>CM072997.1:206458735-211458735 GCA_037038555.1 Rhynchonycteris naso | reverse complement strand
TGCTGGGCTTAGAGGTGCCCAGGCAAGGCCAGGCTATGAACTAAGGCTTGCTGGGGCTAGTGCCGGGCCTAGCGTCACTTAGCAAGAGGTACTTACTGGGCATGCTGAGGCCAGATTCAGCTTGTTTGAAAGATTTTAGGAAAATCTGAAGTGTGAGCCAAGACACGCTGTTTGTATTGAAAAGCCACTGGAAACAGCTTGGGTGGGCCTGAAAGTTGGGTGGGGTGGGGCCTTGGGGAATCATTGGGGTAGGGCAAACAGTGTGAGCCAGGTTGATGGAGTCTCAGATGTGGCTTCCACCTGCCAACTGTGTGTGTGTGGCGGGGTCTTAGAAAAGGTGCAGTGGCCTCTGCCAGCATTTCTGTCTGGGAAAAAGCTGCCCTCAGTTCTTGCTTTAAAACCAAACAATTCAGTTCCTCCCCGTATGTCTCTGGTGGAGCTCAGAGGGAATAAATCCCAGTAAGTCCGTGTGCAGGCTCATTAAGAGGACCTGCTTGGGACTCTGGCTGACCTCTGGCTCCCTCAGCCTCAATCCCTGCTGGTTTTTAGAGGCGGAAGTTAGGGGATTTCTCTTCGTCACACTAGAATCCTGGGCGTGGGGGTGTGGTGTGGGGTTGGGATCCCTCCCCTGTAAACCAAGATATCTCTTCCAATTTTTATCTGCCACAGGTGAATGTGGGACCAGCGCATTCTGCACTCTGCCCCTCCTGCCAGTCTCCATGTGGCTTTTTTAAGCCCTTAATTGTAGGATTTAGATTCAGCCAGATTTCAGGCAGTTCTGAATGGTGGTGGTCGGTAGTTTAGTTGTAATTTTGGTATTTTTCTTCTTAGCTTGAAACAATACAGATAATGATATGTTTTTATCCTACTGCGACTATTAAGTTAGTAGGATAAGTTTTTAATTTTAAGATTTATTTTCTTTATAATTTTTAATCCAAATTCCAGTTTTTATTCTTTTTTGATGTTTATTTTTTATTGATTTTAGAGAGAGGAAAGGAGAGAGCAAGAGAGAGACAGGAACAACAATTTGTTCCTGTGTGTACCCTGATCTGGGATCGAACTTGCAAACTCTTGTGCTTTAGGACTATGCTCTAACCAACCGGGCTATCCAGCCAGAGCTTGTGTTTTTATTACTAAACTTATTTTAGCCATTACATGTTAAAAAACTTTTTTTTTTTTTTTTTACAGAGACAGAGAGATAGAGAGAGGGATAGATAGGGACAGACAGACAGGAACGGAGAGAGGTGAGAAGCATCAATCATTAGTTTCTCGTTGCCGTTGCGACACCATGGTTGTTCATTGATTGCTTTCTCACATGTGCCTTGACCATGGGCCTTCAGCAGACCAAGCAACCCCTCACTGGAGCCAGCGACCTTGGGTCAAGCTGACGAGCTTTTGCTCAAGCCAGATGGGCCCGCGCTCAAGCTGGCGACCTCGGGGTCTCGAACCTGGGTCTTCCGCATCCCAGTCCGATGCTCTATCCACTGCGCCACCACCTGGTCAGGCATGTTAAAGAACTTTTAAAGGGTTGATTCAAGCTATGAGTATTCTTTAGGGCAAAATTACCTTGGAATATTTGCATAAGATATAGCTCAAATTTCTAGTGAAAAAAAAGTAAATTTAGTTTTATTTCTAGTACTGTATTCCCACTGAGTTGGTGACAGTGTGGAATGTTGTCCCTCTAGGACGGGGGTCCCCAAACATTTTACACAGGGAGCCAGTTCACTGTCCCTCAGACCGTTGGAGGGCCGGACTATAAAAAAATACTATGAACAAAATCCTAAAGTAAAAAAACAAAACGGGAACAAATACAATATTTTAAAATAAAGAACAAGTAAATTCAAATCAACAAACTGACCAGTATTTCAATGGGAACTATGGGTGCGGATGCATCCGGTGCTCCTCTCACTGACCATCAATGAAAGAGGTGCCCCTTCCAGAAGTGTGGCAGGGGCAGGATAAATGGCCTCAGGGGGCCACAGTTTGGGGACCCCTGCTCTAGGAAGTACAGCGGTATCTTGAGATACGAGCAGACCAACATACGAATTTTTAAGATACGAGCTAAGACTTGGTCTGTATTTTTGTTCAAGATCCGAGCAAAATTCTGAGATACGAATCGTGATTCGGGAAGCTGCCGCTAGTTGGCGCGTTGGCACACGGGTCCAGTGTCGGCAGCATAACACCAGCATCTTGTTCTTTTTCACGTGTCACCTACAGAATCAAGTCGAATCTCGTGCGCTATACTCGTTCTTGCATCATTTTTGCATTTTTTACTAACTCTATTTGTGTGCTATCATGGGGCTGAAGAAAGTGAGTGTAAAGGACAGTGGTGAGAAGAAGAAGAAGAGAATGATGTCGATAGAAGTAAAGCAAGAAATAATAGAAAAACATGAGCGTGGTGTACGAGTGATTGAACTGGCGAGGCTGTCTGACCGCAATACATCTACAATTTGTACCATCCTTAAACAAAAGGATGCCATCAAAAGCGCCAATCCAGCAAAAAGAACTACAGTTCTTTCCCAGTTAAGGACAAATATCCATGAAGAAATGGAGAAGCTTCTGCTGCTGTGGGTGAAAGAGAAAGAGCTGGCAGGAGATACACTGACAAAGACTGTAATATGCGAAAAGGCACGTATTATTTATGGCAACTTGAAGAAGAAAGAATCATCAACCTCAAAAGAGGCAGCAGAAAATACTTTTAAGGCAAGTCGTGGCTGGTTTGAAAATTTCAAGAAGAAATCTGGCATCCCCTGGGTGGTGAGGCATGGTGAAGCTGCGAGTGCTGATGTTAAGGCAGCTGAGGAATACATCGCACGTTTTGCTGCGCTTATCGCAAAGGAAGGCTACCTCCCCCAACAAGTGTTCAACTGTGATGAAACAGGATTGTTTTGGAAAAAATTGCCCCGGAGGACTTTTATCAGGGCAGAGAAGAAGCTGCCAGGCCATAAACACAAGAAAGACCGTCTGACCCTTGCGTTGTGTGCAAACGCTAGTGGTGACTGTAAAGTAAAGCCGCTGCTAGTGTATCATTCCGAAAATGCTCAAGCCTTTAAGACTCACAAGATTCTTAAAGAAAAATTGCCGGTTATGTGGCACGCCAATGCTAGGGTAAGGGTTACGCGGCAGTTTTTTATCGAATGGGTAAATTTCGTCTTTGGTCCTGCAGTGAAGAAATTTCTTCAAGAAAATAAACTCCTGATGAAAGCATTACTAATCCTTGAAAATGCTCCAGCCCACCCACCTGGTCTTGAAGATGACATTCTAGATGAGTTCAAATTCGTGAAAGTCCTCTACCTTCCACCCAACACGACTTCAGTCTTGCAACCTATGGATCAGCAGGTCATTTCCAACTTTAAAAAGCTTTACACAAAGCACTTGTTCCGCCACTGCTTTGAGGTAACTGAGAATACAAATCTAACCCTTCGAGAGTTTTGGGAAGATCACTACAATATCATGATATGTTTACACATTATTGACTTGGCATGGCAAGAGGTTACAAGAAGAACCTTGAACTTGGCATGGAAAAAGTTATGGCCTGATGTTGCAGACAGGGACTTCGAAGGATTTGAACCAGAGACCGAGACAGAGGTAGAAGCATTGGAGGACATTGTGTCCCTTGGAAAGTCAATGGGTTTGGAGGTAGATGAGGCTGACGTAAACGAGCTCGTAGAGGAACATGAGGAGGAACTCTCAACTGAGCAGTTGAAGGAGCTACAGAAGATGCAGCATACGGAACTTCTGCAGGAGATTAGTAGTGAGGAGGAGGTAGAGTCAGAGGAAGTGATTTCTACAAGTGAAATTAAAGACATGCTGGCAATGTGGGAGAAGCTTTCAAGTTTCATTGAAAAGAAACACCCAGAAAAAGTTTCTACTGGTCATGCTTCAGCACTTTTTAATGACACTTGTTTGTCACATTTCCATAACATTTTAAAAGTCAGGCAAAAACAAACCTCTTTGGATAGATTTTTATTCAAAAGTCCTGCAAGTGAAAGCGCTGAAAGTGCAGCCAAAAATGCAAAAACAGGTGATGTTTAAATGAAAAATACACAATGTTAAGCTTAGGTTAAGTTTAAAGTTAAGAAAGTGCATTTTTTTACAATTAAGTTTTCGTGGTTTCATTTTAAGTAAAGAAAGTGCAGTGTTAGTTTTGTTTAAAGTAAAGAAAAATAGCCTGACCAGGCGGTGGCGCAGTGGATAGAGCGTCAGACTGGGATGCAGAAGACCCAGGTTCGAGATCCCGAGCTCGCCAGCTTGAGCGCAGCCCCATCTGGTTTGAGCAAAAGCTCATCAGCTTGGACCCAGGGTCGCTGGCTCCAGCAAGGGGTGGCTCGGTCTGCTGAAGGTCCGCGGTCAAGGCACATGTGAGAAAGCAATCAATGAACAACTATGGTGTCGCAAGAGCAACAAGATACTAGTGATTGATGCTTCTCACCTCTCTCCATTCCTGTCTGTCCCTATCTATCCCTCTCTCTGACTCTCTCTCTCTGTCCTTGGAAAAAATAAATAAAAAAAAATATTTAAAGTAAAGAAAATGCAGTTTTAGTTTACATTTAGTGTTAAGAAAATGCAGTTTTAGTTACGTGTCTGCAGTGCCTGCATCCCTTCCTCCCTCCCTCCTCCTCTGCCATTCACCTCTGTTAGCTGCACTCGTCTGTCTCCAAGGTAAGAATACAGTAGTAAATAACTTTTTTTCTTTTATTTCATATATTCTGTTATGTGTTGGTATAAAGTATACATGTATGTTTCTTAATTAAAAACGTCTTTTTTTATAATTTAGGATGTTTTGGGGATGTTTCACAGGGCTGGAATGGATTAAATCTATTTCAGTTATTTTAAATGGGAGAAATTTGTTTGATATACGAGTTGACTGACTTAATGAGCTTGGTTCAGAACAAATTAAACTTGTATTTCAAGGTACTACTGTAATTGTCTTCCTGAAGACCTTGAACACAAAAATTGATAGATTGAAAGGAATAAGTTTTACACAAAAGGATTTTTTTCACAGCAGCAGGAAATCTAACTAGCTTGACATGTATTTTGGAATGTGTATGGGCTGAAAAAGCCAGAAGTTCACAGAAAAAGAGATTCAATGTAATGCAGATCTGGAGACAAGTACAGTCATACTCGTATCTCAGAATTTTGCTTGGATCTTGAACAAAAATACGGACCAAGTCGCAGCTCATATCTTAAGAAAAAAGGTCTGCTCGTATCTCAAGGTACCACTGTAGTTGAAGTCACATTTAGGTACAATAGAAAATAATGTAATTGATTGGTGTTATTAGCAAAAGGTTACCAAAGGGGAGTGCTTACCTATTTACCATGGTTCAATTCTATTATACAATTCATTGAAAAGATTTGAACATAATTTTATCATTTTCTATCATATAAATGGTTGTTTAAAACACATTTGTATTTGCCTGATCTGTGGTGGCACAGTGGATAAAGTAGACAGACCTAGGGATAAAGTGTCAACCTGGAACGCTGATATCACCAGTTGGAAACCCTGGGCTTGCCTGGTCAAGGCACATACAGGAAGCTACAATGAGCTGATGCTTCCTGCTTCTCCCCCTCCTCTCTCTGTCTCTCTCTCTTCTCTCTAAAAATAAAAAAATAAAATTAAAAAAATAAAACATTGTATTCATTATTTTCTTTTTTTCTTTTTCAGGAGAATTGTCAAGCTGAACAGCCCAAAACTAAAGAGAATGAAGAGAAAATAAACATTAAATTTTCAGACAGCGGTAGTAGAATTATTTAAGTTCATCATATTTATTCTGATCAAGATGATAGTCAATTTATTCTACTTTTTTAGAATGCCTTTGAATAGTGCATTGTTTTGAGGTTTTGTTTGTTTTTTGAGTTTTACGTTCAGAAATAACCTCTACAATAAAATGAAAGAATACATTCTTAGTTTTGTGTGAATACTAATTTTTTTTCCTTCCTGTTTTGTGTTTATAGCTTCACAGTCGACTATAGATATTCAGCCTTGTCTGGCGTCATCTGGCATGAATAAAACGCTTCCAACAATTTCTGCCACAGCTGTTCAGGTTTCATGTTCTGGTTGTAAAAAAGTTCTCCAGAAGGGGCAAACTGCTTATCAGAGAAAAGGGTCTACACAGCTTTTCTGCTCCACCACGTGCATCAATAAATACATTTCATCTGCCAGTTCACCAGGTCTTCCCAAGAGAACTTGTGCAAACTGTTCAAAGTATGATTCTAAATTATGCCTGCCTTTACTTCCCTACCTAGATCTTGATCAGATTCTTGGCCGTAGTTTTCTATTTTCATTTTTTCTGAAGTATCACTTTGGTTCAGGGGAAAGAAGTTTCTTCTGCTTTCAGCTCTACTAAGAGAGTCTTTAGCAATAAGTCTTTTTTTTTTTTTCTTTTTTTTTTTTTAGAGGGACAGAGAGAGAGTCAGAGAGAGGGATAGACAGGGACAGACAGACAGGAATGGAGAGAAATGAGAAGCATCAATCATGAGTTTTTCATTGCCGTTGCGACAGCTTAGTTGTTCACTGATTGCCCTCTCACATGTGCCTTGACTGTGGGCCTTCAGCAGACTGAGCAACCCCTTGCTGGAGCCAGCAACCTTGGGTCCTAGCTGGTGAGCTTTTGCTCAAGCCAGATGGGCCCGCGCTCAAGCTGGCGAGCTCAGGGTCTCGAACCTGGGTCTTCCGCATCCCAGTTCAATGCTCCATCCACTGCGCCACCGCCTGGTCAGGCTAGAAATAAGTCTTTTGTTATTTATTGACAGAGTTGGACAATTTAAAACTTGAGTTCTGTTTCTCTTCAGTTATATACAATGTGACTTCCAAAGCTTATTTTCCTGTTCTTTTCATTTGAAATTCTCTATAAGTGAAATTATTGTGTGCCCATTTTATCATTTAGCTGTGTTGGAGGGGCCTACTAAAAAATCATATAACAGTTATTTTGAAATTTCCAAGGTATAAAACTTATTCCTTTTGCAGTGATAAATGAAGTTATGTATTTCTTTTGAAAAAATGCATAGCTGTAGGTAAATGGGTGGACGTAATCTTTTCAAGATTTCTGTGAGCTATTGTTGTGGTCTTGGTTACTTTTTTGTAAGTCATTTTATTTTTTTAGCAAAAGAGATGAGAAGCATCAATTCTTTGTTGCAGCACTTTAGTTGTTCATTGATTGCTTCTCATTCACACCTTGATTCGGGGCTCCAGTCAAGCTAGAGCCAGTGACTGCTTACTCAAGCTAGCGACTCTGGGCTTCAAGCCAGCAACCATGGGATCATGTCAGTGATCCTGTGCTCAAGCTGGTGCCCTGTGCTTAAACCAGAACGTGGGACCTCAGCATCCTAGATTGACACTATCCACTGTGCCACCACCAGTCAGGATGTGAGTCATTTTAGATGCAGAGAAAGTAGCAGTGATTTCATAATGAATTCTTTGTTTTGTTTTTTGTGTGTGTGTGACAGAGAGGGGCAAACAGGGACAGACAGACAGGAAGGGAGAGAGATGAGAAGCATCAGTTCTTTGTTGCGGCCCTTAGTTGCTCATTGATTGCTTTCTTATATGTGTCTTGACTGGGCGCTACAGCAGAGCAAGTGACCCTGGGCTCAAGCCAGTGACCATGGAATCATGTCTATGATCCCATGCTCAAGTCAGCGAGCCTGAGCTCAAGCTGGTGAGCCTAAACTCAAGCCGGTGACTTCGGTGTTTTGAATCTGAGTCCTCCGCGTCCCAGTCTGACGTTCTATCCCCTGTGCCACCGCTTGGTCAGACTCATAATGAATTCTTGAAAAATGCCCAGAGCTTTGAACTCTGCCCTGAGATGTATAAAGGGTCAGTGCTTTTGATAGTCTTATCTAGTATGATTCTGGTTTATTAAGACTCATTTAATGATAACACTGTTTTAAATGTCTTTGTTTCAGAGCAAGAAAACACACAGGTCACCAATTTTACTTATAAATATAATAAACTTCTTTCAAATAATGTCTTGTTTTGGAATCAGATTGCTATAATTTGAATATTGATTCATCCATTTACAGTTACATTTTGCTACTCAAAGTGTGAACCTTGTGTAGCTGTAATAGCATCATTGGGAGCTTGTTAGAAATGCAGAATCTCTTGCCCTGCCTGAATAGCTCGGTTGGTTGGAGCATTGGCCCGGAGCGCAGAGATTGCCAATTCAGTCCCTGGTCAGGGCACATACAGGAACAGTTTGATGTTCCTGCCTCTCTCTCTCTCCTTTTCTCTCTCACTAAAATCAATAAATTTTTTTAAAAAGAAAAAGGAATGCAGGATCTCAGGTCTTACTTAGACCTACTGCATCAGAACTGCCTTTGTCCCAGGGGATGCACACACACCGGTCCTCCTTTATCCACGGGGAGGTGTTCCAAGGCCCCGGTGGATGCGGTGGATGTCTGAAGCCACAGATAGTACCAAACCACATTTATACTAGGTTTTTTCCTTCACGTACATACTTACGATAAAGTTGAATTTATAAATTAGGCTTACTAAGAGATTAATAATGACAACTACTAATAAAATAGAATAATCATAGCAATATACTGGGATAACAAAATTAAGTGAATATGATTTTTCTTGCTCGGAATAACTTTCTGCACTATACTCGCCCTTGATGATGCAGTGACTCCGGGTTATGAAACTTTGGGAAGCAAAACATTGGAAAAGGGGGGACTATTGTTTATGCTGAAGTTTGAAAAGGATTGAGACCTTTTTTCTTAATATTCTCATCTGTTTTGTTAAATGTGCATAAGAATTATGAGTATTGACTATTTTGTGATCCGAATGACACTGGCATTTGGTAAGAACTCATACATGTTAGGTATCACTACTACTCTCTTAACAAACTCACAAACTTATTGGTTGCTCCAGTTCCTTGTTTGCTACTTCAGGTGTCATCCATTACTATACTTATTAGCCCTGGAGCTTTCCTTACCTTTATCTTGTCCTTTTTCAACCCTTTCATACTATATTTTGTTTTTCTTTTTAGCTATAAGCTGTTTGGCACGCTCTTTAGTTTGCTTTCGTCTTCAGAATCATAAAATTGGAAGGGGCCTTTAGAGATCACCCAGTCCAATTTTTTTTTTTTTGGTGTTGAGGAAACTTAGTCCCTCAGAAGTTAAGGCATCATGTTGTTAAGTTTGGTTTATTCATTACACCTCTCTAGCTGCTCTTCCAGATAGATTAAAAAGGCTGAAGCAGAACGATTTAGTACATAAGTTTTTCCTAAGAAGCAAAAATATTAAACAAGTTTTGCATCCTCTGGAATAAAAGTTTTTTTGATACAAAATACTATTTTATAGGTACTAATAATGCCTAGGCTAGGAGATGCCATCAATTCTTCAGAGCAAACTTTTGCTTTTTTATTTTAACATTTTTTTTATTCCACATTCTTTACCCTCATGGATATTTATAGCTCTCAAGATTTTAGCTAACTTTCTGTTAATTTTTCTATTGTTTTGAGAGAGACAAAGGGGAAGAGAGAGAGAAGGGTGGGAAGGGGAAGCATCAACTTGCTGTTCCATTTAGTTCCATCTAATTGTGCACTCATTGATTGCTTCTCGTACGTGTCCTAACTGGGGGGTCAAACCTGCGACCCAGGTGTGCCCTGACAACACTTTACCCACTGAGACGCCTGGCCCAGGCCTATAGCAATGATTTTAAATGTTTTGAGTTAATGAAGCTCTTATTGTATTTCCTGAGTGAGGTGGAAAGTAGCTTTGAAAATGACATTTTAAATCATGTTAGAAAGACAAGACTTTTCTTTTTTGAGAGTTATATATTTAGGAAGTGTCATTTCCACCCTTTAGTATCCCAATTGGAACTAAACAGAGATCCTGAGAGCAATCAAGAGGCCCAACTACTAATGTTGATAATACTTATTTGTAGGAAAGTTGTTCGGACCTATGTTCAGAGTTTAACCTAGTTTTAGACACTCTTAACGGTATTCACTTTTGGAGTGTTATTTATAAGGCTTTCTTAGATTAGAAGTCAGCAATCTAATATACTAGTATCAGAAACCAGTAAGCGCCTGACCAGGCGGTTGTGCAGTGGATAGAGCATCAGACTGGGACCCGGAGGAACCAGGTTTAAGACCCCGAGGTCACCAGCTTGAGCGTGGGCCCACCTGGCTTGAGCAAAATCTCACCAGCTTGGACCCAAGGTCGCTGGCTTGAGCAAGGCGTTATTCGGTCTGCTGGAGGGCAGTGGTCAAGGCACATATGAGAAAGCAGTCAATGAACAACTAAGAAGTCGCAACGAAAAACTGATGATTGATGCTTCTCATCTCTCTCCGTTCCTGTCTGTTGTCCCTATCTATCCCTCTCTCTGACTCTCTCTGTCTCTAAAAAAAAATAAACCAGTAAGCATTTTCAGAGTTCCATGTTTCTGTTGATGCCGTTTCTTCTGCCTCCATTCCAGTCTAGCTAATTTTGTCTTAAAGGTCCGCCTCAAGTATCTTTGCCTCATGTCTATTCCCACACCATTCCTTCCTCTTTTAATACCCTCCTCCCACCCATATTAATTGTTCAATGGTCTGTTTTTATAGAGTCCATTACTCCCAAAGTATTGATCATAAAATTAATGTTTTTAAAGAACTGATCCTGCCCAGTTAGACTGAGCTTATTAACATTAGAGATTGGATTATAGTCATCTTTATATTCCCAAGACCTTAAACACTGCCTGGCACACAGTGAATATTCTAGAGTTTTTATCATGAAATACAAGAATATTAAAACTCAAACTGCATTTAGAGCTGTGTTTTAAATCAGTAAAATGATTAATGATACAATGAAATGAAGCTGTTATTTTTTGGTACCATTTTAAGATCATAGAAAAATCATATATGACACTAAAATTTTGTAAATGTTGCCTAACCAGGCAGTGGCGCGGTGGATAGAGCGTCGGACTGGGATGCTCCGGAAGACCCAGGTTCGAGACCCTGAGCTCGCCAGCTTGGACCCAAGGTCGCTGGCTCCAGCAAGGGGTTGCTCGGTCTGCTGAAGGCCCGCGGTCAAGGCACATGTGAGAAAGCAATCAATGAACAACTAAGGTGTTGCAATGAAAAACTGATGATTGATGCTTCTCACTTCTCTCCGTTCCTGTCTGTCTGTCCCTATCTATCCCTCTGTCTGACTCTCTCTCTGTCCCTGTGTAAAAAAAAAAAAAAAAATTGTAAATGTTGAGTGTTAAAATAGTGTTGATTTCATGAGTTATTTGATCTGAAAAACTATTATACAGAAATATTGATACTCAGGGTTCCAGGTAGCCAGGCATCTTCAGTACCAAATTTTCTGGTCTGTAGACACCTTTACACTCTTGCATATTGAAGACCCAAACAGTTTGTTCTTTATTTTAAATATTGTATTTGTTCCCAATTTGTTTTTTTTACTTTAAAATAAGATATGTGCAGTGTGCATTGGGATTTGTTCATCGTTTTTTTATAGTCCAGCCCTCCCATCAGTCTGAGGGACCGTGAACTGGCCCCCTGTGTAAAAAGTTTGGGGACCCCTGGCGTAGACAAAGCCTTTAAGCCCATGTTTTTTTTTTATCAGTTTTACAAAACACTTTAATTTCTGGCTGCATTTTTTTTTTTTTTTTTTTTTGACAGATAGGTACAGACAGGAAGGAGAGAGATGAGAAGCATCAATTTTTTGTTGAGGCTCCTTAGTTGTTCATTGATTGCTTTTTAATATTTGCCTTGACTGGGTGGCTACAGCAGACGGAGTGACCCCTTGCTCAAGCCAGCAACCATGGGGTCATATCTGTGATCCCATGCTCAAGCCAGTGATCTTGGGGTTTCAAACCTGGGTCCTCTGCATCCCAGTCCAACGCTCTATCCCCTGCACCACTGCCTGGTCAGGCTGGCTGAATTTTCATATCTGCTTCTGTATTGTTTGTTGCAAAATACTGTTGAAGTCTAAAGTAAATATGGCCTTACAAAATTGGGAGGAGTGTTCTACCAGTCTTTCAGATAATAGTGAATGCTCTTCTTTTTTATATATCAGAAAACAAGTGGTAGGCTTTTAAAGGTTAGTTGTAATGTATAATCTGAAACCATGTCAATGAAGTTATTGTACCGTTCAGTTAAAATGCATTGGTCTATTTGTACTTTAACCATGAATGATTTTTGTTACATGCAATCATTGTAAAATACTGTCTCGCTGAGTTATGTACATCTTCCAGATGTTGGCATATTTCAATATGCAGTATTTTAAAAATCACTAATCTTATCAGGAAAGTCTTAAGTGACAGGGAGCAGTTAAGCTGAAAATGGAGATACAGCTTTTCCAGAATTGTACTTTTCATTGAGAGCTCAAATTTTATCTTTGGCAGTGAATACTGCCAGTTGTTTTCCTTGGAGTAATACTTGTACTTGATTCATTTTCAAGAAAATATCTGTCAGGTATCCACTTCTGGATAATAGTTTGTCTAATAGTTCTATCACGTAAAAAGCTAACTTTTTTTTTTTTTTTTTTTACAGAGACAGAGAGAGGGATAGATAGAGACAGACAGGAAGAGAGAGAGATGAGAAGCATCAATTATCAGTTTTTCATTGTGACGCCTTAGTTCATTGATTGATTTCTCACATGTGCCTTGACCGCAGGCCTTCAGCAGACCAAGCAACCCCTTGCTGGAGCCAGCGACCTTGGGTCCAAGCTGACGAGCTTTTGCTCAAGCCAAATGGGCCCGCGCTCAAGCTGGCGACCTTGGGGTCTCAAATCTGGGTCTTTTGCATCCCAGTCCGACGCTCTATCCACTGCACCACCGCCTGGTCAGGCACGTTGTAACTCTTTAACATTCCACATGTGTTTTTCCTTGAGATAGTCATCATACATGGGTGCACAAGGGTGATACTTTTGCCCGCCTTCCATTTCATCACACAGAATATTAATAAGGTGTGATGCACTCCTATATCAAGTGTAATAAAGTGAATAATTTTTATAGTGAATACTTGACAGTGAGTCACACTAGTGCAAGTTCCTTTTGGTGCCACTGCCTTGATTTGTGCTAAGGCTGTCGCAGTTTTACCCACCGTTGCTTTTTTCCCCCCCTCCCAACTTAGAAATGCCACATAAGAAAAAAACATTTGGTAGCATTTAGTACATCAACAGTGTTGTATAATTATCACCTGTATCTAGGTCCAAAACATTCTGTCACCCCAAAGTAAAATGCCTGATTCTCTCCGTTTCCCTCTCCTTTCCCTACCATCTCTGGCATCTTCCAACCTGTGTTCTATGTATTTATTCGGAATATTTCATAGAAGTTGAATTCTGTTGTGGTCTTCTGTGCCTGGCTTTCCATTATGTTTTCAAGGTTCATTCATGTTATAGCATGTATATCAGTACTTTTTTATAGCTGAATAATATTCCACCACATGAGTATACCACAATGTGTTTATCCTTTCATTCACTGATGAACATTTGGGCAGCATTTCACTATTGTGAATAGAACTGTTAACGTGCATGTTCATGTATTTTATGTAATTGTTTTCAATTCTTTGTTGTATAAACCTAGGCATGGAATTAGAGGGATAACCATTGCTTTTGTACCATCAGTTCACATGTACAGTAGAAAATGCAAATAACACCATAGTATAAAAAGTTTTGAGTTTGGGGATTCCCTGGAAGTTTCTAGGGGATCCCCAAGGATTTGCAGACGATACTTTGAGATCTTCTCTCCT
The DNA here is from genome assembly GCA_037038555.1 of Rhynchonycteris naso. Classification (NCBI taxonomy): domain Eukaryota; kingdom Metazoa; phylum Chordata; class Mammalia; order Chiroptera; family Emballonuridae; genus Rhynchonycteris; species Rhynchonycteris naso. The sequence continues at coordinate 211,445,056 of CM072997.1, read as the reverse complement.
ATAGATTCCAAAGTTGGTCAGGTATGAATATGTGACATCATTCTGTTATCTGCACTAATACAGGTTAGGTAGTTAGGTAAGCCTTAAAAGTGCACTATCAGATATATTTTATAATCCCTACTTTATAGGTGAGTAAATAATTATTTAGGGAGTATAAATGGCACACAACTAAAAGAACTGGATACCAAATTCAGGTTTTTTTCCTTCGTGGCCACATTGTTCCTACTGCTTCATAGCACTCTAGGTAAATGAAACAATAGAGGAGAGGGTTGTTCGAGGGAAGGATTTAGCTTATAAAGAGAAATTATAATTATGGTGAAACTGTTTAATGGTCCTCTTTGTTATTTATATTTAGAGACATTTTAAATCTAAAGGATGTAATCAGTGTCCAACTGGAAGATACTACCTCTAGCAAAACTTTTTGCAGCCAATCTTGTCTAAGAAAACTATCTGTTACCCAATGTACTGATAATAATTCAACCAAATGCGACATGTGTCAGAAGACTACTCTGGTAAGTTATAATTTTTTTAACTTATAGGGACTCTGCCTAAGCACCAGAATTTTAATGAGTCTTTTTTTTTTTAATCCTAGGTTCAATATGAAGTAAAATACCAGAATGTGAAACATATTCTTTGTAGTGATGCCTGTTTTTCAGAGTTTCACTCTGCTAACAACCTCATCATGAACTGTTGTGAGAACTGTGGAGCTTACTGTTACACCAGCTCTGACCTGTTCCATATACTTCAGATGGAAGGACAGTCCCATTACTTAAATAGTTCAAAAGGTATTACAGCTTGTAACCAGGTACGAAGAAAGATCTGTTGCTAAAAGTGAGGACCACTGCATTTTAATTTGACTGCATAGGACTCAAATGAAAAATTGAAGGTTGAGTTCCTTCCATTAGTTGGAAGTTTTACTTTTAGGAATATGTGGGGGTATAGATTTTAGTACTATTGGGAACAGTTTCAGTTGGTAAGATGGTGAAGATGAAATAACAGACTTCTGATAGTTCCTTTATAATAATTCATGATAAGTGCTATTTTATGGAGATTTTTCTCAGAATCTCAGGGTGATTAGTTTATCTTTAAGGCAAACAGATGGAAGCTTATTTATAAACTACAAATAAAGATAACAGAAATAACAGTAGTCTATTGGTAAGACTCAGCCACAAAAGTGTTGTTTGTTTTTGCTCTTTTCCAAGTGAGAGGAGGAGAGCTATACAGTGTGTCCGTAATGTTATGGTGCACCATGACATTACGGACACACTGTAGAGAAACAGACTCACTGTATGCACACCAGGATCCACCCAGCAGCCCCTGTCAAGAGCCAATGCTCTGCCCATCTGGAGCCATGCTCAACAGAGCTATTTTTAGCACCTGGGGTGGAGGCTCCACGAGCCATCCTCAGTGCCCACGGAATTGCACTCAAACCAGTTGAGCCATGGCTAGGTATGAGGGGGACAGGGAGGGGAAGAGGTGGAGAGGCAGATGTTTGCTTCTCCTGTGTGCCCTGAGAATCAAACCCGGGACTTCCACATGCTGGGTTGATGCTCTACCACTGAACCAACCAGCCAGGGCCAAAGTTTTATTTTTATTCCATGTATCTCTTTATACCGAAGCAAGGTTAACGTAGATCAAGAATGTGATGCTTTTGCTGAATCAGTCATAGGAGGAGATAAACCAATGAGAAATAATACCCTATGTTGACAGGCGAGCATTGGGTGGGTAGTGCTGAGCAGAGAAGCTGGACTGTTTTGTTAGACTGAGATGAAGGAACACAGTGGTCTAAGCCCCTTTCATGAGATGGGCCTGTCACATATCTTGCCTGTTTAGATCAGTGGTTTCAACTGCCAGTCTGTGGATCACAATTCAAATAAATCATTGGTGAGCCACATCTTTTTATGGTGGATTGCCCACAGCAGAGAATATCATTTCTTGAGACGAGAAATGGGAAAATGGAAGGCATGGAGGCATTCTTTCAAAAGCAAGAAATACCATTCCTTGTTTTCTGTCTTTATCCCCTACGCTCAATAAATAGGGCCTGTCCTGTTTTCAAAAGCCTGTATTGAGTACTTCAGCCTGCATGATGGAGCAGGGCTGATTTGGGTAGACGAGTTCAAAAGCACCACCTAACCTATGTACAGCATTTAAAATATTGTGTGATAGTGATCATGTAGAAAATCCAAATTGTTAGTGAACTATAACCAAGAATTAGAAAATGTTCAACTCTATGAATCTAAAAATGGAGAGGCTTTTCTTTCATCCATTCATTCATTTAGAGAGGAAGTAGTTGTGGCACTTTAGTTCATTGATTGCTTCTCATACGTGCCTTGACTAGGGAGCTCCCTCTGAGCCAGTGACTCCTTGCTCAAGCCAGTGACTTTGTGGTCATGTCTATGATCCCATGCTCAAAGCAGTGACCCTGCGCTCAAGCCAGATGAGCCCCCACTCAAGCCTTGGAGTTTCGAACTTAGGACCTCAGGGTCCCAGGTCAATGTTCTATCCACTGCGCACCATTCAGGCCGGGGTGGCTTTGTAAAAAGTGAATTGTTTCGTAGAAATGTAATTATGTTGGCTAATCCTTCTTAATAGAGTATATGAAGTATTAGTTTTCCCATATGAATAATCAATCATACTAATAAAGCATAAAAATACAAATTTTCAAAATTATACTCGTACCTGACCTGTAGTGGCACAGTGGATAAAGAGTTGACCTGGAACGCCAAGTTCACCAATTCAGAACCCCAGACTTGCCTGGTCAAGGCACATATGGGAGATGATGCTTCCTGTTCCTCTCCCCTTCTCTCTTTCTTTCTCTCTCTCTCTAAAAATAAATAAAAGCTAAGGAAAAAAAAATTATGCTCGCTTTTTGTTTCATTGTTCCTTTGCCAATATGCTGTTCTTCCACAGAAGATGTGTATAAGGTATTTTCATTTGTCTGCACTTTGTGCTCCCAAAAGCAGTTCTTTTTCATCATTGCCAGGAATGATGATTCCTGTTTCACTAGAAAGAACAGGTATTAAACCTCACAATTTCTGTCCTTTTCCTTTGCATACTTCCTGCTTATTGGACACTGTATATTCTAGACCTCTTAGTGCTTGTATGCTTTCTTTCAATATGCTTGCAATTTTTACCATGTATGCTGGCCTAGAAAACTAGAAAAACTGACTCCCACAGAATATTGTAAAGTGTATTAAGCCCTATTCTCGCTCCTCCTCAGCAACAATAGAAGGCCTTCCTTAGTTGATACCCAACCATACATTGAGGAAAAACCTCTAGTTAGACTTTTTTTTTTTCTTAACAGAGTCAGAGAGAGGAATAGATAGGGACAGACAGGAAGGGAGAGAGATGAGAAGCATCAATTCTTTGTTGCGGCACCTTAGTTGATCATTGATTGCTTTCTCATATGTGCCTTGATGGGGGAAGGGGACTACAGGAGACCGAGGAACCCCTTGCTTAAGGCAGCAACTTGGGCTCAAGCTGGCTACCTCGGGGGTTTTGAACCTGAATCTTCCATGTCTCAGTCCAATGCTCTATCCACTACGCCACTGCCTGGTCAGGCGTTAGACTTTTCTTTATTCATAAAATTTGCTTTGATTTCCATGGATGGTGAACATCTATGACTACTTTTCTGCTTGTATGTCTGTTATACAGTAATTGCTATTATACATCGGACAAATAATAAAAAATAGTTATCTAATACACAGATCAGTTTCCTGCATTTTAATCATTGTGACTCATGGTGCCTTTTCTGGCTTTTAAAAAGGAAGTGAAAGTGTGGTTTCACTGTCATTATTTGTAGAGCAGTGGTGGTATGGGATATATTTTTATGATAGTATGTTAATAATTCATCATATACCAGAAATACATTATTTTAATCTCTTTTACAGAAACCAGCCAGAACACTTACATCTGGACTTTGTAAATCATTGAAGCCCTCAGATGAAATGATTGAGGTTACCAGTGCCTTGGGGCAGACACAGCTTTTCTGCTCTTTTAATTGTTTCTCTGCATACAGTAAAGCTAGGATGGAATCTTCTACAGGTAATATTTGCTTAGTAATCTGAGATTTAGTAACTTCTGAAGAATATTACTGTTTCCTTTCATTTATAACCTTGATTTATTTCCAAATGAGATTTAAAAGTCAAAACCATTCAAAACTGTTTAAAAGGAGGGCTACTTCACCACTAGAGATTTAATATTTATAGACTGTATTAGAATAGAATCTTGTACTTAGCCCTGCTTTATAAAAACAAGGCTATTACATTTGCACAGATAATCCAGGGCCAACTATATATTCCAACAAAGAGCCACATATAGGACCAGTGATGCTATTTACATAGACAGTGGAGTGAATGATGCCCCTGGGGCTTGTAGAGCTTGCAAACTGGTGGTACGCATTAGGAGACTATATAGGACTCTCTTTTCTGTCATGGATAATATCACAGAAAAGATTTGCTTGAAATTTCAAGCAGACAGTGTAAAGACTGAGTAATTATGTGCAAGGGTAAAAGATAAATTGATAGAAAATGTAAATTATCGGTATAATGTTTATTGATGTTATCCTAAAGAACCTGGGTGTCCTTCAGCCCTAATAAAAATTACTCTGCAATACCTAGCAGTACATAGGCTATTAGATACTTTCATTGGTTTGTTGTTGTTGTTTTCTTCCACAGGGACAGAGAGAGGGATAGATAGGGACAGACTGACAGGAACGGAAAGAGATGAGAAGCATCAATCATCAGTCTTTTGTTGGGACACCTTAGTTATTTGTTGATTGCTCTCCCATATGTGCCCTGACCGTGGGCCTTCAGCAGACCGAGCAACCCCTTGCTGGAGCCAGAGACTTTGGGTCCAAGCTGGCGAGCCAGATGGGCCCGCACTTAAGCTGGCGACCTCGGGATCTTGAACCCGGGTCTTCGCATCCCAGTCCAACGCTCTATCCACTGCGCCAGTGCCCAGTCAGGCATACTTTCATTGTTTTTGAAACACTTATTAAACAGTGCTTTCTGACTAATTCTAAAATCTTTATTTTTATTAGTTAATGTTCCCGTGGTTCATGATACTTCAATGGAGCTCCTTTCTCCAGACAAGCACCTTTCTCCAAATAAAGATACAACTCTGGTTATAAGCAATATAGTGTCACTGGCCGATATTCATGTTACCCCACCCGTTATGAACCTGAATTCGGATAACTTTTTAGAAGGTAAAAATTGATATGATATTTGATATATATACGCGTTTTTTGCCATACTTGATGAACCTGTCTATATTGTAAGTTTTCTTTGTGTTGCTTGATATGAAAGAAGGAATTATAGTTTATGATGCTATTTTATAGACTATGGTATATGATCTTGAATTTACACTTTATTTAACAGGTACAATTTCTTCAGGACGGAATGTCCTATCAAATGTAAGTTACTGGTTTGCTTTTTGTGGGTTTTTTTTTTTGCTACTGTCTTTTCTTAAGCTTTTATTTCTAAACTGTGTGTGTGAGAGCATATTAATTCCTGTTTTTACTTTTCTTAATATTTATTAAGCAGTTCAACTCAACCTGAGCAATAAAAACTTTTTATTATAAATACATACCAAAAGACTCTTTGAACAATTAATGTTGACTCTAGATTGCAAATAGGTAAGTTACAAATAATTGTTAATATTTCCCCCTAATGGAGCTTATACTATCACCCATTCACTTTACAGTGGTACCTTGACACACGAATTTAATTCATTTCATGGCCAAGCTTTGTGACTCAATTTGCTCTTGTCAAAATGAATTTCCCCATTTATATTAATTGGAATGCAGTTAATCCATTCCAGCCCCCAAACACCACACGAATTTTTTGTTTTATATGCTTTAAATAAGAAAGGGTACTTTATAAATAATACATACGCACACGCACATATATAATAAGAGAATGTAAAGAAAAACTGGTTTATGAGGTGTGTTTACCTTCAAGGTCAGGTGAAGATGCTGGCAGAAGGGGTAGGAGACATTAGCATAACAAAGCCCTTCCCAAGCAGGAAGGTTTAGCAATTTCACAGACAGCTTCCCAGTGCTTTTTGTATTTTTCTGAAGTGAGAAGCAGGCAGGCAGACAGACTCCGCATGTGCCCGATTGGGATCCACCCAGCATGCCCACTAGGGGGCGATGCTCCATTGTAACCAGAGCCATTCTAGCACCTGTGGTGGAGGCCATGGAGCCATCCTCGGCACCCAGACCAACTTTGCTCTAATGGAGCCTTGGCTACAGAGATAGAAAGGAGAATGGGGAAAGGTGGAGAAGCAGATGGTGCTCTTTGCCCTGGCTGGGAATCAAACCCGGGACTTCCACACGCTGGGCCAACCAGCCAGGGCCCCAGCGCCATTTTTAACAATAAAAGTGAGCAAACTCAAAAGAACACAAATTTTACAAACTCATTTGCCCAGCACTCATGATTCAAATATCTGTTCATGACTTAATGCAAAAAATCCCGCAACTGACTCTCAAATTGCTCGTGTTTTAAAGTGCTCCTGTGTCAAGTTAGCATTGTATTGTGTTATCAAAATAGATGTGTTTGATATTTTAATTGATTGTTATTTTATCATTTTCTCCTGAAGGCTTCAGAAAATTCACCCAGTGAGTCAAGTAGTGTTGCTATCAGTAGTGTGAAAGAGCCAAGCCTTTCACCATCTGCATCAGTCCTCCATCAGCCTACAGTTGACTCCAGTGTAGAAGTACAAAAAAGTCAAGTGTCAAAACAAGGTGTCACATGCAATGAGAAAAAATGTGATAGACTACGTCACCAAAAATTTAAAGCACAAATATTTCAAGGTAAACCAAAAAGTATTAAAAACTTTTGGTGCTCAAATTTTCAGAAGTTAGAAACCAATGTTAAAAGGGATGTGGCATTCTGTTATTCATGCCAATTGTTCTGCCAGAAAAAATATAGCCATGAAGAAGAGTTATCTGCAACCCAAAAAATTCCCGATTGGAAAAAAACTCTGAAAATTTTTAGAAAGCACGAGAAAAGTAAAATGCATTTGAAGTCACTGCAATTTTGGAAGGAATACCAGTTTTGTGATGAAGTTGTCAATGACAGTTTACCTATTTGTTCAAAACAGATTGAAGGAAATAAAAAGTACCTAAAGCTTGTAATTGAAAATATATTATTTCTTGGAAAGCAATGTTTACCTTTAAGAGGAAACAACCAGTCCATATCATCCGGGAATAAAGGCCATTTTTTAGAATTGTTAGAAGTGAGAGCAAAAGATAAAGGAGAAGAAATATTTAGACTTACGAATTTACAAGTTGACTTCTATAATAGTACACAAGTTCAAAATGATATTATTGAAATAATAAAGACTGAAATGTTGCAAGATATTGTGAATGAGATCAATGTCTCCTCAGCTTTTTCAATAATATGTGATGAGGCAGCTTATAGTGCCACTAAAGAACAGCTTTCAGTTTGTGTAAGATACCCGTACAAAACATCAAAGGCTATCTTAATTAAAGAAAGGTTCTTGGGTTTCATAGATGTTGAAGAGATGACTGGGGCCAATTTACATAGTACTATCACAGCTTACCTGCAGAAAATTGGAGTTGATCTGAATAAAATACGAGGTCAGGCCTATGACAGTAGCACTAATTTGAGGATAAAATTCAATGAAAGTGCAGCAGAATTCAAGAAGGAAGAGCCAAGAGCTTTATACATGCATTGTTATGCCCATTTTTTTGATTTAGCAGTAATTAGGTTTTGTAAAGAAATAAAAGAACTCCGAAATGCTCTAAATACTCTCAGTTCTTTGTTCAACACTATTCATATGTCTGAGGAAATGTCTACACATTTTCAAAAGATGTGTAAGCTAAGTCAAAACAAAGCATGCAAGAAGCATCTGTCACAGTTATGTTGGACAGTCCATGATCATACATTGCTATCTGTGATTGAGGGTCTTCCAGAGATTATTGAAACACTGGAAGTTGTATCAAGCCATTCTTCTAACACAAGTTTGGCTGATGAATTGAGTGATTTGTTGATGCTGGTTTTGAAATTTGAATTTATCTTTTGTTTGAAGTTTCTTTATCAAGTATTAAGTGTTATAGAAATTCTTTCCAAAGAGCTTCAAAGTGAAGCCATAGATACTTTTTCTTTGTCTTCAAAAATAGAAACAATTTTGGAATGCTTATCATCTGAAAGGAATGATGTCTGTTTCAAAACTGTCTGGGATGGGGCAGAAGAAATATGTCAAAAAATCACCAGCAAAGGTTTTGAAGTTGAAAGACCATCTTTCCATAAAAGAAGAAAAATTCAGAAAACAATAGATCTTGGCACTTCAGGCAGCACGATTTTTCCTACCTCAGCAGAAGAACAGTATAAAATTAATATTTATTACCAAGGATTAGATGTTGTATTACAGAATTTAAAACTATGTTTTTCAGAATTTGATTATTGCAAAGTAAAGCAAATTTCAGAACTATTATTTAAATGGAATGAACCATTAAATGAATCAACAGCCAAACACATCCAAGAATTTTATAAACTTGATTCAGACATCATCCCAGAACTTAGATTTTATCGGCAATATGCAAAGCTCAACTTTGTCCTAGATGATGATCGTATCAACTTCACCAATCTTGGCTATTTGTTTATTCAGCATGGTCTTCATAATAATATTCCTTGCATATCAAAACTACTATATATTGCTTTGTCTTGGCCAATTACTTCGGCAAGTGTTGAAAACAAATTTTCCATACTGCCTCGTCTTAAAACATATATATGTAATACCATGGGACAAGAGATGCATAGTGGTTTGGCCCTAATGGCTGTTGATCAGGAATTAGTAAATAAATTGCTGGAGCCTGAAAGGCTCAATGGACTTGTGGAAAAGTTTATATACGTCAGATGAAAGAAATATATCACACATGCTAATTTGAATTTACCTTAAAGAATTTTGTATTTCTGTTGAAATGGAAGTTTTTATTTCAAATTTTTGTCTCTTAGGAAAAAAAAATTTTATCTTCAACTTGCCTTTTTCACTTTACATGGTATTTTTGAGACTGTCCCATGTCAGTACATACTTTATTCTTTTTGTACAACTGCGTAAGATTTAATTGTATAAATGTAACCTGTTGGAATAATCCCTACATAACAGACATTTTAATTCATTTTTTTAGTATGAATAGTGCTGCATTTAATAATTTTACATATAGGTCATATTTCACATTAGTAAGTTACTGGAAGATAAAATTTTAAGTTAAAATTACTGGGTCAAAAGATTTGTGCATTTTTATCTTTGATTTGTACATTGCTTTCTACAAAGGACGGTGCCATTTTACAATCCCACCAACCATGTGTGAGTGAAATATTTTGATCTTTGTTGATCTGTTAGATAATGGTATTTAATCTCTAGAGGTTAAATCTCAGTGGGATTTTGTACTTTCACTTAATAAAATTGGGTATCTGTTTGAGCCATTTGTATATTTTCTGTGCACTGTAACATTTCAGCATTAAAACCAAATATTGCTGGTTGTTCTTATAATAAATCTGGATGACAGTAGGAATTCTCAACTTACTTTATGAAACACTATTTTTCAAGTAACCCCAAAAGGAACCTATTTCTTTTATATTCTACAAAAGTTTGGGTAACAAAGGAAATCTGTTCCTTAAAGATCTGAAAGAATTAAGTGGTAGAAATACGGTCTGGAATTTATTTTTTTTCCTTTTAGGAGTACTATTTCTCTGTGCCACTTTTGCTGTTCATCAATTTTTATAATTCCTAATTGTTCTAGAAAGAGCATCCACTCTTTGATACTTCCTTTCAAATTTATTTGCTTAAGAGTTGTACGAAGTATTTTCTTAATTTCTTATACATATATACCTGTACTAATTTTCTTCATTGATTTTCTATACACCAAGTAGTGATGTGATTTTTGTACATTCTTAGCAATACTACTTATTAAAAAATAAATGATTTTAAAATAAAAATACAAAGAACATAACAGTCCTATTAAACCCTAACATTTTTCTATGTTTCAGATTTCCAAAATAAAATACCAAGTTAAAGCTCCCTAAAAAATCTTTTCCTGAGCCTGACCCGGCAGTGGCGCAGTGGATAGAGTGTGGGACTGGGATGCGGAAGACCCAGGTTTAAAACCCCGAGCTCGCCAGCTTGAGCGCGGGCCCATCTGGCTTGAGCAAAAGCTCGCCAGCTTGGACCCAAGGTCGCTGGCTCCAGCAAAGAGTGGCTCGGTCTGCTGAAGGCCCCCGGTCAAGGCACATGTGAGAAAGCAATCAATGAACAACTAAGGTGTTGCAACAGCAACGAAAAACTAATGATTGATGCTTCTCACCTCTCTCCGTTCCTGTCTGCCTGTCCCTATCTATCCCTCTCTCTGACTCTCTCTCTGTCCCTGTAAAAAAAAAAATCTTTTCCTGATAACATTTCTGTTTTTCTAGTGACAATTATTTGGTGTGCATCCTTCCATGGATGTGCAATTTTATTCTTATTACATAGCCTTGTTTGTAAACTACGTAAAACTTTGTAAGTTGCATTTTACATTTTTCTGTACTTTGCTTTATTTACTTATCTATTTTGCACTTGGTTCTTTTTTTTTTTTTAGTTATAATTTTTTTTTTAATTTGGCGATGATGTCTTTACATTTTTTATTTATTTATTCATTTTAGAGAGGAGACACAGAGAGAGAGAGAGAAAAAGAGAAAGGGGGGAGGAGCTGGAAGCACCAACTCCCATATGTGCCTTGACCAGACCAGTGCAGGGTTTTGAACTGGCGACCTCAGTGTTCCCAGGTCGACGCTTTATCCAGTGCGCCACCACAGGTCAGGCTTGCACTTGGTTCTTATACTCAATGTTTCTGAGATTTAAAAATGGATTTCTGGTCCTGGCCGGCTAGCTCAGCGGTAGAGCGTCAGCCCAGCATGTGGAAGTCCCGGGTACAATTCCTGTTCAGGGCACACAGGAGAAGTGATCATCCACTTCTCCACTCTCTCCTCTCTCTTCCCCTCCTGCAGCCAAGGCTCCACTGGAGAAAAAGCTGGCCTGGGCACCGAGACGGGCTCCATGGCCTCTGCTTCAGGCATTAGAATGGCCCTGACTACAACTGTGTAATGCTCCAGATGGGCAGAACATTGCCCCTCTGGTGGTCATCCATGGTGGATCCCGGTCGGATGCGTGTGGGAGTCTGCCTGCCTCCCTGCTTCTCACTTTAGAAAAATACAAAATGGAAAAAGATTTCTAGTTCATTTATTTTTAACTGCTAAATAACCCATTTAGTATGCAAGTTCATCCTTTTTCTTTGTAAACGGTGTCTGATTTCTCACTTTCATTATACTCCAAGGATCATTTTTATTTTATTGATTTTAGAGAGGAAGGAAGGATGAGAGAGACAGGGACATCAATCCATTCCTGTATGTGCCCTGACTGGGGATCAAATCATTTGCTTCCAGACAATGCTCTAACCAAGCAAGCCATCTGGCCAGTGCACTAAGGATCATTTTTATACATACATGGAATGCGCTTGTACATTCAACAAATAATTAATATGCCAGACCCTTTTCAAACTGCTAGGGATCCAGAGAATAGTAACCTGACTCCAATGAAACTTAGCTTTTTAACATGGAGATCCAGGAGAGATACTAGAAGGTTTTTTACTACCTTTTTTCATGTAGATAGAGGATAATACAGAAAATATTTCTATACTAGAATAAAAGATAACGTCTTGGGAGCTGTGGCCATTTAGGGCCTTATCTAACCATGCATACATGGCACACCAGGCTCAGGTCTGTCTGTACTAGGATGCTTAGCTAGAAGTGGATTTGATGAGTCAAGGCTGTGTGTATCACAATTATACCATTTTTTCATTCCAACCAATATTGCGCCTGTTCTACATCCTTACCTTTATGTGGTGGTGTCATTTTCTTTAAAAATGAATTGATTTCTACTTTTTAAGAGTATGGATAGCAATTAATCTCCAGTTCTGAATGCTTATTGCAAATGTTTTCATTCTTTTGTGTTTTATTATGCAAGTGCTTAACACTATGAACTTTCCTCTGAGATCACCTTTGTCTATCATGTACTTTTCTCATTTTCATTACTACTAGCAATTTGAAATTGTGGTTTCTATCTTGTCAAGGAAGCAAGAGTGAATTTTAAGAAGCTATGGTTTTTCTTTTTTATTTTTTACTTTCTTAGTTTACTATAAAGCCCGTAATATAAGACCTAGTCCTGAAAAAAGGAATAAAAATGAAACTACATTAAAACAACTCTATATGTTGAATAGCTGTTATGTAACCTAGTACTTCGTGCTTTATGAGATTTCACTTAGTTCTCACAGTACCCTATTCCTATATAGAGGGAATGAACACAGCAGTTAATAGACCACAGTAAGTAAATGGTATACTGAAGACTTGTACCCAGCAAGTAGGAATTTTCAAAGCCCATGCATTCATTCACTGTTCTGCTCTTACAGACTTATACAGGTGTTCCTAAATATGAGATTAACTACCCAAAGGCCATAATAGAAGGCAGAAGTGCTGGAGTTTATCTCAAATTCTTACATAAAAGCAAAAATCTATGCTTGGCAACTAAAAAATATCTTGGTGACAAAGTAGTCCACACAGTTCCAAAACAAGATTAGGTAATAACTCAAGCAGGCAAAAAATCTAAATGACAATGGCCAACGGTATTAGGTAATAGAGAGAAAGTAATGGGGTATCTGATGGCCCTGAGAATAGAGCCCCCAAATCAACGGGCTTCCACTGAAAAGCATGCAGGCCAATTTGAAAACAGCCAGAACAGTAAAGGTCCCTGAAGATGGCACTTCGCAGGCAAGTGTAAGGGGACTGCAAAATTCAGAGTATGTTGGAGTAGGCTAGGTCCTTATCATTTCTTGAAACTAATAAACCTAAGCTTCATTTTAAAACAAAATCCACTTAAAGATCCCAAAGTGAGCAGCACAGGGGCAAAGGAAAGATTGCAGATTAAAGTGAAAGAAGCCAAGTAAGCAGATCTTGGTTAAAAGATTTCATGAGCCTTGATGCTAGAAAAATTTTGTCCCTCTCCCTCCTTGAAGGATTTCCCACAAAAGTGAGCAACAGAAAAGCACAGTGAAATAAAGTTACAATACAGAACAGTAAATCCTTAATAAAAACATGTTTCATACCAAGATAAATGAAATTAAAAAGTAATAAAAGCTATATAAATTAATGTAAATCAGAATTGGATGAGTAGATAAAAGATTTGAAAACGAAATTCAGGAAAGAAATTAAAAAAGAATAGATACTGACAGTATAGCTTGTTTGGTTAGAGCATCATCCCAACATGCTGAGGTGGTGGGTTCCTCCCCAAGTTGGGGAACATGCAAGAATCAACCAATGATGGCATGAATAAGTGGTACAACAGTTTGTCTCCCTAACCATCAATGAATAAAAAGGAATAAAAATCACTGAAAACTAGGAGGAAATTAAAAGTAAATAAACAATTGATAATTCCTAACAGAAACAGGATGAAAATGTTTTAAAAAGACTGTCATGGAATACTAGTCCGCCATAGAAAAGGAAAATTTACCCTTTGCAACAGCATGGATGGCCCTGGACAGAATTATGCTAAGTGAAATAAGCCAGTCAGCAAAACAAGTACCATATAATTTCACTCATATGGAATCTGATGAAAAAAGTGAAATACAGGTATAGTACAGATTCAGAACAGACAGCTATCAGAGAAGGGGGTTTACAGAGCTAGCTGGGTGGAAAGGGTGTAGAGATTAAGTTTAAAAAAAAATCAGTATGATTACAGGGGGTAGGTAAGTAAATGGTGATGAAACTAGACGACTTGGGGTGGTGAATGAACAATACAATATACAGATGATGTATTGCAGAATTGTACACCTGAAACCTATAATCAACCAGTCACCCCAATAAATTCAATAAAATATATACCATAAAATATAGCAAAAGAGAAAGGATCCAAGAGAAAGTGATACTAAGTATAGTACACCTTATATCTATGTAAAATGAACCCTCAAATCCAAAGCAATGGAAAAGAATACTGAAAACTATAGCAGTCCTTGTGGTATTACCATTGCTTTGTTCACCATCCAAAGACACTTTTGTCTTAATACTTGAGAAGAAATCCATGATTCCAAACCAGCAGGTAGATTGAAAGCTGGTATCCCTGGGGCATAAAGTATTAATAAATTACCAAATATAAAATTATTATTCTTCAGATCTATTACTGCCAAGGATAAAGTGTTTTTCTACTGTTCAGTCAGTCCATACAGTGGTTTGTTTTCCTTTTCAAAGTGAGGCTGCTTTCAATCTGTTGGGAATATTGCTTCAGCATCCGTCATTTCAGTGTCTTCCCTCTCCATACCACAATCTGAGTCATTCTGCAAAGTCCCTCCATCACCGGCATCAAAAGAGTCACCAGTTCCTTTTCAGAATTTAGACAGATCTAATGACTTTATAGAAACAATATAAATGTTCCAACTATCTCAGGTGAGTGAAATTGCCATCTTGGACAATAACCATCTACCCCCGTCTTCAGAAATCTCCAGCTCCAGCCTCCACCTGCCTAGCTAAGCCCCAGCTGACTACATTCATTTGTTATCCTGAGCCACCAAGTATTAGATAAACTGTTGCTATGCTGAAAATGGATCACAGTGGGCCAAGTGTAAGGCAAATTAGGTAATTCAAACTAGGTAATTTTATTTTAAGCAGTTAGGGAGGTTAAGGAACAGCTTTTAGGATAAAGATCAAAATCCTTAACATGGCCCAGAAGACCTTCCATGATCCAACTTCTGCTCTGGTTATCTTACTACACAATTCCTATAGACTTTTTAAAACGTTTCCTTAAAATAATTTTTTTTTTTTGAAATTCACATAATTATACAATTCAACCAAAGTATTCACTTAATGGTTTTTAGTATATTAAGATATGTACGTCATCACTAATTTTAGGATATTTTCATTAACTCAAAAAGAAACCCTGTATCTGTCAGCAGTCACACCAATTCCATTACACTACTTTCTCAACTTTGACCCTCACCCCCTCAGTGCTCTATACCAGCTAATGTATTATTTAGGTTTCTCTGTTCTGACCATTTCATATAAAGAGAATCATCTATGTAGTCTTCCATTAGTTTTTTGTTGCCGTTGGGACACCACAGTTGTTTATTGATTGCTTTCTCACATGTGCCTTGACCGTGGGCCTTCAGCAGACCGAGCAACCCCCACTTGCTGGAGCCAGCGACCTTGGATCCAAACTAGCGAGCTTTTGCTCAGGCCAGATGGGCCCATGCTCAAACTGGCAACCTCGGGGTCTTGAACTTGGGTCTTCTGCATCCTGGTCCGACGCTCTATCCACTGAGCCACCGCCTGGTCAGACTATGTACTCTTTAGTATTGGCTTCACTTAGTGTTTTCAAGATTCATCTTATGTGGTAGCATTTATCACTATTTCATCCCTTTTTGTGGCTAATATTCCATTGTTGGATATACAATGTATATCCATTTATTGGGTTCATGGGCATTTGAGTTGTTTCTAGCTTTTCACTATTATGAATGATGCTAAACATTCACATGCAAAATTTTGTGTGAATGTGTTTTTGTTTATCTCATGTATGAGAATTGCTGAGTTATAGGGTAACGCTTTGAGCAACAAGGGCTGTTTTTTCAAAGTGGCTAAACCATTTTAAATTCCTACCCATAGTGTGTGATGATTCCAATTTCTCTACATCCTTGCCAACACTTAAACTTTTTGATCCTAGACGGTCTAGTGAGTGTTGAAGGGCTAACCTCCACCCCCAAGCTCTACTGAGATGTAATTGACAGAACTGTAAGTACAGTACATGTAAAAGTGTGCATTTTGATTTGATAGTCATGTGCTGCTTAATCACAGGGACATACTCAGAATTCCATGGTTGTGTAAACATCAGACACACAACTAGATGATGTATAGCCTACTAATACCTAGGCAATAATCTTGTCCAGCATGTTACATGAGATTAAATCAGGCACAAAATAATGATGCATTCAAGATGCATGAAATTAGGCTGGCTCCAGGTATAATGTTATATTGTTTTACAGCAAACTTTTTTTTGTAAGTGGAAAGAGTACACTCTAAATAAAAATATAGTAAATACACAAACCAGTGGACCATTTATTATCAAGTATTATGCAGTATACATGCTATGCTAGTATACAAATGGCAGCCCAGGTTTGCTTACACCAGCATCACCACAAACAGATAATATGCCACACTACAAAGTTATGACAGTTACGTTACTATATAGATAAGAATTTTTCAGTTCCAACTTAATGAGACCACCACATGCAGCCATCGTTGTGTGAAACATCATTATGCATCACGTGATCGAGAAAGTATGTATCATATCACATTTTTAATTTTTTTGTGACAGAGAGAGGGACAGACAGGAAGAGATAGAAGCATCAATTCATTCCAGCACCTTGGTTGTTCACTGATTGTTTTCTCATATGTGCCTTGACTGGGGGGGCGGGGGGGGGCTACAGCAGACCAAGTGACCCCTTGCTAAAACCAGATGACCCTGCATTGAAGCTAGTAACCTTGGGGTTTTGAACCTGGGTCCTCTGCACCCCAGTCTGATGCTCTATCCACTGTGCCACCACCTTCAGGCTCATCTCACATTTAAACATTTTTATAATTGATTTTTATAGAGAAAGGGATAAACATTGATTTATTACTCTAATTATTTATGCATTCTTATATATGCTCTGACCTGGGACTGAACCCATAACCTTGGCTTATGGGGGAAGACACTAAACCAGGATTTTTCAACCACTGGTTCACAGACCTGTTTGCCAGAAATTCCATGATGGTCCACAGAAGTCAACCACACTGATGTTATATGAAGATTATAGACCCAATGATCTTCGTCAAATTCGCTTATGCTCAGGGTGATTTCTACCTTGGTTAAATCTATTCTCACCAGTCCCCAAGAGTACAAATGTTGAAAACCACTGCTAACCAATTAAACTACCCAGCCAGGGCCCATCACCTCACATTTTTGTTGTTGAACATTCAAGTTCTCTTAGCAAATTTTTTAAAAAATTATTTTTATTTATTCATTTTAGAGGAGAGGGAGAGAGAGTGAAAGAGAGGGAGAAGGCGGGAAGGAGCAGGAAGCTTCAACTCCCATGTGTCTTGACGGGCAAGCCCAGGGTTTTGAACCGGCGACCTCAGCATTCCAGGTCGATGCTTTATCCACTGCGCCACCACAGGTCAGGCACAAATTTTTTATATTAAGTGAGAGGCAAGGAGACAGAGAGATTCCTGCATGCGCCCCAACCACGGTTCCACCTGGCAAACCGTCTATGTGGTATTGCTCTGCCCATCTTAGTCCATTGCTTGGCAACCAAGCTATATTGATTGGCACGTAAGGCAAAGCCATGGTGCCATTCTCAGTGCCCAGGGCCATCTTGCTTGAATGAGCCATGGCTGCAGGAGAAGGTGCAGCACGGTAGAGAAGCAGATGGTTGCTTCTTGTGTGCCCTGACCAGGAATCAAACCTGGGACTTAAACACACTGAGCTGACACTCTTACCACTGAGCCAATGGGCCATGGCCAGAAAAATTCAACTCTACAATGCATTGTCAACTGTAGCCACCATGTTGTTAGATCCTCAAACCTCTATCATCTTATATATAGCTGAGCAAAACTCATGGCTTTGATTTGAAAATCCCTATTGACAGATGTTAAGGATCTTTTCATGAGCTTTATGGCCATTTATCTTAAGAGAAATTTCCATTCAAACCCTTGGCTTATTTTTTGAGTTCTTAAAACTGTCCTTTATGTATTCTAGATAGAAGTCCCTAATTAATTACATGATTTGCAAATATTAACTCACCTTCTGTGAGTTGTCTTCAATTTTAAGTCCAATTTATATTTTGTTGTTACTTGTATTTTTGGCCTTATCTAAGAATCCTTTGCCCAACTCAGAGTTGTGAAGATTTATACATTTTCTCCCGGAGTTTGTTTTCATTGCTACATTTAGGTATTTGAACTACTTTTAATTTTCAAATATGGTGTGAGGTAAGGAGCCACATGAGTCTTATAATCAGCTTATCAACTTCAAGAAAGCAGCTGGGATCACATTCAATCTGGAAATCAGTTTGGAGAATACTGCAATGTTAATAATTCTAAGTCATTCAATCATGAACAGATGATGCAGTTTCACAATTTCTTCCCAGTCTTCCATTCTTTTGCTCCCTCTTGCCTCAGGCATGTTTGGAACTCAACCCATTTTTCGTACAAAACATTATATGCTCCATGTCATATAATGTTAAAATCTTGTAGACTTTACCACATTGTGAGTGCTGAGCTTCTTAGGCTTGCTCTCCCTCCATCTTTTCTTCACACTTAATGGCATGCCTATATTGGCATTGAGCCAAATACTTAAAATACCAACTACCAGTAGTTATCAACATACAACTCTGCTAGGCAGGGATTATTAAATCCTACATTAATATTTTAAAAAATTTTACTTATGTAATTTTCATTCTTAATTTTTCATTGAATTTATTTGGGTAACTTGGTTAATAAAATCATACCGGTTTCAGGTATACAATTATTCTTTTTTTTTGAAAGAAAGGAAGGGAAAAAGATGAGAAGCATCAAGTCGTAGTTGTGGCACTTTATCTGTTCACTGATCGCTTCTTAAAAATGCCATGACAATGGCCTGACCTGTGGTGGCGCAGTGGATAAAGCGTCCACCTGGGAACACTGAGGTCGCCAGTTCAAAACCCTGCACTGGTCTGGTCAAGGCACATATGGAATTTGATGCTTCCAGCTCCTCCCCCCTTTCTCTCTTTCTCCTCTCTAAAATGAATAAAAAAAAATAAAAAAAAAAATCTTAAAAAAAAAAAAATGCCATGACAAGAAGGCTCCAGCTGAGCCAGCAACTTTGGGCTTTTAAACCTAAACCTGGGACCTCAGTGTCCCAGTTCCATTCTCTATTCACTATGCCACCACTGGTCAGTCAGGTGTCCAATTCTATAATACATCATCATCTGTATATATTGTGGGTTCCCTGCCTCAAATCAAGTCTCCCCCCATCTCCATCTATCCCCTCCTACACATCTTCCCTCATCCTCCTTTCCTTCCTGCAATCCCAACACTGTTGCCTATAAATTTTGTCTATTCCCTTCACTTTTTCACCTAGCCCCACAACCCCCATCACCTCTTGATAGCTGTGTTCTCCTTATCTCAATCTGTTTGTTAGTGTAGTTCAGAGGTCCCCAAAATTTTTACACAGGGGGCCAGTTCACTGTCCCTCAGACCGTTGGAGGGCCGCCACATACAGTACTCCATACACTGACCACCAATGAAAGAGGTGCCCCTTCTGGAAGTGCGGAGGGGGCCAGATAAATGGCCTCAGGGGGCCGCAATTTGGCCCACGGGCCGTAGTTTGGGGACCTCTGGTGTAGTTTATTAGACTCCACATATAAGTGAAATTATATGGTGCTTGTCTCTGAATGGCTTATTTCACATAACGTAATAATCCCCAGGACCATCCATGTTAGGCAGGTGTTTAATCCTATTTAATATTTCACTGAGTTTAAGTTTTTTGTGTGTGTGTGACAGAGAGAGAGAAAGAGGTAGATAGGGACAGACAAGCAAGAAGTGAGAGATAAGAAGCATCGATTCTTCGTTGTGGCATCTTAGTTGTTCATTGATTGCTTTCTCATATGTGCCTCTATGGGGGTTGGCGGGGGCTACAGCAGACCAAGTGACCCCTTGCTCAGCCAGTGACCTTGGACTGAAGCTGATGAGCCTTGCTCAAACCAGATGAACACATGCTCAAGCTGGCTACCGGGGGGTTTGGAACCTGGATCCTCCACATCCCAGTCTCACACTCTATCTACCGCTCCACTACCTGGTCAGGTGAGTTTAAATTTCTTGATAAAGCTAAATGATCTCTCCCAGGACACCCAATCTCTTCAATACTAAGGACCTATAATTTTCCCCTTAAAACCCCACGCTGTAAAGTATGTTAATAAAAATTAACATATTTCCTTCAAATATAAAACTGTAGCAGATATTCTAATTACATGTAACTAGGGAGTCTTCAACTTATTGACTATGAACCCTAATTGTATCTGAAAATTCCATGTACTCTTTTGGTGCTAGAAAATGTGCTATATGCTTTGTGTATAATCTTTTATTCATAACCCAATTAAGTAGGTAGTATATTCATTTTACCAATGAGCAAACAACTTGCCAGTTAATGCAACTGGGCAAATTGCAAAATACTTGTACTCTGGTCAAGACCCCAGTATGCTACTTCCCTACTATTGGGTTAATTATATTGAAGACTATTTTTGCCTTGAGATCCACAAAGCTTCAGATCAGTTGGCAATCAGAAAGGAGTAAGAGAAAGCTGAATCAACACTTGTACTCAGGAAAAGATTCTTAATTTGGACAGCTGGCCTCCCAGGGTATTTGAAATAAATATGGCAACCACAGATAAGCAGAATGGCAATGATCATGGGGAAAAAAAATAAAAAA
The DNA here is from genome assembly GCA_037038555.1 of Rhynchonycteris naso. NCBI lineage: Eukaryota > Metazoa > Chordata > Mammalia > Chiroptera > Emballonuridae > Rhynchonycteris > Rhynchonycteris naso. Next base: position 211,424,516 of record CM072997.1, on the reverse strand, counting down.
GCCAGCAGGATCTTGGTCTTATCCCTGGAACTGACTATACACCTTTTTCAAAACAAATTCCATGGGACTAGTAACTGCTGTGAATTTCAACTCTCCCTTTGTGTCTATTTAATTTTGAATGAATTGTTCTGATTTCCATCTTTCTAATCCTCAATCACACAAAGCTCATAAATTAGCACTTTAGGTATAAAACCTATAAAGAGTAATGGAAATTTAAAATTTTGATGCCCAAATCAGGTTAGGACAAACAGAAGAGCCATCTAATAGATTATTCAGAAGTTCAAGTACCTCTGCCAAAAAACCCTCAAGAAACAGAGTCTTGAATTATATAATCTGTTCTATGGGAACCTCTTCTTTTAAGTCACCTAGAAACAAGCTGATGACATACAATATTCTACAAAACAAGAGTCCTACTTAAAAACAGAAAAAAAGGACAATCTGATTTTAAAATATCTTTATTAACAATAATTAGGTTGTTCATTCCTCTTTGCCCTCTTCCTCACTGGTTTCCTGGACACAGTTCACCTGATCCTGCCAATTAAAGGAAATAATTACTCCCAAAAGATGTAAAAATCAAGAAGTATCAAGTTTTTTAGTGCCAACCAAGTAAACTTCCTAACATCAAAGAAATATCAATCCATGAGTGGGCTGTCAATAGTACTGAATGGTCTACCTGGGTCTTCTTTAAGATGTAGAGATTGTTTAAATTTCAAACTGATTATGAGGGCCTTTTAAATCTAAGTGATACCTAGCTATACATGCAATTCATTAGATGAGGAGATAATAAAATCAACTTATCAACAGCCACCTTTTTATAGCTTTATTGGACAGAGCCATGTCCATTTGTTTATATAGTGTCTATGACAGCTTTCCAGCCAGAGTTGAGATACCCTTTAAAATTGCCAACCATTCTGACAGATCATCCTTTGTATTATGTGTTCCCCATCTATTTCCAACTATAGATGACGCCACCATGATGAAAAACAAAACAGGGAACTTCAAATTTCTGAACCCTCCTCTGCATGGTGCTATGGACAGAGGTACGTACGTATGTATGTACGTACATACATACATACATATAATTCAAAACTCAGGTCCCTGTTTTTGAGGCTTGAGCCAAACCAACAGATAAACCTGTAACGTCAGAAAGCTGTTAAAACAATTAAATATTTAAGTACTGTAAAAATTGTATTTCCTACAAGAAAGCTTTAATGTAGAATAAATTAAAATGATATTCACCCACAAATAATTATTTTTGTACCACCCAAGAATCCTTTTTTCTGAAGGCAGTTTACAGAGTAAGAATTGCTTAACTTACCTCGATACTTTCTCAGTCTGACAAGTTTTGGCTTTTCTTCTTGGTTGGCTCATGCTGTGTTGACGTCTTGAGAACAGTTATCCACCTATTATTTAAAATATAATTTTATTACAATAACATGCCCAGCATATTACATTCTTATTAATACGTAATGTGTATATTTTATGTTTGGGTTCCAATCAATGGTTGTTTTTTTTGGCTATGTTATTGCTTAGAAAAGATCTGTTCTATACCAAGATCATATTCTAAACTTTTTCATTTTTACATATGAAACGTTCCATCCTTCCAATGACTAGACAGTTTTGTTTACTGGATAAAAAAGGAATATTAAGGAGATTTTGAATGCGTCCTAAGGTGAATTTAGGGTATTGAAAATACAACCATTTCTCCACTAATTCAAGCCCTCTTTTCTCTTCCTTCTATGATTGTTTTCTCTACATAACCATGTACTTTTCTCAATTATTCTAACATTAATGTAATACCTATATTCCCTCCCCATCTTTTCTTTCTAACTCGCACACATAGTACACACCTTTGTTCAAAAAAACACAGGAATATGAGATGAGACAAACATCTTTTAAAAAATATCAAGTTTTACCCCACTTAGCTAAATCAAGCTGTTTAATCATTAAATAGAAAATCAAATCCAAAAGTCCTCTACTTCAAATGTTAAAAGACTCTTAAGGACACTTACTTCAAGTGAATGAGCACTCCAATATCAGCCAACACCAATCATTCGCACCTAAAGAATAATAAGAAAAAGTTAATAAAAAAGACAAGGGAAAAGGTTTGAAAATGCTAGTTAACTTCAAAATTTAAGAGTAAATTTCCAGAGACCAAGATTGGGGGCAAGTTACAGCTTAAAAAAAAAAAAAAAAAAAAAAAGGAGGAAACTTCATTTGGGGCAGATCTAAAATTTTACATCAGATAATAAAGTAGACAGCTGAATTAAAATGAAAACTCTATCTTCTATAAAATACAAAAGCCTAACTGCTATTTTCACCAGTCTGAACACAATAAAGTTTGACTGCAACCCAAAATATACTATCCCTTATGTGAAGGTATGTGACAACGTTTACCTACCAAATGAATTTTAACATCGGCTCTTTTCATAAAAGCACATACCCTGCTCCCCATTCAAGTATGTCTTCCATTCTCAGGTGGACTGACCACCTTCAGCAGGAATCGTCCAAGAGTACCCTCCCCCTTCCACCGTACACAACAATGCAGTTTTTATCCTGCAATCCTATATATTTGACTTGCTCTTGCCCTCTAAATTCTCACTGAGTTTTAGGTTAGGGCAGGGAAGCTATGCCTTATGGAGACAGCAAGGAACCTGAGTTTTTTCTGAGGGAGAAGACATTCACCTTCATTATATATGCCTGCAGGGCCACTGCACAAAAACCAGAAAGATCATCCAGTTCTAGGTTTTTCTTCCTTCCTGATTATCAGTTACTGCCAAGGGTGTATAAAATAAGAGTTCCCTGTTGCACATGTACCATCCATAAGGGATACTATATCGTTTTGCATTCTTCCCAGTCTCCAGATTATCCTATTCTGCAACCAGCCCCCCCCCCTTTCACCCCTCTGAATAAAATCTTTTCAGCACTGGTGTTCAAAAGCAACATTTTTATGGTTGATGGTTTACCAACAACTGTGAGATTTCCACAGCTGAGTCTTAAAAATTGCCAATCATTATCTAGCAGCAATGACAGATGATTAGGAGCAGTCAAATCCTCTGAGTTCTTTCCCTAATAGGCAGCCGTTTGAGAACTGCACTAGCTGACAAGAACACTGAAACATTATCAGCTAAAGCCAAAACCAAATAAAGGCCCAGAACAAACATCCCGGCTCTCTAAAACCTGTCCAAAATCATTAAGGGAAAGACAGTAAATGCAGGACTGTGGATCGTGTCACTGCAGCTGACAATGATTAACAATAGGAGACATGCAACCCCCATTAAGATTAAAAGTCCAAAACTAGTCACACGCATCTATCTCTATTGGGGGAAAGTGAGACTATTATGCATTCTTTGTAGGTCTTACAACCTTGTGTGAAGAGCACCCATTGTATTTCTTTCATCTTTCAAAAAGCACCTGTATCTGTTCCAAGGGCCTAACAGTACGAAAATGCATTCTGGCATCACACCTCTGAACATCAGACCCTTCTCATTAAAAAGAATAAATTTTATTCATAGCAAGAAAAGATTATGAAATACAATGCAAGCACCTCAGTAGTGTTATTATTGAAACCCATTTACTCCCAGCTTTTTGACTTTTTTTTAAGACCCTCTGCACTAAGATTCACAAATTATAGCTACATACAAATCAAAACTTGTAAGAATTGACTTAAGTCACAGGTTTCTCATTTGAAAGTGCAAAAGACTATTCATCTTAAATAAGCAGAATGAAGCAAAATTAACCTCCCACCCCAATGATGTTCCTGAAGTCCATTATTACAAGTACATTATCTCAAAATTACTACTATTTATATATAAACCTGAGCTTTTATTTCTAAATACTCAGTCCCTAAATCACGGTAGCAACTGCTGGCCACCGATTTAATGGATTATGCCACAGGAAAACCCCATCAGGGTTGTATGCCAATTTAGTGAGTCTTGTCACCAAAACCTAACATTGTGTTTGCTTTGCATTATATTGACATACAGCACTAAGCCATTTGCCTCTTTCTTCTAGCAGGAGAGTTAAGTCATTTGCTTGAATGGACTACGTATTAAAATACAAATGTGTCCCCACCTTGTGAATTGCTTGCCAAAGAGCAAGCCATTTTTCTTGCTACAACAGAAGAAAATTCTCAGTCATGAAGAGTTTTCACACATTTATGCAAAGTAAACCAAACTTTCCAGTTACCGAGCAGAAACCATTATACATGAAAGCTGTTTCTCATGCATTCTAGCTAAGAACCAATTCAGAGACTTAAGTTGAATTGAAGTCTGAAACAATAGTTGATGCAAAGCTTAAGTCCTAAGCAACAAAAGAAGGTGTTTTTAAGACTTTTTTGGTAACTAAATATTTTGGATCATAACAGCACATCCTAAAGCAAGTTAAAGAAACCAAATTCAAAAAGCTACTCTTGAGTATTTGCAGTTATCCTACTGAATACGACGAAGTCTTATGACTGGGAAATGATTCCCAACATGGATTCTACTGTAGGCAAGTCAATGCCACACCAGTTTTCCCCAGGTGTAGAGTATAGACATATTTAGTAAAATCACATAACCTGAACTATTCACATTAAGATTCCCACTAAGCCCAAGTTAGTAACGAAGGTGTTTCCATGGAGCTCATTTTAAAAAGTATTTTCATTCACATTACAAAAAAACTGTACTTTTAGTGTTAATTCATTCAACCTGCAGAGTAATTACCAAGATTGCATTCTGGAATTACTGATGTTGCTGACCTATGGGCAACTCAAGTTTGCTACAACAGAGACTAATTATCACATGTTATACAGTCCATGTCAAGATGCTAAAAAGCACCCTGCCTCCCAAGTATGGTTTGGTTCCCTTTCCCCCACACCACTGATGTGTTCCATGTTATCTTCAGTTACAATGCAACTAAAGGAAACCACACAACTGAATCAGATATGCCAAAGAATCAAGTTTGCACTTTTTATCTGAGAACTGCAACAGCACTGAATTCTGCCTGACAAATTACAGCTCTAAACCCAAACCCACGCAGTTTTGATAAACTAGCTTTACCATACAAGAGTTAGGTGCTGCACTGTTATTTCATTGTCAGAAGTGTGATGTCAGAATGCCCACGGAATAAAAGTACATAGCAAGTCACCAAGTTAGATTATATTGCTTGTTACCTACCTGTATGCAGTCGGCAATGAGAATCTTGGAGCAAGCAGGAATACTACATCCGGGTCCTAATGTCCATTGCCATTTGCGGTACTACGTTCCTCACAGTTACGCACTGCAGAAATGCTGGCTAAATGCAGTTATGTAGTAGGCCACTACTTTAATAGTGCATAATTGCAGTCCAAGATCACCAGAAAACATTCCACCAAAACTTAGTGGCTTGCCCAAGAAAAGCCAAGTATCTAAATTTTATCTGCCATAATATGCCACTTATAAAAATTGCACAGGCGTAACATTACAATTTCCCAAATTATAATGTTTATATTAGAGGTATAAACAGCTATATAAAGAGTGGTGGGGGTTATAGTACTTCTTAAGGAATTTAGTGTTCTAAGCAAAGAGGATTGTGATTTCACTAAATAACATGAGCCAATGGGTTAAAGCTTGTGAGATATCTATTAAATAAATACACTGGGGATCTCTTATAGAATGCAGTTTTTAAAGATTAGGTAGGAGTATTAAGTTTAAAAATGATGTGTTCCTCTTTTTAAAACAAAATTATGAGAGCAAAGTGGAGAAAAGGAAAATGGGGGCAGGTGATTTTCTTTAAATGAGAAAAATGGCTAAATACTTCCTAAGTACTGCCTTCCCTTTCCCACCCCAAGTTTCATATCAGCTTTTAGGCAACTATTTTTTAAAGATGACTTAAATTCACATTAGGCTAAAAAGTATCAAATGCACTGCAAGACTTACAGGAAGTCTATTTGAGTAGCTTACAACCATTGGTAACCTATTTCAGTGATAAAAGTAAAAAACTTAGTTGAAACTAAGTATGATTATTTGCTAAACAACGTTTAGCAATTCTACAGCCCACAGTAAGGCTATCAAAACCACAACTTTCAGTAGATTATCCATTAGCATCCTTCACCACTCTTCCAAGGTACAGTACTACCAAAAGCTTATTTTAGGGGGTCTTTGCCAGCATCCCTTATAAAGAAAGGCATGTAATCTGAAAAATAAACTGAAACATTAATTTTATAGGCAGATTTTCCCATTTCCCACCAGCCCCCACCCACACACATACAAGCTCACCCTCCATGGGTGTCCCATGAACACCCCTTATCATTAGTGGAGTCCCTACCACACAATTCAAATTGTAATGGACTCCTTTCAAATCAAGACCCTTGTTTCCATACAGAAAAATCTCATACATATCACCAATTCATAACTGAGGACAAACTTCCTTGTTGATGTAATTACGGTAGAACCACCACCTTTTTTCAGGTGTCTTGGTGAATAGAAATAATCAACATTTTCTAAAATTCCCTTAATAGCACACCATGTCCTCCTGTCTGTTACACAACCAGAATTGGGTAGCATGCCTTTATACTCCACTAGTGTTTTACTTTTAGTATTATCCAGTTTCCCATGCAGAAAATACTCAATTGTTTCAACAATAGGTTTCCCTTTGTACTCAGGCACAATACTAAATGTCAGCATTTTAACAAAGATTTGATTTAGAATTTTACTTTTGCCAATTAGCACCAAGAACAGAGGTGAAAAGGAGGAAGACACATTCCATAGTAAGAGTTCTATAATGTACAAATTTTGAATGGAATCAAAACTAAGAACAAAGCCGAACCATTCAATTACTTTAACTACTTTTAGGAAGCTGTTCCTTCAGCTAACATATATACACTGGGAAAACAGATTCCCACTGTTGTACTAACAGACAACAGTAACAATGTACTTTAATGTATCTTATTCTAATGGAAGGAGATTCAATGAAGTTGATAAGTTAACTGACATATCAAAACACTGCAAAGCTTTACAGTGGGAGAGATAATTTATATTTGTACTGTGTAGGATGAGCAACTCTTTCCAGAGTTAATGCTACATCAAAAGGAAACTATGGAAAAACAGATTATCAAATATTTTACAATTAAGAATAGCTATCTGCAATCCTATTTGTTGACCGTCACCACTAATTCTTAGAAAAGAGAGCAAGTAGATTTTTATCTTCCTACAGGTTTTGTCCAGCAAAGTAGTACTAAGGAGATGTAAAAGTTTCAGAGTACAAATGTATATACAGCTACATCTAGTTTACGGTTACTATACTTTTTACTTTCAAGTTGGAAGTTTTCAAACTAAATCCCATCTTTATAAATCGCTTAAAGTAATACATGAAAAGGCTTCATGTTTAACAATCTTTAATTCAAATGTGAAAGTTCAATACAAGCCATTAATAGGGCTTGGGACTTATTCTTTTAAAAACAAGAACGGAGGAATGCAACAAAATGATCTTTCCACTTTTCTTCAGAAAACTTTTAAGGAACGGATAGATCATAGGGCCATAGAAGATCCATTTAGTCATACCCACTTTCTCCCCTACCAAGTCTTACACTCATTCCATAATCTTAATACACATTCCTGAATGAAGATTTTTTAAGATTTACATTTCAGCTTTGCTTACATAACCATTTAAAAATACTTAGCACCACTTGCTTCCTACAAGGCCAAACAAATCAAATCATGAAACTACTTCAATAGGCATTTTCTTCTTTTTAAAACAAAGGGGGTACTTATTTGTAGAAAGCAATACTTAGCCTACAAATACATTTCCCAGAAATGGCATATGCCATTTGAAGGTCTAGACACTCTCATGCTTTCAAAGTGGAATACCTAGCCTAATGTGCATAGAAGCATGAATGGCAAAATTGAAGATCAGTATTATAACTATTTTCTCTATTTATTTGAAGCACAGTAAAAAAAAAAAAATGGTACACTTTGGAAATTCAGTGGCACAAGGTACACTGCCATAACTTGAGGGACATTATACAGTTTAAAAAAAAGGAAATAAAAACGAAAAAAATTCCTGTTTCAAAACACTGCATTACATAATTTTACCTGCCCAAACAGACCATTTACAAATATTAGGTCAATAAACTGCTAACATCCATAAAAAGATAGCTTTCTTACTAAAATGCAAGAATTTAAAAGATTGGTATCTAAACAAGAAAAGACAAAAACAAACTGGAATGAAAGCCTAGATATCACATCTAAAATCGGGGTTTTTTGTTTGGGCCTTCATACTCTTCTCTCCCTCTACCATATCCTGCTGGAGTTCCAGGCCCCATTCCTCTAGGACCCTGTCCACCCACAGGTCCCGCACCTCCCTGCCCAAAGCGCTCAGTACGCTATTGGAACAGTAATTAACAGTTCATTATATGTAGTTGATGTCCATGTGTGTTAAGTAAATATTTTAGAAGGTTCCGTAGTCAATGGCCGTCGATACAATCACCAATGAGTCGATCCACAGGTACCGGGAACATAGAAAGGAAAAAAGGGTAATTTGAAAATTAGTTTACGATAATACATGCCTTGTGGTATGTTCCCACTTGAGCCATTCTCATACACCTGTTTCAAAGAACAGATCTTCCCTGTAGTGCTAAAAAATTTAAGAATTAGTGTAGATGTGAAAACCCATTCCAAAATGAGTTTAAGAAATTTCACATCAGAAAAACCCACTGAAAAGCTTGCAAACTTCTCACTTTCAAAGTCTGAACAGGAAATTTAATTTCCAAGTAAGCCTACCAAGCCCAACCAGACAGATTCAATTCACTCAATGAAGTGACAAAGACCTACTCACCAGTTAGTGGCATATGCTGCATAAGAAACTGTGGTTTTCAAGATCTTAAGACACATCTGCTAAGTTGCAGAAATCTTAAAAGGTTGAAAGTTTTAATAAAATGCTACCAGACTACAAAAAAAAGCAAAAAAGACTAATAGATTTAGTCACTTAACCGGCACAGTAACTTGATTAAAAAAAACGTGTTGCCATTGTCTCACAGGTATACCACCTTCAGAGCCATCACAATATAACCAAAGACAATTATGTTCACAGTACTACCCTGTATTATTGCAAATTGACTAAATATACAGCCCACCCCATAATACCCCAGGCTTTTCCCATAGGTCTTTGAAAAGTCCACTGCCACTTAGCTATGATTCTGTTTTGGGTATCTCCCAAACAGCCTAACACCAAGCTTAAGTGACTGCGATATAACGCAGGAAGAGTTCATTATTCATCCAGTTTTAGGGAATTCTAAGTCTAAGAAAGCTATGTACCCAAACAGAAAAACCTACAGATATGCAAGCACAGCAGCCTGAACTATTTTTCAAATTCCATTTAAAATACATCAGTTACTAAGTATTACTCCCAAAATAAACCAGTAAACAAAAACAAAACTGACATCAGGGTTTAACTGTTCCTATACATCATTAACTTCAACGTTTCTTACAAAATATTATAGGGATATTTGAAAAGACTAAATCTCAAAATCCTGAAAACTGTAGGGTTTTAACACACTGTACTGTATATTCCAAATAAGCTAAAAAGAAAAATTTGAGGGGGGTTTTACAATTATGTTACTGTAACACCTTAGAACCCGGAGGAGCTATCTGTTGCATGGAATATACAAACTTAACTGTGGGAACATCATGTAAACTTAAGTTTAACAAATTTGCTTATATACCTACAATCTGCTTTTTTAGGAAGCATATTAAGCCAAAATGTTGCCCACATTTTTAAAATTTGAAGAAAGCTAATAGCATTACATTTAACCCAACCAGCTATTACAGTTCTAATTCCCAAAAAGCTTAAGTGGATTTTAAATAGATATGGTCCCATACTAAATCTTTATGTTCCTATTTGTTAAATGAATCTAGTGAGTTACATGCTGTAGCCTTCCTCCTTTGCCAAAATCCCGTACGTGAACTATTTCAGATTCAATTCCATTGTGAAAATTCGCCCTTCCCTAACCCCACTTCTAAAGCCAATATTCAGTTTTCCTAAAGTTTTGTAAAGCCCTAAATACAGCCACCTAAACCAATTCACTTGGTTGTTCTAAAGCATCCAGATAGGCTATCTGCACAGCTAAAATATGATAGCATCAAGAAGGTTCAGATCAAAGGAACACAACTAGTATGCTTAAAATTATCATTGATTTTTTGCTACTCTGTAGCAAAACAGAGATGTGAGTGTATTTTAGAAAGTGTACCTATAGACAGCCCACCATGTGGGAAACGACGAGTCAAAACATTAAACAATACCCTTTTCATGGATAGAAGCCACACCAAATAGAGGTCAAAGTCCTACACATCGCTAAAACATGCCTAGAAGCTGCAAACTACAAGTCTAATTCATATGGCAAATACCAACTGAATGAACAACAGCTTGCCATTTGATTACTCTCACGTGGATGTAGAATAATCAGGTACTTAAATCTAACATTGAGAATTTGGATTTGCCATGTGCTGGAGTGCAAAAGTACACAAGCAATATAATAGGAAGCACCTAAATCTACTTATCGCCAAAGATAACCCCAACATACTACTAACAGCATTGACTTCTCACTGGCAACCATATCTGTTCAGGTTACCACACACTGAGTTCTTCTATGTTGCCAAAGTATTCCTCAATATTATGATTTACAGATAGGGGAACTAAAAGAAGTCCAGTCACCTACTTCAAAAAAAAAAAAACACAGGTAAGTTGTGAAAATAAGAATTTTGTTTGGACTATGTCCCACAGGATACATTACCATGTCGCTTCCCATCATGGAACCACTCATGGTTGCTGGTGGAACTCCAGGATTAGCTTCATAACCTATGCCACCACCACCACCTAAAGGTGGAAATTTCTGGCCTCCTGAACCATAGGGATCTAGGGAACAAAAATGCTGGTTACAACTCAACCAGAACATTGCTCTCTAATTATATTGGTTAATTTAATTGTCATGCTTACCTCCCATGTTCATTGCTCCTCCACCACCCATTCTCATGTCTCTTTCTCTCTGAAAGAAAAAAAATCTTTCACACATCTGTACTGTATGTAATCCATTCCATTTTTGAGAGTATAAAAAAAATTCTCAAAACTTAATGTGTTTAACTCAAAAAAAGGCTCACTGAGACAATTTAAAAAATCAAATTCTAAAACCAGTTATTGAGAATTATCAAGACCTACTAAAAGCTTCTGCCCAACCAATGAATCTTTGGCCTACCCCCAAAAGATAAAACTCTAAGGTCTATCAATCATAATACTCTTATTTTAAAAAAGTGGTTATAATGTGAAATGTTGTATTTAACCGAGTAAAATTTTATTCTCGGTAGTAACAAGTTTTATAGACAACTCCAATTAGATTGTAATAGTTTACTTACTGGATCCATATAGCCCATCCGGCTATAACTTTCCTCTCTTTGACGTCTCATTTGTTCTTCCATCTCACGTTGACGAATCATCATTTCTTCTTCCCTTCTGCGTCGTTCCTCCTCTTGCCTGGAAATGTTCATCAAACATAAACCAAAATGTTATTTACACCTTTTTAAATTCAATGTGAAATAAGCTAATAGCGTGCCTAATAGCTTTACAAAGACTAAGTTAGAGCAACCGTAAAGGCCAGCTGAAGTGGTTCTTGAATAGCCCTAAAGGCATTCTGGCAAAGAAAATAAGCATTACATATGAAAATCTTACAAACAATTCCTATTTATATGTTATACCAACACTGACTCTGTACTTCATCTGACTCACTTGCAAAATTTAGGTTCATCTTTTCCTCTAAAGGTTAATGCAGAAACAAGGACTTAGTTTAACAAAATTTTACCTTAATTGCATTTCTTTACGTTTCTGCATTTCTTGATTGTGAAGTTCTTCCATGCGTCTTAATTCTTCCTGGCGTCGCATCAGATCTAACGTTGGAAAATTTTGTTTTGGATTCACGTTAATGAGGTTCTATAAGTTCAAAAAGCAATAGATCCTACCAGCAAAATTCAGAAGGCCTTTTTTACCTTGACGCAAAAGGTTTGCCTGATGTTCATGATAGGCATCCTCCATTTCACTTTCCAATTTGTCTTTTGCATCTTTCATATTTTTTTCAACTTGCTCCCTTTGCTGTTTCTCCATTTCATCCAAGGACTTCCATCGCTGAGAATATTCATACTCAAATGTACCATGCTGAGCAAAACGAGGAGGCGTTTCTCTCTCCCTGACAATATTTAATGAGTATTAAAGAATCAATATGGGGATGCAAACAAGAAATATGACCTGACTCCACTAAAAGAATTGGTCTTTCCACCGGGCCTATCACTGTAAGGAACATGAAGGGATAAAGACCATTTTGGTTCATATAGTATCTTCACAGCAATAGCAATACATAACTTCCTGACCAGGCAGTGGTACAGTAGATAGAGCACTGGCCTGGGACCCTGAGGACCCAGGTTCGACACCACAAGGTCACCACCTTGATTATGTGATCCCGGGTTCAGCTGGAGCCCCCCAGGTCAAGGCACATATGAGAAAGCAACCACAACTAAAAAGTTGATGTTTCTCATCTCTCCCCCTTCCAGACTGTCCCTCTCTCCTCCTCAAAATAAAAAGAATAAAATAGATGTCCCAGAATAATACAGTAACAGAGAATGTAGGCACTGGAGATAAATCCCATCTTCTGTACAGTGTGTCTGTAAAGTCGTGGTGCACTTTTGACCAGTCGACCAGTCAAAAGTGCACCACGACTTTACGGACACACTGTATTTCCTAATTGTTTACTTTAGACAAATACCTATTCAACAAAAATTTTCCCATCCTTAGAAATGAGGAAACTTATACATCATGCAATTATTTTAAGAACAAGGTAAGATTGTATGTGAAATACACCAATGTCAGAAACAAAAAATGAGGCATTTGGGTAACTGCTTCAAAACCCCAAACTTCTGAGGCCTGATGTTTTTATTAAGCATATTTACTTAAAAGAATTACATATTTTAAAAACTGAAAAATTACTAGAATAAATTCTTGTTTACACAAATAAACACCCCAAAAGTTTATTTAATCTTACTTTTGATACATTGGATTCTTCTGTGCAAGTTTTTCAGGAAGACCATCTTCATCATCTAATTGTTCCAGTGGTTCCACAATAACTGGACGAGGAGTTCTAATAACAAAAGGTTCCATCTTACTTTCTAGTTTTAATGTACATGTTAAGTACTTGTACAACTTCCTTGTACAAGTTAACAGAAATTATCAAAATAAGCACAAAAACTTACGTTGTCAATAAGAAAACGCCTTCACTGCATCTTTCAAATGCTTTCCTCGCTGCTGGTTTAGATGCAAACTCAACAATGCCTTTTCCTGTAGATCTTCCACGATCATCCACAATAACAACAGCTCTTTCGATAGGACCAAACTGGCTAAAGGCTTCTTCCAACAGTTCATTGGAAACATAAGGTGAAAGATTTCGAACAGACAAGGCAGCAGCATGTGTGGCAAAGCGAACCCGAAGCTGTCTACCTCTCATGGGTGTATCATCAAGTTCAGCTTTAGCAATTTCAGCCAAAGCTCTAGATTCCTGAAAGTTATCAGACATGCTCATGTTAATGACCTCAAAAACTACCTGATGCTCACTCTGAAAGTCATAAGCCTAATTAATTCCCATTCCTATTCTCCTCCAGCTCAAAGTATCTTCAGGCATCCCTCCTTGACACCACTTACAACAGTTAAAATACATTACCTGCTCACTCCCCTTAATTCTTAGATACCAACAATTATAAGCTATAGAGCAGTTACACCTGTTCTGCAATGATGAAAAATTTATTCTTGTTCATTTAAAAACTCATACATTTGTAGTAGCAAATACTTAATAATGCATAAAAATTAAACTCACAAGCTTAATAAATCCGAATCCTTTGCCTTTGTTAATAAAAACTTCTCCTGGTTCTCCATATTTAGCAAATAGTCTTTTGAATTCATCCTCTGTAATATCAGCAGGTAGATTCCCAACAAACAACCGACAACGCTGAGTGTAAGTTTTCTCTCCAGGTCTCCTCAAGAGAGATAAGTTGGCTTTAAACCCCTAATGAAAAAGGAAGGAAATTTTCAAACATCAGCGACCTCTGCAACCAGGGGAATCCACAAAATTTCGCTTTTCCCAAACTGGATGTTACCTATCGAGTTGCTCTTCTGTTTCGTTTAAGGTCAAAGGAAGATCCTACTATATTTGCGGGATTTCCAACGTAACCACTACCCTTATGTTCAACAGCCCAAATCATTCAAAATACTCGAGAACAGACACTTAGACTGCTCCAGAATAAACTCGACATCAGCAACCTCCTCATCCGTATACGCTCACCGTCCCTAACTAACCTAAATCGTAGCACACAAAAGTTAAGATGGTGGTCAAGAATTCAATTTTAAAAAGATCAAGCCCAAAATCCAACTGTCACCGATCTGACTCGGGCCTGCGCTTTTCAGAACGGAACTTCCCCATCTCTCGAACCTTGCATTTCACCCTATACTCTACTCTGGTTCCAGAGACCCTTTAGCGTTAACAGAGCCTACCGGAGCCTCACATCATCTCTTTTTCCTCAGGCCACCCTCCCTCGGTCCTCTTGCACACCTGAGGCCAGTCCCGGGCGGACTAGAGGACCCACGCTGTCCGCCCCTCGCTCGAAGGGCAGGCCCGCCCACCTCCACTAGCGCGCACGCGCCTTTCCGGTCTCCGACAAAATGGAGGCCGCCACGGGGGAGGGGGACGGAAAGGGGGCCGCGGCCATCTTAGGAAAACCAACGCGTAGGTCCAAGGAACACTTACCTCCGAATCGGAAATCTTCTCTTCACTCCGGCCGCCGGGCCCACCGGGCGGAGGACCTTGGTGGTGCTGCTGGTGGTAGGGTGGGTGGTGCTGCCGGCCTCCGCGGGGCTCCCCGCCTCCTCGGTGCGGCGGCTTGGGATGGCCACCAGGAGTGCTTAGGCCCGGGCCACCGCCGGGCTTCGGCCCGACTGGCATTTTGCCGCCTTTGGGGCCGCCGGGTCCTGGGCCCTGCTTAGGCCCGGGTACCGGACCTCCTGCGGGTGGAGGCGGCGGACCTCCAGCCTGAGGTGGGGTGGTGGGGACCCCACTGCTCGGCGGCGCAGGCGGGGGCACCCCAGGGGGCGCCGAGGTGACAGGGGGCGGCGGGGTCGGTATAGGGCCTGGCCCCGTGGTGGCCCCAGAGGTCGGGGGAGTGGCGGGTGGCGCCGAACCAGAGGCAGGCGGAGCACTGCTTACTCCGGGAGCCGGGCCGGGTCCCTGAGAAACGACAGGCTTGGACGAGTCCTGCGGCGGTGGAGGCTGCTGATGCGGCGGCGGCGGCGGCTGGTGCGGCGGCGGCTGCTGATGCGGCGGCGGCTGCTGATGCGGCGGTTGAAGTGGCGGCGGCTGCTGTGGAGGGGGCGGCTGCTGCGGTGGTGGCTGCTGCTGTTGCTGGTGTGGCGGCGGTGGTGGGATCGGGGGTTTGGGTCCACCCTGGCCCGGGCCGGGACCCATGGGTCCGCGGTTCTGATTGAGGCCCATGCCGGGCGGCGGGGAGCGGAAGTCGTGGAGGCCGCCGCGGCCGCCGCCTCCCCCGCGCCGGTGAAAGCCACCACCACCGCCGCCGCGGCTCCGGAACCGATCCCGAGACATGTCTGTGATCAAGGGGCGGTCGAGACAGAAGCGGAGAAGTCGCTTAGGGAACGTAGAGGCCACCTTGCTTCGCACAAAATGGCGGATGACACAGGCTGCGCGCCGCCTTTGTCCTCTTCTTATATAGGGCTGCTGACATGGCCCCGCCTACTTCTTGATCGGTAGCTCCAATAGCCAATTGCAAATCCCGTACTTGATGACACTAAGTTTCGAAGCGATAATCTTTTTCTATTGGCTTCTGGGTGAGGGGCGGGAGGAATGAGTAGCAGAAGTTTCCAGTTGGCCAATGGACTGAAGAGGAGTTGGCTGTAGGCCGCTGTGATTTGCTAGGAGAAATTTGAATGGGTTCGCCAGACCTGTTTTCTCAAGAAATTAAATAGTAAGGGATCTATAGCTCTGAGGGAAAGATGTAAAAAAGGGCCCTTTTCTTTCTTGATTGCCCCAGGAGTAGTTTGCTATCCTTTCCCAAAAAGAACATGCGTTCTCTTGTTCAAAGGCATAAATTAAGTGCCTGCTATCTACCCCATCTTGTGCTGGGCCAGTGAAATTAGAGAAATAAAATACTTCACACAGACGACCTTACTGATTTCATTTTTGTCCCAGTGGAGACCAAGCTCTACGTGAATCAGGCGTCCCTGATTCGACTTCCCCTTGCAGTGGGACACTCCTGCTTAGCAGCAGGGCTGGCAGCCTCTTGGAGACTACTCTTGAGGAGGCTATGAGGATTTTACTTACTAGTGCGGACACTAACTGCCACCGGAGGAAAGACAGATATACAAGTTATTTGCAAGAATCACATAGACAATTTATTACTGGAGGTGCCTGGGTACAGCTTAAGGGGGCCCCATCAGTGTGCTCCTCTGTCTTTGGTCAGAGCTCTGAGCGGCGTGGAGACAGTCCACATTCACGTTGGAGTCTGTGCGCCTAGGACAGAAGGTGTGGGGCCTCAGTTTTAGTACCTTTTCTGGCCTACCTCTTCTAACAGGTGTCAATTTACAGGATTATTACCTCAAACCACTTTTTGGGAGTTCCTCGCAGGGATCCCTTTTTATGTTAATTTACTGAAATGTTACATCAAGCCACTTTTAAGATGTTCCTAGGGAAGCTTCTTTATGTTCTCTAAGTTTATGTTAACTTAGAGTTATGACATCAAGCTATCTCTTATCTATGTATAACTTCACATACACTAACTGGGCCCTGCTTGAAAGTTAGAGACTATCACATCTGCATACATTATATTAATTCCTATCCAGACTGTATAATTTTATTTAATTTTCTTAATTTTTTTATTTTATTTATTTTTTTTTTTTACGGAGACAGAGAGAGAGTCAGAGAGAGGGATAGATAGGGACAGACAGGAACGGAGAGAGATGAGAAGCATCAATCATTAGTTTTTCATTGCCGCTGCAACACCTTAGTTGTTCATTGATTGCTTTCTCATATGTGCCTTGACTGCAGGCCTTCAGCAGACCGAGCAACCCCTTGCTGGAGCCAGCGACCTTGGGTCCAAGCTGACAAGCTTTTGCTCAAGCCAGATTGCCCCCCCCCTCCCGCGCGCTCAAGCTGGTGAGCTCGGGTCTCGAACCTGGGTCTTCCGCATCCCAGTCCAACACTCTATCCACTGCGCCACCGCCTGGTCAGGCTCCTTAATTTTAATATTATATTTTAATTACTTTTATATATCTTCCATATATTTTATATATCTATATATTTAATTACTCTAACATTATATTACTACAATAATTTTGGAACTTCATTGGAGTTCAGGTTTGTCTAGCAGATGTTTTTTGTTGTTATTTTGTATTTTTCAAAGTCAGAAGCGGGAAGGCAGTTAGACAGACTCCCGCATGCACCTGACCGGGGATCCACCAGGCATGCCCACCAGCAGGTAATGCTTGGCCCATCTGGGGCATTGCTCCATTGCAGCCAGAACCATTCTAGCCCTGAGGCGGAAGCCATCCTCAGCACCTGGGCCAACTTTGCTCCAATGGAGCCTTGGCTGCGGGAGGGAAAGAGAGATAGAGAGGAAGGAGAAGGGGAAGGGTGGAGAAGCAGATGGGTGCTCCTCCTGTGTGCCCTGGTCAGGAATCGAACCCAGGACTTCCACACACTGGGCCAACGCTCTACCACTAAGCCTACCAGCCAGGGCTGTCTAGCAGTTTATACTGTCTTTGTAGTAGGCTTAAGTAGAGTGCACTCTTGTTCAAAAAAAAGTCCTTGATTTTGTGGGAAAGGGGCCCTTAATGGTTTTCTTAGTTCCAGTAGCACTCAACACTTTATGGACAGATTAAAATACTTTAAAATTGATACATTAAAATTTCTATATGGAATCAACCAATGGGCAGTATTCTCTTTAAAGTATTTAACATCCTTGAAGTACAACAGTCATATTCCTTTTTTATTTTTTTAAGCCATATTCCTTAATATCCTTCCTAGTTACTGTCATTTCTTGACCTTTTGTTGGATCATTCCTCCCTCAATACTAGCTCCTGGCTTATTGGTCTTCCTTACCACCTCTATTTCTGTTTACCATCCAACATCTATGTGGATGACCACCCAACTCTGTCAATTCTTTATCTTCTCACCTCCAACAACCTTTCCTTCCAACCTGTATCAGCTGCTCCAACCCCAGGAGTGCCTCACAGGTCATCCCTGTATTTGTTATTGCCAGTAAGTATTCCACCCCTAAAATCTCTATTTCAAGTATCCCAACTGTCTGATCAAAATAACTGGTTGTTTTTTTTTAATAGATTTCAGTGAGAGAGGTAGGGAGAGAGAAACAGAGAGACAGGAACATCAAGTTGTTCTTGTACATGCCCTGATTGAGGATTGAACCAGCAACCTTTACACTTCCAGATTATGCTCTAACCAACCAAGCTTTCTGGCCAGGGAAATACCTGATTCTTAGATTGCTTCAAAACCTCCAAACCACTAAATGTATATGAAGCAATAAAATGTCCCCTCATTTTTGTGAGAAGTATATTACTTTTTCACTATATCTCACATTCTTATACTCAAAACTTGTGTCATGCTATTTAAATGTTAAGATTGCCACCTGACCAGGTGGTGGCGCAGTGGGTAGAGCGTCGTACTGGGATGCAGAGGACCAAGGTTCAAGACCCCGAGCTCACCAGCTTGAGCACAGACCCATCTGGTTTGAGCAAAAGCTCGCCAGCTTGGACCCAAGGTCGCTGGCTCCAGCAAGGGGTTGCTCGGTCTGCTGAAGGGCTGCAGTCAAGGCACATGTGAGAAAGCAATCAATGAACAACTAAGGTGTCAAAACGAAAAACTGATTATTGATGCTTCTCATTTTTCTTCATTCCTGTCTCTGTCCCTATCTATCCTTCCTCTGACTCTCTCTCTGTCTCTGTAAAAAAATTAATAAATAAAAACAAAAAGAGTTTTAAAAAATAAAATAAAGAAATAAATGTTAAGATTGCCTACAAACAAATACATCTCTTGTTTTCTTCCTCCATTATCCTTACCTGGTAAAACCCCATTCTAGTTGGACTCAACAATTTACCTTGTTTGCCAAGTGCTGAAGCTTTCACTTTAAATTCTTGACCACAAGCTTCAAAAGGGCATTTGACTTTTACTGGCAATTTTACTGAATTTCCCTAGTAAGTTCACTTTACCACATCTAGAGATAGTGTGTATTTCATGCCTTCCCTGTTTAAACTCCTACACATTCTTCTCTTACTTCACCGTAATTAATGACTTCTCATATTTGAGAAAATAAAAACCATCAGAAAGGAACATTCTCATCCAATTGGAAAACCATAAGCCTACTTGATTTGTACTGAGGGTGCAAAATATAACTTTCTTCCCACCTTCTAAATTCTTCTAGCTGAGCTAATAATCCAATTAACAGACAGATGAACAGAAGGAAATGTCCAAAATTTATTACAGATGTACATTTTGGGGTGCCATAAGATATGAGACCCGAAGACTTATTGGACAGTTGAGGTTTATATGCTATTTTGGACAAAGGAAAGGGGGCAGGTATCTTGGGTTTCAAAGTAAAGGTAGGTAGTTCACGGGTAGCTAGAAAGATCAAACATGTAAAATTCACCCGGAAACAATGGGACACAAAAGGAAGTTTAACAAACTGGCTTTGCTAGATTTTTCCTTGTCTGCCACATTTAGTTTTTATTATGATGCTAAGATAATGCTTCCTTGCTTTAAGCAGATTTTTCTATCTTAATTCCTTTAGGCAGGGCCATGTCCTAAGGTCCTTTCCATTTCTGACACACTACCTGAGGAATACACTTTCCTTAGGGAAGTCATAATGTGTGAAGTGTTTAATACTAAGTGCTCAATGAATACTAGTTATTGTTATGAAAAAATTGGAGACCTAAAGGCACTTGAGTGTTAGAGCCCAGAAAGACAAGGGAGTTGAAAAACAAAAGTTTAGTTAGTATATTATTTTAAAAGACAAAGGAAATTTATAATGCATTTTAGAAGAAAATCTATCCTTAAATTTAATAGATTTAAAGAATGGTCCACCAAATTGAAGTACATTTTCGGTGTGTTTTTTTAATGAATACTGGGATATCTATAATAGTGAAGTTATTTACAATATTAGAAGAGAAGAATTAAACTAATACATTCCATCAATAAGCCAAATAAGGAAAAGCATATGGAAACTCAAAAGTTGTTTGAGCCTGACCAGGCGGTGACGCAGTGGATAGAGCGTCGGACTGGGATGCGGAAGACCCAGGTTTGAGACCCCAGGCTCGCCAGCTTGAGCGCGAGCCCATCTGGTTTGAGCAAAAGCCCATCAGCTTGGACCCAAGATCGCTGCCTCCAGCAAGGGGTTGCTTGGTCTGCTGAAGGCCCGCGGTCAAGGCACATGTGAGAAAGCAATCAATGAACAACTAAGGTGTCGCAATGAAAAACTAATGATTGATGCTTCTCACCTCTCTTCGTTCCTGTCTGTCTGTCCCTATCTATCCCTCTCTCTGACTCTCTCTCTGTCCCTGTAAAAAAAAAAAAAAAAAAAAAAAAGTTGTTTGATAAAATTCAACACTCATTGAGTTTAAACTTTTTTTAAAGTTTGGGACACTCGCTATCTGGGTAGCTCAGTTGGTTAGAGCATCCTCCTGATGCACCAGTGTTGTGGGTTCTTTCTCTTTAAAATCAATATATAGGTCCTGGCCAGTTGGTTCAGTGGATAGAGCATCGGCCCGGTGTATGGCCATTCGGGTTAGATTCCCAGTCAAGGCACACAAGAGAAGCAACTATCTGCTTCTCTCTCCTTTCACTCCCTCTTCCTCTCCCGCAGCCAGTGGCTCAATTGGTTCCAGTCGTAGGACCCAGTGCAGAAAATAGCTCAGTTGGTCAAATATCAGCCTCAGGTGCTTAAAAAAATAAGCTCAGATTAGAACATCAGCCCCACATGGAGGTTGCTGGGTGGATCCCAGTAGGGGTGCATGCGAGAGTCTGTCTCACTATCTCCCCTCCTTTCACTTGAAAAAGAAAAAAAATATCAATATATAGCCCTAGTCGGTTAGTTCAGTTGATTAGTGTGTCATCCCAAAACACCAAAGTTGTGAATTCAATCCCCAGTCAGTGCACATACAGGAAGCAACAAATGAGTGCACCACTAAGCGAAACAACAAATGAATGCTTCTCTTTCCCTCTCCTCCCATTCTCTCTTAGTCTCTCTAAAATCAATCAATCAAAAAAACTTTAAAAATCAATAATTAAAAAAAATTTAATGAAAATAAAGTTTGGCCTGACCAGGCGGTAGCACAGTAGATAGAGCATCAGCCTGGGATACTGAGGACCCAGGGTAGAATCCCTGAGGTCCTGGTTTGAGTGTGGGCTCACCAGCTTGAGCGTGAGGTTGCTAGCTTGAGCATGAGATCATAGACATGATCCCATGGTCGCTGGCTTGATCCCTAAGGTCACTGGCTTGAGCCCAAGGTCACTGGCTTTGCAAGGGGTTACCCTGCTGGAGGCCCCTGGTCAAGGCACATATGAGAAAGTAATCAATGAACAACTACGGTGCCACAACTATGAGTTGATGCTTCTCATCTCTCTCCCTCTCTGTCTGTCTGTCTCTCTCGTTAAAAAAATAAATAAAAAATAAAGTTTGGAATAGGAAGATTATTCTCCTAAAATTTTTTTATTATTTCGCTGGGTGAAAAAGATGTTCAGATAATACCGACCACATCTGGACATGGAAAATTGCTAATTTCTTTCATTCTACATAATGGGAATAACTGCCACTTAGTGACCATTTAGTACTTTGAAGCAGATACTCTATTACCTCAATTAATCTTCACAATAAGGCTATGAACTGGATACTATGATTACTCTCCCATTTTACAGATGTGAAAATGGGTTTACAGAAGCTAATTAATTTCTAGTTTTATACAGTTAATGAATGATAGAGCTGGGATTTATATCCAGATCTATCTTACTCTGAATCTAAACATCCTGCTATATCTTCTCTTTCATTCTAGATGTTAATGCATAGGTTCAATTATAGGCTTAATTACTAATTTTTTTAAAAATTATATGACTAGTACAGCCTGACCAAGCGGTGGCGCAGTGGATAGAGTGTTGGACTGGGACGTGGAGGACCCAGGTTGGAAACCCTGAGGTTGCCAGCTTGAGCGTGGGCTCATCTGGCTATAGCACGGGGTGGCTGGCTTGAGCATGCAATCATAGATATGACAACATGGTTGCTGGCTTGAGCGCAAATGTCGCTGACTTGAAGCCCAAGGTTGCTGCCTTGATCCCAATTTCACTGGCTTGAGCAAGGGGTCACTGGATAGGCTGGAGCCCCTTGTTAAGGCACATATGAGAAAGTCAATGAACAACTAAAGTGCCTCAATGAAGAATTGATGCTTCTCATCTCTCCCTTCCTGTCTGTCTGTCCCTATCCGTCCCTCTCTCTCTCTTCCTCTCTCTCTGTTACACACACACACACAAATAAATAAAAGATAAGGGCTCCTTTAAAAACAATTACACGAGACCTATTAACTATAAAAGAATCAAGTGACTGACCTGTGGTGGCGCAGTGGATAAAGCGTCGACCTGGGAACACTGAGGTCGCCAGTTCAAAACCCTGCACTGGTCTGGTCAAGGCACATATGGGAGTTGATGCTTCCAGATCCTCCCCCCTTTCTCTCTCTCTCTCACTCTCTCTCTCACTCTGTGTCTCCTCTTTAAAATGAATAAAGTAAAAATAAAAATAAAAAAAGAGTCAAGTGAATAAGTTTGTAGAGTTAAACCCAAGTCTCATTCATTCACTCCCACTCTATTGTTAAAAGTTTGATACATGTACTAAAAGGAAAGTCCTTTAATACAATAATAGCTGCCTCAAACAATAGTAAATATTATAACAATAGGCAAAGTTAATTGGTCGTTTACTATCTGCTCAATCATTACTATATGCTGTAGTAAGTACTTTATATTGAATTCTCATTGCAACTCTGATATTAATAGTATTGTTTTTTTCTCCATTTTATAGATTAAAAAACTAGCACCATGGTAATCCAACCAACCTAACAAGGCAACATAATTTCTCATCTATACCTTTGCAAAAGCTTCCAAAATACTGTCATAATTGCTCTCCTACTTTTTATTTTCTAAGCAGCAACCAAAATTATGTATTTTCTTTCTGAAAATTTTCTCTTTTCCTTCCTTCCTTCCTTCCTTCCTTCCTTCCTTCCTTCCTTCCTTCCTTCCTTCCTTCCTTCCTTCCCTTCTTCCCTCCCCTCCCCTCTCCTCCCTCCCCTTCCCTCCCTCTCTTCCTTCCTTCCTTCTGGAGTGAGAGAGACAAGAATCAACATATTCCACTTACTTGTGCACCTACTGATTGCTTCTCATATGTGCCAGTCATCAGGGTGCAAACCGAGGACCTCGGGGTTGAGCCAGCATCCTCAGGATCTAGCTGATGACCACAGGGGTCAAGTAAGTCAGCAAGCCCCAGGATCGAACTGGCAACCTTAGGGCACTGGCATGACACTTTACCCACCGTATCATTGGCCAGAGCCAAAATTATCCTTTTATAGAACAAATCTGTTGCTTCTTAATCTCTCTGTCTCTCTCTTTTTTTTTTTACAGGGACAGAGAGAGAGTCAGAGAGAGGGATAGATAGGGACAGACAGACAGGAACGGAGAGAGGTGAGAAGCATCAATCATTAGTTTTTCGTTGCCGTTGCGACACCATAGTTGTTCATTGATTGCTTTCTCACATGTGCCTTGACCGCGGGCCTTCAGCAGACTGAGCCACCCCTTGCTGGAGCCAGCAACCTTGGGTCCAAGCTGGCGAGCTTTTGCTCAAGCCAGATGGGCCCCGTGCTCAAGCTGGCGGGCTCGGTGTCTCGAACCTGGGTCTTCCGCATCCCAGTCCGACGCTCTATCCACTGCGCAACCGCCTAGTCAGGGTTAATCTCTTTTTTAAAACTGGTTATTGTCTTGACATTGCTCTTAGGAGAACAATACAAAGATGGCCCTCCATTCACTGACATCATTTTACTTTCCAGTAATTTCTCTTGCATTCTTTGCTGCAAACACACTGACTGCCTTTTTTTTTTTTTAACTTATTTTACCTTCACCTGAAATCATCTCTCACTGGCCACCCTCTTCCTCTTTTCACTTTTTGCTTAGCTCCTATCCATCTTTCAGGACTTGACTTATGCCTGCCATTCTCTGAAGGCCTTCTGTGACTCCCCAAAGATTAAGTTGCTTCATTTGTTTGGCACCCTGTACTTTAATAATACTCATCTGACTCTATCAGAGAGACTTTCTAAATTGTACCCTCTAGACTGGAAGATTATGAGGGCAATGACTGAAATTCTCTCTTTTTAAAATGTATTTATTTAATTTTATTTTAAATGTTTATATTATTGATTTTAGAGAGAAGAAGGGCAATAGAGGGAAAGACAGGAACATCAATCTGTTTATGTTCCCTGACCAGAGATTGAACTATGTTTCAGGACAATCCTCTAACTAACCGAGCTATCCAGCTAGGGCATATTTATTGATTTTAAA
This sequence comes from Rhynchonycteris naso, assembly GCA_037038555.1. Classification (NCBI taxonomy): domain Eukaryota; kingdom Metazoa; phylum Chordata; class Mammalia; order Chiroptera; family Emballonuridae; genus Rhynchonycteris; species Rhynchonycteris naso. Next base: position 211,399,867 of record CM072997.1, on the reverse strand, counting down.
GAGAGAGAGAAACAATGACTTGTTTCACTTATTTATGCATTTATTGTTCTTTAAAAAAAATTTTTTTTTTCTTTTCCAAGCGAGAGGAGGGAAGATAGAGAGACATACTCTTGCATGTGCCCTGACTGGGATCCACCCAGCAACCCCTGTCTGGAGCCAATGCTCTGCCCATTTAGGGCCACGCTCGCAACTGAGCTATTTTTAGTGCCTGAGGTAGAGGCTCCATGGAGCTATCCTCAGCGCCTGGGCTGATGCACTTGAACCAATCAAGCTATGGCTTTGGGAGGGGAAGAAAAAGAGAGAGAGAGAGAGGAGAGGGAAGGTTAGAGAAGCAGATGGTTGCTTCTCTGTGTGCCCTGACTGGGAATCGAACCCAGGATATCCACACACCAGGCTGATGCTCTACCACTGAGCCAACTGGCTAAGGCCCCTTTCCAAAAATATTTTTAAAATTTATTTTAGAGAGAAAGGGAGGGAGAGAGACAGAGGGAAACATCAATCTTCCCACTCATGCATTTATTAACTGATTCCTGTATCCAGGTCCGGGACTGAACTCTCAACCCTTGCATAAGGGGACAATGCTCTAATCAACTGAGCTATCTGGCCAGGGCCATTATTTGATTCTTGTATGTTTCCTGACCGGGGTTTGAACCTGCAACCTTGGCATATGGGATGATGCTCTAACCAACTGAGCTACCTGGCCAGGGTGAGATTCTCTTTCTCTCTCTTTTTTTTTTTTAGCGAGTAAGTGTGAGAGAGAGACAGACAGACAGACAGGAAGGGAGAGATGAGAAGCATTAATTCATCGTTGTGGCACCTTAGTTGTTCATTGATTGCTTTCTCATATATGCCTTGACTGGGGGTGGGGAAGCTCAAGCCAAGCCAGTGACTTTAGGCTCAAGCCAGTGACCATGGACTCATGTCTATGATCCTATGCTCAAGCTGTTGAGCCCACAGCTCAAGCCAGATGAGCCTGCACCGGGGTTTCAAACCTGGGGGCTCAGCATTCCAGATCGATGCTCTGTCCACTGCGCCACCACCTGGTCAGGTGAAATTCTCTTTTAATCATCAAATCCTCAGAGCCTGGTGCTGGGATACACAATATATGTTTGAACAAATGAATAAATGAGTGAATGAATAAACCATTATCTTTCTTTTTCTGAACCACTGAAGAATGTATCTAGTCATAAATGACTAATTTCAGATATTAAACAACTCTATAGTTCAAGTGAGTGGTAAATTATACTAGATGGTATGTAGGACAATCTTTACCTTGAATACTCTGAATGTGGATAAACTTATGATTCAAAACTATAATTACAGTAAATAAAAAGTATAATTATCCTCTGGTTTGACTTTTTATGAGGCCTAGAAAGGTAAAGAATGGAGATAATATGCTTAATGAAACACATTGCTATTCCTCAATGAATATTAATAGTGTTTTGTTTTTCTTTGTTTTGTTTTTAGTGAGAGAGAATGACAAACAGGGAAAGACAGACTGGAAGAGAGAGAGATGAGAAGCATCAATTCTTTGTTGCAGCATCTTAGTTGTTCATTGATTTCTTTCTCATATGTACCTTGAATGGGGGCTCCAGCTGAGCCAGTGACCCCTTGCTCAAGCCAGCAACGTTGGACTTCAAACCAGTGACCTTTGGGCTCAAGTCAGTGACCTTTAGGCTCAAGCCAGCAACCATGGGGTCATGTCTACGATTCCATGCTCAAGCCAGTGACCCTGTGCTCAAGCCGGATGAGCCCATGCTCAAGCCTGCAACCTTGGGATTTCGAACTTTGGTCCTTAGCATCCCAGGCTGATGCTCTATCCACTGTGCCACCACCTGGCCAGGCAGCTTTTAGGTAGGGTTTTATTTGTGGGTTTCTTGTTTGTTTTGTTTTTTTGAAAAAGAGAGAGAAAGAAATAGGGATGAAGAGTGTGAAACATCAACTTGTAGTTACTTCCTTTAGATGTGCGTTGATACTTCTAAAACGTGCCTTGACCAGGGGTTGGACTGGCCAACCTTGAACTCAAATTATGCCATTGAATCCTTACTCAAGCCTGTGACCTTGGGCTCAAGCCAATAACCTTGGGATCATGTAGATAGAGGCTCCTGCGCTCAAGCCTGAGAGCCTGCTCTCAAGCCCTTGAACTTGCACTCAAACCAACAACCATGGTTTTGAACTGATGACCTCATTGATCCTGGTTGGCACTCTAACCTCTGCCCCATCACTAGTCAGACAACTATTAATTGAATTGACTGAATTTACATCTTCAACTGTATCCTGGGGACTGAGAAACCATGTTGGTTCATTTAACTTGTGTTAATTTAGCTTCGTATTTCAACTTTGCAGAGGCTATTCAGTTTCCAGGTCTATCAGCACTGGTCTCTACAGATTCATGCACACAATAGAGACCTCAGAGTATTTTGTTCAGGAGCAGAAAAGAGTGTACCTAAGTTCCCAACATACACACTGCCCTGTAATAAGCGGTTCCTAGACCCACCCAACAAGCAAACTCTAATTGTGCAATAAAGATCCATACCAGTAGGTGTCTCAATGGCCTTGCCACTTTCTGCATCTCCTTGGAAAACAGCTAGCTGCAAACACTCCATTACTCCATTGTTACTGAGCCTTCGGCAGATAACCTTTACAAAGGGTGGATCTCAAAATTTCCATCAGATCTAATCAACAGCTAGATCGCCTCTCAATAACAGAAACATTGGATTAACTTTAGTCTCTCTCTCTCACTCTGTTATTGTTTCCTTTGTTTCCAGATAACATGTTGTGTTTGTAGTACATTTATTTATTTAATCATTTCTGTTTATTTATAGGGGAGGGGAGGAGTCTTAGCCTGACATGATTATGATGTTCGCCTGATCTTGATCCCCTCTCATTCCCACAGTGAGCTAAATGTCCTTCCAGGCTTTCTCCAAACAGGCACTATAATCTTAAAGGCATTTATCATCATTTGCAGCTAAATTAACTACTTGGGCTTATTTTAAAAGGTCAAAAAGTTAACCCTGGCCAGATGCACAGTTGTTAGAGCATCATCTGGAAGCACAGAGGTTGCGGGTTTGATCCCTTGTCGGGGCACATACAAAAGCACATCGATATACCTGTCTCTCTCTCTTCCTCAAGTCAATAAATTTTTTTAAAAATGGGTCAAAAAGTTAGAACTTAAAGAATCACCAAATGGATACCCTGGCCAGATAGCCCTGTTGGTTAGAGCTTCACTGTGAAGCATAGAGGTTGCTTGTTCAATCTCTGGTCAGGGCACATACAGGAACAGATCAATGTTCCTGTTTCTTTCTCTTTCTTCTTCTTTCTCTCTAAAAATTAAAAAAAATATATTTTAAGATTTTATTTTTAAAAAGAGAGAGAGAATCACCAAATGGAAGAAGACAGCTTCCATATATTTGAATTTTTACCATGAGAGGACATTAGAAATCAATGAGATAGTTTGACCTGTGGTGGCACAGTGGATAAAGCGTCGACCTGGGAACACTGAGGTCGCCAGTTCAAAACCCTGCACTGGTTCGGTCAAGGCACATATGGGAGTTGATGCTTCCAGCTCCTCCCCCCTTTCTCTCTTTCTCTCTCTCTCTCTCACTCTTCTCTCTAAAGATGAATAAAATAAAAATAAAATAAATTAAAAAAAAGAAATCAATGAGAGAGGAAACAAATGATTAACAAATGGTATTAGCATAACTAGTTTACCAAAAAAAATTATCAAAGTAAAATTCCAAGAGGATTAAAAAGATAAATATATTTAAGAATCAAATCCTGAAAGAACAAGAAAAAGAAAGTAATATCATATCTTTGCCAGAAAGAAATTTCTAAGATTTAACAAGATAAATTACAAAACAAAATATCAATAAATTTCCCTGCATAAAGATTAGAAATGACTGTGTGAACAAGACAATAAAAAGTTAAAGACAAAAAAAGACAAACAAAAAATAATTACAAAGAAATATTATGAGTGGTTAATACCTTTAATATATAAAGATTTTTTTTTTTTAGCAAGAGAGAGACAGACTGGAAGGAAGAGAGATGAGAAGCACCAACTTGTAATTGCAATACTTTTTAGTTGTGCATTGGTTGCTTTTCATACATGCCTTGATTGGGGGGAGGGAAAGCTTTCCTGCCAAGCCAGTGACCCCTTGTTCAAGCCAGTGACATTTGGGCTCAAGCCCACAACCATGGGATCAAGTTGATGATCCCACGCTAAAGCTGGCAATCCCACACTCAGATTGACACTCAAATTGGTGAGCCTGCACTCAAGTAGATGAACCTGGCAACCTTGGGGTTTCAAACCTTGGATGGACCTCAGTGTCCCAAGGTGACTTCCTATCCACTGCACTAACGCTGGCCAGGCAAGAATTTATACAATTAAAAAAAAAACAGCCAAAATAAATGAACATATGAAAACTATTTGTCTTCACTGATAATTTCAGAAATGCAATATAAAATAAAATAGCCATTTTTCATCTAAGTTAACCCATATTGAAACAACCACTACTGATATAACCCTTTTGGAAAATAATTTAGCATACCCTTTAGCAAATATATTTTCTCACTCTCTCCTCTCCCTCCTCAGTCACCCTCTCCCTTCATCAGCTCCCTTCCACCATCTCTTTCACTCATTCATTTTTATTCAACAAATAGTCTCTTGTGTACCTGCTAGGTGCTGGAATCTAGCCTAAATTTTAAACACAAGAAAAAACTTTATGTACAAATTTGTTCATCTCAACATGATCAGTAATAGCCTCAAATTGAAACCCTCCTATTTTGTCATCCATAGACAATGTGACCAAATATCCTATTTGGCTCAAGACCATCATGGTTTATGCCTGATGTCCTAGTATATTTATTAAAAGATGCTTTTGCCTGACAAGGCGGTGGTGCAGTGGATAGAGCTTCAGACTGGGACACAGAGGACCCAGGTTCGAAACCCCGATGTCGCTGGCTTGAGCACGAACTTATCAGCTTCAGTGTGGGGTCACTGGCTTTAGCGTGAGATCATAGACATGACCCCATGGTCGCTGGCTTGAGACCAAAGGTAGCTGGCTGGAAGCCCAAGGTTGCTGGCTTGAGCCCAAGATCACTGGCTTGAGCAAGAGGTCACTTGCTCTGCTGAAGCCCCTGGTCAAGACACATATGAGAAAGCAATCAGTGAACAACTAAGGTGCCACAGCAAAGACTTGATGTTTCTTACCTCTCGCCCTTCCTGTCTGTCTGTCCCTATCTGTCTGTCTCTCTGACTCTCTCTCTCTCTGTCTCTGTCACAAAAATAAATAAATAAATCAACTAATTAAATAAAATGTGCCCCCATTAAGACAATGTTCTGGCTGATAGCAGTCAAGTGTCTTGAGGAAGGGCCAGGTTTTTCTCTTTTTTTTTAGGTGAGAAGATGGGAGATAGTGAGGCAGACCCTATCTAGGGCCGATGCTTGAGTGACACACTCAGACCAATCCTTAGTGCCCAGGGCCACACTCAAACCAATGGAGCCACTGGCTGCGGGAGGGGAAGAGGGAGAAATGGGAGAGTTGGAGGGGGAGAGAAACATGGTGGCTTCTCAAGTGTGCCCTGACAGGATCAAACCCAGGACATCCATATGCTGGGCTTACGCTCTATCCACTAAGCCAGTGGTCGGCAAACTCATTAGTCAACAGAGCCAAATATCAACAGTACAACAATTGAAATTTCTTTTGAGAGCCAAATTTTTTTAACTTAAACTATATAGGTAGATACATTGTTATTAACTTAATCAGGGTACTAATTAAGTACCCTAATTGAGTGTGGATGAGCCACACTCAAGGGGCCAAAGCGCCGCATGTGGCTCGCAAGCCGCAGTTTGCCGACCACTGCACTAAGCCACTGGCCAGGGCCAGCTTTTCTAATTTGTACAAAAGCATCATTGGGATTAGCTACTGCTCATGGAGTTATTGAGGTTGGGTGATTTCTGGTTTTGTCTCTATTTTTTTACAATTTCCAGATTTTCTAAAATGGCCTTTGTATGCATATGTGCTTTACATGGATTAACTCATTTAATTTTCATAACCCTATAATTATTTCATTTTTTCCCCTTATTTCACTGTTTTGTAAAGATAAGGAAATCAAAGTACTGCTAGATTAAGTTACCTAAATTTCCACAGTTATTAAGTGATGGAACCAAGATTTACACCCAGGCACTCTATCTCCAGACCTTTAAATATTAAGGTAGCTTACCCATAGGGATTATAACCAATTGGGCTTGTTATTCATTAATGGTGAATAAAGATACCTTATGCTTAGAGTGCTATTTGAAAAGTGCTTACAAATAATAGCCCAAAAAGATTTTACTTTATTTTTTTATTTGTTAGTTTGTTTTAAGATTTTATTTATTGATTTTTAGAGGCAAGAGAAAGGGGGAAGGGGAGGAGTTAGAAGCATTAACTCGTTGTAGTAGTTGCTTCTCATATGTGCCTTGACCCGGCAAGCCTAGGGATTTGAACCAGCAATCTCAGCATTCCATTGTGCCACCACAGGTCAGGCTTTAGTTCTTAAACATAAAATCCTTTCTTTTAAGTCCACTAATTAGAAACACATTAAAAATATAAATAGTTGATTTTTTAAAAAACATAGATGCAAAAATTATAAACACATAAGTGAAAATCTTAGACATCAAGTAATAAATGTCTCTTTTTCTTTTTTTTTAGTGATAGGAGGGGAAGCAGAGACAGATTCCCACATGTGCACCCGACCAGGATCCACCAGGCAAACATACTAGGGGCAATGCTCTGCCCATCTGGGGCCCTTGCTTCCTTATAACCAGAGCGATATTTTAGCACCTGAGGTGGAGGCCATGGAGCCATCCTCAGCACTCAGGGTCAACTGGCTCTCATCGAGCCTTGACTGCACTAGGGGAAAAGAGAAGCAAGAGGGGAAGGGATGGAGAAGCAGATGTACACTTCTCCTATGTGCCCTGACTGGGAATCGAACACAGGACATTGTCGCGAACCAGAGCGGCTATTAATTCCAGGTCCTGAGTGGAAACGGCGCAGAATTAAGAAAATACACTTAAAGAAATAAAAGGATGAGTTCAGGAGGACTCTGCAAAGCTGCTTGCAAGAACAGGGTGCACTCAAAGTACCTCCTTCTCCTTTATTGATAGGTCAAAGTGGGCCATTAGTAAATCAATGAAATCTCTGATCATGTTTCCAACGCAACCCAAGAATTTTACCAAGTGCAAAAAACCCCCACCATACTTAACATCTTAACTTCACACAAAACAAAGGATAGAAAAAACTTGCCTGTAGTCTTCCTGGGGGACTTGAGAGGTAGGATGAGTATAAATAATTGAGCACCACAGCTTAACAGCCTTTAGTAACTTCACAGAACAAGCAGGTGGGGGATTGGGCAGACTGTCCTCTTACAACCAGTTCCCCACACCTCTAAGCTGAAAAAACCCTGTTGGTTTTTCGGTCCCCAACAGACATCTACACACCGGGTCAAGGCTCTACCACTGAGCCAACTGGCCAGCACCATAAATGTCCCTTTTTGATATATGGTTATATTTCTGTTTAAATTTCAATGTTTATTAAATACACAATAAAAATATATTTTTAAATGTGTTCGTGAACAAGTAATATTTTTACATGATTAATTGAAAATAAGACAATATATATTACTATTTAAATGACAGAACTAAAAACTTATGTATACTTTCTAAGTGTTATTAAAGATTTATAGAAAAAAATGTATAATGCTACCTTTAATTATGTTAATCTAAAATAAATTAACTTAAAATAAATTTTTTTTTAGTAAGAGAGACAGAGAGACAGATAGGGACAGATAGACAGGAAGGGAGAAGCATCAATTCTTTCTTTTTCTTTTTCAAAAATTTTTAAAGACTTTATTTATTCAATTTATAGAGAGGAGAGAGAGAGAGAGAGAGAGAGAGAAGGGGGGAGCAGCAGGAAGCATCAACTCCCATATGTGCCTTGAACAGACAAACCTAGGGTTTTCTCTCTCTCTCTCTTTTTTTTTTTACAGGGATAGAGAGAGGGTTAGATAGGGACAGACAGACAGGAATGGAGAGAGGTGAGAAGCATCAATCATTAGTTTTTCGTTGCCATTGCGACACCATAGTTGTTCATTGATTGCTTTCTCACATGTGCCTTGACCGTGGGCCTTCAGCAGACCAAGCAACCCCTTGCTGGAGCCAGCGACCTTGGGTCCAAGCTGGCGAGCTCTTTGTTCAAGCCAGATGGGCCCGCGCTCAAGCTGGCGAGCTCGGAGTCTCAAACCTGGGTCTTACGCATCCCAGTCCGACGCTCTATCCACTGCACCACCGCCTGGTCAGGCAAGCCCAGGGTTTTCAACCAGTAACCTCAGTGTTCCAGGTAGAAGTAGATGTGCTTTATCCACTGCGCCACCACAGGTCAGGTGAGAAGCATCAATCCTTAGTTGCGGCACCTTAGCTGTTCATTGATTGCTTTCTCATATGTGCCTTGATGGTAGGGGAGCTCTAGCCAAGTCTGTGACCTCTTGCTCAAACCAGCAACCTTGGGCTCAAGCCAGCAATCTTGGGCTTCAAACCAGCAATCTTTTGGGCTCAAGCCAGTGACCACAGAGTGTTATCTATGATCCCACACTTAAGCCAGTGACCCCACGCTCAAGCTGGCTCTCATTATCATCACATAGTATACCTACAGGATCCTAGAACAGAGTACCACAGGAATAGGGCACAACATAGGAGGCAGCATACCTTGAGATCCCCTTGCCATCTCTTTCTTTTTTTGTGTGACAGAGACAGAGAGAGGGACAGACAGACAGGAAGAGAGAGAGATGAGAAGCATCAGTTCTTCGTAGTGGCACTTTAGTTGTTCATTAACTGCTTTCTCATATGTGCCTTGACAGGGTGGGGGAGAGGGCTACAGCAGAGCAAGTAACCCCTTGCTCAAGCCAGCGACCTTGGGCTCAAGCTAGCCACCTTGGGCTTCAAGCCAGTGACCATGGGGTCATGTCTACAATCCTATGCTCAAACCAGTGACCCTTTGCTCAAGCCAGTGACCTTAGGGTTTCAAGGTCACTCCGATGCTCCTCTGCATCCCAGTCCAATGCTCTATCTTCTGTGCCACCGCATGATCAGGCCCTTTGCCATCTTTCAAAGTTCAACTACAGATCAAGGCTGTAAGAATTAAATCAGTTATACTTAATACATGGCCCACCACAAAATATCGGCTGTTATTCCCCTAACCCTCAATGCTTCACATAACCTAGAATGCAGTAAGCATCGGTTGATTAAAGGTTGCCTTCCCCAGCTTTTCTTAGGCAGGGCCTGTCACTTGCTCCTTTGGGATCCTACTTCCCTGTTCTTGGTCTGCCATTGTACTTATCACAGTGCATTACGTTTCTACTGTCTGCTGACTTGCATGTTTCCTCCACAAGGCTGTGAGTCCTTTGAAGAAGCACATCCTTTGTCTGAATTCATATCTTAGGTGCTTAATGAATGTTTCATGACCGTTAAATAAAGCAAAGCACATTTTAAGAAGTATGCATTTTGGAATCTTTATAGACCTGGATTTGAATCCCAACCTCAGCATTGAAGCTGTGTGTCCCTGGTAAGTTACTTCACTGAAAACAGGGATGACAATACGTAATTCCCTCCTAACATTTGTGAGGATTAAGTAGATTAGTGTAGGAAAAGATGGAGCTCCTGGACCTTGCCAATGTGTTGCTTAGTAAAAGAGTTCCCTACACTCTCAAGAAATTTATACCAATAATACAAGTCTCTTGGACTTTGAGTTTCCTTCATTTGTAAAATTCTCATGGAGTGAGAATACATGAGATAAATACAAAGTACTATGGTATCATTGGCTATGCAATGACTGTGTTAGCTGAAGAAAAGTCTATTGTGTTAGTACCGAGCTTAATTAAGTCTTCTTTGATATTCTCCCCTACTGGAAGATAATACGTTCTCCTTGGGGTTAATTCAAGGAACACTACTCACAGGAGGGAAAGTCTGGGGCAGGGGTCATCAGGGAGGCCCACCTCCACTTCCCCACTTCAAACAGCAGCATTTCTTCCCAGTCCTCTCACAGACGCTAATAGATCCTGCTCAGTGCAACCTCCTCCCCTGGGGCTCCTTTGTGAATCACCCCAAGAAGACCAAGGCTAGAAACAGGACTCGATTCATCAGACCTGGTGGTTGGCTGACAGCAGAAACTGAGTCTGACAGAGAGGGTCTGATTTTAAATAAACACAAATCCGATTGGACAGAGGGTAGCAGAAGAAGAGAAGAGGAGGAGGTAAACCAAAAGGGTAAATGAAGAGATTTTCCTACCAATGCCCATGTAAACCAGATTTTGAGGTTGTATGGTAGCTCCTCCCACAAATGCTGATCACCCACCTCCATCCCTCCCCCACTGTCTTTTCAGTGCTTTCTGAATTTAGACCACGAACCACGTGCCTGCTGCCTCTATGGAGTCCTCCTGGGAATGAGAATCTGATGCTTCTAAAGCAGCCTGGTGACCCACCGCACAAGTCAGGCAGTCTGCTCCTTCTGTGTTCCACCGCTGGCCCCAATTATTTGGGAGGAAAAGATGTAGTCACACAAGACATGACTCCAGGAGCCAATGACTTAAAATTCTGAGCAGCATATTCATAAAACTGGATTAAATCCATCACCCACCCCCAGCCCATTTAAGTAATTTCAGCAGTCATCCACCACTGTCCATTGCCTCCTTTCCCTTTCCCTGAGCCTTCCAGTTGTGGCCCTTTCAGTGAAGAATGGCATCTTCTGCCCCCACTGTCTTCCTGGAGTTAAAACAATATTTTCCCTAAAAAACTACTTCAGCTTCACAAGGCTGAAACCATGATTTTGAAAAAGCTCAAAACCTAAATTCTAAAGCATTTAGCACCTCCAACCTCTTGTAACATTTATCTAACTCAGTGGTTCTTAACCTTTTTTGAGGTACCAAACCCAACAGTTTCATATGTGCATTCACTATACTCTTCTTCTTCTTTTTTTTTTTTTTACAGGGACAGAGAGAGAGTCAGAGAGAGGGATAGATAGGGACAGACAGACAGGAACGGAGAGAGGTGAGAAGCATCAATCATTAGTTTTTCATTGTCACCGCAACACCTTAGTTGTTCATTGATTGCTTTCTCACATGTGCCTTGACCGTGGGCCTTCAGCAGACCTAGCCACCCCCTGCTGGAGCCAGCGACCTTGGGTCCAAGTGGACAAGCTTTTGCTCAAGCCAGATGGGCCTGCACTCAAGCTGGCGAGCTCGGGGTCTCAAACCTGGGTATTCCGCATCCCAGTCCAACGCTCTATCCACTGCACCACCGCCTAGTCAGGCCAAACCCTTCTTTAGTGATAAATAAAGTATGATTTTTTTTTCCAAATTCAAGACATAGGTATATGTTTTTTTACTGGTGCACAAAATGAGCCGTGCATGAACATCACCTTGCTCAAAGAACAAAACCAACAAAGTGCATGAACTCACAACAAATTACGGTATTACTTTATTCTGGCCTCTGCGGCAGAGGCTTCTCCGAACCCCTGAGACCGACTCATCAAACCCCTAGAGTTCAATAGAACCCAGGTTAAGAACCATTGATCTAATTCCATATTAAAATTCCTCTATAGCCTGACCAGGCGGTCGCACAGTGGGTAGAACATCAGACTGGGACGCGGAGGACCAGCTCGAGGTCGCCAGCTTGAGCACGGGCCCATCTGGCTTGAGCAAAAGCTCACGAGCTTGTATCCAAGGTCACTGGCTCCAGCAAGGGGTTGCTCGGTCTGCTGAAGGCCTGTGGTCAAGGCACATATGAGAAAGCAATCAATGAACAACTAAGGTGTCTCAAGGAAAAACTGATGATTGATGCCTCTCATCTCTCTCCATTCCTGTCTGTCTGTCCCTATCTATCCCTCTCTCTGACTCTCTCTCTGTCCCTGTAAAAAAAAAAAAAAATCCTCTATACTATGTTTCTCATCCTGTTAAATAAACTTCTTTTTTTTAAATTTAATGGGGTGACACCAATAAATCAGGGTACATATGTACAATGAAAACATCTCCAGATTATCTTATCATTCAATCGTGTTGCATACCCATCACCCAAAGTCAAATTGTCTTCTGTCACCTTCTATCTGGTTTTCCCTGTGCCCCTCCCCTTCTCCCTATCCCACCCTCCTCTTCCTCTCCCCACCCCGTAACCACCACACTCTTGTCCATGTCTCATAGTCTCAATTTTATGTCCCACCTATGTATGAAATCATGCTGTTCTCAGTTTCTTTTTCTGATTTACTTATTTCACTCCGTATAATGTTATCAAGGTCCATCCATTTTGTTGTAAATGATCCGATGTCATCACTTCTTTTTTTTTTTTTTAATATATTTCTTTTTTTATTTATTTTTTACTTATTAATTTTAGAGAGGAGACACAGAGTGAGAGAGAGAGAGAGAGAGAGAAAGGGGGGAGGAGCTAGAAGCATCAACTCCCATATGTGCCTTGACCAGACCAGTGCATGGTTTTGAACTGGCGACCTCAGTGCTCCCAGGTTGATGCCCTCTCCACTGCGCCACCACAGGTCAGGCCTTCATCACTTCTTATGGCTGAGTAGTATTCCATAGTATATATGTACCAAAGCTTTTTAATCCACTCGTCTTCTGACAGACACTTGGGCTGTTTCCACATCTTCGCTATTATGAACAATGCTGCCACGAACATGGGGGCGCATTTCTTCTTTTCGAACAGTGAAATGGTGTTCTTAGGGTATATTTCTAAAAGTGGGATAGCCAGGTCAAAAGGCAGTTTGATTTTTAATTTTCTGAGGAATCTCCAAACTGTTTTCCACAGTGGCTGCACCAGTCTGCATTCCCACCAGCAGTGCAGAAGGGTTCCCTTTTCTCCACATCCTCGCCAGCACTTGTTCTGTGTTGTTTTGCTGATGAGTGCCATTCTGACTGGTGTGAGGTGATATCTCATTGTGGTTTTAATTTGCATTTCTCTAATGATTAGTGACGTTGAGCATTTTTTCATATGTCTTTTGGCCATCTGTATGTCTTCTTTGGAGAAATTTCTATTCATTTCTTTTGCCCATTTTTTGATTGGGTTGTTTGTCTTCCTGGTGTTGAGTTTTATAAGTTCTTTATAAATTTTGGTTATTAACCCCTTATCAGACGTGCTGTTGAATATGTTCTCCCATTGTGTGGTTTGTCTTTTTATTCTGTTCTTATTGTCTTTAGCTGTGCAAAAACTTTTTAGTTTAATTTAGTCCCATTTGTTTATCTTGCCTTTTATTTCATTTGCCCGTGGAGATAAATCATCAAATATATTGCTGCTACAGATGTCGGAAAGCTTGCTGCCTATGTTTTCTTCTAAGATGCTTATAGTTTCACGGCTTACATTTAAGTCTTTTATCCATTTTGAATTTGTTTTTGTGAATGGTGTAAGTTGATAGTCTAGTTTCATTTTTTTGCAGGTAGATGTCCAATTTTCCCAGCACCATTTGTTAAAGAGGCTGTCTTTACTCCATTGTATGTTCTTTCCTCCTTTGTCAAATACCAGTTGTCCATAAAGCTGTGGGTTTATTTCTGGGTTCTCTGTTCTGTTCCATTGATCAATGTGCCTGTTCTTATGCCAGTACCAGGCTGTCTTGAGTATAATGGCCTTGTAGTAAACCTTGATATCCGGAAGAGTGATACCTCCTGCTTTATTTTTTCTTTTTAAGATTGCTGAGGCTATTCGTGTTCTTTTTTGGTTCCATATAAATTTTTGGAATATGTTTTTTATATCTTTGAAGTATGTCATTGGTATTTTAATTGGTATTGCATTGAATTTATAAATTGCTTTGGGTAATATAGACATTTTAATGATGTTTATTCTTCCTAGCCATGAGCACGGTATATGCTTCCACTTGTTGGTATCTTCCTTGATTTCTTTTATCAATGTTTTATAATTTTCCGAGTACAAGTCCTTAACCTCCTTGGTTAAATTTACTTCTACGTATTTTATTTTTTTGGCTGCAATAGTGAAGGGGATTGTTTCCTTAATTTCTTTTGCTGACAGTTCATTGTTTGTATATAGAAATGCCTCTGATTTCTGAGTATTAATTTTATATCCTGCCACCTTGCTGAATTCATTTATCAGGTCCAGTAGTTTTTTGACTGAGACTTTAGGGTTTTCTATATACAATATCATATCATCTGCAAATAGTGACAGTTTTACTTCTTCTTTTCCGATTTGGATGCCTTTTATTTCTTCTTCTTGTCTGATTGCTATAGCTAGGACTTCCAGAACTATGTTGAATAAGAGTGGTGAAAGTGGGCAACCCTGCCTGGTTCCTGATCTTAAGGGGATTGCTTTTAATTTTTGTCCATTTAGTATGATGTTTGCTGTGGGTTTGTCGTAGATGGCCTTTATCATGTTAAGGAATGTTCCCTGTATTCCCACTTTACTGAGAGTTTTGAGCATGAATGGGTGCTGGATTTAAATAAACTTCTTAAGGAGTTACCTATATATAGCTAGACGTCTGAAATCAGTTTCTTTTTATTATTTTTTTATTGAATTTATTGGGGTGACATTGGTTAATTAAATTATACAGATTTTAGGTACATAATTCTAAAATATATCATCTATATATTGCATTGTGTTCAGCACCCCAAGTCAAGTCTCCCTCCATCACCATCTCTCCCCCAATCAGTTTCCTTTTTATAAAAGAAAAACAGTAACCATAAAATCAAAAGTGTTTCGAAAATAGAGACTCTTGAAAGGCAATAAGTGTGGCTTTTAGGCGGGGCATAGACTCTAGAGCTGGAATGTCTGGTTTTGAATCCTGGGTCTACCACTTACTACTTATTAGGCTTTGTCCACTTCCTTATCTCCTCTGGACCCTTAAAAAGGTCTCTCATTTGTAATTATGGGGATGATGATAACATACTTACTTATAGCATTAGAAAGATTAAATGAGTATTTAAAACACATAAAACAGCACTCCGCACATGAGACATACTATAAAACATATGCTAGAATGTAGATTTGAAATTTAATATAGAGATAGTAATTGGAACTTATGTCCTAAGTCTTTAACAGCTCAGCCACCCTGGTACATTCTGCCAAGCCATCATGCCCAGTCCATTCAAACTGCATTTCAACCTTATACCTTTCTTCCACTTGGCCTTTGACTGCTTAGTCTTACAAGAATAAAGTAGAAAAATGAGCCCATCTAGTCAGAAATTCTGCTTTGATGGAACTACAGTGACTCAGTTTCTAGGTCAAAGAGATTTTCATTCATGGAAATGAGATTGTTTACAGAGTTGAATGGAGGGAGAATAGCCTTTAAAAAGGCCATCCAGGACTGACCTGTGAGTTAGAAGGGTCAGTATAGTCCATAATCATTGACAACAAAAGACAAGTTTCAATGTCTTGAAATTTAACTCCTGTCATAACCAAACAACTACAGATGTACTTTGAAAGGTCATTGATGTCCTCTTTGAGCCAGTCCAGGCCTTTATTCATCCTTCATCCCTCTGGAAACGTAATTTCTCCTTGGCTCTGTACCAAAGCCTTCTAGCTCCGTAAAGAAATGTTCAGGGAACAGTGGCAAGGGTACAGTCAAAAGGTTACAAGGAGGCCCTGGCTAGCTGGCTCAGCAGTAGAGCATTGGCCTGGCCTGTGGAAGTCCCAGGTTGGATTCCCAGCCAAGGCACACAGGAGAAGCACCCATCTGCTTCTCCTCCCTTCCTCCTCTCCTTTCTCTCTATTTCTCTCTTTCCCTCCCGTACCCAAGGTTCTATTGGAGCATAGTTGGCCTGGGCACTGAGGATGGCTCCATGGCCTCTGCCTCAGCCACTATAATGGCTCCAGTTGCAATGGATCAACGCCCCAGATGGGCAGAGCATCGCCCCGTAGTGGGCATGCTGGTTGCATCCCTATCAGGCACATGCGGGAGTCTATCTCTCTGCCTCCCCGCTTCTCACTTCAGAAAAATGCAAAAAAAAAGAGGTTACAAGGAGCTGCCACTAAAAATAGAACAGTGGAGAGAATACATAGAACAGTGGTTCTTAACCTTTTTTGAGGTACCGAACACACCAGTTTCATGTGCACATTCACCGAACCCTTCTTTAGTGATAAATAAAATATGATCTTTTTTTCCAAATTCAAGACATAGGTATATGTTTTTTTTTACTGATGCACAAAATGAGCCGTGCATGAACATCACCTTGCTCAAAGAACAAAACCAACAAAGTGCATGAACTCACAACAAATTACGGTATTACTTTATTCTGGCCTCCGCGGCAGAGGCTTCTCTGAATCCCTGAGACCGACTCATCAAACCCCTAGGGTTCGATAGAACCCAAGTTAAGAACTACTGACATAGGGCCTGACCTGTGGTGGCGCAGTGGATAAAGCATTGACCTGGAATGCTGAGGTCGCTGGTTCAAAACCCTGCACTTGTCTGCTCAAGGCACATATGGGAGTTGATGCTTCCTGCTCCTCCCCCCTTTATCTCTCTCTCTCTCTCTCTCTCCCTCCTCTCTAAAATAAATAAATAAATTTAAAATATTGAAAAAAAAAAGAACTACTGACATAGAATATATAGGTTAGAAAATATGGAGGAAAAGGAATACAACCATAGCAAAAGCTGCTAGGACAGAGTTATTACCTTCTTCCCTTTTCTCTTTTCTATTTGCTTTCCTAACACTAAGTATAAACTACATCACAATGAAGAAAGACCTTTCTTGGGAAGAGGTAACAGATTATAGCTATGTAGAAAAGTTAATAATGTTTTTGTTTCTTTCATGGCATTTATCTAATTTATTACTTTATTAATTGGTTCCTTGTGTTTTGTCTGTTACCCTACTATTTTATAAGCTCCAGGAGGGCAAGGAACAGACCCTCAGTCTTGCTTATCCTTGTATTCCCAGCAACCAATACAATGCCTGGCATATTGTTATAGATTTTAACACAGAAAACAAGCTATAAAAATACTAGAAAGAGAGACCTGACTGGTTAGCTCAGTGGGTTAAGAGCATCATCTGAAAGAACAAGGTTGCAAGTTCGATCCCTGATCAGGGCACACACAAGAAGCAACCAATAAATTCACAACTGAGCTGAACAACAAATGAATGCTTTCTCTCTCCCCCTCTCCATTCCACTCTGTGTCTCCCTAAAAATCAATCAGTCAATAAAAAATTAAGCCCTGGTTATCTCGGTTGGTTGGAGCATCATCCCACATAGAGGTTGCTGGTTTGATTCCCGGTCAGGGCACATACAGGAGCAGCTCAACGTTCCTGTCTCTTTACCTCTCTCTAAAAAAAAGAAAACTAGAAGGAGATACTGGAAAACATTATTTTTATATTATTGAGATCCATAAAACCTTCCTGAACATGAGAGAAAATTAAGAAGTCATGAAGGAAAAACAAAACAATACTAGATCTGACCATAAAAAAAATAAAATATACAACTTTCTGCCTGGGAAAACATAACCAGCATTTATTTGTCATTTTCTATGTGCACATTTCTGTTCTAAGCATTTAACTTGTCTTAACTCCTTTAACCATCGTAATAACGATTATGATGCAGGTACTGTTAATATCATTTCCTTATTACAGATAAGGAAGCTGAGCACAACAAGATTAAATACTTTCTTCAAGTTCAAACAGTTATCAAGTGGTAGAGTCTGGAATTGAGCTAATGTAGTCTAGTTCTACATATCAATAAGAAACATAAGGCCTGACCTGTGATGGCACAGTGGATAAAGTGTTGACCTGGAATGCCAAGTTCGCCAGTTTGAAGCCATGGGCTTGCCTGATCAAGGCACATAGGAGAAGGAGCTGCTACAGGTTGATGCTTTGTACTCCTCCCCCTTTTCTCTCTTTCTCCTCTCTCTCTCAAAAAAAAATTAATAAAAAAACATAAGACAATAAGTAAAAATATTGGCAAAGACTATGAACCAAAAATTCACTGAAAAAATAGACACGAGGCCTGACCTGTGGTGGCGCAGTGGATAAAGCGTCGACCTGGGAACACTGAGGTCGCCAGTTCAAAACCCTGCACTGGTCCGGTCAAGGCACATATGGGAGTTGATGCTTCCAGCTCCTCCCCCCTTTCTCTCTTTCTCTCTCTCTCTCACTCTGTGTCTCCTCTCTAAAAATGAATAAAATAAAAAGAAATTAAAAAAAATAGACATGATAGTGTTAATAAATATCTCTCACAAGTAAGTAGTAATCCCTAAAACTATAACAATAGTGAGCTACTTACCTTTTACCATTTAGATTGGCAAAAAATAAAATAATACAGGTACTGCTAATATCCAGAGACAGCAAGGGTATGAAGAAATACAGTAAACCAGTAAAACCACTTTCTTATTTTATTTAAGGAGTTATTTTATATTACTCTCACTAATAATTGACTAATATATGAGTGTTGATTCTCAAATTGTCCCAGATTTAACTAATGTGAGTCCCTTTAAGCTGGCTCATGTATCCTTTTGGCATGTCCCATCATTGTTTAAGTACTACTTACATTCTGGCACAAAAACATATTGCTTTACAGACTCATTCCGTCCCATCAGTCATTTCTCTAAGGGGCCCTGGTTTCTTGTGAAACCAAATATATTTAATGGTATCATAGTGTCATTGCTTTTAGGTCTTCTTGAAAGGCTAGAAAATGAATGTATGTAAAAATACTTAATGATAAATGTTAAGTAAAATAATCCAGGCAGAAACTGTATAGTCCTGGCTGGTTAGCTTGGTTGGTTGGAGTGTCGTCCTGATGTGCAGGTGTTGCAGGTTCGGTGAGGGTACATGCAGGTACAGGTCAATGTTTCTGTCTCTCCCTCTCCCCCTTCCTATCTCTCTCTAAATAAAAAATCAATAAATAAATTCTTTAAAAAAGAAGAAAATTGTGTATACAGTATAGTAGTTTTTAGTAAATACATGCACATACACACAAACAGACAAAGCAAAGGGCTGAATTATGTTGCTTGTGGTGATTTTTAAAATTTCAATTTGTATTCTAAATTTTGTGAAATGAGGCATAATATTTTTTTATTACTTTTTCAATATTTTATTTTAGAGTTTATTTATTTATTTATTCAGGCTGTTTACAACCTTTTTTGTAACCAAATCTAATGTAAGCCTGATTAGGTGGTAGTGCAGTGGATAGAATGTCCACCTGGGACGCTGAGGACCCAGGTTTGAAACCCCAAGGTTGCTGGCTTGAGCATGGGATCATTGACATGACCTAATGGTCGCTGGCTTGAAGCCCAATGTTACTGACTTGAAGCAAAGGTCGCTGGCTTGAGCAAGGGGTCACTGGCTCAGCTGGAGCCCCCTGGTCAAGACACATATGAGAAAGCAGTCAATAAACAACTAAGGAGCCGCAACAATAAAGTCGATGCTTCTCATCTCTCTCCCTTCCTGTCTGTCTGTTCCTGTCTGCCCCCCCCCACTGAAAAAGAAGTTGTAAATATAGAACACAGAGATTTTTTCTACTTCCCACTGTTTATTTTTATTTATTTTTATTTTTTTTACAAGGACAGAGAGAGGGATAGATAGGGACAGACAGACAGGAATGGAGAGAGATGAAAAGCATCAATCATCAGTTTTTCATTGTGACATCTTAGTTGTTCATTGATTGCTTTCTCATATGTGCCTTGACCATGGGCTACAGCAGACCGAGTAACCCCTTGCTCGAGCCAGCGACCTTGAGTCCAAGCTGGTGAGCATTTTGCTCAAGCCAGATGGGCCCGCGCTCAAGCTGGGTCCATCTGGCTTGAGAGCTGGGCTTGGGGTCTCAAACCTGGGTCCTCCGCATCCCAGTCCGACGCTCTATCCACTGCGCCACCACCTGATCCGGCTCTACCTCCCACTGTTTACCCCATTATTAACACCTTTTATCACAATTAATGAATCAATATTTTATACCCCATACTCGGTTTCCTTTATTATTAATATCTTTTGTCGTGATTTATGGACCAATATTAAGATATTATTATGAATGGAAGTCCATACTTTATTCAGATTTCTTTAGTTTTTGCCTAATGTCTTTTTTTCTGTCCCAGGATCCCACCAATCTACCACATGCATCTGGTTATTATGTCTTTTTAGGCTCCTCTATGTTGTGAAAGTTTCTCAGACTTTCCTTGTTTTTGATGAACTTGATAGTTTTGGGGAGCACTGATCAGGTATTTTGTAGGATGCCCCTCAATTGAGATTTGTCTGATGTTTTTCTCATGATTGAATGGGAATTACAGGTTTGGGAGAGGAAGACTACAGCAGTAAAGTACCATTCTCATCACATCATATCAAGGGGACTTACACCACTTGTTGGTATGATAGTTTTATAATGAAAAAGTACATGTGCTTTTGTAAAGTTCTGCTTAAGAACATACCTAATGCATTTTTTATATGTTAGTTTAAGATGTAAGTTTTGTTGCTATACCAAAAAGGAACAAAATATTAAGACATGCTAGAAGTTCATTTCTTTTTCTTAAAAAGGTCTAGACAAAGCAGTCCAGAGCTGGAGGGCAATGTGCTTCACAAAGTTGGTAAAAGACCCACGTTCCTTCTCTCTAATGGGTCTGTCTTTCCTAACAAGTAGCATGATGGCTACAACAAAAGCTTCCATGGTCGCATGGCTAAGAAGGGTACTCTAGAGTCTGCCACTGAATCCACATCCAGTGGGAAAGAAATAATATACTCTTTCCTTTGAAAAACACACATGAATGTTGCACATTTTATTCATTCTGCTCTTATTCCATTGGCCAGAAATGAATCACATGGCCACACCTAGCTGCAAGGTAGGCTTGGAAGTGTAGGCAACTCTGTGTTCAGCTAAAACTTCAATAAGAATAAAAAAAGAGGAGGCTGGAATTTGGAGAGATAATCAGCAATTTCTTCCAAAGCTGGAATGTTAGCTTCTTAGGGGTGAAAGACACATATGGAAAATCCAGGGAAAGGGCATGGGGGGGGGTGGATAAAAAAGAAAATAAAAAATTTAGTGGCTATTAATCATTACCTTTATTACATTACCACCAAAAATTTCAATGTGAACACCATGTGTTTTAAAAATATTTCCCATTGATTTAAAAGAGGAAAGGGAGAGAAGAATCAACTTGTCGTTCCACTTAGTTGTTCTGTTTAGCTGTTCACCGACCAGGAATTGAACAGTGACCTTGGGGCACTGAGACAGCACTCCATCTATTGAGACACTCAGCTAAGACATTTTTTTTTTTCCAAGAAAAGAGAGTCAGAGAGAAGGATAGGGACAGACAGACAGGAATAAAGAGAAGTGAGAAGCATCAATCATTAGTTTCTCGTTGCCCTTGTGACACCATAGTTGTTCATTGATTGCTTTCTCACATGTGCCTTGACCGCGGGCCTTCAGCAGACCAGGCAAACCCCTTGCTGGAGCCAGCAACCTTGGGTCCAAGCTGGCGAGCTTGGGGTCTCAAACCTGGCTCCTTTGCATCCCAGTCCGATGCTCTATCCACTGCTCCATCGCCTGGTCAGGCTTGGCTACCCTATTGCTAAAGGATTTACATCAACCAGTTTCCTTACACATAGTTCTCAAACTCATGCCATTCCACCTTTGTCTCATCCCATTCTCCCTTCCTGTCCCTCTCAGGAGCAAAACCAAACTCCTCAAATCACTTGCAGTGGTTAATCAAGCCATAGTTATGCCCTAGTGTTTTACCTTCTACGTAAGGATGATTATCAAGATAGTCTCCCAAAGACATATTTCCTTAAAGAAATGGTTAAAAATTTCAGCACTTTTTACACTAAGAACAACCTTCCCACCAACAGAGAAGTTAAAATTTTCTTGTGTGTGTGGCACTTCTCAAATATTTCTTCACGTGAGAACCAGGAGTATAAGCTGAAAACCATTGTTTTTATTTTTTCTTGATTTTAGAGAAAGAGAGAGACAGGAAGGGAAAGAGTGAAGGAGGAGAGAGATGAGAAACATCACCTTGTAGATGCTTCACTTTTCAGTTGTTCATTGATTACTTCTCATATTTGCCCTGACTGGGGATCTCAAGCTGAGCCAGTGACACCTTGTTTAAGCCAGTAGCCTTGGGCTTCAAGTCAGCTACCTTGGGCCTGACTAGGCAGTGGCGCAGTGGAAACAGCGTCAGATTGGGATGCAGAAAACCCAGGTTCGAGACCCCGAGCTAGCCAGCTTGAGCGCGGGGCCCATCTGGCTTGAGCAAAAGCTCGCCAGCTTGGACCCAAGGTCTCTGGCTCCAGCAAGGGTTGCTCGGTCTGCTAAAGGCCTGTGGTCAAGGCACATGTGAGAAAGCAATCAATGAACAACTAAGGTGTCGCAAGGGCAACAAAAAACTAATGATTGATGCTTCTCATCTCTCTCCGTTCCTGTCTGTCTGTTCCTATCTCTCTCTCTCTCTCTGACTCTCTCTCTGTCCCTGTAAAAAAAAAAAAAGTCAGCTACCTTGGAATCATGTAGATGATCTCATACTCAAGCCAGTAGTGACTCTGTGTTCAAGCTGGTAAGCCCACACTCAAGCTGGCGACCTCAAGGATTTGAACCGGGACCTCAGTGTTCTGGATCGACATCCCATCCACTGTGCTACCACCAATCAGGCTGAAAACCAGTGTTTACATCTGTGTCCTTGGACTCATGTAAGACTATAACTGGAAAAGTTTGCTCTCAGGTGCTTTTTTTCTTTCTTTCTTTTTTTACAGGGACAGAGAGAGAATCAGAGAAAGGGATAGATAGGGACAGACAGACAGGAACGGAGAGAGATGAGAAGCATCAATCATTAGTTTTTCGTTGCCGTTGCGACACCATTCATTGCTTTCTCACATGTGCCTTGACCGCAGGCCTTCAGCAGACCGAGCCACCCCTTGCTGGAGCCAGCGACCTTGCTGGCGAGCTTTTGCTCAAGCCAGATGGGCCCCGCGCTCAAGCTGGCGACCTCGGGGTCTTGAACCTGGGTCTTACACATCCCAGTCCAACGCTCTATCCACTGCGCCACCGCCTGGTCAGGCCTCAGGTCCTTTTGGTTTTCCCCTACACTCTTTCCCTCTTCCTCAGCCTCTCTTCTTCTCCCTTCAAGGCACTCCTAAGCCATCCTCCTGCCTCTGCTTTCTCTAAACAATTCATGAACCACGTTTGACTAAGGCATGAATAACAGTGGGACATCTAGATATTTTAGCAGGTACTCAAGGCTGAAAGTCCAAGAGGTGAATATCTAAATGGGAGAATTTCAAGTATCTCATCCTTCTCTGGGGAAACTTTTTATCCTCCATGCATTGTATACAACTCTTGCACATAAGTCAGTGTATAGAATCATCACAATGATTATAAGTGGCATTATAATCCTTATTTTATGGATAAGTTAAACTCAGAGAGATATAACAGTTTGAATCCAGATCTGTCTGGTTTCCCAAATCTGTACTGTTTCCACAATATCAGCTGTGAATATTTGCCTGAAGAAAAAAAAAAGAATTATTTCAATGGGACCAAATCTTCTCTGGAACTACCCCCAGACAGATCTTGGATGAGTATCAACAACATAGGAAGTGGTTGCAAGAGAGAGGTAAATTCTATACCCAGCCAGACACAGTCCCCTTTACAGTATTTTTCAAGAAGTGGTCTACAGTCGGAATCATCAAGGGCCTCAATCAAAATGTGGTCTCCTGAATTCCTTCCCAAACTACTGATTGCAATATCCAGGGACACGGTCCTGGAATCTGCATTTTAAACAAGACTCTCCAAAGCATACTAAGTTTGTAAATCACTGCTTTTATGAATAAACAGAAAAGAAAGAGCTGTCATCTTTTCTACAACTGCCATATTTTTGTAATTTTATAGCTAGTTAGTGTTAATGTAGGTTGGAAGCTAAATATTAATAAGGAAGGAGAGTAAAGAGAATCAGACATTAAATTTAATAAAACTGGAAAGCCTGTTGTTAGCAGTCTTGTCAATGACTGGGAACCAAAAGGTCCAGGATTCGGTCTTTTTATTCATTTAATGATTATTTATTGCATGCTTTCAAGAAATGTGCCGGGCATAGGAAAGCAAACACTTCACTTTTGAAATGTGATAGAAGAGAGGGCAAAAAACTGGAGGCAAAGGGGGTAGATTTGAAAGCAATGGTAAAGAAGAACTTTTTTTGTGTGTGTGTGTGACAGATACAGAGAGAGTCAGAAAGAGGGATAGATAGATAGAAACAGACAGGAAGGGAGAGAGATGAGAAACATCACTTCTTTGTTGTGGCTCTTTGGTTGTTCATTGATTGCTTTCTCATATGCGCCTTGACCAGGGGGCTACAGCAAACCGAGTGGTTCTTTGCTTGAGCCAGCAACCTTGTGCTCACGCTGGTGAGCCTTGATCAAACCAGATGAGCCCGTGCTCAAGCTGGCGACCTTGAGGTCTCGAACCTGGGTCCTCCGCATCCCAGTCTGACACTCTATCCAATGCGCCACCTCCTGGTCAGACAAGAAAAAAATTGAGAAAGTACTGTATTTTGAATGGCTAATCACTCACATAGACTCTCAGTGTCTCCAGAGAAGTAGCTGCAATAATCTGGGTCTGCACAGGATTTGCTGGTTACCTGTGTGCTCTCATATTACAGGACTGCATCATGCATGCCCAGATATGTTGGTCAAAGATGGAGAAGAGCGAGAACCATTTCTCCTCTGTTTCCAGAGGAGAAGGCAGATCGTTAGATTTTATCTTGCTAGGGAGTGCTCTATGTCTATATACTTAGCAAATCCAGGTTTTGTAAGACCTGGGCTCTTACTAAAAATCCTGGAGGTCCTTTCCAGGAAAAAGAATACAGAATTTTGAATACAGTATTAAGTATGAAGATGAATATTTGTTTAGAAAAAGAAAAGAAATCAAGACAAATTATTGAAGACTCAGAGATTCAGATCTCTCTTTTCTAAGATTTTGAGGCAGTTCTCCAGAAACGCTCACACAGAAATAGTTGATTGAAAACTGCTTCTTCTCATCTCCCAGCAATTCCCACCTCTCACAGGGGCCCTTGCAAATGAGGAGGCCCTGAAACATAAGCCTCATTAACTTCACAATAAATCCCTTCTTCTGCCCTGGCCACATAGCTCAGTTGCTTAGAGCATCTTCCCAAAGTACAGGGGTTGCTAGTTAGACCCCTGATCAGGACTTACACAGGAACACATTGATGTTGCTGTCTCTCTCCCTCTTGCTAAAATCAATAATTTAAAAAAAATTTTTTTAATTCTTCCTTTCTTCTTTCCTCATAGGTCAAAGTACTAATCTTTGCTCCAGTGACCTTTGCTGTAACCTAGCTCCAGCAAATATGCACAAGTTCAGTTGTTAAACTGACCTAGCTGGGGCACCGTCCTGACAGAATAATTTCTGATATGGTGGTGCCTAGGGGGAGAAAATGGATTTTTGGACCTGAGAGAGTTACCCCACCCCATTTGCCCTGGGGAATCTGGACACAGCAAGAGACCAGGGAGGATTCCACTATAGCTCTCTATTTGCTTCAGCCTGGCAGTGCAAACTGGATAATAAAATTTTTTGGCTTGAATTTATTAATTCAATTATCTTAAATTTTATTATCCTTAAAATAGTCTCTCTCCTGCTATTCAGAAATTCTGACTGATTGTCACCTTGTGTAAGTAATACACATCAGGAAAGAGAATAAATAATTTCTTAGAAAATGCAATTTGTTTAGTAGATAAACTGGTATCCAAGGGAGGGGCCTTAGTAGTGAAAATGTTAAGACGTACTGGTCCAGTTCAAGCTTCTTACTTTACAGAGGATAAACCTGAGGCCAGAGAAAGAGGTGTGTTTAAAATCACATAGGCAGGCAGTAGCAGAGCCAAAATAGAACTTCTGGTTCAGGTTTCTTTTATCAAACAACCTCCTCATCTCAAAAATCTCGGTTTCTAATAGATAGCAGAGGAATGACTCAGGAAGCAAACAATAACCTCCTATTAAATTGAATTTGGAGCCTGACCTGTGGTGGTGCAGTGGATAAAGCGTCGACCTGGGAACACTGAGGTCGCCAGTTCAAAACCCTGCACTGGTCTGGTCAAGGCACATATGGGAGTTGATGCTTCCAGTTCCTCCCCCCTTTCTCTCTCTCTCTCTCTCTCTCTCTCTCTCTCTCTCTCTCTCACTCTGTGTCTCCTCTCTAAAATGAATAAATAAAAATAAATTAAAAAGAAATGTTTTAAATTGGATTTGGAGCCGCTGCATCCTGGTGGGATGGTGATGAGCAAGGCTAGTTCTCTGCTGAGAAAAGTGAAAATCAGCCTAGTACTGCTGGAGAGCTATTTGGCAGCCAGTATCAAAAGCCTTGAATATATGTATACATCTTACCTTGAAATTCTACATTTTGGAATTTATTGTTCAGGGTACTTAGAAATGAGTGCAAAGATATACAGTGTGTCCGTAAAGTCATGGGGCAGTTTTGACCGTGTGACCGGTCAAAAGTGTGCCATGACTTTACAAAAACACTGTATTTATATATAGGTATGGATATGTGTATTCACAAACACACACATATTTATTGAGACATTATTTGTTAACATAAAATTTTTATACATACAAGTAATTAAAAGGCCAGTATAGCAGGCTTATCATGAAACCTAGTGATCCTTTATCTACCAGTCCCCACTGACTAGTTTCACTCTCTGGACTGTCCTCTAAGTTACCTATATATTTTTTCATATCAAAAATCAGCCTGACCTGTGGATAAAGCGTAGACCTGGGAACACTGAGGTCGCCAGTTCAAGACCCTGCACTGATCTGGTCAAAACCCCATATGGGAGTTAATGCTTCCAGCTCCTCCTCCCTTTCTCTCTCTCTCTCTCTCTCTCTCTCTCTCTCTCTCTCTCTCTCACTCTGTGTCTCCTCTCTAAAATGAATAAAATAAAATAAAGAAAAAAAGAAATAAAAATAAATCATACCTCAGCCCTGGCTGATTGGCTCAGCGGTAGAGTGTCAGCCCGGCACATGGAAGTCCCAGGTTTGATTCCCAGTCAGGGCACACAGGAAAAGTTACTATCTGCTTCTCCACCCCTCCCCTTTCTCTCTCTCACTCTTTTGCAGCCATTGCTCAAATGGTTTGAGCAAGTTGGCCCTGGGCGCTGAGGATGGCTCCATGGCTTCCCTCAGGCACTAAAATAACTGGGTTGCCGAGCAACAGAGCAGCAGCCCTAATAGACAGAGCATAGCCCAGTAGGGGGCTTACTGGGTGGATTCAGGTTAGGGTACATGCAGGAGCTTGTCTGCCTCCCTGCCTCTCACTTAAGAAAAAAAAAAGCATACCTCATTTTATTGTGCTTTACTTTATTGTGCTTCACAGATGTTAAATTTTTTGCAAATTAAAGGTAAGACCCTCCACTAGCAAATAGATTACAACTTGCTTTATTGAGATACTTGCTTTATTGTGGTGATCTGAAACTGAACCCACAATATCTCCAAAATATGCCTATATCTTCATGTGTCTTAATCATATACTCATACTGCTATTTCTTGATTTTTCAGGTTCAGACATTATTCATTGATTTCCTATAAGGTGAGGATTTAGATCCTTATACTCACTGTTTCCACTTCCTCTCTTCATTCTCCCAGTATCACAATTGTTTGTTAAATCAGTAATCTGTATTTGCATTATTATGATTTCATAAGCTTTATTCACCTGTTACATGGTATATACTATGATTGCTTTACTTTTGCATTTGCTTAATTTTCAATATTCATAAAATTAACTTTCTTAATGTGTTCCATGAGATCTACTATATGTCTTTCAGTATTATTTTTCAACTGGTCAAATATATCAGATATTCAATGAATTTCATTTTTTTCTTTAGACCTTTCTGTTCCAGAACCTTCTGTTGCTCTGTTCTGGAGTAAGAGCTGGATTTCTAGATCTGACACAAGCTATTACCATAGGACTTCTTTCTTTCTCTTAAACAAAGACAGCCATGTCAATTTTTTTATTTATTGCTTTTTTTATTTTTTGTTTTTAGTTAAAGAGAGAGAGGAAGACAGGACAGGAAGAAAGATGAGAAGCCTCAATTCATTGCAGCACCTTAGTTGTTCATTGATTACTTTCTCATACATGCCTTGACCAGGGGGCTCCAGCTGAGCCAGTGACCCCTTGCTCAAGCCAGCTACCCCTTTCCTCAAGTTTGCAAATGTAGACTCAAACAAGCAACCCCTTTCCTCAAGTTTGTGACTGGAGGCTCCAGCCAGCAAACTTGGGCTTCAAGCTAGCAACCGTGGAGTCATGTCTATGATCCCGTACTCAAGGTGGTGAGCCTGTGCTCAAGCCGGTGACTTCAGGGTTTTGAGCCTGGGTCTTCAGCATTCCAGGTCAATGCTCTATCTACTGCCCCACTGCCTGTCAGGCTATTTATTGATTTTTTAGCTAGAAGACCGAGAAGAGAGAGAGACATTGATTTGTTGTTCCATCCATTTATGCATTCATTGGTTGATTCTTGCATGTGCCCTGACCAGAGACAGAACCTGCAACCTTGACATATACAAATAACTCTGTAACCAAGTGAACTGCCCAGCCAGGGTGTCATAGAGCTTCTTTGCATAATTTTTCTGTGTTGTGTCTTCTATTTCCTTCATCATATTTCATCCTCTTTCTAGATTTATTCCCTAATTTTACTGAAGCACTGTCTCCAGTAGTTTCTCTATTAAGAGGACATGTAAGATAAATCTACTAAATCCTTCCAGATTGGAAATATCTTAATTCTATTCTGACACTTAATAATATGTCTGGGTGAGGAAAACTAGGTTGATAACCCACTTTTTTTCCCCTCAGAATTTGGAAAGGCTCCATTGTCTTCTAGCTTCCAAAGTTACATTCCAATTTCAGGATGTCATCTGTTTTTCCCTTCTCTGGAAATTTCCAGAAATGTCTTTTTATAGTTTGTAGTTTGAAATTTTAATATGATGTGCCTTTGGGTGAGCCTCATTTTATTCATTGTGCTGGGCAATTTAGTAGGCTTTTCTAATCTGTAGAAAATTTCTCTTAACATAAAAAGTATATAAAATACCAGCTGTGAAGGGATTCCTTCTTAACACAAAAATATTAATAATATAGTTTGATTCTCTTAAACTTTTCTTTATTAAATTATAAAACTTCCCAGCGATACAAAATGCAGACCAGCAAGAGAAATATTTGCTGACATGATGAATAATCACAGAATATTGAATCTTGTTTAAAATTACATCAATGACTCACTAACTTCAAGTAGAGTATAACACAGCCCATGTTAAATTTACACATTTCCTAAATTTACCTTCTCACCTTCTACTCATGTTAATTAACTGATAAACTGCATTTCTTGGTTCTTTATATATGTTTATGTCATTTCTTCTTAGTTATTTTTTTAAGCAAGAGAGAGAGAGAAAGGGAGGGAGGAATAGAGATAGACAGACAGGAAGGGAGAGAGATCAGAAGCATCAATTCTTTCTTGTGGCACCTTAGCTGCTCATTGCTTGCTTTCTTATACGTGCCTATAATGTGCCTAGCACTAGGCTAGCCATGCACAGACATGACCCCCATGACTGGGGGGCTCCAGCTGAGCCAGTGACTTCCTGCTCAAGTCAGTGACCTTGGGCTCAAGCCAGTGACCTTTGAGCTCATCCCATGGTCAAGTCAGCAAGCCCACGCTCAAGCCAGACCAAGTCCACACTCAAGCCGATGACCTCTTGGGGTTTTAAACCTGGGTTCTTTGCATTCCAGGTTGATGTTCTATCCACTCTGTCACCACCTGGTCAGGCTTTAGTTCTTAAAACCATTGCATTTGATAGAATCCTAGGATATATTAACGTCTTCCATTTAAAATTTTGAGTTTTAAAGACTTTGGAACTCAAAGGAATCTTAGAATCTTTCATTCTTATGTATTCCTAGAGTGAGACAATTAATTTTTTAAATATTTTAAATGATATCTCATTTAATTTTGAATAATTCATAGATTTTGTCTGATTTGCAGCTATAGACTAAAAGCAGCTATAGACTAAAAGATTACCCAATTCACTTTTGAATGCCCAAGATTCTTTGGGAAAGCCCCAAAAGATTCATGGGCCCAAACCTGCATGAGGAAAGTCAGAACACCATGGAAGAAGATTAGATTTCCCTTGGGACAAAGGATTTACTCTAGGGCAGTGGTTCTTAACCTTTTTTGAGGTACCAAACCCACCAGTTTCATATGCGCATTCACCGAACCCTTCTTTAGTGATAAATAAAATGTGATTTTTTCCCCCAAATTCAAGTCATAGGTATATGTTTTTTTACTGGTGCACAAAATGAGCCGTGCATGAACATCACCTTGCTCAAAGAACAAAACCAACAAAGTGCATGAACTCATAACAAATTATGGTATTACTTTATTCTGACCTCCACGGCAGAGGCTTCTCTGAACCCCTGAGACCGACTCATTGAACCCCTAGAGTTCGATAGAACCCAGGTTAAGAACCACTGCTCTAGGGGTTCTAATAGTTAGGACATTATAATCCTAGTATTATTTATCAAAAAGCATCACCAAGATCACAAATGTTTCTCTAAATTTCTTTGTTGTGAATTTTACAATACTTTCCTATTCAAACCTGTTGATTCATTTGTTAATTCAACACCCACTAAGGAAAGAAAGGGTCTTCCCAATTACTGAGGGCCTACAACGTGCCCAGCACTAGGCTAGCCATGCACAGACATGACCTTGTTGAATCTTTCCAGGAATTTACAAGATGGGTGACTTCATTCCTATTTTACAGAAGTGGAAATTGAAGTTAGGGAGCAGCTTACTTGCCCAGATTCATCAAAGAAGGTACTATGCTAAGTATGCTGTGAGGCTTACTTATGTATGTAAGTATGTAAGGCTCTTATTCTAGAAGTTTTACAATCTAATGGCAAGACAGATGCACAAATGACCATAATATAAACCAAATGAAATAAATGGGAGGATAAAGGTATAAGCAAATTGTCTAGAGAGCACATAGAAAGGGGAATTTTTGTCCTGACTTGATAGGGTAGGTATTTGGGTTGGACCTTAAAACATGCATAGGATTTTAGCTCTGGCCAGATAGCTCAGTTGGTTAGAACATTGTCTTGAAATACTGAGATTGCTGGTTCAATATCTGGTCAGATCACATACAGAACAGCTCAATGTTCCTGGCTCTCTTTCTCTCCCTTCCTCTCTCACTGAAATCAATAAATAAAAATTATAAACAGAAAGCATGCATAGGATTTTAAATAGAATGAGAAGGATCCCTAGAAAGTTGCTTGAGCTAAGCCACAGAAGTATGAAAATTCATTTTGTGTTTGGGGAGCATCAATTGTGTGTGTGATTGGATCACAAAAATGGTAGAGGCAAAACAGGAGAATGAAGCAAGATCATAAATGGGTTTGAAGACCATGTTGTGAAGCGTGTTCTTGGTTCTTTTTCTTTTTTCCTCAAGGACAGAGAGAGAGTCAGAGAGAGGGATAGATAGGAAGAGACAGACAGGAACAGAGAGAGATGAGAAGCATCAATCATCAGTTTTTCGTTGCGACACCTTAGTTGTTCATTGATTGCTTTCTCATATGTGCCTTGGGTGCAGGCCTTCAACAACAAAGCAAGTAACCCCTTGCTCGAGCCAGCGACCTTGAGTCCAAGCTGGTGAGCTTTTTGTTCAAGCCAGATGAGCCCACGCTTGTCAAGCTGGCAACCTCAGGGTCTCAAACTTGGGTTCTCCTCATCCCAGTCTGACGCTCTATCCACTGCACCACCGCCCAGTCAGGCTGTGTTCTCGGTTCTGAAGGCAATCAGAAGCCAACACATGGTTTACTGCCACAGTTCTCAAGTTTGTGGTCCACGAGAGTCCCTGAGACCTTTTCTGAGGGCTTTCGAGGTCAAAATATTTTTATAATAATGATGATGATGGCCTGACCTGTGGTGGCGCAGTGGATAAAGCGTTGACCTGGGAGCACTGAGGTCGCCAGTTCAAAACCTTGCACTGGTCTGGTCAAGGCACATATGGGAGTTGATGCTTCTAGCTCCTCCCCCCTTTCTCTCTCTCTCTCTCTCTCTCACTCTGTGTCTCCTCTCTAAAATGAATAAATAAAAATAAAAAAAAAATAATGATGATGATGATGATGATAAATTATTTGGCTTTTAAAAATTGTGGTAAAATGGTTGACCTGTGGTGGCGCAGTGGATAAAGCATTGACCTGGAACACTGAGTTCGCCAGTTTGAAACTTCAAACTTGCCTGGTCAAGGCACATATGGGAGTTGATGCTTCCTCCTCCTCTCCCTTCGCTCTCTCTCCTCTCTAAAATGAATAAATAAAATCTAGAAAAAAGAAATTGTGGTAAAAAGCACAACATAAAATTTACCATCTTGGCAAGTTCAGTTGGTTAGAGCATCATCCTTGAAACATCAAGTTTACAGGTTTAATCCTGGGTCAGGGCACATACGAGAAGCAACCAATGAATCCACAACTAAGTGGAACAACAAATGAATGCTTCCCTGTCTCTCTCTCTTCCTCTCTCTGCCTCTCTAAAATCAAATAATAAAAATATTTTTAATATATCATCTTAACCATTTTAAAAGAACAATATGAATTAATTTTTAGCACCTGAAGCTGATGCACTTGGACCAACTGTATCCTCAGCGCCAGAGACCAACACTCGAACCAGTTGAGCCACTGCCTATGAGAAGGGAAGAGGGAATGAAGGGGGAGAGGGAAGAAAGAGAAGCAGAGGATTGCTTCTTTTGTGTGCCCTGACTGGGATTCAAACCCAGGATGTCCATAGCTGGGCGGATGCTCTATCCACTGAGCAACAAACCAGGGCCTAGAACTGTTTTTAAGAATATAATGCTGAGGCCCTGGCCAGTTGGCTCAGTGGTAGAGAGTTGGCCCAGCATGTGGATGTCCTGGGTTAGATTCCCAGTCAGGGCACACAGGAGAAGCGCCAATCTGCTTTTCCTCCCCTGCCCCTTTCGCTTCTTTTTCTCTCTCTTCTCCCTCCTGCAGCCAAGGCTCGGTTAGAGCAAGTTGGTCCCAGGTGCTGATGGTGGCTCCATGGCCTCTGTCTCAGGTGCTAAAAAAAATGATTCCGGTTGCAAACGGAGCACAGGCCCCAGATGAGTAGAGCATTGCCCTCTAGTGGGCTTGCCAGGTGGATCCCCGTGAAGGTGCATGCGGAAGTCTGTCTCTACTTCCCCTCCTCTCACTAAAAATTAAAAAAAAAAAAAAAGAAAAGAAATATAATGCTGATAGCTAGGTTGCTGAGCAATGGGTCAGTGGCCCCAGATGGTCAGAGCATTGCCAAATAGGGGGGCTTCCAGGGTGGATCCTGGTCAGGGTGCATGTGGGACTCTGTCTCTCTGCCTCCCTGCTTCTCACTTAAGGAAAAAAATAAAGATTTTATTTATTGATTTTTGAGAGAGAGAGGGCAGGGGGAGGAGCAGGAAATATTAACTCTCAGTAGTTGCTTTCGTATGTGCTGTGACCAGGCAAACCTGGGGTTTTAAACCAGCAACCTCAGCGTTCCAGGGTCAATACTTTATCCACTGAGCTACCACAGGTCAGGTATATTTGTGTTGTTTTAATCCTCTACATTTCTGGCAACTTGTTTGAAGCAATAGAAAACTGGTACGTATGTGTAAAAATTATCTATTGCAACAATAATTCTGTATAACAAACTACCCCAAAACTCAGTGACTTAAAGGAACCACCATTTATCATTTTTCATGACTCTATGGGTCACCTGGGCTGTTCTGATGACCTGGGCTGGACTAGGCTAATCTCACTTGGACTTGTTCATGAATCCATAAAAACCTGTTGGGTTGGCTAGTCTAGAATGACCTCAGCTGGAATGACTTGGCTTCACTTCACATGGTCTCTCATATTCCAGCAGCCTAGCCTGTGTTTATTCTTATGGTAGTGACAAGATTAGCAAGAGGAAGAGAAAACACATAAGGACTTTTTCAATTGCTTACATCAAGTTTGCTCTTCTTCCATTGACTGAAACAAGCCACGTGAGAAGGGAAATTAAAATATATCCATAAAAGACTTGTGAAAAAGTGTTTATAGTAGTTTTATTCATAAGACCCGCCAACAGAAACAACCCAAATGTTCACGAATAAGAGAAAAAAATCAACAAATTGCGGCAGACTCACAATAAAAGAATGAACTACTGATATAAAAAATAATATGAATCAACACAGAGAAAAATTTTGTTGAGCCAAAGAAGTCAGACAAAAAATAGTACAATTGAATAATTCCACTTACATGACCTTGAAGAACATGTAAAACTGATCTATGGTGATAGATATCAGGATAATGGTTGCCTGAAAGGTAATGGGGACTGAGTGGAAGGGGTCATGAGGGTACTTTCTAGAGTCATGGAAATTTGCTGTATCTTGATTTAGTGTGGTGGCTAAATGGGCATATAAATTTATCAAAACTCATTAAAATATACACTTTAGATCCATGCATTTCACTGTATCTAAATTTACCTTAACACACACACACACACACACACACACACACACACACAAATAAACAAAAACTGATATAGTGGAAAGAACCTAAGTGTTGGTGATTAAAAGTTTTGGATTTGATGCCCTGGCCGGATAGCTCAGTTGGTTAGAGTATCATCCTGAAATGCAAAGGTTGCTGTTTCGATTCCCAGTCAGGGCACATATATGATGTTCCAGCCTCTCTCTCTCTCTCTCTCTCTCTCCTCTCTCTCTCTCTCTCTTTTCCTCTCTCACTGAATAAATAAAAATTAAAAAATAAAATAAAAAGATTTGGATTTGAGGCCTGACCTGTGGTGGTGCAGTGGATAAAGCGTCAACCTGGGAACACTGAGGTTGCCAGTTCAAAACCCTGCACTGGTCTGGTCAAGGCACATATGGGAGTTGATGCTTCTAGCTCCTCCCCCCTTTCTCTCTCTCTCTCTCTCTCTCACACACACACACACACACACACACACTCTGTGTCTCCTCTCTAAAATGAATAAAATAAAAAGAAGTTAAAAAAAAAAAAGGTTTGGATTTGAGCTCTGGCTGGGTAGCTGAGTTGGTTAGAGCATCATCTGGATAGTCATAGTTGCAGGTTTAATTCCCATTCAGGGCACATACAAGAACCAACTAGTGAAATTAAAGGAAAAAAAAAATCAACCAGTGAATGCATAAATCAGGAAAACAACAACTTGATGTTTCTCTCTCACTCTCCTTCTCTTCATCTCTCTCTAAAATCAATAAATTGCCTGACCTGTGGTGCTATAGTGGATAAAATGTCGAATTGGAATGCTGACGTCACCAATTCAAGACCCTAGGCTTGCCTGGTTAAGGCACATATGGGAGTTGATGCTTCCTACTCCTCTCCCCACCGCTCTCTCTCTCTCTCTCTCTTCTAACTAAAATGAATAAATAAGTCTGACCAGGCGGTGGCGCAGTGGATAGAGCGTCGGACTGGGATGCGGAACAACCCAGGTTAGAGTCTCCGAGCTCGCCAGCTTGAGCACGGGCTCGTCAGCTTGGACCCAAGGTCGCTGGCTCCAGCAAGGGGTTGCTCAGTCTGCTGAAGGCACGCGGTCAAGACACATATGAGAAAGCAATCAATGAACAACTAAGATGTCGCAATGGCAACAAAAAAACTGATGATTGATGCTTCTCATCTTTCTCCGTTCCTGTATGTCTGTCCCTATCTTTCCCTCTCTCTGACTCTCTGTCTCTGTAAAAAACAAATAAATAAATAAATAAATTATAAAAAAATAAAATAGATTAAAAAATTTTTGGATTTGGATACCATTTCTTCTTCCTAGTTGTGTAAAGTCATATAATCTTGATAGACATTAATTTTAAAAATTGATTTGAGAGAGAGAGGAAGGGGGAGAGAGAAACATTAATTTATCGTTCCACTTACTTATGCATTAATTGGTTGATTCTTGTATGTACCCTGACCAGGGATGGAACCCACATATTGGGACAACGCTCCATCTGAGTTCCTTGGCCAGGGCACTAAATCTTAACATTGTTATCTATAAAATGGGGAATTTGTTTACCTGGTTTTATTTTATTGTGGTAAAATATCCATAACATAAATTTACTATTTTAACCATACATTTCTATAGCATTAAATACATCTATTGTTGTGCCACATCACCATCATCAATTTCTTTTTTTTTCTCCCCCAGACAGAGAGAGAGACACTTTCTATCTGTTTGTCTTTGTGCCCCTCCCCTCTTTCGTCCCCACCTACCCTGGTAGCCACCACACTCTTGTCCATGTCCCTGAATCGCATTTTTATGCAGAAAGTGAAATTTTTTTTTTTTTACAGAGACAGTGAGAGAGTCAGAGAGAGGAATAAATAGGGACAGACAGACAGGAACGAAGAGAGATGAGAAGCATCAATCATCAGTTTTTTGTTGCAACACCTTAGTTGTTCATTGATTGCTTTCTCATATGTGCCTTGGCCGTGGGCCTTCAGCAGACCGAATAACCCCTTGCTCGAGCCAGCGACCTTGGGTCCAAGTTGGCGAGCTTTTGCTCAAGCCAGATGGGCCCCACGCTCAAGCTGGCGACCTCGGAGTCTGGAACCCAGGTCCTCCACATCCCAGTCCGACGCTCAATCCACTGCGCCACCGCCTGGTCAGGCCCATCATCCATTTCTATAACTTTTTCACGTTACCAACTGAAAGTTTATACCCATTAAATATTAAATCTCCATTTCTATTCCTCACAACCACCACCACCACTGCCAAGCTCCTGACATCTAGATATGGTACTTTCTATACGTGGAATTGTACAAGATTTGTCTTTTTTGTGACTGGTTTATTTCACATAGCATAATTCTTCAGGATTCATCCACGCTGTACTATGTGTCAAAATTCTCTTACTTTTAAAGATTGAATAATATTCCATTGTATGGCCATACCCCATTTTGTTTATCCATTCATCTGTTGCCAGACCCTTCGGTGCATCCACCTTTTGGCTATTATGAATAATGCTGTATACACATGTGTATACAAATATCTATTCCAGTCTCTGTTTTTCACTTATTTTGAGTAGATATTCAGAAGTAGAAATGCTGATTCATATAATAATTCTATGTTCACCTTTTTGAAGAATTGCCATACCCTTTTTCCACAGTGGCTGCACCATTTATATTCCCACCAGCAATACACATGGGTTCCAATTTCTCCACATTCTCACCAACACTGGTTATTTTGTTTTGTTTTGTTTTTAATAATAGCCATATTAATGTGTGTGAAGCAGCATCTTATCTTGGCTTTGATTTGAATTTTCCCAATGACTAGTGATGTTGACCATCTTATGTTTATTGGCTATTTGAATGTCTTCATTGGAGAAATGTACAGTGTGTCCGTAAAGTCATGGTGCACTGTTTTCCTGTGACCAGTCAAAAGTGCACCATGACTTTACGAACACACTGTATATTCTCATTTGCGCATTTTATAATTGTTTTTTTTTTGTTGTTGTTGAGTTGTACAAGTTTCTTATATATATTCTGGATATCAATCCCTTATTAGATATGTACTTTTCAAATATTTTATCCCTTTTTATGGGTTGTCTTTTCACTCTGTGATAGTACCTTTTGATAGACAAAATTTTTAATTTTGATGAAGTCCCATTTCATTTTTTTCTTTTGTTGCCTATGCTTTTGATGTCATATCCAAGACATGGTTGTAAAATCCAATGTCATGAAGCTTTCCCTTATGTTTTCTCCTAAGAGTTTTATAATTTTAGCCCTTATGTTTAGGTCTTTGAACCATTTTGACTTAATTTTTGTATATGATATAAGGTAAGGTCCAACTTCATTCTTTTTCATGAGGATTTCCAGTTTTCCCAACATCAGTTGTTGTAAAGACTGTGCTTTTCCCATTAAATGGACTCAGCACAGGTTTGTCAGAATCATTTAACCATATATGCAAAGGTTCTTTTCTGTATGCTCATTGATTTGTATGTTTGTCTTTATGTAGTACCACACTGTTTTTGATTACTCGAGCTTTGTAATAAGTTTTATAACCAGAAGTGTGAGTCCTTTAGCTTTGTTCTTCTTTTTTCTTTAGGAGTTTTGGCTATGCAGGATCCCTTGAATTTCAACATGAATTTTAGGATGGGTTATTCTAGTTCGGTAAAAAATCCTCACTGGGATTTTGATAAAAACTGCATTGAATCTGCGGATTACTGAGGATACTATTTACATCTTAACAATATTAAGTCTTTTGATCTATAAACATGAGATGTGTTTCCATGTCTCAGACTATTTTGTAGTTTATATTTACAACTGTTTCACCTCTTGATTAAATTGATTTCTGGGCATTTACTATCAATTTTTTGATGCTATTGTAAAGAATTATTTTTAAAAATTTCCTTTCAGATTGTTCATAGTATGTAGAAATGCAACCGATTACTGATTTTTCTGTGTTGACAATGTATCCTGCTCCTTTGTTGAGTTCATTTATTAAATTCTAAGAGTTTTAGGGTTTTCTACAGATATGATCATATCTATCAATAGAAATATTTTTACCACTTTTTTTCTAATATGGATGTCTTTTCATTTTCTTACCTGATTGCTTAGTCCAGAATTTTAATTACTACATTGCAGATAAGTGGTGAAAGTGGACATCCTTGACTTGTTCCTGATCTTAGAGAAAAAGTTTTTTGTCTTTTACTATTGAGTATGATGTTTGCTATGAATTTTTATGAGTGGACTTTATAATGTTGATATAGTGTCATTCTATTTCTAGTTTGTAGGTTGCTCTTATTATGAAAAGTTATTATATATTGTCAAATGTTTTTTTCTACATCTATTGAAGTGATGAGATGTGTTCTTTTCCTTAATTCTGTAAGTATGATGATTTTCATATGCTGAACCATCCTTGCATTCCAGGAATAAATCCCATTTGGTCATATAAATAATCCTTTTAATATGTTGCTAAATTTGCTTTGCTAGTATTTTGTTGAGAATTTTTGCCTCCCTTTGAGAATGAGTTAAGAAGTATTCTCTCTTCAATTTTTGAAAGAGTTTGAGCAGGATTGATATTATTTCTTTTTTTTATTAAAGATTTTATTTATTCATTTTTAGAGAGAGAGAGAAGGAGGGAGGAGCCGGAAGCATCAACTCCCAAATGTGCCTTGACCAGGCAAGCCTAAGGTATTGAACCCATGACCTCAGCATTCCAGGTCGATCTTTTATCCACTGAGCCATCACAGGTCAGGCAGGATTGATGTTATTTCTGTAAATGTTTGGTGGAATTCACCAATGAATACATCTATCTGGCCCAGGGCTTTTCTTTGTTGGGAGGTTTTTATTTACTGGTTAGGTTTCTTCAGATTTTCTGTTCTTCATTATTGAGTGTTGGAAGGTTAATGTGTCTTTAAGAATTTTTCCATTTCATCTAGGTTATTTAATTTATTGGCATATAACTGTTCATAGTAATCACTTATGATCCTTTTTATTTTTGTAGAATTGGGAGTATGGTCCTATTTTATTTCTGATTTTGCTGGAGTTTCTTTTTATTTGTTCTTTGTCAATCTAGTTAAAGTTTTGTCAATTGTGTTGATGTTTTCAAAGAACCAACTCTTGGTTTTGTTGATTTTCTTTCACTGTGTTTTTGAGGGATAAATAACATTTAGCATTCCTAAAGAAATGCAAATGGCCAAAAGTCATATTTTAAAGTGTTCAGCCTCCTTACTTAATTCAAAGATGTAAGAAACCATTATTTTATCAAATTGACATTGCTATAAACAGAACCCAGATGGGATTTATTCCTTTGTTTGTGGGTGTAGTTACTAATAACACTGGTGAACAAAAATTTTGTTGCATCCACAAAAACACTTGTTCTTACCTAATTCGAGTGTGCTGATCTCAAATCTGACATTAGTTTTTTTCTGTAAGCTACAGTTTTTTAGCAACTCAAGATTTTAGGTTTGTATCTTATTGCAAAGTTTTCAACATTTAGTTTAACATAATGAAGTAGAATGTCTTCTTGGGCATCATCTTTGTGAAAATATAATAATTTATATAATGCAATAAATATATTAATACATTAAAAGATATGATTGCATCAGAATTTGTCTATAATTTTGAAATAGAACATATTAAAACACTTATTTTAATCATAAAATTTGTGTAAAACTTATTTAAATTATATTCAGGCAAAAATTTGCGTTTGTAGTTGCTGTGTTTGTGTACTTGTTGAGGACAATCTCATTTGATGCTCCAGCGGTAGTCTGCTCATCACTAACCACTCCAAGATTTTCAGGAAACTTATCTAGGTGACTGTTCAGGAAGTGAATCTTTTCTTTTTTTTAAATTAATTTTAATAGGGTAACATTAATCAATCAGGGTACATAGGTCAGAGAAAACATCTCCACATTATTTTGACATTTGATTATATTGCATACTGATCACCCAAAGTCATATAGTCTTCCATCACTTTCCATCTGGTTTTCTTTGTGCCTCTCCCTTCTTTCGTCCCCACCTACCCCGGTAACCACCACACTCTTGTCCATGTCCCTGAGTTGCATTTTTATGAAGAAAGTGAATCCTTTTTCTTCTTTTTTTACAGAGACAGAGAGAGAGTCAGAGAGAGGGATAAATGGGGACAGACAGACAGGAACGAAGAGAGATGAGAAGCATCAATTATCAGTTTTTCATTGCAACACCTTAGTTGTTCATTGATTGTTTTCTCATATGTGCCTTGACCATGGGCCTTCAGCAGACTGAGTAACCCCTTGCTCAAGCCAGGAACCTTGGGTCCAAGCTGGTGAGCTTTTGTTCAAGCCAGATGAACCCGCACTCAAGCTGGCGACCTCGGGGTCTCGAACCTGGGTCCTCTGCCTCCCAGTCTGACTCTCTATCCACTGCGCCACCGCCTGGTCAGGCAGGAAGTGAATCTTAACACCCATGTTACATCCAATGTCATGGAAAGCCAACAGCATCCTTTGAACCAGAAGTTCATAGTATTCTGTTTTCTGTTGCCAAGGAAGTTCTTTGTAACTTCCCCAAAAGACTGCCATGTTGCTTTCTCCTTCTTATTCATCTTCCTGGCAAATTCTTTGTCACATATGAGGGTTCGAATTTGAGTTCCATCAAATATACCTGCTTTTATCTTCTTGAAAGACAAGGCAAGAAAAGCAGATATAATATGTTGAAAGCATTCACTTTCTTGATTCAAAGCCTGAAAAAACTGCTTCATTAAGACAAGTTTGATGTGAAGTGGGGGAAAAATGATCCTGTCTCAATTAATTACTGGTTCATTCACAATATTTTGCATCCCTACTTTCCAGAGCTTCACATTTTGACCACTCCTTCTGTGTCCAGTGTTTCTTCCGAGCTCAGCTGTCCCACAAACACAGAAAGCAAGGATACTTTGTGAAACCTCTCTGTTGTCCTAGCAGGAAATTTACCATTTTAAGATCCACACAAATGATCCAGTTATGCTTCTCATACTTCAGTAAGTCGAGGACAATTTTTGTGTCTATATTATAATCTTCTCGCAGATGAATTGAATAACCAATTGGAACCGCTGAATAAACATTACCGTTGTGTAGGAGAACACATTTCAGACTTCGTTTAGAGCTGTCAAGAAATAGCCGCTATACTGTTGGACTGTAAGTGGTAACACCTAGATGGCTGAGAATACAACTGATATCATGAGAGTAAACAAAGTGTTTGTCTTCGGAAAAAAAGTCCATAAAAATTTGTTCACGTTTCCTGAAATGGGATACTTTAGCTGACCAGTGAAGTACATTCTTTCCTTGAAGCCTGGAGGCTAATAACTCAGCTGCTTTCTTTGATAGATGCAAATCTCCTACTAAGTCATTCCATTTGGGTTGGCTAAACTGCTGAGGGGTTAATGACTGCTTGGCATCAGAAGAAGACCCTTCAGATTCTACAACCATTTCCTCATGCATCTTATCAAAATACACTTGATCACCATGTTCACTTTCTTCGTCCTTAGAAAACATAAAACCATTAAAAACTGGAACCATGAGTGTCTCAGAGTGTAGGATAGATCGTATTGCTGAAGGAATATTAGAATATGCGATCATATGCCTCTTTTTCTTGCCAATGCCCTCTGTATGAATCA
Organism: Rhynchonycteris naso; assembly: GCA_037038555.1. NCBI lineage: Eukaryota > Metazoa > Chordata > Mammalia > Chiroptera > Emballonuridae > Rhynchonycteris > Rhynchonycteris naso. The sequence goes on along the minus strand of CM072997.1, from coordinate 211,357,790 downwards.
GACAGAAATAAGCATCACTGCTGTGGTCCTTAGGTTCACGCCAAACCATGGGAATACCAAAAGGCATTCCTTTGTGTTTTCCTTTTGTCCAGTCATGAAGCATTTCCTCACAATTTTGACACACAATATGAGGAGCCCAATTATTGTCTTGATCGACAAGGGAAACTTGAAAGTAGTCAATATATGCATGTGTCACAAATGATGAAATATTGCGCCTTTGACTTTGAAGTGTGTAACAGCCACATATATAACAGAAGGTGTCAGGACTATTCTTACATTTATGCCTACTCAAAGAAGCCATGATTCAATCTTAAAATAAGAGGGTGTTTTTTTTATCAGATATTAATTGTTTACATTTAAAAACAACTACAATTATGTAAAAGTGATTTCTGTAAAACATTAATTGCCTTGTGGTTATGTTCAATCCAAGAGTCGTGGCCTTTTTACTCCAATTTAAAAACTAATGCATACCATTTACTGTAACAAAATGAAATTAAAATTGCATAAAAACTAGAGCATGCAACAAAAAATGGATTTTATATTTGGAATCAGTGATGCAGAGATATATAGAAAAAGTTTGGCCTGACCGGGCTGTGCCGCAGTGGATAGAGCATTGGACTGGGATGTGGCAGACCCAGGTTTGAGACTCCGAGGTCTCCAGCTTGAGGGGCGGGCTCATCTGGCTTGAGCAAAAGCTCACCAGCTTGGACCCAAGGTCGCTGGCTCCAGCAAGGAATGGCTCAGCCTGCTGAAGGCCCGTGGTCGAGGCACGTGTGAGAAAGCAATCAATGAACAACTATGGGGTCTCAACAGCAATAAAAAACTAATGATTGATGCTTCTCATCTCTCTCTGTTTCTGTCTGTCTGTCCCTATCTATCCCTCTCTCTGACTCTCTCTCTGTCCTTGTAAAAAAAAAAAATAAAAAGAAAATGTTCGAAAAACCTCATGCAGCTGAAAATGGAAAAATTGTTTTTCAGTGTTATAGATACTTAAGGGAGCTTAAGGGAAGTTAGTAATATTTTATTTATTGATCTTGGAGCCGGTTTTATGTTTTAAAAATTCATCAGACAACGGGGAATTATCATTTACTTGGTACAGAATTATAGGTTTTTATTTTTATTTTTTTTGACAGAGATAGTCAGAGAGAGGGACAGATAGGGACAGATAGGAAGGGAGAGAGATGTGAAGCATCAGTTCTTTGTTGCACGGCTCCTTAGTTGTTCATTCATTTCATTCTCATATGTGTGTTGAGTAGGGGAATACAGCAGCAACTGACCCCTTGCTCATGCCAGAGACCTTGGGCTCGAGCCAGCAATGTTGGGCTTCAAGCCAGCGACCATGGGGTCATGTTTATGATCCCACGCTCAAACCAGAGACCCTGTGCTCAAGCTGGTGAGCCCGTGCTTAAGCCAGATGAGCCCATGCTCAAGTCTGCAACCTTCGGGTTTCAAACCTGGTTTGTTCACATCCCAGTCTAACACACTATCCACTGCACCATCACCTGCTCAGGCATTTTTTTTTTTTTTTTAGTGAGAGAAAAGGAGGCATAGAGACAGCCTGGGCGCTGAAGATGGCTCCATGGCCTCTACCTCGGGTGCTAAAAAATGGCTCTGGTTCCAATGAAGCAAGGGCTCCAGATGGACAGAGAATTGCCCCCCCCCAGTGGACTTGCAGGTAGATCCCCGTAGGTGTGCATGTAGAAGTCTGTTTCTGCCTCCCCTCTTTGCACTAAAAAAAAAAGTAAAATAGTAAATTTTATATTATATATAATTCACAACGATTTAAAAAAAAATTTTTTTTCTAGAGACAGAGAGAGAGTCAGAGAGAGGGATAGATAGGGACAGACAGACAGGAACGGAGAGAGGTGAGAAGCATCAATCATTAGTTTTTCATTGCCGTTGCGATACCTTAGTTGTTCGTTGATTGCTTTCTCACATGTGCCTTGACCGCGGGCCTTCAGCAGACCGAGCCACCTCTTGCTGGAGCCAGCGACCTTGGGTCCAAGCTGGCGAGCTTTTTGCTCAAGCTGCATGGGCTCGCACTCAAGCTGGCGAGCTTGGGGTCTCGAACCTGTGTCTTATGCATTCCAGTCCGATGCTCTATCCACTGCGCCACCGCCTGGTCAGGCTAATTCACAACGATTTTTAAAAGAAAATATTGAGCTATTTACTTATAATTTGTACATTTTTCTGTTTGTCAGTTATATATATATAACTTACATATATATACTTACATATATATATATATATATATATATATATATACACACACACACACACACACATATGTATGTATATATATAATTTTTTTTCTTCTTTTTCCAAGTGAGAGGAGGGGAGATAGAGAGACAGATTCCTGCATGCACCCCGACTGGGGTCCACATGGCAACCTCTGTCTTGGGCTGATCCTCTCTGCCCATTTGGGGCCTTGCTTTCAACCAAGCCATTTTTAGTGCCTGAGGCAGAGACTTCATGAAGCCGTGTACAGCAGTTAGGGCTACTGTGTTAGAACCAATTGAGCCATGGCTGTGGGAGGGGAAGAGAGAGAGAGAGAGAGAGAGAGAGAGAAAGAGAAAGACATGGGGAAGGGCGAGGGGTGAAGAAGCAGACGGCCACTTCTCCTGTGTGGCCTGACCAGGAATAGAACCTGGGACATCCACATATCTGGCCGACACTCTACAACTGAGCCAACTTGTCAGATGCTGTAAGTTATATTTTAATTATTAAAAAAAGTATTACCAAAAAAAAAAAGTATTACCAAAAAAAGTAGTACCTAGGTTGAGAGCTTATAGTAGGCTGTCACTGCTGATGCAAGTGTAACTGATATCTTTTCGGAAGGTAGTCTGACAGCATGTATCAGAAACCATAACCTTTGAATCAGTAATTCTTTGTTTAAGAATTTATCCTAAGAAAATATTTAAGATGTTTGCAAAGTTGTGTGTAAAAGGACATTTACTTTAATGTTGTTTATTATAATGTTGTTAACAGCAAAAAAAAACACAACAAAAACCCTGGATAACACCTAAATGTCCTATAAAAGGGGACCCCTGCTCTTTGACTTTTGGCTCAGACCAAGCCTAGGTGCAACTTTCTTCGATTGTCTTGAATTGGGTTCACCTGACACCAGTCACCTCCACCAAAGTTCGAGCCTAACAAGATCAAAGTCAAATACCGGAGGTGCACCTGTGAGGAAGTCAGTGCCATGTCTGCTTTGGCCCCCAAACTTGGACCTCTGAGTCTGTCTCCAAAAAATATTGGTGATGACATTGCCAAAGCCACCAGTGATTGGAGGGGTCTGAGGATTATGGTGAAACTGACTATTCAGAACAAACAGGCCCAGATTGAGGTAGTAGTGCCTTCTGTCTCTGCCTGATGGTCAAAGCCCTCAAAGAACTGCCGCAAGACAGAAAGAAACAAGAAAACATTAAGCATGGTGGAAATATCACTTTTTAAAAAATTTTGTTTATTCATTTGAGGGGGAGGGGAGAAAGAGAGAAAAGGGCAGGGGGAACAGCAGGAAGCATCAACTCCCATTTGTGCCTTGATAAGTGAAGCCAGGTTATCAACCCAGTAACAGGAAGGAGAGAGATGAGAAGCATCATTTCTTTGTTGTGGCACTTTAGTTGTTCATCGATTGCTCTCTTATACATGCCTTGATTGGGGGCTACAGCAGAGTGAATGACCCCTTGCTCAAGCCAGTGACCTTGGGCTCAAGCCAGCAACCTGTGGGCTCAAGCCAGAGATCATGGGATCATGTCTATGATCCCATGCACAAGCCAGCAACCCCTCGCTCAACTGTTGAATCTCCGCTCAAGCTGGATGAGTTGGCGACCTCAGGGTTTTGAACCTGGGTTCACCGAGTCCTAGTCCGATGTTCTATCCATGATTCCACCTCCTGGTCAGGCTGGAAATATCACTTTTGATGAAATTGTTAATAATGCCTGACAAATGCAGCTACAGAACTCTATGGAACCATTGAGGAGATCTTGGGGACTGCCCAGTCTGCAAGTTGTAATGTTGATGGCTGCCACCTCGTGAGATCATAGACGACATCAACAGTGGTGTAGTGGAATATCCAGCTCGTTAAGAACCACAAAGGAAGATATATGCTATAGCCACACACAATAAAATATATGGAGACATCAAAAATGTTGTTGGTTAATCTTTATCAGCATGGTAATATGTTTATGTTACATTAAGTGAAAAAATGTTGTACATAAATATAAAAGATATAAAAAGCAACAAAAATTTGCCAATGATCATCTACTTTGGGCAATGCACTGGTGTTTAATTTTCTTCCTTTTTTTGCTTGTCTGTGTTTTAATTTTTTTTTAAGGAACATGTTATTGCCTACAAGTTATAGGCAACTAGAAAGAAATAAAGTGTTTGACACATAGTAGGTGCTTAAAATGATAGGTCCTGTTACTTCCTTTGGAAAAGTAATCAGAAGTTGCTTATTACCTGTATAAGAGTTCTTTAGAGTAAGAGATCTAATAGAATATGTGTATGGAAAAAAATAATTTAAGAATTATAGAAGCTTACAAGTCCAAAATCTTCAGGGTGGGTCAGCAGGTTGTACACTCAAGGAAGAGCCAATGTGGTAGTTCAAGGCTGTCGTTTGCAAAATTTCTTCTTCCTTAAGGCAGGGTGAAAGAGTATCAGTCTTTGTTGTATTAAGGCCTTCAATGGGTTGAATGAAGCCCACCCAAATTATGAAGGACAATCATTTTATTTTAATTTTTTAATTGATTTTTTTTTTAGAGAGAGGAAGAAAGAGAGTGAGAGAGCAACAGAGACATTGATCTGTTTCTGTATGTGCCTGGACTGGGGATTGAACTGGCAACCTCTGTGCTTCAGGACAACGCTTCAACTAACTGAGCATCCAGTCAGGGCATATCACTCTTTTAAAAATAAAATGTCTTCATTTGTTTTCTCTCATACACAGAATAAAATTAAGTGCACTTACCATGGCTTTACTTCTCTGAGTTCATCTTCTGCCCTCCCAGTAAGGTCTAGTAATACTGGCACCTTGCTGTTCTTTTTTTTTTTTTTTTTTTTGAAAAAACTTCTTTTTATTTTATTCATTTTAGAGAGGAGACACAGAGTGAGAGAGAGAGAGAGAGAGAGAGAGAGAGAAAGAGAGAAAGGAGGGAGGAGCTGAAAGCATCAACTCCCATATGTGCCTTGACCAGACCAGTGCAGGGTTTTGAACTGGCGACCTCAGTGTTCCCAGGTCGACGCTTTATCCACTGCGCCACCCCGGGTCAGGCCACCTTGCTGTTCTTGAACACTTCAAGTTTGTTCCTGTTAAGGGACTTTACACTTGCTGATTACCCTGCCTGGAATGCTCTGCCCTGAAATTTATTCGCACACAGACAGCTCTTGCTCATTATTTCAGTATCAGCTCAAATGTCACTTCCTAAGAAAAAAGATTTTTTTGGCTTCCATATGTAAAGTGACCCTACTCCAATTACTTTTCATCCTAGTACTCTGAGTTACTTTCTTCTTGCTAACATTCTCTGAATTTGTTTAATATAGCTAAATGTCTAATGAAAAAAGAACATATTTGCCTGCCCAGGCAGTGGCGCAGTGGATAGAGCGTTGGACTGGGATGCAGAGGAACCAGGTTCGAAACCCTGAGGTTGCCAGCTTGAGCACAGGCTCATCTGGCTTGAGCAAAGCTCACCAGCTTGGACCCAAGGTCGCTGGCTTGAGCAAGGGGTTGCTTGGTCTGCTGAAGGCCCATGGTCAAGGCACATATGAGAAAGCAATCAATGAACAACTAAGGTGTTGCAGTGAAAAACTGATGATTGATGCTTCTCATCTCTCTTTGTCCCTGTCTGTCTGTCCCTATCTATCCCTCATTCTGACTCTCTCTCTCTCTGTCTCTGTAAAAAAAGAAAAAGAAAAAAGAACATATTTGAATCTAATGGATATAATTTCTTTAGGAAATAACCTCTTTTGGGGAAGAAATGCTCTTTTATATAGCTGTTCTCTGCCTTCGCATGTGTCCCTATGGTGTCTGAATGTATGAGGCATTATGGTGTTGAAAAAGCCTGATACTTTGAATCCCTTTTATCTCCTTGTACTATTCTCTTACTTCTCTAGATACTCAGCAACCTGTTGGTCAGCAAGTGGTGTACGTAGAAGCCTGACCTCTTTAAGCTTTCTAAGAACCTGGAGGCCAACCACAGGTCTTTCTGAGGTTGACTGTTACTACTTTTTGTTGCCTGCCCTGTGAAATCCTCAAAGCTACTTCCCTTTATACCTGCCAGTCAATTTTCTTGGCTACCTTCCTTATACCTCTACAGGGAATGGAGGAGCTTCTGGATACATTTTATATCACACCAGAGTGGACAGTCACTCACCTGTAGAACTCCTTCCAAGACCTTGTCTCTAATTTCATATTTGGAATTTTGCATTCTCTTTTTTAAAATTTTTTTAATTTTTATTGATTTTAGAGCAGTGGTTCTTAACCTGGGTTCTATCAAACCCTCGGGGTTCGATGAGTCGGTCTCAGGGGTTCGGAGAAGCCTTTGCTGCGGAGGTAAAGACACACTTGTGTAAAGTTGTGATGACACGCCCCGCTTGGCCATCACTTGCTGCAGAGGATCACGTTACATTGCTTGGCCAACCAGGGCTGCGGGGAATTTAGTGCGCACAGTAGTCAACGGCTGTCGTAGTTGTACGTCGTGTGGTTTCTTTCTTAATATTTTAATCCTACTAAATATGTCGAGCAAAAAAAGAAAGTGGTCGGACGAATATGTACAACATGGATTCACATGTATCACGGAACGGGATGGGAGTCAGCGTCCTATCTGCATGATATGCAATGCCAAGTTGAGCAACTCGAGTCTCGCACCGGCAAAACTAAATTTGGATAAAGAATCATATTTTATTTATCACTAAAGAAGGGTTCGGTGAATGTGCATATGAAACTGGTGGGTTTGGTACCTCAAAAAAGGTTAAGAACCACTGTTTTAGAGAGAGACGGGAATGAAGAGAGAGAGAGAGTAGAACATGGATCTGTTCTTGTATGTGCCCTGATAGGATATAGAACTGGCGAACTCTGTTTCAGCACAAAGCTCTAACCAACCGAGCTATCCAGCCAGGGCTCATGTTCTTGATCTTTTAAAACCTCCTCCGCACCCCCCGCCCCACATAAACCTCAAGACCCGCAAAACTTGGGTTCACCCCAGTAAGGCTGCTACAAGACACTACAAGGAGCTAAATGCAGGCATTTTCTCTCTTCCCAACTACACCAGGCATCACTTTTACTTATATGTGGCCGTTTGCTTGTTGGTATGGTTATAGTCTGCAAGGCATCTCTACTTGGAATTCTAAACAGAAGCAAGGCAAGAATGCTTTCTATTTTGAGGAGCTGGAGTGGAAAATAGGGACATGTGTCTCTCAATTGCTGCTTTTCTTATCTCTCTTCCTTCTTCCCTCTACCCTTTAGTGAAGAGTCAGACTTTTCTTTTACTTCTCTGTATTATAGCTTTATGGCTAGATGGAGAGAGCATCTGATTGGAGTGTAGGAGAACTCTACAAGAGTCTCACTGTGTACTGAACTTCACAGATCAAATGGAATTAAGGAAACAGCAAATTCTTTTTCTCTCCACAAATTCTATTTTATTCTGCCTTGATTAAGAAAATAAGTCTCAGAACTATACTTCAGGCAAGGGTCTATTATACTGGGGAACAATTATATTTTCTTTTCCTGTTGTATGAGATTTTAGAACTGTTTCTATATATGTCTGCATCACTGATTCCAAATCTGAAATCTGTTTTTTGATGAATGCTCTAGTTTTTATGCAATTTTAATTTCTTTTGGTTACAGTTAATAGCATGCACTTTTTTTTTTAAAGAAAGGAAGAGAGGGACAGAGAAACATCAGTTTATTTTTAGTTATTTTTATTATTATTTCTTTACAGGAACAGAGAGAGAGAGTCAGATAGAGGGATAGATAGGGACAGACAGACAGGAACAAAGAGAGATCAGAAACATCAATTCTTCGTTGCGGCTCCTTAGTTATTAATTGATTGCTTTCTCATATGTGCCTGACCGTGATCCTTCAGCGGACTGAGTAACTCCTTGCTCGAGCCAGCAACCTTGGGTCCAAGCTGGCGAGCTTTTTGCTCAAGCCAGATGAGCCCGCGCTCAAGCTGGCGACCTCGGGGTCTTGAACCTCTGCATCCCAGTCTGATGCGCTATCCACTGCGCAAACTGCTTGGTTAGGCAGCATGCATTGTATTTGTTTGTTTGTTTTTCTTTACAGGGACAGAGAGAGAGTCAGAGAGAGGGACAGATAGGGACAGACAGACAGGAATGGAGAGAGGTGAGAAGCATCAATCATTAGTTTTTCGTTGCCGTTACGACACCTTGGTTGTTCATTGATTGCTTTCTCCCATGTGCCTTGACCACGGGCCTTCAGGAGACCAAGCAACCCCTTGCTGGAGCCAGCGACCTTGGGTCCAAGCTGGTGAGCTTTTGCTCAAGCCAGATGGGCCCGCGCTCAAGCTAGCGACCTCGGGGTCTCGAACCTGGGTCTTCTACATCCCAGTCCAACGCTTTATCCACTGTGCCACTGCCTGGTCAGGCAGCATGCATTGGTTTTTAAATTGGAGTTAAAGGGCAACAACTCTTGGATTGAAAATACCCACAAGGCAATTAATGTTTTACAGAAATCACTTTTACATAATTGTAGTTGTTTTTAAATGTAAACAATTATTATCTGATAAAAACACCCTCTTATTTTGTTTTAAGATTGAATCATGGCTTTTTTGAGTAGGCATAAAGGTAAGAATAGTCCTTACACCTTCTGTTACATATGTGCTGGTTACACACTTCAACGTCAAAAGCGCAATATTTCATCATTTGTGACACATGCATATATTGACTAATTTCAAGTTCCCCTTGTTGATCAAGACAATAATTGGGCTCCTCATATTGTGTGTCATAATTGTGAGGAAATGCTTCATGACTGGACAAAAGGAAAACACAAAGAAATGCCTTTTGGTATTCCCATGGTTTGGCATGAAACCTAAGGACCACAGCAGTTACTCTTATTTCTGTCTGATCCATACAAAGGGCATTGGCAAGAAAAAGAGGCATATGATCACATATCCTAATATTCCCTCAGCAATACGACCTATCCCACACTCTGAGACACTCGTGGTTCCAGTTTTTAATGGTTTTATGTTTTCTAAGGACGAAGAAAGTGAACATGGTGATCAAGTGTATTTTGATAAGATGCATGAGGAAATGGTTGTAGAATTTGAAAGGTCTTCTTCTGATGCCAAGCAGTCATTAACCCCTCAGCAGTTTAGCCAACCCAAATGGAATGACTTAGTAAGAGATTTGGGCCTATCAAAGAAAGCAGCTGAGTTATTAGCCTCCAGGCTTCAAGAAAAGAATGTACTTCACTGGTCAGCTAAAGTATCCCGTTTCAGGAAGCATGAACAAATTTTTGTGGACTTTTTTTCCCGAAGACAGACACTTTGTTTACTGTAATGAAATTAGTAGTCTTCTCAGCCATCTAGGTGTTACCACTTACAGTCCAACAGTATAGCGGCTATTTCTTGACAGCTCTAAACGGAGTCTGAAATGTGTTCTCCTACACAACGGTAATGTTTATGCAGCGGTTCCAATTGGTTATTCAAGTCATCTGCGAGATTATAATGACACAAAAATTGTCTTCGACTTACTGAAATATGAGGAGCATAACTGGATCATTTGTGTGGATCTTAAAATGGTAAATTTCCTGCTAGGACAACAGAGAGGTTTCACAAAGTATCCTTGCTTTCTGTGTTTGTGGGACAGCTGAGCTCGGGAGGAACACTGGACACAGAAGGAGTGGCTGAAACATGAAACTCTGGAACTAGGGATGCAAAATATTGTGAATGAACCTGTAGTTAATCAAGACAGCATTATTTTCCCCCCACTTCACATCAGACTGGGCTTAATGAGGCAGTTTGTTCAAGCTTTGAACAGAGAAAGTGAATGCTTTCAACACATTAATTCTGCTTTTTCTGCCTTGTCTTTCGAGAAGATAAAAGCAGATGTATTCGATGGGCCTCAAATTCGAACCCTCATACGTGTTGAAGAATTTGCCAGAAAGTTGAATAAGGAGGAGAAAGCAGCATGGCAGTCTTTTGGGGCAGTTTCAAAGAACTTCCTTGGCAAAGAAAAAGCAAAAAACTATGAACTTCTGGTTCAAAGGATACTGTTGGCTTTCTGCGACATTGGATGTAATATGAGCATTAAGATTTACTTCTTGCCTGACCACGGGGTGGCACAGTGGATATAGCATTGGACTGGGATGCGGAGGACCCAGGTTCAAGACCTTGAGGTCGCCAGCTTGAGCGCAGGCCCATCTGGCTTGAGCAAAAGCTCGCTAGCTTGAACCCAAGGTCGCTGGTTCAAGGAAAGGGTTACTCGGTCTGCTGAAGGCCCGCGGTCAAGGTACATATGAGAAAGCAATCAATGAATAACTAAGGTGTCTCAACAAAAAACTGATGATTGATGCTTCTCATTTCCTTCCGTTTCTGTCTGTGTGTCCCTATCTATCTTTCTCTCTGACTCTCTCTCTGTCCCTGTAAAAAAAAAAGAAAAGATTCACTTCCTGAACAGTCACCTTGATAAGTTTTCTGAAAATCTTAGAGCGGTTAGTGGTGAACAGACTACTGCTGGAGCATCAAACGTGACTGTCCTCAACAAGTACACAAATGCAGCAGCTACAAATGCAAATTTTTCCCTGAATAGAATTTAAATAAGTTTTGCACAAATTTTATGATTAAAATAAGTGTTTTAATATGTTCTATTTCTAATTTGTAGACAAATTCTGATGCAATCATATCTTTTAGTGTATTAGTACATTTACTGCATTATATAAATTATTATATTTTCACAAAGATGATGCCCGAGAAGACATTCTACTTCATTATGTTAAACTAAATGTTGAAAATTTTACAATAAGATGAAAACCTAAAATCTTGAGTTGCAAAAAAACTGTAGCTTACAGAGAAAAACTAATGTCAGATTTGAGATCAGCACACTCGAACTAGGTAAGAACAAGTATTTTTGTGGATGCAACAAAAATTTTGTTCCCCATTGTCATGAACATGATTTAAAGAAGAAAATTAAAATAAGCCAATTTGATGTTTGTAAAATATTATGCCATCTACTTTTTTTTTTTTTTAAATTTTATTTATTCGTTTTAGAGAAAGGGGGGGGGAGAGAGAGAGAGAAGGTGGGGAAGATCAGGAAGCATCAACTCCCATATGTGCCTTGACCAGGTAAGCCCTGGGCTTTGAACCTGCAACCTCAGCATTCCAGGGCAACACTTTATCCACTGTGCCACCACAGGTCAGGCTATGCCATCTACTTTTAAAAGAGAAGTCAGAACATTAGATTTGTATGTGAAATATCTCATTTTAAATGTTGACATATAATTAAAAATTTTTAAAAATAAAGTAATATCTTCTAAAAATGTTTTTCCATTGATTGATTGAGAGAGAGAAGAATCAACTTATTTCATATAATTGTTCCATTTAGTTGTGTAGTCATTGATTGCTTCTCGTGTGTGCCCTGACTAGAAGTCAGCCAGGGCCTAAAACTATATACTCTTGATAGCAGTAGGAACCAAAAATGGTGTAAGAGATTTAGAAATATTTTAAAATTCATTTTAGAGAAGGGAGGGGGAGAGAAAGATAAAAAGAGAGAAAGGGCGGGAGAAGTGGGGGAGGAGCAGAAAGCATTAACTTCCACCTTGACCAGGTAAGCCCAGGGTTTCGAACCAGCGACCTCAGTGTTCTGGGTTAACACTTTATTAATTGCACCACCACAGGTCAGGCTAGAAATATTAACTAAGCCTCCCAACAACTTATTTTACAGATGAGGGAACTGAGGTACAGGACAAGTAACTTGACCGAGACCACACAGCTATACTTGGTGCAAATCAATGTCCCATATGTCTGTGGGACAGATTTTTCTGCAAGGCTGCCAATTTGCAACCTCCAATTTACGACATGTTTGAATAAGCAGAAAGAAAAAGCCTTTGAATTCTGGCTTGGCTTCTCTTCTGAATGACCTTGTTCTAGTCAATCTATATAAATCCCTCTGTAAAATCAGGATAATATGATTAACTTTGCAATGTTCACTAGTGTTGGTATTCTCTTTTCTCCTTCCCCTAAGTGGATGATTGTATCAAACAGTCAGGGTACACTTTTATATTATCTGGAATGCACAATCTTGCCTATTCAAGTCTCAATACTTCTCAGTTCCTCTAGTAACAGTCTAAGATAGCACACAACCTTAAGTGAGGGTGTAGGGGGGAAGGAGTACAGATACATGTTTTAGCCCTGACGCTGTTACTAATTTTTTTGGGTGATCTCAAGCAAGTCACATCTTTCTGTTCCTGTGTGACTCCATCTTTAAAATGTAGAGTTGGACAAACCCTGGCTTTAAACTGTGTTCTGAAAAAAATGCAACATTTCTCTCAGGTGGGAGGGGTTGTCAAAAGGAGTAGAGAGGACAAGGGGGATGTATGGTGATCAGGTTTATGGGTTCCTTAATTCCCCTTCATATTTCCTAACTTCATTTTAAGTCATCAGATTTTATTAGCAGAAAATACTCCACTACCAATAAAATAGAAACTACTAGACCTTTCATGTACACACATTCCCTGGCACTATCTTTTCTTGGTATCTCTTTTTATTTCCTTCTTGTCCTGAACATAAAACTAAAGTCTGACGGGTTCGGAAAATTCTGGGTGGAAAATACTTTCTTTTATTCTTTTGGTACTCTCTTCTTTCCTACACAGATATGAAATAAAAGATGAACAGGCCTAAGCAAGAACCAGCATGGAAACTTCCAGCAATTTCAGATAATTTTCAGCAAAATGTGATGGATTAGGTAAGTTCTCATTTTCAAAATGGCCACTAAGTGACAAACAGAAGTTAAAGTGATATACAGAAGTTTGAATCTCATTGTCCTGTGATTTTTAGGTGTTGCTTTTGATTTTTTTTTCTTTCGTCATGAGGAATGATCTTCAGAGGCAACTTTATTTCTTACTTATATGACCCCTGTGCTAGCATCATGAATCCCATTAGGACAATTTTTTCTGCCTGAAGCTGGGGAAATGGAATGGATAAAGAGGAATGAATCAAGTCCTCATTTTCATCATCAGCTCTACTTAGCTCTGGTTTCAGGGCAAGATAGACCCAAATGTACTTCCCAGTTTTCTGCTTAGAGATTAAGGTACTTATTCTTTAAGTCAAATTCTCAAAGCTGCTTCAATGAAGGTGAGTGAGGACACACAATATCTGCAAATCATCACACAGCATAGAAGAATTACAATTTTATTAATGTATCATGGAACTTGAATCTTCTGGATTAAAACAAATTTATCTCTTGCTCTGAAGCTTTGAAGACATCTTGGTTCATTGAAAAGCCTGGATGAATGCGACTAAAATCTTGAGTTTAATTTCACACCAGCCTCTAGGTACTTGGGATAAATTACTTCCCTTGACCGGGCTACAATTTTACCATTGGGAGTAGATGGTTTCTAAAATCCTCTTGATTTAGATATTCTAAGGACAAATTATTATTGAGGAAATGATCTCAGTTGTTTGTTCAATCTTCAAAGGATCTGATTTTGAGGTTAGGCAATGAGAGTTGGCCCTTAGTGTTTCTATGCCCTGTGCTTCGCACCAGCTGTCTAAAGTCAGGAAAGCTGTGTCTCCTTGAAATGACTGACTGTTCCCTCATTGGTTGGGATTCTTCAGGTTCAGAGGTCCACTGAGAACTTCAGTTCATCATCATTTTCTCTTTACACTGGTACCTCTGCAGTCAGGTGTGAGATGGTGATCTGGACACCTCAACAATATTTCACCGAATTCTCCAGACAGTCCTTTCACTAATATTTCTCATTCTTCCTTCATCACTGCGTCATGGTCCCTTTAAGGCAGCGGCCATAGTTGAGTGGTGGGAGTAGCTGCTGGCAGCAAAGAGACTTGCAGGATTTGGCCTACCCTGGGCCAGTCACCGCGCAGGCTCAAGACCGGGGGCTTGGTGGGAAAGGGAGGAGGGGCTTAAGGTGCGCCTGCGCATCAGGGGCGCGCGCAAGAGGCTGGTTTAGTGATCCCTTTAAGAAACCGCAGGCGGAGGAATTTCTCTGAGAAAAAATAATCCTACTCACGGGGCCCCTCGGAGGCCATTAACCCCCCGAGTCCCAATCCCCCTCCCCTTTCCTGGGCAGGCCCTACCGCCCACGCGCGTACCCGTGGGATCTCAGGATCTCCGACCCAGCGCGCGGCATCCGCCCCCTCCCCACTTTCAGCGTCAGGTTCGGTCGGGTCCCGGGAAGCTGCCGCGAGGCGGCCGTCCCTGCAGTGTGGGCGGGGGCCGGGGGCCGAGCGGTTTCACCGCCACCGCACCGGGAGCCGCAGCGGTTCCAAGCGGGGCCCAACATGGCGGAGAGAGAGGTGGAGTCCGGCCCCCGAAAGAGGGTAGGTGAGGTGAGGCAGAACTCGGGCGGCGGGCGGCGGGGGGGCGGGGCGGGAGCTGCGTCCCGGGGCCAGGGCCGGGAATGGCCAAGCGCAAGCTCGTGGAGGGGTCGCCGAGTCCCGGCTGGGGAAAGGTTGCGGGCAGGACTGAGGCAACCTTGGGTCTGGAGTGCGCTGGAGAGTGGTCCTTCGGCAGGTGGGACAAAGATTGGCCGCTGGTTGGGAGGGGGAGGGGCGGGGGCTGCTGTTTGCTTTTTAAAAAATTTTCCAGCGTTGGGGGTCGGCTACTTGGGCCAGGGGAGGGAAGGTGTCATATTCTTAAGTGCATGATTAGTAAATCAGAGTCTGGAAGTTTAACTGGGGAGAGGTCCAGTGGGGGTGGTGGTGGCGGGAATAAGTCGTGAGGGGGGTCTCATGAGGGATAACCGGAGGGTTCTTAAGTAATACCATCTCGAATTAATTTTGCTGCCTCCTTTACCTCCTCCCTCCATAACCGTTATCTAGTCCAAGGTGGAGGTGGTGCTCTTAAATGTGAAGAAGTGGGGTCGTTGGCATGTCCTGATTTAGGAGAAGCATTTTGGCAACTATAAATGTCATGTTCTAGTCTAGTCTCTTTACTAACAATTATGAACGTGGAAGAGTATGATAAGTTTGTCATCCCCAGGATGTACCCAGCCATCCTGCAGAGGTGATGCCAATTCTGTATAGTAGTTGGTTAGTGCATTTTAGAGTGCTTTTTAAAGTTTGTCTTGAAACTTTTTAAATTTAATTGTGAATGACTTTTTTTTTTAGATGGAGAACAATACTGTATTATTGATTTGTGCAGTATTTTTCAGACTTTTACTTCCTTCCCCCCATAGCATGTTAAACAGTGTGTTTTGTATTTGGAATCTTCCTTTTGGGAATGTGTAATGCTGGACGTGGAAAAATAACATTACTACTTAATCTTTATTGGGATTACCCTTTGGATTTAGCACAAAATTAGGAATCTCATATGATATTACAAGTAACTTTCTGAGTGGGTGCTTCTTATATGCCTGACATTGGGCTTTCTAGGAAGAATTTAACTTTACATTAACTGTGTAAAACCCATTTTGCAGATAAGGAAATGTATACTGTAGAGGGGTTAAGTAATTAAGATCAGATAGCTAGTTAAGACATTGAGGTGGGGTTTGAACCCAGGTTTGTCTCAACTACAGTGCTTGTGTTGGACACCACATAGGAGTTTCTTTTATGATTCTCTTCGTAAAAGCTTGAATTATAATCAAAGAAGCGTAAAGTATTTTTTCAACAACTTATTAGGAAAAAATATTTTCAATTACACAGCAAAATCGAAAAGTTCACAGTGAACATAGATATACTCATGACCTAGATTTACCATTAACATCTTATACTTGTTTTATCACGTGTTCATCTATATAGTTATCTCTTTATCCATTCGTCGGTTATTAATGCATTTCATTGTATTTTGAGCAATTAAATTTTAATGTTTATAGCCTTAGGTTCCCAAACCTTTAGATCCTCCTGATGCAATCTTAGTCATAGATAGAACAGGTTAAGTTATATGATGGTATGTTCAAATAGTTCATTTAATATAAATATTGAATGTGAAATGCATGTGGTTTGAAATTTAAAATTTTTCTTCAAGCTCTGTTTTAAACCAGATCCTTCTTTATTACGGTTGAGTGAAAGCATATGCATATGCTCACCAATTATAGTATATAGGGTAAATTACTTTAGATGTGTAATATTCATTTAAGGAGATTCTGAATTTACTAGTGCTGTCGTCATTCCCATTGTACGATAGAATGTCCTAGAAACAGCTATGCACTTTGGTAACAAATTCATCTATATTTTAAATATGTTCTTCCTTTTTTTCGAATGCAAGTTTCTAATACTAATACATTGATAGTTGTCTAAACTTTTAATTTTGTCATGTAGTACACTGAGCATTTACTTGTACAGGTTTTTCTGTTATTTTACTGGTTCCATTGTGGTGGAAGGTTACATTCAGTAACTTTTGGGATCCATCATCCATTTGGCTTTTAATACTTGGTTAGAATGTTAAGTAGGGTTCTATGTGGTATATGTGTGGTGTGTGTGTGTGTGTGTGTGTGTGTGTGTGTATGTATGTATGTATGTATGTGTGTGTACGTGCGTGCGCATGCGCGATGACTTCCATTTGGATTTGGATTCCATCTTGTGTGTGTCTGCGCGCGCGTTCAACACTATGTGGTGGATCCCATTGTGCGCGTGCGCAGTAAACTAAATTCCACGTGGATTCCATGGCGTGCGTGTCTGTGAGCGATAACTCCATGTGGATTCCGTATGTATACTCCAAGAAGATTAGTGAGTACTGCGCAGTACAATAGCTTTTAAAATAACTTGACTGTTTGTATTGAGGTAAATTAAACCAATTAGGCCTAGGTAATGACTTAAAGTTACTTAATCCGCCCCGGCTGGATAGCTCCAATGGTTAGAACATCGTCCTGAAGCACAGAGGCTGTGGGTTCAATCCCCAGTTGGAGCACAATGAAGAACAGCTTGATGTTCCTGTCACTTTCTCCCTTCCTTTCACGCTAAAATGAATTTTAAAAAATGTTATTTAATCTGAAACTGCATTGTTGACATGGTATTGTATTTATGGTGCTTGCTACCTTTGCCCTTTATAATCACTAAGACATAAAAAGTTGTTGAGTACATGCTAGTTGATGAGCTATATGCTAGGTATTGTGCTATATGGTATTTGTGATCATCTTGCTCTCCTACTAAATTGTGAACTCCTTTACTGTACAGCTCATTTCATTGCTTTTTGCATCTCTAACATGTATAACTTCACATAATAGGAACTCAAAAGACTTAGTGATTTTTGGTTAAAAAAAATATCTAATAGAAGCTCAGTGGTTTGGGTACCAAGTTAGCTGCTTTGTATTTTTGGGAGCTTCTGCGAATCTTTCTTATCCTCTGTATCCCAAAGTTCTCTTCTGTGGATCCAGATTTACGGCTCTTCTGATTTTTCTGGATCATGGTTAGGTGGGAGTATCTAAAGACCACTGGGTTAATAATCTTAAAGTTCTTTGTAGGCCTGACAGAAGTCTTATTTTCATGCTTGTGGGCAATTGGAACTATAGGTGTTAATTATACAAGATTAATGTCGTTATATTCAGACTGTATCTGAATGTCAGTCTCAATTTGTGAACTTGAGGGAGCAGAATATGTGTGTGGATCATACTATTTCCATCTATCATCTTTGCTGTAGAAAGAATCAAGTTCACATGAAGACCAGTATTAAACACATATATCCTCTCTCTTAAAGTCAGGATATTTTTGAGGTATCGTGAATTTTTTTGAGATTGTAAAATTTCATTTTCTAAAATAAGTTTTAAAATATATTAGGTAGGCTTTTTCTAAGTAGTGAAATTGATGCTTGCATATTATTATAAACTAATAAAGCATGGGATCTAAATAAATATGGTCGCCATGTTTTTGTGAAATCCTTATGTCTTTTCAAAGTTTACATAGAAAATAACTGTTGTAAATGTATGTGTTACTTACCTGGTTTAGTAAGTTGTGTTCATTTTCATATTTGAAATTCTCTATTTGATATTCTTAAAAGAAAGAGAAGGCATATTTATAAGTAATATGCTTCCATTTTTGTAAAAACAGTCCTTTCTCCTATCCTCATATATGTGTTTATATAGTATATGTATAAACTTGGACAAAATTGTGCAGGCTAAAAGTTAGGCTGTTATCATAGATCACCTTCAGGGGATGTGGATGAAACAAATGGAGAATAAGGGGGAAAAGTTTGAAGAAGGAAACATATTGGTGGTATAATAGCAAAAATGTAGATTAGAAATGGTATCTATGTTATTGTAAATAAATAAACATTAAATATGCATGTAAATAAAGAATAGAAAATAATAAAAAATAAAAACATTGATTTTATTATGTGATTGGATTAATGGAGAAGTTTTGCTTTGGATTTCTGTTATTTAATATTTTATGATAAATAATTGTAAAAGTTGATCCCTGTTAAATCCTTAAGGAATTTTCAATATTTTATCTTTGCTAAATGTGCTACTTAAGAACATGGGGGTACATATTAAAAATATTTGCATGTCACCTGTACACGATGTTATAACATCCGCTTTAAGAATGCATTGGCCCTGCTACTTGAACCTGACTCAGCTTCTAGCCTTCTTTCCTAAACAACATGAACTTCAGCACCTGCTCCAGCTTCTTCACAAACTGCTGGACCCTGGGCTCTGTGCAGCCTCTGAGCGTGGCCTGCCAGTGGTGCTGCCAGTGCTTGGGCTCCCAAATCTCCATATTCCACTCCACTAGTGTGCAGGTTGGCTGAGGGTCCAGGGGCCTGGCTGCAGGGATGGCCAGGGGTCTGGCAGGCATGAGGGGCATCCAGAGCAAGAAGGAAACTATGCAATGCCTAAATGACTGCCTGGCCTACTACCTGAAGAGGGTGAGAAGCCTGGAGGCTGATAATCGAAGACTTGAGAGCAAAATCAAGGAACGCTTGGTGAAGAAGGGACCCCGGGTCAGAGTGAGGGCATTATTTCAAGACCATCAAGGACCTGAGAACTCAGATCTTTGCAAGTTCTGTGGACAGTGACCACATTGTTCTTCAGATTGACAGTGCCCAACTTGCTACTGATTGCAGAGTCAAGTATGAGACGGGGCTGTCCACGTACCAGTCTCTGGAGAGTGACATAAGTGGGCTCCAAAAGGTCATTGATAAATAACACCAATATCACTCTGCTGCCACTGGAGACAGAGATTGAGACTCAAGGAGGATCTGCTCTTCATGAAGAACCACAAAGAGGAAGTAAATAGTCTATAAAACTAGATTGCCGACTGTGGATTGACCGTGGAGTTTGATGCCTCCAAATCTCAGGACCTCAGCAAGAATATAGCGGATATCCTGGCCATAACGTGAGGTGACTCAAAAGAACCGACAGGATCCAGACAAATACTGGTTCCAGAAGATTGAGGACAGCACATTGAGGAGAGAACCACAGTGGTCACTTTGCAGACTACTGAGGTAGGAGCTGCTGAGATGACACTTGTGGAGCTGAGACGTATGGTCCAGTCCTTGGAGATCGACCTGGACTCGAAAAATCTGAAGGCCAGTTTGGAAAACAGCCCAAGGGAAATGGAGGCACACTATGCCATGCAGATGGAACAACTCAGTGAGATACTGCTGCACGTGGAGTCAGAGCTGGCCCTGCTAAACATCAATTGAGGTCAAGCTGGAGGCTGAGATCGCTACCTACTATGGCCTGCTAAAAGAAAGGGAGGACTCCAGTCTTAGTGACACCCTGGACAACAGCAACTCCATACAATCCATCAAAAAGACCCAGTCTGTAGTATTGTGGATGGCAAAGTGATGTCTGAGGTCAATGAAACTACCTTAAAGTTATGAGACGTTTAAGGCAGCAGAAGTGGGGCATCCCTTGGTGGGGGTCAGGTAGGAGGCAGAAGGCCATTAAAAAGTTCAGAAGTCATTAAACATTAAAAAGAAAAAGAATGTGTTGGCTCTTTGTATAGAGAGCATTTGAAAAGACTGTTCTAGTGTTACAGTGATCCTGAATTGTTCTCACCTTTTTTTTTTTAGAGAGGGGAGTGGAAGAGATGGATAAAGAGGCATCAACTCGTAATTGCTTGTGACACTTTAGTTGTTCATTGATTGCTTCTTGTATGTGCCTTGATGAAGGGATGGGAGGGTCTCAAGCTGAGCCAATCACCCCTTGCTCAAGCCAGGACCTTGGAGTTTCCAGCCTGGGATCTCAGTGTCCCATGTTGATGCCTTGTCCATTGTGACACCACTCGTCAGGCTACAGTGTTCATCTTGTAACTGGTAGAGGCTTCTGTAAATAATGATAGTTGGTATTTGCAAACATTTATGTTGCAGTCATTATTGTAATAATTTTATATGTAATATATCCTTCAGTCTTCATTAATTCTATGAATAACAGTCACTATAACTGCCTATTTTATAAATGAAGAAACTGAGGTACAGAGATTTTTCTTTTTCACCTCTTAAGGTCATAGAATAATAGGATAAACCAGCATCCAGTACTATTTGAAAAACTTACTGTTTGATAACCAGTATGGGTTGGAGTTCATTATAATTTGTAATACAGCAATTAATATATAATTCATCATGTATATCATAATTCAGTGGTTCTCAAAGTGTGCTCCAGGGCACACTGGTGTGCCCTAGAAGATTTCCAGGTGTGCACTATGGTATTCCAGAGAAATATGTGCCTGTTGGGGACCAAAAAACCAACAGGGTTTTTGGAGATTAGATTTTTGGGGGACAGAGGTATAGGAATTGGCTGTAAGTTGACAGTCTGCCCAACCCCCCAGCTCACTTGCCTGATTAGGTTGTAAAAGGCTGTTAAACTGTGGTGCTGGATTGTTTACATTACCCCCCATGTTCCCTGGAAAGACTGGAGGCAAGTTTCTTCTATCCTTTGTTTGGTGTAAAGTTAAGATAGTATGTATGGTGGGGGTTTTTTTGCACTCAACACAATTAAGAGTAAAAAAAGAAGAATTTTTCAGTGTATTGACGAGGAAATGAGAGTTTTCCTTCCAAATATATGCCCAAACATTGAAAAAATCGCTAGGACACATCAGGCTCATGTTTCTCATAAACACAAGAATGAGCCTGACCAGGTGGTGGCGCAGTGGATAGAGCATTGGACTGGGATGCGGAGGACCCAGGTTCGAGACCATGAGGTCGCCAGCTTGAGCGCAGGTCCATCTGGCTTGAGCAAAAGCTCGTCAGCTTGGACCCAAGGTCACTGGCTCCAGCAAGGGGTTGCTCGGTCTGCTGAAGGCCCGCGGTCAAGGCACATGTGAGAAAGCAATCAGTGAACAACTAAGGTGTTGCAATGGCAATGAAAAACTAATGATTGATGCTTCTCACCTCTCTCCGTTCCTGTCTGTCTGTCCCTATCTATCTCTCTCTCTGACTCTCTGTCCCTGTTAAAAAAAAAAAAAAGAATGAAAAAACAACACACTTGTGCTGGGACCTGCCAAATTTACTAAATCTTACTAAGAATGTATCTATATATATAAAAAGATAACATTTTTGTTGTTTTCTTATTTTTTAACCCCTCTTTTTTATGAATTCTACAAAGCACAACTCAAAAACTATAACATAAAAATGTTTTTTAATGTCAGAATAAGTTTAATTTTGTCATTTATTTTAATTACCATAAAAGCACGCTTGGACTTTATATATTTTTTTCTTTAATATTTGACTTAATTATTATAACATATTTCTCAGAAATTTGTATATAGTGAGCCTACAATTATTTGGATTTTAAATGCACCCCAACTTCAAAAAGTTTGAGAACCACTGCCATAATTATATATAATGTTTATATGTGTATATACCATGTATTAAGATATATTATAATTATGTTATATAATTATATGCCATATATAATTACATAATAACTATGTATATAGTAGGTAAAACATAATAGTATAGGTTCAGAATTCATTATCTAGAATTTTTGGTTTTTAAAATAAATTACATTTAAGTCAACTAGATGTAAATTACTTCTCAAGAAGCATTGATTTAACTTTCTGCCCAAGAGATTTTTTTTTTTTTTTGGTGACAGAGAGTCAGAGAGAGGGACAGATAGGAACAGACAGGAAGGGAGAGAGATGAGAAACATCAATTCTTCATTGCGGCACCTTAGTTGTTCATTGTTTGCTTTCTCATATGTACCTTAACGGGGGTTGGGGGTGGGGGGTGGGGTGGGGCTACAGCAGATTGAGTGACCCTTTGCTTGAGCCAGCGACCTTGGGCTCAAGCTGGTAAGCCTTGCTCAAACCAGATGAGCTCGTGCTCAAGCTGGCGACCTCGAGGTCTCGAACCTGGGTCCTCCGTGTCCCAGTCTGACGCTCTATACACTGCGCCACCACCTGGTCAGGTGATACACAATCTTTGTTATTTAGCAATATTGGGATAGTAACACCCTCACCTACTTTCTTATATTTAGAGAATACTTAATATTTTAATTTTATTTGTATTGTCTTTCTGACTTCCCTGAAGTTTAAGCTAGCTGTCTTCCTGCCCTTGACCAAAGATAGTACCTGAGAAACCTTTTCTATCCGACATGTATACCACCCACTAATACAACCTCTTTGAGGTCAAGGATCATATGTATTCTTTTCTTACATCTCTCAACATGTTATCTTAGATACTTGAATGTTACATGTATACACTCACATACATACTATACATTTATAGGCAAAAATTTTCATAATTCTATATCAATATAGAATATAAAATATAGATTGGTATGATAAAACCCCATGTTTCTATTACTGACCTCTAAGAGCTAAACAGTTATCAACTTTTTGTCAATTTCTTGTCTATTCTTACTCTTCCTTTGTTTTGTTTTTTTTTTTGTTAAAATCTCAGGCAATCACATTGTTTAATCTGTAAATATTTCTGTGTATTTTTAATAGAAGAATTTTTAGAAAATGCAATCACAATACTATTACACCTAACAATATTAATAGTTCTTTAGTCCAGTCTCTGTTGAGAGTTCCCTGATTTTTTTAAATGTCTTTTCACATCTGTCTTGTTAAATCATAATCCAAATAAAATTTACCCTTTCATTTGGCTTATATGTTTAAGTTTCTACCTGTAACCATTCTCTTTCCTATCCTGTACCTCCTACATTTTTTTCCTATGCTATTTATTTGTTGAATAAATGAGCTCAATTTTTATATTCTGGAGTTTATTGATTGAATCCTTGTGGTGTTTAATATTTTCACTTATCCTTCCTATTTCCCACAAATTAGTAAGATATATGGCAGTAGTTCTCAACTTTTGCTGAAACTTGAGAATTATCTTGGGAACTTTTAAATATACTAATTGTCAGATTAATTAAATCAGAATTCATGGAATGGATTGTAGGTATCAATAGTTAAAAAATAATTCCCCATGTAGTTTCAGTCTGCAGCCAAGTTGAGGATGTGAATTGGTAGAGCTTGATGAGATTTAGGTTCAGTTTCTTTAGAAAGAGAAATGCATAAGTAGAGGGATTATATATAATTTATTTCCACTCAGACAAGACAACTTTAGGAATAAAAGAGGCCGTGGCCGGTTGGCCCAGTGGTAGAGTGTTGGCCTAGCATGTGGATGTCCTGGGGTTTGATTTTCAGTCAGGGCACACAGGAGAAGCACCCATCTGCTTCTCCCCCACTTCCCCCCTTCTCATCCTGCAGCCATAGCTCAATTGATTTGAGGGTATTGGCCCTGGGCACTGAGGATGGCTAGGTGGAGCCTCTGCCATAGGTGCTAAAATAGCTTAGTTACAAGTATGGGCCCAGATGGGCAGAGCATTAACCCCAGATGGGGTTGTCAGGTGAATCCAGGTTAGGGTACATGTTGGAGTCTGTATCTTCCCTCCTCTCACTTGGAGAAGAAAGGAAAAAAAGTAAAAGGGTGTATTATTTAATAATTACAGTGGGACAATGGCTATAAACTACAACTGTCCTGGACAAATTAGAATGAATATTAGGACAAATATTCATCCTATTAGATGATGCTATGAATTCTTTTTTTGTTTTCTCTTTTTTTAAAGTGAGATGAGGGGATATAGACAGACTCCCACATGTGCCCCCATCAGGGTCCACCCCACAACCCCATCTAGGACCGATGCTCAAATCAACCAAGCTATTTTTAGTGCCTGAGGCCGACTCTCTGACCATCTGATCCTCAGCGCCCGGGCTGACACTCGAACCAGTTGAGCCACTGGCTGTAACAGAGGGGAAGAGGGAAGGGAAGAGAAGCAGATGGTGGCTTCTCGTGTGTGCCCTGGTGGACCCTCCATCCATTGAGCAAACCAACCAGGGCTATGCTGTGAATTTGTGTCGCATCATTCTAGGAGGCACGTAAGTGGTTGTTGCACTTTTAGTGATACTAAGATTGACAATTTTAGGTTCTGTCTGTGGGATCCAAATATTATAGTTTCTTAACTTTTTACCTAATGAATTTATCAGCCACTGATGATTGTTGTCTAGATTCATTATTTCATTAGAAGATTGATTTTTCTATCCTATATTTATTCACTGGAATTGTTCCATAAAGAATTCCTTTGTCGCCTGACCAGGCAGCGGCGCAGTGGATAGAGCGTTGGACTGGGACACAGAGGACCCAAGTTCGAAATCCTGAGGTCACTGGCTTGAGCATGGACTCATCCAGCATGAGTATGGGGTTGCTGGCTTGAGTGTGGGATCATAGACATGACCCCATGGTCGCTACTTGAGCCCAAGGTCACTGGCTTTAGCAAGGGGTTACTCACTCTGCTGGAGCCCCCTGGTCAAGGCACATACGAGAAAGCAATCAATGAAAATTAAGGTGCCGGAACAAAGAATTGATGCTTCTCATCTCTTTCCCTTCCTGTCTCCCTGTCTCTCCCTCTCTCTGTCTCCGTCACATACACACACACAAAATTCCTTAGTTATTTGTTTATAATATTATGTGTATAGGAAAAGCAGAATGTTAATTTTTCCCCTTTATTTACCAATTTTTAATCGAATGGATTGATGTGTTACCAAATCCCAAAGGAAATGTTTGGGAGGGGATATAATTATGAGCTCATTGGTTTTAATACATGTATTTAAATTTAAATTTGTCAGTTTTTTTTTTAATGTTTAAATTTGTCATATTTTTGACCAGTGGCTCTCGATTATCTTTCCAAGGCTGCCATAAGAAATCATTACAAATGTGGTGGTTTAAAACAGCAAAAGTTTATTTGCTTACAGTTCTGGAGGCTAGAAGTCTGAAATCAAGGTGTGGGGAGGGCCATACTCTCTCTGAAGGCTCAAGGGAAGAATCCTTTGTCTCTTTCAACCTTTGGTGGCTTTAGGTGTTACTTGATTTGTGTCACATAATTTCACTCTGCTTTTTTTCACATGGCTTTTTCTCTGTCTCTTCTAAAAGGTCAGCCATCATTGGATTTAGAGCCCATCCTAATCCAGAGTGATCTCATCTCAAGATCCTTACCTTAATTACATCTGCAAAGAAGTTTATTCTAGAAAGGCCACATTCTGAGATTGTAGGTGGACGTACTCTTTGGGGGCCACAATTCAGCCTACAATAAGATCATTAAAGTTAGCAACTAAATCCTTCCAACAAATAATAATTATTATTTAAAAGAAATATTGATTAATTTTTAGCGAGAGAAGATAGAGATAGACAGACAGGAACATCAAACTGTTTCTGTAGGTGCCCTAACTGGGGATTGAACCGGCAATCTCTGTGCTTTGGGATGATGCTTTAACCAACCGAGCTATCCTGCTAGGGCTAAAAATTATTTATACTTAAACAGTTACCTTAAATTTTTTACGTGGAACACAGAATTTATCATTTTAACCATTTAAAGTGTGTAATTCATTGGCATTAAGAATGTTGTGCAACTGTCACTACTATGTATTTCACCCCAAACAGAAACTACTCATTAAGGAATAACTCCCCATTGCCCTTTCCTCTAGTCCCTGGTATGCTTTAATCTGATTTTTACCTCAATGAATTTGCCTATTCAAATACTTTGTATAAGTGGAATTATAACATTTAATGTTTGGCGTCTGGCCTTTCACCTAGCATGTTTTCAAGATTCATTCGTGTTGTAGCATGTTCTAGAACATCATTCTTTTTAAATGGCTGAATAAATAGTCTATGTAAATATTACATTTTGTTTATTAATCTGTTGATGGACTCTTGGGTTGTTTCTACCTTCTGGCTATTGTGAAAAATTCTGCTATAAACCTGTTATACAGGTATTTGAGTCCCTTCCTTAGGTATTTTTTGGGTATATACCTAGAAATGAATTTGTCTAGTCATGGGAACTCTAAGTTTATCTTTTTGAGGAATGCTCAAACTTTTCTTTTTTTTTTACAGGGACAGAGAGAGAGTCAGAGAGAGGGATAGATAGAGACAGACAGAGAGGAACAGAGAGAAATGAGAAGCATCAGTCATTAGTTTTTTGTTGCCGTTGTGACACCATAGTTGTTCATTGATTGCTTTCTCACATGTGCCTTGACCGCGGGCCTTCAGCAGACTGAGCCACCCCTTGCTGGAGTCAGCAACCTTGGGTCTAAGCTGGCAAGCTTTTACTCAAGCCAGATGGGCACGCACTCAAGCTGGCTAGCTCGGGGACTCGAACCTGGGTCTTCCGCATCCCACTCTGACGCTCTATCCACTGCGCCACCACCTGGTCAGTCGAGGAATGCTTAAACTTTTCCACAGAGGCTGTACTAGCAGTGTAGGAGTGTTCTGATTTCTCTACATCCTCTCCAGCTCTGTTTTTTTTTAAAATTTTATTTATTTGTATTAGAGAAAAAGAAAGGGAGCGGGACAGAAATGTTGGTATGTTTCTCTATATGCTTTGACCAGGGATCAAACCCTCAACCTTTGTGTATTGGGAGAATGCTCCATCCACCTGAACTATTCCACCAGGGCTTTCTTTTTTTTTTTTTTTTGATAATAGCTATTCTAGTGGGTGTGAAAGTATCTTTTGGTTTTGATTTATATATTTTTTTAATGACTTATGATGTTGAGTGTGTTTTCTTATACTTTTTGGCCATTTATGTATCTTCCTTGGAGAAATGTCTATTTAAATTCTTTGCCGATTTTTAATTGGGTAGTTTGTTTTTTTGTTGTAGGAAATCTATATTCTGGATTTAAATTCTTGGACTCTCTTAATTTTTTTTTCCAGTGACAGAGAGAGAGTCAGAGAGAAGGATAGACAGGGACAGACAGACAGGAACGGAGAGAGGTGAGAAGCACCAATCATTAGTTTCTCGTTGCCGTTGCAACACCATAGTTGTTCATTGATTGCTCTCTCACATGTGCCTTGACCACGGGCCTCCTTCAGCAGACCGAGCCACCCCTTGCTGGAGCCAGGGACCTTGGGTCCAAGCTGGAGAGCTTTTGCTCAAGCTAGATGGGCCCGCGCTCAAGCTGGCGACCTCGGGGTCTCGAACCTGGGTTTTATGCATCCCAGTCCGACGTTCTATCCACTGCGCCACCGCCTGGTCAGGTTGGATTTAAATTCTTATCAGCTATATGATTTGAAAATATTTTCTTCTATTCTGTGGATTGTATTTTTCCTTTTTTTTTTAGTGACAGAGACAAAGAGGGACAGATAGGGACAGACAGGCAGGAAAGGGGAGAGATGGGGAGCATCAATTTTTTTTGCAGCTCCTTAGTTGTTCATTGATTTCTTTCTCATATGTGCCTTGACAGGGGGCGGAGGGGGTCCAGCGGAGCGAGTGACCCCTTGCTCAAGTCAGCGACCTTGGGCTTCAAAGCCAGTGACCTTTGGGTTCAAGCCAGCAACCATGGGGTCATGTCTATGATCCCGTGCTCAAGCCAGATGAGCCCGCACTCAAGCCGGCGACCTTAGGATTTCAAACCTGAGTCTTCCACGTTCCCATCTGATGCTCTATATACACTGTGTCACCTCCTGGTCAGGCTTTTCTTACTTTTGAAAAATTTTTAAAATTAATATTAATTTATTGTGTTTACATGGATTCAAGTGTCCCACTGGATATAACTCTTTTTTACTTTCTTGATAGTGCTCTCTAATCCACATTTTTCAATTTTGATGAAGTCCAGTTCATTTGTTTTTTTTTTGCAGCTTGTGCTTTTGTTGTCATATTTAAGAGACCATTGGCAGATCTAGGATCAGTAATTTATTTCATATATTTACCTCCAAGAGGTTTATAGTTTAGCTCTTTAAGTTGGGTCTTTTATCCACTTTAATTTTTGTTTATGGTATAAAGTAATTGTATAATTTTGTTCTTTGTATGTGGATGCCCAGGTTTTCCAGCACCATGGGTTGAAGTCTGTTTTTCCCCTATTGAGTGATCTTGGCACCTTTGTCAAAAATCAGTTGACTCTGTATCAATCAGCTTGGGCTGCTATAAACAGACTACCATAGACTGGGTTACTGAAATCACAGAAATTTATTTCTCACAGTGTTGGAGGCTGAGAAGTCTTAAGATCAAGATACTAGCAAGGTACAGGTTTTTTTCTGAGGCTGCTTCTTTTGCCTTGTTGGCATCTCCTGTCTTTCTGTGTGCTCTCATGATCTTTTTCTGTGTGCTTAGAGGTTGAGCAAGCTTTCTGGTGTCTTTTATAAGGGCACTAATCTTATTGTGAGGACTCTATCCTTATGACTTAATGAACACTAATTACTTAGCAGAGATTCCTTCTGCAAATATTGGAGTTTTCAAGCTTCAATATATGAATTTTGGGATACAAACAGTCAGTTCATAGCAAACATACATGTAAGGGCTTGTTTCTGGACTCTCAGTTCTGTTTCATTGGACTATATGTCTCCTGTGCAGGAGTACACAGTTTTGATTACTATGCTTTGTAAGAAGTTTGAAATTGGATAATATGAGCTCTTCAAGTTTGTTATTCTCTTTCAGATTATTCTGAGTATTTGGGGTCCTTTATAATTCCATTTGAAATTTAAGATTTTTTTTCCTTTTCTGCAAAAAAATGCCTTTGGGATTTGGGTAGGGATTGAATTGAGTTTGTAAATCTCTGAGGTCATGCTGTCATCCAAACATTATAAATTATTTCAATTAGTGAACATGGGGTACCTTTTCATTTATTTAGGTCTTTAATTTCTTTTAGCAGTGTTTTGTATAAGTCTCTCAGTGTCTAATTCTTGGACCTCTGTGATCAAATTTTCCTAAGTATCAGTTACTGTAATATACCACATTAATAGAATGAAAGAAAACCCCACATGATTATCTCAGTTAAGTAGAAAAAGTATTTGAAAAAAATCCAATCTTTTGTTATAAAAGCACTGAAATTAGGAAAAGAAGGGAATTTCCTCAGCAGATAAAGGCTATATATGAGAATAGATATAGCTAGCTTTATATTTGGTGGGGAAAGACTGAAAGCTTTTCCTTTTAGCTCAAAGGCTATATATGAGTAGATATAAATAGGATTATATTTGGTGGGGAAAGACTGAAAGCTTTTCCTCTTAGCTCAGGAGTAAGACAAGGATGCCATCTTTTGACACTGTGATATAATGTATATAAAGTTCTAGTCAGAGCAGTTAGTCAAGAAAAAATTAAAGGCATTCATATTGGAAAGAAGTAAAACTATATTTACGGATGACATGATCACATATGTAGAAAACCCTATATAGAAATCCACCCAGAAGAAAATAAAAACCCAAACCCTATGAGAGTTAATAGCAAATTCAGCAAAATTTAAGATAAAAATAGCAACGCAAATATCATTTGTTTTTCTATACACTAGCAATGAATTATCCCAAAAAGAAACCAGGAGATGGTTTCATTATTATTAGCATCAAAAAGAATAAAATGCTTCTGTACCTGTATCCTTTTGACTAACTCTCCAATAGTCCTTGGAAGTGTCTATTCTTTTTGTCTCATACTACTATATATACATTACTGTCTCAGACTTGGATTTAATGCCAAGAAGCCATGGTACTTTTCAGTGGGAAATGGTACAAACTATAGCCTAAATTCATGCAAGCTTTTTTTTTTTTTTTTTACAGGGACAGAGAGAAAGTCAGAGAGAGGGATAGATAGGGACAGACAGACAGGAATGGAGAAAGGTGAGAAGCATCAATCATTAGTTTTTCGTTGCCGTCGTAACTCCTTAGTTATTCATTGATTGCTTACTCACATGTGCCTTGACCGCGGACCTTCAGCAGACCGAGCAACCTCTTGCTGGAGCCAGCGACCTTGGGTCCAAGCTGACAAGCTTTTGCTCAAGCCAGAGGGGCCCGCGCTCAAGCTGGAGAGCTCAGGGTCTCGAACCTGGGTCCTGCGCATCCCAGTCCGACGCTCTATCCACTGCACTACCGCCTGGTCAGGCTCATGCAAGCTTTTTGAAGTTAGTGTTTTTGAGATGATATCAGTTGTATGTTTTTATTTTTTGTCAACTCACATATACCTTTTCCTCCTGTTTTGCCACTGAAATTCTCTTTCTGGTCACCTATATTACATAATAATCACCAAGTCTAAGAGATGCTTTCCAGAACTTTTCCTTTTTTTTTTTTTTTTTTTGTGAGAGAGAAACACAGGAAGGAAGAGAGATGAGAAGCATCAACACGTAGTTGCATCACTTTAGTTGTTAATTGATTGCTTCTTACACATGCCTTAACTCTGGGGCTCCAACCAAGCCAGTGATCTTTGGGCTCAAACCAGAGACCATGATCATGTATTTGATCCCACACTCAGGCTGGTGACCCTACACTCAAGCTGGTGAGCCTGTACACAGCCAGATAAGTCCTCTCTTAAGCCAGTGAACCTGGGGTTTCGAACCTGGAACCTCAGTGTCCCAGGCTGATACTCTATCCCAGAGGTCAGGAACCTTTTTGGCTGAGAGAGCCATGAATGCCATATGTTTTAAAATGTAATTCCGTGAGAGCCATACAATATGTTTAACACTAAATACAAGTAAATGTGTGCATTTTATGTAAGATCAACACTTTTACTTTTAATTAATTTATTTTTTTTAATGAAAACATCTCCAGGTTATCTTAACATTCAATTGTGTTGCATACCTGTCACCAAAAGTCAAATTGTCCTCTGTTACCTTCTATCTGGTTTTCCCTGTGTCCCTCCCCTCCTCCCTATTCCACCCTTCCCTCCCTCCCCCCATCCCGTAGCCACCACTCTCTTGTCCATGTAAGATCAACACTTTTAAAGTACAATAAGTCTCTGAATTCTTTATAATTATGTTGTTATGCTGTTGCTAACCAATGATGAATAAAGTACTTCTTACCATTAATGCGACTTCTGGTGCTGCATGGTTTTGCTGATGGCTTTGTAGTCTGGTTGATACGTGGTGAGGTTAAGCTTCATGCAGGCATTGAGATTTCTATCTGTTAAACTTGATTGTAAGTTGGTCTTAATGTTCTTTAGATGTGAGAAAGACTGCTCACATGCATACGTAGAGCCAAACATTGTCAATACAGCAATACTCACACGCTGCAGTGTGTGGTATGTGATGGGAAGTGCGTTCCAAGTTTTGACAATCAGCTGGTCCACGGGTTGAAGTTTTTTTTATTTCTCCTCACTTGTGTTTGCTCGCCAACTCTGCTTGCTGTCGTGCAAGTCCTTTCAAATCTTCATTCAGTGACTTGAACTTCTTCACCCACTTCTCTTGAGGCCATCAGGTCAGCAGCTTGTAGCTCAGAATCTCTGATGGAGACACCGGGGATGTAACTCAGGTCAGTGCAGTCCTCCGCACACGTGTGAATGGGTGATGAACTTTAAAAGACGAGTGCGCTCACAAAATTCTCCAAAGGGCACTTTGAATGACTGCAGGATATTAGATGTGAAGCCCACTAGCTGCTGGAGATCAAGATGTTGATCAGGGTCACTTGCTGTGCATGCATCTTTAAACTCTCCCAGTTTTTCAAAGTGTAGTAAACGACCTGTTTCAATGTCATCGATGAAGAGCTCCAGATTATTTTCAAATGCAAACACTGCTTGTTGAAGGGATCAGACTATATTTCCAACGCCTTGCATTTTCACATTGAGCTGGTTCAGATGTTCAGTCATGTCCACGAGATAGTAGTACTTCAGGAGCCACTCAGTGTTAGCTAACTCAGGATGCTCAACGTTTTTCATTTCAAGAAAAGTCCGGATTTCACTCAGACAAGCTGCAAAACCGCTGAGCACCTTCCCTCTTGACAACCAATGCACATTACTATGCAGAAGCAGACCAGGATAATTATTCCCAACTTCATCCAGCAGTGTTTTAAACTGGTGATCATTTAAAGCTCAGGCAACAGTAATGTTGATCATCTGAATGACCAGCAACATCACCTCACCAAGGTGCTCGCCACACATCTGAGCACAAAGTGCCTCCTGATGTAGGATGCAGTGAAAACTTAGGATGGGTCTCTTCATGTTCACGAAGAAGCGCTATGAATCCTCTGTTTTTCCCCACCATGCATGGAGCACCATCAGTACACACCGAAATAAGTTTATCCATCGGTAGATTTTTTCTTTAGCGAACTCAGTGAAAGACTTCAATAAATCCTCCCCTCTTTGTTGTCTCTTTCATTGGCAAAACAGCAAGACTTTCCTCGCGTAGTGTG
This sequence comes from Rhynchonycteris naso, assembly GCA_037038555.1. Classification (NCBI taxonomy): domain Eukaryota; kingdom Metazoa; phylum Chordata; class Mammalia; order Chiroptera; family Emballonuridae; genus Rhynchonycteris; species Rhynchonycteris naso. The sequence goes on along the minus strand of CM072997.1, from coordinate 211,325,128 downwards.
TCACCGACAGCATACCTTGTAATCATGATGAACTGGGATAAATGGCTTACGTCTGTTGACTCGTCCAAAGCGAAAGAAAAGAATGGTGCTGCATTTATGCCCTTCACTTGTGTTGCCTCAATTTGATTTGCCATCATGATGGTACCATCGTGAGCAGTTCTTGCCGACAGAGGCATATCTTTTATTTGTTTGATTATCTTGTCTTTATCTGAAAAGTTGTCAAAAACTTCATTGGTAACATCAAGCATGAATGTTTGGCATACTCCCCATCTGTGAATGGCTTTCCATTTCTCATAATTGCTAAAGCACCAGCAAAGCTAGCCAAATTCCAGTCACCTTGTTGGGTCCAAACAGAGTTGCTGCTGACTAACTTGCACTCTGCACAGTAGCTCTTGACATGCTTTCTTCCAGCTATTTCTCGCTCAATATTTTGATGCAAATGTAATATGGTGTGTGTTGAAGTGCCGCTTTATATTTGACCGTTTCATCGATGCAGTTTTATCATTGTATATTAGACACACTGCAGAACCTGCTCTCTCCACAAAGGCGAATTCCTCTGTCCATTCCTGCTGAAAAGTACGATACTCCTCATCTTTTTTTCTTTTAGCCATTTTCTTCATCAAAAGGGTTTCTGCAATTAGCTAGCTGACTACTTGATTAAAAGGAGGGAAGTTTACTTCCTGACCTCACAATGACCCGTGTCCGTTAGGCATTAATCCAATAAGTAATTGGTGTTTTACTGGAGGACAGTTGTGGTTAGCTCCAGCCACCAGCCACCATGAACATGAGCGGTAGGAAATGAATGGATTGTAATACACGAGAATGGTTTATATTTTTAACGTTATTATTTTTTCTATTAAAGATTTGTCTGTGAGCCAGATGCAGCCATCAAAAGAGCCACATCTGGCTCGTGAGCCATAGGTTCTGTACCCCTGCTCTATCCACTGCCCCACCACCGGTCAGGCTCCAGGACTTTTCTTTTTTTTAATTTCTTTTAATTGATTTAAATTTATTGTGTTTACATAGATTCAAGTGTTCCACCAAATATATCCCCCCCACCCCCATGTTCCCCTCAACATCCTCCTGTCCCCTCCCTCCAACACCCTCCCTTCCCTCCAGGATTTGCTTTTCTACTTTCTATAATGCTGTATTATGTATGTATAATTTCACCAATCTTTTTCCCTTCTCTGATCCCATCTTCTCATCCCCTTTACCTCTGGTCCCTTTGATCCCGCCTCTGCCTCTATTTCGTTCCTCAGTTCACATTGTTCATTGGATTCCTCGAATGAGTGAGGTCATATGATATTTTTCTTTCTCTGCCTGGCTTATCTCACTTAACATAATAGTTTCCAGGTCCATCCATGTTGTCGCAAAAGGTAAGATTTTCTTCTTTCTCGTGGCCCCATAGTATTCCATTGTGTATAGGTACCACAGCTTTTTTTTTTTTTTTTTAACAGGGACAGAGAGAGTCAGAGAGAGGGATAGATAGGGACACAGACAGGCAGGAACGGAGAGAGGTGAGAAGCAGCAATCATTAGTTTTTCGTTGCCGTTGCGACACCATAGTTGTTCATTGATTGCTTTCTCACATGTGCCTTGACTGCGGGCCTTCAGCAGACCGAGCCACCCCTTGCTGGAGCCAGTGACCTTGGGTCCAAGCTGGCGAGCTCGGGGTCTTGAACCTGGGTCTTCCACATCCCAGTCCGATGCTCTATCCACTACACCATCGCCTGGTCAGGCTGTACCACAGCTTTTTAATCCACTTGTCTACTGACGGGCACTTGGGCTGTTTCCAGATCTTGGCTATTTTTAAACAGTGCTGCCATAAACATGGTGGTGCATTTCTTCTTTTGAATCAGTGATTTGGTGTTTGTTCTTAGGATATATTCCTAAAAGTGGAATGGCTAGGTCAAAAGGCAGTTCCCTTTTTAATTTTTGGGGACTCTCCATACTGTTTTTCATAGTGGCTGCACCAATCTGCATTCCCACCAGCAGTGCAGGGTTCCCTTTTCTGCACAGGCTTGCCAGCACTTATTATGTGTTGTTTTGTTAATGAGCACCTTTCTGACTTGTGTGAGGTGGTATTTCATTGTGGTTTTAATTTACATTACTTTAATAATTACTGATGTTGAACAATTTTCATCTGCCTATTGGCCATCTGTATGTCCTCTTTGGAGAAGTGTCTATTCATTTCTTTTGCCCATTTTTGGTTGAATTTTTTATCTTCCTGGTGTTGAGTTTTACAAGTTCTTTATAAATTTTGGTAATAAACCGCTTATCAGACATATTGTTGAAAACATTCTTCCATTGTGTGGTTTGTCTTTGTATTTTGTTGATACTGTCTTTAGCTGTGCAAAAGCTTTTTAGTTTGATATCTTCCCATTTTTTCATCCTGTCCTTTATTTCACTTGCCCGCGGAGATAAATCAGCAAATATATTGTTGCGAGAGATGTTGGAGAGCTTACTGCCTATGTTTTCTTCTAAGATGCTTATGGTTTCACGACTAACATTTAAATCTTTTATCCATTTTGAATTTATTTTTGTGAATGGTCTAAGTTGGTGGTCTAGTTTTATTTTTTTGCAGCTAACTGTCCAATTTTCCCAACACCATTTGTTGAAGAGTCTGTCTTTACTCCATTGTATGCTCTTACCTCTGTCAAATATCAATTGTCCATAAAGGTGTGGGTTTATTTCTGGGTTCTCTGTTCTGTTTCATTGATCTATGTGCCTGTTCTTATGCCAGTACCAGGCTGTTTCGAGTACAATGGCCTTGTACTATAACATGATAATCAGTAAGTGTGATACCATCCACTTTATTCTTCTTTTTCAAGATTGCTGAGGCTATTTGTGTTCTTTTTTGGTTCCATACAAAGTTTTGGAATATTTTTTCTATATTTTTGAAGTATGTCATTGGTATTTTTATTGAAATTCCATTGAACTTATAAATTGCTTTGGGTAATATAGGCATTTTAATGATGTTTATTCTTCGTATCTATGAACACGCTATATGTTTCCACTTGTTTGTATCTTCCTTCATTTATCAGTGTTTTATAATTTTCCAAGTACAAGTCTTTAACCTCCTTGGTTAAATTTACTCCTAGGTATTTTTGTTGTTGTTGTTGCAGTAGTGGAGGGGATTGTTTTCTTATTTGATCTTTCTTAAATATCTGACCCTATTGCCTATTCCATTTTTGAAACTTCTTCCTTATATATAAGATGGTATTCTCATGGTTATTCTCTTGAATTGCTTCTTTTAGACCATCTTTGACTCTTTGCATGCTCTGTAAGTATTGTTTCTTTAGCCTATATTTTTCTTGGGTTAATTTCTTCTATAGTAGTAGTTTTAAACACTACCCAGTAAGTACATTATGTGATTTCCTTTCTACTTCTTTGCTTCTTTTCTGTCTCTAAAACTCAAAACATGTATTTCTAGATCAGTGGTTCTTAACCTGGGTTCTATCGAACCCTAGGGGTTCGATGAGTCGGTCTCGGGTTCGGAGAAGCCTCTGCCGCGGAGGCCAGAATAAAGTAATACTGTAATTTGTTGTGAGTTCATGCACTTTGTTGGTTTTGTTCTTTGAGCAAGGTGATGTTCATGCACGGCTCATTTTGTGCACCAGTAAAAAAGCATATACCTATGTCTTGAATTTGGAAAAAAAATATCATATTTTATTTATCACCAAAGAAGGGTTTGGTGAATGCACATATGAAACTGGTGGGTTCGGTATCTCAAAAAGGTTAAGAACCACTGTTTTATATGTATGCTTTACTTGTATTTTGATATCTTACAAGTACTGCTAATTCATTATGCCTGAAACAAAATTTCATTTTTTTAAATAAAAACATTGTTATTGGCCTGACCAGGAGGTGGTGCAGCAGATAGAGTGTTGCCTTGGATGCTGAGGACCCACACGAAAATGTGAGGTTGCCAGATTGGGTGTTGGCTCATCTGGCTTGAGTGTGGGCTCACCAGCTTGAGCAGGGAGTCACTGGCTTGAGCCCAAGGTCGCTGGATTGAGCAAGGGGTCACTGGCTCAGCTAGAGCCCCTTGCTCAAGGCACATATGAGAAAGCAATCAGTGAACAACTAAGGTGCCGCAACTAGCAGTTGATGCTTCTCATCTCTCTGCCTTCCTGTCTGTTTGTCCCTATTTGTCTGTCTCTCGCTAAAGAAAAAATAAAATTAAATGATTGATTTTAGAGAGAGAGGAAGGGAAAGCGAGAGAAACATGGTTTGTTGTTCCACTTATTTATGTCTTTATTGGTTGGCTCATGCATGTACTCTGACCGGGGATCGAATCCACAATCTTGGCACATTCAGACAGTGTTCCAACCAATGAGCTATAGTATTTGGCCAGGGCTTCATTTTTCTTTTTAACTGAACTCTTTATTCTCCTGGAAAGTACTTGCTCTCCCAAATGATGCCTCACTCCTTCTCTACCTATTTTTCTTTCTGTAGTCTTTTACGTACTATCTTCTAGTCACCCTAGTTAGAAACCTGAGTCATCTTGCTTCTTCCCTTTCCCTTGTTTAGTTGTAATTCTTAAGTCTTTTGGAGTTACTTTAGGTATGATTTTTTTTTTTTTTTTTTGGTATGATTTTAAGAACTTTATTTCTACTGCCACCAACCACCCTAGTTCTGGTCCTCATTTTGCTTGCTTTGTCGTCTTACTTTTTGTGCCTTTTCAGCTCTTTTCCCTCTCCCTTCTCTATTGTTTCCTCTACCCCATTCATTTTATACACTTGGAAACTGCTTTATATTTGAAAATAAAAATCTGTTTATCTATAAGGTAACAAATTTGGCTCCTGTAATACTATTGCAATTCCCCTAAATAAGTACTGTTTGTATTCTTTCCCTGTGGCAAGAGGCAGGTTGCCTTACAGCTCTCATTCTCCTCCTAGGACAGTGGTTCTTAACCTTTTTTGAGGCACCGAACCCACCAGTTTCATATGCACATTCACCGAACCCTTCTTTCTTTTTTTTTTTTACAGGTACAGAGAGAGGGATAGACAGGGACAGACAGACCGGAATGGAGAGAGATGAGAAGCATCAATCATCAGTTTTTCGTTGTGACACTTTAGTTGTTCATTGATTGCTTTCTCATACTTGCCTTGACCGCGGACCTTCAGCAGACCGAGTAACCCCTTGCTTGAGCCAGTGACCTTGGGTTCAAGCTGGCTAGTTTTTGCTCAAGCCAGATGAGCCCACGCTCAAGCTGGCCACCTCGGGGTCTTGAACCTGGGTCTTCTGCATCCCAGTCCGAGACTCCATCCACTGCGCCACCGCCTGGTCAGGCTCACCGAACCCTTCTTTAGTGATAAATAAAATATATTTTTTTCCAAATTCAAGACATAGGTATATGTTTTTTTACTGGTGCACAAAATGAGCCGTGCATGAACATCACCTTGCTCAAAGAACAACACCAACAAAGTGCATGAACTCACAACAAATTATGGTATTACTTTATTCTGGCCTCCACGGCAGGGCCTTCTCCGAACCCCTGAGACCGACTCATCGAACCCCTAGGGTTCGATAGAACCCAGGTTAAGAACCACTGTCCTAGAAATTCACTTTTCCTTCTGAGAGGGTGTTTGATTTCTCTGTTACTATCCTGCTATTCTCAGTAGGGGTTCTACTTTGTCCCTACAGCCCAAATGTGGAGACAGAATCTTTGCTTAGTTCCACCCAGCACAGCTTAGACTAGACTGTGACTTTGAACAAGGCTTTATTAAAAGTTTAGTAGGAGGGAATTTATAAAAAATTATTTAAAAAAATTTGCTCCGGTAGCCTGACCAGGCAGTGGCGCAGTGGATAGAGTGTTGGACTGGGACACGGAGGACCCAGGTTTGAGACCCTGAGGTTGCCAGCTTGAACGTGGGCCCATCTAACTTGAGCAAAAGCTCGCCAGCTTGGACCCAAGGTCGCTGGCTTGAGCAAGGGGTTGTTCGGACTGTCAAGGCACATATGAGAAAACAATCAATGAACAACTAAGGTATTGCAAAGAAAAACTGATGATTGATGCTTCCCATCTCTCTCAGTTCCTGTCTGTCTGTCTCTGTCTATCCCTCTCTTTGACTCTCTTTCTGTCCTTGTTAAAAAAAAATAAAAAAGTTTGCTCTTGTATATGGCTGATCAAGGAGAAACGGGCTATATTAACCTGCTGAGCTTTCAGCCTGTCTTCTAGTGAGCAGAGGCCATCTTTTATTTGGAACCAAGAAGCAGTTTTGAAATCTGGGGGAACGAGTTGATCACCCCCCCTCACCTTTCTTCTAATGACCTGTATTTTGATGTTTTTTGTCTAACAGTGGGGAAATCAGTTCACTTCATGAGATCGTCTCCTCTCTTCAGAGTTGTATTGTTACCCTTTGGCCCCAGTAGAGCAAGTAGACTAACCTCAATATAAGAGATTTGTTCATTCAACAATTATTTAGGACATGTATCAGGCATAGTTTTAGGTACTGGAGAATAGTAATAAACAAAAAATAAAAGGTTTGTGCTAGTGGTGGGGCAAGATAGAAAATAAACAAGATAAAATTATTTCAGGTAGTGAAAAAATAATGTAACATAGGATAATATGATAGTCATTGTAATAGGAAGAAACAATATTAGATACTTCTCTTAGAAGCCAGTATGTGGTCTTAAAATATTTATTTATTTATTTATTATTAAGTGAGAGATAAGGAGGTAGAGACAGACTCCCACATGTGCCCTGGCCGGGATCCACCAGGCAAGCTTCTACCAGGCAATGCTCTGCCTGGCTGGGCCACAGCTCCATTGCTCGGCAACCAATCTATTTTAGCACCTGAGGCTGAGGCCATGGAGCCATCCTCAGCAGCCTGGGCCAACTCTGCTAGAACCATTGGAGCCATGGCTGCAAGAGGGCGAGGGGTGGCATGGCAAGTGGGTAGAGAAGCAGTTCATTGCTTCTCCTATGTGCCCTGATTAGCAGTCAAACCCAGGACATCCACACACCAGGCCAACTCTCTTCCACTGAGCCAGCCGGCCAGGGCTGAAATATGATTTATTTAAAGACTTATTACATCTCATGTACAGGATGAGCATCAGGAAGCAAGTTGGGAAACATTTAGGATCATCTAGGAGGCTGTTGGTGTAATCCCCACTTTTACTATGTGAAAGTAATCATAGTTTAGAGTAGGTGGAAATGGTGAGAATTGGTTGTGATATATTTTAGAGGTGGAGTTGATAGGACTTGTTAAGGACTGTAGGGAAATAAAGGACACTGCTCACCCCGAGGTTTTCAATCTTGAAAAACTAGATAGGGCCCTGGCTGGGTAACTAAATTAAAGTGTTGTCTGGATACAGCAAGGTTGTGTATATCTCTGGTCAGGGCACATACAAGAATCAACCAAGGAATGCATAAATAAGTGGAACAACAAATTGATGTTTCTCTCTCCCTTTCTTTCTCTCTCTAAAATCAATAATAATAAAAATAATAAAAAAAAAACTACATAGTCGGTGGCACCGTAAACCGAGATCGGAAAACTGAGAAAGAATACACATGGTAATAGAGATGAAGGGGGAAACTATTATTTTCTGACTTTAGATTACTCTCTCAATCTAATTTACCGGTGATTATATAACAAAATCCATGTAATGTCTAGATCAGAGTTTCTCAAACTTGGTACTATTGACATTTTGGACTGGATAATTCTTTGTTGGGGGTTGGGGGTGTTGTCCTGTGCATTGTAGATGTTTAGCAGTGTGCTTAGCCTCTATCAACTACATGGCAGTAGCACTGACTCCCTATTTGTGACAACTAAAACCATCTCCAAACATTGCCAAATGTCTCTGGGCGGGGAGACAGGGATGGGGGCAAAATTGCCCTGGTTTGAGTAATACTGGCCTAAATATTTTTACTACATATCCTATCTATCATACAGATATGATAAAGTTTTGATAAATGGTTATAGTTTGGTAACTAGCACTATAGTAAAGATACAGAACAGTTCTGTCCCCCCTAAATTCCTTCATGCCCCTTTATAGGTAGTCTTTCCCTTCTAGACCCTGATTTTTAAAAAAGATTTTAATTGGATTTATTGGGGTAACACTGGTTAATAAAAATTATATAGGTTTCAGCCCTGCCCTGTGGTGGCACAGTGATAGAGTGTCGACCTGGAACACTGAGGTTGCTGTTTGAGGCCCTGAGCTTGCTTGGTCAAGGCACGTATAACAAGCAAACAATGAATAACTAAAGTGAAGGAATTATAAGTTGATAATTCTCGCTCTACTCAACCAGTTCTCACCATCAATAAATAAAATCTTTTTTTTTTTTTGGCAAGACAGATAGGAAGGGAGAGAAATGAGAAGTATCAGCTCATAGTTGCATCACTTTAGTTGTTCACTGATTACTTTTTTTTTTGACAGACACAGAGAGTCAGAGAGGGACAGACAGGGACAGACAGGAATGGAGATAAGAAGCATCAATTCTTCGTTGTGACACCTCAGTTGTTCATTGATTGCTTTCTCATATGTGCCTGGACCAGGGGACTCCAGCAGAGCAAGTGACCCCTTGCTCAAGCCAGCAACCTTGGGCTTCAAGCCAGCGACCTCAGGGCTTTGAACCTGGATCCTCTGCATCCGATGCTCCATCCACTGTTCCACTGCCAGATCAGGCCATTGATTACTTCTTATACATGCCTTGATGGGGTGGGGGGAGGTTCTAGCTCAGCCAGTGAACCCCTTGCTCAAGACAGTGACCTTGGACTCAAGCCAGCGACCTTGGGCTTCAAGCCAGTGATCTTTGAGTTCAAACCATAGACTATGGAATCATGTCCATGATCCCACACTCAAGCTGGCAACCCTGTCTGTGCTTAGGCTTGTGAGCCTGTGTGCTCAAGTCAGATGAGCCCGCTCTCTCAAGCTGGTGACCTCGGGATTTTGAACCTGGGTCCTCAGCATCCCAGGCCAATGCTCTATTTACTGTGTCACCACTGTCAGGCTCAGTAAATAAAACCTTTTAAAAATATTAGGCTTCAGGTGTATATTTTTATAATACATCATCTGTATAATGGTATTGTGTGTTCACCAACCCAAGTCAAGTCTCTTTCCATCACCATTTATCCCCCCTTTACTCTCTTTTATCTTCCCCTGCCTTTTCTCTCTTGCAGTTACTGTACTGTTGTCTGTGTCTATGAGCTTTTTCTTAATTCCTTCACCTTTTTCACCCAGCCTCCAACCCCCATTCCTTACGATCACTTTCAATGTATGGATCTGTTTCTGCTTTGTTGATTTTGTCTGTTCAAGTCCACAGATAAGGGAAATCATATGGCCTGATCTATTTTCTATTCTATAATTTTGCCTTTTCAGAAAATTATATAAATGAGATTATAAAGTATGCAGCCTTTTTCTTTTTTGAGATTTTATTTATTGATTTAAGAGAGAGAAATGGGCGGGGAGGAGTGGGAAGCATCAACTCATAGTTGCTTCTCATATATGCCTTGACAGGGCAAGCCTGGGGTTTTGAACCAGTGACCTCAGTGCTTCAGGTCACGGCCCTATTCACTGTGCCACCACAGGTCAGTCTTCAGCCTTTTGAATTTTGCTACTTTTACTTAGCATAACATGTTTGAGAATCATCAGTGTCCTTGCATTTACTGGTGACTAATATTCCATTTTATGGATGTACCATAGTTTATCCACTTGCCGGTTTAAAGATAATTGTATTGTTTCTAGTGTTTGGTGATTATGAGTAAAGTCATTACAAACATTTATTTGCCTTAGGGTATTTTTAAAAACCATACTATATTTATTTTAGCAAGAACATACTACCTTCAACAATTTTCTCTTTCAGAAATTAAAGTATACAAAAGAAAAAAAAACCCTTCATTCCCAAGAGGAAATTAAAAGAGAAACGCTTATATGCTGGGCATAAATTTTTTATGTATAGTTGTTCAGATTTGACTCTTTCCACAATAAATTTGAGGCAGTTTACAAAAAGATAAATATTTAAAAAGATGAAAAGAAATAAGGGTCATGGTAAAGGAAATTACAGATAGGATAATTTTAATATGATTGATCAGAGAATATGATTAGTTAAGTATGTGCCATTATCAAAATGGAGCAAACATGACTACATATTTGAAGAAAATTTTGCATTTTATAGCACTGATTCTAAAAGTAATTTCCGATGTGAATCTTCAATAGGAAACACCGAGTAATGTAATAAAGTGTCTTCAGTAATGTTTTCTTTTTAACAGAGAAAACAGTCTGAATTTCTTGCTTACAGGTTTTTGATAAACATATGTTTTCATTTCCTTTGGGTGAGATTACTGGGTCATATACGTATATGTTTTCTTATATTTCCTTTTGGGTGTTAATATATTTTGGATACAAATCCTTTATTAGATATGTGTTGTGCAAATATTTTCTCCTAGTCTGTGGCTTACCTTCAGTTTTTTTCGTTTTTTTTTTAAAGACCTTACTCATTTTGGTGAGGGGAGAGAGAGAGAGAGAGAGAGAGAGAGAGAAAGAAATAAAGGAAGGAAGGAAAGAAAAGAAAGAGAAAGGAAGGAAGGAAGGAGGAAGGAAGGAAGGGAAGGAAGGAAGAGAGGGAGGTAGGGAGGGAGGAAGGGAAGGAGGGAAAGAAGGAAGGAGGGAGGGAAGGGAAGGAGGGAAAGAAAGAGGAGGGAGGGAGGGAGGGAAGGGAAGGAGTGAGGAAGAGAGGAAGAGGGGAGGAGCAGGAAGCATCAACTCCCTTATGTGCCTTGACCTGGGGAAGCCCGGGGTTTTGAACCAGCGACCTCAGCGTTCCAGGTCCACACTGTGCCACCACAGGTCAAGCCACCTTCATTTTCTTAACAGTGTTTTTGAAAGAGCAGAAATTGAGATTAAGGCTGGTGAGTACGCAGCACATACACAGAGCAAATTTAATTTTGTGGGAATCAGCAGGTAGATAACATCAGCGGACCCAGGGAAAGACTCACCATGGTGTATTTGTTTTTAATTGGCAGTATGCTTCAGAAACCCCTCACCCCCTCCACTTCCTGACAATACACAAGTGTCCAGGCCCTAGCTATGCCATACCTCCTGAGATAGACTATGTGGGAGAAGGTGGAGAATTGCAGACTAAGAACCACTGTCAGTAGAATTTGGACCTGGTACTTGCTAGTAACATGGTTTCTGTTTCCTAATGGATAAAATGGAAATGAAATACTATCTCTTTGTCGGTTTCAGTAGGTTAGTACACATGAAATACCTACTGTATACTAGGTGGAATATCTAGAAGGAAAGGGAAAGAGCCCAAGGATAGTGTCATGGAAGCCTTGGCAGTCATTGCCTGGAAGTGGGCGTGAGAGTGAACGTTACTCTTACCTTCTTTTCTATGTGACACTGGAATTATTTAAGAAGCAAATGTTTGCTCCAGTAATTCTTTCATTCAGCCCCCTTGTTTTTCTGTAATTGCCTATGAAGTTTTTATTTATTTATTTATTTTTGTGACAGAGACAGAGGGACAGATAGGAACAGACAGACAGGAAGGGAGAGAGATGAGAAGCATCAATTCTTTGTTGCAGCACCTTAGTTGTTCATTAATTGCTTTCTCATATGTGCCTTGACCAGGAGGGGGGTTACAGCAGAGCCAGTGACCTTGGGCTCTAGCTGAAACCAGATGAGCCTGCGCTCAAGCTGGCGACTTCGGGTTTTCGAATCTTGGTCCTCTGGGTCCCAGTCTGATGCGCTCTCCACTGCGCCACTTCCTGGTCAGGCTGACTTTGAAGTTTTTAGAAGTTCTTGGACTTCAATATATTGTAGTAATTTCCTTGCATCTTTCTTTGAGTTTTCATAAAATTTATCAAAATTGAAATGTTTCTTTAAAGATAGTTGTAGAAAATATATATTTATTGTCCTTGTTTATTTATCTTTGCGTCTTAGCATATATATTAGAGAAGTAAATAGTTTCCTTAATATAATTTTATACATGGAAAATAATTTTCTTTAAGTGAAGCAGTATATGATCATAATGAACAAGAAAAACCAGTACTGTTCTAGTAACAAAGGAGGATTTGCTTTGTTTAGTTGTCATTTGTTGGAAGAAAAGAATATAGAAAGTAATCCCAAATAGTGAGTTATTTTTAGGGTTGTAAGAAGTTTTATTCATAAAAATGCTGCAGCTCTACATTTAAGAGGTTTCTCTGTTGCCATTCATTTTTAGAAAACTCTGGATGATTTGTTGTGCAGCATTTCCCCCATTCTGGGTTTTGGAAATTTTTTTTTTAATTTCTTTTTTTCTTTTTAATTTATTTTTTTATTTTATTCATTTTAGAGAGGAGACACAGAGTGAGAGAGAGAGAGAAAGACAGAAAGGGGGGAGGAGCTGGAAGCATCAACTCCCATATGTGCCTTGACCAGACCAGTGCAGGTTTTGAACTGGCGACCTCAGTGTTCCCAGGTCGACGCTTTATCCACTGCGCCACCACAGGTCAGGCTGAGTTTTGGAAATTTTAAAACAAATATAGAACAAATAGTTCAACTAACATGAAAATATTTATCATTAATCTTTCTGCCTCTTGTTTTATCTATTTCTTCCACATTTCTTTCTCTAGAATTTTAAAGCAAATTTTAGACACGTTTTATTTCACCTATCAAGACATAATGTATGTCTCTCTAACAGATAATTAAAATAATAGCTGTAAACTATTATCACACTGAACAAAATCAGCATTAATTTATTAATATCACCTAATACTTTATCTGTTTAACTTTCTTATTTGTTTGAAAAAGCTAAAACAAGGTTTGTGTGTTGTTACAACAAGGATTATGGGCTGTACTGACCTTTGGTGGCGCACTGGTTAAAGCATAGACCTTGAATGCTAAGGTTGCTGGTTCGAATCCCTGGGCTTGCATGGTGGTCAAGGCACAAATGTGAAGCAGATACTGTGAGTTGATACTTCCTGGTTCTCCCCCCACCCTTTCTCTCCTCTCTCTAAAAATCAAGAAATAAAATCTTTAAAAAAAGTGATTGTGAATTGCTATGTCTCATCAACCTCTTAAATCAGTAAATTTTCCCATCTAAAAATATTGCCATTCATTTTTAGAAGATACTGGATGATTTGTTGTGCAGCATTTCCCACTTTCTGGGTTTTGCTGATTATATTCTGATTTCATTAAACGTGTTTCTCTCTATATACTTCATATTGCTTATAAACTGTTAAAGTGTGATCAGATTCAGGTTCAGTTTTGTTTTCTTTGAAGAATTCTTCATTATCTTCTGTGTTCTTCATATAACACCACTAGTGGAAGCATGTCACTTGTAGTGATTGATGTTTATTCCAGTGTAGGTGATCAGTTACCCTAATCCATATATTTAAAGTTCCCCTTCCGATTTTTTTTTAATTTATTTTTTTATTATTAATTTTAATAAATTTCTATTTATTTTATTCATTTTAGAGAGGAGACAGAGAGAGAGAGAGAGAAAGAGAGAAAGGGGGAGGAGCTGGAAGTATCAACTCCCATATGTGCCTTGACCAGACCAGTGCAGGGTTTTTTTGAACTGGCGACCTCAGTGTTCCCAGGTCGTCACTTTATCCACTGCGCCACCACAGGTCAGGCCTTTTTAATTTAATTTTATTTTTTCTTTACAGGGACAGAGGGAGAGTCAGAGAGAGGGATAGATAGGGACAGACAGGAACGGAGAGAGATAAGAAGCATCAATCATTAGTTTTTCATTGCCATTGTGACACCATAGTTGTTCATTGATTGCTTTCTCACATGTGCCTTGACCGTGGGCCTTCAGCAGACCAAGCAACCCCTTGCTGGAGCCAGCGACCCTGGGTCTAAGCTGACAAGCTTTTGCTCAAGCCAGATGGGCCCGCGTTTGAGCTGGTGACCTTGGGGTCTCAAACCTGGGTCTTCCGCATCCCAGTCCAACACTCTATCCACTGTGCCACCGCCTGGTCAGGCGATAAATGTCATTTTAAAGAATGAGTTGAAGGAAGGCAAATGGTGAACACACAATACAATATACAGATGATGTGTTGTAGAATTGTGCACCTGAAACATATAATTTTATTAACCAATGTCACCCCAGTAAATTTAATAAAAAAAAAAAAATGAGTTGATGTCCTGACAGCGTCTACAAATGACAGTGAAGGGTTTTTTTGGGTAGGGTGGGAGGAATGAGAGGGGTGTATCATGATAAACCGTTATAAGTGGATTTAGATATATTTATTTCGTGTCAGTTTATTATACCATCTTTGATCAGTAAAAGTCTCTTCAGGTTAACTCGAGTCATTTTTGTTATGACTCTTGTAATCTTTGATAACTTTCTTGCTTTCTCGTACAAAGTGGATTAGGCTTATCTGTATATTCCCTGTTTTAGACGTGAAATCTGGAGCCCTGGTTTCTGTTAGTGGGAAATGGTATTTAGATACCATAACACTTGATCATTTTTTAAAATTAAATGATCTTAAGTTTTATATTTAGATGGGTTCTTTGACATTTCTACTCAGTGTGGGCATCATTGTCCTAAGAATTTTGCATGTTTGTAATTGGAGTCATTTGAAGACTGTTTACAAAGGTTAAGTGACAGAGATTCTCAGATTGAATATATAATCTATACTCGTTGTTTTTAAGAGAAATAAAAAATTAAAGGAAACTAATAAAAATATGTATAAAGCTAATATAGCAAAAATTAGAATTTCAATATTAAAACAAAATTATTTATGGCAAAAGTAATTAACTGACACAAACAAATATCTGACTTTATGTTTCTCAAATATAATCTACAGTTAGGTTGTATCTACCATGAATCATTATGTATCAAAAAACCTTGCATTGAACTATATAAAACAAAAATTTAATAGTTTAGAGGAACTAAAGTTTAATTGAATTTGCTACACTATGGCGAAAAGCATTACCTTCTTACAATCCATTAAATATTTACAGAAATTAATCATATTACTGTTAATTTTAAAACCTTAGCATTTAGAGATTACATTCTTTGACCAAAGCTGAAATGAATCAAATGTCAATTAAAATGACCCAACCATTTGGAAATTTTAAAACTTCTAAGCAGCTCTTGGGTTAAACCAGTTTAAACTAACTTTAAGTACAACTCTTAGGAATATAACAATGAGTTATATGTCATTTATACCTCAGTTAACAAAAAAAGAATATAACAATGACAGTGTGCTGTATCACAACTTGGGATATGAGCAGAGCTATATACTAAAGAAAATATTTAACCTTAAATGTTTTTAGTTCAAAAATAATTTTATATTCAACTTTATATGTTAGAACAGTGAAATAATCTTGAGGAAAACACCAGGAAGAATTAATAAAGTTGAAAATAATATGTTAGAAATATGAATTAAGTAAAAAATCTGTGGAATGATAAAAATAGCTGAATTTTTGTGATAAGATTAAGTAAACAAGTTTCGGACAATTCTGAGGAAAAAAGAAAAAAATAGAGATAGTATTAAGGAGAAGAAAAGGCTATTACCATAAATAGATTGGGATAATATATTGAACTACTGTATGTATAATTAACTCAGTGCTGATACAGATATGTTAGATGAAATAGAAGGTTTTCTAAAATAAATTACCAAAATGATTCAAGGAGTAGAAAACCTGAATAGGTCAATAACTGTTTAAGAAATGGTAAATAATGTCAACAAACAACCCCCCAAGTTTTTTGTAACCTTTGAGGAACAGTTTATTTACTTATTTTAAATTATATTTGCCTAAATAGAAAAAAAATTTAAAGATGCCAAAAAGACCTTGGTATGTTTAGTTTTTATTTCTGATGAGTCCTATTTTATAAAATTAAGAATGGAGGGTTATTTACTTAATTTGTATTAGAATTCAGCAGCCATTGCTGGAAATTTGGAGGAATGCTTGCTATTAACCATAGTTACTTATTACTGTTCTTGAAGTTCTAGGCAGTATAGTTAGATGAGGAAAAATTGGGGAACAATATCATTATTTTCAATGATATAGTTATTTACCTATAAATCTCAAGAATATCAGTAGAAAATGTTTTATGACCAAGAAGTAAAAGTACAAAAATAAAACCAATCTGGATAAAAAGAAAATGTATTAGGATTATAACAGGGAACAGTGAAACTCCTAGTTACAAAATAAAAATATTTTTAAAAACCCCACAAAACCCAATAACTTGGCTGTAAGTAGTTGGGAAATATGTTTTTAAAATAGAGTCATACCTGACAAGTTGGTGGCACAATGGATAGAATGTCAACCTGGGATGCTGAGGATCCAGGTTTGGAACCCCTAGGTCGCTGACTTGAGCATAGGCTCATCCGACTTGAGTGTGGACTCACCAGTTTGAGCGTGGGATCATAGAGATGACTCCATGGTTGCTGCATTGAGCCCAGAGGTCGCTGGCTTGAGCAAGGGGTCACTGGCTCAGCTGAAGCCTTCCAGTCAAAGTACATATGAGAGAGCAATTAATGAACAACTAAGGTGCTGCAACTATTAGTGGATGCTTCTCATCTCTCTTCTTTTCCTGTGTGTCCCCTGCCTCAAACTAACTTAACTAACTAATAAATATATATTGGGAATAAAAGAAGAATGGGAGAGTTAGGAGTAAGGGAATGGGAGAGGTACCCACAGAATCTTGAACATAATACTGGTATAGGAATGTTCAGACAAAATTACCACAAATACATGGATTCATGTCTAAAAATAAGAATATAGTTGTTAGTTATTTATTAAATGGTGTTTGGACAGTCTGCCAGTCATATGGGCAAAAGTAAAGTTAGATTTTTTTCTTACTCCATATGCCAAAACAAATTCTAGGAGGATTTAATATATATAATTTTAAGAAAATGAAACTACATATTACAGTACCCAAAGAAAATGTAGATAAATACTAGATCTTGATATATGGAGGGTGCCTTTTTAAGCATAAAGCAAAATAATAAATTAAAAAATACAGTCATTTCTTACCATATTGCGGTTCACTTTTTGAGGTTTCACTGTATCGCGGATTTTTAAATTGTATATATCTAATTTTGTATTGCAGATTTTTCGCTGTATCACGGGATTTTGCCATATATAGGTATTTTTACATATTATTTTAATTATTTTTGTAGTAAAATAAACATTTTCTAGCCTAAAAAGTTGAAAAGATTTATAAGAGTGTGGAGAGGGTTTGTAAAGCCTTAACACATATATAAATAATAAAATAAATATAAGATTGCTACTTCACAGATTTTTGCCTATTGCGGGGGGTTCTGGAACCTAACCCCCGTGATAGAGAAGGGACCACTGTAATAGATTAGACTACATTGAAAAATCACATTTTCTTTTTTCTTTTAAAGATTTTAAAGAAAGGAGAAAGAGATTGGGTGGGGGTAGGGAGAAGTGGGAAGCATCAACTCATAGTTGCTTCTCGTATGTGCCTTGACGGGGCAAGCCTGGGGCTTCCAATTGGTGACTTCCGTATTCCAGATCATTGCTCTATCCACTGCACCAACACCGGTCAGGTGAAAGAATTAGCTTATTTTTTAAAAGGAAAATGTGTTTGAAATAACCTGACACACCAAAAGGAACTATTTTCAGAAGAACTGGGCACTGGGCAGATAAAAGCAGGTAACCACTATAGGAGTCATCTTAGAATTCCTCAGGGCTCCACATCCAGTCACCATTTGTGCTTTTTATTCAATTGTTGGAGTGTTTATATGAGGAACCATTGTAGTAGGTACTGAGGATATAGTAGTGAATAATACAAGTATTTTCCAGTCACAGTTCATTCCAGTCATGGCAGAGAAATATCCTAAATAATGTAGAGGATGTAAAATGGAGCATTTCTATATAGAAACAAAGCAGATAAAGGAGATACAATGTGCTGTGGTGGAAAGGACATTGCAATTTTATTTATTTATTTATTTATTTATTTATTTATTTATTTATTGGCAGAGACAGAGGCAGAGAGAGGGACAGATAGGGACAGACAGACAGGAAGGGAGAGAGATGAGAAGCATAAATTCTTTGTTGTGGCTCCTTAGTTGTTCATTGATTGATTTCTCATAAGTGCCTTGACGGAGGGGCAAAAGAAAAGTTAGATTTTTTTTTGCTACAGCAGACCCCTTGCTCGAGCCAGCGACCTTGAGCTCAAGCTGGTGAACCTTGCTCAAACCAGATTAGCCCATGCTCAAGTTGGCAACTTCGGTGTCTCGAACCTGGATCCTCCACATCCCAGTCCGACGTTCTATCCACTGTGCCACCACCTGGTCAGGTTTTATTTTTATTTTTTTAAGATATTTTATTTATTGATTTTAGAGAGAGAGAAAGGCAGTGGGGGAGGAGCAGGAAACATGAACTTGTAGTTTTTGCTTCTCTGTATGTGCCTTGACCTGGCAAGCCTGGGTTTTGGAACCATCGACTTCAGTGTTCCAGGTCAATGCTTTTATCTACTGCGCAACCACAGGTTGGGTGGGCATTGTAATTATATTTTATTTGTTTGTTTATTTTATTATTAAGAGAGAGGCAGGGAGGCAGAGAGACAGACTCCCACATGAGCCCCAACTGAAATCCACCCGGCATGCCCACCAGGGGGCGATTCTCAGCCCGTCTGGGGTGCAGCTGTCCTGAGCCATTTCAGTAACTGAGGCGAGGCTATGGAGCCATCCTCAGCGCCCTAGCCAAATTGCTTATACCATTTGAGCCATGGCTGCAGTAGGGGAGAGGGGAGACAGAGAAGAAGAGATATGGGTGAGGGTGAAGGGGGAGGCAGAGGGGTGGAGAAGCAGATGGGTGCTTCTCCTATGTGCCCTGATCGGTAATTGAACCCAGGACTTCCACACTCCCAGCCAACTCTCTACTGCTTAGCCAAATGGCCAGGGCTGTCATTGTAATTTTAAATAGTGACATTTAAGCAAAAACCTGAAGATGAGAAAGTAAGCCATGTAGGCATCTGAGAGAAAGACCATTCCAGGCAGAGGGAACAAGGGCAAAGGCTGTGAGGCAGGGGAGTTCTGTGCATGGTTGTTTTTTATTTTTTTTTTTCAGGAACAGAGAGAGATTCACAGAGAGGGATAGATAGGGACAGACAGATAGGAACGGAGAGAGATGAGAAGCATCAATTATTAGTTTTTTGTTGCCGTTGCAACAACCATAGTTGTTCATTGATTGCTTTCTCACATGTGCTTTGTCCGCGGGCCTTCAGCAGACCGAGCAACCCCTTGCTGGAGCCAGCAACCTTGGGTCCAAGCTGATGAGCTTTTGCTCAAGCCAGATGGGCCTGCGCTCAAGCTGGCGAGCTCGGGGACTTGAACCTGGGTCTTCCGCATCCCAGTCTGACGCTCTATCCACTGCGCCACCGCCTGGTCAGGCTGTGCATGTTTTATTAGCAAAGATGTGCTGGCTGGCGGTGAATGATCAAGATGGTGGGAGTACTAGGAAAGTAGGTCAGGGGGTAACTGTAGATGCTATGGGGCATTTAAGTCAGGATGATTCTTTGTTGTGGTGGCTGTTGTGTACATTGTCAGGTGTTTCACAGCATCCACAGAACTCCCCAGTTGTGGTAACCAAAAATGATTCTATACCAGTGGTTCTTAACCTTTTTTGAGGTACCGAACCCACCAGTTTCATATGCGCATTCACTGAACCCTTTAGTGATAAATAAAATATGATTTTTTTTCCAAATTCAAGACATAGGTATATGTTTTTTTACTGGTGCACAAAATGAGCCGTGCATGAACATCACCTTGCTCAAAGAACAAAACCAACAAAGTGCATGAACTCACAACAAATTACGGTATTACTTTATTCTGGCCTCCACAGCAGAGGCTTCTTGGAACCCCTGAGACCGACTCATCGAACCCCTAGGGTTCGATAGAACCCAGGTTAAGAACCACTGTTCTAGACATTGCCAAATTTTCTAGGTTTGGGGAGCAAAGTTGCCCCTGATTGAAAAGCATTGCTGTTTAAAATGACTGTCAATCTCTATGGGGAAGGCTTGGGGAAGATTTATGGCAGGGGTTCCCAAACATTTTACACAGGGGGCCAGTTCACTGTCTCTCAGATCGTTGGAGGGCCGGACTATAAAAAAAAACTATGAACAAATCCCTCTGCACACTGCACATATCTTATTTTAAAGTAAAAAAACAAAACGGGAACAAATACAATATTTAAAATAAAGAACAAGTAAATTTAAATCAACAAACTGACCAGCATTTCAATGGGAACTATGGGTGCAGATGCATCCTGTGCTCCTCTCACTGACCACCAATGAAAGAGGTGCCCCTTCTGGAAGTGCGGCGGGGGCCGGATAAATGGCCTCAGGGGGCCGCAGTTTGGGGACCCCTGATTTATGGTTTGTACTTATGTTAACAGCGACCTAGTCTCTCCTCAAACAAGAGGCTGTGGGTCTTGTGAATTGACTAGGTTGGAAACTGGGCAAATGTATATGACTTCCTCTGTGATGACTCAGGTCGGGTTTTGGCCACCAGATTTAGGCATTTTCATGTTATACAGATTAAACTGCCTATCTATTTCATCGTTAGGACCTTCGTGATCAATTAACTGCTGCTAAGGATCTGTGGATCAAAGCATTCTGATTACCAGCAGTTCCCTGCTGCCCTTATCTTTGGGGTCAGGCACTGCCACTTGGCCTTTACTACTTTGGGATCCCATCATCCTCAGTGAAATCAGAGAGCCCATCTCATTGGTGACATTCTCCATAGTCATACCTGATGTACAAAAGGGAGCAGCCAAACAGCTTTTTAAGTATTCAGCGTTCCCCTAATACAGTGTCTCATGGGCTTTCTCAGAGAATGTAGTTGAGTGATTGGTGTACAGGTTGCAGAGGATAAATCCACTTCAATACTGTCTCCCTGTCTCCCTAAGCCTTTGGATTTTCTTTCTTATAATGCCAATGAAACTCAGGTGTCTCAACCTCATTAAACCTCATTAAATGTTCATTGCTATTGTAGTTTTGATTTGTATTTCCCTAGTGATCATCAGCTATTTTTGAGTGTAAGTTTCAATGAATTTTTTTGTGTGTGAGATAGGCAGGCAGGAAGGGAGAGAGATGAGAAGCATCAACTTACAGTTGTAGCACCTCAGTTGTTCATTGATTGCTTTATTATATGTGCCTTGACCTGGGGCGGGGGGGCGTCCAGCCGAGCCAGTGACCCCTTGCTCAAGTCAGCGACCTTGGACTCAAGCCAGTGACCATGTGTCATGTCTGTGATCCCATGCTCAAGCTGGCAACCTGTGCTCAAACCGGATGAGCCTGTGCTCAAGCCAGCGACCTCAGAGTTTCAAACCTAGGCCCTCTGCATCCCGGTCCGATGCTCTATCCACTGCACTGCCGCCTGGTCATAGAGCTACTTTGAACTGCGCAAGATAACATATTACATTCAGAATCTGTAGTAAGCTCACCTATGTTAAGGAATCTAACCTCCCTGTTCTAAAATAGTCTTAATATCTATTTTTACACATATCACCCAGTTTTTTGCCTTTATATATTAGCAAAATCCTAGTTGTTTTTTATTTTTAAACTGTATTATTATATATTTCCTCTTGGATCATAGTTGTACCTGTCTCTAAACATGCTGAGATTTGAACCTAGTGAGGGATCTAGTGGCAACATGATTGGTGTGGTTGGTCCTAAGGAGAATGAACATACTCCTGCAAGTCATTTGTTGCACATAAGCATATGAAGGTATCACAGGGGTTTCAAACAAAGGAAGCCACTCTCCTTAGTTGCAGAAGGATGAGTTGCTTCCATTAGAGGTTTGAGATTGTTGTTTTCATTCTTGTTCACCACATATTCTAAGTTTCAGAATCCTATTTTCTCCCCAGTCATTGCTCTTTCACATGACAAACTTGGTGAGGCTATGAATCCATCTAATGATGTAATTCAGCTCTTTATCCAGTTAAATTTTATTTGGATTTTCATCAATAACAACCTGTGCTTACAAGAATTAAGAATTTTTTAATACTGTTGTAATGGTGCTGTTTCTCAGACTGATTTGATCTGAAAGTTAATGGACCCGAACTTACTTTTTTCTGTAACTGTTCAAGAGCACTTAGAAAATCCATCTCACATAACAGACCTTGTCATCATCCTTACTGCTTTAACAGTCAAATGTTGCAGCCATTTGGGTTCTCAAGCACTTGCTTCAGTTGGTAGTTCATCACAGTCCATCACAGGTGATAGCTTGATTAACTGATGCCACTGCATGTCAGAGATTATTAGCATCCTGTTTTCCCGTTTTAGCCCTATGCTTAAACCCAAGGACACAACCAAGCCAGTCTTCTTTGTGGATATCTCTTGTAACCCCTGCCAGTAACCAACCCTTTGTTAGGTAAGAAACCTTACAGTAATTTGAATAGGGAAAGTTTAAAGAACCAGTTGCAGAGAACCCTATGGGGGAAAGGGAACTTTATACAGAGTAGCAGGTAGAGGGAGCAGCCACTAACTCTAGGGCTGAGGCAGAGTTAGTGGGATGGAACAAATATAGAAGATGCCCCATCTCTCAGCTTGAAGGCTGAGATTCAGACCTTTTGGAGAGGGTGTGTTCTACTGGATGCTGGACAAGTTTAAAGTGCTGCAGATTGTTGTTGGCAAGCAGGAAACCTCCCTCTCGGGTTGCTGACAAAAGTCTCTAGGAAGCCCCTTGCTGAACCAAGCTAAGAAGACAGCGGGGGCACTGGCATAATTTTCTGGGAAGTCTGTCCTTTAGAGTGCTGATGAAACTTTCTAGGAAACCAGTCATAGCAGTGTGTGTGAGTGTGTATGTGTCATTGGAGACTTGTTGGGAAGTTGGCCCTTGGGGAGAGAGTTATTGGATGTGTTATATACCACTAGCCTCTGCTGGAGCAAGCAGTTTAGAGCACAGTTTAATGAGAAGAGAACTACCTTCTGGAGTACTCCTTCAGTGCCATCTGCTGACAAAGGTTGTTAATATCGTGCCAGCTGGCAGAGGAGAAATCTTTATGGGTACCAGCTTCATTATCACAAAGTAAGGCAGATAAGAGTAGATTTGAAGTTGAAAGGCAATACCTTTATAATTGGTATATTCAGATACTTACATTTCTAGTACTCTTCATTTCTTTTGAGTAAACCCTGATTTCTCTGTGGTATCATTTTTCTTCCTGAATGACTTATCTTTAATATTTCTTGTCTTGCTGGTGTATTGCTGCTGTGGAATTTTTCCATCCTTTGTACATCTGGAAAAATCCTTTATTTTGCTTATTAAAAAAATAATAATGGTAAAATACACAAAGTTTATCATCTTAGCAATTTTTAAGTGTACAGTGGTATTAAATGCATTTATTTATAATGTGCAACCATCATCACCATGTATCTGAATTCTTTTTTCATCTTGTAAAACTATACCCATTAAACAATAATTCCCAGTTCCTTTCTATTCCCAGCCCATGTATAAAGGAACTATACTAAGAGAAATAAAGGAAAGAAAATAGAACAGTATTTGTTCTATTTTCTTTTCTTTATTTCTCTTAGTATAATTTCCTTTAAGTTTTTTCTATGTTGTATTTTGTGTCAAAATTTTTTTCCTGTTAAAGGCTGAATAATATTTTATTGTATGTATATACCACATTTTTTTCTGTTTATCTTCAGTGGACATTTGGCCACTGTGAAAATGTTGCTGTGAACATAGGTGTACAGTTATCTCTTCAAGACCCTGTTTTTAGTTGAGTGTATACCCAGAGGTAGAATTACTGGATCAGATGGTAACTCTATTTTTAATTTTTTGAGGAATCGCCATGCTGTTTTCCACGGAAGCTCTACCTTTTTACATTCCCACAACCAATGCCTAAGGGCTTTAAAATTTCTTTATATTCTTGTCAACACTTGTTTTGTTTTGTTTTTAATAACTATCCTAATGAATATGAAGTGGTATTTCCCTGTTTTAATTTGTGTTTCCTGAACTATTAGTGCTATTGAGCATCTTTTTCGTATATGCTTATTGGCCATCTGTATATTTTTGGAGAAATATATCTTTGCCCATTTTTGAATTTGGGTGATTTTTTGTTGTTGAGTTTTAGGAGTTCTCTATATATTCTGGATATTAGTCCCTTATTAGATATAAGGTTTACAACTATTTTAACCTATTCTGTGAGTTGCCCTTTTACTCTATTGATACTATCTCTTTTTTTTATTATTTTTTAAAATTTTTATAGGGACAGAGAGAGAGTCAGAGAGAGGGATAGATAGGGACAGACAGACAGGAACAGAGAGAAATGAGAAGCATCAATCATTAGTTTTTCGTTGCCCTTGTGACACCATAGTTGTTCATTGATTGCTTTCTCACATGTGCCTTGACCGCGGGCCTTCAGCAGACCGAGCAACCCCTTGCTGGAGCCAGTGACCTTGGGTCCAAGCTGGTGAGCTTTTGCTCAAGCCAGATGGGCCCGCGCTCAAGCTGGCGACCTTGGGGTCTTGAGCCTGGGTCTTCCCCATCCCAGTCCGATGCTCTATCCACTGCGCCACCGCCTGGTCAGGCTTGATACTATCTTTTGATGTACAAAACTTAAAAAAAGTTTAAAGGTGTTATTTGTCTGTTGTTTGTTGCCTGTGCATTTGGTGTATTCATGAAGTCATAGCCAAGTCCTATTGTCATGAAACTTTTGCCCTATGTTTGTTTCTAAGAATTTTATAGTTTTAGGTTTTACATTTAGGTCTTTGATCCTTTTTAAGTTTTTGAACACTGCTCACAAAAATTAGGGGATGAGGGAAGGTACAGATACTCCAGTACTTTCAGCTTTTTTTTTTTTTTTACAGGGACAGAGGGAGAGTCAGAGAGGGATAGATAAGGACAGACAGGAACGGAGAGAGATGAGAAGCATCAATCATTAGTTTTTCGTTGCTGTTGCGACACCATAGTTGTTCATTGATTGCTTTCTCACATGTGCCTTGACCGTGGGCCTTCAGCAGACCGAGCAACCCCTTGCTGGGGCCAGTGACCTTGTCCAAGCTGACGAGCTTTTGCTCAAGCCAGATGGGCCTGCGCTCAAGCTGGCGAGCTCGGGGTCTCAAACCTGGGTCTTCCGCATCCAGTTCAACGCTCACTTAAAAAAAAAATTATATCTATTTTTATGTGCATTATTGATTAGAAATTTTATTTTCTTTTACTCTCTTTGTCTAGTTTTGGTATCAGGGTAATGCTGGCCTTATAAATTGAGTTTGTAGGCTTTTCTTCCTACTAATGTCGTAATAAGTTTGGGTAAGTTTACTATTATATCTTTCTTAAGTTTTTGATATGTTTGCTAGTAAACCCATCTAGGTCTGGAATTTTTTTTGTGAAAGGTTCTATTAATCATTTGAGTTTTAAAATAGAGACAGGAATTTTAATCTTTTCTTACTTTATTTTTGGTGATTTGTGTCCTTTGAGGCATTCATCCATTTAGACTTAAGTAGTTGAAGAATTCATTGACCAAATTATTTATAATATTCTCTTATCCTTCTAATGTCTGTAGGTGTATACTTATATCCTTTCTTTGATTCCTGATATTGGCAGTTTGTGTCTTTATTTTTTTCTTTGATCAGTTTAGCTGGAGGCTTTTCTTTCTTCTTTTTAATATTAATAAATCATGTATTTTTTAAAGAATTTATTTTAGTGAGAGAAGATGGGAGAAAGAGAGAGAGAGACAGGAGTCGATGTTTCTATATGTTCCATGGCTGGGGTTTAAACTGGCAATCTCTGTGCTTTGGGATGATGCTTTAACCAACTGAGCCATCTGGTCAGGGCAGGCTTTTCAATTACAGTCGTATCTTGAGATACAAGTAGACCAATATATGATTTTTTTAAAGATACAAGCTG
Source organism: Rhynchonycteris naso (assembly GCA_037038555.1). Classification (NCBI taxonomy): domain Eukaryota; kingdom Metazoa; phylum Chordata; class Mammalia; order Chiroptera; family Emballonuridae; genus Rhynchonycteris; species Rhynchonycteris naso. The sequence goes on along the minus strand of CM072997.1, from coordinate 211,299,357 downwards.
CAACTCGTTTCGTATTTTTGTTCGAGATCCGAGCGAAATTCCGAGATATAAGTTGTGATTTGGGAAGCTGCCACTAGTTGTCGCAAGGGTCCAGTATTGGCAGCGCAACACCAGCATCTCGTTCTTTCTCATGTGTTGCCCGCAGAATCAAGTCGAATCTTATGCGCTGTACTCATTCTTGCATCATTTTTGCATTCTTTCCTAACTTTATTTGTGTGCTATCATGGGGCCGAAGAAAGTGAGTGTAAAGGACAGTGGTGAGAAGAAGAAAAGAATGATGTCGATAGAAGTAAAGCAAGAAATAATAGAAAAACGTGAGCGTGGTGTACAAGTGATTGAACTGGCGAGGCTGTATGACCGCAATACATCTACAATTTGTACCACCCTTAAACAAAAGGATGCCATCAAAAGCGCAAATCCAGCAAAAGGAACTACAGTTCTGTCCCAATTAAGGACAAATATCCATGAAGAAATGGAGAAGCTTCTGCTGCTGTGGGTGAAAGAGAAAGAGCTAACAGGAGATAAGGGACGGAGACTGTAATATGCGAAAAGGCACGTATTATTTATGGCAACTTGAAGAAGAAAGAATCATCAACCTCAAAAGAGGCAGCAGAATATACTTTTAAGGCAAGTCATGGCTGGTTTGAAAATTTCAAGAAGAGATCTGGCATCCACTGGGTGGTGAGGCTTGATGAAGCTGCTAGTGCTGACATTAAGGCAGCTGAGGAATACATCGCACGTTTTGCTGCGCTTATCGCAAAGGAAGGCTACCTCCCCCAACAAGTGTTCAACTGTGATGAAACAGGATTGTTTTTGAAAAAAATGCCCCGGAGGACTTTCATCACCGCAGAGTAAGCTGCCAGGCCATAAATTCGTGAAGGACCGTCTGACCCTTGCATTCTGTGCAAATGCTAGCGGTGACTGTAAAGTAAAGCCACTGCTAGTATATCATTCTGAAAATACTCGAGCCTTTAAGATTCACAAGATTCTTAAAGAAAAATTGCAGGTTATGTGGCACACCAATGCTAGGGCGTGGCTTACACAGCAGTTTTTTATTGAGGGGGTAAATCTCGTCTTTGGTCCTGCAGTGTAGAAATATCTTCAAGAAAATAAACTCCCGGTGAAAGCATTACTAATCCTTGAAAATGCTCCAGTCCACCCACCTGGTCTTGAAGATGACATTCTAGATGAGTTCAAATTCGTGAAAGTCCTCTACCTTCCATCCAACACGACTTCAATCTTGCAACCTATGCATCAGCAGGTCATTTCCAACTTTAAAAAGCTTTACACAAAGCACTTGTTCTGCTGCTGCTTTGAGGTGACTGAGAATACACATCTAACTCTTCAAGAGTTTTGGTAAGATTACTACAACATCATGATATGTTTACGCATTATTGACGTGGCATGGCAAGAGGTTACAAGAAGAACCTTGAACTTGGCCTGGAAAAAGTTATGGCCTGATGTTGCAGACAGGGACTTCGAAGGATTCGAACCAGAGACCGAGACTGAGGTAGAAGCGTTGGAGATGATTGTGTCCCTGGAAAAGTTGATGGGTCTGGAGGTAGATGGGGGTGACGTAAACAAGCTTGTCGAGGAACATGAGGAGGAACTCTCAACTGAGGAGTTGAAGGGGCTACAGATGATGCAACATACAGAGCTTCTGCAAGAGATTAGTGAGGAGGAGGTAGAGTCGGAAAAAGTGATTTCTCCAAATGAAGTTAAAGACATGCTGGCAATGTGTGAGAAGCTTTCAAGTTTCATTGAAAAGAAACATCCAGAAAAAATTTCAACTGGTTGTGCTTCAGCACTTTTTAATGACACTTGTTTGTCACATTTCCGTAACATTTTAAAAGTCAGGCAAAAGCAAACCTCTTTGGATAGATTTTTATTCAAAAGTTTTGCAGGTGAAAGTGCCGAAACTGCAGCGAAAAAGGCAAAAACAGGTGATGATTAAATGAAAAATACGTAATGTTAAGCTTAGGTTAAGCTTTTTTTTTTTTTTTTTTTTACAGGGACAGAGAGAGAGTCAGAGAGAGGGATAGATAGGGACAGACAGACAGGAACGGAGAGATGAGAAGCATCAATCATTAGTTTTTTTGTTGCCGTCCTGACACCTTAGATGTTCATTGATTGCTTTCTCACATGTTCCTTGACCGTGGGCCTTCAGCAAACAGAGCAACCCCTTGCTGGAGCCAGCGACCTTGGGTCCAAGCTGGCGAGCTTTTGCTCAAGCCAGATGGGCCCGCGCTCAAGCTAGTGGCCTCGGGGTCTCAAACCTGGGTCTTCCGCATCCCAGTCCGACGCTCTATCCACTGCGCCACCACCTGGTAAGGCTAGCTTAGGTTAAGTTTAAAGTTAAGGAAGTGCATTTTTTTTACAATTAAGTTTTTTGTGGTTTCATTTTAAGTAAAGAAAGTGCAGTTTTAGTTTTGTTTAAAGTAAAGAAAATGCAGTTTTAGTTTACATTTAGTGTTAAGAAAGTGCAGTTTTAGTTACGTGTATGCAGTGCCTGCATCCTTTCCTCCCTCCCTTCTCCTCTGCCATTCACCTTCATTAGCTGCACTCGTTTGTCTCCAAGATAAGAATATAGTACTAAATAACACTTTTTTATTTTATATATTTTGTTATGCATTAGTAAAGTATATATGTGTGTTTCTTAATTAAAAACATGTCTTTTCATAATTTAGGATGGTTTGGGGATGTTTTATAGGGCTGGAACAGAGTAAATCTATTTCAGTTATTTTAAAATGGAAAAAATTTGTTTGATGTACGAGTTGACTGACTTATGAGCTCAGTTACAGAATGAATTAAACTCGTATCTCAAGGTACCACTGTACATTGAAATTTGAAAGAATCAACTTTTGATTTTGCTGAATTTTTAATTGTTATCCATTGTTTGTTTAATTGATTTTTAAAAATACCTTTATTGTTTCTTTCTCACTTTTTGGGGGGATTTCTTTGTTTTCTTTTTCTAGCTTCTTGATTTGACAACCTTTTAAAAATATAAATCTTTAAAAGCTATAAACGTCTCTAATCACTGTAATGCATTTTAAAACTCTTGGTAAGTTTTGTTTTCATTATCATTTGTTCAGAATATTTTCTTTTTCTGAGATTTATTTTTGAGATAAAGAGAGAGACAAGACAGAAAGGGAGCGAGAAGGTGAGAAGCATCAACTCGTAGTTGCTTTTACTTCAGTTGTGCATTGATTGCTTCTTGTATGTGTCTTGACTGGAACTGAGCCAGTGTTCTCTTGCTATCAGAACATATGTTTTTCCGTTAAGGATATAATGTAAATTTAACACTTAAGTGATATATTCTGTGAAGTTTTAATAATACATGTCTTCCTTTCTTTGTTTTTTTAAGTGAGAGGAGGGGAGATAGTGAGACAGACTTTCGCATGTACCCCAACCAGGATCTACCTGGCAACCCCTGTCTGAGGCCGATGCACAAATCAACTGAGCTATTAGCATCTGAGGTTGATACTCCTACTAATGAGCTAGTCTTAGTGCACAGGGCCAGCGCTTGAACCAGTGAAGCCACTGGCTGCAGGAGGGTAGGAGAGAGAGAAAGGAAAGAGGGAAGGGAAGAGAAGCAGATGGTTGCTTCACCTTCGTGCCCTGACTGGAAATTGAACCTGGGATATCCATATGTCATGCCCATGATGTATCTACTGAGCCAACTGGCCGTGGCCTAATAATACATTTCTAATGGCTGAGTTGTTCATTATACTTCTGAACTTAAAATTAATGAAGTTGCTTCATTTTAAAGAATTATGGATTTGTAAAATCCACTTATCTCACTGCTTCTAATTAGAACTTTGGTTTTTATTCTACATAACAATTAAAAAATACTGCCAATAAAGTATGGTGATAGCACATGAAATATAAATTAGAAACGCTATGTATACCTATAGTAATTTGATAGATAGTCAGTTTTATTTTCATGGAGAAATCAAGCTTATTAAAGTTCTAGTTTATCCCAATAATTTCAGTGGAATTTATTATTTTGTTTAACTTTACATAAATTTTGAAATAAAAAAAATGTGAAAGAAAAGATTTTATTTCATTTAAAGAAGAGTTGTTAATGTGTTAAAAAGTCATTTTGTCACTGATCCCATGATAGAGTTGTGAAGTCCTCAGTTCTTATCTTCTCAAAAGAAGGACTTTATATGACAGACCAGTTAGCAAAGCAGGCAGAGGTTTATTGGCAAAAGGAAAAGTACACTTGGAAGGTTTTCAGGTGGGTAGCTCAGACCAAACTGAGTGCCCTGCTTGGTTATATAGTCAGATTTTTATGCTTGCTTGGGCTCCCTCCCCACCTCCTTTCTCTTGCTCTGGGCTGGCTTTTTCCTGTCCATTGCACGGGCACATCTCTGTCAGTAGTGGGTGGTCGTATGCCTGTGCTGTTAATATTTTGAGGTCATGCGCATACTTTTTTACATCTTTTGCCCTTCCGTGTCTAGTGTCCCCAGTGGAAGGTAATGTAGTTGGCATTGCCCAATTTATTAGTCTGTTTGTGCATGCTTCTCTTAGTGTGTAACTGCAGTAGGCTGTGTCAGGAATTTGAAAATAGCAGTCAACCATCTGGTTATCAGCTGATGGATATGTGTAAAGTTGATATTTCCTTTCCTTCTCTGTAACCTTCACCTGGCTGGTATCTGATTAGCTACCTACTTTAATGATCTAATTGGGAAAAAAAGCTCTTATGAAGACCGAATGAAATCTATTTTTATTGTGTCCTTATCAAGATTTTAGTTTTAGTTAAACCAATTTGAGTTCTTAGCTTTTGTATAGATTGAAGTGAATTGTGAGCATTGAGTTTGAGAGTTTAGGGAGAAGTTTAAGAATTTTATACACCAACATCATCAATTTTATTTGAGCCCCCAAGGAGTTAATATTCTTGCCTAGGGTCTTTTAGTGAATTAGTAGCAGAACAGTGACTAGAATGTAACAGTATTGATATAGTCAGTCTTTCTTGAGATTTGACAGCAAATATTTTCCACATACTGTTTTTCTAATTACAGTCAGTTCTCACTTTGCAGGCTTCTGATATATTTGAGTTTCAGTTCCCATAGTTCAGTTAAATAACACATGAGTCCCCTAAAAACAAAATTCAGATGTCATTTACCATGATGTGTTAACTGTAATTGTGTAATATATAAACTTTGATGCTACCTGTTTAGCTTGTCTTTTAATTCACAGATAGCTATCATGATTAGCGACAAATTACATCTCTCAAAGTCTGTTGGAAATTGGTCACTGTTATGCATTTCTTGCACAGAGAGCAAACTGTGTAGTTGTGTTACCTTTTTGTGTGCCATTGGTAAATCCATGTGATATTTTACAAAAGTGGGTAATCAAAGGAGAGAGTTGACCAACAAAGATGAAAGTGAAGTAAAGAAATGAAAAGTGGTAACACTATATCTGAAAAATTGAATATCAGAAGGTTTGAAAATAACTACAGGTAAATGAAAATAGGACTTGAACTGGACTTGCCTAAATGAAGGTAGGATATAAACTATACTGAAAAAGCCAGAGCCTGACCCATGGTGGCACAGTGGATAGAGTATTGACCTGGGACACTAAAGTCCCAGGTTTGGAACCCTGAGGTCACCAGCTTGAGCATGGGATCATCCGGCTTGAGCTCAGGGTCTCAGTCTTCAGTGTGGGATCATCGACATGATTCCATGATCACTGGCTTGAAGCCCAGGTTCGCTTGGCTTGAGCAAGGGATCACTATCTAAGCTGGAGTCCCCTGGTCAAGGCATGTATAAGATGCAATCATTGAACAGCTAAAGTGCTGCAACTACAAGTTGATGCTTCTCATCTCTCTCCCTTCTTGTTGCTTTCTCTCTTTCTCTCTCTCTCACATGCATGGAAAGTCAGATGAATATAAAAAAGAAGCTAAAATTTTTTAAACATCATTTATTTTAAATCATAGTAGGAATAGGTCTCAGTTTGGCTAGCATTCATGCCAAAACATTGAAGTTAAGTTGCTACATTGAAAAATAAGTAATTACAAAGAGACTGAAGAATTTATATTGCCAGTAAAGGCTGGTTTCCTTTCAGAATCAGCATGGATTAAGCTATTAGAGCAGAGAGTGATGCTGCTATGATGTTGCATCCAGATTTTAAAGATTAATTGAGCAAGTAATTAAGATTATCTACTAATTAATGTAGGATAGGCCTGTTTTTGGAAGGTAATCTTGTCAATAACCTCTGTGATGAAAGGCAGGATCCTGGAGAGATCCAAGATGGTGGTAGACTTAGATGGATGTTACACTCACTTCCTCCGAGGAAGTGGAATAAGAAATAAACTGGAATAAGAGCTAAAATATAGAATAATCAACCTGAATTACCAGTTGAAGACTAGCTGAATGTAAGTCTTATAACTAAGGATTTACAGAAGAAGCCACATTGAGACTGGTAGAAAGGACGGAAACATTAAAAGGGCCAGCATGAATCCCATGGGAGGCAGCTGAGATTATGAAGGGATATCTGAGCTGTAAAAGTTCCTAAGAAGTTGTGGTCTAAACCCCATGCTGGCTTCTCCAGCCCAGAGCACCAGAGCCAGGAAGAGGCACTTACATAATAACATCTAGCTGTGAAAATCAACTGGGATTCCTGTCTGCCAGGGAGAGATGGGAGTCTGCTGGAGACACAGGCACCCTCCTAAAGGGCCAGTGTACAAAATCTTGTTTGCAGCCACTTACCCTGGGATCCTATGGAGGGAGGACAGAATGGACTGGAGTCTTGTGAGGAGAGATTGGAGTTTGTGCTTCTGGGGAGAGAGCTGAGAAGCTTGCCGCTAGGACCCCTGTTTTGAATCACTCTGTACACCACAAACAGTATCTTTCTTGGGTGGAGCACTGCTTTCCTTATGACATCAGCTTGGCAAAATGCAGTAACCCTACTCTGCATAGCTTTCACTCTGCTGAGGAGTTTGCTTTTGTGCTGGACACTTGAGGTCTGGGCAGACTCGAGGATGTCAGTGACTCAGTGGTGTGACTTTGGGGTGGGGGCTATTTTCTCCACTTTGCCTATGAACCTGATTGGCACCTCCTCCTCTTGGGAGATCATCTGTCCCTACCCTCTTGATTCCTGATGCCCCCACCGTACTGAGTTCTGGGAAGAATCTGGGACAGACTGAGTTGTGTGGCTCTGGGAAAGGGGCCACTCCTACCACCTTCCCTTGTCTGACTGGCACTTCCCTCTCATGGGAGAGCTAGCGCCACCCTCCTGATTTCTGGTGGCCCCACCTTATTGAGCTCTGGCTCCTGGTAGAATCTTAGACAGACTGAATTTGTGTGGCTCTAGGACGGGAACCATTTTTCCATTGCATGCCAAACTGGTACAGAGCCCTCCTTTCACGTGGCCAAATTATGGTCTTTTGGGACCTGATCAACTCTGCTGGCCTTACCCTGACGACTCCCTGAGACTCCCCGAGACCCAACTCCACTGCAAATGTCTTCAGGCCATTGGCGGGTGCCAACTAAACTTTGTGTGCCCTGGGACATTTGATGAGTGGCCTCAGACTCAGCACTGGCACTGAGTTTTAACCTGTATCAATCTGGTGAACCCCACTCACCCCTACCTGGTGACTCACTAAGAACCTACATCTTGCAACTTGAGTACCACCGGAGGCTCTTTCAGTGACTAAGCCTAACAGGCAGCCGGCGGGTGAAGACTGGTAGGGGCAGATCTCAAGGTACCTTGAGACTTGTGCTGACCTGCCCCTGGGTCTGATGCTGGTAATAGCCAGCCTTCGTGTGCAGCTTGGTCCTTCTGCTCACACAAAAGCCCAGGAGAGGCAGCGACAAATTACGGATTGCTTTGTAACGCCAAACAGGTTGTCCAGGCCAAGTCTCAGGCAGTGTCTGATATTGACTTGTACCAGAGGCCCTCCTAAGAGACCCTAGAACCAACATACTTAGTGGCCAGGTTCAGACATCACAGCAGAATCCAACAAGTTTCACAAATGGCATAGCCAAAGGGAGATCTTGGCAGGCACCAACCCTCCTGAGGCGAATTCCAATTTGTGGGCTTAGCACCATCACAGCAACATGTATACTGTGGTTGGGGTTGATCTTCACAGTGAGCCAGCCTGAGGGTTGACCTTACACACGAATTGGCCAGTGGCAATTAAGACTCAGTAACAACAGGAAGGCCTATATAACCTACACAAGGGACATTCCTGAAACACCGAGATCAGGTGATCAAAGAGACTGTGCCACTGGGTTCCTTTGGACACCTACTAAATAAAGTTACTCTACCAAGACTGGAAGTCCTAGCAGATCTATCTAATACATGAAAGAAACAGAAAGAGGCAGTCACATTGGGGAGACAAATAAACATGCCCCAGTGAAAAAACAAGGAAAAACTCCAGAAAAAAGTGCTAAATGAAATGGAGGCAAGAAATTTACCAGATCTAGTGTTAAAAAAACTCATGGAACTTAGAAGAACAAAGAGGTAGCAAGCATAAAAAGGATACAAACCATAAAAGGGAACCATTTAGAAATGAAGAATATAATTTCTGAAATGGTGAATAAACTGTAGGTTGGATGAGACAGAAGATTGAATCTGTGATTTGGACAACAGAGTAGCAGAAAACACATAATCTGAGCCTGACTGGTGGTGGTACATTAAGTGTTAGCCCGAGATTCTGAGAGCCCTGGTTTGAAACCCCAAGGTTGCCAGCTAAAGCATGGGATCATTGACATGATCCCAGGGTCACTGGCTTGAGCCTAAAGGTAACTGGCTTGAAGCCCAAGGTCATTGGCTTGAGTCCAAAGTTGCTAGCTTGCTGCCCAAGGTTACTGGTTTGAGCAAGGGATCATTGGCTTGGCTTCAGATCTTGTCAAGGTACATATGAGAAGCAGTCAGTGCACAATTAAAGTGAAACAATTCCGAGGTGATGCTTTTCTTCCTCCCATTCCTTTTTCTTATCTCTAAAAAAATAAAATAAAATGAGGATAGTTTAAGGGACTCTTGGGATAACATGAAGTGTAACTACATCTTTATTATAGTGATACCAGAAGGAGAAGAGAGAGAGCAAGGGATCAAGAATCTTTTTGAAGAAGTAATTTCTGAAAATTTCTCAACCCGATGAAAGGCAAGAACACATAAAGTTCAAGAATCACCCAAGAATGCTAAATAGGATAAACCCAAAGAGGCCCAGACTGAGACACATCTTAATTAAAATGGCAAAGTTTAAGGACAAAGAGAATTTTAAAAGCAGCAAGAGAAAAAACTGGTTACCAATAAGAGAGTTTCCATAAGGCTATCAGCTGATTTTTTAATATTAACTTTCAGCCAGATGGAATTGACATGGGATATTCAAAATAATAAAAGTGAGGACCTACAACCTAGAGGTACTACTCTACCCAGCAAGGCTAGTATTTAAAATTGAAGGAAAAATAAAGAGCTTCCCAGACCAGAAAATGTTAAAGAAGTTCATTACCACCAAGTCAGTATTATATGAAATGTTAAAAGGTCTTTAAACAGAAGAGAAATATGTATTAAAAATATGAACAATAAAATGGCAATAAATGCATACCTATCAATAATCACTTTAAATTTAAATGGCTAAATCCTTCAATCAAAAGTTTTAGGGTAAAAAAAAAAAAAGTTTTAGGGTAGCAAAAGGGATAAGAAAACATGACCCATATATATTCTGTCTGCTAGAGACCCGCCTCAGAATGAAAGATACACACAGTAAAAGTCAAGGGATAGAAAAAGATATTTTATGAAAATGAAAATAAAAAACTTAGGTATCAATACTTATATCTGACAAAATAGACTTCAAAACAGAGGCCATAAGAAGAGACAAAAAAGGACATTATATAATGCTAAAGGGATCAATCTATCAAGAGAATATAATCATTGTAAACATTTATACATTCCACATAGGAGCACCTAAATATACTGCTCACAAAAATTAGGGGATATTTCAAAATGAATATAGAACAATAAAATATCCCCTAATTTTTGTGAGCAGTGTATGTAAAACAAATCTTGATGGACATAGAAGGAGAGCTTGACAGTAGTACAGTCGTAATAGGGGATTTTAACACCCCATCCACATCAACGGATCTTTCAGACAGAAAATCAGTAAGAAAACAGCAGACTTAAGTGATACATTCGATCAGATGGATTTAGGATCTTTCAGACAGAAAATCAATAAGAAAACAGCAGACTGAAGTGATACACTCGATCAGATGGATTTAATATCTTCAGAACATTTCACCCCAAAGCAGCAGAATATACATTCTTTTGAAGTATACATGGAACGTTTTCTAGGATAGACCACATTTTAGGACACAAAACAAGTCTCATTAAATTTAAGAATATTGAAATCACCAAGCGTCTTCTCATACTATAATAGTATGAAACTAGAAATCAGTCATCAGAAAAACTGAAAAACACACAAAGACATGGAGGCTAAATAACATTTTACGAAACAATGAATGCATTAACAGTGAGATTGTGGAAGAAATCAAAAGGTATCTTGAAATAAATGAAAAGTGAAAACACAAAATGTCTGGGATACATTCATAGTGTTACAGCTCTACCTCAGAAACAAGAAAAATTACAAAGAAACCATCTAACTTTATACTTAACAGAACTAGAAAAAGAACAACAAAGAAAGCCCAGAGTGAGTAGAAGAAAGGAACTAATAAAAATAAAGATCAGAGCAGAAATAGATGAAGTAGAGTCTAGAAAATAACACAAAAGATCAGTGAAACCAAGAGTTGAATAAGCAATTGCAACCGCTGCATAAACATTACCATTGTTTAGGAGAACACATTTCAGACTCCATTTAGAGCTGTCAAGAAATAGCCGCCATACTGTTCGACTGTAAGTGGTAACACCTAGCTGGCTGAGAAGACTACTGATTTTATGACAGTAAACAAAGTGTTTGTCTTTGGAAAAACAGTCCACAAAAATTTGTTCACGCTTGACCAGGCAGTGGCGCAGTGGATAGAGCGTCGGACTGGGATGTGGAAGACCCAGGTTTGAGACCCCAAGCTCGCCAGCTTGAGCGCGGGCCCATCTGGCTTGAGCAAAAAGCTCGTCAGCTTGGACCCAAGGTCGCTGGCTCCAGCAAGGGGGTGCTCGGTCTGCGGAAGGCCCATGGTCAAGGCACATGTGAGAAAGCAGTCAATGAACAACTAAGGTGTTGCGATGGCAATGAAAAACTAATGATTGATGCTTCTCACCTCTCTCTGTTTCTGTCTGTCTGTCCCTATCTATTCCTCTCTCTGAGTTTCTCTGTCCCTGTAAAAAAAAAAAAAAAAAAAAAAAAAATTTGTTCATGCTTCCTGAAATGGAATACTTTAGCTGACCAGTGAAGTACATTCTTCTCTTGAAGCCAGGAGGCTAATAACTCAGCTGCGTTCTTTGATAGGCCCAAATCTCTTACTAAGTCATTTAATTCAGGTGGCTAAACTGCTGAGGAGTTAATGACTGCTTGGCACCAGAAGAAGACCCTTCAGATTCTACAACCATTTCCTCATGCATCTTAACAAAATACACTTGATCACTATATTCACTTTCTTTGTCTTAGAAGAAATAAAACCATTGAAATCTGGAACCAGAAGTGTCTCAGAGTATGGGATAGGTCGTATTGCTGAAGGAATATTAGGATATGCGATCATATGCCGTTTTTTCTTACCGATGCCCTTTGTATGAATCAGACAGAAATAAGAGTCACTGTTGTGGTCCTTAGGTTCGCGCCAAACTATGAGGATACTAAAAGGCATGTGTTTTTCTTCTGTCCAGTCATGAAGCATTTCCTCACAATTAGGACACACAATATGAGGAGCCCAATTCTTGTCTTGTTCGCCAAGGGGAACTTGAAAATAGGCAGTATATGCACGTGTCACAAATGATGAAATATTGCACCTGTGACGTTGAAGTAACAGCCACATATATAACAGAAGGTTTCAGGACTATTTTTACATTTACACCTACTTGAAGAAGCCATGATTCAATTTTAAAATAAGAGGGTGTTTTATCAGATAATAATTTTTTACATTTAGAAACAAATATAATTATATAAAAGTGATTTCTGTAAAACATTAATTGCCTTGTGTTTATGTTCAATCCACAAGTTGTTGCCCTTTAACTCCAATTTAAAAATCAATGCATGCCATTAACTGTAACAAAAGGAAATTAAAATTGCATAAAATGTAGAGCATGCACCAAAAAATGGATTTCAGATTTGGAATCAGTGATGCAGAAATATATAGAAAAAAATCTAAAACCTCATGCAACAGAAAATGAAAACAAAAATTGTTCCCCAGTATAATGAACTATTAGAAAGGAAAAGAGAGAAAACAGTCCCATTCAAAGTTGCTTCAGAAAGAATAAAATACCTCGGAATAAATTTAGCCAAGAATGTAAAAGACCTCTACTTGGAGTATTATAAGACACTGAGGTAAAATTGAAGAAGTATATATTTGTTCATGGATAGGAAGAATTAGCATCATTAAAATGTTCATATTACCCAAAGCAGCAATTTCTGTCAAGGTACCACCAACATTGTTCACAGAACTAGAACAAATATTCTAAATTTTTTATGGAGCCATAAATACCTTGAATAGTCACAGCAATCTTGAGAAAGAACAGGCTGGAGGAATTATGCTACCTGATATCAAACTATACTACAAGGTCAGAGTAATCAAACATCATGGTACTGGCATAAAATACAGATGCAGATCAATGGAATAGAGTAGAGATCACAGAGATAAATCTACTTTCTGGTCAATTAATATTTGACAAAAGAGGTAAAAATATACAATGGGGTAATAATAGTCTATTTACTAAATGGTGTTGGGAAAATTGGGCAGATAATTTGAAAAAAATAAAATTAGACCACCTTCTTAGTATTACTACACACAAGAAAAAACTCAGAATGGGCCCTGGCTGGTTGGTCCTGTGTGTGGAAGTACCAGGTTTGATTCCTGGTCAGGGCACATAGGAGAAGCGACCATCTGCTTCTCTACCCAGCCCTGCCCCCCCCCCCCCCCGCCACCTCTTTCTCTCTGTCTCTCTAACCCCCTCTTCCCTTTTTCTCTCTCCCACATACGCAACCATGACTTGATTTGAGCAAGTTGGCCCCGGCACTGAGGATGGCTCCATGGCCTTGCCTCAAGGTGCTAAAATAGCTCGTTTGCAACGGAACAGCGGCTCCAGATGGGCAGAATATCAACTCTAGACAGGGCTTCCTGGGTGGATCCCAGTTGGGATACATGCGGGAGTCTGTCTCTCCACCTCTCTGCCTGTCACTTGATAAACAAAACAAAATGGATTAAAGATTTAAATGTTAGACTCGAAACCATAAAACTCCTAGAAACATAGACAATAAAATGTTGGACATTTCTTTTTCCTTTTTTTTTATTTTATAGAGAGAGGAGGCAGGTTATGAGAAGTATCAAGTCATAGTTGCCTCACTTTAATTGTTCATTGGTGGTTTGTCATATGTGCCTTGACTGGGCAAGACCAGGGTTCTGAACTGTTGACTCCAGCATTACAGGATAACGCTCTCTCAATCCACTGTGCCACCACAGGTCAGGCTTGGACATTTCGTGTAGCAATATTTTTTCTAATACCTTTCCTCAGACTAGGAAAACAAAAAAATAAACAAGTGGAACTACATAAAACTACAAAGTTTTTGTACACTTTTTTACAATACCCAAGATTTGGAAGCAGGCCAAGTGTACATCAGTAGATGAATAGATAAAAAAAGTGTGGTATAATACACTGTAAAAAAGGAAGGAAACCTAATTTTTGTAATAACATAGGTGGACTTGGAGAATATTATGCTAAGTGAAGTAAGCCAGTCACAAAAAGACAAATACCTTGTGATTTCACTTATTTGTGGTATCTAATGAATAAAATAAACAAAATAGGAACAGACTGATAGATATAGAAAACAGACTCATAGCTGTTAGAGGGGAGGGGGACTAGGGGCCTGGGTGAAAGGTGAAGAGGTTAAACAAAAAAAGACAAACCTCGTAGACTCAAAATATGGTTGATTTCCAGAGGGGAAAGGGGTGGTGGTTAAGAAGTAGAAGAGGATAAAGGGGGGTTATAAATGGCAGAGGGAGAATTGACTGGGTGGTGAACACACAATACAATATTTGATGAAGTATTATAGAATTGTACACCTGAATCCTATATAATTTTTTTTAATTCATTTTTTTTTTTTTTTAGAGAGGAGACACAGAGTGAGAGAGAAAGAGAGAAAGGGGGTAGGAGCTGGAAGCATCAACTCCCATATATGCCTTGACCAGACCAGTGCAGGGTTTTGAACTGGCGACCTCAGTGTTCCCAGGTCGACGCTTTATCCACTGCGCCACCACAGGTCAGGCTGAATCCTATGTAATTTTATTAACCATTTTCACCCCAATAAATTGAATAAAATATATATTTTTTTAAGACATAGGATCCTGAAGTGGTCATAAATGAGAGACTATATAGATAAGAAGCCTGAAGAATTTAGTAAAGGTGAATTTATCGATACACATTTGGAAAGTGGTTGTGACAAAAAAGGTGAAGATGTTTTAGAGAAGGTGACTCCTGGCAAAACATTTCTGTTAAAGGAACTCTTGGAAGTAGATTAAAAAGCAAAGGGTGGTGACATGTTGGAGGCTGAACCAATCTGGGAAGAATTATGACAGTTTGCAAAGGCATAGTGAAAATGCTTATTCTCTAGCAGAGTTATCTGAGGAAAAGAAGATGTCAAACACTCTGTGTTCTGAAAGTATTTTACAAAGAAATAAAGCACTTTCATTCTCAGTTTCTTATGCTTTAAATTATAAAATAGTAAATATTAGTTACACAGTATTTTTTCATTTATATATTTACAACTGATAGCTAGTTTTAAAATGTTTTGACAAAAATGTGAAAGATCACAGAACAATTGTTTTTTCCCTTTGAGTATTAAGATTGCTTTGCTCCGTCACTTTCAGCTTTCAAGTTGATTTTTATGACCCTGCTTTATAGTGCAAAGTGAGTACTGCATGTATAAGAAATATATTTTTTCCATAACAACTTATTATATTTTTCAACTTGATAAAATAATTATAAAGCTCATTAGTATGAATAAATTTGAAAGTATTGTATAAGAAGGAGATGTTCAAATGGGAGTAGCAATCGGTAAAGACTGGCATTACCATCATGGGGGTAAGGAAGAGGATTAGGTATTTAATTTGGAGTGATCTGTTGCAAGCATTAAAACTGAAGCTTCTGGCCTGACCACGTGTTAGCACAGTGGATAGAGCATCAGCCTGGGACGTTGAGGACCCATGTTCAAAACCCCAAGGTTTCTAACTTAAGCACAGGCTCATCCAGCTTGAGCCTGGATTCACTGGCTTGAGCATGCGATCATAGACGTGACCACAAGCTCACTGGCTTGAGCCCAAGGTCACTGGCTCAACTGGAACCCCCAGCCAAGGCATATGTGAGAAAGCAGTCAATGAACAACTAAGGTACTGCAGCTGTGAGTTGATGCTTTTCCTCTCCCTTCCTATCTGTTTGTCCCTGTCTGTCCCTGTCTCTCTCTCTCTCTTGCTTAAAAAAATAAACAAATTGAAGCTTCTGTGTAATATTTGAGATTTTTATAATTTAAAAGTACACTCTAGGATGTTTAACTTTTTAGTATAGACAAGTTTGAATTATAACAATAATAATTCTTCTATTAAGCAAACATTGACCTTCTGTTATGTGTGGGCATTGTTGTAGGTGCTAGGCTTATAGCAATAAGGAGCAAACAAGTCTGTTTAGACTGGGATACCCTTTAACTTGTCTTCTGCTTTGAGGTGTGTTGAATCTCTAATCCTTTAGAGTCTGGATTTCATTAGGGTTCTATTGAAAGAAACTAGATTATTTAAAATTTATTTTATAACTAAAAGATTTTGTATAGAAACTTTACTTTTTATTGATTATTTCTGTGGATAGTCTCCAAAATAGTGTTAAAACTTCATGTTTGTATAACCCCAGTTATTTGTCAGTAGATAGATAGATCTACCAAAAGAATGGGATATTTCATGGTGCAGCTTTAGAAATGTGTATGGGTACTTGGTTCCTTATAGCATTTTCCACTTTGGAGTAAAATTTCTATAGTGGCTGTCATAGACACATCTGCTGTAGTAGTTCTAGGAAACAGTTGTGAATTCTTCCTGTTTAGGAAATTGGATGTGTGTGGGTTGTGTGAGAAGGCATCATTAAAGAATTATAAGTTTAGCTCAGTCACGAAATCTAAGTAGGTGTTTACTACTGCATTAACACTGGACACACTTTGAGCACCCTGCACAATGGTCCAGAGGCATGAAACTACCTGAGAGACTGGCTGAGCTGCAGGTCATTCATAATAGCTAGGTCATTTGCTTTGTAAATGGAGATGCAGTGGGAACATGAAGGCAGGAAATGATGAAGCAGTAATATATAAGCTAGATTTTTTAGTCAGAAGTTTGGACTTTTTTCTGGGGTGCCTTTTTCAGAGCTGTGTGTGTGTGTGTCTGTGTCCCTCTACCTCTCAATACCTCTGTTTCTTTTTTTTAAACAGGGACAGAGAGAGAGAGTCAGAGAGAGGGATAGATAGGGACAGACAGACAGGAACAGAGAGAGATGAGAAGCATCAATCATTAGTTTTTTGTTGCTGTTGTGACACTATAGTTGTTCATTGATTGCTTTCTCACATGTGCCTTGACTGCGGTCCTTCAGCAGACCTAGCCACCCCTTGCTGGAGCCAGCGACCTTGGGTCCAAGCTGGCGAGCTTTTGCTCAAGCCAGATGGGCCCACGCTCAAGCTGGCGAGCTTGAGGTTTCAAACCTGGGTCTTCCGCATCCCAGTCTGACGCTCTATCCACTGCGCCACCGCCTGGTCAGGCTGTTTCTTCATTTATAAAATAGAGGTGTCAACAGTACTTATTAGATGAGACTTTAGGGAGGCTAAATTGAATTAAATCAATTTAAAAATGAAAACAGTGCCAGGTACAGGGTGAGATTTCTGGTGTTAATTAATCACTAATTATAATGGTTTGGGAATCGTTGCCTCACATCACCTAAAATATTCCATAGTCAGGCAGTTGATAAAAATAAGAATCATAGGTGGTTAATAACTACATGGAAAGATCCTTATTCAAATCTAAAAAAAATGAGAACAATTAAATGTAAAATAAAACAGTTGAAATTTAACAATGAGATAACATTTTTTTTTTTTTTTTGCCTACCAAATTGAGGAAGATGAAACACTTCATGCCAGGTGGTAAAATTCTTGAGAAACAGCAGGAACTCACTGCACTGGTATATATAAACATATATATATATATATGTTAATGGAATGCTTTTGGTGGGATGTTTGCTAACATCTATCAAAAATTTAAGTGCTAAATGCTCTTTTCCTTTTATTCAGTTATTAGAAACTGAAAGACACTATTAAAACAAGATTAAGTAGAGATATGTATGCATATGTAAGTAATTTTAAAAGTAATTTTTAAAACATATTTAAATATGTTATTAATAATATGTTTAATACAATGTCACAGACTGGGTCCTGCCAAGTCTTACAGGGGGCTAGTTGCCATTATCCTCTCCAAGGTAACCTTGTATACTCCAGAAATCCAAGGGCTGGCACACAAGACCTCTCTTTCTGGGGCTCTCATTCACCCAAAGCCTCATCCCCACCCTTATACTACGATCTGCCTTGTTTTTGAGTCAGGAAGGAGCAGACAGTCCACCTGTCATGGACTCTCAGTACCCCGTGTCTCACAGTGAAAAATATTTTGATAAGTGTTGAAGATGGGGAAAATTTTACCTTCCTTTAAGATTGATTCAGTGGAGGATCCTGGGTCAGATGGTATCTACGTTTAGCCTTTCTCACACACATGGATTTACAAAAACAAGGAAGCAAGATTGCCTTGTTTAAACTATCAGTGAAGTGTTCCTGGTCTGGTCCTATAACTCCTGATACAAATATAATAGACCTGTCTAGAAAGGAATGAGTTGTTTTTTTTTTCCCCCCCCAAGAATGAGTCTGTGATGACATTGTGTAACTCATGTCCATTCTGGACTCTTGTTGTACAGAGGTGTTTAAAATGGGCTGCATACCTTACAAAGGCATCCCAAAGGCTATCCTGGAGTAGCTTTTGAATAAAAGTCCTGCCTGTCTATCCATCCATCATCCATGGTTCTGTCCGAAAAGTTAAAGCGATTAAATTCTATATACTAGGAGGTCAGGCAGCCATATGTGGCATGAGCTGATTTGTCCCGAGTTAAAGGTACCCACATAAAGGTTGTATGTGTAAAGCTAAAGTTGCATGTGGAACCAGAGTATGGAGTAGGAGGTAGCATAGGGAGAAAAAGGAGTACTACAGTGTGTCCGTAAAGTCATGGTACACTTTTGACCTGAGGCAGGTCAAAAGTGTACCATGACTTTACGGACACACTATATATGTTTCTTCAAAGTTTCTTTTGTTTGTCTGGGACTCATCAGTAAGCATTTATTGAGTGTGTGTAATATGCCTGGCACCATTCTAGGCACTTTGGAAGTATCAAAGGACTGCTCTAAATTAGTTTACACTTTTCTGGTGTGACATTGATATGCATGTATATATATCACAGGAGGAGAAAAATTGGAATGGAAGAAGATGGACTTATAGTTAGGAGGAGTAGAATCTCCAGAGTAATCTGTGTCTCCTCGTTTTTGGAATTTCAATATAATTGTGGATATTTTTTTATGGTGGCTTATATTTTTGTGACCTTTTAGTGGGTCACTTGGACTTCTCTGTTCCTTCCTCCACCACACTGAAAGAGCACTGAAATGGGGCAATGTCCAGAACATTACTTGGACCATTCCAGGTTCAATTCTTTTGGCATTCTCCTTCTTTTCTCCTTACCCAAGGCCACTGCAAAATAGACCTTGGAGTATCTTACTTGAGGCGTAGGTGCTTTTCCACACTGCAAAGGCTAAGTTAGCTCTGATCTGTTTTGTCTTTTTCTTTTTTTTTACCGGGACAGAAAGAGAATCAGAGAGAGGGATAGATAGGGACAAACAGGAATGGAGAGAGATGAGAAGTATCAATTATCAGTTTTTCGTTGCGACACCTTAGTTATTCATTGATTGCTTTCTCACATGTGCCTTGACTGCAGGCCTTCAGCAGACCGAGCAACCCCTTGCTGGAGCCAGCGACCTTGGGTCCAAACTGGTGAGCTTGCTTTTTTTTTTTTTGCACAAGCCAGATGAGCCCTTGCTCAAACTGGGGACCTCGGGGTCTCAAACCTGGGTCCTCCACATCCCAGTCCGATGCTCTATCCACTGCGCCACCGCCTGGTCAGGCTGATCTGTTTTGTCTTAACATGAGTTTCCTTGCACTGAGCTAGCTTGTCTATAAGACCATTTATATACTAAGGATTTAGCCAAATACATTTTTAGAGAAATGGGTGTTGACGTAGGAAAAATAAACCTAAATATTCTTCAGTTGGTATTTTTTGCTGTTTTAACCCACTTAGACATGTCACCAACCAGGAAACTGTCAGTTCACTGGAGTGGATATTGGTTGGTTCCCCAACGTTTGTTACCCTTTTTCCCATTGTATAGATCACCTTTTTCATCTCATGGCACAAATAATAATTACTAAAATTCTGCCGCATACCAAAATATTTATTTTTTGCCTATTTGACAACAAAATAGGTATAATTTTGATTTATTCACACTGGACGACTATTTTGTTGGCTTTTACCATTCAAAAATATTTTTAAATTTGAAAATCTAAGGTCAGTACTCCTAAGTACTCAGGTATGGCATGTTTGTTTGTTTTTTCCATGACAGAGAGAGACAGAAGGACAGAGGGACAGTTAGGAACAGACAGACAGGAAGGGAGAGAGATGAGAAGCATCAGTTCTTTGTTGTGGCTCCTTAGTTGCTTATTGGCGGCTTTCTCATATGTGCCTTGGCTGGGGGGCTATAGCAGAGTGAGTTACCCCTTGCTCAAACCAGCGACCTTGGGCTCAAGCCAGTGACCTTTGGGCTCAAGGTAGCAATCGTGGTGTCATATCTATGATCTCATGTTCAAGCTGGTGAGTCTGTGCTGAGGCCAGTGACCTCGCGCCCAAGCCATATGAGCCCGCGTTCAAACTGGCAACCTCGGAGTTTTGAAATTAGGTCCTCAACATCCCATTTCGATGCTCTATCCCAGGGGTCGGGAACCTATTGCTCGCGAGCCATATGTGGCTCTTTTGACGGCTGCATCTGGCTTGCAGACAAATCTTTAATAAAAAAATAATGTTAAAAATATAAAACATTCTCATGTATTACAATCCATTTATTTCCTACCGCTCATGTTCATGGTGGCTGGTGGCTGGAACCAGTCACAGCTGTCCTCCGGGACAACACCAAATTTTTATTGAATAATCCCTAACGGACACGGGTCGTAGTAAGGTCAGGAAGTAAACTTCCCTCCTTTTAATTAAGTAGTCAGCTAGCTAATTGCAGAAACCCTTTTGACAAAAAAGATGGCTAAAAGAAAGAAAGATGAGGAGTATCGTACTTTTCAGCAGGAACGGACAGAAGAATTCGCCTATGTGGAGAAAGCAGGTTCTGCAGTATGTCTAAATATGCAATGATAAAATTGCATCAATGAAACGGTTAAATATAAAGTGGCACTTCCACACACGCCATACTACATTTGCATCGAAATATCCAGTGGGGGACAGCAGGAAGAAAGCATGTCAAGATTTACTGTGCAGAGTGCAAGCTAGTCAGCAGCAACTCCATGTTTGGACCCAACAAGGTGACTGGAATTTGGTTAGCTTTGCTGGTGCTTTAGCAATTGTGAGAAGCAGAAAGCCATTCACAGATGGGGAGTATGCCAAACATTCATGCTTGATGTTGCCAATGAACTGTTTGACGACTTCTCGGATAAAGATAAGATAATCAAACGAATAAAAGACATGCCTCTGTTGACAAGAACTGTTCATGATCGTGCTATCATGATGGCAAATCAAATTGAGGCAACACAAATGAAGGACATAAATGTAGCACCATTCTTTTCTCTCACTTTGGATGAGTCAACAGACGTAAGTCATTTATCCCAGTTCAGCGTGATTGTAAGGTATGCTGTCGGTAACACACTACACGAGGAAAGTATTGCTGTTTTGCGAATGAAAGAGACAACAGGAGGGGAGGATTTATTCAAGTCTTTCACTGAGTTCGCTAAAGAAAAAATCTACCGATGGATAAACTTATTTCGGTGTGTACTGATGGTGCTCCATACACGGTGGGGAAAAACAGGATTCGTAAGCTTCTTCGTGAACATGAAAAGAGACCCGTCCTAAGTTTTCACTGCATCCTACATCAGGAGGCGCTTTGTGCTCAGATGTGTGGCGAGCACTTTGGTGAGGTGACGTTGTTGGTCATTTGGGTGGTCAGCTTTATTGTTGCCCGATCTTTAAATGATCACCAGTTTAAAATACTGCTGGATGAAGTTGGGAATAATTATCCTTGTCTACTTCTGCACAGTAGTATGCATTGGTTGTCAAGAGGGAAGGTGCTAAGCCGTTTTATTTCCAGACTTTTCTTGAAATAAAAAACGTTGAGCATCCTCAGTTAGCTAACTCTTCATCACCAACATTGAAGCAGGTCGTTTACTACACTTTGAAAAACTGGGAGAGTTTAAAGATGCATGCACAGCAAATGACCCTGCTCAACTTCTTGATCTCTAGCAGCTAGTGGCTTCACATCTAATCTGCAGTCATTCAGAGTTCGCTTTGGAGAATTTCATGAGCGCTCTCGTCTTTTTAAGTTCCTTACCCATCCACACGAGTGTGCAGTGGACAGCGCCGACCTGAGTTACATCCCTGGTGTCTCCGTCAGAGAATTTGAGCTACAAGCTGTTGACCTAAAGACCTCAGACGTGTGGGTGAATAAGTTCAAGTCACTGAATGAAGATTTGGAAAGATTTGCATGACAGCAAGCAGAGTTGGCAAGCAAACACAAGTGGGGAGAAATGAAAAAACTTCAGCCTGCGGACCATCTGATTGTAAAAATTGGAGTGCACTTCCCATCACATACCACACACTACAACATGTGAGTATTGCTGTACTGACAATATTTCGCTCTACGTATGCATGTGAGTGGTCTTTCTCACATCTAAAGAACGTTAAGACCAACGTGATCACGTTTAACGGATTGAAGTCTCAATGCCTGCATGAAGCTTAACCTCGCTACACTATGAAGCAATCAGCAAAACCATGCATTACCAGAAGTTGCATTAACGGTAAGAAGTACTTTATTCATCATTGGTTAGCAACGGGATAACAACGTATTAAAAAGAATTCAGAGACTTATTGTACTTTAAAAGTGTTGTTCTTACATAAAATGGACACATTTACTTGTATTTAGTGTTAAACATATTGTATGGTTCTCACAGAATTACATTTTTTAAATTTTTTTATTTTTTATTTTATTAATTTTAGAGAGGAGACACAGAGTGAGAGAGAGAGAGATAGAGGGAGAGAAAGAAAGGGGGGAAGGAACTGGAAGCATCAACTCCCATGTGTGCCTTGACCAGATCAGTGCAGGGTTTTGAACTGGTGACCTCAGTGTTCCCAGGTCGACGCTTTATCCACTGCGCCACCACAGGTCAGGCCAGAATTACATTTTAAAATATGTGGCTTTCATGGCTCTCTCAGTCAAAAAGGTTCCTGACCCCTGCTCTATCCACTGCACCATCTCATGGTCAGGCAGGTATTGCAAGTTTTTGAAAAAAAATTTTTGAAGCATGTTAGCTGAGAGTTGCTAGTTGAAACCCTGGCTGGCCGGTTGGCTCAGCCATAGAGCGTGGGCCAGTGTGTGGATGTCCTGGGTTCAATTCCTGGTCAGGACACACAGGAGAAGCGCCCATCTGCTTCTTCACCTTTCTCCCTCTTCTCTCTCTTTCTCTCTCTCTGTCCTCTTCTCCTCCTGCAGTCATAGCTCAATTAGAGCGAGTTGCCCATGGTCTCTGAGGGTGGCTTCATGGTCTTTGCCTCAGGCTCTAAAAAATGGCAATGGAGCAAGGACTCCAGATAGGCAGAACATCGCCCCCTAGTGGACTTGCCCGGTGGATCCTGTGGGGCACATGAGGGAGTCTGTCTTTGCCTCCATGCCTGTCACTGAATAAAAAAGAAAATTGCTGGTTATAGAATGCCTGAGTGGGCTCAGTTAGACTTTGAGAATGCTTTAACCAGTGGTCGGCAAACTCATTAGTCAGCAGAGCCAAATATCAACAGTACAACGATTGAAATTTCTTTTGAGAGCCAAAATTTTTAAACTTAAAATATATAGGTAGGTATATTCCTTATTGAGGTAGCACCCGCATGTGGTATTTTGTGAAAGAGCCACACTCAAAGGGACAAAGAGCCGCATTTGGCTCGCGAGCCGCAGTTTGCCAACCAGGGCAAGCCAAAGAAGGCAATGCCATCCTTCCTGATGGAGTACTTGGTTCAGGAAATAAAGCCTAGGTCAGTCATTGACTGGGTATGATATGGTCCAGTCCCTTAAATGCTCAGGAAAATTTCTAGGAATTACAGGATATCTGTAGTATCTATTTTATAGATGGTGTGGTGCACAGATACAGCTGAAACTTAGAGATGTTTAAGAGACAAGATGCATGAAGAAGGGGACCTAGAACACTGATGGAAGTGCCTGAAGCTTACAGAATTTCCAGACTCTTTGCTTTCATAAGGCAGTACATTTCTTGTAATATTTGAGCTAGTTTAAACTAGTTAGTTGACTCCTTTTTTAAAATTATTATTATTATTATTTTTACAGGGACAGAGAGAGAGACAGAGAGAGGGATAGATAGGCACTGATAGACAGGAATGGAGAGAGATGAGAGGCATCAGTCATTAGTTTTTCATTGCCATTGCGAAACCTTAGTTGTTCATTAACTGCTCTCTCACATGTGCCTTGATCGCGGGCCTTCAGCAGAACAAGCCACCCCTTGCTGGAGCCAGCGACCTTGGGTCCAAGCTGGAGAGCTTTTGCTCAAGCCAGATGGGCCCACACTCAAGCTGGTGTCCTTGGGGTCTCGAACCTAGCTCTTCCCCATCCCAGTCCGACGCTCTATCCACTGCGCCACCACCTGGTCAGGCTACAGTTGACTTTTAATGCAGGAGTTAGGAGCACCTATTCCCCCCATATACGTTAAAACATCTGAGCATAACTTGACTCCCCCCAAAATTTCACTCGTAGCCTAGTATTGACTTCACCGCATGCCTTACAGATAACATAGTCAATTAATACATTTTTTGTATCTTACATATATTATCTAATGTGTTAGAATTAAGTAAACTAGAGAAAAAATGTTATTAACAAAATCATAAGGAAGAGAAACTACATTTACAGTATTTATTGAATAAAAAAATCCATGTATAAGTGTGCCTGTGTAGTTCCAACCTGCATTGTTTGAGAGCAGTGGTTCTTAACCTTTTTTGAGGTACTGAACCCACCAGTTTCATATGCGCATTCACCGAACCCTTCTTTAGTGATAAATAAAATATGATTATTTTTTCCAAATTCAAGACGTAGGTATTTGTTTTTTTACTGGTGCACAAAATGAGCCGTGCAGGAACATCACCTTGCTCAAAGAACAAAACCAACAAAGTGCATGAACTCACAACAAATTATGGTATTACTTTATTCTGGCCTCCGCGGCAGAGGCTTCTCCGAACCCCTGAGACCGACTCATCAAACCCTTAGGGTTCGATAGAACCCAGGTTAAGAACCACTGTTTGAGAGTCAACTGTATTTTTCTGTGTTTTTAAACAGTACTATTCTAGAGTTATAATTCATATGCCATGCAGTTTACCCACTTAAAGTGCATAATTTAGTAGGTTTTAGTATATTCATAGTTGTGCAACTACAATCAATTTTAGAACATTTTTGTCACCCAAAAGAGAAACCCTGTATCCATTCAGCAGTCATTTTTTATTTCTCCCTCATCCCTTAGCAATCGGCAGCCACTAATTTATTTTGTGTCTGTGGTTTTGAAATCTTTATCCTGTTTGGACAAAGGAGACTTGCTGGATGATAATTGTGTCTATTTATAAACAAGCATATAAATGGTTTGGCATCAAGATACAGTGTTTTAGGGGGACGGCAAGATGGCGATGGAGTAGACAGACGTACCAATTTCTACCTCCTGGAACCAAAGTGGATTATAACTTAATTTTAAGAACCGTCATCTGAATAAACCAGCTTTGATCTAAACTAAGTGGACTCTTCAACCAAGGAACACTGAAGAAGCCACATTGAGATTGGTAGGAAAAGCGGAAACGTGGAAAGGGCTGCCCAGCTCCCTGAGCAAACGGCAGCCCGGAGAGACTTGCATGATGGGAAGAGAGTTTAGCGGAGAGGAAGGGACCTGGGTCCCAGGAACAAAGCCCCAGCCTGCAGCCCCAGAGCCTAGAAGAGGCGTATGGACAGTATTGAGCTGTGAAACAAGTTAGGATAGTGTTTGTGAGAAAGAGACAGTTTTCTCAGACCCAGGATTCTTTATAAAGGGACAGCGCAGAAAACCTCTCTCACAACCACTCACCCGGGGCTTCGTGGGACAGGGAGAGAGGAGAGGACTGGCACAGCAGCAAGAGAGTGTGATCTGGAAGGCACAGGGAGAAACACTCTGATGGACAGCCACCCTAAACCCTGGGCTGAGTCACTTCCCAAATCAGAAATGAATATTTCCCCTGGAACTAACAATACCAGCAAAGGGAAGCAGGACACCAGCCAAACAAGATCTCCTGTTGCACTTAGAGCAGAGCTGCTTAGAAGGAGGGAGCTTTTAGGACTACAGTATGGAGTGTTAGGGTCTGAGCTGCAGTGCCCCCACCCACACTGCAGAGGGTTTGCTGTAGGGATGGTGGTGGCTGGACGCGGAATTGTGGTTCTGTGCGCGGGGGCGGAGGCCCAGCTGGCTGACGTGAGCTCGATCTAGCCTAGCAGGGGCAGAGGGGACGTGCGAAAGCAGTCCGGCAGCTGTGGGCCTGCCTGCAGCCCTACCTGCTGGGGAAAAGTGGGAGCCCGAGAATGGGCAGAGATCTGTTGCTGAGCAGTGGTGTGCGGGCATGCAGCATCACCTGGCCTCTGAGGTTTGTAACCCTGCGCAAACCGGCTCTGACCACGAAAGCCTGGGAACAGGCGGGGACTGCAGCTGAGCAAAGGTGCTCACCCCTGCCCTTGGTGCCGAGGCTTGTGGCTTGAGTGCGGTGCATAACCCCACCTGTGGGGGCAAGGCGAAGGCTCAGCCAGGCTGAGGCTTGTAGAGCCAAGCACAAGAACACAGCCCCTCCTATGAAGGAGAGGCGGAAACCGCAGCAACAGCCACAGCCGGCCGGCAACGCCCATACCCAACCGTACTGGGCAGCGACAGATGGGGTGGCGGGCCTGCAGTCAGACCACACCCTTCTTATACACAGACAAAATGGGCAGGCAAAGAAATGCAACCCAAATGAATCAAGAGAAATCCCCAGAAAAGGACCTGAATGAATCAGATATAACCAAACTACCTGATGCAGAGTTTAAAATAATGATAGTTAGGATGTTCAAAGAGCTTAGAGCAACAATGGATAGTCATTACAAACACCTAAATAAAGAGATAACAAGTATAAAAAAGGAAATTGAAATAATAAAAAGGAATCAGAAAAATGACAAATACAATATCAGAATTGAAGAACACAATGGAAGGAAAAACAGAATCAGCTGAGGATCGAATCAGCAAGGTAGAGGACAAAATAAATGAAGCTGAGGATCGAATCAGCAAGTTAGAGGACAAAATAAATGAAGACATAGAAGCAGAGCAGATAAAAGAAAAGAGACTCAAAAAAGACTGAGGAAACACTAATGGTGCTCTGTGACAATATGAAGAGAAATAACAGCCCTTAATAGGGGTTCCTGAAGAAGAAGAGAAAGAACAAGGGATAAAAACTTTGTTCAACCAAATCATAACTGAAAACTTCCCTAAATTAAGGCTGGAAAATGATTCACATGTTCAAGAAGCACAGAGAACTCCATTAAAGAGAAACCCCAAGAAATCTATACCAAGACACATCATAATTAAAATACCAAGGCCAAGTGATAAAGAGAGAATATTAAAAGCTGCTAGAACCTGACCTGTGGTGGCGCAGTGGATAAAGTGTCGACCTGGGAACACTGAGGTCGCCAGTTCAAAACCCTGCACTGGTCTGGTCAAGGCACATATGGGAGTTGATGCTTCTAGCTCCTCCCCCCCTTTCTCTCTCTCTCTCTTTCTCTCTCTCTCACTGTGTGTCTCCTCTCTAAAATAAATAAATAAAAAGAAAAATAAAAGCTGCTAGAGGAATAAAAAGGCTATCACCTACAAAGGAGCCCCATAAGGATGACATCCGACTTCTCAACAAAAACACTTGAGGCCGTAAGGGAATGGCAAGATATATTCAAAGAAATGCAGAACAAGATCCTACAACCAGCAGCACTTTATCCAGCAAAGATAACGTTTAAAATTGAAGTACAATAAAAAGCTTCTCAGACAAAAAAAGAACTCAAGGAATTCCTTAAAACGAAACCAATCCTGTAAGAGATTCTAAGGGGTCTGTTGTAAACAGATTAAAAGGGCAAAAGAATATAGTTAAAGAGGAATACAGCTTTAAAGAATAAAATGGCAATAAACAATTACATATCAATAATAACCTTAAATGTAAATGGATTAAATGACCCAATCAAAAGACATAGGTCAGCTGCATGGATAAGAGAAGAGGACCCATACATATGCTGTCTACAAGAGACACACCTTTAAACAAAAGATGCACATAGACTGAAGGTAAAAGGATGGAGAAAAATATTTCATGCAAATGGGAATGAAAAAAAAGCTGGGATAGCAATACTTATATCTGACAAAATGGACTTTAAAACAAAGCCTGTAGTAAGAGATAAAGAAGGACACTACATAATGATAAAGGGAGCAATTCAACAGGAAGATATAACCATTATAAATATCTACATGCCGAACATAAAAATACCGAAATACATAAAGCAGACTTTGATGCACATAAAGGGCGAGCTTAACAGCAATACTATAATAGTAGGGGATTTAAATACCCCACTAACTTCACTGGATAGATCCCCAAGAAAGAAAATTAACAAAGAAACAGCAGACTTAAAGGATATACTAGATCAACTCAATTTAATAGATATCTTCAGAACCTTTCACCCTAAAGCAGCAGAATATACATTCTTTTCAAGTGCTCGTGGTACATTCTCTAGGATACACCACATGTTAGGACACAATAGCAGTCTCAACAAATTTAAGAAGATTGAAAATCGTATCAAGCATTTTCTCTGATCACAATGGTATGAAACTAGAAATTAACCACAAAAGAAAAACTGAAAAATACTCAAACACTTGGAAACTAAATAACATGTTATTAAATAACGAATGGATTAACAATGAGATCAAAGAAGAAATAAAAAAGTTCCTAGAAACGAAAGATAAGGAGCATACATCAACTCAAAATTTATGGGACACAGCAAAAGCAGTACTGAGAGGGAAGTTCATAGCACTACAGGCATAACATAAGAAGCTAGAAAAAGCTCAAATAAGCAACCGGACCCTGCATCTAAAAGAATTAGAAAAACAACAGCAAGTAAATCCCAGGGTTAGTAGAAGGAAGGAAATAATAAAGATTAGAGCGGAAATAAATGACATAGAGACTAAAGAAACAATACAGAGGATCAATGAAACCAGGAGCTGGTTCTTTGAAAAGGTAAACAAGATTGATGAACCTTTAACTAGACTCACCAAGAAAAAAAGAGAGAGGACTCAAATAAAATTAGAAAGGAGAGTGGAGAAATAACAACTGACACAACAGAAATACAAAATATTGTAAGAAAATACTATGAAGAATTGTATGCCAAAAAACTAGACAATCTATATGAAATGGACAAATTCTCTGAAACATACAATCTTCCAAAAATCAATCTGGAAGAATCAGAAACCCTAAACAGACCAATTACAACAAATGAGATCGAAACAGTTATCAAAAAACTCCCAACAAAGAAAAGTCCTGGTCCTGATGGCTTCACAATTGAATTCTACCAAAAATTCAAAGAACTAACTCCTATCCTTCTCAAGCTATTTCAAAAAATTCAAGAGGAAGGAAGACTTCCAAGCTCCTTTTATGAGGCGAGCCTAATTCTGATTTCGAAACCAGTCAAAGACAACACAAGGAAAGAAAATTACAGACTAATATCCCTGATGAATTTAGATGCTGAAATCCTCAACAAAATATTAGCCAACTGGATCCAGCAATATATGAAAAAAATCATACACCATGATCAAGTGGGATTTATTCTGGGGAGGCAAGGCTGGTTCAATATTCGCAAATCAATCAATGTGATTCATCACACAAAATGAAGGACAAAAACCACATGATAATTTCAATAGATGCAGAAAAAGCATTTGGTAAAATCCAGCATCCATTCATAATCAAAACTCTCAATAAAGTGGGAATACAGGGAACATTCCTTAACATGATAAAGGCCATCTACGACAAACCCACAGCAAACATCATACTAAATGGGCAAAAATTAAAAGCAATCCCCTTAAGATCAGGAACCAGGCAGGGTTGCCCACTTTCACCACTCTTATTCAACATAGTTCTGGAAGTCCTAGCTAAGGCAATCAGACAAGAAGAAGAAATAAAAGGCATCCAAATTGGAAATGAAGAAGTAAAACTGTCACTATTTGCAGATGATATGATATTGTATATTAAAAACCCTAAAGTCTCAGTCAAAAAACTACTGGACCTGATAAATGAATTCAGCAAGGTGGCAGGATATAAAATTAATACTCAGAAATCAGAGGCAGTTCTATATACCAACAACTGATATTTGACAAAGGAGGTAAGAGCATACAATGGAGTAAAGATAACCTCTTGAACAAATGGTGTTGGGAAAATTGAACATCTACTTGTAATATAATGAAACTAGACCATCAACCTACACCATTCACAAAAACAAACTCAAAATGGATAAAAGACTATAATGTACGCCGTGAAACCATAAGCATCTTAGAAGAAAACATAGGCAATAAGCTCTCTAACATCTCTCGCAGCAATACATTTGTCGATTTATCTGCACAGGCAAATGAAATAAAAGACAGGAGAAACAAATGGGACTGTATCAAACTGAAAAGCTTTTGCACAGCTAAAGACAGTAAGAACAGAATAAAAAGACAAACTACACAGTGGGAGAACGTACTCAAAAATACGTCTGATAAGGGGTTAATAACTAAAATTTATAAAGAACTTTTAAAACTCAACACCAGGAAGCCAAATAATTCAATCAAAAAATGGGTAAAAGAAATGAATAGAAATTTCTCCAAAGAGGACATACAGATGGCCAATAGGCATATGAAAAAATGCTCAACATCACTAGTCATTAGAGAAATGCAAATTAAAACCACAATGAGATACCACCTCACACCAGTCAGAATGGCGCTCATCAACAAAACAATATAGATTAAGTGCTGTTGAGGATGTGGAGTAAAGGGACCCCTCTTGCACTGCTGGTAGGAATGCAGACTGGTCCAGCCACTGCGGAAAACAGTATGAAGATTTTTCAAAATATTAAAAATCAAACTGCCTTTTGACCCAGCTATCCCACTTATAGGAATATACCCTAAGAACACCATAGCGGTGTTCGAAAAGAAGAAATGTGCCCCATGTTCGTGGCAGCATTGTTCACAATAGCGAAGATCTGGAAACGGCCCAAGTGTCCATCAGAGGATGAGTGGATTAAAAAGCTTTGGTACATATATACTATGGAATACTACTCAGCCATAAGAAATGATGACATCGGATCATTTATAACAAAATGGATGGACCTTGATAACATTATATGGAGTGAAATAAGTAAAACAGAAAAAAACTTGAGAACAGCATGATTTCATGCATAGGTGGAACATAAAAGCGAGACTATGAGACATGTACAATAGTATGGTGCTTACGGGGTGGGGGGAGGGAGGAAAGGGGGAGGGGGGATGGGAGGGGCACAAAGAAAACCAGATAGAAGGTGACGGAGGACAATTTGACTTTGGTTGATGGGTATGCAAATTAATTAAATGATAAGATAACCTGGAGATGTTTTCTTTGAACATATATACCCTGATTTATTAATGTCACCCCATTAAAATTAATAAAAAATAAATTAAAAATGATTGTCTACTTAAATATTAACGTCTGATGTTCTTCTCATCTAGGTTTCTTAATTTCTTCTGAGGCATATAATCAGTTGCTACTATTTGTTGTATTGAGTATAATTTTAATTAATATATTTCATTTTCTTAAATATTTATAATAAAATTTGAGTGGTCTAAATTCCAAATCATTTTTTTCCTTTTAGAACATGGAAATCATTGATCTTTTGTGTTCCAGATTGCAGAGAAGTATGATAACATTCTGATTCTTGTTCCTTGTAGGACCATGATGACGAACTTTTGACATGCATGTCAGCACTGACACGGGTAGCCATTTTCAATGACTGGCGGCCGCATACCAGAGAAGTGTGTGGCCGCGTGCCGAGAAGGACGTTTTATCCTTGGCTACTGAACGGCCAGGTGCAGTAGCCGAGGATAAAACATTTGCTGTAGTGTATACACTATGTGCCGGAGGTCTGTAGGCCAAAACAACAGAACTCCAGTACAGAGCGTCTAGTTCTGGGACTTCCTGTTAGGCCGTTTTTCTCAAAGTGACATACTACCAGAGTTATGCTCGGTTTTTTTGTGAATTATGACACACCAAGCTCAAAAGATTGTCCATCTCTGTTGTAGGACATAGTCTTATCTTCATTAGGAGATAATCACCTCATAAGATGAAATGGTACATAGTCCAGATAACCTAAGAAAATCCCTTCTAAGTCATACCTGTATAGACATACCACCCTTAGTAATATCATTAATACTATTTATTTTCTTATAGCATTAAGATTGTAGTTTTTTGTGTTTTTTTTTGTTTTTTGTTTTTTTTTTGTATTTTTCTCAAGTGAGAAGCAGGGATACAGAGAGACAGGCTCCCGCATGCACCCAACTGTGATCCACCTTGCAAACCTAGAAGGGGGCGATGCTCTACTCATCTGGGGTGTTGCTTCCTTGCAACTGCGGCCATTCTAGCGCCTGAGGTGGAGGCCATGGATCCATCCTCAGCACCCAGGCCAACTTTGCTCCAAGGCTGCAGGAGGGGAAGAGAGAGAGAAAGGAGAGGGTGGAGGGTGGAGAAGCAAATGGTCGCTTCTCCTGTGTGCCCTGGCCAGGAATCAAACCCAGGACTTCCACATGCTGGGCCAATGCTCTACCACTGAGCCAACTGGCCAGGGCCTGTAGTTACTTTGAGCACTATGTAAAGAGTCTAGGAGCAGTATTGTACAAAAACTACATTATACTATATTTAAACACTTTTCTCCCTCTTAGTATATAAACAGGAGTTTTCATTATATTTGTCTTGCAGAGTTACATCTCTCATTTTCCTTTTGTTCTGGAGCATAAATCATTGAATAGCCTTCACTATTTCTTTTTTCTCTCCTTTTTAGTGTTTATATAGTGTTGCATTTAGTTACATTAAATGTGTTTTATGATTTACCTGCACTGCAGTTTTCTTTATTACTGTTTTCTTTTATAATTCTGAATTTTCACCAGGAGGTATCTCTCTCTCTCTCTTTTTTCCCCATTTTCTCTGATGTGTCCATTCAGTCTCAAATATTCATATGTATTTTTAGAATAGGAAAATTTTGTTCTATTCATCTTTCAATTGTTCTTTCTTTAGGGAATACCTCTGAAATTGTTTTTAGACTGTTTCAGTTTCCCATGTCATATGAAATAGCTTTTCCAACTCTTTTTGTTTTATTTTTGAAACTGATTGAGAATTTTGTCAGCCTTTTGAATAAAATTTTTATCTTTGTAGTCATTTATTTGTTTCCAAATATTCTCTCATGTCTCCTTTTCATGGTCATCTTTGTCTGGTTATTACATCTGTAGCCTCTTCTACATTTCAGATACCACTTAAAGTACTTTTTAGAAGTCCTTTTTTTGTAATTTTTTTTTTTCTGGAGTGCTTGTACTGTTTATTCTCCTTGAAAATTCTTTTTCACAAGTTAAAGTTAATTTCTTTCAGAAGCCTGATTTATGAGCATCAGATACTGTTGATTACTATAGCTAGTTGTGTGTTTCCTCTGCATATGTGTAGGTAGCTAGATTGTTCTTTTTCCCTTAAATGTTTCTCCCTTGAATGGAGAGACACACTCTGGGTTACAATAGGCAGATTTATCAAGAATCAGCCTTCCTGTGTTCTTGCTTCATTGATGAGTAGTAGGCAGGAAAGCAGAAAGTGGAATGCTTTACACTTGCTGAAGTGAAGAGACCTTTAAAAACCAGGAATGGAACATGCTAGTGTGTTTAGCTCCGGGGTGGAGCTGCCTCTACTTTACTGTTTTTCCCCTCTGTTTGTTATAAAGGTCTGAAAGTAGCTCACATTGGCTTTACTTTTCTGTCTCAGGCCCTAGCATATTCCTGTAGCAACATCACTGTAACATCGCTCGCTTTCATTTAAAGAGCAGCAGATTTCTGGCTTTAACTTGAGACTGAATCTATGGATGCTGGTGGTTCTGTTCCATGTTGATTTGGAGTTTTGAATAGTTCTCAGGAAGTGTTAGTAAGTTCTCAGTAATTATTTATTGAGAACACTTATTGGCTAAATTTATTATTCTTAAAAATATATGTGATCCTCTGTATGTTGTAACATACAAATAAGTTGTGGAGGTTTTTTAATAGTGAGGGCATGTATTTATCTCTGTTTTTGGTTTATGATTATGGCCTGAGACCTTTTGTTTATTCTAAATCTTAGTTTACTCTGTTCAGCAGTGTTTAAGTTGTTACATATTTGTATACTTTGGGTTGAAAATTATAAGGCATCACTTGGCTAGGTAGCTCAGTTGGCTGGAGCATCATCTCAATATGCCATTGTTGCATATCAACCAATAAATAAGTGCTCCTCTCTTTTTTTTTCTCTTGCTGTAATCAATAAAATAAAAATAAAAACAATAAAATTATAGCTCTTGAGGGAGTTGGGAGGGAAACCAAAAATATGCTAAAAAATAGGTTAATGTTATTTTTCTCTTTGTTTTTTTTTTCAGTTTGAGCAGAAAACTGGTGCAGTTTTTGATGACATTGTAGAGAACTGTAAGTACATTTAAGAAAATAAACCAGTTATATGTTTAGATGGATAATATACTGTATTTCTAGATAGACCATTTATGACAGAGCTGATTAATACACTGGTTCGATTTGATTTAGTTTTAACCTCATCAAACCTTTTTAATATTTTCAGCAAGTTAATCTGAATTGTAAATCCTACTCTTTTTTTAAGTAAATATTTTATTCTCACAGTTACTAAGGTTGAAATATAGTCACACATTGTGTATCTACTATAAGTAGTACTATTACCACTTTAAAGGTTTCTATTTTGTTTACAGGGTCCCTTAATTTTTTCTATATTTTTACATGGTATATGATTTTCTTTAAAAATAAAGTCTTGTTTCTTATAAAAGTAATACATTCAAGTTTACAATACAAAAACAGATAAAACTGAAAACTAAAGCCTCTGTCTTTGCTATTCTCCAAAGTCAACCCTTTTAAAAAGTTTCAAAATACATTTTCCAAGTTTTTTTGTGAATGTATGTATATCTGTATGGTAGGTGTGGTTTTATGTACGTGTGTAGGGAATTATACAAACTCCCTTTTTACTTTTTTCATTAAACTGCTGATAAATTTTTTTATGTCAGTGGGTTTGGACCCATTGCATCCATTCTAATGGCTACTCAGTATTTTATTGTATAGCTGTACTATAATTTAACAGCTTTCTCTTTTATACATGTTTATATTATTTAAATTTTTTCACTGTTACAAGCAAAAGAAAGTATGTATTTCTATATACATCTTTGTCTACTTGTCAAAATATTTCTGTATGATAAATTATAAAAATAGAATTGATGAATCATCAAAGGATATTCGTACACTTGTTTAAGAAGGGTGAATTTTGTTATCTAGAGTTCCTATGTCGAGAAATGTGCATTCTTTTTGTTTTGTTTTTTAAGTTTTCTTTCTCAAATAGGATATGTGAGTACCATCGGTCTCTTTGGAATTAGTTAATATTGTTGAATGGTAACAACATTCTGTTTGTTTTTTAGACTGCATATTGAAAGGTAACAAGCTGTTCTGATCCATAGTGGATTTAGTTGTCCTTTTTCTTGCATCCAAGAAAATAAATTAAGCTCTAGCTAGCTTATCCAGAAGAAACTTTAGAAGTATATTGGGGTTTTTTATAGAATTAGGGAGGAGGAAAAGAACAGATTTCCTCTGGGGAAGTCAGTGAGAGGAGATCACGGGCCTGCACTATCTATGCTGCCAGAAAGCAGTTATGCTCCAGTGACTTACTCTTTCTTTATATTTAGTTAAAATTTTAAGTTTCTAAATAAAAGATAATGATTGTGCCAGCTTAGATCTGGTGTTTATCTTTTTTTTTTAAATGAGAGGAGGAGAGCTAGAGAGACAGACTCCCGTATGTGCCCCGATGAGGATCCACCTGACAACCCCTATCTGGGGCCAATGCTCGGACCAACCGAGCTATCCTCAGTGTCTGGGGCCAACACTCAAACCAGTCTAGCTATCCTCATTGCCTGGGGCCAAAACTTGAGCCAATCAAGCTACTGGCTGCAAGAGGGGAAGAGAGAGAGAAGCAGGAGAGGGAAGAAAAGAGAAGCAGCAGATGGTCATTTCTCCTGTGTTCCCTAACCAGGGATTGGACCTGAGACGTCTGCACGCCGGACCGATTTTTTCTGCACTGAGCCAACCAGCTAGGGCCTGATATTTTATCTTTGAACCAATCATCTGTTATCAGGGAAAATAGGATTAGAAAGTAAAGCATGGCTATTAGGATGTATCCCTCAGCCTTTATTACTCACTTTCATTAAATATTTTTTTATTATATTCTTATGGACATGCCTTTGCTCAAGTCTGTATACTGGTAAAAGAAAATCAAATAGCTTTTTAATAAAGGTTTTAATTTGATGCTTTGTTTGTTAAAGATTTTGAATAACAACTATCTTAAAGTGGTAGCAGGAATCTTAAAGCAGTAACTAAGTTGCTTTACTTGGGCCCTGGTACCTAACATTTGGGATTTATGTTTCTGGTGTCTGGTGCTTTTCTGCTCCAACCCTGCAAACATTTTTACGCTGGAGGGTTACAAGTAGGGGATTTGGTACCAAATGTTGAATGCAAATGGTATGGTAAAGATTACCCTATATCTTATAAAGGCTCTGGAGGCAGAGAAGTGACTAGCTTTGAAGAGAAAACTGGCCTCTCTTCTATGAAGGAGATTCAAGAATATAGATACCTACCTAACTAGGAGATATGAAGGCAGTCTGCTACATAGATGGTATTCAGGAAGTGTCTGATTCCAAAAATGGTCATTCAAGACCTACCATTTTGTCTTGGGGTTCAGATCCAAAGAATAAGAGATTTGCTGTTTCTCGGGCAAATAGTGTATCAAAATTATGTACTATAATACAAGACCTACCATGTATTCATTGCCCAAGACCACCAGGACATGGGGCTTCATATATATATATATATATTTTAGGTCAAATTTAACCCTCCTAGGGTACAGCCCTTCTGAATCTTTGAGCAAAGTATAGTATCTGCTCATAATGTTGGTACATGTAAACTGACAGAGCTTAATGCCATCAGTGAGGAATTTGGGAAATTTGGTTTAAACATGAAGAAATTGAGTTGACCTTCCAAAGATGTTGTGTTTGATTCAGTAAAGGAGTTTAAAGAAAAAAAGTCTTCAACATTTCATGCAAGTCAAGAGAAAATAGGGTTGTCCAGCTTCTAGTTAATCATTTGTCAGGAGAGTTTGTACTGTGGATCTTAAAAAGATATATGGTGATAGAGGAAGTGACTGATACTGTGAATTACCCTAACTCCATGATGGCGAACCTATGACACACGTGTCAGCACTGACACATGTAGCCATTTTCGATGACACGTGGCCACATGTGGCCGCATACCAGAAAAGTTTCATCCTCGGCTCTGACACGGCCAGGTGCAGTAGCCGAGGATAAAACATTTGCTGTAGTGTAGACAGTCTGTGCTGGAGGTCTGTAGGCCAAAACATTTTTGTTATTTAAACTATAAATATTGTGAAATTATGGGTTTTTCTCAAAGTGACACACCACCCGAGTTATGCTCAGTTTTTTGGCGAATTTTGACACACCAAGCTCAAAAGATTGCCCATCACTGGCCTAACTCATGTTTCCTTAACCATTGCCAGTTAATGTGAAGTTTGAAAGAACTTATGACAGAATAAGGAAATTAAAAAAAAATGCATTTAGATAATTACTTTCTTATATCAAGGACTTTTTATTTATTTAGTGGCTCTAAAATAACTACTTGATCATTCACTTATGGTTTTGTTACTTGTATAATAAGTATTATCTTTTATAAGTCCACGTAATGATTGTATTAACTAGTAGATTAGGTTCAACTACATATAATAGAAACACAGTAGCATTTTTTCATATAAAAGAAGATCAGATGATGAGATAGCTCTGGTTATCAGGAACCCAAGGAACCTTCTGGCTTTCTGTGTCACATTATTAGCACATGGCTTCCATCACCTAGTGTTCTGAAATGGCTGCTGGATCTTCAGCTTGCTCTAGGCCTGCTAGGAAGGCAAAAAGGGCCACTTCTCAACAGAATCAGCCTCTTGAAGAACTTTCCTAGAAATTCTACCTGTGTACTTTGGTTTACATCTTAAACTACCCTAACTTAAAAGAAAACTGGGATTGTTCTTTAGCTGTGTCCATTGCTGCCAAGAATAACATCAAGCATCCCTTAGTAAAAAAAGGAGAGGGGAGGAGAAATATTAATAGGTGTGCAGTCTCTTCTATAAAAACCCTCTAGAGCAGGGGTAGTCTATACCTACCTACCGCCCACTTTTGTATCTCTGTTAGGAGTAAAATTTTCTAACCTCCCACCGGTTCCACAGTAGTGGTGATTTATAAAGTAGGGAAGTAACTTTACTTTATAAAATTTATAAAGTAGAGTTACAGCAAGTTAAAGCATATAATAACAATTACTTACCAAGTACTTTATGTCAGATTTTCACTAAGTTTGGCAGAATAAATCTTTATAAAACAATTTACTATAGTTAAATCTATCTTTTTATTTATACTTTGGTTGCTCCGCTACCAACCACCATGAAAGCTGGAATGCCCACTAGTGGGCGCTAGGGACCAGGTTGACTACCACTGGGAGTCTAGACAAAGGTAATACAACTGTTTATCTTTTACAAAGGAGGAAAGTAAGGCCTAGAGACATCATTTAACTTTTAAGTGGTGCGATCAAGATGTTAATACAGGTTTACCTAACTCCAAAGCTCCTCCTTTTTAATCTTTCGCTACCTTTTTCAGATCTGC
This sequence comes from Rhynchonycteris naso, assembly GCA_037038555.1. NCBI lineage: Eukaryota > Metazoa > Chordata > Mammalia > Chiroptera > Emballonuridae > Rhynchonycteris > Rhynchonycteris naso. The sequence goes on along the minus strand of CM072997.1, from coordinate 211,260,812 downwards.
CCCCTACTTCACTGGAATCACATGTTTTTAAGAATAATTATTTCCTAGAAATAAAGGAATAATTTGTAAAGTAATTTAGAAATATTTTAATGAGTAGTAACAATGACTAGTTTTTGTGACTGCCTATGCAATATCAATGGTAGTTTCTGTTTTAATTATAATATATGAATACAGTCAATTTTGAAAAGAACTGGTAAGTTGAGCAGTAATTTTGTTTTAACCCCAGTACTACTTAAATATTTATGTATACATGTCTATTCCTGAGTAATATTCTGGTCCTTCCAACATTGTGAAGGAATATCTTTATTAAAATGTTGAAACCAAAGCTTAAAGTCATCTTTAAGGGTATAAACATGGGTACAAAATTGAGATGACCCTACATAAAATACCTCATCATTCTCAAGATTTTTTTAGTTTAATAAACAGAATTTTTTGAATAAATTATATAAAGTCTTGAATGAATAAAATGGACTAAACTAATTTTTGCTCTATCTCTATATTGCTAAAAGGCATATAGTTATGCTAACATTTTGCAGCTATATTTTAAGATTAATATCTTTAAAATTGAGTGGTTGCAGAGAAATTTTGACACTGAAGAGAAGATGTAAGTTGTATGTGTATTTTAGTTTAGGTTGAGCGGTAGTATAAGAGACTGGTAAAGAGTGAAAATACATTGTGAATGTTTGAATATAAAGGTGATTCCAAATACAAAGTACTCACTCATTTACAATGAAAAGATCTAAAAACTAAAACTTTTGCCATCTGGAATACATGTTCTCTAAGATATAGGGATGAAATTTAGATGTGTGCCAATCATTAGTTAATTTAGTTAATAAGCATAATTAAACCTAATTATACGAAATATTAACTTAGAAGATACTGTTTCTAGTTATTTTGTGAAAGAATTTTAAGTACCTAAAATGAAATTTGACTTTGTCATCTCTGTTGTCACTTTTTAAGTCAGTTAACATAGTTTTCTAAAGCCTACTATATAAATTATTTAAGGTAAAACATAGTTTGAATTTGCATTATGGTTACTGGTATGTTCTGTTTAACTAACCACCTGAAACTTAGTGGTGTAAAACAATTTTATTATGCTCTGGATTCTATGACTAACATATTCAGAAAGGGTATGTTAGAGATACCTTGTTATTGCCTCACAATATTTTGAGTCTTTGCAGAGAAGATTTGAAAAGCTTAATGGCTTGGTGTTAGGTTAATCTGGAAGCTTGTTCATTAATGTCTAGCCTGACCTAGGAGACAAGGTTTCCCCTATTACCCTGCCTTGTTTATAGCATGGTGTACTCAGAGTAATCAGAATGGTGGCTCAGGACTCTAAAAGCAAAAGAATAATGCAGTGAGTAAGATAGAAACTGCATCTTTTCTGACCAGCTTCAGAAGCCACACAGCATCACTTCCACCACATTTCTTTTGTCTACAAGCAAGTCCTAAGATTGCACAGATTCAGAAGAAGATACAGACCTCAGGGTCACATTGTAGAAAAGCTTGTGGATGGGAGGTACATATTTGGAAAATGCAGTTGGCTATCACATCTTATAATTCTGTCATAGGATATTTTATTCTAAACCAGAAAATGGTTTAAAAAAATCATCCTATAGGTCTGTATTTGGATCTTTACATTAACTGCTTCCTTTATACATAAACACATTTCCATGAATTTGATCATGTATGCCTTTTTTTAAAGAGTAACATTTTGACTTTTCTTTTGGCTTAGCTTCTCATTTCCATGTCATTGGCCCCGTTTATCCCCTCTTAAAATTTATGTCAACAGCTTTGTAGGTAGCCTTCCACATTTTTCTCCAGTGCTCATAAAGTCAACATATACACGTGTGTATGTTAGGATTTTGAGGGTCTTTATTTTTCATTTGTTGAACAAGTGGGATTATCATATATATACATTTTTCTACCTCTCATCTCTCACTAAAGAGTACTTGATATCCCTCTACCTCAACTGGGATAGCTCATTCTTACAGTGTAACATTCCATGATTGCAATATAATGAGTTATTTTTTGCCTCACTTTTAGGCATACATGTTTTTTTCCCCATGATAAACAATGATGCATTAAAGATTCTTTATGTTTTTATATATTAGTGGTTTTATATCTGTGGATGGATAGATTACAAAAAGTGAAGATCATGGAGTAAAAGGTATATGTAATTTTAATGTGTTGCTAGCCTACTTTTCAAAAAATCTTTAATGCCTCACATTTCTACCAGAAGTGCGTAAGGACAACTAGATTCATTAGTGTATAGTAGTATATCATAGCTCTTTATATTTGGCAATCTGATGGATGTGAAATATCAGTCTTCACTTTGATTGGCATTTCCTATTGAATTTGAATTTAAGCACCTTTTAATAAGTTTAACATTTGAACTGGGTCCTGTATTATGCAGACATACATATTTGTTTAATAAATAGATATCCTTTCCCCATTTTTCCTAAAGTATTTTTTTATACCAAGTTGTAGGCTTGATTTATATTGCAATAAGAATTGTTAAGGTGAGTCACAGAAAGCATGGTGTAAAGGATAATTCTGAAAGAAGATTCAGGTATACATTTAAAAAGATAGTCATTTGGTCATTCAGAAAATCTGACTTAGAATTTATCACCTAAAGTTCTTTTGATAATATAGTATAGAGAGTTTTGAGTTCTTCTTCGTTTTCTTTGTGTCTTTTCCTAAACAAATGTTTCAAACATAAAAATTTGATATTTTACATCAGATTTTTCAGTCTTGGTTAAAAAAGCTTTTCTTACACCTTGATTTATATGCTTATTCTGGAGTTTCTTGGAGTATTTAGAAAACTGTTTTCATAAAGTATTAAATAAACAGTATTTATACAATGTGAGATATTTAAAAAATAATAACAAACCTTGGCTAAAAATAAAAACAGAAACTTTTACACTACCTAGCTGTAAAAAAGTGTGCATTATCATCATGCCTTTGATGCTAGTTCCTCACAATCCAATTTTGTTTTCCTTTCCAAATTGCCATTATCTTGAATTTTGCTTACTTCTTTGCTTTTCTTTATAGTTTTTGCCACATTTACATTATTAATCAATATATTGCTTAGTTTTGCTTGGTTATGATTTTGCATATTTTTGAATCATACTCTGTTAACCACTTCTATTTTTCTCATATATATTTGATATTTGACTATATTGATGCATGTCGCTCTTATTAATCACTGACATATAGTAATTTATTATACAAAGATATTACATTTTCTTTGTGACAGAGACAGAGAGAGGGACATGCAGGGACAGACAAGACAGGAAAGGAGATGAGAAGCATCAGTTCTTCGTTGTGGCTCCTTAATTGTTCATTGACTGCTTTCTCATATGTGCTTTGATGGTTGGGGGGCGGCTACAGCAGAGCGAGTGACCGCTTGCTCAAACCAGTGACCTTGTGCTTTAAGCCAGCGATTTTGGGGTCATGTCTGTGATCCCATGCCGAAGCCAGCGCCCCCGCGCTCAAGCTGGATGAACCTGCCACACTCAGGTTGGCAACCTCGGGGTTTCGAACCTGGGTCCTCTGTGTCCCAGTCCGACACTATCCACTGCACCCCTGCCTGATCAAGCCAGTTTTTATTTACTTAATTTTAAATAGTGGTAAATACACATAATATAAATTTACCAGTTAACCATTTTTTAGTATACAGTTCAGCAGTGTTAAGTACATTAACATTGTTTAACAGATCTCTGGAACATTTTCATTTTTTGAGGAAGTACCATGTTTCAGTAGTGTTTGTATCCTCTTACCTCATACCAGCAGTGCTCAAGGATTCCAATTTCTCCACCCATCCTTGCTAACACTTGTTATTTTGTGTTTTGATAATTGCCATTCTAATAGGTGTGAGGTGGTATCTCATTGTACATGGTTTTGATTTGTGTTTTTCTAATGATGACTGGTGTTGAACATCTTTTCACATGCTTGTTGACCATTTGTAGCTTCTTTGGAGAAATGTATACAGTATTCAGATCCTTTGCCTATTTTTGAATTGGGTTGTTTTTTTGTTCTTGTCTTTGATGTGTAGGATTTTCATTTATATACTCTGAATATTAACCCCTTATCCAATGTATGATTTGCAGATATTTTCTCCTCTTTCTACGTTGCCTTGTCATTATGTTGATTTCTTTTGATGTACAGTTTTAAAAATGTGCTATAGTCCCATTTGTTTATTTTTGCTTTTGTTTCCTGTAGTTTTTGATGTTATAATGAAGAAATCATTGCCAAATCCAATGTCATGAAAGTTTCCCCGTTTTCTTTTATGAGTTTTATAGTTTTTAGGTCTTTTTTTTTTCAATATCACAATTTAAAATTTTATTTTATTGTCTATATACTTCCTGATGTTTCTAGTGACTCTATTACTAATCTTTCTTCTAGAAACATTCTTATTTATGTTTTCTAATACAAACAAGAAAGTACCATGTATGGAATTCAGTGTAAAATGTATTTCTTATGGTGGGTCTCTGTCAAAAATAAGTTTAAAGTCCATTGCTTTAGGACAGGGATTAACAAACATTTTCTGGCAAGATAGTAAATATTTAAGGCTTTATAGATCATGCTGTTTCTTGGAGCAACTCAACTCTGCTTTGTAGCATGAAAGCAGACATAGACAATACATAAAGCAGTGGTTCTTAACCTGTGTTCTATCGAACCCTAGGGGTTTGATGAATTGGTCTCAGGGGTTCGGAGAAGCCTCTGCCGCAGAGGCCAGAATAAAGTAATGCTGTAATTTGTTGTGAGTTCATGCACTTTGTTGGTTTTGTTCTTTGAGCAAGGTGATGTTCATGCACGGCTCATTTTGTGCACCAGTAAAAAAACATATACCTATGTCTTGAATTTGGAAAAAAAAATCGTATTTTATTTATCACTAAAGAAGGGTTCGGTGAATGCACATATGAAACTGGTGGGTTCAGTACCTCAAAAAAGGTTAAGAACCACTGACATAAAGGAACTAATGTGTTTGTTTCTAATAAAACTTGATGGAGGCCAAAATTTGAATTTAACATAATTTTACTGTGTCAGGAAATACTTTTATTTTGATTATTTTTAAACACTTTAAAATGTGAAAATTATTCTTTGCTTATGGGTTATAAAAAAATAACAGATAGCTTCTAGATTTGGTGTGCAGGCATAGTTTACCTATCCCTGCTCTAGGGTATATAGGAGGAGATGATTGCCCAGGCCAAGGGTGTGTACATTCTCAACTTTACAGGACATGCAAAACTTATTTTCCTAAATAGTTTTATCCATTTATACTTCTACCATTCATTAGAGTTTTGGTCACTGCGCATCTTAGCAACTCTTGATATTATCTGCCTTTTAAACTTTGTGATTATGACTGGTATAACATGGAATTCATATTTAAAAATTAGATTTCCCTGACAATTTAGTTGACTACATTTTCATATTTGTTGGTCATTTCAGATTTGGCAAAATGACTGTTCAGTTAAATCTATTGCCCACTTTTCATTGGGTTGTTGGTCTTAATTGTACAAATTCTCTAAATATTTTGAAGAATAAAGTTGTCAGTTGTAGGTATTGCAAATAACTTCTCCCAATTCATGATTGTCTTTTTGTAAAGTTTTTGCCTAATCAGAAATTAATTTGAATGTAATTGAATGGTAACAAATATATCACTCTTTTTCTTTGTAGTTTGCCTATTTTTTTTTCTTTTTTCATTGGGATATTTAAGGAAAATCTTTCCTAGGCTGAATTTGGTCAGAAAGATCTCTGATATTATTTCCTAAAATGTTGACTGGTTTTACCTTTTACTTGTAGCTCTCGAGTTATCCTAGATTTAAAGTTTTTAGTCTTGGGTTATGTAACTAATTTTATTTCTTTTCATGATGCTAACTAACATTATTTCACCAACCATTTTTCAAATACTAATTCCTTTCTCCAGTGACCTACAAAGTTATTCTATAATGAATAATTGTGGGCTTTTTTTCCATGTTATCTGTTAATGTTCCGTTGGACTATTTGTTTATCTCTGTGCCAGTACCATGTTGTCTTAGTTAATTTAGTTACATGATAATCTGATGGTTCACATCCCTAAAGATTGTTCTTCAGGAATGTTTTGCCTATTCTTGCCATTTATTTTAGAACTAACTCGTTGGCCCTGGCTGGTTGGCTCAGTGGTAGAGCATTGACCTGGTGTATGGAAGTCCTGGGTTCCATTCCCAGTCAGGCCACATAGGAAAAGTGACCATCTGTTTCTACTCCTCTCCTACTCTCTCTCTCTCTTTCTCTCTCTTTCCCTCCTACAGCCATCACTCAATTGATTCATGTGCATCAGCCCTAGTCTCTGAGGGTAATTCAGTAGAGCCTCGCCTCAGGAGCTAAAAATAGCTTGGTTGCAAGCATGGGCCCCAGATGGGGGTTGCCACGTGGATCCTGGTTGGGGTACATGGCGGGAGTGTCTCTCTCTTATCTCTCCTCCTTTCACTTAAAAATAAAATAAAAACTAAAAAAATATGAAATAACTTGCAAAGTCCCTAACAAAACAAAATCAAGTAACAACAATATCTTGTTATTTTGAATCTATAAATGGAGAGAGAGAGAATTGGCATCTTTATGATATTGAGTCTTCCTATCTATGAACTTGGTATGTCTTCCCATATACATTTAAATCTTTAATACCTTTAAATAAAATTTTATAATCTCTCTAAAGCTTTTTATTGAGAAAGAGACAGATAGACACAGGGACAGAAAGACAGGAAGGGGAAGAGGTGAGAAGCATCAATTCTTCATTGCAGCACCTTTGTTGGTCATTGATTACTTACTCATATGTGCCTTTATCTGGGGGCTTCAGCCAAGCCAGTGACTGTTTGTTCAAGCCAATGACCTTGGGCTTCAAGTCAGCAAACCCTGGGCTCAAATAAGTGACCATGGGGTCATGTCTGTGATCCCACATTCAAGCCACCAATCCTGCACTTAAGCCAGCAAGCTCAGAATTTTGAACCTGGGTCCTCAGCGTATCAGACTAACGCTGTATTCACTGTGCCACCACTTGGTCAGACTCTCTAAAGCTTTTTATTTCATATTTTAGCATTTATGTTTTAATTAATTTGAAATATATTTTTAGAGTTAGGGTAAGATTGAGTTCTACTTTTTTTTTTTTTTTTAATGTGCAGCTGATTGTGCTACCACTTGCTGAATAAATGGTTCTTTCATCTTAATAATTGATGTTTTCATTACTGAGTTGGCACCACTAAGATATATTTAAGTTCTGTATATGTAGGGATCTCTTTGGGATTTCTATTACATTTTGTTAATCTATATTAATACTAAATATTAATATTTATTTCTATACCAGTGTCATGGGTATAACATGTATGTTATTATTAGAAATGTCTTTCAATTTATTTACATCTTTTATTTCTCTTAGTAATGTTTTGTAGTTTTCAGAATATAGGTCTTGTACATATTTGGTTAACCATATATTATGCTATTATAAATAAAATTTAAAAAACACGAATTTGTTGTATAATGTGTAGATAATAAAATTTATCAATTTTTAAAAAGATTTTATTCATTTTAGAGAGAGGGAGTAGAGAGAGAGAAGTATGGGGGAAGAGCAGGAAGCATCAATTCTCATATGTGCCTTGGTCAGGCAAGCCCAGGATTTCAAACCAGTGACCTAAGCATTCCAGGTCGACTCTTTACTGCACCACCATCGGTTAGGCTAAACTTTATCATTTTTCAAAAACATTTTTATTTTTAGTAAATGTTTCAAATACAATTAGATATTCATACACAAAAATTATTTATTTTGACTTCTTACACTACATACAAAGATTTACTTGAAACGCATGATAAACATAAAAGTAAAGCTAAAGCTAAAATTAAAAAGTTTCTAAGAAAAAAACCATGAAAACACTCATTGTTTTGGGATAAGTTTTATAGAACACAAAGAACAGAGACTACACAAAACAAAATAGTATAATAAAATGGGAGTTCATCAAAATTAAAAACTTGTGCTTTTCAAAGGAGATCAATGAAATAGTGAAAAGGCAACACACAAAATAGATAAACAGATGGATAGATGTTTGAATAGATGAATGGGTGGATAGATAGATATGGAAAGAGAAATATAGATAGATATTATATAGTGAAAATATAGCAATATTCTATATATTTTGGTCTGTTGATCTATACAACAGAACACTTCTATCCAGAATATATAGTATAAAGAATCCTTCTAACTGCAAAAACAGACAACAAAATGGTTGCTGGCTTGAAGCTCAGTGTCACTGGCTTGAGTCAAGGGGTCGCTGGCTCAGCTGGACCCCTCTGGTCAAGGCACAGATGAGAAGCAACTGAAGTGCTGCAACCGCAAGTTGATGCTTCTCATCTCTCTCCTTTCCTGTCTGTTTCTCTGTTTCCCTGTCTCTTTCTTTCTCTCTCTTGCTAAAAAAGGAAAGATCATGACCAATATACACATTGATTTAACATCATTAGTCAGCAGGAAAATACAAGTTAAAACCACAATGAAATACCATGACCCTTCCCACTAAAATAAAAAATTCAAAAGAGAAAAGACCACTTAAATGAGAAATTCCTTGAAAAATACAAACTTACAAAATGAGCTTAGTGTAAATCATTCAAAACTATTACTCCTTTATTTTTTTAAGTGAGAGGAGGAGAGATAGTGAGACAGACTCCTGCATGCATCCCAGTGGGCATCCTCCTAGAGACACCCATCTAGGGCAGCTGCTCAAATCAACTGAGCTATTTTTTGCGCCTGAAGCTGACATACTTAGACCAACTGAGCCATTCTCAGTGCCCAGGGTCGACGCTCAAACCAGTCAAACCACTGGCTATGGGAGGGGAAGAAGGAGAGAAAGTGGGAGAGGGAGGGAAATAGGGAGAAAAAGGGGAGAAGGAGGGGAAGTAGAAGCAGATGGTTGCTACTCTGTGTGCCCTGACCATGAATCAAAGCTGGGAGGTCTATACGCAGGGTTGATGCTCTATCCACTGTGCCAACAGGCAAGGGCCTATTCCTTTTTTTTTTTTTTTTTTTTTTACAGGGACAGAGAGAGTCAGAGGGATAGATAGGGACAGACAGACAGGAACGGAGAGAGATGAGACACATCAGTCATCAGTTTTTCATTGCAACACCTTAGTTCATTGATTGTTTTTTCATATGTGCCTTGACCACGGACGGGCCTTCAGCAGACTGAGTAACCCCTTGCTCGAGCCAGCGACCTTGGGTCCAAGCTGGTGAGCTTTTTGCTCCAACCAGATGAGCCCATGCTCAAGCTGGCGAATTCGGGGTCTCGAACCTGGGTCCTCTGCATCCCAGTTCTATGCTGTATCCACCGCGCCACCACCTGGTCAGGCCTATTATTCCTTTTTAAAATAATGTTTCCATTGACTTGAAGGGGCTAGAAGGAGAGAGGGAGAAACGTCATCTTATCGTGTCACTTAGCAGTTTCATTTAATTGTGTACTCATTGATTACTTCTTATATGTGCCCTGACCAGGGGCTTTGAACCCATAACCTTTGCTGCACTGTGCTGACACTTTATCTATTGAGCGACCTGGCCGGGGCCACTATTATTCTTTTTCTTAATTGATTTTAGAGAAAGAGGGAAAGGGATGGAGGGAGGGAGAGAGAGAAAAACAATGATTTATTATTGTTCCATTTATGTGTTCATTGTTTGATTTTTAAAAATGTATTTATTGATTTTAGATAGAGTAAGGGGGAAGAGGGAGAGAGAGACTTTGACTTGTTGTTCCACTTATTTATGCATTCATTGGTTGATTTTTTTTTTAAACATTTATACTTTTCAGGTTTTTTTTTATTTTTTTTAATGCACTTTTTAAAATTTTTTTATTCTTTTATTTTTTTTAATTTTTATTTATTCATTTTAGAGAGAAGACGAGAGAGAGAGAGAGAGAGAAAGGGGGGAGGAGCTAGAAGCATCAACTCCCATATGTGCCTTGACTAGACCAGTGCAAGGTTTTGAACTGGCGACCTCAGTGTTCCCAGGTCGACGCTTTATCCACTGCGCCACCACAGGTCAGGCTCATTGGTTGATTTTTATATGTGCTTTGGCCAGGGATCAAACCCATGAACTTAGTGTGTTGGGATGACACTCTAACCAACTGAGCTGTCTGGCCAGGGCCTACATATACAATTGAGAATCAGCATGTAAATTATAAAACTACACCACTGGGACTTTGATTGGAATTGATTAAATCTGTAAATTAATATTGGCAGAGAATTAACATCTTAAATATATTTAGTCTTTATATCCATGAACATGGTATACTTTTAAATTTAGGGTTTTTTTGGTTTTTTTGAAAGAGGCAGGGAGGGAGAGGCAGTGATATCAAGCTGCTCCTATATGTGCCCTGATTGGGGAATCAACTAGCAACCTTTACACTCTGCGATGACAAACCAACCAACCGAGCTCTCTGGCCAGGGCTTACCTTTAATTGATTTTTAGAAAGACAGGGAGAGGGGGAGGGGAAAGGAAGCATTTGCTGTTTTACTCAGTCCTGCATTTTTTGTTGTTGTTTTTCTGAAGTGAGAAGTGGGGGAGGGAGGAGGCAGACAGACAGACTCCCACATGCGCCTGACTGGGATCCACTCGGCATGCCCACCAGGGGGCGATGCTCCGCTGCAGTCGGAGCCATTTTAGTGCCTGAGGCGGAAGCCATGGAGCCATCCTCAGCACCCAGGCCAACTTTGCTCCAATGGAGCCTTGGTTGTGGGAGGGGAAGAGAGAGACAGCGAGAAAGGAGAGGGGGAAGGGTAGAGAAGCAGATGGGCGCTTCTCCTGTGTGCCTTGGCTGGGAATCAAACCCGGGACTTCCACACACCAGGCCGGCGCTCTACTGCTGAACCAGTCAGCCAGGGCTCAGTCGTGCATTTTTATAGTTGCTTCACATGTGTGCCCTGACCAGGGATCGAACCTACAAACTTGTTTTGGGATGATACTCTTCACCATCTGAGCTAACCAGTCAGGGTCTAGTTTTTTACGTCTCTAAATAGTTTTTAAATTATTGTTAAATTTCTAAATGACATTTTGTAGATACCAGTTCTCCTAAAACTTATATGGATATGCCAACACAGTCCCATTCAGAACCCCAGCAAACTTTTTAATTGAAATTGACAAGCTCCTAGTAAGAAATTGCAAATGCAAAAGATCTACAATAGCAAAACAACTTTGAAAGTGATTACTTACTTAGAGTGTATCTGATTTAGTATAAACTAAAGTAATCATGACTGTGTGGTATTAGTTAATTGATAAACTTACAGATTTATGGAACAGAGTGCATCTAGAAATAGACTCAGAAATACAGATTAATTGATTTTCAAGGTAAAACATTTAGGAAAAACCATCTTGCATTTGTGGGATAAATCCTTCTTTGTAATTATATATATATATATAAAATTTTTTTGTATTTTTATGAAGTGAGAGACGGGGAGGCAGAAAGACAGACTCCCACATGTGCCCGACTGGGATACACCCAGCAAGCCCATCTGGGGCGTTGCTTTGTTGCCACTGGAGCCATACTAGCACCTGAGGCGGAGGCCATGGGTCCATCCTCAATGCCCAAGTCAACTTTGCTCCAATGGAGCCTTGGCTGCGGGAAGGGAAGAGAAAGATAGAGAGGAAGAAGAGGGGGAAGGGTGGAGAAGCAGATGGGTGTTTCTCCTGTGTACCCTGGCCAGGAATCAAACCCAGGACTTTGACATGCTGGGCTGATGCTTACCACTGAGCAGCTGGCCAGGGCATGATATATTATTTGTTTTATATGTTAATTACAAAAGTATATTTATTAATTTTTTTTAGAGAAAAGAGAGAGAGAAAAGGTAGAGGAGTGGGAAGCATCAACTCTTAGTAGTTGTTTTTCCTGTGTGCTTTGAGTGGGCAAGCCCAGTTTCGAACCAGCGACCTTGACATTCCAGGCCAACTTTTTATGCACTGTGCCATCACAAGTCAGGCACAAAAGTACATTATTAAGTTGATTGGCCCTGTGTGTTCACTTAAGTGATTTAAAATTAAAATATTTGAATTTTCTTCTTGTTATTAGCATACGGTTTTTTTTCAGTTTTTAGATTAAAAGTAGGGAAGTAGCAGTACATGAAAATCATATACTGTTATGTATTTTATGTTACTTTGTCTTTGCACTTTATGCACCCAGATATATTTTTCTATTTTTAGTAGTTTAATAATCAGTTTTAAATTTTGATACTTGAAGTAGTCTCTTTAACTTAATTCAGCAAACACATATTGAGTGCCTACAGCAGTGGTTCTTAACCTGGGTTCTATCGAACCCTAGGGGTTCGATGAGTCGGTCTCAGGGTTTCCAAGAAGCCTCTGCCGCGGAGGCCAGAATAAAGTAATACCGTAATTTGTTGTGAGTTCATGCACTTTGTTGGTTTTGTTCTTTGAGCAAGGTGATGTTCATGCACGGCTCATTTTGTGCACCAGTGAAAAAACATATACCTATGTCTTGAATTTGGGAAAAAAAATCATATTTTATTTATCACTAAAGAAGGGTTTGGTGAATGCACATATGAAACTGGTGGGTTCAGTACCTCAAAAAAGGTTAAGAACCACTGGCCTACAGTAGGCTAGGCACTGTACTATGTGATAGGAATACAGAGATGAGATATTTCTGTTCTGAGTAAGTAGTTGTGAAAATCAAACACATGAAACTCTAAGCATTGATTTTTTTGTTGTTGTTGTATAAACAGTAGAAGTTCCCATCATCAGTTAAACTTTCTGAAGAACAATATTTTGTGTGATTTTTGTTTTCTTTTGCCTTTATTTTATTCCCATCCTTCCATCCCCTCCCCTTGGGTTGTTCTCTGTTTCTGTGTATATATTAGTATTTTGTTTTATTTGTTTTATTGTTTTAGATTCCACATTTAAGTGAAATTATAAATTTGTCTTTTTCTTTCTGACTTGTTTCACTTAGGTAATATCCTCTAGGTCCACCCATGTTGTTGCACATGGTAAGATTCCTTTTTGTTTGTGTCTGACAGAGACAGAAAGAGGAACAGATAGGGATAGACAGACAGGAAGGGAGAGGGATGAGAAACATCAGTTCTTCATTGTGGTACCTCAGTTGTTCATTGATTGCTTTCTCATATGTGCCTTGACTGGGGCCTAGAGCAGACTGAGTGACCCCTTGCTCAAGCCAGTGACCTTGGGCTCAAGCTGGCGACCTCGGGGTTTTGAACCTGGGTCTTCTACGTCCCAGTCTGACGCTTTATCCACTGCGCCACCCGCCTGGTCAGGCCCATTTTTTTTTATTATTGCTGAATAATATTCCATTGTATATGTGTATACCACTTCTTGTTTACCCATTCATGTATTGATGGACATCTAGATTGGTTTCATGTCTTAGCTATTACTAGCAAAGCTGCACTGAACATAAGGGTGTGTATATCTTTTTTTAGTTAGTGTTTATTTTTCTTTGAATAAATATTCAGAAGTGTAATTGCTATATTGTATGGTAGATGTATATTTATATGTCTAAAGTACATGTCTATTTTTAATTGCTTGAGGAATCTCCATACTGTTTCTCACAGTGGCTGTACAAATTTATGATCCCACCAACAATATTTGAGGGTTCCTTTTCCTCCATATTCTCACCAGCACTTGCTATTTGTTAATTTATTGATAATACCATTCTGACAGGAATGAGGTAATATCTCATTATGGTTTTAATTTGCATTTCCCTGATAATTAGTGATACTGAGCATCTTTTCATGTCTGTTGGCCATTTCTATGTCCTCCCTGGAGAAATATCTACTCATTTCCTCTGCCCATTTTTTATTGGATTATTTAGGATTTGTTGGTGTGAAGCTTCTTATATATTTTGGGTGTGAACTCTTGGATGTATTATTTGTAACTATCTTCTCCCATACAGTAGGTTGTCTTTTTGTTCTTTTGATGTTTTTTTTTTTGCTCTGTAAAAGTTTTTAGTTTGATGTAGTCCCATTTGTTTTTTCTTTTGTGTCCTTTACCTGAGGAGACATGTCCAAAAAGATATTGCTGAGAGTTGTCAAAGAGTTCATTGCCTCAGTGTGCCCTATACCTCTCACTAAGTGGCCCCAGGCCATGCGCTTGCAGTAGCCAGCCTTAATTCACACATTGGCCTCACCTGGGCACTTCTAAGCCCAGCACAGTAGCAGTCATCTGCAGATCTCTTTGTACCTCATGCCACTAGATGGCCCTGGGAAGGTGGTGGCTAACCTTGGTCTGCACCTCTCAGGAGCCAGTACACCCAATGGACAGTTTGAGACCAATTTAAAGAATCACTACTTAACCACCTCCACAAGTGGCACACTCAAGGGGCAGACTCAGCAGCACCAGGACCCTACAGTAAGTCCTGCACAGCTGATCCTCTTTGATGGTGAGAAGTTGGTGGTTGCAGGCAGTCCTTGCAGTTGATTGGCTTGGGGATAAATCTCTCCCACTGATGTGCCAAGAGCAGTCAGGGCTCAACTACAAGAGGAGGGCACAGCCCAGATGGAGGAATGCACCTTAAGTACCCAGCTTGGGTGATCAGGGAGGTTGTTCCACTGGATCCTGCAGAAAACTTACTAAAAGAGGACACTGCCAAGCCTGGGAGACATCAGATCTACCTAATACATAGAAACAAACAGGAAGGCTGCCAGAATGAGGAGACGTAGAAACATGTCCCAAATAAAAGAACAGAACAAAACTCCAGTAAAAAAACAACGGTAAATAAAATGGAGAGAAGCAATAGACTAGATGCAAAGTTTAAAATACTGTTTATAAGGATGCTCAGTGAACTTAAAATTTCAAAAGGACCAGTCAGAAATGAAAGATAAACTAACTGAAGTGAATAATTTACAGGGAATCAACAGTAGAGTAGATGAAGGCAAGAAGCAAATTGGTAATTTGGAATATAAGTAAACAAAAATCATCCAATCAGAACAGCAAAAAGAAAAAAAGAATTAAAAAAAGCAAGGATCATGTAAGGAGCCTCTGGGACAACTTCAGGCATACCAACATTTGCATCATGTGGGTACTGGAAGAAGAGAAAGCAAGAATCGAAAACTATTTGAAAAATGATGGAAAACTTCCCTAACCCAATGAAAGAAATAGACATACAAGTCCAGAATGTACAGAGTCTTAAACAAGATGAGCTCAAAGAGGTCCACACCAAGACACATCATGATTAAAATGCAAAAATTTAAAGACAAAGAGAAAATCTTAAAGGCAGTTAGAGGAAAGTAGTTTCCTATAGTAGAGCATACATAGACTTAGCTTATTTCTGAACAGAAACTTTGCTGGCTAGCAGGAAGTGGCAAGAAATATTCATCTTACAACCAAGATTACTTTGTCCAGCAAAACTATCATTTAGAATTGAAGGACAGCCTGACCTGTGGTGGTGCAGAGGATAAAACATTGACCTGGAGTGCTGAGATTTCCAGTTTGGTACTCCATGCACACCAGTCAAGGCACATACGAGAAGCGACTACTACGGGTTGATACTTCCTGCTCCTCCTTCATTCTCTCCTCTCCTTTCTAATAAATCATTAAATAAAATACTTTTTAAAAAAGAAATGAAGGACATATAAAGAGCTTCTCAGACAAGAAAAAAACAAAGGAGTTTATCACCACCAAACCAGTATTACATGAAGTGTTAAAGGGTCTCTAAGAAGACAGAAAAAGTGGTAAAAAAAAAAAGAACAAAAATATGGCAGTAAATACTAATCTTTCAACAACTGAATCTCAATTCAAAATAAATAAGCAGAACAGAAACAGACTCGTAGACACGGAGAACATTTTTATGGTTCCCAAAATGGGGGAGGGGGTTAGGCTTGGGTGAAAAAGGAGAAGGGATTAAGAAGTACAAATTGGTAGGTACAGAATAGTCATGGGGATGTCAAGAATGGCACAGGGAATATAGTAGTATTTAATATTCTAGGAACCATGTATGGTGTCAGATGGGTGCAAGATTTATTAGGATGATCAATCACTTAGTAAGTTATATAATATCTAATCACTGGGTTGTACACCCGAAGCTAATATAATTATGTTTGTCAACTAATTGAAAAGTAAGAAAATGATTTTAGAATAATAATAAAGGAACACCTCATACTTCAGCTGCCCTCTGTCTTAGTCACAATCCCCACTGGTTTTTTCATCCAGAATTGATTGGAATTTCTTTTTTTGTCACTGGACAGTGGACCGGTGTGGGGCTGGGACTTCTGACCTCTCAGGGGGGACCTCTGCAACAGAGAGATATTCCTGCCAATTTTTATTTGTCCATGTGGGTATGGGACCAGCCTTTTCCACATCTCCTCCTACTAGTCTTGATGCGGCTTCATTATATTCTTAGTTGTAGGACTTTTGTTCCACTAGATTTCAGGTGGTTCTGAATGATGGTTGTTCTGTAGTTTGTAATTTTGATGTGGTTGTGGGAGGATGCGAGTACTGTGTTTACTCCACCATTTTGACCAGAACCTGTGTTTTTTATTAAGTACTTACTTATCATAAGTTTTCAAGTCCTGTGTGTTACTTCTAGTTGCATCATTATTATTTCTGGCCCCGTTTCTTTTTTTTTAACCATTGAATTGTACACTTAATATATTTTATTGATTTGAGAGAGAGAGAGAGAGAGGAAGAAGAGAGATGAGAAGCATCTGCTCGTGGTTGTGTCACTTTAGTTGTTAATTGATTGCTTCTCATATGTGCCTTGACCGGGTGTCTCCAGCCAAATCAGTGACCCCTTGCTCAAGCCAGCAGCCTTGGAATCAGTCTCGTCAATGATTCTGAGCTCAAGTTGACAAGCATGCACTCAAGCTGGTGAGCCCATGCTCAAGCCTGTGACTCAGGTTTTAAACCTGGGACCTCAGTGTCCCAGTTGACACTTTATCCACTTCACCACCACTCGTCAGGCAGACCCCATTTCGTTTGGCTGATTTTTCTTTGGTTACAGCTCTCATGATCTGCTTTTTAAAATGTGTAATAATTTTTGGCCCTGGCCTATTGGCTCAGCAGTAGAACTTTGGCCTGGCTTCTGGAAGTTCCAGGTTCGATTCCCGGCCAGGGCACACAGGAGAAGTGCCCATCTGCTTCTCCACCCTTTCTCCTCTACTTCCTCTCTATCTCTCTCTTTCCCTCCTGCAGCCAAGTCTCCATTGGAGCAAAGTTGGCCTGGGCACTGAGGATGGCTCCATGGCTTCCACCTCAGGCGCTAGAATGGCTCTGGTGGAAACGGAGCAATGCCCCAGATGGTTAGAGCATCACCCCCTGGTTGGCATGCCAGGTGGATCCCGGTTGGGCACATGTGGGAGTCTGTCTCTCAGCCTCCCTGCTGCTCACTTTAGGAAAATACAAAAAACAACAACAAAAAAAAAAAAGGGAAGAAAAGATAAAATGTGTGATACTCTTTTATTGGATTCTGAATATTGTTAATGTTACATTGTTGAGCATCAGATTATGTATTTTCCTTTAAGGAATGTTGAATTTTATTCTTACATAAAGTTAGTTTGCTTTGGTTCAGATTGATCTTTTTTTTTGACTTACTTTAAAACATTGTTAGGCAGCTCTAGGATTGAGCTGTAGGATTACTTTGGAGTTAATTCAGCCCTACCTTTTTTTTTCTTTTTTAAGTGAGAGGAAGGAAGATAGTAAGATAGACTTCTGCATGCGTCACGACCAGAGTCCACCTGGCAACCTGCGTCTTGGGCCAATGCTCGAATTAACTTGAGTGATCCTCAGCGCCTGAGGCCGATGCTGGGACCAACCGAGGTATCCTCAGCGCCTGAGGCCAACATTGGGGCCAACTGAGCTATCCCCAGCTCCCAGGGCCAATGCTCGAACCACTTGAGCGACTGGCTGTGAGAGGAGAAGAGAGAGAAGGGGGAGAGGAAGGGGATGAGAAGCAAATGGTTGCTGCTTATGTATGCCCTGATGGGGATTGAACCCAGGATGTCCACATGCTAGGCTGACACTCTTATTTCCACTGAGCCAACCAGCCAAGACCTAGTCCAGTGGTTCTTAACCTGGGTTCTATCAAACCCTAGGGGTTTGATGAGTCGGTCTCAGGGGTTTGGAGAAGCCTCTGCCGCGGAGGTAAAGACACACTTATGTAAAGTCGTGATGACACGCCCCGCTTGGCCATCACTTGCTGCAGAGGATCACGTTACATTGCTTGGCCAACCAGTGCTGCGGGGAATTTAGTGCGCACAGTAGTCAATGGCTGTCGTAGTTGTACGTCGTGTGGTTTCTTTCTTAATATTTTAATCCATACTAAATATGTCGAGCAAAACAAGAAAGTGGTCGGACGAATATGTACAACATGGATTCACATGTATCACAGAACGGCATGGGAGTCAGCGTCCTATCTGCATGATATGCAATGCCAAGTTGAGCAACTTGAGTCTCGCACCGGCAAAACTAAATTTGGAAAAAGAATCATATTTTATTTATCACTAAAGAAGGATTCGGTGAATGCGCATATGAAACTGGTGGGTTTGGTACCTCAAAAAAGGTTAAGAACCACTGGCCTAGTCCTATTTTTTTATGTGTGACTTTTCAGAGGCCTTTACTGATTCTTCCAAGTATAACACAGCTCTTTCTTTCCTTTTTCTCTCTTTCTTTCTCTCTTTCTTTTTTTATAGGCTTTAATTTTTAGAGCATCTTGAGATTTATAGCAAAATTGAGCAGAATGTACGTTTCCCATTATCTCACTCACAGGAGCATAACCTCTTCCACTGTCTCCTGAATGGCTATTGTTCAACTAAAGAATTTCTAGTGCTGTTGCTTTGGTAATCTGTCCTGCAAATTCCAGCTGCTTCAGCTTTCTCAATTTCTATCTCCTCAATTCATTTAGAATGGTGTGCTCTACTTGAGGTTACTTGGTGTGCTCTGTACTGGGTTTGCTAAATGTTCCCAGGAAGAAAGCCAAGGTTAGCAACCTCATTTGTGTCATTTTTCTCAAAAATCACAGTTTTGTATTGCTTGTTGTCCGTACTCTGAATACATTTATTTCATATACTTTGTCCAGTTTTTTAGTTATAACATGACAGTGGTTATTCTATACCAGTATTCTGCCACACCTACAAGTGGGTTTTTATAATTAGTGGATTGTAGCTAATGTCTAATTTATAGTCTCTATGTTATAAATTATTTTGGATTTAACTCAGAAATAGTTCTAAGAAAAACAATCATCCTAAGGAGTTTTCTAGGTCTGTTTAGCTCAGTATGTGTTTCTGGTGTATAATGCTAATTGTACTGTGTCCACTACAATCAGTAATAATATTCATTTAGGTCAGATTTCAGCAAACGTTTTCTGTAAAGGGCTTGAAAGTAAAGTTTTAGGCTCTGTTGGGTGTTGCCAGCACATATGGTCTCTTATATATTCTTCTCTTTTCCTTCCTTTTGTCTTCTGTTCTTTTAAAACTATAAATAGTATTCTTAGCTCAGAGGCCAACTCTTGGACAAGAGATACAGTTTACCAACCCCTGCTGTAGATCTAAGTAAATGGTTCATCACTGTTACGATAGAGTGTTCAACGGTTCATCTCTTTTTGTTTAGAACATTCAAGGAGCTGGTTGACTTTTTGTTAGGGTTTTTTTTGTGTAAGAAATTCAACCATCTAAGGACAGTATGGAATTGATGAGTCTGAAGATTGCTTTCAGCCACTGTTTTAAGCAAGGAGTCACTGGCTTGACCTGAGAACCCCCACCCTTGTTGAAGGCATGTATGAGAGGTAATCAATCAGTGAGCAACTAAAGTGATGCATCCACTACTTGATGCTTCTTATCTCTCTCTTTGCCTGTCTCTCTCACTAGAAAAAACCCCACACAACTATATAATACTCCATTGTAGGTATGTAGTATGGTTAATTTGGCCTCATTGATAAACAGATAGGCTGTTTCTAGTCTTCTGCTCTCAGAAATGTTCTATTTTGTAGATCTCTTGTGAGATTATATCTATAGGATAAATTTTTAGAAGTTGAATTGCTGGCTCAAGAGGTATGTGCATTTAAAATATTATAAATATTGCTTGGTTGCACTTTATTTGGATTGTATCACTTTATACTTCCTTTCAGTTAAGGGCCAAACAGTAAATATTTCAGGTTTTGCAGCTCACATTATGGTCTTTTTTTTTTTTTCAGTTATTTTAGAGAGAGGAAGGGAGTAGGGAGAGAGAGAGAAACATTGGTTTGTATTCCACTCATTTATACACTCATTGGTTGATTGTTGTATGTGTCCTAACTGAGAATTGAACCTACAGCCTTGGTGGATCTGGACAGTGCTGTAACTAAGTGAGCTACCCGGCCAGAGCCATGTAGGGTCTTTGTCACATACTTTTCTTTATATATTTTTTGGCCTTGGGCCATAGTTTGGCAGCTTTGGCCTATAGCATAGATGCCAGGCTGTTTTCAAAGAAAAGGTTTTGTCATTACCAATCTGCTATGTGAACATGGTATCTCATTGAATTATAATTATTTTTATTTTTTGGTGATGGAAACACAGAGAGAGAGATAGATAGGGACAGACAGACAGGAAGGGAGAGAGATAAGAAGCATCAGTTCTTGATTGCGGCACCTTAGTTGTTCACTAACTGCTTTCTCATATGTGCCTTGATCAGGGGGCTACAGCAGAGCGAGTGACCCCTTTCTCAAGTCAGTGACCTTTGGGCTCAAGCCAGTGACCATGGGGTCATGTCTATGACCCCATGCTCAAGCCAGCAACCCCATGCTCAAGCTTGTAAGCCCGCGCTCAAGCCAGAGACCTTGGGGTTTTGAACTAGGTTCCTCTGTGTTCCAGTTCGACGCTCTATCCACTGTGCCATCACCTGGTCAGGCTGATCTTTTTTTTTTTTATTATTCAGTAAATTTATTCTGGATTTTGTGAAATTGTAAGAAAGGCTTTTCTCTACTTTAAGACTTAAAAATAATGTTTCTTTGTTTTCTAACTTTTAATTTTTATGTCTAAACCTTAAATACATCTGGCAATTGTTTGGTATGAGTTAGGGATCCAGTTTTTCTAGGTCGCTACCCTTTTTTTCCAATACCATATTTTGAATTTAAATGTAGGCCCTGGCCAGTTGGCTCAGTGGTAGAGTGTTGGCTCAGCATGTGGCTGTCCTGGGTTCGATTCCTGGTCAGGGCATCTGCTTCTCTACTCCTCTCCTCCCTTCTCTCTCTCTCTCTTTTTTCCCCTCTTGCAGCCATGCCTTGGTTGGAACAAGTTGACCCTGGGCGCTGAGGATAGAACCATGGCCTTGCCTCAGGAGCTAAAATAGTTCATTTGCTGAGCAACAGAGCAGCAACCTCAGATGGGCAGAGCATTGCCCGATAGGGGGCTTGCCTGGTTGATCCCAGTCAGGGTGCATGTGGGAGTCTGTCTCACTGCCTTCCCTCTTCTCACTTAAGAAAAATAAAATAATAATTATAAAAAACAATTTAAATGTAGAAAATTTGAAAGTTGCTTGCAAAATTACTTTTTAGTATTTTCTCATTTGCTATGGAACTTAGATTAAACTGCTGACTACATGTAATACATATTCTTCCATTCATTTAGCAGTTACTGAGCACATGCTGTGTGATCAGGTATTAAGGATAAACTGTTGTAGAGAGATGGCTCTAACCCTGACCTTTAATTGCTTATAGTCTGGTAGATGTATCACACTCTTAAGTATGAGTATGTATTAACATCCTGCTTTTTAATTTATATTTTCTTACTAATGTCTATTATTAGAATTTAAAAAATAAATGGAACAGTGGAAAGAATAATCCAATGAGTATCTGTAACACTGAATATGCTGTCATCCCTTCTTCTCTCCCTGTGACATACTTGTGAAAATAAGCTATAGATAGGCCTAAGATTTTATTATCTGTTGTTTGAATTGATTTCTATTTAGTTGAGTAAAAATGGTCATTATTTTCTCAGTTTTTATAGTTCTGTGAGGAGGAGGGATTATCATAGTACTTTCTATATAGTAGTTTCCTAATAAATACGGGGGGGGGCAAAAGTAAGTTTACAGTTGTGTGTATGCAAAGCAGTTTATTCTTGTGTTATTATTTATTAGTTATTGTATTATTTTTTATATGAACAACTTTAAACCTATTGCCCTACACTGTATGTGCTGAATGAATGAGTACTTTAGACAGTCGGAGCTATTGAAGGACTGCAAGGGCTATTATTACATGAAATGATTTATGATTTTATTTTATTTATTTTAAATTTTTATTGATTTTTTTTTTACAGAGGAGGGTGGGGGAGGCACAAGAAGCATCAACTTTTAGTTGTTTCTTGTATATGCCTTGACCAAGGAAGCCCAGGTTTTGAACCAGTGACCTCAGCATTCCAGGGCAAATGCTTTATCCACTACACCACCACAGGTCAGGCTTGGTTTGTGGCTTAGAAAAATAATTCTGTTGTTTTTTTGGAGGAGGCATCTTGAAGAAAGCTTTCATTTGGACCCTGTAACTCAAATCAACTTTAACAGAAAGAGGGATTTATCCTCGATCATTGAACTGAGGGAATGATTTGAAGAATCAACCACATTGATATGGGTTTCAGGGACAAATAAAAGCAAGGCTGTTGTTAGTACCACTAATATTTTTAGTGTTTGCCTCAGTGTGTGGTTTTATCAATTCCAGTTTGATTGCTCATGGACCAATTAAATATAGTTCAGGGTTAGGGTTTTCTAAGAATATGGTTGCTTCTTAGATAACTGGTTTGGGGAATTAGTTCAGGGGAAAGGAGAATTGGAGTGTTTTTCTATTTTGAGCAAACTGCAGGTGTGGTTAATCAAATGAGGGAAATACAAGAAGAGTATGCTTGGAATAGGAACATGATGAGTTTGGTTTTAGAGATAGGTACTAAGCAGGATGTCACTAGGACCTGTAAGGATATAGAAATCTGACTCTTAGGTCTAAGCTAAAGTGCTTAGGAAGTTAACAATAGAAGTCAAGGCTATGGTGGTGAATAAAATAATCTTAAGTATACAAAATGAGAAAAGAACTGGAATCTTGGAGGAAAGCTGATGTTGAGTGCAATAGAGGAAGAATATGAAATGAATTAATAGACCAATTAGAAAGGTAGGAAGAAATACAGTGTCAAAGAAATCAAAGGGATTTTATCCAGGAGAAGTATTGCCACATAAGAGATATGCCACACAAATCCTAATGAATTTGGCCATTAGGAAATCATTGATAATCATTTTTTGTTTGTTTTTGTCGTGTGTGTATGTGAGACACACATACACACACACACATTCAGGAAGGGAGAGAGATGTGAAGCATCAATTCAGTTGCTGCATTTTAGTTCATTGGTTGCTTCTCATACGTTCCTTTACTAGGGGGCTTCAGTAGTGACCCTTGCTCAATTCAGCAACTTTGGGCTCAAGCTGGCGACCCTGTGCTCAAGCCAATGACTTTGGGATTTTGAACCTGGGACCTCAGTGTCCCAGGCAGATGCTCTATATACTGCGCCACCACCTGTCAGGCTCATTGATTATCTTAATGAGAGCATTTCCAATACAAAATTGGGAATCAGGTTGCATTCATTTAAAGGATTAAGGTGAAGTAGGAATCAACCAATGTAGATTTTTTTTCTAGAAATTTGACTGTGAAGAAAAGAGGAATGAGGGCAGGAGAAATACAAGACCAGAAGGGTTCATTTTTGCTGTTCTATTTTAGAATGAGAGAGACTTGAACATATAGTTTAAATAGTAAACAGTTTTTAAATATAATCTAGCTTTGATAAATTTTATGTTTAAATATTTATTAATGTAAGCATTACTGCTATGTTTATTAGAGTTAATGCAGAAAAATTGGGACTCTGAGATCAGAGGCGGCCTGGGTTCTAATATCAGGTCCCCGGACTAATCATAATACTAATTATAATGACCGCTTTTATATTTCCTTTTACGTGTCAGACACTCTGTTAGTACTCACTATCATTAATCCTCCCCCAAATTAATTTCCCAGATCATTGTTATACTGTTTTATAAATAAAGAAACCTGAGAGTTTACTTCTCAGGGTCACATAGATTTTCAGTGATCATGCTGTGATTCCAACACAGGTATGTCTGGTATGTCTGATTCTGAAGTTGGTACTTTTTTCTGTATCACGTTGCCTTTCTTCACTAACTAAAAATAGTTTCTCAAGTTTTAGGTCTCTGTTTCCTTGCCTGTCAAATACAGATAATCTTATCTGTCACGCTTGTCTCAAAGTGTTAATTGAATACTGCAGAATTATCTAAATTTTTTTGGAAAGAAAAATATAAATATTTGATTAAATACCAGACAGACCTTATAAATGTGGCCAACGTTAGCATTATCATTTGTCTAAACAGTATTTTACTTTTTAAGGTGGTGGTATCATGGATACAGAAATGTCTGAAGATATAGACCACAACTTAACTCCTACCCTTGACAGCATGTCTTATGGAATGCCGAATCAAACAGGATCTGAAAATTCATTGCTGGATGAAGATGATTATTTTTTGAACTCTGGGGATCTTGCAGGAATTCCAGTCGTTGGTAGTGACAATGAGGATGAACAGGATTTTAGTTCAAAGGACAATCTTGTTTCTTCAATTCATACTGATGATAGCTTGGAAGTAGAGAGAAGAGTCACACAGCATGAATCAGATAATGAAACTGAAATACAGATTCAAAATAAATTTAAAAAAGACTTTCCTAAACAGTTTGATCAGGTTTCTGTCTTTAAATCCATACGGAAAGATTTTAGTCTAGTAAGAGAAAACAGCAAAGAGACATTTTCTGGAAAGGAGAAAAATAGAGACCTAACTTATGAACGTGAAAAACAGTTGGACAAACCCCATAAAGAGTTGGATTCAAGGTTGAAAAGCAGTTTTTTTGATAAAGCAGGTAATAATTGTTGGAATAGAGCCATGAACCACAATAAATAACAACATACTTATAACTTTTATTTCTAATGCTGAGCGAAATATGAACAGTTAAATTCATTGTAAGCTTGTCATTTTTCTTTTATCCCTGTCCTTTGCAGAATGACTGAAATTCTCCCTGTAACTTTTGGTAATGGTATAATGGGTGAAACATAGCTCTAAACCTCATTTTTCCCTTCCCTAGTTGCAATATTTTGATAAGAAGGCACAATACTTGAATCTCCTGTTCATTTTCTTTGGTTGAACATTTGAACCTGAAGTTGGATTTAACTTCTTTGTGCTGTAAGCACTAATTCAGACTGCTGTCCCACCAAATTAGGGAGCATTTTCTTTTTTGATAACATTTCAATTTTATGTTTTAGAAGTTTTTTGAGGCTCTTTTTGACCCTCTTTGCTCAGTTTACCCTGTACTTTATTTAGCTCTAGTTGCGTTCTTGAATATAGCATATATTTTTCTCATGCCTTCTTTTTTTCTTACTGTTCCATTTGCCTGCATGTCATTTTATCTCTTTGCATATATGCCTGTAAAAGTACTTTTTATCCAACAATGGCTAATTCATAAATCTCTTCTACTCTGTAGTCATTCCTAATCTTTCTACCCAAGAATTAATTATTTCCTTATCCATATTTTCATAGCATTTTGCTCATGCCTCATTATTTATAGTCCTTATAGCACAGTAGTATAGTTCTGTATTCATTTTTGCCTTACCTACTAATGTAGGAGTTTATTATAGAAGGTCAGATTGCATCTTATTTGTCTTTGTATTCTTGGGCATAGTGAAAATAGTAATGTTTCAATAATTTTTCAGTAGATGTGAGAGAAAGTAAGGTATAATTTACTGACCCTTAAATTTCTTCTTATAATTCTAGGAAAAATACGGTAGAAAACACAAATCAGTATTTTTTAAAAGAACAATTAATTTTAAGTATCTATTATAGAAGGCTGGGCAAGGATATACTATATTATTCAGTATGTATTTTCAGTATTCCTTCCAGGGATATTGAAAATTATGAGAGTACTTATTCTCAAGGATCATAATGTCTAGTAGTAGAAGGGACAAGAAAAGTTAAGTATTAGAAGTGTCAGTGACCAGTTGAACAGTATAAGATTTAATTTATAAGTAAAGATAGTGGTGGAAGAGTTTGTCATAAGGCAATGCATGAAGATTTCTTTCAAATACCTGGAAGTGTTCTGAGTATTCTTAGTGATGATTTTTAACTTATTGGCCAGGAAAGGTTTTACAGAGGAGAGGTGAATTCTGAATTGAGCTGAGTCTGGAAGACTGTAAAGGTTAGGTTAGAGGAGACCTGGAATGCTATACGCAGAAATGGGGAAGAACAAACAAGTAATTTTCAGTGCGTAGTGAACAAAGTGGCCATTTTATTTAGGTTTGAGCAAGGGAAAGTGTGAAGTAAGGCCAAAAGTTAGGTGGGGCCAGATTGTTTACTTTGAACGAAACTACCTTTGGGTGTTTTTGGGGACCCACCTCACGCTAACAAGCATCTTTGTCGGAAAAGAGAGGTGGTTATCAAATTTTTCGTCACTCTTTATAAGATTTGTTATTCATATACATGTGTTTGTTTTGTTTTGTTTTTCTTTCAGTAGCTAATCAAGTTGAAGAAACATTACATACTCATTTACCACAAACCCCAGAAACAAACTTTAGGGTAAGTTTTCAGTGTGTATGTAGAATGCTGTAACTGTGGCAAGTGTCAAAGTTTTCTTTATGTCACTTTCTAAAACTGTAACTATATGTAGTAGGTAGAGTGCTGATTTTTTTTAATTTGCTTTATTATTTGGGAAAGGACATCTTTGGAGATGTTCTAAGAAGTCTCAGCTCTTAGATTCTTTATTTGCATTTGCTATTTAGACATATGTCCCATTTACTTTTAGCTATAGGGACTCTAATGAATGTCCATAGAATTCTTCCTTTCCAATGAGTTTTTCTTTGGGTGTTGAACCTGAAGAGGAATAATTCTAAATCTGAATATTTATTAATCCTTTATATTGTGTTTTAGGATTCCAGCTATCCATTTGCCAATAAAGAATCCATTGGTTCGGAACTGGGGAATTCCTTTGCATCAAATATTAGAATTAAAGAAGAACCTTTGGATGATGAGTATGACAAAGCAATGGCACCACAGCAGGGACTACTAGACAAAATTAAAGATGAACCTGACAATGCTCAAGTAAACATTTCACCTTTATTTTCCCCCTTCTTTTTGCTCCACACATGAATTATTCATTTGAGAATGGAAGTTCTTGTTTAAGAAGTGAAGTAGTTTGTTGACAGCCTGAGAGGAGACTCTTAATGAAGGTTGAGGCAGTTGGAATTATCTTGTGAGAATAATGGTAAGGAATCAACAGGAGTTATATGAAACATTTCCTGGGTAGTAATTAAAGGCTTTTAACCCACTTTATTCCTAAATACCACTGTTCTCTGATCTTTACAGTTGTAGTGCAGAATTAGGGAAAGTGTGAGTCTTCAAGGATTAGAGCAGTGGTTCTTAACCTGGGTTCTATTGAACCCTAGGGGTTCGATGAGTCAGTCTCAGGGGTTCGAAGAAGCCTCTGCCACGGAGGCCAGAATAAAGTAATACCGTAATTTGTTGTGAGTTCATGCACTTTGTTGGTTTTGTTCTTTGAGCAAGGTGATGTTCATGCACGGCTCATTTTGTGCACCAGTAAAAAAACATATACCTATGTCTTGAATTTGGAAAACAAGATCGTATTTTATTTATCACTAAAGGGTTCGGTGAATGTGCATATGAAACTGGTGGGTTCGGTACCTCAAAAAAGGTTAAGAACCACTGGATTAGAGATTGATATAGAAGATATAATTGAAGGTTTATAGTATCTTTTTAGTTTATATAAGGTCATATAAGGTAATAAGCCTTTGCAGTTACTGCTAATGAAGTATAGGCTACATATTGATTTAAATGTTTTTCCAGAGGGAGTAATGGACAGGTTGTCCTTGGAAGGGTTAATTGAAAAACCAGTGCATAGGATCAGTGGGTAGAAGGTAAAGAAGACTTTGATGGATGATAAGGAATATGAAATTTGAGATGTTGGAGTAATAAGAGTAAGGATGGAGCTCTGTTATTTCAGTGTAGCTCTGGAGGTAAAAGTCATAGAGATCCTTCCTATAAGTCAGTGAAGTTATTTGTGTAGTTAATGACATTGCAGTGGTTTGATGAAAGAAAGAAGTTATATCAGGTACTGTTTAATAATGGAATGTAGGAAAGGGAACAAGGGATGAATACACAGTAGCAGCATTTATTTGAGGGTGGTCACAGATCGCATTAATTCAGAGGTTGAGGAAGTAAAGATGTTATCATTTAGCTATTTTTCTGAAATGACAGTTGATCTGGAGAAAGCTTGCCTTTCCACATCTTCCTGTTAATACCGGGGGTTTGAGAATCTGAGGCTTCTGTGTAAGAGATATTTTCATTTAGGTGTCTTTGAGCAGGATTTCTTAACCTCAGCACTGTTGACATTTTGGGCCAGATAATTCTTTGTCGTGAGGGGCTGTCCTGTGCATTGTGGAATGTTTAGCAGTATTTTTGGCTTTCTAGAAGCCTGTAGCAGCCGTCACCCCCGCCCCCACCAGTGCCTCCCAAATGTTTCCACGTGGTCCCTGGGGAACAAAATTGTCTGTTACTGAGAACACTATTTCAGAGTAAGGAGATAAAGAGTAGATGATTTATAGGTGGAGATGATTGGTAGGGTCTGACAGTTCCTCAGTTACAGGAAATTCATGGTGCATGCCCAGAGGAAGGTAACTGTGGAGTAGTGATGGTTGGGTGGGAATGAGTGTAGTGGCCACAAAGATGGTAGAGAAGGAACGTGAAAATATTTGAAAAGAAGGTAGATTAAATGTATATTTAATAGAAGCAGGCAAAATGGAGATCTTGGATATCTGAAATAGGGATAAAGAAATGCTCTGACCTAGGGAAAATTCATGTGGCAGTGTATGCCTCAGAAAACTACAATCATGTATGTATACAGGGCATATATCCTGTCTTTACACAGCTCAGTATAGACATGGGAAATCCCTAAGAAATCGTGATGATTTCTTGGGTGTCCAAAGGCATCCCATTCTCACTGTACCTGACCTGGTGACACTTTTCTTGGGATGGAAAGGCAGTTAATGCTACGACCAAATACATTGGGAAAGAATCAGGAATGATTTTTTGTACTACTGTTCAGAAAATAATCAGATGTTCTAGTGCAGGGGTCCCCAAACTTTTTACACAGGGGCCAGTTCACTGTCCCTCAGACCGTTGGAGGGTCGGACTATAAAAAAAACTATGAACAAATCCCTATGCACACTGCACATAGCTTATTTTAAAGTAAAAAAACAAAACGGGAACAAATACAATATTTAAAATAAAGAACAAGTAAATTTAAATCAACAAACTGACTAGTATTTCAATGGGAACTATGGGTGCGGATGCATCCTAAGCTCCTCTCACTGACCACCAATGAAAGAGGTGCGGAAGTGCGGTGGGGCCAGATAAGTGGCCTCAGGGGGCCTCATGCTGCCTGTGGGCCCAGCCTGTAGTTTAGGGACACCTGGTCTAGTGGCTGGGAAATACTATAAGACAGAATTATCAGGATAAACACCTAGGTTTTTATACTCTATTCAAAGTGTAATATTGTGTTATAAAATGCTGAATATGAAATTTCATCATGATTATGGGGAAGAACTTTCCCAAAGACTCAACACCAGATTGATTGGATTCTTGGGAACCAAGCAGGAATATGTGTAAGTCCTGGGCTTAAGGTCCAGAAGCATTCTTTACCCTGATTCTACAATAAGGCGTTCCAGCGTGCAAGTGGGTAAAGCTACTTTTTTCTGAAAAGTCCTCTGTTATCAGCTACACCAGTCCTGTGGGAGCAGACCTTTGATAATTCTTCTAGAAATCCCTCAGGGGACCTTGTGTTCAACTAAAGTTCTTTTCCTTTTCCTACTCTCCTCTTCCCACTTACTTCTCCTCTCCCTTTCCCTTGCTTTTCCTGTCCTCCGTGTCACCTCCACTCCACCCTCCTCCTCGTCTCCCTCCTGTTGTCCTCCTCACCTTCACTCGACCCCTCCTCCCTCCCCCCCTTTCCCTTCCCCTCTCCCTTTCCACACTGACCTGTTCTTTTAGGGGTCTCTTCCCCAATGACCATTGGAAATCTGTATTCCTTGCTCTTCAGTGCTGCCTAATGCTTTATCACTCTTCTTCATTTCCCATAGACTGTAAAAGGGAGTTCCAATGTATTATTTTATTAAAACAGTACTATATTAACCTAAGGCTCATAAAATACTGATAGATTTTACTTTTGATCATTAATTACTAGTAATAGCTTTTCTCATGATGTTTTTTTTTTCTTTTTTGGGGGGGGCTGTGGGGGGCTCTCATGGTTTAATAAAATTATAGCTTTAGCTCATGGCACCGTGTCAGAACCTCCAGCGATTTTTCTCTTTGCCTAAATTGTAGGGTTTTTTTCCAGCTTGCTCCTGATTCTTCTACGTGATCCGTTTTGGTTTTAATTTCTTAGCTTTCCCATATAAAGCACTCAAGTGCTGAAATGTGTGTATATATAAATTTCAATACTTCTACTTATTTGCTCTTATTTCTTGTTAGATTTTCTGAGTTTGTCAGTTGTTACCCTGCTGTCTCTCTTACTGGCCTCCCGATTTCATTTCTTCATGCAAATCCCATTCCATGTCACAATAATATTTTCTGTGGTATCTTTACAATTACAGATGCTTTTATGTTTATTGTGTTGTTCTATCCTCTTATTTCGGAAGGCCAAAGTAGATGACACTAATTCTAATTCCATTTGTGGATGAGGCAACTGAGGTTCGTAGAGGTTGTTAGTTATTCAGGGAGCCAATCTGGGGCCATAATCAAGGTCTTATTATTATTAGTCTACCAGTATTTTTATATATAAGAGTTGTTTAATAATAATTTAAAAGAAAACCTGAAATTGAAACTTTAAAGAGCCAGAGAACTCATTTTTCTTCTCCTTTTTTCAAATATGTAGCTCTAAAAACTGGAAATTTAATAAGTGTTAAACATTAAAATCATGATTTTTTCCCCCTTTTGCTCATAAAAAAAAGGAGAACTAATATACACTTTTTCATTGAAATAAGTAGATTAGAATGGGAAAGCAAATGTCACAATAGTGAGTCATGTAGTCTTGGAAATAACACAGTAATTAAATGTTGGGAATTTTTTTAGTCATATCAAGTTAACTTGGTTATAGTAATTGGGTTCTTCATTCATAAAAATTTTTTTGGGATGCTGACATGGATCTTCTGTTCTGGTAAACAAAGGAAAGTTAAAAGATACTGGTAAAGGATTTTGTTTTGTTTTGACACCTGATTTTGTGCTTTTGAAAGCTTTTGGGTCATTAGATTTTTACTTCTCAAGTTATTAGACATTGATTTGTTATTAAATATTTGTAAATTTAGTCATTGTTAAGGAATTCTTATGTACAGGTGATTCTACCTTGAAGGCATCGTGGGTTGTATACGCAGAGTACTTAAATACATGCTTATTTTACTATATTACATAAGTAATGCGTACTTGAGGCTTATGGAGTGTATCCGAAGTTTGGAATAATTGTCACTGACAAAGAGCTGATGGGAGACCGTTAAAAAACACGCCAATGAGTTTTGATTATTTCTTCTGAAATTTGCATTATAGTATATTAACATAGTACTGTCAGGATTGGTCAATATTAGATAATCTTTTAACTGCACCAACATGTCACATAAGACTATATAAATAGATATATAGATGCCAGAAGACATCTCATGTAATTCACTATGCATTTCTTATAATAGATACTCTCTTGATCATGGTAAGGAAATACCTACTTCAGATCAATAACAGTCATTGAATTTAAAACTAAAATGATGGAAACCTACTGTTAATAATTACTAAAAGAACACAAATTACTGATTCAGCATTATTATTTAACTCTTGTTGGATTTCGACCTAATACATGTTAAAGAAATTAGAAGAAGTAATGGAAAAGGGGAGAGAAAATTATCATCATTTGCTGGTAAGAATCTTTATTAGAGAATTAGTAGATTTCATGGAAGTTTAGTGGAATAGCTAGTTGGATGTTAAATAAAAGATAGCAATATAATATAAACCAGTTGTTTCCCAGTTAGATAATATGATGAGAAGATACACTGTTTTTTACAGCAAAGCTACTAAAGTGTATGATGTCAGATAAAAGACAATTTGAATGAATGGTGAGACTTTTTTTAAAAAGTAAGATACCAGTTATTGCTAATAAAGGTATAGTTTTGATATAATTCTGATGAAAATATTAATAGGTTCTGATGTTTTGAAGAAGAATAAATAGACATGTGCACACATGTTACACTTATGTTCTAAAAAACGAGGAGGTTGATAGCGGCAAACTCTA
The DNA here is from genome assembly GCA_037038555.1 of Rhynchonycteris naso. Classification (NCBI taxonomy): domain Eukaryota; kingdom Metazoa; phylum Chordata; class Mammalia; order Chiroptera; family Emballonuridae; genus Rhynchonycteris; species Rhynchonycteris naso. The sequence goes on along the minus strand of CM072997.1, from coordinate 211,228,452 downwards.
TTAATTGGTTAAACATCCCACAGTTGTTTTCATTAGGGTAGTGTGATTTCATAAAGTTAGTTAGGCTAATAATGATGATACAGAATAGATTGCCACAAGAAACTGGCTATGTTAATGGTGAGTGGAAGAAATTCAACAGCTATTCACAGAAAGAAAAAGAAAAATATCTATTACACACTGAAGTAAATAAACCCCAGATGGATTTAAAGTGGGGATTGGCAAAATTGTCAGTAACGGACCAAATCCAGACTGCCCTCTGTGTGTGTGTGTTTGTTTTTTGCACAGTTTTTGTGAATAAAGTTTTAGTGCAGCATTGCCACATTCATTCATTTGCATATTGTCTCTGGAGTTGAGTGGTTCTTATAATATGGCCTGCATAACTGAAAATATTTAGTATCTGGCCCTTCGCAGATAAGATTTGTTGACCTTTGGATTAAAGGACTATACTATAAACAATGAAACCGTGTTCTCAGTGTTTTATTGCAAAAGAATAAAGTGTCAGCTTTTTTGGCATAAAAATAGAAACTTCAGGACATGAAATTTTAACTCAAATTACATATAGAGAAAATGTTGATAACATGTTTAGAGGACTAAAGTTATATTATAATACACTTTTTTGTAAACAGATATTTAAAAAGATTTGCAAATTGAAAAATCAGTGAGGAGAGAAGCCTTCTAAATGTTTTTATTCCATAAATTACTATAATAATAAATATGATTAAGTTTTTAAAAAGTCTCTCATTATGTATGAAAAAACTTGACTATGTACCTACCTGTTTTCCTAGTAATTCCCCTGTAAGAATCCTTTCTTTAGGAGTTAACCCTAAAAATGCAAATATAAAAATTCAAAAAGATGTTCTTTATGGAATTACTGATTATAGCAAATGTGTGGAAACAATCGGACCGACATTGGATTGGGGGTTATGTAATCTCAATGCCATGCAGGGCCATCAAGTTGGAGCCTGAGTACAAAGGAAAAATTAGAAATACTGATGCTGTCTTTATATACTGAAAGTTTTGGTATCATGCTCATCATAGATTATTTTTTATTTAAAAAATATTGCATTGACATTTTTTTTATCTTGATTACTGGGATTTTTGGTGCTTTAATTTTATGCCTGAGGCAAGTGCCTCATTCACCTCACCCCAATCTCTCTCCTGTGTAATCTGCTATGTCTATTAAAATATATCAGTATTTCTCAAACTTAAGTAATGTACAGACACCCCTTATCACAAAGAAAGGGAGTATGTTGAAGTTACTTGGGAATTCCAAGAATAAGAAGTCTTGTGGGGTTTGCAAGTTTCAGTGTGAAAATGAATTAATTTACTATTTTGTGGTTTTACAATGCAATAATATAATTGTAAAAGCAAAGAACAGCACTTAAACTTGTAGTATAACTCAGTTATATGTAATTTTTTATGACAAAATGTTTACATTCACTAAAAATGCCATTGAAATAAAGACACAATTTTAAAAATATTCTTTTAGAACTCTCAGACTCCCTAGAGTATCTCTGTAGACCTCAAGGACTGTTGGACTCCAACTTAAAAAGCACCGATATTTAGCCACCAATAGTTTTTTGGAGCAATATTTAATAATATGGAAATGCTCAGTTGGTTACAGTGATCAAAATCATTTTATAAGAATGGTATATTCAGTATAATTACAGCTATGTAAAGAAATAAAAGCCTCTGAATGCATGAGGGGTAATAACAAGAAAGAAATATATCAAAAGAAGAACAGCTGTTTGGGGTGATAGAAATGTGATTAGAATGTTTTTCTTATTTCTACTTGTCTAAATTTTGTATAGTGAGTGTATATTACTTTTATAGGTAAACAGTAACTTAAAATACTGTAATAACATTAAAAATAAAAAAATTATTAGATAGCTACTTTTATATTTGGCCTTTTACTCTCTCAGCATATATAAACTTATTCCCTGATTATAATTGTATTTTGCTGCTGTCATTTTTTATTAATGTAGTAAATAAACATTTTCTACCCCTATATATCTATAGTAAAATGTCTTCAATGTCTGGATTTTTTAAGGTACATTGTATTTATTCTTTCCTGTATGTATTTATTTATTTTCTTTCTGTTTTTAAAGGAGTTTAGTCATGGCCAACAGCAAAAAACTCAAGAGGGGGAACTGAAAATTAGTGCTGTGTTTTCAGTCAGTGGCAGTCCTCTTGGTAAGAAACAGTACTGAATGAATTATATTTATTTATTCTGACCAATATGAGTGAGAAGAAGTGTCTACTTGTATTAGTAAACTAAGCAGTTCTCCCTGCCCAATTAGAATGGCTGTGCATTGCATAATTAGCATTGGCTTTCAAGACCAGTTCTAAAAGAAAAAGAAAGATGCATACTTAAAATTCATGGTAGTAAAAGTAAAACATTTTTCTTGCAATTTTTTTTTAAGCTCCACAGTTGACTACTGGCTTTCAGCCTCCTCTGGCGTCATCTGGCATGAATAAAATGCTTCCTTCAGTTCCAGCCACAGCTGTTCGAGTTTCCTGTTCTGGTTGTAAAAAAATTCTCCAGAAGGGACAAACTGCTTATCAGAGAAAAGGGTCTACACAGCTTTTCTGCTCCACACTGTGCCTCACTGGATATACAGTTCCACCTGCCCGCCCACCACCTCCTCCCACCAAGAAAACTTGTTCAAGTTGCTCTAAGTATAGCAGAATTCTAAGTTATCTTGTTTGTTTCCTTTTATCTGTACATTGTTTAATTTTCTACATTTCCATGTTTTTTGAGAAATACCATATTATTTAGTATCAACAAACAAATTGTTGCTTTCATTCTTTCTGTATCCTAGGCGCTTAGCTTTCTTTTAACTTAAACAATGTGCCTTTTATGTATTAGATGTTTTTGAAACTAATCTTTTCATCCTTGTTGAGATACTTTATAAAACAAAAAGTATAACATTTTAGGGGTATTATATGGCCACGATATTTTTGGTTGTAACTGTCAGTAACAGATACTTAAATCCAACAAATTCTAAAGTTTTATTTTCTATTATGTAATTGGAATTTATTTAATACTTCTTTAAATGGACTCAAGTATGTGTGTGTTATATATCTATATATCTATATCTGTATATATATACACACACACTCATAGATAGGTAGATAGATAGATCGATCTTCTTAGTATCTCTAAACTACCTCAGAAGTTCCATTTCAGTGTTTTAACAATGAAAGATTATGGACCTTTTAAGGCCATCCTGATATATTTGGATAATATGATTTATTTTTGGATAATTTGTAAGGTAATTGATAGAAACTAAGTCAGAAAAAGATGAATAATGCTTTTTCTGAAACATGTTGGCTTCTATTAAGTGATACAAACCATGATTTATTTGTTTAAGTATTTGTCTTTATATTTCTTCACATTGAATGCTGCCCTTTCTGTTTGGAAAGGGAAAAAGGTACTCCCTCTTCTGGTTCAACTAGAAAAAGGCACATAGACAAGTGACTAAAGAAATTTGAATATGGTTAGGTCTTTTTCTAGAAGTTAGTCATAAGCACATCTCTTTATGTTTGTAGTTTAACTAGCAAAAATAGACTTCTTTATACTGTTTGAATTGTGAAACATGCTTTTTAAAATGAGTACTTATACTTAATACACCACATGTTTAATGTCTATACTCGGGTATATTAATTATCAGATTCTAAGACTAAATCAACGTGAAACTGATAATTTTTATAGTTTTTTTCTGTTATTTTGCAATGAAATAATTTCACATAACTTTTTATAGACTTTTTATTTATTTTATTTTATTCATTTTTTTTTTTTTTTTTAGAGAGGAGACACAGAGAGAGAGAGAGAAAGGGGGGAGGAGAATTTCACATAACTTTTTATGTTTTTCTTTAATTCGTTAGGGATCATCACTTTCTAAAATTTTAGCAATATTTTTTTCATATTAATAGATACTTCTTTCAAAGGTTTATGAATGAATTTCAAAATGACCATAGAAAATGCAGAGAAATTTGAAACTGTGAATCCTCTTTCTGTGTTTTTAATTGTCTACATACAGAATATGGCAAAAGTAGGTTTACAGTTGTTCATATAGAAAATAATACAATAATTAATACATAATTATATAAGAATAAACTGTTTCTCATACAACTGTAAACTTACTTTTGCCCCCCGCCCTGTAAGTTATTATTTTCACTAAATTTATTATATCTCTTTGTTCTGTGGTGTTTGCCTTGTGTTATCTGGAGGCAGGCCATTTTTACCTACATGTCTTATCTGTCTTGCTTTAGGTAATTTAATAATTCTTTAAGGTGACTTTTTTTTTAGTTGTTAAATCTTGTCTGTACATTTTTAATTTTTTTCAACCTGTCATTCCTTGACTCTTAACTGTTCTCTCTCTTCATTCACTTCTGTTAGGTTTTCCTTATCCCTTCTCCTTTTTCATTTGCCCCTTTCAGTTTACTTTCAGGTGTTCATTGTGTCACCTTAACATTCTTCATTTTCTCTTCTTTACTTATCCCCCTTCTTATGTTACAGAACACCTTTTTACTAAGGCTTACTCCTCAACCACTGAGCAGTCTTGTTTTTCTTTGTATTTCATTTCAGTCCCTGAACTACCCCTCTTTCATCTCCTTTGCACCACTTTTCCTTTTGTACCCTCTTATTTACATAGTCATTACAACAGTTTGGGATAATCTGGTTATCTGATTATAAAACTGTTGAATTGAAATGTATCTTCAAAATAAGGAAAAAGTTTAAAGATCTGCTGCACAGTGTCACGTAGCTGGTTAATTTGGAGCATGCACTGCTCCCCACCCCCCACTAATCCATATAGTCAGTCAAGTTTAATTTGTAAGTCAGTCCCCAAGATGGATTTCAGTTTAATTTGAATAGGTGGAGATAGAAAAGATTTTCTTCCTGGTACTTACTGCTATTTTTATAGCAGTAGCACGTAGGTTGAAAGAAACTCATTAGTCATTTGGACTAACAATTTTATTTTTCTTAATCTTTTATTAACCATATCTCTTAGCATATTGGATTTAGTTTAAATTGAATATATTTTAGCTAATCATTATTTAATTTTTAGATTTTCTTAGTCATGAGAAACCTAATGATTTGTTTATTTTCAAATATATTTCATGCCCTGGCTGGATAGCTTTGTTAGTTAGAGTATTGTCCCAAAGCTCAGAGGTTGCTGGTTCAATCCCTGGTCAAGGCACACACTGGAAAACAGTGGTATTACTGTCTCTTTGTCTCCCTCCCTCCCTCTCTATCTCTAAAAATCAATTAATATATATATATTTTAGATTCTACATAAAAGAGGTAATTTGTAGGATAGTTTTGTTAATACTATAAGAAAGATTGGATTTATTGATATAATGACATCCAAATAACTTCCAGATTGTACCATTGTCTGAATTTTTACTATCTGAATGAGATTGCTCCTCATGCTGGCATAAGATATAATCTACTACAATAAGATATAATGTAATTGGAGAGCAATGAGAAATACCTACCTACTTTTTTTTTAATACTTCCATTGCCGTGATTTATACTGTTTTCCCAAATCTTATCTCCTTAGCCTTTTAGAAAATTCTTATCTAAGGTTCAGCTCAAATGTTATCTTTTGGGTAACATTCCATGACACTTACTGTCTGATATAATTGTTTCTTCATTTCTCTTTTTATGTAGTACATTGTACATATCTTTTTCAAAATTATTACACTTTTATATTTTAATACTGCTTTTATGGTATTTTATATATAATTTGTCTATTTGTCCCCATATGTAGGAGCTACTTGAGTGCGTACTTACACCATGTCTTGAAACAGGGTTTAGCTAGTGCAGGGCTCAATACAACTGCTCAATAAATAAACCTATAAATGAAATAGAGTATAACTTAATTTTAAAAAATTGTAAGGGCAAAAAATGCAGAGTAGTCTGGAGTTGTTAAGTGTGGAAGATGAGATGTGAAGTTGTATATTGCAGCCTAGTGCAGTATCAGGTGTTCCTTGTGACTATTCCCGTTATGTTTACCATTATATTTTATTGAAACAGATATTTGTAATCTTTTCTAAAAAGTACTTCATTAGAATAATCTGTAAGAGATAGAGGAAAGAATGGAACACAGTTTATTTACTGTTATGTGAGTATGTACTTATGGGAAGGAGACAACTGTTTAGAAAATTTCACCAAGGTATTTTTCAAAATTGGTTTTTAAAATGCTTTACACTTAAACTATGATAAACTACTATGTAGGAAGACTGATTTGGAGTGGGTGGAATAAGGGATGGAGTGGTAGGGAGCCTTAATCACTTGAATTTCAATCTTTTTGTTTTGTTTTGTTTTAATTCAGTGAGAGGAGGGGAGGCAGAGAGACAGACTCCTGCATGTGCCCTACCGACTGACAGGGATCCATCCGGTCAGCCCACTAGGGGTGATGCTCTGCCCATCTGGAATCTTGCTCTATTGCTCAGCAACCAAGCTCTTCTTCTTTTTTTTTTTTTGTGACAGAGACAGAGAGAGAGACAGATAGGGACAGACAGACAGGTAGGGAAAGAGATGAGAAGCAACAGTTCTTCATTGCAGCACCTTGGTTGTTCACTGATTGCTTTCTTATACTGTATGTGTTTGACCAGGGGGCTACTGCAGAGCAAGTGACCCCTTGCTCAAACAAGTGACCTTGGGCCTAAGCCAGTGACCTTGGGCTTCAAGCCAGCGACCTTTGGGCTCAAGCCAGCGACCATGGGGTCATGTCTGTGATCCTACACTCAAGCTAGTAACCTTGGGCTTTCGAACCTGGGTCTTCTGTGTCTCAGTCTGATGCTCTATCAACTGTGCCATCGCCTGGTCAGGCTTGAGCTCTTCTTAGTGCCTGAGGCAGAGGCCATGAAGCCATCCTCTGCAACCAGGGCCAGCTTGCTCCAATGAAGCCATGGCTGCAGGAGGAGGTGGGGCAGGGAGAGAGGGGAGGGATGGAGAAGCAGATGGGTGCTTCTCCTGTATGCCCTGAATGGTAATCAAACCCAGCATATCCACTCACTGGGCTGATGCTCTACCACTGAGCCAACCGGCCAGGGCCAATCTCAGACTTTATTGCTGTTGCTACTGATTACAAACTAAATTATTTAGATATGAAAATGCTCAGTTTTACATAATTATCCTGCAATATACACTGTAGTTTGAAATGTGCTTTTACTTTTAAAAGATAGTGACTTTCAAATTTTTCTTTGTATTTTTCCAAAGTGAGAAGCAGGCGGGGGGCGGGGGAGGCAGGCAGACAGACTCCCGCATGTGCCCGAATGGGATCCATTCAGCATGCCCACCAAGGGGATGCTTTGCCCATCTGGGGTGTTGCTCCACTGCAATCAGAGCCATTCTGGCGCCTGAAGTGGAGGCCAGTGAACCATCCTCGGTGCCTGGGCCAACTTTGCTCCAATGGAGCCTTGACTACAGTAGGTGAAGAGAGAGAAAGTAGAGGTAGAAGGGTGGAGAAGCAGATGGGTGCTTCTCCTGTGTGCCCTGGCCTGGAATTGAACCTGGGACTTCACACGCCAGACCAACACTCTACTGCTGAGCCAACCGGCCAGGGCCTCAAATTTTTCAAGTAAATTAGTTTTAAAGAATATTTTGAAAATACAGAAGAGGTTAAAGAAAATGAAAAATTTTATATAATTGCACCTATTAGAGGTCATTGAATGATAACTGATCTATATATTCTTTTTAATCTGGAAACATAGTATGCTAATTTTCTTAACAGTTCTTTGAAGTAAGTCTGTATTATGTCCATTTTATAGAACAGAATTTAAGGGTCAAAGCACTTTATCAGTTTATCCAGGAAAACCCAGGTTTTCCAGTTTAAATATCATTGACCTTTTTCTATATTGTAATTACCTCTATTTTGTTTTATTTAGCTCACAAAAAGGAGAAATATAAATTATACTGTGGCTTATTTATCTTTATCACTTTTAGAGACATTTTAAATCCAAAGGATGTAATCAGTGCCCAGTTTGAAAATACCACCATTAGTAAAGATTTTTGCAGCCAGTCATGTTTGTCAACATATGAACTGAAAAGAAAACCTGTTGTTACCATAAATACGAATAGCATTTCAACCAAATGCAGCATGTGTCAGAAGAATGCTGTGGTAAGTGATCTTTTTCCTTTATTCGGGGGGAGGAGTGTAATGTTTGTGCTTAAAGAGCAACTTTTACACTTGGTCTTAGTCCAAGGGCCAAGAAGTGATAAAGAGCAGCTTTTGATGGTCTCTGCTTGTTTGTATGTTGTTATTTTTTAATTTCTAGATTCGACATGAAGTGAATTACCAAAATGTGGTGCATAAACTTTGCAGTGATGCCTGCTTCTCTAAGTTTCGCTCTGCTAACAACCTCACCATGAACTGTTGTGAGAACTGTGGGGGTTACTGTTACAGTGGCTCTGGACAGTGCCACATGCTTCAGATAGAGGGACAGTCTAAGAAGTTTTGTAGTTCAACGTGTGTCACAGCATATAAGCAGGTACATGACCATATTTAATTATGATGATTTTGTTCACTTCAGGGGCAGATAAATTTTCTGATGGAAATTACTTATGAAAATATCACAAAAATATTAAGGTCTTATTATTAACTTAATTAGTATTTTTACATGTAAATAGTTGTTGAATGAATTCCTGTTAAAAACTTTATAAAAAGAATTTTATAAGTAGTGTATACAGTGGTGAGCGAAAGTAGGTTTACAGTTGCTTGTAATTTGTGGTTTCTAGAGGATAAATTAGATGTCTTATGTCTAATGCATACTTTGTTAGTATGTCAATTTTTACTTTGTTAGTGAATTTTGACCAAAAACTAGATTTTAAAACTGATAAACCCAAAGGAATAGTAAGAACTTTTTACATTTAAAATTTTACATTGACTTCCTGTTTCAGTGCTTTGGCTGATCATTCTTTTTCTTAAAATAGTGAATTTTTCTACAGTTAACCAAATTTGTGAATTTAATGATACTGATTGAGAAATTTATTTAAATTGTTCTTAAAATTTTGCAGTGATTCTAAAATTTTAAACATTTTACAGTGGTTCCATTTATTTCTGATTAATATACAAACTCATTAAAAAGGCTTAGCTTCTTTTAGGAACAACTTGTTTTTGCTCTCATGGGGAAAAACACCCAATTGGTATCTTCATGTGTTTTATCTTTGTACAAATGTTTTTTTGGTATTGTATGAAGTACAGAAAGTTACTTGGAGTCAGTCAATTGAAAAATGATGCATATTCCATAGGAGAAGGAGCAATAGGTTGAAATATCTTAATTTTAAGTTATTTTATTCTTATTTAGCCAACACCTGTAAAATAAAGAACTTGGATTAGAAGTAAATCAGATCTTGGTTTGATTCCCAGACTTTCTATTCAAATAGAATTTTACTTTGGGGAAATCAGCTAAACTCCTTGAATCCATTTACTTGCTTATAAATAGAGTATCATTCTGCCTATATCACTGAAGTGTTTTTAGGTTTATATGAAGTAAGAATGAGAAAGCACCTAGTATGTATAGGATGTGACACATTATATAAAATAATACAAAACCTTACGAATATGTTTGCATTGGGCCTCTTTATAAAGTTTATTTGTTACTGAGTATTGTCATCATAAAAGTTTGAAAGCAACAGTGTTTAGTATAAACATTTTAAAGAGTTATGCTTTTACTTGTAATTTGGTAAAAAAGAATGTTATTTTATTTTTTTAATAGAAATCAGCCAAAATCACGCCATGTGCGCTTTGCAAATCATTGAGGTCTTCAGCAGAGATGATTGAAAACACCAATAGCTTGGGAAAGACAGAGCTTTTCTGTTCTGTTAATTGCTTATCTGCTTACAGAGTTAAAATGGTTACTTCTGCAGGTAATACTGGTTTTGTAAACTATGTAAATATAATCATTGAAAAAAATTATGGTTATTGCTTTTTTTAGAGTACAGGTTTTTGTCCAGATTTGGTTGACTTTTAAGGCAAATTCAAAATATTCAGATCTGTGTTGTGAAGTATCACCTATTACCTGATTGCTTATTTTATGTTTGTTTGTTTATTTGCTTGCTTATTATTAGTGCATTCATCCTTACCCAAAAAATTTCATATGGCTTCTTTAATGCATTTTCTTTATCCACACCTGATTTATTATAAGATTTACTAGTCTTAGATTTTCTGGGTAGACTGACAACTTTAAAAGAAATATTTATATATATATATATATATATATATTTTTTTTTTTTGGTGACAGAGACAGAGAGGGACAGATAGGGACAGACAGACAGAAGGGCAAGAGATGAGAAGCATCAGTTCTTTGTTGCAGCACCTTAGTTGTTCACTGATTGCTTTCTCATATATGCCTTGACTGGGGGGCTACAGCAGACTGAGTGACCCCTTGCTGAGGCTTGCGACCTCGGGGTCTCAAACCTGGATCCTTTGTATTCCAGTCTGACGCTCTATCCGCTGCACCACCGCCCGATCAGGCTAAAAGAAATATTTTTAATATTAAGTTATCCTATTTTTCGCTGCATAAGATGCACCTGATCATAGACACACCTATGGGTTTAAGGAAGAAAATAAGAAAAAAATATTCTGAACCAAATGGTGTGTTAAAATATTTAATAAAATATGGTATTTTTTGCTCCATAAGATGCATGAGTGTTTTCCCCTCCACTTTGGGGGGTGAGGTAAGTGTGTCCTGTAGAGCGAAAAATATGGTAGTTTCTTTCTATATATAATGTGATTTAGTTTCAGTTCCTGCAACTAGACCTGTCCCTTGATTGCTCGTTTCTTGTATAATACTTATTTATCTTCTCATACATTTGTGTATAATATTTATATATATTACTCATTAGTTTTTATTTTGATTTGCTAAGGTGTACAAGTTCAGTGTAACAGTTGTAAAACTTCAGCAATCCCTCAGTATCACCTAGCCATGTCTGATGGAAGTATACGCAACTTCTGCAGCTACAGCTGTGTGGTAGCTTTCCAGGTACGGCTTCAGGAATCTTTGTCATCTCCAGGTAGCAAGTCGCCTTCTATAGTAATGTGAAGTTATTAGCTGTTTGCTAGTGCCTGGATCGCTATAATTTCTATCTCAGTCCTATTAAACTTGTGTTTTTTGGTTCATCCTATATTTGGGGCATGCCACGTAACTGCTTTCTATAAAATTAAATGGTACTATTATCACCTTTATTATCTATGGGGAGGATATTATTTTTGAAGATTATCACTTAAATTATTTTATTTTTTTGTTATAAATGACACTCCATTCAAGTATAAGCTGCTCAGAGTCAGGGATTTTTGTTCACAAATGTATCTGAAGTGCCTATAACTGTGTTTGGTATACTTAGACAGTCAGTACTTCCTTGTTTGATCTTTTATTTCCCCCTCCAGAATTTATTTAACAAACCGACAGGAATGAATTCTTCAGTAGTGCCCTTGTCTCAGGGCCAAGTAATTGTAAGCATCCCTAGAGGTTCAACGGTGTCAGCAGGAGGAAGCAACACCTCTGCTGTTTCTCCCACCTCCATCAATAGCTCTGCTGCAGCTGGTCTCCAGCGTCTTGCTGCTCAATCTCAACATGTTGGCTTTGCACGAAGTGTTATAAAACTTAAGTGTCATCACTGTAACCGTCTTTTTGGTACAAAACCAGAACTTCTTGACTATAAGGTAAAGTATAGGATTATGTTAAAGTGTTTGAGTATAAACTGGTCGATCTATAAAATTGTTTTAGGCTTTTTATCTCTCAAAATTACACTAATTATTTTGAGAGTAAGAAGGATAAAGATTTCCAAAACATAAAGCAAATGTTTAATTAGTATTTAATAATTATTTCTTTGCAGGGGAAAATGTTTCAGTTCTGTGGCAAGAATTGTTCTGATGAATATAAGAAAATAAACCACGTAATGGCAATGTGTGAATATTGTAAAATTGAGAAAATTGTAAAGGAAACTGTGAGATTCTCAGGTGCTGACAAGTCATTCTGTAGTGAAGGTAAAGACAGAGGTTATCTTACTACTGAGTATGTTGGTTGTTTTAAAAGTAGTTGATGATCGCCTGACCTGCGGCAGTGCAGTGGGTAAAAGCATTGACCTGGAACGCTGAGGTCACTGGTTCGAAACCCTGGGCTTGCCTGGTCAAGGCACATATGGGAGTTGATGCTTTCTGCTTCTCCCCCCTTCTCTCTCTCTGTCTCTCTCTCTCCTCTCTCTCTAAAAAATGAATAAATAAAAAATCTAAAAAGAAAAATTAAAAAAAAGCACCTAAAATTAAAAATATAAATAAATAAATAAAAGTGCTTGCTGATTTAAGTTGTTACTATTTTATCCTCTGTGTAAAATACCCCAAACCTTTTGTTTGGTTTATGCTTGGTTCGACCTTTTCTGATCTAACCTTTCATATCATATAAATGTTAAAATGAAGGAAAATATCCTCAAAGTATATTGCAGAAGGTGACAGTAATGTGAAAAAACATTTAATGATATTAGGTTGACGGATTGTTTTTAGACAGTACTTAGTACTAGAGCTGCAGTCAGTTTTTTAGTACTAGAGCTCCTAAAGGGAACTTCTTAAATTTGGTAGAGCAACCTAAGATTCTACTTTTATTGTTCTGAACAGCCATTATGTCTTTGAATATAAGTGATCTGATTTTGCACATCAGTATGAGGTTGATTTTCTTCTTTATTTAAATGACTGTCTTATATGTTAGGCATGTTTTGTTTTTATTCTAAAACTGCACAAGAGCCTGACCTGAGGTGGTGCAATGGATAGAGCATTGACCTGCAACACTGAGGTCACTGGTTCAAAATCCCAGGCTTGCACTGGTCAAGACACATACCAGAATCAATCAATGAACAACTGAAGTGAAGCAACTATGAGTTGATGCTTCTGGCTTCCTCTCTCTCTCTCTCTCTTCCTCTCCCTTTCTCCTTCTTTTTCTTTCCCTCTTTCTTCCTTCTTTCCTTCTTCCTCCCTGCCTCCTTTTTTCTCCCTTCCTCCCTCACTCTCTAAAAATCAATAAATAAAATCTTCAAAAGAAAGAACTGCACAGATTAGCCTACTAGACTAGTGGATTTTAAACCTTTTGAACCCAACACAAAAAAGGAAATGTATTTTACATTGTGATATCACATACCCAAATAAAACAAGTTTTATTAAACAAATAGACTTTTACTATATGTGATATACTATAATATTTTGTAAGTGATAGTATCACTCTATTGATCTCTTGATAGAATCGGTGAGGACTCAGGTTTGGTGAGGAAACTTTGTTGTAGGGCATTTAAATTAAAGATGAAGATACTTAATATTTCTGCCTGATGTTAATTTTATCTTTCCTGGTTCTCTTTTTAGGTTGCAAATTGCTTTATAAACATGACTTGGCAAAACTCTGGGGAAGTCACTGTAAAATGTGCAGCTATTGTTTACAGACATCTCCCAAATTAGTAAAGAATAATTTGGGGGGGAAGATGGAAGAGTTCTGTTGTGAAGAATGCATGTCCAAATACACAGTTCTGTTTTATCAGGTAAATGTAATACACGTTCGTGGGTTTTCCAGTTAGGGCATAAGTTATTCTCATTTTTAATTCTTTATTGAAGTATGAAGGACAATTTAATTATTTAAACTTTTAAGATTAAATGTATTATGTTCTTTTTCAGCATTAAAATAAGATTTTGGAAGACTTTTATGTCCTTGAAATTATATTTCTTTTGTTTTTAAGTTTCTTGGAGAAGACATAACAATCTTAAGACTTTAAAATAAGGCCCTAGCCAAGTAACTCAGTTGGTTGGTGCATCATCTTGATATGCCAAAGTTGTGGGTTTGATTCCTGGTCAGGACACACGCAGTAATCACCCAATGAATACATGAATGGGTGAAGCAACAGATCAGTGTTTTTCTCTCCTTCCCTTCTCCTCTCTCTAAAGTCAATAAATAATATTTTTAAAAGACATTAAAATATTTAAGATTATAATTCTATTTGTTTATTATTTAGCTAAAATGAATTTATCTTCTGAAGTCTTTGAGGAAAGTGGGTCTTATTTCATTTCTTTATATTAATTACTGTTTATTGGCATTTCCATAATATGACTTTTTAATTTTTAGTATAAAATCATTGATAGAGAAGTATTTACCATTTTAGGATACTTAATTTTTATTTTTGTGACTTATTTTCTAAGTTAATTTTTTTACTTGTAATATGTATCCTAATTTTATTCTGTCAGACCACAGATAATTTGTTTCTTACTCCTTTATTGTCTTCTGTTTCTTTTTCAGATGGCCAAATGTGATGGTTGTAAGCGACAGGGTAAACTCAGTGAGTCCTTGAAATGGCGAGGAGAAATAAAACATTTTTGTAACCTACTTTGTATCTTGATGTTCTGTAATCAGCAAAGTATGTGTGACCCACCTTCACAAAATAATGCAGGTAAAATTAAAATCAAAATTTAGTGTTTGATTAGTGTGGTGAACTATGTACTTTTACAGATTGGGAACATTAAAATAATTGTCAGTAATGTCATGAAACAAATTTCATTCTATTGCTGTGACATTAGCATTTAAGTCCCTTTTTGTTTAACACCTGAGTTTTGTTTTGGATTTTTTTTTAACTTTTCTCTGAGCATATTGAATTAATTAAACTCTTTAAGGACTTTATGGGAAAGAATGGCAATTAATGTGTTGTAATTGGATATATACACCTTGACTCCCTTATGAAAGGATTTGATACTGTAAAAAGGATGTACAGTGTAAGTCTCATGACTTCCTAAATATATTCTCTGCATAGTACTGCAAGATAAAGTACACGGAATACTTTCAACTTTCACTACATTAAAAAAAGAAAAAAAAAAACTCAGACCTGAAGCGACTCTGCTTCAACAGAATTTACTCAAACTTAGAAGCATTGTTTAACCTCCTTGAGATGGTGGCTTTTATGTATGTGCATATAAGTTACATGAGGTTTTAAAATTTTTGTTTATTTTAATCAGCAAGTATGTCCATGGTGTCAACTGCTTCAGCAGGGCCCCCATCGCTAAGAAAAGATTCAACTCCAGTTATAGCTAATGTAGTCTCATTAGCAAGTGCTCCTGCTGCTCAGCCCACAGTGAATTCTAACAGCGTTTTACAAGGTATGCCTTCATTTAAAAGCATTTATAGAACCTTTTGGAGGTGAATCTAGTGGTTTTCTATATTTCTTTTTACCATCAGCAATCATTTTCTTACATTTGATGCATCCATGTTAAGAATGGTGACTCACTGCCTGACCAGGCGGTGGCGCAATGGATAGAGCGTCGGACTGAGATGTGGAAGACCCAGGTTGGAGACCCTGAGCTCGCCAACTTGAGCGCGGGTCCATCTGGCTTGAGCAAAAGCTCGCCAGCTTGGACCCAAGGTCACTGGCTCCAGCAAGGGGTGGCTCGGTCTGCTGAAGGCCCGCGGTCAAGGCACATGTGAGAAAGCAATCAATGAACAACTAAGGTGTCACAAAGGCAACGAAAAACTAATGATTGATGCTTCTCATCTCTCTTCGTTCCTGTCTGTCTGTCCCTATCTATCCCTCTCTCTGACTCTCTGTCCCTGAAAGAAAAAATAAAGAATGGTGGCTCACTATGGGCTGCTAGGGCATTAGTGTTTTCATAATTTCCATGTCTTTTTTCATCATATTATACTTTAAATGCTAGTCTTTTCTTGAATTAAACTAAGATAATACATGTTTTTAATATGAGAGACTTTATGTTTATTGCCCAATAATCAGCTTTTAGTTTATGCTAATTGTATAAGATCCTAAATATATTTTTTAATTTATATCAGGTGCAGTTCCAACAGTAACAGCGAAAATCATTGGGGATGTAAGTTTTATTTTTACTGATATTACCACTGGTTTTCCATTTTTATCTCATATAGGATATATCTGAGCTACTTTCTTCTTTTTTTATTATATAAATAAATTTCATGACCTCATTTATCTTTGTTCAGGATCAGCATTTTCTGGTTAATTAATTTTATATACTTTAATTTTTTTGAATGCTTGCTATCTATGTAGTTACGGAAGTTTTTTTTTAATTGTAGATTTAAAGTTAATTATACAGAATTCAAGCATAAAAGGTGTTTTTTCATTGAATTTCTTAGGGGACATTGGTTTATAAAATTATTTACCACCCCAATTCAAATCTCCCTCCATTACCATCTATTCCCCTCTACCCTCCTCCACTCAGGCGCATACAAGTTTTTGAGGCATTTGTAATATAGTCAGATTGTAAGTAAGATAATTTATAAAATGTAGTTTGTTTTCTACCCAGTACAGATTATGCTGTAGATAAGCATTCCTCTTTTTTACTCAATTTTTATTTATTTATTTAGTTAGTTAGTTTTTCTCTTAAAATAAGAAAAAATACATATGAGAATAACTTCTGACTAAAAAACAATGGCATTTCTAAAGTGTTTCCTGGTCTCGGGGATAACATTTGTATGGTCTTGTTTTCAAGTCACTGAACTGATTATAAGTGATTGTTATTTCTAGTTATCTTGAAACTAATGCATCTAAGACTTAGTCAGGAAGAAACAGTTCTCATTTTAAACTTGGCCAACTTTGTTCTTTATCACCAATGACTAAAAATAGAAATAGTATTTTTCTTGGTAAACAGAAATGGTAACTGGATCATATTTCAAATTGATACCTTGTCAAAATATTGCTATTTCAAGAATACTGTATTCCTTAAATATTTAGTTGAATATTTATGTTCTATGCCTTCCATGTAATTCCAATCTAATATTTCTTTAAAATATAATATTTTCTATAACTAATGATAAGCTTTTGAAAACATTTTTGGTTTCTTTGATTTATTTTTAATTTCTTTTGATTTTTGTTTTTAACTAGGCAAGTACACAAACAGATGCTCTGAAACTGCCACCTTCCCAGCCTCCAAGACTTTTGAAGAATAAAGCTTTATTGTGCAAACCCATCACACAGACTAAAGCCACCTCCTGCAAACCACATACCCAAAACAAAGAATGCCAGACTGGTATGTTTCTTGCACTTTCTTCATTTAATTTTCTAGGGGAAAGGAATGTGGGATCCTCCTATATTAATTGAGTGTGTACTGTTTCCTGGGTAATGTGCTTGGTTGCTTATATACATTGTAAGTTAGGTATTTTCACCATCTGAGATTTAACAAGTTATGGCAAAGAACGGGTAGTTAATTGATCATACCGTACTATGAACACTTCATTTAATTTTCTTATTAATTACAGGTAATATGGACTAAGTATAGACTTTGGAATTATATGGACAGGGTCTTAATTAAGTGGAACTGTTCTTTTACCCTTAGGTTTGAACTTTTTGATTATTTCTAATAGAGTCAGTTTCTTTGAGGAGAGCTTCAGGGCTTCTTTCCTTATAAATTAACTCTCCCCCAGGCATAATCTCTAAGCCACTTCTGCGTGCTGAGTAGGGTGCTAGTCTCTGATCTTCTCAGCTGCCTCTTCTGGCATGAAATCGCTGTCCTGCAAGTGAGGGGTGAGGGTAATTTGGACCCCATCATTCTTAGGCTGCTATTTCTGTAGTAGTTTGATCCTGTGGGATGGAGCTGGGCAGAGAAAGGGAGCCCTAGCCTGTTGTCCGCACTCACCAGTGAACTTGTAGTTGGAGGGGGATGGTGACCCGCCCCTCCTGGTGAGATACCTTAATCTTTGATTGGGAGCTGACTGAAGAGAAACCTGTGTAGCTTGTCACTTAGAACTGGCTGAGCTGGGGATATGAAACAGGTGGTGAATCACCTGTCATAGACTCCCATTGTTCTTACTGCATTTTAGTAGATTTTCCTGAATAAATGTATCTTCGTTTGCTGTCCTTAGGGCTAAGAACAATTTCCAAATAATATAAGTGGTTGTTTTTAAGTTTTCACCAGCTTTACTTGTTTCACTAGAGAATGGTTTTGTGGAGCTCCTCCTGCTGCCAAATGCAAGCCCCAGAATTTTTAAATTAGAAAGGAATCCTACTAGATTCCTAAATGTGGAAGGTTATCCTATAGGCCAGTGTTTCTCAAACATTAGTATGCCTATGAATTACTTGGGGATTTTATTATGTAGATTAAGATTCAGTAGGTTTTAAGGCTTTACATTTCTCACAAGGTCCTGGTAATGTCAGTGCTACTTGTCCATGGACCACATTGGATGGCAAGGCCATAAGTGACTTAGTTCTTTATTTGTATTGTATTAATAGTGACTTACTTTGTTTCATGTCGCTTGATTATCAGATATCTCTATTCTGGTAACTTTTTTTACATCCACTGTACTATGATAAAATTGATCCTGTATTATTTCTTACCTCTAACTCTAGTCATATTGTCAGCTTTTTACTTTTTGTGACTAGTATTACCTTTCTCCTACATTAATAATTTCAGAGCTGTCTAGCATTGTTTTTCTGACACATAGAAAGGACTCTGTAGATACTTGTTAAATAATTGAATGAATCCTCCAGCCTTCCCACTTTTTCCTTACTTATATATAAGTGAGTTTATATGTTCTGTTTTATCTTTTTTAACACCTTAGCATGTCAGCTATACACATTCTTTTTTGTAGATATCATAATCACCCTATTCTAGTCCTTCTTTATAATTAGCTCTACATATTATAATTATCTCCTACTTTTGTACTTTATATACTTTTTGTTTTGACAGAGACAGAGAATCAGAGAGAGGGACAGGACAGATAGGGACAGACAGGCAGGAAGGGAGAAAGATGAGAAGCATCAATTCTTCATTGCAGCACCTTAGTTGTTTTCTCATACATGCCTTGACCTGGGGGGGGTATAGCAGAGTGAGTGACCCCTTGCTCAAGCCAGCAACCTTGGGCTCAACCAAGTGACCTTGGGCTTCAAGCCAGCGACCTTTGGGCCATGCCTATGATTCCATGCTCAAGCCAGTGACCCACACTCAAGCTGGTGTGCATGCCCTCAAGCCGGATGAGCCCACACTCAAGCCGCGACCTCGGGGTTTCGAACCTGGTTCCTTCACTCCCCAGTCTGATGCTCTATCCACTGCACCACCACCTGGTCAGGTGCACTTTATATACTTCTGTGCTAAGATGGCAGCCAAATTAACCTTTTTAAATGCTATTTACATCACATTACTCTGTGTTAAAGGATCTGTAGTAGCTCCCCACTATCTACTAGAAATGTTTTAGCTTCACAAAAATGGCCCTTCTACTTGTTCTGTCTGCTCTTTAACATAACCTACTTCTTCATGTTAACAGCTTTCCACACCCCCATTTAAGATCACTGTTGCAGTCCTTCCCTCATTCATCCAGATTATCTTTTATCATTTTTATCCTCATATTAATAATCATTGTGTTGCCCACTTTTTTGTTAGTGCTATTGCCAAACCTTTCTTTGCTGCTTCAGTTACTTCTCTTTTTAATGTAATAGATTACACTTTTTGAACTGTAAATCTCTGTATGCTTTTTAAAAAATGTTTTTTATTAAAATGTTGTTTCTAACTCTCTTTGTTTTGTGGTTTTGTCATTAGATGACACACTAAGCCTGCCCCAGATTGTTGTGGTGCCGGTTCCTGTACCAGTGTTTGTACCCATACCTCTTCACCTGTTTACTCAGTATACACCAGTCCCGTTTGGACTTCCAGTTCCAGTGAGTAATCATGTAGATGCTAGATAAATTTAGTACACAAGAGTCATCAAGTAAAATTTTACACTTTAAAGAAAAACGTTTTCTTTTTTCTTTTCTTTTTTAAAGAGATACAGGAAGGGAGAGAGATGATGAGAGCATCAACTCGTAGTTGCGTCACTTTAGTAGTTGTTCATTGATTGTTTTTCATATGTGCCTTAACTGAGGGGCTCCAGCTGAGCCAGTAACACCTTGCTCAAGCCAGCAGCCTAGGGCTCAAGCCAGCGAACTTGGGCTTCAAGTCATCGAAGACTGGGCTCAAGCCAGTGACCACAGGATCATGTTGATGATCCGATGCTCAAGCTGGTGACTTCAGGGTTTCAAACCTGGGATCTCAGTGTCCTAGGTCAACACTTTATCCAGTGTCACCACTGGTCAGGAGAAAAACTTTTTACTTGTTGGTAAAATACGTCTCTGACTTTGGTTGGCTATTATTATATTACTTAATATGGTGTTTATAAAGAACTGCTTCTGTTTGTACCCTGTATTCTGAGAGAATGCTATGACTTTTTTTTTAATAACATTTCATACAGAGTAAGATCACTCATTTAGAAAAGATCAGAAGTGTGTGTGTGTGTGTGTTAGAACACTAGGTTCCAGAAAGGTGAAAAGATGAATACTGTGATTTACATTGGTGGTTTTCACCCTTTTTACACTTGAAGACCAGAGAAAATAGAATTATTTCGAGACCACTAGGGCAGAAGTCACCATTGAGCAAAGTGAATTTGAGTAAGATCTTGGGTCTGTAACCTTCATACAACATGACAGTGCTTAACTTTTTCACAGACCAGCAGTTGAAAAACACTGATATACATGATTCTTTCTTATTAAAGAAAAATGTATAGATTTTTTTTTGCAAATGTATTTTTTTCTCAGTACAGAAATCTTAAGGAAAACATTAATGTAAAAATGTCAAGCAAGGAAGGAATATAATCAAAAGCTGAACAAAGGAGTGTCAAATAAGTATTGTTTTGGGGAATTCAGAGACACATTTTGTTCAGTTTGCAGAAAAGCTCTTACGAATCTTTATTTAAACAGCCGTCTTCTTATAAAATCAAACTAGTAAGACTATTTTTTTTTTTTTAATTTTTATTGATTTTTTGGAAGAGAAACATTGATTTTTTTGTTGTTGTTGATGTTCAACTTAGTTATGTATTCATTGGTTGTTGATTGTGCCCTGGCCTGGGATTGAACCTCTAACTTTGGCATTTTGGAATGACGTTCTAACCAACCGACTAATCTATCCAAGACCTAGCAAGACTATTAATTATCAGCAATAGAAATATCTTGGATTTATTTATTATTCAGTACTTAAATAGTCTCACAAATAATACTTTTGATTATGAATTTATTGCCCACGAGACTCCTCAGTCTGTCCTTTGACTTTCAGATTCCTGTCCCAATGCTTGTTCCATCCTCAGAGGATAATGAAGATAAAGCCACCGAGAGCATTGAAGACATTAAGGAAAAGCTTTCTTCACATCCATTTGAAGCTGATCTCCTTGAGATGGCAGAGATGATCGCAGAAGATGAAGAGAAGGAGAAGACTCTATCCCAGGGAGGTTGGTATAATTTTAAAGTAAAGAAAGAAAAAACACCCCTACAAATTTTCAGGTAACTCAAGTAATTTTAAGTATCGGGTAGTCAGGGTGTTTCTAAACACTTTATTGTGTTTAAAACACCAAGTCTGTGGGTTTGTTAAACTTATTATCTCTGATAACAAGTTTTTTTAATGAAGGAAAATAATAAGCACTGATATTTAATATAGTTTTTAATGTTAATGATTTCAGAAAAACCTATAAATCCAAGTTCCATGATCATTTTCTGATTTTATTTCTTTATTCAAAGCTATGGTCCCCAGATAAGAATTCCTGTTGTGTTATAACCAGCATGTTCTTAAAAAGATGGAAAACTATTTGGTGCAAGGTAACCTATAGATAAATCCCATTCTATGAGTGTAGAATAATGATAACAACAATAGTTAATACTTACTTGCTTATCATATTCTAGGCATTGTCCCAGATGCCTTGTGTACACTGCCTATTTAATCATCACAACAACCCTATCAGGGGGTTATAGTTTACTTCAGGTTCCTCATTTGGAAAATAGGATATACCGTATTATTTGCCCAGGTTATGCAACCAGGAAGTGAGTGGGTCAGAAGTTGAATTGAGTCGGTCTGACTCCAAAGCAAATGATATATGATATTTATCAGAACTCAGCAATGTATATTCCTGAAGTTTTCTACCCTTAATTAGCAGCTCCTTGACTTTTGGTTATAAGAAGAGATATAAAAATAAGAAGAGAGAGAAAATGGCGTTAAAGATAGTTGAAATACAACAGTGAATTTTCACAAAGACCTTTTCACATATCACTGACAAGCCAAGAAATTACTCTTTTCTGACAGTTTTTTCTTTTTTTCAGTGACAGTTTTAACAAAACTAAACACTGGGATTTGATTTTGCATAATAAATGCTAGATGATTTTTTGAGCATTGTAGCATTTGAAAAACTATTGTCAACTTTTCTGTTGTGTTGCCAATAAGTTTTTACATTATATATAGTATGTATTTTGAGTGATGGGTAAAAAACTTATTATTCGTGTTTCTAGTCTCATTTTGCTCTTTAGTATATAGTATCGTAATTCTGACCCATTTATATGTGGATTGTAATATCTTAGAATATTGTTCCTATGCTTGACCTGCTAACTTTCTGATCTATATATGTTTTTCTGGGGGGAAGGGAGAGAGGGGCATCAACTCATTCCACTTAGTTGTGCCATTGATTGCTTCTCATATATGCCCTGACTGGAGCTTGAACTGGCCCTGTTGGGATCAAGCCATAACCAGAGCTCCAGCTGGCGACCCCTGTGCTGTGGGATGACACTTTTAACAACTGTACCACCAGCCAAGGCCTAACTTTCTGAGAGTATATTTAGTTTTTAAGTTCAAACAATTGCTGATGATAAATCTCATTTTAAATAGGCCTCTACATTCACATTAATAGTGAATGTTTATCAAGGCTTCTTCTGTACAAATACTGTGACTTTGCCTTACCCTACAACTGAGTCAGAAAATTTTTAAAACTAAGCTTCAAGGCAGATAGTTAAAATCACTGTAGTATAAGTAAAATCAAATAGTTTAAAAACATATAGGAGGGAAAAATGTATTTCAGCTGAAAGGATCCAGCTAACTTATCTTTGATTTCAGGAAAAGAAGCAATTTTCCTGGGTTTTTTAAAAAGTTGTTTCAATAGTTTGAATTCTTAAGCTTCTTACTTTTAAAGTAGTTTATAATTGATAGAACTGTGTTCTGTTTAGTTCCATATGTAGGTTGCTCATGTAACTTATGTTCTAAGTCTATTGGCTTTCCAACATAGTGCTAAAACATTATATTTTATGAGGTAGAAAACATTTTAAAATATATTTGTCAATCTGTGAATAAGTGTGTGTGTGTATCTATCATTGAAAAAACAATTTCAGGTAGCAAATGTGTGCAAAATTCAAAATAAAAATGTTTCTTGCCATGACTTTTTTCATACTGCTACCTAGAAATGTAACCACTGTTGTAAGTCATACTTTGTTTTAACTGTATTTACTGCTAATGCCTCCTTTATTAATGAAACATCTTTCTGCATATGGAGGCTATTTACTTACAATTCCCTTGTGCAATTCATTTAGGTATCACATTCATTTTATATCTGATGCAGCTTGCTTTATGTATACATATATATTGTTTTATTATGTGCTTTTTTTTTTTTTTTTTTTTTTAGGATCCCAAACTTCCGAGCAGGAACTCTTTCTCGACACCAAGATATTTGAAAAAGGTTTGTGATTGTTAAATATATTTTGGATCTTAGAAATACACACTGTCCTCTTAAGTAATGCAAACGCATAAAGTATTAGTGTCCTTGGATTAAATATTTGCAACTTTAGCTATTTGTAGGGGCACTGGATGTTTATGACTGTGTGCTAATTTGTAATAAGAATAATAAAAGCTACCTCAAGTATTGGTTTTAAGAATTAAGGTAATGCTCTAAAATGTACATACCAAGGCTATGATCCCAGTTCTGTAAGACTTATAATAAACAGCTTACTTCATTCTTAAATGTACTTAGGCATTTGTCCAGCAGCCATAGCTGTTTTTGTTTTTTAGGGGTTTCAGGAAGGTTTCTGGCCATGTCAAGAGTCTCTCTTATGTTGAGTCTGTGTTTTCCGTCTATTTCAGACCAAGGAAGCACATACAGTGGTGATCTTGAATCAGAGGCAGTATCTACTCCACATAGCTGGGAGGAAGAGTTGAATCATTATGCCTTAAAGTCAAATGCTGTGCAAGAGGCGGATTCCGAATTGAAGCAGTTCTCAAAGGGGGAAACTGAACAGGATTTGGAAGCAGATTTCCCATCAGGTTTGTGTGGCATAACCTGTCCACTGGAAGCCCTTCAGTTTGGAAGATTGATATAACTCCCAGTTGACATTATGAAGCAGTTCTAATGTGTGATAATAAGGCAGTTTCTGGGCTACAAACAAGGTGGTTTCTATAGGTTTGCTCTTGAGTTGAATTTGTATGTAAATTGGAACAGGTACATTTACCTATTAAATGCAGTTTAGACAATGTTTGTCTTAACAGCATTTATTTTTATCTTTCTGTGCATATAAATACTTAATTACGAAGGACTGTAACTTAGGGTACAAATGGTCACTGCTTTTGGAGGTGTTAATTTGTACCATATTGTTCTTATAAGTAGTTAATTTGTTTTGTTGGTTTTTCTTAAACTTTGCCTTTGCCATAGGAACCATAAAGGAGGTTTTCTTTATTTGTTAATGAACTCTGTAATTTAAATGCAGAATCCTTTATTTCTCTTAATGTAATTCTTAGGTTATCAAAACAAAATAATAGAGTGATTATTATCTGAAATTTTCTTTCTCAATCTTAGTCTTTAAGTCTGTGAGTTATTTCACATTATGCTTTCTGCTGATTGTTATAGAATCCTTTGACCCATTGAATAAAGGACAGGGAATCCAGGCACGTTCCCGAACAAGGCGGCGACACAGAGATGGCTTCCCCCAGCCCAGACGAAGAGTAAGCAGCAGCTTAAATTTTTTATTCTTTTTCTTTTTTTATTCTGTGTTGATGAGTTCCTGCAATTAACAAAACTCTGTATCAGCCAGGAACAGGGATTTCCATATATATTGTTTTACAACCTCATGTGGTTTTGTATGTGTGTGCTTTTCCCTCCCTCCCTTCCTTCTTTACTTCCTTCCTCTCTCTCTCTCTCCCTCCCCCTCTTTCTCTCTTTCATTCTCTCTCCCTCCTTCCCTCCTTTCCTCTTTAGATTTTGATTGATCTTTAGAGAGAGAGAGAGAGAAAGGAAGGAGCAGGAAGCATCAACTAGTATAGGTGCTTCTCGTATGTGCCTTGACCAGGCAAGGCTAGGGCCTCAAACCAGCGACCTCAGCATTCCAGGTCAACGCTCCATCTACTAGCGCTACCACAGGTCAAGATGTTTTTGTTTCTTAAAGTCAAGAATCATATTTTATACTTTACATTGCTTTCAGCAGGGACCTTTTATTTTGTTTCTAAATTTAGGGTTTGTTTAGTTTTGTTTAAAAAGCTTTTTATAAGCTCTGTTACAGATTTTATATTTTATTGTTTTAGTGAGAGAGAGAGAGAAGGACAGGGACAAACAGACAGGAAGGGAGAGAGACAAAAAGTATAGTTGTGACACCTTAGTTATTCATTGATTGCTTTCTCATGTGTGCCTTGACCAGGGGGCTCCAGCCAAACCAGCAACCATGTCTGTGATCCCACACTTAAGCCGGCAAACCCACATGCAAGCTGGCAAACTCGGGGCTTCAAACCTGGGTCCTCAGTGTCCCGGCCGATGCTCTATCCACTGTGCCAATGCCTGGTTAGGTTGTTAAAAGATTTTTAAAGTCTAAATTTAACTTCTTAAAAATATTATAATGAAGCTCACTGTTTATATAATGTAGTGTAGTAGTGAAGTCCACATGGATTGTTTTTTATATTGACATGGCTTTCTCATACCAAAATTAAAAGAATAACAGCCTTATTTCTTTTTAGTTTATTGAGTTTTAATTTAAAATTTTATAAAGTCTAAATCTACCACCTGATGGGCTTTGCATGTATTCAGTATTTTTATTTACTTTTACAGAGACAAAGAGTCAGAGAGAGGGATAGATAGGGACAGACAGACAGGAACGAAGAGAGGTGAGAAGCATCAATCATTAGATTTTTGTTGCAGTTGCGGCACCTTAGTTGTTCATTGATTGCTTTCTCACATGTGCCTTGACCGTGGGCCTTCAGCAGACCGAGCCACCCCTTGCTGGAGCCAGTGACCTTGGGTCCAAGTTGGTGAGCTTTTTGCTCAAGCCAGATGGGCCCGCACTCAAGTTGGCGAGCTCGGGGTCTTGAACCTGGGTCTTCCACATCCCAGTCCAACGCTCTATCCACTGCGCCACTGCCTGATCAGGCTGCATGTATTCAGTATTTACTACCATCACAGTCATGACAACTACACTGCCCCAGAAGATTCCCTTGTGACTTTTAGTAGTCAGTCATCACCTCTCAATCCTGCTAACCACCAGTCTGCTTTGCAGATCTATGCAAATGGTGCTGCCTTTTCTGAAATTTCATACACATGGACCCATATCATTTATAGTCTTTGTTTGGCTTCCTTCATGTAGCAGAATGGTTTTGAGATTCATTCATGTGTTTTTTATCTATCAGCAGTTCATTTCTTTTGATATCTGAGTAGTAGTTCATAGTATGGACAAACCACAATAACTGTGTAAGATAAAAATTTGGGTTGTTTCCAGTTTGTGGCTATTCTCAAAAAAGCTGCTGTGAACATTCTCTTAGAAATCCCTGTGTTAACATATGTTTTCTTTTGAGGAAAAATATCTAGGAGTGGGATAGCTTGGTCTTATGGTATGTGCATTTATCATTTTCCAAACTGTTTTCCAAAGCTGATGTACCATTTTTAATTTCCACCACCACGTGTAAGTTCCATTTGCTTCATGACCTTGTCAACACTGGTATTGTTGGTTTTTAATTTTAGCAATTCTAGTGAATGTATAGTGGTATCTTGTGGTTATAATTTGCATTTTCCTAAATGACTAATGATGTTGGGCATCTTTTCATATGCTTGTTTGCCATTTCTTTATCTTCTTTGGTAAAGTGTTTATTCAAAACTATTGAACATTTTTCAGTTGGGTTGTCTTACTAAGTTGGTAAGTGTTCTTTATTATGGATATAATTCTTTTATCCAAGATTCTCCTTTCCCTGTTGAATTAGATTGGCACCTTTGTTAAAAGTCAGTCGACTATATATGTCAGTCTATTTCTGAAACTCTATTTTGTTCCATTGATTTATATATGTCTATTTTTATATCAGAATCAACTGTCTTCGTTATTGTAGCTTTACAGTGAATCTTGAAATCAGGGAGGGTTAAGTTCTCTAATTTTCTTTATCAAAATTGTCATTTGCATTTTCATGTAAATGTTAGAATCAGCTTGTTAATTTCTACCAGAAGACCTGCTGATATTTTGTTTCGGGCTGCTTTGTATCTCTAGGTCAGTGGTTCTTAACCTTTTTTGAGGTACCAAACCCACCAGTTTCATATGCGCATTCACCGAATCCTTCTTTAGTGATAAATAAAATATGATTTTTTCCCCCCCAAATTCAAGACATAGGTATATATTTTTTATTGGTGCACAAAATGAGCCGTGCATGAACATCACCTTGCTCAAAGAACAAAACCAACAAAGTGCATGAACTCACAACAAATTACGGTATTACTTTATTTTGGCCTCCGCGGCAGAGGCTTCTCCGAACCCCTGAGACCGACTCATCGAACTCCTAGGGTTCGATAGAACCCAGGTTAAGTAAGAACCACTGCTCTAGGTCAATTCGCAGAGAATTGGCATCTTAGCAACTTTGAGCCATCCAATCCATGAAAGTGCTATCTTCTTTAATTTCTCTCAGCAGTCTTTTATATGTTTTATTGTACAGGTCTTATACTATGTTAAATTTATTTAATAACTATTTAAACTGTTTTTGATCCTATTGTGATAAAGGCTATTTTAAATTATTTTTGGCCTTGGCCAGTTTGCTCAGTGGATAGAGCATTATCTCAGTTCAACCCCCAGTCAGGGTACACATGAGAAGCAAACATCTGCTTCTCTTTTCCTTCCCTGTTTTCCTTCTTTCTCTCTTCCCCTCTTGCAGCCAGTGGCTTGATTGGTTCAAGCATTGGCCTCAGGCGCTGAAGAAAGCTTGGTTAGTTTGAGCATCAGCCCCAAGTGGGGGTTGCGCAGTGGAGCCCCGTCGGGGTGCATGCAGGAATCTGTTTCTGTATCTCTCCCCCCTACTTTAAAAGATTTTGTTTTCTAGTGTTTCTTATTGGTATAAAGAAATGGACATGATTTTTGTATATTGACGTTATAGAGTGATTTTGTGTGACTAAAATTATCAGGATTTTCTGCTTAGACAGTCCAGATTATCTGAATAAAGACAGTTTTACTTTTTCTTTCTAAATTCAATACATTTCTTTCTTTTGCTTGTTTTATTGTAGTAGCTAGGCTCTTCGATACAATATTGATTATTATTGGTGAGAGCAAACCTTCATGCCAGTTTTCAGTCTTAGCTCAAGTGTTCAGTCTTACAACATTAGTATGATGTTACCTGTAGGTTTCTCATAGATGGCCTCAATCAGGTTGAAGAAGTTCTCTTTTACTCCTAATTTGCTGGAAGTTTTAAATCATAATGTGTAGAAGTTTACCAGGTGGATCTCTTGCATTTATTAGCATGGTTATCTTTTTTAAAAAAATATATTAAATGGGTAAAAATGTATTAAAAAAAAAAACAAACTAACCTTGCAATCAACCCATCTTCCCACTTATTTATTTATTTTTTTTAGAGGAGGGGAAATAGTAATACAGACTCCTGCATCCACCCTGACCAAGATCTACCTGGCTGCCTCTGTTTGGGGCCATTGCTCTAGTACCAAGCTATTTTTGGTGCCTAAGGCTGACTCACTCAGACCAACCAAGTGTCAGCACCCTGAGTGATGCTCACACCAGTTGAGCCACTGGCTATAGTTGGGGAAAAAGGAGAGAAGGTGGAGAGTGAGGAGAGAGAAGCAGATGGTTGCTTCTCTTGTTTGCCCTGACCAGGGATTGATCCTGGGACATTTATATGCTGTGCTGACGCTCTATTCTCTGAGCCAACCGGCCAGGGCCAAACCCTACTTTCTTATGATGTATTTATTCTTTTATATAGGGTGGGGCAAAAGGAGGTTTGCAGTTATTTATACAGAAAATAATACAATAATTAGTAATACAAGACTAAACTGTTTCATATACTCAAAACTGTAAACCTACTTTTGCCCCACCCTGTGTGTTGCTGAGTTCAGTTTACAAATATTTTGATATGATTTTAAGTGTGTCTATTTGAGAAAGATATTGATCTGTAGTTTTCTTGTAATAACTTTTGGCTTTGCTATCAGGGTAATAGTGTCATCATAAGGTGAGTTGCTATTTCCTTGTCTTTATTTCCTGAAGTAAAATTTATATAATTACTTTAACTTTTAACTGTTGGGAAGAATTCAGAAACGAAGCCTGGGTCTGGATTTTATTTTTTTGGAGGAACATTTTAAGCTATTTAATTTCTATGGCTTTTTAAGTTTTATCTATTTCTTCATGGAGCATGCTTTGTTAGTCTGTGTCTTTCATTTGATCTTAGGCAAAAGGCCAACAAATGGTTTGTGTCATAAATCTATCAATATAACAATGTTCACAATATTCTTTTATTTTTCCTTTTAATGTCTATAGGATTAAGTATTAGTAATTTGTGTTTTCTCTTTTAATATTTCTAGCTAGATATTTATCAATTTTTGTATCTTTTAAAAGAACCTGATTTTGGTATTACTGATTTTTTTCTCTACTTTTTTTTATTTGCTCTTATGTTTTTTTAAATGCTCTTCGTTTCCTTACTTTGGGTTTCAGTGTGGCTTCTTTTTCTAGTTTCTTAAGCAAGAAGCTTAGACTATTGACTTTAGACTCTTTATTTCTCATACATCATTTTAATACTATAACTGACCCTGTAAAGAGTGCTTTAGCACTATTGCCAAAATTTTCTTTCATTTTTATTTTAATTTTTCTGAAGTGAAAAGCAAGGAGTAAGACAGACTCCTGCATGCCCACTAGGGGGCGATGCTTTACCTATCTGGGGCATTGTTCTGTTGTAGCCGGAGCCATTCTAGCACCTGAGGTGGAGGCCATGGAGCCATCCTCAGCACCTGGGCCAACTTTGCTCCAGTGGAGCCTTGGCTGCAGAAGGGGAAGAGAGAGAGAGTAAGGAGAGGGGAAAGAGTGGAGAAGCAGATGGGTGCTTCTCCTATGTGCCCTGATCGGGAATTAAACCTGGGACATCCACATGCCGGGCCAATAGCTCTACCACTGAGCTAACTGGCCAGGACCTAAAAATTTTCATGTTTTGCTTACATTTTTATTTAAGTTCAAAATATTTTCTAATTGCATTGTTTGGGTCCAGATGCTGGATCATAGTAAATATTCAAATTTGAGTAAATTATCATTTATGATCTATGTTTCTACTGTTTTTCTTTTCTTGTATGGATTGGACTGAATAATCTCTGAAGATCTTTATAGATCTAAGAACTGTGAATCTTTTAGCTCTAAATACTAATACTTATATTCTGTAAACGTATGCCCTTTCTAGCTTTGAGAACCCCAATTCTCAAAGATCCAAAACTAAATTTTATATTATGTATTTTTGGAATTCTGACAGGGACGGAAGAAGTCAATAGTGACCATGGAGCCCAGGAGTCTTATTCAAGGAGCCTTTCAGGGGTGCTCAGTGTCTGGGATGACATTGAAGTACATGTATGGCGTAAATGCCTGGAAAAACTGGGTCCAGTGGAAAAATGCCAAGGAAGAGCAGGGGGATCTTAAATGTGGCGGTAAATAAACAGCATGAATTTGTCTTTTGACTTGGGGGTCAGGGGAATATAAATAAATAGAGTCAGAATGTACTTTAAAAAGGTGAATTACTAGGTCATAGTCCCGGAAAACTTTGGTTTGGGGCTTTACTTAATTTTTCCCCGTTTTTATTTAAACTCCTCATTTATTTTTTTCCTTTCAGGAATTGAACATTCCTCATCTAGCCCATGTTCTGACCCCTTAGGAAATGCTCAAGACCAGGTCCTCTCCCAAGAATCCTCGGAGTCAAGCTGCAGAGGTAAAATTCATTTTTCTCCTGTGGTCACTCCATCATTGTCAATTTCAATTTATAAATAGAATATTTAAAATTATTTAAAAATGGAAATCTTATTGTTAAAAGAAAAATTGATATACTACTCCCAATTTTAAAGATTTTTTATAAAGGTAAGGTTATATCTTGTGATCATGTGTTTAGTATGCCAGTGTAAGGGATTTTATTTCCTTTTCTTGCACTTTATAAGTGGCACAAATTTTTTGTTTACCTGTTTATCTCTTCTTCACCTTTCAAGGCTGGCATTAGTGTCACGTTCTCTAGAATCTGACCTGACCCTTCTCTTTTATTAGACGTCCTTCAGTTGCTTTCCTGGAGTCCTGATTAAATATCTGTCTTAACACCTCTTCTACTATATGTACTGCATTGTCTTTATTTCTTTAACTAATAAAAATACCTTGTGATCAGCATCTGTCTTTAATCCGTGTATCCACCAGTATACACCAGAGCACCTGGGCACGGCTCTCAGTGATTATTCAGCGAATCAAGGAAATGCCATTGTATTATTTTTTTTTCTGAAGTGAGAAGCAGGGAGGCAGAGAGACAGACTCCTGCATGTGCCCAACCAGGATCTACCAGGCATGCCCACCAGGGGGCGATGCTCAGCCCCTCTGGGGCATTGCTCCACTGCAATGGAAGCCATTCTAGTGCCTGAGGCAGAGGCCATGGAGCCGTCTTTAGTGCCCATGCCAACTTGGCTGCGGGAGGGGAAGAAAGAGATAGAAAGGAGAGGGGGGAGGGTAGAGAAGCAGATGGGTGCTTGCTTCTCCTGTATGCCCTGGCCAGGAATCAAACCCAGTACTTCTACACACTGGGCTGATGCTCTACCACTGAGCCAATCAGCCAGGGCCTGTATTTCTTTTTTTTAAGTGTACTTTTTATTTTATTTGAGAGAGAGAGAAAGATGATATTGTAGTTGTGTCACTTTAGTGGTTCATTGATTGCTTCTCATACATGCCTTGACCAGGGGCCTCTGACCAAGCCAGTGATCTCTTTCTGAAGCCAGTGACCTTAGGCTTCAAGCCAGTGACATGGGATCATTTGATGGTCCCATGCTCAAGCCAGTGACCCTGTGCTTAAGCCAAGCTAACGAGCCTGTGCTCAAACATTTGACCTGGGAGTTTTGAGCTGGGACCTCAGAGTCCTAGGTTGATGACACTCTATCCACTGTGCCACCACCAGTCAGGCAGTTACTATATATTTTTTAAGTTAATATTTTAGATGTTTTATGCTTTTCCACAGTCCGCCCTATCAAGCTGAAGGAAGATATTCTGTCCTGCACTTTTGCTGAGTTGAGTTTGGGCTTATGCCAATTTATCCAAGAGGTGCGGAGACCAAATGGTGAAAAATACGATCCAGACAGTATCTTATACTTGTGCCTTGGAATTCAGCAGGTATCATGTTCAATAATTGTTTTAAAAATACTGCATTTTTAATAAGTTTTAAAGAATTTGTGAATTAAGTTGAAAAGTTATAGTGTATGTTGGTTGTTTGGTATTCTTCCTATACACTCTTCTTTTTCTTTTTACATCAAAAAATTTTTTTTCAATTCCAGTTTACTTTTAGTATTATTTTGTATTGGTTTCAGGTATACAGCATAGTGGTTAGGCAACCATATATTTTACAGAGTGAGTGTTTCCCTTGATAACTTTCTGTGTTTGCTTTTTTTTTCCTTTTTAATTTTTACAGGGACAGAGAGAGAGTCAGAGAGAGGGATAGATAGGGACAGACAGACAGGAACAGAGAGAGGTGAGAAGCATCAATCATTAGTTTTTTATTGCCATTATGACACCTTAGTTGCTTTCTCACATGTGCCTTGACCGCAGGCCTTCAGCAGACCGAGCAACCCCCTGCTGGAGCCAGCGACCTTGGGTCCAAGCTGGCGACAAGCCAGATGGGCTAACACTCAAGCTGGTGACCTCGGGATCTCGAACCTGGGTCTTCTGCATCCCAGTCCGACGCTCTATCCACTGCGCCACCGTCTGGTCAGGCTGTGTTTGCTTTGTAAAGAACCACTTACTTGATTTAAAACCTTGATCAGATAGCCTTTTGTAAGCTAAATTGAATGTCAGTAGAATAACAGAAATTGAGGACTGCGTTTTTTTTGTTAAATGGACATAGAAGACATAACAATTCACAAAAGAAGTGACAGGAGACTGTGTATATCTGTATGTAGGTATATAAATCATGTCATTTTAATTTTTAAAATGCTAATTAAAATAATAAACTATTATTTGTTTATCACATTTTCAAAAAGCAGAAAATTATAGCAGTCATTGTTGATAGGCATTTTGTGAGTCTTCGTAGCTGGTGGTAATTTGTAAATACTTTCTAGAAAGCTGTTTGGAGCATATGTATCAGGAATATGTTTGAATGTTCCTGTTCTTTTTGCCAGTAATTCACTTTAGGGAGTCTGTCGGAGCTGAATGCTCTGACATCATTGCACAAAATTATAAATAACCTCAGTGTCCACCAAAGTGTAATAGTTAAGTAAATTACAGTATATTTATAAAGTATGTTATGTAGCCAATAACAATTGTTGTAAAAGTGACTTCTAGTAATATGTAAAAATATGAATATTAAAGCATTCAAATGAATAAGAGTACAAACTTTGTGTATCAACAAATTTTACTGAGCCCCAGGTGCATGCCATCCATACATTAGCTTAAGTAAAAGTTGTGAAGATTCTCGGCAGGCTTCTGCACTCTTGAATTTTGTTTTTTGGATCTAAAGAACATTTTGTAATTTTACTGATTGATATGTCAAGAAATACCATGTTTTGCCTGACCTGTGGTGGCACAGTGGATAAAGCATCAACCTGGAACGCTGAGGTTTCCAGTTCGAAACCCTGAGCTTGCCTGGCCAAGGCACATACAAGAAGCAACTACTATGAGTTGATGCTTTCCTCTCCTCTCCCACCATCTCTCTACCTCCCTCTCTCTCTCTATTCAATAAATAAAATCTTATAAAAAAAAAAGAAATAGCATGTTTTGCAGCAGTCAATAATTTTCTGATACTTCAAATATAATCATTGCTATGATTTCATGCAAAAGTATTTTTATTTTCGATTATTAAAAAAACAAACAAACAGTAGAAATAGGTCTCTTTTTCTTAACATTCCTGTGAGGTTTAGAGTCTTTTTATCTGTGAAGCAATGCTTTAAAAATTATTCTCAGTCAAGTTTATCTGTAAATGTTTATTAAACAAGTACATGAGTTGAAATTCTGCCTGATACCATATTTGGGTAAATAAAATTTTATCTTGAAAAAAAAAGTATTTGCATACTTTACACTTTAGATACACTTCTGTTGTGTATAAAATACTCTAATTTATGAGACATCTTAAACCTATGAAAGTTTTTCTCTACTATATCTTGTTTTTGTTGATATTAATAAGTGATTTTATATAATACTATTAAAAAGAGGCCATTAAGTTAACAAATTGCCAGATGGTTGTTACAGGAAGTAAATATGAACCATATATTTATTTTGACAGGAAATAAACTCTCCTTAACTGTAAGGAATTTTAGAAAGTTGCTTATGTTGATCCCTGAGATGTGTTTCCTGTTTTTTATTTTTTATTTTATTTATATATATTTTTTCTTTTTTTTCTTTATTTTACAGGGACAGAGAAAGGGATAGATAGGGACAGACAGACAGGAACGGAGAGATATGAGAAGCATCAGTCATCAGTTTTTCGTTTTGACACCTTGGTTGTTCATTGATTGCTTTCTCATATGTGCCTTGACCTTGGGCCTTCAGCAGACCGAGTAACCCCTTGCTCAAGACAGCGACCTTGGACTCAAACTGTTGAGCTCTTTGCTCAAACCAGATGAGCCCGCACTCAAGCTGGCGACCTTGGAGTCTCAAACCTGGGTCCTCCGCATACCAGTCTGATGCTCTATCCACTGCACCACAGCCTGGTCAGGCTATTTATTGTTTTTTAGGGTTGGGTGACAGAGACAGGCTGGAAGGGAGAGAGATGAGAAACGTTAATCCTTCATTGTGGCATCTTAGTTGTTCATTGATTGCTTTCTCATGTATACCTTGACCGGGGAACTACAGCAGAGCAAGTGACCCCTTGCTCAAGCCAGCGACCTTTGGACTCAAGTCAGCGATCATGGGCTCCTATCTATGATCCCATGCTCAAGCCAGTGACCCTGTACTCAAGCCAATGATCCTGTACTTAAGCCGGATGAGCCCATGCTCAAACTGGCAACCTCAGGGTTTTGAACCTGGGTCCTCAGCATCCCGGTCCAATGCTCTATCCACTGTTCCACCACCTGGTCAGGCCTGTTTTTTCTTTGGATTAGAAACATAACACTAATTGTAAGGAATTTTGAAAATACAGAAAAATCTGAAAAAAGCTAAACAAGTATAAGATTAACACCTGGACCACCACTATTGACATTAACTGGGGAGGGAGTAACTGGCAAAAGAAACAAATAGGTAACCGAAGAAAATGAACAGATTGCTAATAGACAATGTACTAGGAATACCTAATAAATTATTCACTATGTATACTATGTATTAATATATTAAGTTACTTATTAGTGTGGCCCTGTGAAGTTTAAGAGCTGTTACTATCTCTATTTTCTGGTGAGGAACTTGAGGCACAGTGAGTTAACTTGTCTAGGGTCTTTTTTTTTTTTTTTTTTTAAGACAGGAACAGAGTCAGAGAGAGGGACAGACTGATAGGAAAGGAG
This sequence comes from Rhynchonycteris naso, assembly GCA_037038555.1. Taxonomy (NCBI): domain Eukaryota; kingdom Metazoa; phylum Chordata; class Mammalia; order Chiroptera; family Emballonuridae; genus Rhynchonycteris; species Rhynchonycteris naso. The sequence goes on along the minus strand of CM072997.1, from coordinate 211,192,755 downwards.
AGATGGGAAGCATCAATTCTTTGTTGAGGCACCTTAGTTGTTCATTGATTGCTTTCTCATATGTGCCTTGACACGGGCCTTCAGCAGACCGAGCAACCCCTTGCTGGAGCCAGTGACCTTGGGCTTCAAGCCAGCGACCTTTGGGCTCAAGCTAGCGACAAAGGGGTCATGTCTATGACTCCACGCTGAAGCCAGCAACCCCACACTCAAGGCGGTGACCTCAGGGTTTCAAACCAGGATCCTTCGCGTCCCAGTGCGACGCTCTATTCACTGTGCTACCACCTGGTCAGGCATGTCTAGGGTCTTAAAGTTAGTAAACAGTGGGGCCATGATGTGAACCCAGGTAGTTCACCTTTAGGGTCTGCGCTTGGGAACACTGTGTTACACTGCTTCTCTAATTTAAAAAGTTGCTTAGGTATAATTAGGGGAAATTTTTATCAGATTAAAAATTTAAAAGATTAAGAAATCGGTAATACCAACTATGAGTGAAGATATTGTTTACACTGTTGGAGGACCTTTTCAGGTGGCAAGTTAACAATGGCTATTAAATCTTTAAATGTACAAATATATAGATTCTTCAGTCTAGCAAACCCATTTCATTGATCATTGTCTCTCCCCAAAGAAAAGCATGCACATACCAGTAATTTCAATTAACACTAATTGTAACAGCAGAAAAATGGAAACCCTCTAAGTGTTCATCAAAAGAATACTGTTTCAATCAATAATATATCTATACTATTGAATACTATACAATAGTTAAAAAAGGAATGAATTGCTTGTATTGATAGTGACATGGAAAATGCTTATAGGCATACATTTTTAAAAGTAAAAAAGTAACTTGTAAAACTACATTTGTAGTGTAATATTTGTATTGTTATGGAAAAATACCCATAACATTAAATGTACAATTCAGTGGCATTAAGTACATTCATAATGTGCAACTGTCACCACTATCTGGTTCTAGAACAGAGGTTCCCAAACTATGGCCCGCGGGCCAAATTGCGGCCACCTGAGGCCATTTATCTGGCCCCCCGGCCGCACTTCCTTGAAGGGGCACCTCTTTCATTGGTGGTCAGTGTATGGAGTACTGTATGTGGTGGCCCTCCAACAGTCTGAGGGACAAACGCTCTGAGGGACAGTGAACTGGCCCCCTGTGTAAAAAGTTTGGGGACCCCTGTTCTAGAACTTCAAACACCCCATATGTAACCCCTCTACCCATTAAGCAGTTACTTTTTTTATTACCCTTTCATCCTGTCACTGACTATTTTAATCTACTTTCTATTTTTATGGATTTGCATATTCTGGGTTATTTCATTTAAGTAGAATTAATTATACAGTATGTGACCTTTTGTGTCTGGCTATTTTCACCTAACATAGTGCTTTCCAGGTTTATCAGTGTTGTGGCATGAATCAGTACATTTTCACTTTTTTGACTGAATAGTGTTTCATTATTGGATATGCCACATTTTGCTTATCCATTCATCTGTTGTTGAACATTTGATTTGTTTACACCTTTTGATTATTATGAATAGTGATTGCTACTGTGAACATTCATGTACCAGTTTTTGTTTGAACATCTGTTTTCAATTCTTTGGGGATATGCCTAGGAGTGGAATTGTAGGGTCATGTGGTAACTGATTAGCTTGTTGAGAAACCACTAAACTGTTTTACAGAATGGCTGCACCGTTGTACAGTGTGTCCGTAAAGTCATGGTGCACTTGCTTTCCTGTGACCGGTCAAGAGAGCAGCACCATGACTTTACGGACACACTGTATATGTTGCCAGCAACAATGTATGAGGGCTCCATTATCTCTACTTCCTTGCCAACACTTAATTTTTGTTTTGATTTGTTTGTTTGTCTTTAAATAGCCATTTGGTGGATATGAGGTGGTATCTATCTTACTGTGGTTTTGCATTTCCCTAATGACAACATCAAGCATCTCTTTATGTACTTGTTGACCATTTGTATATCTTCTTTGGAGAAATGTTTATTTAAGTCCTTTGCCTGTTTTTTATTTGGATATTTTGTCTTGTTTAGTTGTAAGATTGCTTTAGACGTCTTGGATATTTAACTCTTACCAGATAGGCAGTTTGCCAATACATATTTTCTTCCATTCTTTGGGTTTTCTTTTCACTCCCTTGATAGTGTACTTTGATGCATAAACATTTTTAATTTTGATAAAGTTCAATTTATTTTTTCTACTGTTGCTTGTGCTTTTGGCATATTATATCTAAGCATCCACTGCCAAATTCAAGTTCATAAAGAGTTACCCCTGTGTTTTTATATTGTGTGAGTTAAGGATAATGGGGTATCTAGGTCTCCTGGTACCATTTGTTGAAGAGACTTCTTTCTGACATCCGAATTGAAAATCATTTGGCTAAATACCTGTGTTTATTTTGGACTCTCAATTCTAATACTATATGTCTGTCTATGACTATTCTTCTTTTAAGACATTTTTAATTGATTTTAGAGAGGAAAGGGGAGAGGGAGAGAGAGAAACATCATTGTGTTGGTATACCTTATTTATGCACTCATTGGGTTGGTTTTGGTATGTGCCCCAACTGGGGATTGAACCTGCAAACTTAATGTATTGAGTCAACACTCTAACCAACTGAGCTACCCACCCAGGACTAATATGGTTATTCTTATGGCGGCACACACTCTTTTATTATCGTAGCTTTGTTAGTAAGTTTTAAAATCAGGAAGAGTGGTTCCTTAAGATTCTTTTGGCTATTTGAAGTTTCTAGCAATTCCATATGAATTTTAGGATTGGATTTTGCATTTCTGCAAAAAATAGTAAGCAATTGGGATTTTGATAGGGTTGCATTGAATTTGTAGATTGCTTTGGGGAATATTGCCATCTTCACAGTATTCTCTTCAGATCCATGAATACAAGATGTTTTTCTTAGATCCTTAATTTTTCTCAGCATTTTTTTGTAGTTTTAAGTATCATGTATATGTCAAGATACATGTAAGTTGTCTTGTACCTTCTTGGTTTTATTCTTAAAATTTTGTTCTTTTTGGTACTGGTGTAAATGGAGTTGTTTTCTTAATTTCCTATTTGGATTGTTCATTGCCACTGATTTTCATGTTGCTTGTATCCTGCAACCTTACTGAATTCATTGACTAGCTCAAATAACTAGGTGTTTGTTTGTTTGTTTATTCTACTATATATATAGGATTGTGTCATATTTAAATACAGATAGTTTTACTTCTTCCTTTCCTATTTGGATGTTTCTTTTTTCTTCTTACTTGCCTGATCATTTTGGTTAGAATTTCCAGTACAATTTGGAATAGAAGTGGTGTACGAATAGGTATTTTTGACTTGTTCCTGTTGTAAGGGGAAGTGATTTAAAAAAGAAGACATATATTTTATGTGTACTCATATATTTGAGTAAATGTACAAAATTCAACTCTATGTATTTAAAAAGTAATTATTCTTTTTTTAACTTATTGTGTTTACATAGATTCTAGTGTCCTCCCAAATTCATCCTCCCCTCACCCGTGTTGCCCACAACATTACCCGCCCCCCCCCCCGTCCCCTTCCCCATAATGCCCACCCCCCTTCCCTCCGGGATTTGCTTTTCTGCTCTCATCCCATACTGTCAGCCTATTATCCCCTTTCCCTCTGCCCACTTTTCTTCTGGATCCTTTGATCCCACCTCTGTCTCTATTCCGCTCCTCAGTTCATATTGTTTGTCAGATTCCTCATATTAGTGAGGTCATATGATATTTTTCTTTCTATGCCTGGCTTATTTCACTTAACATAATAGTTTCCAGGTCCATCCATGTTATTGCAAAAAAATAATATTTTCTTCTTTTTCATGGCCCCCATAGTATTCCATTTTGTATATGTACCACAACATTTTAATCCATTCGTCCACTAGCGGGCACTTGGGCTGTTTCCAGATCTTGGCTATTGTAAACAATGCTGCCATAAACATGGGGGTGCGTTTCTCCTTTTTACTCATTGATGTGTTGTTCTTGGGATATATTCCCAAAAGTGGGATGGCTGGGTCAAAAGCCAGTTAGATTTTTAATTTTTTTGAGGAATCTCCATACTGTTTTCCACAGTGGCTGCACCAGTCTGCATTCCCACCAGCAGTGCAGAAGGGTTTCCTTTTCTCCACATCCTCACCAGCACCTATCATGTGTTGTTTTGTTGATAAGGGCCATTCTGACTGGTGTGAGGTGATATCTCATTGTGGTTTTAATTTGCATTTCTCTAATGATTAGTGATATTGAGCATTTTTTCATATGCCTATTGGCCATCTATAGGTCCTCTTTGGAGAAGTGTCTATTCATTTCTTTTGTCCATTTTTTTATTGTACTGTTTATCTTCCTGGTGTTGAGTTTTACAAGTTCTTTATAAATTTTCATTGTTTACCCTTTATCAGACATATTGTTGAATATGTTCTCCCATTGTGTGGTTTGCCTTATTATTTTGTTCATATTGTCTTTAGTTGTACAAAAGCTTTTTAGTTTGATGTAGTCCCATTTGTTTATCCTGTCCTTTATTTCCTTTGCACGTGGAGATAAATCAGCAAATATATTGCTGCGAGAGATGTCGGAGAGCTTACTGCCTATGTTTTCTTCTAAGATGCTTATGGTTTCACGACTTACATTTAAGTCTTTTATCCATTTTGAGTTTATTTTTCTGAATGGTGTAAGTTGGGGGTCTAATTTTATTTTTTTGTAGGTAGCTGTCCAATTTTACCAACACCATTTGTTAAAGAGATTGTCTTTACGCCATTGTATGCTCTTACCACCCTTGTCAAATATCAATTTTTCATGAAGGTTCAGTTTTATTTCTGGGTTCTCTGTTCTGTTCCATTGATCTATATGCCTGTTCTTATGCCAGTACCAAGCTGTTTTGAGTACAATGGCCTTGTAGTATAACTTGACTTCCGGAAGTGTGATACCACCCACTTTATTCTTCTTTTTCAAGATTGCTTAAACTATTCGTGTTCTTTTTTGGTTCCATATGAATTTTTGGAACATTTGTTCTATATCTTTGAAGTATGTCCTTGGTATTTTAATTGGAATTGCATTGAATTTATAAATTGCTTTGGGTAATATAGTCATTTTAATGATGTTAATTCTTCCTAACCTTGAGCACGGTATATGCTTCCACTTGTTTGTATCTTTCCTGATTTCTTTTATCAATGTTTTATAATTTTCCGAGTACAAGTCTTTAACCTCCTTGGTTATATTTACTCCTAGGTATTTTGTTGTTGTTGTTGTTGCAGTAATGAAGGGGATTGTTTTCTTAATTTCTCTTTCAGACAGATCATTGTTGGTGTATAAAAATGCCTCTCGATTTCTGAGTATTAATTTTATATTTTGACACCTTGCTGAATTCATTTATCAGGTCCAGTAGTTTTTTGACTGAGACTTTAGTGTTTTCTATGTACAGTATCATATCATCAGCAAATAATGATAGTTTTATTTCTTCTTTTCCAATTTGTATGCCTTTTATTTCTTCTTTTCTGATTGCTGTGGCTAAGACTTCTAGAACTATATTGAATAAGAGTGGTGAAAGTGGGCACCCCTGTCTTGTTCCTGATCTTAAGGGATTGCTTTTAACTTTTGCCCATTGAGTATGATGTTGGCTGTGGGCCTGTCATAGATGGCCTTTATCATGTTGAGGTATGTTCCCTGTATTCCCACTTTGCTGAGAGTTTTGATCATAAACTGGTGCTGGATTTTATCGAATGCTCTTTCTGCATCTATTGATATTATCATGTGGTTTTTGTCCTTCCTTTGGTTTATGTGATGAATCACATTGATTGATATGCGAATATTGTACCAGTCTTGCCTCCCCAAAATAAATCGCACTTGATCATGATGTATGACTTTTTTCATGTATTGCTGGATCTGGTTTGCTAATATTTTGTTGAGAATTTTAGCATCTAAATTCATCAGGGATATTGGCCTATAGTTTTTTTTCTTTGTGTTGTCTTTGCCTGACTTCGGAATCAGAATTACGCTTACCTCATAAAAAGAACTTGGAAGTTTTCCCTCCTCTTGAATTTTTTGAAATAGCTTGAGAAGGATAGGAGTTAGTTCTTCTTTGAATGTTTGGTAGAATTCACCTGCGAATCCATCTGGCCCAGGGCTTTTGTTTGTTGGGAGTTTTTTGATAACTATTTCAATCTCATTTGTTGTAATCGGTCTATTTAGGTTTTCTGATTCTTCCAGATTGATTTTTGAAAGATTATATTTTTCAAGGAATTTGTCCATTTCACCTAGTCTAATTTTTTGGCGTGTAGTTCTTCATAGTATTTTCTTACAATCCATTGTATTTCTGCTGTGTCCATTGTTACTTCTCCATCGTCATTTCTAATTTTACTTATTTGAGTCCATTCTCTTTTTTTCTTGGTGAGTCTGGCTAAGGGTTCATTGATCTTGTTTACTTTTTCAAAGAACCAGCTCTTGGTTTCATTGATCCTCTAGGCTTTACTTGCTGTTCTTTTTCTAGTTCTTTTAGTTGCAGGATTGTTTATTTGAGCTTTTTCCAGCTTCTTAAGGTATGCCTGTAATGCTATGAACTTCCCTCTCAGGACTGCTTTAGCTATGTCCCACAGATTTTGAGCTGTTGTATTTTCATTTGTTTCAAGGCAATTTTTTATGTCTTCCTTGATCTCGTTGTTGACCCATTCGTTGTTTAATAACATGCTGTATAGTTTCCAAGTGTTTTTCAGTTTTTCTGTTGTAGTTAATTTCTAGTTTCATGCCATTGTGGTCAGAGAAGATGCTTGATATGATTTCAATCTTCTTAAATTTGTTGATACTTGTTTTATGCCCTAATATGTTGTCTATCCTAGAAAATGTACCATAAGCACTTAGAATGTATATTCTGCTGCTTTAGTGTGAAAGGTTCTGAAGATACCTATTAAATCCAGTTGATCTAGTGCAGGGGTGCTCAATACGTTGATCGCGATCTACTGGTTGATCACAAAGGAAGTGTGAGTAGATCGCATGACATTAAATGTTTTTATTTTATTTTATTTTATTCATTTTAGAGAGGAGACACAGAGTGAGAGAGAGAGAGAGAGAGAAAGGGGGGAGGAGCTGGAAGCATCAACTCCCATATGTGCCTTGACCGAACCAGTGCAGGGTTTTGAACTGGCGACCTCAGTGTTCCCAGGTCGACGGCTTTATCCACTGCGCCACCACAGGTCAGGCTAGATCGCATGACATTAAAAAGACATTTGTCTTTTGATTGGCATACAGGGTAGCCAATCTGACGTCTGAACTTTTGACACCATACGCATGTGCATTAAACCACACTAACTTGTTCAGTTACATTGCTGTGTAGTTAGCCTTCAATTTATTTAAACGAAATCCAACAAAGGGTATAAAAATGAGTGCCGTAGCTGGTCCGAGTAAGAAGCCTAAAACCTACCACTCTCATACAGAATGGAAGGGGATTTTTTTCACTATGTCATATTCTAAGTGTGTTTGCCTCATCTGTCTGTGTGCCATTGCTATTCCAAAGAAGGGAAATGTGGAGCGGCTTTTTTGGACTGTTGATAAAAACTATGACGTTGACTTTCCTCCGAAAAGAGAGCTGAGAAGGAGAAAGGTGAAAGAAGAATACACAATATTAAATAGTAATAATAGTAACTTAAATAATGATAATATAGTAGAAATAAATTTATGTTTTGCATTTTTATTGTAGGTAGATCATTTTGATTTGGTCAGCTTATAAGTAACTCGCAAGCTGAAAAAATGTGGGCACCCCTGATCTAGTGTGTCCCTTAATTCTCCTGTTTCTTTGTTAATTTTCTTTCTTGAGGATCTATTCATTGGTGTTAGTGGGGTACTGTAATCCCCTACTATTAAAGTATTGCTATTGATCTCGCCCTTTATGTCCATCCAAGTCTGCTTTATATACTTAGGTGCTCCTATATTAGGTGCATAGATATTTATAATGCTTATCTCTTCCTGTTGAATTGCTCCCTTTATCATTATGTAGTGACCTTCTTTACCACTTGCTATAGTCTTTGTTTTAAAGTTTATTTTGTCAGCTATAGGTATTGCTACCCCAGCTTTTTTTCCATTTCCATTTGCATAAAATAATTTTTCCATCCTTTTACTTTAAGTCTATGTGTATCTTTTGTTTCGAGGTGCCTCTCCTGTAGACAGTATATGTATGGGTCCTATTTTCTTATCCATTCAGATACCCTATGTCTTTTGATTGAAGCATTTGACCCATTTACATTTAAGGTTATTATTGACATGTAGTTGTTTATTGCCAATTTTTTTCTTTGAATCCTATTTATTTTTATATATATATATATATTTATATATATTTCCCTTCTGTCTACAGCAGGCCCCTTAACATTTCTTGCAGCATTGGTTTGTTAGTGATGAAATTTTTGAGGGTTTTTTTTTTTTTCTGGGAAGCTTTTTATTTCTTCAATTTTAAACGATAGTCTTGCTGTATACAGAAGTCTTGGTTGTAGGTTCTTGTTCTGTATTACTTTGAATGTTTCTTGCCCATCCCTTCTGACCTCAAGTGTTTCTGTTGAGAAGTTGGATGTCATCCTTATGGGTGTTTTTTTTGTAGGTGATTGACTGTTTTTCTCTTACAGCTTTTAATATTCTTTTTTTATTTTCTAGCTTTGGTATTGATTATGACGTGTCTTGGTGTAGGTCTCTTTGGATTCTTTTTTAATGGGGTTCTCTCTGCTTCTTGAACTTGTGTGACTCTTTCCTGCATCAACTTAGGGAAACTTTTATCTATAATTTCTTCAAAGAGCTTCTCTATCCCTTGTTCTTTCTCTTCTCCTTTAGGAAACCCTATTCGGATATTATTTCTCTTCATGTTGTCACAGAGCTCTCTTAGGGTTTCCTTAGACTTTTGGATCCTCATTTTTTTTTTTTTTTTGCTTTTCTGCTTTTGTGTTTTCACTTATCTTGTCCTCTAAGTCGCTGATTCGATCCTCTGCTTCATCCAGCCTGCTTTTAATTCCTTCTAGTGTAGTGTTCGTTTCTGATATTGTGTTTGTCATTTCTGTCTGGTTCTTCTTTATGATTTCCATGTCCTTTCTGATGCTTACAATTTCTTTATTGAGGTGTTCATTAAGTCCATCCATTGTAGCTTAGAGATCCTTAAGCATCCTAACAATCATTATTTTATACTCTGCATCTGGTAATTTGATTACTTCTAATTCGTCCAGGACTTTTTCTGAGGACTTACCTTGTTGAAGCATATGACTTAGGCTTCTCTGCCTACCCATTATTCTCTGTGTGACTTATAGGCTTCTTCCAGTTCTGTCTTTTCTTTCTTTTTTATTGAATTTATTGGAATGACACCGGTTAACAAATGATATAGGTTTCAAGTCTACAACAGAAAGGAATTTTTTTAAGATTGAAATACTCCTAAATGACAATAGTAGTTGTCTTTGTGTGGTGAGTTTGTTTGTCTTTCTTCCACTTTCCTGTATTTTAAACTTTTTTCACAATATGAATATATTTTTAAGTTGGGAAAATAACTTCATTAAAAGAAGAATACTTTTCAACAACGAAACGGTTAATCTGGCAACATGATCATCAATTGCCTTTCAAATATCCTAGCACATTGAAATGGTGTTTAATTTGTAGTAGCTAGAATAAATTTTAAGTAAAAAAAATTTTCTCCGAGTCATATGTTCATAGAAAAGCAGGAAACCAAGATAGCCATACAAATATAAATTTAAAATACCAAATCCTAAAAACATTAAAATATTTTTAGCATCTAATCATATGCTGCCTTGTGTTGCTCTGTAAATGCTCATTGTGTGTCCCTGATTTCTATCTGACCTGACCTGTACCCACAAAATGTTTTTATTAATTTTAATTTATTGTGTTAGCATGATTTCAAGTATCCCTCTCAGTATAATACCCTCACCCCCAACCACATTCCTCCATTGTAACCCCCCCATTTTTTTTAACAATTTTAACAAACAAAAACCCAAGCTGTTGTTTGTTTCCCATCCTGTGATACAGCTCTTGCTGGCTCTAATTTACATAGTTTTATGTCCCACAGTTAGACTTGAACTTATTGAAGACTGTGTTGTGAGGCAGAGAATTGAGAGCTGTGATTTGAAGGCTCCAAATAGATCTTAAATTTGGGCATCCTCAGGTCACCTAGCTCACTGTATTTCAGGAAGTGATTTTGTAACTAGGCTGGAAAACAAAAACTTCTGGGAGATACGCAGATACGTACTGTGAATTAGAAAAATAATTTGGGAAATACAAATTAGGACCCATTTTTTATTTTTATTTTTTTTATTTATTCATTTTAGAGAGGAGACAGAGAGAGAGAGAGAGAGAGAGAGAGAGAGAGAAAGGGGGGAGGAGCTAGAAGCATCAACTCCCATATGTGCCTTGACCAGACCAGTGCAGGGTTTTGAACTGGCGACCTCAGTGTCCCCAGGTCGACACTTTATCCACTGTGCCACCACAGGTCAGGCTAGGACCCATTTTTATCATATCAGTTTCATAAACTGAGTAGGAGTACTAATTTATTACAATTTTTCTGTATCATTTATGCTTTACAAAGGAAATGGAAAACTTTACCTTGCAAGCACAGTGTTCCAGATGATATCAGTCTATGTGAAAGGGATATTTAGCGTGTATCCTTAAAATGGTCCACGATATTGTAAGGGCAATAATGAAGGGTAAGCTGTATTCCAAAATAAATTTATTGGTGTGACATTGGTTAATAACATTTTATGTTTCACTTAAAATAATCTTTAGAAAACTTGTGTTCTTTTTTTATCAACGTGTGTTTTCATTTTTTTTCTCTTGTAGTACCTGTTTGAAAATGGTAGAATAGATAACATTTTTACAGAGCCCTATTCCAGATTTATGATTGAACTTACCAAACTCTTGAAAATATGGGAACCTACAATACTTCCTAATGGTAAGCTGATTGCTTTTTATGTTGATTCTTTTCATGCTCTCCCCTCTTAGATTGCCTAAGTGTTAAGGTTATCTTTTTATAAATTGTTAATATTTTATTTCTGTTCTGTATCATGTATTTGGACTTCAGAAGAGAAAGTCTTTGGTTTATTATTAGTTATTTTAGTAAAACTCTTAACTTTCAAACAGTGCGTGTACATGTACTAACTATTGAAAACAAACTACTGAACGTTCCATTTGCATTTTCCAAAACTGTTTAATGTGGTCATGTTGGTAAAGTTGCTCACTGTAGCAGTAAGTGTTGCATGTTCTACTTCTACTTCTAAACTCTGTTAGCCATGGACTTTTTCAATTGTTTATTAAACTTGAACTGGTTGTTGAGAGTTAAGTCTTCGTCTTCGAATCGTCTTTGACTATACATCGTTGGACAGATCCCTACTTCTCTCCTAGGCTTAGGCTCCTTGACTGTATGTGAATGTGGAGGTTGAATGTGGTGCCCTGGAATTTGTGCCCCTTTCTCCTGGGCTGCAGGGCACCGTTGAGGCATTCTGGGCAGCGAGGTGGCAGGATGCACAGAGCATGCAAAGAGGAGGCCAGGGGCACAGATACGGCACTAATATATGTTTGTGGGCAGCCGGTCTCCCACAAATAATGTGGAATCTGCAACAGAGAGGATTGGGGGAGATGAGGAAAGACCTCCACTTAAGGGGTTTCCTGGAGAAGGTGCATTTAAAATTATACTTACTTTAATTATTTTGCAGGACCTCTGCTTTTTAAGAAAAATTCCCAATAAAGTCATTATGAATTTTTCAGTCAATAGAAATTTAAAATATGGGGCATTATCTGCCTTCTAATGATCTTAACTAAATAAAACTGAACCAGTTAACAGTAAGTGTATTGATCTCAAACATGAGCCTGCAAACTGGCCCGTGGGCCAGAGTTCCTGCCTATTAGTCTATGGGCTATAAAAATGGTTTTTACCTCTCTTACATGGTTTGGGGGGAATAACCAAAGAAAGAATGATATTCTGTGGCATGTGAGAATTATGTGAAATTCAAAATTGTGTGTATAAATAAACTTTATTGCTTATTATATCCATATCTATTTGTTTATATATTGTCTACAGCTTATCTTCTGTAACAACAGAGTCGTTCAGAGCTTATATGGCCCACTGTGCTTAAAACATTCACCATCTGGCTCATGGAATACGTTTGCCAGGCTCTGGTCTGAAACAACAATAGAGTAACACTGACTCGGGGCTGCGGCCAGAGTCTGCTTCAGTGGGTCTTCAGTGGGGTCATCTGGGCCTTTTCTGCTTTTCTGTGTGAGGAGGAAGGGGAAGGAAAGGAGCAACCAGTCTTTTTTCCCCTCATATCTTCCTGTCTGAGAAGTTGAGAAATTAGTCTTATTTATCAGTAGCTTAATACTGTTTCTTCTCCCCCTTCTTCGGTGCAGGGTACATGTTCTCTCGCATTGAAGAAGAGCATTTGTGGGAGTGTAAACAGCTGGGCGCTTACTCACCAATTGTCCTCTTGAACACCCTCCTTTTCTTCAATACCAAATACTTTCAACTAAAGAATGTTACTGAGCACTTGAAGCTTTCCTTTGCCCACGTGATGAGACGGACCAGAATTTTGAAGTACAGTACCAAGATGACATATCTGAGGTTCTTTCCACCCTTACAAAAACCAGAGGCAGAACCAGGTGTGTGGTGGGAGTTCGTAAGATTTCTGTTGAAGTCTCATTAGTACGTATTCAAATAGGAAGTGATTGCAGAGGGGTAATTAAATTCTAGACATGGCAAAGTGTAGCTTTTTTATTTTTTAATATTTTATTAATTTTAGAGAAAATAGAAAGAGAGGGGTGGGGAAGTAACTCATAGTTGCTTCCTTATGTGCCTTGACTGGGCAAGCCCTGGGTTTCAAACCAGGGACCTCAGCATTCCAGGTCAGTGCTTTATTCACTAAGCCACCTCAGGTCAGGCAGCAAAGTGTAGCTTTAGTTTAACATTTAAATACTTTATGTCAGGGTTAGGTTGATGGCTTCTCTCAGAATGAGAGGAATCACTTGTGACAGTATACTTTTACTGGCTTTGAGATTAGAAATTCTGATTTCAATGGTAGAACCCAAATAACCTCATTTTAAAAGTTTCCAGGGGGAATTTAAATATATAGCCAAGTTTGAGAATCACTGAGTTAGAGGATGGGTTCATTGCTACTTAAAAGGAATATGTTTAATTTTAAATCTACTGTTCCTAAATCTTTTCTTTTTCTTTTTACTGGAACACCTCTTTTTAGTTAACATAAATTGTCCAGTTCTGAAGGAACTTAAAAAGCTGGCCTACAGTATACTGCTTTTCTACACAGTAGAATATTAGCAGTGACCATTTTTTTAGAAAGTTATGGTCTTGCATTTTAAAAAACAGCATATTAATAGTTTGTTTTTAAGGTTTAAAAAAAATTAATATTGTTATGAAACTATAAATTAAATTTATTGATTTTGACCAAAATTGTAAGTTCTAAAATTCCCAAAATCAAGTTGTTAAACTTTCTTTGGATAAGAGTGAAATTTAGTATTTTGAATATGATTATTTAAAATTACTGAAAGAAAAATCTTAAAGAATAATTGCTGTTGATCTTTGTGTTGTTTTCTCAGCTGCTCCTTTACTTTAGAAAATACTAAGGTTATTTTATTTCACCCCATGTCTGTTCTGTTTCTTTTGATTTGTTGTATATAGTAGAATTTGTGTACTTAATTGATATTAATTGGGGGAGGGAGAGCCAACCAGGTAACATTTCCCTGTTTTCTGATTTTAGGTGCTTTCCAAGATTCATAATAAGTTCAGCTTCTTTTCTGAATGAGCAAAGTCTTTCTATTTAGGTAGCCTCTCCGTAGAAAAGTGGGGTGAATTGTGTTTTAGTAATAACGAATCCAGGAAGCTGGGGAAAGTTTTGTGCCAACTGTTAAGAACAGCTGTAAGAAGAGAAGAAAACCTTCTTCCCCAGGTTCTCAGCTCCACCCACTGTTCTCTTGAAGATTGAATGGAAGAGTGGGAAAGAAAGAACCCACTTTCCACTCTTGACCCTTGGCCTCTACAGAAATCTGTTGGTGGAAAAGGCTTTGCTGTTTTCTTACCAAATTCTCTCTTTACTGAGAATTTCTTTACCCAACAAAGATTCCGTTTCTCATAATACTGTGACAAATAAAAGAAACGTTAACAAATGCCCAGTGGCCACTGATGCACCACGCTAGGAATATTTTTAGATAAAGAGGTGACAGCTTCTGTGTTGATGTCTACAAGAGGAGAAGAGCACGTGAAACCCTTAAGAATTTTGTGCCTAATAAAATCTAGTCTGGCTCGGGATTGACACAGTCTGTAGCACCGTGCGTTTTGCCGTGCTGCTCCCTTGGAGAGCAGGGAAACATGGCTGCTAGGACAGGGTCTTGGTTTTGTTCAGTGCTGTTAACCTGAGAGTACTGTCTAGCCTAGGGTCCCCAAACTACGGCCCGCGGGCCATACTGCGGCCCCCTGAGGCCATTTATCCGGCCCCCGCCGCACTTCCGGAAGGGGCACCTCTTTCATTGGTGGTCAGTGTATGGAGTCCTGTATGTGCCGGCCATCCAGCCCATTTGTCCGGGCTGAGGAAATACTAGCTGAATGAACAAATGACAGCACCGGGGAGGGAGTGACAGTTCTGACAGGAAGCAAAGCTTGTTGAGTGTCTTGAGACTTGAATAAAATAACCTAACGATGATTATTTTCTACCTTAAGATAAACTGACCGTTGGCAAGAGGAAACGAAATGAAGATGACGAGGTTCCCGTAGGGGTGGAGATGGCCGAGAACACAGACAACCCACTTAGGTGCCCTGTCCGGCTTTACGAGTTCTACCTGTCCAAATGGTGAGCGACCTTCCTCAGACCTATAGCGTGGCTTCACAGAGCAGCTAACCTATTTTGGATTTTAGATGCTTGAATATTAGAACTGTAGCTTGCATGTGACTAAAGTCTAAGCCTGAAGACAAGGTTTTACCTCACATTTTGTTATTTCCTCATTCTCCTATTTGCCTGTTTATTTTTTAGTAAGAGGAGGGGAGGCAGAGAGACTCCTGCATGCACCCCTACCGAGATCCACCCAGCATGCCCACTAGGGGTGATGCTATGCCCATCTTGGGCCCTGGCTCCATCGCAACCAGAGCCATTTTTAGTGCCTGAGGCAGAGGCCATGGAGCCATCCTCAGCACCTGGGGCCAACTTGCTCTAATCTAGCCTCGGCTGCAAGAGAGGAGGAGAGAGAGAAAGAGAGTGGGAGAGAGAGAGAAGTGAACAGGGGAAGGGTAGAGAAGCAGATGGGTGCTTCTCCTGTGTACCCTGACCAGAAATCAAACCTGGGACATCCACACGCTGGGCCTATGCTCTACCACTGAGCCAACCGGCCAGGGCTTCTGCTTGGATTTTGAACCAAAAAACAAATTGTTTTATCTTGATAATCTTTTTCCCATAAGTCTCTTCAAAACCAAGAATAAGAATCCCTGCCATTGTTTGATCTTTACAACGGTTACTCAACCTTTATGTGATATCTAAACTGCTGTGATTTTATTGTTTATATAGAAAATATTTTTTTGTGTGTGTGTATGTGAAGACGCAGAGACAGAGACAGACAGAGAGACAGATAGGGGAAGATAGGAAGGGAGAGAGCTGAGAAGCATCAGTTCTTTGTTGCGGCACCTAAGTTGTTCATTGATTGCTTTCTCATATGTGCCTTGACCAGGGGCTACAGCAGGGTGAGTGTGACCCCTTGCTCAAGCCAGCGACCTTCGGCTTCAAGCCAGCGACCCTGCACTGAAGGGAATGCTGAATGAGCCCGCATTCAAGCCAGTGACCTCGGGGTTTCGAACCTGGGTCCTCAGCATCCCAGGCTGACGCTCTGTCCACTGCATCACTTCCTGGTCAGGCTAGACAAGATGTTTAAAGAATAGGTTATACTTCTAAACCTATAAATACAAAAACTATTCTTTAAGGAATTGAAAATTTTTGAGTGGTCTTTTTCTTATGGAAATTTTAAAGCATTTTTTTCTTCAAGAAATATAGTTGACTGGGTTTGCCATAATGTGTAGTGAGTGCTCCTGGGGTTCATTCCAGGATAATGGGTGCTGAGGAAATGTGGTTTTCAGCCATAGTGTTAAAAGTGAGTTGAATTTTTGTTGCTCCTAAAGCTGTTACAAGTACTAAAGTTTGTGAAGGATTTACACTTTGTTCTCTACTAACATTACCCTCGCTTTCAAGCCAGCACGCACACTTCACTGAGTGTGGGGGAGAGGATGTGGGGTCACAATTGCCCCGGGGGGAAGGCTTCTAGACGAAGCTGGTGTGTCCTTGAGGTTACACTGCTTATCCAGGATGCTAGCTTCATAGTAGAGCGGCGTTGTGAGCCACTACGTTAAAGAGTTGTTCTGTATTTCCACTGATCTCTGATCCCCAACTTTCTTTCTTTCTTTTTGCTGTGGCTAGTTCTGAAAGTGTGAAGCAGAGGAATGATGTGTTTTACCTTCAACCTGAGCGCTCCTGTGTTCCGAATAGCCCCATGTGGTACTCCACATTCCCGATAGACCCTGGGACCCTGGACACCATGTTAACCCGTATTCTCATGGTGAGAGAGGTACATGAAGAACTTGCCAAAGCCAAATCTGAAGACTCTGATGTGGAATTATCAGATTAAAGCAGAAGTGGGGTTCTTATTTTCATACACATTGGTATGCACCAAACTGTGAATGCATCCAGCTTTGGAAATCGATGTATAAGCCCAAGTCCTCTTGACTTGATAAGATAATGGAAAACAGATGACTCGTGAGCCACAGTGTGGATGTACAAATGAAAATTGAAGGAAAGATTATGAACTGAGAAATGTTGTTCTTTGGCAGTGATATAGTTCTTAGACATCTTCAGAATGACTAACCAGTTTCTCTGAGTGGTGCATAGTCTTATTTTGTTTGGGAATAACAAATTGTGGAATATTTTTAAGGAAAACTGTTATATAAAACTCAACCATAGTAACCTTAGACCTTAGAGAGGTAGCTTTGGAGTGAAACCTTGGCTGCAATAGGCTACTTGGGCAAGCTCTATGTAAGAGTTGGGGAAATCAGTACAGAGCTAAGAGTGACATCAAATGAGGACTGTGGGACCCAGACTTGAAGACCCAATAAAAATACTCAGCTTTTCTTAAAAGGTAGAGAGTGAAGTGGTCTTGATTTTGATTTTCACTGCCAAGCCAGTTCTGTGAAGGACAGAGCCTCTGGTGCTCCTGCCAGTGGCCCCTCACATCAGGAAAAAGGGCCTTCCTGCTCTTCACACAGGCCTGTGTCCCTTTTACTTGCTGGGTCTAGCCTTCTCAGCTGCAGCTCTGGATATGGGTAAATTAAGGGAACGGGGCTGGAACTCTGCAGACCAGTTAGTTATACACAGATCATCTGTGGAGCCCATTAGACCCCAAGTGTCTTGAAATGTTTTTAGAAAACCCACTCAAATGCCCACTTCTCTGGGTGTCAGCCTGTATTGCTGCTGTCTCATGGCGTGAGCTGTGGTCCACAGACACGGGGGTTCTCCTTTTGTTTTCATTTATCCCCAAATGGCAGCTTTTCTTCCATTGTTTTATCTTCCTATTTTCTAAGTAATTCCTTTTATTTTGTCGTTTGCACCAGTTTCTGGAGGCCCTTGTCATTTCAAAAAGGATAGTCTCAACTCTGGCAAACTTGTGGATGATTCCACAAAGACACAGTATTACTTAGGTACCACAATTACGGTAGAAGAGACCCTAGTGTGTTTCTATATAAAGCATTTGGAGGATGACTTTGTTGTCCTAAGAAACTTGAAAATGGGGCTCCTGGGGTTAGGATACCAAAACATGGACTGTTGCATTTTCACAGGCAGGTCTTCTCATAGCGCTATTCCAGACTAGCTGTGTTAGCGGTTTACTGAGGATTGCAAGTCATAGGTGTGTTTGACATATCGATCCATCTCCCCCATCTCCATTCTCAGTTTCTGCCCCACAAAATTTTGAATCAAAGCTTTTATAATGTTGGCTAATCACAGAACTTCTTTAGCAGAGGTTAATTTGACCCTATCATAGAAATGAGAGAAGTCCAAAAGTCCCTTAGAAATTTTAACCTCGAAAGACTTCAATATGTCCCATTTTTTAGATGGGAGTGGCAGGTGTGTTTTGTTTTGTTTTTTTTAATTCATTTAACTACAGTAAAAATTTAAAAGTAGGCCTTTTGACATTGTGTACTTGCTGGTTCTGTCCCTCTGCCTGTAACAAATTTCATTTTTGTTACTGAGAATTGTGTGAAAGAATTAAATCTGCCCCAGTTCTGTATGATTTAATTCCGTCTGTGTTCGTCATTTCTGATTAGAAAACTTACTTCCAGACCTTGTTTAATATGGAGGAGAAACAATTGAATTGTCTCATAAATCTGCCAATAAACTGTCCAGAAACTTCAGGTGTAATAGTTCCCACTATATTCATTTTATGTTTTGTATGTAAAGCAAATATTCTTGGCACAGGTAAATTGTTATAAAACACCAGAGAGAAAAAAATAATTTGTATGTTATAACTGAGAACAGCCAGCACCACAGGTGAATGACTGTATCTGACTTAAGTTGCACGTTAGCCCACAGACTTGTCCAGACCCTAAATTACTTATGAGAAAATACTGGTCACACCTCATAGCTGTTGTTATATTTCCAATAATTTGCTTTTTTAAAATTTTCAGTAAAATTATGTTAAATTACATTTTGCTCCAGGGGAGAAAAATCAGACACACAAGAGAAACATCTAAGTTATCCTTTCTGTTCTTTTAATATTTTTTTAAACCACTTTTGGGTTTTCCTCAGAAACCACAGAAATATTCCCTTAGAATAAAACAGTATATTTGTATTTGATGGGTGAGTTACTTTTTCATTATGTCTTGAAATAATTAAATTTTTTTTCTGTTTGACCATGTTGATACGACCCAACAGATGGTACATAACAAGAAAGCAGTTTTCAGAAAATAAATTATTTGGTATTTACTCAGTCCAGTAAACTTACTGTTTCATTGCTGTCTCTGGTTGTTTTCTTCCATCAAAAAACTTGTTACCATTTTTAGTTAATTTATTAACCTATATTCAAAGCCTTAAAAGCTAAAAATATCAGGTATACTGTATATATTTCGTTTCAGGCAAACTTTTTTGAGATTTACAAAGCTTGCTTCCATTCAACTTACATAATTTAGAAATTGTGGGATTAGAATAAAGAATATGTTTATTTTTAGGATAGATACATTTTTGGGGAATATGAAACTAAGTGGCATTTTTCTTAGATTCTAGAGTTATCTTTATATTGTACAAATATACCTTCTAATTCCATATAAACTTTCAATCTGCCTGCCCTGTGGCATTCCTAATTTTATAAAACAGGAGTTTTCCCAAAAGTCTAAAGTAAAATGAATTTTTATAAATGAATCCCAGTTTTCTGTTAAATTCAGAATTTAATTTTCCATGTGAATAAGAAGGTTTCCTATGATACTGAGTTGAAATTTTAGGACAGAATTAAGCAGTAATACCCCCTGCCTCTCTCGTCATCATATGTCCCTATAGTCAGAGTGGTACTCGGCACTGTTACAGAGAGGGACAGTGAGGTTTGGGAGCCTAGTCTTTTCACTTAACTGGTTTTATAGCTGTCTTTAAATTACTTAACCTGTCTGTGCCTCAGTTTTCTCATAAAGTGGAATAAAGTAATCTTTTATAGTTCGTGCTCAGCACATAGGAGGCTTTCAAATGTCAAGCAAAGATATACGCACCTTATGTTCATTGCAGCATTATTCACAAAAGCCAAGACATGGAAACAGTGTGGTTGTCTTTTGACAGCTCCTTGGATAAAGAAGATGTCCATTTATACAATGGAATACTACTCAGCCACATAGAAAGTAAAGGTAGAATGTGTTAACTTTTAAACAGGCGGAAGAAAATCGTCCATTGCTACTCAGTGGAAAGCGGGGGGGTGGGAGGGAGTACAGTAAGTAGAAATTGTGAAATAGCAGAAATAAGTTCTGAGTTACAATGAATGAAAACATCTTAAGTGTAACCAAAGGCCGATCTCACCCTGCATAGATATATTAGTGTTTGGGGAATGAAAGCACGGAGGAGTTGGTGTTTGCCTGGAGCCTGGGGAAGCCGCTGGTGAGAGGTGCCCCAGTGAAGCAGCCCAGAATCAGCGAGTGAGGCAGTGGGTGCCGGAACGCTCAGGAGACTGACTGTTGTGCAAAACAGTTCAGTGATTGAGAAATGAGTCCATATTATTGAGAATGGGAGCCAAATTACTCACTGTTAGAGAAAGGATTAGTGAACGTGAAAAGGAAGAAAGCTAGAAAGAACCCTAAAGTGTAGAATTGAAATTGGAAGAATTATTATAAACTCCTAGGTGTAGACAGTTATAGTTGTATATATACAGCTCACAAATATTAGAGGATATTTCAAAATGAATACGAAGCAATAAAAGAAGTATTTGATTTTTTTTTAAATTGAACAAGGACATCAGAAAAGCAAATGACAAGTCAAAGAAAGTTGTTCGATTACACTGTCTTCCATATTCTGTTGTATGAGGTTTTAGAACTTTTTCTATATATCTCTGCATTACTGATTCCAAATCTGAAATCCGTTTTTTGGTGCATGCTCTAGTTTTTATGCAATTTTAATTTCTTTTTGTTACAGTTAATGGCATGCATTGGTTTTTAAATTGGAGTTAAAGGGCAATGGCTCTTGAACATAACCACAAGGCAATGAATGTTTTACAAACATCACTTTTACATAATTGTAGTTGTTTTTAAATGTAAAAATTATCTGATAAAAACACCCTCTTATTTTGTTTTAAGATTGAATTATGGCTTCTTCGAGTAAGCGTAAATGTAAGAATAGTCCTGACACCTTCTGTTATATATGTGGCTGTTACACACTTCAATGTCAAAGGCGCAATATTTCATCATTTGTGACACGTGCATATATTGCCTATTTTCAGCAGTTCCAATTGGTTATTCAGCTCATCTGCAAGAAGATTATAATGACATAAAAATTGTCCTCAACTTTCTGAAGTATGAGGAGCATAACTGGATCATTTGTGTGGATCTTAAAATGATAAATTTCCTGCTAGGACAACAGAGAGATATCACAAAGTATCCTTGCTTTCTGTGTTTGTGGGACAGCTGAGTTCGGGAGAAACACTGGACACAGAAGGAGTGGCTGAAACGTGAAGCTCTGGAAGTAGGGATGCAAAATATGTGAATGAACCTGTAGTTAATCGAGACAGGATCATTTTTCCACTACTTCACATATCAAACTTGGCTTAATGAAGCAGTTTGTTCAGGCTTTGAATAGAGAAAGTGAATGCTTTCAACATATTATTTCTGCTTTTCCTGCCTTGTCTTTCGAGAAGATAAAAGCAGGCGTATTCAATGGACCTCAAATTCGAACCCTCATATGTGACGAAGAATTTGCGAGGAAGATGAATAAGGAGGAGAAAGCAGCATGGCAGTCTTTTGTGGCAGTTACAAAGAACTTTCTTGGCAACAAAAAAGCAGAAAACTTTGAACTTCTGGTTCCAAGGATGCTGTTGGCTTTCTGCAACATTGGATATAACATGAGTGTTAAGATTCACTTCCTGAACAGTCACCTTGATAAGTTTCCTGAAAATCTTGGAGCTGTTAGTGATGAGCAGACTACTGCTGGAGCATCAAACGAGATTGTCCTCAACAAGTACACAAACGCAAGAGCTACAAACGCAGATTTTTGCCTGAATAGAATTTAAATAAGTTTTGCACAAATTTTATGACTAAAATAAGTGTTTTAACATGATCTGTTTTGAAATTGTAGACAAATTCTGATGCAGTCATATCTTTTAGTGTATTTACTACATTATATAAATTATATTTTCACAAAGATGATGCCCAAGAAGACATTCTATTCTACTTCATTATGTTAAACTAAACGTTGAAAATTTTACAATAAGATGAAAACCTAAAATCTTGAATTGCAAAAAAACTGTAACTTAGTGAGAAAAACTAATGTCAGATTTGAGATCAGCACACTCGAATTAGGTAAGAACAAGTGTTTTTGTGGATACAACAAAAATTTTGTTCCCCAGTGTTTTATACAAATGAGATGCAAAACCAACTTTTATTTAATTGGTGAAAATGCACCAGGCTGAAAAGTACTGGAGTATCTGCACATTCCCTGATTCCCCGATTTTTGTGAGCAGTGTAGTTATATGAATATGTGTATGGTTTTTTATGGATTAACTTATTCTATTCCCTGACAGGATGGATGTAAAACAATTTTACGTTGGTAGCAATGAGCATACCAAGAGCTAAGGCATTAGGGCACAATGGCTGATTCCAAGACTCGGGAATACAAAATCCTGAAACTTTTGAGTATGTAAATGCAAAAGAAAAAAAAAGGAAAGATGGGGACGTGTCAGAAGGAAATAGGAGGCAGCTGGAAAACACTTCCATTGGTCAAATCTAGGACAATTTGTGTATCAAAATAAACGAGACTATCAGATTATAACCTCATGAATAAAATAGGAATTTGAATTGATACTGATATGAGTAAAAATCTTAAAGGCTTAGTATGAATTTAAAAACTAACGAAGACAAATGATGCAAAAACAAATATTAAGAGAAAGCTGGGGAAGCAATATTTATAGTATCTGATGCAAAAGAGAAAAGGTGGATTACATTAGTGATAGAATTAATAAAAAATGTAAATGTGGATATTATTGTACCTCATAAATTTGTCATAAAACTGACAAATTTCTGGGCAAAAGGGAGGATTTATAACCCTTGGGTTTAAGAAAGGAAATAAGAACATACCTACAGTGGTACATTAATTATGTCTGAATCTGGGAACAGCTAAAGCAGAACTGACTGGGAAAATTAGATTAGAAATCCTGTTTCCTTTTCATGAAATCATTTTCAGGAAACAGTTTAAAGCATCATTCAATTCAATAATTTAAAGAATGAACAATGAAAAAGAAGAAAGTAGTAAAATCAGAAGTAAATGGAAAAGAGAAGATTATCATATATGGCCTTTGTTATGTTGAGGTGCTTGCCTTCTCTTCCCATTTTATTAAATGTTTTTTATCATAAATGGATATAGTTTTCCAAATGCTTTTTTTGCATCTATTGATGTAATCATATGATTTTGATGTTTATTTTGTTAATGTGTGTTTCACATTGATTTGTGGATGATGAACCATCTTTGCATCCTTCTGATGGACCCCAGTTGACCGTGAGGTATGATTGATCTTTTCAATATATTGTATTCAACTTGCTAGTATTTTGTTTAAGATTTTTGCCTCTTGTTCATTGGAGATACTGGACTGTAACTTCTTTGGGGGGGGTGGGTATTGTGTTGCCTGGTTTTATAAAGTATCAGGATAATGTTGGCCTTGTAAAATGAGTTAGAGGAAAGATTGAAGGGATTGAGGAAGACAGGTAGTAAATCTTTGAATGTTTGATAGAGTTCACGGGTGAAGCCATGTGGTCCTGGATTTTTGTTTTTGAGGATGTTTTTGATTACTGTTTCTATTTCTTTACTCTAGTGATTGGTGTATTTAGGTTTTTGCAGTTCCTTGTGATTCAATCTAGAAAGGTTGTATGTTTCTAGGAAGTTTCCATTTCTTCTATGTTATTGAATCTGGTGGCGTACAGTCTTTCATAGTATTCTTGAATAATCCTTTGTATTTTCTGTGGTGCCTGTTGTAGCTTCTCATTCTTTTATTTGAGTCTTTAAAATTTTTTTTTTATTTTACAAGTAGGGGAGGGTGGAGGGAGCAAGAAGTATCAACTCCTAGTTGCTTCACTTTAATTGTTCATTGCTTGCTTGTTTTATGTGCCTTGACCAGGCAAGCCCAGGGTTTCGAACCGGCAACCTCAACATTCCAGGTCCACACTTTATCTACTGCGCCACCACAGGCCAGGCTGAATCTTTTATTACTATTTTTTTCTTAGTGAATCTATCCAGACGTTTGTCTATTTACTTCTTGAGGTATGCCTATAATGCTATAAAGTTCCCTCTTAGCAGTACTTGTGCCACATCCCAAAAATTTTGGTATGTTGTATTTTTATTTTCATTTGTCTCTGTGTATCTTTTTTTTTTTTAATTCTTTGAGCCAGTAGTTCAGTAGCATGTTGTTTAATCTCCACATATTTGAGGTTTTTCTGGCTTCTTCTGATTTCCAATTTTATACCATTGTCAGAAAATATGCTTGATACGATTTCAGTCGTCTTAAATTTATTGAGACTAGTTTTGTGCCCCAACAGCTATTCTGTCCTTGAGAATGTTACATGTGCACTTGAGAATGTGTATTCTGTCGTTTGGGGAGGGAAAGTTCTAGAACATGAGCTGTCTGTTTAGTCTAATTTGTCATTTAAGGCTGATATTTCTTTATTGAATTTCTTTCAGGATGATCTATCCATTGCTGTCAATGGAGTCTTCAAGTACCCTACTAGAATCTTTTAGGTCTGTTAGTAAATTATTTTGGTGTCTCGTCAGCTTGAGTACATATATATTACGTGTTCTGTCTTCTTGACGAGTTGTCCCCTTTATCAATATAAAATGGCCATCTTTTTCTCTTGTTACCTTTCTCTTGTTTCATCTTTGTCTCTTGTTACCTTTTTTATCTTGAAGTGTATTTTTTGTCTGATATATGGACTGCTACACCCACTTTTCTCTGGATGCCATTTGCTTGAAATATCATCGTCCCCCTCTTCACTTCGAGCCCGTGTTTGTCTTTGAAGCTGGCTCCTGCAGGCAACATTTAGTTGGGATTTGTTTTTAGTTTATCCCACTATTCTGTGCCTTTTGCTTGGTGAGTTCAGTCTGTTTACATTTAGGGTGAGTATTGATATATGAAACTTAACTGCAGACATTTTATCTTTTCTGGTTCCTTTTGTATCGCCATTTTTTCCCACTTGTGATTCTATGTTGTTAATTTGGTGGTTTTCTATGATTTTTAAATCTCCATTACCTTTTTCTTATGATTGGAATTTCAGCTCTGGAATTTTGTTTTGTGGTTACCATTAGGTTTATGTAAAATGTTTCATATATACAGTAGTCCTTTCAACGAGTCTTGTAATGAGGTTTTGTGGTGGTAAATTATCAACTTTTGTCTGGGAAAGCCTTTTTTCTCCTTCAACTAAAGAATAATTTCCTGGATATATGATCTTTGGTTGATGGTTCCTCTCTTTCAATATTTTGAATGTTTCCTTCCACTCCTGTGTTGTAATGTTCTACTGGGAAACCAAATAATTTACTAGGATTTCCTTTGTAAGTTACCCTTTTCTTTTTTCTTTTTTTTTTTGCCAGCTGCCTTGAGAATTCTTTGTCATTGATTTTGGACAGTTTGAATGAAATGTGTCATGGAGAAGTTCTTTTTGTATTGATATAATTAGGTTTTATATTTATTTCCTCTGTTTAGAAGTCCAGTTCTTTCCATGGGCTTGGAAAGTGTTCTTTTCAGTTATTTGAGTAAACTCTCTGTTCCTTTTTCTCTTCTTCTAGTATACCTTAAACTAGAAGATGTTATCCTTAAACTGTTCTTTCTAATGTAGCCAGATAGTTTTCATAGAGTTTTTTCACTATAAACTCTTAGTTCTCTTCTCCCTCCTGGGTCATTTCTAGATTTCTATCTTGGTGCTCTTTCTTTTTCTTCCATCTGGTCTGCTGTATGCCCAGTGCTCTCTGATGCGTTCCTCATCTCATTTTATGAGCTCTTCAGCTCCAGAA
This sequence comes from Rhynchonycteris naso, assembly GCA_037038555.1. Classification (NCBI taxonomy): domain Eukaryota; kingdom Metazoa; phylum Chordata; class Mammalia; order Chiroptera; family Emballonuridae; genus Rhynchonycteris; species Rhynchonycteris naso. The sequence continues at coordinate 211,167,024 of CM072997.1, read as the reverse complement.
TTTGTGTGGGTTTTTTTATAATTTCAATCTCTTTAGTATAGTACTCCTTTTGTTCATTAGCTCCTGGAACTGCCTGAGTTTTCTTGTATATCATCGAGTTTCTTCATAGCCTCAATCTTGAATTCTCTGCCATTTAAATCACCACCTTCCATGATTTTGAGTTTGGTTTCTGGAGACTTCATTTTCTTTCTGTGTTCCCAAGTTACCTTGGTTGGTTATGGTATTTGATGGTGTGTTTCTCTATATGCATCTGAGATAATTCTTTTCTTGTTTAGATGCTGTTTTGCTTTCAACAATTCAGCAGATTGATAGGTAGGGTATTTTATTTTCCAGTGATGGTATTATAAGTTTTTGTTTTTTCTTACCTGCAGCATTTGCGTGTCTGGGATTGTGATAGAACAGCATCACTCTGGTTAAGGGAAAGGCTGTGTACCTACTCCTCTCTGTTAAGGGGCACCCCGTGTGGTGGGGGGAATATGGTGGATGGTAGAGAACTGCTTTTGCGAGGTCCCAGAGCTACTTCCTTTTCACTAATGGCCGCCCACTGTTTAGGGGGCGGGGGTGTCTCACTGCCTCTGCCAGGCTGTGCTGGGATGTGTGGGGCAACGGGAGCAAGTGTCACTCATGGCTCTACCCTTCTGTCTGCAGTGGCGGTCAGTACCTCTCTGCAGCTAGGGCAGCATAGTCTCGAGTGGCTGCTGTGGCAGCCTGAGCTAAGACATCATTGTCAACCCTGGTAGTGTACTTGCGCCCAGGGAGGCCAGTGAGAGAAGGGAGCCTGCGCCCATAATCTTAGCATACGTTTTTTTTGAAAATGCATTGGCTCGTACAATAAAGTTTACTTCTCTCGTGACAATCTACCGCCATTTTGGTGGAGCAGCTCTCTTCTAGAGGATGGCTCAGGAGGGGGCTTCCTTCATCTTTCTCCACCATGGCTGCAGAGTCCCCAGGGTGCTCCTCTGCTCTGGCCAGCAGACAGACCAGAGGAAGGGAATGGAGTCACAGGCCAGGGCTGAAAGTGGACTACATCGCTTATGTCCATATTGTGCAGAAGTCGGGAGGTATAGATCAGTTGTGTGTCTTGGAAAAGGATGCTTGTTCAGTTACCGGTTGGTCTCTGCCACACCCAACTTCCAGGGCTTCTCTCTAAGGTGCTTAAGAGGTACTGAGTGTCTGGGTACTTTCCCTCTGTCTGCCAAACCCAGCTGGCTTTCAAGTCTTGGAACTAACTGAACTGCTGAAGGCTGTTTTCCCCCTTGTCGAGGGCATGGTATGGGTGCACAAATTATCTGAAGCATTAATAAAAGATTAGGTGAATGTTTTTGTAAAAGGTTTATTGTCTTGATTTGAGAGAGAGAAGAAGGGAGAGAAAGAGAGACAAGAACATCAATCTGCTCCTGTATGCACTCTGCCCAGGGATTGAACTGGCAACCTCTGTGCTTTGGGACGATGCTCTAACCAACCAGGCTATCTGGCCAGGGCAGGGCAGTCAGATATTCAAAAATCAAAACCCCCTGGTTGTGGGTTCCAGGTATCAGTATGGTTTAAAAGTGGCCAGGTGATTCTGATACAGAAACCCACATCTGTGGTTTCCAGCAGCCAGCATGGAAACCACAGATGTTGACATAGAGGAATGTGTTGATCAGAAGTGAGGAGGGAGGGGAATCGGAAGTGTATGTAGGAAGGTTAGACTAAGGTAGTTTTGAATCTGCACTGAGAATTGGAGAGAGAGCTGGCCAAGGCCTGTCCTTTCTGTGAGAGGTAACTACTTTTTCTCCTGTGACCAAAACAGCCCTTCCATGTCAAATCTGAGCAATTCAGAGAGCTCCTAAAGCCAACAATCAACTGGAGGGTTACCATATTTCCCCCTATATAAGAACCACCTTAATTTTGGAACCCGAAATTTGAAAAAGTGTATTATATAGTTATTGAACTTAAGTTTTATTCACCATAAAATTCATACAACTCCTCATCACCATCGAAACTCCCATCCATTAGCTTGTCCTCATCTGTGTCTGTTGACAAATCACTGTCTTCATATAGTGCCCCGTCCTCAGTTCCATCTATGGCATTTGAAATGCCACACTTTCAAAAAATCTACTACCACTGTATAAGATGCACCCAGTTTTTGGACCCTAAATTTTACAGAAAAGGATGCATCTTACACATGGGGAAGTACGGTATGTAGATGGAAGAGGCTATAACAGTGGCCTGGGTTAAGAAAGCATGTATAGGGGCCCTTAAATTAAACATACATTCCATAAGAGTCGGGGCCTGATCCATGCTCCTGAACCTCTTTCCTAGGGGCTGATGGCCCGACTACACATACCTTCCCATACCTGTTTTCAGAGAGTAACTCAGGGTGCGTGACCACCTCTGCAGCTCCTACCACTTCCCAGAGGGGCCACTAGGAAGCTGGAAGAACAAGGATCAGACTCCCCCCAAGCAGGAGGGCCAAGGTTACAGCCTTCCAGCCCTAGAGGTTTTCTTTGAGTTTTGCTTCCTGGTAAGTTTCCTCTATGCACATAGTATTTAGTGGGGTTCCAGAAATGTGAGAATGCCCACTATCTGGTGCTCCTTCTGGCTATTCTAGAAAAGGCCCACGCCATGGCCGTTAGGCTCCAGGGCGAGGGGGAGCTGTAGGTGGGGAAGAAAGAACAGAAGACTGCCCTCCTTGGAAGCCAGGGCAACTGGCCAGCAGGAACACCCTCCTCAGGCGGCCTGCAGCGGCGAGGGCGGCCACAGCGGTGATGCCAGGCCTTGGCTTCCCTGCCGGAGGCCATCACCTCTCTGGGACGCACAGGTGGCTGGACCCATGGTACATGTCAGTGACAGAGCACAAAGCAGCTCACTTGTGAACAATTAAATAGCGTGTTTAATCATCTCACAACAGACAGTAGTACAGTAGTATAAACTTTCATTTTAAAAAGTCACTTCCCTGAAGCGCCCATTCCTCAACACCCAGGTACCATGCTGAGGAAACGGCGGGAGGATCAGGAACTCTGTTCCAAGGAGCTGAAAGTCTTTCCAGGTCAAGGTTGCCTCGTGAGTAGCCGAGAGCCCTGTGAGGAGTTGAGGTTCACATACTCCAGCAGCGCGTGCACACACCCGCACGCGCGAGGTATGCAGAGGACAGGTGGACATAGGAAAAACACGGCGGGGCAATCGCACACGTGCGCTCTCATGCCACAGCCTTCCAGTCCGTGTAGCGGTCTCCTCCGGGCACGGGGGTGGCCCCTGCCCTGAAGCAGCCAGCGCTGGCCAGAAGAGGAGACATTCTGGGACACACAGCCAGTTCTCCCCTCATCTTGGACCAGACCCCATTTCTGCACTGCCAGCCCGGCATCTGCGGTAAGAAGGGACGCCACGTGCCCTGGGCCTGGCACACTCCACCCCAGAGAAGAGAACAGAGAACGTGGGGCAGGCTCTCTTAGAGCCAGGAGGCTGGTGGAGCTTGGTTCTGTGCCCAGGATGGGGGCACAGCCAGGCCTCACTATGGAGGTGCCCTGGGGACAGCAACACTGCCACCAGGGAGCTGGAGAGGTGACCAGGAGCTGGCTGTGTTCAGCCGCAGAGCAGGGGAGGGGTTGCAAAAAAGGAGGCCCTGAGGTAAGGCTATTTTGGGGCGGGGGCCTACCAGACGGGTTTAAAAAGAAAACCTCCGTCTTCATTCACAGCTTGTGCAGGGGATCCTGGAGAGTGTCTCTGAGTTCAGGTACCAGCAGCTCTGGCTGGGGATGAGACAGGGGGAGGCGACCAGCAGATGCTGGGAGAACAGCTGCCCACCGAGAGGGAAGGCATGAGAAGCAGCCCGGCAATGCTTGGCACCTGGCACTGCCAACCCCTGCCCTGAGGAGGCAGTCCGGCTGGCTGGCTATAAGATCTCCTCCCGTGGGCTCTTGGCCTTAAGTGGGGTCTGTCCATTGGGCACGGAGCCATTCTGACCGTGCAGGAGTTTGCCCTTCTCTCTGTCTGGCCAAGTGAAGATGGCATCGTCGCTGTCCAGCTCCGACTCGGAGTGCATCAGGCTGCTGCTCAGCACTGGGCCTTTCTGTTTGATGCCTGCAAAGGAGAGAGAGGACCCCAGAGTCAGAAGCACAAACCTCCCCCAGCTTGAGCCACACCCTGCAGCCTCCTCCCAGCCTGAAGAGGAGCAAAGGACGGGGAGCCATGATCCCCTCTCCTGGCTGCAAGGGGCCAAGGGCAGCTTCCTGAATCCTCCCGTGCTGGCCCATAAGGGAGTCAGGAAACAAGTCCAGCCATTCCTGTGCTGATTGTCTCCAGAAGCTTTCGTGAATGCCACCCAATGACAGTCTCTTTTCTTTCTCTTAAATGTGCAATGTTTTATCTCCCTTTATGAAGAGGGTGGAGTTCTTGGGAGGTGGGAAAGCACAAGGAACAACACAAGCTCTAAAGAATGAGCTTTCACCAAGTCCTGGCTCAGTATGGACATAATGTGCTGCCCAGAGTTCCTGACGCTGATGGAGGATGTGACCTCACTCTACAGCGGGGTTTGCTCAAGCGGGCTCACCTGCTGGGAGAGCCGGACTGGCAGGCCCAGCTGGCAGCTCATCAGAACACACAAAGACCCATAAGAAGCACCTGAAGCCCTGACTGATTGGCTCAGTGGTAGAGTGTCAGTCTGGCATGTGGAAGTCCCAGGTTCAATTCCCAGCCAGGGCACACAGGAGAAGCTTCTCCACCCTTCCCCCCTCTCCTTTCTATCTCTCTCTTCCCCTCCCACAGCCAAGGCTCCATTGGAGCAAGGTTGGCCCGGGCGCTGAGGATGGCTCTATGGCCTCTGCCTCAGGTGCTAAAACAGCTCTGGTTGCAGCAGAGCATCGCCCCCTGGTGGACATGCTGGGTGGATCCTGGTCAGACGCATGCGGGAGTCTGTCTCTCTGCCTCCCTGCTTCTCACTTTGGAAAAATACCAAAAAAAAAAAGAAGCAGCACCTGGGGTCAGAAAAGATGTCTGAGATTCCACAAGCCATGGAAGTCACTTGCTACTCTCCCTGCAGCTGCAGAGGCCACACCATAGTGTAGTCTGGCAACAGCTTTAGGGCAGATCCCTCAGCGGCAAGACAGCTGCCTTCTAATACTATCCAGAGAAGCAAAAGGAAAGCTGCGATGGCAGGAGGAGCACCGGGAACTGCCTGCAGCAAGCACCCAGCTCGGCAGGGCCCTGGCCCTGGCACTGCCCACCCCCAAGAGGTGACCAGTCAAGTGAGGTGTGTTTGAACCATCATCATCGAACAATCACTCTCCCTCCCCTGGTCCCCACCCAGGTCCCCAGAAAACACTGAATGAGTGTCCTGCCGTGATTCTTGGCCATCGTGCCCTTTGCTGGCCAGATATGCCTGCAGTCTGTGAATGCTGAGGGTGGCCAGACCCTGACTGCACCTGCAATTCGGCCACACCCTGCAGACCTCGTCCTTCCCACAGGTACCGTTTGGGGACATGACTGCAGATAGCCACGCCACCCACTGATTCTCAAGACAGCAGAGCAGCAGAGCTAAACACCACCAGCATCCCGGGCCCCTCCTCCGTGGTGGGGGCAGCAGCCACCAGAAAAACCAAGCCCAGGGGGGCCTCAAAGTCCTCAAAACCCTGCTTTGCCCCGGAGATGAAAAGCCCCTGCCTCCTGTGCCCCCTGGGGGCTTCCCTTCTCAGGCCCCATCTGAAGCTTCCCTCCATCCCCACAGCCCTGCTGGCCCTGCTGGGTACAGCAGCAGAGGCCAAGAGCCCGCAGGGGCGACATGCTCCCGGCAGCCAGCACAGCACGCCCTCTGACCACGGCGGCTGCTCTGCTTGGAGAACTGAGTGGACTTCCCTCACAAAACAGGACGGGTAACATCAATGGGGGCTGAACAGACATATCTATGAACCAGCAGTTCCATTCCTAGATCTACACTGAACAGGAACCCACACAGATGTCCAATTAAGGACATGGCAGGACATTTACAGCAGCACTCCTCGTAATAGCCTACATGGAAAGAAATTCCCCATCAACAATGTGCCTGACGAATAAAAATAGTGAAAATTATACAGCAATGAGCATGAACTATTGCTATATGCAATATATGGATGAATGCCAGATGTACTATTGAGTGCAAGGAGCCAACAGTGATTCCATTTCTGTGAACTACTCCAAAATGTCAGAAGCATGGGGGGGGGGGGCAGTGGGGACAGGCAGCGGCTGGGAAGAAGCACAAAGGAGGCACTTGGCGGGGTGGGGGGGGGTGGAGTGGTGACACTACCGGTTCACTTGGGAAAATCCATTAAGCTGTGTTTTTCTGTACATACTAGGCTGAACCACAAAACACTGCCATTTGTATAGGTTAAATATCAGCAATTTCACATGGTTCAAACTAATATACATCAATAGAATTTTTTTTAATCAATAGACTAGCAAAACCAAACCAAAAATAACAACTGTTGAATGTGAACCACACCTCCCGAGGTGGACCGTCCCCACACTCTGCCTGGTGGCCTTCGTGCCCGAGAGCTCCCTCGGGTGGGACCGTCTATTCCAGTCACGCGTCATCCAGGCTCACCGTGCTCCCAGCCACCACACACGTCCTCTTCCGCCACAACGTGCCCCCCAAGTCTGCTCTTCACGCTGAACTTCTTCAGTTCCATACCTTCCACAGTGTGGTCTCGAATCCCATTCCCAACCCTACTAGTGACCTTGCTCTGGGTCGCACCTGCTAATCCAGAACAAGAGCCAGGGCTTCCGGCCTGGTTGGAACCACCCCAAACCCAAGGGTAGTCTTGGGACACTGCCCTCAAGGGAAGGGCCTGCTGAGCCTCATCACTTTTCCCCTCGGTGACGTAGGCGCACTGGCCACCCTGTGGCTGCCCCTTGCGACCCTCCCCTTCACATGATGCCTGCCACTGGGCTCCCTTCCCACTGTGCCTTTTCAACCCAGCACTTCCAGTGCCGCCAGCCAGTTTCTCCCACCCCTGGCCCGGCCTCAGAAGTGTCGGAGTTCCATTTACACACCACTCTTCTCCCACCCCTGTCCTGCCACCCTCCTCAGGAACCTCGCCTGGACCTTCTGCTTCTCTGTCCAGATTTGCTCCTGAACTCCGGCAGAGGAAGTCGTGCCTTCTAACGCTCGTCCTGCGGCTTCTCCCCTTGTCTGTGTTCAACTTCTACAAGGATTTAAATATTTAGGGCCTCCATTTCCTCTCAGCCTGCTCTAAAAACCTGCATATCCATGTCTGCCATCACCCACCACTCCGGCTCTTTAGGTGACCAGAAACCTGTCCCACTGGCAAGCCCTGCTGAGGCTCCCTAATGATGCCCCTCTGCCCCACTTGACGACTTTCTTAGGCTCCTCAGTGCCAGGCCCCTCTTTCATCCCTCAACATTCTCCCCACAAGGGAGTTAATCTGCTTGTGGCGCTGACGTCACCAGCAGCAGAAGCTTCTGTTGACACGTCTAGTCCTAATTGTTCTGCTGAATTCAATTCAATTCATCTTTTCTCCCCCAAACCTCACTGCACCAGATGTCCTCATTCTGTCAAAGGTGCTAACATTGTCTGCCTCTCAAGTCGGAAGTCAGCGGTGACCTTTCCTGTCCCTCCATCCCAAGGATGCGACGCCGTTTAAGCCATCATCACCAACTCCTCGACCACTGCAGAAACCTCGCTGGCCTCTACCTGTAATGTCTCCCCTTCAATGAAAATGTCACTAATTTTCTGAACTTCTCATCACCATCAAAATAAAAGCTTAATTCCTGGCCCTGGCCAGTTGGCTCAGTGGTAGAGCATCAGCCCAATGTATGGCTGTTCCGGATTTGATTCCCTGTCAGGGCACACAGGAGAAACAACCATCTGTTTCTCCACCCCTCCCTCTTCTCTCTCTCTCTTTCTGCACCTCTTGCAGACATAACTCGAATGGTTTGAGCAATTTGACCCCAGGTGCTGAGGATGGCTCCATGGGCTCTCCTTAGGTGCTGAAATAGCTCGGCTGTCAAGCAACAGAGTAGCGGCACCAGAGGGTCAGAGCATCACCCTGTAGGAGACTTGCTGGATGGATCCTGGTCCAGATGCGTGCGGGAGTCTCTCTCTGCCTCCCCGCCTCTCACTTCATTTTTTTAAAGAAATAAACACTTCATTCCTTAGTTTGATGTTCAAATCCTTCCACAGTCTGGTCCCAGTCTCTCTTACAGCCTCATTTCCTCATCCCTATTCATAACTGCTCTGCACAAGCCCTCAATCTCCCACCTTTCCTCCAGGCTTTCTCATCTCGGGGAGTGGCATCACCCCACCCACAGGTGCTCAGAGAAGCAGCTCAGGAACTATCTTCCTCTCACAGCCCTCAGCCCACATGCCAGGCACCTTATCAAGTCTCCTCCAGACTACCCGGCATCTGTCTGCCTCTGTCCCTCCATCACCACCACGAGGACATTCTATCGAATCTCCTCTCGCCCGCTCTTGCCCCTCTCCGATTCCTTCACACAGCAGCCACAGTTGTCTTTTTAAAATGTAAATCGTATCGCACCAGTTGCCCCTTAAAAACTATCCGTGGCTCCCACTGCTCTCAGAAGGAGCCCACAGCAGATCCCCTGTCCAGCCACATGCCCCTCACCCCACACTCATGTCGTCTCCTACTTACCCAGATGCCCACTGCTCCTGCCAGCAGCTGGGCCTTCACCAACCTGGCTCCTTTGCCTGAAATGCTATTTCCCAGTCTTTACATAGCTAACTCCTACAGTCCCTTGGGTCTGAGCCTGTTACTCTTTTTTTTTTTTTTTTTTTTTTTTTATTCATTTTTAGAGAGGAGACACAGAGTGGGATAGAGAGAGAGAGAGAGAGAGAGAGAAAGGGGGGAGGAGCTGGAAGCATCAACTCCCATATGTGCCTTGACCAGACCAGTGCAGGGTTTTGAACTAGTGACCTCAGTGTTCCCAGGTCGACGCTTTATCCACTGCACCACCACAGGTCAGGCTGAGCCTGTTACTCTTTATAGAGACCTTTCATTATCACATTTGTGTGTATTTGTCTGTTTAATGGGTATCTGATGCTAAGGCATGCAGGAGCGAAGCTGTCAATCTGCTTCACCATAACACTGGTTGGTCTGGCACAGGGCCCGGCACACAGCGTCTCAGCTCATCCTCACAGATGAGTAAGACACAGTCCCTGTCCTCAAGGGTTCCACTGACTGGGAAGGAGACAGACACAATCACTAATGAAACACAGTGAAATGCCAAGCCAGACGTGGGAGAGGGTGAGCGCGACTTTAATTAGCAGGTTAAGGGAGGGTTGAGAAAGAGCTTTCTGGACAGAGATATGAACCACAGAGAAGAAATCAGAAGAGCTCAGGAAAGCAAAGTGCTGTAAGCTCGCTGAGGCCGTGCCCTCCAGACCGAAAGTAAGCCACTGAAGGATTCGAGGGTGTGGGAAACCCTGTCAGCAACATAAGAAACAACGCTGGCCGCTGTGGGGAGGCTGGGCTATGCACATTTTTACCTCAGGCCCCCATTCCCGTCTGCATGTGGGTCCCCAGCTGTACTTCTCTGTGTCTGCCAGCTGACCGCCTTTCATGGTCTTTCTCTGTGTGAGCCCAGTGCCCCAGGTGCCGCCGCACAGCATTCTCCAACCGAGCTGCCCGGGGGCAGAGCCCAACTGCCTGTGAGCGTTCATGTTCATCTTTGGGTAAGTCCTCTCTCCCTCACTGCACTGACAAGGAAGAAGCCAGTCTAAGACCTCTCTGTGTTCCCACTACTGAGAGCTGGTGCACAGTACTTTGTAACAGAAACTTCCACTTGCAGAGTATTTAGAAATAGCGCCACAAGAGTCCAGTTTCCACAAACAGACGATGCCCGTCCCGTGGCAGCCGTGCTGGGTGGAAAGCTCAGCAAGCCGGAGCCCAGCCAAGGAAGGGAGGCCTCTGCCGTCCTGCCTCTCCTAGCCCGCACACAGGAGCCCAGGGCACCTGGGGCCAGCAGAGGACCTGCCCTCCTGCCTGCTCTGGTGCTGCGCAGTCCTGGAGAAAGACCGTGAAAGGCGGTCAGCTGGCAGACATTGGCTTTGATTGCCTCACTGCCCCCTTCTTGTCTGTCCAAAGGAGAGACCATGGTCCCCGAGCCTGACTACAGGCGCCAGCCTGAAGAGCTAAATGCCAGGGCAGAATCCTGAGGGGAATGAGCAGAAAAGGACAGCAAGAAGCTCGCCTGGTGCAAAGTGCCAGGACTGCTGAGAGGGGCGTGCACCCGAGCAGGCCCAGCAGGCGGCTCTGCTGTCACAGGGCCACGTCAGCCCTCGCCTTCCTCAGGTGGGAGACAGGATGCTTTTCCAGCCCAAACAGCTGCTGGGGACACATTTATGGGGACACTAGTGACAGTGGCTCTTCACAAACAATGCACAAATCTCGATGCCCCGAGCCCCAGGTCCCAGGGCCTCTACCTGCTCGGGAGGTTGGCTTCAGTTCCAGGCTTTCCTGATCCGTGGCATCCAGGATCTTGTACTTGCTTTTTCTCTTGGGTTTTCCTTTTTGCCTGAAAAACACAACCCCGCCCCTGCTCAGGAAAGAGGCTGTGTGTGGGGTTCTGGCAGCCCCCACTACAGGCTGACTCTTAACTCTGCCACTTACCTGTGAGTCCACAGGTGACACACATCCCTATCTGTAAGATGGGAGAAGGTGGCCATGCATATTAAAGCAGAAGTTACCATATAATGTTCATGTGGTGCTCGGCACAGAGTAAATGTGGAAATCAGGCCCTGGCCGGTTGGCTCAGCAGTAGAGCGTCAGCCTGGTGTGTGGAAGTCCTGGGTTCACTTCCCGGCCAGGGCACACAGGAGAAGCGCCCATCTGCTTCTCCACCCTTCCCACTCTCCTTCCTCTCTCTCTCTCTCTTCCCCTCCCGCAGCCAAGGCTCCATTGGAGCAAAGTTGGCCCCGGCACTGAGGATGGCTCCATGGCCTCTGCTTCAGGTGCTAGAATGGCTCTGGTTGCAGTGGAGCAATGCCCCAGATGGGCAGAGCATCGCCCCCTGGTGGGCATGCCGGGTGGATCCTGGTCGGGTGTATGCCAGAGTCTGTCTGTCTGTATGCCTTCCCCGCCCACTACTTCTCACTTAGGAAAAATACAAAAAAAAAAAAAAAAAACGGAAATCATACGTATTAAGAAAACCATAATAAGCACTACCATTAAATATTATAATACTAGATAGGAAGACCAAATGAAAAAAACCCATAACACGTAACCATGACTAATGGTGTGAAAAAGCATATTTACATGAATCCCAATAGAAAGGAAGGTGGAAGAAAGTGAAGAGCTCGTGGTGGGTGGTGGGGCTGAGGTACAGACAAACACCCTAGATCTGTGGTCGAGGGCCACACACAGCCCCCCCCCCCTCGCCCTGGCCACACGTCCCAGGTGGCTGATCTGCATGCTGACAGCCACTGGCTGGAGGAGTGTGCTGCTGCCCTCGCAGCGGCAGAGGGTGAGGAGAACCTTCCTGCGCATGCGCTGGGAGAGCCAAACTGCTGCAGCAATGACAGGAAGGGAGGAACCAGGACTCAGTACCTTCCATGTGGAACGGGCCACATACCTCTGATGAATGACTACATGACTAGAAGCCTGAATGCATTTCCAAGGAGACTCCATCTTACCTCTTACAACAACAGAGCACAGTCCAGGACAGGGTTCCCAAGGCAACAACAATGACAAAGCAAGCAATGATAACATATAACACGCTCCACTCTGCCAAGAAAAACAAAACGGTCAGGTTTGTGGAGAGAGAGGCAAGAGAGAGGTCTGGGTTGTCCCCACCTTAGGCAAGAGATGGCTTCACTGTCAATAAGAATGACCCTGAGCACCCCCAGGAAGGTGAGACCTCAGAGCTGACGGTAGCTGAAGCTTTGCGCTTCTGAATAGCCCCTGCTCTCTGGGTCCCCCTCTGAGGCCCAGGGCACTGGGGCAGCTGACAGGAGCTTGACAGAGGGGAGGGGCGACAGTGAGCCGAGGGCTCCTATTAGGCATGGCGTGTGGGCACCCCGAAAACACAGAGGCCTATCGCCAGTCTAATGCAGACTGCGGTTTGCAGCTGGTACGATTTAAGGTTGGTCTTACACAACTGCTTCAGAGCTCTCCTTTAACCTTGAGCAAGTGCGGAGGAAAGAAGTAAAAATCCTCTGCAAACAGAAAATACACAGAGTTCTTCTCACTTGCTCATCTGCCTCGGAAACACCAACACCCACCCACTCCACGCAGTACCACAGTCGGTGCCACGTCAGCTGGCCTGGTGCCGGCAGAGCACTCACTCACCACAGTTGCTGTCTCCGTCCCTCAGCTGCACCTTGATGAAATTCTCCATCCAGAAAGGGTCACAGAGGCAGCGTTTGGTAAAGGAATCACAGCGGCCGTGGTCAGAACAGTTCAACTGGCACGCTAGAGGTGGCAGGAAAGAAAGACAACAGGAGTCGGTGTGCCCGGGAGGCAGGAGGGCACCAGTTTAGGGGCCTGGGATGAAGTTTCCTGAAGACCTGCCCCAAGAGCTTCTACAGCTTGGGCACATAGCCACCAACATCATCACGGTGGGGTAAAGCTAGAGCACTTAGAGCCCTGGAACATGGTTCCAGACTTCTTTTACTTTTTTCTGTATATCAGCAGTTCTTAATTTATTGATTGATTTTAGCGAGACAGGAAGGAAGGGGCAGAAAAAAAGAGAGAGGAAGGAGGGAGGAGGAGAGAGAAACATCAATTTGTTGTTCTACTTACTTATGCACTCATTGGTTGATTGTTTTTGTTTTTTAGGAGGGGAGATAGTGAGACAGACTCCTGCATGCCCCTGACCAGGATCCACCTGGCAACCCTGTCTGGGGCCGATGCTCAGACCAACTAAGTTATCCTCAGCGCCTAGGGCCATGCTCGAACCAATCAAGCCACTGGCTATGGGAGGGGAAGAGGGAGAGAAAGGGGAGAGGGAGGGTCAGAGAAGCAGATGGTCGCTTCTCTTGTGTGCGCTGACCAGGGACCAAACCCAGGACGTCCACATGACAGTAAGATGCTCTATCCATTGAGCCACCAGCCAGGGACCGTTGCTTAATTCTTATATGTGCCTGACTGGGAATCATACCCACAACCCTGGTGTATTGGAATGACACTTTAACCAACTGAGCTACCTGGCCAGGGCCGAGGTGTTTTTTTATGGCTGAGTTTTATTCTTTTGCTTAATCCCCTCACCTTTTTCACTCAGCCCCACACCTCCTCCCCTCTGACAGATGGCAATCTGTTCTCTGTATCTATGAGTCTGTTTCTATATTGTTAGTTTTGTTCATTGGATTCCACATATAAGTGAAATCATATCAAATTTTTCTATTTTTACCTTTTTTTAAGAAAGAGGTGAGGGGAGGAGGGAGAGAGAGAAAGAGGGTAAGGAGCATCAACTCATAGCTGCTGCACCTTAGTTGTTCACTGATTGTTTCTTATATGAGCCTTGACCGGGCAGCCTCAGCGTTCCAGCTCAATGCTCTATCCACTGTGCCACCACAGGTCAGGCAAATCATATAGTATTTTTCTTCCTTTGACTTATTTCATTTAGCATAATACACTCAATGTCCCTCCATGCTGTTGCAGACAGTAAGATTTCCTTCTTTTTTTATAGCCAAGTAGTATTCCACTGTGTAAATGTACCACCACTTTTTTTACTCACTCAAAAGTATGTGATTTCCCAAATAATAATATATGTGTGCTTTTACTAAAACATGAAGTAGCAAGATCTAGAAGTAGGTCTAAGAACTGATAACTTTGAAGTAATAATGAGTAAAAATATTTCTTCATGTTGTGTGATACAAAATTACCTGTGATTTCCACTGCCTCAAAGTCATGGATTCTATTAATAACACTGTCGTGTGCTGCCTACCTTTATAATTGAGGGAAATAATAAATTTCAGTTAGAGATAAATGAAAAGAACGATGAAATTTTTTCCCATTCAAACTTACAGCCCCTCTGAACAGTCTCAGGGGTCCATGGACCCCAGGTTAAGAACCTGTCCAACTTGGGAGGAAAGAGACATGATCACCATGTGCCTGGAGAAGAGGAGCTGAAGCCCCAGGACAATGGGGACGGACAGGTGAGCGTGGGCACAGGGAAGGCTCCTGCTCCCACCCCCCAGTAGTACTCACTGACAGTATAGATTTCCAGGGCTCTGAAGACCAGAAAGTCTGCCTTTTGCTTCCGCAACTCATTCTTGAGCATCGCCGCCACCTCATGGCCCTTGAAGATCTGGTGGGGAGGCTCATTTTGAACAAAAAATACCATCTTGGTGCTGCAGAGACATGCGACAGTATGTGTGGATGAGCAGAAGCTGTCAACAGCAACAGCAGTAGCTACCATTTGCTAAATGCCTCTGCTTGTGCCAGACCTGGTGCTAAGTACTGCTCGCATTCTCTCACAGCAAGTCAAGGAGAAAAAGCGGTATCAGTGACTGTTCTGTTTTATAAAGGACAACACTGGGGCTCAGAGGGGTTAAGCAACTTGCCCAAGGTCACACAGTTAATTATGGCAAGGCCAGATCCCAACCCTGACACATCTGACTCCAAAGCCTATGCTTTCAGAAACGCCCCAAGCTGCCTCAGCTAACAAAACCCATTCCGTGCAGGTAACTGGAGGTCAGGAAAATGGGGATTTGGTTATGACTACATCCCTTCTGTCAGCTAAGACTGTGGTACTGTTGGGTTTGTGCCTGGCTTACTTGTAAGACAAACTATGATGCTTTGTAAAATGTAAATTATTAGACAGCATCCAAGAATTATCCACATGCCAAAACATAGCCAACACAATTGTTACTGTGACAGCAGAAAGAAAGACTACACAATGGTGCAGCTGGTGCAAGATCATGCTACTCCATACCCAGAGTCTATTTATTTTCTGATTGCCAATTTCTGTACAAGATAGACCACGTCTGAACTCACAGCTGGGCGGCACCAAGCCTGTTCTCTATGGCCTGGTCTCCACTTTTGGTAGCCTGCTCCTTGAACTTGATGCCTCACAGACCGCATGTTCCCAATCAGGGGGTCCCAATGGGTTTGTAGGTGTGCCCACACAATATTCATCCCCTCAGCAAACGGCACAGCTGGGTGGGACCAGCTGCTTACAGTGTTAAGTCTACTGATCCCAAAGTGCCACAGAAATGGCGTTGTTTCCCATGTGTGGCATGGCCTACAAGTTTCGGAAGCGCTAGCATAGAAGACTTTCTAGAAGCTTGCTGCACAGGAAAGCTAATGATGGGGTATCTATCACAAATTCCAGAATCAAGAAACAAAGCTTTACCATAGAAGACTTGTGTTCATGTCTCATTATTTTTTTGTCGTTTTCCTAATCCACACTTGTAATTTCAGTTTCTGTCTATACACAAGTACTCTCAAATCTTGATCCCCTTTCCCCACGTCCCCCTGGAGTGACCAAATCTTAACTGCAAATGCTTGCTACACTATCTATTCCCGGCACCTCAAATCCAACATGTCTCAACATAAATTTATAACAACCATTAATCAAGCTCTTGCTGTGCAATTAGGAACTACACAAACATCACCTCACTGGATCCTCAATGACAATCCTATCAAATGGGTACTACCATTTTTACAAGTGATAGAACAGGTTCAGAGAGGTGAAGCAACCTGTCTGGTGGGAGACCCCTGTTCTTTCCCACTGTAATACACCAGCTGACCCCCTGCAATGATGCAGCCCTCCAGGATTCCCCAGCTTAGCCAACCAGTCCTGGCCAGAAGCCCAGCCATCGCGAATCTTCTCTTCCTCATGCCCGGTGCAGTGAGCAAGTCTGCGAGCAAACCCTTCCCCAGTGCTCACGCCAGCTCCCTTGCTGGTGTCTTTCCCCTGCTGGCGTCCAGCCGAGTCCCACTAACTCAGAGTGACCTAAGCAGCCAATCTCCCTGCCTGCTCCCGGGCTGCTGAGCAGAGCTTACAAACAAAGTCCTGATCCCCGTGCTCTCTCCGCCCCAGTGAACCCTGACTGCATGTTAGGTTCACTGTGGGAGCTTTCAGCTTTTAGATGCCCCAACCTCACTCTAAACCAAGTAAGCCAATGTCCAGGGTGAGTCTTGGGTGAGGGTATGTTCACAAAAGCTCCAGGTGATTCTGTGGTGGGGCTCAAGTTGGGAACCACTGCCCTCACTTCACGCCTCTAACCTGGGCTGAGACCCCAACATTACTCAAGGCCAGCACCTCCCCTGCAGCTGCTGCCCCCCAAACTCACCCCCTTCCTCAGGCTGCCTACCTCACTCCCCCTTCCCAAAGCAGACAGCCTTGTCTCCAGTCTCAGAGACAAAACACAGGACGTTTGTACCAACCGTCTTAAATTTCATCCTCAGTACTTCTAAATTCACTGTATTATTTTCAGCACCAGCCTCTTCGAAGAGGTGTTATACTTACCATCTCTGTATCCTCAAACCATAGAATGAATTTGTCCTCTGCCCCCAACATCTAAGTAAAATGTTCTCACTGTAATTCTGATGACCACAAATCCCAAAGCCTGTTTTGCACCCACAGCGCACCTGCACCTGTAAGCCTCAGGAGCCTTTAGCGCCCGGCCCCCCTCCTGCCCCCCAGCTCCCCCGTAGCTCCCAGCAGACCAGCCCCTCCTGGTTCTCCTCCCGCCCCTCTGACTGGGATTACTATTCTTAGTTTCCTTTGCTGCCTCTTCTTTGTGCTTCCTCCTTAAATATGGGTGTTCTCCAGAGTTCTGTCCTCATGGCTTCCACTCCTGATTGTACGCAGACCCCCTCTGGCTTTTCCTCCAGCCCAAGTTCCAGCCTGTATTTGCTACTATCTGATGAAACGTCTCCCCATATAACCCCTAAGACACCCCAAATTCAATAGTCAAAACTGAACTCATTATCTTTTCTTTGAAACTGAGTTCTGCATCTCTGATCTCAATTTATGGCACACACTGCCTGTTCGGGCATCCAGACCAAAAGCCTCACATTTGATACCCCACTTTCATTCCCAAAGGGTCTACAAGTCCTGTTGATTTACCTGAGTTTCTTTTTAATATCTTCTCTTCTGCCATTTCCACCATCACTACCTTAGTTCAGGCTTTATCCCCTTTTCACTAGACTAGTCCACATGCTTCCTGGGTGGCCTCCCAGCCTCAGTCTCTCCCTATTTTAGTCTAGCCTTCACACCACTGGACTCACTTAAAAAATAAAAA
The DNA here is from genome assembly GCA_037038555.1 of Rhynchonycteris naso. Classification (NCBI taxonomy): domain Eukaryota; kingdom Metazoa; phylum Chordata; class Mammalia; order Chiroptera; family Emballonuridae; genus Rhynchonycteris; species Rhynchonycteris naso. The sequence continues at coordinate 211,149,842 of CM072997.1, read as the reverse complement.
ATAAAAAAATAAAGAAACAACTGATTTTCTTGCTTGGAAAGCAAAACAAACAAAAACTTCACACATATAAAACAAACTACCTTGAGTCCTCCTGCCCAAACAATTAAAACAAAACTCCTGGGCTTGCCTGCCCGTGACTGTTCTCCGTCCACATGGTCAGCCTCATCTTCCACCATGTTCTGGAGCCCATAAGCTCCCAGAGCCAATGACTCTTCCGGAGGAAATGCTGTACTTTCCTCCCACAGGACAACTGCTCACAGTGTTCCCCCATTCCCAATTTCCTCCTAGTCCTCCTATGCTTAGCCAATGAGAGTTTTAAGTCTTCTGGGAAATCCTGAGACTTCACTCGGCCTCAACCCTCCTGAGAGAATTAACCTCCCTGCCTCTGATACCACACATTCTATCAATCCACCCTGCACTGATGTTGTATGTTTACCTGGCTATTTCCCCTACCAGACTATGGCCTTCAAAATATAATGGACCTCGGCCTGAACTGTGGTGGCGCAGTGGATAAAGCGTCGACCTGGGAACACTGAGGTCGCCAGTTCAAAACCCTGCACTGGTCTGGTCAAGGCACATATGGGAGTTGATGCTTCCAGCTCCTCCCCCCTTTCTCTCTTTCTCTTTCTCTCTCTCTCCTTCTCTGTCTCCTCTCTAAAATGAATAAAATAAAAAGAAATTAAAAAAAAAATTAAAAAAAATATATATATATAATGGACCTCTTCTGACCCATAGCCCGGTGCCCTGCACAGTGTCTAGCACAGAGCATGTGACCTGAACTAGAAGAGCCCATTAAAGAAAGAGACACCATGAGTGGTCTCTGGTCAGAGAGCCCACCCTTCCTTCATTACTTCCTCAGCTAATCCCAAAGCCCAGGGGGCCCTGGTATTCCACCACCCCCACCCCACCCCACCCCACCAGTTCATTGCCCAGCTACCTCTGCTCCGTGTACGGCTGAATCTTTTGCACAATGATGTCGGAATCCAGCACCCCCAGGAGGACCCCAATCTGGCGGATGAACATCCCCTTCAGCCTCTCAGTTAGCTGACTGACGCTGACATCCAAGATGATCTCCACCAGGTCGTTTCTCCTGGGATCTGGAAGGCGTGTGGAATAGTCACAGTTTAGAAGCGGGGAAGCTCACAGACCCGGCACTGTGCGAGTGTTTGGGCACAGGAGAGAAAGTAAGGGGAGTGGTCAGAGTTGCAACTGACCTTCACATGGAAAGGGACAATAGTGAATTCATAGTAATGCGTCTGGTGTTGGCTTGGAGAGGTTCGAAAGGACTCCTGGTCCCTGTGTCAACCTGAGAATTACCACACATGTGCTGGGGACAGGGAAGCAACAGGGTTTATTGAAAGGACTGGGGAAGAGAAACATTTGGTGTTTTTGTGTTTTTTAGAGAGTCAGGGAGAGAGAGAGAGGAACATTGAGCTGCTCTTGTATGTGCCCTGACCAGGGAATCGAACTGGCAACCTCTACGCACTGGCACGACGCTCCAACCAACTGAGCCATCCAACCAGGGCTGAGAAACACTTGTTTGAAAAGCTTCTCCCAATTGGCTTTGCTGAACTCTCCAGCTCAGGCAGGGGTTCTCTAACTACCTCGCCTGGTCCACACCCGATTTTCAGCAACTCACTGCACTTTGTCTGCAACAATGGAAGGGAAGATGCCCATCTCAAGCATCTTACTGATGGGAGTGCATCTGCCCCGCAAGTGTGACAACAGTCAACGCAAAGGCAATCTGGGCAGCCAAGAAACAAGGATCTCCTTAGAGCACATCATAGCTACAATGTTTTTACAACTGTACAGCTGGGAGACCATTGTGCTTTACTTCTGATTATGTCCTAAAGACTGTTCTACACTTGAAGGTCTGTGATTATTCAGTATACCTTATTCACACACTTGAGTGCACCATTTGCCTCTCCTGATGTATAATGTACATAATTAGTGGACTATCTGTGATCTGATTTTAAACACAGACGGGACGTCATGGTGACTTGGCTGTTTCCTTCAGAGAGCTGGGACAAGGACTGCCAAGATCCCTTCCCATCCAGACATCCATCCAGGAGCCTGGCCTGGATATTGAAGAGTAGGTTTAAAGTTAATACCGCCTCACCAGATGCTCAGGAATTTATAAAGCCCACTACACACTAACTTCCTCTCTAAAACCTAATTAGCCACAAAGCAAAATAAAAAACATGGTTCTATTTAAGAAGAAAATTTTATTCTGCAAATCTGAAAAATGTAAAGGATGCTATCTACTTTACCTTCCCTGGGTTGTCAGAAAAAGCCTGAGGCTCAACTTATAAAAATAAATTGTTTTCTGCATCTGGGCGCTGATGAGACATCATGACTCAAGTTATTCCTGTGCTGATTCCCAAAGTGCCCTGAACCCTCTCTCATCAGTCACACGCAGAGCAGAAAGTGCTGGACGAGGGGCAAAGAGGCCTGGCTCTGACAACTGCTGTTGACACCAGGTGAGCCTTGCCATGAGTTTCTGTTTCTCCAACAGAGATGAGTAGGGGCAGATCCACATTCCTGTTTGGGTAGGGAAGGGTAATGCTGGGACAAATAGACTCTAAGGATTTTTCAGCTTGGGGGTTTCTAGATTTTTTTTTAAAGCTGGACATGCCATCTGGCCATAGGTGGTTTGTTCATTTCTAACCAGAGAGAAATTACTGAAATTATATAACATTCTAGGGAAAAAAGAAATCTTCTTCATGATGTTTGTGGGAAATTAAACCTCAAATGCATCTTAAATGGAGAACTATGTCAAGTGCCTATCCACACCAGCAACTAAGCATAGGTTTAAAGCTACCATTGCCACTCGGTCTCAGGACAGAGGCCCCGCTTGGCTGATCCACTCAGTCCCATCACTAAATGAACTCACCAGGTTTCACCTCCACAGTGGTCTGGTCTGTATGACTCTCACCCTTCGCGTCAGTCACTTTCAGATGAAACATGTAGGTTCCCTCGACCAGGTTAGAAAGGAGGAGGATGGGATGGTGGTCAGAGTGATTTAACACCTCCTGTGGGGTTGAACAACATGGCAATGTTGCAAAACAAAAAACAAAACCACACTCTTTTTTGTATTTTTCTGAAGTGAGAACCAGGAGGAGGCAGGCAGACAGACAAATTCCCGCATGCACCTAACTAGGATTCACCCGGAAAGTCCACTAGGGGGCGATGCTCCGCCCATCTGGGGTGTTGCTCTGCTGAAACCGGAGCCATTCTAGCGCCTGAGGTGGAGGCCATGGAGCCTTCCTCAGTGCCTGGGCCAACTTTGCTCTAAAGGAGCCTTGGCCGTGGGAGGGGAAGAGACAGAAAGGAAAAGGGGAAAGGTGGAGAAGCAGATGGGCGCTTCTCCTGTGTGCCCTCGCAGGGAATCAAACCCAGGACTTTCACACACCGGGCCGACACTCTACTGCTGAGCCAACTGGTCAGGGCCAAAACCACACTCCTTTTGTGGACTCAGCTGCTGCTGCTGTCACAACTACCCTTCCGAGCAGAACTGTGTCAGCTCTGGGCAGCTCTTGCTCTGTATCAGCACTCAGCCCACCGCTGCCAGGAGAAGGGACGAAAAACACGTTCTGTGTCACACCAGCTTGCAGAGCGACCCTAGGCAAGTCATTTGACCTCCGTGGATTTCAGAGAGCAGTCCAGGTTTGACACAGGAAACGACAGACCCTAGAACTTTGGGCTCAGCTCCTCTGCCCATCTCAGCACCTGGCTGGTACTGCCCTCCATTCCTGGCACACTTACCCCTGCTGCAGGGCTCCCCTCGTCCCGGGTCCAGAGGTAGCTGACTATCCCCTTGTCATCAGAGGACTTGGAGCCGTCCAGCTCTGCTGTGTCCGTGGGCAAGGTTATCACCACATTCCCAGTTATCTTGGCTATAGGTGGTTTGTTCATTTCTAACCAGAGAGAAATTACTGAAATTATATAACATTCTAGGGAAAAAAGAAATCTTCTTCATGATGTTTATGGGAAATTAAACCTCCAATGCATCTTAAATGGAGAACTGTGTCAAGTGCCTATCCATGCCAGCAACTAAGCATAGGTTTAAAGCTACCACTGCCACCGGTCCTGAGGATCCAGTTGCGCCCAGAGAAATGTCCTGACACTGTGCGACGAAGCGGACAAGTGTCCAAGTGTCGTTTCCACCTGTGTTCTCACAGCAAGCAGCCTCCCCGAAAAGAACCCATTTCTGTACTTTGGAAATTCACGGTAATTAGAAACAAAGGCCCAGAGTTGGAGTAAAACCTTGGGGTTTGGATTTCATCCAGCTGATACCACAAATTCTCTTTAAAATACGGGTTAAAATGTTATGCTCTGAACATCTTTTTTGATTCCTTCTTTAGTACTTTAATAAAGAAAATGGAAAGTGACCTCGCTCAGCCTGGGCCACACCTGCAGCTTGTTTACTCAGCAAGCAGTGTACTCCCAGTCTTTACTGAGCTCAGGACGCTCCACATGGAGGTAATCCTCAGGCCTGATGGTGTTTCCTACTACCAGCTTTTAGTCTCTCCCGAGGTCATGATCACCTGCCTGCAAACCAGAGCAAGGCCAGTCAACTCTTGCCTCAAGCTGGCTTCTGGAAAGCTACAGTGCAGGACAGTCATTCTAAGGTCTGACAGCAGGTGTCACTGTAGCTAGCAAGAGAGTCACAGAAACCCCAGGTCTTAGCAGTGCTGAGGCAAAATAAAAATGCAAAGGAAAAAAACCTTAATTCTTTCTGCATTCGTTAGAGAAGGAAGGTAAGTTGGAAGGGAGAGAGGGGAACACAAGAAGTTAAAATTCACCTTACAATCACTCTCAATTACGGTGGTTGAAGAAAAGCAAGTTAACAGCTGGCCTGACTTCCTTCCCCGCACCCGTCTGATTGACTTCTGCAGCCCAACAAGAGATGATGGATCTCTGTTTTATCTGCCCTAGAGGCTGCTGCACCAGCCTGAGACAGGGAGGTACCTTCTTTGACAATGACATTCACAGAGCTCTGGCTTTGCAGGTTCCGCTCATCTTTCACAGTCAAGGTGAACACGTACGTTCCCACCTGCAGCCCAGTCACAGTGGCGACACTGCTGTTAGCATTCTCCAGCTGCACCCCATCAGGACCCCTGGGCAAAGAGAAAAACCACGGGTGGAGCTGTACCTGTCTGCAGCGCTCTTGTCCCTGACTCAGCAGGTGCAGACAATTATTGCCTCGGCTCAGACATGAACAATTGTTTCCCAGACCTTGAGAGGACAAGTTTAAAAATATTCCATTTGAACAGAGTGTCATTTGGCCCCAAAATAAAGGCTACCTGCTGATCAGAAAATTCCATTCACCAGCTTTCAAACACATATAGCCTATCCTTTATACAAGCTTCTAGAACATTCAAACTCTTTGCTGTTCCACTTTATAAAAGGAAGAAAGTACTCTGAGCAAGTCTCTGATCAAAAGAATGATTTCAGAGTGATGTTTCTGAAAAGTATTTCTGGCCCATTCGTTGGTTCAGCTTTTGCCAGCAAAATAGAAAAACACATATCTTAATCACATGCCAAACTCAACTCTTGCTGAAAAGTCAGAGAAAGGAAATGGGCCAAAGTTGTAGAGGAATGCTCAGAACAAAAGACCTTCTTCTGAACAGCACTGTAAGCAAAGTTCCCTCCCGTTCCTGGACAGGGGCACAGAAGAACCAGGCACCCATGTCCTTCCTGTCCCAGGCCTCACAGGGCAGCCTGCAGCCTGCAGCGGGGCGGGGAGCTCTGGCCTCCACCAGGCACAGGCTGCACACAGCAGAGAGTCATCCTGCTCAAGGATCTAACTGCCCCAGGGCTTTCCTTAAGGATACAGGACAATAAGAGAAATCTGCAGGCTTTCCCATTTTGTTCTGATGTTTAAATGTATGACCTCTGATCCTAGCAGCCTCTCTTAAAACACTCTTCAAAAGGCTTGCTAAATAAGCATTATGTCTGTGGTAAACACTAATAAAATTCAACCAAAAGGTTAATCACTAGTGTTGTTAATAGTTTGATTAAAACACACTGGGCTGAGGAAGATTAGGTTCTCCAAAAGACAGAAACAAGAGCTAAGAAAAATAATTTTTAGCATCCAACTCACCAATCATAAATCAAGATAGCCCTTTACCAGACAAAAAAAAACAATAACAAAATACCCGGTCTGTGCTATGGTTGCTACCTTTGAAAATAGAAAAAATTTAACTCCTTTTTAACTTTTACTCTTTTTTGGAATTCCTTCACTTCTCTTGGGATCCTGCATAGAATTTGAGTTCCAGCTGTTATGGTTTAAAGGAGCTGAAAGAAACTGAGAGCCAGGAAATCTGATCAGGTAATCTCAGTTTCATTAGTATTATTTTGGTTCCTGCCTTTCACTTCTGGCTAACATAACTGGTAAATGCGGTCTTCAAGGAAACAGTAACAGAGCAATGCTTTCATTTTGTGGATGAATTCTCAATGCTCCTTAATCGCAGCTCTGCCCATCCCCCCTGCCAGCCTCACCCAGTTAATTTTGAGCAACAGTATTTTTCTGCTCCATTACCCCTTCCATCCCGCCTCTCAGGTATAATTAAACTATGCATTTCAGCAGATGGATTATACCTGTAAAAGCACCAGGACCACAAAGTACTACTTGGGGACTGCCTGATAATAAGTAGTCTTCCTTTATTTTTCTTTTGAGATTTTATTATTCACTTTTTAGAGAGAGGAGAGAGGGGAGTGGGAGAGGGAAGGGAGGGGGGAGCAGGAAGCATCCACTCATAGTTGCTTCTTGTATAAGCCTTGACCAGACAAGCCCAGGGTTTCGAACCGGCGACCCCAGTATTCCAAATCAACGCTTTATCTACTGCGCCACCACAGGTCAGGCTTTATTTTGTCTTACAAAAATTCTTTTATACCATTTTCTTAGAGTCAAAATTTGGCACTGCAAACCTTTCTCAGTCACACCCCACCTCCCTCTGAATAAGCCAAAAGGAGCAAGTAAACTCTTTTTTTTTTTTTAATTTTTTTAACAGGGACAGAGAGAGAGTCAGTGAGAGGGACAGATAGGGACAGACAGACAGGAATGGAGAGAGGTGAGAAGCATCAATCATTAGTTTTTCGTTGCCATTGAGACACCTTAGTTGTTCATTGATTACTTTCTCAAATGTGCCTTGACTGCGGGCCTTCAGCAAACCGAACAACCCCTTGCTGGAGCCAGCGACCTAGGGTCCAAGCTGACAAGCCTTCGCTCAAGCCAGGTGGGCCCGCGCTCAAGCTGGCGAGCTTGGGGTCTCGAACCGGGGTCCTCCGCATCCCAGTCCGACACTCTATCCACTGCGCCACTGCCTGGTCAGGAATAAGTAAACTCTTAAAAACAAGTAAAACCTTGCTCTTCAAAGGTCTGGAGCCTTTGCATAAATAAGGGTTTGTGTCAAGACTCACTGTGTTTTTTCCCAGAGATATGAGATAATTTTCTGATCATCTGAGCTTTTGCTACCATCCAGGGTTGTGCTGTCCACAGGAAGAGTCAGCTCTTTGTCTGGGCCTGCATCTGCCTGTGGAGGCTTGTTGTTTTCTGGAAGACAGAGACTTGGAGGTCAAAAGCAGGCAGTCCAGCTGCGAAAGGCAAAATCCAATTTGGACATATGTTCTGGAAGCCATGAAGACTCTGCCTCTCCACCTGCAGCACTGGCAGATACCTCGGGACATGTATATACTGGGGTATGGTCAGGGAGCTCACAATGAGGAATGTAAGACTGAAAATAAAACAATTCTGAAAGAACATGGCAGAACTTAACGAAGTTATAATGTGAACTATAATGCTACAGCAGTTCAAATGAAAGGATCTGCGTAGTAAGCTGGGGCTTTCTTGAGGAAGTCGCCTAAAGCTGGTCCTTAAAGGACACATGATAGGATTTGGGACGGCACAGACTCTATCTGCTATGTTCCCTGAAAGGCACAATAACTGGCCAAGGGCAAGGGCATAAGCTGAGACTGTGAAGTACCCTTTCTCTCTAGGATGAAGAAAGCACCAGGGGAATGGACAACAAAGTTGCCAGGACAACAGAAACTACCAGGGACTCTGTGGATTGGTGCCTCCCATGTCTACACTCTTACATCTCAGAATCCAAACCCTCTTCTTTCCCAAGGTTAAAGGAACCAGCCAATCGAAGACCCTATACCTCAAGGTGAGAACTTACCAGGCTGAACAATAACAGTCACTTGAGCGGTGGACTGCTGTCCTATTGTGTCAGTCACTTTGAGCTGGTAAGTATAGTCTCCTTCTTGCATGGCAGAGAGCTGCAGAATTGGTGTTCTCACACCCTGGATATTTAAATACAGAAAGTGAAAAGGCAGCCTCCCAGAATCACAACATCATACACTAAATCCTGCTCAGGTCTAAGAGATTTACCCAGTTTTCTAAACTTACTTGGTACTGGGGCTATTACCTCCTAGTTCAGCAACATTAGTGAATGCTGGATCAGACGCTGTGGGGTCATCTTGTTAAAGTTTCCCCCTTAAAAAGGACAACCTCCCTCACACAGCAGCAGTTTGAAATAAGATCAATAGCTCTCACAAGGGAGGGAGGGGGTACAGGAAAATGCGTAAAGATAACCAAGATCAGTCTCTATGACCCAAAGCAGAAAGATAATCATGACTATATAATAACACAATCTTTAAAACTACAAAGGCCACACAATGATCCTTACAAAGCTGCCTCAAAAAACATGGCAGTAGGACAAGATGCTGTGTGACAACACACTGTCCCCTGATAGGTTTGTACAGATTCTGCAGCGGCAGAGAAACCTAACATAACTTCATCTACCTCCAGGTGAAATGTGAGCTTTAAGTCATGCCTCCAACCTAGAAACACAGACTCTGGAGTGTCAGCAGGAACATTATATAGAACTCAGGACAAACTTCCAATGCTGGAACTTCAGAACACTGGGCAAAAACTGGCCGCCTCTGGACTGAATCCAGCTTGTGGACATTTTGTTTGGCCTCTATGCCTTCAAAGCTGTAAAATTTCAGGTAAAGGTCTAGATTTTTATCTTTTCTTGAAAAACTGTACATTCTAATAATACTGGGTCTACACTACCCTCTAGCAACCACCAGTGGGGCCAGAGGAGCAGCTGACCCCTTTAGTCTGGGCTTAAGTTCACTGGTTTGCCATAACCTGTCCAGCTTTCTTTATTAACATACGTCACCTGTGTGGTGACAGGTCTGGTCCCTTCTTACACAGACGAGATGCTCACCACCTAGGCAGGACATCCACTCCGGTCTATGAGACTCACACCCGTGTAGTTTCTAAACTGCCTGACTCTGGAATCGCCTGGAACAGCTACCATTTCTCATCTCGTCTCTTCCTTTCATACCAAACATTAAAATAAAAGGTCGTTGCTGGTATGTTAATTAAAGGGTCCTTAAACTTTCTTGATTTTTAAAGAAAGACAAATATTCTATGGACAACTCTGACTTTGGTAATTAAAATACAGCAAAAACAAGCCTTAGACGGGTGATCCAGCCAGCAACTCAAACTCCACTGGGCAAGGAAGGACAGAACATATTCCTTCCTACCTGCATCTCCACCACTTTCCCTTTGCTGCTGGGGCTGAGTGACCACTCGTAGCTGGTGATGCCGTGGTCATCAGTGCTCTGGTTCCCGAACAGGGTGATAGAGTTTTGGGGCAGAGTGATCACTTGATTGGGGCCTGCATTGGCCACAGGAGGGTAATCCACAGCTTTGTTCACAGTCAGGCTGGCAGTGGTGGAGTTGGTGGCTCCATCAGAGTCTACTACAGTCAAGCTGGCAGGGCAGAGAAGGGAGTACAATCAGGGATGGGCTTCAGTAAAAGGAACAAACACAGGAGGACTGGAAATCAAGGCTAAGAAACACCAAGGTGGCAGGGTTGCCAACTGGTAACTGATTCCTGCCATTCCTCTTGGAAAGGTGGAGTAATACTAGAAGCTAACACTAAGGGTTTACTGTGTGCCAGGCACTGTTCCAAGTGTTTTAGAACGCAATAAATCCTCACAACAGCTCTGTAAGTCCTAATCTCATTTTATCCCTTACACACGAGGAGACTGAGGCAGAGAGAGGTCAGCAACTTGCCGAAGTGAGAATAGAATGGTACTGGGATGGGAATCCAGGCAGTGTGTGCCCGGCGCCGCCGTGCTCTGTGGCCTGCACGTGTCTGAGCACTGAGACCTGTACAACCACCGTCTGATCTAGCCCTCACAACAATATCAATCAATCGCACTTACAGGTGGCTGAGAGAGGCAAGGTAACCTGCCCAGCACTCCGTCATGAGCCAAGATGCAAGTCCCGTTCTCTGACTCCCAAACCCTAGAACCAGGTCTTAGTCCCTGGTCCCTATTCTGTGGGGTTCAAAGACGCTGCACTAACTAAAGCCCGCCTGTAGCAGGCGCTGCTCCCACCAGCCTGCCTCGGCTGTGCACCTGTCACAAAAGTGGACATCCTGGAGAGGCAGCCTCTGGGATGGACGAGGGGTGCTGGCTGTGAGACAGAAGCCTGAAATGGAAATGAGTTCTCCTACGCAACAGTTCCACAGTTTGTGCCAGTGTGAAAGAGGATTTGAAAGAAACAAAAAAAAATGTTCATTTATAAGAACAGGCTTTTACCTAAATGATGCCTTCCAGCTGAACAGCCTAAAGCTGCTCTTGCCACCTCAGAATGTGAGCATAAGCAACAAGGAGGTTTGGGCTCCTTCCATTTTGCTGACAGAAAGAGGAAAAGCATAGAAAAGACATGTCGTTTGTTTAACTTTCATCACCAGCCACACACAGAGCCAGACATCTGTGGGGCTTTATCCTGCAGTCTCACCTTTTTCGTACGGTCTGGGGGGAAACCTTTGGTATAACAGCCTTGATAAAGAGAGCAAAAAACACCATACACACACACAGACATGCAAATCAACAAACACCAGCGGGAGAAAAATCCACAGAAATTTCCCTCTTTTTCCAGTTTCCTGTTGTTTTCAGTTTTTGTTTTTTAAATATCCTACTCATTTCCTTTTTCACAATAAAAGCAACTTATAGACAGGTGGCAAAGAGGCAGCAGCCCATTACTGACTTTCAGCTCAGTCCCTGGCTTACATGCAAGAATCCTGGAACCAAACAGCAGCTGACCACAACAGTGGGAGAGAGGGTAGTCTTGTAAAAGTGAGGGAGAGCAGATGGCGAGTGGAATCAGACTGGACCTTAATGCTAATCAAACCAGCCCCGTTGTTTCACAGACTGAGGCTTAGAAAACAAAAAATCGCTTCCCAATACTCTATATCCACCAGAAGCACTGCAGACTAACATCATAGTTAAAAGCTCAGCCGGCCTGTGTGACCCTGGGCAAGTTACTTAACCTCTCAGTACCTAAATTTCCTATCTATAAAATAAGAGTAATTACAGTACCTGTTATAAGGGTTAAATGGGCTACTGCTTATGAAGAGCTCAGAACAGTACTAAACACATAGTAAATGTTCAAGAAACAGTAGTTACTATTGTTACTATTTTTAAAAAGATCAACCTAACCCAGGCTAAATCTTATAAATGTTAAGATTCCTATATTATAAATCTAAGGTAAAAACCAATTCACGTTTCCATTGTAAGCCAATGAGAAGGCTCCAACCTTGCTGAATGGCAACTACCTTTCATTCTCCTGAAGTCTTGAGTCAATGACAGTGCTACTAGGTCAGAACCTGTATAGTTATTTAAATTTTGATTGATTGATTGACTGATTTTGAGGGGTGGGGGGAGAGAAACATCGATTTGTTGTTCCACTTATTTATGCATTCATTAGTTGATTCTGTGTGTGTCCTCACCAGGGGTCGAACCCACAACCTTGACAGGGATGCATATTTACTTATATGGTAGGTGTTGTGATAGGACGTTCATCACTTGTCTGTGCAGTAACTAAAACTTGATTAATCTCAGATCCAGTGGGGAAGACAGACACCCATGGATAAGCTGCTACACCTGGCAGGCGTCATATAGGGCATAGAGTGCAATGTTCTCTCCTCTCTGGAGGCATCTCAGGGCCTCAGAGAATGCTGTAGGTCCCTACAGAGAGGCAGAACTCCAACAGATTGAGAAGGGCATTCAAGGAAGCATAAGCAAAACACATATAGGTCAAGTCAAGGAATACAAGAGAATGAGCCCTGACACAGGGGTTAGAGAATCCACATTTCAGTTTTGTGTGACCTAAGAGAAGTTATTAAATACACTGCGCCTCATTTTTCTCAGATATAAAATGAGGACAGTATCATCTACATATGGTGTTTGTATCATACTCACAAGTGCTTTGTAACATACAAAGGGGATTACTCTGGAGTCAGCCTCCCACTTTTATTAATCACACTAGAATGTTGACACTGGTTCCTAAAAGGACTATCTTTGAATCGGATTCTCAAAAAAAGCCCAAATAGAGAAAGATCCTATTCAAATAACTCACTTGTCGAAAGTAAAGATTTTGAGCTATCATAAGTTAAAGAAGCATCTCCCAAAGGGAAAAGACAAGATGGTATTCTAGATTTTTATTCTAGATGTTTCTTAAGGAAAGGCAAAGAAAGATGGGAACTTCCACTTAATGATAGAAACCCTAACAACACGTTTGAGGATCTGCCAGGTAAGTCTGTGTAAAGGACTAACTGAGGTGGATCCTGATCTGTTCTGCAAGGACTTCTGCCCTAAAGTTACTGATGTTGTGACCACAATCACCAGCGGGCTCAGAGAACCAATGGAACCACATGCTATATTTTCAACCAGCTCTACAGTGAATTTGGTACCTGGGATTTTATATTTTTATATATTTCCTGTGAGAATGCAATACCCACAGGGAAAAAAAATGGCCAATGGTAAACTTGAAGGATCCTAATTTACCTGAAAGTGTAGTTCCCAGGGACGAGTTTACTTAGTTTTAATATGGCCGTATCTTCAGAAATCTTCTCTTCTCTCAGAGGTCCCTTAAGTTCTTCCCAATGGTACCTGACGATTTTATCATCATCAGTGCTTTCTTGACCATAAAGAAACATTGGTTACAACATGAGAGCGCTGGATCTCAGCACTTATCCAGTTTATACAAACCAGGGCAACTACCTAGAGATTTGAGGCTAAGAAAACTTCATGAAATTATACAGACTATCTCTGCAGAGTGTTGCTTCCCTAGGAATACTGGGTCATTCTGCCTCTCTATCAATAGTCTACTGAATAGTTTTCCAAGTACTGCAACACAGGCAACCTCTGGTTAAAATGCTACTGTATAAAAGAAAAGAAAATCAAAAATTCTTAAATGCATGAAGATACTCAACCTCACTTAAAAGAAATGCAAATTTAAATTACATTTGAGATACCATTTTTAAACCTATCAGATTGGTAAAGATCAAAGTTTCATAACTCTTTAAATGGGGAAAGATGTGGAAAAGAGGCCCTTTCATACATCATGGTGGAAACATGAATTGATACTACCTCTATAAAGACCAATTTGGCAAAATTTACCTTTGTCCCTGCAATTCCTCTTCTAGGAATTTATCCTACAGATATCCTCACACATGTGTTAAATGTCATCTCTATGAGATTGTTCATGGTAATATTATTTATAATAGTGAAAGACAAAAAATAATCTAAATGGCCACCAATAGAGAATGACTGAAAACAAGAATATTTTCAAACAATGAAATTATACATCCAGATGTTGTTCTTATTTACTTATTTATTTATATTTTTAATATACATCTATGTAATGGAAGGCTATGTAATCATTAAAAGAAAAAAAAATGAAGTGTCCCATATATAGATTTAGAAAAATTCTCCAACATACAGAAACAGGCATTGTACATAGCAGTGTGCATAATGTTTTATCATAAAGACTGTATGTGTATGTGTGTGTGTGTGTATATATGTGTGTGTGTATATATATATATATATATATATATCTTCTTATATATGCATAAGATATCTCTGGAGAGATACAGAAAACAACAGCATTGATTGTCTGAAGGAAAACTGGATAGTTGGGAGACAGGGATGGTAGTGATTCTTTTTGCTGTATACCTTTGACCTATTCAAAAATATAAAATAAAACGGTACTGTATGAACCTTGTCTACCACTCTCTCGAGTGCTTCTTCCTGTTCTATCTCTTCCCTCTTGACCTGCTATTCTTCTAGCCTCTTCTTCCTGTCAGACTATCTACATTAAATGTTTAACACTGCTAGAGATTCCTCTGCAGAATCAGGGACTACCTCTGCCCAAAACCACTGTTGCTGCCAAGGTAGTCAGGGTAACAGGGCCTTAATGGGTCTCAAAAGAACCCAAGCAAATACTGGTGAGATAATAGGCCTAAAATCTCCTGCACACACGGTGCCAGGATCAACAAAACGGCCCAGAAATCTGCTCCTGTCCTCGAGGGGGGAAATGGTAGCGAGCCCAGGCAGGGTGGGGAGCTCCTCGAGTCTCTCCCGGAGAAGAGAGAAGACTGACCAGAACCTTGTTAGGCAGCAACGGTTGGCGGAGAGCCCTCAGTTAAGACTCTGTTATTTATCTTGACCTGATAGGAAACAGCTATGTTTCCATAACTGAGAATGGCAACTCCATCTAAGAAAATTTGAAAACCAGCAAGTTTCAACTAAAGCAATGCTAAAGACATGAATAATCCCACGTTCTTACAGTCACAGGACAGAAATACTACTTCAAACAAGCCACATGGGACTTTTAAATAGGGCATGTTTGGTTTTCCCTTCCTAATCAGTTCCTTCAGATGGTTGCATACTGTGGTCGAGAACCCTAAGCAAAATGCAGACATAGCTGGCCCAAATCTTCTACCAGAAGACACAGTGAATGCTATTCTAAAGCATCATGCCTTGCTAAGTACTCACGGCTGCCGTCAATGATTGTAGAAGTGGTTGGCAGAGAAACCTCCTGAAACTGTGGTGATACAATGGCCATGGGAGGCCGATTCTTACGGGGCTCTGCAAGAAAATGACCCAGAAGAAATTAAAAGAAGGGCCTTGAAAATTATAGGAGGAGCAGGCCATATCTAGGTAAATTATAAATGTCTCCATTACATAACTGATGGGTGAAGCACATCAAATGCAAAAGTCACAAGACCAGGTTGGCATTCTAACATAAGACAGCTGGGAGTGTAAAAGTCTCTTCCAAATCTGACTATTCCCAAGACCATGCCCTGTGCATTCTTTCATGCTTAGTGCTATCTAGGTCATGAAAGGTGGTGCTACAGCAGCAAGTGACTGCTTTTTGGCTGGCTGGCCAGAGGTGGACAACAAAAAAGCTTTGTGCACTAAAAGCTTTGGCAAGCAAGCTATCCCTTGGCACAAGACTGTGTTGAAAAGATCATGGGTAATTTCCCAACCACCTATGAGATGATTATGTGTGAGATGACTAGGCCAGAGTGCTGGAAAGGCCACAAACCACTTTGGCCCACCTGAATGACTGGGAGCTCCATGACCTTTTCTGTGAGAAATGATCAAATGGTCTTTACGCTTAAGATAGAGAAAGAATTACCTTGGCTACAGATTCAAGGAATTAAAAGAAAATCTATTATCAACAGAGACAAGAAACAGTATTTAGAATTTGTACCAATGTATGTACCACTTGCCAACTTCCCCCGAATTTCTTTGAAAAGTAAAACAAGATACCTTGCTATCGCACTGTAACCTACTGATCACTGAAAAAGAATGACAGAGTTTGGTGTCCAAGGTTAAAGTGAACTGGCAGGGTTTCGATGAGGAAGTCTGTGTGCAAAGACCCACATTTCTGGAAAGAGATCAGAAAGGGCCAGCTACTTGGCTGGTTCTCCCACAGGGTTTCCTAGGCTCCTGGATTTCTTGTGTTTCTTAATGACAACACATGGTCTGCTCTCAGCATGTTCCACTTGGAGAAGTAGTCCTCAGGCAGATACACTATTGGTCAGGCCACATTGCATCATGGGTCACATGACTTAGGTTTCCCTGCCCAACAAATTGTTCCAACTGGAACCAAACTATATACTTTGCCACCTCACTTTTTGCTACATTAAACGAGGAATTGCCCAAAAAATGTATCACAAAAAAAGAATAGGAATTTTAAACCCCTAAAGTCATCTCCATCTTCTTGGGAATCCTGCAGAGGGAGCAATGAAGACACAGTCAGGGCTGAGAAACATACCTGGTAATACTGTCACATTCACATAGCCTTCCCCATGGGAATTCTGACCAGCTACAATCACTTTGAATTCATAGAGGCCTGGAGTGAGCTGTGGAAAGTACAGATCTTATAGTCAACTGCAAAGAGCAGCAATTATACTTAAAATCACACATATGTGAACTCTCCCATGCTGCACTCTCCCCTTCTTGCACTGTTTGCAAAATGGAAAAAGTAAACTAGCTGAAGAAATGAAACAATGAATTATAAACTAAAAAAAACATAGCTTTTAATGTGAATCTTATTACTAGCTGACTCTAGAACAGAAGGGATTTCAATATCTCTGTACTCCCATTTTCTTTTAAGAAGAACATTAAGGGCCCAACCAACCTATTTCACACAGTTATGAAATTAAAACAATAATCTCTGCAAAGAAAAATATTCTGTAGAAATACCAAATAGCTCCCAAATATCTGATTATTTCTCCCTCCTGATTTTCACTAACTGTATAAACATAATATAAAAGAAAAAGTAATCACCCAAAATCCCACTGTCCTAACACATCAATTAATCATATTTCTCTTATTTCCTCCCAATCTTTAACAACACAAAAAATAGTTTTAAACAGTTCACCCATTCAACGCACATTTATTGAGAACCAATTATGTACCAGTCATTGTCCTAGGCCAGGGACTGGAGATGAGTAAGACAGATCCCTGCCTTCCTACATCAATAGTATTCAGGGTCTAGCTAAAATCAAAGTGCGTGTCAAACTTTTTATTGTTCTTTTTTCCCCATTCATTTAGCATGAACACTTTTGCAATTATAACAGTCTTTTTAATAGTCAGTTTAATGGATGCAGACTAGGAGATGAATAAATGTGCCATAATTCATATAAGCATTCCATATTGCCGGCTACTTGAATTGTTTCCAAATTTTAACTATTATAAATAATATAATGATGACATCTTTTGGGCAAATGGATTCTTTTCTTTCTTTTGAATTATCTTCTTTGGGTAAATGCTAACTGACTGCATGTAGCATATCTGACCACTTCCTTCTTCTCATGAGGTTCTCCCTTTCTTTGCTTTCACTTCCCTGCCCACTCCTCACTTCCTTCAGTTTCCTCTTTCCTATAATGACAGTGTCCCCCAGGGTCCCAAACAAAACCCATTTACTTCTTCACTTTACACACTCCCTCTGGATGATCTCATCTATTACCATGGCTTCAACTGTCATCTCTTTGAGGTTGGTGTGCAAATGTAGACCTGTATATATCCTGATCTCCAGCCTTTACCCTTTATTGGGCACCTGCACTAAAATGTTTCACAGGAACCTCAAACTCATTCTTTCCAAAAATGAATTAATCATCTGCAAACCTCCCCGCCCAACCTGTTCTTCTATCTGTGCTTCTCATTTCAATGAATACTGCCACATTTGCACCAACATCCACCCAAGTGCATAAGCCAAAGTCTAGAATTATCCTAGACTTCTCTTAAACACCTTCACCCAATTAATTGATCACCAAGTCTTTTTTTTTAATTTTTTATTTTATTCATTTTAGAGAGGAGACACAGAGTGAGAGAGAGAGAGAGAGAGAGAGAGAGAGAGAAAGGGGGGAGGAGCTGGAAGCATCAACTCCCATATGTGCCTTGACCAGACCAGTGCAGGGTTTTGAACTGGCAACCTCAGTGTTCCCAGGTCAATGCTTTATCCACTGCGCCACCACAGGTCAGGCTTGATCACCAAGTCTTATCAAGTCAACCTCCATAACTTTTCTCCGACCCAATCACTCCTCTCCATTCACACTGCCATCCCCTAAGCGGTTAACCACTCACCATAGCACAGTGTTAAAAGCATGGGTTGGGGGAGGTCTTTAGAGATAGAAAGTTCAAGTTCAAGTCTACCATTTAAAAACTTTGTGAACTTTGGCCAAACCACTTTATTTTTCCAATTTTTAGTTTGTCATTTATAAAACATATATTAGTATCTAAATCTCAGGGTTGTTATGAAGACAAAATGAAATAATTGCATAAAACAATTAGCACTGTTCCTAACATATTCTATGAGTTCAATAAGTGGTTTTTATTTTATGTATTTACTTTTCTTACATTATTATCACCTCACACCTACATTTGTCAATAGATTCCTCACTGGTCTCCCTAGCTTGAGTCTGACCTCCTCCAATCTATAGTCAGGGTGATCTTTCTAAACTGAAAATCTGCACGTCTTTCGGCTGCTTAACACCTTTCAAAGCCTCCATGTTCCCTCTGGGTCAGAGTCAAAGTCCTTACAGAGGCTCTGCAGTCTGGCCTCTGCATCTCGCCAGCTTACTTGTGCCATTGCTCTTCTCACACCATAGGCTCTAGTCAGGTTGAACCACACAGAATTCCCCTTTTCCCACATTTTCTAACACATGGCCCAGTAGACATATTACCTCCCCTGCCTACAGTATTATCACTCTACGCTTTCCCTAATAAGTCAATAACCTTTCATGACCCAACTAGGCAAACTCTAAGAAATCTACTCTAACTCTCAGGGTTTCAATACCCACCCTGCACTGACCTAGTACATTCCATGTTATAATTACCTGTTTCCAGTCAATATCACCTACTCGACTGTTGTCCTTGAATGCTAAGATTTGATTAACTCACTGGTAAATCCCCAGTGCCTGCTACATAACTAGCATACAATAAACTGTTCTTAGGATGGAAGAAAGGAAAGGAGAGAGGGAGGGAAGAAAGTTAGCTGCTTGACCATGTAAATTTTCATGGCTCTTAATAAACTATACTGAGTCTCAAAAAAGACTGAGCCAGTTTACACAGCCAATTTACATGTGACCAAAAATAACCTAGCTTTTCTACCAAATTCTAAAATCCTTATGTTACCCTTAAAAGCTGTATTTGCAGCTATCACCACTATGTTTATACAGTCTTCTCATCATAAATGAGAATTTGAGAATTATATACTAACAAATATTGGATGTCAGTCAAAACTTTTGAAAGATTCACTTCTGAATCCTGCTGAAATATTGTTCCCGACCTAAGTGTGGACAGAAAATTCTGTATTGTAAATTTTTTAAAATGTTCAACACCTCGATCCCAGCCCTGCAAATACAGGAGGCAAATTCACCTGGGATAGTTTGAGGAACTGCGAATATTTCCCTTCCATTTCTCCACTGTAGTCTTTAGGATGAGTAATCAGCTGCCAGTCGTAGGTGTAGTTTTCTCCTATAGAAAGGCAGTTACAAAAATCATCAAAACACACGCCTACACACAGAGAGGGCAGCCACACAGCTTGCCAATAACAAATCTCTTCTAAATCTTGACATGGCCTTAGTTTCTAAGATTTCACCCCAAAGCCTGTAGGGAAACCAATCATTCTGTGGAGAGAAATGGTAGATTCTGCTGACTCAGCTACAGTCAGGGCTTCTACTTTCTCCCAGCTATGCTCAATACTGTCCCACACCCAAAATACCATGTTTCTCATGGTGTGGCATCCGAAAGTTCATGCCCTAACAACCACGACAGATGAACTCATTGGAAGCAAAGGCCATTTTCTTGCAAAACTTCTTTTGTAACAAAGGACAGCAATAACTTCTAAATAACACGGTTCAAAAATAGCTTTTTACAGAGTGCGAACAATGCTCGTCTCACTGAGGTCATCATACCCTGGTGAGTTAAGAGAGCTTCATTCCTGCTGAGCTAAATAACACACTGCAGAAGAGGGTAGGGGATGGCCCACTTAAAACAGGCCCCACCGAAATTAATTAAGCTCAAATGAAGCATTCAGTGGTCCTCATCTGTAGCTCAGACTATAAGCCTAGATAAGGGAAAGATAGAATGCTATTATCTAAATGGAATCCCTTCCCAGTAAAACTGGTCTTAAATTTGGGGGAACAAATGCATGTCTGGCTAGGGAAAAGTGGGATTTGATAGGAAGATGTAGTTTAATTTACCATCCAAAAGTAAAAAATAGAAGGAAACATAAGAAACCTCAAATGCTTAGTAGAGTATGGTCATCTTTTTCGTATTTCACAAGTTCAAAAGTTAAAGTTATCACACAAAACCCAATTCCAACATAGCCTTCATCTTAAGACCAGATTTTCTTTGTAAGCCTGCGGTACAGATCTATTAATCTTCCTTCCTCTCCAAAGCTCAAGTTTTCTTTTGGCCAGTTGTCAGCCCAGGCCACTCTCACAAATGTACACAGAGCAGTGAGGTTAGATAAGGAGCTGGACAGAAGCAGCAGAAGTAGGTCTGGTGCAAAGAGATGACTTTTCTTTCAACTGTAGTTGGACATTTTCATCCACACAGAAAACAGAACCGCACTAGTTTGGGAAGTGACAATTTCATAGTATCTAAGGCTAACAACACAAATTTCCAAAAAGGACAATATTCCTAGGACAGAAAAGCTCAGGGAATGAATTACACCCTACAGCGAGAAATTTACCCAAGGGCAGGAACAACTAAGTATAGGTCTGTTAGAGAGAATGCTGGTTTTAATAATTTAGAGCAGTGGTTTTCAAACTGTGCCTCCAAACCCTGGAGGGATCCGGAGAGGTGCTTCAGGGGTTGCCACAGGAAATGAGGACGATGAAGAGCAGGCAGAGCTGGTCCTACCTCACTGTCCCCAACCTTTGAAAGTTTGAAACCACCCACCTCATATATCTGATTAAAGATTGAACCTGGAGAATAGAGAGTTGAAAAGAATCTGTTTCTGAACTGATGTGAATTGGATTACTGATCTACAAGGTGATATTAACTCACAGAAATGTATGCACAAACAGGTTAGAAAACAGCCCAGTACATCTTTCACCAAAGAGTGGGAAAAATGGCAGCTCAAGGCAGTTCTGTCCTCATCTCTGTCTTCAAAGACCACCAAATCCATTTACCTTAACTCACTACCAGAGAAGGAAAGGAAAAAGCTTCTCCAGGGAAAGGAGAAATGGGTTGACAAAGAAAACTCAAGTTGAGGGCAGAAATATAAAACAGAAAGGGCATTTAGGTTTTTGAAAAGTACTTTTTGCATAAAAATACTATCTGATATTAGGCCCAGAAAGCAGACATATTCCATTGGAAATGTGTATACCCAAAATGGAAGAACCCCTTTCTGAATTAAGTATGGCATTCCACTTGACTAACCTTATAAATGATGGTAATATAGACCCAACGAAATCATTTGCCATTAAAGCATGCTTCACTTCATTTCATAGATAGTCTTAAGTTTGTGATTATTAAGTCAAAC
This sequence comes from Rhynchonycteris naso, assembly GCA_037038555.1. NCBI lineage: Eukaryota > Metazoa > Chordata > Mammalia > Chiroptera > Emballonuridae > Rhynchonycteris > Rhynchonycteris naso. Next base: position 211,128,463 of record CM072997.1, on the reverse strand, counting down.
TTTGGTATATTAACATATACTTCAAAGGTAAAAGAGATGCTCATATTACAAAAGTTTTCTTAAACAATGAATTAATCATCCCTTATTTTATATATTTTAATTTTTTTTAAAATTTCTTTTATTTATTTATTTTAGAGAGGAGACACAGAGTGAGAGAGAGAGAGAAAGAGAGAAAGGGGGAGGAGCTAGAAGCATCAACTCCCATATGTGCCTTGACCAGACCAGTGCAGGGCTTTGAACTGGCAACCTCAGTGTTCCCAGGTCGACACTTTATCCACTGCGCCACCACAGGTCAAGCTATATATATATTTTAATTTTATATATTACATTAGGCCTGTCTTGTGTTTGTTTTGTTATTGGGCAGGGGAGGTAACAATTTATAGTGGCTGTAGTCTTGAATAATTTCTCTACAAGTTTTGTATCTGCTACTTACTAGCTGTTTTGGCCAAAATAAAGAGGTCGACCTAAATTTCAGTTTCTTCCTCTTTTAAATGGGTATGTAATACAACCTACATTTAATGAACATCAGCTATATGCTAGACACTGAAGTGGGTGCCTTATATACCATTTCATTTTGCCCTTAAGGTAGCCTAATGATATAGGAATCATCTTTTTTTTTTTTTTTTACAGGGACAGAAAGAGGGATAGATAGGGACAGACAGGAATGGAGAGAGGTGAGAAGCATCAATCATTATAGCCTTTCATTGCCGTTGCAACACCTTAGTTGTTCATTGATTGCTTTCTCACATGTGCCCTGACTGTGGGCCCTCAGCAGACCGAGCAACCCCTTGCTGGAGCCAGCAACCCTGGGTCCAAGCTGGCGAGCTTTTGCTCAAGCCAGATGGGCCCGCGCTCAAGCTGGCGAACTCGGGGTCTCGAACCTGGGTCTTCCGCATCCCAGTCTGATGCTCTATCCACTGCGCCACTGCCTGGTCAGGCTATAGGAATCATCTTGATTTTACTGAGAAAGAAACAAAAACTAAAAGAAGTTAAACAACTTGCTTAAAATCATTCAGCTAATGACTGGCTGAGTTGGGATTTGAACCCAGCTTGACATTAAAGCCTGTGATCTCAAACTTTATATTATATTACCTCTTGTATCACATAAATATTTATGCATGTGCATGCTCTATTCTAGTCCAACAGGATTGTTGCTATAAGTGAATGAGTTAAGGTATATAGATATCATTATAAATTAAAACATTGCCCAAACGTTAGGGGCTGTTTTACCTTTAAGTGGTTCTTGGAGAACATATGCATTTAACTGAACTTCATTCTTAGGGAGGGTAATCTGGACACTCTCTCCAGCTGATACCACCAGTTCCTTTATAACTGCAAACAAAGAAAATATACAAGAGATAAGAAATGAGATCCAAACTATCTCCTTTCTCTCTTTCCTTTTGTGGCCAAATTTCTTTTATAAACAATATTCAGTTACTATCTTAATTTCCTCATTATTTATCCATGGTAATCCCCTGAAATTTTATTCTGCCACCACTTTTCCACTGAAAAGGATCATTTGAGGTCATTAGCAAACTGCTTCTTAGCAAATCTAATAGCTGTTTCTCAGCCCTCATTCTTCACCTCTGTGGTATCTAATATAGCTGACTGCCTCCATGTTAAAATTTTTGGTTATCATGACACCACATTATTCTACTTTTCTTCTTTTCTAAGTTTTCATTAACTATGATTGATCTTTAAGCTCTCTTTATAGAGTTCAAGAAAGAGAGTTCAACTCTGTTTCAAGGATCGTCTTCAAGCTGATAAATAACTTTTATTTATTTACCTTTTTTTGAGTGGAGGGGATATATCAACTGAACTATTCCTAGCGCCTGAGGCCAACACTTGGACCAACCAAGCTATCCTCAGCGCCCAGAGCCAACACTTGAACCAATTAAACCAACTAAACCACTGGCTGTGGGAGGAGAAAAGGGAGAGAAGGGGAGAGGTAGGGGGAGAGAAGCAGATGGTTGCTTCTCCTGTGTACCCTGAGCGGAATCCATCCCTGGATGCCCATACACTGGGTCAATGATCTATCCACTGAGCCAACTGGCCAGGGCCAATTACTTTCTAAATAAAATACACACATAAAGTTCCTAGAAGAGGCAAGTATAGATCATAAGGCCAGCCTTAATTTCCATTTCAATTGCTATAACCATGGACTTAGATTATTCCAAGAATCTTCACCATTCTTCCCTGTTAGCTTTCCCCAATCTAATCCATTCTATCTTCCAAAACACCCACCGTCGTTAGTTTTTCTAAAATACTCACCCACCATGTTACTCTTCTTTTCAAGACCCCCCCAAACACACTATGTTTAAGTCCAAATTCATAACCTGGTATTAGAGAACCATTATCATCTGATCACACCATCTCACTCTTGCTACCCAATTCTGTCTCTAATTATATTGATTTTCCCTCTAGTGTTCCCACTGAAGTCTACTCTTGGGGATTTGGCTAAAGCTATTTCCTTCAATTGGGGTATGAGCTTTCTTCATTCTAAATACAGTACTTCGCTTTTAATTCAAAGCAACTCTTCTCTCCAAGAAACCTTCCCAGACCATTTCAGTTCAAACTTTACTTCTTGAACTACTTTGACATTTTTGGAACATCACATCAGCTAATAGTTATATATTGTCTCTATATATTATTCACTAGCTATTTCATACATGTTAGGGTTTCTCAACCTTGGCGCTTGGAGCTAGATAGTTCTTTGTTGTGGGGAAATTGTCCTGTGTTCTCTAAGATGTTTAGCAGGATCCCTGGGCTCTACCTATTAGATGTCAGCAGCACCCCTCCTCCATAGTTATAACAACAAAAAATGTTTGCAGGTTGTTGAGAAACACTGATTATATAAAATCTTATTTCTCTGACAATAATTGTTCATTTGGTATAAGACCTGGGAACCAGAGAGAGAGCTTAAAGCAAACAACTGGCTAGTCCACCTACATTTTAAGCCTGGAGGTGAGAAAGCTTCCTAGGCAAATATGAAATTTGATGTTTGTCTGCCTGGGAACTCTGAACGCACTTGGGGAGAAACAAAACCATCTATTATGGAAGCTTCACCATTTAGACACCCCGGGAGGTGGAATAAGAATTCTCTGAAGTGACTTTCAAAAAGAAAAAGGAAAAGAAAAGAAAGAAACCATTATACTCAGAGAAAGTATAATGGACAAAAATGCAATACAGCCCAAACCTTCCACAATTTCACAAAAAAATCAGACATTTTCTCTGAATAAAAAAGTTACTTTAGTGCCAACAGGATTGAAACCCTAAAATTTCATGATACAGCCTGACCTGTGGTGGTGCAGTGGATAAAGCGTCGACCTGGGAACACTGAGGTCGCCAGTTCAAAACCCTGCACTGGTCTGGTCAAGGCACATATGGGAGTTGATGCTTCCAGCTCCTCCCCCCTTTCTCTCTTTCTTTCTCTCTCTCTAACTCTGTGTCTCCTCTCTAAAAAAAATAAATAAAAAGAAATTAAAAAAAAAAATTTCATGATACATTACCACCAAAAAAAGATCCTTGGAAATTAAAATTTGGCAAAAAATAATTTTCACTGGCTTTGCTTTATTTACCCTGTTGACCTTTTTAGGGGTTGAAGATCAATTCAGTTTCCTTGATTAACCATTTCCTCCTAATAACTTACAACAGTACTCATGAAGCACAAACTTGTTAAGGCAACATTCTATGTATAAATCTCCTTCCTATGGGTTACTTTAAAAATTAACGATGCTGGGCCTGACCAGCTAGTGGAACAGTGGACAGAGCGTTGCCCTGGGACAATGAGAACCCAGATTCAAAGCTCCAAGGTCTCTAGCTTGAGCACAGGCTCATCTGGCTTGAGCGCAGGCTCCCCAGCTTGAGCATGGGATCATAAACATGACCCCATGGCCGCTGGATTGAGCCCAAAGATCGCTGGCTTGAAGCCCAAGGTCACTGGCTTGATTGAGCCCAAGGTCACTGGCTTGAGCAAGGGGTCACTGTCTCAGCTGGAGCCCCCCAGTCAAGGTACATATGAGAAAGCAATCAATGAACAACTAAGGTGCCACAATGAAGAACTGATACTTCTCTCTCCCTTCCTGTCTGTCTGTCCCTGTCTTTCTCTCTCTTGCTAAAAAGAAAATTAAAATAAAATAATAAAGATGCTGTTAAAATCAGAGAGATAAACATCTGACCTACAAGCAACTATTCAGAAGGCAAACAGGTGCACAGATCGAACTCTGGCCTCTTGTTTGCTTGATTCCTTGAACATTACTTAATTGAATCGTGTGCCTTTACGTCCTAGACACAGAGGAATCTGGCTCTGGGAAAATGAGCCTCATAAATTCCCATAGACTAGGGCATGTTGATAAAAGGATTGAGAGCCCCAAATCCTATGATTACAGGGACAATTACATGCTTATTTTTTTCCCTCTAACCTGCAGAATTAAAAGGTATGCCTCCCTCCTTTCTTTCCACTAAAAGGAACATTCTGATCAACTGTTCTACTTTTCCATCCTATCTCCATGGGCAGAAGCAAAGGTCCTCACCTGGATATGGTGTTGAGGTGCTTTGAAAAGAGGTGTGGAGAGTGGAGGTAGCATAACTGTAGGAGGGAGTCACTGGCAGAGGGAGAGAAATCTGGATATTCCCAGAGCTTTTTGCTTGCTGAGTGCTAGGCGTAGGACTCAGATCCTCTGACATCTCAGGTTGGACTGATACCTTCTTTGACCAACCAGGAATCTCCCCAGCCAGATCTGTGGTTAGGGGATTGGAAGTTGTAACTGTCTTGTGGACCTAAAGAAATGCAAAAATTCAATTGAGTAGGCAAAAGTTATACAGCCTGTTTTTAGGTTCTGTCTTATGAAATAATTGCACATTAAAATTTTTGAATGCAAAACTGTCTACAATATTAAAGAAACTAATCTCACTACCCAAATTGGTATTAAAATGTTGATATAAATCTTCCCAGTGTTTTTTTCGATGCAAAGAGTTTTGCTTAAAACAAAATAATAATCATACTATGTACAGTATCTTTATCTTCTTTTTCCATTTAACATTTATATTTAATCTTTCTACAAATACTTATTTAAGCACCCATTATGGAAAAGGCCTTCTGGATCCAAAATATAAATAAATAAAACAATCATTGTGTTCAAAAGTATACCATCTAGAGAAAGAGAACTTAAAACAAGTAAGCCAAAATGATAAACATGTCCATAATAGTTATGATGAATCAAAGAAACACAATCTGAGAGTATTTAGCTCCTCTTTTAGCAAAAGGGAGCATGTGAAGAAGGATGGTTTAAATAAAATTTTCTGAAGGGAGAGAGTCCCAAGCTGAGTTTTAAAGGGTAAAACAGTTGTTTGCTAGACAAAAAGCTGCAGTGAGAGATAAATATAGGCGCAAAAAATTATTTTAACATGGCGTGTGTTGGGAACTGAGAGTCATAAGCAAAGTGAGAGGCAAGAAGTAACAGAGGGTGAGCTGGAAAGACAGTCAAGGACTAGACTAAAGAAGACAGTATGGAAGGAAGCAAGATGGCGATGGAGTAGGCGGACGTACCAATTTCCAACTCCCAGAACCAAAGTGGATTATAACTCAATTTTAAGAACCATCATCTGGATAAACCAACTTTGAACTAAACTAAGTGGACTCTTCAACCAAGGAACACAGAAGAAGCCTCATTGAGACTAGTAGGAATAGAGAAAACGCGAAGAGGGCTGTCCAGCTCCCTGGAGCAAACGGCAGCCCAGAGAGACCCGCGTGGCGGGAGGAAAGTTTGGCGGAGAGGGAGGGACCTGGGTCCCAGGAACCAAGCCCCAGCCTGCAGTCCCAGAGCCTAGAAGAGGCGTTTGGACAGTTTTGAGCTGTGAAACAAGTGAGGGAGTTCCCAGGCCTACAGTGTGGAGTATTAGGTTCCTTCCTACTCTGCTGAGGGTTGCTGAAGGGTTTGGGGCGGCAGGACACTGAAACAAGGTTCTGTCGGCGTGGGCAGAGGCCAAGCCGGTGTGAGCTCGGTCTAGCCCAGCAGGGTCAGAGGGGACGCATGAAAGCGCTCCGGAAGCTGCGGGCCCGCCTATAATGCCACCTACGGGGACAAAGCAGAAGGCCAGGAACGGGCAGAAATCTGCTCTGCGACCCTGCGCAAGCCGGCCCTGACCGCGGGGACCGGGCTAGGACCAGGGACGGGCGGGGGCTCACAGTTGAGCTCACGCTACCAGCCCCGCCCGGCCAGAGAAACCGCGGTTTGCCATTATACGTGCGCAAGCGGGCCCCGAGCGCAGGAACGGGGTAGACCCCGAGACGAGTGGAAGATCGCAGCTGAGCCCACGCTACTATCCCCGCCCGGCTGGAGAAACCGCGGATTGCCATCCTACGTGCACGAGCGGGCTCCGAACGCGGGGACGGGGTAGAGTCCGGGACGAGCGGAAGTCCGCAGCTGAGCGGAAGCCAGCAAACACGCCCGACCCAATAAACCTGGGTTTGCGACCCTGCGCAGAAGGGCCCTGGACTCGAGGGCAGGGCTAAAGCTCCGGACGGGCAAAGGCTCACAGCTGAGAGCACGTCAAAAGCCCCGCCCAACCCGCGAAACTGTGGCGAGCAGGCTCTGACTGTGGGTTCTGGGCGGAAGTCCGAAAACAGGCTGGGTCCACAGCTGAGCAAAGGTGCTCACCTCTATCCTTGGTGCTGAGGCTTGTGGCTTGAGTGACAGCCCCTCCCACAGAGGAGAGGCAGAAATCACAGCAAAAGCCACAGTGGGACGGCACTGGCAACGCCCCTACCCAACCACCCTAGGCAGCGGCAGAGGGGGTGGGGGGCCTGCAGACAGAGCACACCTAGAGAACACAAAGGCAACACCTACTGGACTCCAGTGGCCACAACTTGCTTATACACAGACAAAATGGGCAGGCAGAGGAATGCAAACCAAATGAATCAAGAGAAATCCCCAGAGAAGGACCTGAATGAACCAGATATAACCAAATTACCAGAAGCAGAATTTAGAATAATGATAGTTAGGATGTTCAAAGAAATTAGAGCAACAATGGATAGTCATTATATAAACACCTAAATAAAGAGATAACAAGTATAAAAAATGAAATTGAAATAATAAAAAAGAATCAGACAGAAATGACAAAAACAGTATCAGAACTGAAGACCACAATGGAAGGAATTAAAAGCAGGATGAATCACGCTGAGGATCGAATAAGCGAGTTAGAGGACACAATAAACAAAGGCACAGAAGCAGAGAAGAAAAAGGAAAAGAGACTCAAAAAATGTGAGGAAACTCTAAGGGAGCTCTGTGACAACATGAAGAGAAACAACATTCGCATCATAGGGGTGCCTGAAGAAGAGGAGAGAGGACAGGAAATGGAAACTTTGTTCAATCAAATCATAGCAGAAAACTTTCCTAAATTAAGGCTGGGAAACACTCCACACATTCAAGAAGCACACAGAACTCCATTAAAGAGAAACCCAAAAAGATCTACACCAAGACACATCATAGTTAAATTACCAAAGCTAATGGATAAAGAAAAAATTTTAAAAGCTGCTAGGGAAAAAAAGGATATCACCTACAAAGGAGCCCCCATAAGGATGACATTGGACTTCTCAACAGAAACACTTGAGGCCAGAAGGGAATGGCAAGATATAATCAAAGTAATGCAGAACAAGAACCTACAACCAAGACTACTTTATCCAGCAAGGCTAACATTTAAAATTGAAGGAGAAATAAAGAGCTTCCCAGAAAAAGAAAGCCTCAAGGAATTCATAAAAACCAAACCAATTCTGCAAGAGATACTAAGGGGCCTGTTGTGAACAGTTTAAAGGGAGGAAAGAATAGAGCAAAAGAAGAATACAGCTTTAAAGAATAAAATGGCAATAAACAACTACATATCAATAATAACCTTAAATGTAAATGGATTAAATGATCCAATCAAAAGACATAGGGTAGCTGCATGGATAAAGAAACAGGACCCATACATATGCTGTCTACAAGAGACACACCTTAAAACAAAAGATGCACATAGACTGAAGGTAAAAGGATGGAAAAAAATATTTCATGCAGATGGAAATGGAAAGAAAGCCGAGGTAGCAATACTTATATCTGACAAAATGGACTTTAAAACAAAGGCTGTAGTAAGAGATAAAGGAGGACACTACATAATGATAAAGGGAACAATTCAACAGGAAGATATAACTATTATAAATATCTATGCATCAAATATAGGAGCCCCAACATACATAAAGCAGACTTTGATGGATATAAAGGGCGAGATTAACAGCAATACTATCATAGTAGGGGATTTCAATATCCCTCTAACAACACTGGATAGATCCTCAAGAAAGAAAATTAATAAAGAAACAGCAGACTTAAAGGATACACTAGATCAACTTGATTTAATAGATATCTTCAGAACTTTTCACCCTAAAGCAGTAGAATATACATTCTTCTCAAGCGCTCATGGTACGTTTTCTAGGATAGACCACATGTTAGGACACAAAAATGGTCTCAATAAATTTAAGAAGATTGAAATCATATCAAGCATTTTCTCTGATCACAATGCCATGAAACCAGAAATTAACCACAAAAGAAAAACTGAAAAATACTCAAACACTTGGAAACTAAACAGCATGTTATTAAATTATGAATGGATTAACAATGAGATCAAAGAAGAAATAAAAAAGTTTCTAGAAACAAATGATAATGAGCATACATCAACTCAAAATTTATGGGACACAGCAAAAGCAGTTCTGAGAGGGAAGTTTATTGCACTACAGGCATATCATAAGAAGCTAGAAAAAGCTCAAATAAGCAACCTGACCCTGCATCTAAAAGAACTAGAAAAACAACAACAAATAAAACTCAAGACAAGTAGAAGGAAGGAAATAATAAAGATCAGAGCAGAAATAAATGACATAGAGGCAAAGGAAACAATACAGAGGATCAATGAAACCAGAAGCTGGTTCTTTGAAAAGGTAAACAAGATTGATGAACCTTTAACTAGACTCACCAAGAAAAAAAGAGAGAGGACTCAAATAAATAAAATTAGAAAGGACAGTGGAGAAATAACAACTGACACAACAGAAATACAAAGCATTGTAAGAAAATACTATGAAGAACTATATGCCAAAAAATTAGACAATCTTGGTGAAATGGACAAATTTCTTGAATCATATAACCTTCCAAAAATCAATCTGGAAGAATCAGAACACCTAAACAGACCAATTACAACAAATGAGATCGAAACAGTTATCAAAAAACTCCCAAAAAAGAAAAGTCCTGGGCCTGATGGCTTCACCAGTGAATTCTATCAAAAATTCAAAGAAGAACTAACTCCTATCCTCCTCAAGATATTTCAAAAAATTCAAGAGGAAGGAAGACTTCCAAACTCCTTTTATGAGGCGAGCATAATTCCGATTCCAAAACCGGGCAACGACAACACAAAGAAAGAAAATTATAGGCTTATATCCCTGATGAATTTAGACGTTAAAATTCTCAACAAAATATTAGCCAACCGGATCCAGCAATATATGAAAAAAATCATACACCATGATGAAGTGGGATTTATTCTGGAGAGGCAAGGCTGGTTCAATGTTCGCAAATCAATCAATGTGATTCATCACATAAACAAAAGGAAGGACAAAAATCACATGATAATTTCAATAGATGCAGAAAAGGCCTTTGATAAAATCCAGCACCCATTCATGCTCAAAACTCTCAGTAAAGTGGGAATACAGGAAACATTCCTTAACATGATAAAGGCCATCTACGATAAACCCACAGCAAACATCATACTAAATGGACAAAAATTAAAAGCAATCCCCTTAAGATCAGGAACCAGGCAGGGATGCCCACTTTCACCACTCTTATTCAACATAGTTCTGGAAGTCCTAGCTAAGGCAATCAGACAAGAAGAAGAAATAAAAGGCATCCAAATTGGAAATGAAGAAGTAAAACTGTCACTATTTGCAGATGATATGATATTGTATATTAAAAACCCTAAAGTCTCAGTCAAAAAACTACTGGACCTTATAAATGAATTCAGCAAGGTGGCAGGATATAAAATTAATACTCAGAAATCAGAGGCATTTCTATATACCAACAATGAACTGTCAGCAAAAGAAATTAAGGAAACAATCCCCTTCTCTATTGCAGCCAAAAAAATAAAGTACCTAGGAGTAAATTTAACCAAGGAGGTTAAGGACTTGTACTCGGAAAATTATAAAACATTGATAAAAGAAATCAAGGAAGATACAAACAAGTGGAAGCATATACCGTGCTCATGGCTAGGAAGAATAACCATCATTAAAATGTCTATATTACCCAAAGCAATTTATAAATTCAATGCAATACCAATTAAAATACCAATGACATACTTTAAAGATATAGAACACATATTCCAAAAATTTATATGGAACCAAAAAAGAACACGAATAGCCTCAGTAATCTTAAAAAGAAAAAATAAAGCAGGAGGTATCACTCTTCCAGATATCAAGATTTACTATAAGGCCATTATACTCAAGACAGCCTGGTACTGGCATAAGAACAGGCACATAGATCAATGGAACAGAACAGAGGACCCAGAAATAAACCCACAGCTTTATGGACAACTGATATTTGACAAAGGAGGAAAGAACATACAATGGAATAAAGACAGCCTCTTTAACAAATGGTGTTGGGAAAATTGGACATCTACCTGCAAAAAAATGAAACTAGACCATCAACTTACACCATTCACAAAAACAAACTCAAAATGGATAAAAGACTTAAATGTAAGCCGTGAAACCATAAGCATCTTAGAAGAAAACATAGGCAGCAAGCTCTCTGACATCTGTAGCAGCAGTATATTTGTCGATTTATCTCCACGGGCAAATGAAATAAAAGGCAAGATAAACAAATGGGACTATATCAAACTAAAATGTTTTTGCACAGCTACAGACAATAAGAACAGAATAAAAGGACAAACCACATAATGGGAGAACATATTCGACAGCACATCTGATAAGGGGTTAATAACTAAAATTTATAAAGAACTTATAAAACTCAACACCAGGAAGACAACCCAATCAAAAAATGGGCAAAAGAAATGAATAGAAATTTCTCCAAAGAGGACATACAGATGGCCAATAGGCATATGAAAAAATGCTCAACATCACTAATCATTAGAGAAATGCAAATTAAAACCACAATGAGATATCACCTCACAACATCAGCAAAACAACACAGAATAAGTGCTGGCGAGGATGCGGAGAAAAGGGAACCCTTCTGCACTGCTGGTGGGAATGCAGACTGGTGCAGCCACTGTGGAAAACAGTTTGGAGATTCCTCAGAAAATTAAAAATCGAACTGCCTTTTGACCCAGCTATCCCACTTAGAGGAATATACCCTAAGAACACCATAGCACTGTTCGAAAAGAAGAAATGCGCCCCCATGTTCGTGGCAGCATTGTTCACAATAGCGAAGATCTGGAACCAGCCCAAGTGTCCGTCAGAAGACGAGTGGATTAAAAAGCTTTGGTACATATATACTATGGAATATTACTCAGCCATAAGAAATTATGACATCGGATCATTTATAACAAAATGGATGTACCTTGATAACATTGTACGGAGTGAAATAAGTAAATCAGAAAAAAAGAAAAACTGAGAACAGCATGATTTCATACATAGGTGGGACATAAAAGTGAGAATATGAGACATGGACAAGAGAGTGGTGGTTACGGGATGGGGGGAGGGAGGGAGGGAAGAGTGGGATAGGGAGGAGGGGAGGGACACAGGGAAAACCAGATAGAAGGTGACAGAGGACAATTTGACTTTTGGTGACGGGTATGCAACACAATTGAATGATAAGATAACCTGGAGATGTTTTCATTGTACATATGTACCCTGATTTATTGGTGTCACCCCATTAGAATTAATAATAATAATAAAATATATATATATATATACATATATATATGTATATATATATATATATATATATAAAATAAGACAGTATATGCTACTTTAAGTAGCCAGTTAATGGTGAGCTATTAAAGGGTTGTATGCAAGGAAGTGACAAGGTCAGGTTTCTATTTTAAATGAATCATTCAGGTATGCCTAGTAGTATGGGTTTGAAGAAGACAACAGCAGGAATACCACTTAGGAGGGTACTGTGTTCATCCAAATGAGAAACAAAGATGGTGGTATAAAGCTTTTTAAAAATCAAGTTAATTGAAGTATAATTTACATAAAATTAACTGCACATATTTAAAGTGTACAGGTTGCCTGACCTGTGGTTGCACAGTGGATAAAGCATTGACCTGGAGTGCTGAGGTCACTGGTTTGAAACCCCATGCTTGCCAAGTCAAGGTACATACGAGAAGCAACTGTGAGTTGATGCTTCCTGCTCCTCCCCTTCTTTCTCTCTCTGTCTCCCCTCTCTCTAAAAATCAATAAATAAAATTTTCAAAAAAAATAAAGTGTACAGGTCAATAAGGGTTTAATTATTTATTTATTTTTTTATATGAACAGAGAGAGAGTCAGAGAGAGGGATAGATAGGGACAGACAGACAAGAACGGAGAGAGGTGAGAAGCATCAATCATTAGTTTTTCATTGCCATTGCGACACCATAGTTGTTCATTGATTGCTTCTCACACGTGCCTTGACCGCGGGCCTTCAGCAGACCGAGCCACCCCTTGCTGGAGCCAGCGACCTAGGGTCCAAGCTGGCGAGCTTTCGCTCAAGCCAGATAGGCCCGCGCTCAAGCTGGCGAGCTCAGGGTCTTGAACCTGGGTCCTTCCGCATCCCAGTCTGATGCTCTATCCACTGCGCCACCGCCTGCCTGGTCAGGCTCAATGAGTTTTGATAAGTGTATATATCCATGTAACTGTACTCAAGAGAGAGAACATTTCTATCAACTCCAAAAGTTGGTTAGAAGTACTTACTTCTAGTACATATAAGTGTATCTTTAACTTTATAAGAAACTGTGAACTCTTATCCAAAGTGGTTGTACCATTTTGCATTTCCACCAAAAGTGTATGAGAGCTCCAGTTGCTCCACAACTTTGCCAATACTTTGTATTCATCTTCAATTTTTTGTCATTCTAACAGTATCTCATTGTGATTTAATTTGCATTTTCCTAATGACTAATGAAGTTGAACATCTTTTCAGTGTTTATTGGCCAGTCATATATTTCCTTTGGTTAAGTTTATTAAAATCTTTGTTCATTTCTTTCAACTTTATTAAGGTATAACTGACATGCAATAAACTGATCATATTTAAAGTCTAACAATTAGGTAAATTTTGATATATGTGTACACCCATGAAACCATCATTATATAGTCAAGATAAATGAACATACCCACCACATCCAAAGATTCCTTATGGTCCTTTATAATCCCTCCTCCTCCCACTCGTAAGCAACTACTGCTCTGCTTCCTGTCATTATAGATTAGTTTGCATTTGTAAATGGAATCACAGCCCTGGCTGGTGGCTCAGTTGATAGAGCATTGGCCTGGCATGTGGACATCCTGAGTTTGATTCCCAGTCAGGGACCACAAGAAAAGTGACCATCTGCTTCTCTCGCCCTCCCTCTCACTCTTCCCCTCCCACAGCCAGTAGTTCAATTGGTCTGAGCATGGCCCAGGCACTGAGAATAACTCCGTTAGTCCAAGCAGTCAGCCTCAGGCACTAGAAATAGCATGGTTGATTCAAGCATCGGCCCAGATGGGGTTGCCAGATGGATCCTGATTGGGGCACATACAGTGAGTCTATCTCACTATCTCCCCTCTTCTCACTTGGAAAAGGAAGAAAGAAATAAAATAAAATAAGTGGAATCACACAGTATATGCTCCATTTTTTTTTTTAGTCTGGCTTCTTTTCACTCAGCAAAATCATTTTTTTATTCATCTGCATTGCTTTGTGGATTAATAATTCTTTTTTTATGATTGCTGAATAGCATTTTGATTCATTCTGGAAAACACTGGAGTGGATTCCAGTTTTTGGCTTCTACAAATTGAGCTGTCATAAATATTCCTCTACACATCTTTGTGTGGTCATATCCTTTCATTTCTCTGGAATAAATACCCAAGAGTAGAATACCTGGTCATATGAAAGATGTATCTTTAGGTTTTTAAAAAACTGTCAGTTTTCCAAAGTTGTTTATCATTATATAGTCCTACCTCCAGTGTGAGCATTCCAGTTGTTCTTCAACCTTACCAGAATTTGGTGTAAGAAGTCTTTTTTTTTTTTTTTTTTTTGTATTTTTTCTGAAGTGAGAAGCAGGAGGCAGAGAGACAGACTCCTGAATGCACCTGACTGGGATCCACCTGGCATGCCCACTATGGGGCAATACTATGCCCACCTGGGAGTTGCTCCATTGCAATTGGAGCCATTCTAGTGCCTGAGGAGGCGGCCATGGAGCCATCCTCAGCACCTGGTCCAACTTTGCTCCAATGGAGCCTTGGCTGTGGGAGGGGAAGAGAGAGAGAGAAAAAGGAGAGGGGTAGGGGTGGAGAAACAGATGGGAACTTCTCCTGTGTGCCCTGGCCAGGAATCAATCCCAGGACTTCCACATGCCAGGCCAATGCTCTACCATTGAGCCAACCAGCCAGGGCCAAGAAGTCTTTTTAATCGTAGCCATTATTGAGGTATACAGTGGCATCTTACTGTGGTTTTAATTTGCATTTTCCTAATGATAATGATGTTGAGCATCTTTTCATGTACTTTTTGGACATCTATGTGACTTCTCTGGTGTATAATCTGTTTATATTATTGTTTTCTAATTGAGTTACAAGAACTCTTTATATATTCCACAAATAAGCCATTTGTTAGATATTTAATTTGCAAATATATTATGTTTCCCTAGTCTGTAGCTTGACTTTTCATTTACCTTGATAGTGTCTTTTAAATAGCAAAAGCTTGTAGTTTAGATGAGCTCCAGTTTATCAATTTTTCTTTTATGTTTCATGATTTTAGTAGCTTATTCGTTAATTCAAAATCACAAAAGTGTTCTGTGTTTTCTCCTACAAGTTTTGTTTTATAGTTTTGGCTCTTAAATTTAGGTCTATGATCCATTTTGAGCTAATTTTTATGTATGGTGTGACGTAAGGATCAAGGCTCATGTTTTTCCTTATCACTACCCAATTATTCCAACACCATTTATTGAAAACAGTATCCTTTCCTCACAGAACTGCCTCTCCACATCAACTGACCATATTTGTGTGAGTCTATTTCTGGACTCTATTCTGTTTCATTAATTTAGTCTATTTTTATACTAATACCACTGCTTTGATTACTGTAGCTTTACAGTAGTCTTAAAGTTAGATAGCTTAAGTCTTCCAATTTTGTTGTTCACTTTCAAAATTGTTTTAATCATTCTAAGTCTCAATCCATGAAAATGGCTGTATTAGTTTCCTAGAGCTGCCATAACAAATTACCACAAACTGGTGACTTAAAACAATAAAAATAGATTCTCTCACAGTTCTAAAAGCCAGAATACAAAATTAAAGCATTGGTATAGCCACATTTTCTCTGAAGACTTTTGGACAGAATCCTTCTGTGCCTCTTCCAGCTCCCAGAGGCTCTTAGCATTCCTTGGCTTCTAGCAACATAACTCCAATCTCTGTCTCCATTTTCACCTTCTTTCTTATGTCTCTGTGGGTTCAGGTCTCCCTCTCCTTTTTCTTGTAAAGATACTAGTCATTGCATTTATGCCCACCTTAAAATGATTTCATCTCAAGATCCTTAAATAATTATACCTGCAAAGACCCTATTCCCAAATAAGACCATATGCTAAAGTTCCAGGTGGACAATATTTGGGAAGGGGTACACTATTCACCTATTACAATGGTATCTCTCTTCATTTACTTAGTTCTTTATTGTCTCTTGGCAATGTTTTAAAATTTTCTATATGTGGCTTTTGCACATATTTGGTTACATTTATCCCTAAGTATTTCATGGTTTTGGTTGTTATAATACATTTTAAAACTTTAATTCCCAATTATTCTTTGCTAATATATAAACACAACTAATTTTTGTATATTGACCTTATATCCTGCAACTTTGACAAACTCAATAATTCCAGTGGTGGCGTTGACCTGTGGTGGCACACTGGATAAAACATTGACTTGGAACACTAAGGTTGCTGATTCAAAACCCTGGGCTAGCTTGGTCAAGGCACATATAGGAGTTGATGCTTCCTGCTCCTTCCCCCTTTTCTCTCCCATTCTCTCTCTCTTCCCTAAAATAAAAATAAATAAAAATTAAAAAAAAAATTTTAATAAAACAAAGTTAAACTCCCTTGGAATTTTCTATGTGTGTGATTATATCAACTATGAATACGGGCAGTTTTGCTTCTTCAGTTCCAATTTGTATTCCTTTAATTTTCTTGCATTATCAATTACCTAGGACCTCTTGTATAATGCTGAGTAAAAGTCATTAGAGCCATTCTTTGTTGTGTAATTGTCATCTCATTATTCTTTAAATCTTTGACCATAGATTCCTTTAATATTAAGCATATTTTTAACAGCTGCTTTGAAATATTTGCTAAATCTAACAGATGAGTACACTCAAAATTCAATTCTGTTGAGCATGGGTCAAAGTTTCCTGATACTTTATTTTTTTAATTCATTTCAGAGAGGGAAGACAGAGAAAGAGAGAGAGAGAAGGGGGTAGGAGCAGGAAGCCTCAACTTCCGTATGTGCCTTGACCAGGCAAGCCTGGGGTTTTCAACCAGCAACCTCAGTGGTCCCGGTTGATGCTTTATCTACTGTGCCACCATAGGTCAGGCTCCTGATACTTTTTTGCATGTCTGACATCTGCTTGAAAACTGGAAATTTCAGATAATATATTGTAGCAACTCTGAATTTTGATTTGTTTTTCAGAAGGGCTGTTGTTTTTAATAAACTTCCCTGTACTTAAACTAAAGAATCTCTTTCCCTCTCCCTCTTTCTCTCTCTCTTTCACACAAATACGGTATGTTCCCATTGATGTCTATGCTGCTTTCTGCCAATCCATTTGTGTATTACTCAAGGAATGCATTCAAAATTTCAGCCAATTCCTAAACTGCCCCTGATTTTTAGTTTTTATCGGGATTTCTTGGGTCTCTCTCACACATGCAGATAGTTTCTCAGTCAGGTAAGGATATGTGAAGAGCTTATCTTAGCCCTTCTATGACTTTCTTATTTTTAGGACCTTCTCATTAAGTTTCTAGCAGGTCCACCACTCAACCCAACAGGCACTGCGACCTCAGCCTAAAAAAGCTGTGGATTCTCTCCCTTCATCCCCAACCAAGTTTGCCAATTTTAGATGGCAAAGCTGTAAATTTTAATTTTCTGCCCCAAATGAAGTCAACACCTTCATGCAGAAAAGTTGTTAGTTTTCATATTTAGCCACATACTGGTAAAACTACTTTTTTTTTTAAACCACAAATAGGATATTTTGTCACCATTAAATGTCTGAATTTTAAACAGATTCTTGGACTGGGGGTTCATATTCATCACTCATTCAGCTTTAGCACCTGTCTCATCACCAGTAGCTTTTCCAGAATTGCTACCTTCACCATGACACTCCATGAGTTCTCCCAATTCAAACTTAAGCTTCTTTAGCACTTTGGCTTTACTAACACAGACATCATGGAGTGGATAGATTGGCAAGCCTTTTCTCTCTCTTTGCCAACGCTATCTGGAATCAGTTGATTGACCACTTCTTTCAAGTCATTTGCACCTCTTGGGTCATGATTTCCATCATCTTTTTCGCAATTTGACAGACTTGGTGATGCTGAGCATAAGAGGTCTTCTGAATCTGATTATTGCATTTATTTTTAAGTAAAAACACAGAAAAGACAAAGCAAATAACTACTAGTAGTCTTGACATCAACATGAGCTTCAATTATGGTCAGCCATATTTTGACCATGTAACAAGCACATTTTGTCACAGGTAAGATCCATGCAATGGAAATTAGTCAGGCAGCTTTTGCCCTGAATGAATATCCTCAGTAATAGCCTTGAATTTTCTAAATGCAACTTCATCATTCTGCGGATCAGATAGGCTCACTTTAAAAACACAATCCATAAGACTATCAGATGTGATTTTGGTTCCTTGAGTTCTCCTGGCTAGTGTTTCTCCAATATTTCTTATTGGAAAGCTGGTGCTTTCACATCGTATCAGTCTTTCTTAGGAACTGGATCAACCACTTTTTTCTTGGCTCCCGTTTTGCTGCCTTTTGTAAATTTATTCTTGCCAACCACCATGATGCTACTTAGACAGCCAAAACTACATTTCTTGTCACCTGAGCTGGGGTGACAGAGGTAGAGACAAATGGGAGAAGCCCTGGGAAGAAGGCTACAAGTCTCCCACTGTACTTGTTCAAAGCAATGCCAAAAATAAAAAATAAACATTTTTTCAAGAATAAACACTTCTCAACTTACTTGTGCCTCTATTTTACTTCTAGTGGCCAGAAATATCTGTTTTTGACAATTCTGTCCAATTTTATACTTGTTTTTTTACAATGAGAAAATTATAAAGCCCAGATGTCTTAAGTGAAAGTTCTCGTTTCTATTTTCCCATTTTAAAAATTGTTTACATTTCTCTTTTGAAATTCCTTAATTATTCACGCACTAAAACCATTTTCCTTTAATTTTCTTCAGTTCTCTGAACATACTTTGAAGCCTTTGACAGCTCAAACAACTGATCAACTTGGAGTCAGTTTCTATTGACTGCTTTATTTCCCCCGGGTATGGGCCACTCTTTCCTGTACCTTTCATGTCTAATAATTTTTGTTTGAATACTAGACATTTTATCTAACACATGTATTAGCTCTAGATTCTACTCTTTTCACTGGGATTGTTTAGGGTATTTTTTTTCTAGTAGGCAAGTCATTTATCTGTACTTAAACTGTAGACTTTGCTTTCCCTGCAATGTGCAGCAACTCGTGCACTCGTTTATTAGCTTGATTCCCTGTAGGTTTTCTTGAGTAATCTGATGACTGGCCAAAACCTTGGCCATAGATTATACTCAGATTTAGGTGGGGCCTGCTCTCACTGTGCTTTCTTTATTCTGAAGATTACTCCCAAAGTTTTCTGTCTTAGACTCTGTCCTCTGACATCTCAAATCAGTAAGACTTCAGATTTCTGCCACTTGAGCTGCACATGGTTGAGAATGCACTCAGTTAAAAAAAAGCAGCAAATTCACAGAGCTCATCTGGTATAAATTCATTCTTTCTTTCTTTTCAATTTTAATTTATTCATTTTAGCGAAGGGAGGGGAAGGGGGGGAGAAGGAGAGGAAGGGGAAGAGGGAATGGGAGAAGGAGTGGGAGAGACAGGAACATTGAGCTGCTCCTGTATGTGCCCCAACTGGGAATCGAACTAGCAACCTCTGCACTTCTGAAAGATGCTCTAACCAACTAAGCTATCTGTCAAGGGCAATGTAGGTTCTTTCAAAGACAGACTTCTGCCCCTCTGATTTCCACCTGCTTTTTCTACCTGTAACAAGCACATTTTTACAGGCCCTCAGGAAACTCCCCATGTTTAGAAATTCAGCCAGGGATTTAAATAGAGTTTATAGCCCAGTTATGGGTGTCACCCTCTTCTATGGTTTTTATTACTTTCAAGGGCACCTCCCCTTATATTTCCAGGTAATTTTTCTATCCTGAACTCTGTCCTTTGCCACCGTAAGAGAAGTAAGACTGTGGTTTTCCACTGCCACTTTCCTCCGCTGTGGGGGCTGGTTAACACCCTCCCGTAAAACATTTAAAAAGCTGCAAACTCACAGTTCTTATCACTTAGAGTTGCTCTTTTTCAAGAGTAAACTCTCCTCTAGCTTCTGTCTGCTTTTGGATCCTTTCCAGTTTCTTTAAATACAATTTTTACATATTTTATAATTATTATCTGTGGGAAGGTTCAGGATATCACTTTATTCTGCCACCATTACCAAAAATTCCCCCTGAGGGATGGATTTTAAAATATTAAGCATCTATATTTATGAAGCTAAAATGCATCTGGGGCTTGGTGAAAAGAATATAAGATGACTCTCATGTTTCTAGCCTGAGTGAGCGACTAACTATGGCAGTGTCAAAAACAAAGACAGACTACAAAGAAGCCGTTCTAAGAAAATAACAAGCAGGTTATGTTTTAGACATATTGAATCTGAAGTACCTCTGGGAAATTCATATAGAGACCAAGAGTTGGAATCAAGTTCCCAAAGATAGTAGCTAAAGCCATGGGAATAAATGAGCTTACCAAGAAGAACATGTAAGTAAAGGAAACAGGCTCAAAAATAGAATATGTGGGAATACCAACGTTTAAGATGTGAGCAGATATGCCTGACCAGGTAGGTGGTAGAGCAGTGGATAGAGCATCGACCTGGGACACTGAGGACCCAGTTTTGAAACCCCAACATCGCTATCTTGAGCGTGGGCTCACCAGCTTGAATAGAGGGGTTGCCAGTTGAGCATGGGATCATAGACATGACCCCATTTTCTCTGGCTGGAAGCCCAAGGTCACTGGCATGAGCAAGGGGTCACTGGCTCTGCTGGAGCCCCCTGGTCAAGGCACATATGAGAAGGGAATCAATGAACTAAGGTGCCACATGAAGAATTGATGCTTCTCATCTCCCTCTCTCTCAAAAAACAAACAAACAAACAAAAAACACAAGACTAAACAAAAATAACCCAGCTTGTTTATTATTTATTATTATTTTTAAAGAAACAGGAAAAGAGTATATGGAACAAATTATTTTACTTCAGAAACTATAAAGCAATAGTAAAATTTTTAGGGAATGACATAAGGTTATAAACACTTGGGTGGAATTTCCTTAGGCAATATTTTCTGGCACTTGAAAGAAATCATAAAAACTAACCCAATTCTGAACAAACTATAAGTCATATAATCATACCCCAGGTGTACATATATTTCTTCTTCAAAGAAGCTTTATTCAGAATAAAAGGTTTCTTTTCACATTCCTCTCTCCATCTCTCATTTCTCTCTTCTTCCTTCTCTCCTTCTTGCTCCTTCCTCATTCCTCCTCACCCCCACTGTAGGCAACCCTCTCCATATCAAGCAGGTATTATTCCTCAGTGAATCATACCATAATTCAAAATGGCCCTCTAAAAAAACTTGTGTCACCAGCTGTTCTGTTTTGAGTGGAAGACTTCAGGTCACACTCAGGATGCTGATACTTAGCCGGTTTCATATCATCATAGACCAGGCAGAGGCCCCCCTTGGTGAGACACATGTTACCCTGTGTCTACTTCATGCTAAAGAACGATTTGCTAAAATTCAGCTTTCAACACATTTTGATTTGAGATACAGCTGTATTAAAAGAAAAATTACCATTGTCACAAAAAAAAATCCTACTAGATGAAAGGCAGTGTCTTCCTACACTGGCAAAGCCAGTGGGGGGATGAAAGACATCCCACACCAATTCTTAGCAACTAAAGATGAGGCTGGAGAATATGGCAGGGTTTGTTTGTAGTAGTTAGTTACAAAGTTATGTCTTCTCCCCTCTCCTTAGAGAAACTAAGACCACCAAAGACTGGAGAAAGGGGGAAGGATGAAAGGAGTGTTGTTAACTAAGAAGAGATACCTACTTTGGAGACCTCCTTACAATGGCTCAAGTTCAGCCAATTAGCAAGGATCTGTTAATGAATTCACACTAAAATCCTCATCACCTATTTCTTTATAAGTTAACTTACAAAGTAGCCAACAAACACATTTTCAAATTCATTTCACATAGTAACACCAGATAAGCAGATAAAAGAACCAGAATACTTTAGAAAATTATAGGAGAAAGTGAGCGGTTATGGTAAATAAATAAATAAGGGCATTATGATTCAGGCACTAATACTTCAGAAAAAGGAAAAGAACAATAGCAGGAATTTCTACACACCCCCACACAAGGAAACAGGCTACCCAGTTTTTCTCTCCATGCAATAACCCACTCATGTAAGTTCAGAGAGTGGGGGGAGTGCTAAGTGAAGAGATGCACACAGACAATCCTAGAAGGGCCTCGATTACTGAGGAGTTAGAAACCCAGACAAACTATACAGGCCAGAGAGCAAAAGGGGGCCTGGGTCTCAAAAAGTTTTGATGTCTGCTCAGCTAACTAAGGATGACAATCTGGGGGAAAAACATCCCCTGAGAGATTCCAAATTTGTCAGGAAATAATAGCTAGAAGAATAAATGAACCCTTGGCAAAAATTTTACAAGCCTAGAGGATTAAAGGAAAGCTTTGAAAACAAGAACTAAAGGAAAGCAACCAAGCAAAAAAAAAAAAAAAAACCTGATAAAACAAACCAAACCATAACAAAAGCGGGGAGGAAGGGAGGAAACTGCTTGGGTTTCTGTCCTTGGTTATGCAAGGCTCTTCTTTGTCGCTGCCCACACCCCATGCCTCTATCTCCTGGTAAGAAGTAAACTCTGGCCTTATGTAGACTCAGCACAAGAGTTTTCCTCAGTGAAAAAAGGCAGCAGAGAGGTGTCCAAGGACTTGGCTCATTTACCCACTCAGTCATTTGTTCCACAGAAAACAACTAGCTTGTAGGGGTTGAAATGCTGTGATTATTGACTGGAAACAGGAAGATGGATGGTAGAGAGAAGAGGACCTCAGTCTCCTAAAGTCAAACCTTATATGCAGAGATACCTAATTGGACCTTCACTTTCTGGCCTCAAAGAGAACGCTCCTTCTCCCTTCACAAAGCACAACTGGCAGCAAGTAATTGCCAGGGACTAAAATGCTTGTACTGCAAATGTTCCAGTACCCAATCAGCAAGCCTTCATGCTCCTCCTGCTAGCAATTCAGAGGTTCGTGGCATAAAGCAGATGCAAGTAATTAAACCAAGAAGGGGGAATAAATTGGTGATATTTCTTTCCACTTTTGTTATTGCAAAAGCTCCACAATACCCTGCTTTTGGATAAAATATATGTATATTTCCAAAAACGATTAAAAATGCTACTGACAACACATGGCCTTTGCAGCTCTGCAGGCATTTCAGGCAAGACAAGGCGATTTATGATACAATTTCTTTCCACTTTGGATGTAGTTGCTTGACCTACCTTAGAGAAAACAGTACAAACTAGAAACTAGTGCCTCTAGCCAGTCACCCCTAATTAGAAGATCAGCCGTGTTTACATTTTCCTTCCTTTCCCTAGTGCATTAAGCAGAAGTTTGAACTCCAAATCCTCTTCTAAAAGAAATGCTTCCCAGTTATCGACTCTGAATGTACAAGGTGATCCTACCACCCTTCCAAAGTTATCCATGGCCTTCCTTCAGCATTCCGGGTCAGCGCCCCATCCACTGCACCACACAGGTCAGGCTTATGGCCTTCCTAAGCAAGCAGAAAAGGTCAAATATAACTTTTCTGGATCTGAAGACCTCATTTTGCCCCATTTTTAGCAACACTTGTAGTTCTCAACATTAACATCAAACTATATAATGCCTCCATGCACAAAGGCCCACTCCCACTTTTGGGGCTCAGAATATAAGTTCAGTATTCCTCCCTCCACATCCACCCATTCTCCATGTTAAAGCATAATGCTGAGACCCTGTTCACTAGCAGCAAATTATTGCCACTGCCCACTGCTGGTAAACAAGAAGAAAAAGAACCCCCAGCCAACACAGGATCTTCCTTCCAGCAAACATCTGAAGTCTGTATGGCCCAAGTTTGAGTTTTTACCATCTTCTAGGATATTGTCTGGCCTAAATCTACATATTTCTCATATTACTGGTCTAGTTCTAATTTTATTGACCATAATTTTCCTATAGTGTGCTACTGTGCCCATCTCTCCCAACTGTGTGTTCAGTGACTTCCATGTTGGTAGCTTGAAATTGGTTATGGTGGTAGTATTTACACTGTGAAATTGGCAAACTCAGGGTTTATTTTTGTTTTCTAGGGGAAAACCCTGTTGTTAACCGTTTACCACACTAAACTGTTATCCCTATAATCATATGTACTTCTTCTGTAAGATCTAACCTCCTTTTCTTTCCCCCCAAAACTCCATGGATTTGTGTAAAGCCTAAGGTGACCAGATTTTAAAATTGGTAAAGCGGGACACTATTGACGGGGGGGGGGGGGGTCTTGATTAAAAATCTGGTCTATAAGGAGCAAAAAAAAATTTTTCATAGAATGCAAAAATAGTATTGTAATATATTTTTTTAAATTTCAACGTAAGTACAATTTGCAAATATAATACATTTTAAAAATTACGTATAGTATTATTTTATTCTTTGGCACACTTCTCATTTGAGTGAATCTTTTTAGTAGATTGCTGTCGTTTAAAAGGTCATGAAGCCTGACCTGTGGTGGCGCAGTGGATAAAGCGTCGACCTGAGTACATTGAGGTCGCCAGTTCAAAACCCTGCACTGGTCTGGTCAAGGCACATATGGGAGTTGATGCTTCCAGCTCCTACCCCCTTTCTCTCTTTCTCTCTCTCTCTCTCTCTCTCTCTCTCTCTCTCTCTCTCTGTCTCCTCTCTAAAATAAATAAATAAATAAATAAGAAATTAAAAAGAAAAAAAGAACTTCATTGTTAGAATTTAAAAATAAAATAAAATAAAATAAAAGGTCATGAAATTTTTCACAAAAACGCATTCAGTCTCAGCATTAGTTCCTGGTAAAGACAGTGCGTATTCCACAATTTTTAGTGCATTATTGTATGGAACATGGTTTGTTTCAAAATGATGAAATATTTCTAACCATTTGTTCTCTATTGTGATTTTTGCTGATGCCCAAGATTTAACCTTTTCCTTATCAATATATCTTTTTAATAATGATACCTCATTAAAAATAGCATTTTCGGAAATATTACTATATGGGAAATTTTGAGTGAGTCAGAGGGATCAGGTTATGGGGTCCTGAAACCAATGCCGGAGCTGCACGAGCGGGCGGGAGCAGGCAGGGCAGCGCTACCAGCACGCTCGCAAACGAGGGGTCGTGCACACACCCCGCCTGGACTTGTCCTTGCTGCAGCCACGCTCCCCGCATCCAGCCCCACCGCCTGCTGGAGACCAAGCGGCTTGTGCCTCACGAAGTCCGGAGCCCCACACTGGTGTCCAGGACGCGGGCCTATGGGTAGTTAAGGGACTTGACAGCCGCCGCCCCAGCAGGTATGTCCTGCCAGAAGTTCTTTGTTTCAGGGCCCCGCACAGGGCAGCCAGCTCTTGCGATAGTGCAGGCATTTCCAGGTCGAGGCGGGGTCAACCCGCCTCAAACTGTATATTCCCTTCCCATTCTCCCGCTGTTCCCTAGCTTTTTGTGTATTCTTTCCAAAAATCGGGACTGTCCCGCCCAAAGCGAGACGTCTGGTCACCTTAGTAAAGCCAGTAGTCAGGGCCACCATCATAGCCACCTGGCCCATGCAGGTTCGCATTTGATTCAGACAGACGGTAATGAAACAACGGAGCCAAGAACTGGTGTGCCATCATCTTTATGGCAGGCAAGAAATACACACAGTGGGAAAACACTTCCCTTTCCATTCAGGGCTCCCAAAGCCACTGACTTTCCTAGAATCAAAGGTTCCTGCCTGACCTGTGGTGGCGCAGTGGATAAAGCATCGACCTGGGAACACTGAGGTCGCCAGTTCAAAACCCTGCACTGGTCTGGTCAGGGCACATATGGGAGTTGATGCTTCCAGCTCCTCCCCCCTTTCTCTCTTTCTCTCTCTCACACCGTGTCTCCTTTCTAAAATGAATAAATAAAAAGAAATTTTTAAAAACAAACAAAAAAAACCCTCAATATAACTATTAAAAAAAAAAAAAAGATTCCTAAACTCACCAGCCTTATTCACCTGTTTCCCATTTCCTTCTCTCTGCACAAACTGGCTTCTCCTTCAGCACTCCGCCATCTTGGCTGCTTCTCCTCCCCTCCACATGGCCTTTTTCTGCTCTCCTACAGCATGGGTTCCTCCTAGAACCTTAAAACCTTTTGGCGTGAAAACCCTCCCCCAACACATATTGACATAATCATGCCCATCCCAAGAAAGAAGGGCAACTAATATCATCACCTGGGCGACGGGCTTCCATGTGGGCAGCGCCAACTTTAACAAAGTGAGCATAATATATTTTATCTGCCCAACAATTTGTCTTGGAATTTCTACTCTGTGATAAAAAAAAGTCACTTATATGCTTCGTCATTTCATGTTTTGTTCCCTATATCTCCTGCAGGATAGGCTACATAATTTGCAGAATCTGGTGCAAAATGAAAATACAGGATCCCTTGTTCAAAAATTATTAAGAATTTCAAGACAGCCTGACCAGGCGATGGCGCAGTGGATAGAGCATCGGACTGGGATGCTGAAGATCCAGGTTCGAGACCTTGAGCTCGCCAGCTTGAGCGCGAGCCCATCTGGCTTGAGCAAAAGCTCGCCAGCTTGGACCCAAGGTCGCTGGCTCCAGCAAGGGATGGCTCAGTCTGCTGAAGGCCCACAGTCAAGGCACGTGTGAGAAAGCAACCAATGAACAACTATGGTGTCACAACGGCAACAAAAAACTAATGATTGATGCTTCTCATCTCTCTGTTCCTGTCTGTCTGTCCCTGTCTGTCCCTCTGAATCTCTCTCTGTCCCTATAAAAAAAAAAGAAAAAGAATTTCAAGACAATAACAGGAGAGCATTAAACCAAAAACAGGGCCTTTCTAAGTGTGCAGACTTGTACAACCACACAGGTCCTGTGCCCAAAAACTAGACCCTGACCACCTATTCTTAATTGTAATCCTGACCTCCCTTAAGGATACTGTTTCTTTGTATGATGGCTACTTATTCTCTCTTATTTTAGAATTGAAGGCGGGTTGCTAATTTATTTGCTCTCCTTTCCAGTGCTCTTTGCAAACCATTACTCTTCTGTCTTCTTTGTAAAAACCTCTTCTCCTTTGCCATCTTGCTGCACTACATACACTTTAACTCTCATCGTAGCTGTCATCTCCCAACTTACTAGTTACTTCTCCTACTTTACTAATGGCTTTGACAGCTGGCTCTCAAAATTCCTCTTCACCCCAAGTCCTTGCTCTCAAAATTCCTCTAGCTCTCAAAATTCCTCTTCACTGCAAGTCCTTGCCTGGTTAAGAGAACAGACTCTGGATAAAATCAGACTGTGTTTAAGTATTGTTTTTTAGAAAGTAAGAGAGAAAGGGAGAGGGGGAGAGAGAAATATCAATATGTTGTTCCACTTACACTGCTCACAAAAATTAGGGGATCAGGGAACATGCAGATAACTCCAATACTTTGAGCCTTTTGTATAGCGCATTTTCACCAATGAAATAAAAGTTGGCTTTGCATCTCATTTGAATAATCGAACTTTCTTGGATTTATGGTTTGCTTTTTTTTTTTTATTTCATTCACTCATTTATTTATTTGTGTTTACATAGATTCTAGGGTAACCCTGACTACATCCCCCCTTCCCCATATTCCCTTCCACATCTCCCTTGCCCCCCTCCCTGCAGTGCCCTCCCTCTTCCCTTCAGGTTTATCCCATCCTATCATCTCCTTTTCCTCTGTCCTCTTTTCCTCTGGTTCCTTTGATCCCTCCTCTTTCTCAGTTCCGTTCCTCAGTTCTCATTGTTCCTTGGATTTCTCAAATGAGTGAGGTCATATGATATTTTTCTTTCTCTGCCTGGCTTATTTCATGTTGTTTGCTTTTCTGATGTTCTTGTTCAGTAAAAAAAAAAAAAAATCAAATGCTTTTTATTTTATCGCTTCATATTCATTTGGAAATATCCCCTAATTTTTGTCAGCAGTATAAATGCATTCATTGGCTGCTTCTTGTGTGTGCCCTGATGGAGAATGAACCTGTAAACTTGGTGTATCGGGATTATGCTCTAACCAACTGAGCTAAATGGCCAGGGTCAAGTATTCGAGTCTCCATACTAACATATACTAGCTATGTTGCCCTGGACATGTTCCTTAACCTCTCTTTTCCTGAGCTTCCTCATTTATGAAATAGAGTTAACAGTAGTACTTCATAGAATTTGTTGTATACATTTAAAGAGTTAATACATGTAAAGGGTTCAAAATGGTACCTGGCACATAATAAGTGCTCACTCAATAAACATTAGCTATTGCTTCTATCATCATCACCATTGTTAAAGTCTATTTCAAAGTCTACATGAATAACTCATTTAACATATTCTTTAACCATCCTGTCATCAACAAATTTATTCTCTACTCTATCCCAGCAACCCTCTTCCACAGCTATACCCTAGATCCTATAATCACCAGAACTTCTCCACCTCCCAAATCTTAATTTCAAATATTTCTAACTACTAGCTCCTAACCTTCCAGGATTCACATCCACCTATGTCCCATATGTCTGCTTCCTATCAGCACAACCTCTGAATATCGTATCTCCTCTATCATATTCGTCAGCCCCTCTATCTTTGCCTCTTTTCCTGTCCTCTTACACCCTCTCTTTCATCTACTCTCTTAACAATAACTTCAATTCCCATGCCCCAATTTCCTTCTATATAAGATTGGCAAAGTTCCAACCTTGGATGAATCAAACTATCAGCCTTTTCTTGACAGGGCTGCTCAGAGCTACTGGGGAAATACATATAACTATAAAAATCAGTACCACTTTTGTAAATCCATGGTCTCCATCTTCAGTGCTGCCCAGCAAACCTTCTAGTTCCTCACCTAGTCTGCCATCTCTTACCCTTCACAATGGCTATTTCAGACCTTTACCTCTTTCTAGACCTCCCCACTCCAGCCACCTTTGCTTCTGCTCTCAGTAACTCAGACATGAAGATAGATTATTTCTATCCCACTTCAGAAAAAAACAGGAACAGGATTAGAACTACCACAATGTCCTCTACCAAACCTCAAACCCACCTTAGCTGCATCTATATCCACCCATCTCTTCCTTTCTATCACAATGAAGATGTCTCTCCACCTGCTTAAAGCTAATCGTGTGCTCTGTTCCCTGGATTGTAATTCCCCATCCTCAAAGGCAATGGTTCTTGAAATATAATCCCCAGACCAGTAGAATCAGCATTCTTTAGGAACTTGTTACAAATGCAAATTCTCAAGCCCCACTCTAGACCTACCAAATCACAAACTCTTGACTTGGGACCCAATAATGTTTTAACAAGGCCTCCAAGTGATTCTGATGCACACTAAAGTTTGAGAACCACAACTCTGAGGGATTATTTGTTGTTTACCCCCTCCTTCTGTATCTTCGACCCCCTTCTTTGTGCAATGGTTCCCTGCCTGAAGAGCCTCCTATCTGAATGCTTCATGTACATTCTTGCCCTCCTCCAGTTTTTCCACACACAGCAACACATCTGATCATGTCATTCCTGCTTAAATAAGGCCAACATTTAAGAAGGCCTCAATGTTTTGCACATCTCTCAGGTCTCTTCTTTCACCACTAGCTCTCTTGCTCTGTTTGACAAACAAGACCAGTCTCTCTCAATTTCTTGATCTTGTCCCTGACAAACTTTGATTGTTGTTATCCCCTCTGCCTGAAATAACTGTTGGCCTGTTTCTTTCCCTAACTCTTACTTCTACTTCAAGCCTTAGATTAAACTTTCCTTTCTTAGGATAGCCTGACCTTACCCCTTAGTCTTGATTAGGACTCTATGAGATGCTCTTACGGAACTGCACTTAGCCTCTCACAACCTGCATCAAACTTATAATTATTGGAAATGTAATGTCTATTTACTTTGCCAGAGTATAAGCTCTATTAAGGCAGAAATCATGTTTATCTTATTTATTATTACATTCTTAGTGCTTAGCTTAGTCTAGTACTAGTAATGTGCAATAACTATTTGTTGGCTGACTGAGCCTTTGAATTCTCTGTGCCATTGTCCGGAATGTATTTTACTACGTTTAACTCCTTAGTTAAATCCTGTACACCCTTTGAGAAATAAGTTAAACATCTCTGTAAAGTCTTCCCTGCATATACACACCACCTGATGTTCAAGTGAATCACTTATTCTTGTGTTCCCACTGTATTGTATACATAAGTCTACTAATGCAAAAATTATACACTATTGTAAATATCTTGCTTCATGTCTGAGTCTCCAGGAGACTGTAATCTCCCTGAGAGCAAAGATCTTGTCTTATTTACCTATGTGTCTTTAGTGCTGAGAAAAGTACCTGACATTGATAACGAGTGTCTACAAATGTTTATGGGCATATTAAGCCTAAGACTTTATCTCTCATATTACACTGAAAAGTTTTTTCTTAATACTAAATCTGGGTTCCAATTCTAGGTTTGCTATTCATTAGCTGCATGATCAAACTAACCTCTTTAGGCCTCAGTTTCCTCACTACCAAAACAGGGCTAATAACACCTACTTGGAAATATTGCTCTGAAAATTAAACAAAATGACATAGTAAAACGATTAGCACACAGAGTGCCTGGCATGCTGTACTGCCTCCCCACTCTGGCTTCGACTTAATAGAGACAACTAGGACAAAACAAATACAAAAATAAGTCACAGCAATCAAGGGAGACAGAGCATAGCGTGAGTCATTCCTTTGAATCATTTGCCCAGGAAGATTAACAATAAAGAAACATAATAAGTGGAATAAACTCTACTGGTGGCATCTTCCTTGGCATACAAAGCTCAGTGAGAATTCACCCTACAGACCTCTTGGCAAGCGGCCACATCCAGCTCCCTAGCCCAGCAGGTCAAGACTTAATCTGTTGTACCAGCCATGGTTACTTCAGACTGGAAAAGGAACTACCTCATAAGGAATGTGTTTACAGGCGGAGGATGGGGAAGGAGGAGGAGGGGTTGCCTGCAACCACATCTATCAAGTGTTTCGCAATCAGCAGAAATCACTGCAGAATCGTTGGTGGAGACTAACACCCACACAATGGTACTAACCTGTAGACAAGAGCCAACTTAAGATTAGATAATGAGGAGCCTTCCGCTTTTACCAAAACAATAGTCAGACTTGCATGGAGTGAACATCTCTAAGGTCAAACTACCCTTGTTCATCTGAGAAGCCCCCATGGAGATGATACCGAGCAGCTTTCCACATACATTCCTCAGCCTAGGAGCACTACCCACAAGTACCAGCTTCGCTGCTTATGTGTACCAAATGTAAAAGCAGATTTAACCAAGTCTCTGCTCCGTATTCATATTATGCTTACCTCTTCAGAGCCATTGGTATTCGGATCACCTAGTTCCTTGGAGTCATTCACTCCAGAATGCTGCGCCACCGTAGGTTTAACTTCTTCACTGGGACTCTCTCTCTTCTGAAGCTTCCTGATTAAGCTCTGCTGGTCAGTAGGAGACAGAGCGGGTCTGAGTGGAGCTCTGGGAGGTGTCTGCCTCCTCTGAGATGTCCTGCTCCAAGCCTGCCCCAGGATATATGGTACACCATCTTCAGATGGAAAGCCCAAATCATCTGCAGTTTGGAATTTTTTTATAAACACCAGTATGGAATTGAAGGAGTCTGTATTAAAAGTCCGGCAGCTCTGCGGCCTCCTGCAGTCCGCCTGAAGGCACATCCCTTCCAACCACCAAAAGGCATGGCAGGTGGGCTCCTGGCAGCAGGCAGCCCAACATGCCTGGAGAGAGCGGGTTCCTTCAAGAAGCCGGAGGTGATTTTCTCCCCCAGATCTCAGGCCAACTCCAAATTGTGTCTTCACCTGCTCGCATCTGCTCTCACCAGCATCTAAAAACAAAGAATGAAAATATTTTAAGATGAAATAAAAACAGAGACTCACTCTGTAAAGA
Organism: Rhynchonycteris naso; assembly: GCA_037038555.1. Lineage (NCBI taxonomy): Eukaryota > Metazoa > Chordata > Mammalia > Chiroptera > Emballonuridae > Rhynchonycteris > Rhynchonycteris naso. The sequence goes on along the minus strand of CM072997.1, from coordinate 211,096,814 downwards.
ACCCTTAACACCAACATTTTGAGGCTATTTTGGAGACTGGTTTTTAAGCGGGTGGGAAAGCTGTCTGGTAAGAGGAACAGAAGAAGCAAAAGAAAGTGTTCTTGGCTCAGGATATTTCAGCTTGCAGAGTACGGCTCCACATCTACCACTGATAACCCTCTCAATGAGTATCTGCCATATGGACCTTATACATAGAACTCCATCTAATTTGTGAACAAAAAAAATAAATAAAGGAAACCCAATCAAAAGAACTATTCTGATGGCAGTGCATGGAGGGAAAGGGGCCCATCCTACCATTTGATCTCTCACTCACCTCAAAGGCATGTCTCAGGAACAATGTGTGGACTATGGGACCAGAAGAGCAGATAGCTCAACAAGATGGAATATGTTCCTCACTGAACTGGCAGCAACACAGAGAAATCATGACCTTTTGCAGGTTACAGTTTTATCATGTTCTAACCAATTGTTTACCAGAGTCAGGTGGTTCTGCATATCACAGTATCAGCCAGACCAGTAGTCAAGCTTACCAAAAATTTTAATCATGAAAAGGAGTCTCTAAAATCAACTTCTTAATGAAAGGCTATGTCATGATAGGAAACACAGTGTCCTACTGTGATTAACCTAGATAATATGGTCCAAAATTGCGGCTAATGCTGTTTATGGAGAAACTTTTGGGCTGCTGAATTAATTAGTTAAGGCATGGCATTTAATTTCACTTCTGTACTCTTAGATGAAATAAAATTAAAGCATGCTCTAAACGTAAGTTGATATACTTAGTTCATTTTAAGTTCTTAGTTATATGGGCGTCTATAACCAACTATGGTCAGGGTTATATTGGCCAGAACCAGGGTGAGGAAAGAGAGGTGCTTTGGGCACAAATTAAGAGGGTGCTCACTCTCAGAGTCATGGAAGTACAAGGTTTGCTTGCCCAACCCTTGCGAGTGAGTGTCTCCTTAAATTGTGTGTCCTATCTGCCTCTTTTTTTACCCTTTCCCTGCCCCTGAAGTTATAACAAAAAGTATATTTTAGAATTACATACAGAAAATATGCATAAGAATCAAAGTGTTAAAGAAATGAATAATCATGTCTGCATGTACACAAAACTGAAAAAGGGCTATGACTAGATAAAGCAACAACCTAATAGTCATCCCAAGCCAAACTGACCCCCAGAAAATACTAAATGTCCAATAGACTAAATTTGGACACCAGTCAACAGAGAGATAAGAAAATTAAGGCAGGTTCTGGATCACTGAGTTGAGCAAGTGCTAACACAAAGCCAACCTGCCATCGTTCTTTAAAAGAAAGATACATTGGCACCAACCTAATACCAGACAAGGCAAGTTGGATGGCCACAAAAAAAAAAACTTCCTGCCTGACCTGTGGTGGCGCAGTGGATAAAGTGTCGACCTGGGAACACTGAGGTCGCCAGTTCAAAAAACCCTGCACTGGTCTGGTCAAGGCACATATGGGAGTTGATGCTTCCAGCTCCTCCCCTCTTTCTCTCTTTCTCTCTCTCTCTCTCACTCTCTCTCACTCTGTGTCTCCTCTCTAAAATGAGTAAAATAAAAATAAAATTAAAAAAAAAAAAGAACTTCCTTAAGAAAAAATGAAGAAATAGCAACTATGAAAAACAAATGAAGTTACCAAGAGCTAAAGAAATACCCCTCATTTCTTTGTCCATCTTCCCACACAATAACCAATGGTATAAATCTTGGTAACAGTTATTGACTGTACAGACTTTGTTGAAATCAATAAATTGTTCAGTAACTGTGTTACCTTTATATCAACTTTCCATCATTTTTCTCAGAATAAATCTCTCATATTTAACAGTGAAGAGTTCCAATTAGGTGAAAATAACTTGCACTTTTATGTAAGCCACTATTTTATTATTTTATTTTATTTTTTAGCGAGAGACAGAGAGAGAGAGAGAAAGGGACAGATAGAGACTCACAGACAGGAAGAGGGAGAGATGAGAAACATCAATTATTCACTGTGGCATCTTAGATGTTCATTGATTGCGTTCTCATATGTCCCTTGACCAGGGGGTTCCAGCCAAGCCAGTGATCCCTTGCTCAAGCCGCTGACCTTGGGCTTCAAATCGGCAACCTTTAGGCTCAAGCCAGCGACCATGGAGTCATGTCTATGATCCCATGCTCAAGCCAATGACCCCATGCTCAAGCCAGATGAGCCCACGCTCAAGCCTGTGACCTCAGGGTTTCTAACCTGGGTCCTCTTTGTCCCAGGTCGACACTCCATCCACTGTGCCACTGCCTAGTCAGGGTTATTTTATTTTTTAAAATGTATTGTGACCCCCCCCCCCACTTCTGCCTTTAAGGGAGAAATTACCATAGGACTTGCAATGCCACCATGAGCAGCTAGAAAACCAGACAGAATATATAAAACTGTTTTTATTTGTTTGTTCTTGTTTTTTTAAGTTAGAGGAGGGGAGATATAGAGACAGACTCCCGCATGAGCCCTGGACCAATGCGCTCACATCAATTGAGTCATGGCTGAAGGGGGAAAGAGATAGAAAAAGGGGGGGAGAGTAAGGAGTGAGAAGTAGATTGTTGCTTCTCTTATGTGCCCTGACCAGGAATCAAACCTGGAACCTCCACATGCCAGGTCAACGCTTTACCACTGAGCCAACCAGCCAAGGCCTAAAAAACTCTTTTTAGACATTTAACAACAGGTAGTCAGGACTGTGATATCAAAGCAAAAGGAAACAAACAAGGTGTGCCCTATACCACCTTGGCTTTCCATATAGACACAAGCTCCAAACTGGGCACAGAGAGGGAGCTCCCAAGCAAAACAGGGAGGCTTTGCTGAGGAAAGAGAATTCAGGGTGACTGTGATAGAATTCTAGAACAAACTACCAGAAAGGAGAAAGCTCCACAGAGGAATAGCTCCAGACATCTGAATAATGGTCCCCCTTCAGTCTTTGACTGAATGCTAATTTATGCCCAAGTGTAGACTGAAACTACACAAGAGAAATAAAATGTTTTGAACTCAATGAAAATTAAAACAGAACATAGCAAAACTTGTGGGATGCAGTTAATGCAATATTTAGAGGGACATTTATAGGGTTAAGTGGTTATTTTAGAAAAGAAGAAAAGTCTTAAATCAATGTATCTAGATAGACATACAGGGAGAATGCCATATGACAACAGAGGCAGAGATTGGAGTGAATTAGCTGCAAGCCATGGGATGCCAAGGATTGACAATGACCACCAGAGGCTAGGAAGATTCAACAAAAATATTCTACTTAGTCTCAGAAGACCAACCCTGCCAGCACTTCAATTGTAGACTTCCAACCTCCACAACTATTGGCTTATGTAAGATTCTTTGCCCTTGCCTGGGGGAACAGTTTAGGAGACAGATGACTTCAAGACTACCAAGAGCCCATCTAGATCCAGGCATCACTGACATTTGTGGATGTGGCTATGGCCTTTACCCAGATTGAATGGAGATGCCTCGATGCTTTTCAATGGACATGTATAAGGAAGTGGTTTTCAATCTTTTACACTTTGGGGGCTGGTGGAAATAGAATTATTTCAGGGATCACTAAGGCAGAAATCACCCTGAGCATAAGCAACTTTTACTAAGATCATGGGGTCTATAACCTTTACATAACATCCGAGAAATAAACTCTTTCACAGACCAGCACGAACTTTCTGGTGGACAGGTTCACCGACATGCAGTTGAAAAACACTGGTATAGGGGACATAATGCTGGAAAACTATGGGAAGTTGGTATCTGGGGATTCTCTCTCCCAAACCAAAATTAACTGTCCAACTGAAGGCACACAACCCTGGATAAAGATGTGAGAAGTTCTGCCAGGTATCAATGCAGTCCAGGAGTACTGGTTTGAAACAAAGATGTCAACCCTAAAGCAAAATACTTCTGAAGAATCTACTCTGGAAGAGTGGACAAAAAGTGTCCTGATTGATATTGGTCTGGACTGAGAGGGCAGAAACTCCGCAGAGAAGAAGCATTATAATGTGGGAAAGTCTTCAATCTAATTCCTCCTTTAGTAGCCATGAGAGAAAGAATGCACACTGGTGAGAAATTCCATAAATGTAAAGAATGTGGGATAGCCTATATGAGCAACCCATTGCTTTTAAATTGTCATAAAATTCGCATAAACAAGCAACTTTACAGATGTATTGAATGTGGGAAGTTTCTCAAGAAGAAATCAATAATTATTAATTATTTCAGAATTCACTATAGAGAGAAACCCCACACAATGCATGGACAAAAGCTTTCAGAAAGAACTGTATCCTTTTAAGTCATCAGGGAACCCATACCAGTCAGAAACTTGACAGATGTAAAGACTGTTGTAAGGCCTTTGCTCAGAAGGCAGCCCTTACTAATAATGAAAGAATACATAGTGGAGAAAAGCCTTTTAAATGTATGAATTTGGAAAAGCTTTCAGGGATAATTCAACTGTGTGGGAGCATCAGAAAATCCATACTGGTGATAAACCATATTAGTATAATGAGTTAGGAAGAGCTCAACTCTTTTTTTCCCCAATTTTAAGACAGCATGGGTTTAATCACTCTTTCAGTGCAAAATTACTTAAGTTTTTCTTTTTTATAATTGAAACTAGTTGGCCTCTAGTGGCACTAAAATATAAGAAAAGAATTTTTAAATTTTGAGAAATGGGCTAGGGGTGGAACACTAAGATACAGAAGCTCAGATCTCAAGATTCTGGTACAGACACTCCTGGGGAAAAATAGAAGTGTTTAATGAGACACAAGTAGAAAGGGGCAGGACTGATTAAAAAATAAAACAACCCAAAAAGAATACAGGCAGGCAGGTGGGCAGGGGTGAAGGCAAGAGCTCTTTCATCAGGCTCCTAAAGAAGAGCTCAGGCTCTGGCTATGTAGCTCAGTTGGTAAGAGCATCATCCTGACACACTGAAGTTGTGGGTTTGATCCCCAGTCAGGGCATGTATAAGAATCAACCAACAAATGCATAAATAAGTAGAATAACAAATTGATGTTTTGCCCTCTCCCTCTTTCTCTCCCCCATCCCTTTCTCTCTCTCTCTCCAAAATCAATCAATTAAAAAAAGAATTAATGAATAAAGAACTCTTTTTTTTCAGGGACAGAGAGAGAGTCAGAGATAGGGAGAGACAGACAGGAATGGAGAGAGGTGAGAAGCATCAATCATTAGTTTTTCGTTGCCATCACAACACCTTAGTTGTTCATTGATTGCTTTCTCACATGTGCCTTGACCACGGGCCTTCAGCAGAACAAGCCACCCCTTGCTGGAGCCAGCGACCTTGGGTCCAAGCTGGCAAGCTTTTGCTCAAGCCAGACAGGCCTGCGCTCAAGCTGGCGAGCTCGGGGTCTCGAAGCTGGGTCTTCCGCATCCCAGTCGGACGCTCTATCCACTGCGCCACCACCTGGTCAGGCAAGAACTCAACTATTTTTATTTATTCATTTTAGAGAGGAGACACAGAGAGAGAGAGAGAGAGAGAGAGAGAGAGAGAGAGAGAGAGAGAGAGAGAGAGAAGGGGGAAGGAGCTGTAAGCATCAACTCCCATATGTGCCTTGACCAGACCAGTGCAGGGTTTTGAACTGGTGACCTCAGTGTTCCCAGGTCAATGCTTTATCCACTGTGCCACCACAGGTCAGGCAAGAACTCAACTCTTAATAGGTGTACAGGAGGGGTGCTCAATACGTCGATCGCAATCTACTGGTCGATCGCAAAGGAAGTGTGGGTAGATCGTATGACATTAAAAAGACATTTGTCTTTTGATTGGCATAGAGGGTAGCCAATCTGACGTCTGAACTTTTGACACCCTATGCATGCGCGTTAAACTGCGCTAACTTGTTCAGTTACATTGCTGCATAGTTAGCCTTCAATTTATTTAAACTAAATACAACAAAGGGTATAAAAATGAGTGCCGTAGCTGGTCAGAGTAAGAAGCCTAAAACCTACCACTTTCAGACAGAATGGGAGGGGATTTTTTTCACTATGTCATATTCTAAGTGCGTTTGCCTCATCTGTCTGTGTGCCATTGCTATTCCAAAGAAGGGAAATGTGGAGCAGTTTTTACGGACTGTTCATAAAAACTATGACATTGACTTTCCTCCGAAAAGACAGCTGAGAAGGAAAAAGGTGAAAGAAGAATATACAACATTAAATAGTAATAATAGTAACTTAAATAATAATAATATAGAAGAAATAAATTTATGATTTGCATTTTTATTGTAGGTAGATCATTTTTGATCTTTTTATTTTATTTTTATTTATTCATTTTAGAGAGGAGACAGAGTGAGAGAGAGAGAGAGAGAGAGAGAGAGAAAGGGGGGAGGAGCTGGAAGCATCAACTCCTATATGTGCCTTGACCAGACCAGTGCAGGGTTTTGAACTGGCGACCTCAGTGTTCCCAGGTCGACGCTTTATCCACTGCGCCACCACAGGTCAGGCTGTAGGTAGATCATTTTGACTTGGTCATCTTATAAGTAGCTCGCAAGCTGAAAAAGTGTGGGCACCCCTGGTGTAGAGAATGCATACAGGAGAGAAACCCTATGACTGTAGTAAATACAGAAAATCTTTCAGGTATGCATCTTTTGCTTGACATCAGAAGACTCACAGTGAATGTAAAACCTATTGGTATAATGACAGAGGGAAAGCCTTTACAAAAGAGCTCAATTCTTACTGGACATCAAAGAACTCATACTGGACAAAAATCTACCACTGTAAAAAATGTGGGAAAGCCTTCAGGTATGGCTCAAGCCTTACTGAACATCAGAGAGTCCATACTAGAAAAAAATCTTCTGAATGTAACTAATGTGGGAAGACTGTTCCCCAAAGTTTGGCCCTTAAACAGCATAAGAAATTCATATATAAGAAAGGGCTAGCCATTGTAGTTAGTGTGGTAAAAAAAAAAAAAAACAGTAGTTTACTCCTTCTGAGCATGAAAGTGGAGACATTCAATAAATTACACATTTATCAAAAATATTCTGTGTGCCTCTATCCTGGAGAACATCTAACTTGTTAGGATTTCATTATACTAGTGTTTGTACTGGTGAAATATTTGAAGAACTTAAATATCTATCAATATGGAAGTAGTCACTAAAGAATGCTATGTGCAATTAAAAACAATGAGGTAGAGTTCTATACAAGCCATAGAAACATCCCGACAATACTCTGTTAAATTAAAAAGCAAGTTGCAGCCTGACTAGGCAGTGGCGCAGTGGATAGAGCATCGGACTGGGATGTGGAAGACCCAGGTTCGAGACCCTGAGCTCACCAGCTTGAGCGCGGGCCCATCTGGCTTGGGCAAAAGCTCGCCAGCTTGGACCCAAGGTCGCTGGCTCCAGCAAGGGGTGGCTCGGTCTGCTGAAGGTCCGCGGTCAAGGCTCATGTGAGGAAGCAATCAATGAACAACTAAGGTGTTGCAACGACAATGAAAAACTAATGATTGATGCTTCTCACCTCTCTCCGCTTCTGTCTGTCTGTCTATCCCTCTCTCTGACTCTCTCTCTGTCCCTGTAAAAAAAAAGCAAGTTGCAGAAAATCAATATATTATGATCTTACAAACATTTTTTAAAATGAAGCCTTTGTACATATACATTATATGCATTCAAAAAGATGTGGTACTGACCAGGCGGTGGCGCAGTGGATAGAGCATCAACCTGGGATGTTAAGGACCCAGGTTAAACTGAAAAGTCACCAGCTTGAGCACAGGGTCACTGGCTCAGCTGGACACCCCCACCCCGGTCAAGGTACGTATAAGAAAGGAGTCAATGAACAACTAAAGTGCCGCAATTATGAGCTGATGCTTCTCATCTCTCTCCCTTCCTGTCTATCTGTCCCTTACTGTCTGTCTCTCTCTCGTTAAAAAAATATATAATTATTTGGAAAACTAAAAACCAAACTTTAAGAGCAAAAATAAAAAAAATCAATGATCTATGCTTTCATCATAAAAGCTTGAAAAGGAAGAGTATATTATACCCAAAATAAGTAGAGAAAGGAACAAATAGAAATAAGAGTAGCCAATGAAACAGAAAGCAAACAAAAGACAACAGAAAATTTAAAAAACCAAAATCTGGTTGTTTGAAAGATCAACAAAGCTGATAAAGCTCTAGTCAGACAGATGATAGAAACAAAAGAGAGCAGTCACCAATTAACAGTATCAGCAACAAAATAAAGAATATCACTACTGCCCGACCAGGCTGTGGCGCAGTGGATAGAGCATCAGGACTGAGATGCAGAGGACCCAGGTTCAAAACCCCGAGGCCGCCAGCTTGAGCACAGGCGGGGTCACCAGCTGAGCGCGGGGTCACCAGCTTGAGTGCGGGGTTGCTGGCTTGAGCATGGAATCGAATCATAGACATGATCCCACGGTCACTGGCTTGAGCCCAAGGTCACTGGCTGTGCTGTAGTGCCCAGGTCAAGGCACATATAAGAAAGCTGTAAATGAACAACTAAGGTGCTGCAACAAAAAACTGATGCTTCTCATCTCTCTCCCTTCCTGTCTGCCTGTCCCCATCTGTTTCTGTCTCTATTTCTCTCTCTGTCTCTGTCACACAAAAGAAAAAAGAAAGAGAAAAAGAATATCACTACTGATTCAGTGAACCAGGGTCAGCAAACTATGCCTGAGAAACTCCAGGTGCTGCCTACTAGGTAAATAAAGTTTTATTGGAACAGCATCACACTATTTATGTATTGTCTATGGTACGTTTTGATCTAAGATGGCAGAGGTAAATAGCTGTAATAGGGTTATATTAAGACTGGCAAAGCCTAAAACGTTTAATATCTGGCCCTTTAAGAAAGTTCGCCAACCACTGGTCTAAGAGAATGTACTTTTGTTTGACTTTTATCTACTATTGAGTAGAGCCTCAATTTACATGTTAATTTAAAGAAGATTGATAAATTACAAATGATATTTATTTTTACAGAAATGCAAATAATTTCTTTCTGGTATAAAAGATAACCTTAATAAGGCACCCTTATTTCTCACCTAGACATTATCATTATCTCTTTATTCATTTATCCATTCAACAAATATTACCGAGCATCTGTTTCATGCTAGGCATTGCTTTGATGGAGCTCATAATTCAGGAGAGAGAGACAGAGATTAAATAGACATAATGATAAATGTAGAAATGCAAACTAGTAAGCGCTCTGAAGAAAAGAAATCCAGCCTTAACAGAATAAAGGTAGCAAAATTTGAAATTTATTAAACATATATTATCACACATAATATCAAAGATATTCACTGTATGCTGCTTGAGACCAAAAAATATTGGGGATAACATACATCCATATAAGAACTGGCTACATAAATTAAGAAAAATATTGGGAATAACTTATACATCCAATAGAGAACTGGCTACATAAATTAAGAAAAATCCATGCAGTTCCTTAAATGAATAAGATCACTCTATATTGTCCTGATATGGAATGATATTCAGGATATGCTATGTAGAAAAAAAAGGGGCAACATAGTGTCTATAGTGTGCTACAATTTCTGTTGGGGGGCAGGAAAGAATATAATATCTATATTAAGCATAGACTATTGTTGGGAAAATATTCAAGGAACAGGCATGGCTACCTTTAGAAGGGGAAACTAGGATGCTGGGAGACCAAAGTGAGAGACTTGTTCACTAAGCATCCTTTAATACCTCTGATTCTGTACAATGTACAATGTATTAGGTTTTGAAAAATAAATTTTAAAAATTTAAATAAACAGCCTGGCCAGGGGTGGCACAGTGGATAGAACATCTGACTAGGACGTGGAGGACTCAGGTTCGAAATCCCAAGGTAATGGCTTGAGCGCAGGCTCATCCGGCTTGAGCATGGGCTCACCAGCTTGAGCACAGGGTCGCTGGCTTGAATGTGGAATCACAGACATGACCCCATGGTCACTGGCTTGAGCCTAAAGGTCATTGGCTTGAAGCTCAAGGTCGCTGGCTTGAGCAAGGAGTTACTCGCTCTGCTGTAACCCCCTGGTCAAGGCACATGTGAGAAAGCAATCAATGAACTACTAAGGAGCTACAACAAAGAGCCACAACAAAGAATTGATGCTAGTCATCTCTCACTTCCTGTCTGTCCCTATCTGTCCCTCTCTCTGTTTCTCTGTCTCTGTCACAAAAAAAAGAAAGTTTAAATAAACAAGTGCCCTGGCTGGTGGCTCAGCGGATAGAGGGTTAACCTGGAATGCCAAAGTTACCAGCTCAATCCCAGGGTCACGGGCTCAATCCCGAGGGCACAGGCTCAACCCTAAAGTCATCAGTTCGAGCCCCACTCAGGGGCTTGACTCCCAAGGTTGTTGATTCAAGCCATGGTTAGGGCACATATAAGAAGCAATCAAGACCCTGGCCAGTGGCTCAGTAGATAGAGCATCAGCCTGGCATGTGGACATCCTGGTCAGAGCACACAGGAGAAGCAACTATCTGCTTCTCCCCCCCCCCCCATCTTCCCCTTCTCTCCCTCTTCACCTCCCGCAATTAGTGTCTCGATTGGTTTGAGCATGGCCCTGGGCATTGAGGATAGCTTGGTTGGTCTGACCACGTCAGCCTCAGAATCTAAACACAGCTCTGTACTGGAGCATTGGCCACAGACGGGGTTGCCAGGTGGATCCCGGTCAGGGTGCATGCAGGAGTCTGCCTCATTATCTCCCCTCCTCACACCTAAAAAAATTTAAAATTTAAAAAAAAAAAAATGGAAGCAATCAATGGCACAATTAGTGGAACAATGAGTTGATGCTTCTCTCTCTCTCTCCCCCTCCCCCTACCTCTCTTTCTCTCTCTCTCTCTCTCTCAAAAACAAACAGACAAACAAGATTTTGGATGGCTTCCCAGGGCTCTTAGAATGAACACCAAAAGCCTTCATATAACCTAGAGATGCTGAATGATTTGGGCTCAGCCTACTTTTCTGGCCCCATCTAGTACGATGCTTTCCTTCCTTCACTATGGTCCAACCTACCAGCCTTCTTTCATTCCTAATTGGACCATGCTCCCTCCCCTAACTAGACTCTGCACATGCTGTCCCCTCTATGTGGAATTCTTCTGCCTCCCTTCTTTACTCAGTTAACTCCTCATTATGAGGTCTCAGTTCAACCATCATTTCCTCCGAGAAACCTCCATACTGTCTGGTATATCTAGACACTCTGTAGGCCCTGTTGCCCCTTTCTTTCAATGCAATTATAACACATACAAAGTTACATTTTAAAAATATTTTTATTTACTAATTGATTGATTTCAGCAAGAGAGGAAGGGAAAGAGAGACAGGAACCTCGGGCTATTCCTGTGTGTGCCCTAACCGGGGATTGAACCAGTAACCTCTTCACTTTGGGACAATGCTCACCAACCAAGCTATTCAGACAGGGCAAAGTTACATTTCTTTATGTGATCATTTGCTCAATGTATTCTTTCCCCTTCGCAACACTGTAAGCTCCAGGATGAAAGGACCATGTCTGCTTTCTTTTCCCTCACCCCTGTGTCTCCAATTCTAGCATAGAACTTGGCACATTACACTGTAGGGATTCAAAAACATTTTTTGAATGAAGGCACAAATAAATGCATGTATGCATATGCATGAAGTATTAAAAGAATGAATAGATACTCCTTTCTGCAGCTGCCTTACTGTTCAGCAACCAGGACACCAAAATGAGTGCAAAAAATTATCCAAACCAGGTGTCAAAGGAAAAGCTGACGCTATCAATTCAGAATGCATTTCCCAGTTTCCTGAAAGGTCTAAGCAACCTAGAGGACCTCTTTAAAACTGGACAAAAATGGCCTGACCAGGTGGTGGCACAGTGGATAGAGCGTCGAACTAGGATGTGGAAGACCCAGGTTCGAGACCCCGAGCTCGCCAGCTTGAGCGCGGGCCCATCTGGCTTGAGCAAAAAGCTCACCAGCTTGGACCCAAGGTCGCTGGCTCCAGCAAAGGGTTGCTTGGTCTGCTGAAGCCCCGCGGTCAAGGCACATGTGAGAAAGCCATCAATGAACAACTAAGGTGTTGCAACAGCAATGAAAAACTAATGATTGATGCTTCTCACCTCTCTCCGTTCCTGTCTGTCTGTCCCTATCTATCCCTCTCTCTGACTCTTTCTCTGTCCCTGTGTAAAAAAAAAAAAAAAAAAAAAAAAAAAACTGGACAAGAATGGAGACGATGGAGAAATTAGTTTCAAAGAATTCCAGAGGTTACTGAAAAAAAAAAAACAAAAAACACAAACTCCAGTGAGAGAAAAAAACAAAATATCATTCTGCTCACTAAGAGAAGAGCACCTGGAAAGTGGCCATATTCTACATGGAGTCCCCAATCTCTGTTTAATTCTTTCTAATTATAATGATCTGGCAGTGATATCTAATTATTGAGAATAAAGAAATTCTTAGACATGCAACAACAACAACAAAAAGAATGAACAATCAGGAAACCAGGCAGCCAGGTATCACATAGGTCATACTGAAGACATCCAGACTAATGACAAGACTTTAAAAAGAGATGAGTCTCACTTGCCATAATAAATGGGGGGGAGGGGGTGTGTGAATGACGGTTGGTAGATGAGTAATGATTAGTGATAGGAATTGGTATAAACCTCAAAGAGCAGAAGTTTTTACATGAAAGTGGAGGAGGAATGTTCAAGAAGTGACAGTGAGGAGGGATAAGGACATCAGAACCACCTCCAAACTCCCAGGTACATGGAATATGGGAGAATGAGCAACCACTGCCTGCAGGCTAGAGGAAAAACAGTGTCTTTCTCCAAGAAAAAGCCAGCTCTCAGAACAACCCCCTCTCTCGTGTCTTAACAAGTCTGAGTATAAAGGGGATTTAAGAATTCAATAGATTCTTTTCACGATTAAAAGATTGGAAAGGGAGTGGTGATAAGTGCGAGTGAGTTGAAAAGCACAGTTATACAGGAATGTCAAATCAGACATTCATTAATAAATCACAATGGTTAAGGCACTTCACAGCAAAACGAAGAGGAGAGGATGGAAAAATATGATGAGCAACTGATGACATGATTACTGCCTATCCATCTTTGGTATAAAATGGTGAAAGTTTTGAGGCAAATCATAGCAGATGTCTTAACAATGGAATTTTGGGGGGACAGATTTAGAATCAGGGAAAATGGTCAATGGGATTTATGGGGATAACAAGGTTGAAGGGAAGGCAGCAAAAAATTTTAATTTCCTGGCTGTTGCCAACAGCTCTGGTTAAATCCTCATCTTTGAATGAGAAAGAGATAAAAGTGTGTGCGGGTGGTGACTACAAGGCTGGTTTGTCTTGCAAAGAGAGACAGACTCCGGTCATGCACCCGACCAGGATCCACCCAGTATGCCCACCAGGGGGCAATGCTCTGCCCATCTGGGGCATTACTTAGTTGCAACCAGAGCCATTTTAGCACCTGAGGCAGAGGCCATGGTGCCATCCTCAGTGCCCGGGTCAACTTTGCTCCAATGGAGCCTTGACTGCGTGTGGGAGGGGAAGAGAGAAATAGAGAGGAAGGAGAGGGGGAAGGGTAGAGAAGCAAATGGGCACTTCTCCTGTGTGCCCTGGTTAGAAATCGAACCTAGGACTTCCACACGCCAAGCCAATGCTCTACCACTGAGCCAGCTGGCCAGTATGGCAAAGATCTTCTTTTGCTTCCATAACTCCCTGAAGAATGTCACATAAGCTGTACAAATATCTGGTCAGGTAGCTCAGTTAGTTAGGGCACTATTCCTATACACTAAGTTTGTGGGTTCGATCCCCAGTCAGCACAATATAAGAAACAACTAATGAATGCATAAATAAGTAGAACAACGAATATATATATATATATTTCTTCCTCTCTCTCTCCCTTCTTCTTCTCTTTCTAAAATCAATTAAAATTTATATATATTATAACTCAAACACTACCTGTTTTTAGAGGTGACCTAAAAGCCCCGGTTACAGGTCTTATCCATTACTTGGGCTGGAGAGAATATGTTCAATGAGGGAAAGAAAACCTGGGGGTTCATACAGGATGTTCCAGACTCTCCCTACTTCACTTGTACCTCTTGATTGATATATGTTAAAATTATTACTAAAGTTTAGTTATGGCTCTGGCTGGTTGGCTCAGTGGTAGAGAACTGGCCTGGCGTGTGGATATCCTGGGTTTGATTCCCAGTCAAGGTGCATAGGAAAAGCACCCATCTGCTTCTCCATCCTTCCCTCTTTTCCTTCTCTCTCTCTCTCACTCTCTCTCTCTTCCCCTCTTACAGCCATGGTTTGATTGGAACAAGTTGGCTCCAGATGCTGAGGATGGCTCCGTGGCCTCCACCTCAGGCTCTAAGAAGAGCTTGGTTGCTGAGTCATGGAGCAACGCCCCAGATGGGCACAGCATCACCCCCTACTGGGCTTGCTGGTGGATCCCAGTCAGGGCACATGCAGGAGTCTGTCTCTCTGCCTCCCCTCCTCTCACTGAATAAAAGAAAACAATTTTAAGTTTAGATACGGGTAAGATCTCTAATTCATGTGACTCTGATCTGACAAACTGATTCTTTGTCTCAGCTCAAGGGAACAAAGCCTGAGAGAGGACTAATGGCCAGAAGCATTTAGTGACCAGGAGTAAAAGAAATGTGAGTTCTGGAGAAGTTAGATGACTATAGTGTTGGTAAGAAAATGAATCCCGATAGTTGCCAATAAGAGAAGGAGGAGGTACTGTGATCTCTTGGTTCACATGTTTAGTCAGTGGAATTTTGACTGAGTTGTATTTATTAACTATTATTTAATGTTGCTCCACTATGTGTTCAGAATTAAAATATGGGGGGAAAACAGTTTTTTTCATCCATTCAGTGAATCATAGTTCTTCCTTTTATTTTATTTTTTTAATTTTATTTATTGATTTTACACAGAGGAGAAAGAGGGATGGAAGGTGAGAAGTATCAACTCATGGTTGTTTCATTTTAGTTGTTCATTGACTGTCGTATGTGCCTTGACCAGGTAGCCCAGGGTTTTGAAGCTGTGGCCTCAGCAATTCCATGTCGAAGCTCTATCCACTGTGCCACTGCAGGCCAGGCACCTCCTTTTAGATGGTTAAAAAATGGTTAACCATCTTAAATGGTTAAAAAACATGGGTTCTAGTTTCACCTCTAGGTCCAACATTTACTAGTAATTTAAGGTTTGAAAAATAATTAACCTCTCCAAGATTCAATTTTCATTGCTTTCATTGTTGTTACTCGAGAAAAAGAGTTCACCAGAGGAGGAAGCAGGGAAGTTTCATCATTCGTAGAGTCAATATTGGATTATAGATGTAACTTGGATAAAAGGTATGATGAAAATAAGCTCCAGTTTTAGATCAGTTCCTCTCCCTGCCCACGCCACCATAGCCTGGCTCTGCTCCCAGGTCCTAAGCAAAAGCAATACTAAATCCTTATAAAAAAGGGCTTACAGTTGGTAGAACATTAGATTAAAAACCCTTTGAGAAAGTCTGGAACTCACTGTTGGTAGGAGCATGTAGAAAGCTTACAAGGTTGAGCACAGGAGGCATAACCAATCTCTTTCTTTTTAAAACCATGGCAAAGCAGAGACTATAGGACTCTCATATACAGTGTGTCCGTAAAGTCATGGTGCACTTTTGACGGGTCGACCGATCAAAAGTGCACCATGACTTTACGGACACACTGTATATTACCTGGAGGATCCCCAAAACAGGAGGCTCTGGAACTAGCAATGCTAACTTATCATTACCACCTCTCAAAAGACAAAATTCTAATAAATTTGAAACAAAATCTAGACCAGGTTTCATAATTCCAAGCAACAGGATGGAAAAATCTATAGAATATGTGAAGGAAATGCACCAAATACTTTTAGGAAGCTATGAAAAACTGAAATTATTTAGAGATAGTACTGTTGCCTCTGGCATTTTAAAATCTCAGGTAACAAGCTTGACTTCTCCAGCTAACTTAGAAATTGCTGGATGGCAATCAAGAGGAAAACAGAGACAGAATGCCCCCTATCTTAGCAGCCATATTTATTGTTAAGGTCCTTGGGAATTCACGCTTTAATAAAATTCATCAAATTGTATCCCAATGGAAGGGCTGATATGATGGGAATGAGAGTAGAGAGAATGCCCCACTAGTATTATTAATAATAATAAATTTTTAAAAAGAACAGTTAATAAATTCTTTCCTGGGGCATGGGAGTGGGGGAAAGGATGGCAGCAACGGGAACCAAGTTTCTATGGAAAACCATGGTTAGGACCTTTTATAGGCAAAATGTGTACTTACTTTTAACATTCACTGAAACTAAAATTCTTTTCTTGAAATCTCACAATTATACAATATGGTCAAGAATTCATTCAAACCTTTCCTGTAATAAACTATTATCAAGCGGCAGGGCAGAAGCCTTAAATTTGGAGCTAAAGTCAGTGACTGAACTATGGCTCCAGGCCACCTGTCTTCCTGCAGCTATCATCAAAGGTACGCATTTTCTCAGAAGCAGCAGGTCTCAGCCAAGATGGCTGCCATATGAAAATGAGATAAACAGACAGATTATCAATCCCAAAAACAACTCACAGGAACCGTTAAAAAACAAAGCGCCCTAGGGGGCACTCCTCACATTCCTTTTGACTGTCAGCATGTCTGTCACCTGCACACCCACTAATAAACAAATACAAAAATGGTTCCACATTACTCTCCACACCAATTCTCTCCTGCAGGGGTTAGCATAATCAGAAAGCCAGGCAGAGGAGGTAACTGAATCAATCCTTCAAAACCCAGGCAGGTATTATGAAGTTTGGAATAAGTCAGGATAATAACCATTGCCCTCTCCTTTTCAAAAGGTCCAACACTTTTTTTCCTCAATTCCACACAGGTTAGATTGAAAGGTGGCAGCAGCCTCACAAAAGTCCTTTGAAAAGAAAATAATTACTATTCATCACCTTTGCTTTGTGCCTAGCTTTAAGAGCACAGAGTGTTAAATGCTATGGTCTAGGTGATTTATTGAAACTAAACTAACTGCTGAACAAGAATAAGTAGGCTTTGTATTCACAGTCTGACTCCTTTCCCTCTACTGTAACGTTTCCATTTTTCCCCAAATCCATCCTGATCGAAGACAAACTCCCTATGGATTAGCTGCCCAACAGATACCACTCAGACGCTATTCACATTAACTTTTTTTTTTAATTTATTGATTGATTTGAAAGAGAGAGAAGGGAGGGGGAGAGAGAGAGAGAGAAGAAGAAGAAGAAGGGAGAGGGGGAGAGAGAGAGAGAGAGAGAGAGAAGAAACATCGATTTCTTGTCCCGCTTATTTATGCATTCATTGGTTGACTTTTTTATGTGTCCTGACTGGGGGATTGAACCTGCAACCTTGGTGTATAGGAACATTGCTCTCTCTAATCAAATGAACTACCTGGCCAGGGGTTTCTCAGATTAACTCTTGATTGTCTGCTTTGGGGGTGGGGGTGGGGGCTTCCAATGACTAATCACAAAACCTGAGTCTTTAAGCATTTTTTTTTAATTTCTTTTTATTTTATTCATTTTAGAGAGGAGACACAGAGTGAGAGAGAGAGAGAGAGAGAGAGAGAGAGAGAGAGAAAGGAGGGAGGAGCTGGAAGCATCAACTCCCATATGTGCCTTGACCAGACCAGTGCAGGGTTTTGAACTGGCGACCTCAGTGTTCCCAGGTCGACGCTTTATCCACTGCGCCACCACAGGTCAGGCCTAAGCATTTCTTTAGTTAAGAATACTTATAAGATTAAGTCCTATCCTATAAGACTCCTCAAAGGTACAGGATTGTGGCAAACTGCCGAAGAGAAAAATAATACCATAACACCTCCTTAAAAGAGAACAGTATTTAGAGGCAAAAGAGGAGAGAAATATTCTACTAATCTGCCTACTTAAGACAGAATAACTATATTTTCCTAGTTAAAAGAACTATAAACTAACAAAATCTAGCAAAAGATGTCTGTTCCGATATGGAATTACTTGAATTTTAGCCATTTGAGACAGATCCTTAATGTTAATTAATTTATTTGAATAAAAGAAGGAAGGGACTGGAGAGAAAAGTGAAGTTATCAGTTCACTAAAAAATCAGAAAGAGCTTTTCAAATTAAATTGGGGAGAGCACTGAATGGGAGGTATGATGAGAGATGCCAAAAGAGAAACTGAAGAAAAGCTAAGTGGATTAAGAGGAGATAACTGAATCTAATGTAACCAGCTAGGAAACAGCCTTTCCTGCCTAAACACTAAACTGAAAAATCCTTTCAAATCTAAAAGCATTCTTTTCTCATTAAAGGACCAACCAGATTTCAGTTCCCTGAGCTATCTATTTCAGATTACTCCACTTCACTCACAGGCAAAATAGGCTTTCATCATGAACAAAGCCAACAGTAGAGAATAGCTGCCCAGTTCACCTAAGCCAAGAGCCATCCATCACTGATGACATCTAGACCCATTCAATTTTCCTTCTCCTGAGTAATGATGAGAAGGAAAAGAAAAGAAAAAAGAGAAAAAGACACCTCAAAGTTCTAGTCACCTAGGTGTCAATATGGAAACCAATCTATCATAATCCTAATGCCCTTGGCATGGACTTGATTGATACTAATCAAAAGATTGCATTAACTGCATACAGTTGCTACTAAGTTTCAAAAGACCTATCTGTTAAGGTTTAGTAGTCCAAAGCCATTTTCACAATCAAGTTATAAGTGAGAATATTAACTGAAACACTGGAGTAGCTGAAAATAGCTCTCCTACCATAAAGTCACCTGCTCAGAAATAATCCAGTCATCAAGGGCTTTATAATATTTAAAGGCACATCGAAGGCAAATGACTCAACCATGTACTTAAAAAAAACAACAAAAAACTAACTAGTGGGTTACACTGCTACATGTGACATACTCAGTTATTTCTCCCACCACCTTATGACTAAAAGACTCTGGAGAATGCTGTCAGCAAGGAGAGCACGCCTCCAAGCCACAGCATGAAGGAACCCACACCTCTCTATGTAACATTGCCTTTGTACTTTAAAAATTACAGGTATCAAATGGTAACTTTGGCATGTACATAAAGGTTCTAAAAAGAAAGAAAATAAATTTTTCTAAAGAGAAAAGCACCTAGATATGATGTCATAAATCTAGCAGTGGCTCACTGTAGATGTGATTGTTATGAACTTTCAGTTGACTGCTGTCTTCAATTGCAGGGAAAATAAATTATTTGCATTCACCACAATCATATCAACCTTTTTTTAAACCCACACAGTGAACCTTGAGTCAGAGCACTGTTTTGTTTTGGGGGAAGGTCTTTCTTTCCTTTTTTCTTTGCTGACTAATTTTGTTGTTTCTAAAGAGAAGGCCATTTAGAGGGCATGCAACAGAGATATATAAATTAAATAAAGTAGGAGTAAGCTTCGGAGGAAATAATACAGCAAACCATGAGGTGTTATTTTAGCAGATACGGCCAATAGAAAAAAAGTTTGTCAATTTATCCATTAAAAATCCTCTCCTTTTGGAGCATTATGTAAGTGTCATAAAAAATAATAAAGAAAAAGAAAGAAAGAAAACCTGCAGTGAGCTGAACTGGGACATGTGAGGACTCAATACAACCAAGCTTTGAATACTTAAATATCTCAAACCACTTTTTGCTTATAGCAAATAAAATGCAGAGCTACAGATGCTTTCTCATCTGTGTGTAAATGAAAGCAAAACTGTGTGAGTAGTTAGTATTCTTAGAATTTGAGAGCCAGTTTATTTAAATGAAATCAAAGCCAATCTGTATCTGTACAGAAATAATTTTCTTAGGGCTCTTATTCTCTAGACTTTACAGAGCTGTACATACTCTTTCCTCTACCTCTCCCTCTGAGATAAAGAAGTGAAAAGACCTCTGCAGGTTAAAAACCACTTCAAAAAAATCTGGGAGAAGGAAGTTCAAAGGGACTATAATATTACTATTCAGCCTGCGGTAAAACAGGGTTCAGCTTGTCCCTGCCCCACTCTTTGTGCTCCCATAGCATACCTTGGAATTTATCATGCTACTTTATGTCTCTACATCTATCTCTGTCTCCATAGTGTGAACTCTCTGATGATAGGAACTGGGTTTTATTTATATGGAGACAGTGTTTCTTGACCTAAATTGAATGTATCTGTAGTGTGTGCATAATACCTAGGTATTAATTATCATTAAGTAATTTGAATTAAGCATCCCAAAGGAGGTATTAAAATTCAGTAAGCATATTTTAAGGCACTAAATGTAAGATAATACATATAAGGAACCAGGGTTCACAACTATGTATTAGAAATGCATACTCTAGCCCAGGGGTCGGGAATCTTATGGCTCACGAGCCAGATGTGCCTTTTTTTTTTTTTAGAGGGACAGAGAGTCAGAGAGATGGACAAATAGGGACAGACAGACAGGAAAGAAGGGAGGTGAGAAGCATCAATCATTAGTTTCTCTTTGCCGTTGCGACACCATAGTTGTTCATTGATTGCTTTCTCACATGTGCCTTGACCGCAGGGCTTCAGCAGACTGAGTAACCCCTTGCTGGAGCCAGCAACCTTGAGTCCAAGCTGGTGAGCTTTTGCTCAAGCCAGATGGGCCCGCGCTCAAGCTGGCGATCTCGGGGTCTCGAAGCTGGGTCTTCCGCATCCCAGTCCGACACTCTATCCACTGCACCACCACCCAGTCAGGCAGATGTGGCCCTTTTGATGGCTGCATCTGGCTCTCAGACAAATCTTTAATAAAAAAAATAATGACGTTAAAAATATAAAACATTCTCATATATTACAATCCATTCATTTCCTATCTCTCATGTTCATGGTTGCGGGTGGCTAGAGCCAATCACAGCTGTCCTCCGGGACAACACCAGATTTTTGTTGGATAATGCATAATGTACATGGGTCATTGTGAGGTCAGGAAGTAAACTTCACTCCTTT
Source organism: Rhynchonycteris naso (assembly GCA_037038555.1). NCBI lineage: Eukaryota > Metazoa > Chordata > Mammalia > Chiroptera > Emballonuridae > Rhynchonycteris > Rhynchonycteris naso. The sequence continues at coordinate 211,075,958 of CM072997.1, read as the reverse complement.
TAATCAAGTAGTCAGCTAGCTAATTGCAGAAAACCTTTTGATGAAGATGTCTGAAGAAAAAATGATGAGGAGTATCGTACTTTTCAGCAGGAATGGACAGAGGAATTCGCCTTTGTGGAGAGAGCAGGTTCTGCAGTGTGTCTAATATGCAATGATAAAATTGCATTGATGAAACGGTCAAATATAAGCGGCACTTTGATACACGCCATACTACATTTGCATCAAAATATCCAGTGGTGGACAGCAGGAAGAAAGCATGTCAACAGCTACTGTGCAGAGTGCAAGCTATTCAGCAGCAACTCCATGTTTGGACTCAACAAGGTGACTAGAATTCGGCTAGCTTTGCTGGTGCTTTAGCAATTGTGAGAAACGGAAAGCCATTCACAGATGGGGAGCATGCCAAAACATTCATGCTTGATGTTGCCAATGAACTTTTTGACGACTTTTTGGATAAAGACAAGATAATCAAACGAATAAAAGACATGCCTCTGTCGGCAAGAACTGTTCATGATCGTACCATCATGATGGCAAATCAAATTGAGGCAACACAAGTGAAGGATATAAATGCAGCACCATTATTTTCTCTCGCTTTGGATGAGTAAACAGACGTAAGCCATTTATCCCAGTTCAGCGTGACTGCAAGGTATGCTGTCGGTGACACTATGTGAGGAAAGTCTTGCTATTTTGCCTATGAAAGAGACAAGGGGAGGATTTATTCAAGTCTTTCACTGAGTAAAAAAAATCTACTGATGGGCCTGACCAGGCGGTGGCGCAGTGGATGGAGCTTCGGACTGGGATGCGGAAGACCCAGGTTCGGGACCCCGAGCTCGCCAGCTTGAGCAGGGGCTCGCCGGCTTGGACCCAAGGTCCCTGGCTCCAGCAAGTGGTGACTCAGTCTGCTGAAGGCTCGTGGTCAAGGCACATGTGAGAAAGCAATCAATGAACAACTATGGTGTCGCAACGGCAACGAAAAAAATCTAATGATTGATGCTTCTCGCCTCTCTCCGTTCCTGTCTGTCTGTCCCTCTCTCTGACTCTCTCTCTGTCCCTGTAAAATAAGTAAATAAATAAATAAAACATTAAAAAAAATCTACTGATGGATAAACTTATTTTGGTGTGTACTGATGGTGCTCCATGCACGGTGGGGAAAAACAGGATTCGTAGTGCTTCTTCGTGAACATAAAAAAAGACCCATCCTATGTTTTCACTGCATCCTACATCAGGAGGCGCTTTGTGCTCAGATGTGTGGCAAGCAGCTTGGTGAGGTGATGTCGCTCAACATTCGGGTGGTCAACTTTATTGCTGCCCGAGCTTTAAATGATCGCCAGTTTAAAACACTGCTGGATGAAGCTGGGAATAATTATCCTGGTCTTCTTCTGCACAGCAGTGTGCATTGGTTGTCAAGAGGGAAGGTGCTCAGCCGTTTCACGGCTTGTTTGAGCGAAATCTGGACTTTTTTTGAAATAAAAAACGTCAAGCATCCTGAGTTAGCTAACACTGAGTGGCTCCTGAAGTTCTACTATCTCGTGGACATGGCCGAACATCTGAACCAGCTCAATGTGAAAATGCAAAGTGTTGGAAATTCAGTCTTAACCCTTCAACAAGCAGTGTTTGCATTTGAAAACAAGCTGGAACTCTTCATCGATGACATTGAAACAGGTCGTTTACTACACTTTGAAAAACTGGGAGAGTTTAAAGATGCATGCACAGCAAGTGACCCTGATCAACATCTTGATCTCCAGCAGCTAGTGGACTTCGCATCTAATATCCTGCAGTCATTCAAAGCGCACTTTGGAGAATTTCGTGAGCGCACTCGTCTTTTAAGTTCATCACCCATCCACACGAGTGTGCAGTGGACAGCTCTGACCTGAGTTACATCCCCGGTGTCTCTGTCAGAGATTTTGAGCTACAAGCTGCTGACCTGAAGGCCTCAGACATGTGGGTAAATAAGTTCAAGTCACTGAATGAAGATTTGGAAAGACTTGCACGACAGCAAGCAGAGTTGGCGAGCAAACACAGTGGGGAGAAATGAAAAAACTTCAAAGCGCGGACCAGCTGATTGTCAAAACTTGGAATGCGCTTCCGGTCACATACCACACACTGCAGCATTTGAGTATTGCTGTACTGACAATGTTTGGCTTTACGTACGCATGTGAGCAGTCTTTTTCACATCTAAAGAAAGTTAAGACCAACCTACGATCACGTTTAATGGATGGAAGTCTCAACGCCTGCATGAAGCTTAACCTCACCACATATCAACCAGACTACAAAGCCACCAGCAACACCATGCAGCACCATAATTCGCATTAATGGTAAGAAGTACTTTATTCATCATTGGTTAACAGCATAACAACGTTATTAAAAAGAATTCAGAGACACTTATTGTACTTTAAAAGTGTTGGTCTTACATAAAATGCACACATTTACTTGTATTTAGTGTTAAACATATTGTATGGCTCTCACAGAATTACATTTTAAAATATGTGGCGTTCATGGCTCTCTCAGCCATAAAGGTTCCCAACCCCTGCTCTAGCCTGAACAGGTGGTGGCGCAATGAAGTAGAGTGTCAACCTGGGAAGCTGAGGACCCAGTTTGGAAACCCTGAGGTTGCCAGCTTGAGCACGGGCTCATTTGGCTTGAATTGGTGCTCACCAGCTTGAGTGCAGGCTCACCAGCTTGAACTTCGGATCATAGACATGACCCTAAGGTCACTGGCTTGAAGCCCAAGGTTGCTGGCTTGAGCCCAAAGGTCACTGGCTTGAGCAAGTGGTCACTGGCTCAGCTGGAGCCCCCCGGTCAAGGCACATATGAGAAAGCAATCAGTGAACAACTAAGGTGCCTCCACAATAAAGCATTGATGCTTCTCATCTCTCTCCCTTCCTGTCTGTCTGTCCCTCTCTCTTAAAAAAAAATGCATACTCTATTTAAAGTCATCAATATAATGGAGCACTGACATTCAGAGAATTTGGTATCGTCTGGTTTATTTACTGCAGATGTGTGGCTTTTAATAGACTCCAGTTTTTATGACAGGTACCTAAAAGAATCATTCTCTTATAGCTCCATTTTCAAGTCGATTGTAATTCACACATTCTACTTACAAGAATAAAAATTTGGGCAAAATGGCCAATACTTCTGACTAACAAATTACCTAGTTGGACTCTTTCTAAGCACAGAGAAACTGGCCTTTCCTTAGCCTCATCTGTAAATTAGCCATATTTCTCTGTTGCTTCAAAAGTGACATTAATTCTAGGCAGAACATAATACCCAAATGTATCTTGGTTTGTGTGTGTCCCTCCATCTCTCCCACACACACACACACACACACACTCCCCATAGGCATACAGAAAACCCCCTGCAAATACCTTAGTGCACAGAGGGCCTTCGCTCTTTACCTCTCCCTCCCTGCTGACAGAGGCAGCCATGCTGCCAAGGCAGCAGCCCCCACATGAAATATGAAAGTGGAGGCGAAACAGCTCAATCAATACAGCTTGGGAAAGGAAAGGAGTATGCTTGTCAGCGCAAGTCTCCATGGAAAGGCCAGGAAACTTTTGTTTCTGCCTTGACACTCCTGGGGTAAATAACCCTGCTCACTGTCTGCTTACCCGAGGTTAGAAGCCAAACACCAACCTTTAACCTTTCAAAGTCGGGTAACATGATAATGCACCCAGTTATTTGAAAAGTGCACTGATATTATGTTCTGCTTAGAGAAATATCAGGGTGCAACTTATAAGCATACTCTGGAAAGCAGAGCTGAGAGCAGTTTTGAAAACCAAGCAGCTAAGGGCCTGGAATGCACAGGTGGAAGGAAAGCTTGCACTGATCAGCACTGGGGGCTGTTTTGCTTCCTGCCCAAAGCCACAGACTGACCCAGCAGGATACAGATTACTCAGCTTTCTGAAATGGAATATGACTCTTCAGCTTCTCTCTAAAAGACTGCTTCATTTGTTCTGATTAAGACTCACTCATTCTACAAGGCCCACTTCCCTAAGCTTCCAGCTAGGGTTGCCATCAGTTAAAGACAATAATCATCATCATGAAAAAGAGAGAGAGATCATTTCTTAACAGGCAGAATGGTAGTCCTTTAAAATTTTTAAACCTGAATCTCAAATTAGAGCTACAGAAGTAAAACCAAACCAATGTAAACTCCCCATCTCCCAAGTCTGATAATACTAGTCATCCCCCTTATTACCTAAAGGAGAGAACCCCTGAGCACACATTTTAAACTTAAATGTGCTGCTTGCTTTAGAATCAAAGCATAATGTTAAGCCAGTTGGAAGAAAAAGATTATTCTTTAAAATCCTGTTGTTTACTGGGAGAGTTTAAAAGGGGGAAATGAAATGAGCTACTCTGGGCATCCATCCTTAGGGAAAGAGCCTGAAGTTGGAGTTTCAGGTAGGTCTCGGCCAGCATTCTTTTCTGATTTTGTTTCTCCTAGGGCAGGGTCTATGATGGTTAATACATCATTTGGAGACATTATAATTCCTCCTTATCTTAGAGTACTTGACAGTTTCCCTATGTGACTAGCCAGAGAAGTTCAGGGTTTATGTAATTTGGTGCTTGCCAGATGCTAAGCATTATTGTTCACCTAAGGGCCGGAGTAACAAACTTGATGCCAAAAAGGCAGGAGCAAAAAAAAAAAAAAAAAAAAAAAGGCAGGAGCACCATGATGCAGAAAAGATTTTCAAGAGCTGACTGGCTGGATATCTCTAACACCCATGAAATCAACAGAGGACACATACTTCCAAATTGGGGGCAAAGACTGCAGCTGAAGGGCTTTTTACCAAATCTCCAGATAACTACCCTCACAGCTTACTCAGAAATGTGGGTTATTAGTGGTGGAGAGACTGGGCTGGATCGAAAGGAAAGCTAGAGACATACTATACCAGTGGTTCTTAACCTTTTTTGAAGTACCGAACCCACCAGTTTCATATGCGCTTTCACCGAACCCTTCTTTAGTGATAAATAAAATATGATTTTTTTTTCCAAATTCAAGACATAGGTATATGTTTTTTTACTGGTGCACAAAATGAGCCGTTCATGAACATCACCTTGCTCAAAGAACAAAACCAACAAAGTGCATGAACTCACAACAAATTACAGTATTACTTTATTCTGGCCTCCGCGGCAGAGGCTTCTCCGAACCCCTGAGACCGACTCATCGAACCCCTAGGGTTCGATAGATAGAACCCAGGTTAAGAACCACTGTCTTAGATAAAAGATCAGAAAGTTGTTCAAAACACAAGCCCTTGGACCAAGGGCTATAAGCTATCTATTCTGACCCAAATTATTCAATACTACTTACCTGAGAAAAAATGTCCAAACACTAACCATAAACATAGTTCTTAGTCATGTTCCTGCCAATTCCACATCATACATTGAACTGTAAATTGTTCCACTTAGTCAGATTTTTATACAATCTCCAAAATAAGCCAAAAGGGCCCTGAACTTGTTACTTTGTTTTTATAAACTCTTCTATCTTATTATTTCTCCCCTTGAGGAATTTGTGAGGAAAGCCAATTTAAGAAAGTTTTTAAATTGAATGGGATTTACTGCCCAATTATGTCATTTTCTTATCCCTCTTCACTTTGTTAGGAAATGTTTGTGTTTGCATAATGTTTCTAAAAGGCAAAAAGAACCCACCAAAATTATAGTTTTCCAAGATGGAGCAAAGGACTTAAGATGATTATCTTTTACTAAAAAGATTTAAGCATGAGACAATTACTTTGTTTCACAGGGAGAGAGGCTAACTTTAGAGGATTCTGATTGGTGTTCCTTAGCACAATTAAATTGTGATATAACAAGACATAACAAACTGGCTCAATGTTAGCTGGATTTTAGAATCAAAAAACTTGCCTGGTTTGTGTTAACAGCCAGAACACTCTACCTTCCCCCAGCTGCCATGTACTCAAGTCATTATCCTACAATCTGAGAAGACAGATTTAGGATTAATAATTTATTACCTTCCTGTACTGCAATGTAGTTAAGAATGTAGGACAGTTTGGCAGGAGAAAGTTCCTGCTGAAGGCTCACTGCAATGAGATATGTTCCATCAGTCATCCACCTTAAATTAGGTGCCCAGCAGATACAAGAAGAGCAGAGATATAATGCCACCTAAAAAGTCTCCTGAAAATGCTTCTCTCCTAAAGATAAGACTGATGCATGTTCAAAATATATTATTCTCTTAAAGGAAAAAGATACTACTTGGTCTGACTGGTACAACAGGGGCTACAGCCCTCAAGGTACAACCAAAGAGTAGGGGCAAAGGAGAAATGAGTTCAGGTACCTTCTGTCTGCCAGGGGCAAACACAAGCAGTTATAAGGTCAGATCTATAAGAGAATGAGTAGTGGGGAAAAGATCTCTTGAACAACTGGGAGCTGTCTTTGTCCCATCTGCAGTCTCTGTGGGGTTTGAGGTTGATAATTTAATCTTTCCCACCTAGACTTTGAGACTAATTAGAAACAACAACAACAAAACATTGCAAATAGAGGTAGATGGAGATCAAAATATCATCTTTATAAGAAGCAATGAGATGACTGCAGAACATACTTTAGATGTACAATCACAATGGGCTTTCTAATACTTTCTAATACTGAATGAATTTTACCCAATTAGACAAATGCAGGCTGCCCTAGCAAGGGTAGACCAGTCAGAACATGGCAGGGAGAGAATACATATAAATCCTGAAGAATGGCCATTCCAGAAAACAGAATGCTTTCCCAATCTCACCAAAAATCAGTCTTCTACTCATGAAGAAAGCCAGAGAAAAAGTGGGGGGAAAAAAGAGCAAAAAATACCTCCAAAAATTACTCTCTCCTGGAAAGTGACATGCCATTAATGGGCTAAGATTGAAAACCAGAGTAGGAAAGAATGAGTCTCCTTAACATGTATATTCCAATGTGGTGCTATTTCCACCATTATCTTTAGGTTAACCCAACAAACCTTTACTGTTACCTCTGATGTATCAGCTGCTAGGTATGTAACTACAAGTAAGACACTTTCATGAAGCAGACACATAAGCAAGTAATCACAGTGGACTTTTGCTCCCAGCCATGATGGAATAACTTGTACCAGACTCACCATCTACCATAAATAACTATAATATACAAGACATAAATAATATACAAGACAATGGTTTTTAGAAGATAAGAGGCAGTGCAAGGCTACAACCTTAAGAGATAGGAAACTTGAAGTGAGCCCTACGTTGCCTGTTCTCTGTTAGGGATAACTTTCCAACCAGGGCACAGAAACCTGGAACCCAGACAGAACAGAGCCCAAGAAGCAGAGATCTGAGTTTGGCTAAATCTGAGTGGTAAGACACTAATGAGGAAGGAGCTGTGAAAAGAGGGGGCAGGGTCCCAGAAGCCCATTGGAAGGGTCCCCTGCCAGGCTGAAGGATGGGATGTAAAGGCACAGGGCTAGAATACATGAGGTTTATCAGATAGTAGATGCTAAGGGCTGAGAGAGAAACAGAATCACCAGAGGCCACCCAGTGCTGGGGAAAGGAGGTAGGATTTGGAATTCCAGCTCTGCAAGAGGAAAGGAATCACATTAGCACTGTAAATCAGCAAACACCAGAAAGTCTTCAGCTTACAGTAGGTCACACTCTAGAGCAAGACCTACTCAAAACCTCTCCACCCAAAGCCTAAAACCCCACATATAATATAGTTATATAATTTGGTGTATGATAATAGGTGTATAGACACTAGGAGAACATTAAAGAACCTGTTGAAATCAGGGAACTGAGGGAAAACATTACAAAGGAGCTAATGTTTACAAAATCAGAATCCTCAGGCAGAATGATAATGTGCGGAGGAATGAAGCACCCTGCCTGGAAACGTGAGCCGTACTCCGCACTCCACAAACAGTGATTCTAATGTGGAGGAGAGAAAGGAGTATAGGATGACTCAGGGATTTCTACCTCAGAATATGAGTGGAGGAGGTTTTTTCACGATTACAGGGGATAAAAAAGGAGGAAGAGGGGTAAAAGATCATGGGTTCAGTTCTGATATATTAAATTAGAGGTAGCTGTGAGACATCTAGTTAAGAGATGTGTAGTAACACAGAGGAGGCTACGTGGTTTGTAATCCAGAGAGGAGTGAATGAACAGTTATAGATAGGAAGTAGTGGGAACACAGGTTACAATTATGGGGGAAAATGAGATTGCCCAGAGAGAACACACAGAGTGAGACAAAAAGGGGTAGAAACAGAGCCCTGAAGAACAAAACATTTAAGGAACAAGCTAAGAAGGGAGTTAGGGAAGAATAATTAGAAAGTGTAATGCATCAGCTGAAAGCAGAAGAAAGCAAAGCCTGGTGTAACTTAAGGCAACTGGGGAAAGAGTCTTCAGAAAGAAGTATGCAAAAGTGCCCAATACAGCAGAGATGTTAAGTAAGGTAAAAACTAAAAGTTTTGGGAAAAGCCAAGGTTTGGGCAGAAGCCAGAGGAGAACAAAGGGGAGAAATGGGTACAGCACATGTGGTCTGCTCTCTCAGAAAGCTTTAGTGTGGGAAGACCAAGTCAGTGCCCTGGCTAGAGATTCCTCACAAAGAACATGCCTGGCTCAATAAATATTTGTTAAATTAATATGTAATTTTAAAAAATGAATAAATGAATGAATTGTATCTACCTGTTTTACTAGTCCTTGTGTCTTATTGTGTTTGTCTGTTTATCTGCAAATTGGATATGTATTATGCAGAAGCCAATTTCCATTTCCTCCATGAAGCCCTCCCTGATTTTTCTAAACCTTAATAACCTCTTCCACTATAATCAAAAAGTCAAGACAATAACAAATGTTAGTAAGGACACAGAGAAACTGGAACCTTCATACATTGCTGGTGGAAATGTAAAATGGTGCAGCTCTATAGAAAACAAAAAGCTACATAATTCCAATATGAGCCGGCAATTCCACTCCTAGGTATATAAACAAATGTGGTATATCCATATAATGAAATATTATTCAGCCATGAGGAGGAGCAAGGAGTGACTGCTAATTAGTACAGGGATTTTTTGGGGGGGGAGGGCATAAGAAAAATGTTCTGGAATTAGATAGTTGTATTATATCTCAATTTAAAAAAGTAATAATCTCCTCTAATTTCTTACTACAGAACTCCTAAATTCTACCTGTCTGTTTAGTACTACTTCATACTGAGTGAAATTACTGCCTTCAGTGAGAGACAGATTCCTTGGAAACAGCCTCATCAATTTTCTCCCAGACTACTCCATTCACTTCCTAACAGACACCCTATTCTAGCCCTGACATCCCTCCCCTTTGCATCCTACTCCCATCCCCACCATTATCTTTCGTCTATACCCCAGTAAAATCATCTATAAGTGTATCAGTATTATTATTCTGCTTAGAATTTTCTTTCTTTTTTAAGATTTTATTTATTTATTTTAGAGAAAGGAGAGAGAGAGAGAGAGAGAGAGAGAAGGGGTGAGGGAAAGAACAGAAAGCATCAAATCATAGTAGTTGCTTTTCATATGTGCCTTGACCAGGCAAGCCCAGAGTGTTAACCAGAACCTCAGTATTTCAGGTCAATACTTTATCCACTGTGCCACCACAGGTCAGGCTGCTTAAAATTTTCAATAGCTCCCAATTCCCTAAAACAATTATTTCCAAAGTAAAATGCTTGCTTACAAGAGGTACACAAGACAAACCACTGAGGTATGGAAAGAAAATATTAGCACTATTTATACATTTTTTAGTTGATCCCTTTAAATTTGTTTTTGGTTTCTCTTTATAAGACATTACTATAAAGGTACTTGATATAATGTATGAATAAACATATACTGAGGTACATCCTCAACTTTTTTTATGGATTAGAGTGCATAATCAAGAAAATTTGTAGACCACCTACCTATAAAGATTAAAATCAAAATTTCTTTTCATGCCATATAAGATCCTTCATGACCTGGTCACCAGCTACCCCTTCAGGAGCTGCCATTCCAGCTTTGCTCTTTACCTGCCAGCAACACTAAACTGCATACAGAGTTTCCGCTATACACCAGGCTATTGCACTCTTTTGTGCCTTGTTCTTGCATTCTTGTTGCCAGAGAATAAAACTGCCCAACAATCACCACCCTCAACTATAGGGAAATTATGGCAATGTTTTGCAACATAGAATAAGTGAGTGTTGATGAATACTCTCATTCTGAATGTGTCCTTGAGATAAATTCCTAAAAGGGGAATTACTAAGTCAAAAAGTCTTTATTCCTTTCCAAGTGAGAGGAGGGGAGAAAGACAGACATGCACCCTGACCAAGATCCACCCAGCAACCCTCGTCTGGGGCTTATGCTCTACCCATTGGGGCAATGCCCGTAACCAAGCTATTTTTAGCACCCGAGGCAGAGGCTCTGAGGAGCCATCCTCAGCGCCCAGGACCAATGCACTGCAACCAATCGACCAATGGCTTCGGGAAGGGAAGAGAGAGAGAGAAGCGGGAGAGGAGTGGAGAAGCAGATGGCCACTTCTCCTGTGTGCCCTGACTGGGCATCAAACCAAGAACAGCCATACACTGAGCTGACACTCTACCCCCTGAGCCAAATGGCCAGGGCCAAGAACGTAACCTTTTAAAAGAACTTGATATTTATGACAAAAAGCTTTCTGTCCAAACTTCCTGGCACAATATGAGGCCAACCACGTCACCCATTGGCAGCACTAGATATTTTTACATTATTCTTTATCATCATGATGGATCAAAAGAATTTCTCATTTTCATCTTCAGTTCTTTGGTTAGTAATGAGAATGAACATTTTAAAAATGCTTATCAGTCATTTTAATTTCTTATTTATGATACTCTCTTTTTATGTGCTTTCTTCATTTTTTCTATTAGGATTGTGTTTTTAAAAAGTTGATGAAAAAAAGATCTAATAAACTAGAAGATATAACAAATCTGTCATGTGTTGCTTGCATGCTCCCTCAGTTTAAACACACCTGATTCTTGGTTCTTCCATGGTAAAAGCCTCAAACTTCCCTAAAATGGGAGCAGTACAATCTAATCTCCACCAGAATCACTCCTAACAATACCACCTTTGCACATTTATACACAATCTGCTCACTAGAATAATGTTTCTAAGCACCAAGCTCAAGGAATACTAAGACTAGCCCAATGAACCCATGGTACTATGTCTAAGTAAGTGTTAGACTGAAAAGTAAGAAAAACTTGAAATGCTTCTTCCTTCCCTGTACTTGGAATCCCTCAAATAACAAGCTGCTTATCATGGTTCAGTGTAAAAAAAATATTCTTGGTTCTCCAAAAGATCACCTGTAGTTGGAAGGCACAGTAGCAGAACAAAAAGAGCATGAGCTTTAGAGTGGACAAACCTAGGTATAGAATGCTGGCCCTGTCATGTTCTTGCTACGTGACCTTGGTCAAGTCACTTTGCCCCTCTGGAACTCAACTTCCTTATTTATAAAATGAGAATAAAACCATCTGTTTTTGTAATGTTTATAACCAGGGATCTAGTATGCTGTAGGTGCACTCCAAAAAAAATGTGGTTTTCTTACAATGATGGTGCTAAATCGGTAACTTATTTAATTCAAATGATCTTACATAAAATGTTGGCCTGAAATAGCTGTCCCAGCAAAGCATCATCTGGGTAAAAACATTTGGGTCAGCTTTCTGTCAACTGCAATTTCTACTGCTGTAATTATGCAATCGTCAACCAACACTGCAAGACAACAAAAACCCCAGAGCTGATGTTACTGAAATTGCTAAATACAGTAATTACCTGCATCTCAAGACGATGACCACTGTTTCCTTTAGGAAAGTAACAGAAACCTTTGTAATTATAGCAGCAAAAGGCTGATTAGTTATCCCAGACAGTGGTCTCTGCAACAGAAGGCTTTTGGTCACTGCCCAGAATGGCAACATACTCAGAAGTCTTTCTCAAATTGTTATTTTCTCACATTTCATACTCTGAAAGAAACAATGTCAACAAAAGAACTGAAGGAGGGGAAGATGGAAAGAAAGGATATTCTTTGAAATCTAGCCTCTTGGCACTCTTTTCTGGCAAGAGGCTCCAGCCTGATGAAATCATCTCTAGGAGGAAAACATATTTTATGAAATCTATCAGCATAGCCCGTTTCTATGGGAAAAGCAAAGAACACATTCTCCCTGTTATGTTGATTCCTTTAGGAAAGAAAATGAAGCAAAGTATCACTTATTAAGCAACTGTGTTCACAGAGCTGTACTACACTATTTGTTATCTCACAAATCAAGCTATGAGGAAGGTCTTATCCTTCCTTATAGACAACAGGTAATTTGCTCAAGGTTTTATTGTTATTAAATGGAAACATCCAACTCCCGCTCCAGGTCCCAGGTCTGTCCAACTTTGAAACCTTTCTCTTTTCATTACACCTTCAGCAAATCTCAGAATGATCGTGCCAATTCTATCATGAGAAAGAACCTAATTTAATTTTTAGTTCCAAACAAAACAGATAAATAATTCCAAAAAAAAATGTCCACCAACAAGCTGTTTCTGTCACTTAGCACACTGCATTTCTGCCTCCTACTAGTCTTTAAAATGAACTGAAGGACTCACAACAAATGCCCTTTTTAAAAATCTTAAATCTGTAAAGAAAATGGTACCTGTTGACAACCACAGAGCACTGAAGCAGAAGCAAGTATAAAACAGGTGCAGGCTTCTCAACCACTTCACAGCTGTCTGCCAACAAAATCCTGATAAAATCCAGGAAGCAGAGCTTGGCTTGACTCCCAGCCTCTCCTCCATGGCCTTCCAGATAGGCAGAATCTGTGCACTAGAAAGAAAGAAAAAGAAGAAATTATATGCCAAGTAATTAATAATTGATTCCTAGAAATGTGTAAGGCTAGATAGAGAACATGATAAATTTAGGGGGAAGAAAAATTTCAAGTCTGTCTTTCACTGCTCATCTCTGCCCATAAATTTTAAACCTGAGCTTTGACACAGCCTATAATTATCAAGATAAAAACATAGCAAGGGATGTGAAATGAATCCACTGTAAAACCAAAACACCTTATATTCCATTATTTTCTAGTCTAAAAGCAAAATCATCTATGTGGAAGAATGGAAGGAGTACCAGCTTAAAATAAAAAAGAAATGTTAGTTCCAGGTCTGCTGAGATCTTTGTGACTTTGACCAAATACATTTTCTTATCTATGAAGAGAAGAGACCAGACCTGAAGGTTTTGTGTAGCTGTGTTTTTTTAAAAAATGTTGTCCTGGCCTGACCAGGCAGTGGCGCAGTGGATAGAGAGTCGGACTGGGATGCGGAAGACCCAGGTTCGAGACCCGAGCTCGCCAGCTTGAGCATGGGCCCATCTGGCTTGAGCAAAAGCTCGCCAGCTTGCCTGACCTGTGGTGGCGCAGTGGATAAAGCATCAACCTGGGAACCCTGAGGTCGCCAGTTCAAAACCCTGCTTCCCCCCTTTCTCTCTTTCTCTCTCTCTCACTCTGTGTCTCCTCTCTAAAGTGAATAAATAAAAAATTAAAAAAAAAAAAATGTTGTCCTGGCCAGTTCGATCAGTGGTAAGAGTGTCAGCCCGGCGTGTGGATGTACCACGTTCAATTCCTGGTCAGAGCACACAGGAGAGGCACCCATCTGCTTCTCCACCCCTCCTCCCATTTCTCTCTTTCTCTCTTCTCCTCCCCTCCTTCAGCCATGGCTCAATTGGAGTGAGCTGGTCCCAGGCACTGAGGATGGCTCCACGACCTCCGACCTCCGCCTCAGGTGCTAAAAAACGACTCCAGTTGCAAGGGATCAAGGGCACCAGATGGGCAGAGCATTGCCCCCTAATGGGCTTGCTGAGTGGATCCCCAACCTAGTGCATGCGGAGTCTGTTTCTGACCTCCCTTCCTCTCACTAAATTAAAAAAAAAAGTCAATGTGATTATCTTTAGGCAGGGCATACACTCTCCAGTTTGCTACTGTCCTCACCATTACCTTAAAAATGTATTCAATTTATACTTTGATGTCACCTCCTGACCAACAGAATCATTTGCAATTCCTTACACCTTCAGCAAATGTCAGAATGATCGTATATATACATCATATATATAGATTCAACAAATATTTATCCAGCTCCTATTATATGCTAAACATTGTGCCGGCTACTCTAGAATTTAAGGGCCACTCTGGAATCTAGCTTGCTGTCCTGGCTGGGCCAGAAGTGCCACCTCTGGGTCCCTTCCAAAAGGAAACAATGATTTTCCATCAGTTTCTTCTCTCTTGCACAATTTCCCTATATTATGTAAATTGTGGCAGCATTACAAGGGTTAATCGAGTTCCAAAGAAACAATTCAAAAATTTTGTTCTAAATGTGCACCTATCATTCACATCTGGCAAATGGCACAGTCTGACAACCCCTACCACTTGCCACCATACAGGGAGATTGGCATCATGTAGATTGGATATCAGTACTAATACCAGGAAACAGACAAACACACACACACAGCTGCAAAACTGAGATAATGTCCAACTAAGAAGAGGCTTTCAGCCTACCTGTGGTGGCGCAGTGGATAAAGTGTCGACCTGGGAACAGAGGTCGCCAGTTCAAAACCCTGCACTGGTCTGGTCAAGGCACATATGGAAGTTGATGCTTCTAGCTCCTCCCCCCTTTCTCTCTCTCTCTCTCTCTCTCTCTCTCTCTCTCTCTCTCTCTGTGTCTCCTCTCTAAAATGAATAAATAAAAATAAAAAGACTTAAAAAAAAAAAAAGAAGAGGCTTTCACTGAGCCTTAAGCATCGGAAGGACTTCATAATTCTTATTCACCTCCATCCTTTCTTGTTTCTGATTGTTTGTAGTTGTATGTTAGGGAACAGGGGGCAGGAAGGTGTTTGGACCCAGAGACATGCTCAAGAGATTAATAAACAGAACCTAAGTTAGAAAGTATATCCGGCAACTTTTCTAGCCTCCCAAGATATAATGGTGAGTGTGTGTGTGTGTGTATGTGTGTATCTTACCCAACACATTTCTGTCTACCACAAAAGGATTTTAAACTCAAGGTGACTCAGCACCTGTCATCAACAGCATGACAGGTGGGTGAGAGAAACATTAAGAAAATGAATAGGTTTTGAAAACAGAAATAATAAAACACCATTGGATTGGCAAACTAATTAGAAGTACGTCTTACAAACCATGCATGAGAGAGAGGCAGAGTTATTTTCCTGTTAACTCCCAACCAGGAATTCCTATGAAACCTACAATAGTCCAAGGGCACAAATCACTGCCAAGGTCCAGTCAGAGGTTTGCTGACCAGGGCAGGAACAACAACACATCACGAAGATCCAAATGGCTGATTAGGAATCAAAGGTAACAGCCCACAGAGAGAACACACCCCCTCACAATATTTGACAAATGAAAACCTAGAAAACCGTGAAGTAGTTCTGGCATTTGGGGCATTACAAGTACACCCGAAATAAAAGCACTCTGTTGCAGCAGCTGTTCAGACAGAGCAGGGGGTAATGTTTACTTAATACTTCAGGTTGATTGGGAATGTATCATAGTTCAGTCTGTCAGTTACATAGGTGGAACTCCATTTATGTACACAGCGATAGATAAGATACCTTTGAGTAACTACAGAGCAGGTCTGAAACAGCCTATTCAGCTTGTGTGAGTAATCAAGAATAAAGTTCCCTTTTTAAAAAAATTCTCAAGATATTTGGGAAAGTTACAGAACAGACTGCCATGAATAGTTTTGCTTATATTTGCAGACATTGTTTTCCAAATAGCTGGTAAAATGAACAGATTGTTCTGGGGACTGGGGGGATTGTCTTTCCCATTTGTTCCTAGCTTCCAGTGTGTTAATCACACAAGAAAGCTCAAGAGTCTGCTAATGCTCTTCACCTACTGCATCTATGGTCGGTTGGACACCATGCAGTAAGCGAAGGCAAAGCTTTCCTGGAATCCCGCCAGAAGTCTTCTCTTTGGACTTCCTTCATTTCACCTTTGTGCTCCCTGCAGCCACCACAGGACCCCTCTGTGGGCATAAGTGTCCAAGTCCTGGATAAGGCAGGTTTCGCATCGTAATTTACACGTCGTGCTCAGCCCCGCCCTCCTTAACCTACATCAACTTTCTAACTTGGTGGAAACAGCAAACACCAGAGACAGCAGCTAAGGACGAGGCTGCAGAAGTCGAGGGAGTTAAGACAGCTGGTCTGTCTGCCAGGGCATAGAGGGAGCTGCAGGACTAGGCCCCGACCTGAAATTAGCGGGATGCAGCTTCGCACCTGTAAAGCGAGAAGCAGCTGGTTTCCCTTAGCCGGGACAGAAGCGCCACCTCCGGGTCCCAACACAAGGCCAGCGCACCCTCAGAAATAGCCCATCCCGCTGGCCCCTCCCCTGAGCTCGTGGTCCCCCGCCAGGCAGCCAGCCGCCTCCGGCCACCTACCGGGGCTCAGGGCCACACAGCGGGGCCCCGGCTCTCGGGAACCTCCTCCCGGTCTATAGAGGTCGGGGCCCCAACCTCCGCTCCCCTCACCCGGAGGAGGAGGAAGAGGAAGAATGTAGTGCAGGTTTCCCACCCGGCAGTTCCCTCTCGCCTCAGCCTCCCTGGACAGCGACCGCGACCGGAAACGCCGCCCCCTCACACCTCCCTGGGCTCAACCCGGAAATACACTCTTCACGCTAAGCAAGCCCTCCGGCCCCTCCCCCCCGGAAGCTCAGTTGCAGCCACGAGCCCGAAAGGGAAGGGAGACAGTGCTGGGAGGTAGAGCTACCTACGGGCAAAGGAACTTGAGCCTTCAGGCCGTCGCCTCTCGCTCTCCAGAGGCAGTCTGCACCTTCCCCTGCCCTGCACGAGCCCGGGGTCCCAGACTCGGGCAATACCCACAAGGAAGATGGCGATAATGGCACCACCCCCTACGGCTTAGCGCCCCGCTGTACCATTGGCCAGAACCTGGAGTGAAGCCTTCGAGGATTGGTCGAGAGCTCTGCGGGGGTGGGGGTGGAGCTGCAGCTGCTTGGAGCCCGGAGTGGGCAACGCGGCGTGAGCAGCGGCCTCAGGCTCCCGGAGCATCGCGCTCGGAGAAGACTTCGCAGCTCGGGGCCGCAGCCTGGTGAGCTCAGCCCCCTTCAGGCCCTCCCCTACATCCCAGCCGAGGCCTCTCCGAGCCGGCGCTGATCGACGCCGACACACCCGGGGGACCCTATCGTGACTCCATCGCGCCATATCGCGACATCATCGTGCCCTGTTGAGACTCCATTTTGTCACAGCTCTTTTCAATATATAGCTATATATATTTTTAATTTGCCCTGTCATCTTTGGGGGCTGTCCCATGTCGTGATTTTGCCGTGATCTCTCCGTGACATCACCGCGCCATCGTGAAGTGTGATCTCATCGCCGCTCTGTCGTGACTTCATCAATGTCGTGTTGTGACCTGGCTGCGGCGGGACAGGTGGTGACCGCCAGGAACCCTCCTCCCCTTCTCCCCATCTCAGCAGCCCCGCTTCGATTATCCGGCTTTTGGATTCTCCGTTGTCCTGGGACCTACCCGGGACCCTTCCTTGCTTCTCCAGCCCCTGCCAGCATCCACAGGCTGGTAGAGGGGCGGGGAGGTCGAGGAGAGGGAGAGCAAGGGGTTAATTTTGCTGCTCCTTCTTCTGCTGTTGCTGCTGCTGCTGCTGCAGCTTCTGCCTGAGGGAGGGAGAAGCGAGGAGGCAAGGAGCCTGCGGGGGCGACCAAGAGCCCTGGCTGGAGGGGTGAGGCCCCACAGGGGCCTCCGAGCCTTCCCTGGTCAGTGCCCTGCATCCTCACCTCAGCTGAGGCTTGTGCCCTGCCTCTTCTGAAGAAGGGATGGGAGAGGAAACCTAGGACGCTCTTTTGCCTCTTGTCAGCCTGAGTGCGGATAATCGAACTTCACCCTTGTATGTCTCCATTCCTACCTGTCTGTCCTCTCCACTCTCTCCCTGTGTGCCTTAGTGAAGGGAGATAAAAGTAGGCTTCTGATGCCAGGGGACAGCTGAACAGCGGGGCCAGCTCCCTCTCACCCTCAGGAGACTGGTGAGGAGAGCTGTCCAACTGAGCAGCAGGATGCATGGTCCTTTCGCTACTTCTTCCTGGAGGTGACCTTGGACAAGGGTCCCTTCATCCCTAAAGATTTGATGGTCCAACCCCTTAAAGGGAGGAGGTCAGTCCGAGGAGCCCATCCCTCCTGATCCTCCCCTCCTCCTGTGCTAATCCCTCCTTCCATCTTCCACTCCCACCCCCACCCCCGCCCCTCCTCTGCAGAGGGATGCTCAGTCCCTCTTGTGTTCACAGTTGGGCAAGACGGGCATCATGGCCTCGGATTGTGAGCCAGCTCTGAATCAGGCAGAGGGCCGAAACCCCACCCTGGAGCGCTACCTGGGAGCCCTCCGTGAGGCCAAGAATGACAGCGAGCAATTTGCAGCCCTGCTGCTAGTAAGGAGCTGACTGAAAATTGGGAGGTGGGAAGGGCTGGGTGGTTGGGCCCCCTAGGAATGGGGTCAGCAAGTCCCCAAGGATACATAGGTGATGTTGGCAACCCTGGAGCAAACAAAGTAGACCCAGGATGCCTCCTTGGACTGAGTACAGGGGCAAAGGGGAATATGGGGTGAATAATGCTTGTGGCTCTAGGAACCTTGGAGGAGGCTGCCTGGGTCTGCTCTCTGGGGTGTCCCAGAGCAGATGGGAGCTGACTCATAGGGTAACAGCAGCAGGTAGTAACTAGTGCAGAGTACTGGAGGGCTGGGGACGATCTGGGGGTAGAGAGACTAGCAGGACTGGAAGTGACTGGGAAGAGGTCCCAGGGGATGGCTAGGATAGCAGCAGGTAGGTGGAGGTTAAGAGAGCTGGTTCTGGGCTTAACCCTGTTGGAGGAACCCAAGCTGGGGACAGCAGAGCAAGAGCTGCAGTGCTGAAAAGGGGGGTTACTGTGGGGGGGGGGGTGAAGGGAGGAGGGAGTACAGCCGCTGCTTGTTTGCCATGGCAACAGGGAGAAGGCTCTGGAGTCAAGGGCTCACACTGCAGCAGAGGAGGTGTTTAGGGGAAATGTTTTGACAGGCAGAGCGGCGAGACACAGGAGCCATTTCCCCTGAGAAGGTGGCAGAAATGGATCAGAAACACTTCTCTGGAGGGAGCAATTAGGAATGGACTCTAAATCCTTGGAGGATTTTAAACACTGAGTTCTAAGCCCCTTCCAACTAAGGTTGTGGGCACTAAATTAGACATCAGCAAGAACTTCCCAACAGACTAGGTGATGAAACAGCAGAACGAATAGTTGAGGGGGCCTGGACCTCCCTTCCACGGAGATAATCATAGTTGAGGGGTCCTAGAGGTCACACCTATCTGTCTCCAGGGAGAAGGAAGGAGCTGGATGAAATGACCTCTGGGAGGCTTCCTGACCCCAGAGTGAGTCCCATTACATAACCTAATCCTGCTAGGGCCAAAGCCCCAGGGTGCAAGGAACAGTCTTTGCCAATTCTTTCATCCTGCTGATAGCACATACCCCACTTCAGGTGACCAAGGCAGTCAAAGCAGGTGACATCGATGCCAAAACTCGGCGGCGGATCTTTGATGCCGTGGGCTTCACCTTCCCCAATCGTCTCCTGACCACCAAGGAGGCGCCAGATGGTTGCCCTGACCACGTTCTCCGAGCCCTGGGCGTGGCCCTGCTGGCCTGCTTCTGCAGTGACCCTGAATTGGCCGCCCATCCCCAGGTCCTGAACAAGATCCCCATCCTTAGCACCTTCCTCACAGCCCGGGGGGACCCTGATGATGCTGCCCGCCGTTCCATGATTGATGACACCTACCAGTGCCTGACAGCTGTGGCAGGTACACCCCGTGGGCCCCGGCACCTCATTGCTGGTGGCACCGTGTCTGCCCTGTGTCAGGCATACCTGGGGCATGGCTATGGCTTTGACCAGGCCCTGGCACTTCTGGTGGGGCTGCTGGCTGCTGCCGAAACACAGTGCTGGAAGGAGGCAGAGCCTGACCTGCTGGCCGTGTTGCGGGGCCTCAGTGAAGATTTTCAGAAAGCTGAGGATGCCAGCAAGTTTGAGCTCTGCCAGCTGCTGCCTCTCTTTCTGCCCCCGACAACCGTGCCCTCTGAATGCCATCGGGATCTGCAGGCCGGCCTGGCACGCATCCTCGGCAGCAAGCTGAGCTCCTGGCAGCGCAACCCCGCACTGAAGCTGGCAGCCCGCCTGGCACACGCCTGTGGCTCTGACTGGATCCCGGCGGGCAGCTCCGGGAGCAAGTTCCTGGCCCTGCTGGTGAATCTGGCATGCGTGGAGGTACGGCTGGCACTGGAGGAGACGGGCACAGAGGTAAAAGAGGATGTGGTGACAGCCTGCTATGCCCTCATGGAGCTGGGGATCCAGGAATGCACCCGCTGTGAGCAGTCACTGCTTAAGGAGCCACAGAAGGTGCAGCTTGTGAGCATCATGAAGGAGGCCATCGGGGCTGTCATCCACTACCTGCAGCAGGTGAGGTGCAGTGCCCACAGAAGGTATCCAGTGTGGGGGGAGCCAGAAGGCAAGGAAAGGGGGGAAGTAAAGCTCCTGCACCTCCTTGTACTGGGTAGACAGCAAAGATGCTCTTACCGAGGGCAAATCCTGCAGTACTCCTGGGAGTAGTGTGTGACCGAGCCTCCCTTTCTCCTCCGTGTGCCTCCACACAGGCGCCTTACCACACACCATATGTGCACTCACATCACAGTACACACACGCACAACACCGCAACCTCCCACTCACAACCCTCCCCTTAGTACGTACACACACAATCGAAGCTGTCTGTTCTGCTCAATCTATAGCATTGTTTTACACAAATGAACATACAACCTTGTAACCCTGTGGGGAAAGGAGCAGGGCTGCCTGGTTCGTGCCCTTTGCAGGGGTTCAGCTAACTCCTACCAGGTCAGAGCTGCTGTAGAGGGAATGTTTACTTAGCTCTGGACCTCTGAGTTTTCATCTGTCCCTGAGATACTATAGAGGTGGCAGGACAGGGGGAATGCTAGTTGAGTGTCAGCAAGCGCAGAGGCATGATAGCTGAAATCTGGTTGGCTCAGCAGGCATGCTTCAAGGGCCTGCCTATAAAGGGCTCCCAGGCCAGAATTCCCTTCTGACTAGGTTATTCCAAGGCTGGCCGGCATGCTCTCCGGGCAGGGAAGGAGCTCTGGTCCTTCTCCATCTCACGGGCTCCTGTGGCAACAGGTGGGGCCAGAGAAGCAGAAGGAGCCCTTTGTATTTGCTTCGGTGCGGATCCTGGGTGCCTGGCTGGCCGAGGAGACCTCATCTCTGCGTAAGGAGGTCTGCCAACTGCTGCCCTTCCTCGTTCGCTATGCCAAGACCCTCTATGATGAGGCTGAAGAAGCCAGTGACCTATCCCAGCAGGTGGCCACTCTGGCCATATCCCCTACCACTCCAGGGTCCGCCTGGCCAGGGGATGCTCTCCGGTGAGTTTGTAGCTCCGGTCTGTCCGGCCAAACTGTTTTAAAGAAAAGTGTAACACAGAGACACCTCCTCTCCCCAAAACTGAGCTGTGCCAGGCTTCTTGGTTAGGGCATGAGTTTGCCTTGAGGATTATTTCTGTTTGGTAGGGCTTGTTCCCACAGGACTCTTGGGCTGCCAAGTCTCACTTGCCAACCTTAGATTTCTCCATGAGGAGAGAACTCATGCTTGTTGAATATCATGGCAGGCATTTTTCTATACCCTTTACTGAAACAATTTCATTAGGTTCTCACAGAAAATCTGTGATATAATTGAGAAAAGTGAGACTCAGAGGTTAAAGTCCCTTGTCCACACTCACCTTGTGGCAGAGCCCAAGTCTGAGCCTAGGCCTATGCAACTCCAAAGCTTGTACTTTCTCTACGGTATCTATGAGATTGTGTCCTCCTCTCCTCTACTTCCATTTTCTCTAAGGTGGGGTGCCCCCCAAAAAAGAATCTCCCCACTCCTCACACCTCTGTCCCTTCCACGTTCCCAGGCTTCTCCTGCCCGGCTGGTGCCACCTGACAGTTGAAGATGGGCCCCGGGAGATCCTGATCAAGGAGGGGGCACCCTCACTTCTGTGCAAGTACTTCCTGCAGCAGTGGGAACTCACATCCCCTGGCCATGACACCTCAGTGCTGCCCGACAGCGTGGAGATCGGCCTGCAGACCTGCTGCCACATCTTCCTCAACCTCGTGGTCACTGCACCAGGGTTGATCAAGTGAGCCCAGGGAGGACGTCAGAGGAAACAAGGGGGTTGCCTTAAATCTCCATCTCATGTTTGCTTCCCTGTGCCCATGGGTTCCTGGTAATGTTAGAATGAAAGGGTTTCAGAATAGACAGAACAAACCCACACAAGGATGTGGCATCACTGGAACCCCTCTGGGCACGTCCACCCATTCCTCTCATAACCCAGTCTCTGCTCCCCAGGTGACATGAATGGGGCCCAAAATTAACTTTCCACCCTGCGGCCTAATTTCTTGTCAAATCCTGTCCTGCTGAAGCTGGGAGCCCAGGGTCCCAGGTCTACCCAGGGTTTGGTCTGGCTCTGTCAAACTCGCCCACCTCCAACTCCTCTCATCTTTACTTCCCTTTCTCCCCAGGCGAGATGCCTGCTTCACATCCCTTATGAACACCCTGATGACGTCCCTGCCCGCACTAGTGCAGCAGCAGGGAAGGCTGCTTCTAGCTGCCAACGTCGCCACTCTGGGCCTCCTCATGGCCCGGCTCCTTAGCACCTCTCCAGGTAAGCCCTGGGAACCCAGTCCTGGTGGATGGGGCAGAAGGCCTGAGTGGACCTGCCGGCCACGGGGCATGTCTCCATTTTCAGGAAGTGATTTAACAGAATTTTCCAACCCAGAGGTACTCTCTGAAGTATGTCTCCATCCCCCACCCCACCCATCTCCCCAAAATGATGACATTCTCTTCCTTCTGAGGACTTAAGGCAAGGTCTGGTGGGTGTAAGTGCAGGCCTACTCAGAAGCGCAGACACAGGCACTTGGAAACCAGCAGCCCAAGGAATCTGAACCCAGTGTTTTCAAGGTGGGGCCACCCCTAGCCTTGAGTCAGAAACCCGACTTCTCTCCATTGAGGTTTTTCTCTGCTCAGCACCTCACCTCCCGTTACAGGCTTCAGGGCTCGGTGCTCCCTGCACAGATCCTCTCCCCAGCTTGCTTTACTCTGGCTGTGTGCAGGGGGAGGGGCCTCCCCTCCAGCCCCTGCCAGCCCCTTGTGTCTCCCATTTTGGCAGTGGGTGTCTGCTTGGGTCCCTCTGTCCCCGCCTGTTCCCTGTGCCCCATCTGTCAGGTTGGATGAGCTAAGCAGATGCCTGAGAACAGGGTGTACTGAGCCCGTACCCTCAGCTGCCTCTGTTCCCTGTAAGGATCCCAGGAGAGTACTCAGCAATAGGAAGAGGAGCCCCCCTGTTCTCTGGCCCCCAAACTCCGTCAATCCCAACCAGCATCCACACAGGCCCTGAGTAGAGCCCCAGTGCTGGTTCACCTACAGAAGTCACCAGGTTAGACTAATAGCCTCCAGGAAAGAGTGCAAAGCAGGGGTGACTCCCAGCCCAGCAGGTAAGCAAAGCCAGATCACCAGCACCTATGCCTTTCTTGCGCCCTCTTCTGGCCCAAGGATCAAATTGGTTCAACCTCCTCAGCCTGTTGAGCCCTAGGCCCAGCAGGGACTCCCATCCCTACTCAGACCATAGAAGGTCTGACCATGAGGTTGAGTGTACCAAGATAATTACATTTTAGTTCTCACAGCAGATTTTTAAGCTTATTGCACCATTATAGGCCCTATTTTACAAGTAAAGAAATGAGACCCAGAAAACTGAATTACCTAAGGTCACACAGTGAAATCAAAGGCAGGGTTAGAACCCAGGAAGGCTGACTTCACACTACGCTTTGGCTCCCTGAGTGCCTACACAGGAAAGGACAGTAAAGGTCTGGCAAAGCAGCTGGCCCCTCTGGTTCATGGCGCCTTCTTGCCTTCCAGCTCTTCAGGGAACACCAGCATCTAGAGGTTTCTTTGCGGCGGCCATCCTCTTCCTGTCACAATCCCACGTGGCACGGGCCACACCTGGCTCAGACCAGGCAGTACTGGCCCTGTCCCCTGACTACGAGGGCATCTGGGCTGATCTGCAGGAGCTCTGGTTCCTGGGCATGCAGGCCTTTACAGGCTGCGTGCCGCTGTTGCCCTGGCTGGCCCCCGCTGCCCTGCGCTCCCGCTGGCCCCAGGAGCTGCTCCAGCTGCTCGGCAGCGTCAGCCCCAGCTCTGTCAAGCCTGAGATGGTGGCTGCCTATCAGGGTGTCCTGGTGGAGTTGGCACGGGCCAACCGGCTGTGCCGGGAGGCCATGAGGCTGCAGGCGGGTGAGGAGACGGCCAGCCACTACCGCATGGCCGCCCTGGAGCAATGCCTGTCGGAGCCCTGAGGGGGTGTCCACTGGGGACAGACCCGGAGGTGGGCAGTGAGGGAAGGAGGGTGGAGGCATCTTCCCTGAAGCCCCCAAACTGGATTTCCCCAAACTCCCCCAAACACCTCAGCATTCTGGCTTTTTCAAAGGCAGGGGCATGGTGCCCACCCTTTAAGTGTAAGGAACTGCATCCCGCCCCCTTGGGCCGCTTAGGGGCAGGAATTATCTTGGAAGTCAACATGGCTGTCCCCGCCAGGTCGGGGAAGATTGGAGTAGCCCCTAGGGAGGGGGCATTAGGTGTCATTGTGCCCATTATCTGACTCCCCTACAGGAGGGAGGCCCAGGGTGGAACAGGGCTGGCAGAGCTGGCTACTTCAGCCCATATGCCCTGCCGGCCAGGGTGTGGGCTCCCCTAGGCTGTGGTTGCCCCTCTGGCCTCCCAGGTCCACGTCCTTTAAATTAGATGTGTGATTCTTGTCCTTGGCCCTCTTGGGCAGGGAGCAGGCTCAGGCCATTGACATTGTAGTTCTTTCTATCAGCTTCAGTGACCCAGGGTCTGAAATGCCCATCCATCCAGGGAGAGCTGGGGCAGACAGTCCTATGGGAGGGGGGGAATTTTCCACCCGACCTTCCTTGAGGGGACCCAGAAGCCCTGGGCCTAGTTGCTAAGCTTTTGTGTCGTGTTGCAGCAGAATGAACGATGAGGGTTGGGGGTTATTTATTTTGCCTGTCCTTTTCCCTGCTTGGACACCTGAGCATCTGATTTGTCCCCCTGGTGCCATCTGGCCTGGCTGGAGCCAAGAACAGGAGGGACACTTCCCCAGAAACCGCATGTTTCCCTAGTGATTGCACCCCATCTCCATCATGGTGCCTGGCTTTAAATCCCACCCCTGCTTATGACTCCTCTCTGCAGAGACGCGACTGGCGGCTCCAGCAGGGACCACCATTCTTATGAACCCAGGGGGACCCCCCCACACACACACCTGATTCCTTGCTTTCTTCCCCCTTCGCCTCCCCCAGTGCGTTCTGTGATCGCCAAGTTCAAAGCTGTGCACATGTGGACACTCAATAAATGTTCATTGGTGACAAGATGGCTCCTGTGTGGTCTGTCCTGAACTTTCTCCCAGGTCCCAGCGGCTCACAACTACCATTTGCTGAACACAAGCCCCGGCAAGCACACTTCACAAGTGTTATTCAGCCCACCCAAGAATCAGGCATTATTATCCTGATTTTACAGGTAGAGAAACTTAGGCATGGATAAGTGATTTGCTCAGGGCATCACAGCTACTGAGTGCCAGAGCCAAGACTCCATCCACACAGGCCATCCGACTTCTCAGCCCACAGCCTTTATTGCTAGAGAAGGGATGCAGGCTCACATGACCAGGCCTAGAGAGGGCTCCGGTTCTCTTCTGTATCAATGAAGTGCTGCTCCTGTGTCAGGAGGTTGTTGCCAAGGAGCACCGCCACATCCTCCAACTTTTAAAGAGAATTCAGAAATCCTAATTTTTATGTAAAATATGATTTTCAAATGTTGATAGTTTAAGTCAACCATTACTACCCAACAGAACACCTACAGGCTAAATGTGGCTTTCAGGCAACCAGCTGTTCACCTCTGTTCTGTACCAAGTGAGAAGGGGAAGGGCCTGAATCTGCAGCAGGAGATGAGCAGAGCACTCCAAACTGTGAGAGTGGGCCAGATCAGCCCCAGGCCTCCACAGCCTTAGCACTCTATAGACTCTTCACATAGGCCCTCAAGCCTATGAGCATTCACTGAGCATGTCCTAAGTGCCTGCTTATGGTTGGCTATGCATAGAAAGAAACATTCATTTATTTGTTGGATGCATTGAAAGTTATGTTCTTAGCATGGATTCCTTGAGGTCCCTGAAAAATATGAATGAAAAGACATATCCTGCCCTCAAGCAACTTAAAATCTAGAGGGGAAATAGACAAGACAATAAACAGCTCCTAAAGGTATAACCAGTTGTTCTAGAGGGGTCTGAACAAAGCATGGCTGGAGCCTGAGAGCCTCTCGACCTGGCTGAGTAAGTCTAGGAAAAGTACTTGCTCAGACCTGAGGATGAGTAGGGCTTGCCAGGCAGATGAGCAGAGGAACAGTAGGCATGAAGGCATGCAAGCTTGGGAACTGCAAGTAGGTCAATGCTATGGTAGAAAGTGTGAGTGGAGAGTGTGGAAGATAAGGTTGGACCACTGGACATGAACCAGATCTTACAAGATGTGGGATTATGCTGAGATGGCAGACTTTTGAGTAGATTAAATGTGATTCGGTTTGCATTTAAGTAAGATGAGTTTAGCTGCAAGAAGTACGTTGGAGACACGGAGCTCAGAGAGGAAGTAGTAAGTCTGAACTAAAGCCAGTGGCAGTGAGGATGGAGAAAATAAAGGCAGGTGTTATTTAATAGGACTTCGTGATTAATTGGAAGTGAAGAGGGATAAAGAGCCAAGGATGACTTCCAGATTCCTGATGTGGGCCACTGAGTGAATAAGGCCATTTGCTGTCATGGGGAACACTGGGAAACAGGTTTGTGCAAAATACAAGCTCTAACTGTGAATGATGCATTGGTGCTACCTGTGGGATATCCAGGGGGCAGTTGCTTTCTGTGCTCTGGAATTGAGACAGGTCTGAGTGAGCAACAGATTTGTCAGTTGTCGGTATAGAGAGGGTCCTTAAGTCGTGGGAATGCTTGAGGTCATTTGGGGAAGTGCAAAAAGAAGAGAAGGGCCCCAGAGCAAGTGGGAACCACGCATGGTCCCTGCTTCTCAAAGTACCCTCCCTCATGCAGTGGGGAGCCAAACACTGAAGGAAGACTCCCAGCAAGGCAGACTGAGCTCTTCTGTACTTCAGTGAGGGATGGTCAGAAAATTCTGGGCTCCGGAATGGGAGGGGGAGAGGCCAAGCGGGCTCCTCCTGATAATTCAGCTTCCAGGGAGAAAAAGGAGACCCAAGCTGCAGTTGTGAAATCTAACCACAAGGTGGAGCGTAAGCATCTCCTTGTGCCAGAATTCCTCCACCCTGTGCGCAGCCAGGCCCAGAGCAGGAAGGAGGCTGTCCGGGCTGGGAGAAAAGTGGTTGTGACAATAAGAAAGGAGGCAGGCCTGAGTTTTTTCTTTACATTCAAGTCCAAAAGCAAACTCACTTTTTGAAAAGAGAGGGGAAATGCTGAGCTTGGGGGAAAATCAATAAGCCAAGTGTGCCAAATGGGAGTCTATGTATGTTGGAACGTGAGCACCTATGTGTCCATATAGGTAGTGTTCCCATGTTGTATGTGTGTTTCCCATGAATGTCTCTGTGCATGTTGTGTGTCCAATGTGCCTAGGGATGTCTGCATGTGTGACCCATGCATATCCCAGGCCTCCACATGTGTGCACGTGTCCCAAAGAGTGGACAACCAGCAAGGTCCTCCTCCATGTTTCAAGCGAGGAGTCCCTCGGCCCTGAAGGAGAAGAGCAACAGAGTCTACAGCCATAAGGTCCTTAAGTTTTTAGGAGGACCTTGCGAATGCTGTGTGAATTCAAATCAGCAACACTATGGAGAACACCCTTCTCCCTGGTTAGCCATAAGCAAAATCACTTATTTGTAAGATGACTTCCTTGGATTAAACCTGGGTTCTATAACCAGCTGTTCAAGGTCATGCTCACATGAAGCCTTTCTCTACAACTGCTCACTAGACTGAGGGATTCATAAATTCACCTACTCGTTTATAATTTATTATTTTTTTTAGATTTTATTTATTCATTTTAGAGAAAGGAGACAGACAGAGAGAAGTGGGGGAGGAGCAGAAAGCATCAACTCCCATATGTGCCTTGACCATAAGGCAAGCCCGGGGTTTCGAACCAGCGACCTCAGTGTTTCGGGCTGACGCTTTTACTCATTGCGCCACCACAGGTCAGGGGTATCATTTATTTAATAAGCATTTATTGAGTACCTACCATGCACCAAACCCAGTGCAGAACACGTTTTCTGTTTCTCCTTTCATCTTCTTGTGAAGTATAGTCCATGAGGCAGGGAGGGAAAATTAGTTGCAGCTGCAAAGAGCCTGGAATGCTGGTTAGATAGAGTGCTTCATTTTTTTTTCCCTGAAGATGGGCCAGAGGGAGCCCCAGTGAATTTACAGTAGAGAGGTTACATGGTCTAGTCATTCCTGTTGCTAAATGGAATTGGAATTGGGTCAGAAGAGAGATGGATGAAGAAGGCAGGAGACCAGTTAGCGGGTTTGCAATAGTTGAGGCAATGGTTCTCAGACTTTATAGTGCTTCTGAGTCACGATAGAGGCTTACTAAAACAGTTTGCCAGGCCCCACCCCCAGAGTTACTGATTCAGCACTTTTGGAGTGAGGTCCAAAAACTGACGCTTCTAACATATTCCCAGGTGATGCAGGTAATGCTGGTCCAGGGATCACACTTTGAGAACTAGTGGTCTATCACAAAAAGTAAGGTAGTTTAAGGTGCTGATAGAGGAGTGGAGAGAGATGTTTAAGGGTTAGAAATGAACACTCCATGAGGAGTAAACTAAGTGGTGGGGGGGGGATTAGAGTCCAGGATGACTCTATTTTTTATTTGAAGGATAGTAGTGCCATTTATGGAACTACAGAACTCGGGAGGATCTGAAGATCGTTGTAAATAGGTCAAAAAAAGGCAGAAGCTTCAATTCTAAGGATGAATAACTGACATTAAGGGTGTGGGTGAAAAGAGAAGAAATAGAATAAAGACTGAGAAGTGACCAGAAAAGGAGAATAAGGCAAAAAGGGGGTGTGTTAAGCTGCCAAGAAATAGGGTGAGGAAATCCAAGGAAGCCACTGGACAGGCAGTCCGTCCTGTGATTCAGGCCTTCCCAAGCCTGCAGGAGAAAGAAGGGGAACCCCACAGCTGGGCATGGGAGTTATCAGCCTTGCTGTGCCGGACTTCTCCCAACCTGCATGCCACGCATTGGCACACATATACATGTCCTGGAGCCTGACTTCTGATGTCCTTTACTGAAGTTGAGGGTGGGGGTAAGAGTAGTCTCATCACAGACTCACATACCCACATATATAGACACACAAACAAACACACTCCTGGCCTCTGATCTCTCCTGAGCACAAAGGTCACAGAGCTATCCAATTCTGCTTCATCCATTACTGTAGCTGCTGGTATCAATTTCCAGGAAGTTCTTAGTGATAAATAATTGGCTGCTGTTAGCCTCCTCCTTCCCCACAGCCCTCCAGGCTGAGATGGCCAGACCTGAGTTCTGCCCCTACCATGTACCTCCTGGAATACCCCTTCAAGTCTTCACCATGTACATTTCATGGGTTAATGTTTTCTCCTCTACTTCCCCTTCTCCTTTAATCTATCTCAATGTTTTTACCTTTATGTTCTCATCTTCCACTTCACAAGAAAGGGACCTAAGAAAACATCTAGTCCTCTCTGTCCTCCCCTACTTTATTGTTGCTGTTGAAGTTGCAAAATTGAGGTTCAAGAGGAAAAGGGATTTGGCCATGATCACAAGTCAATTGAAGTCAGGACTAATTCTAGGCACCTGAGTCTCAGGCAACACAGCATAAGAATAGAAATTCTGAGCACTGAGTAGGGCTGGAATCAGATTACCCCCCAGTTCTGCCTTGACTAGCTGTTTGACCTCAGGCAAGTCAGTTCACCTCTGCCTCATTTTCCTCACCTGAGACTAGGGATGATAGGGCTCTCTATCTCACCAGGCTTTCTTTTGAGTGCTGAATAGATCAATATTCATAAAGTACTTAGCACAGAGTCTGGCACGCTCTTATAACCAGTGTTTGCTGTGACTATTTCTACTATGCCCTGGTCTGAACAGCCAGCATTTTTTAAAGTGGTTTTTTTTTTTTAATTTATTGATTTTAGAGAGAGAGAAAGGTGGAGAGAGAGAGGAGAGTCCATTTATTTTTCTACTTACATATGCATTCATTGGTGGATTCTTGTATGTGCCCTAACCTGGAATTGAACCCACAACAGCATATGCAGAAGATGCTCTAACTAATTGAGCTACCCAGCCAGGGCTCCCTGGTCTTTTTAGAAACACCTTCCTTCTGCTTTCTTAATTCTCATTCCCCTTAGCATTCCTCTCATTTCCTTTTCTTTAAATCCCTGTCCCTATTTCTCTCAGCAGGGCAGGATTGGGTTTTGGGAAAAAGAAAGATGGAGTAACTACAGAGACTGGAACATGCTTGAGAGCCAACCAGTACCTACCATGGGAACACACAGCCTGCGTATGCTAGTGCAAGGATTGTATATGTCCACACTGTGTCACTTACACAACAAGTGTCATTTACTCAACAAGTCCACATTCAATCAGCCTCAGTCCTCCTGGCTTTGGAAACATTCTAAACCCTCAAGTGGAGCCCATGTCCAACCCCAGTTCAGGCAACACTGACCAGATTGTGTCTCCAGCTTCCTCAGACCCCAACTTGCCACTGAAATTACCAACCACTGGGAAGCGTGAGGTAAGTGGGCACCCTAAGAGGAGCTTTGATCTGGAAGCATTGAGAGAGACTGTGATGCCCCCTGCACACACACACACAGACACTGA
Organism: Rhynchonycteris naso; assembly: GCA_037038555.1. Classification (NCBI taxonomy): domain Eukaryota; kingdom Metazoa; phylum Chordata; class Mammalia; order Chiroptera; family Emballonuridae; genus Rhynchonycteris; species Rhynchonycteris naso. The sequence goes on along the minus strand of CM072997.1, from coordinate 211,045,061 downwards.
CACACGCATGCACATAAGCTGGTGGGTTTGAGACTGCAACTCACAAACTTCTTTCACATTCACAGTCGCCCATCTCATCCACAGTCGGTGATATGGTTAAAAGGACAGATACCCATTTTACAGATAAGGAGGCTGAGGTCAAAGAAGAGTGGTGCTTTGCTCAAAGACAAAGAAGCAATAAAGCTTAGACTCAAACCTAGGACCCCTATGTCGCAGCCTTGAATCATCTTGCACAGCAGCTAGAAGCAGAGGCAGATTAAGGTCGGTTGAGGCCCCGGGCGCAGAAGAAAATATTGGGCCCCTTACATTAGAGAAAAAGTAAAAAGTTGGGGCTTTGTGGGGCCCTTCCGAAGTCGGGGCCCGGGGCGCCCGCCGTTAAATCAGCCTAGCATGGGAGACCCGCGGGAGTTGGATTCACAACGCGTTATCCGCCCCGTGGGGTCGCGCTAAAGCCACGCCTCCCCTAGAGCTTTCGCTGGTGAGAAGGAAGAAAGCGATCTCCGCGTGTCTCTTTAATGCGCGCCCCCGGAGGTCCAGCGCGCCCCCGCCACTATAACTAGAGTGCATGGAGCAGGCTGCTCTCAAAGGAAGAAGGGCGGGCGCTGGGCACCCGTAGTCTGACTTTTCCAAGTACGGTCACAGTCCATCAGGCCCATCTCCCGCCCCCATGGACTCTCCCGGGGGCGCCCACACTTGAGGACCCGACACCCGCTGGGTTCAGGGGTGGGTTGCACCCCGCCGCCGCCAAGTGACCCTCGTGGGCCGGGCAGGCTCCCGCACCTCTTCCCGCAGCGCTGGCCGTCGGGCGAAGGCTCCGCTGTCGCCACGCCTCGCGCCCCACGCTACCCGCCCCATGCTAGTGCATACTTATTCCCCCATGGTGAGTAGTCTCCGGTCCGGGGGCGCGGGGACAGCGTGAAGCCTGAGTGCTAAACCTTCCGGACCTCCTCCTCCAACGAAATCTCGGAGGAAGGGGTCTCAGGGACTTGGCCAGCTAAGAATGGTGAGCGCAGGAGACCACTGTTCCCAGCCCGAGGCTCCTGCGCCCGCTGGTCACTCAGACATAAATCCCCGGCCCCGGGAAGCGGGTAGGAGGACAGCAGCTGGACCCATGCGAGCTGTCCAGGAGGAGGGTCCTTTGGGGCTGGACTCCTTTCAGCTGTTGGTGGGTAGCCTAACGCGCCCTTCTCTCTTCCCAGGAGCGCCCCGACGGGCTGGGCGCAGCGGCTGGAGGGGCCCGCCTGTCGTCTCTGCCTCAGGCTGCCTACGGGCCGGCGCCGCCGCTCTGCCACACGCCGGCCGCTGCCGCGGCCGCCGACTTCCAACCGCCCTACTTCCCGCCACCTTACCCGCAGCCGCCACTTTCCTACGGCCAGGCGCCCGACGCCACCGCGGCCTTTCCCCACCTGGCCGGCGACCCGTACGGCGGCCTGGCGCCCCTGGCACAGCCGCAGCCTCCACAGGCCGCCTGGGTCGCGCCCCGCACCGCCTCCCGCGCCCACGACGAGCCGCCCGGCTTGCTGGCGCCCCCCGCCCGCGCCCTGGGCCTAGACCCTCGCCGCGACTACGCCGCCGCTGTGCCCCGGCTCCTGCACAGCCTGGCCGACGGCGCGCACGGCCTGGCCGACGCGCCCCTCGGCCTTCCCGGGCTGGCGGCGCCGCCGAGCTTGGAGGACCTGCAGGTGAGGCCGGAATGGTCGGGATTGGCCAGGACCGGTCGCGGTGATTTAAGGCTCTGGCTGGAGACAGAGCGACGAATACCGGAACCCGACTTTTCTCCCTGCCTGCCACTTCTCCCTCGTGATTCCAAGGATGTGTCCCACGTCCTGGGTTAGATGCTTCCCGGCCATTAAGGTGGCCTGGCACTGAGTCTGTGCGCGGTGTCTGTATGGCGGCAACCTACGGTGGAGTAAATGGAAAAGGGTTGAGCCGCCGCTCTCCTTCTTGGCTGGGCCTTTTAGGGCATCCATGCCCAGTCATGGTCTGTTAGGGCAGTCTGTGCCTGGCGCGAAGAGAGTCAGAGGAATTGCCTAAGATTCGAAATTCCCTTACAGCACCGTGAGGTATCGGGGGCCAAGGTCGGCTGCACAGATAGTGCATCCTTGGTGAATCCTGGTCCCGCCCGTCGCCGCCCGTGGCGATAGTGGTGCGCAAAGGGCGGAGCAAACAGGACTGGGACCAGGGACAGCCGGGACTTGGGAAGCGACATGACACTAAGTACACAAGCGTCCTTACCACCGCCTCTCCTATTTGCAGGTCATGGACGAGTCGGGAATGAGCCTCCTGGACCAGTCCGTCATCAAGAAAGGTAAGGAATGGCGTGCATCCGCCAGGGCAGAACCCGGCGAGATGGTGTAGGCCCTGGGCGCAAAGACCCATTTTCTTCCTTCATGGAGCGTGTCTCGCGTGCGTCACTGGGCTCGGCGCACTCTTCCTGGCCCAGTAGAGGTGCAGTGGAAGCTGGGTGGCCTGTCTAGAGCTTTGGCAGCTGTGCAGGTTGGTGAGTTGGCCCTAGAGCCTGCGGCCTGAGGTGGGCAAAATCCATCATCTCTCACTCCGTTTCCCCCTACCCCCAGTCGAGCCGCACAGGGGCCTAGTGTCTTCCTACCGAGGGGAGGGCGCTCTTGTGGATCTGGAGTTAATTTACAGAACGAGTTAAGCCACTTCCCTATTTCCTAAGAGGTGAGAATGGGGTGCTGTTCCCACGAATTTCGTTAAATGATTTCCACACTACAGTCATACCAATTGCCAGTCTGGCAAGCGATTTCTGCCCCTCCCTTCTCATAAGGCCTTGGAGGCTAATGGGGGAGAGAGGGAGTTGAATTTCTCTGGGAAATTTTCTCTCCAAGCGGGAGTCTCTTTCGGCATCTAGGATTAGGGGAGTTGGTTGTGATATCGTAAATTAGGTGGTGTGCTGAAGGGTGAGGGCCTGCCTGCTTCTGGGTGTCTGTGAATCTGGGTCCTGTACATGCCTGTATGTGTTTCCGTTGCTGTGAGTATGTAGTGTTAGTGTATATTTCTGTGTGCTCAGGGATCTCTATGTGTGCGTCACGGTCTCAGTTGCGTCCCAGAATTTGACCTTTGGTTCTGAGAATCTCTAAGCACGTAAGGGTCATTCCCTGTGTATTTTCAGTGGTGTTTGTGTCTCTGGACTTGTAAAAGCCAAGGATTTGAGACCTGCCCTCAATGGATTTTTCAGCTTAAGGACCAAGTTCTGGCTGTGTCAGGAAAAGGAAAGAAAGAAACAGAGATTCTGAGGGGTCCAAGCCTTGGGTAGGCTCCTTAGGTTTGGGGCAAATGCAGAGCGAGAATCTGGAGGGACAGATAGTCCCTGGTGCCTGAGGCTGGCACTGTTTCCATGGGATTAGGCTCAAGTTGTTTTTCAAGAGTGAATTCAAGCCCAGGCTCTGTTTGCCCTTCACATGTTCCCAGCAGAAGCTGGGGTGGAGGTGGGCGATGGGGGTTGGACTTCCAGAAACTCAGCCACCAAAAATGTGTGTGTGTGTGTGTGTGTGTGTGTGTGTGTGTGTGTGAGTGAAGCTGAAGGGAAAGGGCTCTTGGAACTTGGGAGAGCATGGTTCCAGGTATTGGAGCTGTGTCACCTGGAGCTGGAATTTGGGAGGACCCTGGAAGCCCCGCTGCCTGAAGTTAGGGTGGAGGTGTGCACTCAGGACCCAGCTCTTTGGGGCAGGCCCTTCTTTGGCTTAGTGGACTTTTTTGAACTGGTCAGAAGAAAGCGCTCGGTCAGCCTAGAGATATGATCATGGTCGCAGCCCCCACTTCCTGACTCTTGCCCTGACTGGAGGGTCTGGGGGACCTAGGCTCACTGACTCCTGGGGGAGGCCATCCCCCCCCCCTGCATTTTGGGAAGGAACTTGGGGACCTCTGCCCTGGGGAAGAGTAGAAAGATCAGCTGGTGCTCTGAGTACCTTAAACCCCAATCCCCAGACCAGAGCAAGGAGGGAGGTCTGGCTGTGAGGGGAGACTAGAGTTGCCCCAGAGTTGGTTTCTTTTAAGGGACATTAGCTTCCACAAATTCTCAGGTCCTAGGTGTGCGCAGGAATCCTGAAGGCGATCCCAAGAATACAATGAGTGTGGCTAGGATGGCCCAGAGTGCTACTGTGCTGGCTGGGGGCAGGCTGGGTGGGGATGGGGGGAGGTAGATGTGGTTGTGGTGCGGCGGCGCGGGGTGTTGCCGGCGCAGACTTGCGCACCTGCTGCACCGCAGGGTCAGCGGGTCCGAGGCTAAATGCAGCAAGGTGGAGTGCTGGCGACCTGAGCTGGGTACTGCGCACTGAGCGCCCAGCCCTGGACGAGCTGCGGATAAGGTGGCGGGGAGGGGAGCGGGAGCGGGGGGGGGGCGGGGGGGGTGTGTGAGACAGCGAGGGGCTGCCTTTGAAAATGTAAGTGTCTGGTCCCGCGCCAGGAGCTTGGCTTTCTACTGACGCAGCGGACAGGCCTTTAGTCGAGAAGAGAGGCTCAGTGCCGGCTCACTCAGGCTTTGCAAACGTGGAGGGCAGTGCTGGTCCCTGGAGGTCCTGACCTCGGGGTGTGCGTGGTGGGCAAACGTGCGGGGAACCTCTTTGGCTGAACAGGTGGTCCGGCTGCAACCCAGCTCCCAGCTCCCAGCTGGCAATTTTTTCCGCTGTCACTGCGGTTCTCTGGCCACGCCACCAACTCCTTGGGGGCGGTGAGTTAGAGCCCTTCTTTGCCCTCAGGCCCTTCCGACCGACATCGGGAGCCTCTGTCGAATCCTGAAGTCCTCTGGCACTTGTATGGCAGCTGCGAGGACCCCATTCCCACCCGGGCCCTGGTTTATGGAAAGTTGATCTTAGCTGATTCCTCCAGCTCGCACAGGCCCTGGTGGGAGCGGTGCCGTGTAGAAGACGGTTGGAGTCCATGGGGCACCACAGAGGCTAGAAGTCCTCCTGGCTCACACCTTTGTCTTAAAAGTTTCTCTGCTCCAGGCATCCGTCCTGGAGGGGAGGAGAGGTGAAGCCCTGGCTGGAAATCAAACCCGGGACTTCATACGCCAGGCCAATGCTCTACTGCTGAGCCAACCAACCAGGGAAATAGTATCTTTTGAGCTGTAAAAATTTGTAATTTTGAAGAGTCCAATTTGTCATTTTCTTTCATGGATCCTGCTTTTGCTATTGTATCTGAGAACTCTTTGCTCAACCCAAGGTTGCAAAGATTTTCCTCCTATGTTTCCTCAGGAGGGATTTCCATTTTAACCAGCTTTCTGGGACAGTCTGTTGCATACTCCCCATATTCAATGATCAGACCATTTTCTACCACCTGTGGATAATGTATAGACATGTGTGAGCATCCTGTCTGACAAGTGAATAACTAGGAGCTGCTGTATCTGTAAGAGTGTGCAGTATATGCGAATGGCTTCTGCTTGTGTGACCAGGGATAGTGTGACTAGAACACTTCCATTTCAGAAGTCACTATGGTATGGGAGACAAACCCAGTGACTCTGCTTTGCAATCTGTTCTAGCTTAATTCTATGAATATCCCTTTCTCAGGCTGCCTGCTTCTCTCACCTTAGGTTCCATCACTCTTTTTTTTCTTAGTTATTGATTCTGGAGAGACAAGAGAAGGGGAGAGAGAGAGAGAGAGAGAAACGTTGATTTTGTTGTTCCACTTATTCATGCATTCATTGGTTGGTTCTTATATATGCTCTGACTGGGAATTGAATCTGCAACCTTGTCTTATTGGGACAAGACTCTAACCAACTGAGCTACCCAGCCAGGGCAAGGGTTCATTTCCTCTTGCCATTTTTTTAAAAATTAATTTTTGTGACAGAGAAAGAGAGATAGAGAGAGGGACAGACAGACGCGAGAGAGATGAGAAGCATCAATTCTTTGTTGTGGCACCTTAATTGTTCATTGATTGCATTCTCATATTTGCTTTGACCCAGAGGCTCCAGCAGAGCGAGTGACCCCTTGGTCAAGTCAGTGACCTTGCGCTTCAAGCCAATGGCCTTCTGGCTCAAGCCAGCGACCATGGGGTCATGGCTATGATCCCACACTCAAGCCAGCAACCCCACACTCAAGCTGGTGAGTCCATGCTCAAGCCTGCAACCTCGAGGTTTCGAACCTGGGTCCTCTGTGTCCCAGTCTAATGTTTTATCCATTGTACGACTGCCTAGTCAGGCTCCTCTTGCCATTATTTTGAGGGAAGAGGCTCTGAGGAAAATGGGAAGGACAAGAGGAAGCAGCAAAGTCTCTTATTCATACACACAAACACATCTCCACCTGTCATGCACCTATACTCGGCTGCACCTATGTTTCCATAAATCTGGGATATAGTATGTTTAAATTTAGCAACAAGAGCAAAAGCACTTGCAGATATCCATATGCATGCTACCACATTCCTGCAATACTCGAGGAGGGTAGAGACTATGTGTTCATAGCTGAGGTTCAGTATTTGTTGAATGAATAAGTGTGCATATGCACAATCTCATCCTCATTGTTCTAGCTATGGCATGGAATATAATTTTTGCAGTCATTTTGTGAAACACATGTGGTCATCATGTCACTGTTTGCATACAAACAGCCTCATGCAGCCTTAGTTTCTCTCCCCTCTCACAGGATCTGGCCCTAGGTTTGTTTGTTCAAGATTTTTTAAAAAAATTTTATTTATATAGCCCTGACCAAATAGCTCACTCAGTTGGAGCATCATTCCAAAACACAGAGGTTGTGAGTTCAATGCCTGGTCAAGGCACATACAGGAACAGCTCGATGTTTCTGACTCTCTGGCTCTCTCTTTCTGCCTCTCAAAAGAAAATATTATTTATTTATTTATTAGTTTTACAGAGAAGTTGGGGAACAAGAAGTATCAACTCATAGTTGCTTCACTTTAGTTGTTCACAGATTGTTTCTCATATGTGCCTTGACCAAGCAAGCCCAGGGTTTCAAAACATTGATCTCAGCATTCCAGGTCAACGTTTTATCCACTGTGCAGCCACAGGTTAGGCTGGCCCCAGGTTCTTTATTTATTTTTTTCTTGTTTTTTTTTTGTTGTTTTAGCAAGAGAGACAGAGGGACAGATAGGGTCAGACAGATAGGAAGCGAGAGAGATGGGAAGCATCAATTCTTCATTGTGGAACTTAGTTGTTCATTGATTGCTTCCTCATATTTATGTGTCTTGATGGGGGAGACGGCTCCAGCTGAGCCAGTGACCCTTTGCTCAAGCCAGCAACCTTGGGGTCATGTGTATGACCCCACACTCAAGCCAGTGACCTTGGAGTTATGAACGTGGATCCTCTGTGTCCCAGGCCAATGCTCTATACACTGCACCACTACCGGGTCAGGCACTCTTTTTATTTTTAATTTATCAATTTGTTGTTTTATTTTTTTAAATCAAACTTCAGGTATAATTTATATACAATACAGTTCACCCTTTTTTAGATGTGTATGTCTGAATTTTGACAAGTGTGAACATATGTAATCATGTAACCATTAAAATAATTAAGATATAGTATAGTCTCCTTAAAATGTCACCTCAAGGCAGAGGGACAAAGGTGAAGAAAGAACCCATGAACAGGCCTGAGAGACACTGGGGTGAGAGATGGAGTTGACTTCTATTACATGTCCAGTGCCAGTGTGTCTGTCCAGTCAGGACATCCTTGCTCTTCACTCTGGGAGAGGGCTGAGTTAGGGTAAGGCTGAGGCAGGTTCAGGCAACAGCAGGATCAGAGCCCTGTTTAAAATTTTGATATTTTGTCGGCATGGGCTTTTTCATTAATTTTTTAAATACTGCATAAAAATACTATTTATCTTGGGGGGGGACGATGTGGTATGTAGAGGGTGTTATATTGAGTGGGTCACTTGTAACCATGTCAACACAATAAATTAAAAATAAAAATTTTTAATTAAAAGAATAACTCAGAATAAAAAGACTATCTTGATTACTGAGATTTTTTTTCAGTGCCTCCTTAAATTAAAAAACATTTTTATTGTTTATTTTATTGAATTTAGAGAAAAAGAAATCCCTGGCTGGTTGGGTCAGTAGTAGAGTGTCAGCCTGGTGTGTGGATGTCCCCAGTTTGATCCTAGATCAGGGCACACAGGAGAAACACCCATCTACTTCTCCACCGCTCTCCCTCTCACTTCTCTCCCTCTCTCTCTCTCTCTCTCTCTCTCTCTCCCTCCCTCCCTCCCTCTTTCCCTCTCTCCCTCTCTCCCTTCCCCCTCTCCTCTTCCTCTTCTGCAGCCATGGCTTGATTGGAGTGAGTTGGCCCCAGGTGCTGAGGATGGCTCCATGGCCTCTGTGTCAGGTGCTAAGAAGAGCTTGGTTGCTGAGCAACTGAGCAACGCCCCCAGGTGGGCAGAGCATCACTCCCTAACCTTCTTGTTGGGTGGGTCCCAGTCGGGGCACATGTGGGAGTCTTTCTCTGTCTTCCCACCTATCACTGAATAAAATAAAATTTTTTTTAAAAGATAAAGGAAGGGCCTGACCAGGCGGTGGCACAGTGGATGGAGCATCGGACTGGGATGCAGAAGACCCAGGTTCGAGACCCCAAGCTCGCCAGCTTGAGCACGGGCCCATCTGGCTTGAGCAAAAAGCTCATCAGCTTGGACCCAAGGTCGCTGGCTCCAGCAAGGGGTGGCTCGGTCTGCTGAAGGCCCACGGTCAAGGCACATGTGAGAAAGCAATCAATGAACAACTAAGGTATTGCGACCGCAATGGAAAACTAATGATTGATGCTTCTCACCTCTCTCTGTTTCTATCTGTCTGTCCCTATCTATCCCTCTCTCTGACTCTCTCTCTGTCCTGGTAAAAAAAAAAAAAAAAGAATAGGGGGAGCTGACAAAGACCCTCTTATATAAAAAAAAAGATAAAGGAAGGGAGGGAGAGAGAGAGAGAGAGAGACAGAAATAGGAACATTGATCCGTTCCTGTATGTGCACTGGCCGGGGATCAAACAGACAACCTCTGTGCTTGGGGATGATGCTCTAACCACCTGAGCTATCTGGCCAGGGCGTGCCTCCTAAATTTTGCACCCCAGGATAGTGCCTCATTTGCCCCACCCTAGTTTTGGTCCAGTTCTGGGACAGAGAACCAGCCTGGGATGGGATGTGTGTGCTGCTCATTCTCTCCACCTCCCCCAGCTTCCAACTTCTCCACTCACCCTCATCCATGACCTTTTGGCCCTTCCCCGGTGCCTGAATGGGGACCCAGGGAGGAAGGGCAGTTTTACTATTAGGTGCTATTAAAGGGATGGGGCTCCTCCAGCACCTGTCCCCCAAACCTGGGCAGTGGGCCATCATCACTCTTTTTCCCACTTCAGATTTCAAAGGCCTTTTGCCTCACTCACTCATTTCACATTCACTGGCACGCACTTGTGCCAAGACTCTGCCCTCAAGGAACTCCTAGTTGGTGGGGACAATGGGAGTAGAAGCATACAGGAAGGTTCAGTGTGTGAGGAGAGGGATCAAGGGTGAGAGGGAGCTAGGGTGGAGGGCCCAGGAAGCTTTGCAGTGGCGATGGTGCTGGAACTAAAGCTTGGGAAGGAGGGGGCCCTGCTGGGTAACACAGAGAAGGGCCCCTGAGCTGGACTGTGAGCAGTTCTCATGCTGGTGGCCCCACATCCCAGTGGTACTTTATACATGTTCTATTTGGCCTGTGCTGGGTTTTTTAATGTTTGAGTTAGTTGTCAACGTTTAAAAATACAGAGATTTCACATAGAAATCCAGAATTCTGGGCTCACTGGCAACAAACCAACCAGTTCTGGAATGTTTGTACGTCTAACACAGTAACAGCCAAGAGCGGCTTTATACAGGGCAGAGCCCGTCACCTGTCATTACATCTCGCTGACTTGTGTTACCTGTTGTGCTTCCCCTTTTGAAGTCTAGCGCTTTGCTGTCCACTGTGGGAGCCACTAGCCACTAGCCACATGGGGCTGTTGGGCATTTGAAATGTGGCTAGTATGCATTAAGATAAGCTGTAAGTGTAAAATATCATTGGATTTTGAAGACTAAGTATAAAGAAAGAATGAATATTATGTTTCAATGATAATATTTTTGATATAAAATTAACCTTACATGTTTCTTTTTACTTATTTTAAAATGGAGCTATGAGAAAATATAACTTTACGTATGTGGCTCACAGAATACTTCTGTTGGTCAGTGTGGGTCTAGAGGCTAAAGGATAAATGGGGGGCCAGGCAAGAGGGGTAGGCACAGTCAGACCCCAAAGGAGGGAGAAGTGGGGCGTGATGATGGTAAGGATGTAAACTTTGGAGTCCATAATCAGAGCTCATGCTCTTTATTACTGTGCCAGAACTTTGTATCTTCACTTTGAAATGAGGATGGATAATGTCATCCTCTCTGCGTAGCTGTTTATGTAAAGCACTGGGTATAGAGTCAGTACTTCCTGAAGGATAGGCAACCTCATTTCGCCCAGCTACAGAGCTGGGATGTGTTTCTCAGGGAACTGACCAGGCACAGACCAGTTTTAGGCTGGAGGGTAATGCCTGTTTCAGAAAGATCCCTCTGGGCCCTGGCAATTTGGTTCAGCAGTAGAGCATTCCCGGTCAGGGCACCCAGGAGAAGTGCCCATCTGCTTCTCCACCCCTCCCCCTTAACTCACTCACTCTCTTTTTCTCTCTCTGCCTCCCGCAGCCATGGCTCGAACAAAAAAGTTGGCCCTGGGTGCTGAGGATGGCTCCATGACCTTGCCTCAGGCGCTGAAATAGCTCAATTGCCAAGCAATGGAGTAGTGGCCCCAGAGGAGCAGAGCATCATCCTGTAGGGGGCTTGCCAGGTGGATCCCAGTTGGGGCACATGCGAGAGTCTGTCTCTCTGCCTCTCTGCCTCCCCATCTCTCATTTAATGAAAAAAAAAGATTCCTCTGGAGCAGGGCAGGGAGACCAGAGCAGGGGCTGTACTGATATCAGGCAGGACATGAGTGACTGTGTGTGTGTATGTGGAGAAATGAAGACCGCAGGACATGGTGACGAGAGGGCATCGTGGAGGGCGTCACTGTGTTTTTTGGCTGGGAGTGAGGAAAGAGGAACAGGGGCATCCACATCCAGAAAGGAAAAAGCTAGAGGGGCTTTTCCAGGCCAGGGTCCTGTCAGCCTTGTCTGCCTGTGTGTTCCCGAGGCTGCGCAGAGCTCCTGGCATACAGATGCTCAGCAAATACATACTTAATGAATGGCTGGAGGGCTAAGAGCACTGTCTTTGAGACGACAATTCAGGGTTTGCTGCTGATTCTAAGTCTACAGCTGTGTGATCTTGCACTATTTCACCTCTCTAGGCTTCAGTTTTCTCATCTGTGAAATGGAAATAATAAATATAGCCCCTTTGTGTGTTGTTCTGAGGCTTCTCACACAGCATAGTGAGAGCTCAGTAACTGTTGGCCACAGACTCCCCACTTGATTCCCTACCCAGCACACAGACCTGCCTTCTCTATCAAGGCTCTCGTTTCCTTAAAAGAAGATAAGCCCCAGGGGAAGTAAGTACCTCAATTATTCTCCCTTCCCTGAAGCTAAGCGGGAAGATGGAGGTTAGACTTCAGGAAGAACTTCCTTTTAGAGCCAAGGGTATCAAAGTACATTTTAGAAAATCAGCTTCTCAGATTCCCTTCCCTGCCCCTCACAGATAATTAGAGAGCATTTGGAGGAGGGGGCTGTAGGGTGTGTCTCTTTTTTTAAATTTTTATTTTATTTTATTTTATTTTACAGGGACAATGAGAGTCAGAGAGAGGGATAGATAGGGACAGACAGACAGAAACAGAGAGAGGTGAGAAGCATCAATCATTAGTTTTTTGTTGCCGCTGCAACACCCTAGTTGTTCATTGATTGCTTTCTCACATGTGCCTTGACCGCAGGTCTTCAGCAGACCTAGCCACCCTTTGCTGGAGCCAGCGACCTTGGGTCCAAGCTGGCGAGCTTTTGCTCAAGCCAGATGGGCCCGTGCTCAAGCTGGCAAGCTCGGGGACTCGAACCTGGGTCTTCCGCATCCCAGTCCGACGCTCTATCCACTGCGCCACTGCCTAGTCAGGCTAGGGTTTGTCTCTTTATTCCTGGTCTCCTTGAGCATCTCAGAGTGACTTGGCAGGAAGGGGCCAGGGTTGGAGGCCTAAGGGGGCCATAACCTCTCTGCCCCCTCACTACTCTGGGGGGCAGTGAAGACATGGGGACCACAAGTGGGCAGGGGACTGCTTGTGATGGGGCAGATCTGCCTGGGCTCTGCCACAGTGACCCAGGAATCCTGCCTCCAGCTCAGACTCCATTTCTTCATTTTCTACTCCCCCTGGTCACACATGCCCAAACTGCAGGAGTCTGCTGGAGCTGTTTGAGTTTTAACAGGAAACCAGCCTCACTCAGTGAATGGAACATAGGTTCAAGAACCAGACCGCTCTGGGTTCAATTTCCACCCCCCTTAGCTGAGTGAACTTGGGTGAGTCACATTAACCTCAACATGTCCCAGTTTCTTCCTTGGTAATGCAGGGATAGTACAACCATCCTCTGAAAAATGCTGGGACACTTAGATGTGTAGTGTGTGCACAGCATGGAGCATGGTGCCCCCCACACAGCTGGTGTGTCACCAGATGCTCGCTCCACAGCTGGCCAGTGCCCTGTGGTCCTGGCTCAGTGTTGTTTCTCTCTCCCTTGCTCTTGCTTCTGCTTCACAGTCCCCATCCCCTCCAAAGCCAGCAGCCTCCCAGCCCTCTCACTGGCCAAAGACAGCCTGGTTGGCGGCATCACGAACCCCAGTGAGGTCTTCTGCTCTGTGCCTGGCCGGCTCTCGCTGCTCAGCTCGACATCCAAGTACAAGGTGACAGTGGGGGAGGTCCAGCGGCGACTCTCGCCTCCCGAGTGCCTCAACGCCTCACTCCTGGGTGGTGTCCTTCGCAGGTAGGAGGGCCAGCCCACACCTCCCTGCACAGTGCCTGGGTCAAAATCCATGGTCATTTCCAACCTCCTCAGGGGATCAGAGAGAGGCCAGCCTCACCCCAGGCTTCAGGGCCATCTACACCTCAGTCTCCCTGGGGATTGTGCTGCTCGGAGGGCAAGCCCAGGTCCCCAGCAGCAACCACAGGTCTGTGGCCTTGGCAGTGGGGTGTGGAGGAGAAAGAAACCTAGACAGAGGGAAGGGTTGGAGGGCTCACCCACGTTGGGCAGGATGCACAAGGCTGGGTCTGGGGAAGAGAGAGTGCCGTCTCCACGCCCTCCTCTAGGAAAGGGACCCCCCAGGACACAAAGCCTGTTCCCTGTGGAGCCTAGGCCCCTCTGGTGTGTATGTTTTGTAGTCTAGTTATCTTCTAGTTATGTCTGTCTTTCTCTGTGTATATCTTTGTGCCTGGATTGGGTATTTTCACTTCGGGGCTATGAGTTTTGGTGTGTCTGAGGATGGTGTGTACATGTGTGTGCATACATGAGTGCATATTGGTGTAGGGGTTTGCCAGGAGGATATGTTTCCATAGACGTGAGCTTCCTGTGTTACGTTTAGTGGGATGTGTTGGCTAGAGTATGTCCTGCCCTGTGTGTGTGATTGCATGTACATCTGGAGCTAGACATATGTATGTTTTGATGTCTGTACCTCTTGGGGGGGGGCTGCATTTGTGCAGGTGTGGGGTTATCTCCTTATTCCTGGTCTCTGTGAGCATCCCAGAGGGAATTGTCTGAATCTGTGAGTGTCTGTACATGTCCCCGGGATCCTGACTTGGTGTGCACATTTGTCTCTCTATTTCTATGTGTCACGGGCTGTCTGAGTGTGTGTGTCTCTGTATATGTCTGTCTCCTTTGGGGGAGTTATTCTTGGCCCTCAGTGTGTGCTCATCTGTGTATGTAGCTATATGTGTCTATGTCTGCTTGTCCCAGTGCATCTCTGCATAAAGGTCGGTGTGTCCCTGGGTAGGTGTGTATGGCCTAGCTGGCAGGCTGAGGTGGGGAAAAGGTCTATCCTGCCCCATCCTGGACTGTCCTGCTATTGAGATTAAGGGGAAATGAGGGGCTCCGGAGCTGGATGCTAAGTCCCTTGACACTCCCCCCTCCATCTTGGCTACAGAGCCAGTGAGGTTGAAAGAAGGTTGGGACCAGGCTGAAAGAGGCCCCAGACTGTCCCCAGGGCCATATGCAAGCCTCAGCAGGGTTGAGGGAGGCAGGAAGGTCACTTAGCCTGCATGCTTCTCTCTCATCTTCATAGCGTATGTCTGTCTCTCTCTGTGCATGTGAAGGGCCAAGTCCAAGAATGGCGGCCGGTGCCTGCGGGAACGGCTGGAGAAGATTGGGCTCAACTTGCCGGCTGGCCGCCGCAAGGCCGCCAACGTGACGCTACTGACTTCACTGGTGGAGGGTGAGTGAGGCCCAAGGGTGGGTGTTAGTGCAAACATGAGGGGACCTGTGTCATCCAGTGTGACTACATGCGACTGTCTCTGATGCAGGAGGGTGTTTAGTCACGTGTTTGTTCTGTCATTGATAAGCGATGTGTGTGACATCTGTGCATAGACTTTGTGTGTATGTGCATGCACACACACGCACGTGCCCATGCCGTAGAGAGCACGTCCACATGTGTGTGTGTGGTGGGGAGAAGTGGCCAGTGTTCAGATGAGGTAAACAGGTGACAGGGTTAAGTCCCTTTCCTGGAGGTTGGTGACTCTGGGCCTGGTCATCTCGAGCTCAGACTCTGGGATACATGGCAGGATCAGCTCCCATCCCTGAACTCAGAGCCCTGCCCTGGTGGCCCCAAGGGAGGGTAGCGGGATCGGGCTGCAGGGGGAAATTGGAGGACGGCATCTGTAGAGCCAGGTGGGGCAGGATGGGTGCTGGCCAGCATGTCAGAGATCCAAGGTGGTGCTCCAGGCTGATCTGTCTGCCTCTCCTCCCTCCAGGAGAGGCCATACACCTGGCCCGAGACTTCGGCTACATCTGTGAGACCGAGTTCCCAGCCAAGGCAGCTGCCGAGTACCTGTGCCGACAGCATGCTGACGCTGGGGAAATGCACAGCCGCAAGAACATGCTGCTGGCCACCAAGTAAGTGAGGGTGCAGGGAAGGCACTTCTGGACGCCATGCATAGGCTGTCGTGGGTGCCGTGAACAGGCATATGTAGGTGCAATGCACAGACACAGACACCAAGCATGGGCACAAATGATAGCACACATGGCACACCTAGATTCACTGCTGTGCATGCTGCAGAGCACACATGGACATATATGAACGTATCTGGGTTCTATGAATCAGCAAAAAGGGTATCACAGACAGGCTTACTGCATATTCTGTGCCACAGCCCCATACACTGCCCATGACACGACCAGCCCTAGTCCCATCATGAGCCTGAGTTTCCATGGTCTTGCTCCTGCTACTTGAGCCTTGCCCATCCACCCTTCTGTTCCAGTGACTTCCATGAGGGCACCAAGCCCACCTAGGCCCCAGGTTGATCACCCCTTGTCCTTACTTCATTCACATTTACCCGCTCTGCAGTTCCTGCTGGTGCCTCCCACTGTTCCCACACTGCCACTTCAACTCTGGTCGCCTCATCTCACTCCCGGACTTCATTCCAGCAGTCCACTGTTCCCTGACTCCCTGCACATGCACTGCCCCCCGCCCAAGAACCTTCAATGGTTCCCACTGCTACTGTATTGATTTTCAAACTAGGTCTGTGGGGATGCTTTGGGGTCTGTTTAATGAACTGGTATTCCATTAAGATTTAGTTTCTAGAAAGAATCCCACTGCAAGAAAAGCCAGAAACAGAGAGATAAGGAGTAAAAATAAAAAATTTGAAAACCACCTGACCTGTGGTGGTACAGTGGATAAAGCGTCGACCTGGGAACACTGAGGTCGCCAGTTCAAAACCCTGCACTGGTCTGGTCAAGGCATATGGGAGTTGATGCTTCCAGCTCCTCCCCCCTTTCTCTCTTTCTCTCTCTCTCTCTCTCTCACTCTGTCTCCTCTCTAAAATGAATAAAATAAAAATAAAATTAAAAAAAAATTTTGAAAACCACCAATCCGTAGGGTAAAAATCCAGACTCCTTTGAGGGGTCCACTATCAGGCCCACACAAACGCCACCCAGTCCATCTGACATACTTGCTCTCTCCTGCCCTCCTATCCTGGGCTTGCTCTCCAGAACCTCATCTAATGCAGTCTTTCAAATCACAACCCCACCTTCGCCTATTTGAGGCTTCTGAAGCCCCCTAGACAGAAGTGGAATCACAGACTCAAAGGATTTCCATGACTCATGGGACCTTTGAGGCTGTTCATATTGTAGATGGACAAACACATCTAGGTTTACGTCACTCATTAATCAGCTAACTCACCAAACACTTCCTGGGCCCCACTCACATCTAAGAGGCCAACTTGGTTCCATGGTGAGATGAAGGGGAGACACGAGTGATTCCCCTGCCTGAGCCACACACAAGATGCAGAAAGAAACAAACAACTGCGGCAAGCTGGAGCTGGATCCCAGTCTTAGCTATGGCACTCGGGTAGGTCATCTAACCTATCTGAAACTGGTTTCCTCATCAGACGATGGGGATGGTAATGGCAGTGTAGACTGATTGTGAGGATTGAGATGATACACTTGGAACAGCATCTAGGCCTCAGTGTATGTTCACTGTGAGCTATTATTCTAATTATTCGAGGCAGATTCTGGATTGTTCCCTAATAATTTCAAAGACAAAGTGCTATGAAGCACTGGGTGTTTGGGGTGGGAGTGAGACAGGGAGAGGGGGTCGAGGAGAGCCTCCTGGATAGGGTAGTACAGGTAGACTTTGAACATGGGCAGGTGGTCCACAGGAAGGGAGATTCTAGGGTACTGGCATGTACTGTTTACCAGCTGTGTGATACAGGACAAGTCAGGTAATGTCACTGGACCATAGCTTCCTTTTTTATAAAATGGGTATGATCGTTATTTGCAGACTATTGGCAGGGTCAATCATAAATTAAAAAAAAAAAAGAATACACACACACACACACACACACACACACACACACACAATGCCCAGCACATGTGGGTCCTTTTCTGGGCTCAGAGTTTTGACCTCTAACCTCTGACCCTCCTTCCCTCACCAGGCAGATCTGCAAAGAGTTTGCAGACTTGATGGCTCAGGACCGCTCACCCCTGGGCAACAGCCGCCCAGCACTCATCCTGGAGCCCGGAGTGCAGAGTTGCCTGACACACTTCAGCCTCATCACCCATGGCTTCGGTGGGCCAGCCATCTGTGCTGCCCTCACTGCCTTCCAGAACTACGTGCTGGAGTCACTCAAGGGGCTGGACAAGATGTTTCTAAGCAGTGAGGGCAGTGGGCATGGTGACACCAAGGCTTCAGAGAAGGATGCCAAGCATCGGAAATAACCATTTCCTTGGCCCCATCCCTAAGGGGCTCCCAAAGCCTGCAATGAGGTCGCAGCTCCTGGGGGTGGATCTGAAAGGATTGAAAGGTGGGGTCGGAGTCAGGCCAGAAAGAGAGCATTCAATCAGAAACTCCTGTTCGGGCTGGGATTGGAAAAGGTGGGGCTGGCCTCTCTGTGGTGGTTTGTTGATAAGGGCCCAGTTGTCTGCCCTGGATTGCTGAGCGTGTGTTTGAACAGGAAATGGCCATGGAAGAGCCTGGTTCTTGGGGTGAGCCGTGCCCATTAGGGTGCTTGGGAAGTAATGGATGCTCCTAGGGTCCAAGTACTCGCTGTTTTTACTGATGGCAGAGGGACTGTTAACAAACCAGTGATGCTACTGAAGAGTTGGCATCTGTCATCCCAGAATCTCTGCCCCCACAAAATTGGTGCTGGCAGGAAAACCCTAGTGGGCTCTTTGGGCCCCTCCCACTCTTGGAAAGAAGTGGACAGGAGGGACCTCAAGGAACAAAGACAAAGCACAAATTTCAGAACTTGAATCCAGGCTGCACTTCAGTCCTGCCATTGTCTGTCCTATTTATTAATGTGTGTTATAATTAAATTTGAAGTTTAAAAATATCCAGTGCAACTTATTTTTCCCAGGGAGTTGAGGACCCTTGTTTCACTGTTTTCTGCTCACACACTGAGATGTTCATCTGAACCAGAATGGAGAGGATGTTTTTGCTCACAAAGTGCTGTTAGGGGGTGGCAGGAGGAAAGAAAAATGTATCAGGGACCCTGAGGTTGTCACTAGGATTTTGTATTCGCGGTTGTTCCTCCTGACTCTGCCAGTCAATCCAACTCTCAGAATGCTTTCTCGTTCTCTTAATAAAATCTTTTCATTGGATGTGAAGTCCTCCCCTGCCCACCTTCAGCCCAGATCTGGATTTGCCTCGCAAGGGGCCCTGGGACTTAGGAGGAGGGGTTACAGTGTGGCGGGACCTCTAAGGGGGAGTCAGCAGAAGGGGGTTGGGCGCACCTGTGTGAAATGGGTACAGCTGGGGGGTCTGTCTGGTTTGTCAGTGTGGCTTTTACTTCAGTGTGTGAAGTGACTCCTGGGTCTGTATGTATATATTATTGTGACTCGTGGGCCTGTGTGTGCATATCTGTCGCAGATGGTGGGTCTGTATGTGTCGGTGTGAGTGCTGGTGGCTGTGTGTGTATGTGTATGTTTTAATCCAATACTAAACCAGCTCTCTTGTCTTCTTTTTTTTTTTTAATTTTTATTTTATTCATTTTAGAGAGGAAACAGAGAGAGAGAGAGAGAGAGAAAGAGAGAAAGGGGGGAGGAGCTGGAAGCATCAACTCCCATATGTGCCTTGACCAGACCAGTGCAGGGTTTTGAACTGGCGACCTCAGTGTTCCCAGGTCGACGCTTTATCCACTGCACCACCACAGGTCAGGCTCTCTTGTCTTCTTAAGGATGTCACTCTTCAGGCATCTTTTCTTTCCTGCTTCATCAATCTCTGAATAGTTTACTAGATAATTCTCCAGAGCAAGATGGTCTAGGACCCCTTGCCTTACAAAACATAAATCCTTTCTCTATAGATTTCCCTTGCAGTAAAGTTCCTGAAAGATTGTTAGGCCCCTAACCCCACTCCCTCACCCCCAACTCACTCTCCAGCCTACTTCAGTCTGGCTTCTGTCCCCACCAGTCTGGCAGTCCACTCAGACACGACACCGATGGCCACGGTATCGGTGTCAAATCCATAGGTCCCTTTTTTTGGACTTAGCAGCATTTGACATATTTGACCACTTGCTCTTCTCTGTTTCCTGGTTTTCTGGATTTCACTGGTTCCAATTTTGGCTCCTTCTCTACTTGGCTCTGTCAGGCTTCCTTGGGACCTTCTTCCTGAACTTCCAGGTTTAGATGTGCAAATGTCTGTGTGATGTCTCCACTGGATTGTCTAACAGGAATCTGGAACTAATGTCTGAAATGGAGTACTCAACTCAAGTACTCAAATCGTGACCTCCTCCATACTTTCTTTTCAGTAAATGGCACACCCCTACCCAGTTACTCAAGCGAGAAACTGGGGAGTCATATTTGATTCTTCCCTACACCCTATCCATCAGTAAGTCTGTGCTCTTCCGCCTGTGCTGCCACCGCCCTCGTCATCTGCACCACCGCTAATCTTCCCGCTGGGCTCCCTGTCTGCACTGGTACACCCTCACACTAAAGCCCTGCCAGGATCTGGCCTTTGCCTACTTCTTCAACCTTATTTTATACTATTCTCTTCGTCACTCTTTGCTCCAGCCACACTGGTTTCCTTCCTGTTCCTCAAATAACCAATTTCAAGGTCATTGCACTCACTCTTGTCTCAAGATCATTGCACTCACTGTTGTCTTTGCCTAAAATGCTCTTCCCCCAGTCCTTTGCAGGTCTGTTATCAGAGACAGATGTTGAAAGCTCTGCACAAGTGAAGGGAACATGGGGGCTAGGATCATCTTCCAGGGTAAAGGTCCAGAGATGTGATTTCTTTTTAAAATAACTTTCACTGACTCAACCCACCATATAAAAGGAGAAATGAAGAAAGGCTGGAAGTATGCTCTGCTTTAACAAAGGTCCAGGGCCTGGCAAGAGACCTTCAACTACTAAAATTATTTTAGACGATGGGACGTTGAGGGGATTAAAGAAATAAGACATATTAGCCCTTAAACAATGTCCAGCACATAGTAACAAATCAATAAAATGTTGTGCCTGACCAGGTGGTGGCGCAGTGGATACAGCGTTGGACTGGGATGCAGACGACCCAGGTTCGAAACCCCAAGGTCGCCGGCTTGAGCGTGGGCTCACCAGTTTGAGCACAGGGTCACTGGCTTGAGCATGGGATCATAGACATGACCCCATGCTCACAGGATTGAGTCCAAAGGTTGCTGGCTTGAGCAAGGGATCATTCGGTGTGCTGTAGCCCCCAGTCAAGGCACATATGAGAAGGAAATCAGTGAACAACCAAGGTGCTGCAACAAAATGATGCTTCTCATCTTTCTCCCTTCCTGTCTGTCTGTCCCTATCTGTGTCTCTCTGTCTCTGTCACTAAAATAAAATAAAAGGTTGTAAATATCTCTACGGTGAACAAGGAAGAAACTAGTAACTTTGCAGAGCAGGACAACGTTCCCTAAATTTACCATGTAGTCCTCACCAAGTCCTATTTTATTTTTATTTTTTTATTTTAGTAAGGGGAGAGAGAGAGAGAGAGAGATGAGAGGAGCAGGAAGCATCAACTCTCTTATGTGCCTTGACCAGGCAAGCCCAGGGTTTTGAACTGGTGTCCTCAGCATTCCAGGTTGATGCTTTATCCACTGCTCCACCACAGGTCAGGCACCGAGTCCTATTTTAGAGATGAGGAGATTCTAGCTCGGAGCACCTTGCTCAAAGTCACAGGGTGACACTCACGCAGTTGTGTCTGATCCATCCATCTGTTCAATTCCATTGAACTCCATGGCCTCCTACAGAGTGTCACAGTCCTTAGCCCAGCAAGGAGGAGTGGGTCTTCCCAGTCTTTCAGACCGCAAGGCTCTGCTCCTCCGTATAAGGTGAAGGTGGTGCAGAGGCAATAGTACAGTGTGGAGACTGTAAATGGCATAAGAAGCTTCTAATGAGGTCTCAGAATGTTTCTTTCCAGTAAGATATTTTTTTAACTCCCCCATAGCAAAATAGTGTTTCAGCCTCTGACTAGCTGGGTTTAGTCCTGAGGAAAAGTAGATAACGATTTTGGGGGCAGCTGTGTTAGGCTTGCTCACTGGTTTACCGGCTTGCAAGCCTTTTGCCTAATTACTGTTGTGAGCACGTGCAGCACCACGTGTGTCTGGCCTATATAAGGCTATGTGTGCTTGAGCTCAGGGGGACTGCAGATGTGAGAGTTATGTGCCCACCTTTGTGAGGGGCCATTTTGCTGTTTGTTTGCCTGAGAGGCGGTTTCCCCTGCCTGTGTGCTTGTCTGCCATGTGAGACTTTATTAAACGGAGTGGCCCAGCCCTTTTCGGCTCTGTAGCTTTTCTACCATCTGCCCGAATCCAATGTGAACCTGCCTGGCCTCGGCCACTGGCATTACACTGGCCTTGTCCATTCTACAAATTTCTCATAAGTAAGTTCTTTTTTCCAACGTGTCCAGATTGACATTTACATTGGGAATCATGATGATCATATTCAGCTCTTTGCCAACATAAGGCAGCACCACAATTTTGGTGACTATTTCTCCTATGTAGGTCACATTAAAGGTAGGTTTTAAAAATATCATTTGCACAGGTTTTCCCTCATTCTTGCTGACTTTATTATTTATTTTTTTACAGGGACAGACAGGAACGGAGAGAGGTGAGAAGCATCAATCATTAGTTTTTCGTTGCCGCTGCAACACCCTAGTTGTTCATTGATTGCTTTCTCACATGTGCCTTGACCGCAGGCCTTCAGCAGACCTAGCCACCCCTTGCTGGAGCCAGCGACCTTGGGTCCAAGCTGGCGGGCGAGCTTTTGCTCAAGCCAGATGGACCCGCTCTCAAGCTGACGAGCTCGGGTCTCGAACCTGGGTCTTCTGCATCCCAGTCCTACGCTCTATCCACTGTGCCACCGCCTGGTCAGGCTGACTTTATTATTCTTAAATTTTTTTTAAAAACTTTAATTTATTGATTTTAGAGAGAAAGGGCAAGAAAGTAACAAATTTGTTGTTCCACTTAATTATGCATTCATTGGTTGTTCTTGTATATTCCCTGACCAGGGATCAAACCCGCAACCCTTGGTGTTGGGATGAAACTTGTATCAACTGAGCAACCAGCCAGGGATTTTGCTGACTTTAAATGGTCTTTCCTTGGTCTACAGCTTGTTAAACTGATTATCCCAGTTTCCACTGAAGTAGATGGTTCTCATGGGGATCAAACAAGTAACTTGATTAACTGAATTTGGAGACAGCAACTTTGTAATTTTACCTTCTGTCTTGTTAACCACCCAAGTGTTTACATGTTTTCTAGCTTTGAAGAAGTTGAGTGCTTCCATCTCTTGCTTAGAATTTGCCGCAGGAGCCTAACCAGGCGGTGGCGCAGTGGATAGAGCGTCAGACTGGGATGTGGAAGACCCGTGTTCAAGACCCCGAGCTCGCCAGCTTGAGCATGGGCCCATCTGGCTTGAGCAAAAAGCTCGCCAGCTTGGACCCAAGGTCGCTGGCTCCAGCAAGGGGTTGTTCGGTCTGCTGAAGGCCCGCAGTCAAGGCACGTGTGAGAAAGCAATCAATGAACAACTAGGGTGTCGCAACGGCAACGAAAAGCTGATGATTGATGCTTCTCATCTCTCTCCATTCCTTTCTGTCTGTCCCTATCTATCCCTCTCTCTGTCCCTGTAAAAAATAAAATTAAAAAAAAAAAAAAGAATTTGCCGCAGGAATCTTTCAAAGATGAGTTATAATCATAAAACTTTTCTCCAAAGAGCTTGTTGACAATTCTAAGCTTGACAATTTAAGTACTGTGTGCCAGTCCTGTTAACTTCATTCAGTGAGAAGCGATCGGAAAACCCTGGTGGACATCTTCACCTCCATCACCACTTTTTTTTTTTTTTTTACAGGGACAGAGAGAGTCAGAGAGAGGGATAGATAGGGACAGACAGGAGAGAGTTAAGAAGCATCAATCATTAGTTTTTCGTTGCCGTTGCAACACCATAGTTGTTCATTGATTGCTTTCTCACACGTGCCTTGACCATGGGCCTTCAGCAGACCGAGCAACCCCTCACTGGAGCCAGCGACCTTGGGTCCAAGCTGATGAGCTTTTGCTCAAGTCAGATGGGTCCGCGCTCAAGCTGGCAAGCTCGGGGTCTCGAACCTGGGTCTTCCGCATGCCAGTCCGACACTCTATCCACTGCGCCACCGCCTGGTCAGGCTCCATCACCACTTTTATGTAACTACATAAAGTGCCAGGACCATCTGGGCTCAGGTGTTTCCATTTGCTCCCGTAAAGACCATGTCAGGCAGAGAAGATGCTCATAGGTGAGAAACATACATTTTTTTCAAGTTGTCTTCACCCAGCTTTTCAAAAGGTTTTGGCAAAAGTGCCATTTGCTTCCAATAGGGCCCTGGTCGGCAAACTGCGGCTCGCGAGGCACATGCGGCTCTTTGGCCCCTTGAGTGTGGCTCTTCCACAAAATACCACGTGCGGGTGCTACCTCGATAAGGAATGTACCTACCTATATAGTTTAAGTTTAAAAAATTTGGCTCTCGAAAGAAATTTCGATCGTTGTACTGTTGATATTTGGCTCTGTTGACTGAGTTTACCGACCACTGCACTAGGGGATCCATGCTGGTAAGTCACAGTATTGGTGATACAGCTGGGGTGAGGAGAGCAGCAGCCTGTTGTCTTTGAAAGGATCACAGTGCTCCAAGAGTAAGACAAGGGCAGTCTTCGAAAACCTTCCCTTCCTCAAACTTCATGAAGTTGAGGCCAAGATGCAGGCCCTTCTTCAAAACATATTAGTAACACACACAGGACCCTGAGTGAGCAGCAGACATCTAAAAAGGATCCAAACAATGTCCCTCCTTCTCCTTTTGTGCACAGCTGCTCTTCAAAGAGCCTAGACAAGGAGGCAGACAGTGAAAGGATTCCGGGCTTTAGGCATTAACCAGGAGTCAGGCAGAGCAGGCTCAGCCAGCCACGGAGAGCTCCTCAAGCTATTTCAGCGATCTCCTCTGCTTCACTTAGAAGTTCCCTATCAGCCTTCCCAACCTATCCCCTCTCACCCCTAGGCTGGGAGAAATAAACTGCCGTGTGTGTGTGTGTGTGTGTGTGTGTGTGTGTGTGTGTGTGTGTGAGAGAGAGAGAGAGAGAGACAGAGAGAGACAGAGAGAGACAGCTAGGGACAGACAGGAAGAGAGAGACAGAGAGAGGGACAGCTAGGAACAGACAGGAAAGAAGAGATGAGAAGCATCAGTTCTTCGTTGCAGCTCCTTAGTTGTTCATTGATTGCTTTCTCTCATGTGCCTTAACGGGGGTAGGGGGGTTACAGCAGAGTGAGTGACCCCTTGCTCAAGCCAGCGATCCCGGGTTCAAGCCAGCTACCATGGGGTCACGTCTATGATCCCAAGCTCAAGTCAGTGACCCTGCACTTAAGCTTGCCACATCAGGGTTTTGAACCTGGGTCCTCAGCATCCCAGGTCACAACTCTCTATCCACTGCGCCACAACCTGGTCAGGCAAGCTATCAGAAAGTTTTTAAGTGAGGAGAGTTTAAAGGATGATCAAGCTTATTTTTTGGAGTACAGAGAAAGAATTAGAAAGGAAAGATACTAAAAGCAGAGAAATTAGGAGGCTGTTAAAATAGTCCAAGAAATGATGGGAGATAAATCAAAATAATGGGGATGAAGATTTTTATTAAGAGATTAGGAAGTCAGAAGGCCAGACTTGGAGACCATGTGGAGGTAGGAGAAAAAGAAGGCATCAAAAATGATGTCTAGCTAAATGCAATGTGATATCCTGGATTATATCCTTCCTAGAACAGAAAGGACATTAGTGGAAAAACTAGTGAAATCTGAATGAAAGCTGGAGTTAACAACTAATGTTCCAATCAATGTTGGTTTCTTAGTTTTGACGAATGTGCTGTGGCTATGTAAGATGTTAACATAAGGGGAAACTGAATTAGGGGTATTATAAGGAAACTGTATAATCTTGGCAACTTTCCTGTAAAACCAAATTTATTCCAAAACGAGTTTATTATTTTTTAAAAGTATATTTTAAAAATATTTTTCATTGAGCCTGACCTGTGGTGGCGCAGTGGATAAAGCGTCGACCTGGGAACACTGAGGTCGCCAGTTCAAAACCCTGCACTGGTCTGGTCAAGGCACATATGGGAGTTGATGCTTCCAGCTCCTCCTCCCTTTCTCTCTCTCTCTCTGTTTCTCCTCTCTAAAATGAATAAAATAAATAATTTAAAATATATATTTTTCATTGAGAGAGGAGGGGAGAAGAGAGACAGAGGCATTAACTTGCTGTCCCATTTAGTTGTGTACTCACTGCTTCGTGAACGTGCCTTGACCAGGTATTAAACCTACCACCTTGGTATGCCAGGATGATGCTTTATCCACTGAGCCATCTGACCAAGGCAAATTTATTTATTTATTAGAAAAAAATTTTTTCTTTTTTATTGAATTTATTTGAGTGATAAAGAACATATTAACAATTGTCTGTAGTGTGGGGGTTGCAAGGCTGGGTGAAAAAGGTGAAGGAATTAAGCAAAAAATACCCCCAAAAAACAAACTCCACCACTTAAACACAGGCAACAGTATGGTGATCACCAGAGGGAAAGGGGGTTGGGGGAGGTAGCAGAGTGTATGCAGGGGTCCCCAAACTTTTTACACAGTGGCCAGTTCACTGTCCCTCAGACCGTTGGAGGGCCGACCACCAATGAAAGAGGTGCCCCTTCCGGAAGTGCAGCGGGGGCCGGATAAATGGCCTCAGCGGGCTGTAGTTTGGGAACCTCTGGTATAGGGTAATTAAACGGTGATGAAAGGAGACTTGACTTGGGGTGGTGAATATACAAAACGAGTTTATTAAAAATAAACAATGCCTAGGCCCTGGCCAGTTGGCTCAGTGGATAGAGCATCTGCCCAGCATATGGACATCCCAGGTTCACTCCCCAGTCAGGGCACACATGAGAAGCGACCATCTGCTTCTCTTCCCCACCATCTCCCCTTCTTTCTCTTCTCCCCTCACAGCGAGTGGCTCAACTGGTTCAAGCGTTGGCCCTGAGCACTGAGGATAGCTGGGTTGATTCGAGCAACAGCCCCAGATGGGGATTGCTGGGTGGATCCCAGTTGAGGCACATGTGGGAGTCTGTCTATCTTCCCTCCTCTCACTTTAAAAAAATAAAAAAAGTTTCTGGATTGGGCATTTAAGAGCCAGATGGCTCTGACTCTCTAAGATAGGCTATGGTAGAGGCAGTCTGGAGAAGGTCAGATGGTAATGTTCAGCTTTAGACATGTTGAGTATAATGTCCCTATGGCTGGAGGGTGGGATACTGAGGAATAAGTTGATCTGAAGCTCAGAAAAAGAGATCTGGGTTAAAAAAAGAGACTGGCAGTCAAGGTGGGCTGATGGGCTTGCCCAGATTGCCCAGGGGACTCTCACATCAAACACAGAGAACGGTTTCTTTCCTGAGGAGGCCTGGACAGAGAGCAGCAAGTCTCCCAATGGTTATATACTTGCTAAGCACTCACCACATGCCAGCCTGTTCCACATGCTTTATACTGCCTGGTGGCATCCTCATAACTACCCCCATGGAAAAGATACTATTTTGACTGTTTTACAAGTGAGGAAATTATGAAGTAGGACTGCCTGTGCTTAAATAGTGGTACACAACTGGGCCAAGTCAGAATCACCTGTGGAGCTTTAAAAATATATGCCTTAGAAAGAGACTCAGGAATCTAGCCAAAAGCTCCAACCTACGCTTATTCACAGTGGTACTGGAGGCTGAACCAGCTATGATCATACGAATCATCTCTTCTCCTTCATTAATCCAATAATTAACTTCTTATGTTATTTGTCATTGGTGTATTAAAGTGTATGACATTTAAGTCTGAAGTTAACACCATTAATACACATGTTCTGATCTGTCGGTACTATCTTAGAGATGATATTTCACTTCAGATAAACCAAAGGCCTATCTGAAAAAACAAAAAGCCCATCTGTATGTGGTATTAAGAGCAGCACAGAACTGAATAAAGTAGGATCTATCTCATAATTGGAAATGTTAAAAATGCAAAATCTCAGCCGACACCCCAAACACGCAGAAAACACAGGGTAAGACCCAGCAAGCTGTGTTTCAGTAAGCCCTCCAGACAGCTGGGATGCATGCTCAAGTTTGAGGATCACTGCTTCAAAGAAACTGCAATCCGGTGGTTCTCCATCATGACTGAGGATAAGAATTACTTGGGAAGCTTTAAGAAATAATCCTATGGTCCAAAGCTACTTAGTTGGAATCTGGGAGTGAGTGCAGCCTTACTTTCAAAAGGGGGTGTGTGTACATGTGCACACTTTATACAAGAACAGCATATCTCTGAACAGGTAAGAAATCAGTAGCTGAAGTTTCCTGTGGGAGGGAAGGAGGTGACCAAATTACAGGGACAAGAGAAACATTTTGTATTATGTGTCTTTGCACAGTGTCCATTTTTTACTAAGTGCATGTAATACCTATTCACATTAATTGATTAAAAATAATTTTAGTTTTGGGGGAAAATATTGCTGCTTTGGAGGGAATGAGACACTAGCAAGCATGCTATATGAACGAGCTGGGTGGGTGGGGAGGAAACTGGGTGGGCAGGGGGCTGGGCAGTGAAACAAATGTGGGGCTGTCAGCTGCCAAAAGGCAGTCAGAGCATGAACGAAGGGGAAGAGACAAGAGGAAAGACAGTCCTGGACAAAAGTCCAAGCAGATAATCCTTCCTCTATTTCCTCCCTAGGGTGAAATCAGGTAAACTGAGACTCAAACTGGCGAGCTCAATTTATCCATATTCAGCTTTATTCTGAACTAACCATCTATCAAGAGTACACGTCAAAAGAGTAGAAAAAAATACAGGAGCCCATCAAAAAAAGTTCCCGGGCAAGTGGGACAGAAGGCATGATGTTAAGAGCCCTGTTTAGGGAAGGAAATGTTGTCCAGGTCGTGGATGCCATCTTTGTCAATGATTCGAACACTGAAGGTTGGTAGGTTCAGGATGAAGCGTTTCTGGAGCTGCAGAGAGACACAGAGGAAACCAGTCAACAAATACCAATTGAGCTTTACCTGTGGGCCAGGGGTGACCGAGGCAGTGGGTACACAGGCAGATAAGAATCCTTGATTTTGTGGAGTTTGTATTCCATTGGGCACTGTTGGTATAAGGACACTGAAGAAAGCCCAAGCTGCAGCTAAAAGCTGACTGCAAGATAGTGAGCAAGAACTGGGAGATGAGCCCTGGCCAGTTGGCTCAGCAGTAGAGTGACAGCCCAGCGTGTGGAAGTCCCGGGTTCGATTCCCGGCCAGGGCACACAGGAAAAGCGCCCATCTGCTTCTCCACCCTTCCACCTCTCCTCCCTCTCTGTCTCTCTTTTCCCCTCCTGCAGCCAAGGCTCCACTGGAGCAAAGTTGGCCCCGGCACTGAGAATGGCTCCACAGACTCCGCCTCAGGTGCTAGAATGGCTCCGGCTGAAACAGAGCAACGCAACAGAGGGGCAGAGCATTGCCCCCTGGTGGGTATACCGGGTGGATCCCTATCGGGTGCATGCAGAAGTCTGTCTGATTGCCTTCCTGCTTCTAACTTTGGAAAAATACAAAAAAAACCCAAAAAACTGGGAGATACAGCTGGGAGGTGTCTCTGATCAATCCGCTGATGAAAGAATGACACAATCCCATACCCTTAACCCACCAATCAGCCTGGTGAACGCAGACTTCTCTTTTAAAATGTCTCAAGGTGATAAGCCAACAAAGGAGTGCCTTCCCTAGGAATAAGCAGACTGGGTCCTAACTGGCCAGTCTGCTCTAGTCACCTTCCATATTATCCGAACCTGATGTGTCTGAGTGTGTTTGTGTGTATAGCTGGATGTGTGATGGGAAGGATGTCAGCAGAACTGCTCTTGGCACAAACTCTTGTGTCTGCATCCTCCAATCCAAGCTGACTAGTCATTAAAGTAACATCTCTGCACTCTCATAAGACTCCTTGATTAAGAGGCTGTTCCAAAGGAACTGCATGGTCTGCATGGAAGCACGCAGCCTCACCAACCTGGCTGGAGATTAATGAGGGACAGATGGGGTAATTTTTGCTCCCGTGGCCACCCTTCTTGAACACTTCACTTAGAATCTCCAGAGAGAAGGCACAAAGCTCTCTACCTGCTTCCTTAGGAGCATATCCTAGAAATGTCTACCTCCCTGGGCTTAAGCACCCTCTCTCCATGTTTCCCATCTACCTTTACTGAGAACTAGGCAGCAACAACCAATTCACTTTCAGAGTTCTCTCTGGCTGATGATTCCTGTTATACAGAAACAAGATTCAAGATCAAGAAAAGGTGACAATAAGGAAATGTGGGTTTTCTTTTCTTTCTTTTTTTGTATTTTTCCAAAGTTAGAAGTGGGGAGGCAGTCTGACAGACTCCCATGTGCGCCCGACCAGGATCTACCAGGCATGCCCACCAGGCGGAGATGCTCTGCCCATCTGGGACATTGCACTGTTGTGACTGGAGCCATTCTAGCATCTGAGGTGGAGGCCATGAAGCTGTCCCTCAGCGCCTGGGCCAACTTTGCTCCAATGGAGCTTTGGCTGTGGGAGGGGAAGGGAGAGAGAGGGAGGAGAGGGGAAAGGGTGGAGAAGCAGATGGGCACTTCTCCTGTGTGCCCTGACCAGAAATTGAACCTAGGACTTCAACACAACACGGTGGGCCGACGCTCTACCACTGAGCCAACTGGCCAGGGCCCCTTTTCTTTTTTTTTTTTTAAGAGAGAGAGACAGGAAGGGAGATGAAAAAGTGACTTGTAGTTGTGATGCTACTAACTGTTCATTGATAACTTCTCATTCATGCCTTGACTGGGGGGGGAGGGGCTTAAGCCAAGCGAGTGACCCACTGCTCAAGCCAGCGACATTGGGTTTCAAGCCAACAACCTTGGGATCATGTTAATGATCCCCACTCAAGCTGGCAACCCTACACTTAAGCTGGTGAGCCCACACTCAAGCTGGATGAGCCCACACTAAAGCCTGCAACCTCGAGGTTTCAAATCTGGGACCTCTGTGTCCCATGTCAATGCTGTATCCACTGCACCACCATGAGTCAGGTAGAAATGTGGATGTCTAATACGATCACCTTTAGAATCTATAAGGAATAAAGTGTCAAAGCACTTAGAATTCCACTATCTTCTTACTGACAGCCCATCACAACACTTGGGCTGCCTGACTAATATGACCTCTCAGCTGAATGGTTAAGAAAAGCACATGAGTTTATACTCAGCTTCCACTTTTAAAAGGGGATTTATAAACAAGAGGAAGAAGGGGCACTATGGAATGGAAATGACAGGCTTGAATAAGAGGCAGGCAGTCTGACATTACATCCTAAGTGCAGCCCCACCCTCAACCCCTCTCATCCTCCCACTCTTTCACTAGACTACAAATTCGAGTTAATCCTCAGGCCACACGAACAGTAAAAGAATGTAAAGCCTAAGGGAGCTGCTTTCTTTTCCTCCTCATCCTCTATTCATGTCCCAAAGCCTCCGACTCTTAGGAGTAGTGCTAGACTGGGTGGGGTCCATGTTCCTGGTCTCATAAACTAAAGTCTACTCTCTCCTTCTCCCAAAGCTTCCTGGTTGATTTCTATGGCCTCCTGAATTCCCAGGGGAGGCTTTCTCTCTAGGACTCATGCACCATGAAAGGGAGCAGCTAGTATGGCAACTCCAGGTAGCACAAGAATAAAGCAGTTATAAAGTCTAGGGCAGCAGTTACCACCTGCAGCAAAGTCACCTGGGGCTGCTAGTTAAATATTCTCAGGCTCTACAGCAGGACAAGAGAATCAGAAGGGGGAAAGGGGTTGGGGTGCAAATCTGTTTGATTTTTTAAAAAATAAGTTCTTAACACATCCTAATATTTAAGAAACACTGGTCTGAATAAAGCAAAAAGAAAATTAAATTATAAAACTGGTATCGATGAGGAAGTAACTCATTTATCCACCAAACTTTATCCCTAGCAGCAACTTCACATCTGGTTAGTGGGTATTTATTATACCTTCTGGCAAGGGTCAGAAAAAATGTAACTAAGGGACGGGAACAATAGTGGCAAAGAGAGTGACAAAGCATTCTTTTCAGTCTTCTAAGAATCCCATGGGAGCTACTCACCTCCTCTAGACACTTCCTAAGAAGCTCCACTGCCTTCTCACGGGAGATTGCTGAAAGAGAACACAGGCCAAGCACTCAAATAGTGCCATTAAATCCAACTCTCTGCCGCAAATTTTAAGTTTCAAACTTCTTCAGGTCAGCGTGTCATACAAATGGAAAAGGAAAAAAAATGCCCAGCCTTCTAGCTTGCAACAAACTTATTCCATATGCAGTTGAGGGTGCCCCAGACCCAATGCTCTGGCAGCCACAAGCCATTGCAAATTGATTAGCTACAGAGAAGGGTAAGCATGACGGAATTCTGCCCCCCATGGCCGGGGCTGCCTCCTTTTTATAGCCCACCCCCACCTCACCCCCAAACCCCCCTTTAGACCAGGGCTTAAACCAGTTCCATCTGCCCTAGCCAGCTGCAAACCAGGGAAAGGGAGGACAGGGCCAAAGTTTTAGCCTCACTTTCCCAGCTGGGTCTCAGTTTAACAATGGAAAGAGAATTCAGAGGATGGAGCTGAGACTCATAAAATAAGAGCCAAAGGAACTGTCCATGGGCATGTCAAACTGGGATGACATATTATGCAGTTAGGCTTCAGCGGTGGTTGGTCGTTATTTAGGTGGGCAAATCAGCGGTATTACTGACAGAGGGCAAATCAAGAACAGTGACTAGGAGGTCAGGCTAATTCTTTTCAGGATGTGGCCTGGAGCTCTGGCAAAGCCGAGGTTGAGTGAGAGAGCAGCACCACAGAAGGAATGAATAAGCCAGATTTTTACTATACTGACAGCGAAGAATGAAATGTAAGGAGAGAGGTGGTTATCTGTGTTGCATCTATAGCCCGTAAAAGCTAAGAGTCCCAAATGCCTACTGCTCACAGTGCCTAAAGTCAAAGTTGGGATTGAAGTCAGAAGACAAAACTTAGCACAAAACCATCCCTGTGCCAGAAGCCTTGCCAAGCTGGTTTGGCAAGCTAGAGAGCCAGCTTTATCTTGTAGGAGGGGGCAGCCATTACGTGATAAGAACCAGGGGAAGGGTCCAGACATGTGCCTTCAAAAATTTCAACATTTAAGCAAAAAATATCCTTAGTTGTCATGCTGGAGAACTGTTTATCCTCACAAGCTCAAAACAAACACACAAACCACTTGGTTTACTTGCTCATTCTCTATAGCTGAGATGCTGATAAGCATCTAGGAAGGGCAAAATGAGTGAAAAAATTGAACTTTGGTACCTGAAGTGGGTTTTACTCACTACCCCAACCCCCCTTCAAAACAAAACAAAACCCAGTTCCAGGCACATGCAATATCTCAATATGTCTTTTATCAGCTTTTCAATAACCCTACTGACCCAAAGGAGAAAGCAGCTTCCAAAGAGCACCTGAATGTGCTTCTCTATTCAAGCCCTGGCCACCTAACTCCAAGGGGTAGTGCATAAAACCAAGAAGCAGTGAGGATGGAGCTCTGCCCCTTTTCCCTACTAAAACTGCTGGAACTTACTTGGTGTGTAGTATCGGTCCAGGATGCTGAGAGTTAGGAAGGCACCATAGCCATGGGCTGCGAAAGGGGCCTTGGCCAAGGCTGCCAGGTAGTCCATGTAGTAGAGTGCTGGACCCTCGTGCTCATCGTAGCCAGCCAGGAGGAGGTTGACATGATATGGGGTCTGCAAAAGAAAGCCATGGCAAAGTGACCCTCAAAGCAGTAACACCAACATCGCTCCCCATTGCAAATGGGAACATTCCAAATCTTCATGAATAAAAAACAGCAACTGCTAAATAAATCAACAGAATTTAAAAAATTTATAGAACCTAAAGGATCTAGAGTGTGCTTAAGAGTTTAAGGGAGGTCAGCTTGTTTTCTTTAAATAGAACACTCGGAGCACTTTAAGGTATGTGAAAAAGGTGCTTTCTTCTTAGAGCCTACAGACCGGAACCTATTGCAAAAGCATTTCAAAGGCAAAGCATGGGTGCTCTGGTGTCTCTTCCAATTGCTGAAACCAACAAACCCAACTCTGAAAGTGTCAAGCCACAGAGTAAAGAAAGCAGCAGCTCCAACCACATCATCCTCAATAAACAGGCCCAGGTTGAGTACCTGAACCAAAATCTTAATTAGTTAACTGTATGCCCCACTATTAAAGAAACAATTCTTGGGCTAGGGAAGGATAGTAGATCTCAAATATCTAAGTCAAATCACTAAACTTTTAATGCAGACAATAATGAAAGTCCATGAATACTGAAGGAAACAAAAAATCCATAGAACTATGAATTCAGGTGAAATGCTAACAATATTCTAATATAATAAGGTCTGCCTAAGATAACGAAGAAGTGGCCCTGCTCGGTTGGCTAAGTGGACAGAGCATCTGCCCAGTGTGCAGCCTTTCCAGGTTCGATCCCTGGTCAGGGCACACATGAAAAGCGACCATCTGCTTCTCTACTCCTACCCCTTCTCTCTCTTTCTCTCCTGCAGCCATGGGTTTAACAGTTCGACCTAGTTGGCCCCGGGCGCTGAGGATGGCTCCATGACCTCACCTCAGGTGCTAAAATAGCTTTACTGCCAAGCAACTGAGCAGTGGCCCCAGATGGGCAGAGCATCACCCCATAGGGGGCTTGGCGGGTGGATCCCGGTCCAGGTGCATGTGGGAGCTTGTCTGTCTGCCTCCCCGCCTCTCAATTAATTAAAAAAAAAAGATAACCAAGAAGTAATTTTGAAAATTTATTATTCTTTTTTTAGATTTTTTAATGTACTGACTTTTAGAGAGAGAGAGGGAGGAGGAGGGAGAAGGAGATAGGGAGGGACAAAGGGGGAGGAGAAAGGG
Organism: Rhynchonycteris naso; assembly: GCA_037038555.1. NCBI lineage: Eukaryota > Metazoa > Chordata > Mammalia > Chiroptera > Emballonuridae > Rhynchonycteris > Rhynchonycteris naso. The sequence goes on along the minus strand of CM072997.1, from coordinate 211,011,110 downwards.
GAAGAGGAAGGGAATAAGGAGAGAAGAGGGGGAGGGGAGAGAGAGAAACATCAATTTGTTGTTCCATTTTATACATGCATTCACCGGATGATTCTTGTATGTGTCTTGACCAGTGATTGAACCTGCAACCTCCAAGAAGTAAATTTAAAAAAAAAGAAAAGACTTTATTTATTGATTTTAGAGAGAGGTGAAAAAGGAAAGAGAGAAGAGAAGGGAGAGAGGGGAGAAGAGTGAGTGGGAAGCATCAACTCATAGTAGTTGCTTCTTGTATGTGCCTTGCTTGACCAGGTAAACTGGGGGTTTCAAAGCAATGACATCAATGTGTTCCAAGTCAATGCTTGATCCACTGCACCACCACAGGTCAGGCTCCAAGAAGTAATTTGTATCAATGAGACAAATAAAAAGTAATTATAACTTGGATTTAGAGGCCTCCCCCCTTTTTTTGTGACAGAGACAGCAAGAGAGACAGATAGAGACAGACAGACAGACAGGAAGGGAGAGAGATGAGAAGCATCAATTCTTTGTTGCTGTTCCTGAGTTGTTCATTGACTGCTTTCTCATATGTGTCTTGATCAGGGGACTACAGCAGAGCAAGTAACCCCTTGCTCAAGCCTGTGATCTTGGGCTCAAGCCAGTAACCATGAGGTCAGGTCTATGATCCCACGCTCAAGCTGATGAGCTCTTACTCAAGCCAGCAACCTCAAGGATTTGAACCTGGGTCCTCTGTATCCCAGTCCGACTCTCTAACCACTGCACCACTGCCTAGTCAGGCTATCGGTGTCCCTTTTTTGTTTTACCTGCAAGTCTAAGAATATAAGCTCCTACAGAGAACTTGACTAAGTCTGCCTTGTTCTTCATGTCCAAATGGATTTTTTTTCTATACCAGCTGGGCCATTTTCCATATTAAATTCAGTCTGTCTATGCCCCCAGGCATCAGCAGCAAGACTCCTATCTTACGTGGCTTCCTTTTCCTCTGCAAAATGTGTTATTCTGCTTGCATTTGCCTCAGTCAGCAGGTAGTAAGCAGGCCTTGCCCAAGATTATGTGCTCATCCCTAAACTTATGTATTTAATTAAGTGCACATTAAATGAAATTAGATGCCTTTATGTTCCCCTATTATACAGCATAAAGAACAGCTAATGGTCATAAGAGTGACATCTTACATTCTTTGAACACTGGTTAACATGGGCACTTGGCAGCCCAGAAGAAACTCATATTAGAACAACACATGAAAATATATTATATACTCACTTGAAATTCCAAACAGGCTGTGCTAAGTAACATCTCCCTGAGATTACAGAGTAGATCTAACCTGCAAACAAGTTCTGCCCTGGGATAAGATAGTTGATAGTCTCCAAGAAGTAAGAACTGACCAGCAGTAGTCAAGTCTTCTGAGAAAATAATTACCTGCCTATCACATTTCCCAGTGGGTAGTGCACTACACTCTGCCAGGCTCTGGATTTCTCTGCTGCATTTTGTGACTACGGTCTTAGAAGTCTGACCTTAGGTAAGACACTTAACCCCTATGAGCTTCTGGTTCCTTATGTGTAAAACTGGGTTAATTAATCCTTCCCCTATCTTCTAGGGAGTATAGTGAGAAAAAATAATAGAGGTGAGGTATTTCAAACTACAGCATATTAGCTATACTAGAGTCTCTTGATGGCTTAACAGTGGTTGGCAAATCGCGGCTCATGAGCCACAACCGGCTCTTTTCGCCCCTTGAGTGTGGCTCAAAGGCCAACTTAGGTGTGCCCTAATTAAGTTAATAACAATGTACCTACCTATATAGTTTAAGTTTAAAAAATTTGACTCTCAAAAGAAATTTTTTTTTTTTATTCATTTTAGAGAGGAGTCAGAGAGAGAGAGAGAGAGAGAGAGAGAGAAAGGGGGGAGGAGCTGGAAGCATCAACTCCCATATGTGCCTTGACCAGACCAGTGCAGGGTTTTGAACTGGCGACCTCAGTGTTCCCAGGTTGACGCTTTATCCACTGCGCCACCACAGGTCAGGCTCAAAAGAAATTTTTTTTTAAAAAAAAAGAAATTTCAATTGTTGTACTGTTGATATTTGGCTCTTTTGACTAATGAGTTTGTCGACCACTGTTTACCATTTTCAACAACAAAACTGTTTAAATTAGCTACAGATAAAAAATATGCAGTATTAATAGTATTTATTTTTTCTGAAGAGAGAAGCAGGGAGGCCAACTTTGCTCCAATGGAGCCTTGACTGCTAGAAGAGAAGAGAGAAATAAAGGAGAGGGGGAAGGGTGGAGAAGCAGATGGGCGCTTCTCCTGTGTGCCCTGGCTGGGAATTGAACCTGGATCATCCATAGGCCGGGCCAATGCTCTACCGCTAAGCCAACCAGCCAGGACCAGTATAATAGTATTTTTTGAAGCATGAAAACGGTACTGTAAAATAAGGCAAACATAAAATACCTTGGTGTTCTTATAGTTAAAATTAGAATAGCAAAAGAGGTAAGACAGTGAGAGAGAATGAGGATTCTAACCAGTTTCCCTCTCTAAGAGATTTAATAATACAGTCCCTTACCTGTCACAAAATAAGGGGTTTTTTTTGCTAAGAGTGTAATTCTATCCTACTTCACTCACTGGCTAAAAGACCACTGTATGGTTAACCAAAACAATTTTATCGAGTTGCAATAATATATTAAGGATCCACCCAGATAACCAAAGAGGCCTAAACAGCAGAACCCAGATACGTTTTGTCTTCAATGAGGATCTTGCCCATACTATAAGATTATACTGTGTTTAAAACAATTAATATGATTTTAATTTCTTTTTATTTATTCATTTTAGAGAGGAGACACAGAGTGAGAGAGAGAAAGAGAGAGAGAGAAAGGGGGGAGGAGCTGGAAGCATCAACTCCCATATGTGCCTTGACCAGACCAGTGCAGGGTTTTGAACTGGCGACCTCAGTGTTCCCAGGTCGACGCTTTATCCACTGCGCCACCACAGGTCAGGCTAAAACAATTAATATGATTTTAAAAGTTAGCACCAAAAGATTTTACATGAAAACTGTGTCAACAGATTTCCAAAAGCAAACGGTATCGCTTAATTGTGCTATATAATATCATTTATTTATGCTTAAGCATCTGACACACACACTTGTCAAAGCTGGTGTGCAGAAGCTACAACACGTGGTATAGAAGATAACTCACAAATTATTGTGTGACTTTGAATTACCAACTTTTGCATGTGTGAGATGCTCAAGCATAAATAAATGGTGTTATCTAGACTAATTAAATCAATACATCTGTGTAACAACTTGCGGTTTCTGAAATTCTTCTGACAATGCTCCATCAAAGAACTCCGGCTCACACTAGTTTTTTTAAAATTTCAAATAAAGTCTTATGTACTGGTACTCTCTTACTCCTTTAAGAATCATGGCATTCTAAGTGACAAAGCCACAGTTAATGGGTTTCTTCACTATACATTTCTCCATATTATTGATTAATTAGTGTTTTCTTGGAATGAGACAAATCCCAATTTTGTGCTAGTCTTACAGCATACACACGTGTGACTGCTTATAGTGTGTTTAGGTAAATACTTAGTATTTGTTAAGACACAACCTACATACATAAGTATTTGTACTAATTATAAGCTCCATGAAGGCAGGACTATGTCTGGATTGTTCAATGATATGAGTATACAGTATATGCTCAGTAAGTATTTACTGAATGAGTAATAATCATACTGGAATGCATTACGTATATTTTAATATATATGTGGCTAATCCTTAGTATCAGAAGAGAAAAGATGAAGAAAACTACTAAACAAATGCCACAAAGTTATAGGTAGTACTTTTGAGAACTGATTCAAGTTTAAATCAACTGCCAGGCTCTCTCTGAATGCACATATGTTGATGCTTTTTGCTACCTCCCTTTAGACATGGGTTTCTAAGTAAGGAAAAATTTAGGCTACAGTTATCTGAAATACAAGATAAATTTCTCATATATATCTTCCTAAAGGGATACAGAGAAATATTTCCAAAAAGTGCCTAGTACACTGCCTGACACATGGTAAAATGTAGTAATAGTTACCTCTTTTCGCCTTCCCAGACTCTTTTTAAGGCCCTAAGGTATTTAATAGTAAAAAACACTCACAAGCATTAATATTTAGATCATATCTGCATTATGGTCAACCCACTCTAACCTAGCTTGAGAGTGACACAGGCATGGAAACAGAGACACAGAGATTTTTCTGGAAGCCTGAAAAAACAAAAACAAAAACATACTACATCCAGATTTGGAGAGTAAATTACCATTTACTTAGTCCCTTCATGTTGATTCTGACCACACAGATATGTCCCTCCTGAGTGCTAAGCCTCACTTTCTGTCTCCTTTTTTCACCGGAGCCCTTCTTCCCCATGATCAGCATTATGAGAGAATTTGCCAATTATTCTGAGGAAATGGGAACACATCAATCATGACTGAACTGTCAGAATCCTCTTTTACACAGTAATCCTTATCTGGGCTTGATATAATTTATAATTTAGTCTTTGTCTCTACTATTCTAATTGTTCAGATAGCAAATCTAGGTAACTCCATCTTATACGTGTATCTTATATGTCTAGGCATCTTTCCTAGCTAAGCCCAGCACCAAATATTGCATACAATTGTGAACTAACCTAAACATCCAAATGACCAGGAAGTGAATCCAAACTTTTAGGTGAGACACTCTCTGTCCAATGCAACAGTCTGCAGTGCAAGTAACAACGTGCTTAAAGTTGTATCTAACTGATACACTAAGAAAATAATAATTTAAATGAACCATCCTGGAAATTCAAAATGAATTTTAGCTTCTAAAATAAGGTACCACCAAAATTTTGCCTCTTTTGACAAATGAGAAAAAAATAAAAACCCTAGACAAATGTGGGATCTTTTCCTCCCTTAAAAGAATACATGACATAAACTTATTTTTAAAGTGGAGAGCTTTAAGTCATTTTGAGATTTCCTTATTTACACAAGAGTATAAAAAAGGGTACATCAGATGGTTCCCAGAAGGAGGGGAGTTAGGGGGAATAGGTAAAAAAGTGAAGGGATTAAGAAGTAATTGTAGTTACAGAGCCGTCACAGGGATGTAAAGTACAGCACAGAGAACAGTCAATAATATTGCAATAACTATGTATGGTGCGAGGGGGGTACTGGAAATATGGGGGGGACACTTTGTAAAGTATACGATTGTCTGACCACCATGCGGTACAACTGAAACTAACACAAAATAATATTGAAAGTAAACTGTAATTGAAAAATAAAATTAAAAAATATATATGCCAACAACTTGGACAATCTGAAAGAAATGGATAAATTCAGAGAAACTTATAATCTTCCAATAATAAACCATAAACAGAAAATGTGAAGAGACTGATAACTACTAATGAAACTGAATCAGTAATCAGTAAAGAACAAAAACAAACCAAAACTAGTGCATATCATTACAGGGCTGTGGCAAGGTTTAAATAAATGTAAAATGCTTGATGCAATGCCTGTTACACACTAATAATACAGATAAGTTATTATTACCATCATTACCACCACCACCACCATTTTAGGATCTTACTACATTATTTAAGATCTGAATAGGTAATAATAAGATTATGAAGATACTCCACAGAAAGCTGATAAAATTATCTACTTTTCTGGTTCCTAAAAAGGGATACAATTTAAGAGGTAGAAATTAGCCAGTAAGCACATCTTTTATGTACTTCTCCCTGTGATTAAAATGGACTTCCTCCAAGTACCCCTGAACTCTGCAGGACTGAGCTCAGTTCCCTTGTACAGTCAGGAACGGGAGGTGTACACAGCACACACATGCAAACTTTCCTTAAGTTAGATGGAACATTTCTCTCCCTCAAACTCTTCTGCATACAACTCCTTGTATATTTCCTCTCATGGAAAACAAACACGAGTGATTAAGAAGAGTGTGAAATTCCATAAATTTTACAGCTAAAGAAAACAGTTGTGATAAATACACTGAAACAACAAAATCAGTGATGAGAGTCTGGGCGTTGACAAGCAGCGGTGTGACATCTGGCGGAAGCCAAAGTCACAGCAAGGGGGAGAGAGGTGGGCGTGAGGAAGCATCCTGCGGAGCGTGGACACAGAAAAAGAGAGGAATTGACAGTCTTCCTTTGGAGCCTGGCCAGCCTTTGCCACCTCTAATTGAATAGGACAATATCACTAGGAGAGATGCCTTGGAAAAGGGTGCAGTTTCTTTTGCAATGTGCTGCACCTTGGAACATTAAGTAGTGTGTGAAGCATACCTCCATTCCTGGAGGGTCAGTAATTTGGAAAGAGATGCAGGACCATCAGTGAGACAAAGGAAAACTCTAGTGTCATCTAGTGATGACAGTGTTTTAATAAACAGACTTCTAAATATACTAAACAAAGACTGGGCTTTGAAGGGAAGAGCCTGCTATTTCTTTTAGTGTTGCCCGTTGTCAAAACTGTCTAAAATTTCATCTTTGCCACTGAGAGTATTTTATAAAAATGTAGTTTCAAGGGTTAGGAGGCCTCTAAAAGCTTAATTAGTTTATCTAACATCTCTTTCACAAATGTGGAAACTCAGTTCAAAGAGGAGACAGTGACTTGCCCTAAACCACACAGCTAATTAGTGTCGAGTCAGGACCAGAATTGAGGCTTCTTGATTCCAAGTCTTACGTGCTTTTCTAGGAAACCACGCTGCCTCCGCAAAATGGAAATTAGTGTGAAGATATGGCTCAATATGTGAATGTCAGTTTCACATTAAAATATTTCAGAATGTACTATTTTGCTTACCAGCATCTATTATTCTCTATTTCATGTATCACATCTTATATGAGCAATAGTATTTTAAGTTTTAAAGGAGCAGGTTTAACATCTGACCACTATGACTCCTCTAAATGCTCGAAAACTATGTAAAACATATAGTAGGCAATCAATAAATACATATGATGACAAAAACAGATATCAACACCTTAAGTGCTTTGTCAATGCCCAAATTTTCAACCTCATTAACAAATAAAATGAATCAGTTGTTTTCTTACACTGGTGCTTTGAACTCTGACTCAAGAACTTGTTTCCAATAACCAACAGAATTCACTAGCTATCTGCTTTGGGTGGGTCTGGTAGTATAACTTGCAACGTTCACTATTTCAAACAAAAAAGATCTCAGCAACTTCCAAGTGTCCTCATGATCTAAGAAGTACGTTTTCCAGCTCTGAAAAATTATGGTTCTACAGATGGGGATGAGGCTGGGGAAGAACTACCTATCCTTAATGTCTAAGCAATATAGAATCATTTGTATCCAAACTTTAATCCTCTTTAACAGTCTTTCAAAGGAAATCAATCAATCATTTTTCTAATAACAATGGTGTCTAAGACTTAAGTATAAATGTACACAGTTTATAGAAGGCTTCAACTAAGTCCTGCGAGTTTTCTAAGACTATAACACAGGATAACTATGAAATGGATAGATGCACCAGTTAATTTCACTTTTCACTTAGAATGTTAATATATTATAGATTTGATAAATGTTATTTAGCATCTACTCTGTGAAAAGCATTATGCCAGATGATGAAGATAGAAGCCTGAATCTGGAAGGAACTCACAAGGTAGATAGGGGTACAAAGGATTCCAGGTGGAAGAAAGAGCATATGTGAAAGCAAATAAACACAGAGAATCATGGAATGTCTGGGTGGTGGGGAATATGGGACATGTACACCTAGTGAATTAGGTGATTTCAGCAGCAAGCAGAAAGAAAGTGGGATGAGAGGAACGAGGATGAACACTGTCACTGGCTTCCTAAAGAATATGAATTCCAGTATATAATCCATGGAGGAGCCAATGAAAACCCCACTCTCCTGCTAATCCAAGCCCTTTTCATGTCTCAGAACACTGCAGAAGCAGTAGGGATAGAGGGGAAGATAAGGAATATCAGAAGCATTCAGAAGGTAGAATTGACAGGAATTAACAACTAGTAGACTAGAGGATGAGGGAGAAAGAGTTGTTCAAAGGAATCTCAATAAAGAGGAAAAGTGGTAGAGCAAGTGTAATAAACTCAATTTGGACGCAATGAGTTTAAGTTAAGCTGTCCACAGGCAGCTGGAAAGAGAAAATGGCCTATAGCCCAAATCGTGAGACTGAATGAAGAACCAGCCAATTAGAAGGCTTTATTTATCCAAACACACATTCCTATATTTACATGTGAAGGCAAACGAAGAACACAAAACAAGTACAATAGGACATTATGGCAGAGGTATTCCTAGGTTTCCATGAGAGTACAAAGAAGTTGAGGGTGATGTGAGTGTGTTGGAATGTACAGAGAAAGCTTCCCTGAAGAATGCTGACTTGAGTCTTAATTTATTAATTTTACAGAGAGGGGAGCAAGAAGTATCAACTCATAGTTGCTTCAGGTTAGTTGTTCATTGCTTGCTGGTTGCTTGTCGTACATGCTTTGACAGGGCAAGCCTGGGGTCTCGAACTGGACCTGAGGCTTAACTGGCAATTAGAGTTAGCCATTTGGAGATGTGGAAGTACATTCAGGGGAGAATGATCAGCAAAGTGGACAGTGGGCAAAAGCAGAGATACAAGAGAGAACCACAGCTGGCTGGGGAAGTGCAAGTGATGCTGTATCAAGAGGAGAGTGTGAGTGACAGGTAGGTCTGGAGAGAGAGCAGAAAGCGAAAGAAGACATGAAGCAGGGAGGTTAATCTCAGACTGTGACCGTGTCAGTTTAAGAGAGCAGTTCTGAGGAGCCGAGAAGAAACTGGACTTTTTCTCCTTCATGAGTACAAGTTGGGACCAGTCCTGCTACCTACCACTGCCACTCAGAGGGGGAATAACAAGTTATGAAGTTGGAAGGTGAAAACAGTTTCCTATTAATCCTATGACTAAAAAAATTTCAATTTTAAACTGATCAGAATCAGATTACTACTCTGAGCTTCACAACAAGGAAGTTATATTAACTGCCTGACTTTTCTTTCTTCTGTCTGGGATACATTTATTTTTTGTATCATTAAAATAGAAACTGGTCTGGCCTAACCTATGGTGGTGCAGTGGATAAAACATTGGCCTGGAATGCTGAGGACAGTTTGAAACCCTGGGCTTGCCCAGTCAAGGCACATATAGGAATTGATGCTTCCTGTTCCTCCCCACTTACCTCTCTTTCTTTCTCATTAAAATAAATAAATTAGTTAAAAATTGGCCCTTGTTTATAAATTCTCATACTAAATTGAGAAAAAGAGGAAGCAAATGTGCCTCAAACGAAGCAATCTTTTGATTTCCAGAAAACCATTACTCTTGAAAGTGAGACAGTCTAACCAAAGTTTCCCTTTTCTTTTCTCTGCCTTAGGTCATTCTTTGACAGTATATTTAGTATGCCTGTTTGATGTTGGCAGACACAAAAATCGTAATATAAAAATTGCCTTTATTTCCTTTAAATAATGATTAGTTTATGTTTAAATGTTTTTGTTTAATATACTGGCAAAAATTATTATTATTATTATTTTTACAGGGACAGAGAGAAAGTCAGAAAGAGGGATAGGTAGGGACAGACAGGAACAGAGAGAAATGAGAAGCATCAATCATTAGTTTCTCGTTGCCGTTACGACACCATAGTTGCTCATTGATTGCTTTCTCACACGTGCCTTGACTGCGGGCCTTCAGCAGACTGAGCCACCACTTGCTGGAGCCAGCAACCTTGGTTCCAAGCTGGCGACCTTGGGGTCTCGAACCTGGGTCTTCCGCATTCCAGTCTGACGCTCTATCCACTGCGCCATCGCCTGGTCAGGCGGCAAAAATTATTTTAATGGTTGAGTTCTTGAACCTAAGCTCAGAAATTTTCCCACATTTACAACCACCACTTTAAACTTAAAACACCCTTTAAATTATTATTTGAATAAACTATAATTTTAAATGCTGTTTAAGTCATAAGATAACCATGTATTTTTGTGAAAAAAGCAATGGAGACTGAGAGCAAATATGCCTTTATCACTTTCTATTTGTGTTACCTGTGACAGGGCCTTGGAGCCTCAAGCCCCATCTGAATGTAAGGGATACAGTAGTACTGACCCTGACAGCTGTGAGGGATGCAAAGTGCTCACTGTGTTCAAGCTCCTGGAAGACGGCCTAGGAAGTAGTAGGCGCCTAATTAATATCAACTGAATTTGAATTTTAGGAGCAAAAAGTAAGTAAATAAATAAATATTGTATATATTTCAATTTTTAGCAAAACTAGATTTTAAAGTTCCTCTTCAACAATTCCACAATTTCTGTAAATTTAACTTCTCTAAAGCCATGACTAACCCTGTGTTTGAATGGTTTTCCTATTAAAGTTGTAATCTTATCGTAATTAGAAGTTTAGAAATTTAATGAGTTGAAATGCAACATAGCACAGATGCCTTATTATACCAACTAGTTAACACAGTATTTGTTTTCTACATTAATTTTACTTGCTAATCAAAAATACTGCTTTCTCCAAATAACATCAAAATAAAAATGCTGATTGTGCAATGATAAAACCAACAACATCATGTCTGCAACAAGGCCACTTGAATTCTTTTTGTTTTAATGAGCTGGCAGTTTCCAGGGAAAATTTAAGATTCCATATATCTTTAAGTCAGTTCTCAAAAACTCAAGCGCAGAAGCCAAGCTGAGGTATATTTAAGCTATACATCCTACACATGCCCGTAAGTATATGCTAATGCTGAACATCAGAGCTGATGCATCTCCCAGAGTTAAGAAATAGGTCTGCCGGAAAAGAAAACTAATAGGACTGTACATAATTGCATGTTTTTGAATGTCCATAGTGACTAGATAAAAAGTACTAAGGAAGAAGACTATTTAGGAACACTTCTATTAGAACAGTGCTTCCCTGCCTGATGGGTGGTGGCACCGTGGATAGTGTTTGAAACCTGATACTGCCAACTTGACCATGGGATCATCAAGATGATCCCATAGTCACTGGTTTGAGACCAAAAGGCTTGAGCAAGGGGTCACTGGCTCGGCTAGAGCTCCCTGGTCAAGGCACCTATGAGAAGCAATCAATGAATAACTAAAGTGCCGCAAGTACGAGTTGATTCTCATCTCTCTCCCTTCCTGTCTCTTTCTGTCTCCTCTTGCTTAAAAAATAAATAACAGTGCCCCCTATTTGCAGCTCAGGTTCAATACAAGCTACTCCTACCTCTTCAATGGACATGGGAGCTTCTCATTGGTCTCCCGGCTTCTTTCCCCAAACACTCTACCAAAGAGCAGCCAAATATCTAACCAAATTTCATCTGATCATGTTAACCCCCTCTTAGCCAACAAGCTTCCAGAGAGCTCCACTGCTTTTGGCACAAAGCTTTTCCCCGTAAGGTTTTCATAACATCATAACGTGGACTACCTCTCTAGTTTCAATCTCTTCAATCCCCTAAAAACTTCAGCTGCATTTAACAAACTACTTTAGATTGTGGGGTTTTGCTATGTAGTAAAAACTAAATAAAGATTATTTACTTATACTTGTTATTCACTGAATAGAGTTCTAATTTATATATGGTATCCTACCAGTTAAACAGGTAAAATATTAGGAGCAGGAGGCTCAGAGAAGAACTACCTGTCCCTGCCTGTGACTAACCTAACATATTCTCTTAAATACCTTCCTAGTCTGTGCTTCCAGTTTTCCCTTTTGTTTCATCTTTGCCTTAATGACAGCTGGTCCTCCAAGGCTCAGGTTAGGCTCTGTTCCCAGAGCATTTATTTATGGCTATTGTAGCACTTGTCACTCTGCAGTGTACATGACTGTTTACTTCTCATTTCCCCATCTGAAGGCACACACTGAGTTTTGCACCTCTGCTTCCTCAGCCCTAAGGACAATGCAGACTGTAGATGTGAATGAATGAGTATCACCACCTATGGAACTTCTCAGTTATAGGGAAACTGAATACTTTAGGAGGCATCAGAAAGGGAAGTGAAATTATTAGGTTCAGCTTAAAAAGAATTAGAGATTATTACTATTTCCTCTCCTTTTCCCTTCTCTTTCCAATCTAGTTAATCCTATTTGCTCTACCGTCTACACTCAAAAATAATGATAAATTTGAACTTATTTTTTTCATTTTTGACTTTTTCAAAATATATGTTGTGCTTTCCTGCCAGTTACCCTTCTTTTTATTTTCTTAAATTTTTGTGAAATAACACATACATATAAAAATGCATAAAATATATATGTACAGCTTAATGAATAAAGTGAATATGTATGTAACTACTTCCCAGGTCAAGAAATAGGAAAGTCAGCTCTTTCCCCATTCAAAGACTTTCCTCTGTCCTCCGTTTAAGATAACTGTTTTTTTGGAGATTATGAATAAAGAAAAATCTCAGAGTTTTTGGGATCAGCCCCTGGATTCATATCCCTGCATGATCTTGTGCCAGGGCAGAGAAAGAGGCACTAAGATGCCAGAATATATGTGTATTTGTATCCATGAGTGTGTGTGAGGGTGTGCCCACAAAGGCCAGAGCATGAAATTTAAATCAATCTTAAAAGTTGGAGTGAATTGGCACTTCTCATGATAAACATCCTGAAAATAAAGTATGTTTTTACTAAGCAGACACGGTACTCTGCTGCTCCTGGCTTAAACCAAACCTTGATAGGAAACAACATAATTTTCAAGACATAAGTTTCAAAAGAATACAAATTCAGACCAACTACATATATTGCTCCACCCCCATTATGGGTAGAAAAGATGTTTTTTTATATATATATATATATTTTTTTTAAATTAATTCTAATGGGGTGACACCAATAAATCAGGGTACATATGTCAATGAAAACATCTCCAGGTTATCTTATCATTCAACCATGTTGCATACCCGTCACCAAAAGTCAAATTGTCCTCTGTCACCTTCCATCTGGTTTACCCTGTGTCCCTCCCCTCCTCCCTATCCCACCCTCTCCTCCCTCCCCCCACCCCGTAACCACCACTCTCTTGTCCATGTCTCATATTCTCACTTTTATGTCCCACCTATGTATGAAATCATGCTGTTCTCAGTTTTTCTTTTTTTCTGATTTACTTATTTCACTCCGTATAATGTTATCAAGGTACATCCATTTTGTTATAAATGATCCGATGTCATCGTTTCTTATGGCTGAGTAGTATTCCATAGTATATATGTACCATAGCTTTTTAATCCACTCGTCTTCTGACGGACACTTGGGCTGGTTCCAGATCTTTGCTATTGTGAACAATGCTGCCACGAACATGGGGGCGCATTTCTTCTTTTCGAACAGTGCTATGGTGTTCTTAGGGTATATTCCTATAAGTGGGATAGCTGGGTCAAAAGGCAGTTCGATTTTTAATTTAGAAAAGATGTTTTAAGTGAAAATCTGGCATTATGGGGTTGCACAACCCAGCAACCCAACAGGCTCATTCTATTCAAGCAGAACAGGGGTTCTCTCTGCTCACAGCAGGCATCCGACAGGGTAGCACATATATGCTCTCTGAGTGAGAAAGCAACACCTTCTCACATACAGCCCCCTGGAAAGAGATGGGGGGAGGACTTTACACCTGCAAACTCCTAACTCTATCAGCACTAGGGCTGGGAAAAACAGCACATATTTTTTTAAAAAGAAGGAAATGAAAGGTTTCTGATAAAGCCAGTAACTTTCAAAAAAGAATTTTCTGAAGCCATATTTTTCTTAGGGACAACTAAGAATAATGACTCAACATCTAAGTCTTTGTCTTCCAAATGCACTTAGTCAAGCCCTCATGACAGTATAAGCAAACTGCTTAAAAGGGCAGCTGTCCGAATTCTTATTCTCCTTGGTAGAAAACCACTGTAAGTATAAAGTACTGTCACAAGTAAGATATTTCAATTTTAGGCACATCTGTCCCTGGTCCTTTGGATAATCTAAATGACTACTAAAAATAGAACAGTACCCCAAATGGGCTGACATGACCCACCCCCAATCCTAAGAGACTCCTGTGAGATATGACCTGGAACACACATGCGTTTTGCAGTATCACTGAACATCCATCTAAATGTAGCCATATGTTTTCAGTTTTTACTTTATGTCCTATTAGGGCAGAAGACAAACTTAAGTAACAGACACATAACTTGTGGCCTGTTGTGAAAATCCAATTAGCTGACTAGCTAACTGCAGTGTGGTGGGAAAGGAAACTGCTCTCCAGGACTAAAAGAACTGCTACTTGCACTAAGTTCCATGAGTTTTATGATGAACATCTTGATTTTCTTTTTTCAATTTCCCCACCATTAAAAGTAAGCCAGCTCTGTCTGTCAAGATGCCCAGGCTGTGTGGCAGCAGTGTCAAAGGCTGACATTTGTTCCAAGGCACTGCCATCTGCGGCAGCACAACATTTTGTCTCCGGAAAATAAACACATCTGCCTTTGCCCGTGTCCTCCCACTGTGCCGCCCATCTGGATGGAGCAGGTAGGCTGGAAGGCAAGCCTGGGCATGGGTGAGACGGGGGCGAGCGGGGGAGATAAGGCCTCCAGGGAGATGGCACATGGAGGAAGAAGGCAGTGCTGTGTCATGTCACATCCTGCTAACCACATTTGCCAAACAGCATGTGAAATTACCCTTGTTAGTGATACGTATTTTAATCACATGTAACAAATGATTGGCCCTGTTTAGGGAACAATACCTGTAAAGTCAAGGTTTCACCTGGGCCATCTGTTCATAAGGTAACATGACCTCACTAATACCAATATAAACAGATGAAGTCTTTGTGCCAGCCACCAAAGGCAAGAGGACAGTACTGTAGTGGTTGGAATAGAAGGCTCAAAGCAACAGGATTCTTCTAGGACAGGTGCACACTATACATGCCTATTAACTAGACCAAACACATTCAAACTTAGGCCAGAGTCCTGGGACAGTCTCATGGTCGATTCTGGAAATGACTTATACCTGAAATTCTTTCCTCCATATTCTTTCCCTTTCAATGAAAATCAAATCTGATTATGGTCTTGACAACAGATTTTTAAATCATACTGTTTGGGTAGGTAGAAGAAACCATAAAACATTATTCAATCAAATAAATGCTTTCTGTCTCCCAAGGTTTTACTAGCTTGCAAGAGAGCTAGTACTAACCTCCTAGAGCAGGGCTCTTTCAACTGTACCATTAGTTTTCAACCTTTGGTGGGAATGGGACAGTGGTCACTTTTTCAAATAAAATCAGAAATGGAATCCCAATATACAAAATAGATAAAAGTTAACTTGATCTATATGAAGGAGAGCTCAAGTTTTGCCAAACTGGCCTTTCTTGGTAAGTTTCCTGAGGTAGCTTCGTGGAATAAAGTTTGAAAACCACTATAACAGGCTGGATATATTTTTTCAACTTATTTCTACTGTTTATTTGCTAAGCATTTATAAGTATAGCCCTATAAAACAACAAATTACCAAAAGCTCACCAAGCATTTCAGAGAAAGTGCTGTGAAAACACTTTGGCCAGTGAGTAGCAGTAGTTAAGCCCTGAAGATTGCACACCGCAGAGGCCAGTATTCTGCTCTGAGCCAGCGATTTTCAACCAGTGTGCTACAAGAATTTTTAAAACATGCAATACCTGCCTATTTAGTCAGGGCCACTGACCTCTTTTCCCGTAGATTGTCAAATAAGAAAATGCAACAGCCAACACAACAATAGCTGTCCAATGTGAATTAATCAAGATTGTATCTATTTTTCTTTTGTCTGGCAAAAAATATATTTTTCGGTGCACTGCAAAATTTTATTAAGTCGTTTATGTGTGCCATGAGATGAAAAATGTTGAGAACTGCTGCTCTAATCACTTCTCGGCCTTTTGGCTAAGATAAGTGAAAATCGCTGCTCTAAGTCTTGCCACAAACTTAACATTCCCCAAGGATATCAGATTCCACTGGTTTATGTCTGTCTCCACATAAGTACAGATATTGGTAGATAACAGAAAATCTTAGGGCATTCATATGAACTAGACCAAATGTGCCACATGATTCATTTCAAGCAAGAACTGGCATCATTGCTTATCCCTATTTTATAGCCTATTAATCAAATCAAAAGAATTTAAATAAGTCTCATGTGAACTATACCAATAAATCATCACAAAATTCTCAAAATAATTCTGTAAAAAATCCAAATGGCAGTTACTAAATGATAGAGTCACTTATTAAACACCTAATTTTCAGGGGAGGTATCATTCACTCATTCCAAATATTTTATTAAACCAATGGCTAATTCTAAGTCCTCATGATTTACCACATTTGATCACTCCTTCCTTCTTACAAGATGAAAAAAGTGAGGCTCAACAAACATAATTCAACATTATACAAAAATAGTCCGTATCAGAGAAGAGACTGGAATTCTGGTATATTTGCCTCAAAACCCAAGCCTTATAAATGTTCAAAATTGTAGAGTAAAGCACATAGCAAGCTTGACCAGGCAGTGACGCAGTAGATAAAGCATCAGACTGGAATGCAGAGGACCTGGGTTCAAAACCCGAAGGTAGCTGGCTTGAGCACAGGCTTATCCAGCTTGAGCACAGGGTCACAGGTTTGAGCGTGGGGTCTCTAGCTTGAGCCCAAAGTTACTGGTCACTCACTCTGCTGTAGCCCCTCGGTCAAGGCACATATGAGAAAGCAATCAATGAACAACTAAGGAGCTGCAACGAAGCATCCCTCTCTCTTCCTGTTTGTCTGTCCCTATCTGTCCTTCTCTTTGTTTTTGTTACCAAAAACAAAAACAAACAAAAAACATAGCAAAAGCCTAATAAGCCCTTTCTCTGCATTTTGGGGTCTAACGATACACAGACCAACTTAGATGTATACATGCATTTAAATAAAAGTTAAACTGAAGGTTCTTGATTTTTCCCCCTGTGTCTTTTTCATCTCTTCCTGCTGATCTCCTAGCTTTACATCTTACATGAAGAAGTAACATCCATTCATTAAGAACACATTAAGCTTGACCCATGGTGGCGCAATAAATAGTAAACCTTAAGATGCTGAGTTCCCAGGTTCAAAACCTAAGGTCACTGACTTGAATGTGGGCTTACCTGGCTTGAGCGCAGGCTCACCTGCTTGAGCATGGGGTCACCAGCTCGAGAGAGGGATCAAAATGATTCCACAGTTGCTGGCTTGAGCCCAAAGGTCACTGGCTTGAAGCCCAAAGGTCACTGGCTTGAGCCAAAAGTTGCTGGCTTGTGCAAGGGATCACTGGCTTGGCTAGAGCCTCCTGGTCAAGGCATGTATGAGAAGCAATCAATGAACAACCAAAGTGCTACAACATCAAGCTCATGCTCCTCATCTCTCATCCTTCCTATCTGTCTGTCTCTCTCTTGCTTTAAAAAAAACCACATTAAGCCTGACCTGTGGTGGCGCAGTGGATAAAGCATCCACCTGGGAACACTGAGGTCGCCAGTTCAAAACCCTGCACTGGTCTGGTCAAGGCACATATGGGAGTTGATGCTTCCAGCTCCTCCTCCCTTTCTCTCTTTCTCTCTGTCTCTCACTCTGTATCTCCTCTCTAAAATGAATAAAATAAAAATAAAATTTAATAAAAAAAAAAAAACCACATTAATAAAATTCCCTTCCAGTGTATGAATACACATTACTATTTTCTTCAGTGGTATTAGTGGACCTAACTGGATGACATTTATTCAGCAAATTTACTGAATACCTACAATGGATATATATTTATACCTTATCTATATAATACTATGTGGAGAGCTTGGCATTTTAATAGAACTCACCATTTCATGCTTCCCCAAATGCACAAACATACTTGTATATTAGTCAAGTAACTAATGTAGAAGAAAGTATAAAAAAGTATTATATTTGAATTTAGAAACTTATCTTACCCTTTAATGAGATATATATGTGCCTTTGATATACCTGGACACATAAGAGAAATAGTTAACCTCTCTATTAACCAGTCTTAGTATCTTTGAAGTAAAATGGGAATAACACTCATTTTACAGTGTCATAATAAACATTAGATAAGGTCACATATATAACTATCTATCTAGAATAGCTCGATTCAAGAGAATGATGATAAAATTGCTATATATCTTCAATGTCTAATATGTAAACCATTAGCCCCATTCAGCTATTGGACACTTGAAAAGTGACTAACGTAACTGAGGAACCAAATTTTTTTTACAGAAAAAAGTTTACTTCTTATTCAAAGTCCAGGAGACCATCACCCAAGAACTGAGTTTTAAATTTTATTTAATTTTAATTATTTTAAATTTAAATAACCACCTATGACTAGTGACTACCATACTAGACTGTGTTGATATAGAACAAAACCTACCACATAATAGATGATCAATGCTGCTTTATTTCTATTTTCCTTATCAGTAACAGTAATTTTTAATATGCCCCTCTTTACTAGCAGATCAGTTCAACTAAAATAACACGAACAAGTATCTCCTATAGAAAACTAAGTTATAGCTATTAAGTTGCTTCTTCACCGAAAAAGCAATAGCAGCATAAAATTTATTAATTAGTTGCATGTGCTATACACTATGCTAACAGTTTTGCACGATTATCCCATTTAATCTTTATAATAATTCTATGAAGTAGGTGCTATTATTCTATTAGTAAAGAAATTAATAGAATTTCCAAAGACACAGCTAACAAATCAATGAGCAAAGATTTAAACCCCAATAATCTAATTCCAGAAATTGTACTTTTAACCACCATGCTAATCTTTTTTTTTTGAGAGAGAGAGAGAGAGGGACAGGAAGGGGAAAAAATGAGAAGCATCAACTCATAGTTATGGCACTTTAATTGTTCACTGATTGCTTCTCATATGTGTCTTGACCAGGGTGGGGGCTCCAGCTAAGCCAGTGACCCCTTGCTCAAGCCAGCAACCTTGGGCTTCAAGCCAGCAACCTCTGGACTCAAACGAGTAGCCATGGAATCATGTTGATGATCCCATACTCAAGCTGGCAACCTTGGGGTTTTGAACCTGGGACCTCAGTGTTTCAGGTTGATGCTCTATCCACTGCACCACCATCAGTCAAGCACCTACCATGCCAATCTGTCTTCATTTTAAAGAATCAGTTTATATTAGATTACATACTCTGTGATAAATAAACGCCCTCCCAACCAAAACCCACATAGCACGCGTAAGCGCACGCACACACACACGGACAGAGCTAACTGCAAATCAAACAATTTGAGTTACAGAAACAAAGTTATGCATGCTAACCCCTCAAAAATCTCATATTCAAACTGGGACAACTGTGCAAATGTATCAAATCTAGTGACTTTGCACTTATCAGGAAGACTGAAAACCTATCATCACATTTCTCCCCAGAATAAAATGACTAAAATGTAAAAGCATATTTTAGAACAAATAACCTTTAGATAAAAAAGTGGGGGGAGAATGATTGGACCAAGAAACACAAGGCAAAGGTAGTCAATATTTACCAGAGCCCCATGTTACTGTCTATACAGAATACTTATTTGTTAAGACATCAAACATTTTTGCTAGGAGATTAACTGGATTCACTGTATTTGCATGAAGCACATCACCACTCTTATCTTAATTCTAAAAGGAGCTTTACTCACTTTATGTATAGCATTTATAAAAAAGCATTTATTGTGCCCAAAGCTGGAATTTTTATTCCAGTTTTGCCTGACAAGTCAGAGGAATATTTTATACAGAATACCACAGCATATTCTTTACTGAATTCCAGAGGAACATCCGGGTAGCCAGAAAGGTCGTATCTGACCCATTTTCCTCTCTCATGAAGGAGTGAACAAGAAAAGGTCATTGACCTTTTACCCAGATAAAACAAAGTATGTAAAACTGTCTCCCCCTTCCACTCATCATGTCTCTGTCTTCTCTTCAAACTTCATGATCTTTCATATTACACAGCTCCTTCGTCAAAGCACTGAGTAAAACAGATTCTATTTACTGAGACATTTTCAATCCAGTATTATTAGGCAGTATAAAATAAACTGCTTTAAAGATCTGTAATAAGTTAACTTTAAAAATAATACCTATACTTGTTTAGATTTCTGCCATAACTCAGCTTAAGGAAATACAGATAGATGAAGCTAAAACCATAAAAAATACAAACAGCAGCAATGTTCTACAAACACTACAGGAAAACCAAAGAGCTGATGTCAGGCACAACAGTCAAGTAATTATGGCACTATTCGTGTAGCTCTGCCTGACGTGCTATGTGACTTAAAGCTAGTCCCTTTGCCACTTTGGGCCTTGCATTCCATATCAGGGATAGGGAATAAAGTGGAATAGTGAGTAGATTAAATTATTAAGCAAAGCGCTTTGGGCAAAAGTCATATGAATGTTAAATATTATGATTTACAAGCATCCATTTTCCTAGCACTCCTGTGGGGTTAGGAAGTTATCTCGATTTCATAGATGAGTCGAAAGACACAGGGGGTAAGGTCTCATGGTAAGGCTCCATTAACTTAGTTCCTGTGGGAAGGGAACAATACACACCTTTAGCAATCATCTGAACTTTCTTGGTACATCCTGCACAGTCTTTAATACATTCAATTCCTAACTTAATGTTGCACCTTTTAACATGCTATTGATGAAACAGAGACAGCTCTAAGGTAGCAGCAGGGCCGGAATAAGTGAGAAGGAACAAATCCGTATACCTTGGCAAGCACAGTCACAGAAAGACACAGATAATCTCAAACTTCATGATCTTTCATAACTCAAGGTAAAATTTCCATGATTATTCTTAAGATTTTATCTCCACTAACATGAGGAATCTTCAACCACAGAAATTAAGAAACATGGTTTGCTATGAAAAATCATTGAAAATTTTAGAAGGTTGTCACAGGCATTCATGTTGGTGTGGCCATCCAAACTCTCTGGGATATATTTGTCCTCTGGACTTTAATTAGCAGCCAGGCAGAAAGAGAGATCAAATCCAGAGACTAAAAATAATGAACAAGTAGCAACAAGAAGGGCTCAGGAAGGCAAAAAAATGGCAAAAATATTACTTGTGTATAACAGAATATAAAAGAAGAAGCACAGAAGATCTTTCTGTCTTTATCCAAGGCTGCCTGCTATATTGCTTACCCGACTCCGAAGACAGTCAGCCAGGTTTCGTCGTGTGAAATTAGCTGCTGCTGTGGGAGACAATTCATAACCTGGTACAAAAGAGAACAGCCATACTTAGAGTAAAACAGAAGGAGTAACGGTACCCCCTACTCCACTACTACTATTCTTACAGTCTACCACTTGCTATACACTCAGGAGTAGGTAAGCACACAGAACGATGAATACAATCTTACTTCTTGACCCTTTCCCCATCTAACAGCTGTGAAATACCTGGTTAGTAATGACAGTGATTCCTGGCCACAAAACAGAACCAAGGTGAGGTTTAACTATTCTATGGTGAGATCAAATTAACAGCCTTCTTTAAGCTACTCAACAGGCTGTGGTTTAACTATAGAAAGAAAGAAGTGCAAATACACAGGTGTTGAGAAAAACAAGAAGTTTTGAGATGCCAATTTTTAAAGTTTATTTTAAAAAGAGAGGTCTGGAGCCTGACCTGTGGTGGCGCAGTGAATAAAGCATCAACCTGGAACACTGAGGTCATCAGTTCAAAACCCTGGGCTTGCCAGGTCAAGGCACATATGAGCGTTGATGCTTCCTGCTCCTACCCCCTTCTCCTTCTCTTTCTCTCCCTCCCTCTCTCTCTCTCTCCCCCTTCTCTAAAATGAATAAATAAAATCTTTAAAATAATAAAAGGAGAGAGAGGCTGGGAGTTAGAAGAGCCTCAGTTATATTTTATAAGATTTTCTTTTTTTAAAAGTAATCTTATTAAGAAGTATAGTATAATTTTCAAAAGTATATGCCACAGGAAAAAAATGTTTCTATCACTATCTACAACATTTTAAAAGAGAGTATCTCAAGCATAAAACCTTTTGAAAAGGTTGTAATGCTAATAAAAGTACAGCCCAGAGGAATGGGATCTGGTGTGCATTTAACAGTGCCCTCACTTTGGCACTTAACTCACAGTAAAATGGGACTGGTACCACAAGACACAAGAATGGCCCACAACTTAGCAGACCCACATATAAAACGCCAGTTTGGAAAAACAGTATGTGGTTAAGTTATTCCCTACAACATTTACAACATTTTAAACATCAGTGTCATGTAAGATTTGGATTAAAATTCTAACATATTTATTGAACAGTTATGTTTCAGGGTCTATGCTAGTTGCTTTCACAAAAATTAAAGAATTCCAGCTGGCTCAGCTGTAGAGCATTGGCCCGGCGTGTGGAAGTCCTGGGTTCGATTTCTGGTCAGGGTACACAGGAGAAGCGCTCCTCTCCTTCCCCTCTATCTCTTTCTTCCCCTCCTGCAGCCAAGGCTCCATTGGAGCAAAGTTGGCCTGGGCAAAGAGGATGGATCCGTGGCCTCTGTCTCAAGCGCTAGAATGGCTCTGGCAGCAATGGAGTAATGCCCCAGGTGCACAGAGCATCGCCCCCTGGTGGGTATGCCAGTTGGATCTCGAATGGGCTCATGTGGGAGTCTGTCTGACTACCTCCCCACTTCTAACATCTGTAGGGGGGGATAAATAAAGAATTTCAGCCCTGGCCATTTGGCTCAGCGGATAGAGCATCAGCCCAGTATGCAGACATCCCTGATTTGATCCCCAGTCCAGGCACACATGAGAAATGACCATATGCTTCTCTCACCCCCTCTTCCCTTCTCTCTCTCTTTCCCTCTCACAGCCTAAAGATCGAATGGTTCAAGCATCAGCCCTGAGCGCTGAGAATAGCTTGGTTGATCTGAGTGATGGCCTCAGGAACTGAGGATAGCTCAGCTGATTTGAGCATTTGCCCCAGATGAATCTTGGTCAGGGCACATGAGGGAGTCTATCTGCACTCCTCTCAAAAAAATAAAAAGATTTTCATCCTCACAAGTCTATTAGTATATATTAAATCATAATGGAAGCAACTCTAGACAAGTAGGAATACTCTCCAATTCTCACCTAATCCCCTTAACATAATTAAGGATTTGACAGTTATCTTAAAGGCAGAAAAGTCTGCCTGACAACCTGCATATATATTTTTCTTTCCCTTATTTTAGTTCAGTTCTTAAACTTTAATATGCATAAGAATTACTATGTAAGGCTACATACACAAAACTATATTTGATAGGTAATTTAAAGGGTAAGTTTAACCATACATAATTTTTGTATTATTCAGGCTCCAGACACTAATACCCACGTAACAACTGACTCTTTCAATTCTTGTTTACTCTTCCTCCCTGTCCTGGGACAGGCCAATGAAATACTGCTGTAACTACTGCAGTTCAGAAACACTACTGGAATCCTTTACCTGCCATAGAGGCAAAAAGTAGAACCACTAAAACACAATTCTCAAAAATTCTATACTTGCTTAAACCTAAGTACATGTGCTTGAGGTTCTTGACAGGTGGCGACTGAGCTTTATTCATCTTTGAATTCTCTGTGGTACCAGGCAGAGTGCTTAATATAGATGAGTAATCAAAAATATTTATGGAGATAGGGAGGAGAGGAGGGACACAGGGAAAACCAGATAGAAGGTGGCAGAGGACAATTTGACTTTTGGTGACGGGTATGCAACACAATTGAATGATAAGATAACCTGGAGATGTTTTCATTGTACATATGCACCCTGATTTATTGGTGTCACCTCATTAGAATTAATAATAATAAAATATATTTTAAAAAAAATTATGGAATTGTCTGGCCTATGGTGGCACAGTAGATAGAGCATAGACCTGGAAAGCTGAGGTCGCCGGTTTGGTTACGGGTTTAAAACCCTGGGCTTACCCGGTCAAGGCACATACAGCAAGCAATCAAAGAACAAATAAAGTAAAACGACTATGAGTTGATACTTCTTGCTCCCCACCCCATAGAATTAATAAGTAAAATCTTAAAAAATATGTATTTGTAAAATTGAATACATGATGCTAAATCTGCTGACTAAAAAATGATATGAATGGATATCTAGTAATACAATTATACTGAAATTAAGTTCCTCCACAGCTCCACATTATAGCAGTCCTGTGGATAACAGTGTTATTAAACTGTGAAGTAAGTAACTAAAAGTAAGGTTCTTTCCGCTAAAGTGTCACTATAAACATCCTGGATCAGAGGACTAGTGACTAATATTATTTGATGGGGGACTTTCCCAATGGATAACAGTTCACTAGACCCAGAGAGAACTTATAAAACATCTCACAAGCCTGACCAGGCAGTGGCGCAGTGGATAGAGCGTTGGACTGGGATGCGGAAGACCCAGGTTTGAGACCCCAAGGTTGCCAGCTTGAGCACAGGCCCATCTAGCTTGAGCAAAAGCTCGCCAGCTTGGACCCAGGGTTGCTGGCTCCAGCAAGGGGTTGCTCGGTCTGCTGAAGGCCCGCGGTTAAGGCACATGTGAGAAAGAAATCAATGAACAACTATGATGTCGCAACGGCAACAAAAAACTAATGATTGATGCTTCTCATCTCTCTGTTCCTGTCTGTCTGTCCCTATCTATCCCTCTCTCTGACTCTCTTTCTCTCTGTCCCTGTAAAAAAAAAAAAACATCTCACAAAAAAATTATCTTCCTAGACAAGAACCTGCTGGAGAGGCAAGGCAG
Organism: Rhynchonycteris naso; assembly: GCA_037038555.1. Taxonomy (NCBI): domain Eukaryota; kingdom Metazoa; phylum Chordata; class Mammalia; order Chiroptera; family Emballonuridae; genus Rhynchonycteris; species Rhynchonycteris naso. The sequence continues at coordinate 210,986,530 of CM072997.1, read as the reverse complement.
AACCCTTTTAAAACATAGTAAATTTCCTACAATTACACAGAGCTGTAAGTTTATAAAGCATTTTTATACATATTATTCATTGATATTATAATTCCAATTATAGAGATAAGGAAAATAAAAGGCCCAGAAAGGATAAGTGACTTGTCACATAAAAAAATAGTAAACCAAGTTTCACTTAAGTCTTTCAGCTCTGAAAGTCTGATATACTTTAGTTCAAAACACATCCTCTGAAATATCTAATATTTAAAAAGTCAGATACTACCATGCCCATCTCCAGGATGGTGTTAGTTTCATCCCCCCTAGTATCAGTGTTATAATGGTCCTCTTTTCTGAAATTTTATAGAAAATCTTTATGATCAGAAAAAGTCTAAGGATTCAAAACTAGGAAGGCTCATATAAAAATATGAACTTATTGGTCCACTCATGTGTAGAATTGCCAGTAGAGAATATTTCTTTTCAGCTCAAAGTTAAAACAAACCAACTAAAGCTACATTCTCAGCATTACCCACCATTTCGCATCTTATAAAGTTGTACATTTTTCTGAATATATTCTGCAAACTGTACAGTGTCTCCAGCCTCTCCAACGCATAGGAGTAAGATTTTCTCACTCATTTTAAACATCTTGTCATGATCTGCCCAAAGAAAAACACAGTATTAGAAATTACCTTATCAGAAATTTACTATTATATAGGCAACCATAAACACTGAATAATTACTACATTGAATAATTTGACTAATCACTATTTTTAGAAGACTCTGATAGGCAACTGTATTAATGACTCTTCCCTCTCCATGTCACAACCACCTGCATATTTTATTATATCAATTTAAGTTGGAGACTATCTATGAAAGTTAACAATCAAAAATACAATGAAAAACATTTAAAGGCATTTGAAATGAAAAGAACAGAAGCAATCAAAGAAATTGAAGAAACTAAGACAAGGGCCATTATCTTCAGGCTCATGATTATGAAGCCCTGAAATGCCTCTAAAATATAAATGTTAGTTATTACATTAATATTTATATACACACAAAAACATATACAAAAATGACTGGTGCTACAATTAAAATTAAGGAGCCATCTCAAACTAAGAAAATAAATCAGCTTAAAAAGCAAACCACTTCCATTTCTAAAGCAAAGAGAAAATTAAAATGACTGCCAAAGCAAACATTTTAATGAATATTGCAACCCTAAGCTACTTAAAAAAACCTCAAGAATTCCTATACTCTAATGTTATCTAGCTGAACCAGACTCATTCAGATTAGATAGATAAATAAGTATTCAGATAGAAATTAGTGCCTAAGGAAGAAAATGCCATGTTCAGTCTGCAGCTTCAGAAAAAGCTTAAATCTATCTTACTCTCACTTTCACTTTTTATTTTTCAACTAGTGCTGAATAATCTTCCCTGGGAGACATATTTTCTGTTTGAAAGCTTCTGAAATGTCAAAATCCCTTAATAGGATTTAAAGAACAAAATACTACAGTCTAATACTTTACAAGAGTTTGAGAGTTGTGGATACCAGTAATAGGGCTTAGACTTTGAAATACACACACACACACACACACACACGCACACACACACTATGCTTGTAGATAGTATCAACTTGCCTTGAAACTCCTAAACAAGCAGCACACTTTAATTTGTTATAGAATATAGGATATTTAAAGACTGTTTGCAAACTTGTTTAAAAAAGAAAAAGATTTCACCTGTAGCTGTATTATCTAAGCAAAGAAAAAGACCAGAAAAGTATTAGATGTTACTGTCACCTAAGTTCTTGCCAGTAAGGGCAATTTTTATTTCCTCCTTTTTGTTTATCAGTATATCTTAAAATGTCTATACTTAATATGCATCATTCTTGTAAGAAAACAGTACTTATAAGTTTGCATTATTTTCATAATGAGAAAAAAAAGCTGCTCTTATGTTTGTGGGGGAAGCTTGTTTACATAGAATTTGTCACATTTAGAAATGCTAACATTCTCAAGCTGTTCAACTCTGAAATGAACTTAATACAAGGCCAAAAGTGTTTACTGCATGCCCAGTGAGTAGTGAAGGGGATGGATATAAAAACAAAAGTGATAGATGCTAACATCTCCCTGACTTGTATAGAAAACAGCCTATGTAGCTCTAGGGAATTTCTGATCCATAAAGAGCTTACTAGATCCATACATGAAACAAATGGACAACAAAATTAACAATAATGCCCAATTCTGTGGAAAGCCAACCAGACTAGAACCTAGACAACCTTAGTTACAATCTGGCCTTGGCATTCTAAATTTGGACAAATGATTTGCCCTCTCTAAGCCCAGTGTCCAAACACATAAAATAGCAATACTATTACTTACTAGCTGCTACCTAACTCATAGGTAGGAAAACTGTACAAGTACAATATTATTAGACTCAGTGTTACACAATGTAGTTCAAATTATACAGGCTATAGAAATTCAGGGGGTCGGGGGAGCATTCAGTGTGTGTTGGAATGCTCTAAACAATTCTATATAGGCCAGAAGATGGACGTAAATGCGGCATATAACCAAACTGAAGAATTGGAACACTTTCAATGAGCAAACAATCTCTGGGAAATTGTCTTCTTTACAGTATCAAAGTATCTTACAAAGTGACAAACAAAAAAAAAATGACTGGAAGTATCATTCTCACTTCATACTTGGAGAAAAAGAATCCCAAAAGATTACTCATTTTCAGCAATCTTGCTTACTCTGAACAAGTTCCTTCAAAAAATGAAAGGGAAAAGCTCTCATTCAATTCCAAAGCTCCTATCACAAGAATTTTTATACCAGAAAAGACTATAAGGAAAATTATACACTGAATTGACAGCCATTATTTCCAAACATTTTTACAAGAACTCATTCATTTTTCTTTTATACCACAGTGATCTTTCTTTTCTCTGAATATCCTTAGGACTTATTCCCAAAATTATCAATTTAAAAACTAACCTAATATTTACTAGTGATACTTCTTTTATCATACACAATCATCTTGTATTATTTATTTCCTTGTTTTCTTAACATCTTAGACCACTCTATGGATATCTAATACGCTGCACCCCTCCAACACCTGGAAGTACTACGTACATAAGTAAGGTTAAATCATCCTACTTTTCAAAGTGATTTTAACATGCATTGTGATGAAACAGAAACCTGTAAAGGTACTGACTTAGACTACTTCATGTTTAAATCACTTGCATGTCAAAGGTCTTAGTAGTTAAAATAATGGACAGATTTACTCTCAAAACAATTTACTACTTTGGGAAGCATGGTTTACAAGTAGAACTTCTACAAACTAATTATACAATTTCATATAGTAATTTGACTAGAGGAACAATCCATACCATAGATGTTTAACAAACCACTTTCAGGTCTCTCTTCTTCAAGAACAAAAATCAAGCAGAGTTCCTCAGAGCTCATTCCATCTCCCCAAGTGACGACAACCTGACCATCGGATGCCTGTCACTTACAAAAAGCAGTGGTGAACACTATTTTCCCTTCGTTCACATATTTCAGGAAACCCCAGGTTTAATAATTTTTCTTTCTTTAAACCCATAGCATTATCTACCCCAAACACTTTCCCTAATCTCTACAACCAGAAAGAATCTCTTCTTCACCTGGATTATTTAAAAACAATCTACTCTATACTACCTCAGAAGTTTGATTGTACTTTTCTCATGGAGCACATTTTTCTAGCCTGTGCTATAATTATTTGTACATATATCTGAGTCCCTTGTTAAAGTGTAACTTCTTTTAAGATACAGGCCACATCTTATTCTTCTTTGCATACCTTCAGTACTTAGCACTGTAAAGGGCACATAGGTGACTAAAATCTATTTGTCAAGTGAACATTAAATCACCTGAGCCAAAGCATAATAGTTTTTCAACAGCAACATGTCTATAGTCATTCATGAAAACACAATCTTAGATTTCACAGACTATCAACCAAAAATCTTTAAACAATTATTTATTAAGTACTGAATACAGGGAGACAGTATGAATAGTAGTTATGGGCAAAAGATACAGAGTCAAACTGCATAGGTTCAAACCTGGGTTCTGCCACTTGTAGTCCTAGGCAAGTTTTTGAACCTTTACACCTCAAAACTAACACCTGTAAAGTGACAATACAATACTGCTTATCTGCGAAGGTTAGAGGGATTAATGTAAATCTCATAAAACAGCACCTGATACATAAGTACTTAGTATTTTTTCCACTATTTGTCACTGTACTAAGCATTTGCACAAAACTTTGTCACTCAATCCTCCCAACAAGCTTGTGATTTAATAGATTTTTAAAGATAATTTATATAAGTTTATTTGAGCCAAAGTGACTGCAACTGCCAGGAGGCAAGATCTGAAATGCTCCCTTATTTAACAGATTTAAACGATTAGGAAATCGGGGCACTGCGAAATAACGTCTAGAGTCATAAAGCAAGTAAGTGACGGACTCTAGTTTCCCAACTCCACTAACGACTTCAATATAAGAAAAATGTGACAGCCAGTACCCTGGAAAACTGGAAAAGGAGGGTCACAGCTGGGACAAGAAGGATACAGGCAGCGGAAGAGAAAGGGCAAGTTTCTAGTCTCATGGTCTCACTCTCCCTGGGATTCCCACCTTATGCTGCCAGGAAAATAACCTCATTGGTAGCGACTTCAGGAAATTCATCAGAGATTCTGGGTCTAGAGATTCTGCTGCTCGGCAGGTGCTTAAAACACTTAAAAACTGAATTCCCTTAGGCAACTCTGACCTATAACGTTATTAGCGAAGGCCAGTGCAGACCACTGACCTGGAAGGCCTGACTGAGAGGAGCAACTGTTAAGACCCTAAACTTGTCTGCCAGGCTCCTAATTCTAAAAATAAGCAAATGCAGACCAGGTTAGTTGGGTTTCCACCTTCCAACGTCCCACCAACTTCCTCCAAGCTGTCCCTACACCCAGGTTCGGCTAGGCCTCTCGTGCTTCCTCTCACCGTCCTTCATCTGGATAATATTGCTAGCGGCCACCCGGTCGGAGGCGACAAGGACATAGTCAGGGCCCTGGATGCCGATGAGGTACTCCATAGTGGCGAGAGGCCGGGGGCTGCAGACTCCACAAGGCGCGCGATTCGCCGGCTTCTCTGCCTCTCCAGTGAGACAGCACCGCGGACCGCAGTTTCACTCTACGCAGGCCGCGCGACTTCCCGGGTCACAGGCGCTCTCGGATGACGTAAACTGTCGCGAGAGCTTGGAGAACTTGGGAAGTGGGCGCGGTGCGGAACTACATATTTTATTGTGCTCGCGTGTTGGCCTGTAAGGTCGAGGGCATCGCAAGGTTGGCACGAGAGGTCTTTTGCGTCATGGAATACCCAGTTTCTTTATAAATTGAGAGTTTAAAACTCGCTTCAAGGTGAAATCACGCACAGTATGTAAAGTGCCGAGCACATGTGAATGCCAGAAAGGCGTGTGTTCCTAAATGGCTATTGCTTGGTAAAATCTCTCTTTAAACCCCTTCCCCTACAAATTATATTGGAGAAAAATAAACTTGACAATAGTTCTATTTACATGTTTCACAAAAATAAATATGGTTGAGTTAAAGATACGAGCATGAAAACCAAATCATAAAAATAATGGAGGAAAAAAAGAATAATTTGATTATATTTGGAAAGGAAATGTATTTCCAAGCATGACAGGGAACCCAGAAACAGGGAAAGATTGACAATATGGCTACACAAAGCCACCATATGACAAAAATCAAAATGTTCAAACATAAGTATAAATTGAGAATGTGTTACAATATATGAAATAGTTAATACCTGTAACTTAAATGGCATTCTTACAAATAAATGGGGGAAAGATAATACAATTTTTTAATGGCAGTTTACAAAAGAAGCAACACCAACAGCCAAGACACATAAAAAGATCTGACCTGACTGGTAATTAGTAATATGAGAAATAAGAAACACTGAGGAGCCTGACCTGTGGTGGTGCAGTGGATAAAGCGTCGACCTGGGAACCAGGTCGCCAGTTCAAAACCCTGCACTGGTCTGGTCAAGGCACATATGGGAGTTGATGCTTCCAGCTCCTCCCCCCTTTCTCTATTTCTCTCTCACTCTGGGTCTCCTCTCTAAAATGAATAAAATAAAAAGAAATTTTAAAAAAAATTAAAAAAAAAACACTGAGGAATTATAAATTGCTGGAAGATAATAAATTGTTATGACTTTTTTATAGAGAACAACTAGATATTCATTAAAATTTAAATGTACATAACATTTTATATGTCTTAAACAAATGTATGCACAAATATCCAAATGTTTGTATGAAGAGATATTCAATACAGCACAGCAACAACAAAACAATGGGAGTAACTGAAATGTCCATAAGTGAAAAAATTGCTATATAACTTTTGTACACTTACCCAGTGAAATATTATGCAGCCATTAAAAAGAATAAAATCAGCCTGACCAGGTGGTGGCACAGTGCATAGAGTATTGGCTTGGGATGCTGAGGACCCAGATTTGAAATCCTCAGGTCACTGGCTTGATCCTGAGGTTGCTGGCTTGAGTCTGAGGTTGCTGACTTGAGCAAGGGATTACTGGCTCAGCTGGAGCCCCCCTGGTCAAGGCACATATGAGAAAGCAATCAACCCTGGCTGGATTGTTCAGTTGGTTAGTGCATCAGCCCGAAGTGTAGAGAAAGCAATCAATGAACAACTAAAGTGCCGCAACTATGAGTAGATGCTTCTCATTTCTCTCACTTCCTGCCTGGCCCTGTCTATCCCTCTTTCTCTCACGCGTGCGCTAAAATAAAACAAAATAAAGTAAATCTAAATATGACTAGACTTGAGATGGCGCAGTGGATAAAGCATCAACCAGGACCCCTGAGGTTGCTGGTTCAAAACCCCGGGTTTGCCTGGTCAAAGCACACATGGAAGTTGATGCTTCCTTCTCCTCTCTTCTTCCCTCTCTCTTTCTGTCTTTCCTCTCTGAAATGAAGAAAAAATTTTATAAATAAATAAATATGGCTATATAGTCCATGTGGCCCAGATATATAAAGTGAAAATGAAAATGCATTCTTATGTGTGGCATGATGACATTTTTTAAAACCCTACATATATATGAATATGAATAAGAAAGATATATTTACAGATGTTCCAATTTCCAATTACATGCAGTTGTTATCTCTGATAAGAGGAGGGCTTTCACTTTTTATTTTATACACACTTGTATTGTTTGAATGTTTTACAATGCTCATGTATAACTTATTTTTTAAAAATAAGAAAACTCACAGCTATCACTTATATCTTGAAGCCATTCTGGGAAAAGCTGAAATATTCCATGATTAGTTTCTGACATCCACAATTTAGTCTTCATAGTAGGCACACTAACTTTCCAAGAAATAGAAATACAGTTGCTATTATATGAAAAAATACAACTTCACAATTCATTTGTTTCTGCAGAAATTTGTAGTCCTTACTCCTCTATTCTGAATGTTTCTTCCAGGTCTCTGCCCATGAAGGAACATAGACCCTGAGGAGTTTGGGGCAGCCCATCTATCATAGGATGGGCGCCAGGGGCGAGGAGGTTATTAAGTCAACCATCCCACTATCAACACAGATGCATCCATCATCTTAGAAATCCTTTTCTTAAACACCACTGGGAAAGAAGTCTCTCACTTTCTTTTCCTCCCTCTTTCTCTGTTATTGTGTGTGTTTGTATTTTTTAATTGCAAAAAGTATGTAGTTATACTACATATACACACACGCAAATAATACAGAAGTGAAGAGTTAAATAACACTCCTTCCACCAAAGGTGATTACCCACCAGATGCCTGTATCCTTCCAGAACTTTTCCCCTTCATACATACCAATATTCATTCAGTCATTCACGAAGCCAACAGAATTCTGAATTGAAAGATCCACAATTTTTTAAAAAAGATTCGAAGATCTTTTAAGGTGATTCTTCTCTCTTCTTCTCCGGGACTCTTTTGAAATGTGCTATAGCCAAGTCACACCAGAGATTCTCTTAACTACTTATAATATAGAAGAAAATGGATTTTCAGGACCCAACTTGTGCTATCTCACTAGGTGTCATAGAGAATTCCTCTTCCACTTAAAATTTTAGAATAACTAAGTCTTAAAGTTAGAAAAAGTGTCTATGGAGGTTCGGGAAACAGCATGATATAGTCAAATTTTTCTGTAACGGCCAGATAATAAATATTTTTAAGGTGCCTCGTTAGCGCAGTAGGTAGCATGTCAGTCTCATAATAAATATTTTTGGCCTTTCAGGCCATTGAGTGTCTGTCACAACTATTCAATGAGACCATTGCAGTGCCAAAGCAACCATAGACAATCCATAAACAAGTGACCATTGCTATGTTCTAATGAAACAAAGCAGTTAAGTGGAATGGGGAGAGGTGTTTTGGCCCATGGGCTATAGTTTGCTGACCCGTGATGTAACAGGAGGTCTGAAAATCAACACCTAATTCTGGTCCCAGCTCTACCTTTTGCAACCTTGGTGTAAAACTCATTAAGCTTCAATTTTCTTATTTATAAAAGGAATGCAAATACTGTATACAATTTATTAGAGAGATTTGCTTTGTGTTTCTTTTGGTTGGGTTTGTGAGTATAAGGAATCATATCTTAATCCTTCATGAACCCTGGGGAGTTTGAAAGGACCTTAAAGAAGAATGACTGCAGTATCTCGAGGGAACATGGCTATAGTATGGGAGGCTACCAACTTTGTCAAGACTCCCAAGCTCAAACTTGACGTGAAAGCATCAATACAACCCATGCTCACAATACCCTATGAGCGTAGACAATAAAGATGGGACGGTATTAGACTGGAGATCAGAGTCTCATCCCTAAGTACTTGTGAATGTTAATGTATTGGATACAGTTGATGCCTTCCCCATATTCCTCTTAACTACCTGTGGTAGCTGCTCTCTCCCAGATGCTATAAATTCTGGTCAATAACTCACAGATTTTTTCATCAAAAAATTTCCCTCAACCACATGGGAGGCATCCTTGCTTGGGAGGCTATGTACCTATACCTTACCCTCAGCCAATGGCTGATTGACATGGGATAAAAGGTCGACTACCTTAACTTGAAATTGAATAGTTTGTTCTCTAGAGTTTTCCCATGGATCACTCTAAAGCTAGTCTCTGGCCAAGACCCCAGTCTTTTTTTTTTTTTTAAGAGAGTGAGAGACAGCAAAAGGGACAGACAGGAAGGGAAGCACCAGTTCTTTGTTGCAGCACCTTAGTTGTTTATTGATAGCTTTTTGAAATGTGCCTTGACTGGTGTGTTCCTGCTTAGCTGGTGAACCCTTGCTAAAGTTAGCAATCTTGGGTTCAAGCTAGTGACCTTGGGCTTCAAGCCAGCGACCTTTGGGCTCAAGCCAGAGACCCCACACACAAGCAGGTGAGACCACACTCAAGCCAGTGACCTCTGGGTTTTGAACCTGAGTCCTCTGCATCCCAAGCCAGTGCTCTATCTTCTACACCATCACCTGGTCAGGCCAAAACCACATTCTTGCTTAGCTTTTCCCCCTTGAACTACATTGTTTCTGTTGCTCTCTTTCTCCTAAGAGCATTTCCCAAGTAAATTATTTGAATAAGCATTTTCATTTTATTTCTGCTTCTAGGAAATTCAACTTCTAATAGTTGATAGCAAAAATGATCCTAGAGTTTGACCAGGCGGTGGCACAGTGCATAGAGCATCGGACTGGGATGCAGAACCCAGGCTCGAGAACCCAAGCTTGCCAGCTTGAGCGCGGGCCCATCTGGCTTGAGCAAAAGCTCATCAGCTTGGACCCAAGGTCGCTGGCTCCAGCAAGGGGTTGCTCAGTCTGCTGAAGGCCCACGGTCAAGGCACATGTGAGAAAGCAATCAATGAACAACTAAGGTGTTGCGACGGCAATGAAAAACTAATGATTGATGCTTCTCACCTCTCTCTGTTCCTGTCTGTCTGTTCCTATCTATCCCTCTCTTGACTCTCTTTCTCTCTGTCCCTGTAAAAAAAAAAAAAAAGATTCTAGAAATGTAGAGGATGTAGCAAAAGCAGTTCTAAGAAAGATATTCATAGCTATATAGCCTACCTCAAGAAACAAGAAAAATTGCAAATAAACATCCTAACTCTAAACTTAAAGGAACTAGGAAAAAAAAGAACAAACAAACCCAAAGTAAACAGAGAAATGAAATAGCTAAGATCAGAGTGGAAATAAACAAAAAGAAGTTAAAACACAATAGAAAAGATCAATAAAACTAAGAGCTAGTTCTTTGAAAACACAAACAAAATTGACAAACCTCTAGCTAAATTTATCAAGAAAAAGAGAGCCCAAAAAGGAAAATCATAAATGAAAGAGAAGTTACAAATAACACCACAGAAATACAAAGAATCATTTAAAAAATACTGTAGCCTGACCAGGCGGTGGCTCAGTGGATAGAGCGTCGGACTGGGATGCGGAAGACCCAGGTTCGAGACCCCGAGCTCACCAGCTTGAGCGCGGGCCCATCTGACTTGAACAAAAGCTCTCCAGCTTGGACCCAAGGTCGCTGGCTCCAGCAAGGGGTTGCTCGGTCTGCTGAAGGCCCGCGGTCAAGGCACATGTGAGAAAGCAATCAATGAACAACTATGGTGTCGCAATGTCAATGAAAAACTAGTTATTGATGCTTCTCACCTCTCTCTGTTCCTGTCTTTCTGTCCCTATCTATCCCTCTCTCTGACTCTCTCACTGTCCCTGTAAAAAAAAAAACAAAGAACTTTAAAAAATACTGTAAACAATTATATACCAACAAATTCAAGAAGAAATGGATAAATTTCTAGAAGTATATAGCTATCCAAGATTGAACCAGGAACAAATAGAATATCTATGCAGACTGGTTATTAGAAATGAAATTGAAGCTGTTATCCAAAATCTCCCAATAATAAAAGTTCAGGATCAGACAACTTCACAGTTGAATTCTGTCAAACATTTGAAGAAGAATTAATACCTATTCTTCTTAAACTAACCTTAAAAATTGAAAAGTAAAATATGCTTCCAACTCATTTTATGAAGCTAGCATTACCCAAATACCAAAACCAGGCAAAGCCAATACAAAAACTAAAATTACAGGCCAATATCATTGATAAACATAGATGCAAAAATTCTCAACAAAATATTAGCAAACTGGATTTAACAATACATCAAAAGAATTATATAGATGATCAAATGGGATTTATTCCAGATATGCAAGGATTGGTCAACAGCCAAAAAACAATCAACATGATACATCATATTAACAAAATAAAGGACAAAAATCCTGTGATCATATCAATAGATGGACAAAAAAGCACTTGACAAAATTCAACATCTTTATGATAATAACTCTCAACAAAGTGGGTTAAAAATAAGGAACATACCTTAACATAGTAAAGGTTAAATATAACAAAGCCACAGCTAATATATACTTAACGGTGAAAAGCTGAAAGCTTTTCCCCTAAGATCAGGGTACATAAGACACGGCTGCCTATTACCACCACTTCAATTCAACATAGTAGTGAAAGTTCTAGCTTCAGAAATCAGACAGGATAAAAATGTATTTGGAAATAACATAAACCTTTGTTGGAACCCTGGTTCTGCCACTTACCACATGGGAGACCTTAACCATAATGCTCAACTTTTTTATGTCAGTTTCATTTTGATAATATGGGGAATGAATGTGATAATATGTATTTCATAGAGTTGTTGTGAGAATGAGATAAAACAAAGTACTTAGCCTAGTATCTGGCATATGGTATGCATTTAATAAATAACAATATTATTATTATTAGCTGTCCAGTAGTAATGCAAAAGGCCAATCAATACCCAGTAAGAACTATCAGAGCCTGACCTGTGGTGGCACAGTGGATAAAGCATCGACCTGGGAACACTGAGGTTGCCAGTTCAAAACCCTGCACTGGTCTGGTCAAGGCACATATGGGAGTTGATGCTTCCAGCTCCTCCCCCCTTTCTCTCTCTCTCTCTCTCTCTCTCTCACACACACACACACACACTCTGTGTCTCCTCTCTAAAATGAATAAAATAAAATTAACCCCCCCCCAAAAAAAAGAACTATCAGAGCCTTCATCCACTGTGGAAGGTAGATGTACCAGGACTGTACCAGAAGGAAGTTCAGTACAGGAGAGGTTGAGCCAGAAGGGAATTAGGCCTGAGAGAACACAGGGTACCAAACCTAAGTGCAGAAGAAGAAAAGCAGCCCATCAAATCCTCAACTGGAAAGGCAGGGTAGGGAAGAAGATGAGGGATGGATGAAGGTATGTTTGGAGTAACCAGAGAAAGATTCAAGCACAAATAAGTAAACTGTGCTGATTTGGAATGAACATCCTGAAAGGCAATATTGTTCCTGCCCCAAAGTACTGTGAGGTGATAGAAGCAGACGTAGAGAAAAAGGAGCCAAGATAGATAATAACCTTCTCAAATTTCAAGTTTTCTCTCTTGCTTCCCCACTACTGATCTGGGAAAAAGAAATTTGGCTTTCAGTCAGAAGGCTTTATTTTAGAAAGGAGCCAGTCCTAGGGAAGAGGTTAAATTGAAACCAGGACTTAGAAATTGGGCAAACTCTGTGACTGGGTCTGCATTCCAGCCTTTAATTTCTCCATCTGGGAAGAAAAAGTTTCCCCTGGAAAAGCTCCAATTCTCCCACTCTCCCCATCATCCTTGGGATGTGTGGTCGACCTAAAACACCAACACCAGAGCTAGCTGATGTTTTCAGCAGCAGACTCTAGCATCCCAGAGACTGTCAGACAAATGACACTTGCCTGCTCCTTGCATTACCCACAGGGACCAGGACAGTCACCTCTGCTGATGACCTAAAACACAACTCTGCCTATAGGTCCCATGGGAGCTGACTCTGCCCCAGGAAAATTGAAGTGGTCCACTATCAGAGATCTCCCTTGTACTGTCTAAACCTGGCTGCTCCAAGCACATCAGTGGGAAAAATTTGCTATCTACCATCTATAATTGTTTCAACCTCTTGCCTAGAAGCTTGGGAATGGATCTAATGACTTTTAGAGAATTCCAGTGATCCAAGAAACCTATGATCATTGAAGATAGTGGTTCTGGGGTTCTTTAAGAAAAGTCATAGAGGACTTAAGAGGATTCTACATGAACATCAGAAGTATCATTTGTGCCATCTGACTTCTGATTTCCAAAGAAATTATACAGAACCAGGAAGCCTGGTGTGCCTCCTCTCAGGGCTTGTGACTACAAATAAGTTCAGGACCATGTTAAGCCCTGTCTTATCTGTTTCCCTCTCATTCTCATCCCAAATCCAACTTCCACTTGCAGCCCACTCTTAATCACCCCATCACCCATTCAAGCTTTGATTCAAGGAAAGCTGATAAGTCCTTTTAATTAGGGCCTTTTAATCTGGTGGTTGCTGCTCCATAGCACTCCTCTGCTATATTCCCACTCTTTGATATACCTAGAGACAGGAGGAAAATGCAAATGTGTCCTGATCCAGCCATCCAGAACTGATGTTTGGACTGCTGAGACTCCAGGCTGAAAGCCCATCCTGAGCCATGTCCTCGTTGCTGCTCATCCTCTAAGAGCATTTGCTTCACTGATGCTTCTCCTGCCATGAGAAAGTGTGGCGGACCAGCTTGCTGCTGGCACCTGCCACACTGTAGCATAACAGCAACACTAATGGCAGAAATAATCACAATGACAACAACAGCTTGGTCTACAGGCAGAAGGTACTTGTCATCTCCCAAGGATCCTCCTGGCCTGGGGCTCAACTGTGACAATGTACCTGGCCTCTGGCCCACACTGTCTCAGTCACACAACAGATTCATCTGAATGGTTGACATTATCATTACTGTCATCACCATTTTTGATAACTATTAATTTATTTCTGCAAAACACATTTACTGAGGACAAAGTACATGCCAGGTTATGCGCAAGATTATAAAGGAGTTTTGAAGTTTAACACCTTCAGGGAGTAATCCACAGGGAGAGAGAGATCAGCAAATAATTCCCAAATAAGATTCTATGAATAGTTGTAGATGAATAGATTCCCAGTGCCTATAAAATGATAGTCTACAGTGAGTGCTCAACAAATATGTTTTGATGAATATTGAGTGAATGAATGAATGAATGAATGAATTAACAAAAAGCTGTAGGATCTGAGAATAGGGGAAAGAGTAACTCTGTGGGAAAGAAGTCAAGGAAGGCTCCTCCCAGAAGTGACATTTGAACTAAATTCTGAAATCTGAAAAGGCAGCAGAGTGTACTGGTCATGAGCATGGAGTCTGGATAGAGAGTTCCTGGGTTTGAATACCAACTCTGTGTGATTTTAGGCATGTTACTTAACTTCTTGGTGCCTCATATATAAAATGAGTTAATAATAGTACTTCTTGGTAGTGGGGTGAGCACACAATATGGTGTAAAGAGATGCATTGTAGGATTGGGTGCCCAAAACCTGTAAAATTATGTTAACCAGTGTCACCCCAATAAAATTCTATTAAAAATAATAGTACTTCTTGTATGGGGTTATTGTAAATATTACATGAATTAATATTTTTAAAGTGCTTAGCATATAGCACCAGCACTACATACAGAGTAATAGTGCTACCTAAATATTTTTTTTGAGAGAGAGGGACAGACAGACAGGAAGGGAGAAAGATGAGAAGCAACAATTCTTCGTTGCAGCACCTTATCTGTTCATTGATTGCTTTCTCATATGTGCCTTGACTGGGGGACTCAAGCCAAGCCAGTGACTCCTTGCTCAAGAGAGTGACCTTTTTCTCAAGCCAGCAACCTTTGGGCTTAAGCCAGTGACCATGGGTTTATGCCTACAATACCATACTCAAGCCAGCGACCCCACACTCAATCCAGCAAGCTTGGGGTTTTGAATCTGGGTCTTCAGCATCCCAAGCCAATGCTCAATCCACTGTGCCACCACCTGGGCAGGCCAAAATGTTTTACAAATAAAAACAATTGGCTAAGAACTCATCAGGCTGACAGGATGGAAAATTAGGGATGTGAAGAAGGGCATTCTAAACAATGTAATGGTATTGAGGTTTCCAACACGATGGCACCCTCAAGGGATGGTGGGAAGGCAGTGGGGAGCAAGGGTTTGCCAAGGGATCTTGGATATCAGGGTAAAGGGTGTGATGAGCCATTACTCTTTTTATAATAAACTTTTTATTTTGAAATAGTTTTATATTCACAAAAAAAGTTGCAAAGTAGTGCTAAGAGTTCCAAGATGTCCTTCTCTCAATTTCCTGTAATGGTAACATCTTAAAGGGAGTCATATCTTTTCAAGCAAAAGCATGACACAGTCGGGCATGTATTTTAGCAAAGTTGTTGCAGCCATCATGGAAGGGGGAGAATTAGAGGGAGAGCGGGGGCTGTTAGCATCACCCAGTGGGAAATGTTGCAGCAAAGACAGGGTATAAAGAGGGTATGGCTGTGAGAAAACTTGTACCAGAGTAGCTGGCTATGAATGCTCTGGAAAGAAAGAATAAGGAGAACAGTCAGGAGATGGAGGTTCTGGGCTGGGTGACCCTCTGTTTGAGATATTAACCAAGCAGCTATCCATGCAAGTGACCTGATAGAAATCTCCCTGGAGAGCTCAGCAGACTGGCAGGTCTGGGGGTGTTCAGATGGCTGTGTAGAACCTGAGGTGGGACAGGCAGTGGCCAGGGTTTCTTTCCAGTACCCTGGGTCCAACGTCTGTGCATTGCCATAGCTCCAAAGATGGATGATGAGGTTTTTTACTCTTAATGACTGTTTAGATCTGCTTAGCTTTCTGTCCCTCACTCAGGAAAATGGGCCCAGATGAGACCAGGAAAGCAGATGCAGATTCATTTCTGACTTAGGATAATATTCATGGCATCAGGGAGACTGAGTTCAAATCCCAGCTCTGCCACTTGACAACTGTGTAACCTTGGTCAGGTTACTTAACTTCTCTGTGGCTCAATTTTCTAATCTGTAAAACAGAGATAATAATAGTCTGCTTCATAAGAATGATATTATAATTAAATGAGTTAATTAAAGTAAATTAATAGATAAAGAGAGTATATAACAACTCCTTAGACATATTAGGTCTTACGTATATATTTAAATCATTTAATGAATGTGTTTAAATCAAGTGTATTTCAATTAATACCACTTATATGTCTATTTTATATATGAGAAAAAGTAAGCCTAACAGAATGCAGGCCTCATATAAGTAGAGACTTTGTTTATATCACACCTTTGTATCCCTGTACAGAGTATGGTACCTGGGATATAGTATAACTAGATATTTACAGAGTATTTTTTGAAAGAATGAATGAGTGGTATTCTACCTCAAAGGTATGTGCAGCGTGCCAATGCTAATTCAGAAACACTTTGAAAGACCTATTCCATAGCCAAATAGCTTCTTTTTTTTTTTAGGTGAGCTGTGGAGAGATAATGAGGCAGACTCTCACATGTGCCCCGACCAGAATCCATTGGAAACCCCATCTGGGGCCGATACTCAAGTACCGAGTTATTTTTAACACCCAAGGCTGATGTACCTCCAATGAAGCTATCCTCAGTGCCCGAGGCCACGCTCAAGCCAATTGAGCCACTAGCTGTGGGAGAGGAAGAGAGGGAGAAGGGGAAGAGGGAGGGGAGGAGAAGCAGATGGTTGCTTCTCCTATATACCCTGACCAGGAATCAAACCCAGGATGCCCATATGCCGGTCCAGCCCCAAATAGCTTCTAATTAAGTGTTTGGTAATTGTCCCACTTAAAATGTCAATATTAACTGTGGGTATTTTTTTTACAAAAATGTTAAAGTAGCAGTTGTGCACTTGAGGTCTATTGTAGGTAGAGGGTTATTGGGCAGCAAGGAACAGAATGCACCTGAGGCAGCTTAACAAAAGGTTGTTTAGATTGGAAAGACACAGGAGAAACTCACTGAATCCCACTTAACAAGTACAGGCAACATATTCTGGAACTGTAAAATCACCAGGCAGCAACTTCCCTCATTGCTGTCTCTTAGGGCCCCATTATTTCTTGCCTTTACATTTTTCTGCATGACTGCTTCATTTTTCTCTCATCAAATGGTTTCTTCTGTTCCCACATATGCTATTCATACACTATTATGGCTGCTCCAATGCCCATGAAGTTAGTAAATATCTGACTGACCCATCTTAGGACAAATGTTTCCTACTCTTGTCTAATCATCTGTGACCAAGGGATAGGACTGAGGAATACAGAAGACTCCTCCTTTTGGAAGAGGATGGCCAGAGGAAGAATATGAAGGGCATCTCTAGGACATGGTCCTCTCTCCTGAAATTAAACAAAACTGCTGAGTAAAAGTATCTGGCCACATGGGTGAGATTTCATTTTTTTAAAATTTATTTATTTATTCATTTTAGAGAGGAGACACAGAGTGAGAGAGAGAGAGATAGAGAGAAAGGGGGGAGGAGCTGGAAGCATCAACTCCCATATGTGCCTTGACCAGACCAGTGCAGGGTTTTGAACTGGCGACCTCAGTATTCCCAGGTCGACCCTTTATCCACTGCACCACCACAGGTCAGGCCAAGAGATTTCATTTTTGAGAGTAGAAAGTAAACCCAGAGCCTGACCAGGCAGGGCGCAGTGGATAGAGCGTCGGACTGGGATGTGGAAGACCGAGGTTCCAGACCCAGGCTCGCCAGCTTGAGCGTGGGCCCATCTGGCTTGAGCAAAAGCTCGACAGATTGGACCCAAGGTCCCTGGCTCCAGCAAGGGGTTGCTCGGTCTGCTGAAGGCCCGCGGTCAAGGCACATGTGAGAAAGCAATCAATGAACAACTAAGGTGTGGCAACGGCAACGAAAAACTAATGATTGATGCTTCTCACCTCTCTTCGTTCCTGTCTGTCTGTCCCTATCTATCCCTCTCTCTGACTTTCTCTCTGTCCCTGTAAAATAAAAATAAAATAAAATAAAATAAAAAAAAGAAAGTAAACCCAGAAATTTACCCAGAGCCCTAGAAACAACCTTTTCTGGGCACTCCATCTGGCTTGGCTAAGTACAGCTCCTGTCTGCCTGGCTTCTGCTGCTTCTAAACTTAGTTTTCAAAATGCAGAGGTCCTCACCAAAAGGTCTGATCATGTCAGGAGAACAAGGATGCTTAGAGATGTTTTGGCTACTAAATATAACCAGAGAGAGGAGGGAGAAAACCTGTCTTAAGCCTATGTCAACAGATGTTCCCTCCCAGAAATGTCAGACCTCAAGAATGGGGCTTGAGGTGAAGGAAGAATCAGGTTTGGGGAAATAACTTATTATTCTACAACCAGTATCTGTACTTTATATTAGCTACATTTTGTAGCATTTTGCAACTTTACATTCACTAGATATAATTGGCATTCTTGCAGAGAGCCTGCACAGCTGAATTTTTTTTATCCCCATTACACAGATGAGAAAATTGAGGTTAGATGAGATGAAGTGACTTGCCTGAGTTCACAAAGTTAGCTGCTGATCTGAGACTGGAACCCAGGCCTGCTGGACTTCCAGCCCAGGGTTCCACTGTACTGCTCTGCCCTGACAGTGATTTGGGAGCGAGATTGTATCCAGGGAGAATATAGAGAAGACCAAAGCTTGAAGGTGGCTGGAAATGCAGAGTTAACCAGCTTATTAGCCCTTCAACGAGGAGGCTGATTAAGAACTGTAGAGAATAAGGAATCGATCTGCCATTCGATGTGAAAATGGATTGTAGACCCAGCCTGCATGCGCCAATGGAGCTGATTAGCACTTGCGTGAGTCTCCAGCCATCGATTGGCAGGTGAGAATCATTCCGGGAGCAGCAGGGGGCCAGTCCTCTACCACGTCTCTTCCCACCAGCTTCCTCCCTCTACAAAGGTTTTTCTCCCCTGCCCTACCAGCAGAAATCTCCAAACCTCCTCCAACTTCCAGGCCTAATAGGTTCTCTAGCAGCTCCTGACCAAAAGAGAAGGGCATAGTGGGTACTCTTATTTGGCCATGCTAGGTGCAGCTGGTAGAAGGAAAGATGGCCTTTCTAAATGGCACTGCCTGCTTTCAGGGCCCAGTGTGACCGAGTGGGTGCAGGGTTTAGCTTGGAGCTTATAGCATACAGTGAAAAAAATAAGAGCTCTACCCCATATTGACTATGTGATGTTGGACGAATCACTTATCTCTTTGAGCTTATTTCCCTACGTATCTGTGTGATGGTAAATGTTATGTGTCAACCTGACTGGGCTAAGAGATACCTGGATATCTGGTAAAACATATCTGAATGTGTCTGTAAGGGTGTTTCTGAAATAGATTAATATATGAATCAGTAGACTGAGTAAAGAAGATCCACCTTCACTAGTGTGGGTGGGCATCATTAAATCTGTTGATGGGTCCAAATAGAACATAAAGACAGAGGAAGGGTGAGTTCACTCTCCTCCTTCTTGAACTGGAATATCCATTTTCTCCTGCCCTAGGACATCAGAAAATCTTGTTCTCGGGTGTTTGGACTCACACTGAATCATACCACCAGTTTTGTGGTTCTCTAGCTTGCAGATGACATGTTGTGGTACTTCTCAGCCTCCATAACCATGTGAGCCAATTACTATAATAAGTCTCCTTTTATATATGTCTATAGATATATCCTATTGGTTTTGTTCTCTGGAGAACCATGATTAATATAGAAGGGATTAAAAATAGCTTTCTCACTGGATTGTTTGGATTAAATAAGGAAATGTGTATAAAAGTATTTTTGCAGTCCTTGGCACATAGTAAGAACTAAAAATATTACTTGGAAATTGACTCTCCACTCTCCTCAAGAAGCACTCAACTCTGGGGAGCCCGCTTAAGTTATCCCACTCCCATCTCTCTTTTTTATCATTTGAACATCATGTGCAAGTGACAGCAAGAGCCTCAGTGTTTTCTCTGACTTGAAGGAATTCTGACTGTAAGGAAGCTCGGCCCATTGTATTGGGTTGCCTTTGGGAGAGTGAACTGTCAATTTCCAGCAAAGAAACCAGACAGGCTTAGATTCATCAGACCCCCACCCAACCCCCAAGGTTCGTCTGGATTCAGAGTTTCTATCCTAAAGTTGTCTTATGGTGTCTAGGGATGTCCTGGATGTTCTTGTGACTGTCAGGCTGGGACCTCTTCCATTACACCAATTATACTTAGTCTACATGCTCAGGATTCTTCAATTAGTTTTCCCTCCTGAGTTGAGCACTGCAGGACCGTGAACTTCACTGATATTCCAGCCAGAGGAGAGCATCTTCTTGATGTCCACATTTGGACAGTGTGACTAAGAGTCACAAGCTCTGAGAGTGACCCCGAGGTCTGTAGTGGCAAAGAGAATTGTGGTCAGAACCATGGACAGAATCCACAGGGTATCGTGTGCCTGGGCTGAGGCTGCATTTAATTGCCTTGCATCCACACTGAAGCAGTGAATGGGGCACAGAGTCAGCACCATGGACAGACACCACAGGCTTTGTTATTCTTGACATTCAGTCTTCAAGACCTTGAATAGGCCCTGTCCGGTTGGTTCAGTGGTTGAGCGACGGTCCAGCGTGTGAAAATCCCGAGTTCGATTCCTGTTCAGGGCACACAGGAGAAACGTCCATCTGCTTCTCCACACTTCCCCCTCTCCTTTCTCTCTATCTCTTCCCCTCCTGAAGCCAAGGCTCCATTGGAGCTCTTGGCCGGATGCTGAGGATGACTCCATGGACTCCACCTCAGGTGCTAGAATGGCTCCAGTTGTAATGGAACAACACCCCAGATTGGCAGAGCATCGCCCCCTGGTGGGCATGCCGAGTGGATCCTGGTCGAGCGCATGCAGGAGTCTCTCTACCTCCCCACTTCTCACTTCAAAAAAATTAAAAATTAAATTAAATTAAATATAAAAAGACCCTGAGTTAGTCAAGATTCTTCTGACTACAAGAAATGAAAACCTGCTTCAAACCACCATAAACTTTGGATGAACCAGATGAGAGAGATGGGACCTTTGGTGGCACTGAACGCCAAGACTTGGTGAAATGAGTAAGGGGAAGTAGGCATATGCCTCTTTACTTTAAAACAAGATGTACCCTGATCTGTGGTAGTGCAGTGGATAAAGTGCTGACCTGGAATGCTGAGGTCGCTGGATTGAAACCCTGGCTTTCCTGGTCAAGGCTCACATGGGAGTTGATGCTCCCTGCTCTTCACCCCTTCTCTCTCTCTTCTCAAAAATAAATAAAATCTTTAAAAACAAAAAAAGGAATTTCTTTTTATTTTATTCATTTTAGAGACAGAGAGAGAGAGAAAGGGGGAGGAGCTGGAAGCATCAACTCCCATATGTGCCTTGACCAGACCAGTGCAGAGTTTTGAACTGGCAACCTCAGTGTTCTCAGGTCGTCGCTTTATCCACTGCGCCACCACAGGTCAGGCAAAAAAAAAAGGAATTTCTTAAAAAAGAAAACAAGATGTTTCTTTAGCAAATGCAGGGCTATTTAAGTTATCTATTTCTTCTTGAGTAATAAAAGGAAATTGTATTTTTATCTAAGTTATAAAATTTATTGGTGTAAAGTTGTTCATGGTATTCCCTTATTATTCTTATAATTTTTGTAGGATCTGTAGTCTCTCTGGTTTTTGATATTGATATTAGTAGTGTGCATCTTCTCCTTCTCTCTCCATTTTTTCTGATTAGTCGACTAGAGGTTTATGAATTTTGTTGATCTTTCAGTATTCCTGCTACTTGTTTCCATTGTACCAGTTTAGAAAATGATCATTTCATTGTGGTTGCCTCCCACTCCAGTACACTCTGCATTCTGCTGCCAAATAAATCTTACTAAAAGAACAAAGATTTTCAGTGGTTCTACATTGCTTTTGAATAATTTCCAGGCCTCTTCACCTGACACTCAGGACCTTCCCCCACCATCTGACAAGAATGTGCATTCTGAGTCATCACCCACTCCTCCCCTGCACAAATCTTTTCCAACCAAGCAGGTTCATTTGTCATTCCCATTAAATCTAGGTAATTTCTCACCTCTGTGCATCTACAACTTTTCAGCTGTCAGCTGCTGAAGGAAGAATACCACACTTGCAGGCCAACATTAGAAATGCTGGTTATCCCATTTATGGGTGATATGGCCTCACTTTCTTTACCCACAAAATGGGGTAATAATGCTTACTTTCTGGAGTAATTCTTAAATTATTCAGCAAGTATTTGAAGGAATATGCCCTGAGTCTTACCTGCATACTTGTGTGCATGTGTGTACCCATGTGCACATGCACAATGAGAAGCAATGCTGATGCCCCAGCATGAAGGAATGTACATTCAAAGAATAATAATAGATAACATTTATTGAGTGCTGACTATATTTGTTTATTGAGTGACTACTATACTAGGCTTCAGGGAATATAACAGTGAGCAAATAGCAAAACTCCCTGCCCTCTTGGAGTTTACATTTAATCCCCACATTTGAATTCTATATTTAATCTTCTGAAAATCTGAACCATAGACGACATCTATTCTTTTTTTATCTAAAAAGCTTAAATTTGGCCTGACCAGGTGGTGGTGCAGTGGATAGAGCATCGGACTGGGATGCGGAAGACCCCGGTTTGAGACCCTGAGCTCGCCAGCTTGAGTGCAGACCCATCTGGCTTGAGGAAAAGCTTGCCAGCTTGGACCCAAAGTCGCTGGCTCCAGCAAGGGGTTGCTCAGTCTGCTGAAGGCCCATGGTCAAGGCACATGTGAGAAAGCAATCAATGAACAACTATGGTGTCGCAACGTCAACGAAAAACTAATAATTGATGCTTCTCACCCCTCTCCGTTCCTGTCTGTCTGTCCCTATCTATCCCTCTCTCTGACTCTCTCTCTGTCCCTGTAAAAAAAAAAAAAAAAAAAAAAAAAGGATGAAATAAAAATAAAGTTAAAAAACTTAAATTTGGGGAAAATACATATAACAAAGTTACCACATTAACCAATTTTTAAATGATTTATTTTTTAAATTGTGGTAAAATTAAAATAGCAGGAAAATTTACCATCTTAATCATTTTTTAAGTGTGCAGTTGAGTAGTATTAAGTACATTACACTGTTATATAACCACCATTACCCTCCATCTCTAGAACTCTTTTCATCTTACCAAACTAAAATTCTATATTCATTAAACAATAATTCCCATTCTCTTTCCCCACCCAGTCCCCAGCAGCCACC
Source organism: Rhynchonycteris naso (assembly GCA_037038555.1). Taxonomy (NCBI): domain Eukaryota; kingdom Metazoa; phylum Chordata; class Mammalia; order Chiroptera; family Emballonuridae; genus Rhynchonycteris; species Rhynchonycteris naso. Next base: position 210,963,397 of record CM072997.1, on the reverse strand, counting down.
ATTCTACTTCCTGTCTCTCTAAATTTGACTACTCTAGGCATCTCATATAAGTGGAATCATACAGTGTTTGTTTATTTTGTAACTGGTTTATTTCACTTGGGATCATGTCCTCAAGGTTCATCCACGCTGTAGCATTGTCTAAATTGTCTTCTTTTCAAAGGCTAAATAATATTCCATTGGATGTTTCTTTTTTATAAGCAATTAATACATGTGCATGGTCTTAAAAAGTCTACTAGAATTAGCCTGACCTGTGGTGGCGCAGTGGATAAAGCGTCGACCTGGGAACACTGAGGTCGCCAGTTCAAAACCCTGCACTGGTCTGGTCAAGGCACATATGGGAGTTGACGCTTCCAGCTCCTCCCCCCTTTCTCTCTTTCTCTCTCTCTCTCTCTCTCTCTCTCTCTGTCTCCTCTCTAAAATGAATAAAATAAAAAAAAGAAATTAATTTTAAAAAAGCCTACTAGAATTAGAAGTTTTATCACACACAAAAACAGTAATCTATACCCCATCCCCAAGTCTCACTTCTCAAGGCAACCACTTAAAATCAGTTTAGCTGAGTCTACTGGTATTTACTTCTGAATAATATGCTTTTATGCTAGCTCTTAATCCATTAGGAAAGATGGTAATTTAATATCCTATGGCACTCCTCCCCCTTGCATCCTTCTATTGTAATTATATAGTTTTTTGTTTTTGTTTTTTTTTTAGTAAAAGGCGAAAGATTTATTCACTCTGAAGAGAAACCAGAGTATTCAATTTTTTATTAAATCAATATTCAGGGTGTCTCCTGGACCCTAGAATCTCACTGTTCAGATTCTCTTAATGCCCCTCTTTACACTATGACATTCTACCCTGATTTCCACTGTGCCCAGTGTTCCTGGCTGGAGCCTTTTCTGTTGTCTTTTTCTTTTTACTTTTTTTTTCTTTCCTTCTTCCTTTCTTTCTTTTTCTTTTTTTTTTTTTTTTTTGACAGAGACAGAGAGAGAGTCAGAGAAAGGAATAGATAAGGACAGACAGGCAGGAAAGGAGAGAGATGGGAAGCATCAATTCTTTGTCACAACACCTTAGTTGTTCATTGATTGCTTTCTCCTATGTGCCTTAACTGGGGGGCTACAGCTGAGCCAGTGACCCCTTGCTCAAGCCAGAGACCATGAGGTCATGTCCATGATCCCATGCTCAAGTCTGCGACTCTGCGCTCAAGCTGGATGAGCCTGTGTTCAAGCCGGCAACCTCGGGGTTTTGAACCTGGATCCTCTGCGCCCCAGTCGATGCTCTATTCATTGTGCCATCGCCTGGTCTGGTCAGGCTTGGTTTGCTTTTTCAATGGAATAAAACCTCCAGACCCTGCCAAGATAATGAAGATGTAGTCAGCTGTCTGTGTATGATAGGGAAGGGACCTGCTTCTTGTGCAAACTTTCAACCTTGTTTTTTGTCCCATGCTTTGCTCCCACATTTTGCAGTAACTGTTGCCTCCAACATCTGTTCTTTCCCTGGTCCCAGGTCTCCAATTTGCTGACTCCTCTTTGGCATCATTTTCTGTAGCACTTGGTAGGCAGCTATCTTGGTATCCCAGCTCTACCAATTCCTCTATTCACTTGACATCTTCTAAAAAATGTGTTGGCATCTGTGGTCTACCATTTCCTTTTTTATATTCCTTTACTTTTTTTCTTTTTTTTTTTTTAGTGAGAGAGAGAGAGAGAGGCAGACAGAGAGGGACAGACAGACAGAAAGGGAGAAAGATGAGAAGCATCAACCCATAGTTGTAGCACTTCAGTTGTTCATTGATCACTTTCTCATATGTGCCTTGACTGAGGGGCTCCAGCTGAGCCAATGGCCCCTTGCTCAAGCCAGTGACCTTGGGCTTCAAGTAAGCGACCTTTGGGCTCAAGCCAGCAACCATGGGATCTTGTTTATGATCTCATGCTCAAGCTGGCAACCCCGTGCTCAAGCTGGTGAGCCCGCACTCAAGCCGATGACTTCAGGGTTTCAAGCCTGGGTCCTCAGCTTCCCAGGCTGACGCTCTATCCACTGCACCATTGCCTGGTCAGTCTCCTTTACTTTTTTTTTTTTTTTTTTTTTTAATAGATTTTAAAACTTCTTTTTATTTATTTTTTATTTTATTCATTTTCTTTTTAGAGAGGAAACAGAGTGAGTGAGAGAAAGAGAGAGAGAGAGAGAGAAAGAAAGAGAGAAAGGGGGGAGGAGCTGGAAGCATCAACTCCCATATGTGCCTTGACCAGACCAGTGCAGGGTTTTGAACCGGCGACCTCAGTGTTCCCAGGTCGACGCTTTATCCACTGCGCCACCACAGGTCAGGCGTCTCCTTTACTTTTATTTTAGTAAAGTTTATGGAGGGAGCAGATATAAATTCATGCATTCTATTTGCCACATTGAACCAGTAATCTAAAGACTGCACTCATAATTATTATGCTATATTGCCTCTTAGATGAGACGGTACTTCTGGGATCATAGAGCCTAATGAGGATGAAGTGTGATTACACATGTGAACATACTTCGTAAGCTCTAAAGAGAGGGTCCATGTTAAATCCCCAACCGAAGTACCCTCCTTCCTCCTCTCCGCTCTCCAATTCCTCCCCATCTCCAACGTGCAACTCAAGTTTATCTCCTCCCTGGAGCTTTCCCTGATCAACCAAACTAACTGGGATGTTCCTGAGCGCTGAGCCACCACAGGATTCCCTGCATATCTCCCCTGTCCCTAAGCAGCACTGCTTTATTCTGTTGTAGGCACAGAGCTCGGCTAAGATGCATAGTCAAATGTGGATCTTTCAGTGTACAACAAACGAGCTTTCCTCCTTCTTCCAATAGGCAGGAAACACCGATTTGGTTAAACAAGGATGAAGTTTGAGGGGCATGGGAAAGAATGTTGCATTTCTTTGGAGGTAGTAAGTCTTGGGGTTAAAGTGGCTTCTGTTGCCCCTGCATTATGAGCTTCTCCCTCTTGCCTTCTCTCCTCTCTCCAGGCACAGTGTCATGGCTGCACCCCCAGGTCTGTGCTGCTGGCCCAGAGACTGTGTCTTTTTACTCCCTCAGTCTTACCAGACTTTGACGTGGGTTCTGAGAGAGTCAATTCATATCCACACAGAGCTTCAGCCAAGCTGGTGGTGGAAAATGGACTGGGCTCTGGCAAGCAGCAGGAGATCTCCACCTCAAAAAGATACTGATAAAAAAAAGAAGATACTGATTAGCTACTATTCATGGACAGCTAAAATGCAAAAGCAACCCAACTGATGAATGGATAAGCAGAATGTGGTATATACATACAATGGAACATTATGCAATCTTAAAAAAAAAAAAGGAAATTCTGACATGCTACAACATGAATGAACTTTAAGGACATTATGCTAAGTAAAATAAGCCAGTCACAAAAAAAGACAAAATCTCTATAATTTCATGTATATGAAATACCTAGATTATTCAAATCCACAGAGACAGAAAGTAGAATGGTTGTTGCCAGGGGCAGTGGAAATGGGGAGTTATTGACTAAATAGTACCGAGTTTCAAGGATGAAAATGTTGTGAAGATGAACCGGTAGTGATGGGTACACAACAACAGTGTGAATGTACTTAATGCCGCTTAACTGTATATTTGAAAATGGTTAGGATGGTAAATTTTATGTTGTGTATATTTTACCACAATAGAAAAAAAAAAAGATCCTGATCGTTACCTAAGAGACAGATACCACTTGAAGTCTTTAAAGAGCATTCTTCTAGACAGAAACGTGCCATCTCTTGTCCCTTGACTGATGTGATTATATGAAGGAAACTGAGCTTTTGCCAATAACTGCAGCTGCAGGAGCTCTCTGAAGGTCAGTACTCACGTCCTGGAGTGCCTCTGAAACACACAGGTGCATTGACACACTCACACTCCAGGACTGCACACAACTCTGTGTGCAGCAGGAGCATAGCCCATGTCTGTCCCATGTCAGAAGGGGACCAAGGCAGAATTCCAGTCCCTCTGGATTCTCTTCTGTACTTTCCAGACCCATCATCATGGAGCCCATTGAAGCAGAAGCTGATTTGGCTGAAAATAACCAGCAGGAGCAGCTAAGGAAGAGAATTGCTAAGAAGAGAAAGACAGACAACAAGGAGGTCATGTTACTCTGGTCTGCCTCCATCCTGCTGCAGACTGTCCCAAGACTTGGATCACACTTCCTAACTTCTTTTTGTGTCTAGACCTGTCATTCAATATGGTAGCACTAGCCACGTGTGGCTATTGAGCACTTGAAATATGACTAGTCTGAATTTAGATGAGCATCAAGTATAAAATATGTAGCAGAATTCAAAGATTTAGTACCAAGAAATAGTAAAATATCACCTAAACTTGTTTTTTATTGATATATGCTAAAATGATAGTCTTGGCATATATTGGGTTAAATAAAGCATATTATTAAAATGAATTCTATCTGTTTCTTTTTATTTTATTTATACATTTGTGGCTCACATTATATTTTTAGTCTGCAGCTTATCCTGATCCCAGACTACTTGGCTGGGCCCTGATCTTTCTGCTTGGATCTTGTCATGTTGTTCCACGGAAATGGAACCCTTGTCCCTGTTAAGGTCCCTTGCTGAATGAAATAATGTTGTACCTACCTGAAGTAGCCATCACCTCCTACCTGGGCTTCTTCTTACTGTTCCTTCTGGTTTGGAAGCCAGGGCACTTCCCCTCCTATTCCCCAGTATCCATTCTGCTTGAAGTCCCAGTAGCGGCTGGGTCTCTGGCCTACATGCAGGCCCAGAACTCTCTAGGAATCTCCCAGTAGGCTGGGCCCACACCACCTGCTTGAGTAAGGGCAGGTGGCCACAAATGCTATGTCTTTTTCTTAGTTTTCCTCCTTCCCTCTTATCCGCCCAATTCTCCCCCCACACAAACACACCCTTCCTCTCTTTTTTAAAAGTCTAATTCTGAGCAGCCGGCTCTGTTCAGCCTGACTGGTTTGTTATGGTTTATAATCTGCGCCAGGATTAATTAGCTAATTACTGACAAACGTCCGCTGGCAAGATTCTGCTCCAGCTTGTCAGCTTGAAGTGTTTAATTATTTTAATCATTTACTTTCATCTTCAAAATTTATGCTGCCAAGAGAGTTGCAGGGTATCTTTTAATTATGATTTGGGGTTTCTGCTGGGCTGCGTTCTGTTCCTGGGGCTAAGGGACATGATTTTTTACTAGTCTACCATGAAGGCCTGAACACCTTCTACTGCAGGGCCTAGTGCCAGGTTCTATGGATGGGAGGCGAGGAGGGAGCCCAGACCTTCTCTGGACACCACCCCTTTGGTCTCCCCGGAACATGATGTGCACAAGAGCATGATAGGAATTTGCATTTGTGAGGTACCTATTGTGTGCTGGATGGACACCATGCTGGATGTTTATATTATTTTTTATCTGTGAGCACAGGGAGTATGGGAACAGCCTGAGAGCTGACAGAGTGGCCAGGGGTGACCAGTGGTGAGCAGAAAAGTAATGAATAGGCTAATTTACTTAATTGTCTACAACATAATTTGTAGTAATGTGAGATCATCTTAAGTATAAAATTCATCTTAAGTATAAAGATTATCGCCTGACCTGTGGTGGCGCAGTGGATAAAGCGTCGACCTGGGAACACTGAAATCGCCAGTTCAAAACCCTGCACTGGTTCAGTCAAGGCATGTATGGGAGTTGATGCTTCCAGTTCCTTCCCCCTTTCTCTCTTTCTCTCACTCTGTCTCCTCTCTAAAAATGAATAAAATAAAAAAAAGTATAAAAATTATCTTAAGTATAAAGTTCTGGGTGTCACCCACCCAGAACAAGGTACTCTAGAGACGCCCTTGTGACCCCTCCCAACCCATACCTCCCAAAGGTGCCTACTTCTGACCTCTGTCACCATAGATTTGTTTTGTATAGCCTTCACTTTCATGTAAATGAAATTATATGGCATGTCCTCTGTTACATGTGACTTCTTTCAGTCAACAGATTGTCTGTGAGAGGAAAGGTTTTTTATATAAATCATATTCCCTGGCCAAGGCTTCAATGTGGGTCCAGCTGAGAGAGTCAACCCCAGTCTTTAGAGAGATTTCCTTTCTTCTTAACATTGTCCTGAAAACGAGTTTGGATGTGACTTTTCTCCTCCATTCCCTCTGCTTCTCTATCTCTTCCTTCCCCTCTGCCTTCTATTTCCACTAGCCCTAGGCCTGTCTATTACCTTCTCCCACTAGGAAGTTACTTCTGAGCTTTAGTTCATACCATTCTGGAGGCAAAGGCTTTGGGACTTCCTGAAGACACATGCTGTTCAGAGGGCTTAGTGAAAGGCAAAATATTGTCCCCTGTTATGGATTGAATTCTGCCCTCTAAAAGAGTGGTGCTAGACTCCTAGCCACTATTACCACAGAATTTCATCTTTCCTTTTTTCTGACAGAGACAGAGGGACAGATAGGAACAGACAAACAGGAAGGGAGAGAGATGAGAAGCATCAATTCTTTGTTGTGGCTCCTTAGTTGTTCATCGACTGCTTTCTCATATGTGCCTTGACAAGGGGTCTATAGCAGAGCAAGTGACCACTTGCTCAAGCCAGAGACCTTGGGTTCAAGCCAGAAATCTTGGGCTCAAACCAATGACCTTGGGCTTCAAAGCAGCAACTATGGGGTCATGTCTATGATTCCACACCCAAGACAGTGATCCCACACTCAAACTGATGAACCCGTGCTCAAGCCGGTGACCTCGAGGTTTGGAACCTGGGTCCTCCGCATCCCAGTCTGATGCTCTATCTACTGCACCACCACCTGGTCAGGCAGAATGTCACTTGTAGGGCGTTTACAGAGGTAGTCAAGTTAGAATGAGGTCATTAGGTAAGTCCTAATCTGAAATGACTAATTCTTTATCAAAAGGGGAAATTTGGACACAGACACACACACAGGGAAAACACCATGTGAAGATGAAGGCAGAGATGGGGGTGATTCTTCTACAAGTTTAGGAATGCCAAAGATTTTCAAAAGCCCACCAGAAGCTGGGGGAGAGGCAGGGGACAGGTTTTCCCCCATAGCTCTCAGGAGGAACCAACCTTGCCCACACCTTTATGTCAGCCTTTCAACCTCTACCACTGTGAGAGAATATTTTGTTGTTGAAGTCACTTAGCTTGTGGCACTTTGTTACAGTAGCCTTAGCAGACGAATCTATCTACAGCCCTGGTCAGTCATTCTGAATCTGTGTCATGAGATCGACTGCAACCCAACCTCTGTGGGATCCTCTGTGGTGGAGCCTCCAAGGGTTAACCTAGCCCCAGGCTGGAAGTGACTGAGGTGACAGCTCAGAGCTGGGAGACTAAGGAGAGGAGAAAGATCAACTTAATGAGCTCAGCAATGCCATTACTGAGACACCCGGCAACATCCAGGGGGCTTCTTTGACAACCTACACCAGGGTGAGATACGCTGAAAGATGCCACAAGCCAGGCCAGGGTCTGATGCGATGTGTTCTTTCCTCTGATGCCTTCCTTCCACAGGGCCCAAGATGGGGGTGAGAGTAGATACAGAGAGTCTTTGCTCAGTGGCTGAGATAGCTTGGGACTCTTCTTCCCTTCTCTTGACTTGGGCCTGACCCTGTACATAACATTGTGCTTTCTAACATGTATCTCATACCTGAGTCTTCCCTCATACATGCCTGCACCTAACTGTGCCAGGCTTGGCTATGTAACTCTATCTACTCTCTATGTGTTTCCCCCTCCCACTCCCTCGCACCGTTGAAGTTCCATCTGGAACAATTTGCTTCATAGGAATGCTACTGAGCATCTTGCTAGTCTGTCTGGCAAATGCCTAAGGAACCTCCTGCCCTAAATGGTACAAAATCCTCTTTCCTCTTCCACTTCATGCCAGAAATCTCTCCTCTATTTGAGAATCCCATTCCTTCTGCCAGAGTCAATGCTTCTGCTTAACAAGTTCACTCCTTACCTACAGCCAAGGACTCTCCCTGTTCTGTCCCTAGAGGCCTATGTGGGGTCTGAGTCTCTGTCTCAGTCTGTGTCTACTATAACAAAGTCTAGCTGTGGTGACTCACATGTTGAAGGGACAAGGGGCAGACCTCCCACAAGAAGCTATCTGAGAATCCAGTCACAGGTTATCATAAAGTAAGAGGTATAGAGAGAAACAGGATAGGACCTGGATTCCAGCACTGGTTCTGCCCCTGGAGCAAGCTAAGTCCTGTCTAAGTCTCAGTCTCCTCACTTGGAAAATGAGGACAATAATCTCTATGGTGTAGAATTGTGCAGGTTAAGTAGAAATATAAAATGTAACGTGCATGTAGTATATACATACAGTGGAATATGGTTCACCCATTAAAAAGGAGGATCTGACACATGACCACACAAATGAAGCTAGAGGACATTATGCTATGTGAACTAAGCCAGTCACAAAAGGACAAATACTGTGTGATTCCTATATGAGGCACCTGGAGTCACATCCATAGAGAAAGGTTGTAGAATGGTGATTGTCAGGGCTGACAGGTATGGGGAATGGGGAGTTAGTGTTTAATGGATACAGAGAGGGTTTGTATCCATTAAACACTAACTCCCCTATCAAGAGGAAGAGAGTTCAAGCCCAGGCAGGTTGGCTCACTGGTAGAGTGTTGACCTGGCATGTGGATGTCCCAGTTTGGGCACACAGTAGAAGCACTCATCTGCTTCTCCACCCCTCCCCCTCTCACTTCTCTCTCTCTCTTGCTCTCTCTACCTCTCCTGCAGCCATGGCTCGATTGGAGCAAGTTGGCCCCGGGTGCCGAGGATGACTCCATGGCCTCCACCTAAGGCACTAAGTAGAGCTCAGTTGCTGAGCAATGGAGCAATGTTCCAGATGGGCAGAGCATTGCCGCCTAGTGGGCTTGCTGGGTGGATCCCAGTCGGGGCACATGTGGGCGTCTGTCTCTGCCTCTCCTCCTCTCACTGAATTATATATATAAAAAAAAGAGTTATGGAGCTGGATGACAGTGATGATCACAATGTGAATGTACTTAACGTAACATACAGCACAATGTAGGACTGTCTCCAAGGAGTGGCACATACTTGTTCTTGTATCAGGGCCTTTCACAAACTCCCAGCCAGTTCTCAGCCATTCTCCAAACAGCAGTGTTCATTCTCTTGTCAAGCCCACATCTCCACCGCCTCCTGGCTTCACTCTCAGCACCTAACCTCACTTCTTTCTTAAGAGAGAACATGAAAAGATTAGGGATCATCAGGAGCAGACCCTTCCTGACGCCTATCAATAGAAACCTACTTGCATTTGTTCTCAGCCATACCTTCCCATCTCAGGAATGTCCACAGCTAATTCCTTACTGATGTTCTGTATCTTATTTCTTCCCCCTCTTCTAGAATCTTTCTCCATCAGCTATCACCCATTTTCTGTATTTTAAATTGCTTATGCTCTACTATAACCTCCCCTTCCCATGCAAATATACTCAAATCTCCTCCGGCTTAAAAAATAAATTATTTCTCTATACATTTTCTTCTATCTTCCACTATGTCTCTTTCCTTTCGTTCATTGCTAATTTTCTTAAAAGGGTTGTCTTTGCGTTGTCTTCACTCCCTCTCTCCTCTTCTTACCAACCCATCATTTCCCCAAGCACTGCTATGTTTTCTGCACCCCACCCCAGCTGTACAGAGCTGCCCACCAAAGACACCAGCCATCTCCTTTGAGTTAAACCCAATGACCACTTCCCAGTCCCTGTAGTTGGGACCTCTTAGCAGCATTAAATACTGTTGACTATTTCCTCCTTGGAACTCTCTCCCTTGGTTGTCTTCTGTCTTGACAAGTTTTGACTCTCTCTTTTCTTCTTCTTACCTCCCTGGCCACCCCTTCAATGACCTCCTCTTCCTCTGCCTTATTCTTTGACTTCCTACATCCAATCAGTATTAATTCCATAGCTTCTACCTCCTCAAGATCTTCTAAAAGAAAAAAGCTCTAGTTCTCATGTTCCCAAATGAGACTCTGCTTTACCCTGAATTCAGATAACACCACCCTAACTGGGTGCCCTGGACCCACTCCTGCTTTTTCTAACTTACTCTACACCTTGTCTAAGTGATCCTTTTAAAATACAGATCAGATCAGATCCTTTTGCTGAACAGAATTCCTCACTTGCCTGTCAATGCCATTAAGATAAAATCCAAAATTGGAAAGGCCCTCTGTGTTCAGACCCTACCTTCCTCTATAGCAGTGGTTCTTACCCTGGGTTCTATCGAACCCTAGGGGTTCAATGAGTCGGTCTCAGGGGTTCGGAGAAGCCTCTGCCACGGAGGCCAGAATAAAGTAATACCGTAATTTGTTGTGAGTTCATGCACTTTGTTGGTTTTGTTCTTTGAGCAAGGTGATGTTCATGCACGGCTCATTTTGTGCACCAGTAAAAAAACATATACCTATGTCTTGAATTTGGGGGGAAAAATCATATTTTATTTATCACTAAAGAAGGGTTCGGTGAATGCGCATATGAAACTGGTGGGTTCGATACCTCAAAAAAAGGTTAAGAACCACTGCTCTGTAGCCTCATCTCTCACACCTGGCCACTTGCCTTCTTCATACCTTTTCAGTTCAGCTAAACCCTTTTCAAATACAGCACATTATCTATTGCCTTTGGGCATTTGAACACAGTATTATCTCTGCCTAGAAACCCTAGCCTACCCTCAATTCCTCCTCTTACCTAAGTAACTTGTCCTTCAGGGCACAAGTTGGCCAATGGCTTCTCCTTAGAGACCCCTCCATCCATCTATTTATTTATCTGTCCAGTTATTTAGCAAGAGTAGTTGTATTTGAAACTTAAGAGCCTCAAGGAAAATGTTCAGTCCACCTGTGGACCTGCTAAGGAAAGGAGAAAACTGGGAGAAGAGGATTACAAGGTCCTAATGATTTGTTAAGAGATAAAGCTACCTAGAAAGCAATGCTTCCCTAAACATAGAATGGTAATACATAGAAAAATAGAGAGTCAATAATGAGAACTATGGTATTTCTCTCATGTATGTTTTGGCCATTATGAACTTATAAAAGGCCTGTAGGAAACTACACTGACAAGAAAAATAGACTCAGGAAGCCATATTTATTGGGCAGTACCGACAATAGATGAAGCATGTAATACATATTATCAACCACAATCTGTGACAACATAAGTATTATTATTCCCATTTTGCAGGTGAAGGAAATGAGATTCAGAAAGGTTGGGATCTGTCCAAATTCTCACAGCAAATTAGTGGCAGAATCAAAATGCAAACCTAAATCTGTCTTACCCAAAAGCCAAGTTCTTGATCTTGATATTCTTTTGCCCATTACTAATACTGGGATGGGTTTAGAGGGAGGTTTAGATGTACCAAGGAGTGGGGAACGTATTGGTAGTTCCCACACTTAATGTCCCCGTGGCACCCATCCTCTGTGTGCTGACAGCTTGACAATTTACACAGCAGCTGGTTTGCTCCAAGGAGATCTCTGTTAATTAAAATAGCACAAAGGGAGAGCAACATACAAAACATGTCAACAGGTAATTAATGCAAAGGAGGATGCAGGCGTGCCAGAATGCTCAGCCTCTACCTGCCAGACCCCAGCTTTACTCATTGCCTCCAGCCCAAAGTTGCCACTTTGTCCCTCTGGCTATGAACTTCTACTTGAGCACCTACCTGCATGGATGGGAGTGGGAGGGCCTGTCCTCTGGGGCCAGAAACTGGGCTACTACTCTTACGGGGCTCTGGCCTCCTCAACCTCCTCTGAACTGTCCATCTCTTCCAGGAGGTCCAGGAGGACAAGAGGAGCCAAAGAAAAGCCACTTCTGAGGAAGTGCTACTCTCTGCCTACCGCTGCTCCATCAAGTAGACCCCTTCCTGAACTCCCAGAGCAGGGGTCTTGAATTGACCTGCCTCAGTATCTATAGTATTGGAATGAACTGAACCCAACCCCACCATTGTCTCTGCTCAGGGCTTGGGGTTACTTCCCTGATGGACCTACAGCCTGGCCCTGAATCTCACTGCTCTGCTGGGATCCCGACCTCTTTCCTCTCCCTTTGCTCATTTCATTATCCCCATATGCCCAGCAGGTTCACTGCAAAAGGGTATTTTTTCTTTATACATATGAATAAACAGAAGTTGACAGCAGCAAAGTAGCTTCTCTAAGGACAACAGAAGTGTTCCTTTCTCTGTTCAGAGACCATGCGCTCTTCTGGGATTCTAGCCATGGGTTCAGCTATAACTTGCTTTTCTGTCTTTAATAAACCTTTAATTTTGGAAAAACTTTAGATTTACAGAAAAGTTAGTACAGAGAGTTCCTGTGCTATCGTTCAATTTCCCTTTTATTAATATTTCACATTACCATGGTACATTTGCCAAAACTAAGAAACTAACATTCTGTACCTGGATTTAAATCAAGGCATATTTTTTCTCTCTCTGGGAGATGAGCACTAAATTTCTTTCTTCTTCATCCAGAGAGGATCAATGAAGAGTTTGGATGTTTGCAACGTGACCCCTTCACCACAAGCACAGCTTCCCTGCATTCCTACCTTGCCCAACCCCTCAAATAAAGCCAGAAGGACCATCAAGGAGGCCAGAGGCTCAAATTCCCACGTGGTGTCTTTCAACTGCTTCACTTGCCAAGCCCTTGTCTCCTAAGCCCCCAAAAGTACCTCTTGCCCACAATCACCACCACCCCCTTTACTAACTCTACAATTAATCCTGAGTGCACCCATCCAATATCAACTTCATGCCTAAAGATCTCAATCAGATTCAATTCAGCAAATTTATTAATAACACAGAAATCCAATATAGTCTCTGATCTTGAGCAGCTCCTGGTTTAGGGGAGAATAAATATCTCTGTCTATGATTAAAACAGCATGGGGCAAAGATGCAGTATAGAACAATGATTAAGAGCTTAAAGTCTGCCTGACCTGTGGTGGCACAGTGGATAAAGTTTTGACCTGGAACACTGAGGTCTACAGTTCAAAACCCCAGGCTTGCCTGACCTGTGGTGGCGCAGTGGATAAAGCCTCGACCTGGGAACACTGAGGTTGCCAGTTCAAAACCCTGCACTGGTCTGGTCAAGGCACATATGGGAGTTGATGCTTCCAGCTCCTTCCCCCTTTCTCTCTTTCTCTCTCTCTCTTTCTCTCACTGTGTGTCTCCTCTCTAAAAATGAATAAAATAATAATAAAAAAAGCTTTATAAAAAAAAAACAAAAAACCCAGGCTTGCCTGGTCAAGGCACATATGGGAGTTGATGCTTCCTGCTCCTCCCCCACCCCTTCTCTCTCTTTTAATCTTGTCTAAAATGAATAAAGCCTTAAAAATTAAGAAAAAAAAAGAGCTTAAGGTCTTCAATAGAAAGCTATGTGACTGGTCTTGGCTGGTTAACTCAGTTGTTTACAGTGTCCTCTTGAAACACCAAAGTTACGGGTTTAATTCCTGGTCAGGGCATGTACAAGAAGCAACCAATAAATACACAACTAAGTGGAACAATAAATGAATGCTTCTCTTTCTCTCTCTCTCTCTCTCTATCTATCTCTATCTCTATCTCTCTAAAATAAATCAATTAAAATAACTTTATAAAAGAGATAGTTTCCAACAAAGGGTTTATGATCATCTAATCTTTTAAAAAACTAAACACTTATCACTTATTGAGTAGTTACTATCTGCCAGGCACTGTGCCAATTGTCTTGTTTTGGCTTACAACTGAAAGCTTACTTGCCTTTACAGTCAAGTCTAGGGATGATGGTGGTCTGAAGCAAGACAATGACTTGGGGAAAGAGAGGTGGATTTAAGAAAACTGACAAGTCAGGAACCAGTTGGATTCAGGGACACTGAGTTGAGCACAATGTTCAGATGTGTAGCGTAGGTCCATAAGAAGGTGGGTATTGGTGCCATTTATTGTGAGAGGGAACCTTAGAGGAATAGGTTTAAAGAAAGTGGTGAATTTAGTTTGAGCTTCTTGTGTTGTCTGTGAGACATTCAAAGAGAGATGTTCATCAGAAAGTTGTATATATGAACCCAAAGTCAAGAATAGAGGTAGTATTTTGAGGCATCAGCTTATAAATGATGGTTGAAAGTATTTGAGTAGATATGATTGCCCAAGTAGAGTCAGAAAAAATAAAAGATAAAATCCAAAGGAGAAACAATATTTAAAGGATGGCTAGAAAAGGAGAAGCCTATAAAGGAGATAGAAATTTTTTAATGTTTGGAAACATTTTTAATATGGTTGATACTTGCATTCTACACCTTCTTTCTGGATTTAACATCCTTCTTGCTGAAGTAAATCCTTTAGTAATTCTTTTAGCAAGATATGTCTTTGCTTTAATGTGACTGAAATAACTTTATGTTGTCCTCCTTTTTCTTTGGTAGGTCAGCCAGATGTAGAACTCGAAATAGATAGTTATTTCTCTCTCAAGTTGATGATATCCTTCCATTGCCTTCTAGCATCTATTGCTGCTGTTGAGAAGTCTACTGTTGGTCTGATTGCCATTGCTTTTTATGTAATATCTCTTATCTTCTCTTTTTGATAGCTTTTAATATTTTATATTTTTCCTTAATGTTTTATAGTTTCACTGTGATGTACTAAGTGTGACCCTCTATTGATTTATTCAGCTTGGGACACCATGTTTATTTTCAATATGAGAATTCATATCATTCATTAATTCTAGACAATTATTAGCCATTATCTCTCCTAAACTGTCTTTCCTTCATTCTTTCCTAGAATTCTTACTAGATGTATTTTGAAGTTTGCCATCCTATTATCTGACTGTCTTAACTTTTCCCCCCATATCTTGTATCTTGTTGTGCTATATCATGGGTTATTTCAATTGACCTATATATTAGAACTCAATAATTCTTTCTAGTCAACATTGAATTTATCCATTAAATTATTTTCTCGAAGACTACAACTTTTACTTTTAGAATATATTTCAAATTCACCGCCTGACCAGGCAGTGGCGCAGTGGATAGAGTGTCAGAGTGGGATGTGGAAGACCCAGGTTCGAGACCCCGAGGTCGCCAGCTTGAGCGCGGGCCCATCTGGCTTGAGCAAAAGCTAGCCAGCTTGGATCCAAGGTTGCTGGCTCCAGCAAGGGGTTGCTCGGTCTGTTGAAGGGCCTCGGTCAAGGCACATGTGAGAAAGCAGTCAATGAACAACTAAGGTGTCGCAACGGCAATGGAAAACTAATGATTGATGCTTCTCATCTCTCTCCATTCCTGTCTATCCTTCTCTCTGACTCTCTCTCTGTCCCTGTAGAAAAAAAAATTCACTCGTTAAGTTTTTTCTAAGGTCTTATTTACATCTAATGTATTTTATTATTTTCTGTTACTCTTTGAACACTTAAAACCCTGTTAGATTATTGTCTATACTTTGCAGACTATATCTTGATATTTGATCTCATTATTTGTTTTGTAGTTGTTATTTGTGAACATACCATCTGGGAAATTTTCTTCCATAGGATTCTATAAATATCCTGGGTTGTGCAGTAAATTGTGGATTATTTCTGACCAATATGGCTCATTGACTCTGGGTCAATTTTATTTGCGGTTGGGGCTATTTTGAGGTAAGGGTTTCTATATCAGGGATATAATGCAAAATTGGAGCCCTCTACTCACATGTTGCACAGGCCAGAGGTTCATATTTCTCAGGATTGACATTAATATTTTTCTTATTCTGGACCAAGTGGTCCATTTTCACTCTGGCTATATCCCCTATGAACAGGTAGGGAGTTGTGTAAGTCCAAATTAACATAAAGTACAGCTCTTTCCTGCCTCTGGCTTTATATGCAGGGAAGCCCAATTCCAGCCTCTATTCTTGACTCCAGCCCCAGCATCTTGTTTAAAATCCCAGCCCCAAGGCTTAGATCTCAACACGTCCATGGGCTACACAGCTTTGGTTCCAACTCACCACGGAAAGAATTCATAGTGTTTTTGGCATTTGAAATTTTAACTTTGTTGCTTCAAGCTCAGCCACACATTTTTTCAAAGATTTTATTTATTTGTTTGTTTCTTTCTTTCTTTTAGAGAGAGAGAGAGACAAGAAGAGAGAGATGAGAAGCATAAACTCATAGTTGCAGCACTTTGTTTGTTCATTGATTGCTTTTCATATGTGCCTTGATGTGGGGGATGGAGCTCCAGCCAGTGACCCCCTGCTTAAGCCAGAGACCTTGGCCTCAAACCAGTGACTTTGGACCTCAAGGTAGCACTTTTTGAGATCATTTCAATGATCTCATGCTCAAGCCAGTGGCCCCATGTTCAAGCTAGTGAGCCCATGCTCAAACTGGCAACCTCAGGGTTTGGAACCTGGGTCCTCAGTGTCCCAGGTCAACACTCTATCCTCTGTGCCACCACCAGTCAAGCTGAAGATATTATTTATTGATTTTACAGAGAGAGAGAGAGAGAGGAAGGAAATAAAAAGTATGAGTTCATAGTTGCTTCTCTTTAATTGTTCATTGATTGATTGTTGTATGTGCTCTGACCGGGTAAGCCTAGGGTTTCAAACTGGTGACCTCAGACCCCAGAGTTTCAGGTCAATGCTTTATGCACTATGACACCACAGACCAAGTGCTACACATTCTTTTTAACCGGAAGTAAAAATCCCTAAAACCTTCTATTCCACATTTCTTTGTCTTTGGATCAAAATGCCCACTCACTCTGACATCTTAAGCAAAAATGCTAGGAAGAAATTATTACCAAGGTATAATAAAAACATGGAGACAATGATATCACAGAAGACAATAGAGAAAAAATGTTTCAAGAAAGGGGATAACATTTTTCATATTAAATATTGCATTGTGGACCGGTGAGGTAAGAACAAATAAATATTGCCCTGGCTGGGTAGCCCAGTTGGTTAGAACATTGTCTGTCCCAATATGCCAAGGTTGCAATTTCAATCCCCAGTCAGAGCACATATCAGAGTCAATTAATGAATGCATGGATAAGTGGAACAACAAGTCAATGTTTCTCTCTCTCTAAAATTAATCAATCAATCAATCAATAAAATTTTTAAAGAATTTATATCATAAAATTTGAAGACATGGGCATCATTGATTATCCAGGTGATAGTTGTTTTATGAAATAATGGGGGACAGAGTCCTAATTGTAGTGAACCAAAGATGAAAGGGAGACAATAGAGGGAGATAGGAGATCCTCCTTCTGAAGAGGGACTTTGCAGAGAGGAGACTGAATTGGCAATAGTAGAACAAGTGGTGGGGGAATGGAAACAGTAGAGGCAGAAAAGACAGAAGGTGCAGGGAAGAAAAGATGCCCCACGAAGGCTACAGAAGTCAGGGATCAAACTTAAAGTTGTCCACAATGAGCTATTACTTCACACCTGTTAGGATGGCTGTTATCAAAAAAGACAATAAATAGCAAGTATTGGTGAGGATATGAAGAAAAGGGAAACCTCATGCACTGTTGATGGGAATATAAATTGGTGTAGCCACTATGGAAAACAATATGGATATTCTTCAAAAACTTAATGAAACTACCATGTTCATTGTAGTATTATTTACAATAACCAAGATATGGAAACTACCTAAGTATCCAGCAATGAATAAATGTATAAAGAAGATGTAGTGTTACACCTGAAACTAATACAAAATAATACTGAATGTAAACTGTATGTGAAAAATATTTAATTTAAAAGAAGGAAATGTGGTACACACACACACAATGGAATACTACTTAGCCATAAAAAAGAATGGAATCACCCTGGCAGGTTGGCTCAGTGGTAGAGTGTCACCCCGGCGTGTGGAAGTCCTGGGTTCAATTCCCGACCAGGGCACACAGGAGAAGCGCCCATCTGCTTCTCCACCCATCCCCCTCTCTTTTCTCTCTATCTCTCTCTTCCCCTCCCGCAGCCAAGGCTCCATGGGAGCAAAGTTGGCCCAGGCTCTGGGGATGGCTCCATGGCCACCGCCTCAGGCGCTAGAACGGCTCCCATTGCAGCGGAGCAACACCCCAGATGGGCAGAGAATCACCCCCTGGTGGGCATGCCGTGTGGATCCTGGTCAGGCACATGCAGGCATCTGTTTGTTTCCCCACCCCCCCTTGCTTCTCATTTCAGAGTGGAATCTTGCTATTTGCAACAACAGGGATGGACCTTGAGGACATTATGTTAAGTGAAGTAAGTCAGAGAAAGACAAATACCACACCATCTCTCTCTCTCTCTCTCTCTCTCTCTCTCTTTTCTTCTTTTTTCAAGTTAGAGGAGAGGATATATAGAGACAGAGTCCCACATGCACCCCAACTGGGATCCACCTGGCAACCCCTGTCTGGGACTAATGTTCTGCCTATCTGGGGCCATGCTTGCAACCAAGCTATTTTTAGCACCTGAGGCAGAGGCTCCACAGAGCCATCCTCAGTGCCAGGGGTGATGTGTTCGAAACAATAGAGCCATGGCTGTGGGAAAGGAAGAGAGAAAGAGAGAGAGAGAGAGAGAGAGAGAGAGAGAAGGGGGAAGAAAAGGGATGGAGAAGCAGATGGTCATTTCTCCTGTGTTCCCTGACCAGGAATCAAACCTGGGACATCCACATGCTGGGCCAATGCTCTACCACTGAACCAACCAGCCAGGGCCACCATCTTGCTTATATATGGAATCTAGAAACCAAAATAAACGAACAAAACCAAGCTCATAAATGCAGAAAACAGATTGATGGTTGCCAGAAGGGAAGGAGGATGGGGTATAGACGAAATGGATGAAGGGAAGCAAAAGGTAAAAACTTGAAGTTACAAAATAAGTTATGGGTATGTAATGTGCAGCTTGGTGACTATAGTTAATAATACTGTATTGTATATTTGAAAGTTACTGAGAGAGTAAATATTAAAAGTTTTCATCACAAGAAAAAAATTGGAGCTATGTATGGTGATGGAGTGTATCTAGATTTATTGTGATCATTTCATAGTGTATACAAATATCAAAGCATTATGTTGTACACCTGAAATTAATATAATGTTACATGTCAGTTATATCACAATTAAAAAAAAAAGCAGAGTTGTTGTCAGACTTTTCCAGAAGGAGACGTTAGAACCAGTAAGAAAGAAGGATTGAAAAAGCACAGAGGCCATTTAAGTTAGGCTCAAAAGACAAATTGAGGGGTTGCCTGTCCATGACTGGGTGGAGTCAGTAGATTGACCCTGGTGAGGAGGGGCATAACAGCTAGGGGTATGGGGAAGGATGAGGGAGGTCTTAGCATATGGGATGATGAGGGCATAGGAAAGGAAGCATCACTGAGTGACCTCCAGGGGAGAAAAGTCATGAGAATCCCTCCTAGCACCCTCAGTGGGCCAGCCTGAAGTGGGTGTCAGTCAGATAAGTGTTGCAAGAGGTCAAGGGTGAGGGAATTAGGGTGCTTGTGAGACGGCAGAGCCACACAAGTTTCAGGATGGGGGCGGGTTAGGTACAAACCATCCTTGGGCAGATAGTGAAAGCAAGGAGAATTGGGTAAAGTTTCCAAAAGAGGAGCTTGGCAAGTTTTTCTTATGTGTAAATAACTTTGTTGTTCTATTTGACTGGGACTTGGCCAGTAAATAAAAAATGAATGAATGACAGCAAAGGAAAACAGAGACAGAGAGAGAAGTAGGGGAGAGAGACAGGCAGTGGTCAGATAGCTAAGTAAATAGAAGAGCATAAAATAGCTAGACTGACTGACTCTCTCCTCTCTAAATTTAATCTTTCTAGACTCAGTTATGTTCTCAGTATTCCTTCTCTTTTTCCTTCCTCTGTCTCCTCCAGTTACCCAGCTGGAGAGAGGCTGGGGCTGTTTTGTAAACGGCTGGCTCTGAAGGCTGGCACTGGGATGGGAGGCAGCAGCTTCAAGAAAGCTGAAGCTGAGAGGGGGAGGGAGGGAGAGGAGAGGCAGAAGTGCCCCAGGCATGGAAGCTGCAGAGGTGTCAGAGACAGAGACTTAATGACAAGCCTGGGGTCCACCTGCACAGATGAGCAGGGCTGGGGGATGGGAATATGGGAAAATTGGAAAAGGGACACATTCATTTTTCAGCTCTCTCTCTATGTCTCTTTCTTTCTGCGTGCACACACACACACACACACACACACACACTCACATATTTAATAAAGAGCCAGTGTTACTCTGTTCTGGCTCTCCCATACACACACACACACACACACACACACACACACTCATTCCTCACTCACTCACTCACTCACATATTTATTTATTTTTTTACTTTTTTTAAAAATTTTTATTTATTCATTTTAGAGAAGAGAGAGAGAGATAGAGAGAAAGAAAGAAGGGGGAGGAGCAGGAAGCATCAACTCCCATATGTGCCTTGACCAGGCAGCCCAGGGTTTTGAACTGGCAACCTCAGCATTTCCAGGTCGACGCTTGATCCATTGCACCACCACAGGTCAGGCAACTCACTCACATATTTAATAAAGAGCCAGGGTTACTCTGTTCTGGCTCTCATTCTATTTCCACAAAGGAACCCCTGGAAAAGAGGTTGTAAAGAAGGGCAAAGAGTGTCCTGAGGAAGGAACACAATTGCTTTCTCTCTTGGGCTTTGCCACTGTCTGTGCTTCTGCCTGTGGGAGACCCAGCCAGCCATGTCTTGGGCGAAGTCGGGGTGGGGTGAGGTGGGGTGGAATTGGGGAACCAAGAACAAGGCTATGAGACTGAACTGGTGCCCAGTACTGGAGCAGGTACTAGGCTAGAAGCCTAAGCCTCAGGAGCCCCATCTCAGCCCCTCAGAAGAGGCCTAATTGCAACCTGAGAAATGTCCCCACCCCAACACACTAGAATCACAGGACACTCACTAAGCCCACAGCCCTTAACACCTATTCTGGGTTCTCTTCCCTGACTCTTGAGTTGAGACAATAGGAACAGGACCAAGCTGAACCACTGGGCCAGGAGGGGCTGGATTGACTCTAGGGTCAGCACCTCAAGACTCAATTTCAGCCCTCACAGCCCACAATAATCCACATCTGGCCTTGCCTGACCAGTAGTGGCGTAGTGGATGGAGTCTCAACCTGGAGCGCTGAGGGCACCAGTTTGAAGCCCTGCACTTGTCCAGTCAAGACACATATGAGGAGTTGCTATGAGTTGATGCTTCCTGCTCCTTCCCCACTTCTCTCTCTCTAAAATCAATAAAAAAAAAATCTTTTTTAAAATATTCATGCCTGATCTGTGGTAGTGCAATGGATAAAGCATTGACCTGGAATGCTGAGGTTGGTGTCACTTATGCTACTTGCTTATGATGGTGATGAGTGTGGATTATATAAATCACTTGGGTCTAATTGGCCCAGGCATGTCAGTGATGGATGCACTCCCACAAGAGCAGAGCTGGTGGCAATCACTCTTTCTGTTTGTTTTTTTGGGGGTGTGTGGTAAAATACAAGTCACATAAAATTCACTGTCTTTAAGTGTGTAACTCTATGGCATTAAGTACATTCACGTTGTTGTGTAACCACCATCTCTCTTTTCATCTTGTAAAACTGAAACTCTAGACACATTAAACAATAACTCATCATTCTTCCCTCCCTTTAGTCCCTGGCAACCATCGTTTTCCTTTCTGTCTCTCTGAATTTGACTGTTCTCATTATCTTATATAAGCAGAATCATACAGTATTTGTCCTTTAGTGGTTGGCTTTTCTTTCTTTCTTTTTTTTTTTTTTGTGATGGAGACTGAGAGAAAGAAATAGAGAGGGACAGATAAGGAAGACAGAAAGGAAGGGATGGATGAGAAGCATCAATTCTTCATTGTGGCACCTCTGTAGTTCATCGATTGCTTTCTCATATGTGCCTTGACCAGGGGACTACAGCAGAGCGAGTGACCCTTGCTCAAGCCAGTGACCTTGGGCTCAAGCCAAGGTCCTTGGGCTTCAAGTCAGCAACCATGGGGTTATGTCTATGATCCCACGCTTAAGCCAGCAACCTCAGGGTTTCAAACCTGCATCCTTGGCATCCCAGTCTGATGCTCTATCCATTGCATTACAGCTTGATCAGGCTATGATTGGCTTATTTCACTTGGCATAATGTCCTCAAGATTCTTCCATGTTGTCAGCATGTGTCAAAATTTCCATTTCCTTCCTTTTTTTTCACCTCTCTTTTTCTTTTATTTTATTTTATTCATTTTAGAGAGGAGTCATAGAGTGAGAGAGAGAGAGAGTGAGAGAGAGAGAAAGAGAGAAAAGGGGGAGGAGCTGGAAGCATCAACTCCCATATGTGCCTTGACCAGACCAGTACAGGGTTTCGAACTGGCGACCTCAGTGTTCCCAGGTCGACGCTTTATCCACTGCGCTACCACAGGTCAGGCGCATTTTCTTCCTTTTTAGGGCCGAACAATAGGAATATATATATAAAATGTTGCTTATCCTTTCATCATTGAGGGACATTTGGGTTGTGGTTGTTTCCACTTTTGGCTACAATGAACACTTATGCACAAGTCTTTGTATGAATATAAGTTTAAGTTTTCAATTCTCTTGTCTACATATGTACTAGGATTGAAATTGCTCGGCTGTAGAATTATGGTAACTCTACATTTAACCTTTGGAAGAACTGTCAGATTGTTTTCCCAAGCAGCTTCATTGTTTCACATTCCTACCAGCAGGTCACCCAACACTTATTATCTGTTGTTTTGGTTATAGCTATCACTGAGGGTGTGAAATGGTATCTTATTTCTTTTTATTATTATTGATTTTAGAAAGAGGAAGGGAGAGAAAGAGAAAAAAAACATCGCTGTTTCTGTATGTGCACTGATTGGGGATCGAACAGGCAATCTCTACATACTTGGATGATGCTCTAACGAACCAAACTATCCAGCCAAGGCTCATTGTGGCTTGATTTGTATTTTCCTGATGGCTAATGATGTTCACCATTATTCATTTGTAACCTAAAGCAAACAAAGTAAGGTTGGAATGTTTCCATAATAAAAGTAATTCATGCTTATTTTAGATATTTTGGCTGTTTCCAAAATTTAAAAAAATTTTAAATAATTTGAACTACACCCAAATAGCACCATCTAGAGGTAACCACTGTAAATATTTTAGAGTGTTTCCTTTCAATTTTTTTCTCTTTATTTTTTCAAAAATATGATTGTTTTGCAACATTTGCAATTTTTTTCTGATCCTTTCACCTCATAAAATAAAATAGAAAATTTTCAACCTCGTTTTAAACATTACTGGATATAACAATGCCTTAAGCCATTCCTTATTGATGGACACTTGAATATTTCCAGCTGTATTTAATATTGTAAATAATGCAATAATACAGTGCTTTGACATTGATCTTTTGATTTTGCATTCCATCTATCCAGTAAGGCTGACATCTTTGAGGATGAAGAACCTGTCTTCTTCTGCCTCTTTATCCATCTGCATCCTTCCAGGACAGGACTTGGTACAGAGTAGACTTACTAAGTCTTTACTATGGGCCAGGCACTGTTCTAACCACTTGGTGCTTATTGATGAATTTAATCTTCACAACTTCTCTGTGATGTAAGTAATAGTATTATTATTCCTACTTTATAGAGGAGGAAACTGAAGTAAAGAAATTTGTCAAAGTGGCTGCAAAGGGGAGGGAGGGTTGGGAGACTGGGTGGAAAAGGAGATTAAGAAGTACAAATTGGCAGTTACAAAATAGTCATGAGGACGTAAAGTACTGCATATGGAATATAATCAATAATATTCTAATAACTGTATGGTATCAGGTGGGTACTGGAAAAATGGGAGGGTGTGATTATAAAGTATATGATTGTCTAACCACTGTGATGTACACCTGAAACTAATATAAAATAATATTGAAAGTAAGCTGTAAAATTAAAAATAATATTTGTGCAAGGTTATCAACTAGTAAGGGGCGGCGGTGGAAACTAAATCCAGGCAGCCTGTTTCCAGAGTCTGAAACTCGACCACAAGCCAGTTGCATTTCTATGATGACAGAGGCAAAGAGAACTGGCAATGGGAAGAGAGCCATTAGGGCTTTGGGGTTGGGTTGGTCACATGTTTGAAATCAGGTACTCAAGCTGCATCCCTTAGTTGGGAGGGAAAATGGGCAGTCAGGAAGCCTGCAGAGAGGGAATTCAGACCCAACTCGCTGGACTGAATCTTCTATCTTCAGCTTTGCACCTTCCTATTAGCCTCCAAAGCACCAGAGTGGTGTTTCTCAAATGCAAATTAAATCCTGTCACTTCCCTGCTTAAAGCTCTCTATTGCCCTCAGGATAAAACCTCCAGGCCCATACTTGGCATGAAGGTCCTTTCTAGCTCCAGCTCTCTCCATTCTCCCAGTCCTCACACTCTTATATCTGTTGGACTGTTGGCCCAGAGAGCACGTTCCTACCTCCCCCCAACTCAGCCCACTTTGGCCCCACTCTAAGTATCTGCTTACACACCCCTCTCTTCTAGAAAAGCTGCTCCATCCAAACCCTGCAGCCGGGTTGTGTTCCCCTGCTAGACCTGTGCCTTTCTCCTGAAACCCATTACAATTCTTGTCATTGCATTTCTGCAAAACAACATTTTATCATAAAAAAATTAAATATAAGGAAAAAGAAGAGAATGTTCTCATCACACAACTTCAGTTATCAATTCATGGCCAATCTCTTTATGCCTAAACACCTACTTCCCTCCTTCTGCATCATTTTAAAGAAAATAATACAGATTATTTTATTTCATCTGAAAATGTTTTATTTAGCAAGTGTCTTTAAAAGATAAGGACTTTCCAAGGTAGTAGTTCCATTGTATGGTATAAAAATGTTGAATCACTATATTGTACACTTGAAACTAATATAACTAATGTAATATTGCATACCAACTATACTTAAATAAATAAAACATTAAGAAAAATTTTAAATCATAGTTACAATTGCATTACCATGCTTTAAAAAGCCAATCAGAATTTTTCTTTTTATCAACTTTTTATTTCGAAAACTTTTATTTATTTATTTTTTACAGGGACAGAGAGAGAGTCAGAGAGAAGGATAGATAGCGACAGACAGACAGGAACGGAGAGAGATGAGAAGCATCAATCATAGTTTCCTGTTGTGGCACCTTAGTTGTTCATTGATTGCTTTCTCACTCGTGCCTTGACCGCGGGCCTTCAGCAGACCGAGCAACCCCTTGCTGGAGCCAGAGACCTTGGGTCCAAGCTGACAAACTTTTGCTCAAGCCAGATGGTCCCGCGCTCAAGCTGGCGACCTCGGGGTCTCGGACCTGGGTCTTCTGCATCCCAGTCCAACGCTCTATCCACTGCACCACTGCCTGGTCAGGCTCAAAAACTTTTAAACCTATGGAAAATTTGCAGATATAATTCAATGAACCACCCTAAATTTCTCACCTAATTCACCGGTTGTTATTATTTGCCACAATTGTTCTCTGAACCACCTGAGGCTAAGTTGCAAATATCATGATCTTTTACCCCTAAACATTTCCACATATACTTCCCCCAAAACAAGGAGGTTTTTCTATGCAACCATAATACGACGATAATATTCCGGAAATTTAAGACGGATATAATAAGCTATCTATAATACAATCCATAGTCACAATTTGCCAAATGTCCCACTGTTGTCCTCTACAGAAATTTTATTCAACCCAGTATCTAATTCAGAATCAGCAATTGCATTTTATTGTCTTCCTCTTTAGCCCTTTTGATCTGGAACAGTTCATTCTCCTTTTATGACAGTATTTCCAGAAAACCTCTGTCACTGTTTCTTAGCCTGACCCTGAATTTAGGTTTGTATGATGGTTCCTCCTGGTTCTGCCTCTGTGGCGGCATGGTGCGTCCTAAAGGCTTCACATCAGGAAGTGGATGTCCATTTGTCTCACGATGGTGATATAGATTTTGATTGCTTGATTCGGGTGTCCTATAATTGCTTTAAATTTTTTAAATTTCTGAGGTATTCCTTTTCCTTCTGTTAGACTGTGAGTTTTATGAGGGCAGAAACCATGTCTGTTTTCTCCATCTCTGTATCTGCCAAGAATAACAGGTGTAAACTGTCCAGTGCGGGGCTCCATGCCTGGCCCACTGGTCAGCCCCACAGCTGTCCTGGGAAGGACTAATTGAAATCTCAGATAAGGAAATGGAGGCTCAGAAAGTGGCGGGCTCCATAACAGAGTGACATTTTCAAACTTCTACCTGATCTGTTCCCACCCACTAAGACTCTCCCTTTGGACAGCACCTGGGAAACACACCCACCTCTGCCCCCTTAAAAAAAGGGTTTCAATGGAAACAGAAATTCCCAAAAAGAAAGAAATCACATTAGTGGTCCAGAGCCTAGGGGCTGAGGGAAAGGGGAGGCCTTATTTGCATTTTTTCCATTAACAAGCTGGAGTTGAGCTAACTTGCCTGGGGAGATAATTTGAGAGGGAAATCTTTGCATATTTTATTTAAAAGCAAGGCGCATTAAGTGGGTAATAATGCAGAGTGTGGCGATTAGGTGAACCTGCAAGGGGCAGGGATGGGATCCTTTTGCTCCTCAATTATACCATCCCATTCCACCCCGTTAGCTCCCATCACCCTCCCTCAGTCCTGGGAACCGGCCTCCTTAAAGGAACAGCCTCCTCAGGCCTTAGAGGCAGGTTCATGCCTCAGTAACTCCTGACACTTTCTTGCTGAGAGAGTTCAAGAAGAATAGTTCTTGAAACTAGGATAATAGAAAGGGAACCAGTGTCAAAGCTGAGACCCTAGTCCTGTAGTTCCAAGTGGCAGCGGGGAGAGGGGAGTGTGGGGTGGTAACAACCCTGTAGGGGGCTTTTAAAAAATATGAGATCTTTTGGATGTCTTAATCATTAGGTATGCAGGGCTATAGATAGTTCAGATTTAAGGGACAGAAATGCTAAATTAGGGCTCTGCATTGCGTAGGACAGTCTCACTCAGAGAATTCTCCAAATGCCAAAGCCACTCTCACTGAGCCAGCTAACCTCCCTGCAAGCATCTACAAGCCTTTCCTTTACGTCCTGCCACACCGCTGTCACCGGATTCAGTAGTGATTTGCGTGAGACCTGCACAATTGAGTATACATTAGTCGATGAGCAGAGTTCTTGCTCCATCACAGCACAAGTCACTGAACCTCCCTGAGCTCCATCTCCCCTTCTATAAAAAGGCATACCAGAGCCTACCTCCCAGTATAACCAGAGAAAGCAATGGGAAAACAGAGGAAAAGTGTGAGCACACATTTTATTATAATGGGGAGCAGAACATAGGCTGCTAATTTAATAACGAACTTCTAAAGCTCTCTTTCTCTGGGTGAGATGTCTAGCCCATGAAGACCCTAACCATTCCTGCCTCACTGGATGAGGGGCTCAGAGTCACAGAGTAACCTTCCACAGTTACTGCTGCTCGACCTTGACTATAGTTTCTCCACTGAAAAAATAGAGTTGATTGCACCTATTCAATATCCGAAAAGCAGAACTGGGAGTGATTTGAAAAATGTTACATATTATGAAGACTACAAGGTAATTTGCCATTTGCACGCAGCCAGAAAGATCTTCCTCCTTCTCTCCCTGCCTCAGTCTCCTCATCTGTTAGATGAATGCAGAGCCACTCTGACACCCCCATCCCCAAAACTCATATGTGCACATGCACTCATGTATACACACGTGCGCGCGCACACACTCACACATAAACTAGAAGATCTCATTAGAATTAGGGTACTGCCTAATAAAACTCATATAAACAAGTTTTATTATGGACATTAATGTGGTGATTGTACCTGAGACTAATTGCGGGGTGAGGGAACCAGGCAATCACTTAGTAGGGTCTGAGTCTTTCCACGTGAGTTTAGGGGGTAAGAAAGAATTCAGGGGTAAGTTGGTCTGTGAGTCCTAGGAGACTATGAGGATTTCAGGCCCTCCAGGCACAGGAAGCAGAATAGGTAGCACCTGCCTTTCGTGGGTTAACACATGTTGAGCACCAAGAACAGGGCATACCTGGTTGAGCACCAAGAACAGGGCATACCCGGGCACAAAGTCAGCACTCTATGCACATGCTCTTCTTCCGCTCCCCGTTGACCTCCTCCTCCTCTTCCTTCTCCTTCTGGTGCTATTATTAAGGAGACAGTATGGACTAGAGTGGAGATGTGAGTTGGGAAAGATGGTGTTGAGAATGAGAAGAGGATGGCTGGCTACTGGAAGGAATATCAAATAAGGGTGAGCATGTCATTGACACCCACCAGACCCACCAGAGAAGAAAAGCTTTGGGCTTCTTCACAGGAGTCTAGACACACACACACACACACACACACACACACACACAACTGTATACATCTGCATGTTCTAGATGAAGCCTATGTTGATAGCTCCCAAGGAGACAAATTCAGCTGCCATAAAGCAAGATAGGTCTTTTGAGGGAGTCTTGTTGGCTCCCATAATGAAGTCCTGGTACAGAACCTTTCCTTTCAGAAGACCTGGGGTTCCCGGTCTGTACCCATTATTATCCCATACACAGCCAACCTGTAAAGGTCCTGGCTGTACCTGGAGACAGAGGTATGTCTGGCTCATAGGCAAGTGAGATATTTTACTGACTTTAGTAGTATATTGCCCAGCAGTATACTAAAGTGACGTGATATTTCAGGCCAAGCTTAAAAGAGAGTATTCAGGCCTGACCAGGTGGTGGCACAGTGAATAGAGCATTGGACTGGGATGCTAAGGACCCAGGTTCTAGACCCCGAGGTCGCCATCTTGAGCGTGGGCTCATCTGGTTTGAGCAAAGCTCACCAGCTTGGACCCAAGGTCACTGGCTCCAGCAAGGGTTCACTCGGTCTGCTGAAGGCCCACGGTCAAGGCACATATGAGAAAGCAATCAATGAACAACTAAGGTGCCACAACAAGAAACTGATGATTGATGCTTCTCATCTCTCTCCGTTCCTGTCTGTCTGTCCCTATCTATCCCTCTCTCTGACTCTCTGTCTCTGTAAAAAAAAATAAAAGAGAGTATTCAGAATGGTTGTACAAATAAAGCCCCTCTCCACACTGCAGTTGCTGGCTCAAAAAGACTGTCCCTGGGACAGTGCCTTGCTTCTGGAACCCTGGAGGACCCTGGTTCCAGCCTTGCCAGGGCAAGTAGCCTTCACTTTTCCTAGCATGCTCTTTTCCTCACCTACTTTCATGCATCCTCCAGGTTGACACCAGCTGCTCTGTGAACTCTTTCTGATTGTCTCTCACCTACCTCACTCCTCTCTCTACCCCAAACCCAGAATTAGCCCCTCCCTTCTCTAGGTTTCCACAGCAGTGTGTTTCCCAAATGTGATCCCTGGAACACTCAATCTGTAAAACAATCCATCAAAAAAGGGTCCCATGCTCAAACAAATTTGAGGCCCTCTCCATATACTGCCCTCCTCTTAGGAATTCACAACATATATCATTTAACCCAGTGTTTTCCAAGCCCATTTGATCATATCCTGCTTATTGAAACATGCTTCGGAAAGTGCTTCCACAGCACTGTGTACACAATTCTATTAGCACTTATCACACTCTCATCACCCACATCTGGGTCTGTCTTCCCGGACAGACTGTGAAGTCCCTATGGCTGGAACTGTGTTTGATTCATCTGGGTTCTCAGTGCCTAGCGGAGGGTCTGGCACATGGTAGACAGTAATAAATATTTGTTGAATGCACGTATAAATAGTCCTGTCTTAGTACTGCCTGTGACTAAGATGAGGACATGAAGAGCACTTTGGTGACAGGTTTCTGGCAGTGCCTGGGAGGAGGTGTCAGGTGACAATGGTGGCAGGAGGAGAGTGACACAGACATGCTTGCAGACTGTATGGTTCTTGGCCCTGTGGGGAGGTAGCCCATCATGAGGGATTTGGGACAGAGGCGAGGGTGTCCACTATCCCTGGGGATTCAGGAACCTGGAGTGACTTCTGTAGCCACAGTGGCAGGAGGAAGGGAGCCCAAGGAAAGGCAGGACCTCATCAGTTTGGGAGGAACCCAGCTGTCCCACATGTGCCAGGCATAGTGTGGGCAAAGCTGGGCCAGTACACACCACATTTGGCAGGTCTGGCTTCCCTGAATCATCCACTGCCTGTAGTTTCCTGGACCTTGGGGTTCTAAAGGATGGTTCTGTGGGGAACAAGGCTAGCCAGTGATTTCCTTCCCTTTCCTGAGAGGGAAAAATCTCCATGAGAGGTCTTGAGGAAGGTTTCTGTGGACTCGACAGAAACTTGGGGAACACTAGACCCTTGGGAGAGATCAGCCCGGGAGGTGCAGGAACCAGCTAGAGGATCCTCGCAGGCCAAGCTAAGCAAGTGGAGCACGGGAGAGCCTTGTTAAGTTAGAGGGGTCTTCTAGGAGCCCACTCTAGAGCAGTGTGGTAAATGAAGAGGGGGAGCTCAGATCAGGAGCCTTTGCAGTTGGCCAGGTGAGAGATGATGGTGGCCTGAACCAAGGTAGGGGAAGTTGGAACAGAGAGGAAGGCATGGGCTGGACAAGTTCTGAGGAGTTGGAAGGGATTGAGTGCCAGGGGGCTGACTAGCAGGGCTGAAACTCACACTACAAATGATTGAGTGGAATAATCCAGTTTGTGGACGGAGAGATGAGCTCAGTTTTGGACAGGGGAAGTTTGAGTGCTGTGGGTCTTCCGTGTGTAGCGGTTCACTGGGCAGTTGGATATGCAGTAGGGGCGGGAGGCAGAGACACTGCTGGAGACAGAGGTCTGGGAGTTCCTGGTATGAATGGGGACTAAAGGCACAGAGTAGAGGAGATCCCAGGAGGAGGGCGGACAGATGTCCTAGGCAAGTGCAGGGAGAGCTGTATGAACATTGGATGTTGGGGGCTGCCTAGAGTAGTCCAAGAAACATTCGGAACCACCCGGAGTCCCCTCCAGCCCTATAACTCGCACCCAGTCAGAGGTGCACACTCACGGGTCCAGTCCCACATCTCAGTTCTCACCTGCAAGGTCGCATCACCTGCACATCCCTGCACTCGAAGCCCTCTCTTGCTCTTCCCTCTGTGGCCCCACCCCTCCCTGCAGACCTCAGGGTTAATCCTTCTCCTCCCCCAGATTAGGGGTGCTGCCCCCCTTTGTGCACCCAAGGGCCTGAGGCGAAAACCCTGGAAGACTGCCGGCCTTCCTAGCAGCTGAGATGGGGAGGGCGGCAGCGGCGCAGGAAAGGAGACACAAAAGTGGGGGAGGCATCCCGGCTGCAGCTGTCCTGCGAGGGGCCAGGACAAAGGGCCTGCTGGCGGGCCGCCGCGAGCCATTTTCATGCTTGTTGGGATTAGGGCAGGAAACGCCGCTCGCAGTCGTGCGGATCAGCAGCCCCCGCGCGCCGGCGCGTGGGGCGGGCTCGGCCCCGCCCGCCCCCCGCTTTGTGAGGAGCCCCCGGCCCGCGCGGCTCCGAGGAGGTCGCCCCTTTGTCTGCGCCTTTCGGGGGACCGGCCCCGCCCGGAGACCACTGAACACCAGCTGATCGCCGGTCTCCAGCCCTCTCCTTCTTCCCCGGCGCCGAGCACTGGAGCTCCACCTTGCGCTCCCTTACGGGGCAAGGTCACGGCCCCCGGCCCGCAGCCCCTCGGACTGCTCCTGTCCCACGCCCCGAGACCTCTTTCATCCCGGGTGGGTGGAGGGTGCGAGCGGTCGCGAGGCCTAGCCCCGCCCCCGGCCCTGACCCCCGCGCCACGCCCTCCCTGCTCCCACCAATCCCACAACCCGACGACTGTCTCCCCAAATCTGGTGATCAATTGGAATAGAGCGATTTGAGGACCGACCGGTTCTGGCCAAGGGGTTTGAGGAGAGGAGTGGGGCAAAGATAAGGTTCAGCTGGAGAAGCCTTCAGGCCCAGAGAGGGGAAGCAGACCCATTTCTGGCTGTCTCGCTCTGGGGCTGGGAGAATCTCAGGGGGCTGCTGGGGTGTGAAAACCTCCCCGGGCTTGGTGCGGTGGAATTTCTAAGAGGAGTGAGGGAGAGAAGGGAGCACGCATGTGAGTCTGTGTCCAGGAGTGTGCATCTGTTAGTGTGAGCGCTTGTGTGTGTGTGCTTGCACACACTCATAGGTGTGGTGTCCAGTGCCCCTGTGTCTGTGGGTGAGGGGTGGGAGTGTGTATGTATATGAGTGCGACTTTGAGGTCTGGCTCAGACCCCAGAGCATCCCTATCTCACGTGTTTCTTCTTCCCACCAGCATCCATTAAACTCACATGTCTGGGACTCAAGCCCTTTAGCAACACTTTTTAACATACAGCACAATTTGCCCACGGCATCTCCTACCTCTGATTACTTCTCCCTGCTCTCCTAGTCAGAT
Source organism: Rhynchonycteris naso (assembly GCA_037038555.1). Lineage (NCBI taxonomy): Eukaryota > Metazoa > Chordata > Mammalia > Chiroptera > Emballonuridae > Rhynchonycteris > Rhynchonycteris naso. Next base: position 210,931,246 of record CM072997.1, on the reverse strand, counting down.
AATAACATTTATGGACTAAACTTCCTATGTGCCAGGCCTGGGTCTATGCCCTTTACAAACGTGTAAACTCTCACATAACTCTATGAAAGAAGTACTAATTGTCCCCATTTCACAGTAGAGAAAAGAGAGGCAAAGCTACCAAGTGGAGGATCCAAGACATTTGGATCCAGTCTGCACTAGAAATTATTATCCTCTGTTGCCTCAACTTCTACTCATTCTCTAGGCTCCTCTTCCTCCAGGAAGCCTTCTTTGATCAGGTGATCTCATTGCTTTCCTGTCCTTGTCACCTGTTCATGCTGTGATTAGGAGACTCTAACACTGGACTTTGGGTGAGGCTTGTAGGAAACAGGCTGGTAGACAGGTCAAACGCTGCCACCAGGGGGCATTCAATCTACACAGAACCCTAATATCCCAGTCCCCAGGGTAGGGAGCTCACCCACCACATTCTGAAGCCTCCTTATCCCCCTAACTACTTTCTTCCTTAGTTTCCAGTTCACTTTCTGCCCTCTGGGCTTTACGCCACCCTTCTGACCAGGCTTAGATGGGACAGACCTATTCAATGTACCTGGAGAGAAAGTTTTCTATAGACCCAACCCTGAGTGACCTCCTGCCAATTTCTTCGATGCTTCAGTCCTGTCCCTGTGTGCCCTGCCCCTGTGGGTCACTGGGTCTCAGTCCCAACCTCATCCCTCATTCCTCCTACTAAATGAGGCTCCTCAGGTAGCACCAGTAACCTGAGTTAGGCTTCCCTACTTCTGGTCATGGGATTTCATTCTGGTGGGAACAAAAGGTGGCTAGTCCCCTCCCTAGTGAATGAACCTTCCTACTCCCCTCACTGTGCCAGGGACTAAGACATCCCTACCCAATAACTTTAAAGCAACCTCCTAAGTATATCAAGTCACAGGCACAGACCTGCACAGAGGGCTGGGACCAGCTTTCCCTCTCCTAGGCTCAGAGCCACCTGTGCACTAATCTTTTGGATGAAAGTCTCATCTATCAGTGCAGACCTGCTCAAGGGCAGGGGTGGGCTCTGCAGGACGTGTGTGGAGGTGTTCAATTGGTTTTAATGCATAGGAAGCATCTTCAGGTCCATTTCCTCATTCAGTCCTTACAATTGCCCCAGGTGGAGGCAGTCCAGACAGTCCTGGAACAGGTCTGTCCCACACAAAGTACACCTTTCCATGATTAGGTGTAATGGACAGTGTACCTGATGGGAAACAGTAATTCTGGTCTGAATTGGTTCATCCACTGGAGTCCTGTGTTAGTTCCCCTGTCTCAAACTGCTGTGGCTCTGACCCCCTGCTCTTGCCTAGCTTCTTCCTCACCCACCACCACACCAGGGGCTTGGCCAGTCCCTAGACCCTCCATAACTGTCAGGAGTCCTATATACATACATACAGTACACCACGCTTGTTCGTTGGTGTGGCTTTCATCTTTTTCTCAGCTCAGAAAGCTCTTTTAGGGAAAGGAATATTAGGCAGCTTTATTTTTTTTTAAGTTTTTCTTAAAAAGATGCCTTTCATTTTGCTTCGCCTGTGGTGGAGCAGTGGATAAAATACCAACCAGGAACACTGAGGTAGCAGATTCAAAGCCCTGAGCTTGCCTGGTCAAGGCACACATGGGAGTTGATGCTTCCCACTCCCTCACTCTTCTCTCTCTCTCCCCTCTAAAATCAATCACTTAAAAAAATATTATAAATAAATAAATAAAAGATGCCTTTCACTTTAGATTCAAATTTCTTAAGAAAAAAGTCTGATATTTTTTCTATGAAAAAGTGAAGTGTGCATCTCAAAAGCGCTATTTATATTAATATTCATAACTCTCATTAATGTAGTTTACTCTGTGCCGAGTATAAGTATTTTGCATATTATATATTCACTTAATCCTTGACACCATGCTATGAGGTAGTTACTACTATTGTCTCCATTTTAAGACGAGGAAATTGAGGTACAGAGACTTGCCCTAGATCATGGATACAGAGCACAATGGTGCTAACATCCAAATCCAGGGGTCTGGCTTCACAGTCTGTGCTCTTAACTGCTGGTTGTGCTCAGAAGAGCCTTCACACATTTGGGAAAGGGGTCTCTTCTGAAAATTCCCTCTCTTGTTCTCTAAAGGTTTGATGTTACCTTATCGTTAGAAATCTCCTGACTTGGCCAGATAGCTCAACTAGTTAGAGGATTGTTCCAAAGTGCAGAGGTAGCTGGTTCAATACCCAGTCAGGGCACATACAGGAACAGACCCATGCTCCTCTCTCTCTCTTTCTTTCTCTCTCTGTCCCTCCCTTCCTCTCTCGCTAACATCATGAAATAAAGATTAAAAAAAATAAATCTCCATGGTTAAAGTTATTTAAATTTAGCCATAGCCCTTTGCTAGAACATCTCTTAGTAAGTGGAATTTGTCAAAATTGGTTCAACATTGTTTTTAAATGTCAAATGTAGAGATGACAAGAATTATTAATATCCTGGGTCACTATTTCAGAGAAGTATACTTTGTGAGGTTTAAAATATGTATGCCTTGTTGGGGTATTGTAAAAGAAGACATTCAGTTTCTCTAAAATGTTCCAATTTTTGTAAGTGGAATATAATAATTTTTATTTGTATAATTTAAAAATAATCAATAAAATATTTGATTTGCTTCATCAATCAATATATGCCTTCTGTGGTAGTCAACCTCTAAGATGCCTCCTGATGCTCCTCAGCAACTGGTACTTAAGACGCTTGTGTAATATCTTCCTTTTGAGTAACTTCTAACCAACAGAATATGGCAACATGGAGGGTATAACAATTCTATGATTAGGCTGCAGAAAATTGTGACTGCTGTCCTGCTAGCACTCTATGACTTTCTTGGCTTGCATGCTTTGATGGACTGAGCTGCCATGTTGGAAGGGTCCACATGGCAAGGAACTGAAGATGACCTCCAGCCAACAGCCCTAGAAGAACGAAATGCACCCCCCCCCAATGAGACCATGGACTCTGGACTGACAGCCTCCACTGCAGCCTTGATTCCTGACCTACAGAAATGGTGAAATGAGCCTGACCAGGTGGTGGTGCATTGGATGGAGCGTTGGACTGGGACGCAGAGGACCCAGGTTCAAGGCCCCAGGTTGCTGGCTTTCACACAGGCTCATCGAGTTTGAGCACAGGCTTACCAGCTTGAGCACAGGGTCAGTGGCTTGAGCATGGGATTACAGAAATGACCCCATGGTCGCTGGCTTGAGCCCAAGCTCGCTGGTTTGAGCAAGGGGTCACTTGTTCTGCTGTAGCCCCCCCTGCCCCATCAAAGCACGTATGAGAAAGCAACCAATGAACAACTAAGGAGCTGCAATGAAGAATTGATGCTTCTCATCTCTCTCCCTTCCTGTCTGTCCCAATCTGTCCCTCTCTCTGTCTCTGTCACACAAAAAAGGAAATGGAGAGATGACAAATGTATATTATTTCAAGTCACTAAGTTTTAGGATGATTTGTCATGCAGCAACAGGTAATTAATATACTTCTTTTCTCAAAGTAATTTTTGAGACATCAATAAACCATCATACAAACTAATATAAAAGATTTGATTGGCATCAACAAATATCTGACGTATTGTAACCACATTTGTGTCAGAACCATCTAAGGACTCTGTCTTTAGCAGTGAGGCTGCCTTTCAGGGAAGTGGTGGCTCTGGAGCAGAAATGACAATGTGAGTGCTTGTGTTTATGTGTGGGGGGGTCTGTCCCTCACAATCAGTGCCCCCGTTTCAGGCCCAAAGGTGACTTAAAACAAGGACAATCACAAATGGGACTCTCACAGAGGCTCAGTCTCCCGTCGATCTGAGAGGCTCCTGAGGAGAGGCCTGTCTCCCCATCATCAGACCATCAATCATAGCAGGCTGGACTCTTCCCCACAGTGTCATCTCCCACCCACCCCCACCCCCATCGCAGAACCAGCTCTAAAGGGGAGCTCAGATGATACAGCAAAGAGGCCACCAGACAACAGGTAGAATAGAAACACAAACTCCAGAAATGCATTTCTCTGCCCCAGTTTATTCATCTCAGTTCACATTCAACAAGCAAGAGCTAGACAGAGTCCCCAGGGTCACTGCTTCAGCCTCACTCCCCATTGCTTTCATCTACCCGTAGTTAGGGATGGAACTCTTTAGAGGCAGTCAGAAAGAGCCCCACATTTTGCAGGTCAGAAAGCTTAGGACCAGAGGCAGCATCAGTGAACTCCATGTCACCGCTCACCCACCAGAATCTTGCAACCTCTTGGTTCCCAGAAGCAAAATAGAGAGCTTGGCTACCTTAGTCCTTGGCTCTCCCCAGAACTCACCAACCCTCTACCTTGCAGAGCTTCTGCTGGAGCCTGTCAACTCCCATTTAAAGGGCCATTCAGTGATGGAGGGGGGTATGACTCAGCACCTTAGGAGTTTACAGAGGCAGGGATGACACTGCTCCCTGCCCACCCTTGGAAGCAGAACTGTGGCTCCTTCTGGTCCAGAAAGTTTTATTTAGGGAAATGAACCAAACTAATTCAACATCCAATGCTGCTAAAGCCAGAGAGGCACAGAGAGGGAAGTGAGATTTTACCTAACAGCCTGGGAATGCCTTGTCCATTCCTCTCAAGCTTATGAGCACACGCTCCTTTTCATCAGAAGGTTAAATCCATATGGTCTGCAACAGCTCCTTTGCAGTGGAGAGTTGCTGGTTTGTGGTTGGTTTGGAACAGGTATTTTAGAATTCCCAAAGTCCTATTCCTCACAGGATTCCGCCATCATCATCTCCCCATTCCCATCTACCATGTGCTCAGAGACAGAGTTCAAGAGGGACAATCTCCTACCTTCTTCTCTGATCCCACCCCCATCCCTGCCATGGTGTTGATCACCACCTCCAGCTCCCCTCCCTGAAACTAATTCTCTTCTAATTGCACTGGTAAAATTGCAGCCCAAAAGCCATGACATGTCAAAGCAGCTCCTTTTGCAGCAAGTCCACCATCAGAGAAAACAGCCCTAGCAGAACAAAGTCTAGGAGTGAGGGGAGGAAGGAGAGGTGGCCTGGGAAATCCCAGGAGAATGGGTCAACATAACCCTCAGATATATGGCAGCAGGCAGCCCTCTTTCCAGGGAGCAGTGGGACCCTGTGGAGAAAACAGGGTACAACAGGCTGTGGGTAACATAGGGTGTGGGCGTGCAACTGAATATAGGTTTGCTCATACTTGCTCGGGAATCTGCCTGAAAATACACGTTCCTAATATGCACTTCCCATGCCTGCATTTGCACCCATGCACCCCAACCCATAGATCTACACACACAAGAGCTCTCTCATACACCCACATATTCATTTCTCACATAGCTTGCATACTCAAAGCCACCCATAGGCACACACATCCTTTGTATGTATAGTTGACCCTTGAACAACACAAGGGCTAGGGGTGCTGACCCCTGAAACAATAAAAAAGTCCAGGTATAACATTCTTTTTGTTGAGTTTAGAAAGGAAGGGAGACAGACAGACAGAGAAACATCAATTTATTTGTTGTTCCACTTATTTTTTTTAATGTTTTTTTTAAATTTCTTTTTATTTTATTCATTTTAGAGAGGAGACACAGAGTGAGAGTGAGTGAGAGAGAGAGAGAGAGAGAGAGGAGGAACTGGAAGCATCAACTCCCATATGTGCCTTGACCAGACCAGTGCAGGGTTTAGAACTGGCGACCTCAGTGTGCCCAGATCGAAGCTTTATCCACTGCGCCACCACAGGTCAGGCTGTTGTTCCACTTATTTATGCATTCATTGGATGATTCTTGTTAATGTACCCTGACAGGGGATCGAACCCACAACCTTGGCATATCAGGGTGACACTCTAACCAACTGAGTACCCAGCCAGGACTTCATGTATAACTTTTAAAATTTATTTTATTTTTTATTTTATTCATTTTTAGAGAGGAGACACAGAGTGAGAGAGAGAGAGAGAGAGAAAGAGAGAAAGGGGGAAGGAGCTGGAAGCATCAGCTCCCATATATGCCTTGACCGAACCAGTGCAGGGTTATGAACTGGCGACCTCAGTGTTCCCAGGTCGATGCTTTATCCACTGTGCCACCACAGGTCAGGCTATAACTTTTGACTCTCCAAAAACTTAACTAATTCCCTGCTGCTGACCGGAAACCTATAGAGAACATAAACAGTTGATTAACATGTATTTTGTTTGTTATATGTGTTATATATTATATTTTTACTCTAAAGTAAGCAAAGAAAATGTTATTAAGATAAACTTAAGGAAGAGAAAATATATTTACAGGACTATACATATTTATTTTTAGAAAATTCACTCAACATGCAAGAGCTAGACACAAAGTCTCCAGGGTCACCTACGTAGTTTAAACCTGTTTTGTTAGAGGGTCAACTATATAAAAATTAAGGGATATTATATCACTTCATATTCATTTTGAAGTATCTCCTAATTTTTCTGAGATATATATATCATATATATATATACATACATACATATATTCTCACTCATACACATATACACACAATGTTGGGTACCTGTACAGACATGAATATACAAATTTACTTCCTCTTATATATATATATATATATATACCATACAGACACAGATGGACACACTCACACACAGACCTGCACATAGTTAGCCTGTGTGTACACATAGCACACATAAGCTGATGCACAGGTGCCAATTCACATATGTCTGGCATATGTGAGCATGTACATACTCATTTATGCTTACCTGCACTCATACCAGCTAATAATCTTATACTTGTGTACAACCACACACAGGCCTGAAAATATGTACATATACCCTTGCACCCAGTGGAGGCACAGTCTTAGTCCTGATCCTGGGGCCTGGATGGTGCTGCCCTCTGTTGAAGACAGCGGATAAGCTCCTTTCGGTTGTCTAGGATGGTGTCGAAGCTCTCCTGTAGGCGGGCCTGCTGGTCAACCAATTGGTGCTGCAGGGCTCGGATCCACTGGAGCAGGGCCAGGCGGCGGTACATCACCAGGTGCATGTGGTGCTTCTCCTTCTCCTGCTCCTTGTAGCGCTCCTGAGCCTGCAGCTTTCGCACAACCTGGGCCACTGAGGGCAGAAGGGGATCTGAAGGGCAAGGGCCTTCAGGGGTCCCACAAGCAGGCTCAGGGCTGCTGGTGGGACTGTAGATGCTTAGGGAACTGCTGGCATAGCCATTGTCCTCCAGAGGGGAGCGGACTGTGCCAGCACTAGCCATCTTCTCAGGCCCAGCTCTGGGGATCTCTGCTCCCTCTGGTGGGCTGCGGACCTCCCCCTCAAGGAGTCCAGGGGCCTGGAAGGGCTGGTTGTCAGAGGGCAACTTGGAGGAGCCCCTCATCAGGATAGGCTCCACTTGGTCTGGCATCCCATGCCAATTCTCGTTGGCATCCTTGGCACTTGCCATGAAGTTGGAGTTGCTGTCTGGTTGGAACTCAGGCTGACACACTCCAGGAGGCTGTCTCCCTGGGAACTGGCCCCCCTCACCTACCCCTGGCTGGATGGCGAACATCTGGTCTGTGGAAGGGAAGCAAAAGAAGGAGTCAGAGCAGGACAGGGTGAATTGCCCTGACAGATTCGAGGCAACTTAGCTGCAGGGCCTAGGCAGCAAGCGCTAGCCTGGCTGCTCCTCCCCAGTCCCTGTCACTGCACTCTGGTAACGCCTCCCTCAGGTGGGTTTCCTACTCCCTTCCTGTCAGTTGCTCCTCAGGTTTCTGCGCAGGCTTTCCCTCGGGCCTCTGAGGCAGGTGGTCTTCTCACTCTGTGCACTGCTCCCCAGATGACTTACCCTCTGCTGTGGCTACAAGGAGCATCCTGTGTTGGCGACTCTCAGATCTCTTTCCAGCTCAGATCCAGCTGCTATCTAACCCTGCAACAACCACTGGCTCCTCAGATTTTTTAATAGCAGGGCTGGCAGCTTCTTTTATTTTATTTTATTTTTATTTTATTCATTTTAGAGAGGAGACACAGAATGAGAGAGAGAGAGAGAAAGAGAGAAAGGGGGGAGGAGCTGGAAGCGTCAACTCCCATATGTGCCTTGACCAGATCTGTGCAGGGTTTTGAACTGGCGACCTCAGTGTTCCCAGGTCGATACTTTATCCACTGCGCCACCACAGATCAGGCTGGCTCCTCAGATTTTGCATGTCTAAACCAGCTTTCCCTCTTCAGTGGCCTCAGCAAAATGGCCATTCGGTCATTCTAGTCAGAAACCTGATAGCATCCTCAACCTCTCACTCTGCTTCCTTCCCCTATCTCACTGGCCTCCAGATTATGACAATTTTTCTTCTTAAAAACCTCTGTGTAGCCTGACCTGTGGTGGCGCAGTGGATAAAGTGTCGACCTGGGAACACTGAGGTCGCCAGTTCAAAACCCTGCACTGGTCTGGTCAAGGCACATATGGGAGTTGATGCTTCTAGCTCCTCCCCCCTTTCTCTCTCTCTCTCTCTCTCTCTCACTCTGTGTCTCCTCTCTAAAATGAATAAATAAAAATAAATTTAAAAAAAAAAACAAAAGAAAAACCTCTGTGTGGCCCTGGGTAGAGGGCTCAGCGGTAGAGCGTCGGCCCAGCATGTAAAAGTCCCAAGTTTGATTCTCTGTCAGGGTACACAGGAGATGCGCCTATCTGCTTCTCCACTCCTCCCCCCTTCTCTCTCTCTCTTTTCTCCTCGCGCAGCCATGCTCAAATGGTTCAAGCAAGTTGGCCCTGGCCTGAGGATGGCTCCATGGCCTGCCTAAGGTACTAAAATAGCTCAGCTGCCAAGTTACTAGGGCGGAAGCAAGGGCCCCAGATGGTCAGAGCATTGCCTGCCCGGTAGGGGGTTTGCAGGGTGGATACTGGTCAGGGAGCAAGTGGGAGTCTGTCTCTGCCTCCCCACTTCTCACTTAATAAAAAACAAACAGCCTGACCAGGCAGTGGCACAGTGGATAGAGCGTCGGACTGGGATGTGGAAGACCCAGGTTCGAGACCCTGAGGTCGCCAGCTTGAACGCGGGTTCATCTGGTTTGAGCAAAAGCTCACCAGCTTGGACCCAAGGTCGCTGGCTCCAGCAAGCGGTTACTCCGTCTGCTGAAGGCCTGCGGTCAAGCCACATATGAGAAAGCAATCAATGAACAACTAAGATGTTGCAATGGCAACAAAAAACTGATGATTGATGCTTCTCATCTCTCTCCGTTCCTGTCTATCTGTCCCTGTCTAGCCCTCTCTCTGACTCTCTCTGTCCCTGTAAAAAACAAACAAACAAACAAAAAACACCACACCTCTGTGTGTGACTTGGGTGGTGAACACATAACACAATATACATATGATGTACTGTGGAATTGTGTACCTGAAATCTGTATAATTTTTTTTTAATTTTTCCATTGATTTGAGATAGAGAGGAAAGGGAAAGGGAGAAGAAGAGAGGGAGAGAGAGAAGCATCAATTCATTTTTCCATTTAGCAGTTCCATTTAGTTGTACACTCAGTGGTTGCTTCTCGTATGTGCCCTGACCCAGGATGGAACCTGTAACGTCAGTTGTGGGGATGATGTTCCATCCACTGAGCTACCCAGCCAGGGCTGAAACCTGTATAATTTGATTAACCAATGTCACCCCAATAAATTCAATTAAAAATGTTTTTAACAAAACAACTTTGGTGTATGTATGTACGTACATTTCCCCTCACTTTCATTTGGTTTGGGCCATTTCTTGCCTGGATGATTGACTGCCATGGCCTTTTCACTGACCTCTCCGCCTCTAGTTACAAATAAATGTACATCTGATTCATCACAGCTCCCTAAACTCCTGCAAAACCTCTACATGGTCTACAGGCTGTGCTTCATCTGGCCCCTGCTCACCCCCTCCAGGCTTGCCACTCTGCCCCTCCTGCCACACCCAGCTGCTCCGAGATCTCAGAAATGCACCATTATTCTCACACAATTCCCTTGACCTACAATACACTTACTTCCTCTCCTTTCCCCTCTAAAGTCCTCCCTTCTTCACCCAACAGATTCCTTTTTTTTAGAGAGAGAGAGAGATAGGAACATTAATCTGTTCCTGTTTGTGGCCTAATCGGGGATGGAACCATCAACCTCTGTGCTTCAGGATGATGCTCTAACCAACTGAGCTAACTGGCCTCAGCCCTTATATCCCCTCCACCCTGCCCCCAAACCATCTGATACTCTCCCCAGTAAGAGTGAGGGATAGTGCAAGTGTAACCAGTAGTGGGCAGAAGTCCTGGGGAGAAGGATGGTGTAGAGACAGTTCCTTTATAACCTACAAACTCCCCGCTAAACAAGGTGCCTGCCTGGGACCTTCTCATTTTCTTTTTCCTAAACTTGGGCGGGGCCGTGAAGGAAGCTGGGATGAGACGTTTTGGGAACCCACACACCCAGGATCAGGTTTCTCTCCAATCTAATCCACAACGTGCAGGGGTTTGGGGTAGGAAGGTCTCTCTAAGGATGGGGAGGGAATAGGCCTCCCTTCCTGCCTAGCTTTGCGGGGAAGGGAGACTACCCCCGAAGACAGGATAGACACCATCCTTCTCTTATCTCCGCATAGGAGGCATCTGTGCGGAAGCTGCGATTTCCCTCCCGGCGCCCCGAATCCCTGCGGCTGAGCCCCACCCTGCAAAATCCTCCCCCTATGGCCCGCTACTCACGGCCTGGAGGCGCCCGCCCCGGCGCGGCTGGCTCTGGTCCACGGGCCCCGCGGTGGGAACTCGTCTCTCGGGACTGGGTTTGTTGGCCTGGGCGTCCACGCAGCCTCGGGTGTGGGGTGTGGGGTTACGGAGCCGGGTCCCTAGCCCCAGGAGCCGACTGCGAAGCCTGGCGGCGTCAGCGCGCGGGGCGGGGCGGCCTGGCCCACGTGGGCCGGTTCGGTTTCCAGTGGAGCGGGATCCGGGGTCCGTGCGCCGGAATCGCCTCCCCGCCTTCGCTTCCTGCAGTCTTGACCGAGGCTTTCCAGGTCCAGTGTTATTTCCTAACTGCAGTCACTGGGCCCTTTCGATCGGCTTGCCTTACTGCAGATACACTGACATTTTCAGAATTAAAATCTGATCATGTCACCACCGTCCAGCCTAAAACCCGTCCGTGGCTTCCCCATTGCAGGGTAAATCCTTAAGGCAGCAGCCTCCGGACTCGGCTCACCCCGCCCTGCCTCTCCCGCTTCGGCCTCCGCGCCGCATCTCCGCAGAGGGGCTGGCAGCCCCTTCCTGCCACGCCGCTTTGGCACACGCTGTACCCTCCTCGGCCTAACACTCACCCTCTCACATTTTAGATCTCTTGTCAGCAACCTTCTCTGACCCCCTTTAAAAAAAAAAAAAAAAAAAATCTTTCTTTTTTTCCAAGGACAGAGAGAGAGTCAGAGAGAGGGTTAGATAGGGACAGATACAGGAACGGAGAGAGGTGAGAAGCATCAATCATTAGTTTCTCCTTGCCCTTGCCACACCATAGTTGTTCATTGATTGCTTTCTCACATGTGCCTTGACTGTGGGCCCTCAACAGACCAAGCAACCCCTTGCTGGAGCCAGGGGCCTTGGGTCCAAGCTGGCGAGCTTTTGCTCAAGCCAGAGGGGCCCTCGCTCAAGCTGGCGACCTCGGGTCACGAACCTGGGTCTTCCACATCCCCTTCCGACGCTCTATCCACTGCGCCAGCGCCTGGTCAGGTTCTGACCCCCTTTTATATTACTCCTGGGCACTTGTTTCTTTTCTTCATAGCATCTATCACAGTTTGAAATTCTGTATTCATTTTTGTGTTTATTTATTAAAGGCACTTAGGAAAGCTATGCTTTTAAGAGAAGAAAGAAAATCTGCTCTGGGACAGGCAGGGGGCTACTGCTGGCCGGAGAGGCTTCCCACAGGGCAGAGAACACCCAACGGTGCCAGTGCCGTGACCGCTCCTCACTTTTACTTGAAGCCGGATCTCTCTCTCTCTCTCTCTCTCTCTCTCTCTCTCACACACACACACACACACACACACACACACACACACACACACATACACACCGTTTGCAATCAAAAAGAACAGAAGGATTGCTGGCTTTAATGATAAAAGCGAAAAGCAGTGGCTGGTGTTAAGTAAGTTAAGGTTTCTTAAAATAAGTTAGCCTTCAGGGCACACAGGCTTGCAGGAGGTCCCTTCCATACCTCCTGTTACTGAGCAAGCTATGCGATTGGCTACACCTTCCTCATGTACCCCCACCTCAACCCCATTTCAAAACCAAATTAAGTAGATTCATTACTGAATTATAATACATTTAGAATATCTTGTCTTTCCCTTACACCCCTCTTTTTTTTTTTAAATGAGGAAGAATTCAGTCTGTGGGCTCCATACTGGAGCATCTTCCAGTTTCTATTTGATTCCAGCTCACTATTCTGCAACCTAGAGACTAAGTACATATTCAATCGCACCAGCCAATCCTGTATACAAAAATAAGGGAAATGGAAGAGGAAATATACCCATTTTATGATTATAACAACTCCTATTTTAAGAGGAAAAAAGATATAAAAGGGAGAAGGCAAAAGTAACTCAAACTTTGGACAATCCCCCCAGGCTTATAAGATATAGGCAGAGACCTCAACCCCATTCCTACAGCAGGTCCTGAGGCCGATCAATGTAGGAGGCCGTTTTCCGTCATCCACTGCAAGTTCCCCCTGCCTTTATCCACAGAGTTTTCTTCCTTATGAGATGACCCAAGAGCCCTGAGCGTCCCTCGTCTAGAGTTATGATGCTGATCTACTCATGCCATACAGTCAAACAGCTCCTCCCCACCTTTCCTTCAGCTCTGTCTCTCCCAGCTTGAACCACATGGATTAAATGGGAGCCTGATGAGTCCAAGGATAGGACTGCCCACTCTAGGTGAGTCAGTCAGAGTCCTTCTTGGGACTTCCTGAAATAAAATGAAAGGAAGACAAAGCAGGGAAGATGCGAGCCTAGGGCTGTAGCAGTCACATTCCCTGGCAAGTAGAGGTCAATTTGTAGCGGGGAGAAAACGGTGCTGACACACAGACGCAGAGTCAAAAGACAGAGTCTTGGTGATGTTCCAGGCCCTGTTTCCTGAGGCTTTTGTAAACCTTCCAATAAGGCTCTTGTTTTGCCAAGCTGACTTGAATGGAATGTCTTTTGCTGGCAATCAAAAGAACCATGATTAATAGAGCAACCCTGGGTCCCACTCATGCACCTCTCAGTCCTCATTAGATTGTAGCAACTCTATTTCTCCTTGATGGCCATTATCAGTTCAGCCTATGTGGTAACCTTCCTACCATTCCTCTCTATTATTATGAGTAGCTAGAAATGCAGTGGAATCAGCTTTGTGTTCCCTGGTTAGAAACATTCCTCCTTAGATGCTAAGAGCTCCTGAGCTGCAGAATTTAGAATATCAGAGATGAGAATTCTACTCTTTGAGAAAGTCATTAGGTACAATCATAAAAGGTGCCACACCTACATCTACCTTTTCATATGTGTTCTGACTACAAAAGACAAAGAATTATAGATTGATTGCTGATTTAGAGTCTATATTGTACTTGGCAGAGCAGCACCCAACCTGCAAGTTTTATAGAACAAGTAAGAGGGGAAAAAAAGCTTTATAGAACAATTGAGAGAAAAAAAGCTAACTAACTTTACAGAACAATTGGCGACTAGCTTTCTATAAAGCTAGTTGTTCTAAAGAATATAATACCTGATCAATCCAGTAAATTCCAAGGGCATCAGACTATAGCCTTTCTGATCTTAGTCAAGGGCAATGTTGTGTGGGATAGTCAGTGTAGTACTGTATAATTATTGCAGTAGGTGCTCAGATAGTGGTCCTGACCACTCCATAATTTTCAGAGGTGGGAGCCCAAGAAACAAAAAACAAAACCAAAAACCCAGGAAGGCAGAAGCATCCATGTCTATACAACCACAGAAAAGCAAAATGCAGAGATGTCTGTTATTCATTCGCCAAAAGCTTCCTTAGTCAGGATACTAGGAAATCAGTCACCCTACATGAAGAGGTATCTGCAGCTGTGACCACTTACTTAGATTGAAGAGAGTTAATTGGCAGGGACAATGAGTTCACCAGAAATGGCCAGTACCACCCTGAACAGGGCTCTGCAGCAGGCCAGCCCACATGAAAATCCAGTAGTGGGCAGTGAGTTGGTATCTTGTCAAGCAGACAGATGTCAAAGCCAAGAGAGGCTAGCAGTGATAAGGCAACTCCAAGGCTTGGGAGCCTGGGGACAAGGGAAAATGAAAGGAATTTCTACTCCAGGAACTAGCACAGGCATAAGTTCTTCTATAGGCGGATAATTTTTCAGTGTCAGTATTCCCGGAAGAAAGGGGTGAGTATGATCAAGGTGTTTCAGCGTCAAAGATCTGTCCCTTTCCATCCATTCCTTCACATCTAGGGCACAGTTACAGAGTGCTCACTTCATGCCAGGTTCTGTGCTCGGGATTCGGGGCAGACTCAGAACTGGTGGTGGCCTTGGGGAGCTCCCTGTTTAAAAACAGGAACAGAAAAACAGTAGGCTAGACAATGTGACGGACCCTGCAACAGAGCTAGAAGCAAAAGTGTTCTAAGATTTATTATTATTATTGATTTTAGAGAGAGGAGAGAGAGAGAGAAATGGAGAGGAGCAGGAAGCATCAACTCCTAGTAGTTGCTTCCTGTATGTGCTCTGACCAGGCAAGCTCAAGGGTTTCAAACCAGCGACCTCAGCGTTCCAGGTCGACACTTCATCCACTGCGCCACCACAGGTCAGGCTTAGAAGCAAAAGTAATGAGCACAAAATAGAGTAAGGAAAGGTTTTATAGAGGGGATATTTGAGCCCAGCCTTGATGGATAATAGAAGCTCACCAGTAGAAAGCAGAAGGCCAAGGTGACAGTATGTGGTGTGTGTGTTTAGAGTGTGTTGAGACAACGCAGGGAAGACCACAATGTCACTGGTACGGGGTGGGGGTGGGGGGCAATAGAGGTGGGAGATGAAGCTGGAGGATAAAGTGGACCAAGAGGACCATTCCCAGGAGCTGGGGCTTCTTCCTGGCGGCAGCAGGGAAATCAGAGGAAGCCCCCAGAGGTTCCACATCAGAACAAAGCACAGGCTCCTGGTTCAGGAATACAAGCCACATTGCGGCCTGCCTTATTCTCTTTTCCTGAGCTCAGATCATCTGTCAACGTCCGTACATGGCTTTGGGAACTTAGACAAACCAAATCATTTTCACCTCTTTAGGTTAAATAAAGATAATATGCCTTGAACATTGTTAAATAACATTATAATATGAACATTGTTAGTTGGGCTCCCAAGACCAGGCACAGCCCTGGAGGACATTTAATGTGCAGGAGAGCCCTTAAGGCAGATTAGAAGGAAAATAATTCCCTAAAAGTAGCTCATCTTAGGAAAGAAAGGCCTACAAAACTGGTGACCTAGTTGTTTTCTTCAGCAATTTCTCCTTTGCTTCTTAAAGGTAAAGTGCCACTCAAAGCTATCAAGAAATTGTGTGATCACATTAGGTAAGATGGTTCATTCCCCATTCCCCAATATGGCTCTTTCTTCAGCTATAAAATGAGAGGAACATACATCAAATGTGAAGTTAAAATTTTTTGGAAGGCTTAAACATTTTATTTTTAGGCAAAATATTTGTAGTACACCCCGTTTAAGATCTCTCCCCATCTGAACCCTCCACCCTAAACTGCTCAGGACGGGGCTCCCAGGAAGCATTTAAAGCTCAGTGAGCACAATATCAAGTCCACTGTACCCCACAGACCTAGGAGTTGCATCCTGCCCCAACCTTCCCTCCCACTCCTGAAGGGAAAAAGGAGAAACTGAGGCATGTTTTGGAGCTGCCGGAAGAATAAAATAGACTCCTTCTCCCCCAGGCATCTGCGTGGTGAATGGTCTCTCCCAAACCTCTCCTCCACCCGCAGACCAGAAAAGCCAAACCCGCCTGACCAGGCGGTGGCGCAGTGTATAGAGCGTCGGACTGGGATGAAGAAGACCCAGGTTCGAGACCCCGAGCTCACCAGCTTGAGTGCGGGCCCATCTGGCTTGAGCAAAAGCTCGTCAGCTTGGACCCAAGGTCACTGGCTCCAGCAAGGGGTTGCTCTGTCTGCTGAAGGCCCGCGGTCAAGGCACATGTGAGAAAGCAATCAATGAACAACCAAGGTGTCGCAACGGCAACGAAAAACTAGTGATTGATGCTTCTCACCTCTCTCCGTTCCTGTCTGTCTGTCCCTATCTACCCTCTCTCTGACTCTCTTTCTGTCCCTGGAAATAAATAAATTAATAAATAAATAAAAAGAAAAAAAAAAGCCAAATCCAAGGTCCCAAAGCTGTTTGAACATCCCAGAACCCACAGCAAAGGGAGTGAGTTAAATAGAAAATGTGATCTGAAGGAGGAATGAGAAAAGGGGTGCCCCTTCCACCCCCTTCCTAGCAGCTGCCTCTGAGGGCTCTGTAATCCCCATGCCCTCTCCCCACCCTATCCTCTGGCCGCCCACCTCTCCTCCACCCACCCCATTCATCAGTAGGAGGGCTTGGTATCAGCACAGCCTTTCAGGGCCTGACAGGTCCTTTCTGGGTGCCCCCCACATGTAACCACTTAACCTCCAGCACAAAGGGCCAGGCTGAATGGGCTTGGAGCTGATGGCTCGTGCAGAGGGGGAGGCCTCAATAGGATTTGGGGAGCTGGGTGTATAAACGGCTCTGCTCCAGCGGCCCTCAATGGAGGAGCTGGAGTCGGGGCATGTGCCGAAGGGAGGAGCCCCGGCAGCTGCATCCCGCCCCTGAACAATGATTTATTCATTCTCCTAGCACACACAGAGAACACAGGCTGGGGGAACGTGGCCCCACAAATCGCCCTTGGCCTCAGCTGATTCCCATGGCAATCATCCTGGTCAAGAGCACCCCCTCCTACTTGTAATTTATTGCCTGAAGCCTGCCCTTCCTCTTCCCCATGAGGAAGTTGAGTACATTATGGGAGGCCTTTGCTAGCCTGAAGGTCAGGCAGGCTAACTATGAATTGGGTCCATCAGTCTCAGCCCCACTATCTCTGAAAGCTTCCTGATCAGGTTTTTTTCTCACCCATTTCATAGCAAGAAAAACTGATATAGAAAGAAAAAAAGAAAAGGCACAGACCTTGGCCTGTCTCAGGACTACCCAGGGGAAGGGATGAGAAAGAAGCAGGGAGTTGGGGAACTTAGCCTATAAACTGACAGGTGAGGGAGGGCAATAAAAGCTTGCTGGAATAGTTCATGGCTGCTAATGAAAGATGACACGTTTGTTGTCCCTACTCCTCTCCCAGCACCCACCCTCTAGCCACATCTGGCTCCAGTTCCTGGAAGAATCTTTGGTCGAACTTTGGGACTAGGAGAGAGAATGAAGACAGGTAAACAAAGGTACTAAAACCTGTAGATTAAAAAAAAACAAAACTGGTGGGTAGATGGTTTCAAGAAGCTAAATTGTGACAAGAATAAATGGGTTTCCGCCTCTGGCCTCCATACCTCATGTCACCAGGGCCAGATCACACACAAAAAAATCATCATAATAAATAAAACTAAAAATCAATAATGTTAGTAGAACAGGGAGAACCAGATTGAAGTGACATCCTCAGACTGGCCCCCAGGCCTCCTGGCCCCAAGCTCATAATTACCTTGTCACACAGAAAACAAATCTATTGTGGGTGTTAAGTGTGGTGCACTGGGAGATTCTGGGCAAGGAGTCTGCCCAGCTGAGGAGGGGGAAGGGGTTGCAGTAGGAAGACAGATTGGACGTTGCTGCTGGGGCAGGAGGAGGAAGGGGGGGGAAAAGGGGTGGTTTGAGACTGACAAAACCAAGGCTTAGACAGGTTCAGAAAGTTTTCTTCTTTTAGACTGGAAGGTGAACACAATAAGGGAGGTGAGCCTGCCTGATACTGATACTGGTGGTTAGAAATGAGAGGGAACAGGAAAAGGCCCCAGGCAGAGCCTCTGACAGTCAGGAGAGTAGATTGCTTTGATGCTGCTGCCCTCTGGTGGACATAAAAAAAGACAGCACCAACACCTCCTATGCTGGAAACTAATGGTACTGGAAACTGCAAAGCGGTCTCTGTCATTTCTTGTCCTAAAACAGGGGTCCCCAAACTACGGCCCCCGTGGGCCGCATGCGGTCCCCTGAGGCCATTTATCCGGCCCCAGCAGCACTTCCGGAAGGGGCACCTTTTTCATTGGTGGTCAGTGAGAGGAGCACAGGATGCATCTGCACCCATAGTTCCCATTGAAATACTGGTCAGTTTGTTGATTTAAATTTACTTATTCTTTATTTTAAATATTGTATTTGTTCCCGTTTTGTTTTTTTACTTTAAAATATGTGCAGTGTGCATAGGGATTTGTTCATAGTTGTTTGTTTTTTTTTTTAAACATTGATTTATTTTATTTTTCTTACTGTTTTTTTTTAATTTTTATTTTATTCATTTTAGAGAGGAGACACACAGAGAGAGAGAGAGAGAGAGAGAGAGAGAGAGAGAGAGAGAGAGAGAGAGAAAGGGGGGAGGAGCTGGAAGCATCAACTCCCATATGTGCCTTGACCAGACCAGTGCAGGGTTTTGAACTGGCGACCTCAGTGTTCCCAGATCGACGCTTTATCCACTGCGCCACCACAGGTCAGGCCCATAGTTTTATTTATAGTCCAGCCCTCCAATGGTCTGAGGGACAGTGAACTGGCCCCCTGTGTAAAAAGTTTGGGGACCCCTGTCCTAAAGCCTTGGCCACCAGGACTGGCAAACATGCAGGCTGGATTCCCCAGGAAACAAACTCAGACAGTTTAGCCTGGAGGATGTTTGTTAAGAAGTGCCCTTTGGATCAGCATCTGTGGAAGGGAGGGAACAGAAGCTGAACTGCCTGCCATATAGAGCCATGATAGCCAAACTCTAGGGGAGTTCTGAAGCTAGAATGGTCCTCAGAATTGTCTGGAAATGAGCTGAGATGGCCAGACAATTATTCCCCTGTTGTCATTGGATGTGGGCTGTCTTGAAAAGGGGCAAGACCTTGGGCAAGGCATTCTCTGCTGCTGAGGCAAGCCCTGAAGGGGCTGACTGCTGAAGGCTGTCTGCAGATAGTGCTCCAGTAGCTGGGTTAGCAGGCCTTCATGGAAGAAGGATAGGCTGGTACACTGCGGGGTCTACCCCACACACCACGGATACTCGTTCAACATGTTTTAAATGAATGGCAGGATAAGATCATGCCTCATGCTCCAGGCTCAATAGGACAGCCCGTAGGTCTCAGTTATTCAAGCTGTTAAACACCGACTTTTGGAAATGGTCACCGGGGCCCTAATGCTCAGATCCATGGACTCATTCATTCAACAAACACTCATTGAGGTTTACTATGTGCTAGGCCTGGAAGCAGACACTTTACAATTCTTTTTTTACTTAATCCTCACTACTGTGGAGCTAGTATTAACTCAGATTATTCAGATGAGATCAAGTTATTAAGTGGCTTTCACAGTCCAATGACACTTTACAAAATGGCACTCACAATGGGACAAGTGCTATTGCCGCTGCCAGATTCCTCAGGCCAGAAAGGGCCTTGGCTCTGTTCTGTGTGCATGTGTGTAGGTGGAAAGATGGCTCTTTCTGCTTTCAGCCCGATTTCCTCTATCACAGCCAATAATCTCCATAGCCTCCTGCTGCAACTCCTTCCTAATGATGCTGCCTAGAGATAACAACCACAGGTTACTGAACCTCCCTTCCTGGTTGTGACTACGTGCTAGTTCTTTCCCTGGCTATTTAGGGGAAGAGACAGCTTTTAATCCCCAGTGTTCTTTGGTCATCTGATCATTGGGAAGCCATAAAACAGTAAGTTCTTCCCTAACATCTAACTTCAGCAATTGCTGTGATCATTTTGGGATACCTTTGAAGGGACAAGAGGTGGAGGTTTCTGCTCTGGAAATCTCTCTGTACCTTGCGCCTCTTGCTAACCCACTGGTTTCGTAGTAGGCAAGGGCTAGAGAGAGAAGGCTGTCAGCTGCTTTTCTATTCTAGCCCTGACACACTCTCATCCTCGGTCAATGAAACCTCTCAGCACTCCCAGCCACCAACATAAAAATTGTAGTTTTCTCATTTAGAGTCTAATCATAAAGAACTCAAAGGAATAAGAAGGGGGGAAGTTGAAGGTCATGGAGCAATTTCTGGGTCTGACTATAGACATAAAGTACCCTCAATATCCCTCACTCCTCCCACCCCCCTAACCTTCCCCCCCCCCCCCCCCACACACACACGTGCTCGAGCTCGCCTTTCCTCCTGGGCCCTCAGAACCTAATTTTTCACATTTGGAAAACCCAGATGATTTTTGCCTGGGTCCATCTGGTTTTCAAAATAACCTGTCTATTTGATAAATAACGTAAGTTAAATTAGACAAGACAAAGAGAGGGGTGGGC
Source organism: Rhynchonycteris naso (assembly GCA_037038555.1). Classification (NCBI taxonomy): domain Eukaryota; kingdom Metazoa; phylum Chordata; class Mammalia; order Chiroptera; family Emballonuridae; genus Rhynchonycteris; species Rhynchonycteris naso. Next base: position 210,910,888 of record CM072997.1, on the reverse strand, counting down.
AGTCAGCTTTTTTCTTTCCCTCAGCCTCTGAGAGAAAGGGGATAAAGAGCCTACACTACAATTCACTCCCAGCCACCCTGCCCCAGCACTCTCCACCCGGGACTGGGCCCGGAGCAGGGAGCTGCCTCCACCTCCAGTCCGCCAGCCACCAAGAATACTAACTGTGGTTCCTCCTAAAATAAAGGGGAGGAACCCAGGCCTCCAGGCCCACAGTTTTGCCAAGCACCCTTAGGCTGTAACTGCTTCAGACCCCCTTTTCCCATTAGGTGTCCCACCGCAGGAAAGAACTAGATCAATAAACTGAAAATGAAAAAGCTTGAAGGTGAGAGAAGAGAGGACAGAAAGCGGGAATGGAAAGGGTGTGGACACTACAGACCAAGACAATACAGCTACTAGGGGGCAGAGAGAGCTGGCACCTGGGTATAAAAAGATAAAATCCAAGGTGACATCAGCCATATACAAAGCTGTAGCTACTTCCCCAGCTCACTGTGAGAGTTCCAGGCTCACAAGCAGACCACCATCCTGACCACTCTCACAAGTCCCAGCCCATAGCTGGCCGTCCCTGGTCCTGAGATGGGCCCATGGGCTGGTAGTTGTAGAGACTCGTGAGGTGTGGCCTCTCCTTCCCACTGAGCCCCACAATAAGGAGGTCCGAGCACCAATCCTTCCTTGGCATTAGCTCAGCCTCATCACTTCACATTAATTTGTCCCTCTGAGCCTAACCACAACCCTGTGAGCTAAACCAAGCTGCTTCATGTTAGCCTCATTTTCCAGGTGAGGAGAAAGAAGTTCAGAGAGAATGATTTATCCAAGGTCCTGTCACTTGGAAGTTGCTGAACAAGAGCTTCAGGTTTCACATAGCAATCACCTCTATTCTACCTCACACGAGAAAGCTTCTCTGTAGGCCATTCAGCTCCAAGCTTTTCACCATTAGCTCTTCCAGGCTTTGGGTCATTCATTACCCAATAAATACTCACTACCCAAAGCATCCATCCTTAAACAAAACAGTTATCATCTCTGTTTTCACAGAATTAAGTTGAATGGGGAAGACAGACCTAGACAATGTGTCAAATGGTGATTAAAAAAAAAAAAAAAAGGAATAGGAAACTAACATAGGTAACTTAAGCCATCTCTGAGGAAATTAAATCTAAACTAACACCTGGAGAATTATCCATCAGCCAGACAAAGGGGGTGGAGGGAAGGGCATGCCGGAGAAGGAAGGACACTGTGGGAGCCTTAGCTGAGTGTGATGTGAATGCAGAGTGGCTGGGAGGTTGAAAGTCACAGCTGTATCACAGAGGGCCTTTAGGTCATGAATTGGAAGTTAATTTTGAGTACAATGGAAGCCATTGAAAGGTTTTAATTGGGGGAGTGGCATCCTCTAAGTTATGTTTATACAAAGGTCACCCTCTAGCTGCTATGCACAGTGGACAGAAGGGAAGCGAAAATAGGAATGGGGAGATCATGAGGCTACTGTAGTATCCCGGCAAGAAGTTATGGCATCTTTGAATAGAGCACTGGCTATAAAACTAGAAGCAAGCTTAGGATGTAATCTGAAAATAGAAATAACGGGATTTAGCCTGGCTTGTGGTGGTGCAGTGGATAAAGCATTGACCTGGAATGCTGAGATCACGGGCTCAAAACCCTGGGCTTGCGCAGTCAAGGCACATAGAACAAGCAATAAGCAACTAAAGTGAAGCAACAATGAGTTGAAACTTCTCACTCCCCATGGCCCTCCCTCTTTCTCCTCTCCCTATAAAAATCAATAAATAAAGTCTTTAAAAAAATAAATAATGGGCCTGACCTGTGGTGGCGCAGTGGATAAAGCATCGACCTGGGAACACTGAGGTCGCCAGTTCAAAACCCTGCACTGGTCTGGTCAAGGCACATATGGGAGCTGATGCTTCTAGCTCCTCCCCCCTTTCTCTCTCTCTCTCTGTGTCTCCTCTCTAAAATGAATAAAATAATAAATAAATAAATAAATAAATAACGGGAATTAGAGACTGATCATGGGACTAAGGAAGGTGTCAAAGATGCCCTTCAGTTATAAAATAAATAGGCAATGGGAGGCAAGGACAGCACGGTGACTATCGTTACTAATACTATATGATGGCATATTTCAAAGTTGCTAAGAGAATAGATCTTAAAAAAGTTCTCATTATAAGAAACAATATTTTGTAATTATGTATGGTCATAGATGTTAACTAGACTTGTGTTGATCAGTCCACAATATATACAAATATCAAATCATTAGGTTGTGCAGCTGAAACTAACATGTCATAGCTTAACAACCAAAAAAAAAAAAAAAAAATCCTTTCAACTCATTTGAAGGAATAAGATGAAATAAAATCTTTACAACTTATAAACAGAAGGGCCTTCAGGATTCCAGCCTGCGTAACTTGGGTGTGTGGAGGTGCCTTTTACTAAAATGGGAAACTCAGGAGGAAGAGATTTTTAAGAGAAAAACCACATTTTTAAGATGTTAAAACTTGAGAATCTTGTGGCAAAGGGCTTTTAACAGGTCTGCAAAAGAAGCAAGTGGTGATGTTGGCGATTCCTTATGCTTGCAGAGTAACACTTGATGTAATGCATTCACCGACATGTTCCAACCTAAGCTTCACAGCACCTCTGAGACAGGCATGAATTACCATCCTCATAGATCTAAAAGGGGCTCTGAAAGGGAGGGGTGGTAACTCTCACCTCCGACATAAATGATAGAAACAGGTATCATTTATGTAAACTCTCCTCATCTGCACTGAACCCAAACCACTTTGCAAGTTAATTTGATCAATTCACTGGAGTTGAGAAGCCTATGAGGGGACAGTGGCAGCCGCCCCTCGCTCCAGAAGGCTTCCCTCGGAGACAGCCTGAACACAGAATGCTCCTCTGTACTGGACAGGCTCTGCCCTAAGGACGGGCATTCAACCCGGACAGAAAATCCTGCCTGCAAGGGATTGCGATTTATTGAAAAAAAAAATACATACATATTAAAACATCTTTACATACATTTTCCCCATTAGAAGATTACAAATATACAAACATAATTTCTGTCAAAGTCAGCATCTTGTGTATTAGAAACAACTAGAGAAAACCTACTCCCTAAGTCCATCAATTAAATTGGCATTGCCCACCTGTCAATTAAAAATTGCCACAATTCATCCAAGTTCCCCAGTCCAGATCCTGACAGCAAAACCACATTATTCAAATAAAATGTTTTTTTCCAAAGCAGCAGTGATGCTCAGTTCTAAGGGGGCGGGGGGGGGGGGGGAAATCTGTCTAAAAATCTGAGTGCCTCATGGTAGTTCAGGGAAACTCACGAGTGATGGTAATTCTCTTAACAATATTTTGATTAGACTCTATGATGGTCTTCTATCAAAATAAGTAATGAAGGATTAAAGTGTCCACTGACTGACTAGGGCAGTGCACTCCACCCGGGTGAATGAGTAAGTCACGGCTATGTTTTTTTTCTGTGAGGATGAGGAGGGAGGTCCTGGCGCAACAGCGTTTCAAGTAGAGAATTTAGTCCCGGGAGAAAGAGCTCTCTGTCCCACAGGCTATCTCATGGGAACAGACACTGCGTGTAACTTTTTATCTTCATCCTTATAGACCAGAAGATTGGAGCCAAGGTCTCTCTGACTTGGGAGTCCTTACCACAAAGGAGGCAGAGGCTGATTGGACACTTGGGGCTGTCTTGGGAAGAGGCGTATGGGAAAATGGAAGGGGTAAGACTCATGAACAACCCCTCGGTTGGTTCCTAGGTCCTCTAAGAAGCATGCCTTTCACTGAGTCCTGGTCATGATGGTACAGATCTGACGGGAGTGAAGGAGCCATGTTGGCACTGCCTTCACTGCTTTCTGTAAGTTTCTGTACTGCCACACCTTTTCCTCCTCCTCCTCCTCCTCTTCCACTAACCACTCCTTCCACAAAGGGGTATCAACCCAGGAAGCTGCTAGGGTAAAATGTCAAGTACTTAATGAAGGAACTAATTCTTTGCCCAAGTGTCCCATGAGTCAATGTTGTAAACACTGCAGAATTAAGATCAGTTTTGAAGAATTACAATCAGAGATGGCCAGAGCCACGCAGGGGCAAGAGCTGGAATCTCCGCCGGCAACCCTAAAGCACTGGTTTGAAGGAAGGGAAGAACCGTACACAGGAGCATCAGTTCTCGCCTTCGATGCCAGGACTCCTCCGGGCAGTCTCGGAGCGGGGGCTGGCACCCGATGCTGTTAGCTTTCCAAGTATCTGAAGATGCTCTGCTTCAGTCCTGAAGTGCTGTCACCTGTTTTGAGGCGCTTAGGTGATGGAGTTCTCATTAAGGACGGACCCTTTCTCCTCACCTAGAGAACAGAGAGAGAGTCACGGCCAGCTCAAGACCCTCATACAGGTGCTTACCTCCAATTAGCTCTTCGGCAACTCATAGTTAAATCATGACCGATTAACGACAGAAAACGAAAAGAAAGAAAGAAATATAAACTTTCCAGGCAAATTTTCAAAACTGATTACTTATTAGAGGTGGCAATACCCTTGTACCTTATTGGGAGTGCGAGATGAACACGGCAGCATAAGCCTTTAAGGCAGAAATATGTATTTTTGAAATAAATAAATAAATTCTGCATCAGAAAGCCATCATATCAGTTCTCAAATATCAGTACCTGAGGTTTAGATGATTCCTTTTCTTCCTTAGCCTTGACAGGAGAAAGTGTATGAAAGACAAAGTTCCTTGCATTTCGGGGCGCACCGGGGTTGAGGTCAGAGAGGGCAGCCAGCTTCTGAAGTACAGCTCTGGGCTGGTTTAGCAGTGAGCCCGTCTTCAGCTGAGAAAAGAGGAGTCGTCTGGTATCACATTCCAAGTGCCAAAGAAAGAATGAGAAGTCGATCTCTCCCTGTCTCCCTGGGTACTGAGAGGACATATTCCCTCCCCACTCAGTAGAAGAGAGGGAGCATCTGCCATCTTCCATTTCCTGCAGCCACCTCCCTCCCCGAATGAGAGTATTCCCTTAGCATGACCTGGGCCTTTAGAACATTGTAGATCATGATGTCAGGCTAACAATGTTCCCAACCAACCTGGTGGGCACTTCCCGGTCTGATGGCTTCGAAAGGATTTCTGAGTAAAGACACTGATTCTTGAATAACCACTGTGCGATTGGCTAAAAAGAATAAAGACAGAGACTTGTTCTGGGCAAAACTGGGTAGAATTACTTTTAAATCTAAACATGCTAAGAAACATTTAACTAAATCAATAAACCAAAGCCCCAAGAACTCTTGATTTTTTTTTTAATCAAGAGACAGAGAGAGGGACAAATAGGAAGGAGAGAGATGAGAAGCATCAATTCTTCGTTGTGGCACCTTAGTTATTCATTGATTGCTTTCTAATATTTGCCTTGACCAGGGAGCTCCAGGAGAGCAAGTGACCCCTTGCTCAAGTCAGCTATGTTGGGCTCAAGGCAGCAACCTTGGGCTTCAAGCCAGTGACCATGGGGTCATGTCTATGATTCCACACTCAAGCCAGCAACCCCACACTCAAGCTGGTGAGCCCACACTGAAGCCGGATGAGCCTGCGCTCAAGCCGGTGACCTCGGGATTTCAAACCTGGGTCCTCTGCATCCCAGTTCGACACTCTATCCACTGTGCTCTTAATTATTTTATAATGGCGACTTGAAACCATAGTAATTGGCTACAAGAAGACAGACACAACCAAGCTGAACTTGCCGACTAATCATTAACAGTAATAAAGGAATGGTAAGAGTATGGAGCGGTGTTTAAGAGCCTAAGCTCTGGAGTTAGATATATCTGGGTTCAAATTTTAGTTCTAACACTTAGGTATTTAATCCTGGGCAGCTAAATTAAAAAATCTGGAATTCACTCCTTTGAACTACCTGAGAACATAAAGCAAAACCAGCTACTTATACTCATGAATACAACCTTCACAGCCAAACAGACTAAGATCCAAGAACACTGTTTCTTCCCACCTCTTTAAGACAATATTAGACACAAACCTATGACTAAGCTGCAATAGCCCAATAGCCCCTGAAGGCTGCAGTCACTTCCCAGGCTCCAGTACTAACAATCTAGGAGGCTAGATCTTGAGGAGGATCAAGAGCTTACCATTTTTCTGCAACGCTTTGGCTGTAACTTTCTTGGCCAGCATCATAAACTGACTGTCTTCCCCAATTTCTTCTCCTTCAGTTGCAATTTTCCCCTGCTGTGCCTGAAAATAAAAATCAGACAGCATGAACAGAAGCCTACAACTCCCCCAAACAGTTAGCATAGCCTGAATTATGAAGCTAAGGTACTTGGGATATCATGTTTTCCTTTTTGCAAATTTTTATTGCTTTAGACAAAAAAAAAGAAAAATTATTTTGAACAAACACAAAAACATGCCCATGATAAACCTTCTCAAAGCACAAAGCACTCAAGGGCTAAAACGGACAGCAATATGTTGCCCAAGATTTTGAAACTATCATGACAAGTTGAATGACTAGGTCCTCTCCTTATACACTAGGATCAAAAGAGGCAAATTTCTTGGAAATTTCCCACCTGGTCTCGAAACCACTGCTCTCGCTGAATTCGCTCCTTCCTCCATCTGGCTTCTGTCTCATCAAGCTGTTCCTCGATCTGTTCATCATCAGAGTCTCTGTGGAACAAGTCCATCTGGGAAGCATCATCTAAAGCAGAGAGTTAAGGCTATGAGCATTCTGTAATTCCCATAGGAGAGGATAGCCGGACACTTATCATTTACAATATACTGACACATAATTTCCCTACCCACTAAAAGAAAATAATGGTTACATCCAGGTCCTCCATAACAGCCTGCCATGGTTTTAATTTCCACATCTCATTTTATACTGGACAAACATGCACATGATATCATTTGCTTCTAAAGGCAACAACCAGCCCTGGCTGGTGGTGACTTAGTGGATAGAGTTGGCCCCGCATATGGACGTCCCTGGTTCGATTCCTGGTCAGGGCACAAAGGAGTAGTGACCATCTGCTTCTCCCCTCTTCCTTCTCCCCCTTCTCTCCCTTTTTTCCTCAGCCAGCCAGTGGCTCGATTGGTTCAAGCATGGCCCCAGATGCTGAGGATAGCTCCGTGGGAGTACATCAGCCCCAGGCACTAAAAAATAGCTTAGTACTTGAGCATTGGCCCCAGATAGGATAGCTAGGTAGATCCTGGTCAAGGCACATGTGGGAGTCTGCCTCACTATCTCCTCTCCTTTCATATAGATGAATGAATGAATGCAAAACCCAAGATACCTATGTTTTTCCATCGAAATTTCCTTGTTCGACCAGGACCATCACTGTGCAGATCCCCATCAGCGAGGTACCTCTCTTGGTATAGACGTAGCTGTCGCTTATCATCATCCAACATCGTTTTCCTACAACAGGAAAAGTAAGGTGTTCAAATCAAGCACCACCCTGGCTAGTTATAGGGCCTTAAAACAAACCCCATTATTCAGAAGGGCTTGTTGGGACACTGACATATGTATTCTCTTGATTTGATTCTGTAGTTCCTCATCCGAAGGAAGTACTTCATCAATTACGTCCTCTTCATATTCATCGAGCTCTTCCCCATCATACTCGTCTGCACTTCCCACGTCACTCCCTGACACCTCTGCCTCATCCTCCAGGTATTTCTTCAATCTCCTAGAACATAATTTTGAGTAGAAAATGCAACAATGAATACACTCACAGAATTTGGAAGCAATGAGAAAAGCAGAACATAGAGTCACCTAACAATAAGTTTAACTTTATATAATAGTAATATATTTGATAATACTTAGAAGTCCATCATTCCATAATACTGTGTGCCAGTAACTGTGCTTTACAAACATCACTGCATTATCCTCAAAAGAGTAATATTATTCCCTTCAATTTACAGTTGAAGGAACTAAGACCCAGAGAGCAAACTACTTACCCAAAGTCACACAGCTAGAAGTAGCAGAGCCTGGATTCAGCTAGCTGGGTGACTTTAAAACCAGAACTCTTGACCTTTTTACACATCTGAGATATACCTGCTAGAAGGCTCAAACTGTCTTGTTTTTTATTTAAGCTCACCAGTTTTAGGAGACAGAATGGATTAGAAAGGAAATAGACTTGGATCTCTTACACTCCACCAAATCACAGGCATGACTAAGGCTCAGAGTTACTGGTAATTAAAACCACTGCTAGTTAGTTTTCCTGACTCCAATTCCCACTGAGAACAAATCTGCTGCCACCTGGGTTCAAAGTTCTGTTATCTTTAGCCACGAGTGGCAGAATTTTGATGGCTTTCTGAAGGCTAATTTTTATCAAAGACATTTTTTTAAAGCTGAGTTTCTCTAAATCCTAGGGTTTCTGGGGAATTCCTTCAGGGGCTACTAGCCTCTAAGTTTCCCAATCTTCCCACCCACCCTCTGAGGAGTTCAACTTTTAGCTGTCATTCTTTATAAGATTTCATTTGGACTCTGCAGTTAAATAAGGTTTAAGAACCACTGCCTCAGAAAAATCTATAGATGACCCAAAACTGTATGAGATACTTAATTAGACAGGTGATAAATCAGAACTCAAAACTGATCTTAATAGAATGGAATGATGGGCTAAAAACTATAATATAACTCTAATAGGAATCAATATGATGCCCTATATGTGAATTCCAAAAGTCATCCACATATAATATAATATCAATACCTACTAAAATGCTCTTTATAAAACTTGTAACATCATGGGAAATTGCTTATAAATATACTAAGTAAGAAAGAAAGCAAAATTGTATATAAAAAAAACTATACAGATTCCAACGATATAAAAATACATGCATAAAAAAGGTGATGAGGCAACAACCACCATCAACGATCCTGGATGGTGAACATGGATGACTTTTAACTTAATGTTTCTATGTTCTTTCAAATATTCTAAAATAAATCGTTTACTTTCAGAATCAATACTACAACAAAACACTGAGAAAACAAATGGGGGTCTTTTGCCCAAAACTAAGATGAAAAAAACCTGGAATGACAGTAATTCATAAAAAAAAGATCCAGGGAATTATAGTTAACTACTAGATCCTCAGAATCTAGTGACTCAGCTCTTATGACCTTTGGTTACATTACAAGTAGTGTATTATGTGTTCAGAACAAGGAATATGGTTACATCCCTGCACAAAGCAGTAGTCAGACCACACTTGAAAGGAAACAATGTCATGTGAGACACAGCTGAAGGACCTAGAGATGTTCTGTACAGAGATAACACGTGAATGGATTTTCTTTTATCCATGCTAACCACCAAAAGCAAAACGAGAACCAGCAAATTCAGGTAAAAAGGTGGTAAGCTACAACTCAACTGTGAAAGACTTTCTAGCAACTGAAGGAATGTACTGAACACCTACATCTGCCTTTTCAACTTCTCGGACTGTCTCAGGAGCTCTTCTTCATCATCATCCTCATGGTCTTCCAGAGCCTCATCTTCGTTATCAGAGTCACTGTGTTCATCCTGCAAAATCATTTAGGGTCACAACCAAAGTGAGGCAGAATAAAATAAAATGTCTTCAACTGAAATAGATTTTTTTTTTTTTTACAGGGACAGAGAAAGAGTCAGAGAGAGGGATAGACAGGGACAGACAGACAGGAACGGAGAGAGGTGAGAAGCATCAATCACTAGTCTTTCATTGCCGTTGCAACACCCCAGTTGTTCATTGATTGCTTTCTCACATGTGCCTTGACTGTGGGCCTTCAGCAGACTGAGCAACCCCTTGCTGGAGCCAGCGACCTTGGGTCCAACCTGGCGAGCTTTTACTCAAGCCAGATGGGCCCGCGCTCAAGCTGGCGAGCTCGGGGTCTTGAACCTGGGTTTTCCACATCCCACTCTATCCACTGCTCCCCCACCTGGTCAGTCTGAAACAGGATTTATAAACAAATACCCAAACATCTTATTCTAGGAAATTGCTTATGATAAAATGCCAAACTTAAACTTTTCAAGAACTCAGATTAGAAAAAAAGTAAAAACAGCAATACACAAAGTTCAGTTATGATTACTTTGCTCCCTTCAAACTCACCTCATCACTATCAAACTCATTATCATTTGGGACAAGCTGGAAGTCTCCAAATTCCTCCTCCTCATCTTCTTCTTCCCTATAATGCAAATCCACAAATCAATGGGTGAGTTGTTGAGAGCAAACTATGAGAATTTAGGAATTGAAAATATTTTATCAGTACCAACAATCTCTCCAAGAAACAGAAAACAAGATATCCCAACGAACCTCCAGAACTCTTATCTTGCAAAACTGAAACTCCGTACCCTTTAAACAGCTCCTCATTCTTCTCTTCCCTCAGCCCCTGGCAACCATCATTCAACTTTCTGTCTGTATGAATTTGACTATTCTAAGTACCTCATATAAGTGGAATCATGTAGTATTTGTATTTTTTTGATTGGCTTATTTCACTTAGTGTGATGTCCTTACAGTTTATCCATGTTGTAGCATTTATCAGAAGTTCCTTCCTTTTTTAAGGCTGAATAATATTATATTGTGTATGTCTACACACACACACACAACACATTTTGTATCCACCTGGGCTGTTTCTACCTTTTTACTTAAAACTACTCCTGCTACGAACATGGGGGACCAAATCTCTGAGTCCGTTTTCACTTCTTTTGTATATAAACCCAAAAGTGGAATTGCTGAATCATATTCTAATTTGAGGAACTGCCATTCTGTTTTCTATAGCAGCTTATTTTTACGTCCCTACCAACAGAGCACAAGGATTTCAATTTCTCCACATCCTCACCAATACTTGTAACTTTGTTTTTTTCTTTAGAGTAGCCATTCTAATGGGTATGAGGTAATATTTTCCTGTGATCTTGATTTTCATTTCCCTAATTATCAGTGATGTTGAGCACTTTCACGTGCTTGTTTTTGCCTCTTTTTATCCTGTTCTCTACCAACTAGATAAAAGCATTATGGTTTCCTTACATGCAAATATGAGACTCAGACCCATTGTAATGCTCTCAGACAGGATATGAAGCCCCTAAGATGGCCAGTTATTGCTAAGCCCAGAAAACCTGACTCTAGAATTTATTTTGTAAGAAGATGAGGCCTTCCAAGTTTCCACCAATCACTGAGACTCACCTGTCTGTTGGGAAAGAGCCTGAACAAAGAGCAAGTGCTTCTTCCATTGGATCACCCAAGCTGCTCTCCTTCTCTTGCTTATTTAAGTCTGATGGAGCCAGAGTAGAGTCATCTACATCACAACAAAGAAAAAGATTTGTCACCAAAGAATGTCAGCTTCATCCTTTTTCTACCCATCTAAAGACATGCCAGCTCATACAATTCTAAGATACGCTTGCCAGAAAGAGTTTACCAGCTATTCATTCATTCGACAAATCTTTATTTAGTACTTGCTATATATAGTAGTGAACAGAACAAATATCCCAACTCTCACAGGACTTACATTCTAGCAAGGGTGTCAGGGAAAGACAGGGGTGTACAGGTAGGAATAATAAACGAGCATTTATATGAAATTTAGTATACACCAGACACTTTTCTAAGCTTGGCACAAATATTAAGAGCAATCTTTTTTTTCCCATTGATTTGAGGGGGGAAAGGAGAGAGGGTAAGGAGAAAGAAAGGGAGAGGTGGGGGAAGGGAAGAGAGAGAAAGAGAGAAGTATCAACGTATTGTTCCACTTAGTTGTGCACCCAATGATTGATTCTCATACGTGCCCTAACTACAGCTCAAACCAGTGCCATTGGGGTCGAGCTGGCACGCTTGTGATTGCATTGGCAACTTCAGTGCTCTAGGACAATGCTCTATAGCAGGGGTACCCACACTTTTTCAGCTTGCAAGCTACTTATAAGATGACCAAGTCAAAATGATCTACCTACAATAAAAATGCAAAACATAAATTTATTTCTTTTATATTATCATTATTTAAGTTACTATTATTACTATTTAATATTGTGTATTCTTCTTTCACCTTTCTCCTTCTCAGCTCTCTTTTCGGAGGAAAGTCAATGTCACAGTTTTTATGAACAGTCCGAAAAAGCCGCTCCACATTTCCCTTCTTTGGAATAGCAATGGCACACAGACAGATGAGACAAACGCACTTAGAATATGACATAGTGAAAAAGATCCCCTCCCATTCTGTATGAAAGTGGTAGGTTTTAGGCTTCTTACTTGGACCAGCTACGGCACTCATTTTTATATCCTTTGTTGTATTTAGTTTAAATAAATTGAAGGCTAACTATGCAGCAATATAACTGAACAAGTTATCGCGTTTAACGTGCATGCATAGGGTGTCAAAAGTTCAGACGTCAGATTGGCTACCCTGTATGCCAATCAAAAGACAAACGTCTTAAAAAAAAAAAAAAGACAAATGTCTTTTTAATGTCTTGTGATCTACCCACACTTCCTTCGCAGTAGATCGCGATCATGTATTGAGCACTCCTGCTCTATAGATTGTACCACCAGCCAAGGCAAGAGCAATCTTACGTCAACACTTTACCACCAAAAGAAAGGGCTCTAAATGTCAGGGAGCTAAGCAGTAAATTCAACCTACACGCAAGAATCCATCACATCCTGTTTTTTGTAAACCTTCCATTGAAGAGTAAGGGACTTCTTTTCCAGAATACTTGGCCCTGGCTGGTTAGCTCAGTGGTAGAGTGTTGGCCAGGTGTGTGGATCTCCCGGTTCGATTCCCAGTCAGGGTACACAGGAGAGGTGACCATCTACTTCTCCGCCCTCCTCCTCTTCCTCCCCTCCTACAGCCATGGCTCAATTGGTTCAAGCGAGTTGGCATCAGGCACTGAGGATAGCTCCAGTGGCCTCTGCCTCAGGTGCTAAAAATGACTCTACTGCTAAGCAATGGAGCATCAGCCCCAGATGGGCAGAGCACTGCCCCCTAGTGGGCTTGCCAGGTGGATTCCAGTTGGGATACATGTGGGAGTCTCTCTGCCTCCCCTCCTCTCAGTAAAAAACAATAATAATAATAATAAAAAAGAATACTTGTAGTGGTCTGACCTGTGGTGGTGGCACAGTGTATAAAGCTCGACCTGGAATGCTGAGGTCGCAGGTTCAAAACCTGGCCTTGCCCTGTCAAGGCACATATGAGAAGCAGCTACTATGAGTTGATGCTTCCTGCTCCTCCCCTCCACACCTCCCACCTATTTCTCCTCTCGCTAAAATCAACAAATAAAATCTTAAAAATAAATAAAGTCACACATCTAAATTAATTATTAAAATGAAAAGATTTTATAGAAGAGAGAAAGGTGGGGGGTGGGTAGGGGAGGAGCAAGAAGCTTCAACTCATAGTAGCTGCTTCTCATATGTTCCTTGACAGGCCAAGGCCAGGTTTTGAACTTGCGATCTCAGTCCATTGCGCCATGACAGGCCGAGCAATAAATAAAATCTTTAAAAAAAAAAAAACATCAAGAATCTAAAAAAAAAAGAATACTTGTGGTGATCTTGGTGTACTTTTTTACCCTGAGAGGTGAATTTTCCTGAACAAAGATTCAGAAGTTCCTCCATGTTCTCTTTCTTGTCGTTCTTCCTGGGCAGAGCTTTTTCATCCTGAGATGTGAATTTTCCAGTACACAAATCCAACAGCTCATCCATGTTAGCGTCCATGGCATTCTCATCCATACTGGCCAATGGCAATCGAGGCTTCAAAGCTTGGTACTGATTCCTGTGGTTTCTAACATTTAAGAACCTACAAGCCCAATGAAGAATGTAAGAAACACTAGGGAAACAACAAAGTAGTGGGGGGAAAACTCAACTCATTTTCAATACCAAAGTTAGAAGCAGAATCCCAAACCAGAAGACAAAAGATTCAACCATTTAACTTTGTGATAATCTAAAGAAGAAGAAGGAAGTTTTAAAAAAGAATAAATGCTATTCAAAAAGTAAAGGATAAAGGGCAATTTGGCTTCAGATGATGCGAGAGTAGGGCTTGGCATTACGTACATGTAACTAATGTGCCACCGCTCTGTCGATTCCCAATCCAACCCAACAATCATAACAGTAGGATGGATACATGGAAATTTGATGCTTTTACAAGAGCTGCACATCTCAAATGAGGTAGAGATCGAAGGATGCCAGCAAGGGCTATTTACATTTCATTTTCTGGAGAGACTTTTTTCAAACTTGTACTGTAATATTAATGGTCTGTATATCTTCTCTTTCTCAGAAGAGAAAGCACAGATGGAGTGACTGAGGCTCACTTTATTTTTAAACAAAATTAAGCAGTATCTAGCACCGTCCCACCCACAAAAACATAAAACTACCTACCCATCTGCATCCAACAGTTGGCTCTGAGTGTCATCTTCCAGTGAGAACTGGAAGTCTCCTGTTCCGAGGAAAAGCGTCTTCGGCTCTGGGGAGGCGTTGTACAGATCCTGGGAATCCTCTATGGGAAGTGAAGGCTCAGACAGCTTTCCTGAACTCTGGCACCAAAATAAAACCAAACAAAGACATAACATTTTACAAATGTCATTCACTGTCATGACAACAACAGAAGTTGCTATTTGCAATACTTAATCTACTCTCAGGCAATTGCAATTGAGGAGGATAATGCATGGCCAAGAGAAATATGAAGAAAAATATCTCCAAGACAGGAAGAACACTGGATGAAGCTTCTTTTTAATACACAAAGGGAGTGGATTTTTAAACTGAAAATATATAATGTGGTAGGAGTTGGCTGGCTTGGATACTTTTTTCTTTCTTTCTTTTTTAAGCACTGTAGAAAACAAAAGGGGAAAATATCAGAAAACCATTATCAGCCCTGGCTGGGTAGCTCAGTTGGTTAGAGTATTGTCTTGATATGCCAAGGTTGTGGAATTGATCCCTGGTCAGGGCACATACAAGTTAACCAAGTAGCCTGACCAGGTGGTAGCACAGTGGATAGAGCAGTGACCTGTAACACTGAGGACCCAGGTTTGAAACCCGAAGTCACTGGCTTGAATGAGAGCTTATCTGGCTTGAGTGCAGGTTCACCACCTTGAGTGTGGGCTCACTGGTTTGGCTGGAGCCCCCTTGCCAAGGGATGTATGAGAAAGTAACCAATGAACATCTAAAGTGTTGCAACTATGAGTTGATGCTTCTCATCTCTCTCCCTTCCTGTCTGTCTGTCCCTGTCTGTTCCTCTCTCTCTTATGCTGAAAAAGAAAAAAGGAATTAACCAAGGAATACATGAGTAAGTGAATTAACAAATCAGTGTCTCTCTCTCTCCCTTCCTCTCTCTAAAAATAAATAAAAACTTTTAAAAAGAAAAATAAAACCATTACCAGCTCACCTTAGAAGCCGAGCTGACCAAACTGGCTCGAAATAGCCCAGGGGAAGGAGATCTGAATCCTGCTGCTGTAGGGATAAAACTAGTCACAGGGCCTGTTTGTCTGTTGCAAGGCTGATAGGATGGAATTGTGGAGCTAGTGAACTCAAAGCTGCTATTGTGGCTGCTCTCCTTTGTTAGCATTGAGCATGAATCATCTTCATCTAAAGAAAGAAATAAAAAACTTAAGTGTGTGATTTCAGAAATAAAATGGATTTGTTTAGGAAAAAGAATTGAGAATGAAATTATCAGGTAACATTCACAGGCAAATCTCTCAAGTTTTATGTTCCAAAACATTAAGTTAAAGGTAAATTACAGTATTCTCTTCATAAAACCAATAAGTAAAATCTTTAAAAAAAATAAGAAGGTAAATTACAGTAATAAGATGGCATTATACAATCATGGTTTATCACTCTGAGCTAAGTAACACCCGAAAGTTCCTGTCTGTCACCCTGCCTAATGCTCATGACAGTGGTGCTTAACCTTTTTTGAGGTACCAAACCCACCAGTTTCATATGCGCATTCACCAAACCCTTCTTTAGTGATAAATAAAATACGATTTTTTTTCCAAATTCAAGACATAGGTATATGTTTTTTTACTGGTGCACAAAATGAGCCGTGCATGAACATCACCTTGCTCAAAGAACACAATCAACAAAGTGCATGAACTCACGACAAATTACGGTAATTCTCCGAACCCCTGAGACTGACTCATCGAACCCCTAGGGTTCGGTAGAACCCAGGTTAAGAACCACTGGCTTATGATCACTCTCTCCATTCACCAATCACTTATACATCTCACTTTGATCTACATAGACATGTTTCATGGTTCATGCAATCAACACAAACTCACTGCAAACCTATTCGATGCCCATGGAAAACTGTAAAGAATTTATATAGCCCTGGCTGGGTAGCTCAGCTAGTTAGAGCATCATCCCAATATGTGACGGCTGCATGTTTAATCCCACATTTGGGCACATACAAGAATCAACCAATAAACACAGAAATAAGTGAAAGAACAATCCAATGTTTCTCTTTCTTTCTTCATCGTCCTTCTTTAAAATCAATAAATTTAAAAAATATATATGCAAATAAGGTTTGTTTTTTTTTTTACAGGGACAGAGAGAGAGTCAGAGAGAGGGATAGGTAGGGACAGACAGACAGGAACGAAGAAAGGTGAGAAGCATCAATCATTACTTTTTTTGTTGCCACTGCAACACCTTAGTTGTTCATTGATTGCTTTCTCACATGTGCCTTGACCACGGGCCTTCAGCAGACCGAGCACCCCCTTGCTGGAGCCAGCGACCTTGGGTCCAAGCTGGTGAGCTTTTTTGCTCAAGCCAGATGGGCCCGTGCTCAAGCTGGCAAGCTCGGGGTCTCGAACCTGGGTCTTCCACATCCCAGTCCAATGCTCTATCCACTGCGCCACCACCTGGTCAGGCTATACATATAAGGTTTTAAAAACGACCAAAAAAATTAAGTATTCTACTTCATAAATTGCTTTCATTGCCACATGTAAGTATGGGAAAAGTCCACTAGGGTTCAAAGAAATGGAACCTTATGAAATTGTAATTCATATAATTACAAAGGCTGAAAGATCAAAGAAAAGTCAAGTTCTGCATAAGAGTCACTACATACCCAGTTTGCTAGGCCTTCTGGCTGAATTGTCATCTGTTTCTGATTTTTCCTCACTAGGAAAGTAACTACAAAATAAGAAGGTAAATTGTTTGAGTATCAGTATCTGCTTCTTACTAGAGGGGCGAATCCAAGTAAATCGTATCTTCCCTGAGAGAGGATGACTTACCTCTTCTTGGGAGAGTTGTCTTTAAATAGAAGTACGGTAGAATCTGAGGAGAGAGGCTTGAGAACAGACAGAAGGCCAACTGACTTGCCAATTTCACTACTGTCATCATTGTTTTCTTTATCCACTTCTTTCTCATCTTTGGTTTCTATTTCTTCATTACTGAGAAGGGATTCTTCAATCTTTATTAGCCATGCCGCCCCAAAACAAAATATACATTAGGAAATTTTAAAACAAACACACTGTTAGCCTGAAATATGGTTGCCTGGTCACATCTTACATCTAAAAAGGTAAACCAGAAGGAAGTTCAGTCCTATCATTATCAATAACATAATTTCCCCTGACACTTTTAGAGCTCTTTTTTACTTATTTTACCTTTTACCCTCCCAAAATTGCTACAAGATTATGAAAGAAAACAGGAATTATCATTTGATTGAGGCAACAGGAGGTTAAAATAACTTGCCTGAGATTGCAGGACAACTACTGACCTCAAACCTATCACAGGCCCTGGCCGGTTGGCTCAGTAAATAGAGTGTTTGGCTCAGTGTATGGATGTCCCAGGTTTGATTCCTGGTCAGGGCACATAGGAGAAGCAACTATCTGCTCCTCCCCCACCCCCAGCCCCCCATAGCCAGTGGCTTGATGGTTCGAGAATCAGCCCCAAGCACTGAGGATAGCTCTGTGGGTCTGAGCGTCTGCCTCAGGTGCTAAAAATAGGTCCAATGATTTTGAGCATAGCCCCAGACAGTGTTGCCAGGTGGATCCCAGTTGGGGTGCATGAAGGAGTCTGTCTCACTATCTCCCCACCTCTCACTTAAAAAACCAAAACAAAAAACAAACAAAAAAAACCCATCACAGACTGTGACATGCTACCCAGTCCAGCCATTACTTTCTTTTCTTCTTTTTCTTTATTTTTACAGGGACAGAGAGAGAGTCAGAGAGAGGGATGAGGGATAGATAGGGACAGAAAGACAGGAACGGAGAGAGGTGAGAAGCATCAATCATTAGTTTTTCATTGCCTTCGCAACACCTTAGTTGTTCATTGATTGCTTTCTCACATGTGCCTTGACCGCGGGCCTTCAGCAGACTGAGCAACCCCTTGCTGGAGCCAGCGACCTTGGGTCCAAGCTGGCGAACTTTTGCTCAAGCCAGATGGGCCTGCGCTCAAGCTGGCAACCTCACGGTCTCGAACCTGGGTCTTCCGCATCCCAGTCCGATGCTCTATCCACTGCGCCACCGCCTGGTCAGGCTCAGCCACTACTTTCTTCTTTCTTTCTCCAGTTTAAATATTAATCAACTCAAGTGACTCTAGTGTTCAAACAAGAAAGCTTTCTTTTTTCTAAAACAAAATATCCTATTATCATCTACATTCCCTTGGCAGAAAAGTATACCATGGAACAGGGGCAAGAGTCCCTTCTACAAATACCTTCTGCAATGAGGAATGCAATTAACTCAGGAAGGTCTTGGCCTGCCTGAGAATTGATTCCAGACCTCAACCTGGCCAAAGTTAAAATTGCTTTTCATTCTGAATAGAGAAACCTAACTAAACAAGAGATGAAAGTCCCGATTCCTACAAAGCCATTTCATGCTAGCATTATGTTACAATATGTAAACTAACACAAGCAGTGGCTCTGTGAACTGCAGTTGTTTAATGGAGCCAACTGAACTGAACGCACAGATTTAAGTACACATGCTAACTACATTCATATCTGCCCCTCAAATCTCTTATCCAGTTGAACATGTTCACTATGCTCATATTCAGATCTGATTCTTAGTCTTTTCCTTATTCATCATGACCAAGTAACAAAATTACATAATTGCCAGAAACCTGATTGCTTTCTTTCTCCTCTTCCTCTTCTTCCTCCTCTAGCTTTTCCTCTTCCTCCTCTTCCTCCCCTTCCCCGTCTTCCTCAGACTCATCAGTCATTTCTTCCTCCTCCTCCTCTTCTTCAAATCCATCTTCATTGTCTAATTTAAACAATGCCTGGCGCTTCTGGTGCTCCTCATACCTTCGGAGTTTCATCGCTTCCTGCAGTTTTGCTTTCAGCACCTGAAGCTTTTCACCTAAACAGAAACATGAAGTCACGCATGGGACGTGACTGACTACACACTACGGTAATGCAAGTGTGCATTTTAGGCAACTCAGAAGTGTTCTGGTCACATCCCAAACGGAAATTCAGAGACTTTTTAGTGCTCTTGGCTTCTGTTACTTTCAAAAATAGGAATTATTAGGAATTCAAGTGTAAAAGAGAACTTCCAGAATTATGTTCTACAACCTGGGATAATATACTATGCATAAGTTATATAATTATTATTAGAATGTTATATAATTATTATATAATAAGTTATATAACTATTTAAAAAAGGGGGAAAGAGTGTGACTTCAGGAGTCTCTAACTCTGAAGCCATGAAGGAAAACATTAATAAATGTATCTACTTTGAAAAAAGAGAACTCAAGAGTAAAATGGGCAAAGGATCTGAACTGGGATTTCACAGAAAAATGAATATATTGTTAATAAAACAAGTTAAAATAAATGTTTAACCTCACTTCTAATTAAAGAGCTACAAATCAAAATAATGACATAGCATTTTTGATACGGTTGGCAAAAATTAGGTTTGATAATATGAATTAACAGGAGGAAACAGGAACCTTTACTCACTGGAATCTAGAGCATAAATTGATGCAACTATTTTGAAGAATAATGGAATGATATATATCACAATTTGATTCTACTGTAGGGAATTTTACATCCAGATATACCAATATATGTCTCATACTAGGATGTACATTATATGAAACACCAAAAACTGGAACAAACAATATATCTATTAACAGAAGTATGGTTAAACAAATCATGTTATACAATGAAATATTATGCAACTGTTAAAAAAAACCCTCAAAAGTAATATATTGTGTCTGAGCTCTGGAATTAGGTGGTCTGGATTAGGCTGCTGGTTCTAGGATTTGAGAAAGTTGTGTAAATGCTTTGTATATCATTTCCTCATATATAAAATAAGGACACTAATGCTATTTGCTGTAAGTACCTAGAGCAATGCCTGGCAGAGAATAAATATTCAATGTCTCTGTCTCTCTCTGCCTCTCTCTCTCTCTCACAATGGTATACACATATAAATTTTCCTAGGACAAACAAAAAATTGTTAACAGTTGCCTTTGGGAAAACTAATTTTTTATTTTATACCTTTTTCTCAATGTCTTCAATTTTTCTCTGACATATTACTCGTATTTTCAAAGTGGGGGTGGGTGCCTGACCAGTGGTGGCGCCCTGGGAACACTGAGGTCGCCGGTTCAAGACCCAGGACTTGTCTGGTCAAGGCGCATATGGGAGTTGATGCTTCCTGCTCCTCCCCCCTTTCTCTCTCACACTCTCTCTCCTCTCTAAAATGAATAAATAGTAAATAAATAAATTAAAAAAAAAAAAAGTGGGGGTGGGAACAATAGACCTGTCCCTAACACATTGTTAAAACAAAACAACAACAAAAAAAGCAGATTATAAAGCAGAATAAATGGTATAATTTCATTATTGAGCTTTTAAAAACTACATACATGTATACATGTATGTAAATCGAGTTTAAAAGAATACAGTTATAAAAGTTATGTCTGAGAGAGGCCTGCATAAGTTTTGCTTATTCTTCTTATGCATTTTCGACAAAGGATATTTAGTTTCTTAAAATAAGGCAAGGTCTATTTTAAGGAATAAAATCATCTTACCCACCCACACATCTAGGCAATGCTACACGTGAATCATGCTAAAGGTACTGCTGTCTACTCTCCAAAGTCCCCAAGAAAATAGATTATATTCTGTAACTTTTCACTATAGGGTCCTCAGCAGCCATAACAACCTGCAGAGCACAAGGCATAAAGCAAAAATAAATAAATACAAGTAATAAAAAAATGCAAGTAAACTCCAATACCTGGTTTTGTGTGGCTTCCTCCATCCAGCTTCTCAGCTGCCAAAGTCACGGGTACCACATCTGCCTTTAGCTCCTCCCTTCCATCAGTGCCCACATCTTTGACGATGATGCTCACATTTACCTTCTGCCCAGCCCTGGGTTTGGCTGCTGGATTAACATGCTTCCAGAAACGTTGCTTCAAGGCTTCCAGTTCTAAACCCAAGTGTCAACCAGTGTGTCAGTTGTCATGCTCAAACTCTCCTTTAAGATTTCAGTTAGGTATTACAAGCTAAGTTTTTTAAGCTCAACAAAGTTGTAGGGAAAAGAACATACACACAGCCCTAGCTGGCTGGCTCAGTGGTAGAGTGTCGGCCCGGTGTGTAGAAGTCCCGGGTTCAATTCCCAGTCAGGGCACACAGGAGAAGCGACCATCTGCTTCTCTACCCTTCCATTTCCCTACTTCCCCTTCTGTCTCTCTTTCTCACCCTCTCTTCTCTTCCCACAGCCATGGCTCGAATGGCTCAAGCAAGTTCATCCCGGGCACTGAGGATGCCCTAGGGCCTTGTCCTAGGCGCTAAAATAGCTTGGTTGCCAAGCAACGGAGCAGTGGCCCCAGATAGGCAGAGCATCAGCCCCAGACAGGGCTTGCCAGGTGGATCCCAGTCAGGGTGCATACGGGAGTCTGTCTCTGCCTTCCTGCCAACTTGCCTCTCACTTAAAACAGAAAACAAAAACATACACACAAAGAGACACTAAACACTCCTTTGTTACTAACACCTGTGTGAATTCATATTACTTAACCCAAACTAATGGACTGGTACAACTGTTCTTCCTCAATATACTTCAAAAATCATCTTAGGGTAGAAATTTACAACTGAAGTTTCTAAATATGTGCAATTTTTTTAAAAAAGAAGTATCAAACTCAGCCCTGGCTGGATAGCTCAGTTGGTTAGAGCATCATCCCGATACGTAAAGGCTGTGGATTAAATCCCCAGTTAGGGCAGATACAGAAACAGATAGATATTTCTGTCTGTCTGTCTGTCTCTTTCTCTCCCTTCTTCTCTCTCTAAAATCAATAAATTTAAAAAAATTATCAAATTGATAGAATAAAATACCATAACTCTCAATTATTCAAGGGCTTCATTTTTAATAGGTTTCAGTCTTTTTAAAAAATATTCCATTTTGGCCTGACTTGTGGTGGCGCATTGGATAAAGCATCGACCTGGGAACACTGAGATTGCCAGTTCAAAGCCCTGTACTGGTCTGGTCAAGGCACATATGGGAGTTGATGCTTCTAGCTCACCCCCCCTTTCTCTCTCTCTCTCTCCTCTCTAAAATGAATAAATAAAAAGAAATTTAAAAAATATTCCATTTTGAACATTTCACTATTTATTACAAATCTTACTAAATATGTGAAAGGCCAATTTAAAAACAGAAAAAAGAAAATGACAAAAAATCCAGTCAGTGCTATAACTCAGCAGCAGGACTGCAAAAGTTTTTGATGAAACTGTTATACAGCTTAGCCAGTACAATCAGAAAGGAAATCCCAGGTATAGGCTGCCCCTGAACTGCACACCCAACTCGTGTACAAGACAATACAGAAAGAATCTACACAGTTGGTATTCAAAAATAGATTTCTTCCCTCTCCTGCCTCTCAGTATAGGACTGTTTAGGTAACTTCTGGTCCCATACAACAAAATGTATTGGAGTCTATATAGTAAGTACTCAAAAAATGTTTCCTCCCCACCTCTTAGTCTGGAACTGTTTAGATAACTTCTGATCCAACGTAACAAAACGTTCTCTTGGTGTTCTAAGCTACAGCTATTCCCATGCTTCTTTGCTAATGGAGCTACACTAGTTCTGTTCCACAAGTCTTCCACCCCTTCTCCTGCTCCGGTCAAACTGACTTACACAACCTCCCAATATGTACCATTCTTTCTCCAAGAATGTGTCCTCCACTTCCACAAAGTCCATCCATTCAATCAACAAAGACTCACTGAGCATATTTTACACACCAAATACTGTGGCTGACAACCATAACTGTTCAGTGAGTCTTATGCTATTAATTTCACTATAGAAGTAGCAGCCACTGTTTGAGTGCTTCTTTATGCTATCTAATTGTATGCATGATTTCAACAAATCCTCTTAATAGCCTTGTGAACCAGATAGTGTGCTATTTTTCATTTCTTTTTAAAAGATGGCTTAGGGAGGCCAAATACTGTAGCATACTTGAGGTTAAACAGTAGGTAGCATAGTTGAGATTCAAATTCGGTCTTGCTATATATAAAGCCTAAGCTCTTAATGATCATGCCACATTGTTTCAATGCAGAGGCAACATCTAATTATATCTGAGTCAGGAAGTTTATCTAATGTAATACTTGAGTTCTGTTTTGAAGGATCATTCATTCATTCATTAAATATGAATGCTTATTATGTGTCATTCACTGTGGAAGCACTGCGAATAGAGTAGAGAACCAGCCAGAAGACCCTACTCAAAGTGTAAAAGGGAAGGCAGTGAACAAGAAATGACACCCACCTACTCTTTAAACCTTCCTTTAACCACATTAGAAGAAACTTATGCCTCCTCTGAACTCCAAAAGCATTTTATTCTAAAGGTTTCTTTCAGCAAAGAATACATTCCCCCCTTCTTCACATTTTTTTTCCAATTATCAGTGACACATGTTCATTATAAAAGATGTCACCACTTTCTCTCTTATATACTTATATTCCCTACTAGAGTGTAGGGAATGTAAGATTTCCTTTATCATGCCCTATAGCAGCTTGCATGTAGGGGATAGTTTAATATGGAGAATGAATAAAAAAAATAATAATTTTGCAGCAATTTCCTGAACCAAAATATTTCTCTTTAACTGTAAATAACTGAATAGTAATGCTTTTATGAAAGTCATACCATAACACAACAGTAATGCACCACTTTTGTATATTAACCTATCAACAGGCTTCCATTTTAAATAAGGTTTAGAATATTCTGATATACTGTCAAATTCATCTAAATTAGAGTCTACCCATATCTGGTACAGGCATCCCTCAGACATATTGCAGGTTTGGTTCTAGACCACCACAATAAAGCCAAGTACTACAATAAAGCGAGTCATGATCATTTTGCTGATGGAGGGTCCTGCCTTCAATTTGTAAAAATACAATGCAGTATCTGTGAAGTGCAATAAGGAATGCACAATAAAATGAGGTGTGCTTGTACATCTGTAGTAAGATCATGTGTGGTTACTGGTTTCCCCTGTGTTCCCTGTCCTCCGAAGTGGCATATAATTGAAAGCAGCCAGAACAGATCACTCTGGAGAGGTTCCCCACAATTCAAAGCATTACCTCTGTTGGTTTCAGGTTTGTCAAGTATTACAAAGGAATCCTCATCAGCACCCAGCCGAGGTTTAACAAAAACATCCACTCCCAGTTGCTTAAGTCTATCCAGAGTGAACCTCCTCCCTTTTTCAGGCGGCACAACTGCTGCTGACCCTGTGGGAGGCCTGGGCTCTTCTACCGTCTCATCTGCTTCTGTTTTTTGCAGGCCTCCATCTTCCAGGACATTGGGTTCAGGTGCCAAAAGCCCTCCAGTATCAGACGCATCAATGTCCTTGTTCCCAAGGAAGCTGGATTCCTGTTGTGCCACTGAGCTGTCCCCAGCTGAAGAGATAGCATCATTCTGCTTCTGTTTCTCCTGATTTTCTAGCTCTTCACTTCCCATCAAATCTTTACTGCAAGGTTCATCTGATCCAGGAGACATCTGGGGTTCCTTTGAAACCGCAGGGAGTACATTAGTTTCCGTTTCAAATCCTCCACCTGATGTCAGCTCAGCATCTTTGCTATGATGGTCACTATTCATCTCAGTTGTGTTTGCAGTGTCTATGATCTCCTTGTAATGGCTTGGCTGATACTTAGATGACCTAGGGAAGTGAAATGTGAAACATTCTCATCCTTTAACACAAAATCAATCAGTTACATAGGTTTTAAAGGTGTAAAGGATCTGAGCTTTTTGTTTGCTACAAAACGGAATGTTTATGAAAATTATAATCACAGGAAAGAGGGTTCTTACTTCAGTAGTGCCATGGCATTTCCCTGGCAAGTAGGCCGCGGTTTACGTCTGAAGAAATCATGAATGGTTTTATTCTCAGGCATATGATATGGAAGATTAAGTGCAGACTCTACAAAATGGAACAAAAAAAGCAAATCTATATACTGCATAGTCTGAGATGTCACTTCTATTAAGTTAACTGAACAGTATAGCCAAAACCATCACCAGAAATAGAAAACAATCCTGGCTTTAATAAAGAGAGGATCTACGTACAAAAGAAATCCCTGAAGACCATTGGCTTTTTAACCTAGTTCTGAAATCAAACTAGTCCAGGAAGTTTTTTAAAAATACAAATTCTTGGACCCCATTTCAAGCCTACTAAATCAGATTTTCTGTGAAGCCTGAGAATTTACATATTTTTAAAGTTCCCAAAGGGATACTGATAAAGCTGGTCCAGAATTAAACCATTGGGAAAAAACCTCCCTCCTAACCACCACTACAGTTCTGAAAATTCTCTCAGTTTGTAATGTCCCAGGGGCTTTAGAACAATATCCATCCACCCAGATCAATTCTAGACTTGATATTATAACCCAACTCATACTAGGAGTGTTAAACAAAACCCTCCAACATCTAAATTGAGCTTACAAAGAAATACTATCATTTGCCTCAACGTTTATACTGATTTGCATTACCTCGAACAAGGCGCTGAGTCTCACTATGCAGTTTTTTTAATGCTTCCTTACTTAATTTGGCTGCCTTTCTTTCCTTAAAAACAAAAAGTGAGACATTAATGCTATGAATACATATTCAAAAAGAGTTTGCTTTCTCCCAGAAAAGAGATGGAGAGGTAATAGTAAGCACAAATAAGCTCAATACAATATAAATTCAAGGAGCTCATTTATTTACAAATCACATAGAATTAATTCAATCCAATCCATATCTGTGTCCCTACTATGCACAAAATGTTGTCTTGGGTACCAGAAATATATGATAAACATGATAAAAGATTTATCCCTGAGAAATTCACAATCTCCTGGGGAAAGAGTCCAGCATAACTACACAGTACAGGGCTCTGCCTCACCTTCCTCATGGTGCCTTTTGATAAGTCACTTTCTTCTTCAAATGAAGAAACGCCATTCTCCATAGACGGTTGCTTCTTCTAAAAGAGGTTACAAGTTAAATATGGACAAAAATGAAACTGAAATAAGATGTTGCTTGCTTACTCAAAGACAGCTTTTGTGCTCCAACATTATGTCATGCCACATTAACCCTTTGAGTAGAGAGTTCTTTTCATGCTTGCTGACCCCCGGGAGTGAGTATTTTTTCAAAAAATGAAATTAGTTCCAGTTCCAGTTTTAGTAACTTAAAATCATGTTTGGTGCTCGCTTCGGCAGCACATATACTAAAATTGGAACGATACAGAGAAGATTAGCATGGCCCCTGCGCAAGGATGACACGCAAATTCGTGAAGCGTTCCATATTTTTCGAAGATCTGGAACCAGCCCAAGTGTCCGTCAGAAGACGAGTGGATTAAAAAGCTTTGGTACATTTATACTATGGAATACTACTCGGCCATAAGAAACGATGACATCGGATCATTTATAACAAAATGGACGTACCTTGATAACATTATACGGAGTGAAATAAGTAAATCAGAAAAAAAGAAAAACTGAGAACAGCATGATTTCATACATAGGTGGGACATAAAAGTGAGACTATGAGACATGGACAAGAGTGTGGTGGTTATGGGATGGGGGGAGGGAGGGAAGAGTCGGATAGGGAGGAGGGGAGGGACACAGGGAAAACCAGATTGAAGGTGACAGAGGACAATTTGACTTTTGGTGATGGGTATGCAACACAATTGAATGATAAGATAACCTGGAGATGTTTTCATTGTACATATGTACCCTGATTTATTGGTGTCACCCCATTAGAATTAATAATAATAAAATATATATATAAAAAAAAATCATGTTTGTTTGACAACCAATTTATAGAAACAAGAAGAACATACATTTGCCTTTTTTTTATGTTGCCTTACACATTTTTAAAATAAAAATTTTTGTTACGATCGTACTCTGGATGGTCAGGAGGCACGAGGACGTCCATAAACATCCGTAATACTCCAAGGGTTAATAATATATCAATGATTATCAAATAAAAAATTTTAAACACTGCACCATAGAATGCCTAGAAAACAAAGTAGATCTCTCAAACGGAGTTTGTGCCTCATTTCTTATACCTCCGTATTACATCTTTCCCTAAAACAGACAGTCACTCCTAGGCAGCTAAAGATCATCTTAAAAGCAATTATGCTCCCAAATACTCAGGACAGCGATGCTTGGACTGATATGTCTCTTTGATACACTTCCTGAAACTTTACTGATTCACTTCTTAGAGGCCACACGATTATAACATTTACATCTCCACCCCATTATTTACCCGCTTCTTATACAACATAAAGGATCTTATTTCCCCCCTCAACATGTCCATGAAGGCAATCAAAATACTGGTTTCCAAACAAGTTAGCGTGTCTATCTTTTGTACTGCAGGATTCCAAAGTTAACAGCTGAAAAACTGAAGTCAACTGACAAGTGTTTTTCTTCAGTTGAAAAAAAAAAAAATTAACGTTCCAACAGTAAATCAGAAAATAAAGCCAAGGTTAGAAGCAATAAATTGGCTCTTATTGCAATAATCTTTTACTTGCCTTGTGCTTTTTAACTTTGTTTTTCACGGCTGCTCTTATAGATTCTAATGACTCTTCATCTTCCAATGGAGAGTTATTGTCCTCCTCCAACCCAGTTTCAAATAGGTCTTCATCCATAAGAAGACAGCCACTATCGTTAAATGGCTGTGTCACATCTTCCTGGATAATGCATAAAGAAAAAGCAAAATCCAATCATTTCAAAAACCAGTTTCTCGTAACATCATATGGTAATTTGGATCAAGCCAGAAAAAAGCCTATGTTTCATTAAGATATAAACATATGGTATTCTCAATATCCTCACTGCTCTTCCCTTGAAGTCCATGCTGTGATTTTATGCAACTGCCCAAAACTAACTTAAAAAATAGTCAAAAGCCTGACCAGGTGGTGGCGCAGTGGATAGAACGTCGAACTGGGATGCGGAAGACCCAGGTTCAAGACCCCGAGCTCGCCAGCTTGAGCACGGGCCCATCTAGCTTGAGCAAAAAAAGCTTGTCAGCTTGGACCCAAGGTCGCTGGCTCCAGCAAGGGGTTGCTTGGTCTGCTGAAGGACCGCGGTCAAGGCACATGTGAGAAAGCAATCAATGAACAACTAAGGTGTTGCAAAGGCAATGAAAAACTAATGATTGATGCTTCTCACCTCTCTCCGTTCCTGTCTGTCTGTCCCTATCTATCCCTTTGACTCTCTCTCTGTCCCTGTAAAAAAAAAAGTCAATATTTAGGCCCTGGTCAGTTAGCTCAGTGGTAGAGTGTTGCCCTGGCATGCAGAAGTCCCAGGTTCAATTCCTGATCAGGGCACACAGGAAAAGCACCCATCTGCTTCTCCACCCTTCCCCCTCTCCTTTCTCTGTCTCTCTCTTCCCCTCCCACAGCCAAGGCTCCATTGGAGCAAAGTCGGCCCCGGTTCTGAGGATGGCCTCCATGGCCTACGCCTCAAGCGCTAGAATGGCTCCGGTTGCAATGGAGCAACGCCCCCTGGTGGGCATGCCGGGTGGATCCTGGTCGGGGGGCACACAGGAGTCTCTGCTTCTCACTTCAGAAAAATACAAAAAACTAAACAAAAACAATTAGTCAATATTTTTGAAAAGTAAATTACTTATTAAACAACTAGTTTATAAAACATTTTTTGTATTTCTTATTTATTTATTTATTTATTTTAGAGAGGAGACAGAGTGAGAGAGAGAGAGTGAGAAAGAGAGAAAGGGGGGAAGAGCTGGAAGCATCAACTCCCATATGGGCCTTGACCAGAGCAGTGCAGAGTTTTGAACTGGCGACCTCAATGTTCCCAGGTTGATGCTTTATCCACCGAGCCACCACAGGTCAAGCTAGTTTATAAAACATTTTTAAAAAATATTTTATTCATTTTAGAGAGGAGAGAGAGAGAGAGAAGGGAGGGGGAGCAGGGAACATCAACTCCCATATGTGCCTTGAACAGACAAGCCCAGGTTTTCGAAGCCCAGGGTTTCGAACCGGCGACCTCAGCAATCCAGGTCAATGCTTTATCCACTGAGCCACCACAGGTCAAGCCAGTTTATAAAACTTGAGAATGATTTTTCTAGTTTGCAAACAAGACTTCTGACTGATGAATGCATGAAAAATCCTTTTTGAAAGTTAAATTTTATCATATCAGAAGCAGGAAAGAATTACCCACAAAGAAAATCAGAAACCCATTTATTTAGAAGTGTGCTCCATGCATCTGAAATGGAGAACAAGACCAAGATTTAAATCAGATACTTCATTACTCTGCAATGCAGAAACAATCAACTGAAAGCTATATTCTGAGTGCAAGAAACCTCAAGAACTAAAAACAACCTTTCCAAAATGTTACTCTGCCTTAGAAACAGCAAATTGTTCTTTAACATGTACCTCATTTTTTGTTTTCTTCTCTTTTAGCCGCCTAATTTTTTCTATCTTTCTTTCCTCTTTCTCTAGTCTTCTCTTTGATTTTACTTTGGCTTTTCCTCCAGTTCCTTCTTTACCATGTATGGGCTTTTTGGAAGTCTTTCTTTCAGCTGTAAAGTCCACAGAGTTTTCTGACTGAAGACTCAGCTCTAAGGAAGATGTCATTTGGGTTTCAAGATTTTCCTGGTACAAGGACTCCTCGATGTCACTTTCATCACAAACTGCCAGTGTTCTGTGAATCCTTCTGACTTTCCCATTTTTTCCAGCGTACAGGTTCTCTTTATTTTCCTCTTCGACATTGTTATAAAACGCTTTCTCTGGAGAGGCATTTGTGTCCTCTCTTTCAGAATCACTGTCTTGTAGCACCTTCCTGCTTTTCAATTTCTTACTCACAAATATCTCTTCATCTGAATCTAAAAGAAACACAATTATTTTAGAGGTCTACTGTTATTTGGCCTTTATTCTAGTCCCACTAAACATATCCAGTTATCCAAAAATATATCCAGTTAGGCCCTGGCCTGGTAGCTCAGGTGCTCGTTTGACCGCTGGTTAGGACACATACAAGAATCAGCCAGTAAATGCATAAAAAATTGGAACAACAAAATTGATGTATTCCTCTCTCTCTAAAATCAATCAATAAAAAAAAATTTAACACACATGGTTTTATTAAAAAATAAAAATATCCAATTATCCAAGTGCTAGATCACCTTGTAAAATTATGTAACTACCACTAAGATTGTTGCAAAGCAAACCTAAAAATACATTTTCAAAAACATTTTCCCTGGAAAACTGTCTCACTGAGAAATGTAATTATATATCTTTATAATAGGAAAAGTTGTCCTAATCCTTCTGGTAGGTGTTAAACATCCTTTTATTATAAGATGAATGCATTCAACCAGGCAATGTGGTAGCTTCTAGACATTTTATATGTAGTTTCTAGACATTTTATAAATTCAATGAAATAGAAATAATTATTTTCAAAAGGGTTACAAGCACTATTTTGCTTTTTTAATAAAACAAAGTTAGGCACTAATAATTAAATAAATCAAGAGAATAATAAAATTAATCCAGTCCACTTACAACCCAAGCCCCCACATTCTAGTCCTAAAATAAAAGTACTATTACAAACCTCTTTCACTCAAGGGCCCAGTTGTTTCACAGCTGCCCTGTCCACTGTCTGAAGGACTATCTGCTTCTTCTTTTGAAATGAGTTTTGGATCATTATTTTCTAGCTGGACCTAGAAAATAAGAATATGCTTTGCATTAACCAGCAGGTGACAGAAAGCTCTAAGTACATAATAACACACAAATCACTATGAGGCTGCAATAAAAAAAAAGCCAACTCAGTGGTTCAATGAAAGGATAACATTAAAACTTACCAGACAAAAAACTAACAAAAAATCATTATTCATCTTTGAAGGATATATACCAACTCTTTATATTGAGTATAGTAGTTCCCCCTTATCCACAGTTTCACTTTCCATAATTTTAGTTACCCATGGTCAACTGCAGTCAGAAAATGTTAAATGGAAAATCCCAGGAATAAACAACTCAATAAACAATTCATAAGTTTTAAACTGCATGCCAGTCTGAGTAGCATGATGAAATCTCATACAATCCAACTTCGTCCCACTCAGGACTAAAATCATCCCTTTGTCCAGTCTATCCATGCTGTATATACTATCCACCTGTTAGTCACTTAGCAGCTGCCTAAGTTATCAGATCGACTGTCATGATGCACAGTGCTGTGTTCAAATAAGTAACCCTTATTTTACTTAATAATAACACAGGACCCTGGCCGGGTAGATCAGTTGGTTAGAGCGTCCTCCAGATATGCCAACATTACTGGTTCAATTCCTGGTCAGGGCACACACAAGAATCAATCAATGAATGTATAAATAAGTGGAACAACAAAATTGATGTTTCTCTCGCTCTTTCCCTTACTCCTCTCTAAAATCAATAAATAAAATTTTAAAAGAAATAATAGCACAGGAGTAGTGATGCTGGCCATTCAGATATGCCAAAGAGGAGCCGTAAAGTGCTTCCTTTAAGTGAAAAGGTGAAAGTTCTTGTCTTAATAAAGAGAAAGAAAAAGATATGCAAGGTTGCTAAGATCTATAGTAAGAATGAAATCGTCTTTCTATGAAATTGTAAAGAAGGAAAAAGAAATTTATGTTATTTTTGCTGTCACACCTCAAATTACAAAATTTATGGCCACAGCATACGTCCTTAGTTAAGACAGAAAAGGTATTAAATTTGTGGACCCAACACATGAATAGAAAACGTGTTCTGACTGACAGCAACATGTGCCAGAAAGCATCCAGCCTATAGACTTAAGCAAAGGATCCCCGGAAACAAGTGACAACAAGCCATTTACTGCAATATAACAAGGGATGGTTAAGATATTTTGAAAGAGACCAAATTCACACAATTTCTACTATAGTATATTGTTATAACTGTTCTATATATAAAGTTAGGTATTATATGCAGTTTCAAGCATCCATAGGGGGTGCTGGAACATATCCCCTGCAGATAAGGGGGGACTTCTATAATGAAAAGAATCAAGCATTTGTTGTGCTTTTTCTGTGTG
The DNA here is from genome assembly GCA_037038555.1 of Rhynchonycteris naso. NCBI lineage: Eukaryota > Metazoa > Chordata > Mammalia > Chiroptera > Emballonuridae > Rhynchonycteris > Rhynchonycteris naso. Next base: position 210,878,635 of record CM072997.1, on the reverse strand, counting down.
AACTGTTTCTCAGTGTATCCAAATGACATGTTAAATAACATCATTAGAGATGCAATTCAGATGTGGAACATGCTATAAGACAAACTATGTGGTTTCCTTTTTTAAAATAATTATTGGGGTGACATTGGTTAATAAATTATATAGGTTTCAAGTGTACAATTCCGTAAAACATCATCTGTATATTGACCCAAAGTCAAGTCTCCTTTGGTCACCATTTATCCCCCCCCTTTACCCTCTTGTACCTGCCACCACTCTATGTGGTTTCTTTAACAACAATTTGAAGAAGAGAGGGAGAGGGACCTATAAGGAGTTAAGATATAGCTTGACCAGGAGGTGATGCAGTTCATAGAGCACTGGCCTGGGACACTGAGGACCCAGATTTGAAACCCCAAGGTCGCTGACTTGAGCATGGGCTCTTGAGCTAGAGTGTGGGGTGCCAGCTTGAGCGTGGGATCATAGACATGACCCCATGGTCACTGGCTTTAGCAAGGGGTCACTGGCTCAGCTGGAGCTCCTGGTCAAGGCACATATGAGAAAGCAAACAATGAATAACTAAGGTGCCACAACTATGAGTTGATGCTTCTCATCTCTCTCCCTGAGTTGATGCTTCTCATCTCTCTCCCTTCCTGTCTGTCTGTCCCTCTCTTGCTCGCTAAAAAGAGAAAGTTAAGATATATACACACACACACATTTCAACAATTGCAATATGCAGACTTTCTCTGGCTCCAATTCAAACAAACTGAAAGTATATATATGAGTCAAGGAAATCTGAACATTGACTGCTTAACATTAAACAATAATTCCAAATTTTTTAGGTGTTGTAATAATACATATTGTGGTTATCTTCTTTAATGAAATATTTGTGGATGAAATAATGTCTAGAATTTGCTTTCAAATCACCCAGCGGATATTTGGAAAACATATAGGGTATAAATGAAATGATTGGCATGATTTGATAATTGTTATGTATGAATTCATTATACCAGCCGTTCTACATTTGTATGTTTAAAAATTTCCAAACAAAACCATTTTAAAAGTCACAAGTAAAAAAAAATCTAAGGAGAGAGAAGTTAGATGATGACCAGTTAGTGACTGATCAAGTTGCCCTAGATGCCAGGTCTCCAACCTCCTTGGTGCTCTTAGAGCTCTCAATCAATTTGATAAGGAGGAAAGTATTAACATCTATCATGTAACAGGGCATGAGGCCTCACATGAATGGCTTCTCTAACAATGAATTAAATTCAATGGTTGGTACAATTATTAAAATAATAACCAAATATAACATACTGAACAATTGTTGAAGGGAATCATGTATGTGCTGATGGTCCTCCCAACAATCCAAAGCAGTAAGACTTAGTTTGTGGATTTGGAAACAGTATAGGTAACCATACAGCTTAACACAAGATGTTGTTAATCACTTTATTCTGCAGCAGTACCAGCAACAGTTAGTTAAAAGACAGAACCAGGTACAGGATAAGAATAGAGGGTCTCAAAACACTTAGTAATCAAGAAATCCTAATGCAGTATTTTTTAAAAACTCAAATTGACAAACTGAGGCTCAGGAAGGCTGCCACCTGCTTTGTAAATAAAGTGTTTTTCTGTTTGTTTTGGGTTCTTTTGTGTTTGGTTTTTTTCCCTGAAGTGAGAAGCCAGAAGGCAGACAGACTCCCCATGTGCCAGACAGGTATCACTAGGCATGCCCGCTAGGGGGCGATGCTCTGCCCATCTGGGGCATTGCTCTGTTGCAATGGGAGCCATTCTAGTGCCTGAAGCAGAGGCCATGGAGCCATACTCAGCGCCAGGGCCAACTTTTGCTCCAATGGAGCCTTGGCTGCTGGAGGGGAAGAGAGAGATAGAATGGAGAGGGGGAAGGGTGGAGAAACAGATGGGCGTTTCCCCTATGTGCCTTGGCTGGAAATTGAACCCAGGACTTCCACACGGTGGGCTGACGCTCTACCACTAAGCCAACCGGCCAGGGCTATTTTTGTGCTTTTTATTCATTTTAGAGAGGAGAAAGAGAGAAAAAGGGGGGGGGGAGGAGCAGGAAGCATCAAGTCCCATATGTGCCTTGACCAGGCAAGCCCAGGGTTTTGAATCAGAGCCCTCAGTGCTCCAGGTGGATGCTTTACCCACTGCCCCACCACAGGTCAGGCTGTAAATAAAATCTTATTGGAACTAGGGCCAGGAATAGGGTGAGGTGAGTGAGGCTGAGCAGTTCAAGTGCAGAGTCAGATCTTGTCTTTATTTAAAAGTGTGATATTTTATTCAATATCAAGTCATGGGACTTCTTTGCATTAGTTTTTATTTTTTGAAATGGTGCTTTACAACAGCAATTTTTTTTTTAGCGAGAGAGATACAGAGACAGACAGGAAGGGAGAGAAATGAGAAGCATAAACTGGTAGTTGTGGCACTTTAGTTGTTCATTGATTACTTTCTCATATGTGCTTTGATGGGGGTGGAGGGGATCCCGCCAAGCCAGTGACCATGGAGTCATACCTATGATTCCATGCTGAAGCTGGCGACCTCAGGGTTTCGAACCCGAGTCCTCAGCATCCCAGGTTGCACTCTATTCTCTGCGCCACCATCTGGTCAGGTACAACAGCGATTTTCAATCAATGTGCCACAAGAAGTTTTAAAATAGGCAGTACCTGACTATTTAGTCTGGGGCACTGACCTCTTTCTCTTAATTGTCAAATAAAAAATGCCAACAGGCAACACAACAACAGCTGTCCCATGTGAATGAATCAACGTTATACCTATTTTGGGGGGTCAGATTAGCAAAAAATATATTTTTTGGTGCTGCAGAATTTTAGTAATTAGTTTATGTGTGCCATGAGATGAAAAGGGTTGAAAATCACTGCTTTAAAAATACCATCTTGATTAGTGAGTTTTGGGGGGCTCGCCTTAAAATTTTGCTACCAAGGAGTAAATATCTCATCGCAGTCCCACCCCAGAAAAGAACACACACAGGACTGTAAACAGAAGTAGTTTCTATGCCCAAATTCGGCAGCGACGAGCGAGCCACCATCCGGAAGGCCGGAGACTGACTGGTACATATCCTCTTCGGGCCCCACGCGATGACCTCAAAAGGCCCCTTCCAGGACCAATTACGAACTCCCTTAGGCCCCGCCGTCCATTTACAGAGAATCCTGCCCCCATCCCAACAGCCTGGTTCAGCTTAGGCCTGCCTCTCTTTTGGGACACTATAAGAGGAAGAGCTCCCAACCAGGAAACGCGCCAAAAGAGACAGCGGCTAGACAGGCTGAGGAGGAGCTGGGCGGCCGGCTGCGCGCGCCTCAAAGGTCAGAGGAACGCCGCGGAGGTGGTCGAGGCGCGGGAACCCCAGCACACGGTCTGGACAGCAAAAGCGCTCAAGGTGGGGTGGTGGGAGGTGTTTCCCTCCGGAGCGCGAGGCCGATCCGCCCGGTGCACGCCGGGAGCTGTAGTCCTGCCAGCCTCCGCCACCCGTTCAGCCGGGCTCGACCCCTGCCTCACCTAACACCTCGGCGCCCGACCTCCGCAACAGCAGAGGGATGCATTGTGTATGAACTGACCTCAGAAGCCACTTCGCCCATCATGACTTCCGCTTCTCCAGAGCTTCGCTTAGGACGAAATAGGTTTTGGCCTCCCTCAACAGCCGCGAAGTTGACCCCGCCGTCTCCAGCCCGGCTGCGATTTTAGAGCTTTCGCGCCTACCCAGAGTGGAGGTCCCACCCTTGACGATTTACACCAATCCAGAAGTGGCTTTCTACACGAGGCTACGCCCCCACGCCGTCCTACCAATCACGAAGCACCTTCGGCTAGCCCTACAAGTGTAATGTGGATTGGGTTGGCGCGTCCAGGCTCCGATTGTCAACTGAACCTGGGAGAGGCTGGACAGTGTTCTGACCCTGGGGTGTCGGACCATCTGCCTTGCAAGACCGTACCATTTAAGTGGTGGTCTTTGATCTCTGACTCTTGCCATAACGCGTTAGCTTCTATCAAGCAGCAATTTGAGGAGTTAAGTTCCTGCTCCAGGCAGGAAGTAAACTGGGAGAAGATCTCTGGGCACCAGAGGGCATCCGTGTCCCATACTAGAGCCCAGTGCTCCTTCTTGTGTGTGGCCCTCATACCAGTGAACATCAAAACCGAAACGTTTTGTTGTGGGCTGCTCAGATACTACAGAATATCCTTAGATAACCTTTATAATTCAGTTAAGATTAATCTGAAAATTCAGAAAACACCCACCCATTCCACTCCTAGGCTCTTTGGACAAGGCAGGAAAAAGAATAAAAGGTATGGAATTAGGCTAATCCCAGACTATTTTAATCCCTTGACACGGTACTGGTTACTATCTTTTTGCCCCTCCAAGTCTATTTTCTGTCCTTATACTTCTCTATCCAGGCAAGGTTGACTTCTCCCCCACTGAGTTCCTGAGCTCCCTTGACCTTTGGCTTCGGGGTTGAGTCAAGCTACTAGAAGGTACTTTACAAGATTACTGTAAGGAGTTCAGAGGGCACCAAAAAAGTTTACGCTAGTTATCACTCCAACTGCACCACCAAGGATCTTACCCACTGTTACTTCATCCTAATTTTAACAGGATTTTCTCGGTTTTAGCATTGAAAGGACTCACCTCCCAGAAGTATCCTCAGTCCTGGGAAAAGCAGGATAGTCATCCTATCCATTGGCCTCCTCTTCCAACTTTCCACCTTTAGCTGGATTCAGATAAAAGTTCTTTCTCCTGATCTTCACCTCCTCACCACTTCTCAACCCAATTCTGCCTTCACTAAGAGCCTATCATCTATTTTCTTCTCTCACATCTCAGTCTATTCACCTTTTTGCCCACTTTATTATTTTCTACATTGATAATTCCCAAATATACATCTATAGCACACCTCCCTCATTTTTGGAAGGCTAACATTTTGGGGGGAGTTGCCCTGTGCAAGAATTTTGCAAACATTATGTTATTAATCTTCAGAGTAACTTTGTGCCTGACCAGGTGGTGATAGAGTGGAAAGAGCACTGGCCTGGGATGCTGAGGACCCAGGTTGGAAACCCTGAGGCTGTCAACTTGAGCGCGGGCTCATCTGGCTTGAGCGTGGGGTCACCAGCTCGAGTACGGGGTCTCTGGCTTGAGCAAGGGGTCACTGGCTTGGCTGAAGCCTCCCCCAACCTCCATCAAAGCACAGATGAGAAAGCAATCAATGAACAACTAAGGTGCCTCAATGAAAAATTGATGCTTCTCAACTTTCTCCCTTCCTGTCTGTCTATACCTGTCTGTTTGTCCCTGTCTGTCTTTCTCAAAAAAAAAGAGTAACTTTGTAAGGTAAGTAATATTACTGTTTCCATTTATCAGAGGAGGAAACGAACCCTTTAAAAGGTGAGTAACTAGTGGAGCCAATATTCACACCCTGTTCAGTCTGACTCCAGAGCTTATACTTCTCAGAAAGACCTTGCTGGAGTACCCTCTATGTCTCTGTCTACCTCCTGTTGAGGTTTGTTTGGCACTTTGTTTTCCTTAACACCATATCCTCACTCTCTAGACTAATCACTCTCACATTTGAGCATGCATCAGAGTGATGTGAAGGGCTGGTAAAAACAAATTGTTGCACCCTACTCCCAGAGTTTCTGATTCAGTATGTCTCATGTGAGGTCTAAGAATCTGCATTTCTAACAAGTTGCCAGGTGATGCAAATGCTGCTGACATGGAGAACACAGTGTTAGAACCACACTTTTGAAGATACCTGGCTCCCGGCAGGGAAGTTGATCAATATTTGTTGAACTAATTAATTCAATCACTTGACAACTATATTATTTTTCCTGAACCCCTGTGGAAGTGAATATATGAGATAATACTCCTAATATTAGCATTTTCAGAACTAATTAGCATTTTCCTCTCTTTTCAGAATACGTCTTTAGTCATTCTAAGAGAGAGAGAGCAAACTGATTTGTACAATGGGTGGAAGGGGTAATATAGGAAAAACCTTTTATTCTATATATTAACTTGTGCCAAGCTAACAGGAGTCTGTATTTGGCATTAGCAGTCTGTATTCTCAATTTTGTTGAATGGCACCATAATTCATCACTCACCGATTCAGAAACCTGGGAGTCACCTTGACTTTGCTCTGTCTCTTGTCTCTCAAGGTTAAATCATTCAAAAAGTTCTGTTTATGAAGTTGGTAGATATCAGCAAGGGAAAGATCTGGAATGTTCATTCTGCAGGGATATGCCTGAATCTGTCCCATAAGTGGCTTAGTGACCTTAAGGAAGTCACTTAGCTTCTCAAAGCCTTGCTTTCTCCATTTGAAATTAGGAGACATTGAATTAGATTATGATTTTCTAATGGGTTTACTTGAAAGAGCTCCTGGAAGTAAGGTACTCTATAGGAAATACTTTGTAGTACTGATACATTTAATTTGGTCATATCAATTGGAAAACATTTTCATTAGATCTATTATTTTATCATCAAAAATCAAAATGAAAAAAGCAATTCAGAGATTGCATGTCTATGAAATAATAAGGTATGTAATTTAACATGCTCAAGCCATTGTAAAATTCTATTTATATTTGCTTACTGGAATACAAACAAAAGCGGATTCCAAAGGCTTACGAATGTTTGGAGGGAAATGCTGATTAAGTAATACATTTTAGTACATCTTTTCTGAAAATTGAGAAAGGCTACCATGTTAAATTTTTAGTACTAGTGTGCTTTTTTAAAGTCCTAGGTCACTAAATCGTTATTCCTAGAGAAGCACTGCCACTTTGTGGCAGTGCTTGGTCATGTCAGTCCACCTATCCTAAAACCATTTATTTTTTCATTTAAAATTTACTGAAAGAGCCTGACCAGGTGGTGGCACAGTAGATAGGCATCAGACTGGGATGCAGAGGACCCAGGTTTGAAACCTCGAGGTTGCCGGCTTGAGCGCAGATTCATCCAGCTTGAGCGTTGGCTCACCAGATGAGCACAGGGTCGCTGGCTTGAGCATGAGACCAGAGACATGACCCTATGGTCGCTGGCTTGAGCTCAAAAGTCACTGGATTGAAGCCCAAGGTTGCTGGCTTGAGCAAGGGGTCACTCACTCTGCTGTAGCCGCTCCAGTCAAGGCACATATGAGAAAGCAATCAATGAACAACTAAGGTGCCGCAAGGAAGAATTGATGCTTCTCATCTCTCTCCTTTACTGTCTGTCTGTCCCTATCTTTTCCTCTCTCTGTCTCTGTCACACACACACAAAAAATTATTGAAAGAGTTGTTGAAACTTTCCTTCAGGACAATAAAATAATTACATCTCCCAGAATCTGTTTTTTAAAAGATTCATACTGTAATTCCATATAGTTATGAAGCTTCTTTTGGAGAGCACTCTGCTTGAAGGTCAGGGCTGTTTTTCTTGCTCAATGTAGTACCCAATGACCTTTAAAAATGGCTCAGGACCTGCCTGACCAGTAGTGGTGCAATGGATGGAGCATCAACCTGGAATGCTGAGGACCCAGGTTTGGGCTCATCTGACTTAAGTGCAGTCTCACCGGCTTGAGTGTGGAGTCACCAGCTTAAGTATGGGATCAAAGATATGATCCCATGGTTGCTGGCTTGAGCCCAAGGTCACTGGCTTGAACAAGAGATCACTGGCTCGGCTGGAACCCCCTGGTCAAGTCACATATTAGAAGCAATCAATGAATAACTATAAAGTGCTGCAACTATGAGCTGATGCTTCTCATCTCTCTCTCTCCCTTCCTGTCTGCCTGCCTCTCTGTCTGTCTCTCACACATGTGCACACACACACACACACACACACACACACAAGCATAGGACCTGACACATAGTGGGTGCTTAATAAATAACTGTGGAACAAATTGTTAAAATACCATGGCCTAAAAACAAAACAAAAAACTCCAGGGCCTTTTCCATGGCATGTCAGCACACACACCAGCAGCTTCTTGTATGCAGAAGCTCCTTTACTACAATGTTGGCAACCTGAAGTACCTATAAAATATTCATCCACTCATTCATCAGACCTTGAGCACCTATATTAAGCCTATGCTAGACACAGAGAATATAAAGATAAATAAAATACAGCCTTATACTCAGAAGGTTTTCCATTGCTGGCTGGGGACAGGCAAGCAAACAAGCTACGTAATAGTGGAAACGAATACAAGTAGCTGCAGGGCGCCAAGAGAGGGGCAACTGACTTGCCTGGGGGAAGGCAGGAGGAGATGAATCCTGAACTGAGTTTCAAAATGGACTGGAGTCCTACAGGCTGGCACAGGGCGAAGAAGGCGTTCCAGGTATGTGTAGGGGCTTGATAAAGCATGTTGTGTTTGGGGAAATGAAAGTAGGTCAGTGTGACTAGAGTACAGGGTGTGTTTGTATGTGCGTCTGTGTGTGTGTGTGTGTGTGTGTGTGTGTGTGTGTGTGTGTGTGTGTGTGTGTGGATGGCCAGAATAAAGGCTGAAAGGTAAACAGGGAAGAAAAAATCTAGAATGTTATGTGTAGAATTTAGTTTTTAGACACTATGAATTGAGCAGCTGGGAGGTAGGTGTTTTGTTAAGGAGAGCAACATGGTTAGATATGTTCGAGAAAGATTATTCTGGTAGCATCTGAGGGATGGATTTGGAAGGGGGTTAGATGGAAGCAGGAAGACCAGTTGTCTAGGTGGGATATTATAAGGACCTGAACTATGTCAGTGATAGTAACAATGGAGAGGAGGAGATGGAGTGGAAAAAAGAGGCAAAATTGACATGGCCTGTTAGAGGACTAACCTTGAGGGGCAAGGGACAGTGGAGTCAGTGTGACCCTCAGGTTTCTGGATTGGTTGAGTGACAGATTATGGTGCCATTCACCAAAATATAGGTCACTAATGCCATTCACCAAAATATAGGTCACTAATGCCAAATGTAGACACTTTAGCTTGGTACAAGTTAATACAAGGAATAAAAGGTTTTCCCTTCCTAGTTCACCTTGGTCCACCCATTGTCCAAATCGGAGCTAGCTCTCTCTCAGCTTTTCTGGTGACTGAAGAGGAGTTCCCCAGGCGCAGACTCACCTCTCCACTCCATTTCCAAACTGCCATCCGTGCAGCACTCAACACATTAACTCAGCGCTTGTTGTATTCTATTTATTTTCTCTTTAATTCCCTTTTCCTTTCTGGCCACCAACCCAGGAAAAATGTATAAAAGAAATTCCTCTGCTCTGTTTCATTCCATTTTTTTCCCTCAAGCTTTTTTGTAGAAACCCAATGTTTTCATGACCCAACCTTTGCCTAAAGCCCTGTAGAAACTTAAATGCCTGGGAGGTGCCACTGGCATTTATGCAGACATTCGTATGGTCAGGACTTGGTCAATTACATCTCAATCACTTGTGCCTCAACCAGTCTAGGGAGACTCTACCCAAATAGGTATGTTTGGGCGCAGGGGGTTCTATCACAGGACAGAGGATTTCTGCTACGCTCCTACTCTGATTTAATTTTTTTTTCTATTGATTCCACTTAGTTGTGCACCCATTGATTGCTTCTCATACGTGCCCTGACTGGGGCTCGAATCAGTGTCCTTGGGGTTGAGACAGCAACCCCAGGATTGACCTGGAGACTTTAGGGTCGAACTGGCAACCTCGGCTCTCGAGGAGGATGCTCTATCTCTGTGCACTGTGTCACTGGCCAAAGCTGTGTTAAATTTTTAATTGGGCCCTGGCCAGTTGGCTCAGTGGTAGAACATCAGCCGGCGTGTGGAAGTCCTGGATTCGATTTCCGGCCAGGGCACACAGGAGAAGCGTCCATCTGCTTCTCCACTCTTCCCCATCTCCTTCCTCTCTATCTCTCTCTTCCCCTCCCACAGCCAAGACTCCACTGGGGCAGGGTTGGTCCAGGCGCTGAGAATGGCTCCATGGCCTTCACCTCAGGCACTACAATAGCTCTGGTGGCATTAGAGTGGTGGCCCAGATGGGCAGAGCATCACCCCCTGGTGGGCATTCTGGGTGGATCCCGGTTGGTCGGGCACATGCTGCTGGAGTCTGACTGCCTCCCTGCTTCACTTCAGAAAAAATACAAAATTAAGAGAAAAATGTAATTGAATGTTAATGCCTGATCCCTTCAAGACATGCCAGATAATTCAACTGTACCTAGAAAGGCAGAGTCATATAGGAATAGAAGAACTCTTTTTAGTGGGAAAAGGAATAGTTCCTAAGATAGAAAGTGGCACCACACAGACAAAACAATATTGTTCCCACTGTAGGTCCAAAGGATAGTTTTACTAGTGGTATTCAACCAGGGGATATATCACAGTTGTTATAATGACCCTGCCTCTACTGGAATTTACTGGGTAGAGACAAGGTTGCTAAATGTCAGTGAGAAACACTGAAATAAGCAAAGAGGAAGAGGGAGAATGTTTTAGGTAGGGAAAATGGAATAGGTAAAGGCACAGAGACATAAGTGATGGTTAGATTTGTCAGGGAATTATTCAACTAGTGGCTTATGGTGATGGGATATAATAAGGTAGGGGATAAAATGTCAAAGTTGTTCAGTTAAATTTAACTCAGTCGAGTTCTATAGAGTGTCTCTTTGGAACCTGAATACCTGCTAGATAATGGGATAGAGAGAGAGAACAAAACAAGGTATATTCCTTTGAAGATAAAACACATACACAAATAAATAAATTACAAAGCAGATTTTTATGAGTGCTACAGGGAAGATATGAGATCTATGCTCTAGAAGCAAGATTATAACAGACCTTGAATATGAAGTATGGACCTTTACACATGATGTAATACAGTAATTCATTCATTCACTCTACAAATCTTTATTGAGCATTATGATAGATTGTTTGAATCGTCACAGCTCTCTGTGTCCCCTTACTTTCTCAGTGTGCTTTTGCTACTTCCTGTCTGTCTGTCTGTCTCTATCTGTCCCTCTCTCTGTCTCTGTTGCTAAAAAAAAAGTTCTCATGACAAGAAAAAAATTCTGTAACTATGCATGGTGACAGATATTACCTAGTCTTATTGTGGTGATCATTACACAATATTTACAAGTGTTGAGTCAGTACATTGCATATCTGAAACTAATATAATGTTTTATGTCAATTATACCTCAATAATTTTTTTAAGAGAAGAACAGGAAAGAGACAGAGAGAGAAACATTGATTTGCTGTTCCACTTATTCATGCCATCATTGGTTGATTTTTGTATGTGCCCTGACTGGAGACTGACACACAACTTCAACATGTTAGGATGACACTCTAACCAACTGAGTTACCCAACCGGGGCCTATCTCAATAATTTTGAAAATGTTTACTTAAAAAGGGGTTTAGCCTGACCAGGCGGTGGTGCAGTGGATAGAGCATCAAACTGGGATGCGGAAGACCCAGGTTCGAGACCCTGAGGTTGCCAGCTTGATCTCAGGGCCCATCTGGCTTGAGCAAAAGCTCTCCAGGTTGGACCCAAAGTCATTGGCTCCAGCAAGGGGTTGCTTGGTCTGCTGAAGGCCCATGGTCAAGGCACATGTGAGAAAGCAATCAATGAACAACTAAGGTGTCGCAATGGCAACGAAAAACTAATGATTGATGCTTCTCATTTCTCTCTGTTCCTGTCTGTCTGTCCCTATGTATCCCTCTCTCTGACTCTCTCTCTGTCCCTGTAAACAAAAAGTGGGGGGTTTAGAGGATGACAAGTGTGATTAAGGGTTAAAGAGAAGAGTTTCTATTTCAGAAAAATAAAGCCTTTGAAGAAAATAGAGTTTTCTTTAAAAAGCGGTTTTTATGCTTGATGACCCTCTAGCAACTATCACTCAATTTTTCCATGATTCTAACCCAAATCCTTATAATTGCATTAAAATCCATTTATAGATCATAGGGATGAGTCGGCTCATCCTATCTTCTCACATAAAATAAACTGAACCTCAGAGAAGTATGTCTGAAACTTACTTATATTACATTATATATATATATATTTCAGACTCATCCCGGTACAACAAGTTTGCAGGTTCAATCCCCAGTCAGGGCACATACAAGACTCAACCAATGAATGCATAAATAAGTGGAACAATAAGGTGACGTTTCTCTTTCTCTCCCTCTCTCAAATCAATAACGTTTTTAAAATTGAAATATTTTAGACTAGAAAGTTATATATATACATACATATATATGTATGTATATGTGTGTGTGCATATATATATATATATATATATATATATATTAACTAGTTTTAATATAAACCTTGAAGGCTATTACTTAACTTTTGATGTATCCTAATAAGAAATATATAATCCAGGAGTGGTTTATTATTATCTGAGAAATGCTAATGAACAGTCCATATTCCAACAGCAGCTACAGCAAGAATTTCAAATATCTTTATCTCCATTCAACACTAGAAGGCTATTAAATATGGTTAGGTGTTAGATATGGTTTTTCATGGATGAAATGAGTGCTGTCAAGATACGAGATTTGGTTAGAATCACCTCCATTGTACAGAAACCTCCACTCTTGCCTGACCAAGAAATGAGAATCTAGTGACTAGAGAATCTAGAGCCTAGCAGCTAGGTTCTTTAGAGTGATGTAATAGGCCAGGATCTATTCAGTCCTTTTTTCTTCATTTAGTGGAGGGTCCTGTTACCTGATTTTGACTAGGAGGTGAATTATAAATATTCTGATTAGAATCCTGCTGCTAGAATATTATCTTATTAACCTAAAGTAAACATTTCATGAAAAATGCTTGGCAAAGTGTCTAAAAAGATCCAGAGCTGGGACTTCATTGAGCTTGCAAGTTGTATGACTGGTTTTGCCTGCTTGTTCATAAATATTTGAGCATGTGGCAGATTTCCGTGTGGGACTTGCTTTCATTGTAACGCACTATTTGGTAGTAAGGTTTGGGGAAGGAAAATGTGACCCATCTCCCACTTTGAAAGTTGCTGATATCTGCCCCTCCACCTCGCAGTAACAACAACCAAATAAAAATCCACTCAATAATTAATAAGTAAATGTTTATTAATATAATATAATTAATGAACAAATTGGCTTGGGTTCAGCTATTTCTTAAGATCATTTCTTACAGTCACATAACAGATTTATTCTTGCCACCATTAAATGCAAAGCAAATCATTAGTACCTACATTAATAAAAAGAGAAGCCAACCAATCTTGAATCAAGGTAGACAATGCAATGTTATAGGAAGTTAGCTTACTGCAGGCTGGAGAATATGTTGGAAAGAGGAACACTGGAGACAGAAACACCAGTGAGGAGATTGTTGCTATAGCCCAGGTGAGGCAAGTCAGAGGTGCAACATGGTGTAACAGAACAAGCCTGGGTAGTGGCATCAGACAGGTCCACTTATCAGTCATGGAACTGTGGGGAAGTCACTTTGCTCTTCTCAGATTCAATCTTCCCTGAATGAAATAACGATTAAATGAGATGGTAACTCATTGATTGGCAATTAGTAGGCATTAAATAAGTGCTTGTTACTTTCACCACCATTAAACTGTAAGATGGGATGGTGGAATGGATGCAGAAAGACTAGCCTCAGCCTAAACAATGGCATAACCTCCTGTCACCAAACATTAGGAGCAACATTTGGCAACAATTTGCTAGAATGCTTTTGTCCTTTTTGCCTGACAAGATAATTTCAAATCAACTAACTTTTATTAAGCAGAGCACTTATAGTCAAAGAACAGAAATGATAAAGAAATAAAGAAAATGTCTGCCTTTAAGGAGCTTCCAGTCTTAATATTTTTTTGTATCTATTAATACTTTTGCCCTGACCGGGTAGCTCAGTTGGTTGAGCATCATTCTGAAGCATCAAGATTGCTATTTTTATCCCTGGTCAGGACACATGCAAGAACCAACCAATGATAGGTTGAACAAGTCGATGTTTCTCTCTATATATGTCTCTCTCAAATCAATAAAGTTTTTAAAAATTTTTAATACTCTAATTTCCCCCTTTCTGAGATACCTTTAGCTTTCCCAATACATGACATCAGATTCAACTATCATTTCTGAGAAGGAACTGGTATGCCAGGCACTAGACTAGACCTTCCTTATACATTATTTAAAGGATCTTTTTATTTTTTCTTTATTCATTTTAGAGAGGAGACACAGAGTGAATGAGACAGAGAGAGAGAGAGAGAGAGAGAAAGGGGGGAAGAGCTAGAAGCATCAACTCCTATATGTGCCTTGACCAGACCAGTGCAGGGTTTTGAACTGGCGACCTCAGTCTTCCCAGGTCGACACTTTATCCACTGCACCACCACAGGTCAGGCCCTTATACATTATTTAATCAACACAACAAACCTACAAAGTCAATACTATTATTACCCCCATTGTTAAAGATGGAAACTAAGACCCAGAGAAGGAAGAAAGGTTTATTATTCAAGATCACATAGCTAATTAATAGTTTAGCTAAGATTCAAATCTAATCTTTCTAATTCCAAGTCCAGTGCTCTTTCCACTGTTCCAGGATGTTTCTTTTCTGTAAAGATGTGTGACCTTGTTATCTTATTCAAAGACATCACCCCTGTTAGAAATGCAGAGTTTTTAGGAGGCTGTTAGAGGTGAGTTTCCACCATAAGGATATGAATTTGATAAATACGCTCAGATGCTACCAGTAATACTTGGAAAAATCACCAAATGAAACATCTGGCACAGGAGTGCAGTAATAATATTTTCTTCTCATGGAAGCAAATGACACTTATACATTATCACCATTAATCAAGGTATGGCTATCACAGTCTACATTCAAACAATACTGCACTCTTTTATGAATAATGTAAGAAACCATGCAAGAGTATAATTTCATTTACCCACCTCTGCCCTTTGAATCCTTGTTATATATTTATAAATTCCACAATACATTGTACACATATGTAACATATATACATCTATAAATATAATTGGAGATAATTTCTGAAAAGGTTTTTTTATACTGAATGCAGGTATTTACCATTCCTGGTGCTCCTCATCTATTCCTGTAGATCTGAATTTTTCATCTGATATCATTTCCCATCAGCTTCTAGAATTTCTTTTAGCAGGTCTTCCTGAAACAAATTCTCCCAGCTTTTGTCTACCTGCAAATGTTTTTATTTTATCTTCATTTTTGAAGGATATTTTTGTTTTCTCCTTCTGTCACTTTAAAGATGACATCCATTGTCTTCGGCCTCCATTTCTGATGTCATCCATCGTTTGTATCATTGCTTCCCTGTGTGTAATATGTCCTTTTCTCTGGCTGCTTTTAAAATTAATCTTTAGGCCCTGGCCAGTTAGTTCCATCAGTTAGAGCATCCTCCTGAAACACCAAGGTTGCAGGTTTAACCCCCAGTCAGGGCACAGACGGAAAGTGACCAATGAATGAAGCACAACTAAGTGCAGCAAATAAATAAATGCTTCTCTCTGTGTGTCTCTCTAAAATTATCAATCAACAAAAACAAATTAATTGGAAGTTATCATTATCTTTGATTTTGAGTAGTTTGACTATGTTATATCTACTTGTGGTTTTATTTATTTATTTTTTTTACAGGGACAGAGAGAGAGTCAGAGAGAGGGATAGACAGGGACAGACAGGAATGGAGAGAGGTGAGAAGCATCAATCATTAGTTTTTCGTTGCCGTCACAACACCTTAGTTGTTCATTGATTGCTTTCTCACATGTGCCTTGACCGTGGGCCCTCAGCAGACCGAACCACCCCTTGCTGGAGCCAGCAACCTTGAGTCCAAGCTGGTGAGCTTTTGCTCAAGCCAGATGGGCCCGCGCTCAAGGTGGCGAGCTTGGGGTCTCGAACCTGAGTCTTCCGCATTCCAGTCTGATGCTCTATCCACTGCGCCACCGCCTGGTCAGGCTACTTGTGGTTTTATATATGTTTATCTTACCTAGGATTTGCAGGATTATAGGACACTTCTTGGATCTCTGTATAATATATCATATTTATTTTATAAAACTCTCAGCTATTATCTTTTTCCCCCATTGATTTGAGAGAGAAAAAGAAAGAGAGAAGGTAAGTGAGAGAGAGAGAAGCATCAACTTGTTCCACTTAGTTGTTCCATTAATTGCACACCCATTGGTTGCTTCTCGCATGTGTCCTTACCAGGGATTGAACCCACAACTTTGGTGCGCCTGGGTGACACTCTATCCACTGAACACCCAGCCAGGGCCTCAACTGTTATCTTTTCAAATACTTTTTTGTTGTTGATTTTCTCTGTCTGGGATTCCAATTATACACATGTTAGAACATTTAATACTGTCTTATTTCCTGGATACTTTATTCACTATTTTTTTTCTTTTTGAATTTTATTCTGTTTTTAAAAGATGTTATCTATTTTCTTTTATTATATTTTTAAAGATTTTATTTATTGATTTTTAGAGATGGGGGTGGGTGGAGAAGCTGGAAGCATCAGCTCATAGTAGTTGCTTCCTGAATGTGCCTTGACCGGGCAAGCCCAGGGTTTCGAACAGGCAACCTCAGCATTCCAGGTCAACTCTTTATCCACTGTGCCACCACAGGTCAGGCATACGTTATTTATTTTAGAGAGAGGAGAGAGAAAGGGGAATAGGAGTGGTAAATATCAACTCATAGCAGTTGCCTTTCATATGTGCCTTGACTGGGGTTTCAAACTGGTGACCTCAGCACTCCAGGTTAATGATTTACCCATTGCAACACCACAGATCAGGCTCCTTGTACTTTAATTTGGGTAATTTACACTGACCTGTCTTCAAGAACCTGATTCTTTCCTCTGCTGTGTTCAGTTTGCTATTAAGGCCACTGAAAATCATTCTTTTTTTTTTTTTCCACAGGGACAGTGAGAGAGTCAGAGAAAGGGATAGATAGGGACAGACAGACAGGAACGGAGAAAGGTGAGAAGCATCAATCATCAGTTTTTCGTTGCCCTCGCAACACCTTAGTTGTTCATTGATTGCTTTCTCACATGTGCCTTGACCGCGGGCCTTCAGCAGACTCAACAACCCCCCGCTGGAGCCAGCAACCTTGGGTCCAAGCTGACGAGCTTTTTGCTCAAGCCAGATCGGCTCACGCTCAAGCTGGCGAGCTCGGGGTCTCGAACCTGGGTCTTCTGCATCCCAGTCCGACGCTCCATCCACTGCACCACCGCCTGGTCAGGAATGAAAATCATTCTTCATTTATTGTATTTTATTTTTCATTCCTAGCACTTCAATTTGGTTATTTGTTATAGTTTCCACCTCTCTGCAGAAATTCCCCACCTGTTCATGCATGCTATCCACCTTTTCCACTATAACCTTTACACATTTACCATAGCTATTTATTTATTTTTATTAATTTAAGAGAGAGAGAGAAACATCAATTTGTTGTTTTGCTCATTTATGCATTCATTGGTTGATTCTTGTATGTGCCCTGACCAAGGATTGAACCTGCAACCTTGGTGTATTGGGAGAACCCTCTAACCAACTGAGCTACCCAGCCAGTGCTATCATAGCTATTTTAAAGAGTTTGATAATTTTAAATCTGAGCTATCATTTTATCTGTTCCCAGCACTATTTGCACTCTTTTTTTAAAAAAAAAAGATTTTATTTATTCATTTTAGGGAGGAGAGAGAAAGAAGGTGGGGAGGAGCAGGAAGCATCAACTCCTATATGTGCCTTTACCAGGCAAGCCCAGGGTTTCAAACCAGTGACCTCAGTGCTCCAGGTCCACACTTTATCCTCTACACCACCACAGGCCAGGCTTATTTTCACTCTTGACCATGGCTGTTATTGTCGTTGTTGTTCTTTTTTTTAATTCTTTTTTGGCTCTTTGTGTGTCTTAAAAATTTCAATTATATGTTTTTGTGTAAAAGAACTGTAGAGCCTCACCTGTCGTGGAGCAGTGGATAAAGCATCCACCTGGAGCTCTGAGGTCTCTGATTCAAAACTCTGGGCTTGCTTGATCAAGACACATATGGGAGTTGATGCTTCCTGCTCCTCCCCCTTCTCTCTCTCTCTCTCTCCTCTCCTCTCTAAAATAAATAAATAAATATATAAAAATATCTCTAAAAATATAAAAGAGCCTGACCAGGCGGTGGCACAGCGGATAGGGCGTCGGACTGGGATGTGGAGAACCCAGGTTTGAGACCTCAAGCTCGCCAGCTCGAACACAGGCTCATGTGGTTTGAGCAAAAGCTCACCAGCTTGGACCCAAGGTCGCTGGCTCCAGCAAGGGGTTACTCGGTCTGCTGAAGGCCCGCGGTCAAGGCACGTGTGAGAAAGCAATCAATGATCAACTAAGGTGTCCCAATGAAAAACTGATAACTGATGCTTCTCATCTCTCTCTGTTCCTGTCTGTCCCTATCTATCCCTCTCTCTGACTCTCTCTCTGTCCCTGTAAAAAAAATAATAAATAAATAAATAAAAATATAAAAGAACTGTAGAATTCAACATATGAAGAAGAAAGAGCAAACCCCTTTTCCTTTTTTTAAAATTTATTTTATTTTTTAAATTCATTTTAGAGCCTGACCTGTGGTGGCGCAGTGGATAAAGCGTCGATCTGGGAACACTGAGGTCGCCAGTTCAAAACCCTGCACTGGTCTGGTCAAGGCACATATGGGAGTTGATGCTTCCAGCTCCTCCCCCCTTTCTCTCTCTCTCTCTCTCTCTCTCTCTCTCTCTCTCTCTTTCTCACTCTGTGTCTCCTCTCTAAAATGAATAAATAAGAAGAAATAAAAAAAAAATAAAAAAGTTAAATTCATTTTAGAGAGGAGACACAGAGTGATAGAGAAAGAGAGGGAGAGAAAGAGAGAAAGGGGGGAGGAGCTGGAAGCATCAACTCCCATATGTGCCTTGACCAGGCCAGTGCAGGGTTTTCAACTGGCAACCTCAGTGTTCCCAGGTCGACGCTTTATCCACTGCGCCACCACAGGTCAGGCTGAACAAACCCCTTTTTGTCGGGTCACTAGTGTGGTAGAAATTAGTTAATCTACCCTGTAGTTGAGCAGGGTCTGAGCTTTGTTGTGGCTCTAGTGGAATTCAGTTCACTACTGTTTTCAAATGGTTTGTTTGTCTAGTTGATTGATTGGTTTAAAATATTTTGAGGGTGGATCAAGACTTTCTCTTCAGCAGGGCTTAGATTCTGAGGATCAGCATATTGGTAGTAAACTCTTTATACTTTTAGACAGGTCCCATATTTCTAAACTGTGGAAGATCTCTTTCTACTTTATAATTTGGCTGCTAGATTTGAGGGTTACTGGAGAGTTAGTCTCGTGCTTGATTTTCTGTGTTTTGGGAGATCTTTCTCTACCCTGCTGCCTGGCTCCAGCTTTTGCAAATTGGCTATGGTATCTTTGATTAAATCCAGCAGTGTCCCTGTTCAACTTTTTCTTTAATGGATACAGCCATAAATAGATTAAGGAAAGACTTTTCTCTTTATACTCCAAATTTTAAAAAAGGAAGTTGTAATTGAATGTTACTTTTGGCCCACCAACTGTACCCCTGGGAAAATAACAAAAATGATAAAAAATGTCCCTTTCCTTTTGTTGGAATTGCAACCCAGACCAAGAGCTTCAGTACCCAGATACTCTGTAAGGTTGTAAGGTTGCAGGCATCCATGCCACCGCTGACGCCAAGTATGGAGAAGCAATTCCTCCTCAGGGGTGAGGGCTAGATGGTTGAAGAATCCTGTTTTAAACAGAAGACAAAAAACAGTGAAGCTACCAGAAAGATCTGGTCTGGGTGTTAAATATAATAATAAATAAATGGTATGGAGCCTGACCAGTTATGGCACAGTGGATAAAATATCGACCTGGAATGTTGAGGTTTCCAGTTCAAAACCTTGGGCTTGCTCAGTCAAGACACATACAGAAGTTGAGGCTTCCTGCTCCCCATACTCTTTCTCTCTCTCAAGTAAATAAAAAATAATACATAAATAAATAACTAGTATTGCGTGAGCAGGCAGTGGCACAGTGGATATAGCATTGGTTTGGGACTCTGAGGACCCAGGTTCAAAACATTGAGGTCGCCAGCTTGAGTGTGGGATCATAGACATGAACTCAAGGTTGCTGGCTTGAATCCAAGGTCACTGGCTTGAGTAAGGGGTCACTGGCTCAACCGGAGCCCCCGGATCAAGGCACATATGAGAAAGCAATCAATGAACAACTAAGGTGCCAAAACTATGAGTTGATACTTCTCATCTCTCTCCCTTCCTGTCTGTCTGTCCCTGTCTAAAAAGCAAATAAATAAATAAATAAATAAATAAATAAATAAATAAATAAATGGTATTGAAAGACTCTGATTGGATTCTGAGGCTTGGTATTCTAAAATTTTCATCTGAGTTAAAGAAAGCAAAATATGATCTAGTTCTAGGGAAAGAGGCAGCATAGCCAATTGGTTAAGCATCTGGGCTCTGGAGTTAGAGTACCTAGATTCAATTTCCTTCATCTTAGCCTTGTATTTACCTCCTTTGTGCTTTGGTTTCTTTAGTGGTGAATTGGAGATAATGATAGTACCTACTTCATAAGGTTGCTGAGGATTATGTAATTAATTTATAATTACTTATTTTATAGGTTAATATGGAATAGTACTGGCTCATAACAGACATTATAAAAATGTTTTCAATTATTATTATCACTAATTTTTGACATATTCAGAAACACCAGGATGTGTGGACAATGATATAAAATAAAATTTGTGGCCCAAATTACCCTTACCCACTCTATATACATACTTCAGCCCAAACTTTTCAAATATTTTCCCCACATAACTTGGAGATTCCATTTTATAACTACCATCCTTTCAGGACTTCATACATTTATGCATATATCCTCCTGTGTGGATACCATGGACATATAAGGCTTAACAACAGGGAGAAGTCAACCTGAGTTGGCTCCTTGGCAAGTAGGGAGTGCCTCCATGGTCAGGTAGCTGAAAAATTGAATGAACTGACCAGGGAGAAGTACTTCTGGCCCAATGCTAACCTCTGGGAAAAAGAAAACAAGAGACATTCGGGAAGACCAGAGGCATCAAGAACTCTAAGTAATGTGGTTTCTCAAGGAAAGAACTCACATCTCTCCTGAACGCCTGGTCCCAGAGCCTAGAATAGTGCTGTTCATTTGATGGTTTCAAAATATTGTTGCTGGGAAGGAAAAATAGTAGTTGAACAGATATGTTTACCTCTTCTCCTTCCTGGAACTCCACAGAAATGAGACAAGTGAATAAACCCACAAGGATAAAGGTGAGAGAAGAGACATCAGAAGATGAGAGGATGGAAAGCCAAGTGGAAAAATCAGCAGAGCTGAGAAAGCTGCATATCAAATGTCTGCCAAGGTGGTGCTAGTGAAAAGAAAGCCACTTCCTGCCATAGAACCCCAGCTTAGTTCAAATTCTAGAGGACCCAGAAACACGGGAAGAAAGACCCACAGAGAAGAATGGGTTGAAGAGAGAGGATTGGATGATAGTCTCTATAAAGGTTCATTAGCCTTCAGGTCCCCGCTACAATCTTGCACCTGTCAGAGGATTATTCCTCCCTGGCAGGAGTCTGGAGGTTTAGTCTTTACAGCAATGGAATCAGAGAGGTGTCTCACTAGAAAAAGGGAGATTTGGCCCTGGCCAGTTGGCTCAGAGGTAGAGTGTCAACCCAGTGCATGGGAATCGCGGGTTTGACTCCCAATCAGGGCGCAGAAGAGAGGTGATTATTTGTTTCTCCCCCCCCACTTCTACTCTCTCTCTCTCTCTCTCTCTCTCTTTCCCTCTCTCTACCCCACAGCCATTTCTCAATTGATGTGAGGGCATTAGCCCCAGGCACTGAGGAGGGCTCCATGGAGCCTCTGCCCCAGGTGCTAAAAGTAGCTCAATTATGAGCATTGGTCCTAGATGGGCAAAAGCATTGGCCCCATTTGAGGGTCGCCAGGTGGATGCTGATCAGTGTGCATGCTGAAGTCTGTCTCTGTCCTCTCACTTAAAAAAAAAAAATTGAAGAAAAGAAAAAAAAGGGGGGAGATTCATTGGAAGTCTACCTACTGAACAAAGAGAAAATATACTTCTCTATCCACTCTCACCCAGTCTTCACTGTCACCTTGATTGGTAGCTAGGCTGTTACACTCCTTTTTCTTTCTTTTTTTTTTTTAATTAAGTGAGAGGCAGGGAGGTGGAGACAGACTCCCACATGAGGATCCTGGCAAGCCCCTACCGGGTGATGCTATGCCTAGCTGGGCCACAGCTCCATTGCTCAGCAGCCAAGCTATTTTAGTGCCTAAGGTTGAGGCCATGGAGCCATCCTAAGTGCCCGAGGCCAACTTTGCTTGAAGCATTTGAGCCATGGCTGCAGGAGGGAAGAGAGGGGGGTAAGGAGGAAGCAGCAGATGGGTGCTTCTTCTGTGTGCCCTGACCAGGAATCAAACCCAGGACTTTCACATGCTACTGATGCTCTACCGCTGAGCCAAACAGCCAGGGTGTTCCCCTCCCTAGACATGAAAATGGGGGATTTTTCTCTGGAGAAAATGAACAGCCTCAAAAACAACCTAAAATTGTTGCTACTATTATGAAAGCTTCCAGTGACAAATTCCATACATGGATCCAGAATTCAAATCAACCTTTTAATACCTAACTTTTCAATGTGAATGGGCAAAAAAGATCAGCAGACATTTGATGAAAGCCTCCAAAATAAATGGAGGAGACTAAAACAAATAAAAAGAAGGAATTAATATAACACTTGCCTCTCTTTCATACACTCTTTATTTCCTTCTATATCATCCTGATCCTTCTCTATCTTCTTTACTGAATCATCCTCATTTTTTCAACCTTTAAATTTTTACACTGCTAGGACCCTACCAATCCCAGAACTTGTGTGTGTGTGTGTGTGTGTGTGTGTGTGTGTGTGTGTGTGTGTGACAGAGACAGACAGAGAGGGACAGATAGGGACAGACAGACCAGAAGGGAAAGAGATGAGAAGCATCAATTCTTTGTTGCGGCACGTTAGTTTCTCATTGATTGCTTTCTTATATGTGCCTTGACGGGGGGAGGGGGGGAGCTACAGCAGACTGAGTGACCATTTGCTCAAGCCAGAGACCTTGGGCTCAAGCTGGTGAGCTTTGCTCAAACCAGAGGAGCCCACGCTAAAGCTGGTGACCTCGGAGTTTCGAACCTGGGTCCTCCGCGTCCCAGTCTGAGGCTCTATCTACTGGGCCTCATCAGGCCCCAGGCCATCTTTTCTAATCCATCTATACTCTCTCCTTTAGTGATACCATCCAGCCTCATGGCTTTAAATATTATCTGTATGCTCTTGACTCCCAGATATATCTATCTCTATACTAATCTCTTTGCTGATTCCAGACTGTATATCTCCGGGACTACTCAACCTGTCCATTTGGTGATGTAATAGGCACTTCCCCAAACTAATGTGTTCAAAATGTATACTTATCTTCCCCCAAGAATCTGCACCTGCCAAAGTCTTCCACAGCTTAATAAATGTCAATTAATGAGTAAATAATTTCTAATAAATATCTTTCCAGTTGCCCAAGCTAAAACCTTGTTTTTAGTTTGGGTTTTCCAAAAGCAGACATTGAGATAAGGATTCAAGTACAAATAGTCTATTTTAGAGAAGCAGGGGCCACTAGTAGGAGAATGAGGAAGTGATCTATGAGAGAGAAGGCAGCCAACAAATAGGTGTTGTTAAACCAGCTACCACTGATTGCCTGGAGCTTATCTTGTGGGAAACATTGTAAGACAAAGTGTCAGATCATTTTCTCTGAGGTATAAGGGAAAGGGGTATTTATACACCAACTCCTGAGAATCATTGGTTGAGGTCTTCTCTTTAGGTGGAGTTAATTTCCCAGCACTTCCAGTCTAAGCTAGTACTTGGTAGAGTGGCTTCCCTTCTTCTGGGAAAGGCCTCAGGCACAGAGATGCAGATATCTGAGGCACTAACAGCTCTGAAACTTTTGGAATTATCTTTAATGCCTCTCCTTTTTATTTTTTTTAAAATTTATTTTATTTTTATTTTATTCACTTTTTTTAGAGAGAAGACACAGAGTGAGAGAGAGAAAGAGAGAAAGGGGGAAGGAGCTAGAAGCATCAACTCCCATATGTGCCTTGACCGAACCAGTGCAGGGTTTTGAACTGGCGACCTCAGTGTTCCCAGGTCGACACTTTATCCACTGTGCCACCACAGGTCAGGCTCTCCTTTTTATTTTTATATCCCCATATTTACTCCATCAGATTCTGTCTTCAAAACATATCCAGAGTCCATAGCTACTACCTTTTCCCAGACTAACATCAACATTTGCCTGCATCATTGCAATAGCTTGCTTCCTGGTCTCCCCATTCCCACCTTTGCTCCCTGTACTGTACTTAGACTATACACACGTGGTGCTGCCCGGTGCTCGTGCACCAATCAGGCAAAGCCTAACACACTTGTTTGCCCAACATAGGGTTAATGCTGGACATGGTCCTCCCTCCGCCGAAGATGCTAGATAGCTGTCTGGCTGGCAGCCATTAAGGGAGAGAAACAGAGCCTGCTCCCAGGAAGTTCCCAGGAGTGTACTGAAGGGGAAGGTCGTACTTTCCCCATACACAAGCTAGAGTGTTTTCTGCTGTTCTCAGTATCGCTTTCTCCTCCCTCCTCTGGTGTATAAAAAGGAGGGAGGGAGCTGCTTAGGCGTGGTTCTTGATAGTCTGATCCGCGGCCATCGTGCTTCCCGGGTAACGTAAGTAATAAACAGCTAAGTCTTCTCCGTCCGGTCCTCCCTGTGTTATTTTCGGAATATCCAACTACCAAGTAGACATATTGGTTTCGAACGCCTGCGTTACAATTGGTGTGGTCAGCAGGATATTCTGGAAAAACCCCAGGTTGAGTCGACCTAGAGCCGCATGCTTGTTGGGGAATTGGGGGAGGGGAATCCCAGGGTCTCTGGCCAACTGTACGTGGCATGACGTTGCCGTATTGGTGGATTCTTGGGGTCCGCTGAGGGACTGGGGGACGCCCCGGAAAGTCCCATAAGTGTCCTAGCCGCTTGACCGGTGGTGGAGGACCTCTGGGGACTTGGAAATAAAACGGCTTTAAGGGGGAAGCTGCAGCGGCCTTTGCCTGGCCCCTACTTGGAGCCCTGTGCGAGCTGTGACGCAGATGCAGTAAGCTGCTGCATCGAAAGTGCAGCGTTTAGAGGAAGAATTGAAACTATAGAAGGGGACATGAGCCGGCTGCAAGCAAATTGCAAGGAAGCCTTCTTGGTGCTACAGTTAGAACAGACTAGCAAACCACTATCCTTTGGCCGGAGGGTAGGCTGTCCTCCGGCTCCTGCCCTGACGCAGGCGGTTGTGGCATGGGAGGACTGGAACCCCTCGAAGTGGAATACCACAGCTGAAAGTGTCACCAACTCTGAAGAGGTGCCAGAGGCGTGGAGTGGGATGCATGTGGGCTTGGTGATAATGCACAAGACCAAGTCGCAGCAGCCCCGTGTGCGGGCAGCTGTTCAGGCTCCCCTGCCACTACAGGTTATGCACACAGCCATCAGACACTTCACCCCAACGGAGTTAATTGAGCTGGCGGCCACACTGAGACAGAAAAGAACAAAGCATAACTGCGTGGCTCCTGCGGTTGTGGGATGACGGAGCAGATGGAATCTTGCTGAATGGGGACGAGTTGTAGGGCATATCCTCTATCACAACCCACTCGTCCTTGAGGCAGCACTTCTGTGAGGCCCGCCTGCAAGCGCAAGAGACCGCCTCCTTATGGGCATGGCTTCTGGTGGGCTGCTGCAGGGTTTGGCCGAATGAGGGGTATTTACCATCCTCCATAGGCCTCTGGTCTAGCTAGCCGAATTGCAGCAGTTCATCAGGCAACTGGGCGTGAGATGTGCAGTTTATAATCAGCAAACCGCTGGCCCAGATATGGAACTGTGTAGTGAGGGCATGAGGGCCCAGGTGCTACAAACCGCACCTCCTGTGTACTTTGAAACCCTCATCCCCATATTGTCAATCACTGTGGGGCATCAGATCCATGTGGTGGTAGAGACCCTGGCTCTTTTGGGGGAGATAGAAATAATGCGAAAGAAGAAGGCGGTCCAGCAGATAAAGAGCAAGGTGAAGGTCGTAAAGGAGGGGAAGAATGTTACCGGTGCACACCTCGAAGCAAGGGAGCAGTGAAAGTGTCCTGCAGACAGCTATGGATAGATTTGATAAAGGCAGGTGTCCATAGAACAAGATTGATGGGCAGCCAAACAGGGTCCCCAAGGCCCTGTGGCAGCAATTAACAGAAGACCAGAGGTGGTATCCCCCCCAAAGGCAGCAGTGTTGCACCCTGGAATGAATATCTTCTACGACAGCCACCCCTTCAGTTCCCCCCTCCTTGATTTGAAGGATTTCTTAGTGTAGTTGACTCCAGGTCATCCAGAAGATGACCTGTGGGCAATGGGGGCTTACCCCTTCCATGAGCAGGAGACCTCATACAGAACTGGCCATCTACTGGTCCCCACATAATGTGCATAGGGTTCTAGTTCTAGTAGATATCAGAGCTCAATGTACCCTCATTTATGGCAACCCAGACAAATTCACTGGTCCACTCTCTGTCATGGATGGTGATGGGGGATTGGCCATCCTGTACAAGCTGTTACCCTCCTAGAGGTAGGAACCTCACCCCACCCCCATCCTTACCACGTTTATGTGTCTCCTATCTTGAAATACATCTTAGAAATAGATGTTCTGGCAGGCATGCGCCTGCAAACAACCATTGCAGAATTCTGTCTGACATGAAAGCAGTTCTATGGGGATGTGCTAGGCACATTCCTGTGTGCCTGCTGCCCCCTGGCAGCACAGTGGCAGTGCCTGGGGGACACAAAGAGATTATAGCTACTATACAAGAATTGGCAAAGGTATACATCATTTGTCCTACCCATAGCCCTTTCAATGCTCCTGTGTGGCCCATCGGAAGCTGGACAATACATGGCGCATGACTGTGGACTACAGGAAATTAAACAAAGTAGTGCCACCCACGCATGCAGCTGTGCCCAAGGTTACAGACCTGCGAGATGCTTTGTCTCCGCCTAGGGACATGCCATTTATGTCCTCGATTTGGCCAATGCTTTCTTCTCTAAAGCCATCAAAGAAGACAACCAAGAGCAGTTTGCCTTCACATGGGAAGCTTGGCAATGGACGTTTAACATGCTACCCGTGGGGTATCTGCATAGCCCCACTATCTGCCATGGGAATATGGCAACTGACTTGTCGACGTGGTCGAAGCTGGCGGAAGTGCTATTATACATTACATTGATGATGTCATGCTAACCTTTGACTCTCTTCCTGCCCTAGAGAAAGCTGCTCCCTCCTTGTTGGCCCACCTCAAGACAACAAGGATGGAAAGTCGACAAAAGTAAACTGCAAGGCCCTGGCTTACCTGTCAATTTCTTAGAAGTTGTTTGGTAAGATGAAGGTGATGCCAACTGTGGTTATTGGAAAGATCCATGCATACACCTGGCCACAATGGCCAAAGCAGTTGCGAGAATTCCTTGGGCTTTAGGTTACTGGAGAGTCTTTATTCCCCATTTAGCTCAGCTAGCGTGACCTTTTTATGCCTTACTGCAGAATGGGGTCATCTGGGATTGGACATAGCACCATGAGGCAGATTTTCAGGCCACTAAGCAGGCTGTAGCTACTGTCCAGGCCGTAGGGATAGTAGGCTAAGGCCAGCTGATGACAGAGACAAGGTCTGTTGCATACACTGCTCGGCCTCTGGTCACAGTTATGGTATGGAGTAGAAGGCTGGTACAGTCCATAGAACAGCACGTGAACACTGTGTACCAGGCCTTACTTGCCACAGAAACAACCACCAGACCTGTTCCAGTGAAGGTATATACAACATATCCTATCACTGGATGGGTGCAGTCAGTGCTGAATAGGCCCCAAAGCATGGTTGCCCATACAGCTACCTTGACCAAATGAAGTGTGTACTTGCAGCAACAAAATGAGCTGGCAACTAGCCCCTGAGCAAGGAATTACAAGCAGTTCTGGGCCCAGTGACTTACCAGGATACTACAGATAAAGCCCAAGCCCAAAGCTGTGAAACCCTCCCTGGTCCAGGAAGGAAAGGGCCTCATCCGGGAGGAGGCCTGATACATGGGAGGCCCCTGTCGGGAAGTACCAGCTGCCTCAGTGGCTCATGGTTGCATACCAGCCAGCAACTGAAAACATTTAGATGGTGAACAGTGAAAGACAGCAATCAATGGGCTGAACTATAGGCAGTATGGATTGTCATAACCTGGGAACCTGGGCCCCTAACAGTCTGCACCAGCAGTTGGGCAGTGTATAGAGGATCCAACTTTGTGGCTCCCCACTTGGGAATGAGCCAGTTGGACCATAAATCAGAAGTCCCTTTGGGGTCAAGACATGTGTGCTGATCTTTGGTGCATATTCCAAAGCAAGACTGTTACTTACAGTGTTCTATGTCAGGAACACCATCCTCTAAACAACCCTGGCAATGATGAAGCTGATACCTTGGTGTGGATCTGGTGGTTAGAAGATGCCCTGGCAGTTGACACTATCAACTGGCTGTACCAAAAGCTGTACCATGCCAGTCAGTGCACCAGGTGGGAGACTGTGAAGGCCTGGGGTCTGCCCCTCGGTATGAGGACATCGGAGATGCATGTTAGCAGTGCCAGTATGTGCTGAGAGATACCCCCGCCCCCTTCCACAGGAGGCTGGGAGGATCTGACAATGGGAGACACCTTTGACTTGTTGACAGGTGGAGTGTTTTGGACCCTTGCCTCATAGTGAGGGGTCCCAGGTATACTCTCACCTGTGTTGATAGGATGACAGGACTACTGCAGGCATACCCAAGTGGAAAGGCCAATCAAAGAGTGACCATCCGTGGGCTGCAACAGCTCTGCACCCCAATGGCACCCCTGAAGTGATTGAAAGTGACCAGGGAAGCCATTTCACCAGACATCTGGCTCAGGACTGAGAACTGGCACATCGATTGGCAATGCCATCTACCCTATAGGGGCCAGACTACCCCACTGGGGCCAGACTCATAGAACAGTATAACAGACTGGTGAAACAAGCTCTGAAGACTGATACTGACTTATATCAAGGATGGACAATGTGCTTGGTGGATTGCCTCAGGGTCTTGAATAAACAGCCCCTGGGAGGACAGGCAGCCCCAGTGGCATTGTTGACCCAACCCTGGTCAACACCTGTGTGCATTCAGCTGCAGTCTACACCAGATTTGAAGCCTGGGCAAGATCAACAGAAGGGGCTGTGCTCCTGCCAACCCCTTCAGATGTGCCCCCAGGTGGTCAACTCAGATTTGGTGTTGGCAGTACAGATTAGCCCCAAGTGGTGCTCTATCCATTCCCCTTGTGGGGTGGGCCTGGACCAGGATCTGCTCTTGCAACTGGCAGTCCATGTAGTTGGCCAGTGCAGGTCTGCTGCCAGAACCTTGGTAGTCAGACCATTCCTAAAGGAATGTACATTGCCTCAGTTTGGCAGATGAGGACCCCACCTATCCCCTTGTCCTTCACAGGTTAGGGGAGGGGAGCGTGCAAGCCCAAGCCTGATGTGGGAAACCTAGGTATGCCCCTCAGAGTGTGACTGTGCTCACAGAGGATCATACACTGCCCGCATCTTACCCAATGGCAGAGATTTGTCTTGGCTGGTAACTCAATCTCACCTGTCTTATCATCCCTAGGTTAAATATGGGTAACTCCTTTCTGCAATGGGCAGGACACTTCGCTAATATCCAGAATCACAGTGCATGTTGAGTGTGCTCGGAATTTCCCACCTCAGTGGCAGATAGATTACCCTGGCAAATACATCCCGCCCGTCAGACAGAATGGACCTGGTTGCAGAGGTGGAACCACACTGACTTTATTTTCAACAACACCAAAGAACAGGTGTTCCACCTCATCTGGGGGGCGGGGGATAGGATGGATGGGGAACCAGACTCGAGCATTGCCTTGACCACCTCTCAGTCATGGCATTTGTACTGGACTAAACTGGCTGGCCTACATCACTGCTAATGACCATTGGGGTAGACAGAATGTAACCTTTCAGATAGAGGCCTTCCCGATTCCCTGAGGAGCCCTTAGGGTTTTATGCTTGACCTTTCCTGCCTTACAACTGGACCAGAAGGAGTTCATGGGGTATCTCTATCTCCCAGGTCGTGTCTTTTTTTTTTTTTTTTAATTTTTATTTTATTCATTTTAGAGAGGAGACAGAGAGAGAGAGAGAGAAAGGGGGGAGGAGCTGGAAGCATCAACTCCCATATGTGCCTTGACCAGACCAGTGCAGGGTTTTGAACTGGCGACCTCAGTGTTCCCAGGTCGACACTTTATCCACTGCGCCACCACAGGTCAGGCTCCCAGGTCGTGTCTTTGACACAATGCCAGGGATACTCAGCAATTGAGCCAGCATCAAGACCTTACATTGGGTGTGGTACATGGCCTGGTGGGAGTACCCTTTGGCTTTCTTTGCCCCATCTGTAAGTGACCTAGTAACACAGCGGGTTGTAGATGCCCTGGCCCGATATGTGGCCTTTGCCATAAACCATTCAAAAGAAGCCACTGCCTTACTGATGAGGTAACCCAAATGTGCCGGGGTGTTTTGCAAAATAGGATAGACATGCTCATAGCAACTCAGGGAGGCACTTGTGCCCTGTTACACAAAGAATGTTGTGTGCACATCCCTGATAATTTCAGCGTGTCCCAAGCATTAATAGTCATGGCTAATGCTTGGGACGTAGTTGCAGAGACAACTACGATAGAGACCCTAGGGCACGACCGCATTACAACTTGGTGGTTATCCCTAGGAGCAAAGGTAAAGTATACAGTATTAAGCATTATGGGTACCTGTACTTTGCTAGTGTTCACTTGTACTGTATCTGGGTATCTGGATGCAGTGTATCATTCATTGCTCTACCCACACAGGCTCCCGATAGGAAAAATTCTGTGTAGATTGGGAAGTGGAAGAGTAGTGTCAGGGTGAAGTGTAAGGTTAATGTTGGACGTGGCCTTTCCACACCTTGTGGCAGAGGGCCCAGGACCCAAGGCTGTCCACTTTCAAGAGTGGGTCATGGTCCACCAAGGAACAAACAGATCTTGAAGAAGGCTTCACATTCCCTGAGTCCCAGCACATTCACTCCTTGCTTTTGGCTTTGTGCAACTATTGTTTAACTGCTTTATATACCAGACCGCCTGTGTGGCCGGTGCGGATTCTCAGCCAACCAGCTGCTGCCGGTGTTATCCCCTTATGTCGGTAATAAAGACTATATATCTTCTCCATCAAGTCCTCCATGTGGTTTTTTTGGGCATACCCAGCTACCAGATGGACATATACCTGGTCTTGAACTTCTGTGTTACAGGTATTATGCTAAAGAGAAATAAGTCAGACAGAAAGACAAATTCTGTGGGGTTGGAATATATTATTTTTCCCAAATGGATAGCCAGTTGTTCCAATATTTGTTATAGCCATTATTTTCCTTTCTAATTTAAAATGCCATCTTTCTTGTGTACTAAATTCTGATAGATATATAGATTATATATGTGTATTTGTGTATGAGAAAGAAGATGTGGTCTTGGACCCTCTATTCTGTTTGTTTTAAGTGCTTGTATATTTTTTGGTAAATAATATTCTATTTGGATCATTATAGCTTTATAGCACATTTTGATATCCTCCCTATGTTGTCAATACTCTTGGCTCTTACATTTCTTTTTATCAACCTGCCAAATTTTCTTTCTTTTTTAGCAAGAGAGAAAGAGAGACAGAGAGGGACAGACAGACAGCAAGGGAGAGAGATGAGAAGCATCAATTCTTCATTTCAGCACCTTAGTTCATTGATTGCTTTCTCATATGTGCCTTGATGGGGGGTTGGGGGCTACAGCTGAGCCAGTGTAGCCATGGTGTCATGTCTGTGATCCCACGCTCAAGCCAGAGACCATGCACTCAAGCTGGTGAGCCTGTGCTCAAGCCAGCAACCTCAGGATTTCAAGCTTGGGTCCTCTGTGTCCCAGGCCAATGTTCTATTCACTGAGCCACAGCAAGTTTTCTTTATAAAATAGGTTAATTTATGTAGTAGTGACAGCTTTAAAATAAATGGTCTTCCATATGTTTTTATTTATTTGGCTCTTTTATATCTTAGAGTAGTAAAACTTCATAATTTTATTCACATAGGACTTTCATGTTTTTTGTTTTTATTTCTTGCTTCTTTATAGATTTTGCAGTAATTGTGAATTGATTCTTTTCCATGGCATAGTCTAATAAGTTCTCACTGGTCTGCCTGAAAGCTATTGATTTCTATACTGTAATTTTATATATAACAAATTTACTAATTCTTTTATTCATTCTAATTTTCAGTTGGTTCACTTAGATTTTTTAGGCTATATATTTTATCTTCTAGTAATGCTTGTATTGTGTCATCTTTCCATTATTTATACATCATCTCTTTTTCTTGTTTTTCAGGAATAAATACTCCAATATGATATTGATTTGTAGAAATGATTAATTGGCATGCTATTTTTTTTTACAGGGACAGAGAGAGAGTCAGAGAGAGGGATAGATAGGAACAGACAGACAGGAATGGAGAGAGCTGAGAAGCATCAATCATCAGTTTTTTGTTGTGACACCTTAATTGTTCATTGATTGCCTTCTCACATGTGCCTTGACTGCAGGCCTTCGGCAGACCGAGTAATCCCTTGCTTGAGCCAGCAACCTTGGGTCCAAGATGGTGAGCTTTTTTTTGCTCAAACCAGATGAGCCGTGCTCAAGCTGATGACTTTGGGGTCTCGACCTGGGTCCTCCGCATCCCAGTCCAACGCTCTATCCACTGCGCCACCGCCTGGTCAGGCTGGCATGCTTTTTTTTGTTTTTTATTTTAGTGGGGTTTGCAGTTTGCCAATTTTATTGTAACAAGTGACTTGATAAATAGCCTCTCAATTACCAGAAGTCTATGAATGTAGTATTATCTAAACAAATTGTTTACTTAGAATTGCTTCATTCAGTGGACAGCAAGACAGGCAAGAGGTTTTCTGTAACTGACCTCCCTTGGTTCCATAGAAATGTCTTGACCAGGGGACCAAGCTGTTAACAGTTTATATAAAGTGGGTTTTGTGTAAA
The DNA here is from genome assembly GCA_037038555.1 of Rhynchonycteris naso. NCBI lineage: Eukaryota > Metazoa > Chordata > Mammalia > Chiroptera > Emballonuridae > Rhynchonycteris > Rhynchonycteris naso. Next base: position 210,845,654 of record CM072997.1, on the reverse strand, counting down.
CTAAGTAGCTACCCAAATTTTTTCTCAGGAACTCTTTATACACCTTCTTTGCATGGTTAGCACAGCTCGTACATATTACAGTAACATGCTCAATGTATATACATCTGTATTTAATGTAAAGTATTTAATAGAACACATCTGTATATAACATTTACATGCTTATTTAGCTCTGGATGATTGCCTTTATGGGAGTCATAGTGTGGGCATACCTGATCAGGAACCTTCCCTACAAGTACAATGTTTGCATTTCATTTCTGATAGACTCTTTTTATTGTATTATGGAAAGATGAATGTGATAGCAAAAGCTATTATATGTCTGTGCTAGTTACTGTTACAAGTACTCTCTATATAATTCACTTAGTTGAATTTATTAACTCATTTAGCAAATTTTCTTCTATTCACAGCTTACTAATAGTTGCATTTGTGTGTGTGTGTGTGTGTGTGTGTGTGTATGTGTGCGCACGCATGCATTAACAAGACCAGGTGTGGGATTTTACTGAATGCTTTTTCAGCATCTATTGGAATAATTGTAAGATTTTTCCCTTTTTCTGCTACTGTAGGGAATGATCAGAATAGATCTCCTACTATTGAATCATAACCTCATGGAGTCTTCTAATCCATTAGTATAGTCACTTTTCACTAATTATCTCACCTCCTCATGTTCTCATTTTCTCTTTTCCAGTCTAGATTCCATTGTACATCATCATAATCACTATATTGTAAATATTCTTAATTCTCTTGTCACTTTCTCTTCATTATACTCACTGACAAAATGCCAAGTCCTCCCACATCCAGTTAACTGAGTAGTTTATCATGTCTGCATCTAGCAGCGGGACATGGCTGGACCAAATCACAGAACTTTGATCTCTTAACTGAAATTTCTTACTACAGACCTTAAATAAGTACTCAGTAGTTTTGGTTTCCCATTGTGCAATATGATCCTTTTTCTCCTTTCAAACCTCCAACATAATCCCACACTTCATTTTCATATGACCTCAGTTTAAAATTCACTGAGAAAATAGAGGCATTTGGATTTATCTTCCTCCCACCTAATCCACCAACTTTACTGATCTACCTCATAATCCATATTTTCTGCTTTTCCACCCACGTCTGTACTCTTCTATTCCACATCCATCTGCCTTCCCAAGGATCAAGTTTCTTTGCTGCATCATCAATTTATCCTTCTCTGCTGGATCATTTCTGTCACCAAACACGTATACTTTAGTATCTCTCATCTTAAAAAACACATATGCCACTGGCTGGTTGGTTCAGTGGTAGAACATCGGCCCAGCATGTGGAAGTCTTGGCCATGATTCCTAGTCAGGGCAACCATCTGCTTCTCCACCCCTCACCCTCCTTTTTTTCTCTCTGTCTTCCCCTCCCATAGCCATGGCTCAATTGATTCAAGTGCATTCCTGGCAGGTGCTGAGGACAGCTCCATGAAGCCCTCGCCTCAGGTGTTAATAGCTCAGTTGTGAGCATGGCCCCAGATGGACAGAGCATCAGCCCCAGGGTTTCCAAGGGTGCATGTGGGAATGTGTCTCTCTATCTCCCCTCCTCTCACTTAAACAATTAAACACACACACACACACACACAAACACACACACACACAGTGGTGCAGTGGATAAAGCGTCAACCTGGAATGCTGAGGTCGCTGGTTCAAAACCCTGGGCTTGCCTGGTCAAGACACATATGAGAAGCAACTATGAGTTGATGCTTCCCACTCCTTCCAACTCTGCCTCTCTCTGTCTCTCTCTCCTCTCTCTAAAATCGATAAATACAAAATCTAAAAAAAAAGAAGAATCAATGCATAAATAAGTGGAACAAGAAATCAATCTCTTTTAAAAAATCAATAAAAATAAGTAAATAAAGTCGTATCTTCAGAAAACACATAAACAACCCAAACCCCCCCTTGTTACAGTATCTCTCTTTAGCTACCATTCTACTTACTCCTACTCACGGCAAAACTTATGGAAAGGTTGTCTATGTTTGCTTTTTTCAGTTTCTCAACCTTCTATCACCTCAGCATGCTCCAATCAGACTTTTAACCTCTTCACTCCACTGAAACTGCTCTTGTCAAAGCTACCATTGAGCTCTAGCTTGCCAAATTCACTTCTCTGTTCGCATATTATTTGACCACCTAAGAAGCTTTCAGTATGGTTAACCACTTCCTTCTGGAAATATTTTCTTTTGTTAGCTTCAGTAATAAACCACTCTCTTGGTCTTTACCCATCTCATTGGCTGATGCTCCCCAGTCTCCTTTGCTGGCTTCTTGTCAAGCCAACCTCCAAACGTTGGAGTGACTCAGGACTCCATTCTCTACCCTCTAGTCGTTTCACTCCTTTGGTGATCTCATCTACTTCCAGTGGTTTTGAACACCTGATGGCTAACGAAGACTGTCTCCTTGACCAAACTTTAGAGAGACTCCTCTGAGTCCTCTTTTGACCAGGTTTCATCCTTGGGCCCTGTCCTCACCCTGCCAAGTCAGTTTCAGCAAGAATCCTACTAAGTCAGTTTAGCAAGAATCCTCCAACCCTTGATATTTCATCAAGTTCCTCATTTCCCACTCTTGTTGTCTAAGTCTTTGGCAAGAATCCTGTTATGCCTGTTTGAAGAGAATCCCCCATCCTTGATATTTTTCATAATCATTTTCCATTAATTCACCTACTCACTTTGCTCAGCTATAAATCTCCAGCTGTCTTTGTTGTATTCAGAATTGAGCTCAGGCTCTCTCCCCTGTTGTAATACTCTTGAACAATATCTGTCCTGACATCTTGAATAAATGTTCGGTAAATAACACTCTTTTAACTCGATTGATTGATTTTTAGAGAGAGGAATGAAGAGAGAGAAACATCAATTTGTTGTTCCACTTATTTAGGCATTCATTAGTTGAATCTTGTATGCGCCCTGACAATGCTGTAACCAATTCAACTACCCAGCCAGGGCTTGGCATCCAACTTTATATCTTCAGCACAGACAAGGCCTCTCAACTCCAGACTTACATATACTATTGCCTCTTTGACAGCCATTCTCAGATGGTTAATAGGCATTTCAGACTAAACAGATCCACAATAGAACTTTTGATCTTCTCCTCTCACTTCAGTAGAATATCTTTTTCTACCAGACAGGCTGTCTGGAAGAGGCTAGACACTGAAAACTTTCCAAATTTCCTATTTCCAATTTCAGTTTTAAAGTTTCTTTCTCTTCCTCCAAACTTCTTAACCATAACAACTATGATGATTTTTTAGAATGACAACAAATTATTTGAAATCTCTTTCATTAAAAGGTAGGGTCTACATCCTCTTCCTTTGACTATGGGTGGGTTTGTGACTGCTTTTACCAGTAAAAAACAGTGTATGTGATACAAGATGACTTCTGGGGCTAGGTCCTGAAAGCCCATGCAGTTTCACTTTGCTCACTGGAACACTTTCTGGGAACTCTGATGTATGAAGTCTGAATACTCTGGGGAGAGGCCACATGTAGATACCTCAGTTAACTGTCCCAGCCTACAAGTACAAAAGTTCTATGCTATGTACTAAATATACTGCTCACAAAAATTAGGGGATATTTCAAAACAAATATAAAGCAATAAAATATCCCCTAATTTTTGTGAGCAGTGTATTAGAGATGCAGAAATAAATGAGGCAAGGTTCCTGCCTTCAAGATTTCCTACGATCTACAACTTGAAGATAAGAATCTAATTGTCTGCCTGACCAGCGGTGGCATAGGGAGCACCGACCCAGAATGCTGAGGGTCCCGGTTTGAAGCCCCAAGGTTGCTGGCTAGAGTCTGGGTTTATTGGCTTGAGTGCAGGCATGCCAGCTTGAGCATAGGATCATCAACATGACTCCAAGGCCACTGGCTTGAGCCTAAAGGTTGCTGGCTTGAGCCAAGGTCACTGGCTTGAGCCTAAGATTGCTGGCTTGAGCCTAAGGTCACTGTCTTGAACCCAAGGTCACTGGTTTGAGCAAGGAGTCACTGACTCATCTGGAGCACCCTGATCAAAGCATATATGAGAAAGCAATCAATGAACAACTAAGGTGCTACAACCATGAGTTGATGCTTCTCATTTCTCCCTTTCTGTCCCTCTCTCTCTCTCTCAGTTAAAAAACGAACTATTTACAACAGCACCAAGAAGAATAAAATACTTAGGAATAAATTTAATAAAGCACTGTAAGATTTGTTCTCTGAAATCTATAAAACATTGTTGAAAGATATTAAAGAAGACCCAACTAAATGGAATTTATCCTGTGTTTATCGGTTAGAATACTTAATATTAGGATGGAAACATTCCCCCAAACTGGTCTATAGATTCAATGCAATTTCTATCAAAATTTCAAAGTCTTTTTCTGTTTTGTAGACATAAACAAGCTGATCCTAAAATTTATATGCAAATGCAAGAGACTCATAATAGCCAAAACAATCTTGAAAAAGAGAAACAAGTTAGAGGATTTATACTTCCTGATTTCAAATTCACTCCAAAGCTAAGTAATCAAGACAGTGTGATATTAACATAACAATAGACATAAGATTAACAGAATAGAATTGAGAGTCCAGAATAAACTCTTACATTTACAGTTGATTGATTTTGACAAGGATGCTAGACCATTTGTTGGGGGATAAGAATAGTCTTCAATAAATGGTGCTTAGACAATTGGGTATTCATAGCAAAAGAATAAATTTGAATCCCTACCTCACATCTTATAGAAAAGTTAACTCAAAGTAGATAAAAAATCTAAATATAAGAGCTAAAATTATAAAACTGTTAGAAGAAAACCTAGAAATAAATCTTCATGACTTGGAATTAGGTTTCTTAGATATAATAACACAAAAACACAAGTAATGAAAGAAAAATTGGACTTCTAAATTAAAATATTTTGTGCTATAAAGTAAGTGAAATGATACCTCACAATGTAGGAGAAAAGTTTTGCAAACCTATGTTTGATAAGGAACTCAATGTATCTACAAGCTATAAAGGTCTGCTACAACTCAATAATGAAAAATATAAATTACCCCATGTTCAAAAGAGCAGAGGATTTGAATTGACATTTCTCCAAAGATATACAAATGGCTAATAGTCACATAAATAGATGCTCAATATCATTAGTCCTTAGGGACATGTAAACCAAATTCACAGTGAGATACCACTTCATATTGATGAGACTAGCTACAGTAAATCTGAAAATGGCAAGAGTATGGAGAAATTAGAACACTCATACATCACTATAATGATGGAACTATAAAATAGTAACTGCTGTGAAAACAGTTCCTCAAAGAGTTAAATATAGAGTTACTATATAAACCAACAAATCTACTCCTAGGTATAAATCCAAAAGAATTGAAAATTTATACTCACACAAAAACTTGAACATGAGTGTTGATAACAGCAGTATTATAGCCCAAAAATGGTAACAACCAAATGTCAATCAACTGATGAATGGGTAAACAAAATATCATATATACATACAATGAAATATGAAAAGCAATAAACTATTGAAACATGCTACAGACATGGATGAACCTTGTAAACATTACACTAAGTGGAAGAAACTAAATACAAAAGATCACATATTGTATAATTCCATTTATATGAAATGTCCAGAATAGGCAAATCCAGAGACAGAAAGTAAATTAGTGGTTTCCAGGGACTGGAAGGAAGAAGGAATGGGAAATGACTCTTAATGGGTACTGGGTTTCTTCATGGAGTGATAAAAATGTTCTGGAACTACAGATCTATGTTCCAGTCCCTCTCCGTCCCCCTTCTTCTCTCTCTAACATCAATAAAATAAACATTTAAAAAAACCCAACACTCGTGCCCTGGCTGGATATCTCAGTTGGTTGGAGCATTATCCCCAAGTGCAGAGGTTGCCGGTTTGATCTCCAGTCAAGGCACATACAGGAACAGCTTGATGTTCCTGTCTCTTTCTCCCTTACTTTTTTTGCTAAAATCAATAAATTAAGAAAAAAAAACATTAAAAAATGTTCTGGAATTAGATAGTGGTGATGATTGCACAGCTTGTGAATATTGCTAAAAACCACTGAAGTTTACACTTGAAAATGGTGTGTTTTGCTTGACCAGTGACCGTGCAGTATTGACCTGGAATGCTGAGGTCGCTAGTTTGAAACCCGAGGTCGCCAGCTTAAGTGTGGGGTCATGGACATAATCCCGAAGTCGCTGGCTTGATTCCAAGGTCATTGGCTTGAGTAAAGGGTCTCTGGCTTGACTTGAAACCAAGGTTGCTGGTCAGATCCCTGGTCAAGGCACGTAGGAGAAGCAATCAATGCACAGCTAAGTGGAGCTCTGAGCTGGTGCTTCTCTCCCTCCTTCCCTTACTCTTTTTCAAAAATAAGGGGAGTGTTTTTTGTGCATAAACACATGATATATGTGAATTATATCTCAATAAAAATGCAAAAGAGCCTGACCTGTGGTGGCACAGTGGATAAAACATCAACCTGGAATGCTGAGGTTGCCGGTTCAAAATCCTGGGCTTGCCTTGTCAAGGCACGTACAACAAGGAACCACAAGTTGAAGTTTCCTGCTCCTTCCTGCCCCCCCCCCACTTTCTCTCCTCTCTCTAAAAATCAATAAACAAAATATATATTTTTTAAATGCAAAAGAGCAAGGCTGATGATGGAGTAGGGACAGGTGGACAGAAATTCCATTTGGATGCCAGGTGGTATCTCTTGGCTAGCTGGTCTAGTTCAGCAGTGTTCAATGCCGGTCTCTGTCCTCCACAGCCAGAAATGACTCCACTTCAGCTCCCACTTAAGATTTTTGTTTCAGTAAGGGTTTCCCCAGCTAAAGAAGATTAAAAGCCCCTGGCCCAGTTGATCAGTTGCAAAAGCTCCTCCTCAACTTCTAAGCTCCAGAGTTGTAGAAAGTTAGTATCAGTAAAAGCTGGGAGTCAAAACACTGACAGAGATCAGCAGCCCAGACAAGCACTGGAGTGTCACAAGCCGTGTGGGTGGGTAGAGCCCTGACTTCTGGCACAGTGTACACTAGCCAGGCTCCTTTTGGCTCCATCCAAGGGGCATTGATACAGTTGAAAACTTCAGTTTCAGTCATAAATCTTCACTGAGCATGTCTGGCTCTCATCCCCAGATGGGTGAGCCAAGTTCTTGTCTCTAGGTGGCTCAGGCACAGGATGTGTAAACATGCTCAGTCCCTGACAGCTTTGCTCCCCTCTCTTGTACTGAGCTGAAATCTTGAGCTTACTGTTGTTTCTCAAGGGACAGCAAAAGTGGCGAGAGCAGCTTTTAGCTGTGGGAAAGGAGGAAAGGGAAGAAAATTATTAACTGCTAGACTCTTATTCCGTCCCAGAGACAAAAGAACACAAACATATGATTTTTTTCTTTTTCTTCTTAAGTGAAATGCAGGAAGGCAGAGAGACAGACTGGCATGTGCCCCGACTGGGATCCACCCAGCAAGGCCCCTATGGGTCAATGCTCTGCCCATCTGGGACTGTTGCTCCATTGCTCAGCAACTGAGCTATTTTAGTGCCTGAAGCGAGGCCATGGAGCTGTCCTCAGCACCCATGGCCAACTTGCTCTAACTGAGCCATGGCTGTGAGAGGAGAAAAGAGAGAGAGAGAGAAGGGAGAGGGGGAGGGGTGAAGAAGCAGATGGTCGCTTCTCCTGTGTGCCCTGACTGGGAATCAAACCCAGGACATCCACACACCAGGCAGACGCTCTACTGCTGAGCCAACTGGCCAGGGCCATAAACGTATGGTTTAAATTCCTCCTCCAAGGCCCTGACCAGTGGCTCAGTGGATAGAGTGTTGGGATGGCATGTGGATATGCTGGAATCAACCCAGTCAGGGCACACAGGACAAATGACCATCTGTTCTTTCCTCCTCCCTCTCTCCCCTCACTCTCTGTTCCCCTTGCATAGCAAATGGCTCAACTGGTTTGAGCGTTAGCCCCGGGTGCTGAGGATCACTCAGTTGATTCAAGTATCAGCCCCAGAGGGGGATTGCTGGGTAGATCTCAGTTGGGGCACATGCCAGAGTCTGTCTCACTATCTACCCTCCTCTCACATAAATAAATAAATAGATAGATAGATAAGTAAATAAACAAACAAACAAATAAATAGAAAATAAATTTCTCCTCAAGCCATCCTTGAGCAGTAGGTGAAGGGACTTGTCCCAGGTACTTAGAAATAGTATGTTGTAGAACTGGGATTTTTTTTGTGTGTGTGTGACAGAGTCAGAGAGAGAGTCAGAGAGAGGGATAGATAGGGACAGACAGATGGGAACAGAGAGAGATGAGAAGCATCAATCATTAGTTTTTCGTTGTGATACCTTAGTTGTTCATTGATTGCTTTCTCACATGTGCCTTGACCTCGGGCCTTCAGCAGACTGAGTAACCCCTTGCTCGAGCCAGTGACCTTGGGTCCAAGCTGGTGAGCTTTTGCTCGAACCAGATGAGCCTGCGCTGAAGCTGGCGACCTCGGGGTCTCGATCCTGTGTCTTCCGCATCCCAGTCCGATGCTCTATCCACTGCGCCACTGCCTGGTCAGGCTAGAACTGGTATTTGAACTCAGGACCATCTGATTCAAAAATCTGTGCTCTGAGGAAGCTAGAAGTTCACCTAGGCTGCATCTTTTTACCTCCACTGGACCATTTCTAATTCCCACTGTTTACACAACTTGCTCATTCATGCATTCATTCCATTAGTTCCCCTGAACAGGTATTTGGTGCAGGTAATATGGTAGGAAACAGAGACACAAGCCTGAATATCTGAACAAAGCTTAAGCCCTGCCCTCAAGGATTTATAATGTAATGGGAATGAGGCCTGGACTGAGACATAAGACTAGAGCTGAGTTAATTATACCACCAAGGGAGGTCGTGTGGTGGTTCAGCCAGATGACAAGTGGTTTTAATATGAGACTGAGCGATTAAGGTTTGGTGCAATTGGGGCAAATATGTTGCCAAGTCTACCCCTCCACACACACACACACCCTGTCCTGTAGATGTGTGGGGTGTGGGACAATAAGCAGCCAATATCAGAAAAAGTTAAGGGGGAAGTGGTATTTTGGGACAGGCTTCGTCTCAGCCACAGCAGGAAGTGGAGGGAGGGCTTGCTGAACAGGCTGAGGTTTAGGCAAGTTTATTGACTATAGAACTTTGGTTTGGGAGGGCTCAGTCAGAAGGGTCTTCAGGAAGGGGGCAGTAGGTACCTGCGTGGGAGTGAGTTTTGGAATGAGAATGTAGATGATCAGAGTGGTCCAGAATGACAGGGTAAGAGACTGAGGGACTGGGGCATTGCAGTCCAACTGAAACTATGAAGTAAATATATTTCAAACCCAGGTTTCAAAGGCTATTTTCAGTATAGGAAATGAGCTATGGTCTCTGCTCAGGGTATCAGATAGAATATAGAGAAACTTTGATAGGAAGTCAAAGTAGGAAAGTCAGCTTCAAACCAACTACCAGTACTATTTCAACTGTGGTAAGAATTTAGCCTGGAGTAGAAAAGAAGGGAGGTGGCTCCTAGATTTAACTCAGGACTTGATGTCTAGTTGGTTTTTCTTAGCTCCAAACCAGATTGCTCATTTAGTGAATACTTCCTCTCCTTCAATTGTTCTATCCCCTATTAGTATTTCCAGTTAATATCTGGCCTAACAAAAAGTGACATGATGCTATCAAAAGAACTTGGAGCATGGTGTCAGTAGACTATAATCTAGTCACTCAATTAAGTCTCAATATCATAACTGGGCAGGGCTGGAATCAGCAGCACTAGAATGCAGGATATAGAACTTCAGTTTTTCCATGCTTCACTGTCTGTCATATAATGCAGAGCTTGACTTCCCTAACTTCCTTGAGTTTCAGTTTCCTCATCTGTACAAATACCTTCCTTAACAATATCTACCTTATAAGTGGTGGCTATGAATATCTAGTGATGGCCTTGGCTGATTGACTCAGCAGTAGAGCATCAACCTGGCATGTGGAAGCCCCAGGTTGGATTCCCAATCAGGGCACACAGGAGAGGTGACCATCTGCTTCTCTCACCTCCTCCTCAGCTTCCTCCTCCTCCTCTCTTTCTCTCTCTCTTCCCTTCCCACAGCCATGGCTCAGTTGATTCAGGGCATCAGCCGGATGCTGAGGATGACTCTGTGGAGCCTCAGGAACTAAAAATAGTTTAGTTGCAGTTATGAGCATGGCCCCAGATAGGCAGAGCATCGACCCCAGGCAGGGGTTACCTGGATTCAGGTCAGGGTGCATGCGGGAGTCTGTCTCTGTATCTCCCCTACTCTTACTTAAAAATAAAATCCAATGCCATGTGAAGCCCATAATACAGTGCTTGGCCATTTTGTGCCTCTAATTTTTTTTTTTTTTAGTGAGAGGAGGGGAGACAGAGACAGACTCCCTCATGTACTGGGACCAGAGTCCACCTGACAAGCCCACTAGGGGGGCGATGCGTTGCCCATCTGGGGACCTTGCTCCGTTGCAACAGGAGCCATATTTTAGCACCTGAAGTGGAGGTCATGAAGCCATTCTCAGAGCCTGGGGGCCAACCTGTGAGCCATGGCTGCTGGAAGGCAGGAGAAGAGAGATCGGGAGAGAGAGAGAGAGGTGAAAGGGGGAGGGTTGGAGAAGGTGAAAGGGGGAGGGTTGGAGAAGGTGAAAGGGGGAGAGGTGAAAGGGGGAGGAGATTTGGACACAGACATGTACAGAGGGAAGAAATCTCAGAAGAAACCGGCCCTTGATCTTGAATGTATAGCCTCCAGAATTGTAGGAAAATAAATTTCTGTTCTTTAAGCCCTCCAGTCTGTAGTACTTTGTTTATTTTTTAATGTTTATTTATTGATTTCAGTGAGAGAGGAAGGGAGACAGGAACATCGATCTGTTCCTGTATGTGACCCGATTAGGATGGAACCCGCAATCTCTGTGTTTCCCCACGACGCTGGAACCAACCAAGCCATTCAGCCAGGGCCAGTCTGTGGTACTTTATAATGGCAGCCCTAGCAAACTAATACAACACATACACGTTGTATGTTTATAACTGGTAGTCAGAGAGCTCTCCTATTCTGCTGACTAGAAACTGCTTCTTAGCCTGTAGTCCTATCTTCTCCAACTCTAAGTCCCAATTAAAAGCCCCAGAGACGCTGGGCCTGCTGGGTTGACCATGACTCCAATCATACTGCTCCCTTAGCTCTTGGCTGCTAAGGTGAAGTCATCAAAGAAAGCAAGACTTTTCTCTTTTGAGGTGACTGGTGACTTTCTGACCAGAGGCACTTGTCATAGGACCAGTAAGGGCATGCGCCATCCATTATGGTCCATTCCGTGGGGCTTGCTGGCTGCATTGGGAGGAAAGAGCAACTGAGCATGCAGTGTTGGATGAAGAAATAGTGGAAAAGTGCTGCATCCGTGGTGACTGGTATTCCCTGTCCCAGGACTGTGGAGAAAGGGGAGACTGACAGAAAGAAGTGGTCTGGGGTGGGAGGAAGGAGAGGTTCCTGACGTGAATCTCAGGACACTTTCCACCGACAGAAGCGGAGGCTGTGTCTGTGGATCAGCGGGGTCTGGCATCCTTTTGCGGCGCACTGTATGACAGGAGGCTTTGGGAGGATCGCACGTAGACCCCCCAAAGCCGTTTACGCGGGATGGCCGCCCTGGGCAGACAGGGCAATGCGGCGGGCGCGCGCGCGCACGATACCTCCGCGGGGCACTGCCCCCTCGGGCGCGCGCGGGCGCGCCCAGCCCTACCCCCTCCCTCTGCCCCTCGCAGGGCTCGGTGGACCCGGCCCCCGGGGCGGCGCACGCCCCCTCCGCGAGCCAGGACCCCGGGACGCGCGCTCCCCGCGCTCCGTCCCCGCCCGCCGGGCGCGCGCGCGGGCTCTCGCTCCCGCTCCAGCTGGCAGCTGCGGCGGCAGCGGCGGGGATTGTTTTTGTTGTCGCTGAGGCCGGAAGAGCCGTGGGAGCCGGGTCCCTGTCCCCGGGCCAGACGCCGCCGCCGCCGCCGCCGCCCCCCCCCGCCCGGCGCCCGCATCTCCGCGGCGCCCCCCCCTCAGCGCCAATATTCCGGAGATCAAGCGGTACGCGGCGGCGGCGGCGGCGGCGGGGCCCGGAGCGGGAGGTGCCGGGGACCGGGGCGAGGCGGCCCCCGCCGCCGCCATGGAGGCACTGGGACCAGGTGAGACGCGCGCTCGGGCCAGGGCCGTAATGGGGCCCCGGGACGGGTGGGTGGGCCGGACCGTCGCCCCCATAGGCTCAAGCGTACCCGGGTTCGGGCCGTCAGGCCCAGGGGAATGGGATCCGTGCCCCTTTGCACAAGGCGGAGGGAACTGACTCGGGCCTCTGGGGGCGGGGCCGCGCCCTAGCTTGGAGAGATGAGCCAGATCTCGAGGTCTAAGGGAGGGAAGCCCAGGAAGGTGACCCGCGTCCCCAGGTAGAGGAGAGAACTGACGCAACCTCAGGGAAGTAGTTGAGAGGAGGCCAGTTTGGGCCTCCAAAGGGACCATCTGTGCCGGTATGTTGCGGAGGCCTGGCCTGGACTGAACCGGACCGGACCGGGAAGGGCCCCCCACCCACTAACAGGGGTGTCCTTGGTTTTGGACTGCAGTCCTTTTTTTTTGCACTGGCAGAGGTCCAGAACCCTCAGATAAAGAATGCCCGTTGTCCCCAAGGCCACCCTTTCTTGAAGATACCCGAAGTCTCGGGGAATATGGTCCAATGTCTCTTTCTGTCAGTCTGTGTGACAGTCCCAGAGTTGTCTGGGCTAACACCTTAGTGACAGGCGAATTAGCAGCCAGTTGGCTCCAGCACAGGTTATAATGCCCTGAGTTCTCTTCTAACTGCGTTATGAGTGGTTGTTAGGATCAATGAAGGAGAAAGTGCTTTGGAAGCTGTAATTTCCTATCTTTATGAATGGCCTCTGGTTATCTCCCCTACTCTGCCCTAATCAGAAGAACTATTCCAGGTTGTAACAAGTGTTCTGCAGATTGAAGCCTGCTGCTCCCACCTCCAACCCCAACAGGTTTCTAATGCTTTGGCTAAGTAGGGCAGGGTTTATGGGCTGTGATAGAATTAACTTCGATATCAAACCTTGTCTACATAATGGACTTGGTTGTAGAGCATTTCATTTTATAGTGCATAGAAAATTCACTTTACCATTTGAGCTTGGAAACTTTGCAGTGTTATTTACTTAAAACTTGTTCACGTAAAAAATAAATAAAACTTGTTCACGTTACTGAATGACTTAATCCCACCTTAATTTGCTGCTTAAACTATTTTTAAAAGGTCCTCCTAATAAAATTTCATATGCCTTTTAAAAATAAATTGCTTTTGTAACATTAATATTATTTGGTCTGACCTGTGGTGGCGCAGTGGATAAAACATTGACCTGGAATGCTGAGGTCGCTGGTTCGAAACCCTGGGTTTGGTGGGTCAAAACACATATGGGAGTTCATGCTTCCTGCTCCTACCCCCTTTTCTCTTTCTCTCTCTCTCTCCCTCTCTCTAAAATGAATAAATAAAAAAACTCTTAAACAAATAAAATATTCTTTGATAAACCCCAGTGAGTATTATGCTAGGTTACTTCAGCTCTAGCCCCTGGCTAGAGGCATGATCAAGTCTTTAGGAATGTAACAGACTTCTGTTTAAATCCAGTCTAGTAATTTAATAGTTGTATAACCTTGGGCAAGTTACTTAATTCCTTTGAACTTTCATTTCCTCATCTATAAAATGAAGTAATAATAATTATGTGCTGCGAGATTGTTGTGAGAATGAAATGAGAATATTCTTATTGTAGAGATCAATGAATTATGGACACTACTAACATGTTTCTTCCCTTCTTCTCCTGTTAAGTGAAGCAACTGTTGCATTTATGAGCTGGTATTGAAAGAGACTATGTAACTGTGTGAACAAACTGAGTTTCATGGAAAAGATCAATCTGGCGGTATTAGGAATGTCTCAGGAATTTTTTTTCATTTGATTTTAGCTTTTGCAGATTTGAAGCTTTAGCAGTTTACCCAGGATTGTGGAAAATTAATTCTCACTAACTACATTTGTAACACCCTAATGAATAAGCCAAAATATCACATAGATCTTTTCTGTTGATTAAAATATTTTTTCTCTTTTTAATTGATTTTTTTTTGGGTGACACTGGTTAACATAATTATACAGGTTTCAGGTGCCCAATTCTACAGCACGTCTCTGTACACCGTATTGCAATTATTTTCTTGTCTGCTCTCTAGCAAACTCTTTTTCTGGTGTCACAGTACCTTGGAAACCCAATTAATAACAAGAAGTTGTGTGCCAAGCATAGCATCAGAGCAAAGGGAGTTGATAGTCTTGTGGGATATTTTATCTACATTGTTTTAGAACCTAGAGAAGTTCTCCTTCTTCTTCGTTAAAGCGTGCCAGTCTAGAATTTCATGCCCTCCTCACTTGAACCATCATTGACACATCCCTAGTCTTGCTCTGCTTTCCCTCACCCCACTTAGGTTTCTGACAATAATAACTTGGAAATATATTTAATTAGGCTACCGTTTATTTTGGTTATAGTAGTGATAACTTTTATTTTACAGTGCTTCGCAGTTTCGAAAGTGCTTTCATTGGTATTAGAAAGCTCATCTGATCCTCCTGTGAGGTAGGCAAGGCAGATGAGAAAAGAGGTGGCCAAGTGGTGAAATAATGAAGAGTTTGGGTCTTCTGACTCCTAGTCTAATGCCCTCTTTTTCATTTAAGGCTAACATCATCCATTCTATGTTGTCATATTAATTTCCTTTTTGAAAGATGTAATTTTCTGACTCTGTCACCAAATTTTGGGGGTGCCCCCAATATAAAGCCCAGGGATCTTTGAGCACTATAATATTTATTGCAAGTACAATCTACTAGCTAACATTTATTAAGCATTTACTATTATTATTATTACTATTATTATTATTATTTAAGCCTTTTAAATGCATTAGCTCATGGGATCTTCACCATAGCCTTAAGAGATAGATGCTATTATTACCACATATTCCCCATTTTATAGATAAGAAAACTGAGGCACAGGAAGGCTGAGAAACTGGCCCAAGGTCATATAGTTAGGGAGTGGTAAACCAGGCTTAAAACCCAGGCCGTTTGGTGCCAGAGCTTTAGCCACTGTGCTTTTTCTCCATAAGTAGTTTGCTAAACTCAAAGAAACCAACTTCTGAAATGAAAAATTTTAGAATATAGTTTTCTGAATAAGTCTTCTAAACTTGTTAAAAGAAATGATCACTCACCACTGACTTTTCTTTCTTGCCAAAGAAAATAAACATGCTGTTTGCTTTTTCCTACTTCTTAATCTCTTTCCTTTCATTTCTTCTGTAGAGAGGTAGAGATACCAGAGGATTGAAATATATTGGGGAACAAAAAGTGCTAGGCTGGTGCCTGACCTGTGGTGGTGCAGTGGATAAAGCGTCGACCTGGGAACACTGAGGTCACCAGTTCAAAACCCTGCACTGGTCTGGTCAAGGCACATATGGGAGTTGATGCTTCCAGCTCCTCCCCCCTTTCTCTCTTTCTCTCTCTCTCACTCTATGTCTCCTCTCTAAAATGAATAAAATAAAATAAATATTTAAAAAAAAAAGTGTTAGGCTGGAAGTTAGGAGACCTGGATTCTAGTCATGATTTAAAATCAGTCATATGTCTGTCCTTGGGTAGGTCATTTGACCTGAATTTCTGTTTCCAAATTTCTATACCAAGGAGGATTTCGTCTAACTTTATGATACGATTGCTTAAGTGTATGCTGAAGTATGCAGGACTGACTTATTGGTGTGATTTGATTCAGTGTGCTTGTTGCCTCTGATATTATTTATTTACCTCCCTCTTATCTTGTTTGTAAATATCTTATCACACCCAGTGCAGATCCTCTTGTACACCAGAAACATTTCTGGCGTACAAGTTAAGTTACATACTTAACTCCAAGAAATAATAATATTTTCAGTATAAATTATGTTCTTTTGCTTTAATGAAAAATACTTGTCAAAATTGGGGTTTTAGAGATGACTAGGTTCTGTTTAGGGTCTATCTGGAACTGCTAGAAGGATTATTGGTAGTGGTCAGTTCAACATTTATGAAATTTCTACAACGTAGTGGTTGTTGAATTAGGTCTTGAGGAGATAATGATGAACTCGAGGTCCATTTTTTCTAAGTTTACAGTTTAGTGGGAAAGCAGAGTAATTTAACAGGTTGTTTCTACACATTTGTACAAAGTGATTTGTTATACACAGTATCTTAGAAACACAGAGGCTGCATCCTCCAGTCTGGGAGATTCTGGAAAAGCTTTCCAAGGAGGTAATACCTTATCTGAGTTTTGAAGGATGAGCAGAATTTCGGGGATAAATGAACAATGAATTTAATCTGTGAAAAGATTTCCATATTTGAAGGATTAGTATATGGTGATCTGACAACACAGATTTTATTAAAGCATTTGCTTTGATGTTCCTAAGTGATGTTGAACCAGACAGCTTCTTGCATCAAAGTTTTCTTTCCTCTGTAAAGCTGTCTTTGTTCTTGGCAAAATGCCATTGCAATAAAAGAACCTGTTGTAACTTTACATTGTAATCATAGCCCACCTTACTGAACACTTATTCATAGCAGAAAATATGTAATTTTTTTGGCCATTGTCCACTGGACATTATCATCAGAAAGGAGTAAGGTTTTTTTGTAGACAGATATTTCCTAGGTTGTGTTTCCCCAAACTCACTCCATGTTAGTAGCAACCCCCCAACTGTGACAACTAAAAATACCTGCAGACATTTCCCAAATGTTTTGTGGGGGATAAAATCTCCCCTGGTTAGAGAACTACTGATCCAGACTGTGAGTTCTACAGAGGCTATCTTTTTCCTGAGTCCACAGTACTGTTTAGACATGTATTAAATGAATATATGCTTGTTAAATAAACTAGGTTGTATGATCAGGAAATATCAGATTGTCCAGATTCTAAAAATATCAGGTTATAAACAGGAAAGTTTAATAAGTATTAGTATTTTTTACTATCTAAATTAACAAGTAAATTAATAAATATCGCTGTTGCTTAACCTCCTCCTGTTCATACAAACTATAATAATGAAGGCTAATTTGTGGAAGATTAATAGATCATCTCTAGCCTGAAGATGATGATAGCACCCAGAGTCTAGAGATTTTTATTTAAAAATGCATATATATATATTTTCAACAGAGAGAGGAACAACAGATAAGGACAGATAGAGAGATGAGAAGCATCAGTTCTTTGCTGCGGCATCTTAGTTGTTCATTGATTGCTTTCTCATGTGTGCCTTGACTGGGGGTGTGGGTGTGGGGGGGCTACAGCAGAACGAGTGACCCCTTGCGCAAGCCAGTAACCTTGGGCTCAAACCAGCAACCTTGGGCTTCAAGCCAACAACTTTTGGGCTCAAGCCAGCAACCATGGGGTCATGTCTATGATCCCATGCTCAAGCCATCACCTGCATGCTCAAGTTGGTGAGCCTGTGCTGAAGCCGGATGAGCCCGCGCTCAGGCTGGTAACCTCGGGATTTCAAACCTGGGTCCTCTGCATCTCAGTCTGATGCTCTATTTACTGTGCCACTGCCTAGTCAGGCCATACACACACACACACACACACACACACACACACACACACACACACACACACATATTTTTAAGTAATATGGGGGGAGATAGGCAGACTCCCTCTGACTGGTATCCATCAGGCAACCCCTGTCAGGGGCTGATGCTCGAATCAACTGAGCTGTCCTCAGTGCCTGAGGCCAATGCTCAGACCAACTAAAAACACTGGCTGCAAGAGGGAAAGAGAACAGATGGTCACTTCTCATGTGTGCCTGACTGGGGACAGAACCCGAGACGTCTGTACTCTAGGCCGACACTCTATCCACTGAGCCACTGGCTATGCCCTAAAAATATATATCATTTTGTAAGCTTTCTATACTAGCCAACATCTGAGAGAAGTTCATCATACTGTCTATCTAATTTTGATGTTCCTTGCAACATGGTAAAATGATAGAAATCTAGAGAACCTTGGGTCAAAAGACACTCCAAACTCCTTATATCATAGAATCTTTAGTGAATAATAAGATCTCAGTGATTGTAGCTACCATCATCATCATCATCATCATCGAGGGAATATTATCCTTGTGACCAAACAGCACATCGAATGTCTTTCACTCTCTTCAGGACCTCCAACCAGCCTGTTCCAGCCACCTCGCCGTCCTGGCCTTGGAACTGTTGGAAAACCAATTCGCCTGTTAGCCAATCATTTTCAGGTTCAGATTCCTAAAATAGATGTGTATCACTATGATGTGGATATTAAACCAGAAAAACGGCCTCGAAGAGTCAACAGGTAAGGATTAAGAAGAGTAGATTTCTATATAAGTGCATATAATTAATTTTATTATTTATCATACTCTTCTCCAATTCTTTTCTGTTGTTGTTCTCTAATTCTTGCAACATGCTGGCTTTGTTTTTCTCTAAGATGATAACTCCTTTGTTGGTTCATACTTGGTCATCTTCTACAGAGTCCAGCAGAGTGCTGGATGCATCATTGTTCAATTAGTAAATACATACTGAAGAAAAAAGGTCATTCTCTCATTGTCCAAGGGTAGCAGAAATTTGTCAAAGTAGGTGAAGAAATTACTGTCTATGGTAAATAGAACTATCTGGAAATTCAAATTTTATTATTAAGTGTTGGTAGTGGAAATGAGAAAAATATAACTGTAAAGATAGACAGATTATCTTGGAGTATTGAAAAAAGTAGGCTGAGAGAAAAACTCTTTAATTTCAGCATTATCCAAGAGCAGTGTGGATGAGATGATTTAAGTATTGTGGTCTGTATGACAGGAACTTACCAAGAAGTAGCCCTATAGCAGATATTCTTACAGGGCGCTGAGAACACCCACTTTTCTTTTCTTTCCAACTCTTTGATATTTAAGCAGTCTTTCATATTAAGATTGTTGCTTTTCTAAAAATACTCTAGCTATCTCTAACATTGATAAGACACAGTACCTGACTTTTCATTGACTCTAACATTTCAAGGTTTCACAGACTCCATATTAACCTGAATACTATAGTTTCCCTGCAACGGCATGAATAAATAGGGCCTGCATACAGTGGGATCTGGCATACATGCAAGAACACTGAAGTAAAGCTATGCCTGCTTGATTGAGAGAAAGGTTTTCATTCTACAAAGAAAGAACTACATTGGTAATCTTTGTGAAATGAGGATATTTCACAACATTCCCTCCTCTGCATTTCTTGGGAGCACTTTGGAATAAAACAAGACAGTATGCAGCCTGACCAATGGTGATGCAGTGAATTGAGCATTGGCCTAGGATACTGAGGTCCCCGGTTTGAAACCTTGAGGTTGCCAGCTAGAGTATGGGCTTGCCAGTTTGAGCTCGGGATCACTGGCCTGGGTGTGGGATCATTAATATGATCCCAAGGTCACTGGCTTTAAGCCCAAGGTCACTGGCTTGAGCAAGAAGTCACTGGCTTGACTTGAGCCCCAGGTCAAGGCATGTATGAGAAGCAATCAATAAACAACTAACTAAAGTGAAGCACCTCCAGGTTGATGCTTTTCATCTCTCTCTCCCCCTCCCTTCCTGTTTCTCTCTCTAAAAAAAAATAATAAAATAAAAATGCAGAATTATAAATAGCCAGCATTAGTCAAAGGGGTTGACTTATTTCTTTGAGTATGATGTATCTTAGATTTATTGATCCTCAGATTTCTGAATTTCTACCTACTTTCTCTTCCAAAACCAGTATCATTGAATAAGGATATATATTTGAAAACAAACTTATCATTATTCAATTATGAACATGTCACACTTACATACCTAAGAAAGATTATTCTTTTTTATAAGGCTATATTTATCATAGGAGAGGAATTTTGAAAGCAGGAGTGTGAAAGGATGCCATAAATTTTCTCTCTTTCCTTTTATTCCCCCCTTTTATTATCTTATAGTTGCTTTTGCTCACTTGTTGCTACCTTTCTTTAGTTAACTATTTTTTTTTTACAGGGACAGAGAGTCAGAGAGAGGGATAAATAGGGACAGACAGACAGGAACGGAGAGAGATAAGAAGCATCAATCATCAGTTTTTCGTTGCAACACCTTAGTTGTTCATTGATTGCTTTCTCACATGTGCCTTGACCGTGGGCCTTCAGAAGACCGAGCAACCCCTTGCTGGAGCCAGCGACCTTGGGTCCAAGCTTGCGAGCTT
This sequence comes from Rhynchonycteris naso, assembly GCA_037038555.1. NCBI lineage: Eukaryota > Metazoa > Chordata > Mammalia > Chiroptera > Emballonuridae > Rhynchonycteris > Rhynchonycteris naso. The sequence continues at coordinate 210,825,467 of CM072997.1, read as the reverse complement.
TTGCTCAAGCCAGATGGGCTCGCTCTCAAGCTGGTGACCTCAGGGTCTGGAACCTGGGTCCTCCGCATCCCAGTCTGACGCTCTATCCACTGCGCCACCGCCTGGTCAGGCTTAGTTAACTATTTTCTTAATTACTTAAATCATTGGTCACATTAACTCTTACTTTTTCCAAGGACTTTTGAACTGAATTTGGATGATTAAGGTATGATGATAGTTTCTTACTATTCACCATTTTTCAAAGCTAACCTCTACTATCTCCATTACTATTAAGGGAGGTAGTAGATACAATGGTGCGGCACTTCAAGATGCAGATATTTGGTGATCGGCAGCCTGGGTATGATGGCAAAAGAAACATGTACACAGCACATCCACTACCAATTGGACGGGATAGGGTAAGTGTTAAAAGTAAGAACTAGGCCCTGGCCAGTTGGCTCAGTGGTAGAGCCACCCCTTGCTGGAGCCAGCAACTTTGGGTCCAAGCTGGCAAGCCTTTGCTCAAGCCAGATGGGCCTGCGTTCAAACTGGTGAGTTTGGGGTCTCGAACCTGGGTCCTCCGCATCCCAGTCCGATGCTCTATCCACTGCGTCACCGCCTGGTCAGGCCTCTCATGGAATTTTTTTAAAAGCAAGAATTATTTATTAGACTTAGGTCTAGTTCAGTATTAATTACACAGGACAAAAATATCTCTTTTTAAAATAATTCAATTCTTATGTTGTTTCTCATGGTGGTGATAGATTTTTTTAGGTCCATATTCTCTTGTTCCTTAGTTAATTAATAGTTGAAGATTACATGAACATCAGAATTTAGGTTGATTATGTCATGTTTACACATATTCCAAATTTCTAACATTGGTAAAGTGCTACCTGAATCTAAACAATGAAGTTTTTTGTTTTTTGTTGTTTTTTTTTTACAGAGACAGAGAGAGGGATAGATAGGGACAGACAGACAGGAATGAAGAGAGATGAGAAGCATCAATCATCAGTTTTTCGTTGCCATTGCGACACCTTAGTTGTTCATTGATTGCTTTCCCATATGTGCCTTGACCGCGGGCCTTCAGCCGACAGAACAACCCCTTGCTGGAGCCAGCGGCCTTGGGTCCAAGTTGGTGAGCTCTTGCTCAAACCAGATGAGCCTGTGCTCAAGCTGGCGAGCTCAGGGTCTCGAACCTGGGTCTTCCGCATCCCAGTCCGACTCTCTATCCACTGCGCTACCGCCTGGTCAGGCTGAACAATGAGGTTTTTATAAATTATAAAGTATTTTGTAACACCTACTTATGAAAATATTCATAATACCACAGTACCTTTTAAAAACATTTATTTTTAAAATTAGAAGAGCAGCATGTAAATATATACTTTTTATAAACTTATTTGGACAATCTAGAAATGCTGTGGTTTTTTCTTTTCAGGGGAAACTTATAGTTTGGTATATATCAGTATCCTTTCAGATGTTTTTATGTGCATTAGTTATTTGTGCCTTTATTTATATACATCCTTATTTGTTTGCATATTGTTCAGATATGTTTTTTATTTAACAATTTGTCAAGACCCTAACTGGGTGGTTCAGTTGGTTGTAGTATCATCCCAATACACCAAGTTTGTGGGTTTGATCCTGGTCAAGGCACATGCAGGAATCAACCAATGAAAGCATAACTGAGTGGATCAAAAAACTGATATTTCTGTCTCTCTCTTTAAAATCAATTTAAAAAATTGTTTAATGTCTGTGAGATCTTTCCATTTATGTACATTTAAAATCTACCTTATTATTTTTTAATTCAAAATTTTTGTATTGTGGTAAAGTGTACATACATAACATAAAGTTTACTGTTTTAACCATTTTAAGTGTACGATTGGGTGGCATTAAGTGTATTCACATTTTTGTACAGTTGTGACCATTAGCCATCTCTTAAAACTTTCCCATTATCTCAAACTGAAACTCTCTACCTATTAAACAATAACTCCCCATTTCCTTCCCCCAACAGTTCCTGGTAATAATTATTCTTTCTGTCTATGAATTTGACTATTCTAGGTACTCCATCTAAGTGGAATCATACAGTATTTGTTATTTTGTGTCTGGCCATTTCACTTAGTGTAATGTTTTTAAGCTTCATACATTTGTAGCATTACCAAAGTTTTAAGCTCTCGCATAATATTTGATATTAAATTACTCCCCTATTGGTGGACAGGTAGGTTGTTTCCAATGTTTTGTAATTACAGGAGTGTAAAATATCTTTATGCATATACTATATTGAATATTTCTGGGATCTTTCAGCCTTTGTAAATATGCATGTATATGTGTTTTCCTTAGGTTGATATGGAAGTGACCCTTCCAGGTGAGGGTAAAGACCAAACCTTTAAAGTGTCTGTTCAGTGGGTATCAGTTGTGAGCCTTCAGTTGCTTTTAGAAGCTTTAGCCGGGCACTTGAATGAAGTCCCAGATGACTCAGTACAAGCACTTGATGTTATCACAAGACACCTTCCCTCCATGAGGTTTGTACCTTGGTTTGAATTCTTTGCCACAGATAATCAGATCCTTTTTATGATAGTCTGCATTGGAGCCATTGAAAGTTTTCTGTATAAGTTATAGTTTAAACTTGGTTTCAATTTACAAAGTGGAGAGTGAGGTGAAAGGCTTTTCAGGTTTTATTGTGAAACATGCAAACTCTTATTTCTTCAGGTATACCCCAGTGGGTCGTTCCTTTTTCTCACCTCCGGAAGGTTACTACCATCCTCTGGGCGGGGGCCGGGAGGTCTGGTTCGGCTTTCATCAGTCTGTGAGACCAGCCATGTGGAACATGATGCTCAATATTGATGGTAGGATGGAACTCTCCTTACCCTCTAGTCTTTTCGCTCGTTTTCTTAGTCCTGTCCTTTTCCCTGAAGCTAAGTCTCCTTTCTCTCTGTTTCTTAGTATCTGCAACTGCTTTCTACCGGGCTCAGCCCATCATTGAGTTCATGTGTGAGGTTTTAGATATTCAGAACATCAATGAACAGACCAAACCTCTTACAGACTCCCAGCGTGTCAAGTTTACCAAAGAAATCAGAGGTAGGTATTTATATTACTGTAGTCTTGGAGAGGCAGTTCAACGTGGTGCAAAGAGCATGATCTTGGAGTCCGACTCACCTGAGCTTCCATCCCATCCCAGCTAGTTCTGTCAGTGGGACCATGGGCTAGTTACTTAGCCACTGTGAGCCTTAGATTATTCATCTCTCAGGTAGAGATAATAATAATGTATCTTATAAGATTGTTGTGAGAATTAACTACAGTTAGTTATATAAAGCTTCTAGCACAATACCTGGCACATGTTAGGCACTTACTGTTACTCTTACTCACTTAAAGACATCCATTTTAATAAATAAAACATGTTCATTTATTTCCCTTTTGGAATTTCTTTTCCTCTTTGCTTAATACTCACTATTTTCTCTCACTAGAATATAAGCTTCATTGGCACTAGAAAATAATTGTCACTTAGTAATTATGTATCAAATGGAGTAATAAAGTGATTATAAATCTTAAGTCATATGGGTTCTAATATTTTCGGATTAGCTGTGGCTTTTTGCCTATGCACAATGAACTTGATCCCATACCTTACAACTTATGTCTTATGCAATGGCATGTCTTTCTGAAGACACTTGAATCTGATTTTATCATTATGATTTTAATTAATACTGATGTTTTTACTTTCTTTTTAACTTAAGGTCTTAAAGTGGAGGTGACTCACTGTGGACAGATGAAACGGAAATATCGAGTTTGTAATGTGACTAGACGGCCCGCCAGTCATCAAACGTATGTTAACTACATTTAAAATGATAGCATTACATTTTTGGTAACAGAAGAAGCTACTATACTTATTTGAGGAATAAATATGCCATATTGTACTTTTTTCAAAATCACAGAAAGCTTCACATTTAATCACCAAAGCTTCAAAAAATGTTTTTAAGCCCTAGCTGGTTGGCTCAGTGGTAGAGCATCAACCTGGTGTGTGGAAGTCCTGGGTTCGATTTCCAGTTAAGGCACACAGGAGAAGCAACCATCTGCTTCTCCTCCCTTTCCTCTTCTCTCTTTTTCTCTCTCTTCCCTTCCTGCAGCCATGGCTCAATTGATTCGAGTGCATTGACCCCAGGCACTGAGTATGGCTCCATGGTGCCTTCACCTCAGGTGCTAAAAATAGCTTGGTTATAAGCATGGCCCCAGATGGGCAGAGCATTGGCCCCAGATGGGGGTTGCCAACTGTATCTTGGCCATGTGCATGTAGGAATTTGTTTCTCTTACCTCTTCCCCTCAAATAAAAATAAATAGATAAAAAAATTAAAATGCTTTTAGGCCCTGGCTGAGTGCCTCAGTGGATAGAGCATCAGCTTGGCATATAGATATCCTGGGTTTGATTTCTGGTCAGGGCACACAAGGGAAGTGACCTTCTGCTTCTCTCCCTTTCCCTCTCCCCCTTCTCTCCCTCTTCTCCTCCTGCAGCCAGTGGCTCGATTGGTTCGAGCATCGGCCCTGGGCACTGAGGATAGCTAGGTTGGTCTGAGTATTGGCCCCAGATGGGGGTTACCGGCTGGATCTCGGTTGGGGTGCATGCGTGAGTGTCTCACTATCTCTCCTCCTCTCACTTAAAAAAAGTAGAAAGGGAAAAAATGTTTCAAAAATTTTAATAGATATTTGTAAAATGTACTTCCTGCCTTTAATTCATTTCACCTTTTAAACAGAGTATGCTAAGCATGGGTCAACATTTATTAAAATGATGCAGAATCATCATTATAAGCATAATTTATTATACTGTCATAATTCTTAGTGCATGGCCTATAGTGTCTATTAAGGGTTTTGAGTCATATGAGGCTATCAATGGAAGGTATATATCATGGAGCCATTGAAAGGTTTCTGCGTATGGCATAGTTGAAACTTGGTTTCAGTCTATGAACTTGTGTGGGTTTTTCTCCCTCCTTTTGGAGTTAGCTGTCACTTCTTCCTGTCAGTGTGTATGGCCGCCTCCGGTAGCACACTGACTTGCACTTCCCCTACTTCTCATCCACAGTCAACTATGCCTAATGAGAAAATATATATTAAAGTACTTTTTAAAATCACCATATATGTAAGTTTTATTCTTGTAATCTGTATCACTAAATCCAGAGGTTCTCAAACTATGGCCTGCGGGCCAAATTGCGGCCACCTGAGGCCATTTATCCGGCCCCCGCCGCACTTCTGGAAGGGGCACCTCTTTCATTAGTGGTCAGTGTATGGAGTACTGTATGGGGTGGCTCTCCAACGGTCTGAGGGAGAGTGAACTCCCCCTGTGTAAAAGTTTGGGGACCCCTGACTAAATCCATATTTGACATAACAAATAACATATTGTTTCTTCTAAGTAAACAGTGTGAACCTAAATATATAAACTTTTTGTTATTTTGGTTACTCAGAAGCCTTTTAAATTTTTTTTGCTTATATTCTAATCTGACTCTATTTTAGATCTGTGGTTCTCAATTTTTAAACTTTGATGTACATCAAAATACCTAGAGGCCTTTGGTCTAGATAGTTAAAGGTTTTAGGTGACCTCTGGATAAATGTGGTATATTAATTCAGTCTGACTTGAATAAAATTTTGAATATGAACTCATGTACATAGTACATGAAATTGTTAAGAGTTATAAAGTTATAGTTTGTGTATACTTCATATTATTGGTCTTATTTTCTAAGGGGAAAAAAAGTTACCAAAATCTTATGAAATCACTATTGAGAATTTATCATTTGTTTCAAGAGGAACTGGAGGAACAGTGTCTTTTTCATTATTTAATTTCTTTACATAACCCTGTAAGAATAATTATACTTATAAACCTATAGAGTTTTTGAATAAAAATTAAGAGCACATAGATTTAATTTTTAAATTTTTTTCAAGGAAACAAAACTTTTAATGTTAAGTTTATGTTATTAATTGAACTTTAGGATCTGCAGAAGGCCACCAGCTTTATTTAAATTTTTTTTTTTAATACCAAGTTTATTTTATTTATTTATTTATTTATTTATTTATTTATATTTTACAGGTACAGAGAGAGGGATAGATAGGGACAGACAGACAGGAACGGAGAGAGGTGAGAAGCATCAATCATTAGTTTTTCATTGCCGTTGCGACACCATAGTTGTTCATTGATTGCTTTCTCACATGTGCCTTGACCGCGGGCCTTCAGCAGACCGAGCCACCCCTTGCTGGAGCCAGGGACCTTGGGTCCAAGTTGACGAGCTTTTGCTCAAGCCAGATGAGCCCGCGGTCAAGCTGGCGAGCTCAGGGTCTCGAACCTGGGTCTTCCGCATCCCAGTCTGACACTCTATTCACTGCGCCACTGCCTGGTCATGCGGCCACCAGCTTTTAGTACAACATAATCATATAGTATAGACTGTGACCCTTTAAAAGTAATTAAAATGTTGCCCTTGCCCTGGCCAGATAGCTCTGTTGGTTGGAGCATTGTCCCAAAGTGCAGAGGTGGCCAGTTCGATCCCTAGTCAGGGCACATACAGAAGCAGCTCAATGTTCCTGTCTCTTTCTCTCTCCCTTCCTCTGTCACTAAAATATATATATATATATTTGTGTGTGTGTGTGTGTGTGTGTGTGTGTGTGACAGAGACAGAGAGAGGGATAGGCAGAAACAGACAGACATTAAGGGAGGGAGATGAGAAGCATCACTTCTTCATTATGGCACCTTGGTTGTTCATTGATTGCTTTCTCATATGTGCCTTGACGGGACCAGGTGTGTGTGTGTGTGTGTGTGTGTGTGTGTGTGTGTGTGTGTGTGTTACAGCAGAGAAAGTGACCCCTTGCTCAAGCCAGCGACCTTGGAGGTCGTGTCTATGATCCTGCACTCAAGCTGGTGAGCCTGCGCTTAAGCCGGATGAACCTGTGCATTGACCTCGGGGTTTGAACCTGAGTCCTCAGCGTCCCAGTCCAATGGTCAATCTACTGCGCCACCACCTGGTCAGGCTTTTTAAAAAAAGTAAATTAAAAAAATGTTGCCCTGGCCAGATAGCTTGATTGGTTAGAGCATTATCCCAAAGCATGGAGGTTACTGGATCAATCCCCAGTGAGGGTACACACAAGAACAGCTTAACATTCCTGTGACTCTCTCTCTTTCTCTTTCTCCCTTCCTCTCTTGCTGAAATCAATAAATATAAAGTAAAATAAAATAAAATGTAGTCATCATAGCAAGTAATATTTTCCTTCTCCATCTTGCCATATTAAATTTGATTTGCCTCTAAACAATTTCAAACGTGCCTTTCTTTACTTTCCATAAGTACACTGATTTTAATCCAGAAATATACACATTTTTGGATCTATATGGGTCTTAGCAAATGATTTCCTTCTTGGTCATAGATACCTAATTGCACTGAAGTGATCAGTGGTCAGTTTGTTTATAATCTGAAGTTCTGAATTCAGACCAAGAGAATTACATGAGTGTTACATAGATAATCCTCACTGCATTGTTACTTTGTGGGGCTGTAATTATTAAGAAAGCAAGATTAAAGTTAATATTATATCAAGGGTTTGAGATAATTTGCCCAGTGCAAGAGCCAAATAATGAGGGTATTTTAAATCATGTTCCCCAGTTTATACCAAATATCCTAGCATAGTCTCAGTTTCATGTGTTTGGTCTGGTTGCCTCCAAATCCATGTATATTTATCCTGGTTTGGGGATCTGAAAATGTGGTCCCAATCACTATGCTACACTCATGTTAAAACAAAACAAAACAAAAAACTCTTAAGCAGATAAAATTCCTATCTGTAAGAAGCCAACAAGAGATTGTGTCTGCAGGCATTAATCAACCTGTAGGGAAACTGTTTAATTTCTGATTCTGTAGCTTCTTCTTGTTTTAAGTTCTTTTAAAACTTTAATTACGCTTGAGCAGGCGGTGGCGCAGTGGATAGAGCGTCGGACTGGGATGCGGAAGACCCAGATTCGAGACCCTGAGCTCGCCAGCTTGAGCGCGGGCCCATCTGGCTTGAGCAAAAGCTCACCAGCTTGGACCCAAGGTCGCTGGCTCCAGCAAGGGGTGGCTCAGTTTGCTGAAGGCCTGCGGTCAAGGCACATGTGAGAAAGGAATCAATGAACAACTAAGGTGTCGCAATGGCAACGAAAAACTAATGATTGATGCTTCTCACCTCTCTCCGTTCCTGTCTGTCTATCCCTATCTATCCCTCTCTCTGACTCTCTCTCTCTGTCCCTGTAAAAATAAAATAAAATAGAACTTTAATTACAGTTTTTTTCTTATTCTAGCTTTGAAAAACATGGAAAATTCCAACGTAATCACTGTTCTTATTAAATACCCAAATGATTTAAGTGAAAATATTCAAATAAAGATTGACCTTTGTGTTTAAATGACTAATCAAGGTAGAAAATGTCAGTAGATTTTTGTTTGTTTGCTTGTTTAAGAATAAAGAACTTGAAATTTCTAAAAAGACATTGTCTCCCATAGTTTTCCTTTACAGCTAGAAAATGGTCAAGCTATGGAATGTACTGTAGCTCAATATTTTAAGCAAAAGTATAGTCTGCAGCTGAAATACCCTCATCTTCCCTGTCTCCAAGTGGGACAAGAACAGAAGCATACATACTTGCCACTTGAGGTAAGCTGAATTTTCTTTCACCAATATGCCAATTTTGTGCCTGAATTTTAAAAAACGAGTGGAAGAATTTAGTCTTAATTTCTAAAATATTTTCGGCTGATAACTATATAACAGGATTTTCACTTGGTGGGGGAGAAGATGTAAGATATAGTTTGACAAAGGTTTAAGATATAGAAGCCCATTACACAAATGAATTTCTTTTTGCTTCTTGGTAGGTCTGTAATATTGTGGCAGGACAACGATGTATAAAGAAACTCACTGACAATCAGACTTCCACAATGATCAAAGCCACAGCAAGATCTGCTCCCGACAGACAGGAAGAAATCAGTCGACTGGTCAGTAAGGCATGGTCTTTAAGATAAGCTAGCTTTAAGATGAACAAACAAAACAGTAGAAAACTCCTGATGGGACCCAGTTACTCTTTGGTTTTTATATATGCAGGCTTTCCTGTTCTTTAGGTGAAGAGTAACAGCATGGTGGGTGGACCTGACCCATACCTTAAAGAATTTGGTATTGTTGTCCACAATGAAATGACAGAGCTCACAGGCAGGGTACTTCCAGCACCAATGCTACAATATGGAGGCCGGGTAAGCTTTCTATTTCATTCAGCAAAATTCTTCCAATAACCAGTCAAAAAGAGAATAATTAAGGGCTCCTCTACAACACTACAGTGAATTTACCCATAGTTTTGCTTATGATTGCTCTTTGTCTTTTGGCTAATACCAAATAGAGTTCTGTTTATTCCCTCACCGATATTCAAATGGCCTTAGATTGTAATGTCTTTTCTCTTTTCTTTTGTTTCTTTTTTTGTTTTTGTTTTTTTTTAAAGAATAAAACAGTAGCCACACCCAACCAGGGTGTCTGGGACATGCGAGGAAAGCAGTTTTATGCTGGCATTGAAATTAAAGTTTGGGCAGTTGCTTGTTTTGCGCCTCAGAAACAATGTAGGGAAGATTTACTAAAGTGAGTATCTTCATATTTTCAGCTTAGTAATATCCCTCCCAGATATGAAAATACCATCGTTATGTGAATGTGCTGTGTGCACTGGCACTAAATCCCTAACTTCTATAGTGACACCATCTGGGTATAGGAAAAACACCTTGTAATCTAGTGAATTGCCACTTTGGGAATTACATTAAGAATCTGACTCATCTTCTTTATATTTAGAGCAGAAATTTGCAACTAACAAGGTTGAAGCAATGCCGGTTGGCAAACTCTTGGGTTCTTAGTGAAGCTTCCTTTGGTATTAATTGTATCTTTCCAGCTAAGATAAAAATTAGTTCATTTTTCATCATTCTCATTTACTAGCAAGCATGTTTTACTGAAGGGTCACTGACTGAGATCACTGGTTCACGCCTTACAGACGCAGCTCTCTATGGACAGGAAATTAGTGAGAAGGGTGGAAAAGTCAAGGCAGGAAAAGGGAGCTGGGATGACAGAAGGGAATCCAACCGGATATGAGCAAACGCACAAAATAAACTATTTTGAAAGCTTAGTGAAGTAACTTCTTCAATCTAAAGTTTAAAATTTCATGATGAATTTTTCTTTTTTTGAAGTGTTGGTTTCTTTTGACATTGTATTGATACAAATCTGTTTGAATGTAATCCTAAATGCACTGATTGTGTAATAGCATGTATTCTGTGTTCTCAATCAAATACAAGCTTTACAAAGCTTAGCTAGCTCTTCTAGCAGGCTTACAACAATACACATTACCTGAAAATTTGACTTTGCTTTTCTTCAGTCCAGAATTATTGACTTGGATATTTTCTTTTAAAAGAAATCTTTGGGCCGGAATGTTATTCTAGTTCCTGGAGCCTAACTGAGGCATAATTATTTAAAAATTCAAAATTGTAAGATAGAAGCTTAATAATACAAATCCTTCTGCATTGCAATGATACAACTGCCAGTCTGTTTTTTTGCAACCAGCTGAATATATTTTTTTTGGTCTAATTTTGGCTAAGAATTTGGAAAACTGAAAGACGTATCATAGAGGAAAATAGATGCTAAGAACGGATTCTGAAATGAAAGCACTGTGCCACTGGTTCTGTTTTAACAGGAGTTTCACTGACCAGCTCCGTAAAATCTCTAAGGATGCAGGGATGCCCATCCAGGGTCAGCCATGTTTCTGCAAGTACGCACAAGGTGCAGACAGCGTGGAGCCCATGTTTAAACATCTGAAAATGACATATGTGGGCCTACAGCTAATAGTAGTGATCTTGCCCGGGAAGACTCCAGTATATGGTATGGACCCCTTTAATGTTGAATGAGGGATGATTTCATTAGTGTAACAGTCAGGATAAGCTAGGTTATGCCGTAATCACAAATGACCCTAAACTCCGAGGGGCTCCAGGCAGTAAAGGTTTGCTTTTGCCTCTGCTATGTGTCCACTGAGGGTAGACTGCAGCCTCTGCTCTATATCAGCATATCACTTTTACTCTGGAACCCAGGTTGGCAGAGCAGTCACTGTTTGGAATGTTGCTGGTTCCATGGCAGAGAGAAAAGAGAGCTATGGAGGGTTCTTAACCTCAGCAGCTTCTTGGCCACAGCCAGCTGTATTGGCCCAACCTACCTGTGTGTTGGGAAATGGGAATTGGGGCCAGGAGATGCAGTGGGAATGAGGACTGGGGCATGCAGTGTAATCCTATCATAGCCCCCAAAGCATGGAGAACTGGAATGTTGGTTAAAAACAAATAGCAATGTCAGAGTGGGAAAGAGGAGGAGAGCCTACCACTTACAGAAAAGGAGCTGTTTAGTTTGTATCTATTATAAGAAGAATGATACAAAGTTCTTGTGGCCATTATCTAAGAAAAGGATTTGCAAACTATAGATCAGCTGTTTGAACTTTATAACATCTCTTCAACACTCTGTATCTGCTTCTTTCGTTACCTTTAGTTTATCTCTCAAATGGTGTGTGTGTGTGTGTAGTGAGAGGGGAAGATTGATTCCTTTGCCAGTCCAGTCTTGTGGGAAAAAGAGCCACAGGTGACTGAGTGATTGGTGACAGTCAGCATAGTAGAATACAGAAAGTAGGCTAGCTTAAAGGCCTGTGAGAGGGAAGAAAAGGGTGTGGGGAATGGCATATCTACACTAGAAAAAAATTGTTCTGGGGGTTTAGCAAATGAAAATAGCACACATAAAAAGCACCTAGCACAGTGTGCAGTATATTGGTAGGCACTCTAAATGTCAGTGTGTGGATTTCCCCCCGTCTCTTAGTAATTAAGAGAATATTTAAACATTTTTTAAAAATCAATTAATTAACTTACTTTTGTAGCGGAGGTGAAACGTGTTGGAGATACCCTCCTTGGTATGGCCACGCAATGTGTCCAGGTAAAAAATGTAGTGAAGACCTCACCACAGACCCTTTCCAACCTTTGCCTGAAGATAAATGCAAAGCTTGGAGGAATTAACAATGTGCTTGTACCTCATCAAAGGTAAGACTCTGAACTCTGTTTTTCTCACTTTTTAAAATTAAACCTAACCTATGTAATTTATAGTGATAATACAAACCTCAAATATAAATCTTGATTTCTTTGTCTTTTTTCAGTTTTCTTTCTTTCTTTCATTTAGTCATTTTTTATTTTTCAATTATAGTCGACATACAATATAATATTGGTTTCAGGTGTATACCCTAGCAGTGGTCAGCAAACCGCGGCTCGTGGGCCACATGTGGCTCTTTGCCCCCTTGAGTGTGGCTCTTCCACAAAATACCACGTGCGGGCGCTACCTCGATAAGGAATGTACCTACCTATATAGTTTAAGTTTAAAAAATTTGGCTCTCAAAAGAAATTTCAATTGTTGTACTGTCGATATTTGGCTCTGTTGACTAATGAGTTTGCCGACCACTGCCTAGTGACATCATATAACTTAATAAATGATCATCCTGATAAGTTCCGTGCCCATCTGACACCATACGTAGTTGTTAGAATAGTACTGATTATACCCCCTATGCTGTACTTCACATCCCCATGACTGTTCTGTAACACCAGTTTGTACTTAATCTCTTCACCTTTTCCACTCATTTTCCCAACCACCCCCTCCCCCAATCTGGCAACTGTCAAAATGTTCTCTGTATCTAGAAGTCTGTTTCTGTTCTGCTTATTTGGTTTATTTTAATTTTTTTTTTTTGAGAGACAGGAACCGATGGAAAGATAGACAAGAAGGGAGAGAGATGAGAAGCATCAACTCATAGTTGCGGCACCTTAGTTATTCATTAATTGCTTTTTCATATGTGCCTTGACTGGGAGGGGCGTCTGCTCCAGTTGAACCAGTGACCCCTTGCTCAAGCCAGCTACCTTTGGGCTCAAGCCAGTGACCATGATCCCACGCTCAAGCCAGTGACCCCACACTTAAGCCAGTGATCTCGGGGTTTTAAACCTGGGTCCTCATAGTCCCAAGCCAACTCCCTCTGTACCACCACCTGGTCAGGCAGTTTCTTTTGATTTTTTAAATTCAATGGTTGATAGATATGTATTTATTGCCATTTTATTGTTCATATTATTTCTTTTTATTCCTCTTCTTAAAGAAGATACTCTAAAATTTCATGTAATACTAGTTTGGTGGTGATGAACTCCTTTTAGCTTTTTCTTGTCTGGAAAGCTCTTTATCTTTCCTTTGATTCTAGATAGCTTTGCTGAGTACAGTAATCTTCGTTGTACATCCTTGCTTTTCATCACTCAATATTTCTTGCCATCGCCTTCTGGCCTCCAAAGTTTCTGTTGAGAAATCAGCTGACAGGCAGATCATTATGGTATTTTGTTTTTAAGATTTTACTTTATTGGTTTTTAGAGAGAGGAGAGAGAGAGAGAAAGAAAGAAAGGGAGAGAAGAGCAGGAAGCATCAACTCATAGTTGCTTCTCATATGTGCCTTGACCAAGCAAGCCCAGGGTTTTGAACCAGTGACCTCAGCATTCCAGGTCAGCACTTTACCCACTGCACCACCACAGGTCAGGCATCATTATGGTTTTAATTTAATTTGCATTCTACTAATGATAATCGTATGCTTATGATTATGGCTATTTGAAGATACCTTTTTGTGATGGACCTGTTCAGTTCTTTTCCCATTTCTTTTTCTTTCTTTTTTTCTTTCTTCTTTTTTTGGTATTTTTCTTAAGTGAAAATCAGGTACACTCCCGCATACACCTGACCAGAATCCACCCGGCAAGCCTACCATTCTGCCCATCTGGGGCCATTGCTCCATTGTAACTGGAGCTATTTTAGCACCTGAGGCGGAGGCCATGGTGCTATCCTCAGTGCCTGGGTTACCTTTCTCCAATGGAGCCTTGGCTGCAGGAGGGGAAGAGAGAGAGAGAAGGGAGAGGGGGAAGGGTAAAGAAGGGGAAGAGAGAGAGAAAGGTAGAGAAAGAGAGAAGTGAGGCAGGGGGAGAAGCAGATGGGCACTTCTCCTGTGTGCCATGACTTGGAATTGAACCTGGGACATCCACACACCAGGCCAACGCTCTACCACTGAGCCAACTGGCCAGGGCCTGCCCATTTCTTTTAAATATGTTTATTTATTGATTTCAGTAAGAGAGAAAAGGAGAAAGAAAGACAGAAACATTGCCTTTTTCTGTATGTACCCTGATCAGGGAACAAACCGGCAACCCTAGTTAGTACATCAGAAAATGCTCTAACCAACAGAGCTATACAGTCAGGGCTCTTTGCCCATTTCTTAAATAGTATTTTCAGGGTTTTTTTTGTTGTTAATTTGTAGCTTCCTTATTTGCTGAGATATATGACTTGTTAACTCTAAAATGGTTTTATGCCAAAGTGATTTGAAAAGTTAATTTGGCTCTGGCCAGTTGGCTCAGTGGTAGAGTATCAGCCTGGTGTATGGATGTCCCAGAATCAATTCCCAGTCGGGGCAAACAGGAGAAGTGCCCATCTGCTTCTCCCCCTGCCTCACTTCTCTCTTTCTCTACCTTTCTCTCTCTCTTCCCCTCCTGCAGCCATGGCTGGATTGTAGCAAGTTGGCCCTGGGCGCTGAGGATGGCTCCATGGCCTCCACTTCAGGCGCTAAGAAAAGCTCAGTTGCTAAGCACTAGAGCAGTGCCCAAGATGGACTGAGCATGCCCCCCTGGTGGACTTGTCAGTGGATCCCTGTCTGGGCACATGCAGGATTCTGTCTCTGCCTCCCCTCCTCTCACTGAATTTTTTTAAAAAATAAAGAAAGAAAAGTTAAATTTAGGGCTATGGATTAGTTCTTAAACATACTCAAAAAGTAGGTGAAATTGAGTGCTTTTCTTGGATAGTCATGTCACAATTCTCATTTTTTTTTAATTTCTTTTTATTTATTCATTTTAGAGAGGAGACACAGAGAGAGAGAGAGAGAGAGAGAGAAAGAGGGGAGGAGCTGGACGCACCAACTCCTATATGTGCCTTAACCAGACCAGTGCAGGGTTTTGAACTGGCAACCTCAGTGTTCCCAGGCTTTATCCACTGCGCCACCACAGGTCAGGCACAATTCTCATTTTTGCCTTTTAATGAAACTAGGTAATTAAATCCTTCCTGTAACATTGGTAAATGAGATATACACAACACAATGCAAGTTAACCTAAAATCTGAAATCATCAAATTTTTACCCCAGGCATTTGAATACTGTAACAGTGTCTCAGAGTGCATACTCTGGTGTAAGACTTCCTGGGGTTTGGATTCTAGCCTTCCCACTTCTGTGTGATCTTGGGCAAATGCATGTAAAATACTTAGCACAGTGGCTAGTTCTTAGTATATGTAAACTGTTATTATGGTATGTATATGTATGTTAAGAATACAGCCTGATGCCTGACCTGTGGTGGTACAGTGGATAAAGCGTCAACCTGGAACGCTGAGGTCGCTGGTTCAAAACCCTGCACATGTCTGGTCAAGGCACATACGGGAGTTGATGCTTCCTGCTCCTCCCTTCTTTCTCTCTCTCTCATACTCTCTCCTCTCTAAAATGAATAAATAAAAAAAATTAAAAAAAAAAAAAAAAAAGAATACAGCCTGACCTGTGGTGGCGCAGTGGATAAAGCGTCGACCTGGGAACACTGAGGTCGCCAGTTCAAAACCCTGAACTGGTCTGGTCAAGGCACATATGGGAGTTGATGCTTCCAGCTCCTCCCCCCTTTCTCTCTCTCTCTCTCACTCTGTGTCTCCTCTCTAAAATGAATAAAATACAAAAATTTTAAAAAAATAATACACATTTGTTGCCTGACCTGTGGTGGCTCAGTGGATAAAGTGTCAACCTGGAATGCTGAGATCACCAGTTTGAAACCCGGGGCTTGCCCAGTCAAGGCACATTCGAGAAGCAACTACTATGAATTGATGCTTCCTGCCCCTGCCTCTCTAAAATCAATAGAATCTAAAAAAAAAAGGAGAGAATATACATTTGTTGTTCTAGTGTTCTGTGCCAGAACCATGTTGTTGTATGATGATATACAGAGAGAAATACAATAGCTTCTACCCTCATGGAGGTACCAATTCTTTAGTACCTATTATATAAGATTTTCAGATTTGGCATGCCTTCTAGATTATACTTGAAGAATCAATACTCTTTCCCACCTGACCAGGAGGTGGTGCAGTGGATAGAGCGTCGGACTGGGATGCGGAGGACCTAGGTTCGAGACCCTGAGGTCGCCAGCTTGCGTGCGGGCCCATCTGGCTTGAGCAAAAGGTCGCCAGCTTGGACCCAAGGTTGCTGGCTCCAGCAAGGGGTTGCTCGGTCTGCTGAAGGCCCGCGGTCAAGGCACATATGAGAAAGCAATCAATGAACAACTAAGGTGTTGCAACGGCAACGAAAAAACTAATGATTGATGCTTCTCACCTCTCTTTGTTCCTGTCTGTCTATAGCTATCTATCCCTCTCTCTGACTCTCTCTCTGTCCCTGTAAAAAAAAAAAAAAATTCTTTCCCAAATCCTACTTCTAAGAACTTACCAGAGAGGCCCTGGCTGGTGGCTCAGGGGATAGAATATCGGCCTGGTGTATGGATGTCCCGGGTTTGATTCTCAGTCAGGGCACATAGGAGAAGCAATCATCTGCTTCTCCTCACTCCCTTTCTCGCTTCTCTTCTCCCTCTCCCCCTCCTGTAGCCAGTGGCTAGATTGGTTCGAACATGGTTCCAGGCCCTGAGGATAACTTTGTTAGAGGGCATCAGCCTCAGGTACTAAAAATAGATTGGTACTCCATCATCGATCCTTGATAGGGTTGCCCGGTAGATCACAGTCAGGGCGCATGTGTGAGTCTGCCTCACTATCTTCCCTCCTCTCACCTAAAAAAGAGAGAGAGAGAAGTAGGCATGATATTTTTCTCCTTGATTCTTTTGATAGAGAAATCAGTGTCAAGTAAATGAATTCATTCTTTCAACAAATATTCATTGAGTGCCAACTGTGAGCTAGGCAGTGTTCTAGGCATTAGGGATACAGCAGTGCCCTGTGGAACTTACTTTTGTGTGTGTGTGTGTGTGTGTGTGTACAATAAGTAAAATATATAGTGTAAGTGGTAAGTACTATGGATAATAATAATATAGGGAAGGAGATAGACTTGATTCTCCTTCCCAAGTTTCCATCCTAAAAATAATTGGAGGTTCTACTCCAGTTCCATGTGTATTCTGCAATTCTGTATCCATTGTAAGAAATCCCAGAATCTCAAGAAAGCCTGTTCTGGGAAAGTTTTTTCTTTACACATAGAGATTTTGTTTAGATTGAATTGGGTCCTCTTAATTATTTATTTGTCCTCTTTTTTACGTCTCCCATTCCTGCTGTTATAGAAACTACATTGATTTCTGCAGTCAATTCAGATTCACTGTACTGGGTGGTACAGACACTCAGTAGGCCTTAGAGTTCTCTCCCAGTGGACACAAGTCTTTATTCTCTCTTATAATATCGTATCTGTGATAGTGTCTGATGAGCTTACTAAACCCAAACATTTTCATAAGTCTGAGTGCAATGTGTCTCTAAATCTGAGCAGGCCATCAGTGTTCCAGCAGCCTGTCATCTTCCTGGGAGCAGATGTCACACACCCACCTGCAGGGGACGGGAAAAAGCCTTCCATTGCTGCTGTCGTTGGCAGTATGGATGGCCACCCCAGCCGGTACTGTGCCACCGTTCGGGTGCAGACCTCCCGCCAGGAGATCTCCCAGGAGCTCCTCTATAGTCAGGAGGTAATCCAGGACCTTACTAACATGGTTCGAGAGCTATTGATCCAGTTCTACAAATCCACACGCTTCAAACCCACACGGATCATCTATTACCGTGGAGGGGTATCCGAGGGACAAATGAAACAGGTATTCTCATTATTCCATAGCTGCCCTTTGGGGTTCCTAGCTGTCTGACAGATCCTCCTTTCATCTGTCACTCTGGGTAAATAACATCTGAGAGACACTAGGTGAGTTCTCAATTAAATGTCATTTCATTTGTAACTCCTAGGTAGCTTGGCCAGAACTAATAGCAATTCGAAAGGCATGTATTAGCTTGGAAGAAGATTACCGGCCGGGAATAACCTATATTGTGGTACAGAAAAGACATCACACACGACTCTTCTGTGCAGATAAAACAGAAAGGGTAAGAAAACATAGGATAAGCTTCATTACCATGCACCTGAAACCTGTATAATTTTATTAACCAATGTCACCCCAATAGATTCCATTTTTTAAAAAGCTTCATTAACTGTTACAAGTAAATGTGGGATTTTATTTCTTTTCTTTTTTCTTTTTAAGTGAGAGGAGGGGAGATAGAGAGACAGAATTCCACATGCACCCTGACCATGATCCACCCATCTGGGGCTCACTCTCTAACCAATGGAGCTAGCCTCAGTGCCTGAGGTCGACGCTCAGACCAGTTGAGCTATCCTCAGAGCCCAGAGCCTACGCTCAAACCCGAGTCACTGGGTGCGAGAAGAGAAGAGAGAGAGAAGGGGGAGAGGAAGGAGAAGAGAAGCAGATGGTCATTTCTCATGTGTGCTCTGACCAGGGTTCAAACCTGGAACGTCTGCACACTGGGCCAATGCTCTATCCACTGAGCCAACCAGCCAGGGCTGTAAATGTGTTTTTGAGTGGGCATACATACAATTTTTTTTCTAAAAGCAGAAATGTCTAATAATAATTTAATAAATATACTAATTAATCTTAGATGATTAATTCTGAATGATACAGATTTCAAGGCTGAATATTTCTATTATTTTGTTTCTAGAGTTTTTAAATATATTTTTTTAGACTTTATTCATTTTTTAGAGAGAGGAGAGAGAGAGAGAGAAGGGGGGGAGCAGGAAGCATCAACTCCCATATGTGCCTTGACCAGGCAAGCCCAGGGTTTTGAACCCGCAACCTCAGTGTTCCAGGTCAAAGCTTTTACCTGCTGCGCCACCGCAGGTCAGGCTCTAGAGTTTTTAGAGGGGAGGTCAGAAACATGCCAGGTCTACTGGGTAATACAGGCAACCTTCATAGGGCAGGTTTATATATTTGGAGTTTATTGCCATTTGCTACTTTTTGCTGCCAGCCAGTGCCTTAGGCCTGGTTCTAGGGTACATAGAAGAATTTATCTTATAATGATTTTATATTATTATAAAATGGGATTCTTAGAGTACAAACTTTGAACATTTATGATGTCACACTTACCACTAGCAGGTTACTTAACTTCTCTAAGCCATAATGTTCTCAACTTTAAAATATATTAAGAACAATACATATGTCACAGGATTATTGTAAGGATGAAATTAATAAATGAATGTTAATTTGCAGTACTGTTTCCAGCACTTGATAAAAGGCATTTTGTGTAATGTATCTATTTATAATCTTATACTTATGTGTAAACTAGGTAAGCACATGATATTGAATGACTTTGCTTCTGTGATATTTTTATGACATTACTTCATGTTTGCCAGGTCCTTCCTGCTCCATTCCCAGGGAGAGCAGTGCTCTGTTGCCTAATTGTATAATCTTGAGGGTCACTGCCACTGTTTTCTAGTATGCCCTTAGTTTTTTTTGTTTTTTTGTTTTTTAAAGATTTTATTTATTGATTTTAGGGAGAGGAGAGAGAGAGAAAGTGGTAGGGGAGGAGCAGGATACGTCAGCTCATAGTAATTGCTTCCTGTATGTGCCTTGACCCGGCAAGCGCAGGGTTTCAAACCAGCGACCTCAGCATTCCAGGTTGATGCTTTATCCACTGCGCCACCACAGGTCAGGCTCATATAGCTGCTTCACTTTAGTTTTCATTGATTGCTTGTCGTATGTGCCTTGACCAGGCACGCCTGGGGTTTTGAACCAGCAACCTCAGCATTCCAGGTCGATGCTTTATCCACTGTGCCACCACAGGTCAGGCATGCCTTTAGTTTTTGCCTCTAATCCAAGGCTGAGCTGTTTTTGTTTATTACTAAATCATTAGAGAAGTAAGGTTTTCTCTTGTAGGGCTTCAGGTCCATCAGTCAGCTCAGATTCAAAGTGCTGCCTTCTAAACTGCCTAAACCCTGACTCAGTAGTACTTCTTAGACTCTGCTAATATGAATTCTCTCAACTCTTGCCTAAGCTCTGGGCACAAAACATCTGACCACCCCATCCTTTACTGCACTGTCACCTTTCCATCCCTCTCTGTCAACTTGCTATCCATGTGACTTTTAGACCTGGAGTATCTTTCTGAAACCACAAACTATCTCACAGTTTTGCTCTTTACTTTCCAGTGTCACTCCTAACCTTTAGGATGGACAGTCCTACTCCTTGTTCTACTTGGCACCCCTGACATTTATCAAACATCTCCAATTCTCTGAAGATGACTCTTGCCTATCTCCAACTCTGAAACAGTCTGCTTGCCCATTTCCTTTGCTTCTACTCTTAGGCTGATAGAGATTGCTGAAGTAGAGTGTCATTTGTTTAATAATGAACTGTATTACAAATTAATAATAGTGAATCTCACCCCGGCCATTGAGGCTGCAATTTTTTCATATATTTTATTCCTCATTGCATCTGTTCCAAACCTTTGTATTCTTTTCAACTCTCCAACCCTGTCCATCATGTCTTCATTGCCAATAATAGAACAACCTTCTAGTTCCCTCAGAAAACAAAATTTAGAGGCATGGATTTTCTTGGCATCCCTTCCAATACTTTCAAATTCAGTTAAATCTTATGTTTCCTATCTCCTTCCTCATGTATCCGAGGCTAATCTCTCCACCTAAGCTTTTCCCCACTTATGCTTTTGTTCCTGCTCCTTTCTGCCTTCTCTAGAGCCTCATTTCCTTAATCACCCAAATCCCAAATTATTCTCCCACATTGCCATCTTGCCCACTGGTTTGCCGCCTTCACCACACCTCTGAAGTGTCTCAACACTTTCTTAGTCCCCCAAATAAACTTCTCTTCGTTCTGCTTTTCCCTCAGTCTACCTGCCACCTCATCTCTCATTCCTTTGGTAACCAAACTTTTAGGAAGAAAAGGACTTAACTTTCTATCTGTACCTTCTCACGCCATACTTCAGTTCTCTGTAGCCTGACTCTGATTTTAATGATGCCACTAAAGTTGCTCCGTCAATGACCTGCTCATTTTGAATCTCGCGATATCTCGTCAGGTTCCCTCGTCGATCTCGTTATAGCACTGACAAGGATGACCTTCTTTGGCTTTAGCAATGCGACTGTCCAGGTTCACTACCCATCTCAATAATCAGGGTTTTTTTTTACTCTTCTTCCTCCTCTGTCCATCAAACACTGATGTTTCCTGGCATTTCATACTTCTCCTTCTTCTCAATTTCAACTCTCTTTAGTCTCACCTGCTTCTCTGGATTCACTTATTTGCTTATAGTTTTCTAAATCTGTATTTCCAGCCCCAAATTTTTCTATGTGGCTCCCAACTTGCACTTTCAATTATCTACCAGATAAATTTACTTATAAGCTCTAAAAACATTGTATCAATCAAGATAGGCTAAGCCATGCAGGAAACTCCAAAGTCATGGTGGCTTACAAAGATTTATCTCTTGCTCAGGTTACACATTCATTGTGACTCTGTATCTGTAGCAGCTGAAACTTTGCCGTCCTCCCTTTAGAACCTAGGCTGACAGAGAAACATCTGTCTGAAACAGCACCAGTCATTGTAGCAGAAGGGGAAAAAAGCCTGACCTGTGGTGGCGCAGTGGATAAAGCGTCGACCTGGGAACACTGAGGTTGCCAGTTCAAAACCCTGCCCTGGTCTGGTCAAGGCACATATGGGAGTTGATGCTTCTAGCTCCTCCCCCCCACCTCTCTCTTCTCTCTTTCTCATTCTGTGTCTCCTCTCTAAAAAATAAATAAATAAAAAGAAATTTTTTAAAAAAAAAAGAAGAAGGGGAAAAAAGATACATGAAAGCTATGTGCTGGCTTTAGAAGCTTCTGCCCAGAAGTAACACATTTCAGGCCACATTTTATCTGCAAAGCAAGGTACATGGCCACTCCTGAGTTAATTGGGTGGGGATGTGTAATCCTTCCCTAGGGAGAGGCAGGGGAATATTTGGCACCAGTGATACAATCTGCCACAGGCATTTCAAGCAAAACACGTCTAAACCTTTTTCCTTACTGTTTTATTCTCATCCAAAACATGTTCCTCCCCCAATTTTCTTTTTCTTCTGTTACTTGGCATTACTGTATATTAAATCAGCCAAGCTAGAAATTTAAGAATTGTCTTTACATTCTTCTCCTTTCCTGTCCCCCGATATCTGTTAGTTAGAAAGAGTCCTCTGTTATGCCCTGAAATCTCTCTAAAAAAAATTTATTGATTGATTTTAGAAAGAGAGGAAGGGAGAGAGAGACAGAAACATCAATCTGTTCCTGTATGTGCCCTGACCTGGGATCGAACCGGCAACCTCTGCATATTGGGACCATGCTCTAACCCACCAAGCCATCCGGCCAGGGCTCAGTTCTTCCTTTTGTGTGTTCCCTCTACCATAGACAGAACTCTTCTGTATTGCAGGAGACTCCTAGTGGTCTGTCTGTCTCCATTCCTCCATTCTTCCACCTGCTTCTCAGGTGGAAGATGCTTAGCTAGGTTTTTAAGATACAGATCTTATCCTGCCACTCCACTGCTCAAAATCTTCATGTATCCCCATTGCCTACCGAGTGCTTTCATGTGCTGTTCACTGTTGTCCCAAGGTGGCCAAAACATAACATTTTTGTTTCATCTTTCACCATGCTCTCTTACACCTTCCATTTCACATTATATTGTGCATTTTTTCCCATGAAATGCCCACATCCATCCCACACATCCTTTTTTAAATTGTTTAAAAATTAAGTTATAATATAGATATAGTAAAATTTGCCCTTTTTAATATGCTGTTCTGCAAGTTTTGACAAATGCATGTAGTTGCATAACCATCACCTCACTAAAATCATAGAAGAATCACACACACAAATTCTCCCATGCCCTTTTGTAGTCAACCTTTTTCATTACTTATAGTTGCTGGCAACCACTGATATCTATTCTATCGCTATAGTTTTGTTTTTTCCAGAATGTCATATGAATGAATTTCTATAGTTTTTGAATCTGATTCCTTCTACTTAGCATAATGCACTTGAGATTTCATCCAAGTTTTTGTGTCTATCAGTAGTTTTTTCCTTTCTGTTGCTGAGTAGTATTTCATGATATGGATGAGCTATAATTTGTTTATCCATTCCTGTTTTGAGGGGATATTTGGAGAGTTTCCTGTTTCATCCCATCCTTCCCCCCCTTTCAACTGCTGCTTATCCTATAAGGCATGGCTCCACTATTTCCTCCCACCAGCTTTTCCCAGTGCCTTCCACAATGCCTTACCACATTGCTTTGCAGTTCATCGTATATGGTTTCCATGAAAGGCAGGAAGGCATGTTCATTAGTTCTCCCTGTGCCTCTGTCTCTCTTCAACATCTGCTGCAGAGCCTTGCACGTGGGTGCTGAAGCAATACTTGTTGAATTGAGCATGTCTGGGTCTCCTCCTCCCCAGGGCATAACCTCTTTGGGTTCTCATTTAAGGTAAAAAAAAAAAAAAAAGATTTTATGGTCCAATAACTTTGGAAAATGTTATATATTCCAACTCCCTCTTTAAGATAATACCTTACTAAATAAAGGTCTTTAGAAGTCATACAATGGAAAAGCCTTTTAAAATTTGGTTTAACTCGCTATTTCACAAGTTTGACCAGGACTAATATTTCTAAAGAACACATTAAGGAAAACAATGCTAGAACTATTTTAACTCAGTTACGTTTTCTCTTGTTCAGCTAGAAACCCAAGTTCACATCTGAATTTGATGGAGTGAGACTTTTCTATACTTGTAGATGTTCTTGTATGGTCCTCATAAAGTTAACAACAGGTATAATGGAGCCAAATAAACTCCCATCAAATTCATGCCTAGCCCTGGCCAGATAGCTTGGTTGGTTAGAGCATTGTCCTGAAGTACAGAGGTTGCTGGTTCGGTCAGGGTACGTACAGGAACAGATTTATATTCCTGTGTGTCTCTCCTTTTCTCTCTCTCTCTCTAAAAATTGATAAATTAAAAAATTTTATGCCTAGATGCTAAATAAAATTCCTGTACAGCAGAAAGAAAGAAAACCAAATAGCAAGATTTCATTTATTGCCTTGTAAATGTGTTTCTGAAGTTCTCCCTATGCTTTTCTAGAAGTTTGATTTTAGAGTTTTGGCCACAGAAGAACTTTAGAATTTTAAAGTGTAAGAGATCAGCCTGGCAGGGTAGCACAGTTGGTTAGAGCATTGTCTTGGAATACTGAGGTTGCAGGTTCAATCCCATTCAGGGCACATACGGGAAGTGACCAATGAATGAATGCACAACTAAGTGAAACAACAAAGGAATATTCTTTCCCTTCCTCTCTCTGTCTCTCTAAAGTCAATCAATTTAAAAAATTTTAAAAAGAGAATGAGGCTCAAAGCTATCTATCGTGCTTTGTTCAAGGTATATAGTTGCAAGGCTAGGCCTAGATATGAAACTCTGGTTTTCTGGTTCCTATTTCAGTGAACTCTTCCTGATGATGCATATGCCAGTGTCTTCTTTAATTGATCCCCTAAAAATATTAGTTTTGTTGATCCAATTCAAAGATTTCTTCATCTTTTACTGCAAGTTGCAGAAATTTTAAAATACCAAGTAGGAAATAAAAATTATTTTTCTCAGGAAGCTTACCCATCTTAAGTGTCTTTTTTTCTTCTCTGTGAACATGACAATGTATCACCTGTAAATAGAGTACAATAATTTAGCCCAAAGCCACTAATAAAATAATTCTTTGTCTGGATTCCCGTAGAGAAACCATGAAATATATTTGTTTGAGAAAATACTTAAGGATAAAATGGTTGTGCTAAGGAAAAGTTATAGAAAGTTCAACATCTTAAACTGGTTTACAAGAACAGCTTACTAACTTGTTAGCAATTAACATAAAAGAAAAAAAAATGGCCAGAGCTCATTTTGGCACATCGGTGACTAATTACACTTTTTTTTTGGTAGGTGGGTAAAAGTGGCAATGTGCCAGCGGGCACTACCGTGGATAGCACCATCACACATCCATCTGAGTTTGACTTTTACCTCTGTAGTCATGCAGGAATTCAGGTAATTTGGAAGCTGGTCCAGATTGTTGACTTGATAGGGAGATGTTTGCAAATTCAGCAACTAGCTTGCGTAGACTTGTTATTATACACTGTGCATAACTTTGTTAATGCTTGTCTCCTAGAACTGTTGTCTTTTGGTCTTAGTATCTGCTTGTCGGTGTGCTAGGCAGGAGTCCTTCTAAGTTTGAGGAGCAGATTTCAGTTCTTCTCTCAGGTAGTCCACCCAGGTCAGAAATGTATGAATGATAAAACTCTCTCTCCAGGGAACCAGCCGTCCTTCGCATTACCAGGTCTTATGGGATGACAACTGCTTCACCGCAGATGAGCTCCAGCTACTGACCTACCAGCTCTGCCACACATACGTGCGCTGTACACGCTCAGTCTCTATTCCAGCCCCTGCATATTATGCCCGGCTGGTGGCATTCAGAGCAAGGTATCACCTGGTGGACAAAGATCATGACAGGCAAGTTTCTTTTTTAAGATTTTATTTATTCATTTTATAGAGGAGAGAGAGAGAGAGAGAAGAGGGAGGAGGAGCAGGAAGCATCAACTCCCATATGTGCCTTGACCAGGCCAGCCCAGGGTTTCGATCCAGCGACTTCAGCATTCTAGGTCAATGCTTTATCCACTGTGCCACCACAGGTCAGGTAGGGAAGTTTCTCAGGCACAAGAAAATTCTCTTTATGTCTACATTAGTAGCATGTTTTAAAAAAAAAGTCATATAGTGTTACCCCATTAAATTTAATTTTCTAAATAAAATATTTTAAAAAATAAAAGAATGAGCTGCTACAGAAAACTTTTCGGAGGAGTTAGTCTTTCTTTTAAGGTTTAAATTGCAAGCAGTGAATAAAATTACATGTGCCTCTGAGAGCTTATAATTGACTTTTGGTCCAAGAAGTGCTCAGGGCTGGATATACTTACTTGTATGGTATGTCTAAAGTCTGCCCAAGGAAAGGGGTCTAATTTGGAGTTGCCTGTGGTTTTCCAATAGAACCAAATGCATTTCAGTTCTGCCTAGGTCCTGAGCAGCCTGAGAAGGTAGATAGCATGGAACCCTGGTTCCAATCAAAAGAGTCACAGGCCTGTGGATTCCATTTCACACAAGGGAAAGTTTTGACCAGTTCCCTTTGCTTTCAGTACAGTCTGGAAGAATGCAGTGGAGTGAACCTGGCATGTGTGTGGGAGAGGAGGTGGGCCATACCATTCTTATCCCCAAATAGGGATCACAAGAGAACCAGGCATTTTGACATATTACTGAGCTACTATTAAATAGCTAAACAAGCTCTCTGCAGTAATTTTCTTTTTCAAATGACCATCTGTGAAGTGTAGCAGTTTCTGGGCTCTTCCCCAAGTCTGAATTCAACTGCTAAATAGTAGACATTCCATTGCAAATCTATTTCTGTAAGGGTTGAAAATACACAATTATGGAAAATGCCCAGCTATGACTTCGTACCTTTCATTCTGTAATATACATACATTCATTCAACACATTTATTGGATATTAACTGTGTGCCCAGCTCTGTGCTGAGTATTAAAAATACTAAGATAGGAAGACAAGTTTCCTGGGATTTTATGTTTCAGTATGGGAGATAATACAAGTAAACATAACTACCAATTAACCCAAAGCAATATAGGTGAACGTGCAATGAGACATCAGAGAAAAGGCTGTTTTAGAAGATTTTATAGCTGGATAGGTAGGATTTGGCTCTACAAAGAAGACAAAAGGAATTTTTCAGGCAGAGGGAACAATGGACACAAAGAAGAAAAAACAAGTGACATGTTTGGACAATAGCAAGTTTTCTTTGGCTGGAACATTGAAAGGGGACCAGTAGGCATGAAGCTGGAAAAGTATGTTAGGGCAAGATTGTCTTTGTTAAATGTGAAAAGCTATTCCTGGGATAAAATAGACAGTACTTACTAGTTAATTAGGGATGAGTGGGCCAGAGGAGTCAGAAGAGGGATGGTGATTTACAGTTTACCAAGCCTATTATAGCACATGGCATCCTTAAAAAGTTTGTTTAGGAGTTGTTATTGTTATCCTGAAAGACCGAAAAGTTCAAAGGAGTTGTTACTAGTCCAAGGTCATATAGCTAGTGAGGGGCAGACAAGAAGAAACTAAGTATCTATTATGTTCCAGCACTATGCTGGGCACATATATCCATTCATTCATTCAACAAATGGTTATTGAGGCTACACTATGTGTCAGGCACTACAGATTTTATGGTGAATAAGATAAAGTTTCTGCTTTCTTGGAGTTTATGTCCCAGTGGGGAAATAAATAATTGTCCAATTAATAATTTAATTTGAATTGTGTTTCTTTCAAATGAAAGAAAAGAAGAACATTCTGTGAAAATATGTTCCAGGTGGCTCTGACTTGAACTTTGGAGTCAGGGAAGATTTCTTGGAGGGAAATGATATTTGATTGAAGCCTATGACTGAAACAAGTAGACATTAACCAGACATAATGGCCGAAGGAAGTCCTCATGGAGGCACCGTTAAGGATGTGGGTGTTTGCAGACATTATTTAATTATTACAACAAATAAGTTGTATTTCATTTTTTAGTTAAGCAAACTGATATGTAGAGAGACATTACAAATTATTTAAGGAACCATAGCTTAGGACTAAGATCTTGACTCCAGTATTATTTGTGCTGTCTAAAACATGTGAAGTTTGACACGATCTTTTGTTACACCTGGGTGTTTTTGTTTTGTTTTGGTTGTTTGTTTTTGTTTTGTTTTGTTTTGTCTTTTTGTTTGCTTTATTCTCTTTACAGTGCAGAAGGCAGTCATGTGTCAGGACAGAGCAACGGCCGAGATCCTCAGGCCTTGGCTAAAGCTGTGCAGATCCACCATGATACGCAGCACACAATGTATTTTGCCTGAGAGTCTCAGAAGAACTCAACTAATTTGGCACCCCATGCAGCCTCAAAACGTTTCCAATGCCTACCGCCTCTAGAGAGAGACAAGTTGACTTCAGTTTTTCTTCTACCAGCAGCTCGGGATAGTTGCACTGAGTAAATACTTTGCAGCACTGTCTGATGTATCAACAAAATTGAGCCATTTTTTAAGAGTAATAGATATTCATAGATTGTCTTTTCTGATGCACTGGACTAATTTTTACCTCAACATGCAAAGGCTGATGATCAGCCTGAACTTTCTAAAGGACTTTACAATAAAGGTTTCTATGGAATATTTTGCTAGCTGCGGTGTTCACCGCATCCCTCTAGTCTTATCAGAGAAGGTTATTCCTTTTTTCTGTATTCATCGAGTGGGATGTCTGCATCAGTGGGAGAGAAAAACCAAACAATCTACTTCAGTTTAGTGTAACTATTTAATTGTATGGGTCCATAGACTTTTTAATGGAGATTTCTGACTTCGCCACTGTAAATGCCTTTAATGAGCATTAAGTTTTTGAAAGTTTTACAGAGTTTTATTAGTTTTACTATTTTATCTTATTGATCTGTACAGACTTGTACTGGTGCAAGTACAAGCCACCAGGCAATTGCACTATATTTGGCTCCAGATTCAAAAGGGCAATTCTCTTATTTGGGTGACTCTTGTCAATGTGTAACACAAACAGACATAATGCCTGTCATGGTGACAGATAACACTGCCATGATAAAAAGTACTCATGGTTTCCCCCTCTTTGAAAAAAAATTAGTTTTAGTATTTTTCAAAGTTTTCAAAAGTGCCCATTTTATGCTGCTGTGTGGTTTGTCACATCTACATGGTTTTTAAACTTTTCTCATAGAAAGTTAACTTTGGCAATAAACATTTTTCAAGGTCTCTTCACTCCCCAACAATGAGTTTTCTAGATAAAATTTTGGTATGATTTTATTAGCTATTTCTTATAGATCATAATCTGGCAATTCCTGAAATTGGTTAGAAAAGACATATTTCCATGCCTTTTTTAAAGAATTATTTTTTATCTGTTTTATAGCCACAGTTGGTGTCCTGTCATTTTGTTTTAAAATAAGCTAGAGCCAGGATGCTTCCTTACTGGATCGTCTTTGCCAATCCTTAAGGCACATTGAGTGATGCTGCAACTTGCAAAAACGTACCAGCATTAAAAACTTATTCCTGGGAATCAAGGTTTCTATGTAATTGCTCACAGTGCAAATTTTGTGCTCTCTTTCAACCTGAAATGTACGTGATGAGGTTTCCTTACTTTTAGTAAAGTAATACTGAATTGAAAGGTTGATTATTCTTAATAGACACTGGATCCCGTTCACAGGAAGACAGGATTCCTTACGTGTCCAAGCAAAGGGAGTCTATCTAAAGCAAGTACCAGTTACAATGTAGGGGAAAATGTATTTTGTATTTAGTATAGATAATACTTTGTAAATGGACAACAGTTACATAGAGTCTTGATAGTTCAGCCAGTATTGCCCAGCCCAGATTTCACTGGCTTGTAACTCTCTATCCTGGGACCGCAGGAGTGAGAGCTGGTAAAGGGAATAAAGGCTCAGAGCCACACTCCACATGGATGAGGAAGGTGCTGGGGGAAGAGATAGACACAATGCGGTAAACCGAATTTGCCCCCTCTGTATGGAAACACTGAATATCATGGTGAAGGGTGTTTGCTTGAACTCTTTAGCCGGTCCAAATCTTTTAAACTAGCCTTCTCAAAATCCCAGCAATATAAAGCCCTGTTTTTCTTCAGTCTTTTAAACAAGCTTGTAAATACATTGAAGTTTACATTTCTATGTGCTGTTGATCAGCGGCGCCACCAGTGTTTGCTGGGACTGGTGTCTGGTGTCTGAGAGTTATATAATGTGTATAGGGTCCGGTAGCTCATTAAGCGGAGTGCAGACATCCTTATTTCTCTGCATACAGTGAGATGAAAGCAAGCTCTGTAATTGAGGCACAATATAGTGAAGAGATGGCAGATGTTAATTTCTTAAGATTTTCCTTTCTTGCAAATACCTCACTTGGCTACTACAAATCAGGAGATGTTGGTGAGGGGCTGGCTACTGCTTTTATTCACACTTGTTCAGGGAGAGCACAGAAAATACCCTTCAGCATGGCCACCCTGGACCCAAGAGGAGGAAAAACAAGCTTTTTTTAGGAGGAGGGCTCACTGGAGTCCAGGATGTGAAGAACTCTTGGTGGCTGGCTGGCTGGCCAGCGGGCATCACACCTGCATTTGAGTGCCTCGAGCTTGCTTGTTAACGCACAGAAGAAGAAACTTCACTTCTCACCATCTCCTGGCACGAATAGAGCAGGGAGCAAGGCAGGGTGCCTGGAAGCCCTGATTCACTTGCCTGCAGTTGTGCTACACGCTCAACCTTGAACTCTACAGTTTGTATGACCTCAGTCAGTCCTAACACACTGGGTCAAATGAGTATGGTGGTGGAGGAAAAGCCGGGAGGCCTATTTTTATAGGAAAACAGTACCTTTAAGGGTGCGACGCTGTCATTTTGGACGAAAGGAAAGAAATATGAAAGACCTGAGGGTATTGGAAAAAACTTGCTGAGGGTTAAATCTTGAAGAAGTAATCACTGGAAAAAAAAAAAAGAAGAGAAGAAATAATCACTGCAGAATCAGAGTTGCAGCAATACTCTTGCAAGCAAGTCTGAATGCATAGTTTTAATTGGGCTTGACCATTTGAATTTGTAACCCTCTGGACTGACTGAATTGTTATGCATGTGTCAATCAATGGGAGGTGTGCATTCTCTAAAAGTAGGTTTAGGATGTTTGGTTTTTGTTGGTTTCTTTTTACAATGCAGTCTGTTTAGGCACTGTCATGTAGTGTGAAAGATTTAAATGTAGCAATGCTAAAGATAACAATTGGGGGACAAGGTGCAAGGACATTAAGAGAGTGGTGAAGATCCAAATGTTGAACCAATTATATTTTGTTGTTAGCTGTTGAACCCTGGGAAATTTATAAAGAGAACTAGCTGGCTTAATGCAGCTAGTTCTAGGCAGGCAGAACACATTAATTCTTACTGTAAATTCTATTTGCTGCTTCCAAAGGTGATGATTTACGAGCAGACATACTCTATATGGTCTGTATTTTAGGATCTGGTGTCCAGCCAATATCAGAGCTTAGCTACCTAGCTCAGCTACCTACCCTTCCTGTGGGAAATGGTAATCCACTTTTTAAGAAGGCTCACCCTCTCTACCCTGCCCTAGCAACCCTTTGTGGATATGCTGTAAGGTTTTCTTGCTCAATAGCAAGGTGGTAACTCTGCTTTCATTTTAAGAAAGTGGAGGCTGAGGGCATTGTATCAATACAACTTCAACTCCAGGGATTTTTCCTTGTAGAATTAAAGGGAAGATCCTTGCTATTGATTAACCATTTTCTTATTCCTTGCTATTGGCATAGTCATGCTCTTTCTGTGTCTAGTGACTGAAAATGTTTGCATTTGTTCCTTTGACTAATGGTGTAAGTTTTGTTCTATATTGTTAAACCTGTAATGTTTTAAAATGTATTTTATTAAATTTGGACTGGATGTATGTCTCTAGCAATACGAGGTACTTTCTAAACTATTAAGGGAGGGGTGGTATACCCATGTTGAGATAAGATGATGATTGTTTAAATTTTACAATTTTTTTTGGCCTGCAGGGATATTTTGTGTTTGTGTCCAAAAAAGAATAAATTGGCATTCTTGTGCCAAAAGTTGTTTTTATTGTCAATTGTGTGATAAATATGGAGTATACTGTTATGACAATACACATGGTTACTTTTAAAAAACAATTTCCTCAATTTAAAAAATTTGAGAAAGAAGAACAGTGGGAAAACGTGTTTTTAACTCCTGAGTTGCCTTCTTTTTAGAAATTGTTATTTGAAAACTTTAGAAGAGCTTCTGACATTTCATATATGAAAACTTTTATAAGATTCATCAGAGTTCTGGGTACAGTGCCTTTTTTTATTCCTTAAATTTTTATTTATTGACTTGAGAGAAAGAAACATTGATTTGTTGTTCCCCTTTATTCATTCACTGGTTGATTCTTGTATGTGCCCTGACCAGGGATCAAACCCACCA
The DNA here is from genome assembly GCA_037038555.1 of Rhynchonycteris naso. NCBI lineage: Eukaryota > Metazoa > Chordata > Mammalia > Chiroptera > Emballonuridae > Rhynchonycteris > Rhynchonycteris naso. The sequence goes on along the minus strand of CM072997.1, from coordinate 210,793,372 downwards.
CAACCTTGACATATTGGGGACAACATTCTAACCAGCTGAGCTACCCAGACAGAGCCTGGGTTTAGCTCTTAATGGGAAAATCTATTTCAGTGAAGTTTTGAGAAAAATCTGTAATCTTCAGAGGGCAGTGTGTACACATGCTTTTATAAGACTGACTTCTCCAGGGGAGGAACTACCTAAATTCACCCATCCTGAAGCTATTCAATCTTAGGTCTTTTAAAAGAATTGTCACTAGCAAAGCCCTTTTTGTTGAGTTATAACAGGAATAACACAGAGATTTTCACAATGTGGCCCTTATCCTCTAGGAATTTATATAGTTTACCAGAGGTGCAAATTTTGCAAACACTAACTTTACCACAAGGAATTGTTTTTTTCATCAGCACAATATCCCCCTTTCCATATTTATTCATTATCAGACATTTATCATGAGCCCAATATATGCCAAGTTCTACCTAGGCGCTAGGAACATAGAAGAGTAAAAATCTTCAAAGAGTTCAATTTTGAGAGAAGAGAGGGATAGATAGGGACAGACAGACAGGAAGGGAGAGAGATGAGAAGCATCAATTCTTCGTTGAGGTACCTTAATTGTTCATTGATTGCTTTCTCATATGTGACTTGACTGGGGGGTTCCAGATGAACCAGTGACCCCCTTGATCAAGCCAGCGACCATGGGGTCAAATTTATGATTTTCAATCCCAACCTAACTTCATTTCACCTACTATTAAGCATAAAATTACAAGAACTTAGAAAGGAAAACTACAACTTTTGCCATGGGAATCAGAAAGACATTCCAATGATGGTGAGTGTTAGAATAGATCATGAAGCATGAGGAAGAGTTTGCCGGATGGACAAGGGGATACTAGACACACTGTTCCCTGGCAGTAGATTATGGTAGCTATAATTTTTGTCTATCCAATGTTTTCCCTTCCTCCTTCTTTGGCTGATAGAACTCCTTTCTTATGGGAACTCCATTATTTTGTATTTTAGGTGAGTCTACATGGCCTTCTTCCTACTTCATCCCCCACCAATTGTGTCACATTCATGTCCGTTTTGAATCAGTCACTGGGATGTGTTACACTAGCCAAAATGTCTCGTGTGCCCGCTTCTGGGGCGCCGGGTGACCAGCAAGTAGGGAAGTCAGACTGATTAGCATTATTACAAGGCATGTGCCTCTTTTTTCTCCATCTCTTGACTCTGACTTCCTTTATGTGTATTTTATCCTCCAGAAACTAGTGGCAAATCTTTAAGGAGAAGAGGGACAAAACCACACAGAAAAACTAACAGTTGTAATACAAATTGTTTGTACAAGTTTATAAAACATTCTTTTTTGTGCTAGGAAATATTAAAATGAAAGACACAAGTTCTGGACATTGAAAGGTTCACTTGTGAACTTGGGAGCCACACATGTAACAAGGTAGCTTTGAGGATAAGTGCTCTGAGATAATATATATACATGGAAACCCCGGACCACTTAGAGAGCTTCCTCACCCAGCTGAGGGGGTCAAGAAAGGCTACTTAGAGAAAGTGATGACTCATAAAGAGCTGTCTCATAAAGAATTAACAAGAGTTTTATAAATGAACAACATGAAAGAAGGTATTCTAGGAATTCTCATCATGGGTACAAGCACAGAAGGAAAAAACAAAAACAAAAAACATGATCTGTTTTGATAAATTACAAAGTAATTTCAGTTCTCTTAGATTTTAAGGGATGAGGGAGGCAGTTAAGGTGTTAAGGTTGGACTACAGAGACAAACACCAGTTCCTGACAGGACCAAATTTGAATGGCATTCTAAGGAGTTTAGAGTTTATCTGGAAGATGCAGGGGATGGGAGGGCAGGGCAGGGGTGGGGGGCAGGGGGATGATCTGTGTTAGTTATGCTGGCAGTAGTCTGATGGCTAAGTTGAAGCTAAAGTTCTGAAAGGAAGTTAGAGTTTTATTACAATAGGCCAAGCAAAAGATGATGAGGCTTGAACTTGAGCAGTGATAGTGCAGTTCAGCTGGAGAGATGAAACAACCCCAAGAGATATTCATACAGTAGAAAAAGCAGAACTTGGTGAAAGTGGAGATGAAGAGTGAGGGGAATTGGTCAAGCCCAATTAAGAGGCCTCTCAGGTTTCTGGCTTAGGTAGTTGGGTAGATAATAGTGCCACTAAGCGAATGAACACAGAAAAAGAAGCAGATTCATGATTTCTGGGAAGGAAGAAGGTGACAAACTAGATTTGAGATGGTGCATGTGGACTGTAGAGAGATTGGAAGCCATCAATATTTAGATAGTAAACCATTCCAGCCTGACCAGATAGCAGCGCAGTGGATAGAGTGTTGGACTGGGACACGGAGGACCCAGGTTTGAAACCCTGAGGTCGCCGGCTTGAGCACGGGTTCATCTGGTTTGAGCAAGGCTCATCAGCTTGAGCCCGAAGTTGCTGGCTTGAGCAAGGGGTCAACTCACTCTGCTGTAGCCCCCCCCCCCCATCAAGGCACATATGAGAAAGCAATCAATGAACAACTAAGGTGCTGCAGCAAAGAACTGATGCTTCTCATCTCTCTCCCTTCCTGTCTGTCTCTATCTGCCCCTCTCTCTGTTTCTGTCACAAAAAACAAATAAACATTCCAATGTGTGATTGGCTATTGTGAATAATATTATTGTGAACATGAATGTATAAATATCTCAATTCTTCTGACTATATACCCAGAAGTAGAATTTCTTTATCAAATGGTAATTCTGTGCTTAATATTTTGAGGAACCACTATATGGTTCTTCATTGTTTTACCTTGTCACCAACAGCTCACAAGTGTTCCACTTTCCCAATATCCTTACTGGGGACACTTGTTATTTTCTGCTTTTTGATAATAGCCATCTTAATGGGTATGAAGTAATACTTCATTGTGATTGTGACTTTCATTTTCCTAATGATTAGTGATGGTGAGCATCTTTTCATATGCTTATTGACCATTTATATATCTTCTTTGGAGAAATATCTGTTTCAGTTATTTGCTAATTTTTGAATTGGGTGCTTTAATTTTTTTTTTTTTTTGTATTTTTTTCTGAAGTGAGAAACAGGGGAGGCAGACAGACAGACTCCTGCATGCGCCCAACCGGGATCCACCTGGCATGCCCCCCAGTGGGCGATGCTCAGCCCATCTGGGGCATTGCTCTGCTGTAATCTGAGCCATTCTAGCATCTGAAGTGGAGGCCGTGGAGCCATCCTCAGCACCCGGGCCAACTGCCAACTTAGCTCCAATGGAGCCTTGGCTGTGGGACGGGAAAGGAGAGATAGAAAGGAGAGGGTGAAGGGTGGAGAAATAGATGGGCGTTTCTCCTGTGTGCCCTGGCTGGGAATTGAACCTGGGACTTCCACATGCTAGGCCAATGCTCTACCACTGAGCTAACTGGCCAGGGCTTTTTAAATTTTTTATGAGTTTATTGGAGCCAAATTGTTGACAATTGCTGGGAAACAAAGTCTCAACAGATTAAGAAAATGTTCCCAGGTTCTTTAATTTTTGAAAGACAATTTTGATAGTAATGTAGTTAGATGGGGTTTTTTTTTTTTCTTTCAGCTGTGAAGATGTTATTCTATTTTTATTTTTTAATTATTTTTTAAAAATTTTGGCTTCCATTTTTCTGTCAGGAATTCAGCTATCAGTTCCTTTGAAGAAGTGTGGTTAATTTTCTGTGTCAACTTGACTAGATAGATCACTGCTGATAAAACATTATTTCTGGGTGTGTGTTGAAGGTGTTTCTGGAAGAGATTAGCATTTTAATCAGTAGACTGAGTAAAGAGATCTACCCTCGCCAATGTGGACAAGCATCATCCAATCCACTGAGGGACCAAATAGAACAAAAAGGCAAATTTTCTCTCTTCTTAAGCTGGGACATCCTTTAGACATCAGAGCTCCTGATTCTCAGGACTTCACACTCCAGGACTTAACATTAGCAGCCTCCTGATTCTTAGGACTTTGGACTCAGGCTGGTTCTCTAGCTTACAGATGGCATATTGTATGACTTTTTGGCCTTCATTATTGCATGAGCCCAATCGTATAATAAAACTCTTATCTCTCTCTCTCTCCCTCTGTATATCCCATTGGTTCTGTTTCTCTGGAGAACCCTTTACTAACAGAAGGTAATTGCCTTTTCTCCTCTAACTGCTTTTATTATCTTCTCTTTGTTTTTGATTTTCATCACTTCTACCATAATTGGCCTAGGTCCCTTGGTCGGCAAACTGCGGCTCGTGAGCCACATGCGGCTCTTTGGCCCCTTGAGTGAGGCTCTTCCACAAAATACCACGTGCGGGCGCTACCTCGATAAGGAATGCACCTACCTATATAGTTTAAGTTTAAAAAATTTAGCTCTCAAAAGAAATTTCAATCGTTGTACTGTTGATATTTGGTTCTGTTGACTAATGACCTTGCCGACCACTGACCTAGGTATCTTTGTATTTATCCTGCTTAGTACTTTCTTTTTAATCTTTGTAAAACCAGCACTTAGTGTCTGACATGCAGTAGGTGCTCTTTAATGTGTGTTAAACAGATGAAATCTATAGTGTCCCACAGATACTTAAGGTAGCAATGCTTGAATTCCCCCTCTACCCTGCACTTTGTTCTTCCAGTGATCCTGTCCTGCATTCCAGTCTCTGTGATCTCTTTCCTTGACCCTGTTCCTGGCCCCTGGACTTAGTTGGCATATGGACATGGTTTTCTCATGTTTAATCCTGCTTTCTCCAATTGCCTTTACTTGGCTGCCCTTAGAGTCTCAGTGTTCCATGTGACATTAATACCCTACCCCCAACCAGTGTCTGTGGGTCTAGGGTGGGTGGCCAAATCAGATATTTAAAAAAATGAAAAAGAGTTTTAAAATTCTTGTTAAAAAAATATACCCAACACTATTTTGCATATCACCTTTTAAAAAAGATTTTATTCATTTTTAGAGAGAGAGGAGAGAGAGAGAGAGAAGTGGGGAGGAGCAGGAAGCATCAACTCCCATATGTGCCTTGACCAGAAAAGCTCAGGGTTTCAAACTGGCAACCTCAGCGTTCCAGGTCAGCGCTTTATCCACTGCACCACCACAGGTCAGACCATATTACCTTTTAATGTACACACATTTTTTATCGTCATAACATTTTTTAATTGAATGTATTGGAGTGACTCTGGTCAACAAAAGTATACAGGTTTCAGGTGCACAATTCAATTCCGAAACACATCATGTTCACACTGCATTGTATGTTCACCACCCCAAGTCTCTATCCATCACTATTAATCCCCCCTACACTGCCCCCACTTGCCTCCCAAGAAATTATAGTTATAATGTTACTATTTTCTATTATTTTATTAACTATTATATAATGAACTATTATCTTTTTTTAAAGACTGAAGCCATGTCATTTTGTCATCATAATAATTCATTTGACAAGCATTTACTGAATACCTACTGCCTGTCTGGCATTGTTTTAAGCATTAGAGCTACCAAAATAAATAAATTATGGTTTTAAAAAACATTTTTGTTTGTTTTGGGGTTTTGTTTTGTGTTTGGATTCCTGTTTTATTTTTCTAATCAATATTTTCCCCTTTGCCTATTCATTTAAGTGGACTTATAGTATGTTCTGATATTTGGTAAAATAAAAAATTATGTTTTTTCTTTATGCTTTTGAGACTTTTACATGTTTAGAGAGCAGAGAAGGAGGAAGAGGAAACTATATTGACAAAGGAGAACAGCTAAGTGTTGCCCCATGCACCACAGGAAGTGCAAGCAGGGACACATGGGAGGGAATGTCAGGAAGTTGTCATGAAGGCAGGAAGCCTTGAGCTGAGTTTTGAAATATGAGTAGGTTTCACCAGTCAGATGAAGATGTTGAGGTTTTAGGGGGTTAATAAATTATACCCTCTTCCTTACATCAATTCAAAAACAAGTGAAAAATAGGCATAGATAGTATATAGTTGGATGAAGAAAAGGATGTCAAATTTATTGCCGATAAGACTAAGATAAGAAGACTTACTTAGAAGACAAATGTGAGTGCTAACATTCCTCTTTATTTAACAGGCTTGCCTTCAAAGTCATAGTAAGTACAGGGCAACCTTGGTTTTTGACTTCTCCAAGTTTACTAATTAATCAGTTATAAATGAAATTAAACAATTTTTAAATCCCATTTAAATAGCATCAGAAATATGAAATGCTTAAGGATGAATTTGAAAATGATGTGCAAGATCTATATGTTGAAAACTAGACAATATTGCTGATAGAAATGAAAGCAAATCAATATGAATAAAGCCATGCACTATAATCATGGCTGAATATCAGAAGACTCAACAGCGTTAAGGTGTTATTTGTACCCAAGTTGATCTATAGATCAAATACAATCCCAGTGAAAACCCCAGCAGGTTATTTTGGTAGAAATTTATAGCTGATTCTAAAATTTTTAAAAAATTATTTATTAATTTTAGAGAGAGAGGAAGGGAGAGAGAGAGAGAGAGAGAGAGAGAGAGACAGACACTGACCTGCTGCTTCACCTAGCTATGCATTCATTGGCTGACTCCTGCATATGCCCCCCTATTGGAGCTCACCTTGCAACCTTGGCATGTCGCGATGAAGCTCCAACCGACTGAGCCATTCAGCCAGGGTTGATTTTAAAGTTTATATGGAAATGCAAAAGGCCACCTATAATAATCAAAAGACAAGTTTGAAAAAATAAAACCATAGAGAACTTATACTACCTGTGGAGGACAGATTCTAAGATAGTACCACTCATCCTACCTCCTGATGTTCAAGCCTTCCCTTGTGTGTGGACAGGACCAGTAACTTGCTCCTAACCAATAAATTATAGCAAAGGCTATGGGATATGATTTTGTGATTATATTAAGTTATATAAGACTGTCTTGCGAGCAGACTCACTCTGAAGTCCTTTTGTTCCTCTGTTTCTCTGTTTCTCTGACTCTCCTTTATGGTCATGTTGGGGATGCCCAGGTGACAAGGGGCCTGCCTCTACGAGCCGAGAGCAGCTTCTAGCTGCCAGCCAACAAAAAAATAGAAGCACCTGGTTATACAAATGCAGTGAACTGAATGCTGCTAACAAACACACAAACTGGAAAGTGGTTTCTTTTTTTCCAGGCAAGCCTCCAGAGAACCCAGCCCTGACTTACACTTACATTACAGCCAGTGAGATAATAAGCAGGGAATCTAGCTAAGCTATGCCAGGACTCCTGACCTTCAGAGACTGTGAGATAATAAATGTGTGTTATTTTAATGTGTGGTAATTTGTTATGCAGCAATAAATAGATAACAACTCGTCCTGGCTGGATGGCTCGGTTGGTTGGAGCATTATCTCAATGCACAAATACTGCCAATTTGATCCCTGGTCTGGACACTTGCAAAAGCAGACTGATGTTTCTGTCTCTCTTTCTCCCTCCTTTTCTCTCTAAAATTAATTAATTAATTAATAATAGATAACACCACTACCTGATCTCATAACTTATTATTATAAAGTTACTATAATCAAGAATGTGTGATATGGGCATAAAGATGGAGACAGATAAATGGGACAGAATTGAGAGTCCAGAAATAGATCCATACAAATAGGGCTAACTGGTTTTCAATGTAAGTGCCAAGGCAATGTAATGGGAACAATCTTTTCAACAATTGGATAGTCTTGTACAAAAAAGAAAACCTTGACTTGATCTTTATTTTTCACCAGATACAAAAATGCTCAAAATGAATACTAGACATAAATGTACAAGCAAAAGCTTTAAAATTCCTAGAAGAAAACATGGAAGAAAATCTTACTGACCTTGAATTTGGCAAAGATTTAAAAAATATAATCCCCAAAGCATTAAACTATAAAAGAAAAAATATTAATAAATTGGATTTTATGAAAATTAAGGTATTTTGCTCTTCAAAAGATACAACTATGGACTGACCAGGCAGTGGAACAGTGGATACAGTATCAGACTTGGGATGTGGAGCACCCAGGTTTGAAACCTGAGGATTGCCGGCTTGAGCGTGAGCTCACCAGCTTGAGCACAGGGTTGCTGGCTTGAGCATAGGGTCATAGACATGACCCAGGAGTCGCTGGCTTGAGCCCAAAGATCACTGGCTTGAAGCCCAAGGTTGCTGGCTTGAGCAAGGGGTTACTCACTCTGCTGTAGCCGCCCAGTAAAGGCATGTATGAATAAACAATTATTGAACAACTAAGGTGCTGCAACAAAGAATTGATGCTTCTCATCTTTCTCCCTTCTGTCTATCCCTAGCTGTCCCTCTCTCTGACTCTCTCTCTGTCTCTGTCAAAAAAAAAAAAAAGATACTACTATGAAAATGAAATGGCAAGCCATATCTGAAAGAAAATATTTGAAAAAAATATATCTGATAAAGAACAAGTATCTTGACTATATAAAGAATTCTTACAATTTAATAAGACAAATGACCCAATTAGACAGACAGGAACGGAGAGAGATGAGAAGCATCAATCATCAGTTTTTCATTGTGACACCTTAGTTGTTCATTGATTGCTTTCTCATATGTGGCTTGACCGCAGGCCTTCAGTAGACCGAGCAACCCCTTGCTCGAGGTAGTGACCTTGGGTCCAAGCTGGTGAGCTTTTGCTCAAGCCAGATGGGCCCACGCTTAAGCTGGCGACCTCGAGGTCTCGAACCTCGGTCCTCTGTGTCCCAGTCTGATGCTCTATCCACTGCACCACCTCCTGGTCAGGCGACAAATAACCCAATTTTAAAATGGTTAGTATTAGCTGGGTAGCTCAGTTGGTTGGAGCATCCAAAGTTGCCAAGGTTGCCAGTTTGATCCCCAGTCAAGGCACATACAAAAATCAACCAATGAATGCATAAATAAGTGGAGCAAAAAATCAGTGTTTTTCTCCCTCCTTCCCTCTCTTTCTCTATCCCTTTCTCTCTCTAAAATCAATCAATAAAAATAATTTAAAAAATTGTTAAAACATTTGAATAAACACTGCACCTAGAAAAATATACAAATGGTTCCTGACCTGTGGAGGAACAGTGAAACAAGCGTCGACCTGGAATGCTGAGGTCACCAGTTCGAAACCTGCGGCTTGCGCACTCAATGTACATACAGGAAACAACTACGAGTTGATGCTTCCTGCTCCTCTCCCCCACCTCTCTTTCTCTCTCCTCTCTCTCAAATGAATAAGCAAAAATCTTTAAATATATATACACAAATGGCAACTAAGCAGTTTAAAATATGCTGAACATAATCCATCATTTGGAAAGTGTAAATTGAAACTACAATAGATACCATCACACTCCCACTGGAAGACTAAAATTAAAAAGACTGAGCATGCCAAGTGTTCAGGAGGATGTGGAGCCACTGTAATATACTTCTGTGAGAATGTAAACTTATGCAGTTGCTTTGGAAAACAGTTTGGCTGCTTCTTTAAAAGTTCTTTAGCCTGACCAGGTGGTGATGCAGAGGACCCAGGCTTGAAACCCCAAGATCTCTGGCTTGAGCATGGGCTCATCAGACTTGAGCAGAATCACTGGCTTGACCGTGGGATCATAGACATGACTCCATGGTCACTGGCTTGAGCCCAAGGTCACTGGCTTGAAACCCAGGGTCTCTGGATTGAGCCCAAGGTCTCTGGCTTGAGCAAGGGGTCACTCGCTCTTCTGGAGTCTCCCCCCTCCTCCCCCCCATCAAGGCACATATGAGAAAGCAATCAATGAACAACTAAGGAGCACCAACGAAGAATTGATACTTCTCATCTCTCTCCCTTTCTGTCTGTCTGTCTGTCCCTCTCTCTGTGTCTCTCTTTGTCTCTGTCTCTGTGTCTCTCTTTGTCTCTGTCTCTGTGTCTCTCTTGGTCTCTGTCACACACACACACACACACAAGTTATTTAAATTATTCTTAAAAAGTTATGCACTTACATGGCCCTGGCCAGTTGGCTCAGTGGTAGAGCGTTGGCCCGGTGTGTGGAAGTCCCGGGTTCAATTCCCGGCCAGGGCACACAGGAGAAGCGCCTTCTCCACCCTTCCGCCTCTCTTTTCTCTCTATCTCTCTCTTCCCCTCCCACATCCAAGGCTCCACTGGAGCAAAGTTGGCCAGGTTGCTGAGGATGGCTCCATGGCCTCCACCTCAGGTGCTAGAATGGTTCTGGTTGCAACAGAGCAATGGCCCAGATGGGCAGAGCATTACCCCCTGGTGGGCATGCCAGGTGGATCCCGGTCGGGCGTATGCGGGAGTGTTTCTTTGCCTCCCTGCTTCTCATTTCAGAAAAATACACACACACACACACACACACACACACACACACACATACACACACACACACACACACACAAAGGAAAAAAAAAGTTATGCACTTACCATAAGACCCAGTTCATCCCACTCATACATGTTTACCCAAGCAAATGTCCAAATGTCCACAGTAGTTTTTTAATTTTATTTTATTTTTCCAAGGACAGAGAGAGAGAGAGTCAGAGAGAGGGATAGATAGGGACAGACAGACAGGAACGGAGAGAGGTGAGAAGCATCAATCATTAGTTTTTCGTTGCTGTCGCAACACCTTAGTTGTTCATTGATTGCTTTCTCACATGTGCCTTGACCACGGGCCTTCAGCAGACTGAGCCACCCCTTGCTGGAGCCAGCGACCTTGAGTCCAAGCTGGCGAGCTTTTGCTCAAGCCAGATGGGCCCTCGCTCAAGCTGGCGAGCTCGAGATCTCAAACCTGGGTCTTCCCATCCCAGTCCCACGCTCTATCCACTACGCCACCACAGGTCAGGCGTCTATGGTAATTTTTATTTTCCTCTTGTCTCTCTCCCCATTCAGTCATGAACTCTGGAGGGGAAGGACTCTTTCTAACTTTACCTTCAAAATGTCCTTTCCTTGCAAGCACCCCTGCCTCAAGACTGGTTGGTGGTCAGCACATTTCTGTTGAAGAGGTTGAGTAATCTCAGATCACATTGCTTGTAAATCAGACCAGAATTCAAATCTAGGGTTTTTCTATTCCAAACATTGAGGACTTTCTTTGAAAGCATAATGAAAATCTAAGCAAAAATAATTGGTGTTCATTTTTGGATTCATAAGTTTCCTCCATGCAGTGATTTTGTTAGAGTGTCATCTTGATATTTGCTAAGGTTGTTGGTTTGATCCCTGGTCAGGGCACATACAAGAATCAACCAATGAGCCTGACCAATGGTGGTGCAGCGGATAAAGTGTCAACGTGGAAACACTAAGGTTACCGGTTCAAAATCCTGGGCTTGCCTGGTCAAGACACATGTAGGAGTTGATACTTCCGGCTCCTCCCCCTTCTCTCTCTCTCTCTCCCCTCTCTAAAATGAATAAATAAAATATTTAAAAAAGAAAATGAACCAATGAATGCACGAATAAGTGGAATAACAAATAGATGTTTCTCTTTCTCTCAAATCAATCAATAAAAAATATTAAAAATTATTTTATTTTTATTTTTTTTTTAATTCATTTTAGAGAGGAGACACAGAGTGTGAGAGAGAGAGAGAGAGAGAAAGAGAGAAAGGGGGGAGGTGCTGGAAGCATCAACTCCCATATGTGCCTTGACCAGACCAGTGCAGGGTTTTGAACTGGCGACCTCAGTGTTCCCAGGTCGACGCTTTATCCACTGCGCCACCACAGGTCAGGCTAAAAATTATTTTAAAAAAGAGTATTTCAATTATTAGTTTTGCCAAACTCTGTGGCACATATAATAATTTGTCATATCACATGTGAATTAAATAGCAACTTAATTTTTTTCCCTGTCTAGTCTTCAAGCTTTATTTTTCCCAAGTGAGAGGAGAGGAGATAGTGAGATTGACTCCCGCATGCACTCCTATGGGGATCCATCCAGCAACTCCATTAGCGGCTGATGCTCTAGTACCGAGATATTTTTAGCACCTGAAGCAAATCTGGGACCAACCAAGCTATCTTCAGCCCCCAGGCCATACTTGAACCAATCTAGCCACTAGCTATGAGAGGGGAAGAAGGATAGAAGAGGGAGGGGAAGAGAAGCAGATGGTCGCTCCGCCTGTGTGCCCTGACTGGGAATTGAATCTGGGGCGTCCATATGCAGAGTGCTCTTCCCACTGAACCACCGGACCAGGTCCTGGTTTTCTATTATTTTGTTGAGGACTTTTACATCCTTATTCATGAATTAGACTAGTCTGTAATATTTCTTTCTTGTATAGTTAGTTCTTGTTCGTTTTGGTATCAAGAGTATACTGACTTGGAGTATATTCCATCTTCTCTTCTCTGAAAAAGTTTGTATGAGATTGAAATTATCTGTTATTCCTTGACTGTTTGGCATAATTTAGCTGTAAAACCATTTGATATATTTTTATTCTGTGGGAAGATTTTAAACTACTGACTTAATTTTAAAAATCATTTTAGAGGTATTTAGCTAAACTTTTGAAAGTTCTATTTCTTTTTTTTTTTTTTTTACAAGGAGAGAGAGAGAGTCAGAGAGAGGGATAGATAGGGACAGACAGGAACGGAGAGAGGTGAGAAGCATCAATCTTTAGTTTTTCGTTGTTGTTGCAACACCATAGTTGTTCATTGATTGCTTTCTCACATGTGCCTTGACCGCGGGTCTTCAGCAGACGGAGCAACCCCTTGCTGGAGCCAGCGACCTTGGGTCTAAGCTGGCGAGCTTTTTGCTCAAGCCAGATGGGCCCGCGCTCAAGCTGGCGAGCTCCGGGTCTCGAACTGGGGTGTTCTGCATCCCAGTCTGACGCTCTATCCACTGCGTCACCGCCTGGTCAGGCTGAAAGTTCTAGTTCTGTTCACCCCACCTCCCAACTAACATGCTGATGATGATCAGTTATTTAGTTCTGTTTTGTGAAAGAAATGCCTCCATCTCTCTCTCTTTTTTTTTTTTTTTTTTTTTGTATTTTTCCGAAGTGACAGACTCCCGTACCCGCCCTGCGGGGATCCACCCGGCATGCCCACCAGGGGGCGATGTTTTGCCCTTCTGGGGCCTTACTCTGCTGCAATTAGAGCCATTCCAGTGCTGAGTTGGAGGCCACAGAGCCATCCTCAGCGCCAGGGCCAACTTTGCTCCAATGGACCCTTAGTTGCGGTAAAGAAAGAGACAGAGGTAAAGTAGAGGGGGAAGGGTGGAGAAGCAGATGGGCGCTTTTCCTGTGTGCCCTGGCCAGAAATTGCACCGGCGACTTCCAGACGCCGGGCGGATGTTCTACCGTTGAGCCAACTGGCCAGGGTTTTTTTGTTTTTATTCATGAAATATTTAATTATTGTTATTATTATTTTATTTTTGAGAGAGGAAGGGAGACAGACAGGAAGCATCAATTTGTAGTTGTGTCACGTTAGTTGTTCATTGATTACTTCTCACTACATGCCTTGACCAGAGGAGCTCAAACTGACCCCTTGCTCAAGACAGCAGCCTTAAGCTCAAGCCAGCGACCTTGGGCTTCAAGCCAGTGACATTTGGGCTCAAATCAGCAACCTTGGGATTATGTTGTTGATCCTGTACTCAAGCCAGTGACCCCACACTCAAGCTGATGCTGGCAATCTCAGGGTTTTGAATCCAGGACCTCAGCATCCCAGGTTGACAACTCTATCCACTACACCACCACCAGTCAGGCTCATTAAATATTTATTAAAATAGCATTTAGGGGTCCTGGCCTGTGGTGGCACAGTGGATAGAGTTTCGACCTGGACTGCTGAGGTTGCTGGTTTGAAACCCTGGGTTTGCTAGGTCAAGGCACATATGACAGGCAATCAATGAACAATGAAAGTGAAGCAACTATGAGTTGATACATCTCGTTCTGCCCCCCTCCCATAAAATTAATAAATAAAATCTTTAAAAAATAACATTTAGTGGGAAAAATAATATGACATATACATCATTACTGAAAACTGTATACCATCATACAGGAAAGGATTTTATTGCCCTGGCTGAATAAGATGGTTGGTTAAGGCATCGTCCTGAAGTACAGAGGTTGCCATTCGATACCCAGGCAGGGCACATACAGAACAGATTGATGTTCCTCTCACTCTCTCTCTCAAAATTAAAAAAAAAGATTTTATTGAAAAGTCGATTTCTAATTTATGCAAGTTGTACCTTCATAAATAAAACCACAAAACAACATAGTGTATTTCAATCTTAAAGGCTGGCATGCTGAGCAAGGAATGTTCTTATTCTTTGTAGAAGCTCCTTCTTTACACAGTACAGTACAGTACAGGCTCTGCCTTTTGTTGTGATTTCAGCCATCAAGTTATCACAGTAAGGTGTTCTAGTCATTTCTCTTTAATTACCTCTTTACAGTGTGCCTTCAGTTGATTCTTTCAGCAACATTCAATTAATTTAGCTCTCAGCAACTCTTTGAGGCATTCTCTTTCTGCAGTTTCTATTAACTGTTGATTAATCACTGCTCTCATCTGCACATCTTTGTTCATTTTGCTAATCACCATCATTGTGGGTAAAGGGTGTCCTTCCCAGTGATGAAATGACCCATGTGGTAGGTCTGTTACCTACCACACTCTTTGTCTGCCCAGACTTTACCTTCATCTTTTTTCAACACTGATATAGTCACCATCTCCAATTTTTCTCTTATTCTGTTTTACTGCGACCTATTTTTTTTTTCAAAGCACTTATCTTGAAATACATAGATACAGTGGTGGAATTCAGCCAGTTTGCACTGTTTCAGCAGAACTGATACCTAATTTTTTGTTGAGTTCGGCAAACTGGTTGTTAAAATGGCACTGGTGGTTCGGGTTCTCTCTACGGTGGGTGCCTGGACAGGTGTCCAATGTGGAAATCACAAATTTACATTCCTTACTCACTTTTTAAAAAAGATTTTATTTATTAATTTTAGAGAAGGGAGAGAGAGAGAGAGAGAGAGAGAGAGAGAGAGAAAGAGAGAGAGAGAAGGGGGAGGAGCAGGAAGCATCAACTCCCATATGTGGCTTGACCAAACAAGACCACGGTTTCAAACCAGCGACCTCAGCATTCCAGGTCGTCACTTTATCCACTGCACCACCACAGGTCAGGCTTCTTACTCTTTTTTAACATTCATCTGTGCAACAGCATGTTCGAAGAGACTGTAGTAATGTTCATCCCATCCATAGGTGAAAAAAATTTTGACAAACTATCCTTGTAATATTTATTTGTTCATTTCATAAAATTCATTATACCTTTGATGAAATACTACATTTGAATTCCCTCGTGTTTGTTACTTCAGTAAACAGACATATAATGTAAAGAGAAAAAGTGCTAAACAACCAGGGGGTGACAAGCTGTCATTTGTTTCAGCTTTGTGTTACACCTCAAATTCCCCTGAAGGGTGAAACGATAGGAAGCTAGTACACAAGGAACCAATAGAAATATAGATTTTAAGGGTTATCTTATCATCCATTTTGGATATCTTTTATATATACTTAAAACAGTTACTAGGGCATCACCTTGGACGCAATTTGAGAACAGACCTGAGGATTCAGGACTAGAGGTAGGGAGTTAATTAGGAGACTGTTGCACTTAGCCAGGCAAGAATTAGTGGTAACCTAAACTTGGATAATAGTAGTAGGGATATAGAAAAGTAGATAGTATTAATATATATTACGGGGTAGAATCCACAGGATTTTTTTTTTTTTTTTTTACAGGGACAGAGAGAGAGTCAGAGAGAGGGAGGATAGACAGGGACAGACAGACAGGAGCGGAGAGAGGTGAGAAGCATCAATCATTAGTTTTTCGTTGCCGTTGTGACACCATAGTTGTTCATTGATTGCTTTCTCACATGTGCCTTGACCGTGGACCAAGCCACCCCTTGCTAGAGCCAGCAACCTTGGGTCCAAGCTGACGAGCTTTTGCTCAAGCCAGATGGGCTGGCGCTCAAGCTGGAGAGCTCGGGGTCTCGAACCTGGGTCTTCAGCATCCCAGTCTGATGCTCTATCCACTGCGCCACCGCCTGGTCAGGCAGAATCCACAGGATTTTATTGCCATTTTGATGTGAGGGCCTGAGTTAAGTAGTGTATTTTAGGGTTTTTCTTTGTTCTCTCCATGCAAGACATCCTCATTGAGAATTCTCATTGATGCCATAGCTTCAGTTATTATTGTATGCTTTTAACTCTTTTTTTTTTTACAGGGACATAGAGAGAGAGAGTCAGAGAGAGGGATAAATAGGGACAGACAGACAGGAACGGAGAGAGGTGAGAAGCATTAATCATTAGTTTTTCGTTGCCGTCGCAACACCTTAGTTGTTCATTGATTGCTTTCTCACATGTGCCTTGACCGTGGGGGCCTTCAGCAGACCGAGCCACCCCTTGCTGGAGCCAGCGACCTTGGGTCCAAGCTGACGACCTTTTGCTCAAGCCAGACGGGCCCGCGCTCAAGCTGGCGATCTTGGGGTCTCGAACCTGGGTCTTCCGCATCCCAGTCCGACGCTCTACTCCAGGGGTGCTCAGTACGTCAATCTTGATCTACTGGTCAATTGCGAAGGAAGTGTGGGTAGATCTCATGACATTAAAAAGACATTTGTCTTTTGATTGGCATACAGGGTAGCCAATCTGACATCTGAACTTTTGACACCCTATGCATGCGCGTTAAACTGCGCTAACTTGTTCAGTTACATTGCTGCATAGTTAGCCTTCAATTTATTTAAACTAAATACAACAAAGGCTATAAAAATGAGTGCCGTAGCTGGTCTGAGTAAGAAGCCTAAAACCTACCACTTTCATACAGAATGGGAGGGGATCTTTTTCACTATGTCATATTCTAAGTGTGTTTGCCTCATCTGTCTGTGTGCCATTGCTATTCCAAAGAAGGGAAATGTGGAGCGGCTTTTTCTGACTGTTCATAAAAACTATGACATTGACTTTCCTCCAAAAAGAGAGCTAAGAAGGAGAAAGGTGAAAGAGGAATACACAATATTAAATAGTAATAATAGTAACTTACATAATGATAATATAGAAGAAATAAATTTATGTTTTGCATTTTTATTGTAGGTAGATCATTTTGACTTGGTCATCTTATAAGTAGCTCACAAGCTGAAAAAGTGTGGGCACCCATGCTCTACTCTATCCACTGTGCCACTGCCTGGTCAGGCGATTGGTTGATTTTAAAAAGTGAGAGAGGAAGGGAGAGACAGAAACATCAATCTGTTTATGTATGTGCCCTGACCAGGGATTGAACTTGAAACTTCTGTGCTTTGGGACAATGCTATAATCAATTGAGCCACCCAGACAGGACAACTCTTTTTTTTTACACAGGGACAGAGAGTCAGACAGAGGGATAGATAGGGACAGACAGACAGGAACAAAGAGAGATGAGAAGCATCAATCATTAGTTTTTCGTTGCCATTACCGCACCTTAGTTGTTCATTGATTGCTTTCTCACATGTGCCTTGACCGCGGGCCCTCAGCAGACTGAGCAACCCCTTGCTGGAGCCAGCGACCTTGGGTCCAAGCTGGTGAGCTTTTGCTCAAGCCAGATGGGCCCGCGCTCAGGCTGGCGAGCTTGGGGTCTTGAACTGGGGTCTTCCGCATCCCAGTCCGATGCTCTATCCACTGTGCCACCGCCTGGTCAGGCCCAGGACAACTCTTAAACGTGGATCTTTAAGTGAAATATCTTTTCTGGGTTCCACATTATACAGTGTGTTCGTAAAGTCATGGTGCACTTTTGGCCTATGACCGATCAAAAGTGCACCATGACTTTACGGACACACTGTATATTCAACCATGTATAAGATAACTGTGCTAGGATATCTTGCAGGCTTTTCAAGCTTAATATGTCAGAAACCACACTGATTATCTTTTTTGCCAAACTTACCCCTCCTCTAGTGTTTTCAGTCTCAGGATATGGTACCACCAACCTCCTACTTGCTCAAGACAGAAACCTACTAGGGGGTGGGTCTTGCAGCCCAACTTAGGAGGAGATAAGGATATAAGTATCTTTCCCTTAAAAGGTGTGACTGATTTGCTCTCCTCTTTATTTTCTGTTTTTATTTACTATTAAATAAGAGGGAAGCCATGGAAATGATTGAGAGGATGTAGAAAGAAAACAAGGATCTGTCTCAGGGGCATATCAGAGGACCATGGGAATTATCATGTATTCAGCACCTTTGAGTGCTAAGTGCTGTGCTTGGCCTTTGCCATTTATTAATTAATTTTCCCGCAACTCTGTGAGATTTTACAGATGAGAAAATTATAGTTCAGAATGGGGCCTAACCTGTGGTGGCACAGTGGATAAAGTGCTGACCTGGAATGCTGAGGTTGCCAGTTTGAAACCCTGGGCTTGCCTGGTCAAAGCACATGTGGGAGTTGATGCTTCCTGCTCCTTCCCCTCTTCTCTCTCTCTCTCTCCTCTCTAAAATGAATAAAATCTTAAAATGAAAAAGAAATTATAGCTCAGAACGGGACCTATGGCTTGTTCAAGGTTACATGTCCACATGTGGTAGAACTGAGATTTGGCCCAGGTTTATATGATTCCAAGTGTTTCACTATGAAGCTGAGAGGAATTATAAATCAAAGAGCAGAAACATCATTATGGCTGTTAATAAATATTGCCAAATAGCTTTCCAAAGGATCACACTGGTATAAAGTGCCAGTGTACAGTTCCATCACAATATCTTAATCATTGAGTATGTAATACAATTTTTTTTTAACAGGGACAGAGAGAGAGTCAGAGAGAGGGATAGATAGGGACAGACAGACAAGAACAGAGAGAGGTGAGAAGCCTCAATCATTAGTTTTTTGTTGCCGTTGTGAGACCATAGTTGTTCATTGATTGCTTTCTCACATGTGCATTGACCGTGGGGGCCTTCAGCAGACCGAGCAACCCCTTGCTGGAGCCAGCGACCTTGGTTCCAAGCTGGTGAGCTCTTGCTCAAGCCAGATGGGCCCACGCTCAAGCTGGCGAGCTTGGGGTCTCAAACATGGGACTTCTGAATCCCAGTCCAACGCTCTATCCACTGCGCCACCGCCTGGTCAGGCTTTAATACAATTTTTAAAAAATTAATGGATGTAGAATTATTATTCTGTATTGACTTACTCAAGAACAAATGATAATTATGTAGTCTTACTTGTGAAGACTGTTTTTTTCCTTAGCCCATTCATATACTGAGGTGATATTATTGCAAATATTTTTCATTGCACTCCATTATGGATTAATGGAGGTGGGGGAAGATAATAGGAGTTAATTCTGGGTTGAAAGTTGAATTGTTAGTTTACATTCTCTAAGGGTTCAAGATAGGATCCCATAGGTTAACTACCATCTTTGTGGTTCACTTGGTATAGTAGATCTACATCTACTTTTGTTTCAAAGAGGATGTATTTCCTGGCCATGCCTGGTCCTAAATTTCAGTACTGTATCTTAGAGTTCTGTTCTTAGAATTCTAAGATTCTCCTACTCACTCAAGGACAACCGGTTCAACAGCCTCGTATTCTGCCAGTTCAGGTTTAGGGCTTTGGGTCCTTCACGTGTGCTGCAGAAGACCCAGGGAAATAGGCTTGGTCTGGGTCAGTTCAGTTCCAGCCTGGGTGGAACTGCACTGTGAATCTGCCTTTGGTGTCAGAACCAGGGACAGCTCCTCTTGTCCCTCCCCCTGCTGACCCTTTCCTGGTTTGGGCTGAAGAGAGTGGGCAGATTTGGGCATAGTGTACTTGTCTGATTTCTTTTTATGTCTACTTGCTTCCTTCTCTTCCTTCTTTATGCTAGAATATCACTACCGGTAGTTCCTGGTATATGTGCTGTTTTTTTACCTTCATGCTCTCTGCTAATGCTGCTTAATATGCCTTTCTCCCATGCTTTGCCTGGCTAATTCCTGCTCATCCTTCCAGGCCTGTTTAAGTAGGAATCTCTTCTAAGAAACTTACCCTGATTATTTCAGACTGGGTTAGATATACTTCCTTTTAGTTCCTATAGCACCCATGCTGGCCTCTGTCATTATACTCAAAATTACATTGAAATCAGCATCTGTGCTGTCCAGATATGTGGCTAGTCTGAATTGAGATATAGGATCAGTGTAAAATACATACCAGATTTCAAAGACTATATAAAAAGTGTAAAATATTAATAATTTTTATATTGATGACATGTTGAAATGATAATTTTTTGGTTAAGTAAAATATATTATTAAAATCAATTTCTCATTTCCTTTCTACTTTTCATAATGTGGCTACTAGAAAATCTAAAATGACATATGTATCTCACATGCTATTACTATTGGATGGTACTGATCTATATGTTTGTCTCTTCTTAGGGGTAGAGACTGACTTGAATCCATCCTTGTCTCTTTGTATTTCTTTTTTTATATATAGTTTTAAAAAAATTATGGATTGATTTTAGCAGGCAAGAGAGAGAAACATCGATTTATTGTTCTACTTATTTATGCATTCGTTGGTTGATTCTTGTATGTGTCCTGACTGGGGATCAAACCTGCAACTTTGGAGTATCAGGACGATGCTCTAAACCAGAGTTTCTCAACCGATAACAACTGTTAACTCTTGTGGACTGGTACAGAATTTCAGATGGACCAAGCGGTTGAAAAACACTGCTCTAACCAAATGAACTACCCTGTGAGGGCCCAGGCTGCTTTCTAAATATTAAGAAAAATATAGATAGAAATGCATTTTTTTTTCAGGCTATTGTAGAGAAGGTATAAAAGTGGAAAGACCTGGGCTCTGGCCCACACAACAGAAGCTCTTGGGTGCGAGTTAGCTATGTACTGAGTTGTAGGGATTGAACTAGAAACACAGGGAATAAATAGCTTTCTGGGAAGGTACAGCAAGAGTTACTGGAAGAGCCTGACCTGTGGTGGCGCAGTGGATAAAGCGTCAGCCTGGGAACGCTGAGGTCACCAGTTCGAAACCCTGCACTGGTCTGGTCAAGGCACATATAGGAGTTGATGCTTCCAGCTCCTCCCCCCTTTCTCTCTTTCTCTCTCTCTCTCACTCTGTGTTTCCTCTCTAAAATGAATAAAATAAAAATAAAATTAAAAAAAAAAAAAGAGTTACTGGAAGAAGTTAGTCAGCATAAAAGAGCAAAATGCAATCTGGATTTCCCTTATGCCTTATCACTTTGCCTAGCCAACAGTGAAGTTTCTGGTGATGGAGATATTCTGTAGAAAGACACTGAGAGGCCAGGGCCAGCCCTGACTCTGCTAGCCACTTTGGAAATGGGTCAGAATAGTGACCATTGCCTTTACACAAAGTTAAATGTAAGGCTTGGTATTTAGAACAGGGGATTTAAACTCTTCTTACGGAATGTTGAGCTTCCTGCTTAGTTATACCAAGGTAAAAAGGTCTTGCTATGTGTGATGATGTTGTAATGCCATCTGTTTGATTCAGATCAACCGAGATTTACTGATCATTCTAGGCACAGCTTTTGCCAGGCACTAAAGGGGGGGCAGAAATGCATCTGATATGGTCCCTGTTCTTAAAGAACTTAGAATATAGTGCAAGAGGCAGATAATTATGATAGCAGCCAACACTTTGCCTGCATTCTTTTTTTTTGTTTGTTTATTGATTTTAGGGAGGGAGAGAAGTATACATTTGTTGCTCCACTTAGTTGTGCATTCAGTGGTTGCTTCTTGTATGTGCACTTGACTGGGTTTTGAACTGGCAACCTTGGCATATCAGAACAATGTTCTAACCAAATGAGCTATCTAGCCAGGGCCTGCCTGCATTCTTATAGGCACTATTCTAACATCTTTATATGTGTTAACAACAGCCCAATGATATGGATATGATTTTTTACCCCCTAAAATATGGGAGGTGGAAATCTAGACACAGAAAAGTCAAGTAATTTGCCTAGTGTTACACAGCTAATAAACAGCAGCACCAGGAGTGAAACCAAAACAGTCTGGCTCTAGAGTCTTTGTTCTTACTTTTATACTATAAAGCAGCAGTTCTCAAAGTGTGATCCCCAGAGCAGCAGCATCAAACCCATCTGGACACTTATTAGAAATGCATGTTCTTGGGTCCCACCGAAGACCTACTAAATCACAAACTCTGGAGGTAGGGCTCTCCACTTACTCTGATGCCTGCTGTTTGGAACCTCTGTTAGAAACAAGGCATACTATGATGAGGTCAGAATTAACCTCTATGGTTAGGGACAGGGTATGGTCTGTCTCTTTACTTCCTAGCCTTCTGCACAGCATCTAATGTAAAGTAGGCATCACAACTACATATGGATGAATACATATGAATGAATATAAGGGAAAGTGATGTTTGAGCTGAGTCTCTTACCACCTATCAAATGCAGCAGACCAAATGGAAGGAATCTTCCCAGAAACTGAGTGACTAGCAAGGAAGTGTTTTACTTTGGGCAAGGTACTATAAGGGTCTGTACTACCACAAGGAGTCATCAGAATGGCAGGGAGATCATGTGAGAGTAGTCAGGACTTGGTGAACAGCTGAATGGGGGGAAGAACAAAGGGAGAGAGAGAAATTTCATTTCTGGGGTGAAGATGCCATTCACAGAGACAGGAGGCATACAACAAGCACATTTGTGGGGTAAAGATAGAGTTTGGTTTTTGTCTCTTTAATCTGAAGTGCTGGTAGGCTATCCAGGTGGAGCTGTCCAGCAGACACTGGGAAATAAGACTCTGAGACTTGTCTGAAAAGAAGAGATTTGGAAAGATAGTGGAACCATAAAATGGATGAAACCTTCAAGGGGAAAGTGCAAAGTGGAATTAGAGAAGCTGGGTTTAAAACCATGGAGAACACTACTTACTGGGCAAAAGCAAAAGCAGGCCCCTGAGGAAGACTGAAAAGGACTTCAGCAATAGGAGATCTCAGAAAATGCTGAAACCAAGTAGAAGGCTAAAAAACAAAACAAACAAACAAAATACCAGAAGAGGAATAGTGCCAGATGTTGCAGAAAAATAAGAACTGAAATTTATTCTTAGCATTTCGACATCAAAAGTCTTAAGTGACATGATGAGGACAGAAGCAGATTGACTCAGTTTAGGCGTGAGCAGTAGACCAGAAAGTGAAGACAGGTGCTTCCCAGGTCCCACATATATATTAGAAGTCTAAGAGCCGCACTTAAATTAAAATGGACATCTTCCAGGATAGGCAGGGTCTCTTTCATATCCGTGGTCTCAGCGCCCAGCACTTGGCCTGGAAAAGAGGGTGGCGTCAGTGAGTTCAGTAACTAGGGACAGAGAAAGGGCTTCGCGGAAGCCCTCGCTTTGCAGCCAAAGCGTGAAGGATGAGAGGATGAGAGAGATTGGGAGGAAAGGTGGGAGGCAAGGCCCCTGGGTGATGGGGTGCTAGGAGTGTTAAAGGGGACCTGGGAATGAGGTGGGGTTCCTGTAATGTGCGCGTGGCTCTGTGCGAAACGGGGAGGCTATGTGTTGGCTTGGACTCAGGGATCTGTTTGGGTAAAAGACACAGGGCGGGAGGCTGCTGCGGGGGGGTGTCCCCCGCCCCGCCCCACCCCACTTACGCCACTGCGCGGTTCCGCTACGCCTCTACAGAAACCCTCCCGCTGGGCTGCATGGTGACGGGTGACCGCCAGGGGCCGCTGCCTCGGGTCCCCGGGGCCCCCGCCCCTCTCCATTGGCCTTTGTTGCCGGCGGAGCGCCCCGCTTGACTCGTTCCCGTCCGCCCCCTGGGCCTGGCGGTCGCGCCTGCGCACTGGCAGCTGGCCGGGCGCTCGCAGGGGGAGCTGCTGCAGGCTCCGCGGCGGCGGCGGCAACGGAGGCTGCGGGGGTGGTGGCGCGAGCGGCCGGGCTTGGTGGGGGAGCCGAGCCCGGCCCGGGAGCCCTAGCAGCCAGAGTGAGGGTTACCTAGGTCCCTCACGCTGGACTTCACAGTCTCCGGGCCGCCTGACCTCCGCACGGGTATATGGGATGGAAGCGGGACCCTCGGGAGCAGGTAAGGGCCCACAGGAGGGGAGAACGGTGCGTGCTTCAAAGGACCAGGGTGCTCCCCGGTGAAGAGTTGGATTTCCGAGTGAGGGGAGGTTTCCTGAGTGAGGAGAGAGGCTCTTACAGGATAGGGGGCCCAGTTTGAAGGGGACTGTGTGCAGTTCCGGGGGAAACCTTGTGAAGGGAGCCCTGAGATGGGGGCCGTTTTATCAAAGGAGGCTCTGTGCACTCCTGGAGGTGGGAAGTAATCTGGAAGAAGGGCCTGAACACACGTAAGAACTCCTGCAGGTCCCGGGAGGCCTAGGGAGAGTCCCGGCAGGTGGCAGGGGGCGGGCTCCAGGTGTCCTGGAGAGGAGGGGGTCGGCACAGATGGGCCCTAGTTGCAGCATGCTGGGGGCGGGGGCTCAGCCAGTCTAGGCTGGGCTAGTGTCTCTTAGGAGAAGGCGCCAGAGCTGGACTGTGAGCTCCGCCCAGCCGGGCCTGACGCGGGGGCTAGGGTCAGGGGGCGGTGGGTGGGGATCCAGCCCCAGGATTCCCCCCCTTGAGTCCCGGGAGCTGGAGCTGAGGCGCCGGAGCATGCGCAGAGGTGGCCGCTAGAAGGGGCTGCCTTATGTGGTGGGGGCGTGGCTGCCCGAATTCCCCCCACTCTCCTTCCCGCGCGGTTTGGTAAAAGGAGCGCGCTGATGGGATGCATTTTCACTAAGGTTTTGTTGGCAGAGCGCAAGTGGAAATGGTCCCCTTCCCTATCTTGGGGGTTCTTACATTTGGCCCTGAACACCCTCAGTCACAATTTGCCAAGAATGAATTTAGGGAAACTGCTGAAATGCCTTACTCTGCCACTGGAAGAAGCAAAGACTGGAACCGAGGCAGGGCTCTTGGGGCGGGTCCTCCTTAAAGATAGGCCTCCCTTAAGAAAGGTGTTGGTTACTGAGGGACTAAAGCCAGGACCAGGTTTACCTGGAAGAGGTTGTCTGTCTGCCTGCTTTGCACGTTTCTGGTCTAATACTGAATAGAGATGGTATCTTTTAATCGAAGGATAATGCTCTTTGCGTTGAAATGTCTCTCAAGATGACAGCTTAATCTTTTTCTATACCTTAATAGTTTTATGGCACCAGTCTTTCACTGAGTATCTCTTCTTTTTCTTTCTAACCCCCAGAAACTGTCAAGAGCATGTCATTAGATCCAGGGCTGCCAAGCTAATTTTTTGTCATAAATATGTTGTTTGGGGTTAGCAGGGGGTCTATAGTCTTTACCCTGGTGAGTCCAGGTGATAGCTTTAATTTCTCATGTTCACGGGCAGTCGGAAGTAAAGGAGAAACTGAGGTTGGGCCTCCCCAAGAAATGAGTCCCTAGGATGGGCTGTGGAGTGGTGGCACCTCCTGCGTTCTAGGTCCTTTGATGGGAGTAGTATGGACCTGGGCATCCTTTAAGTTGTATCTCACCACCTATTCCATTTGGTCTGCAAATGATAGTAGGCTTTCCATTTGGAACATGAATTTCATTTCTGGTGGAAGAATCTTTGTCTTTTATATCAGATCTAATCCCCTCAAGGAAATAGCTCCTACCAACTCATTTAAGTCGTCCATTCAGTGATCTATAATTACATACCCCCAAGCAAAAACAATTTTGTAATGTCTGTGTAGGTCACAAGGTGGAGTGCAGGGAGCAACTGATATCAGAAAACTACTTCCTCCTTCTCTCGGGCCCCTCTCTTTATTCCAGGAACACTCTAGGTTTTCTAGGCTAAAGACTATTTATTTGCAACAACCTGTAGACTAGAGTAGGAGGAATAGGTTACAGAGGTTCAGGTAGATGGACAGGAGATGTCACCCATACCAGACTGCTAATGATTTTATTCTGATGAATTCCTAATGGGTGCTGGAAAAAACTGACTTGTTTGCTACAAGTCAGGGAATGGACTAGAGCCTGGTATCTGAGAGCTGGTTGTAGCTTAGTGGGACAGGCTTTGTCTTAACAAAGGGTGGAATTCAAATTGATTCTGGAAGTTATGAATGGAGGTACCCATAAATGCTTCCTTACTAGGCCCAGACTGTTCTCTTGTAGGACACAATACACAAAACTAAGGTATTGTTGCTGACTTCATTACATCCAAATGTGCCTTCTGTGCTCAGGTGTGTTCCAAGCATGTAAACTGGACTGGGAGCTCCTTGAGGGTACAGATAGTATCTGATTTATCTGTGGAACCAGCAAGTGTTTAGGCCCTAAAAGTACATGTTTATTAATTGAATCACATTCTAGTGTGACATAAATTGTTAAGTACATATTTGGATATTTAATACCTTGTGTGTACTCATGCGGACAAATTCTTTTTGGATAGATTGGCCTCTTAGTCTTTGCTTACTGACAGCTAAGTTAGCTTAGAATTTGTCTTTTGATTAGGCAGTCTTGCTCCTTGGGAGGTTGTGGGCCTCAGAAGTGCAGGGAAGGAATCTCTGAGCCAGGCCTTTCAGCTCTGTTACTTTTCCTTCTCAGGGCTGGTTAGGGATGGGGGAGGGGGAGTGTCCTTTTCACAGTCCCTCCCTTCTTGCTTTTGTCTGCAAGGAAGGGCCCCGCCCCTTATCCCCAAGGCCCTAGCTTTGTCCTTTCTGCTAGGGCCCTCATCTGCATCACAAAGTGGCCGTCTGTCCCTGTCTGGGTCTGAAGGGAAGTGTCTCCCTTTCTCAGACTAAAAGCTGGGGGGCAGGGTGAGGTAAGGAGGGGGGGGACAGACTTTCTACAGCTGTGAGGCTTGAAGGGGGATGGGATGGGAGAGAGGTTACTCCTTCCTCCTGCCTTCCTTAGTTTGGGAATGAGGGAGAGCTTGGGGGCTTTCCTATTTTCACATAGCCTCCTTGGAGTGGAGGTTGCCTGATGCCAGAGGCTGTCTGGTCTGTAGTCCTGTTTCTGGGGAAGAGAAGGCTTTGAGGCAGGAGTGTCTGACCCATCTCCCATCAGTTCTACCCAGCCCCCAGATCTAGGGGATGTCTTTCTCCGAGGCTCCAAAAGATTATTCAGCCTGGAGAGGCTAAGGAGGTGAATGGAATGTAAGAACTTGGGGAGGGGAAGGGTGTCTTTTACCAGCTACATCCACCAGGGTGCATGTTTATTTTGTACAAGGTTTATAATGGTTTCTGAGCAGTTTGCAAGTGTTTGTGTGCTGTGTGTGTTCTTTGTGGTGTGTCTACAGATCTGTTTTTTCACTCATTTAATATCGGTGTATTGAACATTTCCTATGTGCCAGGCATTCACACAGATTCAGCAGTGACCAAGGCAGATAGCCCCTGCCTTTGAATACTTTATAATCTAGGTGGTGAGGGGTATGTGTATAAAGGTTTTGTTTAGGGTTAATTGAGTATTTGGATGTGTAAGAAATGTGTCATATTTTGTGTGTCTATTTCTTAGTGCAATTTATGTTTAATTTTATTTATTGATGAGACAGGGAGAGAGAGAGACATCAATCTGTTCCTGTATGTGCCCTGTCTGGGTTTTGAACTAGCAACCTCTGTGCTTTGGGGTGATGCTCTAACCAACTGTGCTGTTCGGCCAGGGCTGCATTCTGTTCAATTTGTGTCCACCTCTTTTTGGGATAGGTGGCCAGGTGGTAGTAGTTAAGGTTTCATTTCCCCAGATAGCTGAGTCCTGAAGACCTTTTCTTGCCAGGCTGGGCCTGCATTTCCCAGTCTGCATTGTGGGGCTGGGCTTGACAGGTGGTTTAGGAGACAGCAGCTTAGCTCTGGGAAGCATGTCCCTCCCGTGACCAGTTCTGACCTCTTCCTGACCCCCCAACTGAGGATATGCCCCATCCCCCTAGCCTGGCCAATTGTGAAAGCAGAGCTCTGGGGATGGGAGGTTCTGGGCTGGTTTATTCTCGCCTCCCACCTGAGCTGGTCCTCTACTGACGGGGACAATAGTAGCTCTGGACAAAGGCTTCTCTCTTAGGCTGTTTCCTTTTTCTCTCCCTAACCCTCCCAGCTAGAAAACAAAACTAGGGGCAGCAATCAGGCCCGTGGCCAGAGAGGAGAAAGTTGTGGGAGCTGGCCTTGCCCTAGCCCTTTCCCCAGGGCCCTATGTCTTGAAATTGATCCCTTCTGCTCCTGTCTGTGCTCTCTGTGTGGAAGTAGCAGTGGACCGTGCAGCCAGTGTCTCTCCTTTCTCCAGAATTCTAATGGTGGCCTCTCCCTTCCAAGTCCTCTTCTCCAGCCTCCTCTTGCCTCATTCTTCTTTATTCAGTCTGTCTTCATTCCCTAGCTTTCCTTGTTTTGAACTTTTCATTGTTCTCCTGGTTGCAGCCTGGTTTCTTGCCCAAGCTTCCAACTCTGAACTGTCTTGCCCCAGCCCCTAATCCAACCCTCTGTCCTTCCTTGGCTCCCAATTCAAGACCTTTTTCTGCTATGACCTCTAGTCTGGTTACTTCCCTAGCTCCTTACTTCGGTCCCTCTTCTTTCCTTAGTTTCCAAACTCTATCTTTTTAGCCTTTTCTCCTTTTCAGCCTCAGCCATTTAGTTGCCTTAATCCTTTTTCAAACAAACACTGCCCCACCCCCTATTTTGGCTTTCTTTGGATTTTCTCCCTTCCTACATAGGACCATTAAAAGGATGCTGTTTTGTGTTCAGGGTGGTGATGAATGAAGTGAGCATCTGGCTGGCAGCGAATAGGGCATTCTTGGTTTGTTAGGTACCTGGTGGAGGCATGTGTCTTAATATAGTAGAAGGAAGGGTTTTGTTAATGGAAGTCAGATTTAGCTCCTCTACTTAACAAATAAATAATAGGAACTTATTATATATTCATTTAATGAATTTAAGATAGGGTTATTTTTCTAATTGGAGAGAGCTTTTAAAAAATGAGCCTGGGATGTCTGAGCCAGTGGAAATCCTCAGTTGGGTTGGTTAGGCCAGAAAGAGGATCCCCTTGCACTCTCCTGCTCCTGTTCTAGGGAGCTTTGTGCCTTCTCTGATAAGAGTATTAGGAGATTGCCAGACTTTACCCTCACCAGTGTTTTTGTCTTATAGCTGCGGGCGCATACCTGCCCCCTCTGCAGCAGGTATTCCAGGCACCTCGCAGGCCTGGCATTGGCACCGTTGGGAAACCAATCAAGCTCCTGGCCAATTACTTTGAGGTGGACATCCCTAAGATTGACGTCTACCACTACGAGGTGGATATCAAGCCGGATAAGTGTCCTCGCAGAGTCAACCGGTAAGTGATGCACTTCTGAGACACCAAATACAGAAACAAGTCTTTACTTTTCTGAGTCTCAGAACCTTGAAAGAGGATCCGGAGAGGTAAGGAGAAAAAAAAAGTACTAGAGGGTGGTATCACCAAATTTCAAGAGTTTTTGAAGAGATTCCAAATAGGAAAATGCTGAAATATTGGATTTGGCTATTAGGACATAATTGGTACCTTTTGTCAGAGCAGTTTTATTAGAGTACTTGAACTAGTTAGTCATCTAAGTACAGTGAGTTAAGGAATAAGTGGAAGGTAATGTGGTAGGGATAGTGAGACCAGATAGTTTTCCCAGATAGCTTGGCAGTGAAACGTGGGGAGAGAGGGAATATGTTGGCTAGAGAGGATTATAGGGGTCACGTACAGTGCCTCGCCTAGCACGTTTTAGGATTTGTTGAAATGAATGAATGAAAACTTTTAAGAATGAGACATGGATATGGTTATAAACTGAGGAGGAGGAGCTAGTGGGGAAGAGGTTAAAGGTACATGACAGAGGGGAGGAATGAATGGGATGTTCATGTTGAGGCAGGAGGACTTTATAGGATACACAGTTGGAGGGATTAACCTTAGAAGAAGAAATATTTCTTTTAAAATTTTATTATTATTTGAAAATGATGTATGCACAATGTAAAGAAATTTAAAATATTATAAAAAGAATTAGCAGTGAAAAAATGTCTCTGGGTAAACTGATCTCCAGTGCCCTTATCTCTTTCCCTAGGGGCATTTATTCTTATCATTCATGAGTATGCTTCCAGATATTATTTTTGTATATGCAAACATATATGTAATATAGAACATTAAAAGTTTTTTTCCATTGATTTGAGAGAGAGAGAAGTATACCAGGAAGTGAGGGGCAAGGAGAGAGAGACAGAAAGAGAGAGTGAAAGAGAAGCATCAACTTGTTGTTTCACTTAGTTCTGTTTAGTTGGGCACTGATTTGTTGCTTATCGTATGTGCCCTGACCGGGGTTCAAACCTGCGACCTTGGCACACTGGGTTGATGCTCTGTCTACTGAGTGACCCAGCTAGGGCTATAGAACATATTTTTAATGAACAGAATATAGAATTCTATAAACCTTGTTCTGTGCCTTGTATATTCC
Organism: Rhynchonycteris naso; assembly: GCA_037038555.1. Lineage (NCBI taxonomy): Eukaryota > Metazoa > Chordata > Mammalia > Chiroptera > Emballonuridae > Rhynchonycteris > Rhynchonycteris naso. The sequence continues at coordinate 210,763,258 of CM072997.1, read as the reverse complement.
TACTGAACAATATATACTGCTCACAAAAATTAGGGGATATTTTATTGCTTCATATTCATTTAAAAATATCCCCTAATTTTTGTAAGCAGTATATTTAGGAAAATAATATGTATCAGTACATACATATGTGTCTCATTTTTTTGCATAACTCCACAGGTATTCTACTGAGTGTGATGTTATTATAACTTATTTAATGACTATTGAGGAACATTTAGGCTGAGTACAAACTTTTGCTACAAAAATGAAACTATTGAATATTGTGAAATATAGGTCCATTTTTGCACTCAAGTATGATTAGATCTGTAGAATAAATTTCTGGGAGTGGATTTTCTGGCACAGTGCATCTAAAAATTTTTAAGATATTTGCTAGTTTTCTTAAGGTAAGATGTACTAATTTATGCTCCCATTAGCAAGATATTAAGAGTGCCATTCTTTGACATTTTGATAAGTAGAAAATTGTGTTTGAATTTAATTTTGCATTTTCCCATCTTTTATTATAGATTAAAAAATATTTAATTAACTTATTTTTTAGAATTTTAACTCATATGAAAAATATCTTATTAGTTGACTCATGTTTGGCCTCTCTTTTTATTGTGGTAGCGTCGGTTAACAACATTAATTTCAGGTAGACAACATTATATAATTCAATATCTGAATGTTCTATATGTGCTCACAACCAAAAGTCTAGTTTCCATATATTGCCATATATTTGACCCCTTTTATCCATTTTGCCTTTTCCTGCCCCCCTTCTCTGGTAACCACCAGTTTGTTGTCAGTATCTATGAGTTTATTTACTTTTTGTTTGTTTGTTACTTTTTGGTTTATATTTCATGTATGAATTAAATCATACAGTTTTTGTCATTTTCCTTCTCAATTTCACTTAGCATAATACTTTCAAGATCCCTCCATGGCACAAATGGCAATATTTCATCTTTATTTATGACTGAATAGTATTCTATTGTATGTGTGTGTGTATATGTATATCTATCACATCTTTATCCATTCATTTGTTGATAGACAGTAATGGTTGTTTCAAAATCTTGGCTGTTGTAAATAATGGTACATTGAGCATGGGTACATATATATCTTTTTTTTTAAGTGAGAGGGTGAGAAATGAGGAGGCAGAGAGACAAACTCCCACATGTGCCCTGACCAGAATCCACCTGCAAGCCCCTTACCGGATGATGCTTAGCCCATCTGGAGTGCTGCTCTGTTGCTCGGCAACTGAGGGGGCTTGCCTGAGGGGAGCCCATGGAGTCATCCTCAGTGCCCAGGTCCAACTTACTCAAACCGTTTATTCCTTGGCTGTGGGAGAAGAAGAGAGAGAGAAAAAGAGAGAAAAGGGGAGGGAGAGGCTGCCTGACTTGTGGTGGCGCAGTGGAGAAAGCATCAACCTGGAATGCTGAGGTCACTGGTTTGAAACCCTGGGCTTGCCTGGTCAAGGCATATATGGGAGTTGATGCTTCCTGCTTCTCCCCCTTCTCTCTCTCTCCTCTCTAAAATAAATAAATAAAATCTTAAAAATAAAGGTTTGGGATGAAGAAGCAGATGGTCGGTTCTCCCTTGTGCCCTGACCAGGAATCGAACCCGGGACACTGAGCAAACCAGCCAGGGCAGTCCCCCTAATAATTAGTGCTTAGTGATGTTTAACATTTTTACTTTATAATTTTTAAAAAGATTTTATGTATTAATTTTTACAGAGAGAGGAGAGAGGAATGAGGAGAAATGAGAAATATTAACTCATAGTTACTTCACATTAGGTGTTCATTGATTGCTTGTCATATGTCCCTTGATCAGGCAAGCCCAGGGTTTTGAGCTGGCAACCCTCAGTGTTCTAGGTCAACTCCACTCACTGTGCCACCACAGGCCAGGCTGAACATTTTTTCATGTACTTGTTGGTCATCTGTATGTCTTCCTTTGAAAAAAATGTCTGTTCAGAACCTTTTTTTCTTCTTTTTTTTTTTTATTTTTTTTTTAAGAGAGAGACATAGGAAGAGAGAGAGATGAGAAGTATCAACTTGTAGTTGTGGCATTTCAGTTGTTCATTGATTGCTTTTCATTATGTGCCTTGCCCAGGGGGCTCCTGCCAAATCTTTGACCCTTTGCTCAAGCCAACAACCTTGGGCTTCAAGCCAACAACCTTGGGCTTCAAGCCAGCAACCCCATGCTTAAGCTGGTGACTTCAGGGTTTCTAACGTGGGACCTCAGTGTCCCAGGTCGAAGCTCAAGCCACTGTGCAACCACCAGTCAGGCAGAGAATCTGTCCTTTTTTTTTTTTTTACAATGTTCTTTTTTTAATTTCTTATTTATTTATTTATTCATTTTTAGAGAGGAGACACAGAGTGAGAGAGAGAGAGAGAGAAAGGGGGGAGGAGCTGGAAGCATTAACTCCCATATGTGCCTTGACCAGGCCAGTGCAGGGTTTTGAACTGGCAACCTCAGTGTTCCCAGGTCGACGCTTTATCCACTGCGCCACCACAAGTCAGGCTGTCCATTTTTTAATTTAGTTGTTTGTTTTTTTGTTGTTGAGTTGTATGAGTTTTTAATATTTTTTTAATATTGACCCTTATTGGAACCATCATTTGCAAATACTTCTCCCATTCAGTTGATTGACCTTTTGTTTTATTGATGGTTTCCTTTGCTCTGTGGAAATTTTTAGTTTGATGTAGTCCCATTTGTTTTTGTTTTTGTTTCCCTTGCCTTTAGAGTCAAATTCACAAAACATCACTAAGACCAATGTCCAGAAGCTTAGTGCCTCTGTCTTTATGTATTTTATTGTTTGAGGTCTTACATTAAAAGTCTTTAATCCATTTTTAGTTAATTTTTGTGTAGGTAGTTGTCTAGTGTCATTATTTTGCATATGGCTGTTCATTTTCTCAACACCTTTTTTAATTTTAATTTCTATTTACTGATTTTAGTGAGAGAGGAAGGGGGAGAGAGAGAGACAAAGAGAGACAGGAACATCGAGCTGCTCCTCCTGTCTATGCTCTGACTGGGGATTGAACCAGCAACTTTTGCTGCTTGCTTCAGGACAATGCTCTAACCAACCAGGCTATCAGGCCAGGGTTCAACACCATTTATTGAAGAGACTTTCTCCATTGTATATTCTTGGCTCCCTGGTTGTAAATTAGTTGTTCATATATTTGTGGGTTTATTTCTGGGCACTCAGTTTTGTTTTGTTTTGTTTTGAGAGAGAGAGACAAGAGGGGAGAGAGAGAGGGAGGAGCGAGTGAGAAGCATCAACTCATAGTTGCATCACTTATTTGTTCATTGATTGCTTTCTTATACATTCCTTGGGCTTTAAGCCAGCAACCTTTGGGCTCAAGCCAGCAACCGTGGGTTTAGAACCTGGGACCTCAACATTCGAGGTTGATGCTCCATTCACTGTGCCACCACTGGTCAGGATCTGGGCTCTCACTTCTGTTCCATTGGTGTGTATGTCTGTTTTTTTGTATTTTGGTCTGATTTTAAGTTATGTTTATCTAATGAGTGAAGCTGAACACATTTTCCAGATGTTTAAAAATCATATATAAAAAAAATCCTATATGGAAGGACATTTCAAGTGTGAGAGGAAAGAAAATAGATGAGACTTGCATAAATGTATACTGCTCACAAAAATTAGGGGATATTTCAAAATGAACTTTCAGGATCAGGAAATGTGCAGATACTCCAATACTTTCAGCCTTTTGTATAGTGCATTTTTACCAATAATATAAAAGTTGGTTTTGCATCTCATTTGTATTATCGAACAACTTTCTTTGACTTGTCTTTTGCTTTTCTGATGTTCTTGTTTAATAAAAAGAAATCAAATGCTTTATCACTCCATGTTAATTTTGAAATGAATGGTTATATGTCTGGGAACTTGAGGGTGGCTTTGTTTACTATGGTTTACTCTGTGCAGAGTTATAGAGTTGCTTTTTGATAGGTGATAGAAATAGGTTCTGGAGTCAGAAGACAGTAGAGGAATTTTGACATAGTCTATGAGGGATGGAAGTAATCAGAGACATGAAGAAGATTGTTGAGAAGCACTGAAGCCTAATTGGGATTGAAACCATGTGTTTATAGTTGCTTCCAGTATACATTTTGAATTTTATTTATCCAGTAGTATTTATATAAAAGCTTTGATTTAGAAAGTGAAGATGTCAGATAGTTGGATGGGCTGGAATTTTGAAGGCTAAATGGATACTGTGGTGTCTAAGTAGGAGAGGACAGGAAGTAATATCTAGAAAGAGATGACAATGGAGAGAAAACTGGGTGGTGGGCTGAGAGCTTCAGAGAGATGAAAGAGATTAGGTTCTTCTACAGTTTATGCCTATTCCAATTTAGATTGCTTCCCTATCTATATATTTTGCTTATCAGCCTAGGAATTGGAGGAGCCTCATTTCTGTTCCTGATTCTGGATAGACCCTAAGATGAAGCCCTTCTTCCCTCGGCCTCCCTGTCTGCTCAGAAGGCACTCTTTCAGGTCCTTTAGAGCCTTAGCGATGTGAGGATCAGAAGCATCACCTGGGAGCATGTTAGAAACATAGAATTTCATGCTTTGCTCTAGACCTACTGCGTCAAAATCTGCATTTTATTAAGTGAGAGGAGGGGAGATAGACAGACTCCTGCATGCACCCCAACTGGGATCCACGTGGCGACCCCCATCTTGGGCCAGTGCTTGAATTAACCGAGCTATCCTCAGTGCCCAGGGCTGATATTTGAACCAATTGAGCCACTGTATGTGAGAGGGGACGAAAGAAGGAGGGAAGAGAAGGAGGGGAAGAGAAGTAGATGGTCGCTTCTCATGTGAGCCCTGACTGGGTATTGAACCTGGGACGTCCGCACACCAGGCCGACACTCTATCCACTGAGCTAGCCAGCCAGGGCCAAAGTCTGCATTTTAATCAGATTTTCAGGTGATTCACATGAACGTTGAAGTTTGAGAAGCACAGTGACAGAGTAGATAGATGAGATTAAGAGTACAGTAGCTGCTAGGAGAGAATGTAGTAGATGGGACATTGCATGTACTTTGAGTTACTTCCAAAAGCTTGAAGTGGTAGTCTTTCAGCTTCCACAGGCTGTTCCTATTCCCCACAGGGAAGTGGTGGAATACATGGTCCAGCATTTCAAGCCTCAGATCTTTGGTGATCGCAAGCCCGTGTATGATGGAAAGAAGAACATTTACACTGTCACAGCATTGCCCATTGGGAATGAACGGGTAAGGTGGGAGTCAGGCTAGACCTGGGTTGAGGGGTCTGAGGTGGGACAGAGCTCATGTAAGCCTGTTTCAAGTCTGGCAGTCCAGAGAGCTCTTTCATCTTTTGTACTGAGTAAGTGTGTTTTAGGGTGAGGAATGGATAGGTGATGTTTATTTAACCTAGTGTATGTCCCTGTTCTAGACAGGATGAGAGTAGACTGTCTAGAACAGGGCTAGCCCTTTAGGACTTTCTTCTAGGTATGGTTGAGAGAGACAGAAGCACTGAGCCAAAGTGGCTGGAGACTAAGGGGCTGCATTTACTCTGAACTCTTCCTTGTGAACCCCTATCAGCTAAGGCAGATTCTAAGCTAATCCATGGGGTTGTGGACAGTTGGGGCAGGGCAGAGAATGTTGAACTGTGGGAAAGCATTGGCAATCCTTCGCCCCTTTTTCTCTACTGAAGGTTGATTTTGAGGTGACAATTCCTGGGGAAGGGAAGGATCGAATATTCAAGGTCTCCATCAAGTGGCTAGCCATTGTGAGCTGGCGCATGCTGCATGAAGCCCTCGTCAGTGGCCAGATCCCTGTTCCCTTGGAGTCTGTGCAAGCCCTGGATGTAGCCATGAGGCACCTGGCATCCATGAGGTACTGGGTATAGTTAGTTTCCGGGCTACTAGTGATGTTGGAGCTGCTCTGGGGGGAGGATGGGCACAAATTAAGGTCCTACAGTGTGCCTTTCAAACAAAATATTCTTTGAAGCCCTACCATATGCTAAACAATCATGTGTATACATTTAGATGGTTTAAACCATTGGCCCTGTCCCTTTTAGATATCTTTGGACTGCACCCCATCTGTCCCTGCAGGGCAGAGAAAGGGTAGAGACTTTCACAAGGTCACTTACACAACTAATAAAGGATCAGAGCTGGAATTAAAGCCCTGGTGTCCTGCCTTCCAGGCCAGGGCTCCTCCGTGCCCAGGATGCCTCACAGGGTGGGGGCCTGTGCCCGAGGGACCAGTTCTCTGCCTGTCCCTGCCAGGTACACCCCTGTGGGCCGCTCCTTCTTCTCACCGCCTGAGGGCTACTACCACCCGCTGGGGGGTGGGCGCGAGGTCTGGTTCGGCTTTCACCAGTCTGTGCGCCCTGCCATGTGGAAGATGATGCTCAACATTGATGGTGAGTGGGGAGAGCTATGGAGCCAGGGGCACCCTGAGTCCAGTGACCACACTCCCAGCCTCATCCCTCCCAGCTCTGCAACCACACTCCTAGTCTAATCCCTACAGCCCTGGGACCCCTTCCCCATCCCAATACTCTATAAGGAAGAGGGTTTTAAGAGTAGTATCTCCATTTATTTGGGAAGACAGAACCTGAGCTGAGCTATACCTACTTTGTCCCCACAGTCTCAGCCACTGCTTTCTACAAGGCACAGCCGGTGATTGAGTTTATGTGTGAGGTGCTGGACATCAGAAACATAGATGAGCAGCCCAAGCCACTCACGGACTCTCAGCGTGTGCGCTTTACCAAGGAAATCAAGGGTGAGGACCCAACCAGACAGGGAGGGGAAACAGCCTTACTTTCTCTTTAGCCCTAAAAGGAAATACCCTTTGGAAATGTTCAGGGGAAAGGCTAAGCCTAGGAACATGAGCAACCTATTCCAACTCTGACAAGCAGTGTGTATATTCTAGGCCTAAAGGTGGAGGTGACCCACTGTGGACAGATGAAGAGGAAATACCGGGTGTGTAATGTTACCCGCCGTCCTGCTAGCCATCAGACGTAAGTTGACAGGGCTGCTAAGCCATACTTTTGGTGGTAGATGGCTGATATTTCAACACACTCCCTTCACTCCCTCCTACCTCACCACTGGCCCTGAGAATGAGCCTTGGACTGGCCCTATTATCCATTCAGCTGTTGGAATTTGTCATCCTTCTCCCAACCTTCCCAGTCCATTCATACTTTCCTTACCGTTTTTTACCTTCTTAGTCTCCACCTTTCCTCTGAGGGCCTTTACCATATGGCAGGCATCTTCCCCTGACTCCTGTATCAGAACTGTTTCAACTTTATTTTTCCTTCTGAAAAAGAAAGCTCCTGGGCTAGACCTTGGGGAGGCTGTCACTGATTTCATCTACCTTCTTGACTTCCCACTATACTGGATTATGGCAAGTACCTACTGTGTGTCAGAGGAGTCAGGTATGGTCCTGACAGTTGTGGAACTTGCCTCTCAAATCTTGGCTTCTTTTTTGGACCCCTCGATTGCCTGCTCTCCCAAGAGTGGCAGTACTCTAGAGAGGCTGGGTAGAGATAAAGCTAAGTCTGGGGCTTCCCATGCCTGTAGATCTGGAGAGGTGGCGTTCAGTTCTGGGCTGTGACACCTCCTTCCTTTCTCCCAAACAGGTTTCCCTTGCAGCTGGAGAGCGGGCAGACTGTGGAGTGCACGGTGGCACAGTATTTCAAGCAGAAATACAACCTTCAGCTCAAGTATCCCCACCTGCCCTGCCTGCAAGTTGGCCAGGAACAAAAGCATACCTACCTGCCCCTAGAGGTGAGGCTGCCAAGTAATAGTTGGGCTGGGGCACAAGCATTGTATCTGCACAGTGATCATCAGAGGTCTGTTCTTTCATTTGTCATCTCTCCTCTTCATTTTGAAGTTTGGAAAATTGACATTCTGAGAGATAGGAGGTCATTCTGTGAAATGCAGGCCTTATTTTTATCTACTGGTTTTTTTTATTTCCAATCCTGCTCTCATGTATTTTCAAGGCTGCCAGCCAGAGGTGAAAGCTGTATATACTGTTTAAAAAATAAGTATTTTGTTCAGGACAGAGTTTTCAAATACAGTGGTACCTTGAGATACGAGCAGACCAACATACCAAATTTTTTTTCTTAAGATATGAGCTGCAACTTGGTCTGTATTTTTGTTCGAGATCCGAGTGAAATTCCGAGATACAAGTCGTGATTCAGGAAGCTGCCGCTAGTTGGTGCATCGGCGCACGGGTCCAGTATTGGCACTTTGATATACAAGTTGACTGACTTACGAGCTCGGTTACAGAACGAATTAAATTCGTATCTCAAGGTACCACTGTACTTACATTCATGCTCTCTCTTTTTTTTTTTTTTGATTTTTTAATATATTGATTGATTTTACAGAGAGAGGAGGGGAGGAATGAGAAGTAGTTGCTTCACTCAAGCTTTTCCTTGGTTGCTTGATATATTTGCCTTGACCAGGCAAGCCTAAGGTTTTGAACCAGCAACCTCAGCATTCCAGGTTGGCACTCTATCTACTGCACCAGCACAGGCCAGCTACATTCATGTCTTCTTAATTTCTCTTTTCCTGTCTTCTGAAGCTGGGGATCTTAAATAACCTAGAGATACATGTGTAGCTTATTTTTTGGAAAGTGTAGATGAATGTTAATTTCCTGATGATCAGTGTGTTCTTTTTGAAAAAAATTTAGCCCCAGTGCTTCAACAGACATTTGAAATCCTGCAATTAAAGAAAGAATAGTATTACTTTTTTTTTTTTAAGATTTTTATTTTTTTTTAGAGAGGAAAGAGAGAAAGAGAAAGAGGAGGGGGGAGGAGCAGGAAGCATCAATTCCCACATGTGCCGTGGCCATGCAAATCTAGGGTTTTGAACCGGCAAACTCGGCATTCCAGGTCAATGCTTTATCCACTGTGCCACAATGGGTCAGGCAGTACTACTTTTTAAATTATAGACTATAAATATAGGACCATTGGACTGCACTTGGTTAGCTATACACTAGCCAAAATGTCTAATGAGAAACTACTGCTGACTGCTTCATTGTCTAGTCCATTGCTACTCAAAGTGTGGTGAGTGGATCATCAGTATGGGCATTAGGGGAGGTCATTTGAAATGCAGTCTCAGGTTCCAGCAGACCTACTGAATCAGAGTCTGTTTTTTTAACAGAATCCATAGGGGATTCATATGAGCATTAAAGTTAGAGAAGCTACTAGCCTATTGTTTCAGTTATTGTGGTCAGGGAAGACCTCTTTTAGGAGACATTTGAGCTGAGAACCACATTGTGAGATACAATCAACCCTGTAAGGACCTAAAGGAAGAGCTTTTCCAGGCACAAAGTAAATAGAATTTAAATTTATTTTATTTTATTTTTTTATTTTATTCATTTTAGAGAGGAGACAGAGAGAGAGAGAGAGAGAGAGAGAGAAAGGGGGGAGGAGCTGGATGCATCAACTCCCATATGTGCCTTGACCAGACCAGTGCAGGGTTTTGAACTGGCGACCTCAGTGTTCCCAGGTCAACGCTTTATCCACTGCGCCACCACAGGTCAGGCCAAAGTAAATAGAATTTAGAAAGGCTATAAACCATCAGGAAGCAGGATCTTTTTGAGCAATAGAGGGCATAGTGTCTGGCATATGGTGTATGAGGGAAAACATAGTAGGAGGTGATTTGGGGGAGAAGTTCAGGTTCAAATCATGTAGGCTGTAATAGCCTGGTGGGAATTTCTTTCTTTCTTTTTTAGGAATAGCTTTATCAAAATATAATTCACATACCATAAAGTTCACACTCTTAAAATATACAAGTTAGTGGGGTTTTTTAGTATTTTCATAGAGTTATGAAATTGTCACTACTATCTGACACTAAAACATTTTCATCACCCCCAGAAGAAAGTTCATTACTATTCCTTTGCCCCCACCTCCACCCGCCAGCCCCTGATAATCACTAATCCATTTCTGTCTCTGGATTTGTCTAGTGTAGACATTTCATATGATTTAAATTATGTAATATATGGCCCTTTTTGACTGGCCTTTTTGACTTAGCATAATGTCTTCAAGGTTCATTTATGTTATGTTATAGCATGTGTCATAATTTCTCTCCTTTTTAAGACTGAGTAATTTGTTGTATGTATATACCATATTTTGTTTATCCATTCATTCATTGACAGCACCGGATTGCTTCTTCCTTTTAGCTATTGTGAATAATGCTGCTCTGAATATAGGTGTACAAATATTTGTTCTGGCCCCAGCTTTCACTTCTTTTGAGTATATGACAAGAAGTAGAATTACTGGATCATACAGTAATTCTGTGTTTAATTTTCTGAGGAATCACCATACTATTTTCCATAGTGACTACCATTTTACATTTCCACCAGCAATGCAGTTTTTCTATAAACCTGCTTTAGTCTTTTTTTTCTTTTTCTCTCTCTCTGTCTCTCTCAGAGCAAAGATAGAGAGAGAGTGGGGATAGACAGACTCTTGCATGCACCCTGACTGGGATCCACGGGCAACCCTATCTTGGGCCAATGCTCAAATCAGCTGAGCTATTTTTAGCACCTGAGGCAGACACACTCAGACCAGCTGAGCTATCCTCAGCACCCAGGGCCAATCCTTGAACTATTCGAGCCACTGACTACAAGAGGGGAAGAGAGACAGAAGGGGGAGAGAAGCAGATCTCGTGTGTGCCCTGAATGGGCTCTAACCTGGACTTCTGCATACCAGCTGACACTCTGTCCACTGAGCCAACTGTCCAGGCCTTAGTCTTTTTGTTAGTGTTGATTCTGTGGCTGAAATAATCTGCAATGAGTGCTAGAACTTGAAGCTTCTTTCAAGAGAGTAACCTCACAAATTTTAATTCTGGATTTCATTAAGTGAACTGACTAATTCATGTATTATTTGGGATACAGAGTTCAAGGGCAGGTGACCTTGTCCTGGTTTTCCCTATCATTGTTCAGCATGAACTCTGCTGAAAATTAGGAAAAGAACCAGTACTTACATAGTATTAGTCCTTTGGAAGAAAGTTATATATTTCATTTTTCCTAAATCCTCACAACTTGATGAGACAGCTAGTGTTTTTCCCATGACTGAAAATAAAGCAGCAGTGAAGTGGCCTAGACCTGCCCCAGGTAACATCACCTAGAAATGGAAAAGCTCGTCTTCAAACTAAAGTCTTCTAAACCTACTGGTTTTCTCTACTCTGCCAAAAGGCTTCCTGTTCATGGCATCTTCAGTATAGTATATTGGGGGATGGAAGTCTTCTATATCACTAGAAAGTCTTTTCTGATCCCTGCTGTGTTCTGTTGGGCCCATATCAGAGGGATTGAGTGGCAGGATATTTCTCATACCAACAGAAGACACTGTCAGTCAACAGACAGTGATTTCTGTAGTCCAGGGGCTCAATGGTTATCTTTAGGTTGGGACTCAAGAGTTAAGAGCCATCTTATTCTTTTGGTGGGTTGCAGGATGGAGCAACAGACTGCCTGCCTTCACTGGAGAGTACCTACTACCTTAAGGATCCAGTTTGTATATATTGAGATATTAGTATTCAGAAGAGCTCTATACTGGGACCTTTGGTAAATAATAAGTTATTCTGCAATTTATTGAGTATTTACTGTGCTCCAGAACTGTACTCAGTCTTGTAAGTGCTTTGTTTTATTTAGTCTCCCAAAAAACCCTGAGATTATTACTGTTCTCACCATTTAACACATGAGACCTGAGCCCAGCTCTGCTGCTGGATCCCTACTTCTTAATCATAAAGTCGCTATATTGTCTTTGGTATTGCACATGGATATTTTCTAACTTACTTGTATGCCCAAGGGATTTTGCATTCTCCTTCCCAGGGCTGACAGCCAAGGCCTCTTTCCTTACTGTGGGGCTCTGAGTATAGGGTGGACTGAACTCAAGCCAGAGCTACCTATCCTTCTTGTTTCCTCAGGTCTGTAATATTGTGGCTGGACAGCGCTGCATTAAGAAGCTGACCGACAATCAGACTTCAACCATGATAAAGGCTACAGCTAGGTCGGCCCCAGACAGACAAGAGGAGATCAGCCGCTTGGTCAGTGGGACTGCAGAGAAACGTGTTTGGTTGCTCAGTCACTGTGGCCCCGGGGATAGATGCTTTTCTGCCTTGGCAGTGTATGCTCAGGACACATATCTAGATTTGTTACCTGGGATTCCATAGGACTACTCTTGCTTTTTGACTCTGTAGTTACTTTGCTTCCTATTTCTTTTCCTTTTTCTATTACTTCCCTATGTTATCCATTCCCACTTACATCTTCCACTCTCCCTCTTTTTTTAGGGCTATTTCTCACCAGTCTCAGCAGCCCAGGGCATTCTACTTGGGATCCAGGGGTGAGCAGTATTGCTAAGTGCTGCTCTCCTGAGATCCTCTTCTTTTGTCTTGCAGATGAAGAATGCCAGCTACAACCTAGATCCCTACATCCAGGAATTTGGGATTAAAGTGAAGGATGACATGACGGAGGTGACGGGACGAGTGCTGCCGGCGCCCATCTTGCAGTATGGCGGCCGGGTGAGCAGGGTCAGGGCCAGACAACATCTCTGGGGTATTTTGGGGGGAGGTTGGGTTGAATAGCCAGGGGCTTTTGCTCCCCTACCCACCTGGCTCTACAGAGGCTCACCTGGACGCCCCCTTTGCCTATCCTCAGAACCGGGCCATTGCCACACCCAATCAGGGTGTCTGGGACATGAGGGGGAAACAGTTCTACAATGGGATTGAGATCAAAGTCTGGGCCATCGCCTGCTTCGCACCCCAAAAACAGTGTCGAGAAGAGGTGCTCAAGTAAGGAGGGCTGAGTGTATGGATGGAAGGGTGGTAAGAGGATCCTAGAGTTGCCTACTTTCCCCTACCCCTAAGAGGCCAACATCTGATCTATTGTGTGCTCTTGCTGAGTCTTGACTCTGCCTCTTCGTGCTATCTGGCTCAAGCTTCTGCCTGTTTCTTTTCTGCCAGACTGTGGTCAGGAGTCTTGATAAGGAGCCTTACCTGTTCAGAATAATGATTTCAGGGCATAATCTTCCAAGGGAGGCCTGAATTATTTAACATGGTAATAAATAATACTGATGACTAACTATAATGTTTGTGCCAACATTGTACCTAATATGTTTTTTATTTCATCTTCACAGTGAGTAGGTGGTGGCATTTTCAGTTTCAGGAGACTGGGGCTCAAAGAGGTTAAATAGCTTGTACAAAGTTTGCATATCAAGAAAGTCTCAAGAGTTGGGATCAAATTCAAATCTGAGGCTTCAAAACTTACATTCTTAATTGGAAACAAAAAAGAGTGGCTATTCAGCTGGTCCTCTGAGCTTTCCTCTCCTGTGCATAGAATTTGTTCAGTCAGGACCAAGTAACCTGAATTAGGTGAACATTGAGTTCTGAAGGCCTCTGAGCCACCTGTGGCTGAGGGGCTAGGAGTAGACAGCAATGAAGAAAGTGATACAGCCAAATGGTATAAAGGAACAGGTTAGGGGAGTCATGGTCTTGAGTAAGTGAACGAGTAAATAGAAGAGGTCAGTGACTCCTGCAGTTTTTTTTTCTATTTTTTTTTTTAAATTTTTATTTATTCATTTTAGAGAGGAGACAGAGAGAGAGAGATAGAGAGAGACAGAAAGGGGGGAGGAGCTAGAAGCATCAACTCCCATATGTGCCTTGACCAGACCAGTGCAGGGTTTTGAATTGGCGACCTCAGTGTTCCCAGGTCGACGCTTTATCCACTGCGCCACCACAGGTCAGGCCAGTTTTTTTTCTAGACAGCTTTATTGAGATATTTTTCAAATACCACAAAATTTACTTATTTGGCAGTTCCTGCAGGCTTTTAAAATGGTGGTTTCCTATTTCTCTGGAGCTGGGGTGGTATCAGTATACTCTGAGTCTGAGGAAGAGTTGGTGGAGCTGATCACGTTGGACAGTTACAGAGATAATAGATATCTGTACCCTGGTGGGTTCAGTGGTACTTGGGGTTTTCATAAGAATTAGCGACAGCAGCCCTTAATAAATGTGGGTACTCGGCTGCTCTGTCCCCCTTCTCCCCTCGCCCCTCATCCCTCATAGGTTCACAACTACTACCATCACAATTGTAGTTTCTTTTAAATGAGTTCCTCTAGTCCCCTTTCCTGGGTTCTTGGTATTTTAGCCCCATTTAAGCTGGGCTTCTCTAGCCTTGGTCTAGCATTGGAGGGCGGGTCCTTGGTAGTATTGGAAAGGCTTCCAGCTCTTTACCTTTATAACTTTGTGTCACCTTGTTGGTAGCTCTATTTTCTCTGTGCTTTCTCCTATTCCTGTGTTTTCCCTTGTCCCATTATTTTGAGAAACAATTCATTGGGGATGAATGAGGGAGTACTAGGGTCAACCATCAGAATTTTTCCGTTGGTTAAAGAGGACCCTATACTTCAGCTCTATATCACCTCTAGTGTAGGATTTCAAGACCTTCCTTATTCTAGACTTCTCTCAACACTTTGTGGCCCCCAGCACTGTACACAATATCCGAAATGATCTGATAGTAGAGAAAAGATTGGGACTACTAGTGTGTCTTGAAGTAGAGACACACTAGTAATGGAATATAGTAACACCTTGTTTTGTTTTTTTTTATTAGTAGCTACATTGCAGTTGTATATGATGGAAGAGAAATAGAAACAAATACTATTAATAGTGCATCTAAGGCCTGGCTCTTATTTATATGAAAAAATGGTCAGGTTGTATTTCTTTATTCTAAGATTTATTTTGAAAAGTTAAAAAGTAGAATAATACAGCAAACACCCATGTATCCATAATCCTGAGTTTTATAATTTATTTTATTTATTTTAGTGAGAGGAGAGGAGGCAGAGATAGACTCCTGCATGCATCCCAACCATGCACCCAACCGGGATCCACCTGGCTAGCCCACTAGGGGGCCATGCTCTGCCGTAGGGCTGTTGCTCTGTTACTCAGCAACTGGAGTTTTTTTTTTAGTGCCTGAGGTGGAGGCCACTGGAGCCAGCCTCTGCACCTGAGAACAACTCTCTCAAGCCAATCGAGCCATGGCTGCAGGAGGAAAAGGAAGGAGAGAAAGAGAGTGAGAGAAAGAGAAGTGGAGGGGGAGTGGTGGAGAAGCAGATGGTAGCTTCTCCTGTGTGCCCTGACTAGGAATTGAACCCAGGACTTCCACTCGTCAGGCTGACACTCTACCATTGAGCCAACTGGCTAAAGCCCATGTTTATTTTTTAAGTAGATAAAATACTATTCTAGCTAAATTTAACATTTCCTTTATATCCTCCATCCTGGTCCCATTCCTTCTTTTTGATGCAGCTACTCTCAGGAATTATTATAACCTTACTATCCAATGTGTAATTTTTATTTACCTATATGTATGTGAATGATTTAAAATTTGACATAGCAATATTACACAGTACTTGTCTTTCCTGTGTTTTTTAAAATTGATTTTAAGAGAGGGAGAGAGAGACAGAAGCAAGAATCTGTTCCTGTATGTGCTCTGACTAGTGATCGAGCCAGCAACCTTTGTGTATCAGGACGATACTCTAACCAACTATGCTGTCCAGCCAGGGCTTTCTTGAGTTTTTTAACTAAATATATGAAATATGCTTATTTTCTCACTACATAGATTTTTCAATTGTATTGATATTTATATGCTATATAATAGCATCCTCTAAACAGTTTGCTTTTCTTTTCTCTATTTTTACATTATTGCATTTAATCTGAATGCAGGATTTTCAAAAATTAAATTTTCTGCTGTTCATTTTAGTCTATTATTATATTTTTATGTAGCTTAATTTTTAAAAATTTATTGCATGTGTACCTTCTCTTCCAACTTTGTTTCCTCCCCGCCAGGCTAAAGCCCTAAAGCTAAAAGCAAAGTGGCTAATTATGATTTCTCAGTCTCAAAGAACCAGTAGGGGAAGAGGAAATTCATTTTTACTGAGGATCTTCTGTGTTCCAGTCACTGTTGGAACCTTACTTTAATTTGAGAGAAAGGGCATCTGCCTATTGCTATGCCTGTGATGGCGAACCTATAACATGCGTGTCAGCACTGACACGCGTAGCCATTTTCAATGACACATGGCTGCATGTGGCCGCATACCAGAGAAGTATGGGGCTGCATGCTGAGAAGGACGTTTCATCCTCGGCTCCTGCATGGCCAGGTGCAGTAGCCGAGGATAAAACATTTGCTGTAGTGTAGACACTCTGTGTCATAGGTCTGTAGGTCAAAACAACAGAACTCCGGCAGAGCGTCTAGTTCTGGGACTTCCGGTTAGGCCGTTTTTCTCCAAGTGACACACCACCCGAGTTATGCTCGGTGTTTTTGGCGAATTTTGACACACCAAGCTCAAAAGATTGCCCATCATTGTGCTATGCACTTGTTTCTTTGTATTAAATTTAATTGATTATTATTATTTTTTTATTGCTATACACTTGTAACAGCACAGAAATAGCTGCTTGAGTAGGAAGTGATAAGGACCCTGAGAATTCCCACAGGTCCCTTCTCTGGGCTCCCTCAACTCTGCTTTCACCATTGAACACTTAGCAAGCTTTTTCTTGTCCTACTCAACTATAAATGGTTTTGACACTAGGTCTGATCATGTCTCATTCATGTTAGAATTTCTCTGTGACTGTCGCAGTGCTGGGAACCTAAGAGGGAGGCATTTGTTCAGAGGTATTGAAGTAGGACTTACTGCCTCCTGTCACGACCCTACTTGTGCTGCAGGAACTTCACGGACCAGCTGCGGAAGATTTCCAAGGATGCAGGGATGCCCATCCAGGGCCAGCCTTGCTTCTGCAAATATGCGCAGGGGGCAGACAGCGTGGAGCCCATGTTCCGGCATCTCAAGAACACCTACTCAGGGCTGCAGCTCATTATCGTCATCCTGCCAGGGAAGACGCCAGTGTATGGTACAGTTCTCTCGGGACAATGATAATGATTATAGGACTCTTCTCAGGGTTGTTCCCTGGAGGCTCTGAGGCAAGACTCAGTGTGTATTCTTAGCTCTAGCCAGAGCTGAGCTGTTGTTCTTTAATGTCAGTATTCCTCTTATATGAGAAATATCAGCCTGTACTGTATGAGCCATTGAGCCTTCCCAGGTTCTGCCTATGTGTTCACACTACCTTCCAGTAACATTGATTGAGGTCCTCTTTGTGCTAGTCTTTATGCCAGGCTAAGCTGGACTAGATACAGAGATGGGTTAGTCCAGATTCCTGTTCTTAGAAGAGTGTTATCTTTCAGGACATAGTACAGGACACCACCCAAGCAGAATGTGTGTAATGGTTCTGTTATTGCCTGTGAATGACTTGAACTTTTTGAGAATTATTTTCTTTCTCTCTTTTTATTTTCTCCCTCTTTTTCTCTTTTAAGAATAGGAATGGCTATTTACATCTTTGGCTCAGTACTTTTCTCACTCCCTTTTCTCTTCCCAACTCTTCTGCTTCAAAGGAAGCAGAAGAGTTCTTACTTTGCTCAACCTGTGTGGCTTTTGCTCCATCTTGCTACCTTTGGAACTGCATACCCTTTAACCCTCAAATGTCTTCAGTTCATACTCTTTAACCCTCAAATGTGTTCAGTTTTCTCATCCTAGAGCACATTACCACAATCTGCCATCTCTTCTTAGCTTTTGTCTTTTTATTTTTTTTAATCCTTTTGAATGAGTACCCCCACTTACCCACTTATCCTTCTCCTTTTTCATCTATTTTCATTCTACCTTTCTCTTAAACCTTCTTTGCAGAGGGTCACCAGTAACATTTTTCAGTTCTCTTTGGCTTCTTGATATTTTTTCCTGTCTCTTCTTACTTATTTTTGTCATTACTGGGATTGCCTGGTATTCTCCAAATTTCTGTACTCTGCCCTCTCTTTCTGATTACATTCTAGTGAAATTCTCACGCATTCAGTTGCTTCAGTCACCACCTATTATTATTATTATATATTATAATGTATTATTAAAAATATTGATCCAACCCTTGATATCTCTGCAGATTCACAGTCTGTCTCTTTGACCTCTCTCCCTTACATCATGAATTTATTGATGGCATGCATGTGAAACACTGTTAGATCCTGAATACACTGGCGACTAAAGCAGATGCAGTTTCTGCCCTCATCAAGTGTTTTGGTGCACCACTTATTTAGTAGCTTGTCTTCTCTCTACATCAGTAAGCAGCCTTTTTCTTTTTAAATTTTTATTTTTTCCTTTTGTGGCAGAGACAGAGGGAGTCAGAGAGAGGGACAGATAGAGACAGACAGACAGGAAGGAAGGGAAATGAGAAACATCAATTCTTCATTGCGGTTCCTTAGTTGTTCATTGATTAATTTCTCATATGTGCCTTGACCGGGGGGCTATAGCAGACCAAGTGACCCCTTGCTTGAGCCAGCGACCTTGGGCTCAAGTTGGTGAGCCTTGCTCAAACCTGATGAGCCTGTGCTCAAGCTGGTGACCTTGGGGTCTCGAACCTGAGTCTTCTGCATCCCAGTCCGATGCTCTATCCACTGCCCCACTGCCTGGTCAGGCAACAGCCTTTTTCTTTACTTTTCTCCTCTGTATTTGGCATCATAATTGTTTCTGGGTATCTTCATCTAAACCGGTGGCGGCCTTTCTTATTTCTGCTTCAACTCCAGTGTTCTTTATTATAGTTCTAAGATAGTATTTCCTGCTCTACCCACATTTCTCAACTTACTTAGTTCTAACATTTCTTCTTAAATCTTTTTTGGTTACGTTATTGGATGAGACTTTGTAGCTGTACTTCCTAAAGAATCTTCATTGGTCCCTATTCACAAAATAAAAGGTTTTCTGGGCCCTGATCTTAGTTTAACCTTTTCAGCTTTATCTGTACTTTTCCCATTGCCATACATACGGAAAAGATCACATGTTCTAGAATTAGATAGAATTGGATTTTAATCCTACTAAACCAGTTAGTGGCTTAGGCAAATTACCTAAACTTTCTCAGCCTCGTGAATTAATTATATAAAAAGCAGCTTCTAATATGATGACTAGCACAAATGTTCATTCTTTGTTTGTGCTTTCTAGTCTCTGGTTTTGCTTACATCATTTGCCTTTGCCTCAAATATCGTCTTCTTAACCTCCTCCTTGCCCTTAAAATTCTCTCCATCCTTCAAGTTCCAGTTGAAATGCACTTATTCCTTGAAGCCTTCTCTTGTCATCTCACCTGGTCTCTGGATTCTTCTAGAAATTTTATCAGGTTGCTGATATTATTTTAGCATGGATTAGATCTGATTCTGTGCTGAAACCATCCCTCTGAATATGTATACCTAAGGTAGTACCTTCCACTGACATAATACTCAGTAATTACTTGAGTATTGGTTGACCTCTAATCTATGTTCCTTATGGGCCTTAAATTGATGGCCCTTGGATGGACAATAAATATGTTTTTTAGGAGATCTGCCTTGAGTAATTATCTGTGTTTCTGGTTCCCTCCCTTAAAGGTAAAATCCAATTGTTTTGGCTTTCCTTGGGTGTATATAGTGCAGTATGCTTGGGGAAAGGTAATGCTTAGAGAATTTTCCCTTATCTGGGTTCAGTAACATTATACGTCTCTTTAGTCTTATAGCTTATATTAGGCCCTTGGATTTCTTCCACTTACATGCTGTTCCTTGATTATACCACTTTCACAGTGGGACTGTCTAAGAATTAAGTATGCAGGTAAGAGGCACAGTCAGATTATTCTAAAGAACCTTCACCTTCCCTCCTAGGAGGCTGAGTGAATGGAATTCTCTCTGTGATGGTCAAAGTAAATTTAGTGGCTTGTGGTTGCCCTGAGAGTATAGAAGGGCAGTGTGACATTTGCCTAGTTTTGATCTACCGTTCTTTTTCCTTTCCTTAGTATTTGTTTTTTTACAGGGACAGAGAGAGAGTCAGAGAGAGGGATAGATAGGGACAGACAGACAGGAATGGAGAGAGGTGAGAAGCATCAATCATTAGTTTCTCGTTGCCATTGCGACACCATAGTTGTTCATTGATTGCTTTCTCACATGTGCCCTGACCGTGGGCCTTCAGCAGACCGAGCAACCCCTTGCTGGAGCCAGCGACCTTGGGTCCAAGCTGACGAGCTTTTTGCTCAAGCCAGATGGGCCCGTGCTCAAGCTGGCGAGCTCAGGGTCTCAACCTGGGTCTTCTGCATCCCAGTCCGACGCTCTATCCACTGCGTCACCGCCTGGTCAGGCCCTGTCCCTCGTATTTTTAATTCTTTTCTCTGCACTAAGTTAATACTATTGTTGTTTCTTAATGTAAATTTGTTATTTAAGTATAATATACATATAGAAATCTTATGTACTCAGTTTAATAAATTTTCACAAAGTGTCACACCAGTGTAAACAGTATTCAATTCTGTCTGGCAGTAGAACATTATGACAATCTCAGGGTCCCATCAATGATAACCACTGTTATTCTGGTTTCTAACACGATAGATTAGTTTTGCCTGTCTTTAAGCTATATATAAATATATAAATGGAATTATATATTATATATTTTATTTGTGTCCATCTTCTTTCATTCAGCGTTTGTGTGATTCATTCATCCATGTTTGTGTACTTGTAGTTTGTTACAATTTTCTGTCTTGTGAATATAACACAGTTACCATATATTCATCCATTAATTACACTGTTAATGGACACTTTGGGTTGTTTCCAGTTTTTTTTTTTTTCAGGGACAGAGAGAGAGTCAGAGAGAGGGTAGATAGGGACAGACAGACAGGAACGGAGAGAGGTGAGAAGCATCAATCATTAGTTTCTCGTTGCCATTGCGACACCATAGTTGTTCATTGATGGCTTTCTCACATGTGCCTTGACCGCGGGCCTTCAGCAGACCAAGCCACCCCTTGCTGGAGCAAGCGACCTTGGGTCCAAGCTGGCGAGCTTTTTGCTCAAGCCAGATGGGCCCTTGCTCAAGCTGGCGACCTTGGGGTCTCGAACCTAGGTCTTCCGCGACCTCGGGGTCTCGAACCTGAGTCTTCCGCATCCCAGTCCGACGCTCTATTTACTGCGCCACTGCCTGGTCAGGCTGTTTCCAGTTTTTACTATTATAAATGATGCTTTAGTGAACATTCCTGTGCATGTCCTTTGGACATATATACCCATTTCTATTGGGTGTTTATCTAGGAGGAATTTTTTTTTAAATTTTTATTAAGCAACTAGTTATAAAACATTTTTTTAAAAAGATTTTATTTATTCATTTTAGAGAGGAGAGAGAGAGCACGAGAGAGCGTGGGGGGGGGGCAGTAGAAGCAGGAAGCATCAACCTCCATATGTACCTTATCAGTGACTTCAGCATTCCAGGTTAGTGCTTTATATACTGTGCCACCACAGGTCAGGCCCTAGGAAGATTTTTTATTTTTACAGGGACAGAGAGAGAGTCAGAGAGAGGGATAGATAGGGACAGACAGACAGGAACGGAGAGAGATGAGAAGCATCAATCATCAGTTTTTCGTTGTGACACCTTAGTTGTTCATTGATTGCTTTCTCACATGTGCTTTGACTGCGGGCCTTCAGCAGACCGAGCAACCCCTTGCTCGAGCCAGTGACCTTGGGTCCAAGCTGGCGAGCTTTTGCTCAAACCAGATGGGCCCGTGCTCAAGCTGGCGACCTCAGGGTCTCAAACCTGGGTCCTCTATGTCCCAGTCCGACGCTCTATCCACTGTGCCACCACTGGTCAGGCCCTAGGAAGAATTTTAAGCGTATAGATTTATACTTCCACCAGGAGTATATGAGAGTTCTAGATAATTCTTTATCAAACTTGGTACTCTTTTATTTTAGCCATTCTTGTGGGTGTTTGGTGATTATGTGTTATGCTTTTTAATTTTATCTCTCTGCTGATAAGGTTAAGTATTTTTATATGTTTACTGGCTATTTCACTAGCATCTTTTGTAAAGTACCTGCTCAAGTCTTTTTCTTTTTTAAATTGACTTTTCTTTATCTCTCTCTCTCTCTCTTTTTCTTTCTTTCTTCTTTCTTTCTTTCTGTGACAGAGACAGAGAGGGACAGATAGGGACAGACAGACAGGAAGTGGGAGAAATGAGAAGCACCAATTCTTCGTTGTGGCTCCTTAGTTGTTAATTGATTGCTTTCTCATATGTGCCTTTACTGGGGGGCTACAGCAGAGCGAGTGACCACTTACTCAAGCCAGCGACCATAGGGTCATGTCTGTGATCCCATGCTCAAGACAGCAACCCCACACTCAAGCTGGTGAGCCCACGCTCAAGCCGGTGACCATGGAGTTTCGAATCTGGGTCCTCTGCATCCCAGTTCAAAGCTCTACTCACTGCACCACTGCCTCATCAGGGTAACTACAGTACCTTTTTCTTAACTGATTTATAAGTGTCCTTTCAAATTTCTTTATTGAATATTTGTTTGTATTATATACACATCTTCTCTGTTCTGTGACTTGCCTTTTACTTTTTTAGGTGTCTTTTGTTGAACAGAAATTTTAATGTTTTTTTTGAAGTGAGAGGAAGGGAGATAGTGAGACAGACTCTAGCATGCACCCCAACCAGGATCCACCGGGCAACCCCCATCTGGGGCCGATGCTCAAATCAGCCAAGCTACTCTCACCACATGAAGCTGGTACTTGGACCAACTGAGCTATTGTCAGTGCTGGAGATCTTTGCTGGAACCAACTGAGCCACTGGCTACAGGAGGATAAGAGGAAGAGAAGGGAGAGGTGGAGAGAGAGAGAAGCAGATGGTCACTTCTACTGTGTGCCCTGACTGGGAATTGAACCTGGCATGTCCTTATGCCAGGCATACTGCTCTTTCCACTGAACCAGCCAGCCAGGACTGAAATTTAAAATTTTAATGTAGTCGAATTTATCAATATTTTTCCTTTATGGCTAGTACTTTCTGTGTCCTACTGAAGAAATTCCAAGGACATGAAGATACTAATCTATATTTACTTTTAAATGTTTTTGTTTACCTTTCATATTTAGAACTGGTCAGTCTTTACCAGAAACTGTTACTTTCTGTGTCTTCTGTACATGGTTCCTCTGTTGGTGTTAAAACCTGGTGTCTCAGCTTCCTGCACACCTAGAATTAGCAAATGTACCTAGGATAAGCAGCTGCAGAAGATAGCTCACCTCTGTGAGATTCCCCCTCTGGAGTTTTAGCCCTTCTAGTTCTTATTGGTACTTCTCTGCTGCCTTCAAAAAGATGATTTCTGTATTTAACTGGATTTTCTGAACATTTTCTGTAGAATCACTGCTCCACCTCTCTTGAAAGTAGAAATGATCTCTTTTGCTTTTTTTCAATATGCTCAAGTCTCTCCCATTCAAAATATATCAAACTTTTTTTTTTTTTGATGAGGGAACATAGTGAGGCAGCCTCCCGTGTGCACCCCTACTGGGATTCACCCAGCAACCCCATCTAGGGCCAATGCTTGAGTGCCAAGCTATTTTAGCACCTGAGGCTGATGTGCTCCAATGGAGCTATCCTCCGTGTCTGGGACCATGCTCGAACCAATTGAGCGATTGGCTGCAGGAGGGGAAGAACAAGAGAAGGGGGAGAGGAAGGGAGGAGAAGCAGATGGTTTTCTCTCCTGTGTGCCCTGACCAAGAATCAAACCCAAGATGTCCTAATGCTGGGCTCATGCTCAAGCCACTGAGCTAACTACAGGCTAGGGCCCCAAATCCTTCTTTGATCCTACATCTCCTTAGTACTATATCACCAAAAGTTTCTGCCTTCATACATTAATTTTTTTGTCTTAATAACACTCAATCCAAAGAACATTTCTAGTCCTTATTTTACCTGATCCATAAGCAGCATTTGACTGTGTTGAACAATTGTTTCTGCTTGAAATACTCTCTCTCCCCTTGGCATTCATGATACAACTGTCTTGATCTTCCTCTTAGTTTTCCAGATGTTTTCCTTTGTAGACTCATCATCTTCCTGTTCTGTAAATATTGGGAGTTCCTGAAGATTTAGGTCTAAGCTCTCTTATTCTATTATTTTCCTTGGTAATGCTTCAAGATCATACCTTCACTTACCGCCTGTACCTAAGTATCTCACAAGTTTTCTTCTGTTTGACTACCTTCAGCTTCTAACTACTACACCCAGTTGCCTAGTTGATATCCTCAGTGGGATAACCAAAAAGCACTTCAAACTCCAAATTCTCAAAAAGAGTTTGATATATCTATCTGCTACAAAAGCAAGAAACACAGAAGTTATACAAATTATTTTCCCTTACACATGTAGTCTGAGTCTTTGAAATATCTCTTGAATCTATTTGTTTCTCTCCATCTCAACAACTGCCGCCTTAATATAAGCTACCTTATTTCTTCCCTAGGTCAGTCTCTTTGTGCTCCTTTGGCTTTTTAGTTTTTCAGACATATAATGCTGTCACCTGTCAGAGTGCATTTTTGCATGCTGTTCCCTCTACCTGAATTGCTCTCTCCCACACTCCACTTCTCTTCGAAGTCCTTTATTCTTTTTAGATTTTTGTTCAGTCAACTTAGTCCTTTTCTGGCTAGGTTATTATCCTCTATTATATGCTGTCATAGTTCTATGAAATTTTCTGTTGTAGCATGTATCATTGTTATACTCCTCATGAATTTTAAAATTAGTCACTAGATAGTAAACACTGTAAGAGTAGGGACCCTATGTGTTTTTGGTCACCGTTGTCCCTGGCATCCCATATATTGCCTGGATCTAGTAGGCATCCATTAAATATTTGAATGCACTAATCACTTCTTTCCCTGCTCGTAGCTGAAGTGAAACGTGTTGGAGATACACTCTTGGGAATGGCTACACAGTGTGTGCAAGTGAAGAACGTGGTCAAGACCTCACCTCAGACACTGTCCAACCTCTGCCTGAAAATCAATGTCAAACTTGGTGGCATAAACAACATCCTAGTCCCACACCAGCGGTATGAACTCTGTTGCCCACCTTGCCCTTGTCAAGCAAGGTACCATTCTGGGGATTGATGAAAAGATAGGACCCTGGCCAGGCAAAGTGAGTCAGGCACAAGGGAGAGAGGACCAAAGTAGGTGCTAGGTGGTACCAGGAAGAGAAGACCCATCTCCTCACCATTTGTTTTCTCTTCCTCGTTCAGCTCTGCAGTCTTTCAACAGCCAGTGATATTCCTGGGAGCAGATGTTACACACCCCCCAGCAGGGGATGGTAAAAAGCCTTCTATCACAGCAGTAAGTGACATTCTCTAACTTCCTTATAAGGTTCTCGTAGCTCTGAGCTCCCACGACTACACATGATTTCCTTTCCTTAGCTCTGGAGCTTGACCCTTCATAAGATCTTTCCCTTTCAGCTGATCATTTCCATTAACCACTCCCTTAGTATCTTCATAAAATTAACTGTATAATCTCTTTTTCTCTCCCCCAATGAGAGCAATGAGAGTATAGGCTGTGGCCAGAGACTTGACCCGGTCTCCAACTCTCCTGCTCTGTATTTGGATTTATCTCTTTCTCTCCATGCCCACTTCTGGGATTTTGGTAGTAACCATATTTCTTCTCTGAAATCCTTTGTAAGGGAGTTACTTAGTTATTGAGATTGTCCTTTCCTCTTCCCCATCCCTACCCTTGCTTGATCCATCTAGTAGATTAGTTGTCTCTCTTAATCCCTCCCCTGAATTCTCTGCTCCCTGTCCCCTAAGGGCTTCTGAATTGCTAGAGGCATCAGGCCTTCCTTCTACTTCTTTTTCCTCAATCCTCTTGTTTCTCTAGGCAGTCTGTGCTTATCTCAATAAATGCAGGGAACACTGTACTATACTTATCCCTGTTTTCCTTGTTGCCGTCCATTCTATGCTCTGGCCACTGTCCCCTTTGAAAATGATATTACTCTCACCACCTGTAAGAATACTTCACCATGATTGCTGGGTAGATTAGCACTTGAATGAAAAAAGAACAAACTTGTGGCTAGATGAGGTTACTTTTTAAATTAGTAGTGCCAAACTTCCACATTCCCTTCTGCAAGGGGTAGGGAAATCAAACTCATGTAATGTGGGCTAGGCCCTGTGTAAGGTGCTTTATATGTACTGTAATAGCACTGCAAGCAGATGTTACTATTCTTATCTCTATCTGAGAAGATGAGAAGGAAGATCAGAAGGGTTAAGTAATTGCTACATGTGTGATAAAAGAGATTGAAACCAGGATTTATTGAATCTAAAACCTTACTCATTTGATGGCATAGTTTTCTTAATGAGAAGCCTTTGGCTAGACCCACAGCCTGACAGTGTTGGGTGGGTAGAGGTTCTAGGGACTTATCCTGCTTCTTTGATTGTCAGGTGGTAGGCAGTATGGATGCCCACCCCAGCCGTTATTGTGCTACTGTGCGGGTGCAGCGACCTCGGCAGGAGATCATTGAAGACTTATCTTACATGGTGCGTGAGTTGCTCATCCAGTTCTACAAGTCTACTCGCTTCAAACCTACCCGTATCATCTTCTACCGAGATGGGGTTCCTGAAGGCCAACTTCCTCAGGTAGGGCCCACAGTTGGTTGAAACCACTTTCATATTGTGGCCAGAGGGCCTAATAGAAGTAGAGAGTACTGCTACCTTTTCGAAGCTATTGGCACTTGAACTTTGCTAAATGGAATAGGCTTGGCAGCAGAGATCACAACTGGGAGGTGGCATGCACAAGCATCTGTAGACCGTTCTTCTTGTAACAGAAGATCCTCACTGCCTATTAGTAATTGGTTCATGTTAAAGACTGCTTCTTTAGACCACTGGTTCTCAAATTTTAGCATGTGTCAAGATCATTGTGAAGGCTTGTTAAAACTTTTGCAGTGCTTACCCTTCGAATTTCTAATTTAGTCAGTCTAGATTAGTGCCCTAGAATTTATAGTTCTGACAAGTTCCTAGGTGATGCTACTAGTCTGGAACCCACCAGCTGTTGACCTGTCTTCATAATGTTCTTCTATTCTTCCCGCCTGCCAAGCTTTCATATTCTGTTGTTTAAACTTGTATACTGAACTCCTTGACTACTATTTAGTAATAATATAATTAGCATTTATTGGTTACCATTTATGTGCCATAAACTGTGCTAAGCACTTCATACGTGTTTTATTTAATGCTTACAGTAACCCTATAAAGTAGTAATTATTCTATTTGGCAGATGAGAAAACTGGGACTTGGAAATGTGAAATGATTTCTTCAATGTCACCCAAGCTAATAAGTGGTGGAACTGGTATTTAGACAAATTGGTCTGATTCTAAAGTCCATGTTATTAACTATTATGATCAATTTCCTCCAAGGCATCCACTATTTCCTAAAATACCAGATAAATTTATAACACCGCTTCTCTGTTCAGAAATGTCTAGTTCACATAGCCTTCAGTTAAAATCCAAACTGCTTAGCAAAGCAATCAGTAGTTATTAAGCTCCTACTAGTTCTTCTATGCTTTAACTGAATTATCTGTTTTGGTGAGGGTGGTCTTATTAGTAACTTTAATAGTTGTGAAGAAAATGAGACTTAGAGGGGTTAACTTGCACAAGGAAATACAACTAAGTGAAACTTGGATTTAAACCTACTTCTAATTGATTATAAATTCTATCCACTTCTACCATACAGTTTTGACTCCCTATAGGTGATACACAGGGCCACAAGGCATCTATTGCCTATGGTTATTTACCTGTGGCTGCTTCTCTAGGTAACCCATTTACACTCGTGCTTCATTGTAGGACAGAATTCATCTAACTCCCTCTGCATCTGTCTCTGAACTATTTTGTCTGCTCTTCTCTGGTGGTACCAATCTTGTCTGCTTTTGGGGGTCACAGAACTCCCATTACCCTCCTGATCCTGAAATTGACCCTGCTTTGGGCATTGTGGTTTAGTGATTTCTCTGTGAATTCTGGTTCTGTTTCTTTCTGTATTTTTCCGAAGTGAGAAGCAAGGGGAGGCAGACAGACAGAATCCCACATGTGCCTGACCGTGATCCACCTGGCATGCCCACCAGGGGGCGATGCTCAGCCCCTTGGGGGCGTTGCTCCATTGCAATAGGAACCATTCTAGTGAGCCATTCTAGCGCCTGAGGCGGAGGCCATGGAGCCATCCTCAGTGCCTGGGCCAACTTTGCTCCAGTGGAGCGTTGGTGTGGGAGGGGAAGAGAGAAAGGATGGGGGAAGGGTGGAGAAGCAGATGGGCGCTTCTCCTGTGTGCCCTAGCCAGGAATTGAACCCAGGACTTCACAAGCTGGACTGACGCTCTACTGCTGAGCCAACTGGCCAGGGCTGGTTCTGTATCCTAATTTCAGGTCTCTTTATGCACAGAAACCAGGTAAGTGCCCTCTGCTGATGGTAAGCCACCTAGCAAAGGTTTTATAGGAACATATTAGGTAAACTGCATATAAGGCTGATTTTGGCAGAAAGGACCCATTAGCTCTAATGTTTGGGTGTGAGGTTATAAAAGGAGACTGAGCAAAATGCCATGTGTCAACACCTTCGTTCAGAAAGATCTGTGAACTCAAGAGGGGCTGTGTGTCCTTTGTCTCCCTCCTCACCCTGTGCCTAGATCCTCCACTATGAGCTGTTGGCCATTCGTGATGCCTGCATCAAACTGGAAAAGGACTACCAGCCTGGGATCACTTACATTGTGGTGCAGAAACGCCATCATACCCGCCTTTTTTGTGCTGACAAGAATGAGCGAGTGAGTGAGGGATTGAGGAATCCACCTGTACACTCATCCATCCTGTCTCCTTTTCTTAATATGAAAAAAGCCTTTGAGTTAAAATCTGGGGATTTAGTCCTTGGCCTGTTCATTCTCTCTGGCCTCGTTCTTCCCTCTAGCTGTCATGGTCCTTTCTCTACCACCTCCTTCCCTTTGTTCCCCCCTCCTCCCCTCCTCCCCTTATACTTCCTCTCCCTCCTCCTAGTTCCCTGGCCTGTAGACCCCATATATAGACCAGCTCCCAGAGAAGGGAAAGGGAACTACCATTTATTGAACTTCTCCTATGTGCCAGACACTGTACAAGGCGTCTTCCTCACAGCAGCCCTGTGAGGTAGGTACTATTATTATCTCCAGTTTAACCTCAGAAAGGTTAAATGACCTGCTAAGATCATACAGCTAATAAATGGTGAAACTAGCACTTAAACAGTTCCGTGTGACTTTAGAAGCCCATTATTTTAAGAGCCAGTACTCTCTGGGAATAGCACCTTCTGATTTACTCTTGGGATTTTGGTGGAGTCAGAGTAGAATTGAGTTGGGGCCTTAATTAGGACCAGGCAGGTCTTGGGATCTCGGTTGTCTTTGTCTCTATACAGATTGGGAAGAGTGGTAACATCCCAGCTGGGACCACTGTGGACACCAACATCACCCACCCATTCGAGTTTGACTTCTATCTGTGCAGCCATGCAGGCATCCAGGTAGTTGGACTAAGTCCTGGGGTCTCCAGTGGGTCAAAAATTAGTGATTGTTACCACTGCCTCTAGAATATATATGTCATCACTGAGTGGCATTCAGATCATGATTGTTCTCTTAATAAGCCCTTAATGTACTTGAACAGAAATGTACTTTGAATATCTTAGGCAAACAGCCTATAAAAAGGGTGCTTTAATGACATAGATGACTGACTTTGTATTTGCCTGTTCATGGGTGGGTCTTCCAATCTAGCCATAATCTTAGTAGTGATCTGTTCCTTATCAGCCATCCCCTCTGCCCAATATGGAGCCCCTCACCTTCCTGTCTTCCCAGGGCACCAGCCGACCATCCCATTACTATGTCCTTTGGGATGACAACCGTTTCACAGCGGATGAGCTCCAGATCTTGACCTACCAGCTATGCCACACTTATGTACGATGTACACGCTCTGTCTCTATCCCAGCACCTGCCTACTATGCCCGCCTGGTGGCTTTCCGGGCACGATATCACTTAGTGGACAAGGAGCATGACAGGTGAGGCCTGAGATCATGTTGGATTCCTTTTTGCTTTAGCCTCTGGTTACCAGATCCTCCCAGCTTTCTTTGGGTAGAAGGAAACGGGTGTTGTTCAATTTGGTGTCTCTGGGTTCACCTGCCAAATCTGGGTTGGATTTTAATTTTTCTTATGGTATAGGAATTGGCACACCCTAGGGATGAGGGAGGGGATTAGCAGAAGCTCAGTTCACCAGCAAGGGCTTTTTCATTTTTCCTTTTCAGTGGAGAAGGGAGCCACATATCGGGGCAGAGCAATGGCCGGGACCCTCAGGCCCTGGCCAAAGCCGTGCAGGTTCATCAGGATACTCTGCGTACCATGTACTTCGCTTGAAGGCAGAACGCTGTTACCTCAATGGATAGAAGAAAGTTTTCGAAGCCCCAAGAGCTATGCTGCCCAAGTTCAGAGGAAGCAGGGAGGAGGGAGGTGGGGTAGAGAAGAGTGGAGAAGGCCTTGCTTCCTTCCACAGATGGGGCAAAAGGGTGGGGAACAGGGCCAGTAAGCCAGACCACCAGCCAGAAATTTCTGATATTCACCTCATACCCCTCACCCCATCTTGTCACATCTGGCCCTGACCCCACTGGACCAAGGGGGCAGCACGGGTGCCCACCATACATACAGGTGTCTCATGTGATTCACAGTGCTAAAGACTCATGCCTGACAGCTTGGTAAGGTCGGCTCTGCAGTCCTGCGGACGAAAGCTGGTAGGTTTGGGTTTGATACTTTAGATGGGAAAGTGAGGGGCTTGAGAAAGTGGGTGGGAGGAGGGAAGGATTTTTTAGGAGCCTTAATCAGAAAAGGTCTAGATTTGTTTAAGAAGAAAAACGAAACCAGACCCAGATCAATATTTTAGGATACAAGATGTTTTAATGGGTTAAGAATCCAGTTTGTAGAAAGATTTTTTAATGCTGATGGTTTTGGTTGCTCCTCCTCCTACTGCCACCCCCATTTCCCTTATTCCTCTCTTCACCTTTTCCTACCCTATCTTACACCTCCTCCCTGACAGACATCCAGCCCCTAATAAGACTTAAGGCACTATGGCACTTAGCTCTGAAGTGACACGACCCTGTCTTCCTTCCGCCTGCTGGTGGGTAACCAGTGCCTTCCCTGTAACGGTAATGCTGCAGAACTGCAACCTTTTGTATCTTTCTTTGGGGGGGGGGTTTAGGGGGGGTAGAGGAGGTAGATGGGGAAGATAGACCCCTTACCCAACAAGCCTCCAGCCAGAGCGCCAGCTATCTGCATTTAAAGGAATTGACTTCCATATTCATTGAGCTTTTAAAAAGATTACAACCTCAAGATGGTTAAAATCCATTGACATTTGCACTTTCGGGCCTGACAAGTCTCTGGAGCTGCTGAGATGACTGGCTATTCCTCCTTTCCTCCCTGACCTCCCCACACTCCTGCCTGCCTGGGTCTGGAGTTACTTTCATAGCTTTTCTCACTCTTGGCTTCTTTTTTCCCCAATGGTCAAGTCTCTTGTGTTTCAATATTTCTTAACTGGGGTGTCTTATAACAAACGATCCTTAGGTCTAAAATAAGAAAAAAAAAAGAGCAAAAACTAAATGTTATTTTTATACCATAACTTGAGTCTATTGCCAAAATCTGGATATCCCTCCAATGCCCAATGAGTTTACATCCCAGAAACATTGAGCCATTAGAAAGAACTATGTACCTGAATTGTTCTTTGGCCTAACTAGATAAGGGGTGATCATCTCCCCAAGGTGGGGCTCAGGCTCTGTCTTTCCTTTGTGCAGAACATACCCTTTTCTTGCTATAGGTTCCCTCCTCTGCATTGCACTGCACTCTTTTCTGCAAGTGCATCTTCTCCTTCCTTTGGACTGTTCTCTTACACCTAGGCACATCCCAGATTCCAGTGTGTCCTGTGAATAGGCTGGGGAATTTTGCTGCTTCCTATTGCTTCTGTTTACAAAAATGAATTTTTCCTGGTTCCCCACTAGGGCATGTGAGTGGGTGGCATGGACTTCTTCTTTTATTTTTCTTTTGTTCTCCCTGGATAGAGATGGGGTTTGGCTGTCTGGTAGAACTGGAAAAGTAGGGGGTTCTAGCTTGGTGCCTGCTGGCCTTGAGGCAAGACCTCCTCTTTCCTTGACCATTTTCTTCTTTCCCACTGCTTGGGATGAGAACTTGCAGCTTCAGTGTGGAAATTCCTCTTTTTAAGGAGCCTGGGTTTGGGTTTGCCTCAATCTGGTGATAAAGCCATGATACTTTAGAACTAGCTCAGGCGTGGAGGCTAGCCGGAGGAAGGCCAGTCTGAATCTGGGCCTGTGCAGTTAGAGCTACCATTTCCCCTCCCAAGCAGCGCTTGTACAGACCCAGATTTGCTATGCAAACAGTCTCTTCCAGGTTCTCTTCTGGTTGGCTACTTTGTTCAGTGACTTTACAAAATGTAGCACAAACATTGATTATGGAGAAAGGCATCAGGACTGTTGAGTAACTCTTCCTTTACTTCTTTCCTATTGGCTCTAGCATGGGGTGCCCAATGGGCACAGCCCAGCTGAAGAACAAAATGGAGGGCTCTGGGAGGAGTTAGCTCATTGGAGAGCCTACATTCCTTACACAAGTGCCTAAAGAGAGTGATGCCAACACTCCCATCTACCCTGTCCATCACCTTCATATACTGTCTACTTCATGTTCAGTCACCCTTGGGGGAGGGGAGCTCTCTTGGGAGAGTGGGCTCTGCATGTTCTCTTGGGTGCATTTTGGGGCTAGGATCAGGGCACTATCTCTGGAGGGTCCAGTCATTCACCAGCATTTGCAAATATCTATAGGGAGCTGGTGGTAGCCACCTACTCTCAGCAAGTTCGTGTTCTTTCCTTTTTCTCTTTGCCTCACTCTCTCCAGCTGGCTTTGGAGCTGGGGCTTGAAATGTGGTTTTTAGCCCTTTGGCATTGCATATGCCATTCAAGAAATAAAAGTAAGAGCCTTGGCTGGGTAGCTCAGTTGGTTAGAGCATCATTCAATATACCAATGTTATGATGTTACAGGTTTGATCCACTGTCAAAGCACACAGAGGAACAGATCGATATTTCTGCCTCTCTCCCACTCTCTCCCCTTTTCTCTCTCTCAAATCAATCAATAAAACTTTTTAAAAATATATAAAAGCAAAAGAAGCAGCTTGGGCAATGACAAGAAAATGGCTTCTCTGATTTTTTTTTAATCTTTGAGACTTGAAAATACTCTTGACCTTGAGGATTATCCTTGTTTGAAAAGTGGTGCATGCGGATTGGGAATTGATGTTAGCAGCAGGCTTTGGCTTTCTTGGATTTGGTTTAGGTGGTGCTTTTCACTTAAGCTCTGAGGAAGCACTGGGATGACCCCAGACTCATCCTTTTAGACAAGTCTCTTACTCCCTTTGTTCCACTCTTTTGCCTTGCTTTTCCTCTTCTCTCTTTCCCTGGCTTCCTTCCGCCCAGCCCTCCTCATTCAGTCAGCTTGCTTGCTGTTCTGCCTACCTGATGATGAATTCTCTGCATGTCTACAATGATCCCACTGTTAGCTGACAAGGTCAGGCTTAGCGTCTTGGTTGCAGAAGACCAAGAATGTATTCCCCAAGTCCAGTGATGTCCTCTTTGGGCTGGATAGCCCTCAAGCTTACAGAAGGGCTGTGCAGCGGGCCTGCCCAAATAGTATGAAATCAGGGGCTTCTGGCAACTTTCACACCTGTCTATACTCCTTGGAGTTGGTTTCTCTCATTTTTCTACATCTGGTTCCATTTCTCTCACCTGGGGCTTCCCTGTTTTGAGGATCTGTTGGGATTGAGCTGCTTGGGTATCCAGGGTTGAGGGTTAGGGGATGGACATGGGGGAGCAAGGGAGTGATGGGAAAAGAATGGAGAGAATTTGGATAAAAGGTGGGAAAGGAAAGCACTGCTCATTGTTCATTTTTCCAGTCCAGCCTGACCTACTGGGAGTTGAGGTGCTATTGCTGGTCTCTCGGGATAAGCCTGGGCTCCTGTTGCTGAGAACTTAGATTTAGAATAATGCTGAAGAAAAAGATACCTAAAGGCGTAAAACCTCCCTAAAAAGCTCCTGGTTCCCACCTACTAGATAGCTTCTCTTTGGCTAGCAACAATGTTTTTGGAGTTTTCTTTTTCTTGTCCAGAATTCTGTAAATGAGACTTAGCACTCCAGATGTGCAGCCAAGGTGACACTTTTTAGCTGGCCCATGGAATATCTGCAAGATGGATAGGGCAGTGTTTTAGACCTGGCATCACGTATAACAAAGAAAGATGGAAATTCTTTCCCTTTCAAGGTAGAAAGTCATCTCAAACTAGCCAAATGCAGTTATAGAAACTACATCTGGGGAAGCTATTTTTATTTATATTTATTGGGCCTAAGCTAATTTAGGATGGTAGCTGGTATGCCTTCCTTTTTAAAGTCTGATCATGGCAGGGATGTGCAGGGCACTCTTTTCTGTTTGGCCTTCTAAGCAGATTGGGGAGAAGGGATGCTCTGGTTTTCTTTCCTCCATTTATTAGGACTTGCCTTCTCCCTGAGCAGGAAGAGGCTGGGTTGGTGCTCTTCTCTTACTCTACTCCTGTTGACTTAGGATGTCTGGCTGCTGTTTGGGAGCCTAAGAAAGGGAGTGGAGGGAACGGCTCAAAACAAAAACTATCAGAATAAGGGGTAGAAGGCAGATTTCCTTCTTTATAAAGGAAAGTAAAATTTCCAAGGATTGTACAAGTAAAGACAATGTGTCAAATGCACCGTGTCCCCTGGTGTAGTAGCAATAAGGAAAAATGAAATGACTTTCAGGTGCACACAGTCCAACCTGAATGATGTGTGATGTTGGCACTTAGCAGCCATCTGCTGGGCATGTGTGACTACTCTGGGTTTCACTTTAGTTTCTAAATTTTTTATCCTCTCAAGTCCAGCATGGATAGGGAAATGTCCCTGGAGCCCCACAGCTGTGTACTTGTTTGCATTTGTTTCCCTTTGAGACTTGTGTTTGTGTCCTGCTTTGAGCTGTACCTTGTCCAGTCTATTGTAAAATTATCCCAGCAGCTGTAATGTACAGTTCCTTCTAAAGCAAGCAACAGCAGCAGCACAATTCTGTGTTTTATAAAGACAACAGTGGCTTCTGTTTTTAAAGTGCGGTCTCTTTTTCTCTTTTTTCCTATTAGCAAAGCAAACTGTTGGGTTTAATTATATCTCTGATAGATTTTAGGTTAGAAAAATAGATTGTTACAAGAGCAGGACCATCATTTTTAAAGGAAGAAAGTGGTAAAAACAAATTCCAGAGTTTGGAAACTGCAGATGGTATGTAATGATACTTCACAGGGCCTCCACTTATTCTTCAACCAGCATGGGAAGTACTGTGTCCAATAGTATTGCTGGGGGCACAAGTCAAAATGAGGAAAACTGTCTCCTTAAGGAGCTTAAAGTTTGGTTAATGATATGAGTAGTCAAATGGTCCCCTGGTACAGGACAGAGATGATGAAGGACTGAAACAAGGCTATAAGGCTGTAGCAACGATAGGAAAGGGCAGATTTGAGAAACACTCAGGAGATAGAATTAATAGGACTGAATGGATGATGTAAGGGGAACAGAGGAGTAGAGGCTAATGCCCAGATTTTCGCTTGAGTGTGTGAGTGTATTGGGACAGTCTTCTAAGCAAGATGGGAAGAGGGGAGACTACAGAAAAAAGGTGGTGAATTTTGTGAAAACAATTAGCCTTGTGTAGACTGAGTTGCAGTTCTCATGGGGCAGTGAGGTTAATGTTTCCAGTACACACTGTTTTGGTGCTCAGGGAAGACTACAAAACTGCAATTATAGATACGGGATTCACACTCATATAGATGACAGTTAAAGCCATAGGAATAAACAAGATGGTTTAGAAAGAGCAGAGTGGGAGGAGTATTATATACAACTTTAGGAAACAATTTAAGGGATGAGAGGAAGCAGAACCTAAGGTGACTGTCAAAGCACTAGTAGATATTTTGGACATTTTTGGCTGATTTAATGAGATGGGAGTAAAAAGAGAATGGAATAAAGTCCAAGAAGGGTGTGGCTAACAACACGAACTGCTGCCGTGAGAAGGGGATATTGTTTCCTATTCAGTTTACCATCCTCCAGCCCATCTTCTCTGAGATTTTAGAACTTTATGGTCCTTCTCCAGTGTTTCTTGAAAATGAGCATTGGAAAAACCTCATTTGAACAAGGCTTAGACTGGGTCTTCCAAGTTGTTCACCACAACCGCCACCATCACCTCCAGCTTCCTCCTGTTCTCAGGAGAAATTTGTAAAAGAATAAAATAAACAAACCTAATTTTGTTCCTAACCAGTGTTATAGATGGTGTTCCAGTGCACTTTTATAGCACGTAGTTGCTTGCTCTATTTATTTTCATGACTTGTTTCCCCAGATCCTGTGAACTTTCAGGAGCAGAAACTACTGTCTATTCACTTTTGTCATCATAGGGCCAAAGCTTACATTTAAGGGTTCAGTATTTGCAAATAGAATTGAAATGAACTAGATCTGTAGTTTTTAATGCAGGGAGTGGGGGTGATGGGGAAGCAGAGTAATAACTGAGTATATAGGATGACTCAGCATTTCTGAATCTTCAGGTAAGCAGAAACTTAACCAAATTATCATCTTTTCTCACTCTCACCCCAATTTGGAGGGTCTGTGGTTTTGTACCTTCAGTTGACAGCACAGTTGTTAAGCATGTAAGCTCTGGCATTTCTCCCTGGTACTGCAGGAACACTGTTAACTCTGTGGGAAGATTGCTTAGAGAAGGATTCTGGCATAGAGCCCAGTGAGAAATTTTCAGTGGCAGCTAGCGTGTGTATACATGGGCCCAGCATTCCTCTGGAGGCCAAGTGTGGTGACTTTTCAAATTGCAGAGCTAACCTGTGGCTACCACCTGCCAGATTCCTTTGGGAGCAGCCAGCCAGACCCATGTTCTTTCTCAGCAGCAAGGGCTAGTGAGTTTGGTTGAATTTGAAGAGCAGGTTGGAACATGGAGATTTTCCCCAATTGAAGTAAGGCCTTAATTTATGACTCTTAATGAAACAGAAGTAAAACATTTAGCAGAGCAAGTGGGAGGATGATTATTATTATGATGTGTGTGTGCGTGTATATCTTTTGTATTTTTTGCCATAAATTTCAGTTTTAGAAATGGTTGTTAAAAAAGTTTTCAGAATTAAGTGGCCGTTGGTCACTACTAAAGAGAAAAATATGGCGGGAGCCCAAGGCCTGATTTGTCTGGTTCTAGAGCTCAGGGTTTTGAGAAGGCTTGTCCTAGCACCCCTAGACATCCCCTTTCCGTATTGGTTGAGAAGCCTTCCTTCTGCCCTGTTAATTGGCAACATATATTTGTAGCACATTCTTGTCTAGCAAGTGGCTTGAGGCAGAGTGAGGCTTGGTATTTGTTGGGTATCTCTTGGCGTACCAGACTACAGAATCTCATGGCAGGGTTTGGTGACTAAAGGAAAGCGATATAGTGCAGAGAAAACTGTTTTCATGTTCTGAGTCTGGCTGTCCTTAGACTGCTGTCTGTACTGCTTGATTAGGAAGTAGCATTAAATGGTAGCAAATGGCTCTCCCTATTTGTTTCTAATTTTCAAGACATTTATTCCTCCAGCTATAGGCTAAGGAAACCTGGCAAGCTTAAAAGGTGCACAGAGCATGAAAGAAGCACATCTGTATAGCAGCGATGTCAAGGAGGAGAGAAAAAGTGGAAAAATGGACTTGCTGGGGATGAGCTACATTTTAGTCCATTTGAGCACCGAGACTGCCCTCCCCAGCATACCATATTTAGGTTTTTGAGGATAGTGTGGCTTACACACTGCTGTTCTCTTGGCGATGTCTTTTTGGGACAAAGAAATATTGAGGGACCTTTGTAGGGAGCCGTGCTTCCCTCTTCCCCACCTTCTGAAGGCAAGTAACTTTCTACTTAAGAGAGGCAGTGGAAGCTACCAGTCAGCTTTTTTAAAAAGGCCTAAGGGCTGTTAATGGAAGTGAACTGGAAAAGGTAGAGCTTGGGTACTTCATTGAAGTACTGGATTAGGTGTTTGGTAAAGCACCTGTTTATCTTATTTAATTGCATCTTCACAACATTCATGTGAAGTAATTTATCAGTTAATCTCAATTGCATATAACAAAGCCCCAATTAAGTTGACTTATATAAGGGAACTTTCACGTGACAAGAAGTCCTGATTTAATATGGCTCTGAGGTTGGGTTCAGTGGCTAAATGATAATACTAACAAACCAGGTTTTTGAATTTCTTTGTTTTGCTATCCACTGTGTTGTTTGTGCTTATGCTAATTCACCTCAGGATCTCAAGGTGGCTACTGTAATTCTAGAAAGGAAATACTGACAGAACAATGTCTTGCAGAAGAGGAACTATTTTTTTCCATTTTTTTCTTTAAAGGTGAGAAAACCCCTGGAAGCCCCTGCAGATCTGGCCTCGTGTCTCATTTGCTAGAAATAGGTCATCTTCCTCTTAGGAAGATGGCAAAGCAAATGAAATTATCGATCATGAGATGAATACTGAGGTTACTTAGGAGTTACCCATCTAAATCATGTAGATTAGGAAGATAAGTCATGTCTGTTAGGCAACAAAGAAGGGGATAAGGGCTTAGATAGGAATCCAGCTGTGTCTCTACGTAGGTCACTTGGTTTTTACAGATGAGTAATGTGAGGCTGAGAAAGAGTGACTTTTCCAGGATCATTGGTAGTCTCAGCTTTGTCCTAAAGCCAGTATGTTTTATATTGTGTCTTTCTTCAGCACAAAGTACAGTTGACCTTGAATAATATAGGCTTAAACTACAGGCCCATTTATATACAGATTTATTTTCTTCAATAAATATACAGTCAGCCCTGTGTATTTCCAGGTTTTGTATCTGCAGATCCAACCAGCTGCAGATCAAAAACAGTATTTTCAATCTCCCATTGGAATTCTGTAGATGTGGAGGGCCAACTGAATGCATTGTTCTACACTGTATTTTTGTTGTTGTTTTCTTTACAGGGGCAGAGAGAGAGTCAGAGAGGGATAGATAGGGACAGACAGATAGGAACAGAGAGAGATGAGAAGCATCAATCATCAGTTTTTCGTTGCAGCAACTTAGTTCATTGATTGCTTTCTCATATGTGCCTTGACCATGGGCCTTCAGCAGACTGAGCAACCCCTTGCTGAAGCCAGCAACCTTGGGTACAAGCTGGCGAGCTTTTGCTCAAGCCAGATGGGCCCGCGCTCAAGCTGGCGAGCTCGGGATCTCAAACCTGGGTCCTCCACATCCCAGTCCGACGCTCTATCCACTGTGCCACTGCCTAGTCAGGCTGTTCTACACTGTTTTATACAAGAGACTTGAGCATCCTTGGATTTTGGTATCCTCGGGGTACTAGAACCAATCCCCCAAGGATATCCATAGTTAAGTTTTGGGGGAGTCAAAAGTTATATGCAGGGTTTTAACTGTGGAGGCCAGTGTCCCTACCTCCTATGTTATTCAGGGGTCAACTGTAGCTTCCTTTCTGCTTAAAAACTTATGTAGTCTGAGGAGATTTGAAGTCAAGTCAACTAACTTGAGTGTATGTGAGAGGAGAATTCTCTACATGCATTGATGGTGTTTATCTAGCACAGGAAGCCTAGGAATGCAACATTCAGTGGGCATTGGTTTCCATACCCCTGAGATTTCTGTACTAATTTTATTCTTTCTTCTGAGAGCAACGGGTCCCGCAGGAGATAAGGCCAGAGTTTTAGCCTATATCCTGAGCCCCATTCTTGAAGCCCAGTCATCCATCCATCCTACAACTATTTACAGAAGGCTGTGTCAGGCTATGCTGTGTAAGTGTTCTAGGCACTGGGGCTGTGACAATTAACAAGATGCACAAAGACCCTCCTGTATGTTCTTAAGAGCAGACTCATTTGGAAATGACATTATCCAAAAATAGGGTGTCCATGTGTTCAGGAGCAAGCCTCATGCAACTTTGCTTTTGGCAGAATCATTCAAACTTTTTTTGCCTTTTCACTTCCTGATACAGTTCATGAGCCTTTTTTATATGCACACTAAAGAGGTGGGGTCTCTGGAACTACTGACATTTATTAAATTGGATCTAAATAGAAGGTGCAAGTCCTGCTTCATCAGTGTCAACAAAGAAGCGTGGCACACTTCCAGGTTTCATCCCATCCCCACCACCGCATCTACTCTGGGACAACAAGCCTGCAATCATTTAGGGAACAGTTTCAGATTTAGGCGTGGAAAGTGTGACAGACTATTGCACAACAGTATTTACCCTGTTAGTTGCTCCTATAGACTTGGGCTGTGTACACTCAAGGATTGAAAAGAATTTTGAAGATAGTGTTTCATTTGGTGACATTTGATATTTTTAAATAGGGGAGGGCACTTTCAGTAAAAAGGTATAAGGATGGAAAGGTAGAAGTGAGAAAGAATTGAAATCAGATGTGCATTTGAATCCAATTTATGAAGTGTTTTACAGGTAGATGCATTTAGTAAGTGCTTTAAAATGGTAACTCCCAATAGTAACCATTTTAGTAAATAGTAACCAAAAGAACTATTTTTTAAAAAATAACTACTTTGTAAATTCACTAACACTTAGGGAGGGTTTTCTTTGTGCTTATGCACATTGCCTAGCCTTACAACCATAAGGTACCTGTTCTCTATTTTTTAGAATAGGAAACAAGCCCAGAGGCCCAAGAGAATGATCCAAAGTCCCACAGTGATTGGGGGGAATTGGGGAGGGGGGACGATGGACACTTAGGATGGGGGTACTTTTTTTGTCCTTCTTTGTCCCAAGCTTTTTAAAAAGAATGTACTTTAATTTTTAAAAGTCTAACCATGACTAATGCTTAGGGACATAGGGAAAAGTTATTAATCATTCTTCAACCTGAATAAAACAGTATCACCATTAAAGTCAACAAACACATACTAAGGACCTACTGCTTGCCGGTTAATGTGCTGGTCCTGGTAATCTTAAAAGTGTGCATTCTAGTGCCAAAGGGCGCACACAAAAAAACTAAAATCACAGATTGGAACAGGATTATGAAAAAATACTGTTATTAGAGAAACAGGTGCCCCACCATACCGGAAAAGTCCTCGGAGACGTCTCACGGTGAGGTGTAAAAAGGCGAGAGAGAAGAGAAGCTCCGGGCCGGAAAGCTCTTTGCCGGTGGGGGTTCGAAGCAGACCTGTACTGCTGTAGCAGTGACGAAGTCTTGCTGGCGAAAGACAGTCTTCGTTATGCCAAGATTTTTGGTCCTGGAAAAGAGTTTGGGTCTTCATAGTGTGACGAAGCACTATTAAAGAATTTTAAACGTGGAAGTTTTTTGGTCTGATCTTTGTA
This sequence comes from Rhynchonycteris naso, assembly GCA_037038555.1. Taxonomy (NCBI): domain Eukaryota; kingdom Metazoa; phylum Chordata; class Mammalia; order Chiroptera; family Emballonuridae; genus Rhynchonycteris; species Rhynchonycteris naso. Next base: position 210,722,158 of record CM072997.1, on the reverse strand, counting down.
TTATGTCCTGTTTCTTAATCACCTTTTCCCAAGCAGAACCGTACGTTGCCGCCCCTCCAACCGCCCCCCCCCAAAAAAAAATGGTCAAAGCAACCTTATGGACTTTGGAGTGACCAGCTGTGGCAGTTACTTGGCCAACGGCTGAGGAGGAGGTGCACGGAGCTGTCCATACCGCGCGTGAAGGGAGGGGTTCGGGAATGAGGGCTGCCCTGCCCACAACATTCTCGGCCCGGGCCTTGTACCTCGGACCAGCCCCGCTCCAGATAGGTCCCTCCACAGAGAAGCAACACCCCTCCGCGACGTCACGTCAGGCAGGCACCACTCCCTACTGCTGCTCTGCGAGGAACCCAGCCCCTCCAGGGTGTCTCGGACCCGCACCACCCAGCGGAGGGCTGTGGTAGGGCTGGCCCCGCCCACAGCCTTCCGCTCAAGCCCTAGGCTCCGCCCAGGCCCAGCGTCCGCTCCTCGGTGCCGCTGTGCTGTTCGCACCGACGTCGAGCCCGTACCGCTTGGCACAGAGAGACAAGGTTTGGACGTCGGGCGAGCCGGGGCAACGGAACTGACGCCAACGGGCTTCCGGGGGCGGCCCCGGGAAGGTCGGCGGCGGCGCCGCAGTCGTGGAGGGGCAAAGCAAGCGTAAGCGGCCGCGGGCGACGCAAGTTCCGCACCCAGTTCACCTCTCCCCGCCTCACGCTTCTTCCTCTCGCCTAGTCGCGTGCTGCCTCCCGCCGGCGGCTCCTTCTGCCAAGAGCTTTCGGAGTGCGGTTGCTGAGAGAAGAAGCTGTCGCCACCCCGCCTCGCGGTCAAGTGAGAGTGCCTGTCGCACCGCGTCGCCCCCTGTGCCTCCTCCTTGCCCCTAGTGGCGGGCGTCCTTCTCGCTCGAAGCACTCCCCCAGCTCCATGAATGGAAATCGGCTCCGCAGGTGAGTGTGTCAGAGCTGTTGGCCCGATCAGTGGGGGTGTTCCCTGAGTCCCGGGCGTGCGAGGTGAGCGGGCGGCTCCCCTCCTCCTTCTCCTCCTCCTCCTCCGCCTCCGCGCAGTCCCTCCGCATTTCCCCGGAGCCACTGAGTAGGCGAAACTGTGGCCAGGGGACACTGCTGAAAGGATCGAAGTTTGGGGTTCTTTAGGCGGTATTGCTTTTCCTGGAGTCTAGAAGGGTTTGCCATCACTTTTGTTATTCCGGTTGGAGGCGCAATGGTGTGCGTGTTCTTGAACCGGGCTGTGTGTCCCGTGGAGGCGCTGGGCGGCCAGCCTCCTCTTTTACTTATTTAAGGTAGTTATGAAGATAGAGTGGGATAACAGAGGAGGGTTAAGTTTGGTTTTAGTGTAACGTCAAATGCAAGATGGCATTTCTTCCATCCTTGAGGTCTCTCTTCTGATGTTTGTAGCAGCGTGGTATATAAACAGTGGGGCAAAAGTAGGTTTACAGTTGTTGGTATGGAAAATAATTCAATAATTACTAAATAGTAATACAAGGGAAAAAACCCTCCGTTTTGAGTACTCAAAATTCTCACCCTACTTTTGTCCCATCCTGTAGTTCCTGAGGCTCTTGGAAATGTCATATCAGGCTGGATCACTGCTTATGTGAGGAGGTGGATCTTAAAATTGCTGACAGTATTTTATTTTTCATTCTCTATTCCCTAGAGAAGCATTGTCATATTCCTGGAAATTTGGAATTTAAGAAAACCAGTTTCTCTCCTTGGGGAAAACGACAGTCTTGAGAAAAAAATTGCAATTTGAGCAGAATTTGTCTTAAAAGAAGAAAAGCACTTTTTAAGATTCTAAAGTAATTAATTGAGGAACTTAAAGTAGATGTTACATAACGGTTTGCTTTTCAGAGGCTCACTCATACCTGGTATTTTAAATTTGAAGGTTTATTTCATTCAGATTGTCACAAACTTGTCAATTTTCAAAATATTGGAGAGGGCTGTTTTTACTAATGGTATCACAAGATGCTGAATTTCACATCTCATTTTGCTATTTTGGGAGGTACCTGAATATGAGATAAGAAAAACTTATATAAAGGAAACCGATATCATAATTAATGGAATATGTATTTGTTGGTTAGGTTAAGGAATATAATTGTCAAGTAGGTGTAGAAGCATTCCAGTTGTAAAGGTGGAAAGGGGAGTTTTATGACAAGCCTTATTATTATATGGAATTTTCTCTTATCAATTTGTGCCATTTCTTTTTTGCATGCTCCATTTTTTTTGTTTGCCTTCATCATATCTATTTGAAAAGGGAAAGTTTGTCTAGATTGTGAAAAGTTTTAGATTCTCATTTGTTTATCATCTATTTGTGTTTTTGCAAAACTGTTTCCTGTCTTTGTTTTTTTAACTTTCTATTGTGGTATTTAGGGAATATGATGATTTGTGTTCATAGGTGACTTTTATATAACAATCTGGTTGTCAAGCCTGGAAAACAAAACATGAAAGTTAAACACTTTGATAACCATCCTAAGACTTTTAAAGATATATCAAAAAATTTTTCCAAGGTATTTTTCTTCTTTGGGTTTCTTATATGAAATTATGCCCAATGTATGGACAACATCATAGAAAATTATTCTGAATCAAACCACCTAGTCTACTGGTCTAGCTAGACATGTATAATTCAGTAAATACTCCTGTGAATTCTTGGACATCTTGAAACGCAAAGTTTATTGTTCACTGCAGTTTATACATGATTGACTATAATTTCTAATGAAGATAAGGTATAATGTCTTAAGGTCATCATCAAAAACAAAATTTTCATTCTTCTTGAGCATTACATGAAGTTATGCTGCACATGAAATTGAAACTACTGGTATGTGTTGGGGAAAATGTACAGTGAAGTTTTTATTTTACTTTCAGAGCGAGACAGGGAGAGAGGTAAGAAGCATCAACTGTAGTTGCAGCACTTTCATTGTTCATTGATTGCTTCTCAAAAGTGCCTTGACCAGGGGACTCCAACCGAGCCAGTGACCCCTTGCTCAAGCCAGCAATCTTGGGTTTCAAGCTAATGACCTTTGGGCTCAAGCCAGTGACCATGGGGTCATGTCTATTATCCCACGCTGAAGCCAGCGGCTCTGTGCTCAAGCTGGCAAGCCTGCACTCAATCAGTGATCTTGAACTTGGAACCTGGTACCTCGGCATCCCAGGTCGACAACACTATCCACTGTGCTACCACTGGTCGGGCTAAATCAAGAATTTGACAGATACATATTTTTGGTTTAAAGATTTTTATGTTACTGTCTTCTAATTGTCTATGAAATCACTGTTGTATATTGGCTCTCCACTTCTTTTCTAAGTTTTTCTTATGTATGAAGATTTTTTCAGGAATCCTCTTATGACAGGATTTTTTTTTAAATTTCTTTTTATTCATTTTAGAGAGGAGATACAGAGTGAGAGAGAGAGAGAGAGAGAGATAAAGAGAGAAAGGGGGAAGTAGCTGGAAGCATCAACTCCCATATGTGCCTTGACCAGACCAGTGCAGGGTTTTGAACTGGCGACCTCAGTGTTCCCAGGTCAATGCTTTATCCACTGTGCCACGACAGGTCAGGTGACAGGATTTTTTTTTTCTTTTCCAAGTGAAAGGAGGGGAGATAGGGAGATAGACTCCTATATGTGCCCCGACTGGTGTCCACCGGGCAACCCCCATCTGGGGCCGATGCTTGAACCAATCAAACCATGGCTGTGGGACTGGAAAGAGAGAGAGAGAGGAGGGGGAGAAGTAGAGAAGCAGATGGTTGCTTCTTTTTGTGTGCCCTGACTGGGAATCAAACCTGGGACATCCATACCGGGCCGGAACTCTACCACTAAGCCAACCAGCCAGGGCTGACAGGATATTTTAAATTCTAATTGTTAGGTGGATACATAGAAAACTTCTAAATTTATTTATATTAGAGACTTTGAATACAAATACTATATAATCATACTATATAATCATTTCTTGGTGAATCATTCCTCACTAAAAGTTAATATTTGTCTATTTTTCCCTTTTGTATGAATAATTTAAGTGATTTTTAAGGGTGTCCTATACAAACTACTGACCTAGTAATGTGTGAACTTTGATTTAACCAAAACTGGCACAATTGGTTTTTAAATGATATTGATCAGTAGTTAGTATCTGTGCTTATGACTCCTTAGGAGTTAGGAGAACTCATGAAATCCTATTTTTTATGGTTTAATTACAGCTGGACTAAGAGTTGTATATGTTATGTGTTTCAAATAAGGTGGGGATATGGAACCAGAAACATTCATTGAGATTTTACTTCTGAGTAGCTTTTTTTTTTTTAGAGTGACAGGGAGAGAAAGAAACATAGAGCTGTTCCTGTATATGTCAAGATCAGGGAATAGAACCAGCAACCTCCATGCCCTGGGACGACACTGCAGCCAACTGAACTATCAAGCCAGGGCCTTAGTAGCTATTTTTTAGGACCATACTACTCTAGTCTGTATTTCTAGGTAAAGTCAGATTGCTATTTAGGGCCGATGGAATTGTATTTATCTACCACTGGAAGAAAAGCATTTACTTTTTACCTTAAGCCAGTGGTTCTCAAACTTTTTGAAGTCAGGGTGCATTTAAAATCCTACAGATAATTGTAGGTGCTCTATATACACATTTCTGAGAAGTATGTTACAATAATTAAGTCAAATATTAAATAAAAAAATATAAAGTACAAGCCTGCTTTTCTGGTAATTAAACAAAATAACTATGACAAAATTAAATTTATCCTGACATTAAGAAACATCTTTGTTACATTTTTTGAGTTATGCTTTTTAGAATTCGTAATAAAGGGCTTAAAAAATAAAAAAAAGCGACAAAAATGTTATATTTTTATATATATAGATATGTTCTTAGTAAGATTTAGTAAATTCGGCAGGTCCCAGTGTGAATGTGTTAAGTCTTTTCATTCTTGTGTTTATGAGAAACATGAGCCTGATGTGTTGTAGTGACTTCTTCAATGTTTGGGCATATACAGTGTGTCCGTAAAGTCATGGTGCACTTTTGACCGGTTACCGGAAAGCAACAAAAGATGATAGAAATGTGAGATCTGTACCAAATAAAAGGAAAACTCTCCCAGTTTCATACCTATTTAGTGCAGTTCGATGTGGGCTCCATTTGTTGCCCTACACACATCCAAACGATAGTGAAGTTCTTGCCACACATGGGTAAGGATGTCTGGTGTAACAGAGTGAATAATGTCTGTGATTCTCTGTTTTAAGTGATTAATGTCCTTGATACGTTCAGTGTACACATCTTGCTTCACATAACCCCAAAAGTAAAAGTCTAAGGGCGTCAGATCCGGGGATCATGGTGGCCATGGTTTGACAGAACCCCTGCCTATCCACCGTCAGGGGAATGTTCTATCCAGAAACTCATGAACAATGGTGGCATAGTGTGGAGGAGCGCCGCCCTGTTGAAAGATGACACCTTCTGGTAATTGTGGCCTCTACAGACTCGTCACTGACTGATGGCCTACCAGAATGGGGTTTCTCCACCAAACTGCCGGTTTCCTTCAACTGCTTATCCTACTGAGTAATGTTATTCCTATGTGGTGGTGCTTCGTTATAAACGCGCTGATATTCATGTTGCACTTTGGTTATGGATTCAAATTTAGCGAGCCACAGAACACACTGAACTTTCCTCTGTACCGTCCACATCTCGACTGGCATGGCCGTGGCTGCTCCGCTGTATACACGGTGTTACGTTATCATCTGCACATGCGCACATGCTGCCACATCATCCTACAGAAACTGGGAGGGTTTTCCTTTTACTTGGTGCAGATTTCACATTTCTATCGTCTTTTGTTGCTTTCCTGTCATCGGTCAAAAGTGCACCATGACTTTACGGACACACTGTATTTGAAAAGCAAACTCTCATTTTCTCATCAATACATTGAAGAATTCCTCTCTTTTTACTCTTTATTGTGTTGAGGGTAGAAAATCCTAATTCACATATATAGGATGTTGAAAATTGTAGTAAAATGTTTAAAGGTTTTTTAGATATTGCTACATATTCTTTTAGAGAAGTCCAAAAGGCTTCAAGAGACAATTCCTTATTGAAAGATTGCCGGGTGCCGCCGATGAACGAACGAAGAGCCGAAACAGCCAAATGAGCAAAAGTCAGGCTTTATTGGGAGGGCTCCAGGCGAGTTCACTGACCCTCAGATGTGAGTCTGTGAAGGCGCGCCCGGGGAGGGTTTTTGGGTTTTTTATATCTGCAGAGGGGAAGGATGGTAACGGTCGACCGGTTTGGTGGGGCGTGCAGTTCATGGAACAGCCTTGGGGACAGACAGTTTCAAGAATTTGGGTGTGTGCGGTTTGAGCAAGATTAACAACTGCCGGACAGCTCAGGGCAAGGGAGGGTTTCACTACCCAACCCAGAGGCAACTACCGGACATTCCTGGCTCTTTGGTATAGGGAGTGGGGTGACGTGGTCTTTCTGGCTGCTTCCTGCTGAATGGGGGCGTCGTTAGGGGAGGGGTAGGAAAGAGCCAGAGCAGTCCGTATCCGCTATGGTGGGCAGGGGTTTACTGTTGCAGCATCATCTGGTTGACCGCTATCCTGGTGATTTCCTGAAATTGGGTCTGCAGGAAGTGAAAAAGACAAGGGGTAATCAGTAAGATTAGTCCAATTATGAAAATGGGTCCTATGAGTGGAGCTAGTAAAGAATACATGAAGGAGTTCCACCAAGATGAGGCTTCTGCTGAGAATTTTTGCTTCTGGAGATCAGAGCTGAGTTTGTGGAGGGCTTCTACCCTGGTCTCTACAAGGCCGGATTCGTTGATGTAGTATCAACATTCTTCCTGCAGGAAGACACAGGTGCCCCTGTGCTTGGTCGTAAGCAGGTCCAGGGCTCGCCGGTTCTGTAACGAGACTTGGGCGAGAGAAGTTATTTGTCTCTGTAGGGAGGCTACAGTGGGGGTATCCGTATCCCAGACCTTAGGGTCGACTCCAGGTAGAAGCTGGACTCTGGGGTCCGAGTCAGGCCCGAGGTCGGGATCTGGCACTAATGCTAGTAAAAAGACCTGCTTGGGGGAAAAAGAAATACTTGCCCGGAGTTTGGACAAAATGTCTCTCCCCAGGAGGGGAACTGGGCAGAAGGGTATAACTAGGAAGGAGTGTGAGAATGGGTCACCCTCAAATAGGCAATTAAGGAGCGTTGTCCGCCGTGGGGTCGAGGGTGATCCGTTGATTCCCATGACCGAGACCTGGGAAGGAACTGTAAGGCCTGAATGAGAGGGAAGGACAGAGTAGGTAGCCCCCGTGTCTATTAAAAAGGAAACAGACTTACCCGCTACCTGGAGCGTAGCCCTGGGCTCGGTGAGGGTAACTGGAGTCAAAGAGCCAGGGCCCCCTCAGTCGTCCATCAAGCCCAGCAGTTCTGAGACTGGAAATGCCTGGTTCTCAGTTCCCCGGCATTGAGGTGCTGGAGGCTGAGCCAGGGTCGGGCAGTCCAACTTCCAGTGGCCCATTAGTTTGCACTGTGGGCAAGGCTTGGTGGGGGGCCTTGGTTGCAGACAAGCCTTGGCCCAGTGGCCCTCTTTGCCGCGTTTAAAGCAGGCACCCGGTGGTGTGCGCTGCCCTCCCATGGAGGCTGGTTTTTTTGTCGGTTTCCCTACCGGCGGGAGGGCCGCTACCAAGGCTTGGGTCCGCTCCTGGCGGGCGGCTTCAGCCCTTTCCTCTCGGGCGTTAAACACTTTAAAAGCCATTTTTACCAGGTCTTGGATGGGAGTCTCAGGGCCCTCCTCAGCCTTTTTAAGTTTCTTTCTAATATCCGGGGCTGACTGAGAGATAAAGTGAGAGGCTAAGACTGTGGCCCCATTGTGAGACCGCGGGTTTAGGTGGGTATAATGAACAAGGAAGGGCCTCTTGAAGGCAGTTCAGGAAAAGGGCTGGGTTTTTTTCGGGGAGTTGGGTAATTTCCCTCAGTTTATCATAAGTTACAACCTTGTTGGAAACTGCATCCATGCCTCTGATTAAGTATCGGAGCATAAGGTTTCGATGAGGGATGTTGGACCCTTGGCCAGGTTGATAACTCCAATTGGGGTCTTCCCCGGGGACCGCCTATGTGCCAAGGGGGATTTGGTCATCCACTAGATGGTCCCTGTCTGCCTGCTGTCTGGCGGCAGTGAGGATACGTTCATGTTCCTCAGTGGTGAGAGTGGAGGTACAAATTACTTTAATGTCATGCCAGGTCAGGTCTTATGTCTGAGTCAGGTACCGGAATTCCTTAATGTAGGTTGAGGGGTCGGCCGAGAAAGATCCTAGCCGTTTCTCAATCTGTGAAAGGTCTTGGAGGGAAAAGGGGACATGTACCCGAACTAGGCCCTCTGCCCCAGCTACCTCGCGGAGAGGGGCGAGGACAATGGATGATGATTGGGGGCTGTGCGACCTGGTATGAGCTGCGACAGGAGAGGGGAGAGGGTTGGCGGGAGGTGGGGCAGAAGGAACCAGAGGGGCGGAAGGAGCTGGAGGGGTGGAAGGAGCCGGAGCCTGGCCCGGGTCTGGGGGGTTCTCCCGGGGGAGAGCCAGAGGAGGAGATAGGTGGTCAGGAAGGTCATTGGGTTGAGAGTAAGGAGGGGGTTCCTGGGGTGAAGCCTTGGGAGGAGGGAAGGTCTGGGCTAGAAGAATTTGGAGAGAGGAACAGTGGGAGCAGAGATGGGGCGGGAACGGAGATCCCAGAAAGCCTGAATATATGGGGCCTCAGAGTCTTTTCCAGTGTGCCGGCAAAAAATTGTCTAGGTCCCAGAGGACGTTAAAGTCAAAAGTACCCATAGGCGGCCAGTGAGACTGGTTATCTAGGGTGTATTGAGGCCAGGCGACCTGTGACAGGAAGACGAGTTTCTTCCTGCGAAGTGTCTGAGTATATCCCAATTTGGAAAAAATTTTTAAGAAGACATCCTAGAGGAGTTTTGGGTCTATTTTGGATTTGGAGTTCCCCATAATTTGGCCAGCTTTTTGGTCCTAGGCGTCGGAGGAGAGAGAGAGTATAAGGGAGGCGTCCCTTCCAGATACCCGTCTCCCGACAGGATACCTAAATGAGAGGTCTCAGGACAGAGATAGGAGAGCAGCCAAAAGGCGTCCCTTCCGATTGAACCCCTATAAAGACTCCAGGAGTCGGCGGATGGAGGGTTCTCGGCTCGGCCGAGTCTAGGACGAGAAACCCCGGTGGAGACGCAGGACGAGAAAAAGCGGAAGAGAAACCAGGTTACTCACAATTGGCGATCGAGGTCGAAGGGAACCCAGAGTCCAAAACGACGGGCGGCAGGAGGCAAGGGGGAGAGAGGGGGGACTCCCGCCTAAGCCAGAAGGCCGAGGTGAGTCACAAAAAGCCCCTCTCCCGGATTTCAGCACCAAATGAAAGATTGCCGGGTGCCGCCGATGAACGAACGAAGAGCCGAAACAGCCAAATGAGCAAAAGTCAGGCTTTATTGGGAGGGCTCCGGGCGAGTTCACTGACCCTCGGATGTGAGTCTGTGAAGGCGTGCCCGGGGAGGGTTTTTGGGTTTTTTATATCTGCAGAGGGGAAGGATGGTAACGGTCGACCGGTTTGGTGGGGCGTGCAGTTCATGGAACAGCCTTGGGGACAGACAGTTTCAAGAATTTGGGTGTGTGTGGTTTGAGCAAGATTAACAACTGCCGGACAGCTCAGGGCAAGGGAGGGTTTCACTACCCAACCCAGAGGCAACTACCGGACACTTATGTTTGATCATCAATCTACGATCAGTGAATATAGCTGCCAGTTCTTTTTCTTTTCTTTTTTTTTTAATTTATTCATTTTAGAGAGGAGACACAGAGTGAGAGAGAGATAGAGAAAGAGAGAAAGGGGGGAGGAGCTAGAAGCATCAACTCCCATATGTGCCTTGACCAGAGCAGTGCAGGGTTTTGAACTGGTGACCTCAGTGTTCCCAGGTCGACGCTTTATCCACTGCGCCACCACAGGTCAGGCTCTTTTTCTTCTGTTAATGTTAAACCAAAATCACTTGAAGCTTCCATGAATGGGTTTCTAATCCAGTCGTATTGTTCAGTGTTAAGTGATGGAAAATGCTATAAATTAAATTTTGCCGGTCAGCCTTCAAGTTCTATTTTATTTACACTTAACTTTTGCTCACTTCCAGAATCGGATTCTTCAATATTATGCTTCTTTTTGAGAAATCCATCCATTTTATTTTGGTGTATTTATCTAAAAATAATATTTTTTTTTCTTTTTTTTTGCGATAGAGACAGAGTCAGATAGGGACAGACAGACCGGAAGGGAGAGAGATGAGAAGTATCAATTCTTCATTGCGGCTCCTTAGTCTCCTTAGTTGTTCATTGATTGCTTTCTCATACATGCCTCGACCAGGGGGCTATAGCAGACTGAGTGACCCATTGCTCCAACCAGTGACCTTGGGCTCAAGCTGGTGAGCCTTGCTCAAACCAGATGAGCCCGCGCCCAAGCGCGAACCTGGGTCCTCCGCATCCCAGTCCAATGCTCTATCCACTGTGCCACTGCCTTGTCAGGCTAATGATGTGTTAACAAAAAGAACGGTATTTCTGTAATGAAATGGTATAATAGAATAACTATATTTATTTTTATATCTGGGCACATGCCTTGAACCAGCACAGCTAGTAATTCCAGGTCCCAAGTGGGAATGGTGGGGAATTAAGAAAATATAGGGTCAGGAAGGCCCTGTAATTGCTGCTGGCAAGAACAAAGCCTGCCCAAAAACTGCATCTTGCTTTATTTATAGGGCAAAGTGAGGCCATTAGCATATCTTAACTTTACACCAAACAAAGGATAGAAGAAACTTGCCTCCAGCCTTTCCTGGGAACATGGGGGGTAATGTAAACAATCTAGCACCACAGATTAACAGCCTTTTGCACCCTAATCAGGCAAGTGAGGTGGGGGGTTGGGCAGACTGTCAGCTTCCAGCCAATTCCCCACACCTCTGTTTCCCCAAAATCTAAACTCCAAAAACCCTGTTGGTTTTTTGGTCCCCAACAGGCACATATTTCTCTGGAATACCATGGGCCGCACTTGGAACTCTTCTAGTGTGCACCAGTGCGCCCTGGCACACACTTTGAGACCACTTCCTTAAGCTAATGATATGCAAATTGATTTGACAAGCTTGGTCATTGTCTTATACAATCTTGCAGAAGTGAATAGATTGTTTCTTCCTTAGTTGTACTTTTAAATTCATGTTTGACTAATAGTTGTTTTTTGGATTTGCATTCTTTAATAATAAAAATCAAGAAAAGTTATTTGAGAACAAGTTCCAAAGGAACAAAAATTTTATGTATGGAAGCTACATTTGAATGAAGTTGATAAAAAATGAGTTCAAAAGGTTCTCAGTTGAGTATTTAAAATAAATATTTAAGCTCTCCAAAGTAGATCCACATGGCTGGAGGACGGTGGCGTAAGTGCTGGTCCTGAGGTGAGTAGCCTCAGGCCTTTGGCAATGGCCTGCCTTTGGCATCTGCAGCGATCAAAGCAGACTTGCAGGTTGAAGTTTAAAAAAGTGATCTCCCAGTGGTGCCAGATGGGATCAGCACAACCTCAGCTGCTAATTTCTAATGCTTATAAAGTAATCCCCCCCCCCAAAGAAGAATTATTTCAGAGTTCTGTGGACTTAATCTTCAAAAGTAGCCAAGTAGCCTGACCAGGCGGTGGTGCAGTGGATAGAGCATCAGACTGGGATGTGTAGGACCCGGGTTTGAGACCCCAGGGTTGCCAGCTTGAGCCCAAGGTCGCTAGCTTGAGCAAGGGGTCACTCGGTCTACTGTAGCCCCCCCCCCAAGACACACATGAGAAATCAATTAACAACTAAGGAACCGCAACAAAGAATTGAAGTTTCTCATCTCTCTCCCTTCCTGTCCGTCTGTCTTTATCTGTCTCTTTCTCTTTCTCTGCCACAAAAGAAAAAAAAAAAGTAGCCAAATAATTTTTTTTTATTAATTTTAATTGGGTGACATTAATAAATCAGGGTACATATGTTCAAAATTTTGGGCAGGGAAATTAGGGTATAACTGGGAGTATTCAGAACACTACAGAGTAGGTGATGTGGGTATTACTTGGGTGTTAGCAGAACAGCAGCGACGTGATTGTAAATTGAAGATGATTACCATGCATATGCTCTAGTGTGGGAAACTGGTGCTCAGAGTGGAATTCCTATTAAGTCTGTGTGTCTTGGGCATAAATTTTAAAGCACAATTTAAAAAATTTTTAAATGACAAAAAAAAAATTTAATTGCTTTGGAAAATGTTTTTATTATATATAAATTTACTCACTTGTAGATTTTTGGGTTTTTTTCATCTTCTTTTCCAAGTGAGAGGAGGAAAGATAGAGAGACAGACTCCCACATGTGCCCCGACCGGGATCTACCTGGAAACCCTCCCACCCCGTCTGAGGCTGATGCTTTGCCTATCTAGGGCCATGCTCAAAATGGAGCTACTTTTAGCACCTGAAGTAGAGGCTCCATGGAACCATCCTCAGCACCTGGGGTCAGCTTTCGTGAACCATTTAAACCATTCGAACCATGGCTGCAGGAGAGGAAGAAAGAGATAGAGAGAGAGAAGGAAGAGGGGGGAGGAGTGGAGCAGATGATCATTTCTCTTGTGTGCTCTGACCAGGAATTGAACCCAGTTCATCCATACACCGGGTTGATGCTTTACCACTGAGCCAACCAACCAGGTCCAGATTTTTGTCTTAAAAATGTTAAAATGCAAAAAAAAAAAAAAAAAAAGTTAAAATGCTACTCTGGAAGGGCATGAATTTTGAACATGGAAAAGTTTTTTGTTTTGTTTTTTGGTTGTCACTAAAATTTTATCTTTTGCTGCTCTGGAGTGGCCATTAAAACTTTATTTTCTAGTTTTTGCTGCTCTTAAAAAGGCTGTGGAGCCTGACCAGGTGGTGGCACAGTGGATGAAGCGTTGGACTGGGATGCGGAAGACCCAGGTTCGAGACCCTGAGCTAGCCAGCTTGAGCGCGGGCCCATCTGGCTTGAGCAAAAGCTCGCCAGCTTGGACCCAAGATTGTTGGCTTCAGCAGGGGGTGGCTCAGTCTGCTGAGGGCCTGCGGTCAAGGCACATGTGAGAAAGCAATCAGTGAACAACTATGGTGTCACAAAGGCAACGAAAAACTGATTGATGCTTCTCATCTCTCGCCGTTCCTGTCTGTCTGTCCCTATCTATCCCTCTCTCTGACTCTCTCTCGCTGTCTCTGTAAAAAAAAAAAAAAAAAAAAAAAAAAGAGGCAGTGGAACTTTAAAAATGTGCAAGATAATTTTGATCTTTTGTTTTAAAATTTAATTTCTCAGACATGATGGAACAGACTGGGGAAATCTAAAAAGGAGTCAATAAGTAATTTTTTTCTTCTAAACAAACACTTTATAGGGAAAAAAAATATCTGTAACCCACAGATACAATTCATTTAATACGTGAAGCAGACTCATGATTCCATCCACCTGACATATAACTTTAGATTTTTGAACCAAAATCCAAACTAATCTATTAGTTTAAAAAAATTTTAAGAAATTAAGTAATTTAGGAAAACAGGATTCATGAAATGATTTCTAGATACTACTTCCTTTTGCTTTTTAGAGAATTTTATGTAATAAATTGGTATTTTAGAATTAATTTACATTTTTTTCATTGAGAACATTGCATTCATTTGATTCTATAAGTCTGACCTGATAGTATACAAAGATGTCTAAGGCCCTGTGAAGGGGACATTTCCTGGAAGAATTATCTGTTGCATATGGAAAAAACCCTCCTCTTAATAGAATTCTTGCCAAATTGTCATAAGCTGTTAGATTGTAGTTGACATTATGTTGCTTTTTATCACAACCATCTTTTTTTATACTGATTTCCATAGTCTTAAAATACTTGAGAGGTCTATCTGAACGGTGAATTAAATATTTTGTTAATTTTACAAAACATTTTCTTATGATGCCAAAAAATATTAAGTAACTCATCCATTTGTTTCTTTTTCTTTTTTTTTTTTTAATAGTTTTTTATTCATTTTTAGAGAGAGGGGAGAGAGAGAGAGAGAGAGAGAGAGAAGTGAGGTGGAGCAGGAAGCATCAACTCCCATATGTGCCTTGACCAGGCAAGTGCAGAGTTTTGAACCAGTATCCTCAGCATTTCAGGTCAACACCTTATCCACTGTGCCACCACAGGTCAGGCTCTTTTTCTTTTTTTTTAATGGGTATGGAGAAGAAGAAGCAGTGGTTATGTTTTCATGACAGTAAAACTAAAAAGATAATTTATTTAAGAATAGTAATAGTACTCTTTCCAAACCGGTTTAGTCTATTTGTTGGGATGAACAGCATTCACCAGAGATTCTGATGTCTATTTCAGTTGTCTAGGGTCCTTATTAGACTCTGATTCTTGTTTCATTAACAAAAAGTGAGGAAGAATAATATTATGCGGTTTTTCAACCATAACGGTTATGCTGTTAATATACATGAACTGTCTTTCTGTATTTAGAGTTTCTGTAGTTTTCTGTCACTGTCTTAGTATTAATGACTTTCTTTGATCCCCATTGATTATAAAGAAAAAACTTGAGGCCCTGGCCAGTTGTCTCAACGGTAGGGCGTCTTCCCGGCTTGTGTAAGTTCCGGGTTCGATTCCTGGTCAGGGCACACAGGAGAAGCGCCCATCTGCTTCTCTACTCTTACCCTTCTCCTTCCTCTCCATCTCTCTCTTCCCCTCCTGCAGCCAAGGCTCCATTGTAGCAAAATTGGCCTGGGTGCTTAGGATGGCTCCATGGCCTCTGCCTCAGGCTCTAGAATGGCTCCAGCCGCAGCAGAGCAATGCCCCAGATGGCCAGAGCATCACCCTCTGGTGCGCATGCTGGGTGGATCCTGGTCAGGCGCATGCGTGAGTCTGACTGCCTCCCCACTTCTCACTTGGAAAAATACACACACAAAACAAAACAAACTTGAGATTTAGCAAAACTTTGTCTCATAACCATTGGTTTTTCTTATATCTTAAATGTAGGGTTTTTTTTGGTTTGGTTACAATAAAAATTATGTGTATTATTCTGAAGTGTAAGTTTGATGAAACAGTCTGAAAAAATTCTTTGTTTTATATCAGCTAACTTTTTTTACATTGTTTCTAAATCATTAAGTTCTTGGGAAATCAGAAGATAGCTATAGAATATAGGCAGAGGGATATTTTTATATTTTTCATTTGTGGAAGAATTTTGCAAGAAAATGTTCTCAATTGTAGGCTTACATAATACTGTTTTTGGAGTCATTGTTATCAATACTTGATATTTGAAGTCACTTCTCAATCTAACAAGAGAACTTCATTTTTGTATCTCTGAATTTAAAAAAAGGTTATAGAATAGATAGCAAATGGGTATACCTTAGTAGTGAAGTTTTTTCTTTTTTTTTTTTAAAATAAACTTTTGGCTTCTAAATTAGAACTTGATCTCTATATTTAATATAAAAGTGGCATTACTCTAAAATTACTAATATATTTTTCTAAAATTTTTGCTTGTGTGCTCAGTTTTTCAAAAGCTACTTAACAAATAATTTTCAAAGTTTGTTAATTACAAAATAAATCTCAAGGCATTGCCATAGAACAGTGGCTACTAACATAATGTCTCCTATTGTTTTCAAGGGGCATACGCCTTTTAAAAATTGTTTCCCATACTGCCATCTGAGAAACTTAATTTTTAATAGGCTGAAGTGATTATTTAGCTGTAGTGATTATACCGTGCGTATATGATAACAAGTTTGTTCTGTTTGTACAGGTTCATTGAATGAAGAAAGTGGAATTATTAGGTAGGGAGTTACTAAAAATCTCATGCTGATATTTACTGGTTGCTTCATGGGTTTAACTAGGGAGCAATGCTTTGTTCATCTGGGCCCTTGCTCCTTTGCAACCAGAACCTTTTTAGTGCCTGAGGCAGTAGCCATGGAGCCATCCTCAGTGCCCAGGGCCAACTTGCTCTAATCAAGCCATGGCTGCAGAGAGAAGAAGAGAAAGAGAGAGAAGTGAGAGGGGGAGAGGTGGAGAAGCAGATGGGCACTTTTCCTGTGTGCCCTGATCGGGAATCAAACCTGGGACATCCACACACTGAGTAATGCTCTACTACTGAGCAAACCAGCCAGGGCCCTAAATTTTTTTATTTTTATTTTTTTATGGGATAGAGAGAGAGTCAGAGAGAGGGATAGGTAGGGACAGACAGACAGGAACGGAAAGAGGTGAGAAGCATCAATCATTAGTTTTTTTTTGTTTTTTGGGGGTTTTTTTGCCATTGCGACACCATAATTGTTCATTGATTGCTTTCACACATGTGCCTTGACAGTGGGCCTTCAGCAGACAGAGCCACCCCTTGCTGGAGCCAGCGACCTTGGGTCCAAGCTGGAGAGCTTTTTTTTTGCTCAAGCCAGATGGTCCCGCGCTCAAGCCAGATGGGCCCGCGCTCAAGCTGGCGAGCTCAGGGGTCGAACCTGGGTCTTCCGCATCCCAGTCCAACGCTCTATCCACTGCGCCACCACCTGGCCCGGCCAGGGCCCTAAATTTTTTAATTTATTGATTTTAGAGAGAGAGATAGGGGGAGAGAGAGAAAGAAACATCTATTTCTTGTTCTATTTATTTATGTATTCATTGGTTGTTTCCTTTATGTACCCTGACTGGGGATTGAACTCACAATGTTGGCTTATTGGGATGATGTGCTAACCAGCTGAGCTACTTGGCTAGGGCACTTCCTTTTGTTTTCTGCCTACTAGTTACCCTTTCAAAGAGGCCTTCTTTAACAAAGCTATCTATGTGGTTACCTAGTCTGTTCCTCTTCCCTCCCTCCCACCTACATACACACATTCTATCCCCTTAACCTATTTTTTACTTTTCTTTATTGCACTTATTACTACCTGATTGGCAAAAAAGAAATACAATAGAGTGTGCCTCCTACTCCTCCCATAAAACCTTCATGAGGACCAGGTTTTTATTATTTTTATTAAAATTATTGCTCACCTGAGCCTGAAAAATGCTTGACACTTGGAGTCAGCTTGTAAGTATTTATTAAAATAATGAGTCAGTGAATAATTAGTGAATGATAGACTTCCAGCAAATGGTAGTTTGTAGTATAATGTTTTGAAATAAAAAATGCAGGCTCTGAAATCAGATTGCCTATTTGCAAATCTTGCCTAGGGACAGACGGACGGGAAGGGAGAGAAATAGGAAGCATCAGCTCATAGTTGCGGCACCTTAGTTGTTCATTGATTGCTTTCTCATATGTAACTTGACTGGGACTGGGGGGTGGGCAGAGGGAGCTCCAGCCGAACCAGTGACACCTTGCTCAAGCTAATAACCTTGAGCTTTAAGCCAGTGAGCTTTAAGCCAGTGACCTTGGGGCTTGAGCCAGAGACCATGGGGTCATGTCTGTGATCCCACATTCAAGCCAGTGATCCTGTGCTCAAAATGGTGAGCCCACACTCAAGACACTTTGGCGACATTGAGGTTTCGAACCTGGGTCCTCAGTGTCCCAGGCTGACACTCTATCCAGTGTGCCACTGCCTGCTTAGGCATGGCTTTGCCACTTTTTAACTATGAACACGTTTTTTAATCTCCGTATTTGGTTTCCTTACTATAATATAGTACCTGTATATCAAATATAATATTTAATACTCAGTACAGTTAGCAATTGTGGCTAATATTACTTTCCTTAAATATTATAGTGGAGATATCCCCCAATACATTATCAATTACTTAAGCAAAGTAACAGTGAATTATTAATTAATCCATGTATCGGTAAAAACTTGAATATAATAATTGTTCAATAAATAGAGAAATGAACCGGCTAGGACTGAACGTCTGTGTTTTTGATTTTCTAAAAATTATCTATGGGGGAAGTGAGTTTCATAAGAGAATGAGGGATATGAAACAATAAAATACTATTTTTAAGTCATTAATAATCACTTGTAAATAAAATAGAAAGTTGTTTTATAACAAAAGGTTTTTAGGCCCTGGTCGGTTTGCTTAGTGGATAGAGCGTTGGCCATGCATGTGGACATCCTGGGTTCTATCCCCAGTCAGTGCACACATGAGAAGCAACCATCTGCTTCTCTTCCCCTCACTCTCCCATTTCTCTCTATTTTCCTTTCTCGTAGTCAGTGGCTTGATTGGTTCAAGCGTCAACCCTGGGTGCTGAGGATGACTTATTTGATTCATGGGAGCATGGGCCTTAGATTGGGGTTGCCAGGTGGATACCTGTCGGGACACATGCAGGAGTCTGTCTCACTGTCTCTCTTTGAAAATGTATTAATTAATTACAAAATACCTGCTTTGTGCTAGGCACTGCTCTAGCTAACAGTCAATGAGCAAGGAATAAAACAAAAAAGATCAGTGCTCTTGTGAAACTTAGATTCTGGTTAAAGGAAATAGTCAATAAATAAGGAAAATATACATAAATGCCAGATATTTTTTTTGTTTTATTCATATTTTTTTCAAATTAGCAGTGGGCAGCCTCCTCTCACTTAAAAATAAAGGTGTTTAAAAATTCTAATGCCTAATGCTTGAGACAGTAAGGGAGAGAGAAATCTGGTGATAGTAATATGTTCACATGACAGTTTGGCAGTAAATATCAAAAGTCAGCAACATGTTTGTGTTCCTATCCTTTTACCTGGCAGGTCTACTTTTAAAATTTACCTGAAGGAAAAAATTATCTGAAGGAAAAATTTCTGTATGCCAGTTTCCCTTTCTACCTCTCCCAAATAAAACAGTAGGTGCTTGATGCAGGGAAATGATCTTAATATATTGTTGAAGAGCAATTACTTTTTTTTATGACTTACATGCCAAGCACCTCTAGAATGTATAAGTAGTTTTATCTCATTTTAAAATAAGGTAGCTGATGTACTGCAACATAATAAAGGTCATATATGAAAAGCCCACAGTTACTTTCTTATACACTTAAGAGGAATAGATATTAAGCAGGAATAGGACAAGGATGCCCACTCTTGACACTTTTATTCAACCTGGTACTGTAAGTTCTAGCCAGAACAGTTAGGCAAGAAAAACAAGTAAAAGGCATCTAAATTGGAAAGGAAAAATTAAAATTGTCTTTCTTTGCAGATGACATAACATCAAATGGAAAATTCTAAAGACTCCACAAAAAGAAGGGTATTGGAACTAATAAATGAATTCAGGAAATTTGCAGGATACAAAATTAATATACAAAAATTGGTTGTGTCTTTATATACTAACTGTAAACTATTAGAAATTAAGGCAACAAGCACATTTACAGTAGCATCAAAAGCAATGAAATATTTAGGACTAAGTTCAACCAAGAGGTCAAAGCTATATGCTGAAAAATATAAGACAGTGATGAAATAAAGACACAAATAAATGGAAAGTTATTTCATGCTCATAGATTAGAAGAATTAATATTGTTAAAATGTCTATACCCAAAGTGATCTACCTATTCAATGTAATTCATATAAAATTTCCATTGGCATTTCCCACAGAAATAGAAAAAAAGAAAAGAACTGTCCTAAAATTTACATAGAACGACCAAAGACCCTGAATAATCAAGCAATCTTGAGAAAGAAGACCAAAGCTGGAAATATCAGACCTCCTGATTTCATACTATATTGTAGTTATATCAAAATAGTATGGCATTGGCATAAAAATAGAAACACATGTCAGTTTGAGCCCAGAAATAAACCCATGCATATATGAGTTTGAAGGAGCCAATAGTATATTAAATATTAAAGGTGCTAATAATATGCAGTGGAAAAAGGACAGGCTTTTTAATAAATGGTATTAGGAAAACTGAATAGCCACATGCAAAAGAATAAAACTAGTCCCCATATCTTACACCATTCATAGAAATTAACTCAAAATAGATCAAAGACTCCAATATAAGACCTATAACCATAAAACTCCTTGATAAAAACAGAGTGTAAGCTTCCTTGGCATTGGACTTGGCAGTGATTTTTTTTTAGTTTAAACACCAAAAGCAAAGAAGCAAAATTAAACAAGTGGAACTACATCAAACTAAAAAGCTTCTGCTTAGCAAAGGAAATGAAAAGGCAATCTAGAATGGGAGAAAATATTTGCAAACCATGTATTGATAAGGGGTTAATATCCAAAATGCATAAAGAATGCATACAACTCAATAGCAAGAAAAGTGCTTAACATCACTAATCATCAAGGAAATGCAAATCAAAACCAAATGAGGTAGGCCCTGGCTGGTTGGCTCAGTGGTGGAGCATTGGCCTGGCCTGTGAAATCCTGGATTCAATTTCCAGCCAGGGCACACAGGAGAAGCGCCCATCTGCTTCTCCCCCTTCCCCTTCTCTCTGTCTCTCTCTTCCCTTTCCGCATCCAAGGCTCCATTGGAGCAAAGTTGGCGCAGGTGCTGAGGATGGCTCCGTGGCCTCCACCTTAGGCACTTGAATGACTCCATTTGCAGCAGAGCAATGCCCCAGAGGGGCCGAGCATCTCTGGTGGTCGTGTGGGGTCGATCCTGGTCTGGCAAATGAGGAAGTCTGTCTCTCTGCCTCCCCTGCCCCCCTCCATGTCTCACTTCGGAAAAATACAAAAAAACAACAACAACAAATGAGGTATCACCTTACACCTGTTAGCATAGCTATTATCAAAAAAGACAAAAATAAGTGTTGGCGAGGATATGGAGAAAAGATTGTCCTTGTGTACTCCTAGCGGGAATGTTAACTGGTACAGCCACTGTGGGAAACAGTATGGAGGTTCCTCAAGAAATTAAAAATATAGCCCTGGCTGGTTGGTTCAATGGTAGAGCTTCAGCTGGATGTATGGATATCCTGGGCTTGATTACCGGTCAGGGCACACAGGAAAAGCACCTATCTGCTTCTCCACCCCTCCAGCTCCCTTTCTCTTTTCCTCTCTCCCCCCTGCCCTCCTGGGGCACATGTGAGAGTCTGTCTCTCTATTTCCTCTCCTCTCACTTGGAAAAGAAGAAAAATTAAAAGAAAAAAATTTTAAATATGTAATCCAGAAATTCCAATTCTGGTTATATATATTCAAAAGAAATTAAACCATTGCGTGTGTGTGTGTGTGTGTGTGTGTGTGTGTGTGTGTGTGACAGTGACAAAGAGGCTGGGAGAGGGACAGACAGGAAGGGAGAGAGAAGCATTAAGTCTGTTGTGGCACCTTATTTGTTCATTGATTGCTTTCTCATATGTGCCTTGACAGGGGGGGAGGGCTACAGCAGAGCGAGTGACCCCTTTCTTGCTAAGGCCAGCGACCTTGGGCTTCAAACCAGTAACTGTTGGGCTCAAGCCAGCAACCACGGGGTCATGTCTATGATCCCACACTCAGGCTGGTGAGTTCATGCTCTAGCCAGATGAGCCTACGCTTAAGCCAGCAACCTGGGGGTTTTCGAACCCAGGTCCTCTGGTCCCAGTCTGACGCTCCATCCGCAGCGCCACTGCTTCATCAGGCTGAAACCATTATCTTGAAGAGATATCTGTACTCCTATCTTCATTGCAGCATTTACAATAGCCAAAGTATGGAAACAATTGTGTTTTATCATTGGATGAATGAACCAAGAAAATGTGACACACTCAACCTTAAAAAGAGAAGGAAATCCTGCTGTTTGTGACAGCATGTATGAACTTCGGAGGGCATTATGCTAAGTGAAATAAGATAAAGACATACTACATGATATCACTTATATGTTTGGGGGAGAGTCACACTCATAGAAACACAGGTTAGAAAAATGGTTGCCAGTGGGCAGAAGAAATAGGGAAATGTTGGTAAAAGCACATAAACTTTAAAATGTAGATGGATAAGGTCTGAGTAAGTAATGTATAGTATGGTGAGTGGTTAATAACACTGTGTTCTAGAATTGAAAATTGCTAAGAGACTAGAACTTAAATGTTCTAACCGTCCCCCTCAAAAGATAAATATGTGAAGTGATGGATATCTTATTTAACCTGATAGCAAGAATCCTTTCACAGTATACACGTATATCAAATTATCACATTATACATTTTAAGTATCTTTTTAAAAAGTAATATGGCAACATTCTTAGAGGTTGTGACTTTGCCATGGTCATTAGATCTGGAGTTTGAACACAGGTCTCAGACCAAACTTCAGTTGAAAAGATTAATATAATTACTCTTTCTATAAATTAAGATTTAGCTGTAGCCTGGCCTGTGGTGGTACAGTGATTGGAGCTTCCACCTGGAATGCTGAGATCACTGGACCTCGTGCTTGCCAGTCAAGGCACGTACAAGAAGTAACTATGAGTTGCTGCTTCTCTCTCCCCTCTCACCCACCCTCCCCCCTTTTTCTAAAATCAATAAGTAAAGTCTTATAAAAAAAAAAGATTTAGCTGCAAATGACAGAAATCCAACTGAAACTAATTTAAGCTGAAAGGGGAATATACAGTATTGGCTCATGGACTCTGAGGAAGGTTGAATGGCAACAGAAAGACTGGTTTTCAGTTGATCTTGAATCTGGAGCAGTTAGAACTTGGGACTCGGTTTCAGACTACTACATCTCTTATTTTGACCTCTCTACATGTATCTTCCATTTTCACTCAGTGTTGATTGTCTTTTTCTACACATTGGGACACCTGACCTCCAACAGCCGTTACCTCTGACAGGCTTTCCACTGGGGAGGAAATGCCTTATAGTTGTTTAGGTCCCAACTTAAATAAGTCCCAGGAGAGGGACTTACTACTTTGTCTTGGTTCTGGTCTTTATCCTTGGACCAGTCAGTCAGCTGTGGGATCAAGTTCATTTAGGCACATAGCAGGTGCTGGTGTTCATGTACTTGTGAGAGTGTATAGTTTTCAAGAGAACAGCCAATAGATGGAGGAAGAGGTTGAAGGTGTGTTTGGCATACAATCCTGTGAATATAGACTATAACTTCTTTGTTTTACTATTTATGATAGTGAAAAATTGGAAGCAAGTTGAATATCCTACAGTGGAGCTTAATCAGTTGTAGTTCACTGACTTAATGGATTACATAACCATTAAAATTATGATTATAAAGACCTTAGAAACACAGATATGCTTGTGATGCTAAGTGGGAACTTATGAGACAGAGTCACTGTGGACCACAGTCTAGTCCCTAGTTTTTTTTGCAGATCTTCATGCTTGGTTTTGTCGTGGCATCCAGAGCTGATCATAATCTTTATTTTTTCTTCTTTACCTTTTAAGAGAGAAAGACAGAGACAGGAAGCGCGAGAGGAGAAACATCAACTTGTAGTTGCGTTACTTTAGTTGTCCAATGAGTGTCATATGTGCTTTGACCAGGGGGTTCCAGCCTAGCTAGTGTGATTAATAATAGGGATTATACAGTGTCTTTTTGTGACTCACTTATTTCACTTAGCAACGTCTACAAGGTTCATATATGTTGTGGCATGTATCAGAATTTCCTTCCTTTTAAGGCTAACTAGCATTCCATTGCATGTATATACCACAGTTTGTATACCCATTTATCTATCAGTGGACATTGAAGTTGCTTCCACTCTGGCTGTTGTGACTAATGCTGCTGTGAACATATGTGTACAATTATCTCTTCAGCACCCTGCTTTCAGTGATTTTGAGTAAATACCCAGAGGTAGAATTGCTGGATCATATGGTTATTCTTTTTTTAATGTTTTGAGTAACCACCATACTGTTTTCCAAAGCGGCTATACCATTTTACATTTCTGCCAACAGGACTTTTCATATTTTATATACAGTGTGTCCGTAAAGTCATGGTGCACTTTTGACTGGTCACAGGAAAGCAACAAAAGACGATAGAAATGTGAAATCTGCACCAAATAAAAGGAAAACCCTCCCAGTTTCTGTAGGATGATGTGGCAGCATGTGTGCATGCACAGATGATGACGTAACACCATGTATACAGCGGAGCAGCCCACGGCCATGCCAGTTGAGATGTAGGTGGTACAGAGGAAAGTTTAGTGTGTTCTGTGGCTTGCTAAATTCAAATCCGTGACCAAAATGCAATGTGAATATCGGTGCGTTTATAACAAAGCGCCACGTCATAGGAATAACATTACATTACTCGGTGGATAAGCAGTTGAATGAAACCGGTAGTTTGGTGGAGAAACCCCGTTCTGGTAGGCCATCAGTCAGTGACGAGTCTGTAGAGGCTATACAGGATAGCTATTTAAGGAGCCCTAAAAAATCTGTGCGTGCGTGCGCCCGACAGTTACACCTAAGCAATACTACAGTTCATAAGGTGTTAAAGAAACGTCTGTGTTTTGCGGGGTACAAATTGTGGCTGTTGCACGCTGTCAAACCGGCGGATAGACCCACACAATGCACATTGGCTACAGATATGCTTCATGAGATCGACTAATGATGCAAGATTTTTGCAGAAGATTGTGTTTAGCGATGAGGCGGCCTTCCATATCTATGGGCATGTTCATCACCATAATGTCCAAATATGGGCTGTTGAACATCCTCATGCCTACGTTGAGTATGAATGTAACACCCCTAAAGTGAACATGTGGTGTGGCCTGATGCATGATAAGGTGATAGGCCCATTTTTTTTTGCGGAGCAGTCTGTGATGGCAAACACCTATCTTGACATGTTGGAATTGTATGCAATGCCACAATTTCCAGAAGGTTTCATCTTTCAACAGGACAGCACGCCTCCACACTGCGCCACCATTGTTCATGAGTTTCTGGATAGAACATTCCTCCGGCAGTGGATAGGCAGGGGTTCTGTCAAGCCATGGCCACCACGATCCCCGGATCTGACACCCTCAGACTTTTACTTTTGGGGTTATGTGAAGCAACATGTGTACATTGAACGTATCAAAGACATTAATCACTTAAAACAGAGAATCACAGACGTTATTCACTGTTACACCAGACATCCTTACCCATGTGTGGCAAGAACTTCACTATCGTTTGGATGTGTGTAGGGCAACAAATGGAGCCCGCATCAAACTGAATAGGTATGAAACTGGGAGGGTTTTCCTTTTATTTGGTGCAGATTTCACATTTCTATCGTCTTTTGTTGCTATCCTGTGACTGGTCAGAAATGCACCATGACTTTACGGACACACTGTATTTTGGTGTATCAGCTGTAATTTTCTGTTTCATGAACCCTTCAATTGATTAAGACAATGTTTATAATGTCTTCAGTATCGGTAGTGATACCATTTTGTCCACTTACATTGGTTACTTAAGCCAATCCTTTTTTAAAAATCAATGTCGCCTGGGTTTTATAGATTTTAACTTTTCAAATAATTGATTTTGTGCTTTGCTGATCTTTTTTATTGTATATTGTTTTTATTTTGTTCATTTGCTCTTAATAACTTCTACTCTCTGAGTTTGCTTTGCTGTAGGTCTCACACTCCTTTGGGTCTATTGGTGTTTGCACAATCACATCCTGAGTTTGTGTGGATGTTCTCCCTTCTTTCTACCCCTTCTAAAACAATTTTCCAGATGCATTCAGGGTTTGTTTTATTTGTATGTTTGTTTTAATAAAGAGAATAAATTGGGAAGAAAGAAGTAGAGGTGTTAGAAATTGTCCTCTCTCAGCACTAGGCTTCAACTTCATTATCAGCTATACTTAAAATTCTAACATACTCTGATGGAAAAGATTATCAAATGCAGTTTATAACAGTGTTACTTTTTCCCCCCTCCCTTGCAGGACCCGTTGGGGCCCAGCCCCTACTCATGGTGCCCAGAAGACCTGGCTATGGCACCATGGGCAAACCCATTAAATTGCTGGCTAACTGTTTTCAAGTTGAAATTCCAAAGATTGATGTCTACCTCTATGAGGTAGATATTAAACCAGACAAGTGTCCTAGGAGAGTGAACAGGTAAGAACCATGAAGTTGTGGAGATTTTTTGCTGTTGGTATTTGTCTTTGCCATAGTATTTGTTTATCTTATGTATCCAATGATAATGTCTAAAGTTTGACCAAGAATACATGCTAATTTTTTTTAAAAAATTGATTATATTTCAGAGGTGTGATGGTAGGTAAAATTTCCAAACAGCCATGAAATATTTCCATTATCACATGAATTTTTTTTCCTTAGACTTTTTTTAATGTTGTTTTTTTTTTTAGATTTTATTTATTCATTTTAGAGAGAGACAGAGAGAGAGAAAGGAGAAGGAGCAGAAAGCATCAACTCCCATATGTGCCTTGACCTGGCAAGCCTGGGGTTTTGAACCGGCAACCTCAGCATTTCAGGTTGATGCTTTACCCATTGCGCCACCACAGGTCAGGCATCACATGAACTTGTATGTTCTTTCTATAATGATCAAAAAGGTCCAGGTAATTTTTAGATGCTTTAGAAATCAGACTGAGCATCTTTTCCTTTGCTATTGGCTAATGTACCTTTTATCTCCTACCCCACCTCATCCTTTTCTGATGTTTCCTTTAACATGATGGTGGTGATAGAGATTGTGGTTGTCATGGTTTCATGCTTTCTGTGTTCCTGATCCTCAACTCCTAAGTGTTCCTTATTCTTATATAGGAGCAAGTACATGTGTTATGTAAAGGTTTTTCAATATGCTTTCAGTAAGCTTCTTCTCATGTTCCCCAAATACTCTGTGTGTATGTGTTTATGACTGTGATTTAGGTAATACAGGGAATATGAAAGGAAATAAGGAGGTTTAAAGAAAAGACTTACGGACAAAACATTTAGAAAACAATGATGCTCAACATTTTGGTTTGTAGTATCAAATACCCCAGGCTTTTCTAATTCAATAGGTATTATTAAAGACAAAGCTGGTTCTTTCTGTCAAGAAATTTGTAACTTAATGGAGATAAGATGCATAAGACATATGAAGTAAGTGAGCACTAAGAAACTTTATGATAATATGTAAAAGATATGAATTATTATAATTGACATGTAATGCAGAGTTCTTTGGAGACTAGGAAGGACATTGTGGAGTATTACATGTGGAAAGTATCTTAAGAGATCAGCTAATCTGATACCCTTTTTTATAGCTGAAATGCAGAAAGGTTAAGAAGCTTACTCAAGAACACTCATTTCTAGTAGCAAAGTGAGACCAGAACTCCAGAAACCTAACTTAATAGTCATTAAGAAATATTTATAAAGCAAGAGGAAACAGAATAGAGTTAATCTAAAAGTTTGTAAAAAGAACCCTTTTTAATCATGAGGCAGCAATATTGATGTATGAATGGATAAAGAAGAATATATGTAATGGAATACTACTCAGACATGAAAAAAAATAAAATCTTACCATTTGTGACAGTTTGTGTGGACCATGAGGGAATTTTGTTAAGTGAAATAAGTCAGTCATAAATAAGACAAATGCCATATGATTTCATTTACATAAGGAATCTAAAATGAACATAAATTATTACATAACTAGTCAAAGTTGGCGGGCTTCTGAAATTAGTTTAGTTTCTACACTTTGACAACTGGAATTCTGGAAGTTAGAAGGAACTAGATAGAACTTTACAATACCTTTTCAATATTAGCTAAACAGTTATGGGCCAAAATGCAACAGTATTTAAATCAACACATATGAGGTTTCTCCTGTCCGTATGCCACATGCTTAAATATTTGTCTCTATGGCATTAATCATAATACAGACTGATGTAGCCAAACAGGTTTCCACTTTAGTCAGAGGAGTTTTCTTGGACAAAAATATCTAGGAATGGCCCTAACCAGTTGGCTCAATGGATAGAGAACCAACCTAGCATGTGGATGTCTCAGGTTCGATTCTCTGTCAGGGCAAACAAGAGAAGCAACCATCTACTTCTCTTCCCCTCTCTCTCCTCTTTTCTTGTTTTTCTCCAGGCAGTGAGGATAGTTTGGTTGGTTCGAGTGAGTCAGCCCTAGGTGCTGAGTTAGCTTGGTTGATTCTAGCATCAGCGCCAAACAGGGTTGCTGGGTGGATCCTGGTCAGGTCACACTCAGGAGTCTGTCTCATTGTGTCCCTTCCTCTCACTTAAAAAACAAAAAATCTAGGAAATGCTTGTGAATCTTTTTGTGAGTTAACTTTTCTACTTTAGACTTTCTGTCGGTTGATTTTCTTTTCCTTTCTTCACCCCTTTGGGGTGCGTGTGTGTATGTTTTCCTATTTAATGATTTTGATTGAAAATGATTATTTGGTAAAAGAGCATGTTTGTTAAGCAGATTTCAGATGTTTCTAGTTTTGTTTGTTTTAAAACAAGTGGTCTCAATAGCTAAAAATAAAATAGCTTTAGAAATATTATAACCTGACCTGTAGTGGCACAGTGGATAAGGCATTGACCTGGAACGTTGAGGTCGCTCATTTAAAAAACCCTTGGCTTGCCTGGTCAAGGCACATATGGGAGTTGATGCTTCATGCTCCTCTCCCCTTCTCTCTCTCTCTCCCCTCTCTTCCCTCTGAAATGAATAAATTAAAAACAATAACAATAAAAAGAGGAAAAACTGTTTCTTTAAAAACAAAGAAAGAAAAATATGATGTAGGCCCTGGCCAGGTGTCTCAGTGAATAGAGCATGATGGTGGTGCGCCAAGGTCATGGATTTGATCCCCTCTCAGGGCACATATGAGAAGAAACCAAACAAGTGCACAACTAAATGGAACAACTAAATGGAGCAGTGAGTTGACTCTCTCAAATCTATGGGGAAAAAAATTTTTAAAAAATATAATTACGTATAAGTTCTGTAACTTGAGATCTTATGGTAGTTTGTCCAGCTACTAAATATATATGGAGATAAGCCTTGAGTAGACTGTTAAGTTCTTATTCAAAATCATGAATAATGAAATGCATGGGAAAAATTGTATCTACAACATGATTGTAACTAAAATCTATTTTAGATACAGATAAAGATATGAAAGAATCTTAAAATATTTCTAGAGGATTTTAAATTTGGGGGGGGTTCAATTTTCTTTTATAAATTAAACATTAATAGTCATTGCACTATTATAATTACTGTTACCATTATATTATAATTAATGACATGGTGTCAAATATTTGTATTGTATATGAATGTAATGTAATTCTGATGATTGAATTTTAGAAGGAAAAAATATATTGATACCATTTTAGCTTTTTAAATGGAAATCTCAAATCAGTGTTTGAAGGAATTCCTTTTCTGCTGTTATTAGAAATATCATTGGAATAGTGTTATAATTTGCCAAGAGAGGGACATACTTTTTTAAAATAACTACTTTAATGATGTAAAATTCATACATCATACAATTCACTCATGTAATGTGTACAATTCAGTGGTTTTTAGTATGATCACAGAGGTGGCGTACAACCATTACCATTCTCTAATTTTACACCATTTTGTCCTCCAAAAAAGAAATCCCATACTCATTTTTTTTTTCTTTTTTACAGGGACAGAGAGAGTCAGAGAGAGGGATAGATAGGGACAGACAGACAGGAACGGAGAGAGGTGAGAAGCATCAATCATTAGTTTTTCGTTGCCGTTGCGACACCTTAGTTGTTCATTGATTGCTTTCTCACATGTGCCTTGACCGTGGGCCTTCAGCAGACCGAGCAACCCCTTGCTGGAGCCAGAGACCTTGGGTACAAGCTGGCGAGCTCTTTGCTCAAGCCAGATGGGCTCGCGCTCAAGCCTGGGGTCTCGAACCTGGGTCTTCCGCATCCCAGTTTGATGCTCTATCCACTGCGCCACCGCCTGATCAGGCCCCATACTCATTTAAAAATTTATTTGTTTATTGATTTTATTTTATTTTATCTTTTATTCCTTTTTTTTTTTTTGACAGAGAGTCGGAGAGAGGGACGATAGGGACAGACAGACAGGAAGGGAGAGAGATAAGAAGCATCAGTTCTTTGTTGCAGCTCCTTAGTTGTTCATTGATTGCTTTCTCATATGTGCCTTGACCCTGGGGTAGGGCTGCAGCAGAGTGAATGACCCCTTGCTCAAGCCAGCAACCATGGGGTCACGTCTATGATCCTATTCTCAAGCCAGCGACCTCTCGCTCAAGTTGGTGAGCCCGTGCTCAAGCCAGTGACCTCGGGGTTTTGAACCTGGGTCCTCTGCACCCCAGTCCAATGCTCTATCCACTGTGCCACCACCTACCTGGTCAGACTATTTTATCTTATTTTTAAAAATGTCTTAATTATTGATTTCAGCTAGAGAGTAAGGGGGAGAGAGAGAGACAGGAACATTGAACTATTCCTGTGTGAGCCCTGTTTGGGTATCGAACCAGCAACCCCAGCACTTCTAGACAGTGCTCTAACCAACCAAGCTATCTAGCCAGGACATATTTATTGATTTTAGAGAGACAAGAAGGGGGAAGGAGACAGACAGACAGACAGGAACATCAATCTGTTCCTGCATGTGTCCCAACCAGGGACCCAAACCCACAACCAGTGTGCTTCAGGACGAAGCTCTAACCAACCGAGCTATCTGGCCAAACAAAGCCCGTACTCATTAGCAGTCACTACCCATTCATTGCCTCCCTTCCCACAGCTCCTGTCAAACACTAATCTACTCTCTGTCTCTGTAGATATGCCTTTTGTAGACATTTCATATAAATGGAATTATGCAATATGTGGCCTTTTATGTGACTTTTTTCACTTCACACGTTTTCATGGTTCATCCAAGTTGTGACGTGTTACTGTTGCGTTCCTTTTCATTACTGAATAATATTCCATTGTATGGATATTTTATCAATTTACCAGTTGATGGACATGTGACTTGTTTATACTTCTTAGCTTTTAATAAATAATGCTGCTATGAATATTTGTATACAGGATTTTGTGTGGCTATGTGTTTTCATTTCTCTTGGGTGTTTACTTCAGAGTCAAATCATATAACTCTGTGTTTACTCTTTTGAGGAACTGCCAGACTTTTTCAAAGTGACTGCATCATTTTACATTCCTGTTTAACAGTGTTTGTTGATTCCAATTTCTGCACATTTGTTATCTGTCTTATTTTTTATAATCA
Source organism: Rhynchonycteris naso (assembly GCA_037038555.1). Taxonomy (NCBI): domain Eukaryota; kingdom Metazoa; phylum Chordata; class Mammalia; order Chiroptera; family Emballonuridae; genus Rhynchonycteris; species Rhynchonycteris naso. Next base: position 210,691,336 of record CM072997.1, on the reverse strand, counting down.
TCTTAGTGGCTTTTAAGTAGTAATCTCATTGTCATTTTGGTTTTCATTTCCCTAATGGCTTGATGTTGAATCTCTCATGTACTTACTGGCCATTTATATTTTTGGAGAAATGTCTATTCAGATCCTTTGCCCATTTTTAAATGGAATCTATTGTCTTTTCATTGAGCTTTTACAGTTCTTTTATACCTTCTAGTTAAAAATCCCTTATGTGACCTTTTTTAAAAAAAGAAACAAGTTTATATTGACTCATTTTAGAAAGGAGGAGAGAGAGAAAGGGGGAGAAGCAGGAAGCATCAACTTCCATATATGCCTTGACCAAGCATGCCACGGGTTTTGAATCACTGACCAGGTCGATACTTTATCTACTGCGCCAACACGGGTCAGGCTGTGAGCTTTTGATTGATAATGATCATTGAAGATGATTTGCAAAAATTTTTCCCTTTCTGTATGTTGCCTTTTTACTTTATGATGTCTTTTGAAGCACAACCATTTTTAATTTTGAAGAAATCCAATTAACTTTTTCTTTTGCCAGTTAGTTATTCTTTTGGTGTCATACCTAGAGAGACCCATTTCTGATTAAAATGAGTTAGAAGATGTACCCGAGAGAACACTATTGGTGAAAAATCACAGTGTAGTGTTTAGCTATCTTAGGGGAACTGTATATACAAAATATCTTAATTTATTATATGTCAGTTTATTTTCCTTGTCAGTTAATCACTTGGAAGGTAGGAAAGCTAATCGATAGTGATTATTTCAAATCTCAAAATTCTTTTAAAGTAGCACCTATGTATATTTAAACTTCAGAGACTAATGTGTAGGGTTTATTCCTAACATCTGCCCATTAGTGGAGATTTAAATTATAATAAATAATAGCAGCTGTATAATATTCCATTGTATGGATGTGCCTTGATTTGTTTGCTTTTGGTCTGCTCCGGTTTTTTTCCTTACATTGTTAAATTTATTTAAGCCTGTTATCTCAATCTACTATGTGGTTATACCAAAATAGAATGCTGTTGGTACTAGATTTAAAGATACATGGACCCTCACTGGAATTTTAATTCTAAATCCTACAGTAACTTTTAAAACTTAAAGATTAATTTTTTGATGGGTATACAACATAATCAACTGTCCAAATAATGTGGAGATGTTTTCTCTAAATCCATGTACTCTGATTAACCAATGTCACCCTATTAAATTTAATTGTCTAAAAAAATTTTATTTTTGGATATTCCCTATCTTTTCATTTAACTATTTAAGTTATTGTGCCCCTGCATTGTGTCAGGCATTGTGCTATATTCTGTAGATAACAAAATAAATAAGACATGATCCCTGATAAAGATTTCATGGTCTATATGGGGTAACAAGTTCTGAGAGATATGCCTTATGTGCTAAGAGTAATGAGAATTTTATTAACCAATGTCACTCCAATAAATTCAATTTTTAGGTTTCTGCTTTTGGTTAGGGAGGAATATGGGGTATATATATGACTTGGTATCTGAGCTGAATAGTTGCCCATTGGGTTAGGGGAAAAAATAATCCATATAGAGAGAACATGAGCAAAGGTAAGACATGTTTATGTAACAAACGTAGGTCAGCATAAATAGAGTAACTAGAATCTGAAAAGTTAGCTAAGTACATTATGAAGGATCTCAAATTCATGCTAGGCTTGTGAATTCAGTAACAGTAGAGAGCCATTGGAGGCTTTTGAGAAAATAAGGAACATATACATACTACTTACAAAAATTAGGGGATATTCCAATGTGAATATGAAGCAATAAAATATCCCCTAATTTTTGTGAACAGTATATTTAAAAGCATAACTAGTGACAGTGTGAAGAATGAATAAGAGAAGAGAAAGACAAGTCCTGGAGAGCATTTGGAAGGCTGTTGCAGTAGTCTGGATCAATTGGTCTTCAAACTTACTTCTTCTTCTTATTATTATTATTCAGTGAGAGGGAGGGAAGCAGAGATATAAGACTCCTGCATGCACCCCAACGGGGATCCACTTGGCAAACCCACTAGGGGGCAATGTTCTGCCTGTCTGGGACCGTTGCTCTGTTGCTCAGCAACCAAGCTCTTAGTGCCTGAGGTGGAGGCCATGGAGGCATCCTCAGCTCCCAGGGCCAACTTGCTCCAGTCGAGCCATGGCTACAGGAGAAGAGAGAGAGAGAGAAAGAAAGAAGCACGAGAGGGGGAGGGATGTAAAAGCAGATGGTGGTGTCTTCTATGTGCTCTGACTGGGAATTGAACCTGGGACATCCACACACCAGGCTGATGCTCTACCATTGAGCCAACCAGCCAGGGCAAGGTCTTCAAACTTTTGATCACATATCCCCAAACATAAAATATGTTTGACCATACACTTGATAGATAAATATATAGACATACACGTTTTGTTTTGTTTTTCAAGTGAGAGGAGGGGGGATAGATAGACTCCCACATGAGTCCTGACCAGATCCACCAGGCAACCCCACCCCCATCTGGGGATGATGCTCAAATCAACTAAGCTATATTTAGCACTTGAGGCTGATGCGCTCTGACCAATAGAGCCATCCTCAGTCAACGCTCGACCAACTGAGCCACTAGCTATGAAAGGGAAAAGAGAGAGAAGGAGAGAAACAGATGGTTGTTTCTTATGTATACCTTAACCAGGGATCAAACCCAGGACATCTGCATACCAGGCTGATGCTCTATCCACTGAGCCAACTGGCCAGGGCTGTTACAGTACATATTTTAAAATTTTAATTTATAGACATGTAGTCATATTCTAACATATTGCATAACTATAGAAAAATTAAAGGAAGAAACAATATTTTGAAGTAAACAATTTAAGAACATATTTAATAAATTTGAAAATTTCAGATTAATGTAGCAAAAACCTAACCTGAATATGTGCCACACCCTTGAACTGAAATAAGGTGCAACATGCTAAAAATGAATAAATGAGTGAGAGTTCACCCATAACTCTTGTATGTTGCAGAGCTCCCATTATTCTGTTAGAATCCCTGGTGTATCATATGTTACACCTAACCATCTCACATGGACTGAGAGCATCAATGTCAATCTATATTCATTAATATTAGTAAATATATTTTTAATTTTTGATTTTTAGAAAGACAGAGGAAAGGCGTTGGAGAGAAAGAAGCATTCAATTGTTGTTCCACTTAGTTGTGGTTTAATTGTTTGCTTCCCTTATGTGCCCTGACCTGGGATCGAGCTTGCAATCTTGGTGCTGCAGGATGATGCTGAAACCGACTGAGCTAACCAGCCAGGACCAGTAAATCTTAATTTCAAATTGTTAGATAAAAGTTAAATACAAAAACTGTTTTTCTTATACTTCAGCGTACCCACTAGCTCTTCTGGTACCTATTTTTCTAGATTAGAGGCAGTGTGTTCTAAGACTTAACTAACAGCAGTGGTGAAGAAAGGGCTTAGATGATTTAGAAGACTGAATAATTTAGGTGTGTAAGGAAAGGGAAGAGATAAGAATGGCTTCATAGTCTCTAGCTTGTGTAATGTTGATGGCTTTAACAGAAACACAGATGGTGAAAGGACCAAGTTTTTATTTTTTGTTTTTGGATATCTGGATTTTGAAGTCTGTAAGAAGCATCAAAATGGAGTTCAATAGATTATTGAAAGTAAGTGCCTACAGCTCAGGAGATTGAAGTCAGGATGGAGATTGAGATTTGAGACACATCAGCATATAGGTGATAGTTAATAGGGAAAGTGAGTAGAGTCAAGAGGACTGAGAATAGATCTCTGGGGATACTATTGTTTCAGGTTTGCCATTGAAGACACTGAAGAGACCGGAAAGATAGGAGAACCAGGGCAAACAGCAGGTGTTTTTTATTTAGAAAAGGTAAGTCAAGGATCTGGTTCTTTTTTTTTTTTTTTTTTTTTTTACAGGGACAGAGAGAGAGTCGGAGAGAGGGATAGATAGGGACAGACTGACACGAACGGAGAGAGATGAGAAGCATCAATCATTAGTTTTTCGTTGTCATTGTGACACCATAGTTGTTCATTGATTGCTTTCTCACATGTGCCTTGACTGCGGGCCTTCAGCAGACCGAGCAACCTCTCGCTGGAGCCAGCAACCTTGGGTCCAAGCTGGTGAGCTTTAGCTCAAGTCAGATGGGCCCTGTGCTCAAGCTGGCAACCTTGGGGTCTCGAACCTCGGTCTTCCACATCCCAGTCCGACGCTCTATCCACTGTGCCACAGCCTGGTCAGGCAAGGAACTTGATGTTGAAGGATTGATTACAGTGGCAAATGCTAAAAGAAGCTAAGTGTAAAGGCCAAAAGAGACCGTGTCTATTAAGAAGTCAGTGGTGGCCAGAGGGAGAAGTGTTGTAGGGGAGAGTTGTTAATGTAAGCCAGATTGAGTTAAAAATTTATTTCTCAGTCTAAAGTAATCTGTCAGTTATTTGTGAATGTTAAAAATGTTTACTTCACTAGATTAGCTGTGTGGTTATATAAGATTATGAAAGAATTCACACTCGTGAAATGACTACGAAGATAGATAATAGTAAAATGGCCTGACCAGGCGGTGGCACAGTGGATAGAGCGTCAGACTGGGATGCGGAAGACCCCGGTTTGAGACCCCAAGCTCGCCAGCTTGAGCGCGGGCCCATCTGGCTTGAGTGAAGGCTTGCCAGCTTGGACCCAAGGTCGCTGGCTCCAGCAAGGGGTTGCTTTGGTCCGCTGAAGGCCCGCGGTCAAGGCACATGTGAGAAAGCAATCAATGAACAACTAAGGTGCCGCAATGGCAATGAAAAACTAATGATTGATGCTTCTCACCTCTCTCCATTCCTGTCTGTCTGTCCCTCTCTCTGACTCTCTCTCTGTCCCTGTTAAAAATAAATAGATAAATAAAATGGTCTGGTGTACTACAGACTTTATATTATAAAGTATTAAAAATTTGACCTAAAATATAATCTATTTCTTGTCTACTCTGTGTCTTTTAAACTTTATGATACAAAAGTATTCATTGGCTACCTTCTCTTCTACTTATTACCGAGTTATAAAGAAAGAGTACAGGTTGGAAGGATACAAAAAAGACTGACAGCCATTGTAGTTGTTTTATAAACGTCTGGGTGATTTTAGCATCTTGTTATACCTTAGTAGTCTTCTTTCTTTCTGTCTTTATTGTGACAGGTTAATTTATTGTAGCTTTGATTACTAAACAAATGTGTGTAATCACTGTGGGGGAAATATTATTTCAGGTCTTGTCCAGTACACTAGAATAATTCCCGTTCTACCTTATGGAAACAGAGTATTATTAAGAGGTACCTAAAAATGAGATGCAGCCTGACCTGTGGTGGCGCAGTGGATAAAGCGTCGAACTAGGAACACTGAGGTCACCAGTTCAAAAACCCTGCACTGCTCTGGTCAAGGCACATATGGGAGTTGATGCTTCCAGCTCCTCCCCCCTTTCTCTCTCTGTGTCTCCTCTCTAGAATGAATAAAATAAAAAGAAATTAAAAATAAAATAAAATAATTCTTCATTTAAAAAAAAAGATTTATTAAAAATGAGATACAGGTGGGTCTTTATAACCTATGGTAACAATAAATAGAAAAATAATTTCCTTTTTTATATTAAGGTTCCCTCCCTTATATTTATGAGTCAGGAGGTAAAGTGGAACTTACTGAAACCAGTATTAAATTTTACTTTACTGTCTGTGACAACTGTCAGAGGGGAGGGGGATTGGGAGAGCTGGGTGAAAAAGGCGAAGGGATTAAGAAAAAAGAAAGACAACAGTCAGAGGAAAAGGAGGTTAGGTGGAGGTGGAAGAGGGCAAAGTGGGGATAAATAGTGGCAAAAAGAGCCTGACCAGGTGGTGGCGCAGTGGATAGAGCGTCCGACTGGGATATGGAAGACCCAGGTTCGAAACCTTGAGCTTGCCAGCTTGAGCGCGGACCTATTTGGCTTGAGCAAAAGCTCGCCAGCTTGAACCCAAGGTCGCTGGCTCCAGCAAGGGGTGGCTCGGCCTACTGAAGGCCGGCGGTCAAGGCACATGTGAGAAAGCAATCAATGAACAACTAAGGTGTTGCAATGGCAACGAAAAGCTAATGATTGATGCTTCTCACCTCTCTCTGCTCCTGTCTGTTTGTCCTTATCTATCCCTCTCTCTGACTCTCTCTCTGTCCCTGTAAAAAAAAAAAAAAAAATAGTGACAAAAAGAAACATGATTTTAGATGGTGAGTACAAAGTACAGTATGCAGACAGACGATTTATAGAGTTGTGCACTTGAAACATGTTTGGTTTTATTAATTTCTCCGCAATAAATTCAATAATAAATAAATAAAATGTACAGAAAAGAAAATGAGAGGAGAGCCTAAGGAGTACACTAGAAAAAAAATATCACTCACAAAAGAAGGTAATAATAATGTAGTAACAGGAACAATAAACATACAAGGCATAGAAAAAACAAAAAAATATATTTTACTTTACAGTCTGAGCATCAGAACATGATAGAATCAAAAGACTTGAAACCAGAATATAGGAAATGGTGGTTGGGGTAAAAGGTACTTGAGGTAGGCTGTAGCCCTTTGTAAGACATAATATAACCAGGTTGGTTTCATTCTGGTGGTAGTAATCGTCAGCTAGTTTTAGGGATTTTAGAATTTTACCCTGATGTTCTAAAAATGCATTATATTATACTCTGCAAGAATTTATTCCTCTTCAGATTAAAGTTATTAGTAAAAGGAAACCACTGAAGATTGGTTAGAAGTTCTTATCCTTATTTACTCATATTTTCTTTCCCAAATTGCTTTCTTAAGTATACTTGGAAGTTATAATTTTATGTATTTTGGTGATTGTGGTTTTACTTTTTATTATAAGCTAAGAAGCTAGCTTAACAATGTACACAACCACAATATAGAGAACATTCACTTCATAGTTTCTGCTAATTATCAGAATTCTTTTTTTAAAATTAATTTCTGTATTTGATGCTGTTGCATTGTGATGTATCTGTTTATCGTTTGGGAAGACTTCAGTACTTCAGTGTAAATCTTGAGGTATTTTTTTGAAATAATTATGCTTAAAATTTCATATAAAAATAACATCAGACATATTTACGCCCCCCCCCAAAAAAAAAGTACTTTCATGAATATCCCATTTGGTTCTTGTAACAACCACAGACTATTAATCCCATTTTTTATAAATTAACATTCCTTTTTTATTTAGACAATTAATTTTAACAGGGTGACATTGATTAATTAGGGTACATAGATTCAGAGAAAACATGTTCAGGTCATTTTGACATTTGATTATGTTGTATACCTATCACCCAAAGTCAAATTGTCTTCTGTCACCTTCTATTTGGTTTTCTTTGTGCCCCTTCCCTCCTCCTCCCCCTCTTCTCCCCCCACTCCACCGCCCCCCCCCCCGTAACCACCACACTCTTGTCTATGTCCATGAGTCTCATTTTTGTGTCCCACCTATGTATGGAATCATGCAGTTCTTAGTTTTTTCTGATTTACTTATTTCACTCAGTATAATGTTATCAAGGTCCATCCATGTTGTTGTAAATGATCCTATGTCATCATTTCTTATGGCTGAGTAGTATTCCATAGTATATATGTACCACATCTTCTTTATCCAATCCTCTATTGAAGGGCTTTTTGGTTGTTTCCCATTTTTATTTATAAAGGAACTAACCTCAGAGAGGCCAAGTGACTTTCATAACAACTTAGTGACAGAATGGGACTAAAAACTTGTGTCTAAGTAAGTTACCCTTTGAGAGAGTTTTATCTCTCTCTATTTTCACATGCCTGTCTGATGAACATTCTAGTAAACTGCCCTTTACCACAGTATCTTTTGAGATAAGAAATGAAAATTTGATGTGCCTAGATTTGTCACTTTGTTAACTTGCTTACTAAAGTTTTATTGAAAGTCTAAATATATCAATTAATTACATCCTATTAGTGAAAGGTTAAAGTGAAGAGACATAATAAATGATGGTCCTCATAAAAGCTGATTTCCTTTGAAACATGTTTTCACAGTTATGAACTCAAAGTAGTTTAGTGTTAAAATTGCCCAGTTATATATAGAGTTCTAACACCATTCTGTTAAGGCTCTGAAGCCTTAAGTTCAAATCAGTGTGTAGTGTAATTCATAAAGAAGTTTCTATATCTGATGCCAAGATAAAATCTTCAGTGCTTTATTATTTGGTATTCATGTAATTAAAATTTTACTGTTAGAGGAGATTGCAAAGGTTTTTCATTTCAGTCTTCTAATTGGTATCCTCCGTGTCATAACTGCTTGTTTAACAGTCTGGCAAGGATGAACTTCAGTACTTTAAAAGATAGTATAATCCACTTGTGAATAACTCCGATAATTAGAAAATGTTAGAAATTATTGTTTCAAAATCTAGCTCCTTATATTTTTCCAACTATTTGTCCTAGTTCTGTTATTCCATACAAAATAAATTTTCTACTCAGTTTTGTGCATGACAGTCGATCAAAATAGCCAAAGGCATCTATAATTACCTTTGAGTCTTTTCTATTCCAGACTACAAGTCCCTTAGTTTGATTTATTTTTAATCATATTGCATGAATTTCTATCAGGATTACCTTCCGGTTATATTTAATTTTTTAAGGTCTTAAATTTTTCCAAATTGAAGGGAGTACTCGAGAATGTGAAATGACCTCTGTAATATATGATGGAATATTTACCCACCATGTACTGGGTACCTAAATATATGCACCCTAAGTTTTTTTTTTTGTTTTCTTATTCAGTGAGAGTAGGAGAGCCAGAAACAGAATCCCACATGTGCCCCAACTAGGATTGACCTGGCAAGCCCACTAGGGGGCAGCGCCCTGCCCATCTGGGGCATTGCTCTGTAGCTCAGCAACTGAGCTCTTAGTGCCTGAGGTGGAGGCCATGGAGCCATCCTCAGAGCCCAGGAACCAACTTTCTTCATTTGAACCATGGCTACAGGAGGGGAAGAGAGAGACAGAGGGGAAAGGGTGGAGAAGCAGGTGGGCGCTTCTCCTGTGTTCCGTGACTGGGAATCAAACCCAGAACATTCACACTCCAGGCCAACACTCTAAAACTGAGCCAACTGGCCAGGGCTGCAACCTGAGTTCTTTAATGTTGAGGAAGATGCATCATACCATTAGCTCATTCTAGATTTGTAGTCAGTCGCCCAAAGACCCTTTCCACAAAAGCAGTAGGTAAGTTCAGATGCTCTAACTTGTTCTTATTGCAGTTGAACTTTTTTTTCCCCCGGAAGTTAGAAGTGGGGATGCAGCCAGACAGACACTTGCATGCACCTGACTGGGATCCACCCGGCATGCCCACCAGGGGGCGAAGCTCTGCCCATCTAGGGCGCTGTTCCGCTGTGGCTGGAGCCACTGTAGCACCTGAGGCTGAGGCCATGGAGCTCTCCTCAGCGCCCAGGCCAACTTTGCTCCTATGGAGCCTTTGGCTATGAGTGGGGAAGAGAGAAGAGAGAGAGAGAGAGAGAGAGAGGAAGAAGAGGGGGAAGGGTGGAGAAGCAGATGGGCGCCTCTCCTATGTGCCCTGACCGGGAATCAAACCCAGGACTTCCACATGCCAGGCCAACACTCTACCGCTAAGCCACCGGCCAGGGCCCAGTTGAACTTTTCAAACAGAAGTGTTTAGATTTTATAAACTGCCTTTATTACATTTTATATTCATTGAATTCATTGGTACAGTTTGTCAGTAGCTTTTATCACAACTAATTTGTCTTTAGCATACTAGTCCTATCTCCCAAGTATGTATCATTTGGGGTTTTTTAACCAACAGATAATTTTTGATTATTTACTAAAGGTAAGACACTAGATATGTTTCTTTTGCTTATGGTATTGATAGGTTTGGGGGTGTGAGGGAGGACCTTAGAAGTTTGTTCTGAGTAAAAGTTTCCATGAATGTCCAAGTTAACTGAGAAATAGAAAAGGATGCTCCACATTATAACATAATAAAACTCGAGTAATCATGATAACATATGATATTGGTCCAATAACAGACAAGTAGACCTCTGGGACAATATAGAGAACTCAGAGCCAGATTCATTTATATGTAAGAATTTAAAGTAAAAATAGATTTATAAATTGGTTAGTAAGTATACCGACTGTTTAGTATAAAGTATGGGAAAACTGGCTCACTATATGGAGAAATAATAAAATTGAGTCTTTATAAAACACTTGTTTTTATAAAGAAGTGGATTAATAGCCAAAATAAAGTAGATAAAATTATAAAGTTAATAAAACACAATGCATTTTTGTGACTTAGTTTTAGCAAAGTATTTCTTAAAACCTTAAAAGCATGAAACCATAAGGTAAAAAAGATTAATAATTTGATAATACAACATTAAGAATTTCATTTCAGCCCTAGCTGGTTGGCTCAGTTGATAGAGCGTTGGCCTGACGTGCAGAGGTCCTGGGTCGACCTCCAGTCAGAGCACGCAAGAGAAGTAACCATCTGCTTCTCTTCCCCTCCCTCTCTCATTTCTCTTCTCTCTTCCCCTCTTGGCAACCAGTGGCTTGACTGGGTCAAGCATTGGCCCCAAACACTGAGGATAGCTTGGTTGATTCAAGCATCGGCCGTAACGGGGGTTGTGGGGTGGATCCCGGTCAGGGCATATGCAGGAATGTGTCTCTCTATCTCCATTCCTGTCACTTAAACAAACAAAGAAAGGACCTGGCAGGTTGGCTCAGTGGTAGAGTATCAGCTCGGCGTGTGGAAGTCCTGGGTTCGATTCCCGGCCAGGGCACACAGGAGAAGTGCTCATCTGCTTCTCCACCCTTCCCCCTCTTTTTCCTCTCTCTCTCTCTCTCTCTCTCTCTTCCCCTCGTGCAGCCAAGGCTCCATGGGAGCAAAGTTGGCGCAGGTGCTGAGGATGGCTCCGTGGCCTCTGCCTCAAGTGCTAGAATGGCTCTGGTAAGCAACGCCCCAGATGGGCTAAGCTTCACCCCCTGGTGGGCATGCCAGGTGGATCCCAGTTGGGTGTATGCAGGAGTCTGTCTGTCTGCCCCCCTCCTCCTGCTTCTCACTTAGGAGAAAAAAAAAAAAGACCTGACCTGTGGTGGCATAGTGGATAAAAAATCAACCTAGAATGCTGAGGTCACTGGTTCAAAACCCTGGGCTTGCCTGGTCAGGGCACATATGGGAATTGATGCTTCCTGTTTCTCCCCTCCTTCTCTCTCTTTCTCTTTCTCTCTCTCTCTCTTCTAAAATGAATAAATGAGTTAAAATTTTTTTAAAATAAATAAATATTTTAAAGATAATTTCATTTCAACAAATACATGGACATTGTTAACAAGCAGATAACATTTTGCGGAAAATATTTGCAATAACTAAATCTGTTCATGTATTAATACCAAGAATAAATACTAAAGAAACTCCTTTAATTCAACAAGAAAAGTGGGACCCCAACAGATAAGTGAGCAGAGAAGATAAGGAATTCACAAAAGAAGAAACAGACACATGAAGGGATGCTCAAAATCATTACAATCAGAAAAGTCTGTATTAGGCTGGCCTGTGCTGGTTTAGTGGGTAGAGCGCTGACCTGGAACACTGAGGTCACCAGTTTAAAACCCTGGGCTTGCCCTGTCAAGGCACATAAAACTAGCAACCAACGAACAGCAAGAGTGAAACACGTATAAGTTGATACTTCTTGCCCCCTCTCCACTCCTCTCTCTGTAAAATAAATAAATAAAATCTCAAAAAAAGAAACAAAAAGTCTAAATTAAAATAAACTTAGTTTTATCCATCAGGGCTGGGTGGTCATGCACTGGATAGTACATCAGCCTGGGATGCTGAGGACTCAGATTTGAAACCCTGAGGTTGCTGGCTTGAGCATAGGATCATAGACATGACCCCTTGGTTGCTGGCTTGAGCATAGAGGCGCTGACTGGAGCAGGGGTCACTGCTTGACCAGAGGGTCAAGGCACATATAAAAACAATCGATGAACAACTAAGGTGCCACAAGTATAAGTTGATGCTTCTCATCTCTCTTCATTCCTGTCTTTCTGTGTCTCTCTCTCACTCACTCTCAAAAAGAAAATAGTTTTACCCACTAGGCTAGCAAAAATGAGAATGCAAAGCTAGATAATGCCAAATCCTGTCTGGGATGTAGCAAAATAAATACTCTTCAGGAGTATAGATTAGTGAAGCCATTCTGGAGAGCATTTTGGCAGTTCTTCATCATTTAGTTGATAAAATTCACTTGGACCTAACAGTTCTGTTCCTGAGTATATACAGAGATTAATTCTCACACCGTTCATAGGGGGACACAGGACATACTGCATTGCAGCATTGTTTTTGGTGGTTAGCAGTTAAAGATACTCTTGAGTTCTACATTGCTGCATAAGTAAACAATATGTGGAGTACTTTGCATCAATCATAAACAATGAACTAAATGCCCCACAGCAATGTGAATTGATTTTAAAAACCTAGTAGAGGGCCCTGGCCGGTTGACTCAATGGTAGAGAGCATTCACCCAGTGTGTGGAAGTCCCGGGTTTGATTCCCAGCCAGGGCACACAGGAAAAGTGTTCACCTGCTTCTCCACCCTTCCTCCTCTTCTTTCTCTCTTTCTCTTCCCCTCCTGTGCCAAGGCTCCCTTGGAGCAAAGTTGGCCCGGGCGTTGAAGATGGCTCCATGGCCTCTGCCTCAGGCGCTAGAATGGCTCTGGTTGCAATGGAGCAACACCCCAGATGGGCAGAGGATCGCCCCCTGTTGGGCATGCCTGGAGGATTCTGGTCGGGCGCATGTGGAAGTCTGTCTCTCTGCCTTCCTGCTTCTCACTTCAGAAAACTACAAAAAAAAAAAAAAAGAATTTCAAAGTCTAGTAGAAGTTTGTAATAACTATAATACAATGGAATAATCTAAGAAATATATATACTAGATGCTATTTGAGCACAGAGAAAAGAGCATCTAATTCTTTAACAAAGAGGTGAGTGTGTCACGTAGTGTTTAGAGATGATGAAAAAGATTTTTTGGATCACTTCCAAAGATTAATATTTTGCATGTCAGCTGTGACCCAGAATGATTAATTCACTGAATTCATTCTTCTATTTGTGTGTGTGTGTGTGTCTGAAATTCATATAATCTCTTTCTGGTATCCTAAACCTTGGTCCTGAAAGCAAAACCTTTATCATGCATGATTGTCTTTTAGAGTTTTGATAGCATTAAATAGTGTAAGGAAATACCTTAAATTTTTAAATTTCATCATGTAGAGGATTATATGAATGTATTTTTTTTTCCTTTTCTAGGGAGGTCGTGGATTCAATGGTTCAGCATTTTAAAGTAACTATATTTGGGGACCGTAGACCAGTTTATGATGGAAAAAGAAGCCTTTACACAGCCAATCCACTTCCTGTGGCATCTACTGGGGTAAGATAGGCATTTCCTTTTTTTTGAAAGCTGTACTTTTAAAGTATCTCCTTGTAAATGCATTTATTATCAATTTATTTCAGTCCATGTATGTGTGTATATCATTTATCTTTTTAACTTATTTTGAAATAACTTTTTTTTAGTGAGAGAGATGTAAAGCATCAACTCATAGTTGTGGCACTTAGTTGTTCATTGATTGCTTCTCATATGTGCCTTTACCTGGGGGTTCCAGCAAAGCCAGTGACACCTTGCTCAAGCCAGGGACCTTGGGCTCAAACCAGTGAACTTTGGGCTCAAGCCAGCAACCATGAATGAGGTTATGTCTGTGATCCCACACTCAAGTTGGTGACCCTGTACTCAAACTGGTGACCTTGGGGGTTTTTTTGAACATGGGTCCTTGGCATCCCAGGTCAATTATCTATCCACTGCACCATTACCTAGTCAGACTATTTTGAAATAATTTCAAACTTACAGAAAAGTAAGATTCATGTAGAAAACTCATGTGTACCCTTTACCAAAACTCATTAGAGTTCTTAACATTTGCCACATTTGTTTTAACATTTTCTTTCTCTTCTTTGCTATCTATATCTGTAGATATATATACATATACATGTTATATCTATACATACATAGACTTTTTTTTTTTAAATAAAAAAGATTGTACTGGTTGGCTCAGCAGTAGAGCATTGGCCTGGCCTGTGGAAGTCCTGGGTTTGATTCCCAGTCAGGGCACACAGAAACGACAATCTGCTTCACCACTCCCCCCTTTTTTTCACTCTCTCTCTCTTTCTTCGGCAGCCATGGCTCAAAAGGTTAAAGTAAGTTGGCCCTAGGCACTGAGGATGGCTCCATGGCTTTGCCTCAGGTGCTAATAGCTTGGTTGCCAAGCTACGGATAATTGGCCCCAGATGGACAGACAGCAATGCCCCGGACAGAGAGCAATGCCCTGTAGGGGGCTTGCCAGGTGGATCCTGGTTAGGGCACATGTAGGAGCTTGTTTGCCTTCCTGCCTCTCATTTAATAAAAAAAAAAATTGTATTTATTGATTTTGATTTTTGGAGAGAGAGAGGGGATGGGTAGGAGTTGGAAGCATCAACCTATAGTTGCTTTTTCTTTTCTTTTCTTTTTTTTATTTTTTTCCAGGGACAGAGAGAGGAATAAATAGGGACAGACAGGAACGGAGAGAGGTGAGAAGCATCAATCATTAGTTTTTTGTTGTGGTTGTGACACCATAGTTGTTCATTGATTGCTCTCTCACATGTGCCTTGACCATGGGCCTTCAGCAGACCGAGCAACCCCCTGCTGGAGCCAGCGATCTTGGGTCCAAGCTGGCGAGCTTTTTTGCTCAAGCCAGATAGGCCCACGCTCAAGCTGGTGACCCCAGGGTCTCGAACCTGGGTCTTCCGCATCCCAGTCTGACGCTCTACCCACTGCACCACTGCCTGGTCAGGCTATAGTTGCTTCTTATATGTTCCTTGACCCGGCAAGCCCACTGTTTTGAGCTGACGACCTTAGCATTCCAGTTCAGTACCACCACAGGTCAGGACAGACTTATTTTTTTTCTGAATCATTCAAAAGTAGATTACATACATTATGCTTTTTAATGTGTATTTTTTAAGAACAAAAGTAAAAACCATAGTACAGTTACCAACTTCACTAAATTTTACATTGATATATGATGCTTCTTCAGTCTTACCAACAACCCATATTCCAATTTTGTCATTTGTTCCAATGATGTTCTATAGCATTTTTTCTCCTTTAGTAAAAAATCAAGTCCAGGTTCAAATTTATATTTACATACCATGTCTTTCTAGTTTTCTTTGTTCTGGAACAATTTTTCAGCCTCTTTCTTTCTTTTGTGGCATTAGGATGTTTGAAAATTGCAGGCAAGTTATACTTTAGACTGTTCCTCAGATACATTCTCTTTATTAGATTTTGATTAAGCATTTTTGGCAGGAATATTACGTTAAATATTCTTTCCTTATCAATGTATCATATCAAGAAGCACATAGTATGTATTTGTTCCATTAATAGTGATGTTAACTTTGATCACTTAGTTAAGTTGGTATCTTCTAGGTTTCTCCTGAAGATTATTATTTTTCTCTTTGCTCTTGTGGGGAGATAACTTTAAAAAAAAAAGAAAAGACTTTATTGCCTGACCTGTCAGTGGCGCAGTGGATAGAGCTTTGGACTGGGATGCAGCGGACCCAGGTTCAAAACCCGAAGTCACCAGCTTGAGCCCAAGGTCTCTGGCTTGAGCAAGGGGTCACTTGCTCTCCTGTAGTACCCCCCACAGCCCACATTCCACACCCTACACCCCGGTCAAGGCACATGTGATAAAGCAATTAATGAACAACTAAAGTGTCACAACAAAGAACTGATGCTTCTCATCTGTCTCCCTTCCTGTCTGTCCGTCCCCATATGTCCATCTCTCTGTCTCTGTCACAATATATATATTATTTATTGACTTTACAGGGAGAGGAGAGAGAGAGCTAGAGTAGGGAGAAATATCAACAGTTGCTTCACTTCAGTTGTTCATTGGTTGCTTTCTAGTATGTGCCTTGACTGGGCAAGCCCAGGGTTTCAAACCAGCATCCTCAGTATTCCAGATCAACACTTGATCCACTACGCTACCACAGGCCAGGCTGACATTGTGGTAAAACACATATAACGTAAAATTTACCATCTGAGCCATTTTTTAAGGACAGTTCTGTGCCTTTAAGTACATTCACAACCGTCACAACGGTCCATCTCCATTACTTTTTTTATCTTAGAAAATGGAAACTATGTACCCATTTAACATTAACTTCCCATTCTTCCCTGTCCTCAGCCCCTGGCAACCACTGTTCTACTTTCTGTCTCTAAATTTTAACACTCCCAGTAACTCATGAGTGAAATTATATGCTATCTTTTTGTGACTAGCTTATTTCACTTAGCATAATGTCTTCAAGGTTCATCTTTGTTGTAATGTGTGTATGGATTTTCCTTTCTTTTAAAGGCTGAAAAATATCTCATTGTGTTTGTGTGTGTACACGTTTTGTTGTTTGTCCATCCATGATGGACACCTTTGGGCTATTTCAAATAATGCTGCTATAAACATGGGTGTACAAATATCTGTTCTGGTCCCTGCTTTCAGTCCCTTTGTTCATAAACTCAAAAGTGGAGTTGCTGGATCATATAAATGGTAATTATTTTTAATGTTTTGAGAAATCACTGTACTGTTTTCCACAGCAACTGTACTGTTTTACATTCCTACCAAGAGTATACAAGGGTCCTAAATTCTCTATACCCTTTTCAACACTTGATGTTTTCTGTTTTGTTCATGGTAGCCATTCTAATATGTATGAGATGATACCCATTTTTTATAGCTGCCTACATGTGGTTTTGATTTCCATTTTCCTATTAGTGATGTTGAGCATCTTTTTATGTACTTTGGGCCATTTGTGTATCTTCTTTGGAGAAACATGTATTCAAATTCTTTGCCCTTTTTTTTTCTTTACAGAGACAGAGTCAGAGAGAGGGATAGATAGGGACAGACAGAAAGGAACGGAGAGAGACGAGAAGCATCAATCATTAGTTTTTTGTTGCCATTGCAACATCTTAGTTGTTCATTGATTGCTTTCTCACATGTGCCTTGACCGCAGGCCTTCAGCAGACCGAGTAACCCCTTGCTGGAGCCAGCGACCTTGGGTCCAAGCTGGTGAGCTTTGCTCAAACCAGATGAGTCCACGCTCAAGCTGGCAACCTCGGGGTCTCGAACCCGGGTCCACCGCATCCCTGTTTGATGCACTGTCCACTGCGCCACCGCCTGGTCAGGCTCTTTGCCCATTTTTTAATTAGTTTGTTTGGTTGTTAAGTTTTAGGAATTCTTTATATATTTTACTTTGCCTTTTTATTAAGTGAGAGGTGGGGAGGCAAGGAGGCAAAGAGACAGACTCATATGTGCCCCAACCAGGATCCACCTGGTAAGCCCCCTTCAGGGCAGTGCTCTGCCCATCTGGGGCTACTGCTTTGTTGCTCAGCAACTGAGCTATTTCAGTGCCTGAGGGGAGGCTATGGAGCTATCCTCAGCACCCAGGGTCAACTTGCTAGAACCATTCAAGCCATGACTGTAGGAGGAGATGGAGGGGGTAGCAGATGGTTGCTTCACCTGTGAGCACTGACCGGAAATTGAACCCAGGACTTCCATATGCCAGGCCAACACTCTACCACTAAGCCAGCTGGCCAGTGCTCTTTACATGTTCTTATCAGATACATGATTTGCAAATATTTTATCACATTCCATAGGTTATTGGCCCTGGTCAGTTGGCTCAATGGATAGAGCGTCGGCCTTATGTGTCGATGCCTCAGGCTTGATCCCCAGTCAGGGCACACATGAGAAGCAACCATATGCTTGTCTACCCCTCCCTCTTTTCTCTCTCTCACTCTCTTCCCCTCCCACAGCCATGGCTCAGTTGGTTTGAGTGCATCGGCTCAGGCACTGGAGGGTACATTCGGAGTCTGTCTCTCTGTCTCCCCTCCTCTCGCTTGGAAAAGAAGAAAAAAGAAAAGTTACTTGCATTAGTGTTTTTGTTTGTTTGTTTTTCTTTTTGATGTGGTTATTTTCTTTATTTGAAATGTATTTGGTTTCATTTAATTGTTTTTTTATTCAGTTTTCAATTTTCTCTCCAGCCTTGTTGCTTTATTTTTAATTTTCACTATATAGAACTTTATTTAACATACTTCCAAGAGTCAAAACTATACTGAAAATATACATTCTGAATTGTTAATTTTTTAATTTCTTCATTTGTTTCTTTTCATCCTTTCAAAGGAGCAAATTTCTATGTTTCTTGTTTATGCTTTCTGTGTCTCTTTTTGCATAGATAAGCAGATACATAAAGATTTTTTCATTTTCCCCTTCTTTCTCACATAAAAGATGGCATACGATTTGTAATCTTCTGTACTTCGCTTTTTTTCACTTAACAGTATAGGTTGGAAATTATTCCATAAAAATTCCAAGAGATCTTATTTTTTTTTTATAGCTGCCTACATGTTCGGGCATTTAGGTAGTTTCTAATATTTTGCAATGACAAACAATGCTGGCATAAATAACTTATTTAAATTTTAGTCTCTTGATTTAACGTTGAGATTTTTTTATATTTGCCTTGTTTTCTCTTAAATATACATATTTAAAAGTTAAACTTAAAAACAATCCTATTTATCTTTTTCAATTTTTACCAGATGACTCTTTTCCCATCAACAGGTAGATTTAGATGTTACTTTACCTGGGGAAGGTGGAAAAGATCGACCTTTCAAAGTGTCAATCAAGTTTGTCTCTCGGGTGAGTTGGCACCTACTACATGAAGTACTGACAGGACGGACCTTACCTGAGCCACTGGAATTAGACAAGCCAATCAGCACTAATCCTGTCCATGCTGTTGATGTGGTGCTACGACATCTGCCCTCCATGAAGTGGGTGCTTCTGGCTTTTTTTCATCCTTAGATTTTAAGTGTGAACGTTTATTGTGCAGGCCTCCTTTTGTTAAACTTCAGGTGGTATATATTTTGATTATTTCAGATGAAAATAGCATGCATTCAAATTCATTAACAGATGTAAGTTACAAAAAATTCTCTTACCTTTGAAAGTAAACACACCTTATTAATTTAGCTATTCTAACGAATATTTTTTAAAAAATGTCTAACTCTTCTAAGAGCTATAAACCTTGAGTAACTGATACATTTTCATATATATTTCTGTAGTTAAATCACTTTGTTTTAAAAGTAATTTAATTGTTTATACAATAGTATCAAATCATGTTAAAATTGCTGTTGTTGCCTTGACTATGGTGGCATGGTGAGTAAAGCGTCAACCTGGAATGCTGAAGTCACCAGTTAGAAACACTGGGCTTGCTGGTTCAGGGCACCTATGACAAGCAATTGATGAACAACTATAGTGAAGCAACTATGAGTTGATACTTCTTGCTCCCCCCTTTGTAAAATCAATAAATAAAATCTTAAAGTTGTATATATACATATTTATAACTTTGTAAGGTTATAAATTTTTGCAGTCAATAGTTCAAATGCTATAGAAATGTTTACCTTAAACCTGTGTACTATTATTGATCAGTGCCACCCCATTAAATTTAATTTATAAATAAAAGTAAGTTAAAAAGTTGCTGTTGTTTTTTCTGTTTGTTTATTTTTTAATTTTTCTGAAGTGAGAATTAGGGAGGCAGAGAGACAGACTCCACATGTGCCCAACCAGTATCCATCTGGCATGCCCACCAGGGGGCGATGCTCTGCCCATTTGGGCCATTGCTCTGTTGCAGCTGGAGCCATTCTAGTGCCTGAGGCAGAGGCCATGGAGCCATCCTCAGCTCCCTGGCCAACTTTGCTCCAGTGGAGCCTTAGCTGCACGAGGGGAAGAGAGAGACAGAGAGAAAGGAGAGAGGGAGGGGTGGAGAAGCAGATGGGTGCTTCTCCTATGTGCCCTGGTCAGGAATCGAACCAGAGACTTCCACACGCCTAGCCGACGCTCTACTGCTGAGCCAACTGGCCAGGGCCAGAGGTTGCTGTTGTTTTAATCATACTGGTACCTCACATGAGTATATGTGTATCTGTGCTTATATGTATAGGATTAAATAGACTATCATTTTTTTTTAAGATTTTATTTGTTGATTTTACAGGGGAGGGAGGTGCTGGGGAATGAGAAGTACCAACTCATAGTTGCTTCACTTTAGTTCATTGATTGCTTGTTGTATGTGCCTTGACTGGGCAAGCCCAGGGTTTCAAACCAGTAACCTCAGGGTTCCAGTTCGACGTTGTATCCACTGTGCCACCACAGGCCAGGCAGATAGGCTGTCCTTTTAAAGAAAAAATATTGTCTTACAAACACATTTATAGAAATAGGTTTTTAATCAATAATTATTTACCCTAGCATTTTCTGAGATAGCAACTGTTAACTTTTTTGAATCTATTTTTAAGGAAGTATTTTAAATAAAATTTATTCTTATTCATACTAACATTAGTTGTAACAATAGTGAATTTCAGGGAAGGATGCTGACATATTTTTTTATGTAGACTGGCTGCTTTTTGCTTTCACAAATTTGGAAAATGTTTAATTTCATATATTTATAATGATAAGGATTCATTATGGTAATTTAAGTTCTGGGCTCTAGAGTCACCTATTTGGTCTGCAGATTTAAACACTTATATAGGAAGGAAAGAATTGAACATGCCATTTTAACTTTTGTAGATATACGCCTGTGGGGCGTTCCTTTTTCTCCGCTCCAGAAGGATATGACCACCCTCTGGGAGGGGGCAGGGAAGTATGGTTTGGATTCCATCAATCTGTTCGGCCTGCCATGTGGAAAATGATGCTTAATATTGATGGTAAGGGAACTAAAACTATATGCTGTATTGCATAGTTGATTTCTGTGTGGCCTGTTTGTGTGTAATATGTATATGTACATTTCACGTATAACTATATGTACTGGTGTCTTGAGGTAAAATTTGAACATACATACTGCTCACAAAAATTAGGGGATATTTTATAACTTCATATTCATTTTTAAAATATCCCCTAATTTTTGTGAGCAGTATATTAACACAAACTGGAAAACCTTTATATTACATTTCATTTAGAAGACCTTTACACAGAACTTGTCCTCATTTGCTACTACAGCAAATATAAAATCTTCAATATGATCATCAGAGCAACCTTCCGTTATAACTCACTTTTGTCCTTTTAAGCCTAAGTCAGTATTATTATTATGAAATACATGTTTTACAGGAAGAGAAGTCTATTGGTCATGGTGACTCTTGGCATATGCCTACTGCTGATGTTTGATGTGATGCTAATTGCATTCATTTTTAGGTGTTTTCCTATATTTTTGAGCTTATATAAAACTAGAGAGAATGAAATTATAAACTGCCATTATCCAAATTGTCAGTGTTTTTCTGCTTTTGTATAAATTATCTCCATTTCTTTCACTAATGTAGTATTTTTAAATCAAATCCCAGACAGCATGTTATTTTGTCTCTAATTTAGTATGTACCTCTAAAAATATGGATGTTTTCTTATACCATCACAATGCCATTATCATATATAAGAAAACTGAAAATAATCATTGGTAGCCTCTAATACCTGTCTATAATCTGATTTCCCTCATTGTTTCAAATATTTTATAGTTAGTTGGTTCTAATCGGGATCCAAACAAGATTCACACATTACATTTGGCTATTATGCCTTTTTAAAATGTAGTAGTCCCATTTATTTCCCTCTAGTTTTCTTTTGTTTTTTTGTTTTCTTTCCGCCTTTTTTTTTTAATGCCATTGGCTTGTTGTCAGTTGTCCTGTAGAATATCCAAAAACCTGGATTTGTTTTTTGTTTTCTTGTGGTTTCATTACTCTGTACCTCTATCCTATATTTCCCAAACATGAAAGTTGGCCCTAGAGGCTTGATTCAGTTCTTGTTCAAAATATTTTATAAGTGCTTCATATTGCGTCATGTTCGGCACACAGTATTTAGTGGTCCCATTTTTTAATGATACCAAGAATGATTAGTAGGTTCAGAGATCTGTAGGCCTGATCTCCCCATTAAAATTTTCCATCAGCCTTTCAATTTCTAATACTTTATTTATTGATCATTGTTACCTGAACAATTTATTTCACTAGGGATTATCAACTGATATTTTTTTAAACTTTTTTATTCCTTTTGCATTAGATGAAATTCTTAATATAGAAAATCAAATGTCCTATTGATAATTCATTAGTCTTTGATAGCTTTTTTGCTTTCTGGCACAGCAGGATGTTCTAGCCTCATCTTATATTTCTTACCCTGTACCTGGAATCAGCCATTTCTCCAAGGATCCCTGGATCTTTCTAGATCAGAACATAGTTTCCTCATTATTTTCAGCTGCATCTGTCATTGTGGAAGTATGTCATTATTAAGAGGATATATGTGCTATGGCTGTCTTTAATTATATGCTATTTCAGTACATCATTTTATATATATGTATGTAGATGTTTCTTTAAGATAGATTTCAGGAGTAAGATTGATGTGTTAAGGGGAACAAAGGTATTTGTCATTTTGATTATTACTGCCAGATTGCCCTCCACCATTCCCACAGGGCTGCAGATAGTTATTTTGCATCAATGATTGAGACTACCTGGTTTCTTATGCCTTTGACTCTACAAGTTTCAAACTAAATTTTTGTCAGTTGGATTTGCAAGAAATAGTTTCACTATGTGCTTTTGTTTTCCATTTGACCATCTTTTCACATATTTAAGGGCCACCTTCTTTGTTGTTGTTGTTAGCTGTTTATGTCTTTTTCCCATTTCTTTTCTGTTGGATGTTTGGTCTTTTTGTTTACTGAAAGAGCTTTCTAAATTAAGATTAGTTTTTTTCTGTGATACAAATTTTGTCTTTTGGGCTTTGGTACTTGTCTTGCTTTTGGTTTTGCTTTTTGCAATGTGGAAATTTATCTGTGTGTGTGTCTGCACACATACAAACACTTAAAAGTATTGGTCTCATTTTTTGTTTCAGGTTTTTCTAGGCCATTCTTGTTTTTTTTACCATATGTATAAGCTTTAGAAACACCTAGTTTAGATCCAGTGGGTATGGGGGATGGGCTGTTATTTATATTGAGATCTTGTATTTATAAGTTAAGACAAATTGGCATCTGTAGAATATTGAATCTTTCTGTTTAAAGAAAATATTGCGCCGTCCCATTTGTTCAAGATTACTTTTGTTTTCTTCAGGAATGTTTTAAAGTTTTCCTCACATAAAATTTGCACATAAGTTATTTCTAGACATTTTAACCTTATTTTTGCTATTAAATGGGTTTACAGTTTCTAACTAGTTATTGATTATGTACATGAAGGCTTTTGATTTCTATATACTAACATTTATTTCTGCCTTATGAATTCCATTATTTTTATAGCAAATTTTTAAGTAATTTTCTTTTCATTTAAAAATAATATTTTTAATTTACTTTTAGAGAGAGAAAGAGAAGTGGGGAGGAGCAGGAAGTATCAACTCCCATATGTGCCTTGATCAGGCAAGCCCAGGGTTTTGAACCGGCTACATCAGCGTTCCAGGTTGACACTGAAGTGATTTTCTTCAAGTTTTTAGGTTATAATCCATCTACAGATGATGATAGATTTACTTCTTTCTTTGGATTTTTATAAGACAGGACAGTGTTAAACATTAGTGATTAGTGGATATCATCTTACTATTCTTTAGAATGCTTCCATTGCTTCTGCATTAAGTAGAATGCATACAAATATGTATATTATAGGAACATCTGTTGCTTGCTATTTTAGTAAGTATTTTTAATCACGAATGGGTGTTGAGTTTTCTCAGATGTCTTTTTAGCATTTGTGGAGCTAATGATGATAGTTCTTTTTCCTTAAACAAACTTTGAACCAAACAAATATTTCTGGATTCTTTTAAATGATGCTAGATTCTGTTTGTTAATACTTTACCATTTTAATTTAAATGCAAAAAGTAAGATGGATCTGATCTGTCATCTTCCTTTTTTTTGTGCAGTGTTTCAAGTTTTGGTATTAATATTATATTTTATTAAGGACTTGAAATTTTCCATTTTTTAAAATGTATAAGTTTTTAAATAGTATTGAAATTAGTAACTTTTTTTTTTTTTAATTAAATTCAGTAGTGTGACATTGATCAATAAGAGTACACAGCCTGGCCTGTGGTGGCACAGTGGATAAAGCGTCGACCTGGGAACACTGAGGTCGCCAGTTCAAAACCCTACACTGGTCTGGTCAAGGCACATATGGGAGTTGAGCTTCCAGCTCCTCCCCCTTTCTCTCTTTTTCTCTTTCTCTCTCTCTCTCTCACTCTGTGTCTCCTCTCTAAAATGAATAAAATTTAAAGAAATTAAAAAAGAAAATAAGAGTACACAGTGTAAGGTATTTTCCTCCAAGGAAGAAAGAAGGGCGTAGCCACCAAGTGTGGACTAGCAAAAGCTTTATTCAAAGTGCATGTGGTGAAGTTTACTGGTCCGTGAGACGGGCCAGAGAAGTCACGCAGCCTTCCACCCTCCACCCCCGGGGGTAATTTATTGGTATGGTGGTGGCAGGTTGATATGACGTCGCAAAATTTCATTGGCTGGCAGACAGTCGTTCTTTTTCAAAGTGCTTCTGGGCTGTTTCTTTTGGCGGGCATGGATGTGGGTGGTTCCAGCCAAAGTCCCCAGAACTGGTTTCTCCTGTGACCCTCCCCCATTGCCAACCGACCTCACACATAGGTTGAAAATATCAGCTTTTTAAAGATTTAAAACAAGTTCCCTGTAACCTATTGTGGCCTGTGTGTTTTCTTTTGTTTGATAGGTGGCTTTATTAAAACTTCTTCCATTTATATTGTGCAAGTGAATCTATATAGGTTCTCTGGGTTCAGCTTTGGTAAGTTATAGCATAATCGAATATAATTTTATCTATATTTGGATACAGTTGTTTTATAAAGTAGTTTATTTTTTGAAATTTTGTCTATTTCTGTGGTTTACTCCCATTTCTTATTTTGTATGTTTGCGCTCCGCCCTTTTTATTTTTACTCTTGATTATGAGAAGTAATAGTTTAATCAACTGGTTTCTTACTCCACCCGCCCCCAGCAAAAGAGCTTTTCAAACTTTTTTTCAGCTCTCTGGCTTTCTGTTTTTAATTTCTGCTTTTAGCTTTATATTTTTTTCCCATCTACTTTTCATCAGTTAATTTAGTTGTTTTTCTAACTTTTGGAGCTATATTAATAACTCATTTACTTTGATTTTTTCTTATTGATAAGGATTTAAAACAATGAATTTTCTGACTATTATTTGGCTATATGATTTGGCTATATATTGATATATAGTATTTTTATTATATTTCTTCTATTACCTAAATGTGGACTTAACTTTTCAGATTGAAGATCTTTTTTTTATTTTCTGATTTTGTTATAAAGTTCTCATTTTATTGTGTTAATCAGGAAATGTGTTTTGTATTTCTACTTTTAGAATTTGTTAGCCTAATGTGTAGTCAGTTTTTGCAAAAGTTCAATCGCTATTTTAAAATAAGGTATATTCAATTATTTGGGTAGAGTTAAGTGAATATCCATCAGCACTACCATTTTGATTGTGTTGTTTAGATCTTTTAATTCCTTGTTTATTTTTGTTTATTTGTTCTCTTAGACTGGGAGAAATAAGTTTAAATTTTCTATTATTATTGTGTTTGTGTCTATTTCTCCTTTTATCTCCTATTATTTCTCATTAATATTGCTGCTTTATTGTTGGGAACATATATAAACCTGATTTCTTCATTTTGAATTGTATCTTTTACAAGGGTAAAATTCCTTTTTTATATACTTTAGGGCCAAAGTCTGTCTACGTTACCCAAGTAGAGGATTATAGTCCATATTTTTTGAACCTTATTCTATCCATTTTTCATTTCTTTAAAATATTTTTGTATTTTCTGAAATACAAATACATCTTGGCGACGCATAGAGGTTTTGCTTTGTGGGTCTGTTCAAAGCTTTTTTTCTGTGAATGGATCAGTTGAGCTACCCATATAGGAATAATATACATATTTCATCTTAGTTGTGTCAAATT
Organism: Rhynchonycteris naso; assembly: GCA_037038555.1. Classification (NCBI taxonomy): domain Eukaryota; kingdom Metazoa; phylum Chordata; class Mammalia; order Chiroptera; family Emballonuridae; genus Rhynchonycteris; species Rhynchonycteris naso. Next base: position 210,665,394 of record CM072997.1, on the reverse strand, counting down.
ATTTTATATTTTCTGATTATATATGTTTTTTGGTCTGTTTTGCACTTTTTAAAATGTACTTTTTAAAATTGATATTAGGGAGGTTTTGTCCCCCCATTAATTTACCTTTATACTTATAACTTCATATAATGCTCAACTTTCTTTTTAAAGCAATGTCTTTTTTTTTCCTTAACAAGTAACAATTATATTAGCTTTATTCTCTTCCTTTCTTTCCTCCCTCTCCTTTTCTAACGAGTTTTAGCCATTATAGCATAATTTTATTCTTTTTAATTTTGCTTAAATTTATACTTCTTGACTTTCAACTTTGATTAGCTATTACTGTAAGGTACAATTAGTGAGTTTATTCTACTTTTATTTCTACTGCTCTTGTCATTAATTTGTTTGTATTATGATTTCTGCATTGTTAGAGTATGTAATGGTTATATTCCATTCTAGTGTCTGTGTTTGTTTTTATCTTAAACCTACAATTAAAAGCATTGGTGCTACCGGTCTTTTTCTGGCATTTTTCCTGTCATCTCATGGTTGCAGTGTGTCCTCAAATTGTTCTTCAAGAAGGGCTAGTATGAATAAGAACTAAGTTTTTGCATATTGAAAACCATTTATCTACAGCCTTATTCCTGAAGGACTTCTTCGCTAGACATGAAATTATTGACTCATACTTTCTAGAGTACCTTATAGATGTTTTTCCACTGGTTTTTGACAGTGAGTGTGTAGTAGAGAAATACAATGTTAGCTTGATTTTTTTTCTTTTTTTAAGTAATTTTCCATAATTGTTTTACTAGATTATTCTCAGTCTTGCCTGTTATGGGTCAGTTTTATTTGAAACATGGGATTCCCTTTTAAAATGTAATTTTAAGACCTTAGTTTTTTAAAGTATCATTTTATTTAAAATTTTTTCTAACCTATTTGTTTTTTACTGTGCTGACTGTGGTGTAATTTTTACCATGTGCTCCTTAGTTTAGTCTTCATTTATTTCGTATTAAAAAAATTAGTTTTCTTCCATTTCTTTTATGAGTTATACAATGCTTATTTCACCTACTCCTATTGACTGTCTCTTCTCTTACTTGAATTTTTGCTCTGAGATCTTTCATCATAGCTGCATTAAAAATCTTTGAATTTATATTAAAAAATGGTGTTACCGTTTTCCTTTACTTTTTTTTATTGATTTTTTTTTTAGAGAATGAGAGAAACATCGGTTTGGTTCCACTTACTTATGCATTAATTGGTTGGTTCCTGTATGTTCCCTGACTGGGGATGGAACCCACAATCTGGCATATCAGGACAACACTCCATAATCAACTGAACCACCCTGCCAGGGCAATTTTCATCTACTTTGTGATGCTATTTTCTGTTGAATTTTCATCAGGGATATTGTGTTGCCTTTTTATACTTTCTTATGGTATCTTTGTATGGATAATTATCTCTTATTTGTTATTCATATTTAAATGATAATTAACTAGTTTTTCCAAACCACCTATTAGAAGAGACTGAAGTGGGAGCGAGAGGTGGAACTGTACATTAGGGGCAAAGTAGTTTTTCAGGTTTCTCTGCTTAAAACCTCTTTCCTGTTCTGATGGGTTCTTTCTTCAAAATATAACCACATCTCCTTTGCCTCAGTAATTTACGTGTTTAAAAGATGTGAACTACCAGCCATGAGTTCTACCAGGTCCTTAACTAGCTTCTGCTTAAACCAGGGGTGCTCAGTACGTGATCGCGATCTACTGGTCGATCTCGAAGGAAGTGTGGGTAGATCGCATGACATTAAAAAGACATTTGTCTTTTGATTGGCATACAGGGTAGCCAATCTGACATCTGAACTTTTGACACCACACGCATGCGTGTTAAACTGCGCTAACTTGTTCAGTTACATTGCTGCATAGTTAGCTTCAATTTATTTAAACTAAATACAACAAAGGGTATAAAAATGAGTGCAGTAGCTGGTCTGAGTAAGAAGCCTAAAACCTACCACTTTTATACAGAATGGGAGGATATTTTTTTCACTATGTCATATTCTAAGTGCGTTTGCCTCATCTGTCTGTGTCCCATTGCTATTCCAAAGAAGGGAAATGTGGAGCAGCTTTTTCGGACTGTTCATAAAAACTATGACATTGACTTTCCTCCGAAAAGAGAGCTGAGAAGGGGAAAGGTGAAAGAAGAATACACAATATTAAATAGTAATAATAGTAACTTAAATAATGATAATATAGAAGAATTTTTATTATATATTTTTATTATATATTATTTTTTCTATATTATTTCTATAAATAATGATAATATAGAAGAAATAAATTTATGTATTGCATTTTTATTGTAAGTAGATCATTTTGACTTGGTCATCTTATAAGTAGCTCGCAAGCTGAAAAAGTGTGGGCACCCCTGGCTTAAACAGCTCCTGCCGTTTAAAGTGCCTGCTCAAATGAACAGTTAGAGAATTTATGAAGTTATACAGGAATTATTTGTACTAGTCTTTTAACTTTTTTGTAAGTTTCAAATTGCAGAAGAAAAGTATATGCCTTGCTTTTTGGAAGGGTAGTCCTGAGATTTGTCGCATCTAAATCACTCTCCTCTCACTCTTATGACACTTTCTACACCTCCTGTCTCTTATTTTTCTTTTGAGTTCCCCCACTCAATCTTATTTCTAAACATTGCAGTTCCCACTTAGGATAGGACCCTCTCTTTCTCGGAGTAAAAATTTACTGTTCTCCCCACTAGGCTTTTTTTCTACTTCGTTTTGCATAGTGTCTGCTAGTTCTAAGTACTTAGGACCATATGTACTTATAATTTGGTATGTTTAGGTTTTTATTTTCTTGTAAGTTCACTGAAGATCCAGGGTTTTTTTCTTTTATTACTTAATTTATTTTCTTTTTTGGCATTGTCTTTGTAGCTCTGTATTTAGGAAAGTGGGAAAATCTGGAAATAAATTGCTGCTATTTTCCGACTGGAACTTAAAGTTCAGCTTTGGATATTTTAATAAATAATCTCTAGTAACGTATTGATCAAAGAAATCGCAATGAAAATTTTAAGTATTTTGAACTGAAGGGTAATGAAAAAGTGCATGCTGGTATTATTATGATTAGTTAAAGTAATGCTTAGAGAGAATTTAAAACCTTAAATGCTATTAGAAGAAAAGCATCAGAGACATACTCATTCATCTCAGCAAGTTAAAAAAATAACAAAATTAAATGCAAAGAAAAATATAAGGAAACAGGAGTGAAAACAGAAATTAATGAAATAGTAAACAAGCTTACCTCTATTCTGTAGGTACAAAGACTTCAAAGTTATTTTAGAAGGATAGTGACATGATAATATTTGTTTTCCAGAAAGAGACCTCTGGCAGCAGTATGGAGAATAGATAGAGGAGAAAAACTAATCTGAGAAGCCAGTTAGGAGGCTTTTTCAATCACTAGTTCAGGTAAGAGATGGTGATGGTCTAATGTGGGATGGAGAGGAAGGAGCACGTTACAAGGATTGAGTTTTTTTAAAAAAGGTTAAGAACCATGTCCAGAAAAAAAAAAACTTTGGATGTAGTTACTGGCCTATGGAACTGATTGAAAATGAATAGACCCTCTGGGTTTACTAGGTTTTTTAATGGATTTTTTTTGGAAATAAACCTTAAACCTGGTTTACTAGGTTCAACTAGAGAAGCAGAGCCAGTAGGAGATATATAGAAGGAGATTTGACCTGCACAGTTGAAGGGTCTAGCTAGGCAAGTCTGAAATCCTTAGGGTAGACTGTCTCAAAGGGCAGGTGGGCTGGAACTCATGGGCATGGGCTGGAGAAGATGTTCATGAGTAGAATTTCTTTTCTCTCTTAGAGAAGCCTCAGGCCTGCTTTTAAGACCTTTCAACTGACTGAATGAGTCCCACCTCTATTATCCAGGATAATCTCCTTAATGTCAACTGATTATGGACTTTAATTACATCTGTAATATATCTTAACAGCAATACCTAGATTGTTTGATTAAATAACTGGCAAACTACTGGTCTAGCCAAATTGACGTATTTTAAAAAAGTATAACTTGCCTACAAAATTCTGTGATTATTTAATCTTTGAAATAGCCTTCATGTTCCCAAATCTCAGTCTCATTCAGTGTGCTATGTTACAAACTAGCTTCTAAGAAGAGCATACTTGTCAACATACATTCAGAATAATGACTCATTCATCCCAGATGTGAATGGTTATGCTGTGAACTGAATATGGGAGGTAAATTTGGTGTTGCTGGTAGTTGGCAGTATATACCATGTATAACAATAGATCAAATGTTAATCTAAAACTTGAGGATTCTTTGAGACATATAGGTAGAGAAATTTAGTATATAGTTGGAAATGCATGTATGAAAATCTGTAGTGGTATTTCAAAATAAAATTTTGGGACTCCTCAGTTTATAAATCTATATTGAACTATGGAAATGGGAAAACTTCTTTAGGTTATTATTTAGATTGAAGCCATGGATGAGAAGGATAATGCTGTGGGGAATACTAACATTTAAGGAAGGAAGATGGACCAGTGAGTAATTGATTATTACAGGCAATATAAGAGCTAAAAATGTGCTATCGAGGAGGCCAAGGGAGGAAATATTCAGAGTAGATGATTTCACAGTTAAGCAGTGGGAGCTTTTCCGACAAAATCAGGTTAGTAAGAGAAGGATGTCAGTACTATGATATTTAGTCATTATTGTGTTTGCTAACTTCTGTTCTTACAGGTTTCTGTCTTTGGGAAGCAATATTTGACACCCTAAGTCTGAGTTGGGTATTTCTCATGTATTCCCATAGCACAGTATACTTGCCCTGAAATAGCATGTATCACCTAGAATGACCGGTTTTATTGTTATGTGTCTCTTAACAGAATGAAAGCTTTATGAAGCTAATCTTACCCACACCAGTGTATATACCCTCCATGCCTAGCACAGCTCTTGGTCACATTAAGCAAAGTATAAATAAAACCAAGAGCATAAAGGAGGAGCATCCAAACAGGCCTGAAAGATTAGAAAAATGTTTATAGAAGTGAGTGATGTCTTAGCTGAGCTCTAACAAATATGATGAGATAAAGAGTTTGGATTGAAAAGGAGGTACACAGAATTTAAAATTTTCTGGCCTTGGCTGGTTGGCTCAGCAGTAGAGTGTCAGCACAGCATGTGGAAGTGCCGGGTTCAATTTTCAATTAAGGTACACAGGAGAAATGCCCATTTGCTTCACCCCTCCCCCCTCTCACTTCTCTCTCTTTCTCTCTCTTTTCCGCTCCTGCAGCCACGGCTGAATTGGAGTGATTTGGTCCCAGGGGCTGAGGATGGCTCCGTGGTCTCTCTGCCTGAGGCACTAAGAGCTCGGTTGATGAGCAACCAAACAAACACCCCAGATGGGCAAAGCATTGGCCCCCTAGGGAGATTGTGGGGGGCCCGGGATCCTAGTCTGAGCATGCAGGAGTCTGTCTCTGCCTCCCCTCCTCTCACTGAATTAAAGGAAAAAGATTTCTGAGAGGTCTCTAAAATATAAAATTTTATTAAAAGACATAGGAAAAATGAATGAAATATATTAGGCTTATTGAGAAGACTCAATTTGATAAGATGTTAATTCTCCCAAACTAGTCTCTTCAAAATTAGTCTGTAAATACAATGTTATATAAAATATCAATAGAGATTTATTGATAAATCAATAATTAGGATTTTTTAAAAATTTTATTTTATTGGTTTTACAAAGGGGGGGGCGAGGCAAGAAGTATTAACTTAGACTTGCTTCACTTTAGTTGTTCATTGATTGCTTGTCATATGTGCCTTGACCAGGCAAGCCCAGGGTTTTGAACCGGCAACCTCAGTGTTTCAGGTCGAATGCTCTATCCACTGCACCACCACAGGCCAGGCAACATTAAGATTTATATGAAAAAAATTAATGACCAAGAAAAGCCAATATAATTTTTTTTACTTTTGTAACCTTTTTAATATGAGGAAACTGATCAATATGATGATCACTGTACTCTTATTCATCTCTCCTTGGTGATATTTAAAATTTTTTTTAAATTGATTTTGCAGGGAGTGGGATTGAGCGAGAAGTATCAACTCATAGTTGCTTCACTTTAGTTCATCACTTTCTTGGTGTTTGTGCCTTGGCCGGGCAAGCCCAGGGTTTTGAACCGGCAACCTCAGCATTCCGGGTTGACGCTTTATTCACTGTGTCACCACAGGCCTGGCCATTTTTTGTTTGTTAGTTTTTAAGATTTTTTTTTTCTTGGTGGTATTTAAAACATTTGTGAGAATCTATTATATTATATTTTTGAAAAATATGATTAAGATTGTATTAAAAGCCAGTATAAAAAAAAAGAAAAAAAGCCAGTATAATTTTCTAAAAGAATAAAGAGAGGGGAATTGCTCTCCCTATTTTAAAACTATAACAATTACAGCATACTGCTTTTAAGTACAGAGACAGACAGATTAATGAAGCAGAATACAGAGCCTAAAAATAAACCACGTGTGTTTATATGAAAACTTTGTAAATGTTAAGGTGGCATTCCAGATCACTAATGAAAGAGTAGAAAATTTAATTAATGATGTTTGTACTGTTGTTACTGTATAAAAAATAATCAGACTCATCTCACATTATACCCTAAATTTATTTTTAGGTGGATTATAAATCCTAAATTTGAAAAGCAAAACTTTTAATTATTTTAGGAAGAAAATAAAAGTCAATCTCTAACACTGAAAAAAAAAAAAAATTATAAATCATAAAGAAAATACTGATAAACTTGGCTACATTAAAATTGAGAACTTGTGGATGTCCCAGGTTTGATTCCCAGTCAGGGCACACAAGAGAAGTGACCATCTGCTTCTTCACCCCTCCCCTTTCTCTCCCTCTCCCTCTTCCTCTTCCTCTCCCGCAGCCATGGCTCAATTGGTTTAAGGGCATCAGCCCGGGCACTGAGGATGTGGTTCCATGAAGCCTCCTCAGTTGCTAAAAATAGCTCTCTTCTAAGTATGGTCTCAGGTGGGCAGAGCATCATCCCCAGATGAGGGTTGCCAGGTAGATCCCAGTCAGGGAACATGCAGAAGTCTGTCTCTGTTTCTTCCCTCCTCTCACTTGAAAAAAGAAAGAAAATTGAAAACTTGTATATTATAAAAGACACAATAAAGTTAAAAGGCTATGATATTATTTTCATAAGGAGAGATAAGTAGAAAAAGTGATAGTTCCCTAAAAAAGGAAATCCAAATGGCCAATAAACAGATGAAAATCAGATTAGATTCTTTAGTAATCAGGAAAATGAACTCAATAAGGTATCATTCACACCCATCTGATTTGTAAAAATTAAAAAGTCTTATGTCAAATGTTGGTGAGGATGAAGTAAAAGAAACTCACTGTTGGTGGGGGTATGATTAATAGTACTTTGTAGGACAGTGTTCAATATCTAGAAAAAAATGAAGATGAAATTATGTATCTTAAAATCCATAATATATTATAGACATCTCTGAATGTGCCTGAGGCATTATTTGTAATAGCAGAAAATTGGAAGCAGCCTAATTCTTATTAGTAGCAGGATGAGAAAATATTTGAACGAGCACATAAATTGTTATATAATATTATATAATAATATATACTATATAACAGTTAAATGGATGAACCAGATCTACATGTATCAATATTGAAAACAAAGTTGGGAGCTGAGCAAATAGCAAAAAGATATTTATGTAAATTTGAAACAGAACAAAAGTGTTTACTGGATACATACAAATGCAATAAAATGATCAAAACCTAAATAAGGCAAATACCTACTAATTTCAGGATAGTCGTTCTCATTAGTTAGAAAGAAAAAGAATGGAATATATTGGTTGGGGTGAGAAGAAGAGATAGACCTAAAAGACTACATATATCAAGAAAAATAGAGTATTTTTGTGTAAACAAAGTATATAGATAACATAAGGTGCCATTATGAAGCAAAGACACCAGAAGATTGATATATATTTTTAAGATTTTATTTATTCATTTTAGAGAGGAGAGAGAGAGAGAAAGGGGGAGGAGCAGGAAGCATCAACTCCCATATGTGCCTTGACCAGGCAAGCCCAGGCCTTCGCACCAGTGACCTCAGCATTCCAGGTCGAGCTTTATCCACTGCACCACTACAGGTCAGGCTTTTTTTTTAAAGAGATATATATTTTTTTAAAGATCTATTATTTATTTATGTACTCAGACCAGGATCTACCAGGCCCTCTACCCCAACCCCCTGCCCTGGGTCTAGGGCCATTGCTTGAATCAACCAAGCTATTTTTTTTTTTCTGAGGTGAGAAGTGGGGAGGCAGACAGACTCCTGCATGGGCCTGACTGGGATCCACCCGGCATGCCCATCAGGGGGCGATGCTCTGCCCTTCTGGGCCATTGCCTTGTTGTAGCCGGAGCCATTCTTTCACCTGAGGCGGAGGCCATGGAGCCATACTTAGCTCCTGGGCCAACTTTGTCCCAATGGAGCCTTGGCTGCAGGAGGGGAAGAGAGAGAGAGAGAGAAAGGAGAGGGGGAAGGGTGGAGAAGCAGATGAGTGCTTCTCCTATGTGCCCTGGTCAGGACTCGAACCCGGGACTTCCACTCGCTGGGCCAACACTACTGCTGAGCCAACCAGCCAGGGCCTTAACCGAGCTATTTTTAGCGCCTGAGGCTGACACACTTGTACCAACTGAGCCATCCTCAGTGTCCAGGGCCAGCACTCTAACCAGTCAAGCCACTGGCTGTGGGAGGGGAAGATGAAGAGAAGGGGGAGGGGGAGAGAAACAGATAGTTGCTTCTCTTGTGTTCCCTGACTGGGGAGTGAACCTGGGACATCCATACCCCAGGCTGACATTCTATCCACTGAGCCAGCCAGTGTGCTATTTTATCTTAATGAAATGAAAATAAAGCCTAAAATTTGAAATGGGTTTATTTTTTAATTGTAGTAATAGGTACTGCTGCTTTGAAAAATGAGTGAAAATACTGTAGTGACCACCTTACTTGCTAATATTTCCTTTTTTGTTTCTCTGTGATGATTTTGCAACCTTTGCACTTGGTGTATTGCAATGAGTTTAAAAGAGTCCGTATTGAACTTAAAACCTACTAGAGAAGACTGCTATGCAGCAATATAATGAGTACTATGAAGAAGTACTGAGAGCAATGGGAGCATATAACAGAGGGATCCATTCTTTTCTCAGAGAAACTTTCTCTGAGGAATTGACAGATGGGAGCAAGGTGAAATTAGTGGTGGAGATAAGCATGCAAGAGTACTCTATGAAAGAGAGTAATTTAATTCTGACTTAATCTTTAAAATTATTGTTTTTATGGTATTTAATATCCTAACTCTCAGTTATAGAATTAAGATTAAACTTTTTTAATAATACCAATCTAAGACTAAAAAAATTTTCACATTTATTCATCTCTGAAATTGGGAGATGTCTTACAATTGATGGTTTGTCACAGTTTAATTGGTAGGTTTATTTTTTAGTTACATAAAATATTGATGTATCATACCTTCATTGGCATTTTAGATTCTGCAAAATGAGGAATTTACTTTTAGTTTAGCCTGCTTTTAAGCCAAACTCATTTTCAGGTTTTTTTTTTAGATATTTAAATTTCTTTTTTTTTATTTTATTCATTTTAGAGAGGAGACACAGAGTGTGAGAGAGAGAGAGAAAGAGAGAAAGGGGGGAGGAGCTGGAAGCAACAACTCCCATATGTGCCTTGACCAGACCAGTGCAGGGTTTTGAACTGGCGACCTCAGTGTTCCCAGGTCGACGCTTTATCCACTGCGCCACCACAGGTCAGGCTCATTTTCAGTTTTAATTTTACTATTGGAATTCACTCATTTTATTTATTTATTTTTTTTAAAGGTACAGAGAGTGAGTCAGAGAGAGGGATAGATGGGGACAGACAGACAGGAGCAGAGGGAGATGAGAAACATCAATCATTAATTTTTTGTTGCCGTTGTGACACCTTAGTTGTTCATTGATTGCTTTCTCACATGTGCCTTGACCGCGGGCCTTCAGCAAACCTAGCAACCCTTTGCTGGAGCCAGCGACCAAGCTGGCGAGCTTTTGCTCAAGCCAGATGGGCCCACGCTCAAGCTGGCAAGCTCGGGGTCTCGAACCTGACTTTTCCACATCCCACTCCAATGCTTTATCCATTGCGCCACCCCCTGGTTGGGCTGGAATTCACTCATTTTAAAAGCATCATAATGAATGACCTGACCAGGTGGTGGCACAGTATATAGAGTGTCAACCTGGGATGCTGATGACCCAGGTTTGAAACCCTGAGGTCGCCAGCTTGAGTGTGGGATCATAGATATGACCCCATGGTCTCTGGCTTGAGCCCAAAGGTCACTAGCTTGGGCAAGCGGTCACTGACTCAGCTGGAGCCCCCTGGTCAAGGCACATATGAGAAAGCAGTCAATGAACAATTAAAGTGCAGGAAGTACGAGTTGATGTTTATCTCTCTTCCTTCCTGCCTGTCTCTGTCTCTTGAGAAAAGGAGCATCACAGTGGATCTGGTGTTTATTAGTTGTATTTCTTTCTAGATGTTTTTATTTACCTCTTCTTATATACCAGATAGAATGCTATTTTACATGACTTATCTCATATACACTCCACCATAGTTTGAGTTAGGTGATATCTCCAACTGAAGTTTAGAGAGTGAAAATCTTTCTCTAAAGTGACTTTCTCTCTTTGTAGGTCACATAGTTTATATTTTATATTTATATAAAATAGTTTTCTTGTGATATAATCTATTAAACTTATACTTAAATGTAACCATACTTTACATTTAAGACTCAAGGTCACAATTTATATTTAAAAGATGGAGACGAACTCTTCTGACTCCAACACTTATGCTCTCGATATGCGTAGCTCTGTACTCTATCTCTTAGGAAGTAAGATTTCGGACAGACAGATCTCAGATCCAGGACAGCTAAATTGAGGAATGTTATTTTATGTTTACTTTTTTTTTTTACTTTTCAGTAAAATGTAGCTTTCTATACACATTCACTGTTTATTTTGCTTCTAGAAGAAAGTAGAAAATAGAAGTGGTTGTAAAATTTAGTATATACTATATTTGTCTTGGATTCAGGAATAAGATTTCTTAAGATTAAGAAATAATTTGATTAAAATGATTTTTTTCCATTGATTTGAGAGAGAGTGGAACAGACTGGGGAGGGAGAGAGGGAGACAGACTTGTCATTCCACTCAGTTCCACTTAGTTGTGCACTCATTAGTTGCTTCTCCCATGTGCCTTGACCTAGGATCAAAACCACAACCTTAGTGTGCTGGGTCAATGTTTAGTCACTGAGCCACCCAGCCAGGCCCTGATTTTATAATATTCATATTAGTCTTCCCAGAAGTAGATCAAAGCAGCACATTTCTTTAGGATGAAATTAGAATCTGATTGCAGGCAGGCAGGACGGAAAGTTTATCAACACGAGGTCAAACAGAGCCAAGTATAGATATCTGTATCTGGCTTACCCAGTCTCTCCTCATATTAGGAAACCAGTATAATGGCTGCAAGAATCTCAGTGACAGTCTTCACCAAATCTATTTCTTGATTCACCCTGTTTCAGACTGGTCAAGTATGTCCTGTGTATTTAATGCAAATTTAAGCCAAATTGGGGATTCTGGTTTTGGGAATGTCTGCATTCAGCATTTAATATTTATAGTTATTTAATCCCTTGTTTTGGGTATAGTCCTATGCCCTCAGTTGTACCTGAGATCCTCTCTCATAACAGCCTTTTAATTTTCCAGAGAATAAACCCCCAGATTTATGCAGGGATGAAAAAGAAATGGTTGCTCAGTATGTGGAGCTAGACAAGGGATCTAGGGCTCCACCTGTTTCCCAGCTTTTCTCTGTTTTTCTGCATCACCCCATCCTTCTATCACCAGTTGCAGAGGTACATAGTACTGTCACATCTTGTCTTTTGAGGATTCTGTACCGTAAAAGCAGTTGTTGCTCATCATTCCCAAAATAACTGGCTTGGAATTTCATTTTCTTGGATCTGCTATGTCAGTTACAACTTAACTTGTCCACTTGCTTTTCATCTTCTAAAATGTTGATGCACTTCCTGTTTTCTGTTCTCCCCTCCTTTTAGGTTCATGCATTTTTATTTTTAATTCTTTACTCTGTTCACTTGGTAATAAGTTTGTTCAGAGGCCTGGTTTCTTGCCATGTGGACCTCTCAATAGGGCTGATTAAGTGTCCTCATAATGTTGTACCTGGCTTTCTCTGGAGCAAATAATCCATGACAGAGCAAGGCAGAAGCTGTAATGACATTAAGACCTAGTACTGAAAATTATGTTCTGCCATTTTTGTAATATCCTGTTAGTTATACAAATCAGATATATTCACTGTAAAAGAGACTTACAAAAAGGTACAAATCCCACAAGACGCGACTTACTAGGGACCATTTTGGAGGCTGGCTACCACACAAAGCATTTGTCTTAAGCTAGAAAAAAATACATTAAACCCAAAGTAAGTTGAAGGTAAGAAATAATAAAGATCAGAGCAAAATTTAAATAGAAAACAGTACAGAAGGCCCTGGCCAGTTGACTCAGTGGTAGAGCATTGGCCCAGCATGTGGATGTCCCAGGTTCAATTCCCAGTCAGGGCACACAAGAGAAGTGCCCATCTGCTTATCCACCCCTCCCTCTTTCTCTTCTCTTTCTCTCTCTCTCTCTGTCTTCCCTTCCTTCAGCCATGGCTCTACTGAAGCAAGTTGGCCCTGGGCACTAACGATGGCTCCAAGACCTTTGTCTCAGGCGCTAAGAAGAGCTCAGTTGCTGAGCAACAGAGCAATGTCCCAGATGGGCAGGGCATTGCCCCCTAGTGGGCTTGCCAGTTGGATCTCAGTCAGAACACATGCGGGAGTCTGTCTCGGCCTCCCCTCCTCTCACTGAATAAAAAAAAGAGTACATAAAATGAATAAAGCCAAAAGTTGGTTCTTTATAAAATAATAATAAAGTTAATAAGTTCCTAGGAATACTAATAGAGGAAAATAGGAAAAAAAAGTACTACTATCATGATTGAATGAGAAAATGTCACTAAAGATCTTTCAAAATTGAAAGGTTAATAACGAAGTGGTATGAATAACTTTATACCAATTAATTTGTTAACTTAAGATACAACTTTATAAAAATTGACTCAAAGAAAAATCTGAATAGCCTTGTATTTTTTTAATAAGTAAAATAATTGAATTCATAATTCTTTTTGACAACACCCCAGTCCCAAATTATTTCAATGGTGATTTTATCTAAGATTTAAGAAAAAAGTAGTATCAATCTTTCACAAATTCTTTAAGAAAACAGAAGAGGAGGAAAGGCTTTTCAAACTCAATTTTATAAGGCTGGTTGTATCCCTGATAACTGACACCTAAGGAAAAGTATATAATGCTTTTAACAGAAGAATTATTTGATGCATTTTAACATTCTCATGATAAAAACTTGCAATAAAAGGAAACTTCCTCAACCTGATCAAATCATCTAGAAAAGTATACAGGCAGCATCATAATAAATGGTGAAAAGATTTAGTGCTTTTTGCCTTAAGGTCAAGAACAAGGCAAGGATACTTGCTCTCACTACTTTTTTTCAATATTGTACTGGAGGTTCAGACCAGTGCAGTGAGGCAGGAAAAATAAAGGCAAATAAATATTGTGAAGGAAGAAATATATCCTTTTACAGAAGACAACTGTCCACTGCACCACCACAGGTGAGGCACAGAAGACGAAATTGTCTACATATCAAATTAAGAAAAATCTACCAAAAAGAAACCCCATTAGAATTAATAGATGAAATTTAGCAAGGTCACAAGATACTAGTTGCATAAACAAAAATTAACACTTGCAATATTACAAGAAATAATACAAGTATTCAGTAATTGGGAGTATGAAAAATGCATGTATCATTTATAATATGAAAAAATATAATATTTAGGAGCAGAATTAAAGAGATGTGCACAAGGCCTTTACACTGAAAGTTCTAAACATTACTAAAAAGATAAAAATGAACAGAAATACCATGTTTTTGGACCAGAAGACTCAAACAGTTAAGATATTCATTCTCTCCAAATTAATCTATAGATTCAACACAATCTCAAAATTTCATAAGTGTTTTTAAAAATATGGATGGACAAGCTAATTCTTAAGATTAGTATAGAAATACAAAAGAAACTAGAATAACCAAAACCATCTTGAAGAACAGATTTGGAGGATTTATACTAACTGATTTCAAGATAAGCTTTAAAGCTACAGTAATAAAAAACGAAAAGTATGAAAGTACTCCTGACCAGTGGTGGCGCAGTGGATAGAGCATCAGCTTGGGACACTAAGAGCCAGGTTCAAAAATCTGAGGTCACAAGCGTGAGCATGGGCTCACGCTGCTTGAGTGCAGGGTCGCTGGCTTGAACATGGGATCATGAATATGATCCCATGGTGGCAAGCTTAATTCCCAAGGTCACTGCCTTGAGGGCAAAGGTCACTGGCTTGAACCCAAGGTTGCTGTCTTGAGCAAGAAGTCACTGACTTGGCTGGAACCCATGTATGAGGAACAATCAGTGAACAACTAAAGTGCCCCAACTACAAGTTGATGCTTCTCATCTCTCTCCCTTCCTCTGTGTGTGTATTGCTAAAAAAAAAAAAAGTTTGAAAGTGGGGTGAAGATAGGCATATAAATCAAGTTGCAGAATAGCTACAGATAACACTTGATCATAGCCAAAAGGCTGAGAAGCAATTAGAATAGCTAAAGAAATATACTGCTCACAAAATTTAGGGGATATTTCAAAATGAATATGAAGCAACAAAATATCCCCTAATTTTTGTGACCAATGTAGATTCACTCATGGTTGATTAATATTTGACAAAGAGGCTAACATAGTTCAATGGGGAAGGATAGTTCTCTCAAATGATTCTAGAACAACTGGATATTTGTGTGAAAAAAATATTAACCCCTATTTCACACCATACTTAAAAATTCAAAGTATTTATCACAGTCCAAACATAAAATCTAACACTGGGAAATTTCTAAGAAAACAGGAAAAATGTTCATGTCCTTGGAGTAGGCAGATTTCTTCATGTGTATGTTAGATACCTCATCTAAATGAAAACCCTCTCGCCTGACCTGTGGTGGAGCAATGGATAAAGCACTGCCCTGGAATGCTGACATTGTCAGTTCAAAACCCTGGGCTTGCCTGGTCAAGACACATACGAGAAGCAACTACTATGAATTGATGCTTCCTTCTTGCTTTCCCCCCTACCCTCTTTCTCTCTATCCTATCTCTCAAAAAAGAAAACTGTCTCCTAAGAACACATAATAAGAATATGAGCCTGACCAGGCGGTGGTGCAGTGGATGGAGCGTCGGACTGGGATGCGGAAGACCCGGGGTCGAGTCCCCGAGGTTGCCAGCTTGAGCGCAGGCCCATCTGGCTTGAGCGAAGGCTCGCCAGCTTGGACCCAAAGTCGCTGGCTCCAGCAAAGGGTTGCTCGGTCTGCTGAAGGCCTGCGGTCAAGGCACATGTGAGAATGCAATCAGTGAAAAACTATGGTGTTGCAACGGCAACGAAAAACTAATGATTAATGCTTCTCATCTCTCTCCATTACTGTCTGTTTGTCCCTATCTATCCCTCCGAAAAAATAAAATAAAATAAGAATATGAAAAGGCAAGCTGTCTGTTTGTCCCTATCTATCCCTCCAAAAAAATAAAATAAAATAAGAATATGAAAAGGCAAGCTACTTCCAGGAGAAAACATTTGCAAAACATATATTTGGACAAAAAAACTTGTATCCAGAATATATGAAAAATACATAGCTCAGACAATTTTTAAAACTAGTCCGAAGCAGACCCTGGCCAGTTGCTCAGTAGATAGAGCATCAGCCCAGTCTATGGACATCCCTGGTTCCATTCCCAGTCAGGGCACACAATAGAAGTGACTATCTATTCTCTACCCCCTCCTTCTGTTCCTCATCTCCTTCAGCCAGTGGTTTGATTGTTTAGAGCATGGCCCTGGGCACCAAGGATAGCTCCATTAAAGTACCTCAGCCGCAGGTGCTAAAAATAGCTTGGTATTCAAATGTCCATCCTAGATGGGGTGGCCAGGTGGATCCCTGGTCAGTGCGCATTGCAGGAGACTGCCTCACTATCTCCTGTCCTCTCACCTAAAAAAAAAAAAAAGTCAAAAGACACTTTTCAAAAGGAAATATGTGAATGGCCAGTTATCACTTGAGAAGATGCTAATCATCACTGGTCATTGGGAAATGCCAGTAAGGATCATAATAAGGTATCACTTCACACCCAATAGATTGGCTGAATTTAAAAGACTGGTGATACCAAGTAGAGCAACTGGAAATGGTAGGAATGTAAAATTGCACATCTACTTTGAGAAATGTTTTGGCATATTTTAAAGTTAAACATTCTCTTGCCATATGTTCCACCAGTTCTGTTCCTATGTCTTTCCCCAAAAAAGAAATGAAATATAGTTACAAAGATTTGTTCATATATGTGTACATGTTCATAATAACAAGGAACTGAAAACAACCCTAATGTTCAACAAAATAGGTAAATGGAGAAACAAGTTGTGATATATTCATACAATAAAATACTACCCAGTTATTAAAAAGAACTAATTTATGAATCTTAGCTAAAATTTCAAAAGAAGCCAGATACAAAATGCTATATATAGTATAATTCTATTTATATAAAATTCTAGAATCAGTTGGTCTATTCTGGAAGGAATCAGATAAGTGGTTATCTGGGGCTGATGTATATTGGGACAGGAAAGTATGCACATTTTGGGGTGATATTAGTGTTCTCTCTTAATCGGGGTGGTATTAGCATAGATGTGTGTACACTTGTCAAAATCATTGAATTTTACAGTTAAGATTTTATTGTGTGTAAATTATACCTCAGAACTGTTTTTTTTAAATGAGATTACTACTCACCCACCAGAAATGTTAAAAGTCTGACAATACTAACAGTTGTTGAGAATTTGCCACAACAGTGACTTACACAATGCTTAGAAGAGAGTTGATTGTTAAAACCACTCATCATGTAGAAAAATTAGAGATACCTCCATCATGACTCAACAGTTCTAGATACAGCTTTTTCTACTAGAGAAATTTGTGTGTGTATATCAAAAAGGCCATCTATAAGAATGTTCAGCGTGACCAGTGATTGTACAGTGGATAAAGTGTTGACCTGGGACACTGAGGACCCGACATCGCTGGCTTGAGCCCAAAGGTCTCTGGTTTGAAGCCTAAGTCACTGGCTTTGCTTGAACACCCCTCCCCCCCCAGTTAAAGCACATACGAGAAGCAATAAGTGAATAACACAACTACATAACTACAAGTTGATGCTTCTCATATTTCTCCCTCTCTCTCTCAAAAAAAAAAGGTCATGACATTCTGGTAACCAAAGTAGCAACATAAACATCCACCAGCATTAGGACGGATAAATTGTATATTTCTTCAACAGAGTGTTAGAACAATAAAAGTGAAGAAACTATATTTTAATATAGGTGATTAAGGAACAAATTTTAACAGTTTCAAAAAGAATACATGCTTTATGTTTTCAGTTACATAAAGTTCAAGAACTAGGAAAACTAAATTGGTATTCAGGGATCTGTACTTATGTTGTAAATCTATAAAGAAAAGAAGTGATTAATTACCAGAAAAGCCAAGATTTTGGATACTTTTAGGAGAGAGAGAGGAAGTCAGCATTGGGAATGGGCTAGGAATAATGCTCTAGGATACTGGCAATGTCTATTTCTTGGTCTGAATACTGATTATGTGGTATTTATTTGTTAAGTAGCCCATTCATGTTTAGACATTTAGTAAATATGTGATGTTTTATATTAAAAATGATTTTTTTAATGTTTATTGATTTGAGAGAAAGAGAGACCGGAACATCAATCTGTTCCTATATGTACCCTGACTGGGGATCAAACCGGCAACCTCTCTGTTTCTCAGCAATGCTCTAACCAACTGAACTATCCGGCCAGGGTGTATATTTACAGTTTTTTTAATTAAACAATTTTTAAATTTATCAATATCACCTAAGTACTATGTTGTTAATATTTTAGTAGGCAATAATAGGAAATGCAAAGATGTGTAATATCACCTCTAAAATTCTCACTAATGATTTTCATAAAAAGGTATTATGTAATCAGTGGTCTTAATTTCTTTTCTTATACCTTGAGAGCCATGGAAATAAACTATAAAATTGAGACAGATAACAGCCATACCGTGTAACCTCTCAGGAGTTAATATGTGTACAATATCAATCACTATGTTTATATTTTTGCCAGGACCCAACATTGTTTATTGCTTTGTTTTATACTACAGTGGTACCTTGACACACAAGCACTTTAAATCACGAGCAATTTGAGAGATGAGCAGTCACTCGTGGGATTTTTTGCTTTAAGTCATGAGCAGATATTTGAATCACGAGCTTCTGCCACCCTCCACTAGGTAGACTGCCAAACATTCTGAAAGGGAGGAAGAAACAAACTTTCATGGAATGGTTTTTGTTGAAATGGCCTCTAAGTGAAAGCGAGGAAAGTGTGGCGAAAAGCTAAAGGTCAGTGAAGAAAATATGATTGTTGGGCAAATGAGTTTGTAAAATTTGTATTTTCTGAGTTAAAAATGGGGCTGGGCCGCTATCTGTAGAATTGCCAATTACCTTCCTGCTTGGGAAAGGCCATTGTTATGCTAATGTCTCCTACCTTCTGCATCTTCGCCTGACCTTGAAGGTAAATACACTTCATAAACCAGTTTATTTCTTTACATTCTCTCTTATGTATATATATGTATATATATATATATATATATGTATTTGTTATTTATAAAGTACATTTTCTTATTTAAAAACAAATAAAACAAAAAAATTGTGTGGTTTTTGGGGACCAGAACAATTAATTGTATTTTAATTAATTTAAATGGGGAAATTAGATTTGACACATGAGCAAATTGAGTCACAGGCTCAACCATGAAACGAATTAAACTCGTATGTCAAGGTACCACTGTATTCATTTGGACCTAGACTCATTTTGATACATGTAGTCCTACTTATTTTAAATATGGCAAATATTTATTATTTTCTTTTCCGCATCTGTTGTTTTAGCTGTATCCGAACAGAAATTTTAGTTTTGACACAGTGAAAAGCAAACTTAAGAATCTTCATCTCTTTGTATGACATTCTCTCATATAACTCCTTTAAGGAGTTTACATTGACAAAATGATTTGCCTAGAATTAAAACTTTAGTAGATCAGTAAGCAAAGAACATGAGTAGACAATTCTTCAAAAGTAAGAAAAGAAGCTCTATTGAACTTTGATATTCTGGGCACAAGTAGGTACCTTACATTGAATTTCCATCCTAATTCTATGAATAGTAGGTGAACAAATAGATGAACAAATAGAAATTAGCAGAAATTAGTAAATGCTGGGACCTAGGATTAAAATCTATTTTATTTCCGAGCCCTTTTAAAGAATTATTATTCTAATACTGCTACCCATGAGAAGAAGAAAGTAAAGCTGATTTGAAAAACAAACATGTGACCCTGGCCAGTTAGCTCAGCAGTGGAGCGTTGGCCCAGTGTGTGAAAGTTCTGGGTTCGATTCCCAGTCAGGACACACAGGAGAAGCAACCATCTGCTTCTCCACCCTTCCCCCCTCCTCTCTCTCTATCTCAGTGGTTCTTAACCATTTTTGAGGTACCGAACCCACCAGTTTCATATGCGCATTCACCGAACCCTTCTTTAGTGATAAATAAAATATGATTTTTTTTCCAAATTCAAGACATAGGTATATGTTTTTTTACTGGTGCACAAATGAGCCATGCATAAACATCACCTTGCTCAAAGAACAAAACCAACAAAGTGCATGAACTCACAACAAATTACGGTATTACTTTATTCTGGCCTCTGCGGCAGAGGCTTCTCTGAACCCCTGAGACTGACTCATCGAACCCCTAGGGTTCGATAGAACCCAGGTTAAGAACCACTGGTCTAGTACCTCTTTCTTCCCCTCCCGCAGCCCCAGACAAGGGTTGCCAAGTGGATCCCAGTCAGGGCGCATGTTGGAGTCTGTCTCTCCACCTCCCTGACTCTCACTTGATTTAAAAAAAAAAACACGCAACAGAGACAAAAATTAAAGGATGTATTTTCAACAGCAACAAAATTATTAATAAATCTATTGAAAGATAAATGAGTTATAGGGTATAATATTATAAAACCTTATTGAAATTTAAATGACATAAATTCAGAAATAGCTATGTTCATGAGTTAAAAGGCTATCTCACTGGTGTTCTAGGTAATCTAGTCAAGTTTTATTAAAATTTTTTTCCTTAGTTGTATTTATACATATCTAGATTCTAGCAATCTAAATAGTTGATATCTCATTTCTACCAAACTTCTCTCAATATCTGTACTTTATTTCTCAGTGTTTCTGAAATCTAGCACCTACCCATTAACTTCAATTGTATGACTATACTACACATTTATCCCTTCAATTGATGGATATTTAGGTTGTTTCCATCCTTTTTTTTTTTTAAGAGTTTTAATATTCATTTTACAGAGAGGGAAGGAAGAGCAAGAAGTATCGACTCGTAGTTGCTTCTCTTTAGTTGTTCATTGCTTCCTTGTCCTATGTGCTTTGACTGGGCAAGCCCAGGGTTTTGAACCAGTGACCTCAGCATCCCAGATTGACGTTTTATCCACTGCACCACCATAGGGCATGCTTTTTACCATTAAAAACAATGTATCGCTCCAGTTGCAATGGAGCAAGGGCCCCAGATGGGCAGAGCATTGTCCCCTAGTGGGCTTGCCAGGTGGATCCTGGTCGGAGTGCATACGGGAATCTGTCTCTGCTTCCCCTCCTCTCACTAAAAATAAATAAATAAATAAATAACAATGCTACAATAGTGTTCTTTCTTTCCTTTTTTTTACAAAATTTCCATTGATTTGAGAGAGGGACAGAAAGGAAAGCATCAACTTGTTCCACTTGGTTGTGCACTTATTGTTTGCTTCTTGTATGTGCCTTGACCAAGGATCGAACCCACAACCTCAGTGCACTGGGACAACACTGTATCTACTTAGCCACTTGGCTAGGGCCTACAAAGTATTCTTAATCATATCTCCTTTTGCAGATACAGAATTTCTCTAGAGCACTATTCTAATATAGTAGAATTGCTGGGTTGAAAATTATGCCCATCTTCAAATTTATTACATATTACCTTTTGCTCTCCTGACTGATTGTATCCGTTTATATTCCTGTAATCTTTATGAGAGCTTTCATTCTCCCAATAGCTTCTCAGATTGGGTTACCAGTCTTGAAATTATTTTGTCCATCTTGATTGGTGTAAAAGGATACCTCAATATTGTTTTTATTTATATTACTATAATTACAAATAAGAAAAATAGTGAAAATTTATGTTCTTGACATTTAGCTCTTCTTTCTGTGAAATACCTTCCACTTTTATTGTTTTAATTTATAGGAACTCATTAAAAAGATAATTATGCAGATCCTATACCAGTTTATGTCTTGGGTGGGTCTTTTTGTTTTTAGCTTTTTTATGGAATCTTTTTTCCTGTAGTTTTAATGGTTTGTAGTTTTGTATCTTATTTAGGAAAGTCTTACCTCCAAGATCAACATATCTCTATTTTCCTCTCAACTTTGTTTTTCTTTTCATATTTCTCTAAATAGGAATTTGCTTTTGTGTAGAGTAATAAGGTAGGCTTTCAAGTCTATTCCGCTGGTCTATACGTTAGTTCCCCATAATCTCTAGACTTGAATATAATTACAAAAATTATGATGAATGAAAGGACTGACCTTATTCTTAAAATTTGTCTTGGCTATTCATGTTTTATTGCTTTTTCATATTAATTTTAGTAATAGCTTCTTTAGTTCCAGAGGTCATGGGGTGTGTCCTGTTGGTATTTTGATTGAAATTGCTTTGAATTTGCAGATTAACTTGGGGATAATTTACATGAATTGGGTATATTACCCAATTTAATTAGATCTTCTGTAATACATTTTAGTAGTAAAGATACCTATTACTTATGTAGGTCTTACACATCTTTTCTTTAGATTTCATTCCAAGTACCTTATGTTTTCTTTGTGATTTACATGTATTTTTATTACATTTTAAGTTGGTTGCTAATGTATAATAATATAATCTATTTTTATTTTCATATCTTGATCTTAAATCTAGCATCTTTACTGAACTCTTATTAATTTTGTAATTTCTCTATAGATTATTGGGTTTCTTGTGTAGACAGTCATTTTTAGAGAATAATAGTTTTTGATCCTCTCTTTTTATTCTCTTTTATTTCTTTCAACTTGAATTACTGTGCTAACTAGGGCTTCCTATTTACTGAAGTTGAATTTGCCATAGATTTTTGGTAGATAAAACTTTTATCAAATTAAGAAAGGTCCCTTCTAATTCTGGTACAGTGTGATTATGAGCTAAGATGCTGAATTTTATCTAATGCTCTTTGGGGAGCCATCGTCTGTGGAAATGATTGTATGCATATTTCATTTAACACAATGTGATATACTTTGTAATAGATTTTTTAAATGTTTAACATTAATATTACTTTTTTAATTAAAAATAGCTAATTTATGAAAGGGAAAGGAATAAATACATATATAGTGTGTCAGTGTCTCCGTAAAGTCATGGTGCACTTTTGACCGGTGACTGGTTAAAACTGCACCATGACTTTACAGACACACTGCGTGTGTGTGTGTGTGTGTGTGTGTGTATTGGTTTATAAAATGTTAAGGGATGGAGAAATCAAGGGATGGAGAAACAGATCTTTGCTCATTGAAATTCATACTTAATTCAACTGTACTCAACTAATCTTTTGTAAGAGCTTTCTTATTTTCAAAATTTTGAAATAGCTCTAGCCAGATAGCTTGGAAATATTTATAAGGTAACAACTGTCTGAAATTAATCAGTTCATGAAGCAATAGTTTTTTTGTATACATCATACTTAATTACTACTATAAATAAGATAGTCATAATTTCTCTAGTTTCAATCTGAACTTGTACTGACAAGATGTGGGGTTTTTTTGTTTGTTTGCTTTTTATTCACTTTGGGGTGGGAGGACCAGGAAGTATCAACTCCCATATGTACCTTGACCAGGCAAGCCCTCCAGCAACCTCAGCTTTATAGGTCAATGCTTTTTATCCACTGTGCCACCACAGGTCAGGAAAGATGGGGGTTCTAGTTCAGATTTTCTAATTCTTTTTATGGCCCTAGACAAGCCATTTTAGATCTCTGCCTTCACCCATATCTAACAGAGATAATACCTTTTTAAAACTACATTATAAGTGCCTGACCAGGCAGTAGCACAGTGGACAGAGCATTGACCTGGGATGCTGAGGACCCAGGTTTGAAACTCCAAAGTCTCTGGTTTGAGCTCTGGCTCACCAGCTTGAGCACAGGATCATAAACATGACCCCATCGTCACTGGCTTGAGCTCAAGGTTGCTGGCTTGAGCACATGGTTACTGTCTTGGCTGGAGCCCTCCCCTTCCCCCCCCACCTCCCCTCACCCCCATCAAGGCACATATGACAAAGCAATCATTGAACAGCTAAAGTGCCACAACAGCAAGTTAATGCTTCTTATCTCTCTCCCTTCCTGTCTGTCTTTCTCTCTGTCACTAAAAGAAAAAAAAAGTGCCTACTTTATAAGCAAGTAGGCGTATGATTTATGTGAGAACATTTTGCTCAAGTTGTTAAACATAAGGTAAAATATGTAATATTTTATTATACTATTTTTTAATATTTGATTTGCTTTTTATAATTTAACCAAAGTAAAGATTGCATACTTTCAAACTATAAAACTTAATAGTTCTACAAGGTGAATTAAAGTAGTAAAGCTGGTCATAATAATAGTAAACCTATTCATCCATGCTCTCATTTAATTACATTAAAAACTAATTATAAAAATACGTAAATTTTTGTGAAAATATTTCTATTCTATCCTAGGAGTTCTTGCCTCTATCAATGTATTGTCTGGTATTGACCATGGCATCAGGTACTTGAATAGTCTTTTTTTTTTTTAAGAGAGAGAAGGGGAAATAGACTCCCACTTAACCCCAGGCCAGGATCCATCTGCAACCCCTGTCTGGAGCTGATGCTCAAATCAGCTGAGCTATCCTTAGCGCCCAGGGCTGACACTTGAACCAGTCCAGCCACTGACTGCCAGAGGGGAAGAAAAAGAGAAGGGGAAGAGAGAGGGGAAGAAAATCAGATGGTTGCTTTCATGTGTGCTCTGACCTGCCATCAAACCCAGGACATCTGTACGCCAGGCCAACACTCTTATCCACTGAGCCAACCAGCCAGGGCCAAATAATATATTTTTATAATATTTTTTATTTATTGATTACAGGGAGAGAAAGGAAGGAAAAGAAAGACAGAAACATCAATCTGTTCCTATATGTGCCCTGACTGGAAGTCAAACTGGCAACCTTTATCAGGACGATGCTCTACTGAGCTATCCGATCAGGACTTGAATAGTCGTTTTGTCCATAGACGTTTTCAGATTGGCAGCCCAACCGGGATCTATCCCATAGTCCATTCACCAGATTAAGCATGTCATTCTCTTTATCACTGATTGCTTCTAATTTCTCATATATGTGCTTTTTAAAGAGGAGGTAACAGGCCTAACCTATGGTGGCGCAGTGGATAAAGCGTCGACCTGGGAACACTGAGGTCACCAGTTCAAAACCCTGTACTGGTCTGGTCAAGGCACATATGGGAGTTGATGCTTCCAACTCCTTCCCCCATTTCTCTCTCTCTCTCTCTCTCTCTCTCCCTCTGTGTCTCCTCTCTAAATGAATAAAATAAAAAAAAATTTAAAAAACAAAGAGGAGGTGACAGAGCAAGCCAAGGTTCCCTCTTATGCACCGAAACCATCCATATCTAGATTATTTTCAACCACACCATCTAGCAGAGTCACTAACATCTCCTTTGGTTGTTAATGTTTCACCTATTTATCTTCTGAGGCATTCCTGCCCAGCCTGTTTCCGGGGCTTTCCAGGACGCTGCTGAGGTGGGCAGAAGCTGGGCACACCCCGCGGTGGCCATGCAGTCTGGTAACTGGGTAACTGCCACAGAGGATACAGGCTGCACAATAGTCCTGTATCCAGAGTGTGGGACGGATGGCTGTGCTGGGCCACGGGAAGGGTCCTGGGCAGGCCAGGGTGCCAGAGAGGTCCTTCTCCATGCCACGTACCAAGTGCCTTAAGAGTTTTTTTTTTACTGTCACCTCAGATGCCCACATTCTTCTAAGAGAAGATGGTATAAACAGTAAAATGATCAGAAGCATAGTGGGATGAGTAGTAGGGAAAATATTTAGAAGAATGTTAAATAGGGTAAATAATGTTTGTTTAGTGTTTTCCACTCTGATGTGAAAGCTAGTATTATAATAATCCAATGAAGAAAATTTACCTGTAGGGTTAAAGGAAAGGAAAATAAGCATGTTACTTATCATATGTTCATTTTCTTTTATTTACTTTTTAAAGATTAACCCAGAAGCAATATGTGCTTATTTGGTATGTCTCCTGCCAGCCTTTTTTTTTAATGTACAACATTTTTAATAGAAGAATGTGTTGTATACATTTTTTTAACTACTGTGGAATTCAATAAAATATCCAGAATGCTAATACAATCTTATCAGTCTCTCTTTCTTTAATTAGTTAGAAATTGTGGAGGCGTTTCTAAAGTTTACTTGATAGGAAGTTTAGCACTGAGTATTGATTGCTCTTAAATTTTCCTACAAAAGTGCTCATGGACTGTTTGTCATGGACATTGTGCTGGTAAAAACAAAATCAGTGTAACTATTTATTATTGGGGACTTGAAGTACATCCATTCAACGATATACCCCACAACTGTGATAAAGAATGTTACAGTAGTATATTAGTATATATAGATCTATCTCTAAGTTAGATAATGAAAAAAAGAAAAGCCAGAATAGTGTTTCTAATGTTTTATCATATGTGTGTCTTTTCATTAAGAGGGGAATAATATTTACTTAATTATTATACACTAGTATTGTGGAATAAAGTGAAACTA
Organism: Rhynchonycteris naso; assembly: GCA_037038555.1. NCBI lineage: Eukaryota > Metazoa > Chordata > Mammalia > Chiroptera > Emballonuridae > Rhynchonycteris > Rhynchonycteris naso. The sequence goes on along the minus strand of CM072997.1, from coordinate 210,639,343 downwards.
TTAAAAAGAATGTTACGCCTGGCCTGACCAGTGGTGGCACAGTGGATAAAGCGTCGACCTGGGAACACTGAGGTCGCCAGTTCAAAACCCTGCACTGGTCTGGTCAAGGCACATATGGGAGTTAATGCTTCTAGCTCCTCCTCTCTCTCTCTCTCTTTCTCTCTCTCACTTTGTGTCACCTCTCTAAAATAAAAAATAATAATAATAAAAAGAATGTTACGCCTGACCAGGCAGTGGCGCAGTGGATAGAGCATCGGCCTGGGATGCTAAGAACCCAGATTTGAAACCCCAAGGTTGCCAGCTTGGGCGTGGGCTCAGCAGACTTGAGCATGGAGTCACTGGCTTGAGCAAGTAAGTGGTCACTGGCTCGGCTGGATTCCCTGATCAAGGCACATATGAGAAAGCAATCAATGAACAACTAAGGTTCCACAATGAAGAATTGATGCTTCTCATCTCTCTCCCTTCCTGTCTGTCTGTCCCTACCTGTCCCTCTCTCGCTTGCTAAAAAAGTTTTTTTTAAAATGTTACAACATGAATATATCTCTAATACATATTATTGATTTAAAAATAATAATAAGCGCCTGACCAGTGGTGGTCAGGCAGTGGATAGAGCATTGACTGTGGATGCTGAGGTGTCCCAGATTTGAAACCCTGAGGTCACTGGCTTGAGCTTGGGCTCACCTGCTTGAGTGTAGGGTCGCCAGCTTAAGCACGAGATTGTGGACATAATCAAGGTTTCTGGCTTGAGCAAGGGGTCACTGGTTGGCTTGAGCCCCCTGGTCAAGGCACATATGAGAAGCGATCAATGAACAACTAAAGTGATGCAACTGCAACTTGATGCTTCTCATTTCACTCCCTTTCTTTCTCTCTCAAAAATAAAAATAATAATAAAACAAGTTATAGAACATTTGTCATCCTATTTCATGTAAAAAAAGTTATATGTATGTTTTATGTCTGTAAGCACATATTAAAAGATCGTGATATATCCATACGTACATACCTACCATCGGTGGTTACTTGGAAGCTGGAGGAAGTATTTACTCTCTGTATATATCATTTGAATTCATAATAAAGGAAAAGATGTGTGCTCACTATAAAAAATAAAACCTTTAAAGATAAAATTAAAAAGGGGAAAGTAAAAAATACCCACAGTAGTCTCAATACCCAAATATATCCTAAGATAACTACTGTTAAAACCTCAATATTCTTCCGAAGGTGAGGGACATTTTGTGGATGACATACAATCCTAAACTAAGAAAGAGCACTACATAAAAAGTTTACACTTAGCAGTGGGCATGTTTTTTAAGTGGAAGAATAAGATAGCATGTAGCTTATTGTTTGATTTGGTTTTACTTTTCATTGTATACCTAGTGTCTTTATAGCACATAATAGAAGTCAGTAAGTATGTGTTTAAGAAATGCGTGAAGGTGATCTACTAACCATTGGTGAAGCTCTTCCAGTTCCGAAACCCAAGACTAAGAAATCACCTTGGTTGACTGTTAGAAAACTGTAACCGTAGCTACATAACATTGGGCAGCTGCCCCTTATTATTGGTACTACCTACGGTTTGCATTTATTAGCGCGAATAACATTTAGTACTGCTGTCTTCTCAGGTCTGTACAAGACAGGGAAGGTTCTCACTAGAATAGCTAAACAGTCTGGAGTGGCATAGAAAGCATTGTTTAAGAGATGATACATAACTTTCTCATTTCCTAAGGGGCTCAGGCCTTCTTTGTCCCTTTACATACCTTGTCTCACACCCAGAATACTTCCCTATATATGTAGCAGAGAATATAATGACTCAATTACCATGGTGAAAGTTAGATTATAAAAACTATAGTGTTAGCTTTTCCATTCTTTGCTTGTCTTTCAAACAGAAGTCATTGAAACTACTTAATTTTGAAAATAGTTTTATATGTGTATATAAGTATACATAAAGGATCATTTTAATTCTATAATTAGTTTATTATCATGGAGTCTGAGATTGTTTCTGAATTTTTTTATGGAAATATTAATTTGTACTATTTGTTTTTCTTCTCAGTTTCTGCCACTGCCTTCTACAAAGCACAACCTGTAATTCAGTTCATGTGTGAAGTTCTTGACATTCATAACATTGATGAGCAACCAAGACCTCTGACTGATTCTCATCGGGTAAAATTCACCAAAGAGATAAAAGGTGAATTAATTAGCATTTGGAGCTACTTAACTATAAAAAATTCATGGGTATAACAAACTTACTGAAAAAAATTTTAATTAAAATCTATTCATTTAACATTACCAGTAAAATAATGATTAGTTATAAAATATTGCATTAAGTTCATTATCATAACATCTTAGGTAGTGTTTTAGTGAAAGAGTACCAAGTAATGGAATTACTATCAATACCAGCTAATAGAAATGCTTCTACAATGCTCTTAAAAGTAGAAAGCTTATTTCAAAAACATTGTTACTTCAGAACTGAATCGTTCTTTAAACATATTCTAATATAATCTTATTTTTCTGAAATGATAGAATATTTTATTCCTTTGAAAATTTATGCATATGGGGCTAGCCTGTTTCGTGTGCTGTTCTAGAGTTGGAACTTAGTTATTTCTTGTATATTATGTAGCTGACCATTGTTCTTGCCTCGTTTAGTTAGTAGCTAAAATTTGTACAATGAGGTTTCATCATACGTATGTTTTACTAATATAAATTCATTTCTACGTGGTCTTCCAAATAAGTAATTTTAATAGTGTTCTAAAATGTATATTTTATAAATTATATGTATGAATATTTCTGTATACATTTAAACCGACATATACAGTTTTTTATGCAAACCCACATACACTGACTTTATCAGCAATTTAAGGGATTTTTCAAGAGCAATTTTGATTAAAAGGAGCTGAATACATCCTGCTTGCTCCAGTAATCAATCATTCTTTGCCATTTAGTAACCGGGAAAGAGGTAATCATTATAATGAAACATTATAAGAGATATCATTCCTGGTTTCAAAATAAGCATTAATATCAAGTAATTGTACAAAAATAAGAAAATGTTATATATTACTATATTACAATCATACCATTATCCTTTCATAATCTGTATTAACTGCACAGTTAGCATTGTTGGGAGGTAGTGCATAACCCACCATTAATATGTGATCATCTAAATGCCATGATTTCCAGTGGAGTTGCTGCTTAGTTACCACCTCTGATATCATGAAGTCACTTACATTATTTTGTGGTAACTATGCAATCAACTCATATCACCACTTTATCACAGAAAATACAAGATGTACAGAACAAGGATTCAACTGCTGCCCGAAGAGCATGGACTCGATCTTAACTTCAACTGCTCAGGGGCCCAAAGAAATGACTGAAAAAATGACTAGAAAGCATTATAAAGTTGATGTTATAGTGAAGGTAAAGCCAAGTTTATAGGTTAAATATTTGATTTATTAAAGCCCTTTTTTTTTTTTTTTTTTTTTTGGTTGGATGGAGGGTTTGGGGAGGGGTGGGCAGAGAATTATGCAGTCCATTTTCTAAAATTTCAACTTTTTGTTATGCCCTGGATTTGAGTCTAATTCTTAGGAACCTTTGACCCTAGATTTGAGGTAGAACAATCTGAGTTCGATCTTATTGCCAAACTAACGATTTTATTTTCACCATTCTAAGTCAAGAAGGTAGTTTTTTTTTTTTAAAAAAAGAGGGCTCTTTAAAGTACATTGTGTATTCCTACCACAGTAACTTCAAATATCAGTTATTGTTCTGTGCTCTATATTTGGGTTTAATTTTTAGCTGGCACGAGGATTTTGATGAAAACTTTCAATAGTGGTACAAATGTGTTCTATATAAGGAATAAATTTCCTTAGTATATTAATTTGGTTCCATTGAAACTTTTTCCTAGCTTTGCGCAGTGGCAGTATCGTAGCCAATGAGGTTTATCCGAGGCGCGATTATTGCTAATTGAAACTTTTTCCTAAATATAGGCGTGGTTTCTTTGTGCCATAATTCATCATAGTAAAACAGCAGAAATATTGGGGGTAGTGTATGATAAAATATTGTATGTATAAAAGTGCCAATTTATTTTTTGTAAAAACATAGAGTAGGCAAATAAAAAACATATAGTAGGCTTGTAGAAGCTTATTAATAAATATTTTAATTCAAGGGGAAGGCTTGAAAACAAATTGCTAAGTGGTTTAAGATAACAAAAATTTGTTTTAAATATTCTATTCTGTTTTTATCCTAAATATAGTATTTTTACATCTTGCATACTTCAAATTCTTGGTATTTCCTTCTTTTAAGGCTTTCCCTTGATATTTTATTTTCTATTCTTCTTAATAATATAGAGGCATAGTAAATGCTCTAATCTGAAAGTTTAGTTTTATTTATTTAAAAACTATTTCTCACTGATTCAATTAGAGTACTCAAGAAAAACCCATACCAATCTGCTACAGTGACACTGTTCATTTCACATCTTAATTTTTGCTGATATATCTATCATTGAACTTTATGTTTGGTTCTATAGTTAGTAATTAGATAGGATAATAAGTTATACTTTAGCAGGTTTTCTAAACTGTGGCACTGTTGATATTTGGGTTGGATTATTTTTTGTTGTGGTCGAGGGTAGGACTTAGTGCTGCCCTGTGCATTGTAGGCTATTTAGCAGCATTCGTGGATCTAAGTATTCTTAAATCTAGCGTCCACTAGATGCCAGTAGCACCCCCCCAGTTAAGATAGTTAAAATGTCTGTAAAGTACAGCATAGGAAATATAGTCAATAATATTATAATAACTACTTATGGTACTTTAAAATATCAGGGGGAGGAGGGGTGTTGCTTTGTAACGTATATGATTGTCTAAACACTATGCTATACAACTGAAACTAAAACAATAATATTGAATATAAGCTGCAGTTGAAAAATAAAATTAAAAAAAAAAATCTCCAAACATGACAATGTATCCTGGAGGGCAAAATCACCTCTGGTTAAGAACCACTGTACTATATGAATCAAAGGTATAAAAGAGAAGTAATACAAGAGTAATTTTAAATATTAGCAGGGAACTAAAAGTCCTCCATCTACCCCTTTTTTAGATTTTTCACCTTTGGTGTTTAGGCCATAGAAGTAGAATTGAATATCTCTGAGCAGTAGCCACTGTATGCATTTAACTCTTGTCTAGGTAGCTCCAAAACCACTGACTAATAGGGTAGCCACTAACCACATGTAACAATTAAATTTAAACTAGTTAAATTAAATTTTTGGCCCTGGCCGGTTGGCTCAGCAGTAGAGTGTTGGCCTGGCATGTGGAAGTCCCGGGTTCAATACCCAGCCAGGGCATACAGGAGAAGCGCCCATCTGCTTCTCCACCCTTCCCCCTCTCCTTTCTCTTTATCTTTGTCTTTCTCTCTTCCCCTCCTGCAGCCAAGGCTCCATGGGAGCAAAGTTGTCCTGGGCGCTGAGGATGGTTCCATGGCCTCCACCTCAGGCGCTAGAATGGCTCCGGTTGCCATGGAGCAAAGGCACAGATAGGCAGAGCATCACCCCCTGGTGGGCATGCAGGAGTGAGTCTGTCTGCCACCTCCTGCCTGCCACTTTGGAAAAATACAAAAAGAAAAAATTTTTAATTTTCAGTTTCATAGTCACACTAGCTACATTTTATGTACTCAGTAACATATATTCCTAGTGATTACCATGTTAGCAGAGATACAGAATATTCCATCATCTCAGATAACTATTGGCTAGCACTATTTAAGGAATCTCATCCCACAGAATTTCAGCCAGTGATTTAAAAGTTCATTGCTTCACTTTTTAAAGCAGGGCTGGGACCCTCAAACCACTAATGTGCACAGATTGGCTACAAGGATCCAGGAACGTATAAAATCACATATTAAATTCTGTGCTTTGTCCTGAATTTGTTGCTTTAGTCAGATTCTCAAAGAAGGCAGTGATTCCATAAAAAAGTAAGGATCACCTGATCCAGGAATTATTTTGGTTCATTTGATTTCTAATATTCAGTAGTAAACGCTGTGTCAATATATTGTACTTTAACAAAATTGTCATTCCACTTAGGTTAAAAAGGGTGGGATTTTTTTTTCTCTCTGCTTTAAAAAGCTGTGAAGGACTTTCTTCTTAAGCTTTATGAAGTTCTGTTCTTCACTCAGTACATGATGGCTGGGCTATTCATATTTTGAACGTTATAGACTATCTTGAGAATTATTGTAACTCCTCTTTCATTCCTCCTTCCCTCTCCCAGCATGAACATAAGAATTTGTAATAAACAAGGTTTTTTATTAATGGAGAACTTTGTCCCTTGATCTGTAGGCTTTGCAGATTTTATGATACTATTTTTTGATGCGTAGAGCTTGACATGATAGAGAAAATGTTCGGAGTTAGTTCTATTGTGATTTTAACTTATTTGCAATGTTATATATAAAATCCTTTGTTAGTATCACATTGCCTATATCACAGATTTTCTCTTTAGAATTTATTTAAGTTTTTATAGTAGTGAACAGTCTTACTCCTTTTTAGTAGTGAACAGTCTTGATAGCTGTAAATATTTTACATGTAACAGTTTTGTAACCTCAATTTTTCTTGTTGGAAACAGGTCTGAAGGTTGAAGTGACTCATTGTGGAACAATGAGACGGAAATACCGTGTTTGTAATGTAACAAGACGGCCTGCCAGTCATCAAACGTAAGAAAAGCTGGTGTTGTCAGAAGAGATGATGTGAGGCGGCTCGCTCTAGTTAGTGGATTGGGAGTTTTGCTGGCTCATAATATAAGAATTGTTAATACATACTTTTTTTTTTCCAGCTTTCCTTTACAGTTAGAAAATGGCCAAACTGTGGAGAGAACAGTAGCACAGTATTTCAGAGAAAAGTATACTCTTCAGCTGAAGTACCCACACCTTCCCTGTCTGCAAGTGGGGCAGGAGCAGAAACATACATATCTGCCGTTAGAAGTAATGTGTTTAGGCTGCTTATTAATATCCTCTTATCATTCTGTTGTGGTCTTTTATGGCCTATGACTTATACACTCATATTTATTTTGGAAATTTGTTTCTAAGTTTTATTCTAAATTTTAAATAATAAAATAATTTGGAAAAAAATTTATGCATAATCCTACCACTCTAAATGTAACCACTGATAGCGTTTTGGTACACTTCTTTTCAGCCTTTTTATTCAAGTGTACCTAATGCTGTAAAGCAGTATTGTTTACTACTTTTTTACTTAATATATTAATAAGAAGCAGATCTTAAAATTTAACTTCATCTGTAATTGGTACTGAGAGTTAAAGATACATACATCTAGTACAAACTTGTTTTTGTTTGTAGGTCTGTAATATTGTGGCAGGGCAACGATGTATCAAGAAGCTAACGGACAATCAGACTTCCACCATGATCAAAGCCACAGCAAGATCTGCTCCTGATAGACAAGATGAAATTAGCAGATTGGTTAGTACTTAACTCTAGAAATCTAAATTAAAAATAGCGTAGGATGAGCTACTATAGAACCATGTCCTTATGAGACCATAATTTACTACCATTTTATGAATTAACAGAATTAAAAGGGATCATTGAAATACTCTAGTGGTAGTCTGGAGGTAAACCTTAGTGGGTTCTATGAAGTTTTAGATCCTTCTAATTTAAAACCAAACTCTTTAATAGATACAGAACAGATTCTCTCAGAACTGTGTTGTAATTTAGTAATTTTTTGCCTTCCACCTAAAAGAGAAGGGTAAAAGAAAGAAAAGTCAAGATGTCATGACTAGTGATAGAGGTTTAACAGCGTAGGATTGCTTAGCTCCCAGTATCAGACTGGCAACTACAAGATGAATAAAGAAATATAAGATGGCCCTAACCATAATAGGGTTTCTAAGCTCTCCAATTGTTGTAAATGGGGAGGAAGAGTTATCAGTACCACTTTATAAAACTGATGTAATAAGGCAAATTGAAAAGTAAGACATCTGGAAATTATGTTCTTCTTTTATATCATTTAAATTGTCCAAGTGAAGGAAAAAAAAGTCTGGAAATATGAATATTACCTAAAACAACTTAAAAATACTTTCAAAAGCAGTCTTAAAGATTGTTGAGGAAGGGTTACAGAACTCATTCTTTCATTTTGTAAGCCAATTATATAAAGAAGACCTTTTTTTTCCTTATCGTTTTGTAAGGAGTGAATAAAAGTCATTACATGATATTTAATTAGGAAAATACAAGGTGGTTCTCATTGTGTTTTTTTTTCTCTAATCTACTATGAGAATATTTTAAAACCTTTAAGAGACTAGAACATCTCACTGTCTCTAAAAAATAACTACTTCCAGCTTGTTTCTTACAGCTTTTCTGTTCAAGGAGACAATATTGTACAATGGTCAGAAAGTACACTGTACTGATTTTGGAATTTAATACCTCTAGGTTCATACTCGAGCTTCTCCACTTACCATTACTACTCTATTATTACAATTAGAGCATCTGGAAGGCTAGTGCTATGATTGAGAGTTGTAAATACAGAATGAGAGCATTCATGGTTTCAGATTCAATGTTATTTGCTTAACTGTATGGTTTTAGGACAGTCATTTTATTTTACTAAGCTTTCGTTTTAGCCTCTGTAAAATAAAGATTATAAAAAACCTCCTTTTGTAGTTATAACACTAGTGTGAAAATTAATTATAAAACAGCACCGACCATATCATTCAGCAAGTCTTGGTAAATAGAAGTTCTTGTTATTGTTTATAATCTTACTTTGGAGATAAACTAAAACACACCAGAAATGAATGGTGCTTAAACTTGAAGAAATGATACGTCAGTGCCTAATTAGGAAAACAACTTTTCCTTCTTATCGTAGGGAAATTCTTTTTTACATATTTAGATTATATAGTTTTTGTTAATGGATTGTTACTCAGACTTGAACATTGTCTTCTGTTAGTAACTTTATTTGACCTTTACCCTGAGACCAAGTAAATATGTTTTGAAAAACAATAACTACATAGCATGCCATAAATATGAATTACACTCTGATATTCAAGTCTACACTGAATTATGATAAATTCTTTATGTGTATTGACATACTATGTAAAAATGATAATCTCTATTTCATACTGACTTTCTTATCTGCCTCAAGTGTACCCATTAAGTAAATTTTGCAATATGGCACTTTCCTTTTTTTTTTTTTTTTTTTACAGAGACAGAGAGAGGGATAGATAGGGACAGACAGACAGGAACACAGAGAAATGAGAAGCATCAGTCATCAGTTGCAACATCTTAGTTGTTCGTTGATTGCTTTTGCTTTTTCATATGTGCCTTGACTGCAGGTCTTCAGCTGACCGAGTAACCACTTGCTGGAGCCAGTGATCTTGGGTCCAAGCTGGTGAGCTTTGCTCAAACCAGATGAGCCCGTGCTCAAGCTGGCGAGCTCGGGGTTTCGAACCTGGGTCCTTCCACATCTCAGTCCAATGCTCTATCCGCTGCACGACTGCCTGGTCAGGCAACATGGCACTTTTTTAACTGAAAATGTTGAAGTAAATTGTATAGTAATTGTAAATCAAGTAATAGGGGGAAAAGCCATAGTAATTAAGGAAAAAATAATTATAAATATTTGCTATTAAATTCTATGTGATTTTAATAGTATATATCTGGATCCTCTAATTAGAGGTTCTTCACCTTTTTATGGTTAGGTATTTCTTTCTCTTGCGATCTCTAGACCATTCTCCCCAAATATTATTAGGTTTAATCATGTAATATTACCATGTTAATGCCTGACCAGGCGGTGGCGCAGTGGATAGAGCGTCGGACTGGGATGCGAAAGACCCAGGTTCAAGACCCCGAGGTCGCCAGCTTGAGCGCAGGCCCATCTGGCTTGAGCAAAAGCTCACCAACTTGGACCCAAGGTTGCCGGCTCCAGCAAGGGGTGGCTCAGTCTGCTGAAGGCCCGCGGTCAAGGCACATGTGAGAAAGCAATCAATGAACAATTAAGGTGTCGCAACGGCAACAAAAAACTAATGATTGATGCTTCTCATCTCTCCATTCGTGTCTGTCTGTCCCTCTCTCTGACTCTCTCTCTGTCCCTGTAAAAAAAAATATATATATATATATTACCATGTTAATGGGTCATATATAGTTGAAATTCTTATTTTTTAACCTAATACATTTAAATTCTTTATGAATTATGAGTTTCACAGACTTCCTACAATCCATTCATGATCTGTAGTCCCCAGACTCATATTCTCTGCTCTGTAGTTTAGGGCACCATTAATTAGACCAATTGTAAAACATGGTTGACAAAGTGAAGGAAAAAAATACAGAGTTCTAATAAGTAAAGCAGGAGATTTGGAAAAATTTTTAAAGTAACTCCTAACTTTCTGTTGTTAGGTAAGAAGTGCAAATTATGAAACAGATCCATTTGTTCAGGAGTTTCAATTTAAAGTTCGAGATGAAATGGCCCACGTAACCGGACGCGTACTTCCAGCGCCTATGCTCCAGTATGGAGGACGGGTAAACCTCTTGATAGATTTTTTTAAAATTATAAACATACAGTTTGTATGTATGGAGAAAACGGCATTCCTAGGATTTTAGAAAAAATGTTTGTTCTTTTTTGCCACATTTCTCTTCCTCCTTTTTCTGTAGAATCGGACAGTAGCAACACCAAGCCATGGAGTATGGGACATGCGAGGGAAACAGTTCCACACAGGAGTTGAAATAAAAATGTGGGCTATAGCTTGTTTTGCCACACAGAGGCAGTGCAGAGAAGAAATATTGAAGTAAGTCTTATTAGTTTGGCTTTGGAACCTATTTGTGTTTAAATTTTGTGGTTAAGTTTTAAATTATGTAGCTAATGTTCTAACCAATGTTGCCTCAAAATGAACTGTACTTAATCACTGAGGCTTTTAAACTGTTTCTTCTCAATATTTTGATGAAGATTCTTGAATTTGTTAGTTATATAGCAAGGTCGCTGATTCATTCTTCTCTGCATCCAAATAGTCTAGCTTACGTGGTATAACAGGAACATCATTGACTTTTGATGGTAAATAGGTTCAGTTCCCAACTTTGCTGCTTTCTAGCTTTATTACCATGGATAATTGTTTAATCTCATTATACTTCAGTTTTCACCTTTTTAAACAGTGATAATAGTACCTATCTGCTGGGTGAAGATTAAATAAAATTTTGATTTCTAATTTCAGTTCCTTGAAAGAGTGGTTTAACATCTCATTTCCACTTCCTTACTTTCCAAAATTTGACCTCAATCTATCATTTTCCTCCTTCCCCACATCTTCTGTTCAAACTTAACAAAAAAAATCTTCAGTTGGCAATTTACCTAAGTTAGTCTCTCTGACTGCCAAGTCTTCCGTTCTTTCTCCTTCCTTGAAATCTCAGTGCTGTACTGAAACTGGTTTTTGAAAGATCTGTATCTTTGTGCGTGTCAATGCTAGCGGTCTCTTCTCAGCCATTATTTTTATTATGTTGGTTTATTTTCTTCTGTCTTCTCTCCTTTGGGACTCTCAGGGCTTTGGGCCTTTGGCAGTCAAGAGTTTTTGCTGTCACTCTCATTTGAGGAGCTAGGCTGGTCATGAAAGACTACCAACTCCTTTTTTTGTGTGTGCGTGACAGACAGAGAGAGGGGCAGACAGGAAGAGAGAGAGACAAAAAGCATCAATTCTTTATTGCGGCTCCCTAGCTGCTCATTGATTGCTCTCTCACATGTGCCCTAATCAGGGGGCTATAGCAGAGTAAGTGATCCCTTGCTCAAGCTGGTGACCTTGGGCTTGGGCCAGTGACCCAGGACTTCCAGCTAGTGACCCCTGGGCTCAAGCCAGCGACCACAGGGCTATGCCTATGATCCTGTGCTCAAGCTGGTGAGCCCGTACTCAGGCCAGCAGCCTCGGGGTTTCAAACTTGGGTCCTTTGCGTCCTAGTGCAAAGCTCTATCCACAGCATCACAACTTGGTCAGGCCCAACTCCTCTTTAACTACCCCCACTCCAAAACTTTTAAGCTTCTGTTTGACAAATAATAACACTAAAATCAGTTTGACATTTAAAATTATTCACCTACCTCTTAAGTCATTTCTTCCTTTTCACATATTTTGAATAGAAAACTGAAGCACTGTATTTTCTATATCTCCCTGGCAATTTTTCATTTCTACTTATGCTACTTTTTATTATCTCGACTCATCTGAATACTGCTCAATCTTCTGTGATTTGTGATGTTGGAAGTCATCTCTCAATTCTAAACCTATTAATTTATTAATATCCTCTCTGCACTTGTCACTTTCTGTATAAAATACAGTTGCATTATAATTATTTGTGTAAATTTATATCCCCTGTAGGATCTAGTGTTCTTAAGAAAATGATTATTGTTTAACTTAAATCTCTACTAATAGAGCTGATAAAGTATGCCCATAACAAATAGTTCTTGAATGATTTATACACCAATTTATGCAGGTCAGTTCAGAATTTACCTTGTTTCCTTATGTGAGAAATAAAAATTTTTTAAAAATATTTTTATTTATTGATTTTAGCAAGAGAGGAAAAGATAGATAGGAACATTGATCTGTTTCTGTATGTACCCTGACCAGGGATTGAACCAGCAACCTCTGTGCTTCTGGATGATCCTCTAACCAACTGAACTATCCAGCCAGGGAATAAAATTTTTTTATTTAATTCTGTTCACTTTTTTTGTGTGTGTGTGACAGAGACAGATAGAGGGACAAATAGGGACAGACAGGAAGGGAGAGAGATGAGAAGCATCAATTCTTCATTGCGGCTCCTTGTCTCTTTAGTTGTTCATTGATTGTTTCTCATATGTGCCTTGACCAAGATGCTACAGCAGAGTGATTGACCCCTTGCTCAAGCCAGCGACCTTGGGCTTCAAGCCAGCGGCCCCACACTTAAGCTGGTGAGCTTTTTTTTGCTCAAGCCAGATGAGCCCCGCGCTCAAGCTGGCAACCTCGGGGTTTTGAACCTGGGTCCTCCACATCCCAATCCAATGCTCTATCCACTGTGCCACTGCCTAGTCAGGCTGTTCACTCTTTTTTATTAGCTCCAAATCTCTAAATGTATATCTTAAGATACACTATTTTTTTCTCTCAAGTTTTTATCCCCCTGCTTTCAAGTAAAACGCTGTAAGAACAGTTTAACTACAATGCTACAATTATCTTATTTAACCTCTAGAAACCAAAGAAAAATCTTTCAATTGTTTTTTGAGCTTAGAGTTACTCTTTTCATTTTACATTTATTATTCATGGCTTGGTAGAAGTCTTATAATCATTGTTCAGACTGACTGAAAATATTCACCTTTACACTTCTTGAATTAAACACTAATCAGAAAAAGGAGAAAGAAATTCATACAAACTATCTCTATCCCAATCCTTGTCTTATGGCCTTATTTGTTTTAAAAACAAGTAAAGTTATTGTTCAGCCTCAACATAATTATTCATTTATTCCAGGCTAAATACAAAATGTTGTTTAAATATGAAATTATTAGTCTTTTGTGTTTTATTATTTTTTTGTATCTGGCAATTTTTTAATTTTTAATTTTATTATTTTTTAATATTTATTATTAGTTATGTTTCAGTGTGTATAAAAGTACATTAAAGGGCTGTCTGCCTAATTTGGTTTTTTGTGTGGTTTTTTTTTTACAGAGACAGAGAGAAGGATAGATAGGGACGGACAGACAGGAAGGGAGAGAGATGAGAATTATCAATTTTTTGTTGTGGCACTTTAGTTGTTCATTGATTGCTTTCTCATATGACCATGGGGCTGCAGCAGACCGAGTGAGCCCTTGCTCAAGCCAGTGACCTTGGGTCCAAGCTGGTGAGCTTTGCTCAAACCAGATGAGCACATGTTCAAGCTGGCGACCTCAGGGTTTCGAACCTGGGTCCTCTGCATGCCAGTTCGACGCTCTATCCACTGCGCCACCACCTGGTCAGGTCTAATTTGTTTTTAAATGTTGGTTGTTTTGTTTTTGTTTTTTTTATTAATTTTAATGGGGTGACACCAATAAATCAGGGTACATATATACAATGAAAACATCTCTAGATTATCTTATCATTCATTTGTGTTGCATACCCGTCACCCAAAGTCAAATTGTCCTCTGTCACCTTCTATCTGGTTTTCCCTGTGCCCCTCCTCTTCTCCCTATCCCATCCTCTCTACCCTCCCCCCACCCCGTAACCACCACTCTCTTGTCCATGTCTCGTAGTCTCACTTTTATGTCCCACCTATGTACGAAATCATGCTGTTCTCAGTTTTTGGGTTTTTTTTTTCTGATTTACTTATTTCACTCCGTATAATGTTATCAAGGTCCATCCATTTTGTTGTAAATGATCCGATGTCATCATTTCTTATGGTTAAATGTTGGTTTTATACTTATTTTATCTTTTCTGTGAACACAGTCTTAGCTGATATCCTAGTTTGTAAAAAGTAATATTGTGGAAGGAAATTCTGGACTAGGTCAGAATTTTGACTCTGCCATTTATCTAACCATTTGACCTTGGCCAAATTCTTAATGTCTCTGAAACTTTCCTGATTTATAAAATGAGAATAATACCTGACCTACCACTTTCTTATGCATCTTGTCAGGATCAAATTAGAAAATGTACAATGGCTTAACTTTATCAACCTCTTACCATGTCTTGGGCAGTGTGCTAAGTGCTTTGCATGATTATCTCATTTAATTGGCACATCAGCCCTATCCTGGAAGTGATCATTTTACAAATGAGAGAAACTAAAAAAAAAATTTCTAAAATTTCATAGCTAGTAACAGAACTAGGATTAGAACCTCTCATGCTAACTCAAAAGCAATTATTGCCTGACCTGTGGTGGTGCAGTGGATAAAGCGTCGACCTGGGAACACTGAGGTTGCCAGTTCAAAACCCTGCACTGGTCTGGTCAGGGCACATATGGGAGTTGATCCTTCCAGCTCTTCCCCCCTTTCTTTCTCTCTCTCTCTCTCTCTCTCTCTCTGTCTCTCTCTCACTCTGTGTCTCCACTCTAAAATGAATAAAATAAAATAAAAAATTTAAAAAAAAAGCAATTATTAATGCCCTTTGTAAACTACAGAATGCTACATAACTGTATAAAAGTTTTAGTTTGTTTGCAAAATAGATTACTGACCCACATTGTCCTAAACATCAATAGTCTGGTGATCACTTCATTTATGGAGTACATTTATCTTTGCTTCATTCTCCATTTCCTTCCCAAACTTTCTGTTACTACTTTGTAGATGTTGATGACTAGACAAAGGTTTTATTTTTAGTGATTGCTCCTTCTAGGGGTTTCACGGACCAGCTGCGGAAGATTTCCAAGGATGCAGGGATGCCCATCCAGGGCCAGCCTTGCTTCTGCAAATATGCGCAGGGGGCAGACAGCGTGGAGCCCATGTTCCGGCATCTCAAGAACACCTACTCAGGGCTGCAGCTCATTATCGTCATCCTGCCAGGGAAGACGCCAGTGTATGGTAAGGATATTTTAATATTACCTTTTTCCTCAAGTATATAATATTCCTTTTAGAATTATGGTAAAACATCCTAAAACATTCAAAAACACCATATAGTTACTTAAAACCATGTGTTATTACTTGAAAAAGACAAATCGGTAGAGCACAAACTAAGTGGTCCATAAAGAGACCCTGTAAAAAGAATTTTGGTAGTTAAAGTAGTCATTAAAAACCAATGGTTCAAGGAAAAACTGTTATTAAAAATGCCATTGAGATAACTTGATTAACAACTATAAGATAGTGGTTATGGAGTCAGTTATTGATTTTGGAGTTAAAATATGCTGCTTTATACCCAGAAACTGCCAGGTGTAGAACCTGTGCGTGATCTGGCTGAATTACTTAAAACTTAGTTTCCTCACCTATGAAATTGGAATTCTAAAACTTAATCCCTACAAGGTAGTTAGTTGTAAGGAGTAGATAAATTTACATATATAAAGGACCTAGAGTAACACTTGTCATATATGTAGTAAAAACTCAGTAAATTTTATCTATTATTTTTATTATAACAAAGTTTTGTGAGATTAACATATTAAATATAAATTATTGAATTGTGGAAAAACACAAAGAAAGTATAATTTTCAAACTGCCAAATGGAGTGTAATCCGTTAAATTTAGAAATAATAGAAGAATTCGCAAAGGAAAATATTAGATTTGACTGCATGAAAATTAAAATTTCTTTGTAAATTTTGGGTATTAACCACTTGTCAAGATATATCAGTGAATATGTTCTATTCAGTGGGTTGTATTTTCATTTTGTTGATGGTTTCTTTTGCTGTGCAAAAGCTTTTTAGTTTCATGTACTTCCATTTGTTAATTTTTTTTCTTTGTTTTCTTTGCCTGAGGAGATATAGTGGCAAAAATATTGCTGCAAGAGATGTCTGTGATGAACAAAACAGAAACAGAGACATGGACACATAGAACAGATGGACAGGTGTCAGAGAGGAGGGAGCGAGGGGACTGGATGAAAGAAGATGAAGGGATTAGCCAAAATATTTATATAGATAACACATTATATAGACAGTAGTTGGCAATAGCCAAAAGGAAAGGGGGATGCAGTATGGGGGAAAAGGGAGGAATGGAAACAGAAAGTCCCTTTGCTCGAGTCAGAGGGTACACGATGTGGTGTGTAGATGGTGTTTTTGAAATGTACACTTGAAACCTGTATGGTACACCATGTCATCCCAGTAAATTCCAAATATAATAAATTAAATAAAAACTGAAATTTCTGTATGTCACAAATGTATTACTAAAATTAAAAGGAAAGCGATAAAAATTGAAAAATATTTGTAGCAAATGGACATAATAAAAGGCTAGTTTATCATTAGTTAAAATATTCATATAATGTAAAATACCCTGATGGGGGTGAGGGGTGGCTTTGATGGAGGCCATCACCCTGCCTCGGGAATCCTTTCGAATGGCAAGAGAGAAGGCTAAGGACATTTTGCCCTTTTGGCAAAGTGCTCAGAGACTGGTGAAATGTACCTTTGTAATTGTTGAAATTGTATGATTTGTCATGTATTTGTAATTTGTGTAATGTACCTAATTTCTTTGTGCAGGGATGCCGGTGGTGTAGATTGTGAGTAGTAAAGTGAGCATAGGGGTGGAAAAAAAAATAATATTCATATAAATCTGTTATTGTCTAACCAAGGAGGTTAAGGACTTGTACTCGGAAAATTATAGAACACTGATAAAAGAAATCAAGGAAGATACAAACAAGTGGAAGCATATACCATGCTCATGGCTAGGAAGAATAAACATCATTAAAATGTCTATATTACCCAAAGCAATTTATAAATTCAATGCAATACCAATTAAGATACCAATGACATACTTCAAAGATATAGAAAACATATTCCAAAAATTTATATGGAACCAAAAAAGAACACGAATAACCTCAGCAATCTTAAAAAGAAAAAATAAAGCAGGAGGCATCACTCTTCCAGATATCAAGGTTTACTACAAGGCCATTATACTCAAGACAGCCTGGTACTGGCATAAGAACAGGCACATAGATCAATGGAACAGAACAGAGGACCCAGAAATAAACTCACAGCTTTATGGACAACTGATATTTGACAAAGGAGGAAAGAACATACAATGGAGTAAAGACAGCCTCTTTAACAAATGGTGTTGGGAAAATTGGACATCCACCTGCAAAAAAATGAAACTAGACCATCAACTTACACCATTCACAAAAACAAACTCAAAATGGATAAAAGACTTAAATGTAAGCCGTGAAACCATAAGCATCTTAGAAGAAAACATAGGCAGCAGGCTCTCCGACATCTGTAGCAGCGGTATATTTGCCGATTTATCTCCATGGGCAAATGAAATAAAAGGCAAGATAAACAAATGGGACTATATCAAACTAAAAAGTTTTTGCACAGCTAAAGACAATAGGAACAGAATAAAAAGACAAACCACACAATGGGAGAACATATTCGACAGCACATCTGATAAGGGGTTAATAACTAAAATTTATAAAGAACTTATAAAACTCAACACCAGGAAGACAAACAACCCAATCAAAAAATGGGCAAAAGAAATGAATAGAAATTTCTCCAAAGAGGACATACAGATGGCCAATAGGCATATGAAAAAATGCTCAACATCACTAATCATTAGAGAAATGCAAATTAAAACCACAATGAGATATCACCTCACACCAGTCAGAATGGCACTCATCAGCAAAACAACACAGAATAAGTGCTGGCGAGGATGTGGAGAAAAGGGAACCCTTCTGCATTGCTGGTGGGAATGCAGACTGGTGCAGCCACTGTGGAAAACAGTTTGGAGATTCCTCAGAAAATTAAAAATTGAACTGCCTTTTGACCCAGCTATCCCACTTTTAGGAATATACCCTAAGAACACCATAGCACTGTTCGAAAAGAAGAAATGTGCCCCCATGTTCGTGGCAGCATTGTTCACAATAGTGAAGATCTGGAACCAGCCCAAGTGTCCATCAGAAGACAAGTGGATTAAAAAGCTTTGGTACATATATACTATGGAATACTACTCAGCCATAAGAAACGATGACATCGGATCATTTATAACAAAATGGATGTACCTAGATAACATTATACGGAGTGAAATAAGTAAATCAGAAAAAAAGAAAAACTGAGAACAGCATGATTCCATACATAGGTGGGACATAAAAGTGAGAATATGAGACATGGACAAGAGAGTGGTGGTTATGGGATGGGGGGAGGGAGGGAAGAGTGGGATAGGGAGGAGGGGAGGGACACAGGGAAAATCAGATCGAAGGTGACAGAGGACAATTTGACTTTTGGTGATGGGTATGCAACACAATTGAATGATAAGATAACCTGGAGATGTTTTCATTTACATATGCACCCTGATTTATTGGTGTCACCCCATTAGAATTAATAATAATAAAATATATATATATAAATAAATAAAAAAAATCTGTTATTGTCTTTGACAAAGGAAAAATTATTTTATTCTTTTAGATTAATGTGCAAAGAATGTAAACAAAATTGTCTCAAGAAAAAACAAAACAACTAAATATATGAGAAAATGTTAGTTTTCACCAGTAAAATGGTATGCTACTAAATTAGCAAATATATTTAAATACTATAATACCTAGTGCTTGTAAGTATGCAGAGACTCTAGAATTTTAATACATTGCTGATGGCAGTGTATTAAATTGATAGGATTCTTCTCATCAAAAGTTCAAAAATGTGTTTTTAGTCTGCCATTCAGTGTTTCCAATTCCAAAAATGTGTTCAAAGGAAAGAATTCAGAATGTAGAAAAATCTCTATGCACAAAATTTTTGTAGTGATATTTTAAAACTTCTAAAAACTAGTTTTAATGAGTAAATTATAGTATGTTGATGAAATATACAATTATTTTAAATGATGGGTATAAAATTCAAAAGATACTTTAAGTTGCAACAAAATACAGATTTTATCTTCTTATAAAAGACCTGTAGTCTGACCAGGTGGTGGCGCAGTGGATAGAGCGTCGGACTGGGAATGCAGAGGACCCAGGTGCGAGACCCCAAAGTCGCCAGCTTGAGCGCGGACCCATCTGGCTTGAGCAAAAGCTCGCCAGCTTGGACCCAAGGTCGCTGGCTCCAGCAAGGGGTTGCTCGGTCTGCTGAAGGCCCGCGGTCAAGGCACATGTGAGAAAGCAATCAATGAACAACTATGGTGTCTCAATGAAAAAAAAACTGATGATTAATGCTTCTCATCTAAAGTAAAAATTAAAAAAGAAAAAGACATGTAGTCTTTTATTTTTTTACTTTTAAGAGAGAAAGAGACAGGGAGAGACAAAGGGAGGGAGAAAGAAAAGCATCAACTAATCGTTGCTTCACCTTCGTTGTGCATTTATTGCCTCTTGTATGTACCTTTATGGAGAATCGGACCACTCAAACCAAGCCAGTGACCCATTGTGCAAGCCAGCAACCTTGGACTTCAAGCCAGTAACTTTGGGCTCTAGCCAATGACTTTGGAATCACGTCGATGATCCCCATGCTCAAGCCAGCGACCTTGGGTTTCAAACTGGTCAGCTCAGCTTTCTGGGTAGACACTCTTATCTAATGCACCACCAGCAGTCAAGCAAAATACAGAAGGTTTTAAACAGAAAGAATTTGTAAAAATCAATAAGGAAAGAACAAAAAAAAAAGAAACCTGGAAGACATACAGGACATAAAACAGAAAAACAAATGGTCATTTATCTTATGAAAGGTCACAGGTTCAGTCCCAGGTCAGGGCACATATGAAAAGCAACCAGTGAGTGCACAACTAAATGGAACAACTAAGTGAAATGAGTTGTTACTTCTCTCACTCTCTCCCTCCTCCCTCTTCCCCTCCCTCTCTCTTCTCTTTCCCCTCCTTCTCTCTTCTCTTTCCCCTCCCTCTCTCTTCTCTTTCCCCTCTCTCTTTCTTTCCCGTTACCCCCCTCTGTTTCTCAAGTCAATGGAAAATTTTAAAAAAGAAAATGCTGTGCTTCATTAGCCATTAAAGAAACATGAACTAAAATAATAATTCTAGTTTTTCACCAACAATTATAATACTCATTTTTTTAAAAAATATAAATAAATATATACAGGGGCTCCTCGGAGTATGATACAGTTCCATTCCTATGACAATGACATAACTCAAATTTTGGTGTAAGTCAAAACACGCCCTAGCCTAAGTCACTTACCTATCCTAACACAGTTATAAAATCATAATCTAGAACTTAAAAACACAACTAAGCCACAGAAAAAGGAAAAGGATGTAAATATACTGTATTATACACTACTGTAGTAATACAAAACATAACAAAAAATTAGTAATAAAAAAAAATTCCTTACATTTATTCCTGTGGTTGGCTTACACACTGGAAGGGGCATTGCAAGGTGGGAGAGAGTGACCTATCAGGAGGAGTAAGCTGGAGAGGTAGGAGAACCTGCAGGTACTAGAGATACTGGGTCAGGATTGCCCGAGGAACATTCAGGAGACTCTAGATATTATTCTACCTGTACTACAGGTATTTAATCTCAAGAAGCAGTTGATGTAGAGGGTACAGAATCTGTTGCAGGCCTCTGTCTTCTTAAAGAATTGTTCTAGGCTAGTCTGGATGGTTGATGACTTCTTCTCTTGCAAAATCTGCCTATAGCATTGCAAGGCATCCATAACAGCTCTGTAGACCTTACTGAATCTGTCATCGCTGGGATCCTCAGCCTGAAATTTTTGCCAACCCATCCTTTACCATAGAAAAACCTTCTGCCAAACCCTTGGTCAGGGATCCCCAAACTACGGCCCACAGGCCGCACGCTGCCCTCTGAGGCCATTTATCTGGCTCCCGCCACACTTCCGGAAGGGGCATCTCTTTCATTGGTGGTCAGTGAGAGGAGCACAGGATGCATCCATACCCATAGTTGCCATTGAAATACTGGTCAGTTTGTTGATATAAATTTACTTGTTCTTTATTTTACATATTGTATTTGTTCCCATTTTGTTTTTTTACTTTAAGATATGTGCAGTGTGCATAGGGATTTGTTCATAGTTTTTTTATAGTCCGGCCCTCCAACAGTCTGAGGGACAGTGAACTGGCCCCTGTGTAAAATGTTTGGGGAACCCTGCCCTTGGTAATAAATCTCTTGTGTTCTGGAGTTTCTATCTCCCTCACTCATAACTCCACATTACTGCATATTCTTCCATCGCATGCAACAAAACTAGTTTTCCCATGTAGTCCGTAAGTAGGACATTAAGCCAAAACACTCAGCTCTCAATTTTTTTAAGTTTTTATGGGAGCCTGACTAGGTGGTGGCGCAGTGGATAGAGAATTGGACTGGGATGCAGAGGACCCAGGTTTGAAAAGCTGAAGTCGGCGGTTTGAGCATGGGCTCATCCACCTTGAGTGCGGGCTCACCAGCTTGAGTGTGGGGTTTCTGGCTTAAGTATGGGATCAGAAACATGACCCCATAGTCACTGGCTTGAGCCCAAAGGTCGCTGGCTTGAAGCCCAAGGCAACTGGCTTGAGCAAGCAGTTACCCGCTCTGCTATAGCTCCACCCACCCACCCCGCTCGTCAAGGCACACAGGAGAAATCAGTCAATGGTCAGTGAACAACTAAGGTGCCGCAACAAAGATTTGATGCTTCTCATCTTTCTCCCATCCTATCTGTCTGTCCCTATCTATTTCTCTGTCTCTGTCTCTGTCTCTGTCAAGAAAAAACAAATTATTTTATGGGAGTGAGTGTCGTAAACTTGAAATGTCATATGTTGAGACTGCCATTACCTGAGTTCCCCCTATGCTCTCATAATCTGTTGATGTGAAGGAAAGTTGGTATTACCAGCCTCAAAACTGGTATTTTTGCCTACTTTCCCTCTAGTTCCCTTTTAATCCATTCTTTACATTCCTTCCAAAGTGTTTTTTTTAATTAATGCAATTTTTCTTTTAAGAGAAAGTTTGTTTAGAGAGTCACAGAGGCAGAAATGAGCTCAGAAGAAATGGGCTCAGGAAACAAGTTACAAAGACAAAAGAAGGGCCCTTGGAGCTTAGGAAAAAAGGAGAGGCAAGGAAAACTCCCTGGGGTAAGAGGCTGGGGTACGGCGTGGTCATGCTCCATAAAGAGAGCCACCTATTTTTTTTAAGTTCTTAGTTTATTAATTTTCTCATGAAAAATCTGCACAATCACCACAGTCACTGAAGAATCTCTACTACTTCTGTTGTCCGATATCCATCTTGCTTTTGCCAGCACCAGCATTGGCCTTTGCAGTCCCTTGACTTTCTTTGTTCTATTCTTGCATTCCTTTCTGTTTTCTTGAGGTCTTCTCATACAGGCCATGTCTTGCAAGTCTGTGGCTTCATTTTTCTTTGTGTAATACAAGGAATCGTAAATCATGGCAAAGCCAGTTGTCTTGCCACCACCAAAATGGGTTCTGAATTCAAACACAATGATGACATCTGGTGTGGTCTTACACATTTTGGCTAGGTTTTCCCAAATTTCTGTCTTGGGTGAAGGAAGTCAATGACCATTTGTTTCTGCTAAAGTAGTCTGTTGTTCATGAACTTCCTGGTCTAAAGAAGTTATTGGGTCGTACGTGATGGCGGGCAATATTCAAGGAGCCAGGGAAGAAAAGAGCTAGGTTTTATTTTCTAGAACAGTTTTAGATTTACAAAAAAAAATTGAGCAGATAATATAAAGTTTTTATATGCCATCCCTTCCCTGCACACACTTTACCCTATTATTAATAGTATTAGTGTGGTACATTTAATGAATCAATGTTGATAAATCATTAATACATTGCCCACAGTTTATGTTAAAGTTTATTCTTTGTGTTGTACAGGTCTGTGGGTTTTGACAAATGCATAATGCCACGTATCTACTCTAACAGTACCATAAAGAATAGTTCCACTACATGTGATGTCCACTGTATTACACCTCTTCGTCCCTTTTTCCCTGTCCTTAGACCCTTGACAACCATTGGTGTTTTTATGTCTCTGTGGTCTTGCCTTTTCTAAAATGTCATATAATTGGGTTATACAGTATGAATCGTTTCTAATTGGCTTTGTTCACCTAGCAATATGCATTTAAGATCCCTCCATGTCTTTTTTATTTTTAATTGATTGACTTTAGAAAGAGAGGAAGAGGGGCAAAGGGGAGAGAGAGAAACATAGGTTTGTTTTTCCACTTATTATTAATTCATTGCTTGATCTTTGTATATGCCCTGATGGGAAGGTCAAACCCGCCGCCTTGGTATATTGGGATGATGCTGACCAGCTAAGCTACCTAGCCAGGGTCTCCATGTTTTTTTCTGGCTTGATAAGTAACTTCCTTTTTTTCTTTTTTGACAAAAGTCAGTGAGAGGAACACATAGGGACAGACAGACAGACAGGAAGGGAGAGAGATGAGAAGCATCAGTTCTTCATTGTGGCTCCTTAGTTGTTCATTGATTGCTTTCTCATATGTGCCTTGGAGGGGGGGCGCTACAGCAGAGCGAGTGACCCCTTGCTCAAGCCAGTAATCTTGGGCTCAAGCTGGCGACCCCACACTCAAGCCAGCAATCCTTGGGGTTTCAAAACTTAGTCCTCTGTGTCCCAGTCCGACGCTCTATTCACTGCTCAGTTCTCTGTGTCCCAGTCTGACGCTCTATCCACTGTGCGACCGCCAGGTTAGGCATAAGTGACTTCTTTTTATTGCTAATATGTAAGTGTATGGATGTACTACATCCTGTTACCCATTTACTTGTTGGAGGATGTTTTGATTGCTTCCAGTTTTTGGCAATTATAAATAGTGCTTCTATAAACATTCATGTGAAGGTTTTTGTGTGGACATAAGTATATAATTTCTTTTTTCTTTTGGTACTAATGTAAGTGGTATTGTGTTTTTGATTTTGAACTCCAGTTGTTTATTTTTGCTACCTAGAAAAGCAGTTGACTTTTGTGTTTTTATTTTGTATCTGCAACCTTGCTATAGTCACTTATTAGTTCCAGGGAGCTTTTAGTCTTTGGGATTTTTTACATTAACAGTTGTGTCTTCTGTGAACAAAGACAGTTTTATTTCTTCCTTCCTAGTCTGTATACTTTTATATCCTTTTTCTTGTATTATCTAGGACTTCCAGTATGCTGTTGACTAGGAATTGCGAAGGAGATATCCTTACATTGTTCTTGATCTTAGAGGAAAAGCATCTAGTTTCTTTGTAATAAGCGTGTTAGCTATAGGTTTTCTGTAGTTGTTTTTTATCAAGTTGAGGATGCTTCCCTCTAATACTAGTTTGCTGAGAGTTTTTACCATGAATGTATAATAGAATTTGCCACATTTTTTCTATATCTATTAATATGAGCCTATAATTTTTTCTTCTTTAGTCTCCTAATGGGATTGATTACATTAATTGGTTTTCAGATGTAGAGTCCAGCCTTACATACCTGGAATAAATCTCACTTGATCATGGTATATAATTCTAATACAGTTTTGGAGTCAGATTGCTAGGATTTTGAGAATTTTTACATCTGTATTCATGAGAGATATTGATCTGTAGTTTTTCTTTCTTGTAAGCTCTTGATCTGGTTTTGGTTCAGGGTAATGTTGGCCCCATAGAATAACTTAAGAAACATTTCCACTTCTTCTATTTTCTAGAAGCAATTGTAGAGAATTAATGTCATTTCTTCCTTAAATTTATGGCAGAATTCACCAGAGAAACCGTCTGGACCTGGTACTTTATTTTTTGGAAGGTTATTAATTATTGATTCAATTTCTTTAATAGACAGGGGCCTATTCAGATGATCTGTTTCTTCTGTGTGAGTTTTGGTAGTGTCATTAAAACAATTGGTCCTGCCCTTCAATAGAGGATTGGATAAAGAAGATGTGGTACAGCCTGACCAGGCGGTGGCGCAGTGGATAGGGCATCAGACTGGGATGCGGAAGATCTGTGTTCGAGACCCCAAGCTCGCCAGTTTGAGCGCAGGCCCATCTGGCTTGAGCAAAAGCTCGTCACCTTGGACCCAAGGTCGCTGGCTCCAGCAAGGGGTTACTCGGTCTGCTGAAGGCCCACGGTCAAGGCACATGTGAGAAAGCAATCAATGAACAACTAAGGTGTTGCAACAGCAATGAAAAACTAATGATTGATACTTCTCACCTCTCTCTGTTCCTGACTGTCTGTCCCTATCTATCCCTCTCTCTAACTCTCTTTCTGTCCCTGGGAGGGAAAAAAAAAATGTGATACATATATACAGTGTAATACTACTCAGCCTTAAGAAATGATGCCATGGCATCATTTATAACAACATGGATGGACCTTGATAACATTATACTGAGTGAAATAAGTAAGTCAGAAAAAAATAAAAACTACATGTTTCCATACATAGGTGAGACACAAAATTGAGACTCCTGGACATAGATAAGAGAGTGTAGTGGTTACCGGGAGGAGGGGGTGGGGAGAGGGGCATAAAGAGAGAAAATATAAGGTGATGGAGGATGATTTGATTTTGGGTGATCGGTATACAACATAATCAACTGTCCAAATGATGTGGAGATGTTTTCTCAAAAAAAAAAATTGGTCCACTTTAATGTAAGTTATCAAATTTGTGGGCCTGCAGTTGTTCATAATATTTTTTTTTTTAGGAGTGTGGTGAGGGGAAGTGTTGCAATTTTTTTTTCTTTTTATTTTATTCATTTTAGAGAGGAGACACAGAGAGAGGGGGGGGAGGAGTTGGAAGGATCAACTCCCATATGTGCCTTGACCAGACCCGTGCAGGGTTTTTAACTGGCAACCTCAGTGTTCCCAGGTCGACGCTTTATCCACTGCGCCACCACAGGTCAGGCTATTCATAATATTTTTATATTATCTTTTAAATGTCCATGGGACCAAGAGTGATGACCCTTTTTTCATTTCTGGTATCAATAATGCATGTCTTCCTTCTGTCTTAGGATGGCTAAAATTTTAACAATTTTATTGATTTTTTCAAAGAACCCACTTTTTGGTTTTGATTTTTTTATTTCTTCTATTCAATTTTATTGATTTCTGTTCTAATTATTAATATTTCTTTCCTCTGCTTATTTTAGGTCTATTTTCTTCTTTTGTTCCAAGGTGGAAACATAGATTATTGATTTTAGATCTTTCTTCTTTTCTAATATATGCATTCAATGCTACAAATTTCCCTCTAAGCACTACTTTCATTGTATTCCACATAATTTGATAATTGTATTTCACTTTCATGTCATTTAAAATATCTTTAAAGTTTCTCAAAAATTCTTCTTTGATCCATGGAATTATGTTATTTAAAATGTAATATTTTGGGATTTCCTAGCTATCTTTCCATTATTTTCTAGTTTAATTCCTGTGATCTGAGACCACATTATGTATGACTTCTGTTCTTTTAACTTTGTTAAGGTGTGTTTCTGGGCCAGAATGAAGTCTATCCTAGTGAATGTTCCATGCAAGCTTGAGAAGACTATATTCCGCTGTTGATAAATGAAATATTTTATATCTCTTAGTTTTAGCTGATTGATGGTGCTGTTTGAGTCAACTGTATTCTTACCGATCCTCTGCCTGCTGAATCTGTCAATTGCTGATAAAAGTGTGTTATAGTCTGTACTATAATAGTGAATTTTGTCTATTTCTCCTTGAAGTTTTATCAATTTTTGCCTCAGTTATTTTGATGTTCTCTTGTTAGGTGCATATGTCTTCAAGATTGTTGTGTCTTCTTGGAGAATTGACTCTTTTTTCACTATGTAATGCCCCTCATCTTCCCTGATAATTCTCTTAGTTTTGAAATTTACTTCATGTGAAATTAACATATAGCTACTCCAGGTTTTTTTTCATTGTGTTTGTATGGTACATCTTCCTATCTTGCTTTAGTTTTAATGCTTCTTTATATTTCAAGTTGGTTTCCTTCTTTTCTTTTTTTAGCAAGAGAGAGACAAGAAGGGAGAGAGATGAGAAGCATCTACTCATAGTTGTGGTACTTTAGTTGTTCACTGATTGCTTCTCATACATGCCTTGATGGGGAGTGGAGGCTGAGGTCAAGCCAGTGACCCCTTGTTCAAACCAGTGACCTTTGGGCTCAAGCAAGCAACCATAGGATCATGTTAATGATCCCACACTCAAGCCAGCAATCCCACACACAAGTCAGATGAGCCTGCACTTGAGCCAACCACCTCAGTGTTTCAAACCTGAGACTTCAACATCCCAGGTTAACACTCTATCCACTGTACTACCACCAGTCAGGCTAAAGTTGGTTTCTTGAAGGCAACATGTTGTTGGGTCTTAATTTAGTGAGAGAGAGAGACAGGAAGGGAGAGAGCTGAGAAATATCAACTTGTAGCTGCATCACTTTAGTTGTTCATTGATTGTTTCTCATACATGCATTGACTGGGGTGGGGCGGTCCAGCTGAGACAGTGACATTTTGCTCAAGCCAGCGATCTTTGGGCTCAAGCCAGCAAATCATGCTCAAGCTTGTGGCCTGTTCTCAAGCTGATGAACCTGTGCTCAAGCTGGTGAGCCTGTGTTCAAGCCAGCAACCTGGGTCCTCAGCGTCCCAGGATTACACTCTATCCACTGCATCACCACTTGGTCAGGCTGTTCTTAATTTTATCTTCTCTTTTTTCTGGCTATTCTGGTTTTAACTGAGCATTTTAAATTCTTCCATTTTCTCTCTTCTCTTGTATATCAATTGGGTTTTTTTTGCAGAGAGGGAGAGATGGGGGAGGGGGAAGGAAAAAGAAGCATCAAATTATTCCTCATAATTAAGCACCCATTGATTGCTTGTGCCTTGACGGCTGGAACTGGAGACCAAGGAGTGGAGCCGGCGCCCTCGGTCTCCAGCCAACAACCTCAACACTCCCAGACAACATTCTATCCACTGCATCACCAGCCAGAGTTCAATTACTTGTTTAGAACAACTTTTTAGTGGTTGCCCTGGAATTTACCATATATATTTACAACTAATCTAAATCCTCTTTCAAATAATTCTATACCATTTAACAGATAGTGTAGGTACCTTATGACAGAGTATTCCTAGTTCATCCCTTCTCTCCCTTAAAACATTGCTGTTACTCATTTCACTTGTCCATAAACTGTAACCACCCAATACATTGTTGCTACTATTATTTTGAATAGTTACCTATTCAACTAAGAATAAGAAAGTAAAAAGGTTTATTTTACTTTTACTTATTGTATGACCCTCTTTTCTTTTTATAGGGTCTCTTAGGGTTTTTTTGTTGTTGTTGTTTCCAGAGAAAACATTTCTCCTTCAGTTTTTAAAATATCATTTAGTTGTTTAATGTATACTTATAAATGGAATTACCAATTACCACTCACATAGTTTCAGGTGTTGAATTATTCTGGAATTCTTATTTTAAAAAACAGCCTTTATCCCGTGTGTTTTCCTCATAGATAAACTTACCATTTGCCACTTCTTTTTTATTTAAATATTTTGTTTCCTGAGTGCTGCTACCTATATTTTAACTGCTTCTGTAGTGTTGCCCTCTTTCAACTGAGCCCTAGGATCTCTGCATTTGTCTCATGTTAGCAGAGGTGAGGGCTTCCTTGAATCAGTCATTTGGTTTTGATCAGAGTTTTTCATTTTTCTGATAATACAATTTTCACAGCAGTATTCCTGGGTTCACTATTCTGTAAAAAAGCTTTTGTGTGCATGTATAGTAAAGTACACATAACATAAGGGTCACCATTTAACCGTGTATAACTACACAGTTCAGTGGCATTAAGTATATCTATACCCACATTGTTGTGAATCGCCACTTGTCCATCATCCACTTCCATCGCCACTGCTCATTTCCAGGACTAATTATAATCTAACAAAAACTCTGTACCCATTAAACTATAACTTTCCATTGCCTCTCCCCCCAATCCCTGGTAGCTTCTATTCTACTTTCTGTCTGTAAGAATTTACCTATTTCAAATAACTCATATAAGTACAGTCATACAATGTTTGTCATTTTGTTTCTGGTTTATTTTATTTAGCATAATATCATTAAGGTTTATCCATATTGTATGTAACATGTATCAACATTTTTTTTCTTTTTAAAGCTGAATAATATTCCATTGCATATGCATACCACATTTTGTTTGTTCATTCATCAGTGGATACTTAGAATACTTCCACCTTTGGACTGTTGTGAATAACTCTGCTTTGAACATGGGTGTACAGCTGTTTGTTCCAGTTCTTCCTTTCACTTCTGTTGGGTGTATTCCCAGAAGTGACATTGCTGGATCATATGGTAATTCTGTGCTTAATGTTTTTAGCAATTGCCATACTGTTTTTCACAGCAGCTGCACCATTTTGCCTTCCTGCCAACAATGCACAAAGGTTCCAATTTCTCCACTTCCTCACCAACACTCGTTATTTTTTATAAACATTCCTAATGGGTGTGAAGGGTAACTCCTTCTGGTTTTGATTTGCATTTCCCTAATGATTAGTGATATGGAATATCTCTTCATGTGCTGTTGGCTATTTGTATATCTTCTTCAAAAAAATGCCTATCCAAGACCTTTGGCCACTTTTTAATTGGATTATTTGTTTTGTGTTTTTTTTAAATAATACCTTTATTGGGGTCTTTTTGTGTGTATGTATGTATGTATGTATGTATGTATTTTTAAGTGAAAGAAGAGCAGATAGTGAGATAGACTCCCCCACATGCACCCTGATCATGATTCACCTGGTAACCCCCATCTGGGGTCCCTGCTCAAATCAGCCAAGCTTTCTTTTGCACCTGAGGCTTATGCCTCAGTGCCCCAGGCTAACACTCAAATCATTGGAGCCACTGGCTGCAGAAGGGGAAGAAAGAGAGAAGGTGGAGAGGGAGTAGAAGAGAAGCATATGGTCGCTTCTCATGTGTGCCCTGACTGGGGATTGAACCCAGGACATCCACACACTGGGCTGTTACTCTATCCTCTGAGCCAGCCAGCCAGGACATTTTTTTTTTTAATTCATTTTTAGAGAGGAAACACAGAGTGAGAGAGAGAGAAAGAGAGAAAGTGGGGAGGAGCTGGAAGCATCAACTCCCATATTGCCTTGACCAGACCAGTGTAGGGTTTTGAACTGGCGACCTCAGTGTTCCCAGGTCGACGCTTTATCCACTGCGCCACCACAGGTCAGGCAGGACATTTTTTATTAATTTTAGAGAGTAGGAGAAACATCTATTTGTTGTCCCACTTATTCATGCACTCATTGGTTGATTCATGCCCTGATCGGAAATCAAACCCACAACCTTGGCATATTGGGACAATGATCTAATCACCTGAGCTACCTGGCCAAGACATTTGTTTTGTACTTATGGAGTTATAGGAGTTACTACTTAATTGTTTTACCAGTTATTGGCTTCATCAGCTTCTGCTTCTAATAAGCTGATCTTGGCTGTAATTCTCTGTAATCACCTATTTGGGGTAGTGGTCTGTTCTCTGACAGATACAGGAAAGGTTACTGACTTTCAGATCAGCTTTTGTCTTGTGAAGACAAGAGTAATGACTTGCCAGTCTTTTTACATGTTAGAGCTATAACCAACGTCAAGCGTGGTCTTTTTGAAATATAATACTGATCTTTATCTCCTTTCCTATCACCTCCACTTCAATTGTTTTTCATTATACCACTGATAAAATTGAGATTGAAGTAAATCTTTAGAGAATTTGCATAATCAAATCCATGACTTCCTACCTCTTCAAGATTCATTTTACTTTATGCTCTTTTTTCCCCACAGAAATTTTCTTTATCTTCTTCTTTCTACCTATATTGCTTCTCATAACCCATTTTCCACCCTTCACCTAGCAAATGCATATTCCTGTGAATTTTAGCTCAGACATCTCTTCCTTGAAGAAGCTGTGCCTGATTGCCTTGACAAGGTCTAATTCTCTCACTTTTATTGTCTTAAAGTGCCTTGTACCTTGCCTGACCTGTGGTGGCGCAGTGGATAAAGCGTCGACCTGGGAACACTGAGGTCGCCAGTTCAAATCCCTGCACTGGTCTGGTCAAGGCACATATGGGAGTTGATGCTTCCAGCTCCTCCCCCCTTTCTCTCTTTCTCTCTCTCTCTCACTCTGTGTCTCCACTCTAAAATGAATAAAATAAAATAAAAAGAAAAATTTAAAGTGCCTTGTACCTCTCCTTTATGTTGCTTGCACAGTTGTAATGGAAATTTGAGTTGTCTATTTCTCTCCCTACACTATTAATCTTGTGAGGACAGGAACAATGTCTCTATTGACTTCCTATTGTATATCCAGAGCCTTGCACAGTACTAGCATGTATTAAATGCACATTAAATATTTGCAATTTGTCAGTATTTTTACAAGTGTTAAATATATGTACCTTTGAACCCTCAGTTCTACTTGTAGAAATTTATTCTGAAGCTATAATTATACAACCAAACAAAAATAAATATACAAGGATATCATTTATAACATAATTTGAAATAATGAGAACCAGATCAAACTAAAAATATATTAGTGTATGACTGGTTAGATACCTTACAGCATTTAAAAACAGAGTAACTACAAGCTATATATTGATATTCACATCATTCTATATTATTAAGTGTAAATGACAAGTTGCAAAATAGAATGTAGAGTGTTTTCTCAATTTTTATTTTAACATGTTTTCCATGTGTTTTATATGTAAGAAATTATGTACACTGAACTCTTAATGGTAGTTATAATGGCAGAGAAAGGGAAATGAACAGGAGTCTTTTTATTCTTTACACTGTTATACCCTCTATATTTTTTAAATTAAAGGTTGGAGAACAGGATTGAAAGCTGTAAGTATACCAGGATTAGAACTGCATTAAAATCATGCAAATGAGAAAATTACTGGAAGAGAGAGTACAGTAAAATACTAAAAAGGGAATATATATGACAGTTGAAAAACACTGATGTATGATATTTTTCTCTTTAAGGTTTTTTTTTGGTTTTTTTTACAGGGACAGAGAGAGGGATAGATAGGGACAGACAGACAGGAACGGAGGGAGGTGAGAAACATCAATCATTAGTTTTTTTCATTGCCGTCGCAACACCTTAGTTGTTCATTGATTGCTCTCTCACATGTGCCTTGACTGTGGGCCTTCAGCAGACCGAGAAACCCCTTGCTGGAGCCAGCAACCTTGGGTCCAAGCTAACAAGCTTTTGCTCAAGCCAGATGGGCCCGCACTCAAGCTGGCGAGCTCGGGGTCTCGAACCTGGGTCTTCCGCATCCCAGTCCGACGCTCTATCCACTGCGCCACCGCCTGGTCAGGTTCTCTTTAAGGTTTTTTAGTTATTGTGTTTATAGTTTTTTTATGATGATAAAAATAGACTTTCCTATACAAAGAAGAAAACAATTGGATAAATTATCAGTAAATACTTAAGTTGATGATCTTCAAAGCAGTATATATTAAGTTTTAACAGCATTGTTTTAGTATTGGTGTAATTTTTTCTATCCTATAATATAGTAATGTATTTCAAGGGGAGAAACACAGTAGCTCAATTTGCAGTAAAGTTTGACTCTTCTAACTAGAGGTTTCTGCATTTGTTCCATAGCGGAGGTGAAACGTGTAGGAGATACACTTTTGGGTATGGCTACACAGTGTGTACAAGTCAAGAATGTAATAAAAACATCCCCTCAAACTCTCTCAAACCTGTGCCTAAAGATAAATGTTAAACTCGGAGGGATCAATAATATTCTTGTACCTCATCAAAGGTAAGTTAATCACTTAATAAAACATGAATTATTTTTTATATTTTATATTGTCTATATGTTGCCATATCTGAGATCTGTTTAAAAAACAGCTTTGGCCTGACCTGTGGTGGCACAGTGGATAAGGTGTCAACCTGGGAACACTGAGGTTGCCAGTTCAAAACCCTGTACTGGTCTGGTCAAGGCACATATGGGAGTTGATGCTTTCAGCTAGCTCCTCCTTCCTTTCTTTCTCTCACTCTGTGTCTCCTCTCTAAAATGAATAAAATAAAAAGAAGTCTTTAAAAAAAAAAAAAACAGCTTTTATTCTTGCCACAGGAGGTAAGAGGATATTTTGGCAGAAAAAATGAAGAGTTTGGACTGGCAGGATTAAGAGATTCCCTTGTGAAAATCCCGTCCTACCTCCATTTTCATTTAGTATGCAGAATACCTCTTGCCTAGCTAGAAAATATTGAGAGCTTTATTTATTTCTTACTGGAGAGCCCAGCTTAAAGAATTTTCTCGTTATTTGATAGTCATCTTCAACCTGATGTGATGAGGCTACTTATCTAGAAAGTGAGGGAAGAATGAAGGGTCTGGGGGGGTTGGGGTGATGTCAATTCAGTACATCTGTTAAGTAAACCATGTAAACCCCTGCTTCAGTCAGTGGGACAACAGATGTTCCTTCAGGAACCCCATTATGTCTAAGAACTCTTAGGAAGTATGAGACATAATGACCTAGAGACAGGTACTGGGAAAAAGGCTATTATTCGGATAACTGAACAGCAGGTTTCTTTTTAATAATTGAAACTAGGGCTTTAAGAAATTAACTACCTTGCCTGACCAGGCGGTGGCGCAGTGGGTAGAGTGTCGGACTGGAATGCGGAAGAACCAGGTTTGAGACCCTGAGCTCGCCTGCTTGAGCGCGGACCCATCTGGCTTGAGCAAAAGCTCACCAGCTTGGACCCAGGGTCGCTGGCTCCAGCAAGGGGTTGCTCAGTCTGCTGAAGGCCCGTGGTCAAGGCACATGTGAGAAAGCAATCAATGAACAACTAAGGTGTCACAACGGCAATGAAAAACTAATGATTGATGCTTCTCACCTCTCTCTGTTCCTGTATGTCTGTTCCTATCTATCCCTCTCTCTGACTCTCTCTCTGTCCCTGTAAAAAAAAAAGTTAACTACCTTAACCAGTATGCACACAATAAGTGTTATAATAAGGATGTATGTTTGGCATAAAAGCTCTTTTTATCCTGTTTTTTCTTGTTGCCTCTACTTTCTATCCCTGTCAAATATGAGATGAGATTCATAAATGAGATGAATATCAAATTTTATTAACAAGCGCAAGAACTTAGAAATAATCATTTGGATCTTAAAGGATATCGTTTCAGAAATAAAATGAACTATTAGCTACTTTAGGACTGTTACTCAAATTTATACTTTTGGCCATGGGAGGGAGAGAGTAGTAGACTCTCATAATCCTTTTCAGTGTGTAGTTGAATGATGCTTTTTCTCCTTGAGAGACTGCATAAACTTAAAATATAAGTAAAGAAAGATTGATACAGATTGACAGATTAATATGAGGAAGTAAAGCATTTTATGCCTAGTATGAAGAACACTGGTAGCAGTTGCCCTTTGCAACCACCATCACCACTACTTAAGACAGAAAACTGCTCTGGAAAAGATATTGGATAAACCCACTGTGACAGCTTTTACTTTATTGGTCAGGGATTCATGAATTAAGAGAATAAGTTGCCAGTATTTTATGCCTGGGAAACTGTCTATATAGGACCTTCTTCTCTGTGCTGTGTCAGCAACTTGCAGTTGTGTAGCAGTAGTATGAAACAGATAAATGGGTAATGAAAAAAACGAATTATCTAACTCTTAAAAAAATGTGTTTAAGACCGTCTGTGTTCCAGCAACCAGTGATCTTTTTGGGAGCAGATGTCACTCATCCACCAGCTGGTGATGGGAAGAAGCCTTCTATTGCTGCTGTGAGTGTCATTAGGTATATTTATCTAAAGTTTAGAAGATAAACATTTTAGTTTCAGTTCTTTTGAATTTTAATGATATTTTCTTTGAAACCAACTTTTATAAATATATAGAAAGAGAGTCAGTTTTCAAATGTTCTTTGGGTTTTTTAAATGAATGATT
The DNA here is from genome assembly GCA_037038555.1 of Rhynchonycteris naso. Classification (NCBI taxonomy): domain Eukaryota; kingdom Metazoa; phylum Chordata; class Mammalia; order Chiroptera; family Emballonuridae; genus Rhynchonycteris; species Rhynchonycteris naso. The sequence goes on along the minus strand of CM072997.1, from coordinate 210,604,112 downwards.
CTGCTCTGGTTTGGGTGCTATTAGTTTCATGTATAGATATTAAATTAAGTGTATTAATTACTAAATATTACTCAAATCTTCTGTTTCATACTTTAATTTGTCTATTTTACCTCCATGATTATATATTTGTTACTTTTTGTAATTCAAATAATTTGTTTATATATTTTAATAGAGTCTTTGATACAGCAAGAGACATTACATGTAAGATTGGTGGGTTGCATTTTTATCAATATAAAATATCTTTTACCTTTGTCTAATGTAATACTTTGCACCTGAATTTTTAGTTTTAATACTGCCATTGTCTCCTTTGGGTTTGTCCTATTCCTGTAACCTTTCCATGCCAGTTCTTTTAAATGTATTTCTTATAAATTATCAAAAGCCAGATAATATTTTACCTAGCTTGAAAGTTGCTTGATTTCACCAATTGCCAACTCTTTCAAAATGTCAACAGATTTTAGGCATACTTTATATATTTTAGAAATTAATCTGTACAGCCTGACCTGTGGTGGTGGTGCAGTTGATAAGGTATTGACCTGGAATGCTGAGGTTGCTCATTCAAAACCCTGGGATTGTCTGGTCAAGGCACATACAAGAAGGAACTACCTATGAGTTGATGCTTCCCACTCCTCTCTGCCCCACCTTTCTCTCTCACCCCTCTCTTCATAAAATCAGTAAATAAAAAGAAAAAAGAAATTAAGCTGTAAGATTTTTTACATTTTTATCATTCATAATAATAATCTTTACATTACTTTTAAGTTTTAACAATCTGATAACCCTTATCTTTGAAAATGGTAGTAACATTTTTTACATATTACTCAAAAGCTATTTTCATTAATGAGGAAAATTGACTTTTTGTGTGTGTGTGTATTTTTCTGAAGTGAGAAGTGGGGGGCAGAGGACAGACTCCCACAGTGCCTGACTGGGATCCACCCAGCATGCCCACCAGGGGGCGATGCTCCTTTGCAGCCGGAGCCATTCTAGCGCCTGAGGTGGAGGCCATGAGCCATCCTCAGTGCCTGGGCCAACTTTGCTCCAGTGGAGCCTTGGCTGCAGGAGGGGAAGAGAAAGAAAGGAGAGAAGGAAGGATGGAGAAGCAGATGGGCATTTCCCCTGTGTGCCCTGGCCAGGAATCAAACCTGGGACTTCATACGCCGGGCTGACACTCTACCAGTGAGCCAACCAGCCAGGGCTGAAAATTGACTTTTATCTATTAATTAATTATGTCACTTTGTATTTTTATAGTTATGCATGAATTGTTGAATTTCAAGTGTCCTAGAGATGGTAGTGAACCATATTTGTGAGAGAGAGAGACGAGATGAGAAGCATCACTCATAGTTGCAGCACTTTTAGTTGTTCATTGATTGCTTCCTCATACATGCCTTGACCGAGGGGCTCCAGCTGAGCCAGTGAACCCTTGCTCAAGCCAGTGACCCTGGGCTCAAACCAGCGACCTTAGGCTTCAAGCCGTGACCTTTGGCCTCAAGCCAGCAACCCCGAGCTCAAGTTGGTGGGCCTGTGCTCAAGCCAGGGACATGGGGGTTTTGGGTTTCAAACCTGGGTCTTCAGCATCTCAGGTCAACACTTGATCTACTGTGCCACCACTTGTCAGGCCCATTCGATATTCTTCAACATGTTCTTATAAAAAACAAAATGATAGGCCCTGGCCAGATAGCTCAGTTGGTTGGAGCATCATCTTGACATGCCGAGGTTGTAGGTTTGATCCCCAATCAGGATACATACAAAAATAAACTGGAGATGGCATGAGTAAGTGGAACAGCAAATCGGTATTTCTCTCTCTCTGTCTCCTTTCCTCTCTTGGAACAATGAATAAAAAGAATTTTAAAAATAAATTATTGATGATAAAAGAAAATAAAAGGAATTCAAAAGACTTACTTTGGATTTGCTATTTTGGAGTTCTTTTCCAAGAAAGTCTAAGCATATTAGAATTCTTTTGAAGCATCGACCTGGAACATTGAGGTCAACAGTTCAAAACCCTGGGCTTGCCTGGTGAAGGCACATATAGGAGTTGATGCTTCCTGCTCATTCCCCCTCTCCTCTCTCTCTTTCTCTCTCTCTCCCTCTCCTTCTTCCTAAAATGAAAAAATAAAATCCTTTTAGTTAAAAAAAATTTTTTTTGGACTTCTAGGTAGTCATTGTTCTTTCCTATTAAGTTATTTCTACCAAGTATACACTTTTATGTTTATCAGAGATCTTGGAAATAATTTTATTAATTTATTTTTGCCATATGGCTTCTTTTTCCAATAACTTAAAGACTGTATAAAAAACAAATGTAATAAATGCCTTGATAGTGATGTAAATTAAAAATTAAGGTTGCATGGAATACTACCCAGCCATAAGAAATGATGACATGTTGCCATTTATGGTAACATGGATGGACCTTGAAAATATACTGAGTGAAATAAGTAAATCAGAAAAAGCTAAGAACTGTATGATTCCATACACAGGTGGGACACAAAATTGAGACTTATGGACATGGACAAAAGTGCAGTGGTTACCGGGGAGAGGAAGGGAGGAGTGGGGGAGGGGTGGAGAGAGGCTTGAAGAGAAGCAAAATCTAGGGTGACGGAGGATGATTTGAGTTTGGGTGATGGGCGTACAGCATAATCGACTGTCCAAATGATGTGGAGATGTTTTCTCTAAATCTATGTATTCTGGTTGACCAATGACACCCTGTTAAATTTAATTGTCTAAATAAAAAAAAATTTAGATTGCTAAAACCTGGTGTGTTTGGAGAATGTTAAGAAATGCAGGCAGTTGAAATGTAGTATAGAAGGATGTGAAACTAGTAAGCTTTTGTTAGGTTTTCTGTGCCATCGGAAGTGTGTGGATTTATTTTTTAGTAGTGAGATACCATTAGGGGTAAAGGTGATCAGAGGTTTTTTTGGGTATTTTGTTCTTATAGATCATGAAGAATAAGCCTCATGTACATAAATAAGTAGACAAGTTCTAGCTCTTTTTTTTTCTTTTTATTTATTCATTTTTTAGAGAGGAGACACAGAGTGAGAGAGAGAGAGAGAGAAAGGGGGGAGGAGCTAGAAGCATCAACTCCCATATGTGCTTTGACCAGACCAGTGCAGGGTTTTGAACTGGCAACCTCAGTGTTCCCAGGTCGACGCTTTATCCACTGCGCCACCACAGGTCAGGCTCTAGCTCATTTTTGTAAAAGAAAATCTTGGTTATTTTCTAATCCATGGCAAAAGAAAATTTGTGGGAATTTCTATATTTTTGTTTCAAATGAGTAAGACACTTAAGTTTCTAAAGGAAGTTAAATGTACTTTTAAATTCTGAATGTATGTGTTTATAAGTGAGGAATAATTATAAATATAACATATTACAGATGTACAACATAATGACTCGATATTTGTATATATTGAGAAACGATTACCACAATAAATCTAGTTAACATTATCACCATGCATAGTTAAAAAAATTTTTTTCTTGTGATGAGAACATTTAAGATTTACACTCGTGGCCGTGGCCAGCTGGGTCAGTGGATAAAGCATTGGCCCAGCATGCTAGAGGTCATTGGTTTGACCCCCAGTCAAGGAATGTATTAGAAGGAATCAACGAGTACTAAGGGAAACAATAAGTTGATGCTCCTCTCTCTCTCTCTTTCCCCCTCTCTCCATCTTCCCCTCCTTTCCTCTCTCCCTCTCTCAGTCCTTCTTTTGCTCCCTTCCTCTTTCTCTCAAATCAATGTAAAAATTAAAAATTATTTACTCTCTTAGCAACTTCCAAATATGCAATGTATAGTATTATTAACTGTAGTCACCAAGATGTACAGTACCTCCCATGATTTACTTATTTTATAACTGAAAGTTTGTGTGTATCTTTTGATCCCCTTCGCCCATTTCATCCACCACCCACTCCCTGCCTCTGGCAGCTACCAGTCTATTCTCTGTATCTGTGAGCTTGGTCGCTTTTGGTTTGGTTTGGTTTAAAATCCAAACATAAATGAGATTATATGACTTATATCACTTAACATAATGCCCTCAAGGTCCATTTATGTTATTGAAATGGATGAATGAAACCTTGCCATTTGCAATAACGTGGATGGACCTTGAGGGCATTATACTAAATGAAATAAGAGAAAAATAAATATCATATATCACTTATTTGTGGAATCTTAAAAAACAAAGACTGAACAAATGAACAAACAAGAAAAAAAAAACTCATTGATACAGAGAACGGATTGGTCTTTACCAGAGGTAAGGTGGTTGAGAGGAGGAAAATGGGTGAGGGGGAATCAATTGTATGGTGATGGAACTAGACTTATAATGGTAACCACTATGTAGTATGTACATATATTAAATTATAATGTTGTGCACTTGGAATATATATAATGTATATCAGTTTTATCAAATAAAAAAATTCTTTATTCCATTGCATATATATGCCACACTTTATTCATCCATTGATGAACATTTATGTTTCCATGTCTTGGCTAGTGTCAATAATGTTGCATTGAATATTGGGTGCACTGCAGAGTTGCTTTTTTTTAGAGAGAGAGTGAGGAAGGGAGAGAGAGGAGAAGCATCAACTCATAGTTGCAGCACTTTAGTTATTCATTGATTGTTTCTCATACATACCTTGACCGGGGACTCCCAACTGAGTGACCCCTTGCTCAAGCCAGCAACCTTGGGCTTAAGCCAGCAACCTCAGGGTTTCAAATCTGGGACCTCAGCATCCCATCTCAACACTCTATCCACTGCACTACCACTGGTCAGACTAGAGTTCCATTTTTGAAGCATGACTTTGGTATAAATACTACCCAGAAAGAGATACTGGAGGCAGAGTTACCAATTGGTTTTCAGCCTAGTCTTTGATCAGAATGATGTTTAGACATTAAAGATCATGCTTCAGTAGAGCTGTATGTGACTACAATCAAAGTGAACTGACAACTTCATACTTCAAAGTTCCCTTTGCTCTAACTTCTACCAATATTAAGATACAAAAGAGAAAATTAGGATAGTTACTATCAAAACCAGGATTAGCTTCTGTAAGGACTTAGATAGAAAACACAAATACAACTCAGTAAGACTTGACTATGAATTCAGGTCTTCTGGTCCAGGACATTGCAATAAGAGTGTTAAAATTCCTTTAAAATTTATGAAGTATAATGGTTCTAAGATGATGCTAACGTCTTGGGTGTGCCTTCTTGGGGTAGTTTGCTAAAGTATAAAAGATATCAAGAGAAATCAAGAGTTTGAATGGGTTTTCATTTTTTACTTATTATTTCCGTTATTCTCTTTATGTACATCTTTATGTCTCTGTCTTTTCCCTTCTAATCATTAGGGCTACCAGAAACATCTGAAAATTAGAATTTGGAATTTGTTTGAGGTGCAGCTTTCTTATAGGGAAATAATTTTTGACCCTGTACAGGGTCTTTTATTTTGTTCTTCACTGGGAATGATCTATTTTATTATTCTCCAAATGAACAATGGTAAATAGTAAGGTTATATAGTAAATACAAATTTAAACAAAATCCACATATTTTCTTTTCAAAATTTTTTATTGCAGTAAATTCATATTTATGCAATTTTGATTGTCTTTTTTTTTTTTTTTTTTTTTTTACCTTTCCAACTTAGGTTGTAGGTAGTATGGATGCCCACCCAAGCAGATACTGTGCTACAGTAAGAGTTCAGAGACCCCGACAGGAGATCATCCAGGACTTGGCCTCCATGGTTCGAGAACTTCTGATTCAATTTTATAAGTCAACTCGGTTCAAACCTACTCGTATCATCTTTTATCGGGATGGTGTTTCAGAGGGACAGTTTAGGCAGGTTGGTTTCCTGCGATCTTATCTTACTATGGTTAAATCAGATACTGTGTTTATTGTATGGTGTCTAGTTCTGAAGTTAGGAGCCTTCATTAAATTGAGAATTCCTAAAGTTAAAATTTGATGCTTTCTTAGATTTCCCTTTTAAAGTGTTTACTATTGATGTATAATTCTGGATTGCTGAGACCATGATCTGATAATAGTTAAGATGAAATAAAGAGGTATATTTAGCTATCAAGTGATGAGATTAAGAAATATTGAGATTAAATAATTATCTGACTTTGATAAGAGAACAGTTGACTATGTCAAATCTTTCCAATTCATCTTCTCTAGGTATTATATTATGAACTACTAGCAATTCGAGAAGCCTGCATCAGTTTGGAGAAAGACTATCAACCTGGAATAACCTACATTGTAGTTCAGAAGAGACATCACACTCGATTATTTTGTGCTGATAGGACAGAAAGGGTAATCTTACATCTGTTATAATACTAGCACAAGCCAAGCTTATCTAACATAGTTTGTAGAACACTTAAACAAAGGTTCTCCACCAATAGCAGAGTTTTAGTATATAGTAGCAGGTTTCAACAAAGTAGATTATGAGTATAGAAACATCAATATAGGTTTTATTTTATTAAATGGAAGGCAGGGAGGCAGAGAGACAGATTCCCTCATGCGCCCCAACCAGGATCCACCCAGGAAGCCCCCTATGGGGTGATGCTCTACCCATCTGGAGCCACTGCTCTGTTGCCTAGCAACCAAGCTATATTTTAGCGCCTAAGGCAATATGGGCAATCTTTTGAGCTTGGTGTGTCAAAATTTGCCATAAAACCGAGCATAACTCGGGTACTATGTCACTTCGAGAAAACCGCCCTAACCAGAAGTTCAGAACTAGATGCTCTGTGCCGGAGTTCTGTTGTTTTGGCCTACAGACCTCCGGCACAGAATGTCTACACTACAGCAAATGTTTTATCCTCGGCTACTGCACCTGGCCGTGCAGGAGCTGAGGATGAAATGTCCTTCTCGGCATGCGGCCCCATACTTTTCTGGTATGTTGCTGCATGCGGCCGCGTGTGATCAAAAATGGCTACATGTGTCAGTGCTGACACGCGTGTCATAGGTTCGCCATCATGGGCCTAAGGCAAAGCTGTGGAGCCATCCTCAGAGCCTGGGGCCAACTTGCTCCAACCAAACCAAGGCTGCCAGAGTGGGAGAGAGAAGGGGCAGAATGGAAAAGCAGATGGTGGCTTCTGCTGTGCGCCCTAACTGGAAATTGAACCTGGGACTTCCACATGCCAAGCTGACGCTCTACCACTGAGTTAACTGGCCAGGGCCTCAGAATAGATTTTATCTTTCTAGAATTTCTAGTAACATTCCAAATGTCTGGAATTCCAGTAATGCTTTTTTATTGTTATGAAGAAACTCATAGCTTTTTGTTTGTTTATTTGTTTTTAAGTGAGAGATGTACAGACAGGAAAGAAGAGAGATGGAAGAGAGATGAGCATCAGTTCTTCGTTGCGGCACCTTAGTTGTTCATTGATGGCTTTCTCATATGTGCTTTGACTGGGGGGCTCCAACCGAGCCAGTGACCCTGGGGTCCTGTCTATAATCCCACACTCAAGCTGGTTGTTGAACGTGCACTCAAGCCAGCAACCTCAGGGTTTTGAATCTGGGTCCTTGGCATCCCAGGCTAATGATCTATCCATTTGCCACTGCCTGGTCAGGCAGAAATTCATAGTTTTAATTTTTCTTTCTATTCATATTTTTCTTAAATGTTTAAAAGAAAAAAGGTATATTCTCTTTTTTAACTATCTTGTAAAAATTAGCTTTCTTAAAAGCTAGGGACTTTCTAGAATGATTAGTGAAAATTCTTACAAACTAACTTTTAAACAATGCTTCCTTAAAAATTCACAGAATTTTAAAAACATTGATTTTATATCTTTTTTATTGTAAAATAAAAAAATTGACATTTATTTGCTTGATCCTAGTAAATACATAAAAGGGCTTCAAAATTTTTAAAAAAAATCACAGAATTATTTTCTAGATTTTATAATATGAATATGTATTTTTAAAATTAGGAAGGTGAAGGAGGTATAAACACCTGGGGGGGAAATATATATTCTTGTCTGTGTATAACATAAACAAGTAGCAGTCTTGCTATCATTTCCAGCTCTGCCCCCATCCTGCTAATCTTGGAGCAGAGAAATCTGAGGATTGCAAGGGTCTGTGTCCCCTTGGGAGAATGGTTCAATGGAAAAGACTGAGAGACGGAGGAATGTGTCTTTGGTGTGCATTTGATCTTTGGTTACTGTCTTTGATCTTTGGGTTATTGAGAGAATTGAATAAAATATATAATGCACTTAGAACAGTGCTTGGCACATACTAAGCACTCGTGAAAGTTAGCTAGTTATGGTGTGGTGGTGATGGTGGTAATAGAGAAACAAATAATAACAGAATTGTTTGAGGCATTTTTTTATAAACTGAACTCATTTGCTCTTTATAAACAACACTATGAAGTACTTAATTTTATTGTCCCCATTTTCCACAGGCAGAAACTGTATCACATGGCAATTAAGTAACCTCCCTTTGTTACAAAGCTAGTAATTCCTAGAGCTAGGAATCAAATCCGCAATCTCGCTACAGAGTGCTCTTAATCACTGTGGTATATACCACCTCTGTAATAGCAGTAGTAACCGTTTTATTATGGCAGGTTATTAAAGGCCTTGCCTCAAATTGCTAGGTATATTTCTGTACCTAGAAAATCAAAAGTTTCTTCAAAAGTAGGATTAGGAAAACTTAAGTTCAATTTAGTGATTACTAGCATCTGATGTGTAGTCATGCCAGTCCTCCATTTATTTGTTTGTTTGTTTGTTTTGTATTTTTCCTAAGTGAAAAGCAGGGGAGGGGCATCAGACAGACTCCCCGCGTGCGCCAGGCGGGGATCCACCCAACATGCCCACCAGGGGGCGATGCTTGTCCCCTCTGGGGCGTAGCTCCACTGCAACTGGAGCTATTCTAGCACCTGAGGCAGAGGCCATGGAGCCACCCTCAGTGCCCAGGGGAACTTTATTTGCATGGAGCCTTGGCTGTGGGAGGGGAAGAGAAAGACAGAGGAGGAGAGGGGGAAGGGTGGAGAAGCAGATGGGCGCTTCTCCTGTGTGCCTTGACCGGGAAGCGAACCTGAAACTTCCACACGCCAGGCCTACACTCTACTACTGAGCCAACTGGCCAGACCAGTCCTGAAAACTGGTAGGACCAAGGCATTCTGCTACCTCTCTAAATAGAATAAAACTTTTTATATGTATCAATTAGATTTATATGTAATGAATCAGCATAATTTAATGGGTAATGAACTGTATTCTTTGTTTTTGCTTGATGAAGGCTAGCTGATTGGCCCACACAGCTGTAATTCAGGCCACTACCTGACAGCAGTCCCTCACATGGCAGAAATCATGTTAGTTAATAATTTTAAATGTATTAGGGATAAGGAGATGGAGGTGAGTATGTTTTTTAAAGTGTTTTATTTAGGAGCCTTCCATTATTTTGAACAATTTCATTTACATATGTGCTCACAGAAAATCATGGTTTCTGTTTCCTTACAAGATGTTGAAACTGCTAATATAAAATAAAAGGAACAGGACCTTTGCAGTCATTTCTGGGTTTGACTCCCAGTTCTGCCCTTTATTATATGCTGGTGGGCAAATTATTTTATATTCCCAATCATCATTTTTCCCAAACAAATGGGAATAATACCTGACTTGCAGAATTATTAGGATTAGAAATAATGTATGTACAGTAACTGTATATATATATAAGGGATCAACGTACCCTGACCAGTTGGCTCAGTAGAGTGTCGGCCTAGTGTATGGACATCCCGGGTTCGATTTCCAGTCAGGCTGCACAGGAGAAGTGACCATCTGTTTCTTTCCCTCTTCCCCTCCTGCAGCCCGTGGCTTGATTGGTTCGAGCGTCAGCTGAGGATGATGACTCCATTGGTCAGAGCCCATCAGCCTCAAGTGCTAAAAGTAGCTCAGTTGATTTGAGCATTGACCCCACACAGGTGTTGCCAAGTGGATCTCGATCAGGGCACCATGGGGATCTGTCTCACTATCTCCCCTCCCCTCACTTAAAAAAAAATTGATCAACAAATGGTGACTATTGTTATTGTCGGCATATATATATATATATATATATATATATATATATAATATAGTATTCTCTAAGGAAAATGCTGATTTTCTTAAATTACACATTCAAGAGTACCTGCTATGCACAAGTACCATAAAGTAGAGCACTTAAAATAACTTGAAATAAAGTTTTTAAGTCTTCAACCCATACTGGGATCAACTACAAGCTAAGCACATAGTAGAGACTAATAACTGTTGTTTATCATCTCTCACTTTCAGCAACATTTAAGAATAGGAGCCAGGACTAGAACATGATCTGCTCTTAATGCCTGCTTAAGTAATATTTCAAGCTGAAAGTAGTGAATTGTGGGATATGCATTTATATATTTTTTAATATATATATATATATATATATATATATATATATATATATATATATATATATATATAAAGTGCTTTCAGACACATTTTTTACATTTGTCTTGTTTGTTTAAATTTTGACCAAACAAATCCAGGTTGGAAGAAGTGGCAATATTCCAGCTGGAACAACAGTTGATACAGACATTACACACCCATATGAGTTTGATTTTTACCTCTGTAGCCATGCTGGAATACAGGTAAGCCTACACTTTGGGTGAAATGTTTTAATTCAATGACTTCCATTAATATGTTGGGGTTATTTTAATATCAGAAAAAGGAGAAAGAAATACTGTTCTCTACACTACAAATTGCTTCCACATAAAATCATATGAAACTTTCAGTAAATAATTTCCCCTTTCTTACTTTAAGAGGGACCTACTTCTATTTAATTCAGTGCTTGAACTTCCTCAGCAGCAGAGACTGAATCTCTATTCCTAAGATGTCTGAGAGAATGTAGCGGAGAACTTTTGGGCTGCTTGCTGTTGATTAAAATTAAAATTTTGGGAAGATGTACAGCTTACTGTACAGCTCGGTGTTAAAGCTCTATTTATGTACATTTCACAGTAACCCCAGTTTCACTCTCACAGCTGTAACATTATTGTCCTACTCTTTTATCTGTGTTATTAGAGCTGCCTTTCTTTACAATCAGCGCTGTACATTGTCATGGGAGGGTAGTTAAAAACAAATTTAAAAAGACCTTCTAGAGGTAAAAACATGTATTATTGGAGTACATATTTAAACCTAGTGTTCCCCCTCTGTGTATTCGAAGGAACACTGCTGCAATGATTTTTTAATAAGTACCACAGAGGAGGGGGAAAAAATTATTTGTTCGAATAAATTTTGGAAAAATTATCTGTTTGAATAAATTTTGGAAATGCTGGTTGAACAAGAGTTTTTATTTTTCTTTAAAACTTTGGGATACCACTCTGATAATGCAAATGAATCTTCAAGACAGGAATATTTCTTGATGTATTTAACCAAAAACTTGAATTATTTTTTTTAAGGTTTTATTTTATTTTATTTTTCAGAGACAGAGAGATAGAGTCAGAGAGAGGGATAGATAGGGACAGACAGACAGGAACGGAGAGAGGTGAGAAGCATCAATCATTAGCTTTTCATTGCCATTGCAACACCTTAGTTGTTCATTGATTGCTTTCTCACATGTGCCTTGACCATGGGCCTTCAGCAGACCAAACCACCCCTTGATGGGGCCAGCAACCTTGGGTCCAAGCTGGTGAGCTTTTGCTCAAGCCAGATGTTCCCACGCTCAAGCTGGCGAGCTCCGGGTCTCGAACCTGGGTCTTCCGCATCCCAGTCCGACACTCTATCCACTGCGCCACCGCCTGGTCAGGCAAACTTGAATTATTTTTAAAGCCCAGTTTTTGATGGTTTTATTTATGTATCACGTGTCTCATCTCTGGAATGTGTGCCTTATTCATTGCTGTGTGCCTGGCACACAGTACACGGCATAGTGTGTGCTTAGAAAATATTGAATGTGTGTGAATGTACAATGCATAGGCAATATTTATAAACATATAATTTGGGGGAGATAAATTTGATAATGAATTTTATCCCCAGAATTGTCCACAGTGTCTGACAAGCATATGTTTGTTAAAGTATGAACTAATGTTCCTCCTTTACTCTTTTTCCACTGCCATTTCCTGAGCTCATACCTCCACCATCTCACGCCAGAATTAATGCAACATCCTCCTAACTGCTCCCTTTGCCTTCAGTCTGTTCCTATCTCTGATCCATCCTCCACATTATTGTTGATGTTACTTTTATAAAACCCCAATCTTCACACCTAAAAAACTCGCCTATAAAAAAATACTGCACCGCTTTCCCTGCCACCTGTAGGGGAAAGTCCAGATTCCTAAGCATGTCAATCAGTCTATTCCAAATTTTCTTTTTAACTTAATCCTTTTCCCCTCATGTATCATATTCTGTTCATAGTGGTCTATTAGCCATTCCTCAAATACACCATGATATGTTATGCCCCCTGTACTTTTGTTAAGGTGGTTCATTCTCTCTGGTGTCTCCTCACCCTGACCTCCGTCAAAAAGGCCAAATCTCTTTCATGCCCCAGTTGGCGAAGAAGAATGGCTTACTCCTACAATTGCTTCCCTTTATATTCTCATAGGTATAGGATGAAGTGCCAGCAATATTAAAGCCATTTATTAGTTGTTTTATAATTGTAGATGCGCTGTCTCTTCTTGTCCTCCACAAATTATGTTTTCCAAAGAAAAGAAATCTTTGACTTTTTCTCTGAGTGCATAGTACCTAATAGTAACTAATAAATAAGAGCTCAAATAAATATTCTGGTGTTTTCATTATAGTAAAATATACATAGCATACAACTTAGCATTTTAACCACTTTTAAGTGTACAATTCCATCACATTAAGTACATTCACATTTTTATGCAGCCATACCACCATCTGTCTTAAGAATTTTTTTCCTCTTCCCTGATGCTGTGTCTGCATTAAACACTGACTTCCTACTCCTCCCTTTTCCCTAGCCCCACCATTCCACTTTCTAGCTTTATGAATCTGACTGCTCCAGGTACCTTATATCAGTGAATCATGTAATGTTTGTCTTTATGTAACTAGTTTATTTCATTTAGCACAATGTCATCAAGGTTTATCCATGTTGTAGTATGTGTCAGACTTTTCTTCTTTTGGGGAACTGAGTAATATTCCATTGCATATAACACATATTGTTTATCCATTCATCTATCAATGGACACTTAGGTTGCTTCCATCATTTGGCTTATTGTGAATAATGCTGCTTTGAACATAGGTCTGCAAATATTTGTTCTGGTTCCTGCTTTCACTTGTTTTTTGTTCTGTTATTTTTAGTGTCCATTTATTAATGGAATACATAATAACAGAGAGCTACCATGTAGTCGGTAGAGCTTTAAAATAATCTGTATTTTATCCATCACTGCAGCAACCACGTACACCAGGAAACTGGTAGAAGATAGAGGCTGAGGCATTGGGGGGAGTCAAGGATCAGAGCTGGGTAACAATGCTGCAGCCTCCGCAGGTCTGTGGCTCATGGGTTGGAGGAACCCTGCCCTTGCCATGCCTGGTCCCCCAGAGCTCTGCCCTGGCATGGAGGTTCAGCCATGTGACCCCCAAGCTAATCTTGGGGAGATAGAGAGACGACTTCAAGGTGGTTTTGACTTAGGGCTGTTTATCCTGTGTAGGGGGCCCTCAGGCCCATCAGGACATCCTGGCCTGGAGGCAAGAGGCTGGGAAGGGAGTGAGGTATGCAGGAGGAGGTCCCAGTGGGTACCCCCACATTTTGGATGTGCGGGATCACAATACCCCCCCCCCAGTGACTCCTGAATCTTCTGGTCACTGCAGTGCAGGTATTACTGGGAGATATGCACCTGAGGGCAGAGGTGGGGGAAGATTCTCCAGAACACGGGGTCTCCTCTCCTGGGGCCTCTGACTGCTCCCAGCTGGTTCAGTCTTTTCTCGTAGGTTCCCGTGGCCTTAGGGTCACTTTTTTTGAATGTATACCCAGAAACAATGAAATGTTTTTAATTTATTAAATTAGAATGTGTTTTACTAATGAAAATTGGTGGCTTTTTATATAACTTAGCCTGTGCCAGATATTTATTTAGAAGTTTAGAAATCAACAGAATATGCCATTGCCTTTTCTATAGGGTACCAGCCGTCCTTCACACTATCATGTTTTATGGGATGATAACTGCTTTACTGCAGATGAACTTCAGCTGCTGACTTACCAGCTCTGCCACACTTACGTGCGCTGTACACGCTCAGTCTCTATACCTGCACCAGCGTATTATGCTCACCTGGTGGCATTCAGAGCCAGATATCATCTCGTAGACAAAGAACATGACAGGTAATATAAAAGCATAACAAATTCAGATTTTTACCCAAATTCACCTATGGCCTGCATGTTAGGATTTTCTTGGGAAATTTCTTTGTTTTCATGTCAGTGTGTGATTCTCTGTTTGCCATAAAGAACTGCCATTTAGAATTCAAGTTTCATGAGCTATGAAAAGCAGTGACAGTCAGAACTGACTGAGCTGAGGGTTCCCATTAAAACATGCAGTCTGGGCTTATGAGCCACAGGATGATACAGTGATTTACTTGCTTTACCAAATTAACTCAAGGAAGAGGTTATTGATAATAAAATTGATATATAACAACAAATTATAGGATGTCTTGGATAACAACAATAAATAATCTGGGGCAGGTGAGGGAAGTAAAATTGGCCTTGAGTTAATTATTGGAACTGGGTGATTGACATGTAAGAGATCATTATACGAGCCTGTGTTTAAAAATATTTTTGAAATTTTCTACAACAGAAATATTTTACAGAATTATTTCATCAGAATAGGGTTTGTTTGTGTGTTCATTGCCAATTCTCTTACAGTGCTGAAGGAAGTCATGTTTCAGGACAGAGCAATGGGCGAGACCCACAAGCTCTTGCCAAGGCTGTACAGATTCACCAGGATACCTTACGCACAATGTACTTTGCTTAAAAAATCTGAAAATATTGTCTGAGAGGAAAACTGAAAGATGAAACAACATACAGCGTATGTTTCGAGTGGAGTCAGTTGAATGAAGATGCCTCCAGCCATACAGAAACCAACACTGTGGGGACCAGGGTCTGATTTTTATTTTGATGCAAGGAAGATTGTTTACTTCATCAAGGAACACAGACAGCACCATTATGCAATATGAAACCAGCCTACTGCTTTTTTGTGCGGTCTCCTGTAGGAAGTATCGCCATTATTTTGTTTTCACTTTCTTGTAGTCTAACCCTTTTAATGCCTTTACCTCAAGTTGCTTGGCAGCACAACTATCTTTGCAAAAAAAAGATAAAGAAAAGATAAATGATGGTTTTAAAAAAACATGTACATGAATAATCAGTGATTGTTCACAACTGTGTGCAAAAAAACTAATGTGTATCGTATACTCATATAAAAAGTATGTGTGTATACTTTAAGTATATATATGTATACTTCATATGCATATATATCTAGATTTATATTGATAATAGATATATATGTTGTTTGTATATTTTTTTCTTTGTACATATTTTATCGTTCATTCCATTGGGAAATTGTTTTCCTTTTTATTACCCTCTCACCACCACTGTTATTTCTCGCTCTACCTCCCTTGCCTCATCACCTATTTTTTTCCTTAATGCTACCAATGACATTCAAATGTTCATTTAACTGGTTCATTTGAATATGAAGCATGGCAAACTAAACTTTTATTTTATTGCACACCCAACTCCTGTCTCTTGTCTCTCACACAATTCTGAGTCCTCAACTCTTGATATTGCTCTCTTCAGAAACAAAATTGTGTGTGTGTGTGTGTGTGTGTGTATGCTTTTGTGAGTCTGTTTGCCCCCTCCTGCTCTGAACTTACACTTGCCATTTGTGCAATGTGTACATAAGCAGTAGCAACCTGAACTACTTTTTTCTTCAGTAAGTCTGTTAAAGCTGCTATAGACATAAAAGCTTGTCAGAAGTTATAACTCTATGAGTGATACGTATTCTAAAGCCTTCTGTTTCTATAGGTTATATGTGGAAATCCCTTAAAGGTTTTATAAAGGGTAAATGTTTTAAATGATTGAAACACTGTAGGGTTGAGGCCTCTGAAATTGGATGGAGAGAAAGAAGGGGTTGTTGAGGTTTTTAAATAAATTATTTTTCTTTTGCTAGTTTACTTGCTGCCTCTCACACCTTAATGTGATTTTCATATATATATTTTTATATATATATGTATGTGTATATATAAACATATATGTATGTATTTTGACATATATAGCTTCTTTGCTTTTATATTTATTAGAGTAGTGCTTTAAATAATCATAGAACTGTATTGGCAATATTGTTTATAGAAATATAATGTTTGTTTTCAGAACTGACAAGTTGTTTATGATATCTTTTAGTACAATAAGCGGTTTTAAAGAAAAGCTGTGTCTGTTTGACATCTTTACTATGGATAGTGGGGAAAAACAGGCACCTCCATGATTTTAAAAGAGCAAAGTAATGTAGCCTTAATTTCAGAAGGAAAGTTTTGTAATTTTCGAGTCAAAAGCATATCTTTAAAAGTCATAATGAAAATGAAGGAAATTAATATCCTAAATGAAGCTGACCTTGAATATTAAAAATAAAATTAAACTTTAAGAAATGATCATGAATAGATTAAGATTTTAGAAGATATTTAAATTCTTTGAAAATTAATCATATTTATTGAAGAATCATACTGATTAGGTGCCCGTTTCATTTACTAAAATGAATCACGGAAATGTGATATTTTAAAAATATTTTTTGCTAATTTATCACCAGTATAACTTTCCTTTTAAAATTAGGGTTACGCTGACAATGGAAATTAAGACTTTAATTATTTTAAATGAGTTAAATCACTGAGTTAAATGTGGGGGAAAGTTTCAAAAAACTTTTGTTTTATTGATTTCACTTTAAGATATTAAAAAGTATATACAGCTGTCAAAACCAAGTTCACCCGTAACATTGGATTCAGGGGAGCTTTGCACTTTGTGATTCATGAAAACTGCATTTTAATTATTTTTTTTGCACTGGTTCAGAGTATAAATATTACAGATTGTTTCCAGGGGGCATTGTTGTTAATCTATCAAAATTCCATCTGTTCATGAAAATGAATAGTTCTGTAGTTTCTCTCTTACCTATAATCCATTCATTGCCAATTTACTGTATTTTGAGCCTAAAATCTGAGCCCATGTCTCCAACAGTTATGAAATCTTCTGTCCCTCTGCCAGAAAACTAAGAAAGTACTGTATTTTGTATGTTTATTATATTGAAGTGTCTGAAATGCAATTTACAACATTGTTTCAAAGCTCTTTTCATAAGGTAATATTTGTATAGTATATATTTTTTCTCCCAACCCTCCCCCTAATCCTCCAAAAAATTCCTATAGAGAGCATGTTTTGGTTTTTTTTACACTGAAATTTCACTGAATATAGTAGTCAGGTACATGGGCAAGAGAAGGAAATAATGTATTCTAGATGATGAAATTTTGGTTGCTCTGTGCTTGCTCAGTATGAGTAAAACATCTTCCTTTAACAATGACAGTTACACAGATTCAGGGTGGGAACTGTAGAGTCCAGGAAAGAACTGTAGATACCTTTTCCCTATTTACTGCTTTACCTAATTTTCAGTTACTTAATTTCAAATAAGCTAGATGATGCCCATAATTTAAATCTATTTGGAAGGACTTTGACAAAGGAAAAAATGTTTTTTTAATATAAAGCTTTACCTTTGAAGTGAGTTCCTTTTTAGGGTTTCTTACAGTTTCAACATTACTAGTTTAAGTTTGGTTAACTTGAAAGAGTATATATAGTACATTTCTATTTTACTTACTAACAAATTAGAATGTCAAACTTAATTACAAGAAAACTTGTATTTAGAATTTTAAGGTAAAAGACTAAGAGACAAATACTTTTTGAATTTTAATTATTATCACACTTCCAGTGTAGAATTCCTGATCTTTGCTAACTATATAATGAATACTAAATTTTGGTCTGCTGTTTTATGTGATGTATAAGAGTGACTTTAAAATGTCAGTTCCAGCAACTGGTGTAATTAATTTTCATGTGAAGAAAAGTTGGGAGTTTAATGTATATTCTGGATAACAAATGTGTCTGTGTGAAGTGCTGATACATGTTACAATATTACAATATCAAGTTACTGGCATTGAGGACCATACATTTATAATACTGTAGCTGCTATATTTATTTTAAGTAGAGTCTGACAGTTACTGCACTAAACAATAAGGAGATGAGCAGGATTCAAGACTAGTATTAGAACCCCCTTTTTTTCCTAATTAAGATTAAGAACATGAAATATCAAGGTAACCAAGGGTGCTGCCATTTTAGTTTCAATTTAATGTTCTTTGTCTTAGAAATATGGATTTTTACTTCAGCCGTTTTGAAAAAGGGTACCTCAACCTCCTCAGCACTGGTTTGGGCCCTTTCCTTTTTTTCCTAATATTTTACCTTTTAACAAGTTTCTCAGAAAAAAAATATTCTTCTATGAAAATCTTCATGTTTATAATTATTTGATTTCTCTTTCTAGAAGAGCGTCTAGAAGGGATTCTAGTAGGAATGCACTGGGTGTTTTGGAAGGCACGTGATCAAGATTCATCTCTACTTCTAGCATAGGGACTTCTAGCCTTCTAAAGTTCTATACTAGTTTTTCAAACTAGGCTCTCTGATGATCCACCACTGCCTAATGTATACTAAAATGGATTTTCATAGGATACCCCTCATGCCAGGCTTAGCCATGACAGGCGTGATATATAATCTAGGGAAATAGAAGTTGAGTTGCCATTCAGTGGAAATGGCTGGCAGAGGATCTCGGTGTTTGAAGAAAAGATGAGCAACAGAGTAGTGCCAGTAGTAGATCTGAGGCATGATGGATGTAGGCCAGGAATTAGAGACAGTTGTTCAAGGAATTTGGTGGGTATTTTCAGAGGCTAGCATGAATTTACCAAGGGTGGTGATGTTTATGAAATCAGTGAAGCCAGCAAGTTGGATTTGACTACAATATTGTGTAGTCTATTTCAAATTTGATAATAATGTTTTGCCAAGAAGCTTAACTGACAGCTCTGCATAATTTTTATTCAGTCTTATAAAATCTGAGTTAATTTTTTGCTTAACTCATCATCTTAGATGTTCTCCTATGGAATACTTTTAAGACAGATTGCCCAAACAGTACCTTGCTTCTTAAATTACCTTTTATGAGTTACCAGTCAGGCTTCATTGGCCTGGAATCTTTATTTCAGCTTTTTTATCCCTATGATGTTTTAATCCTTATCTTTCTTTTTGAGAATTCATGGATGTTTTAAAGCTACAGTCATAACAGTTGGGAGACTTTATATCGAGTGAGGTCTTCCTGAGTGGCGGTATAACCCTGACTTTAGAGTCTGTCTTTATTTTCCCAGTTTTCTCCCATTTGATCGTATAAAGCACTTTTGTGATTCTGTAGGAGTCAAAAAATAAGCCAAGAAAAATGGGTAAAGTCAGTTCTACAGAAATGTGAAAGTGAGAATTTTCTCAAAACAAAACCTTTTTAAAATATTCCTGCATATACTAAGACCATTCTTGATCAGTAATGTTAGAAGTGATACTGTGATTAGTGAACCTAAGCTGACTCCCAAGAGGAATAAAATCTCCTCCTGCTCCTCTTTCCTCTTCTTCTCTCTCTCTCTCTCTCTCTCGCTCTCTCTCTCTCTCTCTCTCTCTCTGTGTGTGTGTTTTATATACACATATATAGTCACAAAGGGAAAATACTTAAAACTATTTTCCACTTTTAAAAACGGTACATTTCAGTTTATAATTTCCAATGTTGGCCAAAATAATTTCTTTTAACTGAGGTATAATGGTCAAGGCTTTTACTAATATTATTCATTACTAGCTGAATTTTATTTTCCTTTACTCAGTAAATATAGTTCTCCACATTTTTACATTGCTGATTAAGCCTCAAGAATCTTTTGATCTTAAAGCATGGCCGTTAAAGGTTCTAGTTTGAATTAAAGATAGAAAGATAATAAATTTAATATGGATGATTGATTTACCAATGAGAAACCTGTTGAAATATCAGGTAACAAACAGTATGGCAAAATTAAGATCCTGTCCAATCATGGATCTAGCCATTGGCCTCTCTTCCTTTTTGAAATCAATGTCTGAGGTAACCAAAATCTAATGTTGTAGCTTGCTTCTCAGTAAAGCAAAGATATTCTTTGGGGTAGATAGACCCTGAATTATATTTTATAATCTTTTTTTCCCCTTTTTTTTAAATTTAAGCAAGGCGGTTCTTAGAAAGTGCCTTTTCAGAAGATGGTGCTATATAGATTTTTATTTTTCAAATAGCATGAGGCTAGAAAGGAAATTATTTTAAAACTATAAGAGTATGACAGTTTCATATAAATAATGTTATTTGTTGTCCTGAATCTGGTCCAAGGAAATGAAGTAAAGCTTTTATTCAGTAAAGTATCTAGGTAAATGCTCACCAAATATATATATTTTGTAAGTTTGAAAATAAAATTTTTAATGCTTTCAGTTCTCCGCTGTGTTGAAGGTAATCTATAAGGCACATAAAACAGCAGATCTGCTTTTTAACAAAAGTATGGATAAAGTAGCAAGTGCCCAAAGGGAAGGGAATTATATAACATAGGCTACCTTTTCTCCCCCCAATCCCACTCCAGCATAGACTGGCTGGCCCTTTTGTAAATATCAGTTGGCCATCTTTTGTAAATAACTTTTATCAAAAAGGACTGCTTACAAAAGGGAGAGCCAAGTCATCATGGAAATCCTTTTAAGAGAAAAAGTAAAATGATTTTGTCTATATTTAAGGAAGTTTTCTTTTTTATGAGCCAAGAAATGTTTTAAGTTCTCTTTTTTCTAGCATGGGGGAACTATGAAAAATAGTGACAGTGCATCTAAAAGTGATTGATTGGTTTATTATATATATATAACATGCAAAATTTGGCTTTGGAGGAAATAAGCAAAAGGAAGGGTGATAACAGAACCATTCATACTTACTAGAAATTTAGTAATCTACCAGAAGGCAATTTTCCCCCAGACTAGGAAACAGTCAACAGCAGTAAATGATCACCTAACCAGTTCTTGCCTGTGAATTTGGTGAGCATTCCTTCAAAAAAAAGAGTAGACTAAAAGCAAAAAATACCACACCTCAGTAACCTTGTATGCTGCATTATTTAATAATGATAGTAAAATTATATTGTTTGTTTGGAGTGTACTATGTCTGTTTGCAAATATACATGCACATTAAACTTTTTCATTTTTATAATGTCTTAATAGCAATTATGAGTTTATTTTTTTAATATTAATTTTTCTATTGTGATGTTTATATTTATTGGCAATTTGTGTGCAACTTTTATATTTTGCTTAGATGTTGGTTTTAAGGTATTTTATTTTTATAGATATTTTTAGCTTTTCTTCTTTCTTTATAATATTAGCAGAGATTAAGATGGAATGTTAATATAACTACTGAACTACTAATGCTATTAAGTCTAGAATTTGGATTTTTACCAATAAACCATTAACACAGTTTTCTAACTTAAAATATTTAATATTGTTTATATAGTAGGCAGTAAAGATAGTCTTTAGACAGATTTCTGAATATGGAAGGGAGGTGGGGCTTTTCTCTAAATTAGATTTCTTTTCCTTAAATAGCAAACTAATACAGATTGGATTTATTTTATCTGATATGCAGTTTGGGGGCACTTGTCAAATAAATTAGTGTTGCATTTCTTTTTATTTTTTTAACTTCACCTGCATTGAAATGTCTTAAATGGTCATATCATCCAGCATGAGGATTATGATACCATTTTTATAGACCTGGAAAACAAATAGCAAATGATCCAGAAGTCATTGACAATGGACTTTGAAATAGGATTTCCCCCTCATAACTATATTATATGGAAGATTTGCTATCCTGATTTTTTTTCCCTGGCATACTTTAAAGGTGATTCAACCCTAAACATCAATGAAAAAACAAGAGTTTAAGTGGCCAGGCAGCCTTACCTGTGGTGGTACAGCGGATAAAGTGTTGACCTGGTGTGCTGAGGTCACTGGTTTGAAACCCCAGGCTTCCCCAATCAAGGCACATATGAGAAGCAACTGAGTTAATGCTTCCCATTTTCCCACTTGCCCCTTTCTCTCCCTCTCTCTTCGCTAAAATCAATAAATAAAATCTTGAAATGGCTAGGCAGAGCTAGGGATAATGACTAATGAATATAGTATTTAGGTTAATTAAAAATTTAACAAAGTAATGATAATTTCTGAATGTGAATTGACAGGCAGTGAAAGGCATTGTTTTTAAGATTTTTTTATTGATTGATTTTTAGAGAGAGAGGAAGGGAGAGAGACAGAGAGACATTGATTTGCTATTCCACTTACTCATGTCATTGGTTGATTTCTTGTATGTGCCCAAACCAGGGATTGAACCTGCAACCTCAGCATGTCGGGACGAGACTAACCAACTAGAGCTACCCACCAGAGCCTAAAAGCATTTTTAGAGACTATTATTTTCAAACATATATGGTCACTCCACTTTTGTAGTTAATAGATCAAGTTTATTTATATTAGCAACTAACTATAAAGGTGCATGAAAAATAAATTCTCTTAAACAGGTAAAATAATTCCATTGTATTTTTACACTCTGAATCTGCTTAGTAAGTCACCATTTTTTTCTGTAAGAGATTAGAAGGAAAACATTACCCCATCCTCAGCGTTTTAAATTCTAAATTATAGGGGCTTCAGTATGTGTAGCATTTTGCTGTACTCTAATCTTCCACTGAGAAGGGGTATATGAAAAAGTTCTAAATAATTATAATTGGGAAAATGTTATTTTTATATTATGTAAAATTTTACAATTTAAAGTGAATCAGCATGAAATTTTATATACATATTAGCCATATTGTTAAGGTCTTTTTGCATTTTTGCCAGTTAAGGTCTTTTGGGTACACTAATCTGAACTACTTCCTTCACCCCACCCCCACAGTTGATGATCAGTACTCTGATTAGTGCAAGTCATTGCTACTAAATAAATAATATGTTCCAAGCAGTCAGATATATTTTTGTTGCAAATAGATGCCTCCCTCCTAAGGATGTTTACTGTGCTTATAACTTGAATAGTTTTATTCATTTGTTTCAGCATTGTCCTAGGTTGACAGACATATAATTGTAGACCAACAGTTTTAAGGCAGCCTCAAGTAGAAACAGTCCTTTATTTATTTTTTTTCCTTCTGAAAGTTAATAGGAACCTAGACACAGAGAGCTTATTTTGCTCTTTTAACTGTTTGGCTCCATAAATCTAGGCATCTGGCATCAGTACTGAGCTACCACAGGGAAGTCCTGGGGACTTGTCCGTGTTTATGGGCCACCTCTTCAGAAAAAAATATTTGTGCATTAATAGTTCATCCCCAAAAGGAACTGTCATGAACAGTCTTACATGTGTAGAAAAGAGAGGAGAGTATTTATTGGTCATTAGAACTTTGCTTTTTTAAAATTTCATTATTTCCAATAATTGACTGTTACGCACATCTATCATTTTAAGTTTAAGAGGCTGTGCCAGAGAGGGAGATTACTCTGTTATTTAATGCCTGAATCTTTCCATCTTTATTTATTGCATGGCTTTAGGTAGAAGGACAAACAAATCCCTTAATTTGGCCCTTTAATAATATCTTCAGAACCAAAGAAGGGAAGACTATACAAAGATGTTGCAGATGTAACTCTGTCTTTATTATAAGAACCTCTAGAAACAGGAGGTCTTTGTAAGGAAATGAACTAGTGAGATTTTGAGAGTATGGGGAAATAAGGAAGAGGTTCCTTTGCTAGGATATTTGTATAGAAACCTTACAGTTGTTTAATATTTGTCTAGTTCTCACAATCACATTATAAAAGTTGTTATTTGGACTTACAGAAGAGACCTAAGAAGATTGCCTCTGGAACCTGTAAATTTATGTCATGTTGTCCGAGAAGCTGCATCAATTCTTATGGAATTTCAGAAGTCTTTGAAGTTCCTTCTGAATTACTGTATAATAAATTAAATGAAGTATTTATTCTTAAATAGAGCCAAGACATTGCTATCAATATGGCTTCTCCAGCTTTTACCTTTACATAGAATACACCAACTAGGACCTTTCCAGCCAAGGTAGTCTTTCCTGTAACAAAATGTTTTTCTTGAAAGATTTAGGAAAAACACTGGTAGACTAGAATGAAGAATTTTACCTAACATTGACATTCCAACCAGGTTAATGGATTCAGTCTGGTTTCAGGGAGCTGAACAAGAGGAAGCTTTGGTTTTTGGTAGCAACAGACTTGGCTCTCCAGTGGTAATTAATTGCAAATATCTCCTAAGTCTTTTAAATAATTGGGTAAGGAGGATCACATGTTATAAGTTACAGCTTGATTGAGAAACTGAGCATTTTTTTATGATTGGGTTCTAAAGTTTTTCCTTTGACATAACATCTTTTACTCACTTGAGGGCCATCCTGTATTTTAAGATAATCAGTGTTTTATTTCACTTATGAATTGTGCAGTTCTCACCCACCACATCCACCACCCCATTCCCCTCACATGCAGTTAAAAATAAAAAGGGAGGGATGAAACAAAAAAAGGTATGAGAATCATTAAAATGTAACTTTAATTAATATAGAGGGAAAGAAGCCCTAACTTAGTTAAATGGGAATTAAGATTGAAGTGTTAATGCTGTAGGTATAATCAAGCCAGACCTAATGCTGTATGTATAATCTCTAGCCATAGGACTTTTGTTAGCTATAGGGTGATAGTGTGGATAGAATATATATCTATCTGAAATATGTTATAGCAAAGGGATAAAAGAAAATTATTCTTGGAAGTAATATTTCAACCTTCTGCAACAGAGACCCATATATTCTTAAGGAAAATTAATATAGCTTCCGATTTTAATGAATCAAACTTTTGACTTAAACTTTAAAAGGTTTGTGACTATTCTGATATGTTTTCTTAAATATGTAATATTTATATTCTTTCCTCTTAATTCACATATTGACTTATTCAGACTTCAGTTAGATAGATATATCTCTTAAATATCCCTCTTGGTGTGTGCAGAATTCCATATTAAAGTTTTTTTAAACTCATTTTCTAATCAAACCTGAACTGTAAAGGAGAGGAATTTTAAAATGTCTTCAAACTGCAGGAACTTTTAAAAGATCACAACTGTAAGAAGACTTTGGAGAATGTCTTGCCTTTGAGATTTAGAAAGAGCTCTAGAACTCAAGCCAGACAGAGACTTGGAGTTTAGTCAGAGTTCTGCCGCTAATTTGCTCTGTGTCTTTAGACAATTTCCTTAACCTCTCTGTGCCTAGTTTCTCCTTGTAAAATGGTAGTGATGATACCCGCCCTCACCTACCTCATAAAGGTGCTGTAAGAATAGGATGTTTGTGACAAGTGCTTGAATTATCCAAAAAAAAAAAGCTATTCAGAAGTTTTAAGATAATGTTGTATGAAGGGTTCATTTTACAGTTGGCCTCTGTGAAAGTATCTTTAATTACCATAGATCATTTTATCAAACAGGTATAAGGAAACTTAGGCCTTACCATGGAATAGTGTTCTGTTTTCTCCCCTGCCAGATATTCAGCACACAGGCTGAATTTTCTTTCTAATAATCCTTGGCAAAAGTGTAACTTTAAAAACCATACTCCTTTTAGTGG
The DNA here is from genome assembly GCA_037038555.1 of Rhynchonycteris naso. Classification (NCBI taxonomy): domain Eukaryota; kingdom Metazoa; phylum Chordata; class Mammalia; order Chiroptera; family Emballonuridae; genus Rhynchonycteris; species Rhynchonycteris naso. Next base: position 210,578,519 of record CM072997.1, on the reverse strand, counting down.
TGCTATGGCAGCTGCAATTGTATTTTGAGACAGATTAATATAGTTAAACCATTAGAGAATCAGAAATTAATTTTGCCTTTTTCCTTTAGGCATTTTTGCTACGTATTGGTGTCAGAGGCTGGTGTATAACCACTTAGCTATCTGTTTGTTTCTTGGTAGGTTTTTGGTACCTTGTTTTGGAGTAGGGGGTTCAGTTTTAAGAAAGAATGTTTATTTCCCTCCAGTTTGCAGAGTTGAACCTTGCTTTCCAATCATTGTGTATCTATAAAAGTGGGAATACAGCGAAAGGTTTTTTCTTCATTTTAATTCAATTCTGAACATCTGCAGGTGATATCAGGCAGCCTGTTGGTGTCTGACCCAGTGATCTTTATGGATCAAGGGCAGAACCTTACATTTTGATAGGCTTGCCCATTGCCTCAGGGGGAGGGTGTCCTCTTTTCTGAGAAATATAAAAGGGCACATCACCACAGGTTGTGTAAGCAGTTCCTTGTTACAATAAACAAGTTTTGGATTTTTGTTTTGTTTTAAGAAAAAATGCATTTTAGGTACACAGGGTATGGATACATTCAACATTTATTTTTTATCTCTATAGATGTTGGCCTCCCCTCATTGCAGGCTTACGGGCTTGTCCAGCTAATCACTAACATAGGTGGTATCAATCTTAGTTTTATAGGAAAATGAGAATAACAAGTACTAGGAGTAAAAAGTTGGAGAGATTCATGCTTGGAAAATAAAAATCCACCTTGCTGAGTGAGACAGCTAAGAACATTGATACATCAGGAATATTTTTAAATAATTTTTGCTGTAATTTGTAGCTTTAACATCTCTTAAGTTATAGATGGATCCATAAAAGTATTACTGTATCTTGTGAATAAAGATCATTCTTATGGACTAGTATATGGATGCATTCATCAGCTGTGGGGAGCAGTGGTGTGTGTGTGTGTGTGTGTGTGTGTGTGTGTGTGTGTGTGTGTGAACTATGTTTATAACACTATGTGTATTATATGTTTATATAGAAAAAATGTTTCTTTAGTGTTTGGGGGACTAAAACTGTAAAATAACCATTCCAGTGTAATCTGATCTCTCACTATAGAGACCATTTATATTACACACAGAGGCACACCCCTAAAGCATTGCAAACTGCTCCCACTTTAGATAATTGCTGCTTTTTTTTAAACCCTAAGTAATGGAGGAGGAAACAGCACTCAGTTTAAATCTGAGAAGTAAAATGTAAATACAGGACATATGGGGAGGGGGGGCCACTGCAGATGTCCTGCAGATAGACAAATAGCCTTTTAAATTTTACTTTTTAATCATCTTGACCGTGTGTGCCTATTTGTATTGCAGATGTGAACTATTTTTGAGGGTTGATATCAGTATGTTTTGAAACTGAATTATTACATAAAATCAGAGTAACTTCTTTCTCCATTGTCCTTTTCCACACTAACTGTTCTTGCCAAATATTTCTACTGATACCAAGTTTCAGTGTGGTGGAATGAAGGGATTCTCCAGCCTCCTTCATCCTCCCTCCCCTGTCTTATACCTGGCCTGGCCTTGTATTTTTTGTTGGCTTTCCCTGAGTAAGAACAATTGACTAATAATTTAAGGACTACAGAATTTCAAAATGATTATAAGTCTTCCCTTTGTTAAAGTTCTGTTGCTCAGTAACGTAAGTTAAAACAATGGAGTGGGTTTGAGTTTATAATATGCACAAGGACCAGATAAGATCTTGACTTATACTAACTTGACTAGCACATTTTATTAAGAGGAAATATGATGGGAGTGGGAGAAAGTCTATGATATATATGTAATCACTGTATAATCAAAACACCAAATGCTGAATCCTATCACTGTGTGCTTGGAGGCCAGGCTTTGGATTTGATTGTCGTTTTAATTCCTCAAAGATTATATGTAATTATAATGAGCAGAAGGCAAATAAAGTTTTTAAACAAAAAGGACTTTGTTTTGGTATTTAAAGTTTGGTAATAATTTTTCTACTTTCAGTTAACTTATCTTACCCCAAAAATTACTACAAAAAGCATAGGCTTGAGACTGAGAAGCTTGAAGCTGCTTTTTAAGTAGTTCAGTCACTTACAATATTTTGTTAAATTAACATTATTCTTTCTGAGCCAAACTGTCACTGAAATGTCTTGTGACAGAACCACTCCTCTTGTTTTTCTGCCATTCTGCATATTGGAAAGGTTCCATGTTGTGTTTGTTTTTCATCCTTGATTTTTATAAATTAATGGTTTTAATGTCGCTTAGCTTCAGTTTGAAGTGTAACTTTCACTAATAACTGCAATAAAAAGAAAAGCTTTGCTTCAAACTTTCTATTGTGTGGTCATCATTACAGCTCTTAGGTAAAGGGAGCCAGTGTGATACAGTGGAGAAAATTCAGCCTTCAAAAGGCATGGGAGTTCTCGGCTTATACCTGGATTGTAAGATCCTTGATGTTTGTAAATCTCAGTCTCCTCTACTGTAAGAAGATAACAGCAGGGCTGTTGGGACATTAAATGAGATAATATGTGGAAAATGCCTAATAGTGCAGGTCATGTGGATGGAGCTCAGATTAAAGAGGTTCTCCCCCACTCCATTTTTCCTTAAATAAAGGACACTGGGGCCCTGGCCAAGTTGCTCAGTTTGTTAGAGCATCATCTCGATACACCAAGGTTGCAGATTGGGGGTTCCTTCTCAGGTCAGGGCACATCAACCAATGAATTCATGAGTGGAACAACAAATTGATGTTTCTCTCAAATGAGTTAAATAAAAATTTTGTAAAAAAGTATTTGATGGAGTCAAAAGAAGGGGATGCAAGAAGTCAGGAAAAAAAATTTAAAAACTATTAAGAAAAAACCTGAAATGAACTGGGGTACTCTTCACAGGCCCAGAAGTGGCTAGGCAGACCAAGTATAATAAGCAAGAATACACATCTAAAATTTGGGGAGCCAGCTCTCAACTGTCATAACTGTAACTTTTAAGTCCATAATTTCATTGTATAATGGAAGTTACTTGTGTTAAAATCAGAGGTCTCAGGTTGGCAGGCCAATTTTAGCCAGCAAATAATTTTCAGTGTTTAAAATATTTTTGTTAGTTGCTAACATTTTAAAAATCAGAAGAGTTCAGAAATATCTAGATTTTTGTCTTCCCTTAAAAAGCGAGGAGATTCAGCACCTTCACGTTTCCCCTTCATGGCTGCCATGGGGAAGTTCAATAGCTGTTGCTCCCTTTGGATGGGACAGACTCTCCATAGGCCCCACCACTGCCTACCCCGCACTGTCATTTTCCTTTGTCATCACTAGACTCTGTGAGGTAAAACCTCCAACTAGTGCAGAAATGTCTTTGAGGACAGGCTTGTACCTGGGGGTAACTAATCACTTTGAAGCAATTCAGCCTAAATATTAAAGACTTGTTTCTTCCCTGGACTGATAGTTCGGTTGGTTAGAGCATCGTCCCAAAGCACAAAGGTTTCTGGTTCCATTCCCGGTCAGGGCACATACAGGAACAGATAGATCAGTGTTCCTGTCTCTCTCTCTTTCTCCCTCCCTCTCTCTCTAAGAATCAATAATATAAACATTAAAAAAAAGACTTGTTCCTTCATAATTTCCATTTACCCTATTTATGTTCTCCAGAGCATGAGAATTAACTCTAATCCCTTCTTACTATAATGTATTCCCCTTCTAAGTCTTCTCTCAATGACATGTCCCCTGACCGTACAACCATAACAACACAGTTTATGTTTTTGAAGAATCTTGTGACTATAGCTAAAGAAGCACTACGCTCCTCACAAAAATTAGGGGATCAGGGAATGCGCAAATACTCCAGTACTTTCAGCCATTTGTGTAATGTATTTTCACCAATGAAATAAAAGTTGGTTTTGCATCTCATTTGCTTAATTGAACAACTTTCTTTGACTTGTCGTCTGCTTTACTTTTTTTTTTTTTTTTTTTTACAGGGACAGAGAGAGAGTCAGAGAGAGGGATAGATAGGGACCGACAGACAGGAACAGAGAGAGATGAGAAGCATCAATCATCAGTTTTTCATTGCGACACCTTAGTTGTTCATTGATTGCTTTCTCACATGTGCCTTGACCGTGGGCTCTCAGCAGACCAAATAACCCCTTGCTCCAGCCAGCAAACTTGGGTCCAAGCTGGCGAGCTTTTGCTCAAGCCAGATGGGCCCATGCTCAAGCTGGCGACCTCAGGGTCTCGAACCTGGGTCCTCCGTATCCCAGTCCTACACTCTATCCACTGCACCACCGCCTGGTCAGGCTTGTCATTTGCTTTTCTGATGTTCTTGTTTAATAAAAAATAAATCAAATGCTTTTTTCTTATCCCTTCATATTCATTTTGAAATATCCCCTAATTTTTGTGAACAGTATAGTTAACTTACTAACAAATGTGAATGGTTTTTTTTTTTCTTAACTAACTGTGTCAGTTGATAAGTTTGACAAATGAAGAGAATCATTCTTATGCCAGTTGGCCCAGTAACTACAATGGTATAAAAAATTTCTAAAAAGCCAATAATTGTGCCCAAATTTATACAGTTAAATGGAAGAAATATGTGTAACAGTGTCACTAATACTGTGCTTTGAAAAATGTATTACCAGAGCAGTATAGTACCAGATCTTACCACAATTATCTAGACAGACCATAATCAGCCTATACTCTGATTAATTATGACATCCTAGGCTGGACAGAACAAATTGCCAATTATATTAGAGCTTGTCAACTGCTTGTAACTGTTCTTCAGAAAGGAGTGCTCGGAGCACTACACTTGACCCATACAGAAACGAGATGGCAGACTAAGGTAAAGTTCTAAAGTGGGTTTTGGAGGTTTTTTGTTTTGTTTTGAAGAGTGACCATACACCTTGAAATGTAAGTTTCCACAGTCTTCATGTCTCGGTTGTCTTACCAATGGACAAATTCCTCTTGGTTGCTGAGACTTGCATACTTGGCAGATGGCTTTTAGGAAATTAATTATGTTAATCTGTCAATGCCAGGAGAGGATGTGATCATTTTTGCAATATTTGATGAAATGTTTTTCTCATAAGTGATTTAGGATTATGAAGCCTAATTATGATGTCTGATTCTCAGCTGAAACAAAATGTTTTTGTTTTTGTGACAGATAGAGGGACATAGGGGCAGACAGACAAGAAGGGAAAGAGATGAGAAGCATCAATTCTTCATTGCAGCACCTTAGATGTTCATTGATTGCTTTCTCCTATGTGCCTTGATGGGGTGGGGGCTACAGCAGAGCGAGTGACCCCTTGCCCAAGCCATCAACCTTGAGCTCAAGACAGTGGCCTTGGGCTTCAAGCCAGCAACCTTTGGGCCCAAGCTAGTGACTATGGGGTCATGTATATGATCCTACACTCAAGCCAGCAACCTCAGGGTTTCGAACCTGAATCCTCTGCATCCTAGTCCGATGTCCTATCCACTGCATCACTGCCTGGTCAGGCTGAAACAAAATGTTTAAGACTTTTTGCTAAGAGATTTTAGTAATAGCCCAGTTCAAAAGTATACTTGAAAGTGCTAAATGTCCAAAATTAGTTTCTTTACTATTGTATAATATAATGTATCATGCTAAGTGGAAAAACTAAAACCAAAACCAGAACATAGCCTGACCGGGCGGTGGTGCAGTGGATAGAGTGTCGGACTGGGATGCGAAAGACCCAGGTTCCAGATCCTGAGGTCGCCAGCTTGAGCGCGGGCCCATCTGGCTTGAGCAAAAGCTCATCAGCTTGGACCCAAGGTCGCTGGCTCCAGCAAGGGGTTGCTCTGTCTGCTGAAGGCCCGCAGTCAAGACACATGTGAGAAAGCAATCAATGAACAACTATGGTGTCGCAACGGCAATGAAAAACTAATGATTGATGCTTCTCACCTCTCTCCTGTCTGTCTGTCCCTATCTATCCCTCTCTCTGACTCTGTCTCCGTCCCTGTAAAATAAATAAATTAATTTTTAAAAAAACCAACACCAGGCCTGACCAGGCAGTGGCGCAGTGGATAGAGCGTAGGACTGGGATGCGGAAGACCCAGGTTCGAGACCCTGAGGTCGCCAGCTTGAGTGCGGGCCCATCTGGCTTGAGCAAAACCTCGCCAGCTTGGACCCAAGGTCGCTGGCTCCAGCAAGGGGTTGCTCGGTCTGCTGAAGGCCCACGGTCAAGGCACATGTGAGAAAGCAATCAATGAACAAGTAAGGTGTTGCTAGGGCAATGAAAGACTAATAATTGATGCCTCTCACCTGTCTCCGTTCCTGTCTGCCTGTCCCTCTCTCTCTGCCACAAAAAAAAAAAAAAAAAAAAAAGTAGAAGTGTTATTACTATTGTCTCCAGTAAGGACCTTTAGATATTAATTTGAAAATCTGCACAAAATTATAACCCTTAATTTGAATTTAACAAAGCTACTTTCCATTTATTTTAACTAAGAGACTTCTTTCTTAGCAAGAAGAATAGGCTTTGAAAATAAGATGGGCAAACCAAGTTGGGGGGTGGGGGTCTACACATTGCAGTTATTTCTCTCTCACTAATGTGCTATGCAAAACTACATCCTTGACGCCAGCCTCATGTAAGTTTCAACCTTGAGGATCTCAACCTGAATTTATTTGGCCTGAAGCAAATGCAAGATCAGCAGAAAAGTAAACTGGAAAAAAGGCTAGAGTCAAGCAATTTCCTCTGGAGTGATGTACAAACAAACAAAAAATGTCTAAATTAAAGTGAGAGAAGCCAACTCTTTCCACCCACTCCATGTTTTAAAAAATTTAATTTACTCTGGGGAAATTACTACCAACTTTCTTGGCAAACAACTCTGGTATAAAACTCAAGATCCTCCACTTATACCTTGGAGTAGGGTTACTTGACTATAACTAGCCAAAACCAGCCCAGTTTACAGCAGAAATCTTCTAATGTTGATACTAAATTACTGTTGATTCAAAATCATTTTCACAGTCACAGTTCTCACATTTCTAAAATAGAAATTTCCAACCCTGGCCAGATAGCTCAGTTGGTTAGAGTATTGTCCTGATAACACTGAGGTTCTGGGTTTGATCCCCAGTCAGGACACATAAAAGAATTAGTCAAGGAATATATAAATAAGTGGAACAACAAATTGATGTTTCTCTTCCTTCCTCTCTCTAAAAAGCAATAAAAAAAATTTTAATAAAATGTAAAATGAAGGAAAGCCAAAACTTGATTTAATAATAAACCACAACTTAAAAATTTGTTGTCATAAAAAAAAAAAAAATTGTTGTCATTTGCCAAGCATATTAGTAACTTGTTTAGGATTTCCATTATCTACATATTACAGAAAGAAGATAAAGGAGAAAAAAAGTCTTCAAATTCATATTTTGGCCTGACCTGTGGTGGCACAGTGGATAAACTGTCGACCTGGAATGCTGAGGTCACGGGTTCAAAACCCTGGGCTTGCCTGGTCAAGGCACATATGGGAGTTGATGCTTCCTGCACCTCCCCTATTCTATCTCTTTTCTCTCTCTCTCACTCTCTCTCTAATAATGAATAAATAAAAATCTAAAAAAAAAGTAAAAAAAAAAAATTTCATATTTTGTTCTTCTACTTAAGAAGGAAGAAAGGCTGAAACAGAACAGCTTTTAAGATATCTGATTTTGGCCTGACCTGTGGTGGCACAGTGGATAAAGCAAAGGTTGTCGGTTTAAAACCCCGGGCTTGCCTGATCAAGGCACCTATGGGAGTCGATGCTTCCTGCTCCTCTCCTCTCTCTCTAAAAATGAGTAAAATCTAAAAAAAAGAAAAATATGTTCAGTTTTGTATGTCTGCATATTGGAAATAACTTGATATTTTAACATGCTCCTAAACAGAGAAGGTTTAATAAAATGATTATTCACCTTCTAAATTGTGTTTATTTCTTTCATTTAAATTAAATAGAAAACAACCCCAAATCAACACCAAAATAGGAACTGCTGTGTTGTTAGAGATTGGCCATTTGAAAGGAAAAAAGCTGAAATGAATCCAGATAAAAAGTAGTTAATCATGGAGACATTATAATCCATGATGATCAACAAGAAGCATAGTAGCATATTTCAGTAGGAGTGACTTGGGAGATGGAGTATTAAGAAGTACTGTATTTATTTGCTTATAGACCCTGGTAATGCAGCCTAAAGAAGGATACTTAGACTTCAGTTGACCAGGTACATAGAGCATCGAACTGGTACACTAAGGATCCAGGTTAGAAACCCCGAGGTCACTGGCTTGGTTGCAGGGTCACCGGCTTGAGCATAGGACCATAAACATGACCCAAAGGTCACTGGCTTGAAACCCAAGGTTGCTGGCTTGAGCAGGGGTCACTGGCTCAGCTGGAACCCCACACACACCTGTCAAGGTATGTATGAGAAGCAACCAATGAACAACTCAGAGTGCTGAAATTACGAGTTGATGCTTCTCATCTCTCTCCCTTCCTGTTTGTCTCTCTTCCACACTGAAAAAAAGAAAAGATAAACTTCAAAGGACTATACACAAAGTAAGCTGTGCAAATATACACCTCCAGGAAAGGTTATCTTCAATGGCTAGATGTGAGGATAACTTACCAAGATATTTTTCAGGGCCCTCGCTGCTCTGCTCAGTGGATAGAGCATCAGCCCAGCATACAGATATCCCAGGTTCGATCCCCAGTCAGGGCACACGTAAGAAACACCATCTGCTTCTCTCCTCCCCCCTCTCTCCCTTCTCTCCCTTCTCTCCCTCTTCCTCTCCGGCAACCAGTGGTTCGATTGGTTTGAGCATTGGTCAGGGCGCTGAGGATAGTGCGGTTGGTCCGAGAGTGTTGGCCTCAGATGGGGGTCGCTGGGTGGATCCCAGTAGGGGTGCATGTGAGAGTCTGTCTGTATATCTCCCCTCCTCTCACTTAAAAAAAGAAAGAAAAATATATTTTTCATATTAGAAATAGATCAGTGGACCAAGTTTTAATTAAAGCACTTTTTCTTTAAAGATTTTATTTACTGATTTTAGAGAGAGGAGAAAGAGAGAAACGCAGAGAGAGAGAAAGGAGGAGAAGCAAGAAGCATCAACTTGCTGTTGCTTTTAGTATGTGCCTTGACCAGGCAAGCCTCAGGTTTTGAACCAGCAAACTCAGCATTCCAGGTTGACACTTTATCACTGTGCTGCCACAGGTCAAGCACACTTTCAAAGATTGTACTAATTTGATAATTGTACTCTGACAATTTTTTTAATGTTTATTTTGATTTTAGAGAGAGAGAGAGAGGAAGGGGGAGAAAGACAAGAATATCGATCTGTTCCTGTATGTGCCCTGATCAAACCTGCAACCTCTGTGCTTCAGATCAATGCTCTAACCAACCAAGCTATCTGGCCAGCGCTACTCTGATGATTTTAATCATTGGAATTCACTAAATTTAGGTAATCTATTACATTCACTGGAAGAAGAAAATTGAGAACAGAGAAGATATATATTGTAAGACTTCACAGATTTTGAAAGAAAATGGCTTTCTGTGAAGGCATTTCTCTTTGACTAAATCTCAATCACTTAAAAAATAAAAACTATAAGGCCCTGACCAGGTAGCTCAGTTGGTTAGAGCACTGAACCAATATGCCAAGGTTGCAGGTTCAATCCCTGGTCAGAGCATATACAAGAATCAAACTAATGATGACATGAATAAATGGAACAACAAAGTTTCTCTCTCTCTCTTTCTCTTTCCCTTCCTCTCTAAAAATCAATTTTAAAAATAAGTTTATATTCTTCTGTTTCACATTCTTTTACATTTTAATTTTTTCTTGCTTCATTTTCTTTTACATTTTAATTTTTTTCTTGCTTCATTGTCTATATCTATAGTATCCTTTTTTTTTTTAACCTAGGAACCTTTTTAATCCATGAGAATGTTGAATGGACACTCCAGTTCTTTAAATCTGAAGAGGGAGAGCAATGAACTAAACGATATTACAGTTAAACACACACCAGTTATCTACATATCTTCCTCTACCGAATGTTCATACAAGATGTGGCTGCTTTATCTAAGACCACCATTCCAAGGGTACTGTATATTTAAACAGAGCAATGCTGTTTACTTCTGCTACAAATCCAGAGTAACTCACCCTTGGATATAATGTAATGTGAGGATTCCTTTAAGCATATGGGGCTTGTTTTATGAGTCCACATTTTACCAGATGTCATCATGATCACAAAACACGGAGCTAAAACTGCCCACAAATTGTTACAAATAAAATTCTACCCCCAAAAAATAAATTTCTTATTTTACTTCAATAAATACACAAATCTACCAATAAGAACCAAAAATATCCCCAGCTTGGACGGATCATAATAATTTGTAGGCTGTCTGATTCTGATGTTGACCTTCCTTTTCTCAGTCCTCATAGACCCATTTGGCCATCTACTCAGCTACAAAATGTCAACTGATCTAAATTTCCTTTTAACAAGAAAATGGGGGAAACTTGAAACTGACATCAGCTGGAGTGTTTGAAAAGCATCAGGGTTTTCTTTTTTTTTTTTTTTTTTTTTTTATTTATTCATTTTTGAGAGGAGACACAGACTGAGAGAGAGAGAGAGAGAGAGAGAGAGAGAGAGAGAGAGAGAAAGGGGGGAGGAGCTGGTAGCATCAACTCCCATATGTGCCTTGACCAGACCAGTGCAGGGTTTTGAACTGGCGACCTCCATGTTCCCAGGTCGACACTTTATCCACTGCGCCACCACAGGTCAGGCTGAAAAGCATCAGGGTTTTCATCATAAACCACCATAGCAAAACTACGGAAACTTTCTGGTGACTACACCTGAGTGTTGCCAGGTATTTACCAAGATCTGAAATTCTTCAGCAGCATGTTTGCATATTACACATGATCTAAACTTCTGGACAGCAGTACACATTACAGTAATAGAGTAGTTTCTTGGTGTTTCTAGTACAAAATAATAGAACACATCATTGCTCACTCTTTTTTTTTTTTAAGAGAGAGGAAGAGAAGGGAGGGAGGGAGAGAGATGAGAAATATCAACTCATAGTTGCATCACTTCACTTGTTCATCGATTGCTTCTCATATATGCCCTAATGGGGGGAGGGGGGCTCAAGCTGAGCTAGTGACTTCTTGCTTAAGCCAGTGAACTTGGGCTCAAGCCAGCGACCTTTGGGCTCAAGCCAGTGACCATGGGATCATGCTGATGATCCCACATTCAAGCTGGTGACCCTGTAACTCACACTGCTGAGCTTGCTCTGAAGCCAAATGAGCACTCACGTTCAAGCCGGTGACCTTCATGTTTCTAACCTGGTTCCTCAGCGTCCCAGGTCCATGCTCTATCCACTGAGACACCACCACCAGCCAGGCTCATCGCCCGTTCTTATCACTCTGTTTTCCTTAGTCCAATTCATCAGCCACCTGACCTTTCCTGCTAATATCTTCCCTTGTCCTGGATGTGTGGAACCTTATGAGTCATGACCACCTAGGCGACCACCACAGGCAGAGATACACACCAAAGCCACCACCATTCTGCCATAAGTGTTTTCTTCTTTCTCTTATAAAATGTTTCAAAACATCTAAACCAAAATTTGATAATGTCTTCCAGCAAATAATTTGTCCAAGACATTTTGTTTTTCTTTTTCTGTCTTCCTTCCCGTGCCTACCACGCCCTTGGTTCTCTGCCTCTCCTCTCCTTTGGAAGGCTACCACCATTCCACCAATCACTGAGGTTTTAAAACGGAGGGCTCTTCTTGTACTCCTCTCTTTTCCTCGTTCCTCAGACCTGAACTTGGTCTCTGAGGCAGACTGCCTGTACTTGTATCCAGACTCTCCCACTTACGTATGTGACCCTGGGCACGTTCTTCTCTTCTCTGAGTATCAATTTTCCCTCCTGTAAGAGGAACATGGTAATAACACCCATCTCCTAAAGTCCTTCTGCACCCATAAGAAAACCAAGCCATGTGTTCGAAATCGCATCCCGGCCTTCCTCTCGATTTTCCGCTCCACCACTAGAGGCAGTGTGGAGTCGTAACAGAGGACATGGACTGGCGATGAGACTTACCTGGGTTTATAGATCCCAGCCTTTTAGCAGGGCCAGTTTTGTTTTGTTTTATTGATTTTAAAGAGTAAGCGGAAGCGAGAAAGAGGGAGAGAGAGAAACATCAATTTATTGTTCTACCTATCCATGCTTTCATTGGCTGCTTCCTACTTTTGCCCCGACCATGGATGGAACCCACAACCCTAACTTATCAGGAAGGTGCTCCAACCAACTGAGCTACCCGGCCAGGGCAGGGCCAATCTTTTTAGATACCTGTGAAAATGGAGATGAGGCTCAACTCATGTAATAGTTATATTAACTGTTAACATTTCCCAAGGTCTAGATACAGTACTGTCAAGGCTGAATTCTTTTTCCTTCTCTTTTTTAAACGGTTGGATTTTAAACATTGCTTCTACTATCCCAGTTACCTCACCCAAGGATGTGCCCTCTCCAAATACGATTATCATTCCTACTATGCCGTCAAACAGATAGATGAAATTGTTGGACAAGACAGGACCCAAGGAATGTCAAATATATTTAATTCTAGAAGGATACCTGCTGGGGAATGCGCCTGAGCGGGAGATTAGTTTTTCTGTGTACCTAGGTTTTATATCACTGCATAAGTTTGATCAAATTAAAATGTTTAACTTGTAAGTGAAATAAACACTACACATCTTGCTGCCTTCCTCCTCCTGCAGCCGCAGCCCGGAAGCAGCCTCTCCGCTCCAGCCCCGCGGTTGCCAAGGTAAACACGAGGGTGGTGGTTACCTGCGCTGACAGGCGGGTGCCTAGTAACCGGGTAGCTCAACAAAGGAGCTGGCTAGAGGAGGCGGAAGTTGGCTCTGGGAAGGAGGTGAGAGGCGAAGGGAGAAAAGGGAACGTGGGAGCTTGGGGGAGCTCACATTCAGGCCCGAGTTCCCTCCCTCTGTCCCTCCTCCTCCATTCTCTGCGCCAGCGCCTGGGTATTAATTTAAACCAAAAACAATAATCCTGGAGAAGGGAGTGGTGGGGTTCGCCTGGGAACTAGACGAACCCCAGCTGTTCCTCCTCAAGCAGGGGCTGAGGAAAGGAGTATGACGACCAGATGGGGAGGGGCCCAGGCCTACCTCCCCCCGCAAAAAAAAAAAAACAAAAAAACTCCCCTGTGCCAGCGCATATCCCCTGCAAAACTAGCCCATCCTTTCTGGGTGGAGAATGGGGCTCTTATTCTTAGAACCCTCACTGGTCCTGACCAACTAGGCCAGAGAAAGAAGTGAAAGCTCCACAGCCTTGGTTGCTGGAAGCAGGGACGGAAACTGGATTAAGGACTATTTTTCCGAGTAAACCCCACCCACTCACCAGCACCACTAAGCACTTGGCACAGCGCACACACATACGGTGCTCCAGGACCTGCAGGGTCCAGGAGTTTGTGTATGTGGATGGATGGGTGGGAAGAAACATAAGTTTCTTACAAAGTTGAGCAGAGCGAGGTCTGTTCCCAATCAGGCTTCCTGCAGCAAGGGGGTTGGAGCAAATGGACAGGAGCAGGTCCTTTGGAGGGGGCTTTTGATCTAGGAGAGGATCTCCTGATCAGTCCTGCAGCCTTGTTTTCCCTCTCCAGCAGAGGTGTGTGTCTTGGAACAGGGCTAGGGGCCCGGCACCATGGCCACACTGAAAATCAAGCCCAGTCAACGTTTCCAGTTGCCGGACTGGCACACCAACAACTACCTGCTGTCCACCAACGCCGAGCGGTACCGCGATGCGTCACACCAGATCCGCCAGGAGGCCCGGGTCCTCCGCAATGAGACCAACAACCAGGTTGAGAGCGGGAGCTATGGTGCGCAAAGGGATAGCCCCTAACCCCAAACACCCTATTTAACTGGCTCTGTCTCTTCCAGACCATTTGGGATGAACATGACAACAGGACTCGACTGGCAGAGAGGGTTGATATGGTCAACCGATGGAAAGAGATGCTGGACAAGTGTCTGACAGATTTAGATGCTGAAATCGATTCCCTGGCACAGGCAGGGAGCCCCTCCTTCAAGGACCTCCCCTCCCTCCCACTTTGATATTGAGGAACCCTTGATGGGGTATTTGGTGGCATGTCCATCTCAGCCACTCACTGGACCTTCTGTTAAAGTGGGGATTAGAGCCGCTTCTCAGTGAATGGCCCACCAGCCTCCTGTGCCTTCTCTTGTCTAGATGAAAGAGTCAGCCGAGCAAAACCTGCAGGCCAAGAACCTGCCTCTGGATGTGGCGATTGAGTGCCTGACCCTGCGGGAAAGTCGGCGTGACACTGATGTAGTGAAGGACTGTGTGGAGGAAGAGCTGCACAAAGAGGTGGAGGTCATTGAAGCCGCCAAGAAGGCCTTGCAACAGAGAATTAGCCAGACTTTCGAGAAGCTCTGGTAAGGGAGAGACGTGTCATTCTTGTGTTCACCTGCATTTGAAGCCTGTGTGTCTTAAATGTGGAATATTTGTACTATGGACTACAAGCGGCTGGCTCTCGGGCTGCCTTCTGTCCCTGCTGTGTGTCTATGGCAGAAACCATTAACTGATTAGAGCACTCTTTCCACTGCCTAAACATGGTCTCAGAATATTGCTCTAGGAAGCCATTGTCAATTGATTGGAAGCGTGGGAGATGAAGCCCCCTGACTGAATACCTTTTGTGAGTGTGTATGTGTGAGTCTTTGTGAGTGTAACTAATTTGTGCGCCCCTGTGGTTTTATGCAAGCATTTGTGTTATTTTAACTGTGAGGAGCTCACCCAGCTATGGTGGGTTTTGTCTCAGCTGCAGCAGCAGGTCCGGCCACTCCAGCCTCCCCACCCCTCAGTGGCCCTGCAGCACACTGGGGGCTGAGTCCTGGGGTCTTGGCGGGATGGACTGCGAGCTAGTCTGCTCCTTCTCCAGCCTCCTGCAGGAAGTCCGACAGCAGCTCAACCTGGACCATCGGGACAAAATGGAGACATTGGACATTGACAGAGGTTGCCTCTCTCTCAACCTCAAGGCCCCAAACATCTCTCTGAAGATTAACCCCACACGTGTGCCTGATGGGTAAGAAGCATTTCAATCAGTCTCTCCTTCCCCCACACCCAGAGTGGCCATAGTCTTTTGATCCCAGTATTTCCTGCTACCTGCAGCTCCTCCACAATTCAACAGTGGGATGAATTTAGTCAGTTCAACAAGAACCGGGCAGAGGCTGAGATGAAAGAAGCCACAGAGCTGAGGGAGGCCATCGCCCTCACTATTGCTGAGGTGACCGGCCACTTCCTTGCCCCTGCTCCTCCATGGCTAATGGATGGCCCAAGTGTGCACTCAAGCCTTTATCTTGCGTTCCCTGTTGACCATGTGGCATCCCAGCCCTTCATCTGAGTGACATCCTCAGATGGTCATGAACTTATACCCTCTCTTGCCCGGCCTAATTTTGTCCTTCAGACCAACAATGAACTTGAAGCCCAGAGGGTTGCAACAGAATTTGCCTTCAGGAAGCGGCTACGGGAGATGGAGAAAGTGTACAGTGAGCTCAAGTGGCAAGAGAAGAATGTGAGCCTTCTCCATTTAGTCCCCTGGGGCTTGGACTTCCTGCTTTGGGATGAAGAGCTGGAAGCCCGTCCAGGAAGCCCTGGGTGCACCATGGTGGGTTCAACTGGTAGAAACCAGTTACTCTGTCTCCTGCAGACCTTGGAGGAGATCACTGAGCTGCAGGAGGACATCCGGCACCTGGAGGAGGATTTGCGCAGGAAGTTACTGAACCTGAAGCTGTGCCATACCCGGTTAGAATCCAGAACCTACCGGCCCAATGTGGAACTCTGCCGGGACCAGGTGCGAGAGTACCCCAGTGGGGCACTGTCCCTCTGCTAAAGTTTCCTCAGGATCACTCACTCCCCAGCACATATTCCTGGTGGAGCAGGGGTGCTGACACAGGACAGCACCCAGGCCCATGGACTAAAGGATAGTATCACTGACCTGGGGACTCCCAATCCTCACCTCTGCCTCCAGGCACAGTACGGTCTCACTGATGAGGTCCACCAGTTAGAGGCAACTATCACTGCCCTGAAGCAGAAGCTGGCGCAAGCACAGTAGGTTTGGGGAATGAGAAAGAGGGACAGGGGAGACACGTCCCACCCAAGGGGCATCTTGCTGCCTGCTCACTTCCCTGCTGTCTTCCTTCACCTTCCAACTTCATGCAGTGGGTTGTTAATGCCTCCTCCCCAGGGACGCTCTGGATGCCTTGTACAAGCACCTGGCCCGGCTGCAGGCTGACATTGCCTGCAAGACCAACTCCATGCTGTTGGACACCAAGTGCATGGACACTCGTCGGAAGCTTACTGTGCCTGCTGAGAAGTTTGTGCCTCAGGTGGACACCTTTAGTCGCACCACAAACCGTACCTTGAGTCCACTCAAAAGCTGCCAGCTGGAGCTGGCCTAGCCTTGGGAGCTGGGAAGGGAGGGGAAGGTTAGGTGGAAGAGGAAGGAGGGTGGAGAGAATGAATCTAATAAATGTTGGGTTTCTCAATCTAGAAGGTTTTCTGCTGCCCTTGCATGTAGCCAGCAGAGAGTGAGAGGGCTCTTGGTCCTCCTGTGAATGGAAGAGCACAGCTGTTGACCATCATCCTCCAAGCCCTATGTTCCAAATCCTTCTGCCTCTTTAGGGAGCCCCTCTCTGATATAGGCCAGCACCCCCTGGGCTCTAGCTGCATTTCTAACCAGCTCTGCTCCAGCTGAACCCTTGTCTGCTCTCCTGATGCCTAGGGAAGGCCAGTGAAGGCTAGGATCACAGTGGAAGAGTTTGGGGAATGCGGGCCCAGACCTGAGTGGGGGTCAAGGGCTGGAACTGCCGTAGGAGGGCTGGGGTGCAGGGCAAAATGAGTGAGACTTCATAAAGGCAGGACCTGGAGGGCGGTGGTCTAAAGGGCAGGGCTGCAGCGGTCCGACAGTCTCCTCCAGACCCTTTGGGGCTGTCTCGCCCGATGTGACACCGGTTGTAGGTGGGGAGAATAAGTACGAAAAGCAGAGGCCTGGTGGAATCCAGTCTGCATTGAGGGACCTGCCCTAGTTCCACGCACGCGGAACCGCGCCTCCTCGACGCTGGGTGGCGCTGTGGGCCGCGAGCGGCGACGCGGCTCAGAATCGCGAGGCGGCGCTGTGGGACTGGGGCGCGTGCTGGCCGCACCGGAAGTGGTGACGGAGCCGCGCGGATGGCGGCAGCGGTGGCGATGACGGCGGCGGGCTGTGGAGGGGCTGGAGCGGCCCGCTCCCTTTCCCGCTTCCGAGGGTGTCTGGCTGGAGCGTTGCTCGGGGACTGCGTGGGCGCCATCTACGAGGCACACGACACAGTCCACCTGACGTCAGTTCTGCGTCACGTCCAGAGCCTGGAGCCGGATCCCGGCTCGCCTGGGAGCGCGCGGACAGGTGGGCGGGGCCGGGCGCGCGAAGGGAGGTGGGCGCTGAAGGGGCTCCGGCGAGGGACCCTGAGCGGTGTGGGGGCGCGGACGCGAGAGACGCGTGTTGAGAGATGAGGCGCCGTAGGGCGCCTGGGTCCAGAGCTGGAATCTGGATGGCCCGCAGCCGACCGCCATCCTCACACATCTAGCTCCGAACTTTTCCCAGCTCGGGGCGTGGCGACACCGTGGTCCCAGACGTGTAAACCAGAACCTGGACGTCATTCTCCTAGTTGCACCTAGTCTGGTATATACACCCTGCCCGTTTTACCGGTCTTAACTCAGTTGTCTCGACTCAGTGTGCCCCAGTTCATTCTCCACACAGCCAGGCGTGCTCTTTTCAAAACATAGATCTTACCGTGGCCTCCTCCTCATAAAATTGCAGTGACTTGCCATTACCCTTGGGATGGAACTAAATTCCTGAGCGTGCGCTACCAGGCCGGCCCTTCCTCCGTCGCCAGTTTCATCTTACACTTGCTTTCTGTGCTCGGCTCCTCTCACATCATACACGCCCAGGCTGATGCCTGTGCTGCCCCTTGCTAAAAGCGCTCGGTGTCGGAGGTCAAGCAGTGGATGATGCTTCTTGAAGAGCATGTAGTATAGTTAGAAAAAGGGGCTTAACCCTGGAGGAGGAAGAGGAGCTAGAGAAGGAAGCATTTTGATAGGAGGAGAAGCAGGGGGCATGTGTATCAGCAAAACCCGGGAATATTTCAAGGTGAAGGTGCTGGTCACTGATGGGCAACAGAGAGGTAGAAAACCATTTTCAGTAGAAGGCTGAATGAAGCCTTAGATTTCACTGGGTTTAGGAGGGAATGGTTTGGTACGGAAGGAAGGAAGGAGAGATGAGCTAGAGCTGAAGTGAAGACAAGATGTAGAACCAGTTTCTAATTTCATTTAGGTTTCATGTTACAATGAAGGAAAAACAGGGTTTAGGTTGAATAGTGTGTTTTAGGACCCTTTGGATGCAGGTGACAGAAAAACCAACTCAAAATGGCCTAAGCAAAAATAGAGCACATTGGCTAACCTAACTGAAAAATCGAGAGGTAGGTCTGGCTTCAAGCAAGGCAGAATCCATGGGCTCAAGCCATCTGTCTCCTCAGGACCTCGTTCCTCTCCTTGCTCAGATCTGCGTCCTTAGTGGCCTTTACTCCCTTTGGCAGACATGGCCCCAGCAGCACCCAACTCCATCAGAAGAAGAGTTTCTCTTGGCAACCATCCCCACATAAAGTCCCAGGGGTCTCATTGTCCTGACTTAGGTCATCTGTCCATTTCTGAACAAGGGAATGAATGGAGTGAGCTCTCTGATTAGGCTAGAGGTGGCTTTTGCTCGATGCCCTAGTCACATGGACTGGGGATGGGAGAGTAGTGGTTCCTTGGGGAAAAGCAGAGTGCATGGACCAAGGGAAAGGAGAATGGATGTTGCTCCACTATATAGGAGGAGATTGAAGATGTGGGAGAGGGGACAAAGGAAGAAGAACAAGGTCCCCAGGGTATTGGGATGGGGGGTTGACCAGAAGAAAGACTTACTCCCTCTAGGGGAGACCAGAGAGTACAGCTGTAGATTAGAGGTCTGTTAGCATCTTTCCAGTGAAGTAGATGGTGGGGCCTCCTGAGAGTGAAAGGGGAGGAGAAAGTGAGGTTGTGGCTTGGGATATGTGGAGAGGGTGTGGCACAGCCCATGTGAGGAGTGGGAAATGGAGCTTGCAAGGAAGTGTGCTTTGTTCTCTGTAACGGACTCTTCAAATAAAACCAAGTCCCTATTCCTGACCCATTTATGTCCTATTTGTGAAGTCACCATATAACCAATGCTGCTATGTTGGAAACGCCAGAACAGTACTCCTGGGCACCCAGAGGAAGGAGCCAGGGCAGGAGGAGGGAGGGGAGCAACCCCAGCTGTGAAGAACGTGGCCTAATCTCCAAGACTGGTCCTGGGGATATGTAGGGAAACGGTGGAATATAAGATAAGTGAGGAGAGGAGGGCCTTGAATGCCAGAGCAGTGAATTTGGGCCTTATCCTGAGGGCAACAGAGAGTGAATGCAAAGAAAGTAAGAATTTTCTGGCTGCATATATAGGTTGGGTTGGAAAGTAGGGAATGTGCAGGACATTTGAGATCCAAAGCAGATTGTATAAAGACTAGAGCCACAGGGATAGCAGCCAGAAGGGGGTGGAAGGTTTTTCTTCAGAGATCAGTGGGACATGGCCACTGACTTGGAACAAAGAATCACTGAAAATCCCAAGGCCTAGAGTCCAGGACAGTGGATGGGAGTAAGAGGCTGATTTAAAGTATTCAAAAAGTGGTAAATGAAAGGAATGAGCAGGAGGCCAGAGAGGCTACTCTTGAGCCCTGCAGCTCCTCTCCCCATCACCCCGACCCTGTTCTCTGCAGAAGCTTTGTGCTACACAGATGACACAGCCATGGCCCGGGCCCTGGTGCAGTCCCTGCTGTCCAAGGAGGCTTTCGACGAGGTGGACATGGCTCACAGGTGAGGGGGTGATCCTGGGAGGAGGTAAAACAGGCGGGCAGAGTTATTGCACCTCGTGACCAAAGCAGTGATGTCGTGCATGTTGGGACCCCCACCCTCAGCAGGAAGCTGTTTCTAGGGCCACTGAAGCTTCCCAGGCTAGAAATGACAGCACTGCTGGTACAGGCCCCTGTTGCCGCCAGGCCCTCCTCATTTCCCATACCAACCAGATTTCTTCTCTCCCAGCCCTGACAGGCATTTTTGAAACCCTTATCCTGTCTCCCTTCCATCCCCTAGATTTGCTCAGGAGTACAAAAAAGACCCTGACAGGGGTTATGGTGCTGGAGTAATCACCGTCTTCAAGAAGCTCCTGAGCCCCAAGTGCCGTGATGTATATGAGCCTGCTCGGGCCCAGTTTAACGGGAAAGGTTCCTATGGCAATGGGGGTGCCATGCGGGTGGCTGGCATCTCCCTGGCCTATAGCAGCATCCAGGATGTGCAGAAGGTAGTATGGGCAGGCTAGCTTCTGGGCTGTCCCCTCCTGCCCACCCTCCTTGTTTGGGCTCTGTGACAGCAGATCTTAACCTCCACTGCCTTTGCCCTAGTTTGCCCGGCTCTCAGCCCAGCTGACACATGCCTCCTCCCTGGGTTACAATGGTGCCATCCTGCAGGCCCTGGCTGTGCACCTGGCTTTGCAGGGGGAGTCGTCCAGTGAGCACTTCCTTGAGCAACTCCTGGGCCACATGGAAGAGCTAGAGAGCGATTCCCAGTCCGTCTTGGATGCCAGAGAGTGAGTATGTGGGGTGGAGGCGGCTGAAGGTGTGTTTATAAGTGTGCATGCATGTGGGTTGGGGTCCTCTGGCTTTCCTACAAGCTGAGACCTTCCTTCTTTAACTGCAGATCCTGGGGAGGGGTGGGAGGAGTCCCTTTGCCTCGGCTGTGGAAAGACTTAGGGTTCCAGAGAAGAAAATAAGCCGCTCTCACTCAGCACTCTCCCACTTGTTAGGACACCTGGCCTGCCTGTCAGCCTGACCACATCTCTCCATGACCCTCCCACATAGTCCTTCCCCTGCCTGGCTCCAACCTCCCTGCAATCTTGCCCCAACCCACAGGTTGGGCATGGAGGAGCATCCATACTCCAGCCGGCTGAAGAAAATTGGAGAGCTTCTGGAGCAGGACTCAGTGACCAGAGAGGAGGTGGTGTCTGAGCTAGGTGTGTAGTCCCCCCACACCCATCATCCTTAAGGGTCAGGCTTGGGCTCAGGGATGGGAGGAGAGTGAGGAATCACACCTGCCATCACATTTTTGCCCAGGGCTGCTGTGACAGCTTTCTTGCTCTGGGGCAACATCACCTTCGGCCTCACAGATAAATGTCCCCAGAGATGGCAGCTGGCTACCAGTTCTCGCAGCTGATGTTGACAATGTTTATATAGTGCTCTTACTGTATTCTGGGCACTCTGCAGAATGCTTTCTGTTTGGTCCCATTTCACCCTCATGCCAGCCCTGTGAGAGTCGCTAACCTGATCCACTCTACATGAGGAGTCAAATCCAAGACTCCTCGTGTAGGGCTCTTCTGCAGTCACCCAGCCAGTAAGTGGGAGAGACAGGACTTGAACCCAGGTAGTCTAACTATAGAACCTGTGATCTTAGTTATAGCCCAGCTTGAAACCAAGTGTTGACTCATGACAAGTGGCAGGAAGCCTGTGGACATTTGTGGGGTGGGGGATAGGTTCTAGTTCCCATAATCTGGTGTCCCCACAGGGAATGGCATTGCTGCCTTTGAATCTGTGCCTACCGCCATCTACTGCTTCCTGCGCTGCATGGAGCCTGACCCTGAGATCCCCTCTACCTTCAATAGCCTCCAAAGGACTCTCATCTATTCCATTTCACTTGGTGGGGACACAGACACCATTGCCACCATGGCTGGGGCCATTGCTGGTGCCTACTATGGGATGGAACAGGTGCCAGAAAGCTGGCAGCAAAGCTGTGAGGGCTACGAGGAGACAGACATCCTCGC
Organism: Rhynchonycteris naso; assembly: GCA_037038555.1. Taxonomy (NCBI): domain Eukaryota; kingdom Metazoa; phylum Chordata; class Mammalia; order Chiroptera; family Emballonuridae; genus Rhynchonycteris; species Rhynchonycteris naso. Next base: position 210,556,634 of record CM072997.1, on the reverse strand, counting down.
CCAGAGCCTGCACCGGGTCTTCCAGAAGAGTCTCTGAGGGCCCCAGGTGCTGCGGCTCCACCATGTCCAATGGGATCACTAGAGCTCAGGTTGGAAACCCCGAGCTTCCTCGGGCTTTGCTCCCTGCCTCAGTCTTCCCGCAGCATGGGCAGGGGGCACCACTAGGGCTGTGGTCTCTCTGGGGGAGGTCATTGGAGTGACTGAGGGACTGGGGCCTCCCTGGTACTGGGTTTCTGGCTTGCTGCCAAGCCTTGGGCACTCCTATCTCCTCAGTAAGACGAGAGAACCTGGGCAGGTTTTACTGGAGTACTTTTGGCATTTTTCTGTATTATCCAGCACCTGGAATTGGGGAGGTGGAAATGACCTCCAATAGTATTTCTCCTCGTTAGAATTTAGCCAGTTTGCCAGAAAGCCTGTCTTTGACTGGGCAGGGTCCCTGAGCAGCACATGTCTATGGATCAAGGAGACAGGCACTGAATCTGGCCGATCTCAATATGCACCTGGCCCTTGGCCATGGTGGGGCTTGTTAACAGCTTCCAGTGGAAGTCACAGAGCAATAAACAGTTTTTGGTAAATCACACGATGGTTTTTCTGTTTCTCCTCTGCCCTGAATGGATTCTGCCCCCTTGACCTTTATGCCTAGTGCCTCTCTGTCTGGGCCACCTTCTCCTATGAGCTAGGACCTCAAGGTTATAAGCTGCTGGGTTGTTGAGGCAGATTCCTCTAGTTCTTCCAGTCAGCTCTGTTGTTCCCCAGGAAGAGCATAGTGGGCGTGGCTCGGTGCCTTTTCCTGTTGGAGATCACTCAGAGTAACCCAGGCAGGGGTCAGGGCACAAGCCAGATTTTCTTGCTTTCAGAGCTTGACTCCATAGGTTGCTCCTCGGTAGGGCCTAGGCCCAGCCAGGCCAGAAATGGGAGCCCTGTGGGAGAAGCAGAGGGCACCTTTGTCACCGGACTGACTGCCAGCCTTTAGATGGAGAAGGTGCATCGTCCTGGGTGCTCTGGATGGACTCAGAGCTGTACCCTGTTCTGCATCTTTGGCACCCGTCAGAGGCCTCAGCCTGTCAGGAAGTTCAGCATACCCACCATTAAAAAGAAAAGAGAGACCCCACCCCCTAAAAAAATAAAAGAGAGCCTTGGCTGGATAGCTCAGATGGTTAGAGCACTATCCCAATATGCAGAGGTTGTGGGTTCCATCCCCGGTCAGGGCACATGCAGTAACAGATCAATTTATCTGTCTCTCCCTTCCTTTATCTCTAAAATCAATTAAAAATAATCATTGGCAGCCTGACCAGGTGGTGGCGCAGTGGATAGAGCGTCGGACTGGGATGCAAAGGACCCAGGTTCGAAACCCCGAGGTCGCCAGCTTGAGTGTGGGCTCATCTGGCTTGAGCAAAAAAAAAAAAAGCTCACCAGCTTGGACCCAAGGTCGCTGGCTCAAGCAAGGGGTTACTTGGTCTGCTGAAGGCCCCCGGTCAAGGCACATGTGAGAGAGCGGTCAATGAACAACTAAGGTGTCGCAACGAAAAACTGATGATCAACAAAAAACTGATGATTGATGTTTCTCATCTCCGTTCCTGTCTGTCTTTCCTATCTATCCCTCTCTCTGTCCCTGTAAATAAATAAATAAATAATAATCATTGGCCCTGGCTGGTTAACTCGGTTAAGAAAGTTGACCGGATGGCCTGACCTGTGGTGGCGCAGTGGATAAAATGTCGACCTGGGAACACTGAGGTCGCCAGTTCAAAACCCTGCACTGGTCTGGTCAAGGCACATATGGGAGTTGATGCTTCTAGCTCCTCCCCCCTTCTCTCTCTCTCTCTCTCTCTCTCTCTCTCTCTCTCTCTCACTCTGTGTCTCCTCTCTAAAATGAATAAAATTAAAATTAAAAAAAAAAAAATTGACCGGAAATAACGGTTGTGGATTCAATCCCTGGTCAGGGCACACACAAGAAGCAATAAAAAAAATGCACAGCTGAGTGGAACAATAAATGCTTCCCTTCCCCTTCTCTCTTGCTTCCTTGCTCTGTCTGAAAAACAATAAAAAGCCCTAGCCAGATAGCTTGGCTGGTAGGAACATCGTCCTGGAGTGTGGAGGCTGCTAATTCAGTTACCTGGTCAGGGCACATACAGGAGCAGTTCAATGTTCTGTCTCTCTCAGATAGATATATAACAGATCGATAAAGTAATTAGAAAAAAGGAAAATTGAAAGGGAGGAGACACCTCCGTCAAACGTCAGGGACATTCTCAACATTCTTCCAGCCTCAGGAGAGAGAGGCATGCCCTCCGCAGCTAGCCTGTTTCAGGACGGCTGGGCAGGTCTGCTCTCAGCCAAGATAGGGTTCTGCCGGGCCGTGGCAAACCACAGGGCTTTGCAGAGCATGGATTGGCCTTGGATATGTCATCCCGATTCCCACAGCTAGGGACAGATCTCCAGCTGCCGAGCATGGCAAGCGCGGAGTGGGTACTTTCTACCCAGGACAGCTCCACGGGCCCTGCTGTAAGCATTGGACCTGGCACTAGCCCCGCCCACAAGAGCAAAGATTCATGATTTCATTCATAATTTGTATCAGATGTTGAAACTTGGCCTTTGGGATCCTGCGCCAGCTGTCATGCTCCACTACCCCTGAGAGCTTGCAGGAATGTTCCAGGGAAGCTTGATCCATCTCCCCCTCGCTCTAGCCACTGCTTACTTTGGTTTCTTAAAACGCTTCCTGGCATTTACTTGGTGCGTAGTCTCGGCAGCTTAGGAGCACTGAGCGTTTCTGACGTGGTGACAGACCTGTGGCTGGGCAGCTGCTTCGGAGGGTACAGAGCGGAACCCCAGCAGGTTCCCCGGGTGCCTCCTGAAATCCAGTCTCGAGGCCCTCACATCAACGCCGAGCTCAGCGCTGTGCTGTTCTATACAACAGGTTTTATTGAGGCTGCGTGAGTACAGCCAATACCCTTGTTTTTCTTTTCAAAAAGTCCTGTTTTCTTTGATTCCCAAGTGCATTTTTCTTGAATCCTCTGTGACACAGGGCACATAACAGATACATAGAGAACTAAGCTTCTACCAGTTAGAAATGAAATTAGTAGTGGAAAACCTTTAAACCTTAATCTTAAGAAGAAAATGAGAAATCAGAAAATAAAAACGCACAAGGTAATGTAGTTTTCATTGTTAAAACCTGACGTCATTTATCAAAGCTAGTCAATTAAGTAGACAGCACCTGGAACATAACATTTCAGAAGCACCAACCACCCCCTCTCAAAGGCTTCAGGAGTGACTTTTAGCAGAAACTTAAGTTTTGTGAAACAGCTTTTTTGGCTCCCCCATCCCCTCCTTAGTCTCCCCTGGGTTCCACAGGGAGCTGAGGAATTTCTGCCCATCAAAACCCCTCCCAAACAGGGCCCACGGTGGTGTCTGACCCGGGAAGGAGGCCAAGCAAAGGGCCCACTAGATAAGGTTTGACAGCTCTTACTTGGGTGTTGGGGAGTAAGAAATCCACCATGAACCCCAGCCAAAACCTGTTCTTACAGTGTCATTTGGGCAGATTTGGGTTTTCATTTCTCCTTTTGAAAGCATGAGCAGTCAAATGGCCTGCTTTGTTGGGAGAAGTCAGTGGGTAGGAGGGCAGGTGAGAGGCCTGCTGGAACCGCAGCTCAAGACAGAAGTCAGGGCCGTCATCCTCCGTTTTCAACACGCATGGTTGGGCAGGGCCAGAGTAGCGCAACCAGGTCACATTGACTGACACAGGTTCACACTTGGTCCAGGGAGGTGGGCTGGCTTGGGGAAAGCTGAAGGAGAGGCCCAAGCCACTGGGAGAGTGGCTGTCCTTGCATGGGCAAGAGTGGCCACCATCCCTGCCCCCTGCACTCCGCTCAGCTTTCTCCTCTCAGCTTGCACTAGGGGCTGAGGGGAAGGGAGAGGGATCCTGCCTGTTTCCAGCAGGAGAGCTCTGATTGGGGAAAATGGCAAAAACGTCCAGAGCCGACTCATTCCAGAGGGGCCTGTTGGCACCCTTTTTCCCAGAGCCTCAGCCTCCTGGGCTCTAATCCTGCTTAAAACAGGAAATTGGAACCAGAGGTGGGAGGAGAGGAAGCCCCCTCCCCCCCAGATTAGTAGACACACATACATATGGTTCTTATTAAGCAAAAGCAGGCGGAGCCTTCATCCCCAAGCTTGTGTGCACCTTGTTATAAGGACCAAATGAGAGGCTGTGCCTTGGGGTCACTTAGGTTGGGGGTGGCAAGGATCCCTTACAATTTTATATGACAAAATCAGCCGTCCTCCCAGGAGGTAAGAGGAGATAAAGGGAGGAATACTCCCTTTATTTGCTGACAGTCAACCCTGCCTCTGCCCATGCCCCTCCCTATGCAGCTGCCCTCTTGCTGAACAGAGCGAGAGCTGGTAGGGGAAGCCTAGAAGATGGAGATGCATGTAAAGACCTGTCATCCTGCCAGCCCCGAGCCCCTACCCCTCACAAGCCACGGTTCCCCATGGCTGTAGCTGGAGCCATGGAAAGGGGATGGCCCTTCCCAGGAGCCTGCAGAAAGGGCTGCGCACCTGTGCATGCCTGATGCCATGGCATCACCCTGGGACTGCAGTCCTGGCAGGTTGTCCACACTGGCCCCTCTGCTCCCTTTCCCCTAGAGGGAAACAAACTCTTCAAGGGATCCACCGTCATATGCTGGAGGTCCCGGGGGAGTGGAAGAGCCCCACTCGAGAACTGAGGGAGGTCATGTCCCATTCCTTGTGCTGGTGCCATCTGAGGGCCAGCAGGAAGGGCAGGGCTTGGAAATAGCCCCCCCAGGGGAAGGACAGGGGTGCTCAGGCCCTCTCAGCTCTGACTCACAGAGAAGCAGCACCTTTCACCATCCAGCAGAGCCCAGGACTCCCAGGGAGCAGGAGTCTCCAACAGCTGGACTGAGTGTCCGGGGGCCCTGTCTGAAGGCCAGGCAGGGCAGAATGGGGTCACACCCCTGACACTGCACAGACACTTGGGGGAGAGGAGGAACTAAGGCCGGCCTCTTCAGAAACAACCACAGCCTGCATGGAGGGAGAAACCAAGTCAGTCTCCTCAGGCCAAGGCCACAGCCGCCTCCGTTCCCACCTCTGTTCAGCCTTTGGTTTTGTCTTTAAATGCAGGTTCTTTGTAACTGAGAAGTTCTCTCTACCACTAAAGAGGTGGAAGCCAGGGCAGCAGGGCTCCTCGGGTTATGTGGGGCAGAGCAAGAACCCTGAAAAGGAGGAGTGGATGTACTCAGTGGAGTAGAGGCCATTGGCCTGGTCCGAGGGCATCTGCACCCAGACCTGGTCGTTGGGCCGCAGTTGGAGCACAGCCCCGCCAGATGCCTGGTCCAGGTAGCCTTTCTTGTACTCGTCGTAGGTGTAGGTGGCTGGCACGTTGTTCTTGTACAGGGCCACCCACACGTTGGTGCCCTTGACATGCACGTGGTAAGCAAAGTAGTAGACTCCACCCACAGGGCAAGTGAAGATGCCAGTGGCTGGGTTGTAGCCACTGTGGCCGTTGTAGAGAGTCCGGTCAAATTTAACAGGCATGCCCGAAGCAGGGAAGGGTGAGGTGAGCACAGCGGTGAAGGCGGGCGTGGCGTGGGCTGACAGCTCGCCCAGCCCAAACTGTGGCTTGCCACCCTTGCCCAGCACAGCGCCCTCCACACCACCATTGGGTAGGTGCAGGCCGGCAATGCCAGTTTCATCAAAGGCCCCAGGGGCACCAGGGGGACCAGGAGGGCCCGGAGGCCCAGGAGGGCCTGTGAGTCCTGGGGAACCAGGGACCCCAGGGGGCCCGGTAGGCCCAGCTACGCCGGGTTCCCCCACTTTCCCCTCTCCAGGGGCCCCTGGTAGGCCTGGTTCACCCTTCAGGCCTGGCAGACCCTGTGGCCCAATAGGACCAGCTGGGCCTTGGAGTCCTGGAATTCCTGAGGGGCCCCTCAGGCCAGGCTGCCCAGGGAGCCCCAAGTCACCCTTTTGTCCCAGGGCTCCTGCCACCCCTGGGCCCCCAGGGCGGCCTGTGAAACCCTGCTCACCCTTAGGCCCAGTCGGTCCAGGGGGTCCATGGGCTCCTGGAAGCCCCCTCTCTCCTGGGAGCCCAGGTTTCCCAGCCAGGCCATTAGGCCCCTGGTCACCCCTAATGCCAGGCATTCCTGGAGGTCCTCCAGGCCCTACCTCCCCCTTCGGTCCAGGGGGCCCACGTCTTCCAGGGAGTCCTGCAGACCCTGGAAGTCCAGGAGGACCCCCAAGGCCCTGTGGGCCCTGCTCCCCTGGCTCCCCATCCTCCCCTGGTTCACCCCTGTCCCCCAAGAGCCCTGGGACCCCAGCTGGGCCCTTGTCCCCCTTGGGGCCTGGCAGTCCTGGCATCCCATAGCCAGTGGGGCCCATCAGGCCAGGGGCACCCCGGGTTCCTGGTTCCCCTTTGGCCCCAGTTGGGCCCTGTGGCCCTGGCAACCCTGCTGACCCTGGGATCCCCACACCGTCCACTCCTGGGGGCCCTTTTGGGCCCAATGGCCCTGGCTCACCCCTGGGTCCTGGCACCCCGGGAGAACCAGACTCACCCTTATCACCAGGGGCCCCAGGAAGTCCATCCAAACCTGGTTTGCCTAAGCCAGCTGGTCCAGGAAGGCCAGGGGGCCCAGGGGCACCCCCTTGCCCTGGGGCCCCAGGCAGCCCCGGCTGGCCCACCCCATTATCCCCCTTGAGGCCTCGATCACCTGGGGGTCCAGGTTCCCCCTGGGGCCCTGGCTCCCCCCCAAATCCTGGTGGCCCTGGTACCCCCTGGGGGCCTGGCTTCCCAGGGACAGCAATGCCCGAAGGTCCAGGGAGGCCAGGGGGCCCTGGAGGGCCCCGGAGGCCCTGGTCTCCTCGTATCCCAGGCTCCCCTCGAAGCCCTGGCTGCCCTGGTGGTCCAACCTTGCCCGGGAGTCCTGGGGGACCAGCCTTGCCCATCCGAGAGAAGCCAGGTGGGCCAGCAGGGCCAGGCTGCCCATGTAGTCCTGGCTTTCCAGTGCCTGGTTTTCCTGGGAAGCCAGGAGGGCCAGGGGGCCCCCGAGGGCCAGGTTTCCCAGGCGGGCCCGGCTCTCCTTTCAGATCCATTGGCAGCAGCGGTAGAGGCATTTCTGAGAGAAAGAGAGATATAAGGAGCAGTCAGGGCCCTGGTCATTGGGTATAGAGGACCCATTTACCCACTCCCCCACACCAGCACAGGGTGCACGGGGAGACGATACTATATATCTGTTCATGAAGACCATGCCCTGATCTCCTCCTCCCTGCTCTCACGGAAGATGGAGTTTATGGGTGTCCAGAGGCAGTCTTGGAGGCTTCAGGGTGTTCTCACCTTGGGCTGCTGGCGTCCAACATACCCAGGCTGGGCAGTATTCAAGAGCTTGGGGGAGCCTCTCAAAGCTGCGTGGCCTGGGATGGAATGGCCGCCAGGTGGCGCCAGCAGCCCTCCGTATAGCCAGTCAGGGCAGACCCCTAAAGTCACTTCCCACGGACCTTCCCGCCTCTCCACAGCCCACTCAAGACCTCTGTGGCCACCAGCTGTTTCCTGGCCCTCTGGGGGTGAGAGGCCCTGGACCAGCATTAGGAAGAAGGTAGAAATGAGATCTTTGATGGAGATTGGGGCCACGGGTGGGGGGGCTGTGACGTAGAAGAGAGGAGCCTGAGATGGAGGTCGGGAGGCAGGGAGCTAAGGGGTCAGGAGCTGTCCGAGGCGCTGAGGAGGTGGGGTGCGGAGTTGCTCACCCAGGTACTGGCCCTTGCCCTCACGGAAGGGTGGCCCCACGGGTCCTTTGTGCATGGGCTGCACGTACTTCACCGGCGCGTAGCCCGCTGCCCCGCCGGCCCCGCCGCCTGTGGCCGCCCGCGGCCCGCACCCCAGAACCAGCAGCAGCAGCAGAGGTGGCGGCACGGGCAAGAGTGTCAGAGCCCACCGCATGGCGTCCGCGAACGTGCTGCAGGGAGAAACCGAGAGGGACCATCAAGCCAGCCCCTGGGTGGTTTGGCACCAGACCCAGGGATTCACAAAAAGATCAGAATTTTAAATATTATTCACAAGCTACTCCCAAAGTCCCGGAGTCTGCAGAAGTTATCTCCTAAACCTCCCCCAAGCCTGCCCGTGGCTCTTCATCCCCACTGCTGTCTCCCTTGGACAACAGCCTCCCCCAGACCAGTCACTCTGCAGCCAGACACCCTTCCAGAGCACAGATCTATCTTGGCAGCTCCTGCTCCACACCGCCCTTTGATGATGATAACGCCCAGTACCATTTGCTGGGTTGGCACTCTGCCAGGTACTAGGATGAGCTCTCCAGAGATGGGAACTCAATCCCCTCAACACTTGAAACAAGGTATTATTCTTGTCATCAGCATTTTCCAGACGACAAAACTAAAGCAGAGGTCTCTTGGAAGTAGAACTGGGATTTGCCTTAGATCTGTCTGACTTCACATGATGTTGGTGCTCACTGAGGCTCTCCACCCCCTGCCTTCAGGATCAAGTCCATGTGCTTAGCATGGCATTCAAGATGGAAATTTCAATTTTGATAGATAAACCATGATTTCCTATTGAATACATAATATAGTACAATTAACAATAACGTAGCATTCTAACATTTAACATTTTAACTTTCAGAATCACCTTGATCAATAAACAAAGCTTTCTGCCTGACCTGTGGTGGCGCAGTGGATAAAGCGTTGAACTGGGAACACTGAGGTCGCCAGTTCAAAACCCTGCACTGGTCTGGTCAAGGCACATATGGGAGTTGATGCTTCTAGCTCCTCCCCCCTTTCTCTCTCTCTCTCTCTCTCTCTCTCTGTCTCCTTTCTAAAATGAATAAAGAAGAAAAAAAAAGACATTTGAAAAAAGTAAAGAAAGCTTTCATTTCTGGGGAAATTATGTTTTATTTCAATAGTATTCTCATATGCAAAACAGCTTCTCAAAATAAGGGGTTTAGGAATAAAATTTTATAAAGCTTCCTGTGTGTAAAAGAAATTGACTAACATATTAACTGCATCCTACTAAAAATCCAAAACAGAAAGACTGGAAGGACCTGAGTAGAGCCACATCCTACTGAAGCTATCAATCAAAGATCCGGAACACCGAACGACCTTCTACCCCTGACTCAATACACTGGGCAGAAAAGTGGCAAATTATGGCCTTGTGACATGAGATGGACTTACTTTTAAATTTTTTTATTTTATTTTGTTCATTTTAGAGAGGAGACACAGAGAGAGAGAAAGGGGGGAGGAGCTGGAAGCATCAACTCCCATATGTGCCTTGACCAGACCAGTGCAGGGTTTTGAACTGGCGACCTCAGTGTTCCAGGTCAACGCTTTATCCACTGCGCCACCACAGGTCAGGCGAGATGGACTTACTTTTAAATAGGTGACAGCACACATATCACTATCATCCCCACTACAGAGACACACACAAACCAATGAACAAGTGTCCTTTATGTGAGAAACTCAGCAATCACCTAGTATCTGTTTTCCTGTGTTACAATAATTGAAAGGAAACAACCATATTTTATAAAATTATATAATGTGGCACTTTCGATGAGGCACTTGAAAATATAACTCTGGCTAGAAATAGTTTTAAAATAAACCTACTTTCCCTGATATATACTTAATTAAAAATGTATATTTACAGGCCCTGGTCAGTTGGCTCAGCGGTAGAGTGTTGGCCCAGTGTGTGGATGTCCTGGGTTGGATTCCTGGCCAGGCCACACAGGAGAAGTGACCATCTGCTTCTCCACCCTTCCCCTCCCTCTTTTCTCCTTCTCTCTCTCTTTCTCTCTCTCTCTTCCCCTCCTGCAGTGTTGGAATGATATGAGCAAATTGAACCCAGGCGCTGAGGATGGCTCCATGGTCACAGGCACTAAAATAGCTCGGTTGCCAAGCAATCGAGCAGCAGCCCCAGATGGGCAGAGCATCACCTGGTAGGGGGCTTGCTGGGTGGATCTCCATTAGGGCACATACAAGAGTTTGTCTCTCTGCCTCTCTGCCTCTCACTTTAAAAAAAAAAAAATGTATATTTACAGCTTAGTTTCATGAAGAAAGTAGGATATAAAGGCCTTTTAAATCTAATCTGTTTCTGCCTGACCAGGCGGTGGCGCAGTGGATAGATACAGCATCGGACTGGGATGCGGAAGGCCCGCGCTCAAGCTGAGCTCACCAGCTTGAGCGCGGGCCCATCTGGCTTGAGCAAAACTTGTCAGCTTGGACCCAAGGTCGCTGGCTCCAGCAAGGGGTGGCTTGGTCTGCTGAAGGCTCGCAGGCAAGGCACATGTGAGAAAGCAATCAATGAACAACTAAGGTGCTGCAACAAAAAACTGATGATGCTTCTCATCTCTCTCTGTTCCTGTCTGTTTGTCCCTATCTATCCCTCTCTCTGACTCTCTCTTTGTCTCTGAAAAAAAAAAAGAAATCTAATCTGCTCCTGTCTCTCCAACCCTATCACCTACTGTGCCTTTCTCTGCTTCTTCCCTCCCCCAGACCTCTGCCCCGATAGCATGGAACTCCTATGGCTCCCAGACACTAGGTAGCCTCACACCTAGGTCCTTGCACCTGCTGTACCTCCATCTGCAACACTCCCCCCTTCTCCTACTCATCCTTCAAGGCCTGAGGAAGCTGTTACCCCTTCCTCCATAAAGTTAACCCCTCAGTCCTTTTTGTCCCGACCTTCTGTCAGAGCATTTAGCTCAGCTCCTGGATGTGGAGAAGCACAGGGCTCTAGATCAGAACAGCTGGCCTGAGACATCCACTCACCAGCTGGGGAGCTTAGCAAGAGGTTTCTACTCTGTGAACCTGTTTCCTTATCTGTAAAATAGGGTAATATATCCATAGAAAATGGTGTATGTGAATATTCATAACAGCATTATTCATAACAGCCATAAAGAAGAAATAAACAGATGTGCTCTGGCCATGTAGCTCAGTTGGTTAGAGTGTCATACTAATATGCCAAAGTTGTAGGTTCGATCCCCGGTCAGGGCACACAGAAGAACCAACCAATGAATGCATGAATAAGTGAAGCAACAAATTGATGTTTCTCTCTCTCTCAACTCAATATGTAAATAAAGATGGACTGGCCTGTGGTGGCGCAGTGGGCGGAGAGTCGGCCTGGAACACTGAGGTCACTGGTTTGAAACTCTGAGCTTGCCTGGTCAAGGCACATATGGGAAATAACTTCGAGTTGATGCTTCCCGCTCCCACTGCTGACCCTTTCTCTCTCTCTCTCTCTCTCAAATGAATAATTAAAATATATTTTTAAAAATTTTAAATTAGCCTGACCAGGTGGTGGTGCAGTGGATAGAGCATTGGACTGGGATGCGGAGGACCTAGGTTCGAGACCCGAGGTCGCCAGCTTGAGCGCGGGCCCATCTGGCTTGAGCAAAAGCTCGTCAGCTTGGACCCAAGGTCACTGGCTCCAGCAAGGGGTGGCTCGGTCTGCTGAAGGCCCGTGGTCATGGCACATGTGAGAAAGCAATTAATGGACAACTATGGTGTCGCAACGGCAACGAAAAACTAATGATTGATGCTTCTCATTTCTCTCTGTTCCTGTCTGTCCCTATCTATCCCTCTCTCTGACTCTCTCTCTGTCCCTGTAAAAATAAACACTAAAAAATGGTCCATTAAAAAAAAAGAAAAATAAACAGATATACATCAGCTAATGAATGGACAGAGTGTGATATATATATATATCTCCATACAATGGAATATTATGCAGCAATGAAAAGAAATGAAGCACTGATGACATGCTACACCATGGCCTTTCTAGCCTGAGTGGGCCAGAGGCCAAGGTCATGGTACCACCATAAGAGGACTCAGGACAGCCCTGGCTCTGGGGATATGAGCCAAGGCCTCACTGGGAGTGGGGGCTGATGGAGGGGTCATGAAAACATGCTAAGTGAAGGCAAGTCACAAAATCGTATTATATGATTTCATTTATATGCAGTGTCCAGAATAGGAACATCTATAGACAGAAAGATTAGTGGTTGTCTAGGGTAGAGGTAGGGAGATATGGGGACTACTAATGTATACAAGGTTTCTATTAGGGGTGATGAAAATGTTCTAAAATTGATTGTGGTAGGCCTGACCTGTGGTGGCGCAGTGGATAAAGCGTCGACCTGGAATGCTGAACTCACCGGTTCAAAACCCCGCACTGGTCTGGTCAAGGCACATATGGGAGTTGATGATTTCTGCTCCTCCCCCCTTTCTCTCTCTCTCTCCTCTCTATAATGAATAAATAAATTAATTTAAAAAAATTGATTGTGGTGATGGTTGCACAACTCTGTGAATATATTCTTTTTTATTATTATTATTCATTTTAGAGAGGAGACACAGAGTGAGAGAGAGAGAGAGAGAGAGAGAAAGGGGGAGGAGCTGGAAGCATCAACTCCCATATGTGCCTTGACCAGACCAGTGCAGGGTTTTGAACTGGCGACCTCAGTGTTCCCAGGTCGACGCTTTATTCACTGCACCACCACAGGTCAGGCTGTGAATATATTCTTAAAAAACATCAAATAGTACACATGAAATGAGCTAATTACTGCTCACAAAAATTAGGGGATATTTTATCACTTCATATTCATTTTGAAATATCCCCTAATTTTTGTGAGCAGTGTATAATACGTAAATCATATCTCAATAAAGATTAAATTAATTTTTTGATTTATTTTAGTGAGAGAGAGGAAGAGAGAGAGAGTAGGAAACATCAATTTTTTGTTCCACTTATTTATACATTCATAGTTGATTCCTGTAAGTGCCCTGACTGGGGATCGAACACACAATTTTGGCATATCAGGATGACGCTCTGACGTGGCCAGAGCCAAAGGTGTTATTTTTTTTAAAAGACTGGGCTAAGGACCTGCTTTTTGGGCTGCTGTGATGACTAGAGATGTTCTATCTGCCTCACAGTGGGCACCCATCAATATTTGAATGGGGGATTATATGACATTTTGCAAACACAAGGAAAGTCCCATTTTCCCTCAGATTTCTGCTCTGGGCTCCTCTCACCTTACCAAGGGGCCTTTCAGCACCAATGCCTGGCTGCCAGAGGGGCTTGCGAGAGGGCTGTGCACACTGAGGAAGCATGCAGGGAGCAGAGCCCTCCCTACTAACTGGGATGCATCTGGAGTTGCAGTTTGATGTTCCTCTAAACTCCATTTCATGCAGAGCTATACACGAATGAGTGTAGGGCTCTGGAGAAGGTTGATGAAGCTGCCAGCCTAGCTCCGGTGTTCAAATCCCAGCTCTGCCATCAACCTGTTCTGTAACCTTGGGCAGGTCACACAACCTCCCTTGTCTTCAGCCTAATGGTAAAACATACCATCAACATGCGCCAGATCTAAGCTCAGGGCCTGGCACGCTTCATTTCACAGAATCCTCTCAATGACACCCCCCTCCCAAGGCTCATGCATTTATGTCCTCATTTTATAGACCCTCAAACAGAAACTTAAATTCCAAGAATCTTGCCCAGGACACACAAGCAGGAAGTGTGAGAACTGAGGTCTCATCCAGAGCTTGGCCTCAGCACAGCCCCCTGCTCTAATCACCACGTGATTGACGCCAGATACATGAGGCTGAGCACTCAGGCCTGGCCCTCAGGTCCCGCTGGTGGAGGCCCTGACCAGGCACTGCTGGAACGCTGTGCATCCCACCTGCATTTGGCCCTGGGAAGCATGCTAGCCCTGTTTTAGAGATGAGGAAGCCAGGGTACAGTCAGGACCTAAATCCAGGCAGTCTTTTAGCCCCAGCCCCTAATTACTTTGCGATCCCACCTCTCCTGCGCAGGACAAGGGTCCACCTGCACTGGCATCTGAGCTGGGGGCCCATGGAGGTGAGGGAGGAGCAGTGCTCACACACACTCAGGGCCAGAATGTTCTGCCTGGCGCTGGCAGCGGGGTGGGGGAGCAGGTGGCGGGGCAAGGTGTGCAGCAGGAAGCAGGGGGAGGGGAGGGAGCCTTTCTGGCCTGAGTGGGTCAGAGGCCAAGGTCACAGCATCACCATAGGAGGACTCAGGACAGCCCTGGCTCTAGGGACATGAGCCAAGGTGTCACTGGGAGTGGGGGCTGATGGAGGGGCTGAGCAGCCTCAGGCTCAGCTGAGAGGACTCTGGAGGAACACAGGCAGGCAGGATACTAAAGGAAGGGCCCAAGTGTAGTTAGGAGTCAGGCAGCGCCACCCACAAACTCCCCACCTTTCATTCATCCTTGGCAATGTGGGTCAACCTTTCATTCGTCCTTGGCAATGTGGGTCTCCAGGGAGCATCACTGCCCCATGCCCGGTGGCTCCCTGCATTGAGGTGGGACAGGTCTGCTGCAGGACCTGAGAGCAGGTGCTTCCTCTGGAGCGAGATGTGTCTGAGCACACGGACCTCCTGTCACACACCCACCTCGCTACTTCATGTTCAGTATGTGACTGAATTCCCACCAGGTCCCTGGGAAAGAGGAGCTCTTGTAATTCCTCTGCCTGTCGAGGAGCCCAGGGCTCAGAGGACAATGATGTCTAGAGCGGGAGCCAGGATTTGAACAGAGGGCTGTAAGGAACCTGAGCTCTTAACCACTGCGACATCCTGCCATGGGAGAGGGAGGGGAGGAGAAAGCAGCCAGAGAATGAAAGCCAGACAGAGAAGCAAACCAAGAAAAAGTCTCTCGTGCGGCTCCAAGCCGCCTGTGGGTTTGAGAGGGAAAGATTACTCCAGCTCTTAGAGGGGAGGCTGGCATGTGCCAGTCCGCATGGGGGTTGGGTACTGGAAGCAAGTACATGGCCGAGAGAAGGGGCTGCAGAGAGAAAGGTCTCCCTAGAATGGCACAACAGAGCAGCCAGGTGAGACAGGCTGCCCCTCAACCCAGCCACCTCAGAACCAGGGTGCCTGGGCGCCTCTGAGCATCCCCCCGCCCCTGCCTCCTTCTCACTGTCACCCCCCACACACACACACCCAGCCTAGCTGAGGTTCTCTGGCCTCTGCGCACTCAGTTCCTTGTGCTGTGGCTCCCTCACCTACCTCTTCCTTATTCCTGGCTGTCAGGAATCCTATCAGATGCCTCCTGGGATGCGCGGACGCCTGCGGTCTATATCTCAGCCCTCACTCCTCTGATTCCTCTGTTCTCTCGACCTGCCACGTTCCCTTACTCTGTGACCAGCACTGGACTTGGCTGGCAAACAGTGATGCTCAATAAATGTTTGATTAACTCAATTCACCGGCAAATTTCAAGATCACGCGAAGACCTCATTCAGTCCTTGCCTCAGACTTTGCACAGATGCATGTCACACCGTCCTGAGAGCGCCCCCTTTCCATTACCCCAGGCCAGAGAGGAAGAGGTGGGGCAGTCCTCTGGACTTCGTCATGGAACAACCTGCCCAGAGAACAGAGGTACAAAAGAAGAGCATTCATCCTCTTGTTCCTTGTTCTTCCCACAAGAAATGGTGGCCAAGCATGGGTGTCAGTGGCCAGGGGAGGGCCCAGAGGCTCAAGCCCGGCTCTGCTGTGTGACTTTGGGCAAGCCATCACCCTCTCTGTTAACCTCTTAGGAAGGAAGGCAGGAGCCAGGGAAGGGGCTGGGCTGGCAGGGGCACGAGGTGGGGTGCACAAGGAGACGCTGATTCAGGGGATTGAGCGGTGGCGACGGCAGGGTGGACGCCGTGTTTGGACAGCTGCAAATCCTTAACGGGGATTTCCCCCCTTTTCAACAAATCCCCGTAAAATAGCATTTTGTTCAAGTCAGCGTTTTGTGGCAGCCTGGGCCTCCTCCCAGGGCGGCCAAGGAGGCTGGCTGGGAGTGGGCAGTGCTCTGGGGGTCTTTCAGCCCAAGCGGGTAGGAATGGGCCCCAGCAGAAAGAAGTGGCATGAATGCAGACCCCCCTCAACACACACATAAACACACACACACACGCATGCACACGGACATGTGCACGGCCCTGGAAGGGGAAGGGGCATCAGCCAACTGTGACTCCTCCCCTCCAATCTCCTCTTTCAAAGAGTCTTGTCCCAGTGGTGACCAGCAGAGGGGGCCCAGGTGACCCTATGGAATTTAAAAGTCCTGCCCGCTCCTAACCCCATTTCACAGATGAGCTATTCAGAGGTTCCAATAATAAGGGCTTGAGGGAGGGGGTACCCAGTGGACTATGCAGAGGTGTGGCTGCTGAGGCCTTGACCCCCTCCCTCTGGACCACAGCCCCCCCCCCGCAGGCTCCTGGGGCTCCAAGCCCCCTACCCCAGACGGGCGGTAAGCTGAGGGAGCCGTGGGGAGCGCTCAGGCAGCCCCAGGGCCTGGCCAAACCACAGGTATGTTATGAGACGCTTCCTGTTGTGGAGACATTTCTGCGGGATCGGCTGCCCCACTTGCTCCTGCTCCCCCAGGCCTCCTGTCTCCCCGACTCTCCCAGCCATGGTCTCTGCTCTCTTCCTGGGTCTCTGGCCCTGATCATTTCTCTCTCTGTCTCTGTCTCTCCATCTCTGTCTCTGCCACCTCGACAGGTGAGCAGCATTTCTTGATTAGTGTCTCCCTATCAAGGGTCCAGTTTGGGGGGCCCTAAGGCCCTCCTAGGTCCCAGCAGCCCCTGGGCTCCCATTTCAGCACAGCTACTTATCAGCTGGGTGATCTTGGGCAAGTTAATTAACCTCTCTGAACCTCAGTGTTTTCATCTGTAAAAGGATTAACTGAGATGATCTGAGCTGTCAGCAACCTCAGATGTGCTGCCCTATCCTGCTACCTTGATGGCCAGGAAGTTCTATCTTCAGTCTAATCTCAATTCTTCCTGCTGCAAAGCAACATCTCCGACCCTTACAAAACTCAGTTGACTTGCTGCCAAAGGCCAGGATCTCATGAAAATTCCCTAAAGTCATTTTTCTGACCTTCTAGGCCTTTTCTCTGACTACTCCTGAGATGAAACTGACCAGGGGTCACTAGTCTGCTCAGGACAGGGATGGAGTTATGGATGTTTGAGAGGAACGGAGACACTGCCCTCCTTGCCCAATGGACATGATGCCCACCCCTAAATGCCCAACCAAGCAGTTCCAGACTTCTCCAGGGTTCCGGAGCCCCTAATCCCCCCACCTCACTCCCAGTTTGTGGAAATTGGAGAGCCTTTTCCCGCCCTCCTTTCTGAGTCTCAGATAAAGAGGGTCCTGTCTCCCACTCAAGGCCCAGGGCCCTCCACACCTCCTTCTCAGGGGCCTCTCATGGTCTATGATGCCTCCCCGCAAACCTGTCTCCAGCCTCTGAATCCCATGCCCACACAGGCCGAACTCCCCCTGCTCCCAGCCACCCTCACCTCTAACCCTTCTCAGCCAAGCTTCTTTTTCTTCTTTTTCCTTTTATTTAAATTTTATTTATTTATTTATTTTTAGCGCGAGAGAGACACACAGGAACAGACGGGAAATGAGAGAAATGAGAAGCATCAATTCTTCATTGCGGCACCTTAGTTGTTCATTGATTGTTTCTCATACTTGCCTTGACCAGGGTATGCCAGCTGAGCCAGTGACCCCTTGCTCAAGCCAGCTACCTTTGGGCTCAAGCTAGCAACCCTGGGGTCATGTCTGTGATCCCACGCTCAAGCTGGATGAGCCTGCACTCAAGCCAACAACCTTGGGGTTTCAAGCCTGGGTCCTCAGTGTACCAGGCCAACGCCCTATCCACTGTGCCACTGCCTGGTCAGGCCCAAGCTTCCTGCAAGAACTGTCTTTACCCCTCACCTCCCCACCCTCTAACCCTGGTCTTCCTTTCCTCTAGCACTGAATGCACCCTGAATACTGCCCTCCTCCTTCTTGGAAGGCTCCTTCTTGGATTTTTCTGCCCGTTTTGCAGGCCCAGGCTTGCCCCAAGGGGCTGGCTCAGGCCTCATCTCTTCTCACCAGATGTTCCTCTTGCATTTTCCAGCTCTCACCAATCCCATCACCAAGGACTCCCACACTGTCTCCAGCTAAGACCATTCCTCTAAGCCCCAGACTCTTGGAGCTCACTTATGAGCTGAGCGTTTTCACCTGGCTAGCCCTCAGATCCCTCCACCCAAACTGCTCTCATTGCCTTTCTAGCCATTATTTGCTTCGATGTGTCCCTACTCCCACGTGCTCAGGCCAGAAATCTGGCGTCACCTCTGACCCCTCCCTCTGTACAGGGCAGTAAGGAATCACTGGCCTATGTAATGCCTTAGTGCAGCTAGAAAAAGCTACACTCCTTCCATCCAACTCTGGCCCTGCTCCCTGCCTTCCCTGGGTGTCCTTGTACAGCAGCCCTCCTGCAGCTGTACCTGACAGCTCTGTTCCTTTACCTCAAACCCCAAGCCAATCTTGTGGACTCTGTCTCCTCTACTTCTCTCACTTCCCTTCCTCTCCTTCTCCAGAGTCTCTGCTCTAATATAGACCTGGTACTCTCCCAACATGCAGCCCAGAGCCTGGCACCTCCCAGCCACTCAGGCAAGGTTTGTTAAATTAAATGGCTAAGTCCTCACATAGATTATTGTAATAGCCTCTCTCCCACCCCTCAGCTTCAGCTTCAATGTTTTCCTCAATACATCCTGTAGATACTGCAACACTGCTCCTCAAACTTTTGTGTGCATCGAACAGTTTCTTTGGGGTTATTTTGTTTTGTTTTGTTTTAGAGAGAGGGATAGATAGGGACAGACAGACAGGAACAGAGAGAGATGAGAAGCATCAATCATCAATTTTTCATTGTGGTGCTTTAGTTGTTCATTGATCGCTTTCTCATCTGTGCCTTGACCATAGGGCTACAGCAGACCGAACCACCCCTTGCTGGAGCCAGCAACCTTGGGTCCAAGCTGGTGAGCCTCGCTCTAGCCAGATGGGCCCGCGCTCAAGCTGGCAACCTCGGGGTCTCGAACCTGGGTCCTCCACATCCCAGTCTGACGCTCTATCCACTGTGCCACCGCCTAGTTGCATCAAACAGTTTTTAAAACACAGGTTCTTAAGTGCACCCCCACACACACCAGCGTTCCTGATTCAGTAGGTGTGGGGTAGAACACAACATCTGCATCTCTAACAATCTCTGTCTGCCTATCTATGGACCACACGTAGGCTCAGTTCTACCCATGATCCTCCCCTGGATTCTCCAGTGGCTCCCTATACCAACATGATAATTTTCATGTCATTCTCATGTGACTTCCTGGAGGAGGAGGCATACTCTAAACTCAGTATGTGAATCAGTTAAGATGGGATGGGGGTAAAAAGTGTGCAGAAATTTATGGTTAGCCTTGCAAAACACTGAGATCACAACTGGGGGTAGGGGGGCACACTGTCTAAGAGTACTGTGTAAGGGAGCCATGTGGGCAGGTGCCACACCCATCTGTGTCACTTCCTTCTTGTCTCTGTCACTAAGTCCAGGTCCTCACCTGCCTGTGTATCTCATGCATCTCTTGGTGTGTCCTTCCTCCCATCTGGGTGTGCCATTCCACTTGTCTGCCCATCTCTGTGACCATGCCTGCCTTTCTCCGGCCTCTCCTGTGTGCCCGTATCTAGATCTCTGGTGGAATTCCAGGCTCTGTGCATCTCTAACTGTTGTTCATTTGGTGGGACCTTTCGAAAACAGCATTCACAGCCCTGATGCTCATACTAACTTCAGGTCTGTGTCTGACCTCCCTGCGTGGAAACTTGTGGGGTCCAGTGGCCATGAGCTGAGCTCTCTGTCCTGTGGAATGAATATGAGTCTGTGACCCCCTCAAATTTAAATATGCAGGGGTGAGGACTGCTCCAAAGGCAAAGAGCTGTCTGGAATCTGGAATTGGGTGGAGAGGGGCAGCCGTCTGGGACAGGGCTGCCTCCTCATCCAGGCAGATGGCAGGACAGGAGTGCCCATCAGGCCTACCCCACCAGGCGTCATTTCTACCAAGAGGCCCAACCTCACCTTTACAGGTGAGGCTCTCAGACCCCAGGGGACCTCGATTTGGGAAACAGCATTGGAAGGAGGTCTGAAGGACAGGTCAGAGTTCAACAGGCCCTGAGGGGCAGGTGAAGGCAGAACAGCCCAAACGGAGAGCAGGGCAAACATCACGGCAAGGAAGATAGGGGCCAGGGCCTCTCTGGGGTTGCTTTACAGAGGCAGAGACCCTAGGGGTCTGGGACTCAAGAGAGACTTAGGCTAGAGATTAAAATAGGGCTTCATTGCCAGACCTGTGGTGGCACAATGGATAAAGTGTTGACCTGGAGCGCTGAGGTCACCGATTCAAAACCCTGGGCTTGCCCGGTCAAGACACATGCGAGAAGCAACTACAAGTTGATGCTTCCCACTCCTTCTCCCTGCCTTTCTCTCTCTAAAAATCAATAAAATAAATCTAAAGAAAAAAAGGATTTGAAAAATAAAATAGGGCTTCCCTGACAGGGTTCCTGCATGCAGCCTGAATGAGCATCATGGACTCACCCTTGGGGAAACACCCACATTTTAGGGGGTGAGAGGTGCCCACTGCACCCCTGATCCCCAGCACTCTGATATCCAGGTATTCCAAATGCTCCATGTTTCCTTGTGCCTACCTGCCTGCCTGCCTTTGCCTGAATGTTCTCCTCTGTCTGGATTGCCCTTCCCATCTCTCTTCTCCATGCAAACATTTTACTCTTCATTTAAGTCCCAGTTCAAGTGCCTCCTCCTCCAAGCAGCCTTCCCTTCCTCCCTCAGGTAGAACCTCCTCCTCCTAGGTACCTCTTTCCACATTCCACCTCAGCCCTGACTGGACTTGGCATATGGTAGGTGCTCTGGCTCCAGACCTCTGAACATCCATCTTCCAGCAAAGCCTGGAAAGTGGCTGCTTGTGGGATCCCTTTTAATTTGTGGCTCTTCCAGAGTCCTTCTCAGGTCTGGGCGAGATGGGGGCTACGGTTGAAACTCCCTCCCCACAGGCAAGTAGGCCCACCATCAAGACCCCCAAACTCTGCCCGTCTCTGAGACTAGACACACTGCTACTACCTTGGGGAGGAGCATCATGGGGTGACTAAATGTCCAGGCAGGTAAGAATAACCCAATGGAGATCGATGACCCAGAAGCAGCCCAGCAGTGGGCAGGACCCAGGGCAACAGTGTTTCCTCAGGCGGGTAGCCAGGAGACCAGCCCTTCTCCGCCAGGCTTCGGCTCGGCTGGTGTCATCGTTCTCACTTCTCAGAAGTGGCCCTGAGTTTCTGACTGGGACTGTACATTGAAGGGTCACCCCAGACCCCAGCACCCCAGGCCCCAGGCCGGGCCAGGCAGGGCCTCCTCGCTGCCAATCCCCTGCCTTCTGGTTCACATTTGCAGCCCTTTCCGGAGCGCCACCCGCCGCCCACTGCCTCCCACGCCTGCCAAAATTCCTGAGCCTTCGTGGCTTCCCCACGCGGTGGCGGCGGCAGCGGCGGCAACAGGAGGAGCTGGGCAGGGAGGAGGTCCGGCAGGAGCACAGCCAGGCCACTGCACCCGGGCAGGGCCAAGCAAACACAGGCCCACTCCAATGAGCCAGGGAGAAATAGTTCACAAATGAGAAAAAGCTGCTTCCGAGTTGGGCCGGGATTTTAAAGCCCAGGCCACAGAGAGCTGAGGTCACCTGCAAGAGGGTCTGCCTGCTGGATGTCCCGGGGCTGGGAGGGGCTCCCGCTGCAGCAGGAGGGAGGTAGGTTAGGCAGCAGCCAGCAATGGCCTCATCCAGCTAGGGATGTCCCTGGCTGTATGCCCCAAAATCGAGCTTACCTTTCAGGTTGGAGGGGCCTCCAAAAGTCCCAGCAGAGGCAAGGCCTGCAGACAAAAAGGGAAACAGTGAGGAAGATGCCAGGAGCCGGGAAGCCTCCTGCCCTAACTCACAGCCACCCCAGTGCCTGCCACGGGCTTGGGCTTGGTACCAAGAGCCCCTGCTGGAGCATTGGCCCCGACCTCAGGCTCTCGCCTCAGGAAGCCAGGATGTGACTCCCTTCATTCATTTCATGCATACTTAGCAATGTCCACAGGGTGCCTGGCCCTGACTTGATGGCACTCCTCCTGTCCTAGGGCCCAAGCTAAGGAAGCCCCTTCTGTGCACCAGTGTTCATACTAGAGAAATTCCTACAATATACATCAGGCCCTGGGCTGGGGTGGCCTCCACTACAGGCTAGGGTTCCTCTCTGGGGAAGCTCCTACTGTGTGCGGGACTCTGGGCTGGGCCTTGGGACACAGAAATGACTCTGCCCCAGGCCCTGCCCTCCCTCACCTTGAGTTAACTGGAGGCATCAGACAAGTGGCCACCACACAATTGGCTAAGATCTCTGGGCTGTGGGAACACATAGTAGGGAACTTTGCTTCCCCCTTGAGTTTCCCCAGAAGGGTTCATGGAGGAAGGGATGCTGGAGCTGGATCCTGAAGGGTGAGTAGGAGTCTGAAAGGCAGACAGAGTGAGAAAAGAAATTTCTGGCAGTAGGAAGCTGCTTGGCAGATCAAGGGAAGTTCCAGAGGTGCTGTGGGGCTGACAGGATGCGCAGGAGCTGAGGAGGCTGAGGCTGCCTAGCGAGGGAACTTGAATTCCGTGCTCGCGTTCCTCTGGAAGGCAATGGGGTGCCATGGAAGACTTTTGAGCAGGGAAGTGATATAGTCAGGACACTGAATGGCCAGGTGCCTGTTTCTGCCTCAATCAACCATGATGCCAGGCTGTCGCAAGCCCTACTCCAGGTCACACAGTTGTCCACAGGGGAGCTGGGGCTATAGTCCAGGGCCAGGCGTGACTCTTGGGTGGATAGAGAGGGGACACCCAGCCAACCCACCTGGCAAGGAGACCTACTGGCTGCGTCACTCTCTCCCCCAGCTGCTTGCTCGCCTCTGCCCGCTCCCATGGAAACTCTGACATCCCGGTCCTGTCTCTCACTACACAAGCAGCCAGAAGCGAAGCCAGCGGCTCCTAGGTCTTCTCGCCAACTCAACTGAGCCCTGCCTCCACCCCCACCAGGAGGCTTAGGGGGAGGAAGTGACTTGTATTGGATCTGGGTTTTGAAGAATGAACATGGATTTAACTGGATGATGACGAGGAGAAGCAATCGGTCCAGGCCGAGGAAACAGCATGTGTGAGGATACGGAGGCGTGAAAACTTGGGATAAGAACAAAAAATAAACAAACAAATGAACTAACTAGACATAGCTAACATTTATTGTGCATCTACTTATATGCAAGGCACTGTTCTGAGATCTTCTCATGGATTATCTCACTTAATCCTTACAACAATCCAGTGAAATAAGTATTTTGTCTTCCCTTTATACAGATGGGGAAAGCAAGGGACAGAGAGTAACTGGCCCAAGGTCATACAGCTCGAAGTCAGGGGTTGAGCCTGACTTTAAACTTAGGCTGTTGACTCCGAAGCTTGGGCTTTTAACCTCCTCACTATATAGGTGATCTGAGACAAGAAGGCTGGCTGGGGTCAGCCTAGGTAGGAAATGCCTTAAATATCAGGATGGCAGACCCTGAGCCCAGGTTAAAGCTAGCTCTGCCCCCTCCACTCATGTTAGCCCTTTAAAATCCCAAGTATGTTTTATATACCAGACATAGCACTTGGCATGCCCTGGGCATTGTTTTATCAAGCTCTCCCATAACCGTGTAAAGCAGGAATTGCTGTCCTAGTCTTCTGAGGGGGAGCGCTGAGGCTCAGAGAGGTGCCGTCCATTCCCTGATATTAGGGCTGGGAAGCACAAGGGCTAGCTCTGAGCCTTGCAGCTTGTCCAGCCCCCCCAAATGGCAACCCCTCTTTACCCGGGCTTCCTGGAGACCTTAGCTACAGGTCCTTCTCCCTTCTTCTCCACTCTTACCTGTGCTACCTCAATTCAGATGGCAACACGGACCCGCAAGGCTGGGAACTGAGTGGGCTGCTCCCACCAAGGGCTTCAGGGGCCCATTCCAGTTGACCACGGTTCCCTTGGCCCTACAAAATAGGAAGCTAGGGCTGGTGATTGTGACTGGGAAGTGCCTGAGCCAATTTCAATGGGACTCTGTTCTTAACCTCCACCCCCAGCTGCCTTCCCTGATCTCCTCCTTGAGCCCCTTCCCTGGCGATATCTCCTCCTTGTACAGAGCCTGCCGCCAGCTAAATCCCACGCCAGATGTGGGTGGGCAGTATGCACCCCTACCCCCCACCAGCTTCTAAGGGCTACAGGGTTCCCAAGGAGGCTGGCCAGCACCCCAGGCCCGCTTCCTCATCCCAACTTTCCAAATTAAGGTGCTGATGGCCATGAGGTGAATAGTCAGCCTCTCCCAAAGATGGGCTCCCGGGAGAAGTTCCCACTTTCTGAGCGTCTACCACGAGCAGGTCCTGGGCTGAGTCTTGCTTAAAAAATCATAACGGGCCCTAGCTGTGTAGCTTAATTGGTTAGACTGTTGTCCCAACACGCCAAGGTTTTGGGTTCGATCCCCGGGGTGGGCACATACAAGAGTCAATCAATGAATGCATAAACAAGTAGAACAACAAATCTATGTTTCTCTCTCTAAAATTAATTTTTAAAAATCATGATGGATTAAGAGCCCAGCTTTATGCATTCTTCTCCCAGCCCAACCTCTTCCTAGTATGGGACCTCACTCATCTGTGCCTTGACTTCTTCTTGAGTAAAATGGGAACAATTCTTATTTCACAAAACATTTGTGAGGATTAAATTAGTTAATTTCATACAGCAAATTTCAAGCAGTGCTTGGCATAAAGGAACATTTAATAAATGTTCACTACTATTATATTACTATAATCATAATTACCACAACAACTCCCAAAAGCCCTGTGAGGTTAGATTATAAACCCTATTTTATGGCCCTGGCTGGTTAGTTCAGTCAGTTAGAGCATCATCCCGAAATGACAAGATTGTGGATTCGCTTCCCAGTCAGGGCACACACGGGAAGCAACCAATGAATGCACGACTGAGTGGGACAACAAGCGGATGCTTTCCTTCTCCCTCCCCTCTCTCTCCTTTCCTCTGTCTCTCTAAAAATAAATAAATAAGCCCTGGCCGGATAGCTCAGTTGGTTGGAGCATTGTCCAGAAGCACAGAGGTTGCTGGTTCAATCCCAGGTCAGGGCACACACAGGAACAGTTCAATGTTCCTGTCTCCCTGTGTCTCTCTCTCTCTGTCAAAAAAAGAACCTTTTACAGATGAAGAAAACAAGGCTCAGAGAGAAGTCACTTACCCAAGTTCACCGGCTAGCCAGTGGTAGATGGTCCTGGAGTTTAGACCCGACCTATGAGTCCACAGATGACAGGGACAGCCTCCCAGCTCTCTGGAGCTGGCGCATAGTGAGTCTGAGAGTGGGGGTCCTCCACACCCCATCAGCCCCTCCTGCCTCACCCCCAGGAGCTCCCCAACTCAAGCCCCTGCTACCGCTGCAGGAGGGGACTCTGCATTCCTGGCTAAGCAGCAGGATTTGCTGTGCTCGGGGAACTATGAAAAGAATGTTTGCCACGAGCTCAGCCGTGGTCGCCTGTCAGAAGGAGTGTGGCCCGAAGGGCTCATGCAGAGCGGCCTGGCGGCCAGCAGCAGCCACAGTGGGAGGGAAGGACAGACATCTTCGGCGTATTGAGGACTGTGGATGTTAGATAAGGGTAGACCTCCTGAGACCTTTCAAGGGAGGAGAAATGACCCCTACACTCCACAACCGCAGGTGCTAAGGAGGGCCAGGGTGGCATTACTGGCCCATCCCACAGATGGGACATTGGAGACCCAGCGAAGACCTCACCTGAGGTCACACAGCAGCCAGTGGCAGAACTGAGACCAGAGACCTGGACCCTTCCTCCCAGAAGTTGCCCTCCCTCACAGGGCCCACAAGGACAACACATTCTAGATACTCTCTCTGAGCTTGACCTTCTCATGACAGCTATTCCCCCATGTTCCTCGCCACCTCCAAATCACCTTGTGCTATGAAAATGCTGGTACACTGTGCCTGTCCGACAATTGATTTTCCTTTCTGTTTCCCACCAAACCAGACAGTGAGCAGTGACTGGGGGTCAATGGGAAGATATTAGAGAACTTCGGGTGATAAGGTTACCTCCACCCCAGGTATTGGAGGGGGCAGCCTCTGAGAGGAAGGGAGCCCTGAACCCAGGTTTTGGGCATCTGGTCTCAAACCTGCCACTGGCTGCTGAGTGACCTTAGACCTCTGTCTCCACAAGCCCACCCAGGAGATGAACCCCTAATGCCGACATAGTTCTCCCATGAGGCACCAGCTCTCTGCCACCCCCTTCTTCTGTCCTCCAAGAGTCAGGAATCTTAGCCCATTTAGGTTAGGATGCAGGGGGAGAGTCATTTCCCAATTCAAAACTTTCCAGAAATCTAAATGGAAACAGGGCCATGTCCTCCCCAGTCCCTTCCCAGGATCGAATCAGAGAGGTATAACACTGATCAGAGGTATTCCACTGGATGAAAGTTCTAGGTGCTACATCCTGATCACTATGTGCGCTGGAACCCTTCTCATTCCTCTGCAGGTAAAATAACCCTGGAGACAAGTATTAACATTTCCATTTGATAGATGGAAAAACTGAGGCACTGAGATGGGAAGTTCCTTACCCAGGG
The DNA here is from genome assembly GCA_037038555.1 of Rhynchonycteris naso. Lineage (NCBI taxonomy): Eukaryota > Metazoa > Chordata > Mammalia > Chiroptera > Emballonuridae > Rhynchonycteris > Rhynchonycteris naso. The sequence goes on along the minus strand of CM072997.1, from coordinate 210,530,167 downwards.
TGACAAGGGAAGTAACCCAGGCCTGTCTGACTCCCAAGGCTGTCCCTTCCCCATGTACTGCCTTCACTCAAGATCACTGTAGAAAGAGTGAATCTGGAATTCCCTATCTGGAAGTGTGACCTCCTTGGCTGATTTCTGGGCACTCATGTGAACACATGTGACCTCACACACCCACCTGGGCTTCTGTACACACCCCAGGCCTCCTAGACCTTACTGTTCCCCCCAACACATGGCCACACTCAACACCCAGACCCTCACCATCCCAGCATGCCAGACGCTGGGACCCAAACCCATCTTTCCCCTTTACCTGCCTCCTCTGGGGACAGGCCACTGTCACCCAGTACAAAGCTCCCAGCCTGCCCTCTGCTCATCCTCCCAGCCAATCAGTCACGAAGACCATTCCAGTCTCTCCTCTTACTCTTCTCCATCTATGTCTTCCTCTCATCCCCATGGCAACCACCCACCTTAGCTCCCAGCACCTTCCTCCTTAGGACAATAGTCTCCTTGACTATATAGATCCCCCTTTATCCTTGACCCCCAGAGGAACTAGAGTGATAGCCAGACTGCTCCACTGTGCAGCTCACGCCCTTTCTCCGCATAAGGGCTTCAGAAATCTGATCTCAAAGTGGTTGTCAGCCCCTCCCATTCACTCCTCCACAACACTGAGCCAACAGTTACTCACTGTCCTCAGAGAACCTGCAGTTCCTCACCGCACACCTTTGCACGTGCTCTTCCCTCTGACTGCAAGGCGGCCGCTTTACCCTTCCCAACACCTTCACATATCAGAGTTCTAGTTCTTGAGAGCCCTGGCGAGCCGCCACCTCTCTGTCCACCCCTCCCTCACACACTTTGGCCCGTGGTGTGGCGTACTTCGACGGCTGCACCCTGTATGAGAGGTCGCTGTGCCTCTCTGGTTCTTACCCACTTCAGCTTGCACGTGCCTCAGGCCATGAATGGGGCCAGTTCATCTGAGGTCCCACTTTCCTGCAAGGAGAGGCCTCTGCCTGCCGCTGGGGGTTCTGGAGTGAGGCGGGCAGCAGGGCCGAGAAGCTGAAGTTCTGCCAACCTCTGGTCTGGCTTAGGCCCGGGGCAGGGGTGGTCTTAGGGGGTGCTCAGGCTGACAGCTCTGTTCAGTATCTTTCCCTTCTCTCTTGTTAGTAGACACAGTTACTTACATTTTTTTCTTTCCTCTTCTTTGGAGCCAAAGAGCGGAAACACTTATTTTTTCTGCAGTGGACAATGTGAAACCCGAGAGAGAGACCCTGGGGAGTGTGTCTGAGTGTGTGTATGTGAGGATATGTGTGTGTGCTGTGCCGTCCGAGTATGTCCGGTTGGGCCAGGTGGGGCTACCGTGTGTCTGTAGGAGTCTGGGTGTGTGCGCGGGTGTGCGTGTGCCCTCTGTCATTTCAGCGTCTGTGGTGGTGCGTGTTTCAGCGCAGTATGTTTACCTGTGTGATTGTGTGTGACTGTCAGTGGGAGAGAGTGTAGCTGTGCGTAACTGTGTGAGTATGTCTGTGGTGTGTCCTCATTATCATTAGGGGGTGATTGTGTGTCCAAGGGTCTGTCAGTCCAGCAGGACGCCCATGGGGGTATCTATGCTCTAACAGAGACCGCCAACTCCCCATGGTGCCTCCTCAGACCCACCTCTTCCCCTGTGCTCTAGAAGGGGCTCCCAGAGGAGCCCCGTGCTCAGGGAATTGGAGATCAGTCCCAGAGGGTCCCCAGGCAGCCTGCCCCTCCAGCCATCTTAGTCTCACACCCCCCAGACCTTCCAAATGCTCCAGCAGTTCCTGGGAGGCTAACCCTTAGGCACTCAGAGGAGGGGACCTTGCCACCACACACAGCACAGGCCTTAGCAAGAGGCACTAAAGCAGGCATGAGGAAGGATGTGTGGGTCGCCAAGGTCCTCCTGCGGGAGGTCAGTGGCATTTCTGTGTCGGGGACCTTGCATGTTCTCACATACGCTGAGGGTCTCACACACATGGCAGCACGAAGACACTTGCAAACACTTGCTGTCCCCCTCACAACCCACAAGTGTGCACACTGACATACCTGCACACAGAAACACGTACACACAACAAGCAAACTCAAAGGGCTTGCCTTCCCCAGCTCGCAATTCCTGGGCTCCTCTGTCTAAATAGCATTTCTCCATCCAGGGACTCCTGGGGCCACTGTGACTCCAGCCCCAAGACAGGCATACAGGGGAGGCTGTTCTGGGGCCCTCAGCCTTTCTGCTCCAGGCAAGAGCCCCCTGACCCCTGCAAAGTCTCAGTTCTGAGCTGGAAGGAGGGGCTGAGCTCTGGCAGGGGCATTCGGCAGAACCTCCTCAGTCTCCAGTTTGGGGGACGGGGGTGTGCTGCCAGGACACCTAGAATAGGAGGTTTGTGGGGACAGAAGCAGAAAGACAAGAAACTGGAAGGTGGCCAGCAAACCAGTCATGGCAAAGAGAGGGGAGGGAGAGAGCTAAAGGGCTTCCCTGCTTGGGGCTGGAGGGCGCTCTAAGGGCCCCCACACCCTCTTCTGCCACCACTCTGCCAAGGAAGCTTTGTCATTCCCATTTCACAGGTGGGAAGGATGACTCCAGGAGGTGAAGTGACTGACATGCTCAGAGCCACAGCGCGGGGGCGTCCACTGGGACTGACTGATGATGGAGCCCCTGATCGTGGAGCTCTGCTTCTGGGAGCGGAAGGAGGAGGGGGCTTTATCTGGGATTCTGCCTGGGCAACTCTGGGGTGGAGAGGGACGGGGTGTAGGGTACTGATTGGCTCCCCCACCCTACCGCCGACCCCCTGGCCCGAGTCTCCATTCAGTCCCCACCCCGAGTCCGAGGAGGGGCCGGACCAGCAGTCCCGGACAGTCTTGGGGAAGCATGGGCCCGGTCCTGCCCTCGGAGCCCCCAAAACCCAGCACCCGCTCCAGCCTCCCCGCCTTTACCTGCAGGGCGGCCGCCGGGCGCCGCTCCCTACCCTCGAGGGCGGCCCAGGGCACGCGGGCTCCGCGGAGGAGGGGGCGCTGGCGGCTGGTGTCGTCGGGGTCCGCGCCGGCGGGGTTCCGCGTCGCTCTGCCGGCCGCCTTCGCGGCTGCCGGAGTGGGCGGGCGGGGAGCGGTGGGGGGGGACCGGGCGGCGGGAGGGGCTCGGTGGGGCGGGGCCTCCACCCTCCTCTTTCCACAGCCACCGCCAAGGCCCGCGCCCTGCCCGGCCCGCGCGCCTAGCCCGGCCTCGACGTCGGCCTCCCTCCCCGAGACCCATTCCGAGACACCCCCACAACCACACACATCCCGGGCAGCTTGTCCCCCATTCATTCACCCTTACGTACCCTGTGCCCGCGAGCCCCATGCCCTCAAGAGCTGCTGTCTAGGGGAACACAGACTGGCCTCTGAGAAGGAGGGGATGGAGTTTTGGGGGAAGGGGCGGCAGGGAAGTTGTGGCTCATCATTGAGCAGTCTTAGAGGGCTTCCTGAAAACAGTGACCTAAGCTTAGGAAGGAGGATTTACTGGGAAGAGAAAGAAGGAGTGGTCGTGATTGGCACATTTGGGTTTAGGGAGGTGAGCTTATGTGCTCAGAGGCAGACAGGAGCCTGATGCTGCCAGATACTGTAGGCCATGCTGAAGCTGGTTAGACTTCACCTTCAGGAAAATGGGAGCCACAGGAGACGTGGTCAGAAGCACGGTGACTGCTCAGAGGTGTTTAGCAAGAGCCCCTTGACTTCTGTGTGGAGGAAGATAGAAGCTGCTGGAAAAATCCTGGATGGTCCACAGAAGTGGACAGGGGGGCCCCATGGGAAGGGCCAAGTGTGAAGAGAACTAAGGAGGGGATTAGGCAGGATTTGGCGTGGGGATGAGGGAGCCAGAAAAGGGAGGTACTGAGGGCGGTACCCAGGTTGCTGGCTAGACAATGGGGGAGGGGAAGCGGTGGTCCAGGAGAAGGAGGGTGATTAGATGAATTGAGTTGGACGTGCCTATGGGATTTCCACTTATCCGCAGGGAAGTGAGACTTCTGGGCTAGGAAGTAGTTCATGCTGTACAGATGGTGACTGATGCCACGGGGGCAATGCCCAGGAAAGGGGTGCTGAGAGAAGAGGAAGCACAAGCCATAACATGAGGATGGTCAACATTCAAAGAGCATGCAGAAGAAGAGGGTCAGCAAAGGACACCAATCAGAAGTGCATCCTGGGAGTGGGAGGAAACCAAGAAAACAGTGAATCCGAAGGCAAAGGCAGAGTGTTTCTAGAAGGCCAGGAAGGTCTCCAGGGTCAGGTGTCACAAAAGAGCAGCCTCTGGGACTGGCAATTAGGGGCTGGCAGTTGAGGTTGGAAGCAGGGTCCAAAGCTCCAGCCACATGGCCAGACATGGCTGGAATGATCCAGTAGGGGGGAGTCTAGAGGAATTGAGGTCAGGAAAAGGAGGATTTGAGGGGTGTGTGTGTGTGTGTTTGACAGGTCCAGAAAAGTAGAAGGGAAGGCCCAAGGCTGCCTGTGTCTGGGTCTGGGCCTACTTCCATCGCCCCTTCCCCCTCCTGCCTCCTGCCCTCTGAGGGCCTCCCACTTTGCTGTCCCCCTGCCAAGGTACACACCAGCCCCGCCACTCCTTAATGGGGCCTCTCACCCTCACCCACCTCCAGAGCCTGGGCCCACTCCTGTTTTAATACTCAGATCAGGGCGCGGGAGTGGGGGGCAGCAAGGAGTCTGGGTATGGCCTCTGGCCTGAGCCAGCCCAGAGGGACTGCAGGGGAGCAAGGCTGGGGCACTCCCTGAGGAAGGGGACGGGACCTGTTTGGCAGGTACCTAAGAGCACACTGGCTGGAGTGGAGAGCTGGGACCATCCCAGAGCTGGTGTGAAAACCAGGCCCCTGATGGGGATCAGATGGGGGCTGAATGTTCAGGGAGGGGGTGAGAGCTAAGCAGCAGAGACTGAAGGTTGATAGTGTGAACTGTAAAGTTAGACTGTCTGGGCTCAAGTCCAAGAGCCAGATCTCACCGGCTGTGTGCCCTTGAGCAAGTTACCTAACCTCTGGAGCCTCAGTTTCCTCATCTGAAAAGCTCTCATAGGCCTGTTATGCTTATTGTCAGTATTAAATCCATGAGTCCGCATTTAACCCTGTGAGGTTTTTTAAACTGAATTGAGAGACAGAGAAACATCAATCTGTTCCTGTACGTACCCTGACCGAGAAAATCAATCTGTGCTTGTATGTTCCCTGACTTAGAATTAGAAATCGAGGACAGGGAATCAAACCAGCAACCTCTGCACATCAGGTTGATGTTCTAACCAACTAAGCTATCTATCATGGCGAGTATGAGCTCTCCTTAGAGAGGGGATGGGAGCTCCATGAAGGGGAGATGGTGAAGCAAGCAGGCAAGTGAGGGGGTGCACAGTGCTGAGGAAGGGGCGTCTATGAGCTCCACACACACAGACACTCAAATATACTCATCAGTCCCCCATGATCTCAGCCCTGACTCTCCTGACTCGTTTCATAAACTTTCCCGAGGCTCTCTGGCCTAGTTCTACGTGGCACACACCCTTCCCAGACCCCTCCCTTGTTTTTTCCCCTGCCAAATGCCCAGCAAGGACAGAGGGCTCTAGCTCTTCTCCTTTCAACCAGCCCTGGGAGACCCGACCTGTTTGTTGTCTTGTGGCCCTGGTGTTCACTGGACAGCCCCCCCCCCCAAGGGGGGCCTTAGCTTCCCATCCTCCAAGGGAGGCTGAGACAGCCATGCCATGACCCTGCCAGGGCTGCCTCTTTGTGTAGCAAACCTCAAGGCAGGAAGTGATTGTCTTGGAGCCAGAAGTCTTGTAGACTCTCCCACCCAGGCTTACCTTTGGGGTAGGCCAGCCCAGACTCCCAGACAGGGTCCCCATCCCACCTGCCAAGGGCTTCCGCCTTTGGTCTGTATCTGGCTTTCAGTGGGTCAGCTTTGTGCTTTGTCTGTGGTTACCAGCTGTGTGGCCTTGGACAACTTGCTGTGTCTCTCTGGGCTTCAGTTCCCTCAGCCATAAGAATCCAAGACTGGCCAAAAAGGATTCAAGAACTGTTCTATGCCTGAGCAGAGGTATTGGATGGGGTGGGTGGTTAAATTGAACCAGGTAAGGTATGTAACCTGCTTAGCACAGCCCCTGGCTAAGCCGGTGCTGGCACCTGCCTCGTGGTTCCAAGCATGGGCTAAGGACTCAAGTAGAGCTGGGTTTGGATCCCAGTTCTGCCTCTGTGACTGTGGGCAAGTGACTTCATTTGTCCAAACCTCAAATTCCACCACTTTAAAAGGGGGATAGTGATAGACCTTAATGACAATGGCTAAACCTCACTGGGCTCTTACTGAAGCACTAGTCTGGGCAATTTACATAGATTACTCATTTAACACAACAACCCTTCAAGGTTAAATTGTCATTGTCCTCACTTTGTAGGTGGGAAAACTGCAGCGCAGATAGATTAACTGACTCGCCCACATTCGCAGAGCTGGGAAGCAGGTGAGCTGGGAATTCAGGCAGGCTGGATCCCTGGTCTTCCCCTCCCCCACCGTGCTACAGGGCCTCGTAGAGAAGACTTAACACAAGCCTAGCACATGGTAATCACTAAATAAGTGTTAGTAATTGTTATCACTTTTTACCACATTCTTTCCATTCCTTCTCAATTTCTATCTGGATCTCTAGAAATAAGAAACTGTCTGGGCTCCGACCACCTCCCCCTGTGTCAGAGCCTGGGAGGGCCTTGGTGGAACCTTTCTCTTGCCACCCCTTCCACCTGTCTGGCAAACTGAGGGAAGAAAGGGATGTTTTCACAGATGTGTGGCCAGGGGTGTGCAAACAGCTTGGGGAGGGGTGTGGTGCTGGTAAACCCCGCTCCCCCACTAGCAGGAACACCCACTAGTGGGCGGGGGGCCTTGCTGACACTGCACCCTCCATCCTCACACCTGCCTTCCCACACCTGCTAAGGACCTGATTCTACAGTCCCTGGGAAGTCCTTCCCTCTGTCTAGCCCTCCTTCCCTCTTTCCAGTCACCAGAGGCCTTGCCTAGGGGACTGGAGAAATGCAGGCCACCTCCAGCAGCCCCCATCATTTTCCTCACTTCTACCCCATGGAATCTCTCAGCCCCATCCTCAAAAATCTCAGTAACGCAGTGGAAATTAAAGTTACCTTAAATATTCTAATCTCATAATAATTTTGTTTCAATCAACATCTAAATGTCACCACATGTGCCCAGACCACCCAGCAGCCCAGTTGGTGGTTCGGGGTGGGAGTTGGGATTGGGGGATCCTCTGGGAGCGAGGTCTGCAGGTCACTGAGTCCCTCCCTCTGCTTTCTCCTGGCTGGCCACAGGAAGCATGGCAGGCCACAGGTGGGGTCCTTCATACTCCTTCCCAAACAGCTGGGCTGGGGGCTGGTGATGCTCCGCAGGCAAGGGGGTGCCAGGGCTTCAGGGGCGGGGTCTGTGTAGTCACACAGAGCTCCACACTCAGAAGGGTTTGGTTCCATTCTTTGCTGGGTCATCTTGAAGTTCATCATATTTTTCAATAATAATTTTTGAAAAAGGGGCTCTGCATGTCCATTCTTCCCTGAGCCCCCAGTATGTAGCTGGTCCTGGGGGAGCCCACATACTCCTTTCTCTCTCAGCCCCCCTCACTCCATTCTCACACTCAGTTAACACCCAGTCAGTAAAAACTTACTGAGCATGGCCTGACCTGTGGTGGCGCAGTGGATACAGCGTTGACCTGGTAACACTGAGGTCGCCAGTTCAAAACCTGTACTGGTCTGGTCAAGGCACATATGGGAGTTGATGCTTCCAGCTCCTCCCCCCTTTCTCTCTTTCTCTCTCTCTCTCTCACTCTGTGTCTCCTCTCTAAAAGGAATAAATAAAAATAATAATAATAATAAAAATAAACTTACTGAGCACCTACTCTGTGCTGACAATTAGTGCTACGTGCTTGGGGACACAGTGAACAACACAAACATGGGCTTGGTTTTGCAGAATGACCACCTGCACACACTCAGACACTCATATATCTATACACATGGTTTTTTACAAGACAGTTTTCCCAATAAAGTCATGTTTCCAATTAGGGAACACTCAACCTATGCCAGGAAATTAAATACTTCATCTTGTTTCATCCTCAAAACAGACAGCAAGGCCCAGACCGGATAGCGCAACTGGTTAGAGCAGGGGTAGTCAACCTTTTTATACCTGCCACCCGCTTTTGTATCTCTGTTAGTAGTAAAATTTTCTAACCGCCTACCAGTTCCACAGTAATGGTGATTTATAAAGTAGGGAAGTAACTTTACTTTATAAAATTTATAAAGCAGAGTTACAGCCTGACCTGTGGTGGCGCAGTGGATAAAGCGTCGACCTGGGAACACTGAGGTCGCCAGTTCAAAACCCTGCACTGTCTGGTCAAGGCACATATGGGAGTTGATGCTTCTAGCTCCTCCCCCCTTTCTCTCTCTCTCTCTCTCTCTCTCTCTCTTTCTCTCTCTCTCTGTGTCTCCTCTCTAAAATGAATAAATAAAAATAAATTTAAAAAGACATTTGTCTTTAAAAAAAAAAAAAAAAAAAGCAGAGTTACAGCAAGTTAAAGCATATAGTAATAATTACTTACCAAGTACTTTATGTCAGATTTTCGCTAAGTTTGGCAGAATAAATCTTTATTAAACGACTTACTAGAGCATTTGGTTGCTCCGCTACTGCCCACCATGAAAGCTGGAACGCCCACTAGAGGGCGCTAGGGACCAGGTTGACCAGCACTGGGCTAGAGCATCATCCAGATATGCAGAAGTTGTGGGTTTAGGTCCAGGTCAGGGCACACACAGGAGCAGATCAATGTTTCTGTCTCTCCTTCCCTCTCTCTAAAATCAATAAAATTAAAAAAGAAAAAACAGGGCCTGACCAGGCGGTGGTGCAATGGATAGAGCATCAGCTTGGAATGCTGAGGACCCAGGTTCGAAACCCCAAGGTTGCCAGCTTGAGCGCAGGCTCATCAGCTTGAGTACAGAGTTGCTGGCTTGAGTATGGGGTCACAGACATGACCCCAAGGTCACTGGCTTGAGCCCAAAGGTCACTGGCTCGGTTCGAGCTCCACCACCAATCAAGGCACATATCAGAAGCAGTCAATGAACAACTTAAGTGCCACAACCATGAGTTGATGCCTCTCATCTCTCTCCCTTCCTGTCTGTCCCTATCTGCCTGTCTCTCTTTCTCTGTAAATAATACATAAATAAACAGCAAGGTAGGCATTATGATTCCTATTTTGCAGATGAAAAAACTGATGCTCTGAGTTCAAATCCTTTTTGTCCAGTGTCACATAACCAACAGGCAACAGAGCCAGGACTTGCCCTTGCCTCTTTCTCTTTTCTTTTTAAATTTCCGTTTTTGTTTTGTTTTGTTTTTTGATTTAGAGAGTGAGGGAGAGAAAGATACAGAAACATTCATCTGTTCCTGTATGTGCCCTGACTGAGGATTGAACTCTCAACTTTTGCACTCAGGATGATGCTCTAAACAACTGAGTTATCCAGCCAGGGCTGTGTTTTTATTTATTTTTATTTTTATTGATTGATTTGAGAGAGAGAAGAAGGGAAAGACAGAAACATCAACTGCTGTTCCACTTATTTATGCATTCATTGGTTGACTCTTGTATGTGCCCTGACTAGGGATTGAACCCGCAACTTTGCCATTTCGGGACAACACTCTAACCAACTGAGTTGCCCAGCCATGACCCTTGTCTCTCATTTTCAACCTCTCCTCTTCCCCCTCCTCCACCCCACATTGTGTTCAGCCACTTCCCCTTGGACTAAAGATCCCAGCATCTCATGTTCCCTTCACCCAGAACAGGGCTATATTTTTATTAAATGTAAGAATTTACATACAGAGCTACTTCCCAAGAAACACTGGGAAAAGGACACACACTGAAACACAAAAACCATATATATAACACATAATGTACTGGATAAGCGGTATCCAATTCTGGACTATCTAGGTTCAAGTCCTGACTCTACTATGTACTTAGGGTGTATCTGTTTTCTTATCTGCAAAATGGGAATAGTGACAGAGGTGTGAACACTGTGAGAAATGCATGTGAAGTGCTTAGACTAGCACTGGCATAGTCACTCTTCAATAAATATTAGCTGTTGCTCTGCATAACATTTGTGCTCACTCACACATGCTCTCATGCCATCTTCCCAGCCCTCCTCTAGCCTAGCTCAATCCTAGACGCCCTCATGGCTGACAGACCAGACCCCAGAGCCAAGAGGGAAGAGCAGGTGCTTCTCTTGGCATCCTCCATTCTCTGGGGCTATACCTAAGCAGCCTCCTGTGTGCTGTGCGGGGAGCGGGTGCTGCTCCTCACTAGCTTTGGGTCTATCAGAGAAGGCTTCCTGGAGAAGGCCTCCAGCCAAGTTGGCTGAGCCAGGCTTAGGCAGGAGGGTGCTGCCCTGTGCCTTGGCTTCCTCCTTTGTTCCTCACAACACCCACCCCCGAACCGCTGCTGCAACAGCCTCTCTCCACCCCCTTCCCCACAGTAGAAACTTTCCTCTCCTCCTGCCAGAAGCTTAAATTGCCCCCAGGAATGCTCTGCATCCCACAGCTCCCCTGGCAGTGGCCGGCAGCAGTCCTGGGGTCAGGCCTGGCCCTACATCAAAGGCGAGGGATTGTAACAGCGAGGCTCTTCGCCTGCTGCCACCTCCCCCGCCTCCCACTGGCCCTCCGGCTTCCAGGGAACAGCACATGGTAACACTTAAGCTCTGGGAGAACCGGAGGATGCTTTGCTTGCACCACCACCCCCAACCGTCCACAATGAACTACTTGTTAGGAGAGTATTTTAATTTTAGTTAATGCAATTTCTGCTCCTGGGCCTCTGTTGACACCTCCTTCTTAGACCTGGATGCCCAATACAGATGTAAGGAGGTCAGTCCACCAGGGAAAGGCATAACCTGAATATGGAAATGTCACTGGCAAGTTTGGGGCAGGAAGAGGACTTGTACATCAGGGCAACCAGGCTGGTGCTCTCGTCTCCTCTAAGGAGGTGAGGGCTTGGAGCTAGCTTGTTCAACTTAACAGGTCAGCATGAGAGTTTGGGGTGTGTAGGGGGGCCTTAGACTTCTTAGCCAATGTGCTCTTTCCAACGTCCTAGGTTTAGTAGCCAAGCCCTCAGCCTGGCCACCATCTGAGCTTTGCATTCAGGTCTTGTGGGCATGACTGGAGGAAGGGGGCACTTCCTGACCCTGACCAACCTCTGAGGTTTGCTCCATCAGGTGCACCTTCTAGCAAATTCTGAAAACCAGAGGTCCAATTGTCACTCTCTTGGACAGTACAGTAGTCATCTGGGGACCCCTGGTGGCCAAAGGCTGAAAAACAAAGCCTTTCCCTAGAGTTCTGCCCAGCCAATATTAAGCCCAAAGGCCACCAGCACGGATCCCTCCAGCCCCAGACCTCCACAGCAAGCCAGGCTCTTTGGGAAACTTTCTTAGTCAACCCCTCCCATATGGCCAGGCACACCTGCCCATCTTGCTGGGAGGGCATACCAGTTCATCAAGGAGAATGAGTACTGGTCCAACCCAGGGTAAGGGTTTCAGCCTCCCTCATACGTAATCTACGATAATTCATTCTGGGGTGGGGGGACCTGTAGTTAAGCTAGGACTTGTGTGTTTGGCTCATTTGGAAAAGATGAGGTGATGCTCTGAACAGTTCCCTAGTCCACAGCCCTTTCTCTTCCCGAGCCCCTGGGCACACATCACACAGCTGTACGGCTGTAACTGGGAGTCACTAAGGGGCTTTGTTTCCACAGCTTGCCGACCCTGTAACGTTGCCCAAAACTAACTCTGGGAAAGGAAATATCCAAACCCTCACACCATACAAACAGCTGCTGGAAAGTAGGCTGCGGTACTGGGAGGAGAGGAAGGGCGAGGGCCCTCACCCCCAAGGGAAGGGTGGTGCGGCTCACTTCTCTTGGCCAGGTCCGCACAGCACAGCACACGCTTTCCGAATCTGGGCCCCGCAGCCATTCCCTTCCCTCACTGGCTCTCCTGAGTGCCCCAGAGCTCTGGTCCCCGCCTAGACAGTCCACACTCTTAGGCACAGTGCAACACTATTGCTCATCTCAGGCTTGTCTACAACCTTGGGGAAGGCCTAGGGCCCCACTCACTCCCCTTCTCCAATGATCTGAGTATCTGGACCCCAAGAAAAGCTACCAAACAAGGCCTGAACCTCTGCCTCCCCCACTTTAAAAGCTATCCTAAGCTCCGTAGGGCTAGGTGAGGAAGCCACGGGCCTGCCCCCCTCCTCCCCACAGCACTCACCAGCCACTGTCAAGAACATGGGCTTTGGAGTCTGGCTGGGGCTCTGAACCCTAGCTTCTCCACTTACTAGCTGTATGATCTTAGGCAACCTGTAATGCATACAAAGTGGTCAGTACAGTCTGACAAAGGGTAACCAACACCAGGGTGCACACGGTCTCTCTAAGCCAAATCCCCTGACTTGGTGGCCAAGAGCCCAGGGTTCTCCATTTTAGGTATGCTGGGAAAATGGTCCGCTCTAGATTTTACTAAAGACTAGGTAGGCCCAAACATGACTCTGAAGGGGCTTGGTTTGCTCCCAGGTCTCCCAGGCTCTCTGGTCCCTGGGAAGCCCGTCCCGGACCAGGTAAAATCAAGGCAGGGCCCAGGGACTTATTAGCTGGTCTCCTTGCCCATTGTAACAAAATTCCCTGCGGCTGAGCAGAAAGAAAACAGGACAGGATTGGGACTTCACTCAAGAATGTCTTTATTGAAGAATTTGTAAGAAAAAAGGATGAACCTCTAAAAGGAGATGTGACCTCCGAACAGCAGGGAGGAGTGAGACCTGGGTGGTTGCCCAGAAGTCAGTGCTTCCAGCATGACTAGCTCCCCTTCCCGGTGAGCACAGGGGTGTGTCACACTCCAGGTAGCAACTGCAGCCCACCCCTCCCTGTCTATCCTCCCCGCCAAACGGCCTTGGGTCCCCTCCAGCCACATGCCAATGGCTTTCTGAGGGCCCAGGGTAGATGTGCTAGGCTTGCTTCTTAATGGGGACAAAGTGGGTTTTGCTTTGGAAAATTCAAACAGGAATGTAAAATGGTTGAGCTCTTTGTAGTCCAACCAAGAGTGAATACATCCAGCCCCTTTGAAGGGAAAGGGAGCAAAGGATTTCCTCCTGAATGCGCACACTTGTGCGGTGCCTGGGCTATATCACAGTCTGCTCTTTACTAGCATGGAGAACGGAAACAAGGTGAGAAGAATATATAACATCCGTGTTAAAGAGTCACTGAGTGCCAGAGGGCAGAGGGAGCACCGAGGCTCTCTGATTCCAGCCAGGGCTCCTGCTGGCTACCCCAGAGTCCTGGGGACGGTCATTCTTCTCCAGCTGGGAGATTGTCCTCAATCCGCCTGAGGAACCTCATCCGGATTTCTGTCACACCGTCTCCTTTCAGGGTGTCCTGGACAAACCTGGCCTCCACAGCCATCTGGATCTGGGGACGGTAGGAAAATAAAGGGGTGGCTACCTAGCAACAGCCTCTGGGAAACCACTGGGAATAGGATTATAACTGGCTCATCCGCATCAGCCAAAAAAAGGGGACTGGCTTCCCACAGGACAGGATCATCAACTCCAATGTTCCCTTGTAGAAGGCAGTGGCCCCAACCCCTAAGGAGAGACTTAGCAAAGAATACACCCAAATGAGACTGTCACCAAGTAAGCCAAGCTAGGAATGGATGTTCTGGGCTCTGGGTGCTGACAGCACTGTTTCCCAGTCTAGCCAGAGGACCATCACCACGTGCTGTCCAGCTTCATCCTATGCTCAGCAGCACCACTGTCTCAGGCAGCGAGCCTGAGTGAGCCAAAGGCCTTTCTTCTTTCTCTCTTGTTCATTCAAACATTTATCAGACCCCTGCTATATTCCAGGTGTCCCAAAGGGAAAAGAGTTGTACTCACCATCTCCAAGGCTCCCCGCAACACCCCACACAAGAGATTGGAATAAATAAGGGATGAGTGGTTATCGGGAAGTTCCACAAAGTCCACCAAGGGATTATTTTCCAAAATGAGGGAGAATTCGTCACCAGCTGGGCTCCAGTTGGTGATGCTTGGAGTGATGCCCAAGTACATCTTGAATGCCACCTGTAAGGGGACACACAAGAGCACCATGGGAAGAGCAGTAGGGCTGTACAGCGGGGATGGCGATAGGCTGGCAAAGGGGAACTAAGTGACTCAGGAACAAAACTGTGCCTCTGCAAGACACTGAAGCTTTAAGTATTCAGGGTAAAAAACCCAGACAAACAAAAAAAGGCATCTGTGCACAATTCCACACTCCTCTCTTTCAAGGCATCATACACTTAGGCAACAACTTGCTGTCCCCAGGCACTGCTCAGCAGGAACACTGATACTCTGAGTGCAGAGCCTGCACTCAACCAACATCTGAGTGCATACAGGCCCCATCCACCCCTGTCCTATCCGTGCTACCTAAGCCCTTCTTCTTTTGTCTGAGCCCTTTTTTGATGGGAATACAGGTCACTGGGGCTGAGCTACTCTGAAGACATCCTTCCTTCTATCCACCCTCCTAATTCCAAACCCTCACACTCTCCACTGTCAGCTCTCTTGGATTTGGGCACGGCCAATCTGCTGACAACGGAAAGAGCCAACAGTGCAGGTAACTGACACGACAAAGCCATAGGAGTTTTATCATTTGAATGTTCATGTTCGTTTTTTCATTTACTCCTTACAACAACCCTGTGAGGAAGCTCTGATTTTCTTCACTTTAAAGATGAGGTAACTGGTAATTAAAGAGGTTAAAAGTAAGTTACCTAAGAACTAGTAAGCCCTCGCCTGACCAGGTGGTGGCGCAGTGGATAGAGTGTCAGACTGGGAAGCAGAAGACCCAGGTTCGAGACCCCGAGCTCGCCAGCTTGAGCACGGGTCCATCTGGCTTGAGCAGAAAGCTCGCCAGTTTGGACCCAAGGTCGCTTGGCTCCAGCAAGAGGTGGCTCAGTCTGCTGAAGGCCCGCAGTCAAGGCACATGTGAGAAAGCAATCAATGAACAATTAAGGTGTCGCAAAGGCAACAAAACACTAATGATTTATGTTTCTCATCTCTCTCCATTCCTGTCTGTCTGTCCCTTATCTATCCCTCTATCTGACTCTCTCTGTCCCTGTAAAAGAAAAAAAAAAAAGAACTAGTAAGCCCTGGAGCCAGACTTTGAAGCCAGGTGTATCTGTCCTCTAACTGCCATGCTACTCTGCCACTTCTTCCCAGTAGACATCTGGCTTTGGTTTCAGTGGGGCTTTCATCCACAGCGGTAATCCAAACCTTCCTCATAATCTGTGCTATTCCCAAACCACCAGGAAGGCTTCTCTGGCCCAAACAAGCTGCCTAACTAAACTTCTGGAATATTAAGGGCCTCTCTAAGGGAAAGAGTGGCAAGCTGTGCCTCCCAAAAACAATCCTTTGGCATGACCAACTGGCCCAGGATAATGACCTTGGCGATGACATCCGCTGTTTCCCGAAAGTCATGGCACCTGCCCACATTTGACCGTGCCAAGAAATCTTCAATCAGTCGAACGCCAATGTTATAGCCCCTGGAAAGGAAAGGAAAGAACCGACTATATTACAGGATCTGAATTTCTTGTATTTGTACATAAGGCTATTGGTAGTAAAAGAAAATGGAGATAATTTCAAACATCCCAATTAATGAGCTCAATGGAAACCAAAATGTTGGTTAAAAGAGAGAAAACCCTGCTGGCCCTAATGGACCGTGCCAGCTCACGGACTCGGGAGCCCCATTCTTGCTGCTCCGGCAGAGTAGCTCACTCACATTTTGTCCAGCTGTTTATTCACATCTTCATCATTTTCATAGTCTTTGCACAGTTGGGTGACCAGAGCCCCGTATGTCAGGGTGAAGAGCTCAGAGCTCTAAAAGAGATTCAAAAGGCAGTCAGGACCAAGATGCACAAAAGAGAAAGTTTGGTGAGAGTCTGAATAGGCCTCAATGCAATGTCAGGACTCAAGGGAAAGTCACCTGTGTCTGGAGGGAAAGAGCACCATCCCCTGTCGAGTAGCCAAGGAATTTGCTCCCCTGGGTCAACGTGGCAGGGCTGCAGCCAGACCCACTACAAAATAGGCTATAAAAGGCACCTCATGGGCTTTGGCTGAGTTGCTCAGTGGACAGAGCATTACCCTGGCGTGCCAAGGTCATGGGTTCAATCTCCAGTCAGGGCGCATACCAGAAGCAATCAATGAATACCCAACTAAATGGAACGACTAAGTAGAACAAGTTGATGCTTTTCTCTCTCTTTGCCCTTCTCTCTCTTTCTCTCAAATCAATGGAAAAAATTATTTATTCATTCTTTAGAGAGGAGAGAGAAGGGAGGAGGGGCAGGAACCATCAATTCCCATATGTGCCTTGACCAGGCAAACCCAGGGTTTTGAACCAGCGACCTCAGCATTCTAGGTCAATGATTTATCCACTGCACCACCATAGGTCAGGCTGGAAAAAATTAAAAACAAACAAACAAAAGGTATCTCATGCACTGAGCAGTCACACATCCAACACAGCAGGTAGGCATCCTTCAACCCAGAACCCCACTGCAGCTAAGCTCCAGTCAGCAGTCTGGTGTGGGAGCAGCAGTCGTTCACTAGATCCTGTGAAAGACTCACAGCAGACATTTACAAATCACCCTCTGTGGGTCAGCAGGGGTGACCAGTGGTTTCCTCGTGCCTTAGAACATCTGCAGTGTCCTGGCCTCAAGTTAACTGCACTCCCAAGGCCCCACCCAGGAGCAGCAGAGGACCCAAGGCCCTCTCTGGGGGGAAGGAAGGAAGTCCTAGATGAAATCTACATTGTGGATGACAAGCCCCCTTCTAATTCACCAGCATGGGGAAAAAATAAGGTTTCTTTTGACAAACAGCTAGAACGTTTCCAGAAAAGGGGGTAATCTGAAAGGAATACTGGCCTGGACTAGTTGCTATTATGATCACAGTTAAAATCACAGAAACTCTTTCTCAGATTAAGTATCCTGTCACTGGCCCTGGCCAGGTTGCTCAGTGAATATAGCATTATCCTGGTGTGCCAAGGTCATGGGTTCAATACCTGGTCAGGGCACTTACGAGAAACCATCAATGAGTACACAACTAAATGTAATAATTAAGTGGAACGGCAAGTTGATGCTTCTCTCCTCCCCCACCCCCCTTCGTCTCTCCCTCTTTCTCTGTCAGATCAATAGAAAAACTAAGAAAAAAAAACCCAAAAAAACAGAATGAGAAGAATCCTGTCACCTTCCTACTATGAAACAGAGACATGTGGAAGGTAGTAGAATGGCAAAAATCAAGACTAATGAAAGACAGAATAAAAGCAGCAGGTGTGGGAAAGGCATTATCAGAGTTAAACAATTTGAGAAATATGTTAACAGTATGTTTGGACCACAGGATTCACTCAGAAATCAGGTTAAAGAAATCAAGACTGGCCTGACCTGGGGTGGCGCAGTGGATAAAGCATCGACCTGGGAACATTGAGGTCGCCAGTTCAAAACCCTGCACTGGTCTGGTCAAGGCACATATGGGAGTTGATGCTTCCAGATCCTCCCCCCTTTCTCTCTTTCTCTCTCTTTGTGTCTCCTCTCTAAAATGAATAAAATAAAAAGAAATTAAATTATTAAAGAGCTTCATCTCGATGCAGAGAGGTTGTTGGTTTGATACCCCTGGGGGATCAAACCAGATTGATGTTCCTCTCTTTCTAAAATCAATCAATCAATAATTTGCCCAAGGACGAACAGCTAATTATTGATAAAAGTAATTTTGGGGGACAAAAACCAAGAGTTTCTAAGCCAATATTCATTCATACACTGTTCCCCACAACTGCAATACTAATAACTCCTCCCCCCCCCCAAAAGAAAACATTTAGTTGTACTAAGAAGTCAAAGAGAATCAGTTTCAGAATCAGGAAGCTCTTTTGAACACAACTAAAACAGTCAGATCAGGGTATATTCGAGAGACCATTTACCAAATACGGAAATTAAGGAGAAGCTATTAAGGAGAATGATTTTTTTAGCGAAGTTAAGGTTTGGCACTAGAATGGCTTAGGCATAAATGGATGGATACAATCCAGCAGTAACCAGTGCAGAGAACTGGCATCAGTGCATTAAGTCAGGAGAGCTTTCCTTCCATTATTAATGATCCCTTGGATAGAAGTGCCCAGAGCCTCAGCCCACTATGATGCCAAGTAACAAGCATATCATATTATCAAGCTCCTTATACATAAATGCAGCAGCCCCCAATTTTTACTGATAAGAAAAATCAAGTTCCTAGACAGATCAGTCCACGGTCACAGAATCAATATGGCTGGGATCTGGGAACAAGATTCCTGACCCAGGCTCTCCACACCCTCTAATTTGCAAGTCTGTCTCCATCCTCAATTGTGACCCAAGCCTACTTGGAACAATGTGCAACCTAAATATATAAATGAAAGGTCCTCATGCTTTAAAAATAGGAATTGGGCTGTGGTACAGAAAAATCACTTAATGTTTACTATGTATCAGGGACTACATAATTGAAGGGAGACAGATAATGAACCAAATAAGTAAAATACATGGTTTGCCAAATAGTGATAAGTGCCACGGAGGACTAAGCATAAAGGAGATTGGGGGTATTTATGTTGGAGAGTGTGTCAATTATAAATAGGGTAGTCAGGCCTGACCAGGCAGTGGCGCAGTGGATAGAGCATAGAACTGGATCACAGAGGACCCAGGTTTGAAGTCCCAATGTTGCCAGCTTGAGTGTGGGCTCATCAGGCTTGAGCACAGGCTCACCAGCTTGAGTGCGAGGTCGCTGGCTTGAGTGGGGGATCATAGACACGACCCCATGGTATCTGGCTTGAGCCCAACGTCGTGGCTTGAGCAAGGGGTCACTCACTCTGCTGTAGCCCCTCTGGTCAAGACACAGATGAGAAAGCAATCAATGAACAACTAAGATGCCGCAACAAATAAGTGATGCTTTTCATCTCTCCCTTCCTGTCTGTCCCTATCTGTCCCTCTCTCTGTCTCTGTCAAAAATAAAAATAGGTTAGTCAGAGAAGGTCTCATTAACCCTTTTAGTTCAAATGTTCATGTATGTCTTCGTGCCTCCTGACCATCAAGAGTATGATCGCATGCCTGACCAGGTGGTGGCACAGTGGATAGAGCGTCGGACTGGGATGCGGAAGACCCGGGTTCGAGACCCAGAGGTCGCCAGCTAGAGCGAGGGCCCCTCTGGCTTGAGCAAAAGCTCGCCAGCTTGGACCCAAGGTCGCTGGTTCCAGCAAGGGGTTGCTCCATCTGCTGAAGGTCCACCGTCAAGGCACATGTGAGAAAGCAATCAATGAGCAACTATGGTGTCGCAAGGGCAACAAGAAACTAATGATTGATGCTTCTCATCTCTCTCTGTTCCTGTCTGTCTGTTCCTGTCTATCCCTCTCTCTCTGTCCTTGGGAAAAAATAAAATAAAGTTAAAAAAGAAAAAAAAAAGAGTACGATCGTACATGGGTAAGGCAACATTAAAAAAAGGCAAATGTACGTTCTTGTTTTAATAAATTGGTTATCAAACAAACATGATTTTAAGTTAATAAAACAGTAACTAATTTTATTTTTTGAAAAAAAACTTACTCCTGGGGATTAGCGAGCATGAAAAAAAATTCACTACTCAAAGGGTTAAGGTGATACTTGTAAAAGAACTGAAGGACTTAAGGATAAGCCATGAAGATAATATGTGGGTGAAAAAATTCTAGGCAGCAAGTATAAAGGCCCTGAGGTGGGACTATGCTTGCCATGTCTGAGAATCAGGTAGGAGAGCAGTATGATCAGAGAGGAGTGAACAGAAAAAACTGAAGAGAAGTCAGAGGAGTAAAGAGAGGTTGCAGTCTGAAGACCTGGGTTTTCAGTCTTGTGACCCTTATAACAAAAGGTTCCATGAGCCTGACCAGGCGGTGACGCAGTGGATAGAGCATCAGTCTGGGATGCGGAAGACCCAGGTTCGAGACCCCGAGCTCACCAGCTTGAGCGCGGGCCTATCTGGCTTGAGCACAAAGCTCACCAGCTGGAACCCAAGGTCACTGGCTCCAGCAGGGGGTTGCTCAGGGCTCACAGTCAAGGCACATGTGAGAAAGCAATCAACGAACAAGTATGGTGTCCCAACGGCAACAAAAAAAACTAATGATTGATGCTTCTCACCTCTCTCCGTTCCTGTCTGTCTGTCCCTATCTATCCCTCTCTCTGACTCTCTCGCTGTCCCTGTAATAAAAAAAAAAAAAAAAGGTTCCATGAGACCTTAAAGCTCAGCTCTTTCAACCAGTCCAATTTCTTCATTGAACATAAGCACCACATTCTCCCTCCCAAAAGAAATTTGAATCTCTTCTGCAACACATCTACTTTCTGATTGCTTTAACTATGTTTAACAATAATGGTCATTAACACTTACAAAATTTCAAAATGTTTTCAGTTTCTCACTGATTCTCTTAACCATATGAGGTTAGCAGAGACAACATTACTTATCCCTATTTTACGGTGACAGGTTAAGTAACTAAGACTCAGTGTTGTTGTTTTTTTAGTTTTTATTGATTTGAGAGAGAGATAGAGAAACATCAATCTGTTTCACTCATTCACGCATTCGTTGATTGACGATGCTCTAACTAACCGAGCTACCAGGCCAGGGCTGAGACAGTGTTCTTATAATTGAGCACTGACCTATAAAAAGTAATGTGACCCTAATCCATTGCTTAATCTCTCTGAATTTCAGTTTTCCCATCTGCTCAATAACTACACAATTGTCTGCCCTTCGGGGTTACTGTGAGATTCCAATGAGATGTTTGCAGAGCACCCAGGGCAGAGTACAAACTCAAGTAGGTATTATTTTAATCTTAAACTGGTTCTCTGTGGGGTGGTGCCAGAGAGCACCCTGAACCAGGTTAAAAGAGGGAGATTTTGAATCAATATAAAGAACTTTGTAACAACTAATAAGGAATATAAAGAATATTGGTTCGATCCCTGGTCAGGGTACATAAAGGAATGGCTCAGTATTCCTGTCTCTTTCTCTCCCTGCCTCTAAAATAAGTAAGTAAGTAAGTAAATAAGTAAGAATATTGGGTTTGTAGTCAGAAGACCTACTTTTGGGTCTGAGCTTGCCATTTACTAGATGTAAGAGTTTTGGTCAGTCACTTTATTCTGCTAAACCTCAATTTCCTCACACAAAAAACAGTAACAGTAGAATCTGTCATGACAATAACGGGTGATTGGGAGGCACTAATGAGATAATGGTATTAAAGATGCTTTGCAGACCAAGAAACCATAGGAGTGGTTTCACACTGGCATAGCCAGTATGATCCCCAAGTTCTCTTCCAACACTCCTCCAACACTCCTCCAAGTATCCAGGCACAACCTGAGCAGAAGAACCTAAGCCAAGCTCTACACTCGGGTGAGCTACTGCACTCGATGATTTTCACAAGGCTTTTTAGTTAGTATCTCCAAAAAAAAAACCATCAGTTCTCCTTAAGGGGGCTGATTTTTGGAGCTAATGCTCCAAGAGTCACTTGCTACTGTTGTCAACACAAGTAATCTAGTGTGACTGCCCCCAGCAGCTAGAGAAGGAAGGTCTGTGACGGGACTGAGTCCATGCCTCCCTTACTCTCCGGTCCTGTCAGGGAGATTCTGAGTGCTGCTAAGAAGGAGTAATTCACCTGAGCTCTGGAGAATAAAGCAGCTGGGGTTGGGTTACTAGTAACACAACACAAAGGACAGGTCTGCTTGTCCATGAAATCTATGAACCAAACACTGTACAGACATTCGAAGGCAACCGTCTTTACTAATAAAAATGCTAGCTGACATTTACTAAGTGTCAACTGTGTTATTGGGAGCAGTGTCACACTGCTCGCTTTGCATGCATTATCTACTGCAATTAATCTTCAAAACATCCCTATGATATAGATACTATTATTACTTTTTTCTTTTTTTTATTACCTTTTAAAACTTATGTTGCCTGACCTGTGGTGGCGCAGTGGATAAAATGGTGATCTGGAACACTGAGATTGCTGGTTCGAAACCCTGGGCTTGCCTGGGCAGGGCACATATGAATGTTCCTTGCTCCTTCTCTCCCATGCTCCAAATAAATAAATTTTTTAAAAAAACCTTTAAATATAATTTATGTTAAAGCTGGTGAAACAGATGCTTAGGAGAATGAATAAGCTTGCCCAAGGTCACACAGCAAGTAAACATGAAGTCAAGACTCAATCCCAGGCAGTACTATAGCCCTGTGTTGGCATTTTTCTGACTCTCCCATAGTACGTGCTTTTCAATTTGGGGGCTAGGACTTCATCTCTGCATTTCCCACAACACCTAGCACAGAGTTCTGCATATAGTTGGGACTCAAGAAAAGTTTGCTAGACAAATGGGCTGTTTCTGTTTGCACAGACTAAAAGCAGAGACCTGGTACTTGGGCATATTAACCCTTTAAGTCTTGGAAGGCTTAAGGGGGAACACAGCAATTAGAAGACTGCTGATTAGCAAGAGAACTGCTAGAGGTGGGGACTCACCAAGCAGAGAAGAGAGGAGAGGAGCATGTGAAGACCAGGTGGCTACACAGAGGATCCTGTGACAAGCCCCAAGTAGGTACCAGTTAGAACTGAATGAGAAGACGCACCAAACCTTCATGCCAATCATTCAATAAATATAAACTGCCTAGCGCCAAGCATCATTCTAAGTGTGGAGACGGGAGCAATGAACAAAAATTCCTACTCTCGTGGAGTTTACATTCTCATGGGGGAGACAAAAAACTATAAATAAATATATAATTTATAATGAAATATTTAAGATGAAATAGTGCAATGAAGAGAAACAGAGTGGAGTAACAGAATAGAGAACTAATGTGATCAGGAAAGGCCTCTCTGAGGAGGTGACAACTGAGTAAGTGTGCACAAAGTGACTATCTGGGGGAAGGAAATTCCAAGCAGCAACAGCAGTTGCAAGAGTGTACTGTTGCCCCTCCATAATTCTCTCACTTCAACAAAGCTGAGTGAAAACTGGGTTAGGGGGTGGAGACTGCAGGTTCCTACTAAAGTGGTATTCAAGATTTCAATATTGATTTCAGGTAGAAGAAAATGTAGGCCTGACCTGTGGGGCTGCAGTGAGTGGGTAAAGTGTTGACCTGGAACGCTGAGGTTGCCAGTTCAAAACCCCGGGCTTGCCTAGTCAAGGCACATATGTGAGTTGATGCTTTCTGCTCCTCCCCCCTTCTCTCTCTTTCTGTCTCCTCTCTCTAAAATGAATAAATAAAATCTTTAAAAAAATAAAATGCACAAAAATAAGAGCAAATTATGAAAACTAAGCAGGAAAACCTCTCATATCTGCTCAGATCTTAAAGTGGAAACATTTACCATGCCCAATGCATTTTACCTTGAAACCTCATTTAATCATAGGTGGGCATTATTGTCCCCAATTTATAGATAAGAAAACAGAGGACTGACTTAGAAAGACAGAATTCCAACCAATGTCCATGCTTTTTCACCTACATGACAGTTTCCTAGCAAAATGTTCTCTTTTCTCTTCTTTGTTTAAATTCTTGGCATTTCCTCCAAAACAGGAATTCTTAACCTATAATCCAAATAGTATTTTCAGGGGGCCCACAAATCTCCCCAAAATATAGGTACTGTAAATGTCTGGGTGTAGGTTTTCCTACTGAATATTCCAGGGGAGAAGATCCATGACAGGTTCACCAGCTTCTTCAAAGAGGTCTGAGAGAGAAACCTTAAGTGCTACTCAAGAGGAACAGGGTCTCCTGCAGCACATTCCTGGCAGCTGCGCCTGGTGTAAGATGCAAAGGTGTGAGGGAAGTTTAATCATCCTCTCTAAGGCTACGTGTCAACAAAAGGCCCCTGATCTGCCCAGCATGCAAGCTTGCACATTCAGTTTTTAAACTGGAAAACAAAGATAACACAGGAGATTCTGGAGGAAATAAGAATATGCCAAAAAAGGTGGAACACTTACGGAGAAGTCCCTTTAGTTTGGAGGAAAATGTCATCTACTGTACTTTCTGGGCCCAGACCCCATCCAGATACAGATCCACTACCCAGTATGGCACTGGATAGTGTCCCACTCTACCCAGCACAAGTAGGGAACCTCCCCCTGCCAGAGGGGCACTTCTCGCCTCCTCTGGCCCACCTCTTCTTATTCCACCAACAGAAAGTTCCTTTCCAGCAAGACCAGTATCTGAGCATCTCTTACAATGCTAAGGCAACTATGAGAGACAGTATGGCCTAGTAGTCGGATACATTAGCTTTGGAGTTAGAGAAACGGGTTCAAATCCTAATTCTTCCTAGCTGTAAATATGGGCAAGTTATGTAACCTCTTCGAGCGGTAAAATGGCGGTAATATCATCCATTTGAGAGGATTACCTTGCAAATTAAATGAAATCACATAGAGAAAGTGATTGGCCCAGTGCCTAACGCAACGAGCAATAGGTGGTGATTACTGTTATTCCGTCGTTGTTGTTCGCCTGGCACACGGCTGCTGCACTCAGGCCTTGGGGAAGGGTCTCTGAGCTACTCCACCAGCCCTCCAGCCAGCCTCGGACCCAGAACGCCCCCAGAGTGGCTCTCCCCTCTCAACCCAAGCAACTCCCCTTCCTCCTGCCGAACCACACCCCTCCCGGAGCTCAAAAGGGGTCCTTTCCCAGTTGTGCCCCGCGCTGGGCCCTTCCCCTGAAAGCCTCCACTCTGCCCGCCCACCGAAGTCACACATTCCAAGTTACCATTTTCTTGCTCTCGGTGCCACGGTTCGCCTGCCTCGACATGGTGCCGGCTGCCCCACCGCGCCTTGGTACAGGACCACACAGCGACCCTTTCTGACACGGTTTACCCCAGCCGCGGTCCCTCAGCCTTCCGGACCGACGGGTACCGCCTCTACGCGCCTGCGCGGCCTGCCGCGGGGCACCACGGAACTCGTGGTCTGGCCGACGAGGGTAATTCCCCCCCCCCCCCCCCCGCGCTCGCTGATAAACGTCGGACTACAATACCCAACAGTCTAGCTGGCAGCACCGACCCTTAGCAAGATGGACTACAATTCCCAGAGTGCCTTGCAGAGCCTGTCTTCGCCTAGGCTGCATTCTGACCACTGGGTGGCGTCCGCACCTTACGGTAATCCAGTATCATCCACACTTCAGCCCTCGTTCAGATATGCTCCGCAAATTCCTCTTGTCGGGTTTGGTCTCAGAAAGATCCTCTTCCAGGAGGAGTCTTCCTAACTAGCTTTTACGCTGTTGCTGCAGTGCAATTTAGACCTAGAAGACCCTAGAGGCAAATCTGGCTTCTTCACTTCAAAAATAGTGACTTCCTACTAAGAGAGAAAGCCACACCGCCCCCCCCCCCCACAACTATCCCACCCACCCACTCCCGCCTCCCCACCACCAAGAAGCTTCAAGGACATTTTATGTTTTAGGCCAAGCATTCAGAGAGATTTTGTAAAGGACACTTTTGGAACTGTATGTAAGGTACTTAATTCCCTGCGTTGGAATGCCTGTGGTGTAGATGGCAAAGCAAACAAAAGGAGTAAAGTGTTGGCCAAATAATTTTGTAAATATGATTTTTATACTTGTGTGTGATATACAATGAGGGCTAGGCAACACCAGCTAAAAATGGTCAGTGAAGTTACAGATTGTCTTCCTCCTTGGGAAGGGCTATTATTTTGCTAATGGATAGGTTTCCGTACTAGAAAGTTTGAAAGAAAGGAGAAATCAGACACATACACACACACACACACACACACACACACACACACACACACACACACACCCATTCACTAAGGAAGAATAGAAGCAATGAGGAAAGCAGGGGAAGGGGGATCTAAATAGCCCCTTCCGCCTGACCAGGCGGTGGCGCAGTGGATAGAGCGTCGGACTGGGATGCTAAAACCCACGTTAGAGACCCCAAGCTCGCCAGCTTGAGCTCGGGCCCATCTGGCTTGAGCAAAAGCGTTCTGCTGAAGGCTGGGGTTAAGGCACATGTGAGAAAGCAATCAATGAAAAACTAAGGTGTTGCAACGGCAACGAAAAACTAATGATTGATGCTTCTCACCTCTCTCTGTTCCTGTCTGTCTGTCCCTATCTATCCCTCTCTCTGACTCTCTCTCTGTCCCTGTAAAAAAAAATTAAAATAAAAAAAAACATTTAAATAGCCCCTTCCTCTCCCCTCTTCTTAAAAGTTTTAAGACCTTAACGGGCGATTTCCAATGCTTATTCTCTGACATCACTTAAACCTGCTCCCATCCTGAAATCGTGTGATTGACGTGTACCTCTAGACAAAGGATCATGAGAACTTGTATGTGAACTTGTGTTCTGTAAAGGGTATATAAGATGAAAGAAATCTAAATTCAGGGAGCACGTGTCTTTGGAGTCAGTAGCCCCGCGTGCTCTACCAGTTTATTAATAAATTCTCTTTTCCTCTTATAAAGTTATCTGAGTGTCCTCCGTTTGGTGGCTTTCATGCAACACTACTATGGGTCAAGCATTTTGCTAGTGGTTTTCTCTTCAAGTTGCCCTCTATCCCAAAACCCTAAACACAGCCAGCATCTGCATCCTACCACCTGTGACCTCATGATGGAGTATCATCCAGTGTATTAGATAAAGTTCAGGTCACTTCCTCCCCGAGAACAACTACATTTCCTGGCTTCCAGGAGAGATCACCAGTGTCGGTGGCAGTCAGTCCTGGGTTATAATCCCAGTTTTGCCACTTTAGGCAAATTGCTAGAAATCTCTCAGTTGTGAAGACTGGTGAGCAGTGTATGCAGAGCATTTGGGCACAAAGTAAATGTGTATTTCTTTCTTCTAGCCACTCTCTAAAAACAAAGCCCAAAACACAGGCCCTAGAAACACCAGGGGAACAGGGGAATATGCTGGCCACACCCTCACTCATCATCAAGGGGATATCCTACAGTCCCTGACCAGAGCTCTTTGGTTTCAGCTCCAGCAATCAATCCTCCCAGACTGGTCAATTCCGAGGGGCAAGGCTGGACTAGCTGAGAACCCTCTCTTCGTTTAGGCCTGGCGGCTTAGGTCTGCAGCAGCTGCATTCTAGCCCCTAGCCTTCACCATGCCAAACAGTCTGTCCAGACCTGAGCCAACCAAGCTGGGGAAGACTGGGGGCTCAGACTGCTTAGGCTGAAAGCTAGTGCTCAGGATTCCTCAGTCTCTCTCTCAGGGTGCAGGGTAAGTCTTTATTATTCCCTGCTCCCTGTTACACAGACATTCTGGGCCCTCCTTAGAGGCAGTACCCCTTGCCTCTCCCTCCTGTGTCAGTGCCTAGGGGAAAAGGCCAAGGGTTGAGGGTTCTGGGAAGAAACATGGGGGTGGGGAGCAGGGAGAGCAGGGGTCAGCTAGTCCCTAGAGGCTAGCATAGCCAGAGAAGAGCATCCTGCATTCCCAGGAGAGAGGACAGCTGAGGTGAAAGCTACAGTTGGCTGGCCTGTCTGTGGGTCTGGGCTCCTCCCTGCTGGCTGCCTTTGGCTGCCCACAGAAACCTGAGTCACAGTCACGGCCAGCCGCCCCACCCCACCCAGCCTGCTGAGAAGCAGGGACGTTCTGGAGAGACTAGAGGCGGAGCCTCTCCTTGCCTGTCTTCCAACCTCTGAGATTCTTCCTCTCTCTGCCTGCCATTCTTCCTCTTGGCATCTTTTTTTGAGGGGACTGAATTAGGGGGGTGTCATCTCAGGCTAATCTATGGGGTTTCCTCCTGGCTTGGATGGGAAGGAAGTTAAAGGCTCCCTGGACAGCTACTCAAAGGACTCTCGGTACAGTTCCATCATTTTCCCAAATCCCAATTTCTCTCCACCACCCCTAAGGGCCAGAACACTTAGGAACTCTAGGCGCACTCCTTTCCACCCTCATCTCCTTCTCCCTGGAAAAGAACACAGCACCCTGGCTGTGTAGCCCAGTTAGTTAGAGCATCATCCGGAAGTGGCAGAGGTTGCTGGTTGGTTCGATCCCCAGTCAGGGCACATACAGGAACAGATAGATATTTCTGTCTGTTTCTCTCTCCCCCTTACTCTCTAGCTAAAATCAATACAATAAAATTTTTTACCAAAAGAGAGAGAGAGAGAGAGAGAGAGAGAAAAGAACAGAGCAAGAACAGCTTCTCATCCCTAAAAGGGACTTTAGACAAGGACCACTTCTCAGGAATCCAAAGGGTTGAACTTATTTGGTCTTGGATCTGAGTTTTTCCCCCTCAAATCCCTCTCTGATCTTCCACACCCCAAGAGCTGGAGGAAGGGAGGCCTTATTGCAATTGGTGTCACCAATGCTCCCAGAGGACATCCCCCACCCCCAGCACCAGAAAGTGGGCCCTAGAGTCTCTGGCTCCCCAGGAAAGCAATCTGG
Source organism: Rhynchonycteris naso (assembly GCA_037038555.1). Taxonomy (NCBI): domain Eukaryota; kingdom Metazoa; phylum Chordata; class Mammalia; order Chiroptera; family Emballonuridae; genus Rhynchonycteris; species Rhynchonycteris naso. The sequence continues at coordinate 210,501,799 of CM072997.1, read as the reverse complement.
GTTTCAGACCCCTTCCACCAACAGTACCTTGGGGGTGGGGTAGGAAAACCTGGTGTCAGTTCTTCTCAGCTGTCCCATCCCGTCATGAGGCCCCTCCCACTTCCTACTATGTGGGTGTGGAGGGAGCCTCCAGGGCCTTGGTCTTGCTTGATTCAGGTCCCTATGTCAAGTCTCCCGGTGATTTCCTTCACTCTTCAATCAGGTTCATCCTGGACCCCACCTCGCCAAACCTAGGAGGTTGTATAGACCACCTGCTTTCCCGGTAAAAGGATCAGAGAGGGGACATATTTCTGATCCCCATTCAAAGGCCTGTCTCCCACCCCACCCCACCCCAGCCCAGGCTGTGTTAAGACTAACAGCTCCTTCACGCCTGTTTCCGTAGAGGGGGAGAGGACTTCCCTGGGTACTGGGGAGGCACTGTAGAGGTGAGGGTTCCTGCCCCTCACCTAAAAGGTCAGGGCATCCTGTTGGAGCTTTAGCTCTGGACATTGCAAGTGCCCCCACTTGTTCCTTTTCCAGAATGTTTAATATTGGGGGGGGGGCGTGTGAAAGCCCTCAGGCACTGTCTGTCACTCAGCCCCAAACTCAAAGAAAGACACCCTCTCTAAACTCTCTCAATTGCAGAGGCCTGGATCTGCCAGGGATCCTGGTCAGTTAGAAGGAGAATGGAAAGAAGTCCACTCCATCTGTCTCTCCTGACTGCAGCAAACACAGGACGTTGCTGCTCTCCAGGCTCCATCCTCCCCGGTAGTCACTGTGGACACCTCAGCATGCAGGAAGCCTTCTGAGGCTGGGGAGGAAAACTGTCAAGTTGCCTAACTCCCCAAACCCAGCCAGTCTGCACAATTAGCATCTTGTGAGGGAGTGCAGGCACCCCCACCCTTAATCTAGGAAAGGGTTCCTGAATTTGGGCATCATTAATGTTTTGGGGCCTGATGATTCTTTGTTCTAGGAGCAGTCCTGTGCATTGTAAGATGTTAAACGGCATCTTTAGCATCTAAGTACTGGATTTTAGTAACACCCCCAGTTGTGACAAACCAAAAGTGCCTCTAAACATTGCCAAATGACCCTAAGGGGCCTAAAATGCCTCTGGTTGAGAATCACTGATGGAGGCTAATAGCGGTGTGTCCTTGCAGTGAGCTCTGCAAAGTCAGTCTTAGCTCATTAGACACAACAGAGGACTTCCAGTTCTATTGCTCACCCTTCCCCTTCTGGAGAATCTTCAACGGCTCTCCATGATCTAATATCATGTAGATGATGATGTCAGCTGGTGTTCAAATCCATCCCTGACCTATCTTTTCATTTTTTAAAAGATTTTATTTATTCATTTTAGAGAGAGGAGAGAGAGAGAGAAGGGGGAGGAGCAGGAAGCATCAAGCCCCTTATGTGCCTTGACCAGGCAAGCCCACAGTTTTGAACTTGTGACCTCAGCATTCAAGGTTGTTGCTTTATCCACTGCGCCAACACATGTCAGGCCCTATCTTTTAATCTTTAGCTACCATTTTGCCCTCCACTATTCTTGAGCTCTAGCCAAGGAACATATCTCACTGTATCTCACTACTCTTACCCATATGCCGCTGTCCCTGCAGTCAGCTCAATATCAGGGGTGGGGGGTGGGGAAGAGCCATCGCAGAGAGCTCTTCCCGTTAGGTTCTGTTCATGAATCCTCCTAAGTCCAGTCACTGACTGGCTCAGGGTGGGCCTGTTCAGTTCTGGAAAATGCAGAGTTCTCTCTGACCTCACAAAGGACAGTCCTGGGTCCCATCACCCTCACCCTACAGTAGGGGTGACTGGTAACAAAGAAGATGAGGGGGTCTGCTTCTCATCATAATTTGCTTTAACCGTTGAAACCCCATCATCCAGGATCGTGCTTATTTTTTTAAATTATTTTTATTATTTATTCATTTCAGAGAGGAGAGAGAGAGAGAGAGAGAGAGAGAGAGAGAGAGAGAAGGTGGAGAGGAGCAGGAAGCATCAACTCCCATATGTGTCTTGACCAGGCAAGCCCAGGGTTTCAAACCAGCGACCTCAGAGTTGTAGGTCGAGGCTTTAATCCACTATGCCACCACAGGTCAGGCCAGGATCGTGCTTATTAATTAAGCATTTCCTATATGCCAGGCACCTCATCTGTGTTACAGTGTTTAACCTTTACAACACCCCCATGATATGGAATGGTACAATTATTTTTCTGACTTATAGGTGAGCAAACCAGGTTTCAGAAAAGTTAAGACACTGGCTTAGGGTTACCAGCTCCACCTGCAGGCCTTCTTTCATTCTCTTCTAAAGATTTCGAGCTGAAAGGGGGACTATTTCTTCCCTATTCCCTCCCCAGAGTTCAAGCCCCCAACTACTCTTCCTAGGTTGCCTGAGACCCAGACCCCTTTGTTCTCCACCCTCCCCCTTGAAATGGCTGCTCTCGGGAGCTGCTCAAAGCAGGGAGACATTGGCGGGAAAAGGGGGAAGGAGGACAATATCTCACTGGGCCTAATCTCTGGACAATGGAGAACTGACCTTCTAGAGGTCAGCACAAAGGGCAGGGCTGGGGTGGGCATGTCCAGTTGCACCTCCTCCTTCCTCTGTCAGTCTCTGCAGCACCACCATAATCGATCCACCTTCCCAGCAAGCTCCCCTGTCTCTGCCCAGGCTGCGCCTTACTTGGCTGGAGGCCCCATTTCAGCTGGCACTAACAGAGATTTGGGGATCCACTACGGCGGGCTGGGAAGTGGGGTTCTTTGTGGGAGGGGAGTCAGAAAGGGCTCAGTCCTTCCTTCAACTGGCCATAGGGGAGAAAATTCTTCCGAAGAGATTGAAGGGGTCGTCTGATGATGGGTGGGGAGGTTCTGGGCCAGGACCACCCAGTTTGGAGCTGGGAGGGACCCAGCAGATTAGAGACCTGGGTAGAGCAGCGGCGCAGGCCTGTAATTACCCCGGAGGAGCAGGGAAGACACCAACCATAACATGCTGGAGGAAGGGCGGTAGCAAGGCTCCGGGTCTTTCCCCATCCCTGCCACGACCAGGAGAGAGAAAGGCTAGCCCTTTTAGGGGTCTCCTTCTGACCCCCTGCAGGTGTCCCAACGTTACCCGAGTGGGTTTTATTTGAGGTGGATTTGGGAAAGGATTTAGACTTGAAGCTACTGCCAAGGCCCCAGAGCCGGAGCTCCAAGGTGGGATTCGGGGCTCCCAGTCCGGCTTCTCCAACTCCCCCTATCCTAGCGGCGGGTGAGTCACCGGAGCGCTCCCTACATAGTCTTCTCGCGCGGCGGCGCATACCAACGCTCGGCCTCAGGGGGAGGCAGCTCGATAGGGGTCTTCCCGGAGCCTTAGTGGCCCCTCAGCCGCAACCATAGGAGAGGCGTCCGGAGGCTCAAGGTCTGGCGCTACAGGGCGGGGGCGAGGTGGGCGGGACGGGCATGCGGCAGCTCGGTTCCCTGGTACTGCGGGGGTGACTCTCCCCGTGTCGCACTTGGTACGCTCCAGTAGAGAGGCCAGGCCCAACCCGGGCGGTACAATAGGGTTGGGCCGCGGCAGGGACTGGGCCGGCGCCGGGTAGGGAGCAGGATCGCGGCCGGAGCCGTCAGACCCCGGGTGGCCGGCGACTCCGAGACTCTCAGGCCACTAGTCAAGCCAGCCTCTACTTTCCCGGAGCGCCCCTGCCTCCGAGTCGTTGCCCGCCGGGCCGGGCTGGGCGTGATGCGCCGCGGGACCCCTGTCCTGGCCGCTGGCCGCCGCCGCCGTCGCCGCTGAGACCCCGAGACACCCCAGTGACGCCGCAGCCATGGAGAACGGCCCACATGCCGACCCGGGTGCCCGCGAACCCCCAGGTATGCCGGGAGCGACGCAGAGGCGAGATGGGGGCTGGTCGAGGAGCCTCGGAGAGGCCGAGGACGAGGCTAGCCCCCCTGGGCGGGGACCCCTCCCCCGCCGCGCCATTTGACCACTTGAAGTTTAAAAATAAAGACTGCTGCGGTGGCGGCGACTCAGGGCTACTGAGGCATCTTCTGACAGCTACCTCTTCCCCCAGTTCGGGCGCTGGGGCGCACTGGGCGGCGGGATCCACAAGGACCCCCTCTCGAGAGTCGTCGGGTGACCCTTCCGCCCCAACCCAGTGCCACCTCGATTTCCCCGCCCCCACACCCTCTTCCCATCCACCCAGTCCCTGAAGATCCTCTTCAACTGAGCCCGTGCGTCTGTCCTCCTTCCTATCACCGGTCGGCACGTGTGACTCCTGCCTGAATGTGTGTGTTAGGTCTAGAGTCTCAGGACTGGAGCCCTGCATACCGAAGCCTAGGCCCTGGCGCCCCCCAGGCCCGGGCTCAGACCTCGCCCCCACCCCATCCTTCCAGCTGCCGCGCAAAGGGCCTGTTGCTGCTGCAGACGGGCGGGCTGGCGGGCAGGCCGGGAGGGGAGGGGAAGGGAGGGAAGGGGGAGGTCTCTAGCGTCGGCTGCCAAGTAACCCGCCGGATGGAGGCGAGGGGGAGGGGGAAGCAGCATTGTTTGGGGCGAGGGCGGGAGCTGGGGAGTGGGACGATTCCCTTGCGACCGGGCCAACTCCGGAGCCCACCCAGCCCGATTTGGGGAGGAAGGAGACAGAAATAAATCTTATCCCGCTCGTCCACCTTCCCAGCCTCTCTGGGCCTCAGTCTCCCCCTGGAGAGTGAAGTAAAGGCTCAAGGCCATCACCCCGGGAACTTGCCACATCATTCCTCAGCCTGAGACTTTGGATTTACCCCCCTTACTCTCTCTCTCTCTCTCTCTCTCTCTCTCCGGGCCCCAGACCATCAAAGCTCTCCCTCCCCTCACCCCACCAATCATCAGCTCCCAGGACTTCTGCAAATCCCATTCCGGTCTGAGAGCAGCTGATGAGGGGGTGGGGACAGATTTCTGGTTGGGCCTGGCATTGAAGGGAGGGATTTCTCTTTTCCTTCCTGGAAGGGGAGGGAAGAGCATGATTGCTGAGGACCTAAGTTCTGTTCCCACTGACTCAGGGGGGAGTTGGCCCCATCCCCACACCTCCATAGAGTCCTAGAGTCTGTCTAATCCTCACCATCACCTGCCTGGCCCTTGGGGCGTGTACCCAGAATGAAACAGTGTCTGTGGGTGCGGAGAGCCCGCGACAAGGTGGAGCTTCTTGGCTGTGGGTGGGCCCCTCCCTAAGCTAGCGTGGGTGCTTGGAGGGGACCATGTGGGTGTGGGGAGCTAGAGGCTGCAGAGGAGAGGCTATTAGACTGGTGTGGTTTTGGAGGTTTGTAGGCTGTGCTGAAGCAAGGGTGCTTAGGTCTGTCTTGTTTCTGCTGAACCTAAGAGGAGACACCCCAGAGGCCCAGCCTTGGCCAAGTCCATCCAGTACTGGCCCTTTGCACCTGAGGGTCCCTGGCCCTGATGTGTATGTACATCAGGGTCTGAAATGGCTGGTGACTGGGCCATAGATTAGGGCCTGAGTGACTGGCTACTTTATAATTAGGGCACTTGAGTGGGATACCTGGACTGAGTCTGAGGGCATGGATGGGTTGCTTGGCTGTCCGGGGAAGGCTACATATGGGCCTGTATACAGGGTTCTAGTTGGAAAGACTTCTTTCTATACAGGGGTCTGGATAGAATAACATGAGAACCTGGATCATAATGTTGCCTATTCCTGACACAGAGAAGTTGCCAGAGGCCCCTCTGAGCCAAGGGCTTCTTAGGAATGAAGGTTCTGCCCACTATAGGTGCCCTGTAAGAGTCTGAGGCATGGCTCTGAGACTGAGTGCACATGATATGATCCTGCCCTCTTTGAGTTCCTTTTGCACACTGAGCATTATTAAGAGGCAGCAAAGAGTAGGGCATAAGTGTGGCACCCACCTTTGGGTCAGAGCACCAGTTTGGAAATGCCATTAATCCATTTACTAGCAACTGGACTGAAGCAAGTGACTTATCTTCTCCATATACAGTTTATACCCTGAAAAATGGAGGCAGTGTTATCAGTCTTGGGGGTGTTAAAGTGAAGGTTAGAGATGAGGTACCTAAAGGACCCCGGCAGGCAGACACCTTCAGGACAGTGTTATTACATTACTGTGATTATGCTCATTGGAACTGGTGCCAGCAGGGAGGTATGAAATGCATATAGGGAAGGCAAAGGCAAGACCTGGGAGTCAATTTGCTTAAGAGTGTAGACTCTGAAATCAAAATCTCCACTTCACAACTTATTATCTTAGCAGCAGGTAAGTTGCTTAACGACAGTCTTAAGTTTTTCCCATCTATAAAATGAGAATTATGCTAGAAATTATTTCATAGAGTCACTAGAGTCATTAAATTAGTTAAACAGCCTGACCAGGTGGTGGCGCAGTGGATAGAGCATCAGCCTGGGACACTGAGGATCCAGGTTCAAAACCCCGAGGTTGCCAGCTTGAGTGTGGGATCATAGACATGACCCCATGGTTGCTAGCTTAAAGCCTAAGGTTGCTGGCTTCAGCGATGGGTCTCTGGCTCAGCTGTAGCCCCCTCCCCACCCCCGTCACGGCACATATGGGAGAGCAATCAATGAACAACTAAGGTGCCACAGCTATGTGTTGATGCTTCTCATCTCTCTCCCTGTCTCTCTCGTAAAAAAAAAAAAAATTAGTTAAACACAAAACACTTAGTCTAGGCCCTGGCATGTAGTTAGTGCTCAATAAACACTAGCTAGTTGATATTTGTTATTACTTTTAATTCCTTTGGAGGTCTGAGGAAGAAGTGTGATTAATTAGAACTTCAGGAGGTGAATGTGGGACAGGGCAAGGGCCGTGGGTGTTCTGACAGACATCGCCAGGGTGTAATGGGCAGTGGGAGGAGGAGAGGACACAGAAGCTGGGTACAGCCAGCCAGCACACCCGTGCTGATGCCGCGTGCCCGGTGCTGGCTGTGCAGATGGCAGAGAAGTGAATCAGACAGGCGCTACCCTCAGGGAGCTGCTGGCCCAGTGGGGGAGGCAGATGTGCTCATTGTAGGGAAGCTCAGATATAATGGTGACCCAGTGGTCAGAGGGCTCACTTGTAGAAGGCTTCCCAGAGGAGGAGGCATTTGAGGGGGACTTGAAAGGGTAAGGAAACATTAGTGAGGCTCATGCAACGGTCCCTGTTTCTGCATACAGCAGCCAGCCTGGCCAGAGCCTGTTGCTGACAGCTTCCTCCCTCCTTGGGCTGGTGGGCCCAGTAATGAGGCCTCTAATGAGCCCCTAATGTGCAGTCATGCATATGCAAATAAGGAGGAGGAAAGGGCACGAAGCCAGCTTAATCCCCTCCTTCCCCTCAGGCTAGGCATCAGTAATTGGTGGGGCTGGGCTGAGGGAGCAGAGTAGGGAGCTAAAAGGGGTGGGGGGTGCAGACTAGAGGTAGTGGCACTTGAAGGCAGTCAGGGCAGGTCTCAGGCCTGACCTGGGCTGGAAGTTAGGTCAAACGCAGCTGGGAGCCACGTCCTTGGGTCCCCATTGGGCCTTGGGGCCAGTGAGGGCACCAAGGAGCCAGGCCCAGATAATGCAGCTTTGTTGACGGTGACAGCTCTGCCTGGCACCCGGGACACAGACTTCAGTGGCTTTTGCATCACCTCTCAGTTGCAGCTCTGTCCTGAGGGGAGCAGAGACCATGGTAGCAGTGAGAGAACATGGTATGGCTGCCTCTGTCAGCATCCCTTGCCATTTCTAAGAGCAGTTGTGGGCCAGGAATAGATTCCCTGGTGACCCAACTTGTTCCCCACTCCTATTTAAGGGCCTTCTCTGTGCCAAGCACTGTGTTCAGCATGTCACATGCATTGTCTCGTTTGATCCTCCTAAGTAGAGAGTAATAGTATCCCCATTTTACAGATGAGGCTTAGAGAGGCCAAATCACTAGCCTAAAGTCACACAGATAGGAACTGGCAGGGGCAGAATTTGAACCCAGGTCTGTCTGACTCTAAAACCTGTACACCAAACCTCTATGCTAAATTATCATGGCCAAGCCAGCCAGTGACAGTTGGGCCCACTTTTCCTTGCATGACTGGACTTGGGGACCCCATGATCTTTTCTCTCTGGTAGGCAGAGGTAGAGCATGTTCCTCTGCATCCCCACATCCTGCCTGTTTGGAGTCTGAACAAGTCAGACCAGAAGGAGGGCTTGGCCCCAGGCAGTGGTAACAGTCCAGCCAGTGGGCCATCCTCAGGCCTTGGCCTTTAGCATCTAGGCCTCAGTGTGAGCAGCCCTGCACGGGCTGAGGGAGGGCCATGGTGAAGCCCAGACTGTGGGATGGGGTCATTTCCTCCCGCCTAAAATAACAGGAAGTGGGTGCTCCTGATTGGAGGCTGGGAACAATGGCTGCCAACCTGGCCAGAGAGCGCCTTCAGATCTGCAGTCTCAGTTGGGTTCCCGGCTTTGTCACCCACGGAGGCCTGTTACCTTGCCCAGTGTCCTGCCAAGGGCCTGTGGCCTAGGTTCTGAGGGCTGCTGGAGCAGGCTGCCCACTCCTAAATACACTCCCTCTCAGAGCTGGCTCAGCGGTAGTAATGCTGCCCCCTAAGGGTCTCCTCTGTTCCAGCACCGTGATCAGGATCAGGCAGCCCCAGCGTTTGTCCTTTCTGCCTACCCCCCATCCTCCCAGCAGATCTCTCCAGGAGAGGAAGCTCAGGAGGTTGCCCCTTTGCGTAGCAGAGGGAAGGTACAAACTGTCAAACTGAGTCATGTCCAAACCTCACCTTTGCTATTCACCAGCTATGTAACTTCAGCAAGTATCTTAACCTCTCTGAATGTATTTCCTCACTTGTAAATGGTGTAATATCTACCTCCTAGGGTTGTGGTGAATATGAAATGGACTGATGTGTTTATAAAGTATTTGGTTGTAACTGACACTGTAGTAGCTGTTTTTACTGTTCGCTGGACTTGTCCTGGGCCCAGAGGGGCAATGCAGAAGTGACCTGGATGAGGCTGTATAAATATACTAGGAACATTGTGTTTCTGAGTGCTGTGTGTGTGTCTCTGAGGCACACAGAGGGGATCTCTGGCTCTGTGTGTGTGTGTGTGTGCGCGTGCACACACACACATGTGAATGAGTCTATGAGAGAGAGAGAGGAATGTGTCTCATCTCTTGCCATTGTGTGAGCTCTGTCCACGTTGGGTGTTTCTCTCTCTCTGTGGTGTGTACTCTCTGTCTCTGTGTATCTTTGCCCCTTTGTTGGCCTCACTGTCTTCATTTATCTAGTCCAGTGCTATAGCCTAAGGAGCTTCTGTGAGGGCCAGGAGGGTTCTGGCTAGGGGTGCTGATCTCTGTCCCAGCTCCTCTCTGCCTCCCCCTGCTCCCTGTTCAGGAGTGCTATCTGTGCACCCCCTCCATGCCAGCTCTCCCTGGCACTCCTTGCTCTGCCCCCTGCAGGAGGGCCACCTCCCCCACCCGCTGCCCTGGTGCCTCACTTCCTGCCTCCTGGTGGCCAGCCTGGGCAGGAGCTTGTCTTCCCTGCATTCCTGCACTCTGAGCTCAGTGCCTGCGGGCCCCACCTGCACCCTTCACCATCATGGGGGAACCTCCCCAAGGGAACCACCAAACCATTTCCTTCAAGGATAAGCAGGAGCCTGGGGGAGGGATGATGCCTATCAAAAACAGTGTGACATAAGGGTTTTGTCACCAGATAGCCTTGGGTTCGTATCCTACCTCTGACATGAGCGATTCACTTAATCTGTTTGAGTAAGTTTTATTACCTGTGACTCAGGTAAGAAAACCTACAGTACTTTCCATGTAGGATTGTCATAAGACTGAAATGAGATGAGGGAAAGTGTATCGTATATAGTTGGGCTCCAGTAAATACTTATTTCCCTCTCTCGGCTTAGGAGCTGGAAGGGCATACACAGGGCTCAGATATGATCAAGAGGTTTAGGGTTAGAGAGGGTAGGCTTTGGAGAAGCTTGGGTTTGATTATGTAATGGCTAAGTAGCTTTCACAATCCATTTGTCCATCCATCCATCCATCCATCCATCCAGGTGTCCATTAAACAGACTTGGAAGTCCTATTCCATGCCAGACAGGTATGATATAAGGCACTCAGGCTGCAAGAAGGGTCAAGACCTAGTCCCTTCTCTCCATGAGCTCTCACATTGGCAGGAAGGCAAACAGAAAAGCCAGACTGAGTTATCAGTGTTGGGGAATATTTGGCAGCAGTTGGGGTGGGAGGAGGGAGGGATAAGAGGAAAGGACTGCCAGCTCCCAGGGTGGACAAGGCAAGTAATGTGACAGGCCCTCTTAGAGACTTAGAGACTTGGCCTGAATTTTTACCCAGACCCCAGGCACAGTCTTCTTGGGACTCTTGAGAAGACGAGACATATTGACCTTATGACCAGCTCCTGCACCTTTGCCCTGCTAATGCTCTTTGTGCCAAGAAATAAATACAAACTATCTGTCTCTTATCCAGCTCTTAACAAATACTTCTGGTGATATCGATGTAGCAAAATAAAACTTACAGTGGCTAAAACCTCACACTTTGACACAAACCAAAAATAAAATAAAATAAAATGATCACATTTCAGGATTGAAAATGAGAATAATCAGATTGACTTAATCATACCATTTAGATAACTAATCAAGGAATTAATTTGGCTTAGTATTATTTGTTCCAGATAACACTGTCCCAGTTACATTTTGTTAGGGTTGACATAATTCTGAGGGAAATATTTGTATTCCAGTTCAACAGTCCGCCAGGTCAGAGAAAAGGAGTTCCAAAAGTCCTGTTTGCCTCTCGAGAAGTCTTTCTTGTTGAGCTGCTGAAGTAAACACTCATTATTGTTATGAACTTCTACCTGAGTGCCCTAGTCCAGGAAGCTGCCCAAGCTCAACTGACATGGAGTTGTTGTTTTGCTTCCCTTTAAGAGTTTACTCCTTTGCCATAAATTGCCACATGGTTTGCTCTTTGTTTGAGTAAAAATCTCCTTCTCTATGCACCTTCTCTAGGCAAGAGTGGCTTCCAACACCGCACTTTATTCTCATTCAATAGCATTTCGTGGCTGTCTCCGTGTACTTGGCAGTGTGGTATCTGCTGGTGATACAGCAGTGAGCAAAGCAGACATGGCCCAGCCCTTGCAGGGCTTCCTCACAAAGGCTGACAATTAAAACAGAACCACATGAGGCCCTGGCTGGTGGTTCAGTGGATAGAGTGTTGCCCTGGTGCACCAGGGTGGTGGGTTCAATCCCTGCTCAGGGCACATACAAGAAGCAACCAATGAGTGTACAACTAAATGGAACAACCAAGTGGAACAATGAGCTGATGCTTTTCTTTCTCTCTTTCTTCCTCCCCCTCTCCTTCTCTCTCCCTCCTCTCTCTGTCTCGCACCAATGGAAAAATTTTTTTTTTTAAATGAGGAAGTTTAACATCGACATAGTCACAGTGCTCCAAACAAGAGGCACATGAAGCCATGACTGTATATATAAGGGACTTGATTCTGATCAGAGAAGCCAAGGGAAGGGCTTCCCTAAGGAAAGGAAGACTGAGCAAGGTAGGATATGAAGGGTAAATGGGAGTTGCCCAAGAGGAGAAAGAGGATGTGCACAGACCCCATGGCTTAGGGGGAACATGGATGGCTATCAGAATTAAAAGGTCGGCGTGGCTAGAGCACAGGCAGCAAGTGGGTAACCTGGAGAGGAGATTCAAAAGGGTGGGCGGGGCAGGGATAGGAACTACAGCCTACATCAGACTTGCAATTTGAGTTCAAGAATTGTATCTTTATCTTCAGAGCATTGGGAAGCCACCGAGAGGTTTCAAGTGGTGAAGAGTGACATGATCAGATTTGCATTTGGAAACAATTACTCTGGCTGCTCCGTGGAAAGCAGAGCAAGACTGGGTGCGGGGACAGGAGTGGGAGGGCTTTGCAGTCGTCAGGAAGAGAGATGCTGATGATATCTGCTGGGATGCAGTTCACCGATTTATTTGTTCCACAGATAGTGGTGGAGCACCTGTGTGCTGGGGTCTGTCGGCCTTAGAGATAGAACGGCCAACAATGTAGACAAAAATTGTTCCCTCGTGTAGATTATCTTCTGCCAATGGGATAGAGTATTAAAATGGTGTTAATGCTTGTGGAGAATAATAAAGTAAGAAAGAAGAAAATACATTTGGAAAGCGGAGGGAGATGTCAACTGTAGTTTGTAATTTTTCAAAATTATTTTTTTAAATTGTTTTGGCAGAGAGGGAGAGAGAGAGAAAGAGAGAGAGAAATCATTTGTTGTTCCACTTATTTATGCATTCATTGGTTGATTCTTGCATGTGCCCCGACTGGGGATTGAACCCACAACCTTGGTGTAGTGGGACAATGTTGTAAGCAACTGCACTACCCGGCCAGGACCTGCAGTTTGTATTTTTTTGTTATTATTATTACTGATTTTTAGAGAGAGTGGAAGGGAGAGAGACAGACAGAAACATCATTTTTGTATATGCCCTGACCAGGGACAAACTGACCAACTGAGCCATCCACCAGGGTTGTAGTTTGTAATTTTAATTAGACGGGTCAGGGAAGTTGTCAATGAGAAATGACATTTGATTAAAGACTGAAGGAGGTGAGGCATGCATAATCTGGGGGCAGAGAATTCTTGGCAGAGGGAACAGCAGGTGCATAACCCTGAGGCAGGAGCGTGCCTGGCACAGTAGCTGGAATAGAATGAGCATGGGGCAAAGAGGAGGAGATGAGGCCTAAGAGGTAATAATGTGCTGGTGAGGGAGAATCCTGAAGGGCATTGGGAGCCATTGTGGGGCCTTTGAGTTTTTTCTTCCAGGGAGATGGGGCACCTTTGGACGATTTTGTCAGAGGAGTGATTTGATCTGACTTATTTTTTTAAACACAATCACTTGCTGCTGTGTTGATAAAAAACCAAAGGGGAACCAAGAATGTCAGTGAGGGTAGGGATTTTTTAAGGGGATGGTAGTGGCTGAACCAAGATGTTAGAAGTGGAAATAGTAAAAGTGATTTGATTCAGAATATATTTTGCACATTGAGCTAGAAAGATTTACTGAAAGATTAGATGTGGGGTATGAGATAAGAAAAGACTCTAAAAATGACTGACTCCAAGGTTTTGACCTAAGAAACTGGAAGGACAGGGTTGCCATTGAATGAAAGGGGGAAAACTCAGGGAGGAGCAGCATTTGGGGGGAGAGAATATCAGGAACTCAGTTCTGGACGTGTTAAATTTGGGGTGCATGTAAGCCATCCAGGGATGTCAAGTAGAGAGTTGCAGGAGCGAAACTGGGACTCAAGGGAGAGGTCTGGGCTGGAGAAACAAATTTGGTTGTCATCAGCAGAGTGATGGTATTTAAAACCGTGAGTCTGGATGAGATCACCGAGGGAGTACATGTATACAGAAAAGAGATGAGGTTCTCCGCTGAGCCCTGGGGCACTCAGGCACTGAGAGGTTAGCAAGTTAAAGAGGGATCAGCAAAGAAGTCTGAGAAGTCACAGCCAGCAAGGTAGAAGGAAAACCAGGAGAGTGTGTTTTCAAAGCCAAGTCAGGAAAGTGTTCAAGGAGCACCAAGGGATCAACCATGTCAGGTGTGGCTGATAGGTTAGCAAGACAAGGACTGACAAATGGCTGCTGGATTTAACAATGTAGAGGCCATTGGTGACCTTGAGAAAAGCAGGATCATGGAGCAATGGGAGTGGAGGCCTGACCCACAGAGTTTTGTGGCAGAGGTGAGAAGTGGATAGATTCTACTGGAAAGATGCCACACATGATATACCTACTCACTATTGGTCCCAACAACCTGGCAAGGAAATTGAGGTTCAGACAGGTTCAGGGCTTGCCCAAAGTCTCACAACAGAGCTAGGATTCTCCACTCAGGCCAATCCAACTCTGAAGCCTAAGACCTTTCTACTGTGCTGCGTCTGACGCCCAGGTACAGGTCCATCAAGGCCTCTTTCTCTTCCTCCTCCCGGGTTCCCTTCCTGAACTCATCAGGACCTAGTTGGAGATTCAGTGTCTTGCCTAGTGGGTGTGATTTGCCTATGTCTAGACAAACATCCGCCTACCAGTTTTCCTTGCAACACCTACAGCACGCACAGGTGCTAGGAGAACGGCAACATACGGGCCTCACCCTCAGGCTTAGTACTTACACGCTTAGGCCTTTTGGCCCCAAACAGTTCTGGGTTCAGATACTGCCATGTTCTCGTTTGGCACATCTACTCAGTGGGGTAAGCTCTGACTGTCTCATCTGTGTAACGGGGATCAGAATCTCTACCTCTCTGAGTTCACATGCAGACGCAGGGTGGGGATCCAAAGGGTCTGGCTCAATGCCCGGCACATAGTCAGCACTCACTGGATATTTGCCACTACAGTAAGTTCTCATTTATCACCATCAATAGGTTCTGTGACTTTAAGTGAAACAACATACATACAATGAAACCAAGTTTATCCTAGGCTAATTGACATAAACAAGAATTAAGTTTCTACAGTGTCTCATCAATGTTATAACAAAATGCTGTTGTGTGAAACTACATTATTTGAGGACCTGCTGTAGTTTTATTGCTGATTGGAGTTGGAAAGGAGTTTGCAGGTGGTGGGGAAAAAGATCAGCAGTGACCAGGCAGCCTTCTGGAGCTGGCATGGGAGAGCCGTGTGGACTGGCATGAAGTCAAGGCACCACTGGGGAGATAGGGTCTCAGCTGAGGCTCTTGTCTGGAGCCCATGAAGATAGAAGGGAAGGAATGAAGGGAAAATAGTGTGAGTTTCACATAATTTCATTGCATAACATGTATTACCTCATTCTGCCTTAAAGAGAGGCAGGACGGGCCTGACCTGTGGTGGTGCAGTGGATAAAGCATCAACCTGGAATGCTGAGGTTGCCAGTTCAAAACCCTCGGCTTGCCTGGTCAAGGCACATATGGGAGTTGATGCTTCCTGCTCCTTCCCACTTCTTTCTCTTTCTCTCTCTCCTCTTTCTCTAAAAATGAATAAATAAAATCTAAAAAGAAAGAAAGAAATGTCTCACTTTCTAGAAATTAAAAAAAAAGAGAGAGAGAGAGAAAGAAAGGCAGGATGGTGTAATGGGCAATAATTCAAAATAGTCTGCCCTTAGAGCCCACACTCAACCACTGGACAACTGTCTCTCTAAAAAAGATGCCCAGTCCCAAAGGTTATGCCTTGGGAGTCCCCGTACATACATTGTCACCCACAGGGACAGGGAGTTTGCCGCTTCCTGAGAGGGCCAGAGTTCCCAGAGCAGAGGACCCAGTATAGTGGAGGCTCTTAGTAAGAGCAAAAAATGCTCCCCTAGAGTCACCTTCCCATGGACCCTGGCCCTGCTTCGTAAGACCAGGTCAGTGGCTGTGTCCCTATTGGTCCCCTCAGTGCCCGGAGTAGCAGCAGATGGTACTAGGGTTCAACATACAGAGGGTTATCTTTGGAAGCTTTGTAAGACCCACCGGGAAAGGGGGGGAGTGCTATTTCCTGGCACATGAGTTGTGCCAGGCACTTTACTGACATCCCTGTTAGCTTGGGATCATTACCCCCATTTTACATGAAAACTGAGGCTTAGAGAAGGTGACTTACTTGCTTTCCCAAGGTTACCTGCCAGGGAAGCAGGTCCTCCTGGCCTTAGGGTATTAGCATCAGAATTGGGCCCTCGTCTGACTAATACTGAGGTCTGTCTTTCAGCTGCCCCATGGTTTACATTTCCTCACATGTCTGTATACGCAGGTGCATATTCAGTCATGTGGCTTCCTGAATTGGTTTATTAGTATCTTTTACAGGGCTCCTGAAATACTAATGTCATAAGAAATCTGAAGGCCCTATCCAGTTAGCTCAGTCGGTTAAAGCATCGTCCCAGAACACTAAAGTTGCAGGTTTGATCCCTGGTCAGGGCACGTATGGGAAGCAACCAATGACTGCACAACTTAGTAAAACAACAAATGAATGATTCTTTCTTTCTCTCTCTTTCCTTTCTTCTCCCTCTCTCTCCCTTCCTCTGTCTCTCTAAAATCAATCAATTAATAAAAAAGAGTCTGACCAGGCTGTGGCACAGTGGATAGAGCATCAGACTGGGCTGCAGAGGACCCAAGTTCAAAACCCTGAAGTCACTGGCTTGAGAATAGAGTTGCTGGCTTGAGCCCAAAGGTCGCTGGCTTGAAGCCCAAGGTCACTGGCTTGAGCAAGGGATCACTGGCTCAGCTGGAGCCCCCCAGTCAAGGCACATAGGAGAAAGTAATCAATCAATGAACAACTAAGTTGCCTCAACGAAGAATTGATGCTTTTCATCTCTCTCCCTTCCTGTCTGTCTCTCCCTCTCTGTCCCTCTCTGTCTCTGTCTCTGTCTGTCTGTCTGTCTCTCTCTCTCTCTCTCACACACACACACACACACACAAAAGATTAAAAAAGAAAGAAAGAAAAAAAGAAATCTGAGGTTGTTTGGGAAAGAAAAAAAGATTACAAAGTGGACATAGCTGGTTGCCCAACCAATTGTGCTCATGTGATGTCCTTCCTCTTTGCCAGCCCCCTGTGCCCAGCACTGGCACCCTCTGAGTACCAGACCTGGGGTTGGGCACTGTGACCCTGAGGTAAAGCTGAAAGATGAGGGAGGCAGACATGAAAGCCAATCATTAACATTTGGTGCATCAATAAGTTTTTTGTTTTGTTTTGTTTTTTAAGCAAGAGAGAAACAGACAAGGCAGGGAGATGAGAAGCATCAACTCATAGTTGCGGCACCTTAGTTCATTAATTGCTTCTCATATGTCCCTTGACCAAAGGGGTTCC
Organism: Rhynchonycteris naso; assembly: GCA_037038555.1. NCBI lineage: Eukaryota > Metazoa > Chordata > Mammalia > Chiroptera > Emballonuridae > Rhynchonycteris > Rhynchonycteris naso. Next base: position 210,485,106 of record CM072997.1, on the reverse strand, counting down.
AGCCAAGTCAGTGAGGGACCATAGGTTCAAGCCAGCAACCTTTGGGCTCAAGCCAGCAACCATGGGATCATGTTGATGATCCCATGCTCAAGCCCGTGCCTTGAGTTTTCAAACCTGGGGCCTCAGTGTCCCAGGTTGATGCTTTATCTGCTGCGCCAGCACCAGTCAGGCAGTACTACAAATTTTTTCTCAGTTTTTCCAACACACCCTGCTGCCTTCTGCCCCTTTACAAACTCTCTTTGCCAGACCCCTTTCCTCCTGGTTTTGCCAACTGTATGTAGTTCATCCTTTAGTGCTCAGCTTAGTTGTTACTTCTTCTTTTTTTTATTACAAGAACAGAGAGAGAGTCAGAGAGAGGGATAGATAGGGACAGACAGACAGGAACGGAGAGAGGTGAGAAGCATCAATCATTAGTTTTTCCTTTGCCGTTGCAACACCTTAGTTGTTCATTGATTGCTTTCTCACATGTGCCTTGACTGCGGGCCTTCAGCAGACCGAGCCACCCCTTGCTGGAGCCAGCAACCTTGGGTCCAAGGTGGTGAGCTTTTGCTCAAGCCAGATGGGCCCGCGCTCAAGCTGGCGAGCTCAGGGTCTCAAACCTGGGTCTTCCGCATCCCAGTCCGACACTCTATCCACTGCGCCGCCGCCTGGTCAGGCCTAGTTGTTACTTCTTTAGGAAACCCCAAATGTCAGTTAACCTCTCTGCTGTGTTACCCCCCCCCCCCAACATAGTACTTATTCTGTACTGTAAATGCCTAGCTCTTTGTCTACTATTTTCTCACCATTATATCATTAGTATCTGGAACAGGGCCTGGTACACACAGGAAACTCAATGAACAGGTTGGGTGAATGAAAGAGTCAATTGGGCAAGGGAGAGAGCTTCGAGTTGAATCGATGGTGCAGATGTACTGTCTGACTCTCCTCTCTTGTGTTGGTGTTCCAGCTGTGGCAGCCAGGACTCCCCCAGAACCAAGACCTTCACCAGAAGGTGACCCCTCTCCACCGCCACCACCACCACCAATGTCAGCCTTAGTCCCTGACACTCCCCCGGACACCCCTCCTGCCGTGAAGAATGCCACTAACTCTAAGCAGCTCCCACTAAAACCAGAGAGCCCCCCAGGGCCGGTCGGGCCTAGACCAGCCACCCAGCAGGAAGGATCCACTTTCTCAGAAGCAAAGATCAGGGGACCTACTCCACCAGTCATAGGCCCACGGGATTCCAGGCCTCCTCGAAGGAGCAGCCAGCCATCCCCGACAGCAGTGCCAGCCTCCGCCAGCCCTTCCACCAAGCAAGGTGTGTATCGTGTTTTTAGTCCTGGCCCAGACCCCTAGCTCTGGGCCCCAGACCCCTAAGCTCTGGGCCCAGATACTATCAGAGAGGTTTCCCTCTGCCCTGGAGCAGATGGGAAAGGGGTGGGGTGAGGCCTGGCGGGAGGGCCCTGAGGCTGGCTGTCCTCCTTTGGAAGGCCACCTGACCTAAATCTATTCTTGTTCCCTCTACTAAGATGTGAAGAAGGCAGGAGAGAGACACAAGCTGGCAAAGGAGCGGCGAGAGGAGCGGGCCAAGTACCTGGGTTAGTGTCTAGGAAACATCATCATCTTCCTGACCATCATTATCCTCACCATCAATGGAATCATTTGCCTAAATCACACAGCTCATGGAGTCCCTGAGGTTCAAACCCAGAGCTCATACTTTTAATCAAGTCCATTAAAATCTGTCCAGTAGGCCCCAAAGTCAGACAGGGCCCTGGCACTAAAGAACTCATTGTTCCTTCAGTGCCAAGTGACTCCCCCACATAACGCCAGTCGGGGAGAATTAGGCCTCCTGTTCCGGGGACCTGAGTCTGCCAGCAGGAAGCTCTTTCATTTAAGGGGGGGAGTCTGAGAGCAGAGGCACCTCCCTACCAAGCAGGCTGAGAAAGACCCTCCAAAACCCAGGGTAACAGGGAAAGACCCACCCTCTGCGGAATCCCTCACACCCCGTGGGCCCCTTTCCCACAGCAGCCAAGAAGGCAGTGTGGCTGGAGAAGGAGGAGAAAGCTAAGGCGCTGCGGGAGAAGCAGCTCCAGGAGCGCCGGCGGCGGCTGGAGGAGCAGCGGCTCAAAGCTGAGCAGCGCCGGGCAGCTCTGGAGGAGCGGCAGCGGCAGAAGCTTGAGAAAAACAAGGTGTGTCCGTGGTGACTTCTGACTAGATGTGTATGCACTTGCGTACCTGTGTGCGCACGCCTCTGTACCATCTTTCTACATGGTCATATCTGTGTCCACATCTAGAGTTGGGTCTCTGTGGGTACAATATCTGGACATCTGTGCACCTATAGACATGCTTGGGGCAGCACTTGCCAAGGTGGGCACCTGTAACCGTGTGCTGTTAATATAAAGATTTGTGTGTGTGTGTGTGTGTGTGTATGCAGAGATAGATGAGTCTATGTGAGTGTGCTGAGCTCCAGGATGGGAGGAGTGGCCTGGCTCTGCCCAGTGGCCTCAGGCTGAAAGGAAAACCCCAAGGTCAGGACCCTCAGTGTCGGGGGCATGACCCTGCCAGGAGGGGAGAGTCCCACCCTATGCTGGGAGAAGTAGCTCATATATTCAGGAAATGACTCAGGAACAATGAAAAGCTCCCCAAGAACAAGTTGAAAGGGATCTGTTGCAGATAGTTCTTAATCATAGCAAGGATTCATAACCTTGGTTACCTGCAGTGAATCACAGAAAACTTCTTTGAGAGGGCATTGTCACAGGAGAGAGAGGGGTCTTTCTCTTAGGTATGATGAATGATTCTGAGCCCAGACCTCTCTCTCGTTGCCCTCCCCACCAGGAGCGCTATGAAGCAGCCATCCAGCGGTCAGTGAAGAAAACATGGGCTGAAATCCGACAGCAGCGCTGGTCTTGGGCTGGGGCCCTGCACCACGGCTCCCCAGCACATAAAACCAGTGAGTGGGCTGGAAAGGCTGGTGGGTGGGTGGGCGAGGCTGGGACCTGAGGAATGGGAGAAGGGAGCAGCTTCAGTGCAAGGACTGGCAGCTCCCTGCAGCAGGTATGCCTTGCTTCATATGACTTGTGTCTTCTGGAATGGTCTATAAACCAAATTGTCCCATCCCAAGGACTTTCACCATTGAGTCAGAAATGAATTCTCTTCATTTGGTTTGCTTGTCAAGCCTGTCATTTTAGGTTGAGCCTTCTTTGCTCAAGAAAACTGTTACACACACACACACACACACACACACACACACACACACACACACACACACACACACACACACACACACACACACCGTGTACCTGTCTTGGAAGGTAGATTTTTGTCTCTGAGATTTCTTCATGTAAGGCCATCATGGATTTTGGTCTGCTGCTTTGCTCGCATGTATGTACTGCTGTGTTTGTGTATCTTTATGTAATGGTAAGGTTTAGTATTTCTGTGTATCTTTTGGTGTATGAGCTCATGAGTCTAGATATTGTGTGTCTTAATATCTGTTTGTCTTGGTGTGTTTGTGACCTTGTGGACCTCAGTGAGGGCTCCCAAGTCAGACAGAATTGGGTTAGGACCCCAGTTCTGGCACTTGTGTGGCCTCTAATTTCTCAAAGATGCACTTTTTTCATCTGTAAAATGGGGATAACAATACTACTTGCCTCTGAGATTGTAGGTAGATGTTTGGGAGGATCAAGTGAGGTAACGTGTGTGGTGTACAGCACAGTGCCTGGTACATGGTAAGCATCCAACAAATGTTAGCTGTTACAAACACCACGATTAAGTTGCTTTGATGTGTTCATCCCTATGTGCATCGGGGGCTGACACACTATCTGTTAGTGTTTGTGTTTCTGTGCAGTGCATGTCTGCACCCCCGTGTGCATGCAGAAGTGCCTGTCGCTCTCTGTGCCTCTGCCTGCATGTTTGTCTTTGTTTATCCATATGAATATGTGCATTTGTGCGATTGACTGTGACTGTGGGTTCTTCTGTTTAGGAACGTCTCTGCATCTGTCCCAGTACGTGGGTGTTGTAGCCATAGTGCCTTGGCTGGGCAGTGGCAGCAAGTGCAAACCCGGGTGGTTGTGGGGGAGGGCTTGCGCTAGGGAATGGCTTCTTGGCCAGGAAGGTTGTAGTTTCTCTATAGTTTTACTTCATCTCCTTCCTCTGTTCCTTCTTCGTCGGCTCCCCCAATCAGGTTGTCCCTGATCACCTACCCCCAACCCTCCTCCCAGAGCCAAATCTGCCTCCTCCTCCCCTTCCTAGCCTGCTCAGTCCTCCCTCTCCCACCTGCCCGCGGAGCATCCTGCATGGAAGGCCTCAGTACGCCCCGGCTCCTGTGTGGCCCGGCCCTAATGCCGTGTCTTTTCCCCTCTAGGTGGGAGCAGGTGCTCTGTGTCGGCAGTAAACCTGCCCAAACACGTGGACTCTATAATCAACAAGCGGCTCTCAAAGTCCTCTGCCACGCTCTGGAACTCCCCCAGTAGAAGTAAGAGAAGGCTCAGCCCTGCTCTCTCCAGAGTCTATTATAGCCCCCACCAAGCCTCCTCCAGAGCTCAGCAAGAACCCCAGGTCCCTGGAGCCCTCACATACTCCAGGTCTCCATCCCCAGTTTACCCCACCCGGAGTTCTGTGCCCTTTGGGGGAGCCGGCATTTGGGTCTTGACCCTGAGGACAGAGATGTGCCCTGCAGGGAAGAGAACAGAGACAAAGGGCAGAGAGCAGGCAGAGATCCTGGCAGGAGCCTCAAGAGCAGGTGGGGGTGGGAATGGGCAAGCAGCCTTATCTCCGACCACAGCCAGCTGGCCTAGGCCAGCCTTAGGCAGGTGGCCTTGCCCCCAAGTCCCAGATTGGCCTGGGTGGTGTGTTTGTGGAGAGGGCCCTGTTTTCTGGCTGCACCCTGGATGGCCCATGCCACCCTGCCCTCTGTGCCTTCAAAGCCCCAGCCATGGCCTTGGCTGGCTTCAGAGTTGTGGCCAACCAGGATAGCATGGCCTCTGCTTCCCTCTGCCCTGGTGAAGGGCCATGGTAGGAGTTATTTATAAGTTTCTCCAGCTTTTATTTGGTTGCTCTGTTGCTTAGCAACCAAATCAGCTGTTGTACCAAACCCACCTGACTGAGGTTTAAAAATAACCCAGCAGCTGAGGGGAAAGAGCAGGGTGGCCCAGGGCAGCCAGGCCCCCTAGTAGCTTCTTCCTGGCATGGGATGCCTAAAAGTTGGGACTCTCCTGAGTCAGAGGAACGCAAGGACCCTTACTATCCCAAATCCATGGGGTCATGCCTCCCCAGTCCTTGATAGCAAAAGGGAAAGGGCCCTACAGTAGGACACCAACCTTCACGGCTCCTTGCTATACTCACAGTTCAGAGCACTTTCACCTGGGTGGAGTGGTAGGAAGGGACCCTCAAGCTATGCAGCACTTAGCCCTGGAAAGTGTCTTATTGCCTGGGTCTGCAGTGGCGGTTCCCCAGGACAGAGAAGTGTGGCCCGGGATGATAGTGATAGAGTCCTCCTGGGGGAGACTCCTCGGGTTTGGCATGGGATGGCACCTGGCCACCCTCTACTTTTGCCTGTCTCCTGTGGTTCCCCTGTAGTGACCAGCTCCTCCTGGCATTCTCCTCCTAGATCGAAGTCTGCAGCTGAGTGCATGGGAGAGCAGCATCGTGGACCGTCTCATGACGCCCACCCTCTCTTTCCTGGCACGGAGTCGCAGTGCAGTCACACTGCCCCGCAATGGCCGGGACCAGGGTAGGGGCAGCGGCCCTGGGAAAGTCCCCATGAGGGGCCGGGCAGTGGCCAGCCTCGCAGCGTGTGGGCCACATCCCAACCGCACTCATCCCTCTGCAGCCATGCCCGTGTGCCCGCGCTCGGCCTCTGCCAGCCCCCTGACTCCACCATGCAGCGCCCCCCGCAGCAGCGTGCACCGCTGCACCCCCTCCTCCGGGGAGCGTGGGGAGCGCCGCAAGCCCAGTTCTGTGGGCAGCCCCACCCCGGTCCACCGCAGGCCCCAGGCCTCACCGGTAAGTAGCCCGCACAGGTGGGGATAGGTACCCAGCTTGAGGCTGTGGGCGCTGCTGACCTGTGCTCCCTGCCTCCCCACTTCATCCCCTTCCTCACCAGGTGCAGAAAAAGGAGAAGAAGGACAAGGAGCGGGAAAATGAGAAGGAGAAGAGTGCCCTGGCCCGGGAGCGCAGCCTCAAGAAGCGCCAGTCACTGCCTGCCTCTCCGCGCCCGCGCCTCTCTGCTAGCACTGCCTCTGAACTCAGGTGGGCGCGGCCTGCACGTCACCAGACCATTCATTTATTCATTCAGTTACAAATATTTGTTGGGCACCCACCTCTAGAATGAAAACTCCTGAGGGCAGATATTTTTTATTTGTGAGTGTTTCGATCACTGAAGTATTATAGCACCTAGAACAGAGCCTGGTATCTGGTAAGCACTCAACAAATATGTTCTGAATGAATGAACAGACCTGCCTGGTACTGTTCTGGATCCTGAGGACAGTTTTGGTGAGCCACACCAGGCCTCATTCTTGCTCTTATTAATCTTACTGACTATTGGGAAGACAGACATTAATCCAATGAATATGTAATTACAAACTGGGATATAAACTCTTGAGGGAAATACTATGGTTCTATGAGAGCTACAAGGTGCTGACCTAGCCTGGAAGGGACAGTCCCCTGAGGAATGACATGCCCAGTGTGTGTATATGTATGTGTGGACACTCTGTGCCCTCCAGGCCTAACATTTCCCTTTTCTCTCAGTCCCAAATCTAAGGCCCGGCCATCCTCTCCCTCCACATCCTGGCACAGGCCCTCCTCTCCCTGCCCCAGTCCAGGCCCCAACCATGCTCTGCCCCCAAAACCACCATCCCCCCGAGGCACCACTGCATCACCCAAGGGGCGGGTTCGGAGGAAGGATGAGGCCAAGGAGAACCACGGTGCAGCAGGACCTGAAGACAAAAATCAAAGCAAGGGCAAGGCCATCGTAGAGAAGGAGCCTGCCGCCCCAGCCTCACCATCACCCTCACCTGTGCCCTCACCCACCCCAGCCCAGCCCCAGAAGGAACAGCCCACAGCTGAGATTTCTGCAGGTGAGCATGAAGAGAGGCTGCTGAAAGGTGGGCAGGGGAGAGGACAGTCCTGCCTGTGGGAGGTGGTTAGGGGTGTGGGCCCAGAGATGGCTGGGGACTAGGTGTTGGGAGACAGGAAGAGGAGTCCCCTGCCTTCAACAGGTCTAGGACACAGGCCACAGCAGAGGACCTCACCCCTCTGAGTTGATGGCAGAAGTTGGGTGGGTGGGTCGCCTGAGGTCCAGGAAGCAGGGGCCATGCAGAGGTGCTGGAGGTACCTGAGCTGGTGTATGTGCTCACTCCTGAACCTTGGTTCCACTTCAGATACTGCTGTCCTGACCTCCCCCTCAGCTCCTGCTCCCCCAGCGACTTCCAGCAAACCCATGGCTGGCACCACAGACCGAGAAGAGGCTACTCGGCTCCTGGCTGAGAAGCGGCGTCAGGCCCGGGAGCAGCGGGAGCGCGAGGAACAGGAGCGGAGGCTGCAGGCAGAAAGGGACAAGTGAGTGGACCCTTGGGGACTGAGGGGGCCCATGTAAAGGCTGCTAAAAAAGTGTGGGACTGAGCACGAGTTTCCTGTGTCCCCCAGGCGAATGCGAGAGGAGCAGCTGGCTCGGGAGGCTGAGGCTCGGGCGGAGAGGGAGGCAGAGGCCCGGCGGCGGGAGGAGCAGGAGGCCCGAGAGAAAGCGCAGGCGGAGCAGGAGGAGCAGGAGCGACTGCAGAAGCAGGTGCCCCCGTGGGCCCGCGGGTGGTGGTGGTGGTGGGGCTGGGCTGGGCACGGGCATCTGGGCATCTGCTGCTGGTGGGCCGGGGTCTGGCCCGCAGGGAAGGCTGCAGTGCAGCTACATGAAGCTCACTGGGGTCTTTGGCAGAAAGAGGAGGCTGAAGCTAGGTCCCGGGAAGAGGCCGAGCGGCAGCGTCTGGAGCGGGAAAAGCACTTCCAGCGTGAGGAGCAGGAGAGGCTGGAGCGCAAAAAGGTAACTGAGCAGTGGGCATGGCTCCCGTAGGCGGGGCGGGGGCGCTGGTGGGTGGGGCCACCTTCTGAGGTGGGTCTCTGTTTCTGATTAGTGGGGTAGTAGGGTTGGGGAGTGGGCCCTGCCTTGGACTTGTCAAGGGAAAGGACCACAAGGAACTGGGCGAGTTCTAGTTCCTGACCTATAAAGAACTGGTATGAGCTGGAAGGGCCTGAGACCCCAGGACTGGGGCTGGCTGGTGGGAGGTTTAGGATTAGGGCGGTGCTTGAGCTTAACTGATGTGGGGTCTCCAAACAGCGTCTGGAGCAAATCATGAAGAGGACTCGGAAGTCAGAAGCTGCAGAAATCAAGGTCAGGATTCCCCAAAGGGCAGCGTTGGGAGTGGGGGTCTGGTTAGGAGGAGGCTGGGGAAAGGCATTCAGGGTAGAGGAAGGAGGCTGTGACAGGGTGCTCAGGGTCTGCACTGGGGACAAGGAAAATTCAGTGCCTCAGTCCTGTAGGGCCAGGTACACCTTGAATCTAATTGCTCTTCCTCTTCAAAGGAGAAGCCGGACGGAAAGGAGGCAAATGCTAACGATTCTAGCCCAGGTAAAGGTCCTAGTCCCCTCACTCTGTCCCCTTCACTACCTCATCACCACACCTCCTTCTCACCAGCCAGCAGCTGATGGCCATTCCTTTCCTGTGATAGAGCCTGTCAAAGCTGGGGAGTCTCGGCCCTCGGGGCTGCAGAAGGAGGCTGCACAGAAGGAGGAGCTGGCCCCCCAGGAGCCTCAGTGGAGGTACCAGCTCCCAATCCCAGGGACCCTGAGCAGGGAGGCAGGGACACACTGGAGCTGGGGTGCCTGGGCTGTCCTAGGACGTGAGGTGCCTGAACACTGGCCTCTGCATCCACAGCCTGCCAAACAAGGAGTCACCAGGGTCCCTGGTGAACGGCCTACAGCCTCTCCCGGCACACCAGGAGAATGGCTTCTCCCCCAAGGGACCCTCTGGTGACAAGAATCTGGGCCGAACACCAGAGGCACTCCTGCCGTTCGCAGAGGCAGAAGCCTTCCTCAAGAAAGCTGTGGTGCAACCCCCGCAGGTCACAGGTAGGCATCCTTGCTTCCCTCCCATTGCCTTCCCAGGACTCCCCAGCCCTGCCCTCTTTTCCAGCTCTGCCAGAGGCCCTCTCCCACTCCATACCTCATCCCTCCACCCTGCCTAGCTGGTGTGGAGGCATAGATTGCCTGACTGCTTCTCCCCCCTCCCCTTGCTCTTCCCCCAGAAGTCCTTTAAGGGGTTGCCTTGGATCCAGGCACAGCTATGAGGGATCCTCTGCATCATCTACCAGGACGACTGGAAAAGAAATAGACAGAACAAAGCCAGAAATGGCCTGGGCCCCTGGGGGTGGGTCCTCTGTGTTATTTTTAATCAGCACCTTATAGACTGTTGTCTGTTTGGCTGAAGCCAGACCCTGCTCCTCAGTGCATTTGTGTGCTCACACGCGCGGACTCCTCCCATACACACACCTACACTCACAGCCTCTCTGGCCTCCTCCCTTGGGGAAGGGCCGCCTGTAGTATTTGCCTTGGTTTGGTGGGGTACAGTGGATGTGAATACTGTAAATAGCTGTGCTCAGACTCCTCTGCCTGGAGGGGGCCGGTGCAGGAGGCAGACCCTCCCAATACTCCCTGGGGAGATCTTCCTCTCTTTATTTAACTATAACTGAGGGGGAACCCAGGCCTAGGGATAGGGGGGCACCTTGGGTCACAGGATGCTGGTTGCTTTAGGGGTACCCATGCCCCTGCCCTCGCCTGGAATCAGTGTTATTGCATCTGATCAAACTTCTCCAGAAATAAATGAGAATAAGTCTGCCAGTCCTGTCTATCCTTGGGGCTGGCATTGGGGGTGGGAGCTGGTGGCCTCCTGAGTTCTAAGAAGAATTTGAGGAGCCAGAGCCTGGGGATATCTACCCTTGCCTGGCAGTAGTCCTGGTGATCTTCCAGTTTAGTCGTGAATTTACTCATTTAACAAGGATGGTTGCATCTACTCTGTACCAGGCAGTGGGCTACATGCAGGTAGTAGGGAAAGATGTAGCCTCTTTTCTCAGGGAGTTTACAGCCTAGCAGGTGAATGTTGTGGCCACTGGGAGTTGCCCACTCAACATCCATTCCCATCCCCGCTTCCTCATTCCAAACAGAATCCTGATTTTGTTCAGGTGGCCATCTTCCTGGATCCCACTCTGTGCTTCAACGGAGAGGGACCCTAGGCCAGGGGTGAATCATGATTGTAATAAGCCAAAAATGGTGATCCAAAAGCCCTCGTGTGTGTGATTAGCTTAGGTGTGGGTGTGTGACACAATTCCAACCAGCAGAAGAAAAGCCTCCTTGGCTTCTAGGAGAGGCTTCTCCACTTTTGAAAATGATACCATGTGGTACCCAGCCTTGGTCGACCTTCCAGTGTCCCTGCCTCCTAGAGTTCACATCCCGTATAGCCCCTTCCATGTTGTATCAGAGTCGGGCTGAGTGACCAACAGTACAGCAGAAGTGGTGGTGTCACATCCAGGATCCAGTCATTGAAGACCTTGCAGCTTGTCTTGGTTGCTCCCGCTCTTGGATCACTCCTGAAGGAAGGCAGTTGCTACATCATGGACAGCCTGATGGAGAAACCCAATGAAGGGGCTGAAGCCCCCTGCCAATAGCCATGTGAATAAACTTGGAAGAGGATTCTCCTGCCTTAGTTAAGCCTTCAGATGACTCTGGCCCTGGCCCACAGCTTGGCAATAACCTCATGAGAGACCCTCTGCCAGAACCAACCAGCTAAACCACACCTGGGTTTCTAACCCTCAGAAACTGAGATAATAAAGGTTGTTTTAACCTGCTAAGTTTTGTGATAAGTTCTTACACAGCAAAAGTTAACTAAGATACATAACGATGGGAAAACCCTGCTTGTGTGATATGAGACCCAACTGTGATGCCTGGAATTGCTGTGTCCGCCCTGCTAACCAACCTGAGGACAAAGCCAACATCATGGGTGGCAGAGCAGCACAAGCAAGAGAACCTAACCTAGATCCTTGAGAACGGCACTGAACTAACCATCCGCAAAAGCAGTCCTACTATTAGACAACTTTCCTTCTTTAAGCCAATGGAGTTGGATTTTCTGTTGTATGTGGCCAAAGCTTATAGTGCATCTAGGGACACAGATGATAAATATATAAATGTATTTCCATTGTGAGCTACGATGAGGGTGTCCTCTAAAGATGTAGCAATTAAACTTGACCTGAAAGGCCTGACCTGTGGGTGCACTGGTTAAAGTGTTGGCCTGGACCGCTGAGGTTGTTGATTTGAAACCCCAGGCTTGCCTGGTCAAAGCACATAGGAGAAGCAACTATTATGAGTTGATGCTTTTCCCCACCCTCTAAACTAAATAAAATGGTATTTTGTGCATTTTTTTAAAGATTTTATTTATTCATTTTTAGAGAGAGAAGGGAAAGAGGAGCAGGAAGCATCAATTCCCATATGTGCCTTGACCGGGCAAGCCCAGGGTTTTGAACAGGTGACCTCAGCGCTCCAGGTTGATGCTTTATACACTGCACCATCACAGTTTAGGCCACTAAATAAAGTCTTTTTAAAAATTAAAAAAAAAATAGCCTGACCCTTAGTGGCGCAGTGGATAAAGCGTCGACCTGGGAACACTGAGGTCGCCAGTTCAAAACCCTGCACTGGTCTGGTCAAGGCATATATGGGAGTTGATGCTTCCAGCTCCTCCCCCCTTTCTCTCTTTCTTTCTTTCTCTCTCTCTCTCTCTCTCTCTCTCTCTCTCTGTCTCCTCTCTAAAATGAATAAAATAAAAAGAAATTAAAAAAAAAAAAAAGCCTGCCCTGTGGTGTGCAGTAGATGGGGCATCAACCTGGAACATGGAGGTCACTGGTTCAAAACTGAGCTTGCCCGGTCAAGACACATACAAAAAGCAACTACTATGAGTTGATGCTTTCTGCTCCCCCCTTATACAGAAATAAATAAATAAATAAAAATAAACTTGACCTGAAGGATGTGGCAAAACCAGCCATGTAAGCCTGACCAGGCGGTGGTGCAGTGGAGCAGTGGATAGAGCGTGGGACTGGGATGCAGAAGACCCAGATTCGAGACCACGAGGTCACCAGCTTGAGCGCGGGCCCATCTGGCTTGAGCAAAAAGCTCACCAGCTTGGACCCAAGGTCGCTGGCTCCAGCAAGGGGTTACTCGGTCTGCTGAAGGCCCGCGGTCAAGGCACGTGTGAGAAAGCAATCAATGAACAACTAAGGTGTTGTGACGAAAAACTGATGATTGATGTTTCTCATCTCTCTCCATTCCTGTCTGTCTGTCCCTGTCTATCCCTCTCTCTGACTCTGTAAAAACAAACAAACAAACAAAAAACAGCCATGTGAAAGAGTAAGGAGAAGAGTTGAAGGTGGAGGGGTCGGCCTGACCTGTGGTGGCACAGTGGATTAAGTGTCAACCTGGAACGCTGAGTTCACCAGTTCAAAACCCTGCACTTGTCTGGTCAAGGCACATATGAAAGTTGATGCTTTCTGCTCCTCCCACCTTTTTCTCTCTTTCGCTCTCTCCTCTCTAAAATGAATAAAAATAATAAAAAATGTTTAAAAGGTGGAGGGCTCACCATGTGGGAAGCCTGGAGGAATGGGTGCAGGGACAGTGTAGGTGGGGCGCTGGGAAAAGGAGGAGAGAGAGTTAAGTGGAGCCAAGTCACAGGTGTTGAGTATGAGGAGAGGACTAGCAACAGCTGCTAGACCGTCCACACAGTGAGAGCTCCTTTGAACACCCTTCCCAGCCCCCAGCTCATCTTCACAACAAGGCAGAGGCACCAACATTTTCCTGAAGGCAGCACCCTCTGAATACTCCACAGGGGAATCTCTTATTTATTCATTCAATAAATCATGGAGCACCAGCTAAGCACCAGAGGATATGATGGTAAGCAAAATCCAGATGTGGAAGCCCCTGGTGAGGAACATGGGCATCAGCCATGTAACCACACAAACATATGTAAAAATAAAAAGTATGGGGGTAGAGTATAGTGAGCAATAAAAGCATTTAAGGACGTAAGTTGGGGGTCAGATAAGTTATCCCTAAATAAATCTGAGATCTGATGGGTGAGTAGGTTTGACTGGGCAAAGTCAGGAACATAGAGAAAGGAGAGAAACACTTTGCAGACAAGGAGGAAAGCATGTGCAAAGGCCCTAAGGAGTTGTGTTCAAGTATCCGGAGGATTGTAAGCAGATCTGAAGGAGTCTGTTTTTACTCACCATTGAATCCTCAGTTCCTGGTAAACAGGCTTCAATATTTGTTGAACTAAGAAAGGTTTATTGAGGAGGTGGAGCTTGGCATGAGGTGGAGCCAGCCCATACAAGGCCTTGTAAGGCTGTGTCAGGAGTTTGGATTTAATTCCAAGAGCCATGGGAAGCCACTGAAGGCTATTAAAAGGGGTGGGAAGGGTGACATAGTCAGATTGGTGTTTTCATTAGGCCATTCTGGCTGCTCGGTAAAAACCAGTAGGGACTAGATTGTAAACTAGTTAAGAAGTGGATTGCTGAGGTCCAGATAGGAGATGATAGAGGCTTGGCTTCAGGAAATAAAGTGTGGAGAGGAGTGTGCAATGTGTAATATTAATTTACTTATTTACTCAAGAAATACTGAGCACTTACCATGTACCAGACACATAGATGCTGGAATTTTTTTTTTTTTTTTTTACAGGTACAGAGAGAGAGTCAGAGAGAGGGATAGATAGGGACAGACAGACAGGAGCGGAGAGAGGTGAGAAGCATCAATCATTAGTTTTTTGTTGCCGTTGCGACACCATAGTTGTTCATTGATTGCTTTCTCACATGTGCCTTGACCGCGGGCCTTCAGCAGACTGAGCCACCCCTTGCTGGAGCCAGCGACCTTGGGTCCAAGCTGGCGAGCTTTTGCTCAAGCCAGATGGGCCCATGCTCAAGCTGGTGAGCTCGGGGTCTCGAACCAGGGTCTTCCGCATCCCAGTCCGACACTCTATCCACTGCGCCACCGCCTGGTCAGGCGATGCTGGAAATTTTGAAGTGAGCAAAAATTGATGTGGTTCTTGTCCTCGTGGAGAGTACAGTGGAAGAAACAGACATTAATTAAATAATATTAACAACAAATGGGCAATTATAATTATAGTAATCCCCCCTCTCTGCAGGGGATACATTCCAAAACCCCAGTGAATGCCAGAAACCACAGATGGTATTGTACTTGATGTATACTACGTTTCTTTTTCCTATATGTGCATATCTATGGTAAGTATAAATTAGGCACAGTAAGAGAGGTATTAACAATAATACCTACTAATAAAATAGAATAATAATAATATACTGTAATAAAAATTCTGTAAATGTGGTCTCTAGCAGCAAACTTGAATGAATTTGTTTTTCCTTCATAAGTTCTTGGGAAGATTTTTTTTTTAGTGAGAGACAGAGAGACAGTGACAGGGACAGGAAGAGAGAGAGATGAAAAGCATCAACTCATGGTTGTGGCACTATACTTGTTTATTGATTGCTTTTCTCATATGTACCTTGACCAGGGCACTCCAGCCAAGCCAGTGTCCCCTTGCTCAAGCCAGTGATCTTGGGCTTCAGGCCTGCAACCTCTGAGATCAAGCCAGCGACCAGGGGATCATGTCGATTATCCTACACTCAAACTTGCAACCCTGTGATCAAGCTGGTGAACCTGTGCTTAAGCCAGATGAACCCACGCTCAAGCAGGCAACCTCATTGTCCCAGGTTGATGCTCTATCCACTGTATTATCACCAGTCAGGCCAGATTTGTTCTTACTGTAGAGCTCAGCAACCTCACCATATAACTTTTTTCCGTTCTTTATTAAGTCAAAAATTCATCTTTTCACTTAAAGGAAGCACTGTACTGCTTCTCTTTGGCATATCTGAATTGTCTTCATCCCTGCTTTTGGGTCATTATTAAGTAAAATAAAGGCTACTTTAATACAAGCACTGTGGTACTGTGACAATAGATCTAACCAAGACAGCTACTAAGTGACTAATGAGCAGGTAGCACAGACAGCATGGATATGCTAGACAAAGGGAAGATTCATAAGCCAGGCAGGACAGAGCAGGATGGCGAGAGAGTTATTTCATCATGCTACTCAGAATGGAATGCATTTTAAACCTTATGAATTATTTATTTATGAAATTTTCCATTTAATATTTTTAAACCACAGTTGACCGCAGGTATCTAAAACTGTGGAAAACAAATACATGAAGGAGAAGTATGAGGTGCTAGGAGAATCAACAATAGGGGTCTGGCCAGGTCAGGGAGGTTAGGGAGGGTGTCCTTGAGAAACAGTACTAGAGCCCAGAGCTGATGGAGCAGGAATTAGCTCGACCAGGTGGTGGCGCAGTAGATAGAGCATCGGACAGATGCAAAGGACCCAGGTTTGAAACCCCCAAGGTCGCCAGCTTGAGCATGGGCCCACTACCTTGAGTGCAGGGTTGCTGGCTTGAGCATGGGATCATAGACATGACCCCATGGTTGCTGACTTGAGCCCAAAGGTCACTGGCTTGAGCCCAAAGGTTGCTGGCTTTCACCCAAGGCTGCTGGCTTGAGTCCAGTCACTGGCTTGAGCATAGGGTCAATTGCTCTGCTGGAGCCCCTAGTCAAGGTACACATGCGAAAGCAATCAATGAACAACTAAGGAACCACAACAAAGAATTGATGCTTCTCATCTCTCTCCCTTCCAGTGTGTCTGTCCCTCTCTCTGTAAAAAAAAAAAAAAAAAAAAAAGAGCAAGAATTAGTTAACAGGAGTTAGTTAACAGCATGTGCAAAGGCCCTGTGACCAGCACAGCCAGTGTAGCTGGAACAGAGAATGAGAAGGAGGATAGTGCCAGAAACACAGGAAGGATCAGATCATTAAGATCCCTGTGGCCGATGCTAAGATCTGGAAAGTTATTGAAAGATGTCAGGAGGTGGGTGATGACTGATAGCTTGATAAGATTATCAGGGTTACTACCTGGAGAACGGATTAAGAGGAGAGGGAAGAAGCGTGGTAGTAGGGAGTCCAGAAAAGAATACCAATTCTTGTGAGAGATGATGAATATTTGGCCCAGTGAGTGGTGAATGAAAAGCAAGAAGTAAAAAGAGGAGATGAAATATAATAGACTAGATATGGGGAATGAAAAAGAAAAGTATCAAGGACGATTCCCAGCTTTGGGGTCATTGATACACTCAGACAAGAAATCCTGAAAAAGAGCCAGGTTTAGGGGGACAGGTCATGACTTTGAACTAGAAGTGGGTGGCTACAGGTCTGCGGCTCAGGGCTGGAGTCTGATCGCCTGGGCTGAGAGGCAGGAGCCAGGAGGGACGGGTGCAGGGGCAGGTCTAGGAGAGAGCACTGGCCAGCAGCCTGGGGCCTCTGGCGCAGCGGGGCCCTTCCGGGAAGTCCTGGAGCAGGGTGGCTTTGGGAAAACTGGCCCAGGCTGCAGAAGGCTGGCCTCTGGGTCTATTTCCAGGTTTTCCGCCGGAGACTTAGGAATGTCCGCCCTGTTCCTGAGCAACACTGAGGAGAATGGAGGCGGAGGCAGAGGCCCTACGCTCTGGAGAATCCTCTCCTTCTCCGTCTGTGCCCTTTCCCCAACAGGCTAGACAAAGCAAGGCCAGAGGAGGCAGCAACTGCCCATCCCTCCGCCTCCCTCCATCCCGCCGCCAACGCTTCGAAGTCCGGCTCTCTCACAACACTCTAGCCCCCGCCCCGGCCCAGACCCTCTCTCTACCAAGACTCCCCGGCTCCACCCTCCGGCGCAAGGCGGGTGGGACTCGCTCCTAGAAGCAGTCACTCCGTCCACCCCGCAGCCTAGGCCCAGCTTCCCCATGAACGAACATCCGGCGCCCCTGCGTGGTTAAGTGAGGACATGGCATGGTGGGCGAGGTCCGAGCTGCAGGGTGCGCATCCGGGCTTGAGTCACTCTGTAACTTTGAGCAATTCCCCTGACCTCTGTGAGCTACTGAAATTAGGGCTAGTGACATGGGCGATCCATTTATTAAGCTAACACATAGAATAAAAGACTTGTATTAGTTGCAAGGCCCTCTCTCCACCTCAAGGGGCCTTGACTGCCTTGTGTAGCTCAATTCCTGTGCAATACCAGCCCCTTCCCCAAACCATTTCACTCCTGGACAGCTGTTAGACTATCCTGATGAGGCTGTAATATTGAGCACTAACTGACCCATAGGGCCAGGTCCTAACTTTCAGGGTCTCAGTCTAGAAGTGAAAGGAGACAATTATAATGCAGTGAAGAGTTCAATGACAGAACTAGGTTTAGGGTATTATGGAGATATAAAGGAGAAATATTTGACCCTGACCTGTGGTGGTGCAATGGATAAAGCATCGACCTACAACACTGAGTGAGGTCTCTGGTTCAAAACCTTGGACTTGCCTAGTCAAGGCACATATGGAAGTTGATGCTTCCTGCTTCTCCAGTCTTCTCTCTCTCTCTCTCTCCTATCTCTAAAATGAATAAACAAAAATCTTTATTTTTAAAAAATGTTTATTTTATTGATTTGAGAGAGAGGAAGGAAGAGAGCAGGAGAGAGACAGGAACACCTGTTCCTGTATGTGACCTGACTAGGAATTGAACTAGGAATTGAACCGGGAACCTTTGCTCTTTGGAACGATGCTCTAAGCAATCGAGCTATCTGGCAAGGCTAAACAAAAATCTTTAATAATAATAATAATATAAAGGAGAAATATTTTATTCAGATTCATGGCGGGAGACACTGTCAAGGGAGGCTTCCTATAGAAGACAAAACCTGAAAAGGTTCCTTAAATTGAGGGCTGAGAACTTGAATGACTCCAAAGGGCATTTTAAACAAGGTCAGTCAAAAAATACTTCTTCCTAAAAAAATAATTATTGCTCGCCTGACCTGTGGTGGCGCAGTGGATCAAGCCAGCGTCAAGCTGGAGATGCTGAGGTCGCCAGTTCAAAACTCTGGGCTGCCTGGTCAAGGCACATATGGGAGTTGATGCTTCCTGCTCCCCCCCCTTCTCTCTTTCTCTCTCTCTCTCTCTCCTCTCTAAAATGAATAAATTAAAAAAAATAATTAAAAAAAATAATTATTGCTCTAAGTTCTAAATTGCTGCTGCAGATTCTGTTGAGTTTTAGCTATATATGTAAGTTTAAAATTAGCACAAATTTATTACTTACCTTTTAATAAATATTGTGTTCCACTTGGAAGTTAGCAAGGAAAAATCTCAGTCACCTCTTCACACACACCGACTCAGATATACATGTTCATTTTGAAAGTAGTCCTTTTTTTAAGATTTGATTTATTGATTTTTACATGGGTATGGGTGGAGCAAGAAGTATCAACCCACATTTGCTTCACTTCAGTTGTTTATTGATTGCTTGTCATATGTGCCTTGACCTGGCAAGCCCAAGGTTTCCAATCGCGACCTCATCATTCCAGATTGATGCTCTATCCACTGTTCCACCACAGGCCAGGCTGAAAGTAATTTTTTCTTCCTTTTTTTTTTGTGTGATAGAGAGAGAGAGACAAAGAGAGGGACAGATAGAAACAGACAGATAGGAAGGAAGAGAGAGAGATGATAAGCATCAATTCTTGATTGTGGCACTTCAGTTGTTCATTGATTGCTTTCTTATATGTGCTTGGACCTGGGGGCTAAAGCAAAGCGAGTGACCCTTGCTCAAACCAGCGACCTTGGGCTCAAGCCATCAACCATGGGGTCATGTCTATGATCCCATGCCCAAGCCAGCAACCCTGCGCTCAAGTTGGTGAGCTCGCACTCAAGCCGGATGAGCCCACACTCAAGCCGAAGACCTCAGGATTTCGAACCTGGGTCCTTCACATCCCAGTCTGGTCAGGCTGAAAGTAATTTCTTAATAGACTGGAATCACTCGTGATTTCTGAGTTTAAACAGTGGTTTCAGAATAAGCAACAATGGCACAATGACTGCAAAGGCTAAGAAACAGTACTTAAATTATTTCAATTCTATCATTCTTTGTGATCATTTATGTGAATTTAAAACTTACTCATATATTATCAAAACTCAATAACCAAAATTTTGGTTTAAAATTTAAAACATAAGGTGTAATATTTTTGTTTGCAAAGGGCAAGCTTCAAACATAAGATGTTTTATAAAATTTAAATAATATCTTTAAAAGTTAGTTATCCTGCCTGAGCAGGCTGTGGCGCAGTGGATAGAGTGTCAGACTGGGATGTGGAAGACCCAGGTTCTAGACCCCGAGGTCACCAGCTTGAGTGCGGGCCCATCTGGCTTGAGCAAAAAGCTCTCTAGCTTGGACCCAAGGTCGCTGGCTCCAGCAAGGGGTTGCTCGGTCTGCTGAAGGCCTGTGGTCAAGGCACATGTGAGAAAGCAATCAATGAATAACTAAGGTGTCACAACAGCAACAAAAAACTAATGATTGATGCTTCTCACCTCTCTCCATTCCTGTCTGTCTGTTCCTATCTATCCCTCTCTTTGACTCTCTCTCTGTCCCTGTAAAAAAAAAAAAAATCTGTTTAAACGTTAGTTATCCTTTTTATTTTCATTCATTTTTTATTGTGGTGAAATATACATAACATAAAATTTACCATTTAGACCATTTTTAAGTATCTACAAGTATCTACATCTATGGCATTAAGTACATTCACATTGTTGTACATCCATCACCATTATTCATCTCTAGAACTTTTCTGTATTCCCAAACTGAAACATTGATCTGTTCCTGTATGTTCCCTGGCTGGTGATCGAACCGGCAACTTACTTACTTTGAGATGATGCTTTAACTACCGAGCTATCCAACCAGGGCTATAGCAGCTTTCTTTCTTTTTTTTTTTTTTAATTGATGTTAGAGAGAGAGAGGAAGGGAGGGAGAGAGAGAAAGAGAGAGAGGAGTATGGGTCTGTTCCTGTTAGTGCCCTGACTTAGGACTGAACCAGAAACCTCTGTACTTTGAGTCGATGTTCTAACCAATTGAGCTATCCGAGCCAGGGCCCAACATGTTTTGGGTTTTTTTTGTAGTAATGATCCTAATGGGTTGGGCATGAGGTGATATCTTACTGTAGTTTTGGCTTGCATTTCCCTAATGATTAGTGATGTTGAGTATCTTTTTATTTGCTAATGGATCATTGGTATATCTTCTTTAAAGAAAAATCTATTCAAGTCCTTTGTCTATTTATTAATTGGGGTGTTTTTGTTGTTGAGTTTTAGGAGTTCCTTACATAATCTGGATGTAAGTCACTTATCAGATATATGATTTAGAAATATTTTCTCTCATTCTATGGGTTGTGTTTTCACTCTGCTGATAGTGTCTAATGCACATTAATTTTAGATTTCTTTATTCATTTTTAAATTTCTTTTTATTTTATTCATTTTAGAGAGGAGACACAGAGAGAGAGAGAGAGAGAGAGAGAGAGAGAGAGAGAAAGGGGGAGGAGCTGGAAGCATCAACTCCCATATGTGCCTTGACCAGACCAGTGCAGGGTTTTGAACTGGCGACCTCAGTGTTCCCAGGTCGACGCTTTATCCACTGCGCCACCACAGGTCAGGCTCTTTATTCATTTTTTTAGAGAAAGAAGAAAGAGAGAAAGGATGGAGGGAGAAGCAGGAAGCATCAACCCCCATAAGTGCCTTGACCAGGCAAGCCCAGGGTTTTGAACTGGCGACCTCAGCATTCCAGGTCGATGCTTTATCCACTGCGCCACCACAGGCCAGGTAAACAAATGTTTAATTTTAATAAAATTTGATTTATCTATTTTTCCTTTTGTTGCTCGTGTTTTGGTGTCATATCCAAGAAACCACTGCCAAATCCAATGTCATGAAGCTTTCCCCCTATATTTTCTTATAAGTGTTTATTGTCTGTGGCCAAACCAGCCTGAATGCACCCGATCTCGGGTTATCTCATGAAGTTTATAGTTTTAGCTTTTCCATGTAGGTCTTTGATCCATTTTGAGTTTATTTTTGTATGACACTTAATGTTTTAAAATTAAAACAGTAAGCATTTCAGAGAATATTTATTCCAGAGGAGGATTCAGGCCCTGAGCCACCAACTTGCGATCTTGGCTTTAGATGCTAGTATTCCTCACAATTCTAAAGTTGACCTCATCCATTTCTGGGGCTTAAGCTACTGCCTAGGTAAGAGACTGTATGGTGTGCTTAGGAGCACAGAATCTAGACCTGGACAGGTGGGGTTTAAATCCTGATTCTGAAGTGAAGGCACCTCATAGGGCTGTTGTGAGGAATCAATAAGCTAATGTATATGAAGAACTTAGAAGAGTGTCTCGCATTTAGTAAGTGCTCAATAAAAGCTACACAACATTTTTATTTTTATCTTTTTTTTTTTTTTTTTTACAGAGACAGAGAGAGGGATTGATAGGGATAGACAGACAGGAATGGAAAGAGATGAGAAGCATCAATCATCAGTATTTTGTTGCCGTTGTGACATCTTAGTTGTTCATTGATTGCTTTCTTGTATGTGCCTTGACCACAGGCCTTCAGCAGACTGAGCAACCCCTTGCTGGAGCCAGCGACCTTGGGTCCAAGCTGGTGAGCTTTTGCTCAAGCCAGATGGGCCTGCGCTCAAGCTGGCAAGCTCGGGGTCTCGAACCTGGGTCTTTCCACATCCCAGTCCAACTCTCTATCCACTGCGCCACCGCCTGGTTAGGCTATTTTTATCTTTAGGCTGATGGTGGTCAAATAAGAATCTCCATTCGAGACCTCCTTCCTGAGGTTGACATTCTGCATCTCTACGCTTCGGGACAGTGCTCTCACCAACTGAGCTATCCAGCCAGGGCGACAGCCTGTATTCCTGTCTGCTTGACATCTTGGCTTGGGCATCTTGCAAGTACCATCAATTCATCAAATCCAAAGTGGACTTAAAGACTCCATCCCGAAGAACATCACCATGATCCACCAGTCTTTCAAGCCAGATAGATCCCTGGGAAGTCACTCCTAATGCTGCCTCACCTCTGAAATATCTTTGACTCTGTCTCCAGGGCCCTCAAGCCAGTCCAGGCTGCTGTCACCTTTTCCATCCTAGGCAGCAGGGATGCCTCTCCTGCTAACCCCCTTTCAGACCTTCTCATGGCCCTCAGGATAAAATGCACGTTCTGTAGCATGGCTTCCTGGGGCTTCTCGCATTGTGGCTCCTACACTCTTTCTTCTCTGTGTTTCCACCACCCCCGGATTTGTGACTTTTCTCTCATCTCCAGGACTCTGCATGAACTGTTTCCCTGGACTGGACACTCTCCCCTGCCTGCTCCCTCCCTTAACCCCGTGGATGGGTGGTGACTGTTCAAACCTTAAATATTACTTCTTCCTGGAGGCCCTTTTTGACCCCAAACTCTGTACCTCCCCTTACACAACAAAGGCTTTATTGTGAGTATTTGTCCATGGAAAGCTCCTCTGCCAGAACCTGAGTCACAAGAGCAGGAATGTTTTGGTTTGTTCACTGAGCCTTCCTAGCCCCGGTGCCTGGTGCGCAGGAGATGCTGCCTATGTGCACTAAACGCCTGACAGAGAGAAACATGAGCAAGAGCATGGAAGCCAGAACAGGTGGGGGGTGAGCGGGCTAATAGGCAGGTCGTGTTTCTGCGGCGCCATGGGAGACGGGCTGGGAAGCTGCCAGGTGTCCTGGAAATGGGACAGGAATCAGGCACTGAGCGCCTTGTATCCTGGTCAGCTGGGAAGTTCTTGCTTCTCCCACGGAATGGAAAGCCACAGAAGGGTTTTAAGTCAGGAGGTAAAATGATTGGAGGTAAAACCCCAGCTGGAGGCAAGTGGGCAAGATGGGAGGCAGGAAAACAGCTACGCAGCTGTGGCACCCAGGCCTAATAGCTCAGTGGCTTAGAACATTGTTCCCATATGCAAAGGTTGTGGGTTTGATCCCTGGTCAGGGCACATACAGGAACTGATTGATGTTTCTGTCTGTCTCCCTCTCCCTTCCTCTCTCTCTAAAATCAATAAATAAAAATTAAAATAATCAACCATGATGAATGCATAACTTAGTGGAACAACAAATTGACCTCTTTCTCCTTTCTTTCTCTCTGAAATCAGTTTCAAACAAAAAAAAAAAAGAAAGAAAAGAAAAAGAAAAAAAAATTTTTTTTAAGTGAGAGGAGAGGAGATAGAGAGACAGACTCCCACATGTGCCCTGACCAGAATTCACCTGGCAACCCCTGTCTGGGTCCAATGCTAGGACCAACTGAGCTACCCTCAACGCCTGGGGCCAACACTTGAAACAGTTGAGCCACTGACTACAAGGGGAGAAGAGTAAGAGGAAGGGGAGAGAGAGGGGAAGAGAAGCAGATGGTTGCTTCTCATGCGTGCCTTGACCGGAGATCGAACCCGGGATGTCTGCATACTGGGTCAGTGCTCCAACCAACCAAGCTATCCAGCCAGGTCTAAAAAGAAAAAAAATATTTAAAAATAAAAATAAAAAATCTTTGTGGTGACCTGAGATTCAAATGTAAGTGAGCAACTTGTATTTTATCTGGTAACGCTATGCCCTGGCTTTTCTCCTCCCTTTGCCCATACTTCTGGCTCTTTCCCCAATTTTTATTTTAAATCCTCATTTAAATTATTTTTACCTTAAAAGTCACTCAAGTTTGTTTAAAAATTTTTCACCAGGCTTTTCTGAAAGTTTGCTGGCCTCACACAGTGCCTACCATGGGTGCTGTTGTCCCAGGACACAGCAGCCCAGGCCCCCCAGGGGAGTCTGCCAGGTGAGTAGGAGGGGAAGGGTGGGCAGCTTTGGCACAAGGCACCGAGGGTTGGGTCCTGGGTCCTGGTGACAGGCACTGGTAATTGAGCCAGAATGCTGAGCATTGGATTCTAAGCACAGAGAACCATGTCCTGGCTCTGAGTGCTGGTCTCTTGGTCCTGGAAACTGGGGCCACAGCATAGGCCACTGGTCACTACGCAGAGGGCTCTGGGCTCAACAGCAGTCGTGAGCCTGGTGTCACTTACTGCCCAGGGCAAGACTTGGGGGGAGGATCTGCTCAGCGCCCAGTTGTTTGGTAACAGCTGCTCTAACCAACTAGGCTAGAGGAGGAATTTAAGTAGCTGGGGCAGAGAAGAAGGGATTCATAGGCAGAGCAAGGCTACTTAGGCAGGCTGACTTTGGTCCTGGGCCCTGGGGACAAAAGAAAGAGAGCAGGCTAGAACTGCAGGCCTCTGGGAGGCAGGCAGTAGGACCCTAGGGTTAAAGACAGGATGAGTAGTGGGGAGAATGGGGACCTTTAGTCTCCCCCTCCCTCGGCTTTGTATCCTCTGCCTTCACCAACCTCCTGGCCTGGCTCCCGGGCCAAGGCAGCTGGAGTGATTAGTGTGGGCTGAGGGAGGATGGATGCCAAAGGCTTGTCTCATGTCTCAGAACAGAAGGATCCAGCCAGAGTAGATGGCAAGACTGAGACTGAGAAAAAGACCCAGAGATAAGCAGATAAGTGGGGACAACACCAGAGACAGACTGAAGAAGCAGTGCAAGACACAGAATAAGAGAATGAATGACCCACACAGAGAAATGGGTGGAAATGGGGGGAGGGAGATTAGTAGCTACCAGGCAGGCAGACCTTTTTCTTTCTTTCTTTCTTTTTCTTGTTTTCTTTTTTTTAGAGAGAGAGAGAGAGAGAGAGGGAGAGGCAGGGGCAGGAAGGGAGAGAGATGAGAAGCATCAATTCATAGTTGCATCGCTTTAGTTGTTCATTGATTGCTTTTCATACATGCCTCACTGAGGGGCTCAAGCTGAGCCAGTGACCTGTTGCTCAAGCTAGTGACCGTGGGATCATGTCTATAAGCCCACGCTCAAGCCAGCGACCCTGCGCTCTAGTTGGTGAGCCTGAGCTCAAGCTGGTGACTTCAGGGTTTTGAACCTGGGCCCTCAGCCTCCCAGGTTGATGCGCCATCACCTCTCAGGCCAGACCTTTTCTTTATTTCTTTCGAGGTCCCACCCTGTCTGAATTTCTCCCCATTGTGTCTTCTATCCCAAGGTTTCTCAACCTCAGCAGCACTATTGATGTTTGGGGCAGGAGGATTCTTTGATGTGAGGTGGGTGGGAGGCTGTCTTGCCCATTGGGGTGTGTTTAGCAACATCCCTGACCTCTGTCCACCAGATGCCTGTAGCACCCTTTCCCCCAAGTTGTGGCAACCCAAAGTATCTCTAGACATGGCTAAATGTCCTCTGGGGAGGAATTGTCCCTGACAACCTTCGCTGCTCCCAGGTAGATGCATGTGCTTGAGAAGACGCAACTCCCGGTCCTCCCATCAGCCTTTGTGCATCCCCTTGCCCCCAGCCTGGCTTCAGCTGCCCCGACTCAGAAGCCAGAGAAACTGGGAGAGTTGCTGAGACTGAGAAGGAGTCTGAAGGCTGCTGAAGCAGCAGTGAACAAAGTCCCTGTCCTCACGTTGTTTCTGGTCTTATTCTATCCAGAAAGCATCCAAAGGGAGGGGTGTTTTGGGGGTATGCTAAGGGGTGCTTTGTGCGTGGATATGCACTTTTGTCTCTGACAGAGGAAGAAGAGATAAACCCCCAAGTATTTCTAGACTAGGTATTTGTAGCAAGGATGCATTTGATCCACCATACCCATATGAAAGGCATGTCACATTTATTTTTCTAAATCACATTATTTGCTCCATACACACACGCCCCTCCTAAATTCAATCACAGTTATATTTTGGAAATCCTCTACCCAGTGGCACAGATGTTTACAAACAGCTTGGGGGAGGGAGGTTGCTACAGAGAGACTTGATTTGTAGCATTTGCCAATTTTTGTGGTGTAAATACTCCCAAGGCCAATTTCAACCTGCCAAGATGATGTCACTGACAGTGTTGCTGGAAGAGGTGGGCAGCAGCACATTATTATGTAGTATTTCCACCATACAGATGTGACTAACCCCAAGAATGCAGATAAAAGCAAAATATAATAAAATAATTAGGAAGTGATGCACTTTGTGTGTTTGTTCATTTTTGGAAGTGATGCACTTTGAATGCTATTGCCTCTGAATATACTTTAGTTTTAAATTTACATAATTTAATTTTTAATAATGTCCCACCTCTCTGAAGCAGTGTGTATATAATTCCTGAGGGTTTCTCCAGTCTAGAACATTCAGGGGAGGATTCTGATCATCAGTCAGTTTTGGTCTATCCTCATGGATCTGCACTACTTAGCCACTGTGGACAGTAGTCTTTTGCTGTGACTCTCAAACCACCATTCTTAGCGCTCATCCCCTCCCCTGCAAACAGCAGCTCTGCAGGCCTGTCAGAGGTCCTGGGAGATCAGTGTGGGAGTGGTGAAAGTAGCTATTACTCAAGGAAAGACAACAGCAGCAGCAAAGACACCCAGACCCGGTTCATTTTCTCAGGCTTGGGAAAACTCTTCAAGCTGTCTTTAATGGACCCACTCCTGCCCCTCCAGAGCCTGGGAGTCCTGTGCTCTGGAATAACCCAGCTCCAGTCTCCTAGAGCCTGATCTTGGTAAACAAAAGCCCTGGGGGGAGTGTCTTTTGGTGCCTGGCAACCCCTGCTTTTGGCCTGGCACTCCCAAAGCCTTCAGCAGCCTCTGTCCTCATCTCAGGCAAAAAGGAGGAAACATAACCACAGCAAGGCGGCCAAAATGCAAATTATAACCTCAATATGTTTCTCAGCAGCATAGTCAGATCACTGTGGTGGCAACAACCTGCTGAGGCCCTGAACTGATACAAAGAAAAAGGAGAGATTCCAGCTAGATGTTAGGAAAGACTTTCGGACCTGCCTGGAGGGGATTAAGCACAGTTCCCTCCAGGCTGCCTGGGGACCACTCAGAGCCGACACACTATGACCCCCTAACTGCTTCAGGATGAAGTCATATTAATATCTGAGTGTGGACCTTGCCAAGTAGAAGTTGCCCTCTTTTACAGATGAAAAAACAGTCTCAGAAAGGGTAAGTCATTTGCCCGAAGGCACACAACTAAAGTAGTCAAGACTGGAATATGAACTCAAATGTGACTGCACAGCTTGTGTGGTCATTATGGGATTCCATCTCTCATCCCCACCTGACCCTAATCTACCTCGGCAGCGCCCCCGCACCCCCCGCCACCTTCATCACCTCTCCACACAGGAGATGGGGAAAGGAGAGCAAGTATGAATTTATTGATGATGAATTGCAAAACAATAACCTCGTGTTAGTTATTGCTGGCCAGACATTAAGAATATATATATATATATATTACACTGGGAAACAAATTTTTGTTGCATCCACAAAAACACATGTTCTTACCTAAGTTGAGTGTGCTGATCTCAAATCTGACATTAGTTTTTCTCTGTAAGCTACAGTTTTTTTGCAGTTCGAGATTTTAGGTTTTCATCTTATTGTAAAATTTTCAACATTTAGTTTAACGTAACGAAGTAGAATGTCTTCTTGGGCATCATCTTTGCGAAAATATAATAATTTATATAATGCAGTAAATATACTAATATACTAAAAATATGATTACATTAGAATTTGTCTACAATTTTGAAAAAGAACATATTAAAACACTTATTTTAATCATAAAATTTGTACAAAACTTATTCAGGCAAAAATTTGCGTTTGTAGCTCTTGTGTTTGTGTACTTGTTGAGGACAATCTCGTTTGATGCTCTAGCAGTAGTCTGCCATCATATTTCTTTTCTTTTTGTTTTATACAGAGACAGAGAGAGAGTCAGAGAGAGGGATATATAGGGACAGAAAGACAGGAACAGAGAGAGATGAGAAGCATCAATCATCAGTTTTTCGTTGCGAAACCTTAGTTGTTCATTGATTGCTTTTTTTTTAAATTTTTTTGTTTTTTAGATTTTTATTTGTTCATTTTTAGAAATAGAGGAGAAAGAGCAAGAGAGAGAGACAGAGAGAGGGGGGAGGAAGCATCAACTCCCATATGTGCCTTAACCAGGCAAGCCCTGGGTTTTGAACTGGCGACCTCAGTGTTCCACGTCAACGCTCCATCCACTACGCCACCACAGGTTAGGCCTCATTGATTGCTTTCTCATATGTGCCTTGACCATGGGCCCTCAGCAGACCGAGTAACCCCTTGCTCGAGCCAGTGACCTTGGGTCCAAGCTGGTGAGCTTTGCTCAAACCAGATGAGCCTGTGCTCAAGCTGGCGACCTCGGGGACTCGAACCTGGGTCCTTCCACATCCCAGTCTGTCGCTCTATCCTCTGCACCACTGCCTAGTCAGGCTGCTATCATATTTCTGTCCCATCGCCCCAATAACTCTCTTCCATCATCTTCAGATCTTTTTTTTTTTTTCCACAGGGACAGAGAGAGAGTCAGCAAGAGGGATAGATAGGGACAGACAGACAGGAATGGAGAGAGATGAGAAGCATCAATCATTAGTTTTTTGTTGCCGTTGTGACACCATAGTTGTTCATTGATTGCTTTCTCACATGTGCCTTGACTGCGGGCCTTCAGCAGACCGAGCCACCCCTTGCTCGAGCCAGTGACCTTGGGTCCAAGCTGGCGAGCTTTTTGCTCAAGCCAGATGGGCCCGCGCTCAAGCTGGTGACCTTGGGGTCTCAAACCTGGGTCTTCCACATCCCAGTCCAATGCTCTATCCACTGCGCCACTGCCTGGTCAGGCTCATCTTCAGATCTTGATGAAAGCATTCTCCCTGCTCATCACTAATAGCTCCCAAACTTTCGGGAAACTTATCAAGGTGACTGTTCAGGAAGTGAACATTAATGCTCATGTTACATCCAATGTCTCAGAAAGCCAACAGCGTCCTTTGAACCAGAAGTTCATAGTTTTCTGCTTTTTTGTTGTCAAGGAAGTTCTTTGTAACTGCCACAAAAGACTTCCATGCTGCTTTCTCCTCTTTATTCATCTTCCTGGCAAATTCTTCATCATATATGAGGGTTCGAATTTGAGGTGCATCAAATACACCTGCTTTTATTTGCTCGAAAGACAAGGCAGGAAAAGCAGAAAGAATATGTTGAAAGCATTCACTTTCTCTATTCAAAGCCTGAAGAAACTGCTTTATTAAGCCAAGTTTGATGTGAACTGGGGGGAAAATGATCCTGTCTCAATTAACTACAGGTTCATTCACAATATTTTGCATCCCTATTTCCAGAGCTTCACATTTCGGCCACTCTTTCTGTGTCCAGTGTTTCTCCCGAGCTCGGCTGTCCCACAAACACAGAAAGCAAGGATACTTCATGAAACCCCTCTGTTGTCCTAGCAGGAAATTTACCATTTTAAGATCCACAGGAGGGGCAAGATGGCGATGGAGTAAGCGGACATACCAACTTCCAACTCCCAGAACCAAAGTGGATTATAACTTGATTTTAAGAACCATCATCTGGATAAAACAATGCTTAACTGGACTGAGAGGACTCTTCAACTGGGGAACACTGAAAAAGCCACATCGAGACTGGTAGGAAAAGCAAAAACGCTGAAAGAGCCTGACCTGTGGTGGTGCAGTGGATAAAGCGTCAACCTGGGAACACTGAGGTTGCCAGTTCAAAACCCTGCACTGGTCTGGTCAAGGCACATAAGGGAGTTGATGCTTCCAGCTCCTTCCCCCTTTCTCTCTTTCTCTCTCTCTCTCACTCTGTGTCTCCTCTCTAAAATGAATAAATAAAAAGAAACTTTAAAAAAATTTATATATATAAAAAAAAAACACTGAAAGGGCTGCCCAGCTCCCCGGAGCGAAAGGCAGCCCAGAGAGACTCATGTGCCGGGAAGAGAGGCTAGCGGAAGGGTAGGGACCTGGGTCCCAGGAACAAAGCCCCAGGCTGCAGTCCCAAAGCCTAGAAGAGGCGTATGGACAGTATTTAGCTGTGAAACAGGTTAGGATACTGTTTGTGAGAAAGAGACAGTTTTCTCAGACCAAAGATTCTTCTTAAAGGGACGGCGCAGAAAACTTCTCTCACAACCACTCACCCAGGACTCCGGGAGACAGGGAGAGAGGAAAGGACCGGAGCAGCGGGAAGAGAGTGCGGTCTGGAAGGCACAGGGAGAAAAGCTTTGAGGGACAGCCACCATAAACCCTGGGCTGAGTCACTCCGCAAATCTGAAACAATATTTCCCCTGAAACCAGCAAGAAGAAGCAGGACACCAGCCAAAGAAGCTCTCCTGCGGTAATTAGAGCACAGTCGCTTAGAAGGAAGGAGCTTTCAGGACTACAGGATTGAGTGTTAGGGTCTGAGCTGCAGTGCCCCATCCACACTGCTAAGGGTTTGCTGGAGGGTGGGTGGGTGGGGGGACGCAGAAGCTCGTTTTGCCGGTGGGGGCAGAGGCTGAGCCAGCGGGCATGAGCTTGGTCTAGCCCAACCAGGGCAAAGGGGACATGTGAAAGTGGTCTGGCAGCTGCAGGCCCGCCTGCGACCCCACCTGTGGGGGAAAAGTGGGAGCCCGGAAAGGGCAGAGATCCACTGCTGGGCAGGGGCGACCAGGTGCGCAGCTGCACCGGCTTCTGAGGCTTGAAGCCCTGCACAAACCAGCTTTGCCCTGGGAGGTGGGGCGGGCGGAAGTCCTGTGTGCAGCTGAGTGCATAGCAGCAGCCCTACCCAGCTGAGAAGCCGAGGTTGGCGGGAGCAGGGCAGAAGCCTGGGCTAGCAGCTAAGCGCGTACCAGAAGCCCCTCCCAGCCTGAGGAACAGGCTGACAGGGACCCACAGCTAAGCAAAAGTGTTCACCCTTGCCCTTGGTGCCCAGGCTTGTGGCCTGAGTGTGGTGCACGGTCCCACCCGTGGGAGAGGGGCAAAGGCCGAGACTGGCTGAGGCTTATAGAGCCTGGCATGAGAACACAGGCCCTCCTGTGGAGGTGAGGCAGAGACCACAGCAGCAGCCTCAGCAGCCGGCACCGGCAACACCCACACCCAACCAGCCTAGGCAGCAGCAGAAGGGGTGGTGGGCCTGCAGACAGACCACACCTAGGGAACACAGAGGCAATACTCATTGGACTCCAGTAGGCAAACCCTTCTTACACACAGACAAAATGGGCAGGCAGAGGAATGCAACCCAAATGAATCAAGAGAAATCCCCAGAAAAGGATCTGAATGAATCAGATATAACCAAACTACCTGACGCAGAGTTTAAAATAATCATAGTTAGGATGTTCAAAGAGCTTAGAGCAACAATGGATAGTCATTACAAACACCTAAATAAAGAGATAGCAAGTATAAAAAAGGAAATTGAAATAATAAAAAGGAATCAGACAGAAACGACAAATACAGTATCAGAACTGAAGACCACAATGGAAGGAATTAAAAGCAGGATGGATGAAGCTGAGGATTGAATCAGTGAGTTAGAGGACAAAATAAACAAAGGCACAGAAGCAGAGCAGAAAAAAGAAAAGAAACTCAAAAAATCTGAGGAAACTCGCCTGACCAGGTGGTGGCGCAGTGGATAGAGCATCGGACTGGGATGCGGAAAACCAAGGTTTGAGACCCTGAGCTTCGCAGCTTGAGTGCGGGCCCATCTGGCTTGAGCAAAAGCTTGGACCCAAGGTCGCTGGCTCCAGCAAGGGGTTGCTTGGTCTGCTGAAGGCCCATGGTCAAGGCATATGTGAGAAAGCAATCAATGAACAACTAAGGTGTCACAACGGCAACAAAAAAACTAATAATTGATGCTTCTCACCTCTCTCTGTTCCTATCTGTCTGTCCCTATCTATCCCTCTCTCTGACTCTCTCTCTGTCCTTGTAAAAAATAAAAATAAAATAAAATAAATTTAAAAAATATATATTTTTAAGATTTTATTTATTAACTTTTAGAGAGAGAAGAGAGGGGGGGAGGAGCAGGAAGCATCAACTCCCCCATGTGCTTTGACCAGGCAAGCCCAGGGTATTGAACCTGCGACCTCAGCATTCCAGGTCAATGTTTTATCAACTGCACCATCACAGGTCAGGCAAAATAAAATAAAATTTTTTAAAAATCTGAGGAAACTCTAAGGGAGCTCTGTGACAACATGAAGAGAAATAACATCCGCATCATAGGGGTTCCTGAAGAAGAGGAGAAAGAACAAGGGATAGAAACTTTGTTCAATCAAATCATAGCTGAAAACTTCCCTAAATTAAGACTGGAAAATGTTTCACACATTCAAGAAGCACAGAGAACTCCATTAAAGAGAAACCCAAAGAAATCTACACCAAGACACATCATAGTGAAAATACCAAAGCTAAGGGATAAAGAGAAAATTTTTAAAGTTGCTAGAGAAAAAAAGGCTATCACCTAAAAAGCAACCCCCATAAGGATGACATCTGACTTCTCAACGGAAACACTTGAGGCCAGAAGGAAATGGCAAGATATATTCAAAGTAATGCAGAACAAGAACCTACAACCAAGACTACTCTATCCAGCAAGGCTAACATTTAAAATTGAAGGAGAAATAAAGAGCTTCCCAGGAAAAAAAAAACCCTGCCTGACCTGTGGTGGCGCAGTGGATAAAGCGTAGACCTGGGAACTCTGAGGTCGCCAGTTCAAAACCTTGCACTGGTCTGATCAAGGCACATATGGGAGTTGATGCTTCTAGCTCCTCCCCCCTTCTCTCTCTCTCTCTCTCTCTCTCTCTCTCTCTCTGTGTCTCCTCTCTAAAATGAATAAATAAAAAGAAATTAAAAAAAAAAGTTTTCATTAAAAAAACCCTCAAGGAATTCATTAACACCAAACCAATTCTGCAAGAGATGCTAAGGGGACTGTTGTGAACAGTTCAAAGGGGGAAAAGAATATAGCAAAAGAAGAATACAGCTTTAAAGAATAAAATGGCAATAAACAACTACATATCAATAATAACCTTAAATGTAAATGGATTAAATTATCCAATCAAAAGACATAGGGTAGCTGTGTGGATAAAGAAACAGGTTCCATACATATGCTGTGTACAAGAGACACACCTTAAAAGAAAAGATGCACATAGACTGAAGGTAAAAGGATGAAAAAAAAAATTTCATGCAAATGAAAATGAAAAAAAGAAGCCGGGGTAGCAATACTTATATCTGACAAAATAGACTTTAAAACAAAGGCTAGTAAGAGATAAAGAAGGACACTACCTAATGATAAAGGGAACAATTCAACAGAAAGATATAACCATCATAAATATCTATACACCAAACATAGGAGCCTCGACATATATAAAGCAGACTTTTTTTTTTAGTTTTTATTTATTTATTTATTTATTTATTTATTTATTTATTTATTTTACAGGGACAGAGAGAGAGTCAGAGAGAAGGATAGATAGGGACAGACAGACAGAAATAGAGAGAGGTGAGAAGCATCAATCATTAGTTTTTCATTGTTGTTGCAACACCTTAGTTGTTCATTGATTGCTTTCTCACATGTGCCTTGATCGCAGGCCTTCAGCAGACCGAGCAACCCCTTGCTGGAACCAGCGACCCTGGGTCCAAGCTGATGAGCCTTTTGCTCAAGCCAGATGGGCCCGCGCTCAAGCAGGCGAGCTCGGGGTCTCGAACCTGGGTCTTCCGCATCCCAGTTCGATGTTCTATCCACTGTGCCACCACCTGTTCAGGCCATAAAGCAGACTTTGATGAATATAAAGGTAGAGATTAACAGCAATACTATAATAGTAGGGGATTTCAATACCCCACTAACATCACTGGATAGATCCTCAAGAAAGAAAATTAGCAAAGAAACGCAGACTTAAAGGATACACTAGGTCAACTCGATTCAATAGATATCCTCAGAACTTTTCACCCTAAAGCAGAAGAATATACATTCTTTTCAAGTGCTCATGGTACATTCTCTAGGATAGACCACATGTTAGGACACAAAAGTGGTCTCAACAAAATTAAGAAGATTGAAATCATATCAAGCATTTTCTCTGATCACAATGGCATGAAACTAGAAATTAACCACAAAAGAAAAACTGAAAAATACTCAAACACTTGGAAACTAAATAGCATGTTATTAAATAATGAATGGATTAACAATGAGATCAAAGAAGAAATAAAAAAGTTTCTAGAAACCAATGATAATGAGCATACATCAACTCAAAATTTATGGGACACAGCAAAAGCAGTACTGAGAGGGAAGTTCATAGCACTATAGGCATACAATGAGAAGCTAGAAAAAGCTCAAATAAGCAACTTAACCTTGCATCTAAAAGAACTAGAAAAACAACAGCAAATAGAGCCCAGGACTAGTAGAAGGAAGGAAATAATAAAGATCAGAGCAGAAATAAATGACATAGAGGCTAAGGAAACAATACATAGGATCAATGAAACCAGGAGCTGGTTCTTTGAAAAGGTAAACAAGATCTATGAACCTTTAACTAGACTCACCAAGAAAAAAAGAGAGAGGACACAAATAAATAGAATTAGAAATGAGAGTGGAGAAATAACAACTGACACAACAGAAATACAAAGTATTGTAAGAAAATACTATGAAGAACTCTATGCCAAATAATTAGACAACCTAGGTGAAATGGACAAATTTCTTGAATCATATAATCTTTCAAAAATCAATCTGACCTGAAGAGTCGGTGGCACAGTGGATAGAGCATCGAACTGGGATGCGGAAGACCCAGGTTCGAGACCCCGAGCTCGCCAGCTTGAGCGTGGGGCCCATCTGGCTTGAGCAAAAGCTCGTCAGCTTGGACCCAGGGTCGCTGGTTCCAGCAAGGGGTTGCTCGGTCTGCTGAAGACCCGCGGTCAAGGCACATGTGAGAAAGCAATCAATGAACAACTATGGTGTTGCAACGGCAATGAAAAACTAATGATTGATGCTTCTCACCTCTTTCTGTTCCTGTCTGTCTGTCCCTATCTATCCCTCTCTCTGACTCTCTCTCTCTGTCCCTGGGAAAAATAAAAAAATACAAACCTTTAAAAAATCAATCTGGCCTGACCTGTGGTGGCACAGTGGATAAAGCGTTGACCTGGGAACACTGAGGTCGCCAGTTCAAAACCCTGCACTGGTCTGGTCAAGGCACATATGGGAATTGATGCTTCCAGCCCCTCCCCCCTTTCTCTCTTTCTCTCTCTCTCTCACTCTGTCTCCTCTCTAAAATGAATAAATAAAAAGAAATTTTTAAAAAAGTAAAAGATCAATCTGGAAGAATCAGAACACCTAAACAGACCAATTACAACAAATGAGATCAAAACAGTTATCAAAAAACTCCCAAACAAAGAAAAGTCCTGGGCCTGATGGCTTCATAAGTGAATTCTACCAAGAATTCAAAGAACTAACTTCTATCCTCATCAAGCTATTTCAAAAAATTCAAGAGAAAGGAAGACTTCCAAACTCCTTTTATGAGGCGAGCATAATTCTGATCCCAAAACAAGGCAAAGACAATACAAAGAAAAAAATTATAGGCCAATAACCCTGATGAATTTATTTTTTTTTAATTTTTATATATTTTTTAAATCCACATTCTTTCTTTCTTTTTTTAAAGACTTTTATTTATGTTAGAGAGAAGAGAGAGAGAGAGAGAAAGAGAGAGAAGGGGGGAGGAGCAGGATACATCAATTCCATATGTGCCTTGACCGGGCAATCCCAGGGTTTCGAACTGGCAACCTAGTGTTCCAGGTTGATGCTTTATCCACTGCACCACCACAGGTCAGACCCTGATGAATTTAGATGCTAAAATTCTCAACAAAATATTAGCCAACCGGATCCAGCAATATATGAAAAAAATCATACACCATGATCAAGTGGCATTTATTCTGGAGAGGCAAGGCTGGTTCAATATTCGCAAATCAATCAATGTGATTCATCACATAAACAAAAGGAAGGACAAAAATCACATGATAATTTCAATAGATGCAGAAAAAGCATTTGATAAAATCCAGCACCCATTCATGATCAAAACTCTCAGTAAAGTGGGAATACAGGGAAGATTCCTTAACATGATAAAGGCCATCTATGACAAACCCACAGCAAACATCATACTAAATGGGCAAAAATTAAAAGCAATCCCCTTAAGATCAGGAACCA
This sequence comes from Rhynchonycteris naso, assembly GCA_037038555.1. NCBI lineage: Eukaryota > Metazoa > Chordata > Mammalia > Chiroptera > Emballonuridae > Rhynchonycteris > Rhynchonycteris naso. The sequence continues at coordinate 210,449,185 of CM072997.1, read as the reverse complement.
GGCAGGGGTGCCCCCTTTTACTACTCTTATTCAACATAGTTCTGGAAGTCCTAGCTATAGCAATCAGACAAGAAGAAGAAATTAAAGGCATCCAAATTGGAAAAGAAGAAGTAAAACTGTCATTATTTGCAGATGATATGATATTGTATATAGAAAACCCTAAAGTCTCAGTCAGAAAACTACTGGACCTGATAAATGAATTCAGCAAGGTGGCAGGATATAAAATTAATACTCAGAAATCAGAGGCATTTTTATATACAAACAATGAACTGTCAGCAAAAGAAATTAAGGAAACAATCCCCTTCAGTATTGCAACAAAAAATATAAAGTACCTAGGAGTAAATTTAACCAAGGAGGTTAAGGACTTATACTCGGAAAATTATAAAACATTGATAAAAGAAATCAAGGAAGATACAAGCAAGTGGAAGCATATATCATGCTCCTGGTTAGGAAGAATAAACATCATTAAAATGTCTATATTACCCAAAGCAATTTATAAATTCAATGCAATACCAATTAAAATACCAATGACATACTTCAAAGATATAGAACAGATATTTCAAAAATTTATATGGAACCAAAAACGAACACGAATAGCCTCAGCAATCTTAAAAAGAAAAAATAAAGTAGGAGGTATCACTCTTCCAGATATCAAGGTATACTACAAGGCCATTGTACTCAAGACAGCCTGGTACTTACTGGCATAAGAACAGGCACATAGATCAATGGAACAGAACAGAGAACCCAGAAATAAACCCACACCTTTATGAACAACTGATATTTGACAAAGGAGGAAAGAACATACACTGGAGTAAAGACAGCCTCTTTAACAAATGGTGTTGGGAAAATTGGACATCTACCTGCAAAAAAGTGAAACTAGACCATCAACTTACACCATTCACAAAAACAAACTCAAAATGGATAAAAGACTTAAATGGAAGCCGTGAAACCATAAGCATCCTAGAAGAAAACATAGGCAGTAAGCTCTCCGACATCAATTGCAGCAATATATTTGCCGATTTATCTACATGGGCAAATGAAATAAAAGGCAGTATAAACAAATGGGACTATATCAAACTAAAAAGTTTTTGCACAGCTAAAGACAATAAGAACAGAATAAAAAAACAAACGACACAATGGGAGAATATATTCAACAATACGTCTGATAAAGGGTTAATAACCAAAATTTATAAAGAACTTGTAAAACTCAACACCATGAAGACAAACAATTCAATCAAAAAATGGGCAGCCTGACCTGTGGTGGCACAGTGGATAAAGCGTCGACCTGGGAACACTGAGGTTGCCAGTTCAAAACCCTGCACTGGTCTGGTCAAGGCACATATGGGAGTTGATGCTTCCAGCTCCTCCCCCCTTTCTCTCTTTCTCTCTCTCTCTCTCTCTCACTCTGTGTCTCCTCTCTAAAATGAATAAAATAAAAAGAAAACAAAATGGGCAAAAGAAATGAATAGAAATCTCTCCATAGAGGACATACAGATGGCCAATAGGCATATGAAAAAATGCTCAACATCACTAATCATTAGAGAAATGCAAATTAAAACCATAATGAGATATCACCTCACACCAGTCAGAATGGCGCTCATCAGCAAAATAACAGAATAAGTGTTGGCGAGGATGTGAAGAAAAGGGAACCCTCCTACACTGCTGGTGGGAATGCAGACTGGTGCAGCCACTGTGAAAAACAGTATGGAGATTCCTCAAAAAATTAAAAATCGAACTGCCTTTTGACCCAGCTATCCCACTTTTAGGAATATACCCTAAAAACAGCATAGCACTGTTCAAAAAGAAGAAATGCACCCCCATGTTCGTGGCAGCATTGTTCACAATAGCGAAGATCTGGAAACAGCCCAAGTGTCCGTCAGAGGATGAGTGAATTAAAAAGCTTTGGTGCATATATACTATGGAGTACTACTCAGCCATAAGAAATGATGGCATTGGATCATTTACAACAAAATGGATGGACCTTGATAACATTATACGGAGTGAAATAAGTAAAACAGAAAAAAACTGAGAACCACATGATTTCATACTTAGGTGGGACTTAAAAACGAGACTATGAGACATGGACAAGAGTGTGATGGTTACGGGGTCGGGGGGAGGGAGGAGAGGGAGAGTAGGGGGAAGGGCAGGACACAAAGAAAACCAGATAGAAGGTGACAGAGGACAATTTGACTTTGGGTGATGGGTATGCAACATAACTGAATGATAAGATAACCTGGAGATGTTTTCTTTGAACATATGTACCCTGATTTATTAATGTCACCCCATTAAAATTAAAAAAAAAAAAAGAGAGATCCACACAAGCCTGACCAGGCAGTGGCACAGTGGATAGAACGTCGGACTGGGATGCGGAAGACCCAGGTTCGAGACCCTGAAGTCGCCAGCTTGAGCGCAAGCCCATCTGGCTTGAGCAGAAAGCTCACCAGCTTCAACCCAAGGACGCTGGCTCCAGCAAGGGATTGGTCAGTCTGCTGAAGGCCCACAGTCAAGGCACATGTAAGAAAGCAATCAATTAACAACTAAGGTGTCGCAAGAAAAAACTGATGATTGATGCTTCTCATCTCTTTCCGTTCCTGTCTGTCTGTCCCTATCTATCCCTCTCTCTGACTCTCTCTGTCGCTGTAAAAAAAAAAAAAAAAAGATCCATACAAATAATCCAGTTATGCTCCTCATACATCAGAAAGTCCAGGAAAATTTTTATGTCATTATAATCTTCTCACGGATGAGTTGAATAACCAATTGGAACAGCTGCATAAACATTACCGTTGTGTAGAAGAACACATTTCAGACTCCATTTAGAGCTGTCAAGAAATAGCCGCCATTCTCGCCTAACCTGTGGTGGTGCAGTGGATAAAGCGTCGACCTGGGAACACTGAGGTCGCCAGTTCAAAACCTGCACTGGTCTGGTCAAGGCACATATGGGAGTTGATGTTTCCATCTCCTCCCCCCTTTCTCTCTCTCTCTCTCTCTCTCTCTCTCTCTCACTATGTCTCCTCTATAAAATAAATAAAAATAAAAAGAAATTTTTAAAAAAAAGAAATAGCCGCCATTCTGTTGGACTGTAAGTGGTAACACCTAGCTCGCTGAGAAGACTACTGAAATCATGACAGTAAACAAAGTGTTTGTCTTCGGAAAAGTCCACAAAAATTTGTTCATGCTTCCTCAAATGGGATACTTACTTTAGGTGACCGGTGAAGTATATTCTTTTCTTTAAGCCTGGAGGCTAATAACTCAGCTGCTTTCTTTGATAGGCCCAAATCTCTTACTAAGTCATTCAATTTGGGTTGGCTAAACTGCTGAGGGGTTAATGACTGCTTGGCATCAGAAGAAGACCCTTCAGATTCTACAACCATTTCCTCATGCATCTTATCAAAATACACTTGATCGCCACGTTCACTTTCTTCGTCCTTAGAAGAAATAAAACCACTGAAAACTGGAACAAGGAGTGTCTCAGAATGTGGAATAGGTTGTATTGCTGAAGGAATATTAGGATATGCGATCATATGCCATTTTTTCTTGTCGATGCCCTTTGTATGGATCAGACAGAAATACCAGTCACTGCTGTGGTCCTTAGGTTTACACCAAACCATGGGAATACCAAAAGGCATTCCTTTGTGTTTTCCTTTTGTCCAGTCATGAAGCATTTCCTCACAATTATGACACACAATATTAGGAGCCCAATTCTTGTCTTGATCGTCAAGGGGAACTTGAAAATAGGCAATATATGCACGTGTCACAAATGAAATATTGCAGCTTTGACTTTAAAGTGTGTAACAGCCACATATATAACAAAAGGTGTCAGGACTATTCTTACATTTACGCCTACTCAAAGAAGCCATGATTCAATCTTAAAACAAAATAAGAGGGTGTTTTTATCAGACAATAATTTTTTACATTTAAAAACAACTACAAGCCTGACCTGTGGTGGCGCAGTGGATAAAGCATTGACCTGGGAACACTGAGGTTGCCAGTTCAAAACCCTGCAGTGGTCTGGTCAAGGCACATATGGGAGTTGATGCTTCCAGCTCCTTCCCCCTCTCTCTCTCTCTCTCTCGCTCTCTCTCTCTCTCACTCTGTGTCTCCTCTCTAAAATGAATAAATCAAAAAAGAAATTAAAAAAAACAACTACAATTATATAAAATTGATGTTTGTAAAACATTAATTGCCTTGTGGTTATGTTTAATCCAAGAGTCTTTGCCCTTTAACTCCCAATTTAAAAACCAGTGCATGCCTGACCAGGTGGTGGCGCAGTGGATAGAGCGTCAGACTGGGATGCGGAAGACCCAGGTTCAAGACCCCGAGCTCACCAGCTTGGACTCAAGGTCGCTGTCTCCAGCAAGGGGTGGCTCGGTCTGCTCAAGGCCCGCGGTCAAGGCGCGCGTGAGAAAGCAATCAATGAACAACTATGGTGTCGCAATGGCAATGAAAAACTAATGATTGATGCTTCTCATTTCTCTCTGTTCCTGTCTGTCTGTCCCTATCTATCCCTCTCTCTGTCCCTGTAAAAAAAACAAACAAAAAACCAATGCATGCCATTAACTATAACAAAAAGAAAGTAAGATTGCGTAAAAACTGGAGCATGCACCAAAAAATGGATTTAATATTTGGAATTAGCGATCCAGAAATATATAGAAAAAGTTCTAAAACCTCATGCAACAGGAAATGAAAAAAAAATTGTTCACAAGTGTTATTGATTAATTTTAGAGAGAGAGAGAAGAAGGAAGAGAAAAGCATCAATTTGTTGTTCTACTTATTCATGCACCCATTGGTTGATTCTTTTTTTATTTTATTTTATTTTATTTTTTTACAGGAACAGAGAGAGTCAGAGAGAGGGATAGACAGGTTCAGACAGACAGGAGCAGAGAGAGATGAGAAGCATCAATAATCAGTTTTTTATTTTTTTTGTTTTTTGTTTTTTTTTACAGGGACAGAAAGAGAGTCAGAGAGAGGGACAGACAGACAGGAACGAAGAGAGGTGAGAAGCATCAATCATTAGTTTCTTGTTGCTGTTGCGACACCATAGTTGTTCATTGATTGCTTTCTCACATGTGCCTTGACCGCGGGTCTTCAGCAGACTGAGCCACCCCTCGCTGGAGCCAGCGACCTTGGGTCCAAGCTGACGAGCTTTTTGCTCAAGCCAGATGGACCCGCACTCAAGCTGGCGACCTCGGGGTCTCGAACCTGGGTCCTCTGCATCCTAGTGCGATGCTCTATCCATTGCGCCACCACCTGGTCAGGCCATTGGTTGATTCTTATATGTTTCCTGACCTGGGATCAAACCCAGCACCTTGGTGTATCAGGAGCTACTCAGTTGAGGCCTAAGAATATTTTAAAGCTAAGTGGTTTTTTCTGTTTTTTTTTTTTACAGGGACAGAGAGAGAGCCAGAGAGAGGGATAGACAGGGACAGACAGACAGGAACGGAGAGAGATGAGAAGCATCAATCATCAGAGAGAGGGATAGACAGGGACAGACAGACAGGAACGGAGAGAGATGAGAAGCATCAATCATCAGTTCTTTGTTGCCATTGCGACACCATAGTTGTTCATTGAGTGCCCTCTCACATGTGCCTTGACCGCGGGTCTTCAGCAGACCGAGCCACCCCTTGCTGGAGCCAGTGACCTTGGGTCCAAGCTGGCGAGCTTTTGCTCAAGCCAGATGGGCCCGTGCTCAAGCTGGCGAGCTCGGGGTCTCGAACCCGGATCTTCCACATCCCAGTCCGACGCTCCATCCACTGTGCCACCGCCCGGTCAGGCTAAAGCTCAGTGTTTTTGAACTTTTTCTCTCTAACCCAGATAAAAAAAATTTCAACCTCGGCACTACTGCTATTTTGGGCCAGATTATTCTTTGTTGCAGGAGCCATCCTGTGCATTGTAGGATGTTTTAGCAGCATCCTTGGCCTCTGCCCTCCAGATGTCAGGAGCACCCCTGCATTTCCCCCACCCCCTCTTCGGGTTCTGACAACCGAAAGTGTCTCCAGACATGCCCAGAGTCCTCTGGGGGATAAAATTGCGCCCCGTTAAGAACCACTGTGTTAGCCTGAACTGTGGTGGCGCAGTGGATAAAGTGTCGACCTGGGAACACTGAGGTCGCCAGTTCAAAACTCTGCACTGGTCTGGTCAAGGCACATATGGGAGTTGATGCTTCCAGCTCCTCCCCCCTTTCTCTTTTTCTCTCTCTCTCACTCTGTGTCTCCTCTCTAAAATGAATAAAATAAAAAGAAATTTAAAATTGCTTGGGAGAGTAAAGATCGTCGATGTCCAGGCTCCTGCTTCTGATGCAAGAGGTGGCAGGAGAAGCAGGGTCTAAGGCCTGGAGCAGGGCATGTGGTGGTCTGCTGAGGCCTGTCTCTGACTTCCCTAGGAATAACTGGCTTTGTTGGACCTGTGCTATCAAATCAGAGCTGAGAGGGGTCAGTCATGTTACACTTACTGTACCCCAAAGGGGACTATCCAAAGCACTAGGGGAACTTGTTCTGAGCCAACCGTGGGAAAGAGAAGTGACTGATGGTTGGTGCTACATCCTGCTTTCCCACAGGACTCATTCCGTGGGCCTGTTCTCCTTCTGTAAGTGTCTGGCATTGAGGGCTCAGTCTCAATTGATCGGCATACATGAGTGGATAGAAGAGAGTTAAGTGAAACTCTCCCCTCTGGTTTACTCAGAAATGTGTGTGTGTATGTGTGTATGGATGTGGGGGTGCCACACAGAACAGTCCTTGCAAGTGTCCTTAGGGGAGCACACCATTCCCTTGAGTTAACCTGTCATATCTCCGTACCTTTGCCCTCTTCCTGCAACACCCCTTTCATTCTTCAAGACCAGCTCAAATGCTTCCTCCTGGGAAGCCTTTCCTGTGCCTCTGAGGCTGTTGGTTACTGGAGACCCCTGAAATCAGGGATTATATTACATCTCATCTGTATAGTTTGTATCCCTTCGTATCTCATAAATGAGGTAGGAATTTAATCAAGACTTGAGTAGCTTATATTATTATTTTTTTTAATTTATTTTTTTTTATTTTATTCATTTTAGAGAGGAGACACAGAGTGAGAGAGAGAGAGAAAGAGAGAAAGGGGGGAGGAGCTGGAAGCATCAACTCCCATATGTGCCTTGACCAGACCAGTGCAGGGTTTTGAACTGGCGACCTCAGTGTTCCCAGGTTGACACTTTATCCACTGCGCCACCACAGGTCAGGCGAGTAGCTTATATTATTTATGTTGAGAACTTCTGTGGTGGTCTCTGTGCCACGGGAACACATAGGACATGATACATAGTCCAGTCATCTCACCCCCTACCCAACCCTCTCCTGAGTTCAGACCAACTGTTACTTGACCGGAATGTTTGGTTTGGTTCTCCTGCAAAGCAGAGATGGAGGTAACGTGACTTTGGTTGGTCTGAGCAATAGCCAAGGTAACTGCTCCTCTTTTCCACAGGTGGTCCTTCAAGTTTAGAAGATCACATACGATGCTGATCCTAGTTTGTTCTGATTCCTCTTCCCATCTTCCTTCCTGCCCTGAAAGCTTCTTGTATATAATAGATAACTCCAACAATTTCTTTCTGCTAGACATGACTTTAGCCTAGAAATGACGGAAACCCAATTCAAATGAATTCATTTTTTGGATCATGCGTGGAAAAATCCAGAGGTGCTGATAGCTTCCGTCATGGCTGAATCCAAGGCTCAATGGCATTGCTAGGGATATGTCTTTCTCAACCCATGGCTCTGCTTTCCAACTGTGTTAAGCTTCATTCTCAGGAAGCCTCTCTCCAATGATGGCAAAGATGACCATTAACAAGTCCAGGCTGCTACTCTTCTGTTTAGTAATCCCAGAAGAAAGACAGGGTTCTTTTCTTAGTGTTCCAGCATAGGTCCCGAACTTATGCTCATTCTTGCCTGGTTTGAACCACCTGTCAATCACTGCGGTCAAAGGAATGAATGTGCTGATCAGCCAGAGTCACCAGCTCAACCTGCAGCCAGGGCGGGGGAGGGAAGGCTTCTCAAAGAATTATCGTAGTGCTGTTACCCGAGGAGGAGGAATGGAAGACTGCTGAGTAGCAACACATGGCCTCTCTATTTGTTCCCAGGTTAGTGGAGGAATGGATGTGCAGAAAGCACAACAATGTATGGGAGAATCTGACAAATGCAGAAGAGAGGTTAGGGTACTCTTGAAGGAGCCTCTGAACTGATGAGCTAAGCCTTTGATAGGTGGGGCCACTGAGGAGGAAGGGCAGGAGCTGGCAGGAGGAGGCAGGAAGCCCAGAGTATGGTCAAGAATAGCACACAGGACTGGATCACTGTGTATAAACGAGCCGAGGCTGATGAGGTCATGGAGGCTGGATGGTGGGAGGCCTTGAGCCTGCTCTTCATCCTGATGGCAGTGGAGAACCTTTGAGAGTGAAGATAAAGCTGGAGAGTTAATCAGAGGCTAGACCATGTGGGCTCCTGTAGATCACATTGGGGATTTAGGATTTAATCCTGAGAGCCCTGCAATCAGGGAGTGACACCATCAGAATTGTACTTGAACAATAGCACTCTAACTACCTTCCAAAGGATGGCCTGGTTGGAAAGAGGCAGAAGGCAGGGAGGTTAGGGGAGAACTCCTAATCATAGCCTACATTTATATACCACTAACTGTGGCTCAGACGCTGTTCTATCCACTTTACTGTGCTAAGACATGAAAAGGCCTGATATAGGATAGGAGATTCAACAGATGTTCAGGGGGCAGAATACATTTGACTCTGTGACTGATGCCATATGGCAAATGAGGCAGAAAGAGGAAGCCAAGATTCCTCTCAGATTTTGTGTTTTTGTTTTTGCTTTAGTTTTCCTCTGAAATCTTGACCTCGGGCGATTGGAAAGATAGAGGAGCCTTCATAAGAAAAAGAGAAAGAAGAACTAAGAAAAGTCCATATGCATTTACTATTGCCAGTTCTGTGCTCAGCCCACCACTGGGCCCCAAGAAGGCAAGAACAAGCTGGTTGTCGTCACCTAGGAGATGGCTCTCTGCAGGAGACAAATGCACATAATGGGTGATTTCGGTACATTGTGACGAGTGTGGGCAGACTTGTGCAAGTACAGTGGGGTAGGGAGGAAGTAATAGTATTTCTACCTACATAGCTGCACAAGCCAAAAATCTGGGAGTTTACCTTGACCTTCTTCTTTTATCCAGTCAATCACTGAGTTCAGTAGATTTGATGTCCTAAATATTCTTTGAGCATCTTTGGAATCTGGCAACTTCTTTTCATGGCCATTGAGAGCACACTGGATCAAGCCACTGTGTCTTCTCATTTGAAATACTGTCATATAATTTACTAATTGGTCTCCCCACTTCCATTCTAGTTTGCCCTAATCTAGTCTCACACTGTGCCACAATAATCCTTTAAAAAGGAAATCTGAATCCCTCTCCTGCTTATAGACCTTTCCATGGCTTTCCAATGCTCTCAGAGTGAGAGCCAATATCCTCAACCTGGACTGTCAGACCCAGAAGGATCTGGCTCCTGTGACCTCACCAGCTTCATGTGCTTTAGTTGCTATTACCCTCTAGAGCCAATGGCAGGCCTAACAATATATAGGATGTGCTAGGTTCCTTTAGACCAGAGGGCTTTCCCATGTGTTGTTCCTTCTGCCTGGAATGCTTTCCCCCAATTCTTGACCTGATTAACTACAAGTTTGTGGGTCACTTTCTCAGTAAAACCTCCTCAGACCTCTAGCCTAAGCCAAAACTTCCAGATTCTATGCCAAGAGTCAGCAAACCTTTTCTGTAAGTACAGATAGTGAATATTTTAGGCTCTGTAGACCATAGGGTATCACAACTACTTTTTTTTTTTAAAAAAGAAGGGAAGATAGGAGAGAGATTCCTACATGTGCCCTGACTGGGATCCACCTGGCAACACCCATCTGGGGCTGATGCTTGAGTCAACTGAGCTATTTTTAGTGCCTGAGGCTGCCGTTCAGACCAACCCAGCAATCCTCAGCATCTGGGCCGATGCTTGAACCAGTCAAGACACTGGTTGTGGAAGGAGAAGAGGGAGAGAAGGGGGAGAGGAGGGGGAGAGAAACAGATGGCTGCTTCTCCTGTGTGCCTTGACTGGAAATTGAACCTGGGACACCCACAGGCCAGGCTGACGCTCTATTCACTAAGCAAACCGACCAGGGGCACAGATACTTTTTTATTTTTTAATTTGTTGATTGATTTTATTTAATTAATTAATTTATTTATTTTTACAGGGACAGAGAGAGAGTCAGAGAGAGGGATAGATAGGGACAGATAGACAGGAATGGAGAGAGACGAGAAGCATCAATCATTAGTTTTTTGTTGTGACAGCTTAGTTGTTCATTGATTGCTTTCTCATATGTGCCTTGAACCGCGGGCCTTCAGCAGAAGGAGTAACTCCCTGCTCGAGGCAGCGACCTTGGGTCTAAGCTAGTGAGCTTTTCTTTGCTCAAGCAGATGAGCCCGCACTCAAGCTGGCGACCTCGGGGTCTCGAACCTGGGTCCTCCATATCCCAGTCCAATGCTCTATTCACTGCGTCACTGCCTGATCAGGTTGATTGATTTTAGAGAGAGAGAGAGAGAGGAAGAGAGAGAGAGAGAGACAGACAGACAGACAGAAAGAAACATTGCTCTGTTCCTGTGTTTCCTGACCAGGAATCAAACCCACAACCTTCATGTATTGAAATGATGCTCTAAGCAACTGAACTATCAGGCCAGGAAAGAGTATCACAGTTACTTTGCATTGTAACAGTTTCATGAACAAATTTGTGGACACCAAACTTTGAATATTATGTATACTTTTCACTTGTCATCAAATATTAGTCTTCTATTATTATTATTTTAATGTTTTATTTATTTATTTATTTATTTATTTTACAGGGACAGAGAGAGAGTCAAAGAGAGGGATAGATAGGGACAGACAGACAGGAACAGAGAGAGGTGAGAAGCATCAATCATTAGTTTTTCATTGCTGTTGCGACACCATAGTTGTTCATTGATTGCTTTCTTACATGTGCCTTGACCACGGGCCTTCAGCAGACTGAGCCATTCCTTGCTGAAGCCAGTGACCTTGGGTCCAGGCTGGCGAGCTTTTGCCCAAGCAGATGGGCCCACGCGCAAGCTGGTGAGTTCAGGGTCTCGAACCTGGGTCTTCCGCATCCCAGTCTGACGCTCCATCCACTGCGCCACCGCCTGGTCAGGCTATTATTATTATTATTATTATTTTGAGAGAGAGACAAGAAGGGTGAGAGAGAAAGGCGGGGGGAAGAGAGAGAGTGAAAAGCATCAACTTGTAGTTGCTTCACTTTAGTTGTTCACTGATTGCTTCTTGTATGTGCCTTGATGGTGAGAGGGAGGAGCTCAAGCAAAGCCATAACTCCTTGTTCAAGCCAGTGACCTTGGGCTCAAGACAGCGATTTTTGGGCTCAAGTCAGCAACCTTGGGATCATGTCAATGATCTCATGCTCAACCTTGAGGTTATGAACCAGGAACTTCAGCATCCCAGCTCGATGCTTTATACACTGAGCCACCACCAGTTAGACTTTTTTTTTTTCTTTTAAGAGAGACAGATAGACAGGAAGGGAGAGAGATGAGAAGCATCAACTCGTAGTTGTATCACTTTAGCTGCTCATGGATTGCTTCTCATATGTGCCTTGACTGGGGGGCTCCAGCCAAGCCAGTGACCCTTTGCTCAAGTCAGTGACGTTAGGTTTCAAACCAGTGACCTTTAGGCTTCAGCCAGTGACCATAGAATCATGTTGATAACCCCATGCTCAAGCCAGTGAACCTGTACTCAAGCCAGCAACCTTGGGGTTTTGAACCTAGGTCCTCAGCAGTCCTCAGCATTCCAGGTTAATGCTTTATCCATTGTCCCACCACTGGTCAGGCCACATTTGTTTTGTTTACTGTTTCTCTCCTGGGCTTCTAGTACAGGGCTTTGTTCATAGTAGTTGCTCACTAAGTGAATGGAGTGATAGGTGTTCTTTTTCTTGAGAGGAGCTCAAAACTTAGTGGAGAATACAAACGTAAAGAACTCCACAATTAACTGGGTAATGCCATATTGGAGGGAAGAAGAGTTTCGTTTTTGGCAGGTTTAGTTTGAGATAACAGTGGGAACTCAGGAGTATGGTGATTCTCAAACATCTGGAACTGAGTTGATGCTAAGATGTAGATACAGTGTAAAATGCATAAAAGAGATGTAAAAGCTACCTGAGTATGCCACATCACTCAAGGAGAGAGGTCACTCTGGGAGAAAGGTTGAATGAGGAGAGGAGAAGGAAGAGGCTGGAACTGTGGGGTAAGTTTCTGGGCCAGGGAAGGGGCAGAGGTGGGAGAGAGTTAAGAAGAGATCTGAGATTTGTTAGGTTGCCAAAGAAGGATGCACAAGGCCTGATGGTTTTATAAGGAATTTATGTATGCATTTGTGAACAGATGGCTGAGACCCTAGTGGCGTCAGCAGTGAGAAGATGAGAAGAAGCCTTAGCCTACATGGGACAGGGGTTGGCGGCATTTCCAGCCCTAGGGTAAAAACTTCTGCTACCTCTTATAGTTAAACAATGGGAAAGGGGTGGTGGTGCTGAGAAGTGAAGGGGAAGAGACTAACTGGAAGGATGTCTGAGGGTCCAGAGGAGGTAAGATATCAATCAGGATTGCTCAGGTGGAGAGTTATGGGACCTGCCCTGGTGCTGAATCACCTAAAGTTCAATCACTCTAGTTGAGGCTTTTGTTAGGGGCCCTGGACCGGAACCTAACAAGATTCAGCAGAGTGTATTTTATTTGATGTGGCAGGGTCTGAAACTTGAATTGAGCTTGGTGAATTCTCCCCCAACCCCAAAAGAATAGTAGATTCTTTCAATATTTATCCATATTTACTTTGCCTTGGGGATGCAGAAATCTATCAAAACTGATCTCTGTTCTCAGAGTTGGCATCTGGTGGGGAAGACCAACACTGGCCCTGATACAGAATATAGTGCAAAGGTACAGTAGGAATAGAGAGACAGGAAGGAGCTAGTAAACTTGGAACGCTTCACAGAAGAGGTGACATCTGAGCTCAGTCTTTAACGGTTGGGAAATCGGCCCATGTAAAACCCTGATAAGTGCAGTGGTTCACAAACTTGCATGTGCGTAAGAGGAGAGAGGTCTGTTTATAATGTAGATTCCAAGGCTACACTCCCAGGGAAACCTCTGGTTCAACAGATGAGTGTTGCCCATTTCAAGAAGCTGTACAGGACCCACTTTCGGAAAACCTCTTCCTATTCTCCCATTGTTATTGAAGGCGAGGATGGGGAGGAGGAGCGGTGGCAGGAGATGAGGCTGGAGAGAGCTTTATGCGTGCTCCTGGGTCCCCCGAGATCACTATCACAATAAAACTCCATTTTGAGTTGAGCTTTCAGGGTACTAGACGCTCTCATGTGCCGTAAGTTTGTCCAAGCCCCGCAAGAAGCCTGCGGAGTAGAAGTTACGAATTTCATTTCAAAGGGGAGGAAACAGGCTCAACAACGGAAAACGATTTGCTCAAGGTCACAAAGCGAGACGTGGCCAGGTATAGACTAAAAACCAGTAGACTGGATTCTCAATTCAGAGACTTTTCACAGCCAAAGCAGGCCGCCAGTGGGTGGGTCCCCGGTCCTCCCTCTCGGATGGTTCCAAAATGGTGGGGGCAGTGGCGTCAGCAACACCTCCGCCCCTTCCGTCCACCTCCCTCCTTCTTCCCTTGGCCACCCAAGCTGGGGGAGGGGGAATGCAACGGAGCAACACGTGACTGCCGAGGACCTGGCGCGTGACGCAAAACGGCGGGCCTAACGCTCGACCTGTCTTGTGGGAAACGTAGTTCGCTACACCGTCAAGTTGGCAAAGAAAGACAGGTCTGCGACTACATTTCCCAGGAGGGAGCGCGGCGACGTTGTCGCTGCTGCCGTCGGAGAGCGGAGACGCGGGGCGCGCTATCGGGCGGGGGCGAGGTTCGGACCGGTTGTGCCGTTGCGAGGCTGCAGCTGCGATCGCTGCGGTGGGCCGAGGTGAGTGAGGGCTTCTAGGGAACGCAGCAGCTAGACCGGCTCCAGTCATTTTGTCTTTTATCTTTTCACCGCGGTGGCTGGGTCAGGGTCCCCAGGCCGCCTGACGCCGAGCCTACCCCCTGGCCTCTTCTGAGCGGGCCCTGCTCCCTCCGACTCCTCCCCCTCCCCGCCCTACTGGGCTTCCCCTCGCTTCGGCCTAGTTCCCGACTCTCAGTGCTGCGTTTTCTTCCTAGCAGCTCCTGCCCTTCTTTCTCTCTCCTCTTTGAAGGCTGCTGGGGAGCAGCCCCTATCTCCTGGCTTTTCCTCGTTAGTCGTATGAACCTGGTCACCTCATTAGATTTCTCCTTATTCCGAAACTCTTGAGTGCCTCTCGCCTCCCCCCCCCCCCCCCCCCCGCACTCCTCTAACACATATAGTCTCCATTGGCCTGGTTCTGTCTTCTCCTAGGGCGCATGTGGCTGGCACTCGTGCGTCCTTTTTGCCAGGGAAGGCATGGTCCAAATTTATCTGTCCTGGGAACATGTGTGCGCCCATTTTTGTTTCAGTCTCTTGGGCTGGAGGTGAGATCGACTTGCATTCCAGTTATAATCGGCGTGTGTTCTGCTTATATGAGGCAATTTTCTTGCCTTTCTGAACAACTTTTATTAGCTTTATTTGCTTTTCTAAATCTTAGGGGAGGAGCATGGCGGCCGGAGCTGGCGAGGAGCGCTGGCACCCAGAAGTTGGAAGCCATCAGTGGTAGTACAGTGTTTACGGGGAGGTTGTTAATTGGACAGAAAGAAAAGCCTCTGAAGAGTGTGGTAGTTAGTGCCTGGCGGGAGAGAGCCATGAAGCTTCTGCTGGCAGCAGAACAGAAGGATCCTGGATCCAGCTTGCCTGGGTTCAAAATTTGACACTGCTACTTTTTTTGTTTTTAATGATTATTTATTGATTTTAGGGAAAAAGGAGGGGAGAGAGAGAGAGAGAAACATCGATTAGGTAACCTCTGCACTTCGGCTGATGTAACCAACCAACTGAGATAGATACCCAGCCAGGGTGCTCCTGCTAGCTTTGGATTTTAGGTCAGGGGGCTTAATTTTTAGGTATCTCCGTTACCTTATCTGCAAAACAGCCATAACAGTAACCGCTTTATAGGATTATTATGATGAAATAAGATTAAATTGAAAACCTCTTAGTTCATTATCTGACGTGTATTAAACACTGTTGTTATCACCATCATTTGTAGGATTTCTAGATTGTGCGTCCCTAGTGGAAAGGCATGTGTTCACTATCATTTTCATTCCCCTTCAACTGGCCCTTCCTTTTTTTTTTTGTTTGTGAAAATACTCTGTTGTAGTCAGTACCCAGACAGTTTTGTATGTATTATATATAGACATCTATTAAAGATCCATAAACAGCTGCTGCCATGAACAACTTGTGGAGCGAATTGGGTTTAGTTCTTCACTGGAAAGTGTGTTGTATGACCTAATGTACCCACTTTAGCAATATCAAAACCTTTTTCTGCAGCTATTTAGGCTTGATTGTATTTTGTAGAAGGGGTGAGTTGGAGTTTCATTAAGAAACCATAACAGAAAACCTTTATGTCCAATACTGTTCTATTAAAAAAACATTTATTAATTTTAGAGAGAGGGAGAGAGAAACATCGATCTCTTCCTGTATGTGCCCTGATTAGGGATCGAACCTACAACCATTGTACATCTGGGACAATGCTCTAATGATTGTAACTAACCAAGCTAATTGGCCAAGGCAGTTCCTTTTTTTTTTTTTTTTTTAAACCTTTTACAAG
The DNA here is from genome assembly GCA_037038555.1 of Rhynchonycteris naso. Lineage (NCBI taxonomy): Eukaryota > Metazoa > Chordata > Mammalia > Chiroptera > Emballonuridae > Rhynchonycteris > Rhynchonycteris naso. Next base: position 210,433,381 of record CM072997.1, on the reverse strand, counting down.
AGGGAAAGCTTTTCAGTTTGGGAGACTGATGTTTTTATTTTTTATTTATATATTTTTTACAGGGACAGAGAGAGTCAGAGAGAGGGATAGATGGGGACAGACAGACAGGAACGGAGAGAGGTGAGAAGCATCAATTGTTAGTTTTTCGTTGCCGTCACAACACCTTAGTTCTGTTCATTGATTGCTTTCTCACACGTGCCTTGACCGCAGGTGTTCAGCAGACCGAGCCACCCCTTGCTCGAGCCAGCGACCTTGGGTCCAAGATGATGGGCTTTTGCTTAAGTCAAATGGGCCTGCGCTCAAGCTGGCGAGCTCGGGGTCTTGAACCTGGGTCTTCCACATCCCAGTCCGACACTCTTTCCACTGCGCCACTGCCTGGTCAGGCGAGACTGATGTTTTTAGTCTGAGGACTAGGTCCAGTTTAGTTTTGGTGGTGGCAGTAAGTAATAACAGCAGCAGTTCTTGAGCATATTTCTTTAACTTCAAGTACAGTTTTTTTTTTTTTAATTTCTTATTAATTTTTGAGAGGGAGAGAGAAAGAGAAGCATTAGCTCATTGTTCCACTTAGTTGCATACTCTGGTCGCTTCTTGTGTGTGCCCTGAATGGGGGTCGAACCAGTGATCTGGGCACGCTGAGACGATGGCCGACACACTATCCACTGCGCCACTGCCTGATCAGGCTTTTTTTTTTAATCATTTATATATGTATTGATTTGGGGGAGAAACATTGATTTGCCACTCCACCCATTTATGCACTCATTGATTGATTCCTTTGTGTGTCCTGATGAGGGACTGAACCCACAACCCTGATGTATTGGGAAGATGATATAACTAACTTAGCTATTTGGCCAAGGAAAGTACAGGTATTTTTTTAATTTGGTTTAGCCAGCATAGTTATGGATTGCTAAAGCAGTGTCCTTTTTTGTGCCTGGAAATTAGAGGGAGGAAGCTTGAAGTGTTTCCAAGATTAGCATTGAGATGGAGAGAGATGAAGCTGACTGAGAGAGAGCATAAAAGACAGGTTTATTTTTAAAGATTTCGTTTTTGGAATGGGCACTCTTTTTTATTTTTTAAGCGAGAGAGAGACAGAGACAGGAAGGGAGAGAGATGAGAAGCATCAGTTCTTTGTTGAGACAGAGACAGGAAGGGAGAGAGATGAGAAGCATCAGTTCTTTGTTGTGGCACCTTAGTTCATCAATTGCTTTCTCATGTGCCTTGACGGGGGAGGGGGACTACAACAGAATGAGTAATTCCTTGCTGAAGCCAGCGACCTTTGGGTTTAATTAAGCCAGTGACCTTGGGGTTTTGAACCTGGGTTCATCTGTGTCTCAATCCAATGCTCTATCCATTGTGCCACCTCTTGGTCAGGCAAGAATCTTTTTTTTTTTTTTAATTTTTTTCTTTTTTTTTTACAGGGACAGAGAGAGAGAGTCAGCGAGAGGGATAGATAGGGATAGACAGACAGGAGAGAAGTGAGAAGCATCAATCATCAGTTTTTCATTGCCGTTGCAACACCACAGTTGTTCATTGATTGCTTTCTCACATGTGCCTTGACCGCGGGCCTTCAGCAGACCGAGCAACCCCTTGCTGGAGCCAGCGACCTTGAGTCCAAGCTGGTGAGATTTTGCTCAAGCCAGATGGGCCCTCACTCAAGCTGGTGACCTCAGGGTCTCGAACCTGGGTCTTCCGCATCCCAGTCCCATGCTCTATCCACTGCGCCACCACCTGGTCAGGCAAGAATCTTAAATAAAACATGCTACCCTGTTGCTCTTTGGGCATAGTAACATCTGTGGAAGTGTGATTGACTGAAGGAAGTGTGGTTAATGTTCTCAGATTTTGATGGATTGCTTCATACACTCATTCTATAAACATCTGAGACACATTCAGTATTTTTTTTTTTTTTTTACAGGGACAGAGAGAGAGTCAGAGAGGGATAGATAGGGACGGACAGACAGACAGGAACAGAGAGAGGTGAGAAGCATCAATTATTAGTTTTTCGTTGCTATCGCAACACCTTAGTTGTTCATTGATTGCTTTCTCACATGTGCCTTGACTGTGGGCCTTCAGCAGACCAAGCAACCCCTTGCTGGAGCCAGCGACCTTGGGTCCAACCTGACGGGCTTTTGCTCAAGCCAGATGGGCCCGCGCTCAAGCTGGCAAGCTCGGGGTCTCGAACCTGGGTCTTCCGCATCCCAGTCCGACGCTCTATCCACTGTGCTACCGCCTGGTCAGGCAAACATTCAGTATTTGACTGGTTGATAGATTCAACAAATAGTGCCTGAGAACCTATCACCTATGAGCCCGTGCTAGGCTTTGGGAGCACAGAGGGGGTTTTGCCTTTTGGAATTTACAGTACAGTGGAAGAAGATACACAGGTAAGCAACTAAATTACAAGTTGAGAAAAGTGATGTGGATGTATCAAGCAGGGGACTCCAGTGGACACTAAAAAAAGAAGAGACCTAAGGTTGGTCATAGAAGTTCTTTTTATTGGGAGTAAAGAGACAGTTTTGAAGGGTGTCAAGGGGAGAGCGCTCCAGGTAGAGTGAACAAGTGCCCGAACTTGAAGATGATAAGAAATAAGATTTCAGAACTGAAAAGAGGTCAAGTGTGCCTGACACAGTGACAAGAGTGGTTAAAGATGAAGATGGGGACCGTGGCTGGCTGGCTATGTGGATAGAACGTTGGCCCAGCTGCAGACGTCCCAGGCATGATCCTGGGTCAGGGCACATGTGAGAAGCGATGATCTGCTTCTCTTCCTCTCCTCCTCCTCTCTCTCTTCCCTTCTCGCAACCAGTGGCTCAGTTGATTTGAGTGTTGACCCCTAGTACTGAGGATAGCTTGGTTGATTTGAGCATTGGCCCCAGGCGGGGTTGCCAGGTGAATCCCGGTCTGGGTGCATGTGGGAGTCAATCTCCCCTCCTCTCACTTAAAAAAAAAAAAAAAGATGAAAATGGAGTGGTAAGGTTGTTTAGGGAAGCCATTGAAGCCTTGAGTTGCCATCTGATTTGTATTTTAAAACCACTTTGGGCCCTGGCTGGTTGGCTTAGCAGTAGAGCATTGGCCTGGTGTGTGGAGGTCCTGGGTTCGATTCCTGGCCAGGGAACACAGGAGAAGTGCCCATCTGCTTCCCCACCCTCCTCCCTCTCCTTTCTCTCTCTCTTTCTCTCCTGCAGCCAGGGCTCCATTGGAGCAAAGTTGGCCTGGGCGCTGAGGATGGCTCCTTGACCTCCACCTTAGGTGCTAGAATGGCTCTGGTTGCTGCTGATGAGCAACGCCCCAGATGGGCTGAGCATCGCCCCATGGTGGGCATGCCGGATGGTTCCCAGTTGGGTGCATGGGGGAGTCTGTCTGTCTGCTGCGCCCCCCCTTCTCACTTTGGAAAACGACAAAACAAAACACTTTGCAGAGGTGTGGAAAATGGATGGTGCGGGATTTCAATTAAGAGACCATTGTAGCCTGACCAGGTGGTGGTGCAGTGGATAAAGCATTGGATTGTGATGCGGAGGACCCAGGTTTGAGACTCCGAGGTTGCTAGATTGAGCGCGGGCTCATCTGGTTTGAGCAGAAAAGCTCACCAGCTTGGACCCAAGGTCGCCGGCTCGAGCAAGGGGTTATTCGGTATGCTGAAGACCCGCAGTCAAGGCACATATGAGAAAGCAATCAATGAACAACTAAGGTGTCGCAATGAAAAACATGATTGATGCTTCTCATCTCTCTCCATTCCTATCTGTCTGTTCCTATCTATCCCTCTCTCTGACTCTCTGTCCCTGTAAAAAAAAAAGGCCGTTGTACTAGTCCAGGCTGGAGATGGTAGTTCCTTGAAATAGATTGATGGAGTAGGATGTATTCTTGGAATAGACAGAGGGTCAGAGAGTTTAGAGATTACGTAGGTTTAATATTTTCTGGTCCTGGCAGGGTTGCTTGGTTGCTTGGTTGTTTGTAATATTTTCTGGTCCTGGTGGAGTGGTTCGGTTGGTTAGCACATCATCTCCAATTATCAAGGTTGCAGGTTTTGCTCTATGGTCAGGGGACAAACAGGAATAAACCAGTGAATGCATAAATAAGTGGAACAACAAATTGATGTTTCTTTCTCTCTCCCTCCTATCCTCCCCCCTAACTTTCTCCCCCTCCCCATCCTCCCTTTCTCCCCTCCCCCCCTCAATTCAATAAATGAGAAGAAAAAATTTCCTAGAGCAGGATATTTTCATTAAAATTAAAAAAAATTTTAGTGATTTTAGAGAGAAATATTGGTTTGTTGTTCCTTCCATTCATGCAGTCACTGGTTGATCCTGTATGTGCCCTGACCAAGGATTGAACCTGAAACTTTGGCATATCAAGATGACTCTTAACTACCTGCACTACCGGGCCAGAGCTAGAACAGTATATTCTTTTTCTTTTTTTTCTTTTTTTTTGTATTTTTTTGAAGTGAGAAGTGAGGAGGCAGAGAGACAGACTCCCACATGCACCCAACCAGGATCCATCTGGCATGACCACTAGGGGGTGATGCTCTGCCCATCTGGGGCGTTGCTCTGCTGCAACCAGAGCCATTCTAGCGCGTGAGGCGGAGGCCATGAAGCCATCCTCAGTGCCCAGGCCAACTTTGCTCCCATGGAGCCTTGGCTGCGGGAGAGGAAGAGAGAGAGAGGGAAAGGGGAGGGGGAAGGGTAGAGAATCAGATGGACGCTTCTCCTGTGTATTCTGGCTGGGAATCGAACCCGGGATTTCCACTGGCTGGGCCGACACTCTACCGCTGAGCCAACCGGCCCGGGCTAGAATAGGATATTTTTAATCGGAGGTCATGGGCTGCTGGGTGCCCATGAACTCTAAACTTTTTGTGAGGGAGTGCATGTTTTCAAAGAAAGGGTTGTTATCATATTCATTAGTGCAGTGGTACTTAACCTGGGTTCTGTTGAACCCTAGGGATTCGATGAGTTGGTCTCAGGGGTTTGGAGAAGCCTCTGCCGCGGAGGCCAGAATAAAATAATACCGTAATTTGTTGTGAGTTTATCCACTTTGTCGGTTTTGTTCTTTGAGCAAGATGATGTTCATGCACGGCTCATTTTGTGCACCAGTAAAAAAACATATACTTATGTCTTGAATTTGGAAAAAAAAAATCATATTTATCACTAAAGAAGGGTTCGGTGAATGCACATATGAAACTGGTGGGTTTGGTACCTCAATAAAGGTTAAGGAACCACTGCATTAGTGTTACAGTGTTAAGAACTACTGCTCTAGAGTGTTTCTTGTAGGTTTATAACCCATAAAAAACTAATTGCCTACAGCTTACCAGGAGAGTAAGTAAGAATCATGCCTGACTGGTGGTGGTGCAGTGGATAGAGGGTAGACCTGGGATGCTGAAGTCCCAGGTTTGAAATCATGAGGTAGCCAGCTTGAGCCATACTCCCTCCCACCGCCATCGTGCCCTCCTCACCCCCCCACCCCCCATCAAAGCACGTATGAGAAGCAGTCAGTGAACAACTAAAGTGCCTCATCTATGAGTTGATACTTCTCATCTCCCTTCCTGTCTCAGTCTCTCTCTCAAAAAAAAAAAAAAAAAAGGAAAAGAAAGAAAAAAATGAATCATGGGTATCATTTCTAAAAGATTGACTTTCTTCATTTTTCAGGGGAAGTTTTTCTTGTTTTGTTTTCTTAAGTAAGCTTAAATGCCATGCTATAGAATTAATTTTTTAGTTTCTTTTTGTCTGAAAGTATGGGCTGTTGAATATTGGTGAAGTCAGTTTCACAAAAAATTTGTAATGTTGTCTTCCATTGCATTTAGTTCACAGTTCCAAGTATAGAGGAAGAAATGGAGCGCTTTAGTGTTTGAAGAGTAAGATAATTTCTTTGTTTGGCTCACACAGTGCTGTAAATTTGAAGTAGTTATTGACATTAAAAAAGAGATTATGGCCTGACCAGGCGGTGGTGCAGTGGATAGAGCGTCGGACTGGGAGGCAGAAGAACCAGGTTCGAGACCCTGAACTCGCCAGCTTGAGCGTGGGCCCATCTGGCTTGAGCAAAAGCTCGTCAGCTTGGACCCAAGGTCGCTGGCACCAGCGAGAGGTTGCTTGGTCTGCTGAAGGCCCGCAGTCAAGTCACATGTGAGAAAGCAATCAATGAACAACTATAGTGTCGCAACAGCAACGAAAAACTAATGTTTGATGCTTCTCATCTCTCTCCGTTCCTGTCTGTCTGTCCCTATCTATCCCTCTCTCTGACTCTCTCTGTCCCTGTAAAATCAATAAATAAAATTAAAGAAAAAAGGAAAAAAAGAGATTATGCCTGATCTGTGATGGTGCAGTGGATAAAGCATTGACCTAGAACACTGAGGTTGCTGGTTCAAAACCCTGGGCTTCCCTGGTCAAGGCACATATGAGAGTTGATACTTCCTGCTCCTCCCCCCTTCTCTCTCCCTCCCCCCCAAATGAATAAATGAAATAAAACAAATAAAAGAACATTTTATGTAAAAGTTTGGATTTAGGCTGCTTTTGTAAAATAAGATCTAGCAGCACGGACCTGTGTTTGGGCTTTGCAGCCGCCATCTTTTGTTGGAGAGAGTTCATTCCAGTTGTTGCAGACCTCAGCTCAGCTTGATATGTATTCCTGACATGGGACAAAATGTTAGTTGATGCTTATCATTTTAAGCCTTTATATTACTTGTCTGTAGGTGTTTGAATTTGTTGTCTCTGTTCTAGGTATATGATACAGGTCTTTATGTACCTGCTTAAATTCATTCTACTGTCTTCATAGTACATCATCATTGGAATTTTTTTCTGTCTTGATGCCATATTTCCCTAATATTTTGTAAAAAAAAAAAAATACATATATATATATATATATATATATATATATATTTAAGTTAACTTTAGAAGAGAGAGATGGAGCGGGAAATAGGGCGGGCGACCCAAAACATTGAATTATTTTCTTTCCTAAGTGAAGAAATCCAAGGGCCTTTAAAAAGCATGATGTCATTGATCTGAGCCCTGCCCATGCCTTTTAGCTGGCATGTGTGCAGTGTCCTCATTTTTGTTCTGCCTGATTTGCTCTTTAGCATCTGGAATGCCATAACTGCATGGCTTGGTTTGTTTCAGAAGATGGAAAGCCCAGCAAAGGGAAGTTGCTGCATGTCTAATTAGAAGACTTTTGAGCCCTGGCCTAGTAGCTCGGTTAGAGTGTCATTCCAATATGCCAAGGTTGTGGATTTGATCTCTGGGCAGGATACATACAAGAATCAACTAATGAATCCAGAAATAAGTGGACCTACAAATAGATGTTTCTTTCTGTCTCTCAAAATAATAAAGTAATAAAGTTTTTCACATTTAATATTTGTTAATTTGCTTGTGGTTATTTCAGTTGGAGTTTATTTTTGTCTGTGATGTGAGATGGGGTCTAGTTTTACTTCATTTGATTGGCTTTATTATTTTTTAATGATTTGAGAGAGAGACATTGATTTGTTTTTCCATTTTTTTTCTTTTTTAGAGAGACAGACAGGAAGGAAGGAAGATGAGAAGCATCAACTTGTAGTTGCGTCACTTCTTAGTTGTTCATTGATTGCTTTCTCGTACGTGTCTCGGAAGGGGGGCTCTAGCAAAACCAGTGACCCCTTGCTCAAGCCAGTGACCATAGGATTATATCTGTGATCCTGTGCTCAAGCTAGTGACACTGCACTCAAGCTGGTGAGCCTGCATTCAAGCCAGCAACCTTGGGGTTTTATACCTGTGACCTGCCTCACAGGTCAATCAATGCTCTATCCACTGTGCCACGACTGGTCAGGAGGTTGTTCTATTTCATCATGCATTCATTGGTTGATTCTTGTATGCACCATGACTGGGGATAGAATCCACAAACTTGGTGTATGAGGGACTTTGCTCTAACCAATTGAGCTACCTGGCAAGGGCCATACGATTGATTTTAGTGTTCATTAATAGTCTGAATCTAAAGTCCTGACTTGTTTTGGGAGTTTGTACTGTGGCTTTTCTACCTGTGTACCTTTGTGTAGTGGCTTTTATACCTTTTTGCCAAGCTTAAGTCTTTATGAGAAATGGGAAAAAATATTAATATAATGTAAAACCATATTTACTGGAAATAGCAGGATTGCTAAATTGAGAATAGAATGAGTCGAACAGCTGAATTAAATCTTTTAGAGGGAAAACTCCATTTTAAAGAATCAGTTTGGCTTGACCAGGCGTTGGCGCAGTGGATAGAGCATTGGATTGGGATGCAGATGACTCAGGTTTGAAACCCTTAGGTCACTGACTTGAGCTTGGGCTCATCCGGCCTGAGCGCTGGGTTGCTGGCTTGAGCATGGGATCATAAACATGACCCCATGGTCACTGGCTTGAGCAAGGGGTCATTCGCTCTGCTGTAGCTCCTCCCCTCCAACAAGGCACATATGAGAAAGCAATCAATGAACAACTAAGGGGACTAAGGAGCTGCAGTGAAGAATTGATGCTTCTCATCTCTCTCCCTTTCTGTCTGTCCCTATCTGTCTCTGTCACACACCCACTCAAAAAATCACTTTGACAGATGACAATAGTTCTCTTCAGAAGTAAATGGGATTTGTGATTATATTAGGGTTTTTTTTTTTAATTTTTATTTTATTTTATTCATTTTAGAGAGGAGACATAGAGTGAGAGAGAGAGAGAGAAAGGGGGGAGGAGCTGGAAGCATCAACTCCCATATGTGCCTTGATCAGACCAGTGCAGGGCTTTGAACTGGCGACCTTAGTGTTCCCAGGTCGATGCTTTATCCACTGCGCCACCACAGGTCAGGCTATATTAGGGTTTTTATGTTTGTTTGTTTTTGTGGCAGAGACAGAGTCAGAGAGAGGGACAGGACAGATAGGGACAGACAAGAAACATCAATTCTTTGTTGCGGTTCCTTAGTTGTTCATTGATTGATTTCTCATATGTGCCTTGACCGTGGGCCTTCAGCAGACCAAGCAACCCCTTGCTGGAGCCAGCGACCTTGGGTCCAAGCTGACGAGCTTTTGCTCAAGCCAGATGGGCCCGGGCTCAAGCTGGCGAGCTCGGGGTCTCGAACCTGGCTCTTCCTCATCCCAGTCTGATGCTCTATCCACTGTGCCACTGCCTGGTCAGGCTATATTAGGTTTTTTTTTTTTAATGTCTTTTTTAATTTATTTTTTTAATTTTCATTTTAGAGAGGAGACAGAGAGAGAGAGAGAGAGAGAGAGAGAAAGAGAGAGAGAGAGAAAGAAAGGGGGGAGGAGCTGGAAGCATCAACTCCCATATGTGCCTTGACCAGACCAGTGCAGGGTTTTGAACTGGCGACCTCAGTGTTCCCAGGTCGACGCTTTATCCACTGCGCCACCACAGGTCAGGCCTATATTAGGTTTTATAGCAATCTATTTTTCTGGTTAAACTTAGGAATATAGGGCCGATTCTGGTGATCTGTTAAAGTACTTATAAATGCTCTGGAAATAAGATGCATTTTGTGAGGAACCCTCTGATTAGGAGTGGCTGGGTGGCTTTGGGATTTGGTATTTTGTGGAAGGAGGAGGCTTATGTTTCCCTATTTGTAACTTGCTGTTGTGTTAACATTAGCAAAGCAACTGAAAATTTATTTTCTAGAATTAGCAGAACCAGAGAACATGAACATTTGGATAAATTTTTAAAATTGCTGATAAGATTATTTCTAATAATAAATTTGGTTGAAAATAAGTTTAATTTGGCAGTACTCTGAGAAGTAGTTTATTTTTTATTTTTACAGGGACAGAGAGTCAGAGAGAGGGATAGATAGGGACAGACAGGAGCGGAGAGAGGTGAGAAGCATCAATCATTAGTTTTTCGTTGCCGTCGCAACACCTTAGTTGTTCATTGATTATTGATTGCTTTCTCACTTGTGCCTTGACTGTGGGGCTTCAGCAAACCGAGCTACCCCTTGCTGGAGCCAGCGACCTTGGGTCCAAGCTGGCGAGCTGTTGCTCAAGCCAGATGGGCCCGCGCTCAAGCTGGCGAGCTCAGGGTCTCGAACCTGGTTCTTCTGCATCCCAGTCCGACGCTCTATCTACTGCGCCACTGCCTGGTCAGGGGAAAAGTAGTTTTGACTTTCATGTCAAATCTAGTATATAGTTGCCTGGCCTGTAGTGGCACAGTGGCTAAGGTATCAACCTGGAATGCTGAGGTCGCTAGTTCGAAGCCCTGGGCTTGCCCTGTCTAGGCACACATGACAAGCAATCATTGAGCAACTAAAGTGAAGCAACTGTGAGTTGATCTTCTTGCTTCACTACCCCCTCCTCTCTGTACAATCAATAAACAAAATCTGAAAATAAAAATCTAGTATGTAGATTTGTAATTTAAAAAAAGGGAGAGGGAGGAGGGAGAATGAATTTCTAAAGGTAGAATCTAGGACTTGAGTGCATTCTCCAGCATGAAATGGTCATATTTGTGACAGATTTTCTGACCTCAAATTTGGTCTGTTTCCTGTTGCTTGTTTATAGATGAAAGCAAATGTGACTCATCTAGAAGTAGGTTATCCTGGTCTGATGACCTGGGTTAAATGGGCTGTTAATCGAATTACTATTTTGGATGAAAATTTTTTTAGTAAAACAAAGCTGTTATAGAAGATAGACTTTGAATGTACCATTCACTTTTACAACTCCAAAATTAAGCGTTTTTTGTTGCCTGACATTTTCTTTCAAATAGACCTTCAGTGAATTAGATTTATTCTTATTTAGCATTCCCTGTAGCTTCCAGTAGAATACATTTTAACCAAATAAAAATGAGATTATTTAGGACTGTTTTTGTCACTGATTCCATAAGTCACATTAAAATAAATTTTCCTTAGACTGTAAGTAACTAGAAAGAAAAGGTGAGAAATCAGAGCTGACTGGGTGGAGTTTGTGGCTTATGGTTCTTCAACAAAAAAGGTAGCATGATGAAGTGAGAGATCTAGGACTTTTGAGAGTCAAGGGCTTTTAGGCTTTGGTGTTCTCCTCAGGTTGAGCAGAGCCTTCCTTTTTTGGGGTTTGTTTTCTCCTGTAAAATTAGGATTGTGTGAGCTAGGATCTGTACAAGTGCTTCCAAATACTTTTTTTTTCTTTTTACAGGGACAGAGAGAGAGTAAGATGAAAGAGAGAGGGATAGATAGGGACAGACAGACAGGAACGGAGAGAGGTGAGAAGCATCAATCATTAGTTTTTCATTGCCGTCGTGACACCTTAGTTGTTCATTGATTGCTTTCTCACATGTGCCTTGACCGCGGGCCTTCAGCAGACTGAGCCACCCCTTGCTGGAGCTAGCGACCTTGGGTCCAAGCTGGCGAGCTTTTGCTCAAGCCAGATGGGCCTGCGCTCAAGCTGGTGACCTTGGGGTCTCGAACCTGGGTTCTCCTCATCCCAGTCCGACGCTCTATCCACTGCGCCACTGCCTGGTCAGGCGCTTCCAAGTCTTAATGCTCTGTGACGCTCTTTTTAGTCATACTTGTCCAAACTTTGGATTGCATTGGATCATGGTTTCTCTCTCTCTCTCTTTTTAATTAAAAAAAAAAATTTAAAGCGATTTGAGAGAGATAGAGAAGCATCAATTCACTCTTCCACCTAATCCATTTAGTTGTGTACTCATTGGGTTGCTTCTCATATGTTCCCTGATCAGGGATTGAACCAATGACCTTGGTACGCCTGGATGATGCTCTATAGACTGAGCCACTTGGCCAGTGCTAGATCATGGTCTATTAATCACGAGAGTCTCCAGACCTTTGATTAAAGCCAGTTATACTGCCTCAAGGCTCTAAACCCTATACATAGTCTAATGATAATGAGCTTTCTCTTTATTTGCTTAGCACTTCAAGTCACAATCATATTTTATAAATAATTATTTCAGTGAGATTTAGAAGTAGACTCATAAAAGTTGTAAGTGTAGCTTAAAAGTTGTATTAACCAAGTTCTCAACAGAATAATAAAATACCGAGCATAACTCCTCTGGTGCATTATAAGCATCTGAAAGTGCACAGATTTTTCTGACTCTTTGTGCTCTCTACAGTGCCCAGTGAAGCTAATTAACAGTTTTTACTATTATTTGAGTGCTTGCTATATTACTAGGAACTGTACTATAATTTAGATGTTTTTCTCATTTAATGGTTGCAACAGTTTATTAGGTAGTGTTACTCCTATTTTATAGATTGGAAAACTGAGGTTTAAAAGAGTCAAAATGGCCCTGGTCAGGTAATTCAGTTGGTTAGAGCAGCACCCCATACTCCAAGGTTGCAGGTTCTATCCCAGGTCAAGGCAGAGAAAAGAATCAACCAATGATTGCATGGATGGGTGGAGCAACAGATGGATGTTTCTCTCCCACTCTCTTTCTCTCTCTCTCCCCCCTTCTCACTCCCTTCCTCTAATTTCAATAAGTAAAAAAATCTAAGAAAGGAGTCAAAGTGATTTAAATTTGTTTTTATGTGACTCCAGAGCCTATAATCTTTCTTGCTTCAACATTCTGCCTAGCAGAGATGTTTTTCATAGGGTGTATTCAATGAATGTTAACTTAGTGAAGAATTTGTAAAATGTTTAGAAATTTGTCATGTATGTTGTTTTGGATCTTTATGTTAGTATTTTTAGAAGAAAGGAATAGCCAGTTCTGATAGGCCAGGTAAATATCTTAATAAAAAGAAATTCTCAAGGAGAGTCAAGGAGTGGTTGACAATTGTGTTATTTTATTTTTTTGATGACAGAGGGACAGATAGGAACATGACAACCAGGAAGGGCGAGAGAAGAGAAGCATCAATTCTTTGTTGTGGCACCTTAGTTGTTCATTGATTGCTTTCTCATATGTGCCTTGATTGGGGGTCTACAGACGAGCCAGGGACCCCTTGCTCAAGCCAGCGAACTTGGGCTCAAGCCGAGCTCTTTTTATTATATATGCTTCTTATACAGTTTGAAATTTTTACTGTCTTATACTTTGGTGGTTGAGGAGGATGACTCAGATGAGGTGTTATTTTGCCCCAAGGCACCTCTGTGTTGCATGAGAGCATGACTTTAAATATCATTGGTGTAAGTAGAAAGTGCCATAGGCACAGATGGCATGTTGATCCCTCTCATGTAAATTGAGCACCTGGTCACAGAATAATGGTGTCATTTAGTAGGCAGACTCATTCAGCCTGGAATCAAGTATACGCTTGGGTTTGTTACCAGAGTGTGCTGCTTCTTGAACAGGTTTTGAAGATGTAATAAGCATCTTATATTCTGAATCTGCCATAAAATCAGATTCTGAATTCTCAAGAGAAAGAAGGTAATTGTTTAATGACCATATGACTACCCATACCAGCTGTTTGAAGTCTTTGTCTTTTGTCATTTTTTTTTAAAGTTTAATTATTTATTCATTTTAGAGAGGAGACACAGGGTGAGAGAGAGAGAGAGAAAGAGGGGAGGAGCTGGAAGCATCAACTCCCATATGTGCCTTGACCAGACCAGTGCAGGGTTTTGAACTGGCGACCTCAGTGTTCCCAGGTCAATGCTTTATCCACTGCGCCACCACAGGTCAGGCGTCTTTTGTCATTTTTAACATTGGCCTGATTATTGATTGAATAAATTGTCAACTTTGGTGTTTCTGGACGACGCTCTAATGGACTGAGCTAATTGATCAGGGTGACATTGGCCTGATTAATAATATAGTAATGTTTAAGTACAGTACTTATGGTGTGCTAAGCACTGTTTCTTTTTCTTTTATTGCTTTCTTTTTTTTGTATTTTTCTGAAGTGAGAAGTGGGGAGGCAGAGAGACAGACTCCTGCATGCACCCGACCAGGATCCACCCGGCATGCCCACAAGGGGGTGATGCTCCGCCTCAAAGGAGCCATTCTAGCACCTGAGGTAGAAGAGGCCATGGAGCCCTCTTCATGGCCCAGGCCAACTTTGCTCCAGTAGAGCCTTGGCTGCGGGAGGGGAAGAGAGAGAGAGAAAGGAGAGGAGGAAAGGTGGAGAAGCAGATAGGCACTTCTCCTGTGTGCCCTGGCTGGTAATCAAACCCGGGACTTCCACACGCCAGGCCAACGCTCTACCAATGGGACTTCCACACGCTGGGCCAACATTCTACCAATGAACCAGTGAGCCAACTGGCCAGGGCCTTCTTTTTCTTTTTCTTTTTAAAATTATTTTCTTTATTTTAGAGAGCAAAGAGAGAGAGAAAAGAGAGGAGGAGCAGGAAGCATCATCTCCCATACGTGCCTTGACCAGGCAAGCCCAGGGTTTTAAACCAGTGACCTCAGCGTCACAGGTCGCAGGTAGGCGCTTTATCCACTGCGCCACTACAGGTCAGGGCCTAAGCACTGTTTCAAAAGCATTACACACTTACTAATTTATTCAGTTTTCATAGCAACTATGTAGAAGGAACCAGTTTTACAGGTGAGAAAATATAGTGAGATTTCATTAACTAGTAGGTGGAGCTGGGGATCAAAACTAGGCTTGGGGGGTCAAAAGGCAAAACTGAGGCTATTATACCTGACCTGTGGTGGCGCAGTGGATAAAGCGTCGACCTGGAACTCTGAGTTCGCCGGTTCAAAACCCTGGGTTTGCCTGGTCAAGGCACATATGGGAGTTGATGCTTCCTGCTCCTCCCCCTTTCTCTTTCTCTCTCTCTCCTGTCTCTCTAAAAATGAATAAATAAAATCTAAAAAACCCCACAAAACTGAGGCTATTACTTAGTTACTTAACAAAAGAAAAAACATTTTTTATGGGCAGAATTAAAAATAATTAAATACAATTTTTATAATACAGGTCTGTTAGAAGAATGGAGTTCTTTTGGGGGATAACATTTTACTTGGGTTCAAAGTTAACTTTGTCTATCAAAATTGATGCCAAAGCCTGACCAGGCGGTGGCACAGTGGATAGAGCGTCGGGCTGGAATGTGGAGGACCCAGGTTCGAGACCCCGGGGTCACCAGCTTGAGCGCAGGCTCATCTGGTTTGAGCAAAGCTCACCAGCTTGGACCCAAGATCGCTGGCTCTAGCAAGGGGTTGCTCAATCTGCTGAAGGCCCGTCCGTGGTCAAGGCACATGTGAGAAAGCAATCAATGAACAACTAAGGTTTCGCAATGAAAAACTGATGATTGATACTTCTCATCTCTCTCTGTTCCTGTCTGTCTGTCCCTGTCTATCCCTCTCTCTGACTCTCTGTCTCTGTAAAAAAAAAAAAAAAAAAAAAAATTGATGCCAAAGCCTGACCTGTGGTGGTGCAGTAGATAGAGAGTCGACCTGGAATGCTGAGGTTGCCTGTTGGAAATCCCAGAGTTACATAGGAGAAGGAGAAGCAACTACTAGGAGTTGATGCTTCCTACTCCTCCCCTCCTCCCCCCCTCCCCTCTCCCCTCTGTAAAATCAATAAATAAAATCTTAAAAACAAATTGTTGGCAAATACTCATCTGTGAATACTGAAATCTGTGGTGATAGTTTATAAATGTCATCTTTGAAAATGTTTTTTCACAGGGAGGTACTGCCAAAATCTAGTATTAATTCATGAGCATATGATTTTTTGAGCATATGATTTTAATTGAGTATATTCATCACTTTGAAAATATTTGTAGAATTCTGTTAGATTTCTTTCTTGACATTTGCCTTTTAGCATGCCATTGCACTGCAGATTAGTTATTTCCAGTTAAAGATTAGATTGAAGTTTCTCAGTTGCAGAGTTAGTTGGATTTTAAAATAGGGAGATTTCCTTTGTACTTGTGTAGAGGTTGGAAATATTTTGAAATTGAAGTCTGAACTAAAAATATGTTTGTGTCAAATTTGGGAATGGAGATTTCATTGCTTGTTTGAACATTTGATAGCACAGGAGTGAATAAAGTAACTTGAAATTACTTGTGATATAAACAATGTTTAAACAATGTTCACATGAATTTGCTGCAGCATGTTTCTCTAAGAAGTGCTGTTTTGCCTTGTAATTTTTGATTGAATTCATTTACAAACTGTCAAACTTGCAGCAAAAGCTAATTTCCAAGGCCATCCAGTATTCAGTAACAGTACTTAAGGATGTTCAGAAAAATTTCAGATTTATCCTTGAGCTAAAAAAAAAAAATCACAGTAAAATTTTGCCACTGCTAAGCCATTGAATTATTCTTTGGTAGGGCAGGTTAGGATTCTCCTTCTGTTTCTGACAGGAGTTCACAGAACTGGTGATGGTTAAGTCTACATAAGTGATTTGAGAGTTACTGAAGGTCACCTTTGACAATTCTGACTCAATACACTGTAGCTTAAAAATGTTTTCACAGAGGACCTGCTGACAAAAGTAGTAGAGACTAACATTGCTTTAAATACTTTACATTTTCACAAGCTTGGGAAATTTGTCAAACTAAGTCCTTCTCCACATGCTTTTACCACCATCATTTGTGACACATTTTAGCAGATTTACGTTCAGGTTGTATTGAATTAGTGTTCTCTCAGCTTTGCAAAATTCTTGTCTGTAGTTGTTCCACACACACTATTCATAGAGGCTAACTCTTCAGGCACTTCAAACTCAGCATTGACTTCAGTGAATGATTGAGCAGTATCATTATCTTTTGAATAATCAAGAGTCAGGGAACACCACTCAAAATCATTTTCCTTTTTTCTTTTTAAACAAATGCCTAATTTTGGAACAGTTTTGGGTTTATAGAAAGTCAGAAAATAGCACATAGATACACCCTCTATGCATTTCCCCTTGTTAACAGCAGGTAGAGGCTGAAAAGTATACCTGACTGTCCAGATGTGACAGGGACAACTTGGGGTGGTGGCAGGAATAACTTGGCTTCAGGCATCTGCTTCCTTTTACGGAATAACTAAGGGCCAGAGCCTCAGATTTGCTTCACCACTCATTGGGACAGAGGGAAATGGAAGACTTGTTGGGATGATAAAATTCTTGTGAGCATCCAAGAAGAGATTAATTAATAGGAAGGAAACATGATAGAAGTAAAATGGAAGATTTGTGTATGTTTTGCTTTCTGGTTAGAATTTTAAGGATAGTTGTATTTGAATAGTTCCTTTTCTTAAATCCGTGAGTTGTAGAGAATCAGTTCTTAGGTCCCTAGCAGTCATCAGGATTTCCCTGAAACGGAGGGGAGCCCCTGTGCCTCTGCAGTTAGAACAGAAAGTTTTGCGTAATGTAACCTAGGGTGAATTCCAGGCATTACTTGCAAGGATATATGCAGTAGTATTTTGAGTGAGTTTCCTTTTTTTTTTCTTTCTTACACAGGGACAGAGAGAGGGATAGATAGGGATAGACAGACAGGAACGGAGAGATGAGAAGCATCAGTCATCAGTTTTTTGTTGCCTTTGGGACACCATAGTTGTTCATTGATTGCTTTCTCACATGTGCCTTGACTGCGAGCCTTCAGCAGACCGAGCCACCCCTTGCTGGAGCCAGCGACCTTGGGTCCAAGCTGGTGAGCTTTTGCTCAAGCCAGATGAGCCCGTGCTCAAGCTGGCGAGCCCGGGGTCTCGAACCTGGGTCTTCCGCATCCCCCTCCAACGCTCTGTCCACTGGGCCACCGCCTGGTCAGGCTTGAGTGAGTTTTTGAAAGTGCTATATATTTTTACTGTTTATCACATAAGTAAATAGAGTCCAACATTATCATTAATTTGGTAAAGGATCTACTTTCATCTGATTAAAATAGCAATATCCTGTTAGTTTTATAGAATTGGTTTTGTTGCCTCTTTGTAATGTTAATTACCTGGTTGCCTTTGGTATAGGTCAAGAGTATATAGCTTGGGTAATTAGTTTACTCAGCTGACACATACCATTGTTACGGAAATTGACATATTAGCAGATGGAATGAGGTGAGTGTAAGGAGATACCTGTTCAGGGTAACACAGAGAAGCAGTACCTAACCCAGCCTGGGCAAGCCAGGGACAGCTTTCTGGGGGAAAACCCTTATAGGGATGAGTTTGGTGAGACAGGTAGAGGCATTCTGGGCTGAAGGTTCCATATGTACCAAGAGATCTTAGTTTAAGGAAATACATTCCTTTCTTTCCTGGCTAAATAGGTAAGGGTTCAGCTGTGTGTAAGCCACAGTTTCCGAAAAAGCTAAGGTGGGTATCCTTGACTGAGTGAAGGCTGAGTGAGTGAAAAAAAAAGAAAAGATTAATGTCAAGCCTGCATCTTTATATTATTTGAATTGTGCCTTCTTACTTTATAGTAATGTGAGTGAACGGTAAAGCTTGAATAGCCGTGGCTGGATAGTTTGGTTGGTTGGGGCATCTTCCTGATGTACAGAGGTGGCCGGTTGGATCCCTGGTCAGGGCACATGCAGAAACAGATTGATGTTCCTGTCTCCCTCTCTTGTCCTCTCTCTAAAATCAATAAATTAAAAAATAACTTTAATAAGCTAAGAGTGAGGACATGAACTACATACATAAGTTTATTGATCTTGGAAGTTTTCTTGTTTTGGATAATAGCTTACATAATTCTGATATATGTCCATGTTAGTAATGTTTAGGTCTGGGAATATTTAAACAAATGGATCAGAGGGGGTTTTGGGGGTTCTTTGTTTATTTTCAAATATCTAATTCTTCTGAAGCAATTTTGCAGGTTGATTTATGGAGTTTGTGAATTAGTCTTGCATAATGAAAACTGTAGCACCTGAAATGTTGCCAATGAAAGTATCAGGTTATAAGAGGAAGGTTTTAGCTTTCCATACTGCATCCTTACTGTAGGAAGTTGGATGTATTAAATTAAATTATGTGTGAGAGACAGATGGATAGAGACTCTCAGGCCAGTGTACTTAAGGGAAGTCTGTGTTCACTTGGAGTGAAATTGAGGACTACAGTAAAGTTTTTGCTTATAGATTTCAAACATCTTTATTTCAAGATGCAGTCTGCAAGGATTGAGTAGCTATTTTATCACTACTTTATTTCTTCTCATTCCAGAATTGTATCCTGACTTTACAAATTGAAGAAGCCAGTGGCACTGCCAGTGTTTCTTTGACTTAGTGTCTGTCTGAGATCCAGTGCAAGACGAATCATTGTTCAAATAAGGTGAATACATGGTGGCAAAAGGAGCTAGTAATAATTGCATTGACTTTTGAAACAGTCATGTTGAGTTGTTTATTCATAAGATTCCTTAATGGAAGTTATGGGTTCTTATTAAGCAGCATTTGTCTGTTTAACGGACTGAAATAAGATGGTAAAGTAGCTTTGCTCTTCCCTCTGATTCCTTTCTAAGTTGTAGAATCAGCAGTTACTTTTTTTTTAAGCATTTTTTATTTTTAAAAATTTATTTGTGGATTTTAGAGAAAGAAAATCATAGATCTGTTGTTTTATCTATCCATGTATTCATTGGTTGACTCTTGTATATGTCCTGACCGGGGATTGAACCCACAACCTTGGTGTATTGGGACTCCAACCAACTGAGTTACCTGGCCAGGTCTATTTTTTGTAATTTATATTTTATTTTTAAATTGCACTTATTGAGGTGACATTGATTAATAAAATTATATAGGTTTGGGTATAACCTGAATTCTGTAATCACTGTGTGTTCACTACCCCAACTCAAGTCTTCCTCCATCACCATTCCTCTCCCCTTAACCCTCTCAGACCTCTCCGTACTTCCCCCTACCTCACCAACCCTCCATCCTCCTCTCCCTCTTGTAATCATCATACTGTTGTCACTGTTTTCTTTTTTTTTCTTAATCCCTTCACCGTTTAGAGCTATATTTATGAGTAGTTTATATGTTCCTAAAGAAAATCACAGAGAGGGGAGCTTCATTGACCTACGTGTATTTGAACTAAGTTGTAGTTGAGTGTTTGGATCTACTTGGGGATAGTTGAGTTGTCTCCAGATTTAGCTAGCTTTGAATAGTGCCTTAATCAATTCATTTTATTTTTTACTAAGTGAGAGGTGGGGAGGCAGAGAGACAGACTCCTGCATGTGCCCCAACTAGGATCCACCTGGCAATCCCCCTAACAGGTGATGCTCTGCCCATCTAGGGCTGAGCCTCAGTGCCCAAAGCCAACTTGCTTGAACCAATCGAGCCATCACTGTGAGAGGGGAAGAGAGAGTAGAGAGAGAGAAAAGGGCAGGATGGAGAAGCAGATGGTTGCTTCTCCTGTGTGCCCTGACAAGGAATTGAACCTGGGACATCTACCCGCTGGGCCAACCCTCTACCACTGAGCCAACTGGCCAGGGCCAATTAATTCATTTTAAATAGAAACAATAGGTTGGGTTCTTTTTGATTTTCTTTGTAAACTCAGGTGACTGGTAAGAGCCAGTGATAGCAGATCTTAAAATCATTTTTCGTTTCTTAATGTAGAGTTTATTTGTATATTAGACATCTCTTTTTTCTCCAGCTTATCTGGTGAGGTACAGATGTAAATGGAAAGACATTAGTTAGTTACCTCAACAGGATAGTCTTAGTAGTTAGAGACAAGAAACTGCAAAAATAAATGATGAATTCACAAGTGACTAATTTTGAATAAGGTCCAAAACTTGAGCATTAGAAAAGACAGTCATTGTTATCTGTTAGGGCTGCATGTTCAAGAGAAGTCTAGAGTGAATTACATGTAAAGTTTTTAGCAGCCATGTAAAAATAAAAAGCTAATGAAATTAATTTTAATGATTTATTTTATGTAATTTAATTAACACATTCTGATTTTTGTACTAAGTTTTTGAAATTCTGTAGTGTTTATTTTATACTTATAGCTCATCTCACTTCAGACCAGCCAAATTTCAAGTTCTCAGTAGCCACATGTGTATTGTATAGTGCTGCTCTAAGAGCTCATTCATACTTCTAAAGGAACAGATAACTTAATATAATTTAGTTATCAAATGATACCTTTCCACATTTCAAACATAATTCAAAGCAGCGATAAATTAACATACAACAAAATAAACACAACTATTTTTTCCTCTCTCAACCTCTGTGTGATAGACTTGTTTAAGATGATTTGATCCTATAAAGGACCAATGTCTATAAAACGTGTCAGACAACTTATTTCTCCTAATAGGGTTGTAAACAGTTTTATGTAGAATTCCATGTAAACAGTGGAAGTCTATGTATCAGTGGTGGTATGATTACTTGATGGAGACCAAAATCTTGGTCTTTGGAATCTGTAAAGAATAGCCATTAACCACCGACTCTGAATCCCTTTCCAAATTTACTGAATAAGAGGCTTGATAGGTGGACTTTTAAAAAGCCTTGTGAGTGATTGCAATATGTACCATTAGTTCAGCACAAGGTATTGCTGCTAATAGTTTTATTTAAAAAAAATAGTTAAGTGTCATGATTGGCTGTTTAATTTAGTTTTTAAATAGGTTCACTATAATGAGAGCTGGAAGGAAGCCATAGGCATTAGTGTCTTTATTAAGTTAGAAAAGCTGACAGTTCACCTGGCCTGTGGTGGCACAGTGGATAGAGTGCCAACCTTAAACACTGAGGTTGCTGGTTTGAAACCCTGGGCTTGCCTGGTCAAGGCACATAGACAATCAACCAGTGAACAGCTAGAGCGAAGCAACTACTTGTCTCTGCCTCCCTCTGTAAAATTGATAAATAAAATCTTTAAAAGAAGAAAAAGAAAAGCTGTGTTCCTCTTAATACGAGAAGAAAATGTTCCTCAATGGTAACACACACCTGTTTAAAACAACAACTAAAATTGGTGTTACCCTCCCCTAGAGATATAGGAGAGGAGCCTCTGGGGCGAATTGAGATTATTTAAGCTGCTGACTATACTATGCTATTCATTCTGTTTCCCTAATGATGAATTTTTTTTTCTTTTAAGTGAGAGGAAGGGAGATAGACTCCCACATGCACCCCAACTGGGGTCCACTGAGCAACCCCTGGCTGGGGCTGATGCTTGAATCAGCCAAGTTATCCTCACTACCTGAGGCCAACGCTAGAACCAATTAAGTCATTAGCTATGAGAGGGAAAGAGAGAGAGAGAGAGAAGGGGGAGAAGGGGAAGAGAAGCAAATGGTCACTTCTCATGTGTGCCCTGACCTGACAAGGGATCGAACCTAGGGCATCTATCTGCCTGCTAGGCCTATGCTCCAACCATTGAGCCTTCTGGCCAGGGCCACTAATGATGAATGTTTAATTGCATAGATGATCTTGAATTTAGAGATCCATTGAGCAAATTCTCAGAAGATACAAATTGCCTACACTGGGGATATAATGATGAATGACTTCCAAATGAATGGCCCCTCAGGTTGCTGTTGATTTTCCCTGCAAACATCCAGCAGCAAACGGATTTGTTCTCCAAAGGTCATGACCTTAGATACGGTTTTCTCTTGCTTGTGTTCACTTCTTCAGTGTAGCACATGCCAGTTTAACCAGTAAAGGTATAAAACATTGTTTTGTGTAGGAAGATATGATTCCTTATTACTGCTAGCAAGAAAAGGGAGTCAGTGGTAAAATCTGTTTGTTTTCAGAGAAGTTGCAATCTTACTCTGGGTAATGGCTAAATATATTTTATGGAGCTCACCTTCTGTATGCCAACAAGTTTATATACATTTACTCATTTAATTCCCATGCTGGTCTTGTGAGGTATAGGTCACTTTTGGAAGACTGAGAGGGTATCTTATTTAGCTAATGAATGGAAGAGCCAGGATTTGAACCCAGTTCTATTTTGGTGGTAAAGACACAACTACTTGCAGAACCTGGTCCAGTAGCAACAAGGGTTCTGTCCATTTGGGACAGGGAATTTTAGGTTGAGTATTTGCTTCAGTATATTCCCTCACACCCACTGTGCTCAAGTCACAGTAATATAGTATGGAAAACACTGAATGAAACCTGAATTCTAGTCCTACTTTCATTGCTTATTGTGCATTAGGATTATGGGTTTCTTTTTCGTCAAGCAGAGATTTTCCGTTATCTGCCTACCTTGCTCTTTATAACTGCAGTATGGACACCATTACCTCCCTTTTTAAATTTTTTTAAATCTTTTTTAAAATTTCTTTATATTCATTTTAGAGAGGAGACAGAGTGAGAGAGAGAGAGAGAAAGAGAGAAATGGGGGAGGAGCTGGAAGCATCAACTCCCATATGTGCCTTGACCAGACCAGTGCAGGGTTTTGAACTGGCGACCTCAGTGTTCCCAGGTCGACACTTCATCCACTGCGCCACCACAGGTCAGGCACCCCCCTCCCTTTTTTAAAATTTATTAATTCTAGAGAGAGAGACAGAAACATTGATCTGTTTCTGTATGTGCCCTGTTGAACCAGCAACCTCTGCATTCAGTTCAATGCTTCAACCAACCAAGCTATCTGACCGGTGCCTTATTATTATTATTATTTTTAATTTTCCATTGATTGAGAGAGGGGAACGAAGAGAAGCATCAACTCATCGTTCCACTTAGTTGTTCCATTTAGTTGTGTACCCATTGATTGCTTTTTGTACGTGCCCTGACCAGGGATGGAATTTTTAACAGTGGTGCTCTAGGAGGACCCATAATCAGCTTAGCCACCTAGCCAGGGCCACCCCTTTCCTTTAAAAAAAAAAACAAAAACTTTGAGCATAATGATTTATAGAAAATTGCAAGGGTGGTATAGAATTCCTATTTTAGTTTGTTGGGGCTGTGGTAACAAAGTACCACAAACTGGATGGTTTATGCAACAGCAATTTATTGTCCCAGATCTGGAGGCTAGAAATGAAAAAATCAAGGCATTGCCAAGATTGGTTCCTTCTGAGACCTGTGAGTTCCAGGTCTCTCTTTTTGGCTTATAGTCATCTTCTCTCTATGTCTCTTTACATCATCTTCCCTCCACATAATCTCTTATGTCCAGATTTCCCCTTTTTATAAAGCACCCAGTCCTGTGTCTGTGTGAAAATCCTATCTTGAAATGACATCACACTCTGAGGTACTTGGGGTTAGGACTTCACCATATAAATTGGGGGACGACAACACAGTTTTATCCATAATGGTTCCTATATTCCCTATGTTCAGTTTCCCTTATTACTAACATCTTACATTCATATGGTACATAATGAACCCATATTAATACATTATCATTGAACTGTTACCCTATTTTTTTTTTTTTTTTTTTTTACAGGGACAGAGAGAGTCAGAGAGAGGAATAGATAGGGACAGACAGACAGGAACGGAGAGAGGTGAGAAGCATCAATCATTAGTTTTTCGTTGCTGTCGCAACACCTTAGTTGTTCATTGATTGCTTTCTCACATGTGCCTTGACCACGGGCCTTCAGCAAACCGAGCAACCCCTTGCTAGAGCCAGCGACCTTGGGTCCAAGCTGACGAGCTTTTGCTCAAGCCAGATGGGCCTGCGCTCAAGCTGGTGAGCTCGGGGACTCGAACCTGGGTCTGCTGCATCCCAGTCCGATGCTCTATCCACTGCGCCACCGCCTGGTCAGGCGCAATCATGATCTTAAATTTAATATTTTCTCTGGTGTTAAAAAAAATAAAGAACAGGCCCTGGCTGGTCGGCTCAGTGGTAGAGCATAGGCCTGGCGTGTGGAAGCCCCAGGTTCAATTCTTAGGGCACACAGGAGAAACCACCATCTGCTTCTCCACCCCTCCTCTTCCCCTTCTCTCTTTCTCTCTCTCTTTCTCTCCTTCTTCTTATCCTCCTTCCACAGCCGTAGC
The DNA here is from genome assembly GCA_037038555.1 of Rhynchonycteris naso. NCBI lineage: Eukaryota > Metazoa > Chordata > Mammalia > Chiroptera > Emballonuridae > Rhynchonycteris > Rhynchonycteris naso. The sequence goes on along the minus strand of CM072997.1, from coordinate 210,408,870 downwards.
TTGATTAATTCCAGTGCATCAGCTGGGGTGCTGAGGATGGCTTCGTGGAGCTCCCACCTCAAGCGCTAAAAATAGCTTGATTGGGAGCGTGGCCCCAGATGGATAGAGCATTGGCCCCAGATGGGGGTTGCTGGGTGGATCCTGTTTGGGGCACATGTAGGAGTCTGTCTCTCTTATTTCCCATCTTCTCATTTCAAAAAGAAGAAAAAATATAAAGAATGAAGCTTTATGAATCTGATTCTGGAAATACGGCTTGAAATAATTTTTTTTTTTATATTTATTGATTTTTAGAGAGAGCGAGGCGGTGGGAGATGAGCGAGAAACATCAACTCATAGTAGTTGCTTCTCATATGTGTCTTGACCCAACAAGCACAGAGTTTTTTACTAGAGACCTCAGCATTCCAGGTCAATGCCTTTCCACTGCGCCACCCAGGTCATGCAAAGCTTGAAATAATGTCCCTTTACATGTCATATTCTGTGCCAAATGGAAAATATATCTCATGAACTTATTCTACCTTTACAAGTTATTGAGAAGTAAGATAGTCCTTTTCTTTAAAAAGTGAAACATGGGGTGGAGTTTGCCATGTTGCTGGGACAAGAAACTGCTCTGTGAAGATCAGGAAGGAAATGTGACCTCTTGCTGGCTCTAATAAGATGGAAAGGAGCTGGCAGCACTCTCCTCACCTTGACAGGATTCTGTAGCACAGCCCTGGCTCATACTGGGAACTCCTCTTTCCCAAGTGAGGTTGGCACTGCCTGAATTTGTTGTGCATGGAGTGCCCCCATGAGCGTGACTGAAATTTAAGTATAGTCAAGGTAAGTGGCTAAACCCCTGATCAGTTAGTATCTATCTACTTTCAGGCAGATTGGCTAGTTTTTATGAAGGAATAGAATATGATATGAATTTTAACTGATTTCTTCTATAAATTTCAGAGTTGATGAAATCATTGTGGAGGGATGATTTTTTTCTTTTAAAGATTTTCTTAACTGATTTTACCGTGGGTGATAAGTACCAACTCATAGTTGCTTCACTTTAATTATTCAATGATTGCTTCTCATACGTGCCATGACTGGGCAGGGCCAGTGTTTCGAACCGACGACCTCAGTGTTCCGGGTCAATGATCTAGCCACTGTGCCACTGCAGGCCGGGAAGGGATGATTTTTTTTTTTTAACTAACCCTTACCATTTAAGTAGGTACCAAGAAATAGGTTGAGGAAATTTCCTGCTCATTTTTTGCAAACTTTTAAGTTTTTGTGAGTGACAGCTATTCCAAATCTTCCTCTTATTGATGAAAACAAGAGGTACAGAAAGGTAAAAACTTGCCCCAAATAAGGGTTTCTGGGTTTATTAGGAGTTTTAGTTTGGTTTTGGTAAATTTCTCTCATGTAGGGTACTTGATCACTTACTTGCTTGATGCCAATCGTTGTTTTCAGCTTTCATTACTCACCAATAGCAGTGAAAAGGATAAGTTCTCCCCACCCCCAGGGTCTTAGTATTTTGAGGTGGCACAGGGATGGGAAAGAAGAAAGCCCTGTACAGTAAGTAGCTGAACAGGATGCTAGAACAACTGTTGCTGTTGTTGTCAAGACGGGTGCTTGGTCTCGAAAGGAGGGAAGTCAAGAAGACTTTCTGAGGTAGGATGGGCTCCCTGCTAGATAGAGAGGAGCCTGTAGTCCATATATCCACCCACAGAATGCCAGGCCTCTAGTGGCTTAGGAGATGACCTCTGTCAGAACAGCCAAAAGCATTAAAAGTTATTTGCAGTAGTGTTGTTTGAAATTAACCCGTTTCCTCAAGTTTGAAGTGACAAAAGTCATTGCTTCTGTTTTCTTTTGTTTTTTTGCTATGCAGTTTGCTATAGAGGTGGCAGATAACTTTGTTCCTTGTTGCCATTTATAGAAATACAAAGTCTAGGTAAGGAAGAGCAAAGATGGACGTTTTGATGCACTTGTAATTGAACCTTTGTGAATGCGAGCTGACCCAGTACTTCCCACACTGCCAATATTCTTGACCTGGGGTAGGGGTAGCTCTTTTGTTATTATAAATATAATCCATGTGCACTTTTATGCCATGCTTGCCATATCTTAATTGCTATACCTTTAAGATACTTCAGAGCATACTCTCTTAATGCCCACTTAGAAAAATTATCCACATGCCTGACCAGGTGGTAGTGCAGTAGATAGAGCGTGACCCCAGATTTGAAACCCCGGGGTCACCAGCTTGAGCGTGGGATCATCAGCATGATAAGGAAATAAAAGGCACCCCAATGTAAGTTCCAGCCAAGGCTGCTGGCTTGAATACAAGGGGTCATTGGCTTGGCTAGAGGACACCCAACCCATCAAGGCACATATAAGAAAGTCAGCAACTAAAGTGCCATAGCTATGAGTTGATGCTTCATCTCTCTCCCTTCTTGCCTGTCTCTCTCTTGAGCTTAAAAAAAGAAAAATTATCCATGTGTCTGTGGATACTAATATAAGTTTTTTTCTTTACAGGGACAGAGAGAGGGATAGATAGGGAACGGAGAAAGGTGAGAAGCATCAATCATTAGTTTTTCATTGCCATTGCGACACCTTAGTTCTTCATTGATTGCTTTCTCACATGTGCCTTGACCGCGGGCCTTCAGCAGACCGAGCAACCCCTTGCTGGAACCAGCGACCTTGGGTCCAAGCTGGCTGGGTCTTCCGCATCCCAGTCCGATGCTCTGTCCACTGCGTCACCGCCTGGTCAGGCTTGATTGCTTCTTATATGTACCTTGACTGGGGAGCTGCGGCAGAGCGAGTGACCCCTTGCTCAAGCCAGCGACCTCAGCGTTTTGAAACTGTGTCCTTTGCATCCCTTATCTACTCTGCCACTGCCTGGTCAGGCAAAATGGATCATAGACTTAAATGTAAGAGCTAAAAGTATAAAACTCTTAGAAGAAAACTTAGTACATTTTTGTGGCCTTGTGCAAACCCTTCTCAGATGTGACATCAAAACCACAAGCAACAAAGAAAAAAAGATAAATTGGACTTTATCAACAAAATAAAAATTTAAAACCCTTGTGCTTCAAAGGTCAGCATTAAGAAAGTGGAAAGATGACCTACAAAAATGAGAGAGACTTTATAAAGAACTCAGCAAAAGGACAAATCTAGTAATTCAATTTAAAAATAGAAAAAGGATCTAAATAGACATTCTACCAAAGGAAGGCACACAAATGGCCAATACACTTATAAAAAGAGGTTCAGCATCACTAGTCATAAGGGAGATAAAATCAAAACCCCTCAGTAAGATACCGCTTTACACTCACTAAGAAAGCTATAAAAAAGTGAATGTTGAAGATGTAGAGAAATGGGAGCCCTCATACACTTCTTATGAGAATGTAAAATTGTGTGGCTGCTTTGAAATATAGTCTGGCAGTTTCCTCACAAAGTTAAGCATAGAGTTACCGTATTACTGAGCAGTACCACTTCTAATATGTACCCAAGAAAGATAAAAAAATCTCCACCCCAGCCTGACCAGGCGGTGGCACAGTGGATAGAGTGTCGGACTGGGATGCGGAAGACCCAGGTTCGAGACCCCGAGCTCGCCAGCTTGAGCGCGGGCACACCTGGCTTGAGCAAAAGCTCACCAGCTTGGACCCAAGGTCGCTGGCTCCAGCAAGGGATTGCTCGGTCTGCTGAAGGCCTGCGGTCAAGACACATGTGAGATTGCAATCAATGAACAACTATGGTGTCGCAATGGCAATGAAAAACTAATGATTGATGCTTCTCACCTTTCTCCATCCCTATCTATCACTCTCTCTGACTCTCTGTCCCTGTATAAAAATAAATAAAAATCACCCCAAAACATGTACATGGATGTTTATAATAGCATTATGTATAATAGCTAAAAAGTGAAACAACCCCAATGTGCACCAGCTAAAGAATGGATAAATGTAATATTATTGGTATGAAAAAGGAATTTACTGCCCTTGGCTGGGTAGTTTACTTGGTTAGAGTGTCCTCCCAATAACGCCAAGGTTGTGAGTTTTATCCCTGGTTGGGGCACATTTAAGAATCAACCAGTGAGTGCATAAATGGAACAGCAAATCAGTGTTTCTCTCTCTCCCCTTTTTTCCCTTCTGCCCACTCTCATCCCCTCGCCCTTTCTTTCTCTCTATAAATAAGCAAGCAAATAAAATTTTTAAGTAAAACGGAATGTACTACTGAGAATATGCTACAACATGGATGACTTCTGAAACATGCTAATTGAAAGAACCCAGTTACAAAACCTCACATTTTGTGGTTGCCTAGGACTGTGGGGTGGGGGTGTACTTAGATATCTGTCTTCCTCTTTTTTAATTTTTCACACTCTGCGTGTGTGAGAGAGTGTGTGTGTGTGTGTGTTGCCCTGTTCTGGTGACTCTTGAGAGCACTGCTGCCCTGAAAAACCTGGCGTAACAGATGAGCTGTGGAGCAGGGAACCACCCCCCTCCCCCCCTCCCCAGAAAGAGGCTGGTGTTGAGCTGCCCCTCTGGGGAATAGATCCTCTTTCCATTTTTTTACCCATGGTTGTTATGTTCATGTTTCTTGTTACAGAAAGCTCTGTTCTCTGCGACTGCCTGTAGCTTTCCTAGTTGAGGCTCTGAAATCATCTATAGCAGAAACATTGCTGCTGTCTTTGGCAAGGCAATTGGTTTTGCTTTGGAAGTTCTGAGACAGATTTCAGGCAGAGCCTATTTTCAGTTTTTGCATACATTATGAGTTAGAGGTAGGGGTAGGGGAAGAGGGCTCTTGGCTCCTTTAGTTAAGCATCTAAGCTCTCCTGTTTCAAGACAATTATGCTTCTCAGATTAACTTTTATTTTTAACTGATCAAATTCACAAGAGACTGATGGGTGGGGTATATACCTTTGGGATTGCATATACGGTAATGGTTACTCTGGCACTGATGTTTGTGTTTGAATTCGTAACTTAACTAGCTGTAGAACTTTGGGGGGGCAAGTTGCCAACTCTGTAAGCCCTCATTTCCTCTTATGTAAGACAGGTTCAGAACATAGTACATAATGAGGTTTGTGTATATAAGTGAGATAATGGTGAGATAATGAAGGTTCATAGCTCCTTGTCTGGCACATATTAGTAATGTTAGCAGTTGTTACTGATCAAGTGCCAGGGAATGAATTTCCAGTGGTTACAGATCTACCAGGAAAGCCAGTATTTGCCTGGGGCAGTCTTTTCTGGTGGGCATGTCCATCCAGAGACCAAATTCTAAGTTAGAAGGGTATTTGAACGTATTCAAGATAACAGAGCTCTAGAGGAACTAGATGTTCATAAGTCAATCCATCAGGTCAGGGTAGCTAAATTAATTATCCTACTTGAGAAAATGATGTATCCTGACCTTTTCAGGAGAGTCTCAATTTAAAATTCCTTTCTCCTTTGTCAACATTACTTTGCTAGATAACAACTTTACATTGCTAGATAACAAATGTCACACCCACACCACCAGCCTGTCTAACCAGAGGCAAGGCAAAAATCTTTTGTTTGACTCTATTAACTTTTAGGTTTGAACTCCACAGTCCTACTTTTCTGTCTTTTTATTTCTTTTCCAAGTGAGAGGAGGGGAGGTAGACAGACTCCCACATGCGCCCTGACCAGGATCCACTGGGCAACCCTTGTCTGGAGTTGATGCTCTGCTCATCTGGGGCCATGTTTGCAACCGAGCTGTTTCTGGCACCCAAGGCCAAGGCTGCACGGAGCCATCCTCAGCACCTGGTGCCTATGCTCTCGAACCACTGGAGCTCTGGCTTCAGAAGGGGAAAGGTGGGGGCCATTGAGAATCAAATGGTCATTTCTCCTGTGTGCCCTGACCAGGAGTTGAACCCAGGACATCCATACGCTGGGCCAATGCTCTGCCACTGAGCCAACCAGCTAGGGCCTACTTTTCTTTAGATAATTACTATGAGTCATTAAAACCATAGCTTTCCTTCTCTCTAGACTTCAGTTTCCCACTTTCAGTATTCAGTATTTATTACTAAAACTTGTGTCTTTATAAACTCATGTCATAAATGATACACATGTCAGTGTTTCAGTATACCTTAGGTCAGTGATGGGCAATCTTTTGAGCTTGGTGTGTCAAAATTTGCCAAAAAACCGAGCATAACGCGGGTGGGGTGTCACTTTGAGAAAAAGGCCTAACCGGAAGTCCCAGAACTAGACACTGTGCCGGAGTTCGGTTGTTTTGGCCTACAGACCTCCGGCACAGAGTGTCTACACTACAGCAGATGTTTTATCCTCGTCCTTCTTGGCATGCGGCCCCATACTTCTCTGCTATGTGGCCGCAAGCTGCGTGTCATCGAAAATGGCTACGCGTGCCATAGGTTCGCCATCACGGCCTTAGGTATTTACTTCTTAAGTTAGAGACACAAAAGGATTTGTCTTAAACTGAGATTTTTGCATTTCTTTTTGGAGGGTTATTTCTTAGGAAGGTGACTGTTCTTATCCATTGTCTTGACCATTAGATTTCTTTTAAAGAGTGATATTTCTTTATCCGGTCCTGAGGTGCTTTAGACTTAGATCTTATTTGGGTCCTGTAACCCAAATTAAACATTAAATGTCCTTTGTAACACTTCTGCTTTTTTGAATTAACACATGACTTTTGGTCATGGTTCCTTGGAGTAAGATTTAGTAGTGAAAGTTTCATGATGTAATGCAGTCTGATCTAAGAAAATAAGAGAAAGATACTTTTATGCTTCATTGCTGCAGGGAAGCACGTTCTGCTAGAAAGAGGCTGGTGTTTATTGGCATGCCTCAAAGTTAGTTTGGTCTTAAATTGGTTGGAATGTGAACATTGAAATGAGGTGAGGGTTAACACCATGAGAATTGAATATAAGGTACATGAGATCTCTTGAAAAAATTGAATATATCCTATGAGATAATAAGTTTGATATTAATGGAAAGGAGAAAAGGAAATAAAAAGAGTGATTTGCCCAGCAAAGCCCTGTGCAGACAGGCTTTCAGCTGCAGCAGTGAAGCCATTGAAAACACTTAGGTGTAGGGAGGTAGAAGAGAGTAAAGGGAGGATGAATGGTGGTGGAGACTTGACTTGGGGCGGTGAACACAATACAATATACAGATGATGTATTACAGAATTGTCACCTGGATCTTACACACTTTTGTTAACCAGTGTCACCCCCAATAAATTCAATTTTAAAAAAACAAACACATAGGTATAGGTATTTTTCATAGGAATTAGTTTCCTGGTCTAACTCCATTTCCATAGCCTCCCATGGATTGAGAGAGCTTTATAGCACTTGGTTTTGAATTGATTTCATATATTAGGGTAGCTATCCATTTGTTTTATGTTACTATTTTGCTTCAGTTTATAGTATATTTACATTTTTATTTGCTTGACTAAAAGTAAATCTTTCTGTAAAAATAAATTTTTAAGTATTTTCTGAGATAACCTTGAACATGAGCCTAGTATTTATGGGTGGAGGGATACTTGTGTGGTTTCTATGTTGCCTGGCCATTTATAGTAGGCTGCCAAGATTGGAACCCCAGGGTGGCCTGTTGGGAGGCTTTATTTGGCACTGCTTAGTTTTAGTAACCCATCTCCTGCCAAATATAATCTTTCAATAGGCTACCCACAGGGTTCCAATCATGGGGCAAACTGTAGTAAATACTCCCAAAATGTTTGTTCCGGTGAATTCAGCAGACAGCTACCATGTGCCAAGCACAATGCTGGCATAGCACTAGGGACACTAAGAAGAAACTTAATCCAGAGTGAGAAGGAGAGAGGAGTAATTTAATTCTTTCTTATCTTTGAGGGTTTTTGATTTAGAGACGCTTGCTTTGGCCTTCTCTGCCAATATTTTCCTTTTTCTGGGAGTTGAAAAATAAGATCTGTGTTTTTAATTATATAAAAGTCACATAATTATATGTCGTAAGACCTTTGTTGTGTTTTGTTTTAAGTAAAATGCCTCTGTTCTTCCAAGAGCTGTATTCTTACAAGGACCATTGATTTGCTTGGTAATTAGACAAGTGGTTTGAGTGGAGAAGGCTTTGGGTTTGAAAAGGGTGATGGGTCTGGAAACTGTTCTCTCAAGTGGCTTTGCAGAATAGTTTGAAAATGAACCCTTGCTTCAAGTGACAAAATGGTATCTGAAATTATTTCAGAAGGCTGTTTGAAATTCTACACTTGGATTTTAAGTAAAAGGGGTAGGGGTAAAACAACAGTTGCATAAATATAAGATGGAGGAGGAGGACATCTTGCAGCTGAAGAAGGGTTTAGTGACTCAGAGCACACTGAATCAACAAGTGGTGTGGCCGCCAGAAAGAGAAATCTCGGAATGCATTAATAGTGTCTAAATATACTGCTCATGAAAATTAGGGGATATTTCAAACTGAATATGAAGCAATAAAAGCATTTGATTTTTTATTAACCGACATCAGAAAAGCAAACGACAAGTTAAAGAAAGTTGTTTGATTATGCAGACGAGGTATAAAACCAACTTTTATTTCATTGGTGAAAATGCACCAAAAGGCTGAAAGTACTGTAATATCTGCATGTTCCCTGATCCCCTAATTTGTGTGAGCAGTGTATTGATTTTTGAGAAAGAGAAAGGCAGCAGGGTGGAAAGTGGGAAGCATCAACTCATTGTAGTTGCTTCTTATATGTGCCTTATTAACTGGGCAAGCCTGGGGTTTCAGACCAGCAACCTCTGCATTCCAGGTCACACCTGATCCACTGTGCTCTACCACAGGTGACGCGGTATTGCCACTCTTGGGTACACTTGTCAAGTCTAGTAAGTTTAATATCTGTAGATGTGGCCTGACCAGGCAGTGGCGCAGTAGATAGAGCGTCCGACTGGGATGCCAAAGACCCAGGTTCGAGACCCCGAGGTCACCAGCTTGAGCACGGGCCCATCTGGCTTGAGCAAAAGCTCACCAGCTTGGACCCAAGGTCACTGGCTCCAGCAAGGGGTTGCTCGGTCTGCTGAAGGCCCGTGGTCAAGGCACATGTGAGAAAGCAATCAATGAACAACTATGGTGTTGCAACGGCAACAAAAAAACTGATGATTGATGCTTCTCATCTCTCTCTGTCCCTGTAAAAAAAATATGTATATATATATATATATATATATATATATATATATATATATATATATATCTGTAGATGTGTTAAGTTTGGCTCTATGTATTCAGATGATATTTCCTCTTAATGAAAATTAGCTAATTTTCCAATTTCTGGGGATTGGAATGAGTGTTTCCTTTTCACTAACTGTTGCCCTTTCTTTTTCTTCTGAATATTGATATTATTCACCTGTTGTAAGTGATCTAAAAGGATTTTTATTTCTGGCCCAAGCTAAAATTGAAGATGTGACAGATGTCGCTAGGCAAAGATATCTCTAAACTTGTGACAGAAAATAAACCATTTATCAAGAGTGGACCCGATAATCCCAATATTTGCTGAAGGCCTCAACCATCAAAACAATAAATATTTTTAATATTTAGTTTCTGTAAATTGTTCATTTGTAACTCCACCTTCTATCCCCAAGTAACTTATTCCTCTACCCTGGCTTTGTACAATGACACTGCTGCCAGAAAACGGCTCCAAATTGAAGTATCTTTGACCTTGATAGAGCACACAACAGTTTGATCCTTTTGGCAGGATCTAGACTCTAGGTCTTTGGTGTCCTCATTAAGCAACCCCTTATTCATCACCGTTTGTCTCTGGCTTCCCAGCAGTTTGTCAGACCTTTCTAAATTATGTCTTTGAGAAATACGGCTATTTCCCCCATGAGCTTCCTGGACTTTTTCCCTTTTCAAAAATTCTTGAGATTCAAATCTAAAATTTGAATATGTAAGTAGAAACAAATATCACCTTTCAGTTTGTCTATCTCTTGCCTCCTTTACCAGATTTGAAACTTGGTAAGAGTGGAGAAGACGTGTATTTTTTAATTTTACAGGTCTGTGAATGACTTCTGTGTGCCAGACACTGCTCTAGGGAGGCAGAATAATAGTGGTTGAGAACATTGGCTTGGAACAGGTTGGCTGGATTTAAATCTGTAAAATGGGACATGATAATGCCCTCTTTGAGGATAAAATAAGTTCATAAACATTTTTAAAGCAGTTGTTGGTAACAAAAGTTCATAACAAGTAAAAACCAATGAATTACTGAAGCAATTATTAGTAAAAGTTTATTGTGCACACATAAAAAACATAGTGTGCAATCTGGGAGCATTCATGGAGTGAGGCTCAGCTTATAATGTGGAAAGCAGTGACCATTTTTCATAGTGATTGGTTATAATATTAGAATTTTCAGTGGTTACTTCATAACAACTTTGGGAAACGATTCAAGTTTTATTTATGATTTCCAGAAGCATAAACAAGAAGTGACACACAGGTCAAGGTAGTCGTGCAAAAATAAGCTAAATTAAGCTGTATTTGTATGACTGTACTGGTTTTGTCTGCTCAAGAAATATCAAGGCTGGTCTCTTTATTTTAACACTGTTTTGGGCATTAAGTAAATATGAAAGATTACTGCTGGTGGAAAGTTTACCTACTAGTTGGGTAAAGATGGAAAAACAAAGCAGTAATAAACAAGATAGTTTTCAAGTACTAAATTGAATTCTCTAAAGAAAAAGAACCAAGGTACTGGATTAGATCCTGGAGAATGACTGGGTGGCTACTTTTGATTGGGTGGTCAGAGCAAGCCTTTGAGCAGATAGCTTTTGGGCTGAAATTTGATTAACAAGAAAATCTATGAGGTCTGGGAGGATGAAATATTTGTTGATTATTATTTTTTCCTTCATAAACTAGAACAACATTAGTTAAAAGAATCATTTGCTAAGCACTGAGACAGCAAGGTGTGATGGAATAAGCCATGGAGTTTTGGCCTGGTTTGACTATTTACTAGCTTTGTGATCTTTGACAGATCCCTTATTTTTTCTGGTCTTTGGTAGATACATGCTTTAGCAGTTCCAAGTTTTGCTCCTTAGAAGATGCCCAAAGTTTTAGTTGTGGTGTAAAGGAAAATAAGTGAGTTGGCTTGATGGTGGACCTTGAATCCAAAGCCATTGGTCACTTGTCAGGGCAACTCTGAGGCTCTCTGTTCATTCCAGCAGAGGAGGAAAGAAAACCAAAAAAGAAAAGTTTTTTTCATGGGAGAAAATGACCCTAAAAGAAGGTTGATGCTAATGACTAGAATGAAGTGATGATTTACTTTATAAATTACTTTAGTCCTTTGTTTATGGATTAATATCCTGTATTTTTATTATTATTATTTTATTGACTTTTAGAAAGAGAGGAAGGGTGAGAGAAGGAGACAGGAATGTCGATCTGTTCCTGCGTGTGTTCTGACTGGGAATCAAACCAGCAACCTCTGTGCTTTGGGATGAAGCTCCAACCAAATGAGCTATCTGGCCAGGGCAATATTCTGTATTTTATAGGATGTAGTATATACATATTGTTGCGATATTAAAACATTTGAGAAGACTTACACTTTTATTTTTTATTCTGTTTTATTATTTTTTTAGCGAGAGAGAGAGGCAGACAGGCAGGAAGGGGGAGAGATGAGAAGCATCAGCTTGTAGCTGCATTACTTTAGTTGTTCATTGATTGCTTCTCATATGTGCCTTGACTGGGGAGCTCAGGCTGAGTCAGTAACCCTTTGCTCAAGCCAGCAAACTTGGGGTTTCAAACCTGGGACCTCAGCATCTCAGGTCGATGCTCTGTCCTCTGCACCACCACTGGTCAAGCCAAGTGGTTTTTTAAAATTGGTTATTTAATTAATAAATAAATATATATATATATATATATATATATATATATATTTTCCTTCTTTTCCACATGAGAGGAGGGGAAATAGGGACTCCTAACCGGGATCCACCCAGCGACCCTGTCTTGGTCTGATAATCTGCCCATCTGGGACTATGCTCGCAACTGAGCTATTTTTAGCGCCTGAGGCAGTGGCAGAGACCTCAGCTCCTGGGGCTGGTGTGCTAGAACCAATTGAGCCATGACTGCAGGAGAGGGAGAGAAAGAGAGAAGGGGGAGTGTGAGGAGGTAAAGAAGCAGATGATTGCTCCCTGTACCCTGACCAGGAATCGAATATTCCATACTCTGGGCGACACTCTGCCACTCAGCCAGCCAGCCAGGGTCTAATCTGTATTTTTTAAAAATAGTTTCTCAATGTCCAGAGAAGTTCAATTGTGCAAAGGGACTCACTCATTTGTTTTGAATCTATTTTCTTACTTTAGGTATAATTGAAAAGTGACTGACCCTTTATTCAGAGATGTCAAAAACAAACAAATCCAAGTCTGGATCTCGTTCTTCTCGCTCAAGATCTGCATCAAGATCTCGTTCTCGTTCATTTTCAAAGTCTCGATCCCGAAGTCGATCTGTCTCTCGTTCAAGGAAGCGCAGACTGAGGTAAGTGGGTGTGATTGTACATTGAGATAATCACTGCATCAGGCCATGGATTTTTTGAAGATATTTTTGTTAAGACTTTCTGTGAGTGTCAGATGGAGTCGTGGGGGGACGGTTGGTTTGAGGTGAAGGTTGGGCTGTAAAATATTATAGGTTTCTTCAAATACTACAAATCCAAATCAGCTTTGCTTGCCCCATACTGTTTGCCTAATTCCTTTTCTCCTCTGCCAGCACATACTATTTCTCATCTACTCTGGAAGAAAGAGCATTTTATTTTTGAGCTGCTTACTTCAAATCTACAACGATTATTTTTTCTTTTTAGTTTTTTCTATTGATAGAGAGAGGAAGGGAGAGAGAGAGAGAAGCATCAACAATGCAAGGAAAAGAAGTCTTAACCCACTAAAATAAACCTTTAAAAACTTACCAGGAGTCATTTGTATGCACCTGATGTGCCAATTAAACTAATCTAAAAATCACTGTTTTAGATACCACTTTATCTTTCTAAATGTACAAATAATTCTTTTGAATTTATTGCAAATATTTTAAAATTCAATTCGTTTCCACACCTTTAGATGGGGTTTCTCTATTTCAGTTATGTCTTGGAATAAGACTCCAAACCTCCAGCATCTTTTCTTCTTGGTGTGTTGTGAGTTGGGTTTTTCATTCTTTAAATTGTTTTAATTTTTTTCTTTTGTGAGTAGATAAGGACCTTTCAGTAGATACAAGTTTCTATATGTGTGCTAGGGAAATACGTATTTAAATATTTTTATCAGAATTGCACTAGGCAGGGAGGTAATTTATCAAGTTTGCCACTTGAAACTCCTGCTCTTCTCATGAGTCTCTAGAATCCTTTTGTTAAATGAATTGCTTATGAAATTTAAAATAAACCTCAGGAAAAGTTATTAAAAACTTTATTTTTGATGGTTCCATAGTACTTCTAAATGAATCTATTGAACAGTAGGATATGTCTTTTCTGCCTCCCACAGGAACAAGTTAATTTCTTAAATGGAATCTATGAGAGGCCTGCCTGACAATTAATTTCAGACCAGAGAGAGGTTGAGCAAAAAGTAGGTGTGCATAATATTGATGACTCCAATATAATTGGAACAGGAAGTTATAAATTTTGAATTTCTCCCTCAGACAAGAGAAATAATAAATTATTTTTAAGATAACACATCGAGGATAGCCACTCTTTTCCCTTTTTTCTCTTTCATCGAAAACTTTGTTCAAGCACTAATGTCTTACCTATTACCCAGTCATGTCAGTGTCTATGTAAGTAAAATTCTTTTCCACCCTTTCAAACCCTCCAAGAGGAAAAAAAACGCAATATATAAATTTATATCTACCTTGGGAAGTTAGTATCAAGGCCTTGGGACTGAGCAAAGACTCTTAGTAACTCCTACCTTGCACCTAGAATTTTTGATTTGGGCCTATTAAACCTCAGTTTTAGCTTTTTTGGTTCTGAAAGGTAACATTTTATCTTTAATTTTTTTATTATTTATTTATTTGAAAAGTGACATTTAAAAACTTTATAAAACTGGAAACTAAGTAATTGGTTCAAAAACAAGAGCCTATACAACCAAAACTGAGGGACAAAATGGAACAGACACCAATCAAATGTTAACCATTAACCACTCTGAAGTTCTTGTGACAATGGGAACTGTAGGCAGATCTGGACAGGTCTCTGCTCCTTATTTGACACATCATTTGGTGTGGTCACTGACTCGGCAAATGAGGGGAAAATACCTTAGGCAGGCAATATGTGCTGGGGTAGGTCTAGAACCACTTCATGTGCTATCTTATACCTAGAAGATGATTATTTGGGAGGAATTTCTCTACTAGAAAACATGTTTTTTATTTGATTCTAGTCTGACTTCTCAGATTTTTAGAAACAGATAAATTTGCCACTGGATGTTCAATTATTTCTGGCTTATCTGTTTCACGATTTTTCTCCTTTTTGTTTTCCTTCTCCCACAAGGAAAGTGTATTATCCAGGGCAGGGGTCCCCAAACTTTTTACACAGGGTGCCAGTTCACTCTCCCTCAGACCATTGGAGGGCCGCCACACTCATGTGGAAAAGAAGAAGAAAAAAATATATATATATATATATACAGATTAAATAACCAATTTTAAAAAACCACTTGGCTTGACCAGTGGTGGTGCAGAGGACAGAGCATCGACCTGAGATGCTGAGGTCCCAGGTTTGAAACCCCAAGTTTGCTGGCTTGAGCAAAGGGTCACTGACTCAGCCTGAGCTCCCCAGTGTACTCCATACACTGACCACCAATGAAAGAGGTGCCCCTTCCGGAAGTGCGGCAGGGGCCGGATATATGGCCTCAGTTGGCCGCAATTTGACCCGCGGGCCGTAGTTTGGGGACCTCTGATCCAGAGGGTTTGAGAAACCATGCCTTTAAATTAAATGCTGAGTTGTACAAATTTGGAGAAAATTGATTGTTTCCTTGTATTTCACAGACTGTATCCTTTTAAGTGACTTTTTGTAAATAACTTCATTTGCAATCTGCAGAGACTCCTGTTCCTGCATCTGTGCAGTGACTGCGGGTTTGGGATGCAGTGTGCCCCCTGGGCCCTCACTAGTAATTGATGACAGAAGCGGTGGTAGCCTCTGAGGCTGGGAACAGGAATTAACCCCTCCTTAGTGCTGGTGATACATCACCTCCCTCAAGCATAGCCATTTAATTGAGTCATACTCAGTTTCATAGCCTGCATCTACCTCTTCCTTCTCCTTTTCTCATATTGTACTGTTTTCAAATGAAGTGTTGTGGAAGGTAAGTTTATTTTTAATTGTACTTAAATGGCAATATTCACAAATAACAGTTTGATGCTGAGTGCAGCAGGAAATAACTAGTAGAAAACTGATTAAATTAAATGTAAGTTTCTTTTAAAAATACTATTTTGTTTAGTTGTTAAAGTCTGTCACATTTGCTAACAATGACTATTTCAAATCAGGTCTGCTGGGAGAATGCCTGCTGAGTAACTGAAGAGTTTTTATTTTATATCTGTAAAGAAAATATTTTTGGAAAGCATTTTCTAGTAATTTTACATATTTCTAGCTAACTACTTAGGAGTAGTGATTATTGTTAATAATCTGTGTCATAGTTGACAAGACAGGTGGTATCCAAGAACCCCAGTGGATTTTTATACCAATAAATACAGTTTTTGGCTTTTTGATGGAAAAAGAGTTCACTCCCTGTCATTGACAAGCCTGGCATTCATGGACATGTAATTTGTACAAAGTTAGGTTACTGTTGAATACCCGTGGTTCTGGAAATGCAACATTGCAAGTTATGAGTTCTAAATTTCTTTTTATTTTTTTACAGAGACAGAGAGAGAGTCAGAGAGAGGGGTAGATAGGGACAGACAGACAGGAACAGAGAGAGATAGATGGGAAGCATCAATCATCAGTTTTTCGTCTTGACACCTTAGTTGTTCATTGATTGCTTTCTCATATCTACCTTGACCGTGGGCCTTCAGCAGTCCGAGTAACCCCTTGCTCAAGGCAGCGAGCTTGGACTCAAGTTGGTGAGCTTTTGCTCAAACCAGATGAGGCTGCGCTCAAGCTGGCGACCTCGGAGTCTCTAGCCTAGGCCCTTCCGCATCCCAGTCTGACGCTCTATTCACTGCGCCCCCGCCTGGTTCGGCAGTTCTAAATTTTTAAACCATAAAGAAAATAACATTTAGGCCTTAGGTGACTTGAACAATGTGTGTGGGGGTTTATTTTGTAGTTTCTCTTTGCTAATCTCCTGTGTACTTGGGTGACCTATAGTCAGATAGTGCCCTCTTGTGGCATCTGGCTAATATTTTATAGTTCAGCCATAGAAACTGATGTAAATAGTGAGAGATTGTTTCCAGGTCCTCAGTAAAAAATGTTTGCATGCTTTACTGATCTGATTTCAGTAAAAAAACCTTTTAAGCTTTGAACAGATACATTCTATAAGTCCCTATTTAAGTGTTCTTTGAATTAGACCTGTTGCCTGACCTGTGGTGGCACAGTGGATAAAGCATCAACCTGGAACGCTGAGGTTTCTGTTTCGAAACCATGGGCTTGCCTGGTCAAGGCACATATAGGAAGCAACTTCTATGAGTTGATGCTTCCTGCTTCCTCCTCTCTCTCTCTCTCTCTCTTTCTCCTCTCCTTTCTCTAAAATTTAATTTTAAAAATTAAATTAAAAAAATAATTAGACCTGTTACTATGTATTTACAACTCTAGGTCTTAGTGTAATCTAAGAAATTAGGTCTCCACAGACAGAGAGAGGTGAATAGGATAGGAAGTGGTGTTATAACAGTACAGGGCCAAAGGGCCTAACAGTTACCTGTCTGGTACCACAGCTTATAGTTCTTCCTCACTTCCAGTGACCTAGAGACCCGTAAAATCCTCGTGCTGTGGAACTCTAAGCAGTTAGTATACTGTATTAAAATGGCCTTTGTTTAGCTTCATTAAGAACATTTTGATACTCTTTCACTGTAGAAATATATCTTTATTTAAAATGTGCTATAATATTAATGAAGCAGTCTCAGTGTCTCATTTGTTAAAGTGATTCCTACCTGTATTTTTGTACTTAATATGGTCCATAAGGACTGGTATTAAATATTTAAGTGTGCACCCTAGAAACAGGAATTTCAAAATGTTATCTTTTTGTTGGCAGATTTTTCACAAGTAAAATGTGTCAAAAATTCAGACATTTCTCCCCCCACCCCCCTTTTAGTTCTAGGTCTCGTTCCAGATCATATTCTCCAGCTCATAACAGAGAGAGGAATCACCCAAGAGTATATCAGAATCGGGATTTCCGAGGTCACAATAGAGGCTATAGAAGGCCCTATTATTTCCGTGGGCGCAACAGAGGCTTTTACCCATGGGGCCAGTATAACCGAGGAGGCTATGGAAACTATCGCTCAAATTGGCAGAATTATCGGCAAGCATACAGTCCTCGTCGGGGCCGTTCCCGATCCCGGTCCCCAAAGAGAAGATCCCCTTCACCACGGTCCAGGAGCCATTCTAGAAACTCCGATAAATCTTCCTCCGACAGGTCAAGGCGCTCCTCATCCTCTCGTTCTTCCTCCAATCACAGCAGAGTTGAATCTTCTAAACGCAAGTCTGCAAAGGAGAAAAAGTCCTCTTCCAAGGATAGCCGGCCTTCTCAGTCTGCCGGGGATAACCAGGGAGATGAGTCCAAGGAGCAGACGTTCTCTGGAGGCACCTCTCAAGATACAAAGTCATCTGAGAGCTCGAAGCCATGGGCAGATGCCACCACATACAGTGCTGGTTCTGCATCACGGGGATCGGCGGTCTCTGAGCTGAGTCCTCGGGAGCGCAGCCCTGCTCTGAAAAGCCCCCTCCAGTCTGTGGTAGTGAGACGGCGGTCTCCCCGTCCTAGCCCTGTGCCAAAACCTAGCCCTCCACTTTCCAGCGCTTCCCAGATGGGCTCAGCTCTGCAGAGTGGTTCTGGGTACCAGGCTGGTCAGTTTGACCATGGCTCTGGGTCATTGAGTCCATCCAAGAAGAGCCCTGTGGGTAAGAGCCCACCAGCCACTGGCTCCGCTTATGGCTCGTCCCAGAAGGAGGAGGCTGCTGCTTCAGGAGGCGGAGTCTATACAAAGAGGCAAGTATCTTGTTTCCCCTGCCTGCTTGTATGTTTAGCTTACCAGCTGGTAGTTTAGTTGTAATGTAACCTAAGTTAGAGCTGTGATTAATGGTAAAAAGGTAATCCCCTTTCTTAAGCTTTTCATTAGCAAACTTTAAAACCATCACCCAAGGAAATCTTAAGCTTAACTCTAGTTTTCCTACCTTCCTGAATTTGTATTGCAGCATAAAGTTTTCTTTAGACTACTCTGCAATGATGTTTTCACATTTAAAATTTACCTTGGATTCTACCAATGTAAGCCAGAGAACAGTAGAGATTTGTGGGTCAGCTATCAAAAAAATATGGTCTTTGCCACAATGAATGGCCATTGGAGCTGTTAGACCCGCTAAGACCCACCACCTACTGTGATTGATCTACATCAGCCCATCATGGTGAAGAGCTGCACCCTCACACCCTCCAGTTGAGGACACTGGGCAGAATGGGAAAGTCCAAGGCTTAGTCCAGGAAGGCCTTGTTTTAAAACCATAAGGTGCGTCTATGTCCCAGTAGAAGTCAACTGGGCCGCGTGTTAGGAGAGGACGAGACAGTGCTTCTTTCTTTATACCTTGGGGGACACGGTGAGTTAGAACATGAATCTGTGGTTGGATGGATTCGGACAGCAGAGGCGTATCAGGGACGTTGCATTGGGACCAAGTCGTCAAGAGGGACTTACCAGGCAAGTGGGGATTTCCCTTTTATATCTTTTCTCTTAGGAGCATATTCTTTGATGTCCTGCTGTCCTTTGATTCTTTTTTGCCATATTTCTCCATTAATGGTACAAATGAGATGTTCAGAATCTGTACTTTCCAGTCTTCAGTAAGTCTAGTTTAAAATGTATATCTTATTCCTTACTAGAGCTGTGAGTGTTGTTAGAGAACTTGGGCATGAGCTCTATATTCTTTTAAAGAAAAAAAGGGTGGTTTTTGCCTCTTCCCCCAATTAACATGTATTTTGTTTTTATTTGTGTTTGCAGTATATTTCATGTTTAGATCTTCTAGGTGACTTGAAGCAAATTTGAAGTCTCTTTTGAGACTTGTATTTCCAAATGTGAGTTGTATAAAAGCAAAGCAGTCCAAGGTTGAACGTTCTGTGTTAACTTTGCTGAAAGCAGATTGTAAGTGACTGAATGAAGGTCGGATAAGACCTTAATTTTTTTTTTTCTAGACCACTTACAGGTAAGTAGGTTTTTGCTTTTTAGTATTCTAAAAATTACCTTTGTTATTTCCTTTTTGGTTGCTTTTGTAAGACACAACTCCATGGAGCATATATTTTTCTCTTCAATTACTAGAATGTAACAAGCAGAAAGTCCTTTGGTAACACTGGAATCCACGAGGCATATTTGTTCAGACCCAAAACCCCAAGACCGTATGTGCTGTTTTACATCAAGTTGCTTAGGAAACCTTTTGTGTCTCCCCCTTATGTTTTCATAACCAGGTATCTAGATGAACAGAAGACGGAGAATGGAAAAGATAAGGAACAGAAACAAACAAATACTGATAAAGAGAAAATGAAAGATAAAGGGAGTTTCTCTGACACAGGCTTGAATGATTCGAAAATAAAATCTGATATGTTTGCTCCCAAAACTGATTCTGAGAAGCCTTTTCGAGGTAGCCAGTCTCCCAAAAGGTATAAGCTCCGAGATGACTTTGAGAAGAAGATGGCTGACTTTCACAAGGAGGAAATGGATGATCAAGATAAGGACAAAGCTAAAGGAAGGAAGGAATCTGAGTTTGATGATGAACCCAAATTTATGTCAAAAGTCATAGCAGGTGCAAACAAAAACCAGGATGATGAGAAGTCCGGCAAATGGGAGGGCCTGGTGTATGCACCTTCAGGGAAAGAAAAGCAGAGGAAAACAGAGGAGCTGGAGGACGAGTCTTTCTCAGAGAGGTCCAAAAAGGAGGATCGGGGAGGGCTCAAGAGAACTGAAAGTGGGCACAGGGGGTTTGTGCCTGAAAAGAATTTCCGAGTGACTGCTTACAAAGCAGTCCAGGAGAAGAGCTCATCACCTCCCCCGAGAAAGACCTCCGAGAGCCGGGAGAAGCTTGGAGCCAAAGGAGACTTTTCCACAGGGAAGTCTTCCTTTTCCATTACTCGAGAGGCCCAGGTCAATGTCCGGATGGATTCTTTTGATGAGGACCTTGCAAGGTGAGTTGTAGTCCTTGATCAAGAATTCAGTGGCTTAACGGTATCTCCTCACTCCTCTTTCTGAGGACATTCTGGAACCAGGACAGGCCCTCCTATATTTCCTTGGCTGTCTTAAGTTTCAGTTCTGATCCCTTCGGGTGCACCTGTTTTTAGTGGAGGGTGTGTGTCACTGAGCGAGGGAGTGTTGGGGTCAGTATTGCAGGGCTGGTGAAGGGTTGTTTCTTTAGTGACTGACGTGCTTTGGTGTTACGTCCCCTTTGCTGTTTTCTTGCCCTCGATCCAGCTTCTCCACCCCCACCTCCACCCCCTGGCCTTTTTCCTGAATTTGCTTAAGATGCCTTTTTCCTGTAGAGCCATGCAGGATCCATTTCTTCATTCTTAGTAGGTACCAGAGACTATGACAGGCCTTCACCATGAAGTGTAGCAGTTTTTAGAGTTGGTGCTGTGTGTGAGAGAGCTTTAGGGAAGAGTGGTGGTGGCCTGGCTAT
Source organism: Rhynchonycteris naso (assembly GCA_037038555.1). NCBI lineage: Eukaryota > Metazoa > Chordata > Mammalia > Chiroptera > Emballonuridae > Rhynchonycteris > Rhynchonycteris naso. Next base: position 210,388,209 of record CM072997.1, on the reverse strand, counting down.
TTTCACTTGGGGTAAAACCTAGACAGCCTATTGGAAGTCTGCCTGAGCCACATTCCACATCACACTCCTGCATCGCTGTGCCACTTGACGGAACGGATCTTTTAAAATACGTTCCTGTTTGTTGTGTATGTTAAAAGCAGCAGTGACCCCAAAAACAGAGTCACTGAGGCTTAACACTTCATCCTATTTGTTTCTATTAAAGATTCCCCATGATAAAAAGGGACGTAATAGATTTTGGATACCTTTTTCCATAGTTGTGGTGCATTGAGGTTACTTTGAACTTTGATAGGGAATGAAAAAAGGAACTTTACAGATACATTTAAAATTTTTTTTTTTAATTTTTTTTTTATTTTATTTTATTCATTTTAGAGAAGAGACACAAAGTGAGAGAGAGAGAAAGAGAGAAAGGGGGGAGGAGCTGGAAGCTCAACTCCCATATGTGCCTTGACCAGACCAGTGCAGGGTTTTGAACTGGCGACCTCAGTGTTCCCAGGTTGACGCTTTATCCACTGTGCCACCACAGGTCAGGCTACATTTAAAATTTTTAAACTTTGAAAAATGCGTTGCATTTTTAGGGTTTAAAAAATGTTCTGATTTTCTGTATACTTGTTATATTGAACCTCCCTTTTCTTGTCCCCCCCAGACCCAGTGGCTTATTGGCTCAGGAACGCAAGCTTTGTCGGGATCTAGTTCATAGCAACAAAAAGGAACAGGAATTTCGTTCCATTTTCCAGCACATACAGTCAGCTCAGTCTCAGCGGAGCCCCTCAGAACTGTTTGCCCAGCATATAGTGACCATTGTTCATCACGTTAAGGGTAAGTCCAGACCCCAGCTTGCTCAGGCTCCTTGCTGCCACTTAGCTTCCTCTGTTGCAAGTAGAAGGATGATTGGGTGAATCCGGGAGCCTTTTGGGGCCCTTTATCTTATTGAAAGGGCCTTTGAAATCTGGGACTACTTGAAGGAAATCCCTCCCAGGGAGGAGTTTCCATTTTTAATAACAGAGCTGAACATTTTCAATTGCTAGTAGGAACCTGTGATCATGAGATAGGTGAAATCTTTCACATGAAAGTTTAAAATGCTTGGAAAAGGAGCTATGAAAAGTGGCTTTTCCTGTCCAGCGGGTGGAAGCCTCTCTAGGTCTCTTGCCAACCTTACGCTGTGGATTTCTTCTCTGCCATGAGGACACACGGAGGCGGGTGGGTTGACGGTGGTGGAGGAGAGAAGGTGGGGCCAGGTACAGATTCCATCTGAAATTTAAACTAAGGCAAGGAGTTGGTGGTGTGATTCCAGTGACAGTGAGCTCCAGGTTTTTCTGTTTGTATTCATGTCCTAAGATAAGGCAGCTACAGAGGTATCCCAGCGCCTAACACCGGATTGTGTGAATCAGCCTTTTTTCCTTCCTTGTTCCAGTATATTTGTTACATGGATTGGACTGCTGTTGTCACATCTCTGTGGCTACAGGTTTATATAAAAGTTGGATATTGTATCTGCCTTTAATGATACAATATGTGTTTTCTTTGAATCCCCACAGAACATCACTTTGGGTCTTCAGGAATGACATTGCATGAACGCTTTACTAAATACCTAAAGAGAGGAAGTGAGCAGGAGGCAGCTAAGAACAAGAAAAGCCCAGAGATACACAGGTGAGGACCTCAGTCTTACACCAGAGTGGTCATAAGAGACTGATCATTAGTGATTAAACTTGTCTTTGCCACATTAGCCACAGAATTTATGGCAACATTCTTCGGATTCTAGGATAGAAGCGTTTGTAGTTGTGAGTAGAAAAGGCATGCTTTGATGACTGTAAATTTTCTTATTTTGGGTCTGAAGAAAACAGTCTTCTCTTTTTTTTTTTTTTTTTTTTTAATTTAATATTTTTGATTTTACAGAGAAGGGTAAGGCTGGGGACAAGTAGTAGTTGTTTCACTGTAGTTCCTGGGTTGCTTGTTGTATGTACCTTGACCAGGTAAGCCCACGGTTTCGAACCAGCAACTTAAGCATTCCAAATTGGCGCTCTATCAGCTGTGCCACCACAAGTCAGGCTAAAAACAGCCGTTTTGTTATAAACAAACCTTTGTATTCCTGGGAGCCAGCAAGTTTTAACCTGAGCTTACTATGAGCTTTCTATAGATAGAGTAAATATTAAGTCTCTTTAAACAACCTGTGTATTTCATGTATCAATTTTTTGGGAAAGTATTTGTAGTGGGTAGAGTGTGTATGTCAAAGGGTTTAAAATCCCAGCAAGTTGGGAGAATATCACATACGGTTGTGGGGGACCTTGTCTAGAAACAAAGTTGGCCTTGTCTTTAATTCCTAAATACTCAACTCTTGAATCTGTTGCAGTAGGTAGAACCATGTTTGTATAGTAGTCTGGATTTAGAGTCATGCCAGGCAGTTGTTCTTTTACTTAGACCTAATCTCATATATGAATAACCAGCCATTACATTTTAATTTCCAAAGTGAAAACTGCTCTTTAATGTTAACCAGGCATATAGATGGTCTTGATGTGAGCTTAAAATCATACACTTGTCTATAAGTGAGGCTGACTTCCTGGATATAACATTACTGGGAAGCAATAAGAAATCCCCCCCCTTTTTTTAAATTAATTTTAATGGGGTGACATTAATCAATCAGGGTACATAGGTTCAGAGAAAACATCTCCAGGCTATTTTGACATTTGGTTATGTTGCATACCCATCACCCAAAGTCCTATAGTCTTCCATCACCTTCTATCTGGTTTTCTTTGTGCCCCTCCTCTCCCCCCATCCCCTCCCCCGAAATTTCTCCTGTTTTGAGTTTGAGAGGTTGGGGTTTTGTGTGTGTTCTTGTGCACACCTATAGGAGAGTGTAAGTGTGCAAAGAATATAAGCAATACAAAAAAGGAATACCTATGAACTTATGAACTTCATTACCCAACTTATGAACTAAAATGTTACATGTACTATATTCACACTATGGAATAGTAAAAAAACACTTTGTTTTCAATTTTAGGAGGATAGACATTTCTCCCAGTACATTCAGAAAGCATGGTTTGGCTCATGATGAAATGAAAAGTCCCCGGGAACCTGGCTACAAGGTGAACTGTTGCTTTGATCAGTAATTTCAACAAAATGAGTGCGTTGGGCATGAACTTGACAGAAATGTGTTTGTTTAAATTACTCTCTACTTAAGTTTGTGTTTTTCTTTTAAGGATGGGCATAATTCTAAAAATGAACTACAAAGGGTTAATTTTTATTAAATGTATCAACAACCTTTGTGAAGTGGTTAGAATATGGTAAATGACCCCAAAGTCTATTGAGGTGAGCTTGAGAAAAAAAAAGAGAGGAGTTTTGGAACAAGTGCCCATGATGAGAGAAGAAACTTTTTGTGATATTTTTCTGCTTGTAAGTATTATCAAATCAACTATATACATGCACTATTTCCAACCATGATTTCAAAAAGACATGCATGTCAGAGGAGAGTGAAATATTTATATCTTAACTTAACAGACTGTCTTAAACAGCTAGTTCAGTTTTTTCTAACATTGTACCATATCTATCATCTGTTGGTTACTGTTAGTTTAAAGCTAGACATTGATAACCCAGCTATATTTGCAATGATGTGCACTTAAACAGTTTTATCAGGAGGTTAAAGTTAGTTTGTATTCTTATACTGTGAAATACTAGTTTTGGGGCTTAAAAAAAAATCTTAATATGTATTGACCTTCATTCACATAGATAGTTGAAATTTAAAATTAGAGATGGTTCTTCTGATGCTGCTGAATCCTTTTCTAAAACAATTAATTGATCATCAAGTTTTCCAAACAAATTTGTCTTGTTGGTTGATGTAATGAGAGGTACTCCTTGCACAATCTTTTCTCTCCTATCCCCTTTTCTTTTTCTCCAAGTATCCACCAGATTGACACACATGAAAATCTGGGTTTTGAAACATCAGAAGACATCTCTTCTCTGCCTCAAAAAGCGAACTCATTAGAGATGTTGTCTGTACTGCCCAAGGGAGGAGCGCCTGCATTTTTCTTGGGTTTTTGTTTTTTTAGTCTTTGGAGGGTGTGCAGAGGCCCTACTCCCTCTCTCTTAAAAACAATGGTGATAAAATAAACTTACCACCTACTACTCCTGTTAAACTTTATTTTAACAAAAAGCTTAGTTTGTTAAGTGGAATGTTAATACAGAGTGAACTGCTCCCTCCTTGCTCTTTTAGGGGAGGTTTTACTTCCATGAGGAAGTCCTAGTGTATAACGTCCCTGAAATCACCTTGCAGCTCTGCTCTCCCTGAGTTTCCCAAGAGCCAGGGAAACCCTGCCTTGCAGGTTTGGGTTGGAAAACCATTGCTGCGCCGCTGGGCTCACACCGTGTCTGCAGCTCACATGCCTAATGGATACACTTCCTAGAAAGTTAGCAAAAAGATTTTTTCTTATTTCTTTTTTTTTTTAAAACAAACTTTTGACCTTGTATTTCCACTTTATGAATTCTCCATTATGGTACTTCCTGCATTATTGTTACTTCTCTATAGACATGCTTAATGTAACCAACTACTTAGAAAGGATGCTTAAGTCTCCCACTGTCTGTCATTGGACTCGGGACTCAGGGATGATTCCAGGTAGAGAGTAAGCCTGGGGTGGCTGCCACGTGTAGGTAGGAAAAGGATAACACGATCGTTTCCATATTGTTGGTGAGTAAGCTGGAGCCAGCCTAATCAGCCACCTTCTAGAGCTAGTTTGGCCTTCTCAAGTTGTTGGCTAGTCAGGTCATTACAGGCCACAGAGGAAACAAAGCGATGCAATATATGCAGCATTTTTAGAAAACTACCATCATTAGTATTTAGAGAACTTGTTTGGGATCTGTGAGGGATCTCTCATGAGGTAACTTCATGGGACATCTCTGTGTCCCTCCGAAGCTTGGGTGAGGAGCCTCACATTCGTAGTGCTTCCTCTGCACCATGCCACTGAAGTAGTAACCATAGTTATGGGGTGGTTGAGTTGGCAGCCCTGAATCCCAAAAACCTTCGTTTTGATTTCTCTTGGCAGGCTGAGGGAAAATACAAAGATGATCCTGTGGATCTCCGTCTTGATATCGAACGTCGTAAAAAACATAAGGAGAGAGATCTTAAACGAGGTAAATCAAGAGAATCAGTGGATTCCCGAGACTCAAGCCACTCGAGGGAAAGATCAGCTGAGAAAACTGAGAAAACCCATAAAGGATCAAAGAAGCAGAAGTACGTAGCCCCTGTCACCTTGTTCAGACTCTTGCATGGTCTCTCATCTCTCCCCTTTAGGTGATATGCCAGATCTCCCATGGCAGAGAACTGAGGTTAGGGTTGACAGCGCCTTGTGCAGCTGCTGCTGCTTTTAGACTGCGGAACTGTTAAGTGAGGCCGCTGGTTTGAAAATAAGTTTTGCATCAAATTAGGCATGAACCTTGTCTGAAGAAGGCCTCCTGGGAGATGGGCAGGTTATTTGGCTGTGGGAACAGTGTGGAGAAGCATTTGGGAATTCGTTTTGTAGTTGTTTTAGACATGATCTTTCACTTGACAAATCTTCATGGTGCAGTTATGTTTTAGAAATGACTCAAAGTCGTTGTATAATAACACTGGTCAGAGAAACTGTGTGTAAGTAGATAGGACAAGGTTGTTGATCTTAAATGCCTTTTTTTTCTTTTAGTTGATTTTAGTGAGAGATTGGGGGGGCGGGGTGGAAAGAGACAAGAACATGGATATCTATCTGTTCCTGTATGTGCCCTGATTGGGGATTGAGCCAGCAACGTCTGCACTTCTGGATGATGCTCTAACCAACCGACCTATCTGGAAGGGCAATCTTAAATACCTTTTAAATTAATTTAGCAGACAATTCCAAGAGAGGTTATTCTGAACTTCAGCTGGCAAGCATTTTTGTGTCCATTTCATTATTATCAAATCCTTTGAAATGAGTTGGGTCGTTGGTATGATACCCATTTTGCCCACTTGAACAATAAAGAAGTTAAGCTCAGGACTCTTCTTAGATCACAGAAGTGCCAACTGGTAACAAAGCTCATATCTGTTCTTCTGTGTATCTCTCTCTACAACGTATTAGGCATTAGGAACCCTAGCAGCTCCAGGGCTGCCTGTAAAGGGCCTGGTAATGCTCAGCAGGAAGCAGGAGTGCTGGTACAGTAGTCCTCCGCGCTGCACTGGTAGGAAGGGAGCACAACCCTCAAGCATTTCAGGGTTGGGTTTGGATTACTAATCCTGATTCCTTTCCCTAGAACACAGGGAGGCAGTGCTAAGATTTGAATCTGTAGGCTTTTGAAATAGCACCAATTTCTAGGAGAGCGCTATATCTGAGTTATAAGAATCCTATGACAATAACTTAGATTTTCCTTATTATGAGTAAATGCTAGTAAGATTCTTGAGCTTCTCAAATGTGGGGATAGCCTGGGAGGTGAAGGAGGGGTAGGGTGCTTCTCATAATGGAAGAGGAGGATGAGAGGACAATGATAGGCCAGTGATACTTGGCTGGCTTCTCTCTATAAGTCCTTTTCTTTTAAAAAATGGTTTCCATTGATTTGAAAGAAAAAGAGAAGCATCATCTCGTTTCACTTAGTTGTGTACACCCTGATGGTGGATCAAACGTGCGACCTCGGTGATCTGAGACAATACTCTATCGACTGAGCCATTGGCCAGAGCTCTCTATGAGTCCCTTTCTACCCCTGGGAGCCTGGCGTTTCTGCCACCTTGACGGCAGCCAGTAGCAGCCTTCCCTAGAGGCAGGGCTGGCACTGACCCCCCAGTTCATAGTGACTCATCGTAGTTGTCTAATTTGATGTAGTCTGTAATTTCCCCCAGATGAAGGAAAAGTAGAGACATTACTCTGGGAAGAGTGTAACTAGATCTTATGCTTAGTAACACAACCTGTTTGAGCTTAGTGGAGGTGTTATCTGGAGTAGTGGTATAATTAGAGCTAGGTTTGAACCTAGATTCTGCTCAACTCTGTCACCTGAATCACACCTACAAAATGGGAAATATATTTCCCCATGTATGGATGCACCTTAAATTTGGGGGAAAATGTGTTACATAAAATTATTGAACTCAAGTTTTATTCATCATAAAATTCATATAACTTGCCTGACCAGGCGGTGGTGCAGTGGATAGAGCGTTGGACTGGGATGCGGAAGACCCAGGTTCGAGAACCCGAGGTCGCCAGCTTGAGCGCGGGGCCCATCTGGCTTGAGCAAAAGCTCAGCAGCTTGCACCCGAGGTCGCTGGCTCCGGCAAGGGGTTGCTCGGTCTGCTGAAGGCCCGCGGTCAAGGCACATGTGAGAAAGCAATTAATGAACAACTAAGGTGTTGCAACAGCAACGAAAAAAACTAATGATTGATGCTTCTCATCTCTCTTCGTTTCTGTCTGTCTGTCCCTATCTATCCCTCTCTCTGTCTCTCTTCTCTGTCTCTGTAAAAAAAAAAAAAATTTATATAACTCCTCAAGCGCAAAAACGGGAAATGCAAGTAAAAAAATCTATAACCACTGTATAAGATGCACTCAAGTTTTAGACCCCAAATTTTTCAAAAAAGGGTGTGTCTTACACATGGTGAAATACAGTAATACTGAATACTCAAAGTTGCCATTTATGATGTGCCTACTATGTCAATGTCAAGTGTTAGCAAATTGTTTTACTTTACCTTCAGAGCAGTGGTTCTTAACCTGGGTTCTATTGAACCCTAGGGGTTTGATGAGTCAGTCTCGGGTTCGGAGAAGCCTCTGCCGCGGAGGCCAGAATAAAGTAATACCATAATTTGTTGTGAGTTCATGCGCTTTATTGGTTTTGTTCTTTGAGCAAGGTGATGTTCATGCACGGCTCATTTTGTGCACCAGTAAAAAAACATATACCTATGTCTTGGATTTGGGTAAAAAGTCATATTTTATTTATCACTAAAGAAGGGTTCGGTGAATGCGCATATGAAACTGGTGGGTTCGGTACCTCAAAAAAGGTTAAGAACCACTGCTTTAGAGCAACCCAAAGAGACGGGTAGTGTTCTCCCTATGAGAAATAAAGCATGGTAAAGCACAGAAAGATGGTAATATGTAAAGCCTCTATTCCAGTACCGTGCACATCAGACTAAGTGCAATGCTCATTTTATTCTGCCTTTCTAGTTCATGTGTGTGCATTACACTGACCTACCAGAGGCCATGGACTGTGTTTTATTCTTCATTATTTATCACAGGCTCAGACATAGATATGTCACTGAACATGACAATATTGTGTCCTCCCCAGGTACCCTGGGTGGGTGAGTGAGTTTTTTTTTTAGGTTCTTCAGTTCATCTTTAGTGTCTTCATCACAGATGCATTCCTGATTGACCTGAGCTTCTTATCCAGGAGGCCCTAGCCAAGTGGTCTATTGATTTTGCTGACTCTTCTATTTTCATAGGAAACACCGGAGAGCACGAGACCGGTCCAGGTCATCATCATCTTCCTCCCAGTCATCGCACTCCTACAAAGCAGAGGAGTACACTGAAGAGACAGAGGAGAGAGAGGAGAGCACCACTGGTTTTGACAAATCAAGACTGGGGACCAAAGACTTCATGGGTCCAAGTGAAAGAGGAGGCAGAGCTCGAGGGACCTTTGTAAGAACCTATCTCCACCCCTTTTCTTAAGCCCCTGCTTCCACCAATTCTAATTATGTGTTTGTTATAATACCAATTTGTAAAATAAATAAAATAATGCCAGTTTTCCTGACTAGACGGTAACACAGTGGATAGAGCATCAACCTGGGACACTGAGGACCCAGGTTTGAAACCCCTAGGTCACTGGCTTGAGTGCAGGCTCATCCATCTTGAGCTCGGGGTCGCTAGCTTGAACCCAAAGGTCACTGGCTCAGCTGGAGCCCCCCAGTCAAGGCACGTATGAGAAAGCAATTAATTTAACAACTAAAGCAATTAGTTACTCAACTAAGAGTTGATGCTTTTCATCTCTCTCCTTTTCTGTCTGTCTCTTTCTCTCAAAGAATTCCATTTGGTTGCCCTCGTTATATGTAATCCAGTCTACAGACCTCAGAATCTTTGGTTTCTCATTACTCTGGCTTTCCACTTGTAGTTATTTAACTCATGATAATCGTTGAGCTACAAGTCTCTTAGATCTCCCAACATACCTTGGCTCCGGCTGTGTCTGGGAGGCCCTGTGTCCTGTTGTCCTCTGTCTAGGCTATAGACCTGAGATGAACAGAAAGGGAATAACTAGAAACCAGTTGACCAGCGGATTGGCTGGAAGACAGCAGTCTGTTCTGTGCCAGAAAAGTGTTGAACACAACGCAGGGAGTTTTCTCCGTTCCTGATATGGTCCTTTGTTCCTTTTTCCTGTTCATCGCCACAGCAATTTCGAGCCAGAGGGAGAGGCTGGGGCAGAGGCAGCTACTCTGGTAACAACAACAACAACAGCAACAACGATTTCCAAAAGAGAAGCCGAGAAGAAGAGTGGGACCCCGAGTACACACCCAAGAGCAAGAAGTATTACCTGGTATGTGTCTGGGGAAAACCAGAAGGGCCAGGGGACCTTTGGCACACATAGGAGCCTATACCAACGCCTTAGTTGGTCTGTTCAAAACTGATGCAATAAATGTGCCGGTATTCTGCACTGAGGGGATGTGTACTTGCAGGACTGGCAAGTAGTGCTGGCAAGGTGAGTGTTCTCTAGAGAGGTTGGCCTGGCCTCGAGAGGGTTTCTTGTTTATTGATTCTAGGATAAAGAAGGGTTGCTTTCCCCTTTTTAGTTTGTGAACTGTCTGTGTGTGTGTGTGTGTGTGTGAGAACTTGTTTTACTGCTAACCTACCCCCAACATCAGCCTCCCTTCAGCCTCTACTCAGGGACAGAACTAAAACTCTCTCCTTAAACCAAAGTTCCACTCTGTCCCTCATCAGTGCAAGATTGACAGGAAAGACAGCTCAGGGTCTCTGTCTCTAAAATGAAATGCTACTGGGGCTTCTCTCCTAAGCTGTTGGTCATTCCCAGGTGGCAGGCACCTCCTGGCCCTCTTCTCTTTCTGCCAGGTTGGGGCTCTTTCAAGCTGAATTACCTGGCTAGTGAGTGAACTCTCTTGGCCTTGCTATGTCAGTAGTAGGCTTAGATCCAGGCAGATGTGACTCTGAGTGTTGTGACCAAGATAAAATTGGAACCCTAGCTGGATAGCTCAGTTGGTTAGAGAATCGTCCTGAAGCACAGAGGTTGCCAGTTTGATCCCTGGTCAGGGCACACACAGGAGAAGATGGATGTTTCTGTCTCTCTCCCTCTCCCTTCCTCTCTAAAATCAATACAATAAACATTAAAACAAAAACAAACTTGGAGCCAGTCTTTGTCACCTAGGAGGGATGGCGTGGTTCTGAGTTGTCATTTGCACAACTAAGAAACAGGTTGTTGTGTAGAGACTCCTCGAGGACCCTTGAGTCATATTTAGGAAAATGTTGGCTGGGCCCAGGATAGGCGCTGGACTGGGACAGTTACAGGGGTGAATTAAAGGCCAAACACAGCCTTTTTTCCTGTCCCTATTTGCACCTGAAGGACGATCACTGACGATGCATTTTAGCCAGGTAAACAAGCAACCCTGGTAGGAAGCAGCTGGCCCTTCGGCCTGACCACCCCCCCTCCCCAACCCCCCAGCCTGATTCTACTTATGTGGGTGGGTGGTTTGGACTCTTTGAAACCATGGGACTGGTGAAGTAGCAACCACTTCTAGTTTTCAGAATCCTTTCTTATTCATTCTTTCATTGGCTCCCTCCTTTTTATTGGTTCCCTCCTTCTCTCTAGTTCAGTGGTTCTTATCCTTTTTTGAGGTACTGAACCCACCAGTTTCATATGCGCATTCACCAAACCCTTCTTTAGTGATAAATAAAATACGATTTTTTCCCCCAAATTCAAGACATAGGTATATGTTTTTTTACTGGTGCACAAAATGAGCCGTGCATGAACATCACCTTGCTCAAAGAACAAAACCAACAAAGTGCATGAACTCACAACAAATTACGGTATTACTTTATTCTGGCTTCCGCAGCAGAGGCTTCTCCGAACCCCTGAGACCCACTCATCGAACCCCTAGGGTTCGATAGAACCCAGGTTAAGAACCACTGCTCTAGTGAGACCATCAGAGCAGGTATGGTTGGAGATGTAGGTTGTTTTTCTACTCTGCTACTGCCTCTTTGCATAAAACTCAAGATGGAAGATACAAGATGGGAGGCTGGCTTCTGGTCCTGCTTTTGCCACTATCTGGTCTGAGACCATCAGCAAGTCATTTACTCTTGGCCTTGCTGTCCTTGTTCTTGGCTGGGGGTGGGGTGGGGCGGGAAGAGCAAGCCTTAACGATATATTCTGTTGCTTCTGCTGTTTAGCTACCTGACAACCCAGATCAGACAGTTTCATGTTTTGAAGTGATTGGCTTTCTCAAATCATCCTTTGAGAGATGTACTAAATAATATGGAATTACTTAGAAGTTCCTAAGCCTGTTTCCTTATTTGCATAGTGGAGGGTGATAATGATAGGGTAGGTGTGAGGATTAAATAAGGTAATGCATGTATAGGTCTTGTCAGTGCTCAGTGAAGATTTTTATCATCATCATCATTATAATGCCCAAGCTGCTGCTGTAACATTCCTTAAGGCTCCCAACTGAATATTCTCTTGGCTCTGAATCAGTAGTAGCGTCTTCGGAGTGGGGAACAGGAAGGAGGACAGAAAAGGAGCAGAAGGTGGATCGGGACATAGGTTCTTTTGAGAAAGTCATGTTTGGGTGGGTACAGAGAACAGGGCTCTGGCTCCTTGTTTACTCTGGCATTGATGGCAGTTTTCTTTCCTTTCAGCATGACGACCGTGAAGGTGAAGGCAGTGAGAAGTGGGGAGGTCGGGGCCGGGGCCGAGGAGCCTTTCCCCGGGGTCGGGGCAGGTTCATGTTCCGGAAATCCAGCACCAGCCCCAAGTGGGCACATGACAAGTTCAGTGGGGAAGAAGGGGAGATTGAAGACGACGAGAGTGGGACAGAGAACCGAGAAGACAAGGACAATTTACAGCCCACCACTGAGTAGGGGCCACTCTGATAGGAGCCCCTGCCCCGGGGGAGAGGCGCTGGGAAGATGGCTGGTGAAGATGAACAAAAGAGCCCCAGGAAGATTCTGAAAGTCTCACCCTACCCCCACCAGCCATGCAGAATCCTACTATAGCCGAAAGCATCCCTGGCGCAGTGTCCCACTGGACAGAGGCAGCCGGCCTTGGAGTCTGGGCTCAGCCCAGCTCTAGAGCAGAATATAACACATTGGGCTTTAGCTGTGTTTCTCATTTGTTGTTGGTGTGTGGGCTGGGGACTGGGGCAGGGAGGGGAGAGGGATACTTGGATTTTGGTTTGTTTTTCCTATTAGAAACCGGTTTTGTTCTTAGTTCTTAATTTCATTTCATTTGGAGCTAAGAGGACTAATTTGATGATTTTCAATTCTCCCGTTTCCTGGTTTTTAAATTCTTTTTTTTTTTTTTCTTTTTGGTATATGTAGTAACTTTAGCAGAAAGATTTAATTTGGGCACCTTTGATTCCTAAAAGAGAAAACAAAGCATGTGAATAAACATTGAAGTGTTCACCTCAGTTTGGGACCAAACTGCTTGGATCTTTGTATAAATTGGTTTTGTATGTCGAGGAGGAGTTCAAGGCCTTTCTGACCACCTTGTGTTCCCCTTTTCTGGGCAGCCATGTATCACATGGTATTGCTCCTAACGGCACCCCACGTACCCCCGCCCCCACTATTTTCTGGTTTCTTCTGGGCTGGGCTCCCCATTCTCCACCAGCAGCTCCAGTCCCCCAGCCTCCTAGTCCTGCTGATCCTGTCAGCACCGGCGGTGGAACTGGACGGCGGTTTCTGGTCTGTTTTCTAAGAAACTTCTGAATTCTATTATCTTTACAAATAGAAGATGAGAAAATAATTTTTTCAATATTTTTTATTAATCTTTTTATAAAATGAAAAGAAACTCCTATGATCGATTAAGGAAGGTGGTTATGGCTGGGTGATTTGTGGGGTTTTCTTTTATTATTTTTTTCCTTTATCATTTTTAACCTTAAGCTTTAAGTTGAAACATTCTCAGATGTCTGGGGGGAAAACATCCTCTTGAAATAGGTCCTTGTGCTTGCCTTCTGGGGAGGCGGTCCTGAGCAGGTGAATCATATGGCACTTATGCATATGGTATATGCGGACTGCATCCACCTCTTCCCCCAACCTTTGCCTCTTGGGTTGTTGTGCTACTTTCCCCTTACTTTGCTACATTTCTATAGTTAAGTTGGTTTTACTTGAATGATTCATGTTTAGGGGGAAAAAATGAAAATACCCTTCAAGATTTGTTTCAACTCCTCCTACAAATAAAAATAAATAAATGAAGTGGCAGATGTAAATGGGCTTTGGTCATTATCACCTTGAGAGTGAGAGAGAGAGAGAGTGTGTGTGGGCGTGGGTGTGGGTGTGGTGCGGGGTGGGGGGCGTGGGTATTTACCGGAGCTGCTTCAGGGAACAGGAAAGATCAAATGTCTGGGGGCTGGGCCCAGGCTCTTGCCCAGCCCATACTCTCCAGCGCCCTACACTGCGTTCTGGGAGGAGCCTCAGCCATCCGTCTGCTAGCTCATTCCCATTCCCATCCCAATGGTTTACTTTATTCTGTACTATGGACACCCAGGAGAACCAGATTTTTTCACTGGTGTGTCATGAGCAAGGACTTTGGCTTTCAAGGCAGGGACCAAGGGATGTCAGCTTTATGTGTCTTGGAAACAGCCCCCGTGGGAAGGGCATTAGGTGGGCCCTAACAAACAGCTCTTGCCACCTCTGGGTTGGCTATAGCCAGCAGAAGCCTTGAAAGCTAAATTTCCTTTCTTTCCGCCTTCCCTCCAAGGAGAATCCGGAGATGTTTTCTGAAACTAGAAGCGTCTTTGGGCTCTTCCTTTTCCGTAAACGGCTGCCAGAGAGGGATAGACGCCTCCCAGGGAAGGCAGAGTATACCAGCAGTAGCTTTTGCTCACTAGAACAACCACTCCTCCTTTTCCACCCAGCTCCCGCCTTGGAACGGTTCCTGCCTGCAGGGGGGTCCCGCCCTGGTATGTACCTGTCCGCACCTCTTCCCCTGAAGCTAAAAGCTTACCAGCAGGGAGGGTAGGATCGAGAAGGCTCTGCAAAAGGTGGGTGGGAGCCTCAGGGCCAAGATTGGGAAGTGGGGAGGCAGCTAGACCAGGTGACTAGGCTAGCAATAGCAGGTGCGGGACCTGTGACCTTAGTACTGGCCAGAGACCCTGGAGTCCCCACCTCTGGGTTGGGGGTTGAACCTGCCGAGCCGGGCCGCCCCCTCTCCCACACCCACTCTCAGCACCTGGAGCGGGACCTATCCTATCCTCTCTCGTGTCTCCGCCTCTTTTCCTCACAATCTCGCATCTCGTTCCGGCAGTGCTCGGCTGCCTGCGGGATCGAACTGTCCTCCTTGCCCGGTTCTGGAGGGCTCCCCGGAAGCTATGGGTATGTGCAGAGGGTGTGGGGTAGCTCCTCTACACAATCCTGTTGAAATGGCAACAAAACCCTACACCACCACCCCGCTCTTCCGCTGTTCTCAACACGGAGCCTGGGACTTGCGCCTTGGCCAGACTGCCCTGGCTGGGCCCTTCTGAGCCGCGCTTCCGCCCGCAGAGGTGCTGGTACTGGCTGGATACCGCGCACAAAAGGAGGGCGAACTGAGTCTGGCGCCGGGGGACGTGGTGCGACAGGTGTGCAAGAGCCCCGCACGGGGTTGGCTACGCGGAGAGCTGGGGGGCCATTGTGGCCTCTTTCCCGAGCGCCTGGTGCAGGTGAGGCCGGGCCGGGGGTCGGGTTGGCCGCAAGGGGAGGCCTCAGCCTACATCCTCGGGAGCTGAGAACCTCTATTTCTGAACCCTCATTTCCAGGAGATCCCGGAGTCTTTGCGCGGCACAGGAGAGACGCCGAGACCACGATGTGGGCGCGGCCAAAGTAAGAGCCGGGCGGGTGGGCGGGCGCGTGGAGTCGGCGCGGTCAGGTCTTCCTGAATTTGCCCGAACCGGCGCCTCTGTGGGCGGAGCCGCTCGGCCGCTGTGCGCTCTGTGATTGGTTCTCGAGCACAATGCTCCGCTCCGGGCGGGGCCTGGAGGTATTTAAGGCGGGCGCTCGCGGGCCGCATCTCCTTTAGCTCAGCGTCCTGGGGCACCCGGCTTAAATGGTTCGTTTACGTCCCATGCAGGTCGCTCTGTTAAATCTCGGGACACCCAAAGATGGTGCAAAGTGAACTTCAGCTACAGCCCAGAGCAGGCAGACGAACTGAAGTTGCAAGCTGGGGAGACTGTGGAAGTGATAAAGGAGGTGAGGGGATGAAGTGATGAGAGGATTTGGAGATGTGTAGTACCCCCCGCCGCACCGCCCCCACCCCCGTGAGCGGAGATGGGTGAAGTGAGGGTATGGGCGATGGAAATGGTGAGAGGCACAGAGATGGAAAAGTGAGGGAGCAAGGATGGAGGGGGTCATCGGGCAGAACCGGGCAGAACCAAGAATGTATGAACGATTCCTAGAGAGACCCTTGGGGCAGAATCAAATGCCCCTGCGTCCCACCCCCTCCCCAGATTGAGGACGGCTGGTGGCTGGGAAGGAAGAACGGGCAGCTGGGAGCCTTCCCATCCAACTTTGTGGAGTTGCTGGACAGTGGACCCCCAAGTGAGACCTGGATCCCGTGAGACCTTGTGACCAGACTCTGCAGTCTCCAGTGACCCTCCCAGAGGCCTGTGCCTGTGGCCCCTTTAACCCCTTCGACTCCTTTGACCCGTTCGACCCCTTCTATGATCTAACCTGTGAACTGGCACCCCTCTAACCTCCCTATACCCCACAGGCCTTGATAACCCAGACATGCCTTCAATCAGCCTTGATTCCCAGCGGCCTCCCAAGGTAAATTGGGTGGAGTGGGCACCGAGGTGGTGTATTTATTGGGTGGTGGGGGTTGGAGGCTCAGTTTGTTCCTCCCTCTCTGCCCTCACTAGCTGAGCACCCTGACCTATGACAGCCCCCCAGACTACCTGCGGACAGGTGAGCACACAGCCAAAGGGTCTCTTGGAGCACCCTTCCCAAAGCCGCTTTGACTTTGGGGACTGGGGACCCAGTTAGGCTGATGGAGGAGGGAGCCACAGACTAATTTGGGGAGGAGAGCTGGCTTCAGAAGACTGACCTCTCCTCAGTCTTCCACCCTGAGACCTACAGGGTCCTGTTTGACTACCATCCGGAGGCCCCAGATGAATTGGCACTGCGGAGGGGGGACGAGGTGAAAGTACTGAGGAAGGTAGGAACGGCACAGGCAGGGGAGGGTGCAGTGGAGGGTGCTGAGAAGGGGTAGGACCTGGGAGGAAGGAACTTGGGGACCTGGTTCACCTCCTCACAGCATCTTTCTTTCCCAGACCACAGAGGATAAAGGCTGGTGGGAAGGAGAGTCTCAAGGCAGAAGAGGAGTTTTCCCAGACAACTTTGTGCTTCCACCGCCCCCAGTGAGTACAGAGCCAGACACTCAGGTGTGAGTGTGGGGAGGGGGGGGACAGGCTACTCTGGACAAAGTTGGGGGTCATGGTGCTCAATGGACACAGCTGGAGGTTCACTCCTAAATGTAGGTAGACCTAGAAATGTAGGACTTCTCTTCAGATTTTGATATTTCTTTTCTGCATAGATCAAGAAGCTGGCTCCACGAAAAGTGGTATCACGAGAATCAGGTGGGTGCCCTGGAAGCCTGGGTTTGGGGGGTGGGATGCCTCGGAGACCCATCAGTCCAGTTGCTTATAAACACCCCGCTTAGGAGCCACATCCCGGTGGGTTAAGGCTCTTCTAGGAATGTATGTGGGTCAGGTTTGTGTGTGTTAATATGTTCATGTTTGTCTGTGTGTCTTGAGAATAGGGCTATCATTGTGTTTAGATTTGTTTCAAGAAAATGTATGGATTGGTGTGTCTGGGTTTGTGAGATTGTTTATGATCACATGTCTTATAAGTGTGAATATGAGTAGCTCTGTATAGTATGTGTAGGGATGTGTTTCTTTTTATTTTATTTTAAAATTTTATGTCTTGATTTTTAGAGAAAGAAGGGAGGGAGCGAGAGAGAGAGAGAAACATCAATTTGTTGTTCCACTTATTTATACTGTACATTTATTGGTTAATTCTTGTGTGTGTCCTAACCAGGTAATCAAACCTGCAGCCTTGGCATATTGGGTGTTTATTTATCTTTTGATGTAATATTTCATCAAATACATGCCAAAAAAATGTGTTTTAAAACTTTATGAAAGCCCATGGTCTGTCACTCAAACCCAAGAACTAAAACATGGCCGTTAGTTTGTGTGCTGCTCCTTTCCCATTGTTCTACTTCCCCCACACCTAAGACAACACTATCCTGAATTGTGTATTTATAGTCCTCATGAGTTTTTCAAAACTTTTGTTTATTCATTGATTTTAGAGAGAAAGGGAGGGAGAGAGAGAAACATCATTTGTTGTTCAACTTATTTATGAATTCATTGGTTGATTCTCATATATGCCCTGAGTGGGAATTGAACCCGCAACCTTGGCATAGCAGATTGCCACTCTAACCAATGGGCTACCCAGCCAGGGCACTAGTTCTCATGAGTTTTAAGTTTACTTAAATATGTATGTGCCTAAACAACGTATCACTTTATTTTTGCTTGTTTTTGAGCTTTATAAAAATGGTATCTCTCTAGTCAGGGCATACACAGGAACAGATTAATGTTTCTGTCTCTCTAAAATCAGTAAATAGCCTGACCTGTGGTGGCGCAGTGGATAAAGCGTCGACCTGGGAACACTGAGGTCGCCAGTTCAAAACCCTGCACTGGTCTGGTCAAGGCACATATGGGAGTTGATGCTTCCAGCTCCTCCCCCCTTTCTCTCTTTCTCTCTCTCTCACTCTGTGTCTCCTCTCTAAAATGAATAAATAAATAAATAAAAATTAAAATCAGTAAATAAATTTTAAAAAAATTTATTTTAATTGTATCATATGTTTATAGTCCCTGGGACTTCCTGTTTCCAATCAACATTAAGTTTCAAAGATTCATCTATGTTGTATGTAGATGTCCTTTATTTTCCCTTGTAGGGAATTACCACGGTTTATGTATCAGCTCTCCTCCTCATGTTAGATATTTTCATTGTTTTTATTATTACAAATAGTGCTGCTATGAATATTTATGTGCCTATCTTCTGGTATGCTAAGTATAATTGCTTGATTAGGATATAATTCTAGGAGTAGCACTGCTAAATTATAGGGTATGCGAATGTTCAACTTTTATGAGATAAAGTCAGATTGCTTTCCAAAATGATTGTATACTTCAACACTTCATCTGTGTATAATAGATTTTATTGATCCAATCAATCCCCTTCAACACTTGGTATTATTAGATTTTGTTTTGTGAATCTAATAGGCACAAAATAACCATTTCATTGTGTACCTAGTTTGCATTTCCCCAATTAGTAATAATTTGTTGAAGTTCTTTATATATCCCAAATATCAGTCCTTTATAGGTTATATATGTTACATATTTTCTCTTGGTTTGTAGCTTGTCATCTGTATTATGAATTTTTTAATGAGGAGTTCTTAATTTTAATGTAAACATATCAATCTCATATTTAATGGTTGGAAAGTTTTTTCCTTGTTTAAAATAATCCTGCTTTGGCTGGATAGCTTAGTTGGTTAGAGAGTTGAGTTTGATCCCAGGGACAGGGTATGTTTGAGAGTCAACCAATGAATGCATGGATAGGTGCAACAACAGATTGATTTTTCTCTCTCTCTCCCTTCCTCTTTCTCTAAAACTAATAAATAAATAGCATTTAAAAAATAATAAATTAAAAAATTCTTTTTGCTTCAAGTTCAGAAAGAGAATTATTATATTTTCTTTAAAATGGTTTAAAGTGTTGCTTTTTATTTTTAAGTGCTCTTGTCTATGTAGCATTGAATTTAAGGGATGAGCCCATTATAGCTTTTTCCGCATGGACAATCACTTGTTCCAACATTATTATTTTCTGCATGTAAGTTTTACACAACTTTTATAAGATTTATTCTTAGATCCCCTCAGAGTTTTGTTTTTGTTTGTTTGTTTTTTGTTTTTACAGGGACAGTGAGAGAGTCAAAGAGAGGGTTAGATAGGGACAGACAGACAGGAACGGAGAGAGATGAGAGGCATCAATCATCAGTTTTTCGTTGCGACATCTTAGTTGTTCATTGATTGCTTTCTTATATGTGCCTTGACCACAGGCCTTCAGCAGACCGAGTAACCCCTTGCTCGAGCCAGCGACCTTGGGTTCATGCTGGCGAGCTGTTGCTCAAGCCAGATGGGCCTGCGCTCAAGCTGGCGATCTCGGGGTCTCAAACCTGGGTCCTCTGCATCCCAGTTCGACACTATCCACTGCGTCACCACCTAGTCAGGCTAGATCCCTCAGAGTTTTTATTGTGTCTTTAAAATAATTAGGTATACGCCCTGGCCATTTGGCTCAGTGGTAGAGCATCAGCCAGGTGTGTGGAAGTCCTAGGTTAGATTCCTGGTCCGGTCACACAGGAGAAGTGACCATCTGCTTCTTCACCCCTTCCCCTCTCGCTTCTCTCTCTCTTTCTCTCCTCTCTTCCTTCAGCTGTGGCTCAAGTAGAGCGAGTTGACCCTGGGTGCTAAGGATGGTCCATGGTCTGCTTCAGGCGCTAAAAAATGGCTCTGGTTGGAAAAGAGCAAGGACCCCACATGGGCAGAACACCACCCTGTATGGGGCTTGCTGGGTGGATCCCAGTCTTGGCACATGCAGGAGTCTGTCTCTGCCTCCCCTTCTCTCACTAATAAGTAAATAAATATATAAATAAGTAAATTAGATATCCTTCTGTTTATTATAAAAATATAGAAATGCATAGATTTTTTAAAATGAATTTTTAAATTTAATGATTGATTTTAGAGAGAAAGAGGAAGGGAGAAAGAAAGAAACATATTCCATGGGATTCACTGGTTAATTCTTATATGTGCCCTGACTGGGGATGGAATCCACAACCTTGGTGTATCAGGGCAATGCTCTAACCAACTGAACTACTTGGCTAGGGCTGCACTGATTTTTTTTTATTTTTTTTTATTATTATTAATTCTAATGGGGTGACACCAATAAATCAGGGTACATATGTACAATGAAAACATCTCCAGGTTATCTTATCATTCAATTGTGTTGCATACCCGTCACCAAAAGTCAAATTGTCCTCTGTCACCTTCTATCTGGTTTTCCCTGTGTCCCTCCCCTCCTCCCTATCCCACTCTTCCCTCCCTCCCCCCATCCCATAACCACCACTCTCTTGTCCATGTCTCATATTCTCACTTTTATGTCCCACCTATGTATGAAATCATGCTGTTCTCAGTTTTTCTTTTTTTCTGATTTACTTATTTCACTCCGTATAATGTTATCAAGGTACATCCATTTTGTTATAAATGATCCGATGTCATCGTTTCTTATGGCTGAGTAGTATTCCATAGTATATATGTACCATAGCTTTTTAATCCACTCGTCTTCTGACGGACACTTGGGCTGGTTCCAGATCTTCGCTATTGTGAACAATGCTGCCACGAACATGGGGGCGCATTTCTTCTTTTCGGACAGTGCTATGGTGTTCTTAGGGTATATTCCTATAAGTGGGATAGCTGGGTCAAAAGGCAGTTCGATTTTTAATTTTCTGAGGAATCTCCAAACTGTTTTCCACAGTGGCTGCACCAGTCTGCATTCCCACCAGCAGTGCAGAAGGGTTCCCTTTTCTCCACATCCTCTCCAGCACTTATTCTGTGTTGTTTTGCTGATGAGTGCCATTCTGACTGGTGTGAGGTGATATCTCATTGTGGTTTTAATTTGCATTTCTCTAATGATTAGTGAGGTTGAGCATTTTTTCATATGCCTATTGGCCATCTGTATGTCCTCTTTAGAGAAATTTCTATTCATTTCTTTTGCCCATTTTTTGATTGGATTGTTCGTCTTCCTGGTGTTGAGTTTTATAAGTTCTTTATAAATTTTAGTTATTAACCCCTTATCAGATGTGCTGTCGAATATGTTCTCCCATTGTGTGGTTTGTCTTTTTATTCTGTTCCTATTGTCTTTAGCTGAGCAAAACCTTTTTAGTTTGATATAGTCCCATTTGTTTATCTTGCCTTTTATTTCATTTGCCTGAGGAGATAAATCGGCAAATATACTGCTGCTACAGATGTCGGAGAGCTTGCTGCCTATGTTTTCTTCTAAGATGCTTATGGTTTCACGGCTTACATTTAAGTCTTTTATCCATTTTGAGTTTGTTTTTGTGAATGGTGTAAGTTGATGGTCTAGTTTCATTTTTTTGCAGTTAGATGTCCAATTTTCCCAACACCATTTGTTAAAGAGGCTGTCTTTACTCCAGTGTATGTTCTTTCCTCCTTTGTCAAATATCAGTTGTCCATAAAGCTGTGGGTTTATTTCTGGGTCCTCTGTTCTGTTCCATTGATCTATGTGCCTGTTCTTATGCCAGTACCAGGCTGTCTTGAGTACAATGGCCTTATAGTAAACCTTGATATCTGGAAGAGTGATACCTCCTACTTTATTTTTTCTTTTTAAGATTGCTGAGGCTATTCGTGTTCTTTTTTGGTTCCATATAAATTTTTGGAATATGTGTTCTATATCTTTGAAGTATGTCATTGGTATTTTAATTGGTATTGCATTGAATTTATAAATTGCTTTGGGTAATATAGACATTTTAATGATGTTTATTCTTCCTAGCCAGGAGCACGGTATATGCTTCCACTTGTTTGTATCTTCCTTGATTTCTTTTATCAATGTTTTATAATTTTCCGAGTACAAGTCCTTAACCTCCTTGGTTAAATTTACTCCTAGGTACTTTATTTTTTTTGCTGCAATAGTGAAGGGGATTGTTTCCTTAATTTCTTTTGCTGACAGTTCATTGTTGGTATATAGAAATGCCTCTGATTTCTGAGTATTAATTTTATATCCTACCACCTTGCTGAATTCATTTATCAGGTCCAGTAGTTTTTTGACTGAGACTTTTGGGTTTTCAATATACAATATCATATCATCTGCAAATAGTGACAGTTTTACTTCTTCTTTTCCAATTTGGATGCCTTTTATTTCTTCTTCTTGTCTGATTGCTGTAGCTAGGACTTCCAGAACTATGTTGACTAAGAGTGGTGAAAGGGGGCATCCCTGCCTGGTTCCTGATCTTAAGGGGATTGCTTTTAATTTTTGTCCATTTAGTATGATGTTTGCTGTGGGTTTATCGTAGATGGCCTTTATCATGTTAAGGAATGATCGCTGTATTCCCACTTTACTGAGAGTTTTGAGCATGAATGGGTGCTGGATTTTATCAAAGGCCTTTTCTGCATCTATTGAAATTATGTGATTTTTGTCCTTCCTTTTGTTTATGTGATGCATCACATTGATTGATTTGCGAATATTGAACCAGCCTTGCCTCTCCAGAATAAATCCCACTTGATCATGGTGTATGATTTTTTTCATATATTGCTGGATCCGGTTGGCTAATATTTTGTTGAGAATTTTAGCGTCTAAATTCATCAGGGATATAGGCCTATAATTTTCTTTCTTTGTGTTGTCTTTGCCCGGTTTTGGGATCAGAATTATGCTCGCCTCATAAAAGGAATTTGGAAGTCTTCCTTCCTCTTGAATTTTTTGAAATAGCTTGAGGAGGTTAGGAGTTAGTTCTTCTTTGAATTTTTGATAGAATTCACTTGTGAAGCCATCAGGCCCAGGACTTTTCTTTTTTGGGAGTTTTTTGATAACTGTTTCGATCTCATTTGTTGTAATTGGTCTGTTTAGGTGTTCTGATTCTTCCAGATTGATTTTTGGAAGGTTATATGATTCAAGAAATTTGTCCATTTCACCAAGATTGTCTAATTTTTTGGCATATAGTTCTTCATAGTATTTTCTTACAATGCTTTTTATTTCTGTTGTGTCAGTTGTTATCTCTCCACAGTCCTTTCTAATTTTATTTATTTGAGAGTTCTCTCTCTTTTTTTCTTGGTGAGTCTAGTTAAAGGTTCATCAGTCTTGTTTACCTTTTCAGGAGCTGGTTTCATTGATCCTCTGTATTGTTTCCTTAGCCTCTATCTCATTTATTTCTGCTCTGACCTTTATTATTTTCTTCCTTCTACTTGTCTTGGGTTTTATTTGTTGTTGTTTTTCTAGTTCTTTTAGATGCAGGGTCAGGTTGCTTATTTGAGCTTTTTCTAGCTTCTTATGATATGCCTGTAGTGCAATAAACTTCCCTCTCAGAATTGCTTTTGCTGTGTCCCATAAATTTTGAGTTGATGTATGCTCATTATCATTTGTTTCTAGAAACTTTTTTATTTCTTCTTTGATCTCATTGTTAATCCATTCATTATTTAATAACATGCTATTTAGTTTCCAAGTTTTTGAGTATTTTTCAGTTTTTCTTTTGTGGTTAATTTCTGGTTTCATGGCATTGTGATCAGAGAAAATGCTTGATATGATTTCAATCTTCTTAAATTTATTGAGACCATTTTTGTGTCCTAACATGTGGTCTATCCTAGAAAATGTACCATGAGCGCTTGAGAAGAATGTATATTCTACTGCTGTAGGATGAAAAGTACTGAAGATATCTATTAAATCAAGTTGATCTAGTGTCTCCTTTAAGTCTGCTGTTTCTTTATTAAGTTTCTTTCTTGAGGATCTATCCAGTGTTGTTAGAGGGGTATTGAAATCCCCTACTATGATAGTATTGCTGTTAATCTCACCCTTTATATCCATCAAAGTCTGCTTTATGTATGTCGAGGCTCCTATATTTGGTGCATAGATGTTTATAATAGTTATATCTTCCTGTTGAATTGTTCCCTTTATCATATGTAGTGTCCTTCTTTATCTCTTACTACAGCCTTTGTTTTAAAGTTCATTTTGTCAGATATAACTATTGCTACCCCTGCTTTTTTTCATTTCCATTTGCATGAAGCATTTTTTTCCATCCTTTTACCTTCAGTCTATGTGCATCTTTTGTTTTAAGGTGTGTCTCTTGTAAACAGCATATGCATGGGTCCTGTTTCTTTATCCATGCAGCTACCCTATATCTTTTGATTGGATCATTTAATCCATTTACATTTAAGGTTATTATTGATATGTAGTTATTTATTGCCATTTTATTCTTTAAAGCTGTATTCTTCTTTTGCTCTATTCTTTCCTCCCTTTAATCTGTTCATAACAGGCCCCTTAATATCTCTTGCAGAATTGGTTTGGTTTTTATGAATTCCTTGAGGCTTTCTTTGTCTGGGAAGCTCTTTATTTCTCCTTCAATTTTAAACGTTAGCCTTGCTGGATAAAGTAGTCTTGGTTGTAGGTTCTTGTTCTGCATTACTTTGAATATATCTTGCCATTCCCTTCTGGCCTCAAGTGTTTCTGTTGAGAAGTCGGATGTCATCCTTATGGGGGCTCCTTTGTAGGTGATAGCCTTTTTTCCCCTAGCAGCTTTTAAAATTTTTTCTTTATCCATTAGCTTTGGTATTTTAACTATGATGTGTCTTGGTGTAGATCTTTTTGGGTTTCTCTTTAATGGAGTTCTGTGTGCTTCTTGAACGTGTGGAGTGTTTCCCAGCCTTAATTTAGAAAAGTTTTCTGCTATGATTTGATTGAACAAAGTTTCCATTTCCTGTCCTCTCTCCTCTTCTTCAGGCACCCCTATGATGCGAATGTTGTTTCTCTTCACGTTGTCACAGAGCTCCCTTAGAGTTTCCTCACATTTTTTGAGTCTCTTTTCCTTTTTCTTCTCTGTTTCTGTGCCTTTGTTTATTGTGTCCTCTAACTCGCTGATTCGATCCTCAGCGTGATTCATCCTGCTTTTAATTCCTTCCATTGTGGTCTTCAGTTCTGATACTGTATTTGTCATTTCTGTCCGATTCTTTTTTATTATTTCAATTTCGTTTTTTATACTTGTTATCTCTTTATTTAGGTGTTCATAATGACTATCCATTGTTGCTCTAATTTCTTTGAACATCCTAACTATCATTATTTTAAATTGTGCTTCTGGTAATTTGGTTATATCTGGTTCATTCAGATCCTTCTCTGGGGATTTCTCTTGATTCATTTGGTTTGCATTCCTCTGCCTACCCATTTTGTCTGTGTATAAGCAAGTTGTGGCCACTGGAGTCCAGTAGGTGTTGCCTTTGTGTTCTCTAGGTGTGGTCTGTCCGCAGGTCCTCCACCCCCTCTGCTGCTGCCTAGGGCGGTTGGGTATGAGCATTGCCAGCGCCGGCCCACTGTGGCTTTTGCTGTGATTTCTGCCTCTCCTCCGTGGGAGGGGCTGTCACTCAAGCCACAAGCCTTAGCACCAAGGGTAGAGGTGAGCACCTTTGCTCAGCTGCGGACCCAGCCTATTTCCGGACTTCCGCCCAGAACCCGCAGTCAGAGCCTGCTCTCCACAGTTTCGCGGGTTGGGCGGGGCTTTTGACGTGCTCTCAGCTGTGAGCCTTTTCCCGTCCGGAGCTTTAGCCCCGCCCTCGAGGCCAGGGCCCTTCTGCGCAGGGTCGCAAACCCAGGTTTATTGGGCCAGGCGTGTTTGCTGGCTTCCGCTCAGCTGCGTACTTCCGCTCGACCCGGACTCTACCCCGCCCCCGCGTTCGGAGTCCGCTCGTGCACATATAATTGCAAATCGTGGTTTCTCCGGCCGGGCGGGGCTGGTAGCGTGAGCTCAGCCGCGAGCCCCTGCCCGTTCCTGGTCCTAGCCCGGTCCCCGCGGTCAGGGCCGGCTTGCGCAGTGTTGCAGAGCAGATTTCTGCCCATTCCTGGCCTCCCGCTTTGTCCCCATAAGTGGGGTTAAAGGCGGGCCCGCAGCTTCTGGACCGCTTTCGCGCGTCCCCTCCGACCCTGCTGGGCTAGACCCAGGTCACACCAGCTTGGCCTCTGCCCATGCCGACAGAACCTCGTTTCAGCGTCCTGCCGCCCCAAACCCTTCAGCAACCCTCAGCAGAGTAGGAAGGGACCTAATACTCCACACTGTAGGCCTGGGAGCTCCCTCACTTGTTTCACAGCTCAAAACTGTCCAAACACCTCTTCTAGGCTCTGGGACTGCAGGCTGGGGCTTGGTTCCTGGGACCCAGGTCCCTCCCTCTCCGCCAAACTTTCCTCCCGCCACGCGGGTCTCTCCGGGCTGCCGCTTGCTCCGGGGAGCTGGGCAGCCCTCTTCGCGTTTTCGCTATTCCTACCAGTCTCAATGTGGCTTCTTCTGTGTTCCTTGGTTGAAGAGTCCACTTAGTTCAGTTCATAGTTGGTTTATCCAGATGATGGTTCTTTAAATTGAGTTATAATCCACTTTGGTTCTGGGAGTTTGAAGTTGGTACGTCCGCCTACTCCGTCGCCATCTTGCTTCTCCGCTGCGACCATATGCTGTTTTTTCTTGTTGATAACCTCCAACACCAGAGATTTATAGCAGGATATGGATCAGATTCTGGTCCTCCTGACCCCCGAGTAGAATTTCCAGCAGAAAATGTCAAATTTCTTTCCTAAACTCCATGGAGAGCGCAGCAGCAGCAAGTTGCACTGATTTTTGTATACTAATTTTATACCAGCCATGGTTGTAACTGTTTACTTCCAACTAATTTATTAATAGATTTTTTTTATTGATTTCAGAGAGAGAGAGAGAGAGAAATATAAGCTTGTTCCACTTATTTATACATTCATCAGTTGATTCTTGTATGTGCCCTGACCAGGAGTTGAACCCTCAACCTTGGTGTATCAGGACGATGCTGCAACCAACTGAGCTACCTGGCCAAGGCTAGCAATAGATTTTTAATAATAAGTGTTCTATGAAAACAATAATGTCTTTTGTGAATAATGATAATTTTGCTCTATCTTTTCCATCCCTTATTTAATTTATTTATTTTACTTTAGAAGCTAGGATCTCAGAGCAATATTGAGTAGGTGTAGTGGTGCTGAACATCATTACCATGTTTCTGATTTTAAGTGGAATGTTTCCGTTGAAATATTTTCCTAGTTTTATTTACTTTTTTTTTATCAAGTGAGCGAGCAAGAGAGAGACAACAGGAACAGACAGGCAGGAAGGGAGAGAGATGAGAATCAATTCTTTGCTGTGGCAGCTTAGTTGTTCATTGATTGTTTTCTCCTATGCGCCTTGACAGGGGGCTCCAGCTGAGCCAGTGACCCCTTGCTCAAGCCAGCGACCAGGGGGTTGTGTCTATGATCCCACGCTCAAGCCAGCAACTGGGGTTTTGAACCTGGGTCCTCAGTGTCCCAGGCCAGTGCTCTGTCCACTGCTCTACTGCCTGGTCAAGCCCTAGTTTGTCTTCAGAATTTTTACATGTTCTCATCTGATTATCAGTGTTATACTGGCCCCATGAATGAGTTAAGGAATGTGTACTTTTAAAACTTTTTATTTCTTGATCGATATTTGAGAGAGAGGAAGGGAGGGAGAAACAGTGATTTGTTGTTGCACTTACTCATGCATTCATTGGTTGATTCTTGGATGTGCTCTGAGCTTGGATTGAACTTTCAACCATAGGGCATTGGAATGACACTAAGCAACTGAGCTACCTGGCCAGGGCCACAATTTTTCTGGTAGATGTTATATATGCTGCTAAAACTTGCCTGTAGCCTGACCTGTGGTGGCGCAGTGGATTAAAGCCTCGACCTACAATTCTGAGGTCGCTGGTTTGAAATCCTGGGCTTGCCTGGTTAAGGCACATATGGGAGTTGATGCTTCCTGCTCCTCTCCACCTTCTCTCTCTCTCTCTTTCTCTTCTCTGAAATGAATAAATAATAATAAAAAAAAAACACACACAAAAAAACTTGCCTGTAAATTCATCTGGCCCTGTTTTATTTCCATCATTGGAAAAAAATTAATTTTGTTAGCCTGACCAGGTGGTGATGCAGTGGATAGAGCGTCAGCTCATCCGGCTTGAGTGCGGGCTCACCAGCTTGAGTGTGGGGTCGCTGGCTTGAGCCCAAAGGCCGCTGGCTTGTAGCCCAAGGTCTCTGGCTTGAGCAAGTGGTTGCTGGCTCAGCTGGAGTCCCTCACTCACGGCACATATGAGAGAGCAATCAACGAACAACTAAGATGCTGCAACTATGAGTTGATGCTTCTCATCTCTCTCCCTTCCTGTCTTAACCTCTGTTTCTCTCTCTTAAAAATATATTTCTTAAATAGTTATAAACAAGTCTAGCTGAGTTCTGTTCTTTTTTTTTTTTTCTGAAGTGAGAAGCCAGGAGGCAGAGAGACAGACTCCTGCATGTGCCCGACCAGGATCCACCCAGTATGCCCACTAGGGGCTATGCTCTGTCCATCAAGGGTGTTGCTCCATTGCAACCAGAGCCATTCTAGTGCCTGAGGCCGAGGCCATGGAGCCATCCTCAGCGTCCGGGCCAACTTTGTTCCAATGGAGCCTTGGCTGCAGGAGGGGAAGAAAGAGACAGAGAGAAAGTAGGGGGGGAGGGTGGAGAAGCAGATGGTCACTTCTCCTGTGTTCCCTGGCCATGTATCGAACCCAGGACATATACGTGCTGGGACAACACTCTACCACTGAGCCAACCAGCTGGCCAGGGCTGGCCTTCTTCCTTCTTTCCTTATTTCCTGCTTTCCTTCTTCCCTCCCTCCCTCCCTCCTTCCTTCCTCCCTCCCTCCCACCCTCCCTCTCTTCCTCCCAGGGCCTGCCTGCCTCCCTCTCTCCTTCCCTCCCTCTCTTCCTCCCAGGGCCTGCCTCCTTCCCTCCCTCCCTCCCTCCCAGGTCCTGCCTGCCTTCCTGCCTTCCTTTCTTCCTCCCTTCCTCATTCCCTCCCTCTCTCATTCTCTCCTTCACTTCCTTCCTTCTACCAGAACTATAATCTCACATTTTTGGAGGCTAGAAACTTGAAATCAAGATGTTGGCATGACCATGATCTCTCTAAGCCTCTAGGGAAAGAATTTTTCCTTCTTTATCCTTATTTTCTGGTAGTTGCTAGCACTCATTGGCTTGTAGATGCATCACTGTATCTCTGCCTCTGTCTTCATATGGTCTCCTGCCCTGTGTGAGTCCAAATTTCTCTCTTATAATGACACCAGCAATTGGTTTAGGGTCCACCCTAATCCACTGTGATGTCATTCTAACTTGATTATATCTGCAAAGACCCCTTTACAACTACTCTTCCAATGGTTTTACCCTGGAACTCAGGGAAGAAGAAATCTTACACTTACAAGACCTGCATGGACTGCATTCTGTTTCCTGGTCCCTAGTTAACAGTGGCTGGCCAAAAGTTTGGCTGCAATTCTTGAATCAATTTTAGTGACTTATTTTTCTTTGTAGTTGTTGTTTTAAAGAGACAGGGACAGACAGGAAGGGAGAGCAATGAGAAACATCAACTCATAGTTGCAGCACCTTAGTTGTTCATTGATTGCTTTCTCATATGTGCCTTGACTTGGGGGGTTACAGCTGAGCCAGTGACCCCTTGCTCAAGCCAACGACCTTGGACTTCAAGCCAGTGACCTTTGTGCTCAAGCCAGCAACCATGGGGTCATGTCTATGCTCCCACACTCAAGCAGGCAACCTCAGAGTTTCAAACCTGGGTCCTCAGTGTCCCAGGCTTACACTCTATCCACTGTGCCACTGCCTAGACAGATTTATTTTTCTTAATTACCCATCTAATTGATATTTCCTAATTATTCGTGTGAAATTGTTCATAATATTATCTTATAGTCTTTTAAATCTCATCTGTATTTGCAGTTACAGTCATTCTATTTTATTTTAAGATTTTTTTTATTGACTGATTTTTTTAAAGAGGAGAGAGGAAGAGAAAGAGAAGGGGGAGGAGCGGGAAGCATCAGCCTGTAGTTGCTTCTAGTACAGTGTGTGCCTTGACCAGGCAAACCCAGGGATTTGAATCACAGTGACCTCAGCATTCTAAATCAATGCTTTATCCACTGTGCCACCACAGGTCAGGCAAGTCTTTCATTTCTAAGACTGTTTTTCCCTGTTTCTTTTTTGTTATTGTTCAATCTCTTCAGAGTTGTTAATCTATTCAAGTACTTAAAAAATTATTTTTCCATTGTATCTTTTTTATTGTGGTTAAATATAAGATTTACCATCTTGGCCTGACCAGGCGGTGGTGCGGGGGATAGAGCGTTGGACTGGGATGCAGAGGACCCAGGTTTGAAACCCCAAGGTCACTGGCTTGAGCATGGGCTCATCCGGCTTGAGCATAGGCTCACCAGCTTGATCACGGGGTCACCAGCTTGAGTGTGGGATCATAGACATGACCCCCTGGTCACTAACTTGAGCCCAAAGGTCACTGGCTTGAAGCCCAAGGTCGCTGGCTTGAGCACGGGGTCACTCGCTCTGCTGTAGACCCCAGTCAAGGCACATATGAGAAAGCAATCTATGAACAACTAAGGAGCCGCAGTGAAGAATTGATGCTTCTCATCTGTCTCCCTTTTGCCTGTCCCTCTGTTTTTCTTTCTGTCTCTTTCTCTGTCACAAAAAAAAAAACACAAGGAAGGTCCTAGGATAGAAGAAGCAACAGGAGAGAACTCTGCCTTTTAATTGGGGTGTTTAGACCAGGAGTTAGTAAATTATGGTTTGTGGACCAAATCTGACCTGTGGTGGCGCAGTGGATTAAAGCCTTGACCTACAACTCTGAGGTCACTGGTTCGAAACCCTGGGCTTGCCTGGTCGAGGCACATATGGGAGTTGATGGTTCCTGCTCCTCTCCACCTTCTCTCTGTCTGTCTGTCTCTCTCTCTCCCCGCTCTCTGAAATGAATAAGTAATAAAAATAATTTTAAAAATGTTTATTGAGTTAAAAATTCACACACCACACAATTCACTCACTTAAAATATACAATTCATGATGTTTAATATATTCATAGACTTGTCCAACATCACCACAATTGTAGGACATTTTCATCACCCCCAAAGGAAACCCTACCCGTTTTAGCCATCAGTCCACCAGCCTTCTCATTCTCTCCCAGACCAGCCTTAGACAACCACTAATCTACTTTGTCTCGATAGACATTTACTTACATTTAATATACATGATATCATACAATATATGGCCCTTTTTTAAATGTTTATTTTATTGATTTTAGAAAGAGAGGAAAGGAGAGAGAGAGACAGAGACAACAGGATCATTGATCTCTTCCTGTATGCGCCCTGACCGGGGATCGAACTGACAACCTCTGTGCTTCAACATGATGCTCTAACCAACCAAGCTATCCGGTCAGGGCAATATATGGTCTTTTGTAATGGGTTTCTTTCACCTCACATAATTTTTTTTTTTTTTTTTTTACAGGGACAGAGAGAGAGTCAGAGAGAGGGATAGATAGGGACAGACATACAGGAACAGAGAGAGGTGAGAAACATCAATCATTAGTTTTTCGTTGCTGTTGCGACACCATAGTTGTTCATTGATTGCTTTCTCACGCGGGCCTTCAGCAGACTGAGCCAACCCTTGCTGGAGCCAGCGACCTTGGGTCCAAGCTGACGAGCCTTTTCTCAAGCCAGATGGGCCCGCGCTCAAGCTAGCAACCTCAGGGTCTCGAACCTGGGTCCTCCGCATCCCAGTCCGACGCTCTATCCACTGCGCCACCGCCTGGTCAGGCATCACATAATATTTTTAAAGTATATTTATTTTGTATTATGTTTTATATTTTATTCTTTTTTTTTTTTACAGGGATAGAGAGAGAGTCAGAGAAAGGGATAGATAGAAACAGACAGACAGGAACGGAGAGAGGTGAGAAGCATCAATCATTAGTTTTTCGTTGCCGTCGCAACACCTTAGTTGTTCATTGATTGCTTTCTCACATGTGCCTTGACCGCAGGCCTTCAGCAGACCGAGCAACCCCTTGCTGGAGCCAGCGACCTTGGGTCCTAGCTGGTGAGCTTTTGCTCAAGCCAGATGGGCCCGCGCTCAAGCTGGCGACCTCGGGGTCTCGAACCTGGGTCTTCTGCATCCCAGTCCGACGCTCTATCCACTGTGCCACCGCCTGGTCAGGCATATTTTATTCTTTTTTATTTATTTTATTTTCTTATTCAATGAGAGGAGGGGAGGCAGAGAGACAGACTCCGGCATGTGCCCCAACCGGGACCCACATGGCAAGCTCTCTATGCGGCAATGCTTTGCCCAGTTGGGGCGGTACTCCATTGCTCAGCAGCCAAGCTCTTATTAGTGCCTGAGGTGGAGGCCATGGAGCCATCCTCAGTGCCCGGGGTCAACTCGCTCCAGTTGAGCCATGGCTGCAAGAAGGTAAGAGGGAGAGAGAGAGAAGCAAGAAGGGGAGGGGTGGACAAGCAGATAGGGCACTTTTCCTGTGTGCCCTGATGGGGAATCAAACCTAGGACATCTACATGTTCATCCGATGCTCTACCACGAAGCCAACCGGGCAGGCCTATTTTATTCCTTTTTATTGCCCAACAATATTCCTTTATATGAATGAGTGCATCCCATTTTATCCATTCATTAGTTGACAGACATTTGAGATTTTTCTTTTGGCTATGAACTTTTGTGTACAAGTTTTTATTCAGCTGTGTTTCCATTTCTTGGGCGTATACCTAGGAAAGGAATTGCTGGGTGATATGATAATTCTGTTTATCTCTGGGAAGAACTGCCAGGCTGTTTTCCAAAGTGATTGCACCATTTTATATTTCCACTAGCAGTGAATGAGGATTCTGGTTTCTCCACATTTACAACCAACCCTTGGTATTCTCTTTCTGATTATAATCATCCTACTGGGAATGAAGTGGAATTTCATTGTGATTTTGCTTTGCATTTCTCTGATGGCTAATGATGTTGAGCATGTTTTATATATTTATTAGCTATTTGTATATCTGTTGGGGAAATATCTATTTGAGTCCTTTGTCCATTTCTAAATTGGGTTATCTTTTTACTGTTTAGTTGTTGGTGTTCTTTATATATTCTAGATAAAAGTCCCTTTTCAAAGACATGATTTGCAAATATATATTTCCCATTCTTTGTGTTGTCTTTTTACTTTTTTTGTTTATATTTTTGGTGTTTTAGATTCCACACATAAAAGAAATCATGAGTTTTGCTTTTCTCTAACTGACTTATTTCAACTTTTTACTTTAATAGTGTCCTTTGATGCACAAAAGTTAAAAGTTTTTTTAGCGTGTGCACATGAGAGGGAGGGGGGACAGATAGATAGGAAGGGAGAGAGATAAGCATCAACTCATAGTTGTGACACTTTAGTTTTTCTGATTTTTTTAATCTTTTTTTTTTTAGATTTTATTTATTCATTTTAGAGAGAGGGAGAAGTAGAGAAGGAGCAGGAAGCATCAACAGCTACATGCTCCCTCACCAGGCAAGCCTAGGGCTCCAAACCAGCAACCCCAGTGTTCCAGGTTGACGCTTTATCCACTGTGCCACCACAGGCCACACCTTAGTTGTTCATTAATTGCTTTCTGATATGTGCCTTGACTACAAGGCTCCAGCAGAGCTGGTGACCCCTTGCTCAAGCCAGTGAGTGACCTTGGGCTTCAAGCCAGCGACCTTTGAGCTCAAGCCAGCAACCTTTGGGCTCAAGCCAGCAACCTTTGGGCTCAAGCCAGTAACCTTTGGGCTCAAGCCAATGACCATGGGGTTATGTCTGTGATCCCATACTCAAGCTGGTGAGCTGTGTTCAAGCCAGTGACCTTGAGATTTTGAACCTGGGTCCTCAGTGTCCCAGGCCAATGCTCTCTTCACTGTACCACTGCCTGGTCAGGCAAAAAGTTTTAAATTTTGATGAAGTCTCAATCTATTATTTATTCTTTTTTTGGTGTCTTGTGCTTTTGGTATCATATGTATAAAACCACTGCAAGTCCAAGGTTGTACCCCAAATTGATTGAGTTCAACCATGACAGTGAACCTGCTGATCCTCAACCTGCGCCAAACTCAGAAAGTCAATGTAAGGTGTGGAATGTGGGAGGAGATGGATGGAATGAGGGAGGCAAGAACACCACCCAACATAAATGTTTCTCAGATTATTTTATGCCTTTGGTCAATTTCCAGAGCACTGAAATGGATACTTTGTCAGTTTGTCCAGCTTTATAGTCACACAAATTAGTCCACCATCTCAGTCAGCTATAGTCAAGCTCTCTTTCCGTTATCCATTCCTTTAAACATTGCTTTTAATCCCTGGTCTGATAGCTTGGTTGGTTAGAGCATTGTCCTGATGTGCAGCGGACGTCAGGCTTGACGTGCCGGTTTGATCCCTGTCAAAACACACACACAAACCAATCTATGTTTCTGTCTCTCTCTCCCTTTCTCTAAAATCAATAAATAAAACTTTAAAACAAAACAAAAATACATTGCTTTCAAAATTTTAACACCTTGTCTCACAATACTTCTAGTTTACTAATTCTCTCTCTCGCTTTTGGCTGTTTAATCTACCATTTAACCTGCACGTTGTGTTTTATTTCAAGAGTACTATTTTCATCTCTAGTAGTTTAGCTTTTTCTTTTTTCTTTACATCTGCCTGTTTATTCCTGATGGTCCCTTTGTTGCTGGCTCATTCTTTATTTCTTCAAAAAAAGTTTTTCTGACAGAGACAGAGAGAGGGACAGATAGGGACAGACAGACAGGAAGGGAGAGAGATGAAAAGCATCAGTTTCTCATTGTGGCACCTTAGGTGTTCATTGATTGCTTTCTCATATGTGCCTTGACCGGGGGGCTACAGCTGAGTGAGTGACCCCTTGCTCAAGCCAGCGACCTTGGACTCAAACCAGCAATCTTGGGCTTCAAGCCAGTGACCTTTGGGCTCAAGCTGGATGAGCCTGCACTTAATCCAGTGACCTCGGGGCTTCGAACCTGGGTCATCCATGTCTAGTCTGATGCTCTGTCCACTGCACCACTGCCTGGTCAGGCTCTTCAAATATTTTATACAGAACTGTGTTGTGTTCTCTACCTGACAATTCCAGTATCTGCTGTGTGTCCTTGTGTGTTTTACGATCTTTGTGTGTGAGCGGATGACTTGATCACAACCTGTGGGAGTCTTGCATACCTGAGTAGGGGAAGATTTCTTCCGGAGAGGACTTCTACTTCTGGTTCTGGGCCCAGGTTCAGTAGCCATGGTAGCACTGCCCTCTCCCCAGCACTCTGGCTCCAGTTTCTCCCTTTCTGTGGCCCTCCCCTACCTCTTGTAACTCCAAAAGTGCTCCAAAATTGTATCCTAACTAGAGTATAATTGCTATTTAGTAGGACATCCCCACAGGGCACTTAAACAGTCATACTATAAGAAGCCAAAGTCAAAGTTTTTTTTTTTTAATTTTTATTTATTCATTTTAGAGAGGAGACGAGAGAGAGGGAGAGAGAGAGAGAGAGAGAGAGAGAAAGGGGGGAGGAGCTGGAAGCATCAACTCCCATATGTGCCTTGACCAGACCAGTGCAGGGTTGAACTGGCGACCTCAGTGTTCCCAGGTCGACGCTTTATCCACTGCGCCACCACAGGTCAGGCCCAAAGTCAAAGTTTTAATTTTTTTTTTTTTACAGAGACAGAGAGGGACAGATAGGGACAGACAGGCAGGGAGAGAGATAAGCATTAATTCTTTGTTGTGACACCTTAGTTGTTTATTGATTGCTTTCTCATATGTGCCTTGACCAGGTGGCTACAGCAGACCAAGTGACCCCTTGCTCAAGCCAGTGACCTTGGGTTCAAGCTGGTGATCCTTGCTCAACCCAGATGAGCCCTCAAGCCAGTTTCAAACCTGGGTCCTCCATGTCCCAGTCTGACGCTCTATCCATTGCACCACCGCCTGGTCAGGCAAAGTTTTAACATTTTAATGTAAGGCGACTTGACTTAGAGTTTTGAACACATAATACACCTGAAACCTATATAATTTTATTAACCAATGTCACACCCAATAAATTCAATTAAAAAAAAGAAACATTTTAACAAACTTTGACTATATGCCAAACACTCTTCTAACTACCTCATATGGATGAAATCCCTCAAATTTCACAACAACCCTACACGATGTGTACTGTTGTTATCCATGTTTCATGGACAAGGACATTGGGCCACAGAGAGGTTAAGAAATCTACCTGCACAAATGGCATGTCATGGAACAAGATCAAAGCCTGGTGTGTGGTTATAGGATCTATGCTCTTGCCCACTATGACATGGCGTCTGGCGGTCGATGTGTGTGTATCTATGTGATAATACATGCACGAGTAAATTTTAGCATATGTGCATAAACCAGAGTGGCTGTTATTATGCCCAGGGATGTGGATATCCCTGTGTGACTGCCTCTGATGTCATTTCAGTGTGGCCTTTTCTGACCACCTCAATTAAAATTATACTTATTCTTACTTAGTAATACTTTATAACTTGCAAACACACTGCATGTTTTACTTCTTTTGTTTATGTCTGCTTCACCAATAGAACATGAGCTCACTCGGGCTGCTGGGGGAAGAACACACCATAGGCAGGGTGAGTGAAGCCAAAGCCCAGGTTGGAGGCTGTTGCAGTAGTCCAGGTGATGGTGGTGGTGACTTGATCTAGAGTGCTTAGTCGCGGAGGTGGTGATGAGGTGGATTTAGGGTATGTTTGAAAGATAACAGCGGACAGGATTTACTGATGGGTTGGATGTATGCAACATAAGCGTATAAAAGGGATCAAGAATCACTCCTCGTTTTGTACAAGCAAGGGGCGAATGCATGAGATGGGGAACACTGGGGAAGGGGCAGATTCAGGGGGCAAAGAAGAGAGATGTTTTGGATATGTTGAATGTGTGATGCCAGTTAGCTCTCCAAGTACAAATAATGGGAGGACAGTCAGATAGGAGTGTGGGGTTCAGGGAAGAGGAAGGAACTAGAAATGGAAATGTTGGCGTTGTTGGCTTATTGGTGATAATTAAACCTGTGAGACTGGCTGAGATAGCTTAGGGAGAAGATGAGAGGGAGAGATGACGACCTTTCAGGGAGGGTGAACGGAAGGTGTTACCATGGTCCAGGACAGAGATGAAGTATGAACCAGTCATGGCACTAAGCAAAGACCTGGATAAAAAGAACTGGCAGTATTTGTAGCCATCTCCTCCACAAAGCCTTCCCTGACCGTACTTTGGGGTGCTCCCATAGTTCTCTGTGCCCATGTGGCCTGAGGGTGGCCAGTTTCCCAAGAGGCAGAGTCAAATAGGATTCATCTCCTGACCCTAATCCCTGTGACAGCACAGGGGCAGGGCTAGCAACTCTTGGATGGATTAATGAGAACAAATGCTGCGCTCCCCCTCTGTCCTCCCAGCTCCTATTAAGGAACCAAAAAAGATGATGCCCAAAACAGCCCTCCCTACAGTCAAGAAGCTGATAACAGCCCACACTGGGCCCAGCAAAGCCAAGTAAGGAGAGAGTGGGCTTGGGGGAAGGATGAGGGTACAAAGGAAATGCTATTCCCTGCCCCACACTCCCTGGGTCTAATGGTGATCTGTTGCAGGCCATCTTGGACACCTGGTGGAGACGGTCAGAAGCGCCCCTCCAGAGACTTGGGTAAGTCTGGCTGCCTCCCTCAGTGGGATGAGGATGGGGGGTCAGAGATGGAGAGAGACTCAGTATCCTACTAGGCCTGGGCTCCTCACGTCCTGCTCTCATAGGCTCCGCTGGCAGCCTCCTCAATGGGAGTCCGGGCCACTCTGGTGGAAAGCGATCCAGAACCCTGGCTTCCAGGCAACGACTGGCAACCAGTCAGGTGAGAGGCCGCATATGGCAGAGTAGGAGACCAGGAAGAGTCTGCTTCCCGGGGTTATGGCATGTGAGGGTGAAGGATCCCAGGCCAAGGGGAGCCCTCACCTGAGACCTTGCCCCCATCACCACAGGAGGAAGAGCGGAGAAGTCGAGCAAAGGCCTCCCCTGTGAATAAAACCCCTACTCTTGGCAAGCTCCCCACCCCACAGAAGACCCTCTCTGCGGATAAGGCCCCCAACCCAGAGGAAACTCTGACTCCAGATAAGACCCCTATCCCAGAGGAGACCCTGACTCAAGAGGACAAGGCCCCCAGCCCAGATGGGGTCTTTTCTTTGGATGAGGTGTCTGCTCTAGGTGTCACCCCTGAAGATGAAGACCCTGACCCAAAGACTGCTCCTCCTGGAAATGAGACCTCCACCCTAGAAAAGGCCTTAATCCCTGATCAGATATTTTCTGAAGAGGCTTCTGCTGGGGATAGCAGTCAGCTCCTCCCTTCCTCCCCCGAGGCAGCACAGCCCAAGGGCATGTTTTTCTTGGTCAATGAGGCTCAGTCCCAAGAGGAGGTCCACATGCCTCAGGAACACCCCCTAGATAAGGGGGACAACTCTACCCTCCAATCTGAGGCTAAGCCAGGGTCTGTGCCTGCCCTTGAGAAGGCTGACCCCTCAGAAGAGGCCACCACCCTCTTGGAGGGAGCACCTGCGAAGGATGAGACTACCCCCAAAGAAGAGGCATCCCCTGAAAAGGTA
Source organism: Rhynchonycteris naso (assembly GCA_037038555.1). Lineage (NCBI taxonomy): Eukaryota > Metazoa > Chordata > Mammalia > Chiroptera > Emballonuridae > Rhynchonycteris > Rhynchonycteris naso. Next base: position 210,349,782 of record CM072997.1, on the reverse strand, counting down.
GCCCCTGCTCAAAAGAATCCACATCCTATCAAGCCAACTCCAGACCCTCAGGAGACTCCCAGCCTCCATTCACTGGTCCCGCAAAATCCCACGGACAGCAAAAATGATAGAGACGACATAATGAGGCTACAGGACGAGGTGGAGTCTTTAAGGAGGGCCCTGGAGCTGATGGGGATGCAGCTGGAGTAAGTGGGGGCGGTCAAGGAGGAGATGGGAAGGAGAAGGGCAGGGGGCTTCTAGAAGTCAGCCCTGGCCCACCCCTTCCCCTTGCTCTCTTGTCCACAGAAGAAAGCTGACTGACATCTGGGAAGAGCTGAAGACAGAGAGGGAGAAGCGCCGGTTGCTGGAGGTGGGTGTGGTGCAAATCCCTTGCCGGAGGAGGCTGGTGGTTGGCTGTCCCCTGATGCCTTCTCCCCACTAGATTCAGATGAACGGGAGGCTCCAGCAATCCTGGACCCCGGGATCCAACCACGCGCAGACGCAGACGCACTGAAGGGGGACTCCGGGAGGGACTGCAGTGGGTCCTGGAGGGGTATCTACCCTGGCCACCCACGTCCTTACACACAACTTTGGAAAACCCAAGAAAATAAAACTTTGCTGTGTACACACTCCTTGCCTGCCTGGTCTGTGCGGGGGGGCGGGGCCTTCATGGCGGGGGCGGGGCTAGGCTGGCGCTCCGCATTCCTGGCGGTCTCTTTGGCACATCTGGCCAACATGTGGCTCTCATTACTGTTCCCAAGGCCTGCACGCTGCTATTTTTACCCACCGGATGGCGGGGGTTGGAAGGGGGCGTCTCCTTCGGACGCCAGGCAGGAGGGGCCCTGGGCCAGGCCGGTCAGGCCCTGCCTGCAGCCGGATTCTGGAATCCAGCTGTGAGCTATAAGAGTGGTGGCCCTGCCTTCAAAACCCCGACCCCTTCCAATCGACCCTACTGTCCACTCAGAATGACTCAGAGACATACCTCAGCTCATTCACAGCCCAGCTCAGGCATACGTGGTTACTGGGGCTAATAGCACCTTAGCGTCAAGGTCAGGCTCCCGAGGCCTGGTGTGTGCGATTGCAGTGACGCATCAATCCTGGGCATTTGTAGGGACAGGCGATATGTGCCCAGGCGCGTGCCGATAAGGAATGCATTTATGAGCAAGGAATTTGAGTGATGCTTGTTTTGTATAAGACTGGTGGAACAGTGGAGTTGTGGGTTTTTTGCTATCTGTGAAGTTAACACAAGCAGGTGTGCTAATGATGGAGTGAGTGATGGATGGAGATGGTCAGCCTGGTAAGGGAGTCTAATGGGGTCTCAGCCCTAGGGCCCTGTGCAACACAGGAGCCTTGGGAACGTTGAAGGCAGGGGTAACAGAGGAAGACTGAGTCACTAAGAATGCAGCTTTCATTGGTCACTTCACCTCTTAACCGTTCCCTGGAACGGGGTGGGGACCCTGTGTTCTGCCCTCCCCCCAGTTCCTTTGGGCAGGACTGGAGAAGGGCGCCTCCCAGAGGGTGGGGATCCACGCTTAATAGCACCGTTGAGAGCTGTGCGGGGCGTAGCCAACAGCACTGCCAGGGACAGTCAGAATGTCCAGCGGCAACTATTAGGGCAAGTACATGTCCAGTACCCACAGCGCCTTGCAGTGGGAACGAGGTCCGGTCAGTAATAGTGCATGCGGCCCAGGGTGCCTGTGGGCGCCGGGCTGGTCCCCAGCGTGCCGGAGCCTAGCAAGTCCGGCTGCCCAGTGCGCCAGATCTCCCGCAGGATCCGTTCCCTTTCCTCCAGGCGTTGCGCCCGCTCCAGCTCCTCTGCCGACGTGAAGACGTTAACGCTCAGGGGCCCATCGGGCTCTGCGGATAGCTCCGCGCCAGGCAGTGTGTCGTCCGGCCCCAGCCGCGTCACCGTGTCCTCGTCCTCGTCGTCGTCCTCCGCCTCCAGGGGGCTACCGGGGTCCCGGCGCCGCGCGGGGACCCGGGGCCGCGGGCGGGGCGCGCAGGAGATGCTGATGACTAGCAGGCACAAGGTTAGCAGTAGGCCAAAGCAGACGCCCAGCACGAAGTAGAGGCCAAAGCTCTCGGGGTTAGCTGGAGGTCAGAGGGTAGAAGTCATGGAGGGGCCCTGCCAGATGGGAGTCACTCCATCTCCAGGCTTTAAGTTGGGGGGGGGGGCAAGGACAGTATCCCATTTGAAGGCCATTCGGTAGCCACCATTGGGTAATGGGGGGCAGTGAGGGATGGGGGTTATTGGTTGTGGGAGACTAGCTGCGGGTTGGTGGTGATTATAATGGCAGGGATGGGGAGGGAAGGGGCTTGTGGGGCCTCAGAGGGGCAAGGAGGGGTGGGTGGGCCGCCCTCACCGCGGATGTGTGCGTAGGCCGCCAGGCTGTTGCTGAGCAACTCCATGTCTCTTTGGGGGGCATCCATGATGATTAGGGGGGGGCAACTCCTCTGTCAACCTGCGAGGTCAGCATGATCAGATCCTAATCCCCGGCTTCCAGCTGACCCCGACCCCGCTTTCTCCTGGGGCAGCTCCTCTCCCTAAGAGCAGCCCCAAGTTCCACACTGAAAAGAGCGGGTTGTCGACTTGGGCCCTGTTTGGAGATCCTCCCCCCTGCGCACCGACGCCCCTCTAACCTGGGGGTCAGGGAGTGGGCCGCAGGAGGCTCCACCCCCACGTGAGGTCCCCAAAAGAGGTCCGGTTTCGCTGTCTCCCGAGCGAGATGTTGGGGGAGCGCGGGTGCTTTCCGCTCTCCCTGGGAGAACTCCGGGAAGGGGGAGCTGTTTCCCTCTCCTATTTCGCGGGGACCCACCGGCCCGCAGGCCCGGGGTTACTCACCGTCAGCGCTCGTTTCTCCGCGGACCGGCCCCTGTGCCTCCAGCGGCCGCACACACACGGGGCCCGGCCGCGCCCGCCCCGTCCGGTCCTGGCCGCCCCGCCCGCTCCGCTTGGCTCCCAGGCCGCGGCAGCGCGGACCGGACACGGGCCGATGGACCAGCGGGCGGAAAGTTTCCTCCGAGGAAAGAGGAGGGACGGGGCGGGGCGGGGCGGGGGAGGCGGAGAGGGAAAGGGCCGGCAGAGGAAGGGGAGAGAAGGGGGGAACGAGGCCTGCGGGGCGCCCTCTCCCCCGCAGGAAACCGCAGGGGAGGCGGGTTCCAGGGACCCGCCCCCAGGCTACGAATAACAACAACAATAATAATAATGATGAGGATGGAGTTTCGCCTAGGAGCCACGCAATGGGTTAAACTCTTTTCAATATTATTTTATTTAATTCTTTTTAATAATCTTATAATGCCGTGTCCTTATACCCACTTGGTAGGTAAATGGAGAGATTGAAAAACTTGACCAAACGGTCAGGATTTAAACCCACTGCTCTCTCATCCTAAAGCCTGGCTGGGCTCTGAATCCTGTCTCTATGCCTTGCTCTACCTCCCAGGAAGTTCCCTTGCCCAGGGAAGACTGCCTGCCTGCTTTCCCCCAGCCCAGATGTCAGCGTTCCCCCAGACCCTCAGCACACAATCTGTGGAAAGGGACTGTCATCCTCTCCTCCCAGGGCCCCAAGCGGTGAGTGTGTCCAGCTGGCGGAGCCCTGGTCAGCAGGGTTAATGAATGCTGAACTCAGGCGTCAAGCCAGACCCAGACCAACCTTGCAGAACCCGGCCTGGGGCCTCTGAGGTCCTCTGTGTTCTGCACCAGAGTGCATGGCAAAAATGCCTTTCCCTTCTGGCTAAACCTGCCTGTGCACATGCAGTTCCACATGGGCTCAAGGCTTGTGCATGTAACGTATGGTATGATCAGTGTGTGGGCCCGGGTCTTCTTCCTGCCCAGACTCCCCTTGTGGGCCCTCCTTCCTGTGCTGGGGCTGGGGTGAGGGGGAGGCCTTCTTGGCGGGAGCCTTAGGGAGGAGGAGGGAAGGAAAGGGGGAGAGGAAATTGCAGACATAGCTGAAGGCGCTGCCTGAGGCCTGTGGGCCAGTGACCCCCCTCTCTGCCCAGGCTGGAGACCCCCACTCCCAGTCCTGAGATTGGGTTCAAGCAGAGGGCAGATCTAGATGGAGAAAGGACTAGGACTGGCTCCCTTGAGCGTGGGAAAGGGGCTCCTGGGTGTCTTTGTGTCTGGGGCCTGTTTAGTGAGCATGTGGCACTATTTCTGCCCATATCTGTATATTTGTGTGTTTATTTTCGTGTTGTATCTGCTTGAACATTCTTGTGGGGGTGAGCATATCCGTGTATAAATCCATACAGCCGTTACTCAACAAATAAAACACTAAGCCAGCGCTCTGCCTAGCACTTCCTAGTAATGTGTGTTCAGCAGTGAACAGGACACACACAAATCTTTCCCCTTGGGGAGCTGTTACTAAGGTAGACATAGACAATACATGAAGAAGAGAACCTTGGGTGTTGCGGAGCTCTCAGAGGATGAAGAAATGGGGAAATGTTATGGAGAACACCTGGGATGCTCTTGGGAGGGGGTGAGTGCTAGACCTTGGAGGGGGCAGCTATGCCAGGATGTGGGGCAGGAAGGACAGAAGCAGAGAGTCCTTGGGCAGGGCGAAGGGGCACTAGGGAGGTGATGGGGTGATGAGGAAGAGGCTGTGGGCTTTGTGGAGGAGCTTAGATGTTGTGTCGTGGAGTGCCCCTGGAGTTTTAATCGGGAGAGTATTGTGGTTTGGGCCGCACTTTGGAGAGATCCCTGTAGGTGCTCGTGTGGGAAGAGCCACGCAAGGTGAGAATGAAAGCAGAGCTGTGAGCAGGCTGGCAGCCATCCTGGCCAGCAGTGGCAGAGGGCTCAGACTGGGATGGGTTATGGAGGAGGTGAGATGGGGTCAGGCTCAGGCAGCGTCCTGAAGGGAGTATCAACAGGACTTCCTGCACGGGATGAGGAAAAGACTGAATATAGGACAGCTGCTTAGCATTACCTGAGGACAGCTTAGGTGAGGAGCAGGTTTGGGGCAATCATTTTAGATAGATTTGAGATGTGCAGAAGATACTTGGGTGTCAGAGAGGTAGACAGAGCCCAGAGGAGTCTGGGCTGGAAATGTATTTGGGGGTCATCAACACCCAAGATTGATAGAACATACCAGGACTAGGTGAGATCATCCAGGGGGCAGGAAGAGAAAAGAAAGTCTGAAACCTGAGCTCTGGCTGCTCCAACATGGAAGGGTCCCACGGAGGAGGACTCAGCCAGCAGAGGTGAGTGATAGGGGAGGAAGACCAGGCCAGGACCAGGACACCGTCAGCCACGCTAAACTGGGCTGAGACGTGAAGGTGAGTCCAAAATCTGGCCATGACTGGGATAGCTGTGGGTTTCCATGGTTGTGTCAATGCTGACTGCCTCCCATCCATGTGAAGGCTTGTGTGACCAGCCCTGGGTGTCAGTGCGTGCCTCTGCATGGTGCATATGTGTGTCTGCCTCTCTGCAGGGTGGGAGGGGCTGTAAGATTTTGGAAATGTTTATGTTAGGCCGTTTCTGTGCAGCCCTGTGCTATGCAGGTCTCTGGGTATTGCTGCCCACAGATAAAGGTGTGTCTGAGTTGGTATATGACATAGGTGTTTGGAGTAGGTCTAGTGTGACTCAGCCCTGGTGAAGCAGGTGGCCATGCTGGAACAGAGTAGGGGTTGAGATGGTTGCTGGTCCCTTCAAAGAGGGACACACAGTAGGGTGATGCATGTGGCCAAGCCAGGTCAGGTGGGAGAAGTGGTCACCTTGCCCTGGAGGGTTGGAAGAAGCTGTGGGCTGCTCCTGGAGGGTATTGGGGAGATGCCCAAAGCCTCTGATCCATGTAACCATCTGCACAATCCACATATCCTCCTGGCCACCTGCCTATCTATCTGCTTTTCCGCCTGCCTCTCCCTGCCTGCCGGCCTTCTGTAGGTCTTCCCAGCCACCCGCTTTCCCGGTGTCCTGGGTGTGCTGACAGGGATCTCTCTGCGTAGTTGTCACCTGCCTGCCTGGCTCGCATCCCCTTTATCTGCCTGCTGGTTTTCCTCCCTCTCTGGGGGCTGGCCCCAGCTGCCTTCTCCCTGGCTGTGCTGTTCCTCACACTGGGACCTCACCCCGCTGGGGGAGGAGGGTCAGAGGCTGCCTAGGTCGTGAATGGAAGGAGGAAGGGGACTCATTCAAGGACCTGTAAGACTGGCCCCATCCTCTGAATGCCTCCCTGGCACCTGGGGCAGCTGTTGGGAAGAGGGCAATGAGAGAGGTGGCAAAACGAATAATAGTAATGGCCATTGAGTACCCTCTGGGTTCCTGGCACTCTGCTAATTGCTGTGCTGTGCCTCAACCCCTCAAATCCTCCCAGTGACCAAGTAGGTTGTAGGATAATTCCCATTTTCCAGATGAGGAAAATGAAGCTAAATAACATATGTGCGGGCACATGGATGTAAGGGGTGGGGCCCAAATTTGACACTTCAAAGCCTTCCAGTCTTTAAAGGTCATGGCTCGCCCCGTCAGATCCAACGCTGCCTTGTCACAATTCTTTGTATTGCTCCTTCTATGCTCCTGAATGAAATTTGTGGCTAATATACTCCGCTCCACATCTGGGCTTGAAATACAGACCTAAACACATATGCCTTCTAATATAAAAGAAAAGGTAGTGATATGTATTTGTGAAGTGGTCAGTTGCGGGGAAGGTGACACAGCTTGAGTGCAGACTGGCACTGGGCTGTGGTGGTGTTAGTGTCTGTAATGGTGAAGAACTCCTGGTAAAGTTCTGAACAAAACAAAGTGCAAATTTTCTCCACTCTACACAGTAGTTACATTCCCTGGAAATTCAGTGTACGTTATATATACACAAGTCCTTTGTGTTTATACATAAAAGTGGAGTTAGATTCTTGGCTCTGGTAATTATAAACAAGTTCCCACTCGTGCAGGATATAGAATCTGCGTTCCCTGTGGGCTTGTCTGGTGTCCCTGGCCCCCACTGTCTAAATGCCACCAGCGCCCCAAGTCATTGTGATGACCAGCCCCTAAGCCCCCTCCCCCACCCCCAGACACACAGAAAAGATCCCTGTCCTCATGGAGCTCAACAGCCATGTAGGGGAGACAGGTGTAATCAATAGTCAAATAGGTAAATACAAGGTTAGGCTGCGGTAAGCAAAATGAAGAATAAAGCAGGGTAGAGGTTAGAGGAGATGGGGTGTAGTGGTCAGGAAGGCCTCTGAGGAGGTGATATTTGAGCAGGAGGGAGCCATGTAAGTATCTGGGGGAAGCGCCTTCCAGGGAATAGTCAGTGAAAAGGCTTTGTGGTGAAAGCACTGCTGGGCTTGGTCAGAATCAGCAAGGAGGCCCATGTGGCAGGGACAGCAGGTGAGGGGTGAGGGCCTGAGAAGTTAGAGGAGGCCAGGTTAGAGCTTTGGGGTAGAGAGCTTTCTGTGCCTCAGGCAGGCCTCTGGATGTTGTCTTGCATGGGACAGAAGCCATTAGAGGGTTAAGCAGGAGAGGGAAGAAATCCCACTCCGGCTGGCTGCTGTGTGGCTGTCACAGGGAACAAGGAGGCCGGGAAGCGAGAGACTGGGGCTCAGACCTCAGCCAGAGTGATCACAGGGAGCTGTGAGATGTGGCCGGCAGGACATGTGGTGTGTGAGAGAGGGAGAGCCGAGATCACAGCAGATTTGGCTTGGGAGCCTGAACAGCTCAGCCACAGAGACACCTGTTCCCCACTTCCCATTTCAGGTAGCCCTGCAGTCTGGCTGACTTGTCTTTGAAACTGTTCCCCCTGATGACAGTGGAGACTAGGCAATGGGTACAACTGAAGGAAACCTCTCAGTTCTTGGGTGACTTTTCAGGAGCATAGGAGGCTGTTGGATCACACCTACCTTTCAGGTCCTTTCTCCTTCCTTTGCTTCAGAGCTCACAATAAAAACTTACAAACAGTCCTGATACGCGAGCTGCGTGCTGGGCCAGTTCTGGGTGCTGAGGGTACAGGAGTGAGCAGCGCAGAGTGCGTGCCTGCGTGTGGCTTGCTGGCTTGGGGTTGCGGAATGTAACCTGACACGTCGGTGCTTAGGATACAGTGCACAGAGTGGAGGCTGAGTAGGTGGAGGGACAGAAAGGAGGCTGAAATGGAGACAAGGCCCAGGGTGGCAGCTGGGAGAGCCCACGAGAGGCAGTGCTTGGCAGGGAGTGGACAGCTCAACAGATAAGGTATAGGCTAGATACACTGGGCAAAATTTCTATCGATTTGGGAGTGGGAAGCCACTTGGATGCTGGGGTAGGTGTGGGGCTGTGCAGTGGAGGTAGGGGCGAGAGGCCTGGAGTCTGCTCTGAAGTATTTGCAGAAAACCACGGCCTTCTCACATCTTGGAGAGGTGCCACTCCCTCTGCCTGTGTGGGCACTTGACTGGGAAGGGGCTCCTCCTGTCTGAATCTCTGCTCCTCTGTGACCTGGGCCTTTGGGGGGTTCCTGAACAGAAAGGTAAGCCGGCCTGGGCCGTGGTGTGCCTGGGGAGGGGCCAGCCTACCTCTAGCTTCCTTGCTCCACTGCGCAATCTGCAGTCTAAATTTAAGCAAAGGAAGGAAGGAAAGATGAAAGGAAGGAAGCCCTTTGGCTTCCTATGGAGGGGAAGGAAGGAGCGGGTGATTCAGGAAAGAGCCTGGCCTGGCCCTTATTACCCCAGCTACCCTGCGTGGGCACGTGAGCTCATGCGTGGTCTGTCTGGCTAAGTTCTCTCCACCTCAGGTGGGGGTTTGGCTGGGGGAGAGGAGCAATACTGTGCAAGCAGCAGCCGCTCTGGGACACCTCCTTCCTGCACAGATCCTGGGCGGAGCCAAGCCAAGCAGGGAGTTTCCCCTTGGGCACCTAGAGGCAGGCTGGACAGCAGGTCTGGGAGAATGCTGGCTAGCTCTGGTCCCTTCCCACATTCAAGACTGATGGCGTGTGACCAGCTGGCTGCCCAGGCTGGAGGGCGCCTATCCAGTGTGCACGTGGTGGTAGAGCCAAGCGCTGCAGAACCAGCCCTGCCTGGCTGGCATGGGAGGGAGACCCGAAACGCAGGCGAGGAGGGCAAGAACGGCAGACGGCACAGGCCACAGTGGCTCCAGATCAGGAAGTTTTATTGCTGACATGCAGGAAGAGTCCCCATGTAGTACAAAAATATGTCTTTATACAAATTTTTTTGTGACTTTTTCTGTTTTGTTTCTTTACAATTGGACTTCTCTCAGCGTGTGACAGTCAGTGAGGGCAGACCCAACCTCCTCTCATTTGCTTTGCTAGCAATGTAATCAGATACATGGGTTGACCTTGGAAGGGACCTCTGTCTGATCGGGTTTTGCAGACCTGGAGGCTATTGCTTTGAAAAAGAGAAGGATCACACCTGGCAAGCAGGCCCGGAGGGCCTGGGCAGGCTGCTGGGGGTGGGGGGCACAACTGGACCCCTCACAGGACAGTCACTGGGGCTGGGAGCCCTAGGCGGACTGCATTTCTACTCCCTTAGGAGATTGTTTTTGAAATAAATATAGAAAACGGGGCATCCTCGGACCCCATAGCATGAAACCCTGGCTCTCAGCAACCAGACAGCTGACAGAGACAGAGCTTAGTAAGTGCTGGGCTCAGGTGGGCTCCCTCATACCCACTGAGGCAGAGGCATGAGGCGCCCAAGTGCTGGGAAGAGGGGATGGAGAGGAAGGGGCATGGGTGGCCCTGCTACTGCTGGCAAGAGGTGGCCCCATTTTTTCCAGATGGGGAAACTGAGGCACAAGGAGGTTTGGGAACTTGCCCAAGTCACTCACAGTGAGTCAGCTTTTGGGGAGGGGGCAGCTCATACTGGGAAACAAGGTCACACAGACCTTGGTCACCTTCCCACTGGGAAGCAATGACAGGCAGGAAAGGACTAGGGCACAGGGCTGCCGGGAGGGGAGCAGTTGGCCTTTCTAAGGGGGTCTGGTGGGAAGACCGGGGAGGGTCTTTGCTCGGCACCAGGCAGGGCCGAGTGCAGTGCGGGAGTGTGGGCGGGGAGGGCGTTCTGGCGAGAACAGCATTTCTGGCAAGACAGGCATCCACTTCAAAATCTCGGCTCAAAGGGCAGCAGGGCTGTTCTCAAGCCAGACAGAGTCCCCTAGTCCCTAAAATTCTCCCACGAGCCCTGTGGCCCCATGACGGACCTTGGCCAAGGTCTGTTGGGAGAGACACCAATCTTTTATGAGGCAAGGGTATGAGGGGAGATGTCCCCACCATTCTCTGAACACAGAGTAGGTATGGGGAGCGAGAGGGCACGTAGCACAGTCCACGTGCCCACGGCCAGCCCAGTGCACCCCTGCTCAGCCTGACCACCAGGCCTCCTTCACATCTATGTCAACGTCACCTCGGTACTGCGGCGAGGGGTGGACAAGAAAACCAGGGTTAATGCAAGTGCACAGCACCTCAGAGACGCTACTGAGCTGGAAGAAAGAGAATCAAGTCGAGAAAGGCCTCCCCATCACCAAAGATAGGAGGGACTGGTGGGCTGGAGGTGGAGAGGGGCTGGCAAGAAGGGGCTTCTGAGCCAGGGGGTGAGGAGGGGCTGTGGACTCCCTGCTGTCTAGCCAAGCTGGAAGCAGGGAGTGGCCATGGGCCGAGTCACCTGGTGATGGAAGAGAAGTTGGTTTTAGTATAAAAATAAATATATTTGAATTCCACTTAAGATGAGGTGAAGGTTTTCCAAAGCCTGGACTGAGGGGTTGGGGTCAGAAGGGGAGGGAGGGAAACTGACCATGGGAAGGCCTGGGGTTGTGGTGGGGAGTGGGCATTCGCTTTGAGAACCAGCAGCGAGCTGCACCTTCAGCTTATTTGGACTGTGGGGAGCAGCTGCCCGGGGCAGACGGCTAGGTGGGCTCCCTCCTCCTCCCTCTCACTCAGTCCAGAGACAGCATGGTTAAAGAGACAGAGGTAGATTAAAACGTCATGATTAAAAGCAGATTAGTTATCTAGGCTTCTCAGATTAAAAAAACCAAAACAATCAAGCAATCATTCCAAAAGGTAGCTTCGTGGTACCTCTGCTGACCCCATGTGTGACCCGGGCTGTCCCTGCCGGTCCCCGTGGCAGCTTGGGAGAGAGCTCAGCACTCCAGGGCCCAGCCCCACAGCACAGTGAACACTGGCTGGGGGCCAGGAAGAGGTGGCAGGTGGTGCTGGGAAGCCTGCCCAAGGCTGCTAGTTCCGCAGGCAGCGCTGCGCCAGGATGGCTGCGTCCAGGGGGTTCATGGGCTGTGCGTCGTGGCCCAGCCGGCGCACCAGGGGCGCGCTGCCGAACTGCCGCTTGGGCACCCAGCTCCGGGCCTCGTGTATGGAGCTCTTCTCCTCAGCCAGCAGCAGCTGCTGCCGCATGTAGTTCTCAAACTCGTACTGGGAGCACTCCTCTGTCACCTTCGCCTGCAATGTGAGGGGGGGGAGAGACAGAGGGGCCAAGGCGGAGAGAGAAGAGCAGGGGCGTGAGTGTCAGCCCGCCTGGCTCCAAAGGCTCCCTGCCCAGGCATCACATCCACGGAGCCCATCTAGCCACGTGACAGAGCATGGGTCCGTGAAGCCCGCCAGCCAACCTGGGTCTCACCTTGCTGGTCACCCTGGGTGTTGCTCTAGTTGAAGCAGACCTGGAATCTGAGCTGGTTCCCTACCTTCCTAACTCATGTCACTTGGGAGAAGTGACATTACCTCTGCAGCCTTAGCTTCCTTGCCTGGGAAGTGGGCAGCAGTCTCACCTCACAGAGGTTATCGAGAGCCGTGAGGGGTCAGTGCAGGGCAAGTGTTGGAGAAGAGGCCTGGGGCTGGGGTGCTCAGCACATGGGCAGCCATATTTCTTTATTCCCCCCACCCCCCCGCCCGGCCCACTGAGCTCCCTGGAGGGGCCCAGACAGACAGTAACAAACTGAAGTGGTAGGTCCCAGTGTGATTCAGCAGAGGGGAACAGCAGGGCTATAAATCACACTTGGGTTCAAGGCTCAGCTCCACTATTTCCAAGCTGTGTGACTTTGAGACTTATTTCACCTCTCTGAACCTCAGTTTCCTCTTGTGAAACAAGGATAAGAGACATAGGCCATGCAGGATTGAATGAGATGTGCTGGCGTGGGCACTCCTTGTGTGCTAGTGATGGTCATTTTTAGCTGCTGAATAGTCCTGGGCGGGAGGGGCTGGGGGCCAGGACTATCTGTGGTCCCAGGCTGGTGCCTTCTGTCCCCACCTGCCCACTGCTTGCTGTGAGACTGAAGGGTAGCTAGAGAGGGAAGAGACAGCATCCCTCCCAGGAGCCTGGCCAAGCTCTGCCCTCCAGGGGGCACCCTAAGACCACCCAGTAGCAGCTGCCTGGTGCCCAGATCTCTGCTCTCACCCTGGGCCCGGCACTTTCTCCAGTGCAGCGAACAGGGAAGAGGGAAAATGAGGGGAAAATGAATCACTGGAAAATGAAAAGCAGGAAGGTTGAGAGAACCTTGTGAGTCAGAGGGGCAGAGATATGTGACTGTTTAAAGGGCCCACATGTGCAAAGCACTTGGGCAGGAAGAGGAAGCCGGGAGGGCCAGGAGGGCCACCGTGCAGCCTCTGCTGTGGGGCCTCCACCATAGGCGCCCCACCGCCCCATCTCAGGCCACAGAACTGCCAACTGAGCCAGACACAGGCAGGCGCCAGGTGGACAGGGGGAGAACATAGGTCTCCCTTTTCCACTCTAAGAGCTGGGCGCAAAGCTGAGAAGGCCCTGCTGCCTGCTGGGAGCTGCACCTGGGCCCCTGCCCCACCCAGCCCCTAGGGAGGCTGGTCCCTCAGGACTTGCGTAACCACCTGTCTGCTCTTCCCAACTCACCTCCTGGGAGCTGTCTGCATTGCCCATTTGGTCATCGATGTCAGGAACCACTTGCAAAGGCCCGCTCAGAGATGACAGGGACTGCCTGCAGGGGAGGCGGTCACATCAGGCCAGCAGCCCCAGCCCCTGCTCCCCACAAAGGCCAGGTCCCCGGTCCCCACTGCTCTAAGACGTGGCTGGAGTCAACAGACCTGTGCTGGGTCCCAGCTTAGCCCCTTCCTGACATGATTAGCTGTGATTCTCCAAGCCTCAGTTTTCTCATCCAATAATGGGGGATGACTCTACCTCACTGGCTGAGGTGAGAACGCAGTGAGGTAATGCCCCACCATAACTGGCAGCGACTAGCCGGCAGGAAACACCAGGCCCTGAGCACTGCCAGCACCTCCACACCTTGCCCTTGGAAACCTGACTGCCTGGCAGAGACGCAGGCCCAGCCTAAGGCTTCTTTTCTGGGTGGGATGGGCAGAAGCCAGCCCACTTACCATGATGCGATGATGGCGCTGAGGGCCTCCAGGACGTCGGCAGCAGCCAGGCGCTGCTGGGGGTCGAGTACCAGCAGTTTCCGGATGAGACACACGGTGCTCTCAGAAACCCGTCCGTCCCTGATGCAGGAGAGGGCGAGGGCTCAGGAGGGGGGAGCTGGTGCTGGATCTCCGACCCAGGACTCCATCCAAGCCTCCCTGTATCGTCTCTGCCCTTGAGCCTGCCCGTCTGGGCCTCCCTCCCCACCCCAGGGAGGCAGGACTCACTCAGGGATGGTATACTCTGCAGCTTTGATCTTGCGGAAGAGCTCCTGGGGGATGCTGTCGTAGAAGGGGAACTGGCCGTACAGCATAGTGAAGAGCACCACGCCCAGGGCCCACATGTCGCTCGGCTTGCCCCGGTACGGCCGGCCTGTGGGCACACAGGTACACACACACTTAGCACAGGGCCGGGGAAGGGAACAGCCCGGGACTCCCTCAGCTTACCAGCTGGCTGCCTGGAATCCTCTCCAGGGGGCCCCTCCACCTTGCCCCCCTCACTTCTGGTCACAGTACCCCCCTCTTCGCAGAGGAAGCCTCCCTCTCCCTTGCTCAGTCCTGGGAGCTTTTACCATGCCGGCCCCTTCCCTGCTCGTCAGGCTGATCCTGCTCATGCCCCCAGACCCAGCTCCATGGTGACTCCCCACCTCGGGTGCGCCTCCTGCCTCTTCCCAAAGCACTGGCCCTGGTCTGTCAGGCTGAGAGCTCCGGGCCCCAGGCCTGCCTTCTGGCCCCCGCTCCCAGCAGAGTGGCCCCCAGAGCAGGTGGCCAACGTGCATGTGGAACAAACAGATAACCAGCTCTGGCCAAGTCAGCCACAGCCCTCATTACTCCCTTATAGCACTTAGCATAATCCAAGGATTCCATTCTTTGTCGGTTCATTTCGTCTCCCCCACTGGAAGGCAAGTTCTCCCATGCAGGTGCTGCTCTGCTTTGCTCACTGCTGACCCTGGTGCCTAGCAGGGTCTTCCGTTTGCTAAGTGAATGACTATCCAGTTAAGTGAACTCCAAAGAAAACACTTTATCTCATTAAATCTCTACCACAACTCTATAAATTAGATATTTTCTCTGTTTTTCCAGAGTAAACGAAGGCCCAGGGATGTAATTTGTCCAGGGTCAGGGAGCTGACTGTCAAGGCCCTGCTCTTCCCACTTTCAGGGCAATCCAGCCGCCTGGCCCTCAGCAGCAGAGCTCCTCCCATGTGCTGGCCACTGCCCGGCCTGCTCCAAGTGTTGGAGGTGAGGACAATGCCAATGCCACCCCTCCGAAAACCCCTTCCTGCCCAGCCCCTGGGACAGTGCCCCATGTGGCACAGCAGCAGGAAGTGCCTGGACAACTACGACCTCTTCTCTGGGTCCCAGAGCCTCCTGGTGGCTGAAGATGTGTTTGGGGTGGGGGACACTGGTTCCCAAGGGTTCACTAGGCCCACCGAAGGTCAGGCAGCCTCCAGGTTCACTTAGCTATGAGTTTGGACAAGAGATTTGATCTCTTTGAGCCTCGCTTTCTCATCTGTAAAGAAGGAACTTTGAATATGTACCTCACAAGGCAGCTGTATAATTTTAAACAGATACTGCATGTCATGCTCAGTACAGTGCCTGGTACTTAGAAATATGATTGGTGGTTAATAACCACACAATTGCCTTACTTATTCTGTGTATTACCTGTCTCAGCCCCACTGGAAAGTCAGCTCACCAGTCATGAAGGCAAGGGCTTTTTTCTGCCTGTTACCGCTGTATCCAAAGTGTCTAGAACATAGTAGGCCGTTGCACGTAGTAGCCCTTGGCAGATAAATACCAGCAGAATGAATGAATGAATGAACAAAGGGAGTGATGTCTTCGACATGCAAATCTCACTGTGGCACTCAGTGAAGACCTATTGTTCAATGGCTTTCTCTTGCACTTGAAATCAAGGGCACCGTTTCTCAGTAAGGCCTCCATCAGGCCTTTTGTGGTCTGGCCCCTGCCCACCTCTCTGGCCTTGAACCAGGCTTACTTTCTAAGCAGCAACCACAGGAACCTTTGATTGGTTCTCCTCAAATGGGCTGTGCTGCCTCCACCTAGTCATACCCTCCAGTGATTCCCACTGATCCTGACCATCTCAGCTCAAATGTCACTTCCTCAGAGAAGTCCTTCAGGTGCCCCTTATTTCCACCCAGAAAGCTTTCCTGCCTGGCACTCATCTCAGAGAGTAACTAAACATGCACTGCTATGATGGTTACAGTCTTCATCCTGCATAACACCTGGAGGGCCAGGACGGTTTGAGCCACCAGTGAAACCCACAGACAGGCTTTGCTGAATGAACTGCTGTGGCGCCCAGCTGTGTGACAGCCTGTGGCCCGCTGCCGGCACCCGCACATACCACTGAGAACGTCTGGGCTGATGTAGGCAGGGCTCCCACGCTGGTCTTTCAGCAGGTCCCCCTCGCTCACAAGATGCTTCCCGAGGCAGAAGTTGGTGATGGTTATCCGATGTGTCCTGGAAGTGGGAGGCAGAGTGAACACATCTTGATGTCTGTCCCCATGGAAACCCCTGCTGCCCTCATCTCGTCAGGCCATCCTTTCTGCTCCTCTGGCCCTTGCTGCCTTCCCCATGGCTACATGGAGAGTGCCTGGGTGCCAACACTGGTCAGTCTCTCTTGGTTGCCACCTGCTTTGGGGTCCAGGCAGGCATTGGGCTCACTGTGACCCAGTGAGTGAGTGTTTTAGGGGAGCTCTCTCTTTCTCTTTTTTTTTTACAGGGACAGAGAGAGGGATAGATAGGGACAGACAGGAACGGAGAGAGGTGAGAAGCATCAATCATTAGTTTTTTGTTGCAGTTGCGACACCTTAGTTGTTCATTGATTGCTTTTTCACATGTGCCTTGACTGCGGGCCTTCAGCAGACTGAGCCACCCCTTGCTGGAACCAGTAACCTTGGGTCCAAGCTGACAAGCTTCTGCTCAAGCCAGATGGGCCCGCGCTCAAGCTGGCAACCTCGGGGTCTCGAACTTGGGTCTTCCGCATCCCAGTCTGATGCTCTATCTACTGCACCACAGCCTGGTCAGGCAGGGGGAGCTCTCTTGAACCTGCTACCATAGCTGAGTCTTGGGAGGGACAGCTTAGGGCCTGGGACAACTTGCAGAGACTTCTCAAACAACCTCACATAATGTCTAGATTGCGGGTGACTGGGGATTCAGTTCAATCCTCCCATTTACATGAGGAAAAGGTTCAGCAGATCTTCGCAGCCCACCCTTGGATGCCACTTTGTCCCCCTTTGCTGATCCATCTGGTAATTATATGTCATTATCAATCAGCATCACTGACAGTCCTAAAGATTAATGCATACTGAGCACACACTAAGGGCAGGCCCTGGCCCCAGGGCCTGATGTGGACTGTTTCATTCACTCCTCACAACAGCCTAGGAGGGAGTTCACAGATGATGCAACTAAGGCACAGAAGTGCAGGGACTTGTCCAGGGTCACACACTAGTGAGCAGTAGAGCAGGATCCAAACCCAGGTCTGTCTTACCCCTGGGCCTGCCCATTATTTTTTTCGTTGCAACACCTTAGTTGCTCATTGATTGCTTTCTCACATGTGCCTTGACCGCGGGCCTTCAGCAGACCGAGCAACCCCTTGCTAGAGCCAGCGACCTTGGGTCCAAGCTGGTGAGCTTTGCTCAAACCAGATGAGCCTGCGCTTGAGGTCTCGAACCTGGGTCCTCCGCATCCCAGTCCAAAGCTCTATCCACTGCACCACCGCCTGGTCTGGCTGGGCCTACCCTTTGGACTGACACCACCCAGGTGCCCATGGTGCCCCCGGGTAGCACCCAGCCCCTGACTTCCCCTTCTTTTCCAAAGCTGACTCAATCCTTATCATGTACTTTAGATTCTGCCCTGACTTAGAAACCGTGGATTACCCCCATCTGAGAGTTGTGGCTGAGAGCAGCTTTGGGCTCTGATCTTTCTAGGAGGCTCACATGTGAGCAAAAGGAAGTGGCCCAGAGAGGACACCTCACATCCCATCTGAGCGGGAGGATCAGGGAGAGCAGGCCCCTTCTGAGCGGCGCAGGAACAGCTCCTTTGCCCCCCAGGGAACAGTCAATGAGGAAGGGTGCTTCTCTACTCACAGACAAGCAGGGGCCGCTGCCTGGCTCGTTGTCAGCCAGCTGGCAGAAGGGCCAGGGAGGACAGCAGGAAGGGGAGCCACAAAAGGGGCCTTGGCCACTCTCAAGGGTGGAGAAACTCGGAGGTGGGGGTTGTGTGGGGTTGAGGGTGGAATTCCCCAGAAGCGGCATCCAAGAGGCTCCCAGAGCCCTTCAGCGGTCTCGGGGAATTCTGCTGGCACGGGGCTTGGTGCAAAACAAAGGCCAGTCTGTCCTCTGCATTCCAAATGGAAATGTGGACTCCTCTCCATATAGGCCCGCCCAGTCAATGCCAAAGAAATCTGACTGGTAGCCCCCAGCGTGCAGGCAGAGGGTCTTAGCCAAGGATCACGGCATGACAAGAGGTGGACTGCTCCAGCTCTGAACCACACATGTCATTGTCTTGAACGTGGGACTGCTCAGCCTCTCAAGCACAAGGTCCCCACAGAGCAGAAGCACCGCGTTTCCTCCCCCTGCTCAGAGATGGCCATGGCAGCTGCCAATGCTCCTGGCCGCAGTTCTCTGAGCCTCACAACACTGGGAGGAGGACCACTTGGGAGAGTCTGGTGGGTTTGGGAGCTGGATTCCCAAGTTCCAATCCTGGCGTTGACACTTCCTGGCTGTGTAGTCCTGGGCATGTTATTTAATATCTTGCTAAACTTCAATTTCCTCATCTGTAAAACAGGGGAAATATTAGCAACTAACTCCCAGGACTGTGTTAGGATTTAACGAGGTAAGAATTTAATCCCAGCGAAAACACTGAGCCCAGGGTCTGGCGAGTAGTCACTGATTACTCACTGGTAGCTCAGATTAGCATGTCATCCTCAGACAGTGGGCAGAGGCTACCAACGTGAGACCCCGGGAAAGACACCAAGTCTTAGGCAGTGGGAGAGAGGCGCCCCATTGTGACCACAGGCCCTAGAGCACATGTGCCAGTGTGGCTTAGCCATCCACTTTGCAGGGGCAGGGGCGGGAGGGGGGAACGTGCTGAGACTCCACACGGCTGGGCAGCAGGGTCCACTTGGCTTGTACGGCTCTGCCTGCTGAGGACCCTGGAGTCTCTCCCACAGGAAACCACATGGTCAGCTCCAATCCCTCCTAAAGCTTGGCAATGCTCCCCTGCCTGGCCACTACCACCCAAGTTGGTCAGGTGGCGCACAGATCCCTGGGAGTCCAGACCCCCCAGGCTTGTCCTGGCAAGGGGGGCGAGGAAAGTGAGGGATGCAGGGAGGGAGCTCTGTGTCAGCAGGATCCGCTCTGAGTGAGTCACTCTTGAGCTATGGCCCTTTGGGCTACCACAGTGTTTTTCTCCTTTTCTAGGAACTTGGTGTGCAACTTGCCTACCCAAAAAGAAAGGAGGAAGAGGAACCCACAGCAAACCTCACATAACCCCAAGAGGGGATTTCAGATTTCAATCCTGCCTTTCATCCAAAGCAGGGTGAACCTGTCACTGCAGCGGCCTGGCAAACACCTCTCCCGGTTCCTCCCCCGGGAGCACTCTGTTCTGCTGTGGGACTAGACGAAGGCCTTCAGCCTACCAGCCTGCCTCCCTGGCCAGCTGGAGTCAGGGCCTGGCCTGAGCGACAGGAAGGGGCTGCAGCTCCTCCAGGTTGACTTTGAAAAGATAAAAGCAAGGTCTCAAGAGGAGAGGGGCGGGCCTTGGACACACCCAGAGCAGGCCCTGGACACTCAGGGTAGTTCTACACCATACCACCCTGCCCCTTCGAGAAGGGCCACGAGTCAAGTGTGAGGTGGCCAGAACCTCTGTCTGCTCCGACACAGGAAGGGGATTATATAGGCTTAAAGGAGGGCAGCCAAGACGCAGGTCTAAATGAGGGACTGGTGCTCTGCAATCCTCAGAGAGAGAAAATACACACACACACACACACACACACACACACACACACACACACGCTGCTGCAGTTACACTGTGTGACTCGAGAGTGTGACCTTCTACCTACCTACCTTCCCAGAACCGACGGGACCTAGAGAGATGAGAAGCAGAAGCAAACCCACCATAGAGACAGAGGCCTGGGGTATTGGGGTGGTCACAGCATAGGAGGCCTGACTTCCCATTCCCATAACAACCCTCGGGGTGCTCATTAGAGCCAGTGAACAGTCCTGTGGAAGGCTACAGGGGACATGGGCTCTGCAGCCATGTAGGCTTAAATTCTTAAAGAAACGTGCCCTTTCTTTGTGACCAGTGACTCTGAAGTCCAGAGCAGGACAGGACCAACCCAAAGTCCCACAGAGGGCCCGGGCTGAGCTTGCCACGCTGACAAACTGCCCTCAGGGCTGAAGGGCTGGTATTGACACCTGCCCTAATGTAATCCAGAGCTGGGGGCAGGTGCTGGGACCCCACAACAGGCATCTTCATCAGCTACTCAACACACAGTGGGCCTCACCTCCAGGGGGAAACAAGGGGCCCTGGCTGCAGGCCGAACACTGTGAGGCAGCTGGATGTCCTAGCCCATCTCGGCAGAGAGGTGATCATACCCCTCTCACAGAAGAGGAGACAAGCTCAGTGACACACATAGATGAACTAATCAACAGGTAAATAATCCAACAAACAAGCTCTCAGGTCTCAAGGATAATTAAAAGGCAGCGCTAACCTGGCCTGTGGTGGCACAGTGGATAAAGTGTCAACGAATGCTTAGGTCGCGGGTTTGAAAGGCTGGGCTTGCCTGGTTAAGGCACATACGACAAGCAATCAATGAACAACTAAAGTGAAGCAGCTATGAGTTGATACTTCTCACTACCCTGCCCTTTCTCTCCTCTTTCTATAAAATCAATAAATAAAATCTTAAGAAATATATATTAAAAAACAAAAAGGCAGCTCTAGTCTGTGAGCCAGGTCTGACCTCCAGGTCCTGTTCCTCGGGCTTCCCTCCCTAACTCGGCCAGTCCAGTCACAGGTTCAAGTACTTCCCTTTCCCTCCCTCCTCCCTGTAGAGCACAACAGGGTCAGGCTGGCAAGTCTTTGCTGGTCCTTCACAAATTGACCTGGATGGCTAAATCACGCCTCCACACAACTGGCTCCAACTGACTACGCCAGAGGTCCCCAAACTATAGCCCGCAGGCCAAATTGTGGCCCCCTGAGGCCATTTATCCGGCCCCCACCGCACTTCCCACTTCCAGAAGGGGCACCTCTTTCACTGGTGGTCAGTGTATGGAGTACTGTATGTGGAGGCCCTCCAACAGTCTGAGGGACAGTGAACTGGCCCCCTGTGTAAATTTGGGGACCTCTGGCTATGCACTCACTCTTAATACAGCGGTGTGTGCTTTCTGGTTGGTGTCCCACAACACGGTGAGGTCTGGGAGACAGGTGAGCAGCTGAGGTGCAGCGGCGTCCAACCGCTGCATCTTGGGCTGGCACCACAGGGTCTGGTGCCGCCATCCCCCTCCCCAGAGACCCATCTCTCTGAAGCTTCTTTTCCCTGTGACTGCTGTGGCCAATTCATAGGACAGTGCCCTCTCCCAGGTAGGTGACCACATTATGGAAAAAATCACCCACCACACTTCTGCTGTGAGATTTGTGCTGCATGCCATTTGCAAGCCCTCTGACCCACATCAGCAACTGGAGGTGAGAGAGGCTCCCGAGAGGGGGATGAGGGGTGAACACTGGGTTTCTCAGACCGTGGAGTACCGAGTGAGCTCTCCTCCCCTAGGAGCTGGTTGGTGTCCCTCTACTGCTTTCCCAGGTCAGTCAGAAGGGGCCCAGACCCTCTGCCTGAGTGGGGTGACAGCTTAAGGTTGGGACCTCACAGGATCTCCCTCTGCCACTGGCCCCTGGGGTGCTGGGGTGAGCTGCCCAGATCCCCTCCAAGGTCGAGGCACTGTCTCCCCACTGCTGGGAGTACTGGCGTCTATTTGTAGCTGTGCCCTTCCCTGGGAAGTCCCCTTAGCCAAAGGAAACTGCCTAAGGCTAGTGCCCACCCTGGGCACTACCCACATTCAGTGACTGGCCGCAGTGGGGGTACTGGGTCATGTGCCCCTTGCCTTGATCTGGGACATCTGAAAGGACACCTGGCTCTCAAGCTTTCCAGGCTGATGACGGTCAGGACTGCACCACAGTTCAGCTTCCCTCCCTCCCTTTCCTCTGAGGCTCCCCCAGTAAACCTCCTGTACCTGTATCTGAATCTGTTCCTGGGAACCTGACCTGTTTGGCTCATCTGTTGTTCCTTCACCCATCTGTCCATTTTTATAGTCATTTACTGAGCACCCACTGGGCATGAAAAATGAATGGACCAGGGAGGATCTCTAAAATTCTTCTAAGAGCTCTGTCTGTCTCCTTCCTAGCCTGATAGGTGGTAGCTCAGTGGATAGAGCGCTGACCTGGGACACTGAGGTCCTGGGTTCGAAACTCTGAGATAACTGGCTTGAGCACAGGCTAATCCAGCTTGAGCATAGGATCACCGGCTTGAGTGTGGGATCATTGACATAAACCTACAGTCTCTGGCTTGAAGCCCAAGGTCACTGGCTTGAGCAAGGGGTCACTGGCTCAGCTGGAGCTCCCCGGTCAAGGCACATATGAGAAGCAATTAATGAACTAAGGTGCTACAACTATAAGTTGAATCTTCTCATCTCTCTCCCTTCCTGTCTCTCTCAAAAAAATAACTCTCCTTCCTAGCAAGCATCATATTATATTCCATGTGGTAAAAGACAGAAGCACCATCTGCACCAAAGGGATTCCTGGGAGAAGTGGGCTGAGTCATAACCCCTGGGGGACTACTGCCGGACACAGGGGAGCTGCTGGCTGTAGCACATAGCCTGTCCCGACCCCTGGGGGACTACTGCCGGACACAGGGGAGCTGCTGGCTGTAGCACTGTTCCGACCCCAAGGTTACCTCACGAGAGAAGAAAAGTGGGTCTCACCTCTTATTGAGCACCATGTTGCCGAGCTTCAGGTCTCTATGAACAATGTTTTTCTGCAAGAGAACAAATACATGGTTTGCACCATGAAGATGAGGGCGGGGGTTGGGTCCAGCCTGTAAGATGGATGGGAAGGCAGGAAAAAGCTGTGACATGTCTTTTCAGGCTCCTGCCTTGAGTTGTAGCCACAGACAGATCAGGACCATTCTAAGCCCTCATCAGCCATGTGTACAAATGGGGTGATATGTGAGCCAGGCAACCTGTGCCCCACCCAGGGTGGTTTCCCAGCTCTTTCTCCCCTGGGGCAGGAACCCATGAGAAAATCCAGTCCTCTCTCCACCTCCATCAAACATCTTATTAAAAAATAAAACATCCCCCCCCACCAAAAAATAAAAATAAATAAAACATCCCTGGACGGATAGCTCGGTAGATGAGAGCATCGTTCTGAAGCACAGAGGTTGCTGGTTCGATCCTGGTCAAGGCTCACACGGGAGTTGATGCTTTCTGTTCCTCCCCCTACCCTTCTTTCTCTCTCTCTCTTCCCCCCACCCGTTTCTCTAAAATGAATAAAAGAAATATATATAAAATAAACATATAAAACAAAAGCCTTGGCCAGGTGGCTCAGTGGATAAAGCACTGTCCTGGAGTGCCAAGGTCCCAGGTTCTTGACTGATAGGGAAGCCCTGCTCTGGGTTCTGCTTGGCTGGCTGCCCGGGCACCCTCTCCCCAGGCCTGTGGGCTGAGGCCTGTAGCACTGTGCCTCACTGGGTATACATGTCACCTGCCACTTTCCTGCAGTAAAGGATACCTGGTTAAAGGTGGGACAGAGCTGATTCCACTCAGCAGCAGCAAGAAGGGTGGCTTTCTGTGGCTCATGGGGCCCAGATGCCTCTTTGTCATGGGGGCCCAGGATGCTCTCGGGCCAGAGAAGGAAGGGCTGCAGAGGGGCTGAGCCGCACCTGGTGCAGGGCTTCCACCACGCGCACCACGTCATAGAAGATGACCACGGTCTCCCGCTCGCTGAGCCTCTTCTCCTTGATGACGTAGTGCTGCAGGTTGATCAGGTCAGCGGTCTTGTCGCTGAAGTCGTGTGCACAGAGACAGTCCAGGACGAGGCAGATGCGCTTCTTCGTCTTTTTAACCATTCGGCTGGACTCTGTGTCCTCAACGATTTCACAGGTACGGTCCTGGGAGGCAAGAGGCAGATGGGGCTGGGGCCAGGGCTTTGGGACTCTCCCCTGGTGCTGGATACACAAAGCAACGAGGGAGTCTGGCTGAAGCCTGCATGCGTGTGGGCGGGGGAGGCCTGAGGCCTGGGCAGCATGGACCACGGGGCTACTCGGCGATGTCCGGCTTCCGTGTACCAGTGCCAGGCCCAGCAGGGGATAACGTTCCAGTAGCTTAGCTACAGGCTTCACGCTTTGATCCTAATGCAAAGTGTTTGGATCAGGGCTGGGCACTGAAAGCCAAAGGGCCCCCTGAGCCCAGTGTACAGGCTGTAAACCCAGGGCCCTGGACCCCCTCCCTCCATAGCACTCCAGGGATCCCAGCAATGACCACTGTACACTCCCTTCCAATGTCCAAGGCGGCAGATGTAAAGTGATTTGTGTGTCCAAGACAACTGCTTTCCCATGGAAGTGGGACTCCTGGGTAGCCACGTAACAGCGGTTAAAAGCATGGCTCTGGCCCAATGGCTGGGTTCAGGCCACAGCTCCAATGTGCCCAAGATGTGGGCCCTGGGACAATCTCTGGCTCCTCACCTGCTGATGGGAGCTGGTAACCCCAACCTCACAGGTTACTAAGAATAAGAGAGCCCAGGCTGGGAGCTAGTCCTGCCCCAGCCAGGGCTTGGTAGGTGGGCACTGCTCCCAACATTGCGTTTGCCACCTTCTGGACTCATTTCCTTGCTAAAACATTATTTCAAGTAAGACAAAAAATAGGTACAACAAGGAGACTTTTGTCCTAGCAGCTTCAAGAGGCCCTCAGTGTCCTCCCCAGCCTCTGGCACACAGAAGACTAGAAATACGGATCACCCAGGCTCTTTTATCCAAAATGACATAAGCCAAGGCCATGCTCTGGAAGCCAGCAGAAATGGAGTACTAAGAAATCACCATCACCCTTGCTCAGAATGAAGACCTTGGTGGGATGTACCTAAGGGGGTGGGAGGCATTTTCATTTATTTTATTTCAAGAAATCAAGCTGAGAAGGAGTTTCTATTGCCTGAAATAACAACTATGACGAGAGTGAAAAAGTGCAGCTCAGTGCTCTGTACATTCTCATTCATTTTCCCACCCACCTACCAAGGCGGGCATCGCTATCAGTCTCCCTACTTTACAGATGAGGAACCTGAGGCTTGGGGACCGGAGTGAATTGCCTGAGGTTACACAACCTGAGTCCAGGACTGCTGGCTGCAAAACCTGTGTGCACTCCCTGCCACTGTGCTTGCTGCCTGGTGTGTACCAGGTCCATCCAAGCAAGAGGTGCCCTGAATAGTGCACCTGGCTGAGGGTGCTGCAGGGGCTCTGGCAGGTCCCAAGCAGGAGGCCTCCTGTGCATCTGAGCCTGCTTCCCCACATCTAGAGACACAATCTCAGTACTGCCCCGAGGAGGGCTCTTTTCAGGGTATAAGTAGCTAATTAATTAGTACCTATCCTAAGGCACCTGGAAAATTGGAGCATAGGGGCTTGGGGACACTTGTTGAACAAACTGGAATGCCTGGCCAGGCAGAGGGACTGTTGGCACCAAAACAACTGAGGTGGCTCCAAATGCTTGTTCTTTCTTATTCTGCTTTCCTCTTTTCTCAGAAAAGCGGCTTTTCAAAAAAAAGGCTGTAAGATAGGAACTGTGTGCCTTCCTGCCAGGCTGTAGTCATCATAGCAGAACTGCAGGGCTGGGCCCAGCCTGACCTCCAGCCCACCACCCAGGAAGTCTAGACGCACTCGGCATGATGGGCGCAGCATGAGCTGCACAAAGTACAGATGTGGCTCCCGCAAGTGCCAGCCCAGGGTGAGGGTCAGGGAGGAGGGGACAGGCAGCCACTCACCTGGAAGAGCCCGTGGTGGTGGACCACGCCATCCTGCGTGTGGAGGAGGGAAAGCAGAGAATACTCGGTGTGTAACAGCATCTTGCCTTGCCTTTCCTCCTGGCTTTCTATTCCTTGGTCCCCCCTCTCCTCAAGGGTAAGGATCTTTAGGAAGGCACACACACAAAAAAACAACCCAAAAAAAGCTTACTTTACAAAGCAGAATGACCAGGACAGGAAAAGCAGGGTGTCACATTCTACCATGCAACACTTGCACACACACTCACACATGCACCTACAAAGTGAAACAGTTTTTCTTAATGTGACAGCAATGTAATTTATGCACAGACAAAGCTCATTAAATCAAGAGGTGTTCGGAGAGAAGCTGTGAACTTGGCTGCTTCTCAGGAAGAAATGGTGTCACTCTTGTTCACAAGTGGTGTAGGTGCCAAGGTAGAAAGAAGGGAGCCAGGCTGGCAGGATGGCCCCTGAACCCCCAGCACCCCAAACCCCGGTGCCTCATTTACCTTCAGCTGATAGAAGTCATCGGTGCCATCTTTCCTCGCCAAACACTGCACAATGCTTGGCACCGGTGAGTTGCCCAGGCGGGGACCTATGGCACAGAGAGGCTTACTGCTCAGCAGCCCTGTCTATGGTGGCACCACGTCACCATGTGGCCTTTGGCTAGTTCTTCTCTTCAGGTGGGCATCACAGTTGACATCCACTGAACTCAGCCCACAGAGTCTCTCCTGGTAAAGAGTTCTCACGGTCTGCCCTCCAAAAATGAAGGTTATGTGTGTATCGGGCTGGGGTACACCTGGTTTCACAGGCACATCTCTCAGAAAGAGGGGTTTTCAACAGTGGGTGCAAGCTGGAATATCTGTAGAGCACGTGTTAAAAAAAAGTGCTCCCAGCTGCAACCTGCCCTCTGAATCAGCAACTCTAGGGTGGGAATCCAGGAAACTATGGCTCTACCAGGTTCCCCTGGTCATCTGAGATAGCCACGTGACCCCAGGCCAAGTACCAGCTTTGGGGAACTTCTGTATTTCTGGAGACGTATACTGCTTGTTGTTCTGTGACAGCGCCCTGCCTGAGCTTTCAGAGCATAAATCAGATGTCACCATATCACTGCACTGCTAAAAACCCTTAACAGTGCTCAACTGCTCTGAATATGCAATCAAAACTCCTTTTTGACCTTCAAGGTCTGGCATTATGTGGTTCCTCATGATCTTTCTAACTGGTTATGTTTCCCACCCCTCTCACATACTGCTACACTGGCTTCTTAATTCCTAAAGCATTAGGCCCTTTCCTGCCTCGGGATTTTATTTTATTTTTTTATTTTTATTTTTATTTACTCACTTTAGAGAGAGAAGAGAGAGAGAAGGGAAGGAGGAGCAGGAAGCATCAACTCCCATATGTGCCTTGACCAGGCAAGCCCAGGGTTTTTAACCAGTGACCTAAGCATTCCAGGTCGACGCTTTATCCACTGCGCCACCACAGGTCAGGCTTGCCTCGGGCTTTTGCATTTGCTACTCCTTCTGTGTAGAATGCTTTCCCCTGCTCCTCACATGGCTGGCTCCTTATCCTCTGGTGTCCACTCCTCACACTGAACCTTCCTTGCCTCTCCCCTTCTTCCTCTCACGTCATCCTGTTTACCTCCTTAAAAGCACTTACCGCCCCCAGTGATGATCTTGTGCGTTGCTCACTGTTTTCTTTTTGCAACCAGAATGCTAAGTTCTGTGAGAGCAGGAACTTGTTGGTCTCACTGTGCATGCATCCCTGGCAAACAGCACAGCTCAGGCACGAAGTGGGCACCATTAATTATTTGCTGAGTGAGTGGAGCTGGAACTATCCTGTGCCCATAAGTCCAGATGCTGTTCCTCCAGCAAAACTCGTATCTGGCCTCTGGCTGCTAAGGGAGGCAGGGTCCTCAAAGCCAACCCTACCTGCAACCCTCAGCATGAGCAACCTGGACTTGCTGGGCCTCTTAACATCACACAGGAAGGCTCTGCTGCTCCTCCGGACCACTGGGAATACCCATTCTACAGGATTTCTGTGCCAACTTTACAAGAAGTTTGGGGGCTATACCAAATGCTTTGTGAAATTAATTGTGTCCTCCATGAATGGTCCAAAAAGTTCCTTGGATGGCCTTTGGGATCTAATGTAGCTTGTGTGCTTCCCACGGGAGACATCCTGTGGGAAGAGATAGTCTAGATCCCAGCTGACACTGATCTAAAGTGGCGCAGCTACAACAAAGTGACAACTCTCTTGACTGACTAGTGGTGGCACAGTAAACGGAGTGTTGACCTGGGATACAGAGGTCTCAGGTTTGAAATCTAAGGTCGCCGGCTTGAATGTGGGCTCATCTGGCTTGAGCGCAAGGTCGCCTGCTTGAGTGCAGGATCACTAACATAATTCCAAGGTCACTGGCTTGAAGCCCAAGGTTGCTGGCTTGAGCAAGGGGTCACTGGCTTGTCTTGAGCCCTCAGGTCAAAGCACATATGAGAAGCAGTCAATGAACAACTAAAGTGCTGCAATTGTGAGTTGACACTTCTCATCTCTCACCTTCCTATCTCTCTCCCTTTCTCTCTCATAAAATAAAAACAAAAATAAAAAAAGTGACAACTCTCGTACAGGGCAACCCACAGCTCCAGATTTCCCACAGGCATAAATAGACTCTAGCTAAGGTGCTGAAGCTGAGCCAGACTGAGGGTTGGTCAGGACCCCACACTGTGTGGGTGTGGCACTTCACTGCACGTCCCCAGGTCAGACAGTGCATGCCAGTGCGCCCTGCGCCTGTTCCCAGCACTCCACTCACCCAGCAGGGAGAGGCTTACTTACCCAGGATGAACGGTCCAGCTCTCTTTGCATTATTTCCAGAAATCCCACTTCCTAGAGCCTTGGCCCGGGCCGACGTTTCTCCAGCTCCTCTGTCTGATGCTCTCCGCTTCATTCTCAGCTCTAGACAAGACAGAAAAGAGCCCCTTGCACTGAGCAAGTCAGCGAGTTCCCTTACACCAACCCAGCCTCCAAGTCTCTGACTTGGGGATGTATCACACAGCTGCCGCTGCCACCTCCTCCCCCTCGCAGAGGAGCAGTGAAGGTTCCTGTGACAAAGAACCTGGGCTCCTTTACTTGGGAGCTCAAGATGGGTGTACTTCAAGGTAGCATGTACTGCCTATAGAGGTGGGCAGCCAGCTCGCAACCTTCAAAGGGGTTGGTCAAACGCGGAGAGAACACTGGGCTTTGCGCAGATATAAACTGCATCTTATGGGGTCCCCAAGAGACCACCACAGAGAGGAGAGCTGGCCTGGAATGAACTATTCCCAAAGTGCGGACTTTCCTTCTGTCAATACCTACAGCCACATGGCCGAAGTACTGACTCCTGGGCTCCACTCCACCCCCAGCACTCTGGTCTCTGGGTGTGGGCTCCGGGAGATGGCATGATGACCATGAGACTGGGGGATCCTTACGCCTACGAAGGGTGTGGGTTCTGCCCTGCCAAACTCCTCTCCGACTCTCCCTGACTCTTAGGTCCTCTCAGACAGAACACTCCAAAGTTGTCAATGGAAGGTTTGCCTTCTCTTTCTATTTTCAAATTTTTCTTTAGTTACTTTTATGGGAAAAAAAATCTGTGCATTTATAAGCCAGTTAAAAACTACCAATGGAGCCTGACCTATGGTGGCGCAGTGGATAAAGCGTCAGCCTGGGAACACTGAGGTCGCCAGTTCAAAACCCTGTACTGGTCTGGTCAAGGCACATATGGGGGTTGATGCTTCAGCTCCTCCCCCCTTTCTCTCTTTCTCTCTCTCTCTCACTCTGTGTCTCCTCTCTAAAATGAATAAAATAAAAAAATAAATTAAAAAACAAACAAACAAACAAAAACTACCAATGGAGATCGTGATCACTTGGATTTGCCGTGTAATCCCTCCCCCTCCAGGGCTAAAATGAAAGGCTGACACAGGAGCCAGCTTCCAGGAGACAATAGCCTATAAACATGGATTTATGAAAAAAGGGTCGCAGTGCCTGATCCAGTGGTGGAGCAGTGGATAGAGCGTCGGACTGGGATGCAGAGGACCCAGGTTCGAGACCCTGAGGTCGCCAGCTTGAGTGCGGGCCCATCTGGCTTGAGCAAAAAGCTTGCCAGCTTGGACCCAACTTTGCTGGCTCCAGCAAGGGGTTGCTTGGTCTGCTGAAGGCCCGCGGTCAAAGCACATATGAGAAAGCAATCAATGAATAACTATGGTGTCACAATGAAAAACTGATGATTGATGCTTCTCATCTCTCTCCATTCCTCTCGGTCTGTCCCTCTCTCTGACTCTCTCTGTCCTTGTAAAAAAAAAAACAAAAACATATATATATATATATATATATATATATGCAAAAATAAGAAAGTAAGGTGCTTGTGATCTCACCACCTAGATGTGACCACTGTTCACATTCAAGTAGACTTTCTGTGTTTGCATGGGTATGTGTGTAGTTTCCATTTACAAAAAGTTGGATTGCTCTGTGATACCATTTTGTAAGCTTCATTTTCTCCCACCTAAAATACATCATGAAGGTGAATTTTATGGCATATGAACTATATCTCAATAAAGCTGTAAGCAAAATAACACAAAACACCAATACTGACATCCCTGCCTGACATATTCTTCTGTAGCATCCCTTGAAATAGCTATCTCCTTGGTAAGAATAGATCATGATTTATCAGACCACACCCTGACTAAAGGACATCTAAAGCCTTTCCATTTTTAAATACTTTTATTAACAGTCATGTGCCTACATCTTGACATACTTGTCTCTCCCTCAAGATAAACTAAGAAGTGGAATTGCAGGGTCAAACAAGGAGCACATTTTTAAAGGTGTTTCCCATACACTGCCATGTTATTCTCAGGGAGGCTGTGACAATTTACATCACATCAGCGGTGTGGCAAAGAAACTTTCCTGAGGAGGTAATATGGAGTGGGTCCCAGGCCTGCCCCGGGACTATGACTACGTCCTTATTTCTAAAGATGGCCAGTTTGATGGGCAATAAAAAGTACATCATTGCTTAAATTAATAATTCCTTAGTTATTCAAGAAGTTGAACTTGTTTCACATGATTAGTGATTGTATGTAATATTTTTTAAATGAATTTACAGTTCATATTTTTCTATTTTTTATTGCTGTGTATTATCTTATCAGTTTTTAGAAACTCTTTATATATTAAGGACATAACCAACATAGGATGTAGTTTTCCTTAACCTTTTAACTTTTTAAAATTAAAAAGACCTGGCTGGGTAGCTCAGTTGGTTAGAGCATCATCACATACACCAAGGTATTGGGTTCAATCCCTGGTCAGAGCATATACAAGAATCAAGCATGAATGCATAAATAACTAGAACAACAAATCAATCTTTTTCTCTAAAATAAATTTTAAAAATTAAGAAATGATTAAATGTTTATATAATTAAATAACTCTTTTTCTTTAGTTTGCGTTTTCTGTTATTCCTGAAGGGTGTCTCCACCCTAAGAACAAGTGTCGATCCACTACTTAGGTTAATTTAAACCTTCCCATGCTGACATTCTGGCCCTTATTTGAAACCCCAGACTACTCCATGCAGTGACCTGGAGTAGGAAAGGTGGCCTGATGTACTGCTAGTCTGATCCACCACGCTTGCTTCCCATCAAGTCCCAATTTGTTTTCAGAGCTGTGCCACGAAGGAGCAGACCCATGATTTCATGCCAAGAGAAACTGGGACCATAGGGCTAAGTAGGCCCTGACAGTCCCTAGATGGAGCAGAAGCCACAGTTAGGCTCAGCCGTGACTTCTGCCAAGTGGAAGCTCATGCTGGAAGCAGATTCAAAGTCATTCACACAAAAGCAGGGGAAAATAAAACCGCTTCTAGACTTAAAAAAGGTGTCCAGAACACTGCTCCTCTCTTTGCCTAGCTAACTTCTAGGCATCCATCTCAATTTAAATATCACTTCTCCAGAGAAGCCTTCCTTGATATTCCCACTACCAGTGGGTCCTGTAATTTTCATTTGTAGCACTTTCCATATTTTGTGAGTATGTATTTATTTGTGTATTTATATGCTTGCTGTCTTTCCCCTACCGCCAGACTAAAAATTCCAAAGGAAAAAAAACAACACCGCACCCTGAGTACCTGGCCCAGCATACTCCATGAATGGCTGGCTGCCTTCCCTCCAGTCCGTGTCGGTTCTCACCAGGTCAGCAGCCCTGTGTTGCAGCTGCCCCAGCCCTCCTCCTTCCCCAGATCACTAAGCCTCCCTCTTTTCCTGGTTCCCTGGAGAGCACCAAGGAGGACTCATCCTCATCGTATCTGTGTAGCTGCTGCCTAGGCGCCTACGCACAGGCATGGTCTAGACAACAGTTTGCTGGGAGCAGCTGCAGCACAGACAATGAGTGGGCTCAGCCTGACCTCACCCACCCCACTCAAGATTCAACTCAAGCAAATGGCACGGGAACTGCTCCAAAATGTAGGCAGACAGAAGGATGGGAGCAGACGGGCAGGGAGAGGGAAAAGATGCTGCTGGCAGGGGAGTGGTGGCAAGCTGCTTCCTCTCCTGAGCATCTCTTCCTGACATGCAGAGCTGATGGAAGCAAAGGAGGCAGCATGAAAAGTGGAAGCTGCTGTGAGCTCACTAGTGAGGTGAGCAAAGGGCCCGCCTGTCCCCTCCACCCCCCTATATGCACAGGGAGGGTGTCCCCCTCAGCGGCACACCTGCAAATGGTCCACAAATGCTCTGATGGGGGAAGCCACTTTGAGTGATCCTCACTTCATAGTGAGATCTGAGACGTGGGACCTCTGGCTATCATGGTCTCACAAGGACTTGGGGCCAGGCTGCTCTACAGACACTGGTTCTCAGGCTGGGGTAAGGGGCCCTGGCCCAGCCTGGCTAAGGGACAGCCGTTTGCTGGTGTTTCCTGGGCCTTCTACTCAGCTCCCCAGGAATTTAGCAATCCTGACTTTGAAGTCTCTGGAACTTTAACTCTGTCAACTATTCTATGTGCTACCCTTTGACGTCATGGCTGGTTCCCATAGAACCTGGACTCCAGAGGAAGCTCAGTGAGGCAACAATGGGGTGAAGGGTGGAGCCTGGGAGGGAGGCAGGGAAAGCGGCATACTGCAGGGAAAGCCTGCCTCCTGCAGGCTGTGCTCTTCAATCTGGAAAGTGTGGGCGCTGTGTGCTGGGCCTGGCCAAGGGTGCAACTGTTGGCCTGAGCATGAGGGGGCCTCAGCTCTGTGACAGCCACCATGGCATTCCTGGAGGAGGGGAGGCCTGCCCTACCCTCTCAATTTGGGGTAAAGGTCATGTCACCCCAAAGCCGCTAGGCCATGTGAGCCCAACCCTCCCAGAAGGCAATGAAGGCCAGGCCATTAGCACCCCATAAGGTTCTAAGGCCCATCAAGCCAAGTCCCAAGGTGCAGTGTGACAGGGTACAGGAGAGTTGGGTGGGCTGAGTTGGGCAAGACAGCCTATGGCAGGGGGCAGTTCAAAATGGTGGACATAGCACTCACCTCAAAAGGAGGTTGGCTGTAAAGAGAAATGGTACTAAGGCCTCACAAGCTCAGTCTTTCCTCAACTCCACTCAACCACAAAGCAGCCAAAAGCTGGCCAAGGTTAGGAGGGGACCCTCACTCCAGCAGAAGCAGCGCACAGATCTTCACACAGGTGCGCAGATGCGTGGCCCCAGGCAGTGGACACCTACTTGTGCACAAAGCCAGAGCAAACTGCCACTCCTGTGGGAGACTGCAAATGGCAGTTTTTTTAAATTTGAGGTTTAGCAAAAGGCTAAGTTCTCCCCCTGCCCTTCCTCCATATGGGCTATAAAGCTGAGTATTTGCACTCATCCCAACTCCCCACTTCACTTGCTTGCTTAAGTTGCTAGAAGCAATTTACATACCCTTCCTCTCCCCTTTTGTTTGTTCAGATGTTGGTTGATTTCAGTTATGCATGGTGGTGGGGTTCCCCTTTAGGCCTTAAATGGATTCTTGTTGATGCCTTAGGAGAATTCGTTTTTGCCTCAGAGTTGTGACTTTTATCAGAGACTTCCTTATTTGCATATGGCTATATAATAAAGCAAACTGGGGGCTGTTTCACTCTGGCAAGCTAAAGGCATTGCAGAGGACTCCTGATCCCATCCTTTTTTGCTTTAAATCTATTTTCTTCTTTCCCCATTATCTCAGGCAGGACCTGGAATTACTAGCTGCGCTGGTTCATGGCACACTCCCCACAAACATGAGGGGCAGCTGTGGGACTGGCTCACATATACAGACACTACTGCATTCAACTTCGTCCTGCTTTCTCTGGGTTCCCATAGAAATGGGTGACCCTGCAAACCAGACTGGCGGAGGCAGAGTGCAAGGGCAGTTCCTACAAGGAGCAAACGTGGACCTCGACCCATGAAGCACTTGCTGTGTTCATGTGTGACAACAGCAGCTGGTGGCCACAATCTGTCATGAGCTTCTCTTTGTGCTCCTGCTAGGAGCCAAAGGACTGTGTCCACACTACAGTGTCATGAAGCCGTCAGTGTACAAGCTGTCCCTGTCAGCAGCCCTTATCCCTTACCCCACGTTTCCTGGCTCCGTCACAATAAAACAAAACAAACAAGCACAAAGTTCCTGGCCCAGGCCAGTTGGCTCAGTGGTACAGCACCAGCCCGGCATGTGTAAGTCCTGGGTTCAATTCCTGGCCAGGGCACACATGAGACATGCCTATCTGCTTCTCCACCATTCTTCCTCTCCTTTCTATCTCTCTTCCCCTCTAGCAGCCAGGGCTCCAATGGAGCAAAGTTGGCCCTGGGCGCTGAGGATGGTTCCATGGCCTCTGCCTCCGGTGCTAGAATGGCTCTGGTTGCAACTGAGCAATGCCCTGGATGGGCAGAGCATCGCCCCCTGGTGTCCATGCTGGGTGGATCCCAGTCTGATGCATGCGGGGGTCTGTCTCTCTGCTTCTCACTTCAGAAAAATACACACAAAATAAGTTCCTGAGCTGTGCGGGCTCTATCATCTGGACTTTACCTCTGACAGTGCCTGCTGAAAGTAGGGCCCTACACCTTTGTTCAGCCAACCTGGCACCTGGCAGCACACAGAGCTCCCACCCATCCCTGGTCTCAATCCTACTTGCCATGTGATAAAGGGCTATGTGTGCACACCCACAGCAGATCCCAGGAGGGCAGAGTCTCTGCCCACGGGATACTAAGGCAGCAGAACAAAGTGGTTAGAGCAATGTGTCCTGGTCTTTTTCCTGTCATAACAAAGAGAAACATTTGTATAGCACTTGGGGGTGATAGGACTGGAGGCCCCACCTGTCCTATGTGTGTCCCCAACCTATGCCCCAGGCTGAAGGGATCACCATCTTGACCTACATAACCCACCCTGGATGGGAACCTGAGTCAGAGCAAGGGTTTGGAGTGAGCAAAACCTGGGGTCAAAGCCCAGGACCATTACTTAGTAGTGATGAGATCTTAGAAAAATTATTCTGTATCTGCAAAATGGTGCACAATATATACCTTTCAAGGTTGGTGTAAGGATAGAAGGAGATAGTCTGTACAGCAGGTTCCACAGAGTACCTATTGGCACATTGTAAGCATTTGAAGAACTGTACTACTGTTAGCTTAAACATAGTAGCATTGAATTTTTCCTGCCCAGAAAGAAGGGGACAGTTAGGTACTGAGTTAGGGAGGTGGCGAGCAGTAGGAAGGTAAGTAGATTAAAGGAGTCAGAGACTTTGAACCAGTTGTCTGCCAGCTTGAGACTGTCCAGGGGGTTTGATGGCCAGCCTGAGTGGCATGCTCACCTCATTGCGGGAAGGAGCTGCAGAAGAGTAGAGGGCTGTGGGCAGTGCCAGGTGCACATTCTGTAGTGAAGGGCAGAGGCCCACAGCATCTCATTGTCTTGTTTTGTTCATTGGTCTATGGGGAAAACAGAGGCTGGAACACCAGCTAGCAATTACCAACTTGGGGCACAGTAAGGGACCACCCAGCAGGATGAGGCCACCCCAAATGGGTTCCTCATTATGACCCAGTTGATGGAATTAAGATCTAGTGTCTCTAGTTCAAGATTTGCTGGAGGGGGATTGGGAGAGGGGGACAGAGAACATATACTGGGTTATAAAACTTCTACTAAGGACATAACTGGGTGTGTGCATTTGTCAAAAAAACTGAATGGCCTGACCAGGCAGTGGCACAGTGGATAGAGCGTCGGACTGGGATGCGGAGGACCCAGGTTCGAGACCCCGAGCTCGCCAGCTTGAGCGCGGGCCCATCTGGCTTGAGCAAAAGCTCGCCAGCTTGGACCCAAGGTCGCTGGCTCCAGCAAGGGGTTACTTGGTCTGCTGAAGACCCGCAGTCAAGGCACATGTGAGAAAGCAATCAATGAACAACTATGGTGTCGCAACGGCAACGAAAAACTAATGATTGATGCTTCTCACCTCTCTCCGTTCCTGTCTGTCTGTCCCTATCTATCCCTCTCTCTGTCCCTGTTAAAAAAAATAAAATAGCCTGACCTGTGGTGGCGCAGTGGATAAGGCGTCGACCTGGGAACACTGAGGTTGCCAGTTCGAAACCCTGCACTGGTCTGGTCAAGGCACATACGGGAGTTGATGCTTCCAGCTCCTCCCCCCTTTCTCTCTCTCTCTCTCTCTCCTTCTCTCTCTCACTCTGTGTCTCCTCTCTAAAATGAATAAAATTAAAAAAAATTAAAAAAATAAATAAATAAAATAAAAGACTACTGAATGATTTGTGACATTCACTCTGTGTGTATGTGTGTGTGTGTGTCTATATACCTCAATTAATAAAAAAACAAACTGCAACCTTAACCAAATGGTCAAATTTAATACCACCAATAGCAGAACAAACTGAAAACACGTTACCCCAGATATGATGTACTTAGAAGGATACAACATCACTTATGTATTCTTTTTTACCCAAAATGCATGAACTCGATCTGATCATGAGTCAAACCCAAATTGAAGGACATTCAACAAAACAGGCCTGTATCCTTCAAAAACATCAATGTCAGATAGTTTTTAAAAAGACTGAAGAAATATTCTAGATTAAAGAAGACTAAAGACATATATAACAAGTAAATGTGATGGGTTATCCTGGGGGGGGTATAAAAGAATATGACTGGGCTATTGGCAAAACTGAACTGAAAATGAACAGCATATGAGCTAACAGCATTGTGTCAATGTTAAACTTCCTGAACTTGAAAATTGCCTTGGGAATAACACAGGACATAGAGTGCCTTTGTTTTTAGGTGACAGATGCTACCGTTTGGGGTGGAAGGGTCAGGATGCCTGTAATTTACTCTCAAGAGCCTGGAGACAGAGGAGAAAGTGCAACCTGCTGAGAAAGCTCCTAAAAAGACCCTGGAGGAATGTCCTGTTCAGATCCACAAGTTCCAAAGGGATTTCTGATGGGCACACAGCTCACAGTTGCAAAACCTGCAACCGCTTATTTGTTGGGCAGAGCCAGCCTGGCGTAACCAGGAATTCAGTCTTGACTGTCCCCTTCCTTTCCCACCGAAACACTGCACTAAAGGAACGTGTGTGTGTGTGTGTGTGTGTGTGTGTGTGTGTGTGTGCGCGCGCGCGCGCGCAATCGCCAGACCTGCCACCTGATGGCGTATTTTTGCAGTGCATTTTCAAAGGGTTTCTCTTGGCATCAGGTTCACAGGAATGGGGGCACTGCTCTCCCTGAGGCTGAGCAGGAAGGATACAGGAATGACTCCATTAGAAGACCCTACCTCAGCTACCTGTGTATTTGGGGCTGGACAGATTCCAGCAGGCTACACTTGCTTTTCTTCTTGGGACCTGGGGCCGCAGTATCTGTCTCTGTTTTGCGGGTCCTCCAATGCTCCCATGGTCTTCAGGAAGAAACAAACTCCTCGGTGAGTCTGGCTAGACCCAGGCTACCTCTCCACTGTCACTGCCAGTATATGCCTCCTAACTCCAGCCACACCAAATGACTCATAATTCCCTAAGTGTGCCATGAACACCCTTGCCCTGCCCTCCTCTCTCTGGCTGGCTTGTCCTCTCTCAGTCCTCACTTGTCCTTTTCTGCAGCGTGTTCTCCTTCAGCTCCCAGAGAACGTGAGCACACTTCTGTCCCCTGCTGCTGTGCTGTAAGCACTGGTTTACCTGTCTGACTTGCCCCAACCCCAGCTTGTGGGCACTCCTTTGGGAGCAACCCCAATCCACCTCTGCTTCCCTGCACCACGCCCAGTGCTGGCAAACCGCTCTGAGAAAATGGAGTGTAGAACTGTTTGTGTGCACCCAGAAGGCACTAATGCCCGTGCTGGGGCAGGGGACAGAGCTCCGTATGACCCAACTAGAGGCCAGGGTTTGGAATGGGGCCCAAAAGAAAATATGGGCAGTTTACTAGCTCATGGCAGGAGACAGAACCCAGGATCAGAGACCCGGAGCGGTTCGGGGTCAAAGTGGTAGGTAACTGGGCTGCCACGGTGCTGGGAAGTTTGTCCAGGAAAGTCTCCTGCCAGAAATGTCTAGATGCCTGAGGCAAAGCGCTCTAGGCTGGCTGATTGCCAGAGGTTGTGCTTAGACAGTGCTCTGCTGGGAGCAGCCTCCACGGAGGAACGAAACCCATTCACAGCATGCCTAATGCATGGGCCCACCCCCTACAGTCAAAGGGACAGCCCCGCCCCCTTTCGGCTGAATTCAGCTAAAAGATCTGCTTTCTTGCAGCAAGATGTGGGAGGTTAGGACTGACTAACTAGTCTGCACCCTCTAACAGTCTACCAGTGACAGGTCCTCCTGGCCACTCCAGGGTTGTAGTGTGAAGGTTCTTGTGCTGATCAGAAAAACTGCCTACCACTCTTGCTTCCTCCAGAAAAGAGACCTTCTGGCCCAGCTATGTATTTAACTGACTATACCTGGAATGATATGACGAGGCTCGCGGTGAGGGGGGTGAAATCTGAACATACGATCCAGCTAAGATGGTTTGTGGCTCCATAGCCATGATGGCGAACCTATTACACACATAGCCATTTTCGTTGACACGTGGCATGCGACCGCATACCAGAGAAGTATGGGGCCACATGCCGAGAAGGACGTTTCATCCTCAGTTCCTGCACAGCCAGGTGCAGTAGCTGAGGATAAAACATTTGCTGTAGTGTAGACACTCTGCAGGAGGTCTGGAGGCCAAAACAACAGAACTCCGGCACAGAGCGTCTAGTTCTGGGACTTCCGGTTAGGCCGTTTTTCTCGAAGTGACACACCACCCGAGTTATGCTTGGTTTTCTGGCAAATTCTGACACACCAAGCTCAAAAGACTGCCCATCACTGCTTTACAGACAAGACCCCTTCATACGTGGGGGCCACCAGTTCCCTTGAAAACTTGTGGACCCCTTCCTGGATAGTGAATTCTGATTTCAGAACCCACTGTGAGGTCCACATCCTCACATTAACTAACTTTTGCACAAGGCTTTATAGCTTACAAAGCACTTTCAAATACACTATTGCAGGGGTCTGCAAACTACAGCCGGCCTGCAGGCCACATGCGGCCCCCTGAGGCCATTTATCCGGCCCCTGCTGCACTTCCGGAAGGGGCACCTCCTTCATTGGTGGTCAGTGAGAGAGGAGCACAGGATGCATCCGCACCCATAGTTCCCATTGAAATACTGGTCAGTTTGTTGATTTAAATTTACTTGTTTTTTATTTTAAATATAGTATTTAAATATTGTATTTCCCGTTTTGTTTTTCTTACTTTAAAATAAGATATGTGCAGTGTGCATAGGGATTTGTTCATAGTTTTTTTATAGTCTGGTCCTCCAACGGTCTGAGGGACAGTAAACTGGCCCCCTGTGTAAAAAGTTTGGGGACCCCTGCATTATTGTAATTGATCACCTCTTGCCCCCAGAACACAACATTTTCTAGAAAAAGAAACTGAGGCTCAGACATACTGATAGAACTGCTTAAAGCCTCCTGGCTAGTTCTTGAATGAGTTCACCTGAGAACACAGGTTTTCCAACTCCGAATCCCATGTATTTCCACTTGACCACACTGCTTACTCAGATGCCCTTCTCCACCTGATCTTGGCTGTGGTTCTAAGAATGTCAGCCACAGATAGGAGAGTACCCTCTGGACTCCTTAGATACAATCATTCTCCTGGAATCAAGAGGTGCCAAGCCAGAAAGCGGCAGGTGAGCAGGGAGAGAGAGGGGTCTTACTTGTCCCTGGAGAAGATGTTCCTTCCTTCCCTCCAGGCCTATTCTCCATCTACAAAGTCAACCCAGGAAACCAAGAGGAATTCACAGAACCAAGTGTTTTGGAAGAGGGACCAGTTACTCACATGCCAGTTGGGAGTGCAAGATGGATTTTGGGGTCAGGTTGGCCCAGTTTCAAATTTTAGCTTCCTGCCTGACCTATGGTGGCGTTGTGGATAAATGCATTGACCTGGAATGCTGAGGTTGCCAGTTTGAATCTCTGGGCTTACCCAGTCAAGGCATACACAGGAGAAGCCATTAGTATGATTTGATGTTCCCTGATTCTCCCCTCCTCTCTCTCTCCTGTCTAAAAATCAATAAATAAAACCTTAAAAAATCTTAGCTTTCCTTATTCACTTGCTTTGTGACCTGAAGTAGTCACCAACCATCTGAGAGAGTCAACTACATTCAGTGGGCTTGCCTCAGTTTCCTCGACTGTAAAAGTGGGATGACTGAAGGATCAGGCAGGATGTGTGGCTGGAGGTGTCATGAGGTCTTCAGGATGAAAGGTGAGCTCCATGCTGAGGTAACCGTCCTGGTGACAAGTCTCTCTAGACAAGTACCTTTTTAACTATCATTTGATGGGCACCTACAGCTTGCCAGATACTGTTCTTAGTATTTCCTAGGTTTTCTTTAATAATCACTTTATGAAGGGAATATTTACCCCTTTTATTGCTAACAAGCCAAAGCCTGGAGATCCTGGCCCAGCTCAGCTGGCTGGAAGGAGCTCTGGTGGAGGGCTTTCCTTTGAGTCTGAGCCGTCTCTGAAGCAGGCATGACCCTTCACCCTGGCAGCCTGAAGGCTACAAGCAATCTCCCCAAGATGCCAGTTGCTTCTGTGCTCAGGATGGCTGCTGGGGGATGGGGAGGTGGATTAGTAATCCATCGGCTACAGCCGGGACTCCCTGATGACAAAGATTCATGCCTGTGCTGTCATCTTCACTGTTCCAAAACAGCATGATGACTTTGTTCCTTTATAAAATGCAGGATATGTATAGCTCCAATTTGTCAAGAATATATAACATCACATCATTCTCTAAATGCCGTGCCTCACTGCCTTGGGGGTACCGAGGGAACTGCTGTTCTAACCAGAGCTCCCTCTTGTTGCACAGGGTGGACCCTCCCCCCCCCAAGCCCTGCTCTTGGGCATGTGGGAGAGTACCTGCAGCAGCCAGAGAGGAAGTGACTCAGCCCAGTGGGAAGTGGGAGGGGCAGTCAGAAAGAGGGCTCTGAGCCCAGCTGCTCCCCCTCAGTGCTCTGTCACTGCCTTCCCTCACAGGACTACAGCGTGCTTAGTTCAGCACTCCTAGGACCTACAGGGCCCTGAAGACCCCAGTGTTTATAGGAAGTCCAGTGTCTGCAGCTCGCAGTCCAGCTCTAGCCTCCTCTAGGAGGCAAGATTACACTAACACAAGGAGATTATGTAATCACTGATGCCCCTTTTTACCCCACTGCCCAGAGGAACTCCCCACTGTGCTTTTATGGCCTCCATGAAGGTTGGGGAGAGAGACTCTTGGCTACAGGCCCCGACCAGGAGGATGCGCCTCAGAGTGATTCTGGGAATACAGGCTCCAGGGCTGTGCACACAGAGGTGGCCCTAGAGACCCATCTGGGGAAAAGAGAAATGGCACAAGAAACCAGTTCCTGCAGATGGCTCACAGGGCTTCACCAGCAACCACTCTAAAAGCGACCAGAGCAGAATCCAGGGCAGCCTCACCAGCCCTGCCACCAGCTCACTCCTCCCAAGGGCCTCCGGAAGCAGCTGATGTGACAACAAATAATCTGTCACTGTGTGTGGGTGTTGGAGGAGGAAGGGACAGACTTAACAGCTCTTTCTGGAGCCGTGCTGCCCTAGTATCTCCCATCCAGAGATGCAGCGAACCACACTGGCTTGGGAGAGAGACATTCCTGGTGGCCTCCTGGCTCTGCAGGGGGCCTTCCACTATGTGCGGTGATGGCAGACTGAGTCATTGACAGCCTTCCTACAACTAGGGGGACCCTGGCATGGACACATGACAGGGAGTCCCTTAGCTCAAGCCATCAGTTATTGCTTTGTGCAGTGACTCAGCCCAGGAACAAGGCCTGCCACAGGGTCCCATGTGGACTTCAGGTTTTTGCCACTGACAATGGTCCAAATCAGGCAAGGAGAATGCAGCAAGCGACTAAAGACAGCTGGCTCAGTCTGAGGGCACCTGTGTCCACTGTGTGACCTGGACACGTGTTTCTCTGCTCCTCAGTCTCCCACTAGAGGAGAGGGACAGCAACGCTCCCCACAGGGTTCCCTGAGGACTGTGGGAGCCAGAGCAGGGCGAGGGGAGGCACTAGACAAATGCTAAGTTTCCTTCTACCCAGATTTCCAGAGCTGCAGATGAGAAAGCTCAGCCAGGCCCAGGTGCACACGATTCTCTCCTTATTCTGTTTTTAACAGCAAAAATCACTACAATCATCCTGTGAGAAAGGCAATTTGGACTGGGGCCAGCAAACTGCCTTTCCTTAACTGCCTCTATCAAAAATTCAATTCAATTAAATTTCACAACTCTGACAATGAACAACATAGTTCACTTTCTGCTGTTTTACTGAATGCTGCTGGCTGTAGCTGCTGGGGGGGACAAGATTACAGAGGCAGATGACAGGCCTGGTCACCAGAGTGCCCCTCAGTGGGCTGTTCAGAGGGTGGGCCCTCACAGCCACCATGGACAACACTGTCCATGCACTGGAAAGTGCATGCTCATTGCATGTCTACTTGTCACTCTCAAGAGGGTGAGCTCCGGAGGGCCGGGCCTGGGGCCCCTTGTCCATTTGAGGACCCATGCACAGGCCCAACAGGTGAGAAGACACGCATGAAATGACAGCTAACAAAGTAAAAGAAAATGCACACACCTTGGGCCCAACACTTCCAGTTCTAGGGATTTATCCTACAAATATACTCACACAAATTCA
Source organism: Rhynchonycteris naso (assembly GCA_037038555.1). Taxonomy (NCBI): domain Eukaryota; kingdom Metazoa; phylum Chordata; class Mammalia; order Chiroptera; family Emballonuridae; genus Rhynchonycteris; species Rhynchonycteris naso. Next base: position 210,307,330 of record CM072997.1, on the reverse strand, counting down.
CAAAGATTAATTGCTTAAGCCCTGCCCAGAGAGCTTGGTTGGATGGAACACTGTCCCCAAGCGCAGAGGTTGCTGCTTCAATCCCGGTCAGGGCATATCCAGGAACAGATCAATGCTTCTCTCTCTCTCTCTCTCAAATAAATAAAATAAACATTAAGTGAGGGTACCCTTGTGTCACAGCAAAAAAAAAAAAAAAGAAAATCATAAAAGACAAACCACAAAACACACACACACACACACAGCCCTCAGATAGAAAACAATCTCAATGCCCACCAACAGCGGACTGGTTCACTACATCATGTTCCATCCAGACATCCAAACAATGGAATACTATGTAGCCTTTAAGACTAAAGCCACACCTGCTGATAGATAAAGCTGTCTATGATACCTTACATTAAAAAAAGGCAAAATGCAGTACTATTTGTATAATATGATCCCATTTGGGTAAGAATAAACAATTATACACACCTTTGACTATGCATAGGAAATTTCTAGAAAGAACTTTTTTTGTAGCTAGAGAAAGAGAGAGAGGGACAGATAGGAAGGGAGAGAGGTGAGAAGCATCAATTCTTCATTGCAACACCTTAGTTGTTCATTGATTGCTTTCTCATATGTGTCTTGACCTGGGGGATGGGGCTACAGCCGAGCCAGTGACCTCTTGCTCAAGCAAGTGACCTTAGGCTCAAGGCAGTGACCTTTGGCTTCAAGCCAGCAACCATGGGGTCATGTCTGTGATCCCATGTTCAAGCCAGCCAACCCATGCTCAAGCTGGTGAGCCCACGCTCAAGCTGGCAACCTTGGGGTTTCCAACCTGGGTCCTGTGTTCCAGGTCAACACTCTCTCCACTGTGCCACCAACGGGTCAAGGCTCTAGAAGAAACTTAACAATGGCCACCTCCAAGCAGCAGAACTAGGGGCCCAAGGAGAGGAGAGTTTAGCTTTATACTCTTCCATATTATTTAACTATTTTGCCATGATAATAATTTTTAAAAATCTAAACATTTCCTGAACGTATAAAACAAGGTTAAGAGCAGTAATGGAACTGGGGAGGCTGGATTCAGAAAAGGCACACTGAGAGTAGGCATGGGGACATGTGTGTAGGTGTCAGTGCCCTAAATTTTTGAGCCTGTGTGCTGGCACCAGGCTATACTGGAGAGTGGGGGACGAAAGGGACAAAATCACCACTCCTGGTACACTTAAGCTCTCCCAGGTAACCTGCAAACATAGGAACTTCCTGCTGGCCACCTGGTATCCATAAGTGCTAGGAGGACCGCCTAACCAAGCAGGAGACCTGGAAGCCGGTTCTTGATGCCGTTTCTGGGATACTCACAGACATGCTATCAAAGAGCTCACCTGGGCCTCTCTCAAAAGATAGCCCCTAGGTCCTGACTGCAGGCCAGGCACCAGGCTGACCTGCTATAGATCAGTGGTTTTTAACTGCTGGTCCACAGACCAGTGATGGTCTGCAAAAGACAGACTCAGGGTGGTTAGCTCTTTTGTGGACTGGCACTGGTCTGCAAACTGGAGATTGAAAATCACTGCTACAGACAATATCTCATGTATAATCTTCACTAGTCCATTAGCAGCATGAAGCATCATGTCCATTTTACAGAGGAGCAAACTTGGGTTGGAGATAGAAAGTGACTTGTTCATAGTCCCTCAGCTAGCAAGTGGCAGAACTAGGTTCTGAAGCCTGGTCCCATCTGAGCCTGGGTCCTTAACGGCTGGTTGAAAGTCTCCTAACCCATTACCACAGGGCAGGCAGGGGAGGGACTTGTCTCCAAGCAGTGGCAGTTTCTATTCTTCTGTCAAAGAAGGGGTATTCGTTTCAGCTTTGTCAAGGTCCCTTCTAACTCTATGGCCCTATGAATCCAAGATTCCACGTGGGCTGGGCTCCCAGGGACCAGAGTCTGGCCAGGATGGAGGAATAGGGTGGCCTGGGCTCCAGAATCACAGAAGTGTGGGCTGGAAATCTGGCTCACCCTTGCTGATTATATATAACCCCTCTGAGCCTGGGTTTTCTTCACTGCAAGAGAAATAACCCTTTTTTCCTTAAATGTGAGAAGAATTCAATATGTATTACAGACTATTTAGCCAAGAACCTGGAGGATGGTGCAGATTCTTGCTTTCTGGCTGTTTTCCTTCCATCCTTCAGGAGAGAATACCTTGGGAAAGGAGTCAGAATAGAACATATCCTGTGGAACTTGCCCAAACACAGTAACACCAGGAGCTCCTCATCTACTGCAAAAAGGAGCAGGACTCTTGCTCCCCAGCGTTGGCAGATGTCAGCAGTGGGGTTCCAAAAGCCCACAGAATTCTGGGCTATGCCAATCCCAAGGTCTCCCAAGGGAATGAACCGAGCCTCTCCTTAGAAGCACCTGCGGTTCCCTTATCACACCTCGAACCAGCTCTGCCCTAAATGCAAAGACAAATGACAGGGTAGTCTTGCTTTTGACAATTCCCATAGCAACGTCCAAGCCACTTTCTCTTCCATGTGGTCCCTTGGGTCACAGACTCCCTAAAGGCTGAAGATCCTTTATCTCTTTTGCCAAGTAAATGGCAGTGTATCAACATATTAGAGGGAACAGCTTCATTCTGAATGACAAGAGCCCTTCTCAGTTTTGCTACCTCTATGCTTTCCGACAACTAGAATTTCTTTGAATCATCAGGCCTGTATATACTGCTGTATAGTATATACTCACACCCAAGACAGATTGCCATTAGCCAAAAGAGGAAGACAACCACTGGGCTGCAGCCCATCAGACGGGGGACCCCAACTCCAAAAAAAATCATGTTTGCTTGCTAGGGGAAAAGCAGGCTGCTTCAGTTTATTAATAGAGAACCTAGAAATTATTTAAATAATAATAAAAGGCACTCTTCAAAGCAGCAACCTCTCTTCTAGAATTTATCCTGCAGATAACTAAGGTGGGCAAGAACACATGTATACAGATAGTCACTTCTGCTTTGTTTGGAGAACAAAAGGCAGAAAATAACCTAAGTACATCAGTAAAGAACTTGTTGAATAAATTACACACAAGATGATAACACAGTGTAGCCCCAAATGATCCAGACCTGCACATACCAAAGTGGAACTATCCCTAAGATAGTAAGTAAATCAAAGCAAACAGCACCCTTTCCTCTTTGGGGGATTTTGATTACAGATCCAAGAGGATGCGAAGGGCTGCTGTGTGCCGGGAGACCTTCAAAGCCACCAACCATCTCACCTGAGCAGGTGGAGGAGAAGGAAATGCTCTTAATTCAGGCTACTTTCTTTCCCACACCACAAGTGCAAGAAGGAATCCTGCGGAGATCTCCACCATTCCAAAGGGCCTGTTTGAAGCCTTGCCTTCCAGCATATCCCTCTCCACAGCCCAATCCCATTCAGCTCTAGCTCTGCACACCCCTGGAGCCTGGGTGGACAAGGGCACTTCCCTTACGGTTCTGAGGGAGTCCTAGGCTGATGCCTTTCCTTCCTGAGAAGAGGGACTGAGTCTGCTGACCCAGCCTCTGGGGTAAATGCAATTTCAGGGTCTCTTTCTAGATAAGATGTCCAGGGAGCTGGGAAAGCCATCTCTCTCGAGTGGGCTTGCTGTGCAAGACCCCAGGCAGTCTGTCACTTGCTGAATCAGTGTGGTAGTGTCAGACAGAAGGGCTGTTCTTTCGGGCCATTTGAAAGCTGCAGAAATTATGGGAGTTTTTTAGACTCAGCCACTTCAGTTTCTGAAATATTGAAGAAGTTCACCTCCCTAGGCGACTCTGGACAGAGGAAAGGAGAAGGGAGGGAAGCTGCCCTTCTTTCAGGCACTGACTCAGACAAAACTAGAGGGAAGCCTGACCCAAAGGCAGACAGGGTGCCCCAGACTTCACAACTGGTCCTGTCCAGTGAGAGTATGCGCAGGGCTTACTGAATGGAACTGGTGGATTTCACTGGTCACTGTCTTCTCCCAGCCATCCTATCTCTGCACCATTGTTCACTCTGTCACCCAAAGCAGGAACCTCAGGGTCACCTGCCGACGCTGCCCCTCCCTTAACCATCACTTCTAACACTCCCAGAGTCCGGGTAACTTCTCGCCATACAGCCCTATTCTCTGCCCTACCTCTCCAACCCAACAGCCTCTGCCCTGACCCAGGCCCCCACTAGCCCGTGCTTTGATTATTGCAACAGCCTCCTACAGGGACTACAGACTTGCTCTCTCCCTACTCCATCCTCCACCCACAGCCAGAGGGCTCTTGGGAAGATGCAGGTCTAATGTTTCTTCCACTTAGAGCATCTCATCACCAACAGAATAATTAGTTCAAGCATTTTAGCACTGGTGCCCACTTCTCCAGCATGTCCTAAAGCCAGGCGCCTTCACACCCTGTGCTAGAACTCTGTGGATCCTAACGTGCACACACACAAGCACACAGCCAGATCTGTACCATGCTGCTCCCCTATCTGGAGTGCTTCATGAGAGCTCAGAAAACTCTATTTACCCTTCGAGATCCAGTTTAAGCTCTAAGGACTCTCCAAAGTTCTCAATCTTCTCATCTGCCAGGGGAATCAGTCCTTTGGGTTCCTGCTACATCCTGCAGACTTCTGAGAGAGACTTGCCAAACTCAATGCAAGTGTTTGTTGGTTAGGAGCCTGCCCTGCCCCTGCTGCCTACCTCTCTGTTCTTCTTCTGCCCCCCAGGACCCCTGGCCTCATACCCAGTACATCCGCAGCAACACATGGGAGTTCATGTGTGTGGAAGTCAGGTGCTGGATTTTGAGCCACTACACACCAATGTGTGAGATGTTTCTTGCTGATACTAATTCAGACACCGACTAGGGTCATTAACAGGGACACACATGGAAGAAACTCTAAATACTTTTTCTTGTACCTTAAAATATTTCTTTTTCTCAGCATTCCAATTTCTATTAAAATTTTTTTAAAAGAATTTGAGCCAAACTTACATATATATAAAAAGGTTCTTTTAAAGAGCCAAGTGGAATCATCCAAATGGCTCCTATACAGATCAGGTAAACTCTCCACAGATTTCCTTTTCAGAAAGAATACAATAAAATTCTGTAATTTCATGATATCTTACAACACTCCTGGTAGCTCAATGGAACACAGTTCTGGTCACCACTAATTACCTCAACTAATTCTGGAAAGTTTTACCCTGCAGTCTGTAACAACAGCTAATACTTGGTGTGTGTTAAATGCTCAACCTGCCACATTTTACTTAATCTTCACAACTGTTCTACTAGTGATGGGCTCTGACTGTCCTCATTTCACAGATGAGAAAGCAAGGCATGGATGGAATAAGTAACCTCTAGTGACCAGCAGGGCTGTGATTAGAATCAGATCTGAGTGCAGAGCCAAGTAGGTTCTTAACCACCATAAGGGGCTGCATTCCCCAAAGATCAAATTAAGGCACAAGGGAGCAAATGTAGGACCCCTTACAACTGGCCTCCTGAGAGGCAGCCTCACCTCTCTAGCAGCTCAAGCAACCTGCAATCCTAGGAAGAGAGGGACATATGTGCCAGGCACCTTCTGTGCCTGGCAGAGAAGCCCAGGGCAATGCAGGGAGCCTGTCACCTGCCACTGGTTGCATACAGCGCTTTCTCAGCAAAGACCCACCACCCCGATGCCAGTCTCTCTTAAGAGGCCTGCAAAGGCCTTTGAGGAGGTCTTCAGTCCTTCAGACTCTCCCCTTCATTTCTCCTCTGCTGGGACTCAAGGGAGATGGCTCTAGATCTAGAGCCAGTCAAAACAACTCTATTCAAAACCATTTCACTGGCTCCCCATAACCCTAGGCACAAAGTCCCAAATTGTTAACACAGTGTTCCGTTGTCAATCTATATTGCCTCACCATGCACCATTTCAACATTTATACCACTGTATGGAACAATCTGAGGTTTCTAGAATAAACTGAGTTTACCTGTCTCTAAGTAGAACACCTTGCTTCTTCATTCTCACCTGGCTAAACCTTCATTCACATCCTCTCGATGCAACTCCCACATCATCACTCAAACCTTCCCAGGACCTCCTCCCCCCCACCCCCACCCCCACCCCCACGTTAAGCAGGCAGCTTCCTCCACCTGGCTGACCCGGCTCCTGCAGCTACTAGTTTTTTTTAAACTACATTTCAACTATTTATTTACAACTCAGTCTCCCTTACCAGACCATAAGTTTCTTTTTTTGGGGAGAGAGATGAGAAACATCAATTCTTTGTTGTAGCACCTTAGTTGTTCATTGATTGCTTTCTCATATGTGCCTTGACTGGGGAGCTACAGCAGACTGAGTGACCCCTTGCTCAAGCCAGCGACCTCGGGCTCAAGCTGGTGACCCTTGCTCAAACCAGATGAGCCCGTGCTCAAGCTGGCAACCTCGGGGTTTCGAACCTGGGTCCTCCGCGTCCCAGATCGATGCTCTATCCATTGTGTCACCACCACCTGGTCAGGCTTAAGCTTCTTGAAATAAGAATAATAGTTAACATTTACTGAACTCTTATTATGTGATAGACATGGTTCTATGTTTTACGTGTGTTAACTTTTAAAATCTTCATAACAACTCTATATTAATACCACTGTTTCAGAGATGAGAACACAGACACAGAGAGGTTAAACAATGTGCCCAAGGTCACACAGGTAGAAAGCTGTGGAGGCAGAATTTGAAGTCAGGAAATCTGGCTTTTTTTATTTTTTTTTAAATTTTATTCATTTTAGAGAGGAGACACAGAGAGAGAGAGAGAGAGAGAGAGAGAGAGAGAGAGAGAAAGAGAAAGAGAGAAAGGGGTGAGGAGCTAGAAGTATCAACTCCCATATGTGCCTTGACCAGACCAGTGCAGGGTTTTGAACTGGCGACCTCAGTGTTTCCAGGTCGATGCTTTATCCACTGCGCCACCACAGGTCAGGAAATCTGGCTTTGAAGTCCACCCTTACCCACTATAATACAGGGTACTTGTCTTTCTCAGGAAGGATACTGTTGTTGTCATGTGGGTAATGAATGAATGTATGAATGAATGAGAATGAATGAGGGTTATCTCCAAACTGTTTAAATCTAACCCCAAAACAACTGGAACAGTAGGGACATTAGAGTGTTGGAGCAGCTCACAAACACTGTTTACAAACAAGAATTATTTTGGTCTTACAATTATAAATTCTACTCTTCCTTATCTCATGAAAGTTAAACCAAGAGGGAAAGGTGCCGAGCCCAGAGTGACTACCCTCTTCCCTAGTGCTCTCAAAACCAAACATGCCTACCAGTTTCTTCCTGTGACTTAAAACTGAGCAAAGTCTATCCTGCCACAGAAGGCGGCTGTCATCTCTTCCTTCCGCCAACAAACGGGTATCAAACCAAGGGAGTGGGGGTGCGCCGAGAACCCTGCATCGGGAATCCCAACGCCCCAACCTACTGGCTAGAAGGTGAGGCCAAGTGGCGTGGGAATGGGCAGGCCTGACCTGGCAAGACAGGTGAAACAGTAACCGCAGCAGCAGGCTCTCTCCTTGTAAAAGGCCGACCAAAACGTAGCCCTGGCAAGCAGGTAGCTCTGACCAGCACCTCAACGCCGCCCGGGAGGCGAAAATTCCCCAGCAGCGATGATGTCCGTGCCAATAGGTGAGGACTCCTGGGGGAAGCCTTAGCTGGCCCTACCTTGGGACTCGTTCTAACTTTCAAGTCACTCTCGGACCAAGAGGAAAGCACGGAGAGGCAGAGGGGTCTCTTGGGAAAAACCTGGCAGATTCAAACGCCGGTGCCTTCACTTACTTGCAGAGTGAGACTAGGCAAGGCTGACAGTGCTCCCCGCGAGACTGAGGCTCCCCGCGGCCCCTAGCTACCCGCAAGCAGCAGCTCCCGCTCCCGCCCCCGCCGCCCGGGAACCGCAGACCCCAGCAGAAGAGGGGGCATTCGCGGTTGCCATTTCTATCACAGCCGGACGGCTTCGGCTGTCACCACGTTCCCATCGCCACGGCCGCTGAGGCCCGCCCAGACAACCCGCACCCCCCGCCCGGCTCCTCGCTCCCGGACCCCCCGCCCTCACCTTCCCCCGGTGCTCAGTGCTGCTCGCCCATAGTCCGTAGCCCGGCGCCGGGAGTGCTCGGAGCTCCGTCCCGGGATGCCCGGGCCGGGGCGGGGGCGTGGGAGCCGCTCACCGCCGCCTCCCAGCGCAGGCACCGGAGCTGCCACAGCCGCCGCCTCCCTCCATAGCTGCGGCGCCGCCACCTGACAACGGAAGTGACGCACCGCCCCCTCCTCCTGGCCCCAGCCGCAGCCACGCCCTTCTCTTTGGGCCCCGCCCTTTACTCGTATCTATGGCGTCGCGGCATCGTGATTGGGCACCATCTTGACAATGGGCGGAAGCCTTCAGGCAAGAGGCCAGATTCCAGTTACGGATTGGTTTAAGGTGGAGTCCGGACCGAGACCTGTGAAACGATTGGAGACTGACCTCTAAAGGGGCGGTACTTACCGCTTATCTAAGCCGGCGGAGAGGCTGGGCCTGAGGTACCGCCCCCGCCCTGACTCCACACCTTGTGTGTCCTACAGTCTCACCCTGCAGGATTTGAACTCTTGGAAGATCGGCCAGTTGTAGCATATTTATCAAAAAATGGCTTTTCCTAAATCTTCATTTCTCGATATCTGGAGTTCTGTGCGGAGGTGCTGCGGTTAGAATCAATAAATGACAGGGATTCCTGTCGTAGCCCTAACAATTCATTTTCCTCTGGGCCCCTCGCTTTTGTTGAAACCCCGTTTCAATCTGAAGATCCCTGAAGTCTTGACTAAGGAGGTTTACAGTGAAGAGCTCTATTAACGATTCCAGCCACCAAACCTCAGCCCCTCCTGTTGCAGTTTCGGTCCCTTTCTCCTCCTCCTCCTCCAGCAACCACGCCCTCCATGAATCAGCTTCTTGCACCAGCAGATGAGCCCTTTAAAGGGATTGATTGCATCAGGCTGGTGACTCACAGGGGCCCTCTGAGAGACTGGCTTTCTTCTCCTGGCATGCAGAAGCAGCTAAAAGGGCTCAGTGGCAGCAGCACCAGCGACCATGGCTGTCACTCACTCCTTTGTCTCTGAGGTGTGAGCTGCGGAGCTTGCTGCATATGACTGTGTGACTCCCCAGTGTCTTGCCAGCTGTCCCCTGGGTCACTCTGCATCCATGTGTGGGCACACATGTCCAAGCCTGTGTGCATTTCTGGGTTTTACTAGGGCGTGTGGCCAGGCACTTATGTGTATGTGCATTTGTCATCTCCACGCAGGCAGTGCCAGGGCATGAGGGTTGGTGTATGAGTTTGGCTACCTCCTCCAGTGTCCCTCTCTTTGTCTATTTGAATGCCTGGTGTCCAATGAGCTGATGGGGCTGAATAACAATAGTAATCAAAATAGTTCCCACTGTTGTGTCACACCCTGTGTTAAGCACTTCAGAGACATCAGGTTAGAAGTCTGTTTACAGATGAAGAATCTAGATCTCTGAGATAGTAAGTAATCTGTCCTAAGACACAGTTTATAATGGCAGGGCTATGATCTGAAACAACTCTGACAGATTCTGAATAGATTGGATTTGAATCCTTAACTGTGTTCTCTACAAGCTGAGTGATGAGTGTAAATTCTTTAACCTTCCTCATCTATCAAAATGTGGGATCCCTGTGAGGATCCAGTGAGTGCAGAAACCGCTTCTCACAGGACCTGTTCATACTCAAAGCAGTCACAGAGCTCTGATAAAGTGGATGGCAGAAAGTCAGGACAAAGAAGCCAGGTCCTTGTCCCCAAAGCTCTCCTCTCTGAAAAAGGGAAAAGCCTAGGGATTCCGGAAGCCCTGACTCTGACAAGAATGAGTTTTGGGTTTTCCAGAGCTCTAATTATCAGCTAGATGAATCACTAAGAGCTGACACCACCATCCCTACCCCAGGAGACTTTCAGCTGATTCAAAATATAAGATTTTAACAAAGGAGAGGAGGAGAAAGAGAAAGAGGGGAGGAGAAGAGGTAATGAATAGAAACTAAAGGTGCCAGCCAGAGGAAATGAAAAACACCAACATGAGACGTGTGTGTGTTCACACACACACACACACACACACACACACTGATATACTCTCTTGCTGGATCTCCAACTCTGGGCATACTGGCAGACAGTGCTGCCAAAGCAAAGTGACACTTGTCACATCAACATGAGATGGTTGCTAGATGAGGTATAGGCAGATCTGCCTATCACAGAAGGAGAGGAGGAGACCTTCAAACCTGATGAGCTTACTCAGGCTTCTGAAACCCAGCAAATCCTTCTTACTGGCTGGTTTCTGGCTTCTTTTTTTTTGCCAAACCCAAGGCCTATGTTTGGCAAGTTTTGAGTGCCAGGCCCATACTTGGTGGCTGGGTACTCCAACTGAGATGAGCAGGGCACTACTTATCTTACTGTCATCAGTGTGATGTTGAGTGCTGGGAAGCAGAATAGTGTAGTGTAGAGTCATAGAGTTTGAGTCATACAGACTTGATTTCGGATCCCCACTGTGCTGTTCACTGGCTCTTTGACCTTGAGCAAATCACTTAACTTCTTTGGGTCTGTTTGCTTATCTGTAAGATGGGGCTATTAATATATACCTCCAGGGTTGTCGGAATAATGAAATGAGATGATTCTTTCATTTCACAAAGATTTATGGAGGGCTTGCTAGGTGTAGAGCACTGAGTTAGATCCTGGAGATCCAGTGGGACCAAACAGACTACAGCTCTGCCCTCCTGGAGCATGTATGGCCCTGGCACACAGGGAGACTCAACATGCGGTAGCTACTTATGATGACCATTTTGGCATTCTGCTGTCAACTTAATCACGGGACCTGAAGAGCGTCCCTTCCCCTTCCCTCTGAGGAAACTGGGCATGTTTCCTCAACTGTAAAATGATAAGAGTTAGACAGGATCAGTGGTTCCTAACCTTCTTACCTTCTAGTATTTTCCCTCCACATGAGTCTCACATTTGGTAAGATTTTGTTGCCTGTACAACCTGCATCAAGTAATTTCTCCCCTTTTATTGGTTAAATCTTCATAGCATGGCTGGGATCAGGAACAAGCCAGAGGACCACCATACTGTTGGTATAATTCCAGCCCAATGCAGAGACCAAGTTAACTTCTTTACCTTTCACATACTCTGTGCTGTTTCTCTGGGTTCTTCTGGAACATTGATAAGAATTCAAGGGACCCCTACTGCCCTCAGGGATCCTTCAGCCAGGGATGCCAGACTGGAACTCACTGAACCGGATGTTCTCCTTCAAGTCCCTTCAAATCCCATCCAGCTGAGAGCCGGAGATGTATCAGGGAGATGTGAACTTCAAGCTGCTTACCTGCCCAGCTCTTCCCAGAGCCCCCTGATAGTAGTTCCCTCCTGCAAATGAGAGACCCTGTATTGTTCTCTACAGAAACAGGAGGGGAGGAAGTGTATATGCCATACTCCCTGAGCACTCAAATTCCTGAGGGCTCAGTCAACAATGAGGACCCCCTCCCCCATTGATGTACATACCGGCTTGAACAAAGGCCACATATGTATGACACAAAACCCAAACTTGAATGACGTGATGACATTTGAATTATGGTGTTTTTTTTTTATTTCTTCCTTGGTGTCCTTGGGCCTTTCCGTTATGCAGATAGGTTAATCTACCCTCCTGACGTCAGGAAACAAATGATATGACAGAATGCAGAGTTCATTTTTAGCTTCTGAATCCTAAAGGCCTAGCCAGCCTTCAGGGAGAAATGGAAAAAATTTCTAAGCAGATACAGATTTAGAGAACTGTAACAGGAGGATTTGAGATACTGGCTTGGGGGCAGTGGTCCCTGAGAAGAGACGGGTCTCGGCAGCCTTGTAGCTGCTGGGGACCAGCGTTGGCTCAGGGACTGGAAAGCAGGAGAAGCTGGGCTCCTTTCCTGGTGGAGCACCAAGAAGTAACAAAACCTTCCGAAGACAGCTATATGCTGCATTTGGGCAAACAGGGCCTAACTTACCCAACACCCTAAGAATTTGGGATTGATTTGCTTGGGAAAACTAGAATAAAAATCTGAACATTGAGATGGGGGTGGGTTACATTGGAAGGGGATGTCAGGAAGCCTTTTGGTCAGAGAGGAGCAACTCAACAGCAGCCTGAGTGGGTGATTGACAAAACACCAGAACAAAACCCACATGGGTCTGTGCAACATGTGGATCAAAGCAAAAGGCCACTGACCAGGCGGAGGTGCAGTGGATAGAGCGTCGGACTGGAATCCGGAAGACCCAGGTTCGAGACCCCAAGGTCGCCAGCTTGAGCGCTGGCCCATCTGGCTTGAGCAAAAGCTCACTAGCTTGGACCCAAGGGCGCTGGCTTCAGCAAGGGGTCACTCAGTCTGCTGAAGGCCCACGGTCAGGGCACATGTGAGAAAGCAATCAATGAACAACTATGGTGTCCCAACGAAAAACTGATGATTGATGCTTCTCATCTCTCTCCGTTCCTGTCTGTCTGTCCCTATCTATCCCTCTCTCTGTCCTTGTAAAAAAAAAAAAAAAGGCCAGAAAAAACAGGGACATCAGTGGATGCTAGTATGAGTGGAAGACCACCAGACCAGACTACCCTTCCCATGCTTTGGCATCTTGAAAGGAAGTGCCACAACTAATTCCAAGGGAAGTTGTGGGGGGAGAGGGTGAGGAAGGCTTGAAGTGACTGCAGTTGTTTCTGCCATTCTGGCTGAGTGAAGCAAAATATAAATTCGGTCCAGTTAGAGAAAATTTGAGTTCTATTTTTACACACCAGAAATTGGAACAAACTATATTCCTTACCCACAGGTCTGTGCATTATTTGCTCTGCCCCTCCCATTTCTCCTGCTCAATAGTCACAATAGTACTCTTGTGATTGCCCTCCCTCAAGCTTACCTACCTCAGGACCTTTGCACTTGCAGTTTCTTCTGCTTCCTCTGGCTTTCTAAATGGCAGGCTCTTTCTCAGTTTAAACTTCACTTCTTCAAACCACCCTTTCCAAAATAAAGCCACCTCTCTACTCTCTCTCTAAATGTCCTGTTTATTTCCTTCATGACATCTATAAATATATATATATTTTTTTAAAGAAATGTGATTCTTTTTTTTTTTTTTTTTTATTCATTTTAGAGAGGAGACACAGAGTGAGAGAGAGAGAGAAAGAGAGAAAGAGGGGAGGAGCTGGAAGCATCAACTCCCATATGTGCCTTGACCAGACCAGTGCAGGGTTTTGAACTGGCGACCTCAGTGTTCCCAGGTCAATGCTTTATCCACTGCGCCACCACAGGTCAGGCTATAAATATTTTTATAGATTTTTTTTTTGTTTATTGTTAGTCTCCCCCTCGAGGATGTCAGTTCCCTGAGGGCAGAACCCTTGTCCACCTTGCTGTTCCTTGATGATGATGTATATAGCTAGCACTGTGACTAGAATTATTTGTGGGATGACTGATTGGTGGCAATGAGGGCATTCCTGGCTTACAGTTGCCTGGCGGACACCAAGTTCCTTCAGCCCCTCCCTGGGCCCCTGACAACTTTTCCCAGCAATCTAGGACCAGATGCTAAGACCTATATATAACCTTGGGGCTTGAAGACTTAGCTCTGCTCCATCCAGGGATTCAGCACGAGCATCTCAGCGGGGCCTGGACCTCTCCTTCCCAACCACCCTCCCTGTGCCTTGCCTAGCACAATAGTGACTCTGCCAGGATCTAGATCATGATGGTTATGAACTATGTCCTGAGCCTTTCTTCTGAGCAATCTGCACTGGCCCTGCCTCCCTCCCTGACCTGGGGGCTCTCTCTTGCTCTGCTGAGGATGTAGAAGCCCTCCCCCCCACCACATCACTTAGAAGCCTGAGCTAGACCTCTCCTCCATCCCTAGGCCAAACTCATAGCATAAGCCCTCTTGAAGAAATTTTTGCAAGAGAGGCTGTTGTGGGGGCTCCCACCAGTTCTTCATTCCAGAAGGGGTGGCTCTCTCTCCACTGGCTGTATGTGAATATTTCCACAGTGAGTACCTCCCTTTTGTGCCTGCCCTTTCTCTTACCAGCAGTCACCCTGTGGTGATGTTCCCCTTAACTCTGGCTGTCCGAGGGGCCTAGGAACTCAGAGAAGTGGTTTTCTCCATGATGGAATCCACTGTTCTCTCCTGAAGGCAAAGGGGAGAGTCTAAGCAGCTTCTACGACCTCTTGGCCATCATGAAATAAATACAGTATCAGAAGCATTATCATGGGCGAGCACCTTGTTCTTTAAATGGCAGGCTCCTTCTCAGTTTAAATTTAAATAAATGCAGAGTCCTGGGTTCAATTCTGGGGAAAGAAGAACCAGGGAAGTGGCTCCTCTGGAATACGTCCTAGTTGGTGCTGACAAGGTAGTCCAAGGACAACACTTTGACAAAGACCGTGCTGGGATGTCAATACAATGACCTTGGGCCCAAATGAACACTCCTCTCAAATCTCCCTCAAGAAATGACAGCATCTTGCCTGACCAGGCGGTGGTGCAGTGGATATAGAGTGTTGGACTGGGATGCAGAGGACCCAGGTTTGAGACCCCAAAGTTGCCAGCTTGAGCGCAGGCTCATCTGTTTTGAGCAAAAAGCTCACCAGCTGGGACCCAAGGTCGCTGGCTTGAGCAAGGGGTTACTCCGTCTGCTGTAGCCCCCGGTCAAGGTACATATGAGAATGCAATCAATGAACAACTAAAGTGTGACAACGAAAAACTGATGATTGTTGCTTCTCATCTCTCTCCATTCCTGTCTGTCTATCCCTCTCTCTGTCTTTGTAAAAAAAAAAGAAAGAAAGAAAGAAAGAAAGAAAGAAAGAAAGAAAGAAAGAAAGAAAGAAAGAAATGACAGCATCTTGGCTCTGGCTTGGGTAAATTTCTTCTCTGGCTTGGGTAGCTCAGTTGGTTAGAACATCATCCCAATACACCAAGGTTGTAAGTTTGGTCCCCAGTCATAGCACATACAAGAATCAATCAATGAACACATAAGTGGAACAACAAAGTGATGTTTCTCTCTCCCTTCCTCTAAAATAAAAAGATAAAAAAAAGGAATGACAGCATTTTAAGGTAAAGGGCCCCTGCCTTATTCATAACCCTGCTGAAGCATTCTCAGGCTAGATTTTGTTTTTGTGGTTCTTTTTAAATTTTATTTATTTATTTTTTTTAGCGAGAGACAGACAGGAAGGGAGAGAGACGAGAAGCATCAACTCATAGTTGCGGCACCTTAGTTGTTCATTGATTGCTTTCTCATATGTGCCTTGACTGGGGGGCTCCAGCCAAGCTACTGATCCCTTGTTCAAGCCAGTGACCTTGGGCTTCAAACCAGCAACCTTTGGGTTCAAGCCAGATAATTCTACACTTAAGCAGGCAACCTCCAGGTTTCAAACCTGGGTCCTCAGAATTCCAGGCTGATGCTCTATCCGTTGCAACATAGCCTGGCCTAGCCATTTTTGTGGATCTTGACCACCTCTCCCACTAGATTATACACCCCTCCTTAAAGTGTGCTCAGAAGGCCTGGCACACAACAGCTGCTCTGTGGATGTCTGAAGACACATCTTCAGTTCCACAGGACAGAGCTGCTTTAACTGAGATGGCGTCTGCCTGTGGGAGGGCTGTTATGGCTGCAAGGCAGTGACTACAAAGACTTGGGTTCTAACTTCCAGAACTCGTACCTTGAGAACCAATGGCTCTCAGAATGGGAACTTGACTTCTTGCTGTTGGATGAGTTCTCACAACTGAGGGGAAGACGCAGGATTACTCCAGCCTCTCTTCACCTCAGGAAACAGTAATGGGACTAACAGCCCTCTCAACAGGGAATCAGAACAGAAAAGCCGCTTTCTACCTAACCGGACTGAAGGACTCTCCTATTACTTACAACTTTGCTGCAGATTATTACTTGTTTAAACTTTGCTGCACATTAGTACCATATAAGAAATTTACAGGCCTGACCTGTGGTGGCGCAGTGGATCAAGCGTCCACCTGGAATGCTGAGGTCGCCAGTTCAAAACCCTGGGCTAGCCTGACCTGTGGTGGCGCAGTAGATAAAGCGTCAACCTGGGAACACTGAGGTCGCCAGTTCGAAACCCTGCACTGGTCTGGTCAAGGCACATACGGGAGTTGATGCTTCCAGCTCCTCCCCCCTTTCTCTCTCTCTCTCCTTCTCTCTCTCACTCTGTGTCTCCTCTTTTCTAAAATGAATAAAATAAAGAAAAAGAAATTAAAAAAAAAAACAACCCTGGGCTTGCCCGGTTAAGGCACATATGGGAGCTGATGCTTCCGGTTCTTCCACCTCCCCTTCTCTCTTATCTAAAATGAGTAAAAATAATTAAAAAAAAAAAAAAAGAAATTTACAAAAACTAGCCTGCCCAGGTGGTGGCACAGTGGATAGATTGTTGGACTAGACATGGAGGAGCCAGGTTTGAAACCTCGAGGTTGCCGGCTTGAGCACGGGCTCATCCCACGAGCTTGAGCATGGGGTCACTGGCTGGAGCGTGGGATCATAGACATGATCCCATGGTCACTGGCTTGAGCCCCTAGATCGCTGGCTTGAAGCCAAAGTTCACTGGCTTGAGCAAGGGTTCACTCACTCTGCTGTAGCCCCTTTGTTAGGGCACATATGAGAGAGCAATCGATGAACAACTAAGGTGCTGCAATGAAAAATTAATACTTCTCATCTCTCTCCCTTCCTGTCTGTCTGTCCCTATCTGTCCCTCTCTCTGTCTCTGTCACAAAAAAAAAAAAAAAAAAAAAGGTACAAAAACCCAAGGTTCAGCCTGACCTGCGGTGGCACAGTGGATAAAGCATCAACCTGGAATGCTGAGGTTGCCGGTTCAAAACCCTGGAATTGCCCGGTCAAGGTACATATGGGAGTTGAAGCTTCCTGCTCCTCCCCCCTTCTCTCTCTCTCTCACTCTCCCTCTCTCTCTCTCTCCCTTTCCTCTAAAATGAATAAATAAATAAAAATAATTTAAAAAAAAAAAAAAAAACCCAAGGTTCAGGCCATACTCCATAACAATGAAATCCGAACAGGTGAGGGTAGGACAGGCAATTCCAATGTGCAGCCACGTTTGAGACCTAACACCTGGCACACCGGACCAACAGGGAAAGCATGAGGCACACACTTGTTTGTGTCAAAGTTTAGGTTTATAAGAAAACAAATACAACTGCTAGAAAAATGAGGACATTTAGGGGTGGTTAAGGCCAAGTGTAAATAATCCTCACTGGGAGAGGTTTGAAAACTATTGGACAGATTCCCTAAATCAGTAAATCAGAGATTGAGATGCAAATGATCAAAAGAGAAATTGTCACCTACCCCAAGGCCACAGATAAATAGGATTCTGGGTCCCAGGATGAGTCTGGGAGGTAGAACCCCGCGAAGGCAGCTGTGATACATGTTGTCTGTCAGATAGCAGTTTCTGGGCTGGCCCTCCTGCTCCCTTCCCAGGTTCTGGGTAGGGATGGAGGGAAGGCAGTTGGCTCAGTAGAACTCTGAAGGAACCTGAGTGGTGACGAGGGCTTGTTGAAGGGACAAGCTCATTTATACTTTTTGGTGGGAAATTCCCGCCGGCCTTGGCCCAGGCTACGAAAGTTGCGCACACGATGGATAAGCTGTAGCTGCTTTTCAATGGTCTCAGTGATGTTAACGTCATCTGGGATGTGGACATAACGGACATTACGGCCTGTTATAAAGAGGTCATCCAGCTCAGTCTGATGCCCCCAACGGTCTGTGTAAGTGACTTTAGCCAGGCGGATGTTCATGAAAGCATCGACGTTGTCAATGCGTCCGTGGGCCACACTCTCATCCCGGAGGTCCACAGTAGTTACCTGGCCCTGGAGGCCCTGCAGCAGGATGATCAGGCTGTTTTCGGAGATGGTCCGTTCCTTCCTTGAGTGGCTCACCGCCATTTTCCCACGAGGCTGGCTGCTTGTGAGAGGGACACACAGATGGCAGCTATAGCAGGCTAGGAGCTAGAGTGCCAACTCATCTCCACCAGGTTTGAACACAAAATTCCCAGCACAGACTTCCCCAAGTTTGCCTACCTTCCTCATTTTTAGGTCTGGAGCACCCTTCTGAGCCAAGTGCTTCATGTACACACCTCACAAAATCCTCTCATCACCTTGTAAGCCAAGATTACTTACATTAATTTTATAAACAAGGAAAATACATGGCCAGGAGAGGTTAAATCACGTCCCAAGGTCAAACAGTTAATAAATGGAGGTGCTGGGATTCAAATACATGGCTGTGCTACTCCAAACTCCACACCAGGGTTTCTGAACACTCACTGTATATTAGAATCACCCAGTGGGTGTTTACCTGGCTGCCACACCCCAGGGGTAGTCAGGGGTTGACTCATTTGGTCAGGGGTGAGATCCAGACATCTTATTTTTTACAAGCTCTCCAAGTAATTCTGATGTGCATCTAAGTTTGAGAACTACTGATTTAAGGTGTAGTTTATACCCTTGCTATTCAAAGTATGGTCCATGGACCAGAAGTTTCAGCATTACCCAGGCATATGTTAGAAATGCAGAATCTCTGGTCTCTTCCAAGAACCTCTGAAAGAATCTGCATTTTAACATGACCCCTCAGTGAATCATCAATAATTCTTAAACAGTGTGCATCAGGGTCACCTGGACGACTTGCTAAATAAAACACAGTGCTGGGCCCCATGCCCAGTTTCTAACTCAGTGGGTCTGATGTGGGGGCCCAAGAATGTGCATTTCTATCAGGTTCTCAGTTGATGTTGATGTTGCTGGTCTGGGGCTCACTGAGAACAACTACTCTACACAATGCAGCCGCCATGTAAGTAGAAATTTAGGTCATTAACTTAAAAAAAAAGTAGCCTATAAAACACATAGGTTTTGCCTGACCTGTGGTGGCGCAGTGGATAAAGCGTCAACCTGGGAACACTGAGGTCGCCAGTTCAAAACCCTGCACTGGTCCAGTCAAGGCACATATGGGAGTTGATGCTTCCAGCTCCTCCCCCTTTCTCTCTCTCACTCTGTGTCTCCTCTCTAAAATGAATAAAATAAAAATTAAAAAAAAACCACATAGGTTTTGAAGGTAGAGAAACCTGGGTTGGAACTCTACCAACAAGCTCTGTAAACCTAGGACGGTTACTTAACGTCTCTGAACACGTTTCCACATCTATTAAACCACAGGGTAAATGAGGCTAATAGAATCCTGCCACATTGAATGGGCTTTCCTTTGCTTTTAGCATGCCCTAATACTTTATTAATGTAACTTTGTCTTATCTAACCCTACTTTTAAGACTCTGAGTGGAAGGTGGTGGAACTTTATAAGCCCTCACTTAGAATCCCGACAGGGTCGAGCGGGGTGGCATTAAGTGTGGCAAGTCAGCCCGCGCCACTGATGCGGGAGGCTGGGAGCCGGGCAGGAAGGGCCTGGCGATCCCACCAGGCTTCACCAGTACGAGGGGTGCACAGCGACTGCAAAGAGGTAGGCCTGCGCTCTAAGAACGGCTCTGCCACTTTCTGGGAGGGAGGCCTCGAGCAAGCCACTTAGCTTCTTCAAGCCAGTTAGCCCATCGATAAAGTGGGGATGGTGAAGAGCCTTTACTCACGGAACAGTGGGAGTGGGCCAGGGAGAGCAACTATACTCAGCAAATCCGAAAGACGCTTCCTCTGCTCCCCGCCGCGTTCCGGGGTTCCGGATCTATCCCACCCCCACCCTCACCCTCGCGTACCGCCCCCAGGTTCTCCGAACGCACCGCGCGGGATTCTTTCCGCTTCCCTGTCCTCGTCGACGCGGAAGCTAGCGGGCACCTGACTGGCTGGCTTTCCTAAAGCAGCGGGACTCAGAAGCCATAGTGACGAGGGAACCCCTCAATCCTCCCGGAGCCTAGACAGTGCTCAATGCGCAGGCCCGTGCCATCGCGTACCGATCCCGAACTACAATCCCCAGAATGCCTTGCGAGCGCCGTGACTTGCTCTCCTGCAATCCCTGGCCTACGACGTTGGATTTTCTCCTTCACTGGAGTCATTCATTCTTTCAACAAATATTCATTGAGTCTTCACCACGTGGCAGGACCCTTTCAAGGCTCCGGACCAAGGAGACAAGCTCCTTGATCTGATGACCTTAAAATCTATTAGGTTGCGTGTCTATAAGAAAACAAGAAAATTATGATAAAAGTTCTTCAGAGCATTAAAATAGGGTAATGTGATAGAGACTAGATGACCTTTTATTAATGGTCAGGGTTGTCCAAATAAGGTGACATCTGAGCTGAGATGAATGACATAAAGTCAACCTTGTGAAACCAGGAGAAGAGCATTGCAATGAGAAGAACCAGTTTATGAGAAGGACAAGGTGGAAATGAGCTTGCCAATTTGAAAAATGGAAAGGCCAGTAAGACTAGGATGAGTGGTGTGATAGGGGATCTCAGAGGAAGGCAAGAGCCGGAGCATGTAGGACTTCGTAAGCCAGGGTAAGGAGTTCGGACTTCTTGGTTAGGCATGTAGGTTCTGGAGGCTGTGCCTAGGTTCAAATCTCCTCTTTGCAAACGGTATGACTTTAGACAAGTTAATTATTTTCTCTGTGCTTTGGTTTTCTCATTTCTTACCAGAAGTGCAATGATAGGCTATCAAAGGGGAGTGGCATGATTTGATCTACATTTTTTAAAGGTCACTCTGTGTAGCATTGGAGAAACTGTTTATCTTCTGTCAGCCCCAAGTTCCTCATTAGAAAAAAAAAAGATAATGATCTTAGAGAATTGTAAGGTTTGAGTGACCTTCGTTACTGTAAGACAGCACCTGGCATATAGGAGAAACTTAGTAAGAGTTAGGCTTGATTCATTTACTCATTCATTTCCATTTCCCCCAAGAGCCTTCTTTTTACCTGTGATCCCAGTTGATCTCTTCTTATCACAGAAATAAAAACTTTCTTCTCTATGCAAGCTACTCTTCTTCTCCTACCTTTCACAGTCAAGCTTCTCAAGAGAGGCCCCCCTTTTCCAGCCTCATATCTGTGTGAAATTATTTCTTCGTGTACTTCAACCAGAACAACATTAAATGATGAAGCAGCCATGACCCCACCTGCCAGGAGCGCACATAGCGGCCCCTGCAGGCGAATGCCAAGAGGCTGGAGGAGCTATGGCTGGGTGGGTGGCCCTGCCACAGGTGCACCCCAGCCATAGGTGCACCCCTGCCACCAGCTGCTTCCATGGGTCAAAATCAAACGCGGAGAACAGCGGGCGGGCAAACCTAAAACCTTCCTGGAGTCCAGCCTGCAAGTCAGACCACTTTCTGCGTGGCGGCACAAGCACCTATGGTCACTTCCGATCTTCCCTACTGGATGCGCTCTGGGCCTCCACGAGATGAGGATGGCACCCCACTCAATAGGAGCTGTGCGTCTCCCGGGACCAGCTCTGATGGAAGCTGCCACAGGAAAATTTCCCTAGAAGGGAACATTTTTTGCAGGGAAGCCAACATTTGTGAATACCCTTAAACAAGTCAGCCAGGATTGGGAAGTGGTTCCTGAACTTGTTGCCAGATGGTGCAATGTTGAAGGCATTCAAGATAAATTTCAGGAACTGACAACATCGCAGAAGTGATGGAAATGTTCTCCAGATGATGTATGAGAAACCTGAATGATGGTCTTTTACCTTCCAGTCATATGTCAGCCTCAGTCAAATATGAGCTCACTTGCCTCTCTCAATGACAAACTCAAAGATGTGGAGAAACCTGTTATGTTTTGAAGGATCTCTGTATAGGGACAGGTATATTTTTGTATCTAATTTGTATGAATCTGACTGACTGCATGAATGAAACAGAGTGGGCAATTTATTAAGTCTGGCATGACTGGATGAATAACCAGTTTTGGCAGAGCCTTGAACTGGAAGGAATCATTTATCTTTGAGCCACTCTAGAGAAATTCTTGGTTTAAGGGGAAGAAATGAAGAACAGGGTATTCCCCTTGAATATTTAGAGCAGCTTCACTATAAGCATGGAAGCTGGCTACTGTCTAGAAAAAAACCAACTTTGATCTACAAGAAGTGCCTATCTTAACACCTGTTGTTAATGAAGACTTTATTTATATATTGACAGATAGAGGAACAGATAGGGAGAGACAGACAGAAAGGAGAGAGATGAGAAGCATCAATTCTTTGTTGCAGCTCCTTTAGTCTCCTTAGTTGTTCATTGATTGCTTTCTCATATGTGCCTTGATGGGCGGAAGGGGGCTGCAGCAGAGTGAGTGACCCCTTGCTCAAGCCAGTGACCTTGGGCTTCAAGCCAGCCACCTTTAGGCTCAAGCCAGTGACCATGGCACGATGTCTATGATCCCATGCTCAAGCCAGTGACCTCTGACTCTCTCTCTCTCTGTCCCTGTTAAAAAAAAAAAGTTTATGACCAGTTTCTTTTATTTTCTTCTCTCTTTTCTTTTTGGTTTAAGAAAAAATAAAAGACAAAGATGTTTAATTATCTCTCATGGCAAGAAGTGTGGAGGTAGATTGTACCAGAATCAGTATAGTGGCTAACCTGTATCATAAAGGATGCACCCTGCTTCTGTTTTCCCCTGTTATCCTCCTCAGCAGGTTGGCTGTTTTTCCTGGTGCTCCTTGTCTCATTGGTGACAAGTTTCTTAACTGGAAACTTTAATGATACATAGTAAATGATAACGTGTCCTGGGTAGTTTAGTGCAAAAAGTTAAAAGTAGAATTTAAAGAATCTCTAGAAAAAGAATTAAGAAATTTTATTTTAAGTACTTTTGATGTAATGCCTCCCCTTCTACCTTAATTCTTATGGAAAATAAGACCAAGTTTAGTATTTTGTTGTTTCACTGATATTTATTTATTTATTTATTTAGGCAGAGATCGAGAGAGTCAGAGAGAGGGACAGATAGGGACAGGCAGACAGGAAGGGAGAGAGATGAGAAACATCAATTCTTCGTTGTGGCTCCTTAGTTGTTCATTGATTGCTTTCTCATATGTGCCTTGACCAGGAGGCTACAGCAGACTGAGTGGCCCTTTGCTCGAGCCAGCAACCTTGGGCTCAAGCTGGTGAGCCTTGCTCAAACCTGATGAGCCCGCGCTCAAGCTGGCGACCTCGGGGTCTCGAACCTGGGTCCTCTATATTCCAGTCTGAAGCTCAATCCACTGCGCCACTGCCTGGTCAGGGTCACTGATATTTATTAGTGTGTCTATAACATATTTAATGAGGAGCTGTTTAGATATTGTTCCCAGTTTGTAACGGCATAACTTATATAAGTCATGTAATCTTATTTTCTCTTTTTGTTTTTACCTCTGTGCTATATATATTGAAAGCATTATCATTTATAATATATATATTAGGAAATATATTAATAAAAGAACAAAAGGGTAAAATAGTTGTAAATTTTAAAAGTCTTCATGGATTTATTTTAGTTCTGTATATCATTAAAGATTTTTCTTAACTTTAAATTTTATTTATTTTATTTTATTTTTTTAGCAAGAGAGACAGAGACAGAGAGAGGGACAAATAGGGACAGACAGGCAGGAAGGGAGAGAGATGAGAAGCATCAATTCTTCATTGCAGCACCTTAGTTGTTCAATGATTGCTTTCTCATATGTGCCTTGACTTGGGGGTGGGGGCTCTAGCCAAGCCAGTGACTCCTTTCACAAGCCAGCGACCTTGGGCTTGAAGCCAGTAACTTTGGGCTCAAGCCAGAGACCATGGGGTTGTGTCTATGATCCCACACTCAAGCCAGCGACCCTGCGCTCAAGCTGGTGAGCCCACGCTCAAGCCGGTGACTTTGAGGTTTTGAACTTGCGTCCTCTGTGTCCCAGGCTGACACGCTATCCATTGTGCCACCACCTGGTCAGGCATTTGAAAAAAATCTTAAACGTTAATGCAGAAGTAGATATGAGAATCTAGTTGTCTTCTATGACAGACATTAAAGAGATTTGCAAAATATATAAAACAATGTCACTCTTCTCACTCAATTTTTTGTTTTGGAAAATATAGTTACCTTTAATATATGTTATAGAGATTCTTGTTTTAAACTGAATTAAGGTTTTTAGGGTTTCCAATAATTTTTAAGATATAAAGGGGTTCTGAGACTGAAAAGTTTGAAAACTACAGCTCTGTTCTGAGGACTTTCATGTACTTACCCTTCATGTACTTACCCCCGGGACATTGTATCATTTGGTTTCACGCATTTCTCTGATGAGTTCCTCTCCATTTCTGCCTCTCCCGCTCCCTCTCCCTCTCAGCCCTACTTCATTCTCCTTCCTAAATGTATGTGCTTTCTCTGGGGCTGTATTCCCAGCCCAGCTGTCTACTTGGTCACATCTATCTCCATGCCATTTACTGCTACATGCTGAGTCCCTTGTCTAGGTCTCCAGCCCAGACTGCTCCACAGAGCTCCATTTTCCATCTGTCTGTTACTTATTACTGTATTTCTTACCAGTACTTGAAACTCTGCATGTCTACAGGGCAAATTCACCAATTCCTTCCCAAATCAGTTGCTGCTCTGAACTTTTTTGTGGTTGCTGCCACCATTTTTCAACTACCTTGAATGAACTTAACAACTTCTATCATTCTGTTTTTTTTTTTTTTTTTAACAGGGACAGAGAGTCAGAGAGAGGAATAGATAGGGACAGCAGACAGGAACGGAGAGAGGTGAGAAGCATCAACCATCAGTATTTTTTGTTGCGACACCTTAATTGTTCATTGATTGCTTTCTCATATGTGCCTTGATTGCGGGCCTTCAGCAGACCGAGTAACCCCTTGCTCGAGCCAGTGACCTTGGGTCCAAGCTGGTGAGCTTTTGTTTTGCTCAAGCCAGATGAGCCTGCACTCAAGGGGTCTCAAACCTGGGTCCTCCGCATCCCAGTCCGATGCTCTATCCACTGCGCCACCGCCTGGTCATACCTATCATTTCTTGATTCCTCCACACCTGTTATAGATACTGAGCTCTGCAGGTTCTTTGAAGTGTCTTTCACCATTTACTTGCCTTTCTGTTCTGTTACCATCCTAATCGATACTTTATTTTTTCTCATTTGATCATTATAAGCCTGACTGGTGGTGGTGCAGTGGATAGAGTATCAACCTGGAATGCTGAATTTCCAGGTTCGAAACTCTTAGGTATCATTTCTTTAATCCTGCCAGCGAGCCTTTTTTCGGGGCTCACTGCCGGTGACTGACCGCAAAGAAATGTCTGATGTCACAATCCAGAAGCCCTGGATGATTTAAACCCGCTAGAAGTTAACATACTCAAACTTCCATAAAAGTTTGTCCAGCAGCCAATTAGATGATGCCCAAGACCCTTCTCACTCCCCCCTCTCCAAAAGACCCTTAAAGCCCTGTTCGACCTTATACTAGGCGCGACTCCCTTTGTGAGCCAGCCTGGAAGGTTTCCTTTCATTAAAGCCTGTACACTGGTCTTTTCAGACTCCATGGATTCTAACAGAAACACTGAGGTTACTGGCTTGAGCGAAGGCTTGTTGGTTTGAGCATGGGGTCACTGGCTTGAGCTCAGGATCATTGACATGATTCCAAGGTTGCTGGCTTGAGCCCAAAGGTCACTGGCTTGAAGCCCAAGGTCGCTGGCTTGAGTCCAAGGTCACTGGCTTGAGCAAGGGGTCACTGACTTGGCTTGAACCTTATGGTCAAGGCACTAATGAGAAGCAATCAGTGAACAACTAAAGTGACGCAGCCACAAGTTGATGCTTCCTATCTCTCTCCTCCCTTTCCCTCTCTTCACTTCCTGTCTCGGTATTTCTCTCTCTCAGAAAATAAACACACAAAAATTTTACTGGTCTTTGTGTCTCATGATCCTTTGTCAACAGATTCAAAGTACGTAAGTATGATCTTATCATTTACCTGCTAATAAAATTTTCCATGAGCCAGTAGAATAAAGGTTCTACTACTGCCATTTTCAGGCTCTCCATGACTTGAGTCCAAACTACCTGGAAGCTGGGTCTCCTTCAGGTTCTTTACCCAAACCCTTCAACCCAGTGCTTCTTAACTTGTGGGAAGGGAACTAGTTGCCTCATCGTTATCTGGAAAACTTGTTATACCCAACCCCAGACCTACAGAATCAGAAGTGGAGCCCAGGGAATCTGCACATCTAACAATGCACACTAACATTTGAGACCCCACTGCCTTACTCTCTAGTTAGACTCAGCCACTCTGCAACCGCCAGACAAATCATACACCCTTGTCTCTGCCTTTGCTATCCTGCCTCTTCTATCTGCCTTGAGTCCTCTCTCATTTATCCTGGATGTTAGTTAATTCCAATCTCTCCTTCAAGGCTCGCCTGGTCAGTTGCTAAACCTTTCTCCTTCAAGGCTCGCCTGGTCAGTTGCTAAACCTTTCTGAAGTCTCTGCTGATTTCTCCAATTGGGAGTGATGGCTTTCCCCTGACCCCTGTGTATCTGCCATATGTTTGCTTGTTGCATGCAGATTCTTTTTTTTTTTTTTTTTACAGGGACAGAGAGAGAGTCAGAAAGAGGGATAGATAGGGACATACAGACAGGAACGGAGAGAGGTGAGAAGCACCAATCATTAGGTTTTCATTGCCGTTGCAACACCTTACTTGTTCATTGATTGCTCTCTAACATGTGCCTTGACCGCGGGTCTTCAGCAGACCGAGCAACCCCTTGCTGGAGCCAGCGACCTTGGGTCCAAGCTGGCAAGCTTTTGCTCAAGCCAGATGGGCCCACGCTTAAGCTGGTGACCTCGGGGTCTCGAACCTGGGTCTTCCGCATCCCAGTCCGATGCTCTATCCACTGCGCCACCGCCTGGTCAGGCGCATGCAGATTCTTGATAGTTATTTACATAAATCTTATCTCCCCTACTAGTGTCCTGGGTACTGAGACAGAAAGAATAGGAAGTCCACACACTTCGCACTACAAACCACAGTTGCGTGAAGAACACTTGTTTTACGAATGAGGAGAGAAGATAGGGATCTGAATGAAGACGACAGTGGGAATGGAAAAAAGAGATGAATGTTCAAGACCCTGAAAAGAGCTAATCAGAATCCTCAGAGACTGATTAAATTTGGAGTGTGGGTGGTAGGAGGAGGAATCAATGCTTTCCCTTTTTTCACTGGGTATCCAAGGAGATAGTGGCCCATTGATAGGAATAAGAGGGTTGGGGGGTGGGTCAGGGATCACGCATGTGCAGGAGAGCCTCTTTTTTGGCTGTGCAGCCACTGAACTCCTCTCCCCACGTTCTATGAATTTTGGTGGCAAGTGAGAATTGGCTTCCCACTACAGATGGTTTAAAGGGCAGATATTGTCTCTGATTCTTGGGAACTGTGCCATATGACCTAAACTCAGGCATTATCAGACTTTAAATCTGGAGCACGCGACACAAATCAGCAAGGGCTGTTTAGGCTCTGTCCTCATGTCTGCGTCATCCAGTGCCTCATCCCGGGGATGCTGCTAGGTCTGGAGTCCTTTCCTGGGCTGCCTACCCTTCCCTGGCTCCTGGCCATTGTCTCATGGTTCTCCAGTCTTCCCGACAACTCTGTGGGTTGCCTGATCCCCTTCCAGTAAATTCCTTCTTTACTTCAGTAGCCAGAATTGGTTTCATTTTTTATTTATTTATTTTTTTAACAGGGACAGAGAGAGTCAGAGATAGGGACAGACAGACAGGGATGGAGAGAGGTGAGAAGCATCAATCATTAGTTTTTCATTGCCATTGTGACACCTTAGTTGTTCATTGATTGCTTTCTCATATGTGCCCTGACTGCGGGCCTTCAGCAGACCAAAGCAAACCCTTGCTGGAGCCAGCGACCTTGGGTCCAAGCTGGTGAGCCTTCGCTCAAGCCAGATGGGCCCACGCTCAAGTTAGTGAGCTCGGGGTCTTGAACCTGGGTCCTCCGCATCCCAGTCCGACGCTTTATCCACTGTGCCACTGCCTGGTCAGGCTCATTTTTTTTTTAACTGGCAGTTACAAGGCCCACCTGAATTAACTTCACTTCAAGAGACTTGAATTTCTCTGTTCCCTTTAGATGAACTCAGTTGTGCTTCCATTTTCAATTGTCAGAATCCAGAGAGTTAGGGAGATTCCCAGGTCACCTGCCTCCAAATCCCTACAGCCCCAGCAGACACCACTGCATGATCAACTCCAGTGACTAGCAACTCATTCCTTTGCTGCATGATTGACTCCATTATTAGGAAGTTTTTGGTATCCATCACTTTCGGTTCTTTTCAATTGGAAACTGTCCTATTGTGTATCATATTTAAGTTTTTCATGACTTTTGAAAGTGAAGTAAATGTACTAAATAAATGACACTGGTGTGTGAGGGGATGTGGGACGTCTCAGGAAATGTGAGCCTGCAGCCCAGGTGAGGGGGGATCAGAGATTTGTGAGTCTATAGTAATGGTTGAAAGTAAAGGTTTCTGGGGGTGGAGGGAAAAGCAGCACAAAAGAATTTGTGGAAAAATGCAAGCTAAGCACCGAGGAGCACATAAAACATTTGATCAGCAGTCGGGTCAGAGTAAGGGATTGCGTGAGGGTGAGAAATGGAGTGAGAGTGAGAGGTGAGATCAGGGTGGGAAAAGGGGAAAAGCCAGGGGTGAAATAAAGGTCATCTGGCCTTGTGGGCAGAATTTTCAAAATAGCTGCATCAACATCTATATCATACAGGACAATCCTCAATCAGAAGCCACTGAGGAAGGGAGGGGAAATGCAGTCAGAAAATAGTACGATTTGCCTGACCAGGAGGTGTCACAGTGGATAGAGCGTTGGACTGGGATGCGGAAGACCCTGGTTCGAGACCCCAAGCTCGCCAGCTTGAGCGTGGGCCCATCTGACTTGAGCAAAAGCTCGTCAGCTTGGACCCAAGGTCGCTGGCTCCAGCAAGGGGTGGCTCAGTCTGCTGAAGGCCTGTGGTCAAGGCACTTATGAGAAAGCAATCAATGAACAACTAAGGTGTCGCAACTGCAACAAAAAACTGATGATTGATGCTTCTCATCTCTCTCCGTTCCTGTCTGTCTGTCCCTATCTATCCCTTTCTCTGACTCTCTCTCTGTCCCTGTAAAAAAAAAAAAAAAAAGTATGATTAGAGCCACCAGGCCCAAAGGGTGAGTTTTAGGAAGACAGGGTGGCCCTGGCTGGGTAGTTCAGTTGGTTAGAGCATTGTCCTGTTACACCAAGGTTGCAGGTTTGATCCCCGGTCAGGGAACATACAAGAATCAACCAATGAATACATAAATAAGACGAACAACAAATTGATGTTTCTCTCTCTCTAACATCTTCCCCTCAAAAAAAAAAAAAAAAAAAACCCAAACAAAAACAAAAAACAAAAACCAAGGAAGACAAGGATGTTTGGCAGGGCCAAGGGTCTTGAAAAGGCCAAGGAGAGAATGAGAAGAGAAAAGACAGTTGCTGTAGCAGAGTTAGGGTCTAGAGACACGTGAATTGGGATCTGTCCGGATAGGAGTCACAGGGGTGCAGGACGGGGAGGGTGAGGCAGCAAGGAAGCCCACAGTGCTAGTGAGTGGATGCAGAGGAATACTAAACAACCAGACGAATTAAGAGGGTGAGAAGGAGCCCCTGAAAAGGCAGAGATTGAAGGTGTGGGTGAGGGCCTTTTGGAGAGGAGAGCCTCAGCAGCCATTCGGACAAATATCCGAGGTGCGGAAAGAAGGCTGGGTGTGACTGGGGGTGGGGGAAGAGTATAGTTAAAAGATACGCTGAGGCAGAGAGATAGGGCGAGCACACACAACACACTGTATTATCGTCTCAATTACAATTGGACCTGGTTTTGGATATCCAGAACACCTGAGTCAAATGTTCTTGGCTGACAGCATGGCTTCCCCTGGAAAACCTGAAAAAACATTGGCCCCAACATTTAAAAGTAAGTTAGGGAGTTTTATAAAAAGAAGGGAGGGCAGAGTCATTTGAGACAAACATGTCCATCTAGGATTTAGGAGTCCTGGGTTCTGCCCCCAGCTCTTCTGGGGCTGTGTTAGTGGTGTGTGTTAGCTCACAGGGCTAAGGCAATCAGGGTTTCGTGTAGTTTTGGGAACAGAGAAGGTAATGTTACTTTTGTCAGCAGAGGCAGAAACAACAAGAATGTAGAGAGAGAGAGAGTATGTGTGTGTGTGTATGTGGTGATAAGGTAATCAGATAATCCACAACAATTTCCACTGGGCCTTGGAATGCATCTTGACATTCTCATTTGAAAAGGGGTGAGTTAAGATCTGAGAATTTACTTCTCACCAGATCATGAAAATGTGCAGGGAAGATTCAACTGTGAAGGGGTTTCCTGGCCCCATCCCTGTGAACTCCGTCTATGATCAGCTGGCCGTGACTTTAGCAGCTGAAAAGGAGAGTTATCCAGGTCATTATTAGAAGGGAGGATGGGGTAGGTGAAGGTTGTATTAGTTTTCTTTTTTTAAAATGAATTAACAAATTAATCATTTTAATTTTTAAAAATTTTATTTAGAAAATTAAATTTAACAGGGTGATATTGATTAATAAAGAATACACAGGTTTCAGGTAAACATTTCTTGATTAGTTTTCAAATTTTAATTTGGGTCTTTACAATTCGCTAATGTGATAGATATATTTTCTAAAATTTGCATTTCTCTTTCTGTGGTTTCCCGTGGCTTGAGCTGGACTCCAGAGTGGTGGATAAACCAAAGGAAGTGGATGAGGGAACCTTGGGGGTCTCTAGCATCTGGTTACCATGCGGAAGTCTGTTTCTTGCCTACCAAGATCTATATCTAAGGCAAAAAGTGAGTTTACTTTAAAATTCTTCCATCCCTATGTGGACTACATGGGAACTTGCCTCTTAGAACTGAGCACACACTCTCGCTGCCCCCTTTCTTCATTGCTGTTCTCTCAGTTTTTATTACATCTCTCTTCTGGGAGTCATTAAAGAACTTTGATCATTCAGAAGGGCTTTTCTAGCGCTTTGCCTTGCATATCGGTAGGGCAGTCCAACCCTGATGAGAACAAGAATGGGACAGTTTGAAACTTAGTTGAGAAGAGATGAGTCACAGAAGAGCAGAAAGAGAGCAGATAAACCCCAAAGCAGGGAGCTGGGGCCAACATGGTAAACACTTCCGTTCTCAGGCCCCACCTGGGACAGGCCCAGGAAACTGTAAACTCAGCAACCTCTGAGGGTAAGCCAGCCTGAGCCTAGCAGCTGGTCCTTTCTTGTTCTTACAGATGAGGGAACTGAGGTCCAGCGAGGGTAACTGCCTAACACAAACGGTGGCTTTGCCGCAGGACAGGACCAGAACCCAGTGTCCTGACTCTGACCACAGCATGCCTCCCCTTGAAGCATACTGGGCACGGTGTGTGGCAGCCTCGTACCCCACGCCTGGTTTTAAACCAACATTGATGATGTGTTGTTAGTACCTAGGCCACATAGTTGCTGGTGTAATCCCTAGCTTCCTTTTTTTTTTTCTTTTTGCCTTCTCTCAACTCCCCTGCTTTCGCTGGATGCCCTGAACCACCATGCAAATGAACTTGTTTTTCTCAATATTTGTGCAAGTCTAGAGACATGAAACTCAAAAGATTGCCTCATCACAGGCTGCCTTACCAGAGATCTGTATCTTGTTTATTTACAGAGAGTACAGATACATTTGAAACCCTCAGCATGGCTCTGGAGTAGAAGGAGGGAGGAGGCGGCTGCTTGTCAGCTTGTGGCCGACCTCCAAGGTCCCCAGGACATGCTCAGAGCAGACAGTGAAGTTCAGGTTTGTGGCAGTATGGTAGGAGCCAAACTCAGAACAGGACAGAACCTTCCCCTTCACCTGCCGCCCAGGCAGGCCACCCCAAGTGATGGCCAGATTGCTTAAAAGAGACTAAAACAGAAGGCACTTTGCAAGTGTGTAACAGGCATTTCACAGCAAGCTATATGCCTCTCCTCCCCAACAAACCTTTTGGGGCATCTTTGTAGGCAAAGAAGTGTAACTTTCACAGGCAGGAAGCAAATTAAATTTATTTGGTGATTTACCTTTCTGTAACCAAACGCTAAGCCTTGGCAAGCGAAAGGACAGCTTTCCTGGCCCTCACATTCCAGAACTGTCTGCCTCACTCTCGCCAGGGAGTGAGGGGCCCGAGTGTTCCCTGTGGTCAGTCCAATCTCAGGCAATGGCCAACTCAGCTCAGTTTCTTCTCTACCCTCTGCATACTAGATATTCCTTCCATAGGGCTG
Organism: Rhynchonycteris naso; assembly: GCA_037038555.1. Taxonomy (NCBI): domain Eukaryota; kingdom Metazoa; phylum Chordata; class Mammalia; order Chiroptera; family Emballonuridae; genus Rhynchonycteris; species Rhynchonycteris naso. The sequence goes on along the minus strand of CM072997.1, from coordinate 210,275,271 downwards.
AATGCACCTTGACCTCTGGATGTTGCTTGGCCACGAGCCCGCCAGTTATTCAGTCCCAGGCTGACGTGCCTTCCTGAAACAAGAAAGGCAACCCCGGTCTGATATTTTACACGGATCCCAGTTAGATTTGGCATCGTGCCCAGGGAAGTAGCTCATCTGGTGCATGGAAGGGAAAATGACTCACACGCACACCTCCCCTGTGTCCAGCTTAAGGCTCTGCTTGGCCTCTGACGATGAAGCGGAGACAGATGTCCTGGTGCACCATGCTGGGTGTCTTTAGAAGGCAAGAGCACTAAGTGGCCGAGGAAGGCTCTGAGGATGAGGAGTATATATCATGTTGAAAAGCCAGCTTCTTCCTTGGTGCACGTCTCCCAGTGGGAAAAGCCACACCACACCTGGATAGAGGGCTATGCAAAGAGCTCCAGACGCCCGCAAGCTCTGCATGGAACCCGGCCGATCGTTTCTGCCACACAGCCTTGCCTCGCTTCCTCTGCCCGAGGTTCAAGTTCCTATGTGCCGGGGGAGGGCTATCTAAATTGGGCCCCAACTGTTTGAGGCAACTGCCTTTTCCACATATCTCAAACTCACGAGGCAGAATCTATTCCAGAAAGCTCTGAAGTTTTGTGATGATTCGTGGGCATCTGTGAGCTGTAGTTCCCTCCAGGAAAGCCACCATTGAAAGCGGCAATGGGTGTCCCTTACCAACTCAGAGGCTTGAATTTATGGTCCAGGATGCTTTGGAATGGTTGCTATAAATCCAGAAGGAGAATGGGAAAGGTCCAATTTAAAAGCTCAAATATATTTTGCTGAAAATATGTGTGTCTATGTGTGCGTTCCAGAGAGTGTGCTCCTTGAGACAGACTTGGGCAGTCCATTCCAACATAAACAGGAACAAGAGGTAATGGCTTCACTCAGTAGAAAACTAGCAGCATCCTTTTGCTCCCTGGGGCATCCCCCAAAGTCCTCATCAGGCAGCCTCTCCTGCAGTGGGAGGGGCGTGCCTGGTCAGCGCAGCTATAACTCGTCCATCATGGCCAGCAAATCGTCCCCCTTGCTAGCGCTCCACTTTGGCTGGTCCATGACCTCAAACTCCCCCATGATCCGAGCCAGCTCTTGGTTCCTTTGCTGGTCCTGTTAAAGAAATGAGAGATGCAGTTGGTATTTGATTTTCATCCTATCACTGTGATGCGTGTCAGTTCCTCACCTGTTTGTCAGAACAGGAGCTATATACATACTGATTACAGAGAAGAAGGTAAGGCCTTTGAAGTCCAAAGTTATCACAAGATTATGAAGGGAAAGATCTGACTTGAGGAATTTTCTGCACGCACCTGAATAGCTTGTATGTTGACAACTTCATGGGCTAACTCTTCTGGCCTGGTTAGCGCTGCTTGTCTGCATGAGATGGAAGAGAAATGAATCAAAGGTCAGAGTTTTCTCTCTGCCAGCGTGGCAACCTGGCACTTGATAATTTGGCAACCTATTTTTTCTGCCTCATCTTCTGCCATTTCCCTTCAGCTCTGTGCTCCATATTGCCAACCAATGCCACCCACACTCCAGAAAGTCATGTCCTTTTATGTCTCTGTGCCTTTGCACATACTGAACTCTGCCAAGAAGGTTTTTCCCCTTCCTCTGATTGGCAAACTCCAAGACCCAGCTCAGATGCCAGCTCTTTTAAACGGTTGGTGCAAGTAATCACTCTGTCCCACATTAGTGCATTTTTAAAATTTATTTTATTTTTATTTTATTCATTTTAGAGAGGAGGCACAGAGTGAGAGAGAGTGAGAGAAAGAGAGAAAGGGGGGAGGAGCCAGAAGCGTCAACTCCCATATGTGCCCTGACCAGACCAGTGCAGGGTCTTGAACTGGCAACCTCAGTGTTCCCAGGTCGACACTTTATCCACTGCGCCACCACCGGTCAGGCAATGCATTTTTTAAAAATGGGAGGAGACAGAGAGATAGACTCCTACATGCACCCTGACTGGCAATCTCTGTCTGGGGCCAACACTCAACCAATCAAGACACTGGCTGTGAGAGGGAAGAGAATGAGAAGGGGGAGATGGAGGGGAAGAGAAGCAGATGGTCGCTTCTCATGTGTGCCCTGACCAGGGATCGAACCTGGGACGTCCATATGCCAGGCTGACGCTCTATCCATTGAGGCAACTGGCCAGGGCCTGCATCAGTGCATTCTGATGGCATGTTTGTGCTCCTACTACGTGGGGTGCTCCAGAGGGTAGGCTCTAGGTCATATACTCCACCTTTGTGCCCCAGCACTTACCATAGTACTTGCCACACAGAAGAGCACAAAGAAGTTAGTTTAATGGATAGGGGACTAAAAGGCAACCATGCCCCCCACCCCAAATGTTTGGTTGTGAGGAGGCTCACATGAGATAATAAATGTATAAATCCTAGTGAATTACTGCCACTCTTGTTTTGAGGGGAGGCTGTCTTATTGCAAAGATACTGTCCTTTGACCTCCCCCTGGTTTCTTTTTTGTTTATTAATTTATTCATTTTAGAAAGGGGAGGGAGGGAGAGAGAGGGAGAGAGGGAGAGAGAGAGAAACAGGGGAGGAGCAGGAAGCATTAACTCCCCTGTGCCTTGACCAGGCAAGCTTGGGGTTTTGAACTGGCAACCTCAGCGTTCCAGGTTGCTGCTTTATCCCCTGGGCCACCACAGGCCAGGTCCCCTGGTTTCTTAACAGACTTTTCTTAATTTGATTATCTTGACTTCTAATACTTCTGGTTCAGCTGTGCTGTGTAAGTAAAACATTAGGGCTACATATTTTTTGAATGAAATTCATAAAGTTCAGGCTATTTAATTCTGGTGTATTTTTCTTCGACTAGGTTATTGAATGCTGGCATGTCATTTGTGATCTTTACATCCATATTTATATGTCACTGGTTTATAATGGTCACTTTTTTGATTTAGAACACTTAGGGTGTTTATATACATTTTTTAAAGAAACAGACTTAAAACATACTCCTCTTCTTCATCGGTAGTAAAGAGATTCAGCCGGAATCCTGGCTCAGGACCACTGGATTTCTTAATCTCCATTCCTCCCATCAGCTTGGCCAAGAAATTCAGCTCTTCTTTAGCAAGAGGGTTTGGAGCAATGCTTTGCTGCAGGAAAAATTTCATGATTTTTAGCTCCATGAAGGCGATCATATTTCCTGCTGAGACCCAGAGACCCAGTGTGGTATTATAAAATAAAGCAAAACAATAACTGTTTAAATTATTTCTGGGAAGAACTGGGTCCAAATAAAGCACAAAAAACAGGCTTATCCAAAAGAGAAACAATATGCGTCAGAAGCAGAGGCAGCAAACTAGAGATTTGCACACTTTCAAGATGAGTGGAAGGCCCCAGGGGTCCCCATTGTCCTCAAACTACCTTTCTCCTTAAAGGAAGTGAACACCGCTTCCTCCTCAGTCAGTTTGGTTCCCTCAAACTGAAGGCTTCAGGGCCCAGCCCACTCCTTCCAATTAGGAGCTACCACATTGCCCTCAGGTGGTGACCATGGTGAACACACCCTGAATCCATCCCTCCTCTCCCTGCCTTGCCCACTTCAACCCTACCCCCTTCTAACATGGCTCTCTTACCCAGCCTTCCCCTGCTCTGCCTCTTCCATCACTCTGCCACCAGAGTTATCTAAAATACAGTTCTCATCTCACTTCTTGCTTGAAATAAATCCCTCCGCCTCCTGCCTAAGGGACAAAGTCCAAATTGTTTAAGCCCCTTCCTGATCAGGTCCCAGTGTCCCTGTATAGTTGGATCTCTGGCCTACTGCCTCCATTAGGCAGCGATCTAGTCATGTGGGCAAGATGCTGGCTCCCTGCTTCCCCAGATACTATGCTTTCCTGCTCCTCGGTGCCTCTGCTCAAACTGCCGCCTCTATCTGCACGCCCATTTCTCATCCTCGGCTGTTTAGTATCTTACCCACTCTAGAACTCCATTTGAATGTCAGCTCCTCCAGAAAGCCTTCATGATCAGCCCCCTGCCCCTGCCCCACGGGACAGACACGTGTCTTTGTGCAGAATACCCAGTGAGTTCTGCTTCTACCGTGTTAAAGTTATTAGCTCTATCACTGTCTTTTCCAGACTATTGTAAGCCCATTCAGGATGAGACCAGGCTAAACACAGCTTTGTGTCCCTGGGTACTCAGCCCATAGAATTATGTAGTTCAATGAATGTTTGCTGAGTAACTGAATACTCCACGATTTGTCCTATAGCAACCTGGTAGCTAGTTCAGTGAAAATTGGTAAAGACGGAATTCAGAGAACCTCAAACCCCATTTTGAACTTAGCTATCATTATAAGGGAAGTATTGAAAAGGGATGTTGTAATGACTATGTTACACACAGGTGCTGGAGGCAGCAACCACGGATCTAATGGCATTGACATAATGCTAATTTCACATGTCCTGGTGTGCGGTTCCCACTTAATTATGGTGATTTGAGCCAAGCCTAAAATTACCTAATGAATCAAATCACTGAAGGTCTCCATGGGAAACTACAATTAAAAAACCTGGGTACTTATAAGACTGAATGAATCGAGAAGATTGCAAACAACGAGGGAAATGTTGGCTAGCTTTGAAATCTAGAACTCCCGCCCTTTTCCCCATCCAGAGTTTTGTATCTAGAGATAAGCTCAGAAGATAAGTAAGGGAGGTGGAAGCTCACCTGCTTCTCTGAAGCAAAGTTCTTTGATGCTCCAGATGTATGGGTTTCCACAGGCTGGTTCACACTGTACCTGGTTTTCAAGCAAAAACTGTGAAACCATTGTCCCGTTCTTTACACAGACTTCCTTCTGACCCCTAAGCAGAGCTCACAGATCTTACTTGGAGATGTTTAAAAGCATCCGGAAAGGTGCTGGGAGTACAGATTACAACAACTAAGTGCTTGTCAACTGCTCAAACTTCACTTCTTCCTAAGTACCTGGGAAGCTGTGTGGAAGCACCTTGCCTTTTTGAATTTCAGTGGCCACTTAAAATATTTTATCTTTTAAACCTGTTGAGTTACCTTATGTTTGGAAATCTTAGGTGCTCTTTGAAAATGGCAGGGTGCTGCACGCATTGTATCTAAGGGAAATCACTCCAATTGTCAGCAGGATTTTCACAGCAGAAGTCAAGATGGTTTTACTTTTTAAAATAAAACTAACTGATTGATTCAGAGAGAAATAGGAAGGGGAGAGAGAGAAAGAGAAACATCATTTGCTGTTCCACTTATTTATGCATTCATTGGTTGATTCTTTTTTTAAAAAAATGTTTTATTTATTTATTTATCTTTTTACAGGGACAGAGAGAGAGTCAGAGAGAGGGATAGATAGGGACAGACAGACAGGAACGGAGAGAGGTGAGAAGCATCAATCATTAGTTTTTCGTTGCCATTGTGACACCTTAGTTATTCATTGATTGCTTTCTCACATGTGCCTTGACTGCGGGCCTTCAGCAGACCGAGCAACCCCTTGCTGGAGCCAGCGACCTTGGGTCCAAGCTGGCGAGCTTTTGCTCAAGCCAGATGGGCTCGCGCTCAAGCTGGCGAGCTCGGGGTCTCGAACCTGGGTCTTCCGCATCCCAGTCCAATGCTTTATCCACTGTGCCACTGCCTGGTCAGGCCATTGGTTGATTCTTGTATGTGACCTGACTGGGGATCGAACCCACAACCTTAGCATATTGGGATGATGCTCTAACAAACTGAGCTATCCAACTAGAGCAAAGCTGGTTTTTTAAATGAAGCGACCTTCCACCTGACCTGTGGTGGCTCAGTGGATAAAGGGTGGACCTGGCGGTCCTGGCCAGTTGGCTCATTGGATAGAGTTAGTCTGGTGTGCGGATGTCCCCAGTCAGGGCACACATGAGAAGTGATCATCTGCTTCTCTTCCCCTCCCTCTCCCCCTTCTCTCTCTCTTTCCTTCTTGCAGCCAGTGGCTTGCTCAACTGGTTCAAGTGTTGGCTCCAGGCACTGAGGATGGCTCTAAGTGATAGCCTCAGGTACTGAGGACAGCTCAGTTGATTGGAGCATTGGCCCCAGACAGGGGTTGCTGGGTGGATCCCAGTCGGGGCTCTTGCAGGAGTCTGTATCATTATCTCCCCTCCTCTCACTTAAAAAGAAGGGGGTTGACCTGGAATGCTGAGGCTGCCAGTTTTGAAACCTCAGGCTTGCCTGATTAAGGCACATAGAGAAGCAACTACTATAAGTTAATGCTTCCTGTTACCCACCTTTTTCTCTTTCTCAAATCAACTTTGAAAAATCTAAAAAAATAAATAAATGAGCCTGACCAGGCGGTGGCACAGTGGATAGAGCGTAGAACTGAAATGCGGAAGACCCAGGTTCGAGACCCCGAGATTGCCAGCTTCAGCGGGGGCCCATCTGGCTTGAGCAAAAGCTCGCCAGCTTGGACCCAAGGTCGCTGGCTCCAGCAAGGGGTGGCTCGGTCTGCTGAAGGCCCACGATCAAGGCACATGTGAGAAAGCAATCAATGAACAACTATGGTGTCGCAATGGCAATGAAAAACTAATGATTGATGCTTCTCACCTCTCTCCATTCCTGTCTGTCTGTCCCTATCTATCCCTCTCTCTGTCCCTGTGTAAAAAAAAAAAAAGAAAGAAAAAAGAAAGCAACCAATGAATAACTAAGGTGCCTCAATGAAGAATTGATGCTTTTCATTTCTCTCCCTTCCTGTCTGTCTGTCCCTAACTGTCCCTCTCTCTCTCTCTCTCTCTCTCTCTCTCTCTCTGTCAAAAATAAATAAATAAATAAATAAATAAATAAATAAATAAATAAATAAATAAACGACTTGACCTCCCTTGGACTTGAATTCATTCACAAAAGGAGAACATGCTTACATATTAGTTCCCAGTTTCAGCACTCGGTCTCCATGAAGTTCAAACGAACCTTCCTTTGGTGCGGTGACATAGTTTCCACCATGCTGGAATTCTACCCTCTTCATCTCTTCGCCTTTCTTGTTGAACATTCTGCAACACAAAGTTTGACATGATGGAATGTTCTCCCAGCTTGGGTAGTCCTGGAGGCATCTTTATTCTTTGTACCGTGGGACACAAAGGAATTCATGTACTCTTTCAAGAGAAAGATGCCAGCATGGTAATAATAATGATACAAGAATATTTACTGAGTACATGTTATATGCCAGGTGCTTTGTAAGCACTTGAGAGCATTATTATCTATTCATCCTCAGGTTGGGGAAAACAAATGAGCCCATTTAATAGAGGAGGAAATGAATCCTGGAGAACTGGCTGGCTTGCTTTGAGTGCCTGCTAAGGGCAGAGCCGTGACTAGCACCTGACCGCCTACCTGCTGTGCCTTACTGAAGAAAAGAAGGGCCCACCGTGCTGCATTCTGCGTAGAGGCTTGCATTCTGGTTTCCCGGAACCCCAAACAAAGGCCTGACAATTACTGCTGAGAATTCACCTGATGAGTCCAGGAACTTCAGTCCCCCAGGGAACAGGCCCAGACACTGGCAACACAAAGCGACCGTTAGAATTTTGAACTTTGTCCTTTAGAAATATGGACACCTGGAAAAAAAATACACTATTGTCATTTTTTCTTGGTATATTTTCATAGACAAAAGCACTATGGGGATGGGAAGGGTGCAATGAGTTGGGAAAGCTAACTAGTGAGTTTGTAACATTAAGAGAAAAACTCACCATAGCTAACACTTGCAGAGTTACAGTGATTTTACAAATAGAACTTCTTTTGAGCCTCACAGCAAATCTTCTAGGTGAGGTGCATTACCCCCATTTTAAAGATGAGAAAGCTGAGGGTCACAGAGTAAAGTGACTTGCCCAAAGAAGAAAGAGACAAGGCCAGGATCCAAAACCAAAGCGGACTCCAAATTCTACACCCATTCCTTGGATCCCCGGCTAACTTTCCATATAGCTTCTAGGCTTCATCTGTAAGAAACTCATTATCTCCATTTCACAGATGAGGAGTTGGCAGCTCAGAAGTTAAGACATGTCCTCAAGGCCAGCCAGCTCAGAGGGGCAGAGCTGAGGGTTCAAACGGACTCTTGCGTTTCTGACTATGGAGCATGCACTCTTAGCCCCGTACTGGGATGGAAAGAAGGGGCTGGAGTAAGCAAATCCAATTGGCAATTGTTTGAGGGTCTTTTATGTGACTGAAAACAATACCTATGCTGGTTTCTACTGCTGCATTTGTGCACTCGGTATTGAGGTCTTGGTCAGATTAAGTCCCATAAATATTGTAGCAGTTTTATTGGATCTTAGCTTCCTCATTTGTCAAATGAGATTAACTAGAAAGCTCCTTCAAACTCTAAGATTCTACAAGATTATATTTGTAATATCATCGAGGATATTGTGTGCCACACAGTGAAAATACTAGGTGATGAGAATTTGTAAGCTGCCAGTTTAGCATGCTGGTGGTAGGCTGTGTGGGGTACCTCTCAGCTGGGCCACTCCTCGGCTCTGGGTTTTTGGTAAGTTACACAACCTTCCTGTGCATTGATTTTCTTTTTTGGTAAACTGGTGGTAGAATAGTACCTATTCAGTAGGTTAATGTGACAACTCAGTTGGATAATGAACAAGAAGCATTTATCACAGAAGCACTTATCATTGTAAGTGCTCAATAAATTATAGCTAATACTCTTAGTATTACAGTCTCATTGGACACATGCATGTGTAACATATTTAAAAAATAAAATTCAAAAGAAAAGAAGAAATAGAATATGTCTAGCCCCTGATTGTTATTTTCCCTCCATGGACTAGGGAAGATAAATAGATTCCAACTCTGGGATCAATTTTACTTTTAATCCTCATAAATAATTACATTTTCTATGCCTGGAGCAATAATAACCTCAATGTAAAGTAAGATCTCTAATAGCCATTGACTAAAATAAAAAATATGAAAGCACAAATAAGATTAAAGTTTGCATTGCTTTAAAATATTGAAAACTCAATATCATGCTATCAAGACTGTACACATTTGGACATTATGGTATGAATTGTAGTGACATAAGCAGCCATATTGATTTCTCAAGTCTGACAAGACAAAATTAATTATAATGAAAAGATATTTCTAATAATAAGTCTATAACAAAGTCATCGAAATATATTAAACCATAAAACACATTAAGCATTAATTGCTAAATGGGCAAGTGATGAAACATCAGAACGTTCATCAGGAGAAATAGGATTCCCACGTCCTGGCAGTATTCAGCCATTGATCTGTAACATTTGGCTGGTTTTTCAAGTCTGGTCTTTAATGGTATTTCTGCTTGGCTGCAATTTGTCATTGCCTATACAGATTTTCTCTGTTTTCAACAGTCTTGATAGGTTTTAGATTTGATAGCAACACCACCTAACTAAATGAAGAAACCACAGCTCTGATCTAACAGAAGGGTATCCAATGGAACCCAAGTCTCTCTTGTACCCCTGTCCTCCACAGTTTCCCACTCCCAGAGGGCAACCACTGGGATCAGTTTCTATCCTTCCAGAAGCACTTTATACCAGTGGTTTTCAACCTTTTTACACTTGGGGACCAATAAAAATAAGAGAATTATTTCGGGGACCACTAAGGCAGAGATTGCCCTGACCATATGCAAATTCCACTTGAGATCATTGAATCTATAATCATTTTTTTGAGTGTGTGTGTGTGTGGGAGAGATAGAGGGAGTCACAGAGAGGAACAGACAGGGACAGACAGACAGGAAGGGAGTGAGATGAGAAACATCAATTCTTTGTTGCGGTTCCCTAGCTGTTCATTTTTTTCCCCCCCAGGGACAGAGAGAGAGAGAGAGAGAGAGAGAGAGAGAGAGAGAGAGAGAGAGTCAGAGAGAGGGATAGATAGGGACAGACAGACAGGAACGGAGAGAGATGAGAAGCATCAATCCTCAGTTTTTTGTTGTGACACCTCAGTTGTTCACTGATTGCTTTCTCACATGTGCCTTGAACACGGGCTTTCAGCAGACCGAGCAACCCCTTGCTCGAGCCAGTGACCTTGGGTCCACGCTGGTGAGCCTTCTGCTCAAGCCAGATGAGCCCGTGCTCAAGCTGGCGACCTTGGGGTCTCGAACCTGGGTCCTCCACATCCCAGTCCGATGCTCTATCCACTGCACCACTGCCTGGTCAGGCTGCATCTATAATCCAGTGGATCTGTCTGTGGACCAGTGGTTGAAAAGCACTGCTCTATACTATATAACTTTTGCCCAAAGTCATGGAGCTGTGCTGACCCAAAAACATGACTGTTGGGGTCCAGAGCTTGGGCTCATTTTGCCATATCATCCATCTTTCCTGTATGTGTGTTAAATTATGGGAAGGAACAAAGTTCTGTCTAAGAGAGACAGGCTGCAACTTCAGAAGCTCAGAGATATGTTTTTAAAAGTTAGGGTGTAGAATGGTCTGGACCAGACATGACAGGAGGAGGCAGGGTCCACTGGGAGGCAACAGCCAACAAGAGGTCTGAGGGCCTGAGTTAGGCTGGTGGTGACCGGAACGGAAAGAGGGCGTGGACACTGGAAAGGCAGACTCTAGGGGCCTTAGCAGCAGTTAGATGACGAGCAGAAAAGGGGACTCGAAAGCGACGCTCTGGCTCTGAGCCAAGTGAGTGAAGGAACGTTGGTGCCTTCAAAAAAAAAATGAAGTTGAGGCAGGACCTGAATTGTGGAGGTCAGTTTAGGCACAGACATCAAACTGTAGGCACTGGCGGCCCCTTGTGGAGAGTTTCAGGTGGAGATGCTGGTCTAGATGGCAGGGCTGAGGCAAGGGCTGGGTAGAGCTCAGACTCAGGAGTACTACCAGGTAAAAGAGCTGGAAAGTGGGGAGGAGAGCAATTCCTAAAGAGCAGGGGGTGAGCAGAGGCAGAAGGAGGAGGTTGAGAGAAAGGCAAACGAAGAGGAAGGAGTGAGAGGCACAGAGGGGGACGAGGTTAGGGAAGACCAGGATGTATGGTGCCATGACAATCTGGGAAAGGCGAGCGCTTCATGGAGTAGCAGGGCAGCCTCCTAACAGCAGCAGATACTGGAGAGGTCAACAGTATTAAAGGTCTGGGAAAAGGCTTTGCCCCTGAGATCAGGATGGTGGCCTTTGGAGCACATTTCCTCTGGAGAAGGGAAGAGACACATAGGATACCTGGGAAGGAGTGGCAGTACCCTTGTCTTCCTTGAGTCATTTAAAACTGTTGAGCTTTGTTATCACAAAGTTCATCATTATGGAACCAAACACTGAGGACATCACTGACTGGGCAATCTCAGCCCTTGCCTGCCTGACTACTTGGCACTCCGCTTCCCTAGGACAGTAGTGAGTGGCAGGGTGCCCTTGGGCTGCCCACGCACTCACCCGGGTGTGCAGGTCCTGGAAGAAGGTGAGGAGCGTCTGCCGGATCAACTGGAACTCCCCCGCCGAGACACTGCTGTATATCTGCCAGGGGCAAAGCAACAAGAAACAATTCACTTTCACAAGTGAGAAGAAAGTGCAGACAGGTAGGGAAGGTGGGTGCTCGGGATGGGAGCCATTGCAAAGAGACACTCAGCTGCTGGGGAAAGAGGGGCAGCAGGAGAGCCCGCACTGCTCCTCTCAAACCCCATTATGACGTCTGAGCAGGGGCACACCACCTCTCCCATCTCCCACAGACCCAGAAAAGCTGTTCTCCAAGACTTGGCAGAGCATCCACCACCAACCCTTTTCCAAAATGTTAGGAGAAAATGGCTAGGCTCTGTATCATTGCTTTCCCAATTTAGAAGGCTACAGTAAGAGCTCATGAGATGATATTGCCTCTTATATTACTAAAATGGATACTTGAAGATTTTTAGGGTTTCTGTCATAGAATCTTCTCGTTTTTAACAGAGGAATGAGAGCAAGTACTAGGCAAAGAGGTCATTAACTGATGGTATCTTACTTCAATCAGCTTCCGGAAAGTCTCGTCCACTAGATGCAGGAGGTTTGGGTTGTCTCGAATGAATCCCTTGATGGCATCTAAATGATTGAAGGTGACCAGCAGCACATCCTTGGGACGGGGACACAGCAATACTTGATATTTCAAAGCCATAGTCATCAGGTCATAGAGCTGCCAACCCATACATGAACAAAATAAATGGGATCATAAAAGTAGATGTCAGAACCTTCAAACAAGGAAGCAGGCAAGCATTCACTGAAAACCAGTACTGGTATTTGTCACACAGCTCGGGTGACCATATTTGCTACCCGTCTTAACAGCGGGATGATATGAATAATTAGGCCAGGACAACAGAATTAGACTGGGACATTCCTGGGAAAACCAGGATTTCTTGTCAGCTTACTGCTGATGGAACATGTTGAAAAATGCTGGTAGCGTGGGGCCCTGGATCAGGTGCTGGAGTTGGAGAGCATAAACCCAACATCAAACCCTCCATTGCCACTGACTAGCTGAACGGCCCTGGCCAAGCCTCCCCACCTCTCCGAGCCTGAGTTTTTTTTTGTTTTTTTTTGAAATTTTAAATTTATTTTATTTTAGTTATTACTTTTTTTACAGGGACAGAGAGAGTCAGAGAGAGGGATAGATAGGGACAGACAGACAGGAACAGAGAGAGGTGAGAAGCATCAATTATTAGTTTTTCATTGCTGTTGCGACACCTTAGTTGTTCATTGATTGCTTTCTCACATGTGCCTTGACCAGGAGCCTTCAGCAGACTGAGCCACCCTTTGCTGGAGCCAGCGACCTTGGGTCCAAGCTGGAGAGCTTTTGCTGAAGCCAGATGGGCCCGCACTCAAGCTGGCGACCTCGGGGTCTCGAACCTGGGTCTTCTGCATCCCAGTCCGACGCTCTATCCACTGTGCCACTGCCTGGTCAGGCCGAGCCTGAGTTTTCACACCCAGAAATTAGTCTCGAATGTTGCTAAAGCAGTGCTCAGAGGGAAATTCACAGCAGCAGAGGTCTCCAGTTCTCCAATCAATAACCTTTCACCGTAAGAAACTAGAAAAAGAAGGTCAAACTAAATACAAACCCAGGAGAAGGAAGGAAAATAAAGCTTGGAGTAGAAATCAATGAAATGGACAGTTGAAAAATTGATAAAAACAAATGAAACCAAATTCTGGTTCTTTGAAAAGATCAACAAACGTTTAGCTAGACAAGTGATAATTATGTACTTGGACTGACCAAGAAAATAAGAGAGAACACTAAAATTACTAAGATCAGAAATGAAACAGAGAACATCACCATTGACTGATAGAAATGTTCTCTAATGAAATAGTGGCGATGGTCATAGAACATTATAAGTATACTAAAAATCACTGAACTGTACACTGTAAAATGGTGAATTTTTTTTTTTTTTTTAAATGGTGAATTTTATGTTAAGTGAATTATATCTACTTTAAAAATTGCAAAATGATATTATTACAAAACTAGCTGTGGAAAAGACATTAAAGAACAAAGGATTTTGTTTTAAGACCAAAACAAACAAACAAACAAACAAACGTCCCATTACTGCAGAGCTGCTGAGAGGAGGACGTGAGATGACAGGTGTGAGAGTGGCAAGTATAAATTCTTACAACTGTGTAAGAACAACTAACAATTTTTTATTTATTTATTGAATTACTTTTGTGACAGAGACAGAGAGGGACAGATAGGGACAGACAGAAAGGGAGAGATGAGAAGCATCAATTCTTTGTGTGGCTCTTTGTTGCAGCTTCTTAGTTGTTCATTTATTGCTTTTTCATATGTGCCTTGACCAGGGGGCTGCAGCAGAGTGAGTGACGTCTTCCTCAAGCCAGCAACTTTGGGCTTCAAGTCAGTGACCAGGGGGTCATGTCTATGATCCCACACTCAAGCCAGCAACCCCGTGCTCAAGCTGGCAACCTTGGGGTTTCAAACCTGGGTCCTCTGTGTCCCAGTCTGACGCTCTATCCACTGTGCTACCACCTGGTCAGGCTTTATTAATTTTTTTTTTAGAGGGAGAAAGAGGAGGGGAGAGTGAGAGAGAGAGAAAGAGAGAAACTTTGATTTGTTGCTTCACTAATTTATGCATTTACTGGTTGATTCTTGTATGCGCCCTGACCGGGGATTGAACCTGCAATCTCAGCATATCAGGAGGACACTCTCAACAACTGAGCTCCCTGGCCAGCGCTGTATAAGAACAATTTTAAATGATGAAAGTACATACTTGATACCAACAAGCCCCATGTATGGTATGACCATCCACGAACAACCAGAGGTAAGAAACTGGTGAGGACCAAAGTGGTCAAGATAGGTTCTATGAAAGGAGGTTTCAGACTGGCTGAGGGAGAGGAAAGACAGTGCAGTAGAGGGGAGCAGCATGCATGAGGGTCTGGAGGCAGCTATGAGTTACTATTTTCCTGGGAGAATGAGAAGCCTGGACAGGACAGTTCTGACCATTTACTAGATGGTGGGAAATCTAGTTGAAAAAGTATGGCAAGTTAGAATAGTAAAAGTTTTAAAAAGACAGGCAAAATAATTCTGACTCCATGTGGTAGCAGTTAGGGGGCCACTGAAGTTTTCTGAGCTGACATGATAAAAGTGGAGACTAAACAAGAGTGGCCAGTCTGGCAATGATGAGATGTGAGAGAAGGGAGAGACTGGATTTAGGGAGATTAGCTAAGGTCTGGCTCTTAATAGGTTTGCAATAATAACAGCTGACTGTTTGAATGAAAGAAATTTTGTTGGAACATCCCAAATTCAAGGCCTGGAATGAAATGGTGGGAATGGAAAAGGCAGAGAAAAGAACACATGATACTTAGAAGGAAGAGCTGTCAGTACATGGTGGCTACCGACTACATACATTTGGGGTATAAAGATGAGGGCTGTCCAAAATGACTACCGCATTCCCAACTTAAAGCCTGGGAGAAGGATGATGCTACTGGTGGAAGCAGGGCAGTCTGGTGGAAAGGGGACAGAAGAGCCAGTTTGGGAGAGAGGTTACAGACTCATCTGAGGCAGGACTGAAAATATTAACCGCTACCACCGGAGTGTTGTGCCAAACACATTTAATACGTTACCTCATTGATCCCATTTAACCTTCACAAGAATTCTACAAGCTAGATATTATCCCAAGTTTGAAAACAAAACAAAATACCTACTTTCACGTAGTGAAAAGTGGCAGGGTGAGATTTGAACTCAGGATGAGCAGATCACAGGGCATTTGCTAGAACTTTCTATATGATCCCATTTCTCCAACATGCAGCTAAACATTTCACTTAGAAAGTGGCATATAACAGGAACCGCCTAGTGTGTGTATGCACACACATGTGTATGATGTTAAAGATATAGATTTGAGACTCTCTACCATCGTTATCAAACATTAAGTTGCTGTTGTATATAGGACACCATGCTAGGAATAAGGATAAAAATAAGTATAAGATGAAGAAATGGAAGTTCAGAGCTGTGCGGTAAATGGAGTCTCACAGCCAGTAACTGGTAAGGCTAAGACCTGAATCCAGGTCTTTTGACTATAAATTCTATGTCCTTTCTCTATGGAAACCTAAACCTTCTTAAAGGCAGAGGGAGCACAACACAGAGAGCCGAACAGGTAATTAACATTTTATTGAACATTTACTATGTGCCAGCCAGGCCTATGTGTGTCATTGTGTATGTTTCTCACTTAATCCTCTCTCAGGGCTGATGAAGTAGCTCTTGTAATCCCCATTTTATAGATGAGAAAATGGAGACTCAGGGCAATGAAGTAACTTTCCAAAGGTTAAGTGGCAGCGGGTAAGATGACACAATTACAGGCAGTCTGTCTCCCTGAGGTTTCCAGATACCAGCAATACGTGAGCATTGGTTTTGCATGCATGGCATCCACTGTCATAATTTTATTTCTTTTCTCTTTGAGATTTTATTTATTAATTTTTAGAGAGAGAAGAGGAAAGAGAGAGAGAGAAGAGGAAAGAGAGAGAGAGAAAGAAGGGGGAGGAGCTGGAAGCATCAACTCCCATATGTGCCTTGACCAGACCAGTGCAGGGTTTTGAACTGGCGACCTCAGTGTCCCAGGTCGACGCTTTATCCACTGCGCCACCACAGGTCAGGCCCACTGTCATGATTTTAAAATCCACACAATAGAGGAACTTGAAAAGAAATTATTATTTTAAGAAAATTAACTGAAGTCCACATTTTGTTCAGATTTCATTAGTTTTCCCCTGACGTTCTACTTCTGTTCCAGGATCCCACATTACATTTAGTTATCGGGTCTCCTCAGGCTGCTGTTAGCTGTGACAGTTTATCTGACTTTCCTTGCTTTTGGTGGCCTTGACAGTTTTAGGGACTGGTCAGGTATTTTATAACATTACCTCTGAATGATATTAGATGTTTTTCTCATGATTAGACTAGGATTGTGGGGTTGGGGGAGGAATATCACACAGGTAAAGTGCTATCCTCGTCACACTGTATCAGGGTACACGCTACCAAACGACTCACCACTGTTGGTGTTGACCTTGATCACCTGGCGGAGGTAGTGTTGGTCAGTTTTTCCAACTATTTTTTTCCCTCCTTTCCATACTGTCCTCTTTGGGAGGAAATGACTAAGTACAGCCTACACATAAGGTGTAGGGAGTTATGCTCTTCCTTTGTGAGCGCAGAATATCTCTATAAATTATTTGAAAATTTTCTAAATGGGAGATTTGTCTATTCTTTGCAACTTATTTATTTGGAATTATTATTTTAAAAATCATAGTGTGCTAATAATTTATTTCCCAAAGAGATAGATATGTTCATATTATAAGTAAAGATTGAACAGCTTTGAATGTGCTTTAAAAAAATGCCTGCTTGTCAGAGATGAGATTTGTCAAGAATAAAGCAGAATTAAAGTTTTTAGGGTTGGGTTAAGGTATTCATAAATATTGGCATGAAGACCTGCACTTTTGGCCCTGGCTGGATAGCTCAGTTGATTAGAACATTGTCCTGGTACGCCAAGCTTGCAGGTTCAATCCCTAGTCAGGGCATGTACAAGAATCAACTAGTAAATGCATAAATAAGTGGAACAATAAATCTATGTTTCTCTCTCTCTTTCTCTTTCCTTTCCTCTCCCTCTCTGTCTCAAAAGAAACAAAACAAAACAAAAAACAAAAAAACTCCAGCACTCTCTTTGGGCCAGTGGAATGACATAAACAATGGTGAGATTCATAAGGATAACTTCTGAGGTCCTTTTCAACTCTGAAACTCAACAACTAATATTTACAAGACCATTTTTGGGGCAAGGCACCATTGCATACATCATCTCATTGCATTACAGTCTACGATCATCCACAAAAGATACAAGAAATGCAATTAAAGGGACAGAAGCAACTGTCTGCTCACCTTATCCATGCTGGCCTCATTCAGTCTCATAATGGAGGCATGAGCCAGGCGGTCATAGATAGTCCTTAGGGCCTTCTTGGAGTAGAGCTCTTGGGGTTTGAACAATTCCTCTATAAAGGTTTTATTGAACATGGTTAAGATGATGTCATGAAGAACTGTAGAGACAAGAGGGAATACAGCTGAGCAAGATACTGGAGGAAGCTTTATTCAGGAAATGCTCTCTGTGTACAAATGGAATGGAGGACCTAGGCCCGTGATGGCGAACCTATGACACGCATGTCAGCACTGACACGAGTAGCCATTTTCGATGACACGTGGCCGCATGCAGCTACATACCAGAGAAGTATGGGTCGCATGCTGAGAAGGACGTTTCATCCTCATCTCCTGCACGACCAGGTGCAGTAGCCAATGAGAAAACATTTGCTGTAGTGTAGACACTCTGTGCTGGAGGTCTGTAGGCCAAAACAACAGAACTCTGGCACAGAGTGTCTAGCTCTGGGACTTCCGGTTAGGTCATTTTTCTCGAAGTGACACACCACCCGAGTTATGCTCGTTTTTTTGGCGAAATTTGACACACCATGCTCAAAAGATTGCCCATCACTGCCCTAGGCCTATGTGAGTGGGGATGCTGATGTGCTTGGTGAGATCTGCCCCCTGGGGAGAAAGCACACCGATGTTCCAACAGAAGGCAGGGGCCAGTGTGCTTTATGAGACCATCTTAGGGCAACACAAATGTGACAATGTACAAATGTGTTGTGCTTCAGAGGTTACAAACCATTCTTTTATTTTATTTTATTCATTTTAGAGAGGAGACACAGAGTGAGAGAGAGAGAGAGAGAGAGAGAAAGAGAGAAAGGGGGGAGGAGATAGAAGCATCAACTCCCATATGTGCCTTGACCAGGCCAGTGCAGGGTTTTGAACTGGTGACCTCAGTGTTCCCAGGTCGACGCTTTATCCACTGCGCCACCACAGGTCAAGCTACAAACCATTCTTACACACATTATCTCACTTGACAACAGGGGAAATGTTTCTTCTTTCTTTAAAAATTATTCCTATCAACATTTTAGATTAGGTTTCTTTCTTAACATGAGAATAGCATCATTCTTTTGTTGTTTGTTTTGCAAATCTATAACATTTTTATTTAAATTTTATAAAAATGAGACCAATAATAGTAATTGAGTATTTTTTTGCAAAACATTTAATGAAAATAGACAAGTCTACCCTGTTTAGAGATGAAAATATTTCTAATGTTTCTACAAGACAGGTACTTCAGATTAGTACCATTTTAGAATGCCTTAATTTTTACATTTAATTTTAATATTGATATTACACTGTAGTGCTATGTCTCATACTGTTCAAATGAAAAACTTTCATCTAGTGAGAATAGAAGGTCCTAAAGCATGTATGTATAAGCCAAAGTGTCTGTAATTCTATTTCTTTTCTTTTTTTTTTTTACAGGGACAGAGAGAGAGTCAGAGAGAGGGATAGATAGGAACAGAGAGAGGTGAGAAGCATCAATCATTAGTTTTTCATTGCCATTGCGACACCATAGTTGTTCATTGATTGCTTTCTCACATGTGCCTTGACCGCGGGCCTTCAGCAGACTGAGCAACCCCTTGTTGGAGCCAGCGACCTTGGGTCCAAGCTGGAGAGCTTTTTGCTCAAGCCAGATGGGCCTGCACTCAAGCTGGCGAGCTCGGGGTCTCGAACCTGGGTCTTCCACATCCCAGTCTGATGCTCTATCCACTGCGCCACCACCTGGTCAGGCTATAATTCTATTTCTTCATTTACTCATTCATTTTGGTATTCTTTTGCTGCTCAAATATCATTAGTTGAGGTCTAGAAAACCCCTCTGGTATAAGAAATAGAAACAAGTATGGCTGAACACAGATTATTCTTTTTTTTATTTAAACATTTTATTTATTTATTTATTTATTTATTTTACAGAGACAGAGTGGGATAGATCGGGACAGACAGAAAGGAATGGAGAGAGATGAGAAGCATCAATCATCAGTTTTTTTTTTATTGCCATTGCGATATCTTAGTTGTTCACTGATCGCTTTCTCATATGTGCCCTGACCGTGGGCCTTCAGCAGACCGAGCAACCCCTTGCTGGAGCCAGCGACCTTGGGTCCAAGCTGGCGAGCTTTTGCTGAAGCCAGATGGGCCTGCACTCAAGCTGGCGAGCTCGGGGTCTCGAACCTGGGTCTTCTGCATCCCAGTCCGATGCTCTATCCACTGCGCCAGCACCTGGTCAGGCAGATTATTATTAATTAAACCATATACATTCCTGCCTAAAGGTGAGAGAATATGGATGCTAAGAATATATGTATATAAACTTGAAAGAAAGCCAGTTACTTAAAATAATTACACAAAATCAATTATTAAACGTGATTGATTATTACTGAAAGATACAAGTGCTTCTTTTGCCACATAAAGGACATACCAGGTATTGACTGTGGCCATAAATCTTAGAAAGTGAAGCAGGGTAGAGCACTGAGGTCATGACTTCAGGTACTCTCTTTACCTTTAAGGAATTTATAGAAGTATACTGAAGGTTCAGGTCAGCATTTTAAAGCATCTTAAACCATTTTTTGGGGGGTAGGGCAGGGGGAGCTCAGGGCTGGCTGTATTTAAATATTTTTAAATTGATTTTTTATTTAAAAATATTTTTAGGAAAGAGCGAGAGAGAGAGAAGGGAGAGAGAGAGAAGAAAGGAGAAGGAGAGAAGAAGGGAGAGAGAGAAAAAGGAAGAAGGAAAGAGAAGAAGGAAGAGGGAGAGAGAAGGAAGAGAGAGAGAAGCATCAATGTGCAGTTCCACTTAGCATTGTGTACTTATGCTTCTCTTATAGGGTTGAACCTATGACCTTGGTGTGCCCGGACGACACTTTATCCACGGAGTCACCCAACCAGGGCAATTTAAAACACTTTTATTTTTGATTTTCTTAGGGTGACATTGGTTAATAAAATTATATAGGTTTCAGATATACAATTCTATATGAATTTAAATCTTAAATGGAAAGACTACAGAGAGAGTGGAGAGGGGGAAGGGAACTCCCACCACTTGGCAAAAAAGAACTGATACTCCTTACAGAAGTGCTGAACTCACACTTGACCTTTGGATTTTATTCTAGACTCCTTCCTAATAGTCAGGAAGAACCAAATCCATTACCAACACAGAGTATCCCTGTGGACATATTTCAGCCCATTGCAGCTTGCCTTAAATGTACACTAAAATATCCCCCCTGCCCCCCACCATATGGACAGCTTGGAGACAACTTCTGGGCTTGCT
Source organism: Rhynchonycteris naso (assembly GCA_037038555.1). Classification (NCBI taxonomy): domain Eukaryota; kingdom Metazoa; phylum Chordata; class Mammalia; order Chiroptera; family Emballonuridae; genus Rhynchonycteris; species Rhynchonycteris naso. The sequence continues at coordinate 210,254,733 of CM072997.1, read as the reverse complement.
TCATACATGGTCTTTTGCCTTTGACCTAAATGAACAAGAATCTGCAGGAAGCCGGGTTTCTCACATTTTTCTTACTGCAGCCTGTGTGAAACGCAGAATTGGCAAGGAAACAGGCACAACTGAAAAGCCACACGAGGCCTTGAAAGGCAGAACTTGAATTTTCCACAGATTTATGTAGGCTGGAAGGGTGGGGGGAAAGTGCCATAGAGAATTCAAGTTAAAAAAATCATGGCCCTGGCCAGTTGGCTCAGTGGTAGAGCGTTGGCTCAGCGTGTGGTTGTCCTGGGTTCGATTCCGGGTCAGGGCACACAGGAGAAATGACCATCTGCTCCCCCCTCCCCCATCTCTCTGTTCTTCTGCAGCCATGGCTTGGATGAAGCAAGTTGACCCCAGATGCTGAGGATGGCTCCCTGGCCTCCCCTCAGGCACTAAAATAGCTTGGTCACTGAGCAATGGAGCAATGGCACCAGATGGGCGGAGCATGGCCCCATAGAGGGCTTGCCAGGTGGATCCTGGTCAGGGTGCATGCAGGAGTCTGTCTCTGCCTCCCTGCTTCTCACTTAAAAAAAAAATCACATCAGCTCTAATTATGTAAATGCTTACAAACGGTTGCCATTCACCTAGGTCAGTGGTTCTTAACCTGGGTTCTTTCAAACCCTAGGGGTTCGATGAGTCAGTCTCAGGGGTTCGGAGAAGCCTCTGCCACGGAGGCCAGAATAAAGTAATATCGTAATTTGTTGTGAGTTCATGCACTTTGTTGGTTTTGTTCTTTGAGCAAGGTGATGTTCATGCACGGCTCATTTTGTGCACCAGTAAAAAAACATATACCTATGTCTTGAATTTGGAAAAAAAAGATCATATTTTATTTATCACTAAAGAAGGGTTCGGTGAATGCGCATATGAAACTGGTGGGTTCAGTACCTCAAAAAAGGTTAAGAACCACTGCTCTTGGGTCTTACAACCCTTAGCAGGATCTAGGAAAATAGCTTAGACTGAAACAAATCAGTTTTAAAAGAAAGAAAGATGCAAGGAGATTGTCAGTCACTTTGTTAAAGTGAAAAGCAAAACGAAGCCTTTCCCTCTGGGACGTGAATAGCAATATATCACCATGGCTCTTTGCACAAGAACATCCAGAAAGCTCACTGATTGGAAAGAGAGCACAGCAGGCCATATCCTTGTGGGCAGAGCAGTGACCACAAATTTCCCAAGGGGAAAGTGGCAGTTCTGTGGTTGGGACCCAGTACCCAGGGTTCCACCTCTCATATAATTCTTTGGAAAGAACACAAGGGCACATATGAACATGCTGCAACATCTCACAACATATTTCACCTCATGCTTGGTTGAGGTGGGCCTACTATGTACCAGAAACTGAGATAAACCAGGGCACAGAGAGGGAGGAAAAGTTGTCTTTACCCTGGAGAAGCAGCAATCCAGGTCATATTTAAGTTAAATCTGGGAAATAATTTAACCACACCTGTCAGCCTATCTCAGTGTTAGTTTTTAGCCCTCACAGGAGCTTTGCAGGATTTCATGAGGCTCCAGAATGCACTCTGAGTCAGTTTTTTTCAGGAAGATACTAAGGCCCGGGAGTGAAGTGATTTTTCACAGATTATAAAGTTAGCTTTTGCACATTATTTTTTTTAAAATATATACATTTAATTTATTTATTCATTTTAGAGGAGAGAGAGAGAGAGAAGGGGAGGAGCAGGAAGCATCAACTCCCATATGTGCCCTGACTGGGTAAGCCGAGGGTTTTTGAACCGGCGACGTCAACGTTCCAGGTCAATGCTTTATCCACTGCGCCACCACAGGCCAGGCCCTGAACATTATTTTTGAATGCTAAAGTTAAAATAAAGTCCAATGATTCAATTATGTATACTAAAAGCATTCAAAATCCACACTGTTCACTTGAAATTCTGCCACATGTCAAGCAGTGGGCCAAAAATTGCTCAGGAGAAGTGGCCAAAGATGGTTGTGAAATATAATTAAAGTGTATCAAGCTCAATTGGACTTTTTGTTGAGCCTGGCCTGATGGAATAATTCTCTTGATGAAAGCACTTGTTGTAAATTTAATTGTTTATGGGAACATGCAATTTGGAACCAAGGGTAAAAGAGAGAAGCTGCTACTTCTGGATGGGTACCACGTTCCAAATCCTTCCGATGTTCCAGGCACTGGGCTTAGAACATTCCAGGCATTATCTCATTTAACCCCGCAAGACAACTCTGATTAATTATCCTGATTCTATCACGGAGGAAAAACTGAGTCTTAGAGAGGTTCAAGTCCAAGGTCACACAGCTAGTGGCGGAACTGGAATTAGAGTGGGGCTGTTTGATTAGACTGACTGTACTCTTAAATATTATATATGTTATCTCCTCAGCATATGTGGTGTAGTGAGAGCATTTAACATACGGAGGATGGTGGCTGATGACATGCATAAACTGCACCCAAATGTCAAATAATGTCAAATGATGAAAGGTACTCGTGACATTTAGAGATGAGAGAGGCTCAGGTTTTACTCTGAGGAAATGGCAGCTTTTTCAGGTTTGCTGCTAGGTGTAGGTGAAGGGGAAGCTGAAGACTTGGCATGATAGGGCCATTCTGCATGCATGGTATCATGCTTTCTGCCCACAATCCTGGTAGCCATGCAGTCACATGCTTCCATTTTTTTCTCAGCTGCTCAAAGGTATCTCTGCGTGCTAAGGAGAATTACTCAAGGAAGGTCACTCACGTTGAACCACAATTCTTAGGTTACATGATACTATCACAGAATTGCTTTAAGGACTACAGCACAGGACAACCTACCCAGAAGTGTAGCTACTGACCCAGTTGTCCCCACAGAGCTTAGAACTAAGGAAGAGAGAAAAAAGTACCTCAGGTGGAACATGGCCCTTGTGCCTCAGTTTGCTTGGTTCTCATCTTACATGCTGTATTTACACAAAAGATTCAAATATATCACTAATGTCTTGGCTGGAGAAAAACCCATGCCTATTATTTTACTTTAAAATATTTAGAGTGGTCCCACTTGAAGCCCTGTTGATAAAGGACTAAGTGAGAACCTGTGGATGCAGACTGAATACATGCAGCTCGAAGATAGCATACCTCGTTTTCTGTCCACCTCTGTCCATTCATCTATATGAAGCATATAAAAAGAAAACACCAGTTCATGAAGCAAGAACATCATTTGCAAGGAGGCTTTAAAAAAACCAATTCCAGTGATCTGGTCTATGAAACTCTATATTTCATGTTTGCATTAATGTCGAATGTGAACACTCTGCCTTCCATGTGAAATTTTTAAAAGGATGATGGATAAACAAGTTCCAAAAAAAGCCCTAGGGAGGTGCTATCTTAGAGAGTGGCTTAGGAGGAGAGGAAACTCAAGGTGATTAGCTACCCTAGGGTTTGTCTTTAAAGGCCCAAGAAGACATTCTCTCTACTGCTACAAGAATATAGATTATTCAAAATGAGGCTTTTAAAAAACACTAACTTCTATGAGGAAGAATAATTCTAAGAACAGGAAGACAAGGGAGTTTCTTTTTATATAACCTAATTTTCTTTTTATTAATGTCAGATTTCCCTTTCAAGAGTACAGACAGAACTGCTCAAATTAGAAAACTTGAAATGTGAATTAAGAAAAAAATAATAAATGAGGTCCTGGCTGGTTGGTTCAGTGGAGAGTGTGTTGACCCAGTGTGCAGATGTCCTGGGTTTGATCCCCAGTCAGGGCACATGTGAGAAGCAACCATCTGCCTCTCTCCTCCTCCTTCTCCCTCTTCTCATATCCCTTCTCTCCCTCTTCCCCTCTTGCAGCCAATGGGCCAATTGGTTCAAGCATTGGTCTCAGGCACTAAGAATAGCTTGGTTGATTTGAGCATCAGTCCCAGATGGGAGTTGCCAGGTGGATCCTGGTTGGGCACATATGGGAGTCAGTCTATCTTTCCTCCTCTAACTTAAAAAAGAAGAAGAAAAAAAAGTCTTATTTGTTTTTTATTTATTATTTATATCTGGATGTATGACTTCAGGTAAAAAGAGGGGAGTAACGGTAGGGCCACTGTAAAGAAAACTCATGAGGACAAAAGCAGTCAGGGGCATGTCAAGAGGAAACCAAGTAAGAAACAATGTGGCCTGACCTGTGGTGGCGCAGTGGGTAAAGCGTCAACTTGGAACACTGAGGACCCCAGTTCAAAACCCCAGGCTTGCCTGGTCAAGGCACATATGGGAGTTGATGCTTTCTGCTCCTCCCCCCTTCTCTCTCTCTCTGCCTCCTCTCTCTAAAATGAACAAATAAAAATCTAAAAAGAAAAGAGAAACAATGTGTCAGACCAGGTGATGGCACAGTGGATAGAGTGTTGGACTGGGATGCAGAGGACCCAGGTTGGAAACCCCAAGGTCACTGGCTTGAGCATGCAATCATAGACATGACCCTATGGTCTCTGGCTTGAGCCCAAAGGTCATTGGCTTGAGCCCAAAGGTTGCTGGCTTGAACCCAAGGTTGCTGGCTTGAGCAAGGGTCACTTGCTCTGCTGTAGCCCTCCAGTCAAGGCACAAATGAGAAAGCAATCAATGAACAATGAAGGTGATGAAATGAAGAATTGATGCTTCTCATCTCTCTCCCTTCCTGTCTGTTTATCCCTGTCTGTCCTCTCTGTCTCTGTCACAATAAAAAAAAAGAAAAGAAAAAAAAAAGAAAAAGAAAGACACAATGTACTTGGCTAGAGAAATCTGCAATAATTAAATTTCTTTTTATTTTATTCATTTTAGAGAGGAGACAGAGAGTGAGTGAGAGAGAGAGAGAGAAAGAGAGAAAGGGGAGGAGCTGGAAGCATCAACTCCCATATGTGCCTTGACCAGACCAGTGCAGGGTTTTGAACTGGCGACCTCAGTGTTCCCAGGTCGTCGCTTTATCCACTGCGCCACCACAGGTCAGGCTGCAATAATTAAGGCTCTTTATGGGTTGAGACCTGGCTCTACAATTTACTAGCCATATAACTTTAAGCAACTTGTTTAACTTTAGTTTCTTCATCTGTAAAATGGGGGTCATAACTGAACCTACCTCATAGGGCTGTTGTGGGGATGAAGTATGAAACATTAAGCACTTAGCTGGCTTCTCTTCTAGTTCTGCTTTCTCTACTGAAGAACTCTGGACACCACCCATAAAGGATGAAAGATGAACTTTTTCCCCTCCTTATTTTTTGGAAAGATTTCAATCTAGAAAAACTACTCCCAGATAAACGAAGTTCTACATACATTATATTGAAAAAACATTTTGTAATGAATGGTCTCCATTGGAAACATTTGCCACTAGATTGGTTCAAAAGTGATTTCTGCAGTTATAATCAAAACACATGTGTCTTCAATGCACAATTCTAATAGCTCCGAAGAGATCAGTGGAAGTAGAGCCAGTGCTGAGCCCTCAATGGCTGCAAAGGGCTCCCATTGCAAGGTCAGACTCCTCTGGGAAAATTCATCATCTTTCTTCCACAACAGTCACAGGCATTTGGAGAGAAAACACTGGGGAAGCAGCACCAAGAGTCAGGTCTTTCTAAAGCAGGTACTGGCTTCTGTAGCATAATGTCCACATCTTGTATCTTATGGCATTTATTATATAGGCGGTCTTGCCTAATAGGCTCGTGGGAATTCAGGAAGGTGGAGTGGCCACCCTCCAGAAGGCACGTTTGTGAACAGTGATTCTGCAAGGGGCTCACCTACTCTAAGGGACAATGACTACCGGCTGCTGACAAAATGGAGCTGGGAAACGCAAGCCCAGGGATAGGAGGCATTCCTGCAGGCAGTGAAGCTCAGCTCCAGCAGGGGTCTCTGCAGGGCTGTGTGCTCTTGGCCCCTTCCTCTTGAGGATCCAGGGGAAGGTAAATGATGTCCTGTTTTTCTATTATTTCTCCAGATGACTTGTTTGTGACAATTCCACTTTAGTTATATTTTGAGTGGGAGGCATGCCGAGGCTATCCAGAGCTGCCTGTTGAATTGGAACTAGAAAAATAAAAATAGAACTTCGCCACCATTTGATTGTTCAGTACTACACTGTGACCTTCATGTATTGGAAAAATCACTGACTGGCTCTATGCCTCAGTTTCCCTTTCTATAAAACGAGGAATGCAAACCAAATGTAATAGGCTCTTATTTATGAGCATTTTTTAAGAGGACAGGAGTGAGGCAAAAGCAGGTTTTTATTATTCTCACTATTGCTTAAACTGTGGGACAACATTCAATATGCAATGCTCAAAAGTTGCTCCACAGAGAGAGCACTTCCTTTCTGTTGAATGTTAAACCAGAGGCAGCATTGTGGGGAAAAACTGCACTATCTGTACCGGCCTTGTGGGAGCAGGATGGCCTCCAGGAGACCAATTAGTTGTGTAAGATAATGGAAACATCTATAAGAAATATGGTTTCCATTCAAAGCTTCAACAAAGACTAGTTTACTGTGTGTCTGGAGTTTTATTGGTCTCGGTAAACAGGCATCTGGCACAGTGGTTCCTGCTTCCTGCACCTACACTCACTCCAATGGTGGCATAGATTAGTGTTTCTCAACTTTGAATCCCTTACTCTCAACCCTGCTTTTGCACTCTGTCTTCTACAAGTCCCCTTCAGCCAACTGCAGTACTTTCTGTTATTTAAAACAATCAGTGGGTATATTGGATATATTTTTAAAGTCTCTCCTTCTCCTCCTGACCTTCCAACCCCCACAAAGATTCTGGTACAGTAACCCCCAGGTATGGAAGTATAGTGAAGTAGTTAAGGACATATTGCTTAAAAGGATGAGCTCTAGAGTCCAATGACCTTAGTTCAAATTCTTTATTCTTCCTCTTACCAGCTATGTAACCCCGGGCAAATTAACCTTAGTGTCCCCATCTATAAAATGGGGATAGTAGAATTACTTCCATGAGAGGATTGTAGTGGGGATTTAAGGTATTCAGGGAAGTCCTGGGTTCATGGTAAGGGCTTAATAAATGTTTGTTGCTGTTGTTTTCGTTGAGAAGATACATTCTCCAGTTTTAGAATCAGTTACCAAACCAGACTGATCAAAAGCCCTACCTTCAGTCAGTGTGCAGAAGGGCTAGATCATGCTCCACCCAGCATCTCACATGTTGCTTGACACTCATACCAACTGTGGAAGGAATGAGTGTGTGTATGTAAATTACCAAAGGTGGCTGAAACTCCCTTAAGCTGTATCTAGCAGACCCCGAAGGACTATAGATCCTGAAGACAAAGGAAGCCAGTCCCCTAGTATTCCCAGGGTTCTGCCTAGACCTCCTCTTAAAAGACATCTGGTACTTATTGTGTTAAATATGTTAAATACATACATATCTTGTTCAATCCTTACAACTTTGCTATATGCTATGTTTTATTATTTCCATATTATGTAAAAAGAAACAGGCTTATAGAGGTTATACTCTAAGGTCCTACAACTAGTTAAATGGCAAAGCTGGAATTGGGACCCATATCTGTATGACTCCAGAGAGCATGCTCTTAATTGCTAATTTACAGTGCCTTCCAAGATGCAGACTACCCATCCAATAACTACCTGTCAGCTCACTAATACCATTAGCCCAAGTGAATCACACAACATAGGCACCAAGGAAAACCAGAACCCTCTTGAGGAAGAAATGGCAACATCATATAAAACAGTGAATTTAGATCATCAGTTTAACATTAACTGAGCACCAACTTGTTCTGGTCTAGGTATTATGCTAGGTGCTAGAGAACAGAGATGAATAAGAAAACCATGCGGGGGAGACACATACACAGACCATTATAGGATAATACGGTCAGTGATAAGGTGGAAGGCACACATGGGTGCTATGGAAGTATGTGCAGGCCCTTTCCCTCCCACGTGAAGGAAAGGAATCTTAAGCTGAATAATGCAATGAGAGGGGAGTTAGTAACATGGAAAAGGGAGGTTTGGGGTAGAATGGAAATCACTAGCATGGAAACAGGAATGAATATGCTTTAAATGGAGAACTACAAGCAGTTTGGTATTAAGATACAAAGTAGGAGGCAGGCAGGATGGCACAGGTGGACAGAAATCAGATTAGGAAGGGCCCTGAAATGTCCTCCCAAGAATTTGGCCTCCACCCAGACGGCAGTGGAAAGCTGACAAAGGGTTTTAAGTGGCAGGGAGTATGGACAGATTTGCATTTTAGAAAGCTCGCTGGCAGCAGTGAACAGAATAAATGGAGGGGGCATGCTATAGGGAGTTCTTTTTATCTCTTTATGAATGAACTTGGACTCAATCACACAGACACAGTAGTGAATATCTGAATATGTATACTTAACATCAATTGACCATACAGAGCCTGGAGAGACTAAATGTTTTAATCAGTGGCCATATCAGTTTCCTATATGTCAATCTTTGTTCCTCTACATTGAAGTATAATATTTAACCTCAGGAAAGTTGGTGAAAGCAGTTGTTGGTTGAGAAGGGAGAAAAAGAGGGGGAGAAAAAGGATGGTAGAGAGTTCTGGGTCGTCGTTTCTCTGGGGATTGAGTGGGGTGTACAAGGGAGACAGATTTTGCATTTTAGAAACTCTCATATAATTATTTCCACAATTGTATCTATTCCAACAATTGTGAAGGGAAAGAACGATAACTTCCTTATGTTTTCTCCTTTATCTATGTTATCTCAGGACCTCACCTTTTTGGAAATAGCTTCTAAAATCAGTAAGGCTGGCTTCCAGTTTATGAAAAAGGATACTACACAGAGGAATGGAGGATCAAAGCCTATTCCATGGGGGAAAGAGGATGCTTGGACTAGCAAAAATGTTGCCAGGTGGTGGGCAGCTGGCCCCCTACACTTGGGAGGGACCAATTGTCAGGAGAGATTGGGAAATCACCTCGACAATTTGAGGGGATGAGGAAATTGGAGGAGGGAGTATGAGGTACTGTAATAATATCCGACGTGTTGTTATATATCCCTATGCTGTGAAAAGTTCTTTTGGGTAATCTGACTCTTGAGGGGCTGTGGACGAGGCTGTGGTCGTTGTGAGAAATGTCCCTGGCTATAAGAGCGCAGTGTGCAGGGGTGCTGGTCAGTATGCAGCGGGGCGGGTATTGGGGCGTGGGGCTGGCTGTGCAGGCCGGGCGTCTCTCACCTCTGCGGGCCTTGTCTCCCGGTATGTTCTGGGCCCGCAGCCGCTGGTCCAGGATGTAAAGCATCTCCCCGCCCAAGTTCAAGAAGAGCAGTGGTAGCGTCCTCATCGACATGATGCCGAAAGCGAGCAAGGCTGATGGAGACCTGATGCCGGGCAGCCAAAGACCTGAAGGCCCAAACCACCGCGTCTTCGCAGCCTGGTTGCTAGGGTAACGCGGCGCACGGCCAAAGCAGCCAATCAGCATTCACTTTGTTCAGAGGCGCCCGGGTGAGGACGCTTATTGGGCTGGGTGCCCGAGACTTACAAGACGGATTGGGCCTTAGGCGGGTTTGCTGCGGCCCAGGTTCGGAGCGCTGATCTTGACTTTCCCCGTAGCGCGCGGAAAGGCAAAGGATGGGCAAAGGTAATGGGTAACGGGGTCGCGCCGAGGAAGCGGCGGGCCCCGTGCTGACCACGCCTCACCCACCCCCGCTGCGTGCGGGTGCCCGAGAACGCGGAAAACCCAAGCGAAATTTTAGGGCGGTCCCCGAGCAGATGGACCTGGGTTTGAGTACCGGCTGTTTCCTAGCTAAGTGACTTTGCGCACCTGTTTGGAGGCTTAACTTCCTCAAACGTATACTGGAGGGGACACCCATGTCATAGGGTGCCGAGGAATCAATGAGATATGCAAAGTGCCTTGAAAGCATTTATAAAATGGTAACTTTTTAGATGGGGGAAGGATCGGAAGTCCTTGAATAAATTTCCTCCCTAATAGCAACTTGAAGTAAAGCCCCCCCTGGTTTCATAATTCCTGAAGCAAACCAGCCCCGTTCTTGTCTGTCCCGCTCCCAGAGATTGTGTGCTGGGGACTCTGAAGCTCCCTCCTTCCAGCTGTTAAATTTCTCTGCTTTAAGGAGAAGAGACCCATACTCCACCCCATATTGAGTTCTAGGATGACCTTCGGGCCATCTGCTGTACATTTTTACATTGATGAGCAACTATTTCTGTGAACTTCAATATTTGTAATCATCTTGGTTTCCAACTCTGTCGCCCTGGGTCCTATTATCAGTCACCATAATCTGCTTTTACCGCCAAAATCTTTCTCATAGTTTTCATTTCTTGGGGTCTGCATCACTATGTTCCTCCATATTACTGCTCTTTTCTCTCCTCCACTCACACTGGCTTCTAGGCTAAATTTCAGAAGACACCACTTTCAGCATGATATAACCCTTCAGTGGCTTCCTACAGTTTGAGAGATTGCCCTGGCATGTCATTCAGGGCACTCCACTATCTCTACCTTTCTAGGGACATCTATACTCCCCTGGCCTTCTCACCCAGCAGCCAGCCAGCTACGCTTCCTCTGTGCTGCTCTGCTCAGTCTCACCTTCACTGAAACACCATCTGGATGATGGAGTTGTGTGTGTGTGTGTGTGTGTGGTGATGAGAGCATATCCTCTGATGTGTGAGGCAGGGCCTCTGCCTCAGACAACCCTGGGATCCTAGAGCAGAATGAAAGAATGAATGAATGCCTCCTCCTCAGGCCATAAAGAGCCTCACCTTCTCTCCTATTATTCTTCAAGGCAGAAAGATATAACTTTAACAAAATTTATTGGTTTTACTTGATTGTGTCTGGTTTGGCTTTGGAAGAGCTTTCTGGGTTCACTGTGTCTTGTTTCCGGGCTGCTGCTGCTGCGGCCTTTAAGGCCCTTTTTTGCTTCTTCAGCTTTTGAGCTTCCTGGAAAACCTGGAGATGGAAGACAGCAGAAAAAGACTTTGTAATCCTATGTAAAACCACTGATTGTGAGAGATGGGCTGGGAACTGACTCCCCTAGCTGGTCACTCCAGCCTTTCTCCACGGGGTTGGTAGCCAGCACAAGGTCTTGGGGCTGGTTCCATGTTAGGATCAGAAACAGACGACCCCTCCCTTCTGTTCTCTCCACTACAGTTCCAGAATGGGGCCAACCAAAACAGCGATTTGAACTCATACCCGAATGCACAGAGCCTTCTTGGTGACCCAGCGTCGGTGGGCTGTTCGGTAGTACTGAGGGGGAAAGGTGTACTCAATCCCCAGCTCCTTGCACGTCTTCTCAAAGACATTATAGTTGGTCATACGGAGGTTTTTGAGCATCTTTTTCCTCTGGTCAATGCTCATTAGCAGATACCGCTTGTGGGCTTTATCCTGTAAGAGTGGGTGTACCTTTCAGTATTATAGTATATAGGTAAGTGGTGTGCACTTCATAGTAATAAAGAATAGTCATTTTATCATCTCACTAAAACCTCACAACAATCTCATGCAAATATCAGTGTAACTCTGAGGCAGGTGTTGTTACTGTTTTTCTCATTTTACAGATGGGGAAATAAAGGATAAATGTTATCAGGTCTTGAATATAGGTTTATTGGTATCACTCCAGATCTCAAGTTCTTTCCCCACACTAACCACGTAGCCTCTCTGTACCCCAGCAAATTGTTGGATGGAGTGGAGGGAAGTACTTTTGTTTTTCCTGGAGACCCCTACCAGGCGGTGCTCCATGAGAAAATTCTGCAATGGGCCTTATATTTCACAATCCAGAACAAAACTCTGACCTCCAAGGAACAGGCTCAACCAGCTCTAGAGAACACTGAGGTGCCAGCCTGGAGCTGGACCCATTTATATTCACAACTGTTTGTTTATTAAAAATACCAACTTGATCTGGGATGGTAAACATAGTGCAATTTATAGCTGATGTATTATAGAATTGTACACCTGAAACCTATAAAATATTATTAACCAATGTCACCCCAATAAATTCAATAAAAAAATTACCAGCAACTGCTTAATTACAGCAACTCAGTACCCAATACTATGCTGAAATATGGCATAATGGCTAAGAATTTGGGCCTTGAGTCCTAGCTGGGTAGCTCAGTTGGTTACAGTGTTGTCCTGATATATGTCAAGGCTGTGGGTTTGACTCCTGGTCAAAGCACATACAAGAATCAACCAATGAATGCATAAGCAGAACAACAAAATGTTGTTTTCTCTCTCTCTAAAATAATTAAAAAAAAAAAAGAAAGAAAGAAAAAAGGAATATAGACCCTGGAGCAAGACCACCTCCTTTCAAGTCTAGCACATCAATTCCTAGGGCTATACTTTGAGGAATAACTTAACTTCATGCCTAGACTATTCCTCTGTAAAATGGGATAGGAAGATGGGTAGAAAGGTTGAATAAACTTGTGCATGTAAACTATTAGAGGCCTACTTTATTTGTATCACATTGGCTGTTTTCATTATTTAATGTAGTTCTTGCAATTCTGTCAGTAGGTATTATAATTCCCATTTACAGACAGAACTGAGGCTCAGACATGTAAGTAACTTTTCAGAATCCTTAACTAGTTAAGTGGAAGTGGCAGAGCTGGAATTTGAATTCAAGGCAACCTGTCCCCATTCATGCATTCAACAATATTTACTAAGCATCCACAATGTGCCAGACACGACCATGCTCTAAAGTTTGTGTTCTTGACTACTGGTGACACTCAGGACAGCCCTGGAAGGCTTCCATTTCTTTACTGGAGGCGGGAGGTGAATGTTTCTCCCACAGCAGCTGTGGGGTGGGCACTCTGGTGGTCTAGCCTCCTGGCATCTCAAGCTGCCCTTTGGACTCAGAGCCCTTCACCTCTGAGACTCCTCTGCCCTGGCTGCTGGTGTTTAGCTTTGAGCAATGCTCAAGGTTTACCTTTCGATGTTTTTGCATGTGTTCTTCGTAATTGCGGATCTTGATAGTCAAGGCAACAACTGAAACCACAAACCACAGAGGATGAGAGCGGGCACAGAGGAAGGAAGGGCCCAGGCCTGGGTTATGTATTAAAACCTCAAGGAATAACAACCACCAAGACTCCTGCTCAGCTCTCTCTACTTAAACACTCTGAATGTCAAGATCTCAAAAGAGTTTGGATTATCTTTCCTTTAGAAAGCAAAGCCTAAGGAAGGGAAGCTCCTTAATCTTATAAAGGTATCATCCCCAAACCATAGCAAATAGCATACTTAATGGTAAAACTTTAGAGCATTTCTATTAAATTCAGGAATTAGTCTAGGAGGCATGTTATCATGGTTAATGGCTCAACATTGTACTGGAGGTCCGAGCCAATGCAACAAGGTCAAATCCCCAAATTTAACAACAGTCTGCTCCTTGTCTCTCCTCTTCCAGCTGCCACCCTTCTCCGTGTGTTTTCACTAAGGAGTTTTCAGAATTATCAACAACCACTCATCTCCTAAAGCCCCAGAACATTCTTCCTCCGGTATCCTCTTGTTTGATTCCTGTCTATATGCAACAATGGGGGCACAAACAAAAGCAAAAGGTGGCCCCAAGAAGAAGCTGGAACTATGGCAGGCTCTTTCTCTACAAACACTGAGTTCTGGAGCACTCAGGGCAGTGGGAACCTTGGGTCTCACCACATGGCCGCTTCACACCATCCTAGCTAAAGAGACACACAGAAAGATGAACTTGGGTTCCAGAGTTCACATAGAGGTACGAGGAAGGATCTGGGCACTGACTCCAGCATCACACAGTTCAGGATACATAGTCCAGTTTTCACTATCCTTGCTCCTTCCTGTCTCTCCCTATAATAAGCCACATCTACTCCCTAGTGTACTTGCAGATGAGGGCCCTGCAGATCAACTACCAGCTAGCAGACTCTCTTATACCCCGACGACCCAAGGGCCCCCTGACCAACTTCGAGCCTCCAGGCATCTGGTGTCCTCAGGGTTTGCCACAACCTTGTTCATCAATTGCTCCTGCTTGATTTTTAGCTTCTCCTTCTGTTGAAGATAGAGACAGAGAATTTGTGAAGTCTGCCACCCCCTAAGAATCAGCCCTTACATTTCCAAGGCTCTGGCTGCAGTCATAGCAACTACACCATAAGGCTCAGGGCCTGACTTCACTTTGCTATCAGGTCCTGGCCTCTCGCCAACCACATGGCTATTCACATCTAGTTGAGCCCAAGGCCAGCCAATGCTACTGACAGGAGAAATGGCTAGTTGGATGAATGTCCCTAAAGTTTGCGAATTCATTCAGACATCAGATATTTTATTGAGCACCTACTGCTCGTCAGGTGCTAGGGGAATAATAGGGAACAAGGCTGTCCCTGACCTTGAGATGCTGTCTCAAGGTTATAACAAGTAGACACAGAATGACATTGATATAAAAGCATGGGGTGGGAGGTGTTACCAGGGTAGGAGGAAGTCCCAGAGGAGAGAACCGAGGGTGCCAAAGTTCTTTGGCACAGGCCACTTACCTGGTTTGCCATTTCCAACGACAAGAGTCTTTTCACAATATCATCAACACTGTGGAAAAATCACAGAAATGAGAGACAGATGGGGTATAGGGAAAAGGGAAGCAATTTTATTGTCACTTTAGTTTGAAAAGTAAGGATGATTAAAATTTCTTTCACAACCTCCAGAGAGACAAAACGAGTCTTTCTGGAGGTTGGGAGCCATTTCCCATGGACTAAAAGCATGAATCTGATTTGCTGGGCTGAGAACATGAAATGATGTGATAACTACAGAAAAATGAGGCTGTCAGCTCAAGTGTTCCAGGCTTGTCACAGGGAGGGGAGAGAGTATTTCCATTTTAGCTAGCATATGGTTCAATCTGCCTTGAGACACTTCAATTCTGTAATCATTGTTTCTTTCTCAAGTCACACTGCACATGGGAGAAACAAGAGGGGCTTCCCAGCTACCACTGCTCAGGACAAATTCTAAACAGAAAGGCCTTGGCCTTTATGTCATTTGGCCTGGGATTCAAACCCCAGCTCTGTCCCTTAGGAACTGTATGATGTTGGGCAACTTGATAATCTATAAAATAGGGGTACTATTTCTTCCCTCACAGAGCTTTTTGAGAGAATCAAGATATGAGAGGTTTTTACAAAGACCTGTGCCTTCTTGGTATCTACTGGTATAGGGCAGTGGCCGGCAAACTCATTAGTCAACAGAGCCAAATATCAACACTACAACGATTGGAAATTTCTTTTGAGAGCCAAATTTTTAAAACTTAAGACTATAGCCTGACCAGGTGGTGGTGCAGTGGATAGAGTGTCGGACTAGGATGCAGAGGACCCAGGTTTGAGACCCCGAGGTCACCAGCTTGAGCGAGGGCTCATCTGGCTTGAGCAAAAAGCTCACCAGCTTGGACCCAAGGTTGCTGGCTCAAGCAAGGGGTTACTCGGTCTGCTGATGGCCCGCGGTCAAGGCACATGTGAGAAAGCAATCAATGAACAACTAAGGTGTTGCAATGAAAAACTGATGATTGATGCTTCTCACCTCTCTCTGTTCCTGTCTGTCTGTCCCTATCTATTCCTCTCTCTGATTCTCTCTCTGTCCCTGTAAAAAAAATTTAAAAAAGACTATATAAGTAGGTACATTCCTTATCGAGTTAGCACCCGCATGTGGTATTTTGTGGAAGAGCCACACTCAAGGGGCCAAAGAGCCACATGTGGCTCGCGAGCCGCAGTTTGCCGACCAGGGGTATAGGGTCTTCACCCACAGCACAAAAAAGTAAGTGGTTGAGCCCAACCGCTCCATTTGTCCCTGCTGCCCACTCACCCTCACCATGCCTGGGTTTCTACAGTTGTCTGCCCCATTCTATAATCAAGCTTCAGGTATGGCAGGCCAGGCCTCGAAGCCACTGTCTTCTCCCTCTCCTTGCCAATCCTCCCAGGGCCCTCTCCTCATCAAAGAGATTTCTTCCTGCTTACTTCTCAATTCCAGGGACGTTCTGGTAATCTTTGAGCAGTGTGGAAGGAGGCGGGTCATCTTCTTGGCTGGGCTGGACTGTCACGTGGAGGGATGGAAAACACCCAGAATCAACTTTCACTGTCCATCACCGCAGACTTGACTCTTATCACCAATTCTATCAGAGATGTCCAGTGTCTCAAGCAACATGCTGGATACCTCTGGGTTGTTTCTCATCTGCAAACTTCCTGGGCACCTGCCTTAATATTCCACTTTTGGAGTAGATGGCCTTTCCCAAGACCCTGTACTGTGCCTTCACCTTTCACTCCTGTCTGGCTATACAATTATTGGAGCCCCAGTAGGATGGGTTCTCCTGTGGGTGAACTGAATTTGACTTCATTTGAATCCTCCCTCCTGGTCTGATCCACAACCCAGCACAGAACACACACTCAACACTTGCCTCATGAATGATATATGGAGGTTAAGGAGGAAGCCCTAGCATTAGGACCCCTGAAATGTAAGCACCAAATACAGACCACAGGAAAACCTGTGTGTCTTCTCTTGGAGGTGAGGGAGAGGTATGGGGGACAACAACTTGTCCTCTCCAGTTAGACCTTACTTTGCCGCTATGCAAATAATAGCAATAAATACTAATATGTACTACAGTTTATTGCACACAGTATTAAGGATGCTTTTCATGTGTTATTATTGAATCCTAATAGTGATCCTCTCAAACAGATACTCTTACACACATTTGAGAATGAGACTCAGAGAGAGGGAGTAACTTGCCCACTATCATTTACCCAGTAAGAGAGATGTTTACCAATATGCAGACTGCCCTGTAATGGGAAACCATACCCTCCACCTCAGAAGGGCAGACACAAAGTGCTATATACTAGGTAGCCCTGGGTAGGATCCCTCTGGCTAGCTCTTGTCCACTCCCACCCAGTGGGAAGGTTCCTGCTCCCGCCCACCTCCCCTCGCCGCGCGTGCAGGCTTCAGGCTTTGTGACAAGGTGGACGAGGGGGTCCTCTGCTTAGGACCTTTGGCCCACCCCACCTAGTGGCTAAACCAGCCGCCTCTATCCTCTGGACCACCCCAAGCTTTCTAGGCAGTCTCTCTTCCGCCCCAAGTTCTGTCCAAGTCCCACCCAAGAGTTCCCACCTGGTTTCCGGATGGCATATCCGCGGGCAGGCCGTAGGATAAGACCTATGCAGAAAAGAGAGGGCTGAGGCAATCTTCTTCAATTATCCAGCCTCGATTCCTTTCTGTCCTTTCTCGTCTTTGCACCTCTGCGCCTGACCGCCGTCCCATCTCTCTCACCTCGTCTCACTTCTTCCCCTCACACCCCCCTTTCTCCCTTAATCTGCTGCGGTACTTCTCCCTTAACCTTGTTCTCTTATGTTCTCCATCTCTGCCGAACCCATTCCCTACTCCCGCTGTCCCTTTTCTTAGCTACTCACCGCGAGGAGGTGAGGGAAGGCCCCAGTGGTCGGATGGAAACCGGGCGCACCCTCCACCCGGCAGCCCAAGGGTTGGCGCTTGGATCCGAACGGAACTCAGCATCCTCCATGCCGCCCTCAGCATGGTGACTCTTGACCCTAGCGGGAGGCGTCGCCGTCGCCGTCTCCGTCGCCGGCGCTGTGCAGACCGGATTACATGGGCGCCGCCATGCAGGTTCAGGCTCGATCAATCGAGTGCAGCTGCGAGACAGGAGCAGAGGAGGACCGAGAGGGTGGATCGGAAAGGCAGGGCTGGGTGATGAAGCGGGACTGGGCGGAGCGCCGAGGTCTGGTTAGGGATTGCTGGCGGTGGAGGACTTGGCTGTTGCCTGGCCACGTTCGTGGTTTGCGGTGCTGTATACATTCTAAGGTGCCACTTTTTCTCGGACATGCATCCCGCCCTTAATCTCACTCTGCGTTGCTGACCTCAGCCCCGATTATTTGGGGTCCTCCGTGTGGTCTGTCGTAGCCTTCTCCCCCGAAACTAGCATTTCTACGCCCCCCCCCCCAAGTCCAGGAGGAGACCTTGTAAGAACTACTGGGTTTCTGCTTATATTCTGGAATAAGCCTTATAGCCTGATGGTTAAGGTCGCTGACTTTGGAATCTGACAGCTCAGCCATTTGCTCACTGTGTGATTCTGTGGGCAAGTCTCTAAGCCTTTCTGGGCCATAGTGTACCATCCATCAAATAAGGATGGTAATACAGTATCTACCTTTCAGGTTGTTAGAGGATTAACTGAGGCAGATGTGTATATAACTTAAGCATCCGGTGTATAGTGAGCATTAAATAAGTATTAGCTGTAATAATATTTGTGAAATGTGGAGTGTAAGGACAAATACAAATTAAAGTAGGAAAAATAAAATTTAATTCTCCCTGGTGCAAAAAAGGAAAAGAACACTTGTAATTGTGAATGCTTTTTGCTCTTTTGAAATGTATATAAATATTTTTAAAAGCTAAGTACCTGCTTGTCCATTTTACAACCCAGGAATGTCTTCCTCAAGGACCTCAGAGCCATCTCTTTGACATGTTATCATTAAGTAATCTCCCTGTTTCTGGCAGGAGGGTAGGTGCCTGGTGCCTAGCTCCTAGTTACAAACCTCCCTCCTAAGAATATGAGAAATTTATTTTTCTTTTACCTAAATGCAATTAGCAAATACAGGTGACTACCCCATTTACCAGGTGAATTTAGGATGACCCCTGTGTGAGTGACATATGAATATGATGCTGTCAAGTCCTCTTGCTTGAGAAGTAGTTACTGTTTATCTTGAGAGAATGTATGCAAGAAGCCATATCCATTTGGGTATATAAAAGAGTATGGTTTTTTTCTGTCTTTGCAATCCCTAAGCTAATTGCCTCAGTGATGTGCATCTCATTCTGGCTTAATGCTCATTCAATAATAAAACTGTTTTCTTCCTTTTCTGTTCCTGTAGAGAGGTTTTCTTTTTTTTTGTAGAGAGGTTTTCTAGGTTGGTGGGAGATTTTGTTTTTAATTATATTTCCCCAACAGAGATTACTCTTTTATATAGTCTATATCCCTATGTCCCACTCTGTGAGTCCCTCCAGGGAATCCTGGCCACTGTGTCCCAGTGGTCAGTTTTAAAGTATCTACCACTAGAATGGGAGTTCTTTGAGGATGGAGTGAGCCTACCCCCTGCTGCCAGCATAGGGTTCTGGTTGAATGAATGAGTGAAGGAAAAATAAACCAGCCAACAATTCCGAGAGGTACAACCCCTTTCCCCACTGACTGCCAGGGCTCTGAAAAGGAGAAGAACAGAGCCCGACTTGTGGTGGCTCAGTGGAGAGAGCATTGACCTGGAGCGCTGAGGTTCCTGGTTTGAAACCCCAGGCTTGCCTGGTTAAGGCACATGTGGGAAACAAGTACAAGTTGATGGTTCCTGCTCCCCTCCCATCTCGCCTTTCTCTTTCCTCTCTCTAAAATCAATAAATAAAATCTTTGAGAAAGAAAGAAAAATAACAGAGACTCAGGCACACACAAGAGTTTCTCAAAATAAAACCAAACCAAACCGAAGCATGAATCAGTTTAAGAGACTGAATTCATAGGACATAAGCACAAAAGGATAGTGGACAGGTGGATGAAGCAGCCTCCAACCTTTAAAGTGGGAGGCCCAGCCCATGGATATTGGGAGCATAGGGGAGGGATGCTGGGGCCTCAGATAGGGGGAGATTTGGAGCCTTTGCCTTTCCTGGGGCAGGGCGTTTTTTAGTGGTGGGCTTTCTGACCCTTGCCTCTTTTCTGGATGGTTCAGGCCTTTCAAGAGCAGGCTCAGCTGGGCATCCCAGGAAGCCCTAGAAACCTCCCAGCCCTTCTACCCCATGGACCTGGAGCCCCTGCAGGAGGGGGAAATCAAGTGGTGGCCCAAAGACGCAGTCATCCTCGTGGTTTGGGGCTAGAGGCTCTGGGGTCCTTTGTGGGCTAGTCTGGAACCAAAGGTTCTCATAGGACTTGGGGCTAGGGGTAAGGCCCCCCAACAGGGGCTGAGTGGAATCACAGCGGATATAGTAGCCTGGCCCTGGTCCGGTAGGGCTGCCCAGCACCTTCCCATAAAGGACCTGGTCACTGTTGCCAGACTGGGACTGGGGCTGGATAGAAAATGCTCTTGGGTCCCCCTGGAGCACATAGGCCTGGACCAGGGTGGGAAGGCCACAGGTTCCTGAGCTGTCATTGGACTCGCAGGGCCCTGGCTTTTTCTCTTCCTCCTCCAGCACTGTGATCTTGGTGATGGGTGGCATGCTGGGGTCCCAAAGGCTGGGCAGCTGGTAGATCTCCTGGACACAAGGACATGTGGTGAAGGCATGACTCATTTCAGATGTCTGCCCCAGCTACTGTCCCTGAGTTGGGGCAGTGTGTGGGGCCCTTTCTGTAGTTTTCTGCTGGAATTCAGAGTTATACCTACAAAAAACCTCATATGTTCATGGTACATGTTATGTGCTGTTCAGACTTAGCTTGGTGAGTCTTCCCAATGAGTTTGTGTGGGATTGGTCTCATTTCACAGTGGGGTGCCTGAGAGCG
This sequence comes from Rhynchonycteris naso, assembly GCA_037038555.1. Lineage (NCBI taxonomy): Eukaryota > Metazoa > Chordata > Mammalia > Chiroptera > Emballonuridae > Rhynchonycteris > Rhynchonycteris naso. The sequence continues at coordinate 210,234,412 of CM072997.1, read as the reverse complement.
GGGATGCAAACTCAGGTCTGCTTTACTCCAGAGGGAGGAGAATCTTGCTAGAAAGTGAAGGGAAGGCCTGAGTAAACAGCCTCAGGGGGCATCCCTTCACTTTGAGCCTGGACTGACACCCCCATCCCCGTTTCCCTCTCCCTCCAGGGTTCTCACCTCCACTGCCGTGGTAGGCACCCAGGAGCCTAGGCTGCTGTGAGCTGGGTCTGGGATACTTGGCCAGAGGGAATTCTTCCTGCTGGAGAAGGGGACAGCTGAAGGCATGGCTGCTTAGTGTGGAAAGGAGAAGGTGGAGGGCCTGACTCCCAGACATGAGCCCTGAGGCCTGGGGAGGCTGGGAGGGACTTAGGACTGGCCCTCTAGGGCCTGCAGTTCCTTGTGGGCAGGGGTATCTGGGTGTCAAATCTCTTGATTCACCTGGGTCTGCAGCAGAGCCAGGCAGTTACACAGAAGCAGATGAGCAAGACCAGGAGGCCGAGCAGGATCAGGATGACATGCAGCTCAAGCTCCTCTGGGGTGAGAGGAAAGTCAGAGAGGTTAGAGGGTACATGCAGTATGTCTGGGCCGCCTCCCTTCAGGCTAGGATCCAAGGACAGGGTGTCTCTCTTCCCTCAGACCAGGATCCGAGGACAGGGCTGGGTCTCCTGCCTCGGACTAGGAGATCCAGGCAAGCCCTGTCTACTCTAAAAGTGGAGGTCCTTTGGGTGAGGCACTCCCCCAACAGCCTCGTCTGACCAGCCCACTTCTCCCCTTACCTGAGGCTATGGTTTTCAGGGTGAGGACTGTACTGTTGGCGGCACCTGCCTGGTTGGCAGCCATGAGGTGGATGTGGTACAAGCTGGCAGGCTCCAGGTTGCGGAGGACATATTTATGGGAGGAATCGTTAAGGGTGGTAGCTGGGAGTAAGGGGAATGGTCAGCCTGGGCCCGGATGCTGAGGCTCCCTCCAAGGCTGCTGAGCACCCCTCCCTCCCGGGCATTCTGGGACTGTGGGGTGCTAAGGATGGACTCACAGAAGGACTGGCCTATAGGATTGGTACAGAAGATGGTGTAGGTCAGGGGGCTCTTCCCGAGCTCAGGGGCCTGGGGCACCCACTCCAGGCGGGCCCAGTTGTTGCCAATTTCATTTATATGCAGCTCTGGGGCGTTGGCGGGGCCTGTGGAAAAGAGAGGAGCAGGGCTGACAAGGGGCAGAGTGGAGAACCCAGCCGTACTTCTTATGGTTCTCCAGACCTAAGAACTGGGACATAGTGCGGGGTGGGTGATATAAGAGTCCAAGGGGACTTATCCAAACCTCATTTTCTCAGGAACTTTGACTGAATTCCATCTACTTCTAACAAGTGGCTGAGAGGCAGGATTTGAACCTGGTTCTCTGACTCCAAAGAATCACTCTCTGATATCTACCGGGCCTAATATGGTCTGACTCACTATTCGATTTCTGCCACTCTTTTCTGAATACAGGCCAGGCCCTCTCTATTTCCATCACATGTGACACCTTATTTCTGTCAGGACAACTGATTGATTTTTGCCAGACCTGCTCCCTGAATTCTGCAGCTCACTGCCTAATTTCTATCACTCTATGGCCTGACTTATTTCTAGCTGCAGATGTAAGCCAGGGGTAATCTTAGGATTGGGAGGAGCCCTCTTTGGGCCCGAGGTAGGGAAGAAGGAAGTGTTCCCTCACAGTGCTTATTGTTGGGGCCTAGGCAGGCTTGTGAGAGAGGATTCTGAGAAGAGGCTTGGTGGCTAACAAACCTGTCTCTTGGGAGTAAGCATAGGTGTGCTGGGAGGATCCCATGGTGTCTTGGTACAGGGGGGTCACAGTGATCTCGTAGAGCTGAAAGGGCCTGATGTTCTCTGTAGAGAGAAAATGGGGTAGTCACTCTGCTCATATTAGGAGCTGACCTCAGACCTCTAGGCAGGGATAACCTGGGCCTCATACTACAGGGTTAGCCTCTGTGATCTCTTCTTTAGACCATTTAGTAGGGGTAAGGGGAAAAAAGTAGAAGAGAGAGAGCTAGAAAGGTGGCAGAGTCAGGGGTACAGCAATAGAGGATCCAGTTAGACTGTAAGAAGAACTTCCTGATTCTGAATATATGAGGTGAGACCAATGAAGGATCAAGAAAGACTTGGGAATCTGCTTGTCTAGGGTGGTTCAGGTTGTCCCTGGTCCATGGCCTTCCCATCTCCTGGCCCTACCCACCTGCCCACCCTCCGGGCTTGCCTCACCCTGCAGCAGGGTGCCTGTGATGCTTCCATTATGCTCCATTTTCCAGGTCTTATGGCTGCCACTGGGGCTGGGGGGACCCAGGCCCCACTCAATCACATAGCCTCGAGGCTGAGGGGTGGGGGGCTCCCAGTCCACCCAAAGGCTATGAGGGTCTCGGGCCACGGTATGGAGTCTACCCACGGGCGGGCCTGGAGACAGAGTAGGAGAAAATGGGATAAAGGTGAAAAGAATGCAGGCCCTAGGGCCAGAAGCCTGGGTTCAAATCCTGGCTTTGCTACTTACAAACTGGGTGACCTTGAGCAAGTCAACATTTGAGCCTTAGTTTCCTCATCTGTGAAATGCAAATGATGATGAAAGTTCCTCCCTCATAGGGCCTTGGTGCAGATTAGATGAGATGGTACATGGAACAAGCCTAGTGTGGTACTTAGTGTAGAGTACTGCTTGATAATAATAAAAGCTAACACTATGCAGTTATTGGTATGTGCCAGGGATAGTCCTTGGTGTACGCTAAGAATCCCATGAGGGGGGTACTACTACTGTCCCCATTTTATCAATGAGGAAACAGACACAGAGAGGTTAAGTAATGACTGAGGTCATGCAGCTAGTCAGTGGGAATATTAGTTATTGTTATCATTAGTCTCACCTTATGGGGACTCATATTTCAGGGGCACCTGGGGGATGGTGGTGGTGATCCCTGGAAAATGAGCAGTTAACTCAGGGATCGTGTTCTAGTTGGAAAAATATAGGGCTTTCTCTCTCATCTTCCTGGCAGAATGGAATGTGTTTTTGTGTGTGTATGTGTGTTTATGTGTACGTGCACGTGCGCACCAACTTAACCTGGTTCTGGCCCATGATAATACTAGCTAACACATACTGAGCAGTTACTTTGTGCCAGGCACATGTCTTAACTTATGTAATCTTCACAACAGCCCTTTGAGGTAGGTGCTGTATCGTCCCCATTTGCTAGATGAGTAAACAGAGGCCTGGGAGGTTAAGTGAGTTGCCCAAGTCACAGTATTAGCAAGTGACAGCACTAGATTTGGACCTAGGCAGTACATGGCTCAACCACCATGCTCTACTAGCTGCCAGCCTCCTTTACCTCTGTGTTCCAAGAAGACAACTGGGGTAGGCTGAGAGGTCCCGGCTGTGTTATAGGCCACAAGGACCACCTCCTGGACTTCCGAAGGCAAATTAAAAGTGCAGTTTAGCTCTGTGGTGTTGCAGAGGGGTGGGGGTTGGACTGCTCCAGCCTGGCCTGAGGGGCTCCGGGAGACCAGGTACCCTTGGATCTGCTTGCTGCCTTCTTCTGGTGGCATTGGCTGTGGTGGGCATAGAAGGAAAAAGATAAGGTAGATGCACATTTCATCTTGAGTAGGGGGAAGCCTCTAGATGGGGTGGATGGAGCACAGGAACGGAGCGCCCCAGGCTGGGAGCCAGCCTTCTTCCCTCCCTCCTTTCTTCCTTTCCTCTAGGGCCCTGTGCCAGGTCCTAGGAGGCAGGAAAGGAAGAAAGAAGTTGGTGTGTGCAGCAGACATTTAACTATTCACTGAGCCAACCCTTTGCCACAGGTGAGTCCTGTACTGTGGTCTCTCCAGAAGGGCATTGCCCAGATTCGTAGGCACATGCAAAGTGTGTACAAATCGCATACAACTGCATCCAAGCTTCCTACACCTGGTGGAGTCCTGAGTCCCAGCTCACGGGTCTGTGTGGGTTGAAGGTGGTCTCAGGGGTTGCCTTCAGAGGGGTTACCTTCCAGAACAGCTGCACATCCACTGTGCTGGGGTCCACCTGCCTCTGCCGCCACCACGTTTCCAGTGTAACGTTGGGGGCTGTGGATGGAGCGAGAGGAGCAGGTGCTGGTCAGCAAGGGCCCTGGAGGTGGGCCTGGGTTCGATGGCTGAGCCCAGCCCCTCAGCGCCTGCTCACCCCGTTTTGAGCTGGTCAGCACCAGGCTGGGGCCCCAGTCACTCCACTGTCCAGGCAGGGGCCAGCGGATGCAGCGCATCTGCAGGGTGTAGGCTGTGAATGGGAGGAGCCCGCAGAGCTCATGCTGGAAGCTCTTGGAGGGCAGGGGGCCCACCTGCGAGGAGGGGAGGCATGGCTCTGAACCTGGATTCCTGTGTCCTTCTGGGCCAGCTCAACATACCTTCCCCTCAGCCACCCCCGCCCAGGCTCTTGAGAGGGGCCTCCATCTCACCAGGGCCCAGCTGGCTTCTCCGAGCTGTGGCCGGTAGCGCAGCTCACACTTCTGATCTATGTGCAGGCTGGGCTTCCATGGCTCCCAGCGTAACTGTAGGCAGCCAGGCTGGGGTGGAGTCACCTCAGGGCTGGGGTCCAGGGCCCTCAATGTGGAAGGCTCCACTTTTACTGCAAGGAGAAGAGTTGTCAGGCCCTTTTTCTGCCTCATCCTATAGGACCCTGCTATAACTCCCTCCTCTTCCTGTCTGTGGCTCCATTTTTCTCCCTGGGTCTCCCTCTGTGGGGTGATTGTCTCTCTTGCTCTCTCTCTGTGTGTCTTCAACTCCATGTCATCGTGTTTCTGTGGGTTTGTCTCTGTATGTGTCTGTTTCTCTATAGGTCTGTTTTGTACTCTTGCCCCAGGGCCTTTGCACTGGTTGTTCCTGGGAACACTTTCCTTCCACACATCCAGTGTCTTGCTCCCTCATTTCCTTCAAGGATCTTTTCAAATGTCACCTTCTCAATGAGGCCTTCCATGACCATCTTACTGAAATAGCAACCCTCAGCTGTCCTCACCCCTTGCATGCTTTAATGTCCTCATCACACTCATCACTAGCTGTCATCCTATTTTTCCCACTAGAATGTAATATTTCAAGAGCAGGACTTTTGCTCTTTTGTTCACTGCTGTATTCCTAGCACCTATAAGAGGGCCTAGCACATATTGGGTGCTTCAAGAAATTTGCTGAAGGAATCAATGTGTGTCCTTGTGACTATGTTTCTTCCATGTCTCTGTGTCTCCATAGCTCCGTCTCCACAAATGCATGCCAACTTGTCTCTGTCTCTTCTCTTCCTCTATCTCTTGGCCTTCCAATGTCTATTTCTCTGTCTCTGGGTCTGTTCTTCTCTCTCTGTGACTCTCTGGGTCTGCCCTTTGTGGGGACCACTTTTCTCCTCCATACCCAGTGCATCACCCACCAACGTCCATGGGATCAAGGCACAGCTGCAGGGACTTTCTGGTCCCCAGCATGTTCTCTGCCTGCACCCAGATGCCCATAGCCTGGTAGAGCCGCAGGTGTTGGCGTGGGATCGAGCAGTGGCTTTGTCCGTCCTCAGGCATGCAGTCGGGGATGGCTTCCTCTTGGACCTGGCAGTTGTTCCAGCTCCTGCCAATCAGCCAGGCTTGGGTGTCAAGCAGAGGAAGAAAGCAGGGCTTCCTTCCCCTCCCATCTTTGCCTCTGTCTCCCCCAGCCCCACAGTCTTACCTATCTATGCCCCACCCCAGGACCCAAAGGAATGGGGCTAGAGTAGAGACCCCCTACTCACTTGAAGCTTTTTAGGGTATAGTTGGTAGGCAGGTGGGTGTCAGGGCCTGGCTCCCACTGGCAGATGAGACTGTCCGTTGTGAGGTTCATGAGGCAGGACAGGTTGTAGGGCGTGGCAGGAGGGTCTGTATAGAGGGTGGGGAGAGGGCTTTGGGTAGGACCATTCAGAAAGCTCCTGTGGGAACCACCTGGCTTTGTTTCCCTGCTCTGGATATTTCCCTCTGGGGACACTTTATCCATTTGCCTGTCTCTATGCAGCTCTGGGGGAACCGAGTTACAGGAGTATACAGGAACAAGCATCACAGAGCCTCAAACCCCTTCAACTCCATCCCCTTTAACAGTGACAGTGTAATGTCTGGGTTTTCATTCTGGTTCTGCAATTGACTACCTGTCTGATCTTGAAGTGACTTAACTGCTTTGTTTCCTCACCTGTACAATGGGGGCAATGGACACACCCTCCTGTGATTGGGGAGTTGGGCTTACTCAGCAGCCACACAGAGTAGCAGTGACTACACTGGTCCTCAAGCCACACTGCCTGATAAAAATCTTCACTCCATGCTTATTCATTTGTGATCTTTCATTCAGCATGTCACTTACCCTCTCTAAACCTCAGTTGCCACATCTGCAAAATGGGGCTAACTAGCGCTATGCACTGGTAGGGAAGATGACCTAATATCAAGCCCATAAAATGTTTATTGAGCAAGAACTCGAGGAAGAATAGCTCGTATTAGTATTGGCAGGTGGGCACTGGAGGCAGAGCAGGTAGATGCTGGTAGGGACTTACAGCCTGCTCGCAGCTCAACCAGGTCCAGGATCTGCAGGCCATTGCTCCAGGTCAGAGCGCAGGAGAGAAAGGCCAAAGAGTCATTGAGGTGGGGCAGGGTGATGGTGGATTCCTGGGTCCCATCCGGCAAACGCTGCTGCCTACCCCCAGGTTGAAGCTCTTCTCCCAATCTCCATACAATCTGTGACTCCGGGCCCAAGTATCTGCAGTTCTGGCTGATGATGCAAGAGGCCGTGATGGCGTCTCCCAGGTGGACGACGGGGGTTGAGAGGCTGATGTGCCCACACCCCTCCAGGTCTGGGATGGAAGAGAATGGGCCATGGGAGAGTCCTCTGCCTGGCAGAGCTGAGCCATCAGCTAGGCCTTTGTTCTCCTAGACTCAAGGTCCTCACTTTGCTTCATCCCCACCCCCTACCCCCACCAAAATGTAGGAGCTGGAATGGGAAGCTTTGTTTGGGGCTATGAGAGGCTCTTGGGGAGGAGAGAGAGATAGTGATGTGTGGGTAAAAGTTTATCAACCAGCTATACAGAGAAAAACCGATCCTGGTCTGTGGTATGGGCGGTTTCCCCTGGTGAAACAGTCCCACCATGGCTGATTGTAAGCTACCAGTGTGACATCACTGAATGGGAACTTGGGAAGAGTTGTGCATAATTAGCTCTTGCAAGCCTGCCCCAGCACACCACCAGATAGAGACTAGTCTCCTCCTGGAGTGCCCTCCCCAAGGGTGGCGAAAGCAGTGATGAGCATGATAAGAACCCCGAAGCCACAGCAATCTTCTCAGAGTTCAGATCTGATTGTTTCCCCAGCTCAATCACAGCCCTTCAAAGGCATGTCATTGCTCTGAAAGGCAGCATGGTGTGTCGGATAAGAGCAAGGGTGTTGGAACTAGACTGCCTAGCTTTAGCGCCTGATCCTATTGCTTATGAATTATGTGATCTTGGTATGTTACTGAGACTTTCCGTGCCTCAGATTCCTCATCTGTAAAGTGGGGATAAAGACAGTCCCTGCCTTAGTGTTGCTGGAAGCGTTAGATGTGATAATGTCTGTCAGGCCCACAGAACAGTGTCTGACAGGTGAGTATTTGCTGCCCTGATTGGGATAAAGACCCAGACTCTTCTCACAGCCCTGTGGCCCAGTTCCTGCCTATCCCTCAGTTCAGTTCCTGCCCCCTCAGCTCCAGTCGCCCTGGCTTCTTGCTACTCTTTGAACACGCAATGCTCTTCCAATCCCCGGGTCTTTGCACCTGCTGTTGCCTTTTTTTTTTTTTAATATATTTTATTATTATTAATTCTAATGGGGTGACACCAATAAATCAGGGTACATATGTACAATGAAAACATCTCCAGGTTATCTTATCATTCAATTGTGTTGCATACCCATCACCAAAAGTCAAATTGTCTTCTGTCACCTTCTATCTGGTTTTCCCTGTGTCCTTCTCCTCCTCTCTATCCCACTCTTCCCTCCCTCCCCCCATCCCATAACCACCACTCTCTTGTCCATGTCTCATATTCTCTGCTGTTGCTTTTTGAGGTATTTCTTTCCTCCTACCCCTCTTTACCTGATTAACATTTAAGCATGTTGGGGGGGGGGCGGACAGACCAGGCCCTGACCAACCAGACCAGGCCAAGCTCCCTGAACTTCCCCAAAGCTCTTATTATCCTTATAATTATAGAGTCATATGATTATTTGCATGTCAGTCTCCGCAGCTAGACCACAGGTTGCATGATGCCAGAGGCCTCGGCTGTTTTGCTCACTACTGCATCCCCTGTGCCTAGCCCAAAGTGGTCCTAGGTAAGATGCATAGAATAAAGCACTGCACTTTGTTCACCATGCCTTCTCTCCTCTCTCAGGTGTCCTTTGGCCCATTTTCCTGATGGGGATGCTGAGGCCCTAGGAGGAGAAATGATTTGGCCTGGGTCACAAGGCAAGTCCATGGGGCTCCCACCGTTTCACACACTCAGAATTTTAGACTGGAAAGAGTCTTGCAAAACTATGCTTCAAAACCCCACGTGAGCCTGACCTGTGGTGGCGCAGTGGATAAAGCGTCGACCTGGGAACACTGGAGTCGCCAGTTCAAAACCCTGCACTGGTCTGGTCAAGGCACATATAGGAGTTGATGCTTCTAGCTACTCCCCCCCTTTCTCTCTCTCTCTCTCTCTCTCCCTCTCTCTCTCTCACTCTGTGTCTCCTCTCTAAAATGAATAAAGAAAAAATAAAAAGATTAAAAAAAAAAACAACAAAAAACCCCCACGTGATGCTGCATCCTTTACAGCAGGCTAATTCGTCCTTTATAGCTGTTTGGGTGTGGCCTGCCAGCTAAGAAGGGTTTTTTCTTTGTACATTTTTAAAGGGTTGAAAACAAACAAAATGAAAACCACAATGGGTACACAATGCGATCAATAGTAAACAAACAAACACAAACAAAAACAAAGAAACAAAAAAACAAATAAGAACATGCAACAGAGACTGCCTATCTCCTGCAAAACCTGAATGTTACTGTGAAACGCAGTTTGCCACTCCTCTGCGCAGCATCCTGGTCAATCCTGGCCTCCACTTGCGTAGCCCCAGAGATGGTGGGGTCTCCACTTCTCAAGATAGAGTTTCCGTAGTAGGAGAGCTCTGCCTGGGCTTCCTTATTTCCCAAGATGAAACCTACCTCGTGTGGCTTCTACCCTGATCCCTTTGCTGCCCATGAAGACTGTACAGAAGTCAGAGATTCCTCCTAACAGCCTGATGGAGATGTGCAGACAAGCTCTGGGGCCCCCTGGCCGTCTTCAGGCTGACTAGCTCAGGCCCTCCTACCATGCCTCACGGGTGGTGGCTTGCTTGTGGAAGCCTGTGGATGGGAGCCCAGCTACTCCACGTCTGTGGCCCAGTCTTGATTCTCTCAGAACCCCAGGCGCAGTGTGGCAGGGCAGGGAAATGATGCTCTCCTCTGCCCCCAGTATCTCTCCTGTAACCCCCTCTCACCACAACACCCCGCCCCAGCCACACTCACTTCTGGGGAGCAGCAGGATGATCAGAACTGCTCTGGTCAGGCTCCAGGTGCCCAGCCCCACCATAGTGCCAGCTTGGTGTTCACCTGCAGGCAGAGGGGGATGATTAAGGTCTTGAACTTTGAAGTCAGGGCTGAGCTTAATCCTTGTTCTGCCACATTGTGGCTTTGGCCAAGTTACGTGGCCTCTGTGAGCTTCAGTTTCTTTGTAAAATGGAGGTAACGGCCTATACAACATAGGGCTTTGGGAAGGAGACCTGGCAGGTAGGAAATGACTACAAGTGACAGCCACTGCTATTGTTATACTTGACCTCCAGTAGAGAGCAGGGAAAGGAGCAGCAAGGAATAGCATTCTCCCCTGTTCCCTTCTGTCTTAGCCAGCCCTTCCTAGCCCTCCAAAGAGGACCCTGAGATGAGACTTACATGCAGGTAGTTTATTTTAGGAGGATCCAAGGAAACGGGTAGAAGAGAAAGCCAACACAAGGGCACGCCATTGAGCTGGTCACCTGTCCGGACAACTGGGACTTGCTCCTGCTGGAACTTTCCAAGGAGCCATCTACATGCCTCAGAGCTGTCCACCCAAGGGAAATATATCCCTCAAAGAGGAGGGAGGATAGGAACATTTATCCACCAACTGCTGTCCCCATTGGTGTAGGGATGTCCCTTGGGGTGTTAACTGCCCGCACAGCAGGTCGCTCATGCATGAGTATAAGGCAGTTCTCCAGGGTGAGCCATGCCAGGAGTGTCAGAGATGCTACCTGGCGGAAAAGGTCAACTCCACGGAGCAGCTGAGGCAAGGGGCTGTCAGGTTATAGCCGTGGGAAGCCGGCTGCCATGGCAATGGCTGGGGGGAAGGGTGGGCTGAAAGGATGTCACATATGACACACAGGGGTCTAATATACCCCCGATTCTGGGCACAGACCTCTGGAGGCCTTCCGGGGGTCAGGTGTGCTATAGTCACAGTGGCAGTGCCTCGCTGCAGGGAGTGTTAGTTCCAGTCTCAGGAAGTATTCTGGGAGTGGACTTCCAGCCTAACTGTCCAATCTGATCCAGTGGGGGTCTTGAGGCCAGGCACCTGATCCTCCTGCACTAATTAATACTCTTGGTGGCAGGCCAGTGGGGATTGCTGACCAGCCAGCAGACCCCCTGTGCTCAAAAGGGAGAGAAAAGGGAGTTTCTCTCCCTTTTCTCTCCTCCCAGACAGGTGCGAAGAACTTCCCCGATTCCCAAGGCTGTTTGTTTCCACTTGTAGGGTCTTAACCAAACCCCAGTCTCTCCTCATATACTGTAGTATCAGGATACCAGGAGTCTAGGCCATAAGTTGCTTTTTTTGCTAATCAGGAAAGATGTGCCCCTTCCTCCAGACAGAGGCAGCCCACACTAGGACCTGGCGGTTGGAGAACAGGCTGGGTTTCAGCCTGCACCTGTCCCTCAGCCCAGCAGCTTTGTGTAGTGAGCAACCTGCACAACGTTCAGAGCACCCTGGTCTACCAGTCAGTGGTGGGCAACCTCCTTACTACAGCACCCCAGCTTGATTGTCCCCCCTCCCATACACACTTGCAGAGAAAGCGCTAGCCTCTCTGGCCCAGATTTTGGGACTCTGGTTTCCATTGCCATGTGCTTTTGATCATACCCAGCCTGTGCCCAGCGAGGGGCCCCTTCACCACTGGCTCCTGTCCCGACTGGGCAGTCAAACCCTAAACCCCAAGAGGCCAGGCACCCTTCCCCCTGGGTTGCTGGGTGTTGGCACCCGTGGCATAAGTCCCTGGTCCCCCATGACAGCCCTGGGTGCCCCCAGCCCAGTTGAGTGAGATCTGGGGCCCGTTGGAGTTGGAGCATGGTCTCCTTTCTTGGGGCTAGTGCGCAGAGAGGTTGGAAGCCCAGCTGTGAGTCAGATCAGCGGATATGAACCACAGCACTGCCACTTACCAGCTTTGTGACCTTGGACAAGTTACTTTCTGAGCTTCAGTTTCCCCATCTGTGAAAGAGGCATAATAATAGCACCCGCCTTTCAGGGTTGTGATCCAGAGTTAAAGACACTTAGCACGGAGCCTGCATGGAGAAAGCACTCAATGACCATTTTATTTTTACAGGCCACAAAGCAGGGCACCACCTCACGGAAGCTAGTGTGGCTTACAGCCCCCTCCCCCGCCTACAGGCTGTGTGGTCACAGCCTCTTAGGACTGGCTTTGGTCTATGCCATGCTATATGGCTTTAAGGTCCCCTTTCTGGGTCCCCTACCTTCAGCTTCTTGGCCCCACAGTGTCTCCTTCACTCCAGCCATTTCTGCTGGGCCCTTTTTGACTGTTTCTGGGCCCCAGCACACCACCTCGCCCCCGGAGTCCTGCATTGCACCCCTCTTTCTGCTTCCCCCTCCTCTCCCACCACTCAGTCTTCTCCCCTTGCTCCCCCTTCCCCAATTCACAGCCCTCTCTCCCTGTTCTTTCTACTCTAGTTCACCTGGAGACTGTTTATGTGGGAGCTGGTAATGAACAGAGGGAGAGGCCTTCCCAGGTGTGGTTCAGAAAAAGAGAGAGACAGAAGGCAGAAAGAGAAAAGATGCAGAGTTACTCATACAGACCAAGATGATGGAAAGAGACCCACCGAGATAAAGACAGGCAGGGGACACACTGAGAGTCAGGGAGAGAATAGAGCCCCAGAGACAAGGATGTCGGCACATAGAGTCTGAGGCACTTGGCGGTTGAGAAGCAATCTGATGATACTCAAGAGAGTTTAAGATTCAAAAGACGGAGGGAAACGCGAAAGACAGAGAGGCACACAGAGACTCCAAGACAGAGAGAAACTCAGAGCCCAGGCAAGCCAGATGGGGCTGGGGAAGACGGAAGAAATGAAGAATAAAATAGATTGAGACGGAGACAGGGAGAGTTGGAGACACACAGGCTTTGAGAGACAGAGGCCACGGAAGGGATAACAATTAGGCCCTTCCCTGACCCCAGCTCTGTGTCCTTAGCTATTTATTGGTTGTTTGTGACTTCCCAATGCAATCCCTCCCTCCCTCTCTTCCTCCCTCCCAAAGTGAGAAGTGAGGACATCTCTGGGAAAAGAGACTCAATGTCCAGGGCTCCTGGTCCAGTGGGCGGACGCTAAAGGCAGGAGCTCTGGTTCCAGGTCTAAGCCCCCCTGCATACAGGCACTTGGGAGAGCTGGGGGTGAGTGGCTGCCGAACTTCAAGCCCCCATCAAGGCCAAGGCTCAGCTCTCCCCGGGGCTCCCCTACTCACGCTGGAGCCTGCAGCCCGCAGCCTCCTGGCCTCCCTGGTCTCTGCGCTCTTCTTCAGGCAAGTTCCTGAAAACAGCTGCAGTCTGGCTTTTCTCCCCAGCCCTGTCGTTAATGGCTTGGCCTCTGATACACCCAGGGACTGCGGATTGCAACACATGCCCAGCCTCCTTCCCTCCCTTGCCCTCTGTCTTTGTGGTATAGGCAGCCCCTTCCTCCCAGGAAGGAACCTGGGAGGGAAGCTGGTGTGAGGCCTGGGCAGCCTTCCTGCCTCCAGGGGTCTTAAAGGGGCTGGGGGTTGTGGCAATGTCTTCCCCCTCCTCTGTCTCCGGATTTCCTGACCTCAAAGCGTTGAGGTCCAGTAGGGAGGGCCCAGGCTCCAACCCCTCTGGGTGCCATTCTCACACCCCTAGCCTTGGGGTGTGAGACAGGCCCTGGCTGGAAGGTTTGCTCAGCTCTAAAGGTCTTTGTGGGACCAGCCTTGGGGCCCTGATCCTCACTAGACTCAGGGAGGGACAGCCTCCAGGTTACAGGGAATTTTGCAACTCAGTACTTTCCTCACTGCTCCGCTAGTTACTATGTATTCTCTACCATTGCCTGTAGGCCAAGCAGATGGGGAACTGGGGGTTCTGGGACAACAGAGGGAAGTCCTGTGAGGCTCAAGGTCTTCACATGCTCACTAGAAATTAGTGATGTTTACTGAACTTTTTTTTTCTTTTTCTTTTGAGAGAGGCAGAGAGAGAGAGAGAGAGAGAGAGAGAGAGAGGAACATTATATGTGCCCTGACCAAGAAATTGAACCAGCAACCTCTGTGTCGGACGACGCTCTAGCCCACTGAACTATGGCCAGGGTTTTATTTATTGATTGATTTTTATAGAGACAGAGAGAGGAAGGGAGAGAGAGGGGAGGGGGGGAAGTAAGCATTCATTTGTTGTTCCACTCAGTTGTGCACGCATTGGTTGCTTCCCGTGTGTTCCCTGACCACAGATTGAACCGACAACCTTGTTGTTTCGGAACGATTCTCCTCACCAACTGAGCTAACCGACCAGGGACAATGTTTTTTTAAAAACACTTTTTAAAATAATTAATTAATTAATTAATTCATTTTAGAGAGGAGACACAGAGTGAGTGAGAGAGAGAGAGAGAGAGAGAGAGAGAGAGAGAAAGGGGGGAGGAGCTGGAAGCATCAACTCCCATATGTGCCTTGACCAGGCCAGTGCAGGGTTTTGAACTGGCGACCTCAGTGTTCCCAGGTCGATGCTTTATCCACTGCGCCACCACAGGTCAGGTGGGACAACGTTTTTTGATTGAGTGAAATAGATGACATTTTATGTCTTTTATTTTCTATATCCACAAATCCCCGCAATTGTTTATAATTTTCTGTGCATTTTTCTGAGGAAGGCTCAGACTGTTCATAGTTTATTGGTTTTATGACCCAATAAAGGTTAGGTCCCAACTAACTAGCAGAATGTCTGTAACATATATTTCTTTTAGAAAAAAAAAAAGGGAGGGGCTTTCTGAGTCTGATGTGATGGGGTAGACTTGGGCTGAAATTTTGGCTCCAGATTGAAATACCCAGCTGTCAGCAACAACTTTCCCAAGATGTCCCATAGGCCCTACAGGCTCAGCAAATCCCATGAACTCTGCTTTCAAAATGTAACCAGAGCCTGACCAGGCGGTGGTGCAGTGGATAGAGCATCGGACTGGGATGCGGAAGACCCAGGTTCGAGACTCCGAGCTTGCCAGCTTGAGCGCAGGCCCATCCGGCTTGAGCAAAAAGCTCGCCAGCTTGGACCCAAGGTCGCTGGCTCCAGCAAGAGGTTGCTTGGTCTGCTGAAGGCCCGCGGTCAAGGCACATGTGAGAAAGCAATCAATGAACAACTAAGGTGTCGCAACGGCAATGAAAAAAACTAATGGTTGATGCTTCTCACCTCTCTCCGTTCCTGTCTGTCTGTCCCTATCTATCCCTCTCTCTGACACTCCCTCTCTGTAAAAAAAAAAAAAAGTAACCAGAATTCTGGGTAGACAGATATTCACTGTAAAGTTCAACTTGGCTCTACGTTTGAATATTTTCATGATAAAAAGTTGGAACATATAGATATTACTTAAGCCTAGATGGTTTCAATGTCCCTCTCACTGGTCTACTTCCATTCATCCTTCACCTGTCAACTGTTCCATCAGCAGCCAGTGTGATACTGATCAGAAGTTAGTTCATGTCATCTGTTGTCCAAACCCTTAATGGCTCCCATCTCACTCAGCATCAAAGTCAAGCACCTGTCAGCGATCAACCTGGGGTACCTCCATTTGCTCCCTGATCTTTCTCCTATTATTCTTTCCCTTCCTACTCTGCACTCATCAATCTGTTTACCTTGTTGTTGCTTGAATTTGTTATGTTTCCTTCTGCCTCAGGGCCTTTGCACTTGCTGTTTCTCCTGGCTGGACTATTTCTCCCCAAATAATAATATGGCTCACTCTGTCCCGTTCTGTGCTCAAATATCACCTTCTCATCAAGGCTTTCTCTGACCACACTTAAAAATAATTGCAGCCCCCCTCCACTCCATCCCTCTTTTTTTCTCCCATATCCTTTTTCATCATCTGACATTGGCTGCCCCCGCCCCTCCCCTTCCACAGAATGTAAGCTCCATGAGGGCAAGTCTGTAGTGTGTACAACACTGCCTGTCACACAGTGAGCCTTCGATACATATATATTTGTTGAACAAATGAATTGACTGGATGGATCTTCTTCTACTTCACTAAACCTATTCTCAACCCCCATGTGCATTATCTTGATAAACTAGTCTACCGTCCCAGCGCCTACTCCCCCAACTCACCAGACCAGGGACCCAGGAGTCATTCCTCACACCCCCTTTCCCACACTCCCTTATCCAATCATTTCAGCAGGAAGAAGAATGGACCTTTTGTTCATCATCTAAGAAACATGGTCCTACAGCAGGTGCAGGGGTACAATGGTGTGTAAAAGCAGCTTTAGTTCCTACCTTTACGGAGCTCTGTCTTGTCCACAATGCTGAATCTACCACCTCTTCTTGCCTTTGTCAGGTCTCTGCATCCTTCTCCTGGACACACCAGCCTGCCCGCTGGGTTCCTCCGCTCTCCGTTAGCACCCGACAGAGTGACCTTTCCTACACACACACACACGTCTGATCATGCTGGTCCCCTTCTTCAGAGTTCCTTGTCCCATCCTAACTCCTTAACTGGACAGTGAAGAGAGCCCATAATCTGGCCCCACCTCCCTCTCCTGCCTCATCTGCCTCTATTTCCCCAGGCGAACCACTTCATGCTCTAGGCATGCACTTCATGTGGACTTTGCTTCTTTCCCTGCTGGCCTCAGGCTCTGGAACTCCTGTTTGTTTTGCTGATCTAGGCTAGCCAGTCCTGTCTCTGACGTAGCTCAGACATCTTGCGTGTGTCCGAGCATGCCTGCTGGCGATCCTGTAATCCTGCACTGGGCTGTCAGCTGTCTGCCTCCTCCATGAGACTGTGAACCCCTTGAGGGCAGAACCCACACTCTCACCTCTGCCTTCAGTCTCAGCACAGTGCAGGCCACACGGAGGATGCTCAGTGCATATCTGTTGGGCTGCAGAATCTTGGAGAAGTTGTTTACCCTCTCCAAGCCTCCATTTATCTGCCGCAGGAACAATTCCTCCCAAGGGTTTTGTGAGGATTAAATGAGCTTTAGGAGCCATACACATTACCCAGCATGTAAGAGGTGGTAAATAAAGTTTCTTTCTTCTTTAACCCCCTGTCCAGTTCCATGTTTCAGAACAAGATTTCACTGATCTCGTCTGTGCTTCTTTCTACACTGTGGACCCGCGCTAGGAAATGCATATGCAGCAGCTGAAAGGAAAGTTAGATTTAAGTACTTTCCTTAAGGGAGAGTCATTAGAGTCCAGAGAGGTTAAGAGGAGTCAGCCTGTTTAGGTTTGCCACATGCTAGCTGTGTGATCCTGGGCAAATTGTTTAACCTCTTTGAGCCTCAGTTTAATCAGCTTTAAAATGAGGGCAATAGATTCAGCTTCATGGGATTCTTTAGAGAAACAGGTGAAATAGTGCACGTGAGGTTCATGGAACAGAGCCAGGCACGTAGTAAATTCTTAAGAAATGTTTACTCTGGTGAGCTGAAAAGCATGAAACAGATGTGAAGTCATCCCCTCCATACAGCGTCCCCCCGCCCCCATGTCTGTTTTGTGGATACTTCCTCCTCCAGCTCTTCTGCCCCCACCCTGTCCTCCATTGGACAGGGTGTCTCTGTGGGCTGGAAACCCCAGTCAGGGAGCCCTGGGGAGGGAACCCCGTTCTCAGCAGCCCTGCTGAGGATCAGATAATTTCAGTTTCTGTTATTGCTGTGATGGGTGAGGCTGCTGGGTGGGTCAAGGGGCCACCTGTCCTAGAGAAGCCTGGGCAGGGACCGGCAGGCCGGTAAGGGTGAGTATCCGGAAATGGTGGCTGTGCTCGTCCACCAGCGGTTGGTTTGGCTAGAATACAGCAGTCGGCTGAGATTGTGCAAACAGGTCATTGTGCAAACACACCCTTGTGTGTGACCTCGATTGTGCAAACGGGTGTTTACTGGAGGCTGCCTGGCTTGGGCTACCAGCTTACACAAAGCTCCTGAGCTTTGTTGACTCAGAAAGTAACAAGAATCTAGTCACCCATTCTTCCTTGAACACACCCCAAACTTCCTGCCTCTCAGCGCAGGTTCTCTCCGCCTGCAGTCCTGTTCTCTGTCTCTATCTCTACTTGTTGGAATTCCGTCCATTCTTCAAGGCTTAGAGGAAACTCTACTAAGTCTCCACAAACTTCTTCTCATGTGCATATTCAACGCCCTGATATACTTCTAACGTCACTGGTCATGTTTTACCTTATGGCCCTTTTTAGACTGTGAGCTCTCTGGGAACAATGGCCTTTCTTTTCTCTTTTTCTTTTCTTTTTTGTGTGACAGAGACAGAGAGAGGGACAGGTAGTGACAGACCTTGGGCTTCAAGCCAGTAACCTTTGGGCTCAAGCCAGTGACCATGGGGTCATGTCCATGATCCCATGCTCAATCCAGTGACCCCACGCTCAAGCTGGTGAGCCCGCGCTCAAGCCGGTGACCTCGAGGTTTCGAACCTGGGTCCTCTGCATCCTAGTCCGATGTTCTATCCACTGTGCCACCACCTGGTCAGGTTGACTGTTTTTTATTCTCCTTTGAAGAGGTAAGAAACTGAGGCCCAGAGAGGAAAAGTGACCTACCGCATGTCACACAGCCAGTTTGTGGCAGAGCTGGATTCTAAATCAGGCCTCTGTACTTGCTTTCATAATCACCGCCTCTCTTTTTATACCCTACCCACCTCTGACCCTAGATCTTTACTCTGGCCACCGGGGTGAGGTGGGACTACAGTTGGAACCTGAGGGATAGGTGAGATTTGTATGAGGAAGAAAAGGTATTCTGAAGAGAGGAACAGCAGGACCAAAGGCATGGAGGCTGGGATGGGAAGAGTGTGTATGGAGGCCCTAAAAGAGGTAGGAGGAGGAAGCACAGGCTTGGGAATGGTGGGATGGGAGCAGGTAAGAGCTGGTTTGCATTCTAGATCCAGAGATAACATTGACCTTGTATGAGCTTGGACAGGACCTCACAGCCCTGCCGCTTAGATTTTCATCTCCCTCTTGGTACTCCACAGATACCCCAAACTAAATAGACCCCCAACTGAACTGCTCCACATTTTTTCCTGAAAATCTGCTTTTCTGCCCTGGTGAGTGGCATCAGGAAACCTGGACTTGACCTGGACTTCTTCCTGCTGTCTATGCCCCACGTCCAACCTACCACCCCTCCCTGTGGGTCCTGCCCCTTTCCTCCACCTTACTGTCATCACAGGAGTCAAGCCGCCATCGGTGCTCTTTGGGATGACCCCAGGGCCCTCCTTCTGGTCTCCCTGACTTTGTCTCTGGGATACCACCTTTGCTATATTCACCTGGAGAGCTTCTTCCAAAAGACAAATCTTAACGTGTCACTGTCCAACTGCAAACCCTCCATTGGTTCCTCGCTGCCTATGGAATAAAGTTCCATGTCTTCCTCATGGCCTTGAGCTCCTTCAAAACCAGACCCTAATCTACCTTGAAGCCAGGGCTTCATCTCTTCTTACTCCCTTTCCCAACCTCCTCTTGCCCTTCATTCCAGCCATTCCGTTTATCATCACTGTCCAATTATGTATGTGCTCTTTTTTTTTTAACAGTTTTTTTAAAATTTCTTTTTTTTATTATTTATTCATTTTAGAGAGGAGACACAGATCGAGAGAGAGAGAGAGAGAGAGAGAGGGGGGAGGAGCTGGAAGCATCAACTCCCATATGTGCCTTGACCAGGCCAGTGCAGGAGGGTTTTGAACTGGCGACCTCAGTGTTCCCAGGTCGACGCTTTATTGTATGTGCTCTTTTATTTCATGGCTCCAGGCCTTTCCCACATTGTTGCCTCTGCTTAAAGTGCCTTTTTCCTTATTTTTGTGTCTGAAGAAACCTGTTTCACCCTTTAAAACCCAGTTGAATGTCACCTCCTCTGTGAAGCCTCCCTGGATTTCCTGGGGTGGGTTAGGTGCTGCTTGCTTGGGCTCCCAGGTGCTTTGTGAAGGCAGGAACTGGATCTGTGGCCCCAGGGTGGGGTCTGGCATGGTGAGGTATCTGTGAAAGTGTGCTGAACAATTTGGGTGCTGGACTTGGGTCTTTGGGCCCTATGGGTCCCCAGTGGCCACCAGGTTACCTGCCAAGAGGTTTGGAAGAGTCTCTTCCAACCACTGGCAGCCAGCACTGCACTGTCTTGCTTCCCTGGTGCACAGACTTGAAAGATCTTCTTTCTTTGATTGGTGTCTCCAAATGAGATATGAGTCAATTAGGATATAATCAATGCTGGATGCTGGAGGGTGAAAAGCAGGCCACAAGCTGCCAAGAGGCTGGACTGGCTGCCCAGATGTTCTCTCAGGGCCTCCCTCTTAGGAAGGAAGCAGAGTTCTAGCTTTGGTGGGCAAAAAGGAAGACCTCCCATCCCCCACTTGTGGTCGGCTAGTTAGGAGGACCTTATCTCTGCTCTCTGGGCCTGGCCTGCCATGGTGTGGCTGGGGAGGTGAGGTGGTTTGGTCCTGATGGTGGTGGTGCTGGTACAATCAGAGGCTGAGCTGAGATAAAGCTCAGATGCGTATCTTGGTTTGGAGGAAGCCTTTCTCCTCTGCAACTCTGGGGCTGGCAGATGGGTTGTGGGACAGCCCATAAAGCAAGAGTCCCCAGGCCAGGCCAGCCTCTGCTCTGATCATGGGTTCCCTTTGGTGAGGGAGCTACATTCAGGCAACTCATTTATGTCCCCATAGCACTGAGGTGGGAAGGTGGGAGGGAGAAGACAAGGGCATTTTTTCTAAAAATCATGCCAGGAAGAGTAGCTAGAAGTCAAATCACCTGTTTAAGGCAAGAGAGAGGTGAAGCCAGGTCCATAAGTTCTGTGATGACTGGTATTTGCATTCTCCCCTGTTTCCTAAGGTGCCCAGCCTGGATCCTGAGAGGGAAGAGGGCACCCCGTGCTCCCTTGGTCCCATGTCATCCGCCCTCCAATCTAGACCCAGGGACCACAGATAAGCTTTTAGGCACCATGGAGCAGAGGGATGATGGCTTTTACAATCTTTTTGCGGTTATAGCTGTTTTATGAGTGGTTTAGATTAACCGGGCAAGATTGGATATATTATCTCTATCAACTCTTTGCCTTCCCATGCTGTTCTCCTAAAATGTCCAGCTTATTAAATTTATTTATTTATTCACCCACCCCACAGCACACTTTCTCACTATTCTTTCCCTTCATCATCTCATTCACCCATCCATCTACCTATCCACTCACTCATCTATCCATCCACTCATCCATCATCCATCCACCCATCCATCTATTCATCACCCAGCCATTTGTTCATCCATCTGCCACCCATGCACTCATCCATCTACCAACCGACTCATCAGCTCAGCAAGTGATTTTGAGCACCTACCATCATTTAGAACCTGCACTTGGTTATGAGGATTGTGTATGAATAAAAAGCCAGGTTGTTATGGTTTTTGACAAGCAAGCTGTCACACCCTCAAGCTCTTTATGGCACCTCTTACTGCCTCATCCCTAGGAAGACCACTCCACTTCCCTGCAACCCTTAGGATGGAGGCAGTGCCTTCTCCCAAGTTCCAAGTACAGCAACAGCCAGATGTGATTGGATTTTCTCTTTCTCTTTTTCTTTTTTTTTTTTTTACAGAGACACAGAGAGAGTCAGAGAGAGGGATAGATAGGGACAGACAGACAGGAACGGAGAGAGATGAGAAGCATCAATCATCAGTTTTTTGTTGTGATACCTTAACTGTTCATTGATTGCTTTCTCATATGTGCCTTGACTGTGGGGCTACAGCAGACTGAGTAACCCCTTGCTGGAGCCAGTGACCTTGGGTCCAAGCTGGTGAGCTTTTTGCTCAAACCAGATGAGCCCGCACTCAAGCTGGCGACCTTGGGGTCTCGAACCTGGGTCCCCTGCATCCCAGTCTGACGCTCTATTCATTGCGCCACCACCTGGTCAAGTGGATTTCCTCTTAATACTGTATCCAGACATGGCTCCTGCATTCTCATTTTTATTTTATTCATTTTAGAGAGGAGACAGAGAGAGAGAGAGAGAGAGAGAGAGAGAGAGAGAGAGAGAGAGAGAGAAGGGGGAGGAGCTGGAAGCATCAACTCCCATATGTGCCTTGACTGGACCAGTGCAGGGTTTTGAACTGGTGACCTCAGTGTTCCCAGGTCGACGTTTTATCCACTGCGCCACCACAGGTCAGGCTGCATTCTCATTTTTAAAGAATTATTATTTTTTAAACATTTTCTTTATTGATTTTAGAGAGAGGAGGAAGAGAGAAAGAAAGGATGGAGAGGGGATGAATGGGAAGCGTCAACTAGCATCTCATATGTGCCTTGGCCGAGCAAGCTTTAACTACCAATTTAATTATCAATACCATGGTAATAACATGGACCTTGCCATCACCTCTCATTTCTCTAGCGATCCTCACCATCATTACTCCCCCTGCTTTTGTGCCAATGATAACTACCATAACTTCCTTTACCGAGTGCTTCCTGGGTATTATGTACTACTTTAAGCACTTTGCATTCATTAACTTAATGTTTATGGCAACTTTATGGGTCAGGGTCTGTTGTCACCAGTACCCCATACAAAAGATGGGTAAACTGAGAGAGCTGAAAAGTGATAGAGCCAGGACCTGGTCCTGAACCCTGGCAGCTTAACGCCGGAATCTACATGCACAACCCCTAGTTCCCGGCCACGCTGCTTCTGGGCTTTCCTGTTTCATGGCTCTGTCAGCAGATTTCGCCATGACTCACTTTCTTTCTCATAATCTTCCACATAAATTAGGTTCCTTCAACAAAACTTCTTTTTTGGTGCTACCCTATTATTCTTCCCATTCATCGAAAACTGTCAAGATTGTCAGCATTTGCCATTTCCACTTCCTTGCCACCCAATCTAATCTAGCTTGCCCAATGTCACTCCATAGAAATGCTTCTCCCCAGATTACCCACGACCTTCTGATGACCCATCTTCCCAGTCCTCTCTTTACTCAGCTGGCTTCTGGTTTTGCCAATGTCAACCTTCTATTCCTTTTGACTTAATGGATTTTAAAGAGTAAACTTATTTTTTAATCGAGAGAGAGAGAGAGAGAGTCAGGAAGGGAAAGATGAGAAGCATCAATTGTAGTTGCTTCACTTTAGTTGTTCATTGATTGCTTCTCATACGTGCCTTGACTGGGGGGCTCCAGCTGAGCCAGCGAGCCCTTGGGCTCATGTTGATGATCCCATGCTCAAGCTGGAAACCTCAGGGTTTTGAACCTGGGTCCTTAGTGTCCCGGGTTGATGCTCTATCCACTTCGCCACCACCAGTCAGGCAAGAGTAAACATTTTATTTAAGCATATATCAGGAAAAAGAAAAATTTTTCTTTTGGTATTTTTCTGAAGTGAGAAGTAGGGAGGCAGAGAGACGGACTCCCATATGTGCCCGCCTGGGATCCACCCGGCATGCCCACTAGGGGGCGATGCTCTGCCCATCTGGGCATTGCTCCATTGCGACCAGAGCCATTCTAGCACCTGAGGTGGAGGCCATGGAGCCATCCTCAGCATCCCAGCCAACTTTGCTCCTATGGAGCCTTGGCTGTAGGAGGGATAGAAAGAGATAGAAAGGAGAGGGGAAAGGGTGGAGAGGCAGATAGGCGCCTCTCCTGTGTGCCCTGGCTGGGAATTGAACCTGGGACTTCCACATGCCAGACTGACGCTGTACCACTGAACCAACCATCCTGGGCCAGAAAATTTTTATTGCAGTTTTTTAGCCTTACTATAAGTATATGTAGCTATATTTGTATGTATTTTTAAGCTCTTAAATTTGAAATCATTTCAGGCTTGTAAAAAGTTGCAAGAATAGTTCAGAAAACTTCTGTCTACACTTCACTCAAATTCTTAACATTTAACCAAATTTGCTTTTTATCATGTATGTATGTATATATCTATCATCTATTTATCTATTATAGGCTGAATTGTGTCTCCTTCCCCACCCCCCCAATTCATATGTTGAAGTCCCAGCTTCCTGCAGAATGTGACTATATTTGGAGATAAGATCTTTAAAGAGGTGATTAGCATAATTTGAAGCCATTAATATAGGGCCCTAATTCAATATGACTGTTGTCCTTATAAAAAGAGGAAGAGACACCAGGTATGCGCATATACAGTGAAAAGACCATGTGAGGACACAGGGAAAAGGCGACCATCTGTAAGTCAAGGAGAGAGACCTCAGAAGAAACCAATCCTGGCACCTGGCCAGTTGATTCAGTGGTAGAGCATCAGCCCGACGTGTGGATGTCCTGGGATCAATTCCTGGTCAGGGCACATGGAAGAAGTGGCCATCTGTTAACCAATCACCTAACTTAAGACCTAGAACAGTGCTCAACAAACTATGACTTGTAGGCCAAATCAGGCCCACTGCTTGTTTGGTAAATAAGAATATATTGGGCCTGACCAGGCAGTGGCGCAGTGGATAGAGTGTCGGACTGGGATGCGGAAGAGCCAGGTTCGAGACCCGAGGTCGGCAGCTTGAGTGCGGGCCCATCTGGCTTGAGCAAAAGCTCGCCAGCTTGGATCCAAGGTCGCTGGCTCCAGCAAGGGGTGGCTTGGTCTGCTGAAGGCCCATGGTCAAGGCACATGTGAGAAAGCAATCAATGAACAACTATAGTGTCGCAGCGGCAACGAGAAACTAATGATTGATGCTTCTCATCTCTCTCTGTTCCTGTCTGTCCCTATCTCTGACTCTCTCTCTGTCCCTGTATAAAAAAAAAAAAAAAGAATGTATTGGAACATAGTCACATCCATTCATTTACATTTTGTCAGTGGCTGCTTCTAAGGGGAATAGTGATGGCAGAAAACTTATGTTCCAAAAAGCCAAAAAGTTAACCGTTTTGCAGTTTATGAAAAAGTTCACCTACCTCTTGTCTGGGATAGAGGTGTCCAGTAGAACTTTTTGTGATGATGGAAATGGCCTGTAAATCTGTGCTAATATAGTAGCCACTGGTCACATGTGGCTCTGTTAGCACAGACCATTTGGCTAGGGTGATGAAGAGCTAAAATTTAAATTTGATTTAATTTTAATTAATTTAAATATAAATCAAAATAGCTACATGTGCCTAATGGTTGCCATACTGGAAGGCACAGATCTAGAACATTGCTTGTATCTTTTCACCCATTTGTTAACTCTGCCTCCCTGTCTCTTAAGCCCTCAGAGGTCACCACTATTTGAGTTTTAAATTTATTGTTCACTTCATAGTTTAAAAATATAATTATTACATATTTATGTTTCTGTAAGTGGTATATGGTTTGATTTGTTTGCTTTTGTAACTATGTTAAAATGCTATCATACTGAATGCAGTCTTCTGCAACTTTTTTTTTCATTCAACATTATATTTTTGCCATGTTGTTATGGGTGATTGAAGCTTATTCATCTTTTTTTTTTTTAGGTGAGAGGAGGGGTGATAGTGAGGCAGACTTCTGCATGTGCCTTGATTTGGATCCACCCAGCAACCCCATCTAGGGCCGATGCTCATATACTGAGCTATTCTTAGCACCTGAGGCTGATGTGTTCCAGTGGACCTATCTTCAGTGCCTAGGGCTGATGCTCGAACCAGTCGAGAGCCACTGGCTGCAGGAGCAGGAGAGGGAGGTATGGAAGAATAGATGGTAGCTCCTCCTATATGCCCTGACCGGGAATTGAACAAATGGCACCATCTTGTTTTCCAAAATGCTTGCACTAATTTACGTTCCCACTAGCTGAGTGTAAAAATTCCTGTTGTTCCAGACCCTTACCAACCCTCAGTGTGTCATACTTCTTAATTTTGGCTAATGTAGTGTAAAATTGTAGCTCATGTTGTCTTAATTTGAATTTTACTGATTATTAATGAGATTGATCTTTTCATATGTTGACTGGTCTTTCATGTTCCACTTCTGAGAAATGCCTGTTCATGTCTTTAACTGATGTTTTCAACTCGACTGTCAGTGGTGTATGTTGCAAATAACTTCCCCCAGTTGGTGGCTTGTCTTTTCATTTTCTTTGTGAAGTCTATGGAGAAATGTTTAGTTTTAATGTAACTGAATTTATGAATATTATCTTTTATAGTTAATGCTTTTTATCTTGTTGAAGAAAGACTTTCCTGTTCTGAGGTCATAACGATATTCTCTTATATTTTCTTCTATGAGTTTAAAAGTTTTGCCTTTCATATATAAAGCTTTCATCCATCTGGGACTGATATCATTTATGATTTGGGGAAATGAGCCTATTTCATTTATTTTGTGGATATGCAATTTATTACTTACTGAATAACTTTTTCTTTCCCCAGGGATCTGCATTACTGCTTCTATCTATGTCACATGTAAAACTTCCATATACTTGTGGTTTGTTTTGAGGCTCTCCATTTTTTTTTCTTTTTTCTTTATTTCTTAAAAAGATTTTATTTATTGACTTCTGAGAGAGGAAAGAGAGAAAGAAAGAGAAAGAGAGAAGAAGAGGAAGGGTAGCAGGAAGCATTAACTCATAGTGGTTGTTTCTCACATGTGCCTTGACCGGGCAAGCCTGGGGTTTTGAACTGGTGTCTTCAGCATTCCAGGTGGATGCTTTATCCACTGCGCCACCATAGGCCAGGCTCCATTCCTTTCCATTGGTCCCCTTGAGCACCCCTGTGTAAGTGCCAGACTATCTCAATTACTTTACCTTTTTAAGTCTTGGTATCTGATAGAACAAGTCCCCTCACTTTATTATTATTATTATTTATGTTTTTCCCATTGATTTGAGAGAAAGAGGAAAGGGAAAAGCGGGAGAGAGAGAAAGAGATATTAACGTGTTGTTCCACTAAGTTGTGTACTCACTGGTTGCTTCTTGTATGTACCCTGACTAGAGATTGAACCCGCACCTTGGTGTGCCAGGTCGATGCTCTATCCACTGACTCACCTGGCCAGGGACTATTATTATTATTTATTGCCAGCAGTTTCTATTCTTGGGTGTTTTCTCTTCTAATATATTTTAGAATTAGCTTGTCTAGATCCACAAAAATCTTGTAATTTTGATTGGAGTTGTATTGATTTTATAGAAGAGATTGATATCTTTAAATATTGAGTTTCCTTATTCAGGAAGGTGTTTTAGTCTTGGTCATCTTAAGTTTCTGTTGCAATTTTAAAGGAGATATATATATATATATTAAAAAGATACATATTTTCCTACAGGAAAAGGCATCTTACTCTTTCCCTTTTATATATTGATTTAAAAATCAAGCAACTTTGTTAAATCTCTTATTCTACCTCTTTATCTGTAGATTTTTGGGTTTTCTATGTAAATAAACACATAATCTGTGAGTGATGCACATTTATTTCCTTTTAATCTTTATATGTTTTATTTCATTTTCTTGTCTTACTGCATTGGCTAGGACTACCAATTTGGCTTTGAAGAGAAGCAGTGGTAGTGAGCATCTTTGTTTTATTCATGATTTTAAAGGAAATATTAAAGTTTCCCATTAAGAATAAAATTTTCTAAAGGTTTTGGGTCAATAACTTTTATCATTTAAGAAATTTCCTTTATATTCTTAGTTTGCTAAGATAAAAAAATCAAGTGTTAAATCATCTAAAATGTTTTTTTCTGCATCCATTGAAAAGGTAATGTGGTTTCTCTAAATTAATTTGTTAATGTTATGAATAAAATTTATAGATGTATAATATTAAAACATTCTTGCAAGTCTAGGATAAACCCAACTTGGTCATAATATATTACCATTTTTATGCATTGCTGCATTCAGTTTGTTATTACCTTGTTTAGGATTTTTTTTTTACATCTATGCTCTTGAGTAAAATTGGCCTATAATTTTTTTTTCTTGTACTCTTTTTGTTAGATATTAGGATCAAGGTTATACTGTCCTCACAGAATGGGCTGCAGATTGTGCTGTCTTTTTCTATTTTCTGTGAGAGTTTGCATAAGTTGGAACGATCTGTTCCTCAATATAGAGTTGTTCGTAGTGTTCACTTTTTATTTTTCTAATCTTTTCTGGATCTGTATGTATGGTCTTTTAAACATTTTTAAGTATAAAATTTTGGTGAATTTTATTTTTATTTTTGATCACTTTTGCAAGAAAAAAATATTTTTAATTTGACTTTTTGAAAAACCAATTTTTGACTTTGTTGATTTTTTTATAGTTTCTGTTTCAAGAATTTCTCTTCTCTTTTTATTTTTATTGGATTTATTCTTTGGTTCTTTATTACAACATCTTAAGTTGGATGATTAGTTCGTGGATTTTTCTTTTTATCTTTTCTAATAGTAACATTCAAGACTCTCCATTTTACTGAAAGTGCTATTTTGGCTTCATCTCATAGTTCTTATAGGCACTCTCTTCATTATCATTTTGTTCTAAGTGTTTTTAAATTTCTACTGTGATTTCTTCTTTGACTTACAAATTATTCAGAAGAATATTAAAAATTTCTAAATGTATGAGAATTTAAAATTTATATGTTTCTTAACATGTTTAAATTTAAATGTGTAACTGGGAATAAATACAGTTGTTCCTCGTCATATTGCAGTTCACTTTTTGTGGTCTCATTGTGTCACGAATTTTTAAATTGTATATATCTAATTTTGTATTGTAAGTTTTTTGTTATATCACAGGATTTTGCAGTATATAGGTATTTTTACATATTTATTATTTTAATTATTTTTCAGTAAAATAAGTATTTTGTAGCCTAAAAAATTAAAAACAATATAAAAATATTAATTAAAACATATTAAAAGAATATTAAATCATCATCATCATCATTCAAATTGTAATATATTCACTAGTGAGTATGCATATAGAATTTTATGTTGTTAAAATTATGTAGGTTTAAGAGTGTAGAAAGTGTTTAAGAGCATAGGAAGTGTTTATAAGAGTGTGGGAAAGGTTAATAACAGTGTGGGAAAGGTTTATAAGAGTGTGGGGAGGGTTTATAAAGCCTTAAAATATATATAAATAATAAAATAAAAATAAGGTTGCTACTTTGCGGACTTTCACCTATCGTGGGGGGTTCTGGACCATAACACCCACCATAGACAAGGGACCACTGTATGCTATATTACTGATTTACTGATATTAGTCTGATGAACCATAAAATCGAGCTAAGTAAGAATATATCAACAAAGTAAGCTTATAAAAGGTTTCCTGTAAAATATTCATGCTCTTATAACCATGATTCAATATTATCAATTCAGTGATTACAGTTACGTATTCTGTAACAAATCAATAGCATATAATCAATCTTGTGCTTATACCTCTGGCCAAGTTCTCATTATAGTTAAAAGGTCTACTCCCTTCTGGCTGAAGCACATCAAGAGTTAACATCTCAGCAAGACATGTGCACCTTGGCCTCCTCCTCCTCCTATTGCTCTCACCATGCTGAGGCTGGCAGTTCTGATTCTCATTCAAGGCCAAGAGGACAACCTCTTCCCCTCCTAGAGTAAGGAATGATAATGCTGGCAATGACCTCTGACTGACGCACATCAAGAGTTAACATTAGAATGAGAAGAATGAATCCTCAAGCCACCTCTTCTCTCTCTCTTACCATTCTTCCAGTGCTTTAATCGACCCAGCTAATTTTAGCACCTGAGGCTAATGTTCAGCCCAACTAACTATCCTCAGCACCTGGTGTCAACGCTCAATCGAGCCACTGGTTGTGGGAGAGGAAGACGAAGAGAAAGGGGTGAGGAAGGGGAAAAGAAGCAGATGGTCGCTTCTCCCGTGTGCCTTGATTAGGAATTGAACCCAGGATGTCCATATGCCAGGCCAACATTCTATGCACTGAGTCAACTGGCCAGGGCCAGGCTATTTAAAAAAAATAATAATACTTATTATATAGGTTTATTAAAGATTTAAAATGAGATGCTAAATGCAAAGCCCCACGTAGTGCTTGACACATAGTATGTGCTCAAAAAAAAACTAAGTTCTTTTTTCTCTTAATGATTGAATTCCCTGCTTTTAGAAACAGTGTATGCCACACCCCACCTCCACTGTACAGTATTTTGGGACTTGTCAGAAAACCCCGTAAGAGCTGAGATGTGTGGGGAAAAGTCTAGCTTCTCTGAGCTCTAACCCACAGGCAATACACCTGCTGGGGCCCTGAGTCTGTTGTGTCCAAGACTATATGGTGCCCCTTGTGTTTATACTGAAAGTCTTTTATCTGCTCTTGCAAACAAATCATATAGGAGATTGCTTTTTATCATGTCACACCGTGTCGGTGACATGAGGCCCCATATATGAGAAGCCTCTTTCAAAATTAGTTCCTGGACATATTTGTCCCTGTGGAGGAAATGGTCTGCTTCCTCCTTTCTTCTAGTAAGAGTGTCAGACCTGTGTGCTGGCTGCCAGGAAGGTCAATGCCAAACTTTGGGATCAATCACAGCCACCATAGCAATCCTTAAGATTGTTATTTTTTTTTTCTTGAGCAGTAAGAGTCTGTTAAATTAATTAATCTTTTCTTTTGTAAAGTCTTCTCACATCCTTTTGGGAAAAAGATGAAGTACATGTGGTATTACAATTATGAGTAGCAGCAGCAGCAGCAGCAACAACAAGAGGGTGTAGGAGGAACAAGGGAAGACTTGGCAATCAATTGAGCCATTAGGATGCTAGTGAAGAGCTGGGGCTTTAGGGTCGGACTGCCTCTATGCAAGTCATAGCTCTGCCTATCACTTGCTCAGGGCTCTTGTGCAAATTACATAATTTTTGTGAGTTTCCTGAGCTGTTAATAGAGGTCTTCATTGTATCTACTTATAAAGGTCACCATGAAGATTAATAAACATAATTCCTGTGAACTACTAAGCATAGGGTCTGCCATAGAGTAGGTGTTCAATACACGTAAACTGTTCTGATAATGCACTGAGCATTGAGTCTGGGTGGGGGGACAACAGAACACAGCCTCCTTGACAAAAAGATTAGGTTGTAAGGGAATTGTGATGTTGGCAGTCGCTGGGCACAAGCACTTTGTCTAAGCAGTGGTAGTCAACCTGGAGCGTACCGCCCACTAGTGGGCATTCCAGCTTTCACGGTGGGCAGTAGTGGAGCAACCAAAGTATAAATAAAAAGATAGATCTAACTATTGTAAGTTGTTTTATAAAGATTTATTTTGCCATGCCTGACTGGGCGGTGGCGCAGTGGATGGAGCGTTGGACTGGGATGCGGAAGACCCGGGTTCGAGACCCTGAGCTCGCCAGCTTGAGCGTGGGCCCATCTGGCTTGAGCAAAAAAGCTCGTCAGCTTGGACCCAAGGTCGCTGGCTCTAGCAAGGGGTGGCTCGGTTTGCTGAAGGCCCGCGGTCAAGGCACATGTGAGAAAGCAATCAATGAACAACTAAGGTGTCGCGACGGCTATGAAAAGCTGATGATTGATGCTCCCCACCTCTCTCCATTCCTGTCTGTCAGTCCATGTCTGTTCCTCTCTCTGACTCTCTCTCTGTCCCTGTAAAAAAAAAAAAATTTTTATTCTGCCAAACTTAGCAAAAATACGACATAAAGTACTTGGTAAGTAATTATTATTATATGCCTTAACTTGCTGTAACTCTGCTTTATAAATTGTATAAAGTAAAATTACTTCCCTACTTTATAAATCACCATTATTGTGGAACCCTTGGGCGGTTAGAAAATTTTACAACAGAGATACAAAAGTGGGCGGTAGGTATAAAAAGGTGGACTACCCCTTGTCTAAAGCTTTCCCCAAGGTGTCACCAACCTGGGAAAAGGTACCAATGAGGCCACATCGACAGGCATGACCTGTCCTTGGCTGGCTTCTCTATCCCCATCTGTTCATCAAGATTTCCAGAAGCCTCCAGGTCTTGGCCAGTTATTTCTGGAAGCCTCCAGGGAGTTCTCCATGGTGTTCATGAAAGAGCCGACCAGCTTGAGTCACCTCGTGGCATCCACTATGTTCTCTGGCTCCTGCTCCCTTGATGCCCACTGTCTGTGTGATTGCCTGAGGGTGCCTCATCACATCACAGCTGCCAGAGCCTTTGGTGTGGCACCTGTGTTCACCGCACCACTGGGGTTTCCTCTGGGTACTCCCAAGAGCCAGAGTGGTGTCTGGGTTCCTGTAGACTTTGAGGCATCCAAGTTATACTGAGTTCCCTGGAGAAGTGGGGAGCCTAGTCCTTACTTTCAGCTTGGGACACACTTTGTTGCATGGGCAATGAAGCTAAATGGCTTCTGTCCCCGTGTATTATAGAAATCCTGGTGAAAGTTGCTCTGTTAGTAACCCCATGGCCCCTCTTAACTCTGATGGGAGTCCCAGCTGAGGCTGGGGATGGCTGCCTCACCACCACCCTCCCGAGAGCCCCCTGTCTCTGGTAACACGGGGCACTTCTGCTCCATGTAAGCCTCTCCCGGTGGCTTCCTGCCCACCCTCTATACTCAGATGTGTCTGAGCCCCAGAAAAGGACTGAAATCAAGCTGGAGTTGGATACTATTAACAAGCCCAAGGTCAGGAAAAGATGGCCTTGGAAAGTACTCAAGGACAAGCAGAGAAAAGGGTTGGAGAAAGGCTTTGGGGACACTTTGCCCGGAGGTGGGGGTTGAAGGGGAGAAAGTGGATGAAATCTTTGAGAGAGAAAAGGGTGAAAGGGTGGAGGATGAATCCATGACCCTTGGCGAGACCCTTAATTAGAGCAGGGAGGAGAAGCAGGAGGAGGAGATGTTGTGAAAAGCACAGAGGAGGAGCCGCTGGGGAGGTGGGGAACGTGATAGCATGTGGACCAGCTCAAGGCAAGCAGAAGAGGATTTGGAGGAACAGGAGGATGTCATGTTGTCTCATCCGATGGATAAAACGCTTGGCTAAGGCTGTACAAATGTCCCCGGGGATCCGAGTTCTCCAGCTGATGAATTAGGGGACGTGGGACTAGTTGGAGCTTTCTGTGGGGACAGTGGCGATGGTTGTAAAAAATAAGTACATGGACTTCTGAAGAGAAGCTAGGAGGATGAGGACTGAGAAACAGCCTTTGGTGAGGAGTGGTGACCTAGGCGAGGGCTGTTTCTGGGAACACAGGAGGAGGGAATCCGAGGCCAGGTTGATGACCTCTAGAAGATGAAGAATGGAGGGGAGAGGATGGGAAGAGAGTCCCGTTAGACAGGATGGAGGGAATTGTGGGCACTCAGAGTGAGCTGCCTTGACCCCTTCAGCCCTCCTGGGACTCAGCCCAGTTCAGCCTCTTTCTCTGGGGGGCTCTTACTGGTGGAGGTGACATCCAGAGTCACGTCTTACATCTTGTTCTCCGGAATCTGGTCCTAATGCACCTGTGGCTGCATCAACTGCTTGTTCGGCGGTGTGGCTGAGATACTTGGAGGCGAGGGTGGGGGAGATGGGCTTGGGGAAGCAAGTACGTAGGAAGGTAGAAGATAGTCCTTGTCCTTGGGTCAACCATTGGGTGATCTCATTGGTTGTCCCAGACACGCAAACACAGGAGGGACAAGCATTGGGTGCCATAGGCAAATCCCCAAGTTTCCAGGGCATCTGGGGGAGAGGAAGCAACTGAGCAGGGCTGCTTTTCTTGAGGAAGCTTTCTGGTGGAGGTGACTTTGCAGGGGAGAAAGGACACAGGGATGTAGCGCTGAAGGAAGTGGTTCATGATGGGCTGGGGGGGGGTGATGGTGAAAATGTGGGTCATGGGGACTGCTGACTTGTTTCAAGTGGCAGTTTGGGGTATGGCCCCAGTACAACCTGCCCTGTTCTCCTGTGTGTGTGGATCACAGTAGTTCCCTGCATACCTGGCTGAGTGTGGAGATGAAGAATGGGGAACCCCAGGAACTGGCTTACTTGGGAGGATTACTGGCTAAGAGAGAGGGTTGAGCCCACATCTTTCTGCCTCTACTTTGACAGCCCAGCCCTGCTCTATTGTCCCAGCAGGTGTTTACTACCATGCCCCAAACCTTCAGAGGCCCTCCATGGCTGCAAAGGTTTTCACGGTCTGCTGGCTAGATGGGGTCCAGGAAAGCCAGCACCAGCCCCGCTGTGATAGGCAGCATGGTGCTTTGATGAATCTAGCACAGGGTCAGGAGTCTCTTTGGGCCCAACCCTGGTACTCAGGAGGCAGAATTTTCCAACAGGTGACATGTAGGGAACAAAGAAATCAGAGAGGTCCTTGATGGGGTAGAGATTGGGTGCTCCAGGGCTAGACACATGGGGAGAAGAGAAAGAGCTGGGTGTCACAGTGGATCTGAGCAGGAAGGCCAGTATGAGCCACTACATTGCAGAAAGGGTATAAAGGCGGATATGGGGAAACTGTGGAGAAAGGGGGGTATAATAAGAGGGTGACTTCAGCCTGACTAGGTGGTGGCATAGTGGACAGAGCGTTGGACTGGGACGTGGAGGACCCAGGTTCGAAACGCTGAGGTTGCCAGCTTGAGCGTGGGCTCAATTGGTTTGAGCAAGGCTCACCACATGGAGCATGGAGTTGCTGGCTTGATCAAGGGGTTACTCGGTCTGCTGTAGCCCCCGGTCAAGGCACATATGAGAAAACAATCAATGAACAACTAAGGTGCTGCAACAAAGAATTGATGCTTCTCATCTCTCTCCCTTCCTGCTGTCTGTCTGTCCTTATCTGTCCCTCTCTCTGTCTTTGTCACCAAAAAAAAAAAAAAAAAAAAAAAAAAGATGATGACTTCAGTCCCAGGACCTGCCCAGAGAAATGTTAGAGTAGGGATAACATAAGAGCTCAGAGCCATCTGCTACCCTTCTGTTTGGAATTTTTTTTATAAGAAAAAGCTTTTTGAAAAGAAGAAGGGCAAAGTCATTTTGCTACAATCACTAAAGCATCATTGCTGTAGGCCCCCGAGTGTCCCAGGGTAGCTCCCCATAGTATATATCTTGTGCTAGTAGCCTGTCTGCCCCGGACAGTGTTCAAGTGCCTCCTTTAGACCTGGAGTGGCAAATCTTGAAAAATGTCTCCTTGCGACAGGGAAAGCCTTTCTCAGTAAAGGCGCACAACTCAGAAGCTATAAAGAAAAACACTGTCAGGTTTGATCCCATTAAAATAAAAATCACCTCTAAGACAAATAGCACCATAAATAAGGTTTAAAGATAAGCAACAGATAGAGATTTAAAGGGGAAGAAAGTGGTCTCAACTTTCCCCCAAAAGGTTTCACTGTTAGAAGGGAAAGTAGGGGGAACGGGCCTGGAGGTTGGTCTTTGAGCTGGAGTCTACCCATTGGGCCAATTCGGAATTAACCTGGCCAAACTCTATCAGCCAGAAATGAGATCCTCTTTTTCTTAAGAGGACTGCATTGACAGGAGGAGTTTGTAGCTCACCTTTCACAGCTTCCCATTAAACAGATTTCTGGATGGGCCAATAGCCTGACTTAACTCACATAAAGCCCCATGCTACAAACTGCACAGTCCCCCTTGGTTCTAGGTGAGTTTTGAATTATTCCTACCTTTTCCAGCGCTGGTCCTAACCAGTCAATCCCCCACCACCAACACGGCATAAAGAGTGCCAGCCCTGCCCTTGGCCCCAGTCTCCCTGCATGCAGGGGGTGGAGGGGCGGGAGACTTGGGCCTGGGGCTCTGCTGGGCATGCTCACTGGCAGGAAAAAGGATTGCAGCAAGATTTGCATGTTTGTGATGGTTTGGATGGGTCCAGGTAACATTGGCATCTAACCCCTCACCGGATTCAGGTCCTCTAACAGCCCAAGTCTGGGATTTAGGAGAATATCCCCATAACCACCCTGCCTAGTGGCTACTGATACCCTTAGGATTATGAATGCCCAAGGAGGACCACAAGGGTTGCCCTCTAGGGAGGCCAAGTAGCTTAGAAGCACGGATGTGACCAGTGAGGGGAGTGTGGATCCCGCTCAGGTGAGGACTAGAATGGCAGGTGGGTGAGGTCTCAAAACATGGAATAGTGGTAGCCTCACTCACCTGATGGGGGGCCTGGGATTGAGGTCAGTTCTGAGTCCAGTTTCTGGGCTATCAAACACATCAAAACAGGTTCAGGAATAAACTTTCCTCCCACCCTCCAGTCTCCCACCAATGCCCCTTCCTGTCCCAGGGGTCTGGGGCACACACCTACAGGAGCCAGCCGCTGGGTGTGAGGAGCAAGGAAGGGCTCAGAGGGCAAATGGGTATGGGACTGACACAGGGAGAAACTGGGGGGAGAGGATGTTGGGGAGAGTGGGGCTAGGAGCTGCACCTGGGGCTGGGACCCTGCCTGACTCCTGACAGTGGTTTGGTGTCGGTGCATTGCTCATGGGCTTCTGAGGTGTCCTGCCAATGCCTGGGACCTTAGATCAACCTCAGCACCGCATCCGGTTCCTTGCTGGGTGCTCTGCTACTTCTGTGTCCTCCAGGATGGCCTGCCCCAGGCGGTAGAGGAGCCCATGGAGCTGTCCTTGGTGGTTGGAGAGAAGCCCATGGGTTGAAAGGTATTGCTCGCTGTAGGAGTATGGATGAGGCAGGGGACATGCAGAAGCTATTATAGGTGGCCCAGGCCACGGGGGTAAAAGCATGGGCTTGAGAAATTTCAAAGAGGAACAGCCAAGAGGACTTGGATGTGACCAGGCGCACAAGACACATTTTCTCTTCAACAGGAAGAGGAAATAATGATATGGGTGGCCACACATTGTGGGGGCTTTCTGAGGGCAAGTCCCCGCATCACAGCCATGCCCTGGCCCAGAGAAGGCTTCCAGGACAGGCAGGAAGTGAGTAGGCTCTGTGGGGCTGTGCAGACTCCTGACCTCGTCTGGGCTGCCAGAAGCCTGCAGTCATGGGGCAGGCGGGGTGCCCGGAGGAGCTGCACACCCGTGGAAAGGTGTGGGATGTTCTTGGTGCTCCGATAAGGGCAAGGCCTCCTGCTTGAGTCTGAGCCTGAGGACAGAGGCCTCTGCTGACCACAGGCCTGTCTCTCAGGTTGATCCCAAAAACTCTTCAGGGTCCTGGACACACTGACCTGTGCCCCTGGGTCACAGAGACAGAGCCCACTGGTCAGTAGGCCATTAGCTTTTGCTTCCTGGCCTGAGGATGCCGGGCAGTTCCTCCCACCCCTGCTCGAACCCCGGTCTGGACTCAGTGCCCCTCTTCCTGCTCAGGTTCTGAGCTCATCGCTGGGCTCGCTGCCATTCCCGGGAAAGAGGAATTACCAGCAGGTCTCAGAGCAGTGGGGCTTCCTCCTGGAGATGAGAAAGCAGAAATCAGAGGTGGCACTGTTGGGCTGCAAGCCTGGGCCCAGGACACACAACAGACCTAGGTCCTCCTCCATGACCCATTTCACAGAAAGGGAAACACAGAGGCCCAGAGATGGGACAACATTTACCGTCACTGGGCAGAGTTGGGGAAATCCCTGTCCGTGGGCCTGACCCTTGGAAAGACAGAGTCTCACTGAGTTAACGACAGCCATGATGGGGTGTGTGTTATCTTCAGAACCTCCAGCTGTATTCCGTGCTCCCTGAAAGCCCAGGCGGTTTCTCATCTGCAGACTTTGTGTGCATCTCTGGCTGGCATGCCGCG
This sequence comes from Rhynchonycteris naso, assembly GCA_037038555.1. Lineage (NCBI taxonomy): Eukaryota > Metazoa > Chordata > Mammalia > Chiroptera > Emballonuridae > Rhynchonycteris > Rhynchonycteris naso. The sequence goes on along the minus strand of CM072997.1, from coordinate 210,197,588 downwards.
CAACCCCCCACCCACTGCATGTCCGCTTTCAACCCCTCCTCCCTCCCAGACCATGGCTCCTCCAGGTCAGAATATGGTTTCCCTCTTCTCTGGAACCCCCAGTCCACAGCAGTCTTCCAGAATTGAGTTGGAATATATTTCTCTTCAGGATGAGGGCAGACCCTGAGGCTTGGAAGGAAACATGCCATTTAGGAGATGGAGCTATCTTTGCTGTGATCAACTTGGAGAGCTGTGACTTGCCCTATTAGCCTGGTCACCACCTACTTCTGAGCCTATCCAGGAAGTCTGGCTGGGCCCTGAGGCAGAGAGAAGCACCCCACCCACCTCCCGGCCTCCCCTCTCAAGCAGATCTCTTGTATGTTTTCCCTAATGGCCAGCAGGTGGCGCTGTGTGTCCAGTTTCACCCACCACAAAGGTATTGCCCATGCAATTTGGCCTATGTTGGGGGCTGCCATCCTGGAGGTCCTGTGAACCCTGCCAAGGCCCCTTTGTGGCTCTTTTACTTGCACAGCTGGTGGGTTTTGGTGGGGGTGGAATGTCTCCCAGGGCTGGGAGAGCCAGGCCTTGAGAAGTCTGAACACAAGTTGATGACATGTCCTTTGCCCCGGCTCCTTGGCATCCTAGGAGGCCTCTCTACTGTCCCGGCTGTTTTCTGTAGCCTGGTCGTTTCATTTCTGCCTATTTCTATCTGCTACACACTGTAGGGCATGCAGCACACACATCAGCTCATGTATTCATCACACAACTATGTGATGATGTGGGTACCCACTGTACAGATGAGAACACCATGATCAGGAAGGCCCGCAAGGCAACTCAGCTAGCATATGTCAGAGTCAGGCCTGCAGCCTGGCATCTGTCTGACTCATCCGGTGTCCTTACCCTCTGCACTGGACTGTATCCTTGTCCTGGAGGAACTACTGCTCGTAGGCAAAGGACCCCCAAATCTGGGATGCTCCTATCATCCTCCTCTACCCCAGCCCTGGGGCACTGACAACTCATGCAAGGCCCTAAGCTGAGCCAGAAGGGACAGACCGGAGAACAGCCTAACCAGTGCAAGGGCTGCGGGTCAGGATGGGGGAGCCACAATGGGACCCACAGGGCATAAAATGCTCTGTTCCATTGTGCTCTGCTTCTCTCTCTCCCTCTTCCTGACCACGTTTCTCATTCTCTGCTATTAAGATGCCTCTCCTTCCCGACTCTCTGTCCCTAGCCCTCCCATTTACTCTGTCTCTGGTACTCGGTCTGCTTGTCTTTCTCTCTTTTAGTATTTCTGTCTTTCTGCAACAGGATTGGAGTTAAGTGACCAAAGAAAAATGATCCCTTCCTGCCAGGGTTATTAAAATCATGTTTTACAATTGAGCCAGAGCGATGAGCCCGGTTAATGACAGATGATGAAGCCACAGCTTCGCCACAGCTGGGAGTGAGGCGATAGGCTTGGCTGTGGGATTACCACCAATTACTCCGCGGGCAGGGAGTGAGCAGCTCCTCACTCCTTCGAATCACCTCCCCTCTGCTTTGGGAAGATAAAGTCTCACCCTTGGCAGGGAGGCTGAAGCTGGGGGGTGTGCAAGAGTAGGGGCCAGTTCCCAGAGCCAGGGAGCCAAGCATCCTTCAAATATGCAGGGGTTGTCTTGTTTACCCAGGCCTTCCAGTGGTCTTGGAGGCAGGCAGGGTATGATTCTGAGCCCTGTGGGGCTTAGGGCTCAGAGAAGTTAGGTAACTTGTCCAAGGTAACACAGCCTTAAGTGGAAGCACTGGTACTTGAACTCCAAACTCTGATGTCTTTTTTTATTCATTAGTCATCCTTGTGTCCATGAAAGAAACATTGGAAAAGAAATATTTGCTTTTGGCAGAAAATGATAGACCTTTGAACCTTTTTGGACTGCAGTAGGAGTAAGCACTTCATTGCTTAGTGGATTTGAGTTAGATGCTGGGAAGGACTTTTCAAAGGTGTGGGCATTAACATAGGTGAATTGCCTTTTTTGATGTTCTTTCAGAAAAACAGGGCCATCTTGGCAGTCCTTTCTAGGTTAGACAGGTTGCTGGAGTTATGTAAATCCATCCAATGGAGTTGGAGAATCTGGGGACAATGTATGCCAAAGTCAGGGAGGCTTGACAGGGTAGTTGCAGAAGACATAAGGAGGCCCACTGGTTAGACCCATCCTAAAGACCAGAGCCTGGGAGTGAGGGCCTTTCAGGTACAGCTGCTGCCTGGGTGGGTCACATCTCACAAAGCCCTCCAATGTGCAGCTCATTTACATCTCCTATCCTCTCTCTGGGCAGACAACTGAGGAGTTATTATCCCCATTTTGCAGGTGGGGAAAATAAGTCTTCAAGAGGGGAGAGTTAGTTAAGGCCACACAGTGAGATAAGACCCTAGTGTCCAAAGTCCAGCTCTTCTTCCCTAACGCTGGAGCTGCGAGGGCCCCTCCCTGCTCAGGCCTGGCCACTTGTTCCCCAGCACCCCACACCCTGCCATGAGTTGGGGACCTTGTGCCAGCACCGCAATCTATGCAGGACAAATGACTTATCTCTTTCCCATCTGGAGTCTATTATTTTTCAGTTTATCCTGGTCAAAAAGCACAAGGTGAACATCTGAAGGGGGAAAAAATATAATTTTTGAGAAAATTGAAAATATATATCATTGTTTGGGGCTCGGGGCTCAGGGTGCCCTGGGGGCTGGTTCTCCCTGGCTGATTACTGGGGCCTGGCTTAGCCGTCTGCACACATGACTTCTTTGCCCTGCGGGATCCCTGGAGATCTCCCTCACTCCCTGGGGTTCTGTCTAGGACCTGGTCTCCAGGTGTGTGTGTTAAGGGGCTGGAAAGGGGATTAGAGGTGGAGCCAGAAGCCCTTAACTTCCTTCCTTGGAGACAAGAGGCCTCTTCTGGGTATTTCTGAGACTTCCAGATTATTTCCTGTAAGAGAAACACCCACCTCAGCAATAACAGTTTGGGGGGATCGAGCCTTTACTATGTAGCGGGTTCTCTTCCAAGCATTTTCATGTATTCTAAGGACTCATCTTTATTTCTCACACCCACCCTGCTTGTTAGGGACCATTGTCTCCATCCCATAGATGAGGAAATGTAGGCACAGAGAGTGTAAGGAACTTGTCCAAGTTCACATGGGTAACTGGCAGAACCATTCAAATTCGTGTAGTTGAATTCCAGAACTCACTTCACAACCGCTAAGGTATAAATCCTCCATTTTTAGAAAGAGGAAGCGGAGGAGGGTGGGAGGTGGAGAGATAATACGCATGCAGTGAGTATGTAAGTAATGATCACATATACCCACGTGTAGGACTGAGTATAGCACATCGCTATGTGTGTTCCTGTGTATGTGACTGTATATGATTATTTGTTCATGCATCCATCTGTTACTATTCATCTACCCACTACATCTTTGTCTATCTCTCTATCTTTCCACTCTCTATTTTCTGTTTATCTATTCATTATCTACACATTCATCCATCCACCATTTATCTATTCAACTTGTATCCATTCAGCCATCCATCATCAATTCATTACCCATTTATTATTTAGCCCTCTTTCCATCCATTCATAATCTCTCTCTCTCTCTCTCTCTCTCTACCTATCTATCTAACTACCAACCTATAAAGTTTGGGGTCACACGTTTGTGGGATGCTTCTGGGTATGTCACATGCATACATCTGAATGTGTTACAAAGGTGTCAGTATATATTTGGGATCCAGTCATGCGAACTCTTCACTGGAGACTCTTCCCCACACCTGAAAAGCCATGTGAGAGAGTAGAGAGAGGTCAGCCTCAGCAAGCCTGCCCTGGGCCCTGGCTGCCCTCAAGCCCCAGCAGAGAGCTAATTAAACCTTTTCCCAACAAGCATGCTAATTACTACTAATAGTTGGGTTTCAACTCTGCTGGCTGAAGGGGTTCTTCCTGTGTGTGTATGTGTGTTTGTGTGTGTGTGTGTGTGTGGGTGTTGTAGGGTCTTCTCAGCTTGAGAAGCTCATAGGATACAAAGTGGGGGGCTTCAGAGAGCTCCCCGCTTTCTCCCCCCACCCCCAATCTCCTGATCTTATGGGCTCTGGAAGGCTGGGACTGTGGCAGTCCTCAGCCTGAAGACTCTGGCTCTCTGGGTGTCTGTGTGTGACTGAGGGTGTGCATGTTCCTGTGTGCACAGGGACACTTTGTGTACCTTGCCGTGCACATATAATGACCATATACGAGAGTAACAATAATATGAATGGTGCTGCTTCCTGGGGGTTGTGCAACATGGTAGCTCTGATTCACGACACCAAGTTTGTGTGCCCCAACATGTGCATGGCTGTGTGTTTCCGGGTGCTGCTCTGCGTGGCTCAGGTGCACCTGACTGGGTTTCAGTGAGGGTGCGCCTCTGTCTCTGTGTGTGTAACAAAGAGCGAGGAGCAGCAGGGCAGCAGACTTCCGGGCCTGACTGACACCCCTTGCAAATAGGTGCGACAATGAAATATAGTCCTGGAATTGCTTTGGATGCTCCGTCAAGCAGGCGGTGCAGAATAGGTGAAGTTGTAAAATGTTCCCCAGGGAGCCGCCGCGGCTGAGTGACAGCCCCATGCTCACTCCCGCCTCTCTGCCTAGCTCTCCGTCTGCAGACCCTGGGGTTGATGTCGCTCATCCTGAGCCACAGACGGGGAGGCACACAAACTCCCTTCCCACGGCCTGTGTGAGGGGTGAAGGGCAGAGTGGATCTGTCAGGCTTTGTGGCTTCCTGTTTGTCCTGTCACTCTTCTCAGAATGAAGAACCCCGGGATAGGGCTATGTCCAGTCCTCCGTGTCATGCTCTCAGACTGGGTCCTCTGAAGACCAGGCCAACTCCCTTGAGGGTGGGGATGTTTTCTCTGAGATTGGGAGACCCTTCAAAAGAGTGTCAGTGTCCCTAGGCACGCGCCGGGTACGCTGTGAATGCATACCTGCTGGTATGTGCATGGGCACACTCACTTCTGCAAGCTGAAGAGACAAGCTTGCATGAACCTTGGCTTCGGAGAGCTGGGTTCAAATCCCACATCTGATTACTTACTAGCTGTGACCCCAGTGAAGTCCCCTTCCACCTCATCCCTCAGGGAGAGTGGACAGAGCAATGGCTCCCACAGGCCCAGGTGCTCATGAGGTTCCGGCCGAAGGTTTGAATGAGACGCCCTTTTAGTCTCATAAACAGGACCTCTGCTCACTAAGCCGTGAGCCCTCTTACGCAGCACCGCGTGCAGCACTGGGTCTAACCCATTAGCCCAAGGGGGTGCCTTGTTAAAACCCCAAACAGCAACACAAGCTGCAGTGGTCCTACACTGAGTGCATGGCAAGAGATGCTAAAGGGGACTGGGCAGCCTGACCTGTGGTGGCGCAGTGGATGAAGCGTCGACCTGGGAACACTGAGGTCGCCGGTTCAAAACCCTGCACTGGTCTGGTCAAGGCACATATGGGAGTTGATGCTTCCAGCTCCTCCCCCCTTTCTCTCTTTCTCTCTCTCTCTCTCTCTCTCACTCTGTGTCTCCTCTCTAAAGTGAATAAAAAAAAAAAAAAAATAAAGAGGACAGAGCAGGAGAGGGAGGGGCTATGGTAGGGCAGCTCTGCCTTTTCCCTGGGTCCTCTTGTCCTCTGCTGGGGACATACTCGGGATGTCCATTGCTCTTTCTGGGAACGTTCCTGCAACTCTCTCTGTGCACAAGTGATTCCAGGCTGGGCGTCGAAACCGCACACAAGGGCAAAAGCTTTTGCCCCCTGCCCTGCTTCTCCCACAGTCAGTGCTAGGAGGGCCTGTGACTGGGACAGAGACAGAGCGCCCTGCTCCTAAGCAGGCATAGCCTGTCTCTGGGCAGTGGGGTTCCCTGTTCAGAGCCTGTAACACCATGAATCGTGAGGACTTGGGCCATGGTTTCTTCACAGTGACATCCTCAGCTCCTAGCACTTAACAGCTGCTCAATAAATATTTGTTTCACACGTGTTTTTTGATACTAGGATCCTTCTTCTCATAGCTGTGGCTTCCAGGATTGTGGATGGCATAAAAAAGAATCAAGACTGAGTTGCTCAGCTGTCTGAATGTTTGGGAGGTTTTACCAATCGGTGGCACACTCCACAGGATAAATCAAAGCTTTGGGTCCAGCCTGACTCAGAGAGAAAGGTTTTCACACAGCCTTTATTAGCCTTAATGGGACAGTAATGTCCATAGCTCCTACCAATTTCATTTCCATCTATTCTGACAATCTGACCTCCACAGGAGATTCCATTTGTGACTGTGACTTTTCTTTTTTTTAAGTATTCAAAAAATTTAAATAGATTTGTTGTTCTGCTTATTAATGTATTCATTGGTTGATTCTTTTTTTAATTTTTTTTTTATTTTTCTGAAGTGAGAAGCCGGGAGGCAGAGAGACAAACTCCTGCATGTGCCTGACTGGGACCCACCCAGCATGCCCACCAGGAGGCGATGCTCTGCCCATCTGGGGCGTTGCTCTGTTACAACTGGAGCCATTCTATCGCCTGAGGTGGAGGCCATGGAGCCATCCTCTGTGCTCCGGCCAACTTTGCTCCAAAGGAGCCTTGGCTGCGGGAGGAGAAGAGAGAGATAGAGAGAAAGGAGAAGGGGGTGGGGCAGAATTAGATGGGCGCTTCTCCAGTGTGCCATGGCCAGGAATCGAACCTGGGACTTCCACACGCCAGGCTGATGTTCTACCGCTGAGCCAACCGGCTGAGCCAACCGGCTAGGGCCCATTGGTTGATTCTTGTATGTTCCCTAACCAGGTATCAAACCCACAACCTTGATGTATTGAGATGATACTCTAACCAACTGAGCTACCTGGCCAGGGCTCTGAGACTGTGATTCTTGCTCTTTGTCCTGAAGGCTCTTAGCCCAACCTTAAATCTTCTAAATAGTCCATGTATTGATCTCCTCGGGGCCTCAGCCAAACTTGAATATTCCTGAATTCAAGACTGCAAACTAAACAAGAAGGGAAATGACCTTCCCACTTTTCTCCTAGATGCTTGTATACAGGTGGCCATAATTAGACCCCGGTCTGGAGACCTTTGGGAATTAACGAAGGTATGTATTCTGGCCAGGGCAGTTGGGGAGAAAAAGGACAAAAGGAAGTCATTATGTAGATATATAATCATGTAAAACCACTGTGCTTCTCCCTGAAGAGAAGGGGGGAGGGAGCCAAGTTGGAAAGTGTCTTCCCACGCCTAGTTTGCTGCTAATTTCATATTAATATTAAGCTCTTGTATGATGAATAATTATATGCCTCCACAGAGCGAATGAGAGGTGTGTGCAGGGAGGCATAGTACAGAGGGGTCAAAGCGGGGGGTTCAGCTCTTCTGTTTAGCAGCAGGGTGACCTCAGGTAAGTTACTTAGCCCTCTGAGCCTTGGTTTCCTTGCCTATAGATAAAAATGACATTTACTGTACAGGGTTTGTGAGTATGAAGAAGATTATGCATATCGGGTGCCAAGTCTATTGTTGAGCAAAATATTAGCTGTTACTAATTGTTACATTCAATTAATTGCCTGTGTGTGTATGTATGTGTATGTTGTAATGGACACTTGTGTGTGTGTGTCTATGTGACAGACGCCAGTGTGCATGTGATGGACGCTGTGTGTGTGTGTTGTGATGGACACCCGTGTGTGTGTCTATGTGACAGATGCCTGTGTGCATGTGATGGACGCTGTGTGTGTGTTGTGATGGACACCCGTGTGTGTGTCTATGTGACAGATGCCTGTGTGCATGTGATGGACGCTGTGTGTGTGTTGTGACGGCACATGTGCATGCTGAGATCTGTGTATGGAAGAGCAGAATGTAAGAAGAAAACACTTGGCTTGGAACTGGGTTCTGTGTGTTTGGTTTCTATTTCCACTGCATACTTATTATGGATGACACTGAGCAGGCCATTGTCCCTGTTTCCTCATCTGTAAAATTGTGATGGATATTATAATAAAGACCGATGTGATGTTTAATGAGTGCTTACTATATGCCGAGATAATAAATGTGGTCCTGACTGCCTCACAGGGTTGGCATTAATGGTGGTGCAGACTTGTCCTACCAATGTCTTGGCACTCAGGAGGGGAGGGCATGTGACCATACATACATGACTGTGTGTGCACAGCACAGGCTGAATGAACACACATCCGTGTTCACACAGTTCTACCTAGCTGGGTGTACACACATACACACCCATGTGGCCACACCATTGGTTTTACACATGTGCTCACACCTGTGCACATTCACCTACACATCCCACAAAGATGTATGCACACACTTGCACACACATTCTGGCACTGGCCCTGTTCCATCCACATCTTCACTCACAACTGCTCACTAGCACAGGCACACACCCTGTGCACTGACAGGCTAACCAACATGCTGCTCTCCCATTTCCCCCCTTATAACTAACTGGGGTCTCCGCGTGCTGAGCTGCTGCCCTAACACAGGCCACAGGCTGGGCCTTCAACACGAACGCTCACTGTCCCCCAGTTCTGCAAGCTGCAAGGCTGAGATCCCGGTGTCCGCAGGGTTGGTTGCTCCTGAGGCCTCTCACTTGAAGTCAAGGCTCTCTTCTCCCTGTGTCCTCACATGGTCTTCCCTCTGTTCATGTTTATGTCCTAATCTCCTCCTCTTATAAGGACACCAGTCATACTGGATTGGGGCCCACCCATATGATCTCATTTTACTTTATGAACCTCTTTAACGACCCTGTCTCCAAATACAGTCACATTCTGTGGTACTGGGGGTTAGCACTTCAACATATAAATATTTGGGGACACAATTCAGCCCATAACACTGGGTTCTCTGTAGATAACACCTTGGCCCAGCCCTGCTTTGCTTTCTTCATCTGTGATGTGGGGGTCAAACTACACCACCTCATAGAGTTGTTCTGAAAATTAATCAATTAGCCCATGGAAGTGCTTAGGGTGGTGCCTGGCACATAGTAAATGTGCAATAAACATTTGATGTCTTTATGATCATTTATTATTATATATTATGGAGTTTTACATTTGCTACATTACAGGTGATGCTGCACCTGAAATGAATGGTGAGTCTAGTCAGCCAGGACTGTGAGCAAAGCCCAAACCTCTGAGGTGGGCGTCCTGCTTAGTACTGATTGGCTTAGACGACTGTACATACATCTATCCCTAAGGAGAACACCTTGAACTCCTAGCTCCCTGACTATTCAAATCCTTTGCTGAGCAGAAATTTTCTCTGACAAACATGTCAGGTTTTGTTTGCACACCTCCAGTGATGGGGAGCTCATTTCCTCCCACAGCAACCTTTTCAGAAAGTTCTTTCTGGCTGCTGCCCTGAGCAGCTGTGTGCCCTGCCTGCGCCTCCTCTTTCTGCCCTCCGTGGCACACAGCAAGTCTGCTCCTATTTCCAGATAGTTTCCTTTGAACCGCAAGCCTCCAATATTTCTTTTGTCACATGAGTTGTGGCCCAGCGAGGTCCTCAGCCTATCCAAGTGAAGCAGACTTTTAAAGGAAATGTTAATAGCTCTATTATTTTTCTTGATTTAAAAATGTAATACATGGTCATTAAAAAATACTCAGACAATACAGGGGAATGCGAAGAAGGAAGTAAAACCTGCCATCACCCCAGCAACCAGAGATAAGCGTGTTAACATCCTTTAATTTAATTTTTGAATAGGCAATACATTCACAGCGTTCAAAATGAAAAATTATAAAAGGGGTATTATTCGGGGAAAATATTCCTTCCCACACACCTGGCCTCTAGCCTTAGTTTTCCTCTCCATGGGCTAAGAAAATAGCTATTAATTTCTAATGCATATTTCCAGAGATGTTGTAAGATTTTAAGATCTCTTAAGACATTTTAAGGTTATTTTTTTTATTTTATTTTTTAAGGTTATTTTAAAAGATTTTAAAGGATATTTTAAGATGTATAAGGACACACACACACAATGTTTTTCTCCCCACCCACTATTTATTTACTGCTTTGTTTGCTAAACATCACACAGGGAAATTCTTTCCCTATCAGCTTTCAAAGAAAAGACCTTGTACCTTTTCTTGTGATACTGTGTCTTCTTGGCCTGAATGCATTGTTTTGGACTTCAGGGGCCAATTTACATTCTTCATTTGGCCCTTCCAGCTTTATGACATCTTATCATCATCAGATGGAGTTGCTATGACCCTCTCCAAGGACATGGCCTCCAAAGCATTTAATGAACCCTCAACACATGGCTGTATTTTACCCAGGCCACATTTTACTGGAATCAATGTGGCCCCCTCAGGAGAGCATCAGGTGTGTACCTGAAATATCTTTCTTTTTCTTCTTTTCCAAGTGAGAGGAAGGGAGACAGTGAGACAGATTCCCACATGCACCCCGACTGGAACCCACCTGGCAACCCCTGTCTGGGACCAATGCTCTGCTCATCTGAGGCCATGCTCACAACCGAGCTATTTTTAGTGCCTGAGGTGGAGGCTCCATGAAGCCATCCTCAGCTCCCAGGGCTGATGCACTCAAACCAATTGAGCCATGCCTGCAGGAGGGAAGGGAGGAGAGAGGAGAGAGAGAGAGAGAAAGAGAGATAGAGAAGAGAGAGATCCATGGTCTGCTTTTCTTTTTTTTTTTTTAAACTTTTTTTTTTTATTTTATTCATTTTAGAGAGGAGACACAGAGTGGGAGAGAGAGAGAGAGAAAGAGAGAAAGGGGGGAGGAGCTGGAAGCATCAACTCCCATATGTGCCTTGACCAGACCAGTGCAGGGTTTTGAACTGGCAACCTCAGTGTTCCCAGGTCGACGCTTTATCCACTGCGCCACCACAGGTCAGGCCATGGTCTCCTTTTCTAAATTTCCTTAATGCAGATTTATGGAAAGAGGTTTAATTCATAGCAATGGCAGCAGCAGATGTGAGCAGCCATCCCATGGGTCACCAGGACTGAAGGGGCTTGGGTGCAGTAATGATTAAGACCACTTGAATTTCAGTGAGGTTTTACCCTTATTGCTGTGTAACCTCAGACAAGTTACTTAAGTTCTCTGTGGACCTCAGTTTCCACATCTGCATTGTGGGGAGAATAACTAAGAATGTGTGTGCAAAACTCTCAATGTCAGGGAAGCACTCAATAAATTCACTATCATCACTATGGTGGCCATCCCAACCTCATTGGTCAGACTTCCATTCCCTCGGCCCTTCTATCTGTCCTCAGTTTCCTCCATGAGTCCTGTCCTTCTCCAATGGTGCAGTCCATGTCCTAGGCTGGGCAGGGCGGTTCTGCGGCTGTTGGGATTAACAGTCCTGGTCCCTCCCGTTGAGGCTCCCAGTGTGGGGTGTGGTGGGGCAGCCAGGACTGAAGAGAAGAACCCTGATTTGGATGTTGCATCCTTTCCCCTCCCCTATCCCTTGCCTGTCCCTTCCCCTCATTGGAGGCTGATGGTTCCCTGGTTCCTCCTGTAGCTGCTCCTTCTGGGCTTCTGGGTGTCTCCAGCGTAGACATTGGCCTTGTGCTCTGTCTCACTTCTTGGATTGGAAACTCTTCTGAGAAGGGACCATGTGACCTCTGTCAGACTAGACTTCCTATGGCCTTCGCCACATCTCCCCGTTCTCACTGGGGCCTCCAGTGAGGGCTGGCTGTCTTTCCCTTCCACTGAGCCCTCCCAAAACAGGATGGGGCTGCCCTTCTCTGACTGCTGTCTTCTGCCCCCTCAGAGAAGAGAGAGGCTGTTCCTCCCCAGACCAGGGCCCCCCTGGGGACGTGAGTTCCCCTTTGGCAGTTCCTCGGGAGTCAGAGGTATATTTCTCCTCTCACATGTGGAGGTGCTCAAGGATAGAGGCTGTATCTTCCCCTCTAGTCTGGGCTCTGGTGGACAAGGGTTGTGACTTTCTGATCAGATTGGGCTTCCCTGGGGTCAAGTTTGGTCTCCTCTCTTGGTTGGGGACTTGTGGTCCCTGCCTCTGCCCTGCCACCCCCTGCTGTGGCCAGAAGTTCAGTGCCAGGCGAGTAATTGAATTCCTGCACAAGTCAATAGTGGAGTCTTAATGAATCCTGAGTAATCTCAGACATTCCCATTAATTAAAGAGCTGTCCTGGTTCTAATCCACAGGAAGTTAATCACTGAGGTATTAGGAGGTGTCAGCTGGGAACTTCATTAAGGTGGTGAGGGTAGGGACTACAGGGGAGGGAGGGACTCAGGGATGGGGGGGCGCCCTGTCTGGAGTCCTAGGGTTGGGTGGTTTAATAGAGAGGTGAGGGGCACCTGGCTGCAGAAGTACCAACCTCCTGTGGGCATCAGGGTCAGGAGCCACCCCACTCTCAGTCCTTGCCAACCCCTTCAAAACCCCTATGCTCCTTTGCCACTCTGCCCCATCCTGGTCCAGCCCAGGCCTGCCCTGCTCCTGCCCTGTCTCAGTTTCCAGGTAGGAAAGCTCAGGAAGAGGTAACAACATACAAAAAGTGCTGGGTACACAGTAGAGCGAGCACAGGAGTGCTCTGCAAATAGGTTCTCTTGATCCTTCGTGTGCCTCTTCACACCCCGGCCCTGCCTCCAACCCCTTTCCCCCTCCTCTGTATCTTGGGGGACAGACCTCTGCGGGAGCATCACCTGCTCACCTGCTCTGGCTTCCAGCTGAGTCTGGCCAAGGAGGTTTCTATCGAGTGGCTGCCTGTTGGTTCCTTTAACCCCGCCCACATCCCTGCAAACAGTCCAGTCATTAAACGTCTCTTGTAGCGCTTTGAATGGGCAGTCTGTTTCCTACCAGAGCCCTGACTGGAGTTTTGTACAACCACTCCAGTCTCAGCATGGGGTCCTACCTAGAGGCGGATTTAAAGGCTGCGGGTACACTGGGCGTGTGCCCTGTGCCTTGACCTCTTTCTGAAGGGCCCCACAAAACCCCAACTTTACACTTTTTTCAAATGACACCAAGTTTGGTTTTATATGTGTAATTTTAACATTAATAGTTCATAATATTTTTTACTTATTTAAAAGTATGGCTAACGTATTTTTATTTTCCCTGTCTCTCTCTTTTTGTAAGGGGCCCAATATTTTCTTCTGTGCCTGGGGCCTCAACCGACCTTAATCCTCCTCTGGCCTCACCCAGTGTCTTGGTCTCTATGGTGGGCTAAAGATAGCTGCATCTCATGTTCTTTGCCACTGTTCCCACTGAAAGTTGGGACATATTTGCTTCCCCTTGAATTTCAACTGCCTGTGACAGCTTTTGCTAACAGCTCAAGTGACCTTGTGTAACTTCCAAGGCCAAATCTGAAAGAGGCCTGTGACTTCTGCTTTTGGTGCCTGTAACACTCCTTCTTGGAAGCCAGCTGCCATGTGGAAAAGCTGACTACCCTGAGACCACCATATTGTGAGGAAGCCCAAGCTGCTACATGGAGGGAGAGGGAGAGGCCATGTAGAGCAGTACTGGGAGTGAGGACTTCTTGAACCTCCCAGCCTGACCCACTTGTCAGCTGAATGCAGACAGTATGTGACTCCAGCTGAACCCGTACAGAGTAGAAACTCCAACCAGCTGACTCCTGAGTTCCTGACCCATGGGATAACAAAAAATAACCAATTGTTTTAAACTGCTAAGGTTTGGGGTAGTTTGCCATGCAGCAGTAGCTAAGTGAAACAGTCACCAAATGCATTTGTTTCCGCAGTCTATCATAAAGAACCACAAACTTGGTGACTAAAACAACAGTTTATCCTCTACAGTCCTGTAGGCCACAGGTCCAAAATCAAGGTGTCAGCAGGGTTGGTTCCCTCTGGAGGCTCTGAGGAAGAATCTACACCTCTTTTATTTTGCCTCTGGTGACTGCTGGTAACCTTGGTGTCCCTTGGCTTGGGCCTGCATTTCTCCAGTCTGTGCCTCTGTCTCTACATGACTGTCTTCTCTGTGCCTCTGTCTTCTCCTTTTCTGTCTCTTTGATGCTACTTGTGATTGGATTTAGGGTCCACCTAACCCTAGAAGATCTCATCTTGACAGCTTTGCCTTAATAATATCTGCAAAGACCTTTACTCCAAATGAGGTCACATTCTGAGGTTCCAGGTGGATATATGTTTTTGGGGCCACAATCTAATGCACTACTCTAAATAATGTGGCCCATGCTGGTGGTCTCACCTGGGACATGGCGGTCACAATCATTGGTGATTCTCAGACTGCTGCTAACCTGCGTAATTGTCCTTGGCATCTTTTTTTTCTCTCTCCTGAAGATAGAATCAGAATACCTTCTCTGGCTGTACCCAAGCCATGGCCACACAGCCTGACCCAAGCAGAGGGCACTTCACTAGACAGACTGTCATCAAAGGTGTCCTTTGTAGCCAGTTCCTATAGGAGAGCATGACGTTTTGAATAAAAAAAATTCTCTGCAATTCATATTCTCAGAGATGATAGCCCTTCCATGATGGCTGAGTTGTTCTGAAATGGGAGGGGGGTGCCACTGGATTAAATGTGCTCACTTTTCTGAGTCCTCACAGTCTTTCTCTTTGATAGTCTGCCCTGGGGTCCACTGGAGCTTTGTAGGATTGACTTTTCTCTCTCTCCTGGGGCTCCCTCGGGGCTTTGTGGGAACATTTCTTACTGCTTATTTTATTCTCTGTTCTTCTCCCATCAACTCTGAAGTCCCACTCCTGGCCCTGAGCTGGAAGAACACAGTGACAGCTGGCTTACTTCAGTCGAGGACTCTTAGATGAGTTCTGGTACCTAGATGGTACCAGTACGACCCTCCCTACTCCCAGCCAGATGGTGAGAGAGGGTGTTTTGCCAGACCAGCTCACTATCTTAAAACTTCCAAAGCTGAGCCCTCATGCTGTAGGGTTTTTCTGCTGGTCCCGGTCTACAACCCTGGCTGGATTCTAGTTTGGACTTTGTCTTGGCTGACAGCCTCCAGGGCCATTAGCACTGCCTATCACACCCACGGTCTCTCCTCATCCACAGCACCCAGTACGCTCACAGTCTATGCAAAGTCTGGGGCTGTGCAAGGGGGAAAAATGCAAGTGGCTTGGTGATGCTGATGGAACTGAGGACTCTTTGCCCCTCCAGCTTCCTTTTCTTCTTTCTTCCCCACCTCTAATCTCCAGGCAGAGGGGAACTGGCGTCTGGAGGTGCTGGTAACTTCATTTGCCTGGTGTCTGTGTTGACTGAACCAGCCTCCAATTTCAACACAGCTTGATCCCCATTGCAAATAGCTTTCAATGCCAGGAAGAGAATTCTGTATTGTCCCTTTGTCCTGGGGTTTACTTTAGGGGAGTGAGACTAGGAGGGACATTATGGGGGTGGAGGTTATGTGTGTCACTTCTGAGCCAAGGCGTGTGAGAATCTGAGTGTTTACTCTTCCTGTTCTGGGGCAATAGCGAAGGTCCTGTGTTCTACATAATGCCATTCCATCAACCCAGGTCCCTGAATTTCTTTCTTTCTGTTTTTTTTTGTTTGTTTGTTTTTACAGAGACAGAGAGACAATGTCAGAGAGAGAGGGATAGATAGGGACAGACAGTCAGGAACGGAGAGAGATGAGAAGCATCAATCCTCAGTTTTTTGTTGTTGTTGGGACATCTTAGTTGTTCATTGATTGCTTTCTCACATGTGCCTTGACTGTGGACCTTCAGCAGACTGAGTAACCCCTTGCTGGAGCCAGCGACCTTGGGTCCAAGCTGGTGAGCTTTTGCTCAAACCAGATGAACCCGCGCTCAAGCTGACGAGCTCGGGGTCTCGAACCTGGGTCCTTCTGCATCCCAGTCTGACGCTTTATCCACTGCGCCACCGCCTGGTCAGTCCCAGGTCCCTGAATTTCACCATGTAAGGCAAAGACCCTCCTTCTGCTGACCCAGGTTGATTGAGTCTGCAACGTACTCCCAAAGTAAATCTTTGATGTGTTATGCCACTGAGATTTTTTTTTTTTAATAGATGTATTTTAATTTATTTTATTTTTATTTTATTCATTTTAGAGAGGAGACACAGAGTGAGAGAGAGAGAGGGGGGGGGGAGGAGCTGGAAGCATCAACTCCCATGCGCCTTGACCGAACCAGTGCAGGGTTTTGAACCGGTGACCTCAGTGTTCCCAGGTGGACGCTTTATCCACTGCGCCACCACAGGTCAGGCGCCACTGAGATTTTGAGGTTAATTTGTTACTGCAGCTTGGCCTCGCCTTTGCTGACTAATGCACCATGTCTGATCTATACTGTATATCTTCAATAGTTGTGACCCATATCTTATTCACCACCAGTGGGAGCATAAATCGGCATAACCTTTCTGGGAGACAATCTGGCAGTATGTATATATGAAAAGCCCTAAATAAATGTATTGTCTTTGACTCAGAAGTTTTACTTCTAGGAATTTATCCTAAGGAAATAATTGGACAAGTTCAGAAAGTTGTGCGGATAAGGAGGATATTCATCACATAAAATGTGAGAAATTGGATCAGCCTAAATATTCCACAACAGCAAATTGGCTAAATAAATTGTGACTCGGCTCTACAACAGAATACTAGCTGCTGCAGGGGCACGGATTTATTGACACAGAAGGAGAGCCACACTGCGTAGCGCAGTGTATGCATAATGTGAGCTCATCTTCGTTATTTAAAAAAATACACACACACACACACACTTGCATGAAGAAGTCTATCTGATAGTCGGCAAACACTTAGCAATGGAAATTTCTGGGGGTGGAATCTCAGGTGGTTTTATCTTTAACATTTTTTCTTCAGTGATTTTTGTATTATGTGTAATTAAAAATTAAAGGGGATGAAAAAAAAAATGACTGTGTGATCTTGGCCATGTTAACCTCTAAGAGTCAGGATTTCCTTATCTGTGAAACAGGTGTATGATACCCTTCCTTGAATGGTTGTGAGGATTCAGTTAAATCACACATTTATGAAGCACCTGGCACTTGCTAGATGCTCCAACCGATAGCCATTGTTGTCAGTATTCAGTGAACTAAGGAACCTTAGACGTTGGTTGGTTTGTTAATTAATCCACCCTTCTAGCTATTCATTCAATAAGCCTGCCCTGAAATTGACTGCGCCCTTAGCTATGTGCTGGATAAAGATAACAACAGTAATAAGAGTAGCAAATACTTAAATGGCACTTAGAGGTGCCAGGCACCATTGTAAGCACATTTAACTAATTTAATCTACAGAGTCACTCTATGAAGGGATACCATTCTTAGCCCCATTTTATAGATTATGAAATTGAAGTACAGAGATGTCAGGTGACCTGTCTAAAATCACAGAGCTGGGAGGAGGCAGAGCCAGTCAGTCAGTCTGTCTCCACAGTCTATGCTTAGTTGCTACACTATATCATGGGGGTGGGAGATAGTCTGGGAACAGCAGGGCCAAGGTGGGAGGGGCCCGCTGGGAGAGGAGCAGCAGCTGGCCTGCAGATGCCTGAGCTAATCCAGCCACTAGAGAGGTCATTAGCAGGACTGGGGGATTTCTGTTATTATAAAACCCTGGGTTAGGCTGAGGGATGGGATTGTGACTGTGTTTCGGGAGGGAGCATCCTGGGATCCTGCCCATCCCTGGCTTTCTAAACCCAGGCTCACAGGAAATTTGACTAATGGTGGGTGGGGGCACCAGCCTCCTGCTGAGCTGGGTGGGGAGAAAATAACCTCAATCACAGCCCATAGGTACTGTGCTCCCTATGGGCTGGGCACTGGGTGTGACTCATTCATGCATTATCTCATTTAATCCTCACAACAACTGTGAAGTAGATGCTATTTTACAGAATAGGAAACTGAGAGTCTCAGGAAGTGAAGTGACTCGCCCAGGATCTCACAGCTAGGAAATGGGAAGCCTAGACCCAAACTAGGCCCCTTAGCCACTCTGCTAAACATCTCCTGCAGTGGGGTGCCACCATCTCCCTAGCCCCCTCTCAGGGGTCCAGACATCAGGGAGCTGGGAGATGTTCTCTATCATGCACACCCTTGCCAACTATTGCTGCCCCTGCAGCTGCCATGGATCTTCTGGGCCCAGCCATGGGACATTGTCACATCAGGGAGGGGGCAGGGCAAGTGACTAGAGCCCCATGGGGCAAAATAGGGGCCTGAGATGAGAGTAAGCTAGGGCACAAGGAGAGCCCCAGGAAACACAGGGAGAAGGCCGGAAGGGAAAGGACAAAATGATGGCTAGCCTTTGGGCCCCTCTGTGCTAGGAGCAGCACGTGTGTCCTCCACCACGCTGGGGGGGTGATGGGATTGCTCCCCCATTTTATAGGAGAGAAAATGGAAGCTGGGGTGGCACATAAGACTTGCCCAGGGTCCTACAGTGAAAATAGAGCTGATGCTTTTATAAAAAACATTTTAAAAAATGTTTATTTTATTGATGAGAGAGAGAGAGTGAGAGAGAGAGAGAAACAGATCTGTTCCTGTATGTTCCCTGACTAGGGACTGAATTGGCAACCTAACCTCTGCACTTCAGGCCATTGTTCTAACCAGCTGAGCTATCCAGCCAGGGCTAGAGCTGACACTTGAGCTCAGGCTGGAGACCTGAAGACCTGTGTGGTGACAGGCAACTCTTATTCTCTTAAAGCTGGAGTTTTTATCCTTTTTTTAAAAAAAATTATTTATTTATTTATACAGGGACAGAGAGAGTCATAGAGAGGGATAGATAGGGACAGACAGACAGGAATGGAGAGAGGTGAGAATCATCAATCATTAGTTTTTCGTTGCTGCTGCGAAACCTTAGTTGTTCATTGATTGCTTTCTCACACGTGCCTTGACTGCAGGCCCTCAGCCGACCAAGCAACCCCTTGTTGGAGCCAGCGAACTTGGGTCCAAGCTGGCGAGCTTTTGCTCAAGCCAGATAGATGAGCCCATGCTCAAGCTCGGGGTCTCGAACCTGGGTCCTCCGCACCCCAGTCCGACGCTCTATCTACTGCACCACCGCCTGGTCAGGCAAACTTATTTTTAAATTACAGTTGAGCCTGACCTGTGGTGGCACAGTGGATAAAGCGTCGACCTGGGAACACTGAGGTCGTCAGTTCAAAACCCTGCACTGGCCTGGTCAAGGCACATATGGGAGTTGATGCTTCCAGCTCCTCCCCCCTTTCTCTCTCTCTCTCTCTGTCTCCTTTCTAAAATGAATAATAAAAAAAAGAAATAAATTACAGTTGACATGCACTGTTCTTTTAGTTTCAGGTGTACAACACAGTGAATGAACAGACGTTTATCTACCTTAGGATGTGATCTGTACCAGCTGCCTCTGCTGGGATTTCATCACCTCTGGGGGGCAAGTTCCTAAAAGAGAGAACAGACGTTCCACCAGAGGGCAGAGCTGAGGCCAGGCGGGGGTGGGGTTGAGGGTGGGTGTTGGGGACAGTGGTCCCTAAGCAGGCTGGAGACTGAGACTCTTCTGGAGCAGGCAGACATTTAACATTCCTAGGCCTTCTAATAGTTGCAGTCATCGAGTGTGGCCCCAGTCACAGGCAATGACTCTGGCCACAGAAATGGGAGCCTTGCTCTGTTTCCTGAGGCCTGCTGGTCTGACATCATACCAGGGTTTGCCTGGGGAAAGGGGGCTCACTCTCAGAGCTGCAGGACTTCTGGTTCACCCCCCTCATTAAACAGACAAGTGGGAATTTAATACTGTTGTAAAAATAAAAAGTCCCTGGCCTGACCAAGCGGTGTTACAGTGGATAGAGCGTTGGCATGGGATGCGGAAGACCCAGGTTTGAGACCCCGAGGTCGCTAGCTTGAGCGTAGGCCCATCTGGTTTGAGCAAAAGCTCACCAGCTTGGACCCAAGGTCACTGGCTCCAGCAAGGGGTGGCTCGGTCTGCTGAAGGCCCGCGGTCAAGGCACATGTGAGAAAGCAATCAATGAACAACTAAGGTGTCGCAACGGCAATGAAAAACTAATGATTGATGCTTCTCACCTCTCTCCGCTCCTGTCTGTCTATCCCTCTCTCTGACTCTCTCTCTGTCCCTGTAAAAAAAAAAAAAAAGTCCCTGGACAGATACTGCCACCTCTATTTGTGAACTTGCAATTTTTTTGCCAAAAAATTGCAATTTGGCTATTTTCTCTTTTATAGATTGTGTTTTTGGTGTTGTGACTGAGAAATCTTTGCCTAATCCAAGGTTATAGAATTTTTTTCTTACCCTATCCTCTAGAAATTATATAATTTTAGGTTTTACATTTAGGTATGTGATACATTTTGTCAATTTTTATATATGGAGTGAGGTATAGATCAAAGCATATTTTATTTGGCATTTAGATAAGCAAAAGACTAGGCTTTTTTTAAATGAAAAGACTAGACTTTCTCCACTGAATTGACTTTGAACATTTTGAAAATCACATATATAGTATATAACTCAAAAATATATATTTATTCATCTATGTTCATGAGGGATTTTTGTATACATATATATTTCTAGACTCTAGTCTGTTCTATTGGTTGATATATTTCTCTTCATTCTAATTCCATACTGTCTTAATTACTGTAGCTTTATAATCAATCTTAAAATTGGTATTAGCCTTCCAATTTTATTCTTTATAGATTGAAGAAGCCCATCACACCATATCTCTTCTTTTTAATTATTTTAGGCCTTTTGTATTTTCCATATAAATTTTAGAATCAGTTTTTCAAGTTCTACAAAAAATTCTGCTGGGATTTTCATTGGAATTATATTGAGTCTATAGATTAGTTTGAGGAGAATTTCCATCATAACAATATTGAATCTTCTAACCCCTGAACAAAGTATATCTATACATTGAAGCTCTCATTAATTTCTCTCAGTAGTATTTTGTATTTTCATGGTACAGGTTTTACACATCTTTTGTCAGATTTATTCCTAAATATTTAAAATCTTAAAATGTTATTGTTAAGTGGTTTTGACATTTAAATTTCTGTTTCCAACAGTGACTTCTTGTTAGTATATAAAAATATAATCGATTTTCATATGTATATATTTATTCTGTAACCTTGCTACACCCACTTAATTGTTCTAGCCTTTTTTGTAGATTCCATTGGACTTTTATATAGATAATCACATCATCTGTGACTAAAGGCAATTTTATCTCTTTCTTTCAATCTGAATACTTTTATTTCTGTTTCTTCTTATATTCCACTGGCTAGAATCTCTAGTACAATGCCAATTCAAAGTGCTGAGCGTGGATATTTTTACCTTGTTCCCAATTTCAGGGAAAGAAATATTCAACCTTGAAAATCATTATTTTGTACATTTTGTACAACTTATTTTTGTTGTTTTGTGTGGAAGAGTCCATTTGTTCTCTGTTTCTACATCTAGGATGGAAGTAGAAGTCTCTCTGTGCCTTCAAGTGGCACCTATATGCTAATGACTTCCATATTCTCCCCTGAACTTCAGACTCATCTCCAACTGCAAATACACATGGCTAGCACCTCAAGCTCACCAAGTGCAAAATGGAACTCTTGGTCCCCCTCACTCCTGCCCATACCATATCTCTTTTTTCCCAGGAAATAGTCACCAGATGTTCAGGCTAAAGCCTTGGTTTCATTCTCCTTTTCTCTTTTCCTCACATCCTATATCAGTACCTCAGCAACTCCTTTTGACTTGACCTCCAAAATGTATCTCAGAGCTGAGATCCTTTCATTCTCCCACTAGGGATGGAGTCCTCTATCATGACTCATCTGGATCTTCAGTGGCCTCCTAACTCCACACGAACTGCTTTCATTCCTGTTCCCCCTCCTTTTCCCTTAGTGGCCAGTGAGCCCTTACAGATGTTAGTCCCACCCTGCAATAACTTCCTAACACATCTTAGGATAGTGTCCAAGATTCTTATAAGGGCAATAGGACCCCATAGGATATGGCCTCCACCACCTCTCTCACCTCGTGTTCTCTCCCTTCTTGCTCACTCCGCTTCGCCTCCCTGGCCTTTCCCTTTACTGAAACACACCAGGGACCCCCTGCGTCAGGGAATACATCCTCTTTCCATTGAATGCTTTCCCCTAGGTATTTCCTTATCTCTTCACTGGGTCTCAGTTCAAATGTCACCTCTTCATAGAGCCCTTCCATGACTCTCTGATCTAAGATATCTTCCTGATGCTTCTCCCCTTACTCTGCTTTATTTCCTATTATGTAAGTTGTTCCCATGGTCACTGTAGGGCCAGGGGCCACCGCCATCAGGTTCTCATTGAATTTGCGCAGATGGTAAAGAAACAGTAGAGCCAAAAAATGGTGGGCCATTCCTTTATTAAAGTCTCGCACTAGCCAACGAACAAATAGGCAGGGAAAACACTTCCCTTTCTCTCAGGGCTCCCAAAGCCACTGACACATTCTCCAGTTCCACAACCAGGACAATCTTCTTCAGTTCCTTCTAGAATCAAAGGCCCCACCAGTCTCAGCAGAGCTTGCAAAGTCTTTGGCTTTGGTTCCCCATCTGCACACCTTCTCTTTCCCTGCCGACATGGCTTCTTTCTCAGCACTCTGCATTCTCTCCCTCTCCCTCTGCAAACATGGCTTCTCTTTGCCTCTTCTTCTCCTCTCTCTCTTTTCAAAACTTTCTGGCAATAAAATCTCTCGTCAGGTCAAACATTAACAAAAACAATGGCCCTTCCCAAGCAGGAAGATAATTTGCAATTTCACAGACCACATATACCTGGTGTTGCCCAGCCCCCAATGCAAACCTATAAGCGAGCAAACATAAAAATCCTATTTTACAAACTTATTTGACCAACAGTCACCTGAATATTCATTTGTTTCTGTGCTCATCATCCCTTTCCCTCAGTAGAATGCAGACTTTATGAGGGCAGGGACTTTGTCTTGATCACTATTGGGTTGTCTATGCCTAGAACAGTGCCTGGCATACTATAATGCTAGAGAAAGCAGACTGATTGAATGAATGAATGAATGAGTGCTCTTCATGGCCACTAAGTACAATCTACTTGCTGTGTGACTGTGGACATGTCTTGTGTCATCTCAGAGCATGTACTTTTCTTTTCTTTTTTTTTTTTTTCAGGGATAGAGAGAGAGTCAGAGATAGGGACAGACAGACAGGAACGGAGAGAGGTGAGAAGCATCAATCATTAGTTTTTCATTGCCGTAGCGACACCTTAGATGTTCATTGATTGCTTTCTCACATGTGCCTTGACCGCGGGCCTTCAGCAGACCAAGCAACCCCTTGCTGGAGCCAGCGACCTTGGGTCCAAGCTGGCGAGCTTTTGCTCAAGCCAGATGGGCCCGCGCTCAAACTGGTGAGCTCAGGGTCTCGAACCTGGGTCCTCCACATCCCAGTCTGACGCTCTATCCACTGCGCCACCTCCTGGTCAGGCCATGTCCTTTTCTAATGAGTGCTGACTGGAAGTCAGAGCGTCGCTTTGGCCCAAACTGTGCATTGTGCCAGATGAGACCTGGGTTTTGCTCTTCACTTCCTCACCATCCTGGACAGGGATGGGACTGATGTTCTCCATTCAGAGTTTGATGACTCCAGGCTTTGGATTGTCATGATTATCACCAGGGGCGCTTGATGCTTAGATACTGGACCAGATGCTTTGTGTCTCAGCTTCTCTCTGGATGGATAGAAGTCACTGTGCTTGACTGTTATTTGGACTCCTGTATGCAGGTGGTTTAAATGTGTGTGGGGAATGCAAAGCCATTTCTAAGAGGTCTGACTCTGGGGCTCAAGGGATGTGTCTCAGCTCTGTGGCTTACCCTCCCATGGCTCCCCACCCAGAGGTAGACCCCAAAAAGGAGCCACCTCTGTCTACCTGGGGAAGGGTGGCCCACTAAGATAGAAAGTATGCTCAGTGGCTTCTCACATGTCCCTGACCCACAAATCACTTTTTGCCTTTGGACAAGTAAGTCTTTTGTTATCACTGAGCAGGGTGACCCTATTGCCTTGGGTCCCTCCAAGGAGCCAGAAATCTGACCAACCTGTCCCAGCCCTTGTCTTTCTTCAGGGCTGGGCCCTTCACGGCCCCTCCTCAGGTTAAGGGAATGGTCCCACCCCAACCGCAGATGGTCCCTCAGACTCCCGAGGCCCTAGCAGGGCAATCTCAGGAGTGGGGTGACTCACATACATGCAAGCCCGTTCCATTCTCTCAATAACTTTGAATGTTTTTGCTGTTGACCCAAAACAGATGGGAAAACTGAGGTCCAGAGAGGTCACATCTGAGCATTTGTTGTGCTTGGTTCTTCTGTACCGTCTGTTTTAGGTGTGCCCAATGCCCCCTTGGGCCATTCCCTTTCCAGAGAGTTACCTCCTTCAGCTCAAACAGTCTCTGAGCCTTTGCATTTGTTTCTTCTGCCTGGAACATCTTGCTCTCAGATCTTCACTTGGCTGGTTTCTTCCTATCATTTGGGTGACAGGTCAGATTTCACCTCTACAGAGAGGCCTTCTCTGACTACACCTGGTTCCCCTCTTTTTCACTAGCTTGTATAATATTTTCTAGAGCAGTTATCATCACCTAAAACTAGCCAGTTTTCTGGTTTATGCTCTGTCTCCCTTGTCAGAATGAGAGTGTCACTAAAGCAGGGACCCTGCCTGACCTGTTCCCCAGTGGGCCACATGGCACACAGTGGGGGGCTCCCATGGGCATTACTGAATTAGCGAATGGGGGGCTGGAGAGTCATCCATTCAGATTTCCAGGCAATAGCAAAGAGTCACACTGACCCTTGCAGTCCCCAGGCTCTGCGATACTCTGGGGCAGACGTACCCCTTTCTTTCTGGGCTCCTTACTCTGTCATCTGCTCCCTGTGAGTGGGCACACACCTCAGACAAGAAGCCATAGAGTGTTCGAATTAAGAACCAAAGCCAAGATATGGGAGGAGGAAGGAGGGGATCAGAGGGCCCTGAGTGTGGGTTCTGCCCTGGGTGGTCTGCAGAGGGAGCCCAGGGTTGCTGAGGTGCCGGATGCCTGCGCTTCTACAAGCTCAGGCTGTCTGTGGATGCGGCTCAGCCATGACGACTGCCCACCCTGTGTGAGAATGTGAGATCTCTGTCAGTGGACCACCTTGTCAGGAGGCTGCAGAGGGCACTGGCCCCTCACTGTGCACAGATGACAGGTGGCGCAGTGGATAAAGCATCAACCTGGGAACACTGAGGTCGCCAGTTCAAAACCCTGCACTGGTCTGGTCAAGGCACATATGGGAGTTGAGCTTCCAGCTCCTCCCCCCTTTCTCTCTCTCTCTCTCTCTTTCTCTCTCTCTCTCTCACTCTGTGTCTCCTCTCTAAAATGAATAAAATAAAAAAATAAAAAAAAGAAGACATGAACTCTGCTTTAGGGGACTGGCTCAGACCCAACCTTTTTTGTCTGGGGTTCCGGGATGTCTTTCAATGCTCAGCATAAAGGATATCTTCTCTGGGAACCACCCCTGACCCCACCTGGGGAGTGAGGTTCTTTTTCCCCTGGGGACCCCGATCAGCCTATATCTACAGCATGATGGCACTGTCTGTTTAGAGGTCTGTGCCCCTCCTACTAGATGGAGCCCCTTGCAGGCAGGCCTGGGGCTTTGTTCATCTCTGCATCCCTCATACCCAGCACAGGGACAGGTGCCACCCAGATATGGTGGTGATATTGATAAGCTGGATCACGAACTGGATTGATATCTACTGTCAAAGATGCCTGAGGACAAAGTTGCCATTCCCATCACTCCGGTCTGATACTCACCCAGCATCCCCGGCCCTCCTCTCCCTCCTCCTAGGGCTGCCTAGAGTGAGATCACATTGTCATTGACAGTGGCACCCAACTTATCATGTGGCAGGCCTGGTGTGAAATAGTCACATGGGCTAGCTCATTTAACTTTCACAGCCACACTATGAGACTATATCATACACTCATTTTTGTACTTATTTATATTTATACCCATTTTAGACATGAACAAACTGAGGCTCAGGGAGATCGAGTGACTTGCCTGAAGTCCCACAGCTCCCAAGTGACAAAGCTGGCTTAGCATTTAACAACAAGCTCTCCAAGCAAAAACAGGCCCAACTTGTGGTGTTTGCCAATTCTTGTGGTATATATAAATACTTCCATAGAACTTCAAGCTACTAACGTAACACTGAACTTGAAAACTTGAATTTGGGAAGAAATGCTCACAACTGGTTCTTTTTTTTTTTTTTTTTTGTATTTTTCTAAAGTGAGAAGCAGGGAGGCAGAGACAGATTCCCGCATGTGCCCAACTGGGATACATTCAGCATGCCCACTAGGGGGCGATGCTCCGCCCATCTGGGACATTCCTCTGATTCAACTAGAGCCATTCATTCTAGCACCTGAGGTGGAGGCCATGGAGCCATCCTCAGTGCCCAGGCCAACTTTGCTCCAATGGAGCCCTGGCTGCGGGAGGGGAAGAGAGAGATAGAGAGAAAGGAGAAGGGGAAGGGTGGAGAAGTAGATGAGTGCCTCTCCTGTGTAGCCCTGGCCAGGAATCAAACCTGGGACTTCCACACACTGGGCCGATGCTCTACCACTGAGCCAACCAGCCAGGGCACAACTGGTTCTTGTGAGCAGGTATGAGCCAGCTTCTGCACATCCTGGGGCAAAGCTGAGGAGATTCAAACCTAGGTTTGTTTGATGCTGACCAACTGGCATTCTAATCTAGACCCCTAAGATCTTGTATTAAGTGAAAAAATCATGGCACCTATTGGTACATATCAAAGGGGAGAAAGAACATTCATACATACAAAAGAATATACATGGAAGCATATATTTGCTGTGTGTGTGAATCTCAAAGGATATGCCAGAAACTGGTAAGAACCCTGCTTTTTTTTTCACCCCCAGAAAGAGAGACCGAGTGGCTGAGATACAGGGTGGGAGATTCACTCTGGATATCCTTTATGCTCTTTAAATTTTGAAACATGTGGGTATATTAGCTTTTCAAAGAAAAAAGAACAAACAACAAATCTAGACAACCAATCAACCATGAATGCACGCTGAGCCTGCAGCTCTGCCAGGCTGGGCTGCGGGCCTGCATCAGGGCAGGGTAGGCCGAGCGGTTTGATTGGGGCTGCCCACTGGACCACGCTGCCTTTTGGCAGCCCTTGGCCGGTGCAGCCAGGCTGGCAGGGGCAGTGGGGAAAGGTGGGGAGTCCACGGTCTTCCCAGAGCATGAGGGATGCGTGCACTTGTTTTAATTCTCATCCACGAGGCTTGGTCACTGAGACCGTGGCACTGCACTCTAAACTCAATTAGAAATTTAACAAACCTTATAAATCCTCCCCAGCCTGAGCCTTGTAAATCGCCAGAGCGGGGCTGGTTTAGCACTTATCCATCTCTGGCTTAATGACCTCCCCAGCCTGGCCTGGGAATGATTCAGGACCGGTGACAGGTCTAATTAGTAAGCACAAGCGCAGCCCAGGCAAGGTGAGGAGAAAGATCAAGGCTGGTCCCTGCCTTAGGGGTAATAGGGAGGAGAGTCCTGGCCCTTGTCCAGTCTGGGGCTCTGGCACATGGACGAGGAGCAATGAGGGCGTGGCAGGAACCTGATGGACTTTCATTGTTAATGTAGCCCTGTGGGTGCTTGTGTTTCACCCAGGTCATTTGGGGGGGCGTGGCTTTTGTATGGTCTGCCCCCTGTAACATTATTGTGCAGAGGGCCGTGGGGGACCCAAGCAGTGTCCTATCCAGGATGCATGTTTGTGGACAGAGTTGAGGCTGTGTTGATAGCCCGAGTGGTGGGTATTGGAGAATTTTGAGGGTGGGATCTGCTTTCCCAGTGCCTGAATAACACACGTGAAATCAGAAGGGATCCAGATAGCCCTCTTTTTGAGAGTGCAGGGTTCAGGCTGAACGAGACTGAATTTACAGCCAAGTTGACTATCCTTGTTAGGTAGTGAGCTCCCTGTCAGGATCTTCCACCATTAATAAATGATGTGATCTTCAGCACCCTATTTTATTAAGGATGAGGAAGCTGGTATTTTGAGAGGTTTTGGAGCATGGCCCAGGCTATTCAGAACCAGGACGGGAATGCTGGCCTGCCTGGCTTTGGAGTTGGTGACTCCCCTGCCATGCCTCCCTGCTCTTTGCTGAAGGTGTACCCTCCAGGCTTCTCCTCACCTAAGCGGATGCTCCTGATGATTTTGGGCTCGAGAGATTATAGAGCCCAGAGTCAACAGCCACAATCTCTTTGGCAACATCTGCTGCCTTTGACAGGGAATTCTACCATGTTCCATGCTTGGGTGGGAGGATGTGGGTCCTCTCTGTCTGCTCTCCCCCTTCTCTCTTTGGCTCATTCTCTGTTCTCATTTTCCTGTCTTCTCCCAGCCTCCTCCAGTCTCCCTCTCTGCCCCTGATTCCTAATTCCCACTGAGTTATTTGCCAGGAAGTTGGGGGTGGGGTGGGTCTTAGCCCCCTTTCCTATCACCCCCACTGCTCAGATATGGGAGGCAGCGCTGACACGGTCACCTGGGGAGATGGGTGTAGGTAGTACCCCCACCATCCCCTCTGACCTCCTCCTGCCCCTGGCCTGGGAGAACTCACGAGGAGGAGGCCTGGGTAATTGGTTCCATCTAAAGCTCATCATCAGTGGCACAAAAGGGAAAGTTATAAATATTTTTATCTATAACTCACGACGAATAAAATTTTAATTAGACTGAAAAATTTAAATTTCATAAGAAATAAATATTAATTCTGGAGAGTGACTTTTGTGGGAAGTTAACTTTCAAATGTCGTCAATCTGGAGGTGCCTGGGGTCTGGGAGAGAGGGGGAAGCCTCCAGTTGAGGGGTCTCCACTCTCTACGCCTGAGACTGAGGGCTCAAGGACTGCGATCTCCACCAAGGGAGGAGCCCACCCCTTCCCCCTCTTTAGTGGTAATTGATTACTAACCTCATTCAGGTACTGCTGGGGGTGCCGCAGGAAAGGAGACAGACACTGTTCTTGCATAAGGTCATGAAGGCAGACATTAAATTAATAACCATCTATATCACTGCCCAGTTAGTACCCCTCTACTGGGTACAAACCTCCTTCCACCTGCTTGGTATTATTTTATCATTATTGTTATTTACTTTTGAAAAATTCAAGAATAACACACATGCATAAAGAGGTACAGAACACAAGCGTACACCTCAATGAATGATGACCATGAATAGGAAAGCAGGCTGCCCAGGTCAAGGAGTGTAAAGCCAATAGTCGAGGCCACTATCACAGCAGCCCGACCCGTGCAGGTTCGCATTTGATTCGAACAGTCGGTAATGAAACACAGGAGCCACAAACTGGTGACCCATCAGCTTTAATTCTAGCTTGCACCCGGCGGGCAAGCAAAAACACACACTGGGCTCCAAAACCCACTCATTCAGTGCTCACAAAGCTACTGACTTATCCGAGTTTCCTAGAATCAAAGGTTTCTAGCTCACCAGACTTATTCACCTCTGTTTCTCATCTCCTCCTGCACAAACTCTTAACAAACTGGCTTCTTCCTCAGCACTCTGCATCTTGGCTACTTCTCCTCCACATGGCCTTAATCTGCTCTCCTCTCTATACTAACCTCAGGAACTCAGGAACCAAGAGAGAGATCAAGCTACTACTCTCTCCCACTTTATAGCATAGACTCCAAACCTTTAATCCAATTATACAAACAATGAAGTCTCTGGTACAAAGCCACCCATATGAGGCATAATGGGATTCCTCCCTACATCACCACCCTACATCATCCAATCAGTCAAGGGTGTGGAGAAGAGCTTATTCTTAAAGCCAAGCCTTAGGCCATAACAACCTGGCCTGCTTGCATTACAGCCTTTTCCCCACACCCATCCCAAGCATAAGGGCAAATAATATCACCTGGGTGACGGGCTTCCATGTGGGCAGCGCCATCTTTAACAAAGTGAGCATACCATATTTTATCTGCCCAACAAGGAGTCTGTGCCAGCCCTGTGCTGGGCTGTCGGGGAGGGGAAGGCCTGCCTTGAGGACCTTTGAAGACTGCTTGATGGATGATCTTGCTGCCTGGCCAGGGAAAGAATGATTTGGGGGCAGGGTGGACTAATATTAGTAACAACATCTCAATACATGCGGATCATTTATCATGTGCCAGGCTGGATTCTAAGTGCTTTATGGGTATTAGCTCATTTAACCCTAATAAAACCCCACTGGGAAGTGCCTCATTTCATTGGTGAGAAAACAGAAACATGGAGAGGTTAAGTAATGAATCCCAAGTCACAGAGTGAGTGGGAGGCATAGCCAGGTTAAACCTGAGTCCCCTGGCTTTGAGCCCCTGTCCTCTCTTAGGTGGGAGAGCCCAGGTCTTGGCCCCAGGATGCCTGGGTTCCAGCGCCCTTTGGAACCTCTGCAAAACTTCTGATGTTTTACACCTGCTGGGGGGCCTCAGGCAAATCTATCAAGCTTTCTGAGATTCAGGTTCCTCTTTGGAGAAACAGGTAAAAATGACCACTCTGTGCCTCCTGGATTTCTATGGCGCAGGGAAGAGATGGCAGTGGTGGCTGCTCTAACCCAGATCACAGTGATAAAGCTTGTCCTAGTGGTGAGCTGCTCTGGCCCTGTGCTGATGGTGCACGCTGAGTGCATTACACATATGTCTCACTCATCCCTCACAACAAGTTGCCTGCTGTGATTCCTAACTGATCAGTGAGCACACTGACCTCTTGGGAGGAGTCTGAGGAGGTAGGGTAGTCAGATAGGCTGCCTGTAGGGAGGGGTGGAGACGGTGGGGGGCTGCTCTGGGCATGAAATTGGGACTTGCATTCCATGAGGGGCCCCACCTGAGTGGAGAGGGGGACATTAATGTGTGCATGTTGGGTTGGGGGTGCTGGGAGGGCAGGCTGGGTGTGAGCTGCTCACCTCAACTGCTCCCCAGATCCTACAGTGGAGGCCATCCTGCTGGGGCTGCAGAGCCTGGCTCTGGGGCTGTGCTGCTCCTAGGTGCAGGAGGGGGAGTGGGGATGGGAACTTGGACCTGAGCCTGTGTTGGGCAGATAAAATATGCTCACTTTGTTAAAGATGGCGCTGCCCACATGGAAGTTCGTTGATATTAATGTGTAATGGGGAACAGGCTGTGGCAGGCCGGGTCGTTATAGCCTAAGGCTTTGTTTTAAGAGTAAGCTTTTCCCCACGCCCTTGACTGATTGGATGATGTAGGGTGGTGCACTCTCATGAGGAATCCCATTGTGCCTCAGATGGGTGACTTTGTACCAGAGACTTTCTTGTTTATAGATTAGATTAAGGGTTTGGATTTCTATAGTATAAAGTGGGACAGACCGGGAGCTTGCTCTCTCTTGGTTCCTGAGGTATGAGAGAGGAGAGCAGATTAAGGCTACATGGAGGCAAGGAGAAGCAGCCAAGATGGCAGAGTGCTGAGGGAGAAGCCAGTTTGTTAAGAGTTTGTGCTGGAGGAGATGGGAAACGGTGGTGAATAAGTCTGGTGAGCTAGAAACCTTTGATTCTAGGAAACTCGGATAAGTCAGTAGCTTTGTGAGTACTGAATGAGTGGGTTTTGGAGCCCAGTGTGTGTTTTTGCTTGCCCGCCGGGTGCAAGCTAGAATTAAAGCTGATGGCTCACCAGTTTTTGGCTCC
The DNA here is from genome assembly GCA_037038555.1 of Rhynchonycteris naso. Taxonomy (NCBI): domain Eukaryota; kingdom Metazoa; phylum Chordata; class Mammalia; order Chiroptera; family Emballonuridae; genus Rhynchonycteris; species Rhynchonycteris naso. The sequence continues at coordinate 210,166,219 of CM072997.1, read as the reverse complement.
ATTGTTTTATTACCGACTGTACAAATCTAATGCGAACCTGCACGGGTCAGGCAGCTGTGATCCTGACCCCGACTACTGCCTTTACAGCCTAGCAAGTCAAGTCCTTGGCTTTTGAATCTGATGGGGGAGGCTGGGCCTATGTGTAAACGTGGGGCAGTATGGCGGTGTCCAGAGGGCCTCATCCATCATCTGTCAGTGAGGTGGCTGGCTGGGATACCCATAGCTACATGTGGCAGGAAGAACCCAGAGGAGGCTGGGCCTCAGGGGTCTAATTCCCCTTTTATGAGGGAGGTGGGTGACAGAGACCTACAATTCTCCAGGGACTAAGTGGACCAGGTCCCCCTGAGTTGGCTGGCCCAGGATGCTGAATGGGGGTTACTTTAGGCTATAGGTGGGAAATTCACTTTCTGTAACAAAAACATAGAAATGTTTTCCCCTCCCTTCAGATGCAGACACATGTATACACATTCTCACATACCCAGGCATGGACATGTATGCTGATATGCAGACACATGTCACATACAGATGCTTATGCATAGAGGTGCCCACGCAACCATAGATAAGATTCCTGGGTGTTTGCGTGTTCCTGGCATCCACCCTCCCACCAACATTCTGCTGATGGAATGCTGTAATTTTTTTGTATTAAATGTTGCATTTGTTGTGCCTTTTATTAGCTCCCCTCATTAAAAATGATATTATCCCCATAAATAAGCCAGTGCCGGAGAAGAGCGCCTGACTCCATTTCTCTTCCTAATTGAGACACTTAGCTTTGATTTGCACATCAGCACGCATTGAGTGGATTAATTTTCAATTAATGCTCCTGGGCAGGCAGCTGTAAGGAGTGTGGGCTCACAGCCCAGTGGCCTGGGAGCAGGGATGGGTGGGGACCAGGAGGACTCAGCCAGGATGTCTCTGCATCTCCTGGCTGTGTGGAACAGAGCACTGGGGACTTCCTGGAGCTTTGTGGTTTTGTTCTTTGTGGGAAAATGGACTCTGAGGGTCTCTGCTGTGGGAAGCATCCTCCTCACACACAAGGAGCTATGGATGGAGGTTTGCGTCCCCCTCAAATTTGTACATTGAAGCTGTAACCTCCATATGATGGTTTTTGGAGATGGAGCTTTTGGGACGTAATTAGGTCATGAGGATAGAGCCCTTGTGATGGGATTTGTGCCCTTGTAAGAGATATGAGAGAGATGCCTCTTCTTTCTGCTCTGTACTATGGAGGACACGGGCTGCTGCTCTCTGCAAACCGGGAAGGGGGCCCTCACCAGACATGGAATCTGCCAGCACTTGGGTCTTAAACTTCCCAGTCTCCAGAACAGTGAGAAACAAATCTTGTGTAAGCCATCTAGTCTATAGTAGCTTGTTACAACAGCCTGAGTTGACTAAGACACCAGGAAAGAGCCCCGAACTCTGGTATGAGCCTGGTTCTGCAACCAGATAGGTTTAGAATCAAAGTCCTGCTGGACCCTTTTCTAGCAGGGTGCCCTTGGGCCATTCAGATTTATCTTTTCAAGATTTAGTTTCCTCATCTCAAAGCAGAGATAACAAGATTAAGGGCCTGAAGGTGTTGTGGGGGTTAAATGAGGTGATATAACCAGTGCCTGGTAGGCCTTACCTGTGGTGGCGCAGTGGATAAAGCATCGACCTGGGAACACTGAGGTCGCCAGTTCAAAACCCTGCACTGGTCTGCTCAAGGCACATATGGGAGTTGATGCTTCCAGCTCCTTTCCCCTTTCTCTCTTTCTCTCTCTCTCACTCTGTGTCTCCTCTCTAAAATGAATAAAATAAAAAGAAATTTAAGCAGTGCCTGGTGTTCAATGATGTCACCTTCTTGTCCTCTCCTCCCCCATGTCTGTTCCTAAGGCTGGTTTCCCACCTGTACCAGCTTCTCTGTCTGCTCAGATCCTTTGCCTTAAACCTGCACCTGTGAACAGAGCCTCCCTGCTCCACCTAAGGGTAGCTTCTCTGTGCCATTTCCATCACCACTTGTATTTGGTGGCTCAGAGTATAGGATGTACCTGTTGGCACCTCAGGAAGCCCTCTACTCTAAGCGGAATGGGCAGGACATGTCTCTTCTGCTTTTGGCAGACACTTCCTGATCCTGGTCTTGGCTGGTATTACCCCTAAGGCTTAGCTCCTGTGGGTTTGGCCTTCTTTGTGGGACCTGTATAAAACCGAGCAGCTGTATGGCTCCTTCCTTTTCTGCCTTGTAAAGCCAGTAGTCAGGGTCAGGATCACAGCCAGCCGCCTGGCCCATGCTGGTTCACATTAGATTCGGACAGTCGGTAATGAAACAACGGAGCGAAAAACTGGTGAGCCGTCAGCTTTAATTCTAGCTTGCACCTGGCGGGCAAGTAAAAACACACACTGGGCTCCAAAACCCACTCATTCAGTGCTCACAAAGCTACTGACTTATCCGAGTTTCCTAGAATCAAAAGGTTTCTAGCTCACCAGCCTTATTCACTTCTGTTCCCCATCTCCTTCTCTCTACACAAACTCTGCACAAACTGGCTCCTTCCTCAGCACTCTTGGCTGCTTCTCCTCTCCTGCACATGGCCTTCATCTGCTCTTCTCTCTAATACTAACCTCAGGAACCAAGAGAACAAGCTCCAGGTCTGTCCCGCTTTATAGCATAGATTCAAAACCTTTAATCCAATCTATAAACAAGGAAGTCTCTGATACAAAGTCACTTATCTGAGACATACTGGGAGGATTCCTCATGAGAATGTACCACCCTACATCATCCAATCTGTCAAGGGTGTAGGGAAAAGCTTACTCTTAAAACTAAACTTTAGGCTATCAGGACCCAGTCTGCTTACAACCTATCCCCCACACCCAATAATATAATTATACCCATCCCAATCATAAGGGCAAATAATATCACCTGAGTGACGGGTTCCATGTGGGCAGCGCCATTTTTAACAAAGTGAGCGTATTATATTTTATCTGCCCAACATGCCTGTTGTCACAGTCAAAGACATGACAGTCTGCGAAAAATGGAATAACCATTTGAATGTTTCCTAAAGTCTTTTGAGGAGCACTAAGGAAAATTCTGTTCATAATAAACAGCATTGCCTCTAAACCCTCATTTCTGCTATCTGTCTATGCATGTGTGTATCCACCACCATCCAGCTGTCTAACAGGCATGGCTGCTATCCCTTGAACTTCTCTCGGGGCTCCCCAGAACTCTCCCCTAAACCAGCCTGTGCTGGCTCTCGTCCCGAAGTTGCCAAATTGTGTCTGTCCCAAGGGCATATCTTCTTCACAGACTTATCTGAATAGATCTGCAGAACATTATATATTGTATATATATATATAATTACTGCTCACAAAAATTAGGGGATATTTCAAAAATTAATATGAAGCGATAAAATATCCCCTAATTTTTGTGAGCAGAATATATATAATAGTGGGTAACTTTAAAAAAGTGGGAATTTTGCCTGATCAGGCAGTGGCGCAGTGGATAGAGTGTCGGACTGGGATGCAGAAGACCCAGGTTCGAGACCCCGAGCTCGCTAGCTTGAGCGCGGGCCCATCTGGCTTGAGCAAAAAGCTTGCCAGCTTGGACCCAAGGTCGCTGGCTCCAGCAAGGCATTGCTCAGTCTGCTGAAGGCCCGCGGTCAAGGCACATGTGAGAAAGCAATCAATTAACAACGAAGGTGTTGCAACGAAAAACTAATGATTGATGCTTCTCATCTCTCTTCGTTCCTGTCTGTCTGTCCCTATCTATCCCTCTCTCTGTCCCCTTAAAAAAAAAAAGTGGGAATTTTACATAAAAATCTGCATTTCCAGCTTCACTTGGAAAATCAGCTCCAGCAATACTGGGCCCTGATGGAGCCGTGTGCATTCCAGCTACCTGCATGGCCCACCTCTCTTCTTCCTGATCCCCGCCTGACTCGTCTTGAGCTCATGACCCTTGCTCTTGTCTTCCCCCCATCCCCTTCTGGGGCCTACTTATTTCTCTCTGATAGTGACTCTGCCTTGCCCCTTTGACCAGCCAGCTGCTTGGACCACTCAGTATCACCCCTCACTGTGACCACAAATATTGCAAGAACTGGGCCAGCAAAGACCCATCCCGGGCCGCTGAGCAGGAGGAAAGGTGGTGTGCATTCTCACGTTTGTGTTTTTCCTCTTGTGGTATTTGTGTCATCATCTAAGCCCAAGGCCAGGGCAACCCCTTCCAGCTCCTGGTCCCTGAGGGTTGGGGCCCCTCCTTCTAATCCTGGCTCCAAGGTCTCTTCTCAGATCCGTTAAAAATATATCTCTTCAAAGCAAACCAAGCTCAGCTTGGAACTCTCCCATTGACTCAGGAGAATTTTCCAGAACCAGCATCTCTCTTTTCTGGATACAGCAATACCTGCTTTCCGAATGAACTGCAGCTCCCTCTCGGGCTGAGGCTGAGGTTTTGCTCCATGATTTCAACTCGTCCCTAACTCTGCTGCTGTCCTGCTCGTGCTCAGAGCCTCACCCCGGTCACTCCAGGCCATTGCCTTTGCTGGTCAATGCTGGGGGGATGGTAGACTCTGGGGCCAAGTGGGCAGACTCCAGACAGCGAGCAACCTGGCTTCAAATCCTGGTTTTCTGCTTAGCTCCCTCTGACCTGATTTTGTCTGTCTAGTCCTCAGCTTCCTCTGTGAAACAAAGATGGTAAATGACAGTACGTGTTTCACAGGGGGTGTTGTACCAATGAAATGCGATAAAGCCTTTAGCACCTTGAGACTCAAAGTGTGGTAGCCTTCCACCTCCTGGGTGCTTATGAGAAATGCAGAACCCCACGCCCCAGACCTGCTGAACACAACTCTATATTTCAGCAAGCTGCCTGGAGGTTCTTTGTGCACAGTCCACTATGAGAAACTGATTTAGCATACTTCTTGGCACAAGGCAAGCTGTCATAATTACTAGTCTAAAAGAAGCCCTTAAAGTCAGGGAGAGTCTGGCATATGAAGAGAAGACTGGGGGTTCCAGTTCCAGCTCTGCACATTAGCATTGCATGCCCACTTCAACCTGGCTCCCTGCCTCACGGTCCCCATTGGTAAAACGGAGGTCATGATGCCACCTCCTAGAGACGACCGGAGAGTTAAATTAGACTGAGCAGAAGGTGCTTCCAAGAGTTGTGGAAGGTACTTTCTGCTATTGTTCTCATTTTACTTATTTATTTATTTATTTAAATTTTAAAATTTATTGATTTGAGAGAGAAAGAGAGAGACAAACATTGATCTACTGTTCCACTTAGTTATGCACTCATTGGTTGATTTTTTTTTCTTACAAAGACAGAGAGAGAGTCAGAGAGAAGGATACATAGGGACAGAAAGACAGGAATGGAGAGAAGTGAGAAGCTTCAATCATTAGTTTTTCATTGCTGTTACATCACCTTAGTTGTTCATTGATTGCTTTCTCACATGTGCCTTGACCGCGGGCCTTCAGCAGACCAAGCAACCCCTTGCTGGAGCCAGCGACCTTGGGTCCAAGCGGGCGAGCTTTTGCTCAAGCCAGATGGGCCCGCGCTCAAGCTGGCGACTTCAGGGTCTCGAACGTGGGTCTTCCACATCCCAGTCCACGCTCTATCCACTGCACCACTGCCTGGTCAGGCCATTGGTTGATTCTTGTATGTGTCTTGACCAAGAATCGAACCTGCAACTTGTCATATTGGGATGGTGCTCTAACCAACCAAGCTACCTGGCTGGGGACTGCTGCCATTTTAAACACGAGAAACGGAGGCATTTCAAAACCAAGTGATTAGTCCAAGCTCATTTAGTGAAATGAGCAACTGAACTGAGTCTAGTGCTGGGACCCGAGACTATGAGCTGTGCGGGGGCCCTCCAGTGTGTAGAGCAGCCAGATCAGGCCAAGTGACTCTCCAGACCCTCTCATCTCCTGCTCTTCCAACTGAAACCCTCTGGGTGCCTTTCGCTGAACTGTGCTATTGGCTGATTGCTTCTGTTTTGTGTGTTGCACAGGAGGTGTCTAGCAATCAGAGAGGGGGTGGGGACAAGAAAGATGGGGCAGCTCCAAGATCTGATGGTTAATAAAATGTCTTTGTAGGTGATCAATCCCGTCAATGGCTTGAATCCTCAATGACCCAGCTCCTGTCGGGCTGAGCAGAAGGTTGTGCTGTCCTCCTCCTGGTCCTTGAATGCTTAGCACGGGGCCTTGATGTGATGCTGCCTTCAAAATATTCCCATCTTGTTTACATAATAGCTTCTGTCACTGCTCTTGACAGGTCAGCCATTAAGTCTTTGGCAAAATTGTAAGAATTATTCACATATGAGGTTTTATATTATTTGACAGCTGTCAGCTCCTTTGGAACCCATATCACCCTGTCTCCTCCCTTCTCTCCCATCCTCCCTCGTGGTGTCATCCCTCCCTGCCTCTGGGGGGGGGGATGGGCGGGGCCTCCCTGTCACTGGGGAACCAGGAGACAAGCCCATGTCAAGTTTCACTCTCATCCCTCCTGGGCATCTGTGGAATCTTTCCTGAGCCCCACATGCCCCATCTCTGGTCCTCACCGGGATTTTTTTTCAGCATGGACATACCTCATCTACACCCTGGCTTCAGTGGCTTTGGTGACGCCTCCCAATTCCATTTACCCCCCAGCTCTGCCCAGATCCACACACACGTCCACCTTTAGGACAGCTCCTCTAATGCTCCAAAGACCTATCCTGGCTCTTCCTCTTGAGTTTCCCGTTGAGTCACCTCACCCCTTCATCTGTCCTGTCTCCCTCCTAGGCCAGAAATCCCTGAGGAGCCCTAGTCTCCGCTCCCTTCTATACCTTCACAGTCTCTGGCTCCCAAACTCATTCTGCTTATGAAAAGCCTCTTGACGTCCCCCTTTCTCCCATCCCCATTACCCTTGCCTGCATCTGGGTCTTGTCCTTGCTTACTGGGTCTCCACCTCTATGTCCTCAATGGTCGGTGCACTGCGCAGATTCTCTTGGGCCGTACTTCCAAAGGCCTGCAGAATTTCCCTGCGGCTGCAGCCTGCTCACTGCACTCAGCAGGCAGGGAGTGCTGGGGAAGTGAAGCCCACCCTGCTTCTCCGAGGGGAGCTGGTGTATAAATGCCCCAGCTCCTTCCCCCGGGGGTAGGATAACTGAAGCCCAACGTCTACACAGGACTCCAGGGTGCATTTCTCCCCTTCCTCCCTTCCCTGCCTTGCTCCCCACTCCCCTGCAGGAGTTCCCAGCCATTGCCTCCCTAAGAAACTGCTTGCACTGAAATCCTTACCTCAGAGTCGGCTGCTAGGTGAACTCAATCCAGGACAGAACCGTGGTCTGTCCATCCTGCACACCTACCTAATGGTGAGGGTTGAGATATGCCGTCTGATTCCTTCACCCTCTGCCTCAGGGTGCAAGGGGGGGTGTGTGTGTCCTCTGTGCCTTCACTCTCATTCCATGGAGCTCCTACAGCAAGGGAAACCTCCTGGTGCCTGTGGATCCGCATCCAGAAACTCTGAATATATATGCGGTATCAGGAGACTGCCACTTACATTTAAAAAGCAGTTGTCACAGGCTTCAAATGGTTTTCCGGTACCTCCATTAGATAAAGTTTTGCATTTACACAGCAATTAAATAACACAAATACGAGGGCATCAGTGTGAAAGAGAAACATTCCTAGGTATCCAAATATATCACAAAGCTTTCCTAAATCAAATTCGTGTTGGTTAGCTCAAGAATGAACAAATTAGAAGAGATGTCCAAAGTAGGACCCTAATAAATGATCAGTGTGGCATTTCAAATTAGAGTAGGAAGGATAGGTTAGTTATGAACCGGAGATGGATAATTACATAGTTAACCATTTGGAAGAAATAAAGACACCTACTTCATGCAAGTTCCAGATGGATAAAAATGTGACTATAAAGAATGAAATGACAAAGAACTAGAAGAAATGAAGGTGATTATCTCAGGATGAGGTGGGCTTTCCCAAGGAAATGAAGGAAGAAGCTACAGACAAGACGGTGAGAACTGACAAAATAAAAATAAAGAATCTCAGAGGTAAAATGCAGATCAACTGGGAAGATACATTAACAGTATGTACTACAGAAAAGAACAAAACAAAACGAATCAAGCGTGGTTTAACAGAACCAATCCCCATTAGTTTGCACCTGACACCCAGTATTGAAAAATCAGCAAAAGCTAGTGCATATCCTGAAAAGGTGAACATCTGTGTTCTGCTTGTGAAAATGCTCACCTTCATGATCAGAAGTTCTTCATGGTGTCCAACCTGTTTTCTTCTTGCTTCAGTAAGAGCCTTTTCTATCCTTGAGTCCTTAGGGAATGGGAGGGTCTTTCCTTGTATTGGCTTCACACACTATATGTGGCTCCTGGTATCTTTTTCAGTCACATGCAAAGTCTGGTAGAGTTCAGGTTTCTTAGGAGACTCACGGGGTCTTTGGCCTGGACACATTGCCCACAGCTGGCTCTCATCCTGTGCTGTCCTTCTCCTGTCCCCATCTCCACCTTGAGCCTACCCTAATCTGACCTGGACCTTGTCTTGAGCCCTATTCTGAATGCCATCTGGATCCCAGTCTTGAGCCACCCCTGACCCCCCGCTCCACCCATCCCAGGCCTTGGCTGGAGCCCCCACAGCCAGGCTCTATTCCCGCACTGCCACTTCAAGCCTGGCCAGCTGTGCAGGGAACAGATGGGCTTCCTGCGGACGCGGCAGCAGCATAGAAGCTAATCCACTTTTATCTCGTTATGGTGACAGCCACCCTGTTAAATGGAATGGACTATCGATTAGGGGCTCACTTCCAGCTCGAGGATTTTCTATCACAGGCCTGAGTAGAATAGGAGAAAAGCAACACATTAACTCCAGTGCCAGTCAGGGAGAGGATGGGGTGGGGGTGGGGGCTGGGCAGACGCAGGGGCCGTGCGGGCTAGCCAGGCCCAAAGGGCACTAGGGACCTGCACTCAGAGCAGGGTTTGAGAGAATCCCTTCCGCCCTCCTGCCCTAAGGTGGGTGGGGGTGGGTGGGTGGCGAGGGAGCAGAGACGCATGTGCACACACTGGTACGCATATGAGTTCAGTGCTAACACACACATACTCCCAACATTGACACATGCACACACAGCATTGACACACACATGTACATACACCCAACACTGAAACACATATACACGTATGTGGGCACACATATACACACACACACACAACACTTAAAACAGTGAAACACATACCCTCATTACAGACACACATGTATCCCAAGTGCTTCAACCCAGAAATGCACAATCCCGACTTACATACTGCTCAATGCTAACATACACACATGCCTCTGGCAGGCACACACACACAGTACTGACACATACACTGACGTCACATACACACATGCTGACACACTCACAATGCTGATGCACACACAAGCACACACTCACCGACCCACATTCTATAGACACACCTAGTACCTACCAGCACCCATATCCCAGTGACACCTATCTGCCACACAGAGAGGCTGGTATGGCAGGTACAGACACAGCAGTGATGCGGGCAGGGGTATTTGTTGTCTGGCATGGACACAAACTGTGTGTATAAGATGTGCACACCTGTACACAACACACGCACACGCACTCTTGGACCCACCGGTAATTCTCTTTGTTCAGGCCCCCAGTCATCGTGCAGCATCTTTTCTGCTGTGTCCTGGGCAGCTGCTGAGCTGGACGGAAGAGGGTGTGCTAGTGCCTGCCCTCATGGAGCCTGGCCTCTGGCTGGGGAGATGGACACACAGACAGACCATCCGACACACCTGGTAATTATAGGTAACTCATATATAGCACTTTTTATATGTACCTCACTGTTTTAAGCACTTTAAATGCATAAACTTTAAAAATATTCACAACAGCCTTTGGAGGTAGATACTCTTATTAGTCTTAGTTTGCAGATGAGGGATCTGGGCACAGAGAAGCTAAGCAATTGCCCAAGGTCACACAGCACTGGGTGGTAGAGCTGGGATTTGAACTCAAGCCATCAGGCTCCCAAGTATGTGTAACTCCTATATACATAGTTTCCTCAGATCAAAAATACTGAAGTCCCCCCACTGTTGCAGACCCAGACCCATCTGCACGTGCAGACACCCATGGTATTAGCATGGCCTGTTTGCAATGATTTGCCTGGGGAAATCGACCTACTTTCTGGGAGCCTGTAGGCAAGGAGGGCACAGTTTGAGAATTCCTTGGTGCCTGACTCTGAGGAGAGGGGCAGCTCACCTGGGAAAGCCCCCAGAGAGGAGTGCAGAGGGCCAGCATTGGGTCCTTTCCCATGGGTCCTGTCTGAACAGGCCAGCTATCCTCTTTCCTGTTTCCCGTCCCTGGGCCTCCCCTCCCATGTCCCTGCTCTCCTTTGTACTTCACAGCTAAGGCTGCTTCATGCAGCTGGGACCCCAGGGGCGAGCCGGGAGAGGAGCCTGCCAGGCAGTGGGTAGCAGCCCAGGAAGTGAGGTAGCAATGAGCAAGCCTGGGCCTTGCTCTTTGGGAAAAGTTCTGGAAGGTATTTTGGGTTGCAGTCTAGGGACAAAGAGCATGGAACTAAACCGACCACATTCAATCCCTGTTGAGACTCCGACTGCTTTTGTTTAACAGATCCCTGTGGGCAGGTCACTTAACCTGGTCTTCAGTTTCCCTGTCTGAAGAATGGAGCTCACAGGTCATCTGCTATACAGGATTACTGGGAAGGTTAACTAAAATGACACAAATAAAGTGCCTGGCACAGTGGGGTGGGGCATACCAGCTCCCTGTCCCTTCAGTTACTGAGTTCTTGGAAAATTTGTCAAGGGCAACTCCTGTACATCTGTAATTATATACCCGTGGTTGCACACACCGGTTGTTTATACACCCCTGGCTACATGCCTGTGGTTATACACCCATGGTTATACACCCATGGTTACATAGCCATGGTTACATATTTGTTACACACTTGTGGTTACATGCCCATGGTTACACACCCATGGCTATGTAGTTATACACCTATGGTTAGGTCCAGAACCTGAAGAGGACCTTGGCTCTCCTTCTAGGAGGTATTCTCAGATCAAAAGGGTGCCCCAGGACCTGGGGCTGGGGTCAAGTGGGCTGGGGAATTGTTATGGATTGAATTGTGTCCCCAAAATTCATATGTTGAAGCCCTAACAAGCAATGTGACAGCATTTGGAGGTGGGGTCTTTGGGAGTAATTAGGTTTAGAAAGGGCCATGAGGCTGGGGGCCCATGATGGGATTAGTGCCCTTGTAAGAAAAGACACGGGTCTGCTAACCCCGTTCCTCCATCCCTAGCATGGTGAAGAGGTCATGTGAACATACAGTGAGATGGCTGCCTACCAGCCAGTGGCAGGTCCTTACCAGAACCCAACGATGCTGGTATCCTGATCTTGAACTTCCAGCCTTCAGACCTGTGAGAAAATAAATGGCTAATGTTTAAGTCCCCACAGTCTGTGGTATTTTGTTATGGCAGCCTGTGCAGAGTAAGAACGGGGAAAAAAGGCTCCCGGAGAGGGCTGGTCTGAGGCTGGCCCTGAGGCTTGGCTTTTTCACTGACCACACTGTAGCCCAGGACTTGTCTTATGTCTCTTTCCTTACTTGTAACATGGGACCTATGTTAGACTTTCCCTTCTGACACCATGGTGCCCGGGATCAGGGGTGTTCCCAGTTCCCCAGCGAGACTCTGGCAGGGAGAGGTGGAAGGTTCTATCACCTGCCTTCCACCTCATTTCTTGAAGCGAGGCTTTGTGCTGGGAGGAGCAGGAGAGGATGTGGCCCCTGTGACCCTCCATGTCTGTGGTCTGGGGCATCAGGTGACATTTTGACTAGGCTGTTTCAAGGCATTTCTGGAAATAGGGATGTGGAACAGAACACAGAGCACAAATGGTTCATCTCCACAGTCTCCAAGACCTGGGGACGCACTGACACTTCCCCTCAGCCAAGATGTCCTCCTCCCCACCTTAGCGTAGCTGTCCCCTTGCATACATAGCCCAGCAGTCTCCTCACACAGCCCAGCTGTCCCCCCATTCCAGCCCACTACTGTTCCAGCCTAAGCCTATCTGTTAGGATGACCTTCCCATATCAGCCCGGCTGCTTCCCAGCACCGGCCTGCTCATTCCCTCACACTTCCCTGCTCCTATCATTCCAGGTGCTCCCTACGCCACTTAGCTTTCCTACCTTGTTAGATCAGTGGTGGTGCCTCACATCAGGCCAGGTGTCCCATCCCATCTGCTCAGATGTGCTCCCCTGACATCAGCCCAGTGATTCCTGCTCAGGTCAGCCCAGCTGTTCCTCTCTATATCTGTTTGATGTAGCCAGGCATCTTATCGGCCCATCCCCCCCATCAGCTGGCTCTTCTTTCCTTATGTTAGTTCAATGGTTCCCTTTCCTGGGACCCTTCTCAGGGAGCAGAAGTGATATATTGGGTTCCCCCAGGCAATTCTCTGGCATTACTAGAGGATCTATCTCCCAGCTCAGCTCCAACTTCCTTCATCCACATGAGAAGCAGGAGCAGGCCCAGGCTGGTTGGCTCAGTGGTAGAGCGTCAGCCTGGCATGTGGAAGTCCCAGCTTCAATTCCTGGCCAGGGCACACAGAAGAAGTGCCCATCCACTTCTTCACCCTTCCCCCTCTCCTTTCTCTCTATCTCTCTCTTCCCCTTGCAGCTAAGGCTCCACTGGAGCAAAGTTGACCCGGGTGCTGAGGACGGCTCCATGGCCTCTGCATCAGGCACTGGAATGGCTCTGGTTGCAAGGGAGCAATGCCCCAGATGGGCAGAGCATCGCCCCCTAGTGGGCATGCTGGGCGGATCATGGTTGGGCACATGCGGGAGTCTGTCTGTCTGCCAGTCCCCCACTTCTCACTTCAGAAAAATACAAAAAAAATAAATAAATAAAAAAGAAAAAGAGAAGCAGGATCATGGTTTACTGTCATTAGTCTTAGGGTCATATTCTACTCTTCCCTGAGAAGGACAGGGTACGGAGAAGGAAGCCCCCAAGACCGGAGGAAGATGGAGAAAATTCAGCCATCCCCAGCCCCTGATTGACAGGAGGGACCTCGGCATCATTTCCAGCCCCATCCAGAGCCAGGGGGAGGACCTGGCCTTATCCCATCCCCAGAGAGGCAGGAGGAACATGGGGCATTCTGCAGTCACCTCAGCCTAGATAGGAGAGACACCCTCTTTCTACATCGTCCCCTTTCCCACAGACAGGAACGATCCCCGGAATCATCTTCTCTGCCCTAATCTGAACTCCTGGAGGAGAAAAGACAGATTGTGATTAAATATGCAAATTCAAGCAGATGGCAGAGCACGGTGATGGACTGGCTTTCAGGAGGGCATGTCACATGTGATGTGTGTGCCTGTGTGTGTGTCTGTGTGATTAGTGTGGGAGACACTGTGTGGGGGAGGGGAGGAGAGTGGGCAGTGGCACTGTCTCCGGTGGATGGGGCTGGACTGTGTAGGGTAGGCAGTCTGTGGAAGGGGGAGCAGGGAAGGGAATAACATCCCACAGCGGGTCAGCCTGGGACCTCCCTGTGGCCAGCTCTCTCCAGGTCTCTCCAAGCCAGGACGCTAGTTCCACCAGATCAGGGCTGGGATGGGAGAGGATTCATTAGTATAATCTGTACCTGTATCTCTGCTCTTGCCATCGGCCAAACAATAAAAGGTACAATATTTACACAACTTACCAGGGGAAGCAATATTGGGCTATTGATTTTGTGTCCCTTGGATTTTCACGGTCTAAACCTTAATGGTTTTTAATCATAAAATATTAGCGCCGCAGGACACTTAGCATGGGCACCTTGCTGGTGAAGAATGGCCCTCCGCCCCTTGCATAGCTCCCAGGGGAGTGCTCTGTGGAGGAGGGGCCATATCCCTTTCACTCACAGAGCCAGGACAGCAAGCCTATGGAAGCCTGCTGTGGAATTGGTGCAGGTCTGGGCACAGCTGTGCGAGTCCCTAGAGAACAGAGCGTCCTATGTTCATTCCAGAGGCAGAGCAGGAGTGAGGAAACTAACGCATCCTCAAAAAACGGAGATTTGCCTTCATCAGGGATGTTCCCCCCCAAGCTTCCGCCTTTGTCTTTTCCTCCTCTATAAACCCTTCACCCTAGCACAGTTTGGGGACTGCTACCCACCTGTCAAACCTCCTAGGTAGGGAGGTCCAGAAGGACAGAATAAGATGGCAGCATTTCTGTATCTTCAGCAACTGGGCCAGTGCCTGGAGCCTCAATGGCAATGTGCTAGGCAGGTTTCATAGAGAGGCTTTTCATTCATCCATCCATCCCTCCCTCCCTCCATCCCTCCATCCATCCATTATTCCTTCATTCAGCAAGTATTTATTGATCACCTACTATGTACCTGGTGTTACAGATGAATCTGTCCCAGGCCTTGCCCTCACCATGGTAAGTACAGTGGCTAGGGAGGAACCCCCAGCCCCTGGCCCTGGTGTTCTGGGGGTGGGCTTAGAGATGGGAGCCTGGAGAGTGAGATGGAAAGGGCTTTCCCGCAGCGGGTTTGAGACTGAATAAAGCTAAGCCGCCCCCAAACTTGTGAGACGTTCAGATCCGAACATATCACATCTCAGCTAGGGTGGGCTTCCAGATGAGGCTTCCTTGGAGAATCAAGTTTGGCCTTTGTGTGTGCATGCATGTGTGTATGTGTATGCATGCGTGTTTATGCATGTGCATGTGTGTGTGTGTTTGTGTGTGTGCAGGAAGCCCTGCCAACTGCCTGGGAGATGCTTCTTTCTCCGGTGCCGGGGAAGAGGCGGGTGGTTGTTACTGTTGTTTATTTCTTCTAGAAATGAACTCACTGCCTACCCTGCAGCTCCCTCCCCAGCACCTGTGGGGAAGTCAATAGCAATGGATTAAACAGCAAGGAGAAGGCTGAGAGCACAATTGGAAGAAAGATAAAGATAATTAAAACTAATTCTAACTGCTTCCAGAGAAATCAATTTCATAACTTTAGTGAGTCCCTAAACTTGTTCCTGAGGCTCTGCAGCACTGAGCAGAGGGCATGTGCTGGTGTGCAGACACACAGTTGTGTGTGTATGCGGGCACTTATACAGGCATGTGTGTGTGCATGTTTGCGTGTACATACGTGACTGCGCATATGTGCGTGCTTTGTGTATGTGGGGGGGTACACACACCTGTATCAACAGCAATTCCTCTGAGTCTCCATGGAGCACCAGCTCATGGTCTCACCTTTGACCCTGGGTGAAAGGGGTAAGAAAGTCAGGGAGGCTGGGTGGACTCAGGCCTCCTCTCCTACACCAAGGCCCCTCCTCTTGCCTGCTTTAGAGGCTTCCTGGTTATTCCCACTCCCCTTTATACATAGGAGACCAATGAGGACCGGAGTGCAGTCTTGCCATAGTTCAGACAGCATGTGAGAAGGAGAACTGGGGCTAAAATTCTGGGTTTCCTCTACTCTAGGGTTTCACTGGCCATGAGGGTTAGGGCAGTAGGGATGGAGGGGGAGGTAGATCTGACCTTGTATGGCTGGGAGCTCCCATGTGAATAGCCCTAAATTTACTCACGCACTCATTCTTCTAACAGACTGAGCACATTCTGCGTCAGGCCTTGTGGGTTCTCAGAGGAGATGATGTCTAAGAAGTGCCCAGCACGTAGTTTTCTCTTCTCGTGGGCCCTGGGTTTCCTGGAGAGGGTCACCCAGTGAGCGAGGAGCCAGGAAATAGCTCATGGACACATGGCTGCCTGGAATCAGGGGGAAGGATGAGATGACCTCTCCCAGCTCCTCCAGGGGAAGGTGTCTGGGCTTCCCGGTCCTTGGTCCATCCTTCTGTGGTGGGCCTGGGAGTGAAGGACTCCTGGAGCTCCAGGGCCAGGCATCAGTTGCTGCAATGCCCCATATTCCCTCTAGATGGCAGCATTGTCGAGCAGGAGCTTAGAAGGCGGCGACTGGAGGGGGCTGGGCAGGCCAAGTCCTGGCTTCTCCCTACTGTTTGAAAGTGTGGGGGGTGGGGTGGGGCGTGGGTCAGGGGAGGAGATATCTTAGGAACTCCTGGACTGGGGAGGAAGGCTTGTCTCTTCTCTTCTTGAGACAGTCCCTTTGGGAGTTAAAGATTGTCCGCTGTTGGGTCTAGGTTTCCAGGCAGAACAGGAAGTGGGGGAGAAGAGGTCTCTGGCAGCAGGGCAGGGGGCACCCATGGAGGCCAGAGATGCCCAGCAGCCCCCCCACCCCCCACCCCTCGCGTGAAGCTCAGACCACCGTGCTCTCTTCGCTCCACCTTTCTTGTAATCCTTTCCTTTTTCCCTTTTTTCTCCATTTCTCCTGGAAGCCGGAGAGGAGCAGATGGGGCCTGTCAGCAGCTCCTTAGGGTTACAGATGAGGAGCTGGAGGGTGGGCGGGGAGGGCGGGAGTTGGAGGAGGCAGAGTTCTCAGTCAGGCCCCCTGTGGGTCCCCAGGCACTGGGCTGTGGATGGCCCCTGTGGGGCCCCATATTCCCATTGCTCAGTTCCTCCCAAACCCAGCTCAGGGGTAGTCCTGGACTCCCTGGCAGCTGCCTCAGGACGTGGCCTGGAAGTGAGGTTAGGGACTGAGGAGCTGCAGGCCTCCTGCCTCATGGAGGTATCTGGATGGGGTGCTCCTGTTGGCTCCTGTTGTTCCAGCAGCTCTCTGAATGTTGTAGGTGGTGGTGGTGGCTGGGAGGCACCCCAGGTCACAGGGGTGAGAGACTGAGGGCCATCCTCAATCTGTGGGTGCTCTGGGAGGGACAGAGGGAGAGTATGAGACTCTGAGTTGCTTGCTGCATCCCAGGGGCTAGAGAGCCAGCTGTTCAGTGATAGAGACTATTCAAAGATAGGTCACAGAGCCCTGACTGCCCAACAGCAGTTGGTCCATGAAGCAGTAAGGCAGCTGGGCAGTGGGCAGTGCCTAGGGCCAGGTGTGGGCATCTGTCTGGTCTGACTGCTGGTGACCTTGAGCAAGTCACTTTCTCTCAGTCTTAATTTCATTATCTGGTAAATAATAAAATAACAACTAATGGCTCTCTTCCATTGAACATTTGTGTAGGACACAGCATTTTACATGAGTTATTTTATTTAGTGCTTATAACCAGCCTACAGAGACTTGGAGGGGGAGAGTGACTTGGCCAAATGACACACCAAGAAACAAGAACTCAGACCCAGGGCTCTATGCAGTCAATGCCTAAGTCCTCCCAAGTCCTTTCCATTGGGCCATCAGCTCTTTCTCTGGTGGGGTGGATGGGGGCTGACACTTCTTTTCTTATGTTTCCCAAGAGGCTTAGGAGTGGCTGAGTGAAAGGGGGAGGGTCATTGTAGGATTCCAGATTTAGCCAATAAAAGTACAAGATGCCTTGTTGAATTTGAATAGGAAGCTGTAAGTTTCCAAGTATAAGTATACTCCATGCACTATTTGGGACGTACATATACTGAAAGATTAACTGCTGTTACTCTGGCAACCTTGGTCAGTAGAATGCGTTTTATTGTGCATTTACTAATCGCCAGGCATTGAGAGTCTGGAGGTGTGTGCATTCCGCCCAGGTTTCACTCACTGCTGGGGGTGTCTCTTTGTGCTGTTTCTTTATCTGAAAAATGGGGAAGAAGAACCCCTTTCTCCTTCCTCCAGAGGAGTATGGGAGCATTCAGTGCCCAAGGGGATGTGGATGGCTTTGAAGAAACCAGAGAAGTTTGCCAAGACGAGCCCTGGTCTGGTTAGTAGTGGGTACCAGCCTGTCCCCAACCCCCTTCCTACACTCTGGCAATCATCAGGGAGCATTCCTACCCATCTGCAGTCCCAGCTCTATAGAAGCCCAAGAGAAGAGGGCTGTGTCCATGATAGGGCTCAACCACTCTTCATAGGAAATCAGTGGTCTCTTAAAACTCTTGGGGAGGTGCCCTGGCCAGTGATGGGTCTGGGAAGAATGTGTTTGTAGTGTAATGTTCCCACTCTCCAGCCCGGCAAGCCTCTCAGTCTCAGTTTCCTCATCTGTTGTGGGGAGTAAAGAGGATCCTTATCTCATAGGTTGTTGGTAGAGCGCA
Source organism: Rhynchonycteris naso (assembly GCA_037038555.1). Classification (NCBI taxonomy): domain Eukaryota; kingdom Metazoa; phylum Chordata; class Mammalia; order Chiroptera; family Emballonuridae; genus Rhynchonycteris; species Rhynchonycteris naso. The sequence continues at coordinate 210,148,237 of CM072997.1, read as the reverse complement.
AAGAAATGGCAGAGAGTGGCTGCTTAGGACATGTTGGATGTGCCCCACCCCAGCTCTGCCTTGTTGCCAGGGACACAGATCATGTCACAGTGTGGGCCAGCTCACGTACATGGAGGACCCGGCGACCACCAATATCAGTCATCTGCCACAGTTGGATGATTGGGTGGAGAGCCATGGTTCCCAGTGGTCTGGGTTGAGACCTGTCTGCTGGGAGTAAATGACAGGGGCGTTCAGATGTGGGGGCAGCTCACACACACATAGGCACACAGACACACACACAGAGACACACAGAGACACACACAGAGACACACACAGACACACACACAGACATAGACACACACACAGACACACACACAGACACACACACAGACACACATACAGACACACACACACAGATACACAACACACACAGAGACACACACACACAGACATAGACACACAAAGGTAGGAGGTTTCTGATTCATCTCCCCTCCACTGTTTGCCTGGGGTTCGCTTTCGTGATTTGCCTGGGTCCACCTTTTCTTCTGTGAAACATACAGTGGATGTGCACCTGCAGGGACCTCACCCATCAGCAAGGTTTCTCATATGCTGATCCATGGGCTGCTGCCCCCACAGGCTGAGTTATGGGCTTACAAAGGGTGAGTTGCCCTCTTTTTCAAATCCATGTATGCCAGTGGCACTTGTTATTGGAATTGTATAATTTATGTAAATAATAAGCAAACCCAAGTATTATGAAGACACAAAAACTTCTTGTTTCTATACAACAGAATCAAAGTCTTTAGGAAGACTCTATTAAGGTGAATTGCTAAAAAAATTGCTGTCAAATTAGATGTGGATAAGCAACTGTAAGATAAGATTGGAAACAAAATTGTAAAGCTCTAGAAGATTCGGCACTCACTTCGCTTTACAAGTGTCTTTTAAGTTCATGCTCCACTTTAGAGAAATTGAAATAGGAAATTGGGAATGATGTGTTCTGGGTTTAGCTTACCTGAGAATGATGACACAGTGCCCGTCAGCAGACCCAAACAAAGGCGGAGGGAAGACTTTGGTTCTGCACCAAAGAAAATTAAGAAGGCAAACAACTTATATGCTGAAAGTTAAAATAAAATGTTGGAGCTGTGAAAGTGTATAATTTTTAAAATGACTTCTCCCAGAACCAACCTGTGTGATAACCCACTACCCCAAGCTAATGGTATTAGTTTAACCAGAAGGCTTTTTTTGTAGTAAGGGATACATCTGAACACACTCACTGTCACATACCCTCTAAGGTGTATCCATGTACACACACACGCATGCACACACACCTATGCCCGCACACACATACCCTGCACACACAGATACACATAGATACATCCACTCACTAAACTTGTGCTTACACACATATGTAACTACACACACTCTCACATCCCAGGCTCCAGGGGACACATAGATACACACAGTTATCTATACACAGGCACCCCCCCAGTAGTAACCCCTACACACATACCTAAGTACACACGTGTACGTGCACACAAAAACTCTTCTATTTCTCCTGCAGGAACAGCCAAGGCAATAAGCAGAGGTTGCTTTTTAATAGGAAATTCAACCTTTGTGTTTTTCTCTCCTTGGCCCAGTGGGAGGTTGGGGAGGACAGAGGAATGAGGAGGGAGGCTAACAAGGGATCTGGTGGGAGGAGCCAGACCTTCAGGCTGGATTTACCTAGCTGGCACCTGGCTGGGGGGACATGTGGTGGTGCAGGTGAGCTGGGATCCAGCTGCATTATTGAGTGTCTTGCTCTGCTTTTATCTAAAATGTAGCCAGGACTTCCCGAGGAGGCGGCTGTTCCAGAGCTCCAGGTGGGCGGTGGGGACTGCAGCTCCTGGAAAATGAGGGGCACTGTGGGTTCTTTAGGGACCCAGGGCTGGGTTTGGCCTGTTTAGCCCAGTCTCCCCTTGCCAGATTAGGGGAGACACGCTGGGTCCACTGGTCTGGGGTTTTCCAAACCTGGCCTTAGACATAACATTTCAGACCTCCTGCATCTGAATCTCGGGGAGTTAGACTGAGGAATCTACATTTTTCAAGTTGCCCAGGTGGTGATTCTGATGAGCAGCAAGGTCTGCATCCCCTGACGGAGAACAACCCACAGTCATAAAAAGACCCCCCTCTGGGGATCCCCAGAAGCGTGCCGTCCCCCTGGGTGACTCCTTTCTTTAGGACCCTGTGTAATTTTGGCTGGGGATGGGGAAATTTTGAAAATAAGGAATAGAAAGAGACCTGAAATTCTGGGAGCTAGGAGGAACATAATACACAGGTCCTCTATTTTTATAAAAGGGGAGGCAGAGAACCAGAAGAAAAAGGACATGTTCAAAGTCATTCACAGAGTCAGTGGTGGGATTTGAACCCAGGCCATTTGGTTCCAAAGCTCATATTTTGTATATCAGTTAGCATAGGCCAGTCATGCAGCCTTAACAAACAATTTTCAAGTCTCAGTTGCTAATGAGGGTCAACAGAGTTTTTGTTTGTCATAATTACTCTATCCATCTTAGTCACCTGATTGACAGAGCAGCTACCATCTTGGATTTTGTCAGTTGCTAGGTAGAGGGAAAGAGAGTTCTGAAGGTGTGTTGGCACTTACATGCTCTGGCCCAGGAGTAAGCACACCACAACAGAAGTGGGCAGAAGTGGTCTCATGATTTACTTCCAACAATAGGAAATGCAACTCTACCACTTGCCGTGGAGGGGGAGGAAGACTTGGAAACATTTGGTGAATCTTGTTTACTCTCTGCTAATTCCATGTGACAGGGGACCCAGGAACCCCTCTGTGTCCCTGAAAAGGACCCTCTATAATGCCAGCCTGGGCAGCACTTTCTCCTATATTCAACCCAGTCCCAGCTTCTCCAGCTCTGTCTCTGTAACCCTGGGTCTCCCCATCTATTCCTTCCCTATCCTCGTCCACTCTTAGGCCCACCATCACCTTCTCATGTTCCAGTCAATGGGTTTTATGTTCCAGTCCTAGCTTTGCTTCTAACCCACTGTGCTGGGTGATCAATCCTGAGTTCATTTTCCGTCATCCAGTAGGCCTCAGCTTGCCCATCTGTACACTGGGACTCTGCCTCTGAATCTTGGCCCCCAGTCTTTTGTGGGAAGTGTTTCTGGCAGCCTCTGTATTTTGAGACAACAGACCTGGGGGAACAGACGTTATTTTTCCTCCTTTTCTATTCCTGTTTTTAGAAGATCCCACATATGTTGGGCCTGAAGGCATCCCACGCGAAGTGGGAGCTGAAGGGGCTGTTGCTTCTGCCAGGAAAATCCCTTCTTGGAGGTGAAGAGCTCTCCCTAGCATGGGGCCAGGCCAAGCCTGAACACCTTCCTCCTCTTCTCTGGTGTGGGGGTGGGGCTGTGTTGGTCAGAGCATCAGGCTGTGGCTGGGTAGAGAGTTCTGCCAGGTCTTCTCCCTCTCACCTGGAGACAGCCCACGGAGTGAGCTGTATATCTCCAGGAATTCAGGTGTGATGTTGGGAAGAACTTCCTGGCAAGGACAGTCCCTGGAGAGGGGAATGGAGGGCAAGGACATCTTCTCTGAGATATATTTGATTTTTAATTATTTACAAAATTTAAACATTGCTCACATTTTAAGAGTCACCAATAACACAAAAAGTAATGCATCCTGACCGCAAACAACTAAATTCAGAAGTTTCTAGAGTAGAGGGTATGCATTCTTCCCTCCTCCAGGCCTGCTCTCCAGGGCAACAGCTCTCAGTGGTCTAGTGTATGTTCTTGCAGACCTTTTCCCATACACATACAAGTAAACTGTAAGGTTTTATAAAATTTGCTTTATAAAAATGGGACCATATTTTAGTTATAAATACAGCTTTGTCACCCACTTACTTACATACTCACTCTTTTTTTTTTTTTCTTTTCTTACAGGGACAGAGAGAGAGTCAGAGAGAGGGATAGATAGGGACAGACAGACAGGAACGGAGAGAGATGAGAAGCATCAATCATCAGTTTTTCATTGCGACACCTTAGTTGTTCATTGGTTGCTTTCTCACATGTGCCTTGACTGCGGACCTTCAACAGACCGAGTAACCCCTTGCTCGAGCCAGTGACCTTGGGTCCAATCCACTGCGCCATCGCCTGGTCAGGCCACACTCACTCTTTAGACCAGTGGTTCTTAACCTAGGTCCTATCGAACCCTAGGGGTTCGATGAGTCGGTCTCAGGGGTTTGGAGAAGCCTCTGCCACGGAGGCCAGAATAAAGTAATACCGTAATTTGTTGTGAGTTCATGCACTTTGTTGGTTTTGTTCTTTGAGCAAGGTGATGTTCATGCATGGCTCATTTTGTGCATCAGTAAAAAAAACATATACCTATGTCTTGAATTTGGAAAAAAAAATCATATTTTATTTATCATTAAAGAAGGGTTCGGTGAATGCGCATATGAAACTGGTGGGTTCGGTACCTCAAAAAAGGTTAAGAACCACTGCTTTAGACTCATCCCGAGCCCCTGCTATGTGTCTCGCTCTGCGTTGGGCCTCAGGCTCTTGTATGGGCCTCCTTGGTTGGATGCCCTAACATGGCTGGGGGAGTGAGTGGAGGCCACCCCAGACTCTGGGAGAGGCTGGTGTCTCTGGAGAAGCCCATTTGTCCACGGGACTGGTGGCAGTATCTGAAGCAGAGATGGAGGGTAGAAAGGCTGTGTTGGCCTTGCCACAGGGCAGAGAGGTGGTGCTGGTATCTCCTTGGATGGATTGGAGGTGAGTGCAGGGAACAGAGTCTAGGCAAGGTGGGGTCTGGGGCAGCCAAGGTGGTCTCTTATCTAGCCAGGAAGAATTGAGTCCACTTCATGGACTCAGCAAGCCAGCTGCCCCAGGTTTCCAGTTTGGGGAAGTGGTGAGGTCACATTTGTTGAGTGTGCACTGGATGCCAAATGTTTTCTTACACGTTAGTGAATCCTAAAGGCAGCCTTTGCCCATTTTGGAGGTGTCAGGATTAAACATCACCTCCTCCAGGAAGCCTTCCCTGGGAATGGATGTATGGGTGTCTTTCTCTTGCTGCTAGGATCCCTTATGCTGTTTTCATTTTCTTTACCCGCCTTCAGGACAGTAGCTTGTTAGTTGGTTCTGTCCCCCCCCCTCCCCCCCTCCCCACAGTAACAGCTCCCTGAGGACAAAGACTGTAGTCAGGTTTTAAGGCTGTCTTCACCATTTCTGGCACACAGAAGACACTGGCTCCAAAAGTGGCTGCAGCTTCCTGAGGACTCCACTCAAATGCAAGACTTTGGGCGGGACCTGGGGTAGGAACTGTCCTTCCCCAAGCCTTTCCTTTCCTTTCTTTAGAATGGGGACAACTCTTCCTGTTCTCCCCCATCTCCATCCTGCCCCAGCCATCAGATTCTGCCTAAGTACCTGGGGTGGATTCAAGAACCTTGCCAAAGAAAGCTATGAGTCTCTGCACATCCTTGTCACAGCTTGGATACCTTCTTTGATGGGGAACTCACCAGCACTCACAGAGCCCCCTCTAGTCCCTTGAGAAGTCCTTCCTTGCAAGAAAGAGATGGACTTGCAAGTCTCGAAGACTGGGAATCACAGCCCTTCACTCCAGGATTGGTCCTGGGCACCATTCAACCAGCTCAGCCTGTCTTTTACAAAAGAAGGAACTGCCTCTAGAGAGGTCATGTGACCTTCTCCAGTTACACAGCAGGTGAGTAGAGGATTGGAACCTGACTCCTAGTCACTGGAGCATTTATTGTGCCCTCGGGCGGGGGTATGCTAGGCTTTCTTCATTCATGGGAACATTTGATCTTCCCAACAACACTTTTTTTTTTTTTAATCCATCCCCCATGCAAGGGTCCTGGTTCTGACCTCTGGGCCTCGCTGATCTAGGGAGCTTCCTCTATCTCAGGGATTCCTTGGCAGTTTCCCCAGTCTGACTACCCTTCCCCAGGCTGCCTGTGTCTCCAGGACAACACTGACTGGGGGGATAGTACCGACTGGGGTGACAGCTGACTGGGCAGACAGCGCTGACTAGGGGGACAGCGGTGACTGGGAGGACAGCATTGACTGGGGGGATGGCGCTGACCAGGGGGACAGCAGTGACTGGTGGGACAGCGGTGACTGGGGAGAGAGCGCTGATGGGGGGACAGCAGTCACTGGGGGGGCAGCGGTTACTGGGCCTGGAAAAGCTGCATGCAGTTCACCCCTCCTCCTCCTCCTCCCCCTTGCCTCCTCCTTCTCTGGGTCCTCTCATTTTTCCTCTGAAAGGAAAGAATTAATAGAAAATGTAAGTGAGCAATCTGAGGGCTGAGGCGGGTTTTCATTATTTGCAGCTGGGGAGGCAGGCTGGGGCGAGGGTCCCAGTGAAGCATGGATTCTGCCAGGAGCCTCGGGAGATAATTGAGCGGCAGCCGCAGAGGCGGCGGCACAGGGCGGGTGCGGGCGCAGGAGCTGTATTATCATTAGAATTTACATGACACATTAGCCAGAAGTGGCAGCGTTCATCTTTCTAACCAAATCCCATTTACCAAATGAGCAGCCGACACTTGTTTTATCAGCTAGCTGCCTCTGTTCTCCGTGTGCCTTTCTGCTCCTAGCGCTCTGAGCAGGCTGCCGGCCCTTCGGGCAGGGGGAGGAGAGGCCACTGACATTGATTCAGTGCCCACCCTGTGCCAGAGGCTTTCTTACCTGTTACTGAATCCTCACAATACCACTGTGGGCAGTTAGTGTTATTATACCCATTGTCTGGATGGGGAAACTGAGGCATAGAGAGGCAAGGCTATGCTTTAGTTATGCGTTGCTCTAGCAATAATAATAGTAAACTAAAGAGGGTGGGCGTACTCTGAAGGCACACTTCCTGGGTTTGAATCTCCGTTCTTCCACTTGCCAGCTCTGTGGCCTTGGGCAAGTTACTTAACTTCTCTGGATTCCCCTATCCTCTCCTGAAAAATGGTATTAATAATAGTCCCTATCTCAGGGCTGGTGTGACTACTAAATACAACACTGGAAACAAAACTCACATTGCGTGAGCTCTTTAAATCATATATATTTTTTTCAATTTCTTTTTATTTATTCATTTTAGAGAGGAGATACAGAGTGAGCGAGAGTGAGAGAGAGAGAAAGGGGGGAGGAGCTGGAAGCATCAACTCCCATATGTGCCTTGACCAGACCAGTGCAGGGTTTTGAACTGGCAACCTCAGTGTTCCCAGGTCGATGCTTTATCCACTGCGCCACCACAGGTCAGGCACATGAGCTCTTGATATCCATTAGTTATTACTATTATTTTTATTGCTAGCATTTATTGTGCCCTTGGGTGTGTGCTAGGCTTTCTTCATTCATGGGAACATTTGATCTTACCAACAACACTTTTTTTTTTTTTTTTTAGTGAGAAACCTGAGGTTCAGAGAGGTGAATTGGCTTGCCCAAGGTCACAAAGCCCAAGGTCACAAAAGTGGTGGAGCTGTTTGCTGGAATTGTTGTCTTTTTGAGACCAAGAGCTGTGTCTCTCTGGCTGCACTAACTGCTTTCCTGCTCCAAAGGGAATTTCCCCTCAGGGCAGGATGGTAAATCCCTTGACAATCAGGTCACACTTTGAGTCACTACTCTCCAGCCAGCCCTTTCTGACTTGCCCCCTCTCCCTGTCTCAGTTTCTGCCCAAAGGGACCTGCAGGAGTGGGGAGTAGAGGGGCCTCCGCTCAACCCCACTGCTTCTGCCCCCAAGAGTGTCTGCTGCTGAGTCCATCACTAATGTGGGGAGGGGGGGAGGGGTAATGACAGGGAACCCCCTGATGGAGCACCTACTATGCACTGGGTCCTAGGCGAGGCATAAATGAATGAGGGCCAACTTCCAGTGACAACACAAAGGGTATCACCGACAGAACATGATTAATTGCGGAAGGAACTACACAGACAACAGCCCAGCTAGAGTTTGCAGGCGGGAGAACCCTGCTCTGAACAGGGAGCCAGAATCTCAGATGATGTGATGAAGGGCTTGTTTATTCATTGGGCAGATATTTATTGAGCACCTACTATGTGGCAGGCATTGTTCTAGATGCTTGGGGCTAACTCTAGGAACAGTCAGACAAAGGTTCTGCTCCCATGGAGTTGAAAATTCTAAGCCGATGACAAAGAATAATGACATAAACGCATAATAAGCCAATTTCAGATAGTAATGACTCTGAAGTCAATGAAAAAGGCTGATGGAGCAGAAGGAGGCGATGCTAGATACTGAGGTCAGAGGTTGCTTCCCAGGGGAGGTGACATTTGAATGGTGACCTGTATTAGAAGAAGGAGCCATCCTTTTAGGGATCTGCGGGAAGGGTGTTCCAGGCAGGGGAATTGTAGGGGGGCAAATGTTCTGGAGAGGGAATGAGCTTGGCAGGTTGTACAAACAGATCAACGGTGAGTATGGCTGGGGGTGGTATGCAAGGGGTGGTGGTGGAAGGAGATAAGGTGGGAATTTACTCCCCAGCCCTTGACTGGGGAAGAGGAGGGCGGAGGGGACATTCCCAATCTACAGGTCTTCATAATGACTATCTCTTCTTTGAGTAGTCTTTCTCCTCTTTTTGCCATCAATGTCACTTTCTGCTTTAAGGCCCACTGGACACACCTCAAGGGTCCAAGGGTCACAGCTAGCTCCTGGAGCTAGGAGCCTCCTTAATGCCTCCTATCCCCCCCCCCCCTGCATACCACCCCAGTTCTCTCACACCTCCAGGATTTCACCCATGCTGTGCCTTCCATTTGGAGTTCCTTTCTCTGTTTCAGCTCAGCAAGGGAAGGCTGACATTCCCTTCTCTAAGTCGCTCAGTCCCCAGGCTCCCTGTCTTAGAGCAGAGGACACACTGCATTAGAATCACCTGTTCCCCACAGCAGCGTTCTTATTTATAAATGTTTGACAAATCAAAGAATATGTCCATTTTTGTCTTTGGCTCTTTTGGGGACTCCTGGTTGGGATTGCAGCTGTTGGCCTCTGGGACCTTCCTCTGACCCCTTCTGAGGTGGAAAGGGACTCGAAGGGGATTCATCTACCTTGTCCCTCCCCTTTCCCATAGAAGTACCCAATCTAGTGATGGGGGGTGGTGGGGGGGTGGAGGCAGAGCAGCCCCCTGGGCTCAGGAGTCTGTACTTCTGTGAGCCAGGAAATGACTTGGAGATGCTCCGTCAAGCACAAGATATAAATTGCAGGCAGTTTTTAAACGTTTGGAGAGATTGCTTTTTGAGTGGCAACCTGCATCTGTGCGTATCAGGAGGGGGTGGGGCAGAGAATCATTTACTTTTCTTTATTCTCTCTCCTCACTGAGGCTCAGTCACTTCTTGGCTGAGCAGGATCCCAGCTCAGGCCTGGAGTAAGAGGTAGGGGGTTCTGGACACAGTGGGGGATTGATTGGAGGGGTCTCCAGGTTCAGCCTGTGACCTCCCGCTGCTGGGCACTGGGTGAGATAGACAGGCTGGTAGGCCCTGGCCAGGGAGTTGGCGGACAGGGTGGCAGACAGTGTAACAGGCCTACCTGTTGGTGAGCAGAGCCCCTTCTCCCTCTCCCATCCCAAACAAGAGAGATGGGGGGCCTGGCATCAATGCTTCTCTGCTAGACTGGTCTTCAGGGCATTGATTTGACTGCATTTTTCTTCCATCTCAGCTGTGCCCATCAAAACCATGGAGGCCCAGCATAGGGGTCCTCACTTTCTAGACCTTTTGGGGCAACAGACTGAGACTTTGTGTTCTATCTCTGGGGGGTTGGGACTGCTGGGAGACTGACCCTAGAAACAATTATTCATTTGTTTCTTCAATCGTTCATTCATACAAGTAAAAATAAAAAGTTTGAGTGTTTTCTTGATACTAGATGTGGTTTTGGAGACTGAGGATAGAGGAGAGAATTAAACTGGGTCAGATCTGCCTTCATGGAGTTTACATAGGAATCTGTTCCCTAACCTCAGCTTCGGTGGTATCATTGTTTAATGATGACAGAATTGTGTTCACCTCATGGGGAGGTTTGAGGAATCAATGACACTAAGGCTGTAAAAGCTGTGGAAGGCTCAGTCAGGGCTTCACAGGCAGGGACTGTACCCTGATGTTTGCAGCTCTTTTTCCCCATGACTGCTGGTCCCGGTGAGGGAGGAGCTCATGAAGGGGGTTCCCATTGCCGCAATGCCCCAGCCCTGAGGCTGACCCTGGGGAGGTGGACATGGGGCAGCAACCAGGGAGATGAGGGCCTCAGTGAACTAGTTACTAGGGGACTCCTTATTTTCACCCCAGGAGGAGGAGAGGGGGAGCAGGGCTCCTGGGCAGGGACCAAGGATTTATGGTCAAACCCATTGGGAATCTGTTTAAAGGGAGCTTGAGGTTTGCTTGCAGCCGCAGGAAGGGAGAAGGCTTCAGGCCATACTGTGCTACCTGCCCAAGTGGCACTGCAGTCAACTGTCTGGGTGGTGGCCCTGCAAGGTGGACTCAGCCGGCAGCAGGACAGGGGCGCTGAGGGGTGGTGGGTTCCTGGATGACTATGGGGCTGGGTTGGGGGCTGCTGCCAGGCGATTCCTACTACTAGGCTGGAAGACGTGCCAGTTCCTCCACGGCAGTCAGGAGGGCTCCCCGGGGACTTGGCCTCCTGCGGGCGTGAAGAGCTGGTTACAGTTTGAATTAATGCTCCTCAGAAGCAGCCAATGGGTCCCTCTGGGGCCTTTCAGGAGATTACAGATCGCATTCAAACCAATCCACCCCAGAGCGGAGCAGAGACAGAGGTAAGTGCACTAAATCAGCCCTCTGAGCCCAGGAAGCCAGAAAAGTGGGCAAGGGTTGGAGTCAGCACTGGGCCTGGGACAAACAGTTTGAGAACAAACAAGTGCTAGGGAGCCACTGTTCTATCACCTCAGTCGCCCCATCATGCCTGACCTGTCAGGTGGGTTCTATTGTCACGCTTATGTGACAAAGGATGAAAGTGACAGCAGCGAGGTTAAATAATGTGCATAAGATCACAGGGTTAAGTGGCAGATCAGAGATTTGAACCCAGGCAGTCTGGCTCCAGAGTGTGGTTCTAGCTGCAGTGGCTGGTGGACCCCACCTGGACCTGGTGCTGAGGTTGAGACTGGGTGGCTGGGAGCCGGCTGGAGCTCATGCCCACAGAGAACAGTCTCTGTTCTTCCCTGTGTCCAGCAGGCCTATGTGGGAGATGCCAGGTTCACTCTTGCATGGGCTCTGGGAGATGTATCACCTTCACCCCTCCTGGTTACTCCTGCCTGGATGGCTGGCCACCCTGCTGCTTCATGGTCCAGGGACTGACTTAGGCATTTGGGGAGATGCTCAGGTCAGGGTTGTGGTTCTCCTGCTCTGGGCTGAGAGGTCTCAGGGGCTGGAAGCAGCAAGGACAGCTGTGTCAGAATAGCATGTGTGAGGTCCTGGGCATCTCTGTGTCCTGTTCCTGAGTGCCGGGAAGTCCAGATCCAACTAAAATTTCAAAAGCTCTTAACTGGAGCCAGAGGGTGGATGGGTGGGTGGCCACAGCCCAGAAATAGCCAGAAGCCATTCCCCTGAGAGACCAGGGACCCCCTTCCACCCCTCTTGATCCCCAGGGTCTCAGATAAGTCTCTGCTTACCTTCTTGCTTAAACATGTTCAATGATTTTGTAGTAGTTGCTTGCAGAACAAGTTTCAGTTTAGGCTTCATGTAAATTCTAAAGTTCTTTTGTCTCAGCCTCTTAGGACTTGTAGGAGGAAGGAGATCTCCAGGAATGAACCAGGCTGGGCTGGGAACGGCAGGCTCCCTGGGCCCCCTGACAGTGTTGCTGTTGCCGCTGATGTGATTGGTATTGAGTTACTTCTCTTGGCACACACCAGCCAGTTCAGGGGCTGGACCACAGACAGAGTCTGGCTCATCTGCATGGTTCCATTAGCGGATGAATCCTGTCCTTACTTGAGCCCGTTGAAAAACTTTCAGTGGCAACTTATGGGATATAAACAAAATGCAACCTCATTTGTGTCTCCCACTGTCCTTTTAAATATTCTCCTCACAGCTCATTGGCTCACTTCTAGGTAGTGAGTCCATTTAAAAGAGTCACTGTCAGGTATGAAACAAGTTTCAATTCCAAAATTAGAATGGTATTGTCCCAGATCATAATTCCTATTCAAATTTGATTCAGTGTGAAATCTTTCCCCTCCCTAAGCCAGACCAGTTTAGACGGTGTAGGGGACAGGAACTGTGGCTGCTGTAACTGACCCCTCCAGGGCTGGGGAAGCAGATGCAGGAAGGGTGTGCGGAGGGTAGTCAAGTGCCTTCCTTGTTCTGGTCTGAATGAGGCGCGCTCAGGAGCTGGTGGGTGTACCTCTCCTGATTCTCTTCTGCTCCCCACTCTCTGTTGGCCTTCTCCACACAGTTTTGCTGCTGAGTCCCACTGTTCTGGCAGGACTTGACATGACCCCAAAGCTCTTCCCTGTCCCTTGGTCCTGAAGCTAACACTTGCATAGCCTTTGGCCCCATACGCTCTGGATGTGCAGGCCACCTCCAGGGCAGCTGCTTCTTCCCTGCCATAGTCTTTGGCCTGCTGGAGTTCTTAGGTGGGGCGTTAGACCCCCGGATCGAGTCTTGGTCAGACCCCTCACTTGGGCAGGCAGCATGTGTTGTATCTTGATGCTTCAGGGCCAGCCATGCCCAGGTGCCCACTGGCCCCAGCTCAGCCTTTCCCCACCCAGGGGTCATCAGAGTGACAGGAAATAGTCAGTGTGGGTCAGCCATACAATAAGAATCCCAGCTCCATTCCTAACCAGGTGTGTGTGTGACTTGGTGTAGTTGAGTTAATTTCTTTGTGCTTCAGTTTTGTCATCTGTAAAATGGGACTGTAGTACTTACCGTACAGGTTATTAAATAAATGAGACAACAAAAACACTTAGAGCAGTGTGACTGGCACACAGTAATCACTCATTAAGTAGCCATTATTATTATTATTATTATCTATGATCTCTGGAACTTGGGAGGCAACAGGGCAATGGTTTAGAGCAGGGGTCCCCGAACTACGGCCCTGAGGCCATTTATCCGGCCCAGCAGCACTTCTGGAAGGGGCACTTCTTTCATTGGTGGTCAGTGAGAGGAGCACAGGATGCATCTGCACCCATAGTTCCCATTGAAATACTGGTCAGTTTGTTGATTTAAATTTACTTGTTCTTTATTTTAAATATTGTATTTGTTCCCGTTTTGTTTTATTACTTTAAAATATGTGCAGTGTGCATAGGGATTTGTTCATAGTTTTTTTTATAGTCTGGCCCTCCAACGGTCTGAGGGACAGTGAACTGGCCCCCTCTGTAAAAAGTTTGGGGACCCCTGGTTTAGAGCATTGGCTATGGAATTTGGAGTGAGACAGATTGTTTAGAATCTGGCTCAAGTTTTGTGACTTTGAGAAAATTACTAACCTTCTCTGAGTCTCAAGTTTCCACAGGTGTCAACGGAAGTTTTGCTCTCCCCACTTTCCCTCAGGGTTGCTGGGGGGATTTATTAAAGTTTCTCATGCTCTGAGCTCAGGGTTTAGCTTGTAGTGGGCAATTGATAAAGGGCAGCCATTGTATTCTATTAGCGATAGAGGTGGATTTTTCCGGAGGTCTGTGAAGTGTCAGTCCTCACCAATGCCCTTTTTTATTTTTTATTTTTTTTTAATACACGGACTTTTTAAAAAAATTTTTTTATTTTATTCATTTTAGAGAGGAGACATAGAGTGAGAGAGAGAGAGAGAAAGAGAGAAAGGGGGGAGGAGCTGGAAGCATCAACTCCCATATGTGCCTTAACCAGACCAGTGCAGGGTTTTGAACTGATGACCTCAGTGTTCCCAGGTTGACACTTTATCCACTGCGCCACCACAGGTCAGGCCCAATGCCCTTTTAAATCAGCCACCCCGCCCTCAGTTATTTGTGCTGCTTTAATCACCAAGGAAACAGTGACTGGGACCTAGATATTACCAAGAAGCCCTTGATTTATAATTACTGTACCTTGTAGGCAGTAATCACTCCTCTGTCACCCTCATACTAGTCCTGCGGTGTTAGAATACAGCTCTCCATTGTCAAGAGCCAGGAACTTCAACCTCAAGTTAAAGGCAAACAGATGGTTATCTTTCATCTGTGTTTTACTGGGAGTCTCGGAGTCCTTCTGTAGAACAGGGGAGTGAAGGGAAGACATCTCCAGCGGTCTTGCTAATGAGCAGGCTCATTTTCCTTGTCCTTCTCCTGCCATAAGGAGAAAAGAATTGTTTTTCTGTTTGGCAAGCCAGTGTCAATATTGTAGAGTGATATGAGGAAGAAAACAACTCTGAGCTTTATTAGTCCTCTGGTGGCTTTGGGGAGACAGGCAGTGAGGATTGCTGGGGAGTGGCTCCCCACCCACTTGATCTCATTCCACCCACAGAGCAGCCAGGGGGGTGGGGGAGGGAGTCTAGGTGAACTTGACCCACAGGAGGAAATGCCCCTTGGACACAAACTCCCTAACCCAGTCCTCTTTACACATAGAGGAAGGGATGCTCCCAGGTTCACAGGACAGAGCTGGGGCTGAAACCAGGCCTTCTGGCTGACTTCCTGCTCCATGGTTTTCCCACTAAATGAGGATCTTCAAACTTTAAAAAAGCTAGAGTCTTTCAGAAAGTGAGATCTCATATGGAAACCTGTCCCAGTAGAGCCCAAGCTCTACGTCGATCAGGCGTCCCTGATTTGACTTCCCCGTGCAGTGGGACACTCCTGCTTATCAGCAGGGCTGGCAGCCTCTTCTAGAATACTCTTGAGGCGGCTATGAGGATGCTACTGTTAAGTGCCACCGGAGGAAAGACACGACCAACACAAATTAGTTGCAATAATCACACAGGCAATTTATTACTCACAAATCCTTTTGGCGTGCTTGGGTACAGCTTAAGGGGGCCCCGTCGGTGTGCTCCTCTAGGCTGGCTTTGGTCAGAGCTCAGAGTGATGTGGAGACAGTCCACACCAACGTTGGAGTCTAGGCGACTACTGCAGCAGGGTGACCCTCAGCTTTAGTATCTTTTCTGCCCAACACCTTCTAACAGGTGTCAATCTACAGGATTATCACCTCAAACCACTTTTTTTGGAATTCCTTGCAGGGAGTCCCCTCTATGTCATTCTACTGAAATGTTTACATTAAACCACTTTTTAAGATATTCTTATTTTCATTAATTTACAGAGTTAATGTAAATAACACCAAGCCACTTCTTATCTATGTATAACTTCACACATATACTAACTGGGCTCTGCTTGAAAGTCAGAGTCTGTTTATCACATTACAGAATTATGGCACTAAGCCACTATATTAATTCCTATCCAAATGGCATAACTTTATTTAATTTTAATAATTATTTTAATATCCTTTGAATTAATTTTATTTATCTTCCATATTTTTATATTTCTATATATTTAATTACTATAACCTTATATTACTACAAGAAAACCTCAACATAAAACACATAAAGTGGAGATTATCTGGTTGAAGTGTGGTCACTAAGGGGAAGAATGGGTAGGAGCCCAATTTATTGACATTCTCTACCCTGGTTGACCCTTAGAACTTGGTTAAGGAACCCTAGTCTTCTATGGCACACAATTGAAAACCCCTACAGTAAGCTATGTTGTCTTTTCTTATTTATTTATTTATTTATTTATTTACAGGGACAGAGAGAGAGTCAGAAGAGGGATGGATAGGGACAGACAGACAGGAATGAAGAGAGATGAGAAGCATCAATTATCAGTTTTTCATTTTGACACCTTAGTTGTTCGTTGATTGTTCTCTCACATGTGCTT
The DNA here is from genome assembly GCA_037038555.1 of Rhynchonycteris naso. Classification (NCBI taxonomy): domain Eukaryota; kingdom Metazoa; phylum Chordata; class Mammalia; order Chiroptera; family Emballonuridae; genus Rhynchonycteris; species Rhynchonycteris naso. The sequence continues at coordinate 210,132,497 of CM072997.1, read as the reverse complement.
TGACTGCGGGCCTTCAGCTGACCGAGTAACCCCTTGCTCAAGGCAGTGACCTTGGGTCCAAGCTGGTGAGCTTTTGCTCAAACCAGATGAACCCGCGCTCAAGCTGGCGACCTCGGGGTCTCGAATCTGGGCTCTTCCGCATCCCAGTCCAATGCTCTATTCACTGAGTCACCGCCTGGTCAGGCTGTGTTTACTTGGTTCTCAGAATCTTCACTGGGGAAGGAAACTTGGAGCTTAGGACTCTAATTTTTGAAACTGACCAGGGATTTGGGATGTTGTTTATTGTCCCTCCTCCCAGAGGGTGGGCATTGACTAAGAATGGGCATGGCATCTATATTCCTGTTGCACAAGACATGGTCAAGAAGAGACCAAACTTCTGAGTGGGTTCCCAACCACTTCTGGAAAGTGCCTTCTCTCTAGCCGAGAATGGTCAGTGTCCCCCCTTGGTGAGACACTGGTGGAAGCCCATCTGTGAGATACTGCCACACCTCCCTTCTGCACCCTGGACAGGGAAGAACCCAGGGCTCCCGAGGACAGTTGTGCGTCTGTTGTCAGGACAATGAACTGATCTAAGCGAAGTCTCCTCACCTGTAATATAGGAACAATAACCTAACCTAGCTTTTTTTCTGATATTGAATAAAACCTTTTATTTTTATTTTTTAATTTAAAAGAAGAAACTTTAAAAAAGAAGTAATAATGATGGAGTTATTTTTATGTACTGGGGACTATGTTCGCACCTGACAATCCTGTGATTCTATTCTTATGTCCATTTGCAGCTGAAGCACTAAGACCAGAGGTTAAATAATGTGCATAATGTCCCAGAGCTCACATGAAATTTCAATACACAAAGAAGATGTAAATGGGCCTTGAAGAGGCTGGGGTTCTGGCTTTTCCCTGCCACACAGTCCTAGCCCATCATCCAAACACATGGGTGCAGGTCAGACCTCTCATTTGATGAAAAGGGAAACTGAAGCCTAGAGAGGTGTAGACTTGATCACTCAGCTAGCCAGTGTCAGGGTTGGTAGCTAAACTCGGGTTCCTGGACTTCCAGCTCAGGGCCTTATCCCCGGCTGCGTTGGGCAACACAGAACATCCTTCTGGCTATGTGAGATGATGTCTTTTAAGGACATTCCCGATTCCTATCTCTCCCTGTGGCTGGGCTGGTCTGGGTTGGGCCGTTCTGGTCTGGGCTTTCCTGTCAGGGATATTGAGCAGAACCCCCCTTGAGGGGAGAAATGAAGCCCCAGGCAGCTCCCAGTTCAGACTTATTTTTTTTCCTCTTTGAACTTCCCCAAGTTACAAACCACACAATTAAGAGCTCACTAATAAGCCATCTGTCTTGTCCCACAAAGAGAGCATTGCAGGCCTCCTGCTGGCTTCCTCCTCCTCTGGGGGGTGAGGTGGAGGGGAATCAATGCCTTATCTCAGCTGGGCCTGTGTGGAGTGGAAGGAGGAAAATGAAAGCACTTAATTAAGGCGCACAGGAGCGGAAAGGGAACACTCCGTCCTGCCTGGCTCTTCGCTCCCCCTTCGCCCTCCCCCTCCCCCTCCCAGGCCAGCGACAGTCCAAGGGACCCACTGGGCTCAGGCAGCAGAGGACGAGGTGTTCAAGAGGAGAAAGATTCTAGGCAACCCCGCTGTCTGTGTCCGAGCTAGAATTTTCCCCAAAGAGAAATGCCCCTTCTTGACTGCCCACCTATGTCTGTCCCAAGCAGACCTGGCCCTGGCCACGGGCAGTGGGGAGGGTGGTAAGCAGCAACAACTCTGCCGAAAAGTGCCCTTCTTGGGCCTGACTCTCTACCATGCAAATGTATCCTTTCAGCTAAGGGAAGCCTTCTTGGTGCAAAATCCCTTGTAATTGGAAATGTTTACAGAAGGGAGCCCCACCCATGTGCTTCAGGAGGAAGAGCCCTTATTTTCCTTTTTCTTGAGCCCTGGTCAGTGCCCGAGAACCAGTCCCCAGTGCAGCTGGGATGCTGAGTGCCCACATAAAAAAGCATCTATACACTCAGAAGACCTGCTGGCTGGGATTTTCTGGGTAGTTCTGAATTTTGTTCCTAAGCTTCTCTGCTATCTTACATGCCTTTCTATTTTCTATGAACTTGGCTGTTGACACCTAGAAGTTTCTTGCTCTCTTGGCTCCTGGCACCTTCTCTCCTGACTGAAATCAAACTGTTGACCTTCATAATCCCTGTGGCCTCCTGGCCTGGATGTAAGCCTTGCCTCTGACTTTTCTGAATGTGACTCCTTTAACACCTCTAGGCTTTCATACCCAGCTCCTAGACAGTAGGTGGCGCTATTGAGGTTCTATGACCTTGTTAGTGGCCCACAGAGGACAGATAGGGCAAGTGCCTTTTTCAGAGGATCCTGGGCCTGGATAGAGGAACATTGTTCTTCACCCTGGAAGATCTTCCCACAAAACAGTTAAGCAGTTACTATAGAGTGAATGGTTGTGCTCCCCTCCCCCCAATTCATGTGGTGAAACATGGTTCTCAATGTGATGGTCTTTGGAGGTGAAGGTGGAACCTTTGGGAGGTGTTTTGGTTGTGAGAGTGGAGCCCTCGTGAATGGAATTAGCATCCTTCTAAGAGACCCCAGAGAGCTCCTTTGCCTGTTCTGACATATAAGGACACGGCGAGAAGACTGTGTTCGTGAACCAGGAAGTTGGTTCACACCAGACAGTAAGTCTGTTGGGCCTTCGTCTTGGACTTCCACCCTCCAGAACAGTGGTTCTTAACCTTTTTTGAGGTACCGAACCCACTAGTTTCATACGCACATTCACCGAACCCTTCTTTAGTGATAAATAAAATATGATTTTTTTTCCAAATTCAAGACATAGGTATTTGGTTTTTTACTGGTGCACAAAATGAGCCGTGCATGAACATCACCTTGCTCAAAGAACAAAACCAACAAAGTGCATGAACTCACAACAAATTATGGTATTACTTTATTCTGGCCTCCGGGGCAGAGGCTTCTCCGAACCCCTGAGACCGACTCATCGAACCCCTAGGGTTCGATAGAACTCAGGGTAAGAACCACTGCTCCAGAACAATGAGAAATAAATGTCTGTTGTTTCTAAGCCCGCAGTCTACAATCCTTAGCTACTGCAGCCTGAGTGGACTAGACCAGCAGTTCTGTCCTGTTCTGCCTGCCCTGAGAGGCCAGAGGAGGTCTGGGGGGTGCCCACCTTTCTTCCCAACCTGCTACAGGCATTCAGGGGTGGAAACTCAAGGCAACTTTGACAATGGCAGGGGGAAAGTTGACTTGCCTCAGGGTGGCCCTGTTTTGTCACCACCTGGTGAGGGACGGGCTAGTGCTCTATGCAGTGGGGCCAGTGCTGGCATCTCATTGAGAACAAAGTTTCTGGGGTAATAATTCAATGAATATTCCTTGAGATAATACAAGGGGGCATTGAGAACTGATCCCACCCCCGGGGATGAGTCACGTCGAGTTTTTAAGTGAACTTGAGTAGGTGCAGAGCTGTTATCCCTTGCTGGTCATCCACAGCTGTGTACCTACAGCAGTTTTGGTCATTACCACCAGCCCTTCCTCACAAAGGTAGAGTCCACCCTGGTGACTGTCATAGCCTCCCCTCCTCAAGTCCTCTCGGTCTGGGTTTGTCACTCACACTGTTTACTCCTGAGTCCCATCTGACATGGCCTGGCTGCACCTCTGCCTGTTCTTGCTCAGGGTGTACTCTTGTTGGGGCATTTCTTGTGCTTTGCTTGCAATCTCTTGCTCCATCTTTTACTCTAGTCATTGCTACCATTGACTGCTTCATTTTTCACTGTCTGCCCCAGCGCCTCCCTGTGCCAGGGCTTGAGGTTGCCATGGGGACACACTCAGCACTCATATATGTGCAAACCTGCGAGGTGAGTTGGTGGTGTGCTGGAACTGGCTTGCAAGAGCCAGTTGTTATCCACTCAGTAAATCTGCTAGCCAGATGTTAAACTTTATGCAGTTTGAAATCAATCTTGGTGGGAGTATTTATACCACGGGAATTGGCAAATGCCACAAATCAGGGTTTCCCATCACCCCCCACCCCCAGAGCTGATTTATCAACATACTGCCATAGGGAGTTAACACCCACCCTGTGGGGCAACTCTTAGCCTGTGGGGATCAGGAGCTGGTGGATAAATCCTCTTGCTTTCCTTCTTTGGAGGGACAATTCTTTCAAGTGTTCTACACTGCTCTTCTCCTACAAGGTCCCAGCATAATTGTGCCTGAGTTGCCCACATCAGTGGTTAGTCTGATAATGAATGCCCCCTTGTATTGGATTTTCATCCTGCTCTCCAGTGCCCCACTTCTATTCCCTGGGGAAGTTCCCAAAATAAACGCCTTCCATGCAAACCCTTGTCACAAGCTTTACTTTCATGAGACCGAGAAGGGGTCCAGAGTTGGGAGGTGCAGAAGTTAATACTATTCCTTTTACAGACTACATTTGCATCTCCTGCCCAGAGTGTACCATTTCTGTGCTTTTATTCTTGTCATTTTTATTCCTGTGTCTAACTGTGATTGTACAGTCTTCCCAAAGCAACGACTCCCGATTTGCTTTGGAACATCTGTAGCAGTGGAAAGGGTTTAGAAATATTTAGTTGATTCAGGCAGCAAAGAGACTATCTTATGGCCTGAGTGCTCTCTGCCAGTTTCTCCCTGTTACTCTAATTTTCCTCTATGACTGATTTCACTTTCCCCCTTTGCAAGTATAACCGCCACCTGTGTCTTCTCCTTGTGATTGGATTTGCCATCATATTTCCCCTTCACAGCTGCCCAGGAACCTTAAAGCTGGGGGTTCCATCCTTAAATCATTTCAACAGCTCTCCTCCAAGTAGATATTATATGTCTCAGTTTTGTTTCCAGTTTCTAACCCTATCATTTGCCCTGATCTGTGTCAAACTTTGCTCACTGATAAGAAGCTGATCGTTGAGTGTTCTGACCCATGACTCAGTTTCCCATTTTTTAGCAGGGTTCTCTGGGTTGTACTTTGGTGATGGTTGCAGAACTAACCCTAGTTAGCTGGGTCATGCACGGTAGCTACCGTGATCCTGCGCTTATCTCCTCGAGACAGTCAGGTCCCAAGAAAACCAGGTCAGGTCAGAATGGAAGAGGAATTGGGCATTCCTCCCATCCTTGTCCCTCTATTACAGAATGTCAACCTTGGAGCTATAGAAAAACATTTCCACTACTCAGTTCCATTTGTGCCACACAGCTCCACGATCAGTCTCTGATGATGGGTGTCAGGAATGGTGAAGGGAGAAGGCATCAACACCCTGGAGGAGGCGCAGGAGAGAGAAGAGAAGTGGTCATGGCCAATGGAACAGTCCTCCGTCACAGTGCCAGGCTGACTCTCTGAGAAGATCGCACTGAACCCCCAGGGGTTGCTACTGTCAGGAACCTCCCAGACACTCCACGTTAGATGCTCCCAAGGAGGACTCTCATCTCTGTCTTGTGCCTTGGATGTGGCCCTGAATTTGCAAGTCTTATATTCTATCTCCTGAACTCAGGAGAAGATGACATGCATGGGATAGCCTCCCTTCCCTTCACCCGAGGGCTCTCTGGCCCCTGAGCAGACTGGCACACTTTTGCAAAGCCCACTGGGAGGCCCTGGAAAGGAGAACCACAGACTGAGGTTCTGAGGCAGATTCAAGTGCACGTGCTTGGGCTCCACGTGTGTCTGCTACGCAGGATCAAGATTCCTCCTCTCCAGCACCCGGATCTCCAGGGTTAATGCTCCGCTCGGGAGGCTGAGAAGTGTAGCCTCTCCACTTTGGTAATTGAAATCAATTTCTCAGCCTTATCTTTAGGAAACCTATATGGTCCAGACTGTAATCTGAAAGCTAGGGCTCGGGCAACTTCTAAATGAAATCCCCTCCGCGAGGGGGGAGAGGGAGAAAAGAACAAGTGGCTCACCTCTTTCCGCAATTTCTCAAAGAGCTTCTGAGTGTGTGGGTGATGTTTCTCTCTTTCTCTGGGTATTTGGCGTCTGAGTATGTGAGAATGTTTGAAGATGTGTGGGTATATGCGTGTGTGAGGATGTGAGTGTGTGAAATCTTAGTGTGTATGTGCTAGGATGGGGGGAGGTGTGTGTGTGTGAGACAGAGGGAGAGGGAGGGAGGGAGAGAGAGAGAGAGAGAGGAAGGACACACATGATGGCCTGTTTGATTTTTTGTCTCTGAGCTTGTGAGTGTGTGGATGTAGGAGACAGGTGAGAGTGTGTTCACAAGTGTAAATGTGTGTTGGCAGGTGCCTGGAGTAAATAGGTATGGGATAAGAGGATGTGTATTTATGTGTCATTTCAGAAGGCATTTCCCAGTGGGCCTCACCTCTGGATTCTTTTGGTCTCAGGAACAGTTTCTTTTAATGCCTTGAGTGGCCTTACTGAATTGTCACTCCTCTTTCCAAACCTTCACCCTGACCCTCTTGGGAGGAGAGCTGTCAATCGGTCTGCTCTGGAAAGGCGTCATCAGCATCCTTCTCCTTCCCCAACCCTGTCCAGTTCTCTAAGGACAGCTCCTCTCTGACGGTTGATGGGACTGTGGGCAGGGGGCTTGGCTTGGTTAGATTCCACAGCTTCCAGGTACCGACCCAGCTGGTAGATGCCTTCGTGCTAAAGCTGTGGTTCTAGACACAGAGGTCCGTGCATGGAGGGTGGCTTCCTGAAGCACCTCCCCACAGCAAATGATTTCCACCCCATCCCCCATGCATTTCTCCTGTGAAGTCAGTCAGCCTTGCAATCCCTGCCAGTGCCTGCAGGGTAATTATGGGGCTGGTGATCAAGGCCAGACTCCTGGCTGCCCAGGATGGGGGCGGCAGAGGCTGGCTTTCCCTGGGCTCCAGGAAAGCCTGGAAATGATAGTAAGACCCGGGATCAGGAGGGTCTGGCTTCCAACTCAGATAGGAGAGAAGCTAGGAGGGAGAGAATTGGAGAGTCCAGGCTGCCAACTCAGAGAAGAGGAGTTAGGAGGAAGAGTTTGGGGTTCAGGCCTCCAACTCAGAAAGGGGAAGAATTGGGAGGGAAGAAGATTGGTGTTTGAGCCACTGTCTCCCAGAAAGGCTCAGGGGCAGAGGGTGGCAGTGACATCAGAAAGGTCAGTTTCTTATTAGCTTGAGGAAACCTACTGGGAACTGTGAAAAAGAGCTGAGAATGGGTGTGAGGGGAGTGCAGGAGGGGGCAGCCTGATCTTGGGTCAGTGACAAATTAGTATCAGCTTAGGACCGTGATGGCGAACCTATGACACGCGTGTCAGCACTGACACGAGTAGCCATTTTCGATGACACACAGCCACATGCCTCCACATACCAGAGAAGTATGGGGCTGCATGCTGAGAAGGACGTTTCATCCCTGGCTCCTGCACGGCCAGGTGCAGTAGCCGAGGATAAAACATTTGCTGTAGTGTAGACACTCTGTGCCCGAGGTCTGTAGGCCAAAACAACAGAACTCCAGCATAGAGCGTCTAGTTCTGGGACTTCCGGTGAGGCTGTTTTTCTCGAAGTGATACACCACCCAAGTTATGCTCAGTTTTTTGGCAAATTTTGACACACCCAGCTCAAAAGATTGCCCATCACTGGCTTAGGAAGTGTCTGAGATTGGGCCTCTACCTTTCTAACAGTCCAGTTTTGGGTGAAGACATCTGGGTGCTAAGTGCTTAGCAAAGGCTTTGGTAAGTGACAGTGATGTGGTGATGACGGTGGTGGTGTGTATAGTAAGAGTGGCAGCGATGAGATAGATTGTGGTGTTGGGCTTATGCTGCTGTTAGGGGTGATAGGAGGAAAGGGAGGTGGTGATGGTTATAGTGGAACCAGAGGTAATGGTGTTGATGGTTTTGGGGGATTGCGATCCAAGTGACAACTTTGTTGGTTCAGTCGATGAAGGCAGTGGTGGTGATCTGAAAGGGTGTGATCTGGGTAATTATAGTGACGAATAGTGTAATGAAGGATGGTGAAAACTTTTTTTTTAAAACTTTTTTTATTTTTTTAATTTTTATTTATTCATTTTAGAGAGGAGACACAGAGTGAGTGAGAGAGAGAGAGAGAGAGAGAGAGAGAGAAAGGGGGGAGGAGCTAGAAGCATCAACTCCCATATGTGCCTTGACCAGACCAGCGCAGGGTTTTGAACTGGCGACCTCAGTGTTCCCAGGTCGACGCTTTATCCACTGCACCACCACAGGTCAGGCAAGATGGTGAAAACTTTTGAAAAAGTAATCAGGAGTGTGGACATGGGACTGAACGAGGCACACAAGAATGGGGTTGAGGAGATAAGAGAGGGGAACTGAAGTGGGAGAAGAGGTCTGCAGGTGATGGCCAAGGTGGAGCCAATTTGAACCAAGAGAGCTGCCCTAGTGGGCGCAGACATGGTAAGGTGCCAGTGGCTAAATTTAGGCAAAGGGTCACAGGTTTGGCAGCCAGTAGGGGCATGAAACTCTGTAAAGGTAAAGCTTGGATCTCAGGGAAACAAACGGCACAGCTGAGTGTGGAATTAGGAACCCAAGCAGGGAAATGGGCAGGCGATAGGAGGATAAGCAGGCATCCCAAAGACCAAGTGTGTAAGGAGGCTAGAAGCCAGACATCTGCACCATGTTCAAGGGCTAAGAAGTTGTTCTAGTTGGGCTTTGGGAATTGGAGAAATACAGATTAGCACCATGGACAAAGACTTGAAGGCTAGGGACCATGGCTTGGGTACAAACTATGTGTTGGTTGGCTTTAGATTATGTAAAGAAATTCTACCCAATGGAAACAAACTCATATCAGTTCCTCCAAATGATAGATCAGTACATGGGAGGAGGGTAGGCATAGGGGAGGGATCCCATATATTACAATAGCTTTGAACCCTCTCCTAAATAAGTCAGAGAGAACAGGAGTCCTAACCTAGATGGAGAGGCCAAGAGGTAAGTGAGAGAGCCTCAAAGAGAGGTGACTGGCAGAGTCAGACCAGACAGATCTGGTTGTGAATCTCTAATCTGCCACCTATTAGCTATGTGATCTTGGTCAAGTTACTCACCCTGGGATTCAGTTTTTTTCCTACATAGACTGGAAATAGTAATAACTCCTTTGAGAGGATATTGAAGGGGTTATATAAGCTAATATGTGGCAAGACACAAAAATTATGCCCAACAGAGGTGACTTAGTCTCAATTCCTTCAATGTAACCCTCCTTCATAAATGTCCTCACATCTATCCAGGAGGAAAAAGAGGGTCTTCTATGAGACCCAAGTGCAGATAGGTAGGTGGGAGCCAAGGCATAGTCTTGGAATCTTGTTCCTGGGAAGAGCTGGCAAGAGAAGCCCCAAGTCAAGAAAATTAACAGGGGCACATTCTTGCAACCACACTCAAGATGCCAGCCTCAGAATGGGGTGAAAATATCACTTGGGCTTGCCATGAATAGGGCTTCACTTCTCCTATAGCCCTTACCTGACTCTCTGGGCTTTTCCAGCCCTTTGCACCCTTTGCTTCTCTAGAGAAGTTTGATGTTCAAGGTCAGATCAATGACCGAGTACTTGGGTGCCTCTTTTGCAGTTCAGACAGCCTCAGAACCCAGTGCCTTAGACGAGGCTGAGAATACTACAGTTTCTATGTGAAAGCCCCAGACTCCTGCCAAGTAGGGGGGCTTGGGCTCTCTCCTGCTTTAACCCTTTAAGGTATTTGTCCCGTGGTGAAGAGCTCAGGGCAAACAGAGTGCAGAAGCAAACAGACCCAGCTTCAAGTTGTAAACCTGTCTCTTTCTATACTGCTCACAAAAATTAGGGGATATTTCAAAATTAATATGAAGCAATCAAATATCCCCTACTTTTTGTGAGCAGTATATTTGCATGACCTTGGACAATGTCTCCTTTCCTATAAAATGGGGATGGTGTTCCAACGCCACAGGTTGCTATGAGGATTGTGTGGCAGACTCACTGAGGTGTCTGCATAATTCCGCCCTCTTGGAATTCGTGCCCTTGCATGAACTTCTCCCCTTGAGTGTGGGTGGGACCTGTGACCTGCGTCTAATCACCATCATTGCCTTATGTAATGTAATCACAGCAGTGATATCCTGTTACTGTTGCTATATGGTATTGGTTAGAAGCAACCCTTGCTTCCTCAAAGCTAGCAAGAGTCTCAGAGTTAGATGGGAGGAATATGAAGGAGGGGCAGGAGGAAGGAGAGAAGGGGTAGGGTCAGTGTGGGTCTATCCATGGATGCCAGGCGTCTGCCCGCACAGCCCCACTGCTCTTGTGCCCCCGTGCACGGCTCACGCCTGCATATTTGGTGTTTCCTCCAACCCCACCACAGTCCTCCTGAGACTCTCCACAGTCCACTGTACCCAGAAACGAGGTCCCTGTGTGACCCTAGGACAAGCCTCAGTGCCCAAGTTCAGAAACAGCACTTTGGGGCCAGTGTCAGGCCTAGGGTGACTCAGTAAATCAGAGCATTTGATGCATAAAATCTGGAAACACGAGTCTATGAATTGTAATCGAGCATGACGAAATCTCATCAACAGAAGTAAATATAAAATTCGAGATGACAGGGAGATGCACAGATGTGTTTCTGCGTTCTTGACCCCAGATCCCAGCTCTGGCTCACAGTTCCACCCCATGTTATTCCCTGCATACAATAAATTAACCCTAAGTGCCGGTGATGGCTCAGCTCAGCTGTGGCACCTTTCCTTTCACCTTCCTGTGTCACCAGAAGCCAGGCTGTTCCCCTGCCCTCTGCCTTCATGACAGGAGCCATCTCATCTTTGTTGTTCATCAGGGTATAAACTCTTGGTTGGAAAAGAGTCTAAAGAGCCCAATTTCTCCAGCAACTGCAGACTTAGAAGCAGCAATAGTGGTCACGGACTGACTAAATGGGTCTGTCCTGAATGCCATTCCTACTCTATCTGGAGCCAGACCACCTGAGTTTGAATCCCAGCTCTGCCATGCGCTAGCTTTGTGATCTTGGGCAAGTTATCAACTTCTTTGTGCCTCAGTTTCTTAATCTGTAATACGGGATAATGACAGTAGCAACCTTATAGGGTTGTTGCTAGGATTAACACTAGGACTATGAGTTAGCACAGATAAAATGCCCGGACAGTGCCTGGCACATAGAGAACGCTGTAATTTATTGTTTTAATCCTTATGACATGTGAGATAGCCGTACTTTCAAAGATAAAAGAACTGAGCCACAGGAAAGTAAAGCAGTTTACCTAGGATCACACAGCTCATAAGCAGTTGATCTGAGATTTAAAGTCAGTTGCTTTGACAAGTTTGTTCTGACCACTAAGTCATGACTCCTCCTCAATCCTGTGTGCTCAGACTGTGGCTTCCAGTTTGTATCCTGGGTTTAGAGGGGCAAGCCTCCCCTGTCAGCATCTACTTGTCTTCTGAATCCAGGGTCTCTGCGGGACCCAGGGGTCCCCATGTCCACAGTCCCGTTGCATCCGGACTGACCACCCACCTCCACATGCAGCGGAACCATCTCCATTGGCTCCTGGCTCCTTTCAGAAGGCTCATTCCACACCAGGTCAGCTCCCTGCACAGCGTCACCGCTCTAACCCCTACTGTCACCCTAAGGGCCTGCATGAGCTTCCCAGGGAGCTGAAGAGTGGCTTAAAACCATGTTGCCTAAATTGTGTTCTGCTGAATGTGTTTAGGGGAAAATGGAGTATGGACAAGTAAGATTGGAGTGTGCTGGTTGAACAAGGCAGACAGGTTTCCTTCTTGCAGGCCTGCTCAGAGCCTTTGCCATGCTAATCTGCAACGCATAATTCCAAGAGTGGGCAGGAGCAAGCAGGGGCTCACAAATTTACAGGGCCACAGACAATTTTCAGGCCAAAGCTTATTTAGATAATGTTGATATGGGACCATAAGCTGATTACCTGACTGTGGGGTCATTTAAGTCCTGGTGGGGCTGACTAAATCAGGTGAGCCCTTGCAAGAAGGTCTATAGGTCAGAGAGAGGGGTAGATTCCCCTGCTGGCCTTTAGCAGCATGCTGCCCTGAGCTACAGGGGAAACACTTCTCTTCTTCATTTTTTGTTTTTACAGGGACAGAGAGAGAGTCAGAGAGAGGGATAGATAGGGACAGACAGACAGGAACGGAGAGAGGTAAGAAACATCAATCATTAGTTTTTTGTTGCCGTTGTGACACCACAGTTGTTCATCGATTGCTTTCTCACACGTGCCTTGACCGCAGGCCTTCAGCAGACCGAGCAACCCCTTGCCGGAGCCAGCGACCTTGGGTCCAAGCTGGTGAGCTTTTTGCTCAAGCCAGATGGGCCTGCGCTCAAGCTGGCAAGCTCGGGGTCTCGAACCTGGGTCTTCCGCATCCCATTCCGACGCTCTATCCACTGCGCCACCGCCTGGTCAGGTGGGAAACACTTCTTGCCAACAACCACATGAGCCTGGAAGAGGACCCTGAGTCTTAGATGAGATCACAGCCCTGGCTAACAACTTAATTGTAGCCTGTGACACCTTACACCAGCTAGGCTGTTCCTGGATTCCTGACCCACGGAAATGGTGAGATAATTGGGTGTTGTTTTAAGATGCCAAGTTTGTGGTAATTTGTGGTATTGCTATACAGTAATAAAAAACTAATACTCAGGTGCTCCATTCAATAAAGGTACACAAAAAACCCAAAGACATTATGTGTACATAGACACACATGTATGCAAACATATAAACATCCATGCCTATTTCATGTACACCATGCTTACAGACACAAAAAACCATATTTATATTCATCAACACATATGCGTGAATAAGCACATACTCTGTCTTAGGTACACACATGTATATATGATTGCATACATAAACAAAGATATAGGCATGTAAATTGGTTATACATCCACATTGACATGAACACTCAGACATGATATGTGCATATGTGCACACACTTTATTAAATGCTTTCTATGTACCAAGTACTGGTCTAAGGTCTTCATAGAGAGTAATCCAATTGATCAATAACTACATAGACCTATGGAAACACACACATGCTCTATGTACGCAGACCTATCTCTGACCAGTCTGCTATAAAATGTCATACAGCATGTACTACAGGGCACAAGTGAAGACATTTTTAACTGGAGCAGTTTCTCAGGAGGGTTGTGGTGCAGTGTTTTCCCCCTCCTCCCAGTGCCTAGCAAGTGGATAAGTTCAAGTCACCTTCACTCTTTTTTCCTCCCCAAGGAGGGGCCCAGGAGCCACCCCGTGCTGACTTCAGTCTTTCCACTAGGTGGTGCTAGACTAGCATCTTTGGGTTTGATGGGCAGATTCCTGGCCAGCTCTGGGGAGCAGAGCTCACATTTTTGGTGAGGAGAGGCTGACATGAGAAAGAAAAAACTTATTTGGCTGCAATAATTCATTCTCCATCTGCTCCCTTTATGACCAACATAGTTCAACAAGTTCTCGGACCTCCAGGACCATTGGTGTGCTCCTCAGCTGGGAGTCAAGGCCCCGGTGACTGTGCTGGCTAGGCTATCGCCTTATCTGACACCTCCTTGAGGACATCCAGACATCTAAGCTTCTGGTCATCTTTCATCTCAAGACTTGATTCATTTATTGAAGAAACCCTACACACCATTTACTATGACCTAGGCACTATCCTAAGTTTCTACAAATATTCACTCATGTAATCTTCATAACAAACCTATGATATAGGTATTATTATTGCCACCTACAGATGAGGAAACCAGGACACAGGGAGGTTAGATAACTTGCCCAGACTCACACAGCTAATAATTGGCGAGAAGCAAAAAGAGAGTGCAAGGAATCACCACCCCATTTTAGAACGGGTAAACTGAGTAACCCAGACGCAAAGCCAGGGAGTCACTGCAGCAGACTGGCCTTGAACTCAGAACTCAAGCTGGAGTCTAGGCTTTTCCTCCAGGACCCTGGGATGCAGAAAGATTAAGGCTGAGGCTGCAGCTGAGTAGAAAGTTGTGACAAGAGCAAAAGACACCCTCCTTTGAATGCTCTAATGTTCCCTCAGTAGGGTGTGGAGTCCAGGAAACAGCTTCCTGGCCATGTGGGGCTCTTTCTGGGGTTTTCATGTGGATTCTGCATAAAGACATAAAAGGTAGGGCCAGTTTCCAGCTGGTGCCCAGCCGCAGGCGAGTCTATAGACTCAAACACCAGAACGGGCCTTTCACAAGATACACAACCCATTCTACACTCAATTGCATCCCATAAATCAGGTTAACCTTTTCAATATGGCTCAGAGAAAATTAATTACTCATATCGAAGCACATGACCTTTTTCCCAGGCAGGATGAGCTGAGCTGCTCCTAAACGCCGGACTCCCTGATCTCTTCGCTACGGCAGCTTAGCCCTTCGGGACCTCCCAGTGGCTCGCACATTCAACCACATCAGGCTCCAGGAGAGAGCTGGGCTCTCATAAGGCTCTTGGGCAATGTCAGACCCGTGGAGGAACAGGGAAGGGACAGGAGGGGAGCGGCAGAACCTGTGTCCCCAAGGTGAGAAGAGGGGAAGCTGGGCTCCCACTTCAGGCTGTAGGTCAGACTTGGTTTTCACTGGCTTGAATCAGCACAGAGAACAGGGGTTGTAGAGGCTTCCTGGTGACTGTGACCTTCCTGAGCTCTGGCTCAGAAGTGGAAGCCTTTAGCCCAGTTCTGGTGATAGCCCATGATTGTGTATGTGTGCAAGTCTGTGTATTGAAGCATGTGTATTTGTGGGTACATGTGTCGCTATGAGTGTAGGCATGCCCACATATGTACAGGTGCATATGCATGCTTGAATGCATACGACTACATGCTGTACACAGATACATGTATAGGGAGTTTGTGTATGTGGATGGACACACAGGTATGTGCGTGTGTGCACAGTCTGTGGATGTGTGGATGTTCACACCACGACAGTGCTGTATTCTGTGCTGTCACTGTTGCTGCTGAAGCTCTGCATGCCTCAGCCCGGGGCAGTGCCAGATGTTCTTTCAACATTCCTCATTTACTGCAGAAAATCAAACAAACAAGTGAAAAATTAACGCCATTGTTAGCCAGGGACGCCCATGAGCTGATGAAGCTTCCCCTAGCCGCCCAGCTGGAGCAGATGGTGGACGCTCCAGGGCTCACCTTGGGCCTTGGCATTGGTGTAGACAGGCTCATCAGAAGGCTAGCGGGAGCCACGCTGCTGTGCATTTAGTCCTGAGGCTGTCGGGCCTCAAAGGAGTGTCTGTCTCTCCTACTCATCTCCCACCTCAAGCATTCCCCTAAGGTGTGTGATCCAGGGTAGGAGGGCAGGGGAAGCAGGAGGAGATGCACATGCATTGGACACCTAGCCCATAGTAGGTGCTCAGTAAACACTGTTGCCTGAATTTTACATGCAAGTCCTCACAACAATAGCCTTTGACAGATCAGGAAACAGAAGCTCAGAGGAATTATATAGGTTGCCTGAAGGCATGCAGCTTGTGAGTTGGGGCAACCAGATCAAACCCATCTCTAAGTGCTTTCATTTTATTTTAATTGACTTCATTGGGGTGACATTGGTTTGAAAACCAAACAGGTTTCAAACATTATCAGCAATGCAGGTTCTTTAAACTACACTGTAATAATGACTTCTGTAGTGTGATACACAAAGCATTGTATTAGAGGTGGCTGCAGCCTGACGGGTGGTGGTGCAGTGGATAAAGAGTTGACTCAGAAGCTGAGGTTGCTGGTTTGAAACTCCAAGGTCACCGGTTCTGAGCGTGGGCTCATCAGTGCAGGGTGGCTGGCTTGAGTGGGGGATTGTACACATGATCCCAAATCTCTCCAGCTTGAGCCCACAGGCTGCTGGCATGAAAAGCCCAAGGTCTCTGGTTTGAGCAAGGGCACATCGGCACAGCCCCGGTCAAAGCGCATGTGAGAAACTCAATGTACAACTAAAGTGAAAGCAACTACGAGTTGATGCTTCTCACTTTCTCCCCCTTCCTGTCTTTCTTTCTTTTTTTTTTTTACAGGGACAGAGAGAGAGAGTCAGAGAGAGGGATAGATAGGGATAGACAGAAAGAAGTGGAGAGAGGTGAGAAGCATCAATCATTAGTTTTTCGTTGCTGTTGAGACACCATAGTTGTTCATTGATTGCTTTCTCACATGTGCCTTGACCGCGGGCCTTCAGCAGACTGAGCCACCCCTTGCTGGAGCCAGTGACCTTGGGTCCAAGCTGGTGAGCTTTTGCTCAAGTCAGATAGGCCCGCGCTCAAGCTGGCGACCTCGAGGTCTCGAACCTGGGTCTTCTGCATCCCAGTCCGACGCTCTATCCACTGCACTACCGCCTAGTCAGGCTCTCTTTCTTTCTTAAAAAAATGGCTGCAAAACAGATTTGCCCATGTTTACTGCCCTGTACGGTGGTTGTAGCTGCCTGTGTTATTTCTACTGTCTTACTTTTTTGGGTTGGTGTTGGGCAAACAAGTATGTTTAGACTTGCTTGCTTGTATTTTGCCTGGTTGGAGCATTGGTGTGGGGCGGCGCCATGGGTGTATAGTCTAGGTAAGGCTGTGGGTGCTTGCTCTCAGGGCAGCAGATTGCAAACTGTGGATTTTCTGCCTGCTTGGGAGGGGCCATTGTTTGTCTCTTGGGAGAATGAAGTGTTTTCCTCCAGCCTGTTTTGCAGAGTGCAGAGAGAGAGTCTGGAGGGTGAGTTCGGGTTGTGGATCTGGAGACTGAGTCGGGGTTTGGGAGCTCTGCTGAGGTTGGTGGGTGCTGAGAGAGAGGGAAGCGTTCTTCCCTGCCTGTTTGCTCGTCTGTCGTTACGAGACTTTAATAAGCGGAATGGCCCACTATTTTCTGGCTCCACAGTTCCTTTCCCGTCTGCCCGAATCCAGTGAGAACCTGCATGGTCATGGTGACAACCACTGGCCCTACAAGAGGCCAGCCTTTCTCTTCCCCACCAAGGTACTGCACATGTGAGTGAAGCCATCTGCACCTTCCAACTAAATACCACCATTTCTGTTCACACTCCATGGAACAGGACAGTTTCACAGCTGAGCCCTGCCTGGATTTTGGATCCACAAAATAATGAGCTATGAAAAATAATTGTTGCTTTAAGCCACTAATTTTGGGGGGTAATTTGAACCTTTTCTGCTATTTGACTGATGTACACATTCATATCAGCACACACAAAACGTGAACACGCAGGCTCACAGACAGGCACAGAACAAGAAAATCACACACATGTGCATGAACACACACACACTCAAATGCACTAGGTACCTTTTCGATTCCAGTTCTTCCAGCGCACACCATAGCAATGCCAGGTTTCTGCATGTAATTAAGTTCCCATTTTCTGGGGTAAGAAGTGCTCAGATCCTGAGACTAGACAATGGCTCCTCCTTATCCAGCAGCTTTCATTGTTTGTGGGATTTTCTCATTTGAATTCTTCCCAACAATCAGAGTGAGTAATTTCATATGGAAATGCATAAAAAAACCAGTGGTTGTGCAGTAGTAAACAGTTCTGCTGAGTGGGTCTTATCCACGCCGCTCACATCTATCTGCTCCAGCCTCCAACCTGCAGCCTGGGAGGAACCGTGATAGGGCCACTGGGCAGAGCCAAGGGAGGGGCAGAATGTGCTGAAGGGAGTAGAAGGCTTCTGGAGGGTCCTGGGAAGGCTTTTTTATCCAGGAACTGAGAAGGGTTGTCCCAACCCTGAGACTCTTTTTTTTCTTTTTTTTTACAGGGACAGAGAGAGAGTCAGAGAGAGGGATAGATAGGGACAGACAGACAGGAATGGAGAGTGGTGAGAAGCATCAATCATTAGTTTTTCATTGCCCTTATGACACCTTAGTTGTTCATTGACTGCTTTCTCACTTGTGCCTTGACCGTGGGCCTTCAGCAGACTGAGCCACCCCTTGCTGGAGCCAGCGACCTTGGGTCCAAGCTGGTGAGCTTTTGCTCAAGCCAGATGGGCCCACGCTCAAGCTGGCGAGCTCGGGGTCTTGAACCTGGGTCTTCCGCATCCCAGTCTGATGCTCTATCCACTGCGCCACCGCCTGGTCAGGCCCAACCCTGAGACTCTTAAAAGCCACCTTTAGACATCATTGGAACCCGGCTGTGTGTGTATAAGTGATAGTGGGTCTGTGGGGAGCAAATGGATAAGGACTAGATTCTGCATGTGTAGGACTATGTCTGCGGTGTGAGACTTTGTGAGTGATACTTTGTGTCAGCTGTGTGACTATGTGTGCTAGTCTCTGCATGTGAGCCTGTGACTATGGCTGTGGGTGTGTGACCACCCATGTGACAATGTATAGCAGTGTGCACATGTGATACCTGTGGGTGACTTCTTATGTTTATGTGTGTGCATGTCCCTGAGAGTGTGGGCTGGAGACCGCCTTGTTCTGTGTGCCTGTGTCTGACCTTGTGGAACCATATGCTTGTGTGTGGCTGTGGGTGTGCCACACTTACCTGTGAAATTGTGCATGTGTGTGTGCATGTCACCAGGCACCTGTGTGGGACTGCTGGTCTGTGTATTAGTGAGAAGCCACACTCAGGTTGAGGCAGAGTGGTGGTGGAATTCACCTGTAGTTAAATGTTGTTTCTGATGTCAAGTACTTAGTGTTCAATAACATTCATTTAAAACATAATATTTTGAGCATCAGTGTTATGGATATAGGGAAGAACCAGACAGGCAAAGACTCTGCACTCATGGCACTGATGGTCATGTGAAGAAGACATAGAACAGACACATAATTATCCTAATAATAATATCATCATGAGTATTGGTAGTTGCTATGAAGGCAGAGAACCCAGGGCTGTGAGACCAATACAGAAGTCCTGATTTAACCTGAGGTCAAGGGTAAGGGGGGCTTCTTTGAGAAAGTGACATTTTGGATAAGGTCTAAAGAATGGATAAGAACCAGCCAGGCAAAGGTGTGTTGTGAATGGGTGTGGGGAGGAAGAGTGTTACAGACAGGGGGAACAGTATGTATGAAGACTCTGATGTACAAGAAAGTAAGTTTCTTGGAGAAATTGAAAGATGGCCAGGGCTGGGAGTGTATAAAAGGAGGCTGAAAAGTGTCAGGCACCAGATCTTTGAAGCCTTCACGGCCATTATAAAGGCTTTGGACTTAATACATTGTTTTCCTCAAGAACTATTAGTCCTTCAAAACCCAGTCTTACAGTGTTATGAGCCCTCCCTCATTCTCTCTGTTCACCTAACCCAAGTAGGGTTGGTCATCTCTTAAAATTTTAAACAAAGTTCTGATTTAGTAAGTGACACTGACCATTGGGTCTAGAAATACCTACATTTTGTTCTGCTAATTATTCTTTCTCTTTAAGCTATACACCCAAGAAATAAGAGAAAATTGCCACTTATTTGTTGGGTCAGTGTCTGATATCCCCAGGGTATAACTCCTGCCCACAACCTTGAATCCAAATATTACCACCATTAGCGAGTGGCTGTGGAATTAGATGAAGCCTAATTCCTCTCTGAGTGCGGCTGGGCTTAGCGACTTGCTTCTAATGAACAGAATACAGTGAAAATGACGGCATAAAACCTCAGAGGCTGGGTCCTAAAGGCAGCCTCTGTGGCTTTCTCCTTGCTCACTCTGTCTTAGATTGCTCATCCTGGGAGAAGCTAACTGCCATGTCATGAGGACGCTCGAGCAGAATACAGAGATGTCCTCGTGACAAGAAATGAAGGCCTCCTACCAACAGCCAACAAGGAACAGTGGCCTCCTGTCCATGGTGCGCAAGTGTGTCATCTTTGAAGTCTGTCCTCCAGCCCCAATCAAGTCTCCAGATGACTGCAGCCCCAGTGAACATCCTGACTGCAGCCACATGCAAGACTTTGGCCCAGAGCCACATTGGCTAAGCCGCTTCCCAATTCATGACCCCCAGAGACTGAGATAATGTTTGCTGTGTTAAGGCCACTAAGTTTTAGGGTTGTTTACTAAAACAGTGGCCAACTCCAAAGCAGTGGAGACGCTGGAAGAATTATTTGAAAAGAGAGGTTTAGTGCCTGGTTTCAGTCTTGGTTCCAGAATTTCTGCATAGACTTAGGGTTTGAAATCCAATCAGGAGAGGCAGCTGGATGACTTTTCTTGAGGGCATATTTAAATAACAAGCATACTGTTTATGTTTCAAATTTTATGTTATGTCATTTGTGGGGGCTAAAGTCCCTTAAAGTCACCCCTTAACACTGGCACTGCTTGGCTCAGCATTTAGTCCCACCACAGGGACTGGGTGAGGGCATGGTCTTCCTCTCCCTGCCCCATAGCAAACAGGACTCAATGTCCTGGGTCTGGCCAAAGCAGTCCTCTTTTGAGGAAGCAGTCCTGGGGAGTTGGACACATTCCCTCCCCTGCAGTCCTCTGCTCTGCTCCCACTGTTCATCCTTGTCTCACTCTGTCCCTTTGCCTTATCCTGGCTCTAACCTGCCCGTGGGTTCTCAGTGTCCAGCCCAGGTCCTGGCCAGGTGCAGAAGAGATGGGTGAGAGCAGGTTGTAGGACGTGGGGATCCAGAGTTCTGCTAGGAGGTGGGGGTCCTCCCAAGAAGTCAGAATCAGCATCTTCAAAGACCCTGTGGCAAGAAGGAACAGGGAATAGAGAGTTCATAAGGAAAGTGCAACAAAGCAGAAAAAACAGGCTTTGAAGTTAGAATGAAACGGGTTCAAGTCCTGGCTCAGTGGCTATACAGCTGTGTGAACATTAGCAAGTCTCTTCCTCTCTTTGGGTCTATTTCCTTATCGAGCAATTAGGGATACTCTAACAAATGATTCTGCAGGGTTACTGCAAAGACTGCTGATAGAGTGTGTGAGATGCTTGGCAGATCGTAGGTGTTCAATTATCGATAAACAAATATTCTTGTTTTGTGGGCATCTGCATTCAGAAGTCTGAGGCCTGAACTAGTTTCACATGTTTGGAGCAGGAAGGGAAATTCTGTAGGCTCAGCCACGTTCATGGGGCTCATGTTGCTTCCTGTCCCTTGCCCCAGCCCAGCCCAGTTCACTGCACTCATTGACTTGATCAGCCGATAATGACCAATTATTAAGGAAAGAATCTGGGTCCTAGCCAGGCTCATCGGGAGCCTGAGAGAGCAAGAGAGGAGGGAGGGACTGGGTGTCTCCCCTGCCTGCTGCTCCCGAGTCAGATGCTTGGACACTGGCTTGAATCAGAGGGAGATGCAGAACTGCACAGATGAATTTTGTCTGAGGTCCTTCCTGCCAGGTCCCAGGTCACTGGCCCTGTTTTCTGTTCTGTGGGCCCTGGGTAAGTTAGCATTCTGCAGGCAGCTGTTTAGGTGTAGGAGATCAATGCATTACAGATGTCTCAGGCAGGGCCAGCAAACAGAGGGCGAGGTGGCTGGTTGGAGGGGAAATTGCCTGGGTTTGCCGAGCAGCTCCTGTGCTGACTCTGCAGCAGCCTCTCTCCCTGGCTCGATGTGACTCCATGACGTGGTGCTGGGGGTTGGGAGCCCACCACGTTGGAGCTTCAAATGACAGTCAGTTCTGGATCTTAGAGGGACACAGGGGTAAGATCTGGAAGTGCACTTTTTCCAGCTTAATGCTACTCATGCGGCATTTTTTGTGTGCCATATTCCATCATTAGACTTCCTCTCTGAACCCTCCACAAGACTTCATTGTACTTTGACTTATTCCTGTGGGACAGAGCAGGAAGCTCATTGACAAGGGGGCTGGGGGTCCAGGTTAGAATTCCAGATCTCTTGGGGTAACCTTAGGACTATCACCTCACCTCCCTGTGCCTTAGTTTCTTCATCTGTCAAATGGGCATGCCGCGCTGCCAGGGCCAGGTAAGTTCAGATGGGTTGATGGTATAGATGAACTTTGGCCCATGTGTAGGGACAAGACCTCAGGGTGAGGGTGGGGGTCTTGTTCTCTCTGGAATCCTTGAGGGTTGGGTTGTAATCTCTTTGGTGTGATGAATCCTTTCTCGTCAAGGGCAGAATCTGGAGTCTTCGGTGTTTGCCCGTCAAATTTCTCACTCAAGTCCTGGGAGGGAATATGTCTCAGGCCGGCACTTGGGCTGCAATTGGACACCTCTAAGGCAGAGCTTTTCAAAGTGTGGTCCCTGGACCAGCAGCTGCATCGCCTAGGGAGCATGGAAGTGCAAGTTCACGCTGCATTCCAGACCTTGTAACACAAATTCTGGGAGTGGGGCCCAGCTCCCAGTGATCTGATCCTGAAGTTTGACAATCACAGCTCAAAGGCACTGCCCCTTCCACATGGTGCCCCTCCTCCATCACCCCATCACCCCGTCCCAGCTGGATGAGGGGAAGAAGCTGCAAGGCTCCCACTGAGTCTCCCTGCAATAGCGAGAACTTGGGAAGTGGTGTTTCTTCACTCTGACTTTAACTTAAGACATTCTGAACCTCACCAGAGGGGCTGATGCCAGGGTATATGAATAGCTCATTAGTTCATTAGCTCTGTCTGGGTTTTAATCCTTCTTAACTAGTTTTGCAAAAGATATTCACACACACACACACACACACACAAAAAAAAAAAAAAAAAAAAAAAAAAAAAAGTAAGAAAAGAAAAGAACCCAAATTTATCCCAAATCAAACACAAGTCCTTGCTAAGTCTGTGGATTTGGATATACAGGAGTGTGTCCTTGTGTCCTGGGGGCCTGTGAGTGAGATTGTGCGTGTGAGTGGGGAGGTGGCGGGTTGTGCAGGAGTGGGCGTGGCTGTGGCAGCAGGTGTCGGCCAGCGTGCTGTGTGAGCGGGCCCATGAGAAGAGGGGCACACGAGACAGAGTGCTGTGTTTGCTGGGTTGCGTCTGTGTTCAGCTGTCCACTTCTCCTGCAGGGGTCCCCACTAAGCACATTATTCCTTCCCTCCTTACCAGTCTTTACTCCTGATGGACCCAAATGGCAGTGAAACACAGCCTTTCAACCCACATCTGTCCTGCTTGTTTGCTTTTCCAGTGTTCCCAGCTCTGGGTTTCAGGGCATGGATGGACTATTAAAGGCCTGTCCTGGCCAGCTGAGCAGCCAGGGGGGCAGCACTGTCATGACCATCCTTTGGGTCCAGTTTGAGAATTTGAAGAGACTGCTGGGTATCTATTTGCATGTACTGTGCTGGTCCCTGATGTCCTCAGCCTCTGCCCCTCTTTGTCCCTCCTGGATTCCTCTGTGGATGCTCAAACCTTTCACCCAGGGACAGTCAGCCAGCAACAGGGCTGTCTGTGGGGATGGCAGAGGACAGCTTTGGGGTGAAGGGGCTGGGGGTGTTCTGAGATGCTTAGGCTTATAGCCCAGGGGCACCCTCCCACCCCTCCCACGCACCTCCTATTCCCCCACTGCATCCCCTGCTCTGAGCAACCCTGTTTGGAACCAAGTAAATTTATGGCATAATCCCGTATGGAAATGCATGGAAATGATGCCAATTACCATCAAGCCAAGAGAGAGGCTGCATTCCTGGCGCCCTCTGAGGTCTCTGCTGTCTGCTGGCTCCCAGCCTCCCAGAACCCACAGGGAGCTAGAAGCCGGCCGGTGGAGCGGGGCCATTCACATAAAACTCTTTATTCAGCTCACCTGGCCTTGAAGGTTTGTGGCAGAAATGTTTCCTTCACATTAAACCTGAGCAAACCGGAGAAATGTCATTCCCTGAGTCTCAGCAAAGCCGACAGCTGATGCGATTTATCTCACTGAGATCAGTTCATCAAACTTGGGTAGAGCTGAGCCACTGGAAAGACGGGGAAATCTGATATAATCGTGCCTGCTTAAAATGCAAAGGCTCATCAAGATTTTGGAAACACTGTAAGGAGAGTCTTAGTGAAGCCAGGGGGAATGTTTCGAGGCCCTGATATGGAGCTGGGGGAGCATTTGGGGGGCAGGGGAGCTCTGCTCCGGTGAGGGCCAGGGCCCAGGACCCAGCAGGAGGAGTGTGAAACTGGGCAGTCTCTGCTCTGGGTCTTGTTGGAACACAAGGAATAATGACGCCTACAGTGTGCAGGCACAAGACTGTCCCGGGGATTGGGCTGGAGGTGATGTAAGACATGGTCCTGCCTTTGGAAACCTCACCTTCTAATTTGGGAGGCAGGGCTGCAGTAACCTGAAACTTATGTATGAACAGGGTCTGTATAGGAGACTCGAGGTGCTGATAAGAGAACAAGGTGAGGGAGCATCATGGTGAAGCACTGAGGTGGACCTAGGTTCAAACTCTAATCCAGTGGTTCTTAACCTGGGTTCTATCGAACCCTAGGGGTTCGATAAGTCAGTCTCAGGGGTTTGGAGAAGCCTCTGCCGCGGAGGACAGAATAAAGTAATACCGTAATTTGTTGTGAGTTCATGCACTTTGTTGGTTTTGTTCTTTGAGCAAGGTGAGGTTCATGCACGGCTCATTTTGTGCACCAGTAAAAAAACATATACCTATGTCTTGGATTTGGAAAAAAAATCATATTTTTTTATCACTAAAGAAGGGTTTGGTGAATGCGCATATGAAACTGGTGGGTTCGGTACCTCAAGAAAGGTTAAGAACTACTGCTCTAGTCTGAGCACCAACTCTTCACCAGCTGTGTGTCTTTGGGTGTGTTACTTAACTTCTCTGAGCCTCACTTTGCTCACCTGTAGGATGGGTGTAACCATTCCTGCTTCTCCAGGATTTCTGAGGATTGCAGAGATACTGTATATAAAATGCTCCGTATTGGCACACAAGAAGTGCTCAGTAGTAGAGCTGGTATCCAAATGGGAGAATCTGGGAAGGTTTCTAGGAGTAGATGGGGACACCAGCTAGTCCTTGACAGGTGGGAAGGACTTTAGTAGTAAAAAAGGAAAGAGAATGTCCTGTGTTTACAAAGAGAGACGCAGGAGTTCTCTCATGGCTGCTGCTGCTGGCTGTCCCCACTGTGGTTCCCCTAGAGGCAGAGGGGGAGGCTCCCCCCTCCATCAGAACCCCTGCCTAGTCCTCCCCTCACTCCATTTTGCTCCCCCTTCCCAATGAGTATTTATCTGTCTTCCTGAGATGTGCTTAGCGGGGACCAATTTCCTGCCATCAGTCAGGAGTGGTGGCATTTGTAGGGCAGTGCAGAGGCGGGGAGGGGAAGGAGGGAACACATGGTTCCTTCTCTCTGGGACCGAGTGCTCTGTCCTGTCCTTCCCTGGCTGCCCTCTGTCCCTCAGGTCTGTCTGTTCAGGACTCTCTGGCTGGGGCTTCACCACCAGAAGAATGGAGGAGAGATTCTGGTTCCTGGGGGCAGGGGGAAGGGAGGAAACTGGGCGGGCTGAATGTTGAGATGGAGCCAGGGGAGGAAGTAGCAGTACTGTGGGGACCTTCTGTCAAAAGGGCACCCAGTTATGTGTGGGTGGGCCCTCCTGGAGTAGGTCATTAATGCTCTGGATTCACTCAACTTTGTGACTCTGGGTGATTTGGAGCAGGAATGTGGGGGCTTGTGGCAAACTCTAGTCTCAGTGGGAAACTGAGGCAGCAGCTCAGTGGCCTGGGAGGCTATGACCTAGGCAGTACAGAGGTCAAAGCTTTCCTTAGTCTCAGGAATCCTGAGGGCTTCTCAGCCTAGGCAGGAGCATTCTTGATTTAGGGCTTTGGGCTGGCCTCAGGCCTCCAGCTGGGCCCTGATGACTAGCCTCCTCCAGGAAGCTTACTTGGATGCAATCAGGTCAGCAAGCCCTTTCTTCGGGTCTCCACTGCCGTCTCAAGTCCTTGTTTCCTTAGCCAGACACAGAGCTACAATTTATTGGGCTCTATTATATGCCAGGCCCTTGGCCAAGTGCTTGATGTATATTAACTCATTTAATTCTTTATCAACCTGGAGAGACAGACATGATTAAAATTACCCCAATTTTTTTTAAAGAAAATGGATTCTAAGAGGCTGGCTCATTGCTCAAGGTCTTTTATCAAATGTCAGAATCCTTCTCTGACCACTTATTCTTCTCCTCCCCTCCCACCCCTGGTCTCCATCTCATTACTTTATATTTCTTTATTTATTGCCTGCCTCCCCCTACTAAAGTGTAAGCTCCATGAAAGTAGAAGCCTTGTCTGTCTTCTTCCTCTGTATCTCCAAGCCTGAAAGTGCCTAGAACTGTGCTTTGAATGAGGAATATGTATTGAGTGAATCAAAGAATGAATGAATGAAGAAAGAAATGAATGAAGGCCCCATGGCTAATGATTGTGATCAAGGATTCCAACCAGGAGCCGTGTTCAAAAAACACGACCTGCTGACTGCCATGGCTCCAAGGCCACCTGTCACTGTCAAAGGAAAAGCAGTGTACAGAGGGAGGGGTCGTCACCTGGAGTGGATGCCTTGGGTTTAGGGTCCCAGCAGAACAAGATCGGCCTGATTGCTACTCTGGAATGAATAGCATTAAGTCAAAGAGGCTAAAATTCAGACCCAGCCCCTCTTGTGGGTGGTGGATAGAGACAGAAATGAGTGTTGAGCAGCTGGGGAAGAGTCAGGTGGCCAGGGAGCAGTGGGGACTTTCTTTGTATTCATGGACTGAGGTCCTCACCTCTTCCAGGCCAGAGGAGCCAGATGTGTATGGATCTGCTATCTAAAGTGAGCGCTGCTGGGGTGGGTGGGGACTCTGCAGGGGTGGGTGCTGCTTCCTGACCTCAGCCATGTATTAGGATTTGGGGAGGGGCCCGGGAGAGGAATTCTATTTGTCTGGGGATGACTGGGACGGGAGAATGGCTTTCAGGAGATGAGTGGCAGGAGAGATAAGCCTGATGTGTGACTTTCTAACGCTTGGATGGTTTGAAAATAAGTCCTGGGCCCAGATACAGGATTGACAGGGGGATCAGAGAGGGAGCAGTTTCCTTTCTGCCTCCTGAGTTTGAACAGGGCCCAAGAGTCAGGAGACGGGGTCCTAGTGCCAGAGGAAGGGATAGCTGTGACACGTGTCACCTTGTACAAGCTGCTGGGGAAAGACAGGTTCCCAGGCTAGTGTGTTTTGGAATCAGCCCCAGCGATTCTAAGTTTCTGGGCTGCCTTTGCTCCTGTCTGGGTGAGAAGCCTGAGTGCTTGGGGCTCACAGACAAAGGGCTGGAAACAGGCTGGGCATCTTCCACGTGTACCTCCAGATCCCTTCTTCATGTTTTTCCCTGGCCTGTGCTGGGGAAGACTGATCAGAATGGACACTTCAACAGGCTTCTTTGACCTTTGGCTAGGTGGTTGGGTCAAAGGGAGACATCGCAGGGAGGAAAATGGGGTTGTGGCTTCCATCCCCCATTCCTCCCAGTTCCTCCACTCCTTCCCCGCCATGTGATTGGGTTGGTTCTGCCCCTCTATGAGGCCACCGCTCCTGCTGTGCAGCCTCTCTCTGTAACTCCAGCCTCCAGGTTCCCCTCCCTTGCCGCGCTGGGGTAGCAACAGTTCCCCATTCTTACAGGCCTGGTGTTCCTTTACCATGCCTTGTTGATTTCCCTACATCCTGCCCACACCTCTGTACATAGCCTCTTTATTAATTTCTGTTTACTTTTAATGTGACATCTCATTCCTGATATACCAGCCATGTCCACAGAAGAAGTGCTCCCAAGCATGCCTGGCGGTCCTGCGGAGCAGAGGAGGAATAATGAAAAGGGGCTCGTAAGTCTGGGTTTCCAAAGGCTGCTTTCCTGCCTACGCATTGACCCAACCTTGGGGCAGAGGGATGCCTCACTACTGGGGGTCAGAGGTCATGGGCAGTAGGCCCTCCTCTACCTTTCCCTTCTCTCTTCTTAGGACCTCAAGTTTCTCATCTGAAAAATAGATGTAATAACTGTGGGGACAGTCAGGTGCCAGGCACTGTGTTGAGGGCTGTATGTGCATGGTGTCATTAGTTTTCCCAGAAGCCTTATGATACGGCTCCTCTTAGCATCCTTCTTTGACAGATGAGGAATCCGAGACTCAGAGAGGTGAAGTGCCTTGCTCAAGTTCACAGCCTGATTGTGGTAGTCCAGAATTCAAACCCAGGTCTTTCGGTGCTCTTAATCCCTGTGCCTTCTCTGCCCACCTTCTTGGGTCATTTGCGAAGAAGTCAGACCCAGTGGTGAGTTCAGCCTTTGGGCCCTGGAGTTGGCAAAGGGTAATTCTCATGATGCCTGCCATTCAGCATGGGGACAGGCCCAGGCAGTGGGGCTGTCTTCTCCTGTCCCCTTTCCTATCACTCCCAAGAGAACTAGGCAGAGGTAGCTTCTAGAGAGCATCACAGGTCCCACTCTCCCTTATTTCTCACCTGGGCGGAAGTACTATTTTTACTTGCTTTGTGCTGTGAGAAATTATTGCCTTTGTGGCTCTAATTAATGATTTACCTGTAACCACCCTGGTGTCCTGCAACCTCACAGCCCCTCCTACTATGGCTCCAGGATTGACCATGTGACTGGCTTTGGATGATGGAACAGTACCCAACTTGGTGCAAGCAGTAGTTTGAAAAGTGTTCTCTTGGGCCCTTGCCACTACCATGAGACCAAGCCAGAGCTAGCTTCCTGGGAGAGAAGGGACCATGCAGAGCAGAGCTCAGCTGTGTCAGCCGAGGACTTCCTAGACCAACCAGTGTCCAGTCATTCTGCCAAAGACACATCAGCCAGGTGAGATCAGCCCAGACAGACCCATGAGGAATAATAAGTGTTATTTTTTTAAGCCATTGACTCTGGGATTCTGGAAGTTTCTCTCTTTGAGGTGTCTCTTTCTCCACCAATGTCAGGACATATCTGGGCTCTTTGGCCTTGGGAGGTGAGGACAAGGTAGGAGGGTTTCTACTTGTACCCAGTGCCTGGACTTTGATCTTCTTTCTGGCCCCGGGCCTTGCCCTGGGCTTCTCAGAATCCTTTGTTCTGAGGGTTTTGCCCTGGCTCCCCAAATCCCTGAACTGACCATGAATGGGGTCCTCTTTCTAGCCGAGAGAAAGAAGAAGCTGAATATGGTGCCGGAGACGTGGAGCCCAAAGCAATATGGCCCAGGCACTTCCCACTGCCACCCCGCCCAACAACCCCACTGTAAAAGGGAGAAAGGGTGTTTACACCCAGAGAAGACACAGGTCCTTGGTATCGTTGGGTGTGCAACCACAGCTGTCCCCAGCTTATTTCTCTCTCCTCCCTGACCAGGTCATTATCAGTGCTGTGTGTTACAGGTGGGAATGGGAGTGGACTTTGGGGACAAGTGATAACCAGATCTCAGCCCTCAGAAACCACTGAAATAAAGGCTTCTGGAAGGCAGAGACCACATCTGTCCATCCCTGTATCCCATGCCCAGCACGGGTTGGGCATATGCATTTTACTGCCACTGATAAAAAAGACTCAGCTGGTTCAGCAAATGGCACCTCCCCAACCAAATTCCTTCTTTGCCTCTCCCGCCTCCCCTTCATTACTGTGTCTGCAGCGCTGAGCGGCTGGCCTCTGTGTCCAAGATAAAGCGCAGGGTTCCTCCCCTGACCCTGCTCTCTCCCTCTGTCCCCACTTCCTCCCTCATAGGAATCCTGTTGGGCCTTGCCAGAGCCCTTGCCTGTCTTGGGATCTTTCTTCGCTGCAAGTCACTACGCAGGGCTCAGGATGGCTGGCCCCAGGGACCTCTGCCCCAGCCTCTGCCTTTCTAGGGCCATCTGTGGCAGCCCTACTTTCCTCACAACGACTTCCGGCCCCACCTCTGAAAGACAGAAGGGTCATTTTCACTTTTAAATTTTAATTAAATTTAATACTTGAATAGGTAATAAATTCTGACGGTCCAAGGGCATCTACAGTGAAAAGCTCCCCTCCTGCCCACCCGCAGCCTCCCAGTCCCCCTCCTTCCCCACAAGGCAGTGTTACTAGTGCCTCACGTGCCCTCCAGAGGTGATCTAGGCATATAAAGGTAAATATACGGCTATACGCATGTATTTTCATAAAATGTACTTTTGCCCTCTTGTTCACAAATGGTACCATGTAAACCACAGGGTTCTGCGATTTGTTATGTTATATCTTGAAGATGACTCCCTAGCAAGAGAGAAAGTCACCTCACTCTTAATTATTTTTAGGATATAATTCAACTGCTATAAAATTCATCTCTTTAAAGAGCAAAGTTAAGTGATTTTAAATATATAAGGTTATGCAACCGTCACCAGTATCTCATTCTAGAACATTCCCACCACCCCAAAAAGAAATCTCATACCCTCACTTCCCATTCCCTTCTCCCTCAGCCTCTGGTAAGCACTAATTAGTTTTTCTGTCTATGTGGGATTTGCCTATTCTGTACATTTATTATAAATGCAATCATATGATATGTGGGGTTTTTTTTGTGTCTGGATTCTTTCCCTTAGCACAGTGTTTTCAAGGTCCATCCTAGTTGTAGCATGCACAATACTTCATTCTTTTTTATTGCTCAATAATATTCCATTGTAAAGGTAAACCATATTTGTTTACTCATTCATTCATTGATAGATATTTAAATTGTTTCTTCTTTTTGACTATAATGAATGGTGCTACGATCATTCATGTACAAAGTGTTGTGTGGGCATAAGTCTTCAAGTCCCCTGGGTATGTACTTAGGAGAGAAATTGTTGGGTTACTTAATTCTTTTGAAGGGCCACCTAGTATCTTATTGTATGCATATAACACAATTTATTTAAGCAATCACCTGTTGGTGAACCTTTAGTTCTCCCCCACCTTTTAAAACTATTTAAAATAATGATAGGAGGAATAGTTTTGTACATTCATTAATTCTCAATGTCCACATATATGTTTTTTGTATAATTCCAAGAAGTGTACTGTTGTGCCAAAGGGCACATGTGTCTGTGATTTTGATAGAGGTTGTCAAATTGCCTCCCCTCGTGGAGATTGTATGAGCAATCTCTGTGTGCGAGACGCACTTTCCTCTCGATCTCACCCATGTGGTATGTTAGTGAGCTTTTTAACCTCTGCTAATCTGATGGATAAAAGGTGTATCAGGTAGTTTTATTCTGCCTTTTTCGTATTATGTTGAATTTGTATGTGTTCAAATGTTTAAGAATTATCTCTAATTCCTTTGCCATGAATTACCTTTGTATCCTTTGCTCATTTTCTGTTGTGTTATTGGCTTTTATCTTATTCATTTGTAAGATCCCCTGGGTATGTACTTAGGAGAGAAATTGTTGGGTCATTTCATTCTTTTGAAGGGCCACCTAGTATCTTATTGTATGCATATACCACATTTTATTTAAGCAATCACCTGTTGGTGAACCTTTAGTTCTCCCCCACCCTTTAAAACACTTTTTATCTAAGTGGGAAATTAACACTACTTGTGACGAGCACCAGGTAGTTCTATTGGCTTGTTGTTTGTCTTTTGAGTTTGCCAATGGGTGATTCCTGCCATAGAAAATTGTCTGTTTTTTTAAAAATTCTTTTTATTTTATTCGTTTTAGAGAGGAGACACAGAGAGAGAGTGAGAGTGAGAGAGAGAGAAAGAGAGAGAGTGAGAGTGAGAGAGAGAGAAAGGGGGGAGGAGCTGGAAGCATCAACTCCCATATGTGCCTTGACCAGACCAGTGCAGGGTTTTGAACTGGCGACCTCAGTGTTCCCAGGTCACGCTTTATCCACTGCGCCACCACTGGTCAGGCTAAAAAAAAATTGTCTGTTTTTACTCAGCCAAATTTATCTGGGTTTTCCCTTTTGGTTCTGGGTGTCTTGTCACAAGCCTTTTCTATGTTAAAATTATTTTAAAAATTCTCTCATGGTTTCTTCTAAGGCACTTTTTTTAAAATTCAAAAGTATTTAAATCTTTGATCCATCTGGAATTAATTTTTGTACAGGTGTGTGGTATGGATCTAATTTAATATTTCCTCAACGGTTTTCCAGTTGTCCCAATAACATTATTGATTGGTTCATCTTCTCTTCAGTGACTTAAATACTACCTTTGTTGTAGAATAAATGCTTACATGTTTTTTGAAAATATTTTGTGTTTTTCTATTCTGTTCCACTGATACGGTGGTGTCTACTCATGAGCCACCAACATGCTATTCTAATTATTAAAGTTCTAGAATGTGCTTAAGTAACTCAAAGGGTTAGCCTCCTCTCATTACTCTTCAGAATTTTCCTGTTTTGCAAGCTCATTTTTTTCTATATAAACTTCAAAGTCATCTTGTGTCTTTCAAAATTCCATTTGTATTTTCATTGATTCACATGTAAATATTATAGATTAAGGGAAAACTGATATAACTTTATGATGTTGAATTTTATTGTTGGTAATAGTTTTTGGTTGATTCTTATTGTTTCAGCAGGTATACATATATATTTCTGAATATAATGATGAATTTACCTATCCTTTTCAATTTTCATATAGTAAAGTAAGTTTTCTTATTTAATTGCATTAGCTGGTACCAAACAAACAAAACAGTCAGGTAATAGTGAAGATATTAGATATCCTGGTCTTTCTCCTGACTTTGATGTGAAGAAGTTTCTCATTTGGGTTTAAGATGGATATGTGTTATGATATTAAGAAGTAACTGTTTGTTCCTATTTTATTAAAAATTAAAAAAAAAATTAAGCACATAATTTTTGCTAGATTCTTTGATGTGGTAAATTATGTTAATAGATGTCCTGACCGTAACCAGTTAGCGTACTTAAACCCCCTCTGATCAGGACATAGTGTCCTTTTCCTGTGCTGCCACATTCTGTCCGCTACCTTTTTATTTAGAATGATGGCAAGGAAATGTACGCATGAAAATGAGCTATTGTTTTCTGATCTTCCACTTGGTAGGGGTATTGTTATTAGTGCTATGCTCGCTTCATGAAGACAACCTAGAAACTCTCCTCCTCTTTCTATGCCCTGGAACGGTTTACACAATGCTGGAGAGATCGATCCCTTAAAGATTTGGTAGACATCGAGGGGGGCCAACCTCAACCTGCTGCTGGCACTTGGGAAGAGGGTCTTGGTCACTCAGATGATTCTGTCACCTATGTAGTTGGTCCAGCAGGACAGTTTTGGTGCTGCTGACCATAGGCCTCAAAGATGCAAACTCCCAGGTCCTTGGGGCAGGACCTTCCCCGCCACCATCCTGAATTTCCCTGCTGGGCAGGACTGTAAGCATCCCATATTAAAAGGTAACAGCCAGGCTGGGTGGACAGTCGCAAAGGGTGAAAAGGGCTGCATTTGGCCTGACCTGTGGTGGCGCAGTGGATAAAGTGTTGACCTGGAATGCTGAGGTTGCAGGTTCAAGGCCCCGGGCTTACCTGGTCAGGGCACATATGGGAGTTGACGCTTCCTGCTCCTCCCCACCTTCTCTCTCTCTCTCTTTCTCTCCCCCTTTCTCTAAAACAAATAAAAAAAAATTAAAAAAAAAAAGGGCTGCATTTGGAAGGGAGAATTTCTTCATGCTGGGCTTGGAGGAGGGGCGGCTGCTGAGGGGCTGGGCTCCAGGCACCCTGACCCACTCCTCTCTCTCTCTCTCTCTCAGAGCCTGCCAGAGAGGAGTGTCACAGGTCAGGCTGTGCGTATCTGTGTGTTGGGGTAGCTGGGCCTGTCCCCAATCCATCCTCCATGACAGTGGTCTGCTGTTTTCTCTTTCTCTAGGTCTTCAGAGGACATGGTGATTCTGCCGGCCCCTGGTCACTTTGACCCCTGCTGTTGCTCTTTGTGCCCAGTGAGCAGCAGCATACAGGCAACCTCCGATCATGTCCGTATGCCGGCCAAGGACGCTCTTCCTGACACTCCATACACACTACTTTACAAGCTGCAGGTACTTCTCCCATCCCACACCCTCCTCCCTGCTCCCACCCCCTCGGGCCTGCCAGCACAGTTTAATTTCCAGCCCTGGTATTTCTCCCAAGCCCGTGACAACCTCAGGTGGAAGCAATTTCACTGTCTTGTAACTCACCGGGTCATTATAATTAGTATCTGGGCACCCGGGGCGAGGACGGAAGGAAGAAAAAAAGAGTCGATCCAGCCAGGCGGAGAGCCTCCTATGGGGTCTAAGGGCTGGGGGCTTGGGACTGGGGATAGGGATTGGGGACTGGAGGTTGGGGACTGGGGACTGGGTTACCCCTTCCTCTTGCTTCGGGGTATAACTCAGGCTTCTCAGGGCTCTGTCTCCACCATATCCCCGTCCCTCTGAGTGAGTGGGATGGGATGTGTAGAGGAACCAGGGACTGCTGAGCCTGGCCCCGGCTTTACACAGAGAAAGGAGTCTTTTACCTGTGTGAGGGGTCTGAGAGGCACACCTGAGACCCTGTGAGGTGAGGGTCCTAAAGGGAGGAGGTGCAGTACCTTCGACCTCTTCCTGTCCTAAGGACCTGGTATATCCTTGCGCGCCACTCCTCCCTGCCTTGGGTCCCTGCAGCCTCAGAGCTGGAGCCTGTCAGAGCTAGTGACAGTGGCAGTGGGAAGACCTGGGGTACAGCCCCAGGCACAGCCAGGAGTGGGTGTGACTCCAAAAGAGGCAGTCAAGTGGGGAGCACGACAAATCTGGGAGCACAGTTTCTCATCATGTTGGGGAAGGCTTTTGGTTGCAAGCAATAGAAAAAGAATTAAGTGAGAAAGGGAAGTTCTGGTAAGGGCCCATCTCAAGGTTAACAAAAGGTAACAAGAAGAGAACTAGCAGTTTTGGGAAGTCAGGATGAAGGCAGCCCCAGGGATCCCGGAAGTCAGGAGAAGTGGGTCTTCTCTCTAGGAAGCAGTTCATGCCGCTAATGTGCCTCAGTTTCACAACCATCAGTCTAGTCTTGGTGTTTCCAAGTTAAAAACTACAGACTCCTCATAGAGCCTCATTCATTCATTCATTCTTTTTCATTTATTGCTGAGTTCATTCATTCAATATTTATTGAGCCCCTCCTATGTGGTAGGTAGAATTCCAGGCACTGAGGATACAGCAGAGATAAAATAAAACAAAGGTACTTCTCCTGTATGTTATACTGTGCTGGGGACAGAATCTGAATGGCTCAGTTTGTGTCAGGTGTCTACCTTAAAGCCAGTCACCTGGGGTCAGATGGGGTTTGTCAGCCAGGAGGCCACCCCAAATGGGTTTTACTGCAATGATCACATAGCCTATGAAGATATAAATCAGCTCTTGGTTGACATTGCTGAAAGCAGGCAGTGGGCTTAAAAGAAGAAAGGCATCGTGGAACTCATTCTTATATCTAGGCAGCAGGTGTTTGCTCTGACCAGACTGGGCATTCCCAAGGAGCGGTCTACCCATGGCCCATTCCCAGGCTCTCTGGATCCTCTACTTCCAAGTGGGAGGGATAGAGGGCTAGGGAAGGGCCAGCCACACTTACAGTTTTCTTTGTGCTCCAGATCTGACTCAGCCAGGGGCTGTGGGAGAGGGTCGGACCTCTCTCTCTTCTCTTCTCATCTGCTCCTGCTCTGTAAGGGAGCTTCCATGGCCAGGGACCAGGCTTGCTCATTCTGGAATCCACCATGGCAGAAGCCAGTTGAGGGCTCAGAACTGTCTTGGGGAGGGCTGTGTGACACATCTGCTTCCTATACCCCATCTCTGAGCACCCATGCCTCTTGGGGACCAAGTCTGTCCTCTTCGCTGCTGCTCCTCCATTCTACACTCAGCTCAGAATAAAGGCTCACAAGCCCCCTCACTGCCCTCCCCCCAACCCCTTAGATTTTCTGGCCTGAGCCCTGGGAGACCTGCCCTGGATGCCCGGGTGGACTCCCCAGGAAATACCCAAATCAATCACTTCAGGATTTCCCACTTTAGACCCAATTCATAAGGTCCTGGGCAACCACCCCTCCTGGGCCAGAGCCTTATAAGAGGACCGCTTATAATAATACCATTATTCTCCTTAGCCGGAGGGCAGACTGAGCCCTCAGTGAAGCAGGGCGGCCATTAGAACCCTGCAGAAACAAAGTAATAGGCTGCGCAGAAAACCATTTGTAATGTTGCTATAATTCCCATGATTCATTAAACAGGAATGGAAAATGATAACATTTCCCCTGGAAAAAAACTCCTCCTAGAGTCACATGCTGAGTTTACTTGGCTCAACTATTTTATTGACTAAGCATCTTGTTGTGCTGATGTGACGAGCCCAGGCACCATTTGGTTTTACATCAGCTGAAATGGAAGCAGGGGGGGAGGCCCAGGTGGGGCGGGTGGGGCTTGACCTTGAAAGCGATGTCTCTCCCTTGGGTGGCAGCAGGCATCTCTGGCATGCCCAGGGCCTTCTGGGGTCAAGGATCTATTTGTCCAAGGCCCTTCCTGTCTCCTCCCTCCCAGAGGGGAGCAGCGAGGAGGGGCCTGTTCTCCGTGTGCTTGAGCCCCAGGGATGCCTGTCAAGTGATATTCCTCAGCCCTTTTGACATGTATGATCTGTGACACCCAGATGCTTGCTTTCCTTTACATGGTCTCAGTTCCCCTTTAGAACTGTGGATGTTTCCCTTGACACCTCTTTCCCTCACTCTTCAGTGGGCCACAACACCTCCCCCCCTTTCCGCCAAATCAGGGGAGAGGCCACCCCCTCCCTTCCAATGTCGGAGTTCAGACCTCACCATCGCCTGCCTACCCAGCCATGGTCGGCTACCCAGCTCTGTCCCTGTCTCCAGCCTTCCCCTCCCCAATGAAGCCTCTATAATGGAGTGGAGTGATTGTTCCATAAAGAACCTCTAACCACCTTCATGCCCTTGCTTAGAACCTTGGCGGGCTCCCCAGTGCTTATGGGTCATCTAGAATGCCATTCGTTATAACTCAGGGCCCTTTTCAAGCTGGCCTCCAGCCACTCCGCGCCCTGCATTTCAGACTTCAGCAAACCTCAGGAATTGGCAGGGTTCCCAGGCCAAACTGTGTGTGGGCAAGCCTCTTCTATGCTGTTCCCTCAGCCTGAAATGTCCTTGCCAGTCTCCATCCCTTGGGTTATCCTGATTTCCTCCTTCAATAAGCTGCTCCTACAGTCTTCTCCATCACAGGGGAAGGCGGCCTGCGCTTGAGTTCAGCCTCAGATGGTGGAGTCATCCTTCTCTCCTCTTTCTCTCATACCCTGTATCCCATATCTGATCTGTCACCAAATCCTGTTGCCTCTAACTTCAAAATATAGCAAGAATCTGACCATTTGCCTCCACCCACTTCCATAGGGAGCTTGACTTGGTTATTGTGGTAGCCTCACCATAGTCTCCCTGCCTCTGTCCTTCTTCTCCCTGGTCCTGTTCTGTTATCAACAAGTCTGAGCATGTTGCTCCTTTAATGGAAAAGCCCTCACTGGCTTCTGGCTTCACTCAGAGTGGAGGCTGTTGCTCTCACCATGGCCTTGAAGACCTTATACAACTGCCCATGACCTGAACGTGACCTCCCTGAACTCACCTCCTACTGTTTCCCCCCTGTGCTTACTCTGCTTTAGCTGCACTATCCTCCTTGATGTTTTGTGACCATGCCATGCATGACTCTGCCTCAGGGCCTTTGCACTTGCTGTCTACTCTGCCCTGCACCCCTCCTCACCCCAGACAGTTCTCTGCAATGTCACCTTGTCAGCATTGTCTTACCTGGCCTTCTTCTTTAAAGTTGAAAACTTCTTCTTCCTCTGGCACTTCCTGGTTCCTTCTTTCTCTTTTATTTTTCTCCATACTATGTATCACCACAAACACACTGTACATTTTATTTTATTATTTTAATTTTGTTTTACATTTTAATTTTTTAGATGTTTCCCTCCCCCAGACTACAAGCTCCATGAGGGTATGGGCTGAAAGTGGCCCTTCCACCTCAGAAGCATGGAGGTCTGAGAGGAAAAGTGTATTATCCCATTTTACAGATGAGGAAACTGAGGTTCAGCAAGGTTAAGTGACTGCCGGAGGCCACACAACTCATTTGTGTTTATTTATGTTCTAAAGGCATCTTCACAGCTTGAAGGGAATGGGGTTTCGATTAGGTCTTGCTCACTTCAGTTCCATTCCATTCCCTCTGCTGCTCCAAGACTGTGGATCCCAGCCTCCAGGGCCCTTTTTGGTGAGGGGGTGACTCTTTCTCAGTTGGAGAGTGGAAAGGGGAAACATGGAGGCCCGCCTCACTGACATATGTGGGGAGGGCTTGGGGACACAAGGCTGATATCAGTCATAGACACTCCTGGATAGGTACTCTAGGGACCACCTGACCCTCCCCCTGCTTCAGAAAAGACTGCATTGCCAGGATGGGCAAGGGACTGGCGAGAATTTCGGGCTGACCCCAGGCTCAGGTTGTCATTGCTTCACTCCTATTTTACCTCATTAGCCAGAAAAGCAAGTCATTTATCAGCTGCCACTTAATGTAGATCTGGACCAATTGCAAGCGAGTCTTGTCTCTTGGCTTATCCAGGTCTGCTGGAGCTGAAGACCCTTAGGAGCTCACATCTGACATCAGCTCCCCAGCTCCAACCTGAGCCTCAATCCAGCTTCATCTTTAGTCCCAACCCCAGTTCCTTCTCAGTTTCCTCCTCATCCTGGCCCCGGGCCAGGCCCAGCCCCAGTGCCTCTCTACCCTCTGTGGTCTGAACGCCCCAAGATTTCTGATCACAGTATCCTAGGGATGCTGAGCTCAGGCTTTGCTTTATCTGGGTTCACTTGAGTCCTGACTTACTCCTTTGCCCCACCAACACCACAGCCATACCTGCAAACAGGAGACTCTTGTTCACTCCCGGTAGGGCCAGTCTGGGAACAGTGAGCCT
Source organism: Rhynchonycteris naso (assembly GCA_037038555.1). Taxonomy (NCBI): domain Eukaryota; kingdom Metazoa; phylum Chordata; class Mammalia; order Chiroptera; family Emballonuridae; genus Rhynchonycteris; species Rhynchonycteris naso. Next base: position 210,094,080 of record CM072997.1, on the reverse strand, counting down.
GCATCCAGCCTGCTCTGCCAGGGGGCTCTCAGATTCACTGCCTCTGGAAGCTGGCCTAGGCTTTCTCCTGGTGTGAGGACTGACCCTCCTCTGAGGAAGTCTGCCCTTCGATGTTCCCTGAGGACCAGGATAGCACGTGTTCTTGGATGGTGTGTGTGTGTGTACATGTGTGTAAACCTAAATGTGTATATCTGGACAGATGTGTCCATGTGTGCTCCTGCACCTGCACTGTGCAGAGCACACCTGGGTTTTAGTCTATCCCTGAGCCCTGGCCATAGTTGTGTCCCAAGGAGGGGAGACCTGGGATAGGAGGGAACTCATCCTGTTGAATGAGAATGTGTGAGGAAGGGGCAGAGGGGAGATGCTCAGTAACATGGACGGCAAGCTCAGTGGACACCAGCTCTGGGTCCAGAAGGTGATATTCTCTACCCAGCTCAGGGTCAGGGATCAGGGATCAGGGATGGGCGGTGTCCTCGGCAGAGACCACTGTTATCTCCCATCCTAGGCTGTACCCTTGTGACCAGTGGCCGTGAAATGAGGTGTTTCAGTTCCCTGAGCCAGAGATGGGCAAACCACAGGGAGGGTGATTTGCTTTTCAGATATAGCTGCTCCAGCTGGTGGCTTTACACCTGAGCGCCCCCTTCTCCCATCCTCCCTACAATGCTGGATGGCCCGACTTGGGGAGGCTGGGGCAGGGTTGGGGTCATAGCCCCTGATCCTCCTTAACCCCTAGGAAAAGACAAGACAGAAATGCTTCCCAGCCTCCCAGCGCCTGCAGACCCTGTAACCTCCCACAGCTGGCTGTGTCCTACAGCTCCTGTCCCATGGCATCAGCCCCTCACCTTGACTCACTCAGACAACGAGTATTGATTAAATATTTCCTTTGACTTCGGTATTCTTCTAGGTGCTAAGAAACACAGCATAGAAGCCACGCACTCCTGGAATCATTATTCTTGAGGTGGGGGAGATGGACCACAAACAGTACTAATAAGCAAAATAGAAAGTATGTTAGATGTGACAAGTTTCATGAGAGAAATGGAGCCTGATGAGGGATAGGGAGTGTTAAGAATTGTGATTTTATTTATTTATTTATTTTTAAGAATTCTGATCTAGGAGAAGAGTGAGCCAAGACCTGAAAAAGGGGAAGGAGAGGGCCTGGGAGGCTCTGGCAGTCTCCTTGGGTATGAGGTGAGGTGAACCTCTCTGTCGGGGCTTGGGTCTGGGGAGGGAGTTATGAAATCAAAGACCTGCAGATTCATCATCTTGCTGCCATCTACTGAGCCCTGTTACTGGCCACGTTTTGTTTTAGGTGCCTCTACAATGTCATCTTAGTACTCCTGTGATCATCATGGGTTGGCACTAAGATCATTCTCACTAAGAGGAAACTGAGGCTTGGGGAGGTCATCATGTGACTATTCAAGGCGATACAGACCACGACAGAGCCCTGATTAAAGTTCGGACTGGTGAGACCCTAAATCCCATTCTCTTAAAACCTCAAAGTCTCTCAACAATGAAAAAAAGCGATTATTTGTTAAATTTAGCCCTACTTTGGGAAGATTTGAATTCAGTCCCACGGGGTTTCCTCTGGAATGTTGCCCCTAGATCAGAGCTTTCTGGGCAGGTGCTTCTTCTTGAGTTTCCCCTATCCCTGCATTTAGGGATTCTCTGTCTCTCATGGACCCAGGCACCCTTGGGCTGCTTGGAGTCTCCATGGATCCACACCAAGTTCTGTCTACCACTCTGCCTCTCCGAGATGTCTTCCCTGATTGAGTTATTGATACCTGGTGGCTGTTTCTCTCTCTGCCTAGTCCTGACATTGAATAGATCCTTAATTCCATTTCCCTAATTGCTTCTTGTTCGGGGCTGGGTTGTGTTCCCCCACTCCCAATTCATACGTTGGAGTCCCAACCCCCAGTACCTCAGAGTGTGACTATATTTGGAGACAGGGGCTTTAAGAAGTGGTTAAGGTCAAAGGAGGTCATAGAGAGATGGGCAAAAGTAGGTTTACAGTTGTTGATGTGAAAAATAATACAATAATTAACAAAAAATAAGATAAGAATAAACTTTCACAACTAGAAACTTGCTTTTCCCACCCCTGTATGGGTGGGCCATAATCTAATATGACTGGTGTTCTCACAGGAAGAGGAGATTAGGACACACACACACACACAGAGGCAAGACCATGTGAAAACACGAGGAGAAACCTTCATCTGCAAGCTAGGCAGAGAGGCCAGAGAAGAAACCAAACCTGCGAACACCTTGATCTTGGACTTCTAGCCTCCAGCACTATGTGAGAGCAAGCATCTCTTGTTTGTGGTACCGTGTTACAGCTGCCCTAGCAAACCAACACCTTTCCCTTTTCCTCCCTAAATTCCTGTTCTGATGTGGGAGCAATGCCTCATGGGTTCTCTCCGCTGCTAGGGGTCCTGCAATTCCCCACCCCCTGGTGTTATGTGGCCTGCGTCACAGGGAATAGAGGTCAAGGTTACTAGCTCGCAGCAGCAGCTTTGGGCAGTGCTGACATTCCCATCCATGACAGCCCGTCAAAGCAACATTTCCCGCAACTGACACTCTAATATGCAGCTGAGACACACAGGCATTTCGCTACCTTGTCATTGTGATGTGTTGGCTGTCTGGCTCGCTTACTTTTTGCCCCAGCAAAATTCCACAAAACTGATGCTCAGAATCATAGACTGCAGCCACAGCTGCGCTCCTCTGGCCATGTTCTGCTACACTGATATCTGTCCCCGAGGAATCCGTGGCGCTCTGGCACACTGACCCCTCCATATGCTGACCTTCCTTTCAGGACACCAAGGGTGGTCAGCCTTCCCAGTCCCCCAGCTAATGAGTGTTCTGTATGTTTGTCTCTTTCTCTTTGTGTCACTCACCTGGTCCTCCAGCTTGCCCTCTACCCTGAACTTGCATTCTGCTCATCCTCACCTGTAGCCCTTGGCATTGGCCTTGCCCTACACTGCCTCCTCCTGATTGGATGCATGATCCCCACTCTCTCTCAATCCAAACACTCCAGACCTATTCCAGGTCTCTCACACCCCGCTGATTGTGCAGAGGCCCATAGGAGCTGCCTCTGATACAACTCAGAATCGTCTCTTTCCCCAAGGGAGGCCTTTCTACAGGCTGGTGGTACCCCATTAACTGTTTTAACTGAAAACACACCTGACACTAAACATGGGGTGTCTTCCAACACCAACAGCCAGTTTTCCGATCCTTTCACACCAGCTGGGTGTCCAACCATTCAATTAAATTTTGACATGAAATACCCAGAGTTAACATCAGACTCCATGAGGTAAATGGCTCAGTCCTGTAATACTGTCCCCCTGTGGCAGATGCCAGTTTTAAGTTCGGGGCCTCCCAAACTTCTGACCCCACTGTCTATAAATTGAGATTTCCCATGATGCTCTTCTCAGGTTTGATTATTTTCTAGAGCAACGCACAGAATGCAGGGAGCCACTTTATTTACACTTACAAGTTTATTCCCAAGGATACAACTCAGGAAGAGGCAATTGGAAGAGAAGCACAGGGTGTGGTGTAGGGGAGGGGCGTGTCAACACCCCCCCCCCCCAACACCTGTATTCATTAACCGGGAAGCTCTCCAAACTTAGTTACTTTTATAAGGAGGTTTCCTTATGTAGGCATGATTGATGACATCATTGCTATTGGTGATTAACTCAGTCTCCAGCACCTTTCTCTTCCCAGAGGTTAGGGTAGGGGTAGGGTAAAGGAGGTGGATGGGGACTGAAGTTCCAACCCTCCAATCCAGTCCTAATCTTTCAGCCCCCCCCCCCCAGCTAACTAGGGGCTCCCAATTGTGGACACCTCATTAGCATACAAAAGATACTCTTAATATTCTGGAGATTCCACTGGTCTTAGAAGCTGTGTGCCAGGAACCAGGACAAAGACCAAATCTTTACTTTTTTTTACATCACACCCATGCATGTGTGTCATTTCAACAAATCCCTATTTTCCCAGAGTAATGAATGAGCCTGTTTGTCGCTGCTGAAAGATCCCCAAGTGTCCTCTTTTCCTGTGCTGACTCCCAATATCTCCCTTTGCCTTTTCTTATTTCCTCCACCCACCCCTGCAATGCTGGAGTTCTGGGTTCTAAGCTCAGCTGCTCTAGGTGCTAGTTGGGTGACCTTGGGCGAGTCCCGCCCTCCCTCTTTTCTCATCTATAGAATAAAGGTAGTACTAATAGTACCCACCCCACAGGGTCGTTGTGAGAAGCCAGTGGGGCACACATGTAAAGCTCTGAGCAAGGGCATGCATAGAGCAAGGCGCTCAGAAAACAGGGAGGTGGTTCGAGCTCTGGAGCCAGATGCCAGAGCTCGACTCTCTGGGCTTACTCCACTACTTACTAGTTGTGTGACCTTGGGAACATAGCTTAACATCTCTGGTCACTATATGTAAAATGGATACATCATTGATATTCACCTCCTAGAATTGCTGTGAGAATGAAAAGGCTTAATGTGAAAAGGGTTTAGATTAGTGTCTGGCATACAGTAAATTCTATGCAAGTGTTAGCTATTAGTGATCATATTACTATTAATTATGTTCGTGTCACATATACTGTTAGTTATAATTACATAAGTGTTAGCTGCTATTACTCACTACATTTCCTTTGGATGACACCACATCAGTGGAATTCTTTCACTCACCAACTTGTGACGTCAGAACCACCATCTTGCCACAGTGTTTCACCACATCATCCTTGTCCCCTCTATCTTGGTGCTCTGCCAATTTCCCCTTTGGCAATCCATTCAAGCTTCTAATTTCAGGCCACAAGTGGCTTCCTTAGGGAAGGCCCTCTGAGTCCTTGATAAGTCAGTTGCTGTTATGTGTGCTCATAAGGACACGTGCTCTTGTACACCGCACTGTTTATGATTGTCATTTTACCTCTGTTTCTATGATTATCTGATTCAAGGTTGTCTCCTTCCCTCCCTTGACCATAAACACCCTGACATCACTGATTTGTCTATTTGTTGCTCATCTTTTTATTTATTTATTTATTTATTTATTTATTTATTTTTACAGGGACAGAGAGAGAGTCAGAGAAAGGGATAGATAGGGACAGACAGACAGGAACGGAGAGAGGTGAGAAGCATCAATCATTAGTTTTTCATTGCCGTTACAACACCTTAGTTGTTCATTGACTGCCCTCTCACATGTGCCTTGACCATGGGTCTTCAGCAGACCGAGCAACCCCTTGCTGGAGCCAGCAACCTTGGGTCCAAGCTGGCGAGCTTTTGCTCAAGCCAGATGGGCCCGCGCTCAAGCCGGCGAACTCGGGGTCCTAAACCTGAGTCCTCCGCATCCCAGTCCGACACTTCATCCACTGCACCACTGCCTGGTCAGGCTTTGTTTTTAATTTTAAAATAAATTTTTATTTTTCTCAAGTGAGAAGTGGGGAAGCAGAGAGACAGACTCCTGAATGCACCCAACCGGGATCCACCCGGCATGCTCACCAGGAGGTGCTGCTCTGCCCATCTGGGCCATTGCTCCGTTGCAACTGGAGACATTCTAGCACTGGAGGCGGAGGCCATGTAGCCATTTCAGCACCCAGGGAAACTTTGCTCCAGGGGAGCCTTGACTGCCAGAGAGGATGAGAGAGTCAGAGAAAGGAGAGAGAAAGGAGAGGCAGAAGTGTGGAGAAGCAGATGGGCACTTCTCTTGTGTGCCCTGGCCGGGAATCGAACCTGGGATTTCCACACGCTGGGCTGACGTTCTACTGCTGAGCCAACTGGCCAGGGCTTGTTGCTCATCTTTTTAATCCTAGTGCTGACACTTTGTAGGAGCCCAATAATTATTTGTTGAACGAACGAGTAAATGAATGAATGAATGAGTGAATGCATGAAGGCCCCTTGTCATCCTTTTCCGTGTTTCCTTCAGCCCTTGGTCCTGACTCCCTTTTCTTGGGGTCTGCATCAGAGCTGGGTTTCTCAGTCCATTCCCTGATGTCATTCTCTGAGCTCCAAAGCTGGGGGAGGGGGCAGAGGAGCATTGACCTGGGGCTGGGGGATCAGAGGTGCAGGCAACCCCCACAGCTGGACACACAGGCAGGGAGTACCTCCTCCAGGAAGATCCCTGGGTCAGTGTTTTCAGCCCTGTATGGGTGGGAGACAGTCTTTCCTACAGTGGGACCTTCTCATTCCTTTTAGTTCCTACTGTTTTTGACACATTCCTATGCTTACTCTTCTGATTTCAGAATCTCTCAGGTATGATTGAGACTTCCTAGAAGTGTTTCCCTAGCCTATCTGGGGGTGGGAGGAGATCTCTTGGGGCCCTGGTTCCACGTATCAGTCTTGAATGGAAATTTTGAGCATGGCAGGGTGGTCTAGCCACCCATCACAAGCGATACTGTGCTTGGCTAGGAGTCGAGTCCAGAGATCTGCAACCTCTTCTGTCAATGTGCTGGTTCTAGCTCCGACTTCAGCATCCCTCTGATCTTCTTGAATTTGGGCTCTAGTCTATGTAGCTGCCCACCTCATGGGGTTGCATTCATGCACAGGGCTGGATGTGGGTCTGAGTCACGTTTGTGGAACAAGTGTGTTTGAGTTCTGGCTCTGCCACCAATTTTCTGACCTTGGGCAAGTTGTGTCACCTCTGTGAAACTTTCCTCTTTCACAGAAACTCATAGTTTGTCGTGAGTACCTATCTAGCAAGAAAGTAGATGAGAGATATTGTGAATGGTGAATTTTGCAGCCAATTTGTCTTCAGTCTAACACTTGCCCTCAGCCCTTCTGACACCTACTGACCTCTGAACCATCCTCCACCTTCTCTTCCTTCTCTCCTGGCCTTGACCCAGTCCCCACCCATGTCCTGGATCCTGTCCCCTCCATTCATCGAGCTCCCACCCATCAATGTAGTTCCAGTTATTTTATGCACAAGCATATTTATGTTCTACTTACAAAACAAGTTCCCACAGCCATAAATCCCTGGGACATAGCACCTTCTTCTTCACACACATGGCTTACTTTTCCTTCAGGGTCAAATTTCTAACAGGAATTGTCTAGAATTCAAATCCTGGTGCTACTTGTAGCTGTAGGCAAGTTCTTTTATTTTTGTGCCTCAGTTTCTTCATCTGTAAAGTGGGTCTAATAATGCTTCTCTTGTAGGAATGAGAGGATGATTGAGTGAGATAGCCCCTGTTGAGCATACAACACAGTCTGGCACATATTAAGAGCTAATTATATAATTTGTGGTTATTATTGGTTTTATGTCCCCATCTCCCATGTTGTTCACCATTAGCTTGACTTCCACCCCCATCTGAACAAGAACCGCTCTGGTTTGAATCACTGATGACTTCCAGTGGCCATTCCCTATCTCCCTTCCTGACACCCTCCCACTTCTCTGCTGTCTTGGACACTGCAGTGGGAATTATCAGGGAAAGGTAAAAGGTTCCAGAAGTCCTGTGGGGGGTACCCCGTCAAGTAGTGGCAAATGGGCAGTTCATGGGACAGCCCAGCAATGAAAGGAGGGCTGATACAGGGTTGGTCATGTCATCGGTGCTCAGTGTTCATTGAATGAACAGAAGGACCTTCAGGAGGAGATCTGACCTGTAAGGAAAAGGACTTCCATGAGCTCCAGCAGGTATGGAAATTGTGATAGGCTGAGGGTAGGTCATTTCAAAGATGTTCAAAAGGAGTTTGGATTGACAGGCCCTTGAGGACAGGGAGGGTATTTTATTTGACTAGTACAGAGCAGTATCTGAAATTTTCTGTTGAATACACAAAAACAGGGTGAATGTTCCCCTAGGACCAATACACAGCCCAGACTGTGCAGTTCTGACAAGCAACAGGGGGCTAATGCTTCCAGGGGTGAGCTCACTGTTCTACCTCTGTAGTTCTGGGAAGGAATAGCTTTCTCCTGTTAGTTCAGGCAGCCTGGCTCTTGCCTTGCACAGAGGGCCTGGTTTGATCTCTTATTTATTATAAAGAATATTTTCTGTTTTATGAGTGTAAGGGGTGGAGTTTCAGGAGCCCTAGTTTTTACTGCTGACTTTGCCAGCTAGTCTGTTGGGAACCCTGGCACTTCAAATGGCCTCTCTCACACTGCACTCATTCTCTCACTCATTTATTTTCGTTCATCATTTCGTTCATCAAATGTATTGAATGCCCTGAGTCCTGAGCCAGGTGGAGGAGACGCTGGAAGGAAGAAACATGGAAACTACTGATGGTAGGCTAAACAACAGCCCCAAAGGTACCAGTGTCTGTTTCCCTGGAACCTGTGTCTGTCAGCTTTATGGCAAAGTGAACTTTGCAGGTGTGATTAAGCTAAGGATCTTGTGATGGGGAGCTCATCCTGGATTATCCAGGTGAACCCAAAATGTAATCACAAGTGTTGTTAAATGGAGGTTGAAGAGACTTGGCACAAGAGGAGCAGGTGATGCAAGCAAACACTAAAGTGATGCTCCTGCTCTTTGAAGATAGAGGAGGGGCCACAAGCCGAGGAATCCAGGTGGCCTCTAGAAGACGTAAGAGACACGGAAATCGATTCTCCCCTAGAGGCTCTAGAAGGAACCATCCCTGACAACATCTTGGCTTTAGCTCATTGAGGCTGATTTTGGGCTTCCGAATTCCAGAACAATGAGAGAACAAATCTATGTTGTTGAAACCACTAAGTTTGTGGAGTTTGTTACAGTGGTAATAGCAAACTAATATACTGCCGTAAGGTATTCCCTAGGGGAGGAAATAAGCACCTTGCCATAGACAGGGGTAAGTGCTCTAATAGGGTACAATGGAAGAAGGAGGGATGTGACCCACCCTGTGGGATGGGGACGGTGGGCTGGAGGGCTTGCCCCAGGATGAGCTGCTTGCTGAGCTAGGTCTTGAAGAATGGGTAAGGATTCCTCCCCAGGTGGACAGTGGTGGAGAGGGGAGAGGAGCCTTGGGAATGAAAAATACCACGTGTGAAGTCACACTGGCAGTGTGAAATAGCAAGGCATATTTGCAGAGCTCTGGAAGCTGGGGAGTGGATGGAAGCTCCGACTATAGGAGATGGGGCTGGAGAAGTAGCCGGGTTAGCTCCTGGAGGGTCTCTGTGTCAGGGAGTTGAGACATGACCCAGCAGGCAATGGGAAGCTTTCATGGTGACTTGCATAAACGGCCCTATCCTTTACCCCTCCCTGTACCCACGCCCATTGCTAGGTGACTTTGCATCAATTCCCATCAGGGGCAGAGTACATTTTCCCAACTCTTGACACTTGTTCAGCTGTGTGTTTTGCTTTGGACAATGGGATGATGCAGACTGACCATGTGTCAACTCTGACCCTAGGTCTGGAGAGGCCTTGAATATTTCTGCTGGTCTCAGGAGAAGATGTGCCCCAGTGAAGCCAGGTCAGAGATGAGTCACCAGCTTATCTGAATACCATGAATGGTGACTCAGCCAAGGTCAACTGAACTCAACCAACCCAAAGATGTACAACCTATAACAGATGACAGTTATTCTAAGCCACTGAGTTTTGGAGTGACTTGTTATGCAGCAATAGCTCACTGATACACCAATGTTTGGTGGAGGAAAGTGACATGACCAGATCTATATCTTATTTTATTTTTTTAAAGATATTTTATTTATTCATTTTAGAGAGGAGAGAGAAAGAGAAAGAGAGAAAGGAAAAGAGAGAGAAGGGGGGAGGAGCAGTAAGCATCAACTCCCATATGTGCCTTGACCAGGCAAGCCCAGGGTCTTGAACCAGTGACCTCAGCATTCCAGGTTGTCACTTTATCCACTGCACCACCACAGGTCAGGCCCAGATTTGTATTTTATAAAGAACCTCTTTGGTGTTGAGACAGTGGAGGATGGGTTGGAGCAGGTGAGAGGCAATGAGGGTCTTCCCTGAGGCAGGAGCACGGAGGAGGAGACAATCCAGGAGGCAGATTTGACCACAAAGCTAAGTGACAAGTTAGACATGGGGGTTGAGGGAGAGAGAATATTTGGATGATGTCAAGTTTTCGGGTATTGGAAATTGGGTTGGAATAGGGTCCACATGTTGGTTCACAGTGCTGTGGCCAGGACAGGTATAGTTCCAGATCTGAGGCTGGAGTTTTGGCTATAGACTTAGACCAGGGAACCATCAAGAATGAGTGATAGAGAACTAGGGATGAACTAATGAAAGCAGATGAGGGTCTTTACAATGGGCAGAAAAGGAGCCAAGTTGTGAGCCCTGAGAGCCCTCACCATTAACGGGGGAGCTGGTAGAAACCACCAAAAAGTGATGGAAGAGAAATGGAAGAGGAGGCGGGAGAGCCGGGGAGAGCTGGACCCAGAGAGCCCAGGGAGGGGGCACTTGGGGAGTAGGAAGTGGATAGTCAGCAGTGTCACAGATGATGAAGACCAAGGAGATCATGGAGGGAATCTAGGGTCTGGCCAGTGGACAGTCATGCGTCACCTTGGAGAGAGCAGTTTTGGAGGCAGACGGCAGTGGCATGCAGCGGGGTTGGGGGCGTGGGAGTGGGGCAACTGAATTAAGAAAAACCCTTTTGAGTAGCCTGATGTCGAGCGGAGCAGAGAGAGGGCATGGGGTGGGGGCACTGCTTGTTTGTAGTCTGGAGGCCGGGGTATGAGTTGCTGTTGAGGGCTTTGGGCAGAGGAGAGACATGGTTTAATTTAATCTGTGAAAAATGATTGCTTGGGCATGAGTGTGGCTACTGGGCTGTAACCTGGGGTGCGTTAGGAAACAAGGGGACTGGTAAGGAGACTAGTTTAATGGTTCTGGAGAGAGAGGACGGTGGCTTCGAGCTGGGAGGTAGCTGTGCAAGTATAAGCAGCAGTCACATTTGGAATTTTGGGTGACATTTAGACTAGAAGGACTAAGCTGTGGATTGGATTATGTATGTGCGTGTGTACATGTGTGTGCATGTGCGTGCGCGCACAATTACAGGAATGTAGTGCGACTCCCAGGCTTTTGCCTGAGTAACTGGTTGGAGCAGGAACAGGTTTTGTGCAGGGGGAAGGTGTGGAATTTTTTTACCTTCGAGATGCTGAGTTTAAAATACTTGTTAGAAATGCAAATTTAGATATCAAGAAATCAGTTAAAAACGCACATCTGGTGTTCTGGGAGAGGCTGGGGCTCGAGAAATGCAGGAGTCATCGTAAACACGTAAACACGGAGCACTTCTGTGTCCTGCGGCTGGGTCAGGGCTCCTTGGGAGGGAGCGGAGCTGGAAATACTATCGGGTTGTCTTCTCTGTGAGACTTTATAGCCCTCATCTGCTTGTGTGTGGCTGGGTGCCAGTGCCTAGCACACTGCCTAGCACATAGTAGGTGCTCAACAAGTGCTCATTTGAGGAAGGAGATAAATGAGTATCATAGAAGTTGGTTGGGTTAAGGAAGTGAGAGGTGTTAGTGAGGTGAGGGCCATTGTGTGGACAGAAGTTACCTACTTACTGTCCAGGAAGGGATGACCTTTCTTCCTTCTGACTTTCCCACCATCATTCATTTGTGTCTGTGGTTTCCTCTGTCTGGTACTCCAAGCCAGGCTCCACACGGGCAAACCCTGCCTACCCTTCCCTCCAAGCCACTGAATTCCCTGAGCAGCTCTGCTGCCCAGCTCTCTTTCCTCATCCACAAGGATGCTGAGACTCCTTCAAGTCCCCAGAGTCACACTAGGTTGATGGGTCACTTGATAGAGAAATGAGGCATGTTCAGCAAATCTTGTTTAAGGGGCACCCATGGTGGGCCCTGGTTGCCGAGACCAGCTCAGCCATGGGTGTGCACGAAAGGAAGGCCCTGCAGGACTTAAGAAAAAACACACATAGGACACAACATAGAGAAAAGATGGGTACAGGGGACTCCCAGCCTCTAGGACTGAGAGCCCAGAGCTCTGCAGCCTCATTGTATTTACTGGTCTCTTTGCTCATCAAGCAAATTAGTAGAGCCTGGGTCAAATTAGCCGACAGTGGACTCAGGTGCGGAGAAAGATGACTGACTGATGCCCCCCAGGCATGTAGGAAAATGACCATAGGAATCAGCTGCTTCCTATAAACAACCACAGTAGTGCTTGCTGGGGCAGCGTTCTGCCCCCACAGGACTTGGCGTTTTGAAGTCCACACCAAAGACTTGTCTCAAGGCTGCAGTTTAATCTCTCAGCCATTTTCCTACATCTGGTGATCACATACACGACTTAATTCTCATGTGTGCACAAACCGGATGTCCTAGATCCTTGCCACGGTGGAGGTGGAGGTCAAGTTAGGAAAATGCACCTTTTCATTTTGCAAAATGAGTGCTTTAAAATCTGCTTTGTCTTAGAGAAGGGGCATTTGTCAGACCAAGTTCTGCTTTTTCTCTCTGGCCCACAAGGCCTTGCATGGCCACGCCCCTTTGTGCCTCTCACTTCTGCTTCCCTGGCTGTGATTTACTGGTTAAATTCTGTTCAGAAAAATAGTTACTTTTTTTTCTTTTTAATTGAAATATATTTGAAACATACCATGGTGTAAGTTTAAGGTGTACAACACATGATTTGATACATTTTCATATTTTTGTCAGCTCTTTAACCGACCTGAGCTTTGGTTTCCTCATTTATGCAATGAGAATAATAACATCTGCCTGCTAGGGTTGTCTCAAGGATGGAATGAGATCATGTATTTGAATGCTCCGAGCATAGCTCTGGAAACCTGCATGCACTGAGAAGTGGTCATCTGGCTCCCTGCCTTCATTCCTCTCTTTCTCTGCCTTCTGGTTCGGAAACTGTCAGGAGTCACTCAAGCTCTGCCCGTGCTGCTGGAGGGGGAGGAGGAGGGGGAGGACAGAGGGTGGATGTCCTGGCTGGCTCATCTGTTGGGGGACCAACCATCCAGGTTTGCCTAGAACGGAGGGGTTTTGGAGACACGCACTTGCAGCGCTGACAGCAGCCCTAGGCTCTGCCTGTACTATTTCCGACCCCATTTTGGATGAGGTTTGGAGGGCTGGCATCATTCTAATTCTCATGGTTCCAGCCTCAGCCAGAGGTACTGGTCCTTGGCTCTGCCAGATGGGTTTTTAATTTTTTTCTCTCCCCTATTTAGCCAAGGGCTGTCCATCTCTACTCACTTTGGGAATGGTTCAGAGCTGCAGGCATGCGACCCTGAAACTATCAAAGACACCAGTGTTAGCTCCTTCCCATCAGTGGTCACTGACTCCAACCACATGTGGGGGTGCCGCTCGACACCACTGTGCCGCATGCGAGTCAATTACTGTGCATCTCCCCAGACGGCATCCTCCGTCCGGCTCTGCTGGGATATTATCAAGACTCCTCTGCTGTTTTATTTTTCTGTTCTCGACTGACCTGAGAAGCAGGTCTCTGAGAAGCAGCTGTCATTTCTGCTGCACAAGCTTGACACTGCACCTCCCAGGCTAGGCAGGCTGCTCAGTCTGCTCCCCTGGACTCTTCATATCAGCTCCAGGAAGTCAGGGCCCTATCCTCGCAGGTGGCCTGTGCCAGTGGGTGGTGTGATTTCCCCCTGGGAAAGAGCCCATGTGAAAAGGTCCCAGGCTCTCCTGGGCATAAATGACCTGTGGACTTTGAGGCGTTTGACTCAGAAAGACCCGGTTTTCATTCCCAACTCCTCCATTAACTACTAACTCACTGTGCAACCTCAGGGCCATAAACCACCCTCTCTGATCTTGCTTCCTTTTTTTATCTGCAATGGGGGAGTGATTATACCTTCCACACAAGACCACTAAGGAAGAGCACTTGACACAATGTGGGTGGGTACCTAGCAAGAATCTGCTGAGAGCTGGCCCCTCCTTTCCTATTTCCCTTGCTGTGGGACCTTGGTCTGTCTGTCTCTCATCCCACTGGTGTTACAAACTCTGCTAGCGTCAGAGATAATAATAAGCAAAGGCAGTCATGGTGTGACTTTTTTCTTCACAGGCCTGGTAGAAGTTAACCAAATGCGACACAGCCTTTTAAACATGGATTAGTCACATGCAACTTCACCAGGGCATTGGGGGTGGGGACTCAGTCTTGGAAAGGAAGAGAAGCCTCTTTCATATTCCTCCTCCCCTTCCCCTCTTTGTCTGAGCATCGGGGTGGCAGACTGATCTTGGGCTGGATGTGACCTCAGGGTGCTATCCCAAGTCTCCCTTCTCTGTGGGTGAGCTGAGATCTTGGGAGAAGCCCCTAGGATTTTCTGAGCTCCATTTGGTCATTGATAAATTGGGGATATATAAATCTACCTAATCAGGGCCTTAGGGAGCCTTCAACAAGAGGATGGGCACATCCACTCGCTGCAAAAAACAAAGGCTGCATGCACGGAGGAGTGTGAATGCAGTTATATGGCTTTCCTCTGAGTCAGTTCAGTGTTATTCTTTCCTTATAGCCATTTCAGGTGCAGGGGGTGGGACATAAGGGGCTAGTTTTGACGGTAGGTGGTAGGGGAGGACCAGTGAGGGCCCTGGGAGAAGGGGCGGAGGGAGTGCTGTAGACAAAAAGCTCACTGTCTCTCCCTGCCTTGCCCGCCCTGCCTGGCTGCATTGATTTACTTGAAAGTTTTTAATGGGTTATAATTGAAAAAGGCCTGGGTGAGATTTGCATATTGATTTGACATTTAAGTATATGATTAAATAAAAGCTGACTGAGGTCATCACTTGACTAAATTGGCTTAATGAGTGTTGATTACCCTGTGCATGTTAATTTAATTTATCCTGATTACTCCATCTATCTTTCTCAGGGATCTATTAGCACCTTTGACTCAATTGTTCTTGATAGCCCAAGAAGCAGGACAGGGGTCAGTGGGGGGTGGTCCCTGGTCTGTCTGACTATCCATCTGGCTGTCCATTGAGCCCCAGAGGTTCTAACCCCTTGTAGTATTTTCTCTCTCTGTCTGCCACCCTCTTCCTCCTAATCATAGAATCTGATCACTAAGTTTCTAAACAGGAGTGTTGCCATGCTGCTGCCAGAGAGAAATCAGGTGCTGTAGGGGGGCAGAGGAGTGGGGGTGAGTTGCGAGACTGATGAGAAGTGTCTCCTCTCCTCCCGCCCCTTACACCCTCCCCTCCTGACACTCACAAATACACCTTTGGTGTCTGAGCCCTCTGGGGCCACATGAAGAGTCTGCTCCTTTTTCCACAGGTAGCACAGCCTTTCTGAAGAGGGTGACCCTGACAGCTGGCTTCGATGTCTTCTGTTTGCCCCTCCAGACCCACTCTCTGCCCTTCTCCAGCCTGCTGACTATATGGACCCATAAACGGGCTCTTCTGCTCTGTGGCTTCCTGGTGAGTTCAGCCAATGGGCACCCCCAGCAGGAGACAGGAGGGAGGGAGGGAGGAGAGTGAGGTTGGGATATACTTTCCCCGGTTCCTCCCTGCTGGCTGACCAAAGGTCTGACTGAGTCTCTGTGGGCTGACTGGCTTCCAGCCTCTCTCTCTGGGTCCACTGTCATCCCTCCCCTGCCCCTGCAGCACTAGAGTGGTCACGCAGTACTAGTTTCCCTCCCAAACAAGCCCGAGTGGACTGCACTGCCCCTATGCTTCCCCTAACCCTTGATGGTCAACCTTTTTATAAAAACTGTCCACTCGTAGTGCTGGTCAACCTGGTCCATGAGTGGGCAGTAGGGACCAGGTTGACCAGCACTGCGAGTGGGTGGTTTTTATAAAAAGGTTGACCATCAAGGCAAGTCCTTGCCAACACCTTGGTTAATAGACCTTTCAAAACTCTCCTTAAATTACCCAGTTTCAGTGTGCCATCTGTTTCCTGCTGAGACCCTAACTGATTCAGCAGGCAACATATTTTCCCACTCAAAAATCAGGATGCACTGTCTGACAAGTCCAAGCGTGACTGCAGGACCCAGGACCCAGGCCACACCAGCCCAGTGGTACTGCTCTGTCCTGCACCCTGGGTTCTGAGCACTGGTGGAGAATTTGCCCACTGAGGACTTCCTCTGCCTTTGTCTTTCTGCCTCCTCCTGACAGCTCCTTCCCCTCACTGGCTGTACCAGCCCATTGACTCTCCTGGAGCCCTGATTCCACACCCCCAACCCCAACCCCCTCACTCTCTGCAGACACACCTACCTCCAATTTCGTTAGAAAGAGGCCATTAGTCGGGAGTGCTCCTTAATGCTGGGCCTGCCTCAGTTCATCTTCGAAGGAAGGATCGTATTTTCAGAATCTTTTTATCCAAGACACTGTATCCTTTGTATGTCCAAGACCTTTGCCCTGTATCCTTTCCCAGTCACTTTCCCGGGGGACCCCACCATTGTAACTTCCTCTTTATTGACTTTTCCCCTTCAGTCCAAAATCATGCACAGATCTCTCCCTCCTCCACTCATTCTCTTCTCCTTACTAGGCAAATCCTTGTTGAGCCAGGCACTCACGTTTTCTGTTTCTCCAGCTGTTCTGTCTGCACCCCTCCATGGCTGCTGCTCTAGCCAGCTCACCAATGACCCCCACAATGACAGTTCCAAAGGACCCCTCTCAGACTGGACTGAAGGTCACCAAAAGCAAACCACCTCTCTCCTTTTCTGGGCCAGCATGGAGATGCTCTCCCCTTACTGCCCAGTGTAAGGAGCTCCAGGCCTCAGGAGCTGGGGAGGGGAGCTGAGATGTGATGTTGTCCTGACCCATCTGCCTGGATCAGTCACAATCAATGGGCCAACCGGCAGACATCTCTGCCTAGAGCCCACCTTTCATCCCGCCGGGCATCTGGACATGATGCAAGTAGCTCCTTTCTGTTCTCTCTCTTCTCATTAGAAAAGGTCCCCCTCCAGTGTCTGAAAGGCCATGCATTTGATTGAATCAACCCCTTCCTCTCTGTCCCAGATAACAAACCCTAGTTCTGGCCTCCTCCTCTCATCCCTGGCCTGTTAGTACAGACCCTTCCCAGCTCTCCTTGTCTCTCAACACTCCTTCCTGTCCATCCTCTGGTCACAGCAGCCAAAGAAACTGTCCTCTGCACACTCTGATTCTGTTAGTACCTCTCTGCCTAAAACCCTTGGTGGGTCCCCATCACTGGCCGGTGCAAGGGCAATCATTTTTAGCCTGGCCGAGTATGGTCCCAGGGGTCTCCCATTTATCCTTCAAGGCCCATTCACAGGTCTTCTCCCTAGGATAAATGCCTTGACCCACCATCTCCAGCCGAGTTCCCTAGCTTCTGGTCAACTCCCAGAAATCCTTGGCGTTCACTGGCTCCTAGCTGCATCTCTCCATCTCTGCCTCTGTCATCACGTGGCACTCTCCCTGTATGTCTCTTGTCTCTTCTCCTATAGGGACACAAGTCCTATTGGATCAAGGATCTACAGTAGTACTCCAGCATAACTGCATCTTCACTTATACCTGCAGAGAACTTAGTTTGAAAGCAGACCATATTCAGAGGTTCTGAGAAGTTAGGGCTTCCCCCTGTCTTTTTGGAGGACACAGTTCAACCCACTAGAGTTGGTGTGAGCTGTAGTAAGAAGGGAAAGGCTTAGAATGGAAGATATGGAAGAAACACCAGACCCATCTGGGCCTGGGGCTAGGCCAAATCTGGCTTCTTGTTTTGGGGCCCTGAACCTGGAGAGGGGCCACAGGACTTCTGGCTCAACCCCACCTAGTTGGGCTGTAGGTAGGGTGACTCAGAAATGGGGCTGTCAAGCTTGAGGGCATCCTTGAGACACAATTCTGTGTTTCTGGCATATTTCCCTCACCTTATGGAGTGGAAAATTTAACATTTTTTGAAAACTTGGAAAGCTTAGGTTAAAAAAAAATTAACCTAAACCTTTTATTTTCCTCTGTGGAGAAAAATAGAAATTTGGGAAAATCTGAGACATATGCAATCCTTATTTTTGCAGCATCCTTTTCATATCTAAAGTCACTGTCTTAATTTAGGAGTGCAAACTCAACTTTATGTAATGTGGTTTGCTCAATAAAATGATCATATTTGGCAAATTCAATCAAAAAACTATAGCTTGCTCAGACAATGATGGCAAATTTGCTAATTGAGTGATGCATTTAATGTTTTAGACTTTGTGACAAATGGAAGTCTGTGCAGCTGAGCTCCAAGCATGAGCTCCTCTGAGGTGGGCAGAAAAAGGTAACAGTTTGATAGAAGGAAGGACTAACACATCATAAGACAACACACATATGTGTTGTATATAATACAAATATATAGAACATCACTGCAACAAGTCATATTAAACAACAACATCAACAGCAACCATGACTTACTAACTGTGTGTTATACTCTCTTGTTTCACTTAATCCTTGGAGACAGGGTTGTCCCATTATACAGGTGAAGAAACTGAGGTTCAGCAAGATTAAGCCACTTGCACAGAGTTTTACAAACCAGTAACTGGTTGTAGTTCCAGACGCATTAGGAGTTGAACCTCAGTTCACTGACCAGTAAATACCTCTGTCTGTCGTGACACTCGAAAGCCATCAACACTGGCCAGACAGGAGTGGTGTCTGTTTCTTGGATTTAGTGTTGTCCACTAAATGAGGCAGATACGGATGTCTCCTGCATTAGGAAGTAAGTAACCTGAGAACACAAGGAACACAAGGGTACCTTGGGGTCCTACACGGACTAGGGCAGGGACAAGGCAAGGGTCTTGGATCCTAGGGGGGGGGGAGCAGCCTGAAAACGCAAGACAAGAGCAGCCAGGCCTCAGGTGGTGAGCGAGGGCAGATACTCACGGGGGAGGCAGATGGAAGGGGGCGCTACTGGAGGTGATGGCACCCAGAGCCTGCCTGTACAAGCCAGAGATGGCGCTTGGAGCGTATACCAAGCTGAGCTGGGGAGGAGCTATTTTTGAAAGTCCGCTTCAAGTTTAGGAGATGCCAACTTTCCACAGAGACAGAGTCCGGCATAGGGGAAGGGGGAGGGCGGGGTCCAGGAGGAAGACAGACACAAAACCCAGAAAGGGAGTTAAGGCAAATCAGACAAAATCCCTGATGTTTTGCCCTTGGACATAGTCTCACTTCTGATCTGTCACTGTCAGCAGTTGCTGCTTCTGTACTTTTACTAGTTCATTTTGTAGCATCTCCAGTGGCTTTGGAAGAGGCAGTCCCGGAATCCCTGCCTCCTCTTCACCTAGGTTTTCCTGCCCTCCCAACCTCACAGTGGCTGGTAGCACTGACTTATTTCTGGGTCACCAAATCTTCCCCAGCCCCATGAATCCCCTTCTATTTCCTCTCCACCCTCCATCACCAGGTTCTCTGGGCTCCAGGTGGCCCTTCCTCCAGGAGGAGGAAGCTGGTTTCCTGGGCAACGACTGGTGGGGAATGGGGGAGATGGGGAGAAGGCTGGTATTCCTGCTGGGGAGGGCTTAGAGGAAGCATATGCCATCCCGGCTGCCCTGTGAATTATTCAGCGGCCGTGAGAACTGACTCACTCCCCAGTCTGCCAACGTCTTCCAAAACCTTCCTGCTGTTTCCTCTTCAGCAAGCTCTCTTCTGCCTCTGTCTGGAGGGCCTGCAACCCACTGTGGGCCTCTGTCCTCAGGATGCTCATTTCTGGGCATCTTTGAGTCTCTCTCTTCTTTATTATTATTTATTCTTTTTCTCTTGCTCCTCTGAGACACTGTCTGGCTGTAGCCTTTCTACCAACTACTGTGCTAAACGCACAGACGTGGAAATGGATACTCAGATGGGTGAAATAACCTGTCCCAGATAATACAGTTACGAGTGACAGAGTCAGAATTTAAACTTGGGTCTGGCTCCAGAACCTGTGTTCTGGGGTCTCCCAGTGGCCCTTGGAATGAGGGAGAAGATTCTCTATAGAGTCTGCCCTGAGGCCGCGTGGTAGCCCTATGGAGCAGGTGAGGACAGAACAAGGTTAGTTCTTGTTACATGAACACAGAGCTGCCCACCCATGTACCCAGGGTCGCTCCTTTCACTGGGTCTACTGCAGAATAAGGTTGGTTGGAAGCATCCATCCAAGAAGGCATTTCCAGGCACTCCTGAAACTTTGTTCTTTGCTGGGTTCAGCTGTGACCGGGATTAGATCTACTGCTAGATGGGGAAAAGTGTGGAGGTTGGGTGCTCCCAGCAGAGGGGTTAGCTTGCTCAGGTATGGCATTGGGTTTCTTTAACCTGATGGCTTCAGGGCCTCGCCATTCATCTATGTGGCCAAGCCCGAGTGCATGTGTTCAATGATTGAGGTTAATAGGAACTTGGTTTCCTCCACTTCCCAGTTCTCCCTGCCCTGTTCGGACCATTTCCCTTCCCCTCCTGGAGAGTTCCCCTTGCATAGCTCTCCTCCTCCCTCTGGCTCCTCAGTGGTCCTGCTGGAGCTGCAGTTTCCTTAGGCTGCCCCCCCTCCCCCCCCCGGGGCAGGGTCTCCTACTCTGCTGTGCCCTGGGCCCAGGGAAGGGGGCTGTCCTTGGTTCTGGGTGGCTTCTTTGCTTCTGAGCTCTTCCAGTCACTGAGACCTTCCTGGCCTCTAAGAACTCCCCCTGTACAACATAAATCAGTCATCCCTGGTGACAGCCTTATGTCCCCTCTCTCCTGACTAAAACTTCCCATGCAGACTCACGCCTCTTTACATAGGTACACATTCATTTGAAGCCTTTTGTGCATTGTGGGCATTATGCTGCAATTTGGATAGTGGCCACTAGGTGGGGTCTGGGCTAAAGTCACCTTGAACAAAAGACCTTTCATGGTTGTGGATAATTACTGACATTTAGTTTTCCCAAATCTACACATTGCAATTACAAAACAGAAACAAAAAATGTATGTGCATAAAATATGTATGTGCAGTAGAATTTATTAAGTAACAAGACATAATTAATTTCTAAAGACTGCGTATAAAAAGTGATAGCTAATTTAGAGCAAGATGGAGAAATAGCCAAACATTTAGGTAAATCAGGCATCCTCATTAGCCCTTACCTGCTAATAATAATTAAGCATAATTTTATTTTGACTACCTTTAACTTCTCTTGTTCTTCGGGCAATTTAATTTCGGTTTCTCTGAGGTTTGTCTGAGCCCCTGAGACCTCTGGTTAGCGAGAGGTGTTAAACCCACATGCCTTTGCTTTGTGCGATTTTAACTGCCCCGTTGAAAGAGCCTTATCTATGATTGCTTTCTGCAAATCCCCGGAAAGGCCCTCCATCCCCTTTGTCTTGTGTTCACAGCCCTCGTCTTTCCCCTTCACAGTGAAAACCAGACTAGAGCAGGATCACGCCGCACCTGGGCTATGTTCTCCCATGGCTGTCTTTTTCCCAATTAAGAAAAGCGTTTCCTCACCCTGACCCCTTCTCTTGGCCAAACTTCTCAACCTTTGGAGATGGGTCTTGTCTAAAAGCCCAGCCTGCGTCTCATGTTTGAGGTCCTCCATTAACCTCCTGTCTTTGTAGCGTTTTGGCTCACGTAACCTCTTCTCTGTGGACCCCTGCTCTGTTATTATGGTTTAGAGAGAGGGCAATTCCAAAGATCTCAGACTTAGCTTTTGAAACATGATGAAACACTGTGTAATGACATAAGTGAAAACACACCGTTTCCTCCGAGGGAGCTGGGACCACAGGGAGTTTCCTGATTTGGTGAAGGGTGTGCTCTAGTCCAGGGGGCTTGGCCACCCACAGTCACCCTCCCCCACTCCTTCCTACCTCAGGGAAGAAACCATGGGAGCTACTTTTATGGCTGTCTTCCCCAGACCCTGGCAACCTGTAAGTCCCAGGTCAGGAGGAGAGTAAGTAGGAAAGGAGCGAGGAGCAAGAATGGAGAGAAGGAGGACGGAGACCCCAAGCTCAGCTCAATTGCATTTAGTTCAATATTTGCTAAGCACCTACCAAGTGCCAGGCTCAGTGCAAAGTGCTGAAGTTCAGATCACTATCAGCCATATGATTTGTGGGGTACAGTGCAAAATGAAAACATGGGGTCCCTTGTTCAAAAACTTATTAAAGATTTCAGGAGGGTGACAAAGATCTTGAACCAAATGCGGATGAGAGGGGAGCTAGACACATCCTAAGGTGCCTTGGGGTCCCGAAGAATGCAGTTGGAACAATACCGAAAGTAGAGCCGGAGGCAAGGAGCCTGGCGTTTGTGCTTTACCTGGGGGATGATCCTGGCAAATAGGAGTGAGTGCAGGGACCCTGAGGCTGGGAAGGAGGAGAAGCCAAAGTCACAGTAATTTATCAAGGTTGTTTCTGGGGACAATGGGAGCATGACCCCAGCAGACCTCCTGGAATGCCCTAGAATCCTCCTCCTGAAAGACTAAGAGCTGAGGCACTGGCGCTGTCTCTACCGTCATCCACCCCCAGTGGTTGAAGGATGTCCCTGGGAACACAAGTTTTCTTGAATTTCAAATTTCAAGCCCCTAGAATGTTTGAGAAGGTCCTGGGGCAGAAGTGGCAAGTGGCTGAAATGCTGCTTCTGTGGGGCTTCTCAGAGCCACATGAACGCGAGCTGTGGAGAACTGTCCACCGAGGTGAGGCTGCAACCAGAAGTGGGCAGAGCCTGGCTTGGGGTAGCAGTGGATAAAACGGGCACCTGGGATGCTGAGGTCACTGGTTCGAGACCCTGGGCTTGCCTGGTCAAGGCACAAAGGAGAAGCAAGTTGATGCTTCCTGCTCCTCCCCCCATCCTTTCTTTCTCTCTCTCCTCTTGCTAAAATCAATAAATAAAACCTTTCAAAAGAAGTGAGTGGAGAGGTGGTGACAACACTGAAAGCCTTCTGCTGCAGACTTTTGAGCAGGGGAGGGACATGGTCAATCTGCATGTTGGAGACTCCTTTCTGGCTGCCGGTGAGAACTGGGGCCAGAGGAAACCCAGTAAGAGACACAGAAGCTGCCTTGTGTGAACCCAAAGCCCCTTGAAGGCCATATTCCTCCCCTCCTTGGTTCTAATAATTAGTTCCAGGTCCCTGTCCTCCCAGGGCTCAGTTATTTCCTCTGCTGCGGCAGCAATCAGGGGCCAGGCTGGGCTGATTAGATCTCGGGGGCCAGAGGCAGTGGGCTGGGTTGTTGGAAGTCGGAAGTCGGAAGTCGCTGCCTAAGCAGCCTGGTGCCTTCCCATTTGTCACCCGCGTTAGCATTCACGTGAGGACTTGTCTGGAGTTCAGGCAAACGATCCCAGACAGCCAATGTGGATTTCTAATTTAGAATTTCCGTCCATTTACCAGGGAATCACCCCTAAAGAACACCATTTACGGAGCTGACAAAGGCCAAATTAGATTTCAGATTCCACTACGGTGCGTCTGAGGTGAGGGCAATGAAATAACGGGAGGGAATCGCGAACACCGCGTTTACTGGAGACGTGCTCACTCACATGTCAGCCCCTCTGGGTCTCTCAGTCAGCCCCTCTGGGTCTTAATTCTCTGCAACAGCCTCTGCCACTTGCTTGGTGACCTCTTTGGTTACTGTATCTCTCTCTGCCTCCCTCAGCCTGTATCCCTTGGTCGCCTCACCTCACTCGCTCTCCTTCGTTTCTCATTGTCCTGTTTTCTTGTCTCTGACTCCTACTTTGGTGTCCTGCTGCATTCTCTGTCCACTTCTGGTGGCTGCCGTATTCAGCTGATGGGGACCTCTGTTCCATGTCCCTGGAGGGCTGTGGCAGAGGTAATGCTGCATGTTCACCAAATCCGATTTTATTCCCTCCCTGGGAACATTGGAAGACTCTAATTTTAAGTAGAGGCTCAAAAGGTGAACAGGAGCCAGCCATGAAATGGATGGGGAGGTGGGGGAGTGTATTCCAGGCAGAGGGAACAATGGCATAAGGAAGGGCTTGAAGAGGGAACAGCTGGACCTGGGGACCAAAAGCATCTTGAGATAATGGGAGCAGGTAGAATCAGTCATCCCATTCCTCATTCCCCTGTAGCTTTGTTATGCAACCACATAACTTGCAGTGGCAGGAGCACATTTCTCTGTTTTAATTTAGGGCATGATCATGTGACTTGCTTTGGTCAATGGGGTGTTAGTAGACACGACCCAAGTAAAAGTTTAAATTGTACTTTATGTGGTTGGGCTTGTGGTCTTGTACTCTGCCATGGCTAAGAGAAGGATATGCCCCAGAAGAATGAGAGGTATAATAGATGTCAACTTAAGTCATGATCTAAAGCCAAGCTCAGCTAAGCTCAGACTAGATCAGCAAAACCCCAGCTAACCCATAGACTTCTTTTGGCCATTGAGTTTGGGGCCCGTTTGTTATACAGCATTATTGTGGTACTAACTGATACACTGAAGCAGAGTGAGTGATGGGGGCAGTGGGTTGGGATGAGACTGGAGAGGTAGGTGGGGCCAGTTTATGCAGCATCTGTCAAGGCATGGTAGGGAGTTTGGATGGGAAGCCTTTAAGACCTTTTGCTTTATAGGTATAGGGTATAGATGGGGGCTATTGATCCCCCATATTGATAGGAGAAAATAAGGCCCCGAGAATTTAAGCCAGTTGACCAACATCACAGAGACAGTCTTTAGGAGCCACTATGGCTAAATTTCTCCCCTTTGGGTCAAGTCCAATATCCCAATTTTACTGTGTGACATTCTCTGATCCTGTCTCCAAGCTATTTGGTGTTGACTAATTCTCCCTCTCTCCCTTTCCCCCACACTCCACATGGCCATAAGCTCTATGCTCTTCTCTGTCCTCAGAGCCCTGTGTAGTCCATCAGCACTGCCCTACCTCCTCACTGGCCCAGACCCCTGGGAAGCCATTTTCTCCTGGTCTCCCCACGTCTCTGGTCTCCTGGCTCCATGACATCACTAGTCAGCACAGTCCCGAACCCTGAGCAGACTGCACACCTGTCTCCACTCCTCCTCCTGGCTGCCAGTGCTGCTGAGGATCATTACAGAGCTTGGTTCACAGGTCAGTGAAAAGAGTATGGGGTTTGGCATCTAATGGACTCATGTTCAGATCTCAGCTCTGCTGCTTAGCAGCTGGGTTGGAACAAGTTACTCAATTTCTCTGAGTCTTACTTGCTTTGTTTCTACATGGGGATAATGTGGTCTCCCTCCCTCACTGGATTCTTATGAGAATGAAATGACTTGCACAGAGGCACTCAAGAAATGGGGGTTACTGTGGTTGTGGGTGATGAGAACGGGCCTCACTGCCCTATATGCCATCATATACCCAGGTCTGTCTGTCTTCTGTTACCCACCCCCACCCCAGCTGCTCACCAGCCCTTCCATCTCCACCTTCCTCTCTCACTGTCATACTCTTCAAACAACTTCAACGTGACCTGAACTGTAGATCAAGGTCATCAGCCATGGGCTCCCTCTATCTCCCTCCATTCCCCTCAGTGTTCTCACCCCAGGCCCATCCAGCCAACTGCCCACTGGGCATATCCTCTTGCCTTCTTCAAACCTACTCTGCCATCTGTGCTCTGGACACAGATTAGTAGAGCATCCCTCAAACTCCCTGGGCCAGACATCCCATCTTACCTCCAATATGTGATCAGTTGCCAAGTCCTGTCAAACTGACCTTCCTAAGGGACCACCTGAGACCCTAGCTCTCCTCCTACCTGCCATCTCCCGGGAACCTTCTCTGACCAGCTAGAGAGATAGGCCCCCAGTCACATGCATTTATGCTTCTCAGTACTTCTCCTGGGTAACACTTCATCACATGTGCAATTTAATAAATCATCACATACTTAGTTGTTTAGTGTTGATATGTCAGACCAAGGGAAGGAGCTGTTTCTGTCATGGTTGTTCCTGCATCCACAGTACCTGACATGACTACTGGTATATATCAGGGGCTCAATAATATGTGGAGGGTATGGGTAGCTATAGGGAGGGGTTTGCCATTGGGGAGGGAGGGCAAATGCCCTGTATTTGGTGACTACATAGAAAAGCACAAAGAAGAGCCAGGTGCAGACCCCTGAAACCCTTTGCTCCTGCCCAAAGCCTCTGAAAAAAGCAACTGCTGAGCCTTTTGTTCTTTTGACAGGAGCTGAAGCAGGTACAAGCTCCTTAATCACCTCTCCACAAACTCGGGGAAGCCTCATTAATCCCAGTGAAGGGATGATCTATTGTTTCCTGCTCAGGTCTCTGACAGACTGGCCTTCCTCTGCAGAGGCAGAAACCCCCACTGGAGGAAGGGCCCTTCCCCTTCCCCCTTGCAGTTGACCCACAACTTGAAAGGGTACCCCTGGTGGGGGCTCTTGGCTCAGCTAAGCCCAGGTTGAGCAGACCAGGACCAATTCTCCATGGACGGCCACTCCTCACCTGCTAATGGGCAACATTGGAAAATGTGATAATCTTTGGTGCTGCCAGGGAACTGAGCACTCACATGCACTGTTGGCAGAGGTGGTTGTATGTGTCTGTGCACATGCATGTGTGTACGATTTGCTAGTATGAGTGCGTAAGTCCATCCACTCTGGAGCCAGACTGCTCCAACACTACTGGCGCCTGACAGCTGTGTGAGCTTGGACAAGCCACTCACCGTCTCTGTGCCTTGCTGTCCTCATTTGTAAAGTAGGGATTATAGTAGTACCTCCTCATAGGATGTTATGGGAACAGGTGAGTTAGTGTAGGTAAAGGCTTGGTTTAGGTCTTTTTCTATTGAAACGGAAATACTTCAGAAACCTTACTTCTTCTCCCACCCCAAACCAGGGACCAGAGGGTTGCTATGGAAATTATGGGATGGAGAAGCAGAGCTTTCACTGACTCCTTTTTGGCCAGTGTTTTGGGGTCTCCTTAGGTTTGAGACTCAAACCTCCCCAGCTTCTGCCTTCATGGCTGGAACTGGAGGCCAGGAATTCTGACTTCTTATCCTGGTTTTGCTTCTGACTTGTGTGAACCTGGCCAATTTGCTTTTCTTCTGGGCCTCAGTTTCTCCATTTGCACACACCACTGGTGGTAGCTAGGGACTGGGATTGAGGACCCCAGAGTTGTGTCCCGGGTCTGTGGCTGATTAGTGATGATGGTAATGGGCACAGGGTGGAGGAGTGGAGCTCTGCGAGTCTTATTTTTACCATCCCTAAGCTGGTTCCTTGATTTCTAAAGGGTCCAACTTCTTTTCCCCCCTTCTTTTCCAAGTAAGAGGAGGGGAGATAGACAGACTCCCATATGTACCCTGATTGGAATCCTCCTGGCAACCCCCATCTGGGGCTGATGCTCTGCCCTTCTGGGGCCATGCTCACAACCAAGCTATTTTCAGCACCTGAAGCCGAGGCTCCACAGAGCCATCCTCAGTGCCTGGGGCTGATGCACTCAAACCAATGGAGCCTTGGCTTTGGAAGGGGAAGAAAGAAAGAGAGAGAAAAGGGGGAGGAGAAAGGATGGAGAAGCAGATGGTCATTTCTTCTGTGTGCCCCGCCCAGGAATCAAACCCAGGACATCCATACATTATTAGGCCGACGCTCTACCATTGAGCCATCCAGCTAGGCCTGGGGTCCAGCTTCTTGATCTAAAGCTGTTCAGTGCTATGAGTGCCCATAATTAGACTCATTAACAGTCTAGACATAATCTAGGCATTAGTTCCAGAAAGCCCCAGTCACTATGCTTCAATATTATTCAGGTTTGATGGGGCGGGGGGAAGGGGTCTTCTAATTTTTTTTTAAATTTAAAAAATTTTATTTTTATTTTAGAGAGAGGAGAGAGAGAAGGGGATAGTGAGTAGTGGGAAGCACTAATTTGTAGTCGTTACTTCTTGTATGTGCTTTGTCTGGGCAAACCCAGGGGCAAGGGGTCTTCTAAAGCTCTGTCCCATTTGCCCATAAATACAGCTGGTAGGGAAGAAATACTTTGCATCTAGGAAGTGGAACCCATGGGGGGCTGGAAAGCATTTGAGCAGGTGACGAGAAGCCTGGAAGGGGGTCAGGCTAGCGAGTATCATGGGATTCCATGGGGCAGGCAGGCCTGGGAGAGTTATGTGGGGCCAGAGGGGAAGGCGCTGACCAGTGTGCCTGAGGCTGGCTCTGCCCAGAGCAGGCTGCTGGTAGGGTTGGGAAATTGGAGGCCTCTCTGGGAACTTCCTCCTCTAGACCCCTTCTCAAAACCCTGGCTGTATTGACCTCCTCTTAACAGAACTCATTACTGGCCATTGGAATTGGGCAGAAAGCCAAGGCCAAGAGGAATTGACTGTGGTTGGGGCTGCAGCTTTGAGATGGGAAGCTCTGAGCATTGAGGGGAATTTCTGGAGGTTCCGTGAAAGCCTGGGGTCATTGCAGGTCACAAGATTTGGAGCAGGTGAAAGAAGAAGAGTGTGAGTAAGGGGTCTCGTTCCTAGCGGTGGTAGTTTTGTTGAATGACATCTGTCACAAGCCCCGGGGTTTCCCAGCCTGCAGGCAATTTTAGAATCGATAAAGTTCATAAGCACAGAGCTCATCAACATTTAAGCTCATCTAACCGTCTCTCTCTTTATAAATTCATTGAAATTTAAAAGAATGAATTCCATTGTTCTTTAAATTTATTGTCTGCTAACTCAATCAAAGTTCTTTTAGTAATTTAATTGTTTCTGAATTCAGGAACTCCTAACTCAACAAAAATGTCATAAAATAAAGTTGATTGTTTAAAAAACTTTATTCTGTAGCTACACCCACCAAGAATCTTTTCATATCTTTAGACAATGAACCATTTTCTGTACTTGGACCCTAAACATACAAGCACAGGACACAGTCTATAGAATTAAACAGCTGCTGTTCAAATAGCTATAGTAGTCAGATAGAACTGGGTTCAAGTTTCTTTCCCTGGCCTCTCCTGCCACATACTGGTTGTTTGACCTTGGACAGCTATCTTTTTGTGGGTGTTTTATTTAGAAAATTTAATTTAATGGGGTGACATTGATCAATAAGAGTACACAGGTTTCATGTAAAGATCTCTATAGCATTTGAACTGTTAATTGTGTTGTATGCCCATCACCCAAAGTCAGATCACTCTCTATCACTGCATACTTGTCCCTCTTTTTTTTTTTCTTCAGGGACAGAGAGAGAGTCAGAGAGAGGGATAGATAGGGACAGACGGACAGGAACAGAGAGAGATGAGTAGCATCAACCATCAGTTTTTCTTTGGGACACCTTAGTTGTTCATTGATTGCTTTCTCATATGTGCCTTGACTGCAGGCCTTCAGTAGACCGAGTAACCCCTTGCTCAAGCCAGCGATCTTGGGTCCAAGCTGGTGAGCTTCTTTCTTTTTTGCTCTAGCCAGATGAGCCCGCGTTCAAGCAGGTGACCTCGGGGTCTTGAACCTGGGTCCTCTGCATCCCAGTCCGATGCTCTATCCACTGTGCCACCGCCTGGTCAGGCTACTTGTCCCTTTCTACTCCCGTTCCCCCTGCCCCCCACAACACCCTCTCTCTGGTAACCACTTCACTTTTATCTCTGTCCATGAGTCTGTTTTATATTTTACCTATGTGTGAAATCATATAGTTCTTAGCTTTTCTGAGTTACTTATTTTACTCAGTATAATGTTCTTAAGGTCCATCCATGTTGTTGTAAATAGCAATATGTCATCATTTCTTATGGCTGAGTAGTATTCCATTGTATATACATATATACACATCTTTATTCAATCCTCTATCGAAGGACACTTGGTTATTTCCATGTCTTAGCCACTGTGAATAATGCTGCAATGAACATAGGGGTGTAGGTCTCTTTTTTTCCCAATGTTTTTGAGTTTTTTGGGTAGATACCCAGTAGAGGGATTGCTGGGTCATATGGTAGTTCTATTCTTAAATTTTTGAGGAACCACCATACTTTCTTCCATAATGGCTGTACCAGTTTACATTCCCACCAGCAGTGAATGAAGATTCCTTTTATTACCTATCTTGTTGATAATAGCTAGTCTAACAGATGTGAGGTGGTATCTCATTATAGTTTTGATTTGCATTTCTCTAATAGCTAGTGAAGATGAGCATTTTTTCATATATCTGTTGGTCATTTGTATGTCTTCTTGGGAGGAGTGTCTGTTCAGGTCCTCTCCCCATATTTTAATTGGATTGTTTGCTTTTTTTGTGACAGAAACAAAGAGAGAGACAGAGAGAGGAACAGATAGGAAGGGAGAAGCATCAATTCTTTGTTGCATCTCCTTAGTTGTTATTGATTGCTCTCTCATATGCGCCTTAACCAGGGGCTAGAGCACAGTGAGTGACCCATTTGCTCAAACCAGCAACCTTTGGCTCAAGCCAGTGACCTTGGGCTTCAAGCCAGCAACCTTTGGGCTCAAGCCAGTGACCATGGGGTCATGTCTATGATCCCACACTCAAGCCAGAGACCATGTGCTCAAGCTGGTGAGCCAGTGCTCAAGCTGACAACCTTGGGGTTTCAAACCTGGGTCCTCTGCATCCCAGTCCATTGCTCTATCCACTGCACCACTGCCTGGTCAGAATGGATTGTCTGCTTGTTTGTTGCTGAGCTTTGTGAGTTCTTTATTTATTTTGGATATTAACCCCTTATCAGAGTTGTTGCTTGCAAATATCATCTTTGGGTAAATATCTTAACCTCCTTGCACCTCAGTTTCCTTATCTATAAAATGGGTATAGTAATACCTACATTGCAGGGCTGTTGTATGATTTAGTGAGATAATTGTATGGAAAGCGTGCAGCAGAAAAGAGCCCGACCATGGAAAGTGCATAACAAATGGTAGCTATTATTTTATTATTGGAGTAAACACAAATTCATAGTTATACTTAGTCGTGGTAAAGCATGAGTTCAGTAATAAATGCAGTAACACCTAAATACAATAACACTAATGCAGTAACACACAGATATAGTAATACAATTAGAGCCCTACACACAATAACAGAGTCAGTTACACAGATAGAGTAAAATACAGATGTAGTAATGCAAGTACAGTAACACCCAGCCACAGTTACATATACACATAATAACTTACAGCTAAACTAAGGTTGGTAACAAATAAGGTATCAGAGCTACATTATCAAGATACAGTATCACACAACATATGTCATAGTAATATATAGACACATTAAGTTAGATACAGTAAAAATAGATACCATAAGTCACAACTAAGTGACATTCCTGTGAGGGATAGATAACTACAGTAATGCATGGATCCTATAATATGGTTACGATTTCTTATAGGAATTGTAGCATGTAAGTACAATAACATGTAAATAGAGTAATACACAGTTACAGACCCACAGGAATACTGGTGTAGACAGGCAACGTTGCATCCAGCATTCTCTCTGCGGTTGGAGTTCTTATCCTGTTTAAGTCATAAATTTTCTGAGAAGCCTATCAAATCTCCAGATATACTTAGGAAAAAACAAATAAACAAACCAAACCTCCCCAAATGCTTTCATAAGCAGCAAAATTCTGTACTATGTAGCCCTGGCTCTAGCCTTATATTTAATGTTTAGGTGTCCCAGATTCAAATACTTGAGAATCAGAGCAAGGAAAAATAATGTCTCAAGAGATCAGCCTTCCATCCACAAACAGGCATAATCCAGGCTGATGCTTCAGTCCTCTTCCTGCTTACTGGACTCTGATTTGATTTGGCATTTAGGTGACCCAGACTTCCATCCTGCTGGAGCAAACAGAGAACTCTCTCTCCTCTCTGATCATGGTTTTGAAGTGTAGCTACTCTTGTTTGCTAATCTTACCTCTGCTGAGGAGCTAAGCTGTCTGAGCAGAAGTCTCTTTTGACCAGTGTCTGTAAATCTCAAAAGGTCAGTTTCACATAGTCCATGTATAGGCTGGTTGATTCTTTTGTATGGGAATGCTGCCAGCTCCTACAGCCTGGCTGTGCTTGGGGCAGCAGGGGAAGAGGAATAAATTTAGGGACAGATGTTGTCCATTGGAGCCTAACTGACAACTTCTTCCTAATCACAGTACCCTGGACGAGTTTGGGGACTCAAGTCCTGACTTGCTGTATCAGTTAGCTATTGCTGCATAACAAAATATAGCTTTGTTTAAAATAATGCACATTTATTATTGCTCACGGGTTTACAGGTCAAGTGGAAGGTTCTCATCTGGGCCAGACCTGACTGGTTTTAACTGAACACACTCATGTATTTGTGGCCAACTGGCTGGTTTGGATGGCCTTAGTTGGAGGAATTGGCACAGATGGGCACTTTTAGCATGTATCTCTCAAATTTCTCCAGCAGATTTGAGAGAGAGAGAGAGAGATATGCAAGCCTCTTGGGGCCTAAGCTTAAAACTGTTAACACTATCCTTTCTGCTATATTCTATTGGCCAAAGCAAGTCAAGGCCAAATCAGATTCCAGGAGTGAGAAAATAGACTCTTCTTCTTGATGGAGGGAGCTGCAAGGTCACATTACAAGAGTATTGGTACAAAGAAGAACCCAGGATGGGGGACCTTTTGTAATCATTCAACCACACTCACTTTTCAGGGCTCATTGTTGGGGCCTCTGTCAAGCTCTCCTTGGGATCCTTGAGCAGAGTGAAAACTTCATTTTGGGGGAGATTTTCAACTCTGCATACTTGATGGCTGGCTTCCTGTGGGCAGCAGGGCATGTTGCCTGGCCCCTAATCCTCATAATCTGCTCCTTCCCTTGGTTGATTAACCTGGGTTACCCTACTCTCACCCACAGTGGTATTTCCATTGGCTTCTAGTGACCTGTGCCTTGCAGATGTTTCCCCAGACAATGAGCTGGGCTACATTTCTCTACTGGGAAATTGAAATCAGACCTCGAGGTCGTGGAGCAGTCAATGGTGAGGAAAACTGCGAGATTGGGAGTTAGAATCAGGGCTGGGAAGGAGAGCAGAGAGACTTAGAGAAGCAGAGAGGAGAGAGGACACTTGAGCCCAGAAAGAGGTGAGGGGAAAGTGGCCTGGTGGCCTGGTCCCTATGCTCTCCTCTTTCCATAAAAATTGGGTTAAATTTTGTTTTCTGTTTTTAAATCCCATGAAATTTCTGCTTCCTTATAGTGTACTTTTCATTTTTGCTTGAGAAAGCTTGATGGCGGTTCTATTCCTTGCAACCCAACACTGCTGATTGTAGGACTCCTTTTGGGAATGACATCAGGCCAGACAGCTCAAATCCCATGACAAAGTGCCAACTTTGAGACTATCCAGCTGGGACGAATCTCTACCTTGTGGGCATCCTACAGATGCCAGAGCCTCACTGGGAGCTCAGCCTTGAACAAACTAGCTCTCTGTGCCTAGCTTCTTTCCCAAATCAAGAAGACAACCAATATCTGAGAGAGAGAGAATAAGAGGATCACTGACATTCATTTCTGAACATGGTGGAAGTTCTACTAAGAAGAGGGCCAAAAATCTAGTCACCACAAGGATGATTTACCTGAACTAGGTTGGGATGTTCTGCCTTTTACTTTTATATAGGACTGATTGAGAAACAGACACCTGAAATAAAGTTCTACAGCTTCTTTTAAACTGTCATTGAAAGCATTATCTATTAAATATTCTCATAAAGTCCTATGTGATAAATTTCTTTAGGAATTCACTGATGGATAAAAGTTATGGAGAACATTTTCTGAGACTTCTTAAACCCAATATTTTCTCTCTTTGCTATGGTTTCCAGGAAGCTCACACTCAAATTCAACTTTCAATCATGTGCAGACAGCTCTCAATGGTTTTCTATGTCTCTCTGAAAACATCCTTTGGCTGTGGGAACATGCTTTGTAACCTTTAATGAATGAAAGATAAGAGTTGGTGGATCAGAATCTAACATACATAGA
The DNA here is from genome assembly GCA_037038555.1 of Rhynchonycteris naso. NCBI lineage: Eukaryota > Metazoa > Chordata > Mammalia > Chiroptera > Emballonuridae > Rhynchonycteris > Rhynchonycteris naso. Next base: position 210,060,628 of record CM072997.1, on the reverse strand, counting down.
GTAACCAACTATATATATTATATAATCAACTATATGTGTTATATAATCAACTACAATATATATGCATTTACTATTGCTGTTATAATGCATTACTACAAACTTAACAGTTTAAACCCATGCAAATTTATTATTTTACAATTCTGGAGGTCAGGAATCTGAATGGCTATTAGGATTAAAATGAAGGTATTGGCAGAGCCATGTTCCTTCTGGAGGTTCTATGGAGAATCTGTGTACTTACCTTTTCCAGCTTCTAGAAGCTACTTGTTTTCCTTGGCTTATGGCCCTTCTTCCACCCTCAAGCCAGCAGGATAATACCTTCTAATCTCTTTCTCTAACTTTCCTGTATCTTTCTTATAAGCACACTGTGATTATATTGAACCCACCAAGATAACCCAGGATAATCTCCTCATCTCAAGATCATGAATTACATCAGCAAAGCCCCTTTTGCCATATAAGGTACCATGTACACATGTTCTGGGGATTAGGATGTGGACATCAATGGGAGGCCGTTATCAGCATATTTATATCAGCTTTCCTGCCCCAATGATAGGAGAATTCTGAAGTATGTTTGATAGCCTCACAGAGGATCCCCCAGGATGGTTGACCCCAGTTGCTCGTGGATATATCTTCATTGGTTCTCTTCCCTTCTTGAGTTTCCCCTTGCTCACATGCTCCCTGGGATCACCTCTCAAATAAACTCCTTGCACTCAAAGCCTTGGCTCCAGGTCTGTTTTGGGAGAAACCCAAACTGAAACAAGACCCATACCCGCTTAGATTTACTTGTATAATTACTTCATTCTCCTTCTTTGTAGTCCCCTGAAATTTCTATTTTTAACAATTGTATTATTTAAAAGATGTATAATGTAGACAAAAAAAGAGCTTTGGAGGTTGAAAGGCATGAGTTCAAGTGCTAACTCAATTTCTTATGAATTGTGTTTTGAAGTATTATGAGTCTCTGAAGTATCTTCTGAATCATTCAAAATACACCCCCCACCTTTCCCCAGTTAGTGTATGTACTATTAGAGCAAAGTGCATTTCATGTGACTCTGATTTCTTTACAATTATTAATCCATGTATATAGTCTTCAACAGAGCATTTATTTCATGATCAGATGGGTTACCAGAGATTTACCAGTGTGTGTATGTATTTTGTTTAATGAGAACCTCTAGTTTTGCATTATTGAAGGCCATGTTTACCCATATTTAAAATGATCAGAGCATCTGTGCATAAATCAGCCTCTGAAACACTTGCTGAGGAGGATGGGGCCTTTACTGCATGCTGACTGGGGGTAGGGGTGTGGGTGGAAATCTGATCTTTTAGAGTTGCATGCCTGTTAACCACCTGGCTCTGTAGACCCTGTCCATGGTCCTGATATGGCCTTAGAACCAAGGAACAGCTAGCTGTCTCCAAAGTGGGGGTTTCAAGATAATTCTTGAAAAGGAAGAGGAAAAAAATATATTAGAACTGCAATTTATGTAGATTTATTTAAGAACAAGAGCCAAGTTCATCTTTACTAATGGTTAATATATGTATTGTCACCGGCATCCTGCTTTATGCCCACAGATTGTAGGGTGTGTAAAGAGCACGGTCCATTGAGGAAGGAGTAGAGTCCCACAGCCAAGGAGTTAAAGGTGGTGCCTGGCCTCATTTGTCACCTCTCTCTATATATTTCCAGTTTCTGTGTGGCCAGTTGAGAGATCAATGTATTATGCCATTGGCTTTGCATGTAAGTAAACTTTTAATTGATGTATAATATATATATACAGAAGAAATTTACAAATGAGAAGGATACACATCAGTGGACTTTGATGAAGTGAGCACGATCCCATAGCCAGAACCCAGATCAGGGGACACAAAACGGCCGGCACTGCAGGGGCCACCTTTGTACTTCCGTCTAGTCACCACCTTTGGTAGCCCTTATCCTGACTTTTAGCATTGCATATTACTTTGACATGGTTTTGAGATATGTATGCATAAAATAATATATTTGAATTCCTTTATCCAGCATCACTTGTGAGGTTCCTTCATGACACGTTGTTGTTGGAGTTCATTTATTCTCACTGTGTGTAAGCTTCCACTGCATGCACATATCCAGTCTCCTGTTAGTAGACATTTTGGGGGCTTCTAGTTTTTGGATATGGCAAGCAGTGCCACTAGGAATGTCTTGTATATGTCCTTTTATGAGAGAATTCAATTTTAACTGAAGTCATCCTCACAAAATGAGCACGTGGCTTTAAATGTGTTTTGCAAAGATAGCGTGGATTGGAGGTAATATGTAAAAATGAAAACACAAGGAAATAGCTAAAACCCGGAAAGGCTGCTATTTCTACTTGAGAAAGAAAGTTTTGGGTCAATGATGATTCAATCAGATCCAATAAGAAATTTGACAAAAAAAAGGAGGAAAATTTAGGAAGAGTTTGCTATATGGACTTATACACGTGGCCATTCATGATAAACCTTGAGATATTTGTTAATGAGAGTGTGAAGTGTCTGCAATGAGCAACTGTGGATATATTGGTGCAAAGCACCAGATAGTTGTGGTTCTCTCTTCTCGGGCACACAACTTCCTGGCCTGGTTGGAGCTGTGTGGCTTGTTCTGGTCATTGAAAATGTGAACAGAGATGATGAATGTCACTTCCAGGCAGAAGCCTTTAGAGTCAGTGGGCAATTCATTACACTCTCTTATTCTTTTGCCACAAGGTCTGGGAATGTTCTGAAAAGACGCTACTTGGTCAGTCTGGGTCCCAGAGTGAGGACACTGTGGCTCAGAGCCCTGCTTGATCACTAATGTGCCTGTGGCAGGCAATAAACCTGTATTGCTTTCAGCTACAGATATTGAAGCACTTGTTACCATAGCTTAGCCTTGCCTCTCCTTACTGATACAGTAACAGCCTTGAAAACAAAGACCCAGAACACAAAGAAAACTTGTGATTCTTTTCAGGGATGTTTAAAGTTATGTGATGTACCCCCTGGTTCTTTATATAAGTTCTGATACTTTGTGACAAGTATTTAGATGCCTCTTCTGAGATTTTCTTACCAGTGAAAGTTAAAAAGCCACAAACCCTCAAGAAAACACTTATTTTTTCCATCCTCAGGCAAAATGGATGAAATAACCCACAGGAAACAAGCCTTGGACAAACTAAAATGCATTCCTTTGTCAGTGAGCATGGTCAGAAGAGGCAGAGTTCTGCTGAAGACGTGGAAGAACAAGCATCAGAACAAATCACAGAGTGGGAGATTGGCTCTGTGATTGGATGAAAGTACAGGTGCTTCTAACATGTCTCAGTTTAAAGTATGTGCTAGATTTGGGTTTCAATAATGAAATACACAAAGAATTACTATTTTTTATGAGATGTACCAGAGAAGATATAGTTTCAATATCCAATGACTTATTTAATAAAAACAGTGTTTTATGGGAAAACGGTATAAAGATAACCACTGATAGAGTGGATGCTTTAAGTGCAATACATGAAGAATTCCAGGCTGAAGTTACAGAGATCACTCCAAACATGAAATTCGCACAAAGACTAGCTGCTGAAGCAAAGAAATCGGGGCCAGACATACACAAAATGATGCAGGATGTCGTCGATGTGGTTTATATGATAAAAATAAGGCTTTTAATACAGAGTAGAATCCTTACAGTATTTTGCAACAAGGATAGAGCCCAGCTTATTTTGTAATAAGATAGAGGTTTGATGATTGTCATGTAGCAAAGTACTTTAGAGAAGTGGAGACTCAAAGATGAGTTATGCATGTTTCTTTTACAAAAAAGAGAAGTTTTGAAACTTGCTATTTCTATAATGACAACTGGCTGCCAATATAGTATACTATACCACCAACATTTTTAAAAAATAAATTTTAAATAATTTTTGATTTACAAAGGCATTGCAGAGATCCTGCAGAACTCTGGTGTACTTTTTCCCAGTTCCCCACAATGTAACTTCATACATGACCAAGATACATTTGTCAAAACTTCAGTCTCTATTGGAATATCACCAGTTTTTCCACTGATGTCCTGTTTTGGTCCAGACTCCAATTCAGGATCTCACATTACAGTTAGGCAACAGATATTTTTTGAACACACACACACACACACACACACACACACACACACACACACACACACACAAACACTTTGTCCTCCAGGGTATATTTGATATTATTTGATATATAAATGATAATTGAAGGATAAATTGCTATTTGAAAGAAACCAGTATTATGGAGAGATAACTTTATTTTATTATAATTGTTTTTTAAATGAGAGGAGGGGAGATAATGAGACAGACTCCTGCATATGCCCTGACCTGGATCCACTCAGCAACCCTGTCTTGGGCTGATGCTCAAATCAACCAAGCTATTTTTAGTGCCTGAGGCTGACGTGTTGGGAGTAACAAAGCCATCCTCAGCCCCTGGAGCTGACGCTCAAACCAATCAAGCCACTGGCTGCAGGAAGGGAAGAGGGAGAAAAGGCGGAGAAACAGGAGAAGAGAAGCAGATAATTGCTTCTCTTGTGTGCCCTGACCAGGAATCAAACCCAGGACGTTCATACGTCAGGCCAATGCTCTATCCACTGAGCCAACTGGCTAGGGCTGGAGAGAGCATTTTAAAAACAGTTAAAAATGTTTCCACTGTTTCATAATTTTTGTGATAGAAAATGATGTGCACTTACCAGTTGTAACAATTCCTGTGTATGTAAACTTTAAAAACTTGGAAACAGCACTTTTTAACCTGTTTAAACAATTTTTTTTCAAAGTGTTTCAGAACCTATTTGCTAAAAATATAAAAATGCAACACCTTTTGATTAGTTTGCAAGAACCCCTGATTGACATCAAGGAAGATGAAAATTTACTTGCTGAATTTCAACAAAAAACTTTGCATAATTGGTGGATGGGAATGAAAAATAACTGTGGAGGTTTAGTAAGCTCAGTCAGCCTGGCCGTTTTCCCATTTGGATCAATGCATCGTTGCATGGTATCTCCCTCCATGCCAGCCACCCAGCTAGAACAGCCATTAAAACCAAGTATCAAAATAATTTGAATTAAGAACCATACTTTGAGCCTCTGTATCATAAAGCTTTGCTTTTTTTTTTTTTTTTTCATTTTAGAGAGGAGACACAGAGTGAGAGAGAGAGAGAGAGAGAAAGAGAGAAAGGGGGGAGGAGCTGGAAGCATCAACTCCCATATATGCCTTGACCGAACCAGTGCAGGGTTTTGAACTGGCCACCTCAGTGTTCCCAGGTCGACGCTTTATCCACTGCGCCACCACAGGTCAGGCAAAGCTTTGCTTTTTAAAAATAAAACATTTTTGATCACATGGATCTCATTAAAATTTTTTAGTGAGTGCAAAAATACTTTGTACCATTAATATGATAAAATCAAATAATTCAAACTATTTTATCTTTATCTTATCATTTTTAATCTGGATAACTTAAATTCTGTCTTACAATGCAAGTAAAATATTAGTGCAGAAATCTACTCTATAATTAAACATGTTGAGTGCAGGCCTGCGCTCATTTCAATAGAACTGGTAGGGTGGTTGGATGGTGACACCTGTGGAGCTGGTGCCTGGTGGATGCTGAGGAAGGAGCTGCTCTGTGGAGGCTTGGAGGGATGCCTGGACAGAAGGCATCAGAGCCACCAGGCTTCCAATGCATGAGCCAGACTATAAGCTCTGTGCCAAGAAGGCAGCAGAGGTCCAATTTCATTTCAGGATCAGGGAAAGGAGAGGAGTCTAGAGTTAGCCTGTTGCCCAAAAACTGGCAATCTTGGTGTCTAAAAAGTCCCTTGGGCACTCATGTGCTTACCAAATGGCAGCCCTCTCCAATACCACCTCTTTTTTTTTCTTCTAAGTGAGAAGAAGGGAGATAGTGAGGCAGACTCCTATGTGTGCCCTGACCAGGATCTACCCAGCAACCCCATCTGGGGCTGATGCTCTAGTACTGAGCTATTTTTAGCTCCTAAGGCTGATGCGCTCCAATGGAGTTATCCTCAGTGCCTGGGGCCACACGTGAACCAGTCGAGCCACTGGCTGCATGAGGGGTAGAAAGGGAGAAGAGGGTTGGCATGGGTGTGGGGAAGAGAAGCAGATGGTTGCTTTTCCTGTGTGCCCTGACCAGGAACTGAACCAGGGATGTCTATACACTGAGCTGACCCTCTATCCACTGAGCCACCAGCCAGGGCCTCCGACCCCACCTTTTATACACAGTCTGGGTAGGGGTTTCCTGCTGATTTTGGCAACAGCACCCAGTGTCTGCTCTGCATCCTGGAAACTCAGGCTGCTTGTCTCTGTCTTGACTGTGTCCACCCCGATTCTTTCTTGCATGGCACTTTATGTTGTCTGCAGGGTGTTCTATCCTTTGGGGCCACGTCTTGCTCCCCTTTGCCTGGCACTCTTCCACTGTAGTGAGTGGAGTGGTGTCCTTTAAGAAGAGATGTCTACATCCTAACCCCCCAGAACTTGTGACTGTGATCTTATTTGGAAAAGGGGTGACTGTGATCTTGTAAAGCCAGTAGCCACAGCCACATCACAGCCGCCTGGCCCATGCAGATTTGCATCTGATTTGAACAGACCATAATGAAACAATGAAGCCAAGAACTGGTGGGCCATTAGCTTTAATCCTAGCTTGCACCCGGCGGGTAAAAACACACACTGGACTCCAAAACCTCCTCATTCAGTGCTCACAAAGCTACTGACTTATCTGCGTTTCCTAGAATCAAAGGTATCTACCTCACCAGCCTTATTCACCTCTGTTCCCCATCTCCTTCTCTCTACACAAACTCTGCACAAACTGACTTCTCTTTCAGCACTCCGCCATCTTGGCTACTTCTCCTCTCCTCCACGTGGCCTTTCTCTGCTCTCCTCTCTAATGCTAACCTCAGGAACCAAGAGAGAGCAAGCTCCCGGTCTGCCCCACTTTATAGTGTAGAAACCAAAACCTTTAATCCAATATACAAACAAGAAAGTCTCTGATACAAAGTCACTTATCTGAGGCATAATGTGATTCCTTATGAGAGTGCACCACACCACATCATGCAATCAATCAAGGGTGTGGGGAAAAGTTTAGTCTTAAAACTAAACCTTAGGCTATACTGACCCGGCCTGGCCACAGCCTGTCCCCCACACCCAATACAAACTGTAAGCGAGTAAATGTATATCATATTTACAAACTTATTTGACCAACAGATCTTATTTGGAAAAAGGGTCTTTGCAGCTGTAATTAAGAATCTTGAGAGCAGATCATTGTGGATTGCTGGGGCAGACCCTAAATCCAATGACAAGTGTCCTTATAAGAGACAGAAGAGGAGAAGACATATTACCTGGAGGAGAGGAGAAGACCATGTGAAGATGGAGGCAGAGATTTGAAGTGATGCAGCTTAAAAGGAATACCAACACCCACCAGCAGCTGGGAAAGGCAAGGAATGGATCAGATCATCAGGTAGAGCCTTTAGAGGGAGTGCAGGCCTGCTGAAACCTTGATTTTGGACTTTGGTCTTTGGTCTCCCGAACTTTGAGAGAATACATTTTTGCTGCTGTTAGCTACCCAGATTGTGTTAATTTGTTATAGCATCTCCAAAAAACTAAGACACCTGTTAACTTTTTAGTCCCAGCCTGGACATCTAGGAGGCCTCTCTGGTCTCTCCAGTCTGGGTTCCAGCCCCTCCTGTTAGCACTGATTCCTATGTATTAAGAGCATAGCTGATCTATCCAATTAGTTGTTACTGTCTAGGGGTCAGAGACCATGCCATTCTTATTAACCATTGTTCTCTAGAGCCCAGAAAAAAATCCCAGTACATGGCAAGAATGACTGCACACATTTGTTGAGAATTCACAAAGTGAAAATCATTGTTCTAGCAGCATAAGCACAGATCTTACTTATTCCTTGCCTCATTCTTATGTGGAAGGTATGCTTATTAGTTTCATTATACAGATGGGGTAATTGAGGCTCAGAGAGGTAAAGTAACCTGCTCAGGGTTGCACCACTAGTAAACAGTCAGGACTTGAACTCAGGTCTTTGGCTCCAAAGCTTGAGTTCTTTGTTTCTACTACTGCGATTAGAAGGTGCCTGATAAGTATCTGTCAAAAAAAAAAGAATGATCCTTTCTTACAGGTGGGGGCCTGGCCTTCTTTCCCTGGGGTCTAACGCCCTTACAGTAGCGCCTCAGTCAGGGCTTGCTGTAAGAATCTATTCTGCAAGTGGGCAGTCTGGTGTCCCAGCTGAGGGCTGAGAAATCTGTCTAGTGGGAGGGGGGCTGCAAGAGGCAGTCACTCTGTGACGGCTGGCAGCCCGATGGGACGTGGCAGGGAGGGGTAATGACTCTGAAAATCAGAGCAAAACCCTGTAGCCCCCCACCTCTGCCAGCCCCAGGGCAGTGCTGGCTGGCACCTCACTTTAGCAGTGTATGCTCATTGGTGAGCACAGTGTCCAAGCTATGCTTAATTAATTCTCAGTGTCCTCTGAGTGTGTGCATATGAGTATTGTGAGTGTGTGTGTGTTAAGGGAGTGTAGAGAGAGGAGAGAAATATATAGGAATGTGATACATTTTAGATGATTAAAAAAAAAAAAGATAATCAGTTTCCTGGCTGGGTGGTTCAGAGGATAAAGCTCCGTCCCAGTGCACCGAGGTTGTGGGATCAATCCCCAGTCAGGGCACGTAGGAGAAGCAATCAGTAAGTGTACAACTAAATGGAACAAGTAAGTGAAACAATAAGTTGATGCTTTTCTCTTGCTCCCCCCCCCCAAATCAATGAAAAGAAAAAAAACAACAACAGTTAACACAATATTTGATGCCTAAAGGGGGTAAACTTCAATTATCTTGAAAATGTCCTTCTGCGCAAAGCCTGTTGCTGATAATGTTGAATAAATGAGGTGTTACCGTATTAACATTGTTGATAATGACAAACATTTGTGCAATTATTTTCAGGCCACAAGACGCTCATTCATTCATTCGTTCACTCACTCCCTGGTCACTGTATCAGAGGGGAATGTTTGCAGCTGCAAGCATCTGCATACCCAACTCGGGGACGTTTGCTGTTAATCAACAGGGAATTTCATGGTAGGAGGTCGCAAGGTTGATTTGACAGTTCAGTGGTGTCATTGAGGATCCACGCTCTTCTCTTTTTCTCCTGCTATCCTCAAATTATGGTGACATTGCCACTTGTGGTTGCTGGTTTTCATCTCCAAACACCTCATTCCTCCCAAGCAGCCTGGAAAGCAGGAGGAGGAAGGAATGTACCAGAGCAGGGCGCTCTTCTCACACACTCCCCTCCTCTTATCAAGGATGGAAGCCTTTCCCAGACCCTCAGTAGATTTCCCCCCCCTTATATCTCATTGGCTAAAAATGGGTCCCCTGCCCACCCCTTAACCAATCAGCATAAAGGGGAACAAGGAAGCCATGACTTGCTTAGAAAGATCAGGCACAATTGGCATCTGAACTGGGGCTCCGTCAGCAAGGAAGAAGGCAGAGCGGCTGCCTTCATTCATTCCACAAACACCTCTCCTGTGCCTTCTTCTAAGTGCAAGGGTTAGGCAAATGCTTAAGATGGAGTTCTGGTAACCGTCCTATATTATCTCAGTTTTATGGATAAAACACTTGGCTCAGAGAGCTGAACTAGCTTGTCTGAAGCCCCCATCTAATGAGGGTAGATTCAGAATTTGACCTCACATCATTCCATGCTCCTCCCACCACATAGATTTGCATCATACTGAGTGCGTAGCCTGCATCTTTTCTGGCAGGATGCTCACAGGGCTGTATTTTATGTCCCAGTCTCTTGGTGGCAGGGGCTGCCTGCCCATCCTGAGACTGATGGAGTTCCAGGACACTCCTGTGGGATGCAGATGAAAGATGCCCTCCCCCTGCCCCAACAAGTGGGCAGGCTCCCTGCAGGTGGATCCCAGATGGTGGCATTAGCTGAGCAGCGAGATGGAGCAGGGGAGAGGTGCCAGGAGAGGGTGGGGACCAGAGCTGGTCAGACAAGTGCTCGGTGGTAAGCATGGCCGGGCTGGAAGGAGAGTGCATCTAGATTAGAACTGCTGGCCTGTGACAGGCTTTGCCAAGGTTGGCACTGTTGCCCTGACCCTGGCATTTGATGTTTTACAGGGATCAGAGATCAGTGCCTGGCAGGGAGTGCTACACATGCCAAGCCCACTGGAGATTTTGAGAGATGCTAAACCTAGAGGCAGGGATATGAGGGCTCTTGGGCTGGGTCATCACCTTTAAGCTGTGACCATGTCTGTAGATCTGAGGTCAGGCTCAGGGGCCACCCTACTCCTGAGAGCCCCGCATGTGTCTCTCTCACTCTCATCCCTCATCACCCATCCTGCGTGTAAGAGTAGTGGATGTAAAGGTGGACTCTGGATCCTGACTTTCTGGGTGTACCTCTTGACCTCACCACTGATTAGCTGTGCAACTTTAGGTAAGTCATTTAACCTCTCTGTTCCCAATTTTCTCATCTGTAAAATGGGACTAATAATGGTGCCAAGGAATATGATTGTTTTGAAGATTAAATAAACAAATGCGTCTAAATGCTGTGCCCAGTGCCTGGCACATGGTGAGGTGCTGAATGGGTCAGCTGGCATGGCTATCACCACCCACGCCTTGGTGCTGTACCAACCTCACTGGCTAGTTCAACCCAGATGTCAGCTGGAAGCCTCCCGTTCTTGCAGTGAGTTAAAACTGGGGGAAACTTTCCAATTCCTACTACTTGGGGAAGTCCAGTGCCTGTGTCAGGATTGCTACAATATCTTGTAGGTCTCTGGTTCTGACCACTTCACCTCGAGGCCACTTGGCTGAAGAATTCAGATGTTACTTGGCTGGTTTTCCCAGCAAATTGGTCTCCTTAAGCATTTCAGGAGTGATGGCGACGCGGTGGTAGGGATGTCACGAGGCACAGCTCCCCCCGTGGTGCTGTCTCACAGCTCCTTTCCCTGCCATGCACCCTCCCCCCTGTCTAATTCTGTTGCTCCCTCTGTTAAGCAGAGGGGCTTCTCCTTGGGTCACACAAGGAGCCACCATTTGCTGAGCACCTGTCATGGGCCAGGAGCCATTCTGAGCACTTTGCAGAGTCTCCTCATTGAAAACTTGTGAGACATTGGTGAGTATATGCTTTTACTATCCCCACTTTGGAAACATAAATGGGTGACATACTTTATACAGACAGTCAGTCTGGCCCTGAGCCCAGGGATCCACCATCCACTGCCCTGCTTGGCCTTTCTGAAACCTTAGCTCCAGGCTCTGGGGCTAAACTGATAATTCTGTAAGTTTATATATATATATATATTAAAAAGAAATCTTTGCCCTGGCTAGGTAGCTTAGTTGGTTAAAGCATCATACCAATACGCCAAGGTTGTGGGTTTGATCCCTGGTCGGGATGCATATAAGAATCAACCAATGGCCTGACCAGGTGGTGGCGCAGTGGATATAGCGTCAGACCGGGATGGGGAGGACCCAGGTTCGAGACCCCCAGCTTGCCAGCTTGAGCACAGGCCCATCTGGCTTGAGCAAAGTCTCGCCAGCTTGGACCCAAGGTCGCTGGCTCCAGCAAGGGGTTGCTCGGTCTGCTGAAGGCCCGCAGTCAAGGCACGTGTGAGAAAGCAATCAAGGAACAACTAAGGTGTTGCAATGGCAATGAAAAACTAATGATTGATGTTTCTCACCTCTCTCTGTTCCTGTCTGTCTGTCCCTATCTGTCCCTCTCTCTGACTCTCTCTCTGTCCCTGTAAAAAAAAAAAAAAAAGAATCAACCAATGAATGCATTAAATAAGCAGAACAACAAATTGATGTTTCTCTATCTCTCAAATCAATCAATCAATAAATAAAAGAATAAAAGAAAAAATTTTCCCAACAAACAATCTCTCCTTACAAGAAACCCTTACTCTAACTGTACCCTCCTTTTGTGTCCCTGCACACAGGGTGGCAGGAAGGCGCAGAAGGCAGGGGTGGCTTTCATGCTGCTCAGACTGGAACTCCAGGCCTGGCTCTTGGGCCAGTCACTCTGCCTCCCTGACACTCAGTTTCTTGTCCTGTGAAATGGCTTAGTAACATACACAATGGTGGCCATGATCATCAGCATCTCTGTCTCCAGCTCTAAGCATGGTGTCAGCATGGGCGACACCAGAAAGGGCTCATTGGGCAGCATTCCTGTGTGCTCAGGGGGGACCTCTGTCTATAGCTGGCCTCGAGTGTAGTCTTTCTTCATTCCATCCCCTTTATGTCTGTGCCTCCTGCTGGGACCTCTTCCGCCTTGAGACCCCTTCTTCCTGTCTTTAGGTCTGCAGGAGCAGAGAGGCTACTCTTTCCATTGCTTCCTGACCCCCACAAGACAGCTCCAGGAGAAAACTAATCCAGACCTGTGGGAGACAGACAATTCTGAGCCCATGAGTGGGCTTCCCTCTCTCCCACCTGTCAGAGGCAGTGGCCTCATCCAGCCCGGACAGTGCCTGGCCCAGCCTGCCGTGGGCAGAGAGGAGAGGGGCAGGCTGCACTCTTTGAAGGATGCAGCGGATGTGGTTCCATCTCTGGCTCCATTTTGAGGAACTGTGCTGGGTTGGGCCGTGACAGAGAGCTTGACTCTCACGCCACCTCTACTGGTAGTGTGAGAGGTGAGAAAGGGTCCTGTGCCTACAGCCTGCCTAGTTCCTACTGTCATCCCCAGGGCTGGCTCCTGAAGTGGGGCTGCAGTCAGATGGAAACCAGGGCTAGGGGACCTGGGTTCCAGTCTCTGCTTCATGCTGCTTGGGTGACGGACCCTGGGAAGGTCCCTCCCCTTCTGGAGCCTCCATATCCTCTGCCATGAGGGCTGGGGGGCACCTTCACCAGGACTCTGATTGATGTGAAACAGTTGGGCACCCCCTGTGCCCTGTGTAGACCCCCCCAAGGGGTGGGGAAGCAGGGTTGACCTGGCATCTGTGATCTCTGTGGTGAAGAAGAACTCTCTGTCCCCTGACACACACCATGGCCCACCGGTCCACTCAGGCCCTGAAGGGTATGTGTATGCATTTGTGTCTCTGTGTTTGTGTGTCTGTTTGCACACACACGTGCATGTCTGTGTGTGTCTTTCTGTGTATATGTGTGTCTCTGTGTATGTGCATGTCATTCTGTGTGTATATGTGTGTTTGCAGGTGTGTATTTGGGCTGCTTGTGTGCTAAGCTTTAAATGCTTCTCATGTCCCCCGCCTCCCTGGCCCCAGGACATTGGAAACCCTGGCGAGTCCAGCTCCTCCTCGGGCCATCTGTCCTTGACTCCTCACAGAGCGTGTGGAAAGTGGCACTTCTGTTTCTTTATTTCTCAGTCAGTTCTCTGGATGGCACGAATGTCCTCTAGCAGATGAGTCCAAGCTTCCTCTTCTCTCTCGGGTTTGCCTTCTGCCTCTTGCTCCAGCCTCTCCCCTTTCTGTCCTCCCTCCACTGCCTTTTCTTCTCCTACTTTTCCTTCATGGCTGCCTCTGACTCCCTCCCTCGCCTTCCTTTCCAGTCTCTGTCTCTGCTTCCACTCCAACTTCCCTGCTGTCTCTCCCTGCCTTGCACTGTGTCTCTCTGTCTCTGTCCTTCCGTCTCAGCTACCAGAACTTGCTAACAGCTGCTCCTCTGGGAGGCGTGAAGGCAGAGTTGGCAATTGAAGCTCTGTGGCAGGCGCAGAGCCAGGAGGGGGGCTGTTCTTCATTCGGGATGTGTGTGTGAATGGTAGTGTTCATGGGAGGACAGGAGCCAGGGAAGTGCCAAGAGGAGCTGTGGGGTCGAGGCAGCTGAGCCCCGGGAGAAGCTTGATGTCTGCGGGGAGTTGGAGATGGGTGGATGGGGAATGAGGTTTTGAGTCTGGTGGGTGTGTACATGCATGTGCGCATGTGTGTTGAGGGGAATGGGGACGAGTGAAACCTGGCAGCTCTCAGAAAGGAAAAGCCTGCTTTTCAGCATCTTGTCTCTGTCCACTCTAGCCAACCATGGGCCTGGGCACTGACGCAGGGAGCCATAGCAGATGGTACAGGAGCCCAATTCCTGTAAGTGTGGTAGCAGCAGACCGGGAGAGGCCTGCCAGGTGGGGAGCAGCAGGTGCCTAACATGAATTACTGCACCATCAGTGACGCGAGGGAACTACGGTGGAAAGCCAGGAGGCAGTAAGCAGGCGTGAGATCCATGCTCACCCCTTGCTCTCCAGTGCCCTGACCGCATTACACACAGTGCTGAGGGGGACCTGAGGGCCAAGGACTCAGTCACCTTGCACTCTTTAGTGCTAGGGAGTTCATAGCTCATACAACCAGCCCATTCTATTTTTGGAAACCACTGTCTCCTAGAAAGAACAAACAAGGTCACAAACTCCTATTCATCCCTCAAAGCCCAGCTCAGATGTTACCTTCTCATGGGAGGCCCTTCATGAATCTCTATATAGAGACACTCTCCTCTGGTCACATCTCTACCTGAAACCTGTCAGGGCACTGAGACCACCATTTGATGATATTTGTGCACTTATATGTCTTTTTCATGGAACTTGGAGTTTCTAGAGGGCTAATGTCTCACTTATCTCTCTGCCCCAGTCCAAGCAGGGAGTAGACCCAGAGTGGGTCTGAGTTACACAGATCCTTGGGTGACCCAGACTGGGCCTAAGGGGTGAGATTGGGCAGACAACATGCTTCAAACCTGGGGGTCCTCAGGGCACTGAATCTTGGTCAGTCAGTCAGTTGGTGAGCTCCATGGACTGAGGGTCCATTCTATGTACAGCTTGCCCTGGGACCCTGGGGTGGAGAACAATATGGAGGTACTAAGAACCCCGCTCTGAAGGAGAGACATGGCCTTGGCTGGGGGACCCCGTCTGAGATAATAACATGGCCCACAGCGGGGCTGTGTGTCTCCCAGGCTGGCTTGTCACCACCAGCATGAATGATGTCTGTCTGTCCTGTTTTTAGTTCCATTTTAAAGCAATTCCTCCACCCTCAATCCTGTGTCTAATGAACATGACATTCAGAGAAAATGTCTTTGATAAAAGGTCACAGAAGGAAGGTGGCATTCTCGCTGGCAGTACCTGTCCTTCCCGCGCCAGTATGCTCTCCTTCAAGATGAGGTGCTAGCTGCTCCTCCCCCACCAGTAGCCTTTCAGGCTGTGGAAACCTTCTTGTCTAGAAAGACAGAGCACAGCCGGCCATGTTTGTTCATTTATTCTCTCTCTGGGCTCTCCAAGACACAGAGATAACTCGGATCCCAGCCCTACCTGGAGGGCACCTGGGAGGGTGGGTGGATCCTGAGGACTGCTACCTGAAATCGTGGCTGCAAGAGCAGGCAAAGGAGGCAGAGGCAATGAGAAGTCCCATCCTCCATGCTCACTAGTTTGTCCTTGGTCCTGAGGCAAATGGTGAGTCACTGAAGACTTAAACAGGGAGATGCGGGTCATACTTGTTCTTAGGAAGATCACTCCCAGCTGCAAGTAGGAGGACGGATGCCTGTGGGAGCTGGGCTGCACCTAACACTTGTGCTGCCATGGTGAGGGGACAGTTAGGATGGCAGGCTGCCCTTGGCCGCTGTAAGGCACGCCTCTGATCCCCCTTCTGGTGCAAGTACATTCTTTGATGGCTGATGGGATGGAGTTACCTTGGAGCCATTAGTACTTGGTGATTCAAGGGAGTCCAGGGGGGCAGTTGTGGGACCTGAAATTTGTTGTCAGGCAGCTGTAGTTCAAGTCTAAGAACTTGGGCACATGACTTAGATCCATCTGTGCCTCTGGTTCCTGGTCGGTGAAATAGGCCCAATGAGAGAATGTCTCCCACCCCCATATGGCTAGTGCAGAGGATGGAACTGTAAACGTGCAGTTCTGTTAACCTGTTGTTGTTCAATGTTGTGAACCCCAGCGCTATGCAGTCTCTTGAAGACCATACATCACAGCTGGGGAGAGTGTGTGTGGTCATGGCAGCAGGAGTGCGAATCTTGGCCTTGTTACTGCCTCGCTGCCTCTCTTGACCGCAGTTACCTGATTTATACCATGGGGTCATAGCAGAACCTCCCTTGTGGTGTATAGAAGCAACTGCTCTTTTTAGCAGTGTATATATCCTTCCATCACTGGGAAAGAGGCACCATTACTCTCCAGGGCAGCTAGAGGGAGAACATAGCTTGATGTTTTGTGAAATACCTTAAGGGCTGTTTTTGGAGTGAAAATTGCCTGCCCATTCCTCGCCCCCCAAGGGCAGGGACTGTGCGTGAACTTGCCTGTCCCACTGTAGCGGATGCGGTGGCGCCCTGCCCTTGTGCCCCACCAGTCAGTGCTCCCGCAAGTTCCTGCAACCCTCCGATGGAACAAGGGCTTTCTCTTACCTTGCACCACGAGCAGGCTGGAGTGAATGCCACTGGGAGCAGCCCTCAGCTAGTCACGGGTGAAAATGGAATATAAATATGGCTGCTTTGACCCTCGGGTGGGCCACCCGTGCAGCGTGTTCCACACCAACCCCCAGAGGTTCCCAGCTGGCTTGAGTTTTAGGTGCCCACCATGGTGACCTACTCATTAGCATGCCATATCGGCTTCTTTCCCTCCCTGTCTCCCCACTCCCTGACCTCTGCTTCCAGGGAGCGCATCCCAAGTGAACCCCTTGCACCCAAATCCTCATCCCAACTCTGCATCTTGGTGAACCCAGCTCGAGACATCCCAGATGATGGGTGCTTCTCCAGGGTGTAAGGGAAGAGAGGAGGAAAGGAGGGTTTTGAAAAACAGGGAGCCTGAGCAACATGACAAGAACCCATGGGCTTGACGCTAAGAGGTGGCAGTGAAATATTACCAGTTCAAGAGCATTAGGTCAATTGTTAGTCATGTACCGTGCTGCGTAACCACTGACGTTACCTTCAAACTTTCAGCAAAACTCAGCCATGTGGAACAGCATTATGTCTGTGGTTATTCTGGGGAGTCGAAGGAAGGAAAGCCTGCCAAGTTCTCAGGGTTAGTTCAGGGCAGAGAGAAGTCTCCGGGAACAGAAAGCAAGACCTGTACGAGATGAGAATTCAGCTGAGTGATATCTGGGAGAAATTAAGTCCTGCAGCTATCATTGGACTTGCAAGTTTCCTAACATATTTAGGATGGGATGCTGGAAATATTTTACTCATATGTTAAAATAAGGGTGAACCCAGCCTGATCAGGCGGTGGTGCAGTGGATAGAGTGTCGGACTGGGACGCGGAAGACCCAGGTTCGAGACCCTGAGCTCACCAGCTTGAGCGCGGACCCATCTGGCTTGAGCAAAAGCTCGCCAGCTTGGACCCAAGGTCGCTGGCTCCAGCAAGGGGTTGCTCGGTCTGCTGAAGGCCCGCGGTCAAGGCACATGTGAGAAAACAATCAATGAACAACTATGGTGTCGCAATGGCAATAAGAAACTGATGATTGATGCTTCTCACCTCTCTCCGTTCCTGTCTGTCCCTATCTATTCCTCTCTCTGACTCTCTCTCTGTCCCTGTAAAAAACAAAACAAAACAAAAAAACAAACAAAAATAAGGGTGAACCCACAAGATTGAACAATGTGGGGTCGTCCCGGTGCTTGGTGAGGCGAGGTGATATATGCGAAGTACCCAGCATGATGCTTGACTCACACTCACTGCTCAGGAGATGATAAAGAGCATCCCTTCCGAGGAAGGAGGTTTTCTGCACTAAGACACTCACAGGGGCATGGAGGCTTGGGCTAGCAGAGCTGGATTTGAAACAGCTGGGTTAACAAGAGTGGCTGAAACCCACCCTGTGTTCCCATCCTCACCAGGCCCCAGGGAACCCTCTCTCCTCTTCACTTTCTCCTTTGTTAAGCAGGAAACTCCAGTGCAGCCTGTTTGTATCTCTGGTCCATTTTCTGGACATCTTTTTATTCTTTTTAATAGTGTCCAAATACAGACTCAGAAGACATTTTATTTCTAATCTGTGATCAGACATAGATAGCCATAAAAAGGACTGCAAATAAAATTACTAAATGCTCAGGATGGAACCAGTTTTTGTTCTTTCTTTTGTCTTGTAGCTGCAGCATTTACCTTCTGGTCACAGGGCCTTTGCACATACTGTTCCCTCTATTCAGAATGCCATTTTCTCAACACTGCCCCTCCGAGCTTAATTCATTCCTATCTACCCTTTGAATCTCAGACCAGGTATGGCTTACTAAAGGAAATCCTCCTTGATTTCAGGTTTGCTTCTTGCAGACTGTGTTCTTTTCCTTTGAATCTCAACCCATGTGATTATGTGAATAATGCCTGCAAGCCAGCAAGCACCATGAGGCAGGAATCTAATTCACTCCCCTGCCCCCCATTGTATTGTCAGCACCAGCACAGCAAGACTAGAGAAGGTGCTCACTATATACTTGCTAAAGAAATAAGGTAAGACACTTTTAGTCCCAGGGTAAAGGTATCAACTTGGAGCCCATCTATGGCTTCCAGAGCTAATGGGGCCCCTTAAGAGTCTTTGTTCCATCCTCCTGCCTCCAGGTGAATTACTTACCTGCTTAAAATGCCAAGCTCTTCCCACTGCGTAACTGAGAAGCATTAATTGTGCGAGAAAGCCAATGTGTGAGACATGAACAAAGGGTAGCGTGGGACAGACATTTAGAAAACTAAAAGGTAAGTGTTCTTTATTTCCTCCCTCCCTCCTTCCTGCCACCTCTCTTTTCTTTTTCTTTTCATTGTAGGCTTTTTCTGAGCTTTTATATGCTAATGAATGAGGCAAATCTCCAAGAGGAGGGGTTTACTCTGCAGCAGGTTCCAAATGTATTTGATCCCAGAATTTATTGACCCATTGATTTTGCAGAGCAAATTTGAGATTCATGTTTCTCAGAAAATTCTTGGGGAAATGCTGACCTACGGAGTCAAGTCCAAGTTTTTGAGCTTTATGTTTAAAATCCCTAAAGACCTGGGCCCTGCACCTCTTAGGTCCCCATTTCCCCCATTTACTCTTTGCTCCAGCCCACTCAGTGAGGTGAATGAAGCTTTCCAACCATCACATGCTCTTTACTGCCTCCTTTCTCTCTGTCAGGATCTAGGCAGCTCTACTGTCTGCTGGCTGAACTCTTGTTTATCCTTCAAGATCAAGACTAAGATCAAGTATCATCTCCTCCATGAAGCCCTCCTGATTGTGTTCCTAGAGTCCCTGATATATCCTTCTATTAGAACATGACTGTAATCTCTAGTAAGGAGCTGTTCATGTGTCTGTCCTCCCTTTAAGCTCCTCAGGGTCAAGGTCAAAGTGACTTCTTATCCATGGCCATGTCCCCCATTGACCAACAGAACATTTCACAGAGTGGGAGAGCATAAGTATTTATTTGCCGAATAATGACATAAATGAGGGTTGAAATGGAAATCTTTTCAGTCTTAAAAATGGTGGAGAGGGATGGCCCAGTCTCCCTTGCCATGATCTGCAGTGAAATCTCCATTCCTCCTTCCTCATCATGGGCTTCTGTGCTTGGCCCCTTCCTGAGTGGTGGGAGTGATATATGCCATTCTGGTGGCTTTTAAATTCCAAGTCCAATACATCTCTGGCGTTTCTTATCTTACCAGTAAAGAGTGCATGAGAGGATGAGGGATGGGGTGAAAATAGGGAAGAGGTGAGCTCAGGGTGGGTGCTGCACTTGGTATTTGCCCCAATCAAGTTCATGGGCCAGAATCCACTATTCATTTTTTTGGTCCTTATCTCACTTGGCCTCTCACGGGTATTGAGCAGAATTATCCACTCTCCTTCTCGAAACATCGTTTCCTCTTGGCTTCCAGGACACTGCATTCTGGCACACTGGTCCTTCCCTTCCCCAGTTGGATCCCCAAATATTGGAGGACCCAGACCCTCAATCTCTATATTTATTCTCCCTGGGAGATCTCATCTAATGCACTGGCTTTACGTATCGTCTCTGTGCTGATATCTCCCGTCCTATCCTCATCACTGAGTTCCACATGACATTTACCCAGAAGTCCCACCTTTATGTGTAACAGGACTCCATACTTAATTCTGCCAAAGCAGGAGCCTAGATCCTGCCCACCCCTAAATGAGTTTCTTTTCTAGTCTTCCCATTTCAAAATGGCACCATGACTTGCTTAGTTACTCCAGCTGAAAACCATTAGCAAGTCATTCTGTCAGTAAGCCCTATACTGTATTGCTCTATTCCAAAATATAACTTAAATCTGCTCCATCTGGCCATCTCCTCCGCTATCATACCGCCACCATCCCTCACCTGGACCATTGCAACAGCCCTGAACTGGTGTGTCTGAGTCCTGGCTCGTCCCCTACCCCTTTCCCATTGCCATAGACAGAGCCTGTGAGTGTTACTGAAAAAGTGAGGGCTTTGTCCTCAGACAGATGTGGGTTTATATCCTGGTTCTGCCACATTTTATCTGTGTGACCTTGAAGGAATGACTGAACTTCTCTGAACCTCAGCTTCTCATTTGTGGAATAAAGATGAAAGCTACCCACTTGCTTTGGAGACGAGGCATCCCGCGGTCTTCTCTGCTGTGGTTAAATGAGGAGGTGGACTATGGGGTAGACCACTTGGACTAGACCTCACGCAGAGAATACGAAGCCAGACTAAGCATCACTGGAGAATTACACTTGGAAATAGGCATGTACTGTTTTGTGACCCTTGTAATTGTATCTACTAAGTGTCAGGCCTGTTTTGGGTTATTCACATACATTACGATGTTTAAAATAACCCCGTGAGATATACCTACGCGAGAGATCACTCTGAGTAGTGACGTAACTCGTCCAAAGGCATACAGTGTGTAATCAGCAGGGTCGACATTTGACCCTTGGTTCCATTCCTTGACCCCACAGAAGTCTGGGCTTTCACTTTGTATGGATAGACTAACATGGATACCCCAGCCACATGGAGGTGCTCTCACTCAGCCTCCGGGCCTTGGAGTTGGCTGTAAATTGGAGTCTAAGCTCTGCTGTCGAGAGAGATTTTCTCAGTCAAGCCACTAAATCTCTCAGAATCTCTATTACCTTGTGAGAAAAAAACATTAAGACAATAGCAGTTCTCTCATCAGGTGGTGTGAAATCAAATACAATATTATGTGCTAAAGTGGTCTGTAAACTTTAAACACATGAATTATCCTTTCCTCCCTCAGTATTTGTGGGCAATATGGGTCCAGAGAGGCTGCTTTGCTTTGGGGGCTTAACCTGCTTCTTTGATCCCGGGTGCTGCTCTCGGGCACCCCACCCGGGATCAGTCCCCTCCCCCATTTCTTAGCCAGAACGCTAGTTTTTTCCTTACTCTTCCCTCAGCTCCGATTGTCTTCTTGACTCAGTTTCTCTCTCCAGCTCTTTGGACCCCCTGTTCCACGATCACAGTCTCCTGGGAAACCTGCTCAGACGTTCTCACTTGGAAGGGAATGTCTGCAATTTATGTTGCTACGCTATTCTCACCCCAGGAAGACAGGAGTGTGTTAGCCTGCACGTAATAGTAGGGATTTTTTTCAAGCTTTTATTTCCAGAGATAAGATTCTTATTAGGATGGAGCTGTGAAAAGCTGCCTCTGTTCAGACTTGTGCCTTCTGCTTCCTAATACCTGTCCTTGTCATGTAGCCCCCACCCATCCCTGGCCTGTGGGGCTGAGCACACGAGTTTAGGTCAGCAGGGGGCAGCAGAGGGCAGCAGAGTATGAACTAGAAGGGGCTGGCAGAGGGGCAGGTGTTTCTGCAGCTGTTGGGAGAGGGACCCTTGGTGGAAGGGTCTGGTGACTGAGTCTGCTCTGCTCTAGGTCAGCAAAGATGTGGGGATAGCTTTTAGAAAGTCTCTGAAGAGAATGCATGTCTAAAAGTGCAATGGGACAGAGACCCCAGTGGAGCCAGTTTAGGCAAAAAGTAGCCTTCATTGGCTCATAGAACCTGTTCTCAGGGACAATTACAACCAGGAACTCAAAAGCCATAGGACCATCTTTCTACTCTATGGGTTCTCTTTCTTCTCTGTGGCACCTTTATCCTTTAAAAATTTTTTTTTGTTCTCCTGAAGACTGGCTCCTTCAGGGACTGGAACTATGGTCACCAGCAGCTCCTGCCCCACAGGCTCCCTGACTCACTGTCTTCCTCTGGTTCTGTCTGGACAAACCTCAGAGACTTTATATTTTCCTGTACTGGGTCACACCCTGCCCACGTGGCTGGGGGGTAGGGTCCTCTGGTTGACTGCCAGGACTGAGTTTTGGTGAGGGAGAAGGAGCGTTCCCCAATGAAGGGCTTTCTCTTCTGGAGGAATAAACTGAGCAGACACAGCAATATGCACCTGCCACAGCCTGTGGTGGGATATGACACTTTCCCTTTGACACAAAGACAACAATCTGTTTGTTGGATTCAAGAGCTGACTTTTGAGGTTCAGGTTAGCAACTCCCACCCCTTAATCCCTCCCCTTCCTGAAAAAAAGAGACGGCATCCCAGGAGGACCGCAGCTTGGTTCTCTGCCTTAAATTCACCTTTCCCTGTCCTCTTGGTGACTCTCAGGTGGGTGTGACGAAGGGGCCATCATGAGATAGTGTTTTAGCTGGGAGGAAGTCGGGGAGGGGTGATCTGACCTCCACAGCAGGGTCTCAGTTAAGATGGGCAAATAGGATCCTTACACATTTTCTGCCCAAGATGCATTGTAAAGAGTGATTTACTCTCCCTGTCATTGCCTGCTAACCCTGGAAGCTAAGCAGGGGCTGCCTCGTGCTGCGATAAATGTCGCCACCTGAGCATTGTTAGTGGTGTCTCCTGACCTGTGAGGTCATGTGGTGAAGCATGGAGGGTAGGGGTGGGGTCCGTGGAAGCTTTAGGCGAACCAGGCAGTGTCCTGGAGCCTCCCTGGAGGACGTAACAAAGGATGGGGACAGAGTGCTACTACACACACCTGGAGCAGGAACTGCCATGGGTCCAGCGGCGAGGTCAGGGCAGGCAGATGGGGGTGAGGTGGGGGTCCTGGCCAGACCTTTGGGCACTTCCACCCCAATTTCTCATGCATGTAAAGTATCTGCAGGCATGGCCTTATTTGACCCTAATAGTCTTTGGTCCTATGTTACAGTTGAGGAGGCTGAGGCCGAGGGTGAGTGACTTGTTCAGATTGCTGGTGACAGTTGGCAGAACTAGGGCTGGGACCCAGGACTCCTGTTGCTCGGACAACATCACTCTCTGTTGTCCAGAGACAGAACAGGGAAAGAGGAGGAAGCTGATGCAACACAGTCATCGACATGTAGGGTTGGAGGCCTGTCCACATGGCAGCCCCTGGCCCAGGCCTGCAGTTCCTGCAGGGTGCACAGGAGAATTCTGTAAAATAAGTCATCGAGATTGCTATACTGATAAATCCAGGTGCCTGATGCTGTTGGACCAAATGAATGTGTACTGAATTTCCTGTGGACAATTGTGTTTCACCTTCTGGTACTTTCTGCATGCCCAGGCCTCCTGAGCTTCTAGTCTGCATATGCTCAGCAAGGCATCCCCGTGAGGAGCCCACAGCCATCGTGGACGCCCTAGATTACAAGCTCTTGTCTCTTTCTCCACCCCTAGGCGGCCCCTTCTCTGGGACCTCGCAGCTCAGTGACTAGGATCATCTTCCTCTAAACCAGTGGTTCTTAACCTGGGTTCTATCGAACCCTAGGGGTTAGATGAGTCGGTCTCAGGGGTTCGGAGAAGCCTCTGCCGCGGAGGCCAGAATAAAGTAATACCGTAATTTGTTGTGAGTTCATGCACTTTGTTGGTTTTGTTCTTTGAGCAAGGTGATGTTCATGCACGGCTCATTTTGTGCACCAGTAAAAAAACATATACCTATGTCTTGAATTTGGAAAAAAAAAATCCTATTTTATTTATCACTAAAGAAGGGTTTGGTGAATGCACATATGAAACTGGTGGGTTCGGTACCTCAAAAAAGGTTAAGAACCACTGCCCTAAACATTTCAAGCCAGAAAGCTGAGCATCACCTTCAACTCTATGCTCCCTCTTACCCCATTCAATTAATCTCCAAGTCCCCTGGATTCCTCTCTTTAATGTCACTCAAATGCATCCTGGCACAGGATGAGACCTGTGCCAGGTACCCCACACAAGCTAGAATGGCGCACTTCCTCTGGGAAGGTGGTGTGTCCTTGCTTGCCAGGGCTGCGGGTGAGGCATGACAGGAGGTGCGCCCATTGAGGAAGGGGACAGCAGACTTGGCATCCTTTGGGGAAGGGAAGTAGGCATGGAACAGAACTGTTGACAGACTCTGGGCTGCTATATTGGGAAGATTTGACAACACACACAAGGAGAGAGTGAGGGCGCGTTGTCGGCTGGTGAGAGGCGCGGGGGCTGGCTGGGGACGTGCCGCCACCACCCACGCAGAAGGAAGTTGGGAACAGATTGCTTGGGACTGGTGCCAACCTCCTGAAGAGTCGTCTGCTCCCTCTCCTGGTTCTGGCACTGCTGAGCAATTGGGGAAGGGGCTGCCTGGTTGCACTCAGGTTGGCCAGGAATACGGGGTGCAAGGGCGCATGCAGAGGTGGGAGCCTCACTCTGCATGGAGGGGCCTCTTTGCCTCTGGCCTTGGTTCCCCATTCTGCCCCATCCTGTCCCACACCACCCCAAACTAGCCCAGCCTAATATCACCCTGCACCTTTCCACCCCCCTCCCATCTTATCCCTTCTTATCTCCAAACCCTCTGCCATCTACCCCATCCCATGGTCACCAGTACAAGACACTCTCTCAAGGTTGGTTTCTTATCTCACTTTGAGTGGATGAGGAAACAAGAGGAGGAGTTTTCTTCATTTGTTTAGGGGTTGGGACAATAATTATACTCTGTCCTTCAAGCTTGTTCAGAACCAACTGAGTGATAACTCAGGAGTTGGGCTGATAGAGTCCTGGAGAATGAGACTTGGAAGTGTGGCCACAGTAGAATCCCATACAATCCCCATCTCTAGGCATGAACAGGACTGAACAGCTGCAGGTCTCTCCTCTAGAGGCAGCCCAAGGGGTTGGTCCATGCTCTGCAGTTCTCCCCAATCTCCCACCAGACGAATTATTCCCTAGAGTCAATAGGACTATAGTTCTAACTCGGCGCCTCTGAGCACACGGTAGGGTCGCACTTCTTGGCCCCTTATGATTGAGCAAGACATGGTTGTAAAAGTAAAAAATGTAAGCGATGTCTAAGCATTAGTATGTCCCCTGCCCCCACCCCAGGTGATATAGAGAAGTTGAAAGAACAGTGATTAGACTTCCACTTTCCTGACTAGATCTTAGGAGAAAATGAGAAATAGCCTCCTTTTAAAGTGCACGAGGTGAGCACTCAATTCACTGAACAAATCCTGCTGGGTTGGGGAGAATCAAAACTGCTATCTTTAATCCCTCTAATTATGTTAGAGGCCATCCCACTCTGCTACCCCCTCTTACTCCCACTGGAATTCTCTCCAGTGGGATCCTCCTGCCATTGGCCCTGTTGTCCCTTCTAAAGCAAGGGGCAGGGGAAGACAATAGATTCCAAAGTTTGGTGAGTCCCTGCCTCCCACCTCATTTTCTCTTCCCCTCAGTGCAGAGCATGGGAGGACATATCTGTAAAGGCTCAAGTCCACGCTGGAGCCACCTGCCTCCCTGGGCTCCCTTTCCCGTCCTTGCTTCTGCTCCCTCCCTCATACTTGCAGGGTCGGCCATGCGGATTCCCACTCCCTTCCTGCTGGCTGGGACCTGGGTGAATTTACAATGACTTATTTTCTGGGTAACTGTTGGTGGGGGTTGGTGATCATCCTCCTTTGTCACTCAGACCTCGTCCCCCCCCCCCCCGTGCCTCTCAGGGAAAGGGGTGTTGAATGCAGGCCAGAGACTTGGGAGAAAGCCAGCCATTAATGAACTCCTGGGAAGGAGGACTCAGGACTCAAGCAGTACCTGTTGAGTGAGTGTATATGTTTGTGCATGTGTGGGGGAGCCACAATCTGTTAAAGCTTTTAAACTGACCAGACAATAACATCTAGAATCATCTGGGCAATGAGAGGGGGATCCTGGATTTAGAGTCAGTCTTCCAGTCAAGTGCTGGCTCTGACCATTAGTAACTGCACAACCTTGGGCAAGTCAGTTCACCTTGTGACTTCATTGTCCCCAATGTACATTGGGCGCTTGTATAGCGGATGTGTCTCCTTGCTGGCGGGCAACCTATGAGATTACGGCTGAGCAGGAGCCCTGGAGAGCCGGGTGCTCGGTGATTGCCATTGTCATCATCAACTGGCAATTTGCATGGGTCATCACCTCCCACATCCTGGAAGAGAGGTGAACCAGGTGCCCAGGGCAAGGACAGGGGACATCCTGGAGGGTTTTGATGAGAAACATCACCCACTGGCTGGGACACAGAGAAGGGTCAGTACTTCAACAGCAAAGATGTGGGTGGTGTGGAGGGCTTTTCCTGTGAGGGCAAAGGCACATGTGGAGCTTGAAGTGTTGAGGGCGCGCCACCTAGTGGTAGGAGTTCCGTGTGGTTATCTCGGAGGGGTCCGAGGAACACATGGATTTGGAGAGTCAGTCACTGGCATTTCAGGCTGGGGAGGATGAAGAGCTCAACTTGGCCAATCCATCCTTTTTACAGATGGGCAAACTGAGACTTGGAGAGGCAGGGGCACCCGTGCTGCAAGGGGGATTAGGACAGTTCAGGGCTCAGATCTGAATCTTCCAGGTTCCTCCAATTCCAGAGGACTTGATGGACCAGCTAGAGACCTGCATGAATCTTGCTGCCCCAGGCAGTTGCTGCGCTATTGAGTGCGGCTGGGACAATAGCAGACTGATTGGGCTGTCTTTCCCTGGAGGCTTGTTACCACTTGGATGTAGTTGGGAGCTTTCGGCCCATGATGCAGGCATGCCAGGGTCTGCCAGGCTGGTGCCTACTTTGCATCTCAATACTGGGCAAACCGTTGGCCTGCATCTAGATAGGTATTTCCTGGTCCTAGCTGCATGTCCGAGTCACCTGGAGAGCAGAACAAAAGAAAGGTGCCCGGCCCACAGCCCACCTCAGGCTCTCTGAAGCCATCTCCACAGGTGATTCCTTTATGTCCAAGCTGGTCTTCAAGTTCTATGGGAGAAATCATGAGGTCCCCGCCAGAGGGAAGTTTGGGAATGGGTTTTCGGGAGAAGAACAGGCTGGAAGTATGGCTTGTGTTATAACTGTATTTCCATGGGAACACAACCCGGACAGGGAGGAGAAAATGTGTCAAGTGGCCCAGCAGGTCTCTCCCGCGTGCATGTTCCAAATCACATCCCATTGACCTGTTGGGAGCGCCTCGCCCTTGGGCTGGTTCTAATGACACAGCGGGCCTGCCATCTCCATTTGCCGTGAATTCCTAACTATGGCTGCTTCCGGTGTGGTCGTTAGCATCTCAACATTAATATCTCCCACGTCCATCACCGCAGTGATAAGGATCCGAGACTTGCGGCTCATGGGTGAGGGGGTGCGAGGCGGGTCCCCAGGTGGGTGGGGGAAGGAGGGTGACAGGCCAGCTTGTTAAATCTAATTACCTGGCTGCAGACAGCGGCCTGGGCTCTTCTGAGAGCCGCTAGGCCCACCTCGTACTCCTCTGCCTGCCTCTCGGCCATAACGAGCTGCCCGCCACCCGCTGCCGCGCGGCTAGATGGAACTGAGTTTAATTGCTACCCAAAATGTCAGCCCTTTCAAACCCACCGTATTTCATCACTTACCTTTAAAGAAGAGGGGAAAAAAAAATCAATTTGGACCGTGAGTTTCGGCAGCGGAGCCCACAGAAAGGGCTGCCCAGTTCTTCAGGGGAGCTGTTCTTTTCATTAAAATAGCTATTTTTAAAACTCACTCTCTCTTTCTCTCTCTCTTTTTAACACGAGATGAAAAATCCCAGCTACAAGAAGAAACCCTTTCATGAGGGAATAATAATATAAAAAAAGAGTTTAAAAAAACCCACTTCTAAAATGGGCCCCCGTTTTTTTTTTAACCCTCTCCAAAGGTTAAAAAAAAGCGGGGGAAAGGGTTTTATTCTCAAAGGGCTTTCACACGTGTGATCTCACTTCACCCTCAGAGCTTGTGGTGTTGGGGGAGGGCGGGTGTCACTGTTCCCATTTTATGGATGAAGGAATGCCCCAGAGGGTAAGGCTCTGCTGGGGGTGGGATGAGGTCACACCTCCATTTATGGGGGGAAAGAAAGAGGTCCCCATTTTCTGTTGAGCAGACTGGTTTCCCTATGGGTCCATGCAGCCCATCTCCCATGCACCCACCTCTCAAATTCAAGCTATTTACCTAGTAGTTAGAAAATAAAGGGGGAGGGCATTAAAAAACCAAACCAAACCACAGAGGCCCGTTGGCGTTTAACACTCATTTAACTCTGCCTGAGATCACAGGCATCCTTTCTTCCCCAGGGAGACTCCCCGCCCCCCTTCCCTTTAGAAGAAAGGAATGTAATTCTTTTGGAGATTACTTTCCCTGGAAACTGGTTTCTTAAGCTCCCACCTAAAGTAAGCGTTCCAAAGTCTGCAGACTAATTAACCCCATTGTTCAGAATTAATAACTGCAGGAATATTTGGAATCAACAAGAAATGTATCAATTGGCCTCTTAATAAACCCAATGAAACGTCTCAGCATAAAGGCCTATGAAATAGACTTTTAAAATAATTAGCATAAACCACCAACCTCCCCAAGCAGCACAATCAATCTTAATTGACACTTTATTTGTAGCAAGAATTGCTACCAATTTGGCAGATCCCTCCCCACACTGCCTGCTGAAATGATAAAGTTTTTTTCTTTAAGAGAAAAAAGGAGGACTTGAAGTTTTTGATGAATGAAGAGAGAGAAGAAATTGAGAGTCCCCGGGTGGAAATGGTAGTGACCAGGTCTAAGGCATCTTCTCTGCTCATCAGAGTCCAGGGGAGGGAGGGGTCTTCAGGGTTGAGGAATTGTCACTGACACACAGATAGAAGCAGCCCCCAACCGCCTGCTTCTCCTGGGGTCACCAGCAGGGGCAGAACCTCAGTATTTGTGGTGGGGAGCCTGGGAGTGAGTGATGAGGAGGTGCTGGAATCCTTTGTGTGTTTTAGTTTCTATTGTGATGAAACATTTGCTTCCAAAGGTGGGGTTCTGTTTCCAATCCTGCATTCTCTGGTTCAGGGGTCCCCAAACATTTTACACAGGGGGCCAGTTCACTGTCCCTTAGACCGTTGGAGGGCCGGACTATAAAAAGACTATGAACAAATCCCTATGCACACTGCGCATATCTTATTTTAAAGTAAAAAAAACAAAACGGGAACAAATACAATATTTAAAATAAAGAACAAGTAAATTTAAATCAACAAACTGACCAGTATTTCAATGGGAACTATGGGTGCTGATGCATCCTGTGCTCCTCTCACTGACCACCAATGAAAGAGGTGCCCCTTCCGGAAGTGTGGTGGGGGCCGGATAAATGGCTTCAGGGGGCCGCATGTGGCCCATGGGTCGTAGTTTGGGGACCCCTGCTCTAGGTCCTCTTAATTTCTCATAATTCTGCCCTGAGTTTGGGATAAATGTTAAAGGGGCCCCCGTTTCTCCTTAGCAATCTCAAATCAACCATGAGCCAGCAGGTAAAATCCTCTGGGATTTTATTTCAAGGGACTTGCTTGTTCATCCTCGGTCTCTGTGACCACTCTGACATCACTGTCTTCCCTCTCCCCTTCCTCTTCTTTTTCCTCTTCGTTTTTTCTCCTTCCTCTTTCTGTAATTCCTGGGGACACAGTTTTGGGGCCTGGCCTAGCTAGGCAAGGTGGTCCCACACTTTCTGGAGTGGTTCCTGTTTGCTTAGAGCAGGCAGAGAGGAAGCAGTTTTGGGTGCCGTCCCCGAGTGGGCACAGATAACTGCAAGGAGTCCAGCCCAGAGTGTCATGTTTGATTTGAGACTGACGGGGGAGTATGGCAGTTCCTGTCGTGTGTCCCAGCTTGGCTTAATAGTCTATACTCTGCAGCTATTATGTGCATGGATGGGCTCTGGGTCCAGGCTGCCTGGGTTGGAATTCTGGATCTGCTGTGCATGCCTTAGTTTTCTCATCTGTAAAATGGGATAATCATAATGATTCTTAAAAGGGTTATAATAAAAATTGAGTAAATAAGCGCAAAGTTCTTAGAACTGTGTCTGCCTCAAAATAAACACTATACAAGTGCTTTGCTCTTATTGTTGAAAAGGAAACCGGAAGGAAGTAATAGATGCCATTCATTGATCATTCACTGTGCGGTGGTGTTATGAGGGAGAGTCCAGGGTAGAAAAAAGAATCAACCAGAACAAACGCTCCAGATTGACAAAATACTGCCGGAGAGCCTACCATGGAATTTTTGGTAACCAATCACTGGACCAAGACCTACTGGGGTCTGATGTCAGTGTGATCTCAAGACCAGGCACAGTTCTGGGAACTTCACGCGCATTGGCACCTATGGCCACCGCCCTTCCAAGACTCTAGTCTTTGTGTTTGGAAGGGTGGGGACCTCTCTTCAGGAAAAGGGGGCTGCTGATTCCTTGAGATGTTTCCAAGGTTTGCTCCTGATGCTTTGAAGGGGCCCAAACTCAGTGACACTAATACTGTTATCATTGGTGGGGAATCACCAGGCACCAGACACCGGCTATACATTTTGCTGATTGCCAGTAACCTCTGCGTGGCTCGGTGTGGCAGAGCAAGGGAGTGAGAGCCAGGTCTCCCTGACTGCAAAGCTCACGATCACACCCATTACAGCTCCTGCAGCTGCTGCGTTGCAAGCACTCATTTCCATCATTGCGGAGACTGGTTGCACACCCTACAGCGTGGGGAGCTTAAAGCAGGCCCAAAGACCCAGTCCTGTGGCTTGACCTCGTAAGGGTCTAAATTCATCAGAAAAAAACTGTTTCTCGGGCTAGTGGAGGAAACATGTAAAACATGCATTCAGGTTCATTTAAAATGTTTGCTGCTGTGTTCCGTAGGCCAGAAAGTAATCTATCAACCGATCCCATGTTATAAAACATCAGCAATGTAGAGCACGGTTTAAATATTCATGCCTAATGTTTCTTCAATTAGCTATGAAATTATATATGTTAGATATATGGTGCACGAGGGACAGATCCAGATATAGGGTGCCTGGACCTCATGCACGTGTGTGCACAGATGTGCACAACCATGCGTAGCTCCTATGTTTAGTCGTAATGAAGTTTCCTGAGGGTTTACTGTACCAGACACTGTGCTCAGTGCCTCCCGTGAATTATCTCATTGAGTCTCGCCCAAACCTTACGAGGTGGGTTCTATTACGACCCCCGTTTTATAGAAGAGGAAACTGAGGTGCTTAGTTGCATTGGGTCCCACGGCAAGTTAATAACAGAGGGGAAACTGACGCCCGTGCTCCTTGGTGGACACGCTGCCACCTTCCCCTTAGTTTACAGGATGTATTGTTCTCATTTCAGCTCAGAGAACAAGCGGAACGTTTCCCAGGAAGAATGGAGAAATCACTTCAGAGGCAGTGCCAAGGGATAGATTTGGTCCCAGTAAAATCTTCACCCAAGAGCTCCAGTGATGAGTTCAGGAGTCCTCTCTTCCCTGATTCCATCAACGTGGCTGCTGACAGTGTGGATGCCCGTTACAGGAAGAAAAATAACGTAGAGCTTCAAGGTTCCATTACTGAGGTCAGAGTACCTGGGTTAAATTCCAGCTTTGCTGGGTAGCCCTGGGCAGGCGAATCAGCCTCTCTGGTCTCAGTTTTCCATCTGTGAAATGGGGCTAAGAGTAACACTTAGTTTGTGGGGCTGCTGTGAAGATTAGAGGCGTTCATAAGTGTAAAATGCTGAGAACAGGATGCGACAAGCAGCATTTATGTGCTGCTATAATCATTTAGAAATTTCATTGGATACAGTGCTTCCTCTAAACCCCAGTCTGAAAAAGCCTCGCCCCACTTAACTAGTATTGACTGATGCTGGTTCTGTGCCTTCTCTTAGTAAGTCTAAGACTTAGACCAGTCTCTGTGGCTGGGGGAGGGGATGTGCTGATTAGGCCTGATCACATGCTCACAGTGGAGCTGGGAGATGGCCAGTCCTCCCCTTCAGCACAGAGATGGCTGGTCCTTCCCATGGACTGAGAGTGGTGGAGGGTTGACACCCCAGTAGAATGTCACAGCATGTCACCAGAGGGGGAGTGGATGCTGTGTGAGCACAACCCAGCAGGTGACCACTAATGTAGCTGACCTGACACTTGAACCCATGCTGTTCACTTCCCAAGAATGATAGGATGGATTTTTTTTTTAAAGGAAATTTCTCATTTATTTTAAAATTTGTAGCTTATATACAGTAAAATTAACTTTTTAACTTTCTGTTCAGTTCTATGCACTTCAATGCATGTATAGAGTCTTGGAAACACCACCACAAACAGGATCAGTGCCTCCCCAATTCCAGCATGCCAGCCTGTGGTAATCAGTCCCTCTTGGCCTCAACAAATCTGTTCTCTGTCTCTATAGTTTTGCTTTCTTCTAGAATGGTCTACAAATAGAATCATCAGCCTGAAATCTTTTGAGGCTGGCTTTTTTTTTTTTGCATGACGTGATACATTTGGGATTCATCCGTGGTGCTGTGTATATGACAAGTTCATTCCTGTTTATCACCGAGTAATATTCCACCGCACGGCTGCACTGCATTTTGTTTCTCCATTCACTTGGCAAAGGAAGTTTGGGTTGTTTCTAGTTTTTGGTAATCATGGGTAATGCTGCTATAAGCCTCTGTGCTCAGGATTTTGTGTGAACATCAGTTTTGATTCCTCTTTAAATAAATAGCTAAGAGTAAGGTTGCTGAGTCATATGATGAACTCTGTAAGGAACTGCCAGACTGTTTTCTAGAGTGACCGAACCACTTGGCATCTCCACCGGCAGGGCGGGAGAGTGCCCGTGGTTCCACATGCTCTCCAGCACTTGGTGATTGCCAGGATTTTTTCTTTTTCACTTTGGACATTCTAACAGGTATGCACTCCAAGCTTGTGATCTCAACCAAAGCTTTTAATAAGTGGTGTTTAGTGGCTGCAGAAGTCAGGAAAAGTCCTAACAGAGGGTGCGGGAGCCTAAGCATTGCACCCCAGACACTAGAACGGCAGCAGAGAGGTGGTAGGGGATTAGTCTGAGCATTTGAAGGAACTGGGTTGTATGAGACAAGTTCATGATTGAGCTGGGAGAGTGGAATGGCTGTCAGGGCTGTAAAGGGCCTCAGACATCACCCTGTGACATGTTCTACTGTACCACTGAGGAGACCCAGGTCTGGCTGCGAGGGAAGGGTCATGCCCAACGGCAGGACACGCAGTAGATTCTCAACAAATTGCCTGGCTCCGGGGGTCACTGGGGGCTCACTCTGTAAGAAGGAAGGCAGCATGTGGGGTTGAGATGGGTGGAAACTGTCCACTCTGAAGATATTAATTGAGCCTGTTACATGAAAAGCAAGCCATTTCCTTGCCTCTCTGTGCCCATGACCAGTAGCCTGTGAAGTGTCAGGGGCTCTGGATTATCATTAAAGCCAGTACGGCAGTTTGCCAGTTTGGAAGGGGATAGAACAGTGCTGATGAAAAGGGAACCCCGGGCTGGAGCTCCCCTCAGCCTGGAGCTGCCCAGGCAGAGGCCCCTCCCCCCCTTGTATCTGATCCTCAGAGGACACTACTGGGAAACAGGGCTGAGTGGATGGACCATGGTGCGGGGTTTTGGTGGCAGGAAGTTGGAAAGAAATGACTATTGCCTCTTGCTCTGGGCCAGGGTGCAGCCTGGGCCCCAACTCAGCTCCTGCAGGGAAAGGGGAGCTTTCTGATTTTCATCTATGGTGCTCACTTGAGGAGGGAGGGGAGGCAGAGAAAGCCCCCGGTCAGGAAGCTCAAGGCCATATATTTTGGTTAAGGAGGTGGAGCCTGCCAACTGCAATTGCAGGGGCACCACGACCAGCCTTTCCACTTCTCACTCCCCTGCTATGCAATGAACCTGGAACTCCACCTTTAGGGTCACTCCTTTGACTTCGGAAGAGCCATGTGACAATGTGTGTGTTACCTGGGGAGGGCAAGTATCATTTGGTGTGGCTTGAGTAAATTAAGTGCTGCCACTTAGATGGTACCTAAGGCAGGGCTTTGAGGGGCTGGGACATGAGAAGGGTGAGGTTTTATGGGTGGGGGAGGGGATAGAAGAGGAAGACTTGGTCTGAGCAAAAGCCACAGCCCAGATGGGGTAGGAGGGTGTGTGTGTGTGTGCACAAATGTGTATGTATGGAGTGACCCAGGTGGGGAGAAACAAGCAGGGAGGCTGATGGAGAATGCAGACCGCTGGACCCCCAGGGCAGGGGGATGGGCTCTGGAGGAGGGCAGTGCAGGAAGGGGTGGGCTGGGAGGCAGCCTTCTGCCTGCTGTTTTCTCAGTGACACACACACACCTTGAGAAAGGCTGTGTGCTCCTGAGAACTTCAGATACTACAAAGGAGCTGCTCTGTGGGGCTTTCGGGGAGTCCTCTAAGGACCCCAGCCATTCCTGCTTTTCTTTCCTTCAGACCGGACTCTCTCTGGCTACAGGAGCTTGTGATCTGGGAGGATGAGTCCTGCTTCTGGGCCCCCTTGTTCCCACTGGCAAGATCAATTTGGGCTGAGAAGGTAGTCTGTGACACCAACAACAGTGATGACGGCAACATCTCAACAATGATGGTGACAATGCCATTTCTGAGTGCTTTCTCTCCAACACGCACCAGTGAGCATGTCACACAATCCTCACACAGACTGTGCTATCACCCCGTTTCACAAATGAGGAGTTAGAAGTGCAACTTGCTCAGGGTAGGAAGGAACAGGGATTCACATGCAGGTCTGTCTCACTCCAGTGGATGCTGTTGACCATCACTCAAGGTCAAATGTATGGAAGTGGTTTGTTCCTTAATTCAAGTCAACGGGGCAGCATGGCATGAGGAGCCCAGAGGGTCTAGGTGTACTGTGTTAGGGGGAGGGGATCGGGGTCATGATCCAGACCCTGCCCAGGAGAGCCTCCAGTTCATCTGGGAGATAAAGCAGAACCCTTGGGAAGTGGTATCCATGATACCTTCTGGGGCAGCCCCTTCCCTTGCCTGGCGTCCAGAGTGGGACTTCCCAGTCTTGTCCTCAGCAAGCTTTATCCAGGTAGAACTTGGCTGTAAATTTTCCCAACTCCACAGTCCCCTGGCCCTGGCCCTGGCCTCGGTCAATGGAGGCTGCTGAGCAGACAAAAGATTTGTCACTGAGCGAGTCCTGAGCCAGCACAGCTATCAGCAGGGAGGAGTGGCTGTATACCACGGCCCTGGCAAGGTTGCCCTTGAGCGTGACAGGTACAGACAGAGACCTCAGAATTTGTGGCTCTTCCCTCTGAGTGATGGATTGACTAGCTCCTTGAGTCTCTGCTCCACTGCCTTCTTTATAAAGAGGTGTGTCCAGCTCGGGGGAGGTGAAGTGAATGGCAGGATGTGCCTGCACTAAGCCTTGGGGGCGACCAGATGGGTGGGCAGGGCTGGGCATGGGGGCGGTAAGCCTGGCCAGACTGGGGAAAGGGACTTGGAGGAGGGGCACTGCTCCTCACCCTCGCGACAGGCTGTGCCCCCTCCCTGGGCAGTGTACTCAAGCTGGGCACAACCCATCCTCCCTCTCTCTTGCTTTCTTTCGATGATACACCCATCCATCAAACATTTATGAAAAACCCACTATTTGCTGGCACCATATCAGATGCTGGGGGCAGAGTAGTGAACAAGCTCCCCAGGACGCCTGCCCTCATGGAGCTTTGAGTCTAGTGGGGGCAGAACCAAAAAAAACCCTCAAAGAGTGACAAAGGCTATGGAAAGAATTCAAACAGGATGGTGAAGGAGTGACCAAGGGGCCACATTAGTGCAGGTTTTCAGGGAAGTGTCTCTTAGAAGGTGACATTGAATGACATTGAATGTCAGCCAAGCCAGGTGCAGACTATGGAAAACAGCCGAAGGCAGAGAGAACAGCTGGTCAAAGTGCCCAAGGCAGGAGTGGGCACAGGGACAAGCTGCCTGGCTGGAGCTGAGCAAGTGGTGGGGACTGCAAGGAGAGGACAGGACGGAGCTAGCCAGGCAGGTCCCGGCGGATCTGGCTTCCAGCCTAAGTGGGATGGGAAGTTATTGGGTTTAGAGTAAGGGAAAGGCATGATCTGATTTAACTGTTGAAATGATCACTTTCGTTTTGTTTAGAGCAGATGCTGCTAGCAAAACCCAAACTGGCCCCAGTTCCCAGCGGCCAAAGCGCACAGACTGCCTGGAATACCCAATGCTGTTTATCTTGGGGCCATTCTGACTCTGTCAAATCCATTGTGTCAACGATGATTTTAAGTGTGGAAAGTTTTATAGTAGTGTGATTACACACAGACGCATACCTCATGAGTATTTCCTTATGAGACGTGTGGACAGGGTCCACACTTCTTCAAGGTCTTCCTTGGAGAAGTCCAAGGAAGATACGGAGCCTTGAGTAAAAGTGGCACCAATTATAGACCATCCTGAGTCCATCTGTTATAAAATTGCTCTTGATAAGTTGAGTAAAGTAGGGAAGTTAAATGCAGGAGCCTTAGAGTCATGGACCCAGTGATCTAAAGGGTTACTAACAGTTTGGCATTTAAGTGATGTTTCTTGAGATTTGGGCAGTATTGTAATTCAACACATGGTTTGGTGTGACAGTGTTTTGTGTTATAGGTTGAATCTGAAATAAGTATGTTATATATAAAAAAGAGGAGAAGGGCTAGGTCCTCAGAGAGGAAAGGGAGCATAGAAATTGAGAAAGGTGTACTGGAGTATGATGGGAAAGAATTCAGAAGCCCTGGAGTTGAATCAGAAAGAACAGTAGGAACATATGACTTTAACATTCTGTGCCATCACTGAAATAACCCAGGCGGTCTCCGGGCTGATGCCTCTGCCCCTGGTGTTGTCAGATAAGCATGCAGCCTCACTGACCATGGGTTAGCCATTCAAATCACTTTGCACTGAAGGATAAGCTGGGCTGCACCTTGGGTGGAGATGCTCTGTGCTGGAAGGCAACAAAGCTTTCCTGTAGGAAAATTGGAACATGCACAGAGGCCAGCCCAAAGAGTCTCTTCTAGCCTCCCATTAGGATGACCAAACAGAGACCGTCTGAGCATAAACATCAGTCATTATGAGCAAGCAGTACAAACTAAGTCCATGAAAGAGCTTAAGTCCATAAAGCTATTGAAAAATGGAAATTTGTAGGAAGTTTGCCAGAGGAAGTTGAAATGGAGACTACCAATTTTCAATAGGGTTTACAGAAGGATATTGATCAAGTCACACGGCTAGACATTCAGGCTTAGATTGTGGCTAGCGACCAGGTCTCCAGTCCAGATTTTTGTTGACTTGGTTCAAATGTTTGCTTAAAAGGATTAAAATGCATGCAGAATGGTGCAGTTCCTTATAATATGTAGCTGGTTGTGTCCAGTGTTTGATGTTTGTAATAAACCAAGGGTAGAATGTTGTAGTCAGACCCATAATACCTAGATTTTTTTTTTATCAGTATAGACTTTTGGATGGCATGTCCCCACTGCCCTTTGTCACCAGGGAAAGGGTGTATATCATACCAAAAAGAAGTCAAGAAGTCTTGAGAAAAGGTGATAACTAGGGATGGTATTATGCCTAGGTCGGAGCAACCAACACCCAGGACCATATTTAGCCAACAAATATGTATGTATTTTGACTCTTATAGGGTCAAAATCATGTGAATCATTGCAAAGTTTACAGTTAGTAAGATTTAACATATAATCCAGATTTTCAGTTTCTTTAGAAAAACGTTCAGATCTGGAAGTATTGAGCCAGCACTTCCATTGACACTTTCCTTTCTAGATAGATCTGGCTACTCCCGTTGGCGCCAGTCCTTACCACTCCCAATTGTTTCTTTCTTCTTCTTCTTCTTCTTTTTTTTTACAGGGACAGAGAGAGAGTCAGAGAGAGGGATAGATAGGGACAGACAGAAACGGAGAGAAATGAGAAGCATCAATCATCAGTTTTTCTTTGCGACACCTTAGTTGTTCATTGATTGCTTTCTCACATGTGCCCTGACCGCGGGCCTTCAGCAGACCGAGCAACCCCTTGCTGGAGCCAGCGACCTTGGGTCCAAGCTGACGAGCTTTCTGCTCAAGCCAGATGGGCCCGCGCTCAAGCTGGCGACCTCAGGGTCTCGAACCTGGGTCGTCTGCATTCCAGTCCAACGCTCTATCCACTGTGCCACCACCTGGTCAGCCAATTGTTTCTTATTTAAATTACTTTGTTGAGCTCTGCAGACATTTGAGATTTTGACCCCTATTGGTAGGTAATACCAGTCAACAATAACACTAATCAAAGGCCATTATTATCATTTTATAGGTAAGAAAACAGGCCCAGAGGGCTCAAGCAAATTGTCTTGAAGTTGCAGGCTATGGAAAGGACTGCTAGTTGATTACTTTATCAATTGTTCTCATCTGTCTTTTAACTAACAGAACCGTTTTTTATTTGGACTGGCAATGTGCCCAGATAAAATAATACATCTTCCCCAGCCTCCTTTATTGTTAGATGCAGCTAAAAGGGCCATTTAAAAAAGTATCCTTCAAATGGAAGGGCAAGTCCTTTTTCTCCCCTTTTCTTGTGTTCATTCCTGATGCCTGGAATGCAGATGTAATGGCTGGAGTAGTGTTAGCCATATTGGACCATAAAAAATGGAAGCCATGCATGTCAGAACAGAGAGCTAGAAACTGGATTTTCTGATGAGTGTGTAGATACACTATATCAGTCCTGACCCACATTCTGTTAGACTTCTGTTATGATAGTTAATAAACCATAGGTGTTGATGTCAGGTTTCTTT
The DNA here is from genome assembly GCA_037038555.1 of Rhynchonycteris naso. Taxonomy (NCBI): domain Eukaryota; kingdom Metazoa; phylum Chordata; class Mammalia; order Chiroptera; family Emballonuridae; genus Rhynchonycteris; species Rhynchonycteris naso. The sequence goes on along the minus strand of CM072997.1, from coordinate 210,021,917 downwards.
CTGTTCCTGTAACTGATGGAGTGGTGATGCCAGGATTCACACTCAGTCTGCCTGACATTAGAGCAGGACTCAGTTCATTCCCCGCCCAGCCTTCCAGTCAGTATTGCAGCGAATTCTAGACTGTCCCTATTGCCTGAAGCTGGCTTTCACACTCCCTCCTTGGCTACTGGATTTGGAAGAGCAATTGCGCCATGTGTTTGGACTGGCTAATGAGCAAGTGGCTGTCTTTCCAGTTCTACAGAAAAAACAAAATTGACCCAGGCAAAGGACAGTTGGGGAGTTCCTTGGTGAGGGACTACATACAGTTCCATATGTCACCTCATCATAAGAACAGTAGCCACTGAGCTTTTCTGGGCTGCCCTCCAAGGCCAAAGGCCAGATAAACAATGCCTGTGAAAATGCCCAACTGGAGGGGGTTCTCAGGGAGACCCCAAAAGTCTGCCAAGGCATTCACCAGCTGGTACCCTATTCTTAATCGCACGAAGGGTGTTCTGCGGTAACAAGTGCCCTTTATGTTCAAAGTAATGGGTCCCTTTCATTTAAGTGGTTGGGATTAATTTTGTTTTTGGCAAAAGAAAACCCAGCATGGTCACATATTGAGACTTCTATGGGTGTCATGAATGGATACAGCCTTTTGGCTGGAAAACTCTCATGGTTTCTGCTCTAGTCTCTCTGATCATAAAAACGATGATGATGATGATAATGATGATGATGATGATGATGACATCACTTATAGCCATCGCACTGTCTTTCTTCTTGCTTTCCCTTCTTCAAAGAATGACCTAAGTCCCTTCCCCCCTTTCTGCTCCCTTACCCCTTACTGCTGACCCAGTGGCATTGACTTCTGCCTCATCGCCTTCTGGGGACTGCTTTGGTTAAGGCCATCAGCCACCTCCAGTTGTTAATCCAGTGACAGCTAGTAATTGTAGTTTTTATCTTATTGGACCTGTTTGTGGGGTTTGATGCCATTCATACCCTTCTCCTTGAAATGTTCCATTCTTTCAATTTTGTGACAAGATGATCTCTAGGTTTTCTCTCCATGACTCAGACCTGTTCTTCTTTGGTCTAACGGTCACCAATCCTTGTTCCTCAGAGGTTCTTCTTTGGTCCCCTCCCTTCTCCTCCAGCTCCTCCTCTCCCCATCTCCTTCCTTCCCGAATCCCTGGACACACTTCATCAGGCTCTGTCTCCACTCCCCACAGTTGTCTAACACACTTCACCCACGATGGCTGTCTCAGGTCAGGGTCCTCACACACAGACTGTAAAGTGGAGAACTGCTGGCAGGAAGCGTCCTGAGAAATGCTCCTGGAAACAACACCCGAGGGGCCAGGAGTACCCAGAAAGAGAGACAGCAAGCAAGCAAGGCATCAAACGATCCCCTGGGGCCCTGGATCTGCAATGTCCCTTCAAAGTTATCCCAAAATAGGCAAGGGAGCCAAGCCCTTATTCCCCTGCTGTGGCAAGTCACTGGATGTCACCTGGCCCTGGGGAGGGGCATTGTCTTGGGAGAAGCAGCTTCCTTCTGCCAAATACACTTCCTGAAGAATGGCCCAGCCTGAGCGGAGCGCAGCCAGCGTTCCGGGCAGCTGGAAAAACGAGGGCCTGCACTGAAGGGGACTGGGCAGCGCCGCAGCCTCCGCGATACAATCCCAGGTCTAAATTTACAGTCTTGACCTTTTTCTCAGCAACAGCCACACTTAGGTCTACAGCTACGGCTGCAACATGCTGAGTACACTTCTGTTCCTTAAAGGAGCCTCTCCTCTCTGCCTAGAATGTGCTCATTCATCCCACACTTGTTTATTGAGTGCCTACTCTGTTCCAGGCCCTTTGCTGGGACCTGGGGAACTGGCAGTGACTTGCTGGAAGTCAGCTCTTGGGCCTGGAATCAATCTGCCTGGTACAAGGAGGCAGAATTGGGCAGCCCTAGCCAGCAGAAGGGTGGGCACCTCAGAGCACACCAGGACCGGGGCAATGCCGTGTTCACCCACTCTGTAAGCTCCTGGTAGCCCAGCAATGGGATGAAGGGAAAATCGAGCCCCAGGGAATAGTGGCAAGAGTGGGTCTGGGGTAGGCAGAAGCTCAGAGGACAGACCAGAGATGTGTGAGGTTTGGGGTCAGTGGAGCAGGGTACCCCTCACCCCATGTAACCTCGCTTGGAGAATCCGCAAACCCCTACCTGCTGTGGCCAGCTCCCCCGCTGTGGGAATTGGCCTGCAGTCCCTGATGGCTCAGTAAAGTTGGGCCCTGTGCGCCTTGTGCACAAGCATACGGTCATGCCTTCAATTCCTTCACAGGCATGCACATGAGCAAGTCTGGGTTCCCCACATCCACAGAAAAATGAATTGTGTTGCCACAACCCCAGTACTTACCTGCGGCCCTGTGTTCGCACCCATAATACCCACTACCCTGTGCCCACATGTGTGCCTGGCTTCCCACTGGCACATGCAAACACATGCAAGAATGCTCCCAGACATTCTCATGTGCACATCGGCATGAGAAGCCTGAGTGACAGCTGTCAGACTGCAGCATTGCCAGGCAGCTGCCAAGTCTTGCTGCAGACCGGGGGTGGGGTGGGGGGGAATGGTAGCTGGCAGCCGCTGCATCAGTCTCCAGAGGGGAGAGATGAGCCTTTTCTCTCTTTTTGGGGCCAGCCTTCCAACGTGCCCTGAATAAGTAGTGAGTTCCCTTCCCTCCCTGGAGACCAGGCTGCTCTCTAAATACCAAGGCAGACTGAGAGGGTGGTATTTAGCTAGCAAAGTGGCTCCTACAGGAGAGCCTCAGACCTCCACAGGGAACCTTTGTTAACTGTGGTATTTGCTGCCCTGGGTCCCTGTTGCCGGATCTGGTGTGTGTATGTGTGTGTGTGTGTTTGGGGGGGGGAGGGAACAAGGCTCTATCCTCCAGGGCAGGGCTGCGGCCTCTAGCTGGGGAGAGACCTGGAGGGCAGGAACAGGCTTTTTGGCTAACTCTGGGTGGGTAGGTGAAGACCCTGTGGGTGGGGGATCCAAAGGTGTGCCCCACTTTTTCTGGGGAGATGGGTGAGGAAGCAGGGCTTCAGCCACCATGCCAGGACCACGGAAACCTGGCAAGAGCCCGGAAGCCCTTCCCTCTGCTTGCAGACTTAGGCAGAGCAGTTTCTGGGACAGGAGAGTAGCTTCTCCCTTAGGGAACACTTCCTTCCTTCCTCGCCCCCTTTTTTATAGTTAAAGGTGAAAAGAAAAGATTACTGAACAGCCTGACAGCCCAATTCCTCTTCGGGTCTGGTTTAGGGAAGTACCTTGATAAGCTAGCCGTCTGCACGAGGGGTGAGGTCCTGAGGACAGGGAGTTGGCAGCAGCCAAGGCAGTCAGAACAACGCGAATTGGCTAAATTGTTCTGCACAAGAACTAAGAGGAATTAGTTTTTCTCCTGAGAGGAAAGGGGAGCAAAGGAAGGCGGGAGGGAGGGGAGCAGGGAGAGAGAGAGTGGAGGCTGGCCCTGCTGGGTCCTCTTCTTAGGCTGCCCCTCCATATCCTGTGGCCTCCCTTCTCCCCCTGCTTGCCTCCCACCCTTCGTGCCCCCCCCCCCCCAGCATGACCCCCGCCAATGTCTCTGATCTCAAGAGGCTCCTCTGGCTTCGGTTTAGGTTTGCCAACAGGAGGTGCTGTTAGGAGAACAGAAGGTGGGAGGACAGAGGGTGAGGTATTCCCCTCCCCCCACCCTGCTTTCTTCCTGTCTCTACGTGAGGTCACAGGTTGCAGGTCTCCTTGGGAGGCCTCCTCCTCTCACACACAGTCTGGCTTCTACTGGCTCAGCAGACTTAATTTATTTTTTCACCTGGTTTTTTTTTTTTTTTTCTTAACCTGTTGAGTGAATGGCTTCACTAAGGCTGAGCTGAGGTGAAACCCAGAGACAGGATGTGACTATTTTCTGAGCTTGGGATCAGCACAAAGGAATTGTTATAGACTACATATGGTTCCCCCCAAAGTCATAGGTTGGAATCCTCAACATGATAGTAGTAGGAGGTAGGGCCTTGGGAGGTGACTAGGTCATGAGGGTGGAGCCCTCTCAAATGGGATCAGTGCCCTTATAATAGAGACCCCAGTGAGCCCCCGCCCCTCTGTCATGTGAGGCCACACTGGGAATCTGCAGCCCAGCAGAGGGCCTGCATCAGACCCCTATCACACTGGCACCCTACCTCAGACTTCTGGCACCCAGAACTATGGGAAAGAAAAGTCTGCTCGGTCTGTGGCTCCTTGTGATAGCAGCCTGAGCTGACTAAGGTGGAGAGGAGGGGCTGGCATGGATGGATGGTCACGGGGACCTTGGACCTCGATTGGTGCATGTGCCGGGGGAGGGGTCAGAAAAAGGCAGTTAAGTGACCCTGAAGAGGGGGATTCTGTGTGAATTAACACCTGGGCATGGCAAGGCCCCTCTGCCTGTAACTAGTGAAGCGTCCCTCTCATCCCCACCCCAGCAGTTCAGGGCCAGGTGGTTCCTGATCCTGCCTGGTCTGCATGAGCCCCAGGAGAGCAGGGGAGGGGTGGGAGTGGGGTAGGGGAAGAGAAAGCCACAGAAACTGACTCCAAGATGGGTTTATTTTTCTGGCTCCCTCAAGGCAGTGATGGAGGGGGGACAGGCAGAGGGGGGACTCTTTTTTATTCCAACTTGTGACACATAATGCAGCCAGATAACATTTAAATATTCATAAAAAAGGATACAGATGTGAGTGTGAGACTAGTGGTGGAGGGAGGGAGGGAAAGAGAGTTTGGGAGCCACACGCCATATTTTTTGGAACCACGGGATCTCAGAGTGAGAAAGGGTGTTGGGATCATTTGATTTGCCCTTTCACCGTTGGAGGGATTTCTTTATGGCATCCTAATGGGGGAAGGGTACCCTCCTCACCCTTGACAGGAAGCTCACTCCCTCCTAAAACAAGATTTTCCATCTCAGGGCAACAATTCTTGTTACAGGGAGTTTTCCCTTAGAGTGAGCTATCATCTCCGTCACTTTCCCCATTGGTCTCTCCCAGTGGTCCTAGCTCTAAAGGGACCACTCAGGATGTGGCCACTCCAGATGTCTCCGGACAGCCCTCAGAGATCTTCAGCAAGTGACCACGACTTCCTAGCTCCATGTTAAGTAGTTCTAAGTTCCCTCAGTCCTTAGCCAGACCTTTTCGAGGTGCTGCCAAAGAGGCCACACAAGGGAGGCAGGGAGAAAACTTGTATTCGCTGATTAGTACCCGTGTAGTCCAGGGGACTCAGTCCTCACGTCTGGACATCTACCATCTGACTGGAGAGTAGATCGAGTCTGGTTTTCCGGAGGCCGGTGAGGGAGCAGGTTTAAGGGAAGCAGCACCACTAGTCTGGGGCTCAGGAGATTTGGGCTCTTGATTCAGCCTAGGTACTTCTGCCTGTGTGACCTAGATGCAGTCACTCCACCTTTCTGAGCCTCAGTTTCTTCATCTGTCAGGCAGGGACACCTCCTTCACAAGGACCCCATGAAAACTAATGAGCTAGAAAGAGCAGTGTCCCTGGCAAGAAGGGCCAGGACACTCCGCTGGGCTGTGGGTTTTCTGGACCAGCTCTTGAGGCAGAGAGAGGAGATAGCTGAGACTTGAGGACACGTGAGCATCTCTAGTTCATCCTTGGGGGCTCTGGCTGGTGACCAGTTTTAGCGATGAGATGGAAAAGGCATGGGCGGGGGACTGCTTCCCTGCTGGGTGATATGGCTGGGGTGTTGCTGCACCTGCTCAGGGCGGGGAAGGAGATCTTCGAGGTGGGGCAGTGGACCCAGCTGTGCAGAGTGAAGCAGATGGGACAAAACCCAGCACTGCAGGGTATAGTCTGCTCCCTCACTTACTTTGTGATCTTGGACAAAAGTCCTAACTTCTTTGACTTTTAGTTTCTCCATCTGAAAATTATAGAAAACAAATGACCATAAATAACCTCCTGGGGACATTCTGAAGATTAGGGAGGCATTAGTTGATTGAGTTTAACAGCAGAGAACCTGGATGAGCTGGCCTTCTCAGAATACCGGGAAGTTGGGGGCATGGGAGCTCCCAAAGGCCATGTGGGGCCACGGTGGGGGGCTGAGGAGCATGTCTATGGGCACTAGCTTGTCCAGACTCAGAAAGCTGGGGGAAGCAGAGAGATAACTAGACTTTGTCTGAAGCCTTTGGGACCCAGGGTAGGATAGGACATTGTGTGTGTGGGAATTCCCACAACAGACTCCAGTAGAGATTCTTGGCTTAGACTACTTGACTGATGGGGAACTAACTCACAGTAGACAGAGGCTTTGAGAGGAATTCTCACTCTCTTAATTAGACTTTCTCCTTTCCCATGATCTCATCAGCTTCCCTGGTCCCAGGTAGGCTTGGAAAGACTTAAGATGCTCTTTCTCTAGGGGCTTCAGGAAGACGATATTACATAATAGCAGTAAACAACTGGAATAAAGGAAGGGCCGCCACTGGGCCTGAGCTGCCTTTCTGCCATTGCACAACAGTTTTTCCTGTCATCAGGGCTGCTCCAAACCTTCCCGGTTGCCCCAAGTGCCCTTCCAGTCTTAGGTTTGAGGCTGAGACTCTGCCCCCTCCTTCCCCTTCCTTGAAGCCTACTTGGCCCTGAGGCTCCTTCCGCTCCCTAACTCTATCTCTATCCCTATCACTATCCCCATCCCCATCCCCATCCCCATCCATATCCCCATCCCCATCCCCATCCCATCCCCATCCCCATCCCCATCCCCATCCCCATCCCCATCCATATCCCCATCCCCATCCCCATCCCCATCCATATCCCCATCCCCATCCCCATCCCCATCCCCATCCATATCCCCATCCCCATCCCCATCCCCATCCCCATCCCCATCCCCATCCCCATCCCCATCCCCATCCCCATCCATATCCCTATCCCCATCCCCATCCCCATCCCCATCCCCATCCCCATCCCCATCCCATCCCCATCCCATCCCCATCCCCATCCCCATCCCCATCCCCATCTCCATCCCCATCCCCATCCATATCCCCAACCCCATCCCCATCCCCATCCCCATCCATATCCCCATCCCCATCCCCATCCCCATCCCATCCCCATCCCCATCCCCATCCCCATCCCCATCCCCATCCATATCCCCATCCCCATCCCCATCCCCATCCCCATCCCCATCCCCATCCCCATCCCCATCCCCATCCATATCCCCATCCCCATCCCCATCCCCATCCCCATCCCCATCCCCATCCCCATCCCCATCCATATCCCCATCCCCATCCCCATCCCCATCCATATCCCCATCCCCATCCCCATCCCCATCCCCATCCCCATCCCCATCCCCATCCCCATCCATATCCCCATCCCCATCCCCATCCCCATCCCCATCCCCATCCCCATCCCCATCCCATCCCCATCCCCATCCCCATCCCCATCCCCATCCCCATCCCCATCCCCATCCCCATCTCCATCCCCATCCCCATCCATATCCCCATCCCCATCCCCATCCCCATCCCCATCCATATCCCTATCCCCATCCCCATCCCCATCCCCATCCCCATCCCATCCCTATCCCCATCCCCATCCCCATCCCCATCCCCATCCCCATCCCCATCCCCATCCCCATGCCCATCCCCATCCCCATCCCCATCCCCATCCCCAATCCTATCCTACACTCATCTGTGTCCTCCCAGCCTCATGCATCCTCCATGTTTGATGGGTAGTTGATGAGTAGCAGCTTCTCTTGCTGTTCTGTCAACCTCCCCTTGTGCCTTTGACTCCATCGCTTTCACTCTCTTTCCTGGGACCTTTTTGCCTGAGTAGCTCCTCTCTCTTCCATATCAAAACCTTTATCTCTGTACTGCCTTTCTTCCATAAACCTACTGAAGGCTCTTCCATTGGAAAAGTAAGCCAACAATGAGACAAACAACTACACCCATCCCAAGACCTGGTGGCCCCCTGTGCCTCTGACACTGTCTCTCCTTGCCTTGAAGCCAAGCTTCCTATACAGCCGCTATCCCTGTCCTCACTTCCTCACCTCTCATGCTTGGGTACTTGGTCTTCTGATCTCACAAAGACCTTTCCAAGGTCACAAGTGGCATCCTGATGGTAGGTAGGCCCAATGGACAGCTCTCAGCCAGTATCTCGCCAGGCATCCTGCAGCCTTTGGGCCTGACAATCACACCCACTTTCTTTGGACATGGCTTTGGCTTTGAAGGTACCACTCTCTTCTGGTTTTCAACCTTCCAGCTGGCCCCAGATTTTCAATCTTGTTTTTCTCAGGAGGCTCTGTGGTGTTGATGGTCTGGTCCCCAGGTTCTACGCTTGGCTTTCTTCTCTTCCTATGCCTCACACGCTCCCTGAGTGAGCCCATCCACTGGGTGGCTATGACTGACATCTGTGTACCGAGGACACTTGAAACTCTACCTCTAGCCTAGGCCTTTCTCATGAGCACAATGTCCACTGGTCATTGCTAATGGAGAGCCCTTCAAGCTCATTGTGTCCAACAGGGAGCTCATCATCTTCCTCCCATCACCCCCTCTGCCAGCCCAGCGCCCACATCAGAAAGCTGTGATCACTCCCCTTTGACTCTTTCTTTTCTCTCTCTTACTTTTCTGCTTCCATCCAATCACTGGGTACTGCCAGGTCTACCTCTCAAATAGCTCTTGAACTTGCCCTTTATTTCTGTTTGTGAACCCCCATGCTCTAGTCCAGGCCAGCAGGCTCTTTCACCCAGATTACTGACACAGCCCCTCACAAGCCTCCCAGCTTCTAGTCCCCTGACCCCAGCATGCCATCAGTGCTCACTCTAGGGAGGAGGTGAGGTATCTGCCCATGTCACTGGGGCAGGCTTTGAACTGGGGACAGATCTGGAGTTCTGGTTCTTGTGACTCAAGTCCTGGCTTTTGGGAAAAGAGATATGTGCACATGTGTGCACACACACATGTATTGTGTGTACACGTGTGTACTGCATGCATGTGAGTGTATGTGCTGGGGTTGGGTGATCAAGGAGGGGCCCCTATTCTCACAGTCCCTAGAGATGTTTCCTAACACCCTGTTTCCTGCCCATCACCCACCCACGTGGGAGAACAAAGCTCTTTCCAACTGACTGCTGCCTGCGTTTGCTGAGACAAGTTGTACATCTCAATTTCTTATCACATGAAAATGAAATAAACGATGTTGGGACAGACCCCGAGGAGACAACAGGGTACAGTGACTACTCCTTTGCTGTAGAGTCTCCTGGTCCCCTCTGCCCTCCCCCAAAGAGCTGTCCCTGTTGAGATGCCAGCACTCTCTTTGGGGACTTCAAAGTGATTGTCTGTCATGGCTCTTACAATCTGAAACACAGGGAGAGAGCTACACGCACCACAGCAGCAAGAAAAACGGTTCCGAAATGCACTGTGTGCAGCCAGCTCGGGCAGCTCGCCTCCGCAGTCCTGCCTTGATGTGGCTGCCTTGACTAGACAGAGATGTTTTCCTTCTCAAATAGGAAAAATCCACAGCTTCACGCCTGCTTGGGAGGTGGCAATGCTGGAATTAACCCTAGGGAGTGGAGGAGAGGCGATGGAGGCCACAAATATCTCCCCTTGCCCTGGTTTCAGCCCCAGCCTGACCCAGAAGAACATCCTAGCTACCCTCTGGGTCTCTCCCTCTTTTCTGCCCCCCCCCCCACTGGTTCATGCAATGAGCATGAACTTGAATGGCTTCCTGCTCAGTGCCAAGCCCTTTGGTAGATCTGAAGCCATAGAGGAATAAAATGCAGTTTTCTTCCCTGGGGGAGCTCAGAGCTAGTCAAAGAGACTGATGAAAAAATAGATAACCTCCTACTCCCGCTAGGCTCCCTGTTTCTTCAGCTCCAGGTCAGATCCATTCAACCCCCATTCAACCAACCATCCCCAGATAACCTCGCAAGCCCCCCGTACCTTTCCGGAGGGCTCCTCACAGGTAGTGGTTAGGAGCACAGGCTTGAGGCAGACCCCCTGGGTTCAAATTCTTCCTTGCTCTACCCCCAGCTAGGACCCACATTACTCAACCGCTCTGTGCCTCTGTTTCCATATTTGTACAAGCCGGAGGGCAACAGTCCCTACTTCCAGCGGCAGTGGGGTTGTTATGAGAATGCTCGGAGCAGAGTCTGGCTCATGGTAAGCACTACGGAGAGATGAGCTCTTTATTCTCATCAGCATTTTGAGCTCTGAACTCCTGCTTCCATGGAATTAATTCAGTTTGTGCATCTCTTCACCCCCCTGCTGGGGAAGCCAGTTGCATCTGGAGTCAGCCCAGACAAGGCCCTCAATCTTTTCCTTACGTTCTATTAAAAAAAAAATCAGCTTCACCCCTAAAACAAAGCATGGCTGGGCACACAAAGTCCCTGTGGGTAGCAGACACTTTCAAAGGATGAGAGAAGAAGGGATGTATGGACTGCAAGAACACCAGCAGCGTCAAAGCCTATATTTGACATTCCCATTCCTAAAAGTCCCTCAGCCATTTCCACCACCTGAGCATCAGCTTCCTGCTACATTGTTTCGTTAGTTTCCCCTTTGCTCTCTGCCTCTCTCTCTCTCCCTCTGCATTCCTACCTATTTCCCATGCAGAACAGTTTAACTATCTCTTTTGGTTCCTTGTTGCCTGTCATACCATGCCCCAGGATGCTACCTCCCCCCAAGTGCCTTATCAAGGCGTTTTCTTATACAAAGACATTTATTTCCCTAAGAGAAATTCTGTGGGGGTTTTTTTTCCTCCCGGTGGAAAATGATAAAACTTTATATAAAAATAATATAGAAACCCTAAATGAAAGAAACCCTATATGCTCACTAATTGGAGCACTCAATATCCTGAAGCGGTCAAGTGGCACCCTAATTTGGGCCAAACCGTACAAAGAACTTCTGGTGTCCCATGTTACATCAGTCAGGATCCAGCCAAGAAAAGAGAAGCCTCTGCGAATGTTTAGAACAGAAGGAATTTAATGCAGAGCATTGGTTACACAAATGAGGGAAGGGTTGAGACACCAAATAGCCGGGCTGCACAAGCAAGTAATCTATTAAAATACAGTTGTGCTAGTCAAGAGCTGCTGCTGGGTCCCCGGTGTGTCCCCTAGCCCTCCCCTTTATGTCCTCCCTACTTACTGCGCTCAGATAACTAGAAGGTCAATGCCATTAACAGCAGGGAGCCTCCAGTTTCTGTTGCAGGGCAATCTTTAGATGGGTTTGTGGGGCCCATTGGTTGTTCAATGTTTGGGACTGTACCCCCTAGTCGGGATGATGGGGCCACAGTGCAGACAGCTGGAGCAGTGTGAACTCCAAACAAAGAAGTAGCAGAACCTGGGTGATCCTGGAGGAAGGGAGAGCTCTAGGAGGCTGTGGTTGTCAGTCAAGGGAAACTCTCCTCCATGAGATCCCTGTTTGCTTCTTGGTCTGTCTGCTGGATCTCCCACAAGAAGGATGAGATGGGGGCAGGGCATTGGTCCATCTTTTTACAGATGAGGAAGCTGAGGCCAGCGAGGCAGAGGTTTGCCCACGGTCATAGAACAAGCAGGGGCCTGTGCTTGGCTTCGGAGGCCCAGCTGGGGCTCTCCACCATGTCTGTTCACAGAGCTGGATGGTAATTCCAGAGTCAAGAGAAACGGGGAGACGAGAGGAGGAAAGGAGACAGAAAGGTGGGCAAGACTTTCTCAGCTCTATCCTGAGGGAGACAGCAGAAACTAATGACACCGCAGCGGGACACAGCAAAGCCAGGAGAGGCCTTTGAAAGACTGCAAAGGGAAGGCACTACAGCCGTCAAGGACACCCGCCCCCCACTTCTTTGGGAGGAGGGGTAGAGGCAGTGAGTGGTGGTGAGAAGTGTGGGGGTGGCAGTAGGCAAGAGGCGGCCAACCTCCTTTCAAAACAGACCTGACACCAGGGCCTCGCTCTGACCTGACTAATCTCATCAATGCAAAGCCTGTTAGAAAGAAAGGCTGTCATTCAAATATGAAATGTCCAGCCCTTCTAGGGTCAGTTGGGCCAATCTGGTTTTTGTTTAAAAGTAACAGAAGTGGACTCTGGGCAACTTAAGCCAAAGGGGCATTGGCCAGAAGTCTTTGAGGTTCTCAGACTTAAGAGACATAAGAACTGGCCTGAGGGACAGGAAAGCACATAGTTTGATGGCCCATCAGAGAATGTGGTCTCCAGGGAGGTGCAGTCTGGGGGTATGCAGCTGTGGCCAAGACTGACTTTTTCTATTGTAATTTAATTTTTTTTTTTTTTTAGGTTATACTGATTTGGGGAGGGGGAAAAAGAGAGAGAGAGAATAGAGATGGATAGATAGATAGAGAGAGAGAGAGAGAGAGAGAAGGGGGTAGAAGCAGGAAGCATCAACTCATAGTAGTCCCTTTGTGCACATGTATGAGCCTTGACCAGGCAAGCCCAGGGTTTCAAATTGGTGACCTTGGCGTTGCAGATTGATGCTTTATCCACTGTGCCACCACAGGTCAGGCCAAGACTGACTTCTTTTTTTTTTTTTTTTTTTTTTTTTTTACAGGGACAGAGAGTGAGTCAGAGAGAGAGGGATAGATAGGAACAGACAGACAGGAATGGAGAGAGGAGAGAGGTGAGAAGCATCAATCATTAGTTTTTTGTTGCCGTTGCAACACCTTAGTTGTTCATTGATTGCTTTCTCACATGTGCCTTGACCGCCGGGCCTTCAGCAGACCGAGCAACCCCTTGCTGGAGCCAGCGACCTCGGGTCCAAGCTGACGAGCTTTTTGCTCAAGCCAGATGGGCCCATGCTCAAGCTGGGGAACTCAGGGTCTCGAACCTGGGTCTTCTGCATCCCAGTCCGACGCTCTATCCACTGCGCCACCGCCTGGTCAGGCAAGACTGACTTCTAACCATCCCTGTGCCAGAGTCACATGGAAAGATGAGCAGAGGTCCCAGCCCCATTCCCTGGCTTCACTGGAGTCAGGAGAGAAAAAAGCTCATTTTCCAGACCAGAAGGCTGCTGCCTGGAATTTTCTTTCTGTCAAGTCAATAAATACTTAATGTGGCAGAGGTGCTCTCACCCCACTCGCCAACCCCCAAATCTGGGTGACATTAGAAAATGGGTCTTGGGAATCAAAACGAAACAAATACCCATTAGGCCTCTTATTTAGAAGCCGCCGAGGGTCCGAGAGGGGAGGCCCTTGCCCACCGTCATGTCGTCACTCAGTGCCTCAGCACTGCGAATGGTCTAATTCTATGTCTCCCTTCCGAGTGTGTATGTCTATCTACAAGTCGGAGGCTTCTGGGGAGAGCATGGGCGCTGCGTGGCCTGGGGATCCCTTGCTGCTTGTTCTGGGCCAACAGTCTTCCTTCCCTCTTGCGCACGGAGGAGCTGTGCTGCTCAGTGCCATGTCTTGCCTTCCCCTCCTCGCTGGGCTTACCAGGAAGAAGTCCTTTCCGTGAAGGGACTGGGCGGCTATGACACAATCTGGGCACAGCTCTCCTGAAGTGGACCCTCTGGTGTCTTGGGAGGCTGGGGAGGGGCGGCAGCAGGTATGCACAGTTGTGGAAGCAGATGGCCCCTGTCGATGTGGCTGACACTATGTTGTCTGGACCGGGCAGAGAGGAGAGGTGGGAGGCACGTGGGAGCACTGGTCGGGGCCCCTGGGGACCCCCTACCTTGTGCTTCCTGCCTCGGTCCCTCTCCCTCTCCCGTTTCTCCCGACGACACAGGTTTTCATTTTAACCGCGGCAGTATCTGCTCAGGCAATCATTCCTCCCTCCGCGTTCCTTTGGCAGCTCATCGCTGTTCACTCTGCAGCCAGGACATATTTAAAAGGGGAAAACTTTAAATTAAGTTTGGGAGAGTTTCCATGAAAGAAAACAAACCCTCACTGTTATCACAGGTAAAAAAAAAAAAAAGGCTTTGGCTCCTGGTGGAGAATTGCAGGCCTGACTTCATCTTGGAGACAGGAAGAAAATCGTGCAGTTTTTTCTCTTCCTCCTCCCCTGACAGCCACAGCACCCTCATGCGGCCCGTGTGCTCACAACCAGCTTAATTGAATAGGAAGCCCCATCCTGTCTTTGAGGACAAGATTCCTTCTCACAGGCATTCACAGGGGGTTTTGGGTTTTGCAGGGTGAGAGGGTGGTGTGGATGCTTCCATTTCAGTTCTAAGCCTCTTTTTTTGGGGAGGGACAGTGGGTTTGGAAGGGAGGAAGAAGGCAAGCTCAGCCTCCACCCTAGGCTTCCTGGGCCCCGGAGGTCCTGGGAGGGGAGGGTCTGTCCTGCTCTCCCAGCTGGCCTTCTTGGGTAAGGGTCTCCTGGGATGAGCCAGTCTCTAGTGGGCCCTCCATGTGCTCAGTCCCGTCTAGGGTGCTGCTGAGGGACATGAAAGGAGACCCAAGTTGTATGGTTCACTCTATCTCTTCCTCTGCCCCCTGCCTTTCCCTCCCAGGGTGGGCTGGGATGAAGGGCGAAGACATACATGTACAAGCCCCATGCTGGGAAGTGGAGCTTGACCATGCCATGAATAGAGCGCTAAGTCTCCCAGCATGCTTCTCCTCTGTCCCTCTCCCTCTCTCTCCCTCCTTCCCTCCTTTATTTTTAGGTCTTTGGGGATGCTGATCTCTTGGGCTCATTTCCAATGGGCATCTCTAGACCTTCCAATGAGGCAAGCCTGGTGAGGTGAGCCCGGGCTGCCTCTTACTCAGGTGCTGCCCCACCCTGGAGAGCACCAGGGGGATGGCCAGGCTGGCTCTGTTCCAGGCCTTGTGACAAATACTTCCCCCTCTTCTTTTCTTGTCTTCTTTTCTGCCTGTGGTGAGGTGAAGGGGGCAGGGATTTGGAGTGTGAATGTGGTGGAAAGTTCCAAACACACTGCTAGATGGACCTGTTGGGGACGTCAGCTTCAGGTCCCCGGGAGCAGACTGAATCCGCCAGCCCCTTGAGGTCCAGCTCCAAGGGTCTATGAAAAACAGCCCATGGGTGTGAAGTGCTACATCCCTGAGAAGGGGGACTCTCATTTGCTGAGAGTTCAGACAACTATTCTAACACAAGGGAAACAGAGATGAAGTTCAAGTTTCTGATATATTGCCTCACAGGCAGACAATCAGATATATCAGATCTTCTCAAGGACATTATTGAGATGTGGTGGATATGGAAAAGCATTAGCATTAATATAGGCTATAGACATTTAGCTAAGATTTAACATTAGATATATCTGTTAATGTTATTCAAGCAATAAAAGCAATTTCTGTTTATATTGTTGGAAACCAGGGATATACAGAAGAAGCTTAGAGGGGAAAATGAAAATGATTCACAGTCCCATCATCTAACAATAAATGCTGTTAACATTTATTGTCACGGTTCTTCCCAGTGTTTCGTCTTTGGACATGCATACCATGTGCAGAGAGCTCCCCAGCTTTGGCCTGAGCTGTGTCCAGCTCTGGGATTCAGTCACTCTTCAGCACATCTAATGAGCTGGTGGCACAGGGCCACCATCGTCTCTTCTTAGACTGAGTGTCTCCTGGAAGGAAACCTACCCTGAGGGTAGAGGCATCTGGGCAGGAATAGCCCAGCATCTTGTGAACTCCAAGACAGACGGACTGGGTCTGAGCCCCAGCTCTGACATTGGTAGGTGGGTGAACTTGTGCCCATGTCTCTGCTTCTTAATCTATAAGATAAGGGGTTATGATGCCCAACTCATTGGCTGTTGAGAGGATTAAATGAGATAACAATACATGGGACAAGGTACAAATGACAATATCTTCATACCCAGAAGTCACCGACTATTTCTTCGCATAGACAGCGACTAAAATGGAGCAGACCTCCTTTGTTTGGGGACTTGGGTCTTCCTCTGAGTAATGTAAATAGAAGCCTAGAGAGCAAACTTACTGAGAGGTAACAAGACCTTCTGGGGTGTGAGTGTGTACGTAAGAACGTGCAGGTGGATAATAAAAGAGCTGGCACCCTGAATGCCCAGGAAGTGCTGGCAGGATTTAGACCAGCTGCATGGACAGGTTTCCACTATATGGTCAGGCAGGACCAGTCCTCAACTGGTTGTGGCACCTGTTTCTCTCTCTACTGTTGTTTGAAAGTAAGTTTGACTCCCTTTGACTTTATGAGCCCGGAGGGCTTTTAAACAATGCAGGGGAATAGGAACATAGATCTCAAGATGGAGTCATTGGATCCTACTATTAAAATCGGTGGGGACTTAATAATTGAAGCTACACTAACAGATGTGTCTGCATTTGTGCCTCTACTGGCTGAGTTGGGCCACACTGCATATAAGCACCTTAAGTACTTAGAGTGCTTGGCTCACAGAAGCCACACAGTGAATGGCAGTTCTAGTCTCAAAGCCTTGGGGTCATATGATAGCGGGAGGCTGACCTATCATGGAGCCCAGTGTCGTGGTGGGAATCAAATAATTTAACAACCGGTTCTCTGCTCTAATGATTGTTTTAAGTATAAAAAAATGATATACCGAAAGGTAGTTTATTATTTCATGAATTTGATGCTTAAAAAGAACAATAAAAGAGCTACACAAAACTAGATTATATTATGAGAAAGAGTTCTAAAATATTATGAAAAAATATTAAATAATACCTGACAAAAAACAATAAGACTGTTATTTAAGATATTTTCATACTGCTTCTTGATTGGTGTCCGCACTTGGAAATTTTTTCACCTATGGACAGAACGAACATGACTACAGGTGCTTAGAATATGCTGTTGCCCAGATGAACATTAAAAAAACAGTAAGGTTTGTAAATTTGTGATTTCCACACTGGGCAGCTGCCCAGGCGCCCACCTTAGAGAGAACCCTGGTTTCAAGTGCCAATTTAGCAACTGGTTTGCCAAACTCAACAAAAAATTAGGTATCGGTTCTGCTGGACTGGTTGCAATAGGCTGAATCCCACCACTGGCCCAGTGCATGAGCCCAGCCCCATAGACTCCTGTGAATGTGTTTGGGAACGTGGGAGGGGACCTTAAGCAAAAACAAAATGAGCAAATTTGACTAAAATTGCCATAAGACCATGGGAACAGCAGCCCTCCTTTGGCACTCCACTAAGAGAGAGGGGCTGATCTGCCTGCCTGCCACCCTTCCCTTTGCTGGGGAACTGCTTCATCTCCTACTCCAACCCCGTGGTTCAAGTGAGGGCTGCCAGTCACAGGATTCAACCTTACAGCCACATGGGTGAGTGAGTGCACGACCCACACCTGGCCATTCAGTAACCTTCCTGAGAATTTGAACTAAAGGGAAAGAGTCAATCTTTTCTGAAGGCAAAGCCCTAAGGTGGGATCCCAGCATTTATTAGTTGCAACCACCCCGACCCTGTGGAGAGATCAGTCTGAGTAGGAGAGAACAGAGCCAACACATCAGGAGAAGAGCTGAGAAATGGTGTGGGAGAGGGTTTGGAGGCTGGTCAAACTCCTGGCTTTGGTGATTTCTGTAATCCAAGTATAACTCTCCACTTCCCATGGTTTGGTCATGTGGCCCCCAAAAAACTCTTCAGTGAGCTCTTTCAGGTTCGGATTCTAGAATTTGAAAGTCTCAATCAGGTTTTGGTCCTGGATGATTCCAATGCATTGATGGGGGATCTAGCTGGAGACGTTGGAAACCCAAGGAAGGTAAAGGTACATGATGAGAGGGGGGTGTCCAGCAAAGGTGGTGTTATCTGGGAGGAGGGAATGACAGAGACACCCAAGAAGGAAAGCAGTGCTTGGAGAACACTGCCAAGCAGCATCAGCTGAAGCAGGAGGAAGTTGCAGGTTGGTGGAAGTGGGGACATGTCATATGACTGAGCAGATTTACTTGTGAAATTAATCATATATGCAATCAATGAAGTCTAATATTCTTTTTTATTTCCATTTGACTTTAGACCTTGGGCATCTTTCCTTAAAATTAAATACGTTTTGAAAATGTGATTTTTAATGACCTCAAGCCTTTCATCATGTGAATCTAATATAATTTATTTAACTAATCCCCTAACATAAGGGATCGTAAGTAAATTGTCTATTTTTTCATTGTTTTGTTATTGTGTACTGTGCTGCTAGGAACTTCTTTGGAAATAAATCTTTGTGCACATCTCTAATTATTTCCTTAGGAGAAATTGCTATAAATGAAACTGCTCTATCAAAGAGTATGGATGTTTTAAAGACTTTGATCCATATAAATAATTTGCCTTACAGAATGGTTGTGACAATTCACACTCCCTTCATAGAATAAAAAATTTTCCCTTTATCTGAACTTTTGCCAGCCCTCAGTACTATAATATTTTTTAAAAGCTTGGTTGAGATGAAAGGCAAAAAATATATATCTCCTTGCTTTAACTGGAATTTCTTTTATTACTAGTGTTGCTAAAATTTTTTATTTATTTATCGGCTACTTGTAGTGTTTCATTGTAAATTTTGTATTTATGTCCTTTGCTCATTTTTCTAATGAGGTTTTCAAATTTTCTTATTGATTTGTAAGAGTTATTCACCTTCCCTGTCATATGTTTCAAATATTATTTCCTAGTTTGATTTTTAACTTTGTTTATAATATTTTTTTATCTACATAATGGTTTAATTTTTATGTTTTTAGATTTTCCAGTCCTCCCCTTTGTGCTTGCTTCTAAAACATAGTGCTTAGTAATATCTCCCTCACTCCAAAAATCAGATAAATATTCAACAGTTTTTCTTTTGGTTCTTCTAAAATTTAATAGTTTCAACTACTCATCCATCAGGAATTTATTTTGACTTGGGGGAGGTAAATATTTAAATATTTCCCCGTCCAAATAGTCAGTTAATTTCTCCAATGTCATGTGTGAACCAATCTATCCTTTCACTACACTTTCAAAAGGGCACCTTATGGCCAACTGAATTATTTTCAGTTCTAGGATCTGTGTCTGGGCTTTCTGTTCTATTTGACTATTTTTTGGACTAAAATACACTTAAATGGATGTTTTTAAAAGAAAGGAAGGAAGGAAGGAAATAAATCTCTCAGCCAATTTGTAAGAGGGAAAAACACATATAACCAAGAATTGGGCTCTATTTATACATTATACTCCCTTTTAATCACAAAATCTTTTCGAAATTTACACACCGTCTTTTGGTACTTATGATTCTAGAGTAGAGATTGACAAACTTAAAACAGCCAGATAGCAATTATCTTATGCTTTGCAGGCCTTCTGATCTCTGTTACAACTACTCAATTCTGCCATTGTACTGTGAAAGGGCTGTAGGAATATGTAAACAAATGAGTGTGACTGTGTTGCAATAAATCTTTATTTACAATACAGCTTTATTAGAGGTGGTGGTCCTGATTTGGTGCGCAGGCCATTTATGCCAATTCCTGTTTTAGAGAAGCACAGTCCATTGAAAATACTATGCAAACCACATGGGTAGTTTAAATTTTTCAGTAGCTGTATGAAAAATATAGAAATAAATAGATGTAATTAATATATTTTATTGAACTCAACATATTCCAGATATTAGCAATTAATATTATTAATACTAATTAACATAATCAACATAAACATCATTGCGATATTTTACAGTGTTTTCTTTTGTAGTATATATTAAAAATCTGGTTTGTAGTGAACACTTTTATTTTGTTCAGTTCAGCTCAGCCACATTTGAAGTGCTCAGTAGTCAGGTGGGCAGTGATTACTGCATTGGATATCATAGGTCTAGATACAGTGGTTCTTAACCTTTTTTGAGGTACCGAACCCACCAGTTTCATATGCACATTCACCGAAACCTTCTTTAGTGATAAATAAAATATGATTTTTTTTCCAAATTCAAGACATAGGTGTATGTTTTTTTACTGGTGCACAAAATGAGCCGTGCTTGAACATCACCTTGCTCAAAGAACAAAACCAACAAAGTGCATGAACTCACAACAAATTACGGTATTACTTTATTCTGGCCTCCGCGGCAGAGGTTTCTCCAAACCCCTGAGACCAACTCATTGAACCCCTAGGGTTTGATAGAACCCAGGTTAAGAACCACTGTTCTAGAATATAAGTCTAAAACTAATTTTTTTTTCTTTTCAGGAATCAATCTTTTCTTTCTGTAGTCTTGCTTTAAGGATAATATTTTTTATTTAAAAAAATTAAATTTAACTAAGATGTGTTTAGGCCTTAATTTACTTCAATATTTTTGTTTGCTTTTTAGTGATCCTTTTCAAATTGTAGACTCAGTTCTTTACCAGAACAAATCTCAGCCAATTTATCTTTGATAATTGCTTTGATTCTATTGTATGTATTTTAGAAACACTAGTTATCTGTTTATTAGACCTCAATCATTTCCCTTTTACTATTTGAATCCCTTGGTCTTTTCCCTTTGCATTCTGGGGAAAATTTTAAAGTGTGTCTTTCACATCACTGATTCCATTTTTCTGCCCCAGGCTTTCTTATCTTCATAGACTTCTCATGAAGATTTAAGTATTACTTACAATCTTTCCTTATATAACTCTCTTTTTATTTCTGCCTACCTCTTAGCCAGCTAGTTTCTTTTCAACTTAAACCACTTGTTTTATCACTTTTCCCTCACTTAAAAATTCAATTGATTGAATATAAAAATGAGCTGATTCACTTAACCCTCTGTTATGAAACCTTAAAATATTATCTCTAAATTGTTTAGTGTATTGGTCAGCTACTGCTATAATAGTGCTGTGTAACAAATTGCCCCAAACACCACGATAAACCACAGTAAATATGTATTCTCATGCTCAGAAATCTGAAGGTTGGCTGGATTCTGCTCAGGCTGTGGGCCTACAGGTTGACTAGGGTTGCTTTACTCCATATCTCATTCTGAGCCAGTGACAACCTAGAATATGTTATTTTCATGATGAAAATCAAGGCTCCATGAGAGGCAAGAATAACAGTCTTTGACTCCTAAGGCTGAGACTCAGGACTCACACATTGTCACTTCTACCCACATAGCCAGAGCTAGTCATATGGCCAAGGTCAAAATCAATTGAGTGTAATTATAGCACTTCACTCCTTTTGGCTGTTTCAAAAAGTCAATTTTATAAAATTACAACCTCATACTACTATACATCCATTAGAATAACTAAAGTAAAAATACTTGACAATACCAAGTGCTGACAAGAATGCAGAAAAACTGCGATTCTCATACATTGGTAGTAAGAATATACCACCTTCCATATGATTTAGCAATATATAGGCTAACAGATAGCCTATATTGTTGAAATTTTCCCCTCTTCAGTTTTGAATGAAAAAGAAGTCTATCTAAATCTAGTGTTTAACTATAATTAGGGAGGGAAGAGCCTCCTTAGTTCTTCTCCATTTACCTGGTTGTAAAACAAGGTCAGTGTTTAGCACAGGTTTTCTGTTAGTCATGGCTGGGCCTGGCCAACCAGCACCAGGAACAGTGTCCAAGGGATATCTCTGGAGGTGCCAGGAAGCAGGCCCAAGACTCAGGGAATCCAGGTTTAAAAGATGACGTGTGGTGCCTTTAGTGAGGCTTGAATAGAACACCACTGGGGAGAGGAACTCCAGGGCAATGGAGACTCGGGTGTCCAGATGATTAGGCTAGGTGAAAGCTTAACCTGAATATATTGTAGAACCTAGGTGACAGGGCTAAAGGAGTTTAGACAGGGACACTGCATCCCCTGACCTTACTCAGAAGAGAGGCCAAAATTGCAGCAGAGGCAGGGCATGGGGGTGTTCTCGAAGCTTGCCAGCCATTGGGCCCCATTCTGTCCAATTTCCTCTTTAATTGAAACGCTCTTTGCCCTCCCTCATTGGCTCCAGCATGGGGCTCCAGCAGGCTGAGTGTACATTAATAATTAGCAGATTTGTGATGAAAAAGGCTGCATAATTTTGCAAAAATGAGCTCCCAAAGGAAGCTGGTGGATTGGGTTGGTGCCCTTGGCTTCCTGCTCTTGTTCCTCAGTGATCTCTGGACTTCAGTGACTCCCTTCCAGCTGAAGGTCTCCTGGGCTGACCTTTGTTTTAGAGGCCATCACGGGACAGTGGCAACATCAGGGCCCAGTCAGGGCTTATCTCTGTCCCCTCCTAGGTACAGAGCCACCTCCAGGTGCAGCTGTGACTTACTTACTCCTGCACACCAGTCACTTTCCGGAACCGAGTTTCCAGTTTGGCCTGGCTGGTGGGGGATCTTGGGTAAGGCTCCTCTAGGCTCAGGTTTCCCTGGTCAACCATCCAGGGAAGTGACTGGTCCTGGGAGGAGAAATAAAGACTGTGATCCTCTGTCTTGAACCGAGGAAGGGAGTGCCAAATTTTCCCTCTGAGCTTTGTGTCAATTGGGTCTGAACTGAGCTGAGCTGGCCTCTGCCTTGTGGAACCCACCAAGGTACCTGTCACCGGCATGTTTAGCCTGTACATTCAGAGAAGGCATGCCAATAGTGACTGCAGCCTACTATGTGGAGTTTCCAGGTAGTTATCTTCAGACCCTCGGGGAGCCTTATTTATCATCACACCCTGGTCTCAGATGTACTGGGGAACACAAAAAGCCTCCTCCCTGTTTGGAACAGTGTGGTGAGGCAGAGGATAAGGTCCTGCTTTTGCTGAAGCCCCTTGATTATTTGAGTGGGGGCTGGAAGGGAGGCTGGCACCTTGGTGGGGGTGAGTTGAAGCCGTGTGGCAGTTTGAAGTAGGGGCCTGAGAGGACATGGTGAGGGGACATGGTGGAGGGTGTGCTCCTGAGGAAGCATCAGGCAGCACCCCGAGGCACTCTGAGGTGGGCGAGTCTCTTATGAGAGGAGGAGGTTATGGGTGGCACAAGTTATTGTCATTGAACAATTCCTGGGAGTGTGACTTCCTTTTGCAGCATTCAGCTGAGGAGGCATAGACATTCAGCCTGCACGGGTGACTGTTGGCCAGGCTGCCAGGTAGAGTTCTGGGGGCAGGTGTGCACAAAGGCCAAGGGGAGCGCCTCCTTCAGCCTAGGAGAGAGGCTTTCCAGTGGGCTGTGGTCTGAGTGGGTCTCTGAGGGCACATCAGTGAACATGTTTGTACAGCAACCTTTGTCTGCATTTCAAACTATTTTTCTTTAAGACAAATTCCTAGAAATGAAATTTCTGCGTCAAAGCATAGGGCATCTGTTGAAAACGTCCTGGCTGTAGTGACAGCAGCCCCCTCAAGCTGACTTATTAAGACCAGATGAGTTGGCTCTTCTGTAGTGGAAAAGCCCAGGGGACAGACGTGGCTTTCATCCTGGTGGAGTCCAGGACTCAGTGTCACCGGCTCGTCCTCTCTCCTGTCATTTTTCTCTTACCTGTCTCCCTGTACCTGCCCCTGGAAGCTCCAGGCTTGGATCCTGCTAGTTCAGCCATTTGCACACAAAGAGAATATCTCTTTCCTCGTTAGTCTGCACAAGTCTGGGGCCGAGTCTCATGGGACCAGCTGAATCGGACTCCACGGCTGGGAGATGGTGCCTCAACTGGCCAGTCCTGAGTCACACACCTACACCTGGAACCTGGAGGTACTGTCCACCTAACCCAGTGGGTTAAGAGTGAGAGAAGAGGGCTTCCCAATGGGAAATCAGAATCCTGTTACCTAAAGCTGCTGCATAGCAAACCCCATAGATGCCCACCCCTAGCAGGGCCATTGGTAACTCTCTCAATATTCAATCAGATGTTGTCTTAAGCGATCACTCAGTAGCTGTGGAGACGATGTTGGAGCAAAGGATCAAGGAAGGCTTGAATCCTTGAGAGAATCATGGGCTGCACAGGGACATGAAAACCATTGGGTGCCAGGAGCTGCTAGGCCCTCTGGATAGAGCCATGCATTGTTCTAGACCCAGGAGACAAAGCAACAACCCTTAGGGCTACTGCCCTCAGAGAGCTTCCAGTCTGTGTGGGGGACACACAGGCAGAGGTGTCAGATGGTCAGAGTCAGCAGGTTGCAGGGCGCCCTGATAGCACAGAAGACGGGCACCAGGCCAACCGGGTGAGTGGGGGGAGATGAGCCTTGTCAGGAAAGGCCAGACTTTGAGACTTTAAGCACGACTGGTAAAGACAGGAAGCACCTACAGGGGAATGTTCCAGAGAGAGAGGAAATAGCCCAGGCAAGGGCATGGCAACCTGGGAGAGGAAAGAGCATTTTGTTACTTCAGGTGAGTGCAGGCTATGGGGAGGCATCGTGAGAGACAGGGCCAAGATAAAAGAAAATAGTGGGAGGGAGCACCCTGTTGGACTTGAGGTCCCGCCCCAGGAAGACAGTAAAGGGTCCTGGGCAGGAGACTGACTCACTCAGATGTGTGTGGTTGGGTGTCTTAGTCTGCTCAGGCTGCCATAACCAGCACCATAGACCGGGGCGCTTAAATAACAGTCCCTGACTTTTCAGTTTTGGAAACTGAAAAGGAATTTAAGATCAAGGTGATGGCTGGTTTTGTTTCTGAGGAGAGCCCTCTTCTTGGCTTATAGATGGCTGACATCTCCTATGTCCTCACATGGCTTTTCCTTAGTGTGTGAACATAGAGAGAGTGATCTTTCTCTCTCTCTCTCTCTCCATCTTATATATATACGATGCCACATATACACAACGGAATACTACTCAGCCATAAGAAATGATGATATATTGCCATTTATAACAACATGGATGGACCTTGAGAACATTATGCTAAATGAAATAAGTAAATCAGAAAAAGCTAAGAACTGTATAATTTCACACACAGGTGGGATATAAAATGGAGACTCATGGACATAGACAAAAACAAAGTGGTTACCAGGGGGAGGGGGTGGGGAAAGGGAGTAAAAAGGGACAGATATATGGTGATAGAAAATGATTTGACTTTGGGTGATGGGCACACAACACAATCAACAGTTCAAATGCTATAGAGATGTTTATCTGAAACCTATGCACTCTTATTGATCAATGTCACCCCATTAAATTTAATTGCTAAAATAACTGAAAGACAAAAAAGGGACACTAATCTCTTTTTGAGGGCACCCTTCTTGGTCTAATCTTCCAAGTCCCCATCTCATTGTGGGATAGGACTTCAGTATATAAATTTCAGGCGACCCACCACTCAGCCATAACACATGGTAGGGGAGGCATGGAGGCGGGGGGGGGGGGAGCGGCAGATGACCTGTGGAAGGTCAAGGGCAGTATATGGCCACACCTTTGTCTTCTTCTCTGTCCTCTGTCCTCTCCTCCCCCCTCCTCTTCTCTCTCTTTCTCCCCACCTTCTTTCTTTCTCCCTCCTCTCTTTTGTCTCCTTGGAAGATGGGGAGCTGCCTTCCCAGAAATAGAAATTTATGGGGAAGTTTATCCTTGGCATGAGAGATATCTGTTTGACTCCAGAAAACCCAGGGCAAAATAAATCTAATTAAATCTGTTACTGTTCACAGAGACTAGTTTTGTGGGCAATTGACCTGTTTTATTTATTATGTAAACCATCATGAAACCCAAGCTCCATATTATTTATGCTAATGGAAGTGAATAGGTAATAAATCCCGCATGAAGATGTGGCAGACCAGATGGTATAGTGGCACTTTGATGGCTCGTGCTGGAAGAGCCTGTGCCAGACGTCACTCTCAACCCCAGGAGCAGAATTAGGGGGTGCTGGAAGGGGGTGGCAATGAGTCCTGGGGTCAGCCTCCCTCTCAGCACACTGCAAAGTGCTAATGAGAAGAGGAGGGACTTTCTGGGTCATCTCCCTCATCCATCTCCTCCCTCTCAGGGGAAACTCCAATCTGTGTTATGTCTCTTGTGGAGTTTGGAGTGAAAATAGATGTTGCACCTCCCGTGAGCCAAGTCCTAGGTCAGGCACTGCCAGCCACATGACTGCATTGGATTTCCACAACAACCCTGAGAAGAAGTGTTCATTTGTCTCATTTTATAGATGAGAAATGGAAGCTTAGTGTCAGAACTGGGGGTTGAACCCCATGTGTTTGACTTGTAAGCCTCGGGTCTTTCCAGGGTGCCAGGAAAGGAAGGCATGAGCCAAGACGGGAGATAGGAAGAGAGAAGGAAGGAGACAGGGAGGAGAAGGGAAGAGCAGTGAGGGGCCAGTGGGGAGGAGGAGAGAAGAGCAAAGGCAGGCAGGAGGAGGGGTCAGTAGCAGGGAAGGGAGCAGAGGACGGAGAAAGGACAAGAGGAGAGGGAAGGTGGTGGAAGCCCTTTGTTTTCCGTCTGAGAGCCAGGTCTTCAGGGGATATCACAGCTGGGTAATTATGTGAGGTCAAGGGCAGGGACAGTCCACGAGCGAATGAAAACTTTCTAGTGTCGAGGGCAGCTGCTTCTTAGGGGAATTGAAAAGCAGGGAGTTTATTGACGCTTGAAGGCTGAGATAATCATCTTCTCTTCAAGAGAGGAACATAATTCAGGAAGCAGCGGAGAAAGACCTGAGTTTACAAGAACCTCGCAAGTAAGCGGAGTTGGCTACCAGCTCGCAGCTGCTCTTGCCCTGGCCTGCTCCACCTCTGGCTCCACCCCGGCTGGCGACACAGGCAGACGCATGGCTCCTTCTGCACACCAGGTGCACATTCCTGTTCTTGCTTGTCCTGGCCAGAGGGGCCAAAAGAAAAAATTTCATCCCTGAGTGTCTTGATTTATTTTCAAAACAGGAAAGGCATAATTAGAGACATGCATAGAGGAATAAAATTAGATTGCAAAGGCATTGGGGCTATCGTGTAGCAGTGGTCAGACGTAGAGATGAGGGTGGTCAGATAGGGGAAACCAGGTGACGGTGATGTCCCAGAAGCAAGCAAAAAAGATTTTTGGGAGGGAAGGGAGAATGATTGGTTGGGTCTAATGCTTCAGACAGGTCAAGATAAGGCCTGAGAACTGACCATTAGATTTGGCTCCATGGAGCTCAGACATGGGACAAAGCAGCCTTCAATATATCCTCACACCAGGCCTGGACCATAGTATTATTTGTGAATGCCTACCTCCCCTACCAAACTGAGACTCTCAAGGGGCAGGAACTGTGTCTGTTTTGATCACCCCTGGATTTTCAGGGCCTAGTTCAGTGCCTGTAATAATTTCTGATGAATCCAGAGGTGGAAGCCAGAGCCTCGCTGGGGAGGACAGGAGGGCTGGCACCCCAACTGAGAGCTGAATATGAGAGGCCAGTGTGTCATTTTGTACAATGTCTGCTTCTTTCCAAGTGACTGGCTGACATATGGGACCCGCTCCCAGGGGCCTGAGAGTCAAGGGTACAAGACACCAAGGAGTAGGCAAGGGACCTGTCCTGCCTTCCCCACCTCCCCGGGGAAGGACAGAGGCAATCACAGGCTCACGGGGACAGGAGGGAGAGGAGTCCTGCAGAGTAAGGTGCTGTCAGGCCAGGTGCTAGGAGTGCTCTGGGCTCTTTCTCTTTCTGGATGAAAATCCACCTATAAATCCTTCCCCAGAACCTGGGGATCGTCACCCACCCTCTTTAACCAAGGTGCCAAATGCTAATCCTGGTCTGGGCCTGGATATGCTGCTGTTTAAATAGTCAGAGATTAGTTTTCAAATTGACAAATAAAACCCATCTGGAGTGCTTGGATCCAGCCCCTCCAGGGCCTGGCTGAGCAAACCCAGTTTAATTAGCCTGGTGCTCAGCCCTACGTGGGTGGGGATGGATAGGCGTGGGGTGGCAGCTTCTTCTAGCTCAGCTGCTGGTCTCTCTCAGGCAGCCAGGTTAGTCCCTGTCCTCTGTCCGCCCCGCAAACCCCCCACCCCGTGCTGAGCCCTCAAGGGTTAAAGGGCAGGAGGGGCTGGCTGGGAGGGGGGAGAATTTACTCTGCCTCTCCCCCAGGAAGGACAGACCTGAACCTCCTGTTTTTCCCCACTGCATCAGGGCTGCTTCACCGCCACCCCCACTTCCACCTGTGCCTGCTGCTCATTCATCCACCCATGCACACACCCATTAAATCATGATTGAGCGCCTACTGCTGGCCGGCCACTGTTCTATGCACAAAAGAGGCCAAGGCTCTGCCTCTTGAAGTTGTAGTCTAGAGGTGGGCAATAGATAATTGGTCAAATAATCACACAAACAAATCGGTATTTAGTCATAGACTGTGAGATGTGCTTACAGAGAAGTGTGCAGGCCCTGCAACCTTGGTGTTTCGGGACAACATTCTAATCTAACTGACTGAATATCCAGCCAGGGTCCGAGCTGAGATTTGAAGGGCAAAAAAGTCAGCCAGGTAAGGAAGAATGAGTTTAGAGGTGTGTGTGTGTGTGTGTGTGTGTGTGTGTGTGTGTGTGTGTGTGTGTGAGTATGAGGCCCTGCAGTGAGGGAGCAGGGTACGC
This sequence comes from Rhynchonycteris naso, assembly GCA_037038555.1. Lineage (NCBI taxonomy): Eukaryota > Metazoa > Chordata > Mammalia > Chiroptera > Emballonuridae > Rhynchonycteris > Rhynchonycteris naso. Next base: position 209,993,777 of record CM072997.1, on the reverse strand, counting down.
CTGTGCACCCAAAAGCAGGCCCATGTATCTGGGGACAGGGAGTGGGTCAGGCCAAGAGGAGGCTGGGCTGGAGGCAGGGGTACATCTGTCTTGGATCCGCAGAGCAATGAAGCCCTCGCAGGCTTTCAGCAGGCTTCGTGATCAGCTTACTCTGGAGAAAAATGGTGCTGGCTGCAGGGTGGAAAGCCAAGTTCTCAGCCTGGAAAGCAACCTCTCTGAGGTCCTCCCTTCTTCCTTGGCAGGGGGCGCTCATGCAGAGTCAGCTCAGGGTTCCCTCCCTCTGGTCCTACCCACCACAGGCTGCATGGTGGCTACTGCATGTTCCCTACTGGGGCTCCCCTTGCTCCTGGTCTGTCTTTTCGGTGCCAAACTTTGTGCTAAATAAATAAGAAATGAATAAATGAATGAGTGAAGGAGTGAGTGAATGAATGAAGTCTGCCCTCAAGGACAATGCTGACGGAGCGTGGGCCCTCAGATTTGCCCGCTCTTCCCTTCCTATGCTCACTGACTGTGCACCAACATCTGTCACCTCCCCTAGCCCCTGAAACTGGTGGTGTGTTGGCAAACATTTAACAACTGGCTATCCAGAGGGGGGAAAAGCCCAATCTATGGCATTTGCTAATTTCAGTAAACATGCCTAGCATGGCCCATTTAAAGCTAACTACCTGACTTATCTGGATGCAGAGTTGCAAGGGGGTTGCCCAGGGCCAGTGCTTGGACAAGCTGGCTCCAGGCCACCACTGCCCCAACACGCTGCTGTGTGGGAACCTGGGCCTACAGGCTGGTCAGTGCCAGGCTTGCCCTGCTGGGCCTCAGGCACTAGAGTTCTGGACCTAACAGGCATCCTGGCTTTTCTGACTTCCCGGTAAGACCAAGCCCCATGCCCTGATACACTGCTTGGCCCTGCTGTTTGCCTCCCCTGCTTTTTTAGCAGCTGGGGACCACTGGGGACCTCTGCGTGTCAGACCTGCATGTCCTGATGGCTTTCCTGAGCTGTCCCTCTGATCCTGATATCACATGCCAGCAGAACTACTTTGTTGGAACCCTCTCCTTGCATAGGGTAAAGGGGAGCCATGCTTCCCCCACATCCGCAAGGTGAGGTCCAGACGCCCAGCCTGGCCTCAACGTGTGGTACCCCCTGGTTCCCTCTTACTGTATGTCAGTTGGACTTGCCTGCTCATTGTTCATCCTGTTTTGCATTTTGTCCTCATGCTGTTTGCTCATACCTCTTCCTGTTCTGGAATTCCTTTTCTTTTCCACCTTAATCTTTCTCCAGGCCCAGCTTAGCCCTGGTGTGCTCCCCTTCTGGGCTTGGGTGTCCCTACTTTGCTTGCTGTGTCATGGCACGGTGTCATGGTTAGAAGACACATGCAGGAAAGCAGAATGCTGGGCTGAGTCCTGGCTCCACCACTGTTAGCTGTGTGACCATGGACAGCTTACCTAACTTCACCATTCCTCAGTTTCCTCATCTGTGAAATAGGGATGATGATAATAAACTCTTCCTAGAAGGGCGTGAGGATCGCATCAGGCCCTGCTTGTAAAGCACCTAGAAAGGCATCTAGTACACAGTAAGTATTTAATAAACCCTTGGGTGGTGCCTTTAGCAACAAAGAAGCCTTTTCTTTTACCTTTCAAAACCTGTGCATCCCCACTTCCCAACCTGGGCACCTGTTGCCAGTCCATAACCGTCACCTACTTCCCCTAGTACTCAGGCAGCTCTTCCGGGTCCTCCTTTGGTATTTAGAAGGAACACTCTTTAACTCTGGGGCACAATCTTCTCTGTGGCCATGACTTATAGTCAGTGGCCGGAGCACTCTGCCTCCCTGTGCCCGGAGCTGGGATCCCAGGCTGGTCCTTTGTGGGGATAGTCTTGAGCATCTGCCCACATTCCAGCTGAAATGCTGTCAGGGGAACCGGGGTTTCTCAGGAATATTTCGTTGGAGCAGCTGAAAAATGTTAAATTTAATGAGCTGCACATACTTTAAAAACCATTGGGAAATCCCAGCCCTGCCCATGGAGACACACAAGGACACCCAGGTGGACCCGAGCATAGGGAACCTCCTGTAAGTTTCTCATTAATGATCATTCGCTTCTTTTCATTTGTTTCATCTCGTTCTGGTCCTCATAGGGAGACAGGAGGACCTGGATGTTTTAAAAATAATTAAAAGGAAGAAAACTTGAAAGTGGGAAAAATTCTAATAATTTATTTCATTATTTTTTCTGCAGATTTGGAAAAGACAGACTCTATAAGGACAGTCCTGGCAAAAAACAGATGGTACTCCAGGTGTGGACAAGGTGTGGGGCCACTGAGGTGGTGGAGGGGGCCATTGCAGCCCTTATACCCCAAGGAAGGGGTTTCCAGGTTGCAGGGAGGTTGGTGAACGCTCCAGAGCGCACAGTGGCCAGAGTCTGGCTCAGGCTTGGTCTCCCCTTTGATATCCTGACCTAGGATCTGGGGCTTTGTGTGGCAGGAGGACTGGAACTTGGGGGACGCACTGGGTTGCCTTGTCCTTGAAGCCCTCATTTATTCTTCTGAGATTGCTTCAAGTCCCAGTCCCAGTGGGCAGGATAGTGTCTGGGGCTTGCCGGGAGGATGTCACTGTGAGACTCTCCTCTGCAAAAAGTCCCGAGGACCCCAGCCAGGACTCAGGCTGAGCCTGCAGCGCACATGCCCAGATGACCAGCGCTCTGCCGTCCTTCGGGACACAGATGGGAGGTGGCCTGTAAGTTGGGAAGGTGGCAGTTGGTGTAACAAAAGCAGGGGCAGGCAGGGTGGAGGCCAGGGCTCCCTGATGGGTTTGCTTTCTGCCTGGTGATTACCCATTACCTCCCGTCAGTGCCTGATAAACCGTTATCATGGAATTATCCACCGCAGGCTCCAGCATCAGTTATGAAATCCATTACTGTCCGTCAAGCCCTATGGCTAATGGGAAAAACCTGGCAGCTGCCCGGTGCGCCAGGCAGGGCTCGGAAAGATCCGTTATCTGTCTATTACTTCAGCAATCACACGTCGTAATGGAATCTTGGATGGGAAATGAGAAGAAGTCCCAGGCCATGTCTTTCTGATGGAGAGCTGGTGGGTGGGACTGTTGGCTGGCTCTGGAGTGTGGAATGTGGTGGAGAGGTGACTCAAGGGGTCAGCCCTAATGCCATCCCCTGAGCTGTAGGGAAAAGCTTTGCTTGTGGCCCACAAGCAGGTCCCAATCCAGAGCCAGCTAAACATGGTGGTGGGTAGAAGGTTGGATGAATGGATAAATGGAAGGGTGGGCAGGGTACAGGCCATATCCCAACAACCTGGAGTCTGTGCTTCATTCTGTTCCTACTGGGTTGAGTGCCACCCTTGTCCAAACTCAGGATTAGCTAATATAGCAGCTGGCACCAGAGTCAGACAGATCTGGTGCCAACTCCACCACTCTAACTGCATGGCCTCACACAAGTGATTTAAACATCCTTTGCCTCAGTCTCCTCATCTATAAAACGGGTCAATATTGGAATAATAGCAGTTTGCTGATATTCCATGGTACTCACGGCCAGAGGCACCCCTCATCTTGTCCCTTCCTGTTTATGACAGCCAGGGACGGAAGTAACATGTGCTCATTAGGTGTACTGGCTTTGGTACTAGCCCCGGTTTAAATCCTGACTCTGAGGCATGCTGCAACCTGACCATGGACAAGGCTTTCATTCCTGTGCTCCTCCCTCACCTCATCTGTGAGGCGGGGCTGATGGTGAGTCACCATCTGACAATCCATATTTGTATGTGCTGACTGTCTCTCTCCCTCCTCTAGAACAGAAGCCCCTAAGGTTGGGTGTTTCGTCTCTCTGGATTGCTGCTGTAGCCCCAGCGCCCAGGGCAGCATCGGGTCATAGCAGGTGCTCACTACACATAAGCACAAATGAGTGAATGATGGATGTAAACACATAACACGCAGGGAGGTGTTGGGACTGTCAGCTTCTTGGTGACTCCTCTTTGTTCTTATCTCCCAAATTAACACTGTCTCCTCCCTCCTCCTAGTCCCTTGTCCAGGCCACCAGCATTTCTCTCTCTCCTCTGGACTCTATCACAGCTCATTCTGCTGCTGCTTCTTGTTCTCTGCAGCCCGTTGTCCACACAACAGTTGGAGTGGATTTCTTAAAACATGAATCAAGGTATATATATTTCCCTGAATAAAAGCCTCCAATACTTTCCCATTGTAACTAGAATAGATTCCAACCTTTCTAGGCTCCTTAAGCTCTAGCCCTGGCAACCTCTCAAAACCCCCGTTCCTTGCTCACCCTCGCACAGCACTCTGGCCACACCAAGCCTTTGCTCTGCCTCTCTAACCCACTCAGGCACACCTCCTGCCTGTGTCCTCTGCCTGGAGTGCTCTGTCCCCAGATCTCCATGTGGCTGGCTCTTCCTATCGCCAGGTTCCTGTGCAGGGAGACCTTCCCTGGGCACTCAGTGTAATCATTTTCTTCATAGACTTATCTGTAACTGAGATTCTTTTATTTATTTGCTTTTCTAAATTATCTTTCCCCCAAGTCCTTCAAAGGGAAAGCCTGATTCATCTAGTTCATAGCTAGAACCCCAGTGCTCAGTGAATACTGGGTTATTGAAAGAAGGAAGGAAGAAATGAAAGAAAGGAAGGGAAGAAAGGAAGAAAGAAGAGAAGAAGGAAAGATAAGCAGTAGGAAGACTTTGGCATCTGACTCACCCCAAGTCCTGCCACCATGCTGGGGGATTCAGCGGCCATGTGGACAGCCTGACCTCTCATTTGTATGTGCCGCAGCTTGGACATTCTCCTTGCTCAAAACAGATGTGGCTTTGCCGCCTTAACTGCCCTGTCCCCCACTCTGTCTGCAACCTCCTAACATTTCATTGCCATTTTAAGTCACTCAGAGGAAGAAATTAGCTTTGTGATTCCAGGAAAGTCACACAGTGCCTCTGAGCCTCTGTTTCCTTGCCTCTAAATGGGTTTACTGCTACCTGCCTCCTTGCAGGGCTGCTGCGAGCACCGAATGTGTTAATGCACATAAAGTGCTAGCCAGGTGCCCGGGTCTTAGTAGGCCTCCTCCTGGTGGCCCCTGCTTCTGTTTTCTCCTCAGTCCCCTTCCCTTCGGTCCCCTCCCACCCGTCTTGTTCCTGCTCAGCCTGGGACCACGGAGGGAGCTGCCACACCACATGCCTGCACCTTCCCGCCTGGCCCAGGCCTTGCCTGCCTGGTAGGACCTGCTCTGCATGGATTTCTCCCCTTTCTTTTCCAGCCCTTTCACCCCGAGGCTTTGCCGCCTGGGCAAGGCCATGTGATGTGCCCTGTGGAACCCTGAAGATTTGTGGTCTTGGCTGTCATTGAGGCCACAGGGGCGAGCTCCAGGCCTTCCTTGTCCATGGAGGGTTCTGATTCCCCTCGTTGTGCTCCGTGGACCCTGCCCTGTGCATGACCCTCACCCTCCACCAGCCATCCAGCCGACGGTCTGCCAGACTGATTCACCTGCTCAGCTTCTCGCCTCTGCCTGGCTGCTGGCCCCTGCCCTGCACGCTCTCGCCTACCTGCCCCTCCTCCCAGTATTCCCCTTGTCTTCCTGGCTCTGCCCAGCTCCCTCCTTTTCCCTCCCTGTTACTTAAGTGGGCCCCCTGAATGCCATGGACCACCACCCACCTCCAGCAAATCCAGACCGTTGATGGTGGCTTTACACAGTGACCCTTCCCACCGCCACGTGTCCATTCACCGTGTTCCTACCCCTGAGCCCCTTCACCTGCTTCACGTGCTCCACACCTTCCTCATGCTTCTGGTCAGCCATTACCTCCTCTGCAGGGGGGTCTGGCCCCTCTGGGCTCCCAGCTCCCTGTCTTAGGCCACCCCATTCAGCCCATATGGTGTGATTGTTGCCTTCTTTCTCATCTGTGTCTACCACTAGGTTCACCCCCAAAATGTATCCCTACTCTCCTCTGTATTCCCACACATGCGCATGTGCATTCACATCCATACTCTCTCTCTCTCATGCACACACACATACACAAACACACTCACACTTAAGTGTCTGAGATATTAATGGGAAGAGCCTTGAGCGTGGGACACAGGGCACGCACCCTCCCACATGTGATGGGCAGGAGGGGGGAGGGTAGAGTCAGAGATTGGTGGCTCAGGATGTTGGGGTCCTGCTTCCCTGTGGGAGGAAGAAGCCTGTATGGCTTAGGAACCAGGAAGCTCAAAGCTGCCCAGCCAGGCCAGGTGGTGAGGCCGAGGGGTCAGTCTGAGGGAGGAGGTTGTAGCAGAGGCAGGATCTGATGTAGTCATGGCCCCTGGTCAGGGAACGTACAGAGCATGAGCTCGTGGCTTGTCTCAGGACAGAAGTGGGGTACTGCATCCAGCTCCAGCCAGGACGCTGGCATGAATTCTGCAGGTTTAAGGGGTGCGATCAAACAGAATGGCTCAGGCCAAGCAGAGGAGGCATAGAAGCAAACCAAGGTTCAAGGCCAAGCCCGGGACAGGGCCAGCAGAGCAGACCAGAGAGTAGGTGCCCATGGTCATTGAGCACGTCACCTGAATTATCTCAGAGTCCGCACAATAGTAGTTTGAGGCTTGCACTATTATTATCATCTCCTTTTTACAGATGAGTAAACTGAGCCCTGGCAGGTTAAGGAAGTAGTGCAGGCTTGGGGAGAGCTCTGAGCTTGGGACCCAGACAGCCTCACTCAAGGTGGAAGGATTGAGCAAAAGGAAAGAAAAAACAAAAAATGAAAAGACCCTGAATCCGTCCCACTTCCCACTCTTGTGACACACGTGTGCTCACCTTCACTCCAGCACATGCCCTCGTCTGCCCCAGTCCTGAGAATTCCTCTGGCCCCAACTTGTCTTCCACCTCCCTATCCCCTCAAGTGTCAAATTGAATTAATTCATGGCAGCAGAGGAGGGCCTTGTGTGGGGGAAATAGGGGAGCAGCTAAGCAGCCGACTGGTTTGGCCAGGCCCCCGCGGAGACTCCCAAACCCAATTAGCAGTTTTATTAAAGACAATTGGATTAGACGTGTCTGCAGCAAACGTTTGCTTGGCTCGAGCTGGGGGAGTTTGTTCATTTTTCATTAATGTGTCTGCTCCTCGCTCAATCATCAGCCCTCGGAGCGCTGGACTGGCTGAACACAACCGGGCTGCCTTGCGTCTCTCACCTTGTCTCACCCTGTCCCTTCACCACCACCCTGGGTGACAGCTCCTTCCTTCTCTGTCCCCCTGACAAAGAGAGAGGGTTCCCAGCAGGTCTGTGCCTGAACCCAGAGAGGGAGCCTGTCAGTTTCTTCTTCAGCTCTTTGCATGGTTCCTCTCACCCTTCAAGTCTGAGCTCATATGTTACTTCTTCAGAGAGACCCTCTCTGACAGCCCTACCTTGAGTGACCTCCCCAAGTTATTTTTTGATCATCGCCCTGTTATTTCCTTGATAGCTCTGGTCTAAGTGGAAACTATATTTGTATTTTGTTGGATAAGTAACTAATCCTCATGACAACACTGTAATGTTATATTATTCCCATTTTACTGATTTGGACATAGAGGCACAGAGAGGTTAAGTAACTTTCCAAGGCCACACAGCAGGTCAGTGGTGGATCAGGGAGTGAACTGAAGTCCAGTGAAAGCAAACAGACTGACTGCTCTTCCCTTGCCATTCCTGGAGTCATTTTTAAATTAATGTAGGGTTCTGAGGTGACACTTCTGCATGCACAAGCTCATTCAAACAGAGTAGACTTTGAGACCCTGATGGGTGGATGGGTAGGCCAACAGGTTAGCCTCCTGCCCTCAGCCTGCAATTGCTACAAAGCAGAGGTCCAGCTGTGAACCCAGGTGTGGGAGGGACAGTCACAGGCCATGTGTTCTCCAATCCCCAGCTCAGTGGGGCCACAGGGCTTGACCACAACCAACAGCAATAAATTCCTCCCACTGCAGATATTAATTTGGGAGTTTAGAGAAAAATCCATATGATGTGAGTTATCCAGGGCAGTGGTTGCAGGGAGAGGCACAAAATCAATAATGAGAGATTGTCCTATTTCACAGCTTCTGTAAACGGGGCTGGCTGGGCCACTCCATGGTAGGTGCAGGCAGGCGAAAGTCAGTGGGCTGCCTGACCCTGCACGGCCCGCGCCTCTTGCTGCCAGTCCTCAGGGTGGCTGGTTTCAATGCCTGCTGGGGCTGACTTGTACTCTCCCTCTCTCCCTTGGCACTGTCAAAGAACTCTGTAAATATTTATTAACACTTCTCCTCAGGCGAGAGCTCCTGCTCGGGTGCAGCTCCTTGGGCATCAGACTGTGGCAGCGATGCTTGTGCCATACCCCGGCTTGTCAGTGAGAAAGCAGGGGTTCCCAGGCAGATAAGGAAGTGCGGTCTGAGAACAGACTTCTGGAGAAGTGGCTTCCTCATCAGGGAGGGCTTCTGAGATTTTGGAAGGAGTGAAAGTTGTGGCTGGGCCACCTTGTGCTCTGGCTCTGTCTTCCTGGGTTCTCTTCCTCTCACGGCTGGCCTATTAGACTTCACATGCAAGCTCGGCCCCATCTTAGCTGGGACCAGAGGGTCTAGAGCAGCGCTGGTCAGCAAAAACATAACACGAGCCAGATATGTAATTGTAAATGTTCTAGCAGCCACATTATATAAGGTCACAAGAAACAGGTGTGAAATTAAACTTAATAACATATTTTATTTCATCTAAATATCAGCATTTCAATACATAATACAAATTAAAAATTATGAATGAGACATTTAAAAAAATTTTTTTTTGTCATGGGAGGTCTGTAAACTGGGTGTGTACTTTCACATGAAGAGCACACCTAAATTTGGACTGACCACATTTCAAGTGCTCTATGCTCCACATGTGTCTACTATGTTGAATAGCTCAATTCTAGAGAGCTCTACCTAAGATTCATGACTGGATGGGGTGGCAGTCATTGATGTGTATACCATCAAATATTTCCAGTTGTCTTGGGTATGAAATAGGATTGTATATGCCAGCTTCTGAGCGTAGACGTGATCCTGTGACTCGCTTGGTTAGTGGAGTTGAGCAGATATGAAATGTGTGATCTCTATGCAGAGGCTTTAGCCAGCGTACAAATCACCTTGCTGTCTCTTTCTCTGCCACTGGGACCAGCAGTGCTCCAGATGTAGCTACTCTGTCAACCTGAGTCTCCAAGTGAGAGAGGTTAAGGACCCAGATGACTGTGACAAACCCATAGCATGAGCAAGAAGTAAATTTTTGTTGTTTGAGCCCCTGAAATCCTGGGGTTGTTTGTTACTGCAACACAACATGGCCCATCCTTGCTGTTGTGGGTGGATGTTTCATTGAAGACTTCATTCCTCCGTCAGTAAGATCAAACGCATGCCTACTGAAGTCAACAGCCTGGAGATGTAATGGAAAGAGACAGAAAAGACTCTGCTCTCAGGCATTTCCATTCTAATGGGGACCCAGACACTTAACAATGGCTTTCTCAATTATGTGTCTAGTTAGAATTGTGAGGAGGGATCTGAAAAAAGTGTGAGGAGCTGTGATAGCACCTGACATGGGGAACCAGGAAGACTTCTTGGAGCAAGAGATGCTTGAGCTGGGTGTTCAAGGATGAGGGGGAATTAGGTAAGCAAGAGGTCTGGGTGGAAGCACATTGGTGACTGTGGGAACAGCATGTGTGACCTCCCTGAGGAGTCCCTTTACTGGGAAATGTCTACTTTAGGGAAAGTAACCTTGTCCCCTGTCCTCCTGCTCCTCCATGCCCCTCCCTGGTCATTTGGGAGACTGAACATGGAAAGAAAGAGGGTATTATTTATCCTTCCCTCAAACCTCCATGGTATTTGAGGAGCTAGCCCACTGTTGTGGGGGACGGTGGAGATGAGGGTGCAGGGGTGGGCGGGGTTCACATTCTGCTGGGCGTTGTAACCATGGGAGAGTCTCAAAACATCTCATTTGTGTTTTTAAACATCTTTCTGGAATGAAGATGAGTTAGAAGAATCCAGGAGTGGCAGCAGAGAGAATAGCTAGGGGGCTGTGGCAGGTAGGGGTCCAGATGAGAGGGGGTGTCCTGGGCAGGTGAAGCCATGGGGATGGGCTGAGGCAGTGAATCTTAGAGTGGTATTAGGAGGCAGCGTCATCAGGCCTTGGAGGTGGACTGGGTGTAGTGTAAGGGGCAGAGAGGAGGTCAGAGAATGCAGGACCTTGGCATCTTGGCCTTGCTATCAACCTGGGCTCCCTTCTGAGAACCTGGGCCCCACCTTGTTCCTTTGGGCAGCCTCAAAATCCCCCTTAGCATAGCTTCCAGGCAGCCGACATGAATGGATTAGAGTTGGTGCAAAAGGCAAGTTCTATTGGGTTCTCTTGAGTTGTGTCAAGCCTGCTTTCTGAGCTGTCATGCAGGGTGGGTGTCAGGCCATCCTGATCACCTATCTTCTATACATATGGAATGTGATCTGATCTGGCTACCCTGCGGTGGTCTGGGTGCCAACACTGTTGGCTCAGGACCTCACAGCAGGTTGCAGACATGTGAAGTGATAGCTAACAGATGAGAAGGCTCCAGAGAGGCTCTTGAACTTCAGTGGGACATGCAGAGGCAACTATGCCCAGTGGTGCTCCAGCCCCTTCCTACTAAGAACCACCATTTGCTAAGTCCTCAGATAAATGCACACCTGGAAAAGCCACATCTTCCCCTGGAACTTTAAAGAAATGGAATTTTTTGGGGGGTTCCTTGGATATTTCTCAACCAAAGTCATGCTGGAACTTGGTGGGAGTGAGGGTGGCCAGCACACCTGGGGATGAATGGCTGAGGCCAGGTTAAATGTCAGTACCCACCATGAGATATTTGTAATGACTCCTTCTGGATGTGCCTGCGGTCCACCAAGAAGCTGAGGATGCTTCAGCTGTGGGTTCCTGCCCCACAGAACCTCTCCCAGACAATAGACATAGCTTGATGATTATGGAGCAGCTGGGAAAACCTCGTGATAGCTGCTGCTGAAATAGCACTGATGTGCCCAGTAGCAGCAGTCACATTAAATGTGCAGACAACCAAGGAAACTTGCAAAAGGGAAGGTTTGGGGAGCCAGGGGATATGAAATGATTTTATTTCTTTATCTAACAGATTCTTTATTGCTCATGAGGTGAGAGGAGCAATCATTTACCAGCACTCTGATTTCCGGGTAGAGGTGTTTACATTGAAATAACCCTCAGGACCCAGCTCTGCACTGACTCTACCTCTCATGCCCTTGGGAAGATAAGAAACTTTGATTGGTGGTTTGGGCGAAGGCACTGAGCATGCTCAGCTCAGCCCCTGACCTCTGGGTTCTGACTGGCTGCAGAAAGGTTTCCCATCCTCTCTCTTTCCAATGGTGGGCAGGCTCTGCCCACAGAGGTAGGTCTGCTGTTCTAGGGAGGAGGGTCAATGCGGGGAGCTCACTTTTACAAAGCCATGTGACTCTCACACCTAAACCATGTTCTTTTATGTGCCAAAGTTAATATTTTGAGCTCCATTTGTCTAATTCTGGTGGGAAGAGATGAATGTCATTTGTTGGGCTTTCTTAAGCCTTGTTAGTATCAAAAATAAGGTATTTTGCTAGAAATAAATAAATAAAAGAAATGGGTAATTCTTTTAAAAGGCGAGGTTTTTGCAAAATGCCTGTTTTTAGATAAGTGGTTCTTAACCTTTTTTGAGGTACCGAACCCACTAGTTTCATATGCGCATTCACCGAACCCTTCTTTAGTGATAAATAAAATATGATTTTTCCTGCAAATTCAAGACATAGGTATATATTTTTTTATTGGTGCACAAAATGAGCCGTGCATGAACATCACCTTGCTCAAAGAACAAAACCAACAAAGTGCATGAACTCACAACAAATTACGGTATTACTTTATTCTGGCCTCCGCGGCAGAGGCTTCTCCGAACCCCTGAGACCGACTCATCGAACCCCTAGGGTTCGATAGAACCCAGGTTAAGAATCACTGTTTTAGATCTAGTGCCCAGTGGGCATTGTCCTTGACCCTTCACATTGGACACCCCACTGAATACTGAGAACGACTGACCCACATCACAATATGACTGGCCATAATAAAGAGTGCCTCAGCGTGGTGAGGACAGACATGTCACCTAGCCAGCAGGGTGCCAATCTGCCATTCACTACCACATGACCTTGGACAAGACACCTAAGCAAAAGTGTGGGATGTGGGTTTGGAGTCATACAGACCGGGGATTGGAATGCGGCTTCTCTACTTACTGTGTGATCTTAGGAAAATCACTTAACATCTCTGAGCTTCAGTTTCCCCATCTATCAAAAGAGAGTAACAAGGGTTCCCCCTCCAGGGGATCCTAGCATGTTCTCTTTGTGCTAGGTAGACTGTAAGATGAATGGTAACCTTCACCACTGGACCACTGGTAGCAGCGGGTTCAGAAGGACAAGGGTCCCCTAGAGACCTGCCTTGAGGACAATGCTGGCAGCTCTGGAAAAAGGCCATCTTCTTCTTACCTGTCTTTTCTCTTCCTATCTCCCTTTCAAAAATGCACCCTACCACCCACCACAGAGGCAAGGAATATGTACCATGAATAGAGATCAATTTCCAACTCAGTGTTTTGGGCTGATTTCACACCCACATGTCTTAGCATTTTGACACCGCAAGATCAAGCTTCTTTATTTTGCTGCAGAATTGTGGGGTTTTGTCCTAAAGTGTTTACCAGGTATGTAAAATATAATCACAGCTTTATGAATATGAACTAGATTATTTTAATGATTGCAGGTAATTTAAAACTTAAGGGCAATCACATTTGCCAGCCACCTTCTGGGGCTTTAAAAGCATGCGCGAGTGGTTCTGAAGAGCCAGGGCCTCGCACGCCTGCTTCTCAGCAACATCCCTGTTCCAACCTGGTGTTACAGTTATCTGATTATTGTAATTGATGACATTAGGAATAAGGAAGCCGCACAGAATAATATAGGCGCCTGCCATGCCAGAGTGGTTTTATTCATTGTGCTAGTAGTTCATAAAGTTGAAAGAAAGCATCTACGTGGGCTGGAACAGCACAAAGTATGTTCAGTCCTTTCTTAATTTGTAAATGCAATTATTAATTCCCAAAGCCAACTGTAGCTATTGAAATAAACCCTGTACACCCCCTCTTTTCTGCTCCATACCCTGGGTAGTTAGATGCCGTCTCTCGGCCCCTGCAGGAAGCCTCTGCCCTGCCTGTCCTTGGCCAGCTACGGGGCCCTTGCCTCTCTTTGTCTTAAGACCCCTCCCCACCACAGCCTGCTTCACTCATCGTTAGTGCTTCTCTCCCCTCCTCTCTTTTGGGGTACTCTTTTCCCAGTTTGGCTGCAGAGCTGGGGCTTTTTAGGTCTGGCACAGGGCTCTGGAAGTTCTAGAACCCCAGATCCTCTTCTTTTTTAAGGGGGAAACCAGAATCTCTATAGATTTCTGCTGCCCATTTTGTAGTTACATCTAATAACTGTCATTGATGGAATGTTACAACGTGCCAGTGTGGCTTAGAAAGGCTCATGGATTATTCCATGTCATGTCTCACAACCGGCTTGTGTTAAAATGTTTATTATTTTCATTTTACAGACAAAGACACTGGGGCTCTAAGAGGCTAAATGACTGGTTTAAGACTGAAAGTTTTAGTTGGAGGCAGTGACCAGATTCAAACGTGAGTCAGTCTGCCTCTTGCTCGCTCTAAAGTAGCCTTTCCTCAGAGAAGTGAGGGAGGAGGAAAAGTGGATGATGTGCAGGAAAGTATGGGTGCAGGGGTTTGAGGAGGGGCTTTTCTGAGAACTTGGAGGCAGGTCCTGGTGCTAAATAAGAGAGTAGGAGTTAGTGACGTGGTGGTTTGGAGATTCATGGAGAGGAATTTTAAATACAGAGAGGGGAAGGTGGGAGAGTTTGCCGATCAGAAGCACGTAGGGCCTGACCAGGTGGTGGCGCAGTAGATAGAGCGTAGGACTGGGATGTGGAAGACCCAGGTTCGAGACCCCGAGCTCGCCAGCTTGAGCGCGGGTCCATCTGGCTTGAGCAAAAAGCTCAACACAAAGTCGCTGGCTCCAGCAAGGGGTTGCTCAGTCTGCTGAGGGCCCGCAGTCAGGGCACATGTGAGAAAGCAATCAATGAACAACTAAGATGTTGCGACAGCAATGAAAAACTAATGATTGATGCTTCTCACCTCTCTCCATTCCTGTCTGTCCCTATCTATTCCTCTCTCTGACTCTCTCTCTGTCCCTGTAAAAAAAAAGAAGCACGTAGGAGTTGAGAGTTGAGGCGAGGGTGATACCATGGAGGGAGGAGAGACACAGTTGTGTGGAGGCCTTCAGCCCTGCGCAGTGGCCATCTGGATGGAGAGACAGTAAACGGCGGTGAGGAGAGACGGTGTTGGGTGTTGGGCTGTCTCATGTCTCTCACTGCAAGGGTGGCAGAAGCATGAGTCACAGAGGTTCAGTCCACTGGCCCTAGGGGACCGCCCCCAGAATGACCCCTCCCATCCCTACTCTACCTCCCCAGGTCCGCTCAGAGCCATGGTTCCACAGAGTGACTCTGCAGATTCCCAGCTCAAGGACATAGTTAAGGCAGGACCATTTTCCTCTCATTCCTGCTAATTTGCTGCTTCTGCTTAAGCTCATAAAAAGTTTCCTAGCAAACCATTCTGGCCTGAGTTCCTGCCATAACCCGCTGAGCTGCTGTAATTAAGCTTTGATTAGCCAGCTATAAATTCCTTTTCAGAAGCCAGGGTGGCCCATGGAAGGCCTTGGAAGACTGTTCGATTCACGAGTGTCCCAGAACATGGGCTGGTCAGTGAGCAGGTGATCAGGCATAGAGGTAGGGCCCGTCCTGCTCAGGCTGAGATGGAGACATGCAGGAAAACGACTCAGGCTGGCCTGGACGCTCCCAGAAATAGAACAGTGATGGCCTGGGGTTTTGGGAGCAGGAGATGTTGGTAGGTACAACCCTTCAAAGAGGACCCTCTATGGCCTGTTTTACAACGAATAAGCCCCGGCCCAATATATTTTCCTACCATCACAACAAGCTTGTTGCAAAGTCAGTTTTATGGTGGCACTAAACCTGCCTTTTAAATTATCATCAAGTGTAATAAAACGGCAGAAAATCGTCAATTTTCCTGAGAATGTGAGTGAAGCGAAAGTTAGTTACTTGTCGGCGTGGGAGCCGTAGTCCAGCTGTGTCTATGATCGGAAATAAGCCTGAAAGCTTCGTGGGAACAGCAGTTTTCAGATTGGGCTGCCAGGCTTAGGCTTTATTCTGAGGAGGTGAGCAGGCAGGGTAGTGAGAGGTCCTGCATGTCTGTAAACTCACCCGGAGGCCAAGAAGGAGGGGAGGAGGGTTCAGGATGTTCTCCCACCATGGTCCCAACCTCCCACCTCGAATCATAGCTAATCAACTTCCAGCCAAGAGCTAACATGGTCTTAGATGGTCTGGACTATATAATGGGAGGTGGGGTGCTATAAATGTTTAGCAACTGACTTTCAAATAACCAAGCACCCTCCTCCCCCAAAGAACTTCCCCAATAAATAAACAAACCCCGGATGCATAGAGTTGACTAGGTACCATGGTATAAATGCTACAGTTTCAAAGTACAGATGTGACTTCACTGAACATAGAGCTGGGAAGGGATTTGTGGAAATACACCATTATATGGTATTTCCAGATTCAATGAATATAAACGACCCCAGGTTCATAGATAATAGTAAAAGAATTAAGATGCAATGAGTTTTGAGCATAATATAGTTTAGTTACTTGTGAGTTGACATACTTTAATTTTCAATAGTGATCGTGTTTAACAGCCAGCTTGGATTCTTGCAAAGTTAACCATTATGGGCTCCTGCACACCCACTGGAGCAGGTCTGGGAGCGTACTATTAGATCACAAATTCTCCAGAGGCAGGGCCACCTCTGTCTGGCTCACTGTTGGATCCTTGCCACCAAGCTCAGTGTTCAGTGCTCAATAAATGTTTCTAGGTTTTATGAATAACAGGTGACAGGAAATGTCCCTTGCAATACAAGGGAGTCCCTTCCTTCCTGTGGTAGGACTGATTCAAAGCCAAACAGCTCTTCCCTCCTACCACCCGGAGCTGCCAGAGATTGCTGGGGACCACACCAGGCCACCTCCTCCTCTGTCCCTACCGACACATCCTGGTTGGGGCCTGCTCCTCTCAGGGCAGATACTGCTATAGAAAGATAGTGGATGTTGGAACCAGATAGTCTGGGTTTAAATCCTGGCTCCAGATCCTCCTTGCTGTGAAACCTTGAATAAGTTACTAGTTTCTCTGAGACACATCAGGTAAGCAGAAATATTCTCTTCCTCTGTCCTTTACTCCTTCAACCAAAATTTACTGAGTACCTACTAGGTGCCAGGCACTGTCATCAATGCTGCAGACACACACAAGAACAGAGCACAAAAGAAAAGGCAGACATGCATATTTAAACACCATTTATAAAGCATCATGAAGTGAGCTGACCTGTGGTGGAACAGTGGATAAAGCCTCGACCTGGAACGCTGAGGTCATCTGTTCGAAACCCTGGGCTTGCCCGGTCAAGGCACATATGAAAGTTGATTCTTCCTGCTCCTCCCCCCCTTCTCTCTCTCTCCTCTCTAAAATGAATAATTAAAATAAATCTAAAATAGATAAATAAATAAATTGTGACGTGTGCTAATGAAGGAAAAGAAAAGGTTTCGAGCGAGAATCACGGGGAGCACGGCGCTGAGATGGTCACGGGGAGCATTCAGGAGGAAACAGCAGGGATGCCCAGCCTGAAAGAGGGGTTGTTTAGTGGCAAATGAGAGAAAGGAACCTTCTAGACAGAGAGGGCAGCAAAGAACCAAGTGGGAAAGTGCTGTTGAGAGGCGTGTGTGTGTGTGTGTGTGTGTGTGTGTGTGTGTGTGTGTGTGTGTTTGTTACAAGTACCTGGCATCCAGCAGGGTCTCAGTAAGTGTGCCTCCCTTTCCCTCTCTGCCCTCTGATTCTCAGTAGGTCCAAGGGGGCATGACAGCGACTGCCCTGGGTAAGAAGCACTGGCCCAGCCCACTGGGCACCAGCTGGAAGGGCCAGGGAGGCAGGCTGTTCCTGCAGGCTCAAACCCCTCTGGCCCAGGGTCTGGATCCCTGTCCTCTGTTGGCTGGCCAAGGTGTCGGGTTGCAGGCCCAGACAACACCACCAGCACCAGTCTTTGGCAGGGACTTTTGGGTGGGAGTTTTCTAGGCTGCCTTTGAGAGCATTCAGATGGCTCTGCAGCCTCTAGACCAAGAACACGTGTGCAACCTGTTTGCTTTCATCCTGGGCCTCCAAATCCAGCGACAGATTCCATTCCCCTGTGTTTTGGCCTGGAGCCAAAGTCCCGCTAGTAATTTATGGTTTCTATGTTCTGTCCTGACCCCATGCTCTGAATTTTCCTATCCTCATTTTTCCTTATTTCAGTGTTCATTTAATGTGCATATTGTTTTAAGCTGCCTTGGATTCTTTACTTTAATGTGGTAGGAGAAATTAGGTAGGAAAAGAAGGAGGGAAGGTAGGAAGGTAGGAAAATAGGAAGGTAGGAAGGTAGGGAGGAAGGAAGGAAGGAAGGAAGGAAGGAAGGAAGGAAGGAAGGAAGGAAGGAGGGAGGGAGGGAGGGAGGGAGGGAGGGAGGGAAGGAAGGAAGGAAGGAAGGAAGGAAGGAAGGAAGGAAGGAAGGAAAGAAAGAAATATGGAAGGAAGAGAGGGAGGAGAGGACAGAAGAAAAAAGAGAAAGACAGATATAGGGAGAGAAAGAGTGAGATTGAGAAATGGAGACAAAGAGAGTTTAATGTGGTTCAGCTCAGGAACCTTCTGAGAAAAGACCTGGTCCACATGGGCAGCTTCCTGATCACATGCTCTGTGTAAATCCCTGTTCTGGGCACTGGGGATGCTAGGCAGAACAAGGGAGATAGAAGTCCTTGGGCGGACTTTTCCATTACATTGTAATGTTCAGGATGTCTTGAAGGCACCACCAGGGTGTGGCAGTAAGTATAGTGGGATGTGGGTTTGTGCTCTCCCCAGAGCCACGGACCACCCCTACTCCCACCCCCAGCTGGCTGACAATTCCTAGACCAGCAGTAGATACATGAGCAGATGGGTTATTCCTGGTGCCGGGAGTGGGTGGGTGAGGTGGAGACAGGTGTAGCTGGGGCCTCTGCAGCCCCAGCTACACCTGTCTGTACCCAGGGGCACCACTGAGATGCTCTGGCCTGCTAAAGCAGCTGTGGGCATGTCAAAGCCCTGCCTGTGGTAGTGGCCACCGAATTTTCTCCTTACCTCCTGGCTACTTCCACAGGCCCTGCTTGGCCCAGGGCTGGGCTTGGTCCTTAAGGTCCTGCACTGACCCCGCCACCTCCTGAGGTCTGTGTCCTGGTGCTCTGTGTCCTCCACTTGCCGAAGAGATCTCCTCTGTTGGTTACATAAAACCCGAGGCTCCCCTCCAATCTCTCACCTACTGTGGTGGTGGAGTAGAGACCCCACAAAGATGGCCATGTTCTACTTCCTGGAACCTGTGAACATTCCTTTGTATGGCGGATGCGATCCAGTTGAGGATTTTGAGATAGGAAGATTATCCTGGTTTATCTAGGTGGGTGTGATGTAATCACAACGGTCCACACAAGAGGGAGGCAGGAGGAGTCAGTGTCAGGAAGGAATGAGATGACAGAGCCAAGGGACAGAAGGAAAAGATTTGAAGATGCCATGCTACAGGTAGTGAGGGGAAGCAGGGGCCATGAGCTGAAGGTGTAGGAAGCTGGAAAGGACAAGGAATGGGTTCTCCCCTGGAGTCTCTGGAAGGAGCCAGCCCTGTGACCCCTGACTTTAGTCCCATAAAGCTGATTTTCGGGTCTGACCTCCCAAACTGTAAGAAAATAAATGTGTGTTGTTTTTGAGCCATTAATTTGTGGTAATTTTGATAGCAGCAATAGGAAGCTAATATGGCTCCTGAGATAATACCCGGCCACTAACCTCTACCCTCTGACCTTTGAGCCTGACCCACCAGTGCTCACCTCCAATAGCTGCCCTTGAGGAATCCTGTTTAACCTCTCTCTTCCCACTCCCCCTGCCAGTCCTGCCCTCTAGGGCCACTTGATCCTTGAGTCTCCTTTCTGACTTTGTCCCCAAAACTCACCTCTAATCTCTTACCTCCTGAGAGTCACTTCCCAACTCTGACCTGGCCTTGCTCTCCTCAACTTCTCACCCCAACATCTGTTCGTTAGGTGCTGACCCCCAGCGTCTGACATCCTGAGCTTGGACCTCCCCCACCTGGATGGCCCACAGGTGCCCTGTCGTCCAGGAGGGGCAGAGCCTTATGTGCGGATGGCTTTGATTTCTGTCTCTGAAGATGAAGCAAAGGAGGAGGTTGGGGGCTGTGACTTTGGGTAGCCCCACCCTGCTAGGGTTTTATAGTCTAGTAGCTGCATCCTCATAAATCAGAGCAAGTGCCCCAACAGGGAAAAATTTGACATTATGACCAGGAGGAAAGAATTGGCTTATTTTGACTATATATACTTTAATGAATTCAACCAACTAGTCAATAATTATTGAACTGAATTGACCTGAATAATCTAATAATAACCAAAGCTGCTGTATATCAGGATTTATGGGTCTGACACATCAGTTGCATTTTTCATCTAATTCCCAAGTGACCTCTGGGAGAAGTACTATTATTTCTCTCATATTACAGGTGAGGAAATTGGGGTTCAGAGAGGTCAAGGGACTTTCCCAAGGCCACATAGCCAGAAGGTGGTAGAACCAGGATTTGAACCAAGCAGTGTGGGCCAGTGCCTCGCATTCTTAACTCCATCCTGACTATTTTCTCTCATGTGAGCCGCCGTTCCCCTCTGTAGGAAGGGGATAATGACGACACCAACTGTATGGCCTGACATCTTGGTAACTGGGTAATTTCTCTAGGGCCTTGAAGTAGGGGGTCTGGGGGATGGCCTCCAGTGTCCTCTTGGTCCTCAGGGGTCCCCGCTTGCCTTGCCTGGAAGGTGCCATTCTTAGAGAACAGCCGCTTCTCTCCTGTCCCCTCCTCTGGGTTTATGTTCAAGGACCTCTGTGCCTTGAGAAATGCTGTTTGTCTCTGAGCACCGTGGAGGGAGCTGCCTGCAGAGCAATGAGAGCCAGCCCACTAATCCCTGCACCCAGACAGGCTGCTGCACACGCCTGCCGCCTCTGCACTTCTCAGAAATGCTTTTTAAGTGGCAGATGCAGCTTATGTCTCCCCTGTGCCAGTGGGGGGCCAGGAGCACTCGCAGCCAACGCTGATGGCTGCCCTGAGACTCAGAGGCGGACTTGTTGTTCCTGGAAATGTTCAGGGCAGAGATCTTGAGGTGGGGTGGGAGTCAGGTTCTAGATCACATGGGGGTTCCTGCTGACAGGCTGACATCTGTGGATACCAAAAGGCTCCACTGAACCCAAAATTTCCCCCATTTCTGTTCTGCTTCAGTGCCTTACATTCCTTAGTTCCCCCATTAGGGTCCTTAGGGTGAAGGGCTTATCTTCCAATGGCAAATTAGAATGCAAATTTGGTACCTACACTGGGTAAGATTACAAAAACAGGACCCAGCTTCTTTTGGGTCTTCCGAGTCAGGCTGAGGGAAGCAGGGTACAGAGCACAGCTTAGAGTCAAAAGTAACCAGGGAGGGCATAACCCAACTGTGACCCCAACCAGCTGGGCGACCTTGAGCCAGTGTCTTAACCCTTGCCTTGCTTAACTCTTAAGATGTATCTAATGGTGGGATCCATCTGAGAAAGCTAGGAGGACTGAACGGGAGAGTGCACATCAGTGCTTAGGTGCTTAGCACAGTGCCTGCTTCCTGCAAAGTAACGAAGAAGAGGCTGAAACCCTGGAGATCCCTGGCCCAGGGCCCTGTGCTCCCTTCTGCCTGCTGCTGGCCCCTCAGCCCAGGACGGTGTGGTCTATTTTCCTTGATTGTTTCTCTTGGCTGTAACCCCAACTCAGGCCAAGCTTTCCCAGGGCAACCTGGGCTCCTTGGTTTTTCCAGCCCACTTCTGGGATTATAGGTTGCCCCTCCATTCTCCTGCCTGGGTCCCCCTTTCCTGTGTAGATCCCCCTCTCCTGTGCTTTCTTCATCTCTGGGCCAGCTGAATCCTGTTTCCACCCTCCTTGTCCTTGTTTATCAGTTCCTGACTCCTGCGGGGATTCTCAGTATCTCCTGGTGCCTGTGCCTCCCATCCCAGGACTGGGCATGCAGCATTCACATACCACCTGCCAGAGGCCCCAGAAGCTGATGGCCATTGGCTGTTTTAAGAAGGAGTCTTCGAGCGTTAGAGCTAGAGGGATCCCGAGATCTTTGGTCTCAGCCCCGTCATTTAGCAGAGGGTCACATTGGGTGCCCAGATAGGGAAGAGACTTTCCTCGGGTCCTACAAAATGCCAGGACAGTGCCTGGACCTGTCACCTGCTCTGTTTGCAGGTGGGAACCATAGTTCTGCCGTTAGATGGGGAGGCTATGAGAGAGGGACCTAGAACTCGGGAGGATAATGTTCCAGGGAAGTGAGGGGTCCATGGACTCGTTAGGGGCCCTGTCTTCAATAACCCACATCCCTGATGGTCTATGTAACAAGCTCTGCCCTTCATTATCCCAGTTAGCCTCCAAGGAAATAAAATTGTTTTACTTCTTTAACACGGGTTTTGAGCTATTTTGCTTTTACAACCATACCCTTTCAAGTACGTTTAGTTTTAAGCTCTTCCAATCCTGTTTAAGTATGTGGGGATAAGGCATCATTGAATGGAGCAGTAAATAGAGAAATAGGAAGGCTTGTGAGTTTCTTCTTCTCATGTTACCCCTCCATCCCCCTGAAGCTCATATCAAATGCCCGGACCCACACCAGCCCTGCTCCAGGCACGCCCCCAGGCAAGGGATGGCCATTCATCTGGGGTACAGAGTTTAGGGTCTGATAATGAGGCCTGTCTGACTGCTCAGCTTGGACCAGCCCTGGGCCATGATTAGCTCCAGGCCACCCTGGGACCTTAGACCTCGTTTCTTTGACTCCTGCTTGGTGTGTGTCTTGGTCAGACTTTCTAGAAGCAGATCCAGAGATGAGATGGAGACTTAAATGCCTGTAACGGGTTCAGGGAATGCTTTTGGGGGAGGAGGACTGAGGACGCAGCACTCAGCAGGGGGAAGGCCATGGTCACAGCAGGAGTTAGCGTCAGGCTGGTCCACTGCCATCTCTGAAGCACAGAGAGCAACCGTGGAGTTGGTTCCTTCTTAAAGAAATGGAAGGCCTTTTGTTTGTGCCCATTGGAGTCATTGGCTCTGAGCAGCCCCAGGTGCTGGGAGATGGGAAATATAACTTCGTGGATGAGGAAGCAGATGAAGAGGGATGGCAACCATACCCAGCCAACACTCATAGGCGAAGGATAGAGTGCATCGTCCTGGGGAAGGTGATCTGGGTGGAGAACATATTTTGATTACTACAGTGGCCCAGCATCTCCAGAATGGGCTTTTGCCTTTCTCTCAGGCTTCCACTTACCCCCAATTGAGGCCTTGCTGCTGGCCAAGCTCTGTGCTAAACATTTCACATCCATCTCACCACATTCTTTACAAGAAGCTCACAAGGCAGGGCTTCTGAGCATCTGTTTACTGAGGAGGCTCAGAGAGGCTGAGCAATTAATCCAAGGTCACACAGCTGTTGGGTGGTAGAACCAGGATTCAAATCTCATTTCCAAAGACCATCCTGGCATTGTATTCTGGTCCTTGTGCTTGTTAGGCTTGCTGGATTCCACTTTGGGGGACCATCCTTGTCTCCTGCAGCCCAGCATCTCCTAGCATCTTCTGAATAGTTTCCTTCTGGGCTGCTGGCTCCATTTTATTCATCATCCTCACCCACAGAAATCACTCTAGTTTCTGGTCATTTCTAGTTTCTGGTTCCCTGCTCTTCCTTTACCCCATATCTGCCCCTGGTCCCAACTCCACTATCATCAGGAGCCTGAGTTCTATCAGGAGCTGGAAGTCTCTAACTTGCCCAGAAACAACAGACATCTCACTGGGCAGGGATTCTGTTTCCCACCACTGTCTTTGCTAACACCTCCATCAAGGTAGCTCTTCCTAAAGACAACAGATATTTATCTCTGACAGTCAGAGGCACAGCTGTAATCAGATGCCAGAGGCCTAAATTCTGTGTTGTCAATAAATCGATGAGGTCTCTTCAGTTGGTGGAAAGGGACCATAGGAAAGGGTTGGAAGGGCTTCAAACAGCACATCCTCTGCAAGAACCAGCTCCCCTGGGCCAGGGCTGGGCTTCGGCCGCAGGGGGAGCAGGGTGGCTTGAAGGACACACAACAGAAATGCAGGAGAAACTATGAAAATTTTAGGCAGAGTGTGAGCTGGCCCTGGGTCTAGGAGAACAAACTGGATCTGGATACAAGGAAGGGAGGATGACTTATGGATGGTGGGAGCTGTTACTGTGCTCATCAATATTAAGTCCTTTTCTCCAGCCCGGGTCCAAGGGAGACTCACTCCTATCCCTGATTGCAATCAGGTAGCGTCATGGGTCTAGTCCCGTGATGGCGAACCTATGACACGTGTGTCAGCACTGACACGCGTAGCTATTTTTGATGACACGCGGCCGCATGCAGCTGCATACCAGAGAAGTATGGGGTTGCATACCGAGAAGGATGTTTCATCCTCGGCTTCTGCACGGCCAGGTGCAGTAGCCAAGGATAAAACATTTGCTGTAAGCCTGACCAGGAGGTGGCCCAGTGGATAGAGCGTCGGACTGGGATGCGGAAGACCCAGGTTCGAGACCCCGAGCTCGCCAGCTTGAGCATGGGCCCCTCTGGCTTGAGCAAAAGTTTGTCAGCTTGGACCCAAGGTTGCTGGCCCCAGCAAGGGGCCGCTCACTCTGCTGAAGGTCCGCAGTCAAGGCACATGTGAGAAAGCAATTAATGAACAACTAAGGTGTTGCGACAGCAATGAAAAACAAAAAAGCCAGACCTGTGGTGGCGCAGTGGATAAAGCGTTGACCTGGAATGCTGAGGTTGCCGGTTCAAAACCCTGGGCTTGCCTGGTCAAGGCACATATGGGAGTTGAAGCTTCCTGCTCCTCCCCCCCTTCTCTCTCTCTCTCTCTCTCTCTCTCTCTCTCTCTCTCCCTTTCCTCTAAAATGAATAAATAAAAATAATTTAAAAAAACATTTGCTGTAGTGTAGACACTCTGCAGGAGGTCTGCAGGACAAAACAACAGAACTCCGGCACAGAGCGTCTAGTTCTGGGACTTCCGGTTAGGCAGTTTTTCTCGAAGTGACATACCACCCGAGTTATGCTCGGTTTTTTGACGAATTTTGACACACCAAGCTCAAAAGATTGCCCATCACTGGTCTAGTCTATGAAATGTGAGTGACAGGAATGTATGTCACTTTTAGGCTGAGGCAGTGAGAGGCACTTACATGCTTCTTCAGACCATTCATTGCTTTGTCGAGGAATTGTAGAGAAGGCCTCAGGTAGAGATAGTGGAGCTGCAAGACCAAAGTAGCTCATATCACCAATCTCCACAAGGGAGGACAGCTGTCTCAGACAGTTCCAGTCCCACAGAGAAATAAATGTACATGAGAAATAAGCATCGTATTTTTTTTTTGTTCAGTGAGAGGAGAGGAGGCAGAGATAGACTTCCACATGTGCCCCAATCAGGATCCACCCAACAAGCCCATTTGGGGGTGATTCTCTGCCCATCTGGGGCATTGCTCAGCAATGGAGCTCTTCCTAGCACCTGAGGTGGAGGTCATGGAGCCATCCTCAGTGCCCAGAGCCAACTCGCTCCAATTGAGCCATGGCTGCAGGAGGGGAACCAAGAGAGAGAGAGAGAGAGAGAGAGAGAAGTGAGAGGGGGAAGGATGAAGAAGCAGATGGGTGCTTCTCCTGTATGCCCTGTGCCCTGACAGGGAATCGAACCTGGGACATCCACACACTGGGCCGACACTCTACCACTGAACCAACTGGCCAGGGCCTAAGCATTGTATGTTAAGCCATGAGGACACTGGGCTGTTTGTTGTTGCAGCATATCACATTTTATCTTATCCTGACTAATGCAATCACAGTTCATTGCTCACTAACTATGTGCCCAGTATTGTGGTGAGTGCTTTCCATGTAACGTCTTACCAAATCTTTGCAGCTCCCCTTCCAGGCAGGGCCTTTTATGAACTGCATTTTACAGATGAGAAAACTGAGGCTCAAAGGGATTAAGTCACTTCCACAAGTTATCACACAGTTAGTAGGTGGCAGAGCTGGAAGTCAAGCTCAGGTCTGTCTGGTTCCAGAGCTGTGATCCTTAACACAAACATTTTGGAGAGAATAGCTTAGTTTGTCTGCCCTTATTTGGTTCCAGACAGCAGGGCTTAGTAGGACCCAGGGAGTATTCGAAAACTGCCTCTAGAGTGTCCTAAGCATTAGTGGAGTTCCTGAGTGAAGTTGGTCAAGGGCCACAAGCACAGCAGCCTCTGCTCCCATGGAATTCACAGTCTGGGGCAGGAACCAGCGAGGCACAAGTGTGGTGGTTGGAATGAGGGGAGTGTGTATGTTTTGTGTGTGTGTGTATGTGAGTGAGCGAGGGTGGGATGGAATAAGTTCAGCAAAGAGACCCGTCTGATTAGAGATGACAGTGTGCTGATGGGAGGGAGGAGGGTGTACCCCAGGCCAGAGAGACCAGATGGAAACCCCTGCGAGAAGTGGCTATGTGTTGGGTTTAATGGGGGCCATGACTCGGCCCACTACTCATCAATCTTCCCCAAGGGACCCTGGTCTCCTTGCCTTTCTGTTTGGGAGTCAGGGGACTGTATGAGTGTACCTATCCTGCTTCTCGAGGTACAGCATGTCCCTGGTAAGCAGAGTGATAAACCCGTTTGTGGATTGCGATCCTATATACACTCTCAGAAGGCAACGAGCAGTGGGTATTTGGCTGAGTTTTAGCTTTTGTATAGGGCTGATTTCTGAGCTGGAGAAAAGAGAGCATGTAGAATAGAAAGAGGCAGCCAGACATGGTTCAAATCCAGCTTCTACCACTTGTACCCGAGTGACCTTGAACAAATATCTTTACTTCTGATCGTCAGTTTCTTCATATGATAAAACAAGGACAATCACATTTCTCTTGAAGGTCACTTGTGAGGACTAAATGGCATACAATGTTTCCCTCCTTCTTTCCCTTCCTCCTTTCCCACTCTTAGGGAATGCTCCCTCCAGCTGCCTGTGGATAACAGAGCCCAGGCCATAGGTCGTCTCTGGCTAGGGGGCTCTTCTTGGGCCCTTCCTTGGGCCCATGGAGAAGGCCTACCCTAGAGGGTCACCTGGGGCCCAGCTGCAGGTAGTCTTGCCTTCATCCAGAAAAGATCAACTTGAACCCAACTTCTCCCAGCATCACGTCCCCAGAGGCGGTTAGCAAGCGGAGTAATGTATGGCTCCATTTTTAGATGTTGCTGAATTCCATTTGCTGGAGATCTGTGTTTTATTGCCGTATCAGTGTTTCTAAATTGCACTATATTTTCTTAGCTTGATGGGAATTTACAGCACCGGATTGGAGCAAACCTGGGCTTTCCCGGAGGCTTGGAAATCATTGGGGTCGATTGCTGTGGTTGCTGCTCCCCCCTCGAACTCTTTCTGCTAATTATTCCTATTAAGAAGGACCCGAATCTGAGAAAGGATGCCCAGGAGGCCCAATTGGTGAGATATTCACGAAGGCTGGGAAGTTGCTGGCTGTTCCTGGTGGAAACCTGGGCTGCACGGGGTGGGGTGGGGAGGCTGCGGTGAGGTGTGTGCTGAGGCAGAGATGATTCCGGGCTGGGGAGCTGGGGACCGCCAGCCAGGAGCCAGCCTTGGGCCTGGCATGTCCCGGGAACACTCGACACTAGGTTGACAACCAAAGTAACAGAAGCAATGATGCTGCACATTTGAATATTCCTTTAGTGTCTCAAACCTTTTCATGCCTTCTTGAATCTCCTGAGGACAGGGACTACCAACCCCATTTTACAGATGAGAAAACCGAGGGCCTGGAGGAACAAGGCACACAATAGAGCTGGGGTTAGAACCCGGGGCTTTTTGACCCCAAACTGGTGTTTCGCTCCCTTGTACACTTTGTGAGTTTTGTCTGCTCTACATTTCACACGGGAGAGTGGAAAGGGGTGCCCTCATTTACAGAGCCCTCGCTGTGTCAGGCATTGCGTCATCTCATCTCCAGCCTCATCACATTCAACCTGCCTAGAGGAGGGATTTACTCAGCCCAGTTTGTAGAATAGCCCCAGCATGGAAAGTCACTTTTGCAAGGTCACGCAGTGACTCCTAAGTGGCCAAGCTTGAGATTCAGTCCCAGAAATATCTGATTCCAAAGCCTGTTCTTTGTCGCCTTGCTCTACTGCTTCGGGTGACACCAGCTAATCCAACTCTTGCTGATGCAGCAATGAGCCACCCCGGCTCCAGGTGGGAATCCCGATGCATTCTGGGAGTCAGATGGTGCTGACATTCAGCAGGCCGAGGGCTTGCATGACAAGGGCCAGGGTGCTCAGGCTGCACCTGTCCCTGAAATCCACAATTTTCCTAGCTCCAGCCTCCCTGAGCACCACTCAGCGCATTAAGCAGGGAGAGGAGGGAGTTCCAGGACCCAGGTGGGAGTGCAGGATGTTCTGGTCTGTCCCTCCTGCCGGTCTCTGCAGTTTATCTCACTTGGCTCTCTGATCCTCTGTCTAAAAGCACATCCGACGTTTTGTGCAATAAAGTTAATGGACTTCTCCATCTTAGAGCAGCTGAATTCTCTTGGAGCAGATGTTGAGGGTTATGGATGTTCTAATTAGGAAGCTGCCTTTGGCATTGATGAAGGGAGGGGAGGTTTGTGACGTTGCACACCCTGCAAAGACCCCCTACCAGACTGTTTTCTCCAAGCTTGGCGGGGTAGACAGTGTTGCGGCAGAGGCTGGAGACACTTCTTTCCTCTCCCGCTTTCCTTCCAGTGCCAACGGTCCTCCCTACTTCTGGAAGGGACCTAGGGAACCGGGCGGGGTGGCCACAGCTTCCCAAGTCTGAGCAACCACAAACAGGGCTAAGTGTTGCAATCAAATAAAACTTACAACCAAGTTAATCTGACACATTTATTGATGTGCGTAATTGTTATTGGACTGCACTACAATTAGGCATAAATGGTAGGTTGTTCCTGCGAGCGACTGTAATTAGTAATTCTCATTTGGGGCCCAATCAAGTTTTGTTTTTTGTTTTTTTCCCCCTATCAGCATAGAAATTTCCCAGTGTCTGGCAACAGCATTGATTATTGACTGTTTTCTGATTCACTCATTCATTTACTCATTCACTCATTTATCAAATCTATGACACGGAGGTCCCAGCCTGGAGGCCTCATTCCGATGCTTTCCGGGTGATTGTGGGAGAGCCGTTTGACTTCTCTAAGCCTTGGTTTCCACACCTGTAAAATGGGAATGACACCAAGTGCTAAGCACAGTGTCAGGCCTGGAGTTGTACTCATCTAGCTGGAGTATATCATTGTCATCATCATCATCATTATTATTATTGTTATATGAATTATTAATGAAAACATCTGGACAAGAAAGAGCTGAGCACTAAAAGCTCCCAAGTTTTGATCATCAGATGAGAGGGTAATTCTGAGTGAAGAGGGGGTCCGTCCCTTGGATTTTGCTGGGGGCTGGAGGTCAAGGGTATGCAGAGGGCACAGACTTGGGTTAACATTTGGGGTATAGCAACCCTTGTGACCTCATCCTCACCCACAGGGGAGGGGGGCTGGGAAACTTCTGGTTTTCCACATCTTTTGTCTCACCTCTGTCCAGCCCTTGGGAAATGTGGGGCTGAGTAAGACTTCTCCGAGGAGGTAGGTCCCCACGTAGGGCAGAGGCTCTTATTAAATGCCTGGACCTGTTTCTGTCCCAGAGGATGCTTTATCAGAGTGTAGAGAAGTCTTATTGACTTGAGGCTGAATTGAGAAAGAGAAGGAAAAGCTGTTTTTCACTGCAAACTGAAAGTAAAAGATTAAGGCCAGAGGGATAGAGGCTGGCAACCTGTTGAAGGAAAATCTCTTCCACATCTGGGAGCTGACAGATTCACAGGGGAGAGGGTGTGCTTCACCAACACATGTCCCATTGGGAGAAAATGGCCAGGGACGCACCTGGAGCAGGCAGGGACTGTGGAGCTCGCAGCATGGCCAGGGCTGCAGGGAGGGACTAGGCTGGAGGTCTGGGCAGGATGCTTGGCCAGGAAGCCTGGGGAGGATGCCTGGGCAGGACCCCTGGGAGCCTGCGTTGTGAGGGAGGGGCAGAGAGCCAGGAGATAGTGAACTCTGCCTTGCCACTTACTCACTAGAGCTTGGGCAAGTTAGGAGGCCGCTCTGAGCCTCAGGCTGTTATTCTCTAAAATGGGGTCATAGCGGATGCTGTCAGCACCTAGCACATACCTTCTGTCTTATCACGTCTCCACAAAATGCCCATCTCCTAATGCCAACACTTGCTTTCCACGAAAATTTATCCTGCCCCAGTGTCTACCTTGCCACCAGTGACACGGCAGAAGTACCACGGATTGACAACGTTCATGAGCCAGTCTAACTAAAGATTGGCATGTACGTGACCCGGCCCTCCTCCTTGAGTGGGTAACTGAGCAGCGTATTATGTGCTGCTCCGATAGATTCCATGCGAGATGAAACCCTATTGCTCCCCATCTTTTCTTCTATGTCTGGCTGGGTACTGACAACTCAGTCTTTGAGGGGCTCCTCCTATTGAGGAATTGGGGACAGAGTCAAGCTGACACTTGAGTCTTTGAAATAAAGGACCAGGGCCCTCCTGGGACAACGGTAGGACCTGGGGGTTTATCTGGCAGGAAGTGGTGTGTTCCCGGGGCAGGGTGCCTGCTCTGGAAACCCTCTCCACGGGACCTCCTCATCCCAGAGCTGTCCAGAGGGAGGCCGAGGTAGGCAATAAATCCCTGGATGGAGCTGGTCCCAGCATGGGCCACCCTGCGGAAAGAGTTCGTCAGCGGCCTCATTTGCATAAGATAATGAAACCGCAGTAAAAATAGTTAAAGAAAAAATGGCCTGGCAACTTTGTTTCCATAATGACAGATGCTTCTTAAACACTAAGCTTCTGTTTCCAAGAAAGTGGCATCAAGGTCCGGGGGGAGCCGTGTGCCCTGGCCTAGCCTCACTCTCGGAATGGAGACCTGCAGCCCCAGGAGAGCCCGGGGTCCTGACCTCCTGCTGCTCCCAGCTCACTCCAGATGGACTGGAGGGACAGAGGCGGGAGAAGGGGGAACGGACAGACAGACACAGAGAGACCCTCACAAACAATAAGCCTGATGCCTCGCACTTAACATGCGCCTTCATTGGAAGCTTTCTTCTTCCTTCTCATATGAGCTCCCTGTGGCCGTTGCAATGGGCAGCCCCAAAGCACAGGTGAATAAACTAGGCTCATGAATAGTCCAAGGTCGCTTGCTTAAATTAAGGCAGCAGAGGGACCTTCAAGCTTGCCTCAGATTTTGAGTCCCTGTCTCCTAAAGATGAGTGATAGCGGGCCCTTGCCATGGGGAATGGCAGGAGAGTCTGGGTCTCTGACCTAGAGAATGGTGGGAACCAGCAGGAGATGGGAGCTGGCTCAACGGGGCTCAGACCTCTGTGCTCTGAGTGGGGTGAGATGACCAAGGTCAAAGGAAAGGGAGCCCTTGATATTACGGGTAGAGATATCTGGGATGGGTTTCCCCCAACCCCTGACCTAGGGCCAAAAAGAGCCCAATTAGAATCTGCTTCAGAATGGCCTGGTCTGATCACTGCCAAGCAGCCGGGGCTCCGCAATGACTGACTCAGGATCTGAGCTGTGTCAGGGCCTGAGCATGAGAGCAGAACGATATAATATGTGTCAGGAACTTAACACAGCACCTGCCACATAGGAAGTGCTCAATTCAGCTATGATTATGATGATGTCGTAGGGGACCATGGGGTGTAAATTAATCCTTGCCAATTAAATCTGACTGTGTGAGTGTGAAAGGCAGAAGGGAGGCCAAGGCCATTCCTCCCGCCCGCTTTTTGGGATGTTTCTGTCATGGAAATGTGCGGTTTTCCAGCAGCGTCACTCTGGTACCCGTCTCCAGCATTCAGGGTGATGAGAAGCAGTTGTGCTGGAGCAGTGGTGGCGGCAGGTCCTTGACGTGGGCTTTCTGAGCCGTGGGCTACAGCTCCAGTGCCAGTCTCAGAGGTGGCCGCTGCCACGGGGTCAGTTCTGCACTGCTCCGGGAGCCACAGGAGGTCCAGCGTGACCTGGCTTCCTCTTATCTTCATTGATCTTGTAAACATCTGGGCTCAATCCCTTCCTTCATTTTTTTTTTTTTTTTTTTTTTTTTTACAGGGACAGAGAGAGAGTCAGAGAGAGGGATAGATAGAGACAGACAGACAGGAATGGAGAGAGGTGAGAAGCATCAATCATTAGTTTTTCGTTGCTGTTGCGACACCATAGTTGTTCATTGATTGCTTTCTCACATGTGCCTTGACCGCGGGCCTTCAGCAGACTGAGCCACCCCTTGCTGGAGCCAGCTACCTTGGGTCCAAGCTGGTGAGCCTTTGCTCAAGCCAGATGGGCCTGTGCTCAAGCTGGCGACCTCGGGTCTCGAACTGGGGTCCTCCACATCCCAGTCCGACGCTCTATCCACTGCGCCACCACCTGGTCAGGCTATCCCTTCCTTCCTAAAATGCTCCACCCTGAACCCTTTTTATGTAAACAGTTTCCATTGCCCAAGACTCAGAGCTTTCTCATTTCTTGTTTGAAAATCTCAGGCAAGATCTCTGATTGGCCAAGCTCGGATAAGAGGTCCCACTCCATCCTTCCCAACGGTGGCCAAAGAAACAGGGAAACATAAGGACATGGCAACTCCCAAGGCAGCTATGTGGGTGGAGATGAGTTGCGGAAGGACATACCCATGAGAAGGAAAGACAGAAGTCAGACAATGTCAAGGACAGACTCTACACCCTTCATGTCTGAAACGGGAATGAGGAGCCTGGGCTGGAGCCACCCACTTACTCATAACCAGCGTTTCTGGCCTAGGACACAGTCAGCCCCGGGTGAAGATGGCACAACTCAACTGCCCAGCACCCTTTGGGTCTACGGAGGGAAGAGAAGCAGACACCACACCTCAAAGGAGCCCTGTTTTCTAGAAACATTTCTTTATTTAAAATTTAAAACCATATTACTTCATACAGCAAACTGTGCACTTGGATATATCACAGTGTCTTAAAAAGGAAAATAATCGGATTTGTTTGGAAATTTATTTACATTAGCCTAGAATGATTGGCAAGTAACACAGTTACTATGAAACCCAAATTGTTACAAAATGTTTACAAAAAACTATATTCATAGAAATTTTGCATGTCCACAAAGGGCATCCCCTGAATGGCCCAGAGATCAGCGTGTGGGAACCATGTCGGGTGGGAGCGGGGGACGTCCAGGCACTCTGGTCTGGGTGGTGGGACAGGCCAGGGGTCTCGCATGGTGCTGGCTGGGGGCTCAGCCCGGAGTCTGGGAACCCAAGTCCCCATCACAGGAAGCCCAGCCAGGCAGAGATGGGATGGGGGTTTGGAGCACAGTGACAGGCCCCTCCTCAGGGGGCTGGGTTCAGAGGTGCTCTGTCCAGGGCCCCTGGGGCAGGCCCAGAGTTAACTGCAGACCAGCCTAATACATGGGGCCAAAGCAGAGGTCAGGCTGCTGAGAACAGGGGAGTCCACTCCAGATCTCTCTCTCGTATGCTCCAGAGATGCTCTGACCCATGACAGGATACAACCACCAGCTAAGGGATCAGAATGGCAAAGGACAGACAGATCTGGGATGGGCAGGGACAGAGGCCTGCAGGTTCTTCTGGGGGCTCTCTGCCAACTGCCCTGCAGTGGGGGGGGGGTGCCACAGAGGAGAGAAGGCAGACAGATGGCATGGGCTGTGCTGGGTCAGGAAGTGCTTTGTTGGTTTCTCATCTTCCCCCATTATCACTGTTCTGCTCACGTCTCTGGCTCCTGGGTCTCTGACAGCTGGCCTCTGGGTCAAATGGAGCTGGGGCGGTGGTCGGAGGTGGGACAGACTCTTAACTGGTATCACAGGGTCTATAGCTGCTTCCTTGCACCTGGAGGCCTTGGAGGTTTGATCCGTAGAGATACACTGTGGGGTGAGTTGAGTTCTGTTCTAGAAAGCACTGGGGATAGTGGGGCCAGGGTCAATAACCAGGGCACTGGGACATCATACTGGCATGCTGGCAATGTCCATGGTGCCATTCTTCTTACAAAGCATTCTCCCTCACTGTGAACTGTGCTTGCGCGTGGGGGTGAGAGTCTGAGGCAGAGGCCCTGGCCACCTGCAATACTCCAACCTTCTCAGGGGTTGCCAGGTGGAACCTGGCATCTCCCCAGCGATTGTGCAGACAGGTATTAGAGCAGGTCTCAGGACGCAAGTCCTGGCATTACATTGATCCCAAGTCACAGGCCCTGCTATCCTACGTCTGACACTCTCAGATGGAAACAGGGTTCACCACTCCTGTACTCCCTAGGACGCACCTGCTGTGCAAGGGCATGCCCCTACCAGCCTCCACAGTTCTGCTCTCTTCCTCAGGGTCTGCAGTCCTGGTGAGTGCAGGGCTTCCCCAATCCCCGTGGGGCTCTCTGCAGCCCCTGCCTCAGGCTGCCTTGGTCCCACACTTTGCTGCTGTAGCCCCCATTTTCACCTGGTCCCCACCCATACTGGCTGGGTTATGTACACACTCTGTGCAGACGTGCGGGGAGGGGTACGTATACACATGGGCTACAGGTCATATATACACTGTGCATATATATATATATACAGCATATATATATATATATATATTTTACATTCATATATATATTGTACAGAACATTCACCTTCTACAAAAAGCAATTTTGTGAATTCATGAATGGCCTCAGCTCTGAAATTTTAACTACAGGGCAAGTGCAGGATGGAAATGAAGGCTTGATTCAAACCAGCATGGGAACAGAAGGCAGGGCCCCTCTACCTGGCGAGCAGGTGAGCCCATTCCAGATCTGTCCAACCCAACTAGGGAGACTGTTCCAAATGTGTCTCTTCCAGAGAACCTGTCTACAGGCTGGGCTCACTTTCTGCGTGTCTCAGGGGCTGGTCTGACCCCAGATGTTAAGTCCATACAGCTGTTTGACCAGAGCTAGGCCCTTTCCAGACGGCACTCCACACAGGACCATTCCAGATGCGGGTCAGAGTTCGACCTTGTTTCCAGATATTTGTGCGTATAGCTGGGAATGGCTTGGGGAAGGATCAGCTTCATGCCGAATGCAGAGCCAGGCAGCTGCACACCCCTACACAGCACCCCCTGGAAAAGAAGGCAGGAAGGGGGCTTCTGACTGTCCTGGTCTGATTTCCGCCCTCCGGGAGCCTAAGGAGGAAGAGTGACTTCTAGCCATATGGAGTCTTCATGGAATAGCCAGACCCCTGCCAGTGCCCAGGAGGGAGCCGTTGTACTCCTTTAGCTGAGACAGAGTCTTGGCTGTGATGGGGGTGCGGGGGGTGGGAGCTGTGTCACAGCAGAGAGACCAGTAAGAGGTCATGGGGAGAGAGATAAGAAGGGCTTATTGTCTAAAAGCCCAAGGGCTTTGGTGTGTGTGTGTGTCTCCTCACTGCTTTCCCTTAATTTGACCAATCTGAGCAGATCAAGAGGAAGCACTGGCATTTTGAGGTGGAAGGTGGGGGCACTCTTCTATTTAGGGCCAGCATGTGGGACCAGACAGGAACAGTCTAGCAACTGCTCAGGCAAATCCCATCTTCTGCTCCATCCAAACCGGCTTTTCCACTCCCCATCACCCTCAGCCCCGACCTCAGTGCCTCTGCATGCACCCACGTGCACCCGCCGTGACTCAGTCCATACCCGCTGGCAGGTGGGCCTACACTTTAATTCCACATGGTCCGCCTTGCTAGGAACACCTTCTCCCACCCCCATCACCAAGACATAGCAGAACCTTTAGTACCTGGGAGAGACACAGCTCACACTTGGGCAGAAGTGGTTTCCACTGCACTTTGAACCTTGGACTGGTCTCGAAGATAAACACAGGACATCAGCCAGAAGTTGAACATTAGCCACACATATGGACAAAGGCTCGAATGGCAGGAAGATCAGGCAGCATGTCGTTCCACTTATGTGTTGGAGCCCCCAAATTCATTTCCGTACCTTTGGGAGCCTCCCCTAACTGAATTGTACCTCCGATATCCACCATTCTTCACTTCTTTGATGACAAGTCTTCCTACCCCATGCCACTTCCTATTCTGTCACCATAGTCTATGTGCATAGCTCAGAAGAACACAGCATGTTCATGGAGTGTGACACACAGAAGCACACACACATGTGTCTGTGTGATATGAGCATGGATGTGGACGTGTGCCAAGAAATTATATTGGATGAAGAAAGACAGTTCTTAATATCTGTGGTTGGTGAGAGCAAATGGACAAATACTTTCACTAGACTCCTGTTACCTGGAAATTGCAAAAATATGTCATTTTCCTCTTTCAAACAGAGCACTCCACGAAGAGCAAAGGAGTCACCAGCCATGAGTCCCTGAAATCTTTTGCCCCCACTCTGCCAGTCTCCCTGCACTTATGCCTAAACAATCTTGGCAAATCTTTGTGACAAAAGATCTCTCCCCACGACAGAAGTGCAAACGGACCCTGGTTCCATGCCTTCCTGATTGTCTGTCTCTTCTCCTGCGGTGAGCTGGAACATACGTGTACATTTGAACACATGTGTGAGCATACGGACACACACTTATAGACTCCAGTTTTACATGGCTTCTCACATATGACATGCACTGACCTTGCTGCATGTCTGTCTGGTTCCATCCTCTCTCCCACTCACCACACACACATGAACCCACACACACCTGTACACACATGCTCACATGTGGACCCCTTGATGACATGGCTTCTCCTTTAAAACATATTTGGCAAGGTTTCAGGTTTTATGCTGTCCTCTCTCCTCTGCCATTTGGTGCACAAATGCACATGCATCCACTCACATCCACACACATTCGTATATGCACTTATATGTAATCACCAGAACCCCATTATGACATGGCTTCTCCTGTTTTTAAATGTATGGGGCTCTGCTGTTTGTCCAGAGAGGTCTCCCTCATCCCCAATCCACATCCATCCACACACATGAAAACACACATGCACACATCTGAACGCAGAGGATTCTCCTATTATTGCATGCCTTGGACTTTGTATATGTCCCAATCTGTCCTTCTTCCCCAGCTCCCACACCCCACGCATACAAAGACACAGATACACATCTGTGCACACACACATTCCTGCACCCAGAAGCTCACGACAGCATGGCTTTTCCTATCGTTACATGTGTCAGCTACGCTGCATGTCTGGCCTCTTCTACCACCTCCAGGGCACACAGCCTGTTGGAGTGGCTCTGATTCTGGGGAGCAGCTGATTTAGTCTTGCAACTCACAGTTTGTAGGAGGGACAGTACTTATCACATGAGCCCACTGTGCTCTCCTACTTTTTCAGTCCCTGGGGGAGCTAGAGATTATCCTTTGCCCCAGCTGAGACGGTCCTTGAGACCTAAATGTGGCTCTTACCTAACTAGGCTCCCCAAGCAGAAACAAGAAAGATGCTGGTGCCTCTGGGTCCCTGTCCAGAATCTCTAGTCCTCGTCCCCTGCTCAAAGACGACCCTCTGCCATTGACCGTGGGAAGCCCTGCTGACCCCATATGTTCTCTTTAAGGACACTTTGCTCCTAACCCTTTCATGTCTCATTCTTTTCCCAGAATCTTAGTCACCAACCTCTAGAGCATCCATTACAGCTAGCTGGAACCTAGAAATCATCCGGTCTCCATTTCCCCGCTACCTCTGCTGCTACTTACTACGCTGCTGAACTCCCAAGCCCCACAAGGTCCCAGCTGCTCTGGACAAGAGACCGGGGGCCAGGATGGCCTTGTGTCTCTGTATGGGGTCTTTGGTTAATTCTCCAGGAGGAAACCTCTTTCTTCTCACCCTTGGGGCCTCTACCAGCCATGATATTCTGCCCCTAAAAACTTTCTGTTATGGTGGGTATCTTTAGGTCTGGCAAGTCCAGGAGGCTGAGCGTTCTTGAGGGTCCCTCTGGTTGTCTCCATCTACCCCAACATAGCCTGTGCAGTAGGACCTGGTTCTCTCTTTTGAGGAGGAGTGACTTGACTTTACTCTAGGCTACTCTTCTTCCAAGATGACAGAAGGATCTCAAGGCCAACTGACTAGGAATGAGGAGTGCTGATGAGTAGATGGCAAAGAGTCCAAGCTCCCCAATGCCATCAGGGTTTGAAAAACAGCTTGTTAACCAGCAAAGTAAGCTCCAGTGACTTGAGGACCGGTGGGATCTCCATGGAATCCACCATTCCTCCAGGCTTCAAATATTGGCTTAGTCTCTGGGCATCCTTTATGAGAGATTCAGGGGGTCGTTTCCTCTCTGGCCAGAAAGTGGAGAAGAATTTGCTTTGACCACTCCCCCACTCTCCTAGAGACTTCCTAGAGAAGTGGGGGCCATTGGACATTGTCCATAAGAATTCAAAATGGCAGCCTCTTTGTGTTCTTCTCTCTCCCAAACCCCAAACTCCTCTTTCTTTCCATGGGGCTCTCTGCCTTCAGTTTTGCCCAAACTGGGGATGCCACGGGTGGTGCCAAGTCCAGGAGTTCAGAACCATGTGAGCAGCCCCTGTGGATGCCTTCTTCCCTCTGCCCAGACACATGAGATGCCCATCCTCCATCTTCAGCTCCCACTGGCAGCCAAACTATAACATCTTTAAGATGCCCAGGGTTTGTGTTTCTGGTCTCATAGTCAAGCCCCTGGAGACCTGGGTTCATGAGGAAGGAGTGGCAATAAAAGAGCTGTTGTCTGTTCTCCTTGTCCTCTCCAGGGCCAGGCTAGAAACTTCTGACCATAGAGGAAAGTTGAGGGACAGGTGAGTTTGGCCTGAGAGAGGCATGTGCTTCCTTTGGCCTTGGCTGTCTCGGCTGGCAGCTTTAGAAACCCATAGATGAAACAAGAGGAGAGTGAAGCCCAAGCAGCTGGCCTAGGAGCCTGCTGGTTACCCAGTGGGTAAGGGCAGAGGGCTCCTGGCCCAAGGGGCAGGCAGTAGCTCTGGTCCCTAAGCCCAGTGTAAGGACAAGGGACATTCCTTCCAGTCTCCTTTGCTTTCCTCCACCCAGCCCCCAGGCCTGCACTCCTCACCCTTCCAGTGCTTAGGGGAACACAGGGGCCAGTGATGTGCTGCAGGTCATGCTGTCCTTTCCCGGAAGCCGGCGATCATTGAATGTGTGCATGTTGATGACGGCGTCAGTCTTGACCATCATGGGAGGCTGCGGCTTGTGCTTGACCCGACGCTGGCAGGTAAGGGAGAAACGTATCTCGTCGGCCACCGTGCTGCAGAAAGAACGCTGGGGTGGGTGTGGAAGGGAAAGGAACAGATGGGTGAGGCCTGGTTCTGCACCTCCAGTCAACTCCTGCCCTTCTTCCCAAGCCTGTGCTAAAGCTACCAGGTCCCCCTCACCCCTTAACCCCATCCACCTTCTGCCTCCTGCAAGATGACTAGTTTGTGTAGCATCCTACAGAGCATCACATTCTTGCTTGGAGACTAAGGTAGAAGGGGAACGTAGTATCATCTTATCCCAATTTTACAGATGAACAAACTGAGGCTCTGATTAGCATATACAATTAAAGTTTGAAGAGTTTACCTGTCTAACTTTTCTCCACTGGATTCTAAGTGCAGGAACCAGTCAGTTTCTTCCTCATGAGCCCAGCCCCCAACAGTAGGCCTGGCCCCGTGTTAGGGTTTAAGAAACATTTGAGGAATGTGTGAATGACGCCTCTCTTGGGGTGACTTCTAACAAAAGGGAGAGTCGCTGTGTTCCCACTCAGGAAAGTCCAGCCTGTGTTTCTCAAGGTGGGCACCTGGGAGCTAGGTCACTGCAGGGCAGCTAGGTAGCAGTGGCACCCAACAGGGACAGCAGAAGTGCAGCATTATCTGCAGGTATTTGATGGCAGAGGTTACGCTGAAGCCCGTCTGGAAGGCAGTGGAGACTACAGATGCCCGAAATTACCCCATGAGGCCAGGGCACCTGCACCCAGACAGCTTGTACACAGGCTGTGTGCTGCAGGGGAATGGGACCTGGCTTTGACTTCTGGCTCTGACTCTGAATAGCTGTTTGACCTCTCCAGCTTCTCCTTATTCCCCCACTGAACACAGAACATCATCCTTTACTTCTCTTTCTTTACTTTGAACATATTGAGCACCTACTATGTGCCAGGCACTATTCTAGTTGTTAGGCATACAGCAGTGAAAATGACAGATAAGGGCCTTGCCCTCAGGGCTCTTAAGGTCTAATGATGGAATAGAAGCAGATACTAAACATGTAAACACATAATTTCAGAGACTGATAACTATTATTAAGAACAAAACAATGAAATGAGATAGAGAGGGGTTGGGAGTAGGGAAAGGTGGGAATGTTACTTGAGAGGCAACATTGGAGCTGAAACTGAATGACCAGAAGATGCCAAGAATACGGCACTCTGGGGTTAGGTCACTTTGGGTGGATAGAACAGCATGTGCAAAGGCCCGAGGCCAAAACATGTTTGGTATGTTAAGGACTAAAAGGGGAGTCAGTGTGTATGGAGCAGAGAAGGGAGTGGGGTGGAAAGGAGGAAGTCAGAAAGGTGGCAAGACCCAGGTCCTGTAAGCTTTTTGGTGGAATTTGGAGCTCATTCCAATTATAATGAAAATTCCTAAAGAGTAATTTTTTAAATGTATCATAACTTTTTAAGCCACTCCTGATTATTGGGCATTTAGGGTTTTTTCCTATTTTTTTCATGTGATAATTAACACTTCAGTGAACATCTTTGTGAATTAAACCACACAAACCCTCAGCCAATTCTAGTGGGTGCATTGCTGCTCAGGCTTCCTGGTTGTAAAGGACTCCATTTCATTGTTGATGGATGTAAAAGCTGCCTGTTTTTAGTGCCCCCTGTACACATGCCTCAGCTACAGCCTCTTTCCACATTGGCCCTGTATCGCGTGCAGCTCCCCGCCAGTGCAGCAGCCCTTAGCTCAGGTACTCACTAAAACAGTGGTTCTTAACCTGGGTTCTATCGAACCCTAGGGGTTCGATGAGTCGGTCTCAGGGGTTCGGAGAAGCCTCTGCCGTGGAGGCCAGAATAAAGTAATACCGTAATTTGTTGTGAGTTCATGCACTTTGTTGGTTTTGTTCTTTGAGCAAGGTGATGTTCATGCACGGCTCATTTTGTGCACCAGTAAAAAAACATATATCTACGTCTTAAAGTTTGGGAAAAAAATCCTATTTTATTTATCACTAAAGAAGGGTTTGGTGAATGCGCATATGAAACTGGTGGGTTTGGTACCTCAAAAAGGGTTAAGAACCACTGCACTAAAATCACCTGAACACTTTCTTAAGACCCCACTGCCTAGTTCTACCACAGACCAATTAAAATAGTTTCTGGGAGTGAGGCCAGGGCCTTAACCCCTAAAAAACTCTCTTCCTGTGGTTCTAATTTGCTACAGAGACCCAGAACCCTTGCCCAGCCAGACTTGAATTAATCAGACAGGTTGAGTCTAGTTTCTCCCATCTGTATGCTTGGGCCGGACCTCTTAACCCTTTTCCTTTTTGAAACTTTTGAGTATGGAAATTTCTAAATACATGCAGAAGAAGAGAACAGTATAATGAACCTCCATGTAACCATAACCCAGCTTCAATAATTACCCTGGAGGGTTTTATGCAGGGGAATGGCATGGTTACAATCAAATTTTAAACAGGGCACGGCTGTGGATGGAAGGTGGGTGGGAGGGAGGAAGCCTGGAGGCAGGAAGGCCAGTCGGGTAGGCTGCAGCGTAGCCCAGCTAGAAGTAACGGGTTTGGCCTGGCAAGGAGTAACAGTGGTGGGGAAGGGTGCTCAGAGTCTGTGCAGAGCTGGGACCAGCTGGGCTTCCTGGTGGATAGGACGCAGGGCGGGCTATGATGAAGATGGGGTCAGACGCTACCCTGTGCCTGGCACATCGTAGGAGGTATTACACCAGCACAAGTCCCGTTCTTCCGTCTCCCTCCCTTCCCCGTGCGGGCGCCAATGCGCGGGGCTCACCTGTTCCCGCTCTGCCGTTTTGCGGAGCTTGTACACAAACTCGCCCACGGCCACCAGAACCGACAGAACCAGCCCGGCGGCCAGCACGATGAAGATGCCCCCGATCTTCTGGATCCCCAGGGCGCTGGCCTCTTTGTTTTCCTCCTCGGGGCACCCGCTGCCCCGCCACCACTTCTCCTTCATGATGTGCAGCTTGTCCTCCTCTTGCAGCTGCAGGATGGCGATGGTGATCTTGTCCCTGTATGGGGAGCCTGAGTTGGGAGGAGGGGATGGATGTCAGCGACATTTGGTCTATCCTCTGTGTCTCTGACAGCAGTCTGGTCGGTGTTAGCCACCATCACTAGACCGTTTTGTAAGCTCATAAAAAGGGGGACCCTCTTGCTGGAAGTCCTCTCTTTATACGTGGCATCTGGGTGGGAGGAAGGGTCCTCACTTGGGGCAGGGAGTCTTGCCTATGAACCCCTGCTTTCATAGGCCCCCGATGGCACACTGTGTCTGGGCTCTCAACAGGGGTGAGGCCAGGAGAGCAAACATGATCTCCCAAATGGCCCATTTCTGTGCTTGCCCGAGTTCTCTGCTTAAGCCAGGGCTGACCTCACAAGGTGCATGGCTCCACCAGTCTCTGGGCTGCGGAAATGTCACCGTTCTGGGCTCCGTGGAATGGGCTGGGAGTGGGAGCAGGAGACTGTGTGTGGGAGTGAATGTAGAGGCTTGCCCAGCACCCCTCACTGCCCCCCCCCTGCCGCAGCCCCTCACTCACCCATGGGCGTGCCAATGCCGTAGCCCTTGGAGTCGATGAGGCCCCCGATCTGGGTGAGGTTGCAGTTCCTCTGGGTGATGTACTCGATGGTGGTAGACTCCATGAGTAGCGCGTAGTCTGCCGTCAGCGTCCTCTGAATGCCCTCCTCGTTGTTCTTCACCAGCGCTGAGGGCTTGCTGCTCATGAAGGCCCACATCTTCTCGAAGGTAGAGATCTTGGATTTCTGGGTCACGAGGGGAGGGGTGATGCACACACAGTTACTGAGCACACCAGGGACCAAGCACTGCTCACCTGGCCTCACAGGGCTCGGGGCATGGAGCTCTGCCTCATCCTCAGAGCGAAGGAGTGCCACCCATTGCTCAGATGTGGACACTGAAGCCCTGGGAGGGTAGAGCCCCAAATACACAGCTAGAGAGTGATGAAGACCGGATTCAGACTCAGGCCTGCCTATCTGGAAGCCTTTGGCTCTTTGCTCTATAGCACAAGTGGTTTTCACACTGATTTTTAAAAAATTAATTTTCTTTCTCTGATATTTATTAAATAATTACAAGTGTAAGCAAGCCCTGTTCTAGGTGCGTAACTGCATCTATTCATTGAGCCTTCCCAGCAATCATAAGAACATTAGTCCTATTTAACATATGGGGAAACTGAGGCATGACTAAGTAACTTGCCTAAGGTCATTCAGATACAAAGTGGTAAGACCGAGCTTGAAACTCAGATTCTCTGGCTTCAGGGTCCATGCTCCTAATCACTGAGATGCACTGCCTCACAGAAACAACTGAGGGTAGAGAGGGAGAGGTGGGTGATGGTGAGGGCAAAGCTTGGTGAGTGCTGGGCCCTCCACTTCAACCACAGCAGGCCCCTCTCATGTACTGTGTCTCAAGGGAAGAATTTGTCTGAGGAAGGGTTTCTGTGTGCTCTACTTCATTACAGAGAGAGAGAGAAGCAGGGTGAGCATTGCTGGATGGGGAGGGAATTGGGAGCCACCAGAGCCAGTGCCCGCAGGCGCCCGACTTCCTTGTGCCCAGAGCGTCCTGGGCTTGATGCTGCTGCTTGAGTAGAACATGCATCCCTAAGACCAGGCCAGGCGGGTGGGCTGCTGTGTGTGTGCTGCTGGCTGGGGAGGTTCAGGAGGGCAATGGGGCCGGGAGAGGGGGCTGACACTGAAAGTCCCCTGCTGCGGAGGAGACTGGGCAAACCAGGGTGCGTGGCCTTCCTGAGATTTCTGGGGAACTTTGCTCCTGCCAGCTGCCTGATCGCAGATGGGATGGGCCCGGCCCCGCTGATCCCAGAGGAGCAGGTGGCTCTGCAGGTCCCAATGTTCCTGGCAGTCTCCAAGTCTGGCTGTTCCTGTCTGCGATATCAGCCTGTCTGACTGGCACCCAGCCCAGCTTCCGTGTGCCTGTTGGCATGGGTGTGCTATAACGGGCTGGCGTGGGGCTGGGGGCTGGGCAGGAGATGGGGAAGAAACTTTGTCTGTCTGCTGGGAGTCTGTCAGGGCCATGGGGGTGGGGAGAGGCTGGGGGGAGGTGTACCTTCTACTCTTCAGGTGCTTCCTAGCTCTGTAGGATTGACCCCCTGAAGCGGGCTTCTGGAGACTCAGGCACACCAGGGGGAGGAGAGGACCCCAAAGGCAGCAGGCAGGATCCCACTTGGAATTCCATCTGAGCCCAGATTCTGTCAGGTAGCAGTGATAGCTCCTTTGGTACAGGGTCTGGAGCACCTTCCCGAACAAATAACCACT
This sequence comes from Rhynchonycteris naso, assembly GCA_037038555.1. NCBI lineage: Eukaryota > Metazoa > Chordata > Mammalia > Chiroptera > Emballonuridae > Rhynchonycteris > Rhynchonycteris naso. The sequence goes on along the minus strand of CM072997.1, from coordinate 209,950,134 downwards.
CCCCCTACCTGCAAATGTATCTGCCCCGAAGCCAAAGGCCTGGAAGGGCTCAGATGCCTAGTGCTTCAATGTGTTCCACCAGAGCATCAAAAAGGCTGCCTCCAGCTCCTCTTGGGCCTCAGCCTGTCCTGTTTCAGCTTTTCCTGCTCTCCAGCTACTCCACCTCCACAGCTCCTCTTTTACTGCTGCAACTCTTCCCTCCAAAACTTCTGTGCTCTCCAGCTCATCCATCCTCCCAGTTCCTCCTCCACCTCAGCTCGTCCTGCAGCCCAGGTGGCCCTCCCCCACGAGCTACTATTGTCCTTCAAAACATTCCCAATTCCCAGCTCTTCTGACTCCCCAGGCATTTCTTATTCCCCAGACCATTTCTGGTATCCAGACTTCCCCCTACTCCGGCTCTTTTATCCCTCGGGTCTTCTCTCACTCAGCTCCTTTGCCTGCTCAGATTCTCTGTGGCAGGAAGCTTCTACATGGCTCCACTGATCCCCATCCCTGGGGTCGTGCCATTGTGTAATCCCTTACCCCTGCATGTGGGCTGGATGTAGAGACTTGCTTTTAACTCCCCCCCCCCCACCAGTAGATGGGGTGTCACTTGGAGATTAGGTTATATGAAACTGAACTGCCATCTTATATGCGCTCTTATTTGTTGCCCTGGTGGAAACTGGTTGCCATGGGGTGAGCAACCCCATGGAGAGGCCCACATGGCAAGGAACCAAGGGCAGTCTCCAGCTGATGGTCAGTGGAAAGCTGACACCCACGGTCAGACAGCCAAGGAGGAATTGAATCCCACCAACAGCCATGCAGGGGAGCTTGGAAGCAGAGCCCTGAGGTGCCTGCAGGGTTAGCTGACCCCTTGACTGCGGCTTGTAAGACAACTAGTCAAGAGGACCCAATCAAGCTACACTGAATCCTGGCACATGCACGGTGAGATCATAAGTGGTGTTGTTTTAAGACACTAAGTTTTGGGTGATTTTTTACACAGCCATAGATAACTGATACATTCTCTTACATACTCATATAAGCTACTTCTGTTTCCCATATAGCTTCCCCCCCCCCCCAGATAATCAATTCTAACTATTTTTTTAATCAGATTATCCAAGTCCTATCATTTCTGTTTACCAGGTATTCTGCTCTCAGATACTCTGCCTCCAGGTATGGTAACTAGATATTATTCTCCCATCAGTGGCTCCAGCACCTTGGCTAGTTTTTCCATCCCACTTTCCCCTGTTTTCCAGATTCTCTTTCTACCAGAGCTGGGAACCAAGTGTTGATGAGGCCATCAGGGATCCCTTTACACTTTCAATGCATGCATGCAATTCATCCATCCATCTATCCATCCATCCATCCATCAACCATCCAGCATCCATCCACCCATCCACCATCCAACATCCATCCACCCACCATCCAGCATCCATCCATCCTTTCATCCTTTCATCCATCCATCCATCCATCCAGCATCTATCTGTCCTTTCATCCATCCATCCATCCATCCATCCATCCATCTGCCATCCATCCATCCATCCATCCATCCATCCATTCATCCATCCATCCACCCATCCATCATCCATCCACCCATTATCCAGCATCCATCCATCCACCCATCCATCATCCATCCACCCATTATCCAGCATCCATCCATCCATCATCCAGCATCCATCCATCCATCCCCTCATTCATCATGTCACATTCTCACCCATTCGCTCACACACCATCTTTACACTAATTTATTTAACTATCTGACCATCCACCTAGCCTTTTACCTATTTATCTTTTTATTCATCTCTCTAGCCAACCATCTGTCCATTCATCCACCCTCCTGCCTGTTTATCCATCACCCAGTCATCCATCTACCTCTACACCTCGACCATCTTACCCACTTGCTCTCCCCATGCACACAGCCAGCCATTGGTAAAAATCTCAAGTCTGACAAAAATAACTTGACAATGAACTATTCAGGGAGCCTTGCCCTACTCCTTCTGTCTCAGAATAAAATAAGAGCTTTTTCTTCTGCAAACTCCTCCCTCCAACACCTATTCCTCCTATACATTGGCTTGCTTGACATCAAAACATGTGCTCTTTCCAGTAACACTACACTATAAAAGGAGACAGAACTTTCCATTGGGGGCTGGAGGAGTGTCGAGGCCTATAGGCTTTGAGGAAAGACACAGGAAAGCCTCCAGTGGGTAAAAAAACAGAATGAAGAAGATGGGAAAGAACACCAGAGTGCTTGGGCCAGTTAAGATGAGAAGTGACAGTAAGGCAGGGAGCTGGCTGTGATGCTGATTTCAAGAGGTTCTCCTCTGCCAGCTCATGTCAACAAACTCACTGCCTTGATCACCATTAGGCAGATGGGTCTGAAATCAACTTCCCTAGAATGGCCACCCACTGTATTTGTCCTGTATCTTGAACCCCCCATTCTCAAACACATCCACTTATGGTCTCTGTCCCCCTTATGTTCTGTCCTTCTGTGATTCTGGGCAAATTTCTAAAAAACTTCCCTCTGGCATGTTTGAGACAAGGAAGGATACATTTAGGGTCTCTCCTGGAATCTCAGGACGGGAGAGAGCTCCCATCTTTCTGGGCCGGGTAACCCGAGGCCTGAGTTCCCATCACCGACCTGAGCGGTAGTCGCCACCCCAGAGAACAGAGTCCCGCATACCCATGCCTCCTGAGTCATCCTGCCTGTCTCAGCTCCGCTGGGAAACTTAATAAGCATTGCTTGAGGGCCAGTCACCCAAATCAATTAATGGAATCATTTGGAGCAGCCAATACAGGGAGATGTGCCAGGATGAAAAGACTTTTTTTTTTTATCAGTAAAATTGGCAAGGAAGTAAGTTTCAGGCTCACGACTTTCAATTCCAGCCTCCTCAAAGAAGTAAATTGATTTTCCCTAACTGAAGATACTTAATCTTGAGACTTTAAGATTCCTGTACAAGAAAATGTATGTAGGTATATATATATATATATCCCGAAGGAAGCGGAATCCCAGGGAGCGTGTGTGGGGAGATAGCAAGAGTGTGATTCCACGGGAGACTGGGGGTATTTTCCATGTTGGAAAGGAGACCTTTCCCAAAGTAATTGGGTTTCTTATCCCTGGGCGTGGAGTCTTTGGTTTTATCGGATTCCCGTACTCAAGCAATTAATCATGTCTCCTGGCTTATTTCCGTGGGGACCAGGAGGTCTCCTTAAGTCCACTGCTTCTGCCTGTCTGGCCAGGACAGGCTGGCTGACCCGCCAGCCCAGCAGCAGCCTCTGCTGTCTGTATGGGCCCCTGAAGCTTGCCTGTGTGGGGCTGCAGGCTGTCCCCTGCAAGGGAAGAATCAGGAGGTTAGGGCTGCAGGCTGGGAGCAGGCAGTGGTGGGGTCCGCTCCACTGCACAGACTCTGGTTTTAAATGCCAATGCCAGCTCCTTCTGTTATTACAGGCAAGTGACATCACATCTGGGAGCCTCACTTTGCACATCTGTAAAATGGGGGTCAGCATGGCCTATGAAGCACTCAGTAAGTGCCTGCCATCATCATTTCTCTGTAAGGCTCAGTTTTCTCATCTACAAGTTGGGGATAATAATTTCTGTAATACAGAGTGCTACAGATTGTAATGATATAGTAGTCAGCGAATGCTGACAGGAGCCACACAGGGCACTATAATAAGTAAAGAATGCGGAGTGGAATTCCCATAAACAGGAGAGAGCCTCCGCCTTGCAGCCCTGACAACCGCTGCTTTGTGGAAGAGCTGGCTCCGTGACGCTCCATCTTTCACATTTTCAAAAAGCTGAAAATGTGAAGTTTTTAAAACATAAAAATCATCCAATTTTAAAATGCTGGCAACTAATTAAAAAAAATATAAGCAATGCGTGGCCCTCAAAATCATATTCGTGGGCTGAGAGGCCTGTGGCCCAGCGGCTTCAACAGTCAACAATAAAAATAGCATTTATGGCATGCATACTCTTTGCTGCGTGTAGTTCTAGACGTTTATGTGAATTTTCCCATATCATCACCTCACTAACTCCAGGAGGTGGGTACGATTAGTGTACCCATTTCATAGAGGAGAAAACTAAGGCTCAGAAAGGTCCTCAGTAACTCAGCGGTATTCAGTAACTTCCCAGCATTCACTGGCCCTCCCTCGGCACCTGTTGCTGCTCTTTTGCCCGCTCTGGGCCTCTTCTCTTCTGAGGGCCTCTGGGTATCTCCTGGCATGCTTAGCTCTGTGCAGAGGAAGATGGCTACCCCGTGACCTCACAAAGGCCCAATCCTGAAGGACCTCGAAGAGTGGAGGGTCTCCAGGTGTCCACTGGCTGATATCTGCGATGCACTCCTTTGTGGGACTAAGGACAACAGGAGAAAAAGGTCCAGTCTTTTGGACCAGCCACCTGGAGTGGTATCCAGAGGAGAGAGCCTTGGACTTCAGTGTTCCTATGTGTCTGGCACTGGGCCAGCCACTGTGCCAGCTCATTAAGTCCTGGTCTGTTTGACCTTAAGACTGATGTGACTTGACGCCACCCCACCAAGCTCTGCCTGGTCACTGCATTTTGGTCTTCCAACCCCATTACTGACTGAGGGCAGGGCTGAGGCACCACTGGAGAGTCCAGCAGACAGGCTAGGAGAAACAGGAAGCTGAGATGGGGAAGTGCTCCCTGGGCCCTCCGGCTCACAGAAGAGTGCTGAGCTGCTGAAAGGGGGTGGGGTAGACCGATGGATTCTCCAAGTGCCTTCCAGGCTCGGGTGCTAGAACAGGGCAAGGCTGTGCAAGGGGGAGGGCTTGACAATGCCAGGGACCTGGAGAGCCTGAAGCTCTTGGCTCCCAGACCCCATCTCTGTCCCAAGCAGCTAAGTCCTCATACATAGTCCCACCCGCATGTGATGTGCCTCCCCCATTCCAACACCAAAGAGGGCTAAATCCTGGGAGAGGCTGTCTTCAGACACCCTCCGCTTTCAAAGCTGCCCAGCCCTCTCTGCAAAGAGCTCGCTTTCCCAACATTCTCTTTTACATTTTGCCTGCATGTTTTTACAGCCAAACGGTGCTTTCAAAGGCCTCCGTTTTCATCTCCTAATTAATTTTTATCTGCCAAGACGGAGGGAGGACAACACAGAAGACGCTGTTTGTGATGTCTGCTGCTCCCTGACAACTCTTCCAATGAAGTTTCCTTTGGAGTGATGGGGCTGCCTCTAGCTGTGCCTCTTCCGGGCTGCAGGCTGGGGTGGGGGGTGGCGAGGGGGCTGGAGCTCCCCCCGAGAGAGAGAGCCCAACATTCCACTTCCTGCCACTGTCTTTGGACAGGAATGGGTTCTGTCCCCTCAGTTCTATGCTCCGCCCTGGGGGCTTTTTAGGGTGGTTTGCAGCTTAACCAAGGACACAGGCTAACCACAGAATTGAAGTTCTTCTGCCCCTGGACTCTGGGACTATCAGGGGTACCACCTGCTTGGTTTCTGTCCTCAACAGGGTCTCCTGCATTTGCTGCACTTGGCTCCTGGCATCTTTTAATTCTAACCTTTGATTTGACAATGGTGTGTGCACACACATACATGTGAGCACACACACACACACACACACACACACACACACACGCCCTATGCACTCAGTTATCAGATAGATTGTCTCATTTATTATTTGAGCAACTACAATGTGCCAGCGCTGTTCTAGGCTGGGGATCTGGCTCAGCTGACTGTGGTTTCACTCTCCCCCAACTGACTCCTGGGCTGGCTGGCTCCTTAGACAGGCGACATGTACACAGTGACAAAGAGCACAGGCACGAGAGCCAGGTGGCTGGGGTTCAAGTCCCAGCTCCACATTTCACTTGCTTGATGCTAGGCAAGTCCCTTCTGAGCCGACTTGCTCCTTGTGTAAAATGGAGATGACAACAGTCTCTATCTTCTAACGCTTTTAAGAGAATGACATGCGTGAATACAGTAGTCCTCTTTTATCCGTGGGTTCACTTTCCACAGTTTCAATTACCCACGGTCTAAACATATTAAATGGAACATTCCAGAAATAAACAATTCATATGTTTTAAATTGCATATTGTTCTGAGCCGTGTGATGAAATCTCGAGCGGTCCTGATCCGTCCTGTGCAGACCACGAATCATCCCTCTGTCCAGCGTATCCACGCCGTCAATGCTCCCCACCCGTTAGTCACTTAGTAGCTATCTCAGTTATCAGGTTGACCATTGTGGTATCATAGTGCTTGCTTTCAGCTCACCTTTATTTTACTTAATAATGGCCCCAAAGCTCAAGTGTGGTGATGTTGGCTATTCGAATATACCACAGATAAGCTACAAAGTGTATGTATGTCTAGGAAAAAACATAGTATATATAGGGTTCGGCACTATCTGTGGTTTCAGACATCCACTGGGGGTTTTTGGAATGTGTCCCCATGGATAAGGGGAAGGACTAGTTTACAGGTAAAGTGCTTGGAAGGTTGCCTGCCACCTAGTAAGTGTTACTATTATTGTTGAGTTTTCCAATGTCTCTTAGACAACCGATTGGTACTCCTGGAGCTGATCCCTGTTCAACCTGAGTGCCAGCCTTGCCATATACATTCATGGGCAGGGGAGGGGACAAACCTCCAGAAGCAGACCCCGGAGTGGGTGTGGGAGAGGGCACTTCATGTGCCGACAGAGCACCTAACCTCACATCCCAGCTCCATCCGTGGTCTGCTGTGTGGTCATGGGCACATCACCCAGCCTCTCTGAACCTCTCTTTCTGTAGGTTATGCTCAGGTTTCCTTCCAGCTCTAACTTGAAAGTGACAATGACACTATGACTTGGCTCGGGGAAGGGGAGGTGTGACTACAGAGGACAGGGGGATGTGGGAGGAAGTAAATTTGCCCAGGGATCTTCGGGGAGGGTGCTGTGTGCTTTTATCTTCGTCTGGGGTGGGGCTCATGTGTCCACATTGAGGTCCTCTCTGCCTACTTAGCAGTCCCACTGCTACTGCCAGTGAGAGGGAGCCTGTGCAAGGAGAGCTTTGTTGCAAGTAACACAGGAGACAGGAAGGCAAGACTTCAAGAGGAATTATTTGTCGATCAGGAGAGTAAGAAAGTGGTGTTGGTTGTGCAGGGAAACGTGGAAGTGCTGTTTCTGGCCGGAGGTCCTTGTGAGCGTTGGCTCCTGAGCCCCAGCGTCTCAGCTGGGTGGCGGTGTGTGAGTCCTTCCTCGGCCCACCTCACAGTGCCATTCGCAGAGAAGGTGGGTGAAGGCAGAGCAGGCTGTAGGACGTGCTGCTTGATGTGAGGACAGTGACTGAGGGGAGCTGGGACTAGGCTCTGGGAAGCCAATCTGAGCATCTTAGGATGGAGGGAGGCAAGGACATCCAATCAGCGGCAATGAGCTTGCCCCAGCCTTATTTATGCTGCTTCCCTTTGATCAGGAGCCCTGCTTAGCGACGCGCTTATGAGTAATGCATGAGAGACGCTTTGCTCTGGCAGAGTCGAAGGGCTGGGCTACAGCCTGGGGATAGCACGAGCAAGCACACGCACACATGCACATATGCATACACACGCATGGGCCATTACACACACACAGAAGCTATTACACACACATGCACGGGCCATTACACAAACATACTAGTTATTACACACACACAGGCTATCCCCTCACTCACACTAATTCAGGCAAACCATGGGGACACTTAAACAGATGGATATACATGTATTCTCTATGCATATATACACGTAGACACTCATATACACATATCCACACACCCAGACCACAGAGATGCATGCACACATGTGCTCACCAACACACACATACATATGTACAGACACTCATGCTCACACACAGACACACATGCCCCCACACAGGCAGACCCTTTGCATGGGCACAAGTGTACACACATACATACTTGAGTGCACACATTCATGTAACACATACTCCCATACTGCTCACACTCATGAGCACATACACAGGGTCCCAGAGAGCTCCTAACATGCCTATGACCCTGCTTTTCTCTTTCCTCTACTCTAAGCACATGGTAGTGACTTCATAGGAAGGCATGTTTGCTGCTTCTCAGAGTCAGTAGCTCCCAAGAGGAAAGCCATTTCCCCCCTTCTTTTCTCTTCCTAACCAGGTGCATCCATCCTTAAGGAGGGGTCAGTGGAAGGGGGTGGGAGAGAGTCCTGGTGGGGCTCCAGCGCCCAAGAGGCAGAGGGCTTTCCCACCCAAGCCCTCCCTGTCTCCTCCCTCACAGGCCCCATTGGACATTCACTCCGTCACTCAGAGGCTTAGGCTGGAAGGAGGCAAGGGCCAGCGCCGGGCCACCTGGGCCCAGAGGAAAGGGACATACCACAAGCTTTCAGACTAATCGAAAGCAATTGACTAATAAATAAATAAATGAACAAGTGGACCTATAGCCACAGAGTTCCCAAATCTGGACCATTTCTGAGAAATAGGACAGTGGTTCTCAATGTATAGTCCCAGGACCAGCACATCAGAATCACCTGGGAACTTGCTAGGATGCACATTCTTGGCCCCACCCCAGGCCACTAAACCAGAAACTCCGAGAGTGAGACCTGGCAATCTGGGTTTGGCTCAGCCTTCTGGGTGCCTTGGATGCACACTCAAGTCTGAGAACCATGGCCTAACCATGGGCCTTGGTTGAAGGAAGGCAGACCTGGGTCAGCATCTGACTTCTCCAGCTGTGAACCCTTGGATAAGCGACTTAACCAGTCTGGGCCTCAGTTTCCACATGTGCAAAGTGGATTTGTCATGAAGATTAAAGGAGGCGAGCAGTTAGCACAGTGCCTGGCTCCCTGTGAGCCCCTTAGCGGTGGTAACTATTGGTACAATTACTTTAATTTCAGAAGCACATTTATAGCTACTGGTTTTCAGAGTCAGCCAGTCTTCTAAACCCTCAGCTATTCTACGAGAAGGTGTAAAAACATTGAGGAACTGAGCCCAAAGCAGCAGGAGCAGCAAGGTCCTGGCCGGATCCCCATAAGAGCAGTAAGTAACCTGAGTAGGAGCTAAGGAATGTTTGTAAACATGTGTCTAAGTTTTATGCCCCTTCTCTCCCTCTGAGGCTGTGTCCCCTGCTGTGCTCTCCATGGTGAAGAGCTCACCCACAAGCCCAGGCACACCTCGTGGAGACGGATGCCGCTGAGACCCAAAGCCAAGGGCAGGGAGCCCACTGGCCCTGAGGCCTATTTGTGTATCTGGCCTCCCTTCTCCTTCCCCCTTCTCCAGCTTTGTCGCTCCACCTGTCCTCCTCTGGGGATTTAAGGAAATCATACTTCATACTGCTTGTCCTAGGTAGAGAAACTTCCAGGGTCTGTGCTGGGACTAACACAGGTGGCCACATCACCACAACTCCTAAAAGTGAACTGGTCTCCTGCAGGGAGGGGTTGAGGGCCGGGGGTTTCTGGTCCCTTGGCTCTATGTGGTTCGGGAAGGACAGCCAAGGGTCAGCTTGCAGTGCTGCCGTGGGAAGGAGGGGGCCTCACCTTAAAGAAGGTCATGGTGGCCCCATCCTTGACAGCCCCATACTCGATTTTGGTTTGCTTGGCCAGGTCATCAGCAGAGTCAATGGGCGATTCCATGCGCTCCACGGTCAGAAAGGCGGCGAGGTTGGCCGTGTAGGAGGAGATGATGATGAGCGTGAAGAACCACCAGATGCCACCGATGATGCGCGTAGACAGGGCTTTGGGCATCAGTTCCGACCCTGGGAGAAGGGAAGAGACAGGTGGTCTTTGACAGTGTCTGGATCAGGGCTGCTCGGGTCTTCTGGGTCATGGACTCCAATGACAATCTAATGAAAGCTGAGGCCCGTATCCTTGACCCTGGTTCTCAAAGCGTGGGCCCTGGACCAGCAGCATGACATACCTGGGAACTTGTTAGCAATGCACATGCTCAGGCTCCACCCCAGGACTTGCTAAATCAGTCACTTCAGGGGTGGGGCCTGACAATTGGAGTATGATAAGCCCTTCAGGTGATTCTGATGCAGGCTAACATGTAAGAACTGCTCTAGAACAACAGGCATGTGCACAGCATGTCACATGTTTGCCAGACCTTCTGAGGCCTTTGCATGGACCCCTGTCAATCCCAGGCTCTGAACACCTGGGAGTCAGAAACGGTGGGTTCTCAAGAGAATCCTGCTCCCAACTCTCTGTACACCTATGCCAGACACTTCCCCTTTCTGGTACTCTGCAAAGAATCGTCCTTCCTCCGTCCCAGCCTCCTAGAAACACCATGATGCCGCGATGATATAATTTGAGGAGAAATAGTGTTGGAAATACAATTGCTATACAAATACAAGATTGCGATGCGGTGCTTTGCAGGAAGAGAAAAATCAACATTTTTTTGAAGCTCTTTGCTAAAATAGATCACTCTTCCTCCCCGACCTTGGGTGTGGAGCACAATTTAGGGGAAACCTTCTAACTGAAGTAATTAACTAGGCGGCTTTCAAGAGATTTAAATAGCAAGTGACTCCTGAACTTTCCGGAATATTTGGGCCTGCAATTTGAAAAGCGTCTGCTTTGATATGGATGTTTTCTTTTCTCCTCAAAGAAATCACTCAAGGGAGAGAGGTTTTCAAATACACAACTATTTTTCTCCCTCCTCATCACAACCTCATGGGGAATACACTAGGGGCCAGCGCTTTGAATAGCAGCAGGAGATGGAAGAAGAGGAGTTATTACTGCAGTGAGGGCCTTCTAGGTCTTTCCCAACTGTCACTGAAAAAAGACGATGGGCAAAGAAGCAAGGTGAGGCTTCAGGACACTCATTAATAGCAGGGACAGAACGAGGCACTTCCCTTGAGAGCTGCCTGTCACTTCCCACCAGCGCTCCTTAGCGTCCCCACCTCGCCGGCCAACCCCAGCCTCACCTGCCTGGCCTTCCCCCCAACTGCTCCAAGGGAGGGGAACAGCTGCCTCCCAAAGAGAGAATGATCCATTTTGGCTGTTTGCTTGGGGAGCTATGCCAGGCTCTGTTGTATCCCTACCCAGGACCAGGTCCCTACCCTGGGCTCTGCCTTGGATGGGAAATCATCAGATGGGGGATAGATTTATCTTTCCTCAGCCTTCTTCATTCCTGTGCCCAGGGGTTGGCAGTAGTGGGCACTCAGGACACAATGGGTATATCATTCACTCATTCATTCGTCCATCCATCCATTCAATGTTTGCTGCTGGGTGTCTACTAAGGACCAGGATTTGTGCTGGGCTTGGAGGGTACACACAGATGAGTGAGGGAGAAGGACGTTTTCTTAGGATTCTTTTCCTTCCCATGTCCCCTTGTCCCCCACAGTCCCTTAGTGGGGCCCTAACACAGGCAGAGATTTTGATTCCCCCGTTTCCCCAACAAAGAAGCTCTGGACAGATAGGCGGTGACAACGGGTGTATGTTCTCTCTGCAGGTGTTTCCTGACTAGGGGCTCGCTCCTTGCGCCCATGTCGTCTCTTCACCACACCCCTTGAAACCAGAGCAGAGGCTCCACTTTCTGAGATATGTGAGCAGTTGCACATGTTTCCAAAGGATACGCCACCAGCCCAGAGTCAAGTCCAGGACACTGGCTCTCCCTCAAGGGGATGTAAGCACCTGGTGTCCTTCTGTATGTCCCCTCTCTGATGCACTCAGGCTAAGGCTCCCCACAGCCAGGCGGTCCCTGAGTCCTGTCCCTGCTCCATTATGAAATTCTCTTAGTCCGTGTCTATTCTCTACCCCATGGCCACTACCCCAGTTCACGTCTCATTATCTCATTCCTGCAATGACCTCTCACCCAGCCTCCCCGCCTCCAGCCCTCCCCCTCTATGGTGGTGGGGCCGTCAGTGGGGTTGGCTCCAGCAAGAAGGATGCTCCATGCCCACTTCACCTGGAGCAGGAGGGGCGGGGATGAGCCCTGCATCACATGGGTGGGGCGGCTTAGGTGCTTTAGCCTTAGAACCCGAGCAGGCCCAGAAACAGCAGCGGCGAAGGGCAGGGGCCTGCGGCAACAGCACGCACCTGGGTGTCCAGGTGTCTCCAAACTTGTGATAGCTCAGCAGGTCTGAGGCTGTCCTGGAGAGTGGGTTGACTTTGCTGACTCCATGAAGGATGAAGCCCCCTTCCCCCACCCCCAAGAGAAGAGGTCCCCTGGGACGAGGAGGCTGCTGCTGGGAGGGGAGCACATACCTTGCTGCATCAGGGAGCCCATTCCAAACCAGAAGCTATTTAGCAGGGTGAAATTGTTTTCCACCACCTCAGAGCCAGGGTTGCAGGGGTGAGCATCGTACCACTCGTAAGGGCTGAATCTGCGGGGAGCAGAGGGGGAAAAGTGAGGGCCAGCCGCAGGGAGACAGGGTCGGGAAAGGGCGTCCGTCCGTCCGTGTCACACCAGCCAGGGGGGTTGATGTGCGACCACTTCAGCATCAACTGCCTCATTGTTCTGCTGGTGAGGCAGGGACGGGGAAATCAGGACCATTCTGTCTTGTTCATTATTGTTAGTGGCTTTTGCTGGTTATAATGGTAATCCAGCAGTATCTTTTAAAATTAAAAGGACACATGCCCTTCAACCCAGCGATTCAGAGACTCATTATCCAATCTGGGAAAAAAGCATGAGTACGTGAGCACAAAGAGCACGCATGCAGGTATTTATCACAGCATTGTTTGTAAAAGCAGAAAAAAACCCAGAAACAACTGAGATGTCCTTCAATGGAGAAATGATAGGGTAAACTATGCCACCACCGTCCTTTGAAATGTCATGCAGCCAATAGAAGAAAACAAGATACTTCTAGCTGTACCGACAGGGAGAGATCTTCAACACGTATTATTTGGTTTAAAAAAATAAAAGTGACAAAAATAAGAACAACAGGATCACATTTATTTAAATAGATTCCCGAAGACACAGCACTATTCCTCTTTATGCACATTTGTACATAAATGCATATATAAAGCGTCTGGAAGAATCCAATTCTGAACACTACCAGTGTTTTCTTCTGGGGAAGGAAGTTGCAATGACAGAAAGAATTTTAGGAAGCCTTTTGCTTTATATGTATTATATGAATTTTTAAAAATGAGAATGAGTTTTTGAATTATTTGTATTGTTTATTTATTTATTTACTATTATTACTATTTTATTGTTTATTCCTATTTTTGAATTACTCGTAGATCACTTAAAAATTTGAAGGGAAACAAAAGTAAAATACACTCTTCATAAAATATTCCAACAGCACAGAAGAATACAGTGAGAAAGTGAACGTATTCCAGGATCCCACCCCTTGGAGAGAGCAATGTACTATATAATTGTTCGAGTATTTTTCTCTGAATATACAAATGCATGTATGACAGAAAATAATTGTTCCTTTAAGCCCCCCCCCCCACACACACACTGCCTTCTAAGCAAGAGAAGTCCTGGTGGTAACCAGAGGGGCCTCTGTGTACGGTTGGAGTTCCGTTGAGGAAATGAAGGATGGAGGAAGCTAGATCACTCTGGAGAGATGGGAGACCCTGGAGAAAGGGTCTCGGAGGCTGTTAGGGCTTCTGTAGCATGAAGCAGGATATCCTGGTGGCAGAGAAAGGTGCTACTCAATGCTGAAGCCCTGCTGCTAGGCAGGCATGAGACGGCCAGGCCCATCTGCTGGATGGATGAGCCCTGTCCAAGCCAGAGCTGCTACGAGTGGGCCTGGGAACCTGTCACCTTCACCAACCTCATCTCTTGGGCAGCTGTGTCCAGTTCTTCAGCAGCCAGCGTAAAGTGGTCCAAAGGACCCAGGCCACATAGAAAAGGGGACTGAGGGCCACACGCACCATGCAGATGTGCTGTACTTGACCCTGACAGTGTTGTTAAAAAATCGAATTAATGGCTACATATAAAAGCTACGGGGTGTCACATAAAAGCTTGAATCTGTCTCTAAAGCTCAAGGACTTTGCGGGGACGGCACCATATCCCACCTAGCACGGCTGTTGGAGCTGAGTAGGGGCTGCTCCTTTCTCCAGGTGTGGGCCTCCAGTTTGCTGTTGTCCCTATCACGCCCTGCTACCTGCCATTCAGCCTGCTTCACGGTCTCATGCTTTCTGACTGGCCCCTCTGGGCACCCCTGTTTGCCACCCACGATTTAAACATGGACAGGTCATGATTTGAAGCCTAACTCTGCCAAGAAAAAGCTTTGTGACTTTGGGCAATGACTTAACCTCCCTGAGCCTCAGTGTCTACTTCTGTAACGTGCGAACAATCATACCCACCTCACAGGACTGTTTGTTGTAAAGGTTTGACAGGATGTGTGCGAGCGAATTGTGTCATGTGAGTACTACACAATGTGACAATTGTACTATAATGCTCTTCATGGCTCTGTGGCCAGACCCTTTCTTGTTCCTTTTCTCTCTCCTCCTGTGTCCCATGCCATTCCAGCAGTTCCAGAAATCCCATCTCTCTCCAAAAGTCTCCCCAGCCTAGCCTTGAAAAGGGGGTTCCTACTTCCTGGCCGGGGGGGGGGGATGTGGTAGAAAGCAGGCTTGGAGGCCATCAGCTGACGAAAGGCCAGGACTGGGAGGGGGAGGGGACACACATCACATGGGCAGGACCAAGGCTGGAAAAGCTGGAGCTGTTTTGGGGGCAGCGGAGTGACCGGCTGGAGCTGCTAAAATTACGAAGAGAGCTGCAGAGACTGAGTGGCTCCTGGCTTTCAAAGGCTTGTTAGACCATTAGAGACAAGTGGCCTAATGAAGGCTTCTCTGTGGCAGGCTAGGCTGCCGGCTGGGCTGAGCAGACAGGCAGCAAAGGGCTTCAGAGGCAGGACAATTTCATCTCTGCCATCCTTCCCTTTGGTCTTTCTCTGTGTGGGAGGAGGGAGTGAAAGGGAATGGGGTGGGGAAAGGTTTTCAAAGAATTCCCAGGAGAAAAAAAACGGAGGAAACACCAAGTCCTTGGATCTCAAATTGCCTCTCCGGAGTAGTTTCTCTTCGTGTCTTGTTAGGATTTAGAGAAAAGATAACCAGGGCAGAGGCTGGGCTGGGGCCTGGGGGGAGGGGACTGAGGGCCCAGCTGGGAAGCGAGGGGAAGCTGGGCCCGGAAGCTACCCACTTGGGGCAGAGGCAGAGGACAGATGTCCAAATGGCTAGAGATGTAGGTCTCAGATAAAACACTAAATGACTCTAGTTCAAAGGCCAAATGTGTCACTTATTGCTAGAATGGCCCTGGCCAGTACTGAGCCCAGGTGTCTCCTCTGACTGGGAGGCTGTGGGAATTAAATAATACATTGGCTGTCAAGGATCTGGTGCTTGGCAAACACTAGGTGCTCAGCAAACACTGAACTCAACGTGGCCCTAGTTACCTTCTCCTACTGACTACCACAAGAATGTGCTAGCATCTTTCATTTACACAACCAAATGTGCAAGGGTACTGCTAACGTGTCTTATAGATAGGGAGGTATGTGTGTATGCCACTTTTTTGCATGAGTGCAGGTGTGTAAGTCCATGTGGTACTATATTCTTTGCTGTTGCGGATTAAATAAGCACAGTCTTTTTCCCAAGTGTCAACCCAGCTGCTGAGCCCACCCAATGCACCTGAGTCTGCAGTACCTGGTGCCTGGCCCACGTTGTGCAGCTCTGGACAATGACTTAATCTCTCCTAGCCTGCTCATAGGGCCTGGGGCACAACTGTTGCTTCTCAGAGTCATATACACAGACCAGGGTGAGGACTAGGATATTCAAGCTTGGAGGAGCATGGAATATTCCCTGAGGGATAGAAAAGGATCTGGGCTACAGAGAAGGAAAGAGAAACATGCATAGCAGTGGTCTGAATGGTGATTTGCCTGGCTATCTAAACCTCCAACCTTGGGCCAGAGCTTCAGCCATGGCATAGCCCTTACCTGGCAATGACAAAGAGGACACAGCTGACACCCAGGTAGGCAAGGAGCACATACATCCAGATGTCTGGGGACAGGGGGTTGAGGAAGGAGAAGACACTGGGGTTGGTGCCATTAGGCTTGCGATATAAGATGCTGACACCGAGCGTCATGAAGGGCTTGGAGAAGTCAATGGCTTTCTCGCGGACGTGGGTGATGGTCAGGGGCGCCACGGCCAGATCCGCTTTCTGCAATGAGATCGAGAAAGAGAGAGAGAAAGAGAGAGAGAGAGAGAGAGAGAGAGAGAGACTATTAGCGAAGCTTCAGACTAGCAGTGGACAGAGCACTCCTTCTTGGAGTGGAGTCAGTTGCCTGAGCCCTGGATCACTTAACCGCTCTTCAGTTTCAACATTTACTAACCCTTCCTCCGGGCCAGGCCATGCTCAGGATACTGGGAAGGCAATGATGAACTTAACCACTGTTCTTCAAGAGCTCATGACCATGAGGAAAAGAACAGCGGCATAAACACACAGAGAATGGAGCCCCATTCAGACTATTACTATGTAGTCTATTCTCAAAATGGTGCTTTGTCAAATAAATACAGTTTGGCAACCTAAAAACATTTAAAGATCACTCATGTTCTTTATTTGTGACTTTCAAACATCATGAAGGGAACATGGAATCCACAACATACCTTATTTAAAGGTTTTCCTCTCCTATACACTCCTCAACGGCTTCACCCTACTCTAGTTATTCTATATATCCTAAAAGCCCCCAAAACCAGTTAGGTAAAAATAATACCTTCCTTGGAAGGAGAAGGCAGGGAAGGAACTAAGCAAGGAAATCCAGAGTCCTCTTCAATCAGTGAGGGGAGGGAAGAGAGTTGAGGAAGAAAGGAGAGGAGTAGGGAAGGTTAGGAATGTTCTTATGTTGATAAATCTTAGCCCATCACAATTTTATTGAAGGGAATAATAAAAGTTCTATCTCTTGGGTCTGAGCTTTTATTGATTCAAAATCTGTATCTCTTCATTTCTATCTTCCCAGCCTCACCCCACTGCTCTCTTCCTAAATGAGACCCCACTTAACATCTTCCTGTTGACCACATCCACGCGTTGCACACTGTGCCCTGTTGAAATGCCCTCTCCCTGTGGCCTTTTACCACCTTCCATATTTCTTTGCACATGTTGCCTCTTTCAAGAAGCCCTCCCTGATAGCCTCCAATTCTAAATTCCCATGAAGTTTTCTCTGTCCTGTGGGTAACATTTTAGCCTTCTCATTTTGAATGGCAGTATGTGTCACCATGTGACCTTTTCTGTCTTACCTGCTTATTTACCTGTGAGTGTCTTAAGTACAGCTGAGACTGAGGCTGATGTATTTACTGCTCCATTTCTCAATTTTCAAGCTCCATCTCAGCCTCTGTAATATTTGTTCATTAATAACATTTCCCTCTGAGAGGTGACACCTTGGGTTCCTATGAATATTTACACACTAGAATATGAACCAAGTTATCACTTCCCTTCCTCAGATGGGGCAGATCAGAAAGGGAGTCTGGGTCCTAAAGACCAGTACGAGAGACCCCTTTGCTAAGATGGGGGGGATTCTACCTCTGAGATCCCCTCCCAAGGCAATGCCTCTAAGCAGCCACCCATGCCACGGCCCAGCTCTGTCCATCCATCCGGCCATCTATCCATCCACCCATCCAATAGTTATGAGATCCCACTGGGCACTAGCGAACACTGAGTTGAGGGAAATGGACACTAATAAAATTGTTTACTAAATGGTAGCTGTCAACATTATCTCTGATTTCACTAAACTTAGAATAGAACCCAGGAACCAAGTTGAAATAAGACTCCAACAAGGGGAGGACTGATATGGGTGGAATCCCAGCTTCTAAATGGCTTTGCAGACACCCTAAACTGGGGGCATTGGGAAACAGCCATGATGTTGCTCACTCCACTGTTTCTCCTTCTAACAGCATCCCCAATGCCCAACTATTGGCACTTGGAGCACAAGGAGTCAGTGACCCTCAGAACCTGGGACAGACCAGAAGGAGAAGCCTATTACAAATGATTATTTTATACTGGGACCTTCTCTTTTTGTAAATGTATGAATATGTGAGCTGGAACTTGCTTAGCTTTTAAGGCAGAGGATGAAGAAACAGGAAGCTGCGGCCACCCCAGTTCCCTGGAGCCCTCTTAGTTTAGGAAAACAACAAAAGAAAGAGAACTATTTGGGAAGGTGCAGAGGGATTAATGTGTATTTGCTCAAGACCTACTATGCCCCAGTCTGGGATGCAGAGGTGAGCAAGAGACCCAGCCCCTGCTCTCATGGAGCTATTGGCCACCCTTTTGGGGGCTGAGAATAGGACTCTGAGTAGGGTGGGAGCTGGAGTTGGGTCCCTGAACAGTACCTCTCAGTCTTAAAGTTCTAGGATCCTCTATAATAGTGACATGACATGGGTGAAATAGGCTTTTGATTCTAGAATTTGGCTTCCTCCAGCCTTGTCCCTTCTAAACACAATGCTTTAGGGAGCTCTGTTCTGAACCCAAAGTCATCGTCATTGTCCAGAATGCATTTGGAACTGGTCTCTGGGAATAAATGGCATCTGGGGCTTGCAGTGGATTTTTGGGAAGAATCTCAAAGTCAGTGGAGGCAAATCTTCCTTTGGTTTGGTGGCAAGTTGGATGACAGCATTAGTTATGGAGGGGATCAAGGTGTTCACCGCCAGGGCTTGTTCCATCTACCGAAAATGTTTCAGGATTGGTAGAAAGACAATTATAAGGCCACAGGCTCTCTTTTCTTCTTCTAGGGCTACTCAGAACCTTCAGACCCCACTCCCTTCTATTTTCTGCTTTAACAGGGTTAGAGGTAGGGCATCTCAAACATTCTGTGTCTACAGCAGCAAGAAAACTGGTCAACCTGACCTTGTTTGTGGGAAATTTTTATGTGTGCTCTCTCTTGGGCTTTCGGAAGGATGGATCTTTCTACTTCAATATTGTTTTGGGCAAGAAAACACTACTTTTTACCTTTGGTTATGATTTCCCTGAAAGAGGCATTATTTCGTCCAAGTTCTCTCGAAATGGCAGAGCAGATGTCAAACCTTCACTGTTTCAGTTCATTACTCAGAATGAAAAGCCCAATTTTGGCAGGTTCCTCCCACTCAGGCAAGTTTTCTTTGAGGATGATTCATAAAATCATAGCCTGTCAGAGCTGGGCAAGAGAACTTTTAACAATATCTATTCCAATCCCAAATTTTCTATGGAGGGGAAACTAAGGCTCAGAGAAGGTCCAAGGTCTTTGCTCTCATATTTATAGTAATCACATCCTTGAATAAACTCCCAGATCTCACACTTGCCCAACACACTTGTTGGTCCTATGGGTGATTTGTTGATCTGTCCTGCCTCCCCAAGAACATTTCTATATATTTTATAAGCCTCAAGAGCAGGCACAATGGTCCTTCCAGGACACTACTTCATCCTCATAAAGTGCTTTCCATTTACCAAGAATCTGTCAGGACCCGCTTGTCTCCAGCCTTTTCTACTCTATTCTATCCTAGCATGTGGCTATTGGGTCCTGCCTGCTCTATAAAATCCCCAGCAACTAGAACTGAAGGCAGGAATGACTTAACAAGCTATAGCTCCATATTCTGGCCCTAAGCATCCAGCCACATTGGCTGCTGGTTGGGCCGTAGCCTTGTATCCCAGACTGAAACTTGAGCTACCTCCTACCAGATTCTAAGAAAAGACTTGTAATCAGGGTCCCAGTTCTGATAACTTGTCATTAGTTGATCTTCTCTTAGGATAGGGGTTCTCCCCAGGGACTCAGCTCCGTTCCCTGAGCCCCAGCCTGCTACCTGTGTCTGGTGTCCCTTTGGCACCTGCCTACTTAGATTCCCAAGTATGGTGTCCACTAGATTCCCCATTTCTGTCCTCTGTCTCTTGGTTGGGATCCTCCAGGGCATCTGCTTGCTCAGATTATGACCTACTATAGTAAAAAAAGTAAGTACTGCTATTGTTCACGCATGCTTCTTATACTCTAAATACTGCCAAGTGTGCTACATCTATTGTCTTCTGCAATTCTTCCAGCAGCCCCACCAGGCAGTAAATGTTATCATTCCATTGCAGGTGAGAGTGCTGAGGTTCACTCAGGCTGAGAGGCATGTACAAGCTGGCAACTGGCTGAGCCAATACTTGAACTCAGTTGGCCATGACCTCAAAGCCCAATGTTTTACCATATAAACCACATGTAGTGGGTTGAATTGTGCCCACCCTCCATTATTATGTTCGAGTAACCCCTGGTACGTGTGAATGCAACCTTATTTGGAAATTGGGTCTTTGCAGAAGTAATCAAGTTAAGATGAAGTCATGCTGGATTAGGGTGGGCCCTAACTCCCATGACTGCTCGTCTTCCAGAAGATGAGAGGGCACACACATAGAAGAAGGCCATGTGCTCACGGAGGCAGAGGTTGGAGTGAAGCAGCTACGAGCCAAGACATTCCAGGGACTGCCAGCCACACCAGAAACCAGGAGAGAGGCAGGACAACATTTCTGTTTATTTTAAGCCACCTGATTTATGGCCATTTTCTGTGGCAGGCCTAGGAAACTTATACACCTGCCACTTAGACCGTGGGAAGGATGCATGGAGCTCCTTCTGCTGCCTGCTGCCAGCCCCTACCGGCGTCTGTGCCATTCTGATGGGCACACTTTATAGCTGGGCCCACCCTGCCCTGTCCTGAGCTAAGCTTGCATTCCCAGAGACCTGAACTTAACTCTAGCTCCTGCCCGTGACTGCAACCAGGTTTATACCCAGCATACACTTCATATTGCCTGGTGGAGTTTGGGAGCCCTATGGCAGCAGGCACATGCCAATTTGCCTCTGCTTCCCTCCAGATCCCTCTGTTTCTGCTGCCTAGCCACCCAGAAAAACCACTCTCACTCCAGCCACACAAGCCGAACTTGTCCCCAGGGCTCCTTCTGCTGGCTCTCTGCCTATATATTTCTGGTACGCGGTATTCATGGAATTCACCTTCCACTCTTCCCTGACGTGGTGTTTCTCCAGCTAGAAATTCCCCCCATTCCTAGTGCTGTTAAATATATGTCAAGACTTCCCTCTGCCTTTAGGATAAGAAATTCTTACTATGGGCTCCTTGAGCCATTCCTGATCTGGCCAGTGCTGTCCAATACAACTTTCTGCCACGAGGAGGATGCTCCATATCTGTGCATTCAACTATGGTAACGAGTCACACGTGGCTATCAAGAACTTGAAATGGGGCTTGTGTAACTGAGGAACTGAATTTATACTTTTTACTTAATTAATTTTAAGATATATATATATATATATATATATATATATATATATATATATATATATATATATATATATTACAGGGACAGAGAGAGAGAGTCAGAGAGAGGGATAGATAGAGACAGACAGGAACAGAGAGAGATGAGAAGCATCAATCATTAGTTTTTCGTTGCCGTTGCGACACCATAGTTGCTCATTGATTGCTTTCTCACACGTGCCTTGACCGCGGGCCTTCAGCAGACCGAGCCACCCCTTGCTGGAGCCAGCGACCTTGGGTCCAAGCTGACGAGCTTTTGCTCAAGCCAGATGGGCCCATGCTCAAGCTGGCGACCTTGGGGTCTCGAACCTGGGTCTTCCGCATCCCAGTCCGACACTCTATCCACTGCGCCACTGCCTGGTCAGGCAAGTTAAATAATTTTAATTACTTTAAGTCTGAGTAGAAATAACCCCATGTGGCTGGTGACTACTGAGTTGGAAGGTGCAGATTTTGCCCTGCCTGCCTCTCCAGCCTTACCTTGCACCATGTTCTCCCTTGTTCTCTTCCTCCTAGCTTCTTTCAGACCCTCTAATCCATGTCCTCTCTCACCTCAGGGCCTTTGCATGTGCACTTTTCTCTACCTGGAACTTCTTCCCCAATCTCTTTGTCTGGCTACTTCTATTTCAGATGTCAGTTCAAACATCATTTCTACAGACAAAACCGCCAGATAGAGTCAAGTTTCCCTGGTGATTACTCTCACAGCAGCTGGTATTTTTTACCCCTAGCCCTCCTCATAGCTGTGATTTTAGAGGTATTAGATGATTCTCCAGGTCTTCCTCCTCCACTGGCCCATAAGCTCACTAGTAGGGCCTGAGCCTTTATCTTTTCACTACTGTATACCCCATGCTTACTTAGCACGGTGCCTGGCTCATAGCAGGCCTATGGTAGAGATTTGGGGACTGAATGAATGGAGATGCTGATGGTTTAGGAGATACATCCCACAAGCATGTCTGAGCACACAGCAGATTACACTGGGAAACAAAATTTTTGTTGCATCCACAAAAACACTTGTTCTTACCTAATTCGAGTGTGCTGATCTCAAATCTGACATTAGTTTTTCTCTGTAAGCTACAGTTTTTTTGAAATTTAAGATTTTAGGTTTTTATCTTATTGTAAAATTTTCAACATTTAGTTTAACATAATGAAAGTAGAATGTCTTCTTGGGCAACATCCTTGTGAAAATATAATAATTTATATAATGCAGTAAATACACTAATACACTAAAAGATATGATTGCATCAGAATTTGTCTACAATTTCAAAATAGAACATATTAAAACACTTATTTCAATCATAAAATTTGTGCAAAACTTATTTAAATTCTATTCAGGCAAAAATTTGCGTTTGTAGGTCTTGCGTTTGTGTACTTGTTGAGGACAATCTTGTTTGATGCTCCAACAGTAGTCTGCTCATCACTAACAGCTCCAAGATTTTTGGGAAACTTATCAAGGTGACTGTTCAGGAAGTGAATCTTAACGCTCATGTTACATTCAATGTTGTGGAAAGAGAACAGCATCCTTTGAACCAGAAGTTCATAGTTTTCTGCTTTTTCATTGCCAAGGAAGTTCTTTGTAACTCCCACAAAAGACTGCCATGCTGCTTTCTCCTCCTTATTAATCTTTCTGGCAAATTCTTTGTCACGTATGAGGGTTTGAATTTGAGGTCCATCAAATACACCTGTTTTTATCTTCTCGAAAGACAAGGCAGGAAAAGCAGAAAGAATATGTTGAAAGCCTTTACTTTCTCTATTCAAAGCCTGAACTAGCTGCTTCATTAAGTCAAGTTTGATGTGAAGTGTGGGAAAAATGATCCTGTCTTGATTAACTACGGGTTCATTCACAATATTTTGCATCCCTACTTCCAGAGCTTCACGTTTTGGTCACTCCTTCTGTGTCCAGTGTTTCTCCCGAGACTGGCTGTCCCACAAACACAGAAAGCAAGGATACTTCATGAAACCCCTCTGTTGTCCTAGCAGAAAATTTACCATTTTAAGAGCCACACATGATCCAGTTATGCTCCTCATACTTCAGAAAGTCAAGGACAATTTTTATGTCATTATAATCTTTTTTTATTATTATTAATTTTAATGGGGTGACACCAATAAATCAGGGTACATATGTTCAAAGAAAACATCTCCAGGTTATCTTATCATTCAATTATGTTGCATACCCATCACCCAAAGTCAAATTGTCCTCTGTCACCTTCTATCTGGTTTTCCCTGTGCCCCTCCCCTCCTCCTTATCCCACCCTTTCCTCCCTCCCCCCACCCTGTAATCACCACACTCTTGTCCATGTCTCATAGTCTCACTTTTATGTCCCACCTATGTATGAAATCATGCTGTTCTCAGTTTTTTTCTGTTTTACTTATTTCACTCCGTATAATGTTATCAAGGTCCATCTATTTTGTTGTAAATGATCCGATGTCATCATTTCTTATGGCTGAGTAGTATTCCACAGTATACATGTACTAAAGCTTTTCAATCCACTCGTCCTCTGATGGACACCTGGGCCGTTTCCAGATCTTCGCTATTGTGAACAATGCTGCCACAAACATGGAACGCATTTCTTCTTTTCAAACAGTGCTATGGTGTTCTTAGGGTATATTCCTATAAGTGGGATAGCTGGGTCAAAAGGCAGTTCAATTTTTAATTTTTTGAGGAATCTCCATACTGTATTCCACAGTGGTTGCACCAGTCTGCATTCCCACCAGCAGTGCAGAAGGGTTCCCTTTTCTCCACATCCTCGCCAGCACTTGTTCTGTGTTGTTTTGCAGATGAGCGCCATTCTGACTGGTGTGAGGTGATATCCATTGTGGTTTTAATTTGCATTTCTCTAATGATTAGTGATGTTGAGCATTTTTTAATATGCCTATTGGCCATCTGTATGTCCTCTTTGGAGAAATTTCTATTCATTTCTTTTGCCCATTTTTTGATTGGATTGTTTGTCTTCCTGGTGTTGAGTTTTATAAGTTCTTTATAAATTTTGGTTATTAACCCCTTATCAGACGTGCTGTCGAATATGTTCTCCCATTTTGTGGTTTGTCTTTTTATTCTGTTCTTATTGTCTTTAGCTGTGCAAAAACTTTTTAGTTTGATATAGTCCCATTTGTTTATCTTGCCTTTTATTTCATTTGCCCGTGGAGGTAAAACAGCAAATATATTGCTGCTACAGATGTCGGAGAGCTTGCTGCCTATGTTTTCTTCTAACATGCTTATGGTTTCTTCACGGCTTACGTTTAAGTCTTTTATCCATTTTGAGTTTGTTTTTGTGAATGGTGTAAGTTGATGGTCTAGTTTCATTTTTTTGCAGGTAGATGTCCAATTTTCCCAACACCATTTGTTAAAGAGACTGTCTTTACTCCATTGTATGTTCTTTCCTCCTTTGTGAAATATCAGTTGTCCATAAAGCTGTGGGTTTATTTCTGGGTTCTTTGTTCTGTTCCATTGATCTATGTGCCTGTTCTTATGCCAGTACCAGGCTGTCTTGAGTATAATGGCCTTGTAGTAAACCTTGATATCCGGAAGAGTGATACCTCCTGCTTTATTTTTTCTTTTTAATATTGCTGAGGCTATTCGTGTTCTTTTTTGGTTCCATATAAATTTTTGGAATATGTGTTCTATATCTTTGAAGTATGTCATTGGTATTTTAATTGGTATTGCATTGAATTTATAAATTGCTTTGGGTAATATAAACATTTTAATGATGTTTATTCTTCCTAGCCATGAGCACGATATATGCTTCCACTTGTTTGTATCTTCCTTGATTTCTTTTATCAATGTGTTATAATTTTCCGAGTACAAGTCCTTAACCTCCTTGGTTAAATTTACTCCTAGGTACTTTATTTCTTTGGCTGCAATAGTGAAGGGGATTGTTTCCTTAATTTCTTTTGCTGACAGTTAATTGTTGGTATATAGAAATGCCTCTGATTTCTGGGTATTAATTTTATATCCTGCCACCTTGCTGAATTCATTTATCAGGTCCAGTAGTTTTTTGACTGAGACTTTAGGGTTTTCTATATACAATATCATATCATCTGCAAATAATGACAGTTTTACTTCTATTCCAATTTGGATGCCTTTTATTTCTTCTTGTTGTCTGATTGCTGTAGCTAGGACTTCCAGAACTATGTTGAATAAGAGTGGTGAAAGGGGGCACCCCTGCCTGGTTCCTGATCTTAAGGGTATTGCTTTTAATTTTTTCCCATTTAGTATGATGTTTGCTGTGGGTTTGTCGTAGATGGCCTTTATCATGTTAAGGAATGTTCCTTGTATTCCCACTTTACTGAGAGTTTTGATCATGAATGGGTGCTGGATTTTATCAAATGCCTTTTCTGCATCTATTGAAATTATCATGTGATTTTTGTCCTTCCTTTTGTTTATGTGATGAATCACATTGATTGATTTGCGAATATTGAACCAGCCTTGCCTCTCCAGAATAAATCCCACTTGATCATGGTGTATGATTTTTTTCATTATTGCTAGATCCGGTTGGCTAATATTTTGTTGAGAATTTTAGCGTCTAAATTCATCAGGGATATAGGCCTATAATTTTCTTTCTTTGTGTTGTCTTTGCCCCGTTTTGGGATCAGAATTATGCTCACCTCATAAAAGGAGTTTGGAAGTTTCCTTCCTCTTGAATATTTTGAAATAGCTTGAGGAGAATAGGAGTTAGTTCTTCTTTGAGTTTTTGGTCGAATTCACTTGTGAAGCCATCAGGCCCAGGACTTTTCTTTGTTGGGAGTATTTTGATAACTGTTTCGATCTCATTTGTTGTAATTGGTCTGTTTAG
Source organism: Rhynchonycteris naso (assembly GCA_037038555.1). Classification (NCBI taxonomy): domain Eukaryota; kingdom Metazoa; phylum Chordata; class Mammalia; order Chiroptera; family Emballonuridae; genus Rhynchonycteris; species Rhynchonycteris naso. The sequence continues at coordinate 209,924,256 of CM072997.1, read as the reverse complement.
GTGTTCTGATTCTTCCAGATTGATTTTTGGAAGATTATATGATTCAAGAAATTTGTCCATTTCACCTAGGTTGTCTAATATTTTGGCATAGAGTTCTTCGTAGTATTTTCTTACAATGCTTTGTATTTCTGTTGTGTCAGTTATTATTTTTCCACTGTCATTTCTAATTTTATTTATTTGGGTCCTCTCTTTTTTTTTGGTGAGTCTAGTTAAAGGTTCATCAATCTTGTTTACCTTTTCAAAGAACCAGCGCCTGGTTTCACTGATCCTCTGTATTGTTTCCTTAGCCTCTATGTCATTTATTTCTGCTCTGATCTTTATTATTTCCTTCTGGTCCTGGGCTTTATTTGCTGTTGTTTTTCTAGTTCTTTTAGATGCAGGGTCAGGTTGCTCATTTGAGCTTTTTCTAGCTTCTTTTGGTATGCCTGTAGTGCAATGAACTTCCCTCTCAGTACTGCTTTTGCTGTGTCCCATAAATTTTGAGTTGATGTATGCTCATTATCATTGGTTTCTAGAAACTTTTTTATTTCTTCTTTGATCTCATAGTTAATCCATTCATTATTTAATAACATGCTATTTAGTTTCCAAGTGTTTGAGTATTTTTCAGTTTTTCTTTTATGGTTAATTTCTAGTTTCATGCCATTGTGATCAGAGAAAATGCTTGGTATGATTTCAATCTTCTTAAATTTATTGAGACCATTTTTGTGTCCTAACATGTGGTCTATCCTAGAAAATGTACCATGAGCGCTTGAGAAGAATGTATATTCTACTGCTTTAGGGTGAAAAGTTCTGAAGATATCTATTAAATCGAGTTGATCTAGTGTATCCTTTAAGTCTGCTGTTTCTTTATTAATTTTCTTTCTTGAGGATCTATCCAGTGTTGTTAGTGGGGTATTGAAATCCCCTACTATTATAATATTGCTGTTAATCTCACCCTTTATATCCACCAAAGTCTGCTTTATGTATGTCGGGGCTCCTATATTTGGTGCATAGATATTTATAATAGTTATATCTTCCTGTTGAATTGTTCCCTTTATCATTATGTAGTGTCCTTCTTTATCTCTTACTACAGCCTTTGTTTTAATTTCTTTATATTTTATTCATTTTTTTAGAGAGGAGACAGAGAGAGAGAGAGAGAAAGAGAAAGAGAGAAAGGGGGGAGGAGCTGGAAGCATCAACTCCCATATGTGCCTTGACCAGACCAGTGCAGGGTTTTGAACTGGCGACCTCAGTGTTCCCAGGTCGACGCTTTATCCACTGCGCCACCACAGGTCAGGCTACAGCCTTTGTTTTAAAGTCCATTTTGTCAGATATAAGTATGGCTACCCTTTGCATGAAATATTTTTTTCCATCCTTTTACCTTCAGTCTATGTACATCTTTTGTTTTAAGGTGTGTCTCCTGTAGACAGCATATGTATGGGTTCTGTTTTTTATTCACGCAGCTACCCTATGTCTTTTGATTGGATCATTTAATTCATTTACATTTAAGGTTATTATTGATATGTAGTTGTTTATTGCCATTTTATTCTTTAAAGCTGTATTCTTCTTTTGCTATATTCTTTCCTCCCTTTGAACTATTCACAACAGGCCCCTTAGTATCTCTTGCAGAATTGGTTTTGTTTTAATGAATTCCTTGAGGCTTTCTTTTTCTGGGAAGCTCTTTATTTCTCCTTCAATTTTAAACATTAGTCTTGCTGGATAGAGTAGTCTTGGTTGTAGGTTCTTGTTCTGAATTACTTTGAATATATCTTGCCATTCCCTTCTGGCCTCAAGTGTTTCTGTTGAGAAGTCAGATGTCATCCTTATGGGGGCTCCTTTGTAGGTGATACCCTTTTTTTTTCTCTAGCAGCTTTTAAAATTTTCTCTTTATCCCTTAGCTTTGGTATTTTAACTATGATGTGTCTTGGTGTAGATTTTTTTTGGTTTTTCTTTAATGGAGTTCTGTGTGCTTCTGGAACGTGTGGAATGTTTCCCAGCCTTAATTTAGGGACGTTTTCTGCTATGATTTGATTGAACAAAGTTTCTATTTCTTGTTCTCTCTCCTCTTCTTCAGGAACCCCTATGATGCGAATGTTGTTTCTCTTCATGTTGTCACAGAGCTCCCTTAGAGTTTCCTCACATTTTTTGAGTCTCTTTCCTTTTTTCTGCTCTGCTTCTGTGCCTTTGTTTATTGTGTCCTCTAACTCGCTGATTCGATCCTCAGCGTCATTCATCCTGCTTTTAACTCCTTCCATTGTGGTCTTCAGTTCTGATACTGTATTTGTTATTTCTGTCTGATTCTTTTTTATTATTTCAATTTCGTTTTTTATACTTGGTATCTCTTTATTTAGGTGTTCATAGTGACTATCCATTGTTGCTCTAATTTCTTTGAACATCCTAACTATCATTATTCTAAATTCTGCTTCTGGTAATTTGGTTATATCTGGTTCATTCAGGTCCTTCTCTGGGGATTTCTCTTGATTTATTTGGTTTGCATTTCTCTGCCTGCCCGTTTTGTCTGTGTATAAGAAGGTTGTGGCCACTGCAGTCCAGTAGGTGTTGCCTTTGTGTTCTCTAGGTGTGGTCTGTCTGCAGGCCCGCCATCCCCTCTGCCGCTGCCTAGGGCGGTTGGGTATTGGCGTTGCCAGTGCCAGTCCACTGCGACTGTTGCTGTGATTTCCGCCTCTCCTCTCTGTCACTCAAGCCACAAGCCTCAGCACCAAGGGTAGATAGAGGTGAGCACCTTTGCTCAGCTGCGGACCCAGCCTGTTTCCGGGCTTCTGCCCAGCCCCCGCAGTTAGAGCCTGCTCACCACAGTTTCTCGGGTTGGACGGGCCTGCTGACATGCTCTCAGCTGTGAGCCTTTGCCTGTCTGGAGCTTTAGGCCCACCCTCAAGGCCAGGGCCTTACTGCGCAGGATCGCAAATCGTGGTTTATTGGGCTGGGCGTGGCTGCTGGCGTGCGCTCAGCTGCGAACTTCTGCTTGTCCCGGGCTCTAGCCCCGTCCCCACGTTCAGAGCCAATTTGCGCATGCAGGATGGTAAACCGCAGTTTCTCAGGCCGGTTGGGGCTGCTGGCGTGAGCTCAGTCGCGAGCCTTCGCCCGTCCCTGGTCCTAGCCCCGTCCTCGCGGTCAGGGCCAGCTTGCGCAGGATCGCAGAGCAGATCTCTGCTCATTCCTGGCCTCCCGCTTTTCCCCCGCAGGTGGGGCTACAGGCGAGCCCGCAGCTGCTGGACCACTTTTGCGCGTCCCCTCTACCCCTGCTGGACTAGACCGAGCTCACACCTGCTGGGCCTTCGCCCCTGCTGACAGAACTGCGTTTCAGCGTCCCGCCACCACTGTCCCTCCAGCAACCCTCAGCAGAGTGAGAAGGGACCCCTAACACTCCATACTGTAGACCTGGAAGCTCCCTCCATCTAAGCAGCTCTGCTCTAAGTGCCGCAGGAGAGCTTGTTTGGCTGGTGTCCTGTCTCCCTTTGCTGATATTGCTAGTTCCAGGAAAAATATTCATTTTTGATTAGGGAAGTGACTTAGCCCAGGGGTTAGGGTGGCTGTCCCTCAGAGTGTTTCTCCCTGTGGCTTCCAGTTTACTCTCTCTTCCCACTGCTCTGGTCCTCTCCTCTGGCCCTGTTCCCTGGAGCCCTGGGTGAGTGGCTGTGAGAGCGGTTTTCTGTGCTGTCCCTTTAAGAATCTTGGGTCTGAGAAAACTGTCTCTTTCTCACAAACAGTATCCTCACTTGTTCACAGCTCAATACTGTCCAAACGCTGCTTCTAGGCTCTGGGACTGCAGGCTGGGGCTTTGTTCCAGGGACCCAGGTCCCTCCTTCTCCACCAAACTCTCCTCCCGCCACACGGGTCTCTCCGGGCTGCCGTTCGCTCCGGGGAGCTGGGCAGCCCTCTTCGCTATTCCTACCAGTCTCAATGTGGCTTCTTCTGTGTTCCTTGGTTGAAGAGTCCACTTAGTTTAGTTCAAAGTTGGTTTATCCAGATGATGGTTCTTAAAATTGAGTTATAATCCACTTTTGTTCTGGGAGTTGGAAGTTGGTACATCCGCCTACTCCATCACCATCTTGCTCGCCCCATTGTAGATCTCTTAGAGGAGACCCATAGCTTCAAGGATCTACATTTATCTCAGTGGAGTGTTACCTGTTACCCCTTTGAGTAGTGAGTTTTATTCATGCTCGCTGATCCCTGTACTTTCCGTCTCTTCAGCACCGCTGCGTCCAGTCACACACCACAGGCCTCCTCCTCCTCCTCTCATTATAATCTTCTCGCAGATGAGTTGAATAACCAATTGGAACCACTACATGAACATTAGCATTGTGTAGAAGAACACATTTCAGACTCCATTTAGAGCTGTCAAGAAATAGCCACCATTCTTTGGACTGTGAGTGGTAACATCTAGCTGGCTGAGAAGACTGCTGATATCATGACAGTAAACAAAGTGTTTGTCTTTGGAAAATAAAGTTCACAAAAATTTACTCATGCTTCCTGAAATGGCATATTTTAGCTGACTGGTGAAGTACATTCTTTTCTTGAAGCCTGGAGCCTAATAACTCAGCTGCTTTCTTTGACAGGCCCAAATCTCTTACTAAGTCATTCAATTCGGGTTGGCTAAACTGCTGAGGGGTTAATGAGTGCTTGGCATCAGAAGAAAACTCTTCAGATTCTACAACCATTTCTGCATGCATCTTATCAAAATACACTTGATCACCATGTTCACTTTCTTCGTCTTTAGAAGAAATAAAACCATTGAAAACTGGAACCGAGAGTGTCTCAGAGTGTGGAATAGGTCGTATTGCTGAAGGAATATTAGGATATGTGATTATATGCCATTTTTTCTTGCCGATGCCCTTTGTATGGATCAGACAGGAATAACAGTCACTGCTGTGGTCCTTAGGTTCACGCCAAACCATGGAAATACCAAAAGGCATTCCTTTGCGTTTTTCTTTTGTCCAGTCATGAAGCATTTCCTCACAATTATGACACACAATATGAGGAGCCCAATTCCTGTCTTGATCGCCAAAGGGAACTTGAAAATAGGCAATATATGCACGTGTCACAAATGATGAAATATTGTGCCTTTGACATTGAGGTGTGTAACAGCCACATATATAACAGAAGGTGTCAGGACTATTCTTAAAATTATGCCTACTCAAAGAAGCTATGATTCAATCTTAAAATAAAATAAGAGGGTGTTTTTATCAGATAATAATTTTTTACATTTAAAAACAACTACAATTATGTAAAAATGATGTTTGTAAAACATTAATTGCCTTGTGGTTATGTTTAATCCAAGAGTCAGTGCCCTTTAACTCTAATTTAAAAACCAATGCATGGCATTAACTGCAACATAAAGAAATTAAAATTGCATAAAAACTAGAGCATGCACCAAAAAACGGATTTCAAATTTGGAATCAGCTATGCAGAAATATACAGAAACAGTTATAAAACCTCATGCAACAGAAAATGAAAAAAATTGTTCCCCAGTGTTATAAGAGGGCAAAGCACGTCACAGGTGATGTCTGCTGATGACCCTCGGTCTACAACCTTAAGAAAACACAGTGCCCATTGGAAGGCCTTGGGCATTAACTTGACAAACAACAATCTGAACAACCACACAGCTGAGTAAAGGGGAGATGGCTTCTGGTAAATTCATGAGTGTCAATGGATGGGTCAGCCACTAACACCTGTGATTCCCACACCGGCTTCCTGAGCTGACGGTAGCCTCACTTCCTGACAGTGAGGAATGATGTTGTGTCTCTCTAACCTGGTCATGTTCTCCTCTCAGAACCCTGGCTGAATAGTTGCCTCTATTCATATGTTCATATATTACGGTCTGTTTCCTCCACTGCAGTGTCAGATCCTGAGGCTCAGAGGAGGAATCCTGCCTGTTTGTTCACCTCTGTAACCACAGCACCTAGCATGAGACCTTAAAAAATTTATTGAATAAATGAATTATTTGATCAATAAGAACACTGGAGCTTTCAAGGAGCTCACCCAACTAGCACTTCTGCATAGCTTGTCGCATAGCAGTTTTCAGGGGTGGGGTACACTGAGTCACTGGTGCTATCTGCTGATGACCCACCAGCCAGCCACCACACTTAACAATCAGCACTGTGGCCACTGATAGCCTTGTAACAGTCCATATAAACCTAAAGCAGTGGTTCTTAACCTTTTTTGAGGTACCGAACCCACCAGTTTCATATGCGCATTCACCGAACCCTTCTTTAGTGATAAATAAAATATGATTTTTTTTCCAAATTCAAGACATAGGTATATGTTTTTTTACTGGTGCACAAAATGAGCCATGCGTGAACATCACCTTGCTCAAAGAACAAAACCAACAAAGTGCATGAACTCACAACAAATTACGGCATTAGTTTATTCTGGCCTCCGCGGCAGAGGCTTCTCCGAACCCCTGAGACCGACTCATCGAACCCCTAGGGTTCGATAGAACCCAGGTTAAGAACCACTGACCTAAAGAGATGGGTACAGGTGCTAGAAAATTCCTAAGTGCTGACCCACCGGTCAGGTACCTGTGCTTCATACACGGGCCTCCTGTGCTGATGGATGCCCTATGGTGAGAAGTGAAACCTGTGTCTTCCCCAGGCCTGGGAGAGGGGCTGATTCCCGAGTCCTGGCAGGAGTGTCAGTATGTCCCATTGATTCATTGTTTATTCCCAAAGGGAATAAGCCTTGGTTGCTCCCACACCTCTAGTCACCGTCCAGGTTTGGTGCTTGGAACAGATAGATCTTCTGGCTGTGACCAACCTCAAACAGGTATAAGCTGATAGCATCTTACCTCCTGTCACCTGGCCACCTCTTGCCCCCAGGACTTCCCATGGACACTGCTATAGGGCTCTGATTGGCTCCCATACCGCCCCCCCAACCCAATACCAAGCCCAGAAATGCATGGAAGTCAGGAGGCAGTTCATACTTCAGGCTCCCTCTTCTCTCCTCACTCCATGAGACACTTTGGTCCTGAGACATACTTTGTAAGTCTTCCCTGGGGTGCAGGCTCGTGGATCAAGCCATTAGTCATCCTCAGTGGCGATGGCTCAGTAATCCTCACAGCCTCATATTGACTTCCCCTCCCTCCTGCTCCACTGTCCTGCCCTTCACGCTCTCCCTAGTATCACACCAATAACTAAGTAGTGGCCTCTAAGCTTCTGTCTCAGGCTCTGCTCTCCAGGAGCCTCGGCTGAGATTCTGCTCCATAAAGTTTTGTGGAATGAATGAAGGAACAGGAGGGTCAGCATGTGCCTGTTGCTCCCTCTGACCGCAGTTTCCTTCCAATACCTCCTTCACCCCTGACGCCCCATTGCTACCTTGCTTCTTGTCCTCTCTTGCACCTAATTGTATGAACCTTGACCCCTACCAGGCTCTTTCCAGTCCTTCTCCAAGCTGGTCTCTGCTTGCTGAGTCTCACAGCTGACTGTTCTGCGGTGACTTCAACGTGGCCTCAAGTCCTTCCTGAACTCCTCACCTGCTTACCTGGTCATCCTCAGGCAGCTCCTGAGGTTTCCCCAGAGCTCTTCTCAACCTGGATGCCCTGACAAGAGTCCACCTTTGCAGTCCATCCACATCCCATTCCATAGATGTGAAAATGGAGGTCGGAAAGGTTGAAGAGCTTTTCCACTGTCAGCTTAACAGTGCCATGCTCAGAATGTGAACCCATTGCTGTTGGATTCCAAAGTCATTAAAACATATGGAGATAATTTAAAGGAATGGATGTGAGTAGAAGAATTTTTAGAGAGGGGAAATGAGAGAGAGCCGGCAGTAAAAACGAAGACAGCGACGATCTGAGAGAGACGGAGTGATGGGTGGAGAAGGCCCTGCTCTGCCCCATTGCATTTGTTGCTCCCATAGTTGGAGGTGACTTTGGCGGGTGAGTGTGTCAGCAGGAGGGGAACACACCCTCCACGGGCCCCATTTTCCTCCACAATCCTGGATCCTTGGAGGGTCATGTGGCATGGGACAGAGGTAAGCAGAGAGTGTCAGGGAAGGACTTCTTAAGTCCTGTTGGTCACAAGCCCCACCCAGGGTCTCCAAATGGGCCTCTGGGGGCAGATCCTTGCAAAGTTAGTATTCATCATTTTTATGTCTACGTTCAGATCCCTAATAAGAAAGTAATAATATTGCCAAGTCTTTACCAGTAGCTTTCTATGAGCTAGTGAGAAGACTAATTATCTGACGACACTAATAAATGGTTATGATGGTATTAAAATTGGCACCAAGCTAGGATTAATAGGCTCATCAATTGTAGGGAATCTGGTTTAACAAGGTCACCTGCATGCCCCATCAGGGCCTGTGGCCTCCATGGAGACTGGGCCGCAGGGAGGCCACGGATCAGGTATCCTCCCTTCCCCAGCTGAGGGTCAACTTCAGAAGGTCTGGCTGCTGCTGGGTTTTTCTGACCCACCCCCTTGCAAACAGCTCTTCAGAGCTCTCTGACTGCCAAAGATGCTGTGGTGACAAGACTGGCATGCACCCTGCTCACTCTGCACGTGGCTTCCCCGCTCCACGGGATCCTTTCTTCCTCCTCAGCCCAGCTCAGCTCTGCTAACAACATGCTCTGCACCTACTGAGAGCCCCCCACTCCAGAGCCCCACTCAGAAGTGCATAAGGGAGCAAATAAATGAAGATGCCTCTGGGGCCTGCTGACTAATTTCCATAATAATTACAGTTATTACTAATAAAGTGACAACACCACTCCCTTCCATTTATATTGAATTCCACAACCTAGGAGCTGCCTCCCTACTAGTTGTCTCGAGGAGAAGAACGTAGGGCAGGTATTATTGCTCTCACTGAGTTAAGAAATGAATTCAGGAAGATAAAGAGAGTTCCTGAAAGCCCCTCCCCCCATAATGATAAAAATAAAAATAATAAGAGTTAGTACTGACATAGTGCAGAGTGAGTAATGCACGTGTGAACTTAGTTCCCATAATAGCCTTGTGGGGTAGGTTCTATTATTATCACTCCCATTTTACAAATGAGGAAACTGAGGAGCAGACAGGTTAAGAAACCTGTCCAGGAGCAGCACATGGCTAATAAGTGACAGAGTGGGAATCAAGCCCAGCTGAGTTCATGTTCTTTATCATTATTAGCCTCTCCCTGCAGCCTTCCCCCGGAGCCTGATTTCAGGGGCTCCAGTGTAACACTGCTTGACCTTCTTGCTCTGAGCTCCAGCCTCCTCCCTGCTCCAGCCTCCAAGGTCCCCACATGGCAGTCCCCTCCAGCAGGGGCAGGGAGACTAACAGCAGGCCCTGATGCTGCCTGCTCCCACCTGGAAAGGCGAAGTGAAAACAATTCTTTCGTTAGGCACTTCTGAGGTTAGTGAGCCTTCCTCTGCTCTAGCTCTTTGCAGAACCTCCAAAGATGGGCTACTAGCTGGGGCCTTCACCTCGCTCTGCCTCAGCTTCCTTGACTATACAAGGGGAGGTAGCAACAGTACCCATCTTGCTGGGTTGTTGTCAGGATAAGGTGAGAAAGATCATAAGGGCTCTGGTACAGATAAGGTTCTTGCCTTCCTTAGCAGGTCTCTGATAGAAAATGTTTCTGGAGAGCTGAGGGCCCTGAGTTGGAAGGTAGGTCATGCATGGGCCAGCTGAGCCTGTACAAGCATTGCCTCATGTATTCCCACAATTACTATAGGTAGTTGCGCATTACTCTACGTATTTTAGAAGTAAAGAAATTGAGGCTCAGTGATGTTGATGAACTTACCTCGTTGCTCATCTATTAGCTGGTAAAGCCAGGACTTGAATCTTGGCCCAGCAGTCCACAGCCCAGGCTCCTAACCATGGTGTTGTGTCTGCTCACCTCCTCTTACAAGCCTCCCTTTCACTGGGGCCTGGCTGTGGGCTGGGCCCTGCACCTAGTACATCATGCCCAGTATCCCAGCAATCCTACGGGGAGGGAGAAATTATCCCATTGACAGAGGACGAAGCTACCTGGAGAGGTCCAGTGACATGCCTGTTTACATAGCTAATGAATGAGGAATCAGGACTCGAACCCAAGGCCTTCTGACTCCCTCTGCTGTGGTGTCCCTGGACTGTGGATTTTCTTCGTCTTCCTCTTAGTGTCCCACAAACCCCAGGGTCCTCCCACCACCTGCTCCTTCTTTCAAAACTCTGCCTGTTACTTCTGCTCCTTGCTCCTCTGGGTCATCTCCCATCTCAGACTGAGTAAGAATCTGCCTTCTTGGTATCTCCCAGCTGAGCCATGCTCATCCCTTCATCCCTGCCCTTGGCTCCCCGGACCACCTGTCTGCCCACTGGACCCCAGGTTACTAAAGACAGTGATGGATCTCTCTTGAGTGTCCCGGAGTTGGTGAAGAGTTTTGCATAGCCCACCCACATGGCTGGGGCGTCCTTTGGTTGCTCTTAAAGGAGCAGGAGGTGGTGCTTCTACAGAGCAAGCTCCTCAGAGACACCAGTGGGAACGACTCTGAGTCAGGTGGGGCCAGTGTGTGTGGGTTGACACGGTGGGGAGAGGCAGGCCAAAGGGAGCTCCTGGCACCCATACCCCTCTGGTCAGAGCCCTGACTCCATCCCACCTGCCCCCAAGGTCCTCATCTGCCAGAATGCCCCACCCCGCTGTGCACACAGGACTTGACCAAACCTTGGGGGGGGGGTCCTCAGTCCCACTTACGTGGTCAATGAGCTCCTTGATCATGCCGTTCCACTGGCCCTTATCATCCTGCGCCCCGTACTTGCCGTCCTCCACGAGCCGGATCTCATAAGAGAAGCCCAGGATGTGAGCCAGTTCCTTGAGCAGGTCAACGCAGTAGCCCTCAAACCGGTCATTCCCAAACAGGGTCCTGTCAGACTTCCGGAACATGACAAAGGGCTCCTCCTGCAGGGGCAGACAGGAGAGGAGCTAAGGAAGGCTGAGTGGTGGGGGGAGGGAGGCTGGCTGGTGCTGGAGAGCTGGAACTGATACCTCTGCTTCTGTGTTAAAAAAAAACCGCTTTGGGTGGCTTAGATGGATGGTCTGCTAAGTCAGGGAAGAAAAGCACATTTCTGAGAACCGACGTGCCTCCCAGATGGCCACCTACTGGTGTCTCCCACAGGACGTGAGGCTCAGGAGGTAGGTATTCATTCACTGTTCAGTGGTCACAGAGCTAGTAAGTAGAGGAATAGGGATTTGAACTCAAGACTGTCTGGTTCTGGATCACATGCTTTCTCTGTTATACCCTCAACCCAGGCCAGGGGCTCTCAGTTGTGGTCCCCAGACCAGCAGCCGTACCATCACCTGGGAACTTCTCAGAATTATATACTCTCTGGCCCTACCCAGACCACCCACCCAGAAACTCTGGGGTGGGGCCCAGGCATCTGTGTTGTGAGAAGCCCTGTAGGGGATTTGATGTTGGCTCAAGTTTGAGCACACTGTTGCAGAAGGCCTGTCATCAAGTATCTTCCCAGACGACATCTCTCCCAACTCCTATTTAAAAGATTAGATCTACACTTTCCTTGATACCGCTCCCTTTCCAAGGATCTCAGTGCCCGGCTAGGTCTGCCAGGTGAGTGATTCCTGATAACCATGACAGCTTGCATTTGTATGTTCCTGTGCTGGGCACTGGTAAAGCAGCAAATGAGGTAGTGATGGTGGAAGGCCTAGAACGGGGGCCCAGCAGAGCAAGAGGGCTCAAGAGGCAGTAGCTGATATCGCCTCATTAAACCTTACTGTCAACCTTCTAGGGGTAGGTACCCATAATCCCATTTTATAGGTGCAGAAAGTGAATTCACGAGCCTAAGTGACTTGGGTGAATTTATCCATCCTCTGGAGCGAGGATCTGAACCCAGGCTGGGGTAGCCCCAGAGCACAAGCTCTTAACCACCTCATTTTGTCAGAGGTCCTGAGTTGCAAGGTTCTCTCCCTGTTGGGCAGGAGTCCTTAGAAGGTAGCTTGTGGAGCCAGAGCCCAGGTGACACCTGTCCAATGTTAGGCTCCCTCCCTCCCAGGTGATGGGGAGTCGGTAAAAGGCTTTGAACATAGTGCTGCTCTGGTTTCTCATTTAGAAACAAACCCCTGGCAACCCCGCAAAGAATAGCTGGGAGAAGAGGCAGGAAAAACAGTGGGAAGTAGCTATTGACCTCATCATCCAGTTTGAGGGACACAGAGTGAGGAACTGTGGGATCCAGCGTGGCACAATCCAGGCCCATAGCATTGTCCCAGAACCCAGGTCTAAGTGCGAGTCCGTGTTTCTGCTGGCCCCACCTACCCAGCTCCACTGACAAATCTCCATCCTGAGCCTGTGGTGAATGACTTGAACACTTAGCAAACTCAACGTTTTATTGGCTTCCTGCTCCAACTTTTTCTCAGAGGCTGTTTGACTGAAGCCTCATGAGCTTGCAAGGTAGGTGATATTATCCCAACTTGATAGATAAGGAAAATGAGGCTCAGAGAAAGTCAGTAAGTTGCCTAAGGTTGCACAGGAGTGGAACTATGGTCTGATGGAGTTCAGTTCCAATCCTTCCCCCACTTTCTGGTTCCCCAAAGCCATCTTGGCACCTCCACATGTCAGAATACCTCAAGCCTTCAACTGATAGGTGAAAACCATTAGCTGACAGAATGCACGTGTATTGGAAATCTCATGAATGCAAGCCCACAAGAAGGGTATACACCTAATTATACAAGTATCTCATCATTCTCTCAACTGGTATGTTCATTCCTTTGACATTGTGGGACTCTGGAGTGGAGTGAGCAATGAAAGGCTCAGGTAAAGACCCTCATCAGAGGTTCTTGGGTGCAGAAACCCACCAGGGTTTCTGACAGGCTCCCGCTGTTCCAGGCGGGCTTGAGTCTCTGGCCCTGGATCCCCAACAACTGCCTTTCAAAATCCCATCTCACCTCCCGACTGATTCAGTCTACGTTTTCAACAGTCCTTTGGGATGCTTCAGAGAAAGAGCTGGGCAGTGTCTGAATCCTCAAGAGGTTCTTGTCTCTCCAGGGATTCTGAGAAAACCACTTCTCAGCCTAATTGAGTGGAAAGCAGGGTCCTTGGGCTAGACTCCATGCTAATGCTTGGTGGATCCTCTCCACACCCTCCAACCAAGTAGGCAGATCACAAGTTTGGAGAACAGAATCCAGGTGGGCCTGGAGAAGGTGATGGGGTTACCTGGAGGAAAGGGGATTTTGGCTAGTGCATACTCTGCCTTTGGGCTAATTCCTGTTGGGGAAGGTGTTGTCTGGAAAACTGGAATGGGGCCTGGTGAGCAAGGTTTGTGTGGGGTTTTCAGTCCCAACATTTCCTTTTGGTCAGATGCTCTTGAAGAATGAACAACTTCCTCACTGCTCCTGGTGGCCTAATGTTGGCTCAAGAGAATAACGGGGTAGAAGGTACCATCTTCCCCAGGAGAATGACTGTTGGGCAAATGAGTTTGTAAAATTTGTAATTTCTGAGTTGGCTCACTTTTATTGTTAAAAATGGCACTGGTCTGTGAGGTTGCCGATTGCCTTACTGCTTGGGAGGGGCCATTGTTATGCTAATGTGTGCCAGAGGAGGGATTTTCATGCCAAAAAGAGTTTTAAAAAGAGAGGAGAAGGAGGAGGAGGAAGGAAAACATTTTTTGCAGAGTGAGAGAGAAGGATGTGTGCGAGGAGAGAAGCCAAGATGGCAGGGTGCTGAAGGAGAAGCCAGTTTGTGCAGAGAGGAGAAGGGAGAAGCTGTGCAGATGGGGAACCAGAGGTGACTGAGACTGGAGGGGGCCTTTGATTCTAGGAAAACTGAGAGAAAGTCAGTGGCTTTGTCAGTGGCTTTGGGAGCCCTGAATGGAAAGAGAAGTGTTTTCCTGCTGTGTGTTTACTCGCCGGTGTAGGGTAGTCAGCAATGGGGGACGGTCACGTGAGAAACTCAGACCCCGGAATTTTGACTAGGACTGCCCACATTCTTGTGCGCCAAAAAGAACCTTCCCAGAGGACCTTGGGAGAAGATTGATTATCTGTCGACCAGTGAGATTTCACCATGTCATAATTGCTCGCCTACCCTAGAGGACCCCTTTAAATACCTCTCACACAGTCTAATTCATGTGACTCCCCTAGCCTCTGACCCCGGGGCTAGGGGACCTCGTCGGGTGGCTTGTGCGGTACTTAATAAAGCCTCTTATTATTCCACACTTTGTGGCTCTCGGCCCCCCTTCCTTCTTTCTTGGCAGGGAAAAATACCTTACATTTTGGTGCCAAAACCCGGGAGGAGTTAGAAGCCTGCTGGGGCCGCCTCTCTTCCCGTCCCCTCCGAGAAAGAACCAGGATCTCAGGACCTCCAACCATCCACCACTGCAGCGCATGGTGCGGTAAGTCCCATGCCTCCAAACTTTCCTCAGTTCTTTCTGCTGAGACTCCCTGTCTGAAACCGTAGCTACGTCAAGAAAGTCTTTTCCGTCCAAGTGTGTGTGTGCCCATTGGAGATGTCCTGAGCACATCCACTTTCCTTATCCGTCCATGGCCAGAGCTTGAGTTTGGGGTCACCAATTCTCATCTCTGACCACTCCGAGGACTGAGGGCAGTCATGGGGGCACAGGAATCTCCAAAACACTCCGGGAGTTGCCTTATCTGAAATCTCTCCCTCCCTAAAAAAGAGGAAATTGTTCTTCTTCTCCGCTGTGGCCAGGCCACAGAACCCACTGGCTAATCAGACCAGGTGGCCTCCTGAAGGGACTTTCAGTTTTAACACCCTCACCAATTTAACTATCACCGAAAAAACTGGGAGCTTGGAGATCCCTTTACACTCAGGGTCTCTAATTACTCGTGTACCTGTCCTTAATCTCTGTGCTGCCTGTTACACCGCACAGGCCTTTTTTTGGCCAGAGAAACCCTCTGCTTATAATTTTTCCTTCTCCGTGGACTCTCAACTTTCTCTCTCTCCTGCCTGACTCCTGAGGGCGCCCCACTCTCTGGTCCCTCTGTGGACCTCTTCCGCTCCAGTCTCTTCCCTCCAGAGAGCCCCCTCCCCCTCCCTTTTCTAAATCCTGTTTCTCATTTACTTGCAAATGCCAATCTCTCTTTCTCCTCCCCTGCTGGCCAGGGGCCCCTCCCTTCTCCACTGTATGCTTAAGTCCCTCCTCCGTCAGGCCATTCTCAGCCTGTCACTAGCTCTTACACCAGTTTGCAGGATGCCCAACCCCAACCTGCTTGCAGGAAGTTCTGACCCTGTCCTGCCTCTGTATCCAGCATTTCCGGTGGATCTTAGGGCCAGGATCCCTAGGAGCCCTCCTCCTTTTATTCTCAAACCCCAGACCCCTATCCAGGACCTATGAACATGGCATTTAAAGTTTTCAATGGTCACGGCTAGTAGGAACAGGCCAAGGCTGTTTGCCAGGCCCGCAAGCAGCAGAAGGTAATGCTCCAAACCCAGGCACAGGAAGTGCCCGGCCCAAGTCTGGACCCCAAAGAGGAATCCCACTAGGAGCTTGCTTTAAGTGTGGCAAGCAGGACCACTGTGCCTGACAGGGCCCCTGCCCACAGTTGCCCACTGAGCCCTGCCCTAACTGCAAGCACCCTGGTCACGGGCAGAGCTATTGCCCCTTTGGGCAGCAGGCTCATCCTCAACACCTCTACATGGAGGACAAGCCGCCCGAATGTGAGGCCAATCCAGCCAGGTGGGCCTATCACGCAAACTCCTAGGACACGGCCTGGACTCGGAGAACCAGAGTATGCTGTAATTATTGCGTAAGTCCTTCTCATTTCTTGTGGACACGGGAGCTGCCTTCTCTGTGTTGCCATCACACTCTGGACCTCTAATTCCCTCACAGTTCTTGGTTATGAGAATAAATGGGGCCCCTTCTTTTCCCCTCTGCACTCCACCCCTGACATGCAGTTTGAACGACATCCCCTTTTTTTGCACTCCTTCTTAGTTATGCCATCGTACCCTGTACCCCTCCTGGGTTGAGACATTCTTTACAGTCTTGGAGCCACTATCCAGCTGACAGCATCTTCCCACTTACTCCTGCCATTCCTCACTACCAAGAGCCCCCATAATTAATGCTACCCTCATTTCTAACTGTGTCTCTTGCCTCAAGCTTGCTCCCATGCAGGACCGCTGGCAATCAGAACCACTGGGCCCTACTCGTCTGCGGCTCACCAAAAGGTTGGGCTCTGCAGACCCTCCTGTTGCTCCTGTCCCTCCCACCAGGAACCTGCCGCCAGAGTGAGCTGAAGCAGGGAGCAATGCTGTTCAGTAAGACTGGCCTGATGAAAGAAGCTTCAATCTCCTCAACTGTCTGCGAGAGAAATTAAACAAGAATCTCTCCTCCTACAACTCGCTTAATTCCTAATGACAGCCACCCATTCTTACCTGGGCTGCCCCTATCCTAAATCTTCTAATTATTAGTGTATAACTCATATTTGCTTCTCTTTTTTAAAATTCTTACAGAACTGCATCCATGAAATTTCTCAACTCACAGCCAAACAGATGTTCCTCCTGACTCCCCTCAAAGTCACCACCTGCCGACCTCCCCTCCCCATGATGCCCCTAATCAGCAGGAAGTAGCCAGAAGAATAAACAGTTCCCCTATTCTATTTAACAAAAAAGGCAGCAATGGGGGACGGTCATGTGAGGAACTCAGACCCCAGACTTTTGGCTAGGACTGCCCACATTCTTGTGCGCCAAAAAGAACCTTCCCAGAGGACCTTGGGAGAAGATTGACTATCCGTCGGCCAGTGAGATTTCACCAGGTCATACTTGCTCGCCTACCCTAGAGGACTCCTTCAAATACCTCTCACACCATCTAATTCATGCAACTCCCCTAGCCTCTGACCCCGGGGCTAGGAGACCTCGTCGGGCGGGATGCGCCGTACTTAATAAAGCCTCTTATTATTCCACACTTTGTGGCTCTCAGCCCCCCCTTCCTTCTTTCTCGGTGGGGAAAAATACTTTATAGCCGGCCAGTTGCAAGGCTAGAATAAAGGAATGGCCCGCCATTTTTCGCTCCACTGTTTCTTTACCGTCTGCTCGAATCTAATGAGAACCTGCATGTGCATGGCCGTGATGGCGGTGGCCCCTGGCCTTACAATGGCCAACCACACATAGATCCCTGGGCACAATGTACCTCCTTCTGTAAAATAGGGATAATTATAGAACCTACTTTACAGGGTTATTGTCAAGATTCAATGAGTCAAACTATGAAAAGCACTTAGAATAGTGCCTGGCAAATGTCAGCTACCACTATTATTATTATTACGACAGTATTATTATTATTACCATCATCATCATCATTTTTTTCTTCTTCTTTCCTGTGTACTGGGTGGCCTGTTTCCAGTCTAGAGACCATGTCCAATGTCACCAAAGTTTAAAAATCATTGAGGCAGCGGGAAAACCATTTTGGGAAAGGCCCTGAGGTAGCTCACTTCTGACCCTCTCTCCACGCCCCTCCATAGCCCTATCCTCTAAAATTAGCACTTCATTTGTGAAGCCACCACAGCCCCTGAATCTATACATCTCCATATAAATACGCTGCCTTCGGAGCAGCTGTAAAATGCCATTAATTTCGGAAAGTGCTTTGCGGATGGCATACATATTTAACAGCCAAAGCCCAGAGCATTAAAATGGTGCTCGCCTTAGTAATGTGTCTCTAGACCTGCAACATTTCCTAGGGGGTAATTCTGAACTCCGCCAACTACTTATTCATGGACTATTTCACAATTTATTACTGGAAATGTCCAGACAGCCAATTCACAAGCTCTCTCGGCTGCTAATCGATTGCTCGGTGAAGGTGCCCTCAATTTCATAACTTCACGCTCTCCTATTGCTCTGGGAGAACAGTTAAAGGAGCAGGGGTAATATTTCTCTTCAACAAGTCACAGGAAACAGAGGTCCAGAAAAATAACCTTTTCTGACTTTTTGTTGCCAGGGTTCATAGTCTAGTTTGTCTCCGATCACTTACCAGGGGTCCCCAAACTTTTTACATAGGGGGTCAGTTCACTGTCCCTCAGATGGTTGGAGGACCACCACATACAGTACTCCATACACTGACCACCAATGAAAGAGGTGCCCCTTCCGGAAGTGCGGCGGGGGCTAGATAACTGGCCTCAGATGGCCCCAATTTGACCCGCTGGCCATAGTTTGGGGACCTCTAATTATACCAATGTGAGAGCCAGACTTCTCCCAGCAACGGGCCCTGTGCAGCTGGAGAGAGGTCTTTGAGGGAGGAATCCAGGGTTAGCTACCTACCAGCTGGGTTCCCACTCCCCTTTCTGACTTAGGCAAGAGCCACACGTATGTGCACACAATGCCACTGGCGCACATATACCGCATTCTTAAAGTGTTCTGTCTTCCTAGCCCTACTGGGTCAAACAGGGCAAGGACCCTAGCCCTGAGGCCACGGCTTCTGCCAGTTGAAACCAGGACAAGGTATTAGGTATTCTGCTCTCACAGCAGGTGGGGCCTACAGAGGTCCTTGGTCTGGGATGGCTCTCCCAGCTCATATCCTAGACTTCCTTAACTTTTCCCTCTCCTGGTGCTGGATGCCACAGGTCCACCTGCCTGGCTGTTGAGTGTATATGGGTCACAATGTGCTCACAGCACAAATACATCCATTGGTGCGTATCCAGACACCCGTGCATAGCAGTTCCCTCTTACCCTGCCACTACACACACGTGCCTGTGTGCATGCTGACATGGCTGCTCACTTCAGCCGCCAAAAGAACACTGAACCTTCAAAAGCGGGGTCCCCAGGAATGAGTCGGTAAGCTTCCTTGGTGAGCCGAGGTTTGGGCGGATGAATTTTTCATGAGCTCATGGAAGAGCAGAACCAGAACAGAGGCAGGGACCAGGCAGGCAGGGGGTGGGGATAGGGGTGGAAGAGAGCGGGGCTTCCAGGCTCCTGTTGCAGCTGTTTTGACCTTAGGAATGGGGAAGGTTACCTGCGGCAAGGAGGGGCCAGAGAGGGTGGGGCCAGGGCTTTGTCTACCTGCGTTCAGGGTAAGGTGCCCCTAGCAACTAACTGGGCTTCAGGATAAAGAGGAGGTGGTTTGGAGAGAGCCCACAGAGAGCTGCTGCCCTCTGCCACATTCAAATTCCCAGGGTCTCGGGGCTTGCTCTGGACTCCAGGGGCAGAGCAGTCAGATCTTTCTGTACTAGTACCTCCTACCTGCCTGTCACTCAAAGTGTTGTTGCCCTGACAACATACTTTCAGAAGGGCAGACCATCCCCACCCACCAGTGCTCTCAGCGGGTGATGCTGGCCCTGCTTTCAGGCTGCCAAAGCACAGGGTTGGATTTTCAGCCAGAGCAGCAGGGGCTGGGCCTCTGCCCACAGCTGGTGCAACCGTCCTAAAGAACTTAAGCCTGGGGGCACCTAGGGCTCGGGGGCTGTGCAGACCAGCCGAGACTTTCTAGTACATTTTCTGGAAGGTCTGAACCAGCTCTAGGTCTTTAGGTGGCCCCAAAGCAGTCCTTGTGTGGTAGAGGGCATCTCTCAGAAGACTCCAAGGAAGGATATCTACTTCCGGATGTTGGGACAGCAGCCCCAGGAGAGGTCAAAGCACTAGACCAGTGGTTCTTAACCTTTTTTGAGGTACCGAACCCAACAGTTTCATATGCGCATTCACCGAACCCTTCTTTAGTGATAAATAAAGTATGATTTTTTTTCCAAATTCAAGACATAAGTATATGTTTCTTGACTGGTGCACAAAATGAGCCGTGCATGAACATCACCTTGCTCAAAGAACAAAACCAACAAAGGGCATGAACTCACAACAAATTACGGTATTACTTTATTCTGTCCTCCGCGGCAGAGGCTTCTCCGAACCCCTGAGACAGACTCATTGAACCTCTAGGGTTCGATAGAACCCAGGTTAAGAACCACTGCACTAGGACTAGGTAAGGAATACTCATGATGTCAGGGTCAGGATCTCCAATGCTGGCTAAGGCAGGGGATGAGGTGGTAGTTGGGATCTGGAGTTTTATAATATAAGTAGGAGACTATAGCTCTGAGGGCTTCATGAGGTCACAAGTCCTAATGCCTTCAGGGACCAGTCAGGAAACAGCCATATAAGAGGCATCCACGGGTAAACAATAGAGAGTAGTGGGGTCTCCGGTGAGCCAGGAAATGCCCACTGGGCCTGAAAGGCATTCAAATGCCAAGTTCATATTTTATAATACACCTTGTGCTAAGAGGTCACCTCTGTGACCACGGTCAGAGGTTAGTCTTTAGTGAACTTCAGGGTTTTGCTTGTGGACAGAGCAGAAGTTTTCTCTAGAACTGTCAGTCTGCATACTGTATTAAGCCTGAGCTTCCTGGGGATCAGATTTGTAATTAATAATAATATGAATTAATAATGGCGACAGCTATTACGTAGCATGTACTCTGTGCCATTTATATTTATTAATCATTATTCCTCTCAACTCTGTGAAGTAGGTACAGTTATTCTCACCTCTCTTTGTCAGATGGGAAACCAAGGTACAAAATGGTTAACTAATTTTCTAAGACGTATTATAGATAGTGGACAGTAAAGCGGGGACTCACACCCAATGTTCTGTTCTCTTAACCATCATTGTACAGTCTTGCTGCTGTGTCTCGTCGTACTGCATGTCCCAAAGAGATGCAGGGCCCATGTTTGCCTGGATTAAGGTCAGTGGGACAGATGGATGTGTCCAGGCTCTGGGCCAAGAGGGGCTTCTCTTTTTCCTTGTCCCCTGAGTGCCTGGGAGCCAGCCGGATGCTGCAAGTGGGAGGGACCTCTGGTGAGCCATCAAGTACAAGCAGGTCGGCAGCTTTGCAAGAAGCTTCAAGTATTGACCAAGAAACTTCGAGAAGAACAGGGGACTATCTGCAGGATTCTGTCATTGCTGAGTGTAGAAGAATCTGTGCCTTTGCAGAAGCATTTTATGCCCTTGAAATCAGACTACCACCATTTTGATAAAAGTTAACCCTGTGGTCTTTCAAGATGCATTCTGCATCATTTTGGTTATGTTATCTTTGGCTCCCCTCATGCTGTTAGAATCCTGTTCTGTGGCCAAATCATCTGTAGCGTATTTCATTGCCTCCCCTCCAGATTTCTCCCAGCATATTCTTTCTCCCTTTTCTAGTCTTGTCTGGGGAAAAACGCTTTATTTATTGATATTGATAGCTCACATTTTATGCACCTCGGCTTTTAATCTTTTATAACCTTTTTATTATTTTATTTTTACCCTTTTATATTTTAGCTTTGTCACCCTTTTATCCTTTTGCTTCCTGACATTCTGGTTTTACATTTTTTACCTTGTCTAGCCGAAGCTGTTAATTATTTATTTTAATTTTTTCATCTTTCTTGATAGCGTTCCTCTTCGTTTTTCTCTTTATTATTTCCCTTTTAACCTTTTTTTAAATTTTGTTCTCTTTCAACTCTCCTTTTATCTTGTTCTATTTCTAGCCACATAAATATTCCTTTAATTGCTTATCAGTCTTCATTCTAAACCCTTTGCTCTTTTTAATCTTTTAGATTTTTTTTTTTTTTACATTTTTTCCCTTGTTTCTAGTGCACTGATGGGCAATCTTTTGAGCTTGGTGTGTCAAAATTCGCCCAAAAAACCGAGCATAACTTGGGTGGTGTGTCACTTCGAGAAATACGGCCTAACCGGAAGTCCCAGAACTAGACGCTCTGTGCCAGAGTTCTGTTGTTTTGGCCTACAGACCCCCGGCACAGAGTGTCTACACTACAGCAAATGTTTTATCCTCAGCTACTGCACCTGGCCATGCAGGAGCCGAGTATGAAACGTCCTTCTCGGCATGCGGCCCCATACTTCTCTGGTATGCGACCACGTGTCATCGAAAATGGCTATGCATGTCAGTGCTGACATGTGTGTCATAGGTTCGCCATCACGGTTCTAATGAGATCTTTGGACTGACTAGTTTTAACAGTTTAATTTTTTACCTTTTTTTTTTTTTTTTTTTTTTTTTTAGTTATCAAAATGTCAATCAATAAAGACAGGCAGGATGGATGGTCATCAGGAAAAGATGCCAGTGCGGGTCTTCCCCCACACAACGGGGGGTGTAGGTGACTCTCCAGTCCTCCCATTTTGTCTCAGCAGCACGTCCAGAGCCCTGTGAGGTCTCCATCATCTCTAACATGAAGCTTCTCAGTCATCACCCTGGAGACTGGGGCTAAGACCCACAGCCTACAATTGCTCCCTAGAAGCTGATGGTGGCCCTGGTGTCTGCTGCTCACTGGGGTTCCTGGGGAATGGGGTTCACATCCCTTCCTGCTCCATGGTGTCCACCACCCAGCTACCAAGCATATCACTGGAGAATCACATGGGAGGGAGGACCAAGGACCATCCAGTAGGGCCTGGCTGTGCTTGCCTCTGGTGGGAGCAGGTGGGAGCAGGTGGGGCTAGCCTGTGTGACTCTATGGAAGGACCCAGTGTGTGGTGCTGAACCCTGCTCCCAGTTTCATCCTGTGGCAGCCTTATTTTATCCAAACACTCCAATCAGAGCTATTTATTTTCTTTTTTATAAAGACAATAATCTTACCATGTGGTCCTTGTGAACATTTTACTTTATTACAAAGAGAAGCTGACCAGGGCCAGAATTGTCCTCAAAGGGTCTTTGGTCAAAATCCAGCAGACTGTGACCTGGCTTCCGCTCCCCAACATGGCCATGTGTGGGCCCCCAAGAACAGCACTGTGTCTCTGAGGGGGTGGGTTCTGAGCCTCTGGTCACCCTGGAACCTTCCAGGAGGGGCTGGCACATGTGGAGTGGGCCCAGCTCTGGCCACACAAAGGAAGGCAGTGGTCTAAGTGCATCCTCCACACCCTGATTGAGCTCCAAAGTGCAGAGACCCTAAGGAACCCAAAAGCTACTCCTTGAAATGGTCAGAAGAAGGTGGCACTATTCAGTACAGGGAATGGAAGGAGAATGGCAAGCAGAGTGACTGCTGCCAACAGGTCTCAGAATGGGGCACTTTGGAATGTGGCATGTGTGTGGGCCCCCAGCACCTGATGTAGCCAGAGCACCCACCAGAGCCGGGGGGCGAGGGGCACCAGTGGGAAGGACATTTTTCCTGGAGATTGAGGTGGAAGAGGTAGACTCTGAGTCCTGGTTCAGAGGTCAGTTCAACCCTCCTGTCTTCCACACTATCACGGCTTCTACTCAGACTTCCGGGCTCAGGGAGCAGGTGACAGTGAGATGAAAGTACACAGGCCTCTGTAGAAGGACTGGCCACACAGGTCTCAGGAAGGCATGAGGGCTGAGTGCTCAGGCTCTGGGGAGAGATCTCTGGCCTGTGGCCCTGAGCGGAGCTGCTGTGTCCCAACCACCCTCTGAGGGCCGTGTGGAGCCCCCCTCAGTGTGCCTACCCTCCCGCAGCTCTGCCTCCCCCACGCTCCAGCCTCCACAGCCTCATAAGCGGTCCCCGGCCCAGGCTGGATGAATGACGGAGGGGTCTCTCCAGCCCTGCTGGCCAGTCCACCCACAGATCAGACAGTTCCTCCTGCGGGGCTGCAGGCTCTTACCAGCACTGTGGTGACGATGAGTGACCTATTTGTCAGAGAGTCGGTGACGTTAGGGCCTCGGCCCTTGGCAACCTCTGTGATGTTGAGCCCTTCGGCAGGACTCCACACCCCGACCTGGATGGACAGACAGACAGACAGAGAATGGGATGCTGAGTCCTCAGTCTCTCCCTCCTGTTTCCCCTCCCATAAGCCATTGTCTTCACCCCCTCCTTCACAACCATCACGGTCATGGCTAATGTGTTTAAACTTTTGGACAGCCCTGCTGCCTCCCTCATTCCAGGAGGGGGCCACCAAGGTGGTGAGCCTCCCGAAGTCCACCATATCCCTCTTGGTGGCAGACCCTTCACAGCTGAAGGGAAAACGCAGAGGGGGAGGTGAACATAAAGGGAGCTCAGTGGAAACCGTCCTGGGTGTAGCCAATGCCAGCAGGAGATCAGAAGTCCAGTGTCAGGGTCAGGTCCTCCCCTGGGACAGAGGCCTCTACCTCCTGGGGAAGAGCCAGGCAGCCAGCTGCTCACTCACTGGGTCTCAGCCTCAGTAGCTGTGCGGCCAGGTGCCCTCCGAATCCCAGGACAGGCCCTGGAGCAAGGGAGCTGCTCACTAAGCATCTGTGGGATGTGTAAAAGGGACACTGAGATGTCACGCACAGGCCGGCAGGCCGGACAGCAGGCTGGTCTTTGCAGCTGTTTGGGGATGGAAGAGCAGAGCGGTTGACCCTCACTGGGGGTCTCCGATGCTGCTGGGTTTGCAGACAGTTTGCTTTGTGGTTTTGCTTCTAATATTGGCAGATTCTCGGGGCCAGGCAGCTTAATCTCTGTCCCCACAGTGCCCTTGTCACTCACTATCAAGCCTGAGGCTGGAGGGAGGCAAGGCAAGATCAAGTTTACAAAACAAATCATTCTAAAGCCCTGGGCCTCTTAAAGGTCCTTCTGGACTCAACTGGGCCCAGTCCTGCCCCAGTCTCAGGTCCTCTCTTTCAAGGGCGGCTTCAGCACGCCCACTCTGTCCTTGGCCCAGTTGGGGGTTCCTCAAGAAACTTAATCAATTAAACAGAGAGGCTGAGTGCAAACATCCCATTAAGAGAGCTGTGCAAGGCAGATAGCAGAGAGACATGTAATTATGCTCGGGTAATTCTGCCTTAATCCTCCCAAAGCCACCGGCTGGAGCTGGCTAGATCATCTATGACCCAGCTTAGCAAACAGAAGTCATGGTATGAAAGGCAGAGTGGCTGCGTGTGTGGGCTCAGGACCCTCTTCAGGTAGACTCTCTGTCTTTGCAGACCCCCCAGGGCAAGAGCAGAGGAGACAAGGGAACAGCTTCAAAGACACTCTTTTCTCAAGTGGGCCGAGCTCAGCACAAGGGTCCCTAACAGCACGCCTGGGTGCAAGAGGTGCTCAACAAACATTTGTCTAGAGGCCAAATGAACAGCGGGAACCCTTGTCTTAGCAAGCACCTACTGAGTTCCAACTGCATGCTCCGCTAGACACCAAGTGCCGTGGGGACATGAGATAGTTAGGACTGAGAAAGACTCAGGCTGCAGAGGCTCTCTGTTCAGAATCTGGGTGGCTGAGATCAGGACCTTCTCATGGGGGTCTCTGCAGGTCAACCTTGGTCCAGCAGGAAGGTTGTGGCATTTCTTGGAGAACCTTAAAGGCTGGGAGAGGTGCTGAAGCTTACCGACTCAGCACCAGGGAGTTACAAGTGGTTGCAGAGCAGAGCAGAACTGTGCACTGAAAAGCTTCGCCTATGTGTACACTCCAATGGCCAGAGGGCTCAGGAGTGGAGGCAGAAAGCTGGGTGTGTGTGTGGGGGGTGGGGAAGAACTGTCAAATAACCTAAGGAAGATGCCTGAAGCAGGGCGGGCAGGGAGAAGAGGAATCAGGACTCCTGAAGTCCCGCAGGCATCAGAGCCAGCGCCTGCACTTTGTGGTCTCTGTTCCCTGCATTTTCTACACCCCACTCCCAGGGCTGGAGAGGTGCCCCAGTGGCTACCAGGGACTAGAGTGTGGCTGAGCTCCTGGCCCTGAGGTCCCAGGGAACACTGAGAATCGGGGGCTGATGTTACACCCCCTTTCTCAGGGCAGCAGCCTGACTTTGCCAGGCTATGCTGAAGGTTCCCAGGGATCAGACCTGATGCCATTACAGACATTTCTGTGGTAGCCAGAGGGGAGGCCCCAGGCCCCAATGGGCTTGCTTTCCTTGTCCAAACTCCCTGGGATCATAAAGAACTTAGAAGCCTACGGCAGTTCAGAAACCACGTGCTTCAAACTCTCTCCAAGATAAGAGTCACTGACAGTATCCCAGAAAAGCAATTGCTTTGTACAATTTTTGCTTACATGCCTCCAGTGACAGTGAGCTCACTATTCCCCAAAGAGGCACCCCTAGGTCCTTAGAAAGTTTCTCTCACCCAAGGATATATCTGCCCCTCTGTCCTATGATGGCCCTGCAGAGACTTAGAGATGGTCTGTCTGCTCCACAAGCCTTCTATTACTTTTCCCAGGTTAAACAGCCCCTGTGGCCCTTGACCTGATGGTTTAGGTGTCTGCCCTGGCCAGGCACTGGGTTTTGCCCCCCTTGTCTGACCAGAGCTTCATGTTCCCTGAAGGGCCAAGGCACGGGCTGCACCAGGTCATGATGAACCCTATTGGCGGGTACATTGGGTCCCTCCCGCTCCTGAGCCCACCCACCTTCTCCAGGCCGTCCTCCTTCAAACTGATGATGTCCAGATCAAAATCAGTCCGTAAGCCACTGGTTTTGTTGAAAACAATCCGTCCAGTTAATCCTTCCCATTGAGCCTGCCGGAGAGGAGAGGGCAGAGCGGCAATTCCTCGGGCTCATAAATCATCATTCGGTACAACTGTACAATGCTTCATTTTAATTACTCCTTGCACTGATACGGTTCCCCCAAGACCATGATTAATTAATAATCACCTCCATCATTGCTCGGGCTGTGGTGCGAGCCAGCGATTTCCATAAATTCTATTATGCTCTTTAGCCAGTTTTACATTTGCACCTTCTCATGTACAACATCGATCTCAGACGCGCTCAAATGAGCCCCCGCCTAGAAGCCACGGGAAGGGGGAAGCCCGTGTCGGATCCCCAGAGAGGGACAGAGAGGCAGGTGGGCAGAGCAGGGACAGCGAGACCTGCCGAAAGGCAGAAAAGCCGAGGGGCCGGTTCGGCCCTGGCTGCAAGACCAGAGGCTTGGAGTGGCCCCCAGAGAGCTGGGGGAGACAGAGAGGGGCATCCCTGCCACACCCCCGCCCCTGCTCCGTCCCAGGGGCCTGAGAACGCTGGGTTCAACCGCAATTAGCTGCATGCCCTTGGGAATTTCATTGCTTCCTTTGCCTCGGTTTCTTCATCTATAAAATGGAACTAATAATAGCATCCACCTTACCAAAGTGTAATGAGGGTGAAATGAGGAAAGTCCTGTAAAATACTTAGAACGGTGCCTGGTACAACCTGAGCCCTGGATAAAAATGGTAGCTTTTCATGAGCACCATTAACACAGAAAGAGGCAGAGAGAGGTTCAGAGAAGGTTCAGGACTCAAACTCAGAAAAGCTCCACCTTCCAGATCAGAGGTTGGCAACTACTTGCCCCAGGTCTGTGTTTGTAGATAGTTTCTTAGCTCACAGCCATGCCATGTGTTTGTTTACCTATTATTGTCTTTGGTTGTTGTTTTTTTTTTGTTGTTGTTGTTATAATTTTGGAGCTGAATAGTTGTAACAGAGATGTCTTGCCTGCAAAGCCTAAAATATTTACTATCTGGTCCTTTGCAGGAAAAGTTTGCCGACTCCTGTTCTAGATGGTATCTCTCTTGTGGGCCCAGAGAGTTAGCTCTACATGGAACTTCACATTGTACATGCCTTGTAACCTCCACAGCAAGCCTGGCAGGTGAGGAGTACCGTTTTACAGATGAGGAAGCAGGCCCTGAGGGGCCCCCAAGCTCACAGGGTGGATAAGAGGGTGAGCCAAACTGGAGCCATGGTCCCGGGGCTCAGGCTAGAGAGGTTCCCTCCTCTCCCTCCTCCTTGGGGTTGGGACACAGCAGGCACACAGGTAAAAGCCCAGATGTGTGGCTTTCTGGGTCTGGGGAAGGGACAAACCCACACATTCTGGAGTCCTTGGGAAGAAAGGTGGGCTGGGAGTTCAGGGAGGGAGAAAAGCTAGGAGCTTATACAGCCAGCTGGCTCAGGGGCCCACAGCATGGAGGGAGGAGGAGGTCTGATTATCAGAGTCCTTGCTTGGCTACACTGAATTCTCAGCATGTGGGCTCATGGTCCCCGACAGGTTCTGAGAAAGGCTTCTACCTACTCCCTGGCTGAAGGTCCTCTGTACCGCTGCTTACACTCACACTTTGACACACAAGTTCATGGGTCCACAGATGCCTGGAAGCCTATCTGCTGATTCCAGACTAAAATGCTTAGGAATCTACAAGCAGCTGAGAAGCTCTAAGGTACTAGAAGTCTTCCTAAGTGCCTAGCCAGGTGAGTAGGTATACTAACCCAGCACCTTGGGATGCTCCCGGAGGCTATAAAGCAGAAGAGGTTAGAATGTGGCCCTTGTGCTGGGAATCTAACCTCTCTGTGCTTCAGGAATGGGTACTGAAAAAGTGTATACACCTGACCAGGCGGTGGCGTAGTGGATAGAGCGTCGGACTGGGATGCGGAAGACCCAGGTTCGAGACCCTGAGCTTGCCAGCTTGAGCGCGGGCCTATCTGGCTTGAGCAAAAGCTTGTCAGCTTGGACCCAAGGTCGCTGGCTCCAGCAAGGGGTTACTCGGTCTGCTGAAGGCCCGCGGTCAAGGCACATGTGAGAAAGCAATCAATGAACAACTATGGTGTCGCAAGGGCAACGTAAAACTAATGATTGATGCTTCTCACCTCTCTCCGTTCCTGTCTGTCTGTCCCTATCTGTCCCTCTCTCTGACTCTCTCTCTCTGTCCTGTAAAATAAAAAAGTGTATAAAGTCCTTAGCACAGTGCCTGACATACAGTAGTCCTCCCTAATCTGCAGTTTTGCTTTCAACATTTTTACTTGCCAGTGGTCTGAAAATATTAAATGAAAAATTCCAGAAATAGACAATTCCTAAGTTTCTAATTGACGTTACTCTGAGTAACGTGATGAAATCTACCCTTTCTTCAAGTATCCACGCTGGACACACTCCACCTCTGTTAATCACGGAGTAGCCGTCTGGGTTATGAGCTGGGCTGTCAAGGTTTCGCGGTGTTTATGTTCAAGTCACCCTTATTTGACTCAATAATGACCCCAACGTGCAAGAGTAGTGGTGTTGGCAATTCAGGTTTGTCAGAGAGAAGCCAAAAAGTGCTTTAAGTGAAACGGTGGAAGTTCTCGACTTAATAAGGAAAGAAAAAAAAAATCATATGCTGAGGTTGCTAAGATCTATGGTAGGAATGGGTCTTCTACTGTGACATTGCCTAACTTATAGGTTAAACTTTACCACAGGCAGGTACATATAGGAAAAGGACAGACTATCTGGGTTTGAACCTGTCTGTTGTTTCAGGCACCCACTGGGGAAGGGGGTTTGGAAAGTATCCCCTGCGGATAAGAAAGAGCTACCCTGTACAGTCCCGACTAAGTAGCATATATTATTATTTCTCCTGTTGCTTTCTTCTAGGAGTTCCCTGGATTAGGGCTGGCCCTTGGCTGCAGGAGAGCGGAGGCCACATGGGCCATGGCCTGAGGCCTCAGTAGACACCGTGCCACAGGGGACTAATCTCTGCGTGAGTTCATTCAGTTTTCATCACAATCCTGCCAGGTCGGTGTCACTATTGCCCCCATTTTTAAGTTGTGAACACTGAGGCTCAAAGAGGGACTGAGCTTTATAGGTCCCAAGCAATGGTGGTGGTACAGGTTCCCTCTGCAGGAGCAGAGCTGAAGAGCGCGGGCCATCACTCCTGTTGAATGGGGAGATTTAAGGAGCCCAGGGAACTGCAGGGGAGCTGTGGATGGAGATTAAAGATGCATCAGAGGAGGGGAAGACCACTGTTTATGATCTCAAGGAGAGGCTCAGCTTCTCTGGCTGGCTCCCCAGTCCCTCTGCCCCCCTCCTGGTCTGTGGGCTCCCATACCTCAGGCTGTCTCCTGGTCCCCAGGGAAATCACAGCAGGTGCCATCAAACCTGCACCCCGGAGGGGAGCCTTCCTGTCAGCAGCTACAGAAGAATTAAATGCCAGCAGGTGCGCTGCCTGTCCGTAGGCGGTGGGCAGGGGCAGGGCCACAGGGTAGGGGGCCACTGGCGGCCACCCCGTGACATTTGCCAGCCCTCCCGCCCCTTCCAGCCGAAGCTCAGGACTCGCTAAATGAAAGATGCTTCACACGCGCCGAACTCCGGCCTGGCATTTCCAGTTCCTCTCGGAAATGCCAAGTCTTTAAAATGATTTACTGTCACACCGTCAGATGGGGAGACGGGCTACTTGGAAATGTTTTGAAGGAAGACTGTGGTGGGCTCCGGCAGGGAACTCAGGGCCTGGTCATGGCCTGCTGTGGACCCGGGGGGTGGGGGTGGGGCAGCCATGAGGCTGCTCAGGACCTCAGTCTCCAACCCTAGGTAAGACAAAGTTGTTTCTGGAAGAACTCTGTAAGATGTGTGAGTGATGAGGGCCATTCTCTGGGCCAGGGCCAGGAAACAGGGCCTGTCAGCCAGTGCGGGGAGAAGGGAACCTCTTTTCTATGGCATAAACAGTGATGATACTGCTCTTGCCTGGAGCTTCCCACTGAGCTTCAAGCATTCCAAGGGGTGAGAGGGTGAACAAAATGGGGGTTTCTGAAACTATAAGGTTTAGAGATCCTCTTTAGCCAAAACCCACCACGGAACGAGAAGCCATAGCGATGAGAGATGTGATACTAGAAACAATAGGAACAGCACTAAATCTGCTCAGCACTGGCTCTTGCCGGGCAGTGTCCTGGTTTCACACAGACCATAACTCACTCAATCCTACAACAACCCTGGTATTACTTCCATTGTGCTGAGGAAAACATGAGACACAGAGAGGTGCAATAGCTTGTCTAGGGTCACACAGCCCCAAAGTGGTTAGCCTTCAAAGCCACTTTTGTCTGGCTCCTAAAGGTCCCAGGGTTGTGGCAAGAGTCACCAGACCCTCACACTGGCCTCTGGCTACTTAGGAGCTATGGCAGTAGGAGTCAGGCTGCAGAGTTCTCTGAGAACAAGCCGAGGATCACCTGGGGCGTGGACAATCGGTCTGCCTCTGCAATTTTGAGGGCATGAATGAGAAAGGACCATCATGGTCCTCTTGTACCAGAACAACTGCTACCACAGCTCCTTCCAGGAGTGAGAGAACTGGTGCCAATGGCTTACTTGTTCCCTCACAATGACTATGAGATGCGGTGTGCCAGGTGACGAAACTGACGCTTGGGGATGTCCAAGAACTTGTCTAAAGCCACATGACTGGGAAGAGGTAGAGACAAACTCCAAAGGCCCATATGTCAAACTCTCAAGCCTATGTCTCATCCGTATTCCTGGTTAGTGCCATTCTATGGTACAGGAGGAGCGGTCATTGGCCTCATCCCAAGCAGTCACAGTGAGTGAGGGACCTCAGGGAAAGCTGTCCTGTCCACTGAATACAAGGTGGTGGCTCTCTTTGTCATTTAGCCTCAGAGCGTGGCCATCCTTTTGGTGTAGGATTACATTCATTAATGTGATGACTTGATTAATGTCTGCCTAGGCTGTGAGCTCTGTGAGCGCAGGGGCTCATCTGCTTTCGCTCCCTGCCTGGCACCCAACGGGCCCACACAACTAATCTATTGAATGTAAGAACTCCCAAGGCAGCTGGTTTCATTTCTGGTGCATTGTGACTGCTACAAAGAGCTCATCTATACAGAGTCCTCCTGGATAGCTTCCCCTAAGTGCGCTTGGTGTTGCCCTGGACAGGGTCACTGTCTCTGACCCAGGATCTCCCTGCCCAGATCTCATCCCCCTGAACCTTCTTCATCTGCCATTTACTGGGATTTGACTGTGCCCAACCCCGGGGCTAAGCGCTTTGTGCATAGGTTTCCACTGTCTTTCCGACAGCCCTCTGAGGCAGGCACCCTTACTATCTTCATGATACAGCTGAGGAAGCTGAGGCTCAAGGGGTTAGTCATCTTAGCCAAAGTCACACAGCCAGTTGGGATGGAGCCAGGATGCGAGCCCAGACCTTAGTTAGCCTCTTTCATCTGTAAAATGGGAACAATACACTGCCATTCATAGTTTATAAGGACAGCGGTGCTGAAGAGAGTCCTTTGAAATGAAAAGTAGGCACTGTGTGTTTCCATGGTCACCCTCCCAGCAGCAGGACAGGTTTCTGCTCTCTGGTTTCTTGGAATCAGCCCCATGGATGGGACTTCTCCACAGCTGCCACGGGGCCAGGAGAGCTGGGTCCTGGTGGAGACCCGGGCTGGGAAGTTGGCCGGTGGGCTCATGATGTAAAGAGGAGTTTGTTATTTACTGAACCCCCTCTGCCTCCTCACCACACTCACAGCATCCCCATGAGGTTGGAATGCTTCCTGCCGCATTGTATAGAGAAGAATACCAGGGCTCAGCAAGGTTCCTGAGTTTGCCCGAGGAGGTTGCACAGCCAGAGGTAAAGACTACCCGTTGTTCTTTAAGCTGTGCTGTGTCCTACTGACAATGCTGACCACCCACTGAGCACCTTCTACTGCCAAGGATGTAGCCCCTCAGTCACCCTGTAAGATTGGTCCTATCAAGCTTATTTCCACCCAAGGAAACAGAGGCTCAGAGATGTGAGGCAACTTGCCCGAGTTGATGTGCATTGAAAACGGAATCTGACTCCCAAACCTGGGCCTTCGACCACTCTGCAGCACCAACGAGCCCAGAATGATGGCCCTGATGGGGGATGAGAAGGTTCTTACCTCTTTGATGAAATTCATGAAGCGGCCGCCAAAGCGCCAAGCCTTGTGCCGGTGGCACTGCAGAGAGTTCACAGTCATCTGTGGTGCCCGCTGGTAGCACACAGACACGATGTGGACGGCGTCATACAGTAAGGCGGCGTCAGTCTGGGGAGGAGGGCCTGCCTGAGAACAGCTCCCGAGAGTTCTTCGCCCACCCTGACCTGTCCCCCTTTCCCCACCACAAGCACACTGGGTCCCAGTGAAGAAAAGGCCATGAGGCTCTAGAAGTGACTTTGTCCATGCCCCTGGTGAGAGGGCAGGCTTGGGCTGACTCTGCTGCTCTGTAGACACCTGACTCCCACCCTCTACAGCTCAGACCTTCTGGAAGTCCCTCTCACCTCATCTACTGCCTTGCTGTTGCCTAGACTGGCTCACACCATCTCCTCCTGTCTCCCCAGCTTCTGCTGGTCACAGCAGAAAGTCCTCCATGCTCAGGACCCACTGGTTCTTATCCTAGTTCTCTGTAACCAGCTGTTTATGTGTCTGTACTCCCAACCTTGGGATGGACTATGTCTGACTCCTGTGTGTCCTAGGCCTTAGCATAACGTCCACCTGACACATGGCAGGTCAGGAGGACGGGAGTGGTGGGAGGGAAGAAAGAAATGGGAAGGGAGGAGAGAAGGAAGGAAGGAGAGATGGGAAGGAGGAAGGAAGGAAGGAAGGAAGGAAGGAAGGAAGGAAGGAAGGAAGGAAGGAAAGGAGGAAGGAAAGGAGGGAGGGAGGGAGGAAGGAAAGGAAGAAAGGAAGGAAGGAAGGAAGGAAGGAAGGGAGGAAGGAAGGAAGGGAGGAAGGAAGGAAGGGAGGGAGGGAGGGAGGGAGGAAGGAAGGAAAGGAAAGGAGGGAGGGAGGGAGGAAGAAAGGAAAGAGGGAGGGAGGGAGGGAAGGAAGGAAGGAAGGAAGGAAGGAAGGAAGGAAGGAAGGAAGGAAGGAAGGGAAGGAGGGAGGGAGGGAGGGAGGGATAGAGAGAAGGAAGGGGAGCCCCGGGTCTGGCCCGCCCTGCGGCTGTACCATCATCACTCCGTCCAACAGACCGGACTCAACCCGGGGCGCTGCCTGTAGCCGCTCCATGGACCACTTCTCCACGATGGCTGAGACGTGGGGGTTGTCCACGTTGAGGATCCGGAACCCTGTCAGGTTCACCCCTGAGTAGCGGTAGGGCTCCAGGTCTAACGCGTAAAGATCCTGAGAAAGAGAGGTTCATGGAAATAAAGGAGTGTCCACTGTGAGCTCCAGCCATTGCCTTACACTCCCTGCTGTCCCCAGAGCCCTCCTGCAGCTCTGGGGGAGGTGAGGCCAGTGGTGGGGTGCCCCACAGGAACACTGCACTTGGAGTCAACTGGAACCTCCTGTCTGCCTGGTGGCCGACCCCATGTGCTCACTGACGGGCTTCTCAGCCTGTTTCTTCATCTACCAAATGGGGATAGTGCCTTCTTTATAAAACCTGGTGAAGCAGTTCATAGAAAATGCTTGATCATAGTCATAATGGTCATTTTCTCCAATGGGGGAGGCCCTCGTTGTGGTGCTGGTTCTGGGCATCTCCAAGTCACCCAGACTGAGACTGAAGAAAGTATTTTATTCCCCCAAATAGGGTGTTTTAGAAGTTTTTGCTTACAGGGACTCAAAAAAGCACAACGTGCCCTTGGCTCTCTGCCTTGTCTCACCCCGCCTCCGAGGAGCTGCTGACTGCTGGTCAGCCTGCCTGTCTGTGGGCCAGGTCAGGTCCAGTTTGGTGCAATGGGCAGGCCCTGGTCTAAGGGCCAGAAAGACAGGCCTTAATGCATGGGGCAGCCCAGCTTCAGCCCCTCCCTGCAGCCCCGGGGCAGGGAGTGCAGACACAGAGGGAGAAGCCAGGTGCTAAGCCGAAAAGAGATGGTGTGTGGTGGGGAGTGTTGGAGGGGGAAGGTAGCATGAAGAGCAGAGCGGAACTCTGTTCTGTTAAGAAAACTCACCCCAAACTTGGACTTAAGGCAGGAGAACTGCATGAAAACATGGTCTACCTGCCCACCCAGGACTGTGTGATTCTCCAGAGAACATACTTGGGCTTGGGCGTGGCTTTACTCTCAGCCAACGCTTAAGGCCCAGGCTCTGGGTTCACTTGTACATATTTGTAAAAAAGATGATCCCTACTGTGGTGGTTTTATTGCCCTGTAGGACATTAATTCATTTTGTACCTAACCTAGCAGCCTTATTCTGTTCCTCTCACCCCCAAATACCTAGACACCCCATCCGCTAAAAGCTTTTTGAGTTAGCACTGACATCCTACTGGTGCCCTTGTTGATGAGTTGATTACACGTTTGACACGCTTCATTCTATGTTTTTAACTGTTTACAAAAATATACTTTGACACCCTAGGCTGATCCCATCCCACTAATGGGGAAACTGAGTCTAAAGGTCATTGTCTGAGCTCCTCCTTATCTATTGTTTATTCTTCTCCAAACTCGCCCTTCGTCAAGCTGCCTTCCACCCTGACCCCTCATCCATCCTCTCTCCTAGGTCCTCAGGCTTAGTCACTCCACCCCATGCTGAGAGAGAGTGCTCGGAGACACTGTCCTTGCCTGTGCGTGGCTGCAGACCTCAGAAGGAACACCCAGCCCCACCATAGTCCCTGCTTTGGCTGAGCCGATGATGGCTCATGGAAAGGTGACAAGTGATGATACCTGGAGCCATGGAGCAGTGCTTCCCCTGCGCTGCCTTCCTCTGGTCTCCAAGCTCCTCCTAACTGATGCTGAACTCATCCTGTTCTTGAGCCCCCCAGAATGGCTTCCTTCTGGGGTGCGCTGTGTTGATTTCCTTGTGGGAGGTTTAGGGAGCAGGGGAGAGGCTTAGACAGACTTGAGCACAAGCAAGAAAGTTCAGTCCCAGCCTTGCTCAACCAAAATATGGCCAGGATTTGGGAAGGGGAAGGGAAAGGGGCTGGGTGGAAGCAGGAAGCAGGAAGCAGGGTCTTGAGCAGATGGGCGATCTCCCTTGAAATGGCCAGAGTGTTTATATGGCTTTAATCTCAGTGGGGGTGGAGGGTGGTCACTGAGTTCAGTCCTACACAATGGAGTATATCATCCAATCTTTACAATCTCTTGTAAAGTGGGTACTTAGTAGTATTTCCTTTATATGAATGAGAAAACAACCTTGAGGGGTGAAGGAAGTTGCTTAAGGTCATAAAGCTCATGAAGGCAGAGCAGAATCTGTTTCAATGGTGTTTTGGAGCTGGCTCACACTGGCTTGTGAAAGCTAATTGTTAGTACTTCTGCCTGACTCTGTGTTAAGTGGCATCACATTGGTAGTTTCATATTGGTTATCATAAAAGTTTTTTCCTTTGTGACAGAGACAAAGAGAGAGTCAGAGAGAGGAACAGATAGGGACAGACATGCAGGAATGGAGAGAGATGAGAAACATCAATTCTTCGTTGCAGCTCCTTTAGTTGTTCAATGCTTGCTTTCTCATATGTGCCTTGACCAGGGGGTTCCAGCAGAGCAAGTTGCCCCCTTTCTCAAGCCAGCAATCTTGGGCTCGTGCCAGCGACCATTGGGTCATTTCTATGATCCCACGCTGAAGCCAGTGACCCTGTGCTCAAGCTGGTGAGCCCACACTCAAGCCGGATGAGCCTGCGCTCAAGCCAGCGACCTTGGGATTTCGAACCTGGGTCTTCCATGTCCCAGTCAGATGCTCTACCCACTGCAACCACCACCTGGTCAGGCTAACATAGGAGAATTTACACCATGGAAATTAGCAAGCACTACAAATCCAGGATCTCTCCCCCTTTTGGAGAGCTGTTTGTACACATTTACTAGTACACTGTTGTCTGTCCTGTTCAAAAATCCCTGTGCTTTATGTCCCTAGTTGTTGTCAAACATAACATATGTATCCGAATTGTCTTTGGAGCCTTTTGCAGAACGTCATAGAAAGTTAGAGTGGGGCCTGGTACATCTATGTATTAAGAAAGCCACTAATCTAAGCTATTACTTCTTACTGGGAAACACACAGACATAGAGGTCTGAGTTTAGATGGGGATACCTGTGGAATCAGGAGGGGAGCAGCAAGGAGGGGGAACACAGCCAGCAGGAAAGCTTCCCTTCCCGCAGCTCCTCCCTGAGCACAGCTCATTGAGGTGGCCCAGGGAATGGTGAGGAATATATACCACAGGGCCCGGCTGTCTGGGTTCAAGTCTCATCTACAATCCTTACCTCAATTTCCTCATCTGCAAAGTGGGGATGATAGTAATACCTACCATATAGGGTTGTCATGAAGAAGAAATGGCTTAATCGATGTACTGAGAAGATGTCTGGTGCATGGTATACATACTTTATATAAATGTGACAAATATTCATATTCTGCCTTCTCTGGTGGTGGGTGTGATGTCTATTGGACATAGCCCCAGTGACATTATTGGGTTATTGGAGGAGAGAGGCCGACATGAGCTGGGTCCTTCCTGCCTTACCCCCTCTTGGCAACATAACAATCATGATGAGCTAATGTTTACTGAGCACCCATAAGCCTCAGAACAACAGACCTTGTTCTAAGTGCCTTCTATGTATTAACTCAGTTCACATTTCCACCTTACTAGGAGGGTATTATCACCCCATTTATGAATCCAACACTGTCACTCATATTTCAATGAATCCTTCTTGCTTTCTCAGTAAAAAGTGTGAATTCTTAGTATAGTTTACACAGCTCTTGGCTCCTCTGCCCTCACTTTTCTCCCCCATACCCTTCCAATTTCTGCCCAGGAACACCAGTCTACTTCCATCCTCCTTTCCCTTTCCTTGCTGGCCCCTGGCCCTATCCTGAAACTTCTCATTCCTTGAGCCAGTGTCTTTGTGTGTATTCTATCCTTAGGCTAGAACACTAGTTTTTTCAACTCTTCTTGGATGGGCTATTCTCTGAGGTTCAGCTCAAGTGTCACCTCTTCCAGGAAGCCTTCTTGACTATCCTCTACATATGTGTGATAGGGTGAGTCGGGGTGCTTCTGCTCTTATCCTGGGCCTCTGGGATTTAACTCCAATGGTAACAATTGTCTCTGTCTGCTTCTGTCTTCTCTATGAACCCTTGAGCCAAATACACCTGTCAATCAAAGTGAAAATAAGGTTCAGCCCGCCGAGTAGCTTTCTGGGGCATCTACACATCACTGGGAAGAGTGTGAGTTGGAGAGATTTGTGTTTTATATCCACCTCTCAGGGGGAGCTCTTTATGGGGCTGAAAGTTTCGAGTGGTTTGGTAAATTACCTGGGATGGAGGATGAAACCCTCAAAGGTGATTGTTTCAGGAACAGGAGATCTTACTTAAACCACTTTTGAAGGAGATAGGCCTGGGGAGATAGAGGGCTTTTGTTTTGCGAAGCAGTGTCTGCAAGTCTGGGGCCAGAGCTGAACTGCTGGGGCCATAGAAGAGAAGCTGAGCTCTGCCGCCAGGGGGCACCCTCATTGCTCTTCCTTGCACAGGGCTCAGCCTGTTTTCCCATTCATTGTGGACCTGACACCTAAGGCCTGAAAGATGAGGAAGCATTCGCCTGCTTAGGGCCTATGCAACATGGTTTCCCCTCGTCTCGGACCAGAGGACCACTGGACTCAGTGGGAAGGGTGCATCTCTGGTTTTAGTGGGGGTTGGGATACTGGTGATAATAGCCCTTTGGATCCCCAGATGCATCCTTCGGTCTGCTGACACTTACACAGAGGCTGTAGGCAATCACAGCCTGGGAGGTGCCACAAAGGGGTGGCAGTGCTGGGGTCACCTTCTTCCCTGTCACCTCGAGCCTGGGCTTAGCTACAAAATGCTCTCGGGCTTGTGGCACCAAATGCGCCATCCCTGTGACATGGGGGCAGTGACAACAGGGAGCTGGTAAAGAGGCATCTTTGTCCAGCTCTGATGTTTTTTATCCAAACTGCCCCAGGCTGAGACCCCAAATGCTGTCTGTACACAGTGAACTGTGAGCAACCTTGCTGCTTGGAAAAAAGTTGCTGTTCTCCATGCCAAATGTTGACACACTGAATTCAGTATCGGCGAGGGACCTTTTAGAAACATTCAGCATAACATAATAGACTAATTCATTAGCACCCCATGGGCCTGACTGGGTAGAAGCTGAAGCTCGGAAAACATCGCCTTAAGGAATGACAGATGAAAATATCTTCCCCATGATATAACTGTTATTGCTGAGAAGTGGCATTAATTGTGATTGCTTATCTATTAATTTATTATAATTCTTTTTTTTTTTATTTTACCTCCAGGCTTTTACCTACATATGACATGTACCAGGGGCTCAGCTGGGGCTGATTAATGTGAGGTTATCTGGGAATGGCTCAAAGCTGGCTGGGACAGATAATGACAGCTGGGGTAATTAACATGTCTTCTGCATGGGAGAAGCAAATTTGGAGATTTTTTTAGAGATGAAGAGTTGGTGACATGGGTTTCCTGGAGGGAGGGAGGTAAATGCCAAATGCCACTGCCTTGCCAATATAGCCCATGACTGACCAATGGGCAGAAGTAGAATCACCAGGGAGATGCTTAAGCCAACAGGGCTGGAAGGAGAGTCCTGTAGTTGGAGCTGGAAGCAGGACATGGGCCAGGGGAGAGGACCCAAGGGACATAGCTGATGCCCTGGTGCATCGGGGCCATATACTACAATGTAGAAGTGTTTGTATTGTGGGGGCTATGCTTCTCGGCAAAGATCTATTCTCCTTTCCTCTCAGAGAGGTGGGAGGAGGAAGGGTTGGAACAGCATGGGAAAGACTGGAAGTTAGAAACCAAGGCCTCTGTCACTGATCTGCTTTGAGATTCTGGGCAGATTACTCAACCTCTCTGGTCTCAGACTTTCCCATCAATCAATAGGGAATGCAAACTCTGCTCTGTGAAGAGAAAAATCAGTGATGTGGAGAAAGGGCTTTAGAAGCTGTGAAGTGTGGGCGCTGTTGGAATTTGTGGAGGCTCTATTACCCCTATTAGTGGCCAGGATCATCGCAGCCAGCTCTGTAGAATGGGAGCCGGCCAGAGGAGGCTGGCCAGTGCTTCCCACAGGCTTTCGGCATGACAGGCTTCAGCAGGGGGCTTGGAGCTGAACAGCTCCCAGCTGGTAACAAACCTGCTCTGCATCTTTCTTGCTGAGTGACCTCTCTGAGCCTCAGTTTCTATTTTTCCGTAAAGCCGGGAGAGCCAGACCTCCTTTGGAGAGCTGGATTTGGATGAGATGAGGTATGCTGAGTACACAGAAAACACAAGCAGGAGTTTATTTAATTAATCGATCTAACTCATACAGAGAACAAAATGCCAAGCACTTTTCTAAGCACTTTACTGATGTCAACAGATTTCATGCTCAGCGTAACCATCCTGTGGCGTAGTACTGTTCTTGGACAATGTTATAGATGGGGAAATGAGGCAGAGGGAGGTGGCCTGCCCGAGGAAGTGAAAGAATCTCAATTATAACTCAGGCATACAGACCGGCACCATAGTCCATGGTCTTAACTGTTGCTGTGATGAAGGTGCTGATAATTTCACTAATTACTTACTACTTTGTATTGTAGTCATTCATTTATTCAATCAGGCATTCATGAACACCTACTATATACCAGGCATTATTTGGGCACTAGAGATATAGAGGTAAATTGGGCACAGCCCTTGATCCTTACATGCACGAAGGAAGCCTGCTAGCTGGTGAGCTTTGTGTTCAATCCATCTCTGCCCATCCCTTCCCATCCAAGTGCCGATCTTAGAACCTGGGGCCTGCCGGGCATTTGTATATGGCAGCTGGATAGGTGAGTAAATGAAGACTGAATTAAAGAACTGAAAAGTTAAGAGATGCAGACACTGTCTTGGCCTAGAGGAGAGTCCCTGGGGTGCCATGATCCTGCCTTGCTCCTCCCTCCAAGAACTCTAACTGTGACCCTAGTTGGGCAATAGCATTAAAGTGGAGCGCACTGAGGTGATGTCTTTTCCAGACTCTTGTTTAGAAGCTGGGCCACTGGGCTGTGGGGCCAAATCCTTAGGCCATGTTGTTTCTCAGCTGCCTGAGGAGACAGCCCTTCTGGCCTTGGAGTGAAACATGAGCCACGTAGAGATGGTTTTAACTGGATGTTTGGAGCTAGAATTTGGAACAAGGGTTAGAGAGGGCTTATCCACAGGCCTTGTGTGGACAGAATGGAGGAGGGGCCATACTCAGGGTGGGCGAATAAGATGTGTGGATTTTGGGCCTACTGCTTCTAAAGGACACTCCCAGTGCTTCATGCCTACTGCTTGGTGGCCATGCCTTGGATTCTGTGAGTCTCCTGTGCTCCCCTTCCCACCAACAGACCTCAGCTAATTGGCCAAGGAGTGGTTGCCTGTCCCAAGGGTGGCTTTTTCCCAATCTAGTTGATGACCCAGACTCCATCCTGGAGATATTTTAAAATGTGGGGTGGTATTTATTTATCTGTCACCAAGCCTGGAAATTAGAGGGTGAGAACATTTATGGTGGGCAGAACATTCTGGATTGATGAACTATTCAGCCCCAAATGCCTATATAGCACCCCAGTGACTGGGGGAAAGTAGGTAACACTCAGAGAATGGTGTGATGAGAAGTAGCAGAAGCAGAATGGATGGTCGGGTGGGGTGTGACGAGCCCAGGGCAGCTGTGATGTGCTGGAGTTTCCAGGAATGGAGACTTTGATTAAGGAGCAGAGA
This sequence comes from Rhynchonycteris naso, assembly GCA_037038555.1. NCBI lineage: Eukaryota > Metazoa > Chordata > Mammalia > Chiroptera > Emballonuridae > Rhynchonycteris > Rhynchonycteris naso. Next base: position 209,883,271 of record CM072997.1, on the reverse strand, counting down.
CCAAGGTAGGGGAGGAAGCAACGGGGCAAGAAGTGGGGACAGGAGGGACACTGGCTGAGTCTCAGTGCAAAGGGTTGGAACCATCATCCCATCATGTCCAGAGTTGCTTTGGGTCTAGAACCACCCTCCCTGTCTGTTCTTGTGTCCTGATGGTTGATTCTCAAACCCCTAATGACTTGAGATGACTTGAATGAGTTCTGTTCCTTGAAACAAAAAAAGACCAAATGAAGTATCGGAGGCCCTGAAACATCACAACCACTTATTCCCATTTTACAGACAAGAAAACTGAGGCCCAGGGAGGTTAAGTAGTCTTTTCAAACAGAAGTAGAATATTGGGACATGGTGGCTTCATCCCCCCTCCTCTCATCCTGATCTGTGCTCCCAGGCTTGCTCCTCTCTCACTGTGCGGGAGTCATGTGGAGGGTGGATGGGCATGGTGTGCAGTGGACCTCAGCAGTCCCGGCCGATCTACCTGCTCCTACCGTGTCCCCTTGTACCTCCTTTGTATGTTCCCATCAAAGGCTTTGTCACAGCAACTCAGAGCGGTGAAAACTCAGAGAGGTGAGCCAGCAGGATACAAGTGTGAGAAGAAAGCGCTGAGTTACTGACACAGGGACGAATGGGACCCCTAAAGGCCGGAAGTTGGTCTCAGCACTCTTGAAGCCCTGGATGGAATGGACAGGGCTGTCATGCTGGCACAGGGCCTTGGGCTCTTGGGGTACCACACCCAGCTTCCCAGCCTTGCTCCTCTGCCTTGCACCCAGCTTCAAACAGCATGTCGGCCTCATGCCCCAGCCTCCAGTGACTTTCTGGGACACAGCATGGCTGGGAGAAGATGGCTTGGGTGGGCAGGAATCCAGAAGGGACTCAGTTACCAGCTTCTGGGATTCTTTTCTCCTTACACAGTCCCACACAGGTCCCCAGATCTGAGGTCTGGATCAGGACAATGCAGTGTGGCTCGAGAGCTCTGCCATGGACCCAGGGGGCAGTGGGTACGGGGTGCAGGAAGGTGACAAAAAAGTGGTGTGTTGGTAAATGCTTAATAAACAGCTCTCAGGACAGAGGGAAGTGAAAAAAGAAACCTTATTTGTAGCTTTTGCCGCCTCCTGTAGTATGAATACTCCCACAGTGGCCAATCTCAAGCCATCCAGGTGATATTACTAAACGTGGAGTTGGGAAGAACAAACACAACTGGCTCTCACAGTCTGCCAGAGCAAGTCGGCTCCAGCACTCCACTGAAGAGCTAACCTGCCTCTTAGCCTCTGCTTGTGCTGATTCCTCTATGTGGCATACCTTTCTTCTTTTTCCTTGGTGAATTCCTACTGATCCTTCAAGGCCTAGCTCAAGCATCTGCTTTCTGATAAAGACTGCCTCAAATTTCCCCCCTTCTGCTAGGCCCTCAGCATCTGGCATCCCCCTCCACTGTGCCCCGTGTGATGGCACAAGCCTGCTGTGTAAGTCGGACACAGAGATACAGATGAACAGGGCGGGGGCTCCTTGAGGACTGGGCCGCAGTGTTGGTCATCTTGGGATAACTTTGCTGAGCACAGAGCTCGGAGAGGAATGCTTACTGGGCACCGGATGAATGAAGGAATAGTCAGAGGCCTACAGGGCTGGAGCAGCGAGGCCGGAGCAGCGAGGTTAATGCAGACAGCCAGAGCTTGTTTCAGCAACAGGGTGATTAGCAATGCTGTCACTTGTGCCAGACCCGGGCTGGGTGAAAGAGTCCACCCCGAGCCCCTGCGAGGTCACAAGGTGTCTGGATCCAAGGCATGGTGTCTGGGTGTTGGTGCCCCTTTGGCACAGGGATGTCTTTGTTCCACTGATCTCAGACCACAACTAATTATCCTAATGGGTTTAAATGGCCCTAAATGTTCTCAGAGTTTGGACAAGACCCATTTGGAGCCTGTAGGTGGGCTGGCCCAGCTGACAGTGAGTGGGCAGACTGCATCATGGATGCTATAGGAATTCAAAGTGGCCATTATTGTTGTTGTTAGAGGCCTGAGACATGCATGGGGAAGTGTGGGCCAGGGCCAAGGGTCAACATAATGCGAGCTAATATTCCTATAGCTATTGCATGAACCAGAAACTGCTCTCAGAATTTAGTTTATTAACTCATTGAGTTCTCACAACCATTCTAGGAGGGAGAAGTCATTATTATGCCTATTTTGCAGTGGAAGAAACTGAGGCAGAGAGGTTAAATGACTTCCCCAAAGTCTCACAGCCAGTAGGCAGGGGAGTTCCTGTTCATACCAGGGAGTTGCTGCTCTCAGTCACACATAATGTCACTTCTCAAAATGGGTGGGCCACAAAGACATCCTCATGCCTTTACCTGGGGCCACACTTCCAGCCTCCAGAAGGTAGGTCCGGCCTGGACCTCCTCTGGCTGCAGCACCTGTCCCCACGAGGCTGACCTTGTCCTGAGGAGCCCCGGCCCGCCCCGCCCTGCCCACACCAGGACCCGAAGGTACGTTACCAGAGTGGTGAATATGAAGTGGTAGTACTCGGTCATCATGCCCATGGCCATGGCCTGCGGGAAAGGAGAGTGTCAGCAACCTGCAGGGAGTACCTGAACAGCCCCCACTCCAGTGCCACCCCAGGGGCGTGGACTGGGCGGCGGGACAGACTGGCAGTGGGCTGAGGGAGGCTGGTCACTTGGAGTGGGATATTGTCTGAGACCCCCTCCAAATAGTGACCATGACTGGCTGGCAGACAACAGTGGATTTCACATGGCAGTGAGCAGTATAATCACTTGGGACCAATTAAAATGCAGACTCTTGGGTCACATTCTCCGAAGATTCCGAATTCTGCAGGGCTGGGTAGGGCCTGGCTGCCCATTTTTTTAGTAAGCATCTCTGGGTCTGCCACACAATCCCAATCTGATAGCTTTTCAAGTGGCCTGACTCGCTCAGCTGAGCTCAGCATCGCTGCTCTAGAGATAGGTGTTCAGGGGCCCAGACCCACCAGCCCTGCCAGGCTCAGGAGGGTCTGTCCTCTGCCTCAGCCTCCCAGGAGGGGCTGACCACAAGGCAGGCCACGTGGCTGCCGTGGAATCCTTACATACCACCAGGAAGTCTACATTACATACATTTTATTAGAAGTCTATAATCTATAACACTAATGACCACCAAGCATCTTCTAGAGTTGCTCAGAATGTTGGGCCCACGCAGTGTTCTGGGTGAAAAATGTCACTGGGTCAAGTATACTTAGAAAATGTCGCACATCCTCTTCCCCTCTTGGAGATTTACAGCTTGTACCCAGAGGTTAGAGGCTCGGAGAAGTGCTCAGTAGGCAGACGCGCTTATCTTGTTTAGTTCAGTGTTTAGCTGAGCCCAGAAAGCCTCAGTTTCCTCTCCTGTAAACAGGGCCCAGTAACCAACCCCTCTTCCCAGTGTGTCAGTAAGTGAGGAGCTTTGTGTACCTTGCTCACAGTGCTTCCTTAGAAAACCAGAGTTGTGACTGTCATCACTGTTACACACGCAGGCACACGATAGGGATGCCCTGGCGCAGTTGGCCTGGAGAATGGGGGTTAAGGGATTTCTGAGGAGCAGTGAAGATGTCCCGCACCCAGAGCCGACCATGTGTTGGCACCAGCAAAAACTCGTTCCCTGTCTCATCTCTTTGAGTCCTCCATAACATTATGTGTGTTTGGGGGGCACTCACTCCGTTTGCAGAGAAGGGGATTACTCTGGGGTCACTTGCTCTTGGCAAAAGAAAGATTCAAATTCTCCAATGAGCTTTTTAATCACCGTGTGAAGGAAGTTGGTGTGGGGTTTCCTCTGGGGTAGACAGAAGCTGCCATTTGCTTGGGCACCCCTTGCAGACTCAAGGTGGGGCTTGAACCCCCTTCCCCAGGTCTTGAACACTCCCAGCCCTTGCTCAGCATGGCTTCCACTCTACTCCATGTCCCGTTCCTGCCACCTGCCTCTCAAGGTGTCATGTGTAGGACCCCTCAGTATACCTCCTCCAACTACCAGTGATGCTATGGGACCACATCATTGCCTTTTGCACAAAGCACTGGCTCCAGTCGAAGTGTTTTGGTTTCTCTGTGGCACCCTCGGAAGGGCTGGTGGGCAATTTGTTTCTTTCTTAGGGGGCTGGCAGAGCTTGGCTTTGGTTCCTGGCATGCCACACTGGGCTGTGTCCAGGACCAGGGGCCCATCCAGGATTGGGAGCCATTCTCCTTCCCCACCATCATTGTAGAGCCAAGCAGGTGGTGCCTCCTAGTTATGGGAGAGCAACACGGAGTGCCGCGGGCTATGGCACTCAGTAGGGTTAGTCTCCGGATGAGGCAGTGAGGTGCTCTGGGGGCTGTGTATGATACTCCAGACCTCTCTGTGCCTCTTGGTGTTGTCCTATGTGGCCTCAGGCCCCTCTCTGCAGCCCCTGACTCCTGCCCGCACCGACGTGGCACAGAAAACAGCGTTTACTCAGCACCCTTCCTGCGCCAGGTCTGGCTGTGGCTGCTCAGCCATCATCTTCCTCCATCCTCACACCAACTTGGACTGTAAAAACACTGGGTTTATTTTGTTGCTGGTGAAACTGAGGCTCAGAGAGGCAAAGTGGCCACCCAAGGCCGTATAGCCTGCAAGAGACAGGCTAGGGGTTAAAATGAGGTCTGGTTGACATCATGCCTGTGTATGGGGAAGGGGCAGGCAGATCCCAAGCACCCGTCCTGCTGGCCATGGTACACGCACCTGCTTGAGGATCTGGGCAGCCATGGTGTGGCTGCAGTCAAAGATGATGCGGAATTCCCGGCCTCGCTTCATCTCCTTGAGCAGGGGGCGCGAGTCATCAGAGTCCAGGGGAAGCTGGCGGATCTTCAGGCGGATGTTGTATCTCGATGGAGCCATGATGAGTTCCTGAAGTCTGATGAGCCCTGAGAAGCCCGGGGGCACAAAAGACATGTGTACACACACATGTATACACAGCAACAGGCACCCATAGACTCAGGTATATACACATGCCTGTCTGTGTCTGAAGACGCGGACTCGTGGTCCACAGAGATATGTGCATGTGTAGGCCACAGCTACACGTGTCTAGACACACACACACTAGCACATTCAGGCACAGACATGTGCATTCAGCTGTACATGCCTGCACATGCACATATAGATGTGTGTGCACATACAAACATATGTTTATATGCATGTTGGTACAGACAAGGCATATGCTTGGGCTGATAAATATATGTGTATCTCTGTAGATAAATACGTGTGTACACAGATACATATACACACGTGTAAATTCAAATGTAAGCACAGAGCAAATTCTCACTGACCACGCCCACCTGTTCCTCTGACACAGAATGGGTGCAGAGACTTACGAAGCCTGAACCAGATGCCACGTCCCTTCATCCCCTGCTCCTGCAACATTGTGAGGCACGGGACATAATCTTCCTAAACACTTTTAGCAATCTGCTTCCAGGATGTGGGCATAAGTGGCAGCTTCACACTCATCTGCACCAACAGTTGGACTGGGTAAGTCCAGGTGATATCTGTGTCCAGTCCCTACTCCTATCCCCACTCAATAGCCTCCCCACCTCAGTGGGCAGACTCTTTGGTAAACCTAGCCCATTCTTCCAGGCTTAATGCAACTACCTCCTCCATGAAACCTATCCCTCCTGTTCTGTGCAGACAAGATCTCCTCCTCCCCCAACTCAGTGGTCTTATCCCTAAGCATTAGCTTCCTCTGGCCTCATCTCACTCCTCAGGTCCTGTCCCAAACTCCTTAACATGAGAGGCTGGGTCCCCACTGCCCCAGTACAGGGCCTGGCATGACACTTAAGTAGTTCTCAACACAAATTTCCATAATTGGATTGACATACTTTCTTTTTCTCCTCACACTGAAAAATCCATCCTCCACCTTAGCATTTTGCAAAACCACTTAATCTGGGGATTTCCAGGGAAAACTAAATGTCACTTCCTAGAGACAAATGGCTTGCATAGGTCTAATTAAGTTCATTTCCGTCCCTTTTTCAAGGTTCATTCTTGCTTAAGCCTCTCTGCTTTGCCTGGAAGCAAGCCTGCTGGATGCTCTCTCTACCCCCTCCCCAACTGCACTGCAGGGAGGAGCTAAGCCAGCACAGGCCAGGGGACTATACCCACCCCCACCACCACCACTTGCTGGGCTCCCTGCTCCTGCTCAGGGCTTGGCATCTGAGTTCTGGCTGCACTGTGCACTCAGCCAGGCTCCACTCTCCCAATAACAGCATTCTGATTTTCTTCTGGGGAGCCACCCTCCCCTTCTCCAAGTCCACATGACCAGAAAGGATCCATCCCCAGCTCCCAAAACACAGCATGTGGCCCCAGCCTGGCCAGTCGGCATAAGTATGGGCTTAGAGGTGGACATGTGACACCAGCGGCTCCTCTTGGAGTGACTTCCAGAAATGTGCTAGAGTAAATGGCAAGATGTACCCCCTCTTCCGTTTAACACCAAATAAGGAGGAAGTCAACCTGAGAGTCACCACGTGGGACCCGAGAAAGGTCCCAACAGGGCAAAAGTCAGAGAGGCCAGACAAGAGAAAATAAATCCTGATGATACTCATTTGAGCCTCTGAATCAAACAGTACCTGAATTCCTGAACTTTCTAGTTAAGGCAGCCAATAACCACCACCCTCCTACTTTTTTTTTTTCTTTCTTACACTGGTTTGTGCTGGGTTAAAGTTTTTAACCAACTGTCACAGTGTCCTCTGTCTGGACAGTCCCCTATGCTCCCCTACCCCACAAGCAGCCCACTTCAGAAGCTTTCCAACAGACAGCCCCGGCTCCCAAAGCTATTTGTAGTACACACCTCCCGGGTGTGTTTGACCTCTCATTCTCATTCCTGAGGGCTGGATGTCAGGAAAGCACTCTGATTGGTGACCTTCATTTCACTGTGCTGAAAAGGGTAGAAATATAACCCTGGGACCTACGCCTCCCAAAGAGCTCTCAAAACAAGCTTTGCCATGGCTGTGGGCATCAGGAAGCTGCCACGCCAGAAGCTCTCAGATCCAGGTGGCAGGGTTGGAAAAGGGTTCTGGGGGCCTAAGAAACTGGATAATAGGGGCCCCGTGCCTCTTAACACCAGACTAGAGAAGAGGACAAGGACATCAGTGGATCTGGTGTCCAAAAGAGGAAAAGGTGTCACAAGCTGCCCCCAAACACATACTCAGCCTTACCCCCACCCAAACTAACCTCAGAAATTCTTAGTTTGGCTGACTGATGCTGCCTACTCACACCTGTCACCCCACAAGGCCCCAAGGGTACACTTTGCTCCCACTTGCTCGGTGTTCAGACTCATGCACAATGTCAGCAGGCACCTGGGCTTTGAGGACCCAGGACACGAGGACCGGAACAGCCTGGATGCTGGTGCAGAGGCCACCAGAGTCTTCTTGTCAACCAAGTGCATTGTTCTGTGTAATGTATGGTGACCCACATCCTCCAGCAGCAAGTGTCAGACCTCCTTCCCATCGGTGTATTCTCGAAGGAGACCAGAGGCTGTCTCAGCCAACCCCGACAGAAGACTCGGCCCTTTTGTTTGCCCGAGACGAGTCTTCCGTCCTGGCTGCTTCCCTAATCAATCTCTCTCAAAATATCTGCAGTGAATCATGTTGTTGGAATAAATATCTGCAGTGAATCATGTTGTTGGAATCATGCTTTTCAGTTACAAAGCACATCTGCATTCATTACCCGGCTTAAGCATCTCCCTGTCCTAGAAAGCATGCAGATTAAGGACTTTTGTTCCAGTGTTACAGATAAAGAAACTGAGGCCTGGAGAGGTTAAGTGGCCCTCTCAAGGTTTTGCAGCATGCTAGCAACAGGGTCAAAATAGAGGTCCAATCTTTTGACACCTCGACCACGTTATCAGGACATAAACCCATCATAAGTCAGGCAGCATCTATGCTATAAAAAGATAACCGCTGTGCTTCCTTCTAGCATGCTGAGAGAGCCATGACTTTGTCTGGGTGGCCATGTGCCAGTCCCATGAGATTGGAAGGAGCCAGTCAATGGCAATCTCATTCCCATCTGACTGTGCTCAGGGTAGTAGGCACACCTAGAAGATGGTTTCTTGGAAGGTTCTAAGACAGATCTTCGTCCCCAATAAAAGGTATGTATGAGCCAAATTAAGAAAAATCCTTATGGCTCCTACAATACCTGAATCCTGTCTTCCAGCCAGGATGTTCTCTCAATAAGATGGCCATGCACAGCCCACCGCCTCATTTTTGCTCAGACTATTCCCTCCTCCTGCTGGGCCCTCAGGACTCCTCTCCTTGTACATCCATCTTCCAGACCCAGCTCCTGTCTCTCTCCTCTGGTCAGCCAGTCCATCCAAGACCACAGAACTTCCTCTCCCCAAGCACCTTTAGTCCCGACTATAAGCGCATGCCACTCAGTTCTTAGCTCTGACGGCCTGGAATGACTGACGACCTCTGGGTGGGCACCTGCTCCCCTACAACATGATTAACTTCTCAAAGTAAAACAGTGTAACTGCATCCTCATTTCTTCCTCCTCATTTCTTCCTCATGTGCCCAACACATACTTTCCTAAAAATTTCATTACAGTTTATTTCAACTTGATTTTCAATTTGATTCAGTTCAGTTCAACACACTTTTATAAACACCTGCACTGTACCAGGCCCTGTGCTATCAACCCTGGAGGTGCAGAAAGCTCATCAGTAGTTCTTAACCTGGGTTCTATCGAAGCCTAGGGGTTCAATGAGTGGGTCTCAGGGGTTCGGAGAAGCCTCTGCCGCGGAGGCCAGAATAAAGTAATACCGTAATTTGTTGTGAGTTCATGCACTTTGTTGGTTTTGTTCTTTGAGCAAGGTGATGTTCATGCACGGCTCATTTTGTGCACCAGTAAAAAAACATATACCTATGTCTTGAATTTGGGGAAAAAATCATATTTTATTTATCACTAAAGAAGGGTTCGGTGAATGTGCATATGAAACTGGTGGGTTTGGTACCTCAAGGTTAAGAACCACTGCTCTAGAGGCAGAAACGGGCTCTGAGACAATCATTCAGCGTGGTAGGTTATGAGAGATAAATCTACAGGGCTGCAGAGACACTGGAGGTGACTTGGAGCTGAGTAGGAGCATTCCTCCATGGCAGAGCCCTTGTGCAGTGAGAGGGGTGGGGTCTCTGCCTCCCCAGGGTCTTCTGTCTGGTGCCTCGGGTATAGCAGGACCCCAACAAATGGTGGTAGAATCCTGAGCTAAGTCAACAACTGTGGAATGTCTTTTCTGAAGGCTTCTCTCCCCATGATTCCCACTCCGCATCAGGAGGTAATCGAACTGACACTGAAACACAGGCAGCCGAGAGCTGGAGGGCTCTTTCCAGGCTGGATCCTTTAGCTCTTGACTTGATGCGTGGGCAGAGCAGGCCAGAGGGGTTAAGTGACTTGTCAAGGCCACCCTTTCTTAAGAAGTGGAGCTAAGAAACGACTCGGGACTCGAGTCTTTGGAATTAAAGAGGAGAGGAAACAGCTCCGTGTTGCCCAGCTGTAAGCCTCAGATCTGGCACACATATACAGGTGGGTTTGAGTTCAAAGCCTGCTCTCAGGGCCAGCAGGGCTGGCTGCCACTGCAGATGGAGATGTATGGGGGCAGGCAGGTGTGGGCGTAGGTGCTGGGACCTGGGTGAGTATGCTGAGTACAGATTTGAGAATGCTGCAGGGGGGCGGTGGGTGGGTGAGGGGGGGAGGGATGAGTCAGGAGTGAGGCAGGTACAAGGTAGGCTGGGGCTGAGTGAGGTGGGAGAGGAGCCACTGTGCATAGGGCTGTGAGTGAGCACAGGGATGAATGTCAGTGTGATTGAATGAAGCTTGGGTATGAGAGAGGACATTTCCCCCAGGGACAGCTGACTTGGGTGAGTAGTCAAGAGCCCGATCCTGGGATTCTGCCCCCCTTGCTCCATAACTCTGGCCTGGTCAGGCCTGGCCACCCACCTGTACTGTCATCATAGACCACGGTGGCCGACCGCCACTTGAGGTACTGAACCAGGTCAAGGATGGCGTGGCTGAGAGAGGCATAGTCAGGGTAGAGGTTCACATAGAAGGTGTCCTTGTTGTCCAGCGGGTGGTGCTTCCAGCGCAGCTGGATGTGGGGAACCTCCAGGGCATTGCAGATGGACTGGACGGCGTTGGTGCAGGAGCCCTGTGACGGCCCAAAGATTGCCACCACGCCCAGGGCCAGCTGGTCACAGGCTGCAACAGAGGGCGAGAAAGGATGGTACAGGGGTCAGTGCTGGGTCTTATCAGGCAGCTGGGGGGGTTGGGGGCCACAATTCTGATGATCTCATACACACATGGGTGAAACAGCACCTGGAACACTGTGAGGGCGGATGACTGACAATCTCTCTGAATCTCCGTTTCCTCATCTAGAAACCAAGGTCGTCATAGTTTCTGCCTCATGGGATCATAGGAAGTTGAACAAGATAATGCATATAAGACTCTCAGCACAGCACTCATGAAAGAGAAGTGACGGTTACCTTTGATGTCATCACTGTGATTGGCATCACCAACTATGTACCATGCCCTGTTCTGGGTGGGAACTTGAGAGGCAAATAGAAACAAAATACCTACTTGCTGACGAGTTTTAAACTTAAACCCACAGCCCCGACCTGTTTCCCAAAATCCAACATGTACGTCTCACCTCTCACTCAACATTGCCTCCTGGATGTCTAAGAGGCACCTCAGACAAACATGTCCAAAATGTAATCCCCTCTTCTCCTCCCAGACTCTCTCATCTTGGTAAATGGGGCTCCACTGTCCCACCCAGGGCCTTAGGCCAAAAGCCCTAGTCTGTCTTGATGACTCTTGTTTTCTCATATCCTACATCCTAACCCAGTGGTTCTCAAAGTATGCGCCCTAGAAGATTTCCAGGTGTGCCCTATAGTATTCCAGAGAAATATTTTTGCCTGGTGGGGACCAAAAAACTACAGGGTTTTTAGAGTTTAGATTTTTGAGGGGATAGAGGTGTGGAGAATTGGCTGTAAGCTGACAGTCTACCCAACCCCCCACCTCACTTGCCTGATTAGGTTGCAAAAGGCTGTTAAGCTGTGGTGCTGGATTGTTTGCACTACCCCCCACGCTCCCCGGAAAGACTGGAGGCAAGTTTCTTCTATCCTTTGTTTGGTGTAAAGTTAAGATGATATGTATGGTGGGGGTTTTCTGCACTCAACACAATTAAGAGTAAAGAGAGAAATTCTTCAATGTATTGACAAGAAAATGAGAGTTTGCCTTTCAAATATATGCCCAAACATTGAAGAAATCACTAGGACACATCAGGCTCATGTTTCTCATAAACACAAGAATGAAAAAACTTAACACATTCATGCAGAGACCTGCCGAATTTACTAAATCTTACTAAGAGTGTATCTATCTATATATAAAAAGATAACTTTTTGTTGCTTTTTTATTTTTAACCCCTCTTTTTTACAAATTCTAAAAAGCATAACTCAAAAAAGGTAACATAAAAATGATTTTTAATGTCAGAATAAATTTAATTTTGTCGTATTTATTTCATTTAATTACCATAAAAGCACACTTGAACTTTATATATATTTTTAAATATTTGACTTAATTATTATATCATATTTCTCAGAAATTTGTGTATAGTGCACCTACAATATTTGTAAAATTTTAAATGCACCCCGACTTCAAAAAGTTTGAGAACCACTGTCCTAATCCATCATCGCCTGTTGTTTTACCTTTGAAATATATCATAACCTGACCACTTCTCGCCAGTCCTTCCCTGGCCCAAGCCGCCAGCATCTTTCACTTGGATTCTTGCAGAAGGCTCTTTACTGGCTTCAGCTTCCTCAGTAACTCTCTCTATCGTCTGTTCTGCACTCAGCAGCTGGAATGAGCCTTTCACAATCTAAGTGGATTACATCAGTCCTTAGCTCCAAGCGCTCCCATTCCATTCAGTGTAAAAGCCAATGTTTTAAACAGTGCCCGACAAAGACTTGCTTGTTGTAGGTTCTCTCCATCCCTGTCCCCAACATTAACACCTCCACTACTTTTCTGACTTCCTCTCCCATCCTTCTTTCCTTTTCTCACAGCACTCAAGCCCCACTGGCTTTTAGGATGTTTCTTACGTACACCAAGCACACTCCTGCCTCAGGGTCTTTGCACTTTCTGTTTGCTCTGTCTCAACTGTTCTTCCTTCAGTTCCACATGACTCTCTCCCTCCCTTCCTTCAGGTATCTGTGTCTGTGTGTCTTAATGGAGAGGCATCACTTCCCAACCTTTAAGAGCAATCCCCATCCAACTACACTCCCTCAACCTCGTACCCTGCTCTATCTCTACTAAATGACCACCAGCAGTCTTGTTCATATGCTGACTTCTCCTCCTACTTAAACCACAAGCTCCAAGGAGACAAGGGTTTGGTCTGTGTTGTTTATTGCTATATCCACAGTGCTTCAAACAGTAACCAGGTTGAATAGGTGCTTAATCAACATCTGCCGAGTGAACAAATGCAGAATCCTTGACTTCAAACAGTTCACATTCTTGGGGGAGACCCAAGGACTCAGGCAGATCAGACAGCAGATGCTTCTGGACAAGTCAAGCATCAGTGGGCACAACACAGCATGAAACGAGCAGACCCAGGGCAGCTGGGGCTCAAAGTGGGACAAGGATTGTGCATGGAAGATCCATAAAACGAACCTCTCAGGGGCATACGGCAGCGCCCTGGCAACCACTGCCCTTTCTTCTAGAAACTGTTTCTGTTTTTGGTCTCCTTTGGGCTCCACTGCTTTTTCCACTCCTATCCCATGAGGGGTGGGCGAGTGACTTAGACCCTAGTCTGACCTCCCTGAGTCCACAGCCATTGGTTTAGACTAGAGGATGGTCATGTGACCAGTCAGAGCCAATGGAATGCCACATGAACTTTTGGCATTGAGAAGGGAGTACATTCCCTTTGTAACTGGATCTGGAAGGAGGTAAGATCTGAAGGTACTGTAGTCGCCTTGTACTCACAAAGAAAATACAATGCTTGTCTGTGAATGAGCCAGCGTGGAGGTGAACAGAGCCAAGAGAGAAAGAAATATGAGCCCTGACCAAGTGGAACCTTGGATTTGGGGTACACGAGCCAATACATTCTCTTTTTTGCTTAAGCCAGGTAGGCTTTGGTTTTCTGGCACTTGCAACCGGAAGTGCCCTAAGAGAAAAGCATCAGCAAATTCACCGGCCTGTGGCCACGAGGATGAACTCCATGCGCATGTGTGAACATAGAATGCATAGGAGGCTAGACAGAGAAGCTAAGCATGGATACCCAGTGGATTCAGATGCATCCTGGCTGCCTCAAGGGCCTCTGGGAAAGACCAACCAGGTTTAGGTCCACCCCTAAGATTTGCAGGGCCCAGGGCCAGAGTACAAACGGAGGCCCGTGTACCATATGGCTAAATAGTAAAACAGTATGCTGACAAGCTGTCATATAAAACATGCCCTGTCCTCCCACGTGACAATACAGTTTCATAACAACCTGGAAAGTGGGGATGGAGACTTCTCACATGCAATGACATGAGGACAGGTGGCACCAACCCCCACCCTCTCCCCTTCTCTCTGACCACTGGTTCTACCTTGTATCATAAGGGGCACTGAATTCTCCATTTGGACAGCATGGCCCTTCTGTCTGAGCTCTGTCCACACCTCTGCAAACATCTGCCTCTTGGTCACCCTTAAATAAGGCTAATGAGTGCGACCATGGCAGCACGGTTCCCTCTCTGTAGGACAGCCTGAGGAAGAGGCTCATACTGGGCCACTGGGTAGGAAATTCAAGGTTCTAGACACTTGGAGCAAAGATTAGAGGGGCAGAGCACAGGATCCTAATGGGCAAAGCCCCTCGGTACCACTGACCCCTTGTTCTGCGAGGAGATGTGGGCCAGTTGAGGGTGAGGGCAGCATCTCTAAAGCACAGGCTCTGGGACAGGGGCCCTCTTGCCTGGGTTAAGAGTGGGGCCAAGGGATCTAAGTATACAGGGTAGCTACAAATCAATCAGAATGTGTGGTCTTTGAGTATTTTCCTCTTCACTGACATATACTCTCTCCTCCCTCATTGCTTCCTGGGAATAGAAGATATTATATAAAGTGTGGTTTTATTCCCTGAAATTTGTACTTTTTGCAAGGACACCAGAGAATGCCATTCATGACCTAAGTAAAAGATACAGCACACTGCTGGGTGGGCTAGTTGTTAAGGGTTTGCTGGAACCACCTGGAACGTGGGACAGGGAGCCATGCATGGGAAGCAGCGGGGCCAGTACAGAGAGCATCGCCTGGGTCACCGGGTTTCCTTGTGGCAATGCCAAGTGCAGGAGAGGGTCCAGCGTGGGGACCATGGTGCCTTCCTGGTGCTCCTACATTTGTGGGATCAGACGTCAAGTCAGGGAAACAGTGCTTTGTCCCTTTAATTGTCACCCTCAAGTCAATAAACCTTGGCAGCACTCTGTAATTGTGTGTGTGAGAGAAACTCCAGTGATAATAAATGCTTCAACAATAGGAACTCTAGGTGCATTGGTAAATTGCCCAATTTAGGGACAGTCCCTGAATTGTCCTCCTACTGACTGTTCATGCTGTTCTGCTATCTGGATATGTGGGTGTCTGCTCTCACCACTCTGTCCCCTTAAGAGCAGGTGTTGCCTGAAGGAAGAGTCACTTTGTAGCCTTGCAAGTTGGATATTAACATGGAGGAGATGACGACAGTGAGTGACAGTTGTCCAGGCCTGGTCACTCTTTCTTGCCCACACCAGAGGCCATGGGAACTTGATAAAATCTCTAAGTTTCCCTACTTTCTGCCTCTGTTCTGGACCTTCTTGCTGTTCTCTGATATCCCTGGCTTTTGTCCCATCATCTCCTCTCTCTAACTCTCTCTTTTCCTTCTAGGACCGTTTGATTGATGTCTTAGTGAAACGACTTGTGTGTCTCATTTCCTCTCTCTACCACCTCCAAGAATCTGTGTTTTGGATTTTCCCCTTTGACCTAGGTCTTGAAGCAGGTAGGAAAATGCTTCCCTGCTACCTCTGTCTCACCCAGCTCAACCTCTTAGATCATAGCCCCCTGCAGGCCCGTGGTCTGGGTGTCCACGTTTGATTGAGGCTGGGAGAGTGATGTGGAGGATCATAAGAGTGATCTAGAAAGGGAGTAATTGAGATTTGGACATTGATTGTAGTGATAATGGGAAAGGTAACTGTAATGATAGTTCCAACAATGAAGATCACATTGTGGGGCTATTGAGGATCCTGGTGATGCCATGAATGAAGATGGAATCAATAATAATGTTGATGTTGTAATATAATGGTAGGATGATGATGATGGGATGGATGATGTTCAGTATGTCGGTGCCATGACAGTAATCTGACAATGCCGGTAGAAATAATGTTGGTGATGTGAACATTGATAAGAGAGGAGGCAATGACAATTTTGATGGTGTTGATAAGATTGGTGATGATGAAGGTGTCCATGCCATGTCTGCAGCAATGATGAAGACAGTAAGAATAAGGGTGATAATGTTAGTGATGCTGAGGTTGGTGATGATGAAGATGTTGCTGTCATGGCAGCAACATGATCGTGAGGGTGACAGTAGAGGTGGTGGGGACAATTTTAAGAGTGGAAGTGAAGCCATTATAACTGTGTTGATGGTGGTCTGACGTCAGTCGTGGTGATCATGGTGGTGATATGATGATGATGATGACCACATTGGCTTTCATTCTGTCAGAGATGTAGTGACTAGATCTCAGTGTTGGGTGGCAGGGGGTGGCAGTCCTGCCTCTCACATATTTCTTCTCCTTGGCCTCCCTTCACATTCCTTTCCCTGTCCCCTCATGTTCCTTCCACCCTCTAATAATCTTCCAGTCTGGAGGAACACTGTTTTCTCAAAGGGACCAGGGCTAGGGTTACAGCAGCAGCAGCAGTGACAGCTTTTTCTCCAGATGTTTCCAGGGCAGCAGCCAACCCGTGTTCTGGCAGTCCTGAGCACACACTGCAGTAATTACATTATTTGTGGCTTCAATTTTAAATCCATTTTCTGGTCATTTTACAGTAACTCGGTGGTTCACAGTCATTGCAGGAGTCCACAACCTAAATGCAGTTTCCCCACCCCCTCTCCATGGCAATTTCAGTTATAGCAAAAATTATCCCAATCAATTTGTGTCTTAAAAGGAACTGAGCAGCCCAGAGAATAAGTGAAAGTGGAGGAGCCTGGGGAGCGCTGGGTCGATTCCAGGCCCACGCCGGTCAGGCTTGGAAGAAAACACAGAGGCTCTCTGGGCAGCTGGCTCAAGTGCTGCCTGGCACTTACTTCTCTTTTAACTTTCCACAAAACATTTAAGAATAAAGACAATAAGTGAAAGTCCCTTTTAATGAGGAAAGGTCTCCTGGGCCTCTGTGGGGGGAAGTACTAATTCAACCAGAGCTGGCAGGGCAGGAGATGCCAGGCTCCGCATCCCTGCCTCCCTGCCCCCCACATGGCCCAAGGTGGCTGGACCCAGCTGGTGCAAAAGGGAATGGTGACGGGCACCTCTGCCAAGGGAAAATGAATTATCATTGGGTTAATTGGAATTAGACCCATGCTCACCCCCCTGGAAGAAGCCTGATGATGCTCCTGAGAATTTAAAAAAAAACACCCCAAAATCAAAAGAAAAATAAAGACCACAAGTGAACGGGGTTCTCGGAGGGATGGAGAGTACCCAGTGGGAACATGATCGAACAGCAGACAGGCCTCCCGGGTCAGGCAGTGGTGTTCACAACCACACACGGGGCAGGGGGACATTCAGGGAGAGTGATAACAAAGGGAAGCTACCTACATTTTTTTTATTGAGATATATAGCACATTATAGTAGAAGTGCATTCATTTTTTTAAAAAAAACTTTTTCAGATTTTATTTATTCATTTTTAGAGAGAGAGAGTGAGAGAGAGAGAGGAAAGAGATAGAGAGAAAGGGGGGAGGAGCAGGAAGCATCAACTCCCATATGTGCCTTGACCAGGCAAGCCCAGGGTTTCGAACCGGTGACCTCAGCATTGCAGGTCGGCAGTTTATCCACTGCACCACCACAAGTCAGGCGAAATGCATTCATTTTTAAGCACAGACTTTAAAAACTTTTTACATAGAACTGTACTCACATAACTACTACTTGGGTCAACTATAGCACATTTCCAACATCTAAGAAGGTTTTCTCTGCCCCTTCACATTTTATCCACTGCATTCTCTTCCCTCCCCCAGAGGTAACCACTGTTCATTCACTCAACATTAGGTGTGTGAGGTTCATTCATGATGTTGTGCGCAGCAAGAGTTTGCCTTTTTTGTTTGTAACTGCTGATTTGAATTTCATTGTATAACTATGCTCCAATCTATCTATCTTCCTGTCATTGGACTTTTAATTTATTTCCGACTTTTGGCTCTTCTCAATAAAGTGGCTAGGAACATTCCTGCAGGCATATGTTCAGCTTTGGTAGTTACTTCTACACAGTTCTTCTGAGAAACTAAGCCAGTCTTCACTTCCACCGGCATGGTGTAGAAGAAAATGAACCTCAACCCCAACCTTCCCCGTACAGAGAAAATTGATTTGAGACTGATCATAAAGCTATGAAAGGCAGAACAAAAGAGATTCTAGAAGAGAACATAAGAGAGTATCTTCATGACCTTAGGATAGAAAAGAACAGGACACAAAAGGCATTCACCATAATAGAACATATGAGTAAACTGAACTTCTTTAAATTAAGAACTTTGCTCCTTAAAAGATACTACCAAGAGAGTGAAATAGCAAACTCATCTGTAACAGACAGATGCAATACATATGGATACTTCACCAAGGGATCTTATCCAGCATTTAGAAAACACTCCTACAAATCAATAAGACAATGACAAGCAATTCAATTTCCAAAAGTGATTGAAAGACTCTAAAAGGCACTCCAGGGGGAAAAAAAAGATTCAAGTATCTATTAGCATATGAAAAGATGCTCAATATCTCTGGTCATCAGGGAAATAGAAGACAACACCACAATGAGATGCCTACTACACAAACCACCCAAATGACCAAAATTAAAGTAAAACTGATTTTACCAAGAATTGGTAAAGATGTGGGGCCACAGCAAGTGCTGCCCACTGGTGAGGGATAGCAAATCAGCACAGTGACTGGGAAAACTGTTGGGGTGAATATATCATATCTTATGACCTCACACTTCCAATCTTAGGTATACACCTCACAAAAAATGTAAACATCTATGCACTGAAGGACACCTACAAGAATGTTCACAGCAGTGCTATTCTATTGCCCCAACTGGAAGCAAGTCAAATGTCCAACAATTTTTTTTTGTTTTGTTTTATTCAGTTAGAGGAGGGGAGGCAGAGACAGACTCCTGCATGTACCCTGATCAGGATCCACCCAGCAAGCCCACTAAGGGGTGATGCTCTGCCCATTTGGGAGATTGCTTCATTGCTTAGCAACTGAGCTCTTCTTAGTTCCTGAGGCAGAGGTCATGGAACCATCCTCAGCGCCCAGGGTGAACTCGCTCCAATCAAACCATGGCTGCAAAAAAGGGGAAGAGAGAGTGAGAGAGAAAGAGAGAGAGGAAGAGAGAGAGAGAGAGAGAGAGAGAGAGAGAAGGGGGAGGGAAAGAGAAGCAGATAGGCATTTCTCCTGTGTGCCCTGACTAGGAATCAAAATCAGAACATCCACACCCTGGGCTGACGCTCTACCACTGAGCCAACCAGTCAGGGCCTCCAACAGTTACTTTGATTTTGAAAAACTGTGGTATATTTGTATAATAAGAATGTTATGCAACAATGAAGAACAATGAACTGCTGTTTTATTCAACAACAGATGAATCTCACAGATATGTTGTAGAGGGAAAGAAGCAAGACTCAAAAGAGTACACCTTGGAATTCTATTTATTTAAAGCTTAAAACCAGGCAAAACTACTGCATGGCATCAGTAGTCAAAACAATGGTGCTATAGGGCAGCAGGTAAAAGGCAAAGGGCAGAAGAATTGGAGAGTAACCACACCCACACACACCACAGGGCTCAGAAAGACAAGTCCTGACCTTATCTGGGGGCTTGGGGCTTGTGAAGGGCTGCCCTGAGGACAGAAGTTTGAGAGAAGAATGAGTTAGCTAGACGAAAGGCAGTGGAGAGATGAGGTTTACAAGGAAAAAGCAAATTACAAGCAGAGGGCATAGCATGTGCAAAAGCCCTGAGGTGAGAAGAAACCTGGTCCCCTGTGGATGGCAGATATGGCTAGAACCCTGAGGCTGAGGGAGAAAGCTGCATGGCTGTGTCTAGAAGGTCACATTAGGGTTGAACTGGCCATGCCCTTGTGGGCTCTAATGATAACTTAGGGAAAGAAATGGGACATACCACCCAGGGTTTCACGCAAACAAGTCAGGTGACCTGGTAAAGAGTGGAGAGGGGCTGTGGCTTTGGTCATTTGGACCAGTCTGGTTGGACTTCCAGAGGTGAGTGTTTCTGTCTGGGGCCTGCCCACCCATCCCTGGACAGTTCTGTGTTGTGCAGGACTAGGAGTTTCTGCTGGAGGAAGTGCCTCAGAAGGCTCTGAAGCTCTGCCCCAGGATCACTGCTGGCTGGAAGAGGTCCCTCCACTGAATTACAAGGACACCACTAGACAGTTATCGTGTTATTTCAGTGGTTTTTAGAAAAAAAATGGTCAGAAGACTCAGCCTAGCCCTTTGGGGTTGTTCTGCCCACATGGGCCTCTGTGTTCTGACTCCAGGCATTTGTTCTGTGATCTGATCTTTTTACTGAGCAGTTTTGGTTGAATTCAGTCATTTTCTAGATGGACAAGGATGGGCAGAAGGTGGCAGCATGAACTCTCAGCAGGGAGGCGGGTACCTGACTACACAGTGTTGGCTGCAGGGCTGCTGGGGGTAGGGGAGTGAGGAGAACACGAGCAGGGCAGAGGACATGTCAGCACTGGAGAGGGGAGGTGGGCAATGGATCACTCTTTGAGGCTGTTAGGTTGGGATGGCTAGAGGGTGGAATGCCTCTATTTTGAGTGTAGGTTGGCTCTGAGACTCAGGACAATAACCTCAAAAGTGTTAGCATTAGTCATTTTCAATGTTAAGGTCCCTCTAAACCAGTGCACAAGGCAAGGAGAAACAGGGTGGGAGGAACAAGGGCCAGCAGTAGGGAAATGCTTGTAGTTATGAGGCCCCTGACTTGATGGCTCAAGGTGTGGAGAGCAAGTCAATTACTGTAATAAAGGGGATGTCCAATATGGTAGTTCACATACACTGGACATGGATCTAACCACCTCACAAAGTTGTGCCCATTTTGTAGATGAGAAAACTAGAGCACATATTGTCCAAGGTCACACAACTGATATCAGAGTGAACAGAGTGCAAATCCAGGCAGTCTGGCTGCAAACCCATGCTCTGCTGCCTTTCTGTGCTGAACTGTTTACCTATAATGGGGCTTTGTGGGTAAACAGAGCCAGCAGCAGATAGTACCTTGGCAAGTCTGCACTTGGAAGATCAGGAGACCTTGATTAGTGACTCGACCCTTTAGAAAGAACAAGGGTTTCCTGTGGAAAGACCTCGGTTTTCCCAAGATGTATGAATGATGCTGTCCCTAAGCTCAACTGGTAGGAGTCTTGGACAATGATGCTGACTCCCATTCTCCATTCTCATGCCATTCATTCACTGACTCAGTCAATAATAATTTCATTGAGCACTTACTACATATCAGTCATTTAGGTGCAAGGGTTATATTAATTAAAAAGAGCCTTTCTATCAGTTGTGTTGGAGAGAAAGTGAGACACATTAAACACACAATTATTTAACTACTAATTGTGATAACAGCTTTGATAAAGAAAAGCAAGGGGTTATGCTAGCCCATTATGGGAAGGATAACCTAGTCTTCCTGGGAAATGAGCGTCCTTAAGTCAAAGATTTTTAAATAAAGTTCCATGGAACTCTAGGATTCTATGAAAGTTATTTCCAGAGCTTGATAAGCTTTTCAGTTAAATTGCCATTAAATATGTATATAAAGTATATTTTTAAAGACGGTAACAAAAGAGCAGACTTGTATACTCAAATGTACCTTTTTTTCCTTGGAATAAAGTCCTCTCCTTTTTGTGCAGTGATTGAAATTTATTGTAAATGTCTCACTGATGAGGAAGGATAAAGTCCAACATTTTAAAAATAATATTTTTAAAAGGTCAGTTGTGAAAAAATTTTGGTTGAATTTATTACAACTTGATTTTATAAATTATAATTTTCTTATTATTTTATAGCCAAAACAAAATATAAAAACATTAAATACTGAGGTCAATGTCATATTTCAAATGTCATCCATAGCCACTGGAATCAAATTGTCATAGCCGTAGAAGTAGCTTTGTTGTTTTCAGTAAGTCTTTTTATGGGAAGTAATGTTTCACATTCAAACTTATACATATTCTGTTTTATATGCATTTCAAAAGTTTATATTTGGGTAGAATTTTAATTAAATAAAAACAAGGTTGAAAATGTCTTTGAAATCCTGGCTGGTTGGCTCAGTGGTAGAGTATTGGCTCAGTGTGTAGATGTTCTGGGTTCAATTCCTGGTCAGGGAACACAGGAGAGGTAACTATTTGCTTCTCCCCCTCTCCCACTCCTCCTCCTTTTCTCTCTCTCTCTCTCTCTCTCTCTCTCTTTCTTTCCTGCAGCCATGGTTTAATTGGTTTGAGCACATCGCCCTGGGTGCTGAGGATGGCTGGCGGAGCCTCCACCTCAGGTGCTAAAAATAGCTTGGTTGACAGCGGCCCCAGATGGGCAGAGCATTGGTCCCAGACTGGGGTTGCTGGGTAGATCCTGGTTGGGTGTATGTGGGAGTCTGTCTATCTCCATTCCTCTCACTTGGAAAAGAAAAAAGAAAAAGAAAATGTCTTCAGTTTAGGGTGTTAGAGACTTGGGCTGCCCTCCTTACTGCTACCTCCCCAGCCCCATCTCAGGTCCCACTCATCACCCTTCATTTCTTTCCCATAGCCCTTCATTCCTGCATGGCCCCTGACAGTGGTATGGGAACTTCTCATGAACAGCCCACCGTTCCTGGGACTGATGCTGGTCCCAAACCTGAGAGGAAAAAGAATCTAAGCCCCAAACCCATCCAAAACTTTGGGCCGTTTTCAGCACCTTGGACAGGAGACACAGCCTTACATCTGCTTCCGTAGGAAAGAGCAGACGGGGGCAGCAGACTCACCCTTCTTGGTGGCTTCGAAGCTATCGTGGAAATGAATCCTCTGGATGTCATAGGTCAACGTTGTGTTGGGCAGCAGAGTCCTGTTCCTGTTGATGATGTTGGCAGAAAATCGAAAGGCATGCTCCTCCGCGTTCATGACCTGGGCGTTGGGGCCGTCTGCATACTCAAAGATTCCTCCTGAGAGAGATGGGTAAAATTGTGTGTGCTGGAGAAAGAGAGGGCGCTAACAACGATGCTCGGCTCAGAAGGTTTTATGGACAAGCTCCCCCGTACCCCCCGCCCCAGTGTTCAACAATATCGTAGATAATTCCCATATACAGAAATTGTGCTGGAACATAAGAAATATAAAAATCCTTCTAGTTTATTTCCCTCAGCAAGCAAATTTCTGATAACAGAGACTGACAAACAGAGCCAAAATAAAATCACCACCTTAATAATATCGCTATGAAAATTCTCCATAGAGTGCTGGCAAGTAGAATCTACCAGAATATTGCAAGGATGACATACCATGACCATGCAGAGTTGTATTCCAGGAAAGTAAGTGTGGTTCAGTATTAAAAAAATCTATGAATATCATTCTATCACATCAATAGTTCAAAGGAAAAAAAGAAAACATATGACCAACTCACAAAATGCAGGAAGGCATTTGATAAAATTCAATACTTACTGCTGTTATGAATGCTTAATAAACTAGCACCTGGAAGGGTATTTCCTTGAAGAATCTTTAGCTCAAATCAGCCTTTAATATCACACTAATGGTGAAACACTAGGGACAGTCTCATTAAAGAAAAAAGGGGAGGAGAAGAATTCACGCCGCACCATTAATCAATGAAGTAAAAGAGAAAAAGAAGTTAGAAGCATACCTCTTGGAAAGAGAAGCAATTCTTATTTGAAAATGATATACATTGCTTTTTAAAAAAAAAAAAAAAACAACTCTTGCCTGAGCAGATGGTGGCACAGAGGACAGAGCATCGGACTGGGATGCGGAAGACCCAAGTTCGAGACCCCGAGCTCGCCAGCTTGGACCCAAGGTCGTTGGCTTCAGCAAGGGGTGGCTCGGTCTACTGAAGGCCCCCGGTCAAGGCACGTGTGAGAAAGCAATAAATGAACAACTAAGGTGTTGAGATGGCAACGAAAAACTAGTGACTGATGCTTCTCACCTCTCTCTGTTCCTGTCTGTCTATCCCTCTCTCTGACTCTCTCTCTGTCCCTGTAAAAACAAAACAAAACAAAACAAAAAAACAACAACTCTTAAAATAATCTCTAAACACGAAAACTAGAAGGAACTAGTAGAAGATTCAAGTTAAGTGACCAATTAGCACAAATTGATAATGTTGCTTTTATAAAAATATTTATTAACTGATTTTAGAGCAAGAAGTAGTGAGAGAGGCAGAGAAAGAGAAACATTGATTTGTTGTTCCATTTGTTTATGCAGTCATTGGTTGACTCTTGTATGTGCTTTGATGGGGGATCCAACTACCCGTAGCAACCTTGGAGGAGTGGGATGATGCTCTAACCAACTGAGCTACCTGGCCAAGGCCTAATAGTGTTTCTTTATATTAACAGAAATCCATAAGAAAACTTAATGGCAAAATAATTTACCGTATTAACAAAATAGTAAATAACTAACAACAAACCAAATAATAAGTGTGTAATTCTAGTAATAGAAATGAGAAAAATACCTTAAGTGAGAGACAAAGTAGACTTAAATAAAGAGGCATGTCATCTTCCTCGATATGAAGGTTAAAGTAGCAGTTTATTTTTCCAAATAACTTTTTTCAGTTTAATTCAATTCCAATTAGAATCATAGAAGGATATTTCTTTTACTTGACAAATAACTCTAAACTGTGTCAGGAAGACTAAACAGACTAAACAGGAGAAAACAGTCTTAAAGGAGGTGAAAACTGACTTGCACCACCAGATTTAAAATATATCATAAAGCCATAATTAAAACCATGTCCTAATGGCATCTGAAAACACAGACAGATCAATGAAATGAGGTAAAAAGTCCCCAGAAAGAGATTCAAGTAGAGATAAATATTTAAAACACAATAAAAGCCAATTGGAAAAGATGGCTATTTCCAATTAGTAGGTAAAAGATGAATTATTCAGGAATTGTGCTGAGACAATTATTCAACAATTCAGGAGAAATTTAAAGTTAGATTCTGATCTTAAGCTACACATCAAAATAAGTTCCAGATGGACTGAAGTTAAGGAACAAGAAAGTAAGAGAAGGAAGAAAGAAAGAAACCACTATAAAACTGCCAAAAAAAAAAAAAGGAAGAAAATATAGGTGAATATTATACAATATGGAGATGGAGGAGGCTTTCCTAGGCATTTCAATTAAGTCAGAAATGTAGGACAAAGATTGAAAACTCCACAGAAATCATATAAAACTTGTATTTATCAAACCTACCAGAAACAAAATTAAAAGGCAAACAACAAACTCAGAAATAAAGTTGGTAACATATATGACAGCACTGTATAAAGGTTGATGCTCTTATTTTATAAAAAGCACTTAAAACTCAACAAAAAAATATAAACACTCCAATAGAAAAATATGTTAAAAGGCAAGCATAGATGTTTCACAAAAGAAAAAATTAATTAGGAGCTATTGACATATGAAGAAATGTGCATTGTTCCTAATAATAAACCCAGTTTAACCCAACATTGAAATATTTTTGTTTGTTCTTTGCCCATCTCATTGACAAACATGAAATAAATTATAACAACCAGTTTTGGTGAAGGAGTTCGGAAACAGACATTTATCTGTTGGTGAAAGTGGCAACAGATACACCCGTTCCCTGTTGGCCTTTAAAAATATATCAAATGCCTTAAAATGCTCATGCCTTTGACTCAGTATTTTAGTGAGTCCAATGATGGGCACATTGTGCATGGGGTGGGGGAACTAGAGAGGTCCAACACCAAGGAAATAGTCATTGAACTGCAATTTGCTGTAAATTTCCATATACTCTCAAAAATTTCATGACTTGAGAAATCTCCATAATGTATTTTTAAGTAAAAATGGAGGTTAGAAAGCAGTCAATGCTTTCTTTTCCCAGGTCAGAAGAGAAAGAAAAGAAGGGCGATGAGGAGGAAGTTATATCACTGACATAAGAATGAGAGACATTTTAAAACAATACAAGTGAATAGTCCTATGTGGTAGATTGCTTACTTTGTTCTTTATGATTTTTTTATGTTTTCCATATTAAACTTTATTTTTGTTTTCTTAATTTATTTTTAAAATCAATTTTAGCCTGATTGGTGGCAGTGCAGTGAATAGAGCATCAACCTGGGATGCTGAGGTCCCAGGTATGAAACCCTGAGGTTGCAGGCTTGAGTGAAGGCTCACCAGCTTGAGCGTGGGGTTGCCGGCTTGGGTGTGGGATCATTGAAATGACTTCATGGTTGCTGGCTTGAGCCCAAAAGGTTGTTTTGGCTTGAATCCTAAGGCCACTGGCTTGAGCAAGGGGTCACTGGCTTGGCTGGAACCCCCCAGTCAAGGCACATATGAGAAACAATCAATGAATAACTAAAATGATACAACTATGAGTTGGTGTTTCTTATTTCTCTTCCTTCCTGTTCTCCCTCCCTCCCTCGGTTCATCCTTCTCTCCCTCCTTCCCTCTCTCTCTTGCAAAAACAAAACAAAACAAAAAAAAACAGATCGCCTGACCTGTGGTGGTGCAGTGGATAAAGTGTCGACCTGGGAACACTGAGGTCGCCAGTTCAAAACCCTGCACTGGTCTGGTCAAGGCACATATGGGAGTTAATGCTTCCAGCTCCTCCTCTCTCTCTCTCTCTCTTTCTCTCACTCTGTGTCTCCTCTCTAAAATGAATAAAATAAAAATAATAAAAAAAAACCAGATCAACTTTATTGAGGCACTATTTACTTAAAGAAATTCTACACAATTCACCTTGCTTTGTGTACTGTGATTTTTAGGAAATGGACTGAGTTGTGTGACCATCAGTGTAATCCAGTTTCCGAACATTTCCACCACCCGTCAAACCTCCCTCATGCTCACTTACACTCAATCATTGTTTTCACCCCCAGCCCCTGGCAACCACTAATTTACTTTCTGCCTCTAGAGGTTTGTCTTTTCTGGGCATTTCATATACATGGAACGATGCAATTTGTGGTCTTCTGCATCTGGCTTCTTTCACTTAGCATAATGTTTTTGAGGTTTATCTCTGTTTTAGCATATATCAGCTCTTCATTCCTTTTTGTTGTTAAATAATGTTACTTTCTTTGGATGTACCACATTTTATCTACCCATTTACCACCAGTGGATGTGTATTTGGGTTGTTTCAATCATTTTGAAAAATTCCTTTAAAATAGTGAATGTTTTGAAAAGTGAACAAAGAAATCCTCCTTCCCTTGATATTCCAGCAGGCTCACAATTTGTAATGCCTAGTGTGTCTGCATCAATCTGTGTGGGTATTCATAAACATGCTGAGCGCACGGATAAAACAAGACGAGAAGAACGCATCCCCAGACATGGAAAGCTTCTCTCTGAGTTGTGGGGTTATGGGTGACTTTAATTCCCATCCTTATGTTTTTCTGTAGTTTCAGAAAGTTCTGCAGTGAACATGTGTTACATTTCCTATCAGAAAAGCCATCGTGTGATTGTGCGTATATGTTTAATGGGAAATAAATGATCAAAATACCATATGACCCAGTAATTCCACTTCTAGGGTTATAAATTTAGCAAAAGCTAGAGATACGTAAACACATTTATGCATAAAATATTCTTGACATAATATTGGAAAAACAGAAACAATTTAATGTCCAAAAATAGATTACTTGATATATTAAACCCCACCCATATAGCAGGACAACTTTCAGGCATTAATAGCCAGGGTATAGAATGGCTCGATATGGTGTCCATGATTTGTTTCCAAATAATATGGAAAGGGTAGATGGAAAGTGGGTGCAGGTCTGGCAGGGTGGGCCATGGGTTGCTGCAGCTGGGTGGTGGGTCCACAGGGACTCATTCTACCATCCTCCCTCAGTGTATCTGACAGACATCCTCCATGATAAAATATTCTTTACAATCATAGCGTAAGACAAAAAATCACAGATCATGGTAGTGCAACTAGAAAAGAGATAATATTGTTTGCATATGCTTATTGCTGTTCTCTCAAAAGCAGATGAAAACCTAGTAGAAGAGACTAAACAGAAAGCTCATCACGGGGCATGTGTGCAAGCGGAGAAAATCATATAGTCCTCCTTTGCATCCGCAATAAACAGTGAGAAATTATAGGGGAGAAAAGGGAGCCTGTTCTCAACAGCAACAGCAAAAAATAATAATAATAATAATAATAATAATGGTTTACAATAAATGTGCAATTCCTATATCAAGAAAACTACAAAACTTTACTGGGGAACATAAAAAAAGACTTGAATAAATGGCAAGACATAACTTTCTCCTGGAAAGGAAGGCTCAATATTGTAAAGATGTCCGTTCTCTTCAAATTAATTTATAAATTTAATAGAATTCCAATTAAAATAAAAAAGGACATACCAGAAGGGCATACACCAAAATGTTAACAGGGGTTCGCTCTAGGAAGGGAAAAGATAACAGATTGCTTCTGCTTAGGGCTCTTCCCCCCAAGTCTTCCACATTGAGTGATAGCTTTGGTAATAAGGACGAAAGCTTTAAAAAGTGCTCCTAAAGAATACTTAATGACACAAGAAATGCTCATTCTCTCTTCCCCCACCCTCAAGCAACAAAATCATATTACAGTATGATAGCTATTTATCAAAAAGCACATATTTATATTTATAGAAAAAAGACTGGAAGGATTTATACCAGCATGTTACCAGTGAGTATTTCTGGGTAGAAAGCATTTATGGATATTTTAATCTTGTTCTTTGTATTTTCTTGTTATTTTCCAATGATTTATAATAAATAACATATTATCTTTTATTACTTTGAAATGTAGAAATTAAAGAAGAGAGCCTGGGGAGAGGTTTGGTCATTATAAATCCCCATTCCAAATAAGAGTCAAAGGTCGTGGGATAAAGCCATTTCTGAGGGCTTCACACCTTCTTCCTGGCCTCTCTCACCTTGGCCGGTGGGGAGGGGAGAGGAGAGATGATACCACGTCTCAGCCACTGAGACCCAAGCCCAGGGATGGAGGCTCAGTCTCAGAGAGCAATTCAGTTCCATAAACACCTGCTACTCTCTGCCATGTGCCAACCTGTCCCTGGGATCTGGGACCTGGGCCCCTGCTCGTATGAAGGGCTCAGCTGGCAGTAACCAACATGTGAGTGGCGCAGTAGTGAAGAGATTCCCAACTCAGGTTCCAGGGACAGCCATGCCTCAGTCCAAACCTTGGCTACAGCCACTGAAGTTACTCAATGTCTCTGAGATTCCGTTTCTCCATCTGTAAAATGGGGTTGATTCTTATGAGGAAGGGAGGAAACTATAGATGTGTAACACAGGGTGAGGAATTCTTACAGGAGGAGAGAAACAATGCTTTCTAGAAAAACACAATAAGTTTTTTGAGTCTCCACATTCTAGGGCAGGGGTTGAGAACCAGATAGTAAATATTTTGGCTTTGTGGACCAGAAGGTCTACTCAAGTCCACCACTGTAGATAAAAACAGTGACGGACAATATGTAAACAAATGGGTTTGGTGGGGTTTCAAAAAAACTTTATTTACAAAAAAAACAGGTGGCAAGCAGATTTGGTAATCCATACACATGGGCTATAGTTTGTCCCCTGTTTTAAGGGAAGAGCAGCCTTTATCTTAAAGGTTAAAGCACCTTAGGACCTTGATGGAGAAGATATAACTATGGCTGTCCTAAATCCATGTGCCAAAAAACAAAACAGCCCACTGATGAGAGATGTTGAGTTTCTAAACAGGCAGGATGGAAGATAAGGGCCTACAAGAAAGGGTGTAAGTGTGAAGAGGGCTCAAAAACGGGAGAAAGGAGGAGAATATAACCCAGGGCCAAAGGCAGTGAGGCTGGTAAGAAATCCTCCATGCAGGAAGCGGCCCTGTTCGCAGTGGTACCTGTGCCTGGTGCTTAGTTTTCAGTTAGCCAGCACTGTGCTGTCTCCTCCCTTCCTATCAGGACTCATCATTTAGGACAGTATGCTGCAGAAAACTGCCCTAGCTTGTGCTCTTTGGGGAAAGTGAAGGAAGCTGGGCAGTGTGCCCAGCCCGGGATGAATCAGGGCAGAGAGAGGACAGGAGGTGCAAGAGGCGGAATGAGAGAGGAGATGGAAAGTTCAGCAGAGAAGGAAATTGGATCAAGAGGAGATCAGGAGAACCTGGAAGCCCTGGAGCATGCTCAGAGGTGGGAGATATGGTTCCCTACCTTCCAAATGCAGCATCAGGGAGGGAGCCATTCCACTTGAGCATGTAAGGGCAAGGTCACCCCAATCATCTGAATGGCTTGACAGCCAGGCAGCCAATATATGGGTACAGCATAGAGTTCAGAGCAAGTGGGATCTGGACAAAGCAGACCTGGGTTGGAGTCTTGTTTCTAGTCATTCATAGACTGCTTTTTTCTCTAGAGAATTGTCCTGAGTTGAAGGAAGCTACTTTGCCCAGAAGGCTGCACCACTTAACCTCTGCCCTAGGTGCAATTGTCAGCCAATGACTGACTAAAACTGGGGCTCAAAAGGGAGGTCCCTTTGCCTCAAGATGGGGATAATTCTGTGGTGCATGTATACTCCAGAGCCCTTCCCAACAACCCCAACTTTTCATTAGGTAAAGGCCTGATCTTACTTGAGGACACATCTTTGCCCCCAGCCCTGTCTCCTTATACTGCTTTGCTGGCCGCCCTACTGGTTTTTCCTACAGAGCACTCTTTCCCTCATTTCTAGGTATCCAAATCCCTGCCTCAGTGTCTGTATCTAGAGATCCTGACCTAAGATGGGATGACATTACTCCAGCGGGACTATCAACCACACTTACCCGATAGTGCTTTCAGAGGAAGGGAAGGGAGAACTAAACTTCAATTGATAAACCATCAAGGGTTCTTCTTTCTACCCTATCCCTTATCTGGGTCCTCTCACCCCCTTTCTCTTTCATGCAAGGGGCTCCCAAAGCTCAGGGTCTGGGGGTTAGGGTTCTGATTCAAGCTAGGGTTCATGAAAGAAAGGCTGCGTTGGGTTTTGGCTTCTGGAGAGATCAACCCGCCCTGCTCAGAGGCAGCTCCCCCATTCAACTGGCTCCTCTCCATTCTCCCCCTTCCCATACATTCCTCATGATCAGTATTTAAAGAGGCTAATAAGTAGGTTGGCACCGTTGATTAATGCATAATCTTAATCATGATTGCATAGTGTAATTGGCATTAATTTGAAGAGCCAGTTCATTATGAAAATAATTTTCACTGCTTTCTGCTTTAATAAAATGGGAGTAGAGACACCAGGGCTGCTGAGGAAATGGGATAGGGTGTGTGTGTGTGTGTGTGTGTGTGTGTGATGGATCCCAGGAGATATGAGCAGGGGTGGAGCACAGGTACTGCTGGAACATTTCTTCAAACAAAATCTTAAATGGAAGCCCAATGGCAAAAACAAACAGTAACACAAGAACAACTGATTACGTCTAGGGATGATGCTAAGTGCTTTCCACCCACTTCATTTAATACTGACAAGAACCACTACAGCCACGTTAGAGAGACACTATTACTATTTTATTACATAAAAGAAAACTGAGGCCCAGGGTTAAGGATGTTGTTAGAACTAGCACATGGCCAATTTTCTTTTGCAACCAAAGCCATCTTGCTAGAGCCAACAGTTACATTTTCAGGAAGTTTGAAAGCCAGTTATTAGACCATTGGCAGCTCGAAGTTGGCTACAGCAAGAGTGTTTACACCACAGAAATGAGCATATGCTGCAAATCAGGACTCCTTTTCTGAAGAGTGTATTCACTAGCCCACCAGTGCCCAAACCCATTTCTACCACCTGGGTTCTTAAAGATTTGATGCCACAGTTCCTGACAAGGTTCTGTAGTGCCAGGGCTCCGTGGAGCACAGCGTGAAGACCACTGCTAAAAACTAACCTCTCTACAGCCAGTGGAACTCGGGGCAGGGGTTGGGGGAAGCAGGGATAGAACTGGCTTTATTGGGTCTGGCTGATTTGCTCAGTGTTAGAGCATCAGCCCAGCATATGGATGTCCCAGGTTTGATTCTTGGTCAGGGCACACAGGAGAAATGACCATCTGTTTCTCCCTCCCTCCCCCCTTTCTCTCTTCTCCTCCCATAGCATGGCTTGATTGGTTTGAGTGCATTGGCCCTGGGCGCTGAGGATGGTTCCATAGAGCCTCTGCATCAGCTGCTAAAAATAGCTCGGTTGTGAGCACGGCCCCAGATGGGCAGAGCATTGGCTCCAGACTGGGGTTGCCAGATGGATCCCGATCAGGGCGCATGTGGGAGTCTGTTTCTCTATCTCCCCTCCTCTCACTTAGAAAAAGCTGTGCCAACTAGAACCCACTTCCTTCTTCCTCCTTCTACTACAATATGTTGTTGTGTGTGCTGAGAAACACTCTGAATACCCTAAGCATAAATGCCCATATTTTCAAGCTTGCCCTTTTTCTGTCTCTGGAAGTGTGTTCAAATGGTGGAATTTTCTTTCTTCCCAGGAGAGCATGCTCTGATGGCCTGTGTCAAGCTGAATGTGACTTCAAAAACCAAGACAAAGGGTTGTCACTGCTGCTCTGCCATACCTCATCACTCAGGGCCAGGGTCCTGGAGATCGCCCCCTGCCCCCATCCTCTGGGCAGGCAGGTGGCCCTCTGGGCAAATGCCCCCAAGACCCCAAGGCACAGGTCTTAGGGCAGACAGAACAGAAGGCTTAGTCCCTTGATTAAGCTCATGACCTCATGACTGTCTAAGGCTGGCCTGGAGGTGTTACTTTCTCTTGAACAGCTTTGTGCTCTTCATGAGTTTGGCCCTGGCAAAAGCAGCCTGGTCAGCCCAGCTTCGAGCTCAGTGAGCCAGGGAGATCAGGGCCTGCAGTGTGCTGCTACCGTCTGTCTAGCAGCCAAGTCCCAGGAGACATTCACATTCCCAGCACCAGGCCCAGGCACGGTCTGTCCTCCGGGCCTGAGTGTGTGTTCTTTCTTTTCTAGTCTGCTTTGTTCCTCTTCTGAAGTTTCTACGGTGTTGTAGAGATTAATTGAGACGCTGATCAGTGAGATTACTACTAGCAGCCTCTTCCTGGGGCCACCGCCCTGTCTGTTCTGATCAGGGCTGTCTGCTCTCCCTGCCGGGGCCCCTGCGGCTCTCTGCAGCCCGTGGGTTGGAAGAAGCAGGCTCTGCTCTCTGCTGCACCTTAGCCAACACTTCAATAGAGGAACAAGTTGGCTGGCTTTCCCGACTAGGTACAGTATGTTGTTTCTAGAAGATGAGCAGTGCCCAGCAGAAAGGATCATGGGTTTTCTGAGGTTATGGGAAAGAAGGAAAGACAAGAAGTACATGTGTCTCCCCTTTCGCGCATTCGTTCGATCATTCATTCATTTGTTTATTCCCCGAGCAGTTTATTGGCTACAACTGTGAACAAGGCACTATGCTGGACACTAGGTGAGTCAAGAGAGGTCAGGCTTACTCCCAGCCCTTCAGGAGCTCACAGCTTGGAAGAGGAGATGAGAAGAGGGGCACACATAAAAACACTGTAAGGGTAAAAACTCTCCATGTGATGAGAACAGCCTACAAAGCTGGGGAGACTCAGAGGAGAACATTGTAGATGTGTTCACGGAGGAGGCAGCATCTGACCTTTGTGAGGCTGAGCTGTGCAGGGAGTATGGCAGCCGGTGGGGGAGGGGGGGAGCTTGGTTGGCATGGAGGGGGGGATAAAGACTTGTGCTAGGGCAGGGCCAGGCAGGAGGGGAGCTGCAGGGCTTGCTTTTCTAGGGCTGGGCAGTGCCGAGATGATGGAAGGAGGGGCGTCTAGGAGAGGGTGCGGCAAAGATGGCTCTGGAGTCTGGCAGATGAGGGAAGTTCAGTCCAGTGTGTGGACTCTGCAGCTAGTCAGCCTGGGTTTGAATTGATCCCACTCCTTTCCAGATGTATGACCTTTGACAAGTCTTTTCACTGCTCTGTGTCTCTGTTGCACTATTTGAAGATAGGACTATTAATAGCCCTTACAACATAGGGCTATTTGGAAGTTTAAATGGCATAAATCATCTAAGGCACATTGTAAACTCTTGATAAGGTAAAGATGTCACTATTATGAGGTGACAGGAAAGCTGGGGGGGGGCTGAACTGAGATGGGGGCACCACAGAAAGAGCAGATCTGAAGAGAGGATATGTACTCCCACGGGTCCCAGGGGAGGGGCTCCTGATTGAGTGTCGGGGCCTAGTGGCAGTTGTTTTAATTGATCTGGTGATATGTGGAGCTTTGTCTATACAACTCAGGGACATGCAAGTCAAATATTGTAGAATCGACCGCGTTGGGAGGATGGCTGGAGGCTCCTGTGCTGCCCAGAGAACCTGATGACCGATGGGCTGTCATCAGGCGGAGAAGCGGGAGGCAGAGCTGTTGGAAAGGGGGCTGTGGAGGGGCCCAGCGAGTGGCGAGTGCCCTTGCCAGAGGGGCTGGAGGAGTGAATGAAGCTTAAGACTCTCCAGCGACACTGGCGGGACTGTCCCACCTCCTAGATGGGCAGAGCCATCACATAGCCCTCCCTCATGCATGTACCCACAGCAGACGGGCCAGCCTTAAACCTGGCATCGCAGGCCCTTCCCAGTCCAGCCAACTCTCCAGCCTTGGCCCCTCCAGGCAGCATGTCCTCCACCCACTCTGCCTTCTCACCATTCCCTTCCCGCCTCTGTCCCTTCGCATGGGCTCTTCCTCAACCTGGATCAGCATTCCTTCTTTCTCTGTTTCATCCTTGCAAAGCTGGCTTCCAAATTTCTCTTCTGAGCCTTGTAGCAGACACTGTCCTTATGTCCTTGTTCCACTCCAGGGGCCACTTGCACACATTTTCTCTGCACGCCCAGGTGTTCCCTGGCAATGGTGAAGGCATGCCCAGCATGGGACAGGCAACAGGGGACAGGGAGCAGGAGGATCAACCCGTTCCCTTGTCCCTCAGAGGCACAGTCTACATTTCTCAAAGGGCCCCAGCAGGGCTGAACCCAGTCACCCGCAGTGTACTTGCCTGCAGACGCACCTTTCCATCCTTCCTTTCCCTCCTGCGCTTCCCCATGCTTCCTGAGGTTACTGCCCACATAAACTTCTTGTGCCCTAACATTTGCTGGGGGCTGGCCTGCCTGCCTTTGGAGGTCTTGACTGAGTCACCCTCCCTGAGCTCTGAATTCATTCCCCTCTATTCTTACCCATGTTATGATGTTTCCTGTGCCACTCTCCCCTGTAGGCTATGGTCGTCTGGAGGGTGGGCACACACAGCCGTCCTGCCATCTCTCTCCTGCCCCGCCCCCCTGGCCTAACACACTATCTAGTCAAGATATCTTTGTTGCATAAATGCATATGTAAGCACACATGCACACGTGTGCACACACACGCACTCTGCTTGTTTTCAAAAGCTAATTCCAGTTCAGGACTTTGATATTTAAGTGACAAAGCAAAAAACACACAAATATCCTTCAGATCATCTGCCATGAAGACACCCAGCCAGGACACCGGCCCTGCAGGGTTTACTCCCCACCCCAGCCCCAGCAACCCCGGGCTCAGACTAGAGGAGGAAGTTGCTCCTGAGGTGCCCCCAGGGGGCACCCTTCCAGGCCCCTGCCCTTTGCGTGGATGCATTGGGGACTGAAATATAAACAGGGTATTCTGCAATCTGGATAGCTAGGGGACAGAGGTGCTGGGCCCAAACCCCACCTCACCTGCTTAGTTAATGAAGAATTATACCTGATTCTCGCTTGTCCCACCTATGTTCTCAGAAGAGGCTGGAAGCTAGTTTCTTATTGGTGTAAAGTTCGATTTGAATGGTGTGGTGGGGGTTGTCTTTGAGTTCTTTAGGAAACTTAATTGAATTGCTAATGGACCACGTTTTTTCCCTGAATAAAGACGGATGCGCTTTTGGGAGCAGCCACATTACGGCTGAGGAACAGTAGAGACTGTTAGCAGTGGCGTCCTCTCAAACCCATCTGTATGTATATATCTTTAAGTCTCTGTCTATCATTTATTCAATTTCATACCTTTTCCCGTTCGAGACCCCGTAATAGACTCGTTGTGGCTGGACCGTGACATGGATGCATGAAGGGCTGTGTGCCTGACAACGTGGCTGGGTGCCTGGAGAAAGGGGACCTGGTTCTCCCTGGCTGCTGGAGACTTTGCAACCATCTCTAACTGGGGCTCATCTCCAAACCCCGAGGCACCTGCTCCACAGCGGTGCCAGCATCTGGGGAAGAGCCTTGCCACCGGCAGCCCCTCCGTGCAAGCCTGCCCACCCACAGCCTCGCCCTGAGAATGCCAGGAGGCCCAGCCTAAGGCCACTCTGAAGTGGAGGTGGCCTGGGCAGAGGCCCGGCCGGGGAAGCAGAAGCTGGGAAACCAGTAGAGCAGAAAGAAGCAGCCTGTTCTGCATTATTACTCCCATCCTCATCTGTTTTAAATATCAATTGCTATGCAGGTTAAATACTTATTCAGATGCCTTTTAGCTTAAAAGCAAGCTAATTGATCTCTGGAGATCCTGAATGAACAGTGAAGAAACTGCACTAATTACAGAATCAACTTCCACTTCCCTATTTTGTTTTGTTTCCTCTCTGACAATACCACTGGAATGACAGAAGGGGCCTACTGGAGAAAAACACACGCTGCTTTTGTTCGGTTGCAACAACAAACCTGCCCCACAGCCTCCCCGCCCCTTTCCCCCATTGCCTCTGCTTCTGGGGTGAGAGCTCCCAGGTGGGCCTCCTGACAACGTGGCTGGGTGCCTGGAGAAAGGGGACCTGGGTGGGAGCCCTCAAAGGCAGAACTCTAAGATGCCGAACACACGCTACAACATACAGATGATGTACTATAGAATTGTACACTTGAAACCTATATCATTTTATTAACCAATGTAACCCCAGTAAATTCAATTAAAAAAGCCTGACCTGTGGTGGCGCAGTGGATAAAGCGTCGACCTGGGAACACTGAGGTCGCCAGTTCAAAACCCTGCACTGGTCTGGTCAAGGCACATATGGGAGTTGATGCTTCCAGCTCCTCCCCCTTTATCTCTCTCTCTCTCTACCCCCTCTCTAAAATGAATAAATAAAAAAAAGAAATTAAAAATAAAAGATGCTGAAAATATCAGTACAGTTCACCAGTGGCCAGAATCCACTAGAGTTGTCTGCCCTAAGCCTGCATAGCCTGCAGGACACTCCCACGCTTTCAAAGAGAAATAAAACAACATAAATGGTGCCAAAGCTGCTCCAGGTCCACTTCCTGCTCACAGAGGTTGGCTTTCTTTGGGCTCTCAGCTTGTGACTTTGTCTTGGCCTCCTGGGAATAGAGAGTACAATCCAGCTTCACTCTGGCATTGTCTCATCCCTCCCACGGCTCCCTATTCACCAGGGTGACCCCATGCTGTAGCCCCATGGTGCCTAGACCACAGTGGGGGAGCCTGGGTTTCCTCAGCTGGTAACAGTACATCCCTCTCTCCTCCCTAGAGAGATGTATTTTTTCCCCTTGCTCTTCTCACCCTGCCCAGGTTCTGACTCGTCAACTCTGCTGCCTTGAGTAGAACAGAGAATGGGCACCTCTGGCTTGGCTGGAGGGACACCCATGTCCCTGCCCTTGCAGTCAGTGAGCAGGCAGGCTATTGTCTCCCCTGAGCAGGTTTCTTTCCTGCAGGACTTCTCTGGGCATTTACTCCGCTCACGTGCAGCCTCCGAAACGGAGCAAAGCAAGCACATTCCCCAAACTTACTTGACGACCGTGAAAACCTTTTTCGACAGAGCATCTCACTGGAAACAGGCTTTGGGAATCACTGTGTTAAAGTGATTTGGGCAAAAGGTTTTTTCCCTTCTGAGGTGTGAACTGTTCGAAGTTGAGGGCTGGAGCCTTTATGTCTCAGTGCACCCCAACCACCTGGTCCCCAGCCCTGAGCGCCAGAGTCTAGAAAGAACAGAGAAGTTACCACAGCAAAAGTGTTTGATCTCCTTAACACGAGGGGCCCAGGGTGACAGATTGGGTTTGTTACAAGATTGATTCTGGGAGACCAGTGATTGGTTGTTTTAACACAGCTTAGAGGTGTGATTACGCCACTGTCGGTGTACATGTGCCTGTGTGCAAACACCTGGGCAGGTGAGGGCACACATCTCACCTGGAGGAAGGCACAGCAGGGAGGAAAGCAAGGGGAGCCAGTTCATCAGCCCAGTGCTTTGTGCCTCTTTTCCCAAGACACTGGGTTAAAATAAGAGATTTTGATTTAATTTTGATGACTAGCAAATGAGAGTCGTTTCATCTTCACAAGCTGTCGGCTGGGCTCGTACAAAGGAATTCCCCGTGACCTTGTCCCCCACTGACACTGGTAGAGATGTTCAGTCAGCCACTCAGCCCTTCCTTCAGTCAAAAGACATTTCTGTGTGAGCCCCGGGGCACACAGCACATAAACAGTAGGGGAGACCTCTATGCCGGTAACAGCTTGTTATTTCCCCAGAGCTCCTACCGTAGGTCGAAATGATCTCCAACATGAGTTTGTTATCGAGTCTATTGTCTGCTTCTGCCCCCCAGCCCCCCCCCCCCCCCACTACCAGAATATAAGTGCTATACAGAGCTTGTTCTGCACTTTCTCTCAGGGGCTAGATAGAACAATGCATGGCACATAGTAGGCACTCAATATTTCTTAGCTATAAATCAATACGCACAACGCATACAAGTACTATAAACAAAGTGAAAGGGCTAACCAACAAAATTTCAGAGAGGTACATAACACTGGAACGGCAGCTTTTAACCAGAGTTGCTGCCTCAGGGTGGCAGGAGGGGACACCACAGAAAGCAAGAATATAATCTGGGGCTTTTAAGCGGTGGGTCTGTGTGTGAGTGTGTGTGGGATTCCTTACTGGAGCATCCAGATCAGAAAGCTGAACCCTTCTTGCCCAAAGCCAGAAAGACTGATCCTCGCCTCTAGTCACAGGCACTCAGCCCACAGCAGTTTATAGCAGACAGGACAGCAGGTACATTCACAGAACTGGAGCAACATTGCGATCTTGAAATTTGCACAATCTGTCAGCAGCCATGGAGAAAAGAAGTGGCTTGAATTTTTAAAATGCAAGTTTAAAGATACCATCCGCGAAACCCTGCACTTTGAAAAAATGTAGAAAAAGAATTTTCTGCATAAACATCTGGTAGGGATGAGCAGGGGAACCAAGAGCAATTCAGGAGTCATGGTAACGAGACTCACTAACACCCACTTGGCCTGGGTTCTGAGCCTTCTCCACTTATTAGCTCATTTAATCCTCACAACAACCTTATGAGATGGATTCTACTGTGATTCTATCTCTCTCTCTCTTTTTTTTTCCAGAGGAGGAAATAATAGCTCATAGAAGTTAGTGATGTGTCCAAAATCACATAGCTTCTGCAGATCCAGAGTCATGCTCTGCTCTGGGTTTTGACTCAGAAGCCTAAGATTGTAAACAGCACTGGTGATGAAATACAACATCTACCCCCTAGAAACTGTATAGAACCTCCCTCCTAAGCCTCACCTGGGGAAGCTTCTTACCTGGTAGTTAACAGCAGTGCCCACACAGTCCTTAAATCTGTAGGTTTGTCATAAATCAGTGTTGCAAGATTTATGATGAACATAGCTAGCAAACGGTGTGTGACTCTCATTCTAAAATATGGGTTCAGCCATTTCCAACTCATTCTTTCATTGCTTTACAAGGTTATAATTAAACACAACAAAAAAACTTCAGGTAGTTCCAAGTAGAGGAAAGTAGGTCATGAGAACACAACAGAATTTCAAAAAGGACAGATTAAGTAAGTGCCCCTTCCTGGATGGGCCTCGTCCATGCCTGGGTGGGCTGCCTGTTGTCCTCACCCAGGACAGGGTGTTCCAAATCACTCCCAAATGCATGTCCCCTTTGATGAAAGGCTGGCAGCCTCCAGGCTATGGATAAGGGACAGGCTTTTGTCTTGGTAAAAATCTGTCCTCTGATCTACCTTCATGTCCTCCAGATATCTGCAACCCAACATTTCTGAAATCAAATACAGCAGGTTGCCGAATAACATCATTTTGTTCATTCAGTGTTTTGGTGTAATGTTGATGAGATGCTGGAGGAACTTAACTCTTGTTTAGCATATCAGTTGTAAAATTGGTTTCGTTATATGTCATTTCATTGAAGTTCCAAGAACCTATGCTACTGAGGGAGGACTTCCTGTGCAGATTTCCCCCCCAAGCCTACAATTTCCTTGGGCTTTCCATCTCAAGGGAGGGCACCAAGGCCCTTCAGTGGTCCAGGCTGGAAACCTTAGTGCCATCTCTTCCTTACACCTTCCCTGACTTCCTCCTTCCCAGAGGATCAGAGCCCCAGTTTTCTCTTTGACTTCCGACATCTTCATAAACCTGGCCCCGTCTACCTTTCTGCCTTATCTCCCCCTAAACCTCTCCGGCCACATGTGGCTCATCACACCGGTTTCCCAGCTATGCCATGAACTGCCACATCTTTATGCCTTTGCTTGTGACATTTGTTTCTTATTAATGACAACAGAGTATTTGATCCCTACGGGTACTGTGCCAAATGCTTTACAAGCATCGTCTTGTTTAATCTTCACAACATCCCTAAATATTAGATTCTCACTAGGTTATGAATGAGAGAATTGAGGTTCAGATAGAGCAGTAACTTCCCTGCAGTTCATACCTGGAGCCCAGGTGTATCCAGGTGTGTCCTCCCCACACTACACTGATTGGTTCAATCTTTGGTTTGGCATTTACCAGTCACTTTCCATGTCAGTTCTCCAACTGGACCTCAGGGCCATTGTTCAATAGAAGCTTAAAGTGCCTTAGCACAGCCTGGAAACAGTCAGAGGGCCTAGAAGCCACACCTTTGGCCTTGTGTGGCTGAACCCTCAGAGCAGCCCTTCTCTAATTCATTCATCAATTCCCCAGGCATTCATTGAATATGTACTGTGTGTTAAAGTGAATAGGAGCTGATCAGGCAGAGGAGTGAACGTGCTAAATGAGCAAAGGAGCGGTCGGTCGGAGTGGAGCGTGCAAGAGCACAGGCCCCGGCCTCCTAAGCCGTCTCCTCCGAGCATGATTTTTCTCGGTCCCCGACTTGGGAAGATGTGCTGCTTGAGGAACTGCTGCTGCTCCTCAATTCAGCGGCGCTGCACTCTGCTCACAGCTGACCCACTGTGATTGCGTCCCCTGCCCGCATGTCCCAGCAGGCGCTGAAGAGTCCCGTGAGAAAGCGCAGTGCCCTGGCCTGCCCAGGCCCTGTCTGCTGCTAGTGAGCATCCTCACTAGCAGGAGAGAGGCTCCCCGTGCAGAGTAAAGGACGGAACCCCCGTCCTCGTCCTCGCCAGGCCGCCAGCTCCATTCTGGCTGTCAGCAGAAACGCGAAGGCTTGCTGCATGCAGCTCAGCTCCCAGTTTTCAAAAGCAAGGTCTGTGTCCCACCCCCTGCTCAGGTCTATACCCCACCCCCTGCTCAGGTCTATGCCCCACCCCCTGCTCAGGTCTATGTTCCGCCCCCTGCTCAGGTCTATGTCCCGCCCCCTGCTCAGGTCTATGTCCCGCCCCTGCTCAGGTCTATGCCCCGCCCCCTGCTCAGGTCTATGCCCCGCCCCCTGCTCAGGTCTATGCCCCGCCCCCTGCTCAGACCTGGCCCGGGTTAAGCAAGGCTGGGAGGGAATTAAGGAGCTGCAGTGTACTAGCCCCTAAGGCTTCTCGGTGATGACTGCGTAGCCGACTCTGGGAGCTCAGCTTGCCCTTGTCTAATGCCTCGGTTTCCCTAGAAGGAGCAGAGCATAGTGGTTTGGAGCCAGGCTGCTTTGGTGAGGTTCACGTCCCAGCTCAGCCACTAACCAACTGTTACTGCTCCGTGTGTCAGTGCTTACATCTGTGAAATGGGAATTTTGCCTCCTAGTGCTGCTGGGCAGTTTAGAGGAGATAATGGTCAGAAAACCATCGGCCCCATGCCAGACAGAGTGGAGGTGCCATGTGGCCTCTGACTCTCCCTTCCTGCTACTCTCTCTCTGCCTGAGGCTCAGAATAAGGTCTGTTCCTGAACTGACAGTTACTGGGCCAGCCCCTCCTTTTGCCCATGCCTGATTCCCATCTGCTACTGAGGTAGACTTAGGGTCCCCCCTGCATCTATTTCTCAAGCACCTGCCCCTTCTCCCTGTATTGGGTGGGTCCTGGCCTCTTCCCATCCACCTGAAGTTACTGGGGGTCATGTTTCCCCCATGCACCAGCTCCATTCATGCTCAGCCCAGTTCTCCGACAAGGCGGTTGAGCTCAGGCTGGTCCCTGGGTTCTCTGTGCCTCTCTAAGAGGAGCCATGGCTGCCCCAATGCCATTCCCACACCCATGCCTGGGTTTTGCTCCAGCCAAGGCCCTCACACAGCTTGCCTGGTAATGGTTGGGGGAGTAAGCTGATGGGCAAAAAAGAGGCTCCATTTCTCTCTGGGACCAATTTGTGAGTTTTTGGAAGCAGCTCTAGCTCTCCTCTCCATTTCTGCCTGTCTCTGCCCGCCTGCTGCTCCCACTCACTCTATTGGCTGTTAGGATTCTGAAGGAGGCGGC
Source organism: Rhynchonycteris naso (assembly GCA_037038555.1). Lineage (NCBI taxonomy): Eukaryota > Metazoa > Chordata > Mammalia > Chiroptera > Emballonuridae > Rhynchonycteris > Rhynchonycteris naso. Next base: position 209,841,450 of record CM072997.1, on the reverse strand, counting down.
CGGAGGGGTGGGACTCAGCGGTTGTCAGCCAGCCAGTAGGGAAGCAATGCCCAGCCAGTGATGGGAGGGGGGTGGTGGGGGACAGCTTCTGGGGGACTGGGAGGGCTGGAGAGAGGGTGAGTCCTGTGGGCAGACACTGATGCAGAACCACCCACTCTGGCATTCTCTGCTCTTGAAAAGAGACAATAATGCCTGGTGGTTAGGAGCACAACCTGGACTTACACGGAGCCAGGTCTGAGGCTCAGCTCTGTCCTGCCAGTTGCTAACAGGATGGGGAAGCGGTCACCTGTCCCCAGCTCCTCTGCCACCTGCTGGCTGCACAAACCGAGACAAGCCTGTGACACCCTGTGTGTCTCAAAGTCCTTAACTACAGACTTGGGCGGTGATCTCGCGAGTCCATGAGCATAGCCAAATACAATTTAAGTACTATTGTAATTTTCCATGTGACCTTGTAACGTTGTTTAACCTCTCTGAATGGATGTTCTGATTCACCGGGTTTCGTGAGGACTAAATGAGATGCTGCCCGTGTAGCCCACAGCAGACAGCCTGGAGCAGAGAGCACGCTGAGAAATGGCAGTCTGCATTGTTTTTATTACCATATTTCATTGATTACAAATCACGCTCCCACCCCACATTTTAACATCCCTGAAACGAAGATGGGTCTTGAAAGAGGTGATAAGAAAGCACAGTGTCATAGTTTAATTGGTGGCATATTTTCTTTCTTAGGGAAGTACATAAAATTATGTATCTTACATTCTGTGGTGATTTAGAATTTATGATATCAAAGCAGACCAAGGCAGAGGAAAAGGATCTGAGGATCTGGCACTGCTGTGCCCTGAGAGTATCCTACCTGCCCTCGCCACCCAGTCCCCCCTTCTACCTCTCCTGAACCCCCTATGCCATCTGTTCTCTCTTTTCTCTAGGAGTGAGGTTCCCGTGCCGGTGCCTGCCACGCAGGGATGTTTGGAGCCTTAGGTAGACAGGTATTGCTCTGCTCTATGCTGCTCATCGGGGCCCTGTGGAGAGTGAGGACCATGTGGCCACAGCACCAGCCTGAGGATTGTGAGAGCTGGATGGCCAGGCAGTATGTGTCCACTGGGATCCAGTCCTCACTGTGTCACTAGGGGGAAGCACAGTGGCTTTGTCACACTCTAGTAACCCCAGGACTGGCTCAGTCCCTAAGGGGCATGTTCACAGTGACACAGTGCACCCAGAGCTCTGGCTGCTTCATGGTTTCTGAGAAGGGAGGAGGGAGCTGAGAACCCCAGGAAAGCCAAGATTTAGGGGCGTCGGGTAGTGGATTCTGTGAGATTGCTGGCAGCTTCTATCCCCCTCAGCCAAGCAGCATCCTTAGATATTTAAAAGTTCTGCTGCTGCTCAATGGCTTCAACCCCTCCCTCAAAACCCTCCTTCCTAGGATTACCCCTCCCTGAACAGCCCATAACCCAGCCACTAAGTAGTGAATGCCTAGCCCCCTGGGCTTTCATTGGCTGCTGCCCCTCCCCTCCCATACTCATAGTTATTTATACTATCACCCCTGACTCCCTCAAAGTAATGCAGAATTTCAGCCTCCTTCAGATGGTCCATGATGTGGGGCCATGAACCTAACTTTAAGGAAAGAAACCTCCTTATAAGAAGCACCCACTGCAGCCTGGCCCTGGGCTTGAACTTCAGATGGATTTTCTCACTGAATCCTCCCCAACAGACCCAAGAGACAAATGAGTAAACTGAGGTTCAGGAGGTTTGGCTGTTTGCCTGGGGAGCAACTAGGCTCCATTCAGAGCTCAGAACTGTCTGCAGTGGCAGCTCCCTGCTCACAAAGCCATCCCCCTCCCCCACTGACCACTCCTCAACCAGAAGCAGGGATCCAATCTCTCCTGCAACCCGGAACCCACCAACAAAATGACAATCAAAGGCAGGAGATGGTATTTGTCTGCAGCCTGGGGTAAAGGGAGGCTGTGCTGCCAGCTGCAGCCTGGAGCCAGAGCAGGGCAGGGAGCGGCACCCCAGCCCTCACCCTTGGTCTGCAAAGCCATTAAATATGCAGAATCTCATCTTGTTCTTGGGCAGCTGAGGGCTCCAAGTCACAGGAGGTGAAGTTGCTCTCCAACAGGTAAGTTGTTCAACAGATGGGCAGTCGAGTGGCAAAGAAATACATTATTAATGTTTCTGGTTAAATTAACTGATTAAAACCACCCCAGGTAAAAATGTACGTATCAGCGCTTTGCCCACAGCAAATGAGGAATTAATGGAATATGGCTGTGTCTTTGTAATGAAACACAGACAGGGGCTGTCTGGAAAAGGTTCTTTCTCTTCAGCTGCAGCGGCAGGGGGTATGGGGGTGGGAGGCCTGATCCTTCTGTTAAAGGGACCTCAACTGATTGACAGCACAAGGAAGAGAGGCCCAAGGGGGCCAGTCTGGCCTGACTGGAGACCTGAGGAATCTGTAGTCTTTGATCCTTGATTTGCTGAAGCCACTGAACAGGGCTCAAGGCAGAAGCAGCGGTCTTCCCCGAGGGGAGTGGTGAGGTGGAGAGCATTGTTTCAGGAGCAGGATCGTGGGATGTGGCTCCAGCTCTGCCCCTGCAGACTTTACACAAGCCACGTTCCTGGTGGGGTCTCAGTTTTCTCATCTGTAAACTGGGAGGAGAATGAAACAGACTTCCAGGTTCTTTTCTAACTCTTACTTTTCTCACATCATAGGCTTCTAGAGTAAATCCGTATGTTGACCTTGCCCTTACCCTCAGCAGATAATCTAGTGGAAGATGAGTCCCATCTGGGGTGTATCCAGACACCCCTGCCCTGTGTGGCTTTTGAGAAACCCTTGTTCTGACACAAGCATAAAAGGGCACTCACATGTCCATGCAATTGCTTACATGCATACATGTGTATGCATATCACCAACTGCACACATATGTTTACACACATATATACACATCTGGCTGGCCCACACACGCACATATCGCATCCAGGGACTCACATATATAAGCAAGCCTGCACACAGACACAAAACACTCAGAGCACCCACACGTGAGTACACACACAACTGACAGAAAAGGCAAAGAGGGTATGGAGCACACGAAGGCTGGGCACAGTTCTGAGACAGTGCTAGAGACAAGGGGCAGGGGCTCTGTTGGGGCAGAGAATCAAGGGCTACTTTTTTAATCAGCAAAATAGGTTTTGTGCCAAGGTTTCAAGAGCTCCAGAGGCTGTGACCCAATTCAGACAAGAGTGAGGTTTTGCATAAATTAACCAGATAATTACATCCCTACTAGGGCTTCCCTTGGTCCAAGGGACCTGGAGTGGATGGAGTCCCAGAAATCCAGTCCCGGCTACACCTGCAGTAAAGCAGGGCTGGTGCTGCTCTCTGCTTGGCAAACACTGCCCCGCCCGGTTCCCCTCCCACACCCCTCCACGCTGGGCGCCAGGGAGCTCTCCAAGGTGCTGATAGCCTAGGACGGGGAGAGATTGGCTGAATTGTTTTTCTCTTCACTGCTAGTCTGCCAGTTGCCGGGAGGGTGGAGGGCAGGGGTGTGCGTTGGGTGCCAGTCCCACTGTCTCAGGGTATAGGTTCTCAGTAGCTGGGTGCCATGCTGGGGGAGTAGAATGGAGGCGCCAGCCGGAAGCCTCCCTGCCTGCAAGGAGGCCCTGCAAGGGGGTCAGCGCTGGCATCACAATATCATTAACTGTTTACCCTGAAAAAGTTCACACTTTCGGAGGCCATGTTTGAGCTGTCAAAAACACCGCACGCAGTGCTGGCAGCTCTGCCAACTGCTCTCCCCAGGGCCCAACAAAACAAACATTTAGCAGGTGCCTGGCTCTCGAGTACACGTGCGCACACCTACTCACACAGAGCACGGCATGCCAACACACAGATACAAACATCCACACAGACTTACTCCCCAGACATGGACGGAGACCCAGAGGTGCACATAACATCCGTACACAGATACACGCAGCCATGCACACACAAAGCCATACGCTCTGTGTAAGAGCATACTGTCATATGTTTTGAGCACTTACTATTAAGTCAGGCATTGTTTCCAAGCTATTAATATGACCATCTAATCCAATACTCCTGGCAATCCTAAATGATAGGCATCATCACACTCCCATTTTCCAGATGATAAAATGGAGGCTTCAGCCCTGGTTGGGTAGCTTATTTAGTTAGAACATCATTAAAAAAAGAAACAAACAAACAAAAAACGAACAGCATCCCAATATGCCATGCAAGTTCGATCCCTCGTCAAGGCACATACAAAAATCAACCAATGAAGGCATAAATAAGTGAAACAACAAACTGAGGTTTCTCTCTCTCTCTAAAAAAATCAATAAATAAAAATTTTTAAAAATAATTGAGGCTCCAACAAGCAAACTCCACAGCTAGTGCTCTTCCCATTTACTACACTGACACACACCTGCCCACCCAAAGGCACATGAGACTCAGACACACATATATACATACACAAACACACAGAGGCAAACTTGGACTCACATAAGCATGCATTCACAGAAACATACTTGCATATACAGACAGCACAACCAGTTCTCTACCAGCCCACATAACCTCTGCCTTGGCCCCACCCTCCAGGATTCTGGACACACTGCCCCAAGGAGCCAGTTCATGCCTTCTGAGCACTTTGTCTGCAAGCTGCCCAGCTTCTGGCTGGCTACCTGACTAATGTGAATAACAGTACTGGCAGCCAGCAAGGGAGAATGGGCTTTGATAGGGAACAAGTCCAGATGGTGGCAGTAAGTCCCAGATGTTGTATAGAAACAAAAAAACCCTGATAAAATTGGGAACTTGGCTCCAGCCTGGCCTTGCAGAGTGGTCCTCCCAAAGGCTGGTGCTCTGATGAGGATATAGCCAGTGTGGTCACTGCCACAGGCCGAGCCAGGCACAAAAGTCTGGCGACAGAGGGTGAAAGCTCAGCTCCAGGGTCCAGACTTCACCAGAGCCCTGCACAGCTCAGCAAAAGGTGACTTGGGTCTTAGCAGCTCAGGGAGTTCAGTGTTGATGTGATGGGAGCCTGGCTAGGGAACTCAATCATTACCATGGTCTCAGCCTTCATTTGCCCGGCCCACATGGGCACCCAGACCTGACCTGCTGCTTCCAGGCCTCTCTTGAGCCCTCCAGTGGGAGTCATCATTACTAACTCATCAGGTCTCTATTCACTGATTTCTCAAGGTCACCAGAGATTGATATTTTAGGCCAACGTTTCACTAATTTTCAAGGTCATTGCTCATTGCTACCTAAAGTCACTGCATGATGACAGAGATCCTTATGACCATTTCCTGTTGACTCCTGAGATCACAGTGACTCCTAGGACCAACCCAGGTACTCCCGAGGCCCTACTTTGACTTTAGGAAGGCTCCACTCTGTCCTCTACCCTGTTTTCTTGAGCTCCTGACCAAAAGGCAAGTCCCCTGAGCAGAGCAAACTTCCGGACTCGATGTTTGGCACTACATGGAGGAGGCTGGGAGGCTGTCTGTGCTTCAGGTGAACTTGCTAACTTATACACAGTGTACACACTTGAGGCTCCTCCCTCCTTCCTTCCTTCTCCCCTGCCACTCCACCCCACTTTTAGCAGTATCGCCCAGGCCTGCTGAGGAGGTGTCTACTACTATCTCCCTGGCCAGAGCCAGGGCCTCCCACTTCTCTGATGCCCCAAGTTCTTGTAGTCATTCTCAATTTTTTGTTGTTGTTGTTGTTCTGAAGAAAAGATCTGATTAACTCATCCTCTGATCAGGTAAGTAACTGAGTCTGCATGGGTTCTCCTGGGGAATTTGCAGGAAAAGAGGTAATAAGCCAAAGAAGTGAGCCTCCTAAGAGTAGAATTTTAGACGGCATTTACAAGGAGAACAGACACAGCTCCCTTCCCCAGATACTGCTTGAATTGCTAAGCAAGGAAAACATATACAAATAAAGTGTCATGTCTTGACATTTGATAATTTAAGTTGAATGTCGAAGAGCATCTGCTTAATTACACACGAAGGCAGGCTCCCAGGGAGGCAGAGACCCGTGCTGTAGCACGTTAACAACCATGCAGACCAGGCCACGCAGGCAGCCGGATTTGTCTTTTGAGGTTAAATTAAAGCCCACGTTTCATTTTTGATGCAACCTAATTCTTCCAGTTTTCTCCATCTACCTCCAAAATTTGGGGCCTTAAGTGGAAAAGATGCAATGAATAGTAAATGCAACTCAACAAACATTATGATACACTGTTCAGCACAAGTCCTAAATATTTAATGATTCAACTTTATGGGCTTTTCATTTTTTTTTCTTTTCTTTCTTTCTTTCTTTTCTTTTATTTATTTATTTATTTTTTGCCAGACATGTTGAATTTGAAGCTAACAGGCCCTCACGCCTTAGAATCACCACTGTGCTGGTTTTCAAAATGAACAAAGTGAATTTCATTCAGGTGTTTGTGACCTCAGTCCATTGGGGCCATGTTGCCTTATCTCGGCTTGGCCCAGCTGGCACTCTGTAAAAAATAAAAGTGAAATAAAGGGTGAGAAGGGGAAAAGGGAGGCAAGAATAGAGAGAGCTGGAGAGCCTCCGTCGGTCAATTCATTTCTGTTTAATCCTTTTCTGAGCTGCAGAAAGCTCCTTTGTGGTGATGAGACCAAAGGTCGGTAATAGATTTCAACAGGTTCCGAGAGATTGTTGACTGCTTCGAGCCGAGTGGGAGAGTGCAAGGCTCCCAGAGAAGCAGGGGGAGAGAGATAATTGGAGACCAGGAGCCCCGGCTTGCCCTCTGGTTCCTGATTTCACAGATTTAAGAAGAAAAAAAGATTGTCAAGAATTCCGCCTCCAGAATTGTGTGTGAGAAGGAAAGCGAGCAGAGGTGGGAGCACCAGGTCTCTCTTAGACCTGGCACGTGGGCACTTTTCCTGCTCAAAGGAGATGGGCTGGGGCGGTTGTGGAGCCTCGGAGCCAGGCCTGCTGGTGGGGAACTGCCCCTGGACAGCTGGGAAGACCTCGAAGTCATCTTGCAGGCTCCTTCAAAGCTGTGCCTCACCGAAGAAGCAGCCACCCACTTGCAGTGGGTGGAGGAAAGAGGTGAGTGGGGGCAAGGTCCGGGGGAAGCAGCTACGGAAGTATATGCCAAAGCCCTCTGAGTGTGCAATGCATTGGCAATGAAACAAAGAACTCCTCCAGCCACGGTTACCCACATCTCCCTCCTCTCCAGGGATGCAGACTTGAGGGACCTAAGCAGACTCCGTATCATCACTCAAACTTTTTGCTGTGGCTGCCCAGGTGAACAAAGGAAGGTGTTACCTGTATGCCAGATGTGTCTAAAAAGTGGCAGAGGCCTTTTTTGGTGGGAACAATGGTGTCACCCCCTGCCATGCTAAACCGCTGGCCCCCAACACAGGGCTAAGGGCAGCGCTGTGTGCGTACTGCTCATGTGTGCGTACCGACGGCCCTGTGGGACATCATTCTGACAGTAGGCTGGGTCAGACCTGGAGATGGAAGGCCAGCTGGCCACACCCTTCCTCATAACTTCTCCTGGCTTCCCATCACCCAGGGAATTCAGCCTAGAAAAAAAAATCCCCCAAACCTACTTCATCAGCCTCATCCTCTTATATTCTGTCTTTTGGCCATAGCAGGCCTATTGCTATGCCCAGTCATGCCGTAGGAAAATGCTGCATGATGGAGGTAAGGTCAGGATATTCGCAAGTGAGGAGAGACTAGGGGCCCCTTAGTCAGCTTGGGGGTACAGCATGAGAGAACACCTCCCAGAAAACACAACCTCTGAGTTGAACTCTGCAGAATGGATTGTAAGCATAATGAGAACAGTTCACATTCAGTGCCAAGCTCACAGTCAGTGCTTTATCTACGTTACTTCACTGAGTCCTAAAGCCTTTCCTACAGCACAGAGACAATCATTATTACTAGAGATTCAAGTAGCAGACGAGGAAACTGAATCAGAGAGGCGGAGAAACATGTCATTATTACCCAGCTTGTAAGGTACAGAGCTGGGCTTCAGAATCAGGCATGATGCCACTGAAGCCTGCACTCTGACCAGTCCGCTCAGCTCTGCTAGCTGTTAAACACAAGGACCATATGATGCATCTCTGTGCTCCTGGTATCCAGCATAGGTTGCAGCAAAGACGAGGCATCTGGGAATATTGTTTAATGAATGGGTGGATAAATCAATAGGTGAATGAGTAAGTGGAGATAGATTTTTGAACACAAACAGACCCTAGAGGTAACGAATATGTAAGATTACAGTACATTAGTAAAGAAAAAAATCAAACCATCTATTTGTCCTAGAACAGCAGTTCTCAAAAGATATTCAATGGGGCATGACTTCCTAGTCACCTATGGTCCATACGGACAATGGTGAGTTTGGAGAACTCTGGGTTAAACAAAATGAAACATGTTTGTTTACTCCAGGGTTTCTTAAATTCTTCTGGTTATTGAGCATCTCCTGGGACCAAAGCCCCAGCAAGCAAAATTTGGGAGGCACTGTCTCTGAATCACCTCTTTTGGGGTATGAGGAATGATGTACTAGTTATTTACTTCCATGTAAAAAATTATTCCCAAACTTGGCAACTTAAAACAGCAACAAATATTTCTCACACAGTTTCTGTAAGTCAGGGATTCAGAAACAACTGAGTGAGATGAATTTAGCTTGGGGCCTTGCCTGAGCTGTACTTAGGGTGTCAGGCTGCAGTCATCTAAGCTTGACGGACTGGAGGATCCGCTTCCAAGGTAGTGCACTCACATGGCCAGCAAGTTGGTTTTGGCTGCTGGCAGGAGGACTCAGTTACTCACCATGTGGACCCTCCATAGAGTTGTTCAAGCATCCTCAGGACATGGTTTCTCAAGAATGTGAGTGATCCAAGAAAGTGAGGTGGAAGCAGTAATGTCTTTTATGACCTAGCATTAGGAGTCAAAGACTATTGGGCCCACCATGTTTTACTGGTCACACAGGGCAACCCTGATATAATGTGGGAAAGCAATACATAAAGCTACGAATATCAGGAGGCAGGGATCACCATAGGGTCTTCTTGGAGGCTGGCCATCCAGATGGCCTTCTGGGTCAAGCTTCTGGAATTTGGTGAGAGGTGTGCATCTCCTCTCCTCAGGACTGCCAGTGTACAGACTTCCACTGTGAACTGTCACATCCATGCCCACTGGCTACTTGGTTTTTTATACTCTGTTCTCATTGGCTGCCTCTCTTGACCTTATGGAATCATAGATCCTAAGTGTCAGAGCTGAAAGCCACACAGTCCAAACTCTTGTCTCACAGATCAAGAAACGGAGGCCAATAAAAGCATGAAAACTGTCCAGGGTCACAGAGAAAGTTAGTGACAAACCATGGCTTGCAGTTTTTGAGTTTGTTCTGCATCACACGTGGATGAAGCGATGTGAATGTAAATCCACTGACCTGAAATTCCAGAGGTGCCTCACATCCCTATCCTGGTCTTGACCTTTCTGCAGACCTGACCACCAAGACCAAGGGTACAGTGGGCTCCAGGCCAACATGGTGAAAGAGAAGCCCTTGTGGAGGTGGGGTTATGGGATAAATGTTATGGAATGGGCCCCTAGTAGCCCCATTCACAGCTGTCTCATTTCTCTGAGTGACTCTGCCACCACCATCCAAAGGAACAATAAGAGTTAGGAGCTTTCTTCTTAAAACCTGCACCTTGAGACTCACCCTCTTCTCCCAAAGTGAGTTCAGCCAGCTGCAATAGCACCAGTTACCCTCGTAGGTGGAAAGGATGAATAGAATAGCTGAGCACCTGTGATGCCCGCTGACCCTGTATCTCTGGCATGGCTTGGATCTGCAAGCACATTCCCAAGGTCTGTGTCATTCTAGGCACTGGGCCTGCCTCTCTGGTCACTGTCACAAGTGGCTCCGAGAGCCAGATTCAGCAGGGTCTCCACTCCACTCAGTCTGTTTGAACTCGCAGAGCATTTATCGCAGAGTTCTGGAAACATGATCTTTCTCTAGAAAGCAAATTCGTCAAATTATTACAGTATACCTGAGACGACACAATCAAAACAGGATAAACAGGAACATTCAATAAAGCGCAGAACTTAATAGAAACAGAAACACCAGTCTGCCTTGAGTGCTGAAATGAACTCCATCCCAGGGCCAGTCTCCCCTAAAGGGAAATGTGAACGGAGATACTCATCATTCTGCAGGTGGCAGCTTAAAACTCATCCACTTCTGAGAGCCTTCTGTGTTCATCTTCTTTAAGGTTTTGTTGCCCTGTTATCCTTCATTGTGAACCTTATTTGTCTCCTTCATAGCACTAGATGCCTTCTGTCATTATCCATGTGTTTAGTTACGTGTTTATTGTCTATCTCTCTTACAAGACTGCAGGTTTCAACAGGATATAGACGATGACAGATTCCCCCTCCGCCCTCGGTGCCCAGCACAATTTTGGCACTAAGGAAGCGACTATCCTTGCCCCGGTGAAAGAGTGTTTTCCTTTGCCATATGCTCTAGAGTCGAGACATCTGGAGGGGAGTCTATCTTCCTAATTTGGCATCAGGACCAGATGAGAGCTTCTCCAACCCACTCCCACAGTGTGGCGTGCACATCCCTTCTGTCCCGGAAGTGGTGTCTCCAGCATCTGGCACGGAGTCCTGTCTGTTCCCCAGCTGGCTGCCTGAGCGACTGGCTGACCCCACTCCTGTCAGCCCCCACTTCTCAGGACCGGACTGTCCGTCGCACCTTTGTCTTGTCTGATCTTGGTTGGGTTTCCGGAGGCTCTGCACCAACCCTCTGCCAGCCAGCTCCTCCCTCTCGGTTCTGTCCAGGTCCTGAGATGGGGTCCCTCTTTGACCTGGATGTTTACTGAGACAGCCCCAGTGCTGGGGTTCAAATAATTTAACAGCCAGTTCGCTGCCCTAATGACCATTTTAAGTATAAAGAAATGATATACTGAAAGGTAGTTTATTATTTCATGCATTTAATATTGTACTTAAATAAGAACAATAAAAGAGATACACAAAACTAGATTATGTTATAAAAAAGAGTGTTAAAATATTAAATAATATCTGACAAAAAACAATAGAACTGTTATTTAACATTTTTCTATATTGCTTCTTGATTGACGTCCTCTCTTGCAATTTTATTTTGCTTTTATCTGAACATCATTGGCTGTGTGATTTATCCTTAGCCAGCTTTTCACTGTAGGAGTAAGATCCCATTCCTTTAGAATGTAAATTTGTAATTTCCACATTTGGTGGCTGCCTAGATCCCCACCTTAGAAAGAACCATGATTACAAGTGCCATTCTAACAACTGATCTGCCGAACTCTACAATAAAGTTAGGTATCGGTTCTGCTGAACCAGTGCGCACCGGCTGAATCTCACCACTGGACAGCCCGGATTCATCAGTTTCTCCCCTTCCCAGGGTGAACCTGTTCCATGCTTGGAGCGTCCTTGGGGGCCAATGTTTCGCATATCTGCTGGCCTCTCCTCCCACCCCCTCCTCCAAGACAAAGACAAAGGGACCCTTAGCTGTGAGTTCTGATGTGGACAATTTCCTGCCGATTTTACTGAATGCTACTTTGACTGATATGAGTTACTATGTGACCTAATCTAAATATATTTTTAATTTTCATCAGGCTATAGAATTCTCAGGGGTAGCAAACCAGCCCTGTGTTTCGGTGAGTGCTCAGTCTCTAGAAACTCGGTGAATGTCACTCTCAAGCAAGTGACAGTCTGCTCTGTCCTTTGGGACTGGGATGGGTCACAGTCCTCTCCTCCACCAGGGCAGGGGGTTATGAGACACCCGGGCACTGCTGAAGCTTTCTACCAGAGACATCTGGAGTCCTGCATCCTCCTTCAAGCTTAAGAAGTCAGAGGACATGGAGGCCACACTCCCAGCCAGTGACACCTCTTCCATGAAGAAGCTTCTTGGCTACAATAAGATCCTTACTTTTCCCCAAACTGCCACTTTGCATTTATCCACTCTGTCTCTTAAAGAAGCTCTCTACCTTTTCCTTTCATTCTGAACATTTTTGAAGAAGAGTAGAGAGGTGGTTACACCTGGCCACTCCCACCAGACTGTCTATGGTCAGCTCTTGCCTGTAAATACCCTGAGGCCGGGTACGAGGTCTGTTTGCTCACTGCCTGGCATGTAAATCTACTGAATAAATGTACTGAGACAATGGGCGGGGGTTAGGGGAAGAGGTCATGGAGATCCCCAAATCGCTGCTAACACTAATAATCAAAGCATGCCAAACGACATATTCTGATTCTGATACGATCACATCCAATATGTAGAAACACATCTACCATTCATCCTGCAGTCTGTTACATTCTGTTTCCATCTGAGCGATCCTTTTTTTGTGAATAGAGAACAAAGCCTACACTAACACGGTTTGTCACTGAGCAGGCTGAGCACTTTGCTTTCTAAACATTCTGGCAGCTTGCATGAGCCAAGGTGACAAAGCCCGGAAGCTTTGGGGTCTTGATTTTGTGAGCGGCGTCTCCGTGACCTGTGCCATTTCCCATCTCTCTGACGAGTGACCTCGCTTGCTCAAGGTGACAGACCTCCATCCACACATGCCACAGTGAGTCACTCATAAAGATATTTTCATCAGCGCACTCACTGTTCCACATTCACCCATGTGTTGCCTGAACAGACTGCTGATGGGGGAACATTTCCGTGTTGCCAAGGACACAATGTGGACCTAAAGGTAGGTAGGTAGTTCCATACAGTTGACATCTTCTGAAAAAAAGATGTTACCACTAACTGGTAATCAATTTGACATTATTTTTCCATATCTGTCCCCCAGCCATTATTTTTCTTATTATGGTCTGTTTCCCCCTGGTCATCTGCAAGCTAGTTAAGCCACCCACAGATAACTGAGTGGCCAAATCATTACAAAAGATACATTATCTCCAGATGCTGTGCCTATCTTGAAAAATTCCTTCATGTGTCTTACACACTTTTCTCCAACATTACTTCCAAGTTCAGTGGCAGCAAGGTAGAATAAGGGACACAGGGCTGTGAGTCAGAATTCACAAACTATGTTTTCTACATCTCTTCTACTCATTAGGTCAGGTGAGTCATGAGTTTGTGGAGTGGGCCCCCTTCTGCCCCTCCCCTCATGCTTCTGTTTCTTCCCAGAGGAAGAAGAACCTTCCATTTGAGTTGTCTTCCCTCCTCTGCCCCCTCCTTATGCCCCACTATGGGATGAGGAGTTTCCAACGTGAGTATTCGGAGTCCATTGGGCCATATTTCTTAGTGTGCAGGGATGTGCCCAAGAGGTCAGGACCTGAGTACTAAAGACAAGGGGCTCCCCTCCCCCGCCCTGCCGCCGGCTCTCTGTTTCAGAGTCTCTGGGAGTGGGTGGTAGGCAGAGACAGGTCTGCCTGAAGGACTGGCCAAATTATGTGAAATGAGGGAGAAGCATCACTCATTCAACAGATGTATCTTGAGTCCCATATCATGTGCCAGGCAAAGACCTGGACTAATGGAGCTTACCATCCAGTGGGAGGAGAAGAAAAGAAACAGGTCAGTAGAGGTGTGTTGTATGGCATTGAGTGCTACAGAGAACAATAAAGCTGGGGATGGCGATGGAGTGGGGTATGTGGTGGGGACAGGGCTGCTTTCTATAGAGAGAGATGATCAAAAGATAATTTGTCAACAGAGGTGCTCTTTTAGCAAAGGTCAAGTTCATGGTGAACCCATGCTGGTCCTACTGGTCACTGCTTACTTTCCTAGGATCTCACAAACTAGAATGTTTTAAGAATTGAACCTGAGTCTCTTCCTGGGAATTTATGGATTCCATCTTTGGAAAACACTGTGCCACCTCCTCTGCTCCAGCCCATTCCTAGTGACTCCTCATGGGGAGTCTCATGGGGACCTCATTTGTGATCTTCTTCTGTACCTTGGGTCACAGTTCAGCCAGGACGGTTGAGTTGTTCTAGCCTGGACAGGCAAGCATGCTCTGCCATTCTCTTTACCCACCCTGGGCTTTATTTAGTCTCCTCCCATCAAAGCTTGCTCTCCTCTTCAGTCTAAGGCTGATTCACTTTGACAAAGAAGAGTTGAGAAGTTCCTCTTTGCATTTTTTTATCTTTCCCTGTGGCCAAAATAGCCCCATTCCTTTCCTCTGGGTCTCTGGGATTCGTTTATACTTTTTATTTATTTTTTGGTGAGTCTCGAGTTTCCAGGCAGCGCATTTAGGAAGCGAAAACAAGAAAAGTGCATGGCAACAGCGTTTCCCTATTAAATTTTCAGAAAGCAATCTGAGGGAGTCGGGGGTGGCGAGTCTTCAAGTGCACCATCAATTTGCGGTTAATTGGTTTAGAATTCATTAACCACATTTTTCTGCCTTCTTCTGCCTCTCTCTGGAACGGTGCTTGGGTTTTCCGATTCTTTGAGTTGCCAAACTAATAATTCACCTACTTTATTTCCTGACTCGCAGTTAGTTTGTTTTAGTCTAAATAATGCATATTCAGCTTCATTAGCATATATTTGGATCATTTCCTACTTGCATGTATTCAATCCCATCAATTTACCATTAGTAGGATCATTCAGGAGGGAAGTTCCCATATTTTCATGCTTGTTCAGTCTTTCTCTTTATCTTTATTGACTGTAGGGGCAGGGTGGGAGAGAGAAGGTGGGGGAGGGGAGATGGTCTCCCTCTTTACCCCAGATACGGAGGCTCCCTTGCTGGAATGGGATGAGTATACTTCAGGGTGGTTGTTCCGGATCTTAATGTTTGTGCCAAAAAATTAAGAATATGTGTCACAGTTTATGGTGAGTCTGAAGTGTTTTTCCTCCCCAGCCAATTCTCTGATTCACCAAATCCAACTGGGGTATTCATCAATGTAATGCAATCCTGACACTAACTACCCAAGGTTAACAGAGACTCCCAGAGGTTAAAGGTTTGGTCCCGCATGACTCTCCCCCTTCAGATGACACTTGCAAGTCCTGGGTCACCTGTACTTCTGACACACGGGCTGTGGGGGTTACCATGACCCCCTCCTCAGGCTCCACAATTTACTAGAAGGGCTCAGAGAACTTAGAAGAGTTTACTTACATGTACTGGTTTATTATAAAGGATGCAACTCAGGAACAGCCAAATGGAAGAGATGCCTGGGGCAAGGTATGGGGGGCACTTCTGTCCCCGGGTGGACCCTCCTCCCTGCACCTCAGTGCGTCCACTAGCCCCTAAGCCTCGTGGCGGAGGGCTTTTAACGGAGGTCTCATCAGCTAAACATAATTAACTAAATCATTGGCCATTGGTGATTAAACTCAATCTCTAGCTTCTCTCCCTCCCCAGGATGTTGGGATGGGGGTGTGGAATTCAAAGTTCCAAGCTTCTAATTGGATCTTGGTCCTTCTGGTGACCAGCTGCCGTCCTGAAGCTACCTAGGGGCCCTCATTAGAGCAAAAGACACTCTTATCACCCTTATCACTAAGGAGATGGGGACAACAACCAAATATCTTATACCACTGTGAAATTCCAACTGCGTATATGGGCACTCAGGATCGAATATTCAAGGGCTCTCGACATTCAAATTGAAATCAGTAATGAATTTCATGAGAGAAACATAATGTTCACGTTGCCAATATTTATGTGCCAGGCACCATGCCAGGAGCTGGGTACACGGAGTGAATAAAACATCCACGAGGCCATGTACGTGTCATGGAACTTACAAACTCTGCTGTACTTAGTGGTGTCAATCATCAAACAGAGGTATGTATGTGTACGTGATAAGACAGATCAAGTTATTAGATACTCTCCTGCTCCTTCACATCTTTTGTTTGGCTGGTGAGTAATGGAGAGGAAGGGATTTAAGAACCAAGAGAGTGCCAGCCTACTCTGAATAGGATAGGGAAGTCAAGACCCGGAAGAGAAGGTACCAGAAACGAAGGAGAAGAAAAGGAGGTGCAGATGCCGGAAGCGGGGCTAACAGAGCGACTACAGAGGAGAGAGCAAGGAGAAGAGAGGCGTACTAGCAGCTTTTCTGGGGCATGTGCTGAACTCCTGCTCAGTCTCCTGCACTGTCTGTGTCTTCATTTGGGAGTGAATGTGTGGTGGGTGTGTGCATCTTAGCACAATGAGAGGCCAGCCTGGCCCTGGGAGAGATCTGTTACTTGTGCAGCTTTCAGGTATAATTATAATTTGTACTGAGTTTTAGCAGAGGGGACAGCTTTGGGAAATCCCTGAGACAGGGCCAAGCCCAGCTTGTTCAGGAACTGAAACAGTCATCTTGGCCAGGGTAAAAAAGTCCTGTGGGGTCAGGATCTGGAAGACGGTGAAGTTCTGAAAGGTGTTCAGGGGACCAAGAGAAGAGAATGATGTCATGGGAATCTGCAAACAAGAGAGCACAGGGGTTGAGTCAGGTAGGCAGATGGGCCTCTTGGACATTTGTCTGGACTGCATGTCAGGAAAGGGAGGCTTCCGGGGCCCAGAGAAGCCCCAGGGAGGGTTTGGGAGGGTCACTTGTGCAGATTAGATACAGACTCTTATTTAGGAAGCCCAGAGAGAAAGAGCCTTGCTTCCTCACCACCCCGTGCACTTGTACGAGAGGGCTGTGCTGGCCTGACTGAGTGATGGAGCCAATGGGGTCTCAGGTTTGCGGGTGCCTAAGTCCCTGGGACCCCTGGCCGATGCAGTGCGCAAGCAGGCAAGGCAGAGGGGACAGGGGACAGGATGTACTGCTTGATCAGTCAGCAGCTACACAAGTGTCCTGCACACCCGATCCCCACCCCTTTCTATATATTCCCTAGAAGTGTTTTACTGGAAAATATAAATTAAGCTGAGAGACCTAAGGGGGGCTTTCTGCTTCTCCTTCGAACTGTCACCAAATGAGAGCATGTCACAAAGCCAGAGAAGGATGACACCATAAATCAGGATAGGAGAATCTCAGAGAGATGGAGGGCAGGGGCTGTGTGTGTGTGTGTGTGTGTGTGTGTAAGCACGTGCGTGGGGGAACAGAGAAGGAGTGGCGTGGTCTCTCTAAAGGAGGAAATATGGTGGGCACCCAACCCTGGGCCCACTGTACCGGCTCTAACCCAGGGAGAGGAGGGAGACAGGACCCATTCTCTGCCAAACAGGGGGCACAGACGTGATTTCTTTCCTCGGGAAAGGCTTCAGGATGTTTTCTGCTCACTCCAGCCCCCCTAAGCCCAGAGTTGAATCACTGACAACCCAACAAGGGGTTACAACGACGAGACAGTAAGACCTTGCCTCGCGGTTGCTAAGGAAGGAATCAATAGTGTCGGTCAAGAATTCTCTGGTGCCTGCCTTTCTGTTTGGTGGAGAAATGTGTTTTCAGCTTGGACTGACTCTCTAACTTCTCTTCCCAGCTGAAGGGCCAGGAGATGAAACACACCTCCTGTGTCAGTCACAGACTCAATCAATGATTATGCCCAGCTCACCACAGTCCTCTGCAATTAAATCTGTGTCACCCTTTCCCCAGCCACTCCACCCCCTACTCTGCTGTCCGCATACCTGAGCCAACTCCCTGACCATAGCAATGGTTGAGGGGTTAGCACTGACTCAAGCTTGGTCAACTGAGTCTTTGCCTGGGGTCTCTCAAACAGGAGATGGGAAAGAAAGGCATTTTGTCTCTAGAGAACACTGACAAAGAGTAGCATGGAGTTCCCAGAGGCTATGACTCTGAGTTATAGAGAAGTCAATTGAAAGAATGAAGTTGGTTCACAGGGAAAAGCAGGATACATGAGTCAGAGCGAGATGAAAAGAGAGACACTAGTTATTCCCTGGTTCTGGCTATCCCCAAGGCTCAGCCAACACTTCCCTTCTTGCATTTGACTCTACAAGCCAATAAATGCTACTGCTGACACGTCAGCTTCTTGATATGAGATTTCTGTCACTTGCAATCAAAGCCTAATGTCCCTCTAACACACAGCGCACAGAAGTGGAACATGAAAAGCTGATCGTGCGCCCGCAGAGGGAGCCAGTGGGGGAGGCACAGTCCCAGGAGAAAACAGATCCGAGTAGGAACATGAGGCAGTCAGAGCAGCAGCCTTTCTCCTGGGGCGGGGAGGGGGGGTTGTTGTGAAGGAGCAAACTCTCCCAAACAAAGCAATAGAGACCCTGCCCTCGGCTGTGTGCGTCTGCAAGCAGAGGAGAAAGCCCTTCTGCAAATAGTGCAGAAGGCCATGCTGACTCAGCTGGGGCAGGACTAGAACAGAGAAGGGGGTCCACATCAGAGGGATGACTCGGGAAGGGGAACAATTCAGATGGCAGAACGCAGCATCTTGGGCAGAGGTTCTCACCAACTCCCCAAGGAAGAGAAAAGAAGAGGTAGAAATGTGTTTTAGAAGCCCCCCCTCAAGGTGAGCTCTATAATTGCTGTTCATGATGCTTTTTAAGTTAACTGGTAAAAGATTATAAACAGTATGTAGCCATTGTCAATCATCCTCTGGTCATCTTCATCAAGTTTCAAGTCAGGGACCTCCCCTGGCCCACCCCACCCTAAAACGTACCTTAATAATTGCAACCAAGATTGTGTGCCCAGGAGGTTGCTATTTCTTACAGAACGGGGCAGAGGAGTTTCACACAGATCAGAGAGAGGGCGACCAGGAAGCAGCAGCAGAGACCAGGAAGGAACTCCCAGAGAACTCGTCGACCACCAGCCACAGCAACGCTGTACTGGATGAGCCCGACACAGCCGTCCTCACCAATGAGAGCCCTCAAGCCCACATCCCAATTACATAGTGTCTGCTTGCTCTAGGAGTGGTGTGCGCACCAATAAATAAAACAGACAAGGCTTCTGTCTTCAGAGACTTGTGTGACAGGCAGGGACGCAAGCAATAAGCAAATAAACAAATCAAGGAGCAAGACAATTATAGACTGTAATAAGTATGTAAGATTCGTCCCTGCTAGAGAGCAGATGGAGGCCCAAAGAGAGTCAGAGACTTGCCCCCAAGCAGCAGCCTCGGGGGATGGAACCCAGCCCCCAGTGCTATACCCCAGCCGTTTCTCTGCCTCAGCTCTATGGCCCTGGATGCCCAGGAATGGCCGGTGGCTTTATCCAGAAATGTTCATTGGTCTTTTTGATAATGCCTGAGAAGATGCCCCATTGGCCTGAGTCTACACTGCATTTGTTACATGGTCGGGATAATAATCATATGTCTGCTTTGCCAGGGACAGTCCTAGTTTACACCTGTTGTCTTAGAGTAATTACTTATTAATAGGTTAGTCATATATAATAATGTTAATAGTATTAATAGAATTCATATTCATTTACAAAATAAATAAGTTAGTCCCCACATCTGTGGAGTACCCAAGTCCCTGGAGTATCCAAATACCAGAAGGAATGGCATGTATCTTTGCGTCTTCTCCAGATGTCGGACAACAGGAGGAGTCCTGTTTCATTCTGCCCCTGGAAATTTTGGGGCCCACCTCCCTGGATACTGCCCAGCATTTGAGAAGCCTGGCAGAGGGGGAGACCTCTCTTCAGATGGCCCTCCCTGCCTGAACCCCTTCTACCTCCAGCTATGGTTCTGCCCTGCCCATTAACTCCTATTCCTACCAAGGATTTCTCCTGAAGACAGAGCTCACACTCATGCATTAGCAGTCTCTGGAGGGAACCAGTCATGCCCTGGGCACAAGGAAGCATCACTGTTTGCTGAATTGGAAAGAAAACACAGCACCCTTAGGTGAACTACATCTCAGAGAGGAACCTGGGATCATAATTTGTCCCAAGGACACGTGCAATTTAAATGCCCTTCTTCCCCCTCCCCCCCCCAAAAAATCTAGCGATATTTGCCATGTGCACTGGGGCCCTGGTCTTACAGAGCCCCCAGTCTCCTGATTTTGCCCTGGTGAGTATCTGGCTTCTGAGGTCTCAGCTTTCTGGGCTAGAAAGCTTGTCCTGCCCCAGAAGTGCCAGGCCTTGGCCCAGGTCTCTTATGTTAGAATGATTTCCGCTCAGTGTGGACAGCAAGGATCTGATCTCTGAAGCCAGGATCCCAGCCACGGGGGAGGCAGGCCCGAGCCAGGGAACAACAGCCCTGTCTACCTGTGCACCTCATCCTGCTGCCCAGCGCCCTCCCCCATCCCGCCAGCGCAGCTGGGTGGCAGCAGGCAGCCTCTTCATGCAAATTAAATAAAACAACCTTTTTATCTGTTGGCTGATTCCCTCTTTTGAAGAAATCAACTACAAATTCATTTTTGGGGAGAAGCAATTATGATGATGGATGGAATGTCAGAGAAAGGGAATCAAACAGAAACCAGAGGCCCAGACTGGGGTGGGGGGCGGCTTCACCAATCACAAGAGTGGGGACAGGCGCTTTCAGCTCCCAGCCTGGCTGTCTGACCCAATACCCAGCTCCAGTTTTGTGGAGTGAGGATGCTGCACAAAGGCCCCTCCCAGGGTAGCTAGCCGTCCACTTTGGCTCTATAAGAAGAGGTAAAAAAAAGGCATAATAAGAGCATAGTTTGTATTCAGTAAATCATGAGCACTGATTGTGCCAGGCACTTTCTAGGCATTATCTCATTTAATCTTCACAACTGCTGTAAAAAATACAGACAAATTTACCCATTCCATAGGTGAGGAAACAGAGATGCAGTGACTTATTTGACCCAGACCATACAGCTAAAGGGGAGCAGAATTAGGACCTGACCTTCATTCCATGGCAATGTAAGCCCTTACACGGGAAGTGCGGTTTAGCTCAGGACCCTGGGGACCAGTTAGCTCATCCCCTTCTCACCCCACCTGTCTTCAGGTGGGGAAACTGTGGCTAGCTCCAGGCCATGGGGCGGAGGAATCTACACATTTATTCAGCACAATCCAAAGATGCAAGAGCTCCAAGTTCACAGTCAAAAGCTTCTGCTACCCTAGCCTGTAAGTTGAGAAATTTGGAGAACAGAAAAATCCCGCGGACCTGGCACAGGACCTCAGTGACAGCCCCCCCCCACTGGGCGCTAACTATGGTTGGTCGCAGTAGAGCTCTGTGCTGGAGAGGACACTGGAGTAGTTACTGTGGAGGGACTCACAGGAGTCTCCCAGTGCCAGCCCAGAGCCAGGAGTCCCTGGCTCTCCAGGAAGGGCCAAGCTGGAGGCAGCTTCTGCCAGCCTGTCAGTTCTCGGAAATCCTTCACGGAGATGAGTCTGGGCTTCTACTTCAAAGGCTCCTCCGGGAAAGACCTGCTAATTGTTTGAAACACATTTTCACTGAAGTGTGAATTCTCTTTTTCTGTCCAAACCTCCTGTGAATTCCAGGAGAGCTCAAGCTACTTGCAGTCAAGGAAGCTGTCCCTAGCTGGAGGGAGACTGGGATGTCAGGGACCAAACCCACCCCCACTGTTCCACATCCCATGGACTCTTGAAGACTTGTCATCTGAGGAGAGCTAAGGTGACACCCTGAGTGCTCTTAACCCTGGGGAAGTGGGGACTGAACCTGAGAGAGATGTAGAACTGAACTCTGTGGACTAGGTTGGCTGAGGGTTTGGGGGTCACTGCAGACTCCACCCACCTTTGGTTGATAATAGATTACCCAGCTATTAAAAATGATAGCTAACAATTCCATGAAGTTTGCTGTGTGGCTGGCACTACTCTAAGTGCTATGTTATGCATATTATATATCCCTACTCATCAGAATCCTCACTGCAACCCATGAAACAGGGAGTGTTTTGTCCCCTTTTACAGGTAAGGGCACTGAGGCACTCAGAGTTTAAGTAGATTGTCCTCTGCTTAGCAGAGGAGATGGGACTGCTAAGCCATAGGCAGCCAGTCGGCGCTCAGGGTGCAGGAGATGGGGGTGGTGCTGGTGAAACACACTCTTCTCCCACCCTGTGCCAGGGCCCTGCTCAGAGGTCAGGCAAGGCAGGGAAACTGGAGACTATTCAGAGAAAGAACAAAGGCACCAGTTATACAGATCTGGCAACATGAGACCAGGTGACCACGGGAAGTAATTAGCCTTCCTCTGACTTCATTTCCTCACCTATAAAATGGAAATGACAATACCTACCAGCAAGGTTATTTTCGGGAACTGAAATAACCAGACACTCGCACAGCCCTGAGAGTGAGTGTCTCCTTAAATTTGGTGCCAGAGTCACCTCATTAGTTTCTCCCTGGCCCTGGAGATAATTACATGTTAAGAATCTAGACCAAAAGACTTCTGGCAAGAGCAGACAATATGCAAGCAAATGAATAAAAGAAAAGCGAATGACTTGTAGGTAAATGAATGATAGTCAGCTATCGTTCATTCATTCATGTCTAATCTTGTCAAGAACTGTGCAGGACAGTGGTATTGGGGGCTCTAGGGCAGTGGTTCTTAACCTTTTTTGAGGTACCGAACCCGCCAGTTTCATATGCGCATTCACCGAACCCTTCTTTGGTGATAAATAAAATATGATTTTTTTTTTTTTCCAAATTCAAGACATAGGTATATGTTTTTTTACTGGTGCACAAAATGAGCCGTGCATGAACATCACCTTGCTCAAAGAACAAAACCAACAAAGTGCATGAACTCACAACAAATTACGGTATAACTTTATTCTGGTCTCCGCAGCAGAGGCTTCTCCGAACCCCTGAGACCAACTCATTGAACCCCTAGGGTTCGATAGAACCAAGTTAAGAACCACTGGGCTAGGATGAGAAGGCATGTGTCCTGCCCCCAAGCAGCTAATTATCTAGGGGGAGCCCTGCAAAGCCAAGGATACCATCTCTGCCTTTTGCTGCCCAACCATGGGCTGCTCTATTCAGGCACTGGGCCCATCCTGTTTGAGGGATCTGCAAGGACCTTCCAGTTCCCTGAGTGCAGGTGAAGGCTTGACTCCCAGAGAGAGATCTCAGCAGGGCCTGCAGTTCTGGGAAGAGTATGACGCCTGCCTCTTAGCATCTTCTCCCCAGGCACTAGGCCAGCTCAGGGCCCACATCCCACACCGGGCATCAGGCATTGGAGGAAATCTGAGAACTGTGTCTCAGAGGCTTACGATCCCCTCTTCGCCCCCTTCCACTTGGGATACACAGAGCCCTCTAGGCTGGGGGTCCTCAGAAGGCTGCAATGGAAACTTAAAAATCCCAGTGCTGCAGGAGGAGGGCCTTGAACCAGCAGGGGAGGGAATAAGGAGAGAAGCTGAGAGCAACTTTCCTAGGCCAGCTCTGCTAGTAAACAGAACAGCTGGAAGGCACAGCTGGCAGGTGAATTCTGAACACAAGTACGCCATTCCCTGGAGATCAATATTAGAGATGGAAAAGGGGCGGCTTTGCTGGAAGGCCCTTCAGGCTGAGCAGGTCAAAGTCTTCCCATTGATTTCTGCTGATCCGGAGTGTAGGGGTCTGGGGCGGGGCAGGAAATAGAAAATTGCAGGATTTCAGAGCAGGAGGAGGGAAGAGGATGGGAAGAAGAGGAAGGGGGTGGGAGAGGAAGGAGAGGCAGCAGAGAGTGTTCTCAGGCTGCAGAGAATCTGCTCCCAGGCCCAGATGCCACAAGAACAGAAAGGAAGTGAAACGGGACTGAGACATCGGGTACCGAGTGCTGTGACCTTGCATTTCTGGCACAAGTCTCCCATATTTTGCACCTCATCCTCCATTGCAGTGCCTCCCTCCTGTCCTCTTCTGGTGAGCCCCACGGGCTCCTGAGTCAGAGGGATGTGGGTCTAAATCAGTCTCCTCATCTGTAAAATGGGAGAACAGCTTCGACCTCTCAGGGTTGCTCTAATTTTCAGGGAGGGACTATCTGCAGAGAGCTCAGCCCATGCCTGGGAGAGGACACAGGAACAGTCTAGTACATCGTGGCTGCTGCCACCTTAATAATATGGTCACAGCAGCGGCTGAACTGACCCCAACGCCCTCTCCAACCAGAAGGGCAGGCTGCCAAGCAGAGGAACAAGGAAATGGCATGGTGAGGCAGCCCAGCCTCTCCGGCCTGTGGGCAGGTGTGCCTGGCTGGTCCCATCCCCGGCCACTGGCTGCACTGCTTATTAAGCAAATGGCCCACAGTGGCCAGTGAGCAGTGGAGCACAAGGGTGGATGCCTGTCCCAAGTGGGCCTCATCAAAGGCCAGAGCCAAGCTAATTTAAAGATCTAAGTGGAGCATATTTCTCCTGATTCGGCAGTTTCAATTGACTTGTATTGTCTCCAAATATATGAGGGGGTCACAGCAATTAGTTTTCTGGATGTTGGGCCAAATTAAGTGGGGTGGAGAGCGGCTCGGGGGAGCAGACTGGGGCTGGGCAGCTGGAGTAGAGCCTGAGCCAGCTCAGGGACCAGGCCTGGGCCCCCTGCCTGGGCGGGGATGGCTTCTCAGACCTTGAGGTTCCTGCCAGGGGTTAGAAAAGTCCGGGTGTCCATCACAAACTTTCCAGGCTGGCAGGGACTTGTGACATCATTAAGACTGATCCTGCAACATCATTTAGACGGATCCTTTATGCAATAGATAGGACACTGGGGACCTGAGAGAGACTGCAGATGGCTCATAGCTGTCCATCAGGTTAGAGTCAGGGCCTGGGCCTCCTGACTCACAGTAATACAAAACCAACATTCCCCCAGCAGGCTGCAGCTTCAAAGGTGCTTTTGGTGTCCACAATCTCATTTAATCAGCACGTGGGCCCTGAAAGGACAAAATTACTTCTCCCCAGGCACGAGGCCAGCCCAGGACTTCAAATCCCACACTGGGCATCAGGCATTGGAGGGAACAGAAGTTGAGCAAACAGAAGCTCAGAGAGGCCAGGTGACTTGCCCAAGGTCACAGAGCTGAGGCATGGTAGCTTTGGCATTCTGCTTCTCTATGGGTGAGGGAGTGTCTCGCATTCTACCGGGTCCCTGTGGACAAAGCCTTGCTGTAACCCAAGGAGCCCCACCTTCTGGGGTACCTTGCTTTCCCCAGGATGACAGAACATCCAGCTCCCAGGAAGTCTGGTGGTGGAGGCAGAGGAACGAGAGGGAGGCAGAACTGCAAGAGGCGGTCTGAGGAAGTGCAGCAAGGATAAATGCAGGCCTCTGGTCAGTGGAGGCCCAGGGGCAGAGGCTCCACCACTGAAGCTACAGCCCTGCCCCAGGCCAGGCCGGAGACAGAGGTGGGATCTGCACCCAGAGCCTCCAGAAGTCCTGACACCTGGGGCCTGGGGCTGACGGGTAGGGCTGTTCTTCCAAAGAACAGATGGGGCACCTGCCCTTTGCTTGAGGGGACACAGGTCCTAGGGGCGGTACAGCGCAGGCTGGGGACCTGGCCCTGGGGCAGCCCAAGCAGCAGCACAGCCTATAAGTACCCGCTGGGCCTTCTGCAGGGAGACTGAGGGTCTAGTGCCTGCTGCGGGCTGCAGAAAGGACACCTTGAGTGGCTACTGGGCAGCTTGAGTGGAGTGAGGATTTTGGACACTTGGGTGTGCACATCACCAAGAGTGACTAAGGTAGATCGGCCTGATTCCAAGTCACATATACCTTCCTCTGGTATCCAAAGGATCCATCTATGATCAGCCTCACATTCGGCTAATCAATAACCATAATAATAACAACAACAATAAAAGCCGCCATTCATCGAACCCCAGTTTTGCGCCAGGCTCTGTGCCAGCACACGCAGCATGTTACAGGCGAGGGGTCGGAGGCTCAGAGACACTCAATAATTCACCCGACATTGTGCTGCTTCTAGACAGGGACTCAACCCTATTCTGTTCAATAAAAAAACCAGGGCACTTTACTGCCACTATTGTCCACACCCCAGTGGGCTGCCAGGGGCCCCCAAAGACTTTGACAATTTGATTTTTAATATTTCCTCCAGGAAAGTTGGCTCAGGAGGAGTAGGAAATGACAGAGGAGGAGAAAGTATGTGTAAGATGAAAGAAGAGGAGACAAGGTACCAAGGATTGGACTGTGGTTTCCAGACTAAAGGGCGAGGCAAAAAGAGGCTATGGGGGAGGGGAGAAGGTGGCACAGAGGGAGGAGAAAAAGAATGACAGCTTCAGGAGGAACGGGCCATCTGCTCTCCCAACCCACCACCAGGCCCTGCGTCTCCATTTCCCGTTGTGGGGCCCCATTCACCCTCACACACCTTTCTGCTTTCTCCCGCTTCCCTCAGCCGCAGGCTGACAGTTACCCGGTTAATGTCTGTGGCATCTGCCGCCCGTCTTCCCCTTCCCCAACACTACCCAAACCAAGGTCCTCGTCCTCGTCATTGTCATCTCCCTCTTGGATCATTGCCACTGACCCCCACTGGCCTCAGTCTCCAGTTCTGCTGGGTTCTACTTTCTGAGGTCCCAGTCACATCCCTCCTCTGCTCAAAGGCCTTGGAAGGCCCACCACCACCTACAGAATCAAGTCCAAATTCTTCACCCTGACATTCAGGTCCTTGGCAATCGGTCCCCACTGCCCCACCCCTCACCCCTCTGTCCAAGTTTTTTCACTGTTACTACAGGCTCTGTCCCTTCCTGGGTTCAAGTCTCAGCTTAGATGTCATCATGTCATGCCATGCCTTCGAAAGAGCTCACCCTCTCTGGTCTCCTTCACCCCCTCACCATCCTTTTCTTTTTTTTTCTTTTCTTTCTTTTTTTCTTTACAGGGACAGAGAGAGGGATAGATAGGGACAGACAGACAGGAACGGAGAGAGGTGAGAAGCATCAATCATCAGTTTATCGTTGTGACACCTTAGTTGTTCATTGATTGCTTTCTCATATGTGCCTTGACCGCAGGCCTTCAGCAGACCGAGTAACCCCTTGCTGGAGCCAGCGACCTTGGGTCCAAGCTGGTGAGCTTTTGCTCAAGCCAGATGGGTCCGCGCTCAAGCTGGTGATCTCAGGGTCTCGAACCTGGGTCTTCTGCATCCCAGTCCGATGCTCTATCCACTGCGCCACCGCCTGGTCAGGCACCACCTCACCGCCCTTAGTGTTTCCTTAAAGCTCTGTCAACAGCTGACATCTAATATACTGGACTTTCCATCCTGTCCCCCTGAAAGTGGGGATGGTTTTATTCAGAGCCATACCAAAGCTCAGAGCAGGGCCAGCAGAACTGAAGGCACTTGATACTTGCTGAGGAAATGAATTACGGCCCTGCTTCCCCACAGGTTGTACTCAGTGACCAGCAACATTTCACAGGTGTTCTAATGGGCCCTAGGCACTCTATCACTTGCCTTTGCACATTAGCTGAAATGGAAAACTTAACCCATCTCCAGTACCTCCTCCTCCAGGCAGCCTACCTCCTTACCTCTACCTCAGTCAGCCTTGTGATGGAGGGTTTATAAAGAGCTAGTATTTCATCACTTGGCTGTAGGCTCTTTTGAAAAGAATGAAAGGTCTAAGTCTTACCTACTACTCCACCACACAGTACCTGGGTGTATACTAGGTGCTCAGTAAATGTTTCTTGAGCATAGCAGAGAGAATGAAACCTTGATTCAGCAAATAGTTTTCTGAAACTTATCTACTCCCAGCCAAATTCTGGGTTGGCGAGCCCCTACTGTGTCCCAAGCACCATGCTGGATGAGTTCCACTGTGTGCTGGGTTCTATATTGGGAGAAGCCCTACTCTGTGCCAGGCTCCTAGCTGAGAAAGCACCGACTGTGTGCCAACCTGAGTTGGCTGAAACCCTAATGTATATAGATCTCTTTTGGATGAGCTCCTGTGGTGGGGAAGTAGGGCAACTATGTACCTGGTTTCATGCTGAGAATGTACCTACTATGTGCTAGGTCCTGAACCGGGTACTGAGGCAGCAAGATAAGTAAAAGTCCACCTCTGCCTTTAAGCGTCTCCCAATCAGTCTGGGGAAAGCAGCAAATGGGAGAGGAAGGGGAAGAAGGAAAACACAGGGGAGATTAATAATAACTATTTATTCTGGCAAATTATGAGCGCATGGAGGGCCATCTGTGCACATAGTTCCTGACTGCTCGTCACCAGCAAGGCCCAGCGCAGGAGCTCAGCGTGGCTCCGGGGAGCAGCTGGGCTCACCATCGACTTGTCAGTGCCCTGGGGAGGGGGCACCCAACCTCCTTGTCTCCAGCTCTGCAGCCCACTGCCCACCAGCTGGACAAGCAGAAGCTATTCTAAAAATACAGCCAAGGTTGACCGCAGGTAAGGTGGGGATGTTCCTCCCTCCTCTGGGATGGCCACTCCTTGAGCAGGAAGATGCTCAGAGACCAGGTACAGAGGACAGCTCCTGGAGACCACCTAAGAAGTATGGGTCAAGGTCATTGCTGGGCAGCTCAGACTGAAGAAAGGCACCATGAGGTCTGTGGGGAGGCAGAAATGGGCCCAAGAATGGATCCACCTGAGGAATGAGGGTGCGTACAGGGAAAGGCTCAGCCAGCAACATGGAGCATGCCCCGGACCCCGGACAAGAAACAGGCTCAGAGGGGTTAAGCAGCTTTCCCCAAGTCACAGAGCTGGTAAGTATCAGAGTCAGGACGGGAACCCAGGCCACCTGGCACTGGAGTGACTCTCTGTGTCCATGATAGTGAAGTTGCTCTAAATGTGTATATATATAAGTTCTTGTTTCATACACACGCACACATATACAGACACACACATACTCACACACATACAATCTCAGGACAATGCTATGAAATAATTTCTATTACCCCAGTCCTAGTCAGGTAGAAATTGGAACCCTGAAAGGAGAACTAGCTTGCCAAAGATAGTGCAGCTGAGACTCGATCAAGTTGGCATTCTAACTCGATTTTTAAGTATACTCACTCTGGCTTATAAAACATACGTCTACTAAATAATACACTGCTCACAAAAACTGGGGGATATTTTATTGCTTCATATTCATTTTGAAATATCCCCTAATTTTTGTTAGCAGTATATTAAAAAATGAACAACACTTGTAATTGCATCATCCAGAAAAAATCACTGTTTGCATTTGGGTACAGGTCCTTCCAGTCTTTTCTCCATTTATAAAATACTATTTTTCCAATAAACCAAAACATTTTTTCCATAACATGTGATGTGGGTGCTCCATAATTTCCTTGACTTATCTTAACCGTTGGGCAGGCAGGTGGTGAGTATTCAAACCCATGTTCCCACACTCCCCAAGTCAGATATGCAGAAGACAAATTAGCACGGACTTGGCAACCCGTGTCTGGGCTTGGCCGAGCCGGTCTTTGGCTGTGTGGCTGGAGGGCAGTGCCGCGGTGAGGAGTGACAAAGGTGGCCCAGTTGGTACCCTGGATCCCGAGGCTCCATGAGCTTTGTCTGTTTATTCTTAGGGACTGTTTTAAATGTTTTGGATTAAATTTATTAGGGTAACATCGATTCATAAAATTACATCGGTTTCAAGTGTACAATTCTATAATACATCCTCTACATATTGCGTTGTGTGTTCACCACCCCAAGTCAAATCTCTTTCAGTCACCATATAGTTGGCCCACGTAGCCTTTGCTACCTTCCTCCACCTGCCTTTCCCTCTGGTAAGCACCATACTGCTGTCTGTGTCTATGAGTTTTTGTTTTGTTTGTTTGTTCATTTGTTGCTTTCAGTTTTATATCCCACATATGGGTGAAATCACCTGGTTCTTGACGTCTTCTGTCCACCTGATTTCACTTAACATGACTGTCTTGATGAAAACGTAGTGTTTCCTGGCTGGAGAACAGAACTTGGCTTTGGTGGGGAGTCATAATGTATGGGAGCTGAGCTCATGAATGATCATGTGCTCTTACCTACCAATTACTCACTTACCCCGCCCCCGGGGATGTTGGGGGCCTGTGATGCTACAGGATGGGGGCAGGTTTGGCCTGGGAGGCGTGGCTACAGGCCGGGATCAAAGGTTTTTTTTAAATGTGAGCCAAGGCAGGGTGAAACACAGGTACTCAGAACCAAAGGGAATATTTCCCAGAGCACACAAGAAAGAAGGTGTGGAGCGTGCAGCTGGAGGAGGTGGCTTTGTGGAAGGAGCTGGCTGGGCCAAGAGGCCAAGCTGCTCTGGGTCACCAGCACTCCTGCTGCCCAAGTTCACAGCTGTGAGGCAGGACACAGGAGTCCTCTGAGGGTCAGTGTGTGCAGGCAGCATCTGGGATAGGGGACTCCAAGCACCGCAGCACCTCTGGATGGCCAACACAGCCCTACCTTCAGAGTGAGGAAGGATGGACCAAGATCAAGGAGACATGCAAGAAAGGGACAGCAGATACCCAGGGGTCCTTGGTCTGAGAGCAAGGACACATGGAGGAACGGACAGAAGACACCCCAGGTCTTCATTTCTCCTTCCTTCTCCTTCGTCTTCTGCCCACTGCACACCTGGAGTGGCATGTGACTGCTGGGGGCCAAGTGACCAGAGCCCAAGGCCCCCTCTCTACGCAGCGTGGCTTCTGTCCTACTTACGTCGGCACTGCCAGTGCTGGGCTCACGCAGATTAATGAGGCCACGGCTGGGGCCCTGCGCCCGGGGACTGGCCTTGTTTCTCAGTGACCAGGCATTTGAGCCTAAGTTAACTTTGACTACCCTTGAATCTCTCCCCCCTGGGCAGGGCTGGAGGAGGGGAAAGGAGAGGAGGTGGAGAAGGGGTAGGAAGAGGAGGAAAGAATAGGGGGAGGGCAGAAGAGGAGAAAAGGAGAATGAGGGGTTGAGGAAGTAGAGGAGGGAGAGAAGCGAGTAGCCACTGGGAGCTAAAGAGGGGGCAGTGAGGTGGCAGGCGGCAGAGATGCAGAGAGGCCGCTTCCCGGGCCAGGAGCTGCGGCTGCTCGTGCTTCTCCCACTCCACCAAATGGCCCCTCTAGGACCTTTGCAAGGTGGTCTCCTTCTTTCCCTCTCTCTCTCTCTCTCTCTCTCTCTCTCTCTCTGCAAATGGAAATGAATGGACCTGCCTATTAGCCACGTCAAACTATGTGCTGTCAAAGAGGACCAAAAGTCCTGCTTTACAGATGTAGAAGCAGGTCCAAGGGAGAAGGTGATTTTCCCAAAGTCATGGGAGGTGGGAGCAGTGGATGACTGTAGCTCGGGCCTCCCGACTCCCTGTCCAATGCTCTTTTAATCATACAATAGGTACCACATAGTGACAAAAGCCTACACTTCCCTCAAAACCCTACTCAAAAAGCCCCTCCTCCAGGAAGTTTTCTCAGGGCTCCCGTGACCTCCTACAGTGCCTCCTACAGGCCATCTATATCTGACGGTTCATCTCCATGCCCCAGTTCCCAGCACAGAGCAGGCATGGAATGAATGAATAAATGAATGAATGGGATTAGATTTTTGGGTCAAACAAATCTGGATTGAATTTCCAGTCCACCTCTTATTAGCTCTCTGACCATTGGTGAGTTTTTGAGCCTCTCTGAGCCTCAGTTTTCTCCTCTCTAAAATGGATCCTTGCAGGGCTGGAAAACAAATTCCATAATACATTTCCTCATTTATTCACATATTGAGCACCTACTGTGTGCCAAGCGAGCTCTGTGGTGGGCACTGGGTAGCACAACTGTGCCCGACTGACATGGTCCTTGCCCTCATGGAGCTTATGGCTTAGTGGGGCATACAGACAATAAAGAAGCATATGAATATGAATGATGAATATTCAATTGAGTTAAGTGCCAGAAACAAAAAGGGCAAGGTGAGATGATAGAGAATGATGAACGGGGGCGGGGGATCTAACTTCTACGTGGCGGTCAGAGAAGGCTTCTTCAAGGAGGGAACATGGAGAACTAAGATCTACTCAGCCACAGGAAATGATGAAATACCGCGATTTGCAACAACACGCATGGAACCGAGAACAGTATGCTAAGCTAAGAACTGTATGATTTCACACGCAGGTGGAATATAAAACTGAGACTCATGGACACAGGCAAAAGTGACATGGTTACCAGAGGAAGGGGGTGGGGGGGGAGAGGGGAGTAAAGGGAGCCAAATATACGGTGAAGAAAAGTGGTTTGACTTTGGGTGATGGGTACAGGGCAACGAGTAGTTCGCACGCCATGGAAACGTACACCTGAAGCTTATGTGTTCCTGTGGACCAATGTCACCCCATTAAGTTTAATTTCTAAATTAAAACAAAAAAAGTCTAAGATCTGAAGGCTGAGAAGGAGCCTAGACATGTGACCGGGGGAAACTGCAGTAGAGGGAGCAGCAGGAACAATAACTGCTCTAAGTAGATGACAGGGAGTGTCGGGGTTGCCACCGAGGGGGCCACCCTGTGTCATCTGAAGGGGCTCTGGAAGGTGACCCAGGACCACAGGGAGGAGAAGGACGAGGAGGCACCTGCATGCCCTCCGCTCGCCCTTCTCTCTGCTCACCCATTTGTTCAGTGCACCCGTGCTGGGCTCCGGTCCCTGCAGACTGCAACTTCCTGCCAGCCCCAGGTAAGCCCTGACACAGCTTCAATAAGGTAAATTGTGGGAGGGAAAATAACCAGAGGCAAGAGGACCCCCCCAGGACTGTGCTGAGGACCCCTGAGAACCACAGCTGGGTCTCTTGTCTCCCCAGGCGATGTGACTGTAGTCAGAGTGACCTTGGACTCCCTCCTCTAACTGTGCTGGCTGCTGTACCCAGCGCTGGCTCAGGAAACCTACTATCCCGGGAAGGAAAGGGACCTCACAGGAGTGTGAGGTCTGATGCTGCCACGTAGTCATGAGGAGGATGAAGGGTGTACCTTCAACTAGGGAATCACAAGAGGACACCTGGAAGAGGGAAGAGGGACTGTGGAAGGGACAGAGGGGCTTCTCCAGGCCGAGATCAAGGGAGAGCACTCCTGCTGGGAAGACCTCCCCTGGCTGATCCCAGTTCTCACACCGCACTAGCCCTAGTAGTCTGGGTATGACTGCTCCTGCCTGTGTCTCCCAGGGCCTTGAACACACCTGAGAACTGCTCAAGAAAGGTTCACGCATGCCCTTCTGTGGCGGAAGCCACAGCAAAAGCAGAGGCCCAAGTGCTCCTCAGCGGGGCGGGGAACAGGAAGCCTCTCCACCCTGGAGGCCGACATAAAGCAGGCGGTCCTCCAGGAGTGAGCAAGGGGAGCCACTCGAGGGTTTTGAGAGGGCAGTGCTGAGTGGTGAGTGTGGGTCTCTAGAATGAATGTTCACGGGTGGAGAGAGGGGCTGAGGCTGGAAGCAGGAAGACAGGTGGGAGGACATGTCTATGTTTTAAAAATAGGTCCCATCACTGAAAAAAAAATAAACAAAAATAAAAAGGGGTCCCTGGGTTTGACCTGCTTATACAAGGAGGCTGGGGAGAGAGAATACACCTACATACATGTCCACACACAGGTCCACAGGGGGAAACTACCTGGGCCAAGGCCTGTTCCTTCAAGAACAGGCAGGCAGGAGAGGTTGGCTGTGTCGGGCGGTGGTGTTTCAGGCAGCATCAGGCAGAGTCCCTGGCTCCAGACGCCTTACACAGTTCGCAGCAGAGCGAGCGGTGCCCAGAATGGGCCTGGAGCACACTGATCAGCTGGGCTGGTTGAACACATCAGCCCACCAGCCAGCTGCTTCCCCTTCTAAAATAGCAGCTACAGATAAGTGACAGCCCACCTGGCTAGTGACAGGGCCTGGCTCAGGCTGTCATCAATCCTGCCAGCAGGATGGGAAGGGGCAGGCATGGGACGTGGGAGCTGGGCTTGACCTCACACTGTGCTTCCCCAGTTACCCACATGCATATACATGCACACATGTGCCCGGAGGCAAGTGCATGAACTGGCAGACAGATGCACAGAGGCTGGCAGACCGAGGCATGAGCACACACATGACACCAATACACGGAAATACAGTAGAGTCATCCAGGACTCTCATGCCACCCAGACACAGAAGCACAGACGTGTGGCACACACACTCATGCACAAATACACTTGCAGAGCACACATGTGCTCATACACACACACTGCCCAGCTCCATGGACAAGCAGGGCACACGCTCATACATCCACACGTAAACATATCCAGAGAAACAGACACAGATGGCAATCACACGGGCTACACAGAGCACACACACGCATGCGCAAAAACACCCAGATACACACAGAGCACAAAACCCCCACACACTGAAGAGCACACACATGGACACCACAGCAGAAGGCTCATAAACACCCTGCCATATGCTGTATAGACATGGATGCATCTAATACACCAAGACATTTAGGACCAAAGACACATGCATGCAGACACACCTCGCATATGCACTCAGAGGCATTCACACACTCATCCACAGAGTGTTTGCTGACCTTCTGCATGAGGGTCTCCTTATTGCCTCCCTTCTCCTCCCCCCTGGCCAACAGAGTCAGGGTCTAGTGTTCTGGCTGGTCACCCACAAGGGGTAGACATGGCCAAGGCCAAGGCCTCCTTGACAAAAGTCTAGTATTTAGACTGGATTCTCAGAATTGATTGATGACAGTTCCCAGAACCAGAGTTTGGGATGTCACCTCCTCTCCCAAGCCATGAGGTTGCCTTGGCAGCCAATGGGGCATGTGACAGGCCTCTGGGCAGGAGTCCTGGGCCGTGGTGTTCTGCTTACCCGTCTCAGCCTTCAGCCTGGGGAGCGGGTCACAAGGAGCTCTGAGACCTATCCTTTCTAACACCAACCTCTTCTCTTTCCAGACAAGCCATCACAAGGCTGAATCCGGGCAGCAGAAGGGACCTTTGGAAGAGAGGGCCGGGGAGGGGGCAGGCAGGTATGACTGGTAGGGCCCAGCAGCTGCCTTGGCTGGAGACCTGGTCGAGGTGCTGTGTAAGCACAAGCCCAGAAGAGGAAAGTTACTTAGGATGATTAAATGAGTCAGTGTAGCATCTCACCAACAGCCATTTAAATGACTCAAAGCCTTGGTTGTGAAAGCGTCACAATTTACCGGGAAGGTGGCATTCCAGTAGCACAGCAGAGAGAGGCAGAGACCAGCATGCGGGCAGCTGGCTCCCACCTCCAGGAAGAGGGCTGCCCAGGGCCAAGTGCACTCCCTCACCACTCCCGGGTCCAGCGCGCTCTGCGGCCTGCCCTGGCAAGGTCCTGAAAGAGCCTGACCCTGACTGACCTGCAGGGGCGCAGTGGATAAAGCGTTGACCTGAAATGCTGAGGTCACCGGTTTGAAATCCTGGGTTTGCCTGGTCAAGGCACATATGGGAGTTGATGCTTCCTGCTCTTCTCGCTCCTTCTCTCTCTCTGTCTTCTCTCTCTATAATGAATAAATAAAATCTAAAAAATATTATAAAAACATTAAAAAAAAAAAAGCCTGACCCTGAATCCAGCATCCATGGGCAGCTGAGAAGGAGCACGGAGCAAAAGCTCCTGCACACACTGCTGTCACTCAGGTAAGCAGGGACAGAGCAGACAACACTGGCCGTGAGCTGACAATTGATGACAAGGGTGAGGATGCATGAGGAGGGCTCACTGTTCTAGCCTTTCTGCTTTGGCAAATTTTGAAACTTTCTGAAATAAAAAATGTTTAAGCTTTAGATTCCGTCTCTTAAATAGCACTCATTCACCATTCACTCACTTAATCATGCATTCATTCAACCCATCATTTTCACAGTGGTCCTGTGCTCAGAGAACTCACTGTCTGGTGGGCTCATCCATGTCACTCTGGGTGAGGCCCAGAAACACTACCCTGTGAGCACCACAGTGAGCCAGGCTTGGTACCAGACACCGTCCCCTCCACCACTTCCCGGGAGGCAGGGAGCAGCAGGATGCTTGTGTAGAAACAGAGGCTCTCAACAACACGCCCCAGAATAAGGCTGGGTCTGACCCTGAACCCTCATCTGACTGAGGGCCTGCGCTCTTACCCATAGAGAAGGGAAGGTCACTGCAGGGAACTTTCTGGGGCAATCATGGAGAATGGTGATGACTACGAGGGGCTCCTGTGAGCCCACATGCTCGGTGGGGGTGGGGACCCTGTCCCTATCCTCAGTGCTTAACACAGTGCTTGGCACTTACTAGATGTTACAAAACAGTGATGAGGCAGGTGAGGGGACTGGGGACCACAGGCGCAGGGGAGGAGCCTTGGGGACCAGGGTGAGGTGTATGAAGGGAACCTGTTGGCTGAGAGGAGGCCTCAAGGCTCTGGGCCCTCCTGGCTGGTAGGCAGGATGGCCCAGAACCCACGTCCAGCCTGGAGTCCTCCCCATCAGGCTCCTGCTGCTTAGCCTAGCTGAGCTCTGCAGCAATCATTCCCTTTACCCCCGGAGGCCCCCTGGGACACAAAACTGCCCCTCCTCCCTTGCTTGGCCATCCCTGCTGCCTGGTACACCAGCCTCCAGTGCCCCTATCCAGTAGTGATCAACTATGTCCAGGGAGTGAACACCCCAATCTCCTTCGAGCCCAAGACCTGCTGGGGAGTTAGGATGTAGGTGAGTACCATCTCCAGGGAAGAATGGGTGCTGACATCCTTTGCCAGAGAATGGCCATGCACATGTCACTACCACTGCAGCTTTGGGGCAGGTCAGTGGTCACCCCAGAGCTGGAGCCAAACACGCAGAGATGACCTGCCCTGAGCTCTCATATCCCAGGGACAGCAGCTCTGATTACCCTCTCTGTGTTCCGCTGATTTCTGCAGATGTTTGGTGCAGAGCGTACCTGTACACAGAGGTGAGCCATGTGCAATGTGCTTACACACTCATACACACCCTCATCCTGCCCCCTGCTCCCAAGCGCCCACCACCCCTCCCTCAACAGACCTGCCTGGGCTGGGGGTTAAGGGACATGCAGAGGCAAGCAGGAAAGGGGTCCCGGCCTGAATTCCAACGTCTGAAATAGCCCACCACAAATTATCTTTGTTCTGACAGGCTGATTAGCATAATTATCCCATCAGAGAGAGAGAGAAAAAAAAAAGACAGGAGAGGACTAGGACAGTGGCAGACAGAGAGACAGCCGGGGGCAGAGACAAAAACAGCAACAGGCACCTAGAGAACCGGCACCTTGGAGGAAGCAGTCGCCCTGAAGAGTGAGCAGGGATGCTGGCCCCCGGCAGAGCCCTGAGGGAGCCTCCTCCCACCCTGTGACAGGCCAGGCTGGGGGCGGGCTGCCAGAGCCCATCTGTGAACGGGGAGGGCTGGGCAGTGCCATCACCAAGGTCTGGCCAGCTCTGATGCTAATGTCTCGAGGTGGTAGGGCTGGGATGTGCTGGGCAAAACCATTTCGCCAAAGGATGCAAAGAACCTTGTGTCGAGGTTGTCCTGCTGTCATTCAAGTTCCATCTCCTCATTTCCCAACATCTCTTATGAAACGCCCAGAATGTGCCCTTCCCCTGTGCCAGGTACTGTGCTGGGCGCTGGGGATTCAGCTGGGACCAAGACAGCTAACTGTCCTTGCTCTTGGGGAGGTCCCAGCCTGACGGAAGACAGAGAAACCCAGTCAGGTGACTTCAATACTGTGACAACTGGTCTGAGAGCCCAGAGGCAGGTGTCCTGGAATGCAGATGAAGGACACGAGATCCAGGTTGATGGGGCAAGATGGAAAGATTTCTAAAGAATGGAGACTCAAGGAAGGACTGAGCAAGGGGCTGGAGCTACAGGATGTTAGCGGGAGTTTCGGCCCTGGCCCCAACAGTCCCAGCATCACGCAGGTGGCTGTTGCTCCCTAAGCACCTAGCACCTGCTTCTGAACAAGTTTACACACATCAGCCTTACAACTAGACAGAAAGATCCTTGCAAGCAGGCACCCTCCCATTTCTTGTTTATCTCCCACAAGCCTGGGCACACGGAGGGCTAAGCTTTCTGTCCAAGCTCAGAAAAGGGCCACAGCTGGAAGGTCCCCGGCTCAGGCCTCTGTTGCTCCCTCCCACTCTCCTTCTACTCCAAAGGTGCTCCCCAGGTACAGGTCCCCAAAGGTCAGATCCAGTCCCTACTCCACTTTCAGGGAAAAAAAGGAAACGATGCTTCCTGCTTCGGGGAGGAGAGGGGCAGAGAAAGAGAGTGAGAGAACCAAGCCACCCAGCTGGTCTAAGAGAGGACCTGGGGAGTCCTGGGAAGTCACACCTGCTACTGAGGCTGATTAACCCTGGGCAGCAGGAGAGCAGAGAGGGAGTCCATCCAGAGGACTGGGATGAAGGGAGGAAAGGGGGGGCATATGAATGAATTAGAGAAAGAGACAGAAAGACAAAGAATAAACAAGACAATCAAAGAATTCGAGACACACACCCAGAGAGACAGAGAGGCTAAGAAACAGAGACAGGAGTGAATAGGTTAAGGAGAGAGGGGGGTACAGAGAGGCGAGAGGGTCCAAGCCAGATGGAGAAAGACCAATACACGGGGATGAGAAAAGGAGGAAGAAAAGCCAAGAAGCTAGAGAGACAGATAAACAGCCCACAGTTTTCATGGATGAGTGGAAGTAAGGAGGGGCAACAGCAAGGGCAGAAAGGACAGAGGGAGGCAGCACCAGGACGGGGAAGGAGGGAGAAGCGGAAGGGGAGAGGGAAGGAGAGATTCGATCCAGGCCAGGCCAAGCTTGCGGTCAGGGCCCCAGGCAGGAGGCTGGTGCCCAGTATCCTCTCCTCCATCTGTCTGTCCACAGGAACTCTTCCAGTCTTCCACTCCATCAGCCTGGTAGGGCTCCCTTGTGCCTCCTGCCCACTTGGCTCCTGAAGTATGTCTAGGGGAGGCAAACAGTGGAGAAAATAGCTCCAGGAATAAACAATACTGCTCAGCCTCCTGAGACCAGGACGCTCAGGACGCCAGGCTGAACATGGAAGTCACACCGTCACACTGCCAGATGGTTTCTTGTGTGCCCGCAAGGAGGCTTGGGAGTTACATTAATAACTGCAATGTTGAAGAATGTCTTCAGTGTGGCAGGCACTGTGTTACACTCTTCCTCTGCATGATCTCCTTGGGTCCTCAGCAACTCTGACCCAGGTACCATTACTCACTGCCTTTGAACATTTAAAGCTCAGAGAGGCTCAGGAACTTGCCCAAAGTTCCACAGCTAGGAAATGATGAAACCGGGATTTGAGCATCTGCTTTTAATTTCCATGTCTTGCGAACAATACAGAGGAGTGAGAAGGTGCTGGCCTCTGTGAGAACTCACCCCGACAAAGACCCAGGGTTCTTTAAGAAGCAATCTTCTGTGAGATGACCCCTCAGCCTCCTGCACGCTTTCCAGGTGGTTACTACCCAGAGGCAATTCTGCATCGAAAGGCTGGATATGGTTGGTGAGGGCCTCCCACATTGTCTCAGATTGCCTTTGTCTATATCCCAGCCCCAAGGCCAAGGGGTTAGCTGAGAGTGAGAAGGCAGTGTTTGCAGCCGGAAACTCTCTCCTCCCAAGGGGAGGCCTACCACCCTTCTCTTTGCACTGTCCTGGCGCCAGAGGCCCCATAGGACAAAGCCTGCTGAGGCTGGAGGTCCTGAGAAGCCACAGGCCTGTCCTGGGCAGGAGGAGAGCCACCCATTAGTGTGGGGACACCAGGCTGCTCACACACCCAAGTGAGACCTGGAGCAGATGGAGCAGGTGCATTGGGTTGCAGTACTTCTGCTCTCTGGACAGGACTGAAGTCCTTCCCAGATTGTGTTCCCCTTTGACTTGCTCAGAGAGACACTGGCTGAGACTTCAGAGTTTGTCAGAACTCAGGTGACCTCCTTGTGGAGGGTACCCCTGAACTTTGACCTGGCAGCTTCAGCCAACACAGCTGGTGAGGGCCCTGAGGACCCTGAAGACAGGAAATTGGACCATAGGCTCCATGCGACCAGGGATGGTCTCTATAAGTGACTTCTATCCCTCTCTTTGTACACAGGTCACCCAAAGACAAGTTCAGGTCACCTACAATCCCAAGCCCCACATGTCTGCCTTCTGATACAACCAGCATGGGTGAGGGCTTTCCATGTGCCAGGCTCTGGCCTAGACTCTCTCATACTCCATTTATTATAGTCTGCACAGTAACCCTGCAATGGGAAGCTCCTGGTGCCCATTTGATAGATGAGGAATCTGAGCCTCGGCGAGGTGACTTGGCCAAGACCACACATAGTAAGTATCACAAGAAAGATCCAGCTTTATTCGAGTCCTTTCTGCTATCCCCCAAAGCTACCCCATGGCATATGACCTGTGCAGCCACAATCAAAAGTGGCAGACCCAAGCCTCAAGTGCCACCTCAAAAAGTGGAGCCCTGAAGGGATCTGACAAAAGTCCTATGTCAGAGCCCATAAGGAAGGTCTCATAGCTGCCACGTGCTGCTACCACAACCCAAGCCCATTAGCTGACACAGTTTTCTGGGGATGGTTTTGAAATGTTGCTAATTTTCCCCAATTATAAAGTAGAGGCTTATTGATCCCGTTAAGATCTATCACAAAGCAAGGCGTCATGAGTGGCAGATCAACCCTAGGGCCCACTCAATGGAGCGAAAAGTGGGCAGCATTCGAGAAACGGGGCTCAGTTCTCATCCCAGAGCTGCTCTCACTCAGAGCATGACCTTGGGCAAGTCACGTAACCATCCCAGACTTCTATTCTTTGTCTGTCAAGTGAAGGAGTTGAATGATGTGGTTCCCAAGGTCCCCTGAAGGCTGAACCTTCTGGGAGCCTGTGATTCCTCATTCAATCAAAGTTTACTGGGCTGCCTATCAGCAGATTTAATGACTCTTCAAAGTTGACCAAGGCAGGCAAAAAAGATTATAAATGTAATTGCACTGAAATGGGAAAAGATGAGAAAAAGCCAGCAAATAGCATCTTAACACACAGGCAATGCTTACCAGCATACAGTGAGTCACCGCCTTTGCGTGGGGGATCAGGAGGAATAAAATTGGATTCTCTCAAGCTCGTGTGGGCTTGACTTTTCCGATCCTTGGAGAGGACTGGCCGTAGCCAGAGGCCAGAGGAGAGGGACCCTTGAGGTTAATTCAAGATGGAGAGAGCAAGGAAGGGATGTCCCAGGAGAATGTGGGTTAAGCCTGCCTAAGAGAGAAATTTATGGTGACAGCAGTCAATTCTTCTCCATTTGACTCAAAGGCCCCCAGAACTGTGGGGATGTGGCTCTGAGGGACTATGTGATGCACGGTATCTAGTCCCAGAGGAAACTTTGGTCCCAGGGAGGTTAAAGGTCCTCTATGGAACCTCGGTTCCCTAAGAAACACGGCAAAGAGGGTAATTTAAGCAAAAATACTCTTTGTTTCTCAATTTACAAGCCATTACACGTGATTTACAGCCCAGCCTGCCTCTTGCGCAAGCAGCTCTATAATTTACAAGACCATAAAGTCGGGGGCTCCCATGCTCTCCCACCATAAATCTGGCCCGGATGGTGACTTGGGGCAGAAATGATTCATCTGTCCTTCCAGGATAAGCCTTCACACAGCTGTATTAGCTGGGAGGCGTCGCGCTGAGATGGCACTTTTCAGTTCCACCTGAAATATGCGTTTGCTCTAGAGGAGAAATAAGGCCCATGTCCCAAGAGACTGGGCCACAGGGCATGTGGGCCAGTGAGAGGTCCAGCCATGGGTGCAAGTCCAGCCAGCTGTGCGCTGATGTGCCTTATCTTTTGTCCTGAGGGGTCACCTGTGACACAATAAAAAATATTATATTTGGTTTCTATCAGTGGTTCCTGCTAATATTTGATCTTTGACTCTGGTTCCTTTTTTTTTTTTTTTTTTGTGACAGAGACAGAGAGTCAGAGAGAGGAACAGATAGGGACAGACAGGAAGGGAGAGAGATGAGAAGCATCAATTCTTCGTTGCGACACCTTAGTTGTTCATTGATTTCTCATATGTGCCTTGACCAGGGGGCTACAGCAGACTGATCAACCCTTTGCTGGACCCAGCGACTTTGGGTCCAAGCTGGTGAGCTTTTACTCAAGCCAGATGAGCCCGCGCTCAAGCCTGTGACCTCGGGGTCTCGAACCTGGGTCCTCCGCATCCCAGTCTGATGTTCTAACCACTGCGCCACTGCCTGGTCAGGCTGACTCTGGTTCTTGACAAAGAATTAATCAAATCCTTGTAACTTATTAGTTACAGTAGTGATAGGTGTATCTATGCAAAGCTCCTAAAACCTTTAGAATTTCCTGGATGATTGAAGTGTCTTGTGTTCTAATGAGGGGCCTCTTGGTGGGCTCCTGGATGGGGGCTGGTCAACAGAAATACCAATCTTAGAGATTTCAGCCTCATCCCCTGTCTACCTGAAAGGGGAGAGGGGCTAGAGAGTGAGTTAATAATCAACCCTGTCTATGCTATGAAGCCTCTATACAACCCCTGAAGTATAGGATTCAGAGAACTTTCAGGTTGATAAACACATCCCTGTACCAGGAGAGTGGTGGATCCCAACTCCATGAGGACAGAAACTTCTGAACTAGATCTTTCCAGACCTTGCCCTGTGTACCTTTTCATCTGAATGTTCATCTATATCAGTGGTTCTTAAGCTGGGTTCTATCGAACCCTAGGGGTTCAATGAGTCGGTCTCAGGGGTTCGGAGAAGCCTCTGCCGCAGAGACCAGAATAAGGTAATACCGTAATTTGTTGTGAGTTCATGCACTTTGTTGGTTTTGTTCTTTGAGCAAGGTGATGTTCATGCACGGCTCATTTTGTGCACCAGTAAAAAAACATATACCTATGTCTTGAATTTGGAAAAAAAAATAAATATTTTATTTATCAATAAAGAAGGGTTCGTTGAATGTGGATATGAAACTGGTGGGTTTGGCACCTCAAAAAAGGTTAAGAACCACTGCTCTATATCCTTTATTTTATAATAAGCCAATAAGCATGAGTGTTTGACTTATGTGAATTGTAATAGCAAAATGATCAAACCTGAGGAGGGGTGTGGGGACTCCCAGTGTGCAGAGTAAACAGGAGGGTGGCTAATCTAAGGCTGAGCCCTTAGTCTGCAGGGTCAGATGCTAACCCCTGATGGACAGTGTCAGGGCTGAGTTACATCATGAGACACTCAGCCAGTGTCCTACAAACACTGGAGAACAGCTTGGTGTATGAAAAACCTCCCACACCTGGTGTCATACGTGAGTACTGAGAGGAGGGGACAGAGCAAAACCAGTGTGTTTTTCTTACATCTCCCCAATCCCCTCCCCACAGGCCTAGTTTGCATCAGCTGAGGCAGCTTGTAGTAGATTTGTGATGTCTCAAGCAGGAGATGGGACCAGAAAGACTACCAGACAACTGTCAGACACACATGCCACAATTTGGCCTGAATTGAGCCTAAAGACCTTGCCAAGCCAACAGGGGCCTTGGTAGGTTCCGCAGAACAGGCTGGACCACAGTCTCTTTGCCATGATCATAGTGTGGCGGGGAGGTCAGCCCCGGGGACAGCTTCCGACAAGGCTCTGCAACTAAGGCTGAGGATGACAACCTTTAGTCTTCCCATGGTTCAGGTCAGCCCTCCAGGGGAGTGCAGGTGATAAAAATTCTTAGCTTGAGAGGCCAGGACTGGAAAGGCAGATTCCAATCTTTGTGAACAGGGTTCAACCACATCCATGCAAGAGCTTTCTTTCCTTTCCTCAAGAAGCTGGGCGTTTCTGGACACCCACGGCCACTCATGGATTCGGTGGTAGCTTATTTCCCAGGATTCTCTTCATCAGAACTTTCTTCCAAGGTAGAGTCTAGTATACCCTGCCCCACCCTACACACACAACAGCACTCTCACCTGTGTGGGGATTCTGACCTTCAGACGTGGGCTCAGGGAAGGAAGGAATAATAGAACCAGGCATGGTGTGTCTCTCATTCATTCATTCAACAAATACGCACTAAGACTCACTGTTTGCCAGAAAATGTTTCTTTTTTCCTTGGGCTACAACTGTATTATATATATATATATATATATATATATATATATATATATATATATATATATATATATATATATATTTCTTATCTATATAGGTGAACACATATAAGTTTGTGATAACTACCATTAATATTTGATGAATTCTTACTATGTATCAAGTCTGTGTTGTGCCCGTCTATAGGCAGTACCTCATTTAATTTTCTAAGAAACCCTATGATGTCACACAGATAGCAAGAGAAGAACTAGGATTTGAACCCAGGCATCCTGACTCTAGGGCCTGCCATCTTTACCATTATACAAAGGCAATATAGTTTAAGCAATTCTGTGATGGAGTGAAAGGGGAAGCTGAGTGCACTGAAGAGCCTTTGTGGTCCTTAATCCTCTTCCCTAGCTCTAGCTCCCTTCTCCGCTGAGAGCTGAGAGACTGGGGCTCAGGCCCGAGTCCTGCCCACAAAGCACCACAAAGCTCTGAGAAGTGCTTCTGATGCTGTTGCTTTCTTCTGGCCTGTCCTGACTCCTGCTCCAACCTCTGTGCCCAGCAGGACCTGACTTCTCCCTGTCTAGGAGTCGTTCCACAAGGTAGAGCTTGGGCCTCAGTGTGTAACTTGAAATGAAGGAGCAGAGACTCCTGGCTTATCTCTGGCTAGCTGGAAAAACCAACACCAGGACACAGAGCCACAGCTAACAGTCTGGAAATATGGGAAATAACAGAACAGGAGGTAGAGAGGGAGCCAGGTGGAAAATCAAGAAAGAAATGCAGGCTGACAGACACTGAGTGGTGTTGGCAAGGGCAGAAGTCCTGAGGTGGTGCCCATAAAAGGTGTATGATGAGTGGTAAAGAACAGAAGTAGAAAGAAGATGCATTTTGGTGCCAGACGGGCCTGGGTTAGAAGCCCAGCTTTGCCACTTACAGGCAGGTTACCTGAACTCTCAAAGGCTCAGTTTCCCCATCTGCAAAATGGGATTAATAATAGCAAAGATAAATCCTTATTTTGAGAATTGAGATAATGAATTTACAATCCATAGTAAGCACTCAATAAATGAAAGTAATCGTCCTTGTCCCGTGGGCCTATTCTGAAGGACCTGAGACCCAGGGAACAGAGACCTAGCTTTAGCTTCAGTCTC
Source organism: Rhynchonycteris naso (assembly GCA_037038555.1). Classification (NCBI taxonomy): domain Eukaryota; kingdom Metazoa; phylum Chordata; class Mammalia; order Chiroptera; family Emballonuridae; genus Rhynchonycteris; species Rhynchonycteris naso. The sequence goes on along the minus strand of CM072997.1, from coordinate 209,796,835 downwards.
TCTGTCCCACGAAGAAGCTGGGCTGGCAGGGCGCAGGGGCTCTGTGATGGTAACAGACCCCCTACTGCCCCAGCCACCATATCTGTATCTGTCTCTTGCAGGCAGGAAGCTCCCTATAAAGTTCCACATGGGCGTGGGAGGACTATTATTCACTGCCTCATAGTTCTGCCTGCTCTGTGTATTTCTCTCTCTGCCTAGTTTGTTTCCTATTGTCCGTGCTCTCTCTCAGGCTTTATTTTGCTCCCTCTGCCTCTGCCATCCCTCTCCATCATTATCACTATCCTGTAGGGCAGGATAACGGGTGGCCACTGCAATTGACACCTGTTCCCATAAGGCAAGTCAGAGGCTCTTTGTTCAGGAGCTTGGTTGGGTATTCTTCCCCCAGAGCTCTCCCAAGAGCAGAGAACATTTTAACCTGTTTCCAGTCCAGCTTTTGGCAGCTCAGAAGATACTTTCACCTGCCTTTTCAAAACCTATCCACTAGCACTGGGACAGTCACAGCAGCTGCAGCCTCCTCTCAGCCTGGAATGCCACACCTCCCTATCCTCCAGCCATAACGCCATATGGGGCCATCCTGGCTCTCATGGGACCCTTGCCAACACATTCAGGTCAGCAACTAGATAACAACATGGCTCCCATTTTCCAACAGGGTGTCTTAGGAACAGACGTGCCTATCAAGACAGCCCCAACACCCCCACCTAGGATGCAACCTTGACTTGTTTGACAGTTGACAATTTGAGCAAACAGTGACTCATCCTAGAGACAAAACCGAGGCAGGGAGCCTTCACAGTCCTCTCCCAGGGACACAAACTAATTAAGTGGCCTCATCAGACTGCTGGCTGCAGAGCCAACCCCACTCTCCACTCCCTCTGCTCCCCACGCAGGGACTCAATTAATGAAATTGACTGCAAATGCTACCTTCTCTTCCCCCAAATTACTCTGGCTCCCAAGACAAAGCAATCTTTCCAGAAAACCAGGCAAGCATCCTCCTGCTCATCTCCTCAATCAACCCTGGAGGTTCCCTTGCCAACAGCCTCCTTAAGGGCTGAGCAAGCTCTTGCCAATGGCAGGAGCTGGTCAAGACAGCCAGAAAGAAGAGAGAGGGACGGATGTGAATAACTCAGGAGGTTAACCCTGCTCCTGACAATCAGCACCGGAGGCTGTGTCCGGTCATCCTCACTCCACTGTGTCCTCTGTGAGATCAGTGGTGGGGATTAACAAGGAGGGTGGGACCCGTGTTTGAATCTGTACCTGGGAACAGAGCTGGCTTTTGTTTTGCTGGGGTGGGGGTGAGGGGGTTGGAACTGAGTTTACAGAGTTTTAATCTCAACAAATTAACTTCCTCACACAATCACTGACAGATTCATTTATTCATTCACTCAATATCTGTTGGCACCAAGCATGTGCCAGGCCTGTGGTTAGGCTTTGGAGTACAGAAATGAAAACTCTAATGATGCAATTAGTACTAGGATAGAGCTATGTGCAAGTCTCCATGGAAGCCTATGGTGGCAGAACGTTCACTATATTCTTGGAGTACCAGAAAGGGTTTCATAGCCAAGGGGACACAGGTAGAGGCACCTGTAAGACAAGTAGGAATTCATCAAAGGAGACATGGAACACGGTTCTATGAAGTCATGGGTCCTGGCTTTAGGCTGCAACAATGTCTTTTAAGACTCTACCTGGGCATGGCACACCCAGAAATCACAGCGCTCTCCATGGAATGCTGCAAAAATGTGGATGGATAGAACTCGATTTCATGAGCTAACAACAATTCAGCTAAAGGAAATAAAAATCATATAGAAAGTAATGGTATGAATTGTTAAGAAATCCCATCTTGGCAGGGGAGAAATACAGAACACAAGTCTTCTCACCAACAAAAATGTGAAGGGCGAGCTCAACGGGCTGGGCAGAATGCCTGCTGTCAGGTGTGCTGTCGGAACACCGAGCAGACACTGGTCGTATCGTCTGCTGCTCCTTCCTGGGAACCAGCGTTGGCAGGTGCCAAGATTTAATAAAAAGAAACAAGGGTTGGGGTGATTGAGAAAATCTTATCAACTCACTGCACAGTTTCTGAGATTTGGGAAAAGAGCACTATGCTTAGAGTAAGGTAGGGTCCTGCCGCTCCAGAACCCCTTAATCAGACACAGCAGGTTCTTCCACAGGATTCATGGGTGGCAAGAGGGTCACCTTACTATGCCAGGCCTGGCTGCTCTCAGGAGAATCTTCCAACATCCGAGTCTGGTATTTTAGGTCCCCATACTCTGACCCAAACTACATTTCCAGCCTTTTCAAATTTCAACACAATACGCTCTCATCTAGATGGATCATTCAACTCATCATTCATTCGCCTTACATGCTATTGCTGTTTTGACCACCACTGTCAGCTCAAGTCCGGGCATATAAATTGTACTCTTATAGAATGAATAAAAAGGTGGATGGAGAGGTGGATAATTGGATAGGTCTTACTACCATGCCATTGTTCTGCCTGGGTTTCCCTAACTAAATCCAGGTTATCCTTGAAAATTTGGCTCATAAAACTTCTGTGGGACATGTCCCTTCCCCAGCCCACTCCACATAGTGATTACTTGTTCCTCTTACTTCCTGGTAATGACAAATGAATCATGCCTTGATTCCATGGACTGCCCTACAATGTCTCTTTTATTCCTCTTGGTTTTGTGATTGCTTTTTTATGTCTGTTCTCCAAGTAGCCTACAATTATCACTAGAAAAAAGACCCCATGTTTTGTTTCAAGACAGTCCTGGCCCACCGGGTCAGTCTCAATAGGAGCTTACTTACTAGGTGATGATGTGATCAAAACAAACCCTCACTGGGAGAGTCTCGCTGAGCCACTGAGCTGAGCTGAGTGAGAGCTGTGAGAGGCCATTAGTCAAGCACAGCATAATTTGCCTAATCCCAGCGCTGCTGTTGTGTGACCTTGGCTGACCACTTCTCTCTGGTTCTTCTGCAGCCCTTCTTTTGAAGAACCTCCTACTCTTCATGTTTCTGGTGGGGCTGTCAATCATGGTGCTATCTCTTCTAGCCAGAACAATGGGCAAGGGTCCAAGCTGGTCAATCAGCAGAGTCATTCTCATTGTCAGAGATCAACTCCAGGATGGGCATGTGACTGAGGCCAGGTCAATCTATAAGGTTTATGCTGGAGTTAGCAGAGGGAAACACAGGTCCCACACAAACAGAAGAAAACTTCTGATGCAGAAAACAATGAGGTCACATCTCGGCTTCACAGAAGCAAAGTCCAAGGACAGCATGCCAGACCCGCGAGGTCTATCCAGGTCTGAAGCCAGTTTATCCCTAAAGTGTCCAATCTGAGGGCCTGGCAATTCTGTTTCTACTTAAGACACTTTAAGTTGGGCTTCTACAATCAAGAGAGTGCAAGATCTAAGTCCTTTCTCTGTGCCATGGGGGCAGGGCAGTGGGATATGAGCCAATTGCTCTGATTTTAGAAGGGGCCTAAGGAAAACTTTATGCTTGGACATCAAAAGTCTCTAAGACATTTCTTAAAGTTCCTAATCTATTCACATTGTCTTGCCCCAACCTCAGGCAAGATCTTGAGTGGCCCCTCATGGCTCTTAGCAGCTCTGACCTTCTATTCTTAAAGAAGTTCAGACAAGTAGCAGAGTGAAGAAACCATTGCCTGGCATCCCCTCGGCAGCAGAGCCCCCAGCACCCATGTGCCCCTAGCTAACACCCTCCTTTCCTTCTGCTCTTCTTGCAGCCACATTATGCAAATAGGCCCGGTAGTCAGAGCCCTGCAGGCACCCATTTGGAGGGAGCGGGAGAACCCTCTCCAGCTTACCTCTCTGCAAAGTATTATCTGTGGCAGAACCACTCCCCAGGGCCAGGCACCATCTGTTGTTAGAAATCCCCTTTGCTAATTTTTAAACTTCTCTGAACGAAAATGAATCAGACAGCCAGGCAGAAGGGGCTGAAGGAGGAGCTGGCAATTTACTTAGTGGCCGCCATCACCCCAGCCGGGCCACACATGGAGGTTCCTGACCCATCTTTGACACAGGCTCCGCCACATGCTCAGCCTCCCGGTGAGGCTGTTATTTCTGAAGGGGAACATACAGGGCCTGGGAACCTCTCTGGGGCTGGAGCTGCCTTGGAGCCCCCAAGGAGTCCACTCTTCCCAGGTCCGAAGAGCCAGCCCAGGCTGGAAGTAGACATATCCCATTGGAATGGCCGAGCTCTTTCTGACTTCAGCACCTTAGGAGAAAAGCAATAAGTCCATCCAACCTCAATCAGATCCTGGATGAGGAAATACAACGATAGACAGTGATCTTGTCCACTAGTGGCACTGTGGAGAGGATGGAAGGGCTAGGAACAGATTCTTGAGAAATGGAAGGTGGACCCTATCCTAATTAGGTCTCCCACCATCTCCAGGGGTTCGTCTGCCACTGTTAAGTGACCTCTCCCTTAGAAAGGCTGGGTCAGGTTATGTTCAAGGGGTTGAGGTGGGTGTAGGATACTAGGAAAGGAAACCCCTGTACTTGAGCACTTACTATGCTTCCAAGCATGTTGCTGTGCCCTTAATAAAGTTTCTCATGGAATCTGCCCCACAACCACACAACAGTCTGGTCCAGAATCTCCACAACCATCATCATCAACTATGAGCATGTATCAGATGTCATTTGGGCTCTGGGAGTGCAAAAACCTGAGGGGTTTCCAGTGCAGTCCATGGGAAGGCAGTTATTATCAGTAAGTGACTCATGACAGTCTTGACAGTCTAATCCCTGCCCCAGGAGAATAGAAGAATGGCAAAGCACTGGGTGGTCACATCATACACACCCAACCTCGTTTCAATTTTTCCTAGGCTTCCCGCGCCTCTAACGATAGCATACACACACCAGAGAGGCAGTCAGGGACCTCCAGGGCCTGTCCCTGCCCACCTCCCCAGGACTCTCTTTCCACTCCTCCTCCCAGCACCAGCAATGCGGGCTTTCTGGGCACAGGCCTTGCGATGTCCGCACTCCAGGCCTTTGCCCAAGCTGTTCCTTCCAAGGCTATCCTTTTCCCCACTAGCTCCTACTTTTCCTTCAAGTGTCAGCTTAGACATCTCTTTCTTTCAGGGTCAGCCTTCTGTAACATAGAACGATATATACAAGATGTTTTTAGATGATGTAGCAGGTATTTATGATGCAGCGTGCCACTCCTCTCAGCTCACCTAATTTCAGCACCGCTGTAGCGGACAGTTCCCCGCCCATGTCCCACCCACTTAAAGCACAAGCCAAGGACTCTTCCTGTTTCCTTAAACTTGGACAGTGGTGCTGAGCTCCTCGGGAGCAGCCAGGAAGTGTGATAGGAGATATAGCAACAGGTGTTGGGAGTTGCAGGTATCTGTGGCTTCCTTATCCTCCAGTGGGATCATTCAGAGGTGAGTTTTACTTGGCTTTTCAGATGGCCTCAATGGGACTGCACCCCAAAGGCCTGCAGCAATAACCAGCTCTTACTCATTGACTTCCATCCTTTTCCTGTTTCTCTCTCTCCACTCCTTCACTCCTGTTTCCTGAAAGCAGCTCCCAAGTAACTACCCTGCACTCGGGTCCTTTTCTCAGGGTATGCTTTTAGGACAACTGGTCACAAAATCCATCTTTTCACTTTAATAGTTATGGATATGCTTCAACATGTATTAAAATATAAGTAGCACACCTAATAGCACAAATGTGGAAACCATCCCAATGTCCATTGTGGATGAATGGATAAACAATGTGGTACATACACTCAGTGGGATATTATTCAGCCTTAAAAAGGAATAAACTTCAGATACAGGCTACAGAATGAATGACCCTTGAGGACATTTTATTAAGTGAAATAAGCCAGAACACAAAAGAAACAATACTGTATTATTCTACCTATGTAAAGTATCTAAAATAGGCAAATTCATAGAGACAGAGAATAGAGGGTACCAGGAACAGTGGGGAGGAGGGAATGGGAAGTTATTGTCTAATGGGTTTGAAGTTTCTGTCTGGGGTGGTGGAAAAGTTCTGGAACGAATAGTTAGTGACGGCTGCACAACAATGTGAATGTGGTTGGTGCTCCTGAGTCATACACTGAAACAATTAGAATGGAAAATTTTCTGATATACATATAGTACCACAATAAAAAAAACTTAAAAATTTAAAAATACATCAATAGCACATTAAGACCCGTGATTTCACAGATAGTATTGTTTAGAACAAGGATAAGAAGATCATGAGCCTATTAAAGTTTAAGTGTAATTATATAAAAAATGAGAAGTAAATAATTGTACAGATGGTATGGTGATACAGCAAAAATCGTGAAGGTAGAATTTAAATAGACAAAGTTGGAGAAACTATGTCCTGAATGAAATAGAATGTCTAGAGTCTCATGCTCCCAGAGCCCCCTCCCACTTCTGCCTTTTTACAATACTCATTATACCTGTAAATACTTATTTCTCTGTCTAATTCCCCACTGGCCAGGAGGTTGCATGAGAGTGGTGACTCACCCCTCTGTTCCTTTCGGTCTCCCAGCATGTTGCATGTGGGAAGTACTCAGTACTTAAATAAATGCTAACTGAATGAGGTTGGATTTGAAGTTATCACCAAGTTCTCCTGGAAGAGGAGAGACTCCAGAAGGGAGTAAGATTTGTTCAGGCAGCAAAGGCAGAGAGTGTCTCAAAGAGGATCCGAAGATAGGGACAGTGAGCTGTCATGCTGGGCTAGCAGAAGCCACAAGTATGTGGTGTGGGCAGGTATGTATGCTGGGGTGGTTGGAGAGAAAGATGAAAGGTGACATGAGCCCTAAAATGCCAACCTAGGGCATCTGGATGAGTCATTGTAGAACAATGGGAGGGCTTTCTGTCTCTTCCTTTTCTTCCCCAAAGCCTCAAGTCCCAGCTACTTTTTCTCTAATACAAGAGCCCTACCTGGGGATGGTCTTCAGGGCATCTATACAATGTGACCCTTTATATTGTATACAAGTTATTATATAAATGTACATTGTCTGGGGAAAGGGTCTGTAACTTTCACCAGATTCTAAATGAAATTTGTAGTCCCTCAAAAAGAGAATTTCCTGCCCGACCTGTGGCGGTGCAGTGGATAGTGTGTCGACCTGGGATGCTGAGGGAGCTGGTTTGAAACCCTAGACCTGCCCGGTCAAAGTACATACAGCAAGGAATGAACAACTAAAGTGAAGCAACTATGAATTGATACTTCTTGCTTCACCTTCGCTCTCTCCTCTCTTTGTAAAACAAACAAACAAACAAACAAACAAATAAAATCTTTTAAAAAGAGCAAAAACTTCCTAGCTCTGGGGGAAAACAATTGGGTAGGGTCCCACTCAAATGGTCCCTCCACCCCATGGGCCTTGGAGCTTGATAGGTGAGGATGGAGGGATCCACCCAGCACACTCAGCCACTATCCAGACCTTATAACCATATGGGTTGAAGATTAGGACTCAGGGTGTAAATCAACTGCATCTCCACCCCCTGCTGGTTGACGGGATGATGGGTCTTGATCCCATTCCCCTCCTCATGGTTCCTGGATCTCCCAGATCCTCTCCTGGGGCTCTGAGTCACCACCTGGATCTCAGCCCCAACAGCCTTTCACCCCATTCACTCCATACCAGCCCAGTCCCAAAGCCCCAGGACACTCAAGTGACTTCTAGGAGCCTACTTTAAAGGTGGAGTGCTGATCAATCCCCTCCCCAGTATTCATACTTTCAAACTACTCTGCTGGAAGGGTCCTGGCCCCAGGACACAAGAGTCACTCCTCTCTGTTCTGACCTCAGCCTTGCATCTCCAGAATGGGGTCCCTTTGGCAATCAGGGTCATGACAGTCCAAGTGGGTATGATCAGCAGCAATTGTGGGTTGTCCTCAATTTGGTCTCTCTCTCAAAAAGTTGGCTGTCAGTCGCCTCCTCTCCTGCTCAGGAAGCCAGTCTACACATCTCTGGTGTCTGATCCAGAGAGATATGGACTCAAATCACATGTGAGCCATTCGCCAGCTCCGTGCAAATCATTTCCTCGTGAAGCCTCCATTTCCTTAGTTTTGAAATGGGATTAATAATCCATACTTCAGTGAGTCCTTTTAAAGGAACAAATAAAATCACATCATTTCTTCCAAAACAAGTTCCATTGTTTTTAAAGGTTTGATAACCCTATATCTTCCTCTTGGAAATGCATAAGATTCATTGTTATACTAAAGGTTCCGAAATCTTCACATAAAAGAAACTTGTTTCACTCTGTTTAACCCAGGCCTGGACTATGTAACCCAGCATCTGGGCACAGCTGGATGAGAACCTCTGAGCTAGTGTCGGTAAAGACAGCCCAGTGCCTGGCAGGCAGTAGATGCTCAACTAGCAGGCTCTGTTTCCTGCAAACACTTTCCCCTTGAAGAGCCAGATATGCAGAAAATATAGAAAATTAAGATAATAGAGTCATCTTCCAGCCGTCTCATGGGGTTTTCCATGTCAGCTCTGAGAGCCGTTTTAAGGGAGTAGCTGGAGAGACCAGGGGTCCAAGGCACAGCTTCCTGAGACCAGCTGGCTGATTCAGGGGAGGTTGCCTTGTCCTCCTGAAGGGGGTGGGTGAATCCTGCCAGATCTGAATGCTTGCTAAATCTCCTGAGGATTTCTCTTCTGACAGGCAAGATCCACCCATCTATTACTAGGGACTCAGTGACCAACACAGTGAGAAGAGAAAAATTGATGAAAAGGAAATAAGCCAATAAACAGTGTCCACCCACTGCCAGAGCCCCCAGTGCCCCAGGAGCCAAATCCAGGGGCGGGACCTGCAGAGGTGGGACCTCCCCTGTGTGGCCACAGAGACCCAATGGGGCTGCCTTTCCCTGCTCCCAGGCCAATCTCTGCACATCCTCCCCCCACCGTCCTGTCCGCTGATGAAGGCAGTGTTCCCTACTACAGCATAAGCGAATGCATTATGTCTTTGTTATGCTAATGTCATAGCACGACGCAATTTAAATAGCACTTCCAGAAAAATTAAGTATGTTCATTGACACAGTGAAATGTTTTCACCCTCGATGTAACCTTCACAGATTCTGTACAAAATCCATCAGTCAGTGAGCTATTCATTTGTGAATGCTTAGCAATTATTATGCTAATGCATCACAATGCATTACAGCAAATTCTCTGTAAGTGGCAGGAAGTGCAGCTGCCTGGTACACAGCTCACCCAGATTACCGGAGCGTCTATCAATGTATAGTCACCATTGCAACCTGAGTCCGCCCACATTTTTGAGCTCTGCCTTGGAGGAGTGGACTTCCCAGGCTCAGAGACTGAACTAGAAAGCTCATATCAACACACCTTTGTAGGTCTCCCAGCAGGGAGGTATATCAGTTAGCTCCTGCTGTGTAACAAACCACTGCAAAACTCAGTGACTTTAAGCAATAAGCATTTGCTATTGCTCAGTAGTCTCTAGCTCAACTGGATGGTTCTACTGATGTGGGTTAGGCTAGGCAGACCTAGGCTGGGCTCATTCATGTGTCTGTGATCTGTAGGGGGCTAGCTGTTCTCCAATGGCCTTGTTTAATGACTGAAAATTAGCTTACTATCAACTGGGACAATGGGGCTGACTTGGCTACCTGTCTCTCATTATCCATCAGCATACCAGTCTTGTTCATATGGCAGTAACAGGATTCCAAGAGACAGGAGTGAGGGGTGAGAGAGAAAGCATGCAAAGACTCTTGAAGTCTAGGCTTAGAATTTGCACAGTGTCCCTTTTGCTACGTTCTATTGGCCAAAGTTGGCTTCATCTCTTTATAAGAAAAGCTGTAGTCATCTCCCATTGCATGGATCGTGGATAACAGGAAGAATGAAAACATGTAGCCATTTGCCAGCAACTTACTACTGAAAGTGTCTGCACTATACATATTTGAACACCAAGAGAGGCTGGCATTGACCATGCTGATGCCATCTCATAATGTTAAGGAAGTATAGCCTGCTGGTGGGTCAGGGAAAGATTAATTAATTGCTGTTGGTTATGGTTAACTTCTATAAACTGACTGCCCTTTTAAGTGTGGTATGCAGCCCCAGACTAATGGGCCAAACACTGAGACAGAAGAGGATTCCAGGTGTGCCAGTCCTCACAGTAACATGAGCTCTGACTGTGGCATTGACCTGCAAGGAACCATTCACTCTCCCTTGTTGGACACAATGGCATGAGCTAGTGGACCGACAGGCCAGAGTCAGGTCTTACCTATGGCTGGGGATTGGTGTCTAGTTCTGTTCCACTTACCTCAAAGGCTTGGCTTTGGCCACCAAGAACAACCGATTGCACAGTCAGATCTAGAAGGCCTGAAGCTTGGAGCTCTGGCACAGAAATGCTCTAGGTGTGGAATAAGCTGGTTATGTGTCTGCCCTATCTACACCTTCTCCAAGGGGAGCTGTCCTGTCCATAGCCTTGCTGCCTCAGAGGTCATGTTTTAGATCACATCCTCCTCAGACTCAGTTGATTGGACAAAGGGACAGTCACTTGACCCAAAGACAAATAATCTCATAAAGAGGAGTTGATCGAACCAGATTTATTTTCTTGGGACTCTGAATTAAGAAACACAGAAAAGATTTGCCAGTCAGTGGCAGGGGCTATAATGAAAGGTGATGCGGTGCCATCAGGACACTGAGGGCATGATGGGCCACAGGGAGCCCACGTGGGGGCACAGAGCTGTGACTGCAGAGGGTGGAGATGGAGGGAACAAAAGGGAGGACTCTTATTTTATAGGGCTGGACCCCGTGCTTCTAAGACAGGAGGGGTTGGGGAAGGAGGGAGGCAGGGAGAAGGAGAAAATGCTGTTCTTCAGAGCTCCGTGGATTCTGAAGGCTTTCCAGTTACAGTTCCAAACCACAAGCATCTTGACAGTAAGCTCTTTTAAGTGGGCTTTTATTCCTTGTAGCTCAACAAGCCCGACCACAGCATCCTACAACTCATGTGCTTCAGCATGTCTGGGCCTCCTCGTGTCCTTCTCAGGGTTCTAGGAAAGCTCCCTTTGAATGACTCTGACTTTGTTGTAGCAGAAACAGCAGGACCAAACCATGGACTCCCAACCTATTCACACAGTAGCCAGAGGGATGTTTTTAAGATTCAAACCTGAGCAGGTGATAGCCCTGCTTAAAACCCTTGGACAATTCCCATTGCTCTTAAGATAACCCCCACGTCCTTCCAAGGCTTACAGAGCTCAGTGTGGCCTAGTCCCTGCCCACCCCTTGACCCACCTCCCACCACACTTTCCTGCCTCTGCTAGAAGCTCCATGCTGGCATCCAGCTTCCCATGGCATGAATGTGCCATGCTTCTTTTTGCATAGGGTCTTTGACTCTCCTGTTCCCTCTGCCTGCAGTACCCTCCCTCCTCCTGGGGTGCCATTTGCCCCTCTGGCTACTGGGGTCAGTTTGTGTGGTTTGGATAATGGGCATGCCAGGGCACCCTCAAGGGCACCTGAACCCTTCCCATGCAGATTCAAGGACTCAATTCACCTACATTGGCAGGTGCTAATAACAGGCACCAAGAATGCTCCAGGACCCACCCACCCAGAGTCAGCCTAGCCCACCGTCCACCCAGAGTCCTAGGAAAGTGTAGTTTCCCTCAGTAGAGCAGGCTCTTCTCTCTCCTACCCCCAGCTCTGGGGAAGAAGACCATAGAACAAGAAGGGTAAGTTTTAGGTCCACAGCACTGGAGAATTCCTCCCTGGGAACCTTGATTCCATACCTCCACTCAGCAGATAAACACTCACAAAATTCCTGCCTGGAGCCATCTGAAAGACTGTCTTGCTCTTTTATTTACAGATGAAGAAACTTAAGCTCCCACTATCCATCCATCCTTTTTCCCCATTCTTGTCCTATTGTCTTGGCCATAAGAACAATGAGCTGATGGCTACATCCCAAGAAAATGATGAGCACAGATGCAATTTACCGAGTGCTGACCATACAGTAGGCACCATGTTAAATGTCTGACATGGGGGATTTCACCTCATTCTTACAATAATACAGTAGCCAGATGAAGAAACTGGGGCTCAAAGAGGGTACGTGCCCCTGCCCCATTGCTAACAGGTGGTGGCTTTTAAACACAGGAGCCCTGATCCAGAACTAGCGCCTGCCCCATCTGGGGCTTCTTCATGGAAGCGAGTGGCGGGAAGGTGTGGGAAAAGAGGGAGCCGGCTGGTGCTCTCCTGCCTTCAGAGCTCTGAGCTGGGTCTCTGGGAGGGAGAGTGAGTCCCCTATCACCACAGGGGGTCGCCTAATGATCAGAGAAGTGGGGTGCTGAGGCAGACAGGATCAGGGGTGACAAAAGGGGAGGTAAAAGGAACCACCACTGGAGCTCTATTTAGGTGATGCCTTGAGATTCCTCATAGCCATAGTGAGGTGGAGATTATTAGTCCCATTTCACAAATGAGAAAACTGAGTCTTGGAGAGAAGAATTTTCCTAATAGCACACACGGGCTACAGCCAGGCCTGTCTGATGGGACTCTGCGTCTCATCTGCTCTATGTCATCTCCCAGAAGTCAGCCTGGTGTTCCTCTGGGAGGGGCTGCTGTGAGGGGTGAGTCATGCCGTTCTTTATTACTGTTTATTCTTTCTAGGAGGTTGCGCAGGCTGCCTATGGCTTTCTTGCAGCAAGTGTTTTTGAGCATCTACGATTGCCAGACCATTTCTAGGCACAGAGGATATGACATGAAATGCAATTTCTCCTGGAACCCAGAGTCTCCTTGAGGAAGTCCTATGAGAAACCAATACACATAGAACACAATGTCAAATTTCGCCTGACCAGGTGGTGGCGCAGTGGACAGAGCATCGGACTGGGATGCAGAAGACCCGGGCTCGAGACCCCGAGGTTGCTAGCTTAAGCACGGGCCAATCTGGCTTGAGCAAAAACTCGCCAGCTTGGACCCAAGGTCACTGGCTCCAGCAAGGGGTGGCTCCGTCTGCTGAAGGCCCACGGTCAAGGCACATGTGAGAAAGCAGTCAATGAATAACTATGGTGTCAAAACGTAAGGTGTCAAAACGGCAACGAAAAACTAATGATTGATGCTTCTCATCTCTCTCCGTTCCTGTCTGTCTGTCCCTCTCTCTGACTGTCCCTGTAAAAAAAAAAAAAAAAGAACACAATGTCAAATTGCAAATGACACCAAGTCAAACTGTGAGGGAGCAGTGTTTCTGCGTATCTCTGGGGTGTGTCTGCAAAGGATGGTGAAGCTGCAAACAGGGAACCTGGGGGAGGTGCTGAGAGTGGAAGAAGTCCTCCTCAGAGATCCCGACCTATCCCCAAGTCTTCCCCACTCCCTCTGGCTCGTCCCTCCCATTCTTGCTGTCACCACCGCAGCTAACTAGTTCAACCAGCACAGGGAGGACACCCCAGAAAGCACATTTACTATTCAGTCTCAGGGCAATGTTCCAGTTTGTCCAGCTGAACTGGCTGGGCAGGTAGAGGATAGGTGGATGCTGGTGGAGGCAGCTCCCCAAGAGAGGAAGTGCCTTGTGACTGTGGTTCTCCAGGGCCAGGGTCTCACATGTACCTAATGCTCCTCTAGCTTCCAGGGTAGGTGGCCTGGCTTGGCCCACCACCCAGAAAGGATGAGTGGGGAGGACACAGAGCTCTTGGGAAAGGCCACATGGTCCACAGCTAGCCCCTGAAGACCTCAGGTTCTTATTACTCAAAGCGTGGTACTTGGACCACGTGATACCAGTCTGTCTGGGGGTTTGTTAGAATCACAGTCTCGGGCTCCACCCCAGGCCCACAGAATCATCAGATCTGTCTGTAAACAATCCATTTGTTCAAGTTGGAGAAGCACTGCCTTTGGTCACTTATCTAAAGAAAACAGCCAGTGGGAATGCAGGGAGAAGGCAGGGAGGAAGTAGTGTCCGCTCCCGGGCCACTGGCCAAGGCTTTTGAGGACAGGTTGAGGGTGGATGGGGCCGCCCAGGAGCCTGAGTGTCAGCGGTGAGGAAGATGGGCAGAGAGGGAGAAGAGGTGGAGAGGGAGGGAGAGAGAGAGGTGAGCAGGAAGTAGAGGAGGAGGGGAAGGAGGGGAAGAAGAGGAGGGGAAGTGGCTGCCAGCCAAACTGAAGGATGTTGGCCAACAAGTAGGGCAAGGAGCCGACTGCAGCTCTCAGCAGGCCGCTAACAACTCCCCAGAGCCCCATCATCTCCACAGACAATTAAAACAATTAAAACCCGGCTGTCTCCCAGCGAGCCTGGCAGCCTGGGCCCACCTGCTGCAGGGTGGCTCTCACTCCAGCCCTCTTCTTGTGGCTCACGCAATGCTCTCTTGCACAGCCACAAAATCACATGTTTCTTCCAATCCTTACACACATGAGAGCACACCACGCATGTGTACACCTGAGCAATGGGCAGATTCTCAGATTCTCTCCCCCTCCCCCAACACATACACACACACACACACACACACACACACACACACACACACGGAAGGTTGCCTGGTCTTGGTATGGTGGTCAGTGCACCTGGCTGCAGGAAGTGATCCTCTCAGCCAGAGGTCCTGCCCCCAGATCCCTATGCAGCTACTTTCTGTTTAACCAAACTCCGGAACTTATGACCTCTGGGAATCACAAAGATTGAGTCAGTGTGGAAAATGAGGTGCTTTGAGCATTTTTTTTTTCAAATGAGCCTGGGTCCAGCATGAAAGGGTGGGCGTGGGGGGTTAAAGAGTAAAGGGTAGCTATGAAGTCTTGGGCTTGGCAGCCAGGCAGGGAGGAGAAGGCAGTGAGCTGCTGTTGGGGGCTGCCCTGGGATGAGGACTAACTGCCCTTCCTTCCACGGCTCTCCCTCTGGCCCAGCAGAAAGGGCAGTGCCTCCATGCCGGACTCATCAAGCTGTGTGGGCAGTAAGGGCATGGGCCCAGGCCAGGAGGGTCACAGTGAACACTGAGAGCTGACTGAGAACTGATCAGGGTGTTCCAGGCTTCAGGGACATTTCAGGCTGAGCCTGGCACATGCAGATAAGGTAGCTGAGGAAGCAGTGGGACTAGGGCAGGACAGGACGCTCCGTCATGGCTTGAAGCTGGACAGGGTCTAGCATGGTGATCACAGGCTCCATGAGGCAAGGAAAACAGCAGAAAGAACATACTGGACACTGACATTCAGAGAACCTCCAAACAGGGTCACCCCCATGGTGCATGTTCAGAAGTGATGGGAGAAGGGACAGCTTCAGGCTCTGGAGACCATGAGGTGGACCAGAGGTGACAGAGAGGAGATGGATCACCAAGGATGAGATGGAGAAGGGAGCAAACAGAGGTCCAGGGGGACAGCAGGCAGTGCCTTTCTCTTCAGATCTCTGGGATGGAGCTGAGGCGAGGGCTGACGGTGTGCTGAGGGGTGCTGCTCTTGCCCTACCCTGACCCTCCTCGGGCTCCAAGGCAGTCCCTGCCTGTCCCTAAGGACTGCCGGAAGTGTTGAAATCCCTGTTACCCTGCAGCTGGAGCTCCTCTACCTGCCACAGCCCCTCCCCTGTTCCTGACTCCCAGGGGCTGCTCGTTCTGGGACAGGGGGCTCCGAGCAGTTGACACGGAGATTGCCTGGATATCTGGGTGGAGGTGGCAAAGCAGGCAGGTGAATGCCCCATGTGCATGATGCCGTGCAGAGCAAGGTGTGTGCAGACTGGTCACACACATGGCACATGTGCCTCTGATCCTCTGTGGTCTCCTTTATCTCTGCTGTACAAGGTATGGGTGTTGATGGGTGTGGCCCATTCCCAAGGTGGCCAGGATGGGTCCCAGGGCTGACAGTGGGATGCCTTCTCCTCCCTGGGGCATCACAGGGTAGAGGAAAGAAAGGCATAGGAATCTTGGCCTTCCTCCCACACAAGAGCAACCACCAAATGGCAGAAGACAATGGCTTTTCAGACGCTTTGCCCTCAGCCGCCGGCTGCAGTAATTGGGCCTCTAAAGGAACTCCTGCTTACTGCCCTCTGTGGCTGGCCTTTGCTACCCACAGACCTCTTGGAGTAAAGCTGAAATTCTGTGCAGGCTCCCTCTGCCCCCATTGCATATGACAGACACACTTGGGGCTCTCCTCTGTCTGATCTTCCCCAAAGTAGGGCCCTCCATGAAGGGTGTGAGCAGCCTCCTTGCAGCTGATTTCCCTTCCACCTCCTCGCTGTGGTGTTTCTGTAAAGCTGGGTGGGCAGGGGCAGTGGAGAAACGTGTTGGCTCCAGGAGAAAGCATGGAGTCTTCTGGGCCCACAGCTCCCATCCCAGCTATTCCTCACCCAGCCTAAGAAGAAGGACCCACCCTTCATCCTAGAAGAGCCACCACCCAGCCGCAGGGACCCAGACTCACTGTCTCCTCCTCAATGAGCTTCCAGGAAGAATTCTAAGAAGCCAAATTTCCAAGAATAAAGGATCATTGGAGAATGTGCATGTTTTTTAATTCTGAAGCTCCCCTTGAACACAGAATGCTATGATTCTTCGATATCCATTCAATAGTCTGTTTACCCACCCACCCATCTACCCACTCACCCACCAGCCCATCAATCCCTCCATACCTCTCTGCCTCCCTGCCTCAGTCATCCATCCATCCATCCATCCATCCAATAATTCAGGTCATTTTCCCTGAGCTGTGGCTGTGCTAGGCCCTAGGCTCTGGGGACAAAGAAGATGAATTGACACAGTCCCTGCCCTCAGGAAGCTCCCAGCCTGGTCAGGGGCCAGATGTGGAGACAGATAAATGACAAGACAATGTGATAAATGCAGTTACCAAGCTATGAACAGAGAACTGTGGAGAACTGTGGCAATACATCGACCAAAGCCTGGAGGAGCTGGGGAAGGCTTGGCAAAGAAGGTGACATTTCAGCTGATCTTGAAGTATGAGTGGCAGTCTTCCAGCCAGAGATGTGGAGGAGAGTTCATTCCCACATTCCTCAGAGATGGCTTGTGACAATTTTAGCTCTACAATGAATAACTTTGGGGTTCAAACTAAATCCTCTCCAGCAATTGAGCTAGAACCTCATGCAGTCATTTCAGACATTGAACTAGGAATTGGAGCCTCACAGAAAACAGTCACCTGCCCTTCTCAAGGACACACTCTTTCCCTAGAAATTCCAACACATGCATTTAGGTGGCAATGCCCTAACTCTGGCTAGCTGGGCACTCCGTTCCCCACTCACAGAAATTCCAATCAAAGTTGAACTGTCCAGAGCAGAGCCCAAAGCAACAGACACGCCATGTCCAAAGTCAAGCCAGTGGGTCGAGAATGCAGAGCTTGACGGTTACAGCTCTAAGCCCCTTAGGTGGTCAGTGCTGGGGTTCAAGTTCATGTCCACCTAGTAGAGTTTCTCCTAAAAGCACACCCTGAGACAAGGATTTGGGTTCAGTTAGTTTATTCAGGAGGTGATGCCAGGAACAGTGTGAGGAGAAGGGAAGTGGGGTAAGGAAGGGAAGGAAGCCAAACGGCAGTGTTGGTGAGTAGATTATGGCCGAGGGCAACTCAGGATCAATCCCGTGGAAATGTTCTGGGAGACAGCACAGACTATGCCCCAGGATCATTCCACCAGAGGAGCAAAGAAGCCCCGCTCTGTCCTCCAATTCCCGCCCACCGTTGGCTGAAGGCTGCGCCTGAGGCATCAGCACCCAGCACCCTGAGCTGGGGAAGGTATCTGGGGTGCTTGCCGCAGAACTCTGCCCATGAGAGTGGAATGGCGAGTGCCACGGGGACACAGGCACAGCACTGACAGCTTCTGCTGCAGTGCCCATGCCAGGAGCCCCCTCTGACCATGGCAGGGAGGAACAGCTATCTGTTAGGTTAAGGAAAGTCTTAAGTTTAAGATACTCAAAAGAAACCTCAATTAATTGGGAAGGTTCAACTCTGAACAGAGATCAGTGACAACCCAAGCAGATAAATCAAGTTGATAAATGACATCTAGCTGTCAAGCGCCTGCCCTAACTCAGGCAGGATACAAAAGGCATCAAGACAGAGGTTCCAAAGAGCTTGGAAATGCAAATGAAAAAGGCAGACCCAGGCACCATCCTCCCCAATCCCCCAATCTCCTACTCCCTGGGATGTCACCCTGGCACCCAAGGCAGGGTGGCAGCAGGACAATGCTGTGATTGGCAGGGTGACGGCGGGACAATGCTGTGATTGGCAAGGTTGCCATCCTACCTATGCGGGCCGCAGAAAGCAGTCAGGCTGGTTTGGTGGTGAGATGCTCTCGAAATCTTTGCTGAGCACCCAAGCCACTCAGAGACCCTGATGGCAGAGAAAGAAGAAGCCGTGGCCGTTGGCCAGATGGGCAGAGATCAGAGAGTCTGTCCTGTGGGCAGACTCGCACTGTGCCCAGATCTCATGAGAGTGCAGAATAACTTTCCCCCGAGTGTTGCAAAGTGAAACTCCACAAAATGCCGAGTCACAGAAAACGCCAAGATTCCTCACACATAGAATAATGATGCAATAAAATTCAACTGTAAAGTTAAATAATTTACCATAAATATCTGAAGCTCTCAAATTATTCTCTACATTAACTGCCTATGTTTAAAATGATCTTTGCATTCACTGTGTCACAGATGGCAAAAGCAGACAAGAGAGTCCTTGACAACTCTAACTGCAATTAGCCCTTCCCAGCTGCGGTGATTTAAAGGCCTTTTCATTTAAGCTGAATGAAACACCCGCGCTTTATAAATAAAGGCTTTACCAGGGCTGACAATGAAGTATTTGAAACGTACAGGCCCGAGCTGGTGGAGAGGGGGTGGCAGGGAGCATACTGTCACTACATCCTCAAATCGAAGCGCTACACACCCCTCAAGCCATCTCCCCCTCCCCAGCCTCTCGCTCACGTGATGCTCACGCAGGTTGCCCCTCCTTCCCACAGGGGAAGCTCCCCAACTCTTCAACATGCTGCCCACCCTCTGCACACAGACACCCCCACCCCACTTCACACTCCTGTGTACTTTGTCCATATTCCCGTAGCAGAGCACACACATGCCTCCTCCCTTCACACACATGCATACAGGTATCTCCACCCCTGCACTCTCATGCACATGCTTCTCCATGTTTGTGCATGTGTGTGTGTGTGTGTTTGCGCGCACGCACACACACACCAGTGGAGGATGCTGTGCATCTTCTAGAAAGGTGCCCTGGCCTAAAGGCCAAATGATGCTACTTTTCTTGGTGGGAGACCCAAGTGCCAGCATTTGTAGCCCGGGAGCCCTCTCCTACTGCTCTGGCTAGAAGACAAGGAGAAGCACTTCCTGTGCTAGGGAGGAGGTGCCCTTCAACAAGACTCCAGCACCTTGGAGATGGGAGGTAGGAGGCTGAGACAGTGTGCGAAGGAGGTCAAGGTTACCCTCTGATTGCGGCGAAGCGCTCTTCCCAGGGGCCTGGCTGGTTAATTGCTTGGAGTCTGGCGTGGTGGAGGGAACTGTCAGTAAAATGACCCCTCTGAATCACATGCTCATCTCTGAGATCCTTCTGTGGGAGCCTGGGCCCCACCACTTCCTGGCTTCGCCTACCACACAGTGGACATGGGCCAGGAAAGCTTGGCTACCCCTCGTGCTCACCCGCTTGGGGTCCACAGACCCTCTTCCTGCATATCTTGCTGAGGCCAGAGCTTGTCCTCAGCCTGGAGCAATCCTAACTCACAGTGTCTCCTACAAGCACCCGCAGTGCAGTGACAACCACAAACACCCCTTTTACTGAGCAATTACTTCATCCCAGACACCATTCTGAGCTAAGCCTTTTCCCAACATCATTCTTGTCTGAGTGTCACCGACATTCTATGGTGTACATATTATTCCTCGTCCTCAGGTTTTTGGAAGGGGGAAATGGCACATACACAGGGAGGTTAAGTAACTTATCCTAAACTTTTAAACCAAGTAAGAAGAAAGTAGGGATCCAACCAAGCAGCCCAGCTTCAGGGCGCATGCCTTTAACCACTACCCCATAACAAGGCTCTCATCGCTTGCCTTCCAGGTCTCTGTCTGGACAGCAGCCATCCAGAACCCTCCAGAACCCACACCTGCCAAGCTGGGCCCTGAGCCCCAGCCCAGCTCTCCCAGCTTCCTCCCTTAGACTTTGGGTCTTGTTTCTGAAATATGAGCCAGCCCTAACAGTCATGATGCCCTGTCTGCCTGGGTACCGCTGTCCTCACCCCATCCAGCTGTGTCCACAGGGCTAGACTACCCCTGCACAGCCATGTTTACACTATCTGGGTCCTCATCACAAGATCCTGCTTTATTCCTCAGCTTGAAAGGGCCAGTACCCTTGCACCAGCAAGCTCCCCACATCCTGGGGGCGGGACAGCAATGTCCCCACAACCTTTGAGGCTGTTGGGAGGACTGACCCAAAGTTCCAGAGAAGCTTTCAGATCCCTGCAAGGCTTCACCCAGACAAGTTTTATTTATTTGCTGTTTTTAATACTTGAGTTCTAGGGAGCTGCCTGGGCTGGGGCCCAACTTACAAAGGAGGAAGACACAACTCCTTCTTCTCTAATGACAAATAAAGGCATTTACAGGATCTTGAGCTTCATTACAGGAATGGGAGGGTGCACGTAGATGCAGTCACAAGGGACTGGCGTGAGGACTATAGCAGGCAGGCAGCCGCAGAGCGCCCAGCGCAGGCCCCTTAGGGCCCTGGCTGCCGATGTAGCCGAGTTCCGGGGGACAGGGAGAGCAGCCCGCAGGGGCCACTGGGATCAGAGAAGGAGCGTTACTTAGTTACAGACTCAAGTCTGGGTCTTGCTGGGGCCATGAGTCTCCCTGGTAAGGGGCAATGATTTTGCCTCGATGGTTTGTGTGGGTGTGGAGACTGGATCGTGAGCCCTGATCCACCTGTCTATCACCCTGCGCTCCAGCCTCCCCTTCCCTGGTGTGTGGAGGAAGGGAGGCTGTCCTTACCCAGAGTTGCTCCAGAGTCAGCACCACCCACTGCCTTGCTGTGTGTGTGACCTCAGGGAAGTAACTTCACTTCTCTGAGCCTGTCTTCTCCTCTGTGAACTAGGAGTCACAGCCCTCATCTCACCCTGTTGCCTCACACAGCACTGGTACTACGTAGGAGCTTCGTAAGTGTCAGCTCCTGTAGTCTTCCCTCTCTCCCTGTGGACTCCCCTTCGCAGGAGTCCTAGGGCATCACAGGTCAGGCTCTGAAGGGGTCACACAAGCCATCTTTAACTCTCTCATTGGACAGGCCCCGATATTGGCAAGGAGCAGCCCCAGTCGCACCAAGGCAGAGGCTGGACTCAAACCCAACCCTGACCTTCCCTGGCTACCCCCATGGGCTCACCTCCACAGGGGGCTGCTTTATGAGCTTCCTGTCAATAGTCTTCATTATACAGCTGGAAAAACCAGTCTGGAGAGGCAAAGGTTGTCAGCCAGGTGGTGGGGAGGTCTCAGGACCAGGGTGCAGGCCTTGTACAGAGGTGCTTGTATCCTGGTGTGGTCCAGGAGACTGCGCCTATGGGAAAGGCTCAGCTTGGAGCCGCGTGCCGGGGAGGGATGTAAATGCACGTGAAGTGCTCAGGACGGATCCCAGAGCTGTCCTCAGCTGCTCCCAGCAGCAGACCGTGTATCGCTTGCCAGGGAGGGCCAGCAGGGCGAGGATGGAGCCTGGGAATCCGGGTGGGCTAGGGCCCCCGCAGGAAAAGGGAGGCTCGACGTGCTAGCTCCTAGAGGAAAGCCTGACCTTGCTTTCCAGTAGGGCTGGCACCCTTCCTGTTGTTGGTTTTTCCTTCTGTTCATGTTTACTAAACACCTACAGTGAGTGGACCCCAGGGCACAGAGATGGACTGGGGTCCACTCTTTCTGCCCTTCCCAGAGTTTGAGGAAGTAAGGGAGACTGATCTCACAGTTGGCGGAGCACCCAGGTGACAGAGGTCATGATGCAGGAGATGCGAGGGGGACACCAGGCATTTAGTGAGGCAGGACCCTGGTGCTTGCAGGGGCCTGTGGGTGAGATGGTAGAGGGTCTTCAATGCCCACTTCGGGAAGTTGGACCTTAATCTGAGGGCAAAAGGGAGCCATGGAAGGATTAGAAGCAGAAGAAGGTCATGATCAAATATTCAGATTAGAAAAGCCAAACTCTGGGGGCTGAATAGTAGCAGAACGATTGGGTGGCCCTCCTAGAACATACTGAGTCCGGGTGGGAGACAGAGCCAGCTATGACTGAGGCACTGGTGACGGGAAGGCAAGGGGGGCATATGTGCCCACGACACGGGAGGCAGAGAGCCGGGGGTGTGAAGGGTGAGTGCACACGCTCCTTCCCGGGCCTCGGTGGATGGCGATACTTTTCAGTCCTATCATGAGCAATAAGGAAAAGAGCTCACATTCACGGAGCACTGACTGTGGGTCAGGCCCTGTGTCCTGAGCATTTTGCATGCATTAACTCTGTTGACCCTCATAGCTCTGTGAGGTGTGTGGGAGGGGGGAGGGGGTCACCATTTTTATCCCCATTTTACAGATTAGAATGTTGAGGCACAAAGAAACTGAGTAGCTTCACAAAGCCATAGCTAGTAAGTGGTGGGCCAGGATTAGACCACCTGTGGTTCTGGGCTCAGATACGGTCAGTGCTGGACACGGCAAGTCTGAGGTGCCCTGGGACATCTGGGCAGGGGAACAGGGACACGACATGGGCCTGAGGCTCAGAGGGATGGATGTTCTGGAGGCATCAGCACAGGGACATGGGAGATGAAGCCCTGGATGGGTCCATAAAGGGGACATTTAATGGATCAACTATGGTGGAAGATCCGTGAAGGGTGACCAAGCATGGCAAAGCTAGGGTGCCACCCACATGTGTGCCATGGAAGAGTGCCCAGGCCTAGTGCAAGGAACACTCCAACTGTTTCGGAGGCTGGACCTGGTGAGTCCTGAGTTGCCGCTTGCTGAATGGGCATCCTTGGACCAATACCTTAACTCGCTGAGCATTTGAGCTCATCTTCCATCAAGTAGGGACATTCTTAATGCTCCATTTGTTGGGCATTTAGGAGGATAAAATGCAACAGAACATTCAAAAGCCTTTTGTTAGCAGGAAATCTGTTGGATATCAAATAAGCACCCTCACAAAGATGGTAATGTGATGTGACCATGGGCAAGGTTTGTGTAATGACATGTGCGAGACAGAGGTGGTGTGGTGGACGCAATGACACACCGCCCAGTTCCCTTATAGGGAGAAAGATTGTTCTCCCACTGTCGATGGCCCTCGGCCAGCAGCCTGCTTCGGGGACTGAGTCAGCTGAGGAAAATGGCCTCACTCACAGCAACGCCTCCTTCCGGGGGTGACCCATAGGGAATAACTGATCGGCGCTCTTATCCCCATCCCCGTGCAGTTCAACTGGGAAGGGCCTGCCAGCTGCTAAGTTCCTTAGGGCATTTGCAGGGGCCCCTATTACCACAGCATTGCAGCAACCTCTCTAAGCTGAATCCTGCTTCCCTGCCTCCCTTCCACACAGTGGGTCCCCAGCACAGTCCCTTATGAACACTTGGCCAGGAGATCACCTGGCCCATGCTTGCACACCATCAATGACAGGGAGACCCCACCTCCCTGCGCGGCCCAGCCCATTGGTGGATGGTGTTGGCCATTATCTGGTTCTCTCACAAGGGAGCGGCATCGACCACTTGGAGGTCCCCCAAATTGTCCAGCTGCGTGGCCAGCACCAATCAGGGTTGTCCCCCTCCCCATTTCTTAGCTGGGTGGCCTGGACACGTTATCTGACCTCTCTGAGCTTTGACCTCATCACCCATCAAATGGGCGGAGAAACTCCTACTGCACACAGGTGTGGTGGTACGCCAGGAACAGTGCACCACCTGGTATGTAGCACGGATCTGCCTTCAGCCCACTTGACCATTACGTGTTCTCATCCCCAATTTCTCAAATAATTATAAAAATGTCCAGGTTTCCAGTCATTTTAAGTTTGGCAACCTGAAGCCTGTTAACCTCTGTTCCTCGGCTTTTTAATCTATAAATTGGCATCGATATCATAGAGTTGTGCAAATAAGTTATTTAATTCATGGAGCACTTATAGAACAGTGTCTTGTATGCAGTTGGTTCTCAATAAATGTCATCTATTACCTTCAGGACTCTTTTAGCAGCTGGTACCAATAGTAATTACCATACGACCGGTTGTGATCTGTCCCATACCACCTCCCATTTTAGATCCTTGACCTCTAATAACGCTACCCAGAATTTTTGGAGAATGTATCTTTCCAGCCACCATACCACACCACACTGAGCATCATTCTAACCTTTCTGGCAACAAAACCAAACACAACACAACTAAAAGCACCCCTACAACATTGCCGCACAGGCTTGCGTCGCACGTCTTTGCCTTTTAACTCAGGTTGGATTCCGAACCTGTGCACGTGCACGGCCTTTCTCTCGTTACAGTTAGTCTTGTCTGAGTTGGTCCAGCCTGGGGAAAGCCCTTCACAAACACAAGAGCACAGAGAAGTCACAAATGAGATGGAGAGACAGTGCTAGTGACCTCTGCAGAGTGGCAGAGATGGAGAGAGAACTGCGGAAGCCCGGAGCCGCCTGCAGAGGGAGGGAGCTGTGTCGTGTAAAAAAAAAAAACAACAAAAAAAAAAACCGACAAGAGTCATCAACATCTTCAGAACTCCTGCTGCTGTCACCCAATGTAATTGCGATTTCCCACAATTTCCCATTACATGTAAAATTAATAAGCATACTTATACCTGCCGCACTATCAGTAATACATTGCTCATTGTGCATGGTGGTTACCTTCAACCTACCATGGGTATCAAAAGGGCAGTTCTTGGGCATCTCTCTTTTGTATCCTGTGACCCACGGCCGGCCCACCTGCCCTGGGGCTTCAAGTGATTGGCTAAGGCTCACAGCCCATCCACAGGTTGTCCAAGGTCTATGACAATGGCCTCACACAAGAAGTTGATGGTCCCATCAGATTTCTTCTCATGGAAATCTGAACTTGCCAATGCTGAGCCTGAAGGAATGGGTAGTGGGTGGTTAGAGAGGATGGAGTGGGTGAGTGGATAGATCATGTACAAGTAACGGGCATAGGGTAAGGGGCAGAAAAATGGGTGTGCATAAGCTCTAAGGCCGAGAATAGGGTAAGGAGGGACTGGGCAGTCAGGAAAGCGGGGCAAAGGCTGAGGAACCTGAGTGCTGTCGATGGGGCACTCCTGCAGCTGGGCATCCTAGAGCACAACCACCCTTCCACTTCGGCTTTGCCCGAGCCCCGGTGCTTTCACTTTAACTCGGTCCTACACACATGCACCTAGCAAGCCATCCCCGACACCTGTCAGCCAAGGACAGAGCCATGCGGTGCCCTGGTAGAAACCCTTTTACATGTGGACAGAACCATTCATGAGCAAGGACCTTTGAAATGCAATCATTGGGCCAGTTACTTATGCATTTGATGGCCTTCCTTAGTATTTGCATTTTTCCATCTTGCTCACAAGGAGAGCTTGAGAAGATTACCCCTGCACATCCAGGCATTACTTGGGCACATGCATTTCCCTGGTCTGACGTTCACCAACACCGTCTAAGAAAGAAAGCTTAGTCTGGAGGACTTGGCCTCGCACCTAACACAACACATGATACATGATAGGTCTTCAAGAAAAGCAGATTTTTTGCTTATGGTGAACCTGCGTTGGGTCTAGGTGCTCATAAACTTTGGCCTGAAGCAAACTCCCTCACCTGGAGTTTCCGGAAACTAGTCTCCCGTTTGGAATCTGTCCATCCCCAGTCTCCCAGGACCCTTGTGTGCTCTGTTCTCCAGAGGTCACCAGCAGGGATTCAAGAATCTCAGTGCCCAGGCACGGGGCTCCTGTCCAGCCCATGCTGGGCTGTTTCTCTCCCCGAGGTCTGGACTGCCCCTTTCAGGCTGATGATCCTTCTCAATCGTAAAAGCAAAACAGGAGTCAAGTGTCACCTCTGTGTCCCTTAACACCCAGCAACATGAAACCCTTTTCTCATTCTCAACAGAAACTGACAAGACGTTTTACTCTCCTCTGACCTGCCTTTTGCTCCCTTCTTTTCCCACTCCACAGCTCTTTGGGGTTCTCAGCACTGTTATTATGTTACTATTACGAGTCTCTTAGAGGAAAGGGAACTTTTATTTTTCGGACATAAGCTAGACACTTACCACTGTGTGGACATATCACATGGATGAATTCTTTCGAGTCTCTCACAAGCTCCTGTCTAGAAAGGAGAAACTGACAATTGACCACCAGAGGCTACAAAGCAAAGAAGTGGCCAAATCATAACTTGAATTCAGGTCTGTGTTACTCGTCAATCCTGCCTCCACCACTGACTACGTGTGTGCCCTTGTGCAGGCCCCAGTATCCTCATCTGAAAAAAACAGGGTGAACAACATGCCCTACATGTTTAGTGCCATCTCTGGTACATAGCACCCAATACATAACAGCCACTATTGTGACCTATGGTGATTTTCTCTAAGCATAATCTAGATATTGCCTTAAAGTCACAGCAGTTGGAACTTCTCCTGGGGGGTGATGTGTCCCAGGAATCACATCCCTTCTGATTTGCCTTCTTGAGTAACCTCCCTGCTTTCCATCCTTGGATATGACCACTATAAATCCAGTCTCTCCAGGGAGCTCCCTCTGCACCACATAGGTTTCCTTAGGAACCACCCCACACCTCTTCACTTTCCTTGGGTCGATTTGCAATGACAGTGTCAGAAACAGGAGCCTATGATTTCCCCAGTTCTCTGAGCTCCCTGTCTCAGACTGTGTAGCGTGGCTCACGTGTCCTCTGAGCTTCAATGTCACCTGCCAAAGTTCAAGGCTGCATGCTCCCCGGACGTCACAAACAGAGCTGGTTCCGGTCAGGCCTCTTCACCGCCTTCTTATTGGTCAGACTGAGGTTCTGAGCAGCTCCTCCGGTCACATTCTCTTTGTTTTGGGAGTTGTAACTGTCACCTGGCAAGTGAAGAACTTATGGGAGCCTCCGTGCAAGACCAAGGATCGCATAGCTGATGTCTGCAGGTCCAGCGTTCCCATCTTTACAACCTCTAACTCTGCATCAACCCTCGGTCAGCACCTCCTGCCTCTGGTCAGCGGGTATCAGGACCAGGAAAGCAGCTCTACTTCCCCGTTAGCCAGGCCAGTGTCAAAGACAGACTCTTCGTGGATCAGAATCCAAAGGGTCCAAGTCCTCCCTGTCCAGGATCACGTGGAAAAGGCTTCTGGGAGTGGAGTGGGAAGAGAGGACTGGTTCAATCCTGGCTCTCTTGCCATGGCATCCAGGCAAGTCTCTCTGGTTTCTTCACCCATAAAATGAAGCTAATGATACAAACCACCAGGTCACAGGATGAAATGAGATGATGCATGTAGGGCACGCGGTTCATGGGTAATAGCTCATTCTTCTAGGACAGTTCTCTTACCTGCTCAGGGACCACTCGGTGAGATGAGCAATGGACAGGCCGGTTTGCTCAGACTGACTTCCCAGGACCTGGGTCTCTCAGTGCTAAACCCCTAGGAGTCTCAGCAAACCAGAACAAGTTGGTTCCCTAACCTCAAGGTTCTGTTCAAAGGGACCTGGTTCTATTCTGTCCTAAGCTGAGCAGGGGGTAGGAGAAGACCCAGGAAGATGTGAAAAAATGTTCGTTCTTCACTCGGGTGGTGGTGGTGGGGGGGGCGCTCCAAGGCAGGGCTCTCCAGGTACCTGCTGGTGTCCTGGGGCATCTCTGCTCCTGGAGGAGGAACACAGGTGTCTCTGTCACCTCCAGCTCCTCATTCTGTTAGAAGTTGGTCTGGGGTGGGGAATAGGAATTAGCTCCCAGGGGCTGCCCAGCTGTGCCCTGGATCCTGGGTTTTGGATGGTGCTTCCCTCTAAGACAGTGGTTCTCAGCAGGGGCTCATTCCCCCACCCTCAGGGACATTTGGCAATGTATTGTGGGTTGTCACAACATGGAGGGGAGTCTTACTGGCATCTTGTAGGCAGAGGTCAGGGATGCTGCTAAACATCCTATAATGCACAGGACAGCACCCACAACAAGGAAATATCTGACTCCAAATGTCAACAGGGTCGAGGTTGAGAAGTCCTGCTCTGGGGGAGCCTGAAGGAGCTGATTGGGGAGCTGGAAACAGGGGTTCAAGGAGCCGATCTCTGTGTCCCTAGGTTACCAAGCTCAGCACTCACGGGGCCCCCAAGTGGGAAACTGGGTGCCCCCTCCCCACCAAGTCAAACAGAGAAAGTTGCAAATGCCAGGAGCAGTCCTGGGAAAGTCACTTTGGCAAGAGGCTGGCAAGGAGCAAGCTTTATGGCTTGTACTGTTCAGAGTTTTAATTAAGCGTCTCAAATAAGGATTTAATTGGGCTGTAACAAACTAGGCTATTGTACGCAACAGAAACACCTGGGGATTATTAGAAAACATTTTTAAGGCAGTAAAGCTGCAGCAAACATTCGCAGTTATTAAACCAGAAAAATCAGTTGTTAAATCAGAAAAATATAATTCCAGAGCTCTACACCACGCACGGCGAGGGGATCCAGCCCCCTACTCGGCAGCCCTGGCCGGAAGGGGCAGGTCATAACCACAGCAGTGGAAGAGGTTACCCTGAGAGAAGGACTCAGTCCAAAGCCCTGGCCAGTTCCTGCCTCTTAGGCTGCTTCTGGGGAAAAAGAGAGTGGCCAGGCCTGGCCTGGGAGGAGCCTGAGGTGACCACACCCAGCCTGAGTGTTGCCATGCCTAAAAAGAGCCTAACCTGAGTGGTGTGAAGGGTGGCCAAGCCCAGCTTGTGTCCTGGAGGGGAAGTGACCAAAATTAGTCTAGGAGGAGCCAGGAGTGGCCAATGCCAGTCTGGGAGGGGAGGTGCTAGGCACATTTCATTAATGATCTCTCTTCCAGCTAGAATGGAAGCTCTATTAACCCACGCACCAGGATTTGTTTTGTACTCTGCTGTAACTTCAGAATGTAGAATGCCTGGCGTACAGTGGGCACAGCTGAATGGATCAATGGGAGGGGGCAGTAGTGTCCAGACCAGATAATCTTTTAGGGACCAAAGCTAGCTATGCCCCTCCCTCAACCCAGGTTTCTGATTGGTGGACCCAAAGGCACCAGTAAAACAGGTAGCCATTAAATGGATCCAGATTTGGGAATGGAAGGCCTTGGCCAAAATGTTGCCTCCTGCTGAGAAAGTAGACTAAAAGCCCACCCAATGGAGCCTTTTTCTTTGGGTTCAAACAGAAGCCCTTTCTTGACCATGGCCTTCTGCTGGGCTCCCAGCATTCCACCTGCCTCTGTTAGGGCCTGACCACATGGCTTTGTAACTTAACAGTGCCTCCCCAGGAAGACAGCGGCCTCCCCAAGAACCAGTCCTGTGATTAATTTTTTCAGTCTCCAGCATCAGCCATGGGCCTACATGCAGAAGATGTTTAATAAGTATCTACTGGGGATGAACAGATGATTGATGTGCAAGTACCAGCGGCATCTTCGTCACGGCTATATTTATCAGACCCCCTACATGTGCCAAGCACTGTGCTCAGCGCTCCGCTTGCACCGTCCCACCCAACCCTCCCGGCGGCTTTGCGATGTGGCATTATCAACTCCATTTTATAGAAGAAAGACTGAAGCTCAAAGAAGCCCCTTTATCCCACTCTGCTGCTCCTCCCAAAGCTCCCTATCATCGAGTGTTGAAGGGAGCCCCTCTCCCAGTCTGTGAATAGCCACAGGAATTTCATTTCAAGGCCGGAAAGAGAGCCAGGCAAGTTTCTGTGCCACCGCCCCCCCTCCAGAACCACCGAAGGGCCCCTCCCAGTGGCTAAATCCCAAAGGGCTTCTGAGACTCCTGCTATGTGTTTGGACATCTGCCTGCAGGATTTGTAGCTCCCATCACACCCCCCAGCCCTGCCCTGCCTTGCGCTGGTGAACTTAGGAGTGTGAGGAGGGGTTAGAGGGAGACAGGACCCCACAGGTACCAGACCTGGGAGGGCAGCTCAGGTGAACTGCTGGGACACAGGGAAACAGGAAAAGGCTCAGGTGCTCCAGGTTGGGGTCTGAGTGCATAAAGCGGGGAGGGAGGTAAGTCGGTTGCATATGGAGGGACACCCCGCAGTCAGGGAGGGAGGCTCAGAGCACGGGGTGAGGGGCCAAGGTGAAGTCTGGGGAAAGGGCTTGGAAGCACCAAGGTGGGGGGTGCAGCTGCCGGGGCAGTGGGAGAAGCATTTCCTCCTTCCCAGACCAGGATCAGGCAGTGCTTTCTTAGAAGGAAGGGAGGAAGCCAGGAGCCAGGTGTGAGGAGGCACGTGGCTACCACAGCAGATAGACAGCATAGCACTCAGCATCGACCTTCAGGGCTGCTTTCTGGAAAGCACCCTGAGGCCCTAAGTCTAAGTCCCTCTCCACATTTACCACCCAAAGAGGCCAGAGGTGGCTGTGCCAGGGCCTTGGGGAGTGGCCACTCCCTCTGCCCCACCCCCCAGCCAGGTTTGCCAGTTCCCTCCCCCAGAAGCACCAGCCATCATCAGCCATTGCAGGGTCCTCTCGCTGGGTCTCAGGTAGCACCTTCAACCCCATACTTCTACCAGAGGCAATTGCAGGGCAGGGGCCAGCCTCAGCCCATCGCATAAGGGTGACATGTCCCTGCTTCAAAGCACTGTTGCAGGTCTTGGCTCAAATAGCTGTCTCACTGAGACCTGAGGCCTCGGAACCCCTATTCCTCAACACTGCTTATTCGGTCCCCTAAAACTTAATATTACCAAGCACACTCTGTATTTTACTATAACTACTGTGCTGTGATTACTCGTGTCCTTACCAGAAGGCAGGAAGCCCGCAGGCAAGGATTTTTGGCTATTTTGCTCTTTGCTACCCCCCAGTGCTTAGAACAGTGCCTGGAACACAGTAAGCACTCAAGAAATGCCTGTTGAATGAGTGAATGTATGACCTTCAGAAATCCATCGTCTCATTTGATCACTCAGCCCTCCTGCGGGTGAGGCTGGCAATACAGATGTCACTTTTATTACCTCTATCGTATATGAATGAATAATTACAGTTATAGTAGCCAACTCTTACCAAGCACCTCCCATGTGCCAGGCCCTATGATAAATGCTGCAAGCACATAAATCTAATCGATTTAATCTTTACAACAACCTTAAGAAGTAAGTGCTATTAACCCAATTCGGCAGGTGGGGAAAATAGAGTTCAGAGAAGTAGGGTCACTTGTCCAAGGTCACACAGCCATGTGTCAGCCACGATGCCTAGTGCTTTACATGAATCATATCATTTCATGCTTACAACTATCTTACTAAGCAATCCTTCTATTTTATAGGAAAGGAAACTGAGGCCCAGAGAGATGCAGTGACTTGTCAAAGGCCACCCACATCTGTCTGAATTCAGCCTCCTTTTTCTATGCTCACTGGGGCAGGCAGCTTCTTGTTCTAGGTAGATGTTCAGAGGGACTTGAAATTAAGGTAGAACAGATAGTGAGCCTTGAAAACAGTGGCCCAGATCCCAGCTCCATTCTTGGGTCAAAACACTTGTGAGAGTCTCCCATCTCTGAAATCCACACTCTATAAGCATCCACTGGTGTATGTCTCAGCACTGCACTGTGCCCCAGCCTCTTCATCCTCAGTCAGGGAAGCCAGCAGCGCTACCTGGCGGCAGCAGTACCTGGAGGCAGTGGTTAGGGAATAAAACAGCTGAGGCTTGCAGCAGTTCCTAATTCAATGTCTGTCAATACCTATCTAAGGATATTCCTGGGATTGCCAGCTAGTAGTTTTCTTTTACAGCTTAAAGAACCAAACTGCTTTCAGTTGCTGCAAATCCATGTCTCGTGTTTCCCACCCCCGCTGCCCATAGCCTTGAAAAGATGAGCTCCCATGGGCCAATGGCTCCACTTTCTTGTCACCAACCAGGAGTGGCCGTGCTAGACAAGTGGTCCTTCATCTGCCTATTGTCAGAAAGAATTGTCTGAGATCAATTGTTCTAAAGCAAAAATCAATGGCATTCAGCAGTTGTCCTCTTAAATGTAACGAGTTTATCTTCAGTAAGTCTATACAGCAAGGAGCTTAACTAAGTTACTGGGGGACATTTTGCACCTGAGTCCGCTGGCAAGAAGCCAAGGGCTCCAACCCTGAGCATCTTCAGGGACTTTATGGAATTTCTCCTGTTCGCGGTGGGAGCCCAGCGTGGCTGATAAGAAACTCATCCTGATCCAGAATCATCACACCAGGTAGAGAACTGTCCGTTTGAAGGAATAGACAGAGGACTGGTTTTGAAGAAAACACCTGGGGCTTTTCTCCATGTTGAAGTGAGAAGACGTGAGTCTTCGCAGGTTTCTCAGCTCCCACCAAAGAAAGCTGTCTTCATGGGGATCTCCCCAGAGGCAGAATTGGAGACAGAGCTGAGTACGAGTAGTTGATTTGGGAGGTCACCTCAATTTATTTGGTAGGGGAGACAGAAGCAAGACCGGGAAAGGAAAGAGGTTAGGAAAGGGTGCGTTATCCAGCAGGTTACCACTGTGGACGGCTGGGACACAATCCGCCACCACTGCCACAACCACGGCCACTGGGACCTCTGGGAGACGGTGCGGAACCTGCCACAGAGTTATCCCAACTGAAGAGAGAGGAAGCTGGGGTAGGGAGGGGTAAGTTCTCGCCTGTCATGGGAGGAGGCAGCCACCCCTCCTTTTCCCACCCCCAGTCCCAGCTGCAGGCGTCAGCGAGCAGCCCGGGCTTGCAGAGGGACCCAAGGAGAAGGTGGCGGCCAATGGGGTACACAGAGGACCCTCTGGGGAGAAGAAGACATGTTTAACTTCTACCTATGATGATTTGAGTCTCACCCTTTTTAATTACTTATCTTCATGTATGATTTATAAGGCAAATAGTAGATTGACCTGGGTGTACTTATATATTACCATAAAGAACAAGTTATATTTATGAGGGTGCATGCTGAACTTTATTATTAATGGGTGACCATTATCAATTGAAGAAGCCTGGGGATCAGTGCTGTAAATTAAATGGAAGCTGCTCCCAATGGCTGCCCTCATCCTAACAACCACCTAGATGTCAGGTCTTGCCAGAGATGGTTGCCTGAACCATCGACTGGCCAATATGAATTAAAAGTCTGATGGAGAGAAATGACATTTTGGAGAAGGGACGAAAGAATAGGACAGCTGCCTATCTCTCTGGCGATTCTAAGATTTACCCTTGGTTCAAGCTGTGCACTTGAACCGCGTGCCTGGACTTTTGGCTTGATTTTGTCATTGTGTGTTTTGTCATTATGCCCTCAGCAGACATGGAGAACAGACAATACCAGACATAGTCTCAGGGAATCTGCTACTGCCATTTGCTAAAAATGACACTGCATTTCTCAGCATCTTCTAAATAAGGTCCTATATGAAAAATAATCATTTTTAAATGAAGGGTTAATAAAAGTTTAATCTTGTCCCAGAGACATTAGGGTGATTTTTCCATATAGAAAAAGTAGAATGTATGTAACTAGTAGTATTTCTCTTTTCTCTTTGACCACTAGGGAGCACAGAGTCAAATGTCTCGTCCAATTATAGCAACTGTAATGGGCATTATTACTTAAACATAACATTTCTGTTTCCTCTTAGGAAGCATTTGATTTCTGATTTGTATTTTCTTGGTCATGAATTCTTTCAACAATAAGGTATTTTATTCAATGTGAGTCTCGTAAACAACTTCAAATTGCTTTTGTGGAACAAGATGAAGTAGTTACTAATTCATTAATTAAAAATTTAGCCCAGAGGATAGCCTAAAGAACATTTTTGGACTCAAATATGAAACATCGATGAGGTTCTGCTGGGTCAGTGCCTTGCTGTTTCTGCCTTGGACAAGAGAAAAGAGGAAGGAAGGGCCTTTGCTCGACCTCCAGGGTTACAGCCTCAAAAGGTGAAGGTGCCTGAGCTTCAGGTTCTGGAGTAGAGCAGGCGTCTGGGTCTGGGGCCTGGGGTCTGGCCAAGGGGTTCCCGACACCCCTCCCTGTCCCTCACCTAGATGGAATCACCACTCCCTTTCTTTTCATTTGGACTCTTGAATCAATTCCTGGTCTTTCTGAGCAATTGACGATAAACCCTCCCTCTCTCCAAACTCTTTATAACCTCTCCTTTGAACTTACTCTGAAACTTGTCATTTGGGGTCCCAAGAGAGACCCCTTCAGTGGGTACTGGAGAGCCAAGCTGTTCAGCCTCTCTGCTCTCTTCTCACTGGCAAATTCTGAGTCCAGCCCCATCAGCTGCCACCCTTTGGGACTGATGAGGCCCTCTCTAGTCTCTCTTCTCCCCCAACCCCACCGGCTCCCCAGCTCCTGCTCTTCTGCAAGGTGCTACACCAGTGGGCAGAGGGGAGAGGAGGGAGGGAGCTGGAAATGGTGCCTCCCACCCATCAAGACCTCCAAAACCACCTCTGCTTTCAGCACCATTCCCAGACACACACACACACACACACACACACACACACACACACACACACACACTGAAATCATCGGGGCAGCATGCACTCACACAGGCCAAAGAAAGCTGTCTTCTAAAACCACCATACATCAGAGGGTGGAGGAAAATGCAACAGGGCAGAAAGTCACAGGCTCTTGGCTCTAATCCCCCTCCATCGCCCAGCCTCCGAGGGGGCTCGGACCAGCCAGGCACTTTTTCCGAGCCTCCATTTCCTTATCTATAAAACAGAGATAAGAATACCAGCCTATCTCGCAGGGGGGTATCAAATGGAAAACTGTGCACAAAAGGGCTTTGAAAAGGATAAAGAATCACACAGAGCAGATGAGCATTGTTACTGCAAATGTTCCCTCTGAGAGCGAAGTGACCCCAGAAGAAGGGGAGAAATTGAGCTTCAGGATCAATTTGAGCTAGGTAGGGTGAGGGGGCCTGAGCTCTGGCTAAGAGGCTCCCAGCCCCTCCCAGATGGCACTGCCACTCGCTTTGTTTTCATTCATACTCTTAAGTCAGCAGGCTTGTCCTCAGAGGAGGGATCCCCAGTGGCCACTGAGATCATCCAGTCCCTCCCCATGCTGCATGCCTGCTGTCCCTTTATTGTCACTGAAATGTGTGTCTCTGTGTACACGAGTCTGCGTGTGCATGTGTGCATCTGTACACGTATGTCTCTGCTTGTCTGTCCTCTAAACCATTCCAACGAAGATTCCACATGTGTGATTTCGGCGTGGTGACCATAAACAGGACAACCATGATCTACAGTGGCTGATATCCATGTTCACAAAGCACTTACTGTCACTGGAGTGTCTTCATCACCTTCCCCTGAGAACACTGAGTTCTCACTTGCAGGTCCAGGCTTGCTATCTCGGGCCCCGATGCCACTGAGGCAGGAGGAACTTAATCAGCCAGCAAGCACTTCGGAGAATGGGCCCACCACCAAGAAAACCAGTGGCATCCTCCAACTTCAGTCCCTGGAGGTGGCACAGAGTTCCTGCCTTTTTTCCTGCATTGAATACCTGTCTCCAACACCTATCTAGTGGCCTCTTCCCTTACGGACAGTTTCTCCAATGACAAGACCCCCAATCCTGGCCTGCCTTTCCCTGCTGCCTTGGGTCTCTGAACTTTCCCCGCTGCTGCTGGGATTCCCCCACTGGGCTCTGTCACTTTCTGGCTACTCTATGGCCCCATGTTGTACCTCCCTCGTGTTCTTTCTTGCTTGAGCCCTCACCCCACTCCAGATGCCAGCCCATCTGGACATCACACTCTGCCCTGCAAGGACCAGGCCCTCTCCTACCTGTGGCTGCATTGTTGCCTATTGGACAGCCCGAGTCCCATCCTACCCAGCCAGTCTTCTCTCCCACACCCACTGAAAGCCACACAAGAACTCTGTGAAGGGCTCAAGGGGGTAGAGGCACCTTACCCATCCCAGACCTCAGGGGTGTGCAGCCAAGTCTGACAGCAGACGCAACCTCAAGAAAGCCAGAGAACAAGGAGGCACTTGGTACCTTTTGGTCGAGGTCATCGAGAAGATGTGACTGCCAGTTGACCCACAAACTACACTTGGGCAACAAAGGCTCCCCGCCCCCTCTGCTGTCCTTGGAATGTGTGTTCTGCTTGTCTTCCCTGGTCCCAGAAGCTGCCCCAAGGACGCAGCCTTGAGACACGGCCTTGTTCTGTTGTGCCACCACAGAAACGTGGCGTTGAGACCATCTGGATGGTGTATGTGACTAAACCCAGTTAGGACCTCTGTATAAAACTGAAAGATTCTGGCAGGTGGGTGCAAAAGACAAGCCTCATAAGTAAGTTCCCTTGTTTATTGAACTTGCCACCTACCAATCTGGAGTGGCCCGCCTTTTTCTTCGGTCTCAGATGATAGCCAGGAAGCTCCAGAAGAGGTTTTGAACTAACCGTCTAACTACAGATGGTGCCGAAGCTGGCAGGAGGGATCACAGGGGCTGGGCCACCAGGGAAGATATCACAGAGGAAGCAGAATTTAATCAGGACTTAAAGGGAGGGTCGCACGGGTGAGCAAATAAATGGGTCTCGCCTGGCAACAAACGGCTGTCAGCGCAGAAGCATGAGAGTGGGGAGACTAGATCACTGCATCATTCGTCATTCATTTACTCATTCATTCAGTTATTCAGTCATTCACTTGGCAAACATTTATTGAGCACCTGTGTGAGGCTCTAGGTGCTTTTCAAGGCACTGAGCACATTGTGATAAATAAAGCATACAAGAGACCCTGTCCCCAAGAACTTCACATTCAATGGGATTTATGGCTGATGATGAAGATGAAAAGGTGGGTGGAAGCCAGATCACGGAAGGCCTTGAATGCCACGCTGAGGTTAGGCTTTTTCTTGCAGGCACTAGGGAGCCGTAGAGGGTTCCTGAGTGAGGGTAAGGTGACACATGGAAATATAAGACAGACTGTGAGATCACTGACACAAAAGGTGACACAGACCAAGGTAAGAACAAAGATGTAGCAGCAGAGAGAAGGGTCTGGCTGTGAGTCAGTGAGAAGTGAGGTGGGAACCAGTAGACCAGAGGCTGAGGCTGAGGGAGCCCCCTCAGTGAAAGACCCTCTGTCTCACTAGGGTCTGTGGCCCTCTCTTCTACCTTTCAATACACCACTGTCAGAGCCAAGTATGTCTCAGATCTTGCAGGGCAAACCCCAGCTGTGTTCCCTGGGGTGGCTTCTCCCTGCCCTCCAGGCCTTAGCCCTCACACATTCACAGCGACCTCAATAATGCAGGGGGGAGGGACTCAAAGACCTGGTGAAGACTAAATATAGCTCACCAGGCCACGTGCAGAAGTGCTCCCCTCAATTGACTTCAGAGCAGAAGCTGGCATGTTTCTCCAGGGACCGCACATTTTTTCAAGATCAGGCCGGCCAGGCTGGGTCCGATGGGCCCTCAGAGCCTTCTTTAAACACGGAGAAAACATTAAATGATTTTTTCCAAAAGCCTCAGCATGAGAGGAGGAGCGGCTAATGGGAGGTTTGAGTCAAAGACCTTTCTGGTCAATGCCCTGCAGGACTCAGGTGAACTTATTCGTTAAAAATCTAAATCCCTCTGGATAAAGAGCAGTCTCCATGCAAACCAGGCATGGGGCCAAGACACCGGGTCTTGCTCCCAGGTTCCGGTGGGGCTGTGGGCCCAGGTGAACTGACGTAGCTGTGGATCGGATGTTGGCAGGGCTGCGGCTTTCCTGTGCCAAGCACCTCAGAAGGTGGGCACGATGGCTGTCCCCACCGCACAGGAGAGAAGACAGACGGGGTAGGACTAGGAAAGTATGCAGGTGCGGTACTGTCAGGATTTGAGCCAAGGCTGCTTATTGTGACCAAGACACGCTTCCACAGCCCCGACCACTGGCACTGCAGCCCTGCAAGTCCACCTATTCACTGAGCTGTCCGCCCCCCAAGGAGGACAGAAGCTCCCACCTCTACTCAGCGCTATCTATGTTCACTCCCCACTCATCTGCCAGCTGCCCTGAGTTTTGCTTTTTGGAGCATCCTGTCCATCCACAGTGCCTCTTTTTTGCTGAGTATCCCACATGGAGGCTGAACTCAAGGTCAGCTCGACTCAGCCTACAAGCATGGGGGCCCCACTGTGCGCCACGCTCTGAGCCACCTTGCGCGGGCACTGTGAGAATGCTCCATTCATGGAGTACCTCACTTGGGACTCACGATCATCATGCCCATTTTGCAGATGAGAAAATTGAGACAGAACGGCTTGGCTACTTATCCAAGGTCACCCAACCATAAATGACAGAGCTGAGTCACACTAGACATCCTGGTGCAAGCTGTGTGTTTCTCACCACAGAGCTCAGATACCAGAGAGAGGGGGAAGAATCATTCCTACCAGGAGACCTTGGAAAACCTTCTGCAGGAGGTGGAATCTGACCTGGACGGATGTTGGGGAGGGTACTCCAGGCAGAGTAGACCAAACGAACAAAGGCGAGGAGTCCTGAGTTTATGGTGGCATTTGGGAGCCCTGGGACCTAGCTGGGGACAGGGGAATAAGTCTTGCTGGAAAACTCCAGATGGAGGCACAAAAACAGCTCTGGCCCCGTGTGCCTACTGTGTGCCAGGCCCTGGGCTGAGCACTTGCAAGGATTTTTCCTGACACATCGATCACATGCCTTGGTTCAAAGATGATCAACCACGTGCACTGCTTCAACCACTGGAGAACGGCAGTCTTGTATAAATGACTTATTTGAGGAGGTGCAGGTAGGGGGCTGAGCTCAGTGGAAGCCATGGAAGGTTTCTAAGGAGGGTGTGTTGGGACACAGCCCTAGCCCAGCCTTCTTTGAGCAGCAAACCAAGCAGGCAGCAGGAGGAAGGTGGAAGTAGACCTCAGGCAGGCACAGCCCTGGGGCCCTGGGGCCCTGGAGACATATTGATGGCTCAATTGTTCCAACAGCCCCACAAGTAGGAACCACAGCCATAAGGTGATTGTGCCCAGCACAAGCTTGCCCAGGAGAAATGCCCCGTATCTTATCCCCACTTCTCATTCCATCCTCTGACCACGATGTGCCTCTCCTCCTAGCACCCAGCAGGGCCTGGGCCAGGGGAGGGAGGCTTGGCCTGCTACTGTAATAGGGACTTCCATATTATTGTGGGG
The DNA here is from genome assembly GCA_037038555.1 of Rhynchonycteris naso. Classification (NCBI taxonomy): domain Eukaryota; kingdom Metazoa; phylum Chordata; class Mammalia; order Chiroptera; family Emballonuridae; genus Rhynchonycteris; species Rhynchonycteris naso. The sequence continues at coordinate 209,757,885 of CM072997.1, read as the reverse complement.
GTAGCAGAGGACAGAGTAGTGAAAAGAGCAGGTTTGGGGGTCTGAGGATGCTGGGTGCCACTCCTGGCCCTGTCCTTGCAGAGCTGGGTGCCCCTGGACAGCACCTTCTTCATCTGCCTGGGTCTCAGCATCCTCACCTGTAACATGGGAGTGAGAAGCCCCACTCCAGGGGGTCTGTGTGAGGACTGAGATCACCCAGGACAGTGCCACAGCACAAGGCAGAGGGTGACTAAAGAAACACCATAGGAAATACAGGCGTTCACTGTGAAATTCTTTCAACTCTTCTGGATGTTTAAAATTTCTCACACTTCAATGTTTTCTTCCCCTGACACTGCAAACTCAGGTCGAATCCCGACGAAGTAACTCACCTGGATGCATCTCTCTGGTTACCCACAGGTAGAAACAGAGACATGGGGAACTAGGCAGGTCACCACGAGAGCCTGCAAATGGCACAGGGCCAGTGTGCTCTGTCCCAGGGGAGCTCTGTGCCCTTGCCACCCACATCCCCAGACAAGGGAAGACCCAGTTTGCCCAGGTGTGCTCTGAGCTCCACCTCCTCCAGCACTGCTGTCAGAAAACTCTGACCTGCTGAGTTCCAAGAACGTCAGGGAGATAAATGGTGTGGCCCATACCTTGCCCCCGAGTCAAGTGAGAATTAAGTCATTATCATAGAATTAGAACAGTGGTTCTTAACCTTTTTTGAGGTACCGAACCCACCAGTTTCATATGCACATTCACCAAACCTTTCTTTAGTGATAAATAAAATATGATTTTTTTTTCCAAATTCAAGACATAGGTATATGTTTTTTTACTGGTGCACAAAATGAGCCATGCATGAACATCACCTTGCTCAAAGAACAAAACCAACGAAGTGCATGAACTCACAACAAATTACGGTATTACTTTATTCTGGCCTCCGCGGCAGAGGCTTCTCCGAACCCCTGAGACCGACTCATAGAACCCCTAGGGTTCGATAGAACCCAGGTTAAGAACCACTGAATTAGAACAATAAAGTAATCCAGCCCATCTCCCTGATTGTTTCCTTGGTAAAAGGGAAGAGGTAGAGGTAGCGGTGATACCGCTAAGTTCACAGGCTCTGATGCCAGGCTGCCTGGGTCCAAATCCAATATCCACTATTTACTTGCTGTGACCTTGGGCCAGCTGCTTAACCCGCTGGGCCTCAGTTTTCTCATCTGTTAAAATGGGGATGTAATAATTATAATAATATCAACCTCAAATCGTTGTCATGAGTCTTGACATATGATGAGCATTCAAAAAATGTTAAGCGTTTTAATTTATTATTTTTAATAAACCTTATTTTTAGAGACATTTCGGGTTCACAGAAAACAATGAACACAAAGTGTAGAGAGTTGCCAGATATCCCTTGCCCCCACACATGTATAGCCTTCCCCACTTTCAACAGCCTTCACTGGAGAGATGCATTTGTTGCAATGCATGAACCTACCCTGACACATCGTTACCTCCCAGGGTCGATGCCTTACCTCACTCTCAATAGTGTACATTCTATGGGTTTTAATAAATGTATACTACATCCACCACTGTAATCTCACACAAAGTAGTTTCACTGCATTAATAAACCTCTGTGCTCCACCCATTCATCCCCCCCTCAACCCTGTTGTTTTATTTTTATTTGATTAAGGAAAAAGATTTCCCTGTACTTCATTTCAGATTGCTTGAGTAGAAACGGGCTGAGGGTAAGAACAGGATGTGATCCTTGAGATTTTTATCTTCTGATAAGCTCAAAAATGAGGAAAACTGAGGCTTGAGCAAGCTCGATGTCTCCTAGGAGAAGGCAAGCAGAGACTGGGCCTGAGCCTGGGTCCCCTGGTCCCCTTCGTCCTCTAGCTCCAGATTCTCCATGGAGCCTTCCAGACACCGGGGAAGGGAGGCTCCCAGAGCTAAGTCTGCATACAAATCTACTTGGAGGAAATGGCTTCTTTTCAGTTTTACTTTTTCATTTAAAAAAAGAATCCACGGAATGGGGGCTGAATGGCAGCATGCGTCTTTGGCTGGAGGGGTGTGTGTGTGTATGTGTGTATGTGTGTATGTGTGTGTGTGAGTGTGGTCCATCCGTGCAGAGCTGGAGTTCGGAGAAATGTCAGATTCTCAGAGAAAGAGATTTTAATTAGGTTAGAGTTGTCTCCAAAAAGTACTAAAATTAAATATGAATCCATAATGCATGGCATCATAGCTAATGGTATGCAAATCGGGCTGGGCCTAGCTGAGGCAGGAACTTGGGCAATCGCAGTAATTGGGAAAAATGTCCCCTGGCCTGCAGCCACAGTCCCAGAGGTGCTGATGGGAGGGGCAGGGGTAAGGGTGGGGGGTGGAACTTTGAGGGGAGCAGCTAATGTCCTGATAATAAAGGAGAGGAGGGAAGTAGCAGGACTGCCAGCAGGGCCATCCCCAGTGACAAGGCAGTTGTGAGCTTGCTGAGAGAGCGCCTGCAGCCCGGGAAGAGGGAGAAGTTGCCCAAGAGGCCAGTTCTGCTGGTTCCAGCTTTTCTGGGGGAGGTGGGGTTTCCTTGTGGCTGGGCCTTTGAAGAGGCAACAGGTGTATGTAGGAAAGAGGGCTGTTCTGCAGACCCACTGATGGAAACCTGAGCCTTGCCTCTCACCAGCCACCTGTGTGACCTGGACAAGTCTCCCAAGCTGGACCTCTCTTTGCTTAGGAACAGATTAGAAGAGACGAATTCTACCTGTTCCAGTTCTCAGAGCTGCTTGTCGATAAACATGTGTAGAGCTATACAATGGGGGTTTATTCTTTTTATTTTAACGTTTATTCTTGAGAAGAATACAGAAGAGGTAACATCTACTGAGTGCTTTCGATGCATTGGACAATTTATCCAACTCCATCCTTTCTGAAGACCAAGGGAAACTGAGACACAGAAAGCACGACAGATGACAAGTGGTGCACTCAGGCTCCCACCCCAGTGAGTCTAACTCAAGAACCTACTCGATTAACAGCTATGCTAAGAGAGCTCTTAAAGCTGGTGCAAAGGGGCACGATTCATACTTACCCAGGACAACAGACCTAACCAGGACATCCCAGACAACCCCGGGACATGTATGTTCACCAGCTATAATGTATGTAGGAAGCACCCAAGAGTCATCTACCCTGACTGACTGTCCGTGTACTTTCTGGACCTCAGTTTTCCCATCTGTACCGTATTTATTCTGCTAGTCCAGTCAGCTCTCAGATGCTTTCCAACACCAAAGCAGTCCAGCACTATAGAAAAATGCCTGGGGCTTGAGTCAGAACAGCCATGTTTACATCTCTATTCTGAGATCCCAGGTGATCTGCTTGACCTCAGTTTTCTCACCTGTAAAATGGAAAGACTCATAGTTTTTGCTTCATATCATTGTTGTGAGGATAATTTTGAGACAATAATATTAGCTTCTAAGTGTTGAGCTCTACTTATTGGACACTATTCTAAGCATGTTACACATATTAGATCATTTAATCCTCACCAGCTAAAAGCAGCCAACATTTATATGGTACCCATATGTGTCAGGCACGTGGTACTTTTCCATAATAACTCAATCTGTTCTACAATCCCTTTGCATCCCCATTTTACAGATGGAGAAACTATAGCATAGAGAAGTTCAGCATTTGCCCAAGGTCAAGAGCCAGGATTTGAACCCAGGCAGTGAGGTCCCAGTGTTGTGACTCATAACCAGCTCTGCTGCTTTGTTAGACACCTATATGCTTTGCACAGCACCTGCCTTTTCGAAGCATGCAATACAGGATGTTGTTGTGTCTAAGGGGTAAAAAAGTCCATTTCAAACATAGCATTTCATAAGATTTCACATGGAAAGCTCCCAACACACATCAGGGGATAAAAGAAAGTCACATGAATGAATGAATGAGTCAATGACAAATGAGTGAATTTAAGGAAAGACTATGAGACTATTCTGGCTCCTGAATCTTCCAAACAGGGAGCCTCGTGCTGTAACTGGCTACCAGTTCCCCAGCAGGTCTGCTAATGGTGGTCTCGCAGACCTAGAAGATGCCCCGGGGCAGTGGTGGCTACTGACCCAATGTGCCCTGAAAAACAAAACTGTCCTTTGAGGCCTGGGTAGATGGATCAACTCTCCTCTGAGGGTACCCCCATGGCCTTGGCCAGAAAGTAGCCCTGGCAGTAGTCTCAGAAATCTCTGAGTGCTGTCCAGGCAGGTTCTGTCTTGGGCAGTGGCCCCTGGGAGTGGTACACAGAGAAGAAAAATAGGACAGGAAACGGCACCAAGGATTTTGAGATGTAAAAAGTGTAAAGTTCTTCCTTTGTGTGGGAACAAGTGCCAGGGGGCCAATGCCTATTGAGTTTTCATCAAAATAATTTATTGATCAATACAGCTAACATGGCTAGTTCAGCGATTTTTGTAAAAAATAAATAAATTAATAAATAACCATGTGTTGGATGTGAGGAGCACTTTTCTGGATAGTGGTGAGCGAGGCCAGGCAGAATCAGCCATGTTTTATGGCCTTCTGAGAACTGGGCCCTGGCAGTTACATCTCCGTGACTTTATCTTCGTGACACCAAAACATTGGGGCAGAGAGAAAAAAGATGGGCCAATCTTCCAGATGTTCAGTCTGCCTGGCAGCAAATATCAAGATGCTTCCGTGCAAGGTTATAACAATGAACCTGAAACCCTCGAGGCAAGGATAACGGTGATGGGGTAGACGGCTCCCAGGAAATGAAGCTGTACACTTACTAAGCACCTGCTATTTACTATGCCCTGAGCTAAATAAAGGCTTTGCACACCAAATAGTTCTCCGTGTTTTCAGATGAGAAAAATCAGGTTGGTGCTGTGTTCCCAAGGTCACAGAGCAATTGCAAGGTGAAAGGATGATTCATATGCAGACCTGACTTCAGGACTTTCATGATCCAGCTCTCACCAGAGTGCCTTTGAATAAGTGACTTGACCTCAATGAACCTCAGTTTTTTTCCTGTGCAACTGGAGGCTCCCCAGTCCTGTCTGGTCTGCTGAGCTCACTGTTGAGCCCACTGAAGGACACAGTGAGAATGCACTTGGCATTCCAAAGAGAATTCCGTGACTCGGCTGTGGTCTCTCTTCCTAGAGTCCCCCAAAATGCCAGACATGAATACAATTTGAATAACTCGCAATGGATTGAACCAGATGGCTTGGTGTCCCATCCTTGAAACATCTTTGTGCCTGAAAGGCTGTGTACTCTGCCCCCAGATGGGCGGGCCATACACAGGTACAAACTCAGGCACACGCTTCATGGAAGTTGAGCCAATCAGAACCTTGGCTACTTAGTTCCTCACCTGTCCCAAAATGATTCAGCACCTTTAGGCCTTCATGGGTTCACTCACCCAGATGTTGGCAATTTGCCTAGAAACATAATCTTCCTAAAACAGCAGCCCCTCCCCTGCAGAGGGCTGTGCTCCTTGGGGCTGCAATGCCAGCCCTCCCCCACCCCCACCCCACCCCCCCGCTAGGGCATGAGGCTCATGTTTGGCACAGGCTTGGGGGAGGCCCCTTGCTGGGAGGGGGCATCACTCACCACGAGCAGCTCTACAGAAGGATGTAGAAAAAGGAGAAGGAAGCTGAGCCCCGAAGCCTGGAAAGGGCAGAGGAACCAATGGCCCACAGTACAAGGCTGGCATATGCCTTGCACCAGAACCTGGAACAGCTCAGGACTGCCCAGAGATGACACCAGGACAGGGCTTTGGAAAACCAACCCCCCGCCAGCCTCATTTTATTCCATGCCCCATGAACTTGCACACCAAACCCAGCCCCATGGTCCTTCTCCCTGTTCTTTGACTATCCCATGTTTTTTCCCACCTCAAGGCCCTCACACATTCTGTTCCCTCAGCCTAGAATGCTCACCACTGCACCCTTCACATGGCAGGTTCCTCCCATTCCTCAGGCCTCAGACTAAATGCCGCCTCCTCAGAAAGGCCCTTCCTGCACCCAACCAAAGAGTGGTCCCTCAATTATATTCCCGCACAGCATTTGCTGTAATTAATAACTATTTATTTACTTGTTTTATTATCTCTGTATTGTCTGTCACCCTAACTAGGGTGGACAAAATACCATAAATAAGAAAATATAATTTCTTTAGTCACTACCATATACCCACCACCCAGTACACACAGTAGGAACTGGCACATAGTAGGTACTCAATGAGCATTTATTGAAGGATGGAAAGAAGGAGGAGAGAGGGTAGGAGGGAAGAGAGAAAGAAGTCAAGCAAGAGGAACTGCACCCCTGCTTCTGAGGGCCAACAGGAATGGTGTACTTCATCCAGAATCCTTTTTCTGCCAGGTTCTCAGACACCTCTTCCCATGGACTCCAATGAGATGACCTGGTCCCTCCTGGAAAATGCCATCAGATAACTCACTGAACCCCACTCCACGCCAGGCTGGCACAGCCTTGAGTATTTTACAGACGGTGCACATCCAGCAATGGAACCTAACCAAACCCAGGGGGGTCTCCTTGCTGAGAAGCTGGAGATAGGCAGGGAGGTCCGAAACATGGGCGGGGGCAAAGTGAAGTAATTCCAAGTGGCTGTCTAGGACCTCTGAACTTGCATCTTGACTGTGAGGGTGTTCTGACCCCACCAGGTACCTGTGGGCTTCGTCATCCCAGTACCAGAACCCATTGACTCTCTTTGTGTTTGTCGTCTCTCTCTCCTTTTCTCTCAATATCTCTGTCTTACAATCACTGGCTTGTTATTTCTGATTCATTCTTTCTCTCTCAGTAGGAAGGTGTTCACATTGGTTCATTCAGGGGTTAAAACATTGGGGTCAGAGTAGAGCCTAAACGTCCTGTTCCCATCCTAGCATCAAGGGAGCCTGAAGCCCAGGAAACTCCCGCCAGAATTCTAGGTTCTGGAATCCGGGGAGATTACACTGAACGATATGTAGCTTTTCCCCGAGGACATAGAACTGTCCCAGAGCTCCGAGGCATGACCTCCAGATTGGAGTCCAGGCTTGCCACCTACAGGCTGCGTGACCCCAGGGTGAGTCCTTCATTTCTGGGCCCTAATGTTTTCATCTGCAAAGTTGGGGTAACTGTACTACCTCTTAGGGCCATTGTGAGAGTTCAAGAATGAATAGCCACAGTGCTTGGAACATTCTCTGGCACAGTGAGTGTCCGGTAACTACTGGCAGTAGTTTTATCCTGGTTTTAGTCTATTAGTCCTCTTTTTGCCTGTTTGTCTTTAGTGTGAGCCTTTCTCCTGGCTTGAGACAATGAAAGGTAGCATTGTCCACCCTGAGTGGGAGACAGAGAAGCCTTATCTCGTTGGAGACTGTGTGCTAAAGCAGAGACCCCCAGGGACAGAGAGCACACGGGGCTGTCTGGGAGGCCCCCGCCTGGACTGTTCTCTTATCAAACCCTGGGGGTGGAGGCGCCTTATCTTGGACTATGAGCTGGCACAGGCAGCCCTGAGCCCGAGGGAGGTCGAATGTTCTACATCCTCTCTCCTCTTTCTGTTCTAAGCACGAGGAGATAGAGAAACCAGACCTACCGACCTGTGGGTGGGACTGATCACTCCAGCGTGACCTACTGGGGCTGGAAAGAATGAAGGCCACTCAGACTGACTTTCACAGCAGTTGAGCCCTAAGCCTGAGCTTTACGGCCACTGTGATGTTCAGGTAATGGAGACCTTGCCATCCCTACAGTGGTGGGTCTGCACTCTGCCCAGGGGGGTGTACCTGAACCATGCGCCCAGGAGGCTTCTGCCGCCCTCCTCGGTGGTGTCAGGAAAATGTCACTTGCTCTTCATCACACCCGAGAACCCAGCACTGTCACCAAGGATGCTCCCTCTCTGGGAAGGGACCTGCTTCCAGGCCCAGGAAGGCCAGATGTCTGACATCTCAAACTGGAAGCATGTGTGAGTGTCAGAACCCATACAAGGCACATCCCTGCAGCAGGAGACAAAGCCAGCCCCGAAACCCAAGAAAGGAGGAGCCCTCACTTGGTCCAGCACTTAATCTTCTTGCATAGAAACCTAGAGATTCTTCCAAGACAACATCTCCCAAATGGATCTGAAGCATCCCATCACCATCTGGCTCCCAGGAACCGTGGGATGACATCTCGGGATCTAGGCGAGGCCGAATTTATAAGCACTATTCTAGGCTGAGACTCTTAACACCAGCCAGCCCACACTGTCACTGTAGGTGCTCCCCACCCATAGCCTGGCCAAGGTGAGGGTGCCTAGCACCTCAGGCCTGCCTAGGTGGGGGCACAGCCTCTCCCCCTCCTCCCTGACCCCCACCAAGCAGAAGTGGCTGCTTGCAGAGTTTCTAACTTTGTTTCACTCTTTGGAGCCTGGAGGGGGATGGGAAAGGACATGTGTCTGGGTGGCCTATTATCCAGGCCCAATTAGTTGCTGGGACTGTGTTTGAGTGATGGGCCTGAGGCCACTGAAGGACCGCAGGAAGCGAACAAGGACAGAGGTTGTTAAAATGCTCCTGCACAGCCCTGATGGCCGCACGATGTCCTGGCGCCTCAAAGACATGCTAATGTGAAGGGACTCACAGCAGATTTTCTGCCTGGCACATGTTAACTTAACTCTGGGTAATGCTGCCCTAGAGATAGTCAGCACAGGCTCAGAGCCAGCGGGTGACAAAGAAGGAAGGAAGAACCAAGTGCCTTAACCATGCCAATGCTCACTCTGGGGAGTGAGGGGGGTCCCTCAGCTGGCTGCACCCAGTCCATGACTCTGGAATTCCATTTAACTTGTGGGGTCCTTACTAAATGTCTCCTGTGGGCCTAGTTGGGGGCAGCTGCTGGGAATACACAGGGAAGTGAGTTGGAGTCAGGCAGACCAGTGTTCAAATCTTGGTGGCACCACTACTTACTAAAGGGGTGCCCCCATGACACCAGGGCCCAGACCCTTTATCTGGAAGGTGAGAATAACTGCACCTACCTTAGGGCTGTTGTGAAGGTTAAATGAGATGTGAAAGGCCTCAAGGGAAATAGCTGTTATTAGCATGATAAACAAGACTGAGATAGGGTCCTTGCCTTTTTGAGAAGCTCCTGGTCCATGCAGGGGTTGAGGACTCAGTGCCTGTGGGAGCCCACAGGAAGCCTACAGAGAGGCAGGACTGGGGAGAGGAAGGCATTTGAAATAAATGGCTCTCTTAGCCTGTCTGTTGTTTACTCTTGATAATAAAATCACAAGCACACAAAATATTTTACTTTTTCCTCTTGACTCTACTGCAAGGGAAACAGCACAAGCATGACAGCGAATGGCCCTGATACAGGGGATGCACTATAGGGCAGGGTGAGGCCTGTGGCATGTGGGATTGTAGAAAAGAAGTTGGAAATCCAAAATGTTATATAAAACATCCCAATTTTTTTTGCCTGACCTGTGGTGGCGCAGTGGATAAAGCGTCGACCTGGGAACACTGAGGTCGCCAGTTCAAAACCCTGCACTGGTCTGGTCAAGGCACATATGGGAGTTGATGCTTCCAGCTCCTCCCCCTTTCTCTCTCTCTCTCTCTCTCTCTCTCTCTCTCTCACTCTGTGTCTCCTCTCTAAAATGAATAAAATTTTAAAAAAATTAAAAAAAAATTTTTTTAAACATCCCAATTTTTTAATGTTGGCTAACTCATCTTAAAAAACAAATTCAACTTCAAATTAATGTGGGGGCAGAGTCTAGAAGCAGAGTTCAGAAAGAGAATTCCCTCAATTTTAGGCTGAGTTTATCTTCAAGAGAGTAAGTAGGTTTTGTTGTTGTTGTTGTTTTAATGACAAAACAAAAAACCGTCTGAGACAAATGCAAGCAGTCCATAAACTTCAGTATTGTGAGCTCTTCAATATCGTGGGCCATGAGGAAGGCTAGTGGGGAAGAAAATTATTTTTGCTCCAATGAGAAGTGCTCTGTAAAGGAAGCAAGAGAAAACCTCCAGGGAGGCTTTGGGAAGGTTGTGATCAATTGCCTGGTACATCTGAGAAACCTTCCTGGAGGAAGTGAGACTTGCAATAGGACAAGATGTATGAGAAAGAAGAAATTCAGCAGGAGGTGGGGGCGTTCCAGGAGGGAAGCACAGAATGAATGCAAAAGCATGGCAGTCAGAAGCAGCTCTGCCTGCCTTGGGCTGATCCTGATTCTATATGTAAGTGGTTTCTGTGGAGTCCTGGCTGGGCGGGGCCAAAGAACCGTCTGCCTGTGGCTGAGAACCAGGAGGAGCCAATCCAGTGTGAAGTCTTGAAGAACTGGGGTCTTGCAACTCCCTCCCCAAGGAGAGCAGGCATTAGGGGTTGTCCCTGCATTCCTTGCAGCTTCTGGGAAGAGGTACCCCCAGGAAGAGACCAGAGAGTCCAGGTGCCCTGGCTGGAGGAATGCAGGACAAACAAGAAGCATGAGAAAGGGGAGGGACCAGGTTAAAAAAAAAACATGTGCTCCGGGAATGGGAGCAAAGGTCCTCAGGGATGGAGAGAGCTAGAAAGAGCCTCATCCCAGGCTGGTTTCTGGACCCAGACCGCTCACTCCATTTACTGCCCAAATTTGTATAAATACAAACAACAAGCTCTCCCAAGCGCCTAGTCTGTGCCATGCACTGTGATAGGTCTTTGCATCCATTATTTAAAATAACAACAGCAATCATGATGATAACAATGATATAAGCCAGGGGTCCCCAAACTACAGCCCCGTGAGGTCATTTATCCGGCCCCCGCTGCACGTCCGGAAGGGGCACCTCTTTCATTGGTGGTCAGTGAGAGGAGCACAGGATGCATCTGCACCCATAGTTTCCATTAAAATACTGGTCAGTTTGTTGATTTAAATTTACTTGTTCTTTATTTTAAATATTGTATTTGTTCCCATTTTGTTCTTTTACTTTAAAATAAGTTATGTGCAGCATGCATAGGGATTTGTTCATAGTTTTTTTATAGTCTGGCCCTCCAAAGGTCTGAGGGACAGTGAACTGGGCCCCTGTGTAAAAAGTTTGGGGACCCCTGATATAAGCTAACATCTACAGAATGCTTTCTCTGTGGGCATTATCCTAGGTCCTCAGTTTCCTCATCTACAAAGTGGGGACAATGTCCCTACATCTTGGATATGCTGGATCAAGTAACTCAATGTCTGAAAGCTGATTAGCGCAGTGTCTGGGACATGATAAGCCCTCAAGGGATCTCTGTTGTTATTTTTATGAATACAGTCATATTGTTGTAGCACAGGGTGCTGGAAATTGAAACCATAGGGAAGCACAACCCAGCATATCTGTGTGGGGCTGCCGTTGCCACCTCTGCTGCAGTGGTTCTAGATATCAGTGACCCCCTGCACCAGTCTTGCAGGCTGAGGTCTCCCTGCTCCCACCACATCTGCCTAGGAAAAAGAAGGAGGCTCCAACCTCAGTGGGTGAACAGGTTTCAGATCAGCCACTAGGGAAGCTCCTGACTCCTTGGAAACTTCTAAGAAAAACGCTGAAACCAGACAGAGCCTGTTTCTTGGGCCTCCCTGCCGGGAGGTAGTCAGTGGAATCTAAGACTCGCAGAAGACCTAGCCGGGCAGCTAGACATCCAGGACCTGCCTGCCTGCTGGAAGAGGCTGCAACGGGAGCAGCCACCAACCAAGGAGCATTCACCATCTAGGGTACCAAGAGACAGAACACACGGAGGGTTCTGTCGTCAAGCCAGGGAACCATGAAATAGAGCTGGAGGCCCAGCTGAGCTTGCCCACAGTCAAATGTGGCATTTATCTGTGGAGGTCTCACAAACAGATGCGTGGTTCCAGGACTGAACCGTGCGTGCATGTCACGGCCTGGCCTCCAGTGCTCAGGCCTGGAGCAAAGAGAACTGCCAGGTTTCTGTGGAGAGCCCTGGGCGAGGAGTCAGGACACGGGTTTCCAACCAACCCTCCATTTTTGCTCCACACCTCTCTGTCCTTTCATACCTGAACTACTTAAACAGCTTCCTGGTGGCCCCAGCTTCCACTTGTACTTCTGTAGTCTCATCACACAGCCACCAGGACTTTTCACAGATACATATCTGATTATGTTGCTCCCCTGCATGTAGTCCTCAATGGCTCCCTAGCACTCCTAAGAGAAAGCCCAGCCTCCTTACCTTGGCTTATACAGCCTTCCAGGAGTCCCATTACTACTCAGACTTTATTTTCCCACATCCCTTTCTGTTCACTCCATTCACACTGGACTTCCCTGAGTGTTTTAAACACTAGTCTGGAACATAAAATTGTTGCTGGTTGACCTACAAAGCTGGTAGTTGATGTGGTTCAAGTTGACACAACTGTCTGCCCCTTGGGCATTGGTGCGTGCTATTCCCTGTACCTAGAACACAACTTCCTCTCTCCTCCCCATTACTTTCACCTAACTGTCCCTCAGGTCTCCCCAAAAGACACTTCCTCAGAGAAGCCTCTCCTAATGTTCCCTGACAGTCCGCACTTCCTTTCTGTAAGTCACTTTGAACTTTTAATGACTCTTTGATGCCTCTTTCCCAGACAGCAAGCTTCATGAGGGTAAGAATCACATCCATCGTGTGCAACCTAGTAGTCCCAGCACCTGGCTCAGGGCTGGCATATAGTATGTGCTCAGTAAACTCTCACAGAGTAAACAACGCCCTGTGGAACGAGGACATACAGCTCCACCCTGACCTTGGACATCAGTTTCTATATCTGCAAAAGAAAAGTAATCATACATCAGAGAGATGTGAAAATTAAATAAAACCAGGCATGCCTGTATAGTTGGCATTATACTGCTCAAAAACATTGATGCCAGGGCCCTTGCTGGAGTTGGCTTCAGCCCGTGGTCTCCTTCCTGACCTATGGGCACTGCCAAGGGTTGACATGCTGAAGGAGACATTCAGGGAGGAGCTTGGTAAGAGTATTTCTTGAAACCACCACACATGGAGTTTGTGTAATGTGGAGCAGGCACGGTCCTGGCCTTTTGGGGTACTCAGAAAGCCTGGATGTTTAAGGCATCTCTAGCTGCACAGTTGAGGATGCCTAGAATAGCACAGTGAAAGCAAACCAGAGCCCCTCTGTAACATCCCTAACCAACCTGTTCTTGAATATCTCCTATAACAGGAAGCTAGCTCACTACTCCCTAGCAGGGGTGCTCAATACGTGATCGCGATCTACTGGTCGATCACAAAGTGTGGGTAGATCGCATGACATTAAAAAGACATTTGTCTTTTGATTGGCATACAGGGTAGCCAATCTGACGTCTGAACTTTTGACACCCTACACATGCGCGTTAAACTGCGCTAACTTGTTCAGTTACATTGCTGCATAGTTAGCCTTCAATTTATTTAAACTAACTACAACAAAAGGTATAAAAATGAACGCCGTAGCTGGTCCGAGTAAGAAGCCTAAAACCTACCACTTTCATACAGAATGGGAGGGGATTTTTTTCACTATGTCATATTCTAAGTTTGCCTCATCTGTCTGTGTGCCATTGCTATTCCAAAGAAGGGAAATGTGGAGCGGCTTTTTCGGACTGTTCATAAAAATTATGACATTAACTTTCCTCTGAAAAGAGAGCTGAGAAGGAGAAAGGTGAAAGAAGAATACACAATATTAAATAGTAATAATAGTAACTAAATAATGATAATATAGAAGAAATAAATTTATGTTTTGCATTTTTATTGTAGGTAGATCATTTTGACTTGGTCATCTTATAAGTAGTTCGCAAGCTGAAAAAGTGCCCTAAGGTATCTTATTTTATCTTCAAGTAGCATGAATGTGAGATAGCTTGTGTTGAACCAAATTCTGCCTTCTTGGACCAACACCCACTGGCCCAATTCTCTTTACCGGGACCCCCAAAACCAGGTTTGCTCCCTCTTCTATGTTTCAGCCCTCAGAGATTCAGAGATGACCACTCTTGCCTTCACGTCTCCAAACTCTGGTCTTTAAGCATCTCCGGCACTTTGTCTCCATACTTGTACGGTAGAGACTGCACGTTACCTCTATCTGGGTGGGACTGGGCTGACAAGGAGAAAGCATTAGCATCTTTGCTCAAAGAGTGAAGCCACAGGAGCTCCAGACCTTCCTTACTATGAGCCTTAGATCCAGGTTTGGGATCAAAGTAGCTCACAGAAAATGGCACCTTCTGCCAGGTGAGTCAGGTTCAAAGGCTGTCTGCCCTCCCCAGCCCCTGGGAGAACTGATGCCTGCACTGAGAGATCACTCCAATGTATTAGGAACATAAAGAAATTGATTATTCTGTAAATCACTGTCTCCATGAAAAGGTTCCGATTTTTTTTAAAAAAGAAAATATTATAAATCTATCCAAGCCCATGTAAGCAAAAGTGTAGCTATTTCAGTTTAATTGTCTGAGAGCTTCTTTGCTACAGCCTCAGAAAGAAAACTCCCTGAAACTACTGGCTTCCGATCTAGATGTTCCTTCCCGAACTCCACAAATAGCTGTGGCAGGTCATGGATGAGATGGATTTCCATTGCAGCAGGAAGAATATGGATTAGCCAGAAAGAAGAACTTTCTCACCCAGGAGATAGATTCATATCCTCCAGAGACTTAAAAAAGATTTAATACTACACCTGCCCCTAACTTTCTCCATTCTCCTGACACACACACACCCCATCTAGAAATGCTAAGGTCCAGTTCTGCCAGGAGAGGAAGCACTGGCCAAAATGAACACTGAGTGGGGCTTGAGGATGGAGTGGGACAGGTCAAGGGAGGAAGAATTCTCAGGACAATACCAGTGACAGAATGATTGATAAGGAGCAAGGACAAGAAGGAATGCGGGAGCAAAGGGTGAAAGGGAAGAGCTGTGCTTGTACTGTGTGGTTTTTAGCTTGTCTCTTCTCTCTGAGCCTCAGTACTCATTCCCAACACACAGGAGAATGAGGAACATTAAGGTGCAGGGCTCTGGTCCGAACCGTATGTACCTAAACGTTCAAGGAACTATATAGTTTCACTGCAGGTCAACTACTTGGACCTACCATGAGGGGATTCAGATGCCAGCTGGTGCAGGAATACGGTTCTATTCTCCCAGACTCCCGCAATGCCCTGCTCTATGTACTCTGCTGTACACAGAGTGGACATTCCAAAAATGTTCAGTGAATCAATGAGTCAGCCCAGACTCCACATGAAAAAGACAGGAAACAAACAATTACAAACAGCATAAAAATAGCCACATTGCCAAAGCAGATTTCTCCGACCCTGTGGATGCAAGCAGGAGCAGCACAAATCCCCAGTCCCCTCTCACTCAGCTGTCTCAACTCAGGGCCTATGGAAGACCCTACCTGTTAGGCCCACTTCCTCCCTGCCCATTCCAGATCTTTCTAGCTACTGTATGACTTCCAGGTGCCATCTGGCCTCCTAAATCCCGGCAGCCCATTCACCTAAACCTCACTTCTTATTCAGAGGCAAAAGCCAATTCCTCTGACTCATCATTCTAAGACTCTTAGCCTCATATGCCCTTTGGTTTCTAGTTCAGGCATTTCAGCCCCCTCTCAGTACCCCAGTTATGGACCAGAACTCCTCTTTCCTCGGAGGCATGCTGAGGTCACTTTCCTACCTGGGAGAGATCTTTGTCCATTTCTAGTCCAATCACAAGGCTTTTCAGACCCACCTGGTGCTACCGGGTTCTTTGGGGAATGCCACGAAGCTGTGACATGTTTGATTCCCATTAACTGAACAAGGGGTAATTTTAGTGACTAGCTGAAAATACAGCTCTTTTATAAGTATGCAGGGCTCTGCGAGTCAAAAAATAATGCCACATAAAACAGTTTAAAGAAATCACATTTAGCAGGATAAAAACACATAACACAAGCCTACTTACCAAATGCAATGTGAAAGATGAGGCCGACAAGCTGAGCAAAGACGTTCAATATCAGATGTGATATTTGACAATGCAACGTTCACTCGTTTTGTCATCTGCTGCTGCTCCCTAGCAGGCAAGCCGGACAGCCACGAAAGATTGAAGAACAATTTATGTTTGGGGGGTGGGGGCAGAAAATTCTATCTGTTCACTTCATTTTCTTATTCTGTGAGTTACTCAATTCAAACAACAACAGATGATAGTTACTACTAGCTACTGTATGACTGCTAAACATCTCAGTCCGGATTTTGAACACCAGAGTCCTAGAGGAACAGCATTTGGAGCAAGAATGCCTGCTGAGCACGACCTTACAGTAACTGCAACACCCTTCCGAGGGAAGTCTGCGTGCAGATGGCGCCCACTTGCCACACCGGGGGCAGGCTGCTGTCCGTGGTGCTGAACGCAGAGGTTAGGTGTGAACCTTAATTTCCCTACCTTTCGCGGAACCACACAGGCTGTATCAGCACCTAAGAGCCTTTATAAACAAACGAGAATCGGATTTCTCTTTCTCTCTCCACTGTTTTGCCACAATGGAAAAATCTAGTCTTCTTATCTTTCTTAAGACTGAAAATGTAAAGCTTCAAACGTGTGCTGTGTGTGTGTGTGTGTAATAAGGAAGTAAGTGTATGGGATTTTCTTAATAGACTGTGGGGGATGGGGTCAGGGACCCATGTTTTCATCTGATTTTTCTCATGGCTCATCAAGGTGTGTGTCTCCAGTTATGTCCCCTTTCAGTCCTCCGCATCCCAATCTGTGATAGAAAAAAAGTGGGGACAAGTAACGTACTCCTGGAGCTCCAACATTTGGGGCGCCTCCACTTATGTTCTTCCATGAGTTCAAACACGGTGACCTGGCATGGACTCCTCCAGCACAAAAAGGTTCTCTGGATCCAGAGAAAGACACAAGGCTCAGCCTCTCTTGCCAGAAGCCAGGGATTTAATCTCTGCTCAACCCTCCCTCAGCCCTCAGTCCCCACAGACCAGCCATAATTCAGCTAAACCTGCGAGTTCACCCATATTTTATTTACTGATTCAATGTTACAAGACAAGTAAAATAGACGGCTGTCACCTCTATTAAACTGGGCAGGAAAAAATGACCATGTAGGCAACAGGCTCTTTCTGCTCATAATGTGTCATCTGTTTCCTAGGGGAGGGAAGCAAGAAATGGAGGGCCTGGCCTCAGGGGAGATACTGGTCCTGTCATGTTCAGGAGACTCCACTGCAAACCTGTCCCACCCGCACTCTCAGCTATACTGAAATGGTACACAGATCAGCCCAGTCAGTTAGGAATTGGGACCATCCTTAAAGTCCTCAGTTTCCCCATTGATCCAAAGAAAAGTCACTGTATTCATTCACCAGGCTTAGGATAAAGAATAGCTGTTGAGTCCCAACTTTGGAATCCTGTGCTAGAGAAGCTAACCTCTTCTCTTACATCGGTTATCTCTTACAAGGACAGAAACACATACATGTGCACACATTCACACTCCTTGTAACACAGGGTGGATGATCTATACAGGTTGACTATCTATACAGCCTGAATCTCCAGGTTCACTGTCAATCTCACTCTCCAGAAAGCTGTCGTGTAAGCCTGTGTCTACACATCCTATCAGGACCCAGTGGTATGGCAAAGATGGGAAAAGAGGCCAGTCCCATGACTGGTGGCAGCTCAATGACACAGTTACAGTTCTGCCAGGCAGCTGTCCTGGGTGACCTGTCTATTAGGGAAGGAACAGGGAACGTTCCCTTGGTTCAGCTACCAGCGGGAACAGCAGAAATGCTGAGAGGTAAGTAGAAAGGAGGGAGGGGTAAGCTCAGAAAAAGCAGGTGGATTATGGTCTTTTCTTCTGTCTCTTCTTGAAGTAGACAGTTTCTGTGTCTCAAAATCATGAGATGAACCAGACAATAAATGTAAAGACCCTTCTAGGCCTGAGAAAGAAGGGCTACTGCCCTAAGTACTTCAGCTAGTCCCAATAGCCTACATGGAAAAGGTCTTAGCATAAAGGTGCTGAATTGATGTATCAGAAAAACACCATGGACACCATTAAGGCACAGACTTCATTCAAGACTCTTACAATGTCTTCCATGAAATCCTTTTGACAACATGGAAAACATGTTGAGCTGAATGACAGAGTAACGAGATGGTCTTATATTCAAATGATTGTATTCACCAATGCATTCATTTATTTAACAAATAGTCATCAGTCCCCTACTATGTACCATGCACAGTGCTAGATGCATTGGACAAGTGGTGAATAAGTCAGCTATGGTTCATGCTTGTACAGTACTTATCTCTAAGGTAACTAAGAATTACAATATAGTAAGTGCTATGACAAAGGAAGTTCAGGGGACTGTGGGGACTCACAGAAGGAGGTGGGAGTCAAGAAAGCCTTCTTGGAAGAAAAGACATGTTCGCTGAGACCTGAGAGATAACTAGAAGTTAGCCAGGGAGAATAGCAGAAGCAGAGGCACAGAGTGAGAGGGAAAGCACAATACCTCTGGGGATCTGGATGCTCAGTACAATGGACTGAGAGGTTATGTGGGGCAAAAAGGAAGAGTGCATGAGTCTGGAGATGCCAGCCATAAAAGGTCTGAGAGCATGAGGAAGCCAGTGGGAACTTGAAACTGGTTAAAGGGTAAAGTAGTGGATCCAAGACCACTGAATAAAGCCAGCTGACTCTGACACTGGCCATCGCCTGCCTAATGTATTGATGGTGGACATAACTGAAGTGGGGGGGGGTAGGCATTCATCTCAGGCTCAGATGGCATGAAGCATATTGGACAATAGAAAGGGAGCAATGGATGCTTCACCATCCAGAGCAGTGGTTCACAACCCCAACCATCTTAGAGGCCAATAACCACTCAACCCCTTCACAGCAGATCATCAGAGGGAGGCCAAGAAGATAGAAGAGGGCTAAATTCATGCCTACCTCCCAAGGATGGAGAGAAGGGAACAAGGCTTTGGTGCTCCAGAAACAAAGAGAAGAATAACCGTCTAAAGCTTCAATAATGGGATTTATTAAGGATAAATGACAGGTCCTGCCTTTAGGCTCAAAAGATCAACTGCCAAAGAGAGGATGAGAGACATTACAGATAAACAGCAATGCCTGTGGGAAAGTCCTAGTGATCTCATGAGACCACCAGCTTAGTACAAATCAACAGTGTGAAATGGTTGCTGCAAAGGCTAAAAGAATCGGGTGTTGTTGAATGAGACATCAAAGCTGGATCTGAGGAGGTGATGAGCTGACGGGTTTCAATTAGTTCTTGATATAAGGTGACCAGACATCCCGCTTTTGGCAGGACAGTCCCGATTTTTAACAAGTTGTCCCGCAACCCGTGGCGTTTTAAAAAAGTCCCGATTTTAAAATATATATTACAATACTATTTTTGGATTCTATGAAAATTTTTTTTTGTTCCATATAGACCAAATTTTTAATCAAGAACCCCTCACCCCCCGTCAATGGTGTCCTGCTTTACCAATTTTAAAATCTGGTCACCTTATCTTAATACCATGCTACTGGAAGATTTGGGCACTTTTAATCTGAAGAAATGCCTTTCTTTACATTTCTATAGAGCTGTATTACAGGACGGAGAGCAAATTCGAACCACAATCAGTGGGCAGAGGGATGGTAATTCTAAGAGTAACGGGTAATATTTATTGAGTGCTTACATGGCGGTGGTCTAAACACTTTACATGTATTAACTCATTTAATTCTTACAAAAGCCATGCGAGGCAGGTACTGTCATTATTACTATTATTTTGCAAGATTAAATAATTTTCCCAAGATCACACAGGTGGGAAGTGATGGAGGCAGCTTTCAAACTCAGGCTGTCAGATTCCAGAACCTGCAAGCTTTTTTACAATGCTAGATTGCTAAGATGTATTGAGAACTTCCTCTGTTACAAATATATTTATTAATTCTCACAATGGTTCCATGAGGTCAAATCAATTATTATTCCCATTTTACAGGTGGGGAAATCTAGGTTTAGAGAAGTTAAGTGATTTACCTGAAGTGATGGTCTAGAGGGCAGGAATAAGAGCTTGAAGTCAGAGAGATGGATTTCAGAACTCACATTTCTAATGTTCACCATTATATTGCCTTCCCAGGAACTGCAGGCAGACAATTTTGAGGGGGGAAATTTGCAAGAAAGATTGGAAGGGGGCAAAACATTTGCAATCAGGAACAAAGCAAGGTCAAAGAGTGATGAGCTTCCCATCACAGGTGGTATTCAATCAGAAATGAGATATGCAGCTACTGAGGAAATCCTCCTGTGTCGTACAGCAGTGGTTCTCCATGTCTGGTATTTCAGATGAGCAGCATCAGCGTTATCTGGGAAACCGTTAAAATGCAAATTCTCAGGTCTCACCCTAGACTCACTGAATCAGAAGCTGTTGGGGTGGGTCCCAGCAATCTGTATTTTACTGAACACTCCAAGTGATTCTTACGCATGCTAATGTTTGAGAATTAGAAGCCTGGAATGACCCCTGGGGTTCTTTTCAGCCTGGATTCTATGATTCTTCACTCTTCGCCATAGAAGAAATGTGATGCCTGGAGCCCTGGGAAGTCGGTGGCTGCCTGGCTGCCTGCTCCTGCTTTTCCGCCCAATTGGGCAAGCTTTTCGGAATAGCATATTTCAGTTCTGCAAAGCAGATGCAGAAAGGCTTTGCAGAAGTCTTTCTCGTTCCCATCTTTAAAGAGCTCATCCCTGCGTTTTTCTGAGAACGCTATGAACCCCCTTCCATCGGCAGCCTGTCTGCATCAGCCCTTTAATAATGCACAACTTGTGTCCTATGGATTAGAACCCTCTTCATACAAACTAGAATCTTAGCTCCTTCTCACTTCCCTCCTCCCCTCTGCCTTGTTTAACTACCATCCAGCATGGAACCAAAGGATTTGGAGTCGAGGTGGCCACTCCTCTCCCTTCCCGGATCTCATTCCATCTCATTTTCTCCAATCTGAATGATCACTATGGGGACTCTCTCCTCCCTGGCTTTTGCCGCAGCCTCATCACCTGGTGTCTCCCAGCAGAGCTAGCAGTGTCTGTCCCCTAAGGCCCAGCCTCCAGCGGCAGACCCTCTCTGGGCTGCACCTACCGCCTGCCTGGGAAGCAAGACTGGACTCCTCATCCAAAGACTGATCAAGACTTCCTGCACCAGTCCCTGTACCAGAATCTTCCCATCTCTGGATACATGCAAAATGCATTTCAATGAAAATACTGCAAATGTAGGGACAACTAGCACCCTGTGGCTGCAGGTGTGTAAGAAATAACAGGCCAGCAGGAGTTTGGAAGCTGATATACAGGAGCCTCTTAGAAAGGGCACCTTTCTTGCTCTCTGGCATGGTAGATAATTGTCACAGGCTGCTAATTCCCCTGCAGGGTATGTGGTTAGTGGGCAAATGCCATGTATTGAGCTGCATGGAGTATTGGGCATGAGGGATGCCACAAGGTAGAGAGAATATGAGAAGCAGACAGCCTCTGAATTCAAAGTCTGATGGTGGAGACATGGCCTCCACCTGTAGAGAATCCTCTTCTCCCAACTTATTAAGCATCAGACACTGTGCAAAGAGCTGCATATACTTTATCTCCTTTAATCCTCCCACTAATCCAGTGCACATACTATAAGATTCAACCATATGAAATTTTTGTAGGTCAAAAACAGCTAAATATGAATTAACCTAATATTAATAATTTTATCTTATAGTTGAAGAAATGGAGATTCAGAGGTGAAGTGACTTGCCCAAGGTCACACAGCAAGTACATATTAAACTCACCTTCAAACTCAAGTCCATCACATTTCATCAAACCTAAGATATACCATTATGTTTTAGTGTCAAGAAAGAAAAAAAAAATCCTGCAAGTACACTTGGATACGACATGTGAGACACATACTAATTTCAGAGATGTGCATGTGTGTGTGTCCATCTTAGTATCAATAAAATATATTATTAGATTCAAAAAAATTCATTCTGTCTCTTGGTAGCAATGGGGAGAGACAGCCATAGGTGTCCATAGGCATGACACACATGCACTAAGGAAAGCCCTAGACATCCACAGGCAAAATTACAGCCAAGGTCAATAAACATTAGTAAACAAGGTCTAAAGGTCAAAGGAAGCAAGGAGAGGGACAAGGGGAAGTGATCTTTGAGGAGAGGGGTGTGCCAGCCTGGAGCAGGAAGTAGTGTGGACGCTGGAGGTAATTCCAAAGGAAGATAGCAAGATAAGGTGTCACAGAGTGCTCTGGGCACAGCTGCTGCCCAGTGTGACAAATGGGAAACCAAAGCAAAATCAGAACTACCTGTGGTTCTCAAGCCCAGTCCTCTTGCCCTCAATCCAGTCTCCCCTCTCCCAACCACAACTCAGTTAAGATTTTGTCTCTGAAATATAAATTGATGGAAAATGATTTGACTTTGGGTAATGGGTATACAACATAATCAACAGTTCAAATGCTATAGAAATGTTTGCCTGAAACCTATGTACTCTTAATGTCACCCATTAAATTTAATTTTCTAAATAAAAAAATAAAAAGTTTTGTCTCTGGAGCATAAGAGAGTCAGAGAACGACGTCGACTTCATGAGCAAACACAGGTGCTGGTGTAGGTCAGTGAGGCACGTAGGGGCACTAAATTGAAGGAGGCACTCACTCTCAGGGTCACTGGTACAAGTACAAGGTCAACCCTCGAGAGTCTCCTGAAAGTCTGTTCATTAGCCGCCTCATCTCACCCCACCCTAATTCTGTCTCTGTGCTTATCAGATTCCTCAAACAACAAAAGAAGGAAAGCTGATCTTTAGACATCTTTGAAGCTTTTTTTGAAAATATGGTACACCTATTTGACTTTATGAGGCAGGGAGTAATAGCCCCATTTTACAGATGGAGAAATTGTGGCCTTAGACAATGACATGACCCTTCTGATTGTGCCTGTTTCAAACCTGTCACCTCTAGAAAAACCCCGACCAGTGCAGTTCCCCTCACTTCTACAACAGTTCAGTCCCTGGCAGCCACCATTATCGAAGTCTCTCCATGTCCCCTGAGAAAAGGAACATGGTGGAATAAAAAGGTTAGGTCTTCTCCGTGGGGAAGGGTGGGTTGGGCATCTCTTGCACCTAGGTTCTCTCACCCTGCCCACACCATTTGTAGGACAGCAATGCATATTCCAGGGCCCAGCATCAGTGTGCCTTGCCCTCTTATTGTCCTGCTAACTCACTTCCTAGCAGGGCAGGCTCTACTTAAAAGGTTAAATTGTGACTTTTGCTTTAAAATAAAATGGCCATAAAATGTATTAGCCTGGAAGGGATGTTGGAGGGAAGAGGGTATGGGACTGAGGAAGAGGGAAGGAAGTAATGGAAGGAAGGGAGAACAAAGAGCTAACTCATCAGCCGCCTTTTCTAGTCAGGTCACTAGCTGATGGAGAGGGCCGTGAGGGGAAGACCCAAATATGGGGTGCTGAGGTTCCCCAAGGTTCCGATGATGTCTTTGAGAACAGCCTAGTGGCTGCCAGGGGACAGGTAAACTGGAGTCCCCAGGGCAGAGGCATTTCTGTGGGGGGACTGGCCACACCAAAGGGAGAGTCCTAGTTTTATTTTAGGCTTGGATTAAAGTGCTGGGCAGAGTGCAGGAAGCCAGACAAAGGGGGGCTGGGGGTTGTTGTCAGAATAAGAATATGTGTTGGCAGAAGGCATGACAAAGACCATCCTTACCGCTCCTCTCAGGGAAGCATGTCTGCCTCAAAGCCCATCAGCAAGGACAAGGACAGGCTAACTGGCACTGGTAGGGTTACATGTCACACAGCTATCCCCTATAGCAGGTGAGACAGCCCAGCCCATCCAGGCCACACTCGGTACCCAGAACCATGGGGGTGGGGCATTGTACTCAGCCCCTGTAAAAATCATTGTTTTCTATCTTCCAACTACACAGACGACTAAAAGCACAGGAGCTGGAGTCAGGCTGACGGGACTGGAGTTCTTATCCTGCCTCTACCGCTTCAATGGCTGTGTGATCTTGGAAAAGTGACCACAAAGTCAGTTCCCTCATCCACAAAATGGGACTAATGCCTGCAGGGTGGTGAAGACTAAATAACACACAAAACAAGCTGGGGGGAAATGCAACAGTTACATTTACTGAGCACTTACTATTAGCCCACATTACCAGTCCTTGTTTGAAAAGCACTTAGCCCATGCCTAGCAGTGAATGAGTGCTCAAATGAATTGGGGCTGGAGTCTTGTTGTGTTGTTTTACTAGTTTAATTGTGCTCCAGACCCAGGTGGGCTCCTAGGCTGGAGACATGGCCAAGCGGGCCACCTCGGCACAGACACACTGCCCCCTGGTGCTGCCGCGGGGGATCAGCACCTGGGAAAACTAAGCTAACAATCTCACACCACCCCTGGTTGCATCACGCAGGCCCTTGGTTCATCTGCAGAGCCAAAGCCCCAGCCTCATCACACCAGCCTTGGGAAGACAGGCAGGAACCTGCTGGGTGCTGGCCCCAGAGGAAGAGCCCTGAGCCTGGAGCTTTAGTCCTCTCTGTTGCCAGGCAGGGCCTGAGGAGCTCAGGGCTCCTCTCCGCAGCTGCCCAGCCAAGTGGAGCAGCAGCTTTCTCTGTTCCCTCTGGAGGGTCTTGAGCAAGCAAAATGGGGCTCCGGCTATGACAGTGGGAGGCAGAGGCAAGGGCAGCGGTGTGTTACAAGGTGGAAGGAGCTCAGCCTCAGTTGTTGAGCACAACCAGGTCTCCCCCTATAACAGCACACCAAGCAGCCCTGCAGCCTCTTCTGCATATAGTCTTGTACCTGCTCCAAGAGAGAGGTAGTTCTAGTGCCCACAGGGGTATGTGTGCCTCCTCCCGGTTTCCTGGGGCAGGGACAGTGAATGCTGGTGGGAGGCTCACAAGCACCCCAGAGTTCTAAAAGCAGCTAAGTTCATTTTTAAAATGTTATTTTATAAATTAATTTTTAGAGAAATAGAGGGAGGGAGGGAAAAGAGAGATTTGTTGTTCTATTTATTAATGCATTCACTGGTTGATTCTTGTATGTATTCTGAACGGGGACATTGCAGGATGACACTCTAACCAACTGAGCTACTAGGCAGCCTTGTTTTCCTGAAGGGGTAGGAGATGAAGAGGGATCCCTGAAAAGTCCTTTCAAATAACAAAGCATGGTTAGACTTCTGAAATCAGCTGTGGTATCCCGAGGCAGGGGATGCAAGTGGCCTTGGAAAAGCCTAGTAGGGACAGGATACCTGATTCACCCTGCATAAATCACCATGAAAAAAAAACCCCAGCTCATCCAGACATCAGAAGACTATTTAGTGCAGTGCAAGGCAGGCATCAAGAAGAAATTAAACTCCAAGTTGAGGAGGAGGGAAGCCCGGGCTGACAGGAGCAGCTGCGCTAGAAAGTGGAGGCAGAAATTCCTCAAGTTAATGCTTTCTAAAGCCCCTTGGGCCACTCCCAGGTCTTGTTTGAAGCTATTTACTTCCAGGGGGAAAAGCCCTATTGATCTTCATTCAGCTCCTGTCTGCTCCTACAAGGCGGTGATGTTTCAGCGCATCACCAGTCACTGCGAGAAATTTCTCATTGTTTTACTTGCAGTGGCTCCCAAACAGGAGACAAGCGCTCAGGACAATTTGGGTGACCTCACGGGAGGAGATGCAGACTGGGCTGGCTTGAAAACTCTAGGGAAGGGTACCTCACTCCCCTGGGACAGACTGCAGGTGCCTTCTGGGTCCCCCAGCCTAGGCTCTGGGCCTCTTAGCTCCAATCTACTCTGTCTGTAGGTGCTCAGAAAGTCCAGAGCTGAGCCAGCCCTTCCCTTTCACCCCCAGCCCCCACCACACACACACACACACACACACACACACACACACACACACATGTGCACGCGTGCGCACACACATCTGCTTTATGTCTCTGCAGTCATTTGGCTCTGAACCTCCCCCCTGGCTGGCTAGAGATCACCACCATCCATCCATTCGAGCTCCCCAGCTGCTGCCACCGCTGTCTGGTTCCCTTTTCAAATTCCAGGTTGGCCCTCGATCCTACAATACGTATGTAACATGAGGGAGCCTCATGAAACGCAACGAATCTAACTAGGGAGCTACACAACAGATCTGCAATGGTGCCAATAGTCCCCACCAGCCTGCACTGAAGGGAACTTTAAAGCTACAGAATAAATAGCCCAAACCATCACAGCCAACCCAGCAGTTTACAGAGAGGGAAATGGGCTCAAGGTGAGGGGCAGGGAAGTGTGAGATTTGAACAAGGTGGCCCGGTAACCCAGTGGAAGACAGAGCAGAAAACCCAGGCCTCCTGGCTCCCACATCAGCCCCTCCCTAAGGCCCCTCCACTTCAGCTTCTGTGTCATGTAACCAGGAAATCCAGGTCCCCATATGAGGTCACTGAAACCCATTTGGCTGAGAAGACTCGTGCATTAAACCGCTTTCCGTGAGTTAAGACCAGGATCCATCTGAACAATAATAGCGATGATGATGATAATAATAAAATACCGAATAATATGCCTTGAAAACCTTCAATGAGCAACAACTGATAATCACACGCAGAATACATCTTCCACATATTCATATAAAATAATCAATGATCATTTTCCCTCTGCAGACTACAATCCAATTACTCTCTCTCCCTCACTCTCCTTTGTTACTTGCGAACCATCCAAGCAATCAATGCCTTGACCTCTCCCTCTGATAGACACAATTACAAAAAGACAGAGCAATGCAATTCATCTATTCAAGACGGATTGTTTGAACACTCTGTCACACTGCTGAGCTATCCATCTCCTTGTCTAAGAGGAAATTTCAGCCCCCAAAAGAGGCACAAAGAGAGAGGGCGGTAGGCTGCTCCCCAGCCCAGAGAGCCCTTTTCACACCTGCAGGAAAACACTCTTCCTGGCTGGTGCTCGGCAACGCCTGCCTGCTCAAGGATTGGGCTTCCAGCGCAGCCAGCTCATTTACCAGTGGTGAGAACTGCAAGCACGCAGCACACTCCTGAGCTCAATTTCTGGGGCTTCAATTCCTGCAGCCCCAGCCAGAGCCCTGAGATTACAGGGGTGGGGAGGAATGAGAAAAGGGAGATGGCATTGGGCTCAGCCAAGGCGGTATGTTTGGGTTACAGCAAGAGAATCTTCTTCTGTGTGTGCCATGTCCACTCTAGTTCCCTGACTCCAGTTGAGGTATGATTGAGCCTGGACTCAGAAGGACTGAAGTTCAACTCTCCAGGAAGCTCCAGAGAAGCCCAGAGACCTCAGACCCTTCCCATCATCCAAACTGGCGCAGTTCCGGCGATCACGTTTGGCATCAGCACAGTACCCTAGTCCTCGGGCTGAAAATCAAATAGGGCCAGGCTCTCGGATATAAATGGCCTGGGCCGACACGCTAATTAATTCTATGGCTTAATATGAGGAAGATTAGAAGAGAAGAGGTCTTTGCCATCCTTAATTGCATTATTACACGCTGAACCCAAGAAAGGGCGGGCAGGCTTGAGGCTTCCCCTCAGGGCAGTGAGGAGGCCCCCAGTGCAAGTCAATTTCACAGTATAAGGGTTAAGTGAGGGTACATCATCCTGTCCCCTTCAGTTCATTCTTCTGGGGTGGCTGCACCTGCTCCTGTCTTCCTGGGGCCCCCAAAACCTGCATCCCTGAGGCTGGGCTGGGAGCATGCCCATTCTACCCCTGCAGAGGAAGGACCACGGAAGAGGATCCTGCAATGCGTGAGATGAGCACATCGCACCTTTTGTCCCCCCTTTTCTCCTAAGGGCACCCTACCATGCAAGCCCCCCCAAAAAAACAGAGGGAAGGAAGGAAAGAATAAAGAAACTGCTGTCCCACTATGAAGGGGCTGCCTGTCACTGGAATGGTGGCCAAATTGGGCGCTCCGACACAGACAGAAGATATTTTTGGCTTGCCAGGAACACCGTGGGCTGCAAAGGGTTAAGCCTGACCATGAGGGCTGTACCCAGAGTCCAGTAACTGGACTCCTCTGCCTCCCTGCCTCCCCGTGTATGCACCTGCCAGGATCCTGGGAATGGACCCCAGCCTGGGCAGAGCTAAGGACTGTGCGTCTACCCCCATCCAGACGTCAAGCTCAAGAGGGTATGAGATCCAGGAGAGAGCTACGGATGAGGCAGATTCCCAGGATCTGACCGCCTCCTAGGAGAACCGCAAGTAGGAAACCAAACCCAACATTAATTCCTTGCACCCCTCATGCCTCTGGCAGCTCAGGGACCGCACCTGGAGAAGAGCCACAGGGGAGGAAGGTGGCCTTGGCTCTGCCACTCGTCTTGTGCTAGAAGCTAGTAGTGGCGCCTCGTGAACCCAGGAAGCCCGGTCTCCGGCCTGGTGGCGAGTGCAGGGCCTGCGAGGTGGAGGCTCCCGGGTGGCCAGGCCGAGCCCAGCCCTGGCGATCATGAGCCTGGTACACACACCCTCCGCCCCTACCCCGAACAGCCCAGAGCGCTGTCTACGCGGTGCTTGAGCGGCCACACAACAAAGTTAAAGCCGCAAGTAAGAGACTCGAGCGAGAAGAGACGCGGAGACACTAGAGCCGCAGAAAGCTGCGCGCCGCCCGGCCAGCCGCCGTCAGGTGCGGAGGGATTTCGGCTAACTTTAAAAACCACTCCGATCCCTAGGGCTCGTCTCCTCTAGCTGCGTTGGGCAAGCTCGATTGCTCCTTTCCCCACGACCTGTGTTACCCCGAAGCCAGGGAGAGGCCTCTGCCGCGAGGGGCGGTTGGAGCGACCAGTGGGGCTGCCCCTCCTATGCCCCACGTCGCAGAACTGAATGCGGGCCACCGAGGCCAACGGCGGCCACCGAGAGGAGAATGGCTGCCCCCACCATACGAAGCCGAACCCTGCGTCCCCGTCGTGGCAACTAAGGCCATGCCCCCAGGTGGGGGCGATGGGCCCACGGGGAGCGAGGAGGGAAGCGAAGTTGTTGGCGCCTTCCCCTGGGTTCCCGCTCCTTGGAGAAGCCGGATCCCCAGAAATCGGTCTGCGGCGGGTCATGCTGGCAGACGCCGGGAAATGCGCCCGCTACTCGGGTTGGGGCTGGAACGCTCCGCTACACTCCGCTAGGTCTGGCCTCCCAGAAGCGCGCCAAGGGCCCCTCGCCCTCAGACGCCGCGACCGGGCTGCCTCCTCCATAATAAGTAAGGCCTGTGACCCCAGCTTTAGAACTTTATCCTCACCAGAAAGAGCTCCTGCTGGTCACTCAGCCGGGCAGCCGGATAAGGTTAGGGAAATCTCTTGGAATCGCGTTCTGAGTCCCCCTTCCCGCCCCCGCCCGGGCGCACGAAGACCCTCGGCACCCAGGAGCTCTTACCGATCCGGATGACGTGGGGCATCCCGCGCGAGTCCGGGATCCAGAAGGCGCACACGAGGAGCCCGGCCCAGTATTCCCAAACCAGACTCCGGAGGCGCCGCCAGGGAACGGTCATCGTTGGGCGCCGCCGAGCGTGCCCGGGGCGCGGCCGTGGCGGGCTCCCTGGGGCGGCAGCTCTAGGCGCCGGCGCGCAGCAGCCCCCAAGGCGCCGCCTGGCCCAGCTGCCCGGCTCCCGAGCGCCGCTGCGAGTGGGGGGCGCCCGGCGGCGCCGCGCACATCTTACTGGGGGGCCGCCCCGCAGGCGCCCTCCCCACCCAGCTGCCGCCCACGGGCAGCCTGCTAGCCAGGCTCCTGGACTCCGCCTGGGCTCCGCTCGGACTCGGCTCCTGCTTGCGTCGGCTCGTCTCCCGCGCGGGCTCCCACCTGCCCCGGCTGCCGGGCGCTGGCGGGCGGGCTGCACGCGTCTCCGGCCGCTCCTCCTCCAGCCGCTGCCGATGCTATCGCCCGGGCTCGCACAAAGCCCCGGAGTGGAGTTGCACGCGCGCACACACTCCCTCTCAGCCCCCTCCCCCGCGCCCTGCCTCCCGCCTTCCGCGCCGCCCGCGCTCCCTCCGCGCACTCCCCCGCACACACACACTTCACACTCACGCCCGCCGAGGCTACACTCGCGCGCTCACACCTGCGCAGGGGGCGGGGAAGGGAACCCTGGACACGGTTTTGAGGGGACACCGGGAGGACGAGGACTCTCCTCGATTCCCAGACGTCCCTACCCGCCCGCCGCCCCTCGTCACTTCAACTGCGAGGGCACGGAGCCTGGGAGCCGGGCGTGGAGCACGAGAGCTGGCACCGGGAGCTGGGAGACGGAGGCAGCCTAGCAGCCCGACCAGCTGGAGGAGCCGCGCCCGCCGGGAACAGAGGCACCCGGAACTCGCCGTCTGCGGAGCCTCGCCTTCCAGCTCGCACGCCGCTGGGGCTGGCTGGACGGTGGCGGCCGGAGCCTGAACCAGGAACCGGTTTCCCTCCCTTACCCCATCCCTTACAGAATCAGAGTTGAGACTGGGGCTCCGGGAGACAATTCAAAGAGAATTGCCCAAGCTGAGCTAGGGGAACTGCAGGAGCTGATAGGGACGTGGGAGCACGGTGAGCTGCAGGAGCTGATAGGGACGTGGGAGCACAGGCCAGACCCTCTGCTGTGGAAGGCAGGACTTGACTGTGCACTGCAACGACTGGGGCTTCGGAGGAAGACGGCTAAATCACTATATTCAGAGGGACAGCTGAGATTCCCTGGTACTTCCCATCCCTCTCCTCCAGTAAACGTAAAGGGCTGCCCCCATATTCCTCCTGAGAAAGAATAAAAAGAAACTAATTTCCAGTGGGACGGAGCAGGACCAGTGTGGGAGCAAGCTCGAAAGGGTTAAAAAAAAAGAAAAAAACCTTGTTTATTAGCAATAGTAATTTTTTTTTCAAGTGGCGCTAGGTGTCAAGGGAAGGGAAGGGCTGTGGAGCGAGTCTGGAGCAGGAGGCTGCGAATTACGCAGTTAGGCGAGTTTAATGACCTTTTTGACAGAGACAAAGCGGTGCCCATACAGTAGATAAATAAACGAATCTGTCACCGGCAGCGGCTAGGCTGCGTGTGAATTTATTTTTCTCATTTAAATAATTTGATCCATTCCATCATTCCCAATCTCTCCCATTTGCCAGCTGTCTGGTAAGAGCATGGCCCCCAACCTCTGAAAAGCAAATCTTTAATTTTCTTACAAATAGACTATGAGTGGAGCTCTATCTGGCCTGTTAATTTTCCTGTCTTTTCTTTTCCTTCCTGTCTGAGCGTAGGGGACCGTGGTATTTTGTGAGGATGTGAATATTGCAGTGTGGCCAATCTTGCCAATTAGGAGGAAACTCCCTCCCACCTGAAGTGGTGGCAACTGTGGCTGTGGGAGGAGGAGGAGAGATTCTCAGGAGGAGCATCCTGAGAAAGAGATGTGTCAGTCTTGGGGCCATCCTCAAAAATCCACCAGCAAAGGGAGGTTACCTGCTGTTTGTCTTTGCCAGACTTGGGTCTTACTCACCCTTGAGCAGGAGCCGCTCGTTTCCCAAGCAGCCACTGAAATGTTACCCAAGGGACCAGAGGAAAGGACATGCAGACCAGAGCCAGAGAAGCAGCAACGGCCACCTCTTGATAGAGAGTAACTGCCCACCGTGGGCACCAGCAAGCGGGAGGCACAGGAGAGAAGGAGAAGGCCCCTCCCTCCAGGATGAAGCTGGAGGAGACTCTTCATACAAGACTGGATGTCTATCTCCATCACCTATCAGCTTCCACAGGTGCTTTAGTTACTCCAAGGAACCCAAAAGTCCTGGCTGTTCTCTAAGGAAGAAAATTCTAGTGCCCTGATGGAATAGAAAGGGTATTGACGGAACCTGAACTCAAGGCAAGAGATGCAGGACTATAAGAGCATCACCAGCAGTACCCAAGGATGGTTAGGGGATGGGGAGGAGGGGAGCCTGGATGTTAGTTCTGTTTTGTTTATTCTACAGGGGCCTCTCTGGCCATGGGAGGGGAAGGTGCAGAGAACAGTGACCTGGCCAAGAAACAGAAGGGTAGAGGTGTAACTCCTGGGAAGGGACAGCTGTGCAAGTCAGACCAGAACCCTGGGAAAGGCCAGTGGGAAGGAGAGATGAATGGTGGGGAGCAGGAGAAGGAGGAACAACCTCCAAGAAAGTCAGCAGGAGAGTGGTACTAGGGAAGTGAACGGATAAAGGCAGAGGGGAAATCTGAGGTTCCCAGGGCATAAGAGTGTAGCCCTGTCACCTGGGGCCCCCTCGCCATCCCCAGGGAAGCAGCATATTCTGGCTTTGCTCTTGCACATTTCAGCACTGTGGAGGGAGGCTTTTTTTTTTTTTCTTTTTCTGCTACGGTTGTTGGTTACGGTGGGAAACAGACTCCAGCTGCAGGGGCTGTGGGTTCAGTCACTGGGCCAGGCAGTCAGCTGGAGCCCTGCTGTCAGAGGGAAGCTAGCTGCCCCCAGCCCAGGACTGGGCCTTCTTCAGACCTAACTGCATGCCATTTTCTAACACTGGGGTCTCCCCAAACTTACAGCAGCCTGCTCCCTCCCATTGTGGTGGAGGGTGGGAAGCCTTACAACAAAAACAGCAGCAGTGGTAATAATGATCATGAATGTTTTTTTTAAATTTCTTTTTCTTTTATTCATTTTAGAGAGGAGACACAGAGTGAGAGAGAGAGAGAGAGAGAGAGAGAGAGAGAGAGAAAGAGAGAAAGGGGGGAGGAGCTGGAAGCATCAACTCCCATATGTGCCTTGACCAGACCAGTGCAGGGTTTTGAGCTGGCGACCTCAGTGTTCCCAGGTCGACGCTTTATCCACTGCACCACCACAGGTCAGGCCATGAATGTTTATTATAGGTTTTCTATGTTCTGAAAAACATATTCAACACACATTACATGCAGCATGTCCTCTAACCCTCTCCACAGCTGGCTCTTAGGATCTGTCTGATTTCTGCATCTTACAGATGAAGGCTCTGAGCCTCAGAGAGTTTACGTGGTCCAAAGTCACAGAGTTAGCATATGACCTTTCCCTTCTCTCCCTTTTCCTTCCTTCCTTCCTTCCTTCCTTCCTTCCTTCCTTCCTTCCTTCCTTCCTTCTTTCCTTTCTTCTTCCCTCCTTCTCTCCCTTCCTCTCTCTAATATTTATAGGCCATCATTACCAGGAACTGACAAGCAGCCAGTATCTAAATACAGGTCTACCTGCCTCCTAAGTTTGCAGTCTTGACCCTTGTCCTATCCTGCATGGGCTGAGCAAGGGACAGGCTCTTGCAGAAGACCCCTGTCACCTGTCACCTCCACTGGAGGCCCCTTGGGTCTTCTGTAGAAAGGCTAAAGTAGAATAGAATTTGGGTCCTTTACTAGAGCAAAATGGGGAGCTCTGTGGGCCCCAGAAACCGGCAGCCTTCTTTCCCCGTCTCATCTGCCTCTTCTGGCGGTCCTGCCATCAGCAGGCACTGGAACTGGCACCAATTCAAGCTGTATCTTCAGGGATTGGGAGCCACTAATCCTGGTTTTTCAAATTGTTGGTAAACAAGTCTACCCACCAGCCAGGCCTGGGTTCCTCACTCCCTCACAAGGCAGCCAGCGTTGGATTTATGAGGCCTCCAAACCTCATTCAGGCTAATGCAGCTTTTCATTCCAAAATAAAAGGGGCCGCTGTCTGAAAGGACAAGTGCTCTCGCATTTCATTAACATCCCCTAAAAAAATCTCAGCTAGGCTGGCCCAAGTTGCTGCCAGCCAGATTCATGTCTCCCACTGGCTTGCAGATTGCCGGGAGGGGGGGGGGCAGAGAAAAAAACCTTAGGCTTCTGTCTCCTCTGGGCCACCCCACAAACTCACAAACCCCTCCCTGGCTTCTGCAGGGGTAGGAGGGGGTCCCCAGTGGTGGCCAAGCAAACTCGTTTGGATGAGTCCCCTGTGTGCGTATTTTGTTTAGACTCATCCACTCCAGCTCTCAATCCCCCCACAATCACGGTGAGTGATGAGGCCCTGGGCTCGAGTTACGGAGATTCATGATCTCTGCTTCCCGGGGAAACCACGGAGCACATGCGTGTGGTTAGCTGAGTACAGATTCCTAGGACTTGAGTGCCCTCTGCCGAGGCCTGCCTACCTTCATCTCCCTTCAGGCTGCCTGGTGGGCGGGCTGTTGGCCATGCAAGGATGCTGAACCCAGGGGTCTCTGGTCACTCCCCCATGTGACTCACTACCAGCCTGCACGTGGCAGTTGCACAGACCTGTGTCCAGATGCCCTGATGTAAATGGAGGGAGAGGATACCTCACCCCCCTCTAATCCCGCCCCTGCCTAATGCTTGCTAACTGCCTAAGCAGGGAGGAAGAAGAGAGGCCTTCCCCAATCTTAATGCCATTCTCTCCCCATCAAAGTTCGTTCCAACCATGAGAGTGAAGCCTTGGCCCTTCACAGGACACTGCAACCTGCCTCTGGGCCCAGCGACAGGGACCCTTTCACCAGCCAGGGATCTTTGTCCCTCATCCTTGTCCCGAGAAGGAAGAAGAAAGAAGCACGGCAGCCGCCAGCAGCCACCCGAGCAAGCCACAAGCCCAGTGGAGGTTGCATCACCTTAGATTTTCGTCAACAGTCAAGCAAGTTCATTCCCACTGAAGTCAATTCCTGTGTTTATTGTTAGCTTAACCCGCTGCTGTGAGTTATTTCTCAGCAGTGAGGGAGACAGGTAGACAAGCCACGAGAGATATGTTATTTTACTGACATCTGTGTTTCAATAGTTCCCGTGTGTTCTAGTGAAGGAGTAAACGATACGTGGCAATCCTGTTTGTATCTGTACATAATGGAACAGTCACCGATGGTCTGGAAGCCCACGGGTTCTGCAGCCGTAGGGGAAGGGGAGGCCTGCCTACGGGAAAACATCGCTTCCCCCTCCCTGGCAGCAGGTCCCCTTTCTCCATACCACAGGTGGGGACAAGAGTCACTTGTTCAAGTCATTTAGTCATTCCCTAATTCATTCATTCGTGCAATCAATCATTCATTCACTCAGTCATTCGTTCAGTCACATCCACTCATTCATTTGTTCATAGGATCATCCACTCATTTATTGATTCATTTACTAAGTCCCTTATCCATTTGTCCATTCATCCATTTATTCAGTTGTTCCCTAATTAATTTATCCAGTCACCTAGTAATTCACTCAGACATTCACTTATTCATCCACTTATTAAAA
Organism: Rhynchonycteris naso; assembly: GCA_037038555.1. Taxonomy (NCBI): domain Eukaryota; kingdom Metazoa; phylum Chordata; class Mammalia; order Chiroptera; family Emballonuridae; genus Rhynchonycteris; species Rhynchonycteris naso. The sequence goes on along the minus strand of CM072997.1, from coordinate 209,723,017 downwards.
CTTTTTCATAAGTATTTACTCACATTCCCTTACTTATTTTCTCACTCATTTACTCACATTCACCCACTTGTTTATTTATCCATTCATCTGCTGAATCATCTACTCTCTCATTCACTCTTCAGTTATTCACTCATTCATTCATGTATTCAGTCCTTTGCCCAATCCCCACTCGCCCCTTGGCTCATTCACTCACTCACTGCCTCCCCATCAGACTGAGCAGAGACCTGCCTGCTTCTCCGGTCCTCAGATGCTTTTTGGGCTGAGCCTAAGACACCAGCCAAGTTCACACTATAGCCCAGGGTGCCCCAGCAATGTACCGAGCTCTTCAGTCAACCACCCAGGCTCCTTCAGAACCCCCAGTTCTCATACCTTCCACTCTATCACAAAATTCAGGAACCTTCAGGATTTAACTACCATCCCTGAACCTGGAGATGGTTTGGACCTTTGAGTTGCTAACAAAAGCCAAAGCTCACTAAGACTCAGAGCCCAGGTTCGGTGATGGATGTAATTTAGAGCTGCCACGTGGTGCCACCACACTGAGCCAGGAGGCGCACTGACTTTCATTCACATGATCTCTTTGTCAGCCTTGAAACAACCCAGGGATGAAGAAGAGTCAAATAACTTGTCCACAAATAACTTTCTGGGGCTGGGGTTGGGGCTGATGGTGGCAGAAGCAGGCATGCACCTTTGCTCAGTGGGATAGGCAGAGACCGGATGAATGAGCAAATAAATTATCAGTGAGAAAGCTGATGAATGAACACATGAAAGAATGAGCAAATGAATAAACAAGTGAATGAATGAATGAATGACCTGGGCCCCCCAAAATAAGTGGACAAACTGAACTTCCAACCCATTTCTGGATTCCAAGTTCAGTGCTCTCTCAGTTGCTTACAAATTGCTCCCTTCTGCCACACCCTGACCTTGGAAGATCTTGCAGAAGGCAGGGGTTGGAGGGGGTGAGGGCTGAATCAAAACCAGAGCAGAAGTTGGCCAATGGTAGATTTTCCTGGAGATGTGCCTCCCTCGGAGGCTGCAATGAGCAGCTCTCAGTCTGCACCTGTCCCGCGGGCGGGCGGGAGGCTGCCATCGTCCCTCCTTCAAGAGAGCAACAGAGTGAGCCATGAAAATTCAATCACTGAGTGATAAGAAAATAAACAAGTGAACTTCTCCAAGTTTGCCAGACTTCCCTGCCCGAGTCCAGCTTAATTAAAGTTGATGTAGAATTTTAAAGTGGGAAAACAATTAGGACAAGTGATAGAAAAAAGAGAGGAAGGAAAACATTGTTTTGTTTTGTGTTTTGCTCCCTCTTAATTGTGCCGCAGACTGTCTCTGCCGTGGATCCTATCCCGAGTCCACCCTCCGCCAAGATTCCTGCAGGTGGTACACTGTGTGAGAGGCACAGGCACACCTGTGCCTCTCTGGCACGCAGGTATGGCACTTCTCTGCCCACAAGACAGGCAAGGTGGCTGGCAGCCAGGCTGGGAGCAGAGAGGAGCGCATGCCCTCAACACTCAGGAAGAGGACCCAGGGGGAGATGGGGATGGCAGGGTGCTTCGCTGCCTCAGTCCCAGAGTAGAGTGAACACTGGGTGCCCTACTCCCCATCCTGTTGGACCTGATCTCTGATTGGGACAGTCCCAGCCCCCACCTCGTGGTATGGTCCATTCTTGATGAACAGCCCCTATCCTGGAGTGCTCTGGGAGAGGTGATATTTCTCCAGCAACTGCCAAATGTGGAATGAAGCCCTGGTGTTTGTTGTACTCAGAATGGGACTGGGAGTGGCCAAAGTTCCAGCTGCAGCAGGTGCTAGAAATCAATCCCACACATACACACCCCCAAGCACTCAGAGTTCACATGTGCCTTTGCTGTTCTCCCTCCGGGTGCCTTGTCCACGGGCAGCAAGGACACAGAGAGGTTGACCGCCAGTCTTGGGGAGATGGTCAGAAGTAGGGGACAGCCTGAGCAGAGGAGAGTTCCAGGTTTCTCTGAGGGAGGAGAAGGGGCACACTCCTCAAGATTTCACTCAACAGAGCTGGTCAGGCCTGCACAAAAGGGCACCTGTCCAATGCCCACACTATTGCTTACATACACACACACACACACACACACACACACACACACACAGAACTATAGCATCTACTTACAACTAGTGAAAATGTGAAATCTAGGGCCAGGCAGGCTGACTTCAATTCTGCCCTGTCTCTAACTGGCTGAGTACTCGTGGGCAACTTACCTAATTTCCTCCACCTCTGTTTCCTGTCTGTACAATGGGGATAATAATAGCATTTGCCCTACAGGGTTGTTGTGAGGATTAAAGAAATTAATACATGTCATATGTTTAACATAGTGCTTGGCACACGGGCAGGGTGTATTGTACTTTGTGATTAACTCTCTTCTGCTGCATGAACAGACCCTGGAAAATATACCCTCTCCTGTAAGCCTCTGGTAAGAAGGGCATGTGTTGTGTGTGTGTGTGTGTGTGTGTGTGTGTGTGTGTGTGTGTGTGTGTGTGAGTGGAAAAGGGCTCAGAAGGAATGATGTGTGTCAAACTAGCTCTCTAACCCCCTCCCCACCCAGCACCACATGAAATGGGGCTACCAAAGTTGTGACTCTGTGTACTGGGTGGAGGAGTATCTTTGTGTTCATGTAGTGGACAAGCTGGCTGCAGGAGGGAGAAAGCTGAAGGCCTTTACCCCAGACCTGTTTCCACATTTGGACATTTCTCCAGGCTCCCTCTTCCCCATCAAGCCCTCCCCTTATCCATCTGAGCTCCTTCTTGGTCCTGACCTTGGTGATAAGCCTGAGCCCTTTCTGCATCTCAGTCCAGGATCCTCCCATCCCCAGAAACTCTTCCAGCCTCTAACCTGAGAAACAATTCAGTCTTCATTTAGAAAAAGAACACTCCCTGCCCGCACCGATGCAGAACTGGGAGCCTTCGAAAGGGGCTGGGGTCCCAAGGCTTTGAAGCCTGGTTTCCTAGCTGTGAGTGCTGCCATGTCTCCCAGAGGACAGAAGCTTGCAGCTGCAGGAGGCAGCAGGGAGAAGAGGCTTGAGCGGGAGCCCCGAAACAAGGGTGGAGGAGGTCCTGCTGCAGGAGCCAGACCCAGCTCTGTGTTATCTCTGAGGTGCCAGGAAGACTGCGTGATGGGGAATTGCATTCTGCCAATCAGTTCATCCCAGCCCCTCTCCCACCTGGGTTGAACTGGGTTGAGCAAACGGGCAGACTGGGACAGGTGCCAGTGGCCACAGCCTCATGGCTCTGATTTGGCTTCATTTCATTCTATTGACTCAGCCAGCCGCATCCCTTCGCTCCTGAGCATGCACATACATCCCTTCCAAGCAGCAGGATGCTCGGACACTCAGAGAAGTCCAGAGAAGCTCTGAGCAGCTCGAGGACAGATGAGAACCAGGGGATGGGAATAGAGAACAAGATTCTAATGGCTGTTGTTCAAGGATATAAGGAAATCTGACATGACCTTCTGGCTTTCCAAGGTCAGAGGATACCTATGCATTGGGTTAGGGGACTTGGGCCTTTGGTGGTGGCTTTACTGCCCCAGGGAAGAGAAGACATGACAGAGCAGCTAGATTGAGACTTTGAATGGCTTTTTTGGGATGTAGGATACAGGGAGTCAGGAGCCAGCTAGATAGATGGCTATTATCTTGCTGGTACTTACTCTGGTGGTCAGAGGCAAGGACAGAAGGGCAGGGGTATGGACAAAAATTCCACAGCTCATAGTAGGAAGGAAGGGCCGTGCCTATGTCTGGGCACATACCATTGAGTAAAAAATACAAACAATTTTCCAGATAATTCAAGGGAAAACATTTTTATACCAATCACACATCAAGCTAGTCCCAAATATCTGCCCATCTGCTTCCCTCCACCATTCATTTGTTCTTTTCTAGCAAGCATTACTGGTGACCTGCTGTCATGGAGTGACCAGGAAGCGCTGAAGTGACATAGCTAGGGTCACAGGGTCACAGGTGGAATCCATGGAGATAAATGGGTGAGGACAAGGGGAGTGACAGGGGAGATGCAAATAGGGATCCTGGGACCACATAAAAGGACAGAAGGAGTATATGGAGAGTTTGAGGGAACAGGTGAGAACTTGAGAACCCACATAAGGGACAAAGGGACCAACTGGGAGCTTTTGGAACCCAGACAAGAGTTGGAGGAAGACAGATAAGAGTTGTAGTGACCCAGAGAAGAGCAGAAGGGCAAATTTGGGGACTTAGGAACACAGAGGAGAAGTCGTTCCTATAAACAGCTCCCAACCTTGAAGAAAAGAACAGACACGGATGAAGGCTGACGTCAGAAGAAGCAGGAGGAGACAAAGCCCAAGAGCAGCTTCTGAGCAACTGAAGCTGAAGGCCAAGTTTGGCATCTGCTCCAAGGGAGAGCTTTGCAAGGCCAGATCCCTGGTGCCTAGGCTCTAAAGCACCGCCCAGAGGAACCAGGAGTGGTGCATGTGCCATGGCGTGCTAAAAAGACCACCTAGTCTATGCTTCTTCGGTATCTGCCCTTGAACTCTCAGGACTCGGGGAGAACCAGGCCTGGAAGCAGAGCATTCTACGGATGAAGCCAAGTGCTTTAATGGCAGGCAAGCAGACCAAAGCTGGCACTGTGGGAACCCTGAGGAGGGAGAGCCCTCAGGGAAAACCAATGGCTTCCCTGATAAAGATGAGAGAGCAGCTAAAGTGCAGAGAAGCATCCTCACGCCTGGGAGCACACTGCACAAGCCTCATGCCCGCAGGGTTTCCTGGTCCACCCTGTCCTTTCCCCCCAGTGTTACCCACCAGTTCTGCAGAGGCAGGCTCAGAGTTCCCAGCCCCAGCGTGACCCAGCCTCTAAGGCTGAGCTGTCTTACAGAATCATCAGGAGGATGTTTCTGAAAATAGCTCTATTGAGGTATCATTTACACACCATAAACTCCATCTCTTTTAAATACACAATTTGATGATTTTTAGTAAATGTATAGAGCTGTGCAGCCATCACCACATTCCAGTTTTAGAACATTTCCATCATCCCCAAAATACCCCTGTGATCATCTATCTGAGGAACTTTGACTCAGTAATTCTAGGCAGGCTTGGAGATGTGTATTTGATTAGGTTTCCCAGAGGATTCTGGGACAGTGGTGTTTGGGGACATACTGGATCTAAACTGTTATTGGAGGGACCTTTACAAAATGCAACATGCATAGAGAGGGTGCTGCTCTTCTGCTCAAAACCCTCCAGTGGCTCTCAGACAAGTAGTGATAAGAAATAAATAGCAGTCATCGGCATTCATTGGTGCTTGCTACGTGCCAGGCACCCTTCTCGGCACTTTACATGTGTTAACTTTTTTAATCCACACAACTGCCCTGTAAGATAGGTACTAACCCTCTTGCCACTCTGCCGATGAGGAAACTGAGACATAGATAGGAAGCTGTGAGATCAGGTTTTGAATCCAGACAGCCCTGCCTCCAGCCTATATCATTCCTACTTCATGGATCATGCTCTAGCCTCCCGTTCCTGTCCCTGTGCTTTTCTCACATTTGACAGACATCTCAGATAAGGAGTGGCTCTTCCTTCTAATGCTGCAATTGGTGCTGTGACCCAGCCCATCTCCCCAACTTGACTGTGGGCTTCTGTGGCTCAGGGCGGGGTCTGCTTTATCACTGCACCCTGCCAGGGCCTGGGTGTGTAATAGGCTTGTCTAATAACAATAGTCCATCCAGCAGCAGGGGGCTGTCCTACCTTCTCATTTTAGGTCTCAGCCTCAAAAGGGCCTTCTTCCAACACAGCAAGCCCTCCCTTCATTGGGTCACAACTGCCACATTTAAAACTGCAAGGGACAGCGTGTTTTGAACTGCAGAGGTGACGGTTTATTCTCCTCCCTATCCTAAGAACTACCATATGCTCTTTCTCCTTCAAACCTCCTTAGCGAATGCTTGTATGAATGAGTGAGTGAGTGAGTGAGTGAGTGAGTGAGTGAGTGAGTGAGTGAAGCCCCATCCTCTCTGTTCTCTGAAAAGGACTCTGTCTGGCTCCTGTCCCCTTTCTACTTACAGATGCCTGGATCTTTGCTAACTCCACTTATGCAGGAGGTTAATTCAAGTGCTTTCCAGCTTAGCAAGCAATAAACAATTTGGTGTTGCAGTGAGTTGCTCTGCATGTCATATTTACGGAGCAGAGTGGGGGAGGGGCCGGGGGCGCTATTTAGTTCAGTGTTACAGGGAATGTTACATGCCCTTCCTTAATTACTTTTCTCCCTTTAATTAGATATTGAGGGGAGGCATGCCCCAGAGAAGGGGACTGAAAGTCACCACAGACAGGAAAGGTGTTGGTCAGATAGAGGAGGGGGAGGGGAAGGGGGAGGGGGCCATCCTCCCTGGACAGGATCCTGCTGGGAGTGAAGCCAAAGAGCATTGTTCATGCCCTGCCTTCTTCTGGTTCTTCTTTCCAGGGGTCTTGTTTTCCCACCCAGTTCTTTTCCTTCCAGTTTCTCTCTTCCACCCGCTGGGAGCTGTTTTAGCCTCCTGCCTGCTCACACACCCCTCTGCTTTCTGGTTCCATTCAAAGGTCTTCGGGTGAGCTATTGTCTGGCACACATGCTCCCTTGCAGCGATGCAGCATGGGGAACCCTGAACATCTTGACCCGGCTGACCACAAGCTTGAAGGGGAGGCATCTCCCCAGCAGAATTCTATCATTATGCCCCCATCCTCTCCAATACCCCTAAATCTCCTGCTTGGGAGCATCCAAACCAAGTAATGATGTGTGCAAGCACGGGGATAGGTGCTTCTGGGAGATACTCACTACGATCCTTGGTGAGTGACTGGCCTGTTCTACACAGTTAAGAAGCAATACCAGCAAGCGTTTGCTCCCCTCGAATCTTGCCCCATACCACTGCAGCCTGAGTTGCAGCAGAGTGTCTGCAAACTGAGAGTATGAGCCACTGCTTCCCAGAATGGACGGGAAGCCACAGGGGCAGCCAGCACAGCTGCTCTAGCTGCATCAGGCATCTGACAGTGGGGAGGACTCCTCCAGGACCCCACTGATGGGGCCCGGCAGGGCCCACCATTCCTCACACAGGCCAGCTCCCCGTGCCAAGTCTCTTCCTCTCTCCCCGCTGCATGTGGGGAGACAAGCTCCAAACCCAGCCCATCTGCTGCATTTTCCCGAGACTCTGAGGCGATCCAATTCCGTGCACCAGATGGGAAATAGCATGTACATTTCGAATGGTGATTAGTGTTTTTGTTTTTTCCCCCAAACACTCGTGTTAATGGAGCTCCTTCCTGAAAGTAAATTGGAGAGACTTCAGTTTGATGGAGTCTCGTCGACCTCCAACTCCCACTCCCCCAAAATGCAAGCATGGCTCTCCTGGGATCTGCATGTAGGGGCCTTGCCCCATCTCTAGCCCTCGACCCAGGCCACCATCTACACTGACCAGGGCTTCATATTCTGCAGAGCAAAGTGGGGCAGAGGTGAGGCCCACTGTGTTGCATAAGGACTCCATGGTGCCTGGTGATGTCCAGGGCAAATAACTCCAGGTGAGGGGTCCCTCAGCAAAGGAGAAACAGGGTCAGCCAGGTTTCCTTAAAAACCTTATTACATCCTCATGAAATCTGACTGAATGAAGGAATTAGGATTTGACGTATGAATCTTAGACCAGTGGTTCTTAACCTTTTTTGAGGTACCGAACCCACCAGTTTCATATGCGCATTTACTGAACCCTTCTTTAGTGATAAATAAAATAATATTTTTTTCCAAATTCAAGACATAGGTATATGGTTTTTTACTGGTGCACAAAATGAGCCATGCATGAACATCACTTTGCTCAAAGAACAAAACCAACAAAGTGCATGAACTCACAACAAATTACAGTATTACTTTATTCTGTCCTCCGTGGCAGAGGCTTCTCCGAACCCCTGAGACTGACTCATCAAACCCCTAGGGTTCCATAGAACCGAGGTTAAGAACCACTGTCTTAGAGTTTATGACTTGAGAGAAAGTTTGTATATTTATATATGATATCAAATTCTTAAGGGTTAGAACTTAAGTCTTTTGACATTTGAACCAACTTATGGTACATAGTAAGGTCAAGAGATGCTGAATAAATGAATGGATGGATGACAAGATAGATAAAAGTATTTCTGTAGCACACATTTTCTTACATATTTGCAAATTCACACACACACACACACACACACACACACACCAACTTCTCCCCCAAATGAAAGAACTGAATTTAAGAAAATACATGTTTTATATCATACTTATACATATTTATATAAGATATATAAAACATTTATATAACATGTATATTTTACATTAAAAGATGCTTTGCAGTACTTTCACATGTTGTCTTGCTCAGTTTTCATCACAACCTTGTGAAACTCATGGTGAGGTCATGTGGCCAGGGTCCCTACATAGCAAACATCGGAGGAAAGATTTGGATTTAGGTGTAGCTGGCTTCCACAGTCCTAGGAACCCAGTAAAATGTTTAAAATGGGAAGTGATGTAATCCAGCTTATGCTTTTAAGAAGAACTCCGCTCTCCCTGAATTACGTGTACTGGGGCCAGAACGCCTGGATACTGGGAGAGCAGCTGGGGGCAGGTGAGTAGAACAGGTAGGTGTTGGAAAGAGCTTGGCTCAGGATGGTTGTGGTGGAAATAGAGAAGGTCGTGTTCACAGGAGGGAGCCACAGGTCTCTACAGCATGTGAGAGATAGAGGAGGCTGGAAGGACAGCAATGCCAGTCTCGGGCATAGTTAGGGCTGGAGGGAAAACTGGTGAGGGGAAGAAGGTGATAAGGGACAGTTTAGGATTGTTGGATTTGAGTGCACAGATCACCCATTGGAAATAAGGCTTTAGAGCTTGGAAGAGGTCAGAAGTTAGAGATACAAATTTGGGAATTTTATCTTCATGGGGAAAGGAAGGAAAGATGCCACGAACAAGAATGAGATCCCCTTTAAGAATGTAGACTCAGGAGAGAAAGAGCCAAGAACGGGACCTTGGGAGGCCCCATTCCCCAGGCAGGGAAAGGAGTCAGGAGGCAGGCGGGCTGAGAATGCACACACATGGGTAAACACATGTGCTCATGTTTATATTCATTACTTGTATGCATGCACACATACTTACGTGTGTTGTACACACATCAACATGTTTACATATACATATAGGTATATTTATATATGTGCTTGCGTACACGTGCACACACATCTTTATAAATGTTCTCTGACTCATACAACCAGATGTGGCCAGATGAGGGCTTGGGGCAGAATCTCCCATGAAAAGTGATGAGTAGAGGCCTGCAGGTAAAGCGAGGAAAGAGACTCTGTTCCTGGGACTGGAGCAGAGAAAGGGGGTGTGAGGGAACTTCCACCACACAGCAGTTCCAGCAAGCTCATCTTTCTCCAGGTCCTTGCGCTCATGTCTCCTGTGGCTTCCCCCAGGGATGGGACAAAGGGCCCAACAGATTAACTTTATCACATGATTCTGTCTCCCAGTGCCTTTTTCACTTAGAAAGTACGCATCTCTCTGTGGCCTACAGCTGGGACATTTCAGTGTGGAGGCAACAGACTGGCAAGCTAGGCACCCCTCCCTCCCCACCGTGCAAGTGGCTGCAGCTCGAGAGGCTCATGCATAGGATGATGGGAGGGGAGGGTTGCTATGCGGAGTGGGAATCCTGCTGCCTCTATCTTTTTTTTTTTTTTAAAGATTTTATTTATTGAATTTTACAGAAAGGAAAGAGAGAGTAAGAGGGTGTGGAGGAGTGGGAACCATCAACTCCGTAGTAGTTGCTTCCCATATGTGCCTTGACCAGGCAAGCCCAGGGTTTCGAACTGGCGACCTCAGCATTCCAGGTCGACACTTTATCCACTACGCCACTACAGGCCAGGCCTGCTGCCTCTATCTTACCAGGTCATCCTAGACCTGGTGGCTTCAGTCATTAAGTGTTCGGGCCTTTGAGATACAGGAAAATCAGCCTCCCGGCTTCCTAGTGCCTCTTCTCAGAAAGTCCACTTGTGCTTTCTCGGTGGTCTCTGACTCAGGTACAGAATAAATGTCCTCTGGTCCAGGCCCTGGGAAAACTGACCTGGAAGACAGTCAACAAAACAAAGGAGGTTAGATGCAGGAAAGGGAGTAGGGAGAGGCTCCAGCGCTTTTTTTGTGAGCAAGAGTGCAGAACTGAAGGATCAGATGCCTCTGGCTGGCTTCTTCCTCTGCTGTCAAGTCAACAAGTCAGGGAAGCCAAGGTGAAAGTTCTCAGAAATTCATCACCTTGAGTCTTCTTAGGCATTGCCAAGTCTGGCAGAGTTGCTTCTTCCAGAACATATCAGTTCTGCTCTTTTTCACAAGGAAAAGAACATTTCTCAAGTTATTGGTTTGCTTAGTAAGAATACCCAGAGTGCTCTCTGGCATCTCAGATGGTCTGAATTGCTGGTGTAGAGTTTAACATGAACCAAGAGGCTTATACATCTTAGTGAATATGTATGTATGCACATATGCATGTAACCTGCAAGCCTCATAACAATCCTGTGTAAGAAGCAGGAGAGAAATGAGTTTCTTCTTTGCAGGTGAGGAAACTGAGGCTCCAAGAAGGTCATGAGAATAATAGGTAGCAGAGTGATGGTACTGGCGTGTACTTTGGCTGGAATCTGACAGATCTGTTTGAATCCCAGTTTAGCCTCTTAGCAGTAGGATGTCAAGCAGGTTACCTGACCTCCATCTCCTAATCTGTCGAATGGGATAACAATATCGACTTGAACATTTGTTGTGAGAATTTGAGGAGATAAAGCTCACCCTGCACCTGGCATGGTGCCAGGGTGAGAGTGACACACAGTGAATCTTAGCCCTTAGCTGGGATTTGAACCCAGGCCCCTTGACTTCGAGGCAGTGTGCTTCCTCTGTAGCTCTCCAGCATTCTGTGATGTGGCAGCTCCCAAGCAGGTGACTTTCCTGCCACTTTCACCCAGGTGTGGGGTCAGAACACAGCCCAATGGGGCTGCGTGTGCAGACACATGTGCGTGTGTGTGTGTGTGTGCGTGTGCGTGTGCGTGTGTGTGCGCCTGCACCTGGCAGTCTGAGCTTCCAGTATCTGAGTTCTGCGTGTTCATTTCACTAATGGGAAATCACAGAGTATGTGGGAAGGGAGCGGCAAGACCATGCTGAGTATCACAGCCAGAGTCTGCGGTGCCTTGCCATTAGAGTTAATGCCAGGCTCATGAATACCAGATGAATGCACTGCACAGACCAGTTACTTAGGTGAAAGTGGACCTGCTTTTCATTGAGAGAGCAATTCCCCACACCAGGGAGGCTGGGAAGGGCCTCTTCCCTCTCAACCCATCTCCACCCACCCCCTCCACCCCAGGGTTCCCTGTAGGGTCACTGATGGCCATCTAGGCCTTCTGGGAGATTTTTTTTAAATTTCTTTTTATTTTATTCATTTTAGAGATGAGACATGAGAGAGGGGGGGGGGGAGGAGCTGGAAGCATCAACTCCCATATGTGCCTTGACCAGACCAGTGCAGGGTTTTGAACTGGCGACCTCAGTGTTCCCAGGTCGACGCTTTATCCACTGCGCCACCACAGGTCAGGCGCCTTCTGGGAGATTTTTAAACTGAGAATACCCAAGCACTTCACGTGGCTGTGTTCCTGGTGCCTCCTGCCTGCTTTCACTCCTGCCCCAGCCCCAACCCCTGCCTAATGACAGCCAGGGCCTGGGGTTGCCCACAAACCCAGTTCTAGCTTCTTTGCAGCCTGGCTGTTCCAATCCCACCTCTGCAGAAGCTACGGCTCTGGGAGTTGCTGAATTGGGGCTTCCAGCCATGTCGGTTGGCCTGGACAGGTAGAGGGACCCTAGTCTGGGGAGGGAGGATGACAGCCTGCAGCTGGGTTCTGGAAGCTGCTATGATGCTCCCATTGAGAGCCCAGCCCTTGGAACAGTAGGTGTTGGTGCTGGGGAGGGAAGAACAGCTACATGGCCTATATCCTGCCAGTAGGACATCAACCAGCCTGAGCCCTCCCACAGGGCTGGCTGTCACTCTGTGTCTGTATCACCTCATGGACTTAAAGGATTCTTTCCTGGTCATTAAAATGCAAATGACCCCAAGAATGGAATCTAGTTAAGTCTCAGGTGCTCCTGAAAGGATTAGATCATTTCCTGAAAGCAAGATGGTTTCGGGCAGTGAGGCAGATAAGAGCACAAGGTTGCTATCCAATGGAAAGAAGGGCAGAGGTAGGGGCAAAGCGGGGGCATGTCCAGACCCCATGGTCCCCTCTGTTCTTACTGGTAATGCCCTGAGCTGGGAGGAGACCTGGGTTCTGATCCAGAGATGGGGTGCTTCCCAATATTCATTAAAAAACATTGATATAAGGTCTTCTTGATATAGAGGTCTTCTCCCTGTTAACTTCCTTTGAACTATAATGTGCTGGTTCTATGGAAAGTCTTTACTTCCTCTCTTAATTTCTTCATCCATCCATCCATCCATCCAACCATTCATTTGTTCATATTTTCAATAAGTCTATATTGACTACCTACTATGTGGCAACACGTGGGCAGGAACTGTGAATACAAAGGTGAACTAAACCAGTTCATATGTCCCCTGGCCTCACAGAGCCTCCTCGGTGTAATGGAAGGAGATGATGCACAGTGGCCAGGAGGTTTGGGGAAACACTTGCAGCAGTGAGCCCAACTTTTTCAAGGGAAAGGAGCCAGCAGGGGATAAGGATTCTTTGCCTTTGCCCAATCTGTCACTTCTTCATGGTCCACTCGCATCATCAAACCACACCTCTACACACCCAGTGTCAGTTACTAGCTCTAGGACATCTCCCTAACAATTATCTAGCCGGATTAAGTTAACTAGAGCTAGACCACTGGAGATCATCAAGTTCAATCTCCCACCATGCATTTGGGGAAAGTGCTGCCCAGAGAGGGAAACAAACTTAGCTAAGGTCACACAGCAGCTACATTACAGAGTTGGGGCTGGCAGCTTGTATCACATGGTTGGTTGGTTTTGTTGCCTCCTCATCCCCCACCACACTGCCAACACACAAGCTTTGTCATCAGCCTACTGCCAAGCCCTTTTCAAATTCCCCTCATTCCCAAACCAATCCTGGATAGATGGGAAGTGACCAGAACATAATAAGTAATATTCACTAGTAAAAAAGAAAATGAACAACCATAATCACAATAAATAGCTATTTATTGAACACCTACAATGTGCCAGATCTAGGCTGAGAGCTTCCTGCACATCCTTTCAAGTATCACTTCCTTAAATAGGATAGGTCCTATTACACCCTCATTCCACAGAGGCAGTATATAGAGTACACAATTCAGGCCCCGGCCAGTTGTCTCAGTGGTAGAGTGTCAGGCGGTGTGTGGATGTCCCAGATTCGATCTTAATCAGGGCACACAGGAAAAGTGACCATCTTCTTCTCCACCCCTCCCTCCTTCCCCTTCTTTCTCTCACCCCCCCCCTCTTTCTCTCTCTCTTCCCCTCCTGCAGCCCTGACTTGATTGTTTCTAGCACATTGGCCCCAGGTGCTGAGTATGGGTCCCTGGATTCTCTACCTCAGGTGCTAAAAATAGCTCATTTGTGAGCATGGCCCCAGATAGGCAGAGCATCGGCCTCATACAGGGATTGCCAGGTGGATTCCAGTTGGGGCACATGCAGGAGTCTCTCTACCTCACCTCCTCTCATTTGGAAAAGAAGAAAAAATAAAATAGAGTCCATGATATAGACCTGTCTCCTACAAATAGTTATTATTCATGTTAATTGCAATATTGGTTAATGTTTATTAAGTACTTGCTATATACTAGGCATATGAGTTCCTGCTTCATCTGGATCATCTTGCAATGCTGTTAGGTTGGTACTGATACCATTCCCAGACAGGGAGGAAACCGCAGGGTGGAGAACTAAGGCCCAGGATCACACAGCTTATAAACAGTAAGGAATGAAAATTTATCTGATTCCAAAACCCTTGGCTTGACATTCATATCCCAGATTTCATAGTCCACCCACAAAAGAAAAAAAAATGCAAAACTTGGGGTATCTGAGCAATTTTCTAGAGGAAGCATGAAGAGCCCACACCAGTTTTTCAGAGTAATTCATGGCCTGAAAGGGATCGAGGTCCCTGGCACTCAGTTGTTCTGCCTAGGGCAGCTCCAGGCTCCAGCTCAGACCTGTTCTGGGGCGCTGACCCCCAGCTGTTCCCCACAGATTTTCATCCACCCAGACTTCAGATATCCAAGTTGTGAAGACAGTTGTCCTTCTACGTCAGTGGTTCTTAACCTTTTTTGAGGTACCGAACCCACCAGTTTCATATGCGCATTCACTAAACCCTTCTTTAGTGATAAATAAAATAGGATTTTTTTCCCAAATTCAAGACATAGGTATATGGTTTTTTACTGGTGCACAAAATGAGCCGTGCATGAACATCACCTTGCTCAAAGAACAAAACCAACAAAGTGGATGAACTCACAACAAATTACGGTATTACTTTATTCTGGCCTCCGCGGCAGAGGCTTCTCTGAACCCCGGAGACCGACTCATCGAACCCTTAGGGTTCGATAGAACCCAGATTAAGAACCACTGTTCTATGTTCTTGATGGCAATAAGGGGCACTTGATCTTCTGAATTCTTGCACGATCTAACCTAGACACTTGGCCCCTGAAACTGCCAATGCCGGGAAGATAGACTATTTAATGAATAGGAATCTATGCCAGGGCTTGTGGGTCTGAAAATTTAAGAAGCCAGCTTCTGCATTGAAGCATTCATAACTTTTCCATCCCAATGATTCCATAGACTGGCATATCTCATATACTTCTGATGATCCTTGGTGAGCATGTCGTAGGAACCAGCCCCTCGACAACACCATCCTCCTCTGTAATAGCTCATGATTGCCTGAATGGGCTGCTGGCGATGGGAGCGAGACTGTACAAGATAACTGATTGTTCATAATCATCAACCAAATTGCATCCCTCGTATCGAGCTTTATAAATGGGCCAGAAGAAGCATCTCTTATTGATCCCTTCAGGTTATAAACAAGAAGCAACTGCTCCTCAGAACCAGAGACCTGGTTGGCATTGATTTTTCTTCTTTTTCTCCTTTGAATAACCTACAGTGGAATTTGAGGGCTGATTTTTAACCTGAAATTTCTCGAGGTCTTGCTTTACTAGAGGTGGTAGAAGAGGGGCCATCAGAGAGAGCCACTGTTCTGAGATGCCTCCCCATGGCTGAGAAGTTGGATTCCTTCCTGGAAGGTGGCAAGGGGCTGTGCACTTCTTCTGACCTTAACCGTGGTCCCCCGCCCTCCTGTACCTCCTCTCCCAAAGCCTTTTTGCCATGTGTAAAATCCTCCACAAACCCTCAGATCAAGGGACTGGTGTGCAAGGAAGTGGCCCACCACACAGCTGGTGCTCAATAAATGTCTACCCATCCAAACAAAATGCCCAAAAGAAAACTGAAAAGCAGTCGACGACTCGCCTGGCATTTTCATGTTTCCAGATGTTTGGTGGCTCAGAGACTCAGACTTTGCCACACCTGGGAAAATGGTCATAATGATACCTAACAATCACTAACATTTTAAGAACATGATTTTATCTTATTCTCTCAAGAGTTCTATGAAGTAAGTGCTATCGCTTCCCTATTTTACAGGTGAGGAAATTGAGGCACAGAGAGGAAGTTACACAGCCAAAGCTACCATGAACTGAATTAGCCAGGACCCAAACTTGCAGGTACATGACATCAAAGCACAGATTGCTGGCTGCACCATCTCCAGGCATAAAGGCAGATGAACGGCCTGGCCAGGTTTTCCAGTGCTTAGAGTGTCATCCTGTCATGTCAAAGTCACAGGTCTGGTACCTGGTCAGGGCACATATGAGAAGCAATCAACAAGTATACAACTAAATAAAACAACTACAGCTCATGCTTCTCTCTCTCTTTCTCTCTCTCTCCCTTCCTCCCCCTCCCTTCTACAACTCATCTCTCTCTCTCTCTGTCAAATCAATGGAAAATTTTTTAAAAGAAAGGCAGATGAGCTCTTCAAAGCAGAAAAAATAATAGAGTTCTACAAACAGTAGCTGAGTGGCCCACTGCATGCCAGGCACCGTGCTGGGCACTCACCCTGTGTGCCCACGTGGCTCTCACATTCACCTCGTAAGGTAGGCATCACTGGCTCAATTTCACTACTGGGGAAGCAGAGCTTCAGAAAGGAGGCATGACTCAGCCATGGTCATGCTGTCACTAAGAGGAAGAGTTGTGACTTGAATCCAGGTCAATATGTCCCCATCTACCTGTACTTTCCTTACTAGCCAGCAGCAGCAGTTTCCAGAAAACACACACACACACACACACACACACACACACACACACACACACACACACACACACCATGGTATCAAAAACACATCTAATATGTACAACTTACCATTTATAACCCATATGTGGTCCTTCTCTCACTGGACAAGGACTGTTATTCCCATTTTATAAGCAAGAAAACTGACATGTGCCAGGACATTAAAATTGCTCTGCTTAAATTTTTGCTAAGGCATTCCTCGGGTCCATCAGGTTTCAGGAAAGCTTTTTTTGCCAACAGGCAGGTCTGTGAGCTGGATAGGAAATAAGAGCTGGCAGGTGCTGGTGATAGCCTGGGCTCCAAACAGGCAGCAAAATGCCCTCTTGACAGGTCTCCACTTGGCATCAGGTGGAGGGTGTCTGCCGAGAGCCCTGGGAACAGCCTGAAGTTTATTTCAGAAGTCTGAGTTGGCCTCAGGCTAATGACTGCGCAGCGTGGCCGAACAACAGTGAGGAGTGGGGCAGAGCCCTCACAGCAGGCCCCCCGCTTAATGAAATCACCAGCTGGGAGGTGAATGGCCAGCCTGCCCTCTAGATCCATCTTCCCAGCTCAGGAGCCCTCTGCCTTCCTCCTGCTGGGTGGGCCCAGACAGCAGCTGTCTCTTTAACAACCATCTTGGCCATTATGTTCCAAAGTCCAGAAACTGTGAGAGAAGGCCTGAAGCTCATCAGCACTGCTGGCTTCAGCAGTGCTGGGCGGCTGCCTAGGCCGCCTATAAGACTGAGCTGTCCCCACAGGTGACTTAAAGTGCTCCAGAGATGTTCCTCTTGCCAGGTGGTCCTGCCAAGAAAGAAAGTCCTCCTTAGGTCTGACCACAACCTTCTCTGCTTTTCTTTAGTTTCCTTTTTTACATATAAAACTTATGCCTGTGTGGGTTTTGTTTTGGTTTTAGTTTGACACTTGTTTTATTATAAAATAACTTTCTTGATCTTTACCTACATGGGTCAATGAGGATGATCATTTTGCCTTGTCTCTGATAGCCAAAACCTGAAAACAATCTAAAGGTACTACTTATAGGGTATTAGTTAAGAGAAATACAGAAAATCTAAAGATCCCTTCTTAAACGTACACTGCAGCAGAATCAAGGAAGAGCTTGTGAAAACACAGATTCCTGGGCTCCACCCACAGAGTATCTGCTGCACTGGGTCCGGGTGAAGTTTTCCATTTCCAACAAGTTCCCAGAGGAGTCTGAAACCAATGTCCGAGAACCACTAATAGTCTAAAATGCAGGATGCTATGCAGACATTGAAAATAATGTTGTAGAAGAACAGGTGTGGAACTGAGGAAATATACATGATATGTTACAAAGTGAAAAGGTCTGGGTGATGCAATCCATATGTGTGCAACTATCATAAAAAATGCTAATATCCGCATAGAGGAGAAGACTGCGAGGATGTGGCTCCCTCCAGAAGCTGGGTGCCGTGTTGATCTGGCCCTGCTCAAGGTCAGACAAGCGTGGGTTTGAGCCCAGTTCTGCTACATCGTAGCTGGTGTGAGTGACTTTGAACAAACAGCATAGCGTAGAAGCTCTAAGCTTCACTCTCCTCCTCTGTGAGGTAGGAATAATACCACTTCACAAGGTTGTTGTGAGGACAAAATAAGATCATATGTGGAAAGCTCGAGGGCAATGGTGTGTATGCATTGCAATAAGAGCTCAAAATATAGATCTACTATACATTTATAATTAATAGTGCATATCTGTGGATAGCGATTTTAAGTCAATTTTTTAATTTGTCTTTTCTGTGTTTTACAAGCTTCCATGTTGGGCAAGTATTACTTTTATAATTAAGAGAAAAACCAATAAATATTGCATGTATACTAATTACTTCCCACATCCCCAAGTTCTTTTGTGTCAATTTCTGCAGACATAAGCAGCATTTAAAAAACAATCCCATACCTTTGAAATGAAAAAAATATACATATAAATTTTAAAAGTTCAGGATCTCTGAGAAACCTAAAATACCGTAAACCCTGTGTTCTGAGCTCTGAGGTCTGTGGTCCTTAGATGCTAATCTCCCAGGATTCCTCCAAGGCCCCGCCCAGAGATGCCAGGGTGACTGCATTCCACAGAGGAGGCCTCTGAGGCTGGTGCCAGGGCCTCCGCATGAGGAACAAGGGCCTTCTTTCTTCAATTCAAGCTCCAAAGCTGAGGTCATTTGTCATAAGGAGGAAGACTCCAGGACAGAGAGCCCCAGGATGTCCCCTCTGTCCACCTCCCTCAAACACCAGCCAACAACCAAAACATTAGTGTCTGCCTGCCTACTTGGCAGGTGGAAGAAAATAGAAATCAAGGTCCCCAGACTGTGGTGGCAGGGCCCGGAGCCTGGCAGTGCCCTGACAGCAGGCTGCCCCTGACTCCTGCTTTACTTCTCACCAACTTGGTCCTCCATGGACCCAACCCATTCTGTCCCTAAGTCTCAGCTCTGCTGGGGGGCTCCCTTTCTGGGTCTCCCATTCCATCTCCTCGATATTAATAATGAACTAATAATAAATACAATGTGCTCACTCACTTGCCATGTGCCAATACTCTGCTAATCCAGGCATTAATTCATTGAATCTTCACAATAATCCCACAATGTAAAATACTTATCTGGGGGCTGTGAACTCAGATTCAGGTGACTCAAGGGTGACTCTGGTTGACTTGGGGTTTAGTACCATCCTCTATCATTGCTTCAACCATGTGCCATCATGCACCTGCTCGCCTTGGCAATGAGCAAGTCTCGTGCTATGTCTAGCCTGATTCTTTTTTTTTTTTTTTTTTTTTTTTTACAGGGACAGAGATAGAGTCAGAGAGAGGGATAGATAGGGACAGACAGACAGGAACGGAGAGAGGTGAGAAGCATCCATCATTAGTTTTTCGTTGCCGTCGCAACACCTTAGTTGTTCATTGATTGCTTTCTCACATGTGCCTTGACCATGGGCCTTCAGCAGACCAAGCCACTCCTTGCTGGAGCCAGCGACCTTGGGTCCAAGCTGACGAGCTTTTGCTCAAGCCAGATGGGCCCACGCTCAAGCTGGCGAGCTCAGGGTCTTGAACCTGGGTCGTCTGCATCCCAGTCTGACGCTCTATCCACTGCGCCATCGCCTGGTCAGGCTAACCTGATTCTGATGTTTCCAGGAATACCCCTATGTCAGGACCCTGCCTTCTTCCCAGACCCATCTTCTACCATGCTTTTCTTCGTGGTCTCTGTTCTAGCTACACTGCTCTCTTTACCTACAATTCACTTTGCCACAGGGCCTTTGCATATGCTGTTTTCTCTGCTTGGCATGCTCAGTTTTCCTTTGTGCAGTTAACTCCAAGTCACCCTTCAGATATCAGCTCAAATATCATATTCTCAAGGAAAGCTTTCCTGGTCTTCCAGCTTATCTCAGATGTGTCTGCTGAGGGTTTTATAGCATCCTTCCCGTCTTCACAGCACTTGCAGTTTTAATGTTACATACATTCACATGTTCTGTGTTTAATGTCCTGAAAGCCCATGAGGGTAAACACCAGATTTAATGCACTCACCATGGTATTTCCCACACCTTGTTCAGTGCCTTGAATATGGTACTCAGTTATGCTTTTGTGAGTGAATGAATGAATGAATGAATGAGTGGGTGGGTGGATGAATGCACTCCCTTCCTCTGAGCTTTATTTAGGCCTAACCCTGCCTGAGTACCCACGGTGCCCTCCTTGCTCTACAAAAGATCCACCTTGTTTAATGGCCCCAGACCAAGGTGACATGATCAGTCTGGGCTGTGTGAAGGCAGATGAAGGTGACACTTTCAAAAAACTGCCTGACCCTGCTGAGTTCAAATTTCCTCCATGAAGGAGAAATGATAATTACTAGAGCCCCAAGGTGTCCCCTAGGCCCACACAGACACTCGGTATCACTTCTTGTGAGCTCAGTATTCTCTGGGGCTGTGGGATTTATAGGTATGTGATGTCAGGGTTCCCCTCCCCCATGGAGCTCTCAGATAGAGAGATAGGCACAGACTCCCAGACTACAATGGGGAATGGGGAAATCTCATGGCTCCCAAACTTCCCAATACCATGCATGGTCTGTTCACACTTTTCCAAATGCTTTCGTTGACCATGTGGCAAACGTCTTTGTGTTTGAAGAAACTGCAGGACGTTGTGGGAAATGGAACAGTTGCTTGGCAGTGCATCAGGGAAATTTTGCTCCTTTCTTGAGTTTTATGTTGTGTACATTATTTTTTTTCTAATGAAACTGCATGTGGCTTCTAGGCAAAAACAGGTCCAATGGGCTGGCGTTAGAACTTGTCAATCATCTTCGCAGAGAGATTTGACACTAACTCCTGGTTGGGGAAGCCCAGGGACCCTAGAGGACTGAAGATGAGAGTCTTAGGGAAGCCCTGGACAGTACTTCAGCAATTACATCATTATGTGGGGC
Organism: Rhynchonycteris naso; assembly: GCA_037038555.1. Lineage (NCBI taxonomy): Eukaryota > Metazoa > Chordata > Mammalia > Chiroptera > Emballonuridae > Rhynchonycteris > Rhynchonycteris naso. Next base: position 209,702,286 of record CM072997.1, on the reverse strand, counting down.
TGGGGGGGCGACACCCTATTGTGGTCCGTCAGTCTAGAATGCTGCCCAACAGCAAGACAGTGCAAGCCACAGGTGAACCCCATCATAAATTTAGATTCTCTAATTTTTTTTCTGAAGCTAGAAGTGGGGAGGCAGTCAGACAGACTCCTACATGTGCCTGACCAGGATCCACCCAGCATGCGCACCAGGGGGCGATGCTCTGCCCATCTGGGGCGTTGCTCCATTGTAACCAGAGCCATTCTAGAACCTGAGGCTAAGGCCATGGAGCCATCCTCAGCGCCCAGGCCAACTTTGCTCCAGTGGAGCCTTGGCTGTGGGAGAGGAAGAGAGAGAGAGAGAGAGAGAGAGAAAGGAGTAGGGGAAGGGTAGAGAAGCAAACGGGCACTTCTCTTGTGTGCCCTGGCTGGGAATCAAATCCGGGACTTCCACACACCGGTCCAACGCTCTACCACTAAGCCAACTGGCCGGGACTAGATTCTCTAAATTTTTTAATGTAAAACTAAACAGATAAAATTTATTTTATCACTATTTTTTATTTAACCCAAAATATCTGAAATGTTATTATTTCGAAATGTAATTAATCTCAAAATTATTAATGAGATATTTCACATCCCATTTTCCATACTACATTTTTGTGTTTTATTTACATTCACAGCACATGTCAGTGTGGACCTGTCCCATTCAAGGGCTGAGCAGCCCGCTGGGGTGGGTGGCTACCGGATCAGGCAGCATGCTCTCAGACTTCAAGGGTCAAGGACACTTTAAGTAATGAGCTCCACCTGTGATATTGAACAGAAGTATATTGCTAGCTCCCCCTCAGACTGTTCTATTGGCTCCTCTAACTCCAACTGACCTCCGGATGCCATGGTGCCCAGGTCTCAGCCCTGTTTTCTCCACCTTCTTCCTCACTTCCTAGGTCCGTGATGACAAACCTATGACACACGACACGCATAGCCATTTCTGATGACACGCGGCCGCATACCAGAGAAGTATGGGGCCACATGCCGAGAAGGACGTTTCATTCTCAGCTCCTGCATGACCAGGTACAGTAGCCGAGGATAAAACATTTGCTGTAGTGTAAACACTCTGTGCCGGAGGTCTGTAGGCCAAAACATTTTTGTTATTTAAACTATAAATATTGCGAAATTATGGTTTCTTTTCTCGAAGTGACACACCATCCGAGTTATGCTCAGTTTTTTGGCAAATTTTGACACACCAACCTCAAAAGATTGCCCATCACTGTCCTAGGTGATTGCATCATGTCCCTTTAAATCACACCTACATGCCTATGAAGCCCACATCGATGCCTCCCAGCCTGAACTCTCCAGCCTAGGACTGCCCTCGGATGGCAAACACCATCTCCAGGTGAGCGCGCCTAATGCAGCATCCCTGTTTCCCCCATCTATCCCCAATTCTAGCTTTCCTCAGGTCAGAATCTGGTACCATCCCCACCCAAGGTCACATAAAAGTCATCCTTGAGTCATTATCTCATCCCTGCCTCTAATGGGCATGTGGCCTCTTGTTCTAAAATATATCTCACATCAGTTGGCTTTGCTTATTCCCACCCTGACCCCCTCAGGGCCGAGCTGCCCTTTCCCCTCCACTGCTGCAGCAGGTGACAGCAGGCCTCCTGTGAGGCTTTCCCATATGAAATAACAATAACTCTAAAATGTAAATCCAGAGACATCTGCCCTCTGCTTAAACTCCTCCGTGCACTCAGAATACATTCCAGACTCCTTACTTAGGCCAGATGACAAAGTGACATGTTACCTTGCCTTTCTCACTCCATATTCTCGTTTCCACTCTCTGCCTCTCCCTTCCCTCCAGCCGCACTGGGGCCACTCTGCTCCCAGAACACTCCGTGTTCCAGGACAACTCCAGCCTCTGGGTTTGCATGGACTCTTCCCTCTGCTCACAGTGTCCTCCTATCTCCTCCCATGGCAGGCTCCTTCCCATCCTTGACATCTCAGTGCCATGTTACTTCCTTAAGGGGTCCTCCCTGACTATCCTTCCTTAGCTAGTCCCTCACCTCTTCCTCCGCCTTTGTTGCATCACTTTATTTTATAGCTGTCAAACCATTTATGATGGCCAGAAATGTTCTTGATTATTTACTGGTTGACTTGTGTTTATTTCTGCCCCCTCCACTGTGAGCTCCATGAGAGGGGCTCTCTGCAGCTTTTCAATGCCTGCTGCTAACTGTTGAATGAGTGATGAGTGATTCTGGGTTTGAATCCCATCTGCACCCCTTAATTACTGTGTAACCACGAGCAAGTCACTTAGCCCCTCCAAGCGCCCCCATTTCCTTATCTATAGAATGGAGATAATTTAGCAGTAATAGCTGGATGAGTCAGCTTTTGCTGAAGCAATCACCACCCCGGTATCTCATGGCTTAGACTAACAAATATTTATTTCTTGCTTTCATTCCATGAGGCCTGCAGCTCACCTGCACTTGGCCAGACTTGACTGGGCTCTGCTTATCTTTTCGTCCCAGGTCCTCGGCTGAAGAAACAACCATTATCTAGACTACGCTGCTCTGGCGATGAGGCAGGAGGAAGAGAGCGAGCAGAGGAGGCTCATAAAAGCTCTTCTGGGAACTAGAACATTGTCCCACCTGCCTATATTTTATTGGTCAAAGGAAGTCACATGGCTAAAGGCAAAGTCAATGGGGAGAGGTTGTATAATCCTCTTATAAGTGGTGGGGGATGAATAGTTGGAGACTGTGGTCCAATCTGCCAGAGTGGCTCACATTTATATACTGCTCATTCTCTGCCAGGCTCTGTTCCAAGCATTGGAATAGATGCTATCATTGCTATTATACAGATGAGGAAACAGAGACACACAGGTGAAATAACATGGCCACAAGCCGATAAGCACCTCATCAGCATCTCCCCAGTGTTACATCATTGCCTGGTTGTCGGTTCACCACAATTGTTGGCCTTGTGACTACACACTCAACCCCAGCGAACATTCTTTCTGACCTGCCCCTGCCAGGATTCAGTAATGAGTCCATGTAGAAAGTTCCCTTCTTCATAACAAGTAGTTTTCCTGAATCCACCCACACTGGCCTGGTCCTTGGGATGTCAAACATTCACCAGGAGCTAGAACAAGAATGGGAAGGACAGAGGAGTCTAGCGGTGTCCTCTGGGTATATCCATGTTCCTGCAGAGGTCCTGGTACCTTCCACAGAGAGGGTAAATGTTCCCTTGGAGCTTAAAGGTGGCCTTTACCTACTGTGCTGTCAGGTAATGTCAGCCACTCCTGATCTGGCCCTGAAGGGTGACTTGAAAACCTCACCCTCCTTTAGGGAGATAAGAACTAATGCTTAGCAAGTATTATGTACAAATCCCCATATTCTCCAAACAACCCAAAAGACAGGTACTCATTCACCTCATTTTACAGATGAGGAAACTGAAATTCAGAGAGAAGAAGCAATTTGCTCGAGGACACAAGACAAGAAATGACCAAGCCAGAAATCAAATCCAGATAAACAGCCCAGGTTCCAAAGCTGGTGCTCTTCCTGCACGTGGCAGAGCTTTTATCATTGAGAAGGAATAACACAATTGCCCTTTACCAGAGAGCCACTCCATGGAGACGCGTTCCACATAAGTTTGCATTTGTCAGACTCCCCTCCAATGTCAGTGCGCACGCTGCGCCCTTGGGCACAGACGCAGGGATGATTCCATTTATTCACTTGGTCTCTCACACATTCAGGCACTTGCTCACTCACCCATTCACTGATTCACGTGTTCACTAACTCATCCACCCATTCATTTGTTGACTTCTTTAACCATTTATCCATTCATTGTACAAGTCCTGCCCAGATATGCTTTGTTCTCTGGGATTTGGTTTGGAAACATAAGTTTCTAGGGAGGGGGCCCCAGGTCAAGTCCAAATTGAGGTATTTCAGGTATATATTCACTTCCACAGTGAGTGGTGAAGAAGCCTGACTACAGGTTGTATTATGGGAGGGTGGCTTCAGAAGGGCCAGCACCATGAGGGTGGTGGGAGAGCGTGGTCCAGCCCCAAGCCGTGATGTAGTCAGGAAGGAAGCATGGCATGGTTTGGGGCAAAGAACTCTTCCTGTTGGATCCAGGGGATTTGGAGGCTGGAATCTCTGAGTACCTTTGGACCTTGGCACAGAGAATGAGCTAGGGTCACCCTCCTCAGGGGGCACTCAGGAAGCAGAGGGGCTGGTTGACCCACAGCTGCTTCAGTCATCGGCCATACAGTGATGGAAAACTATGGTTACCCGCTGGCTCTGGTTGGGAACATAGAGGCCCCCATCATTGTCTGGTTGGCCTCAGCTTAACCAGTGTCTAAATATCAGCAGCTAGAATGGGACCAGGATAGGACAGGGGCTAAAAAGGCCATGTCTGCTTCGACCTCAAAATTCCAGATAAAACATGCAAAACACAATGCTAAGACATCAACCAGCTGTGTGTCTTTACAAAGCGCCCCCGTCTGTGAGTCCGGAAACCTTTGCATGGCCCACCAAACCTTTCCCTTCCTGTCCAGATGTTGGGCGTCGCAAAGACCCAGCCAGAGATAGAGTGTGGGGGAGAAAAGAAACAGAAGGGTGAAGGGAGGGAGGGAGGAGATGTTTGCCAAATGATTAAAAAATTAAAGGGATTTTTATGCAGAGAAAATATTTAGCTTGGCATTGTCTTCTCAACCACACGTTGGCTTCCAAGAGAAAACACTGGGACTGGCAGCAAACATTTGCTAAATGGAAACAATTGTCGCCTTCCCAGCAGCCATAGAAAATGCTTGTGTTTGGACTGATGGTGCCTGGGCCCAAAACAGCGTCTTCAGAAGCTGCCCCCAATTTCTGAGAGGCTGCAGGAAGGGGAAGGCTTGCCAGAAGTCTATTGTCCCCACAGCACCTGCTAGTCTCGTGGGTGACGCTGTGCAGAATGGCTGCATCCTTCTCCAGGGTGGGGGCGGGAGGCTGAGAGGAGGGCAGGTGAGAGGCAGGAGGGGGGAAGGGAGGAAAGGATGAGGAGAGAGGCAGGCAGCTGGAGTTGCGTGGAAGGTGCTTGAACAGAGAGAGAGGATGGTGGAAGAGCTCAGTGAAATCCTGCAACAATGGGATCCTCAGGGTGGTGGTGACCTCCAGCTACTTGTCCCTAAAACTGGCTCCACCTGGAGAAGCCTTTGATAGTCACAATAAAGAACAATCACAGCTTCGGGTGCTTTGTCTTGCTGAATCCTCATCTACAAACAAGGTGCTGGCACAATCCTTATTCACAGACTTTAGGAAACACTGGAAACCGGAGATCAAGGGCTTACTGATTAAGCAAAGAAGGCCCATGGACTCCGAGTCCCTGGGATGTGGCCTAGATAGGGACATTGGTGTCCTCCAATTGTGCTCTGTGTAGCCTGGGGTCCCTTGTACCTAGGGATTCCCAACCACCCTCCTCGCTTCAGCAGAGGTTTTGTTAGAGGCTCCCATGACTTTAAAAAAAGAATGTTTGAAAACCACTGAGCAGGACCACACCTTCTGAAAGAAAGGATAGAGAGGCCCCAGAAGACCTCTGGGGAATGGGGTGCTGTCTACCCAAAAGCCAGAGGCCTCAGTCCCCTCCTTGAGGCTGACAAGTAACTGCAGGAGAGGGTGGTGTCAGAAGGAGCACCCTGAACCCACCTCTACACTCCTCCACCACCCGCTGCCTGTACGGGTGCCCCTCCCGTCAATTCCACTTGTTCCCTGTGGTCGATGGGCCACTGTCTTTAGTAGGTCTTTCTGAAAATGTGCCTGTGGTTATGGGACACATTTCATCAGCTCCTCCTCTTGAGTCATACAAGGCCTTGTGTGTCAGATCAGCAAGCTGACACCCTTTTGTTCTTTATGCATTCATTCATTCATTCATTCAACATTGTCTGTGGGCCAGGCTCTGTAGAGGGCATGTATTATATAACAACATCATTCTTCCAGGGACTCAGGACATTGCTGTTATTGTTGGCCCCTCACTTACATCCCACATCACAGCCACCTGTCAGCTCTACCTTCAAAGTGCATCCAGAACGTGACCACTTCTCGTTGCATCCAACGCCTCCATCCTGGTCCAGGTTACCACTGATTCCTGTCAGGGTGTCACCCTAGCCTCCTTACCTGTGCCCCTTGCCTTTGCCCTACATCACCTCTCCCCAGCTCTCTTCTGTTCAGGCACTTCTACCTCAGGGTCTTTGCACTGGCTATTACCTCTACCTGAGAGGCTCTTCCCCCCGCCCTTTCTTTATCCCCACAGCTCACTCTCTTGCCTCCTTCAGATGTCACTCAGCGCCTTCTCAACAACTCCTTCCCTGAACTCTATTACACTCACCCCTGATACCCTCTCTCCCCCATATAATAGGCTTCACCACCTCTTTATCACATTAGTTCTTCTTCATGTTCATCTCGTTTTGTCTCTCATCCTGCCTGCCCTCCTCCACCAAGAAGACAAGTGCCACAAGGGCAAGGATGTTTGTTCCTTTTGTTCCCTCCTATGCTGTCGGTGTCTAAGATGGTACCTGGTACACAGTGGGCCCTCAGTAACTGAGTGGATGAACAGAAGGAGAGCTGTTGATGTGTCTGAGGCAGGAACCAATGGTGACAGGAAGTCGATGACTTCTGAGACTGCAGATAGGAAGTCTCTCCACGCCACAACAGGCAGAGGAGTGCAGCATAGAGTTCAGGAGGCCTGCAAGAGCACAAGAAGGGCAAGGACCAAAAGCAGACCCTTTCCACCCGCTTTTCACTGAGTGTCCAGCAGTTGTCCTTGCGCTGGGGTCTGGGGACACAATGATGAATCCAGCACTGGCTTCTCATCCCAAAGGTCCCCTCTTTCCACGACCCTGCTTCCTCAGCGCTCTCTCCAGGCTGAGCTCAGGCAGAGGCCCCAGGAAGTGATGGGGTGATGGTAGGTGGGAGGTGTCAGTAGGAAAGGGGCTGGGGGAGAGGGGACCTGGGGCATCCTGAGGACGCTGGAAGGGCTGGAGGAACTTAAAAGGCATCTCCAGGGGGGTTCCACACTTTTTCTGTCTCTTGGAACACAGAATCGTTATTAGTCAGAAACGTTTGTTCATGACACACTCTGTTCCATCATGACCCACTTTTATTGATTTTTAAATTAATTTTTGGTTTGGTAATGTAACAACCATGAATCCACTACTCAACACACAAATGAGAATTTATATGCTCTTCCCCTAATCCTATCCTCCGTCCCTCCCCCTTTAGATAATGACTAGGAGTCTGTTTCTCATTTTCTTTCCCTTCCCTCCCTCCCTCCCTCCTCACTTACTTCTTCCCTTAGTTTTAACACACAGTGCAACCTAAACAGCCATCATTTCGTTTGCCTTCTCTTTGACGGTTATAAACAAGGCATCAAATGGTATGGAGTCTTCCGAGACTTGCTTTTCCATTCTATGTTATGTTGCCAGGATTTATCCAAGTTATTGTGTATAGCCGCAGTTCATTCATTTTTCATTGCCCTGTATCATTCTATAGTGTGTTTTCCCACAATTTATTTAGCCATTCTGCCAGCATTGGACATTTGGGTTGTTTCCAGGTTTCAGTGTCTTTATGTTTACTTTTATGAACACTGCTGCTCTGAGCCGCCGAGTACCTGTCTCCTGGGGCCCCGGTGCATATACCTCGGAGTGGAAATGCTGGGCCACAGGTATTTGAATTGTTCAATTTTACAAGACAATGTCAAATTGTTTTCCAAGGTAGTTATGCCAATATGTACTCTGAGCAATGTTTGAAGTTGCAACAGTCCACATCCTCTTCCACAGGTGATGGCTGGGCTCCTTGATTATCACCGATTGAATGGACATAAATGTGATTTTTCCCGAATTCTTCACACTTCTTTCCACCTTCACAGTTCTGCCGCTGGCCGGGGAGTGGAGTGTCCAGGTTCATTTTTTCTAACTGCCAAACTCAGCCCTCAATCCTTGACCCAAAATGGGCCTGGGTTCCCGCAATTTTAGTGCAGGATGCTTGAAAAGCTCCCTGCCCCGACATACACATCTCTAGGCCTGAGAGGCTTTTCTTTCTCTTCTCCCGCTACCAATCCTGGACTCACACATAGTCCCTACCTTCTGGTCACCATCAATCACACGCTCTTCAATCCAAATAAACATTTACATGAAAATGGGCCAAAGCCTATGCCAGGGACAGAGAGAGCTCGCCCATCCACAGGACATCTGAAGAGCATGGCTTGGGGAAAAGATGCATTTCTCGCTGTGTTTTTGGTTTTTGTCACATCTCTTCCCTGCACCTGCCCGGCCTTCCTCTGCCCCTTCTGTTCACTTACTCACAAAGCCCCTGACCCCGCCGGCCCAAGCAGGGTTGGCCAAGGGGGAATGGGGAGACGGAGTCAGGTCAGGCCAAGGGCATGCTCTGCAGTGTTTAACATGCCTGCCCTACATCTCAGCCAACTCCTCTGGACGCTCCCACGGCTGCCCCAGAGCTGAACCCCTCCCTTCCCTCTGCCTGCTCTCTGGGCCCCAAGCGCTCCACAGTGGCACAGCCAGAGGCAGATGCCAGGTCTCCTCACCCCTCCCTGGACACCGCACCAGGCTCCCCAAACTCACAAGAGCCCTGCTCATACTCTGTCATCTCGCCCCCAGTCACCCCCGCCCAGATCCTCTCCTCTGGCCCATCCATCTCCTCCGGCACACACATGGTCTTGCTCAGCTGGTCAGAGCGCAGAGGACTCCATCACTGTCTGCAGAGGTAGCTGGCACCAGCCACGGGCACAGGTACTTCTGCTGGGTTGGCACCAAAGGCTCATTAGTCAGACTGCTACACACATCTCCAAGTTCATTTCCTACTTCCACCTTTGGCTCCTCTCCCGGTGCCCACCTCCCTCTCAAGTCAAGGATTCTTCCTCTCAGCTTTTTTGATCAAAAGGACATAAGAACACTTGAACTTGGGACTCTAAGTGCACTATTTAGGTCCAGGTCTCTGCTCTTTGTGCAGACATTTAATTTCCAACCTCATTGCTCTCCTGAACTCTCCCACAAATGCGAAGAATTGGCACCTAGCCGGTTCCCAGTAAATAGTCACTGAACGAATGAATGAGCTGTTTTCTATTCCTTTCCTGAGTACACAGTCCCGAAGGAGCTTCTCCTAAACTGCTCCATATGTTAGACCCACTCCTTGCGCCTTCCTCTCCAATCAACCTGCAACAAAATCCTCCAGCTTTCCTCCCTCCATTGCTCATGTTTCCTCACTCTTCCATTTCTGAGAGTTCTGTCCCAGGTTGGCCTGAGCTGCCCCATTGGAGAGGCAGGACAGCTCAGTGGCTGTAGGCCTTGCCATCGGGAGCCCGGCCGGCCGTGTAAGTAAGGATCAGCACGTGTGACTTGAGTGATGTATTTGCATTCCGCTTCCCTGACATGCCTTTCTCCAGCTCCATGACTCTGCCTCTAAATCGCGAGTAATTGCTCAATCTAATTTAATAGACGTGCCGAATGGCTGAGTTGAGTGAACACTGTTCCACTTCCCCAGGGGCAGGCGTGATGGGCATGTTTGGAACCTCCTGCTCCCTGTCTGAGCCCCGGGAAGGGAGGCAGCAGCCCGGGACTGTAGCAGAGGCCCCTGTACAATCAGAGTACCTCCACGAAGTCTCTGCACACTCTGGCCAGGGGACAGGTGTGGACCGGTCCCTGGTAGGCTGCGTCTGCCCCGGATCTGCATGTCCTTGACAAGCCTCATCAGCTGCAGTGTTCCTCCAAATCCTCCTCCTCTCTGAGAACTCATCTACCACCCCCCCAAGACCCTCCTCTGTTTCTCCCCCCCCCCCCACTCCCATTGCCCAGGCCACAGCAATTCTTCAAACCAGTGATTCCTATTATCACCCTAAATGACCTCTCAGCTGCCCAGTATCCCCTGGGCCTCCAGGCTGGTGGCCGGACTCTCTCCCCACACCACCCACTGTGGAGGTGGGGGATGGATTCCTGCCTACTGGTGCAGACAGGTTTTTATGGCTACCTCTCCCTGCGACCTCCTGCTGAACTCCGGTTCTACCCGACTCTCTCTTCTGGGACTGCAGGCTTCTCCCTCCGGGCACTGAGCACAGACCCTTTTCTCTGGTTTTCTCCAAGCATCACCAGCACAAGGCATTTCTGTACACATCCTTTACTGGCGTTTGGGGGAGGAGTGGAGAAGAAATAGAAGTTCAGTGCATGGATTGGAAGTCTGCTCTTAAAAGTCTGAAAGGCCTTGGCCGTTCCTCCCAGGGACCCAGCACCCCACGGTATTGCTAGGTCCTTTCTCCCTCACCCCTGGCCTCATCGCCTCTCCATTCCCATCCTCACCTTCCTCTCTCCCAGCTGCTCCTGAAACTCTAACTTCTTCCACTTCATTTTGTAGAGCAATTCACCTTTTTGTCCCTCTTTCTTTTTCTTTTTCTGGCTTCTTCTGGTCATGTCACGAGATGAGGAGGACGCCACTGGACTTCACCATTTACTCTCAAAAGGGGCCTGAGAGCATTTTCCCGAACAATGGCAGTTTCTTCCCAAAGAGGAACTCCACATCCGGGTTTTAAAATAAGTCGTTGTCTTTTTAAAATCTCCCCGACCTTACATTTTTACTGTGCTCTCTCATCCTCTCAGCACTGACCAGCTTTTACGGATCACCTGGGGATGCAGACATGGCCAGGACATGCTCCAGGTTTCTAATGGGGTTCCCAATGGGGCAGGAGAATGTGAAGACACCGTTACAGCAAAGGGGAGACATTTGGGCAGGGCCTGAGCAAGGGGCTGTAGGATCACAGGAGGAAACATCCCGTGTGGCTCGGGTTGACCAGAGCAGGTCCCATGAGGGAGACCGCACCTCAGGCGGGCCTTGTAAGTCGGAAGAAAAGTGTGGAGGAAACAAGTCAGGAAGGGCATTACAGGAAGAGCAAACAATCTGGTCAGAGGGGTGGCAACCAGAACAGGGTGCTTCTGAAGAACATTAGGTTGTTCATTGTAACTAGACTGCAGTGCAGAGAGGAGTTTGGGGTTGGCAGGACAACAATGAGGTCAGAGAGGTCAGTAAGTGGGGTGGGGTCCTAGAGGAGCCGCGAAGGTCCAGCAAAGGGACTGGAAGTCCATTATCTCATTTGTCTTCCAAAATTCCCAGTGGAGTGAGAGCCAAGGTATCAGAGGGCAAAACTCATTTACTGGTGACAAAACTGAGACTTAGACACATTACGTGACTGTCCGGGCAGCTGATACTTAGCTTACTTACACTGCTCCCAAATAGGCCTCACTTGCTTTTGTTAAAGTTTATTTTATTTTATTAAGTAATTAATTTACTTTGGCTAAATATTCTGGACCTTGGCTGGGTGACATGTCCCCCCAGAGCAGGGGCCCCAGACCCTCCCCTTGTTTACCTAGCAGGGGAGAGGAATGTCCAGACCCTCCTCAACTGGAAAAAGAAAGCCTCCAGGCCCCGGGGAGCTTTGGCTAGCCTCAGGGGCCAATGGGCCACTTGTCTGACCTCCAGAGAAAGGCAGGGGAAAATGGATAACAGAGCCAAACCCCCTCTGCCTTACAGCCCAGGGGAGGAGACCCCGCTGCAGGAAAAAAGCTTAGCAATGTCAAAGACCCTAAGATCACAAACTCCCTCAGCTTGTCCTCACCCTCCAGAATCCTTTCAAAGCTGTTGGGAAGTGGAGGAGGCCATGGATTATGCCCCTACATGTTCTGAGAATTGAATGAGGGATTAGCTCAGTGGTTCTTAACCTTTTTTGAGGTACCGAACCCACCAGTTTCATATGTGCATTCACCGAACCCTTCTTTAGTGATAAATAAAATATGATTTTTTTTTCCAAATTCAAGACATAGGTATATGTTTTTTGTTTTTTTTTTTATTAATTCTAATGGGGTGACACCAATAAATCAGGGTACATATGTACAATGAAAACATCTCCAGGTTATCTTATCATTCAACCGTGTTGCATACCCGTCACCAAAAGTCAAATTGTCCTCTGTCACCTTCCATCTGGTTTACCCTGTGTCCCTCCCCTCCTCCCTATCTCACCCTCTCTTCCCTCCCCCCACCCCGTAACCACCACTCTCTTGTCCATGTCTCATATTCTCACTTTTATGTCCCACCTATGTATGAAATCATGCTGTTCTCAGTTTTTCTTTTTTTTGATTTACTTATTTCACTCCGTATAATGTTGTCAAGGTACATCCATTTTGTTATAAATGATCCGATGTCATCGTTTCTTATGGCTGAGTAGTATTCCATAGTATATATGTACCATAGCTTTTTAATCCACTCGTCTTCTGACGGACACTTGGGCTGGTTCCAGAACAGTTTGGAGATTCCTCAGAAAATTAAAAATCAAACTGCCTTTTGACCCAGCTATCCCACTTATAGGAATATACCCTAAGAACACCATAGCACTGTTCGAAAAGAATAAATGCGCCCCCATGTTCGTGGCAGCATTGTTCACAATAGGTATATGTTTTTTTACTGGTGCACAAAATGAGCCGTGCATGAACATCACCTTGCTCAAAGAACAAAACCAACAAAGTGCATGGACTCACAACAAATTACGATATTACTTTATTCTGGCCTCCACTGCAGAGGCTTCTCCGAACCCCTGAGACCCACTCATAGAACCCCTAGGGTTCCATAGAACCCAGGTTAAGAACCACTGACTTAGCTACTTAATAGCCATTGACTTTAATGATCCGGGCTCACAAATCCCTGTGCTTTCTGATGCCCTGGAGCACACGCCGTTTCCTTGTATCTAGTACATGTGTGTGCTCACGACGTGTGGAGGGTGAGTGTGCACAGACCTGAACAGATACAGTATACACTCATCTCATGTCTGTGAGCATACGGGCCAGTGTGTGAGTGTTTGCGTGTACACGCTGCTCTGTGTGCCAGGTGCCTGTTGGTGCGTCCTCCTGTTTTTGTTTATTTCTACTGAAGCCATCCTGATGCACGTGGCTCTGCGTATTTGTGTAAGTGCGTGTGTTCGTGTGTCCACACAGGCATATGTGCCTCAGAATGTGTGAGTGCTCCGCGCCCCATTCATGTGTGTGTGTGTGTGTCATATGTGTGCTTGGTGCGCACGCTCATCTGTATGTAGATTTCTCTATGTGGATGAATGCGTGGTGTGTGTTGGTGTGAACAGTGAGTCCATCTTTCGATTCCTTGAATGTACGGAGTTCTTTCCTCCCTCAGGACCTCTGCCTGTGCGCTTCCATGCCAGAAACATGTTCCCCTGCCTTTTACCTTCTTGTTCCACTAAAAGAACATATTTTTTGGCCCTGGCCAGTTAGCTCAGTTGTCCCAAAATGATAAGGTTGCAGGTTCGATCCCTGGTGAGGGAACACACAGGAAGCAACCACTGAATGCACAACTGAGTGGAAAATAAATAAATGCTCCCGTTACCCTCCCCTCTTTCTCCCTTTCTCTCTAAAAAGAAATAAAAATAAATTTAAAAAAATTAAGCCTTGGCCCGATAGCTTGGTTGGTTGGAGCATCGTCCCGGAGCACAGAAGTTGCTGGTTTGATTCCTCAGTCAGGGCACATGCAGGAGCAGCTTGATGTTCCTGTCTCTCTCCCTGCCTCCCTCAAAAAAAAAAAAAAAAAAAAATATCTTGCTATTTAATTCTTACAACAACCTATTTTCCTTCACTGCACTTATTTCCATTTGTTATTGTGTATTTATTTGTGTGTTAAGTTGTTTATTCTTTGTCACCATAAAAGTAGGGAGTGCGTTTCTCTGTGTCTAGTGTTGTGTAGGTTTTCAATAAAAATTAAGTAACTAGGTGAATCTATGCTGTGTGTGTGTACACTTCCCATGTACCCTTGAGTAGGGAAGCATGTCTGTCTGGATGCCCATGCTGTGTGTATAAGTCCATGTGTAGGGGTGATAGTAGGTACCTGTACACACATGTGTGACTACATGTATTAAAAATGGCAGGAGTTTTATTTCTGCCCCATAGGGGATCTCTGAGGTTCTGGATGAACTCCAGGGAAGGGGTGCCCAGGATGGCCTGGGAACAGAATACTGTCCCGAAAGCTCGGGAGCAAACCCCCAAGGAGCTGCCCTGCACCCCAGGCAGCGGAGACCTCCTCAGGAAGACTACAGGTCTCAGCAGACACCAGCTATGGATGCCGGGAAAGGACTGGGCATATAAATGATGAGCTGACACCACTGTTATTATCTCACAAATGCTTATTCAGCATCTTTACTGAGACCCCTCTGGACCATGCCGTGAGCCGAGTGCTGGGGTGGCCAGCGAGGTGCTCCTAGGAACCACAATAGGACAGTTGTCCCATGGCTAGTTATCTGCCCTTCCTACTGGACTCCAAGTTCCTAGGAGCAGAGAGCAAGCAGGTCTATCCTGTCTACCACGGAACCTTCAGTGCCTGGAGGTGTTTGGTGGCTATCAGTTAAATAACTGAATGAATAAGGGCATGGGCAGTGCCTCCCCCATATGTACAAAGAAAGAACAACTTCCATTTTTCTAGAGCCTGAAAGCTTGTAAAGAATAGCACCATCCACTCTGCTGGGTGCCCCCGTCCCCATGTCAGGCCCTTCATGAGCATCTTTCATCACTTATAAAAGTGGGATGAGCCTGACCAGGCAGTGGCGCAGTGGATAGAGCATCGAACTGGGATGCGGAGGACCCAGGTTCGAGACCCCGAGCTCGCCAGCTTGAGCGCGGGCTCATCTGGCTTGAGCAAAAAAAAAAGCTTGTCAGCTTGGACCCAAGGTCGCTGGCTCCAGCGGGGGGTGGCTGGCTTGGTCCGCTGAAGGCCCGCGGTCAAGGCACATGTGAGAAAGCAATCAATGAACAACTAAGGTGTCACAATGGCAATGAGAAACTAATGATTGATGCTTCTCATCTCTCTCCGTTCCTGTCTGTCTGTCCCTATCTATCCCTCTCTCTCTCTCTGTCTCTGTCTCTGAAAAAAAAAAAAGGGATGAATGTACAAACAAAACTAGGGGGAAAGGCAGCTAACAGAACCACACAGGGCAGAAGTAGAATGCTGCAAAAATAAACACGGTCAAGAGGCAGCATAGAGACTGAAGTCTGCTAATACGATGTGCTTGGGGAAAACAGCTACCGGGGTTTAAAGAAACTGTCAGTAGCCCAGCCTAATAGTGCCAGCAGAATCCTTCCAGCTAAATTGCTGAGAATCACTCACTCGGCCAGTGTCTGGACTAAGGAAAGTGGAATCATATCAGGAGGTCAACCTGCCGCTTGAAGGCGCAGCTTCCTTCCCTGCAAAATGCAGATGAGAAGCCCCACATGCTAACTATCGAGATGAAATGGTCAGAGGCTAGCAGGCGTTACATGCTCAGTCCATACCACTTTCTTCTTTCCTTAAAGACAGATTCTGCCACACAATAATTTTTTATGTGTTCTCTTTTTTTTTTTTTTAGGTGAGAGGAGGGGAGATAGTGAGGCAGACTCCCACGTGTGCCCCAACTGGGAACCACCTGACAACCCCATCTGGGGCTAATGTTTGAATCAACTGAGCTATTTTTAACACCTGAGGCTGTCACACTCTGATCAACTGAGCTATCCTCAGTGCCCAGAGCCATGCTTGAATCAGTCAAACCACTGGCTGCTGGAGGGGAAGAGAGAGAGAAGAGGAAAGGGAGGGGGGAGAGAAGCAGAGGGTTGTTTCTCCTGTGTGCCCTGACCAGGAATTGAACCTGGGACATTCATATGCCAGGCCGACACTCTATCCACTGAGCAACCAGCCAGGGCCAATGTGTCTTCTTGTGGTTGGGATTTAGCAGACTTAAGTTAATATATTAGCTAACACTTATTGATTTATTGAGTACTTATCATGTGCCAGATGCCGGACTGAAGACTTTACATATGACCTCCTTTCGTCGACAGAACAAATTTATTATTAATCTCATTTTTTAGGAGAGGAAACTGAGTCTTAGAGCAAGCAGTTAAATGTCCCTAGTTCAAGGTCGTATGAACTAGTGAATGAAAAAAAGCTGCTTCAGAGGAACTGCATCAGAGTTTGACTTAGCGAAGCCACTTTTCTCTGAGCCTCAAATTCCCATCCTGTGAAATAAAGAGGTTAGATTAGGCCATGGGTTTTTAAAATATTTTAGCAGCTGAACCTTTTTATTCAGACAGAACCCCAATGTGTAAAATAAATAAAAAGGGAGCTGCCCTGATTAACATGGCAAAGTCCAGACCCTCTCCCTGACCTGTGTGGTGCCCCCAACACAATCCCTGTGGCACGTCTGGAACCTTGGGGACCAGACATTAAACAATGCTGCAATTGACCATCTCTGTAGGTGGGCCCTGCTAGCTAGATACCCTGTCCTGGAAGGGGCAGAGGTTAGGGAGGGTGGTTCTGGAAGCAGGGAGGAGGTAAAGCCATTATCACCCTCCACTCCCATTTATCAAAGTGGAAATCAACTAAAAACACTAAGATAATGAGAAAAAACTAGCCTGGAGAGTATTGCAAAGGTCCCTATGCAGATGGAAGCTCTAAGCTTGGGGCCTGGCCTGTGAGGGATGGGGATAGGAAGCCCAGCTCCCATTCCTTGAGTGGGGGACTCACCAGCCTCTCTCCTGTGAGACTGGAGACCAGCCTGCATGACTGGAGACCTTTTGTTTGAAGCCCTGATTTAGGCAGCTTCTAGCGTAAACTATTCATTAAGTTGCCAGTGAAGAGTCAAAATTGTAAAATAATTGTGGGGGTGATATTACTCACAAATCCATGCAGGCCCTGGGCTTATGGTGGAGGTCAGATTTACACTGAGCACATGGTGACATACTTCAGGCTACCCAGATAAGCTTGTTCCACTCCTGACAGAAGCAATTCCCCAGAGACTGCTGGGTAATGCCAGGCCAATTACATACCCTGCCCAGGCAAGGGAAGGCACGTTACCACTGAGGGTGACACTCAGTGACAAGGGGGCAGATCATGTCTGAAGGGAAGGATCTCCATGATACCTGAGCAAGCACAGGTGGCTAAGTCCGTGGGATCCTTGTTTGTGTGCCAGGAGGCCATGTGGGCAATGATTGGGGTACCAAGGAGGGGACTAGGATGGGCCTAGATCTGAAGCTGGCCAGAGAATGAGCTGGCCGGCACATTAACCAAACTGTAGTGGATCTATTGAGGCAGCAAAGGCATTTTTCAAATGACAAAGTGGCCTCTGCTCCTTTGGGTGGGCTGCATCCCTCTGGACTGGATCAGGTGCCAGGTGTCAGGTGGGTCCTAACAGTTGTGTCAATATCTCTACTTCCCTACCCTAAGTCTGTTTTTGTCCAGTTTAAGTTGCTTTGTATGGCACTTTCCCAAGATGCAGATGTTTTTTTATATTCCCCACAAAAGGCTTTTTACTCTTATCAAATAAAGCTAGTCATGACAATAGCTAACGTTTGTTGAATGCTGTGCTAAGAATTTTATAAACATTATTTCATTTTAACCCTCTCGAGCAGTAATTCTCAAATTTTAGCAGGATTCAGAGTCATCTGGAGGGCTTCCTAAGTCACAGGCAGCTGCACCCCAGCCCCAGTGTTTCTGACTCAGGAGGTCCAGGGTGTGGCCTGAGAATGTGCATTCTAACCAGCTCCCAGGTAATGCTGATGCTGTTGGTCTGAGGGCTAGTTTTTGAAAGCACTGGTCTAAAGAAAAGCAGGTAGAGTAAAGCTTAAGAGGCAGTTTTGTGCTTTTTCTGCAGCCAGATTCCATGAGTTCAGATCCTGATTTCCTTTACTTCCCAGCTGTGTGACCTTGGACAAGTTGCTTAACTACCTCATGCCTTAGTTTGTTCATCTGTAAAATGGGCATAATAATAGTAACTGCCCCACAGGGCTATTACCGAGGCCAAATCAAGTTTGCTTTTAGAAGAACACATGCAAAGGCCTTGGAAGAGTGCCTGGCACATGGTGAATGCTCGGTAAGCATGAGCTGACACTGTAATTGTCCATGTTCATACAGGTAGTAAATGGGAGCTTCACCTAGCTTCTGTGGCCCTAACCATGACACTTTCTGGTGGACCCGGGGCTAGTGACCTCTGGCAGGAGGCCTTAGCAAGGACAGCAACCTCCAGAGGCGGCATGGGGGTAAGCCAGGGGTTCCAGACTTGAGTTCTAACATGGCTGCTGGCTGTATGCTGCTGGGAGAGTCAGGCTTCCCCTCTGAGCCTGAGTTCTCTCACCTGGGAAAATTAGAGCCTGCTTTTGGGGAGCTTATGCTCTAGGCAGGTAAATTTCTTCACCCCAGTGATGGCGCCAGATCATAAAGGATCCTGACTGCTGAGGAATCAGGGCTTGGACCCAAATGTTCATGCTCCTCAAACTTTTCCACTAAAGGACCCCCAGTAGAAGAAGACACTGCTCAGCGCCAGGTGTTACCTCTGAAATCCTGTGTTTTAATCTTAAACATGCACATATACCTTATATTTTGTTCCTTAATATTGCCATGTTTGTTTGCACATGAACCTTCTTTTTTGAATCTTCTGATAAAACAGGCATCCAGGAGCCCTGTATCATGTTGGCCTGTACCTTCAGAAACTCCTTGGCGTGTATCTGAACACATCTGCGGAGGGCTCAGCTGTAGGAGACAGAGCAAATGCCCAGGTTCCTGGAGGACCTGGCCAGGTGGGGTTCTCCCCAGGATGATTTCCTGAGCCTCAGCTTCTGAAGGATGGTACCAGACCACGGTCCAGGGTGCTCTGTCCCTTCCGCCCAGGACAGATGTCATCAGCCCCGCGTGGACTGCGGTTCCTGTTTGTGGAGAGATTTTACACTGAGTGCTTTTCATTCAGAATTGGAAGCTTTAATATGTTTTACAGGAAGCCCTTTTATGTGCCAATAAAAACGAGCGACTATAGCAGACGATGAAAAGCAGCTAGTGCCTCGGAGCCGCTGTATGTTTAGGAAACACGATACATTCCCCCCGAGAATGACACAATCAGGACCTTTCTCGTTCATTATGGAATCAGGCAGAGAGGGGCTCTTGTCAAAGGCAGAGATTTACACAATGGCTGTGCATATGTGTGTGTTTATGTGTACGTCAGAACGAGAGAAAGAACACAGAACAAACAGCCCTCTCTGGCTCTACTAGTTTAATACCTTCCTTTCTTCTTTGTAGAAGAAGAGATGGACATGAGCCAAGGGCAGTAGCCATGGCCACCAAGGGCAATTAACTCGGCATTTTAATGACTAGTCCTTTTCCGCAGGCTCCAAAATCCTCATTTCTAGAATCAACAAAAGTCAGAGTTAAAGAGACCTTGAAAGGTCACCCCTCTTCTGTGAATACAGCGGGAATCTCATGTTTTGAAAGAGGAAGGTGGAATTCTTGCACTTGCCCTCAGAAGCCATTATGGGGATGAGTCCCCTCCCACTGTCCTGAGAACGGGAGACCAGGGAGAATCCTGGGGTACACTTAGGAATCAGGGTCATAGTGCCCATGGAGCTGCCGTATTCAAACTCACATGCTGAGCCTGGCCAGGCAGCCAGAAGGCATGGCCAGAGCCAGGAGCCCTGCAGGGGTGGGGAGACCCCGTTCTGTTCTGGAAATCGTGCACCCCCCCCCGCCTCCCAGTGCCTGATTAGCCTGGCTGGGCGCTAAGTAAAAGGCCAGGAAGGGCATTAGATTTTATAGGTGTAGGCTAACATTTTAGCCCTAATTTTGAACCTGCAGCACCAGCACAGAATAGGCATTGAGTAGAGGGAAGTAAAGAATGGGTCAGGTGTAAGTTCGTGGGCTCTAATCTTGGCTTAGCTACTTATCACTGCATGACCTTAGGTCAGTGGTTCCCAAATGGGGGTGTTTTTACCCCTCAGGACACTCAATGCTATCTGGAGACATTTCTGGTTGTCACAACTGAGGGGGTGTGGGTGCTACTAGCATCTAGGGGGCTGAGGTCAGGGACACTGCTGAACACCCTGCAAGGCATGAGACAACCCCCACAACAGAGAAGTGCCAGCCCAAAATGTCAGTAGTGATACAACTGATAAACTCTGCTGTAGGCAAATTCATGAACATTTCTGTGCCTCAGTTTCCTAATCTCGGCAATGTGGGTGGCACTCCTGATGCCCTCAGAGGGATGTTGTGAGAATTAAATGAAAATGTATAGAAAATGTTAGGAACACTATCTGGCATAGAAATAGCACTACAGATGTACGCTATTAATGCTGTGACTGTCACCCAGACAGTGGAAGGAGCCAAGGCTAAGGGAGGGATCCCAGCAGAGTTTGAGCAAGAATAGAGATCCAAGGGCAAAAAATGAGGAGAAGGGTCAAAGGCAAGGTTGAATTCAGTGTCCTAGAGTTGACAGTTCAGAGTTGGGGAGGCAAGATGAATAGGAAATGGGTTGAGGGAGAAGAGTTCTGAGCAGATGCCTCAAACCCCACTGGTATTTGAAGGTTTGCTCACTGTGAGGGTGGATGGCCAGGTCGCAGGCAAGTGGGTGGGACCACCACAGACCACATTACAGTGGTTGGTGCTCACTCTCTTTCTTCCCTGCCTGCCTCATGCCCACCCCAATAGGCCCCATGAGAGCTGCTGTGGGCACAGGATGGTCTTTAGTCTCTGGCTCTGGGCAGAGAATGGGGGCTTGAAACAACTCAAACTCTGATTCCGGGGGCACAAGAATTGTATTGGGTCCTGTCACAGTTTGGACTATGCCCCCCAATATATGTCTGCCTGGAACCTTTGAATGTGACTTTATTCGGGATAAGGGTCTTTCCAGCTGTGGTTAAGGTAAGAATAACAACAGGAGAACATCATCCTAGATCAGGGTGGACCGTAAATCCAGCTACGGTGTCTATAAGTGATGAGCAAGAAGACACAAAGATGCAGGGAGGGAAGGTCATGTGCCAGCGAGGCAGAGATTGAAGGAACGCAGCTATAAGCCAAGGGCCACCAAGGATTGCAGGCAGCAACCAGAGACTAGGAGCAAGGCACGGGACAGACTCTTCCTTTGAGCTTCCAGAAGGAACCACCCTGCTGACACCTTGATTTCAGAGTTCTGGCCTCTGGAGCTGTGAGAGAAAAATTTCTGCAATTGTGAGCCACCAGCTTTGTGGCAACTGGTTATGGCAGCCCAAAGAAACAAATATCATTCCCAAGACAGAAAGGCCTCAAGGCCAAGGGGTACAATCAGACCAGGCAGCTGGACGGAGAGCTCAGAGGTTGGACCTGGTCCAGGGTCACCTTTCAGGGCCTGGGACAAAGCTTTCAGCATCTTGTCCTCAGATAACTGCCCCATAACAGGGACATTTTCTCCCCAGGACTCTCGACACTTGGCAAGATCAGAGTCTCTGGACCAGTTATCAAGGCCACGGGACGGTCAGGTTAAGGCAGTGTAAACCACCGACTGTGTGGGAAGAAAAGAAGGAAAAAAATGAAGTACAACCAAAGCTTTATTAATTGTCCAAGCTATTTAGCAGGAGGAGTCCAAAAGAAAGTAGTTAGCTGTTGAAGGAAGAAATGGAAAACTCTGGTCTTTCATTAATCTCTCTGCCCTCCGTGTCAAACGCCCATTGTCGGGGTGGGCACAAAGGCAGCCACAGTCTGTCTGCAGCAGCGACGCTAAGGGCCAGCCAAGCGGGAACGCGCAGGCCCGGGAGAGAGCCGTTCAATATTGAAAGTGTTTTCTCCGCAGCCACAGGTGCCCATTTTCAGTCCTTTTCAATTTGTACACTTTTCTCCGATGACTCCTCGAGGGTAATTACAGTTCTTTTCACAAATGAAGTATGGAAGATACAAGGGGGCGAAGCTGTCAATAGTCCTGCAGGAACGCGCGGTCTGTCTCCTGGAGACACGGAGAGCATCGATCCCACGTCCTGTGGGACTCAGAGCGTGAACGGAGGAGCCCCAGGAGGGAGGCCGGGTGAACTCGCATTCACCGCCTAGTGGCCCTGCCGGCTGAGGAGAGGAGGTTCTGCACCCCAGGGAGGGGGCTGATATAGGAGATTGGTCCCTCTCTCCTCTGGCCCCAGTCCCCAAGCAAGTATTTGAGGACCCAAGGGCTTGCATTTTTTGTATTATCCTTTCTTAGATGCCTGATCCAAGGGCCCCAGCCCCAGGTGGCATGAGGAGCTCGAGTGGCCCAGGAGCCTGCATTTCCACCAGTGACTTAGAGTTCGCCCAAACGCACCTGTTTGCAAACAGATACACAGCATGCAGCTGCAGGAGACTGAGGAGGTACTGCCAGGGAGGTAGAATCACACAGACATCCTCAGGCTGGACCAAGAGACTGAGATTTGCAAGATGAAGGTTCGTAAGTATAAATGGGCAATTTTCCCCTAGGGTCTCAAACCCAACTGCTGACTTACAGCAGCTCCAACCGCATGGCTCTAGGGCTGTGAGTTGGATGTGTACAGCATCCACCAGCTCTCTGCCATGGGTACCCAGCAGCAGCACACGCTTCCAGCACATTCTTCAGGCCAGGTGCCATGCTCAGTGCTTTACAGCAACATCCCATTCGATCCTCACAATGGTTCTATGAGATACATACTATTATTATCTGTAGTTTGCAGACCAAGAAACTAATGCAGAAAGCAATTCTACAGCTCTTCCAAGGATCACATCCAGAGAGTGGAAGAGAGATATGCATTAGGGACAAATACAGACAAGCTGGCTGCCAAGCCCATTGTTCAGGCTGCTCCAAACTTGGGCTGCTTCAGTGGAAGGCTAACACCTATCAAAAGGAGCGGAGACCTGTTCTGCCCCCCTCAGGCCACAGCACATTGGGATGGGGTGCTCAGGCCTAGGCTCTATGTCTCTTGAAAGACATTGACAGTTGAGGACATGAAGGGTAAAGCATATATAAAACCTGCCTCTGACTGTCCCTGAAGACCCTCATTCCCACTGTGCCTGGCCCTTGACCTTGAGATCTATACTCTCTGAATTCTCCAAAATGTCTTAGTCCATCAGCGCCTCCCACTACCCTGCCCTGCCCATCAGAGACGCCACCTCCATCATACTGATCCCAACCTTGCCAACACTCTCAACCTTCTTGTCCTTTTTTTGCCCCACCCCAACCAGCAAAATGCCAATCTTGGTATAATGCAATGATTCTTTTCTTTTTCTTAGGTACTTGGGTTTCTTAGGAGAGCAAGTTTGAAAAATATTATACTGTAGTCTGGAGACACAACCAGTTCATAGCCTCATCTGGGCTGCACTTGCAGCCTTGCCAGCAAAGACCTTCTACACGTCGGCTTTGTCTACAGTCCCCACTCCGGCTTTTTCAATCCTGTCCCTCCTTGACAAACCCCTTCACCCCAGCAACGCAGTCCTTACTCTCAACACACGACCTGACCCCCACTGGAGAGAAAAATGCCGATTTGTGGGGCTGGGAGGTACTTTGTCAATTCATTGCCCCAATCTTATTTTATTTTTAAACAGCTTTATGAGGTGTAATTTATATACCATAAAATCCACCCATCTGAAGCATGCAGTTGAATGATTTTTAGTGGATTGACAGAGTTGTGCAACCATCCCCACCTTCTAATCTTAGAACAGTTCCATCACCTCAAAAAAAGAAATCCCGTGCCCATCTGCAGTTGTTCTCCATTCCCAATCCCAGTCCTAGACAACCATTAATCCACTTTCTCTCTCCACAGATTTGTCTTTTCTGGATATTTCACATAAGTGGAGTCATGCAACATGTGATCTCTTGTGCCTGACTTTTCCACACAGCTTAATGTTTTTAAGGTTCATCCTTGTGCTGATGTGTAACTGTGGTTGGTTCCTCTTACTGTGGATAGCATTCCACTGTATGGTTAGAACACGTTTTGTTTATCTATTCACCAGTAGATAGACATTTGAGTTGTTTCCAGTTTGGGCTATTATGAATGATGCTGCTACGAACATTTGCATGCACATCTTTGTATGGAAATATATTTTGATCTCTCTTGGGTAGATAGATACCTAGGGTATTGGTTCAGTTTTACAAACTAATCTGCTCCTTCCCTCCTTCCCCTCCAGCATTAAAGACAGAAGTGCCTCTAATTAGAGGAGAATTCTTCAGCTATGCGCAGTATGTGTGGCATGCATGGCATGCATGGCATTGTCTCCCTCCCAGTTGCCTTGGGGGGCTTGTCTACCAGTCATCTCTTCTCTCTCATCACCAGTGTTCTCCTCCATACAATGGGTGTAACAATAAGACACTCCTCGTAGTGTTTTTGTGAGAATAAAATGAGTTAATTCAAAATAAGGTGGATAGACTCGAGGGTGGCATCCATGATCCCCACCTCCTACTGTTCAAGCCTTTGAATAGTTTCCCCCCACAGTATAAGCAGGACCTGTGGCTTGCTTCTAACCAACTGAATATGGCAAATATGATGGAATGCTTTACAGACACACTGTATAAGACTTTTCACAGGAGACAGAGATACAGACTCTCGTTGATGGCTTGATGAAATAAGGAGCCACATTGGAAAAGCCACATCTGGAGACTCTGGGCATCCTCTAGTGCAGTGGTTCTTAACCTGGGTTCTATCGAATCCTAGGGGTTCGATGAGTCAGTCTCAGGGGTTCAGAGAAGCCTCTACCGCAGAGGCCAGAATAAAGTAATACCGTAATTTGTTGTGAGTTCATGCACTTTGTTGGTTTTGTTCTTTGAGCAAGGTGATGTTCATGCACGGCTCATTTTGTGCACCAGTGAATAAACATATACCTATGTCTTGAGTTTGGGGAAAAAAGAATCATATTTTATTTATCACTAAAGAAGGGTTCGGTGAATGCGCATATGAAACTGGTGGGTTTAGTACCTCAAAAAAGGTTAAGAACCACTGCTCTAGTGGCTGCAGGTGACCTGTAGCCACCGCAAGGGCCTGTAAGACCTGTAGGTACTGGGACCTCTAAGGGAGCCTCTAAACAACAGCCAACAAGAAGGCAAGGCCCTCAGTGCCACAACCCCAAGGAAGTGAATTCTGCCAACAACACAAGTGAGCTTAGAGGTGAATTCTCACCCAGCTGAGCTCCAGATAAGAATTCAGCCCAGCTGACACCTTGAATGAGGGCTGTAAAATCCTAAGCAGAAGACCCAACAAAGCCATGTCAGATCTCCTGACCCACAGAAACTGAGATGATAAATGGGCATTGATTTAACCTGTTAAATTTGTGGTAATTTGTTATACAGCAATAAAAAATCAAACTTAGCTGAGGTTAGTGGAGAGTCTGGCACATCCAGCAGCCTATGATGTTAGCTGGTGCTCAGATTAGCAATTTCCCTTAGATTATAACCAAGCAAAGCCC
Organism: Rhynchonycteris naso; assembly: GCA_037038555.1. Classification (NCBI taxonomy): domain Eukaryota; kingdom Metazoa; phylum Chordata; class Mammalia; order Chiroptera; family Emballonuridae; genus Rhynchonycteris; species Rhynchonycteris naso. The sequence goes on along the minus strand of CM072997.1, from coordinate 209,677,088 downwards.
ATCTCAAAAAATCAACAAAAATGAGTGAGATTTTCCATTCCTAGCAAATTTCTTCCAAGAATATTCTGTGTTCCTTTTCTGCTCTTTTATTCACTCCCATTTTTCTGCAATTTAATTCCTTTACTTCCTCTACTCCACTGAAGCTGTTCTTTCTAAGAACATCAATCGTCTCCTACTTACTTAATCAGATGGATGGTTTGGGTCCGTCCTGGACTTGACTTCTCTGTGGCCTTTGATGTTGGTGACTGGAGTGGCTTAGAGCTTTCTTTTAAGAATCTAACTGAATCTAAACCTCTTTCAGTATGAACCAAGAGTAACCAGATCCTGACAGGCTGGTTCCTGGCAATATTCATTCATTCATTCATTGACACACCTGCACACGTCAGGGTACTGAAGATAGAGTACTAAAGAAGATACAGTACTATAGAAGGTACAGTACCCAGTAATATAGGCACAGTCTCTATTCTCAGTGGAGATTACATTCTAGGCATAGGGGCACAGATTAAAATAAGTCAACGAATAGACAAGTAGTAAGATTTTAGAGAGTAGTAAAGATTATAATGACAATAAGGCAGGGAAACGTGATAGAGAATGCTACATAGAAGGGCTACATTAGACTCGGTGGCTGGAGACAAATTCTCTAAGGAGGTGACATTTCAGCTGATGTCTGAATGAACATAAAGAGCCAGGAATGGGAAGATCTGAGGGGAGAGCATTCTAGGCCAGGAGAGTAGCCAATGAATGCAAAGGCTCCAAAGTGGGAAAAATCTTGGGGTGTCTAAAGAACAGAAAGAAGGTCAGTGTGATCAGAGCAGAATTGATGGAGCAGGTGAGTGTTAGGATATGAAGGCAGGGACATCAGCAGGGCACTGCCACATGGGGCCATGTAGACCATGGTGGGAAGTCTGGATTTTATTCCGAGTGAAACGGTGAATCAGTAGAGGTCCCTTGATGGAATCTCTGTAATATGAAGATCACTGTGATAGCTCCATGGAGAATAGATTATAGAGATACAAGAGACAAAGGAAAGGCTAATTGGATGGCTATTGTAGTTGGTGGGGGAGAATTATGGTGGTTTTGACTAGAGTGATGGCGGTCAGGTTTTCCGGGAGACAGGCTGAAATTCGGTGATTTGCACATGCTATGGGTGGCAGCTGTAGAAATCTAGAAAATTGGACAGAGGCAGAATATAATTTCTAAGTAGAACCAGTAGAACTTATGGTTGGTCTGGTTGTAGGATAGAAGAACATGGGAGGAATGAACGGTGACTCCAAGTGAGCCCTAGGTGATTGTGGGGCCATTTCCTGAGATGGGGAAGAGCATTGTGAAGAAATTAAGGGTTCCGTTTTGGCCATGTGCCATCTGAGAGGCCTGATGGGCGTCTACGCATAGGATACTGTCAATGGTGCAGTGAGACAGGTGAGTTGGGGGGCTCAGTAGAGGTCAGGGCTGGAGACCTAGTTTGAGAAGCTGTCTGTTCTCCAACAAATAGAGGATGGGGAACACTGAAGAGAGGTCCCTGAAGTGGAAAGGAAAGAGTAGAAGCTGAGAGAGGAACTGTTTGAAGGAAGAGGAGTAGTTGTCAGGGTTGAGGGCCAATGAGAAGCAACTGTTGGATTTGACAAGATGGGGGTCACTGGTAATCTCAAGAGCAGTCTGGTGGAACCATGCAAATGACAGCTCAGGTAGAAAAGGCCAAGGGGAGAATCAGAGTTGGAGAAATGATTCTAGTGACTGTAGACAATCACTTGTTTGAAATGTCTTGCTGTGCAGAGAAGCAGGGAAGTGGAATAATACCTAGAGAGAGATGCCCAATTAATGGAGGGTTTTTTTTAAAAAAATAGGTTATTTTAGAACATGCACATATGCAGATGAGGATAATTTAGTACAGGGAGGGAGATGGAAGAAGCAAAGTCCTTCAGAAGGTGAGCTGGGGTGGAGTCTGGAGCCTGAATGGGGAACTTAGACATGATAGGCACAACAGTCCATCATTATGGAACAGAAGGGAAGATACTGAGTGTAGATTTAGATACTGGCTATCAGAACGCTTGTAGATTTGGTGTGAGAAAAGTGAGGAACTTAGTTTCATTTTGTCAATGAAGTCTGAGGCCAGGTGAGGAGAATAAAGGCCACATAAAGGATTTGATGTGCAGCTTGAGATAAATACCAAAGTTCCAACCTTTTAGTCTACACTGGGAAAGGCTAGGCGCTGGACTGGGCATTTTAGGAGATCTACCTGGTTGCTAAGAGGTGCATGGTGAGGAACAGTCTCAGAACAAAGGAGTCTGGCTGAACAAAGGGACTAAAGCAGGGGTCCCCAAACTACAGCCCGCGGGCCACATGCAGCCCCCTGAGGCCATTTATCCAGCCCCCGCCACACTTCCGGAAGGGGCACCTCTTTCATTGGTGGTCAGTGAGAGGAGCACAGGATGCATCCGCACCCATAGTTCCCATTGAAATACTAGTCAGTGTGTTGATTTAAATTTACTTGTTCTTTATTGTAAATATTGTATTTGTTCCCATTTTGTTTTTTTACTTTAAAATATGTGCAGTGTGCATAAGGATTTGTTCATAGTTTTTTTTTTTACAGTTCGGTCCTCCAACGGTCTGAGGGACAGTGAACTGGCCCCTTGTGTAGAAAGTTTGGGGATCCCTGGACTAAAGGGACAGGGGCTACCTCAGCCTTCAGCTTCCATCCATCTTGCCCTTGAGATGGTCTTGCCATAGGACCAGACAACTCAAAGTCTGATGGCTTGAGCCCTCTGTGTCCATCTTTAGGGACAAAATTTTCTGAGCGTGCAGGCCAAGGATGGACACTGCCCATCTTTGCTCTGGGGACTCTCACTTTTTCCTGCTCTGTGACTAATTTTTTTCTGACCAACACATTCTTAATTTAGATTTGCTAGACATACAAAATAAGCTACCGCCCAGCATTCCTGGCCCCAAAACTATTTTTTATTTTTAGATGACCCAGCATATCACTGCTCTAGTCCATTGATTCAAATGGGCTCTCAGAGGCTCCTATATTTTCCCCATTTCTGAGTTCCCCGGGGCCACTCTCACAGAGAATTCACCTCTCTCCTCTTTGCAGCGTTCATTCTCCTTTTGTCCAGAGGCTCTCTCTTTGCATTTTCAGAACATGCCTTCTCACCTCTGCCGAGGTCTTCTCTCCCCTCAGGCACTGGGCTGGCATAGCTGGGGTCCCAACTTCATGTCTCTTTTCTTCTGAACTTGACACACTCTTCCCTGGTGTTGGGCAGATAAAATATATTATGTTCACTTTGTTAAAGATGGCGCTGCTCACGTGGAGGCCCGTTGCCCAGGTGATGATATTAGTTGCCCTTCCTGCTTGGGAATGGGTGTGATTATGTTAATATGTGTTGGGGGAGGGCTTTTGCACAGAAAGGTTTTAAAGGGAAGTGGGATTACGTTCTAAGAGGAGAGCAGAGAGGAGAGCTGAAAAAGGCCACGTGGAGGCCAGGAGAAGCAGCCAAGATGGTGGAGTGCTGAGGAAGAAGCCAGTTTGTGCAGGAAAAGGAGATGGGGAACAGAGGTGAATAAGTCTGGTGAGCTAGAAACCTCTGATTCTAGGAAACTCGGATAAGTCAGTAGCTTTGTGAACACTGAATGAGTGGGTTTTGGAGCCCAGTGTGTGTTTTTCCTTGCCTGCCAGGTGCAAGCTAGAATTAAAGATGATGGGTCACCAGTTCTTGGCTCCATTGTTTCATTACCGTCTCTCCGAATCTAATGCAAACCTACATGGGCCAGGTGGCTGTGATGGTGGCCGTGGCTACTGGCTTTACACCTGTGTACTCTTGGCTTCCATCGTATCCACTGATGATCCAATAAGTTTGAATCATTATCTCCCACTGAGAGTCTTCTCCAGAGTTATTGACTGGTAGATCCATTAGTACCTTTTAATGTCTTTTACAAGTCAAGGGTCACCTCCCCCTAAGAAAACCCTTTCTGACCACCCAGCATGCTATTCCATACGCAGATTTTAATCTTAGCATTTTGTAATAAAATTTTTAAGGTTGATTTTATCTTTAGAGATGTTTGGCGCCCACTGCTATATTAAGCAAGACGTCCTGATAGTTTCCATATATCCAATGTCCCCACACATATACAGTCAACCTCTCCCACCAAAATAATGCGTTTGTTACAATCAATAAGATTACATTGACATATCATTATCACCCAGAGCCCAAAGTTTATGTCTGGGCTCACTTCGGGTACTGTACATTCTATGGGTTTGGACAAATGCATAGTGACATGTATTCACCATTATCATATCATACAGAGTATTTTCACTGCCTAAAAATCTCCTGTGCTCCACCTATTTATTTCTCCCTTGCCCCCAACCCCTGGCAACCGCTGATCTTTTTACTGTTTCATACTTTTGCCTTGTCCACAATGTCAAACAGCTGGAATCATACAGTGTATTGCGTTTTCAGTTTGGCGTCTTTCACTTAGTAATATATACTGCTCACAAAAATTAGGGGATTTTTCAAGATGAACATGAAGCTGTAAAATACCCACTAATTTTTGAGAGCAGTAACACACTTAGTAATATACATTTAAATCCTCCATTTCTTCTCATGGCTTGATAGCTCATTTCTTTTTAGCACTGAAAGATATTCCATTGCGTGCATATACCACAGTTTATTCATTGAACAACTGGAAATAAAAGTTGTAAGTGTAAAACTTTTTGCACTTGTCAGTTTACATGTCTGTTGTTCTTTTTTTTTAATTTCTTTTTATTTTATTCATTTTAGAGAGGAGACACAGAGTGAGTGAGAGAGAGAGAGAGAGAGAGAGAGAGAAAGAAAGAGAGAAAGGGGGGAGGAGCTGGAAGCATCAATTCCCATATGTGCCTTGACCAGACCAGTGCAGGGTTTTGAGCTGGCGACTTCAGTGTTCCCAAGTCAATGCTTTATCCACTGCGCCACCACAGGTCAGGCATGTCTGTTGTTCTTGACGTGATGGTAAGCCCTTCAAGAAGGGATGACCAAGTTTTCATAAACTTAGCACCTAATAAAGTGCCTGGTACATAGTTGATCCTCAGTAAAAGCTTGTGAAATGAATGAATACACAAACTAACAAGTCAATGAAGAGCATCGCACTGGCATCTACAACACAATACGTTCAAAGCTAAAGGTGATTTCTCCTTATCCTCCCTCTCAACAACCCCCAAGTGATCCAGATACTCTTTGTAGACTTTCTGTAGACTCTCCACCTGGGACAAATTTTGAAGATACCCTGGCTCTTCTTTCTCCTTCACCTCCCACGTCTAACTATTCCCTGGCTCTGTAGATTTTTACCCTGAGTGTCTATCAGATTATCCCCTGTCTGCCATACCCGTTCTCACAACTGAAGTTCAGATCCTATTTATTTCTCACTGGGGTTATTCTAGCAGCATCCTTACCATGGCACTTTTCACTCTGGCCACCTAAGTGGTCTTCCCACTATGTCCTCTCCCCTACTTAAAATTCAGCAGTAAGCCCTTATGCCTTCGGGATTGCAATAGAGCTCCTTATGGAGACATTTCAAAGTGACTTGTGATCTAGCCCCTGAGATGGAATATGCAAAGCTCTCAGCTCAGTGCCCAGAACAAAAAAAGCACAATAAATGTTCACATTATTGTCATTATTACTATATATCCTAGAGATGAAAAGAGTTTGGGAGGACATGAGAATGGCCATCAGGTATCTGATAGCTCGGCATATGAAATATGCATCAGACCCTTTCTGTCTTGTCCCGAGAGATAGATTTGGATTGATTGAGGGGAGGCTGCTAAGAGGCAAGTTTCATTTTAATTGAAAGGAGACTTTTTCTAACAGCCAAAAGCATCCAACATTGAGAAGGAAGTGAACACCCTTGAACTGGAGTGTGATTGGACACTGAGGTGATTTTGAATCTTGGTGGAGTCATTCACTGGATCCCCAAAGCCCAGTTTACAAGGGGATTCAAGCATGAGGGGCAGAGGCAGGAGTATGGACCATATGACCTTATGGGCACTTCCAATCCATGGTGGCGAGAGCCTTGCCAAGTTCAACTCTACAAGCGCACACACCCTGTCCTCTCCAAGCCCTGTTCTCCCATTCATCCCAACCCTTCATTGTCATTGTCATCACTCCTCCCTATCCTGGGCTGTTTCCATAGCCCACTAATGGCTCTTTGAGCCAGCCCCTTCCCCTCAGGTCAACCCATCTTCCGTCACCCTTACAAAGTGACCTTCTTAAGGCAATTGCATGACCTCTGGGACCAGATAGACTCGACTCCAAATCTCAGCTGGGCCACTTACTATCTGTCTGACTTTGGGCAAATCCCTTATCTTCTTTGGGTCTCCCTTTCTTAACTGTAAATTTAGAATGATCAATGCTGACCTTAAATGATAGTCAGGAGGCTAGAATGAGAGTTGTGATGTCTTCTAACAAAGTACTGAACCCACTGTGGCTTCAGAACACCATGGTTCTAGTGTACATTCCCAACCACCCTGCCCTGCTCCAGCCCACTCACTACCCCCAGGCCACCATGCACATGGGGTCACTGAACATCTGTCAAGGTCATTCCCATCAGTTTGGTTACTCCTCACCCACTTCAAGATCTTAGAAATCCCCGCTCATCCTTTCGGAAGCAGCTAAACCCCACTTCTCCCGTGAGTTTCCCCCGATGGGTTCCATTAGAATGAATTGTTCCCACACATTCACCCTGCAACTGTGCTCAGGCCTCCAGCGAGCACCTGCCTGTTTCTGTGTCTGGTTCCCTTTGGCATCACCAGCTCCTTGAGGACAAGAACCTCATCTGGCTTATTGCTGCGTTTTTCATCAACCTAGTGCACAGGAGGTGATGTTCAATGGGGAGGCAGCGAGATTTTAAAAATATCTTGAACCTAAGGATTGTCAATAAATGTTAATTAAACAAGTGGATAGACGGGGAAGAAAAGCAGTCAACCAAACCCCAGTTCTCACCCTGGTAGCCCTTTGTCTGTTTCCACGGAAGCCCCGGGTGGGTGCTCTTTGGGAAGGGAGGGCTGTAATGTAGGTTTACTACCCATCCTGGATTTACCTTTCTGTAGGGAGGCTCCATCTCCAGAATTCCCCCATGGAACTCCTTTCGCTCAAGCTTCAACTGCAAAGGCTGCTTTCATTGAAAATGTCCAGAGACAGGAAAGAGGCCTCCGGCTGATCCTCCTCTGGTCAGACGCCTCCAGCCTGGCAGTGGACAGCTTCACCTGGCTGCCTCGGCCGCTTCCAGGAGTGACCCCACTTCCGGGGCCCCAGTTCCCAGAGCAGGAGGAGGCAGACTGAGAAGCTTGTTAGACCAAGGGCTAGAGCTGGGATCCCCTGTCAGCTGCTGAGAAGCTCAATGGTTGAAATGCAGGCCACCAAGGGGCTATAAAAGGGGAAGGCAAGGAGGGTGGTCAGGTCCAGTCTAGCCAAACCAAGCTTGAAACCACTCAGCCAGGATCTGGAGCCTGGGCCAGAGCCCATGTTCATCCAGGAGAATGGTGCCCAGAGCTCAGAGCCATGCCAGGCCTATACATGCATATATGTATGCATATATACATACATATATACCAGTGGTTCTTAACCTGAGTTCTATCGAACCCTAGGGGTTCAATGAGTCGGTCTCAGGGGTTCGGAGAAGCCTCTGCCGCAGAGGCAAGAATAAAGTAATACCGTAATTTGTTGTGAGTTCATGCACTTTGTTGGTTTTGTTCTTTGAGCAAGGTGATGTTCATGCACGGCTCATTTTGTGCACCAGTAAAATAACATATACCTATGTCTTGAATTTGGAAAAAAATTATATTTTATTTATCACTAAAGAAGGGTTCGGTGAATGCGCATATGAAACTGGTGGGTTTGGTACCTCAAAAAAGGTTAAGAACCACTGATATACACATTCACCACACATACATACAGTCATGACTTTCATCCTACAGTCGGAGTAGGAGGTATAGGAACCTGACTCAGGCCTGAAGGTCCAGATCCAAACTGCAGCCCTGAGCGCTCACGCTCTCTAGCCCCCTGCCCTCCAGTCCAGACCCCAAGCATCCTTCAGCAGCAGCGCTAACTCTTGTGCCTGGTGCTCATTCTCAGAGCACTGGGAAGAGACTGAGTGTCCCCATTCCCCCAGCACCGTGTTCCTCCCTCAGCACAGGCCCAGTCTGCCTGGAACAACCACCCTCAGAGTCCAGACATTTCAGCCGTGTGGCATTTGGCCAGGCAATTCCTGTCTCTGAACCTCAGTCTCCTCCTAAGGCTGACAAGACCTACCTCCTCGGGAGGTAAGGAGAACATGACACGTACAGCACTAGCCCCAGGCCTCTGCAGGCAGGTTGTGTGCTCGCCCATCTTCTCCCATTCCATCAGTGCCAGCACCATGTGCTGGACAGGATTCCAGGGGCTGGAGCTACAGCCATAAGGAGCAGAGACCCTTGCCCTCCCCAGGGAACATCCAGATCCATTTCCTTACACTGAATAGAGAGGTAATCATGACCCAAGGATTAAATGAGATGATAATTCTAAATGTCCGGGCACAGATAAGGAGCTTAGTAATTATTGGCCTCCTTTCTTCTCTCCCAGACAGCTCTTCAAGGACAAAGACTATAAAGTGTCTCCTGGCCAACTTCCTGGGATGCAATAGATGCTCAATAATGTCGAATGGACTGTCTAAATGGGTGTTCAGGGGACCAAAGGCTCAAAGACATCTCCCTCTTTCTTTCCCTTTTTCTCTCCCAATCTCTCCCTCTCTCCATATATATACATATATATATGAATTTATATGAATATATATTTATATACATATGACTATGTTTATATATGACTATATATATATATATAAAATGTATATATAATATACATTTTAATCTGTTAATCTGTTTTTCTAATCCTCCCTCCTCCCTCCTTTCTCGCTCTTTTACAGACACACACACATGCAGGTGCACACACACCAGTGATGAGTTTGCCTCCTCTCTCCGGGATGAGAGGTCATAGCCCACAGTGCAGTTCCCATTGCAAGTGACCCCTGGGCCTCCTGGGGCCCCATGGTCTGAGCTGATGGGGAGAGAAGCAGACCGTGGACCCAGGCTATTGTTTATTCATAACTGGCCAAGGGCAAGTAGGAATCTGAAGCTCTTCCTGTGCCTTACGCCCACTTTCATTTTAATGAAATGAAGCCACTCCACATCCCCTTCCCCCAAACCTTCCTAAGGTAAGAGTGAAATTGATTTTCCCTTTTAACTCGAAAGCAAGATAAACACATGGCACCCTTAGGGGTGGAGGGGAAGCACTTAAAATAGCTCATCTCTGAGAGCAGGCTGTGCATGCAGTTAGTCAGAGGCAAGGGCTGCATGCCGATAGCGGAGGCTGCAGCTGGGGCCGCGTCTGCCCCTGGAGCAGGTGAGAAGCCCACCTTGCTCCTTTGTGCTCACCGCCTGCCATCAAGCTGCGGAGTATCCACAGGCTGACCTCCATTCTCTCAGACTCTGATCTGGAAAGGTTTCTCTCCCCTTGTGCCCAAAGTCCTGCAGTGATTGGTGCTTATTACTTTTCAAGGCGGCCCCCCTGGGGTTCTTCTGTTAGAAACACCTGCCATTGGTGAGCCATGCTGGGTGTCCCAATACCTTCCAGCCATTGGTGGGGGTCTAATTTTGAGTTCCTCATTTCCCCTTCCCCACTCATTAGCTCCCTATGGGGATTGGAGAACAAGATCATCTCCCCAAGTCTTCTTTTCTTTTGTCTGAGCTCCCCAAACTCCCAGCCATTTCTCCAAGAGCCTGTCCCACATGGAAAGACTTCTCTCCATCCTTGTCTGTCTAGGCTGGTGTGGGAAGAAAGCTGCAGGTCTCCTAGAGGATGCAGAAGAGAAGGAAGAGGAGGAGGAGGAGGAAGAGGAGGAGGAGGAGGAGGAGGAGGAGGGAGGGGCAGCAGGGGAACTGACACTGACCAAACACCTACATATGCCAGATAGGTAGTGTCTTCAGGTTGTTTTTCTTATCTCATTTAATCCTCACCACAGCTTTGTGATTTAGGGACTATTATCATCCCCAGTTTACAGATGGGGAAACAGCATCTTGGGGATTTCAACAACTTGCCCAGGATCACAAAAACAGTGAGATGCTCTTAATGACTAACCATGATCTCCAAGGAACAATTGTCTTCATTTTCTGATGTGTAGGTTTGGAGTATCATAGCCTCTGCTGAAAACGGAGATGTTTGCTCTGCCTGACAGGGGCACCTGAAAAAGAAACCCCAGCAGAGGATGGCAATGACTTTCTACAGAGCAAGCTGGGGCCCTGACCCTCTTAAACAGTCCAGCTCGAGGCTGTGCCCAGCATCTAAGGTTGTTGGAACCCATCCTAGAGAGACGTGGTCTCTAACAAGATAAGTCTGGGACCCCAGCCCTGGTAGCCATAGTGTTGTGACTCGGGTACTAGGGCTCCATCTGAGCCCAGTCCCATAGACACTCACGTTCAGAGTCGCCCGGACCAAATGCCTTTTCTACGTTCAGAAATTCTATCTGTACATGCCATCGCATATGATGCAGCCATTTAGCACGAAGCTGTCTCTCTCTGTTTATTGACATGAAAAGATGTCCACAACATATTGTCGAGAGAAAGAAAAGCATTTTAGACGACAGCATGTGGAGTCTGCTCTCATTCATTTAAAACTGTGTACATATGTGTTTACAATCAGACAGAGGTTCTGGAAACGTTCAGCAGATTGCTACCAGGGGTGGTTTCTGGGAGCAGAATTCCGGGTGATATTTTAATTTTACTTTCTTCTTGGTTTGCTTCTGTGACTGATTTTTACAATCAGAAACACATTCCATATTTTATCAAACAGAACTGAAACATAATCTCAAAAACTCACTATGCTGTTTAGTCCGTTTTACGGTGCAGGATGGTGAACAACAGAGCGTTCACACTTTCTCCCTCTCCCTCCCTCTCTCTCCCTCTCTCTCTCTCTCTCTCTCTCTCTCTCTCTCTCTCTCTCTCTCTCTTTTCCCTCTTTCTCCTTACTGGTCCTTTCTCTAAATTCTTGTGTGGGCAGGGGGGCCCTTGGTTGGGATGGCTTGGAAGTGAGGTGACCAGAGTTGGAATGTTAGCTCTGACCCCCTGTAGGAATGGGCGTGAGAATTTCCGCCGGATAAGTTGTTTGTGCGGTAAGTAAGATCGACTGTGTGAAGGCACCTGGGCCACGCCTCACGCACCGCGGCCAATCGCTCCACACGAATGACAAAACCAGGTATTCCGAAGCCCTGGGAGAACAACCCCTCACTGATACGAGGGGAATATGTCAGTTAGGAACTAAGATTACTGACCCAAGGCTGTGCAGTTTCCTCACTCGTAGCCCTGAATAACATTTAGGTCACATACACTTTTTCATTTCCATTTGCATGAAATATTTTTTTCCATCTTTTTACCTTCAGTCTATGAACATCTTTTATTTTAAGGTGTGTCTCTTGTAGACAGCATATGTATGGGTCCTGTTTCTTTATCCATGCAGCTACCCTATGTCTTTTGATTGGATCATTTAATCCATTTACATTTAAGGTTATTATTGATATGTAGTTGTTTATTGCCATTTTATTCTTTAAAGCTGTATTCTTCTTTTGCTCTATTCTTTCCTCCCTTTAAACTATTCACAAGAGGCCCCTTAGTATCTCTTGCAGAATTGGTTTGGTTTTTATGAATTCCTTGAGGCTTTCTTTTTCTGGGAAGCTCTTTATTTCTCCTTCAATTTTAAACGTTAGCCTTGCTGGATAAAGTAGTCTTGGTTGTAGGTTCTTGTTCTGCATTACTTTGATTATTTCTTGCCATTCCCTTCTGGCCTCAAGTGTTTCTGTTGAGAAGTCCGATGTCATCCTTATGGGGGCTCCTTTGTAGGTGATAGTCTTTTTTTCTCTAGCAGCTTTTAAAATTTTTTCTTTATCCATTAGCTTTGGTATTTTAACTATGATGTGTCTTGGTGTAGATTTTTTTGGGTTTCTCCTTAATGGAGTTCTGTGTGCTTCTTGAATGTGTGGAGTGTTTCCCACCCTTAATTTAGGAAAGTTTTCTGCTATAATTTGATTGAACAAAGTTTCCATTTCCTGTCCTCTCTCCTCTTCTTCAGGCACCCCTATGATGCGAATGTTGTTTCTCTTCATGTTGTCACAAAGCTCCCTTAGAGTTTCCTCACATTTTTTAAGTCTCTTTTCCTTTTTCTTCTCTGCTTCTGTGCCTTTGTTTATTGTGTCCTCTAACTCGCTTATTCGATCCTCAGCGTCATCCATCCTGCTTTTAATTCCTTCCATTGTGGTCTTCAGTTCTGATACTGTATTTGTCATTTCTGTCTGATTCTTTTTTATTATTTCAATTTCATTTTTTATACTTGTTATCTCTTTATTTAGGTGTTCATAATGACTATCCATTGTTGCTCTAATTTCTTTGAACATCCTAACTATCATTATTCTAAATTCTGCTTCTGGTAATTTGGTTATATCTGGTTCATTCAGGTCCTTCTCTGGGGATTTCTCTTGATTCATTTGGTTTGCATTCCTCTGCCTGCCCATTTTTTTCTGTGTATAAGCAAGTTGTGGCCACTGGAGTCCAGTAGGTGTTGCCTTTGTGTTCTCTAGGTGTGGTCTATCTGCAGGCCCCCCACCCCCTCTGCCGGCGCCTAGGGTGGTTGGGTATGAGCGTTGCCAGCGCCGGCCCACTGTGGCTTTTGCTGTGATTTCTGCCTCTCCTCCGTGGGAGGGGCTGTCACTGAAGCCACAAGATTAGCACCAAGGGTAGAGGCGAGCACCTTTCCTCAGCTGCGGACCCAGCCTATTTCCGGACTTCCGCCCAGAACCAGCAGTTGGAGCCTGCTCGCTACAGTTCCGCGGGTTAGGCGGGGCTTTTGACGTGCTCTCAGCTGTAAGCTTTTGCCCGTCAGGAGCTTTAGCCCCGCCCTCGAGGCCAGGGCCCTTTGCGCAGGGTCGGAAACCAAGATTTATTGGGGCGGGCGTGTTTGCTGGCTTCCGCCGAGCTGCGTACTTCCGCTCGTCCCGGACTCTACCCCGCCCCCGCGTTCGGAGCCCGCTCGTGCACGTATTAACGCTATCCGGGGTTTCTCTGGCCGGATGGGGATAGCAGCCGTGGGCTCAACTGCGAGCCTCCGCCTGTCTCGGGGTCCACCCCGTTCCCGCGCTCGGAGCCCGCTCGCGCACGTATACTGGCCAACCACGGTTTCTCCGGCGGGCGGTGGGGGGGGGGGGCGGACTGGTAGCGTCAGCTCAGCCACGAGCCCCTGCCCGTCCCTGGTCCTAGCCCGGTCCCCGCGGTCAGGGCCGGCTTGCCCAGGGCCTGCCTGTTCCTGGCCTCCCGCTTTGTCCCCGTAAGTGGGATTAAAGGCGGGCCCGCAGCTTCCGGACCGCTCTCGCGCTTACCCTCCGACCCTCTGGGCTAGACGGATCTCCCACCGGCTTGGCCTCTGCCCACGCCGACAGAACCGCCTTTCAGCGTCCTGCCGCCCCAAAACCTTAAGCAGCCCTCAGCAGAGTAGGAAGGGACCTAATACTCCACACTGTAGGCCTGGGAGCTCCCTCACTTGTTTCACAGCTCAAAACTGTCCAAACGCCTCTTCTTGGCTCTGGGACTGCAGGCTGGGGCTTGGTTCCTGGGACCCAGGTCCCTCCCTCTCCGCCAAAATCTCCTCCCGCCACACGGGTCTCTCCGGGCTGCCGTTTGCTCCCGGGAGCTGGGCAGCCCTCTTCGCGTTTTCGCTATTCCTACCAGTCTCAATGTGGCTTCTTCTGTGTTCCTTGGTTGAAGAGTCCACTTAGTTTTGTTCAAAGTTGGTTTATCCAGGTGATGGTTCTTAAAATTGAGTTGTAATCCACTTTGGTTCTGGGAGTTGGAAGTTGGTACGTCCGCCTACTCCGTCGCCATCTTGCTCCCCTTCTCTAGGTCACATACACTTTTAACTAGAGTGTTTACCTATCTCTCCATGGACCACATCCAGCCCGCAGACTGCTTTTTGTGTGCCTGTCAAGCTAAAAATGGGTTTCCATGTGTAAGGGATTTAAACAAGACAACAATAACACACTAACAGAGAAGACTGTGTGATAGAGACCATACATGATCCACAAAGTCTAAAATGCTTACTGTGTGGTGCCCTTCACAAGAAACGTTTCCATTTTGGATTAGGAGTAGTGGTCAGGAGCCTCTCTATCACAGCCTGGCTGCTGCAGCAGGGACACCTAAAGAGAGAAGGAAATGACACAACTCTAGCCCAGGGCTGTCTCTCTGCCCCGTATGGTGGGGGCCAGCACTCCTGGTGCTGAGTCACTGAGAGAGACTTTGTCTTCAAGAACTTCTGGCGTGGGCTAGACATCCGGGACAATTTCCATCCCAGAGAGTAAGATGGAGCTTGGGATTGCAGGGAAAAGCTTTAATTATTCAGAAAATGTACCCTGTGAGTTGTGCACTGTTATTATCCCTGTGTTCAAGGGAGCACACCAGGCCTTAGGGGTAATAGGCCGTGAGGACAAGGTCATACCACTGGTGAGTGGAGAGCAGGGGTTTGAGCCCAGGCCACCTGACCCTACTTCCTGTGTCCTAATCTTTACGTTCGGGGTTGTCCTAGGGCAGGGCAGGGTTGGTTACATGTGCATCCTCAGGTAAAGTTACCTGGAATGTCAATAGCTCACCTGAGTCAAATGGACCTCTGTGGGACCTCTGATGCCACCTACCCAGGTGCTCAGACCTGATCATGACCCAGGCTCTGCAGAGATCAGAAGCTTTATGTGGAAGCAATGGGAAGGTGGCATGCCTGATCTGTCATTGGCCAGGTCACTGTGCAGGTTCCTTACACACTGCATCATCCTTTTCCTCACACCAACCCACAATATTGGTACACTGACTCCAATTTGCAGAAGGGAAAATTGAGGGTTAAGGAGCTTACACAAGGTCATGAGGTTTATAAATGGCAGATTCTGGACTTCAAAACCTGCTGTCTCTAACTCTAGAGCAGTGGTTCTTAACCTGGGTTCTATCGAACCCTAGGGGTTCGATGAGTTAGTCTCAGCGGTTCGGAGAAGCCTCTGCCGCGGAGGCCAGAATAAAGTAATACCGTGATTTGTTGTGAGTTCATGCACTTTGTTGGTTTTGTTCTTTGAGCAAGGT
Source organism: Rhynchonycteris naso (assembly GCA_037038555.1). Taxonomy (NCBI): domain Eukaryota; kingdom Metazoa; phylum Chordata; class Mammalia; order Chiroptera; family Emballonuridae; genus Rhynchonycteris; species Rhynchonycteris naso. The sequence goes on along the minus strand of CM072997.1, from coordinate 209,661,928 downwards.
GATGTTCATGCACAGCTCATTTTGTGCACCAGTAAAAAAACATATACCTATGTCTTGAATTTGGGAAAAAAAATCATATTTTATTTATCACTAAAGAAGGGTTCGGTGAATGCACATATGAAACTGGTGGGTTCGGTACCTCAAAAAAGGTTAAGAACCACTGCTCTAGAGTCCACACCTTTCAATGCAGCCTCTTCTGTGGGGTGGGCAGGGGCACCCCTCCTGGTCTCCTCTGAGGCACTCCCCTCTGCACACCCTACTAGGAAATACATCAGCAAGCAAACAGCCTTCCCGGCTCCCACCAGCTCCGTCTTAGAGAATCTGAGCCAGTCAAGTGTAGCTGGATTGGGTCTGCTGAGATAGACTAATAAAGCAATTTAAAAACAATTGTTTGGAACACACAGACATCTGAGTAATAATAGACTACAAGACAACTGACCAGTGAATTTTCTCAGGGCCACTAACACAGCCAGATCTACCTGAGCACAGGCAGATGGCACGAGACTTGGAGGCACGTTCTACAGGCGCCCCTCCGAGGGATTGACTCCACAGGATGGGCCTGTCCCCTCTTTCAATGTGGCCTGGCAAGTGCTGCCTGTGTGTGTCTGAGGACTGCTCTTATTCAGACACATACAGAATAGAGGTACATGATCAGGTTGACACTCTTCATGCATGTATACAGCTACACACTGATATACCTGTAGCTGGGTACACATGCAAACATACAGCTATATACTCTCATGCACACACCCAGATATTTTGCACACATGTACATGAGCATATCCAAACCTGTGTGCATGCATACATGATAGAACAAAATATTGGCCCCAATTCTTCACCTCTCTCTGTATTCCCATCCTTTGTCATGTGGTTTTGCAGTGCTTCCCACTGGGGGGAGCAGAATATATTTCCCTGATCCTTGGTTTTGCATTTGGTCATGAGACTTGCTTTGGCCAATAGAATAAGGTAGAAGTGATGAAGTGCAAATTCTGAGATGTGATGAAATGTTGAATGAATGAGCTAAGGCAAGGTCTTAAGATGCCTCACACATTTCCACTTGCCCTCTTGCCTTTATGCTAATTTCATAAGACAAATGTGCCTGGGCTAGCCCGCTGGTCCCAGCAGGAGGATGTGAGACAGGTTCAGCAGAACCAGTCCAGTAGAACCCAGCCTAAATCAGCCGAGGGCAGGCAAGCCACAGATGCATGGGCAGCGGTAAATGGGGTGGTCTGTTATGCAGCAAGAGCTAATCAACAAACACATCCAGGGAGAACCATGCACAGAGAGACATAGACATGCACCCGAACAGCCCTGGGTACACCCATGCATGCACCTGCACACACACAGGCACGCTTCGGCATAAGCACATTTTCAAGCACAAACACCAGCTCACCCGTGAAAGGGCTTATAGGGGATATCAGTAAGAGTTAAACTGGCCAGTTGGTTCAGTGGTAGAGTGTCACCCGGTGTGTGGTAGTCCCAGGTTTGATTCCCAGTCAGGGCACACAGGAGAGGTGACCATCTGCTTCTCAACAATACCTCCCCCCCCCATTTCCCTCTGCAACCATGGCTTGAATAGTTCAAGCAAGTCGGCCCCAGGTGCTGAGGGTAGCTCCATGGCCTCATCTTGGGGTACTAGAATGGCTCGGTTGCTGAAGAACAGAACAATGGTCAGAGCATTGCCCAGTAGGGGGCTTGCCAGGTGGATCCCAGTAGGGGCGCATGCAGGAGTCTGTCCCTGCCTCCCTCCTCTCAATTAATAATTTAAAGGGAAAATAAAATAGTTAAACCTTATCCTAGCCACCTTCATCTCTGGGAGGTTCTTTCTTGATGTCAGTGGACAGTCTGTGAGAATAAGATATTTGACCCAAAAGTCTTTTCTAGACTTCAAGCAGAGCCGCCTCTGACCCCACTATAGAGACTTCCTGAGCAGCTCTGACAAAGTCTCCAGTGCTGACTTCCTGAGGAAGGAGGAACAGGTTGTCACCTTGTGGCTTGGTCCTGCAGAAGTGGAGTAGGTGGGGTGGGGCAGGGCTGCTCCACCCATGGGGGCATCCCAAGGGCATAGGCCCTAGGTCCTCTCACTCAGTGTCCTGGGCAGTTCACCAGGTAAGCAGGTGTCCAAGCGCTCAGTCAGACTGACCCTACAGGAGGCCCCTTGTGATGTCTGCCCCTGGGCTGGGCTGAGACCCCCTTATTCCCTCTGCGATTAGAGACATGAGCTCTAAGAAGATGTCACATGCTCCTCCATCATTAGCTGCTAGGTGTAAACATGGGCCCAGTAGGGCAGTACAGCTTACTTGGGGCAGGGGGAAGCTCTGAATATGAAGCCAGAGGACCTGGGCTCTAATCCTATCTCCATCATTCTGAGCTGGGCACGTAAATTAGCTTCTGCACCTTAGTTTACACATCTACAGAATGGAGACAGTAATCTGTGAAGGTGAAATGAGATCATCACTATGAAAGCCCCTAACTCAGTGCCTGGCATAGAAGCCTCAATAAATGGCAATAGCTATTACTACCCTTCTAAATGCTATGACTACCCTTCTAAATGGGCTCCTGAGGGCTGGAGCTATCCCTAGTTTAAAAGTTGTAGCCCCAGGGCCTGACAGATAGCAGGCATTCAATAGAAGTGTTGAATGAATGAGCTAATGCATGATGATGTAGAAGACAGAATGAGAGCATGAATGAAGGCCTCCAAGGTCTTCAGGGACATGGATCAGGGTTAGACTGCAAGGCAGATGGGAGCTGTCAGCCAGCAGGTGGCGATCACGGGGAGCAACCATGGTCTATAATCCACACGGGAAACAGCCCCATGTAACAAGCCAAACATGTCCATACCTGATAGGTTAAATCCTCACTACTGCCGCCATTTTAGAGATGAGAAAACAGGCTCTCAGAGGAGGAGCCAGTTTTTTTTACTCCAAGTCTCAGGAGCCCTCCACTACTCCTGTAGCTTTTCTCAGAGTGAGAAGGGCTTTGGAGAGATAGATCCTTGAAAGAAAAATGATAATCTCACACAGTAAGAAGGATCCTGTGTTTACTGCACCCAAGCCCAGAGCATCCGCTCTGGTCCTCCGATCATCCTGTGACATACGTGTGACCTAGTCTCTGTACTGTAACCTGATGACACACAGAGCTCAGGATGGATTGCAGCCCTCAAGTCTCAGGCATGGGGGGCAGAAAAAGGCCTGTGTATGTGTGGTTGGGAAAGGGAAAATCTGGCCACTCGATGAAAAAATGTTTGTTTGTTTTTTATTATTAATTTTAATGGGGTGACACCAATAAATCAGGGTACATATGTACAATGAAAACATCTCCAGATTATCCCATCATTTAATTGTGTTGCATACCCTTTACCCAAAATCAAATTGTCCTCTGTCATGAAAAAATGTTTATTGAACACCTACTGCATGCCAGTCTTCTATGCTAATAGCTAGGATCATAAAGATAGAAAAGACACAGACCCTGTGTCTTTTAAAGAGACTGCAGTCTAAGAGAGAGACAGATGCATGAATGGAAGGTCACAGTGCATGACAGTTCTTAGTGGGACAGGAGATGCTAAGTTTATGGAGAATAGAGAGGGCAGGCAAGCAGGGCCAAATGAGTGCCCACAGGAGCCCCCTGGAGGACGTGATGTGGTACCGACCCAAACCAATGTTATCCATCTGTTTTGATGAGAGGCTCAGCCTGTCCTCTACGTCCTTCCCCACTACATTTGCACCCCACCTCTCAAAACAAAAGCCCAAAAGGTAACAGACCCTCCCATTCTCCTTCTTCTTTGAGAGTCTCACTCCTGGCTGACATCCATACATCCCCCCAGCTGTTTATCAAAGGACAATTTCTTGCCGGAGATTTTGGCTAAACAGAACCTTCCCATGTCTGTAAAATTTCAACAGCGATTAGGATCTCTTCTGACGAGGGGCCCCAGGCAGCAGCTTGGCTGTTCCTCTCTTGAAGCAAGACAAGGTGCAAGCAGGGGAGGGACAGAAAGGAGGCTCCAGGCAGAGCTGCCCGTAGGAAGGTGTAGGGGTTTGAAAAGGCCTGGCTAAGAAACAGCAAGCAGCCCCATGGCCACCATGAAAAAATAGGCTAAAGGGGCAGCCATGTACTGAGGAAGCCAGCAGTCCCCGGCTTGGGGTCGGGCTTGGTTTGGCTGTCATTAGGTAGATCCCATGAAGGACAAGGGATTGGGCTAAAAAGTTCCTTAGGGGACAGGGAGCACATTAGGACTGGAGAGGAAAAGGGAGCCATGTCCTAGAGTGGCCATGACCACAGCTCCCCGTGTGGCTCCTCCATTCGTCCATTTGACACCTATTTGTGGATGAAGATGACAGCAGAGGGGACTGATCAGGCCTGGCTTGTGAGACACAGTGGAGACTCTCTGAATTTAACTCTGAGTAGCCATTAGCAGTAGGCCGGTAGACCGAATTGACTGGCAGGGACCCCGTGGGGACCGGGAACGGAATGGAGATGGAGAGGAATGGTCTGAAACCTGGACCTGTGGACCCTGGATGTTCAGGGCTGGGAGATGACAAGGAGCCCACGAAGGAGGACTGAGGAAGAGCCAGCAGCGAAAGCCAAGTGAAGAATTGCCTCCAAGGAGGAGGGCGTGGCTGACGTGTCACCTGCTGCTGCCAAGGGTGGAGGCCTGACTATTGCGTTTGGCAACACAGAAGAGGAAATCCAAGACCTTGACCAGAGCAGTCCTGGTGGAATGAGCTCAGGGAGAAAGTGACGCAAAGGCCTGGACCCAACAAGCACTGAGTATTCTCTCTGGGAGTTTACTGCAAAGGGAAGTGGAGAAATGGGCCCAGAGCTGTTGGGGATGGTGAGGTCAAGAGAGGGCTTTTGTTTTTTGTTTTTAATCAGCTATATAATCAGAGAGCCGTGTTTACGATGGAAATGATCCAGTCGTGATGGGAGAAGGCGATGATGCGGAGGACAACTGCAGGGTCATGCCCTTGAGCCGATTCAAGGGGATGAAGTCCGGTGCACGGTGCAGGGGCTGGCCCTGCGCAGGGTGTGGTGTTCTCCACAGTCACAGGAGACAGAGCACACTCGTGGGCACAGGGAGTTCTGGAGCAGCGGTGGGGGGAATTGATGTTCACTTCTGATTGTTTTGTTTGTTCGGGCAAATAAAAAGCCAGGTCCTCTGCTGACCATGGGGAGCAGGGAGGAGGGGTCAGAGGTGGTTTCTTCCAAGGTTACTTCATCCTGGGCAGCCTGTGGGTTTGAACACAAGGCACCCGTCCCGACTCATTCAGGGTAAGAAGGACAGAGCTGCCTCTGCCTTGAGCTGTCTGTCCCTCGCACAGCTGTCCAGGAATCCAGAGGGTGCTGAGAGGGCTCCTCTGGCACCCAGACCGTCCACAGCACCTCTCAGCACTCTTCCTGACCAGGATTTCCAGAAACTGGTCAGGAGAACGCAGAGTGCCCAGTTCCGCACAGCCCCACGCAACAGGCTTCCAGCCCACCTGGTGGCTCTGGCAGGCAGGGGACTTGGCTGGGCTGTGGGAGTTCAGCGGCTGGGAATCAGGTGGAATCTCCTGCAGGTGTCCGGGAGGCAATGCCCGCAGCCAGCCCTGCTCACAGCCAGCGACAAATCTCGCCTATCCAGGGACTCTTTGGTGTTACTGCTAAACTGTGTGATTACACTTGTCAGTCCCCTTAGAGGAAGGCAAACAGGCTTCCCAGGCCTTTAGGTGCCTGCGGGATGCTGTCGCTTTGGGTCTCTTTCTCCCTCCCCCACTCCGGCTCCTATGCTCAGCCTCTCCACAAGGACTGCAGTGAAATGGGACAATGTGGGGACAGACCTCCAGCCCCAGCAGCTCATGGTTCAGGACCAGGCTGTGTGCCAGTCGCCAAACACACATTAGCCCATTTAATCCCCCAAACAGCTATGAATTCATACTAATATCGTCTGCATTTTACAAATGATGGCACTGAGGCTCAGAGAAGTTAAGGAACCTGCCCTAGGTCATCCAGCTGGGAAATGGCTGGGATGGGACTCAAAAGCCATCTCTATTAATATCTAATATTGATTAATAATCCACCTCTCTGTGCTTTTCTTAACAGGGTTTTTCAGAATCAGGTCACTGAGGACCCAGAGGACCCATCTCTCTTTGGCCAATTTGGCCAGGGTCAGACTGCCCAGGTTCAAATCCTGACTCAACTATTTTCTACCTTAATGACCTTGGATGTACTGTGTGAACCTCCCTAAGTCTCTATTTCCCCCTCTGTAAAATGGAGCTGTGACAGTCTCTTCCTCCCAAAGTTGTCACAATAGCTCTTGCCATGCCACGCCTGATCCTCCTTCTCTCAATATACCTCAGAATATGGCATCAAAACCCCAGGCAAAGGCAGAGCTAAAACATGCCATCTCCTCCCTCATTGTGGACATCAGACCTCTATTGATACAGCTTCACATCCACCTCACTTCCTTGGTTCACATAAAGCTTATAATTTCCTCTGCCTCCACATCTTTTAATCATCAATATCAATACGCCAACTGGGCTTTGCCATAAAGAAAGTGATTTGCCCTTAGCTTGAAAAAGTGAGATGCTAAACCCCTTCCCAGAGGCCTCTGTAGCAGGGCACACCTGTTTCTATTATCTGGGAACCACCAGATGGGTGTTCTATGTAGATGAGGTTGATTGTAAATGCAAATTGGGAGTAGGCTGGAAATTGACTAAGAGGAAGCAAAACAGTGGGTGAAAGATTAAGGTCTGGAGGAGGGAAGAAAATGAGGAGTAGGAGGAGAGGACAGAGAGAGTGGAAAAGGAGCCAGAAGCCAGGTGTGCACTCATGACTGCAGAAAATGAGTTTTGAAGAAGCCCCACTGCTCCTACTAGATCTCGAAGGCACTGGCTCAACCTCAAGGTTGCTAGTTCAAGCCCTGGTCAGGACATATATGAGAAGTATCCAGTGGGTACACAACTAAGTGGAACAATGAGTTGATGCTTCTCTCTCTCTCTCTCTCTCTCACTCACTCACTCAAAGAAGAAGAAGGAGGAAGAGAAGGAGAAAGAGAGGAAAAGAAAGAGGAAGAACAAGAAGGAGACCCACTGCTGGTTGAGTAAAAGCTCCAGAACAGTGAGAACCAGAAGGGCCCCCCTAGGAGAGTCCTGCCAAGTTGGGTGACCTGTTAGAACCAGGGTAGGGGCCATATAGTCAGAAGAAGCCACCAGTTTCTGCAGAAACCAGAGGGACCCAATGAGCACAGTTTAGTTAATCCACATACAAGCTTGTGCCCCTTTTACACATAAGACAGTAAGGGCACTTGGTGACAAATCCCCAAGAAACCATTTATTTACCAGGGGCTTCTTGCAAATTTTCAAAGACAGGAAGTTCACAACTTTATGAGACTTTATAGTTAGTGTGTGGTCCCCACCAGGGTCACAAGCAGATAAACTTGACTCTACAGCTCATAGTGCACAGGACTTGGAAACCTTCTCACGGGCCTCCCTGCTTCTTGGGACCAGACCTTCTGCCAGATGCTCCAAATACTACGTCATGACTTCAATCATGTCCATTGCCCAAGAGAAGGGACTAGAAGACCAGGAGGTACAGTTTGGGGTGAGGTGTCTATGGTCTGCCCACACAAGGTCTCCGTTGGGATAGAAAAAGGCCTGCCTGGGCTGAGTTGGAGTGAGACAGATAGACATATAGAGATAAGAGAAAAGAAGAAAGAGAAAGAATTTTCTGAAATCCAACAGATGAAGCCTTAGAATGCCTGGAGGCAAGGGTGAAACTCTAATTCAGCCTTAAAACCACTTTCACAATCATTGGATTAGAATCAATTAAGTCATTTGGTACAATGTCCTTCTTTCTCCTGGCTCTGGTCACAAGTGGCCAGTGTTTAAGTCCTGAGCCCACATAAGACAGGACAGGACAAAGGCCACATCTGTACAACCTGTCCGTGCCAGCTTTGGGCCCAGCACACCAACAGTCGCAGTCAGCACTAAGGAAACTGAATGATCCAGGCCATGACGTTATTCCTGGAATAATCTAATCAAAGACTCAGGACTATTTTTAACTGATTAAGAGGAAATCCTGGAATCAGACTTCTTTCTAGCAGCTGTGCTGCCAACAAGGTGCTACTACAAACACCTGCAGTTATTCCGGAACATACAGCAAGCATCATTTTGGCTTCTGCTCAGCCTGAAGGAGCTCTCGTTTTATCGGTGCAAGCCCCTCCACTGTTGGCCATTAGGATGAATTAAGGCAGCAGGAGAGACAATCGTCCACTAAGAACACCCTCAGAGCCTGAGCCCACACAAATAGCCAATTCATCTCAGTATCACTTATGAGAGAGCAGATCCCCATGGCAATGCTGTTGGCTGACTTTAAATAAGGAGGCACTTACAGATCCATGTGCAGACCCGAAGCTGTGATCCGGCCTCTAAAATTGCCTGATTGAGAATATAGGAAAGGCTGAAAAGAGGAAACCTTGAAAGGGACCATGGCCAGTTGTATACCCAGAGATCAGCCTGGGAGGGCAAAGATTGGCAATGGTCACCTCAAACACGCTTCTTCACTCTGACCGTTGTTTGGAACTCCATCCCCCACACACTTCTATTAAAGAACATTTTAGAGAAGAAGTGGTGTATTCAACCACCTTCCATCTTCTGCCTGTGGCAGACATCACTAATTGATCATGGTACTCTTTCTTGCTAAGACTGGATGTAGGTTAAAACTACAACCCAGAGATTCAGCCAGCCATGACCATTGAAAATGAAATATAACTTAGTTGCTAATTTTTCTATATAAGCTCCTTTTATGATGAAGTTGGGTCAGAATGGGAATTATTGACCTTCCTCCTATTGTCCATGAAGAATCATCTTGGCACTTGTTTTCATTTTGATGTATTAATGTAGAGTGTTCATGAGGATATTTATGGCTCTGAGCAGTAGGTTAAACCCAAGAAGGCTGAGAGCACCTGATCCACCTTATTGAGTGCTGATTGAAGGGGGCTCATGTAACTTTTTGTCTGCCCAGCAACCCATCTGTCTTCGGGGAGCAGCTGACCCATCTTTGATATAACAGCTTCTCTTCTTCAACAGTGTGCTTTGGGGGGAGCTGCTAATCATAGTATCTACCCCATGATTATACTGAGTCATTCAGATACAGCCTAATCATGAACAAAAGACCTGCACTGGGCTTGACAAAGGCCTTCTCTGAGAGTTTGGACCCAGAATTAAGGGAGGAGGGGCTGGTCCTCTCTATGGTTAAACAGTGAGGTGGAAGGCATGGAAAATACCAGGGGTCATTTCTCAACTTATGGAGAAAGTTGGTTTAAGGTAACAATGCTCATACATGATGGAGCAAGAGAGATGGAGGGTGAAAGGGTAAGAGACAGAGAGAGAGAGAGAGAGAGAGAGAGAGAACAAGATACGCCCCTTAAACAATCAAATGAGCCTTTAACGAAGTCTCTTTTTCAGTTACATTTTGAAGCTGGGTTTCTATCACTTACACCCTAGATCCTGGACAGATACCAGTGTGTAGCAAAGATCCGCAAGAGGAAAATAAAACCACTTAGTTGGATTCTTGAAGATAAACATCAAAGGCTCCCTGGGATAAGGGTTTTTTGCATCCATGGTATACAGGTAGTCATGGTGATAGAGAGAGCCTAACCTGGTAGGGAACCACAGATGAGGATGGGGCTTGGATAATTCTACTGTTTATGAAGTTCATTCCCATGGGCTGGTCCTGGGATGTTATGTTGCCTTACACCCAGGTTTCTTGTGCATTACGAGTCAATAGAGTGTTCTAAGATTCTGGGGCAAGCTGATCTCCGTGTCCTCTGTGTAACTCTCCCGGGTTCCCAAGGAGTGGGGCAGTATCCTGTACAATGAAGAATAATATGCATTCCTGGGAAAAGTGGTTAAACCTCTGCCCTTCCCTCCTGGACAGAGAGCAATGGCATCCCAGACTCTCCCCTGCAGGACACACACTTCAGAAAATAGTTAGGACAGGAGGATGTCTTCTTCAGACACCCGTATACTCATCCATGCTTCCAAAACAGGTCAGTTGACATCTTGTTTTGTGGTAGATCACATGCTAGGCACCTCAATATAGATAAAAATACATGGTCCTGACCTTAGGGAAGGCTCAGGTTAGTGAGGCATGGAGATTTTAAATACAATACAGCGTAGTAGTTTTCAGCAGAGGTGTGTGTAAAAATTCTAGAAGCCTGAGGGACTGAAGCAAGCTTCACCCAAGAAGTGACACGTGAGCTTATTCAGAGGACAAGATCCCAGGATTTGTCTTTAATTCCCAGAGTCCCCCAGACTAACATGATAGGTACTTCACACCCACTCTTAGACATGTCTTCCTGTACAGTAGAGACCAGAAAGCTAAAAGTTACATTTCTTTGACATTCTCTATGAACTAGGTTTTGCACGTGACCTGGGTTTCACCAAGCAGACAGACCAGATGGGACATGGAAGGTAGGAACGAGCAAGGTGAGGTGGTAGCTATAAGATCTTCTACAGAAGCGTTGGCGTAGGGTCCGCTTTGAAGTTCTTAGTCACAGCTGTTGACCAGTAGGTGGGTGGCCAGTTATGTTTGATGGCAACACATTTCCCCTGGCTTTATTTCCTGACCCTCCCAGATACTCTGTTCACTACCTAATCTCTGTAATAAATCCCTCTCTATTTAAACCCACTAGAGTAGATTCTGCCTGCAACTAAGATTCTTGAGTATGGTACCGGGTTCTGCTTTGGTTACTTCCTTCCACTCTAGCAGGATGTTGCCATGGTTAAGAGCATTAACTCTGGCTTTAGACAGATTTTAGTTCAAGTCCCATATCTATCATTTTCAACCAATGAGACATTGGGACTGAAACTAGTTTCTCCACCTATAAAATGATGACAATGATAATATACACTACACGGTGTGGTTATAAAGCTCAAGTGAAATAATGTATGTAAAGTGTACAATACTAAACACATAGGAAGTGTCAGGTAGACAATTGTTATTATTATCCCTGTACTTGAATTTCTTTGCCAGCCGACCCAGTCTTCGCACTGGTTGAGAAAAGTCAATTTTAGAGCAGACAAAAGAACATTCATGGCACAAAGAAAGCAGACCTTGACAATCTGCACAGTGAATTGAACAAAATGAAATGAAGCAGGAGTAAATGCACAGTCCTAATCTCAAGTAAAGAAAATCTGAACAAAGAGAGGGAGGCTGAAACAGAGGGCTTAGTTGACATATATATAAGACATATCTGTGGGATTAGAAAACAAATCAATGTGTATCACTAGTGTGATGTCACCAAAAAGTTAATGTAGTCTTCAGCTGGATTAATAGAGGTAGAAAGAAGGAGGTAGAAATCCTATTCTACATTGATCAGACCACATCTACAAAGTTGAATTTAATTCTGGGAATCTTACCATGAGAGGAATGCAGAGACTAGCTTGAATTCAGAGGAGCTTCCCAGGATAATAGCACATTTACTGATCTTTAACTATGTGACAGAAGCCACACCTAGCCCATTCTTAACTTTTCTCTCAGCAGGTTAGACTTGGGCTTATAGCAGTTGGGGTAGGCTATGCAGTCAGTCCTGAAATCAGCCGTAGCAAGGATGGCAAGTGTGTGGCATTAATGTCACATTTGCTTCTCCTATTCCATGGCAGACATCACCAGTCAATCACAGAACTTACTGAGTCCAAATCTGTCTTTTAAAATAACCTCTTCATGCAACGTTGCACTCAATCGAAGATGAATCCTATAGGCTAGTCCAAGGGTGCTCAATACATTGATTGTGATCTACTGGTCGAGCGCGAAGAAAGTGTGGGTAGATCGCATGACATTAAAAAGACGTTTGTCTTTTGATTGGCATACAGGGTAGCCAATCTGACGTCTGAACTTTTGACACACCACGCATATGCGTTAAACCGCGCTAACTTGTTCAGTTACATTGCTGCGTAGTTAGCCTTCAATTTATTTAAACTAAATACAAAAAAGGGTATAAAAGTGAGTGCCGTAGCTGGTCCGAGTAAGAAGCCTAAAACCTACCACTTTCATACAGAATGGGAGGGGATTTTTTTCACTATGTCATATTCTAAGTGCGTTTGCCTCATCTGTCTGTGTGCCATTGCTATTCCAAAGAAGGGAAATGTGGAGCGGCTTTTTTGGACTGTTCATAAAAACTATGACATTGACTTTCCTCTGAAAAGAGAGCTGAGAAGGAGAAAGGTGAAAGAAGAACACACAATATTAAATAGTAATAATAGTAACTTAAATAATGATAATATAGAAGAAATAAATTTATGTTTTGCATTTTTATTGTAGGTAGATCATTTTGACTTGGTCATCTTATAAGTAGCTTGCAAGCTGAAAAAGTGTGGGCAGCCCTGGGCTAGTCCTTTGCCATAGAGATAAGATGGGTGAATGGTGACCATGCTGTGAATTGTGACCAACTTAAGCAGGAATTGACTCTCTTTGAAAACTGGTTGAAAAACATGGAGAACTAGCCAGCAGCACCTCCTGAGGCAGACACAGACAAGCCACTTTTCCTTACAACTGCACATGCAGAAACTTGTTAATGCACCTGGGATAGATCAACATTTGTGACAGAGACAATGCTATAAGTTTATCAAATCCCATGTCATTTTTTTTTTCCTGGCGCACAGGAAGACTACATTCCCTTATTTCCTTTGTAGTTAAGTTGAGGTCATGTGACTATGTCTAGCCAATGGGTTATGAGCAGAATTAATATATTATCACTTCTAGGCCAGGCCATAAAATACTCTGGTTGAATGGTTACCCTTGTCCTTTCTTCTCCCTCATTAGTGACCTTGGAGGTCACATGTTGGGATGTCTGCATCACAAGATAGAAGGAGCCTGGATCTCTGACTCAGCACTAAGAGGAAAGCTCCATGGATTACTGCCCAACCGCATCAGACTGTGATATGAGTAAAAACAAATCTTAGATGTCAGAATATATTTGTTAATGCAGCAGAGGCTAGCCTAGCCTGACTACACAAGGTTAACAGTGTCTCTCCACGTGTTGTCTGGAACCACCAGCATTAGAATCACCAAAGAAGCTTATTAGAACTGCACACTCTTGGCTCTACCACATAGGACCTGGAACCATAAATACTGGGAAGGTCCCAGGAGTTTACAACTTTAGTAAGCAGTCTAGTGATTCTTATTCTCCCTGAAGTTTCAGAACCACTCACTGCTCAGCCACCCTGAAAGAGCCCAATTTATCACTTTATGGTGAGAAATAGAATTGTCGAGCAGGGTAGAACCCTGAGGTCAGCTGGTCAGGACTACCTTTTTCCATGAACATATGTAAATAAAAGAAACTGAATACCCATCTGAAGACCCCTTGGAGCTCTAGAATCAGCCCCAGAGATTTGAGAAAGGGCATCTTAAGGGTCTCAGCATGAGCCATGTGTCTGGAGACTCCCCCAGCCATAACTGCACACTCATCTGAGAGACGTCCTACAGAGATTGAATAGAGCATCTTCTCCTCCAGACTGTCCGGGAAGCAGCTAAACAACATCCTGCTCCTGAATCCACTTGTTTTAGATTCTAAAGACTTCCTCAGGCACTCCTCAGGGAGGAGCCAGCACAGTGAACTAGGTGATGCTCTGGAGGCCATCCCAGGAGGATCCACATGGCTCCTCGGTTCCCCTAACATCTGTCTCCAGCATGGGGTGGGTGGGTGGGGATAAAAGTACAAACCTGCTGTGTATGTTAACCCCTATCTGCCCCCTACCTTCAAGGTAGGAGGGCACTGTCTCTTACTCTCTGTGGACCACATGGGCTCCAGAGCAGAAGAAGGATTTGAGTCCTAGCTCTGTCACTTACTGAGTGGGTACATGGGGACAATTTATTCCACCTCTCCAAATGGCAGTTTCCTTATATGTCAAGTGGGGATAAAATAATACCCACCTCTGCTCACATTTCAATGGCCAGGACAAGCCATATGGCCACACAACTTCAGCAAGGCCAGGAAGTCATGTGCCTGAGAAGAGAATCACAACTATCCAGTGCTTTGCACCAATATATCCACAGTTGCTAATTGCAGACACTTCACACTCTCATTAACAAATACGTCTACCTGACCAGACAGTGGCACAGTGAATGGAGCATTGGACTGGGACACAGAGGACCCAGGTTCTGGGAATCTTACCACGAGAAACCATGGTAGAGGCTCAAGCCAGAAACCCTGAGGTCACAGGCTTGAGTGCGGGGTCACTGGCTTGAATGTGGGATCATAGACATAACCACATGGTTGCTAGCTTGAGTCTAAAGGTAACTGGCTTGAAGCCTAGAGTCACTGGCTTGATCCCAAGGTCACTGGCTTGAGCAAGGAGTCACTGGCTCTGCTGTAGCCCCCAGTCAAGGTACATATGAGAAAGCAATCAAATGAACAACTAAGGTGCTGCAATGAATAATTGATGCTTCTCATCTCTCTCCCTTCCTGTCTGTCTGCCCCTATCTGTTCCTCTCTCTGTCTCTCTCTGTCTCTGTCACACACGAATAAATTTTAAATGAATTTTAGAAAATTACATTGAGTCAAAAAGTTACAAAATAAATACCTTTATGCCTTACCAATAATAAAATACCCAGACTTTATATTTTTAAATATAACAATGGAATGGTAGACACAAAATTCAGACAGAGTTATCCTTGGTAGGGGACAAGAAATTACAATTAGGGAGGAACACAGTAGAGTTTCAGTGGTTTGGGAATGTTCTTGTTCTCAGGTTGGGGTGGAAACATCTGTGTTCATTTTACTACCTTTATAATATATATACATACACACATATATGCATATACACATACTGCTATTATATGAATCAGATGAAATAGAGAGAAAAGGAAAAAATAAAACAATACCTTGTTCTTGTGTATTGCCCTACAAGTAATTTCACATGAGTAACAGCAAATCCATTGAGTCCTATCATCACATTAATAACAGCACATAGCCACGTGAGTCCTTAGACCAGGTCCTGTTTTGAACACTATATGTATAAACCTAATCAACCTCCATGAAAATCCTATAGGGAAGGTATTCTTCTTATCTGCATCTTGCAGATGGGTAAACCGAGGCAGAAAGGTCAGCTTGCCCAAGGACACGCACATACTAAGTGGCAGAGCCAGGATTCATACCCAGCCCACCCAGCTCCTAAGCCTGTGGTCCTTACCACTGGACAACACAGACGTTCCTGAGCCTGTGATTTGCCTCGTTAACCTGTTTGATTTACACACTGGCCTTTTTAGGAGCAGGTTGTGATTCCCATCTTCGAGAAGAGGAAACAAGCTTTCTCTGGCAGACAGAGAGCACATTCACACACTGCTCCCATGGCAGACACAGCCTATGGAGCCTGGCACAGACTCAGGCCAGGGTCGCTCACATCTTGAAACCTATTTGCCACCCCTCATCTGTAAACAACTTCTATTTCTGCAGGTCCTCAGAGCCCCTCCCAGCCCTTCTGTCTAGGAGAGCTCTACCTACCTTCTTTCATGTCTCCCTTGTCTGTGGACAGCGCCTGCCTGCCACCTGAAAATTCTGGGATCCGACGGGCTGGTCTTCCCTCTACCCAGTGCTCTGCTTCTATTACAAATCAAAGCTGGCCTTCAACAAGCCTCTGATGCCCCACGTCTCAATTTCCCCAAATGTGAGTTGGCTAAAAGGCTGCAAGATCTGTCCTGAGCCTGAAATCACAACAGCTGTTCCCTGTGCTTTCTGCTTCGCTTGGAAAGAGGGGCCAGTGAAAGACCAGGCCCACGTGGGGCCCCATTTCTGGAGAATCGAGACTTTGGGGCACTTCCGGCCTTGCCCTATGAGACCTACATTATACTCCTGGCAGCTCGTGACAACAGCACATTGCAATAGATATTAATTGCTACATTAAATTCTATGATATTGCTTAAGAGAATGTTCATTTAATTTCCCTGCAACTGTGGTCAACCTGATCTTTAATCGAAACTGACAGGCGCAATTTAAATCAGGTAGCAAACTCCCTTCTCTTTAAAGGAGCCAAGAATGGCATGAATATTAAATGCGTCAGGACAGTTGGCAACACTAATACAGTTTAAATCAGAACAAGCCTCAGCTATGGCTTTTAATTATTCATGTTCTCTTGGTAAGCCGGGCCCTGACAGCAGTGTCACTGGGAGTTCAGGAAACTTCCTCGACGTGACAAGAAAGACAAGGGGGAGGGCAGGGGTGAGCACAGTGTGGCCCAGGGTCCCGGGTTAGGTCTGCGCTGTTTGAGGGTAATCTGGTTTGGAGACCATACTCGTGGGTGTCCTTGTAGCCTTCTACGTCACTTCAATGCTGTATGCTAAATCCGGGAGGGACGAGATCAGAACTAAAAAGAGGCATAGGCAGAGAGAGAGGCACAGCCAGACAGCACTTTGGGCATATAGAGGCATAGACCAAGTTTAGAGATAGAGATAGACAAACACAGAGAGAGAGACATGCAGACACAGAGAGAGACAGACACTGAGTTAGAAACAGAGACACATGAGAGCAGAGCCAGAAGTTACAGCACAGGCATAGAGAGACCAAGTGGGGACAGCCAGGGAGGGGGGCCGCTCAAATCGGGGCATCGGTCTGTGAGTACCAAGCTGGGGAACTAAACCACCAGAAGAAAGCAGAAACAACAGAACATGTCCCAGAGACAGTTGTCTGGGGACCGAGGGAAAGCTGGCCTTGCAGACACCAGCTCCTGGAACAGCTCAGGCTCCACTCAGCATTTCTCAGGCCAAGCCAGGTCCAGGAATCACTGGGGATGGAGAAAACCTGTGCGCAGCCTCAGAAACAGCATCTGGCAGGGGACATGTGGGAGGGACGGTGAGGAGCCTGGGAAAAAGGAAAGACAGGCAAGCTAGTTCGGAGATGAGGTGGACAGATGGAAGAAACAGGAGAAAAGATCAGGAGAGATGGGGCTGGAGACAGAGGCCCAGAAACGTGAGGGAAATGCACGCATGGAGACGGACAGAGACAGACACGCGGGGAGGGAGTCGCAGGTGGCAGAGTGAGAAAGAATTTTCTTTCTGCACTGACCTTTGAAATGCTGTTTGCTGGGAACTTGCTGTTCTTAAGAAAAACCTGCCTTCCTGAGGGTGAGGTACTTATCATCTACGTGACATTTTTCCATCCCATATGCCACCGTGTCTTTACCCCCTCCCCAGATTCCTCAACTCTAGAGGGGCACTCTAGAACATACATTCCCAAAAAGCACTGCCCAGGACACGGATAGACTACATGATCAGCCCAAATGGTCACTTGGGAGGCATTTTCTTCAATTCTCTCTCCCTAGCCTCAGTTTCCACCTGTACCACCACTTGAGTTGATGCACATGATGTGGTACAGAGAGCATTGGAGGGCTAGCCACTTCCGACTCCCAGCCCTTAGGTGTGGGAGCTTCAGTTTCCCCATCTGCCCAAGGATATGTGACAGCCCTAAATGATGCTAGTGAAGCTCGGTGGAGAAAATGTGAGGAAAGTGTGAGGACTGTGCTCATGAGAGAAACTGACATGGACCACAGGAGAAAGATGCTTGTTTTGTGGGTGTTTTTATGGAACTCGCAAAAGCCTGTATTGTGGTGCACGCCTCAAGCCTAGTCCTTCCACAAATTCAGCCCCAGCAGGGTTCCCTTCTGCTTCCAAAAGGACAGGGTCTGTCCCTGTTCCTCCTAACTGCAACCAACGCCTCGGGACCAGCCTGGCATCACTTTGGTGCAGATCCTGTGGCTGAAATTTGCATCCAGTCTCCTGGGCTGGCTGCTCTCCGCAGGAGAGGAAGGTAAATGGAAAGGCAGCTAGGGCTTCCTGGCCATGTTTGCCCTGTGCAGCTCTTAACATTTACACACACCGGTGAAGGAGGTAAGCAGTCTTAGCGCTCGAGGTTGGCATGCCAGCCAAGGAGGCGAGCCAAGAGTGTGACGGGGCCAGTCGGAGGAATGCATGAGGGTTTTCATGTTTAGCATTTCCTCTCTCTAGGTGGGAAAATGTTGCTGTCACCTCTGAAGACCAGCAACAAGCCCAGGTGGGCCTGGGGAGGTAGGCATGGAGTCTAGTGAGAAATGCTAGCCTGGGCCCTTGCACCAAGGGGTTAGCCCTGGTGGAGGAAGAGTGGGCATCTGACACCCCCTCCAACACTCTCAGCATACTCCCCCACAGCCCCAGAAAGCTGAGATAGTAAAACACTGCGTCTATGCAACATCATGTCCTATTCTTGTCTCAACCCCCAACTGCCCTGGAAGACAGGAAGAGCATTGGTTACTATTTCCCTTTGATAGCTAAGGCTCAGAGAGGTGAAGTGACTTTTCAGGGCGGACACAGCAAGCAGATGTGGAAGCAAATCCTACACCTGCTTCTTAGGGGAGTGTCACAACCAAAGGCATTGCTTCTTAAGTCTGTCTTACATTGGCCCAGTGTCCCTGAACTTGGGGCCAGGCCATGTGCAAGGTGCTAAGGGTCAAAGAGAGAAATTGAGCCCATGGTTTGTTTTTGTAAGATTCCATAGCCCAGTGGAGCAGATGGCAAGGTGAACATACTATGACAGGGCTGGCCACATAATTTGAGTGGTTTAGTGCAAAAGGAAAATCAGGGCCCCTCGTTCACTGATTATTTAGGACTTTGAGAATGGGCAGCAGAGCCGTAAAGCAAGCATGGGACTGTCAAGCACAGGGCCCTATATGAGAGCACAGGCTGTGTGTCCATGGAGCCAGCGCTACATGATGGCTACAAAGGATAGATAATAGTGGTGTTTATAGACGCTGTGCTAGTGCCACAGGGAGGACCAGTCCGGGGATTCGGAATGTGGGACAGTGTAGCGGACAATATCTTGGATGTAGAACCGAACAGATCTGACTGTGGGACCTTGAGCAAGTTACTCAACCTCTCTGAGCCTCAGTCAAACAATAGCTTATTGCCCTGACTAAATTATATATAAAAAGCAGGAACAGTCCTTTTCACCGAGTAGATGATGATTATTGTTCTTTTTTTTATTTTGAATTTTATTAATTTTTAATTTTAATGGGGTGACATTGATAAATCAGGGTACATATGTTCAGAGAAAACCTCGGCAGGTTATTTTGACATTTGATTATAATGCATACCCATCACCCAGAGTAAAATTGTCTTCTGTCACCTTCTATCTGGTTTTATTTGTGCCCCTCCCCTCTACTCCCTCCTTCTACTCCCCCATACCCTCCCCATAGCCAGCACACTCTTGTCCATGTCTCTGAGTCTCATTTTTATGTCCCATCTATGTATGGAATCATTTATTCCTAGTTTTTCTGATTTACTTATTTCACTCAGTATAATGTTATCAAGGTTCATCCATTTTGTTGTAAATGCTCTGATGTCATCATTTCTTATGGCTGAGTAGTATTCCATAGTATATATGTACCATAGCTTTTTAATCCACTCGTCCTCTGATGGACACTTGGGCTGTTTCCAGATCTTCACTATTGTGAACAATGCTGCCACGAACATGGGGGCACATTTCTTCTTTTCGAACAGTGCTATGGTGTTCTTAGAATATATTCCTAAAAGTGGGATAGCTGGGTCAAAAGGCAGTTCAATTTTTAATTTTTTGAGAAATCTCTATACTGTTTTCCACAGTGGCTGCACCAGTCTGCATTCCCACCAGCAGTGCAGAAGGGTTCCCTTTTCTCCACACCCTCACCAGCACTTAATCTGTGTTGTTTTGTTGACGAGCGCCATTCTGACTGGTGTGAGGTGGTATCTCATTGTGGTTTTAATTTGCATTTCTCTAATGATTAGTGATGTTGAGCATTTTTTTCATATGCCTATTGGCCATCTGTATGTCCTCTTCGGAGAAGTGTCTATTCATTTCTTTTGCCCATTTTTTGATTGGATTCTTTGTCTTCCTGGTGTTGAGTTTTACAAGTTCTTTATAAATTTTAGTTATTAACCCCTTATCAGATGTATTTTCGAATATATTCTCCCATTGTGTAGTTTGTCTTTTTATTCTGTTCTTATTGTTTTTAGCTGTGCAAAAGCTTTTTAGTTTGATATAGTCCCATTTGTTTATCCTGTCTTTTATTTCACTTGCCCGCGGAGATAAATCAGCAAATATATTACTGCGAGAGATATCGGAGAGCTTACTGCCTATGTTTCTTCTAAGATGCTAATGGTTTCACGGCTTACATTATAGTCTTTTTTCCATTTTGAGTTTGTTTTTGTGAATGGTGTAAGTTGATGGTATAGTTTCATTTTTTTGTAAGTAGATGTCCAATTTTTCCAACACCATTTGTTAGAGAGGCTGTCTTTACTCCATTGTATGCTCTTACCTCCTTTGTCAAATATCAGTTGTCCGTAAAGGTGCGGGTTTATTTCTGGGTTCTCTGTTCTGTTTCATTGATCTATATGCCTGTTCTTATGCCAGTACCAGGCTGTCTTGAGTACAATGGCCTTGTAGTATAACTTGATATCAGGAAGAGTGATACTTCCTGCTTTATTTTTCTTTTTCAATATTGCTGAGGCTATTCGTGTTCTTTTTTGGTTCCATATAAATTTTTGGAATATGTGTTCTATATCTTTGAAATATGTCATTGGAATTTTAATTGGTATTGCATTGAATTTATAAATTGCTTTGGGTAATATAGACATTTTAATGATGTTTATTCTTCCTAACCATGAGCACAGTATATGCTTCCACTTGTTTGTATCTTTCTTGATTTCTTTTATTAATGTTTTATAGTTTTCCGAGTACAAGTCTTTAATCTTCTTGGTTAAATTTACTCCTAGGTACTTTATTTTTTTGTTATAATAATGAAAGGGATTGTTTCCTTAATTTCTCTTTCTGACAGTTCATTGTTAGTGTATAAAAATGCCTCTGATTTCTGAGTATTAATTTTATATCCTGCCACCTTGCTGAATTCATTTATCAGGTCTAGTAGTTTTTTGACTGAGACTTTAGGGTTTTCTATATACAATATCATATCATCTGCGAATAATGACAGTTTTACTTCTTCTTTTCCAATTTGGACGCCTTTTATTTCTTCTTCTTGTCTGATTGCTCTGGCTAGGACTTCCAGAACAATATTGAATAAGAGTGGTGAAAGGGGGCACCCCTGTCTTGTTCCTGATCTTGAGGGTATTGCTTTTAATATTTGCCTGTTGAGTATAATGTTGGCTGTGGGTTTGTCATAGATGGCCTTTATCATGTTAAGGTATGTTCCCCGTATTCCCACTTTGCTAAGAGTTTTGATCATGAATGGATGCTGGATTTTATCAAATGCTTTTTCTGCATCTATTGAAATTATCATGTGGTTTTTGTCCTTCCTTTTGTTTATGTAATGAATCACATTGATTGATTTGCGAATATTGAACCAGCCTTGCCTCCCCAGAATAAATCCCACTTGATCATGCTGTATGATTTCTTTCATATATTTCTGGATCCGGTTGGCTAATATTTTGTTGAGGATTTTAGCATCTAAATTCATCAGAGATATTGGTCTATAATTTTCTTTCTTTGTGTTATCTTTGCCTGGTTTCGGAATCAGAATTATGCTTGCCTCATAAAAGAAGCTTGGAAGTCTTCCTTCCTCTTGAATTTTTTGAAATAGCTTGAGAAAGACAGGAGTTAGTTCTTCTTTGAATTTCTGGTAGAATTCACTTGTGAAGCCATCAGGCCCAGGACTTTTCTTTGTTGGGTGTTTTTTGATAACTGTTTCAATCTCCCTTGTTGTAATCGGTCTGTTTAGGTGTTCTGATTCTTCCAGATTGATTTTTGGAAGATTGTATGTTTCAAGGAATTTGTCCATTTCATATAGGTTGTCTAGTTTTTTGGCATACAATTCTTCATAGTATTTTCTTACAATATTTTGTATTTCTGTTGTGTCAGTTTATTTCTCCACTCTCCTTTCTAATTTTATTTATTTGAGTCCTCTCTCTTTTTTTCTTGGTGAGTCTAGTTAAAGGTTCATCCATCTTGTTTACCTTTTCAAAGAACCAGCTCCTGGTTTCATTGATCCTCTGTATTGTTTCTTTAGTCTCTATGTCATTTATTTCCGCTCTAATCTTTATTATTTCCTTCCTTCTACTAGTCCTGGGCTTTACTTGCTGTTGTTTTTCTAATTTTTTTAGATGCAGGGTCAGGTTGCTTATTTGAGCTTTTTCTACCTATTTTTGGTATGCCTGTAGTGCTTCCCTCTCAGTACTGCTTTTGCTGTGTCCCATAAATTTTGAGTTGATGTATGCTCACTATCATTTGTTTCTAGGAACTTTTTTATTTCTTCTTTAATCTCATTGTTAATCCATTCATTATTTAATAACATGTTATTTAGTTTCCAAGTGTTTGAGTATTTTTCAGTTTTTCTTTTGTGGTTAATTTCTAGTTTCATGGCATTGTGACCAGAGAAAATGCTTGATATGATTTCAATCTTCTTAAATTTGTTGAGACTGCTTTTGTGTCCTAACATGTGGTCTATCCTAGAAAACGTACCATGAGCGCTTGAGAGGAATGTATATTCTGCTGCTTTAGGGTGAAAGGTTCTAAAAATATCTATTAAATCCAATTGATCTAGTGTATCCTTTAAGTTTGCTGTTTCTTTGGTAATTTTCTTTCTTGAGGATCTATCCAGTAAAGTTAGTGGGGTATTGAAATCCCCTACTATGATAGTATTGCTGTTAATCTCGCCCTTTATATCCATCAAAGTCTGCTTTATGTATTTCGGTGCTTTTATGTTTGGCACGTAGATATTTATAATGGTTATATCTTCCTGTTGAATTGTTCCCTTTATCATTATGTAGTGTCCTTCTTTACCTCTTACTACAGTCTTTGTTTTAAAGTCCATTTTGTCAGATATAAGTACTGCTACCCTGGCTTTTTTTTATTTCCATTTGCATGAAATTTTTTTTTCCATCCTTTTACCTTCAGTCTATGTGCATGTTTTATTTTAAGGTGTGTCTCTTGTAGACAGCATATGTATGGGTCCTGTTTTCTTATCCATGCAGCTACCCTATATCTTTTGATTGGGTCATTTAATCCATTTACATTTAAGGTTATTATTGATATGTAGTTGTTTATTGCCATTTTATTCTGTAAAGCTGTATTCCTCTTTAGCTATATTCTTTTCCCCCTTTGATTTGTTCACAACAGGCCCCTTAGCATCTCTTGCAGGATTGGTTTGGTTTTAATGAATTCCTTGAGTTGTTTGTTTTTTGGTTTGTTTTTTGTTTTGTTTTGTTTTTTTGTCTGGGAAACTTTTTATTTCTCCTTCAATTTTAAATGTTAGCCTTGCTGGATAAAGTAGTCTTGGTTGTAGGTTCTTGTTCTGCATTACTTTGATTATATCTTGCCATTCCCTTCTGGCCTCAAGTGTTTCTGTTGAGAAGTCGGATGTCATCCTTATGGGGGCTCCTTTGTAGGTGATAGCCTTTTTTTCTCTAGAAGCTTTTAATATTTTCTCTTTATCACTTAGCCTTGGTATTTTAATTATGATGTGTCTTGGTGTAGATTTCTTTGGGTCTCTTTAATGGAGTTCTCTGTGCTTCTTGAACATGTGAGTCATTTTCCAGCCTTAATTTAGAGAAGTTTTCAGCTATGATTTGATTGAACAAAGTTTCTATCCCTTGTTCTTTCTCTTCTTCAGGAACCCCTATGATGCGGATGTTATTTCTCTTCATATAGTCACAGAGCTCCCTTAGAGTTTCCTCAGTCTTTTTGAGTCTCTTTTCTTTTTTCTGCTCTGCTTCTATGCCTTCATTTATTTTGTCCTCTAACTTGCTGATTTGATCCTCAGCTTCATCCATCCTGCTTTTAATTCCTTCCATTGTGTTCTTCAATTCTGATATTGTATTTGTCATTTCTGTCTGATTCTTTTTTATTATTTCAATTTCCTTTTTTATACTTGTTATCTCTTTATTTAGGTATTCATAATAACTATCCATTGTTGCTCTAAGCTCTTTGAACATCGTAACAATCAGTATTTTAAACTCTGCATCCAGTAATTTAGTTATATCTGGTTCATTCAGATTCTTCTCTGGGGATTTCTCTTGATTCATTTGGGTTGCAATTCTCTGCCTGCCCATTTTATCTGTGTGTAAGAAGGGTGTGGCCACTGGAGTCCAATGGGTGTTGCCTCTGTGTTCCCTAGGTGTGGTCTGTCTGCAGGCCCACCACCCCCTCTGCCGCTGCCTAGGGCAGTTGGGTATGTGTGTTGCCAGCGCAGACCCGCTGCGGCTGTTGCAGTTTCTGCCTCTCCTCTGCGGGAGCGGCTGTGTTCTTGTGCTGGCTCTACAAGCCTCAGCCTGTCTTGGCCTTCACCCCACCACCACAGGTGGCGCACTCAAGCCACAAGCCTCTGCACCAAGGGCTGGGGTGAGTACCTTTGCTCAGCTGCACACCCCGCCTGTTCCTGGGCTCCCACCCAGCCCCCGCGGTCAGGGCTGGCTCGCACAGGGTCGCAAACCTCGGAGACCAGGTGATGCTGCATGCCCCTGCTCAGCAGCAGATCTCTGCCCCTTCTGGGCTTTCGCTTTTCCCCTGTAGGTGGGGCTGCAGGCAGGCCCACAGCTGCCAGACCACTTTCACGTGTCCCCTCCACCCTGCTGGGCTAGACCGAGCTCACGCCGCCAGATGGGCCTCCATCTCTGCCGACAGAACCGCGTTTCTGCACCTCGCCGCCACCGTCCCTCCAGCAAGCCCTCAGCAGTGAGGATGGGTGCACTGCAGCTCAGACCCTAACACTCCATACTGTAGTCCTGGAAGCTCCTTCCTTCTAAGCAGCTCTGCTCTAAGTGCCGCGGGAGAGCTTGTTTGGCTGGTGTCCTGCCTCCCTTTGCTGGTATTGCTAGTTCCAGGGGAAATATTCATTTCCGATTTGGGAAGTGACTCAGCCCAGGGTTTAGGGTGGTTGTCCCCCAAAGCTTTTCTCCCTGTGCCTTCCAGACCACACTCTCTTCCTCCTGCTCTGGTCCTCTCCTCTCTCTCTGTCCCCCGGAGCCCTGGGTGAGTGGTTGTGAGAGAGGTTTTCTGTGCTGTCCCTTTAAAAAGAATCCTGGGTCTGAGAAAACTGTCTTTCTCAAAAACAGTATCCTTACTTGTTTCACAGCTCAATACTGTCTGTACACCTCTTCTAGGCTCTCGGGCTACAGGCTGGGGCTTTGTTCCTGGGACCCAGGTCCCTCCCTCTCCGCTAAACTCTCTTCCTGCCACGGGAGTCTCTCTGGGCTGCTGTTTGCTCCAGGGAGCTGGGCAGCCCTTTCCACATTTTTGCTTTTCCTATCAGTCTCAATGTGGCTTCTTCAGTGTTCCTTGGTTGAAGAGTCCACTTAGTTTAGTTCAAAGTTGGTTTATCCAGATGATGGTTCTTATAATTAAGTTATAATACACTTTGGTTCCAGGAGTTGGAAGTTGGTACGTCCGCCTACTCCATTGCCATCTTGCCGTCCCGATTATTATTCTTTATTACTGATAACTATGAACAAGGTAAGATATATGTAGCCCCTCACTAGCCCCTTATTCTGAGGGTCAGTGGTTTATTGACCACACCACATGGTGACCAGACAATTCCATGGTGGAAGGACTTCCATCTGCTGGGGGATTTCCCTAGAGTTTACATTATGTTAGACATTAGCCAATATAAGGGACCGCGTTAGATGTCAGCCAGAAGTACTTCATGCTGCTCTAGGATAGAAGATACAGCCAGCACTGGGGGCCCACTCAGGAGCGTCAGCTAACCAATATTAACTATGCACCTTGTGAGTACAAGGCACTGTGCTGGGTGCTTAACACATAGCTGAGAAGCAGGCGGCGTGGCCTCTCACCCTTTACCTTCATGTAACTCACAGACTCATTTCAACCACAGCAGAGCCCAAATCTTTAATAAAATAATAATAATAACAGAGACCCTTTTATTCAGGACTTACTACAGGCGGAACACTGAAAGTGCTTTATTTGCATTAACTTATCTTTATCATTACAATACTCCTATGAAATATTCATGATAACTACTTGTTTCAAATGGAGAAACTGAAGCTGAGAGAGCAGTCAAGTCACTTGGCCAAGATCACGAGCCAAGTAAGTAGCATTTATTCATTCCTTCAACACATATTTGTTGAGTACTTACTCTGTAAGCTCTGTGCCAAGGGAAACTATGGGGAGCCAGACAGACCTGTCCTAGTTCTAGTTGAGGAGATAGATTATAAATCAAAAATAAAAATAAATATTAAAGAAAATTAAATAAATAAAACAAGATTATTATAGACTTCAATTAAAGCAAAAAAAAAAAATGGGGAGGGTGCTAATGTAGAAAATAATGAGAGATCTATACTCCATGGGGCCTAGATCAGTACCTTGCATATATAGGCCTACAATTAGTATTTGCTGATGGGCTAAATGAAAAATGAGGTCATGCAGTGTCATTTCTGCTGACACCTGAGAAATGAGAATGAGTTAGTCAGGCAAGTAGTGGCTAGCTTCAAGCAGAGTGATGAGCACATGCAAAGGGCCTGGGGTGGGAAAAACCTGATGTGTTTGAGAAACTGAAGGGAGGCCAGTGAAGCCAGGATGCAGCAAGCAAGGTAATAATTAGCATGAAATAAAGTCTAGGGAGGTAGTAGGGGTCAGATCCCTGAAGGCTACCAGGGTAATTTATCACAAGAACAAAGGAAAGCCAATAGGCAAGCACAAGACAGTAGCAGTACAATCTCATTTACATTTTAAGGAGGTCACTGTTTGCCTTGGAAGGTGTGCTAAATTAAAGATGGCCAGTAGTTCTTTGCTGTTCTCTCATGGATAGACAGAGTCTATTTCCTCTCTGCTTAAATCAGGACATCAATCTATTTTGACCAATAGAATTCAACATAAATGATACTGTGTCATTTCCCAGATAGGTCATCAAAAAACTTCAGCATCTATTTTTGCCACTTGAAATGCCCTCTATTGAAACCCAGCCACCTTGGTAAGGAGCCCAAACTACATGAGATGAGGTCTATGGAAAATGGAAGCATCCCAGTTAACAGTGCCAGCTGAGCTTCCAATTGCCAGCCAGGTCAAGCCAAAGATGGCTGCAGCCCCATCAACAGCCTGTGTAGCAGAAGAACCACTCAGCTGAGCCCAGTCAACTCACAGACCTTTGAGAAACAAATGGGTCTTGTTATTTTAAGCCACTAAGTTTTAGGGTGGTTTGTTGCACAACAACAGAACATTGAAACATGGAGAACAGATTGAAGATGGGCAAAAGCAGATGGAGAGACAGGATTTGAACCTAGAACTCAGTGACTCCAAGATTCTGCTCCATATGCACCAAGCTATGTAACAACAAAGCCTCCCTGATCACTGGTGCCCTAGTTTAACTCTCCTGCCTGCCTGTTTCTCAGACTCAGATCCCACTTCTCTGACAACTCTGACTTCCCTCACCCATCTCCTGGTCCTGACCCTTCCTTGGGGACCCAGCTCAGTTGCAGCCTAGGAAGAACATGTGAGGGTCCCCACCCATCTGGCATTCACAGCCTTGCCTGTGCCTTTGGTCCTGGCCCCAGTTAGTGCTGGCCTGCGGAGGAGAGCTTCCTCTCTCCCCCCAGCCCTGGGGAGCAGGCCGCTGCCCTACTAGCTCTCCCTATGACCTTTACAAGCCTGAGACTTGATGGACCTGGTGTTTTATTAACCTAATAAAAAGGCAGTCTGGTTCAGGGGCTTAACATTTCTGGAAAAGGAAGCCTCTGCCCCCCGGGGCACTGAGAGGAAGAAATACTGTCTTGGGCTGAGCTCCCTCAACCCTGTTTTCTGGGACTTCTCACAGGGAGGCAAAGAGCAATTCATTGTATTCCCCATCAAATAGCAGCAGCAAGCCACAGAGCTTAATTTAATTTTTTAATCAGTAGACGCTCAGGCAGAGGAAGACTGCTCACTGTTTTTTCCACTTTGCTTTTTAATAGACTGTCTGACAGCACACATAATACAGTGGATCTGTGCAATAAAGAGCACATGTGCACATACACACACATGCATGGGCATGGCAAACCAGCTGCAGGGGAGAGGGAAATCTGTGTTTCGGAGGCCAGAAACCTTCTCCCTTGCTTAGTTGGTGGCTTTTGGATAAGTTACTTCATTTCTCTATGCGTTTTTAGTTAAGAGATGTCTTTCTTTATATTTCTCAGATTTGGTGAAAATAATGACTGGTACTTATCACAGGCTTAACACATGTGGTAAGGAATGTGCAAAGTGTCTCACTGAATCTTAGTAACAAGCCTACGAGATAGCAAACGTTATTATCTCGCTTTATAGAGGAAGGATCCGAGGCACAAAGTGGTTGAGTAACCTTCCCAAGGACACATAGCCAACAAGTGGCAGAGCTGTGTATCAAGAGCTGTGTGCAAGCAACAGAAGCTGACTCTAGATATCTAAGCAGAATAAAAGGTCCTGGCCAGGACAGGTAGTCTACACTATGTCCAGGAGCTTGTCTGTGTGCACCCACTCCTCACTACGGCTCTGATGCCCCATGAATTCTATACACCTTGTACCCCAAAGAGAGAGAGAGAGAACAAGCTATCTCTGAGGGAGTGGAATGCCCACTATGAAAGAAGCAAGTAAAAAGGTTGGAGCCACAGGAGATGACCAGCTCATTTCCTCCTTCCCTGAATTAGCCTTCAGGACCCTAGCTCCCATGTCTGCTCTTGTCCTTGGCGGAGAAAACTTGTCCCAACTGGCCTTAGTCCTGCCCCCTAGCTCATGTTACCCTCTGGCCCTTGGACCCTGCTCTACTGCCATCTGAGTCCAGGCTGGCAGCCTGCTCCCCCTGTATCACCTGGCTCATAGTGGCACATATATGACAGTGCCTTTAGGAGACCGTCCACTGTCTCAACCCCCAGCCCAGAGAATTCCTCTTCAAAAGTGAGCAGAGTGACTGACTACCAGGGCAGATGGGCATATGATACAAAACACAAACCTAATTAAGTGTTTGCAAAGCACCTGCTGTGATTCTCACAGAGAGATATGATAGGGTCCCTGCCCTGGGAATCCACCATCTTCCTGGGGATAAGACACTCTCAAAAAGAGAGAAAGAGAATCCTCATGATCAAAGGCAGTGTCCTATGACTCAAAGGAATGCTCAGACTGTGGGAATGACATAGCTGGAACTATTCCTGCCAGCAGAGGGGAGTCACAGAAGCAGGAGGGGGTGTTCTGCTGGAATGTTTACTCAGAATGTTTAGGATTTCAGTGGTGGATGTGATGGGAGAGGCAGTTGGGGGTCCCAAACCAGGAAAGTGAGGTGAGTAATTAGAATGACTCCTACTAACAACCCTTAGAGTGCCAGGCAGAACTCGAAGCCATTGACTTCTATGACCTCTTCACTTAATCCTCATGACAACTTCATAAGAAAGGCCATTTGACAGATGAGAAACCAAGGAGCAGAGAGGTGATGGAACCTGTCCCAGGTTGCTCAGCTAAAATAGCATTCCTGGAATTGGAGCATAGGCAGTATAGCTCCAGGGTCCACATGCCTGACCACCCTGTTCTACTCCCTCTCTAAGTAGGAAGGAAGACAACCAGGAGAGTCCAGCATGAATTTGGAAAGGGATAAGATTCCACTGTGACTCCTACCTGAGGGAGAGGGGGAGAAGGGAAAGAGGACCTGGGCCAAGTAGGGTGCTGGCATAGGGGGTGAGGATTCTTCTGCAGATAGTCGAGAGATGTCAGGATTTCTGACCCAACAGCAGGGGAATCTCAGGCTCACAGGCTAAGGAAGATGAGCCTGGTCTTACTGTACAGGGTGCTCCAGTATAGACAAAGGTGCAGGACATTTCTTCACAGCCAGGGCACAGTTAAGGGACAGCCCCTGGGAGCTGGGAGAGAATATCAAGGTAACAGAGAGGAATGAATTCCTGGAAAAGCTCTGTCTGACCCTTCCCCCTAGAGTACGGTCATCACTCCCAGCTACTGGTCAGCTGAGTGACTTCAGACAAGTGGCTTTGACTCTCTGGTCATCTGTAGAATGAGGAGACTGTAGGGATCAAATGAGGCCAGACTGTCACCATGAGCCTGGCAAAAGCACTGTCCTAATAGGAGCTGACACTCCTGTGCCTGATGGTATTTTCTTACCCTTCATCTACTTGGTGATTGATCTTCCCACCATCTATTTTGAATCTCCCCATAGGCTTTTACCAACATTTTTTTCTTAGCAAGGGACTTCACATCATTTTTGGATGTAGCCAGGGTCATAAATTATGGAGAAATAAATGAATGTACTCTCAGCCCATGCCTTCACATTTCCACTTGGTCTCTGCCCCTGGTTGCAGACCCATTTGTCTCCTCAGCTGCAGCCTCTGCCTGTCCCCCTGCTGTGGCCTTGTGGCCCAGCCCAGACCCCCGGCCCTGTGGCAGAGTACTAACCAGTCCCTCACGGGGCCCACTGCACTCTTGGCTACTTCTTTGATGTTGGACGTCTCCGTGTCCTGCCCCACAATGATCCCTCCCCAAATGAGAGTGCATGGAAGAGAGTGGAAGGGAGACCCTATGGTGGGAGGTCACAAATTCCATCCTTGCAAAGGACCTGGGGCCTGAGGAGACCTCCCTGAGCTCAGTTTTTTGGGCGTGGATGCCTGAGAGACAGAATACTGGCTGGTGATCGGAGAAGGAAAGCCAGCAAAGTGGTGCTTTGATACATTTTGTGACAAAGATATCCAGGGGCAGATGCCAGCTGGGCAGGTGGAGATGCAATTGGAAACTAGGAAACCTCTCCGGCTAGAGGTGCAGGCAGGGATGTCATCTCTATAGAGGTTTATATTTAAAGTGAATGCTTCTGCTATTTTGGTCTCGGTTGACTTGACTAATGTTGGAAATTAGCTGTTGCTAAACATCCATGATGATATAAATAATCTTAAATGTATTACATTTATTTATTGACAAATTCTAATTAAGCATTTTCCAGGCACTGGGCTAGGTACTGAGCTATAGAGGTCAATAAAACTGACACAGTCACAACCCACTAGAGCTTAGGGGGTACAATTATACATACTACAATTTTGGAGATTGTAGAGGGGAGCAAAGATGTAGGGCTCTACTTGAGGGACCAAACCTGGTTTGGGGGTGAAGGAATGTTTCTCTGACAAAGAGACTCTCAAGCTGAGATTTAGAGAACAAGCAGGAGTTGGCCAAGTAAGGAAGTAGAGGGAAAAGCATGTTAGAAGATGGAACAGCACCTGTGAGGGCCCTGAAGCAGAAAGGAGCTTGAGAAGAGGAGGAAAGGGAACCAGGGAGCAGTTACCACGCACTGAGCAAGGTAGAAGGCCTGAGATGAGAGATGAGCAGTGAGCTTGGCTGCATCACATAAGGTCTTCGAGACCATGACAAGAATTTTAGATTTCATTGTAGGAGCCTTGAGGACTCAGTGAAGGTTGTTGATGAGGGGTGATGTGGTCGAATCTGTGCTTTAGAGAGATCCCTCTGGTCTCTACATGGGCAAGAAACTGGGGGGAGAGAAGGTAGGAGACCTGACTGGGGGCGCATCTCAGGCTGATCCCTTAGCCAGAGACTTTTCTGTTTAATTCACTGAACAAAAGTGCCCCCTGTGCCTGCTCCATACTTCTGCCTTCACCTTCATTTTCTGTTTCAGGGAAGGACACCTCTGTCCAATGTTCTTAACCAGAAGCTGGGGGTGCCCTTTCTCACCCCTGCATCCATTCTACCTCCATGTCCCATCCCTCTCCTCCCTCTTTCCCATCTCCATGGCTACTCCCCATCCCCCAGACAGGCACCATTCTCTCTCTTTTCAGGCACTGCCACAGCCCCTGAGAGTCCCCTCACCCTCAGGTTACCCCAATCCCATCCACCTCCACACCAGGGCAACTCACACACATCCTTGTCCTCGTTCACCTCCATGGGGCCTAACACTGTCATCACCTGGCCTTGTCTGCCTGTGGGACCTAGTCTCTTGCTCCTGCTCACCCCTCCCTGCCAATCCCATGGCCGCCTCCACTCTTGTAAAGCTGCTAAATTAATGCTGTGCTCTTTATTTCCTCCTAGCTTTGCATATGCTTTTCCTTCTGCCTGGAACATCATTTCCACTCTCTTTCGCCTGGCTTGCTCTTTGTATTTCAAATCTCAGCTTGTTTCATTTCTTCATTAATTTGACACATATTTATTGACCTTTAAAATATGCAAAGCACTGTGCTCGGTGTGGAAGACCCAGCGGCAACAAGATGGACGTGGTCACTGTCCTCACGGAGCCTGCAGCCTGGCCCTGGTGGAGAGCTGTGTGTCTGCTCTATGCTTCCAAAGTTCTGCAAGATGGAACATATAATTTGCTGTTACTGTGGGCAGTTTCCCCTCCTAGCCCACAAGTTCTGTACGGGCAGGGGTCAAAGCACCTAGTACCACTCTTGGCATATAGCAGATCCTCATGTGTCACATGAATAGAGATAACGAAGACACGGTCTTTGCCCTGAGTGGGTGAACATGAAGTTTCTTTGAACAGTTATAGCAGCCATTTTCAATATTTTTCATCCCATGGTACACAAAAACTAATTACTAAAATTCTGCAGCTCACCAAAATAGGTATAATTTTGATTGGTTTACCAAAAACAAAACACAGAAAGTTATTACCTACCCTTTCTGTTCCAAAGTGGCTTTTTAAAAGATCAGGTGCCTATACTTGTATATAAGGATTTCCGGTACCGAGAATTAACCAAAGAGATAGAGATTTATTATGCGATGTAACCGATAAAATGAAACTCTATTATATGACCTATATAATTATGGTTCATGACAGGGCATTTCCACCGAATGGCTATTGTTGTGCCAGCTGTTGTCATTTCTTATTTGACAATCTAAAGGAAAAGAGGTCAGTGCCTTGATTAGTTAGGTATTACATTTTTTTAAATTGAATATATTGATGTTATATTGTTTCACAAAACCATATGGGTTTCAAGTGTACATCTCAAAAAAACCTCATCTGCACACTGCATCATGTGCCCATCACCCCAAGCAAAGTCTCTTTCCATTTGTTTTCCCTCCCTTTGCCCACCTCCACCTACCCCACGCCCCTTTCCCTCTGGCTAGCACCACGCTGTTGTCTGCATCTGTGTGCTGTGTGTGTATGTTTTTGGTTAATCCCTCCCCCTTCTCTCAGAATGTTTGCAGCATACCAGCATGCTGCCCGTAATCGCTGACAGAGGAACGGCACCTATGCAGCTCGGCTGCAGGACCCTTTCTGCCAGCACCACAGACCCCCCCATGCGCGTCGTTTCTGCCCAGACCCCATCACCCAGGGCACCCCCGCGCTGTCCTTACACTGCCCTCCCGGCTCTGCCCAGCCCACCACCCACTTATGCAAAGCCGAAGAGCCAGGAGACCCATCTCCCTCCAGGCTAGAGCAGGGACTCCGCTTTTCCTTGTAAAATATTAACTAGAAAAAATTAATTAGCCAGAACGTTAGCCCATCTAAACTTGCCCACCGTGCCCAGGTGGGTGACTCAGCCTTGTACTTGCCACTCTCCTCTCCCCAGGCCATCCTGTGTGATTTGACTTTTCCTGACACTTGGGCAAAGAAACAGTTCAGCCTACTGTTGAAGGGAAACAAAAGAGAAAGATGCCCACTGGGAGAGGAGATGGTGTTCATTCACTAAACACAAAGCCACCCTTATTCCTGTCCCAGCCTCACGCTACTGGGTGACAGAGCCAAAGGGCACCAATGCCAAGGTAAATGCTGTGTCTTTTTGACATCTGTTGGTGACATGCCATGCCTGGCCCTCTGCCCATGCTTCTGCTTCTCATGGCTGGGGCTACTTGGAAACTGCTCAGCTATCCCTCCACCAAGTCCTGTCTAGGACCCAAGTATAGCCCACCGGGCGCACTTAGGCTAGCCTAAGCTGCCTATGCCGAAGTTTCTGCTGCTACAAATGAAAATCAGAATGCCTACCTGGTGGGTTCTGATAAGCATTCCATGAGATCACATACTTGCAGGCTCAGTACACATCGCTGAGCCTCGGTGTCCTTCCTCTGCCCTCCATCTGCCACTGTGAAGGCTTGATTCTGCCCCTCCAGGCTCAGGCCCTCCCAGGTCCCCACCCTGCACCCAGAAGGAAAAGTAGCAGAATTTGTGCCTTGTCTTGCCTTCACACAGAGGCCTGAGGGACTCCTGTGGGCATCTCCAAGTCTCTCCATGACAACCTGACCCCTCCAGGTGCTCCAAAGCTGGCCCCAAGAGCCTTCACAGTCACCAAGCCAGAATCTCTGCCCATCCCCTCCTCAATGTCCAGTCCAGGGACCAGAGCTCTCCCACCCTGCTGTCCTCATTAGCCCACCAAGCTTTTTCTGCTGTGCTATTGGCCAGTTGCCTTGGCTCTCAGCCTTACATCTACCTAGAGTTTCTGACCTTGGTCATTGGTGGGGAGTATTAGTTTCCACCATAGCTGTCCTTCCCCAGGGCTGCCCTTTGTCCTCTTATCTCCCAATCTGCCTCTAAAAAGGAGATCAACCATGGATGGGGGAGTAGCATAGTATTCAGTTTATGACTCTGACTTGAGTTTCAATCTAGCTTCTCCTTTAATAACCATGTGGCCTTGAAGAGGCCCTTTCATCTTTATGGGGAAATATCTGCTTTACAGGGTTGATGGGAGAATCAAATATGATAGCCCATATATGGTACTTATCACAGTATCTGGTACATAGTCCCATAATGGTAGCTAACACATAGAGTGTTCTAAGCACATGTTGACTTGTTTAACTTGTGACTACCCTATAAGGTGGGTGCTGATATATCCCCATTTTACAGACAGTGAAACCAAGGCACAGAGCAATTATGTAAGTTGTCCAATACTATGGCAGCTAGTAGGTAGCAGAGCCACGTATTTAAACCCAAGGAGACTGGCTAGAGAATTTGCTTCGAATCATTTCCACTCGGGTAGTGTTGTTTCTGTGGTCAGACGTCCTGATGGCAAGGCTGTCTGCCAGGCTTCTGAACTGAACCACCTGCTGGAATCCCTCACTGCCCCGCACCACCCTTCCATCCCACAGATCAGAGCCCCTGCCCCTGAGGCTGGCACACTTGCATGTGGGGAGGGAGCGGGTGTTGCGTGGGCAGCCTCACATGCCTGTGAGCGCCTGTGTGCGCCTGTGTGCAGATGCTGGATGGGAGCGTGCCAGGGAAGCTCGTTGCCTTTTCTTTTCCTTCCAGCAGCCTCTCTCCCCCTTCCCTCCTGTCCTCCCTGCCTCCAGAGTCATTGACGGCCAAGGTGAAGCTCAGCTCTGTTTGTGCCATTTGTCCTGGGGTGAGACTGTCACAGCTGATGGAGCCAGTGTGCTCACAGGTGCACACTCACAACCCACTCAGACATACACACACGTGCGTGCACTCTCCCTGTGTGCACACAGCCATGCTCTCACACACAAACACACAAAGAGGCAGCCTATCTTCTGCACACATTCTAAAAACTCACAGTTCCTCTCACAAACGCTCATGGAGCTGTGACACCCCATACCTGCTCCCCCTGCAGACCCACATACCTTTCTCTCTCTCTGTGTTGGAGATGAGAGGGATTTGGCAGCAACATCTCTTTGTCTCTGACTTTTCTCCTCTTTGGAGGCAGGGAGGACAGGAGGGGAGGGGGGCGGAGAGGCTGCTGGAAGGAGAAGAAAAGGCAGCAAGCTCACACGCTGGGGAAGCCGGCACGTTGGACGCCTTCCACTATCAGCCAAACCAGCCCCAAAGCCACCTCATCGGGCCGAACAGCAACCAGAGAGCAGCCCCAGAACAGGGCCTTCCCCAGGGGCACAAAGCCCAGGACCAACTCAAGGGCACTGATATTTCATTGATTACATAATAATCTGGAGGTGATTGCACTTGGGCCAATGACAAAGCAATTTTCCTCTTCTCCTGCTTTCCCTCCAGGCCTCCCCACTGAGCTGAGGCCACTCCTGCACAGGCAGCCAGCCAGGGTATGTCCAGGGCCAAAGTCCCTGCATTCAGTGACCCTCCTGAGATTCACCTGGCTGAGGGTCCTGCTCTGGGGACTGCAGGGGGGCGGGGATGCCTATCATTGGAAAGACAGACACATTGCTCAGCCAAAAGAGTGGCAAGAAATTAGTCAGCCCTGCTCTCCCTGCCCTGCCCAGGCCATAGAGTGGGGCTCCTGCTGGCCTTTCAGTTTGCGACAGGAATGGAGGAGACAAGCCTGGGCAGACTAAGGGTGGGAGGCCAGGAGCATGCAGGCAGGCGGCCCGAATCAGGTTCCAAAGTGAGAGTGAGCCGCGTCAGCACATCACATCGGGTGGGCAGTAGTTCCCTGGGCCTTCCCTTTCCTCACCCCCGCAGTGGGCACTGTGCCCTGAGACTACCAAGAGGCACCACTCACCCACCACCCAACACATGGTAGGAGCTCACAGAGCTCGATGGTTCACCAAAAAGGAGACAATTGTCATCTTATAGAATCTGCTTGGTAATCACTAGAGAATGGGGAAAGTGGGAGGATGGTGGGTGCCGGGCATGTGATGAATGTTTGCAGGGGCAGCACGCTGAGAAAGCGGAGGTGTGCACAGGTTAGGGGCACACAGAGCCCCGGAAATGGCACGGGTAGGCGCCCTCTGGGGATCCAAGAACCAGAGCGCCACAAAGGCCAGGACCAGGACAGCTTCCACACAGGAGTTACCTCTTAAAACAAATCTTGAAGTCAGTGGGAGTTTGCTGGAAAGTGGCGGGGGAGGAGGATCAGTCATAGAAACAGAATTCCAGGCAAAGGAAATATTTCCAAAGGCATCGAGGCCAAGCTGCTTCCACAACTACTACTAATAACAAGCTCTTACTGACCATTTCTCATGAGCCAGACATTGTTCTAAGTGCTCTCATGTAGTCACTCATTTATTCCCTCTGGATATATACTCTCATTTGTCCATTTTACAGATGAGGGAGATGAGAAACAAAGAGTTAGTCACTGAACCGCAGAAAGGGCAGGGTAGATTCAGCCAATCCTGCATCCATACAAGGAATGGGTAGCAGGGACTTGAACATCATTCTGAGGAATTTGAACTGGGCACTGTGTGCCTGGTGGGGAAAGATGAGTCTAAATTCTGAATCGAGCATTCTGGTGGCCCATGCAGAGGGTGGATCAGAGGAGGCGAAGCTGGGGGTGGGTGACCCGGCACAGCTTCTGCAGGCTATCACTTCTTCTGCAGGCGCCTCAGCTTCGTAAGTGTACACACCGACTTTCCTGCCCCACGTTGCTGCCTTGGGTGCAGTTTCACTCCCGTGAGCTCCAGATCAGCCCTGGGACCAGAACTGACGGTGCCCACTGCACAGATGAGGACATTGAGGTTCTGAGAGTTCTGATGATTGTCACGTAACTGGCACCAAACAGAGACTGGACTTGAACGCACGTTTAAGTCCACTACATTTGCTGGTCTACATGGCTGTCTCCCTTACTCAGGCTGCTCTCTTGTAAGACACGGTGTCTGCCTGGCCCACCAAGTATATGGTGATCCCTATAAAGCATGCATCAAATGAGCGAATGCACAAATGAGTGTTTACAACATAAGCATTGCTCTCCTCTGGCTCTAGACAGCGCTCGGTTTGTATGACGATGAGGACAACGAAGCTTAACACTTAGACAGTTTCTCCATTTCTTCTGGTTGATGCCTGGTATATGGAGGCAGAAGGGAGATGGGGCAGAGCAGGAAACAGGGACCCTCATTCTGGTGACTGGACTCAGACCACCTATGACCAGGACCCTGAGTTAGGCCGGATGACCCAGCTCTCTACCCCCTCTCACTCCCAGCCTGGCAAGGGAGACACCCCTGTAGGAAATGTCATTCCAGGCCGTGGGAAGGACCAAGGAGCAGCTCTGAGAAAGTCCCAGACAGCTTCAAAGATGGGTCCTTTGGATGAGGCAAGCCTGTTGGAGAGTGAAGGCACGAAACAGGCTGCAATACTAGAGCTGTGGGGAAGTCTCACTTCTCCACGGCTGCTGCTCCGGAGGAAGCCAGTGCTGACTTGGAAACTCATCTCTGATATAATGTGAATATGATGGAAGTGCTCTTTCCAAAGAATTTTTAAAATAAGATCATATATATATATATATATATATATATATATATATATATATGAGAGAGAGAATGACAGATGGATGTGGTAGTCAGTGGAGTATTTTTAATCCTGGAGTTAGGATTACGTAATGATGGGAAGAGAAAAGCTAAGGCAGGTGGTGAGTCATCTGGAGCAAAGACAGGAACAAGTCTCACCCGAATCTCTCTTCCCATTCCGCCGGTGTCTGCAGGTGCTGGGATCCGTGGGGCCACATCAGAGAGCTGAGGATGGTGGGCCAGGTGTGGCAAAGAACCACAGTGAAGGCTGGCTTGGGCGTGGGGTGGGTTCTAGGGTTTGGGATGGCAGAGAGGAAGGCAGGGCCCGTCTGGCCCCCTCACAAGCCTGAGTCTTGGAAACACTTGTCAATTTCCAGGAAATTGGAAATGGCCTTGGAAATATTTTTTAAGTGAGTTCTTGGCTCTGCACTACAGACTCCATGTCATCTTTGACTTTCTGTAATTTGCTGAAATGGGGAACTGTGAAGGAAGGCTCCATCTAAAGTTGAGCCACTGCCTGGGAAACACACTCTCTGAAGGGCCACCGTGACGGCTGACTGCACAAAGGCTCTTCTCCAGGTCTATGGAGCACTTGTCACAAGCCAGCAGAAAGGTGTGAAAACAAGCAGCTGGATTTGGGGTCAGAAGGAAGCCCATCCTGACTGCCAAATAAGTAAGGCTGGAGATGGGTGACAAGGGGAGGTTTCCGTGTATCCACACCTGGGGATCATCTGGAGGACACCTTCCATCTGCCCTGGTGATCTGCAAAGTCACCTGCCTAAGGCAGGGTCCTGGACCAGATGACCAGCTGTGGTGCCTTCCCCATCTAAGATTCTTCAACTCCAGATGTATTGCTGCTAAAAATGTGCAACTGTCACGGAGCTAGCGTACATGCCGCCTTTCTTCAGTAGAACTCCTTTGCCTTCCACCATATCTAGTAGCTACGGTTTACTGAGTGTTTACCACAAGCCCAGACACTGTGCTTGCCGTGTATGGTCCCATGTAATCCACTAACCACCCTACAAGGCAAAGGGGACCATACTCATTTTACAGGATGTGGAAACTGAGACATAAGAGCAGTGGATTAACTGGGACTTGATCCCTGTCTGTGTGGCGCATGCTTCTAACCTGGGCAGTATGAAAACTCACCCACAGGTTTCATTGCTCCGAGCCTAACATTTCCCTGGGGTTTGGACCTCTGCAGTTTGTTTGACTGGAGCCAACAAGAGATATGGGTCCACAGAGAGACAGCTACTAGCTCCAGTAACAATGTCATTTGCCTCTGATTCAGCTCACAGCAGGCAAGAAGCTGCCCAGAAAGTGGCTCCCACATCACAACCCAGCCAGAGGTGAGCCGGCTGCAGTCACTGCCCAGGGCTGCTCTTCAAAGCTCTTGACTGGTCAAAATAACACGGCGGGAAAGGAGTGGGGTGACTAATCAACTCAAGGACAGCTTTAGCTGTCTTATCAGGGGACAACACAAGCAAAAGAATCATCTGTCATTGTGGTGTGAGGTTTGGGGGAGAGGTCCAGCAGCACGCTGTGCATGAGGCAGGCCTGGGAGTCATAGTCTGGCTTCCGTACGGGCCCAGGCTGCCATCCAACCCCATCGCACGCTTCTGAGAGAGGAGTCGGGCGGACCATGAGGGCAAATGCCAGGTGAGACAGACAGAGACCATGAGAAATATTCCAGAATTAGGGAGCAAGTGAGACCATGACAGAGAGATAGAAAGCCCAGGACAGATAAAGACAGAGATAGAAATCATGAGGGTCATGGGGATCTAGATAGACAAATTAAAATGAAAGCAGAGACCTTGACACATAGAGCCCAATCCATTAAGAAGTATTTACTGACCCTTCCTGTGTGTTAGGCTCTATTCCAGGATCCGAGGAAACATCTGTGAGTGAGGCAAGGCTCTGTTCTCACAGGTCCTTCTGTCTTGCGGAGTTATAGTTCTGGGTAGGGGAGACACAAAATCTACAACTAAACCCCAAACGTGATCACTTCAGGTAGCAATAAGAAAGTAAAACAGGGCAAAGTGACAGGAGAACTGAGACCCGGGGAGGCCGAGGTAACAGGAAAGAGGCAGAAAATGTCCTGTGGACCATGAGGAGACCAAGGAGAATGGGAAGGATGAGAGAGAGAGAGAGAGAGAGAGAGAGAGAGAGAGAGAGACTGTTATCATTTATTATGGATCTGGATCTTCAGAGTTGCTCCTAGATCCATGAACTCCAACCTTCTGATCACCTTCTCATTATTATTTTCATTATCCTCCTTGACGGGCCCTACCTAGCGTTTAAAAGATATTTGTCTACCAAATAATCTGCATTTCATAAGTAATAATTAATTCGCGTTCCCATTTTTTATTCATCAAAGATGTCTATAACTGGCAATCAGAGAGTCGGAGCAGCAGGAGCACACTCACGTTGCAATGTTTGGTGTGGTACTCCCAGGTAAATGCCAAGAAATCTGCTGTTTGAGCTTTGATGAGCCCCCTGCAGCCTGATCACAGGTAAATGCTTCCTTAGTGTTGAGTTGAGAGGGGGATGTTGACAATAGTTCAAAGGACGCAAAGAGAGGCCATGCTGTCTTCCCAGACTTGTGCATCCAAGAGCCCAATTTTCAGATGACAGTCTGCAGTTCCTTCATCCTGCCAGGCACTGGGCTGTTCTACCTGAGCTGAAATCCTGGTTACAGTGGGCTCTTCCTTAGGAGGGCATGGTCAGAAAAGAATGCATAGCATCTATCTGAGTAACCTTTTCACATGCAAAGTGTAACTACTGCAATAACAGTATCCATTTTGTCCTCTAGCTATTGGCCCTAGTTACTCACCTTCCTCACAGGTATGCTTGTCCAGGGAAGATAATCTTTCTTTTTTCTGACCTATAACTTGACTCATTACTCTTTTATTCTTCTCAAACAATTCTTTGCAAGTCCTCCATTGTCTTCTAAATTGCCCAGGCCTGTGACTTTTTTCAGACTCACTGTCTCTTTAGCATTTAGCATTTAGCATTGTGAGTGCTGCCCTCCCAGGTCCAGGAGATTTTAGATTTGTCTGGTTTGTCCAGCACCCATGGGGGCAGTTTCAGACCTCCCAGAATTGACCCTACCTAAGGCCAACCACTCATTTCTCTTGATCTCTGTCTTTGTCTCTTGGCTGCTGCTGTCAAATTTGAGTCCTAAAATGACCTGTAAAGATTGACATTTCCTATTATGTTATCTTGGTCTGTGACCCTGGCCATGCCCTTCACTCTGCACCCATGGGAAAAACTTGGCTTGAAGTTTTTGTGTTACGTCTTCCTGGGCTCTCACTCTGGGTTGGGTTGTCCTTGGGTTGGTTTCTTTCTTGATCCTCGTCGTGGTGTCTTTCAGGGTCTTCTGCAGCTCACTGCCCTACCTGCTGGCTCATATTTTTCTCCCACTGTCCCCAGTAGGGGGGCATCCCTACATGACACTCACCAACTTCTCTGCTCACCCTATACTCTCCCGCTGAGCACCAGCCATGGTTGGAACAGTCACAGTGCCAAAATCAGCACTCTACAGCTGCTTTCCTGTGCATGCATTTATTCTCTCCCTCCCTCACTTTGAAAAGCTTATGCTTCATCCTCCATTTCTGCTTATTAAGGTCCCGGCATCTTTTGAAACCCATTTTCTTGCCATTCTCTATTTCAGGGAGCCTCATAGATAACACGTGTAAGATCTCGGGGGTCTCTCAAAACTTCCAGGAGTAGGGAGATAGAGCTAAATCTTAAGAAACTCTGAGAAAACAAACATAGGCAGTGTATCTTCTAAGCAAGCATGAACCCAGGAGGAAAAGACCAAACTATAAGAGTCAGAATCTAGAGATGTATTGGGGGCAAACCAGGAATGAGAACAGGAAAGATACTCTTCCACAGCCATGGCCAGAGCTGAGATTTCAGAAACTCGGAGTTCTAGCCACCAGTCACGGTGCATGAGTGGGCACCATGTGAATTAAAGGCACGGGGTCAGGGTACATAATCCCTAACTGCTACAGGAGACCTCCCTGTCAT
Source organism: Rhynchonycteris naso (assembly GCA_037038555.1). Lineage (NCBI taxonomy): Eukaryota > Metazoa > Chordata > Mammalia > Chiroptera > Emballonuridae > Rhynchonycteris > Rhynchonycteris naso. The sequence continues at coordinate 209,619,870 of CM072997.1, read as the reverse complement.
CGCACAACAGTAACTCTCTCTGTCTCTCTCTCCCTTGTTCTCCCAAAGGATTTGTCTTATCGCCATTTATATTTCACTTGTAGTCCCTTTTGTGTACATGCTATTTTTCTTTTATTAAGAGCATAGAATTTCACAAATAGTAGTGACATTAACTTCCCAATTGTATATTAAAGTTAAGAGAAAATTCTATTTGAAGAAAGACGTAAATGAATGCAGTGTCAAGGGAGATATGTGTTCCCTTCTCACTTTCAACCTTGTTTTTTTTAAATATTTTATTATTATTAATTTTAATGGGGTGACACCAATAAATCAGGGTACATATGTACAATTCAACCTTGTTTGTAATTAATTTCTACTTGGAAATCTTGGGTTAATTTATTTATTCATCAAACATTTACTGAGTGCCTATCATAAGAGCTTGAGTGCCACCAGAAACAAAATACAGTCCCTGCCCTCTATGGGGCCCATAGTAAAGACAGAGAAAGGTAAACAAAAAATTATAAGGCAAGATGATAGGCTTTAAAATAGTAGGGTGTTCAGTGTTTAGAAAATACACAGTAAGGACAAAAAGCCAAGACTTTAAATGAGGTAGTGGTCAAGGAAATCAGGAGTAATTTCTTATCCAAATCCTGAAGGACATGAGATAGTTGGAAAAGGGTAGGAGAGGAAGGCAGTATTTGAGTCAGAATGATTAACCCAGAGAAGGGGAGAACGTGACACAAAAGTTAGTGAAGTGGCAGGTTGTTCAGAATGTCTACTAATAGGCTGAGTAGTGGGGTAGGTAGGGGAGAGATGAGAGGCTGGCTGGTTGCAAAGAGGAACTAAAGTAAGATCGTGTATTCAATACCTGAAAGTTTACAGCGTGTGTCTTTGTGTTATGTTAAGTATCCCTATCCCTTTAAAGAGATTTAAGCAAGGAATGGAATGACAATATTGAAGTGGTGAGTAAAACCCATCTGGCCAAATGTGAAAATAATTTAGGTGGATATTGCAGTGGTTCAGGTGAGACATAATAAGGGCTTGAGTGAAGGCAATAAGATTGGAGGCAATGGACAAATTTGAAAGTAGAAAGAGGCTACAGGCTTCAAAGACTGATGTGGTAGCAAATGTTCTTTGACCATGCCCTTATGTCAGCAGCCTCCCTGCGATGTGTTTGCTGTTGCCTTGGGCCCTGGCTTTCAAGGCTAAGAAGCAGCATGGACTCACCTCTATCTGATGATGGGTTCCAGCAACTCACAAATTGACCAGCCCCTATATTCAAACACACTGAAACTAATTTTTGCTTATTCTTGGTTTTACTAGAATTGTATGTCACTCCTGCTTTTTAGTTTCTCCAGTTAGGTCCTGAAAAAATTTCATAGCCCAAAAAGAAAACTTCTGTAACTAACTTCAGGTTCATAATCTATTCCTACCCTCTTCCATCTTCCATTATTGCCTTTTTTCACTTCTCATTGTTTCAGAGAACACTAGTAACAGATATGGCTCTTTGCATTTAATTGCATTCTTTTCTTAACTGGTTTTGCCCAATCGGTATCAAAGTTTACCTTGGTTGCCAAGGGGAACCATGCTATTTATTTTCTATTCACCCATCTTTGAAGCTCACCACCAATGTGAAAGTAACATCACATTAAATTCGAAGGGGGTATTCATTTACTTGATTATGCTAGAAGAAACAGTTTTAATGCAAACCACTCTTTAAGGAAACCTTTTTTCCTCCTAAATATTTTAGACATATTTTGTAGAAAATAATTAATTTTTAAAGAAAATTACATAATGTTTTTCTGGTAAGCAAAAATAAGTTAAAAAGGGAGAGGGCTAAGAGGGTTTGAGGGGGAGGTAGGAAGTGAAATAAGAAGGGAGGAGGAGAAAGAAGAAGAAGAAGAGAGAGAGAACCTGAGCACAGAGAAAGACAAAGATAAATAGAGGAAGAATATGACAGAGACAGAGATAAAGTGTGCACAGATTACTTCCTATCAGAGTTGCTGTTTGCTGTTGCTATTAAGCAACATTTTGGAGATAGCCTGTGGAATAGATCATCAAAGCCACCTTTTCTTACACCTGATAAAACACACCAAAACTCTGTGACAACTGCAGATTAAGGAAGTAGCACCAACTATTGGTCCTATAGTTTTTCTCTCATGATTTCAATGCTTACAAAGCCCACCAGCACTTGAAACTTTCATTTTCTACCCAACATATGATATGTCTTGCTTCCATTAACCAGGATCATAACTCAGTCAAGGCTGACATGTCATCTACCTTCCCTGTTCCCACCTGTAACTTGTTCTAATTCCCTTTCCTGTCCAGCTCCAGAAGCCTCAATGTTTTTCATTCTCCCACTGGTAAATACCCTATTGAAGTTGATGACATAAATCTAGTTTCAGAGATGGATGGGGTAGGGCAGAGAGAATATCAACTTCCATGTACATACTTACATGCAGCGCTGATTCAGGACCACGGACAGCGACTATTAAACCAGTCCTTCCCCCACTCCCAAACATTAAGTTTCGGTTTGATAGAGAGTAGAGATGTTTAAACATTTAGTACCAATGACAGATGATGGGGGGAGGGTTGAAAAGACATTCCATAGAGTTAGAATGCATTGAGAAGTTCATCTTCTGTATCTGGTTGCACTGACTGTGCACTTTTATAAAGTGTTTGCTCTGGGCCAGGCTCTGGGTCAAACAACTAGTAGGAATAAATTGAGGCTCTAATTTATGTCTATATGACATCAATACCTGTGATATTAAAATATATAGGTTCTATGTCTGAACTGGGGCCCCTTAACATAAAGAAGTTGGTTTCACCAGTCTAGAGGGTTCCCCATTGTGGAAATTCTTTAGATTCTGTCCTTGTATGATCTTATAGTCTGTATGCTTTACACCAATCTTGAAAAATTACTTCAGAGACAAAAGAATAAGCAAAAGGAATAAAGGAGAAGCAAATCATTTTAAAAGAAAAAAAAAAGAACACCCATCGCTCCTCTACCTTAATACAGCCATTTTTCACTAGTGTATATTCTCTTTCAGCCCTTGTTGACACACTGACATATTTCCCACCATTTCAATTGAAGCAATTGTAACATCCTCACTTAGTGTATTATTATAAACCTTTCCCCAAGTTGCTATACGGTCTCTATAATGATCACTTTTAATGTCTGTCTAATGTTCTAACAAATGGATGCATCATGCTTTACTAAACAACCCCCTAATTGTTGAACATTTAGGTTATATCCAGTTTTTTTATTTCATATATTGTGCTATGATAAGCATTTTTATGTGAAAACCACGTGAGATGACTGAAAGAGCACAGGCAAGGAGTCAGAGATAATAAAGTTAAAACTCAGCTCTGCAGTTTACTTCAAATGAGTTAAAAGAGTTTTCAGAGGTTTCATCTTGGGGTTTGGGAGAGCGGACATTGCCAGAACAGTTGGGAAAAGGATTGTGAGGCAGAGGCAGTCAACTCACAGAGACAAATGCAAAGGAGGTGGGAGCTGCTGCTGATTAACTTCCACAATTTTACAGTGTTACCTTCTCAAGTCTAGGGTTGAGCAAAAGCAGTTCATGCAGAATAAGGTACATGAAGGGGTTGTTTCTTCTCTAGTCAAATACTCTTGACCTAGGGCCTGAATTGGGCAGTATATATGTGTGAGATTGGCTGACAAAAATCTCCTTCAAGAATATGATGAGAGCCCTAGCCAGAAGGCTTGGTTTGTTGAAGCATCATCCAAAAGCACAGAGGTTGCCAGTGTGGTCCCCGGTCAGGACACATGCATAAACAGCTCAATGTTCCTCTCTCTCTCTCTCTCTCTCTCTCTCTCTCTCTCAGACTCCCCCTCTGTAATTAATAAATAAAAATTTTTTAAAAAAAGAATATATGATGAGAGTAGGAGATTGGAAAGTACCTGCCTTCCCAATTCCACCAGGCTCAACACCCTGGGATTAAAACCCTGTGGTCACTTCTCTGCCTTTGATCAACTTTCTCTGAATTCTTTCTTCCTGCCAACCCAGAGATGCATCCTGCTTTCTCCGTATTCTGTAGTCACCAACATACCTATGAACCTTGGTAATAGCAGCCAGACAAGACTTAATTTCCTCAACTCTTCTCTCCAAGGCTAATCCCACAGGCTCCTTTACTATAATCTTTTCTGCTGCTTCATAAGGGCAGGTAAATTACCAGATTTCTGGAATCTTTCATGGTTTCAGTTATTCTTTTTTTTCTTTTCAATGGAAGGTGAGGCAGCGAGATGAGAAATATTAACTCCATAGTGTGTCACTTTTTAGTTGTTCATTAATTACTTCTCATATGTGCCTTGACTGAAAGGCTCAAGCCAAGCCAGTGACCCCTTGTTCAAGCCAGCGACCTTGGGCTTCAAGCCAGTGATATTTGGGCTCAAGCCAGCAGCCATGGGGTCATGTCTATGATGCCACACTCAAGCCAGTGAGCCCACACTCAAGCTGGTGAGCCTGCACTCACACTAGATGAGCCCACACTCAAGCCAGTGATCTCAGGGTATCAAACCAGGGCTCTCAGCATCTCAGATTGATGCTCTATCCACTGTGCCATTACCAGTCATATTCAGTCATCATTCTTGCTTTAGAAAACCTGGCATCTAAGCAGGATGGTTCCTGGGCTCTTGGAATACTTTCTTGTGTTTCCCTTGACTCTTGAGTGTGGACCTACCTATCTCCAGCACCAAGCCTGAAGGTGCATCTGGTGAAAGTCATTAAATAGATCAAGATCCATTGGCTAATAAGTGTTTCAAACTCCAGAGGTTGATTCCGTTCCCAGGGTAACTCCAGGCTGAGCAACTTCCTCAATAGTGTAGCCCTCTTTCCACACCTCTACACTAAAGGGAGGACATCCCCCTATACCCAGCTGTCAATCCCCATGGTCAACCCTACCTAAGGTACAGGGGTAGGGAAAGGGATGAAAAGAGCATAGGAGCCTAGGACCAAGCCAACCCACCAGACTCCTTCCAGAAAGCACCCCATCATGCCCATGCGATTTCCGGTACATGGTCAAATTGGTAGGCTGAGCTCTCACAGAGCTGGGGAGCAAGGAGGCCTTGTCAGGGGAAAGTTGCTGACCAGCCCCTTCTCCTTGGCTGTCAGGGTTAATCAACATCAGGGCAGTTAATGGGGAACACAAAACCTATTTAAAAGCTACATTTACCACTTGGCTGGTTCCATTACAGTGTGTAATATCTAGGTGTCACACTTCCTCTTAGAGTGTCTGTCTCAATGTTTCTTCGAGCTTCTGGGGTTAGGAAGTCACAGACAAGAGCCAGCTGAGGAAGACTCCTCCAAATCTGCCCACCCCCATCCTCACAGTAGGCTTCTCTGCAGGGTCCCCGGCACATGGCACAGCTAGAGAGGGGAAAGTCCTGGAGTAGAGCACAACAGTGGACACTATGAGCACATGGATGTCCTCAACAGACAGGAAGATTTCTTGCTCCCTGCTTTGACAGCCATGGTTCCAAATCTATGACCCGCCCATATCTGAGAATCTAGATTGCAATGGGGTTTAATCTATTGGGTTGGGACCTCAGTTTCCCCAACTTTTTCTTAAAGTGCAAAGGAGCAGGATATTTTCCATGGCTTCCTGACATGTGCACATCTTATTGCCACCCCTGAGTCTCTCTAACTAAGGATCTGACTGGAGGCAGAAGAAAAGCTGGAGGTTCCATTGGAAGAGATCCACAGCCCTGTCTACCTACCTCATAAGTTTGCCATCTACCTGTCTACCTACCCCACAAGTTTGCCCTCTACCTGTCTACCTACCCCACAAGTCTGCTATCTGTCTGTCAACCTACCCCACACAAGTCTGCCATCTGTCTGTCTACCTACCCTACAAGTCTGCCATTTACCTGTCTACCTACCCCATAAGTCTGCCATCTACCTGTCTACCTACCCCATAAGTCCGCCATCTACCTGTCTACCTACCCCATAAGTCTGCCATCTACCTGTCTACCTACCTCACAAGCTCTTTCCATTTATACTGTCCCACCTTTCCCATCACCACTGAAGCATTTTATATCCTTTAAGTCAAAAGTGTTCACTTGCTTGTCCCTGACCAGCCACGTGCCAAGACTGATCTAGGAATATATAATCTTCACTCTAATGGGTACACTCTGGGAGTTTAAAGGAAACCCATGCTGTGATTGCCAAAAGTGACTTTTTCCATTTGTCCAATAAATATTTTTTTAGTATCTAGTATGTGCCAGGCACTGCACTTGAGCCTTGCAGCAGAGCCCTCTGGCTGTCCTTCACTTCTCCCCCGTAAGTGGCATGGGCACCCTTTGGATCAGCCTGAAAAGAAAGCTTTTTCCTCCAGATGAGCAAAAGATCCATCTCCCTCCTACTCAGACACTTCCCAGCACTCACCTTCCACGTGTGTGGCCAGCTGACATTTCTCTGGAAGAGGTCTGGTGAGCGTGTCAGCTCAGGTGGGTGAAGGAGGCCTGCTATGCATGCAGGCCTTCCCTGAGACTGAGTGCTTGGAATCTAGACTTCCCAATGGCCATCAGCTGCTCCACCATCAGCCACTTCCAAAGAGCAGTTGTGTGTGCTGGGGAGGAGAAGGGGCCCCATCTCTCAGGAGATGCTAGAAATGTTCTGAGTAACTGTAACCTTGCATTGGGTGGATCTCACTGGCACAAGAGGCTCACCTGCCCTGTGAGGGCATTGGATGCCCACATATCTGGTCACTCCCGACAGCATCTGTCCACCCACCTGCTCAATGGGCATCTTTCCATCTTGCACACAATTGCGTCACAGTGCAAACAGAAAGCCTAGCTTCCACTCCTGCAGCCAGGCAGAGGCTGCACAGTGCTGCCCACACAGCGCATGTCCCCAGACAGGGCGGAGAAGCACGAAGCACAGCATACTGGGGTCAGGAGGTGCAGGGCCACATCCAGACAGCCTTAACTCACTGGGTAACCTTGGAAGTGCCTTCCTCTCTAGAGCCTCGGGTCTCCTTAATGAAATGAGGGGCAGGGCTAAACCAGTGGCTTTATAGTGGTTTTCCATGGGCCCTAACATCCCCTAAAGACAACAGGGAGGCCAAGGAGCAAGGATTTGAGCTTTCTAAACTCCGCTTCAACTAAAGTAGCACCTCTTTTTTTTTTTTAATTTTTTTTTAATTTTTTTTTTTTATTTTATTCATTTTAGAGAGGAGACACAGAGTGTGTGAGAGAGAGAAAGAGAGAAAGGGGGGAGGAGCTGGAAGCATCAACTCCCATATGTGCCTTGACCAGACCAGTGCAGGGTTTTGAACTGGCGACCTCAGTGTTCCCAAGTTGATGCTTTATCTACTGCGCCACCACAGGTCAGGCAGCACCTCTTTTATCTGCTTTTTAGATAGAGCTTCTGCAGGAAAGGGGGAAAAAGGCTTATCACTAACAGCAAGTCTGAAAACCACCGGAGAGATAGTTCCTAAGGTCCTTCTGGCTCTGACACTTTATGATTTATGAGTAAAATAACTAATACATATGAGAAGGTCTAGAACATGGTAGGCATGCAATAAATAGGCTCCATTATTACTGTTTTGTTCTACATGTGTCATGGGAGCTCCTGATAAATGCTCAGCTGGAATCCAGAGACCAGGCTTACATCATTCTCTCATCTTCAAGTCAAAGGACCACACTTAAGAGACTCAAAAACCATGTATTGGTGAATAAATGGAGGGAGGAAGGAAGGCAGAGAGTGCAGGAAGGGGGCAAGTGCCAAGCCAGCTTTAGGGACGGGAGCCCTCAGGGCTCAGGTTCCCAGGGAGAAGAGGTGAGCACCCCTCAATGGGCTTCCTTGGAGCCAACCCCACCATTTAGGCCTTACACACTGGTCGCCATGGAGACAGGTGAGGCTGGGCCCAGGGCACTGGTCTCTCTGCCAGAGGCAGCATCTTTTCCTCTTGATTGTGCCCAATTTAAGAAGAAATAAGCAGGGAGATGGCACTGCTCTCACCCCAACCCCCTACTGCTTCCTCTCTGCCCCCTGCTTACCTCCAGGACTTCCCGGTCAGCACAAGGCCAGGCTCCTGGGGATGGAAGTCCCGGCATGGTGTGAGGCTCACATGTTGAGTGAGTGTGTGCAGGGAGTGGGGCAGTCTCCTCAGAGAAGGCAGGTTAGGAAGGGCGGGTGAGAGGGCGGGACGTGATCTAGAGAGCTGGGCGGGGGGGGGGGGTGATCAGAGTGGAGCTTGAAGAGGGGGTTCTGCAGGCTGTGGAATGTGGAACCGAGGGGAGGAGGTGGGAGGCTGTCAGAGTAATTCAAGTGAGAGAGAATGAAGGCCTGGCGCAGGGCAATGTCAGCGGAAGTGGGCTAAAAGAACTAGCCTGGAGTTACGAGCGAGTGGCAGACGGTGGATTTGTTCATCAGATCAAAAGCCTCAGAATCTCAGTGCATAAAGGAATCTTCAAGAACCCCTAGTCTGGCTTTCCCAAAATGCCTTCCCTGGAAAACGGGTCCCATTAAAGAAGCTCCACGAAAAATAAAGGGACTCTTGAGTTGACTCAGAATAGACCCCCTAAGTGATTCCTACATTGTTGGGTTCTTGACTTGGCTGCTTAGTGGGCTCAACTGAAAAGACTGAAAATGAAAATACTGATCCAGGGGCCCCACTGTCAGAAATTCTGGCTTTGTTGGTCTGGAGTGTGGCCTGAGCATTGGTGCTTTTAAAAGCCCAGGTGACTCCAGTGTGCTCCATGGTTGAGAACACTACTGTAAGCCACAGACTAGCATGCTGCTTGTCACTTCCTAAGGGCTCAACTTGAGGTTGCCACTCAACGTTGTAGGGCAGAGAGGGGGCATCTCTCAGGACCTGGAGTTAATGTACTGAGAAGGAAACATAGGTCAGGCCTAGTGGGATGACTCTAGGGTCCCTCAGTGGGGCTCACAGGTCAGACAGGTGGTTGGTCCCCAGAGCCTTTGCCTGTGACCAGGAGGCAGAGTCCTGGGGGGAGGGGTGCCTTGACACCCAGGTTTGGGAGAAAGTGTGCTGGCCCTCAAGGTTCCAGCATCTGTGCTTTTCAAATGAAGACATTGCCACCTGCCAAGTGGAAGGTTTGTAGGGCTAAATGACTTAATATTTTTGGAGTGAAGGAACAAAACTGCCGCAGGACACTGCTGCTTTTCACACTGTAATTGATGGGGCCCACTCTTTTCTGCCGTGAAAGCACAACCTGTAGCTATTTTTCTTTTTTTTAACCAAACACCGCTGAATGTGAAACATCGATTTTTTTTTTAAACTTCATTTCAAACTGAGAAATATCTTGATCTTAGAAGTCAATCACCTCAAGTGTCATAGTAACTTCCGCTGGTACCATTGTATGGCGAAGAAGGACTCCAGGGAGCAGATTTCCCCCCTCCCCTCTACCTTCTACCCCGGCTCCTGTCCCCCCATCCCCCATCTCCAGCCCAGCAATGACTGCCTGAAGTAGAGGAACCTTCCAGTTCTTCAGAAGGACACATGAGGACCATCTGTCTTGCATGGCTGTCAGCCTCTCTTCTGGGAGGGTCCAATAAACCCCTCACTGCCCTTCCGACCAGGCCTAGGCCCTAAATACATCATGACCTGGGCAGGAAGGACGCTTAGAACTTCTGTCCCACTTGGTCACTCAGGGCCACCTCATACAGTTGTGATGGCTGCTCCCTACACAATTCTGCAGAATGTGTCCCCATTAGTGCCACTCGCCTGCTATTTCAAGTCAGTTCGTGACTACTGTCTTATTGCCTGCAGGTAAAGTCCAAATTTTACAGCATGGCCCCAGGAACCTGCCCGATCTTCCTACCCAGCTACTTCACACTTTATCCTTCTTATCTCTAGCCCTGGTCTTACTAGATTGACATCCTTTTTCCCCAAGAAGCATGTTTTCTCTGGCCATGCCTTGCCCACATCTTACGTTTCTGCCTATAATACTCTCCTCCCTTCCTTCTTAACCAACGTGGGCGAACTCTGCACCTTGTTCAGCTCTCAACTCAAATATCACTTCCTCCAGGAAAACCTCCCTGATTCCCACACCCTATTGGGTCCCCCTGTTGTGTGCTCTGTGGCATCTTTTACTTCTCTTGACACAAAGTGTCACCTCATGTAATCACAATTTATCCTTCTCTGCTTGAAGGGAAGCTTGGAGGGCAGTGACTGTGGTCTCTTATTTACTGTCATATCTCTGGTGCCAGCCTGGACACTGGAATGTGCAGGGGTTCAATTAATTTGTTCTGAATGAATGAATGAATGAATGAATTGTTGTGAGAGGGCTCCTTGCCTTGTGTATGGTACAGTGCCCCCTCACTTCCCAGCATGTTTGTTTAACCTGTACCTCAGCTTCCCTGACTAGCCTGCCTGCCCCAAACTCTACCCTTCTTGACTATAGCTCTGGCACCTACCAAGCCCTTTCCTGTTCTCTCTCTCAAAGCAGAGCAGACACCTGTATCCTGGTCCCCAAACAGATTGATTAGATCATAGCCAAGATGTTGATGTCATTGACTTCAGCTACAGCTGAATGCCTGCGGGTCCCTAGACTCTCCCTGCCTGACCTCACCCTCTAGGTCACAAGAGCAAAGAGCAAAGTGCTTTGCAGGGTTATTCATTGAAATTGCACAGCAACCCCTGGAGTGAATGTTGTTGTAGTTATCATCATCACCATTATTATTCCCATTCTATAGATGAGGAACAGAGGAGTTAGGTGACTTGCCCAATGTCACACAGTATGCTGTGGCTGTGCTAGAATTTGAACATAGAACAGACTGACTCCAAAGCCTATGCTTTTACCAAAGCCCCTGAACTCGGCTCAACTTTGCTGCACAGTGTTGGACTCAGGGCCTTAAACAGTGGACTAGCCCTCCAGGGCCTGCCTTCCTAGGCCCCCACTGTCCTCAGTGTCCACTGGCTCTGGAAAAAGGTCCCAGGAAGTCTGTGGCCCAAGGCTGAGAATTTTACACCTGCTTTCCCAGCAGGGCCTGTCCTCTTGGCCTGTGTCCCTCCTCCCAGCCTTGAGCAGGCACAGATGACTGCTGCACGCCGTCTCTCCCCAGACAATCCTTCAGACGCAGTCAGAGTGCCCCTCAATTTTCCTCTCCATGTCACCACACTTTCTCAGCACTGGCAGTGTCACCTTGGACTGAGAAGGTACAAACAGTCCTGCAGTCACAGGAAAAAATAGGCAAAGAAATTGCATTTCCTTTGAGACCATTGTGAAATGTGTGACTTGCTTTGTGCTGAATTGCTTTAACTGTGTCTTGTGGGACAAAGATTCCATTTGTGTTGTAAATTTGAAGGCCATTGATGAAGGCAAAGGAGCTGACTGGGAGAGAGGATACCTGGGTTCCAATCCCAGCTTTGTCATCAACCCGTTTAAAAACCTTCAGTGGCTCTATTGGTCTTAGATGATTTCCAAACTCCTTAGGGGTGGGTTGAAGGTGGGGGGGTACAACATCCTACACCATTAGGGTCCAGCCATTTCTCATGTATGGCTCTTTGGGTGAATGTTTCACCCCAGCCACAATGAGTTTCCCTCCATTCCTCTGAAGATTATGCTCTCTCCCCTACCTGACTCTCACAAATGCCCAAGGAGCTGTCTTTTTCTCCCTCTTTGCCCAGAAAATCCTTACTCATCCTTTAACCTAAATATTAACTCCTCTAGGAAATATTCTATTATCATCACCTGTAGGTGAGGTCAAGTTGCTGATAGATGTCCTCTAGTGGAGTAGGTATTGCGATTTAATGCATTTTCTCTGTTTAATCATCTAACCATCTACCATGTAAGCTTCAAGAGGGCTACACTTCACCTTTCTTGCTCACCATTGTTTCTCTAGCACCTGACACAGTGCCTGACACACAGTGGGTATTCTAAAGGTATATACTGCATAAATGAATGACTAAACAAATCAGTCAGGAACCCTAGCTACGAACAATGAAATCAACTGTGCTTGATTTAGGGAGAAAAGGCATTTATTGAAAGGCTCTTGGGTAGTCACATAATCAGAGCAAGTTCTGGAGAGCCAGGCTTAGGGTCACACAGCAGAACAATGGCAAGCTACACAACAGAAATTGTTTAGTAAGAATACCACTCCCACTTTTCATAACATCAAGCCCTTAGAGCTGAGACCACCACCATCCCCAACCACAGACTCTTGACCCCTCCAACAACAATTGTGTCCCTGTTCCTCTGGACACTTGAACTGTCTGCCCCTTCTTTCTGCTTCTTCATGTTATTAACTTTTGATTGAGAGACTAAGGTTGGTGGCCTGATGGGCAGAGCTCGGGTCAAGTGACCACATCTTAGCTGTAAGAGATCCTGGGAAAGGGAAGACTTGACATTTTCCTTTTCTTGAGTGTGGGATGAGCTGTTTTCCATCAAGAATAATCAGGTGGAGAATTCCCAGAAAGGGGTATTCCTATGAATGGGGTACACGTGCTGATTAGTTTACAAGAATGGGAACCCTCTACCACAGTGATCAAATGAGTAAGTCAATACATCAATGGCCTTGGGTAATTTCCTTCCCCTGTCGCTGCCTCAGTTTCCTCATCTGGAAAAGGAAAGCATGTTAGTCTTTCAGTTTCCCCTGTGGCATTCATTAACATTCTAGGATCCTGGGCTTGAGTTGTTTATTCACCCTCAACCTGATGGCACAAAGGGCACAACAGCTCTAGGGAAAGAAGCATCTCCTGAAAGCTCTCCTATCAACCAGAACGAGCTGGTTATATCCCAGTAACAAATGACCCCAAATCCCAGGAACTTCGCCTACCAGAGGAGGCTGCCCCAATAAGAGGATTCACTATACAGAAATGGGAGGTTCTTCACTCACAGCTATTGGTACTCTCTTCAACTCATAGGATGCAGGGTTGCCTTAAATTCTTCTGAAGGAGCGTTAGGTCAGCAAGGCTAAAAAACTAGCTGTTCCACTGAAGTGGTCAAATTCAAAGGTGGTAGCTTCACAGAGGAGGGGATTATCAGAAGTATTGCTGATGATGATTCATTTATTTGTCCATTCATTGAAGAAACATTTATGGAGCCACCACTGTGGGTCAGGTACTATGCTAGCCACTGGGGAATGATGGGGAACAGGTCAGAGAAGGTTGTCTTTGGGCTTATATTCTCATGGGGAAGACAGAGAAGAAACAGGTAAATAAATAATTAAGCAAGACGCTTTCAGGCAGTGATGAATGCTGTATCGATGTCAAACAGAGTGCTGCGGCAGGGCAGCTGGTGTGTGGGTGAGGGGCATTTTAGCAGTGGTGGTCAGGGAAATCCCTTCTGAGATGACATTTAAGCTGAAATCTGATTAATAAGGAGAGGAAGGAGCAAGCCAGTCAGAAGGAACAGCCAGGTGAGAGACTAAAAGGGGGAACAAGTATGGCTGGAGTACTATGGGAGGTGAGGTCAGAGAAGCCGTGAGGTCTTTAGGCTACAGCCAGGATTCTGCATTGATTCTGAGTAGAAGGGCTTGGGGGGAGGGAGAATTGACTGGCTTTAGGCAAGAGAGTGACATGCTCTGACTTGATTTTGTGTTTTATTTTTTCAAAAGATCACTTTGGCTGCTGGGTAGAGAGTAGATTGTAGGGGAGCAAGGTAATAACAGAGAAAATACAATGCCTGGTTCAGAAGGAATGAACTAGCCAGCAGAGAGCCTTGGCTTTAGTTACTATTTCAGGAGGTAGATGCTGCTGGTACCATAAGGAGTTACCATGACCGGAGGCAGGGAAAATATTTTTGTCTATGAATTTCCTAGAGGAGAGTCTTTCAAAGGTCCTCGTGTCTGCTGGGATAGCGTGGGCTACACAGCAGCACCAGATTAAACCCCAAGCCTCAGTGGCTTCATAAACAATGTGTTATTTCTTGCTCACGCTGAATGCTCATTGCGGGTTCGCCTGGGGTCTCTGCTCCCCACAGTCACTCAGGGACCCAGGCTGACAATATTCAGCCACCATCAGTAGCTTGGTCTTCCTGGTCACTGAGGCAGGTAGGGGAAGAGCGTGCATAGAGGTTTCACATCCTATTGGCCATGTCTCTGTATAACTGCCATGAACCTGGGAAATGTGGTCTTGTGTGTGCTCGGGAGGGAAGGAAGACTGGTCAAGCACTGGCATTAGCGATGTCTGTCATGACCTGCAATCAGAAGTGAATTCTCTCTGTCTAAAAAAAGGGACGGGGGGGGGGGGGGGAATCCATAGAAAAGAGCCACGGCAAGATGGATGAGAGAGCAAAGAACTGGCCAAAGATAAAATAGAGCTGCTTTTCCGCTGGGATATCCAACGTGACTTGGGTACAAAATATACATGTGTTAGGGTGAATAAGGATCTGGCTGGACACAGTGGGAGGGGCCAGGCACTTAGTCCTGGAAGGACAGGTCCCCAAATGTCAGGAAAGGAAATTTACCTCCATGCCCCCAACCAGGCTTCAGTTTCTTGCCTCTCTCTAAGGTTTGCATAGGGGTATATGCACATGCTGAAGAATGTTATAAACCTTCTCAAATGATTATGTGATCTCTCTATTTGACACTTGTTGTGCACATATGTTTTTGCTTACTCCAATAATATCATTTTAATACTAATTATAGCTGCATTTCTATAAGTACCTTCTAACTATTTTGCATATCAATTAATCCTCACAACAATCCTATAAGGGGAGATTAAGTAACTTACCTAAAGTGTAACCGCTAGAAGGCAGACAGCTGAGAATCAAATCCAGGGAGACTGGCTCTGGAGCCCCGGCCCTCAAACTGGGGACCACACTGCCCTTGACATGGCACATGCTGCAGAAGACAGGACAAGACCCAGACTTGCTCCACAAAGTGGGGATCCCAGCAGGAATGGTGGAGGGCGGCAGTCCCCCTCAGCAAACTTCCTGATCTGGTGACTGTGACTTCAGAGGAGAATGAGCCTTCCCCACACATGTGCACATGGAATCTAGCCTGAATGTGACCTGTGAACAGGGGGCCTCCAAGAGCTTGAAAATAGCCAGTAATGGAATGAGCAGAGAACTGAAGCAAACAGTTTAGAAGCTGTCCTCAATTTCATTTTTTCTACTTTGTACTGGTTTGGTCTATTTTTTTCAACAACCCTATTTGAACATGCCCTATCAGGAAGATTGCCAGCTCATGCTACAGAGGGAAATTGGGAGAGGAAATTACCAGCATAGGCCATCATCTCTTCCCTCAAAAAGCTTGCCATCTAGTCAGGGAAACCAACCAGAATGACGTGACAAATTCGCTCATTTTTAAAGGAAGAGATCATAGTACAATTCTAGACGAGACAATGTGGTTTGTCCACGGCCATACCACCCTGAACGCGCCTGATTTCGTCTGATCTCGGAAGCTAAGCAGGGTCGGGCCTGGTTTGTACTTGGATGGGAGACAATGTGGTTAATGGCTAACTAAGTGAATGAGATGATGGAAACTCTAGGGAGCAGGGATGAGAGCAGGTCTGGAGGTCCTCAAGCTGGATGAGCGAGGAAGATGAGACGGGAGGAAGAATTTGAATTGGGTTCTGAAGGATGGATCAAGGGCCAAATTACGCTGATGCCAGGGATGGCTGCCCTGGGCACCAAGGCCAGGAGAGCTCCATCAGCTTTGTCCAGGCCATGAGAGAAAGGTGGCTGCACACATGGGCTGGGAAAGGGTCCTTCGACAGACCCTGTCCTCAAGGAAGCTCCAACCATGGGCTGAATAAATTCTCAGAATAACAGATTAAGAAAAAAGATATAGAAACAGCCTGGTGACGGGAGAGTGGGGTGGAAGGTGAGTGTGGTGGGGCCACAGGCTCCGCCGGCCCCTGTTGGCTGCTCTTCCCACAGGTCTCAGGGAAGCTGCGCTCGGCTCAGCTGCCTGAGCATCTGCAGAAGCCCCTGCAGGAATGCCCAGGGCTGTGAACAAAACTGTTTTTAACTCTGTTACAGCCTTGAGGCTGTACCTTCTGCTTTGGAAAATTTGCTTCCATCTCACACACACAACTCAAGTCAAACAAACCAACAACAACAAAAACCCACACATCTCCCGGTTGCATGAGTCAGAACCCACAACCCACTCTAACTGGTTTGAAAAAGAAGATACAGGTATCAGAAATTATTAAACAACTCATAGAATTGCAGAGAAGGCAGAGCGCTGGTCACCCACACTGCCAGGAACAGCACCCACGTCATATGGCCTTAGAAATATGGTCCCGCTGTCCAGAGCACAGGCATTGAAGCTTAGAAATGCCATCTCCAGGACCTCTGCAAAGCTTGATGGCCCTCTGCCACCACCCACCCCTTTGCTAACAGCCTGGCTTCCATGTGGCGCCACCTATCTCTTCTCTACAGCAGTTTCCCGTCCACACAGCTGATTGTCGGAGTCCCGGCCACTTGCCTACCCCGTAGCTAGCAGGGAGGCTGGCTCACATTTCTCGCTTGAGAAGGTAGGATTCATAATCAAGGTAATTACTAGGGTGACCACACATCCTGGTTTCGTAGGAGAGTCTGTAAAAACTGTTGTTCCAATATAGTTATCAAAAGCATCATTTTTACTCTCAAAAATGTTTCAGCTGGGACCATAAATTATATAGACATCTTAATAATTCCCAAAAATAATTGTCAGGCTCAAGTATCACAAATGTTCTACTTTTCCTTCTTTCCCAGTCCTCTTCCCCTGCAATCCAAGAAGCACATCCTGAATGAGATAAGCCCCTGCTCCTGTTGCAGAGCAAAAGGGAGCTATTCTATTTGTTCTCAGGGAAACCCCATAGCAAGCATACTTCAGGGACCATTCCTGCTAAACGAGGGACAACCTTTCTAAGTGAAGTGAAAATGCTAAATGAAAATTTAGAGGAGCAAAGGAAAACCAGAGCAGCAAGCTGGCGGGTTGCTGGAGATCCACAGAAGACCTTGAATGACAAAGGAAAAAACTTCAGATTTTACTCTGGGAAACAGACATATGGAAGTTCTCCAAACTGGAGACTGACCTGACCCAGTTCAGAGTACGTTACGTATTTGAGAGAACAGGGGCCAGACAGGCTTGAGTTAAAAGCATGACTTATTGCATGGAGTGAAGGGTGGAATGCAAAGTTACTTAACCTCTCTAAACCTCACATTGCTCAATACAATTCAGAGAATGAAAGCCTCCTCTTGAGAACATTTGAGAATGTATTAAGATGCAATGTTACTAAAAGATACTAATGGTGTTGAGTATCTTTTCACGTGCTTATTGTCTATTTATATATCACCAAATGAGATAGGTTTATTCAAATTGTCTGCCTTTTTTAAAAAAATTGAGGTGTCTTTTTATTACTGAGTTGTCAAAGTTCTTTATATATTCTGGATATATAAGTCCCTTATCAGAATATGCTCCGAATATTTCCTGCCAGTGCGTAGGTTGTCACTTCCTCTATGGTAACCTCTGAAGCACAAAAGTCTTAATTTTTATGAAATTTAATTTCTCTTTTGTTTTGTTTTGAAACTTGTGCCAGATTTTTTAATTTGTGGGCATACCTTTTTTCATTGTATTGCTAAATAATTTTAAGGTTTGTAGTAATCTTTGTTTTTTAACTCCTGATTTTAACAATTTGAATCTTCCCTTTTTTTTCTTACCAGTTTATCTAAAGGTTTATTGATATTTGAAAAGAACCAGTTTTCTATTTCATTCAATTTCTCTATCATTTCTCTAGTCTCTGTTTTATTTATTGCTGTTCTAAGCTTTAGTATTTCCTCCTTTCTGCCTGCTTTGGGTTTACTTTGCTCTCCTTTTACTAGTTTCGTGTGTGTGTGTGTGTGTGGCAGAGACAGAGAGAGGGACAGATAGGGACAGACAGACAGGAAGGGAGAGATGAGAAGCAACAATTCTTCATTGCAGCACCTTAGCTGTTCATTGATTGCTTTCTCATATGTGCCTTGGCCAGGGGGCTACAGGAGACCGAGTGACCCCTTGCTCAAGCCAGCAACCTTGGGCTCAAGCTGGTGAGCATTGCTCAAATCAGATGAGCCCACGCTCAAGCCATCAAGCTCAGGGTTTTGAACCTGGGTCCTCCGCATCCCAGTCTAACACTCCACTGCGCCACTGCCTGGTCAGGCTCCTTTTACTAGCTTCTTAAGGTAGAACTTTATGTTGTGGTTTAAGATTCATCTTCCTGTTTAATATAGGTGCTAATAGCTATACATTTTTCTAAGCACTGCTTTCGATGAATCCTATAAGTTTTGGTATACTGTGTTTTTTGTTTTTATTAATCTCAATGTATTATTTAATTTTTTCTGTGACTTTTTTCTTTCTTTGATCCATTGGTTACTTAGAAATGTGTTCTTTAATTTCCACATATTTGTAAATTTCTCACATTTCCTTCATTTATTGATTTCTAATTTCATTCTATTGAAGCCAAAGACCATTCTGTGCATGATTTCAATCTTTTTAAATTTATTGAGGTTTGCATTATGGCCTAATATGTTGTCTTTGCTGGAGAATGTCCCCTGTGCACTGGAGAAGAATGTGCATTCTGCTGTTATCAGGCAAAGTATTACAGATGCCTACTCAATAATGTTGTTCAAGTCTTCTCGTTGTTGTTGTTGTTGATCTTATGCCTAGTTGTTCTATCTATTATTGACTGTAGGGTATTGAAATCTCTAGTCATTACTGTTGAATTTCTATTTCTCCCTTCAGTTCTATTAGATTTTCCTTCACATATTTTCTTGCTTTCTTGGGTGCATATATATTTATAATTGTCATGTTTCTGTGAGAAACTGACCCTTTTGTCATAATAAAATGTCTTTGCCTCTAGTAACAATTTCTGTGATAAAACTTATTTTTCTGATATCAATATAGTCTTTCCAGGTTTTGTTTGGTTAATGTTAGCATCTTTTTCTGCCCTTTTACTTTCAACCTATTTGTTTCCTTGAATCTAAAGTGTGTCTCTTATAGATAGCATATATTTGGATCATGTGTTAATTCATTTGCCTTCCATTCAAGTGTTTAGTTCATTCACATTTAATGTAATTGCTGATAAGATGAAATTTACATCCGGCATTTGCTATTTGGTTTCTATATGTCTTATGTTTTTTGACCCACTATGTCTTATTAATGTTAAATGGGTATTTACTAGTGTGCTATTTTAATTCCCTATTGTTGTTTCTTTTTATCATATTCTTAGTTATTTTCTTAATGGTTGCCCTGGGAATTAAAATTGACATCTTAAAACAATTTAGTTTGGATTAATACTAACTTAATTTCAATAATATGCAAAAACTTTGTTCTACTATATTTCTGTTCCCACCTTCTGTGTTTGATTGTCATACAAATGAATCTTTATACATTATAAGCTCATCAACATAGTTTTATAATTATTACTTTATGCACTTGTGTTTTAAATCAGATAAGAGAACAACAGGATTACAAGCAAAACTATAATCCTTTTGTGTTTATATTAACCTATGATATTATCTTTACTTGTGCAGTTTCTTTCTTTGTATGGATTCTAATTATTGATTAGTGTCTTTTTATCTTAGCTTGGAAAGCTCAATTAGTATATTTTGCAGAGAAGGTCTGTTACCAACAAATGCTCTATTTTTGTTTATCTGGGAATGTGTTAATATTTCCTTCACTTTTGAAGCATAATTTTGCTGGAGTCTCTTGGTTGATCTTTTTCTTTTGGCACCTTGAGTAAGTTATTCCACTGCCTTCTGACCTCCATCATTTCTGACTGAGGATTCCTTCTATGTGATGAGTCATTTTTCTCCTGATGCTTTTGGGAATCTCTCTTTGTCTTTGACTTTTGACCATTTGAATGTGATGTGTGTAAGTGTGGATCTCTTTGAATTTATTATACTTGAAATGTTTTGAACTTTTTGGGTATGTAGATTAATATTTTTCATCAAATTTAGAAAGTTTTAGGACATTATCCACAGAGTCCTTCTGCCCCTTTCTTTCTTTTCTCTCCTTCTGGGACTTCCATTATGCATATGTTGGTGTCTCATGAGTCTCTAAAGCTCTGTTCACTTTTTCTTCTTTTTCTTTCTGTTTCTTAGACTAGATCATCTCAATTGATTTATCTCCCAGTTTGTTAATCTTTTCTTCTTCTGGTTCAAATATGCTGCTGAGATTGTCCAATACATATTTTTTTTTAATTTGGGGCTTTGCAATTTTCAACTCCAAAATTTCTATTTTTTAAAAAAATTTCTATTCTTTGTTGATACTCTCTATTTGATGACACATTATTCTCATACTTTAATTTATCTCTATGAAAGTTTTTTCTTTAGTTCTTTGAACATTTTATAATAATTTAAAGTCTTTGTCTAGTAAGTCCAATATCTGAGCTTCCTCAGGAAAAATATCTACTGACTGCTCCTTTTCTGTATATAGAGAATACTTCCTGTTCCTTTGCATGTCCCATAATGTTTAGTTAAAAGCTAAACATTTTAAATAATATAATATGGCAACGCTGGAAATCAGATTATTCTCCCACCTCAGTGTTTTTCATTATTGCTGTTATTGTATGAAATGATTTTTTTTAACTCATTCTGTAAAGTCTATATTCTTTGTTGTGTGCAGCTACTGAGGTCTCTTGTCAATTAGCTTAGTGATCATCTAGTGATTGAACAGAGATTTTAAGTGCTTTCAACCAATAAGTCTCTCTTTTTTTTTTTCTGCTATACTCTGTATATATGTTCATGTATACCTTTAAGGCTCTGCCTGTACCCTTTATTTCCTGCTTGTGAAGACTCCCTAGTTCAGCCAGATATGAGCTATTGGGGCCTTCACAAGCCTTTCCTGGGATGCACACAGCCCCAAATATGTATGTGGTCTTCTAAATCCTCAGAAATGCATCAGAGCTTTCCAAAGCTCCCTGCAGACAGCTTATGACCAGATTTAAGGCTTTTGACCAACCTCTTGTTTGCCCAACAGGTATTACCACATCAGGTAACTGTGATGATAAACGATTGTTATGACTGTTTTTGACAAATGCTCTGCAGACAAAGTATCTCGCTGAACAAGCTCAAACTCAGATCAAATAAAGACAGACTCTGTGAATGAAACTTTTCCAGGGAGCTGCTGTACAAGTTAAATAGTGACAACTCTCTGAGGATAGAGCTTTTGGGGAACTCCAAACTCGTACTTTCCCACACAATGACTGCTAGCCTGCTGGTTTTCAGAGCTGCGATGATAATGATGTTGCTGGTTCAAAGCTGGGGAAAGAGGCATGGGAAGAGGGCAAGTTAAAATGTTGTAGAGCTCATTATTCTTGCTGAGATTAGTCATTTTTCTTGAGTAAACACTCTCTGGATTGTTTCAAACCTTTGATTAGTTTCTAGAGTCCTGAAAACATTTATTTTGACAATTCTTTGGTGTTCTTGTAGCTTTCCTGGAAGAGCTGATCTCTGGAGGTACCCATTCTGCCATTCTGGAAGTGCTTTCCTCTCAGAGAGAGTCTTGACAGAGACCTGACATGGTCATTTCTTCACTTTGTTGAGATCTGTCTGGTCTCAGTGTTGAGAATAGGTTGGAAGGTTGGGACAGACACAAGAAGAAAGTTAAGAATATCTCCCTGGGAAGACGTGACACTTGCCAGAACCAATGCAGGAGAAGCAGCATGGCTGTGGAGAAAGTCGATCAGTCCAGGAGGCTGGAACAGCACACCGTTTTATTTCCCCTGGTCCACTCTGTCAACCCAGAGCTGAAATAGGGTTCGTGCTCTATCAGACAAGCAGGTCCAGAGGGACTTGATCCAGACACAATGCAGGCAAAAGCAGAGGCTGCCTGCTTATCTCTGGGCAGCTTAAGAAGGTTCTGTGAGGCAAAATTCAAGAGACCCTCAATAGAGGGTGAAGTAAGTCTTGGAGAGGGGCAATGAGGACTGACATGAGGGTCTGGGGGCTTGAGTATTCCTTGGCCTCTGCTGCAGGGACAGCTGGGGCATGGGGACCAGAGTTTTGCCACCTGGGATCCTGCAGGAGCACAGATTCTGGTCTGCTCCATCCTCACCCACCCCTCTCAAGAGGCCGCCTCTGGGCACATTTGTGCTCCTGGTGCCCAGTCAAGGAGCCAGATACGAGCAAAGTGGTCTGCTTTCTTCTTCATTCCTTTTTCTCCCAGGCAATTCTCTGAACAAGCTTTTGTATGTCCCAGATGTTTCTGCCTTTGTTCAGATTTAATTCTTCCTATTTATCACCACCACTACCCCAAACCGGTGCCTGTTTATTATGTTCCGTATCTGTCTAAGAGCTAGGGCTCAGCAGGTCTGCCAAGACTGATGTTATCTGCACTTGGACAAACAGTCGTGCCCAGGCCTTGTCATCCAGCGCCTGTATGAAAGGGCCAGAGAAGGAGAAGAATTAAAACCAGTGCCGCCAAGAACAGCAAGCCCAAAGAGATTTAAAAATAAACACGAAAACTGCTTTGGGCACCGTTTCGAGGCCCTCACAAAGTCCTTCAGTAAAGACACAATGGAGCCGTGAACCCACGTTCAGGGCCTGTCCCTCTGCAGCTACAAATTGTGTGGCCTTGGCTCCTAACTCCTGCCTTAAAGAGAGGACTGCGGCCCCTGCCAGGGCTGCGAGACAATAATGCAGAACTTCTCCCTTGCTCAGATTCAAAAGCTGGACATGTGACAGCATATAGAGACCATAGCTTTGGGTCTATGATGGAGTTTCTGATGCCAACTTGGGGAGGAGGGTCCAGGCCTCAGAGTGAGCCAGGTTCTCAGGAAAGGTTAGGACACAGGCATCCTGATTCCACTACTAGACCTCTTTCTCCAATAGTGTGCTGCTTATGCAGGGGATTGCAAAATGCAAGTTGAAAATCACAGCAAAAACAGAGAAAAACATGAAGAAAAAGCAATTTCATTCCTTATCACTTTTTAACCAGACAGATCTATGGAGACTAGCCATCTGACCATACTATCTCTAATGTGGACCTCTGTGGACACCCTTCTACCTGGAGCCACCAGGCCTTGCCAACCCCATCCTGGGAGATGAGGCTAGGCAGGGTCTGGTTCTTCACTGGTCCTAAGTCCAAGGAATCTCATAAACCACAGGTTGGAGCAAAAACTTTGGAGGAAAGTCACAGTGAAATCCCTCCCCCACCCCCACCTCCACCCCACCAGATTACACACTCCTTTTATCACCCCCACATCCCACCCTCAACCTGGGACAGGGGTAAGGTAGGCTCTCAAATGGACCCAAGGCCAACTCAATGGCAGGAAGCATGTGAATTTCTAACCCACAGCATCTGGCTCCTTTGATTCTCATGTCAACTGGATTGATAAAAGGTTTCAGTATCTCTGTGGTGGGCACAGTCAAGACTATGAGAGGTTACACAAGTTGCCCAAGATCATGTGGCTAAGAACTGGCAGCTCCAAATGTGAAACTAGGTTCGTAATTCCAAAGCCAAAATCATGCCCGGGGAATCTCCAATGCACAAAGGTTCCCACTGGCCAGTCCTCTAAGGATTGTCTATTGTACCCGTTCAGGATGGACAAGCCTGTGTCTGAACAGCAAAGGGAGACAGTGTGAGCAGGAAGGAGGAGGGGGCCCGCAACATTCAGCATGCATCCCTACGGTCACCACAAATGGCTCGTTTTATAGCCGTGGCTGCGGCAGCAGCTTCAGGCGCCTTTGCCTCGCAGAATTGACATCAATCCTCATTCAAATCAAACTCCTCTGAAACATGCTCCAGTGGAGTGGAATTTTCTGCTAAATAAGGTGCTATTAACCCATCTCCCTGCTCCTCAGGCCCGGGAGGAGCGCAGCAGCAGCAGCAGTCTCTCCACGCTGATGAACCCACTTAAATACCGATTAATAGGCATTGCGGCACTGGCCCAGGCAGACCCCATGACCCCAGGGCTCCTGTGGGCTCCTCGGGCCACGGTGCCTAGAGACTCTCAGCCGCATCTTCTCCGACTCTCATTTCAGCCCAGTCACCAAGTAGCAATTGGATGCCTTGTGGTCTGCAGATAAAGAGATGGCAGAGGAAGATAAGAAGGGGAAATTGTTATTCCTTTTTTGCAGTTTCTTTCTCACCAGGCTTCAGTTCGCAGTGCTTCCCAGGATGGGACAAAAAAAAAAAGGACGAGCCCAATCAGGAAGCAAGGGGTGTGACTCTGCCCCTCATCAACGTTCCCAGCACCACCCAGAGAGGACTGACCACAGGCTCCCACCACGCTGAAGGTGGTGAAGAAGGCATCCAGATTTTAGGGTGGGACGGGATCCCAACAAAATTCCATTCCAGTCCTAACACAGCCCAAAATACGCTTTGATGCCTCCAATCCAATCATTTCAGCCAGTTCACGCAAGTTTAGTTTCCGTAATTCTCAGAGTTTAAACTTTCATAGCTGAAAGAGTCCTTAGAGAGCTGCTGGTCCAAGCTCATTTTTACAGCTGAGGAAACTCAGGACCAAAGAGGGAAAAGGTCATGTCCAAGGTCACACAGCTAATAAGCAGTGAAGCCAGGGCTCGTACCCAGATCTTTCAACCCCCAATGCAATGTTCTTTATCTTATTATATTTCCTCCCTTCTAACAATATAAAAGCGTTATTGATAGCCAGAAAGTAATAACCTCATTCACATGATTTCCCAGTTTACATATTGCAATGGATATCAAATTGTCCTTAAGTGATATGTCATTAAATAAAATCAGAGAACATAAAAATGGATATCTGAACTCTGCAAAATAAGAATTCGCCACACTTATTCATCTATCTTTTGCACAAATGCTTGTTAGATGCTGCTATATGTCAGACATGGTGCTGGCTATGGAGTCAAGAGGGGTGAATGCATGGGAGGTGGTCCCTAACCTCACCAAGCTTCTAGTCTAGTGGGTAAGACAGAACAATCGCTCCCACACATACACAGCTGCAAATGGTGCTATGCAAATAACTGCTATGAAAGAAAGAAATGGAGGGCCAGCACAGACCCTTGGGAATGACCTCCTTCATGTTTGGAGGGTCGTGGAAGGCTTCTCAGAGGAGGTGACATTCACGACAAGACCTAAAGCATGAGAAGAGCCCAGCCATACAAAAAGACAAAGAGGAGTGATCCAAGCAGAAGGACTCAAACTCGGACTTCTTATCACGAACAATGAAGTAAAATATTTTAAAATTAATATGAGCCCATTATTTTAAAGATAAAGTGCTCAAAGACAGGCTGGCAAAAGCCACAATTACTGAGTTGGCCTTCTTAGGACTCAAGTACAAAACAAAGTGAGAACAGGAGATTCCAACCATCCAGGAAAATATAAACAAAGACTTATTCAGGACCAAGGAGAGCACCAAGGAGGCCTGGGATGCTTTGAGCTGGCTGGCGGGTGGTCTCCCTGAGGGTCGGCACTCTAGGCACCAAAAGATTTATTAGAACTTGTCCCTCTCCACCTATCTTAGAAAATTTCCACCCATGTCTGAAAACAGACCACCACAATGCAGAATGACCCGTGCTTCAAGGCATAATGGTAGCAGTCAAGGGACACTAAATTTGGCAGGGAAAGAGGAGAGAAAGCTTCTGGGAAGGGAGATATCCATGCTAAGACTCTAAGATCCAGCAGATAAGAGTGGTTTGGACCAGAGTGGTCACAGTGGGAAGGTGGCAGGTGAGGGACTCCAGAAGTGGTTAACAAAGGGGACATTGTCCAGGACCTGGCCATGTATCAACCATTGAGGGAAAGATAAGGGGACTAGTCAAGGTGCCTCTTGGGTTCTAACCTGGGCATTTATGTGGATGGAAATGCCACTGCGAACAGGACATGGAAGGAGGAGCTGATTCAGGGCACAACCAGGCTTGGGGCAGTGATAATAAATTCAGTTCTAGACATATTAAGTTCTAAGCCCTTTGAGAATGGCCACTGGGATGCATGGTCACTGGAAGGACTGGAGACACAGGTAGAGAGCTGAGAGTCAAGACCTCACTGAGAAGACACACTGCTGAGTCAGGAAGGAAGGCTGAGCACAGAGCCTGACAGACAACAAGAGTTAAAGAAGAAAGTTCTGGAAAGAAGAATGAGAAGTGGTCAGAGAAGTGGGAGACAAATCAGGAGAGTTTAATTAATAAGAAGAAAGGGTCCCCCAGAGGGGCAGCCCACACAGAGAGGATAGCCAGAAGGAGGAGCTCACACCATCCAATCACAGCTGACTCTGAAGTCTGGGTTTGGAACCTGGCTCCCCCGGTCACTACATATATGACCTCGGACAAGACAGATGGCCCCTGAACCTCAGTTCCCACTATATAAAAAGAAAAGAATAATGGTGCTGACCTGACAGGGTGGTTCCATTAACATTACCGTGTTGTAAAGTACCTAGCACAGCACCTGACACATTTGAAGTGTTCAGTAAATGGTGGTCTACTTCTGAGGATTAATTCACTCAGAAAACACTCATGAGCACTCATATATGATCCTTCTTAACTAGGAGGCTGAATCGAGATGGGCCCAAACAGGCCATGACAGCAATTACTAAACTCCAACGGCAAGAGCTGAAAGGCATAAAAGAGGCACAGAGGGAGGCTGCAAGAGTCCTTTAAAAAAAGCTAATCCCTATTACTGCCAGGGTGCGTGTTTTGGGGGGCTGCAGGCACAGAAGGTCACCCTGAAGGAGAGACCTGCAAAGTAAGTCCTTGAAGGGTATGGAACAACAGCTGGGAAGAGAGAACAGCTTGAGCAAAGGCCCAGGGCAAGGACTCTGGACTGTCAGGAATGCTTCTCAAGGCTCCCTGCTGCCCTCTGCTGTCAAGGCCAAGGGAAAATGGCCCCAAGTCTGGAGAGCACTTTCATGGCAGCCACAGCTCCCCAATCCCGCTCTCCCCAACACAAAGGCTGGGATGTGATCATTAGGTGATTGCATTTTTAAGGCCCAAATTGTTTTATTTGTTTCCCTGCCAGCTTTCATGAGGCCATCAGTCATTTCCCACACAGATAACATTTCTTATATACATTGACAGAATAAATTACATGGTTCTCATCCGGCAAATCAACATTACAGGAGAACATTATCTTTTGCAAAACGTTGCCTGGGCACATCATAAATCCTAACCAGGTTTATTACATCTGTCTTGTCATAGATTCATTTTATTGAGAAGTGGGGTTTTATTTCCAAATTAATAATCACATTAATAGACAAGATTCTTTTTAGAGGATTGTTTTCTTGGAGAAAGCAAAGGGAGAATTTCACAATGGCCAAGGCATGCCACATGGGTGCTGTAAGGCTGTCCCTGTCCTGCTGACATTGTCCTCCAGGGTTTGAAACAGAAACTCCTGACTCGCCAGGGACTTTGGGCCAGCTCCTGTACCTTCCTCAGCTCTGATTTTACAGCTCTCTCCAAAGGACACATCCAGAAGCTCCCAAGATGGTGTCAAAGATGTATTGTTATGTTAAACCCATCAAATGAATATTTCATGAATACATAGCATGTGAGCAAATGACAAATCAGCAGGGGAGAGAAAGCTAACCCACGTGGAACAGTAAGAGAACAATTAGGGACAGAGGCCTGAGCACTGGGTTGCCTGCTGGGTCTCCACCCTCTGTGCTTGGCTGGCCCAGCCACCCCAGGATGGGTAGCTTGTTGACTCTGCTCTTCTTTCTTCTTTTTTGTTAAGTAAGAAGATTGGTCTAGATCAGACACTGGAAAACTACGTCTCATAGGCCAAATTTAGCCCACTGCTTGTTTTAGTAAAGGAAGCCACATTGGAACACAGCGTGTTCATTCATTTGTGTATTGTATATGGCTGATGTCACGCTATGGTGGCAAAGCTGAGTACCCACAACAGGACCATATGGCCTGCAAAGCCTAAAATATTTATCACCTGGCCCTTTGCAGAAAAAGTTTGCCAATCCCTAGTCCATATAAACTCCAGGTGAACATCTGAGGGCCAAGCTGTGGGGTCCGTACCAAAGTGTTCATAATAACATTGACTTGAGCCCATCCTAAGGGCTTTCCTAGCTTCATCTCATCCAATTCTCAGAACACCTGCATGACAGCATTCTACCCCACAGATAAAAGACTGAGGCTGGAAGTGGTCCAGCGACCTTCCCTAAACCACCCAGAGCAGAGGCACGCAGGAACTCAAGCCTATCTGGAGCCAACACCCTATCTGTGCCTCTCCCATGACCTGCCTGGGTGCCATGGAGATGTTAATCAGTGAAGGTGGGGGAAACTTTTTGGAAGACCTCCAATTTGGCACAAAGGATTTTGATGAGTGAAGGGAAAGAAGAAGGAGCTCCTGGCAGTGGGAACTCAGGAAAAGATGGGGGATGGTTAGCATCCAAGGCCAAGGCCCTGCGTAAGGGTGAGAGAATGACCCTCTGGCACTGGGCTGGAGTGTGTATCACCTCAAGCCTTACAACTGCACTTGGAAGTTGGTGCTTCTCTGCCCCCCCTACTCAACAGGTGAAGGAGCACAGCCCCAGGGGCAGATGCTCGCCCAAAGTCACACAGTAGGTGAACAGTGTTTCCTCAATACTCACGTGTGTTTAGTGAGTCCTTTTCACAGTGTCACACTATCTCGTGTAGGCTAAGGAAGAGAGCTGGCAGACAGTTTGGTGTGCAAAGTGGGATCGCTGCAGCCAGAGGGCAGAAGGCATCCAGGCAGCAGAACCCAAGAGGAAGGCAAAACTCTGAAGCAGATTGGAGGCTATCAAAGTGGCTGGCCTTGACCTTCCGGGGATCATCTCCCAACCCTCTTCTCTGGTCACATCAGAGAGACTCTGGGTCTGTATAATGAGCGGAAAAGCCCACTCTCTCAGCCGTAGTTACCCCTCTGACTCATGACCATGCTCTCCCCTTCATCACTCTGTTCCAGCCACACCTCCACCTTCCTCCATCCCCCGAACCCGACTCCCTCACTGCACAACTCCAGAAAATACCCATCACACTGTCCCTTTCATGAATGATGCCCATGGAGTCGGGTGACTTGGCCACTCTGTGCCTCCAGATCTTTGTACATGCTGTTCTCTTAGCCTAGAATGCTCTTCCATAAGATAACCATGCATTGGATCCTTCAGCTTTATTAGGTTTTTGCTCAGAAGTCGTATACTCAGGGAAGCCTTCCCAATGTTTTATGCAAAATTACATCCTCCACACCACACCCTTCTCACCTCCCCTTACTTAGTTCTTTATATCACTTACCTCCATCTGGCTTACATTTATTGTCTACCAATGCTCCCCACCCCACCAGAACATAAGCTCCAGGATGGCAGCATTTTTGTCTGTTCTAGTCATTGCTATCATTCCAGTATTAAAGTAAAGCCTAGTACCAAGTAGCCATTCAATAGGTAATTATTAGCTAAAAATTTCATATATCTTAATATTGTTCTACAACTTGCTAGATTTGGTTCATTGGAGCAAGGTATCTAATTCCTTTAAAGTCAGTTTTTTCTGTAAAATTGGGGTAAAAATACTACCTTCTTCATTGGGTGTTACTAGAAAGAATTGAGAAACAAAACAAAATGTAAGAAATATAACATATTTGGCTCAGAGTCTAACACAGAGCCTCACAGGAGCAGGTGCTGGGGAGATGTGTTCTTTCTTTTTTGAGGATAATCACCAAAACCAACTGTACCTGCTCTGTGCGCCCAAGCCCAAAGCTGCATCCATCTGGTTCTGTTACCAGATCACGGTGAGAAACTCAGCTTTATAATGTAACCTAGGGAGGTTCCTTCATCTCCTTTCTGCCTCAGTTTGCTCATCTGCAGAATAGGTGGTAATACAACCAACCTCATAGCATTGTTTTGGACATTGAATGAGGTAAAGCCTCAGAGTTGCTTGGCACAAGACCTGGCCCATGTGGTCTCAGTAAATGTTAAGAATGATGAAGATCATGATAAGAATCCCTAAGAAGGCCACCTAGGAAGGAGGTGCTGGCCCAGCCTTGAAATCCTCTGGTCCTTGGCCTCTTGACAGGTAGTAGGTTCCTGACTGATCAGATCTGAGTAGGTTAATGTGCAACAGTCTCTCTGCTGTCTCCTTTTTTAGCACAAAAATCTGTCCTAGCACCTCTCATTATCCACTTCATCAGTCTCAACCTGCTGGCTAATTGCGCTCCCCCGTCCCGCCCCCCCATGCCTCCTCAGCAAGCTGAGTAACATGCAGCTGCCTCGTCCGTGGTGCTGTGCTAGGGAGCTGTAGACAAAACAGAGCAGGCAATGAATGACCCACCGCCTTCTCCAGGCTCCCTTCTCCTCCTTGACCCCAGCTCCAGCCCCACGCCCCAGGCAGGAGCATGGCCCCAGGAGTACCAAGGGCAAAAGAAACATCAGGGAACCAAAGTGGCAACAAGACTTCATGCTTTTCTCTGGCTTTTCTGTCTCCACCATTCTAACTCCTAACTGATTGTGATCTTTGAGAAAGGAAGACGCATAATGTGAGCTTGACACTCATCCCAGCTTTCTGCCACTGGGCACTTTCCAAACATTAGCATGGAGATTGGAGCCCAAAGAGGGAGCAGAGGTCTTTCTCTGTGGAGGGCATGGAGACTGGAGGAGTCTGAGGCGGTGGCAGCAGCTGGGATGTGTGGGGCGGATTACAGGACACTGGAGAACGCACAGAGAAGGAGCACCAGGAATCTGCTCAGGGGTCCCCTTGAGTCTTTCATTGGATACTGAGCTGTGCATGTATACAGTGAGGCTTCGTGCTGCCTGGCAGAGAACAGCTCCGGGCGTGCTGTGAGCCAGAGTTTCTGGAGATCGCAGGGCTGGGAGGCAGTGGAATTTTGACCAGCCAGAGTGGAGAGATTTTTCTAAGACATCCCAGGCATTCCTCGAGACTCAAGAAAAGTCATGCATTTCAGACTTGTCTACCCCCACCCAATCATCAAAACCTAAAGTCAAACCATGACAGAATCAAGCTGATTCACCAGGACATTAACTGCCTCTTGAAGTAAAAGCGCAACACTTTTTAAAGGAAGGCAGTAAAAATCCAGGGCTCAATAATACAATGTCCACAATGTTCGCTATACAATTTTTAAATGCAGGAAAATGTAACCTACAACTGGGAGAAAATGTTATCCGTAGAAACAGACCTAGAGATGACACAGTGATTGAAATTGGCAGCAAAGAACTTTAAAACAGCCATTATAAAATCTAAATATGTTTAGGAATTTAAAAGAGAGTGTACATGAAATGAGTGAACCAATAGGGAATCACAACAGAAAATTTGAAACTATAAAAGGAACCAAATAGAAATTATGAAACTGAATGATGAAATATCTGTAATAAAAAAATCACTTACATGAGTTTAAAAATACCATATGATTTCACTTATATGTGGAATCTAAAAAACAAAATAAGCTAACAAACAAAATAGAAACAGACTCATAGACACAGAAATCAGACTGATGGTTGCCAGAGGGGAGAGGGGTTTGGGAGACTGGGTGGAAAATGGTGAAGGAATTAAGAGGTACAAATTGGCAGCTACAAAATTGTCAAGGGGGTGTTAAAGTACAGCATAGGGAACACAGTCAACATTATAATAGCTATGTATGATGAGAGGTGGGTACTAGAAATATCGGGAAACATTCTATAAAGAATAGGATTGTCTAACCACCATGCTGTGTACCTGAAACTAATACAAAATAATATTGACTCTAAACTGTGATTGAAAAATAAAAAAAAATAGGTTAGAAACGAGAAGGAAAGCTAAGTGATTTTGAAAACACAGCACTTGAACCATGAAAACTGAAGTACACAGAAGAAAACAATGGTGGAAAAATAGAACAGAACCTCAGTAGCCTATAAAATAATGCCAAGGAGTGTGACAAAGGGGAATAAAAATAAATTGTGGCTGAAGAAAAATGTTTTTTAAATAATTACTATCCAAGAGATGAGAAGACAAGCCACAGACTGGGAGAAAATTTTTGCAGAAGGCATAACTGATAAGGACTGTTATTCAAAATATACCAAAACACACACACACAAAAAAAACTATTAAAGCTCAACAACAACAAAACAATTTAACAAGGACAAAATATCTGAACAGACGCATCACCAAAAATGATATACTGTAGAGATGGTAAGTAAGCATATGAAGAGATAGATGCTCAGCATAATCAATCACTCAATAAGTCTATCTTCAGAAAAAATATAAAGATCAAAATAAAGGTAAAATAAAGACATTTTGAAATAAGCCAAAGCGGAGAAGATTCATCACCAGTAGATCTGCACTATAAGAAATGCTAAAGCAACTTCCACAGGCTGAGGAGGGATGGTACCAGATGGAAGCTGAGAACGTCACCCAGGAATAAAGAGCACCGGAAACAGTAACATATATGAGTCAATGTGAAAAACTGTTTTGAAATTCTTAATTTCTTGAAAGAAAAGTGACCGTTTAAAAGCAAAAATAATAATACTGACTTGTGAGAGTTAACATATGTAAAAATAAAATACATGTCAAAAATAAAACAAAGGAAGAAGAAAAATGGAAGTCCACTGTTATAAGATACATTATATGTAAAGTAAAATATTTTAGTTCAAGGTAGACTTTGATGATCTAAGTGCATCTTGTAATTCCTAGAGCAACCATTTAAAAGGAGATGTTCATTAAAAAATATAGATGATATATAATATATCTATAAAAAATATAGATGATATAAAATATATAATCCTCAAAATAGAATACTAAAAATTTTCAAGAACTCAAAGAAAGCAAGAAGAGAGAAAATTAAATATAACTAAAGGGGGAAATAGATATCAAATAGCAAAACAGTACTTTTCAATTGAACCAAATCAATAATTACATTAAATGTAAATGAATGAAACACAACAATTAAAAGGCAGATACTGTCTGACAATAAAAAAAAAGCAAGACTTAACTATATCCTTTTATTATAAGACTCAGAATTTAAGTATAAAAACACAGCAAAGTGATAGAAAAAAAAGATACAGAATGAAAACACTAATTTTTAAAAAAGCTGAAGCGGGTATGTTAATATCAGACAAAGTACAGTCCAGACAAGGAAAACTACTAGAGACAAGGAGGGACATTTCATATGATAAAAGAGTCACATAATCAAGAAGACAGAACAGTCCTAAATATGTACGTCTCTAATAACAGCTTCAAAACACATGAAGCAGAAACCGACAGATCTAGAGATCTGGGTATTTCACTGAGTGCAAATTGTATCTCAGTAAAAATCTTAAATGCATCTTTGTAGAAATAAAAAAAGAAGACAGGACCTCTGGCACAGAAATGGGTCTGGGACTCAAGGTCAAGGCCTAACCAACAGCCAAGAAGGCTTGACACAAGAGGTTGGACCAGAGCTCTCAAATCCCCCTGCCTGAAGCCAGGAAGTAAAACAGGCAGCTGGCTCAGGACAGAGCCCATGGCCACAGTAAGGAGATAAGTAGTCACAGCTGTGAGGGAAGAGAGGACTAAGGACAAGGTCAATGCTTAATGCCATCCTGGGCTATTAGGGAGAACATGAGAGGGAACAGACTAATGTGTTATCTCAGCACTTTTGTTTTCCTCATAATACTTACTACAAGCTGGAATCATTGCACTTATCTTTATGTCCCTTGTTTGGTTTCTCTCTCTTCCTGGGCCCATAAATCCCATTGGGGCAGAAATCACGTCTGTCCCTGGGCACAGTGGCCGACATATAGAAAAGACCATTGATAATTGCTCATTGGATAAAAGGATGAATGAAGAAATTAAAGAACCAGAGGGAGAGAGAAAAGGGGGAGAGATGAAGAAAGGGACTGGAGAGGAAGAAATAGAAGGAAAGGAGAGAGAAACAGGAAAGACCAGTGACCCTAGAAGGGTTAAGACAGTGTCATAAATAACATGAAATTGAGATAAAATCCTCAAGTCTAAGTTTCTCAGTAAGGCCTGCAAGCCCTTACTAGGCTGCCCTGCTTCTCTTTCTGCCCTGCCCCCATTCTCCCGACCTCAGCAAAGTCCGGAGGACAGTGCATCTCAGTGGAAATCCTCTGCAGCTCCCCCAGCACATCCTTCTGACTTCAGCACATCCTGTACTAAGTCAGACCTTTGTCTGCAGAAGCATAGTCTCAGCTCCCCAAGGAAGGAATCGACAGCCATTGATTGGAGACTCTCTCCCTAATTTTCTGTCCCCTCACCCGACCTCCACAATGGGCCATTTCCCAGACAATAGCCATCATCACTGCCTTTGTGCTGGCCCAGGCATCTTGAAATTGAGTATCCAATCTTTTTGCAGTCATGCACAGGAAATAGAAAATCCATGCTAGTGCCTACTGGCACAGTGGCAATTGATTCCAAAGCACAGGGCGCCTGTTCCCAGGGGTAGAGAGGGGACAGATGATCTGGGGTGGCCAGGGCAGGGAGAAATCTAAGTCCCATGGTCAGCCATCTGAGGTAGTATCAGCAAAAACCCCCTTACCTGTTTCACCCACCCACCCACTCTGGGGCAGAGCCTGATCTGGTGGGGTTGTCCCTGGGAAACCTGGGGACCCCAGAATCCTGTTCACAGGAAGTTCCCTTTGCTTCCTGACAGAACAAAGGGTTCGAGGCACTAGCAATCCTCAAAAGGGAAGTAGACAATAGATGCTCTTCTGCCCCCAGGAAAAAGCCCCTGAAAGCACGATGCTATTTATCCCGAAGTA
This sequence comes from Rhynchonycteris naso, assembly GCA_037038555.1. NCBI lineage: Eukaryota > Metazoa > Chordata > Mammalia > Chiroptera > Emballonuridae > Rhynchonycteris > Rhynchonycteris naso. Next base: position 209,585,364 of record CM072997.1, on the reverse strand, counting down.
TGAAAAGTACCTCCTTCTCATTCTCCGAAGGGCAGCCTGCAGATGGTTCTGACTCATGCTTCTGAAAATGTCACTTCTGCTTGAAACTCTGACCATTGGTGCACAGCTGTGATAAACATAATCCTAAATATTTTGAGACAGTTAGGAAATCTTATTATGAATTGGGTATTAGATGAAACAAAGGATTTATTGTTCATTTCCTAAGGTGTAAGAATGCCTGGTTATTTAAAAGGAAATCCATATTTTAAAAAAAAATGTATCCTGCAAGGGTGTGATGGCATAGTATCTAGAATTGAATATTAAATGCTTTAGCACAGAAAAAGAAAGACTATCATAAGGCAGAATCCAGGTACAAAAAGATGAGGTACTAGGATTGATTAATGATGTCTGCCCTAGGCAGGGACTATGCAGCAAGAGTGAGAGTGGAGGGGAGTACAAGGGAGTACAGGATATTAGCTACATATTTGCCATCCTGGTCAGCCCCTTGTCTGCCAGGCAAATGTCTACTTTGCCTTTCAGACCTGCTTCAAAGAATGCCTTAGTCGCATATTGATTAACTAGGAGTTACTACGTTCTTAAACAATTCAGGCTTGTTTATTTATTGTTTCTGCTGTGGGACAAGACAAAAATAAGAACTATCAGGGCTTAGATATAATTATTGTTACTATTAATTGCACTGTCTAGGAAAATACTGATTTTATATTTTAGACTCAATTAAATGAGTTCCCTTTCCTTTCAAGCAGGAAATGATATTTACAGCTGGTATTTATTGGATGCCTACCATGTGCCAGGCACCGTGCCGAATGCTACACACACATCATCTCGATCATCATAACAACCCCATGAGGTGGTGTTGTGGTACCCCCATCTTTCAGATCTGAGTTGGAATCATTTGCACAAGGTCATACAAGGGTAAGCAATTGGATCAGGCTCTCTGATGCTAAGGGCAGTCCAGCACTCAGATGTTAAAATTCTTTCATCTCTTCCTCAATGACCGGAAAAGGGACATGTAGATTTTTCAGCCACACAAAAGAGCCGAGACTTTTCTGGACTGGAGGGCCAGAGACAAAAAAAGACCAAGTTCCCAAAGACAGCTCAAGAGGCAGTAAGCCGTGCAATCGCTCTGCTCAAGGCAAGAAAGGCAAAGAGGAAATACCATGTGCAAGGGTCTTTCCCAGCCTGGGAGAGGGACCACCCCCTGCTCCAGGGTGCTCAGAACAGCTGCTCAGAAGCCACGGGGGGGGCGGGGGACTCTACCGTGAAGGTTCCAGGTGGTTGGGGCCATGTCCCTGAAAACTCAGCCCACTTTGGGTTAGGCATTCTGCTTGTCAGCAAAACGATGGGTGAAAATGAGGATGTCAATCAGAGAAATTGAGAAGACAAATTTGGGGTGCTTGTTAATATAACTCTGATTGGGTACAATCCTTAGTTGGGGGGGGGGTCTTGCTTTACAATGCAAATTTGAATCACAATTTTTGCATGAGTCTGGTTATTTCTGCGGGGTGTAAATTTGTATCAGTAACTAGCTTCCCTGATGTGCAGTGGGAGAGATGGGCTGGCAACACAAAATGCAAAATTCCAGTGTAGGCATTGAATGTACGACTCAGGCAAAGAGTCAGATATTCCAACTGAAATGAAAGTTACTTGGAAATAAAAAAGGGTTGCTCTTCTATAAGTCTATGTGGTTTTCTGCTTCTGTTTTATTTTATTTTTTTCCTATGAAAGGACTCTGAGATTTTCCCAGAAGTTGATGAGAATTGCTTAGAATAATTTGGGGGTGGAGGTTAGTGAAACTGATATGCATGAGCTGAAACTGAAACAGGTCAGGGACGGCAGCTGAAATATTGGGAATTAGGCATGAGCTCATGGGAACTGTCTGCTTTGAACTGTCCCAGTGTGTGTATTCAATTGCAACATTGGCTACAGTAGCACTAACCTGCCATATACCTGGCATTTGTTTTGGTTGTGGTCTTTGATATCCTTCACTGGCTATGGTTCTCCATCAAGGAATTGGGGAAATACTAAATTACAGAAACAACATATTGAGAAATTAGAATTAGTAGCAGAACTCTACTCGAGGTCCCGAGGTCTATAGCCTTCCACAGTGAACTTTTCCCTTAAATCTAGATAGCGCCGGCCCCAGTCCTCAAACTGCTTGACTGAAAGAAAGCCCCCCTTTACCAGGTGCTCTCCCCAAGAATTCCTGAATATCCCTGAGAAATACTTCCATGCCCCATGCCCCACACAGTAGCCTTGGTTGTTGCTAGAACATCAAGAAGCTGTCTGACTTCTGATCAACTTGTTTCATCCTTCCTGTATTGCATTTCTCTGCATTACCTCTGCTCTCTTTCAGATTCCATGCTAAATTCCCTCAGAGCACAGCTAAGACCAAATTGGGACATTTAACCAAATTTTTCTGAAAACCTGTGTAGATTAAAAGGAAATCATAATACAGAGGGCTATCTCCTTCCTGAAGCTCTCTAGCTTGATGCTGTGTTACCAGGGCCACCAGCTCCCTCTTCATAACACAATCGCTTTGTCTCTATCTTTCTTCCATGAGTTCAGACCCCCTCTCCCATCCCAGTGCTCTTAGGGATCCAGCAAGAGGGAGGAGAAAGGCCTCAGTCTCTGCAGCTATGTCAAGCGTCTCCAGCCCAAAGTGAAGATACGGTATCATCACCATGGCAAAAGCTGTTTAATTCCTCACTGTCCCCTCCCCCAATTCCATTTCAGAAAAAAAAAAAATGTTTTGTCTCTTGGTTGTGAAGTCAAAAATGTCCCATTAAAAGAGTTGTCTCAACTTAGGACATAATTTGCCCTCAAAGTTACAAATACTAATTTCTCCTTGGTGAAACAGGATGTCACTAGTTTTTAAAACAGCACCTTTTCCTGCCACTTCTAATCATCAATATTGGGGTCTGCCTTTACAGTTTGAAGGTTATCTTCAAACACAGCATCTGGGAGGGATCTGCCATACCTAACTCACTCCCCCTCTTTGTGGCCTGTCCTTCTGTACTAAGTAGTCTTCCCAAGGGGGACATAGGTGTGCCCGTGATATCCAAAAACGTTTTTACAGGGCGGGAAGTTACCTTGCTGAGACCAAGGTCCCTGGAAAAATGAACAGTTTTAGATCAGGTTGGTGATGCAAACTGAAGGAAAGGCCTTTGAGTGCTACTAGAGCAACATCTGTGGTCTAAGGAGAAACAACAGTGAAACTGTCTATGACAAAAGGGAAGACAGCCTGACCAGGCGGTGGCGCAGTGGATAGAGCATCGAACTGAGATGTGGAAGGACCCAGGTTCGAGACCCCGAGGTCACCAACTTGAGCGCGGGCCCATCTGGTTTGAGCAAAGCTCACCAGCTTGGACCCAAGGTCGCTGGCTCCAGCAAGGGGTTACTTGGTCTACTGAAGGCCCATGGTCAAGGCACACATGAGAAAGCAATCAATGAACAATTAAAGCGTCACAATGAAAAACTAATGATTGATGCTTCTCACCTCTCTCCATTCCTGTCTGTCTGTCCCTATCTAGCCCTCTCTCTGACTCTCTATCTCTCAAAAAAAAGGGGGAGGGGGGACGATGCCCTATGATTTGGCTCACACAGAAGAAGTCAGGGCAGCACTCTGGACAGCTCCTCACAGCCAGCACTGTTTTAGGCTCTTGCCTCTTCCTGTGTTAAGACCTGGCCTTGGCCTCGGTTTTCCTCTGGGGAAAAGTTTAAGTTTTTTCTTTTTAAAACGTATCCAGCTCTTCGCCCTGATGTGTCTTAATCTATACTTCTCAAACTGGGGCATGTTTTTACCTTCCCCAAGGGATATGTGACAGTGTGTTAGAGGGTTCACGAAGCCACACTGCACACATTGGTGGCATGGAGATGTAACTTTAGAAATGGCTAGGGGTGGGAGTGGCTATTTTGAATTTCTTCACTCTTACACGTTTTTATCACGAGGCAGAGTCAGCAGCCTCTTGCTTGTCCATTTCATCTAATTTCATGTGTTTCCATGAAAGCTTGGAGGGTTGTTTGTTTTTTTACTTTTTAGTCAATGTCATGCACGAACACAGTTTTAAAATCAAATCATACAAAAAAATTTTTCATTAAAAAACCACAATGGCCCGTCCTATCCCACTCTCTTTCAAAGCCTGGCTCCAGGGAGATAATGATTTAAAACTCTTTCAGCTGGTTTTTTTTTTTTCTTTTTCCTACTAGCTACCTCCATATTTCTAACTAATATGTTTAAACTGCTATTTATTGATCCATAAATTTCAGATGTTCTCTATTGATTTTGAGTTGGGATGGATGTGGTTTTGGCTCTTTAATTCCCCAAATCTGCATTGCCCCATACAGCTACTTCATTCTTTTTTGTTAAATAATTTTTGTTGTAAAATAGACATTTGCTGTTTGATGGCCACCTAACATTCATCTTTCTCCTATTTTAACTCTACCTCGATTCCCATTTGGGAATCCAATGTTTTCCTACACAGTCCCCACTTCCCTGGGAAGCTGACCCTACCTCAACCAATCAGGTGGGCCCTGGGCCAGATTGGGTCAGGGTCCACCTGATTGGCTGATCCCCATCGCCCAAGTTATGGTGATTGGTTCAAAAAAGGCATGTAACCCAGTATCTGACCCATGAGAAGTTTTCTAGAGGAAACTGAAAGAATATCCTTGTTCTACTGCAGAAGTCCCTAGAGAAATATTTTCTCCCTGACAGACATGATCAAAGAAACACAAAGCCCCTAGAAGGTGCTGGAAGCCAACCATGAGAAAAGCCAATTTTATTTTGAATATATACTGCTGAAGGCAAAGGGGGAAAGATGGAAATTAGAGATTTTAGAAAGCCTCTAGATCAAGCCTCATCTGGAGCTTAAGGTAACTTCAAAGTTGTCAATCATGCGAGCAAAATACTATAATTTTCTTTATGGCTTAAGCCACTTTGAGTTTTCGTTTACTTGCAAAGGAAAGATTCCTCACCAATGTAAGGGTTTGTATCATTATGATTACACAGTAAATTATTTATGGTTTCACTGCAGAGCTGAGCAGTGTATGATTGCATATCGTTTCATGTCAGGATTTTTGATGGTTTGTAAAAAATTAATTATTATTTTCACTTGCAAAATTTTTCATATGCATGTCCTTAATTCTTTCCACATACTCACCTCCAACCTGCTCCTTCATTCCAGGCTGGTGGCTCTCTCTGCTGCCAACCTGCATCTTCTTTTCAGCATTGTTGTGATCAAATCTCTGTCTCCTGGATCCAGCTGGATTACTCAAGACTTGCTGGTACATTTTCTCTCTGCTTTCTCTGAAAGAGTTTCAATCCGCAAAGTGTCTATGGATGGGTGAAGATGTCTTTAGTCGGCTCTCACACTGGATAGATAGCCTGGCAGGATATAAAATTCCCAGTTGAAAATTATATTCCATAAGGTTCTGTTTCCTGGTGGATAACTTAATTTGCAATATTTTGTTTGTTGCAAGCTTTTAGGGAACCCCCCAAATCCTGGGTTCTAAAGCCTCTCTCTGTAAAGTGCCTTTGATGTGCATCTTTTTGGGTTTTTTCTTATTCTATGTCCTCTTCATGATGTGGGTCTTTACAATCAGGAACTTGGTGTCCTTAATTTAAATATTCTTTTCCCAGAATTTCTTTTTCTTTCCTCTCTTCTTTCTTTCTTCTTTCTTTGTTCTATTCTTTCTTATATGTGGAATTTTTAGGATTTATTCTCTGTGCCTCTTCTTACCACCCTCATATTTGCAAACCCTTTATCTTTTTGTTTTGCTTTATGTCTTATTTCTTTGACTTTGTCTTTCATCTATTTTTAAATTTAGACTATCAGTTTTATTTCCATGAGCTCTTTATAGTATCTTGTTTTTGTTTTATGCATGCAACACTGCCTAATTGCTCTCTAAGAATATTTATCAGAACTGAGTTGGTGATCATTTTAGAAGTTTTCTTCTGTCTCCTGTATTATCTCTGTTTCCTCTAGGTTGCTTCTTTTGTTTTGCTTGCATTTTGGTTTCTTTCAGGATGAAGACTTTCCTCATTTGTCTGGTGGTCTTTGATTGCCTGTCTGTGTTTAAGAAATGACTAAAAATTCAGAGGCTTAGGCAAGATTCATGCACTATGAGCTTATACTGGAGTGATGAGGAAGGAAACTAACCGATGAATGGGTGGATTCCCAAAATAACCATGTTTGGAAGTCTTTTCTCCAGGGCAATTTTAGTTTCTCCAGAGAAAAACCTCCTTCTCACCTACCTCATTGGGGGTCAGGGTAGTCTGCATGCCAAACAGGAGGAGGTGTGGCTGATGATGGAATTATCTCACCTGTAGACCTTCAGTTAGTTTTGCTGAACTTGCTGGTCTTAATTTCTCCAGAGAATGAACTTCCAGTTTTCTTTTGGGGAGCAGAGGGAATGAGCAGGTGTAAATCTGTCTGCTGGCATTGTATGCACAGAAGTGGGAAATTTGGTTTGGGGAGGGGGTTCAACTCTTTCACATAGAGTCCTTTAACAAATCCTCCAGTCTGTAGCTCTACCCCTCACCCCATCCTGCTCAGTAACCAGTGCCTCTGCCTCCTGGGCCTTTCCAGAATTCCATGGGAGGAATCGGCTCACTTGTCACTCACATCTCACTTTGCACGCACTGAATACTGAGGTGTTTTGTGTCATGCAGAAAGAGATTAGAAAATAAGTAGCTTCCCAGAGTCTAGTTACATTAAAATAAAGTGAAGATTAGGACTAGTGAGCTCTAAGTGATTAAGAAAGGTGCAAAGACTTCAGAGAGCACAGTCAATACTGAAATCACATCACTAGCCCACATGGCTAGCCCAGTGCAACAAAGAGAGAAAAACTGTCAAGTGGCATCTTCTCAGAGGTCACAGAAAAATGCATACCTAGATTTTTTAAAATAAGTCTATCATATTTTTAACTATTTTATTTAAGTGAGAGGTGGGAAAATAGTGAGACAGACTTCCACATGCACCCTGACTGGGACCCACCCTGCAAACCGGTCTGGGGACAATTTTCAAGGACCAAGCTACTTTTAGTGCCTGAGGTTGACACGCTCAGACCAACCAAGATATCCTCAGTGCCCAGGGCCAATGCTGGAACCAACAGAGCCACTGACTACAGGAGGGAAAGAGGGAAAGAAGGAACAGAGGGAAGGGAAAGAAGCAGATGGCCACTTCTTCTGTGTGCCCTGACCAGGAATCGAACCTAGGACATCCATACACTGAAGCAACACTGTATCCACTAAGCCACTGCCCAGGGACTATTTTTAACTTTTAACATAAAAGGTTCATTATAAAAATTATTCAGTGTCATAACAAAATTATACTACAACAAATGTTTTATTTACAAAGTATGAAAATATGCTTCTTTCAACATCCTGCTGCCATAAATTCCCAGATAACCCCCAAATTGTGCATCTTTTGGCTTTGATTTCATTCTTCTTATATCATTTTACAGTGCAATCATTTAAAATTACATCTTAAAATGGGATCATGGTTCATCGATTAAAAACAGAAAGTCTAGGACATAAATTTGAAATTAGTGAAATATTCCAGTCAAATAATGAGAAAAATTCAGAACTCCAAAGCATCCAGTGTTCTAGTCACTACTGTTCCCCATGAAGTTTTGAGAATAAAAATGCTGCTACCAGAATGCAGCAGTAATTGGGGGGAAATGCGAGATGGCTTAAAGTTTATTTTAAACATGAGTGCTATAGCTGCATCTCTATTTTGGGGAAACCTAGAGCAATAGCTGACCGAAACTATCACTCCTGAAATGACAATACCAAAGCGCAAACACTGGTGAGGCTGCATTGAACCTGGATTTTTCATACATGACCCGTGGGAATATGCAATGGCAGCCACTCTGGGAAATAATTTGGCAGCTTCTTAAAGCACTAAACGTATACTTCCCACTTGATCCAGCAATTATACTCCCGAGCATTTATCTCAGAGACATGAAACTGGTATCCACATAAAACCCTATACTTGATTATTCTTAGTAGGTTTTCTTATAATTCCCCAAACTGGTTACAACCAAAACGTTCAGTTAATGATTCATTAAAAAACTGTGTTCCAGGCCTGACCTGTGGTGGCGCAGTGGATAAAGCGTCGACCTGGGAACACTGAGGTCACCAGTTCAAAACCCTGTACTGGTCTGGTCAAGGCACATGTGGGAGTTGATGCTTCCAGCTCCTCCCCCCTTTCTCTCTTTCTCTCTCTCTCTCTCTCTCTCTCTCTCTCTCACTCTCTCTCTCTCTGTGCCTCCTCTCTAAAATGAATAAAATAAAAAGAAATTTAAAAAACTGTGTTCCAGTCACAGCATGGAATACTACTCAGCAGTGAAAAGGGATAAGCTACCAATACACAAAGGAAACTGGATGGGTCACAAGGGCATTATGCTGAGGGGGGAAATCCATCTCAAATGTCATATACTGTATGATTCCATTTATCCAAAAATCTCTAAATAACAAAAATATACATATGAAGAACAGAATAGTTGTTGCTAGGCACCAGGGAAAGAGAGAGTGATAGACAGGGTAGTGGCTATGACTGAAGGAACAGCAAAAGGGATCTTTGTGGTGATAGAACAGTTCTGTATCATGGTTATGATTGTGGTTATGTAATTCAATACATGATTTAAAATCACAAAGAACTAAATACACACACACATGCACACACAGTCACACACGTAAATGAGGGCAATCAAAACTGACGAAATCACCCTGGCCAGAGAGCTTGGTTGGTTAGAGCATTGTCCCAATGCACAGAGGTTACTGGTTTGATTCCTGGTCAAGGCACATACAGGAACAGGTCAATGTTTTTTTTCTCTCTCTCTCCTTTCTTCTCTCTATAAGATCAATACACTTATATATATATATACACACATATATATAGATTATATAGATATAGATAGATACAGATATAGATATATTTTAAAGACTGGTGAGATCTAAATGAAGTCTGTGCATTGTACTATGTTGACTTCCTGCTGTTGACATTGTATAATAGTTACATAAGATGCAATCTTTGGAAGAAACTAAGTGAAATGTACAGGGGACCTCTACATGCTATTTTTGCTACTTCCTGAGAATATATAAATTATTTCAAAATAAATCAATGAAAGTGAAATAAATAGCATGTGACATTCAGAAAGATGGTGGGATAGAGAAGGATGACAGCGTCTGCCTGTTTAATATCTAATGAAATGGACTGAAGTACTCCTTTCCCCCAGAAAAACGAAAACTTACTAGCAACAATCAACAAGAAAAGGAGTATTCTACACTTGACACCACAAACTTCCAAAAGTGATAACCAGGGAAAGAAAAGAAACCTAACTGGTACAAAATAGTGGGCACAGCTCCTCTCTCTGTCCCCAATACCCAGAGGCAGGAGTGAGGAAGGAAGCCACGTCAACAAAATTGTGCCTAGTCACACAGTCTCCCTGGCACGCTCCTGTAAGGAAGGACTGAAAGTGGATTGTGCATGAAAAGCCAGGAAAACATTGCTTATAACCCTCAATGTGGAGCTCCCTAGACCCCACCATGGCAGGACTCAAGAAGAAGCTCCTGTTGGACTTGTCACATGGAATGGGCCGCTCTGCTGAGTTGGGAGAGGATGCTCAAGACTGTGGGAGATGGACACCTCCCAGACCACATGGAGTGGACCCTGGTACAGAGCTTGCAATGAGGCCTCAGAAGACAGCAGCCCCAGCCTTCCTGTAAGAATATGCATAGCAACAGGGCTCTGCTCCCCCTCCCGTAAAACCTTCATATTATGGAAAAGTAGACCAAGAGTTCAGAAGAGTGAAAATTGCTACAAACTCTTTAATGCTCCCACATTGAGAAGTAAGGTCTATGTTCTTCCCCCTCAAATCTGGGTGTGCTCTGTGATGGATGTGACCCATAGAACAGTTTGGAAGTGGCACTGTGCCAATTTCCAGGCCTAAGCCTTAAGAGATTGGCAGGTTCCACTTTCTGGAATAGTCATCTTTGGAGCCCTGAGCCGCCGTGTAAGAAATCCAACTGACCAACTTAGAGTAGCAATGTCGGAAGGTCCCAAAACTACAAGAAGAGGGAGAAAGGTCCACCTAAGCCCAGTTTTCAGCCTTTCACCAAGACATTAAGCATAAAGATATAGATAAGGCCACCTGCACCCTCCAGACTAGAGCAATGAAAATCTGAACACAAATGAGTAATCCTAGTTAATGCCACATGGAGCAGAAGAATCACCCAGCCAAGCCCTGCCTGACTTCCTGGCTCATAAAGTCATGAGATAAAATAAAATTCTTGGTGTATCTGGACAGTTTGTTACACTGGAAGAGGGAGTCCTCAAATTGAAACCTGAAGGGGGCGAAAGAAATTGGTCTCAGTTAAATTAGGGGCTCATATGAAAGGGATGTTCACCTTGAACCCAACAAGAACAAGCATTCAAAGATATAAATGCATTTCACATATTGCATGGGGGTTCAAGATATATGGTGTGTCTTATTAGCTTGGTCAGAGATTACTGGGTGCCCATGCCAGGAAGGAGTATCTTAAGGGGTGCTGATCAGAGAGCCTTTTGAGATTCTGAGGTTTCTAAGGCCTATGAGAGCTCCTTGGATATCTTGTGTGTGGCGTCTTCTCTTCAGCCAGTGCAGCCCCTGCCACCCAGATGACCAGGGAAACTGCACTAAGGAGGAAGGTCTCCTTCATGTTGTCTCACTGTCACATCCCACGCTATCTGGGTAGCAGTGCCTCTATTTCTCAAGCAAACTGTGAAACTGCTAGGTATGCAACTGTGCTATCAGTTAAACTGTGAAATGGAGATACCCCAGGAGCGGGGTCATTATTGCATAATTCACCTTTCTGGTTTGTCTCAGGAAAGCATCGAGCAGAACTCATCTTCACCCACCATGGGGTTTAGTGGGTTCCCTACCTTAAAGTCATGTGACTGAATGTACGTTGATGTTTGGGGCATTTTATCGGTCTTGTTCACTATGTTTATCATGATGATGCCTGTAAGATGTCAAGTGCAAATGTCTTGATGGTGAAATACCCGGTTAAGAAAATTTTAACAAGAACATAGGCGTTCCAGAGCAAATCATGGAATTGACCGGAGAAAGTGAACATATGGGGGTAAAATTCTGATGGGCACACTGCAGGGGTGGCAGTAGTGAGCTCAGGCACATCCCAAGTGAGCTAAACCACTGCCTCCCTTACCATAATGCTTCACCTCAAAGGGGCGGCCTCTTGAATCCTTTAGTGCTCTCAGTGGAGAAATTGTGTGATAAGGGCAGTCTGAATACTTATCTTGTGGAAGGGGCCTTGAAAAGTGTGTCCCACCTCACTCATATACACTGGTTTTTCAAAGAGAGCTGCTGGCCAGTGTTTCTGAGATGTTAGAACCTCATGTGAAAACATCACTAGGTTTGGAGCTGAATGAATTTGTTGTTCACTTTAATGATAAAGTGACTCACCAAACCAGCTTACAGAGCAACTTTTTTTTCCCCAAGGTTGAACACACTCAATCAAAACCTGTGAGGTCAAGCTACAGAGGTATGCTATTAATAATCACGCCAAGGCCTGGTATTAATTATGGGGACACCCAGAACTTTAGGCAAACCAGCTCTCCAACTTGCTGACACAGCCTTAAGGCAAAATAATTAAAGGGCTCAACATCTGCAAAATAGCTGGATCTGTTTCTTTCTTACCTAGATCATTGTCTTAGCAAATGAAACTGAACATCTGCTTCAAGAAAGATAGCGTAGATATACTTTATTCCATTCCTCCAGCTAAGTACCACTAAATCCTGGACATGATCTATAAAACAGCATAAGACAGTGGTTCTTAACCTTTTTTAAGGTACCGAAACCACCAGTTTCATATGTGCATTCACCAAACCCTTCTTTAGTGATAAATAAAATATGATTTTTTTTTCCAAATTCAAGACATAGGTATATGTTTTTTTTACTGGTGCACAAAATGAGCCATGCATGAACATCACCTTGCTCAAAGAACAAAACCAACAAAGTGCATGAACTCACAACAAATTATGGTATTACTTTATTCTGGCCTCGTGGCAGAGGTTTCTCCGAACCCCTGAGACCGACTCATCGAACCCCTAGGATTTGATAGAACCCAGGTTAAGAACCACTGGAATAAGACTTTGAAAGTTACAAAGAGAAAGACAGATTGGCTAGGGACTTCAGGACCCAAGAAATGATCCTGATCCCATCCACCACCAGAAAGGGCTAAGTGGACTTTCATCCTCACCTTGCTATAATGAGGTACTCAATCCTCCCCCATCTTCCCTGCACCAGTGGTACCAAAACAAGCCGTGTAGAGAACTGGTCGCTTCACCCCCACTCAGGGGCAATGAGGCTTCTCTACGGTGCGTCAGTATAGATAACGTGGGGGAGCCTGGACTTTGACTCCTTCCCAGGGGCATCAAGGAGCCCCTCCCACCTCCTGCTGAGCTGGTATCAGAGGAGGCCTACTTCATGAAGCCACACCGCCACCAAGAACAGCACCAGCACCACCTCCATCGTGTTAGTGGAGGCCACAAGGGGAACTGGAACAAGGCACACCTGCCTCTTCCAGCCAGGGTGGTAGCAGTAGAGGCCAAGTGAGGAGCCTGAACTCCCACCCCACACAGTAGTAATAAGCAGTTCATCCCCCATGATGGTATCAGTGAAAGTTGAATGGGGAACGTGGACTCCCATGGACACTTAAAAATGGTTAAGATGGTAAATTTTATGTGAGTATTTTACCACAACTTAAAACACAGTAGAACAAAAAACAAACAATCCAATTAAAAAATGGGCAAAAGATGTGAGAGGATATTTCACCAAAGAGAACATAAAGTGGTATGTAGATAAGGACATGAACTTCAATATCATTAGCCATTGAAGAAAGCAAATTAAAAGCACAAACGAGATATTACTACACATCTATTAGAACAGCTAAAAAAACAAAAATAGTGACAACACCAAATGCTGGCAAAGATGCAGAGAAACCAGGTTTTGGTGGGAATGGAAGGCAGGAGAGCAATCTGGACAACAATTTGAAAGTTTATTTAAAAGCTTATCAGACATCATACAACTAAGTGCATTTGTACTTCTGGGCATTCATCCCAGAGAAGTTAAACACATCCACACAGAAATATATATATAGACATGATTGTTCATAGCCAAAAACTGAACACAACCAAAATGTCCCCGTCATCAGTGGATGAGTAAGTAAACTGGGCAACACCCACATCACGAAGTAGTCTGCAGCCCTAAAAAAGAAGAAACTGTGGAAGCATGTGACAATGTGGATGGATCTTCAGGGCACTATCTAAATGAAAAAAGGTCAATCTCAAAAGCTTCATACTGGGCACAGTGTGAATGTTGAAGGTTGTTTCTCTTGTTGTTTTCTCTTTCTTTTTTGTAGCGCAAGTGCCTGCGTGAAGCTTGAACTGTGACACAGTCACTTCAAAGGTGGCTCTCCAGTAAACACGTTGCCAGCCACAGGACCCGATGATGAAGGGCATCTGGCAATTATAATCAGAACAGCAAAGCCTGGTCCAGCCACAACATGGCTGGTTCCATTTATATTACATTCTTGAAACGACAAAATCATAGAGAGGGAGAATGAACCAGTGGTTGCCAGAGGGTAGAACTGGAAACAAGAAGGGTGTGACTCTGAAAGGGTCACATGAGGGAAGTCTTTGTGGGGAAGGGCTAGTTCTATATTTTGATTGCGGCGGTGGTGACACGCAGCTACACGCATGATAAAAATCACATACAGCCTGACCTGTGGTGGTGCAACGGATAAAGCATCAACCTGGAATGCTGAGGTCACCAGTTCAAAACCCTGGGCTTGCCTGCGTCAAGGCACATATGGGAGTTGATGCTTCCAGCTCCTCCCCCTTTCTCTCTCTCTCTCTCTCTCTGTCTTTCTTCTCTAAAATAAATAAATAAAATCTAAAAAAAATCACATACAACTCTAAACACGCTGTCTATCAATGTCTGTCTCCTGGTTTTGATATTGTACTATATTTATGCAAGAGGTCACCAATGGAGAAAACGGGATGAAAGTTTCCCTAGCTCTTTCTCTGCTATCTTCGCAACTTCCTGTGGATCTATATTTAAAATAAAATGGTTTTTCCTAAAGAGAAGAAAAAAAAAGAGTAAATGAGACTGGGAGTGCATCTGAGAGCTTTTCATGCTGCTGTTAGAATCCAGTAAATTGGCCCCTTTGCAAGCTACATCTGTGGGTGTTTCTACATCACGGGTAACCTGAAAATCTTGCCCGTGCCTCCTCTTTGGCAAAATTCTAGGCATCTTTCCTCAGTGCTTATGTTAACATCGTGCATCAAACAATAAAAAACATAAACTGTTGCCATAGTGAACCTGTAGCTTTACAAGCCTGAGTGCACATTGTGAGACCATGCAAAAAAAAATAATAAATCATCTGGACCCTGAACTTGATAGATAGTGCTGATGCGGTATCTGTGATACCTATCGGCGAACACGTCACCTATACCACTAATACCATGGACCTCTGCCTATATTCCTAATAAAAGGAGATGCTACATGTCTGCTCCAAGTTATTTAAAATAAATTCAGAATTAGTTTCTCAATCAAGTTCACAGAATCCCTGAATTCTTGACCCAAGTTAAGAACACCAGCTCCAAGCATTCTTCCACGGCATTCCCACAAGTTTTGATTTGTTCCTATTTTCATTTCTGTCCAATTAAAAATATTTCCTTATTTCCCTTGTGATGTCCTCTTTGACCCGAGGGTCAGCGAGAAGAGCATCGCTCTGCATCTCCTTCAAGCCCGTGGCCCACCTTTGCAAGTGTGTTTCAGAGGTGAGGTTCCGCAGAGCCCGGGGATAAAGGCAGCTCCCCCAGCAAAGCCGACTCCAAAGGGAGCTGGAAGGTTGTGGGAGCTGCTCCTGCAGCCAGCATAAAGTGTTTAATGTGCAGATGTTATTGCTTTAAAATGTATCATTCCTTAAAAGAGCAGTAATGTAGGCTCAAGCTTCAAAGAAGCAGTGGTTGCCTGGCAGCGAACCCAGGGCTTGAGCAAGGGCTGTCAGGCCAAAAGAGGGTGCTCACAGCTGGTGGGTCCTACATGCGGCCACCTGGCTGGCCTTTCTGCTTTCCCGCATGGTGAGGGACCCTAGGGTGGGGTGGGAGGCAACCAGGAGCAGGGAGGGAATCTTCCAGCTGAGCAGGACCTGATATAAGTCCTGGTGGAGCTGCTCATGTGAGCTAAAGTCAGAGAGACATGGGGGGGGGGGGGTGGCGGGAGGAGGGAGGGACATCGGGCAGAGCAGCCTGATGCATGTGCTGAAATGGTCTGCGAGGGTCTGGGCCCTGATGTCCCCACACCAGGCCGAGAAGGGTGTGTCACCAGTTTAGAAATGCAAGGTGGACTAGTCAACGTTCACTAGGGTTGTACAAAATAGATAGCAGCTGAGAAATAAAGAGAAGGATTCAGTGAGGTTTATTTCTACTGTTTAACTCACTGCGTAACTGTGAGTATGTACTTCAACCCTCCAGCCATCAGTTTCCCCACGTGGACAGAGAGGGGGTTGAAACAGAGTGCTCTGTGATCACTTCCAGTTCTAAACATCTATGATATAAACTGCTCAGGAAGCAACGTGGTGATGTGGCCCTCTGAGCCTCAGCTTGCTCCTATATGCACATGAGATGATCACGCCTACCCATGCGCAGGACTGTTGCTATGACCCGATGATAGTGAGCCTATGGAAGAGTGACACTGGGCATCAAGGTGATGTGACCTGCTTTCCAAGCCACCTCAGCCTGAGATAGAAGAACAAGGCCATAGTAGGCGACAAGCTGGCAGCTCTGGCTCTGCCTTCCATTAGGAGAACTCCATCCTTACTCCCATCCCCATCTCACCTTAAACCCCCTATAAATCTCCCGGACCTCCCAGGAGCACTTCATGTACACTCAGGCCACTGTGTAGCATCTGCCACATCATGACTCATGGAAATGATGCCCCCTTTCCTGCCAATCCCACATGCAACAGAGGCGTCAACTGTAGCCTCCCAGGACAATGGCACTATCCTGTGGGCATCCACTGCCTACTATGAGGGTGCCAGCGCCCAGGGCACCAGTGCTGTGTGCAGTGGGGGTGCAGACTCCCCTGGCCAGGGCTAACACTGGGGGGAGGCAAAGGAAGCACCCAGGGCACAAAATTCAAGAAGGTGCCCACACTCAGGATGGTACAAGGACCTTCCTTACATAATCACAACACCTAGAATGAATGACTTTTTAAATTTTCCTCTCCTAGATCCCTTGCTCATGTCACTCTTGTCCCAGCCCTGCCCACCGCAGCAAAACTATTGGTCCATGCAGTCAATGAGCTGAACATTCAGTGTCCACAGAATCGTGCATGCCATGCCTAACTCTCAGGAAACCAGAAGTCAGTGATCGCCCCAGCCCCTCTGGAAATAAAACCATGTTTGTGATATTGTTGGACAGTGCCCCTCACCCCAGCTGTCTGCATCAGAGAGACACCAGACCAAGAGGAACTAGGAATTTCTCTCAAATTCTTTCCCAAGAATTTGAAATGAGGATTGCCTTTCTGCAGGTGGCCAGAGCTGTGCACATAAACCTCAGGTCTGGGAGGTGTCATGTGACACTCTGGGTGTGAAGAAGCAAAGGAAAGTGATGCACGGGGTGGGGTGGGGGGGGGGGTGAAAGGTGGAGGAGTTCCTGGTCACGTTCCTCTGGGCCCACCTGCATTCTCATCCTTGACTTCCAGGACACACCCTGTATCTGGACAACTTAATTCTTTTTCTGCTTAAGCCGGCTTGACTGGACTTCTAGAGAGCAGAGAAATTGAGGCTTTCTCTCACTAGTGTCAGCATCCTTGTCCCAGAGCTCCAGCCACGCCCAGGGGCTGTGCTGGGGACACATCTAAGAGAAAACACCCTTGAACTCAGATCTCCCCTACCAGCCAGCCCATTGCCATGAACTGACTTTACCATCTTCTCTTTCTTACATGTTTTTTTTCCTAATTGTAGTCCTTAAATGGGTATGAATCCCAGGGTGGGGACCACAGCTTAGGCACTAGATGGAGCCCAGCTACCATCCTGCCAGGGTTAAATGTGTTCTCTGAGAGGCCATACCCATCAATATTCCAGGCACAGTGTAGAGTGCCTCTCCTCCTTGATGAAATTATCCACTCAAATAGATTCCTGTCTGCCTGGTGTCACACTGGAAGAATTCCAACAGGCCTGCAACCCTGCTCTGAGGGGACTGCCAGGCAAGACACCAGGCACCAACCATTCACTTTGACTAGGAAAGCCTCAGCCCAACCTCCTCCTACCCGAGCTAGAGGAGAAAAAAAGGAGGGAGGACAGGAAGGAGGTAGGGAGCAGTGCCCTTGCCTTCTACAGTACCTTGTTTGCCCCAAATCCTTCACATATACCCCAGGTCAGCAGCCCTTTCCTGTGTGGGGTTAGAGGACCTGTAATCAAGTATTTTAATTATCTATTGCAGCTAACAAATCACCCCAAAACTTAGGGACTCAAGGCAGCAGCCATTTTATCAAGAGTTGATTCTGAGGGTTGACTGGGTTCAGCTGGGTGGTTCTTCTGCTCATGTAATGTCAGCTGGGTATGCAAGCATCTGGGACTTGGCTGGACTGAAACATGCAAGATGTCTTATTCACATGTCTCATGCTTGATGGGAATAAGTGAAAGATTGAGGTTCTTGTCCCTTTCTATGGATTTTCAGGTCTTCTTCTCTATATGGTCTTTCCAGCATGTCAGCCAGCACAGGACTCCAAAACGCACAAAAGAGGAAGCTTCCAGACTTCCTCAAGACTAGACCAGGACATGGCACAGTGCCACTTCTCTGCATTTTCTTTGTTAAGATTCATAGGTTAGTTCAGACTTCACATGGGAGGAGCACCAGGCAGACAGGAATGTGTTTGAGTGGGTAATTTCATTCACAATGGTGTGAATAGGAGGAGGCAGGGTTTATTAGACGTCACCTTTGGAGACTGCTGCCCCACCACGGAGAAACAAATCCATGACTTGACCTTGGTTTACAGGCCAGCTAAAGAAACAGGACTTGCACAAATACTCAAAAATGGATGTCATGCTATCACACACACACCTGCTCCGTTGGGACACACAGAAGCAGGGATATTCATCTTTGCACATGGAAGAACATTTGCACACACTCAACCTCACCTTCATATTGACATACCTGTACACTCACACTCATACACATTTACCTTCACACTAACATGCCCGGGAGCTCACACACATTCATGAACTGAACACCCACACACCCTGACACGGCCATGAGCTCACACCACCCACATCCATCTTCATAATATTATGGCCATGCACTCACACAGTCACACACATACACATCAACAGTCTATGTTTTGGACCTTCTTATCCAACCTGTCACATGTGGCCTTCTATTCAGACAAACTGGCCCAAAAGTCTCCAGCTGGCCTAAGACCCAGTAATTACTTGATGATTACTCAAGTGAATGATGACATAGCAGAGCTCGCCTGGACTGCAGAAAAACTGTAAAGGCAGAAACCTGGGAAGCAAAATCCTGAGCACCCCTGAGGGCCAGAGAAAACCATCAGGAGGAGCAAGCTCCACACCAACCTGTAAGGAACCTCAGTGGGAGAAAATGATTTAATTATCAGAGTGTCACCAAACAAATTGTACGCCTCATTTTTTGGGTACTTAATGCTTATGGTAATTAACATGACGGAGATTTTTCTTCTCTCTTCTGTTTATATTTAGTTAAGTAACCCACAATAGAGCTAAAATTATTTCAAACAATTTTAGGCGCTCTTTTTACATTGCCCCTGCACTGCTACCCAAATGCAATCTTTAACTTCTGCCAAAATCAGGACAAATTGGAATCAATGCAGCCTTTGTCTTGGCTAATAAGTGGCTGCCACGCAGAGGAGTGCAGAACTGCTAATTGGCTGATCTCAATAGGGGAAAGACAATGGTAGCGAGAAAGCTAGGGGATTAATTATAGGGCCACCTTCTGTGGGCCCTGGCTTCCGCTGTTCGGGGCCGCAATGAAACAAGGGTGAGTCTTTCTACCCACCTTTAGAAACAGCGAGCCTGCCAGCTGGAATCCTCCTGCCCTGGGGACTCAGAGCAAACACTCAGCACACACAAAGGGCAAGGGAGAGAAAGGGGTGTAGTGAGCAGGTGGCCACCCATGAGGGATGTGTGTGTTGGAACAGGGGGATAAGGGGACACTTACTGGGACAGGGAAGCTATGTGCACCTGCTCATGAAGGAGGTATTATGATCCTCCTTCCCTATGAGGAAATAAAGACCCAGAAAAGTGAGGGATATGTGCAAAGTATGGCAGGCTGGGTCTTCAAAAGAGGCCACAGTGTCCACACTCAAGTGTCCAGGCCAAAAGTAGGCACTCCTCTGAGTCTGGATTTGAACTCTGCCCAATTTAAAAGTGCATACACTTGGCACTATTCTCTAAGTCTTTCCTCCACCATTAGTCTCTGGCCTCTGAAACCTCATTTTGTTGCCTTTGGGGTAAAGAACTTACCTCCTAAATGCCCCTGTTAAAATACAAATACACGTGCTGAGCGGAGGAAGGCATGCATCACTTACCCTAGATTGGCTGTCTAAATTAGGCACCTGACACAGGGAGAGCAGGTTCTTGAGGGAATAAGACCCACAGTTTTGATAAGGGGAAGGGAAACTGCTAAGAGGCAGTAGGCGCAGGTGAAACTCAGTGGTCGTCTTGGGAACAGGTGGGAAAGCTCTAAAGGGGTGGCATCTGCAAGGAAAACACGGAAGGGATTGCACAGAAGGCAAAATGGGCCAAATCCAACAGTCCAAAACCAGAGTGGGTATTCTTGTCCCAACATCCATCTCCCTTCCAGATTCCACATCTCTGTTACTTCACCTGGAAGCCCACGAAAGATTCCCAATTCCCTCTTCTCCTTAACCTGATCTTGGTATTCTACCTTCAAAGTATGAGCTCTTCCCTCCAGCCTCTAGGTCATCATCTTATGCTTGGTTTGTCATCTGCTCTATGTAAAAGTAAAATTATGCTAGACACTTGTTAACATGGCCAGACAGATTTTATTCGGACTACTGCAGTAGGGGAGAGAGAATTCTGTACAGGGCTGAGCGCAACTCGAAATATAGCAGAGGCAACTGGTGATTTATGGCAAGGCGAGAGGGTTAGTGGATGAAAAACCACTAAGAGGAACTTGGTTAGGCATCAAATGTAGGATCCCAGCCACAATGAGTCTATTACTGGGTTCTCGAACAGGAAAAGGTATGGAATTAAATAAATGATAGGGACTTAAAGATATATATATAAAGATGTAGATGGGTTCAGGAGGTTGCCACGGCGAACAGTCTCCACTGTTCCTTAGCCGTAACCTAACCTCTTGAAGTATAAAAAGAATGAAGAAGCCCTACCCAGTTAGCTCAGTTGGTTCAAGGGACAGCCCAAATCACTAAGTTTGCAGGTTCAACCCCCTGACAGGACACACAGTGGAAGTGACCGGTGAGTGAGTACACAACTAAGAGAAACAACAAAATGAATGCTTTTCTCTCTTTCACCCCGTTGCCCCCACCACCTCTCTGAAATCAATCAAATAAAAATAATATGAATGAACAATTCCTTAACTCTTTAGTGAAGAAGGTGATGAAAAGTGTGATGTAACTTTTAGTAACTCTTTCCTAAAATTAGCTGACTTATTTCACCTACAGTAAAAGAATAATATTAATAATAAATACTGTTCCCTTACATTAGCTGCAAGTTGGTCAAGGGTTTTGAGAACAAAGTGCAGGGATTCTTACTAAAGTGGTCTGGCAGGATTCTTGCTAAAACTGGGCTTGGCAGCAAGAATGGCAAACCAAAGACAAGGCCAGTTGAGAAGAGGACTCAGAGGAGACCTGGCTGAGATGAAAGCTGGTCAGCATCCTCATCACCAGTCTCTGAGCCCTCTGCCTCCAGGGTCACTCCTCAGCCCACCCTCCATATACAGCCGGAATTGTCCCCCAATCCCTGTCTGACCACATCACTTTCCAACTTGAAAGCCTCCATCAGTCTCCCACCGTCCTCAGAATAACATACACACTCCTAGTGTGATGGACATAAATCCATTCCATTGTAGCCAGAGTCTGAAAACCTGATCCAGAAGGAAGAAAACTCCTTAATGTTCATTCCTGATTCCTTCCGAGTCCTGGGCCTAGAGGCGCTAGTACACCAGAAAACGATCTTCCTTAGCCAGTGCCTTGCTCTGCTACAACAGAACTCTTCAGTGCTCCCAAAACTCCCTCTTGTGCTTTATCTCCTTGGTTTTCACAGCCTCCCTGAGTGGCAGGAAGTTTCCTCACCATCTCACAGATGAGGAATCAGAATCAGGGTGGCTAGGTGACTTGCCCAGGTCACACAGCTAGGAAGTGATGTTGGAACTGCCCCTTTCCCCGCCAGACGATAAGCTTCGGGAGCAGAGGTACCGTGTTTGTTTCTCTTACTGTTTTACCCCCACATTCAGCAGCACCGGGTGTGTGGGACCATTCCATGGAAAAGGCAGTGAATTCACTACCATTTATGAGGACTTACTTTGTATTGATCCTGTGCTAAGTGTGGTTTACATGAACACTGTCGTTCATCCCATTTTACAGATGGAAAAACTGAGGTCCTGAGTGTAAAATCAGTCACTCAAAGTGGCACAGTTAATAAAATGGTAGAGCAGGGACTTGACTGCCAAGCCCGTTGTTCCCATCTGTGCTCTGTGCTGCCTAACAGCTGCCATGTGAGTGAGTGAGCGAATGAATGAAGGACTTTGGTTCCAAGCTCTTTCCAGAGCTCTGTGCTTTCCTCTTAGTAACCACCTCCTCACTGTCCTCCCCACCCTGACCTCTGGGCTCAGCTGAATGTAGATACTTTGCAAGCAAAAGAATAATTCCCAAATATTAATGCTTATAGCTAATGCTCTTCGGTAAAGATAATTTCAATGTTTTAAGATATTAATGTTCTTTTGACTGGTCTCCTTTCTAAGCACTTCTGAGTAAACACATCTATCTAGGGCTGATTGATTCTCACAATTGCACTATTATAATATAAACTAGCACATTCTGAGTCACACGTTTGAGAGGAGGAATGGTTTGGGGTATGTGCGTGTGAGTGTGTGTTAATATTTTTTTTAAGTTTCTTTTTGTGCTCAACTCCAGAGAACTATTTGAAATTCAAATAATGAGGTATTCATAGTGAGTTTTGCTTTCCTTATGCCCAGGGTAAAAATGAAATAAAATGCTAGACCTTTTTTTCTCCCTCCATTATACGCTGCTGACTTTCCTTTCTCATTATGTTTACCTCCAACATTTGAATGAGAGTAAAATTTAAAGGAATTACCACAATTCTTCAGTACATTTGCAAACCAATTAAGAGAAGCCAGATTATGCTCCAGCGTTTTGCAGAGTGCGAGGTCTCCCCAGCTCATAGAACGCTGCAGCCCACAGCTGCCTAGCAAACAAAGAGCAGCTGTCAGGGCCAGAAGCAGGCTTGGTATTTCAGTGCTCACCTCCAGTGGCCAGTGCCAACCCTTGAACCAACCCCTTGCTGGGCAGCTTCACTTCCTGCCAGGAGCTGAGTCTCCCACAGGGTGTTAATGGTGCTGGAAAAGCGCACAGTGTCTTTGAAGTAAGTCAGAGACCTGGCTGTGCAGACTCCACTCTGCTGCCTTCTGGCTCTGTGACCTTGGGAGAATCACTCCACCTCTCTGAGTCTCACGTTCTTTCGCTACAAAGTGGCCTCTTACAAGGTTGTCCTGAGAATACCACTTGCACAGCACAACCTGGGCCAGTGGGGTTTACCTTCCTTTTTTCAGAGATCGTAGAGAGAACGAGATTTTCTATTTCCTATTCCAGGTCTTTCAGTATGTCTTCTGCCCCTAGGTTGCACAGGAGAGGATGTTTCCACAAGACTTGTGGGTTAAAAATGCCACCTTTCTCAAAAAGACCTGCCAGATTACAGCTGTATTATCTCCTATCTTCTTACTTTCCTCTGGATTATGAGAATTTTAGTCTCTCCCTTGTATTCTGTACCATATGCCAACATCTCCCCTCTCTACAATGAAGCAATTCCTTGAGGGCAGGGACAAAATGTGATGCCTCTTTGCAAGTTCTATTTCAGCCAAACAGAATTTGTGATGGTGCTGATTGGCTTTCCTACCAGCTGGCCTTTCCTGGTGCTGCCCCTCCACCTGAAGCACCGTACCTCCACTTTGTATCAGAACAGCTCGTATGTCTGGACCAGTTATGGGTCTGTCCCTGCAGATTTAAGTGTGGGGAAAATGTCCCACTTTGAGAGGAGAGTTGGGGAGGGCAATGGGGCTCGATCTAAACTCAACCCTGAGCTAACTTAGCTTGGGGTGAACTTATCTCTGGCCAGCCTGGAGCAGCTGATCCCTCAGGCCCACTGTGACTCCCTGGAGACCTGGGCCAGGCACTGCTCTGGCTCCCCAGGCGGCCACCCTGTGCTGGAGGAGCAAGCCCCAGAGGTGGGGCTTGGACTCCGGTGTGGACAGTGAGGTGGCCCCCAGGACGAGACAGAAGCTCTGCAGCATGGCATACAGGACAGTGTGGGGTGAGCCCAGAGGGTGGCAGCTGGGGATGGAGCAGCTGAACCCTGGGAGGGGATAACCACTGACATCCAAGCGCGAGGGCGGGCCCAGCTGACCAGGGCCAGTCACAGCTCAGGAACAGGCAGCAGGGGAAAGGCAGGGGGCGAGAGCAGGAAAGACAGGGTGCCACGGGCCCTCCGGGGGCCCCTCCCTTCTCTGTGCCTCAGCTTCCCTTCTGTAAATTAGAAGATTTCTAGTAGGTGTCCTCCAGGGATCCTTGTGACTATAACATTCTGGGATCCTAGAATGTGGGCACAGCACAGACAGAGGTGTGGCTTGTGGGGCCAAGACACCTCCTGTCGCCCAGGTGACCTTGAAAATATCTTCATGCCCCCATCCCAGGGGCTGGGGGTGAAGTGTGGTCCAACCTGCTTTGCTTCCATTGAGCACGGGTGCTGGGTATTATGCTGAGGACTTAGCATACATTCCTTGCCAAGGGGGGTGGCAGATAAGTTCTGATGGGCCCTACCATGCCCAGAAATGCCCAGGCATGGCCCTGCTTCCCTGAACAGAAGCTCCAGGCTGATGGGGCAGGAAAACAGGGAAGGGACAGGACTGGCCCACCAGACCCTCTTCTGGGAGTACGTGCAATCTTTTTCATATGGGGGCCCGGGGGGTGTGCCACACGGTTCCTCCCTGCCAGTCTCCTGCCTGAGGTGTCCACAGCCTGTCCCTAGGCCCCAGCAAAGGCGGGTGCAGCTCCACGGGGATGCCCCAGCCAGGTGTGCGGTGCTGTGCTAAGCAGCCTGCCAGCCCCAACAGATGGCAGAGCAGAATCGCCATCCATCACAGCCGTTAAGTGGCCAACTCCCCTCCCGGTGCCTCAGACAAATGGCTCCACTCTTCCCTCCCTCCCCCAGCCCCACCATCTACCACCCCTGCCAGGCAGCGGGGCAGAGCCGTTTACTCAGCAAGTCCTCCGTGCAGAATGCAGGGGGAGGCAGGACTGGGCACCGCACGAAGACACATCCATCATCCCTGAGAGCCAGCAGCTTGTTCCACATGGTGATGCAGGGGGCGCCAGCCCTCACGTGGTGTGTGTGTATGTGTACATTAAAGTGACCAGATGTCCCGCTTTTGGCGGGACAGTCCCAATTTTTAACAATTTGTCCCACGTCCCGCAGCATTTTTAAAAAGTCCCGATTTTAAAAAATATATTACAATACTATTTTTACATTCTATGAAAATTTTTTTTTGCTCCATATAGACCAAATTTTTAATCAAGAACCCCTCCGTCAATGGTGTCCTGCTTTACCAATTTTAAAATCTGGTCACCTTAGTGTACGTGTATGTGGGGGGTCATGTGAATGTGTATGAATGTGTGTGAGTGTGTGTGTGTGTGTGTGTGTGTGTGTGTGTGTGTGTGTCCAAAGCAGTGTTCCATCTGCCCAACATGACCTGGTGTGCCTCATCCTCACAAGAGGGGACATTCTTGCCCCTCAGCGACAGCCCACCTGTTTGCCCCTTCCCTGGGTTAAGCTCCGGGGAAGAGAGGTGACCAGATAGCTCAAGGCTAAGGGGCTGGACTGGAGTTTCTGTGCCCTTGTGTCCACATGTTAGACCATGTAGCCTAGGATACGTCAAACCACATGTCAACCAAATAATGGGTCACATGCCAGGCCTCCTGGCAGGTCATATGAGTGAGAACATGGGTCAGGCCACCTATCAGCCATTTGTCAAGCCATGAGTCCCCACTGACATCCAGAAATTAAAGTCACAGAACCGACTAGGCAACTGGAAATCTTCATCCAGGGACACTGCCCCAGGGAGAAGGGACGCATGGGTGGGGTGTGGTACCAGAGCCCAGCTCTCCCACATCCGGACCCTAGAACCTGGGATTAGTGACCGAAGCTTCCAGAGCCACAGGTAATACACTAAACTGAGTATCCAGCAGGCACTAGTGGAGGCCTAGGAAGAAGAAAGCACTCGGCCCATTGCATTGATGAGCTCCAGGGCCCTGGGGAACAGCTAGGTAAAATCACAGCTGAGGGAGAGTGTCAGGGCACATGCAGAAGAGAAGAAGCTTTGTAAGCCCCGGTGAGGGGACAAATGGGAGGCCATGCAGGACAGGAGTGGGCAGAGGAGGAGACATAAACAATTGCACCATTGAAAGAACTTGTAAAAGAGTCCCAAACCGGCCTTCTCCTATTTACAGTGTTCCTGCGTGACTCTTAGTAAGGACATAATAAAGCACCTGGTCAAGTCCATGAATGACCCAAACCAAGACAGGAGGACAGGAGCTTGTTTATCTAAATGGCAGGTCCCAGGTTCATCATCAGTAATGGACCAGCACCAAGACAGCCACTTCCTTAGGATCAATCCACTATCCTACCTGTCCTTTCAACGATCAGAGTCCAAGGAACAGAAGATGCAGGGACCTGAATTGGCAGAAGCGCTTGTGAACATGAGCTGGCGAAGTCCTACACCCCAGTCAGATCTCACATCATCTCACACCTCCTGGGCAAAGACTTCCCCAGAACTCCCCCTCTCACATCCCCCTCAGTGCCTCTCATCCCTCCTGATGCTGTCCCTACACTCCCTCCCTCCCTCTGAAGGTAGTCTGCGCCTTCCACACCTTCCCTGAAGCTGGAACTAGGTCTGACTCATCTCCCGCTCAAGTCTTCCAAGACTAACTAAATGCTGCAGACACACTTAGGGAATGAGTAAATGAATGAATGAATGGATGGATTCTTTTCTTACAGTTATTTTTAACTGTCCACAAGCTCCATATGAGCCCAGAGAGTTGCATGGCTCCCTACAAAAAAAGGTGAGCTTTAGTGAGGCTGTACCAACAAAGGGATCATGGCCAGAGCAACAAGAAGAGAGTCCTGCCCGGTTTTATGCCACTCAGAAAGTACCCAGATAGAGCGAGATGATAATGGAGGTTGAGTCTAAAAAGTACAGTGGTCCCTCTTCTATCGCAGGGGTTAGGTTTACAGAACCCGCTGCAATAGGCAAAAATCACGAACTAGTAATGTTATATTTATTTTATTAGTTATCTATCTTTTAAGGCTTTATAAACTCTCCCCAAACTCTTATAAACCTTTTCAATTTTTTAGGCTAAAAAAATGCTTATTTTACCGCAAAAATAATTAAAATAATAAATATATAAAAATACCTATATACTGCAAAATCCCGCGATATAGCAAAAAAGCTGTGATACAAAATTAGATATATACAATTTAAAAATCTACAATACAGTGAGACCACGAAAAGTGAACCGCGATATGGCAAGGGACAACTGTATGTGACATGACAGCATTCAAGAAAACCGGGGAGCCTGACCAGGCAGTGGCGCAGTGGATAGAGCGTTGGACTGGGATGTGGAGGACCCAGGTTCGAGACCCCGAGCTTCCCAGCTTGAATGCGGGACCATCTGGCTTGAGCAAAAACTCGCCAGATTGGACCCAAGATCTCAGGCTCCAGCAAGGGGTTGCTCGGTCTGCTGAAGGCCCACGGTCAAGGCACATGTGAGAAAGCAATCAATGAACAACTAAGGTGTCGTAATGGCAATGAAAAAGTAATGATTGATGCTTCTCATCTCTCTCCGTTCCTGTCTGTCTGTCCCTATCTATCCCTCTCTCTGACTCTCTCTCTCTGTCCCTATAAAAAAAAGAAAGAAAGAAAACTGGAGAGTACAGCCTCGGCTCACAGGAGCTCTCTGTAAATATTAGAGGGCTCTCTGAACGCAGCCCTGCAGCCTCTCTCTGGGGCTCTTCACATCTCCACAACCTCCCCGAGCCCAGGTGTCCTGGCCTCCCCACCTCATCCCAGCCAACAGAGGCTTCAGGCTTCTTGACATGCCCGAGGGAGGGACAGGAGCAGCAGGTGGAGTGTGCAGCTCAACTGGTAGCCCCTAGACCAGAGGGTTATCCTGACCCTCCACTTGGCATTGCGGGGTCAAGAGAGAGAATTGACAAATCTCCCTAAACAAATAAATAAAAATTCTGAATGTAACTTCGTTTCAACTTTGTATCCCAAAGTTATGTGTTTACTTCAGGAAGGAAGTGCTATTTTGTGGTTTCCAGGATCATGCAGTTCATAATTTTTTCACACCTTTCAGAGGAGGTGACAGCTTGCTTATAAAATCCTAATTCATTGCCACGCAGGGCTCCAAAATGCACTTCAACACATGCACCAATAACACATCACAATAAGGTTAAAGACAGACACTCCCTCTCCCTCCCCAAATAGGCACTTTTCTGGATCCAGCCATCCAAGCAGAGAGCCGTGTCAAGCAGACACACCAAGCAAGGCCTCGGAAAACTAACAATAAGAGAAGCTTCCCTGTGTAATTTCCTCTTGGACCAAGCACCACCTCCTCAACCCCCTCCAACTTAATTGCAGGAAGAATTGTCATGCTAATTAGTATTATTCACAGAGTTAACAGAGCACAGGGTCTAAATTTAGATCTCCTGAGCTCTCTAGGAGCTGACAAAGGTGCTGGTGGGGAAGAGGCGGTCCCGGGATGGGGCAGCAGGATAGTGGAGGGAGGAGGCGAGCAGCCTCCCCACCTCCCACCCCCATCCCATCTTTGGGCTTACTGGGGGTCTTTACACCACAATGGAAAGCCTGTGGGTGTTGGCAGGGAGGATTCTGAGAAGGCAGGATTCTCTGCCAAGAGAACATTGAGCAGAAGAGAAGGAAACCTACGTGTGCTGAGTGGCTGCTGTATGCCAGGCTGGAGACCAGGCTAGGGGCCAGAGGGCAGCACAGCTGCTCTGGCTCACATCCAGGTTTGAGGCTTTGACTGACAGGCTGAGTGGCCTCAGGGAAATTACTTTGCCTCTCTGGGCCCCAGTGTCTTCCTCTGTGGTGGGATCATAATGTCTACTTTGCAAGCCTGCTGTGAGGGTTGAGGGGATCATGTTGTGAAGTGCCTAGAACAGGTCCTGGCCCAGAGGTAGCCACACCTGATGGCTGGGATGATGGCATTGAAGCAGAACTTGGGAAGGAACAACCGCTGTCACTGTCACCACCACCCTAGGAGGAAGGAGTTGTGAGTCTTGCTTTATGACTAAAGGAACTAGAGCTCAGAGAGGTTGAGGAGCCTGCCCAGCGTCAGAAGTTCTCAGAGAGCTGAGACTTAAATCCTGACCTGTCTGATTAAAGCAAACACATGGTTCACCCCATTGTCCTATAGCCCTAACCGATGCCAGAGTAAAAAGCAGCTCAGCCTACTCTGGCCCACCCTCCTTTGACTTCCCCCACCACTGTCCCATGGGAGTAAAAGACCAAGAGGAATCCATCAAAAGCAAGGAAGGGCCAGGTTGGGTCTGTCCTCTCTCCTACCCCTTCAGCCTTATCACCTGAGGGGTGAACGGAGGGAGCCCAGAGACCGGAACTCCTGGGCCCCCCAAACAGTGTCCTCCCTCTTGTCAGGGAGTGGCAGTAGTATGTAATGGTTAAAAGCATGAACTCTACCTGGGCTGAAATCCCAGCTCTGCATGACCTTGGGCAACCCACTCTAAGCCTCAGTTTCCTCATGTGTAAAATGGGGATAACACTAGTGCAGGGGTCCCCAAACTACGGACTGCGGGCCGCATTTGGCCCCCTGAGGCCATTTATCCGGCCACCGCCGCACTTTAGGAAGGGGCACCTCTTTCATTGGTGGTCAGTGAGAGGAGCACAGGATGCATCCGCACCCATAGTTCCCATTGAAATACTGGTCAGTTTGTTGATTTAAATTTACTTGTTCTTTATTTTAAATATTGTATTTGTTCTCGTTTTGTTTTTTTACTTTAACATAAGATATGTGCAGTGTGCATAGGGATTTGTTCATAGTTTTTTTATAGTCTGGCCCTCCAATGGTCTGAGGGACAGTGAACTGACCCCCTGTGTAAAAAGTTTGGGGACCCCTGCACTAGTGTCTACTTTACAAGGCTATAGTGAGGAGTCATTGAGTTCCTCTTTGTTAAGTGCTCAAAAGAGAGCTCAGCATGTATTAGGACACATGACTAGAAGTTGTCATGAGATTCCGGAAGTCTGGAAGCCAGCTAGGTCAAGGACCCCTGGCTTGAAGACCCTCCTTGAGGTTCTAAGTAGTTTTGTACTGTCAGCTTCTGATAGGTGGGTCTTTGAGATTCAGAAACATGGAATTCTTCTTCCCTCTGAGAACGAACAGGGTGTCATGTCTGAAGTTGTAGTCTCTAGTGCAGTTCTCCCCCCAAGGCTACAGACCCACTTCTCCCACTTCCTCTCAGACATCCTGCCAGGGCAGCCCATTGACCTTCCCAACCCCACAGGCCACACACTAAACTTACCATCTTCTTCCCCCATTGAATCTGTTCTTCCTCCCAATTCTCCATCTTCAGTGAAGGATGTCAACGTGTCCCCAGTAGCCAAAGCCAGAACCTAAGAGTGATTGTGGATTCTTCCTTGCCAACCCCATGCATCCAACCAATCAAGTTCTCCCAAATCCATCTTCTAAACTCCTCGAGTTCAGCCACTGCTTTCTCGGAATTGGACCGGACTTGCTCAGCAAACCTGAACTGAGGTGCAGCCTCCATCCCATTCTAGCACTTTCTTTGTCTCCACCAAAGGCACTGTGGTCAGCAAGTTCCTTTGAAACAGCAGATGTGTACTGGCCCTCCCCTCCTTAAACAATCTCACAGGTCTTCCAACAGCCACAGGTCTAAGTGCAAACTCCCTACAAGGCCTCTGTCATCTAAACTCCAGGGTCTGGTACATTCTGTCCCTGAGCTGCGGGAAGGCATGGTGAAAGTGGGCACGTTCATTGGGCACACAGGAGGGTATCTGACTTATACTCACTGAGCTCCAGCTGTGTGCCAGGCTCTGTGTGAAGCACTTGGCATGTGCGCCCTCCTTTGACCTTCACCACTCCCTTCTGGGGCAGGAACTGTCATTTTGTGGTGGGAAAAATAACATCTTTCAAAGATGTCTGCCTCCTAACTCCCAGAACCTTTGACTACATCTCCTTACATGGCCAGAGAGACTTTGCAGGTTGTTTAAGCTAAGGACCCTGAAGGGGGAGGGGTTATCCTGATTATCCAGATCAGTGCACTGTAACCCTGGTAGTATGATCACAGAGTCCTTCCTTATAAGAGGGAGGCAGGAGGGTCAGAGTCAGAGAAGGGAATGTGATGACAGAAGAAGAGACTAGAGAAATATGGTATGAAGATGGAGGAAAGAGCCACGAGCCAAGGAATGCAGGTTGTCTCCAGTAAGATAACGGTCTCCCTGGAGCCTCCAGAAGGAATATGATCCTGAAACCCCTTCATCTGACTCCTTAAAATCTATTTTAAACTTCTGACCTCCAGAATTGTATGATAAATTTATGCTGTTTAAGCCTCAAAGTTTGTGGTAGTTTGTTAGAACAGCCATAGGAAACTGATACACAGTATTTCCTTTTTACAGGTAGAGAAACTGAGGCACAGAGGACTCCAGAACTGGCCAGAGTCACGCCATAAGTGGCAGAGCCTCAATTTGAACTCCAGCCTCTAGCACTAGAGTCCTGCATTGGGAACCTCAGGCAAAGAAAACTGGGTTTGACTGAAAAGCTCAGAATGAGCTGTCATGAGGGGTGTAAGGTCGGTGGATAATAGGGGACAATCACATGAGGAACTCAGACCCAGGATCTTTGGCTAGGGCCACCAACAACCAAGTGCACCAAAAGAAACTTCCCAGGAGTCCTTGGGAGAAGAGCGACCATCCATCAGCCAGTGAGATTTCACCACGTCATATTAGCTCGCCCACCCAAAGTGTGCTATTCCACACTTTGTGATTCCGGCCCCCCTCCTTCTTTCTCGGCAGGGAAAAATACCCTACATTTGGTGCTGAAACCTGGGAGGAGTTAGAAGCCCGCTGGGGCCGCTCCTCTTCTCGTACCCTCCGAGAAAGAACCAGGATCTCAGGACCTCCGACCTTCCACCCACTTCGGCGCACGGTGCAGTAAGTCTCATGCCTCCAAACTTTCCTTCAGTTCTTTCCGCCGAGACTCCCTGTCCAAAACCATAGCTACGTCAGGGAAGTCTTTTCTGTCCGAGTGTGTGTGTTCCCATGGGGACGCCGCAAGCACATCCACTTTCCCTATCCATCCATGGCCAGAGCTTGAGTTTTGGGATGCCAATTCTCATCTCTGACCACTCCGAGGACTGAGGGCAGCTGTGGGGCACAGGAATCCAAAAACACTCCTGGAGTTGCCTTATCCAAAATTTCTCCTCTCTAAAGAAGAGGAAACTGTTCTTCTCTGCAGTGGCCAGGCCACAGAACCCACTGGATAATCGGACCAGGTAGCCTCCTGAAGGGACTTTTGGTTTCAATACCCTCACCAATTTAACTATCGCCAAAAAAGCTGGGAGCTGGTTGGAGATTCCTTACATTCAGGGCTTCTAATTATTCGCACACCCGTCCTTAATCTCTGTGCCACCTGTTCTACACACAGGCTGCTTTTGGCCAGAGAAACCTCACCTAAACCCTCCGCTACTAATTTTTCCTTATCTGAGAACTTCCAACTCTCTCCCCTACAAGAGCCCCCTCCCTTCGTAGAATTCTGTTTCTCATTCACTTGCAAAACCAGTCTCTCTTTCTCCTCCTCTGCTGGCCAGGGGCCCCTCCCTTCTCCACTGTGTTCTTAAGCCCCTCCTCCGTCAGAGCATCTCTGCCTACCATTGGCTCTTACACTGGTTTGCAGGAAGCCTAACCCCAATCTGCTTGCAGGAAGTTCTGACCCTGTCCTGCTTCTGGATCCAGTGTTTCCAGCTGGATTTGGGTGCCGGGCTCTCTAGGAGCCCTCCTCCTCTTATTCTCAACCTCCAGACTCCTATCCGGGACCTGTGGACATGGCATTTAAAGTTTTCAATGCTCGCAGCTAGTAGGAACAGACCAAGGCTGTTCGCCAGGCCCACATGCAGCAGAAGGTAACTCTCCAAACCCAGGCTCTTGTGGCAACCCTGAGGCCGGCAGAGCAACTGGGGCAAGGCACAGGAAGTGCCCGGTCCAAGTCTGGATCACAAAGAAGAATCCCACCAGCAGCTTGCTTTAAGTGTGGCAAGCAGGACCACTGTGCCTGATAGGGCCCCTGCCCACGGCTGCCCACTGAGCCCTGCCCTAACTGCAAGCAGCCTGGTCACTGGCAGAGCAATTGCCCCTTTGGGCAACAGGCTTTTTCCTCAACGCCTCTATGTGGAGGACAAGCCAGCCATGTAGGTGCATCGCTCAAACTCCTAGGATACGGCCTGGACTCGGAGAACCCAGGGTATGCTGCAAAAACGGGTAAGTCCATCTCATTTCTTGTGGACACGGGAGCTGCCTTCTCTGTTTTGCCACCACACTCTGGACCTCTAATTCCCTCACAGGTCTTGGTTATGGGAATGGATGGGACCCCTTCTTTTCCGCTTCACACACCACTCCTGACATGCAGTTTAAACAAAATCCCCTTTTTTACACTCGTTCTTAGTTATGCCATCATACCCTGTACCCCTTCTGGGTCGAGACATTCTTCACAGTCTTGAAACCACTATCCAGCTGACAGCACCTTCCCACTTACTCCTACCATTCCTCAATACCAAGGGCTCCCCCATAATCAATGCTACCCTCATTTCTAACCGTGTCTCTCATCTCAAGCTTGCTCCCATGCAAGATGGCTGGCAGTCAGAACCACTGGGCCCTACTTGTCTGCGGCTCACCAAAGGATTGGGCCCTGCAGACCCTCCTGTTCCTCCTGTCCCTCCCACCAGGAACCTGCCGCCAGAGTGAGCTGAAGCAGGAAGCAATGCTGTTCAGTAGGACTGGCCTGATGAAAGAAGCTTCAATCTCCCCAACTGTCTGCAAGAAAATTAAGCAAGAATCTCTCCTCCTACAACCTGCTTAATTCCTGATGGCAGCCAACCATTCTTACCTGGGCTGCCCCTATCCTAAATCTTCTTCTAATTCAGTGGTTCTTAACCGTTTTTGAGGTACCGAACCCATCAGTTTCATATGTGCATTCACCGAACCCTTCTTTAGTGATAAATAAAATATGATTTTTTCCCCCAAATTCAAAACATAGGTATATGTTTTTTTACTGGTGCACAAAATGAGCCGTGCATGAACATCACCTTGCTCAAAGAACAAAACCAACAAAGTGCATAAACTCACAACAAATTACGGTATTACTTTATTCTGGCCTCCGCAGCAGAGGCTTCTCCGAACCCCTGAGACCGACTCATAGAACCCCTAGGGTTAGATAGAACCCAGGTTAAGAACCACTGTGCTAATTATTAGCATATAACTCATATTTGCTTCTCTTTTTTAAATTCTTACAGAACCACATCCGCGAAGTTTCTCAACTCACAGCCAAACAGATGTTCCTCCTGACACCCCTCAAAGCCACCACCTGCCAACCTCCCCTTCCCCACGATGCCCCTAACCAGCAGGAAGTAGCCAGACGAATAAACGGCACCCCTATTCTATTTAATACAAAAGGTCAGAAAGTAAGGTCGGTGGACAATGGGG
Organism: Rhynchonycteris naso; assembly: GCA_037038555.1. Taxonomy (NCBI): domain Eukaryota; kingdom Metazoa; phylum Chordata; class Mammalia; order Chiroptera; family Emballonuridae; genus Rhynchonycteris; species Rhynchonycteris naso. The sequence continues at coordinate 209,551,240 of CM072997.1, read as the reverse complement.
ATGATCACATGAGGAACTCAGACTCGGGATCTTTGGCTGGGGCCACCCACCCACAACCAAGCGCGCCAAAAGAAACTTCCCAGGAGTCCTTGGGAGAAGAGTGACCGTCCATCAGCCAGTGAGATTTTACCATGTCATATTAGCTCGCCCACCTTAGAGGTCCCCTTTAAATACCTCTTACGTGGTTTAATTCGTGCAACTCTTCTGGTTTTTGTCCCCTGGGGCTAGGGAACCTCATCCGGGCAGGATGCGCTGTACTAAATAAAGCCTTTGCTACTCCACACTTCGTGGCTCCACCCCCCTTCCTTCTTTCTCAGCGGAGGAAAAATACCTTACAGGGGGTATTCAAAAGAGGCTGAAATATTATTTATCAAAGTATTCTAATGGAAATTTCTCTATCAGGTGTATGTTGGCTCCAGGATACTGGTTTTTAAATCACTTAGTTACAGAAACCTCCATCAGAAGAGAACTTCCCTAATTAATACAATCCAGATCAAAGAAGAGCATCCCTGGCTGGATGGGGCAGGGTCCCTGCCTGTGGGGCTGCCCCTCCCACAGTGCCTTAGCAGTAGCCTAGGGTTCCACAAGACAGTGTTTGAAAGCACTGGCCTGGAGTCTTTGTGAGCTTCCCCCAGACATGAGGTTCCCGAAACCTGAGGATTTCTCTGGAGACATACACCAGAAGACACGTGGAATCTCTCTGAGCTCCTGCTGTGGATGGCGGGAGCCAGGGAAGGTTTAAAAGCTTGATGTAGACTACTAACGATTTGTAGTTACTTAATTCTAGAGCATTGACAGGTCCCCATAACTTAGGGTTTATTTGCTTTCTCTTGAATGTCACATATAATTCTTGTCGAAATGTTTATTTGCCTAATGCAACTTTTAGAGACTGGATAATTTATTCCCTCTATTTGTCAGCCAGGAGGAAGGAGGGCTACTTTTAGCCTCTGGCTCCATTGTGGAAAGTAATGCAGTGGCCTGCTTTCATCTCCATGACACAACGGGGGGCCTTGGCTGCTGCTCCTCTCACCTTTCCCAGGGAAAAGCAAACTCCACTCCAAGGCCCGCCCACCCCTCCCGCACCGTCTGCAAGCTTGGTTCCACCCAGACACAGGAGTTCTTGTTTTCTGCAGAAAGAGAAGCCAATGAGGAGGTGAATTGTGTCATCAAATGCCCTTTTAGAAGGGAGAAATTAATTCTCTCAATGCAATGTCAGTTCCAAATCAAGTCAATTGCATGCGTGTGTGGGAATTCAATTCAGCCGACGGTAATTGAGAACCTACTCTGTGCCTGGCCCTTTGCTGGGGTGGGGCTGCAGCAGTAAATAAGGCTGTGTTCCTGCCCTTGAGGAGCTGAGGTCAATCAGGAGCTGGGCCTGTTAACCAGTAACCTCAGTGCAGTCCGGGCTGTAACAGGGAGGCGGAGCGCTGAGGGGACCCGAGGAGGAGGACCACACTGAGGGCAGCATCAACCCAGCCACACAATGGACCCAGGGAACGAGGGGAAAGTGTCAAGAGACACAGGGAGCTCAGCAGAAGGAAGGCAGGTTGGCATGGGGTGTGCTGTGAGGGGCTGCAGGGGACATGGACTGGAGAGGGTGGAAGCCTGATCATGGCAAGCCTTGAATATTGTCCAAGGGTTCCGATGTCACTCACAGGCAACAGGGAGCCCATCGATAGTTTGTGTTGGAAGATAACTGTGCAATGGGGAAGTGGGCTGAGTGGTGCCAGGCGTTCTGGGCCACCTTGGGGGTCCTTGCACTAATACAGGACAGATGTGAGCTAACCCAAGGCAGTGTGGATGGAGTGGGATGAGTGAACAACATGTATTGGAGAGACTTGATATCCATTCGATTTGAAAGTGGGGGACAGGAGGGGTTCATGGATGCCATCCCTGAATGGGGAGCCCTGACAAAGACAAGATCCATGGGCAGAGGAAGCCGCTCTGGAATGTCAGGTCGGAGGGACCTGGAGACGCCCACGGGAGGAGCATGAGCTAGTGGTTGTAGGCAGTGAATGTGGGGGAAGGGCCTGTCTGTGCCTGCTCGCTGGCTAGAGAGCACTGAGGAGCCTACAGAGGTTCTGGGGACCCCTGGCTGGGCGGGGGCAGCAGATTCCCCACCCCAGGACAACTGCCCTGGCCCTAAAAGGTGGTGCTGACTTCACACCCCACCGTCTGCTTTCTCTGGTCGATAGAAGCACACGCTGAGGTAGGAATGATTCCTCTAAGAACTGCCCTGACACTCGGCTCTCCTTTTGGAGACCCGGAGGAAGTCACACGGGAACTCTCAAGGGCCAGGAGAGAGAGAGGGGCACACAATGAGATCATGGGTTCTCATAAATCTGGAGAGAGGGGCTAAGCTGGAGGGGGAGTTCCAAGGGGGCCCATCTCAGAAGTTCTCCCAAGGACCCCTGACTCGCTCCAGACCCAGATGTCCCAACAACCTGGAAACGCAGGTTGCAGTCAGTGTTTAGCAACCCCATGCATGGAGACAGAGTCACACTCCTAAGATAAATCAGGGACTGCCAGCTTCCAGAAACTTCTGAAGAAACCTACACAAATCAGAGTTTCAGTGGGGTCACCTGGACATGGTCAGGGGTATGAGTTATCCTGACTCATTCATGTGACACCCCCAGGGAAGGATGGGGACTTGCTCAGCCTTGTGGTTAGTGGCATCAACTTCGGAAGCAAACAAGGCCTGAGTTCAAATCCTGACTCTGTTACTGACAGAGGTGTCTTAAAAAAATCGTTGAACCACTCTGTGCCTGTTTTTTAAACTAAATGGACATGATAATGACAATAGTGCCTGTCTTATGTAACTGTTAGGAAAGGAAAACAAGGAAATGACGTGAAACAGCACTGCATCTGGTACCTAGTAAGCACTCACTAAGTAGGTGGCTTTTTTTTTTCCCTTATCATCATGACCTTTACAAAAGGAGCTTCAAACGCCAGAGTCGATGACATTGCTAGCTGTGTCCAAAGAACAGCTGAGTCTGGCCGAGTGCATGTTGTTCCAGTCCCAGGAAGGAACATCCCTGCTATCAATCAACACACCAGGCCCAGCAGGCATGAGGCTGCCCAGGCTCTGACCACCTACCTCCCAGTGGCTCACACAGGCAGAGCCAAGGCCACACCCTCACACCACAGTGTCCCACACGCCCCCTCACAAGGCAGCTTCGTGGCAGGAACCAGCTGTTCCGGAACCACATCTCCAGCTCATTCTTCCTTAAGTTCAGCTCTAGCCTAGAAAGAGACCCCACCCTCCCGAGGAGCCTTAGCACAGTGAGGGGCTGCTCCCTGGAGGCCCTCCATGGAACTGGCTCAAGACCAGACTGGGGACCCACAGACTCTCCCAGGGTTGCAGGCCCCTCTCCGCACCTCTGTGTTCACAAGCTCCTAATAAGCGTCCCCGCAGCGCACACAGCAGGCAACTCTCCACATTTGTGCCAAGGGATAGAAACTCACAAATAACAAAGAACCCAAAAGTCATTGCTAATCACATCTGCATAATATGATTTTTTTCAAGAGATTTACCTTCCTAATTAAGCTTGTCGCTAGCCAATATTAAAGCGATTCTGCATTCCCCCAGCACCCTCTGGGGAATGCAGGTGATGAGCAGGGCTGTTCTAGCAGTGGGGGGCAGGGGAGAGCCAGGCTAATTCTGCTGGAGGGGAAGTTTTGCCACAAAGTGGACAATTCTCAGATGAGGAATTGATAAGGTCCACCTACATTCCTGGGGGGGGGGGAAGGTAAGAAAAGTTACGACTGACATGTGTACAGGGTTTTACAGCTCGTAAAGGACTTCCACAAACAGCATTTTATTTGGTCTTTACAATCACCCCGCCACCCAACATACAGGCAAAGAAACTGAGATTACCTGTCCTAGGACATTAGGAATAAAGTCAGGACTCCAACCCAGATCTGCTAGATCCAAAGCTCTTCAGGGAGGGTCTAAGAGATCCCCTTCTTAATGCCATGCTCCTCCTCCCTCCCCCCCCCCATCACAGATGTAGATACTAAACAAAGAAAAGTCATGACCCAATGTGTCCATGCCTCCCTGGGTCCATGCCCCTGGGTACTCTTCCTTATACACTGACTCCAGAATTGGCCACATGACTTGCTTTAACCAACGGGACAGTATAAGAAACACGTCACCAAAAGAACCTTGACAAGCACTTGCTCCTTGAGTGTTGCCTTATGCTGTCCTTGGGTTCCTTCAACTACCAGGTGAGCAAACCCAGACTAGCCGATTGGAGAATGCGATTGGAGAATGGTTCCGTCGCCTTCATCAGTCCAACTAAGTTGCCTAACCACCAGCTGTGTGTGAGACCATCTGAATCCATCCAAGCTCAGTCAGCACATTTGAGACTCAGCTGAGATCAGTCAAGCTAAACCCAGATCATAGAATTGCCCAGCTGCCACATAGTGCCAGGATGGTTGTGTTACACAGCAAAAACTAACCGATACAAGTAGCAACAAAGCATCCTGATTCTCATGCTAGGAGAACCATTGGCAAGAAGTGTTTCCATACAGAGGCAGGCCCACGCCCTCTCCATGTTCTGCCATTTCTGAACTTTGGTCCAGCCCGGGCACTTTCTTTACTCCAATGACCTGGACTTATTCAGTTCTGAAGTTTTGTTCTCAGAACATGTGGAGGGTGTATTTCTTGACCCACCATCTTACACCCCATAAACTCTCTTTCCTAGCAAATCCCAATTACTGACCCCCAGCTACTCTGTGCCCTCATAGAAATTCCATAGAAAGTCAGTCAGAGTTTCAGAGGCAATTGCCCAAGAGAACTAATCTAGAGCTTAAAAGATTCATAGACAAATCTAGACAGCCACCAAGATCAACTTTGTCTAAGCACAGGCACACGGGGTTCTAAATCCTCACACTGCTCTTATGGGGTGACTGTGCTTGAGGCTGGGCCTGGATCCTTGTCTTCAGACAGTACTGGTCCAATTGTGACACCATCCTTCCTGAGAGATGAAGAGCATGAAGTGCCTGGGTTCAAATCCTAGCTCATTCTCTTAATAGCTATATGACTTTGACAAGTTATTAGTCCCTCTGTGTTTCAGTTCCTCCTCTGTGAAATAGGTATAGCTTTTATATACAACTTATAGAGCTGTGTTCAGGATTAAACTTATGTATGTAAAGCACTTAAAACAGTACCCAACACCTAAAGAATGCTATACAAGTACCAGTTCCCACTATTCCTGCTACTATCCCTCCTGTTACTATTACAGCTGGTGCTTGACTTACGACCACAATTGGTTCCAACAGACCGGTCGTAACACGATTTGGTCATAAGTTGAGTAGTCTTTATGTACAGTACTGTGAAATGATATTATAAAAATCTTTTTTTTTTTTTACTCAAGATCTTTTTATTCCCCTTTTGCCATCTTTTCTACAAAACCCCTGGGTACAGACCGAAAGAAATTGCACATCAGTCCTGGCTTTGGTCAACCCTTGGGCCACAGAACAGAAGGCAAAGACCACCACCCAGACCCTCATAAAAATCTTTAAGTCCTATTTTATCATAATTTTCTTTCATTATTGTTATATATCATAATTTTCTTTGTTCATTTTATGCCATTTGTATAATCTTTACACCATTTTGTTTCTTATTTTTACATTTGTCAGGTTTAAGTAAAACACTGCATTACCAGTACAACTGGTTTAATATTTACAAACATACAAAATTACAAAATACAGGTGCATACAAAAATACAAAACACAGATGTAAAAAATACCATAGGAAACATTTTCCCAATTGCAAAGTCCTGCCAGAAGCTGGTCTGCACTGTCGTACACCCAGCTGGGCAACATTTATGCTGCCAGAGGTGGAGCAGTCGTGGCTAGCGATTGTGGTCCTAAAGTCGAATGGTCGTAAGTTGCATAGGTCGTAAGTTGCATAGGTCGTAAGTCGATCAATACCTGTACTATGATTGCTGCTCTTGTGCACGTTTTCTGTCTCAGAGGAAGGACCCTGAATGCTCAAGCTCATGTTATCTAGGCTTCAAGCTCCCACGTAAAGCTCATGGATGCCCCTTTACTCAGGGAACAGCTCTCAGGTTCAGGTCCCACAAAATACCATTCTTTTCTCTGCCTTCCTTTTCCCAGACCTAAGCCCAGCATGTGCTCTCTGCAGGTTTCTTTTTGACTCATTAGTCCTAAAGTTTTTCTGAAATTCATACTCAAGACAGGTTCCCATTCTGGAGCAAGGACAGGCTTCCACGCTGCACTCCCTCCCTAGCAGTCCCATCATCCTTTCTGCGCTCACCCCTCACGTCAAGGTCACAGTGAGGCACCTCAACGTTATAAGCCTGGAGTCAGGGGGATTGAGGTTCAAATTCTGGATGAATCACTTACTAATTGTGTAGCCTTGGGCAAATCACTTAACCTCTGAGTTTAGAGTTCTTCATCTTTAAGATGGGTTCTTGATACTCGTCCCCATGAAGGTTATTGTGAAGACTAAATAAAATAATGTACATGGTTTAATTAGAGTTATGGTAGCTGCTATAACAAATAAGCCCCAAGTTTTTAATACTTCAGTAGCTTATCACAATAGACATGTATTTCTCATTCACATAATAGTTGCAAGAGATTGTTTCTTTTTAGTTGGTGACTTTCCTTCACATGATGATTTGGGAGTCCAGGATACTTCTATCTAGTGGCTTTGTATCCGTTTTAGAGCAGTGGTTCTCAAACTTTTTGAAGTCGGGCGCATTTAAAATCTTCTAAATAATTGTAGGTGCACTATATACAAATTTCTGAGAAATATGTTATAATAATTAAGTCATTAAAGAAAAAAATATAAAGTGCAAGCATGCTTTTATGGTAATTAAATGAAATAAATATGACAATATTAAATTTATTCTGACATTAAAAAACATTTTTATGTTACATTTTTTGAGTTATACCTTTTAGAACTTGTAAAAAAGAGGGGTTAAAAAATAAAAAACAACAAAAAGTTATCTTTTTATATATATAGATAAATTCTTAGTAAGATTTAGTAAGTTCGGCAGGTGCCAGCACTAATGTGTTAAGTTTTTTCATTCTTGTGTTTATGAGAAACATGAGCCTGATGTGTCTTAGCAATTTCTTCAATGTTTGGGCATATATTTGAAAGGCAAACTCTCATTTTCTCGTTAATACATTGAAGAATTCCTCTCTTTTTACTCTTATATGTGTTGAGTGCAGAAAACCCCCCAGCATACATATCATCTTCCCTTTACACCAAACAAAGGATAGAAGAAATTTGCTTCCAGTCTTTCCGGGGAACATGGGGGGAAGTGTAAACAATCCAGCACCACAGCTCAACAGCCTTTTGCAACCTAATCAGGCAAGTGAGGTGGGGGGTTGGGCAGACTGTCAGCTTACAGCCAATTCCCTACACCTCTGTCACCCAAAAAGCTAAACTTTAAAAACCCTGTTGGTATTTTGGTCCCCAACAGGCACATATTTCTCTGGAGTACCATAGGGTGTACCTGGAAATCTTCTAGGGCGAACACTTTGAGAACCATTGCCTTAGAGGCATGGAGACCTCTACACCCAGCCAATTGACAGGGAAGAAAAGTTGAAGAAGACACACACCTTATTCTTATCCACATCAGCCCAAAAGGAACATGCATTATTTCCCCTCATATTCCTGATGAGACGAAGTCATGAATCCCATCTAGATATAAGAAGGATAGGAATAGAGACAGTCCCTGCTTGGGTAGCAATTTCCAGTAACAGCTCTACAATATGGAAGAGGGGGACACAAAGCTATGGTGGAGAAATACCTGGTCACATCTGCTTAAATCTACAAGGACTTACAGAAATATTGTGGGTGCATGATAAGTACCTACAACAGCTACTTCTACTATTGCTGCTGCCACCATGACAGCTTCCGCTGCTGGGGTTACATTTGTATTAATAGCTTCTCTGTGAAAGAGATAATAATACTCACCTTAGTGAGCTGTGATGAGCAATAAATAAAGATGTCAAAGCATAAATAATACTACCTGTGTCTTCTTCCTCCTATATCCCAGTCTCCAGTTGCCCCTAAAGTACTTCCTAGGGTCAGGCCCTCCTGGGCTGAGATCCTGCTAAGAGCCAAACATCTGGCTCAGCGCCCTTCTAAATAAAAAGCCCGCCCCTCCCACTGTCTTCACCCCAACACTAAGGTCATCCAGGGCACTTGTCCTCCTCCCTCACCCTCCTCATCTTCACTAGAGACAGATCCCCAGGTCAGGCTCATCTGATCTCTTCATGGTCACAACAGAATGTTCTCTGCCTGCTTCTCTCTGGGGCTTAAAATGGACTAAAAGTAGGAAAAATACGATTTAACTTATCACCTCCCTTTCCCCCACTTCTATTTCTTTTCCAATATAAATGATGTTTCAGGTAGCTGTTTTCAGTTTCCCTCCCACCAGCCCACTCAATCAATTTCTGTTACTTCCCCTCCCTCCCACATTTTTTCTGGACTGTTTACTATGGAGAGGATTTTATTTGCAAGCGCAGGTCTCCCAGAAGATTTGGGCCACCCATGTAAAAACATGGCTCTCCCCAAGTCCAGGTTATTTAAGGTCAATGTGGCAAAATGGAGTAAAGACTTCAGTGTGAGACCTGAAACAATAATGTGTACATAGAAGAAACTATAGGGGCTAACTAAGCTTCTAGACATCAGTCTTAAGGATGTTTTGTGGACAGAGGACCTGAATGGACATTTTTCAAAGGAAGACATACAGATGGCCAACAGACATATGAAAAGATATTCAGCATCATTAATATTTAGGGAAATGTAAATAGGAGTCACAATTAAATATCACCTCACACCATAGTATCAAAAAGACAAGAAATAACAAGTGTTGGGAAGGATTTGGAGAAAGGGGAACCCTTGTGCATTGTTGGTGGGAATGTAAATTGGTGCATCCACTATGGAAAGTAGTATGGAGATTCCTCAAAAAATTAAGACTAGAGCTATCATATGATACAGAAACATCTCTTCTTGTTATTTATCCTAAGAATATGAAAACACTAATTCAAAAAGATGTATGCACCCTTATATTCATTGCAGCATTATTTACAATAGCCAAGATATGAAATAACCTAAGGGTCCATCAACAGATGAATAGATAAAGAAGATGTAACATATATTATAAATATGTGTATATATATACACACACACACAATGGACTACTACTCAGCCATAAAAGGGATGAAATATTGCCATTTGCAACAACTTCGAAGGACCTTGAGGGTATTATGCTAAGTGAAATAAGTCAGATGAAGAAGGACAAAAACCATATGATTTCACTCATATGTGGAATATAAAACAAAAAAGGAACAAACAAACAAAACAAAACAAAAACATAGATACAGACAACAGTATGGTGGTTACCAAAGGGGGGAAGGGGGGAAGGTAAAATGGGTAAAATAAATCAAATATATGGTAACAGATGAAAAATAGACTTTTGATGGTAAGTGCTCCATAGATATACAAATATCAAATTATAAAGTACACCTGAAACATACATAATGTTACTACTAACCAATGTTACCTCAATAATAGGTTTTCTTTTTAGAAAAGTGATTTAGTACATAAAAGTTTAATAACTACACTGTGGCTTAAACAGACAGAATAAAAAATGATTGTGGTATAAAATTGTATAAATTATAAAGTGCCTTTTGAAATCCTTAACACCATAATTAAAGAGAAAACATTTTTGCCTGACCTGTGGTGGCGCAGTGGATAAAGCATTGACCTGGAACACTGAGGTTGCTGGTTCAAAATCCTGGGCTTGCCTGGTCAAGGCACATATGGGAGTTGGTTCTTCCTGCTTTTCCCTTCCCCCCTTCTCTCTCTCACTCTTTCTCTCTCTCCTCTCTAAAGTGAATACATTTTTTTAAAAAAAAAGATGGAGTAAACATTTTCTTTAAAAATAATTAAAAGATAATGGTCAGAGTAAGCTTTCTGGACAGGCAGTGGGGCTGTTTTGTGATCTTATATTTTCATCACTTTAAGGGAAAAGGAAGTGGCCCATGTTGGTGACACAGACATAAGGGGCCCTTGGGAGGAAGGCAGGAAGAGGAAACCAAAACCAAAGAGAAAGATGGGTGAGGTGAGACAGGATTCCTCACACATGCGTCCCATCCCACCCTCTTTCTCCAGAATAGTGTAGTGGGTTTGAATTCTTATTCTATCTCCCTGGCTGTGCAATTTTCAACAAATCATTCAACTTCCTCGAACCTCAGTTTTTTTTTCATTCATAAAATGGGATCCCAGTGCCCACTTCATAGAAATGTTAAGACAATGTAACAAACTTAACATATGCAATACAGTCAGCATAGGGCATGATGTTTATTTAGTTAAGGTCCCCAATAAAGAATAATTCTCTTTGCCTTCCTCCTACCAAAAGAAATGCAGATTAAACTTTTGGAGGTTAACTGGAATTTTTCTAATAAAAATAATACTTTTCTGAATATAAACATAGCATGTTGTTAGTATATCTTTAAGTAACAGAGTCATTACAATGTTGCCTAGGCTGTGTCAGGGCCATGGGACAGGAAAGAGTGGTCACAGAAGAAAAATAATCGTGTTCTATAAGCTTTATATTAAGTTGTCAATATTTGACTTTTTGTCTACAAAACAAAAATTTTATACAGTTCAGCCTAAATCAAATAATAATAATAGCAAATGCTTCTGTAGTGTTTACTATGTACTAAGCCTCACTCTAAGCATCTTAGTGCTCATTAATTTTCACAGCTCTTCAAGTAAGTACTACTATAAATCCATTTTATAGCCAAAGAAACTTCAACACAGAGAGGTTAAGTGACTTGCCTGAGGTCACAGAGCTAGTGGGTGGCAGAGCTGGAATTTAAACCCAGGTAGTCTAGTTCCAGAGGCCATGATTTAAAGCCGTGACATCTTATTGTCTCCTATATGAATAATTGACAGGTCTCCTGAGGAGGATTCCAGGTATCTATCTCTCTCAGATGAGCAGGGAACAAGGAGGCTGCAAAGCCAGTCATCAGGAATATGGGGAGGGAGGAGAGAGCAGTTATCACTCGGGGGTTAGCCTGCAGTCTGTGCCCACCCTAGGTAGAGTGATGCTACTGCCTTCAGAACTACAAGGCAGGTACTGGCAGACGCCTGGCCCCACCCTCTTTCCTGAGCATTTCATTTCCCTGTCCTTTGTGGCATGACTCTCATAAAACTATTCATTTCTTAATTCTGATGGCAGAAAGGAATTTAATCATGTTGCTTGAATATGACAACAGCCTCCTGCTAAGCCAGCTACCTCCCGAGGGTCATTGGGAGACTATGCCCTGTTAATATTTAGCTCCAACAGCAAACATTATGGCTTTCAATTTGGAAGATTATGCTTCTGGTTAGTTATGTATCGTATGTGCGCTCCCGCGCGCTCGCTGGGTGGCTCATCTCATCAGCGCGGGAGCATTTTGCCAGGGTTATAAAAAATGCCATTTTCTCTGCGAGGCCTTTTCCACTCAGTGATCCAGTGAAGTAACACAGGGATCAAAACCATGTTCTAAAAAATAATTGATCTATTCAGCCGCTCACAGGCCCGCATTCCAACTGCCCAAAAAGCCATTTTCAGCGGGAGCTAAGGGCCAGTGTTGGAGAGGACTGCACGGAGGGATCAATCTACTGCTGCCCCAGTCTGTGGAGCTTGAACCGCTGAGGGAGGCTTGGCGCTGTCCGTGGTACTGAACCCAAGCTGTCCCAGAATTACCGGGGAGTGAGAATGAATACTGGCTGGAGGAACTGGCTGATTGTCTGGGGAGCTGTGCCCATTCTAGGGTCTTGGATCATTACATTTTCCTTCTTTCCAGAGCTCCCCATTCTCTCTAAAACTCTGAATACAATCCTCAAGTGCCCCCTCTTGTGCTTTCTCTCTCTGTCGCTGCCTTTGTCCTGAGGAGTCTGTTTCTATTTGCCATTTCATTATTTTTCTTTCATTTTCTTTTCTTTTTCATCTGCACTCTTCCTTAGGATGACACAGAGCTTCTCGTGGGCCCAAGAAGCTCAATGTTTCCGAAACACAGAGCCACCCCTATTTCCTTTACTCATGCTTCCTCTCACTCAATTTCCCTCATCACTGTCTCCACCCCCACCTTGCTCCTTCCCTCTTGCCCTTCCTCTGCTGTCTATATCCCTTTTCTTCCCGTCTCCCCCTTCTCTAAGTCCTCCTTCCTCCCTCCCGACACTCTCAAAATCTCTTTCTCTTCCTCCACCCTTTTTCTCCTTCAACGTCTTTCTCAGTATTTTCACCTCTTTGTCTCTCTCCATTACACTTTCCTTTTCCTTCTTTTCATCTCTCACCATTTACTCCTTCTCTATGTCCCTCCCACTTGCTAGCTCCCTCTTTCTCTACCTGCTTTGTCTCTCTTTCTTTGCCTCCCTCTCTCTCCCTCTGCCCGTGCCATTCCCTTTCTCTGTCCCTCCTTCTATCTCTCTTCATTTCTCTGTGTGTCATTTCCCTCCCTCTCTCCCTCATCCCTCTCTCCCTCATTCCCTCATTGCTCCCTTTCTCCCTCTCTCCCTCTCCCCCCTCCCATTCTCTCTTTCTCTGCACACAGGCCTCCTCTCTGGGAGCCCCCAGGTGCCTGGTGAATTTATTTCAGCAGCTATTAGGGATCAGCACCTGCCCTGATACTCGGTGGGGAAGATGAGTTTGAGATAAGATGGGCTCTTTCAATCTCAGCACATCTGTAATTGCATTACCATTAAATTGCACCATTTTCCAAAGGTGAGAGCCCAGAGCCCTTGTGCTGAGAGTCTTCTGTAAATCCACTGCCAAGTCCTGCATGATGTGGAGGCCCCAGGCAGAGGAGAGAGTAGACCCAGCTTGATTTGATCATTATACTAATCCCCTTTATTGTCAGGGTCTCTTGTTTTCTATTTTATTTTTAAAATAAAAGAACCCCTGGGAATTATTATTTTCAATTTTCTCATCCCCCAGATAAAGAAACTGAAGCTCAAAGAAAGGAAGGGAATTGCCCAAGGTCACACAGGCATAAGCCACTGAGTCTACAGATGTCCCTCATTCTGCAGCCTTCCTGCAAGTTAGGACTATATCAGGGAAAGGTGGGGGAGATACAGAAACAGGATCCATGATTTTCAGCTTCCAGGGGCTAACCTTGGTCCAATATGCAAGGATCTGTAGATATAGTGGACAGGATACAAAAATGGCCTGTGGGACAGAGGATAGTAACATCATAACTTCTGGTGGTCTGTCAGGTTTGGCCAGGGACACAGAGAAGAGGATTCAGCTCCGAGGAGAGGACAAAGCTGGCAAAAGATGGATGGGAATTGTGCATATTAGTGATCCGGACAGATGGGCTGCTATGCAGGCAGGGCACTCTGTCCAGCTAGGACCTGGGAGACACAACCAGGAAATCAGTGCAGAAGGCAGCAAGCACATAAACCAAGGCAATAGCACAGGGGCTGGAAGCGGGGACTGCAGTCCAGGGGTCCGCCCAGCTTCTGCCTGTGTGGAGGGAGGGGCTGGAGCCTGGAAGCAGGGGAGGAAGGATGCAGATACTAACTGGGGGTAGATCCAGAGGGAGAATCAAGCACACACTATGGGTTAAACATCAGGAAAGACTGCAGACAGGAGGCTATGAGAGAAAAGCAGACCTGGAAGTGTCAGTACTAACACAAAGTACCAAGCTTAAGAACTCCAAGAGACCAGAGAAAGTGTTACCTGGCACAGGGGTCTGTCCCTCGGGTTCTGCTCTACTTTGTTGGTGCCTTATTTCCTGCTTCTTAAGGAAAATACACATAGGATCAAATGAAACCCAAGGTTTGCCCTGCTCTAGGGGACCATTCCCAATGCCCACGTACTTTTGGGAAGCTTGGGAAAGGATGGGTTAGGGGCTGGGGTCTGGGAAGGACAGAGAGATCACTACCATAGTGGCCCTGATGAGTGTGATGGGGTGATGCCCACTCCCCAGCCCCCAGCACCAATGGCAGCAGGAATATGAACAGGCAGGCTGACAGATGCAGTCCCCCAACACATCATCCCCAGCTCCAGGGCTGGGAGGCCAGCAAGCAAACAAACAGCCAGCAAATGTGTCCCTGTGCCCAGGGTCAGCCTGCCACAGTGGCTACACCTGCCTTGGCAAAGCAGTTACTTTGAAGCCCAGCCTGATGCGGACAGACTGTGCAGCACCCAGGGACAAAATAGGGGGGTTTAATGGTGTGAAATAGCTCTGTGTGCAATCTGAGTGCACTACAAGGGCTTCTGAGAGCCTCTGAAAGCTTCCCCAGCCTGGCCTGCCTCTAAGGCTGACCCATTATGTTGTTTGCTTCCTTGTGATCAGGATGAAGCCAGCCACTGCCAGCCACTGCCAGCCCCGGCTCCATCCACACTGCTCCTTCCTCCCAACTCCAGGCACCCATGGGGCCCCCACCACAGGTCATCAGGCACAAGGCTGGCTGCCCCAGCAACTCTTAGATAAATCAATTAGGATAAATGAGCTTAGTGATGTACAATGCCCTTGCTCCACTGCATGCCTTCTGAACTATTAGTACTCTGGAGAAGATTAATTACGGAGTACCATACTAATGCTCTTTTAATGGAATCTGTTATTTAAGTGTAAGAAGAGCAGGTATTGAATGCATGGGAGTTAGATACCTGTTATGTGCATCCCAAATCAGGGGCAATGGATGGAGCTAACCTCAGGATAGACCTGTTGAAACAGAAAGAAAACCACTAATCAATCTAAATCCTGCAGAAGTTTGCACTAAGTCCTGGCAGGTTTCCCTGGAATTGATCACATGTATTTGTGGAATTAACTTTTCACCCTACTTGAACAAGCATTCTTATGTTGGTAGAAACAGAGTAGGAAAATGGAGAAGGGGATGTTGAAGGGAAGAGCTGGGTGACCTTAAATAAGTCACAGATTCAGGTATAGACAAAAAGAGCTCATTTGACTGGGGATCATATTAACAGAGTTATAGTATCATGAGTAAAGGAGGTTTTGGTCTTGCCTTAGACAGTCTAGTTCAGTGTAGGAAGTCATGTTTCCCAAATGACGTTGGCTAGTTGGGACATAGGAAGTAGGCAGTAACTAGAAAGATGAGAGGTTCTACCTGGTTGCTTCTTAGAATCATCTGAGGGACCCTTTAGAAAATGTCAATGCTTATACCTGGCTTCCTCCCAGGAATTCTGATTCAATTGGCCTGAGACATTAGTATTTTTTAAAAGCCCCTGGGTGATTCTAATGTGCAGTCAAGGCAGAGAATGATGGTTCTAAAGGATCATAGGTGAGAAGCATGGCACTTACTATGTGCAACTCCAGAGAACAGACGCATATTGATGGGTAAATGTTTTTGTCTTAATATGTTCAAATCCTGTGCCGGTGGAGCCGCAGAGGATCGGGTCAGGGTGAACTGAAGGGAGGCACCTGGGCCAAGATCTGGCTCCTCTGTAGAGGGTTTGCAATTGAGGCACGGCACTAAGCAGGTAGAACAACCAGTGAGAGCCACGTGGAAATGGAAATAATTTGCCACTGAACCTTTGTAAAGGAAAACATGGACGAGTCAGCCATGTCACCAGGATTCCCACATCCAGGAGACCCATGGGGCGGGGGGTGGGGGCAGTGTACCAGCTGTTTCTGGACAGATGCAGCACTCAGAGATGAATGGAAGGGTCAGAGCATTGTGGACCAAGGGTCCCACCAGCTGCCAGGTGCTCAGGAGGAGGGATGGGCCTGCACCCGGGAAGGAGGAGCCTGGCGGCACCTGGGCAGAAGACCCAGGGCCCTGCCTCCCAACAGAGGTTCAGGACTGAGTTACTCTCCTGAAAGCATCGGTCAGAGCCAGAAGCTCCTCAGAGCAGAAACAGTGGCGGCCTCTGGGGGGCCAGAGAGTGAGTCTCTGCTGAACACCCAACAGAGGTCAAGTGGGCACTGTGTAGCAGCTTCACACCCGCCAGGCCCCTACCCCTAAGAGCAGCCCTGCTAGTCATGGGAAGTTATGTACTTATTACAGATATGAAAACTGAGTCTCAGAGAGTTTAAAGGCCCACCTGGTCACAGTCAGAATCAGACCACAAAGCTCTTTCCATAGCCCAGACCGAGGGCCCATGCTGCCATGTGGCAGGCTGTCTGCACCCAGGAGTGAAGCCAGCAATAGAGGTGTCCAGGTAGAGAGAGAGCCACCCCCATTTTCCCCCACCCCCATTTTCCCCCACCCCCAGAAGGGAGGGACAGAATCTGAGAGGTTGTCAGAGCCCCAGGAGGTCAGGGTGAGGGATACAGGATGTTGTGCGACATGGAGACTGGGGCAGAAGCTCAATACTGTTCAGTGCAGGTTTCTCTCAGCCAGAGATTCTGAGAAGTCACAGTGTCATCTGACAAATGGAAACAGCAGCCTCTGTGCTTCCTCCTGCTATAAGGTGACAGGCATAAGAGATTGGAAATATTACATGCCCCAAATAGGGTAAAGTCACCTTACCCCTGTGATGAAGTATGACCTCCTAATACCTACCTACACTCACACACACACACACAAATATGCACATATACACATATAGACACAGACCCTGAAACATGTTCATTTATACACAGCCTACGAGTTACACCCTGTTATTGCTCCGTTGTCATCCCTAAGTCTTTGGTACAGTCTTGTTTAAATATTTCAGCTCAGTCTCAATTAGACCAAAGTCTTTCCATGCTTGGGCCAGAACAGCAAATCAGAAGTGGGGTGCCCTTTAATGCACATAAAAGGCACATGAAAATACTGGAAATATTTGGTGGAAGGAAAGAAGAAAGGGAGGGAGAGGTGAATGAATGAATGAATGTCATCTTACACAGCAATTGCAATCCTAACAACTCAAATACAGAGAATACAGTGAACAGTGAGCTCCACTATATTTTATCACAAATAATCCTGTGGCAGGTATTATTACTCCCACTTTACAGATGAGGTATCTGAAGTTCAGAGAGGTTAAGTCACTTTCCCAGAGATACAGAGCTAGAAAGTAGAACAGAAAGCTGAAGAGCAGAGAGTCAGGTAAGGCTTGCGGTTAGGTCTCAAGAATTATTTAAGGCCCCAGTGAACTGTCTGCAAGCTTTCCTAGCCTCCTGCCTCCCCCACTCCCATCACTTTCTATCCCATCACCCTGCCTTCTTTTTTCCATCGTACTTCTCATTATCTAACTTTATTACTCATTCGTTTGTGTGTTATGGTCTGTCTCTCCCATTAGCAGGGAAGCTCCAGAGAGAAGGACTCCCTCCCTCATGCTGAACACCGCACCCCCAGTGCCTAGCAGAGTGTCAGGCACACAGTGTTCCTCTGGACGGCAATTCATGCCCAGCGAAGGGACTGCTCTGGGGGGGCATATGGGCTTGTGGGAGGAGAGGGAGGTATTCCTGGTGACAGAAATGACCCCTCTGTGTCTTCCTCTCCAAAGGTTCAGTAAACAAATGTGAGATTGGTTACAAATTATTTCTGCCATCTTTCATACAATGAAGTTAACAGTTGGCTGAACTACAATATAACAATTGTATAAATTTCAAGGACATTTACATGTTTCAATTTCTTTATGTATTCTAGTTGGACAAACTTGTTCAAAGTACCATTAACTGCAATCTTATTATCTGGCTCACTGGATAGGAGGGCAGTGGCTTGGGTTTAAGTCCCCAAGGGCCATGGAAGGGAGAGGGGAGAGGTCTGGGGCGGGCAGGAGGCTAGAGAAGGACTTGCTGTCAACTCAGTCAGCTGCTTTCATCTGTAGACCTCATTCCTCATTTTCCACCGGGGACGCTGTTCGACCACCTTCCAGCCAACCTTCATACCTGGTCAGATCCTTTTCTCTTGGGATGTTAAGGCCATTTCCTGCCACATTTCCACACAAAACAATGGCTGATAAGACCCCTCCTTAAATATAGTCCCACTTCAAATTCAAAGCCATGTAGGATACAGGGAAGCAGGGATGTTAAGAAAGAAGGGGCTCTATTTGGAAAAGTTATAATCCATGGGAGGAGGGGGAGGATGGAAACGTTAAAATGCCTGACCTGAGGTGGCGCAGTGGATAAAGCGTCGACCTGGGAACACTGAGGTCGCCAGTTCAAAACCCTGCACTGGTCTGGTCAAGGCACATATGGGAGTTGATGCTTCCAGCTCCTCCCCCTTTCTCTCTTTCTCTTTATCTCTCTCTCTTTCACTCTCTCTCTCACTCTGTGTCTCCTTTCTAAAATGAATTTAAAAAAAAAGAAATTTTTATAAAAAGCTTCATAGGGCTTGAACAAACTCTTGCTCATCACTCTTCCTAGTAGCTGGAACAGAGGCTGAAACATAGCAGGGACTAAACAATATTGGTGGAAGAATGGATGAATAAATGAATATAATAATATAAAGACTATGCATTGGCTTGGGACCAGATAACTAACCTCAAATCCTGATTCCACTGTTTTGTGATCTTGGGCCAATCACCTAACACCCTGAGTGGTGGGTTTTCTCATCTTTAACACCAGCAGAGCATTCAGAGTGAGAAGGTGTGGTATAACCCCGCCCCCAATTTCCCAGAGGGAGGGATTATCTTGTAACTGTCAGTAACATGTAAGCACTGTCAACTGTGAAACAGAAGTCACAGTTCTGTTTATTTTGCAATGATGTAAACATCATAGCTTTTCCTTCCAGATGAAAAATACAAACATTCCACTGCTACATCCGAGAAGTCCGATAACCTCAAACACATTGTAGTCCCACCATGCCTAAAGTCTTTGATATAGAGACAGTGCTAGCAGGGTTTTTGTGACCAGCAGCCCTGTCCTTCCTTGCGAACAAGACGGCAGTCAGGGAAACACAGTTAACAGTTGATTCGAAACAGACCTCCCAGGGGAGGAGACATAGGAAGTCAGCCTGAGGAAACTGCAGAATTGGCTACATAGAAATAGGGTTGGATGAGCTGATCTTCCATGGTTTCGGCCCAATAAGAACTGGGGATAGTTGTTGAACTCTGTCTTGTCTTAGCCTCGGCCCAGTCTGGTTTTGAGAATAACAACAACAATGACAATATCCAATTTATTGAGCATATACTATATGCCAGGCACCATACTAATTCCTTATGTGCAGAGTCTCATTTAATCTTTATGGCTTTCCCACACTATAGATGTTACTGTATTGATCCCCATCTCCTGGTATTCGTGGCCTTGTGTAATAATCTCATCATGAGTGTTGGCTGGGCCTATTCATTCTCTTTTAATGAGCAGAATAGGGCAAAGATGATGGCATGTCACTTTTGAGACTAGGTTTTAAAAGGCTGTCTCTCTTTATTTCTCTTTCTCTCTCTCTCTTTTAGAACCAATGAAATATGGAAAGAGTGTCCACCTTGTGGAGCTGTTGTGGGGATTCAATGGGATAATACCGCGGTGTTCAATAAATGTTTTATTGAATGAACAGAGGCTGCACTCCTACCTGGACCCAAGACTCTCAGTCCAGTGCTTTTCATAGTGTGTGGTGTCCCCATCACGACCTACTGTGTTCACACTGCAGCCCCCACGGGGCAGCAGGACGGACTGGCAGAAAGGTGGCGTCCGTGAGCCTGCCCACTGCACAATCTCTCAGCACCAGGACACCCGGCCCTGCAGACCCATCCTTCCTGAAGCCACAGGACACCCAGCCCTGCAGACCCATCCTTCCTGAAGCCACAGGACACCCTGCCCTGGTACCTCCTCTCCTTGCCTCTGTAGCCACAGGCAGCAGCCCGGTGGGCCAGCCCACCGCCCTGTGGGACTCCCTGCCTGAAGAGCAGCATCCCCACCCAGCCTCCATCCTGAACTTGCCCTCTATATACCTCAGTTTTCCTCTCTGTAGAATGGGGGTGATGATGCCTACTTCTCAGGACTGCTATGAGAAACCTGTGAGATAAGGTCTGAGAACACCCTTCTCTTGTTCAGATCTGAAGAGCTCGTCTCACCAGAATGAAGTTCCTAGACCTCTCTGCTGCCACCTGACCTCCTTGGGAGCCTAAGAAAGTTGAGCCACTTGCCCCTCCCTGCCAGGTCCTCCCAACCTCCCAAGATCAGGGTCTGCGTGTGGCTGAGAGCCAGGAAAGGGGATGTCTGTCGGGCAGAGGGGCCTCTCCCTAAAGTCTTCCTAAAGCAAGGATTGCACAGGCCCTCTTGCTCCCTTTGGAAGTTTTCCCCAAGATCTGGCTTGTGTCCTTCCAGCTGTAGAAGCCCAGGCCCCAGGCTGAGCAAGCCTAGTGATTAAAGATGCCCAAGGCAGCAGGGGTGGGAGGAGTGACTGAGGACAGTGATATATAAATTGCAGCCCAGCCTTCAATTTACAGCCTCACATCCCTTGGGCAGGACAGGCGTTCACAAAGCTCAATAAGTTGTCTAATTTTTCAGAAATATGAGTTTCGGCTTCTCTGCGTCCATGTCTCTCTCTCAAGCACCTCTGTCTAGGAGCGTCTGACCCTCCCCTGCCACCTCCTGCATGGTGACGAGGGCTGAGACCACCTAGTGCAGGGCCCCGGAGGCAGCGCGAGCCCAGGGACCCCCACCCCAACACAGAGGTTCTGCCTCACCTGGGAGGGCTTGCAGCAGCTGCTTGGGAATATCAACCCCGCCCTCTCTCAATTATGATGAGCTCCTTATCTCTCTGTGCAAATTAGGAGTACTTCATGGTAATCCAGCTCACTCTCAGCCTCAGCAGACGCTTGGAAATAAGAGTTGGATCTGAGTCATTGAACATAGAAGCTCCACCACCGCCCCATCCCTCCCCTCAGTCACGCCTATGAGCAGAGGGTGACGCTGCTTGTCCTCCCCAGCCTGAGCCCTTCCCCAGTGTCCAGGTGCCCAAGAGTCCAAGGCCAGCTTGCCCATAGGTCATATGGCTGTCCACCTGAGCAGGGCTCTCATGCTGCAAAATGTACCAATAACAATAGTATCCACCATTTTCGGACCTCAGGACAGGCCAGGCACCGGGCCAAATGCTTTGCATAAATAGCCTCATATAAGCCTCGGGACAGCCCCGTGAGGTTTGAGCTCTAGCCTCAGTTTTCAGATGAAGGGCAGAGAGGTATAGTGCCTTGATCAAGGTCACAGTGATGGCAGGTGGTGAGAATGAACCGCAACTCCACCACCATCTAAACCCTGCTGACAGCCCCCCTGGCCCCTGCCACGTGTCCCTGGGGACAATCAGATCTTTGTATCTGTGCAGTCATACATACACACTCCCACCCACATACTCCAGTGTCAGGACTTAAAGTTAAATTTTTTTTTCCTCAAATGGACCAAAAGGCATGTGAGAACGGGCCGTAAACTATGGGTCTAAGCTATAAAGCAGAAAATCAATTTGTAATGGAGGAAGCTGCGATCTCCCTAGGAGGCGCACGGGACAGTCAGCCAGCCAGCCCAGCGAGCGAGCCACCGGCAGCCGCTGCAGGCACAGAGGATCAGCCACCCACCGCCCCCAGGCTCCCTGCTCAGGAGGCAGGCGCCACACAGCCCTGTGGCATTCCCTGGGTGCTGCTGCCAACAGGTCCCCACTTCTGCCTTCCGCTTCCTGGTGGTGGCTCTCTCACAGATGCTGAATTCCAAATGCAATAGAAAATAAATATTTTAAGGTTCCATGGCCTGAGTCACTGGAGTTTGGTGGCAGCTAATGCTTTGCAGCTGGCCCTGCCCACGGGCCTACTTAGCATACAATTAAAATGCAAAATAACATCCCTCAAAAGCTCCCCTCTGGGCCTCTCTGCTTCTCCCTCCTAGGTCTTTGAGAATTAAGAAGGTTCAGGAACAGTGGGGAGGTGCTTCTCCTACCACCTTTATTGGCAAGAGTTTCAGGCCAGGTGTATGGGTTTGGCTCAGAGCCAGGCCTAGGTCTGGGACTCTAGTCTTCAGTGGCCCCCTCCTCCAGGCTGCCTGCAAGCCACCCCCACACCACAGCTCATGCAAACCTGTATCCCAAGTTAAACCCATCCACAATACTTCACATTGGCCATAGGTTATATCCAAACCACTGGCAGTGACCAGCAAGCCAGACCACACGGTTGCCCTCTTCAACCCGACCTCTTCTCTCTCTTCTCACCCTCTCCAACCACATGGGTCTTCTTTCATTTTCCCAAAACAAGCCAAGCTTCTTCCTGCCTCAGGACCTTTGCAGCACTTTCTTCTGATCTGTGACTAGCTGGTTCCTGCTAAACCTTAAATATCCCCTTTGTCCGCCTGACCAGGCGGTGGCGCAGTGGATAAAGCGTCGGACTGGGACGCGGAAGACCCGAGTTCGAAACCCTGAGGTTGCCAGCTTGAGCATGGGTCCATCTGGCTTGAGCAAAAAGCTCATCAGCTTGGACCCAAGGTCGCTAGCTCCAGCAAGGGGTTGCTCGGTCTGCTGAAGGCCCGTGGTCAAGGCACATGTGAGAAAGCAATCAATGAACGACTATGGTGTCACAACAGCAATGGAAAACTAATGATTGATGCTTCTCACCTCTCTCCGTTTCTGTCTGTCTGTCCCTATCTATCCCTCTCTCTGACTTTCTCTGTCCCTGTAAAAAAAAAAAAAAAAAATCCCCTTTGTCCAAAAACGCCTGCTTAGACCAAGCCCACACAATCAAAGTCACTCACCTTGTGCCAGGCACTGCACCAGGTACTTTACAACAACCCAGGGAGAGAGAAACTGAGGCACAGAGCTGTTAAAATGGCCAAGGCCACAAGGCCGGAATCAGGGTTTGCGCCCAAGTATTCCAGCTTCATCCTGAGCCCTTAGCCACTGTGCTCTGACTCAAGTGGCTTCCTTTCCTCTCTCCCGCCTGGCTTCTTCCCCACTGTTTGGATATCATGTCTGTTAACCCAACTGAATGTCACTAGTCCATGAAAATAGGAGCCTTTTCTGTTTTATTCTCTCCTGTTTCCCCAGCACCCACAGCAGAGCCTGGCCAGGGTAGGTGCTCGATACATACCAACAGGAAGAATGAATGAATGAATGAATGAATGAATGAATGAATGAATGAATGAAATGTTCCAGTCACCTCGACCTCCTCTTGCCCTGGCTTTGGAGTCTGGCAAATGGCACATGCAAACAGTACCTTGCCTTCTACATGGCACAAGGTAAGTTCCAGGTCTGGGCACTACTGTGACTGCTTGGGAAAAGATAAGTTAGCCTTTGTATCAGGTTCCCTAATCTAGACCTTCTCCTGCTACAGCTAGTTCCAGAAGTACAAGAGAGACAGAGAGACAAGCAGTGATCTGTGGTTCCTGAACTTCAGTGAAGCAGAGGGGACAGGCATGACAAAAATGCAGAGGGACCACCAAACCTGCAAGAAAACACACCAATGGGCCAGCCAGTAGGTAACCGCACAGGTCTCTGAATACAAACATGATGAGGGATATGGAGTGGGGGTCTACTTAATGAACACAAACCACATTTTGTAGGACTGTCATGTAACAGAATGATCAGTTATTAGGACTGATATATGACAGAAATTTGTGTGAGGGAAAGCTCTAGTGTCCTTAGGAGACCAGGTGTTTGAGTCCTCAGGAAAAAAAAAATTTTAGTTCATTCTTAGGCCATATCAATTGGAGTATAATGTACATATTAAAGGAGGTGATTGCCTCCCTATAGAGTCTCTGGCCAGACCTCTTTGGAGTACTGCATATAAGTAGTTCTCACCACACTTTAGGGGGAAACTTATGAACTTTTGAATGCATAAAGGAGATAGTTCCAGGCCTATTGAAGAAACTGTGGCTGCCAAGCCAGAAGGAGAGTAAACTCAGAAGGTCTTGACCTTTGTTTGTATTCCTTGAAGGCTGCCCTGGAGAGGGAGCCCAACCTAGTGGGGGAAGAAAGATGTGAGTTACAGGACTTGCTTGGTAAAGGACCCTCATACTACTGGTTAGCAACATTCCTGTCATTAGCAGTGATCGAGCCAAGACTTGAAGCCGTTTGTGGGGGGTGGCATAGATGATGCTGGATCTGTGAAGGGTTGGTCTGGAGAAATGAACCTGGCAACTCAGAGTGTATTCTGGCACCTGGAGAATCATATTACCTGGGGACTTCTTAGAAATGGAGAATCTTAGCCCCCAGATCTATAAAAGTAGTGTCTACATTTTAACAAGCTCCTCAGTAAAAGGGACTGAATTAGAGGACTTGGAGAAGTCATGCTCTGTTTAAAGGGAAATGACTCGCTCAGTTCCACCTGTTTGGAGGACACTGGCACTTGTTGGTAGCCCCAGGTTCCCCACTGGAGGGTGTTCCAGGCTGGTGGAGGAAGCAGCAGGCTCATAACTAGGTGAGCAGTGTAAGGAGGAGCCCGTGTGCTGAGATAGGGGGCTTGCAAGGTAGGGTGGTCAGTTCTGAGGGAGTGAGGAGACAGGGAGAGCTGCCAGAAAAAGCTTTTAAAGCAATGTTCCACCTTGTTCACAGAACAAGGACAAAACAGTCACAGAATGCCAGGTGCCTGGCTTTTCAGTGCCTTTTTCTGTCTCTAGAAAAATCAGCTCTACTTCTTACTCTGAGCTGAGCACTCACCCTCCGCAAGGGGCAGTCCATGCATCTACAAAATGGGCAGATTCCAACTTCCAGTAACATGCCATGGACATTGTGTCATCATGTCCCCAGGGTCTTCTCTGATGCCACCGGTGGAGGGCAAGCCTGAGTTCAGGGTGGGTTGAGAGAGGACACATCAGGTTCACACACGAGGTCATCCTGGAAATGGCCAAGGCTGCTGGGGAGCTGGCCCTTGGGGGGCCTCCCACATTGCAAATGGGAGCTGAACGTGAGTAGATATGAAACCTGGGGGTCTGGGATTCTTGAGCTTCCCTGGGGGTACAAGGGTCCTCAAAGAGATGCAGGGCAAGAGCCTCAGACCCCAGCAGCTCTTTGGGTAGAGTTTGGGGGCAGCAGCTAGCAATAAGGAAAAGAAAGAGGAGGGATGAGTTCAAAGGCCAGAATCTACAGGCCTCTTACACCTGAGGCCCCATCAACCTTCCCTTCAGGAGTGGCAGGTGGCCATAGGGAACAGCTCACAACCTAGAGCGGCCAGACCACAGAAGGGTCACTTGGAATCATTGGGGACAGCAGCCAGCAGGGTCTGCTGTTCTCTGGCTCCCTGCCTAAAGGCCCCCAGAGGGCAAAAGGCGAGTATGGGGCTCAGTGACCTTAACACAGTGATGGGCAACCTTTTTATAACCCCCCGCCCCCGCCGCCCACTTTTCGCAGTTTTGGTCAACCTGGTCCCTTCCGCCCACTAGTGGGCGTTCCAGCTTTCATGGTGAGTGGTAGCGGAGCAACCAAACAGCGCCGTGATTGGCCCACCATGAAAGCTGGAACACCCACTAGTGGGCGGTAGGGACCAGGTTGCCCATCACTGCCTTAACATCCCAGAAGCCACAGGCCGGTAGGTCCCCTCAGGGATGGGAGTGGGGAATTCAGGGTGGGGATTAGCTCTCACAAGCCATGTGACATTAGGCATGTGACTTGTCTCTTCTGCGCTGCATTGGTCCATCAGGCAGATGGGGTCTTGACCTAGCCTTCCAGGGTCACTGGGGGAACAAAATGACATGATGAACAGCAAGAGCTCTGTGAATTCTCCAGGGTGACATTCCCGTGAAGGTCCTGCAGACACTTGGCATCCCTCAACAGTCTCTTTGTTCGTCCACAGCACACATCTCAGCTTGCTAGTCAATATTTATTGCACAGTTAGTAAAAGTGTTGACCTTGAAGCCAAAAAAAAGGCCCAGGTTCAGAAGTTGGTTCTATCACACTTAGCTGTGTGGCCCACAGCAAGTTGCTTCAGCTCTCCATGCCTCTATTTTCTCATCTGTAAAGTGGGGGAAATAGAGCACCAGCACAGGGTTGCAGTGAAGATTAGATAAGTAAAGAAGAGCTCAGTCAATGTGAGCTACAATCACCCCCCCCCACCATGCACACGCACACACACATGCCTCTGCATGTGCATACATGCACAGGTACACACGACCACACACAATAGACAGGGAGCTCTGTAAGAGCAGGCAAGCATTCCGCTTGGCTCACCAAGGTAGCCCCGGCATGCAGCAGAGTGCCTTATACACAGCACTTTCCAACAAACACTTGTTGTCTAAAACAAGGTGAATATTCCAGCAGCTCCAATGTTCAGGACTCCTCTGCCCTCACACCCCTCCTCCATGCTCTGGCTCCTGATGACAGCTACCCCCCACCACCACTCCCCGCTGCCTGCAGCCTCTGCTCTGTCTTACTGGGAAGCAAGGGTGAGCTTTGACATACAGCAGAATCGGGACTTTCCTCTTTCTAGGAGTGTGGCCGGAGGCAGCTTCTTTCTGGACCTCTTGGGACCTCAGTTCCCTCACCTGCACCATGAGGATAATTACCCCCATTAGCCAGCACATAGGCTGGAACAGAATAGGCTCCACAACTGTTCTCAGGGCTGTGGCTTCTCCAAATCCTGCCCCTCAGATCTTTCTTCCTCAGATCTGACTACAGCCCCTCCTAAGACCATTGCCCTACCCTTGACTCTGCAAAAGTCAAGACCATGGTCCAGAGCTTTCACACTCAACTCCTGCTCCATTAGGCTGTTGCTCCCATATAAACCCAGCTGCCCAAGCCCCCTTGAGGACAAAGTCGTGACTTCTGTATCATCTCTCTTCTCAGACTCATCATTCCTCTCTCAACATCCAGGTGGCTGTTCTTAGAAGGCCCAGCTTCCCAAGCTCCTCTGGAGTCTGATGGGTAGGGGTCCTGATCCCCACAGATGGATTAAGGCATGTGGCATGCATGCTGGTCAGGTACACAAGTGCACACACAAGGGGCACACTCGCAGACTGTGAGCATCCAAGACAAAAATAAAGGCTCAGAAATATGTCAGTGTCTACGCACACACACACACGTTTGTCCAATGTGCACACATACAAAGTGTGCAATGGGATGGGTGCCTACTGCCCAAGAATAGGGCTGAATCACTCAAGTAAACCATTCTGTATCAGGGAGCATCCGCAACTCCTCCACCATACTTGTATCCCCAAGAAGAATCCAGAAAAGGCAATGTAGGAACAAGGTTTCAAGGCTGGAGGTGGACCAGCCTTGACAGGAGACAGAACCAGCCCTTCTGGCCCTCAGGTCCAGGCCACCATGTTCTCAGAACACCAGGGGAGGGGTCAAACCCAAGCCCCCACCCTCCCCCTAGCTGCAGGAAGAGGAGCTGACTGGTAGGGAAGAGCTGCTCCCTCCTAACAACGTGCTGCTGCCACCTAGAGTCATCCCCAGGCATCTCTAGGCCCTGGTGGCTGCCCAGCCCCACTCTCAGCTTCCTGCTGACTCCCACAGTTGGGGAGTATTTAGGGGGCGGGCAGCTAGAAGCAGAAAGAGAGATGGGGGGAGGCCCAGCCTGGGCACCTCCAGGCAGCGGCAGGAGAGCTAGCTTCTTGCCCCAGTCAGGTCAATCGCTCTTTATGTGACCTCAGCCACAGTCCCTGCCTTCCTAGGGCCTCAGTTTACCCATCTGTAAAAGGACAAATTTGCCTACATGACTGTATGATAACAGACCTCACAAGCATTGCTGTGGCTGGGGGTCTGCAGGGCTAGGACCTCACAGGAGAGAGGAGGCCAGGCCAAGGTGGAAATCGCTGCTCATCCTGTTCCCACCACCATGGCCAAAATGCAGGTGCTGACGTGAGTTCAAATTCAAGCTCCTCCAATTTCTGTGGGACTGGAAACCAGGTGCTCCATCTTTCTTCCTCTACCCAGTAATGCAGATGCAATACTTGGCACGGTCCCTGGGCCACAGCGGGTCCCCAGTGGATGCTAACTACTTGTGACTAGCTACTAATGCCTGCTCAAGAGGGCCAGCAGCAACTTCATTTGGGACCAAATAATCCACACACGTGTTTCTCCTGAGCTCCATTTTACCCGATTGGAACCAGCCAGAAGCTGAGTGAAGGGACAACTATTTCCCTGAATTGGAGGAATATGGGTCACACGGTGGAAACCCTGGCAACCAGCACCAACACAATGGGGGAGGGGGATGGCTGCCACATCGCAGCCACCTCCATGGTGGTCTCCCGGACAACAGGATGAGGGCGCTCCTAGCCTAGGAGCCTCCAGTCTCCCGGAGTCCAGCTCAGGCTTCTCCCCTGCTACCACCAAAGATGGGAACTTGACCCACTGCCCAAGTCTCTCCATGTTGAATCTGTGCAAGTCACAAAACTCCACTACCCAAGTCCAGGCCAGCAGGTCTCCCTCATCCTGGATACCGAGACCTGCGAGGCTGCAGCTGCACCCGCAGCCCCTGAATCCTAACACCGCCCTTCAGGAGCTGCCACCAGCTCCCTGATTGCTCATTTAGACTTTCCTGCCATCCTACGCAGGGGAATCAGGGGAAATCAAATTACCAAGTTATTCACTCTTTTTGTACAGCTGATGGGCTGATTAGCTGTCAATCACGGCTGGCATTAACATCTGACACTGTGTGCATAACAATACCAATCACATTAAGGAAACCTTTCCCTTTCTCTCTAAAGGGAGCCGCGAGGGGAGAGACAGGAGAGAGGAGGAGGCAGGAGGCACTGAAGAGAGAAGAAAGAAATTCAATCAGCATAATTAGCTCAATCAGAGGAGAACATCACTTTCACCAGCTGAGCAGAGCTCTCGCTACTGCCAAAGGCCCCCGGCTGACCAGCTGCTCCAAAGCCTCTGCCCACCCTGCCATGCAGCCAGCGCCTGGCCTCTCTCTACAGCCACAGTCGGGCCAAGGCCGGCGCCCTTCCAGTCAGTCAACCACGTGGCCCCGCCTTCAGGCACTTTTTGCCCCAATCAGGTGGGCCTGTTCCTGCCTGCATCTCCGGAATTGGCTTTGACTGAAGAAGGGGAACATAAAACTCCAAGGATCGAGGCAGAGGTGGGAGTCGGGGTGGGGTTTGGAATGGGAGGGGATGAAGACTGCCTGTTGGAATCCAAATTCGTGATTGTTTTGTGGAAGAGACTCCTTTACATTTTGTGAGCTGCCCTGCTGTTCTTCCTGCTCCTTCCTGCGGGTCCCCGAAGTTCCCATGTACCTTCTGGCCTTCAACAACCCTTCTGAATTGTTTGACCTTCCGCAGGCTGAGCTGCCTGTTTCTTCACTTGATCCTACTGTCTAGGGCAGTGGTTCTTAACCTGGGTTCCATCGAACCCGTAGGGTTCGATGAGTTGGTCTCAGGAGTTCGGAGAAGCCTCTGCCGCGGAGGCCAGAATAAAGTAATACCGTAATTTGTTGTGAGTTCATGCACTTTGTTGGTTGTGTTCTTTGAGCAAGGTGATGTTCATGCACGGCTCATTTTGTGCACCAGTAAAAAACCATATACCTATATCTTGAATTTGGAAAAAAAAAAATCATATTTTATTTATCACTAAAGAAGGGTTCGGTGAATGCGCATATGACACTGGTGGGTTCGGTACCTCAAAAAAGGTTAAGAACCACTGGTCTAGGGTTTCCTATCGTACCTTCCATGCGCAAACCCTCCCCAGTGTTTCACTCTGCCTGAAACAAATCCGTATTCCTGGCAGTATATTGTGACCAACTGGGAGTTCTCAGGGAACTCAATTTTCCCATCTGGGAAATGGGATGTCTCTAAGAACCATCCAGACTTTTTGAGAGTCTCTCAGTTGGAAGAGCCCTTACTCTGGACAGTGCAGCTGCCCCACTGGGAGAGGGATGGCTGCTTGGAGGTATCTTCCCAGTCCAGGCATGGGGGTGTTTGTGGCAGTCAGCCACACTCTCTCATTCGGTGTCCTCAGCGTATCCTTGTGACTGAAGCAGAATAAACTGGTAACTCACTTGGAAAGAACTGAGCATGTCCCTGACTCACAGACTGATGAACAAGAGGTTGGATTTGTAAACGTGCCCAGAGAAGGGACCTTCTTATTTGTTTGCTTTCTTGTTACCAGGAACAAATCTCAGATGGCTGACCTCAGGCTTCTTAGCACTGCTCTGACCCAATGAGCAAGTTACAGACATACCAAGGAATAGACCTACAACTGCCTGAGTGATGACCATTGGGAAGGAGGAAGGATTGATGCCAGGGAGTTGCACGTGAACTCAGGGAGGTCCATGCAAAGGGAGGCGTGAGTTGCGCCATGGCTGCCTCCACAGTTGGGATGTCCCTGAGGGTGAGGTCATGTATCCCAGTCCTCTGGGCGTCTGACTTTCCAGACCCAGTGCATTAGTTTTCTCAGGCTGCCGTAACAAAATGCCACAAACTAGATGACTTCAGAAATGTATTTATTTTTTCATATTTCTGAGGACTTGAAGTCCAAGATCAAGGTGTCAGCAGGTCTGGTGTCTCCTGAGCAGTGGTTCTTAACCTTTTTTGAGGTACCAAACCCACCAGTTTCATATGCGCATTCACCGAACCCTTCTTTAGTGATAAATAAAATATTATTTTCTTTTCCTAATTCAAGACATAGGTATTTGTTTTTTTACTGGTGCACAAAATGAGCCGTGCATGAACATTACCTTGCTCAAAGAACAAAACCAACAAAGTGCATGAACTCACAACAAATTACGGTATTACTTTATTCTGGCCTCCGCGGCAGAGGCTTCTCCGAACCCCTGAGACCAACTCATCGAACCCCTAGTGTTCGATAGAACCCAGATTAAGAACCACTGCTCCTGAGGCTTCTCTCCTAGGCTTGCAGATGGTTGTCTTCTCTCTGTGTCCCAGAGCAAATCCCTGTGTGTCCAATCTCCTCTTCTTATAAGGATACCAGTTAGATTAGATTAGGATCTATCCTAATGCCTTATTGTAACTTAATCACTTCTTTAAAGGTCCTGTGTCCAAATACAGTCACATTCCTAGGTACTGAGGGTTAGGACTTCAACAAGTGAGTTCTGGGGGCATGTGGGGAAAGGAGACACAATTCAGCCTGTGACACCCAGCCTATAACAACCTAAATGTTGTTATTGATATTGATGTTTTAAATAGTCAACATCTATATAGGTTAGCATCTGCACTCATGAAATCCTCCCAAAGCTGAGCAGATCCAATGAAGAAGGTATAGTTATTGTCCCAACTTTTCACCTGGGGAAACTGAGTTACAAGGAGCTTGAGACACTTGCCAGGCTAGTAAACAGGAGAGCCAGGATTCAAATTTGGACGGCTGGCAACTATATTATATGTCTGTCTTTGAAGTCCTCAGAGGCCCAGAGATGGCACAGGCAGTCTTTCCTGTTCCCAAGGAGCAAGCTGTCCCCTAGCCTCCGGCCCAGCAGTCCCTATTTAAGACCAGCTCAGGCAACCTCGAGCGCAGGCCTAGTACCCAGTCATCTTCAGCTCTGGGAGCCCAGACACCACCCCCACACTCAGGAGGGTCTCCACACAAAGCAGCTGGGAGCGCATCTGAAACTAACACCTGCCAACATTTACTGAGCCCTTGATAATGTGCCAGGCCATGTGCTCAGTGCTATGCAGACATTATGTTATTTAATCTTTGGGTCGACCTATGATCCAGAGTCCAGGCTTATGCCCATTCTCTCCTCTCCCACTGCAAGATCTTCCAAACTGACCTCAGCTAACCACACCCAGGGCCACTTCTGGGCCACAAGAACTAGTCTTCTTAGGCATTTACTCACTCATTCAAAAATTCATTAGTGTGTGCCCCCTCTATGCCAGGCACTGTCCTAGGTATCAGGTATAAATGAGAAAAACAACAGAAAGGATTCATGCCTTTGTGAAGCTTATAGTCTCGTAGGTTGAGATGGAAAATGAACAGGTATAAAAATAAAGAAAGACAATTTTTATAGATAGTGATCTTAATGCAATAGAGAAATAAAACCAGGCAGCAGTTGGGGAGTTACTGATGGGGTGCAGCCACTTTAGATGGAATAGTTAGGAGAGGTGACATGTGAACTGAGATCTGAATAAGAAAGGCCCAGTAATGAGGGTGGAGGGCAGGCAAGACAAAGAAGACACTGAGTAAGTGCAAAGGCCCCGAGACATGTTCAAGGGACAACATGAAGACCAGCTTGGCTGGAGTGGAGAGAACAGGGGACTGATTGGTAGGAGATAATATTGATGAGGCTCTCTGCACATGAGTTTACCTTTGCATCACCGTCAAGGATGCAGCAACGCTTCCTTCCAATGTCTAACCCAAATCCCTCAACTGCAATTTAAACCTTATTGCCTTGCTCTGTCTTCAGTGAAGCTCAGGCTAACACCTGAGAGCACTTATAACAGTGCTCCCTCTCCCTTTGCCTTTATGGTGCTCCTTTCCTGATAGCACCATCCCAGCAAAAAGGCGGGAGCCTCCCCTCTTTTTCCAAAGCATTTCCAGGTAGCATTTAAAAGGGTGGCAGAGGTTGGACTGGAGCCTCTATGAGCTTGAAAAAAAAATCTCCTTTCTGATGTTTTCAGCTGCCTCCCTCTCTGTAGGCTGTCAGAGCATGACAGGGAACATTTCTTGCCAAAGGTCTCCCAGTGTTACTGCCTAAGCACACTCATAAAGCCTTGCCTGAACCCAGAAGCAAGGCCCTGTGTTTAAAGTAAGAGATGCGGGGAGACCCATCGAGAGCCCTCCGCCCCTCTCCATTCTATCTTCCCCTCCTTTTCTTTCTGGCTCCCAGCTGCAGAAAACGAAAAAACACTTTCAAGAGTCAGAATGCCTGGGCTCTCATGTCTACATCCCAAGCTCCCAGCCACATCTCATGGGGATGACAGATGAATCAACAAACAAGTGCAACATCGGCTGTGATGAATCAGTGGCCTAGGAGTGGGGGAAGCCAGTGGTTAGAGGAGATGGGGGAGGATTTGTTCATTTATTCATACAACAGATATTTATTGAACACATACTCTACGTCAAGTGCTGGGTCAGGCACTTGTATCAGTTAGGGTCTGGTTAAGAAAACAGAAACTATTCTAGGTGTTTTACCCAGTTGGAATTTAATGCAGAGGAATGGTTACACAGGTGATGGGAGAGTTGAGCAGCCAAATTAGCACCATCTAAAAATTGGCAATAGCAGGAAGCCACTAGCAATTTAAGGTCATTGAGAGGAGATGATTTTACTGGATCCCAGAAACTAGAGTTGCCCTGCAGGGAGGTAGACTCCAGGAAAGGCTGCTCAGCAGTGTTTAGACCCACAGAACACAGCACAGTCTGGCAGGAGATGTTGTTGCTATCAGAGATGCTGCCCCAGGCAGAGGAAAGGTGAGAACTTCAGCTTCTCCCTTCCATCCTCCAGCCTCCAGCTAGTGCCAATTATTGGCCAAACCCAGCTAGAAGACAGCTCACCAAGAGCCTAGAAAACACAGCCTGTAGGAGTCAGCCATCCCCCACCCTCTCATGATAGAGAAGTAGAAGGGAAAAAATGGATTTGAAGGTCACCATCAAAAGTGGCACACTCCTAACAACTTCATGGAGAGGGGACATTTGCTGTGGGTTTTAAAGCATGAATAAGAGCTTTCCAAGCAGAAGGAAAGGGTAGAGAAAAGAGCATGTTCAAAGGCAGCAGATATGGCTTATTCAGCTAACAGCAAAATATTTTACTTGGCTGCCAGAAGGGGTATATAAACAGAAGCAACAAAAAATTGGGGGACCATCTTGAAGGGCTTTAAAACCTGAGGTCAGAGGTTTGGGTTTTATCTTATATGCAGTGGGGTACCCCATTGGGTGTCAGTCACAGACAACTCATTAGTAAAGAGGAGGGACCACAGTTGAGAAAAGAGGCAGTGAGGAGCCTTTGCAATGATCCCAGTGATTGATGATGAAGTCTTAACTAGAGCTATTTCCATGGAGACTGAGGGAGAGGGTGGATTAAAGAGAATTTTAGGACAAAGAGCCAACAGGGCTTGGTGATTGACTGGCTATAGAAGAAAGAGAAAGAAAGATCAACAAAATCCGATATTTAGGGTGCTGTCTGGCTCTTTCTCTCTAACATTTCCTTCTTCTAGAACCAGAAATGGAAGAGGACTCCGCTTTTCTACTAATATCCAGTTTCCCTTTTTCCTGTTGCATTAGAATCCCCATTTTTAGCTGGACAAAAGTCCTAGAATGGAATAAAAACTACATTTTCCAGAATACCTTGCAGCTACATATGGCCATGTGACTAAGTTGTACCTAATGAGGTATAAGTAGAAATGTGATGTGATTGCTTTTGGGAGCTTTCCTTAAAGGCAGCTAGTGTGTGTCCTTTGATCCTCTCTTTGTCTTCCTTCCTCATCCTACTGCCTGGACAGTAGGTATGATGGATGAACTTTGGCCCGTATTTTAGACCAGGGAGCCAAAAATAGTCTGGGTATCTTAGAACTTGACGGTGTAGACTGGGCACCAGCTTTGCATTGCCTGCATCAGACTTGTAAGTGGAAGAAAAAAAAATCTATTTGTTTAAGCCACTGTTTTTCTGGGTTTGTCACAAACTTAATCCTAAATAATACAATATTCCATCTCTCCAGCAATAATTTAAATATCTTACTTCATTTACTCCTCAGCAACCAAATGATATAGATAAGATTAATGTACCCAACTTTCAGATGAGGAAACCAAGGCTTGATGACATTAAGTCACTTGTCCAAGATCACACAATGAGCAGGTAGTGCAGGTGAAGTCCCAACTCTGCGAGTTTGACTCTAGATGTTCTGACTTCCTCAGAGATACCCTCTCTTCCCTTCCTAGACGGGTTCCACCTTCCCTCTCGCTTCTCTCAGCCTGACACATGCTTCCAGCCATAAGAATGGCCTCAATAATAAAGGTAATAAGAAGAGCACCGAAGTTTGTTCCTTTGTAGAACCAAACAACTTCCCATTATTTCTGCCAACAAATTAGTCTTAATTGCACTGTGATATCATTAGGCAGCATTTGGGAAAACATAGAAGGTGCTCAAAATGTCAAGAATATAATTTGATCAACAAAACATCTGAAAGGAAAAAAATTAGTAGATGATTATAAAAGGAAAAGAAATAAAACGCTGGGCTAAAGTTTATAATATGTCCCTTTTAACTCCTCTCTTTGTAAAAGACAGATTACACCGTGGTATCTTCTGGGCTCTGCCTGGCTGAACAGTCACTGAGCCACCTGTGCCACATGCAGCTGAATTTGTCCCCTGCTGTCAGCAGGAGGGAGGGGTCTACTTCACTGAAAAAGAAAGGATTATTCAGGTTATTTCTGTGCTTTTCCTCTTGCCCCTCTACAGTCTGATCAGCAGAGACTAGCTTCAAAAATTGGTCAGATCGTGACACTCCTCTGCTCAGAGACTGTCAGTAGCTCCCCATCCTACTCAGAATAAAACGCCAACTCTTCATCATGGCCTGATCTTGAACTGATCCTTGCCCATCTCTGGCCTCATGCCCAAACCTCTGCCCTTCACATAAGCGCCCCCGCCATAACACACCAGGATACTCTTGCCTCAGGGCCTTTGCCCTTGCTGCTCCCCCATCTGGAACACTCTCCCCTGCAGATGTTCACGTGACCCTTTCCCTCACCTCATTCAGCTCTCTGCTAAGAGGCGCTTCCTCAGAGAGGCCATCGCTGCCCACCACAAAACCATGTTCCTTGTTGCTATTTACCTTCTTTGTCTGCCTTTTATCATTGACTTGATCACTACCTGCCACTACAATATAAATGTCTGTGTATATTTTGGTTGTTGTTGCTGTGTTCCCCAAGGAGAATGTAAGCTGGGGAGGGGGGACTGCATATGGTTTGTTCAATGTTGAGCCTACATGGCTAAAGCAGTGCATATTACATGGTGGGTTCTCCACAAATATTAGTTGGAGAAAGAAGAGAAGGAGAAGGGAAGGAAGGAGGAAGGCATGGTGGGAGGAAAGAAAAGAAGGAAGAGAGGGAAGGACAAAGGGGAGAGGGAGGGAGGAGAAGACTGACCAGTGTTACAGAGAAAGGTATCAGAAGGATAGGGAATAAATTACCCTTCAGGACCAAGCAGAATGAAATTCCGTAAGAGGGATTGGAGTTAGAAATAGGAAGAATTTTTCTGACAGTGACAGATGTAAGGTCCTGGAGCTGGGCGGGGGGGTCCCAGGGCAAGGGTCAGAGTGAGGGACACTGGCTGGTTTTCCCTGGAGCCCTGAGCGGAGGGCCTGGCTGCATTTTTTTTTCTACTCTTTTTGCCTTTCCACAGAACAACTGGAACAGAAGGGGAGGGGGGAGAGGGGGTGGCAGTTTTTTTCTCTGAACCTCTCCACAAAGTTGCAGAAGAAATCTCGAGTAGTGAATCAGCCCTCTTTACAATCAAGCTGTTATTTAAAATGGAAAAAGGAAGAGAGGCACAGAGACAGAGAGAAAGCGGGAGATGATCGCCCGCCAGCTCTCTCCCAAATTCCCGGCAATCAGCCACTGAGTTGTGTCTAATCTCACGATGAGCTGCTTTCCTGATTGAGGGAGCTAATTGCAGGGCTGACACAGCTTCCCGGCAAAGTACTTGTAGACAAAAAATGCCAAGTGCTACCACCACCAACTAAAATACACCCATGCACACTCCTAAGAGGCCTGTGCTGCCAAAGACAGCACCCCATCGGGACACTCCTGAGGCCAAAACCACCAGAAAACACCCAGGAGAGAAAGTGGCCAAAGATAGAAACAGCAACTTCACAGAAGTGGAGGAACAAATGGCCAATAAACCCAGGAAGGAAGGTTCAGCCTCACAGTCGTCAAAGATTACAGCAATTACCACCATGGAACCATTGTTTTGGGTCAAATAAGAAAAGGTTTTGGAGGGAAAAAATGCTCATGTTGGCCTGGGTCTTTAGAGAGGCAGATACGGGACCCTGGGCAGACTTCTTTGCTGCTGGGGGTTTATCATCAAGACCCCTAGATGGAATAGGTTGCAAGGGAGCCACTGTTTTTGGCTGCTGTGGGCCCAAACCCTGATGGAAACAGGGCTCTTTTCAATAGAAAATATAGGCCCTGGCCGATTTGCTCAGTGGATAGAGCGTCAGCCTGGCATGCAGACATCCTGGGTTTGATCCCAGGTCAGGGCACACCTGAGAAGCAACCATCTGCTTTTCTTCCCCTCTCTCTTCCCCTTCCTTCTCTTTCCTCCTCTCACAGCTAGTGGCTCAACTGGTTCAAGCATCAGCCCCGGAAGCTGAGGATAGCTCAGTTAACTCGAGCATCGGCCCAGACAGGGTTTGCTGGGTGGATCCCGGTTAGGGTACATGTGGGAGTCTATCTCTCTATTTTCCCTCCACTCACTTTAAAAAAAAAAGAAAATATAGCTTGGCCTTATCTGGAAGGCAGCTGAGCCCCAGCCACCTGCCTTCTGTTTGTCCATGCTCACCTGAATTCTTGATCTTTATAAAAATGAGATCATGCAAAATATTTTTCTGGCTTTTTATCACTCAATATAATTAATGCCAGTACAATTCACCCATATATGCATACCAGTAATTTTCTTTTTCATTGCTGTATAATATTTCATTTTATGAAGATATCTCAATTTCCCCATTTAACTATTGGTAGGTATTTAGATTATTTCTAGTTTGGAGCCATGGTTAATAGAGTTGCTATGACTATTCTTATATATATCTCTTTATGGACACATACACTTATTTCTCCTGAGTATATATGCCTAGAAGTGAGATTTCTGGGTCATGGTGTAGGTGTGTGTTTAACTTCAGTAGAAACCATTTTTCAAAACAGTTGTATCATTTTCGATTGCACCAGTAATGTATGAGTGGTCCAGTCGCTTCGTATCTGTGCCAACACTGGGTACTGACAGTCTTTTAAATTTTACCCATTTGGTGTATAGTGGAATCTCATTGTGGTTTTAATGTGCATTTCTATGATGAGTAATGATATTGAACAGCTTTTCATGAGCTTATGGCCATCTGCATAGCTTTCCCTGTGAAGTGCCCTTTCAAATTGTTTGCCCATTTTTTGATTGGGCGCCTTAATTTCTAAAGGAATCATACTGAGGAAATAATCAGAGAAGCAGACAAAATTTCGTGCATGAAGACGTATTCATAGCATTGCTTATAAGAATAAAGAAACAATATAAATGCTTCACATTGAGAATTAGCTCCATAAATTATGATACAAGCATATATTCCAATCCTAGGTAGTCATGTAAAAAGATGCTTATAATACATGTTAATAAAATGAGGAAATGCTTATAATGTAATGCTTTAATAGTTTCTTTTTAATGTAAGCATTAAAAGAAAAACCAAAAGGAAAAAGAACAACATGTTACTGCTGGTTATTTCTCAGTGTTCTACAGTAAGTATAAACCACTTTTAGAATCACAAACACAATTTTTAAAAAATAAAAACTGCTAAAACTATGAAATCTCACTGAAATTGCATGTTATGAACAAATCGTTGCCGGCACAGAAACCTATGACTTTCACCATCTTCGGGCACAATTTCCTAAGTCTGAATACCTTACAAGCACTTTCTTCCAGAGGAAATTGTTTTGTTTACTCCACATGCTGCAAAGGTATCTTTGTGTCTCTGTTCAGATTAGGTCTCTATGAAAGAATGCCAGTGTATCGCTCAGATCTGAAAAGGCCTAAATGGGGCTCCCTA
Source organism: Rhynchonycteris naso (assembly GCA_037038555.1). Taxonomy (NCBI): domain Eukaryota; kingdom Metazoa; phylum Chordata; class Mammalia; order Chiroptera; family Emballonuridae; genus Rhynchonycteris; species Rhynchonycteris naso. Next base: position 209,512,771 of record CM072997.1, on the reverse strand, counting down.
ATGCAGCATTTAGGAAGAGGCAGATGCATCTGCAAATGGACATGTTTCTGATTCTCAGCAAAGGAGGGAAAGGCCACAGGCTCCATGAGGGTAAGGACTTCTACACCTGTCCTGTTCACTGTTGTGTCTCCAATGCCCGGCATAGGACCTGAGCTCCATAAATATTTGCTAGATGAATTAGTGAATAAATGTAACTGTAAGGTACTGATTTTCCTTTACAAATAAATTAGACATTGTATATACAAAGGAGTGTTTCCCCTACAAAGACATCCCCTTGGGGGACTATAAATAGTTCTTATAACAGTGCTTTCATGACATAATACATTAGAAATTTTTTTCATAGAATTGCTTCCAAAGACTATAATGTATTATTCTGAATAGTCTCAGGGTGGCCGATCAGGAGTAGAAGGATGATCTCCTGAAAGGGGGTGTTGGAGGTGAAGCAGGCATAGGCGCCATCTCTTCTTAGGCACTGAGACCCCAGACCAGCCAGGACTGTACAGAGAGCAGATTGGAACACAACAGACCAGCAATCTTTCCTCCTCCAGGCTTCTGCACACACACACACACACACACAGATTAACCTTCCTAAAGCTCATTCTCATCCTGTCACTTGCCTGCTTCCAAACCTTTGATGACTTCAGAGTAGAGGCCAAGCCTTCCAGGCTGGCTTTACGGTCCCCCACGGTCTGACTCCATTGGTTACAGCCTCATCTCCCGTTGACTCCCTCGTGTTCTCAGGGACCTCCCCAGGAGAAGAGGGCTGTGTCCTGAGACTCTCTATGGTTCTTACCCATCCTGCCCAGACTGTGAGAAACATCATGATGTCAGAAGGCATGCAAACCCAGGAGGAGGTCTGTCAGCATCTCCATGCACTAGAGCTTTGGCAGGAGGAGTTGGAACAATATTCCAATCAAGCCGTGAAGCTCTGGACCAGTGGTTCTCAACCTGCCTACACACTAGAATCACCCAAGAAGCTGTGACAGAGTGGCCAGCTGGTCAGCAAGATTTATAATTCCCTCCTAATGTGGCTAGAAAGTGGCCTCCCTGCCAAGGACTAGATTTCCCAATTTCCCTCGCAGAGAGATGGGACCATTGACAGAGCTCTAGCCTTAGCCTATGGCTGGAAGTCATGTATATCACGTCTATAGCTGGCCCATAAAAATCCTCCCAAGCAATCCTCCATCTGCTGACTAGATGTTGAAGCCCAGGTGACCTTGGAAGCCATGAGTGGATGATGACAGAGCCTCCATCAGTTGAGTCCTGAATGACCCTGTGGATCATAACCACCCCCAGGCAGAATGAACTTCACATAAGCAGGCAGTCCTCTTTCCACATTACACCATTCAGACTCAAAGGGTTGTCTATTACAGCCACTAGGGTCCCTTAATTAATATGGTACTTTTTGAAAAATGGCACACTTGCGCCCCAGCTCCAGATTCTGACTTAGTCATCCAAAGTGGAGCCGGGCTCTGGCATGTTTTAAAAGCATTTCCCAGGTAATTCTAATGTCCAAGCAGATAACCAAGCTCTAAGGCTCAGAAGTAGTCACAGACCTTCCCACAGTTCATTCAACAAATTATGGCACCCCACTCTGTGCTCCTCGCTGGAAGTTTTGTCCCTGAAGCTGGCAGTCTCGGCTTCTCTCCAGCCACGGCCGTGGCCTGAAACCCTGCTGCCTCAGAGTTGAAGGCAGGTGAAGCTCTATCTCAGCCAGTGCATGCGTGGAGCCTGGCAGGCCCCCTTGGTTCCCAAGTGAGCCCCACCTCTCTCCACCCTTATGCACCCAGAGATTCCATCTACCACCTGGACCCAAGCGTAGGGCAGAGTATGGATTTTCCTGCAGCTGGACAAAGACTGAATGAAGGGTTTCCTCTGGGCTGCCCATGGTGCTACTTCAGAATAGGACATACCTACATACAGTCATGTCAAACGTTGGCTGACCCCCTCGTCTGGCCTCAGGGACACAGAGAAGGTTCAGATGCAACCCCAGCCCTTGAAGAGCTAACAGTCCAGTTGCAGACATAGACTATGGTATTGGGAATAGAGCATCCAAAGCCATCCTGGGTCCCCACCCCATAGGCAGCCTGTATGGCAGAAAGAGCCCTGGACCCTCATGCTGCCTGTAGCACTTTCCTCAGACGGCGTCACCGCAATGTGGCGAGAGCTAGCAGAAGTTGTACAGGGCACTGCGGGATCCCAAACGGCAGAGTGCCTAACTCCTAGAGAGGTCCAGTAAGACCCTGTAGAAGGGTCAATATTGAATTGGATCTTCAAGGACAAGTAGCACAGGCAATTCAGGCAGAAATCACAGAGGCAAGAGAGCACAGGGAAGGTATTATAAATCATTGTGAGCCAGCTAGAGAGAAAGGAGCAAAGAGGTTGCAGCAGGAGATACAGTTGGAGGGGGCCGGGCTGGTTTGCACAGAGCCTAAAGTACAGGGCTAGGGGTTTGGGCTGCATGGTGCAGTCTCCCAGGACCCCTTAAAGGGCTTTGAGCAAGGGCATGACACAGTCAGACTCATGGTTTACAAAGTGGACTGTGATGGGGAAATGTATCAATTGGAAGGAGAGAGGTGAGAGGTAAGAGGCCAGTAGGGGGGGACTATTCATCATCTAGGCCAGTGATGGGCAATGTTGTGAGCTTGGTGTGTCAAAATTCGCCAAAAAGCCGAGCATAACTCGGGTGGTGTGTCACTTCGAGAAAAATGGCCTAACCGGAAGTCCTAGAACTAGATGCTCTGTGCCGGAGTTCTGTTGTTTTGGCCTACAGACCTCCTACACAGAGTGTCTACACTACAGCAGATGTTTTATCCTTGGCTACTGCACCTGGCCGTGCAGGAGCCGGGGATGAAGCGTCCTTCTTGCATGCGGCCCCATACTTCTCTGGTATGCGGCTGCATGCGGTTGCATGTCATCAAAAATAGCTACGGTGTCATAGGTTCGCCATCACGGATCTAGACAGAGGTAATGAGGGCATTGGCCATAATAATAGAGAAAAGGACTCACCCTAAGAATCTCGAGTGCTTCCTTCCCCAAGAGGCACCGGGCAGTTTGGAGAGAGCAGACTTTAGAGTCCACACCTAATATATCTTTGGTCTGAGATGCTCTTCCTCCATCATCCCTTTATTCTTACCCTTGGGTTCTGTCCAAACGTTACCTCCCCAGAGAGGCTGTTCCAGACCATCATATCAAAGTGGATGCCTTAGTTTCTCCCCCATCACATCGCCTGTGATTTCCTCTATTGTAATTTCATGATCTGTAGCTTTATTGCTTATTCATTTCTTCATGTGTTTATCGTAAGCTCTGTGTGGACAGTCACCTCAACTGTCCTGTCTCCTGTGAATCCTAGGCTCTGGGCACAGTGCCTGGCACATGGTAGGTCCTTTTGATAGGTTCCCTCATTGGCCTCAGTCCCTTGCCTCTTCCTGTGCTCATGCTGTCCTCCATGAACTCTGCAGTGCCCTGTCACTGTGCACGGGGTATATTTCCCCGCCTTGTCATTTGAGTTTGGCCATGTGACTTGCTTCAGCCAATAGAATCAGGTGGAAGTAGAGGTCCGCTGGCTCCAATTCTGGGCCTCAGGAGACCTTGTGTATTTCTGCTTGCTCCCTTCCACCTCCATTACAGCCCACTAGACCCAGGAGGAGGAGGAAAGAGAGAGACAGGTGAAGCAGAGACTCCCCCATTCTAGTTCAGCCCACACCAGCTGACCCACAAATCGATGACCACAAATTACTGTTGTTTTAAGCCATTGAGTTTTAGAGGTTGTTTGTTCCATAGCTTTTTTCCTTATCTGTAAAATAAAGAGTCTGCCGAGGCTGATTTAAGCATCTCCCGCCAACATCTCTGGTTTTCTTTAACTCCAGCGGCTCCCGGCTCCCAGCTCCTGGATTCCCAGACCTGCCCTCTTCACCCTTCCTGAAGAACCCGCTGCCTTCACCTTGGCCCTCATGAATAACCATGCAGCATCCTCATTCACAGGGCCAAGTTCATGGCTCCTGAGAGCCCACTTTCAAGGCTGCCTCTTTGCTGCTCTTCTCCAGTGGCATCGCCAAGGCCTGGGGGCATGAATGGCTAAAAGCCCTCCACAAGTTCTGATGTGCAAATCCTAGGGCCACAGGCAGCCCCAGGAGGCACTGTCCTTGCCAGGACAGCTGGCCCCACAGCCCAGGTGAGTCCAGGGAGGGTGGCTGGACTGGATTGGGTTTACAAGGGGCCCATCTGAGTGGGGCCCAAGACAGGAGGGAGTTGGGATCTGAAGTCACGGAATTCTAGGTCTGGAGGGGCCCTGAGAGACCGTTTGGGACCGATCTTCATCTAGCACATGGGGAAACCGAGGCAAGAAGTAAATAGACTTGTCCAAATCAACATTTCAGTAGCTGAGTCAAGAACCAGATTTACAGACTCTCCAGCGAGTACTCCTTCCACTGCCCCCTGCTGGTCACAGGTAGTAGAGCACAGGCAAAGGTTTGGAGGCTGGAATTGACTCCTTTGCTAATTAACTGAACACTATGCCCAGCACAGCCCTTGGAAGGGACACCTACCATAGGCCAGATCTATGCTTGGGGAGGGAGAGTGGCAATCTATTAGATGTACCAGCTACTCAATGGCAGATAGCCCAGGACTGACCACCTCTGCCTCCCTGCCAGTCCCTCTGTTGTCCTGTGTGCTTCTCTCCATCTCTCTTTGGATATTTTACTACCTTCTTGGTCTCAATGGGCTTCTGTAGTCATTCTCTCTCTCCTGTTTCCTTGATTTCTTCTTTTCTCTGCCTCCTTATTTTTTTTTTCTTTGTTTATATCTCTTGTCTGCCTCTGATCCTTTCTGTGTCTCTTGCTGTCTGTGTCACCCTCCCTGCCTCCAGGGTGTATGTCTCTCTCCCAGTCTCCCCCATCTTCCTTTCTCTTCCCTTCACCCCTCTTCTCTACCTGGGTTTCCTAGTGAATCCCCTTCGCTCGTTGGGGTTGTACAGTCTTTCTCTCTTGCTCTGTTTTTCATTTTTCTTCTTTCTCAGTGTCTCTACATCTCTGTGATGCTAGCACTCACTGTATCTGTCCCTCTTTCCCACCCTCAGTCCCCTTCCCCTCACCCACTACACCTCCACCCCAGGTTATGTCCACTGCCGCCCGGGCTGTGTTCTCTGCCAGCTACAATTACAAGCACATCTGCTAAAGTAGTCCAGCTCTGTTTTCGTGATGGGTAACAAGAGGCTGTGTGGTTGCAGCCACCGACTGGAAATATTGAATTTCTTTTCAGCAAAGAAAGACAAGAACCCTCTAGGTTTATAAATATTAATTATAGGCACCCTGTAATGAGAGAACAGGGAGGCTGTTGGCTGTGATCTCTGATTGTTTGACTAATCCTATAGATGGTTTAAACAAGACACTTACTACCTGATGGGAGGAGGAATTAGGGTGCAGTGGTCCTTCTGCAAGGATCAGCTTAGAAATCAGCAAGAGACGGAAGGATGCCAGAGAGTGACCTTGGGCAAAGCTTCATCCCCTCTTTGGGCCTCGGTTTCCCCTCTTGTGCTAGAATGCCCCTCTATCTCACTGGGGGCCGGGGGGCAGGCAGGCCATTTCAGAACATTTGCCACACAGAGATCATGAACCATTAGAGGGAAGGCATGGCTCAGAGGAGAGGGGTTTTGGAAGCCATGGGCGGGGGGGCAGCATCTGGCTTCTCTGGATCCCAGGGTAATTCAGGCATCTGTCCTAGTTTAAGTCAACTTCCTCCTGGGAAAGTTCCTGGCTTGAGGCAAAATTTTGAGCAAAACCTGAGGTGTGTCCCATATTGCAAGTCAAATTTTCCAAATCTACCACCAGGTGGGCAGACCTTCCAGGCATCTCAGTTTTACTTTCTGTAAAATGGGAGTGATGAGGAATAACTTAATGCAGTTCTTCTTGAAGCTAGAGTTAAAAGTCGATCTAAATTGAATCTGAGAAGTCCAGACTGGCCGTGTCTGCCAGAGGTCATTTCAACAATTGTCCTATCTCCAAGTTTATGTCTCAATTTGATAGCTATTGACATCATTATGTGCAAAGCAGAGAAGCAATTCCTAATGCACAGCCAGGAAGATGTGATGGAGGAAGAGGAGCAGCATCTGGAACAAGGAGTATGCCTCTGAGAGACCTGGTCAAGGTTCCCACACTTAGGAAACGCCGGCTATTTTTTCTAGAATAGGTATTTTCTCAAACTCCTCTTCTCTGGGGAGATCTGTCCATTTGTAAAACACTGAGCCATTTATCATCTCTTGGGAACACAGGTCAGCCTGCAAGTCAGCTGGTGTGAAATACGTGCTTCCCATTTGGCAGGAGCAGAACCCAAGCTAGGTGTCCAGGTCTCTTCTCATGACCATACAACTAGAAAGTAGTTAAGCTGAGAATCAAACCCTGGTCTCTGATCCCAAAACCCAGCTGTGGGTCATCACTGGGTTGCCAGCCCCATCAGACTACTCCAAAAGGCACAAGAGGCCCAGTAGACATCCTTGGAGGCTGGTCCCACCCTCCCATCATCGCATGGGGCCCAAGCTAGCCCATGCAAAATGTTCACAAATGTTTATTGACCGAATGCAGGAAGGGTACACATGGATTCAAATCCTGGGTCCACTCCATGTGTCAAATTACTTCATCTCTCTGTGCCTTAGCTTTCTAACCTGTAAATGGGAACACTATTAGGATGACTTCACTGTCATACTTTAAGTGCAATGTAAGCATCGGCTATTATTAGTAATCGTTGGCTATTATTAGTAACCGTCACCTCCTGAGTCCCTCTCTCTAGAGCCTCTGATGGCAGCTTACCCGATTTTACAGGAAGGCGAGTGAGGAGGGAATGCCATGCTGCTCCACATTATGATGCTGGATGCCCTCAACTCTCTGGGGAGGGAGGTTAGGGGGGGGGGATCTAGCTCAACTCTGACCCTCTTGAAGCCACAGGCTGGGTGGGAGTCACCTCCACCGCCCTTATCCTACGCCAGGCCTTGATCTGTGAAAAGTACTGGCAGGTCCATCCTGGTTGCCCTGGAACAGGGAGTTATCAAGCCAAGGGCTCTGCCTGGCCCCAGGCTCTGTGCTTTGCAGCAAACTCCAGCCACAATTCCACAGATCTAGGAGGGGTTAAAGGAGGCTTAAGAAACCCAACAATCTTAGTGTCCCCACCACATGCCTTGTGGGCTCAGGCCCAACTAAGTGCTTTTTAGAATTGTTTCAACTTCAAGTACAGCTGCCGCAGAGCTGGTCCTGGGGGAGCCGTGGGCTGGGCTTGCACACGAATCAGAGCGCAGCCGTGCCAGCCCGGCAGCAATGGCAGGCAGCCGCAGACAGAAGCTGAGCCGTCCTCCAACTCTCCCTGACTCTCTTGTCACTTTCCCCAGAAGCCTGAAGATGCTCTTCTGTCTCATATCTTTCACGGGGCCCAGGCATACATCAGACCTTCCCCCGCACCTCCAGAGGAGTCAAGGCTGGATCAGGGGCTGAGAAGCAAACCCATTCTCAGGCTGAGCTGCTCGAGGCTATGGCTGTCCCTCTCCAGGTCTTCCTGACACTCTTCCCCAAAAGTTCATGCCATCAGCAAAATCTGTGTACGTGTCTGTCTCACATCTGGGCTCCCCCTACTCGCCCTCCTCCCTGCCCTCCCATCACTCCCTCCTCCCCACTGCACCAGACACACACAAAAACCGCTTGTGCTGCATCCAAAGCCCGTACAGCTCCCCTAAAGATTTCCGAGAAAATCTTCCTCCGGATTCCAAAGGAGGCCCTGAGCTCAGTGCCAGTCCTTCAGATCGTCTACCTGAATTCATCCATCTGTGCATTCGCTGAACTAATATCCATTGCATTAACGAACTGGGTCATCTAGAGTGAACACCTTGGCCCATTTGAGCCTCAGTTTTCCCATCTGAAAAATGTGAAGAATAATAGTGCCTACCTCATAAGGTGATTGAGGAGCAATAAGAAGATGCACTGAGTGTTTAGCCAAGGGCCCAGCACACAGAGAAAGGGAACCACAAGTGGTAGCTATTACTATATATACATTTTTATTCACGGAGTACCTGCTTTGTGCCAAGCCCTGAAGACACACTGATGAACCCAACTGGTATCTCTGTTTCCTCAAAGAGTTCTCTAGGATACGGGGGGGGGTGGGGGGGGGGTGGGGGGGGGGACAGGTAAACAAAAATGACAATATGATGGGATATATTTATATAATAGAAGACCATATAAGTTATAGGGAGGGCACAACAAAGAAAGACCCTGAGAAAGGGATGTGGGCGGGCATGCTGGGACAGACTCTTGGAAGTCTGAATAGGAGCTCACCAGGCTGTCAAGGTAGGCAAGGCATTGGAGGCAAGTGGGACGATATAGGCAAAGACTCAGAGGCAAGCAACAACGTTTCATGACCGGAGCTTTAGAAAATGAGTAGCTGGAGATGAACTGGAATAAGTGATTGGGGGCCAGGTTACTGATGGCCCCAACACTGCAGGACAGTCTGGAGTCACCCTGCAAGTGCCAAGGTCGTGTGTAGGAAACCTCTTAAGCAGCGGAGCGACATGATCACACTCGAGTCTTAAGCCATGCGCATGTTCACGCCTGCGGGGTTTACGTAACTTTTGCTTTTCTTCTTGAGCATTTATCCAGCCTAGAAATTTTAGCGCAAGCACTTTCCCTTATTTCTATTCAACCTGAAAGCGGCGGTCGAATCCAGCTTGCATCATATTGAAATGCAGGTGGCTTGTGCAACAGTGTTGCTAAAATTACCAAAACTAACCACAGCCAGGGAAGGGCCATTATCGGAGAGAGAGTTTTTATTACCATGGAAACCAGCAGATAATGCCAAGTCCAGTAATTTTTATTCTCCGAAAAGAGAGAAAAAGACAAGGAGAAAGAAAAAGAGAAGCAGAGAACGCAGCAGGAGGAGGAAAGCAGCCGAAAGGAAGTGGGAGCGCTGGAGCAGACGGCGGGAGAGGCAGGGAGAGGCGGGGAGAGCCTAGGAAGCCGAGGCTCCCACCACACGTGCCTCGAGCCCAGCCATCCACGCATTCGGATAACATTTGTGGCACTCATACTGCATGCCGCAGGCTGGCACGCACAGAGCCCGGGGCCAGAAAGGGTTTTGCAGTGTGACTTCTGCTACTGCTCCAAAATGTACAAGAAGGCAAAATGCACCCAGAAAGAGCTCCTGCAGGTTGTATTTCAAACCAGCTCTGATGGTCTCTATTGATAGCATTGGACTCGGGGGGTTGGAAGACCTGGCTTTGAGTTCATGCCTTGCCCAGAGAGACTTGTGACTTTGGACAAGGTCATGGATATTTTTGGAGCCTCAGTTTCTTCATCTGTCCTGAGAGGGACCTTCTGGAGGGTAGTTGTGAGGACCTGATATCATGGCTGCCAGGAGGCTTTGAAACTGGAGGGGGCTTTGGGCACAGAAAGTCCTGTAGGCTCCAGGATTCCTACACCTGTGTCTCTGTCTTGTCCCTGATTTGAAGGGCTTCTTCCCTCCATCACACAGCTCCTTGGTTTGCTACCACTGTGGGATTCAGCCCCAGCCTGTGGGCACACAGGCACACACACATGGCCCCAAATGCCAAGGTGTGGAGCAGGAGGCTGTGCTGGCAGCTCTGGGGTGGGGGAGGCTGAGCAGAAGGGCAGCAGGAGTCTGGGATCAGTGCACGGGGGGGTCGGGGAGGTCTGTCAGCAGCACTGAGATGAGGCACCCACTGGCTCACTCCTGGGGAGAAGAAAAACCAAAGACGGAGGGGGGGAAGGTGGGCAAGACAAAATGAGGTGTGCCAGGAGACCCCAGGGACAGGGGAAGCCCAGCATACTCTGGATCCTGGTGAAGGAGTGAGTGGAGGTTTTAGCTGCCAAAGTATAGTTGGGGGGGGGGGGGGCAGTTGAAAGGGAGCCATATAAAAGGAGCCAAAACAACACATGCACATATACAAATGTCATCAAATCTTTGCTACTCAAACTGTCATCACCTGGGAGCTGGTGAGAGATGCAGACTCTAACCGCCTGGCGACTGACTCCTCTGTCATTTGTGTTTGAGAGGCTCAAGCCTAAGTCGCCTCCCTTCCCCGAGTCTCAGTCTCTTCACCTATAGAATAGGAATAATCATAGCCTTCCGGCCACACAGGGCTGTTGTGAGGATTTATAAAAAAGAAAAAGAAAAGAAAAAGCCATTGGAATGGATCACTTTGAAAAATGAAAAGCATCATATGAATGTAAGATACTGTTTTATTGTTACATCGTTATTACTATTTTATACCGAGAGCCCAACCTTGGGGGTAACAAGGCACTTGCATAACAAAATGACTTGATTAGACCAGCCTCTTACACATGCTGCTCCCCCCGCCCTCCCCAGCTACGGCGCTCCTATCAGCATGCCTCTTCCAGCAGCTGCATATTAAATCTCCATCCCATCAGCACTTGACTGAATCTGTAGAAACAAAATGGAAGGGGGAACTCAGGCATGAATTAGCAGTTTAAGACAGGAATGAGATTACGCTAAAATCCCCACTCTCTCCATCCATCAAAATGTAATAAGAATAGAAAACGAATGTGAAAATATCAACATGACCTATTGCTTCGAGCCTGTCATCGGCGTCCTTTATGATCGAGCCTCGCAAGATGCGAACATCTCATTTCACTGGGAGCATCAGGCTTGCGGCGGGAGCTGCAAACCGTGTCCGAGGCGACGCGGCACGCCTGGGCAGATGATTCCTCTAGGGGAAACGGGACAGGACCAAATGTGCCGCGGTCCCCTGACTGTCTAGTCACAGAGAACAAGAGTGAATCTGAGGTGACTTGAGATGAAGTGTGTTTTGTTCTGTTTTTATTTACTCTGTCTATGATGGGGAAGCCCCAGCCTTCTCGAAGAATTATTGTTATTCCTGTCCTAGATGTCCAGGAAAGGACATTTCCTGAGTTCCAAGTGTCACCACGAGTCTGATCCCAAGGTCACAGCAGCAATGACAGCCTCCGGAACCAGCCTCACCCTCTCTCTCTCTCAGCCTCCTGTCTGGCTGCCTGGGCCCCACAGGACACAGAGCAGGCTCCTGCAGGGGAGCGGTATGTCAGCAGATGAGGGACATACGTGTCAGACTCCAGGTCAACCGGGCTCCTTGTCAAGTGCTCTCTGCATTGCACACTCCATTGCCTGCGATGTGTCGGGACTGAGCGTAGGCTGGATGTGTACAAAGCAGAAACAGTGACTCCATTCCTCCAGGAGCCCAAAGCCTTGCTCCCATTCTGAACGCCTTCTCCCTCTAACCTCTTTCCCTTCCACTGGGCTCTGACCACCCTGGCTTTTTACTGCTCCCCAAAAGTACAGGGTTGTTTTTTTTCCCCAATCAGAGTTTGAATATTCTTTTCCTTCATCCTGAAATGCCCTCCCCATCACTGTTCATCCTGTCCTTCAAGTTCTACCCAAAATGTCACCACCTTAAGAAAGTCCCCCCAGGTATACCTTCTCCCTACACCCTCTCCTCTACTTTGAAGCCCTCGGTTAATTCACTGTCATGCAGCCTGTGCTGTTCCCCTGTAGCACGTCCCTCAATAGTAATTAAATCACTATCTGAGTTATTATTTAATATCTATCATCTCCATGGAGTAGCGAGCTAGAAAGGTCTGGGTCCACTCTGCATTGTTTATCTTTGTGTTTCCAGCACCTAGCATATGACATGTAGTCATCTATTCAGTCAAACATTTCTATTGAGCACCTACTATGTGCCAGACACTGACAGCATGCCTGCTCTCATAAAGGCTTCACACTAGTAAAGGAACCCATACCATACGCAAACCTGTTAGGTGCTGATGAATGCAAGAAGAAAAACAGAACAGGCTGCACTCAGTTTAGAGCTAATATTCAGGTATACTCTCTGAGAAGGTGATGTTTGAACAGAGCCTGGAGTGAGCTACACCAGTACTTAAAGGAACAGCGTTCCATGCCACAGGGGCAGTCAATAACTGCAGACACCCTGAGGCTAGTATGTGCTTGCCCTGTTCCCGGAGATGGGAGGGAGGGGGCAGTGGAGAAGGAGATCAGGAAAGTGGAGAGCCCACAGAGGGTTATGAGCAAAGGAACGGGGTGATCAGACTTCAGCTGTAAAAGGACGGCTCCCCGGTGCTGTGCGGAGACCAACCGCAGGGGTCAAAGGCAGGAGCAGGGAGACCTATTAAGAGGTTGTGGCAACAGTCCAGGTGAGAGGGGATGGTGTCTTAGACTAAAAGAGGGGCAAACGGGGGTGGGTGGAAGACTATGAATCCCAGGTGGTTTCCGAAGACGGAGTCCACGGCATTTGCCTATGGATGGAACATGGGGAATGAGGAAGAGAGGAGTCAAGGATGATGCCAAGAGCTTTGACCTGAGCAACTGGGAGAATGGAGTTGCCAGGAACCAATAAATTGCCCTATGTGTTTAAGCCCATTTGAGTTGGAGTTTTATCACTTGAAATAAAAAAATAAATAAAAATAAAATCTTGACTAATTCAGAGACTAACAGGCCAGAGTTCGCTGGGTGGGGACGGATGGGGGAGACAAGGGAAGGTGCCTGCTTGACTGTAGCAGGAGAGCAGGGCCTCAAGATAGAACGAAGAGGACTCTGGAGTCTCCAGCCCAGGTGCTTAGGAGTATGGCAGTCTCGTTCACGAGATGTACAGGCTCAAACGAGGGTATGACTTTCCTCTTTGACATCTTGAACTTGAGGTACCAGCTGCCAGAAGTGTGTGGCGGGAGCTCTGGAGATTAATCAGGGCTGAAGATGAATCAGTTACTATTGGAGCCAAGCACCAAGTACAAACTCTCAGCTTAGCACACCTGTCTCCATTTTACAGATGAGAAAACAGAGGCTCAGAGAAGTTATGGGGCTTGCCCCCAGCCACAGAATTAGAAGTAAACATTTGGAGGGTACCCAAGAGAAACAAAGCCCTGCACCCCTGAGTGTCATTATGAGACCCTGGCCTGGAGGTGAAGAGACTTGGGGTCCAGCCCTGGCTCTGCACTCGCTGCCCATGTGACTAGGGATGAACTCACCTCTCCCATCTGGGAAATGCCAAGGTTGGGCCTGATAATCTCCCCAGCTTATTATAACTCTCGTTCTTCCTGTTCAGGCTTAGAGGCACCAGGGCAGGCAGAAGCAATCAGTCTGCCTCATGGGCTGAGAACCTACTGTGTACAGCATCTTCTCTTGGAAAGAGCCCAGAGGAGGGAGGGGCTGTGGGCATGCCATGGTCTGCAGAGAGGCCTGGAGCTCACCCCCAGAATGGTGGGGGCTGAGGGCACAGGGGCACAGCAAACAACCAGGAGAGACTGGGCAGCCATGCCAAGCTCCTGAGCACGAACTGTTTACAGCATATGCTCTGCATTTCATACATCATTTGCAAGGAGTAGCAGTCACTTTGCAAAGTCTCCCCCTGCTCCACGAGCACTTGGGCTTTGCCTTCTGTCTTTTCTGAGCCATCTTCTGGCCTTTCCCCATCCCCTTCTGCTGCCAACAGCAACAACAGACATTGTTTTCCTGTAAGTTTGGGAGAACCAGGTGGAAGTGGACTGAGTCCGCTGCCCCTGGTGGACTCAATAGTGTAAAGGACATGCATGTCCATGTCCTGGGAGACACTCCCAGCCAAGGTGGAGCAGGGGTGTGAGGGATGTGTCTGTGAGTGAGAGCATATGGCCACGGAAGGGTAATGAAGCACCAGTCATGACGAGCTCACTGAGTAATGTGGACACTGCCCGTCAGGTTTCCACATGGAGCTGCTATGATCTCACAGTGCAGAAAAATGCCCATGTTCCAGTAGGTTAAGTTTCAGCCAGTATGTCACTGTGTCAGAGGGTGGTGGCCCTGGAAATGTGGAAAATGTGCAGATAGGCAAGCCCATGTCATGTTCATGGTTATATCCAGGGCTTAGCACATAGTAGGTGCTCAATGAGTAGTTGATAAGCAAACAAGTGGATGAACTGAGTTATTAACTGGGCACCTAGACACACTGAGCAACAGGACCCAACATTGCTAAGGGCTCCTCCCAGCACTTGCCCAGGGGACTGCCTGAGGACACCAGGGACCACAGATACAAAGGAAATTGGTCATCTGACCCAAACAGAAGAACCAATACCATCTCTCTGTCTTTCTCCCTCTCTTCCTCCTCCAGTCTCTGGCTTTATAGCTGAGAGAAAACAAAGGAGGGTCCCCTGTCTACGCCACAACCCTCCCACCAAGCTGGAGCTTTCCACAGCTCAGGTGTCAACTCCCCACTCTCCTTCCAAAGTGGGGCCAGTAGCTTAGCACCCAGGACATGGGGAAAGTGGACTTTTGGCTTCTACCCCGCCTACCAGGCCTAATTTCTGCATGGCTACCATGGCCATGAAGCTTGCTAGGGCCAACGTCAGGCTTCAATCTGGCAGAATCCACACACACATCCTCCTGGCACTGGGCACCCACCCCCAGCCTGAACCAGAGGGGCACCAAGGTGGCCCAGGGAACCCTGAGCAACCAGGCAGCTGGGCTGAACCTCCGAACTTAAGGCAGATGCTCATTCTTTCCTAATTCCTTCATTCATTTGAGTCACCGAAGACCTGCCCTGCCAGGTACCTTGCTGGGGATACCACAGTGGCCAAGCTGACAGGTCTCTGCCCTTGTGAAGCTGACATTCTAGAAGAGAAGAAAACCAGTAACCAGCCAGACAACCAAAGAAACGAGAATATTACAGGTGCTGTACGACAAAGGTGCTCTGGTTTCTCCATTTCTTCCCCGACCTCGACTCCCCTTCCTATCCTTGCTCTGCTCTGTGCTCTGGGGGAGCCCTGTGGGATTTACCCATGGCTCCCTCACCACCTAGTCCTTGCTGGGCTCACACACAGGAAACCCTGTGGGAACTGAGGGCACCAGGAAGGAGAGGTGCAAGTATTTCTTCTCTGCCTCCCACACATCCCGTTGCCCAGCTCTGGCCAGGTCTGATTCTTCTATGATGCTACATCCAGTTGTCTCCAGGCTCTGACAGCACCCTTTCCTCCAGCGCCGCCCTCCCCACCCCCCGGCCCATGGGTGCTAACAGCTTGCCCCATTCCTGGTCACTGCGTTCCCTTACCCTTATCATAGCTCTTCAGGGTCCCTGCTGACCGTGCCCTGTCCTACCTGCTGGGCTCCTTCTGATACAAGCAGATGTGATTGAAGCTGCTGGGAGATGGAGGGTGGTCAAGGAGATGGGTTCAAACAAGGGTGGTTCAAGAAACAGGCATCCGATGATCAATGTGGCCAGAATGTACTGGGATATTGAGAGGGAACGAGAGGAAGTCAGGGATGAATTTAAAATATTCAACATCTGGCTCAGCACAGGCACCATCCAGTCTGAAGGAACCCCTGGCTGTAAAGGACTGCTGCACCTGCTGGACGGGGGGTCCTGGATGACAGGACTGGTGGGCAGGGGTGAATCAGCCAGTGGCCCAGCAGGACAACCAGAGCCCGGGCAAGCTGGGTCACGTGAGACCTGGAAGCAAATGAGAAATATTCAGCCATCTGCCCTTGAAAGTCACAGTAAGAGGTTTTGGATTTCAGGCTAAGCACAATGAATGAGAGTGATCGAATCTTACTTGGACTCCTTTCCTCCATCCACAAGGAGGTGGTGAAGCAGGCTTGCTCCCGACAGCCTGGGTCAAACACCTCTCAGAAGCATTTTGTGATGGCCGTTGGAAGGCAGGAGGAAGCTCAGAGCATGTCCTGGGAACTAAGCTACCTGGGCAGGTCTGTGGCAAACTAACAAGCTCAAGAAACCCAGGGACCTCTAGTCCGCAGGAGACAAACCCACGTGTTCAGCACATGGGATCATCCTGAATGTGACGGAATTGGGTTTTCCTTCTCCAGGAAAGCAGCCCTAAGACATCAGAAAATGCCCAAGGTATTACTGCAGAGCCTCCCCAGACCCACCTCTGCCAGGCTGAGACATGGCAGAGCTGGCTCTGAAAGACTGACCACCTGTTTCTTTCTCCAGCCATCATGAGAGTTAAGAAGAGGATTCAGAAGAAAGAGGGGAATAACACCTTCGGGTCCTGTCTGTAAGAGTGACTGGGGTGTGAGACAGGAATAAACTATGGGCAGAGTGACCCCTTGAGGGTCCTCTGTGTGTTTGGAGTTCACAATCCCAAGATTCTACAGAACTTCTGGAAGGTCCTGGGGACTATATTTTCCGTAGCCTGAATGATGAGATCATGAAATCCTTAAACTCTGACTCAGAAGCCCAGGGTCTGAATCAATATGTTAATCTAACAGATGCGCAGAAACAAGGTTTTAAGGCAAGAAAGAGAAAACTGATCCCTAATGGTAAAAGCCCGGACCCCCCACCACTAGACCTCCCAAAGCCTGGATCCCATCTACAGATGCTGGAGTCTCCAGAGAGAGTGCAGCCTGAGGCTCCCATTCCCAGCCTCACTGGGTGGAAGCTGGATCCTGCCTGATTCATTCTTTTAATCAGGGGCAAGTGGTGGCAGCAGCTTCCTGAAGAACTCTTCAGACTCTTATTAAAATTAAGTCATTACTTTAATAACCACAGGATGGAGGCAGCTGAAGCTGAGGGCCTGTGGGCTCTCAGCAGTTCCCTCGGGTCTTAATGAGCAGGACACCACAGGGCACTGGGCACTCCTGTCCCTCCATTCCACATCTGACACCTCTCTCCCAGAGCCAGGTGGAGGGGGTAGCTGTCCTGACAAGTGCCTCTCTGACAATTACCCATGTGGGCAGACCTGAGCCCAGGGGGCACCTCTCAAAGGTATGAGATGAGTTCTGGCTCCAGCCCCAGAGATGGGGTCAAACTAAGCTTGAAAATAGTATGACTCAGAAAGATTACATACTTTTCCCGGGGTCACAAACCCAGAAAGAGGAAGCACAAGAACTTGAACCCAAGTCTATATACTCTTTCCACTCCATCACGCGGCCTCGGTGTGTCATGTCTGAGCCCTGGAAAGGCACCTCTTCCTGGCACAGGTGCCACACCGCCTGGAAGACATACCCAGCCATGTTACTCACTCTGTGGTTTGCGGCCAAGGGCCTCACTTGTCTGTGCCCCAAATTCTTCATCTGTCATATGGGCTAGTGGGTCATTCCGGACCTCCAGTGAGATAGCAGATGTGAAATTGCTCTCGGAACTCTAAAGTGAGCTGCACCTTGGGGAAGTGGGAGCCTTGAGCTGGGGGACAAGGCAGACCCTAAAGGATATCAGGGCAGGGGTGGAGCAGCAGCCAGGAGCAGCGGGGGAAGAAATGTGGGTGGGGAAAGGGTGAAGGAGTCTCAAAGAGTTCAGGGCAGAGGAGCACACAGAGACCTGAGGAGTCAGGGTCAGGCTCAGGGAAGGGGGGAGGGCATCCTGGTCAGCCCATGCAGGGCTGGGACTGGGAAATCCTGACGAGCTAACAGCAAGAAACTGGGAGACCATACCTCCCCGGGATAGAGCAAGAAATGGACGGGGTTGGGCCAGCTGCAGCTGGCTGTGGCCACAGCCACATCTCTAGCCTCTGAGCCTCTCTCTCTTCTCTGTACAGTCCAGAAAATGTATCTACTTTCCAGGGCTGTTGTGAGGATTGACATGTGTGTAAAATGCCTGACATATAGTAGGTGTTTAATAAATGGTTTTCATTATGATTGTGATGGTGATAATTAGCAAATTACTTAAAATCTCTGAGTCTGTTTTCTAGGCTGTGGGGTAGAAATAATCAGATCAATGACGTGGTGTCCTTGGGAAACTAAAAGGTCACCACGGGAGCCCGCTCAGCACAGTGCCTGGGGCACAGGAGGTGCTCAGCGAACCCCTGTTCATTCTCCCCGTCTCCCTCTGTCTGTCCCAACGACAAGATACGGAACCTACGGATGGATGCGATAGGAAGACGGGCTTTGGTTCCTTCCCAGAGCGCTCAGCTCCTCTTGAAAGAGAGTGAACACTCCAACCCTAGAAATATCCAAGGAGAAGTTAGATGCCTTTTGTCACTGCAGGTGATACATTTCAGTCAGGAAGAGCTGGACTCGAAGCCAACAAAAACCTTTCCAGCTTGGAGAACGCACGAGCGCACGACTGTGCAAGCTCTGGTGTCGCCAGACTGCCCAACCCTGACCTGTCCTAAACACAGACTTAGAGTTGGAGTCACAAGGCTGTGGGTTGGACCCCAGCTCAACTTCTCCCATTTTCTCAGCAGCTTCTCACAGCAGGTGAATAATAAACCGTTTTCCCTTGGGGCTGGAAGCCTCTCTGTCTCTTTAGTTTCCCTCTAGCAAAAGCCTCTGGCTTTAAAAAAAAAAAAAAAAAAAAAGCTTTGTGCTTCAACGTCTATTCAAATGGCACAGCCCTCCTCTGGAATGTCCCAAAATTTGGGAGAGAGCAGAGTTTCCTCCAGAAGTTGATAGAGGCTGGCCCAGTCCCGGCGCTCAGGTGCCCCCAGGTGCCACCCGATGGCTGCACACCTGTGGCCCCTGCTCCCTGTCCCTGGCAGCCCAGGCCCAGGCCCAGGCCCAGCAGGTGTATTTGAAGAAGTACATCCCCCGACTCACCCTGCACATGTTCCCTGGCTCAATTACAGGCTCAATTTTCTTTTCTGTTTAATCCCCAAATCAATATGTGTTCATACATATTTAATCAGGAGGCTGTTTTTATTAGAGTCAGGATTAGTTTTACATCTTTCTCCCCACTGCTCAGAAGGCATCCGACACACAGAGACGAATAAGTTAATGAGGGGAAGGCCCAGCAAGTTCGAGAAACTGAGAAATCCTGGACTGTTGTCCCTTCTGCCCGGGCCCTGTCATCCTGCTGCATCCCAACTTTCTCTCCCTGTGGCCCAGCCTGGAGCCCACCCCTCACCCCAGTTCCTGCTGGAGTTCCCTGCGCAGGTCAGCCCCCCAAGGTCCTTCCAGACCTGCTTTCCACCCTCCCCCCGGCTAAGACCCAAGAGAACAAGGGCCAGCTGCCTGTTAGAGGTCAGAGAAGGGAAGTCACCCTCAGCATCACCTTCCAGAAGTAATAGGTGTCTCCTTCCAACTCCGAGTCAAGGCTGCGCAGAATAAATTATCACCCTTTCGCAGCGTAATCACTGTCACACTCAGCCCCAGCCGCCATCTGCTTCTTCCCCAGAATCCCCACCTAACCAAGCTGGAAGGAAGGAGAGGATGTGTAGGTCACTGTGCTGGTCAGAGAAGGACAAGGACAAGGATACTCTGGAATATGGACGCGTTTCTCAGCCCCCCGCCCATTAAAGCAGAGCTGAAACTGTCACACGTGGGCAGGTACTGTGTGTCGGGCCCCAGCTATACGTCATCTTGTTTCATCCCTACCGCATCACGAAGAGACAAAGCTTTTCTGATCATCCGCTTTTCACCAAGGCAGAGACTGAGGCTCAGTGGTCCCACAAGTAGGAAATAGCAACCTTGCTGTGGGCTGGGACGCATAGCTGCAGTCTGTGCTCCCCGTGGTTTGGCTGCCCTGCTGCCTCCCTCCACAGTAAGCAGTCCTCTCCTCCTCTGCACAAGCTGGGGGCCATTCAAGGTGACATCTAGAGGCGAGAATATTTTCAGAGCACATGTTATTGGCAGGAAATGTGGGGTCACCAACTGAGCTCACAGCCACTACTTCTCTCCTCTACCCCTTGCTGGACTCGTGCCTAGCACACCTGTGAACACCTCCACCTGCTCTGTGCTCAGAGCTGGGCCATGTGTATGAATAAAACCAGGCGTGGTCCTTCGCTCACACAACTGACAGACTTACAAGACTGACAGCAGTCAAACAATGACGCTGGAGGGGGTGTGCCTGCAGACAGAGCCCAGGGTCCTGGGGCCACATGCCAGCCTGGGGCTCTCTTCCCTTCCCAGAACCCTGCACTACCTGTTCCCCGGGACTCATACAGCTGGGGCTTCAGCCTGGGGTGCCCTGCACCTCTCCTTCCCAGATCTCCCCCCCACCATACAATTACGTGGTTGCAGAGACCAGGTACGCCTGACTCGCCATTGGAGTTCATTCCTTGCTACAGGAAAGAACAAAAATTGAAGGGGAAGGAAAGAAGAAAGAGAGAAAAAGAGGGAGAAAGAAAGGACAGGAGGGGGAAAGAAAGGGACAGAAGGTGAGATAAAAGGAGAAGGAAGGAATAAGGGGAGAAGAAAGGGGAAAGGGAAGAAACACAGGCCACTTTGAAAGTCCAGATGTACCCAAAGGCCCTACCTAAGTTTTCCTCTCTTTCAGGGCGAAATTTGACCTGGTTCCCAGAGCCTCGCTGGCTGCCGTGGTAACAAGCCCAGCCTAGTAGGAAAGAGTTGAGTGTTTCTAGGCTTTCCCAGGAGCTACTAGAGGCAGAGGGAGCATCAGCATGATCTCCAGCTATTGACTTCATATCTAATGAGCCCATGCGTTTGACAAGGGACTGGGGCAGAACCACCCCAGATAGCTCTTCTGGCCAAGGAGGCTGTGGTCAGTGCTCAGGGACCATCAGAGCTTCTCAAGACACTTGCGTGTCCCTTGCAGACTCCCTTTTCCAGGATGGCCACCTAGAAAGGCCAAATTGATACCGGAGCCAACTGGGGACTGGTACAGACATTCTCTACCCACTCTAACCACTTGGCAGTTTGTGTTTGACGACCGGATTAATTCCTGAACAAAACAGATAACGTAGGCAGCGTGATTCCTCATTTAGCTGTCAGATCAGAATAAAAAAAAAATGTGTGTGAGAGAAAACCCAAGGGAAAAAGAATTGGATAATGATAAATTGTGACTGAACGCTCCAAAAAAACACAAGCCTATCTCCCCCATCGTGTTATGCCCGCTGTCACTTAGCCTGAAAATATTCTCAGTGTGTAGGCTCTTCTCCTCGGCATTTTTCTGCTGTTCCCGAGAAGAACTTGATCCCCTCTTGTCCACGGTCTCATTTCCCATGCAAAGGCAGCAATGCATCAAAGACTCGAGCAGAAAAGCCAGCCAAGAAGCCCTCCCGCCTCTCCCCCTGGCACACCAACCCCATGAAACAGGAATCACAATTCCCATTTTAGAGCTGGAGAAACGGAGGCTGAAAAAGAAACCTAAGGTCATGGTTTCCACTCTCACCCCAATATCCAGTCTGTCACCAAGCCCTTAGTTCTACCTCCAAAATATCTCTGGACTTAGCCCACAGCTGTCCATCCCACCACTGCCCTAACCCGAGCCACCACCGTACCTTCCTGGAACCTCCTGGCTGTCCTCTTTGTCTCCAGTCGACTCCCCTCCCCCATAAAACAGAGATTATAAAATACAATATAATATTACCCTCACCTAAACTCTTCAATAGTTCCCCATTGCCCTCTGGGTGAAATCCAGCCTCTCGAATAGGGCTCTCAGAGCTCTTCCCGGTCCCTCTTCACCTCTGTACCCTCATCTCTTGCCACTTCCTTCTTCACGCTTCAACCCTAACTATCCGAACCCCTCTTAGTTTTCCCCAAGGGGTCGAGTTCTCTTTGCTTCTGGCCCTTTGCACATGCTGTTCCCTCTGCCTGATGTACCCTCTCCTCTCTCTCTCTCACTTGGTTCTATCACCCTTTAAGGCTCCCCAGAGATATCACTTCCTTCAGGAACCTTCTGTGACCCCCCACCCAGATTAGCTTCCCACCACCCCTATTCTTCCAAAGCCCCTTATACCCCCTGCATCCCATCCACTGAAATTGCCAGCGTGCTCTCTGAAACCTCCACTGACCCATAACTTCAAGAGAATAAGGACTACATCTACTTTATTCATTGCCATACCCTGAGTGCCCAGGACCATTCCTGGCACACAGTAGGCACTCAAGAACTGTTTGCTGGACCAGTGATTGAATGAATGAATGAGAGAATGAATGATGGGGCTCTCCTTCTCCATATGTCCAAATATATAAAAAACATGGCAAGTCTATCAATAAGGCGAGCGCTCACTGCTCACAGCCTGTCCTTGGCAGGGAGCCGGGTGACGGATTTCCGGAGGTGATGCATGGGAGCGTGAGCAGGGCGGAGTGGACGCATGGAAGAATAGAATATAGATTTCTATAGATTAATCATTTGTCATTCCTGCCACTCGGCACGCTCATGCACACATACTCCTTCCAGTCCCCCCCCCCCGAAGAAGCACAACTCACACTGCCCTTGGACCATGCAACAGAGGCACGCACACCCACAACACTTGTACACGGCGACACAGCAACCCAGACACCACACGCAAGACTGCCATCACGAAAACCCTCAGACACACAAACGCAGACATATACCCTGCACTGAATCTTAATTCACAGCTTTCCTACCACCTAAGATACACACACACAGAAGTGCACCCTTACGCTGACACATGCACAGGGGAACACTCTGACATGTGCACACTCACAAATCTCATTGTCTGTCCTGTTTTCACCTCATGCCCAAGCTCCTATTTGACTTCCTTACGGATCTGCAAGCCCTTCGAGACTGACCAGGGTACTCAGCCCTCACTCCTGTCTCTCTGGGCTCCTGAGACCCAGACACCACCTCTCAGAGGTTCTCTGAGGCCCAGTTCCCCAGCCCTGGAGCTCACCCTCCTGGTAGCCCCTGCCCACTGCAGTGAGTCCAGCACCCTGAGTTTCCTGTGTCGGATCCCCCACATCACAGGGGAAGGGCAGAGGAGAAGCCCCAGCCGCCTCCCTTCGCCATGCCAGCATGTGCATATGATTTTATGTGAGCTGCCTAGCTGCTTCCTGCCTTGTGCAGAGCTGCTGAGGAGGACATTAAAAAGGGGAAGACTCTCTTTTTATCCCAACTTAAAGGGTGAGAGACCCCAGCTCCAGACTCTCCCTGGCCAGCCACCCGGCTCAGTGCTGGGAAGGTAAGGGTCAAAGGACCACCTCTCCCCTCCTCAACATCCCACAGCCTTCACCTGCCCTCCCAGAGGCCCTGTCTGCCTTTGCTGGCACCCCAGGGGCCAAGGCACCTTCTCACCTCCAGGGCCACACCCTCTGCTCGAACGCCTCCCAAAGACACCCCCCAAACACTTCTTGGAGACCCAGACCCAGAGTCTTCAGGCATCTCTTCAAACTGTTGAGCCATAACGAGACACGCACATGCTCTGTGTTCCTTACAAATCTGTAGGGTCATCCCGGGTCCTTGTGCCTCAGTAGCACTTGAAGACTCTCAGCCATGTTTTGGTCACTCTCTGGGGCGCTCCTAACCCACAGGGACCCCAACACTCCACATTTTGGTCATCTGCATGAACACTGAGCTTTTACCCTGTGCTGCCAGGGAAACAGCCCTTGGCCCTTCAAGCTCCCATTCTGACTTCTGGTTATTGAAGACTAAACCTCCAAAATGTACCCCCTGCCCAAAGCCCAGGGACCTAGGCAGCCAGATCCCTGCCTACTCCCAGTGAGAGCTACTCCTTCACTGCACTGGTCACAGCCCACCACAAATGGCAGTCGTTCTTCATCTACTTATTCACTCATCTGTTTACTAAGCAAACACTTATTACTGCTTGCTCTGAGCTATATCCAAACCAATGGTCAGTACCTCTACCAAGTGAATGCTGCCGCCAAGGATCTGGTCATCAAAACAACCAAATCCAAGGACAGAGAGATAGCTCAAAGCAGCTGCAGAACACTGCTGGCTGCAAGTCCACTGGTAATGACCTCTGTCCAGATCCAGGCTCCCCACTGAGACTTGTGAAGAGCTTACAACAAGAAGGCCAGTTTCTCCATGCCCTTGCTCAAAGCATAGCCACCTTACGCTCTTAAGCAACCCCAGAGATGCAGCAGAAGAAACAAGACTGTAGTCCCCCATGCACACACCACAGGCCAGCCTCAGAACTTTCTGAAGGACTGGATGAGAACCTAGGACACACACGAACCCGCACAGAGGGTGCTACTGGGGCTCAGAGAGGTCGCTATTTCTTCCTGGCAATTCCTGCTCATCTGCAAGATGGGGACAGTTTTAGAGACATCAGAAGGCAGGGACCCTGAGCTCCTCAGACCACCCCCAAGGGGCTGGGCTGGGCTGCAAGGGGCTTCTTGTGCCCCATTTTGCTGGCCCCAGCTTCCTGGCATCTCTGTTTCTTCCCTGGAAAGCCCTTCAGTCTAGCAACTCTGTGGATCCCAAGGCCTGAGGGGGTGGGGTACGGATGTGCCACGTCATTCTGTCATCTTTGATCTCAGTCACACTCAAATCGCTCCAACACCCAGCTGCCTCTCCGTCTTTCCATCTCCCTTTGAAGTCGTTAAGTAAAGATGGCTGTAGATTACAGCCATTTCAGCTGCCTGGAGCGGGACCTTCTTGAGCTCCCTTCTCTTTGCTGTTAGCCTTGTTTGCTCTGTCACATGGGTGGGGGGCAAGCGGGGATGGAAGCTCCTGTTCCAGGCTGGCCAATGCCAGAGCTTCTCTCTCCCACACATCCTGGGCATTTGTACTCAGGTGACCTGGCATCTTTGTGTGCCATGCTTCCAGGAAACGGCTCTGCAGTGATTTACCAGCTGGCCCTGCAAGCACTGAGCTGAGTAGCCCTGGGGATGCCAACCAAGATCCCCTGTCTCAAGAATGGCTTGGGGAACTCTGCGTGGCTCTGGAACCAGGTCCCACATCACTGCCATCTGAGAGTTTAAAATCAGCCCCTCAAATTAAGGTCTAAACGCTCAACACCACACTAATGGAAAGCTAGCCTGCATCTCTCCTCCCTTGCTAATAATACAACAGTGATTTCCTTTGAGCAAATTGTCTCTCCCCCATTCTTTGCAAGGTTCAGTCTTCCATCCTGCTCTCTCTCCCTCTCTCTTTCTCTTTCTGCTGTCTCTACCAACTCTACCTCGCTTCTCTGCAGCTCAAACTCTCCAGTGTTACTTCTGTTGCTGAAAGCCAAAGTGAATTTTTCAAAGCTCGAGTCATGTCACCCACTGCTGCAAACCCCTCAGTGGCTTCCCATTGCTCCTACAGTAAAGATTAAGCTCCTTAACTTCCTGACATACAAGGCCCAGCCTGCTATCCCAGCCTCATCTCACAGGCCTGACTGCCCCCACCCTGAGGCAGACCTCTGTCCACACTCCCCTCTCCTTCCCTGTCTACTGCGTTCACTCCACAGAGTTTGACTCACGTGTTGCATCCTCCGGGAGATGTCCTCTGGTCCCACCACCCGGGTGCAGTCTTCCTAGGGTTACTTAGAACTGTTCTCCTTTTCTTGAAAGCACTTGCCTTGGTTTCAATTAATCCTATGTGACTATTTGACTAATATCTGTCCCTGCAGTCCCATTAGACTGTAAGTTCCATGAGAAAAAAAAAGGCTTTGTGTGTTTTTCTTCAGAGTCATTGCTGAGGTCTAACACAATGTCTTGATTCAATAAGCACTGAATACATATTGATTGATTGATTGATTGATTGAGAAGAGGTTTGGAGCTGGCCACCCCCCCAGACAAGATCTCAAATCAGATTGTGCCATTTTATCAAACTAAATGTGAGGCTGGCTCCAAGGAAAAGAAATAAGAAGCAGGCCCTTCCTTGCAGCCCTACTTTGATCCTCAGAGCAATGCCACAGAATGTTGAGCACATGGGCCTGGGTTTGAGTCTTGACTCCAGCTCCTCCTGAGAAAGCCACACTTGATGAAATGAAACACAGTGATTTCAGAAGGGCCTGAGCTAATAACCCCTGAACTTCATATTCTCCTCCTGGGAGGACTTAGCTTAAACAAGCTACCTTCAGGTTTAGAACCAATGCCAGAAAAATAGGTAGACCAGGAAAATTCTGGAAGCCAAAAGAGATGTTGTGGCGCTTGCAAGGGGCAGAACCTGAAAACCCAGATCCTTGACTTCAAACCTGATAGTCACTCTCTGGGAGCAGGTCCTGGGTTGTTTACTTGCTCCCTGGCTCCTGCATTCATTCTGCAGAGCCCAGCATTGAGGCCTTTGGCCATTCCCCACCACTGAGTGGTGGCAGTTGTCCTCAGCTCTGTCCTTGGTCCCCACCCACACCCCCTGCACATCAAGCCCCAGGGAAACCCTGCTGTTTGATCCTGTTAGAAATTAAGAGGCCCTTTCCCTGGTTAGTCTCTCCTGCATCACTAAAACTGGGTGAAGAACCTGCTTCTTGTCTTCCAACTCTCTCCTCCTGAAGCCTTTCCAAAGATTGGGAGAAAGCCCACACAGCCACTGCAGGCCTTTAATGAATTCCAGCCTTCAGGGAAAAGAATGGCTGTGTTAACGGTGCTGGTGAAAAATGAGGGGAGGAACAGTGAAGCAAATTTCTTTTTATTGACTTTTAGTGAGCTATTTAATCCAAACAGCTCATTATCTGCAATATAAATATACTATATAATGGATTTTGCAATAAGAACAATTAGTTTTGCAATTAGCATGAGAATAAGGTCTCCCCAATTGCAGAGAACACAAGGCTTAGACATGGGGGCTGCTGGGAGCTGGAGGGAGGAGGGAGAGAATAAAAGCAGCCCTCCAGGTGGAGAGGACAGGGCGGCCCTCACTCTCAACTCCCCCTCCTCGTATGGCCCCAGATTGGCAGAGACACTGTGAGTGGACAAGAGGGCAGAGCCACGTTGGTGGCTGTTAAACTCACAGGGTGTCAGCAGATCTGGGCCCGAGTCTCAGCACCATCACTTACCAGCTGTGCAACCTCAGGCAAATCACTGGAGGTCTCTGAGACTTGGCTTTCTCATTAGGAAAAAAACAGTATCAGCCCTGGCCAGTTGGCTCAGCGGTAGAGCGTTGGCCTGGCATGTGGAAGTCCTGGGTTTGATTCCAGGCAGGG
The DNA here is from genome assembly GCA_037038555.1 of Rhynchonycteris naso. Lineage (NCBI taxonomy): Eukaryota > Metazoa > Chordata > Mammalia > Chiroptera > Emballonuridae > Rhynchonycteris > Rhynchonycteris naso. Next base: position 209,486,054 of record CM072997.1, on the reverse strand, counting down.
CACACAGAAGAAGCACCCATCTGCTTCTCCACCCTTCCCCCTCTCCTTTCTCTCTATCTCTCTCTTCCCTTCCCGCAGCCAAGGCTCCACTGGAGCAAAGATGGCCCAGGCGCTGAGGATGGCTCCATGGCCTCCGCCTCAGGCTCCAGAATGGCCCCGGTTGCAACAGAGCAACGGCCCAAATGGGCAGAGCATCACCCCCTAGTGGGCATGCCGGGTGGATTTTGGTTGGGCGCATGCAGGGGTCTGTCTCTCGGAACTCCCCACTTCTCACTTCAGAAAAATACAAAAAAGAAAAATAAAGGTATCACTCTGGTGCCTCTTCATGGATTATTACGAGGATGATGGGAGGGTATACATCAGTCCCTGGCACAGAGTATATCCTCAGTGACCACTTCTGACGGTGGTGAGCTGGGATTTCTCTGAACCTCCTTGCCTCTCCTCCAGGAAAGAAGAAATCATGTCAGTCTTGCTCACCAAGGAATTCCATACCCGGTTGGTACCTAGTGGGCACAATACACATTTGTTGAATAAATGCTGCTAAGCCAATGAAACTCACTGGCGGCTCAGCCAGGACTTCCACATGCCAGTGCCTGGCATGTAGTAGGCACTTAATAAATATTTCTTGAATCCATGTTGCTAAGTCCACGAAACTGGGTGGCTGCTTCCCTCTGGTCACATGACAGCAGCCTCGTCTCAGGCAGCTCACAGATCATTGCTGTGAAGAAGGCCAGCCTGCAAATAGCCGTACCTTCAGCAGGCCTTGTCTCCGGACTCTCCAGGCCAGGCTCTTCTGCTGTCTCCTCAGCTAGCTCCTCAGAGTCATGGACTCCCGCCCCGGTCCCCTCCTCTCTGCAGCCCCAGAACCTTTTTAAACATGGCTCAAGTTCGGCCCCTATCCCCCCACCCCGGGCTGCCTGCAGTCCCCTGCCCCTGCCCTAATCTGGAATGTCGAAGACACTGGCTCTGAAAGACAATGGGGAGGTGTTCACATTGTGTTCCAAAAGCAAAGATAACAGGCTCTGGGCCTTTCCAAATGTCCCAAACTCAAGAGAGTACAGAGGTTAAGGTACAGATGCCTGGCCAGATGGCTTGAGTTTATAGCAGGAGCTCCATTATCTAGCTATGTGACAGTGACCAGACCCCTAACCTCATTTGCCTCAGCTGTAAAATGGGAACAATATATGAATTACGGCCTAGAGTTTGGGGAGAATTAAATGGGAGATTCACAGGAGGCACTAGTACCTACCACACAGTCAGATCACGACAAATGTTAATTGTCATCGTTAACATCCTGTTGCGCATGACCAAGACCACACTTAGATCGCACTCTTAGGGCCCAACTCAGCCATTGCCTGACCTCTTTCCAGGAAGCGTGGCTGAAGGCATTGCATGTCTTCACCAGTCCCTACAAAGTAGCGGGCTCACTTTCAGATACTCTACACACATAATATTACTTAAGCTTAACACCTCAAGAAGTAGGATTAGGTATTGCACAGGTGAGGAAACTGAGACTCAGGGAAGTACAAGACTTGTCCAGGGTCATACTGCCAGCAAATAGTGGAACTGGGACCCAACCCCACGTCTTCCTAAGCTCCCAACTCTTCCCTAGACACTAACTGTGATGTGAGCAGAGGCCAGGAAGACCCCTTTTATTCTCCCACTTGAGTCTCTGGCTGCTCTATCCTGGGTCCTGCTGGGCAACTGGCAGAGCAGCTTAAGCAGGACCTGAAGGAGGAAAGGAGATGGCACCCAGCACCCTGAGCCCCAGGAGTCCCCCAAGTTAGCCACAGGGACACAAGGTCTGGGAAGTGGCAAAGACAGGCATCCTGTGCTTTCTGATGCCCTCCTGACCTTAGGCTGGGGATGAAGTGACCTTTAGGCTCCCATCATGGCTGGCTGTGGGTGGGTGGTCAAACATCAGGTACACACAGCCTTCCCACAGAAAACAGCAGTTTTCCCCGGCACATGAACATGCGGGTGAGGAAGACTCCACCCCCACCCTGCTTAGAAAGGAGGATGGTTCAAGGACCCCAAAAAAGCATGAGGCCACCCAAAGGCTGATGGCCACGACTCTGGTTTCACAGGTACTCAGCTCCCAGGTTGTCTGTCATTTACTGGCTCCAAGGCATCAGGCTCATCATGTGTCCTTTGGGAGTCTGAGTTTCCTCATCTGTAGAGTGGGGACAATGATAACATTCTATCTCCCAGGGTTGGAGCCAGAGGCGGTATGGAATGCCAAACCCAGAGAGACCCTGGCACCCATTAAATGAAAGTGCTGTCACTAATATTCCGCTTTAAATGTGAGGTTCTGTGAAAAGGCAGGGGTGAAACAAAGTCAGGACCAGGGCCATGTGGGGCGTCCTCTCCAGGTCTCAGTTTCCCCCCTGGTACCATAGTCAGCCAGCAACTGCTAGAACCTTTCTCTGCTCCCTGACTTGCCCTTGGTCTCCCTGCTGTGGCTGCCCCAGAGCTGTCTGATTCCTGTCCCCGCTGGGCCCCTGTGGCCCTTCGGCAGGAGAGGAGAACTGAGTGCTGTTAGTCACAGTGTGGAGAGGTGCCATCCATCGGGGAGACCAGTGGGACGTGGAGAGGTCATCTCCATTACAAACTGGCTGTGATTAAGCCATTACTTACCGTAATGGGATCCTTTCAGTTGGAGGTGATGCCTGCCACAGCCGATAAGGCAGGTGACCGGCCACCGCGGCCGGCAGGCTGCAATAACACTGGCTCTCCCCTCTGTGGCATTCCAAGCTCTCACGCTCATCGAAAAGTCCATTTTCTAGCACAACTGGGTACACTTTCCTGTGACAAATGCCTGTTCACCTTTAATCTGTTACAAGCCAAAGAGGCCTGGAAGAAGTCCTCCATCACTGAGAGAATGTTTTTATAAGCTGCTCTTGGGGGGCCCTGAGTAAAGGGGGTGCAGTAGTGTGTGTATAATGTCTGCACTGACGAGGACTCGGAGCTACGTTTAGGAGGGGTGTCTGCCACAATGTGTGAGCCTGGGGTGAGCAGGGGCGGGGGGTGGGGTTGTCATACAGGTGTATGGGAAGCATCTTCACGTGTCTGTGCTTGTGGAGGGCATGGGGTGTGCCTGGGAGGACTCATGCCCTTCGTGTGAGCTGTATGTGAGTGCAAATGTGTGTGCGTGTGAGTGAAGGCGAGGGGGTAGAATATTTGCAATGTATAAGGAAAGATGAGTGCCTAAAAGGGGGGTCGGTATTCAGATATGTGTATCGGGATGCCTGGAGTCTGCAGAAGTGTTCAACAGTACATGTGTTATGCGTGCGCCTGTGTAGGTGTATGGCTGAGAGGGCCTGGGGAGGTACACCTAGATGAGAAGGCTGGGGGTGTGTGCATGTGTGTGTGTGTGTGTACCTGCATGGGGGCCTGCATAAGGGACTGGGTCTGGATGTGTATCTGGGTAAAGACCAGGCTGTGTGCATGTCTGAATCCGTGTACATGATGGAGAGTGTATGTGAGTGTGGAGTGTGTGAGCATTCATGTGCACCCTGAAGAGGCGTACAGCAGGGTTTAATGGCATAACCAGCTTCCTTGGGTCTCCTGGGAAGATGGGGGGGACTCTGAGCACAGATGCTTAGGCCCTAGTAATTCATGCCAAGCTTGTCCCAACACTGGGGAGCTGCCTGGGGGCTGGGGATTCACCCTGAGCCAGGGCTTGGGAGTAAGGGGAGATGCATAGGCCAGACATGCTCTCCCCCAGCCTAGATTCTGGGCACAGAGTCGCGGGCGGGAGGAGCAAGGAAGCCTTGAGGACAGCCCAGGAAGGTCACTGGCATTGCTGAAGCCACCATCCAGGCAGAACCCCAGGCTCGGAGGAGCCGGACCGCAGGGAGCACAGATGGTGGCGAGGGGAGGCAGCTTCATGCCCAGGAGTTACCAGAGGGACGCTGCAGCCCAGGTCTCCTGGGATTCTGACCTAAGGAACATGTCCTGATGCTGGAGGGCACCGGCATAAGGAAAAATGAACTAAGCATCTGGCAGATGCGCAACCCTGGGTCTGCCACGCCACCATCAGCATCAGTGCTGCTGTGCACACAGCCCTTAGCACGCAGTGGGCCCCGTGACACTGGCTTCCAATCAGGGTCCCCGGGGCTTTCTAAAACATCTTTACTGGAGACTGACTGTACACCCCCCCCCCCGTATGTTGTGCGGGTTATTTATGACAATTATGAGCATGATTTATTATAAATAGCCACTGTGTCAGGGACGGGTATGTGCTTCACACACATGATTTCATTTATAAATAGCAATTAATAGTGATGACAATGGTTTATTGAACTTCTAAGGTGAGTTTCCCATGTGCCAGGCCTGGGCTTTCCATCTACAATAACAATAAGACCTCACTGAGGAAGGTAAGGGGCAGGGCGGGCAGCCCAGGGCCCCAGACCCCACAACCAACAAGTAGAGGACCCATCATTAAACCAGGGCCTGTCTTCAAGGAGCTTCCTTGAGGGAAGTTTCCAGCAATAATGACCCTTCCTGCCTCTCAGCCTGGAGCCGCACACCAGCAGAGCAGAAGGTGACGTGTAAGTTGCACTTGCTCGCTGACTGATGGAGACATACCCAATTCATTCAACAATCACATGGGAGGAAGCAGCTCAGTCTTCCACCTCAATGAAAACCAGGAAAGTGCCAGGGAAAACCTCCTGGCCATAAAACAGTCCACAAAATACAAACAGTGGCATCTACAAAGTGTTTCACTTTCACAGGTACGTCCTCCCCAACGTGGCACAGCAAGGGAACGTCAGAGTCAGGGTGCCAGCCACGCCCCCCCATCCCCTGCCCAGTTGCCCAGGGACCCCAGGCTGCGGACAAGCACGGGATTATTTTTCTTGCTCTGAAGAGGCTAGACTGACACGTGTGTGCTTGTATCTTCTGTTGAATGTTTAGTTTATTTTTTAAAAGAAATGTGTGGAAGAGTAGTGGTCAGGGTGAGGGCCAGATGAGGCTGAGTATGGGGAAGAGGTGCAGCATGAATGGGGACCTTCGACCTTGAGATGACCCCTGTGACCTTGAGCACTTGGGGGAAGCACTGGGTTGGTGATTGTGAGGGCAGCAGAAGACAGGAGTTTCCTGACAACAGAACTCAGACATATGGAACACCCACTGTAGGCCAGGCTGAGTGCTGGGCCCTTATCCTGATGACCCCAGGCAACCACCCCACTCCATTATCCAGAACATACAATGTCATCCTCCAGGCGAGGATGCGAAAGCTCAGGGAGTTGAACTAATTTGCCCAAGATCATCGAGCTCATCGGTGGAGAGACAGGATATGAAGCCAGGTCTGATGGGTTATTTCCCCACACACATAAATGTGGGGCAACTCTGCACCCCTCTTCTGAGCCCTCCTGGTGAAAACGTGGGCCCTGAGCATCCTCACTGTCCATGCCTCAGCTCTCAGCTCCACCATGAGCACCGCTCACTCACTGGCACTGAAGACAGAATGTGGAATCTCTCTGCCCCAGCAGCCAGCCTGAGCCTCCATTCTCTGCCCCAGCCCTCCTTCCCAAAACGCTGGCCTGGACCCTCTGTATGCTCTCTGAAGGAGCTGTTTACACCCCCTCCCGCCCCCTCTCAGGGTTTCTCCTCTGCCAATGTGGGCCCCCGCCCACTACTCCCATGGCATATGTCATGGGTTGAAACAGGAAACACCTCTCCTCCCTCATTTCATCCCCAGTGGATTTCTGCTCTGTTGGCACATTCCATGGCAGGAAAAGGATCCAACACTGATCATGTGGGACTCCTTCCTGAGAAATGGCTTCTTCTTATAATCCTGACCCTCCCTGAGCCAGACCTCCCGCTTGAGTTTGCCTTAGGAGGAAGAAGTGGCCGGCCTGGTAAATGAGATCAGCTCCTATTTATCCTTCAGCTCTCAGACCAAACATCACTTCCTCAGGGAAGCCCTCCCTGACCCACACCAGACTCTCATTGCCCTGTATGCCTGTCCCTCAGATAACTCAACACAATTTACAACCAAACCACAGTGTGACACGGCGCTGGGTACCTTTCTCTCCTGACAGATTGTGCAGTCCACGAAGGAAAGCTGCACTTACCTTGTTCAACTATGAGTACCCACAGAACTCTGTACACAATAAAAAAGCAGTAAACATTTACTGAATGAATGAATGTGCCAGGCAGAGTAGGGGTTCCCTCCCCTGGGCTCCCACAGTGCCCTGGACACGGGTTCCTCACTGCCCCCACCACACTATGCCAGTGGCCTCTCCTTCACAGCCTCAAGCTCACAGCCTAAGAGCCAAATCCATAAGAGGTTTAAAGTAAATAATTTTATATTTTAAAAAATCAATATATTAATTCCTCTCGAAGGACACGGGATTAAAGAAAGGATATACAATCTGGATTGCAAAGCCACCTTCCCACCTCGCAATAATTGGGTGGACCTGAGTGGCAGCTGTCCCTTTAGATGGGCTCCAAGCCTCCAGATTGCCAAAGGCCCCCAGATCCCTATTCTTCTTACCCTGAACCTGCTTTACTTCTCTTCACTACCTGCCCTGACACTGTAGGCATTTGGGTTTGTGACCTCCTGCTTGGATTCCACAACCCTGATGCCACGCCAGACTGTGAACTTTTCCTTTTTTATTCCCCTTTACCCTCTGCCACCTCCCTATCACCCCCTTTCCCTCCTGCAGTCACCATACTCTTGTCAGTGTCCATGAGGTTTTCTCTTTGCTTAATCCCTTCACCTTTTTTTTATCCAGCCCCCGACCCCCTTCCCCTCTGACAGCTCTCACTTTGTTCTCTGTATTTGTTAATCTGTTCCTATTTTGTTTGTTAGACCATACCCTGCATGGGCCCTGGCTCAGAGCACGGGAACAATAGGTGCGCCTGAGAAGTGAATATAAGGCCGAGCAGAAGGGAGGTACAGGAAGTGGCGAGACCAAGTAGAGCAAAGCCGGGTGCTAGAAGAGACAGCCTTCCCTAAAGGAATGGGAGCACCAGATTTCACACTCTTTAAGGATTAGTTAAGAAAAGATAATAGAGCATACCAAACACTTTGTATTTTGTCTCATTAGCTTCTGTGATGCTTGCCATGCTTAAAGCTGGGGATGGTGAGTAGGTTAATCTTATTGAACTAGTTTAATAAATAAGATTCCATTTTTAAATGTCTCCCAAGGATGGGAAATCCTCTTTGTTATGTCCTGGCTCCCAAAAGCGGCTTGAGATGCTACTGCCACCTGGTGGTATTGAGTCTATATTGCAGGAAGAGCATTCTAAAAAGCAAACCAGGTCAGAAGCAGCACAGAAAGTTTTAAGAACCTGGAGCCCTTCTTCCAAACCAGAAATGACTTAGACAAAGGGAAGGCACAAAGTAGGGCAGAAATGACTGGTTTAAAAGAGAAATTAAATTTAGTGTAATACAAATCACAATTACTGAGTATTTAAGGTACCCAGGTAAGGTGAAGTCAGCCCCAGTCCTCTGGGAGCTTTTAACTAAAATCAAGACAGCCATAAATAATTCTAACACAAGGCTGACTGAGTCCAGACCTGTCAAATCCGCTGAGTGTGGCTGTTGCAGCTCAGCTTGAATTAATCACAACAGCTGGTAACATAAGCCAGGCATCAAGCAAAGTGCTTCTTTATATCTTATCTCCAATACATTTTAACCAACTTTATTTTAATTGGGTATATTGGGGTGATATTGGTTAATAAAATTATGTAGGTTTCAGGTGTACATTTCCACAATATATCACCTATACATTACACTGTGTGTTCACCACCCTAAATCAAGTCTCCTTCCATCACCATTTATTCCCCTTTACCCTCTGCCACCTCCCTATCACCCCCTTTCCCTCCTGCAGTCACCATACTCTTGTCAGTGTCCATGAGGTTTTCTCTTTGCTTAATCCCTTCACCTTTTTTTTATCCAGCCCCCGACCCCCTTCCCCTCTGACAGCTCTCACTTTGTTCTCTGTATTTGTTAATCTGTTCCTATTTTGTTTGTTAGTTTATTTTGTTCATTAGATTCCACATATACGTGAAATCATATGCTGCTTGTCTTTCTCTGACTGGCTTATTTCACTTACCATAATAATCTCTAGGTCCATCCATACTATTGCAAAAGGTAATATTTCCTTTTTTTTTTTTTTTTTTTTACAGCTGAGTAGTATTCCATTATATAAATGTACCACAGCTTTCTTTATCCTCTCATCCACTGATAGGCACTTGGGCTGCTTCCATATCATTAATAGTGTTAATTCTTCCTATGCATGGCCATAGTTTATGCTTTCACTTATTTGTATCTTCTTCAATTTTTTCTCCAGTGTCTTAGAATTTTGTGAGTAGAGGTCTTTTACATCCTTGGTTAAATTTATTCCTAGGTATTTTATTGTTTTTGAAACAACTGTGAATGGGATTGTTTTCTTAGTTTCCCTTTCTGATAGTTCATTATTGGTATATAAAAATGCAACTGAGTTCTGGACATTTATTTTGTATCCTGCAACTTTATTAAATTCATTTATCAGTTCTCATAGTTTTTTGTTTGTTTGTTTTTGGTAGAATCTTTAGGGTGCTCTATGTACAGTATCATGTCATCTACAAATAATGACAATTTTACTTCTTTCTTTCTGATTCAGATGCTTTCTTTTCCTATTCTTATTTGATTGCTATGGCTAGAACTTCCAATACCATTATAACAATTTTTTAAAGTTTTATTATTATCCCATTTTGCAGATGGGGTAGCTGAGGCTCAAAGAGGTGAAGTCACGTTCCCATGGTCAAAAGGTTAGTGAGTGGCAGAGAAAGATTTCAGATCTGACTTAGACCTGACTGACCCGACTTTCACCATGTCTTTATAGTCTCTTGCTTGCTCTAAACCCAAAGTGGCCTATTCGAGATTCCAGGGCCCACCTGAAGTAAGCATTTCCCTTCCCTGTGATCTCAGCAGGTCTCTGGGAGGACTGAATAAGCACAAAGGAAAGTGATAACCCTGCTCCCCCTCCTCCTTTCCCCTCAGCCTCTATTCCACAATGCCCTTGCCCTCCACAGGTTCTCCCAGGCGCTGTGTGCCCTATGGTGGACTGGTTTCCTGTCCTGAGCCCGAAGCCTCAGCCCTCCGTCCTCTCCATGCCAAGTCCACAGCCCATCTGGGCAACATGGAGCCTTGTTTGCTGATTGGCAAGTTCTCTAAATGAGGAAAAACAAAACCATAATTGTCCCCAGATTGGATTGTGTTCTTTGCGGAAAGAAACAACACACAGCCTTTGTGTTTAAAAGAAAAATTACTAAAACAAAAAAATTTTAGTTCACACTCTTCTGAATTGAGAAAAAAGAGTAAACACTATTTCCCAAATCTATGCTCACTGGGAAGCTTCCTTTTATTATATTTATGCAAAAACATGAGCCAAATCTCATCCTATGCCACTATAAAACAGGTTCAATAATAAAATGCAAACTCTGTTTGCAAAGAATTACAGGGGATCAAGTTCTGGTCTATTGTGAGGAGTAGTTTAAAATTAAGAGTTTTAAGCTTCATGTATCCCAGTTTTATTTTGCAATAATCCATGCCTTTAACTTACCCTGTTTATATTTGCTCCGAATAATGTAGCCAAAACTCCACTGCACAGCGATTGTGGAAAGGATAACTCATTATCGCTTTCGCCCAGAAATAACAGCCGAAGAAAGGAAGGTGCTTGCTTGTGCTCCCGCAATTCTGTGGAACTGTTTGCTTTCAGACGTTTTATAATATTGTGAAGTGTGCATATTTCTGCATGGGAGCTTTGTCATTTCAAAAAGGTGCTAAAAGGAGCTGAAAGGAGACTGATGAAGGCTTGCACCTATGGGGTAGGTCCCATGGAGCCCAATCTGCATACCCACCTGAAGAATTTTGGAACATTGCTATGGATCTCCTGGGGAGCTTTTACATGAAGGCCCATATGAAGGACTGGGGGTGGTTGCCAGAGAGATCCCACACACCACACCACACAGCCATAAAAGAAATATGGAGAGCCCAGTCCTGAAGAGGGGACTAGTGAGGATGGCCATTGCAAGAAAGCCAAAGGAGTCAGTGAGTATATGGCTCACTGGGACAGTAAACTGAGAGCAACCTCTTCCTCTGCAAACCATGGACCAGGGAACTTGTAGAGCTATGTGATGAACATGGTCCATTTTGTTGGCATTAAAATTACCCAAAGGGGGCCCTGGCTGTTTGGCTCAGTGGTAGAGCATCAGCCCAGCATATGGATGTCCCAGGTTTGATTCCCGGTCAGGGCACACAGAAGAAAGGACCGTCTACTTCTCCACCCCTCCCCTGCCCCTTCTCTCTCTCTCTCTCTCTCTCTCTCTCTCTCTCTTCCCCTCTCGCAGCCATGGCTCAATTGGTTTAAACGTGTCAGCCCCGGGTGCTGATGATGGCTCCATGGAACCTCTTTCTCAGATGCTAAAAGGTTGCGAGCACGGCCCCAGATGGGCAGAGCATCAGCCCCAGACGGGTTACCTGGTGGATCCCAGTCAGGGCGCAAGCGAGAGTCTGTCTCCCTATCTCTCCTTCTCTCACTTGGAAAAGAAGAAAAAAAATTACTGAAAGGTAAATAACTTAAAGTGCTTTTTTTGTGTTAAAAGAAACAACATAGGCATATCATGGAGGAGAACGCAAAATAGACATAACCAAGATTCCTAGTCACCAGTAGGGGAGCACAGAAGGCTCCAGTAGTGCCCAGGTGGGCAGAGTCCAGGCCCTGTGCCTGCTGACCAGTCCCCAGGGACTGAGCCCCAGTCCACCCCAGTTCCTGCATACTTCCTCTGGAACTTACAGATCACAGATGCTTGGAGGTGTCCTCCTTGTTTAGATCCCCTAAATCAAGGAAGGGAGAGAGAGAGGAGGGGTCAGCAGGAGGAAGGGAAGGTGTAGGTACACAGACTGGGGCCTGGCTTACCTGGGATTTGCATTTGCAGCCTGACATCTGACATCCACCCCCATTTCTATTCCTGCATCTCCGCCTGCCTTTCCCTTTCCTCTCCTTCCTTCATCCATCTTGCTCACTGTTGTTCTTCCCGTTACTGCCAACAGTCACATTAAAACTCTCTGACCTTTACGTAGCACGCTTTGCTCTCTCCAGAGCACTTTTTCCTACTCGAATGCCTCTTAAACTGGGGTACACCCACCCTTGGCAGCTCCCAGCCACGGACCAGGGAGCTCACAGAGCCACGTGATGAACATGGCTCATCCTGCTGGCATCAAAATTACCCAGTGGTAAATAACATAAAACACTGTCTTTGTGTTAAAAGAAACAACATGCATATATTATGGAGCAGAATGCAACATGTACACAAATTTTTAAGCTACAGTAAGACTTCAAATAAATTGCAAGCTTGTGGCAGGCTGCTTTAAGCTACACCCTCAAACCCCACGGGTACCTGACATTACGTTTTGCTTTGGTGGAAAAGTTTGAGTCTCTGACTTAGTTTAATGTATTACATGAAATTCTCACAACAATCCTTTAAAAAGCAAAGCTGTTTTAGAGGGGGGGGATGGACACTCAGAAATGCTGAGTCACCTGCCCCAAGTCACCCAGCGAGCAGGTGTCAGAGCCTACATACTGTTCAGGTATTCTGACTCTATGTCCAGTGCTCATTCCACACCAGGGTGCTGCCAGGTGCCTTGAGGCAATGAGGACAAAGGCCTTAGAGGGAGTGAGGGAGTGGGGGCTCAGGGCTGGGAAGGATGTTTTGTGATTCTAGAAAGCCCTCCTACCATGGCTGCACTTCTGATGTCACCCAGATAGGCCACTGTCACTTCTGGAACCCCCACCTCTGAGGCTGAGTGCAGGGAGGCTAGGGTTGTGCCCCCAGTTCTTTCTGGTAAAACATAAAAGACAAAGGCCAGACACATGGGGACACGGGTAGCCCTGGCTTCTTTGTCCTTAGTGCCCAGTGCTGTCCCAACAATATTAGAATCGATCAGCATCAGATATTTGAATGTTACTGTCATTTCATGTTTTGATGGATTACAACTGCACACAGTTCTAATCATTAAAAACACATTAGAACCTTAAAAATAATATTTATAATATTATATTAGAAATGATAGTTATTAAAAAAGAAAACTATAAGTTTAGCTGAGTGAACAGCATTCATGGCAGAGGAAACAGCATATGCAAAGGCCCTTAGAATGGAAAAGGTTAAGGACTTGGACTTTTTTTTCTAGGTGTGAGATTGCTCTATAGAATAGGTAAAATAGTACATGTTGATCATACCTGTTACATTCAAACATGCTAATTCAAGAATCCAGAGGGTTGATCCACCTTGTTAAAGGTTAATCACCATCCTAAAGTCTTATAATTTTACTGAAACCAAAAAAAAACAATAGACTACTTAGTAGCCCAATACATATTAAAAGCTCGGTTTTCATTAATAGAAAGGAAAAAAATGAACAGACACAGCCTCCTCCTCACGCTGAACAGTTAGTCATATTTAATGTACAGATCACAGGGGCAGGTAACTCAGACATGCTTAGTAGCAAATGGGAAAATCAAAGCAAAATAAGTTAAAAAGAAATACAGCAAAGAGGAGACAGCTCCTCCTAAATCAGCCTTTTCTAAATGCTTCAGGGCACCCTCGAGGGTCCTAGGAAAGGCCAGGCTCAGCTCACCAGTGTTTCTGACGCTCCACCAAAGGCACCCGCAGGCTCGCCGACGCCTCCTGGAATTCAGGTGCAACATGCACATCTGCACATTCACTATTCAGAGCTGGCTGAGGTGACACGAAGCATGTGCCCCGGGCTGGGCACTGTGCTATAGGCCTTACCTGTATGGTCTCCTTTAAGTCCCCAAACATCCTGGGAGGGAGGGGTTGTTTTCCCAATTTTACAGATAAGAACCCTGAGTCCCGCAGAAGTGAAGAAACTTACTAAAAGTATGAAGTTTATATTAATTTGAATTCAGGCCAATTCAGAAAATTTGTAAGACCTCCTTAGTTAAGAGTGAAAAGATGAGCCCTGAGATGGGAGCTTGGAAATGACGTGGCCAAGCTTGGAAGCGAGGAAGGGGGTAGAGAAGCAGCATTTGTTGAGGCACAAGACAAGCCACCTCTCTCCTGTGTCTCATTCAATCCTCATGATTGCTCTGTGGGACAAGGATTGTTAGTCCTGCGTCCAAGATAAGAAAGCCAAAGCTCAGAAGGGACACTTGGACCTCCCCAAGCTCACCAGTGAGTTGCAGAGCCCAGATTCCCAGCCAGGTGTGTCTGGCTCCACAGCCCACAGCTGTTCCCACAGCTGGTCATGGTGACTGGCGTGGTGGGTCTGCCAGGCTGTCCAGGGAATCACAGCACCTGGAATGTAGCCCCAGCTTTTCCAGTGACAATGTGCATGTGACCCTGGGCCTGTAGCTTCTCTGTCTGGGTCTCCTTATCCATAAAATGAAGAGGTGGGCGGAATAATCTCCAAGGCCTTCTTGATAGTAAGCCTCTGAGTCGATGAGAATCAAAAAGCAAAACTCAGGCCCTGGCCAGGTAGCTCAGTTGGTTAGAGTGTCATCCCGATACGCAAGGTTGCAAGTTCAATCCCTGCTAAGGGCACATACAATAACCAACCAATGAGTAATACGTAAGTGAAACAACAAATTGGTGTGTGTGTGTCTCTCTCTCTTTCTCTCTCTGTCTCTCCCCTTTCCTCTCTCTTCCTAAAATCAATAAATTTTTTAAAAATTAAAAAAAAATTTTAAAAAGCACAGAGCACCTGACCTGTGGTGGCGCAGTGGATAAAGCGTCGACCTGGGAAAACTGAGGTCGCCAGTTCAAAACCCTGCACTGGTCTGGTCAAGGCACATATGGGAGTTGATGTTTCTAGCTCCTCCCCCCTTTCTCTCTCTCTCTCTCTCTCTCTCTCTCTCTCTCTCTCTCTCTCTCTTTCTCTCTGTCTCCTCTCTAAAATGAATAAATAAAAATTTAAAAAAAAAAAAAAAAGCACAGAGCAAAACTGGTCTTTTGCTGACTCTTCCCTCCTGCCTTAGACAGCACAGGAGAGGGTACCCATGTCTGTGTGCTGATTGCTCCCTGACCTGCCACCTGGACTCATGGAACCTCCCACCCAGCACAATCGGAGAGATGCCCTCACCTTTGCCCCGCCCTCCCGCCCCTTCCCCTGCTCCCTATGTCTGCTCCACACCATACCCAGTGCCCTCTCTCATTAGCTTCCCTACACAGGCCCCCATTGTCTGCCTTAGCTTGAAGGCTCTCTGAGTCTCCTGCAGACCATGGAGAGCCTCATGCCTGGTCCTCCGGCCCCAGTCTCTTCCAGGAGAGTGGCCAGAGAGATCATTATTGCATCAGTTCTTGGGCACACTCCACACCCTTCCATCACTTCAAGGGATTTACAGGATAAATCCCTTAGCATGACATTTGACATTCAACACCCTTCAAGACCTGGTCCTAATTACCCCGAATCAATTAAGTCACACCCACCACTCTCCTCCTTCCCCTCACTGCCCCCTACACGTTAGTCATGCATTCTGCTTTTCCACCTGACTGCTGACATATGCTATTCTTCCAGTCTGGAATTTCCAGCCCTGCCCTCCTCTCTCCTCCGTCCCCTGATCTGGTTCAAATGCCTTCCTCACAAACAGCCTGGAGAGGCCACAGGGCTTCCCCTCTCTCCGTTCCCGTGAATCTTTCCATGGCACTCAGTATAGACCATGATTTATTCGATTCCATAGCTCCAGGGCCTGACACATGGAATGGATGTAGATGCATATTTGATGGATGAATGGAAGGTTGACATCTCATTCTCCCATGGGCCAAGGATTTGCTTTCATCTAGAATGTCAAGTTACTCAAGAAAGCTCTATCTGTCCCCCAGAGCGCTGCTGCCCGCAAAGCAATGCCTCCCAACCCCTTTCCCCATGTCCAGGCGTCCAGCCAGCATGGTGCCCAGCGTGCTCTCTCTCCCTCACTGTCCCCTTCCCCTGGTCTGTGAGGACATTCCTCTCCTTTGTCAGCCTTTAACCCCTAGGGTCTATGGTTCAGGGCAAGTCTGAGAGAAACAAGATAAAAGATGCATAGTAGGAAGACGTCAGATGTTGCCATAACTACCTCCTTGAGACACACACATCCGTGTTTTAGGAAAGAAATACAACCAACAAGACCTAAATAAGTGACGATCCATTCAAAAATGAAAACCCACACAGCACATAAGACAGCAAGGTAGATTCATAGACGGCGCTGGGACAGAACTGTGGTCTATTGTGAAGTGAGAGGTTTGGATGGAATCCAGTTTGTACAATCAGACTTCATCCTAGCAAACATAGAAAAAGTCTGAATGGCTCCACATCAAATGTTGTGGGACCGATTTCTGAATGGAGCGGGGGGTTACAGAGGGTGGGGGTCATTTTTACATTTGTCTTTAAACTTTTCTATTGCTTAACTCTTGATGTTTTTTTACAAAGAGGATGAATTTTTATGTTCAGGAAAACAGTAATGCTATTTCCATATTGAAAGAAGAAGATGAAGAGGATAGAGAAAAGAAGAGAGGAAAGAAAAAAGCTAAATCAGAAACAGATGAAGAAAAAAATAGTTGCTCCCAAAAGATCCTCTGAGCTTCTCTTCCCAACCCACATGAGATGCCCACTGTTCAGGAAAGACACCTGAGCATGATTCCCGCCCTCACCTAGACCCTAATCTCCTGCCTCCAGCCCGCTCTTCTAGGAGCCAGGTCCTACGTGGCGTCTAATGCTCTGCTCCACCTCTAGATTACAACCTGATCCTGCCTTTGACCCAGAGGTTGGAGAACTCATCAAGACTGTTGGCTCAGATCAACCCCTTTCGCTCATCTTAGACTGAACAAAACACCAGAGCAAAACCCAACCCCTTCCCCCCAGTGCCCATGAGGACAGACTCGTGCAGAGACACCACATCAATGACCAGCTTGGCACCCTCTGAAGATACAATCCTTTAAATTGTATCCTTGCCTGATCAGGGGGTGGCGCAGTGGATAGAGTGTCAGACTGGGATGCGGAGGACCCGGGCTCGAGACCTCAAGCTCGCCAGCTTGAGCGCGGGCACATCTGCCTTGAGCAAAAGCTCACCAGCTTGGACCCAAGGTCGCTGGCTCCAGCAAGGGGTTGCTCGGTCTGCTGAAGTCCCGTGGTCAAGGCACATGTGAGAAAGCAATCAATGAACAACTAATGTGTCGCAACGGCAAGGAAAAACTAATGATTGATGCTTCTCACCTTTCTCCGTTCCTGTCTGTCTGTCCCTATCTACCTTCTCTCTGACTCTCTCTCTGTCCCTGTAAAAAATAATAATAATAAAGTACGTAATGGCAGCCCACAATGGAGAGTTTGAATTGGTGGAAGCCTGGATGTGAATCTGCAGGGTACTGGGGTCCATACAGGGGTCCCTCTCCTTAGTGTTTGTATTGTATATACCTGATTATTTAACTTCCCTTTGCTTCTTCTGTTTCATCGCCCGTAAGGTGGGGAGAATAATACAGGTGTCACAGAACTAGTGAGAAGACTGAACCAGCTTATATATGGGAAGCACGTGGCACAGTACCTGGCACACAGTAGGCATTCAATAGATAATAGCTTTTTTTATTATTGGCTAAATTGTTCTAATCCTGCAGCGAGTGGGTCAAACACATGCCGCAGCCATTGGCAGTCCTGCTAACAACAGGAGCTCAGTGTGTCCCCATCGGTTACCATTAGGAGGCTGGCAACGCCTGAGGGCTTCTGACGGAGGGAAAATCAATTGGGGTTCATGCACGGGGGAAAGAACTACATTTGTCAGGGGAAGATTGTTGCACAAGAGAAATATGAAGGGCTCTTTCAGCTCATCCTCTTTCCTCCTTGAGACCATCTAGCCTTATTAAAAATACAATGAGGAGCCTGGCTCCCACTTCCATCATGGCCAGTTGGGAAGCAGAAGACACCAAGGCAAAATATATAGAAGACAAAAGGAAGCCATCTGTCTGCTGGGGCCGAGGACGCAGGACATCTCTGAAGAGCTGCATGGAGAGAAGCCCATGCATGTGGGAAGAAGGAGTGTTTCCCCAGGAGTCAGCTTCAGGGAACCCGTGTGGGTCCTAGATCCCTGGGAGGCTTTTGTCATCCTGGATCATCTTTTGTTACCTGGACCTCCACTCTTGCTTCTCGAGTCCCACATGTCCTAGCCTATGGTTCACACCCCACAGCCACACCAATGTTTTCAGCCCACATTGACCAGTCCCATCCATGGGTCAGGACACATATTTTTCATTCATTCCCCAAATCTGTGTGGATGCCACTATGAGCTGGGGGAGACACGGAGATGAAACTGAGACAGACCCACCCATCCTCTAGTCAATAAAATGTGTCAGATGCACAAATACACCCATATCATGTCAATCCATCATGTCACTCTTCTGCTAAAAAGTCTTCAGGGGCATCATGTGGCCTGCCTGGTGGTGTCCAAAGGCCTGAGCATAATGTCCGAGTCCTCACCCATCAGCCATAACTGCTAACCTGCTCTGTCTCAACTCCCTCCCATTTCTCTTCATCTCCCATCACCCTGCCCCCTTGGTTCCAGCCTCTCTGAACACCAGCTGGTCCGTGTCTCCAGATCTTTCCCCATGATGTGCTCTCTCCATTGGACAATCTCCTACAATATCCTCCTTCAATATCCTGTTCAAATGCTCACTGCTCCACCAGTCTTCTCGAGCAACCCCAGGAATTATGGTCTCTTATACTTTTGTGTTTCCAGAACACTGGAGGCAATGTTTATTTTAGCATTTGTCATCTATTTTTTTTATGTTCATTTTCCCCACTAAGCTGTGAGCTCCTTGTGGGCAAGGTCCATGTCTTATTATAATGTCTTAATAATATAACAGCATCTGACACACATTAGGGTTCAATAAATATTTATCTACCCCAATGGATAAAGCCTTAGCTAAGTACACCAAGGTTGTAAGTTCAATTCCCGGTCAGGGTTCATATAAGAAGCAATCAATGAGTATACAACTGGATGGAGCAACTAAGTAAAACAGCAAGTTGATGCTTCTCTCTCTCTCTCTAATCAATGGAAAAATTAAAAGTATTTATCTAATAAAATACAGCTAGACAATAAATATAAGAAAAAAATGCTCAACCTCCCTAGAAATAAAGGAAATGCAAACTGTAACAGAAATGTAATGAGATGGCATTTTTACCCATTAGAGTAGCAGAAATTATAAAAGATTGATAATATTCAGTTTTGATGAAGATGTGAGGGCATGGGCTGGTGGGAAGGACATTACTACAATATTTTAGAAAGAACTATAGTTCCATCTGTTAACAATTAGAATGTGTACACCTATTTGCTTTTTCATAATGTTATCATGAATTTATCCTATAGGAATAAAACACCAGCATGTAACATGTATTGGTTATCTATTGCTGTGTAACAAGTTGCCCCAAAACTTAGCAGCTTGGAACAACACACATGTCCTATCTCAAGGTTTCTGTGGGTCAGGAATCCAGGCACTGTTTAGCAGTGTCCTCAGGCTCACGGTCTCCTATAAGGCTGGGGCTGCAGTCCAAAGGCTTGACTGGAAGGATCTGCATCCAAGCTCACTTATGCGGTTTTTGGAAAGATTAAGTTCCTCCAGGACCTTTAGACAGAGGTCTTCAGTTCTTCAGTTGTGGTTGGCCAGAGGCCACCCTCAGTTCCCTGCCACGTGATCTTCTCTATCAGAGCAAACACATGAGAAGAGCTCTAGAGAAGGCAGAAATTACCATTATTTGTGACCTATTCATGGAAGTGACATCCTATCAGTTGTGCCATATTCTATTTATTAGAAGCAAGTCATCAGTTCAAATGCTATAGAAATGGTTACCTGAAACCTATGTATTATTGGTCAATGTCACCCCATCAAATTTTTTAATAATTTTTTTAAAAAAATAAGAAAGAAGCAAATCACTAAGCTTAGTTCCCACTCAAGGGGAGAAATACACCAGGGCAAGAACACAGGAGGTGGAGGTCATCAAGAGCCATGTCAGAAGCTGTCTACCACAGTGTGTGCTTCTGTGTGTGCATATGAGCCATGAGGAAAGCGAGGAAAGAACGTGCCAAACCCACAAGAAGGCTTACTGGGGAAAAGAGCAGGATTGAAGAGGTAGGAAAAGTGGGAGGGGTAAATTCTTGATTTTTAAAAATAAATTCTTATTTTGTTTGACTTTTAAAATAAGTAGGCATTTGGCCCTGGCCAGTTGGCTCAGTGGTAGCATATCAGCCTGGCACGTGGAAGTCCCAGGTTTGATTCCCGATCAGGGCACATAGGAGAAGCAACCATCTGCTTCTCTACCCCTTCACCTCCCCCTTCTCTCTCTCTCTCTCTCTCTCTCTCTCTCTCTCTCTCTCTCTCTCTCTCTTCTCTCTTCTCTTCCCACAGCCATGGCTCAATTGTTTGGAGCACATCAGCCCCAGGCACTAAGGATGGTTCTATCGAGCCTCCATCTCAGGTGCTAAAAAAAGCTCAGTTATGCCTGACCAGGCAGTGGCGCAGTGGATAGAGTATTGGACTAGGATGCGGAAGCCCCGGGTTCGAGACCCTGAGGTCGCCAGCTTGAGCGTGGGCCCATCTGGCTTGAGCACGGGCCCATCTGGCTTGAGCAAAAGCTTGTCAGCTTGGACCCAAGGTCCCTGGCTCCAGCAGGGTGTTGCTCAGTCTGCTGAAGGCCCGTGGTCAAGGCACTCTATCTCTCCTCCTCTCACTTGGAAAAGAAGAAACAAAAATAAGTAGGCATTTCTTTTAGAACTTAAAAATTAAGTAAATATTAATATGAAGTAATCAATTCCCAAAGCGTCCTGGGAATTAAAAAAGGGAACATCCATCCTAGCTTGGAGAGGGAAAGGGAGAATCAGGGAAGGCTTCATAGAAGAGATAGTGTTTGAATTGAGTCTTGAAATATGAGCTGGGTCAGGATATACAAAACCAGCAGGAGTGACATAGGAAAAGAAGAAAATAACAGACAGCAAGTCATCTGTCCCAGGGCCAAAGAGTGGTGGAAGTGACACAGGCAGACATAGCACAAGCACGCAGCCTAAGCGCTCGGGCCAACCTGGCATGTGTCTACCTGGCTTTCTCCATTCCCAAATCATAGGGGCTGAATAAGGGTGTATAGAGAAAATGAACCCCAGCCTCTCTGGCAGAAGGCTCTAGACCTTTGTACCTACTCAAACTGCTGCCAAACTCCAGAGTCACAAGCACCAGTCCCATTCTAAGAGGTCCATGAGCAAGGGCCCGTAGGAGCCTAAAGCCTGGCCAATCAAGCCTCCCAGAGGGACACAGCAAGGGGAGGAGAAACGCCAACATTGCCACCCTCTCTCCATTTGTCTCAGAGATGGAGTCCATGCTCTGGTTGTTCTGCAGAGCATTCCCTTTATAGCTCCCTAGCCATTAACTTCATTAAACTTACCGAACCTCTTTCCAGGGTGTACCATCTCTGTCGGAACTACAGAACTAGGGCCGGCCTTAGCTCAATAGCTTCTTCCACAAAAGGGAAATGGGAACCACAGGGCCGGATGTGGGGGAAAGGTTTTCATTAGTGTGCAAATGTAAACCACAAGGGAACAGTCCTTCAAAGACTCTCCCTGATCACCTGAAGGAGGACAGGCCCCACCCACTCTGGGCCCTGGCAAAGCAGAGACTAAAACCAAGCTCCCTACCCTAGCACAGCCCTGAGTCAAATGGGGGCTGCAGAACTGTATCAGATCATCCCCAGCAAGGTGATGTGATTCATAAAGGAGATAGGAAATCCAGGATGGTTTCGCAAAGAAGAGGAGACATGTGGACTGGGTTTTGAAGGGTGAGTAGGAGTTTGATAAGGGAGGGATGGCACTTCATGCAGAGGAAATAGCCCTGGCCAAGACAAGGCATCTGGATCAGCAGGGCAGTGTGGTTGGAACTTGACGGAATGGGGATAGGGGAAGGGCAGGATTGGCAGGCGGTAAAAGAAGAAAGGTAGGCTAGGGCCAAGGGGTGTGGGGCTTTATAAGGCAAAGAGTGACAAGGTTTCTTGACTGCAACCTGGGGCTTGTGGCTCATTAAAGATGATTTGAAGAAGTGCATCCTTTGGAGTGAGAGACGGAGGTGGGTAGAAAAGGGATTACAAGATGGGAAAGAGACTTATATCCTTCAGGGCTTTTTACAGCAAGTCTGTCTCACTGTTATAATATATTGCTTAGTATTTTAAACTTCCTCTCTTGGCTAGGATCACAAATAATTGACAATGGTTACCATTTATTGAGGACTTATTCTAAAGGCTTTATACACATTATCTTGCTTAATCCTAATGCTAACCCTCTGAGAAGGGACTGTTATCCGCATTTCCCAGATGAGAAACAGAAGGCCTGGGAGAGAAAGAAACGCTGAAGGTCACACATGCAAACAGGCTAGAATTTGAACCTGGGTCGGTGACAACACTCCACAGCCTCCTGGTAACACACATATGACAGGAAGGCAAGTTCATCACTTTCACAGATGCTCTGAGGCCAGGAGACAGCAAATACTCAGAACAATAGAGCTGATTCCAACCATCTGGATAGGCTGGTGCCCTGGGCATGGGGCCAGTGTGCCAGGATGAAACATATCAGGCCCAGATGTGAAGTCTTGGACTTGGGAGCAAAGTCCCACCCAAGAACAGGTGGGAAATGTGTGCTCAACTTAGGCCTTGTGCACCTCGCTGAGCCCAGAGGCCATCCCTGCCCACATACACCTTGGGCCAGGAGAGTCAGGCTAAGAAGCCCTCATCCCATTGGATGCGGGGGAAGTTGGATGGATGATGGGGGATGAGCTCCAGACTGATGTCAGCCTACAGCCTCAGGGCACTATTATGCTCCCTGCCTCTACCTTCCTCATCACCATCCCTTGCTGGTGTCTTCTCCAGTAGCTTTGATGAAGCTGGAGCCCAGCCCTGTACCACCCCAACCAAGAGACAAAGCTGAGACAAGATTAGGCTCTTGGGGAGGTAGAAGGACCAACACTGTAATTTCAGGAAATTTCCCTAGGTCAGTGGTTTTTAAGTTTTTTAAGCTGCCATCCCTTCTCTTCCATTGAATCTATCTAGAACCCAGTATGTAAACTAGATAAGGTAGGAGTGTTTCTAGTTGAAAATCCACTGCCACCAGGGGTCCCTGAGAGATCTGAAGGGGTCAGTTGAATACATTGTGAAACCCACTGATCTAGATCACTTTGAAAGGCCCCCAGATCAGAAATGCTATGACCCTCTAATTCCTAGTGAATAATCATTGAGCACTAAATATGCACCAAGCACTAAGCTCCTTAGGCTTTACCCAAATCCTCTCATTTAATCCTTATCACAAACCTATCACATGGCAGAGACTGACAGCTGTCCATCAAACTCTGCTCTCCCTTTCCTCTAATTAGCACTGAAGCCAGACACATGACTAGACTACATTTCCCAGCTTCCCTTGCAGTGAGGTAAGGGCATGTGGCTAAGTTCTATCCAATAGCCTGTGAGCAAGGGCAATGTGTGTCACTTATAGGCCAGGTTAAGAGAGGGAAAAACTCCACACTCTTCACCTCCTGCCCTCTGGCAGATATCGGGACCACCAGAGAGAGAGACTGTGGAAGCCTGGTATTGAAATGGTGGGTTTGGGTCCCTGAATTTACCCAGTGTGGCAGCGCCCTCTGCTGACTTTGAGCCCACCTCACCTGTGCTATCAGATGAAAGACATTCCTATACCATTTGAGCCATTGCAGTACAGATTTCTGTGTGACAGCCTTTCATATCCCCATTTCCTGGAGGAGGAAGGTGAAAGATTAAATAACTCCACAAGATCACCCAACTGGTGGCAGAATCTGGAGCCATTCAGTCTGATACTAAAGTCCCTGCCCTCAAACAATGACACTTCCCAGATGTTATAAAGTCAATAATGCCAAAACTTGGAACATCCAAAACGTCCTTCAGGAGGTGAATGAATAATAAACCGTGGTATATCCAGACAATGAAATATTATTCAGTGATAAAGAAAAATGAGCTATCGAGCCATGAAAAGACATGAAGGAATCTTAAATGCATGTTTCTAAGTCA
Source organism: Rhynchonycteris naso (assembly GCA_037038555.1). Lineage (NCBI taxonomy): Eukaryota > Metazoa > Chordata > Mammalia > Chiroptera > Emballonuridae > Rhynchonycteris > Rhynchonycteris naso. The sequence goes on along the minus strand of CM072997.1, from coordinate 209,463,010 downwards.
GTGGTTCTTAACCTGGGTTCTATCAAACCCTAGGGGTTCGATGAGTCGGTCTCAGGGGTTCAGAGAAGCCTCTGCCGCGGAGGCCAGAATAAAGTAATACCGTAATTTGTTGTGAGTTCATGCACTTTGTTGGTTTTGTTCTTTGAGCAAGGTGATGTTCATGCACGGCTCATTTTGTGCACCAGTAAAAAAACATATACCTATGTCTTGAATTTGGAAAAAAAAAATCATATTTTATTTATCACTAAAGAAGGTTTTGGTGAATGCGCATATGAAACTGGTGGGTTCGGTACCTCAAAAAATGTTAAGAACCACTGTCCTTAAGTAAAAGACGCCAATCCGAAAAGGCTACGTACTGTATGGTTCCAACTAGATGACACTCAGGAAAGGGCAGAACTATGGAGACAGTGGCTGCCAGGTGTTCAGAAGGAAGAAGGAAGGCACAAATAAGTAGAGCACAGAGGATTTTTAGGGCTGTAAACACTACTCTGTATGATACTGTAATGGTGACGTTTGTCAAAACCCACAGCGTGTCCAACATAGAGGGTGAACCCTGGGGCAAACTAAGGCCTTTAGTTAATAGTAATGTATCAGTGCTGGTTCATCAACTGTAACAAATATACCATACCCACTCATACAAGATGTAAGTAGTAGGGAAAACTATGGGAGCAGGTTTATGGGAACACTCTGTACTTTCTGAGCAATTTTTCTATAAACCTAAAAATAAAGTCTATTAGATATACATACACATAACTTCAAGAAAAAAATCGTGTATGAAAAAAATAGCATTTGCTGTGCACCATACATTTTCATTAGCACCCACGCTATCTTCCCTCCAATCTATGATGTGGATACTGTTACTATCCCATTTTTCAGATGAGGCAGAGAGAGGCCAAGGATAAAACTCCCATCTGTTTGGCTTCCTACCATCTTCCCTCCCCAAGACCTGCTCCCTTCACCTTCCATGGATGGATGCCTTCACCAAGGCAAGGCTCCTCCCAGTGGAGCCTACAGTTTACAGTATGCCAGGCCCCTTTTCATATGAGCCATTTTGATGAAGGCTCACAACAGCCCAGTGAGGGAGGCTCCAAGGTCACCTCCAGACTTCCTGCCCAGTACTCCTTCCTCTGCAGAGCATTTGCTCGGAATAGTTCAGTCCCTGTGTCCCTGTGCCTCCCAACACACACACACGCTCTTCCACTGTGTCATTTGACCCTCAAACAGACAGACTTTGGATATCCAGGGGACACGAGGCCCTTCAGGGCTTATACAAGCTAATATTTCTCATCAAAAACTGAGGGCCATTTGGGGACACTTTTTTTTCCTAGATATTGTCAAGATCTCCTTCAAAATGCATAACCACACCTGCACATTAGCACAAGGCATCACTTTCTCTGCTCTCTGTAACCCCTGGAGGGGAACTGAAGGAATGTATCAAATTCTTAATTTAAGAAAAAAATCCCCAGCGCCTGCATGCGGTAAAAGGGCCATTTCATATGTTGGAGGCGTAATGCTGCCTGGGAAAAATTCTGATTTGACTGCAGTTTCTGGGATGCTGGGCCTCCCCATGAAAAAAATAACCTGATCCAGCTTTGGCACTTAAAGGACATAAATGCAATCCAGGGACAGCGTGATGTCTGACTGACAGGGCTGAGGACTATCCACTACCTTTGACAAGGTAAGATGATTCAAAACCTACCACGTTTCATTAAACATGCTGACTCCATTCCACTCTAGTGAGGACAGCGCTGGGGTCCAGAGAGCAGCCTATGCTCCTGAGAATGAGAGGCCCCCAGGCTGTATGTAGTCCTCTTCCTCTGGAAGGGCCCACCAAGGCTCTGGGATTAGATGAGACTCACCATCTCCTGGCTGAGTGATCCTGAACATAATCATAACATCTCTGAGCCTTCATTTTCTCCTTTTGAAAAGATTAACAAATAATTATAGAATTCAATGAGATAGTGCAGGTAAAGCAAGTAACACATGAAAATATTCAGTAACCATTAGTGATTCTGGAATGATATTACTCGAGAGCTAGCCAGATTCTAACAGATGGAAAAATTGAGGCCCAGCAAGGGGAAGGGACTTGCCCAAGATCACAAACAAGTTGGAAGATCTAGGACTAGAATCTATGTCCTGTTTATTAGACCAAGGCTTTCTCTACTGCACACACTAGTGATGTTCTGAGACTATCTTAAAAATATGAAGAACATTCTAACAGCTATGTGAGTGCTACAGTGGAACCAGGTCTGGGACGAGGAAAGACTAGGATGTCCTATTCCACCAGCCAACCTGGAGTTCCCATCCAGCCCCCCTGAGGACTGGGATCTGCCTTGGCCCCTCTACAGGAGGAGATGGTTGGGAGGAAGTGAGGAGTGCAGTGGGGAATCATTTATGCCTTACTTTCTATGTCCCTACTCCTTCAGAAGCTAGCAAGAGGAGCCACAGGTTAGTCACTGACTCTCAACCCAACCCCACTCAGCAAATCAGCAGTCGCCACTTTCTGACACTCAGAAGTCAGCCCTTTTCTGCCCAGAACCCCCCGTGGGAAGCTCCAATTTTTAGGACTAAAGCAGGCATTGAACCTCTGTGAGTATTCTGCACAGAAGGCTAGAGGCACTCCCTGAATTCTCACTGCTAATGAAGTGAATCGGGGAAGAGGGCCGGAAGGAGGACATACCCAGCAGGGTCAGTGGTAAGGCCTGGCTCTGGACATGGCATAGGGGTCATGTTCAGCAAACGGAGGTCATATTTACAGCATTCAAGGCTTCTGGGGCTGGAAATAGAACAGCCTTCCCCCGAAAACTAAGTCCCAGGGTCTAAACAGAGTAGGATCAAATACCCTGGAAACAGTCCCCCAGCTCCCCAAATTCTACAGTCAACATGAGAAAAATGGAGAAATGTTCTCTCAGCCACTGTCAAATAATCTACTCAGATGGGCAGCCTGGTTACTCTTACCCCAGGCTTGGTAGGGCCCTAAGAAAATGGGGAGATCAGCATAGAAGGGAGGCTGTGCACTCTGGGGCCAGAGAAGAGATGCACATGCATGTCGTGATTTGATATAAACACCTGCTCCTCCTCCCTTGATAAGGGGATCAGGGGCAGGAGATGGGAACCGAGGAAGAGTAGGACACAGCTGCTGACAGCTGGAAGGACCCACTGAGAATCTGGAGAGAAAGAATAGACTTCTGCAGAGCTCACGAGCTTAGAGCACAGGCTGAACGTCATTATCTTCCTCATTTCTAAAGCAGGAGGTGTCACACTCTAAAGAAGCTCACCGTGAAAGAGTACATCCCTCAGCTCTGTTCCTGCTACATGTGACTTGTCTAGAAAATGCCTTAGCCTAAATCCCACCGTCGCCAATGCTATTTGTCCCAAATCTGAGTAGCTACAAGTTTCGCAAGGCAGCCATGACTAGAATCACATATTTTCTATACAAGAGTGGGTGGTTGCCATATGGGAGATAAATGATGATAGACAAGGACTTGACTTGGGGAGGGGAGGGGATATGAACACAGTCCAGTTTACAGAGATGTGTTGTAGAATTGGACACCTGAAATCTATATAATTATGCTATTCGGTGCCACCCCAATAAATTCAATTAAAAAGAAAAGAGTGGTCTCTGAGTATGCCTGAGCAAAGCACCTACTTGGACTGGGCATAGGGGATTGCATCATTAGAGATTAGTAACCAGTGGGAGCAGATTAAGAACCGTTGATCAATAGGATTATTCCTGAATCTCGTTGTCTATCGGGCATTCTAGCTGTGTTAGTGGGAAAGTGATCCAGAGAGGCCCAGAAAATTACAAATGCTGAGGGCTGCCTCACACAGTGATCTACTGAGAAGTGTGGACAGGTGATCAGAGACATTTGACAGATGTACCCCATGGCAGATACCTGGGACCACGCCCTGCAGGCATTCTTGACACTGTGAAATCATCCCCCATTGTGCAGTTAGAATCCCATTCTTGTCCACCACCCTCTCTCTCAGTTTATCTTCCCTCTGCAGGCTCAAGCCTTGGTTCATCTGTGACTTGGCTCTGAGCTTTCGATCAACACCCCTCTTAGCCCAGGATGACTTTTTCCATCTCACTAATGCTACTCATCTTGGCTAGATTTACACCTAAGGCAGCCGGTCTCCCTGGCCTCTCCCTCCCCCTTGGAGAAACCGAAGACATGCACGATCTCATTGGGGCCTCTTTGTCCAACCAAGTGAGGTGGCCAACAAGGGTCCGGGGTTTTGCAGTTTTCATCTCCATGTAACCCACCTTTGGAAGGAATTACCACTCAGTCACTTGGAGAAACCAAGTGCATGCAAAGTGGGACTGTGAAGGGGGAACTGGTGGAGGGTCGTGCAGAGCCAGTATCTCTGTGTGGCTCTAACCCCTGAGTCTGCAGCCATGTGTCTGGTGGTGAGTCTGGGCCACCATTGGTCAATGGGCAGCCAGAGAGAAGAGCTGGACAGAGACAGTGAGGGGCCTGGACAAGCTAAAACCTGCTGGGATGTCAACATCTGTCACTCCTTCTGACTGCGATGACCCTCCAAGAGTAATGGCGGCTGTGTCCCTTCCACCTTGCAATTGCATGTGGCTTTCTCTTTGGCCAACTCTGATCATGGTCCACACAGGAAATGGCACTCAAATGAACCAGCTTAACTCAGTGCAAATGCCCACAACTAGTACACTTACAGGGACAACTGGGCAGAAGATCTGAAGTCAGGGCTACCTTGACGACTCTGGGAAGTGTACCCTCCAGAGATGGCAGGGGGCCTCACCATTTCGACAGACTTGTTTTAAGTAGCTCCAAAAAAGTTAGACCTAAGGAAGCAGAGGCGGACCTTCAAAAGTCAAACAGACCTAGTTAGCTCCCTCTCCCTCCACTTCATAGCTGTGTGAGTTTGAACAAGTTGCTCAAGTTCTCTGAACTTCAACAATATCTCTATCATTAAAATATGAAATAAAAACACCAGCTTCAGCCTGACCAGGCGGTGGCGCAGTGAATAGAGCGTCAGACTGGGATGTGGAAGACCCAGGTTCAAGACTCCGAGCTCGCCAGCTTGAGCGCGGGCCCATCTGGCTTGAGCAAAAGCTCGTCAGCTTGGACCCAAGGCAAGGGGTTACTCGGTCTGCTGAAGGCCCGCGGTCAAGGTACATGTGAGAAAGCAATCAATGAACAACTATGGTGTCACAACAGCAATGAAAAACTAATAATTGATGCTTCTCACCTCTCTTCGTTCCTGTCTGTCTGTCCCTATCTATCCCTCTCTCTGACTCTCTCTCTGTCCCTGTAAAATAAATAAATAAATAAATAAATAAAACAGCTTCATGAAGTTTTACCTGGCACCAGGGTTAGTACTCATTACACTCAATTTCCCTCTCTCTCAATTCCAATGAGTGGCTATGCCTGACACAGAGATAGGCCAGGTGTATGATGAAGGCACTCAAAAATAGCTGCTTGCCCCAGCTGAAAGCTCAATTGGTTAGAGCATCGTCCCAAGTACAGAGGTTTCCGGTTCAATCCCCAGTCATGGTACATACAGGAACTGATCGATGTTCCTGTCTCTCTCACTCTCTTCCTTCCTCTCTCTAAAATCAATTTTTTTTAAAAGCATTAAAAATTTTTTTTAATATTTCTGCTTAATTGAACCAATCACAGGGAAGTAGATTCTGGCTGAACTGAGGGAGAGCTAGCACCAAAACCATCCAATCCTGGCAAAGGTTCCCCTTGGGGTAGAGTGCTTCCCATCACTCAAGGTATGCAAGCCCACTGGAAGTCAATTTGACTAGACGAGTTCTAAAGACACCTCTAGCTCCAATAAATTATGATTCTACAAAAGGTTCAATGGGTTTATTGATGGGAGAAATATATATATATATAATGGGAGAAATAGTTTTTCCCATTAATTTCAGAAATGTTATTTATATAAGAAATGTTTATTATAAAATGCCAACTTCATTCACAGCTCAAGGGATAATACACTGACACAAACTTTCTGAAGGGCAATTTGGCTCAAGGTATCAGAACCCTTCAAAATATTCATACCTCTTGACCCTGTGAGAATTGGTCCCATAGAAGTAATCTGCAATGTGTCTAGAGAGGTAAGTGTAAGAATGTGGCTTGTTATTTATAATAGCATAAAAAGTGGAAATAACTGAATGGGCTAACAATAGAGGAATGATTAAATAAATTAGGGCACAGCCAAAAGATGTTAAACCGTGTTTCTATTAATCCTATCTTAAAAAAAAAAAAAAAAAAAAAAAAAAAAGTCACATATCCAAATATAACATGAGGATTTTTTCCACAATTATTCTTTAGAAAAAAATCTCTTTAAATTCAAGTTCTTACAAAGAGTCTCCTGTTAAGTGTACCCTCTCTCTGCTATTTTATTTTAAAAAACAAATTACTGTTGGGAGACGGCAAGATGGCGATGGAGTAGGCGGACGTACCAACTTCCAACTCCCAGAACCAAAGTGGATTATAACTTAATTTTAAGAACCATCATCTGGATAAACCAACTTTGAACTAAACTAAGTGGACTCTTCAACCAAGGAACACAGAGGAAGCCACATTGAGAATGATAGGAAAAGCTAAAACGTGAAGTGGGCTGCCCAGCTCCCCAGAGCAAACGGCAGCCCAGAGAGACCCGCATGGTGGGAGGAGAGTTTGGTGGAGAGGGAGGGACCTGGGTCCCAGGAACAAAGCCCCAGCCTGTAGCCCCAGAGTCTAGAAGAGGCATTTGAACAGTATTGAGCTGTGAAACAAGTGAGGATACTGTTTGAGAGAAAGAGACAGTTTTCTCAGACCCAAGATTCTTCTTAAAGGGACAGCACAGAAAACCTCTCTCACAACCACTTACCCGGGGCTCCGGGGAATGGGGACAGAGGAGAGGACCAGAGCAGCGGGAAGAGAGTGTGGACTGAAGGCACAGGGAGAAACACTCTGAGGGACAGCCACCCTAAACCCTGGGCTAAGTCATTTCCCTAATCAAAAACAAACATTTCCCCTGGAACTAGCAATACTAGCAATACCAGCAAAGGGAGACAGGACACCAGCCAAACAAGCTCACCCGCGGCACTTAGAGCAGAGCTGCTTAGATGGAGGAAGCTTCCAGGACTACAGTATGGAGTGTTAGGGTCTGAGCTGCAGTGCCCCTACCCACACTGCTGAGGGCTTGCTGGAGGGACGATGGCGGCGGGACGCTAAAACACGGTTCTGTTGGCAGGGATGGAGGCCCAGCCAGTGTGAGCTTGGTCTAGCCCAGCAGGGGCAGAGGGGACACATGAAAGCGGTCGGCAGCTGCGGGCCCGCCTGTAGCCCCATCTGCGGGGGAAAAGCAGGAGGCCAGGAACGGGCAGAGAGCTGCTCTGAGACCTTGGACCCTGCGCAAGCCAGCCCTGACCACGGGGGCAGGACTAGGACTAGGGACAGGCAGAGGCTCCCGGCTGAGCGCATGCCAGCAGCCCCGCCCGGCCCGAGAAACCGCAGTTTGCCTTCTTGCATGCATGAGTTGGCTCTGAACGCGGGGGCGGGGCTAGAGCCCCGGATGAGCAGAGACTCACAGCTGAGTGCACACCAGAAGCCCCGCCCGGCCCAATAAACTGTGGTGTGCGATCCTGGGCAGGCGGGCCCTGGACTCGAGGGTGGGGCTAAAGCTCTGGACGGGTGGAGGCTCACAGCTGAGAGCACATCAGCAGCCCCATCCAACCCAAGAAATTGTGGTGAGCAGGCTCTGTCACAGGGGCTGGGCGGAAGCCCGGAAACAGGCTGGGTCCACAGCTGAGCAAAGGTGCTCACCTCTACCCTTGGTACTGAGGCTTGTGGCTTGAGTGCAGTGCTCAACCCAACCTGTAGGGGCGAGGCAAAGGCCCAGGCAGGCTGAGGCTTATAGAGCTGGGCACCAGAACACAGCCCCTCCTGCAGAGGAGAGGTGGAAATCACAGCTACAGCCGCAGTGGGCCGGCGCTGGCAACGCCCATACCCAACAGCCCTAGGCAGCAGCAGAGGGGGTGACAGGCCTACAGACAGACCACACCTAGAGAACACAAAGGCAACACCCATTGGACTCCAGTGGCCACAACCTTCTTATACACAGACAAAATGGGCAGGCACAGAAATGCAACCCAAATGAATCAAGAGAAATCCCCAGAGAAGGACCTGAATGAACCAGATATAACCAAATTACCAGATGCAGAATTTAAAATAATGATAGGATGTTCAAAGAAATTAGAGCAACAATGGATAGTCATTATGAACACCTAAATAAATAAAGAGATAACAAGTATAAAAAAAGAAATTGAAATAATAAAAAAGAATCAGACAAAAATGACAAATACAGTATCAGAACTGAAGACCACAATGGAAGGAATTAAAAGCAGGAATGATGAGGCTGAGGGTCGAATCAGTGAGTTAGAGGACACAATAAACAAAAGCAAAGAAGCAGAGCAGAAAAAAGAAAAGACTCAAAAAATGTGAGGAAACTCTAAGGGAGCTCTGTGACAACATGAAGACAAATAACATCCGCATCACAGGGGTTCCTGAAGAGGAGGAGAGAGAACAAGAAATAGAAACTTTGTTCAATCAAATCATAGCAGAAAACTTCCCTAAATTAAGGCTGGAAAACATTTCACATGTTCAAGAAGCACACAGAACTCCATTAAAGAGAAACCCAAAGAAATCTACACCAAGACACATCATAGTTAAAATACCAAAGCTAAGGGATAAAGAGAAAATTTTAAAAGCTGCTAGAGAAAAAAAGGCTATCACCTACAAAGGAGCCCCCATAAGGATGACATCCGACTTCTCAACAGAAACACTTAAGGCCAGAAGGGAATGACAAGATATAATCAAAGTAATGCAGAACAAGAACCTACAACCAAGACTACTCTATCCAGCAAGGCTAACATTTAAAATTGAAGGAGAAATAGAGAGCTTCCCAGACAAAAAAAAAGCCTCAAGGAATTCATTAAAACCAAACCAATTCTGCAAGAGATACTAAGGGGCCTGTTGTGAACAGTTCAAAGGGAGGAAAGAATATAGCAAAAGAAGAATACAGCTTTAAGGAATAAAATGGCAATAAACAACTACATATCAATAATAACCTTAAATGTAAATGGATTAAATGTTCCAATCAAAAGACATAGGGTAGCTGCGTGGATAAGGAAACAGGAGCCATACATATGCTGTCTATAAGAGACACACCTTAAAACAAAAGATGCACATAGACTGAAGGTAAAAGGATGGAAAATAATATTTCATGCAAATGGAAATGAAAAATAAGCCGGAGTAGCAATACTTATATCTGACAAAATGGACTTTAAAACAAAGGCTGTAGTAAGAGATAAAGAAGGACACTACATAATGATAAAGGGAACAATTCAACAGGAAGATATAACTATTATAAATATCTACGCATCAAATATAGGAGCCCTGACATATATAAAGCAGACTTTGATGGATATAAAGGGTGAGATTAACAGCAGCAATACTATAAAAGTAGGGGATTTCAATACCCCACTAACATCACTGGATAGATACTCAAGAAAAAAATTAACAAAGAAACAGCAGACTTAAAGGATATACTAGATCAACTCGATTTAATAGATATCTTCAGACTTTTCACCCTAAAGGAGTAGAATATACATTCTTCTCAAGCGCTCATGGTACATTTTCTAGGATAGACCACATGTTAGGACACAAAAATGGTCTCAACAAATTAAAGAAGATTGAAATCATATCAAGCATTTTCTCTGATCACAATGCCATGAAACTAAAAATTAACCACAAAAGAAAAACTGAAAAATACTCAAACACTTAGAAACTAAATAGCATGTTATTAAATAATAAATGGATTAACAATGAGATCTAAGAAGAAATAAAAATGTTTCTAGAAACTAATGATAATGAGCATACATCAACTCAAAATTTATGGGACACAGCAAAAGCAGTACTGAGAGGGAAGTTCATTGCACTACAGGCATATCATAAGAAGCTAGAGAAAGTTCAAATAACCAACCTGACCCTGCATCTAAAAGAACTAGAAAAACAACAACAAATAAAACCCAGGACCAGTAGAAGGAAGGAAATAATAAAGTTCAGGGCAGAAATAAATGACATAGAGGCTAAGGAAACAATACAGAGGATCAATGAAACCAGAAGCTGGTTCTTTGAAAAGGTAAACAAGATTGATGAACCTTTAACTAGACTCACCAAGAAAAAAAGAGAGAGGACTCAAATACATAAAATTAGAAATGAGAGTGGAGAAATAACAACTGACACACAGAAATACAAAGTATTGTAAGAAAATACTATGAAGAACTCTGCCAAAATATTAGACAACCTAGGTGAAATGGACAAATTTCTTGAATCATATAATCTTCCAAAAATCCATCTAGAAGAATCAGCACACCTAAACAGACCAATTACAACAAATGAGATTGAAAAAGTTATCAAAAAACTCCCAAAAAAGAAAAGTCCTGGGCTTGATGGCTTCACAAGTGAATTCGACCAAAAATTCAAAGAACTTTAGTTCTTCTAGTATCCTCCTCAAGCTATTTCAAAAAATTCAAGAGGAAGGAAGACTTCTAAACTCCTTTTATGAGGCAAGCATAATTCTGATCCCAAAACCGAGCAAAGACAACACAAAGAAAGAAAATTATAGGCCAATATTCCTGATGAATTTAGACGCTAAAATTCTCAACAAAATATTAGCCAACCGGATCCAGCAATATATGAAAAAAATCATACACCATGATCAAGTGGGATTTATTCTGGAGAGGCAAGGCTGGTTCAATATTCGCAAATCAATCAATGTGATTCATCACATAAACAAAAGGAAGGACAAAAATCACATGATAATTTCAATAGATGCAGAAAAGGCATTTGATAAAATCCAGCACCCATTCATGCTCAAAACTCTGAGTAAAGTGGGAATACAGGGATCATTCCCTAACATAATAAAGGCCATCTACAACAAACCCACAGCAAACATCATACTAAATGGGCAAAAATTAAAAACTATCCCCTTAAGATCAGGAACCAGACAGGGGTGCCCCCTTCCACCACTCTTATTCAACATAGTTCTGGAAGTCCTAGCTACAGCAATCAGACAAGAAGAAGAAATAAAAGGCATCCAAATTGGAAAAGAAGAAGTAAAACTGTCATTATTTGCAGATGATATGATATTGTATATAGAAAACCCTAAAGTCTCAGTCAAAAAACTACTAGACCTGATAAATGAATTCAGCAAGGTGGCAGGATATAGAATTAATACTCAGAAATCAGAGGCATTTTTATATACTAACAATGAACTGTCAGCAAAAGAAATTAAGGAAACAATCCCCTTCACTATTGCAACCAAAAAAATAAAGTACCTAGGAGTAAATTTAACCAAGGAGGTTAAGGACTTGTACTCAGAAAATTATAAAACATTGATAAAAGAAATCAAGGAAGATACAAACAAGTGGAAGCATATACCATGCTCATGGTTAGGAAGAATAAACATCGTTAAAATGTCTATATTACCCAAAGCAATTTATAAATTCAATGCAATACCAATTAAAATTCCAATGACATACTTCGAAGATATAGAACACATATTCCAAAAATTTATTGGAACCAAAAAAGAACAGGAATAGCCTCAGCAATCTTAAAAAGAAAAAATAAAGCAGGAGGTATCACTCTTCCAGATATCAAGGTTTACTACAAGGCCATTGTACTCACGACAGTCTGGTACTGGCATAAGAACAAGCACATAGATCAGTGGAACAAAACAGAGAACCCAGAAATAAACCCACACCTTTATGGACAACTGATATTTGACAAAGGAGGAAAGAACATACAATGGAATAAAGACAGCCTCTTTAACAAATGGTGTTGGGAAAATTGGACATCTACCTGCAAAAAAAAAAAAATGAAACTAGACCATCAACTTACACCATTCACAAAAACAAACTCAAAATGGATAAAAGACTTAAATGGAAGCCGTGAAACCATAAGCATCTTAGAAGAAAACATAGTCAGCAAGCTCTCCAACATCTGTAGCAGCAATATATTTGCCGATTTATCTCCACGGGCAAATGAAATAAAAGGCAAGATTAACAAATGGGACTATATCAAACTAAAAAGTTTTTGCACAGCTAAAGACAATAAGAACAGAATAAAAAGACAAACCACACAATGGGAGAACATATTTGACAACACGTCTGATAAAGGGTTAATAACCAAAATTTATAAAGAACTTATAAAACGCAACACCAGGAAGACAAACAATCCAATCTAAAATGGGCAAACGAAATGAATAGAAATTTCTCCAGAGAGGACAGATGGCCAATAGGCATATGAAAAAATGCTCAACATCACTAATCATTAGAGAAATGCAAATTAAAACCACAATGAGATATCACCTCACACCAGTCAGAATGGCGCTCATCAGCAAAACAACACAGAACAAGTGCTGGCGAGGATGTGGAGAAAAGGGAACCCTCCTGCACTGCTGGTGGGAATGTAGACTGGTGCAGCCACTGTGGAAAACAGTATGGAGATTCCTCAAAAAATTAAAAATCGAACTGCCTTTTGACCCAGCTATCCCACTTTTAAGAATATACCCTAAGAACACCATAGCACTGTTCAAAAAGAAGAAATGCGTCCCCCATGTTTGTGGCAGCATTGTTCACAATAGCGAAGATCTGGAAACAGCCCAAGTGTCCGTCAGAGGACAAGTGGATTAAAAAGCTATGGTACATATATACTATGGAATACTACTCAGACATAAGAAATGATGACATCCGATCATTTACAACAAAATGGATGGACCTTGATAACATTATACGGAGTGAAATAAGTAAAACAGAAAAAAACTGAGAACAGCATGATTTCATACATAGGTGGGACATAAAAGTGAAACTATGAGACATGGACAAGAGAGTGGTGGTTACAGAATGGGGGGAGGGAGGGGAGAGTGGGAGGGGGGGAGGGGCACAAAGAAAACCAGATAGAAGGTGACAGAGGACAATTTGACTTTGGGTGATGGGTATGCAACATAATTGAATGATAAGATAACCTGGAGATGTTTTCTTTGAACATATGTACCCTGATTTATTAATGTCACCCCATTAAAATTAATAAAAGAAAAATAAAAAAGCAAAGTACTGTTTGGGGAAATCACATTAGTCCTCCCTGACCTCAATCAACGCTCGTTTGCACCTCCCGGAATTGGAGAAAAGGAAGCAGAGAAATTTAACAGGGATTTGGTAATTATTCTCGGGGTTACAACCTCACAATGGCAAGTGTTGGCTGTCATTGTAAACAAGCCTTTAAATATCACTTTTAAAAGCAATACAGTAAGTGGTTATGTTGTAAAGATCACTACTATACACACAGAACAAATAAAACGACTGTCCTAATGTTATGCAAATAGGTACTTGTGGCATGGAATACAATTTCCAGGCACAAGCTCATAGACAGATCTGAAGAATGTTGCATCTCAGTCTCAAGCAAGTTAGACAAGAAGGGCAATGATGTGCTCAGGACACAGCGGGGGGGGGGGGGGGGGGGCGGGGGGGGAGAACCTTCACAAAGCAGTTCCAGGGTGGTGCGAGGGCGGAGGTCCACAATGTGGGTTAGAGCCTGTTCCAGTGAGAAAGTGGAAATACACAAATCTATCGAAATTTAACATATTTCAGGTTATATGTGGTTTTAAATGTCTATGTGTACCTAAGTTTATAAATTAAACATTACAGCCTGACCTGTGGTGGTGGCACAGTGGATAAAGCGTCGACCTGGGAACACTGAGGTCGCCAGTTCAAAACCCTGCACTGGTTCGGTCAAGGCACATATGGGTGCTGGATGCTTCCAGCTCCTCCCCCCCATTTCTCTCTCTCTCTCTCTCTCTCTCTCTCTCTCTCTCTCTCTCTCTGTGTGTGTGTGTGTGTGTGTGTGTATGTGTCTCCTCTCTAAAATGAATAAAATAAAAATAAAATAAATTAAAAAAAAATTAAACATTACAAGTAAGCATTTGATGATTTCCCTCAATATTTGTATATACAATGTGGCCCCAAAACTTTTTTATTGAATCTCCCACTTGGGAGAATTGGGCTCTTATGATCTTGGTTAACATAGATTTAGACCCATCTGATATATAGTGATTAAAAAATGTATATCTATGGAATAGAAAACATGAAATTGCCCTGGCCAGATAGCTCGGCTCGTTAGAGCATTGTCCGGAAGCACAGAGGTTGCTGGTTTAATCCCCAGTCGGGGCACATACATGAACAGATTGATGTGCCTGTCTCTCTCTCTCTCTCTCTCACTCTCTCTCTCTTTTACTCTCTCTCTCTCTTTCTCTCTCTCCTTTTCCTCTTGCTAAAAATAAATAAATGTGAAAAAAAAGAAAACATAAATCAAAAATATTCTAGTATGGTTCCAATTTTGTTTAAACACACAAATACACGCAACACTAAGGATATAGGGGGGAAAATGACTAGAAAGAACTATACCAAAATATTAACAACAATTATATCTAGCCCTGGCCGAACAACTCGGTCGGTTGGAGCACCATACCTAAGCTCAGAGGTTGCCGGTTCGATCCCTGGTCAGGGCACATACAGGAACAGTGTCTGTCTCCTGTCTCTCTCTCTCTCTCTCCCTTCCTCTCTTGCTAAAATCAATAAATAAAAATTTAAAAAAAAATAACTATCTCTGGTGGTAAGATTATCAAGCATACATGGTTTTATCAAGTTTATTTAATAGATAAACTAATGTTTTAATCAAGGGAAATAAAGTCTTTTGTAAAAGTGCCTCCCTGCTTAGATTCTCCCTTGGGGCTATTAGGATATTGTTTGTCCCTTTTCATTCCCTAATCTTCTGGGAACAGCACTATATGCCAGGGTGGGAGGTTGTGATGGAAACATATGATTGACAGCGAGAGATGTGCCTGACACAATAATGAGGGGCGGCATACGACTAAGCAATGTCAGTAACGTGTATGTGGTATGATTTCCGCCTGCAGGAAGAGAGATGGGGGAGGGGAGGGAAACAGAAAGAATGGGGTTGTGTATATGACATACATATGTGTTTTCATAGGCTTAAAAGGAAACCCACCAAGCCACTAAACAGCTACCCAGGGTGGAGTGATGCTACGCTCCCCTGTAGTGTTCATTTTTTTGTTTGTGCGGTACATGTTTATAATAGAATGTGATCACTTTTTGCTGATTCTACTGAAATGGGGGAATGCTGAGAGCAACTCCCATCCATTTGCATGGCTTCACTGCTCTGCAAAAGAAAAAAGAAAGCTAGCCAGTATTTTCCTAGACCCCCAAGTCTGTGGGGTGCAGAGGAGTCTGCAGTCACAGCAACAAGGGGCATTTCTAAGGCTCTGACCCCATTGTTTACTATAGGACTTCCAATCCCGAGAGCACAGAGACAGCTGAGCTCAGGGAGCTGCTGGCTGAGTGTTTCCTGCAGCCCGGGACTATGCCAAGTGCTTTCCATGCGTTAGCTGGTTAACACTGACCACAACCTCCAGTCCATGTTACAGGTGAAGAAACTGAGGCATTGAGAGGTTGAGGTTACACAGCTGGTCAGTGACAGCTGAGACTTGACCCCAGGAAACCTGGGCACCCCACAGGTGATTCATGTGTGCCACAAAGACATCCTTCAGCTGCCTGGTTAACATCTGCTGTTAGCCCCCATTTGTGGTCTGGTCTCATCGGTCACCGAGGCCTTTGCTGCCCACTGAGCCAAAGAAGCAAGCCATGTCACTTTGGCAGCAGCTAATATCCACCATGGAGGGCACCAATATGGGGGCCCAAGAGTCCTGTTTCCCAAGACTGCCAAGGCTTCCAGCACCCTCCACCACCACTGGGTTGACACTGTGTGACTAGAGTGTGACTGAAATTGGACTGCTGGGACAGCATCTGGGCCAGTCCCAGAATTTCCAAATTTTGCCTTGGCCCGGCCACCTCCCTCCTCCTAAGAAGACCATAGAGAAAGAGCCCCACCGAGGAATAACAGATGGCTGGCACCTTCCTACTAGCTGGTCTCAGTCCCACCCCAGTCCAGCATTCTGAGGGCCCAGGAGAACTCCTTTATCTAAACCAGAGGTTCTTAACCTGGGTTCTATTGAACCCTAGGGGTTCGATGAGTCGGTCTCAGGAGTTCGGAGAAGCCTCTACCGCGGAGGCCAGAATAAAGTAATACCGTAATTTGTTGTGAGTTCATGCACTTTGTTGGTTTTGTTCTTTGAGCAAGGTGATGTTCATGCACGGCTCATTTTGTGCACCAGTATAAAAACATATACCTATGTCTTGAATTTGGGGGAAAAAATCATATTTTATTTATCACTAAAGAAGGGTTCGGTGAATGCGCATATGAAACTGGTGGGTTCAGTACCTCAAAAAAGGTTAAGAACCACTGCTCTAAACTAAGCTGGGCCACCTTACCCCCCTTCCCCCCACCACACACACACACACACAACATAATCTCAGACCCCACTGTTCTGCAGCTCCAGCCCCACCGAACACCTGCCACCAAGGGCCAGAGCAAACAATCACAGAGGGGCAGATACTAAGAGAGAGCAACAGCCCCAAAGCCTGGCCCCACACTGAATAGGCCACAACCCTATTAGCGTTGCCCAATTGGGGAAGGGGAGAGAAAGAGAGGTAGAGAATTCCACATTCTCCCATTTCAGAGAAGCCCTAACCAGTGACCCATCCTATCTCCTGTAGGGGATAGAAAAGATAAGAAAGAGCACACCCACAAACCCTAGATGTGGCCTCCTGGGGTCCTTAACTTAGGCAGTGAGCATCCTTCCTCCTTTAGGGGTGGGTAGAGGACATAGTTCCTTGCCCTACGTGCTGACCCATCCTTGGGAGAGACTATAGTGGCAGCCAGGGGAGAGGGGAACCCCACCTCAGCTCCATGACTACTGCAGGTGGTGGCCTTGTGACTATTAAGCCATCAGTGGGAAAGCAGGGCCTTCAGCGCACCAAGACCACTCTGCACCCTCTGAAGCCCCTGTGATAACCTTGGCACAACACCCACTCCTTCTGTGCCACCCAACCTAATACAAATAGCACAAACTGGCCCCTAAAAGCAAACTTCCAAGCCCATCACTTTCCAAGGACTGAGACCGGAACCCAGATGAGGAAAGAATCACCCCTTCCCTATGACAAAGCTATTGGGCCTACTCTCGTCTCCCTAAGGACGCTTTCCCACCTTGTTGGGTCCGCAGGTGCCCCCTCCCCCAGCCAGCCCCTGCCTGAACATGCCCCATCCCAGGTGAGCTCAGGGGAGAAACAGCCCTTCCGCCCACCTTCATCTCCACCTCCCTGTAGTCACACATTATTAACAGCTTTTCCCCAAACCTCCATCAGACACAGGCCCATCCTTGGTCCATTTGCCCCTGAAATGGCAGAGAGCTGTACCTGACTTCTCAGTGACATTGGAAAAGGTCAGAGAAACATGCAGTCACGTGCCCCGCAAGGGCTGGGCTTACAGCCTGCGACCCCTCAGGAAACAAGAGAAGGACCTAAGTGTCTTTGGAAGCCAGCATCCCTTTCTCCTTTCAGATTCTATCTCCTCCTCGATCTTCCCTTTGATCTTGTTTTCAAGTCAGAGATGAGCATTTCCACGTTGACTCCGGCTTGATTATAACTGACTCTGAACCTTTCTAGTGATTAAAGTAGCCGCAAGGCAATGTTCTCCAGAGATCTGTACTGCAGGTTGAATAATTCAAGGCATCCCTTCCAGAAGGCTGAGAAATCTAGGAGAAAAAAAAAGTCAGAGAGTAGGAAACTTTATTTTTTTTAAGAAAAAAAGTCATTTCTCCCATGCTGACTACACAATAAGTACTCAATAAGTGTTGGTTAATTTTGATTGACACGAACACTCAAACAGAACTCAAATGGAGAACCTGGCAGGGCTAGAACAGGACTTTGTATGCTTCCAGCAACTGGGGCAGTTCAGGTGACCTACTTCCTCCAACATCTCCCCCCACTACAAAATAATATGTGTGGGAGCTTTTTATATTTCCTTGAATTAGAAGGAAGTTTGACAGGAGGACAAGAGAAAGATGGCAAGAGATGGCCTCTGTTGTCCTGCTCAACCTGATGGATGGGCTGAGGTTGAACCCAGTAGAGACGGGTTAGGCCCAGGGGATGTAGGAGCTATCTTCACAAAGGACTAACTGTGCAGAATATGAGTCCAGGTTGGACTGCCGAGGTGCCCACAAGGCCAGGTTTGACATGAAGAAGAAGAGAAGTGTATCTTCTCTCTACTTCAGCTCTAACTTCCTGTGGCAGAGTTAAGGGCATCATGAAGTAATGGTGGAGCAGAACCAGGCCATCTGCACCAAGCAGAGTGCCCAGGAAGTGGCCTTCTCACCAAGGGCTGCAGCAGCCGTGACCGTGGCCAGTTGCCACCTTCAAATGACAAGCAGAGGCCTTCCCCGGGAAGGAGAGTTGAAGAAGAGGCATGCATCTGAGGGATGCCAGCCTGCGCAACCCAGCTGAAGCAGTGGAAAATTCAGTGGGAAGGAGAGACCTCTTAGAGAGCAGATAGAATTTTCAGCTAAGGCTATCGTGGCTGCCTTTCCACCCACAGGCTGGTGCAGGATGGATGGTTCTGGTTTTGAAACTTCCTACACAGAACTGGTCCGAAACAGAGAAAGAAAGATTGAGATTCCAGTCAGAGCTCCGTCCAGTGTACTGTCAGCACCTCGCCAAGCTGGAGTCCCAGCTGCTGCCTCTGCTCCCTGAGGTTGCGCAGTCAGCATCCACAGAGCCAATTCATTTACCTGTGGCTTAATGAGCATCAGATGCTGTGACCAGGGACCTGGAGACCCAGAAAATTCCAATGTCAAGCCCGTTCTTTAGAATCAATTAGCACCCCAACCCCACACCGTGGAGAGACCAGGGGCACAAGAGCCACAGAGCCAGTAGCTGGGTCCTCTCCCCAGACACGGACCCAACACAAGGAGGACAGCAGTCTTAGTGATCTGACAACAAAAATGTCTCCAGTGCTAGGAAGTAGCCAAAACAATTGGAAAGTGAGCCCTCGTTTTGGCCTGGAATGAGAGGAGTCCCATCATCTCTGGGCAAGGCAACTCTTCAAGGAGTAGAAGGGCCCTTTCCACTTCTGGACCCTCTCCTCCGCATCCCTGCAGGTTGGTGAATCTGGCTTTATTAACTTGGGAAGAGCCTGGACAGAAAAGTGCAAATAGTTTGTGCCACACCTACTGAGTTCTCTGACCAGCCCCCTTTTCTATAACCTCCCTGTTCTTTCCCCATGTGGTCATAGCAATGGGACCCCATGCCATCCTAGTGTTCCACAGGACCACCATGGCTCTACCCCTATGACCACTGTTCACTGGACAAGGAGTGGGCATCTGGTCTAAGCTGGATGGATCAGAGGCCCTTCCCTGAGGATTATGGGAAACTGATAATAAAAGTAGAGATAGATAGAAGGTGACAGAGGACAATTTGACTTTTGGTGACCGGTATGCAACACAATTGAATGATAAGATAACCTGGAGATGTTTTCATTGTACATATGTACCGTGATTTATTGGTGTCACCCCATTAGAATTAATAATAATAAAATATATATATAAAATAAAATAAAATAAAAATTTCTTTTCAGGCCCTGGCTGGGTTGCTCAGTTGGTAAGAGAATCATTCCTGATATGCCAGGGTTGTAGGTTTGATCCCCATTCTGGACACATACAAGAATCAACCAATAAATAAGTGGAACAACAACAACAAAAAAAAGTAGAGACAGAGAAGAAGGAAGAGACTAAGTCTCACTAAGTACCCAGCACTTAGAAACTGTGGGAGGCAGATTTTTCCACCTACTCTGTGTACCAGCGAAGCAAACAAATTCTACCTTCAGAGAAAGAAGCAGAAAGGAGTAGAAGTGAGTAATTGAGAGTTTGGGGAAATCCCAAAGCAACTTTCCGGAATGTCCCCTTGCTGGTCCTTTGAGACTGGTGGGCACATTGCTCTGTTTTCTGCTGAATTATTTCTCTTCTGGTTTCAACACCCATAGGTCCTTCAACTGCCCCTCGTGGATATGATCTGGAACATGGTCCTCATATGCACAGACCTTGGGCGTCTCTGTTCCCTTTGGAGAGGAGCATCTGGAACTCAGCCAGCTGTCAGAGCCAGGGCTGGGAGCAGCTGGGAGCAGAGGGGGGCCAGCATCTTCCTGCTCCTCCATCATGCAGCCCAGTCCCTCTGCCTGTGGCAGCCATGCCACTGGCCTAGTTCACACAAAGCTCACCGTCCACTAAGACAGTGTTAGAATTTAAATAATTTAACAACCGGTTCTCTGCTCTAATATCATTTTAAGTATAAAAAAAATGATATACTGAAAGATAGTTTATTTCTTCGTGCATTTAATACTTAAATAAGAACAATAAAACAAGTACACAAAACTAGATTATGTTATAGGAGTTATAAAATATAAATGAAAGGCCTGACCTGTGGTGGCGCAGTGGATAAAGCGTCGACCTGGGAACACTGAGGTCGCCAGTTCAAAACCCTGCACTGGTTCGGTCAAGGCATATATGGGAGTTGATGCTTCCAGCTCCTTCCCCCTTTCTCTCTTTCTCTCTCTCTCTCACTCTGTGTCTCCTCTCTAAAATAAATAAAATATAAATGAAAAAATTACATAATACCTGACAAAAAAGCAATAAAACTGTTATTTAAGGTATTTTCATACTGCTTCTTGATTAGCATCCTCACTTGCAAATTTTTCACCTATGGACAGAATGAACATTATTATGGGTGCTTAGAATACACTGTTTTGCAGGTGAACATTAAAAAAGAGTAAGGAGCTGGACCAGGCAGTCGCGTAGTAGATAGAATGTCAGACCGGGATGCGGAGGACCCAGGTTCAAAACCCTGAGGTCGCCGGCTTCAGCACAGGCTCAGCAGCTCAAGTGTGGGATTGCAGGCTTGAGCATGGGATCATAGACATGACCCCATGGTTGCTGGCTTGAGCCCAAAGGTCACAGGCTTGAAGCCCAAGGTCGCTGGCTTGAGCCCAAGGTTGCTGGCATGAGCAAGGAGTCAATCGGTCTGCTGTAGCCCCTGGGTCAAGGCACATGTGAGAAAGCAATGAACAACTAAGGTGCCACATGAAGAATTGATGCTTCTCATCTCTCTCCCTTCCTGTCTGTCAGTCTCTTTCTATCCCTCTTTCTGTCCCTCTCTGTCTCTGTCGCAAAAAAAAAGAATAAGGTTGTGATTTCCACATTGGGCGGCTGCCCAAGTGCCCACCTTAGAGAGAACCCTGATTACAAGTGCCATTTTAACAACCAGTTCACCGAACTCAACAAAAAATTAGACATCAGTTCTGCCGAACCAGTGCAAACCGGCTGAATCCCACCACTGCACAAAGACCCCTGTATACTTTATGGCTGCTTTTGTAGAGCTGTATTTTCTCACTCTCCTTTATTTCACTGAAGCAGATCTTTCCAGATGCTTTCCTCTCATGATCTGTCCCTCTCCTTCTGCTTTCATCCCTTCTTCCTCAGACCTCCTGCCTCGGCTGTCTCCTATCACAGTGAAGCCAGGGGAGCTGCCTAAGACACACAGATCTGATTGCCCCGCCCACTGGGTAAGACTTTCCATGGCTCCACTGACCTGTAGGTGAGAGTCCAAAGCCCCGGACGTGGCAGCAGGGCCTTCCATCCTCTGCCCACCCATCTCCTCAACCTGTCCCCCTCCTCCACACCTCACAGACGGCGCTGGGCCATCTCAGCACCTGTTCTCATGACATCACACTTCGGCGCATGCTACTCCTTCAAACCACAGTGCCTTTGTCACTACATCATGGCAGGCAGTGTTGGGGTCAGACAGACCAGGTTTCACTCCACATTCTGCCCACTAGTAGTCTATACCCTTGAGAAAGCCCACTCCCACGCTGAGCCTCTGTTGCCTCAACTATAAATTGGTAATAGGAAATCCACCGTGCTGGGCTATAGTGAGGTTTGAAAGAACAGGTAAAGCATCAAGCCCAATGCCTATTGGCGCCTGTAACGTGCTTACTACACTGCATGCCCACATCCTATACATCTAGAACATTCTTATTCATAAATCAAAACCCAATTCAAGTGTTAGCACATCCATGAAGTCTTTCCTGATTGCTCACTCAGTCCTAGACTCCAAGAGAGCTCCTGCCTCTGACTTCATAGCCACTTACACGTGCTCCTACTCCACTGCCTGTCCCCTGCATGATCACTACCTGCACCCAGGTCTGTCTGAATTCCTCCAGGACACAGCCCTGGCCTGAACTCTCTCTCCAACCTCCAGTAATAAGACCTGGCACACAAAAGAGATAGCAGACGTGTATTTAACTGAATCACACTGAGTTACTCAAATGTTATAGAATTGTCGCTGGCATACTCTCCATTCCTCCCAACTTTTAGAAGTTGTACTTCCTCTCTCCTTAATAACAATAATAATAATCAAACATCGTTGATTGCTTCTTGTGTGCCAGGCCATTTCTGGGTGTGTATCTCATCGTTAACTTGGTTCTTACAAACCCCCTATGAGGAACGCACTGTCATCAGCCTTGTTTCCCAAACAGGGAAACTAAGGCTCCGAAAATTGTGGTACAAGTCCAAAGTCAATCAGCCAGGAGGTGGAGGACCCAAATTTGAGCCCATGTGCTTGGTTTCTAGCACATCTGCCTTTTATTATTTTTTATTTTTCGGCTTTTAAAAATAATTTTAGATTTCTACAAGAGTTGAAAAGATGGTGCAGAGTTTCCATATGCCCTTCACCCTCATCCAATATTAAAGTCTCACATAACCATGGTGTAGTTATCAAAATTAAAAATTAACGCTGGCCTGACCTGTGGTGGCGCAGTGGATAAAGCACTGACCTAGAATGCTGAGGTTGCCAGTTCAAAACCCTGGATTTGCCTGGTCAAGGCACGTATGGAGGTTGATGCTTCCTGTTCCTCTCCTCCCCTTCTCTCTCTCTCTCTCTCTCTCTCTCTCTCTCTCCTCTCTTTCTCTGAAAAATGAATAAATAAAATATATTTTAGAAAAAAAAAATTAACGCTGGTCCGATGTTATTCACTAAACTACAGACATTATTGAAATTTCCCCAGTCTTTTCACTGATGCCTTTTTCTGTTCTGGGACCTCACCTCGCATCCCACGCTGCATGTAGTCGTGATGTTTCCTTAGTTCCCTCTACTCTGTGGCCCTGGCCCTTTGGGAGAGTAGCGGTCTGTTATTTTCTAAAATGTTCCTCTTGGTATTTTCTCTTGAACAGGCTGAGGTTACGGATTTGAGGAAGCTTATCACAGAGGCCCAGTGCCTGTCTCCCCACACAGTATCGGGGCACGTGATAGCAACGCGACTGAGAACTGGTGATGTTAACATTGATCACTTGGTTTCTCTATCGCGAAGTGACTGTTTTTCTGCATTTGCTTTTCGCCGCCACATTCTAATGCTCTCAATCAACGTCACTGGGGCCGGGAATCGTGCCTGCCCAGGCAGGGTGTTCGGAGAAACGAAAGCCCAGAACAAAAGGACTCCAGAGTTGCCTAAGGCAGGGCCCAAGAGTCAGCTGCCCACACAGCATTTAGAACATCAGGACAGGGTATCCCCCCCCTCCACACACACACACACACAGCTAGAATCATATAGAAAGGCTTCCCAGGATGGCAGCGCCTAGGAGGGTCATTCTAGGCAGGGAACCAGCCCCAGCGAGGGCATCCTCACAAGGAGAAGCCAGCAGGGACAGGATCTAAACAAGACGGCCATCGCCAGACTAAAATCCCAAAAAAGGTCATAGCCAGCCCCTGTCTCCAGGCAGGATGACTGAAACCTTCCCAATCCCTTGAAAAGTCTCCACACTTACAGCCTACAAACTCAGAGCATTGGTTTCCAGAATGGAAAAAACTCAAGCCAGGGGAGCATCCCTCATTACTTCCCCCCACACCCCCACATACACCCCCCACACCCCCACCCCACCCTGTGCTCCCACCCAACTTTGCTCCGCCATCCCCCTGCTTCTGGCATTTATCACAACTGCCTTTGCTTCTAGATGCAGGCAGGTGAGCTAGTCTGAGCTCTCCCCCAGCCCACCCCCACCAGACTGCAAGAAGCGTGGGGCCCTGCACAAGCACACACACACCACCACCACTATTCCCCTACCCCAGGCCACCCCCACCCCTGTCCTCCAGGCACTGAGCCCAGGGCCTGACACACAGTAGGGGCTTAGCAAAGCTTACAGAAAGGTGGGAAGAAAGCAGATTCACTCCTGCAAGAAGCTTTAAGAATAGTCTGAAGACATTTGGGGACTCCTATCGCCTTCTGAAGCTCAAAAAATCATTTTAAAAACTGATGAGTGTGAAATTTCAATTATATTCACAAGGAAAGCTAGAGTGAACAGCAAGAAGTGCAGAACAGCAGCTTTGTGTCTAAAAGGCCAAAGGGGCCTGAGAGAAGAGAAAGCAGGGTGGGGACCAGCCTTGAAGCCAGATCCATCTGTTCCCAGAGACCAGCTGCTCATAAACAGACTTGAATTTATAGCCCTTGATAGAGGGTACAGCTCCAGGGACATTAGAGAGCTATAAGCATGGGTAAGTCGATGCCATGAACCAGCTATTAAAAATAATTTAGTGCTCAGAGGCTACAATAATAGAGGTATAACATCCACACAAAAGGAGGTGATAGACCTGTTCTGCTCTGTGCTTGTTAAATCACCATCAGAGAATTGGGTTCAAAAAGATAAAATGGATTTTGTGCAGAAATTGGTCTTAATCGTAAAATGCCTGGACTCAGCCAGTGAAAAAACAGGAAGAGTATTCCAGGTAACAGGATAATGCGTGAAAAATCTGAGACCAATGGTAACTGCGTCTGAGGGATCGAGAGAAAAACCAGAATGCCTGAAAGAAAAAGCAAGTTGCAGCCAGACTGGAAGCTGGAAAAGTGGGTGGTAGCCAAACCCGCAGGGTCTCATAAATCGTATACAGTTTGGATTTTATCTCAAGAACAACAAGAGGCCTAATCTATTCTTTCATATTGGCCAGGGACTCACATTGGGTTCTGACACACACACACACACACACACACACACACACACAAAACACAGAGGGACACCTCATCTCTGTCTAGTAGGGACACAGTATTGGAAGAGCTTCAAGGAAGCCAAAGGTGAGGGGTCCCCTGAGCCTTGACCCTGAGAACACAGCCCAGTGAAGGACGCAGCCGAAGCTTCCGTGTGGTAATCTGCAATCACTTCTGGACTTGACCTTCAGGGATATCAGAAGACCAGCAGCTGGCAGACAGGGCAGCAGAATTACAAGATTTATACCCTTTTTTTATTTTTTATTTTTGAGTGGGAGACAGGGGTAGTGGTTCTTACCCTGCAGAAAACTGGAATCAGAGCTCACCTCTTTCTTGCTGCTGCACTTCCCTTAAAGTCAAAAGAAGTAACCCCTCCCTCCATTCTTCCTATAGTGTGAACAGCCAAGGACCCACAAGGAGGGTACACCTCTCCCTAGGGAGACCAACCACAGACTGTCATCACTCCCTCCCCAGAGGAAGGGGAGAGTCCCACTGCCCACCACTCCTTTCTCCGATCTCCCAGTGGCTGCTGCTGGAACCTCCGCGGCCCATGTCTCCAGAAAGTAGGCGCAGCTGTCGCTGTCACTGCCTCTGCACTGCTGGGAATGGATTCTGCAGGTCCTGCTCCTTTAGCCCCTGGTCAAAGTCCAGGATGGGTATGTCTGATTGGTTCTGAATCTGTGCCCTGACAGACAGCAAGGGAAGCTGGGAGAGTGAGTTTTCAGATCCTCTGCTGAGGCTGTCTGGTTCCCACGGAGACTTAGAAGGTGAAAGAATAAGAATGCTCAAACATGGAAAAGTGGTTCTGATGAAGGGAGACCAACACGTAAGGTATATATGCCCACGGCAGATGGTTTTAACAACTCAGTCCCTAGTACCAAGTTCTGCCCTTTTTAAGCCCCTCGCAGTTTTAAACAGCATCAAGTTCAAGACTAGGGGTGCTAGGGGTTGGGTTGCAAGGCATCTGTGAGGTGCAGAGACAGGGGGGCAGGAGCAAGTCACCACAGGCAAATCCCTGTGAGCCCAGGACTCCATACAACCCAGGATTCTTATGAACCTCTGTTAGCAGCGTAAGGAAGGGATTTGTAGGTTCCACCTGGACAAATCCCCCATGTTTGAACCCAGTGTTCACTCCCAGTGGACCCAGAAGGCCAGAGCCACAGGCAGAATCTATGTGATGAACTGAGCTGCCTCCATTCCCCCCAAGGTAGTCTGTCTCAAAGAATAAACTAAGGCTAAGGGGCACTCTCTGTCTACTCCTTCAGTCACAATCCCACATCAAGACATGGGAAGTTCCCATGAGGCTGACTTCATCCTCTGAGTCCTAGGTTCCTTAGCCCCTTAGAGCAGTGGTTCTTAACCTGGGTTCTATCGAACCCTAGGGGTTCGATGAGTCGGTCTCAGGGGTTCGGAGAAGCCTCTGCCATGGAGGCCAGAATAAAGTAATACCGTAATTTGTTGTGAGTTCATGCACTTTGTTGGTTTTGTTCTTTGAGCAAGGTGATGTTCATGCACGGCTCATTTTGTGCACCAGTAAAAAAACATATACCTATGTCTTGAATTTGGAAAAAAAAATCATATTTTATTTATCACTAAAGAAGGGTTCAGTGAATGCACATATGAAACTGGTGGGTTCGGTACCTCAAAAAAGGTTAAGAACCACTGCCTTAGAGTCTGTTCGTCTACTTCTGCACCCTTCAAAGATGGAAAAACCACCCAACGAGGCCGGGCCATCTGTCATCTGGAAAACTCCTGTACCTTATAAAATCCTTCTGTGAGATCCCAAGTCCAGAGCACCCCACTCGACAACAGCAGGATTCAAAGGTCAATGTTCTGTCCCCATGCCAACAACCTAGGAGGGAGCAGCGTCTGTCCGCCAATGCACTCTCTCTCTCTCTCTCTCTTTCCCTGTCCTTACCTAAGACCAGGTAGAGGCTGGGAGGAAGGGCTACCCCAGGGGAAACATGCTAAAATTAAACCACAATGAGAGCAAATGACTAAAGCTGCCCCCTCCCCCATGATTAATTTAGGACACACCCCACCAGTCACCTCTTCCCAGAAATTAGATGAAAGCCTTAGGGAAAAGGAGCAATCTGTGTTACATAATCACACAGTTGAGACAGCAACCCCCCCCCCCTCTACCCCTCTCCTTTAGCCTAGAGAAATGAAAAATAATAATAATAAAAATAAAGCCAGTCTATTTATGGTTCTGAAAATCAGCAGTTCCAGGCCACATCCGCTAGGGTTGCGCTGAGCTGTAGAAAGACTCCGTGAGATGTCCCCAAGCCTGCCTGCCTCACTGTAGCGGGCAAGTCTCTCGAGAGCTGCCAATATCCCCCCTCTGGCGAGAACACAAGGGCTATTTAGAACAGCTCATTGATGGGGTCAAGGAGAGGAAGCAGAGATTCTGAAGGGCATTTCATGTTGTGAAATCCAGCCAGCGGCTCAGGCTCATCACTCAGCATAAGCCTCACAGATTTATTTATATTTTGCACGAAAGAGGGAAATTACTTAGCTGTAGGAATCAATTCTTCAATCCAATGTTTCTAACTTGGCAATAAATTTATTTCACAATCTCCCTTTTTCTTTTTCGTCTTCTAGCAGCTTAAAGAAATAAGCCACCCCCTGGGAAAGCCCAGGGAAGGGGACATGGAAGGAAGTAAAGCCAGAGAGAAGTGAGACATCAGGCCCGGAAGCCACTCCCTGGGCAGCTGGCTTTGTGGAATGAGCCCTGGAGTTGGGAATCAAGAGACCTAGGTCGCAGACCCTGTTCGGTTACTTTTCTGCTGCATAAGGAACCCTGAGCAAGGCAGAACTCCCTTTCTTAATCCCTGCAGAGGGGACCACTATCCCAGGTCCCACTGAACTGGTCTGAGAAGTAAATGAGAACAGACTTATTTGGGTTTCCAGTCCAGCAACGGCTACCTTACCATGATAGACTGAAGGTGAATTTTAATCTGATTTGATGGGGTGACCCATAGCTTCTCCCTACCCAAGTTGCATAGTCTGTGATGTTACGGAGACATCATCGCTTGCGTGAAGGAACATCCGGACCATTTCCCAAGGCCAGAGACTACCTGGAGCCTCACCCCCACCCCCACAGACAGAGTGAAGTGGGATGTTTGTGACAGCCCTGGCCTCATGCACCCAGAACCCTGGGAGGTCCCCAGCAGCTGGGCAGGTGTGATGAATGGTCCCCGTGGCATGGCACACCTTTTCACCAGAGACAGGCTCGGGCTAGTGCATGGCCGTATATACGCAGCTGCTGGTCAGTGTGAGGCTGTGGTAGAGAAACATTGACATGTCAATTGACGAGGAGGAAGCAGTGTCCTAGGGATGAGGGCCAGGGAAGTGATAGGCAACTTTCTTGCTAAAGATACTTTAAGTAGAATGGGTGAGGATGATCCAGACAGAGGGAAGGCCCAGATGAAGTCAAGGAGACAAGCAGGTACAGGGGTGTGCGGGATGCCCAGGGGTGTGGGGAATGCCCAAGGGATCCTTCAAGGCTTGTGCTGAGTGTCTCCTCTTTGAGGAAGACCCTCTGACCCCTGGTTGTGCTCCTGCTCACAAGGTTACTGCTGACCATAGGCCTGTAAGGTTCCTTCACAGTGGCATTCAAGACCAAATCTGACCCCAGACCATCTTCATTCTCATAGGCTTCCATTCCCCACACTCGGCTCCTACCACCTACCTCCAGGCCTTTGCTCTAGGCATTGCCTCCACCAGGAAGGCCTCCCTGCCTTCCTTTCCATCCATCAAAACCAAAGTATCCTACTAAATCCAACTTCAATGCCCCCTTTCCAGGACACTATCCTAAAGTCTTCCTCCTGAACTGTTCTCATCCTGCCTCCTAAATCCTCAGAACATTTTGCCCTCCTGGGGGTGGGGGTGGGGGAGTCCATGTGTACCTTGTCCTGTTACATCAACATTCATTCAAAACCAAACATTGGTTGAGGGAGAATGTACACATATAGCACATGTGTACAATGGAACACTACTCAGCAATAAAAAGGAACAAATCACAACGTGATCTCAGACAACATGGACCTCAGAAAGAGTGTGCCGAGTCCAGAAAAACAAACATAAGAGCGCAAACTGGGGGAGTCCCGTTATATAAAGTCTTAGAACAGGCAAAATTAATCTTTGGTGATAGACATCAGAATGGTGGCTGCCTTTGGGAACAAGGGCACTGACCAGACAAGGACAGGCAGAACACGGGTATTTTCTGGGGTGATGAAAATATCCTGGTCTGAGCTGTCAAACTCAGTAGCTACTAGCCACATGTGGTGGCTGAGCACTCAGAATATGGGTGTCTGAACTGTGTCATAAGTATAAAGTACACCCTGGTTTTCAAAGACTGGGATGAGCAAAATAACATAAACTATCTCATTAATGAATTTTTATACTGATTACATAGTGAACTGATAATATTTTAGATATACTAAATTAAGTAAATATGTTATTAACATTATTTCACCTGTTTCTTTTTAGTTTTTTAATAAGGCTACTAGAAAGTTTTTTAATAAGGCTACTAAATTACCTATAGAGCTCACATTGTATTTCTTGGAACTGCATCGCTATAAATCCCAATTAAGGTGCTGGTTACATGGGAAGACACGTTTGTCAGAAACTCATCAGAATGTACCCAAAAGGTCTGTGCATGTCACTATGTGTAAATTATACCCCAGTTGTGATGAAATTTCCTGAGCGCCTACTATGTGCTATCAGACACTGTACTAGGAGTTTATAATACTGTGCTATCAAAAAACGTACCCAGTCCTTGTTCAATCTACTTGAAGAAACTGACTTT
Source organism: Rhynchonycteris naso (assembly GCA_037038555.1). Classification (NCBI taxonomy): domain Eukaryota; kingdom Metazoa; phylum Chordata; class Mammalia; order Chiroptera; family Emballonuridae; genus Rhynchonycteris; species Rhynchonycteris naso. The sequence continues at coordinate 209,433,118 of CM072997.1, read as the reverse complement.
AATCAAATAATTGCTCTAAAGAATGATCTGATCTCATTCCCAAGTTAATACAGGTAAGGCAAGAACTCAATTGGACATCTTTGTCCCCTTCGCTGCTAGCCCAGGGAGGGGTGCATGTTAGGTGCTCAGTGAATTCCGATACACAGAGTTGAGCTAATGAATTAGTTAAAATTCACTTTCTGAAACAAGCAAGTAAAGAGAGTTTACCTGGGGAACATTGTTACCTTTGAGCTAGACCAACTAACATATTAGAGTTTTTGTCATTTTGTAAAATTTCCAGGGACAGAGTCTTTCCCTGTTTTTGGTCCACTCCTTTGGGATAAAATCTTAGTACAAGTCATGAAACATTCTGGTCAAATACTCTGAGCCTCCTGGGTAAATACTGTGAGAAGCAGGGTGGTCAGAATTAATCAAAGAAAATAGATTTTCTTCTTTATATTAGAGTGTGTATAAACGAACTACTCTTTTTTCTTAGAGATTTAGAAGGTAAAGTATGTTAGAAATGCCCACACAGAACAGGTGTTTCCCAGCACGGTGGCACACTCATGTAACATTTTAGGAAAGGTTTGTAAGTAGGCCTAGCCGGTTTTCTTTCTAAGACTGCCAGGTATTGGTAGAAGAGTCACTCTTTGCCTACAGCTGGGAGCTCCACAATGTCACCATCCACATATCTTAGGACTAAAGGGGAACCACTCAAGCAGTCCCTGTTTGCTGATGAGGTTTTAAAGGAAGCCACCCCATGACCTGATAGAAGTCATTTAAATGTGTGGATCTATTAGAAACCACTGAAGTGAAAATCCAACTTGTAGCAGCTGCAGGAAAGCTTATATATGAATTCATCTGGGAGCAGTTATTGACTTCTGCTCTGAGCTGAGTCTATGCAGGGCTGACGGGTCCAGGAGACATACAGAAGGGTCGGGCTAGGTCCCTGCCCTCAAGAAGTGCACAATCTAGTGATAGGAGTATAAAGAACATAATCACTGCCAAGTCACAGGTAAGAAGGGCCCAAACAGAGCATTTGAAGAGCATAAGGAAGGGTGAGATTCAGTCCACTCTGGGGGAAGCTGGACAACAGCCTCTGAGTACCTCCTCTGTGCCAAGCACAGTGCTGGGCTCAGGGTCTATGTACATGGCTCCAAACGGTCTCCTGCTCCCTCCACACACCTCACCCCCCCCACACAGCAGCCAGAGAGATCATTTAAAATCACAAATCAGATCATATCACTCTTCTAGTCCAAAATGTCAGTGGCATCCAATAGTACTTAGAATAAAGCTCAAATTTCTTGACATGGTTGTATTGACCAGCTACTAACACATAACAAACCACCCCAAAACAGAGTGGGCTAAAACAACAGTAATGTCTTATCACATGTCTGTAGGTCAGTCGGCTCAGGCGATTTAGGCTCACTGTTCTACGTGTCTTTGAACCACAAGGTCAGTCTGAGTAAGTTTTTCTCATGATGATGGCAGGTGCAAGAGAGCAAGCAAAATACACAAACCTCCTCAAAGCCCAGGCTTGGAACTTCCAGACAAATAGCATTGGCCAACATCAATCACATGGTTGAGCCCAAAGGCAAGGAGCAGTAAAAATACTCCACCACCCACAGTGAGTCGTGACAAGCGTGCAGATCAAGGGAGGGGTGAAGAATAGAGCCAATAATGCAATCCACGATCTACCGTCTACCTGAATCTCCAGATGCACCTTGTATTTTGTCATTCCCTTTCTTTGGTCCAACCACACTGGTCTTTTTCATTTCTGCAAATGCAACAAGCTTTTTCCCATTTCGGGGCCTTTGCAGAGTTCCCCCTCAGCCTCAGAGAGTCTTTTCCTTGGTTTTAGCAAGATAACACTCTTTTATCCTTCTCATCTCCCCTTAAATGTCACTTCCTTAAAAAGACCTTTCATAATGCCCAACTAGAGTCCACTGATAGCATTTACATGGTGCTTTCCATCATGCCCTTCACCAGCTGTGGTTATATTGGGGGTTTTAATTGTTAGTTGTCCTCGCTCCACTGGAGCGTGAGAGCCACAAGGAAAGACAATGTGCCTGCTTTGCTCACTGAATCCCCTTGCACGGTGACTGGCGCATAATAGGTGCTCAGCTCACATTTGCATAAAGTGTCATTGTGGTTACATTTGAACAGACCTTGGGAGAAGTCTTGAAAAGCAGATGGGAGAAGAGGCATTGCAGGCATAAGAAACAGCCTAAGCCAGTGTGGTCCCTGGACCAATAGCATCAGCAACCCCTGCGAAATCATTAGAAATGCACATTCTTAGACGCTGACACAGACCTAGTAAAACAGGATCGTTTGGGCTGGGGCCTGGCAATCTGCGTTTTAACAAGCTTTTTAAATGATTCTAACTCAAACTAATGTTTGAAAACCACTGGCCTAAGCCAGAGGTCAGAAAATTGTTTTCTGTAAAGGACAAGATGGTAAATATTTAGGTTTTGATTGAGGGCCATGCAACCCTGCTACAATTATTCATTCTTCATTCCGCTGTTGGAAAGCAGCCATAGACCATGTGTAAACCCGTGGGTGTGGCTGCGTTCCAATAAAAAACGACCAAAACAGGCAGAGTTGACTTCCGGGCTTTGGTATGCGGCCCGTGGTCTAAGCCAAGGGCTGTGTGTCACCAAGTGCATTATTTAAGCTTACAATCCACATCTCCAGTCAAAGGAGTTAAAATTTCAAAGCTAATCAACTCCTTTTATATAAAAATTCCACTTATTCAACAAATTAGTCAGTGCCTTCTCTGCACCAGGCATTCAACATACAAAAAATGAAGGTGTATGCACAACATTCCAAGAAGGGAACTCAAATTAGCTGGGCACCTATTATGAGCCAGCAACTTCACATATGTGGTTCAATTTATTTCTCACAACAGCCTTACCAGGTGGTAGTATTTTCCCCATTTGACAAGTAAGAAAACTGAGGATCAGAGGAGCAAACTAACTTGTTCTAGGCCACACAGTCAGGAACCAGCAGAGCCAGGAGTCAGACCCTGCCTGACCAACTCCAAAACCAGGGCTGTGTCTCCTAAGTCAGTCCAGAATGGCTGGACCTGTTTTATTAAAGCCAACTTCGTGCCTGACCAGAATTGCCCCCCGCCCTTCTTACCACCAGCACTTGCTCCCTCTGCCCTCAAGAAAGTCAAATGCCACTCGTCCCATCTGCCAACAGAGCCACAAAATGGATCCAAACAAAATTGCCAAGATAGATCACGCTTTCCATTGCATCATGTGCCACTTCTCAAGATGCGAACCAGGGCTCCCCAGGAGATGGAAAGTGTTGCTATTATTTAATAACATGCAAAGTAATTTTTTAGGAGAAATTTGCTCTTTTGGATGAACATTGATTGAATCCCATCTCCTTGACCAGAGAGTTAAATCAAGCCTTTCAGACAGGTGATTGAAATGATGCTAGAAGTCGATTTGGTTTCACTCAAACTAGCCCTTGTGAGGTGGGAGCTAAGAGCTTCCCGCTATCTCAAGAATCATCTAATTAAGGAGAAGCTAGAGCTGTCAGGGAGCCAAGAAGCTGCTTCAGGCCCAATCTCTGGCTGCAGCTGGTCCAGAAGAGGCCGGGTTCTCCCAGGACCAGGAATCAGGGACTCCCACCTCCTCCACCCAGGAGGCTTCTCCTTCAAGCCAGTGTAATGCCTTTTGTTGCTGCAGGTCAGCTTTGCAGAAATAAATGTGCATTTCCTGCCATGACTGGGGCATGAATGTGGGCAGAGCTTTGAGAAGAAACGGGGCTCTGGGAGCACCATGCCAGGAAGGTGACCAGCTCCTAGAGAGGCTGCTCTTGCAGGGAAAACACAGGAGCCACGGAAAAGTCCCCACCCAACATCATTTCTGCACAGAAGCCACTGGTGTACTCACTTCTTCTCCCATCCCATCCTGGCCCATCTGAGACCTGGTCTTAAAGAAGTCCCAGGTTCAATTCCCAATCAGGGCACACAGGAGAAGTGACCATCTGTTCTCCCTCCCTCCCCCTCCCCTTCTCTCTCTCTCTTTCTCTCTCTCTCTCTCTCTTCTCCTCCCACCACCATGGCTCAAATAGTTCGAGCAAGTTGGCCACGGGCACTAAGGATGGCTCCATGGCCTCACCATAAGCGCTGAAATAGCTCACTTGCTGAGCAACAGAGCAGGTGCCCCGATAAGCAGAGCATCACCCTGTAAGGAGCTTGCTGGGTGGATCTCAGTCAGGGCACATGTGGGAGCCTGTCTTTCTGCCTCCCCGCCTCTCACTTAATTTTAAAAAAGCTGGATTAACCAAAGTTGAGTCAGGTGCGGGCCTGGTGGTCCCCAGAGATACAGAGAAGGGACTGGATTGAATGCCCTACCCAGAAAGGGAAGGGGCCTTATTTGTCTCTGTAATCCCAGGATCTCCCCTGTGCAGGTACCAGAAAGAGGTGAAAGACATAGGCCATCAAGAAGAAAATGAACTTAAAAAGTTCCTCAAGCCAGAGCTCAGACTAGAAGCCTGAACGAAGGGGCAATACAGATTCCTCGGCGCCAGACAAAAGGCTCCTAGGTCTGGTCTGGACCCAGGAGCACCCACAACCCATGCAAACTGAGAGACAGCAAGAGGTTAAGCCACCATTGGACGGGAGCAAGAGTCTTGGGCTGCCAGCCAAGAAGCCAGGTTTCCAGCCCTAGCTGTGGGCTCCGCACAGTCTCTCCGGGGCCTCAGTCTCCTCCTGGGTGAAATCAGGTGGATGAGACCATCTCCAAGACACCATCGCATATGTCCTCTACCATCGCCTCTCCTGCAGATAGCTGGTCTCTTGATATAACCCCCTGTCTGGCCAGAATGTTCTACGGTGACCTAGGAAGCCCCCGAAGGAAGATGAGAGACACGAGAACATGCATCAGGAGCTGATGGCAACAGTAGAGCTGAGAGGGACAAGGGGCAAGGGGGAGAGGGGTCCCAGCATCCACATCCCCTCCACCCTCCCATCGGAACACCAAGTCCACAGTCAGTCCTTAAAGAAGTCCCAGGTTCAATTCCCAGTCAGGGCACACATCTTGTCACTTCCTGACTTATCCCTCATGGTGCCCATCCTGACTTTTATTTATTTTTATAACAAACACTTATTAGAGAGCTGGTATGTGCCAGGCACTATTTTAAGGGCTTTATGAATGTTAACAACCCTATGAGAGAAGCACTATTGTTAATCCCATGTTACAGATGATAAAACTGAGGCACAGAAGATCAAAGAATTTGCCCAAGATCAGCACAGCTTGTAAGCGGCAGAGCCAGGATTCCAATATATGTGCTTCCTAAGGGCAGGACTTAGGTCTGTTTCATTCACAATTTAGCACATAGTAGGTGTTCAATAAATTTATTAATTCTACAAGTGAATACTAGAAGTCAGGATGGCTGATGTGGGCTCAAACTACCACCAAAGAGAGCTGCTGGAACCACTGCTGTGAGGAGTCTTCCTGACCCTTCTGTACCCTGGGCTGGGATCTCCCCAGGCTCTGAGCTATGAGAAGACCTCAGAAGGATCTGAGAGTCAGGTTTGAACCCTCACTGGGGTCTGTAGGAATAGGAGCTTCTGCCTTCCTTTGGCTTTCCCTCCCCCGCCCCCCGCCTCTGTGGTTGGAGACTACAATTAATTATGCCATGTAATTAGATAAAGAATATTCATTTTTCATTAATGATGGTAAACTCTTGCTCTGTGGCCGAGTTCCCTATGTTTTAATTAAGCAGGGCTCCTGAAAGCCGCGTGGCTCCTTCGTGAGGGCTCCCTCTTATAATGAACAGTCACTTAGAATTTTAAGAAGTGAAGAACTCCTTCCCCAAGTTAATTACCTCAAAATTAGCTTAATCACAGCTCATTTAAACTTATCTAAACAACAGTGCAAGGAGTTCCAGGAAACAGAGGTTCTCACTTTGCTTATTAGAGTTTTAAAAAGTAATAAGAACATAAAAGTCCCTTCTGGTGAGCAGTAGTGGCCCTGTGCATGGGCTGAGACATGCTCCCAGAATCAGAGTTCAGCCAGGAGCTCAGACATTCGGCCTCTTCCTCGGCCATCAGCCCATCTATGGCTGCCTGAGTCCTTGGGGGGCCAGGGGCACTGCTGAGGACCCTGGCCTCAGACCTAGTCCCTGACTGTCCCTCCCAGCCCAAACACCCCATACTTTCCCATTTGTTCTCAAGTCCAGTGGCACCTGGGGGTTGTGGCCAGGTCTGGCTGCTCCCGACTGGACGTGTACAGACGAGAGCTTCTGCACAGAGGATATAACCAGACCTTGAAAGATCACAAGCTCTGGGGACCAGAAATTTCATCTGCAACTCTCTCCCACCCAGGACAGCACCTGGCACCCAATAGGCATTCAGTAGGCATTTATTAAATGAATCAATAAATGAATGGCCAGTTGTATGGCCCTAGAAGACAGAGCTAAGATCAGTAGAGAAACTGCCAGATTTTAGCTCCCTACAAGAATAGGACTATCTTCCCAAAAAAGTCATCCTAGGCTGTCCTGGAAGAACATTTATGAGGGTGAAATCCTAAGAATCTCATTTAATCCAGAAGCATAAGGATGATTATTATCCTTATGTCACAGGTGGGAGAACTGGTACAAAGAGATGCTAGAACATGCCCGAGGTCACATTCATAATAAAAAGAAAAGCTTTAGCCTGACCAGGCAGTGGCACAGAGGATAGAGCATCAGCCTGGGATGCTGTGGACCCAGGTTCAAAACACCAAGGTTGCCAGCTTGAGTGCAGGCTCACCAGCTTCAGCCCAGGTTGCCAGTTTAAGCGTGGGATCATAGACATGACCCCCTGGTTGCTGGCTTGAAGCCCAAGGTCTCTGGCTTGAGCCAGGGATCACTGGCTCAGCTGCAGCTCCCCCCCCCCAGTCAAGGCACATAAAGGAAAGCAATTAATGAACAACTAAAGTGCTGTAACTATGAGTTGATGCTTCTCATCTCTCTCCCTTCCTGTCTGTCTGTTCCTGTCTATGCCTCTCTCTCTCCCTCTCTCTTTCTTTCTCTAAGAAAAAAATAAATAAAAAACTTTAAACCCAGACTGTTGGGCTTCTCTAAGGAGTAAGTTGCCCAGCCTAGGGGTATGCAAGCAGAGACTGGAAGCCGACAGGCCTGAGGATGCTGTAGAGGGGAGCCCTTGGTGAAATGAAAAAGAGGAGAACCTAGCTGCTGCATGGCCCCCTGTTGTGTCAGAGGTTGGAAAGATTTGAAGCATCAAGGCATCTCCACCTGCCCTAGGAACACCCAATCCCACCCTGGGGGGTTAGAAGGTATCTGGAGCGAGCCCTGCAGATAAGCCCCAGCCCGCAGGGACTGGGCAGGCCAGTGGGAGGCTGCAGCTCTCTGTCCTCCTAGAACTCCCGGGACCTTCCAAGTGGAGGAGGCTGGAAATTATTTATCTGCATCCTCTGTTCCACACAATTGGCTTTTCTTTGCCAACTCCCTGTTGGGGTGGAATGCACAAAAAGCCTGGAAGGAGCATCGAGCCATCATAAAAGGCTTCCAAAAATAAAGAGGCCCCATCCCTGCTGTAGAAATAATTAGCTCTGGCAGCCCCACACTCCCCGTCCCTTCTGCCCAGTCCCAGGTCACCCTGGCTCTCCAAAAGACCCAGTAGCTCCCAGCAAGGGTCCAGGACCCAGAACTTCCCAGGCATTACCTGTCCCCTCCTCCATCTCCCCTGCCCCCAGGAGAGGTGGCCACACTGCTGAGACACCGTGTAATTCCGGCTGCCACTGCCCTAATTATACCCCATGGTCCTCCCGCCAGCACCATGCACCCCATGCTGCCTGCATAATGGACCTTTTTTTAAAAGACACTCTCTCCTTTTCACAGCTGCCTTTTGAAGGCGAAAATTTCTCACACAATGTTGCTTAATGACAGCTCGCCCAGTGATTCCCAGCTTCTAGCCCCCTCCCTCCCTCTCTCTCCCCTCCTTTTTTTACTTGATAATCATCATAATTGTCATAATGACCCTGAAGTTAAAGAGAACTGTACATAGGACATTTCAATCAATTATGAAGTGACCTAATAAAAGGTGAGAATGGTCTGTGCGAGGAGGCTGCAGGGAGGGGAGGCAGACACACAATCCCACAGAGGCAAGTGCAAGCACATGCTGGCACCCACCTGCACACACACTGCACCACACACGCATGCAACAGGCCCTGAAGGCTGACAATAAGGGAGTCGGAGACAAGCACAATTTCCTCTTGATGCCTCAGAACAAAGGGCAAGATCAGATGCTTCTGGAGAGACCCAAAGAGCTCTCCCACCCCAAACCCTATCTATAATTAGCAAAAACCCCTCCTCCCTGGCCAACACAGCGCAGAGAGCCTCAGTGCACAGCGTGCAGGTATTAGAGGCTGCTTCCCTAAATTTGGGTCTCTGTTCAGCCCCTCTCTGGCTCCCTGTCTAATCTCTCCAAGCTTCACCATATTCACCTGAAAAATGGGATAGTACACTGACCCGCCATAAGGTTCTGGTGAAGACTAAATGTTCTGGCCACATTATCTCAAATAAAATCTCTCTAGGTTAATCTCTCTCCTAGTGTAGTGATGTCTTCCCTTCGCAGCATTTTGCTCACCCCCCGCCACTCTGACTATCAGACAGATCCTCGAGGGTGGCTTTATTCGCAGGTAGAGCAGGCAAGGTTTAACAGCACAAACTCCAGAACTAAACTTGCCGAGTTCAAATCCTGATTTCACCACCTACTAGCTGTGTGACCATGAGTAAATTACTTAACCTAGCTGTGCCTCCGTGTTTGACATCTGTAAAATGGGGATAATAATAGTACTCCCCTTCAGGATTGTGAGAATTAAATAAATTAAATAATATATATTAAATAAATTATATATCTTTATAATATATATCAATACATATTAAATAAATAATATATATATTATTCATAAAGTGCTTAGAGTGATACTGGCTTATAGTAAGCACCGTGTTGTTTGTGGTAACTGCCTTATTCCAAACACCTCTCAGGACTAAGAGTTTAGTACGCGGTCAGCATTCAATAAGTTTTAGCTGTTATCGTTTTCCTCACCCTTATTATTACTACCAGGTACAGTTGCCACCTTTCCCATTTTGTCAGAGATAGCTGTCCCCATTGCTCAGATGGGAGGTTGAGCCCAGAGAGGCTTTCCAGGAATTGCTCACTGGATTGGGGCAGACAGAACCTGCCTCTGGCCTCCTGGCCTCAGTACTTCCCCTACTCAGAGGCCTTGCAAGCAGCTGGCTCCAGAGGTGTTTAATAAATGGGCTGAGGCTCCACTAGACACCTCCCCAAATCCAGGGCTCAAGTCTGCTTTTGATGTGTTGGGGCCTCATAGGAGTGGGCTCTGAGCCATCTGCCACCTGCCTGGGGTTGTGGGTGAGAGCTCAGCCAGCAAACAGCAGAAGCAGGTGCGAGAGTTTGTGTTCCCAGTGCCTGGGCCCACTGTCCCTCCTAGAGGGAGGGCTGGGAGGACAGGCTCATGCCCCAGAGTCCACGACCACCTACCTGTCGGACACAGCACCCCCACCCCCCATGCCTGACTCTGGGAAGCATGAGCCATCAGCCCCACTGGGGAAATAACCAATCAAGAGGCCAACCCTTCAAGCAGAAGGTGGTGAGGTCTTAGCCAGAGCCTTGTACCAGGACCCACAGGAAAGTTCTAGATGGGTAGAGTCCCTTTAACCAAAATGAATAGATCGGCTCAAAGCAGATAAGGTCAAAGTGGGATTAAATCTGTAAATGCCTTAGAAAAATATTTTAGTACCATCCCTTCTCCTTCTTATGAAATTCAAAATACAATTTGATTTTTGGAAATGACACAAAATGTACAGGAATTGCAAAAGCAGTGTGTGCAGTAGTCAGGGGGTCAGGGTCATGGGCTCTGGAGCCAGTCAGCCTGAGTCTAAAGCCTGACTTTGGGTAAGTGATTTGAATTTCTGAGCCTTGGTTTCCTTATCTTTGAATGGAGGATTAAGCAGATGATATAAAGTACACTAAGTCCTCACTTAACATCATCAATAGGTTCTGTGACTTTAAGCAAAATGATGTTCTAATTTTACCATAGGCTAATTGATATAAACAAGAGTTAAGTTGCTATAACACCTCATCGTTAAAACGACATCTGAGGAGCTGCTGTACTTAGGACAAAACCTGTCACAGAATGAAAGCCCATTAAAGGTGATTATCATCATGCATTTTTAAATTAAAAGATCTGCTTTCCAGGCCTTCCGATTGCAAAAATCTGGACAGATTCATCAGAGCTCGGGGCTTTTACCCTCTGTGCTGTCGGCTCCGTGTCTGCCCAGCATGTGCTCAGGTTTACCCATGGAGTATAATCACCCCCACCAGCACCACCACGACCCTCTGAGACCAGCAGCTGCCATGGTACCAGAACCAGAGCCACAAGGAACTGGGGAAGGGGGGCATCAGCAGATCCCCTGGGTTCCGGGTTCAGTGTGCAGTCACTGAGGAAGGGCAAGGAGTGGCAGGAACAAAGCCTTTCCTAGACAAGCAAAGGGATCAGGCAGGTTCCCACAGTGGGGGTCCAATGGGGGCCCATTTGCCAGAACCAAGCATAGGAGCACAGAGGACTTAGCTCTATCTTGAAGTGCAGGGAAAATCAAATTTTTATAGTCACCCTTGGAATGCTATAGTAATTAAGCATTCAGAAGGAGAGCTATCTGCTGAGAGCAGCTTCTGATTTGCCTTCTTAGCTAGCTATATTTCTAGGAACCATTCTTCCCTGCCTGGCACAGGGCTGAACTGGGGCTCCTGACAGCCCAGCCATGTGGGTTTCCAGCAGCCACGACCCTGTGCCCTCCCCTGATGGGGCCAATCAGAGTCACTCTCCAAGAACTTGGAGTGGGAACAGAGGAGTGTTCAGCTCCCTCTGGGGTGTTTGGTGTTGTTCTGTGTAACCCTCAGAGCGGCAGGGTCCAGTTCTCTGTCACGTGGACCAGAGAAGCCAAGGAAGCTGATTTGCAGAGAAGGATAAAGGTGAAACAGAGTCACAAAGATTTGCAGAGGAGCAGAGACAGATAGAGGTGCTGGTGGAACTCTAGCTGGCAGTCCTGGTCCTGTCCCAGGACCAGCTCCCTCCCTTCCGGAGCACTCAACATTCTTCCAGCAAAGTTCTCTCAATGACTGACCTACTTGGTGTAGGTTTCTTACCATCAGCCAAGACACTATCAGGTTTCTCTGCCACCATTAATCCTAAATTTTACCACGAATTTAGTAACAGTGTATGCATCAGTTTCACACGCCTCCCACTTCCAGAAACAAAATGTAAGGAAGGGGAGGGGAAGCATTTCTTATGCTATCTGTACAGATGCCTCTGCCCCGCGTGGCCAGTCTTGCCTTGGTTCTACATTCAAAGAAACACAGTCTGGCAGCCAAAAGCAATTAAAAAGGAATCCCAGTCTTCACTTGAATCTCTCAGAGCATTGTAAAAAGGGATCCCGTTCAAACCCTGCAGACTCTTAAAAAACCCTTTCCTCTCTTCTCTTCCTTTCCCCAGAGCCTCTCCTCCTCCAAACCTTGACATCCTTGCCCTTACACTCTGGCTCTCTCAGCCCTCTGGTCTCTTCCCCGCCCTACTTCTTTCTCAGCAATTCCTTACATCAGTGTTTGAGGCTTGGGGCTTTTTTGTTCTCTCCTCTGTCCCTTACCTCCTTCTTCTACAACAAAAGAGAACCTGCCAGGACCCTGCAGCCAGAGGCAGTCAGTCCCACCTCTCTACTTGGTTCACTCCTGATTCAAAGAAGCTGAGAAGAAGTGCTGTGCTCCTTAGAGGGCAGTGGAGAGAGGACATGGGGCTGGAGGAGAGAGAGGTCAGGCTGAGGGCATCCCAATTCAGCCAGTCTTGGCCATCCCCCTTTGAGAATCTTTTTTTTAATTTTTTTATTTTTCTGAAGTGAGAAGTAGGGAGGCAGAGAGACAGACTCCTGCATGAGCCTGACTGGGATCCACCCCGCATTCCCACCAGGGAGTGATGCTCTGCTCATCTGGGCATTGCTCCGTTTCAACCAGAGCCATTCTAGCACCTGAGGTGGAGGCCATGGTGCCGTCCTCAGTGCCTGGGCCAACTTTGCTCCAATGGAGCCTTGGCTGCAGGAGGGGAAGAGAGAGATAGAGAGAAAGGGGGGGGGGGGAAGGGTGGAGAAGTAGATGGACTTTTCTCCTGTGTGCCCTGGCCAGGAATCGAACCCGGGACTTTCACATAGAGGGTCGACGCTCTACTACTGAGCAAACTGGCCAGGGCTGTCCCTCTGAGAACCCCAGAGACTCTATTCAATGTCCTAGGGGCAGCGTCTCATCTTCATCTCTACCCAGGGCACATAAATCCAGAGTCCCCAACTCCCCTCTGACCTCCAGAGTCCCAGTGGCCCCACCCTTGTCCCCACTTACACCAGGTCAAATGCATACATCTCTCTGATTCCCCTTCCCTTCCACCCAGTGGACATCAGTCCAAGAGCTTCCCACAGGTCATCTCTCCATCCACTGGCATAGTCCACCCAGGCCTCCTCACATCCATTCACATCCACGGTGACTACCAAGAAACTTCATTTCTTTAATATGACCTTTTCTCCTTTCTTTATTTTTTAGTTCAAACTGGCCTCACCCAGTACCCTGACTCACCCACCTCCTTCTCCCTTGCACAACCACTCCCTTAATCATCAAGCCCTCAAGACAATGAGGTTCTGGTTGGCACCAAATAATCTCAGGAACAGAGCCTCTAGTCTGTTGACCCCTGAGACAGAGTTTTAGTCAAATGAGAAATAACATCTAAGCCTCAGTTGTGTTTTAGCTCCATATCCAGAAAAGTAGCAAAACCAGACAAAATTACTCCATGGCTGACATCGGGACCAGATGCACTGACCAACCACCGCTACCCTAGCACAGACCAATAGATAGAGACCACAATGCTGACCCTGACCCTAACTTCCCCAGTCCCCATAATTAATAACTTTTCCCCTATATAACCCATCTCCTGGAAGCCATCAGGGTCCTTGGTCTTTGAGCATGAGTTCACCTATGTCTCCGGGCACAAGCCACTTCCTAAAAATAAACCTTCACTTTTTTTGTTGCAAATTTCTCTTAGTGTCTTATTGGGGTTTGATGCACACAGGTGAACGGGTCCCTTTAGTCCAGTAACACTATCACATCACTGGAGCAACAGCCTCCTACCAGCTCCTTCCTGCTAACACCATCCAAACTCCCAGGCAGCACCCTGCCATCTCTCAAGCAGGTGCATGCACAAGCACACATGCACGCACATGCACACACATGCACGCACATGCACGTACAAGCACACATGCACGCACATGCACACACATGCACGCACATGCACGCACAAGCACACATGCACGCACATGCACGCATGCACACACATGCACGCACATGCACGCACAAGCACACATGCACGCACATGCACGCACATGCACGCACATGCACGCACAAGCACACATGCACGCACATGCACACAATGAAGACTGACCTTCTTCCTTCCAGAAACATCACTTCTGTTTTTCTCTTCCAGGGGCTCCCCACTGCCTGGTAGATAATTTGCCCTTTCCTCTCCTTGGCGTTCAAGGCCCTCCACAGCTTGCCTCTTCCTTCTACCCAACCTTCCCTCCCACCTCCCTGACAGCATGTTGACCCCACTCAGCTTACTTGTCACCTTTGGGAAAGCCTTTACTCAGCTGGATCCCATCTATAATCATCTGTAATATCACCTGCACCTGTAGAAATACAGTCCCAGCCTACAGGGTCCCTAAGCTCACATTCTGTTCTTCAAGCACATACATGTGACTGAAGGACTTCCATTTCTCCATGGCATGTCACTCCAACTGTAAGCTCTGCAGGCCCAGTGCTTGGTTCTACACTTCAAAAACTACAGAAAGAAAAAGAAAGAAAGCAAATCACAGAACAATAAGTCTAGCATAACTTTATTTTTGCAAAAACAAATAAGCAACCAAAAAACTCACGTGGGTATGTGTATATAGGTGAGTAGAGGTGTGTGTGTGAGTGTGTGTGTGTGTGTGTGTGTGAGTGCACATGCATGCAGACACATACAGAAAAAAGGTCTAGAAAGCCACACGTCAAACCTTGGACATTGATTTTCTCTGGAGGGATAAAGAGACCCCTCTTTTACTCTATATTCCCTGAGTGCTTGCATTTGTTACTGGCCCAGCTCCAGCACCGCTCACAACAGCCAAAACGTGAAACAACCCAAATGTTCATCAACGGACGAATGTCCACACAATGGAACGTATTCAGCCACGAAAAGGAATGGAGTACCGAAACATGCTACAACATGGATGAACCTTGAAAATGTCATGCTAAATGAAAGTGGCCAGATACAAAGGTCACATGTCGTATGGCTCCATTTAAATGGAATTTCCAGAAGGGGTAAGTCCAGAGACAGAATACAGATTGTTGGTCTTCAGGGACTGGGAGGAGGGCAGAATGGGGGCCAACTGCTTAATGGGTGTAGGGTTTTCTTTTGGGGTGAAGGAAATATTTTGAAACTAGATAGAAGTGATAGTTGCAGCCTGACCAGATGGTGGCGCAGTGGATAGAGCATTAAACTGGGATGCGGAGGACCCAGGTTTGAGACCCCGAGGTCACCAGCTTCAGCGCGGACTCATCTGGTTTGAGCAAAAGCTCACCAGCTTGAGTCCAAGGTCGCTGCCTCGAGCAAGGGGTTACTTGGTCTGCTGAAGTCCCGCAGTCAAGGCACATGTGAGAAAGCAATCAATGAACAACTAAGGTGTCAAAATGAAAAACTGATGATTGATGCTTCTCACCTCTCTCCGTTCCTGTCTGTCTGTCCCTATCTATCCCTCTCTGACTCTCTCTCTCTGTCTCTGTAAAAAATAATAATAATAATAATAAATAAATATATTTTTTTAAAAAAAGAAGTGATAGTTGCACAACATTGTGAGTGTACTAAATGCCACTGAAGTGTTCTCTTTAAATGGTTTGTTTTATGTTATATGAATTCTGCCTCAATTCGTTTTGTTTTTAAAGCCAGCACCCTGGTGGTGACAAGGGTTCTGGGTTGGAGGGGACAGAGCAGTGGTCAGCAGGCTGTGGAGAGGCAGCAGGAAAGAGACCACACAGCCAGAAGGCTGTGGGGACAGGCAGGTGAAGGACGAGTGTGGACAGCTAACAAGGAGGGCTGACCCACATTATCATCAGGTGGGGATCTAAGGGAGGGGGTACGGAGCTTGAGGAGGGGGAACACCAGCTTTACCCTGCTTCAGAGAGGGTCAGAAAGAATGAGGGCAGAGAAAAGCCCTGAGATACAGAGGTGACAATGGCCAGCAAAAGAGCAATCAGAGGATGTTCTTGACAATCCCCATGTCTAGAAAGACTTTGTCCTGAACACACCAGCAGAAGGGCAGACTCGGCTGGTCCCTGGGGGCAGATCCCAGCCAGAGAGCACCCTGCTGCTCTGCCTGAGCCAGGCAGGAGGCCAATCGCAGCCAAGTCTTCCTTCCCTGAGGTCCCCACCCAGCACCAGGACGAATGGAACAAAGCTACCCACGTGGCTCAGGGAAGAGAGGCAGCTCCCCTCCCTTGAGTCTCCCATTCTGGCCCATAACACAGTCAAGAAGAACCTGGGCCCTCAGAGAGCAAGAGCTTTTCATGGGGAGGAAAGGGAAAGGGCTCCAGAAGGACCCTCAGAGGTGACCTAGGACTACCTAGGACTACCCTCTGTGAAAAGAATGAGGATGCCTCAGGGACAGGGAGAAAGACAGGGGCGAGTCTTGAGGGAATGCTACACAGCCCAGAGGTGGGAGGTCGGCAGCTGGGGACACACTCGTTCATTTTATAAATATTACTGAAAGCCTCTGGTGCCTGAGGTCCTGGAGACAGAGGTCCTTGCCTTCCTGGAGCACACAGCGCTGAGCTGCATGAACGGAGGCCGAGCTCAAGGGAGGCAGAGCTAAAAGGCAGTCCAACCTTTCCAACAGAAGCAGTTTGTACCTACAAGGAGCCCTGGGGTACGTGTCCTTTCCTCCACTCTGCATGTGCACAAGGGTGTCTGTTGCGTGTTCCCCCGGCTTCTTCTAACCTACAGCCCCACCCAGTCCCACAGGTACATAGCAGATGCTCAAGGCAGATTTGAGGACATAGTACAGTGTCATGACTGGGCATCTCACCTTTGAATCAGGACTGTGTGCAAATCCTACCCCTACCCCTCACCCTGGATGTTCGATCTTGAACGGCTGTCCTTGTTATTGTGCTTTTGTCATGGTTCGGTGGTCCCATCTCACCCAGGGTGAAGGGGACCCCTCTCCTGAGAGATTAATAGGAGATCCTATAACCTTCCTTCTCCCACTGCAGGGGAGAGCCCTATGAGGGCCTCTGATCACCCCACCTTATACCATCTTCCCTCCCTCGGACCCTCCCAGGGTCATCACATGTAAGGATGAGTAGGGGACTGAAATCTAGCCCACACTTTGTTGCCAAGCCTGGGCCCCATACTGGCACAGGCTGAAATCCCCTAGAGGAAAATCTTTCCTAATTTGCCCAAAGCCACCATAGTGAGCCATGGAGGCCCCAGCCCAGCCCAGGCCTGGCCAGGACAGAGGACATCAAAGTATGTCCTTGTTTGAGACACAAAGACCGACAACACATTCCAGGAAGAGCCCTGGTCTCTTGAGCTTGTTCTGAAGCTCATTATCTGAACTCACAGTCCCCATGTGACCCAAAGAAACCCCATCCCATGGCACATCCTCAGGACCAGGCCAACCTGCCCTGACCCACAAGACTCACAGGCAAGAGCTGTCATGGGCATGCAGAGGGGGTTCTCCAGGAGCCCAAACTTCCTAGCATCAAGTGCCCCCTCACTCCAATTGTCCAGGACAGGGCTGCCCCCCACTGAACTGTTGGCCTCTCAAGGGCAGGGAGTGTGTGTCCTTCATCGCCTGGTCTCTAGTGCCCTTTACATGGTCAACTCAGCTGAAAGGGTAGGCCCCGGGGCCAACCTGAGTTCAAACACTGTCTCCACCACTATTCGTGGTGTGACCCTGGGCTCACCTCTTTGAGCCTTGCTTTTGTCACCTGTAGAACACAACTAATAATTTTATTCATCTTTTAGGATTGTTGTGGAGATTAAAAGAAATTAATATCCAGTAATTAGCACCAAGCATAGCACATAGTAAGTGCCCAATAGAGCTTAGCTATTATTATTATTACTATTATTACTAGCATTGCTTCAGCCCACATGGACTGCTAAACTTGATTTTACAAAATCATAGTTTCTCGTATTCAGAAAAGCCTCATTTTCAAATAAGGAAACCGAGGCTCGGGCACATTAAGAGACTTGAGCAAGGTCACAACACTAGCGAGAGAGACTAAACCAAGTCTAGGAGGCGAATTTCCTACATCTGGGCATTTCTCCCCTGGCTTCGGTTCAAACATAGTTTTGTTGTTTTGTTCAACCTCCCCGTGTGGGTGCACAGGAGCACGTATTGTGCTTGTGTGTGCCTGTGCGTGAACGTACACAGGTCTGAGAGGGCGTGGGGCTTGGTTGTGTGTTTCTGAGCATGCTCAGGTGTGTGCACTCACATTTGTGTGGGTGACTGTGTCTCCACGTCCATGTGTGCTGGCATGTGGGCAAGTGTGAGCATGCGTCCTTGTATACATGTTAATGTGATGCCCACAGGAAGGTTCTGCTGTGCGCATGTCTGTGTGTATGACTGAAGGTGTGTTTCCTTCCCAGGTGATGGTCAGATCACTGAAGGCAGGGCTGTGTCCTTCACTTCTTGGTATCCTCCCTATGCCTGGCATAGTGCCTGGCATGCAGCCTGACTCAATAAACACCAGTGGAACTTAAGGGGGCATATGTCTCCACTGTAGAGTGGAGAGGATTTTCACTTGTTCACTGGTCTCTGCTACTGAGCTCAGCAGTTATAGGAGGGGGCACTCCTTCGGGGTTCCATGCAGCAGGGCCATCCTGTGCCTTCCCTGAATCAGGCAGTAAGTGTAAAACAGCTGACTGGAGCCATCCCCTGGGGGCCAGATGAAGTGGGTGCCCACGGACATGCCTCCAGCCAGAGGGTGGTTGCTTAAGCGGCAGTAAAGGAAACAAAAGATGAAATACATCAGCCATTGGCAGCTGTAAAAAGAGCAAAATCGCTCAGCAGAAAGCCGTGCACTATCCATCATCCGGCCCTTCTCCACTTCAGCTGCCAAAGCAAGAGGGTTTTTTAATGCCCTCCAATTCATTTGCATTCGCACTGCCACTCTTTCATGGTACCAGGGGTTGCCAAGGAGATCCGAGCAGTTTTTTAAAGACGTTGACAAACCATTTCTACCAGGGAATAAAAGTTTTTGGGGGGAAAAGGAAAAAGAAAGTTTACCAAAGTAATGCATTCTGTCTGCGGAGTGATGGGTAAGTGATTCGGCAGATGTATTAGCCCCATAAAATTGAGCAAGGAGTTTGGCCCAAATGTGCTCTGTACTGGTGAGATGAACAGTTCATTCACTCTGTAGCTAAATTGAGACCCAAAGCTTTGCAAGAGAGTCACTGAGAAGAGCTTCAAAAGCAGCCTGTATCTTGCATGTGACTAGGGCTTATGACCCCTGAGACACATACACATTGTCAAGGTCTCTGGACCATGCGGGCCTCTACAGGAACCACCCCTGGCTTTGAAAGTGCAGCAAACAGTAAAGGATTTAGCAGAGGGATATTCTCTTTTCCTTCCATGGGTCGGAGAGTCTAAGTAAATGGTCTGGTACAAACATCACATTCCTTTACCATCCCTTACCCTCTTGCAACACTTGACTAAGCACTATCACATGACCTGGTTTTGCAATCAAACTCTGGCTTCATGACCCTGGGCAAACCCTTTCTATAGTCTAGGCTTCAATTTCTGCATCAACCAAGTGAACACATTGGTCTGAATGTTTGGTCTACTAAAGCAGTCAGGTATTATCCCCACATTACAGGTAACTGAGGATCAGGGAAGGGAAATTGCTTCTCTAAGACTACACACCTGGTAATGGTAGGGGCAAGATTTAAACATAGGCTTCCTTATTCTCAAGTAATGACTTTCTCCTCCCTCCCTTTCCACATTTATTGAACACGTGCTAAATGTCAGGTAATTGTCCACTACCTCCATGCCTTCCTGGAACCTGGGGCAAGAGGGAGGGAGAGAGGGAATAATGGCAGGGCTGCAGACTTCACCAAAAGACCTTCCAAACAAAAGAGCATCAAGTCCTTTGTCCCCACTTAATCTCAAGTGAGATGTTCCAGGTCCTATCTCAGTCCTAGCTTTATACTCCATACAGATATATACACATGAAGACATAGTAGACAACTTCTGAATGTATTGGTCTGACCAGCACCAGAAATATCTCTCTGCCCCCAAAGTTGCTGTTGAACATTCCCACCATTAGTCACACCTATGGGCCAAGGCACTGATTGTTAGGGTACAGTTAAAATTCAAATGACAGCTTACTGAAGGAACACAATAACTCACAATTATCTATTCTGCTTTTCCCACAAGTGCTGGAAGGGATATATAAGGGACAAAGGTCTTAAAAAATACAGAGAGATCAAAGCACCCATGATGGATAGCTGAGTATATACAGGATGGGGCAAAAGCAGGTTTACAGTTGTTCATATGGAAAAATAATACAATAATTAATATACAATAATACAAGAATAAATTCTGTGTTTTGGCCCCGGCTGGTGACTCTGTGGATAGAATGTTAGCCCAGCATATGGACACCCTGGGTTTGATTCCAAGTCAGGGCACACAGGAGAAGCGACTATCTGCTTCTCTCCCCTTCCTTCTCCCCCTTCTCTCTCTCTTCCCCTCCCACAGCCAGTGACTTGATTAATTTGAGCATGGTCCTAGTTGCTGAGGATGGCTTGGTTGGTCTGAGCATATCACCCTTAGGTGCTTAAAATAGCTTGGTACTCGAGCATCAGTCCCAGGCAAGGTTGCTGGGTGGACCCCGGACAGGGTGCATGCGGTAGTCTGCCTCACTATCTCCCTTCCTCTCATCTAAAAAAATAAAAATTCTGTGCTTCACATACTCACAACTATAAACCTATATTTGCCCTACCCTGCATATAGTGTTGGTGGAAAAAGAAAGACTAAAATAGGGAAGAGGGTGTCCAGGCAAGGGGGTCAGCATTCTGGCAGCAGAAGCAGCTCATCATGATGGTCATTATTTTTTGAGCTCTTACTATCTTTCACCTTTGACCTGTTTTATCTCATTTGACCTTCACAACAACACACTAGGAGGTCATTTTAATCACCCTTTTTACAGAAAATGAGATTCAGAGGTTAAGTGACATGCCCAGAGTCATAACAGCTAGCAAGTTACAGTACAGCCAGGATTCAAGTCCTACAATCCAATTCAGTACCTAATTACAGCTTTTGACAACTGATTGCATAATCACATCATAGAATCATAGTTTGTGGCAGATGCTTGTGCCCTGCCCATATCCTCTAGAAACTCTCTGTGCCTGTGCTACAAACTCCTTCCCACAAGCATTTCCAAAGTTAATTTATAGTCTTCCCCTTCTATCCAGTAACTCTTGTATCCCTCTTGTATTCCAAGGCAACCTGGGAGTCAAATTCAACTCCTCTTTCTTGCTTCCTCTCACAGCCAGCCACTCACCAAGCCCCCCGCCTTGTCCATCTCCCACGGACTGCCTTCTCCCCGGAGGCCCAGGGGACCTGCATCCTCCCACCCAGACAACCACCCCGGAACGGAATCTTCCACCACCCGTCTCATTGAGAATAGTCTGCACAGCCTATTGGAGAGGGACTTTGGCTCTTCCACTTACTAGCTCATCAACTTTGGCAAACAGCCTCCTTTTGAAGCCTCAGTTTTCTCATATGAAACCTCTCATCTTTCAGCTAAAGCAGCCAGAGGAAGATAAGAGCTGATGGTTGTATTTGAGGGTCTTAGAGTACAGCAGCAAGACAGATATATGATAAGACAGTTAAAACAGTCCAATAAAAATCTGGAAGGGAAGTGTATGGAACAGAAAGAGCACAAAGGAGGGAGCAATTAGGTAGTTAATAATGACAGCTACTGTTCATTGATTATCTATAATGTGCTAGGCATTTTACTTACATGAGTTCATCTAATCCTTAGGTTGAGCCTTCCAAGAAGACGTAATTATCCTATTGTTCAGCTAAGAAGGGATAGCCTTGGAGAAGTCAAATAATTCTCTCAAGGCTATAGCCAGAATATCCTTGGGATTTCCATCACTCCTCTTCTTCCTATACTTCCATGACCTCCTCCAGTGGTGTCTGTGTCAGCCTCAGTTTCCCTATTTACCTATGAAACAGTTACATGAGGTTATCTCTCTATGGCCTCTATCTTTTCATTTATAGAATGGGCAAAATAATAAAACCTACCACAAATAGTTGTTCTAAGCATTTAAGGAAGTTAATGTATGAAAAGCTTTTGGAGCAGTACCTAGCACAGTCAGGCTACATGGTGATATATTTTCCTTAGTAATGTTATTTTTATTGGTCTCTCCAAGGGCACCATCTTTCCAGGAGCCCATGGGCCACCTTGAGTTCAGGGAGGAGCCCATCGTCCATATTTATCCAATACAGATGTGAGTTTCCTGCACTTAAACCAAGTTCTGTGTAAGCTGAAGTCTCCAGCCCCCTCCCACCCGACCAGCTCTTCCCAAGCCACTTTAAGCAGATCTCACACATAACCTTATTTCCACCATCATCACATGGGGGCTTCCAGCCCCCTTGCTTCCCCAGCCTCACACACCAAGAAAGGGGAAGCTGGGGGGGCCTGGGAGAGGCCAGGGGAGAAAGGGAAGGGTTGTTTCCCCACAGTGGCTAGGAGTGGTAAAAGGTTGTGCTTGCAGTTCACGAACAAAAGCTCTTCTGCTTCCAAGAGTGCCGGGTGTTGGCAGCTGTGTCTCTGGCCAACCAAGAGGCTCATGTTAGAAACTGCCAATTCCTGGTGAATTTCAATGAAGTGCCCTTTCCGTGAGGAGGAGGAAAGCCATCATTTAAAAGATGAAGGCTGCTTTTACTTGGAAAGATAAGATGATAGAGCAAGCACTGTCTGGGGGGACAGGAAGAAAAGGCTGAGGGCCTCCATCCCTACAGGTTACATGCAGGGCATGTCAACAAGGTCCCTGCTCTGTGCCTTGTTTTTGTTGGGTGCTATGACACAGGGGTGCGTATAGACACTGTCCCACAAATAAACAAGGAGAAACTAAAGAGTTCAAGATACCAGGATAGAAATAGGCAGAACAGGGACGGGCCAACAGAATCACAGACCCAGCATGGGACAGAGAGGCTTTTCCACAGGAGAGCATTTGAGAAGAGGAGAACTTCACCAGGTGATGACAGATGGATGAATGGATGGGGTCTGTGAGAGGCCATAATATCAGGAAACAATGGGTTGTAAGAACTTGTTAGAGCATAGGGGAAGATGCAAAATGGGAAAAGAAGTTGGGGCCAGGCTGTAAATGGCTACATATGCCATGGGTAAAAAAAAAAAAAAAAATGGATTTCCTGTGTCAAAGAACAAAAGGCTATGATGCATTGTCTGCGTGAAGAAGCATGGTGCATAGATTACCGGAATTGTAAGTACAGAAACATTCTTGTCATTCTAGACTTGATGTAATGAGGGGTCTGACTTGAGGCTACTGAAGTGAGGCTGGAGAAAAACAAAGACTGTTGAAGATATTTTAGCTGAGGAATGGGCGAATTAATACAAGGGAATACCTAGGGTCCCTCTCAGGGTACAGCTTGGCCAAGCAGATAGTGGAGGATTATCTCCCCAATACCAACAGAGGCCTGGAATTCTAGGCCAGTGGGGCTGTGAGATCTCAGACCCTAGACTAGCAAGAGGTGGGCCCAGAGCCAAAGTGCCCAGCCCTCATTCCCCTGCATCCAGGGTGGCACATATATTTCATCCTACATGCCAGCTCTGATGGATGGGTGGTGTCTACCTAAATTACTATTTGAAAAGGATTATAAGACCATATCTGAGCCAAATGGGAAAGAGAGCTCTGATGGATGAACAACGTCTGTCATGGGCGCTGGGTCGGGAGGGGTAGTACACATCTCATACTTGTTTTTCCTGCACTACGTTCTTAGATTCCCTGCCAAGAATGATTGAGATGGTCTTGGGTGCCTCTCTGGATCATCTCAGTTAGCAGCAGCGGTGCATGTGGGAGTAGGCAGTTATAGTGGGAAGCCATGAGGCTGGCAACCTGTGCTCTTTAGACTTCCAGCTAGTGGAGTCCAGACGAGTGCCAGGCAGCATGTCCACCTCTGGGGTTGGTCCCTGATGTCCTGAGCGGTATATTAGAGACCCCTCCTGGGCAATTAATGCAATCCCTCAGACGTGGACCAGATATCAGAGCATACTCATGCCCAAGTGTTCCGAGGTCATGTCAAAAGGAAGTACAGGCCATAAAAACAAAGACAGGGTATCTTTCAGGCTAGAAATTCTTCACCTGGAGCCAATCAATGAGCTACAGGAAGACTGTAAACCCCTTGAAATCATTTGCAAATTGTTCCGCATGTGTGCATTTTTCCTCAAAGAAGGCCTTTAGTTTTTGCCAATCGCTCAAAGAGACCCATGACCCAAAAAAGGCTTCAATTGCTGCTCAAGGTAAAGGAGAGTAATGAGACACAAGTGACTTCTGCTGTGGTGAGGACGACGGGGCTTCTGGATCTCAGGAGGAAGTGAACTCTGGGAGGTATCGCTTGTCTACTCATTTAGTGTAATCCACTTAGCCTTAAAAAGTATCTTCTAAATCTGGGATGCAAGCATGGGGCTACTTTTGAGTATTAGGTAGCTTAGAAATGTAGGGAGGTTTTTTTTTTAAGTCTGTTCTTAGTTTTTGTCCATCTCTCCAACAGACCCGGACCCCCACAGAAGGTTTCCACCACTGCTCAAGATGAAGAAAAATAATGCTACCTTTAGGTGAATAACTGGGGAAGTTTTCAGGGCCATAAAACAAAGCAAAACAAAACAAAAAAGTGCTGGGAGAACAGCTAGACTCGGCCATATTTGAAGGCACTGTCCCCCTGTCCCCAAACAGGAAATTGCAGCAGATTAGGAAGATGTTTCGAGCGTTAGATTGGAAATTTTGATGGTGGAAGCCCCTGAAAGCTATTAGGCTGCCCTAGGGAATTGTATTGCATGGGGTTCCAGGGTCTGGGTCAAGGCTGGGAAATGGGATACAGGAGCCTGGGGTGGCAGCCCTGGCTCATGGCCTGCGATACATGGGGCTATGTCGCTTTGCTTCAGAGAACCTATGTCCACTTGTAGATATAGATTAGGTTAGTGTGTTAATCTGTCTGTTCCACAAATCTGCAGCCATAGGAGAGCATGGGCTGTGTCTGGTTTTGCTCCCACTGTCACCTGGCAGAATGCTGGGCACACAGTAGATGTATTCAAAAAATATTTACTGAGTGAAAAGGTGGATACATAGGTGGGTAGATGGATGGATGGGTGGATGGATGGGTGGGTGGGTGGGTGGATGGATGGATGGATGGATGGATGGACAGACGGGTGGGTGAGTGAGTGGGTGGATGGATGGATGGATGGGTGGGTGGGTGGATGGATGGATGGATGGATGGGTGGGTGGATGGATGGATGGATGAATGGATGGACAGATGAACAGGTGGGCCAAGGTGGGCAGAATCTTGAGGAAAAACTAAGTCAAACGCCTCATCAGGTTGGCATTTGGGAGGCGGTGTGGTATAGTTGCTCAGAGAACAGATTCTGCAGTTAGTTCTAAGTTTGAATCTTAATTCTGCTGTTTATTTACTGTATTAGACAAAATATTTCACTTCTCTGTGCCTCAGTTTCCTCATCTATAAAATAGAGGTAATAATATTCCTTACTTGAATAAGTTACTATGAAGATTAAGTGAGTTAATACATCTAAGTACTTAGAATAGTACCTGACACATAATAAGCACTAGGGAGAAAATTTTTAAAAGTTGAATAGATACGGAGACTGTAGATCAGTGGTTCTTAACCTGAGTTCTATCGAACCCTAGGGGTTCAATGAGTCAGTCTCAGGGGTTCAGAGAAGCCTCTGCCGCTGAGGCCAGAATAAAGTAATACCATAATTTGTTGTGAGTTCATGCACTTTGATGGTTTTGTTCTTTGAGCAAGGTGATGTTCATGCATGGCTCATTTTATGCACCAGTAAGAAAACATATACCTATGTCTTGAATTTGGAAAAAAAAAATCATATTTTATTTATCACTAAAGAAGGGTTCGGTGAATGCACATATGAAACTGGTGGGTTTGGTACCTCAAAAAAGGTTAAGAATCACTGCTCTAGATAAAAGGCAATGGAATGCAAAAATTAGAAAGGAATTGAATACAAAACGTGGGAAGTGGTAGCTTCAATGTCATAAGCTGCTGGTGGCTCACCCTGGTGTAGGGAAATCCGTCCCAGGTGCTGACCAGAGCTGGATAAGTGATTTTTTGGAACACAGAAGTGAGAGGGCAAAGTGGGAGGGCTGGTCTCTAGACATGACTGTGGGCATGGGAGTGGCCAGTAGGGGAGCCAGGAGCTAGAAAGGAGATTTCAATCAGCTTAGTATTTTTAAGGAAAGTCAATTCTGCCCTTAGATGTAGGAAAATGGCGTGAGAAGAAACCATGTTCGGAGTTCTCTCCACTCAAATGGTCCACAATCCGCACTCCGACTATTGAACTCGGGCTCCTACTGCTTGCTCCCTTCCCATTTCCTACAAGGACCATGTGCACTGAGTCTGCCAGAGTGACCCCCAAAGGCAGCCCCTAAAGTCCCTGAGAGAAGTTTACCCTTTGGCCTTTGGGATTGATTATTTAGGAAAAGATACTAGATCCATATCATTGTCAAACAGCCCCAGTGGATTCTTCAGGCCAGGGACATTTGGGTATCTCCAGTCCTTCTGGGCTTGATGGTGAGAGGGAAGTGGCTAGATGGATGGAAAGGGGGTTTAGAGGCCTCAGGATACAAGGCTTTTTA
This sequence comes from Rhynchonycteris naso, assembly GCA_037038555.1. NCBI lineage: Eukaryota > Metazoa > Chordata > Mammalia > Chiroptera > Emballonuridae > Rhynchonycteris > Rhynchonycteris naso. Next base: position 209,407,118 of record CM072997.1, on the reverse strand, counting down.
TAGATTGTCCCATGTTCTCCTTCTTCTGTCCATGTCCCACCAAAATACTAAGCACCAAATGCCTCTCTACCCATTATCATAAATAACATTAATGACAACAGTCACTCAGAACACAGACTGCCTTAGCCACCTGCTCTGCCTTTCTTGTCAATAGTGAAATAAGCAATGCACCTCATGTAAGGGATAATAACTCTGAACTCCAGGTCACATTGAATGCCGGCATAGCCATAGTAACTTCTACCCACAAGTCAAATTATGTTGAAATCCATTACAAATTAAAGACAGCAAGTCTCCTTAAAAACATTCATGTCAACTGTCATTTTGTTTCAAGGTGGCAGAGTGAAGACATCATCACAGTGGCAATCTTGATCTCTTTGTTAGTCAGTCCCCAGATGTACCAAAATAAGTCTATTTCTTCTAAATTTATCAGTGTCGACAGACAGAAAAATGCCAAGCTGTCAATTGAAATAGAGATCTCACTTCAGTTTTCAAAATAAATGCATTCTAAAGAAGCTCTATAGTGGAAATGAAGCTGGACTGAAAATCAAAAGACCTGGATTCCAGTTCTTGGTTTGCTCATCCCTGATCATGCAGATTCAGAAAGTTACTTGACCCCTTTGGACCTCAGACATCTATCTCATCTGCAACATGAGGGACTTGGATCAGATGATACTATGCTGAGTTTAATACTTCTCAATTTGTCCCCATGAAATTCTCTTGACTGAGTTATCCTCTTCTGCCCTACCTCCCTTCAACTGTCGACTGGCAGCGCTTTGAACTGGTTGGTCCTTGTTTCTTCCCCCTGCAATTTGTTATAAATAAGTGAACAGGGTGGGGTGGGGAAAAGAAAGGGGTTGTCTGTGGCCCTCAGAGAGCTCATTAGTAGGAGAAGCTTTTTGACTTGTGACTTCTGATCTTCAGCCCCAATTCTCTCAAGCAGTTGCAAGCAAAAGAAGAGGAACAAGAAGAGCTGGGGAGTGTTGATAGAGGGCATCAGGGACATACAGGGATGGAGAGAGTGTTGGTGCAGGGCATCAGCGATGTACAGGGATGGAGAGAGTGTTGATGCAGGGCATCAGGGACATACAGGGATGGAGAGAGTGTTGGTGCGGGGCATTAGGGACATACAGGGATGGAGAGAGTATTGGTACAGGGCATCAGGGACATACAGGGATGGAGAGAGTGTTGGTACAGGGCATCAGCGATGTACAGGGATGGAGACAGTGTTGATGCAGGGCATCAGGGACATACAGGGATGGAGAGAGTATTGGTACAGGGCATCAGGGACATACAGGGATGGAGGGAGTGTTGGTGCAGGGCATCAGGGATGTACAGGGATGGAGAAAGTGTTGGTTCAGGGCATCAGCGATGTACAGGGATGGAGAGAGTGTTGGTGCAGGGCATCAGGGACATACAGGGATGGGCAGCATGAATGGCTGAGAAAAAGAAGAGTCTCTTGGGGCAAACTTTGGTGGCCACTCATGTAAGGACTGAATTTCTGGCTGGGCTTGGTCCCCAGACTAAAAACACAGGGGACCCAGAGGTTGATAAGGATCACCCACCAACAAACTAGACCCTTAAAAGATGTGAACCCCTTCGGAGAATCTCCCCAAGGCAGGTCAAAGTCATGGGCATCCCTCTGGGAAAAAAAAAAAAAAGTTTGAGAGCTGTTGGAGGGGCTTCTCAGGGATCAAGCTAAGAAGGGAGTTTGCAAAGGCTCTTTAACCAGACAGCTGTGGGTAGTTAAGTGAGTCCTGTGCAGAGGGTTCCCTCACCAGAAAGCATGAGGAGCTGTCCGTGGTGCTGGTGGCCTCTGCCCGGGGCTGTCAGCCCACACCATGTCCTGTGTGACCTTAGCCAACTTTAGAGGCAGATGCCTGTCCAAATCTGCTTCCTGCCTGACCATGACTCCCTTCAGCCTGCCCAGAGTCATGCCTGCACTGCTCTGAGTTGACACTTCTGCCAGCTACCTGCCCGGAACCATGCAGTGACTTATGCTAACTGCTGCCTAAGCATGTGGTCTATTAACCCCAGCTTTTCCCAACCTGGAAGCCTCATTCTCCACTCATTTCCTGAAAACACAACTGTAGGTTGTGAATGAGTCACAGGAAGAGGCACTTTGACTTGGCCTGGCACCCAGAAGGCCAGACTACAAGATTAGAGGCCGAATAGACCCACCCCCTCCCTGTGCCCCTACTAGTGCACCCTAAACAGATAGCAGAGCAAAGCTTCCCTGACAACAGAAACCCATTTCCACACATCATCTAGCTAAGCAGGAGCCCAACCCAAGTAAAACTGTCCCAGTCTCCCAATGGCTCTACCCCCCCATACTTTGACCCACAAATTTACTGACTCTCAGAAATATGGAAAAGCTCTGTTACCAGCAGTGATCAGAGGGCTAATTGTGGAACAGTGGGTCTTAATTAGGACAAATGTGTACTGCTTCCTTTTCCTACGTCCAAGCAAATGACCTTGAGCAAGTCACTGAATTCCTCTGAACCTCAGGTTTCCCATCAGCGTTGCCACAAGGCCATCATGAGATAATGGACATGAAAGTGCCTAGTAAATTATAGAACATGGTGCAAGGGACAGCTGCTGTCACTGTCCAAATCCCACCCAGACCTGCATATTACTCTGAGCTTTCCCAAGAAGGATGCTGGAAGACAGTTAGTGAAGGAGAACAAGTATTTCTACATGCCAGGGGCTTTCACACAGCTAGCTTATTTAATCCTGTGACACAGATAGTACTGTCACCATTCTAAAGCTGCCCAAGGTCATGTGGCTTAGGTGTTATTAGGTCAAAATTTGAGCCTGCTTCTGTGTGGCCCCAAAACCTGTGCATTTTATTTTACCATTTGCAATAGCATAAATGGACCTAGAGGGCATTACACTAAGTGAAATAAGCCAGTCAGAGAAAGACAAATACTACAGTGTGTCCGTAAAGTCATGGTGCACTTGTATATGATTTCACTTATATGTGGGATCTATAAGAACAAAATAAATGAACAAACAAAATAGAAAAACATAAATACAGGGAACAGACTGATTGATGCCAGAGGGAGGAGGGTTCAGAGATGAATGAAAAGGGGAAGGGATTAAAAAGTACTAACTGGTAGTTACAGAAGAGTCGTGGAGATGTAAAGTACAGCACAGGGGCCCTGGCCTAGTAGTCAGCTGGTTAGAGCATCAACTCCAAGGTCGCGGGTTTGATCCCCAGCTGGGTCACATATAAGAATCAACCAATGAATGCATAGATAAGTGGAGCAACAAATCAATAATTCTCAGACTTTCTCTCCATTCCTCTCTAAAATTAATAAGTTAAAAAAATAAATAAATAAGGCCTGACCTGTGGTGGCGCAGTGGATAAAGCGTCGACCTGGAAACACTGAGGTCGCCAGTTCAAAACCCTGCACTGGTCTGGTCAAGGCACATATGGGAGTTGATGCTTCCAGCTCCTCCCCCCTTTCTCTCTCTCTCTCTCTCTCTCTCTCTCTCTCTCTCTGTCTCCTCTCTAAAATGAATTAAAAAAATAAAAATAAATAAAAATTAAAAAAATAAAAATTAATAAAAATTAAAAATATATAAATAAATAAATAAATAAAGTAAAGCATAGGGACAGACACAGATTTAACGGCAGGCACACCGGGCTTGCGCCCCGGGCCCTGACTTCTTAAGGGCCCCGCAAAACCCCAACTTTACACTTTTTTCTAATATAAGGGGCCTAATATTTTCTTCTGCGCCCAGGGCCTCAACCGACCTTAATCCACCTCTGCGTAGGGAATATAGTCAATAATATTGTAGGAACTATGCATGGTGCCAGGTGAGTACTGTACTTGAAATACCAGGGCAAACTCTTCCTAAAGTATATGATTGGATAACCACTATGACGTACACCTGAAACAAATATAAAATAATGCTGAATGCAAACTGTAATTGAAAATAAAAATCTTAAAAATATATATCATATTTCCCCATGTATAAGACGCATCAATTTTTGAAAAATTTGGGGTCTAAAAACTGGGATCGTCCTATACAGTTGTTATAGATTTTTTAACTTGCATTTCCCACTTTTTCGCGCTTGTTTTTGCGCTCATTGTTGAAGACAGTGATTCGTCATCAGACATAGAGGTGGACAAGCTAATGGATGGGAGTTTTGACATGATGAGGAGTTGTATGAATTTTATGACGAATAAAACTTGAGTTCCATAACTTTATGTAATACATTTTTTTTTTCAAATTTCAGGCCCCAAAATTAAGATGCGTCTTCTACATGGGGAAATATGGTAACATGATATTTAAAAATGCCATTTAAACACTACTCTAATCATGTGCTTTGGCCTAAATACTACAGTCCCTCTCATCAGTGCCGGATCTTTTTCCCAGAAACCCAGAGAAGCAACTCCACCCCCGTGGGAGGCCTTGATCCCACCTGCCCCTTAGATCAGATCTCTGCACATGCTTTGGTGCTGAGCCAGACCTCAGTCCCAGTTTGCTAAACTGTTAGGGACTTGGCTGTGGCCTAGGGTCCCCTGGAAGACACAGCCTTCTTCACCCTACCCGCACCCAGTCTGTTCACTCAACCATCTCCTGCTACCCCGGGCCCCAGCCACATTCTCCCCATGAGTATGTGCCCCTAGGCCAGAGGTTCTCAGACATTATGCTGCATAAAGATTACTAGGAAAATGCAAAGGTGATCCCAGGGCCCTCCTGCCCTGCACCCACAGTCCTGTAGTCTTTTCCCTGGGCTGCAAGGAGGAACGATTGTAAATACCAAATATTACATCCCTGTGTAATTGTCCCTCTCACCTTCCACTCCCAGCTTTACAGAGGAAAATACCAAGGCTTAGAGAGAAAAGGTGACTCCTTCAATATTATACCCCTGGTTACTGGTAGAGCCAGGATGGGGCCTGGAACTGCTGACGGTCAAGCCAGCACATTGTCCACGAGGTTCTGCCAGGGCAGGGATGGTGAGAGGTGAAGCCATGGTGGGCAGCCTCACAGCCCCTGGGTCACTTAGCTGTGGGGCCACAGGATGACTCAGCAGGGACTGGTAGCCCTTCACACTGATTTATGAGGTGACCCCACTGGAGGGCTGTTGGGTAGGGATGACATTTGTTACCTCCCCAAGGAAGGCTCCAAAATGATGATCACAGCACATGGCCCGGGCCCACACACACAGTCTCTCGTTAGTAACTCCCAGACCATCTGGCTCAGCAGCCACCAGGGTTCCCAGGCCTGGGCGTCAGGTGCAGGGGATGTGTCAAGAGGTGGCGCAGGGTAGGATGTTTTCTGCCCAGAGGAGAGGAGTTTGTGCAAAGCACTGAATTAGAATTTGGAGAAAACACAGGGGCACCCATACCGAAATCTGGAGAAGGATGGGACTCCCTCGGAGCTCATTCCACATCAAAGGTCTATAGCAGCACTGGCCAGCAGAACTTTCTGTGATGATGGAAATGCTCGAGAACTGACGTGTGAATCTGCTCTGCCCAGTACTCTAGCCACTAGCCGTGTGTGTCGATTAAACACTTGCATATGGCTAAAGGGACTGAGGAACTAATCTATTTTATTTTAGTAAATATTACAAGGATTGAAGATCTTTAACTTAAATCTCACAAGAGAACTATGAGTAGATATCCTTCATCTTTTCCCCATTTATAGAATGAGGAAGCTGAGGCACCAAGAGGTGAGGTAACTTGTCCAAAGTCACCCAGCTAGTAGGTGTTGGGGCTGAGAACTGACACCAGGCAGTCTGGATCCAGAGTCTCTTCCAAAGCACCATGCCCAGCCCCTGCTGGCGCGCTGCTCTCCTGACTCACAGTCTGGGGCACAGGCGCTCAGGAGCAAATACACAAGGTCAAAGCAAGGCGTGTGAGGAAGTACCAGGCAGGGAGTGGACTCAGAGCTCTGCTCTGGAGGAGGACCCAGATTTGATGGAAGAGAACAGCCTCATCCCACCCCCTCCCATGACCTCAGCAAGGTTTTGGTCTAATGAATGAAACATCAGCAGTGGCATTTGGAGCCCTGACTCAGTGAAAGCAACACAGGTCCTGAGTGGTAGTGATCAGTGTTCTGGGGGAAGCACAGTTCTTGCCCTGCAGCCCCTTCCAGTTAGATGGAAGGGCAGTGAGACTACAGGGTTGGGCAGGGAATGTCACGAGTCTGGAGATGTGTCTTATTGAACAGGAGGCTCCCCGATTCCCATTTTGGCTGATCCAAAGAATGCCTTTGGGGTTTCTGGGAGCCCCGGGATAAACCCTTCCTGAGCCTCTGTGAAAGTGAAGGCTGGCAGAAAGTGTGGCGTCCCAGAAGATCGCTTCTTCCACATTCCAGGAGCCCGCGATAGTTAATTGGGAAAACACATTGAGAACATGACTTACAAATGGCCCCACAGTTCCCTCCATCTTATTTGCATTGAGCTGTTGTTACCTTATTGATTATATTAAATTAAGGGATAGTCACATTGTCTGCAATGCAATAATTATCATCATCAAACCAATTAGTATCCAATGGGATGTGGTTCCCATCGCTTAGGCTCTGCACTTGGCCATTTCCCACACTGTCAGCCTGTCCTTAAAAAATAATTATGTTTCTATTGAAACAGGGGCGATCAGTAGAAATCTTCCCAAGGAGGCTCACTTCTTTCTCCATGGCTCTGTGTCAGGATATCTTGTCACACAAGCACAAGCAAAATGATACAGCTGGTATCTGTGGGAGCGCAAGTCTCAAGGGGGATGCTTTAAGGACAAACTGCGCTGGGCCACAGAAATCCTGGATGACTCCATCGCAGAGTTTCGATCACAGACACGTTCACACAATAACCACCACTACCACCCTGCAATCTGCGTATGTGCACCCTTATCACCCATACCCTCTCATAGCTAGAATACACACACAAAACACATTCAAACCTTCTCACACACTCACACACATACAGTCCCATGAACTTCATGGACACATACCCCCAGACCAACTCCAGAGGCACACATGCTCAGAGCCACACACTGTCGCTCACTGCCACAGCTTCTATGCAAGCCGACACCCAGCACACTCAGGTACAGCCACACACACAACTGATCACCCAACACATACAAACAAGTAAGCAAACGCAGGATATAGACGCACACACAACCAGCAAACGCACAATGATTTATCACAGGCATACGCCTCATAACACACTCATGGGCACACACCATTTTGAAAGACCTTCTAGAAGAAATCCAGGGTGTCTTGAGGACTCCTAAGACCCCTCCTCATGGCTCTTAGGCACAGAAACTTTATTCTTTGTCCTCATTAGCACAATGCCACCCCAGGTCTGGCGCATCTATTCTCAATGGAATGGTCTGACTTCTCATCCAAGGTCACGATCGGCTTTGTGGCTCTCCCTCTCAATGACAGGGGAGAGGGGCAAGTAAGCAGAGGAGGGCCACCTACTGGATGCTCTGAGTCTCTCTATGACAGTGGTTCTTAACCTTTTTTGAGGTACCGAACCCACCAGTTTCATATGCGCATTCACCGAACCCTACTTTAGTGATAAATAAAATATGATTTCTTTTTCCAAATTCAAGACATAGGTATATGTTTTTTGACTGGTGCACAAAATGAGCCGTGCATGAACATCACCTTGCTCAAAGAACAAAACCAACAAAGTGCATGAGCTCACAACAAATTACGGTATTACTTTATTCTGGCCTCCGCGGCAGAGGCTTCTCCGAACCCCTGAGACCGACTCATCGAACCCCTAGGGTTCGATAGAACCCAGGTTAAGAACCACTGGTCTATGAAGAGGGAGCCTCTGGAGAGAAGCTTCCCCATCAAGCTCTTTCATCGCCTCGAGGCCTATTAGTTTGCTCACAGTTGTACGCGGTTGCCATTTATGGAGCATGTATCCTGTGCCTGTCACGGGGCTCCCTTTGTTCATGCAGTCACTATTTCCTGAGCGCCTCCTGTGGGGTGGGTGCCGCTTTAGGCATTGGAGAATCCCCAGTGAACACAAACAGTCCCTGTGCTTATGACGTTTGCAGCCTAGAGGAAGAGACAGATAATAAAGCAATAAACAATTACGTATATAAAACATCAAGAGGCCTGACCTGTGGTGGCGCAGTGGATAAAGCGTCGACCTGGGAACACTGAGGTCGCCAGTTCAAAACCCTGCACTGGTCTGGTCAAGGCACATATGGGAGTTGATGCTTCCAGCTCCTCTCCCCTTTCTCTCTCTCTCTCTCTCTCTCTCTCTCTCTCTCTGTCACTCTCTCTCCTCTCTAAAAAATGAATAAATAAAAAAAATTTTTTTTTAAAAAAACAACAACAAAAAAACATCAAGAGCCTGTGAAAAAAATAATAAAGCAAAGAGGATAGAGTGTAGGGGTGCTGTTTTAGATAAAGGGATCAGAAAAGGACTCCCCAGTGAGGTGACATTTGAGCAGAGACCTGTCCAAAGGAGGGACAGGCCATGAAAACATCTGGGAGGAGAGCATGCCAAGCAGAGGGTACAGCCAGGGCAAAGGACCCACAGAGGAGGCGTGGGTGGCACTGCTTAGAGCAGCAGAGCAGCCAGCGCAGCCAGGAAAGGAAGCCAGGGGATGCAGAGAGGTGCTCCCTACTTCAGGTGTGTCATCTCATTGAATCCTCACGGCTCCGTAGGCTAGAATGACTATCATATCCAATTCATAGATGAGAAAACTGAGGCTCAGAGAGGTAAGATGCTACAGCCAACTCACACAGCTCTGAAGATTCTGAGCATCTGCCCATCCCAGGACTGCCTCTTAACCCCAGGCCCCCTCCTGCCCTTGTGGTCCCCTCTCTCTGCCAGGCTGTGCCCAGGTCTGCTCACATAGAAGCGTGCTCCAGCTCACTCCCCACGGCCGTCGCAGTCACAACTGATCTATTAATTCATTGCTAGAGCTTTCATTACACACATTATTACAATGTCTGTGATTGCAATCATTAGTGGAGCTTACAACTACAAACACCATTAATAACTCACAGCTCTTTCCATCATCACTAATGGGCCCTTTCCAGGGTCCCTCACACATGAAGCCAGGGAGGGACTACGCTCATGCTGGGGAGCCTCTAAATTCTCTGTTGTCTGCTTTCAGCCACCTGCAGCTGCCCCCTGTAGCCATCCCAGGGAGACAGCCACACCCCAGAGCTCTCCTTCCCATTAGGTTCTGCTGCCTTGATTCACTTGCTCCTTTGTGTAAAAGAGGAAGAGATAGCCTGACCAGGTGGTGGCGCAGTGAATAGAGCGTCAGGCTGGGACATGGAGGACCCAGGTTTGAAACCTCAAGGTCGCCAGCTTGAGCACAGGGTCACTGGCTTGAGCATGGGATCACAGATATGACCCCATGGTTGCTGGCTTGAAGCCCAAGGTTGCTGGCTTAAAGCCCAAGGTCCCTGGCTTGAGCAAGGGGTCACTCACTCCGATGTAACCCCCGAGTCAAAGCACATATGAGAAAGCAACCAATGAACAACTAAGGTGCCACAATGAAGAATTGATGCTTCTCATCTCTCTCCCTTCCTCTCTGTCCATCCCTCTCTCTCTATCTCTGTCGCAAAAAAAAAAGAAAGAGAAAGAGAGAGGAAGTGAAGGCAAGTAGAACCTTATTTCCACAATTTGAGTTCCAGTACTAGGCAAGAAGGAAGTCCCCCAAACAAGGGACAGTGAAGGTTCAAAGACTTCACCAGACCTGACCAGGCGGTGGCGCAGTGGATAGAGCGTCGAACTGGGATGCCAGAAGATCCAAGTTCAAAACCCCGAGGTCGCCAGCTTGAGTACGGGCCCATCTGGCTTGAGCAAAAGATCGCTAGCTTGGACCCAAGGTCGCTGGCTTCAGCAAGGGGTGGCTCAGTCTGCTGAAGGCCCGCGGTCAAGGCACATGTGAGAAAGCAATCAATGAACAACTATGGTGTTGCAACGGCAATGAGAAACTAATGATTGATGCTTCTCACCTCTCTCTGTTCCTGTCTGTCTGTCCCTATCTATCCCTCTCTCTCACTCTCTCTCACCAGAATTGCCAACAAAATAAGGCTGAAAGAAAATTAATAAAATAGTTTCGTGTCTAGATTGAAAATAATGAGGAATATTTTCTCACTTAATCTGCACAACAATCCTGTGAGAGAAGAATCATGCACAGTTTATAGATGAAGTAACTGTGGCTCAGAGACAATAAGCCACTCAACCAAGGTCACACAGCTAGTAAGTAGAAGAGGTAGCATTTGAACCCGAGTTGGTCTAGCATCACAGTTGTGGTCTTGCCTGAATTGCCCAGATCATGGAAGTACAAGAGGGATGGAGAAGTGGCGTGTCATGTCCAGTGACCATCCTGCCGTAAGACTCAGCTGTGCCCCTCTCCCCACAGGTGCCTGTGGAGGAGGCAACGGGATTTTAAGAGAGAGAGTACGGGCCTGACCTGTGGTGGCGCAGTGGATAAAGCGTCGACCTGGTAACACTGAGGTCGCCAGTTCAAAACCCTGCACTTGTCCGGTCAAGGCACATATGGGAGTTGATGCTTCTAGCTCCTCCCCCTTTCTCTCTCTCTCTCTCTCTCTCACTCTGTGTCTCCTCTCTAAAATGGATAAATAAAAAGAAATTTAAAAAAAGAGAGAGAGAGAGAGAGAGTACGGGAGTGGGAAAAGGGGAATTAGGAAGAGGGAGGGAAGGGAGCAAAGGTTGTTGGGAGGAGAGGATGGTGGGAGGAACAACAGGGAATTTGAAGGAAAGAAGAAATAAGGAAGGGGACAAAGGAGGAGACACCCTGCCCACATACCCCACCACCCTCATCCTCACCCCTACTCCATCCTTTGTACCTAATGCGTATCTGCTATGCACGGTCCTCAGTCCATATTCTGATACAGCAAGAACTAGACAGTCCAGTTTACAGAGCAGGAGCTGAGGTCCACTGTGCCCCTTCATGGAGGCTCAGGGCAAACTGCTAAGTGAGGAGCCCCACAGGACCACTGCCCTGTCTCCACATGCACAAGCTTTCACATCTCAGCACCTCTGCCTGGGACGTCATCCCCTCCCAACCTCATTGTCTGGCAAACTCCCATTCACCCTCCAAAACTCAATTCAAATGTCACCGCCTCTGTGAAGCCACCCGGGACTCCCGCAGGCAGCATTAGTTGAGCAATGCAGCAATGCCTGAAAAGTGCATTTTCTCCCCCTCCCTGCTTTCAGTCTCATCTCCCTGCGGTCACAACAGAGGGTACACATCCTTTCAGAGAATTTCCTAGACCCGTGCAAACACACAAAAAAATAACATGTAGGCTTTTTTTCTTTTTACTTCTTTCTATTTATTTAATTTTAATACGCTGGGCCAATGCTCTAACACTGAGCCAACCGGCCAGGGCCTAGTTGTGAGGTCTAAATGTATAATACAATATCCAGCATGTAGTAAGTCCTTAATAAATATTAGCCATTTATTATATAACTCTAATGCCATTTTATTAGCATATGCTTAAGGAAAGCCTAAAATATACAATGTCCAATGTCCTCTAGGTTCAGGAAATTGTATTTTTTTAAATTATTTTTATTTATTTATTCATTTTAGAGAAGCAAGTCAGAGAGAGAGAGAGAGAAGGAAGCACCGACTCCCACATGTGCCTTGGCTGGGCAAGCCCAGGGCCTCGAACTGGCGACCTCAGCATTCCTCAGCATTCCAGGTCGACGCTTGATCCACTGCGCCACCACAGATCAGGCAGGAAATTGTATTTTTTTAAGTAGACACAAATTCCAATCCAGCCCTCCCTGACCAGCTGTGTGGCTCTTAGCAAATCACTTAACCTCTCAGAGCCTCAGTTGCTTCATCTGTAATATTGTTGTTACTATGCACGGTGTCAGATGGGTGTGAGATTTATCAAGATGATCACTTAACAAGTTATGCAATGTCTAATCACTGGGGTGTACACTTAAAGCTAATATAATAACGTATATCAACTGTAATTGAAAGGTAAAAATAATTTTTTAAAAATGTTAATGGTAAAAAAGTAGTCACTTAATTAATTAATTAAAATAAAATAAAAGAGAAATAAATTCAGTAGCCTTCTCCATCCCCCCTCCAGGATCTAAAGTGAGGTGAATGAGGCAAAATTTAAAGGGACACTCTCAGGTCCTGTGCTGACACTGAGAGTGAGCCCCTCCTTGAATGTGGCACCCTGGAAGCCCCCACCTACCCTGTCCCACTGGGCCCTGACCTCTGAACCAGGCCAGCTTAGCTCATCATCTCTCACTGGGCTAAGGCAGAGCCAATCATCTGGCCTCCTCTCTCCACCTCCAGTTATCCTCTTCCCTGCAACCACATTAATCCTTCCAAGCCCCAGCTTTGATAATATCACACCCTCAAGAACTTTCCAGGACTTAGCACCACCTACTGAATTGCATTCATACAGGACAAATCAACCACTACACAACTAACTTCTGTTTGAATTTGCCCCCTACCAAGCATTAGATGTCAGTTCTGGCATCCAGCTCAGAACTGACATCTAATTGGACAATAAGTGAGCACTTGACATAAGAGCAGCTCAGCCATAGGCTACCTAATAGCCTATCACATGGCCTGACATGAAAAGCTCTATAAATAGACAATGGTCATCAGTTGAGCCAATCAGATTTCTTCTCTCAGGAGTTTGAACTAGAAGAATTGATAGAAGGACAGAAAAAGCAGACACAAGGAACTAAATGTGAGTCATGTTAATTGAATTAATAAATTCCTTCCTGCTGTGGAGGTTCCTGGCAGCATCTTAAATCCAGTCAATGTCCCAGCCATATGACAGCTCCTCCTGTTGGATTTCCATAAGAGTGCCCTTATAATGCCACTAGGGTCTTATATGAGTCTGCTTGAGTGGATCTCTGACCCATAAAACCAAAACATGCAAAGCTTTTGCAATACAGACCTGCTTACAACCTTGGCTGCACGTAATAGAAACCCCTTCAAGTGGGCATGGTTGGGACTTTTATTACAAAGACCCAGGGAATTTTGTAGACAAGGATGGGCACTGGAACACAGAAGGCCCCCAGGAAGCAGTCAGTCCTTTCTCTCTGTGTGTCCACAGTCCATCTGATCACCTACACACTTCCAACTTCTCAGTTAGAGATCCTAACCTTGCCTTCTCCTCATCCAACTTTTAAATTTGCAGAGAAGAGAATCTGATTGACCCCATTTGGGTCTAGTATCCATCAGCTCATAGGAGAGACACGTGGCCTCTGAGACTCTGAATTCTTCCTCTAGATTAATCATTGCCGTCTCCAGTTTCACCCCACCAATGGCTGTGTCCTCAGTGAGAGTAAGGTTCTGAGATGGAAACCAGCAGGGGACCCAGTCTTCCCTCACCTTGCGGTCTGGCCTCCCCAGTCCCTGGACTAGGTGAGGACTGCCAGATCCCAACAAGGCTCTGAGCAGAAGACAGTTATCTAGAGAGGGATGCAAACGCCATCTCCTGCCTCACAGCCTGAGCTTGGCTACAACACTCACAATCCCATAACAGGGGGACATCTGATGCTTCTGAATAGTTCCAAAAAGCTGGAGACATCTCACACCCACAAATAATAATCATGATTTTCTGTAATTATTATTTGCGTTTTTTCTTAATTGTCATAATTATTATCATCAGCTCGTCAGTATCCCAGCCCAGTGTGCTCTCTTCCCATCCTCAGCCCTGAAATCTGATCACATGGGGCACCCTTTCCCTCCTGACTTCCTCCCGAGAGCTGGTTTTTATGGATCCATTCAGGATAGGGAAGAAGAACTCCTGAGGATTCTTCTGCATTGTCTGTGCTTCCAGACTATTTCTGGGCCTTGGTGCTAGTTCTGGAGGAGAGACAGAGGCCAATGAGAGAGGAGCTCGCTTGTTCACTCACTCAAGGAAGAGAAACAGCACTGCTCTGCTCCCTTCCAGCCAGTGGTGCACTGGAGCCAGCGGCCACCAGCTCAGGAGCTGAGACGATTAGCATCGCATCCCAGCTCTGCATTCTAGCATGTGACCCCACATCAGTAGCTTGAACTCAGTTGTGGAGGATGTACGTTTTTACACCACAGACTAGTCTCCCTTTAGTCTAGTTGGGAAACATTCCTCCCTCTCTTTTTTTTTTATTTCTTTTTATTTATTCATTTTTTTAGAGAGGAGACAGAGTGAGAGTGAGAGAGAGAGAGAGAGAGAGAAAGGGGGGAGGAGCTGGAAGCATCAACTCCCATATGTGCCTTGACCAGACCAGTGCAGGGTTTTGAACTGGCGACCTCGGTGTTCCCAGGTCGATGCTTTATCCACTGCACCACCACAGGTCAGGCCCTCCCTCTCTTTTCAGTTTTCTCTTCCCTCCTCTCTCAGGGGAGGCTTCAGTGTTAGGGAAACAAAACCCCAACAGATGACACTTCCTTCCCAGTCACAAACCACAAACCTACCTAGAGGCAAGGACATGCAGGCCGGCTGCCTGCCCAAATGGAGGAAAGAGAGAAAATGTCACTGTCTCCGATCAACACCCCCACCGGGGTATGGGTGCGCACTGGAACCCTGCTCAGGATGGATCCCCCAGAAGCTGGAATCTGGCCCTGAGGTCCCAGACTGGCCCAGGAGTATCCCTGAGATAGCCCTGAAGGAGGCCACAGTTTGGTGGTGTCACATCCCCCCTCTGACCATTACTATGCAGAGTGGGGAAGTTTTTTGTTTTTGTTTTGTTTGAGAGAGGAAGGGGGGAGAAAGAGAGAGAGAAGCATCAACTTGTTGTTCCACTTAGTTGTGCCATTGATTGCTTCTCATATGTGTCCTGACTGGTGCTCAAGCCAGTGACCCCAAAATCGAACTGACAACCTTGGCACTCTGGGATGATGCTTTATCCACTGTGCCACCAGCTAGGGCAGGGAGTGGGGAGCTTTAATGAGATTTGAAGCTAGCACTGAGTGAAGAGTCATCAATTCTGCATAAAAAGGGCAGAGAAGACTTCCAGAGAGAAAAGCTGTGGGCTTGGCCAGACTGGGTGAGGAGCGGGTACCAGCCCGGAGGGGCAAGAGGCCCAGTTTAGGGAATAGCTGGAGGCTCACCTTGCACTGGTATCCAAGGAAATGGCCCCTTGCACAGTGGGGGTGGGGGCAGCAGTAAGATTTGAGGTAGAGAAGTAAATAAGGGGCAGTTGTCAGGGGCCCAGACTGCTGGGCTAAGGAGCTTGGCCTTCATCCGAGAGGCATGAGGGTTCACGGAAGAGTTCAAAGTAAGGAGAGGTGCCCAGATTTGAGTTTTGAGAAAACATTCTGGCTACAGTGTAAGGAATGGATTGGGGAAGGAGGGAGGCAAGGGAACCAGATAAGAAGCTATTGTAATAGCTCAGATGCTGGAGGCCTGGGGATGGGAGCAGGAGGGTGGGGTAGAGGACTCCAGATGGACGGACTTGGGTCAAGGCAAAGTTACTACACACACTGCCATCGACTATTCCTCCCACCTAAAGGACTGTTTCCTTCAAGCCCTCAGACAGGACCTCGATGGCCTCCCAAGGGTGATATGGTGTGGTAGCAGCAGAACCAAGCCCCCATCGCCCACCACCACCTACAGCTACAGCCTGAGGGTAGTGAGGGGATCTGGGGAGGACTGCCCAAGGCTAAGCCAGCTAGGCCAGAAGGGCTGAGAACTTGAGCCTGTCCCCAGGAACCCCATCCATAGATATGCATACACCCACAATCCACTACACACACACACACACACACACACACACACACACGGGCCCTCCCAGTTCACCCAACGCACTGGGAGGCACTCACCACAAACACATGCGTAGCACCTGCCTCACCTGCACTACCCATCCCATGCAGTGTGATGCTCACTATACACTCACCCACCTCCACCCCCCACACGATTCCATTTTCCACTATACACAGACATCGCACATTCAGTCCATCACACACCCCACCCAGACCCAGACCTCACACTGTACACTCCATGCATACAAACGTTAGGGATACAACTAACACATACCAACCACCATCACACAGAGAAGCTCACCTGCCTCACCATTCACATACATGCAAGCACCCCCCAAACCACCCAACCAGGGGCTAAGCGAGGCGAGGGGTGACTGGGCTGAGGTCCCACCCACCTACACCCCCAAAGCTGTCCCACAAGACTGGGACAACCTGAACAAGGCTCCTTTTTCTAACTCACAAAACGGCACGATTCACCCAAGATGGCAGATCAGGAAAAAAATATGGCTATGAGAAATGTCCGACATTTTATTGCCTATGTTTTCCTCTAGGAATTTTATGGTTTTGAGTCTAACATTTAAGTCTTTAATCTATTTTGAGTTTATTTTTGTACAGGGTGTAAGAAGTAGTCTCGTTTCATTTTTTTAAACTAACAAACAAAACAGAAACGGACTCATAGGAACAGGGAACAGACTGACAGCTGTCAGAGGGGAAGGGGCTGGGGACTGGGTGAAAAAGGTGAAGGGATTAGCAAAGAAAAAAAAAGCTTATAAGAGACAGACAACAGGCCACGTTCAGTGGAGACGGGAGCAACATGGTGATTCCAGGCAGGCAGTATGGGCTTATTTTGCCAAAGAAAGCACAGCAGTTGCTCCCCGTTTTGCAAAAACCATCAGTGTTTGGGAATGATTCTGATGATGATGAGGCCTCCGTGAGTGAAAGCCTTCAGAGGGAAGCTGCTAAAAAGCAAGCAATGAAACAGACCAAACTGGAAATCCAGAGGCCCTTGCTGAAATTCCACTGTCTATGAATGTGACAGTATTTATGATGAAATGCAGGAAAAAAAAGGAAGAAAGTAATCCCAAACTGCTTTTGGTAAAAGACCGGAAGCCCAAGTATATTAACAACTTATTAAAAGCAGTTGATATAAGAAAAAAGGAACAGGAAAAAAGAATGGAAAAGAAAATACAGAGAGAACGAGAAATGGAAAAAGGAGAATTTGATGATAAAGAGGCATTTGTGACATCTGCTTATAAGAAAAAACTGCAAGAGAGAGCCGGAGAGGAGGAAGGAGAAAAGAGGGCTGCTGCCCTTGAAGCCACGTTTGGATGTAACCAAACAGAAAGATCTCAGTGGATTTTATAGGCATTTATTAAATCAAGCAGTTGGTGAAGAGGAAGTACCTACATGCAGCTTTCATGAAGCTAGGTCTGGAATAAAGGAAGAGAAATCAAGTTATTCTGATGAAGTAAGTTCAGAGAACTGACTACCACATGAGAAATGCATTCTCCAAACTTTTGTGAAAGAAGAGGAAAACCCAGATGCTGACAGTGACATTGGTGCTAACAGTGAGGATGATGAAATGGAAGAAAATAAAGTGAACTGCAGAAGGGAAAAGAACATAGAGACCTCTGAGAATCACTCCAGGCATCACAGGAATCGAGCCCACTCACGGTCATCTAGTGAAGAAAGAGAACAAAAAACCCACACGAAAAGTTCCAAGTCAAGAGGACATGAGAAAAGGGAAGATCAGCACCAAGGCAGGCAATGCAGGGACCAGGAGAATTATTGCACTGACCGTGATTACCAAAAAGAAAAGGATTCCCATAGGCACAAAGAAATCAGTCATAGAGATTCCCCCTGGAAGAGGAATGAGCAGGAAGATAAACCGAGGGGAAGAGATCAGAGAGAAAGAAATGACAGAGAATGGAAAAGGGAGAAAAACAGAGAGAAATATTCCACAAGAGAACAAGAAAAAGATAGACAACAAAATGATCATGACCGACACAGTGAGAAAGGAGCAGAGAAGGAAGAAAAAAAGCAAAGAAAAGGAAGAACATACGAAAGCAAGGAAAGAAAGATATGAAAACAGAGATAGAGAAAAACGAGAAGCAAGTGTTCATTCTTCAGAAAGAAAGCAAGACAGAAAGGAAAGCAGCCTGGATTCTAGGGCAAAGGATAGGTTTCTTGATCAGGAAAGATCCGACAAAATGAGAAACATGGAAAAGGACAAAGAGAGAAACTCAGTAGTTCTGCAACATCACTGGGTGCAAAACACAGAATCACAGATGAATGTCAAGAGACGGGCAAAGAACAAGAGAGACCACATGAGGCAGTGAACAAGTTTGCAAAACGGAGCAATGAAGAAACTGTGATGTCAGCTAGAGACAGGTACTTAGCCAGGCAGATGGCACGTGTTAATGCAAAGACATACATTGAGAAAGAAGAAGATTGACTTCCTGGAACATGCTATATGAGCACATAAAGGAGTGTGTTAACAGGCTGAAATGTATTTTCAAAATTCATTTTTGGTTTGGAGTTAAGTCAAAAGTCAGTCCTTTTATCTTGAATGTTTGCTGAATATTTAATATATATATAATATTTTTACTCATCAGTACCACAATTTTGGTTGTATTCCATCAATCTAAAGAGTGTGCTAAGTCCTGGTAGGTACTTCATGAGGCAAATTAGCTCCACTACAGCCATTACAAAATAATTTCAAAAATTCTAATACTGGTTTTGTTGGTGCTGTAAATAATCTGTTTCCGATAAAATTAAGTAGACTTGAACATCAAGAGTATTGTTATCCATTGTGTTTTGAAATTTGTATTAAAGTGTAAAATACAGAAAAATATACATCTTGTCTAACTTTTTAGCTCAAGCATACTTGGCTTAAATGAAAATAAAAACAGTTGTATATATATATATATATATATATATATATATATATATATATATATATATTGAGAGAGAGAGAGACAGACAGACAGACAGACAACAGTGTGGAGATTACTGGAGGAAAGGGGGGATGGGGTAGAAGAGGGTAAAGAGGGGCTAGATGGTGATAGAAAGAGGCTAGACTTGGGGTGGTGAGCACACAGTACAGTGTACAGATGATGTATTATGGAATGGTACACCCAGAATCTATGCAATTTTATTAACCAATGTCACCCCCATAAATTCAGTTTTAAAAAAGGCAGTATTTATCTGACCAGACGGTGGCGCAGTGGATAGAGCATCGGACTGGGATGTGGAAGACCCAGGTTCAAGACCCTGAGGTCGCCAGCTTGAGCGCGGGCCCATCTGGCTTGAGCAAAAGCTCACCAGCTTGGACCCAAGGTCGCTGGCTCCAGCAAGGAGTGGCTCGGTCTGCTGAAGGCCCGCGGTCAAGGCACATGTGAGAAAAAAGGCAGTACTTATTTAGATTAACCGTGGCCTTGCAGAGCTGGCTGAAATTTCCAAACCAAATCACATCTGATAGAGTCCTGTCTATGGCAATAAACTTCGTAACCACATCTATATAAGTTATCTTCATCCTTACATCGTGTGACAATGTACCTCCAATTATAAATGACGGAAAAGCTCTGATATTAAAAGGCAGCTCTAAGTAAGTTAAAATGTACATTGAGCTCGGTGCATGCAACAAGTCCCATTTTTTAACGTAAGCAGATCTCAGTTTCACCAATAGAGTATCACTTTTACACACAGACACACCTCAAACAAATGCTGAACAGATATCTATGTTGATATATAGTGGTGTCAAGTCATTGGCCTGCCTGAGAGGGCCTCGTGTCTCCATCAGGCTCTGCTTAGTTCATTGCCTCCTACGGTTTGTTTTTTCAAGAGGGTGGGTGGGGAGGGGCAGAGGGCCTGGACACATGGTGAAGGCAGTGGACAGCCAGTGCCTGCTGCTGGCCACATCAGCTCTGAGAAGGCTCTCGCCAGCCAGGCCGGCTGCCCACCTGGAAGCCGTCTGAAAACATTGTGCCTGGAGGGGCTGCAGTGGATTTTTCTAAGCCCACACTTGACTCTGTCCACACAGAGCTCGCCTGTGTGTGATCTTTGGGGAGGCTGTACGGGAGCAGCATATTGATTAGAGAAGGCAAGAGAAAAGAGGAAAAATACCTTCCAACAGCAGAACTTCAAGTCTATTGGGTCCTAAAGACCCAAGAACGTGAGCACACGCAGGCCAGCCCCAAGACAGCCACACAGATGAGACACGGGGACTCAGAGTCACACATGCAGGCACAGAGACAGTTCGTAGCGGCGGGCACAGAGCAACACTCATGTTAACTGACTCATACAAGTAGCACAGGGGCTGAAGTACACATGACCACGCAGACAGACCAAGTCCAGAAGTGCCTGCAGGAGCCCAGAGGGACACATCCCCATACAACCTTCACACAAGGATGTACCCATGTGCACAAAGAGATGCTTGTAATGTTCACACATGCTGCAGCCCACTCTGGACTCCTCATCCTGGGCCAGGTGGAGCAGGTGTCCCCTCCTAGTGTGCTCTACTCACCCCCTTCTCTCAGCCTGGAGATGTCACCTGGTGAAGGCCCGCGGTCATGGTCACGAGATGTTAATGAGGCAGACCTACTCCCAGAAGGGAAAAGAGGGCCCTGACATTTGTAAGGGCCCTGCCACGAAGTAATTCGGTGTTCATTAGAACCACAGGGGGGTGGAGTTTAAGTTACTTCCTGTGCCCCTCCCCCAGAGATTCTGACTCCATTGACCCGGAGAGGGCGCCGGTGCAGGGATGATTTATCACTCCCCAGCTGATCCCGATGTACTTCCAGGGCTGAAATTACTGGAGCAACCCATCTGGCTTCTAGGGTCCTGCAGGCAGGTCCTAGTTCTCAGGCTGGGCTGTCCCAATAGATGAGACCCTGAGGGTGTGAAGGTGTGTCTCCCCCTGCCCTTTAGCTCACCCAGAAAGCCCTTGACACCCTCCAAAGACCCTTTTCTGTGTCCATGGCGGAGCGCGGAGCCGAGGGAGTGGGGCGCGCCCATCCGCGCACTGCGGCTGCCCCCTGCTGGATGGAGCCTGCCGAGCTCGGCTGCCTCGGTGACCTGCTTCACCCAGCCAGGGCTGATCCCAGGTTGAGATGTTGGGGGAGCCAGAAGAGCAAGGTCCTGAAGAGAAAGTCCCCAAACCTCTCCAAGATGCTCCAGACTTTCAGCTGTGCACCTCCTGCGACAGCACAGCCACCTCTCTTAGCCCAGCCATCTCGGGCCTGGGTGTTCATCTATTCAGTAATGCCAATGAAATGGGGTATCCAGGGCATCTGGGGCTACAGGGGTGAATGATGAAGGGGACCAACTGAGAAGGTGCCCCCTGTCCCCTCCCACAACCTTTCATCCTCCAAGAGCTGCCCAAGCCACCTCCTCAAGCTGACAGCATTCTTGTCTGCTCCACACCCCGGTTCTCCCACTGCCCTTAGGATACAGCTCAGGCTCCTGAACACAGCTGACCAAGCCCCTCACACCTGGATCCTACTCCCCAGTCCCTGGAAGGCCTACCACTGAGGCTGCCTAGCAAGCTCTTACTCACTCTTCCACATTCTGTTTATGCCACCTGTTCTAGGAAGCCTTCCCTGACCTCCTCACTTCGCCACCCTCCACATCCATCAGTTGCTTCCTCCTCTTTTTCCTGAACATCATATACCTGCCTCTTAAAAGTCTCCATGTGGTGTCTGCCTCCCCCCACCACCACCAGACTTAGGATCCCATGGGTGGGGACAAGAGGCCTGGGTCAATAAAGGTTTGTAGAATGAATGAAGCTTTCTCCAACCTGTTGGTCCACCAGGAGCTCTCCCTGCTCTGCTTCACCACGCAGGTGGGATGAGCCCCTCAGTCAGAGGAGCAATCCCTAGAGCAGGAAAAGAAAAAGAAAAATCCTAACACTAACAAAACACTCACCAAGTGCCAGATGTATTCAGTTCCAAGTGCTTATATCTACCAATTCATTTACCCCTCACAACATTATTCCCGTTTTATAAATGAAAAAAACTAAGGCCCAGAAAGGGTAAGTAACTTGCCCAAACACATAGCTGGGTAGTCAGGAGCTGGGATTCAACCCAAGAGTGGGCTCCAGAGGCCACACCTCCCCACACTTCCCTTTTAAGAAAAGAGACTGTTGGTGGAGAAGCTAGAGCACTCTGGCCAGGCCAGCCCACTCAACTCCCCTACCCCTGTCCCTGCCCCAAGCTCCTGTAGAACACTGAGAGGGCCTTCCCAGGAGGGGCCAGGCCCAGATTCTCTCTGCAGCCTGAAGTTTTAGGGCTGTGGCTTCTTTCACTTCCTTCTTAATTTTTCTGACAAGAACAGATGCCACTGCAGCTGACAACCAGCTTGTCATGGTGAATGGGAAGGCGGATCCAGGGCCTTGTTTGTCTGGTAAGAAAATAGAATTGGACAAGGAGACAGCTGAGCTCTGAAAGACCTGGAGGCTTTGGGGGTGGTAGCAGGAGCAGGAGAACTCGCAAAAGGCAGGGAATGGGTGTAGAGACAGGACAGGAGTTTCCAAAGATGCCATGGACCCTCAGGACCAGCCCCTGCCTCCAATCCCGCCTTTCTCCTTCCCTCCCCTCCCTTTATTCCCTCCTTTCATCCAGAATTGGTGAACAGCTGCCGTGGGCTGGGCCAGTGCTGGCTACTAGGAACACAAGGACAAAGCTGTCACTATTGTGCTCAAGTAGGACAGTCTGGGGAACCGGCAGGGACAGACCATCACATTGTGCCATGAGGAGCGTTTTGATGGAGCAGGACTCTCAAGCCCAGCTGCCTGAGGTCCCATCAGCCTCCACCCCTTCCAAGCTGTATGAACTGTACAAGGTCCTTAATTTTCACATCTGTAACATTGGATGCTAACGACGCCCGCTTCATTGGGTGTTGGAAGAATTAAACGAGTTCACACAAGTTACATACTTTGGAGCAGTGCCTGGCACACAGCAAGCCCCTTCTCCCCACAGTCAGAAGAGTAGCTCCGCACCAGACCCCAGGAGCCACACTGCTCCCCTGTTGTTCCTCACACCCCCTCACAGCCCAGAAATGCCCTGTGGGGTATAACCACCACCACTCCTGTTACAAGGTCCTTTTGATCATCCACAGCAGATATGTGCATGCCCCATGTGCAATGTGCTCCTCATCTCCTCTGCCTCAGCCCCTCCCCAAGGCAGGGTCCCCGTGTCTCTGAGCCCCTGGTCTTGGAAGAGGTTAAGAATTCTGCTTGGGCCTGACCAGGCGGTGGCGCAGTGGATAGAGCGTCGGACTGGGATGTGGAAAACCCGTGTTCGAGACCCCAAGCTCGCCAGCTTGAGCATGGGCCCATCTGGCTTGAGCAAAAAGCTCGCCAGCTTGGACCCAAGGTCACTGGCCTCAGCAAGGGGTTGCTCGGTCTGCTGAAGGCCCGCAGTCAAGGCACATGTGAGAAAGCAATCAATGAACAACTATGGTGCCGCAACGGCAACGAAATGCTGATGATTGATGCTTCTCATCTCTCTCCATTCCTTTCTGTCTGTCCCTATCTATCCCTCTTTCTGTCCCTGTAAAAAATAAAATAAAAAAAAACAAACAAACAAAGAATTCTGCTTGGGATGAAATAGCTTCCTGTTTGAACAGGTCACCTGCCTCACTAATCTCAGGCCTGGGTAGTAAGTGGCACCCCTGATTGCAGGAAGCTGCCCTCTCGGCTGGATGGTTCTTCCTAAAAGCTTACCTCCGGCTCTCCAGCTGCAGAGCTAAGAGTCCTGTTCTGACATGACAGAGGGGGTGCTGGGGTGACCTGCCATGGATGGTCTCCCTGGCTCTGCCCAGCCCTGCAGCCCACAGTCCCAGGGAGCAGAATAACAAGGTGGAGAAGTCAGGCACACCTCTGCCCTCGCAAACCCTCTGAGATGAAGCACCGCTGTGGATCGCTGTGGTCAGCAAGTCCGGAGGGCCCTTGGTCAGAGTGTTTCTGTCCATGTGTACGTCTGTGCTTGTCTGGAGAATGGGAGTGATAATTGTTTGTGTCTCTATGCTTTGTGTAATTGTAGCTGCATGTCTGTGTATAATTGTGTCTCCAGGTACCTGCATGAGTGTGTTTGTATGTCCCTGGGACACTGTGCCTGATGAACACTTTGTTGTTTTCCCCAATACCAGTATTGCTCACATCCACTGAGCACTCACTTTGTGCTATGCGGTTTACCTATATGTTTTCATTTATCCCTTTTTAAAAAATAAATTAGTAAATACAAGCTTCCTGGCTCCAACCCTTTCCCAAGCCCAGCATATAAGATCTCAGAAACGAGGTCCAGCCCAGATTTTGTGGTGTGATCTTCAAGGCCCCTCACAATCTAGCCCGCAGTGGTTTCTTCCGCTATATATGCCATCTCCCCCTCTCTTCAGTCCGGATTCCTCCTGCCCTGCCCCTCATGTCCAGGAAATTCCTACTCACCTTGCAAGACCCAGCAAACATTGCTTTCTCTGGTAAGTCTTTCAACGATGGTCCTGCCACTTCCTCCAGGAAGCCTTCCCTGACTGTCCAAGAGTTGGCACTTTCAACCTGAACACAGCTCTTCTGATGCCTCCTGAGTGGTAATTACTTCTTACACATGTAGTTCCCAATTTCACCGGGAGCCTGAGTCCCTAGTGAATCTCCAGCCCGCCAAGCAGTAGGTGCTCAGGAAATGTTGTTGGCTGAGCATGCCATGCTTGACTGGCTAGGGCCAAGGAAAGCGGGGAGGTGGCCCAATTTTTATTCCCTAGGGCACACATACACACACACACACACACACACACACACACACACACTTCACTGGGCAATGCAGCTCTGCTCTCTCTCCTGGCTCATCTGTCAGGGTCAAGGTGCTTGGTGGAAAGCAGCCCTTCTGAAGCCGCCCAGACCTGGAGGAGGTCCCATGGGGCGAGCCCTGAGCCGGCACAGGCCTCTGCCCATGCTGCTCTCTCCCCTTTTCCCCAGCACAGCTGCTCCTGCCAGACCTGAGACCAATCCTGAGACCTGCCATGGCCACCCCCCCACTCTATTTCCACAGTCACCGCCACCCTCAAAGAGGTCTCCCTCTGGAGGGGTGGGGCAGAGGGAGGAGGAGGGAAGTGAGGTGGGGAGGGGATAAAAGGCCAGAGTGGTGGGAGGAAAGGCAGGAAAGGGGAGGAGAGGAGAGAAGGGAAACCGATCACTTGTTTCTCTTTGTCCTCTCAAGACTGTCTCTTCTCCCTAGTTAACAATTGCTGCCCAAGCACAACCCCCAGCCCCTGCTAATTACTATGATTAGCACTGAGTGCGCTGTCGCATTTTATGACTCTCCAAACCAAGAAAAAATAATTAAAGCGATTACTGTCATTAACACTCTGCCCTCTTCACCACCGTCTCTGAGAGTGAGCAGCGAACAAGACCCAGGGAGTCAACATTGGACGCTGGTGCCTTCCCCTCTCCCTTTGTGCCACCCACCACCACCACCGCCACCACCTCCCACCTCCAGGAGCACCAGCCTACACAGCTTAAGGGGTCAGCCAGGCCAGGCGGCCACAAGGAAGGGTCTCTGTGGAACCACAGGCAGACCCCCTGCACCTTTGCAAAAGCCAGAGCCAGGCCTCTGGGAAACTGCACAGAGAGACTACTGCCCCAGGGCCTGACCCAGCCCCAGCTCTGCAGCCCACCGTCCCAGACAGCAGAGGTCCACCAGACCCCATCACCTCAAGACTTGGCCTTATTGACAGGGACCTGGTCACCTAAACTTCAGAGTTTTACTTTCATTGTCTGGAAAATGGGCCGTCTTGGCTCTCGCTGCTGCGACATACTACCACAGACTAAATGGCTTAAACAATAGACATGTATTTCTCGCAGTTATGAAGACTGGGATGTGCAAGATCAAGGTGCCGACAGATTCAGTTCCGGTGAGAGCCCTCCTCCTGGCTTGCGAACAGGACCTTTTTCTCGCTGCTTGCTCACATGGGGAAGGGGCAAAGGAGAGAGGGGGAGAGAGAGAAGTGAGCTCCCAGATGTCTCTCCTTATAAGGGCACTAATGCCATCACAGGATCCCCACCCTCATGTCTTCATCTAAAAACCTCATTACCTCCCAAGGCCCCACCTCCAAATACTACCACATTGGGAGTTAGGGTTTCAACATGTGAATTGGGAGGACAAGACATAAAATAGCATAAGCTTTGAGATGTCTGTGGAACAACCTTTTGAAGTGCTTTTGAAGATGAGATGAAATAATAAAAAGGAAGCCCCTAAAGCACTGCCCAGCCCATTGCAGGCCCTCAATCAGCAGAGGTTCTCTTCCACACCCCTCACCAAGCAGACGATGACTGGGGTAGAGCAGGGAGGGTCTGCTGAGGAGGCTAGGGAGGGACCAGGATCAGGGCTGTGACGATTTGAGAACCCTGATGCCTGTGACCCAGGATTACTGCAGTAGCCTCCCATCTGATCTCCCTGCTTGTCTCCCTGCCCAGACCTTTCAATTTACTCTCCACACATTAGCCAGGGTGAATCTTTTAAAGCTTAAGTCACAGAGCACAGAGGATTTTAGGGCGCTGAAACTACTCCGTTTGATATTATAATAATGGATATATGCCATTAAGCTTTTATCCAAACCCATAGACTGTGCAACACCAAGAGTGAACCCTAAGGTAAATTATGGACTCTGGGTGATAATGATGTGTCCATATAGGTTCATCAGATGCAACAAATGTACCAGTCTGGTAGGGACGTTGATAATGTGAGAGGCTGCACTTGTGTGGGGGGTAGAGGGGTTGTGGGAAATCTCTCTACCTTCCTCTCACTTTTGCTCTAAAACTAAAATCACCCTGGAAGATAAAGTCATTACATTATCCAAAAAAAAAAGTAATAAAGAAATGCTTAAATTTAAATATTTATATGATGGTCTCCAAGGCTTCGTTTCTCTCCTGCTACCCATCCCCCACACTCACTCTGACCTCAAAAATTTCCAACATAGTCCTGCTTCGGGCTGACCCATCTCTCTGAAACTCTCCCTCCGGACACAGCTCACCTCCTTCAAGACATTATTCAATGTCTTCCCAATGATACAACTCTCACTCAATAACCCACTGTGCACTCCCAAACCCCTTCCCCTGTCTTACTTTTTCATTGTGCTTAACACCCTTTAACATGCTTTATAATCTACTTCTTTATTGTAGTCATTGTTTATTTTCTAGCCCCCAGAATCACAGAGATTGCTGTCTATTTTATTCTGATGTTTTCCCAGAACCTAGCTCAATGCCTGTTACATAGTAGGCACTCAGTAAATATTTGTCTAATTAAATGAGGAACTATAATCTTAGCCAAGATATATTGTTTCCTCTGGAAGAATAGCAGCGCCCGTGGAGGGATCTGAACCAACGGAGACATCAGCATAGCAATGACAAGCTCTGTGCAAGACGAGGTCTTCAATAGCGACATCATGTGGCAGAAAGAAGCAGCAGCAGTCGCAGACTTTCCTGTTTCTTCTAGGAGTCTTTCCGGAGCCTGACTGACCTCAATTAAAATGCATCCGCCGCAGAGATTCCTGGCCAGTTGAGACATGGGGAGAGATTGTCAATCAGACTTTCTTCTATTGATTAGTGACCCCCAGCAGTTATTCAAAAATTCAAAGTTTTGCCTGACCGGTGGTGAAGCAGTAAATAGAACGTCGATCTGGGACGCTGAGGTCCCAGGTTCAAGAACCCGAGGTCACCAGCTTGAGCATGGGATCATCAACATGATCCCAAGGTGGCTGGCTCGAGCCCAAAGGTTGCTGGCTTGAAGCCCAAGGTCACTGGCCTGAGCAAGAGGTCACTGGCTTGGCTTGAGCCCCCTGGTCAAGGCAAATAGAAGAAGCAATCAATGAATAAAGTGACACAACTATGAGTTGTTCATCTCTCTCCCTTCCTGTATCTCTCTCTCTCTCTCTCTCTCTCTCTCTCTCTCTCTATTTCAAAAATAAAAACAGTTTAATTTTTTAAAAAGCAGAGTAAAACAATTCCGGAAAATAAGAAGGTTGGCAGACAACAGTGTGGTGATTGCCCGGAGGTGAGGGGAGGAGGTACGGAAGGGTATGGGGACATAACTGGTGATGAACGGAGACTTGACTCGGAGTGGTGAACACACGATACAGTGTGCAGAGGATGTGATGTCGAATTGGGCACCTGAAACCTGAGTATTTTGTTAACCAGTGTTACCCCAATAAATTCAATAAAAAGGGAAAGAAATCAAAAAAAGAAATACAGAAAATAAAAGGGTTGGTGTGTTTCTGAGTCCAAGGGAGATGATTCAAAGCATGTTGCGGGTTGAGTATAGGCTGATTTCCCACTGTGCACAGGGAGCCCACCAAGCCACTGGCATAGATGGACCCTGCCCCACTTCACCATGTTGGGATTCAAGGTTGGCTCTTAAATCTTTTTCTAGGATCCATCTATAATAACTCTGAGCCCCTAAAACTCAAACTGCACAAAGCACATCCCCCTATGAGTTTTCTTTACCCTTGTCCTATTCAAAACTTGGAAACAAGCAAAAATAAAAAAAACAGATGGCTGTGAACCTTCTCCATGTCCTGTAAATTGGCTGACATGCTCGTCTGGAGTCAGCTGACTCTCTAGGGCTTGCAGCTTTGTTTGACGTTCTAATTACTATTGATTAGAGCCCATCCTCTGTAAAGTTAAATGTTCACTTGTAGAAAACTGATAAGGTACAAGTGATTTCATCTAGTAGAGAAAATAACCCCAAAGGTTATGGTTTTATTGCACTATAGGATATTGGCCAATTTTGTATCTAATCTAGTAATCTTATTCCATTATTGTTTTTATATAAAGTTCTCTTATCTTCCTTTGAATTGTCTTTGTTTAAAGATTCTCTATTGTTGAGCTAAGTAATATTTTGATTGTGCTCACTATGTATTGCATGAGAATTATGTTTTTACATTTTGAGAATTATACCTGGGCATCTGGGAAACCCAGATAGGCGTTCGTGTGTTCCACACACAGTCCTGGGGACTGCTTGTCACCCCACTGTCCTGCTTCTCCTTCACCTACTCTCTCCCCACACCGGAAAATCCTTATTCTCCTCTGCTCCTACCCCAGCCAATAAAACCAGGTCACATCTACAGCAAACTGCTTAAATGCTGTCATTACAAAACAAAATTTGCCATCTCAGTTTGCCTTTCTGTGTTTACGAAAAACCATCCTGATATTTGTATCAAAGACCCATACCGGTGATTTTCTTTAAAAGGGTGGGGAGGGGTCTAATTCAAGGTCATGTGTGTCTCCATTTCTAGAAACCAACATGGTCTCCAGAAATCAACTCTCCCTAGGTGAACGTCCTCATTAAGTTAAAAAAAAAAAAAAAGTAAAAACCCTCTTCTCCAGATAACCTACTACAATATTTTAAAACTAATTATTGTTGTTCTAGGAAAAAGCCTTTTTTTCTTATTCTTATTATTCTGTTTCAAGCATCTTATTAAACTCTTTTATTTGCCATAATTAATTATTTTTAGTTAATTTTATTGGGTTTTCTAGTGATAAAACTCTGTCTTTGGCAACTGATAATAATTTTCCCATAGCTAAATTTTGTAATTATGTTTTCTGTCTTATCACATCAGCTATAATATGCGTTCTTTGCTATGATTAAATGTATTGAGCTTTTGAGCAGCTATTGAGAAAAATGTATGGGTGAGCAAAGAGGCTAGGAACTGAGTAAGCAACTAAAAAAAATCACAGTAGTTTGAATACACCTGTGCTAAGGTTGTGGGTTCAATCCCTGGTTGGGGCACATACAAGAGTCAACTAATGAATACATGGATAACTAGAACAACAACTCAATATTTCTCTCTTTCTCTTTCTCTCTCTCTCCCCCTCTCTCTCTAAAATCAATAAATAAAAAATGTTTTTTTAAAAAAAGTAGTTTGAGCCTGACCAGGCAGTGGCGCAGTGGATGGAGCGTCGGACTGGGATGTGGAGGGCCCAGGTTCGAGACCCCAAGGTCGCCAGCTTGAGCGCGGGGCCCATCTGGCTTGAGCAAAAAGCTCGTCAGCTTGGACCCAAGGTCGCTGGCTCCAGCAAGGGGTTGCTCGGTCTGCTGAAGGCCCGCGTTCAAGGCACATGTGAGAAAGCAATCAATGAACAACTAGGGTAAAGCTAGTGATTGATGCTTCTCACCTCTCTCTGACTCTCTCTCTATCCCTGTAAAAATAAAATAAAATTAAAAAGTAGTTTGAGTATGAATGGGGTGATGGGACGCAGCCTGGACCACTATCATGCTGCAAAGGAAGAGATACAAGAAAGAGAGTTTAGGTGTTGAATCATCAATGAGGTCAGAAACCAAATGCAAATCCAGGTCTGCACACCAGTAGTCCTGTGGTCCACCTAAGTGGCAGGTATAATGAGCACCCATCCTATCTTCGGTACCACAGTGATTGTTTTAGGGATGGGCACTTGATCCAGACCTATGCCAAAAGGCCCTGCCACCCACATGATCCTATTGGTCCAATCAAAAGTTCAGAGATTTTATTGGATGGTTGGCCAAATGGAAGCCCCTCTCTCTCCCAGGATCTGGAGGAAGAAGCTAGAAGCTACTGGTATTCAACATGGAGAAGCTGGCCTGAGCACCAGGAGTCTCAAATGTTTGTTAAAGTTCATGCTATCTTTTTTTTTATGTACTTCATTAAATGCTTTAGACACTTTATTTATTTGTTTATTTATTTACAGGGACAGAGAGAGAGTCAGAGAGAGGGATAGATAGGGACAGACAGACAGGAATGGAGAGAGATGAGAAGCATCAATCATTATTAGTTTTTCGTTGCCGTTGAGACACCATAGTTGTTCATTGATTGCTTTCTCACATGTGCCTTGACCGCGGGCCTTCAGCAGACCGAACAACCCCTTGTTGGAGCCAGCGACCTTGGGTCCAAGCTGGCAAACTTTTTGCTCAAGCCAGATGAGCCCATGCTCAAGCTGGTGACCTTGGGGTCTCAAACCTGGGTCCTCCGCATCCAAGTTTGACACTCTATCCTCTGCACCACCGCCTGGTCAAGCAAGTTCATGCTATCTTTAGCCTTTCAAATTACGTAAACTACATACTTCTTCTGTGGTGGCTCTTCCATAACTTACTATTAAAGAGTCCCAACTGATATACCAGGAAACTGACAATATTTTTATTTTATTTATTTATTTATTTTAGTGAGAGAGAGAGAAGAAGGGAGAGAGAGGAAGGGAGGGAGGGAAATGAAAAGCATCAACTCATAGCTGCATCACTTTAGTTGTTCATTGATTGCTTCTCATATGTGCCTTGACCAGGGGGCTCAAGAGGAGCCAGTGACCCCTTGCTCAAGCCAGAGACCTTGGGCTCAAGCCAGTGACCAAGAGATCATTTCTATGATCCTTCACTCAAGTCAGTGAGCCTGGGGCTTCCCAGGTTGACACTGTATCTACTGCACCACCACCCATCAAGGAAACTGACAATATTTTTAATAGCTACTGTAACTCTCTTCCAGTGTATTCATCTAAAAAGAGGTGTGAGGGAGAAGAGTAATTAGCATTCTCAGTTTGTAAACATTTCCTAAAATGTGAATTCAAGACAGAAATTAGCAGATATTTTAATTGTTTATCTCCATATTCTCATACTTAATCTATCTAGTCTCTCAATATATTAACATTTTTATAAACACTTTTCCAGTTTACAATGCAACTTCACACATTTCTACTCACTTGGCTCCCACAACAAACAAGAGAGGTGAATGATAACAGCAGTGCCTCATTTTGCAAGAACCATTTTGCATTTGTGTTCACTGTTGTCAGTCAATACTGCCCTTCTCACTTTGTTCACCAGGCGAACTCCTATTCATACTTAAAAACCCATTTCAGATAGAGCAAATCATGTCTCTCTCTACTGGAAGGTGTGGTCCTCAAGAAGGGTGTTGCCTTTGTTTGATTTGGCAAGGTCAGCCAGGTGGTTGTCAGGAAAGAATGGGGTTTCTGGTCAACTGTTTTATGGTTTGGGGTAAACTTCATACATCGCCAAAGAAAAGACATTGGCCACTCTGCCAGTCTCATTGCTATAAGAATCCATTTTCAGTTTTATTAATCAGTGTCACCCCAATAAATCCAATTTATTTTAGATAAAATAAAAAAAAAAGAATCCACTTCAACTCGACCAGATTTACTCTTTGTTGTCTGTGGGGGAGACAAGTCAATGTCAGCCTTAGCCTTGGACCATTTTTATTGGTTTTATGCTACTGGTCCTCAGGCCAACCAGTCAGTTTTTTTTGTTTTGTTTTGTTTTTTCCGAAGTGAGAAGTGTAGAAAGGCAGACAGACTCCCGCATGCACTTGACCAGGACCCACCCAGCATGCGCACTAGGGGGCGATGCTCGGCCCATCTGATGTGTTGCTCCGCTGCAACCAGAGCCATTCTAGCACCTGAGGCAGAGGCTATGGAGCCGTCCTCAGCACCCGGGCCAACTTTGCTCCAGTGGAGCCTTGGCTGTGGGAGGGGAAGAGAGAAACAAAGAAAGGAGAGGGAGAAGGGTGGAGAAACAAATGGGCGCTTATCCTGTGTGCCCTGGCCAGGAATCAAACCCAAAACTTCCACATGCCAAGCTGACGCTCTACCGCTGAGCCAACCAGCCAGGACCTGGCC
This sequence comes from Rhynchonycteris naso, assembly GCA_037038555.1. Lineage (NCBI taxonomy): Eukaryota > Metazoa > Chordata > Mammalia > Chiroptera > Emballonuridae > Rhynchonycteris > Rhynchonycteris naso. Next base: position 209,374,796 of record CM072997.1, on the reverse strand, counting down.
AACCAGTCTTTAGACCTTTAAATAAGTCATTTAAAAACTTAAAAATAAACCTCAGACTTTTTGGATTGATTTCAAAGAGACCCTCACGTGGACCCTCCAACAGATGTTGAAGGGACCCTTTGAGGTCATGAGTCAGAGCACAGACCTGCAACAGGAAGCCTCTTCCTGCTAGCATCTGGGGCCATACCTACCTGAATGCACCCCATCTCCTCTGATCTTAGAAGCCTCATCCTCCGACCTCAGGTGTTCTCTCAAAGACACCCTTCTCCCAAGAAACCCAGGACCTGGCATCCGCCATCTGCACCCCAGCTTGAGGTCTATCTGGGGCCAGCAGAACTGTCCAGGAGTGCACTGGTGGATCCAAAGGCCTTACCAAGGAGGACTAAGGGTGCTGGAGAGACCATGGCAACAAGCTGGATTTCCCGACTCAGAGCAGGTGGGATGCTCAGCCTCCCCTGACTTGTTGTTGCTCTGGGGATTCTAGAAACCAGAGTGGCTCTCTCCATAGAATCAGGGATCAGAGGGCAGAAAGGAGGGGAAGAAAGCTGCCCACTGAAGGGCAGAGAGAGTGAGGGGAGGAGGGAGGTGATGTGAACAGGAAAGGTGACCCAGGCCCTTTTTCTGAAACTTTTCCTGGTAGCGACCTGGGGTCTGTGGCACGATGGCCCAGTATTTACAAGATCCAGTTGTAACTGTCAGTGTGAAATCTATTTCCTGTGTCCTGGGCACAATCAGGTCAGTACCTGTGGGTCAGCAGGTGTTGCCACAGTCCAGACTCCAGGATCCCAGGAACCCAAAGCAACACCCCCTTCTTGCCCATCCCCACTGTCACCTGTCATGTGCCTGTGTGGAGTGGACTGCACACAGGCACTGGGCACGAGGTCTCGGGGTGGGTGGTGGGCGGGGCGGCCTGCACTAAACATGTGCCAGTGTGCGGGCACTCAGGCACTGGGCAGCCACCTCTCTGCAAGGCTGCCTTGTCCGCTCACCTCCCCCAGCTCCCAGCACACTGTGCTCCTGTTGTTTAATTTTGCTGAACACTGAGTCCCAACCCCGTGTTAATTGGTTTTACTCCAGCCTTTTGTACCTCCCATTAAATGAGGAAATGCCACCCATAAAAATTTAATTTTAAAAGCCAACTTGTTTGTTTTATATTGAAATTCCCCAGGCAGCTCCAGTAGAGGAAACAGACACATTTTCATTTCATTAAAGCAACTTGAGTAAAGATAAAAAAAAAAAAAAAAAAAAAAAAGCTGAGAAATTAGATTTTAAAACAGAGCAAGAAGCATTTAAAGAAAATGAATGAAAATGGGCTGCCGCAGAGGGCAGCCAGGATCACAGCACCACCTCTGCCTGCACCTCCTGCAGGGAGACGTGGGGGCGAAGGGGAGTCACTGGACACTTGGACACTCTAGGCCGGTTCCCAGAGAAGGCTGGACTGTGGACTCTCCCCTTCCTGAAAATCGGCACACGGGGCGTCCCAGAAGCAGGCTGAAGGGACTCCACTCCAGGGCCAGCAGCATCCTCCTCTTCAAGGATAGCCTGCCCGATGGTAAACCAGCTGGGGTGGTCCTGGATCGACTGCTTACCCGCTGCATAAGGGAGGGCAAGTGACCTCAGTTTTCTTTCATTTCTGTAAAATGAGAATAATAGTATTTCTTCATTTACAGGGTTGTTGTGAGGATTAAGTAGGATATACCATGAAAACACTTAAAACACAGCCTGGTATGCAGTAAATGCTTAATAAAAGTTAGCTTTTTATTATCAGATCCTGCTGCTACCCTTCCGCATCGTGCCCTTAACACAGTCCCCTCAGCAAAGTGCATCTGCCTCGCTCCCTCCTCTACCCATTCCCTCACCACAAAGGTCCTTTCCATGATGTCCCCAAGCTAAAGACAGCTAACAGAGGTTGGGAGAAGCTCTGAGAAGTTTGAGGAGTCTCCACTCTACTGCACAATTCTTGTAACCCAAACCAATTCATTAAAATTTTATTGTAAAAGCCTGACCTGGCGGTGGCACAGTGGATAGAGCGTCAGACTGGGATGCAGACAGCCCAGGTTCAAGACCCCGAGTTCGCCAGCTTGAGCGCGGGGGCCCATCTGGCTTGAGCAAAAAGCTCGCCAGCTTGGACCCAAGGTCACTGGCTCCAGCAAGGGGTTGCTCGGTCTGCTGGAGCAAGCACATGTGAGAAAGCAATCAATGAACAACTAAGGTGTTGCAACGGCAACGAAAAACTAATGATTGATGCTTCTCACCTCTCTTGTTCCTGTCTGTCTGTCCCTATCTATCCCTCTCTCTGTCCCTGGGGGGGGAAAAAAAACCTTAAAAAATTTTTTTATTGTAAAAAACCACAATTTTAATTGGAACCTTCCAAGGAAGACCAGCTTTCCTGGGTCCAAATGCCAGCTCTACTATTTACCAGCTGTATAGTCTTGGGCAAAAGTCCCCTGGGCCTCAGTCTCTCCAATAATGAAATGGGCACAATAACTGGATCAGCCACATATTGTAAAGATGCCATCAAACAAGCTCTGCAGAGTGCCCGGCACAGCTGAACACCTGGTGAACGGCCACTGTTCTGCATCAGGTGTGGGGTCTGCGGCTGTGGAGGTGGAGGAGAGGTGCTACAGGTGGTTCCATAATAGAGTGACCTCACCCCCCACTTCCTGGTGGTTGTCAAGGGGTAATTATTAAAAGTCTTCCCTTTCCTTCTCCATAGTGTCCTAATCTGGATGACTAATTATATGATCACTTTACTCCAAATCCCTCCACCCCAGTGAGAGGCCTCACAGTTTTTCCCGGGTGTTGGAAAAGGGTCCAGACCATTGGCCTGTTTCCTGCCTGACTACTGTCTGCTAACCTTGAGGCCTAACCTCACCCTGGGCTCAGGCTAATGAGGCTCATTCCCTTACTCAGCATGATAAAGAGACGGGGGTGGGGAGAGGCCAAGGGGAAAGCTGAGGGCGCTGGAGCCTGAGTCTAGGATTCCTGTCCTGTCTCTGCCACTCAGTGTAATTTACGCAACTCCTGATTCTTAACTTCCTCTTTTCTCCTGGCGGAGATTAGTTACAGTATTGTCTTACCCATGGTTGCAAAGGTCAAATTAAACCAGTGAATGAATGTGAAAGTGTTTTGCAAACTGTAAAGTGTTGCTCACAGTCTGAGGAGTATTCTTAGGAGGTCAATGACATCTACTTCAGCAGAATTTCCCGCTTCTTGTTCCTGGGAGCAACCATGAATGGAGACATAAAGAGTCACAAAGAGGCCCCCTCAGAGACTCCTGCTCCCGACAGGAGCAACCTGGGCCTCAAGCTTCACTTGGCTAGCTGTGACAGCTACCTCAGGACCTCAGGATGAAAGGTGTGACCGAGCTGCCTATTGAGCTGCCCAACCCCAGAGAGGACATCTTAGGGCAGTGATTCTTAACCTTTTTTGAGGTGCCTAACACACCAGTTTCATATGCACATTCACCGAACCCTTCTTTAGTGATAAATAAAATATGATTTTTTTTTCCAAATTCAAGACGTAGGTATATGTTTTTTTACTGGTGCACAAAATGAGCCGTGCATGAACATCACCTTGCTCAAAGAACAAAACCAACAAAGTGCATGAACTCACAACAAATTACGGTATTACTTTATTCTGGCCTCCGTGGCAGAGACTTCTCCGAACCCCTGAGACCGACTCATCGAACCCTTTAGGGTTCGATAGAACCCAGGTTAAGAACCACTGTCTTAGGGGCTACAAATCAGCAAGCACCCTTTTATTCTTTGCAAAATTATTTCCCAGTGGTTCCCAAACCATACACCAGGATGTTTACATCCTGGAGTGGGACCAAGTGGGTGGGGCTCCAGGTTCCTACCTCTCTTCTCTCTTTACCTCTCTGTCTCTCTTCTCTTTCTCTTTCCTTCTCTCTCTATATCATCCCCACTCTCTCCTTCTCTCTATCCTTTCCCCTCTCTCTCTTCTCTCCATCTCTCTTTCTTTCTCTCCATTCTCTCTCTTCAACCAGAGCAGATCTATTTTATATATTCCTTCCAAGATTTTGCTTACACAAGAATTTCCATCTTTAAACTGCTTTTTCCAAAACACTGTGCTCTGGCTCCTCTTCTCTCCTTCCTCCCTTCCTAAAACCATTGGGTAGAGCAGAGCAAGGCAGACACCTGCACGGGGGTGGGGGCATGCTGGGCCTGAGCCCTAGGCAGGGGGTGGGCCCAGTGTGGGAAACCAGAGCCCAGCTGGGTGAAGAGAGTGTTTATCACAAGTGACAGCCTGGGCTGAGTGTCAAAATACACAAGGGGCGCCGGGATGTCCACACATGGGGCAGCTGGTGCAGGTGGCAGGTGGCAGAGCCCAATCAGGGTAAATAGGGCTGCCTGGTATGGGGATGGGGCCAGTGTAGGAAATCAGAGGCCCAGCTGGGTGGGGAGGGTGTCAGGGCCTAAGAGTGAGGAAGGTATCTAAACAAAGAGAGAGTGACCCTGCCTGGGCAGTCACAGCCTGAGGAGGCGTGGTGTGGAGAGAGGAGGGGCTGCTCAGATGGCCCGTCAGTCAGACCTGGGGTTCTGCCTCCTTCTCTACCTGCCCAAATCCTTCCTAAAGCCAAGCAAGACCTGGAACACCTTTCCAAGTCAAATGAAATCACCCAATATTCACTGAGCACCAGGGATGTGCCGGGCAGCATGCTTGGTGCTGGAGAGAGAACAGGCATGGAGCACAAGAGACAGCCCAGTGCGGAGGGCAGACATTGGAGCCACCACTATAGAAGTGAGTGATCGGAACACATAAGGTGGGGGTAACAGCATGACTTCTGGGGGTGGGGGTGGGGGTCAGAAAAGAGGCCAGCTGAGAAGTGGAGGAAGATGAGTTTGCCAAGTGGGGCAGGATGACAGCAGCAATGACTCTGGACCCTGTTTCTCCCCCTGCCCATCTTCGCGACCCAGGTTCATCCCATTCTCCAAAGGCTGGAGCCACCAGGAACCTCACAAGAGGCCTTTCCATTCCTGGGACCCAAGGACTAGGCCCTATTCATGGCCCCTCAGGAAATACAGGGAGCTTCAGGGGGCTGTCTCACAGCTTTGTCCAGACCCCACTTCAGCTGGGGTCTCACCTGAATGAGAAGGTCCCTCCTCTGCTTTCTTTTCTGAGGTTCCATATCCATCTTAATTAAGAAATTCCTTCTGGTGTCTAACTCCAATTCCTCTTATTCTTTCTATTCTTAAGAGAAACGACTAACTGAGGCCCTTCACCGGTACAGCTGAAAGAAGGATGCAGTCCTTATTTTCCCCTCAGAAACCCTAATCTATCATCCTTCCTTTGAGAGTCCCTCTCTCCTTCCCACTCTCAGGTGAGAACCCCACTTATGCACCCACCAGCACAACAGTCTTATTCCCCAAAGGCCCTTCGAGCACAGAAATCCTGCATAGGTCCCACTCTGGGTGGTCCCTTCCATTTGGGCTCAATCCAGAAGGGCTGCCTGGGTTCCATGTGACTTGATTGTCAGGCTTCAAACGACCCTAGGAGTTGAGGTTAGAGAACCGCAAAGCACTTCCTTTTGTTCAGAGAAGTGTCAATGGTGTTCCCCGTGCTCCGCCTCCCTGCGGTCACCAGAAGGGGGTGCCATAGGCCAACCCGTGGGTCCTGTGATCTAAAGACCGGGTCTTGTCGCTGAGGAGGAACGAGGGAGGGTCTGAAGGGCGCTGAGAGCCCTGGGGTGCGGGACAGCTTGGGGAGCTGCCGGTCCAAGGCGACACACCCCCGCCGGCCCCAACACGGGAAAGGGAGTGGCATTGCATTCTGCCTAGTCATCGCCTGCGAAGACTCGCGTCACCTCTGATGTCAGGGCTTCAAGGGTCTTCTTTCCATCTCCGGGCTCCAGGAAAGGGCGTCTCGGGGCCAGAGGTTACGCAACTTCCCCCAAGGTCCGGGTGGCAGGAGGGGCAGGTCAGAGGGTTTGAACTCACGTCCGTCTGCCCAGTGCCCACCAGTACGGTCCGCAAGTGGCGGGGCTCCGGGTACTCCCCTTTACAAACCCACAGCGAGAGCACCACCGACCTTGGCCTAGCTTCCCTTTCTCATCTCTAAGCCTTTCACGGTAAGATCTCCGTGGCAGGTTTATAATAAAGAGGCTCCTGAAACCACAAATGTTTTCTAATGAATTCAGGTCCCAAATTCCCGGAGTGGGTTGGGGAGGCGGAAGATGGTGATGATCCTTTCACTGTGAAAGTCAGCGGCAAGGGCGCCAGGGCCCTCCACCGACCTTCAGAGCCCGCGCTGGCGGGCACGCCAGGGTCCTTCGCGTCTGGGAAGTACTCCTTTTGAAAACTCTAGGTCCTTGTGGTCTGAGTGTTTTGAGTTCAGTCCATTATGAGAAATTTCCTTTTGAGGATGGACATATTCAAATCCAGATGTTGTCCCACAGAACAAAGAGCTCTCTCCAATTTCTCTTTACAGAAAAGTAGCTTCTCATCCATTGAAGAAATAACATCTCTTGATAAGTGGAATGTTTTATCCCCAAGCCAAGAACCTGCTGCTCTGAATTTATTAAAAATGGTCTAATAGCCTGTCTCTGTTCCATTTCAGATGCAGCAAGGACAGCAGTGACAAGGTAGAATGTCACCTGCTGATGAATTCAATAGATTGAGTATGGCTTCACTAAGAAGAGAATGTTAGATTTTTTTTAAAATATATGTTACTTATTTAGATTGATTTCTTTTAATTCAAGACATATTCTAATGGGACAATTGTAAGATGAAGTACAGATTGTCAAAAAAACTTCCTGAATCATACACTTCCTCTTATAAATTCAAAAATGCTTGAATGACAACTTTTCAGAAAGAAGGATGCATTAAATGTACACATTGGTTATAAGAAAGTCCCAATATGAGTAATACTCATTTTTAAAATATACTTTTAAATAGGGGAGATACAGATTACACATTTGTTGGCTTTAATATGTGTATATAGAGCCAACAAGGATTTTTATGAGCAGGTTCTAATATTTTTTGTTGAAACTAAGAGTCTGAAGCAGGAAGCCTTTCCTCACTCTACTTACATACCACTGATGATGGGGTGTCCACTACCTCTCATTGTGGGATGGTTCTGGTGGTCAGAGTTGGTGTTCAGCCCCTTGTTACCCCCACAGGCCCATTTTGGCCATTGGAGCCAAGCAGGGTTGTGCTATTGTTCCTGCCTCTGACCCTTTCAGTATCTCTTCTTCAAGGTCAGTATTACCAAGTTCTTACTATCCTTCACCCTCCACAAGCTGGACTCTGGTCTCGCCCATCTCCTCAAAGGTATGGCAGCCAGAATTGAACACAAGCCTCCAGCTATATCCTCCCACATCCTCAACCCTATATCTCTGTAGATGCAGCCTGAGATCACGTTAGTTTGGGGCTAAAAATGTGGCACAGACAGGTCAAGCAAGTTACCCAAAGAGGCAGGGCTGGAAGGTAGTAAAGTCAGGATTCAAATTCTTAACCCATTCAAGTGAACCCCAGGGGTCTAGGAGTTTTCCCAGAGATATATTCATGTCATTAAATGCAGTACTAGCATCTGTTTCTACTTATATATTTTAATCAATTAATGAATACTAATTTATTAATCTTTTAAAGGGAACTATTTGAGAGATTCAGTGCTTATCAAATGGGATTCACAGTTACTCATTTCTTTTATCGCTCAGCTGCCAACCCCTGGGGTAGCCTTGTCTATGATACAGTTGTAAATTATTTTTATTATAATAACAAGTTTATAGTCTATACACACAGCAGATCACTGGTTAAAAATACAAATTCTAAAAATAAAAATAAAAAGATGCTGAAATGCAAATTAATAGGAAAAAAAATTAATGAAACATTTCTGCAAATTCCCCATACTTATATACTGCTTATCTCTGATCACAATCTCACACATATTTGATAAATACTGTTGGGACCACTGTGTATCCACCAGGATAACTAAATTAGGCCCTTACCTTACACCCATGCCAAAATTAATTCCAATAGATACACAAAATGTGCATAATAAATGAAACCAGTCTAACCAGGAGGTGGTGCTGTGGATAGAGCATTGGCCTGGGATGCTGAGGACCCAGGTTCAAAACCCCAAGGTCACAGGCTTGAGCACAAGCTCATCTGGCTTGAGCACAGGGTCACCGGCTTGACTAGAGCTCCCAGGTTGAGGCGCGTATGAGAGCAATCAATGAATAACTAATGTGACTCAACTGTGAGTTGATGCTCCTCATCTCTCTCCCTTCTTGTCTCTCTTGCACACACACAAAAAGATAAATAAATAAAGCTATAAATGTGCTAGGAAACAATGGGAGAATTTGTGTCAGAACCTTAGAGTAGAGAAGGCCTTCATAAGGAGCACAGAAAACCCCCAAGCCATAAAGAGAATGATCTGTTTATCTATATAAAATTGAAATTGTTTCCTTGGTATAAAAGGAAAAGAAAAAGAATTCATTTAAAAAGTAAAAAGAAAACTGGCTAACAGAAAAAGAAAATATTTGAACTATATCACAAAGAGCTAATTTCTTATCTTTAAAGGTCTACAAATGAATAAGGATAAAAGACCAATAACTCTATAGGAAAAAAGACAAAAGATGTAAACAACTGGTCATAAGAACAATGCAAATTGGTCTTAAATATTATGAGATAAATGAAATACCAATGGAACTACAATGAGATACCATTTTTCATCTACGAAATTGGCAAGGATCAAAATATCTGAGGTGCTGGCAAGGATATGGTGACATAGGCTATTTTCATCACTGTTAGTGGGAAGGTAACGGGACAATTTCTATAAAGAGCAATTTAGCAACATTTTCACAAAGGTAAATGCTCATATACTCTTTGTTATGGGTTAAATTATACCCCTCACCCAAATTCATATGTTGAAGTCCTAACCTTTAATACCATGGAATATAAACTTATTTGGAAATAGGGTCATTGCAGTTGTAATTAGTTAAGATGAGGTCATACTGGAGTAGGGTGGGCCCCTAATCCAATATGATTAGTGTTATTATAAAAAGAAGAAACCAGAACACAGACACATACATACAAGGAGAACACCATGTGAACATCAAGTCAAGGAACAAAAAACATTACCAGCAAAACCTCCAGAAACCACAGGAGAGGCCTGGAACAGATTATCCCTCACAGTTCTCAGAAGGAATCAACCCTGCCCACACCTTGATCTTGGACTTCCAGCCTCCAGAACTGGGAAATAGTACATTTCCGTTGCTTAACCATTCAGTTTCTGGTACTATGTTACAGCAGCCCTAGCAAATTAATATACCCTTTGACCCAGCAAGATGCATTTATTCTGCTATGTATTTTCACGACTGCAAGGTGGTAAGTAGTCCAGGGTCTACACTGCAGCACTGTTCACAATAGCTACAACCTATGAGTCTACCAGTCAGAAATGGCCTAAATAGCATGACCAGATGGTGGCACAGTAAATAGAGCGTCAGCCTGGGTCACAGAGGACCCAGGTTAGAAACCCCCAAGGTCAAGAGCAGGGTGGCTGGCTTGAGCGTAGGATCATAGACATGACCCCATGATCATTGGCTTGAGCCCAAATGTTGCTGGCTTGAAGCCCAAGGTTGCTGGCTTGGCTGGAGCCCCCAGAGAAGGCACATATGAGAAAGCTATCAATGAACAACTAAGGTGGTGCAGCTAAGAATTGGTGCTTCTTGTCTCTCTCCCTTCCTGTCTGTCCCTATCTCTATCTCTCTATCTCTGTCTCTCTTACTAAATAAATATATAAGTAAATAGCCTAAATGATCCTTACAATAAAATAATTTTCAGCTGAATATTTTTCAGTAATGAGACCATATAACATGTATACTGATTGGAATTCTCAGAGGTTTATTATGAATTGAGAAAAACAAGGTATAGTTGGTTGTTATAGAAAGGCTCGTTTTGATCCTGGCCTGTTAGCTCAGTGGTAGAGCATTGGCCCCGCATGTAGATATCCTGGGTTGGATTCCCAGGGGGATCCTTGTATGTCAGGGGACACATAGGAGAAGTGCCCATCTGGTTCTCCATCCCTCGCCCCCTTGCTTCTCTCTCCCCCCCCCCCTCCTGCAGCCATGGTTAAATTGGAGCATATTGGCCCTGGGCACTGAGGATGGCTCCATGGCCTCCACCTCAGGTGCTAAGAAAAGGTCAGTTGGAGCAAAGAAGCAATGCCCCAAATGGGCAGAGCATCGCCCCCTAGTGGGCTTGCCGGGTGGATCCCAGTTGGGACACATACTGGAGTCTGTCTCTGCCTCCCCTCCTCTCACTGAATTAAAAAATAAAAAGATAGAAAACAAAAAGGCTCATTTCTATTAAAAAAGAGAGAGAGAAACAAAGCTGAATGTATATGTGCAAATATTTGTTGTAGCAGTATAGATTTCTTCCAGAAAAATACATAAGAAACTGTAATTTCAGTTGTTCCTGGAGAGCAGAATCATTTTAAGGATCACAGAAAAAAGAGTTTGGTTCTACTATAAACACACCTGTACTTTTTGAATATCTTACATTGTTTACAATATTTCACCTGTTCAAAAAAAAAAAAATCTTCTGTAGAACATCAAGACATCGTTAGTACTTCAAAACCTAACACTAGAAAGAGAAAATATAGCCATTTTAGCTTTTCATCTTTTGGAAATAACAGCTATTCATACCTGAAATGAGTTATTTGAAAAGATGATATCTTTTCTCTTATCTCCTCATTTAGGAACAAAGCACAAAATTTGTTTTCAAAATAACTAGGTATATCACAAAAATGGGGCATACGATGCAAAAATTCTAAACTTCCAGGTATTGAAAGAAAGTATATCTGTTTTTCCAATTCATAGCATGTAGTTAAATTTCAATCTAAAATGATAATTCCAGCATACATTCAGTCCCAAACCAAGCCTGATGAAATATTTTTAATTTATTTGTCTATAAATTTTGATTTTCCTCACAAAATTATTTAAATTCTATTAAACAGTATGCATCATTTATGAAGTAGAAAAAAGTCACAAAAAGCCTTTAAAATAGTAAATCTTGCCCTGGGCAGGGGGCTCAGTGGATAGAGCATCATCCCAGTATGCCAAGGTCACACAGTTCTTATCCCCAGTCAGGGCACATATGAGAAGCAACCATTAAGTGCACAACTAAATGGAACAACTATGTAGAACAACGAGTTGATGCTTATCTCTCTTTTTCCTTCCTTCACCCCTCAAATCAATGGAAGAATTAAATAAAAATTAAGAAGATGAAATAGTATATCTTATTAAATATAAACTTTTTTATTTTTATTTTTTTGTATTTTTCTGAAGTGAGAAGCGGAGACAAAGAGACAGACTCCTGCATGCATCCAACCAGAATCCAGCAGCCATACCCACTAGGGGGCGATGCCCTGCCCATGTGGGGCCATTGCTTCATTACAACCAGAGCCATTCTAGAGCCTAAGGTGGAGGCCATGGAGCCATCCTCAGCGCCTGGGCCATCTTTGCTCCAATGGAGCCTTGGCTGCAAGAAGGGGAAGAGAGAGACAGAGAGAAAGGAAAGGGGGAGGGCTGAAGTAGATGGGCACTTCTCCTGGGTGCCCTGGCCTGGCCGGGAAATCAAACCCAGGACTTCCACATGCCGGGCCGACACTCTACCACTGAGCCAACAGGCCAGAGCTAATTTTTTTTTTTTAATTTCTTAATGAGAGAGAGACAGGTACATCAATTTGTTCCTGTATGTGCCCTAAGGATCCAATTGGCAACCTCTGTGCTTTGAGATGATGCTCTAACCAACAAAGCTATTTGGCCCAGGGCTAAATATAAAACATTTTTAAAATTTATTTATTTATTTATATTAATTTTAATGAGGTGACATTGATAAATCAGGGCACATATGTTCAGAGAAAATATTTTCAGGTTATTTTGACATTTGATTATATTGCGTACCCATCACCCAAAGTCAAATTGATCTCCGTCACTTTCTATCTGGGTTTTTTTTTTTTTAATTTTTATTTTATTTTATTCATTTTAGAGAGGAGACACAGAGTGAGAGAGAGAGAGAGAGAAAAAGGGGGAGGAGCTGGAAGCATCAACTCCCATATGTGCCTTGACCAGACCAGTGCAGGGTTTTGAACTGGCAACCTCAGTGTTCCCAGGCTGATGCTTTATCCACTGCGCCACCACAGGTCAGGCTCTATCTGGTTTTATTTGTGCCCCTTCCCTATCCCTACCCCCTCCCTCACCACCCCCTCCCCCCAGGTATCCAGTACACTCTTGTCCATGTCTCTGAGTCTCATTTTTATGTCCCATCTATGTATGGACTCATATAGTCCTTAGTTTTTTCTGATTTACTTACTTCACTCAGTATAATGTTATCAAGGTCCATCCATGTTGTTACAAATGATCCGATGCCATCATTTCTTATGGCTGAGTAGTATTCCATAGTATATATGCACCAAAGCTTTTTAATCCATTCGTCTTCTGATGGACACTTGGGCTGTTTCCAGATCTTTGCTATTGTGAACAATGCTGCCACGAACATAGGGGTGCATTTCTTCTTTTCAAACAGTGCTATGGCGTTCTTAGGGTATATTCCAGTCTCAATGTTGCTTCTTCAGTGTTTCCCGGTTGAAGAGTCCTCTCAGTCCAGTTCGTTGGTTTATCCAGATGATGGTTCTTAAAATCAAGTTATAATCCACTTTGGTTCTGGGAGTTGGAAGTTGATACGTTCACCTACTCCATCGCCATCTTGCCCTCCTTAAATATAAAACTTTTAATACAATCTTTGGTTTCAGACTCATCTAAAACAAATTTTCTCAAGATAATCTTTATCTTCCAAAAATGATTAAATGGTTTATATTTTTAAAGAAAGCTTTGTGATGTAGTGGATAGAATGTCAACCTGGGATGCTGAGGACCCAGGTTTGAAACCCCAGGGTAGCTGGCTTGAGCGTGGGCTCACCAGCTTGAGTACAGGGTTACTGGCTTGATCCCAAAGGTTGCTAGCTTGAAGCCCAAGGTCATGGTCACTGGCTTGAGCCCAAGATCTCTGGCTAGAGCAAGGGGTCACTGGCTCGGCTGGGCTCCCCTGGTCAAGGCACATATGAGAAAATAATCAATGAATGACTAAAGTGCCCCAAGTATTAGTTGATGCTTCTCAATTCTCTCTCTTCCTATCTCTCTCTCTCTCTCTCTTTATTTCTCTCTCTCTTGCGTGCGCGCTAAGGAAAAATAGGGAGATTGTAAGGTCATTGATTGCTGTGAAAACAATTTGAATGTCCAAACACGTTGAGAAATGCAACCTGGGCTAACTGTGTACATTTGGTTGGGTAAGCTATGTACTGCGCAACTCCAGGGGTTGCTGTTCACACCATAATGCTAACTGTGCAGTGCACCACCTGCACAGCTTACAACCTGTGGCTGCTGAAAATGCTGAGGGACCATGGCAGGCTTTGGGCAGCGTCAGGGAGGTGTCAGAACTGAGGTCACATGGATGGTGAAGCCAGAAACTCATGCACACAGCCTCCCATCTCTCTAGGTTGGACTCTCTTTTGGAGGCTCCGGCAACAGAAATATCCTCAGTGTTCTCTGAGCTTCCTAACCTAAGGTTGGGGGAAAGGACACATCTGCCAGGGCCCACAATTGCTTCCTTGGCCCGTACAACTCAAAGTCCTCTTTACTTGCTTGGCAGCTGAGGAGGAAGGCCAGAAGGAGGAACCCCGCCACGCTCCTCAACCTCCCTCCTCCACTAATGGAGGCACAAATAGCTAGCACAAGGGGTGACATAGAGGGGGCTGAACTTTAAGTGACGTTCAGGACTTTTGGCCTCTGGAATCTTTCTGTGTGACTTCTGGCAAATCTTTAAGCTCCTCTAGACTCTGCCTTCCTACTTGCAAAATGAAGAAGAGTGTTACCATTCTTTATCTGCCTCCTGGAAAAAGAGATAAGACAGAAAAACACGTAGTGATTTCACAAGGAATGTGTAGACATTCAAGCATTTCAATTAGTATCATCTAACATCAAGAAATAAATGACAGGGGAGGGGGGGAGAAAGAAATGACAGAGTCCGGAGGCCCTACTGAGCAGCTATAAAACCTTGAGTAAATCTCAAGACCTTTCTGTCCCTTAGTTTTACCATATGCCAAATGGTAAAGCTTGAACTAGACCAGCAACTTGCTGACCTTTCATCACTAAAAGTCTGTTTTGTTATTTCCAAACCATCCCCACAGACCTCATATTTTATAAGATCTTTAGCCTTGGCCAGATAGCTCAGTTGGTGGGAGTGTTGTCCTGGAGCATGAAGGTTGCCAGCTTGATCCTCAGGGCACATACAAGAGCAGTTCAACATTCCAGTCTTTCTCTCTCTCCTTGCCTCTCTCTAAAAAAAAAAAAAAAAAAAAAAAAAATATGTATACCCTAAGCTATAATTTAGGTTATTATTATATATTTAATAATCATGTAATTTTTGTTATCATTATAAAGGGTAAGTTTAGAACTCGCAATGACTTCAGGCAAGGCTTGATCCAGCAGCTATTTCCAAGGCCCAATGTTCTTTCAGTCTCTTGACTGCCTCCTCGGATATGTCACAAGGTGGCTTCCATAAGCTCCCCTGACACTACTTGCTTTTCTTACTTGTGATTGGCAAGAAATAGAGAGCTTGCTTCTCAGTTAGCTCAAAGAAAACACCCCGCATTGAGACTTAGATTGGCCTGATTGGGGTCACGTGCCTTTTTCTGTAACCACGCTCTCCAACAGACCAATTACTACAGCTGGGAAGATGTGATATTCTCATTTGCTTAAGCCAGTTGGGCTCAACCAACCCTTAGAGTGGAGTTTCTGACCAAATCACAAGGCTGGGAAATTCCCAGGACTATTACGAAGGAGGAATCAGGCAAAGGGTGCTGTAGAAACAACCAGCAAGTTTCCTGTGGCATGTTTCTTAAGTGATATCTCCAACAGCCTGTCAGAACTTCTGACCAGCATGTGAGCTGCATATTAATGACCTCCAGGATCTTGTGAGCTGGTCACGATGACAACCCCATCTGTGGGTGGCCACACTGCCCACAGGAGCTGACGTCAGCCCAGCATGCAGCAAGCTCCTGACTCCGTGGTTAGACCTGGCCTAGTCCACCCATGTCCAGCTTTTAGCTCCCCTCTAACGTCAGACTCTTCACAGATGGCTCAGTTGAAGACTGCAGGTAAATCTTGAGCTCCCAAGTTCTCAGGCCTATGACGGCCCTTTTCATATACAAGGAGACATCCACAGCAAAACATACCTGGAACTACGCAGGCTCGTTCATGCACTGACTTACCAAGTAGCCGTGCCAGGTCCCATCCCAGGGATGCATCTTCCAGGAGCCAGTCAGGTGGGGAGACGGTGGTGCCCTACCCGGACCATTACAGTTCAGTTTGGGAACACAGTGAGAGGGAACAAGTGGGGGCCCTGGGACAGAGGCAAGCCCCTGCTCTTTCCAGACCAGAGGGCAAGAATGTACCCCAGCACACTGAGCAGCAGGGCCACCTTGGCTCCACCGCATAGTGTCTTGGCCATAGGAAAGGCCAGCGCCCTCTCTGGCGGCTTCCAGTAAATCATCAACGTTGTGTGTCCCAGTCCAGATTAGGAAGTGTTCAACCTCAAGACTGGAACCCAACACCTCTGCACGCTCTCAGGGCTTTGAAAATTTCCCTCTGACCCGTACATGGCTGTGGCTATGGAGTGGGGGAGGAGGCAGGCAAGCTCGCCCTGTGCCTTCCTTCAGATCCTACCTCTTCCTGGATCTTCCAACCCAGCTGGGATTCACCAGTTAAGGGAGCGGAGCACACAGCAAGGCCAAAGGGAACACTTGACCACAACTATGCTCTCCAACAGACTCCTGAGAGCCTCCCACTCCTTCTGCATATTAAGGTGACCTGACGTCCCGCTTTTGGCGGGACAGTCCCGATTTTTAACAATTTGTCCCACGTCCTGCGGCGTTTTTAAAAAGTCCCAATTTAAGCCTGACCTGTGGTGGCGCAGTGGATAAAGCGTCGACCTGGGAACACTGAGGTCGCCAGTTCAAAACCCTGCACTGGTCTGGTCAAGGCACATATGGGAGTTGATGCTTCCAGCTCCTCCCCCCTTTCTCTCTCTCTCTCTCTGTCTCTCACTCTGTGTCTCCTCTCTAAAATGAATAAATAAATAAAAAATTTAAAAAAAAGTCCCAATTTAAAAAAATATATTACAATACTATTTTTGCATTCTATGAAAAATTATTTTTGCTCCATATAGACCAAATTTTTAATCAAGACCCCCCCACCCCCCTGTCAATGGTGTCATGCTTTACCAATTTTAAAATCTGGTCACCTTAGTAGTTAGGTGTCGCCTTTATCAGGGTGGAAAGTCAGTCACCAGCACTTCTGAGCACCTGTGTGCATCTGTTCCCTACTTCTGGGGCAAACAGGGCCAGGGGTGCTTGGGATGGTTCTCAGCTCTGCCTAAACTGACTCAGCACGTGGCCAGGGGCAATTGCCTTGCCGTACTTCAGTCTCCTGGGCTATAAAATACAGGTTTCGGGCCAATCAATCTCTCTGGGGCTTTCCTGCTCTAACAATGCAGAATGTGAGCACTCACAGTTCAGAAAAGAGAAAGCTGAACTGAAGGATGGGAAGGGAGCAGGGGAGCCAGCTGGGCAGGGCCCCAGAAACTAAAGGTCCCCAAGTGCAGACTTTGGACACCATCTTCAAATGATTATACTTAAGTCATTTCTTTATACCAATAGAAATGAACAGACATCTGGCCTTATTACCAAAACATCCTACCGGCAAGGTCCATGAAATTATATATATATTTAAATTATTTAATTTATTTATTCACTTTAGAGGAGAGGGAGAGAGAGAATGAGAGAGAGAGAGAAGGGGGGAAGGAGCAGGAAGCTTCAACTCCCATATGTGCCTTGACCAGGCAAGCCCAGGGTTTCAAACCGGCGACCTCAGCATTCCAGGTCAATGCTTTATTCACAGGTCAGGTGAAATTATATTTTTAAATAACCTTTCTCATGTTGGAATTAATTATAGATTTACACAGAGGCGGCAAAGACAGTCTAACTCTAGACAGTTCCCATACACCTCTCAGTTTCAGTTTCCCCTAATGTTATCTCACAGCACACTGCTACACTGTCAAAACTAAAACAAAAAACAAAAACAGAAGAAAATCATTGGTACATCTCTGTTAACTCAAGTCCAGACCTCCTTTGAATTTAACCAGCTTTTCCAGGATCTCTGGGTTCCAGGAACCAACCCACGAAACCACATTCGTCCCAGGCGCCTTGTCTCCCAGTGCCCTCTGGCCTGTGACTGTTTCTGTCTCTCCTTGATTCTCAGCCCCTTTCAGTTTTTGTTTTTGTTGTTGTTTTTTTTTTATAGGGACAGAGAGAGCGTCAGAGAGAGGGATAGATAAGAACGGAGAGAGGTGAGAAGCATCAATCATTAGTTTTTCGTTGCCGTTGTGACACCTTAGTTGTTCACTGATTGCTTTCTCACATGTGCCTTGACCACGGGCCTTCAGCAAACGGAGCAACCCCTTGCTGGAGCCAGCGACCTTGGGTCCAAGCTGGCGAGCTTTTGCTCAAGCCAGATGGGCCTGCGCTCAAGCTGGCAAGCTCGGGGTCTTGAACTGGGGTCTTCCGCATCCCAGTCCGACGTTCTATCCACTGCACCACCGCCTGGTCAGGCAGCCCCTTTCAGTTTTGAGAGCCTCGGTCAAGTATTTTGTAGAAGGCCTTTGAACTGAAATTTGTCTGATGTTTTTCTCTGGGGTTATGAGTTTGGGGGAAGAATATCACAGACAAGAAGTGCCCCCCCTCATTACCTAATATTAGGGATACATGATATGCACTTGACTCACTACCAGTGATGTTAACCTTGGTCGCTCTGATCGCTCGGTCAAGGTGGTGTCTTCATTTCTCCATTGTTAAGTTCCTATGAGGTGATCACTAGATGAGGTGATCATTAAGCTGGGGGATGGAGAATCTACATATACTATTTGGGAGCTCTGTCTCTTCTCCTTTTTTTTTTTTTTTTTTACAGGACAGAGAGAGAGTCAGAGAGAGGGATAGATAGGGACAGACAGACAGACAGAAAGGAACGGAGAGAGGTGAGAAGCATCAATCATTAGTTTTTCGTTGCCGTCGCAACACCTTAGTTGTTGATTGATTGCTTTCTCACATGTGCCTTGACAGCGGGCCTTCAGCAGACCGAGCCACCCCTTGCTGAAACCAGCGATCTTGGGTCCAAACTGATGAGCTTTTGTTCAAGCCAGATGGGCCCGCGCTCAAGCTGGCGAGCTCGGGGTCTTGAACCTGGGTCTTCCACATCCCAGTCCGACGCTCTACCCACTGCGCCACCACCTGGTCAGGTCCCAGGTTGTTCTTAAGTTCCTATCAGATGAGGCGATCATTAAGCTGGGGTATGGAGAATCTACATATACTATTTGGGAGCTCTGTCTCTTCTCCCCCAGGTTGTTCTTTGATCAATCATTTATTTCTACCAATATGGACTCACAGATATGTATTTTATGCTTTGGGTTATAATCTAATACTCTGTTATTTATTTTATTGCTGTAACTGTTACAGCTTTGACCATTGGGAGCTTTTGGCTCCTGGGTCCCTTTGACACCCCATCTCTTTTTGTGTTTTGAGCACTTCCTAACTCTGGTACCACAAGACCTTCCAGGCTCACCTTTTCTCTGCCCCAGCCCTAGAATCAGCCATTTCTCCAAGGAAGTAATATATTTTAAAAACAGATCCTCCAAAAAAAAAAGAAGAAGAAAACAGGTCCTCCAATTACCTGTTGATAGTCCAAATATATTGCATTGCACTTGAATACGTGATGAAAAGAGTTAATCCGTTCCATTACAATTTAAAACATACTTCAACTTTTGCATCTCTATTGTGACAAGTCTTTTAAAAATATACCAGGAGCCTCAAAACCTGGGCTGGACCTGGCCCTTTAACCTCTGCAGCCACTCTGCTAAGGATTGGGAGTAGTCAGCCTACCCTTCTTACAGAGGTGACCCAGTTCCTGCATCCATCCAAGTCTAAGCTGCCCAGTGGAGCTAACGAAGGACAAGATAATTAATTCTTGGGACTGTTCCCTCTCCAGCTTCCCCTTCCCAATCCCCACCCAATGGTGAGCAATCCTGGAGCCTCACCCAGGCTGTCCAGGTACAAGCAGGTGTCAGGAGAGCAGGAAAGTTCCAAGAAGAAAGTTGGCAAGCCCAGCCACTGCATAATGCATTCTAGAGGCAGAGTGGTATGTGGCTGCACCATGAGGTCCAGAGAGCTCCTAGGTATTGGGAGCAAGGTTTGCAAAATCCAGCTGTGAAGTGAAGCACGGGTTCTGTGGAGAAGGGATTCCCCGAGCTGCCCTGGGTTCCGCAGAAGAGAGCGAGGTTCTCAGGAAAGAACAGTATTTATGAGCCGGAAGAGGGCTAGACTGAGCTCACTGGGAGGACATGGAGCTGTGTGACTCATTGCCCAGTCCTGCCAGCTCCCACTGGCACAGTGCTGTGCAGCATGGAGCCTGGGAGCATGGGTGGAGTCCCAGCCTAGGCCGTTCCCCAGCAGAGGTCCCAAACAGGCAATCACAATCCAGCACGTAAGTATGCAAGGGGAGAACAGAAGAGGAAGCAACTCAACATTTAGGAGTCCTGGCAGGCCTCACAGAGGAGGTGACATCATCAACAAGATTAAGGAAATTGGCCAGGCAGCCGTGGGGAGCAGGAGGAGGGGAGGGCACTACTGGGCTGGGGAAGAAGCAAATACAAAGGCGTGGAAGTGTCTGCAAGGTGCTGGCACAGTGCCTGCTGCCTGGTGAGTACTTCAGAAATGTGAGGCATTATCTCTGTGGCATAATAATTATTATTATTATGATTATTAACCTGAACTTGTGACTATTTTTCCTATCTTAAAGGTAGTTACTACAATGAATAAATGACTAGCATTGCTAAGATTTTCTCAATTCAAAAAGGGACTGTTGGGAAGACGAGGGGTATACAGAGCACTCATCAGTGGAAGTGGCTGTGAGCAGGTGATGAGGCTGCTTTATCCCTGGGGGACACAGAGGAAGGGGACAGCTTCAGGAATAGAAATGCATGCTCCCTCCTCCCTGGAGTGGTCCGTGATCTCTGGGAACAAGCAGGTGTCAATGTGGAGACGAATACCTTGGAGAAAGCTGTGTGGTTTCCAGCTCCACCAGCTCCAGGAGCTTGAGCAAGTGACTTTACCTTTCTGAATCTCTGAGTGTCTATTTCCTCAACTCTACATCTGCATTAAGATAGATCCAAAAGACCTGGACGGAGAGCTTGGTTGGTTAGAGCCTCGCCCTGAAGCACAGAAGTTGCCAGTTCAATCCCTGGTTGGGGCACATGGAGGAACTTATTAATGTTCCTGTCTCTCCAACCCCCCTTTCTCTTTCTCTAAAAATCAATTAAAATGTTTTTTTTAAATAATAGATACAAGAATAACCAAAGCACACTTTTTGTAACAGTAAAGAAATAAAAAAAGAAAGAAAGAAATCCTATAAATAGCATCTAATAACACTAGAATGGATAAATAACCAGTGGTATATTCTAAAATGAAATATCATTCAACAATAAAATAAACTATAGGTACACAGCCAATAAAAATTGATTTAAAAACAATACTGTGGGTCCTGGTCAGTTGGCTCAATGGTAGAGCGTCGGCCCAGCATGTGGAAGTCCTGGGTTCAATTCCTGGCCAGGACACACAGAAGCACCCATCTGCTTCTCCACCCTTCCCCCTGTCCTTTCTCTCTATCTCTCTCTACCCCTCCCACAGCCAAGGCTCCATTGGAGCAAAGTTGGCCCAAGCACTGAGGATGGCTCCATTGCCTCTGCCTCAGGTGCTAGAATGGCTCTGGTTGTAGCAGAACAATGCCCCATGGGCCGAGCATCACCCCCTGGTGGGCATGCTGGGTGGATCCCAGTCCGGCACATGCAGGAGTCTGCTGCCCCCCCCTTCTTCCTTCGGAAAAATAAAAAAATAAAAATAAAGAAAATAAAAACAATTCCTGTGGAGGAATAAAGGAAGTCACATAATCATATAGAATGATTCCATTTATACAAAGTAAAGAAAAGCAAAACTAAACAATATATTATTTAGGGATTCATGCAAAGGTGATAAAACTAAAAGAAAAAAAAAGTCAGAGAAAGGATTAACACAATTAGAACAAAATTCAGGAAAGTGGTTGTTCCGGATGAAGGGATGAGGCTCTAATGGAGACATACAGAGGGCCTCAAAGGTTGGCACAGGTCTGTTTTTTTAAGTTGGGTGTAGATATGTGGATGTTTTACTATAAGCATTATTATTATACATTCAACTGCATATGTATAGAATAGATGGTGTCTTTTACAATAAACAATTTCTTATTACACCACTAATAACATGTAACCTTATAGGACACATGCCAACCATAAGGCAGAGAAATATAAGTAAAGTATTGGCACACAGAGGAAACAGTATTGAGTACTTTGGCTCCCTAGGACTCATTTGCTCCATCTGCAAAGTGAACTGGTGGCACCGCCAAGGATTGCTGGTGCCTTTAGTGTGTGGATTCTATGTTTCCTTTGTACACACACACACACACACACACACAGTTGAAGGCAGGTTCCAGGCCTCACTCTTTTACCAGAAGACTCTCCCCACTGCCCTAAATCACTTGTGGTTTCAAAAGTGGCAAAAGTGGTACCTGACGCCCTGGAATGGAAGCTCCTGGTCCTGGTTCCCAGTCTTTCTAGGTGGGGCAATGAAGCCTTTTCTGAATTTCTCTAGGGTAAGATGGACATAATGACCTCTGTATTCCTCAGCCAAGCCCATGGGTAGATACTGTAAAGTGCTGTACTCAACAAGGGTTCATGACTGGCTCACCTGGGAACCTAAAGCATCCTAATGGAAGACTGGGTGGCCTCAGTGACTTTCATAGCTATGTAAGAGAGCATTTTGGGAACATTCATAGGGTGACTGGTGTAAATGCACCTCTATTGCCTGGCTTTCTGCCTCAGTCATTGTTTATCAGCTAGTTGTACCTGCCTTTTTCTCCTGGTAAGGGTCCTTATTTCAGAAAATGCGTGCCTGGCCCTTAGTGTCGCCCCTCCTCTGTGTGCCTGCTCCAGTACTTGTTGAGTGTGTTCTTGCCTCCATCTGAAAAGTGCCTGTCTGGGTGTACTTACCTGTGTAACTATGAACCTACTTCCAAAGGTGTGTAGACCAAACTTTGTAAACCTGATTCACTCAAAGCGTCCCTGACTGTGGCTTCATCAGCTGGGGTCCATACTTGTCAAGCGTCTGAGCGTTCGTGTCTGTACCTGTCCTTGCATCTATCTCTGTGTGCGCCTCGGCCGGTCGTGCCCGATTCGATGCACGTACCTGCTTACCTTCCGCACCAGGGCGGTGAACTCCCGGCCCCTGGATCTCCTCGCCTCTGGGACCTGGAGGCCGGCGCCTCCACCCCTAATTCCTACTGCAGCTCGGAATAACCCGCCGCGACAGCGGAGCCAGAGGTAGAGGCGGGGGGCGGGGCCGGAGGGGGCGGGGCCGATCGCGGGGTGGGTTCGGCGGCGTGGGGCGGGGCGGTGTGGGGCGGAGCAGGAAGGGGCGGTGGCCGAATGGCTCTTCTCCTACGGGGCTTCCGCGTCTCGGTCCTTAACGCAGCCTGCCCGCCCACCGCTCCATAAAAAGGCACCGCAGGCCTCGCCGCTGGGACTCGGCCCCATGGAGACTCAACCGGCAGCTCCAGGCGCGCGGCGGGGTGAGTCGCGCGCGGTGGGGTGAGGCCGCGGGCAGGGGCGGGGGCGGGGGTCGTGGGGCCGGTCCCCTCGACCTCAGGGGTTTTCGGGACCCCCTTTAACTTAGTCCAAGTTGGGAGATCTTGGGGAAAGTAAGATCAAGCTCTCGAGGGGACCCTGGGGATCTGGGGGCCGGGACAGCCTTCGCGTCACCGAGCCCGGCGGCCAACCAGAGTTTCCCAGCAACTTTTCTCGCCTGTGGGTCTCCCCGGAAAGTTCTCCCCCAGCCCAGGAGTTTGGCCAGGGGCTCTGCGCCTCCTGGCCCTGGCTCGGACCGCGGGGCAGGCGGACGGGGGCGAAAGCCTCAGCGGGGAAGCCCCCGGCCTCCCCTCAGCTCACTTCCAACCCAGGGTTTCCATCTGAGCGCCCCGCCCCGCAGCTGTAGGGGCGCGGCAAGGTCTTCTAAGGCCTGCCAGGACATCTGGGTCCCCTTGGTTGGTGTGGGGCTGTGCTTAGGGTAGGAGGTGGAGTCAGACTGCCTAAGTTCAAATCCTTGCGACAGCAGCCAACAGCTAGATGACCTTGAGCACTTTATTAATGTCTGGGGCTCAGTTTCATCCCTGGGAATAACCATCCCTAGCTGGGGGAGCTTTTGAGGGGACTAACAGAGGTAACCAAAGAAGATGGATTTGCATAGTGCAATGTTGCCTCATCCTGTTGGGTGGGGTGGGGTGGGGCGGGGCGGGGCGGGGCTGGACTGGACTGGACAGGGATGGAAGAGAGCCATTTCCCATCCTTAACCCTTGTGGTTTCCTTCAAGGAGCTGTGACAGGTGCCTTCCACCAGTCTGATCTGTGAGTGGCTGGGTGGAGAGAGGCCCACCCAGGAAGCCAGCCCCCACCATGAGTCTGTGGGAACTTGAAGAGCCCCAGAGCTGCCAAGTTACCCCCAGGTCCGCTCAGGAGACCCCCACTGAGGAGGCATCAGGTGCAGAGCTGCAGATGAAGGTGGACTTCTTCCGAAAGCTGGGCTACTCCTCTGCTGAGATCCACAGCGTCCTGCAGAAACTGGGGGTCCACGCAGACACCAACACAGTGCTGGGCGAGCTGGTGAAACATGGGCCAGCAGCCGAGCGGGAGCACCAGGCCTCACCGGATCCTTGTCCTCAGCTTCCTCTGGTCCCCCGGGGTGGGGGAACCCTCAAAGCTCCCACCCTGGAGCCCTCATCTCTGGAGGAGGACAAGGAAGTCAGTGACCTGAGGCCTGTGGTCATCGATGGGAGCAATGTGGCCATGAGGTACGTGTCACTTTTGCAGCCAAGCCTTGACCTGGAATAGTGGCCTATGTCTGTATCTCCTATAGAGGGGTATAGAGGGGCCTTCAGGAAAGAGTTTGACGTCTTCTCACAAACTAGTCTAGAGGAAGAGAAAGCCCATTATTGAGGTCCTGCTGTGTGCCAGGAGGCTCCTATAATCTTCATGGCTTCTTGGAAGTGGGTTTGCTAAGAATGTTGTAGGGATAAGATCAGGGGCTCAAAGACTTGCTTGGGGTCACACTATTGGGAAGCAGTGGAGCAAAGATTCAAACTTGGGTCCTCTGTCTCCAGAGCTCACCTTGTGCTCTTTGTCTCTTCCCAAGGGCCAATGCTCAGCCTCGGTTTCTCTCCTGTGACATGAGGCAGTACAGTAGAAGGGACCAGAGGGGCTCTAGCTCACTCATAGAAGGAGGACCTAGAGTCTCTTACAGATGAGTCTCCTGTGCTCATATGTGAGACAGGTCTGATCCAGCCCCTTAGTAGTCAGTGCAGTACCTGGAGAGAGTAACTGCTCAGGAAACAGCAGTACTTGATAGTATTATAATTATTCAGGGTCTGGGGCTTCTGAGGCCTTGTTATCTCAGACTTGGGCTCCCGTGGAAGCAGGCCCAGTCCTGAGGCTTTTGTAGCTATAACCAAGGGTGACCTCAAGGATCTGGCTCTATGTGTATATGGGGGGTGGGGGGGACTGGCCTAACGCTTTGGCTTCAAGTGAGCTGTGACTTGGGTACATTCTGATTTAGCTGGAGCCACCTGGGTTGGACTGAGCTCTGGGGATCCCTAGGGCCAGAGCCAAGACTCAGCCCCAATGCCCCTTCCCCCATGCAGGCTTTAACAGAGAATGTTGGGGATCCTCTTTATTCTAGTCCCTCCAGTGTGGGCTTGTGAGTCAGGACTGGCAGACAGATTGTTAACAAGGAAAAGCTTCTGTGGGTGTGGACACGGAGACCCCCAACACGGATGGCTCCTTCACTGGCTATCCTTGGGGATCTCACTGGTGGGCTTCCCGAGGCCTCCATGCCCTTGGTTTCTCTGCCCCTCCCACTTCTGGCCCAGCTGGGTCAAGTCAGCTGTCGGGTTGTTCCTGGCCTAGTTCGGCCATCTTTAAGTCAGTCTTTCCCTCTCTGAAATGGGCTGAGCCTGGGTGGAAGGTTGAGTAAAGCTGGCTCGCACACGCCAGTGGCAGCTGGTCACAGCATGTGCTTTGAAAGTTACGGGTCCCCTCTCCGGCTCCATCAGCGTGTGGCTGGAATGGGTCTGTGACTCCTTCCTCTGGGGGCGTGGGACAGAGTGCTAAGCCCAGGGCAGCCATGTGCTGTGTGTGTTTGTGTGCTGGCAGAGGAGGAGGGACCTGGGAAGGAGGAGGGGCGGTTGTGGAGGGGGCTGGCCAGAGGAGCTGGCTGCAGCTCAGAGCCACTGGGGCTTTCTGAGTGAGGCAGAAGCTGGAGGGGAATTCCAGCCTCAAACTTCCTGTCTCAGCTGTTTCTGGGTTCCTGCCCTGCTGCCCCCTCCCCCCACAAGGGGAGGCGGGCCAGCCCCCACCGTATGCAAATCGTGGGGAAATTCACCTCTGTTTCCTTCTAAGGGAATTTTTCTCTAGCTGGGCACAACCCTGGCAGATCTTTTCGCCTGGGTAGCCTGGCCCTGCCCTCTCTTCTAGGTTGGGAGCCGCTGAGTTGGAGTCTCCTATGTGTCTTACCAGTGTCTAGTTAGCCAGGCTGAGGAGCCCTGACCTCTGCGGTGGGGCTGGGAGGATGTCTGCCCACAGCTTCCTTCCTCCATTGCTATGAGAGGGACTGAAGTTAGCTCCTGGCCTGGGAGGCCAGTATCTGATGTTCAACTTCTGCCAAGAGTAAGGCTCTGACTACCTGCTGAGGGAATATTCTGAAGGCTGTGCCTGCTGAGAGCAGACGTGTCCCCAGCCAAGGTTTCTGATGCCCAAAGGCAGTACATTGTCCTGGAAGCCCTGGCATCCCATTAAGTCCCAGGGCTTGAAGATGCTGGCCAAGGATGGGCCATATGCGTGTACGCACGTGTGTATAGGAGGAGGTCGGTGGATGCATACGCAGACTGCATACCTGAAAGAGGAAGCCAAGCCAGAGATGATCACGTGCCCAGAGTAGAAGGCCCAGGAAGGGAGTAATGTGATGGGAGAAGCCGACCACCAGATACTGCCCTCCCAGGATGGGAGCGCTCCCTACCGCTAACTTTAGTCCCTCTCACAGCGGTGGGCATTATCAGGACAGACCAGGCATCTGACCCATTCTGGAAGGTCATGGAAGGCTTTTCCAGTGGTGAGACCTCACATGAGACGTGAGGGAGGAGCAGAAGTTTGCCAGATTCATCATTTTTCCTGTCCCCAGCCTGCCCCTCCCTCATAACACTTGGTACAACCTCAAGTTTGGGATCTTTTCCCTCCTATCTAAACTTCAGGTTTTGCTGCTGGGGACAGGAAGGCAATCTGATGGCCCCAGGCATGGGTTCAAGTTCTGTCTCTTACAGCTAACCAGGGGATCTTAGATATGTCTCACAGCCTTGGTTTCCCTCACTGCTGCTAGCTTTGGTAAGGATGAGGCAAGGAGGTACGTGACGCGCCTGGCCTCTAATAGGAGCTGGGTGCCCGTTAATCCCTGCTCCATGCCCACCCGTCAGCTGGGTAGCCACCCATCTGAGCATCAACAGCCATAGTGGTCATGAGCACAGACTCGGGGAGTACAGCTGTTGTTCCACAGTTGCTGCTGTGTGATGCTGTGTATGGACCACAGATTTCTCATCTGAATAAAGGGGAAAGGAGCCCCTAATAATAGTACCCTCCCTCAGAGGCTTGCTGATCATTCAGTGTTAAGCACATACAACAGGGACTGGCACAGGGCACTCAGTAAATGTAAACTTATATCCTAGGCGGATGCACCTGGCGGGGAGGCCCCACCTGGCAGGGATGAGCACTACCTTCAGGCTGGACTTTGCCTCCCTTACAATTTACAGAGACCTTCAGGCCCAGGAGTCCTGGCCTCACCCCCAGACAGCTTCTGTGCCACCCTGCTGTCTGCCTTTTTCTCTACCTTCTCTTGGGGCTCCAGCTACCACCCCCTCCCCAAAAGCCACCCACAGGATGTGGTCGGCCATGGACTTGAGTCTTTGTGTAACGTTTATTCTGTTGTATTTGCCAAATATAACAGTCTGAGTTTTTCACTGAGGGTTAGTGAGGGGCAGCAGTCATTGGGGAGGGGTCCCCAGCTGGCCTCCTCCAACCCCCCAACCTGGTCTAAAGCCCTTCTACCGTACGTACCTGGTATTCCCTGGGAGCCTTCCGTCTTCCTCCCACCCTCCCAGGAATCCAGTGAGGCCCTTCACTTGTCTGGGCTGTGTTTGGCTTCGAGCAAACAGGAAGGTTGTCCCACTGATATGGGTCCTTCTAAAGGAAGCTGCAGATGACCAGGCCCATTTTTCAGATACAGAAACTGAGCCAGAGCAACCCAGCAACACCTCAGGGCTTTCTTTTGGACCCAGCCACATTAGGATGGGGTGAGGTCTGGTGGTCTGGTCACCGGCTCACGGCAGGGGCATGTCCCATGTCTCAGCTCTCCTGTCAGAGTCCCCTGGTCCCTGCAATCTTTCTGCCTCAGGTCATGCTCCTCTGAGAGGGAGAGGGGAAAGAGAGGACAGGGCTATCTAGGCATTTTGGGGAATTGGCGGTCTTGGGAGGAAAGCAGTGCCCTTTCACTTTCAAACTGAAAGGCTCCTGGACAGCTTCCTCCTTCTGTCGGCGCCCGCCCGCCTTCCTACCCGCCTGCCTGCCCACTCGTCTGCCTTCAAGGTTGGGACATGGCTCCTTCCCCTTCGCCCTCCTCAGTTCCAGCCCTGGGGTTAGTGCAGGACTGAACTTTAATCCAACTTTAATCCAGATCAAGCTGGTTTCTCTTCTGTTAGTGGGGCGGGTGCCTCCCTGCCCCCTCCCCGGGAGGAGGGAGGGGTGGTGACTCAGTCTGCATGTGTCCCCTTGGTCCCAGCACCCCCCGGGTGGGGCAGGAACCAGAAGTCTCCAGGCCTTTCCCCCACCCCCAGGTGTGTTGCAAGGAGCCTGACCCTCCCCCACGTGGGGAGCTAGTGCTGCCAGATTCCTGGGCGTTTCCTCACTGTTGGGAGATGGAACCTCCGGGAAAGTCCCAGGGCTGGTCATCCTGAGTCCTGTGGGAACCAGGAGGGAATGCAGGCCTTGGGCCCCAGTCCGAGGGTGCTGGGCTGAGAGCCAGGACAGAGGCTGGAGTGTGACCCACCTCCCTCCAGGCCTAGAGGATAGAGGGTGACCCCTACCCTCCTCTGCCCTACAGCCATGGGAACAAGGAGGTCTTCTCCTGCCGAGGCATCCTGCTGGCCGTGAACTGGTTTCTGGAGCGGGGCCACACAGACATCACAGTATTTGTACCATCTTGGAGAAAAGAACAGCCTCGGCCCGATGTGCCCATCACAGGTGAGTCACACCTGTGGAGGGGGTGGTCTCGGGGCCCCAGGAGCCCAGGTTCTGCCCAGGACAGACCCTTTGAATGTGACCAGCAACTTCTAGGCTCCAAACAGGACCCAGCATTTCTTTTCCTGGTTCATGCTGTCCTCGGCATTCCTGTGCTGAATAGTGCTTGTTGACGGTCACCTTGTACAGCCTCTGCCTCCAAATACCGCTCTCATCTAATGGTGGGACGCTCTATCTATGGCCCCAGTGATGCAGGGGCTGCATAGTGTGGTGACTGAGCTTGTGGGCTCTGGAATCCTGGCTCTGTTCCTTCTGGGCACCTCGCTCTGAGCCACTTGCTCCTCATCGGAGACAAGGGTGAGGGCTGATAATCTCACAGGGCTCACAGGGTTGTTGTGAGGATCCCATGAGTTAATACATGGTGGGTGCTTAGCAGAGTGCCTGGCACACAGTAAATGCTCAGTCAATGCTAGCTGTTACCATTCTTCATACAGCAAGAGCCCCCCAAGATCTGGGGAGCAGGCTGGCTGGGGTCACCTGCTCTAGGAAAAGTGGCCCCTTCTGGATGGGCTCTTGTAGCATCCTGGCCATGCAGGAGACAAAGCCAAGACACATCTGGGGCTTATTTATGGACACTGGTGGGACTAGCTGGATAAGCGCCAAAGCCAAGCCCCCCTGTACATGAGCAGGCCCGATGTCAGGAAGGAGACAAGGACCTGGCCTGTGTCCTTTGCTGAGCGGGCCACTGGGCCTGTTTCAGGTGTATTTTGTTTTTAGGCAGCAAACAGTATGCAATGCCCTGGTGAGGGGCTGAGATGTGGCAGTGGCCTCAGCAGAGCTGCTTCCTGCCCTGGAGCCAGGAGTGCCCGTGCTGGCCACCAGGAGGGTAGGGAGCCCTGTGGGTCTGGCTCTGGGTTGAGGCTGGGCCCTGACCTGCGCCCCCTGCTGCCTCTCAGACCAGCACATCCTGCGGGAACTGGAGAAGAAGAAGATCCTGGTGTTCACACCGTCGCGGCGTGTGGGCGGCAAGCGGGTGGTATGCTACGATGACCGCTTCATCGTGAAGCTGGCCTTCGAGTCTGACGGGGTGGTGGTCTCCAATGACACATACCGGGACCTCCAGAGCGAGAAGCAGGAGTGGAAGCGCTTTATCGAGGAGCGGCTGCTCATGTATTCCTTCGTCAATGACAAGTGCGTCCCCAAGGGGGGTGGGGGGCCCCACTGTGGGGCCATGGCCTTGGATCCAGACAGCTTAGAGAGGGAGATGGACATGACACCACATCAGAAGGATCAGGCTGAGCAGTAGCAGTTGTAAAAGGGTGTGGTTCCAAGACAGCCTTCTGGGTTCCCAGCACTGCATCTGACCAGAGGCCAGTGGACGCAGCCTTGGGTTCACATTTTAGGTTGCCCGCTTCCCTGTGGCCTCAAGAGAGCTCCCAGCATGAGGGTTGCCCAGATATGTCCTGCTGGATGGGCTCCATCTGGGAGCTGCCCTCCTATCTATCATTCCAAGTGAGGCTCACTCTCCAGCCCTCTCCCAGCACTTCAAAGTCTCCCTCATGTCTCCCACCTGCTCTGCAGGTTCATGCCCCCTGATGACCCCTTGGGCCGGCATGGGCCAAGCCTAGACAACTTCCTGCGTAAGAAGCCACTCACAGCTGAGCACAGGAAGCAGCCATGTCCCTATGGTAAGAAACCCAGTTCCACCCTCACGGTCGTCCTCCCTCCTTCCCCTCCATCTCTCTAGTCAACCTGCACCCAAGTTCTTCCTCATAGACCCCCCAACCCCAAGTTTCCTATGCCCCGCCCATCCTAGAGCTCCCGTGTTTAGCGTCCCCTTCCTGCTTTCCAGGGAGGAAGTGCACCTATGGGATCAAGTGCCGGTTCTTCCACCCTGAGCGGCCAAGCCGTCCCCAGCGCTCCGTGGCGGACGAGCTCCGGGCCAATGCCCTCCTCTCACCCCCTCGGGCCCCGGGCAAGGACAAAAGTGGCCGGCGGCCCTCACCTCCATCTCGGCCTGGCTCTCTGCCCACAGAGTGTGAACAGTGCAGCCTGGAAGGGAAGAAGCTGGGAGCCCAAGCCCCACTGGGGCCGCACCGAGAGGCCCTGAGCCAGACCTTTGTCCCAGTGACCACAGGCAGGAGCGTCCCACCCAGTGGGGGCAGTGGCAGCAGCTTTGGGACCACGGACTGGTTCCCACAGACCCCGGATTCTCTCCCATACACCTCTCAAGACTGCCTAGACTCAGGCATTGGTTCCCTGGAGAGCCAGATGTCAGAGCTGTGGGGGGTTCGGGGGGGCTCTGGAGAGCCAGGCCCCCCTCGGGGCCCTTATGCTGGCTACACCCCCTACAGGGCTGAGCTCCCAGCCACTCCGGCCTTCTCTGCCTTTGGAAGGGCTGTGGGTCCTGGCCACTTCAGTGTCCCTGCTGACTACGCACCCCCACCAGCTGCCTTTCCACCTCGAGAGTACTGGTCTGAGCCCTACCAGCTGCCCCCACCCACCTCAGTCCTGCAGGAGCCCCAGGTGCCGGGCCCAGGGGCTGACAGGGACCCGTGGGGTGGGACAGCAAGCCTGGCCAAGGAGCGAGCCAGTGTGTACACCAAGCTGTGTGGTGTCTTCCCCCCACGCCTGGTGGAGGCCGTGATGGGGCGCTTCCCACAGCTCCTGGACCCCCAGCAGCTGGCTGCTGAGATCCTCTCCTACAAGTCCCAGCACCTCAGTGAGTAGTCAGCCTTGGCGGCCGTCCAAGGGCTCTCAGGCTGGGCCACGGAGCAGCCTGTTCCCAGCCCCAAGGCCTACCCTGGAGGCTGGACAGAGGGAGGATTAAAGTAGGAAACGGAACCCACAAACCAAAGATACTGTAGGATTGGTTCTGACCCTCTCGGCACCTCTAGCTGTCTGCCTGAGTGGGTCAGAAGTGATCACCCTGTTGATGCACATTGTATCTCTGTAGTTTAAGGAGACACTGCCGGTAACGGCCGTCGGTCCGTGGCTGAAGCCCAAACCCTCCTTTCTCTCAGGGCAGGGAAGGAGGCTGGGGGAGCAGAGGCCTGGGCTGGGGGCCCTGTGCACGGCCCCCACCTCCACCCCATCCCTGGGATGCCAGCCTTGGCTGGCTAGTTGGGCACTGTGTGCCTGCCCTCCAAGGGCCCCTCCTCTAAGCCAATGAAGCCTCATCCATGCTCTCTTGGGCAATGAGGCTTCGTGTTAGTAAGCAAGATGCTTCTTAATTACCCTCCTATCCACTCAGTTCATCCCATTGTCCCTTCCAGGGGGTCAAGAACCCTCTTCTCCTCCCCCTTCCTCTGCAGTTGGAGTCATCCCTCCCTTCCCCACGGGCTGGGGGAGACACGTGTAATGTTAATATGTATTTTAAGTGTTAATTAGGTCCTTGCCTCCCTTAACATATCAATAAAGTTTAATGTGAGCCCCTTTAAGAGGTGATGGTCTTTGTTGTGCCTGGGGGTTGGGCTGACCTTTGGGTGATGGAAGGTCAGAGATGTGCACATGGACCTGCCAAGCTCCACCGACCCAGCTCA
The DNA here is from genome assembly GCA_037038555.1 of Rhynchonycteris naso. Classification (NCBI taxonomy): domain Eukaryota; kingdom Metazoa; phylum Chordata; class Mammalia; order Chiroptera; family Emballonuridae; genus Rhynchonycteris; species Rhynchonycteris naso. The sequence continues at coordinate 209,342,709 of CM072997.1, read as the reverse complement.
GTCCCTTGGGGACAGAGGCATCCTTACTGAGGCCCTGGTCAGGCCTTGAGAGGAGGAAGAGGAGGCCGTAGACTTAGGCAACGGTGGGGAAGGTGGGATGCAGAAGTGGAAAAGAATTTTGAGTCTTGAGACAGTGATGTAAGAAAGGGGTGGGAGTGATGGTGGGGGGTGGGGAGCTGTTTCCCTTTTCTGTCCTGTGACCAGAACTGAAGAGAGGGAAACTACCTGTTGAGAAGATGGCTTCCATATGGGGGAGCCTCGGCGCTGCCCCATCCTCCCAGAGACCCTCAGAGTCCACGAGAGGCACAGGGGGCGCTGGGGCAGAAGCAGCCTGGCGAGGCAATGCCCGGGTAACCACCACGTGGGGGGGGGGGGTAGAGGGCCTGGTTCCAAACTGAACTGACTGATGATAATCACCTGGGACAAGTGACCTCTCTTGAGTCTTTCCTCATCTATGAAGTACCCATAATAATGGTTACCTACCTTACAGTGTTATTGTAAAGAGTGCATGAGGTCATACATGTTGGGTATGTGACCCAGTGCCTGGCACAGAGTAAGTGCTCATTAAAGGACAGCTGGTGTTGCTCTGGGTGGGCTATGTTTACCTCCATCCACCATCTGAACCTTTTCATCTGCTCTTAGAAGGAAAGAGGCCAGGCAGGCAGGAATATACATCTCTTTTTTTTTTTTGCTGATGAGAAAACAAGGTATAAATATTAACTTTTTAAGTGAAAAGCTGGGCTGTCAGATGATCCCCAAACAAACACTATCAGCAGGGAAAAACAGAAAAAGTAGTTCCAATAATTATGTCTTTGAACATCTCACCTAATTTGTACTTCTGTTTATGAAGCTTTTATAGCATCTGCACTTTTTTTTTAAAAGCACACAGAACAGCTGTTCCGTGTGTTGAATAAAATGCCACATTGGCGATTTGCGTGCTAGGCCCCCACCCATTCAGCACGCTGAACCTCATCTAGTCACCCGCGCTTGTGACAGGGAGCTGCGCAGCCCACAGCGTGCTCATCAAGGTGCCCCATGCCTGTTGTTCCCAGCCTCCTTGGCAAGTTCATCTGCACAAAGAAATGTCATTGCCTTCTTTATAAAATACTCTTCCCAATCAAGACGTGTACTCCAGGTTAAAAGGCTATTTATGGGCCTTTGTTTGTTTTTATGGGACAGGAAGCTAAAATACCGGACTGTCCTGTTCATTATCAACCACGGGCAATGCCAAATGATTTGCCCAAGGTCCCATGAAGAGGGCCAGACTGGGGCAGGGCTTCAAGCTGGGGTCCCCTGACCTCACAAACCTGAGGGAGAGAGAGCCCCAAGAGGGACAGAGGCAGTGTCCTCAGCCTCGCACCTCACAACCTGCTCACGTTTATGACATTCACATAGGAATCCCTTCCAGCATGACTGATGTGACCACCCCACCCACCTGCTCAGCAACTGGTACCCAGCAGCCCTGCCCACCAAGCTTCTGTCTGCATCCCACAATGCAGCATGAATGCAGTAAGGCTTTAGGAATGGCCTGGAAGCAGAATAGGGTACCTTCACCCCTCTTCCCTTCCCACCAGCCAGCAGTCCACTGACTTGAGAGCTTGCACTTGGTCCTTGACCAGAGCTGAACTCTTGGTCATTTGCTCTTCTGCTTTGGGAGGTGCAAGGAGGAAGGTGGCAGATCCTACAGGAGTAGGCAGGAGGTAGCAAGTCCAGGCTGGCTGTGGCTAATGTCTGGAGGCCATGTCTGCCCCTGCTGGCTTATTGACAGGCACCGACATGGGCAATAGAGCCCATGTGGCAGGTGCCAGCTGGGTCTGGGTTCCAGGGAGGGTTGAGTCAGTTCAGGGCCCTGTTGGCTTGAGCTTGTATCCTGTGCTTTCCTGGCGGCCCCAGCCTGGCTGGGCTGGTCATCCAGGGTTAGCAGCCTCCTTTCCATGCCTCTTTCTCAATCTGACTTCCGGGCAGAGCCACTCAGAGGCTGCCAGGCCCAATGCCCAGGATGTCTCTCCCACGAGTTGATTTTTAACTGCAAAGTTCCCACCATGTCTTGCCCCACCCTCTGAAGCACCTTTATGAATAGGGCCTCAGTGTCCTCACCTGTAAAAGGGACACAATCATCCCTGCATGTCTCTAGATTTGACAAGATGATACTTCTGTTGTGGCAGCAGCATGAGAGAAAGAAGGTCTGGGTTCAAGTCCCTCTCACTGGCTATGTGGCCCTGGGCAACTCCCCTCCCCTCCAGGAGCCTCTGCTCCCTGGCCTGCCTCACAAGACATCTGTAAGGTGTGAGGAGGTGGCAGGGCGAGCCTTGATCCTGGGACAGAAGCTCAGGCTGAGCCGCTAGAGGGGACCAAACCCCATCAGCTGCCCTGTGTGCTTTCTCCTTTTTCCTGGTTCCAGCAGCTGAGAGTTTGATGGGGAAACCTGTCAGTATGCAAATTCCTGCTGTTGGGAAATGATCCTAGAGATCTCACAAAGGATGGCCTCCTGCCAGCCCTTCCCTGAACCCCTACACCCACCCCCTACCCCACCCTAGGGCTGTCACCAGCAAGGCTCTGAGCATGCGTCTTCTTGCAAATTCTGTCTCTCAAAGGAGTTAACCCCACATTGGGTGCAGGATGACTGCAGAGACCAAGGCCACCGTGGCAGAGAACAAACTGGCCCACAGAGGATGAAATTCCCTGCTCTGAATGTCCCCACCCACTCTGTCCCCATATCACTTCACCAGCCTGAGAAAAACCCAGCTGTCCGTCCCTACAGATCTGGGGACCTAAATTGGGAGGAGAGCTTTGGGGCTCCAGGGGAATACCTCTTCCAGGGCACCCCAGTGCTGCTAATTCCCCAAACATGTCTAGTCTCCTTCCCGGGGGTCTGGGGAAGTGGCTGGAAAGAGACCACCATTGCCCACTGCAGCTGCCACTCCCCCCCCCCTTCCCACCAGCAAAGCTCTGTGCCCTCCAGCCTCCCCCACGCTCCCGGAAATAGCAGAGCTGGTCTCTTGTACACAGCAGGACAAGACTCCTGCCTGAAGGAGGTGCTGGGCAGGTCTGGTCAGAGACAGAGTAAGCAAGAGGCACTGAAATTCCATGGATACACATCTAGGGACTTGGGGTGCCCTAAGCTTGAGCCCTGGCCCAACTGGTCCCAGGAACTTGTGACCCTAAAGAAGACAGGCCAAGATTTACCCCTTTTGCCCCAGGGCTTCTCAAATCTCTGGCTCATTATTTTTCCCTAGAACACAGCATAGTGGGTGGAGTAGAGGTTGGTGAGTAAGAGCCTGTTCTGAGGACCTCCTAATTCATGGGAAGGGTGTGGGAGATTTGACTGAATGAGACAGGAAGTAGGGCCCTACAATTAAGGAAACCCAAACCATCCCAAGCCATGGTATGTAAATCCTTCCAGCTAGTTCCTGGAGGAGGAGTAGGCACCAGGCTATCATCCCGGGGTGTGGCCTCTTGAAGCCCATCTCAAGGCAGCTGCTGGTGATTCTAAACTGTTCACTCATTTAAGAAATGGCTGCAAAAAGAGGTGGGAGAAAAGGAGCAGGCAACACCCTCCCCCTCCCTCCCACTGAGCTGAGTAAGTTGCTGGGAGGGCAGGTCACTGGGAAAGGGTCCAAAGGTCCTGACTCTGGCAGCTCTCCAGAGAAGAGCCTCACAAAGGCCAGGGCCACTGTGGTGCTCTGCCTGCCACCTGCTGGCGCCTCCTGGCATGACTGCCTGTGGAGCAGGAGGCTGGCTTAGCTGCTTCAGCCCACCAGCCCCCTGCCTGAAGGAAGGGCCTGAAGAGGAGGACCTTCAGCAGGTAACTCTTAATGGCATTTGCAGCTCCACCCTGGAAAGCAACACCTGAGGTCACTAAGGAGGGGATAAAAAATACAAGCATTCAGTTTTTAAAAATGATCTGGAAGATCTGTGTGTTTTAACCCTTTGACACATACCCTTTGCCTCAGTAACCCCACTGCTAAGAATTTATCCTACAGGTATTTTAATATACTTGCAAAAAGAGGTGTATACAACACTACGACACAGCAAAAGACGGGAAACTTTAGCCACCAATAGAGGACTGGTTAAATAAATTTTGGTATACTATACACAATGGAATATTAAATAGCCAATGGAAATGAACCCTGGCCAGGTAGCTCAGTTGCTTGGAGCATCGTCCTAATACACAAGGCTGCAGGTTTGATGCCCGGTCAGGGCACATAGAAGAATCAACCAATGAATGCATAAATTGGTGGAACAACAAATCAATGTTTTTCTCTCTCCCTTCTTCTTTATCTAAAAATCAATAAACACAAGTTTTAAAAAATGAGGCAGCTGCACAGATAGAACATTTTCTAAGCTATGTTGCTTACATGAAAAAAGCAAGGATAAGACAGTGTGCGTTATATGCTAACATTTTTGTAAGGGACAAGTACACACTGCTCATACGTGTACCAAGTTCCTTTGTTAGGGTGCACAAGAAACTGTCTCTGGGAAGGACAGCTGGTAACTGAGGGACAGGCAGACTTACTTTTTACTGGCCACACTTCACTACTATTTGAATATATGCCATTTATATGTATACTTATTCAAATTACATATTTTAAAGCCCCATTGGGGTACAGACCTAAGTTATGGGGGTGGGGTAGGGATCTGAGGAGGGTTGTATTGGACAGGGCTCTGAAGTTTATTCTTGTCCATGAACAGTAAAAATTTAGAGCATACCTAATGCCACCGTGTATATGTTGTTAATTGTGATGGCTACCTTTTTTTTTTTTTTTTTACAAGGACAGAGAAAGAGTCAGAGAGGGGGATAGATAGAGACAGACAGACAGGAACGAAGAGCGGTGAGAAGCATCAATCATCAGTTTTTTGTTGCGACACCATAGTTGTTCATTGATTGCTTTCTCATATGTGCCTTGACCCGGGCCTTCAGCAGACTGAGCAACCCCTTGCTGGAGCCAGCGACCTTGGGTCCAAGCTAGCGAGCTTTTGCTCAAACCAGAAGAGCCCGCGCTCAAGCTGGCAACCTTGGGGTCTCGAACCTGGGTCCCTCCACCTCGCAGTCCGACACTCTATCCACTGCGCCACCGCCTGGTCAGGCAATGGCTACCATTTTTGAAGATCAAAATGGTGGAGTATCAGCAATTGCTTGCAATTCAACCTATCATTTATTTATGTTATCCACCTGTACTGATGAACTAGGATTTGAGTCTATTTTATAACACATGCAAAGGGAAAGTGAACAAGCCGCCCTCCGCACCCTCCCCAGCGGGGATTGCCCTACCACAGGAGGATCAGAATTTCTGCCACTGCCGCCTGCCTCGGCGGTGAGAACCTGCACTCGACAGAAGCAGGTTTGCAAAGTGAACACTGTTTTAAACAATGAAGCCTAGCCCTTTAAATTTTAGACATGATAGCATTAATTACATCCACAGGGGAATGAGAGTCCCAATCCCTTCTCATTATCTTTGCACTTTCTGTGCACATCACCTTCCCAGGCACCCAACACACCACCAGCCCCAGAGAAGCAAACGTGCAGAAAGCCGCACGACCTGCGGACCAGTGCACTGCCCCGGAGTGGGGCTTCAGGTGTGATGCCCCAGTAATTTGGAATAAGGTTGAGGTGTGGTCAGAACAAAAGCAAAAACAAAGCCACAGACTGTTTCAAAACAGCATACTTCCTGCTCTCAAGCGCAGGCCATCACGCCCTTGCTTGATTCCCGGCTTTGCGGTGTCTTTGCTGCATCACGATGTCAGGACTGCTCTTCATGAAATCCTTTCTCCCATCACCCTGGCAGCCAGAGGCCCCCGCTGGGAGGTGGAAGGAATTCCAAAGCCTGCTTCCCACTCTTTCCCTAAGCAAACAGTATAAACTCAGTGGTGGGGAGAACATTTTACCTACTTTTTGATCAGTTCCCTGAAGCACTCTTAAGGCCCCCAAGTTATGTATAGCAGCAGCTTTGCAAGTCCATGCCCTCCCAGCCCACACTGGCCCTGTCCAAACTCTGGGTGGTTCCTTTCAGCCCCTCCCCCTGACCCCACAGGCTTCTAATCTTTTCCTTCGGGGGTTGTTCCTGCAAAGCCATCGCAGACAACTTGTAGGGTCTGAGGGTGTTTGGTTTGAGTTTGAAAAATCTATTTCATCAGCCCCAGGGGCAGGATACTTGAGACTCCCCCAGAAGCTTTGTACAGACACCACCCTACCCAGATAAGATATAAAATCTAACTACAAAGTACCTGGACTTTTAAAAATGTCTTATAACTACCAAAAGGAGCCAAGAACAACCTATTCCCATCTTAGAGATGAGAGAGAAGGCTAAAGAACAGAAACCAAATTAACTTAAGAGGCAGAAATCAACTAGCATGAGTGCCCTCAGCCCTCCCAACCTTCATGTTCCTCTGAAGTACAGGAGAGGTAAGAGGGAGGGTACATTAGAGGAGTCCTCGGTGATTTGGCTCTAGTTTGCGTAAACCTATTCAGTTTCTGCCCCATGGCCTGAAGCAAAGTCCCATTCCAAACCCAACTACCCTGAAGGCGGGCCCAGAAGGAAGTAACTCCTCCAGCCCAGCAGTCACTCCAGTTCAGAGGGCTGCTAAGGTAGGCCCCCTAGCGGACTACCTCTAGCAAATACTATAGGTAATAGGCAGGTACTATGAAGGCATCTGCCACCTAAATAAATGCGTCCCTCCGTGCCAGCACCTTCGTGGGTTGTTGTTTTTGTAAGAGAGAGGGAGAGCGAGTGAAACATCGATTTGTTGCTCCACTTATTTATACATTCATTGCTTGCTTCTTGTCTGTGCTCTGACCAGTGAGCAAAACCGTAACCTTGGGACGATGCTCTAACCAACTGAGCTACCCGGCCAGGGCAACACCTTTGCTCTTCTGAGTAATGAGTTGATTAAAGTCATTACTGTATCTTCTTTTAAAGTCAAGAAATTTAGTTTATGCCCTGGCTGGTCGGCTCAGTGGTAAAGGGTTGACCTGGCGTGTGAATGTCCCAGGTTCGATTCCTGATCAGGGCACACAGAAGAGCCCGTTTGCTTCTTCACCCCTCCTCCTCTCACTTCTCTCTATATATATACTCTCCTGCAGCCATGGCTCAATTAAAGAGAGCTGGCCTCTGGCACTGAGGATGGCTCCATGGCCTCCCTCTCAGGCGCTAAAAAATAATGGCTCTGGTTGCAACAGAGCAAGGTCCCCAGATGGGCAGAGCATCGCCCCCTAGTGGGCTTGTCTGGTGGATCCTAGTCAGGCTGCATGCGAGAGTCTGTCTCTCTGATTCCCCTGATCTCACTAAAATAAAAATAAATAAAAATAAAAGAAACTTAGTTTATAATCAAGGCTACAAACATCACAAGCATGGTAGACAGATATTCCTTGCTGCCTTCTTCTAAACCACTCCAATGTAAGGAACCTATATAATCTCTCAGGACTTGAAAATCTCCAGTTAGCCAGGCCAATTTATAGGAAAACTGGGAGGTTCCCCAATCACTGATTAAACTTCATGGAGAAATAAGTATAAAGCAAGCAGCCTGGCTCTATGTTCATATACATACATGGATGTATTCATTCACATAGATACGCTTTTAGCCTGACCCGTGGTGGTGCAGTGGATGGGGCATCGACCTGGGATGCGGAGGTCGCTGGTTTGAAGCCCTGGCCTTGCCGGGTCAAGGCACATATGAGAAGCAACTATGTTGATGCTTCCAGCTCCTCTCTCTCACCCCCACTTCTAAAATCAATAAATAAAATCTAAAAAGAAAATAAAAAGATATGCTTTTAAATAACAAATCTTTTTAAAAGCAGTCCTAGGCTCGCCTGACCTGTGGTGGCGCAGTGGATAAAGTGTCGACCTGGGAACACTGAGGTCGCCAGTTCAAAACCCTGCGATGGTCTGGTCAAGGCACATATGGGAGTTGATGCTTCCAGCTCCTCCCCCCTTTCTCTCTTTCTCTCTCTCTCTCTCTCACCCACTCTGTGTCTCCTCTCTAAAATGAATACAATAAAAAGAAATTAAAAAAAAAAAAAAAGCAGTCCTAGGCTCACCTATGGTGGCGCAGTGAACAGAGTATCAACCTGGAATGCTGAGGTCACCAGTTCAAAACTCTAGGCTTGCCCGGTCAAGGCACTTATGAGAAACAATCAATGAACAACTAGAGTGAAGCAACTACAGGTTAATGCTTCTTTCTCCCCACCCCTCACCCCGCCCCTCAATAAATAAATCAAACCTTGGGGAAAAAAGAGAAGAGCAGTCCTACTACATCTCCAGCAAATGTCAGATTATGAGAGGCGTTTTCAGGATTGCCACGCACTTTCCTCAGTTAAGGAAACTATAAGTATCCCCCCCTCCCTCCCAGAGAGGAAACAAACTGGCAAAGGTTAGAGAATGCTTCTGGTTTCCATTTTTAGTTTTTCGCCTTTTTTCTTTTTTAAAGAGAGGGACAGACAGAAAGGGAGGGAGATGAGAAGCATCAACTCATAGTGACAGTACTTTAGTTGTTCACTGATTGTTTCTCATATGTGCCTCGACAGGGGGACTCTTTTTTTCTTTTAAATAAATTTTTTTTAATTTTCTTTTTATTTTATTCATTTTAGAGAGGAGACACACAGAGAAAGAGAGAGAGAGAGAAAGAGAGAAAAGGGGGAGGAGCTGGAAGCATCAACTCCCATATGTGCCTTGACCAGACCAGTGCAGGGTTTTGAACTGGCGACCTCAGTGTTCCCAGGTCGATGCTTTATCCACTGCGCCAATACAGGTCAGGCGACAGGGGGACTCTTAAGGGGGGGCTCCAGCTGAGCCAGTGACAACTCACTCAAGCCAACGGCCTTGGGCTTTAAGCCAGTGACCACGGGATCGTGTCCATGATCCCATACTCAAGCTGGTGAACCCGCACTCAAGCCACCAACCTCAGACTTTCAAACCTGGGACCTCAGCATCCCAGGTCAATGCTCTATCCACTGTGCCAACATCAGTCAGACAGTTTTTCACTTTTTTAAAAGGAATAATCTACACATAAAAAACCATTTCCTTGCCTGGCCAGGCGGTGGCACAGAGAATAGAGCATGAGACTGGGATGCAAAGGACCCAGGTTCGAAACCCCAAGGTCACTGGCTTGAGTGCGGGCTCATTCAGCTTGAGCATAAGCTCACTAGCTTGAGCACGGGGTCGCTGACTTGAGCATGGGATCATAGACTTGACCCCTTGGTCGCTGGCTTGAGCCCAGAGGTCGCTCACTGGCTTGAAGCCCAGGGTTGCTGGTTTGAGCAAGGGGTCACTCACTCTGCTGAAGCCACCCTGCACCCTGGTCAAGGCACATATGAGAAAGCAATCAATGAACAATTAAGATACTGCAACAAAGAACTGATGCTTCTAATCTCTCTCCCTTCCTGCCTGTCTGTCCCTATCTATACCTCTCTATCTCTCTGTCTCTGTCACAAAAAAAAACAACACAAAACTATTTCCTTAAAAACACTGACATTAGCCTGACCTGTGGTGGCGCAGTGGATAAAGCGTCGACCTGGGAACACTGAGGTCGCCAGTTCAAAACCCTGCACTGGTCTGGTCAAGGCACATATGGGAGTTGATGCTTCCAGCTCCTCCCCCCTTTCTCTCTCTCTCTCTCTGTGTCTCCTCTCTAAAATGAATAAAAAAAAACAAAAACAAAAAAAAAACAACACTGACATTAGCATGCTGCTACCAAAGACACAGCCAGAGACATCTAAATAGCCACAGTCAAAAAGGAAAATGTTTATTTGAGAACAAGAGTGAAAGCTTTTGCATGTCTGACAAGGTAGAATTGTTTTGAGAATCGACGCCACCACATTCAGCTCTACCATTATCACAAATGGAAATACTTTTTCTAACGAAGGTATAGGCATGAAGGACTATCACTAAAGAGCCAAAGGAAAGGTGAGGCCCCAAATCTCATCCCTTAGACTGATTCACAACACAGGATTTAAATCCCACCATCCAGTCTCCTACTGCAGTGGTTCCTAAACATGGCTTCCTATCAGAATCCCAGGGACTCTTTGAAAGGAAATGCCCATTAGGAGGCTGTACCCTTGCCAAGAGTCTCTAGGGGTGGGCCCCAGGCATCAGAATTTTATAAAGCCTCCCAGGTGATTCCAGTGTGCCGCCAAGGTCGACCTCCACTGCTCCAGAGACTGGCAGCAACTGCCAGGAAGTTCCTTGGCCCACCACCCCATCAGGACAGGGGCTCCATCGGGCACTGCTGCTACCGTTGATCCTATCTTTAACTCTGCTCGGGGGCTCCGTATTTGTGACCAGCTTTGGGTGCGGTTCTGAGCCTTTCCGTATGCCTTAGCGATTTTTAGAGCACTATTTAATCAGGCAAATACCAGCAAAAAGAGAAAAGATGGAACAACAATTTCCATAAGGCATGATACGAATAAATAAAATAAGAGAAAACAATCTCAGGTATAAAAGCAAAAGCATGAGACGTCAAAGCCTGTGACATTTTATACAAAAGAATAAAAATATTTTAAAAGGACTGATTTAAACTTATGTTTTTCCGTTTTTCCTATTCCTTGAACATGAATTTGCTTCCAACTCAGAAAGATTTAAGACAGCTAATTATTAAATAAACACTCTTTACATTTCCCCTGTGAAAAAACAAACAGCCAAGTTCCCATTTTCTCTATGGTAAGCCAGATTACTTTCAGTTTAAGAACTTGGCAACTCCGCACAACAGATTATTAATATGTAAGCAGGAAGGTATGAGCTGTAGGAAGTCATTACAAAAAGTCCCAAGAGAAAATAAGATGGTAAAAACAACAATAGAAAAATGATAAAACACAAACAAAATAAGAAAATGGCAGGTATTTACAGCCTCCCTCTGAAATGTGATCTGCGCTCTACTCGCAGCATAAAACCGAAGCAGAGACCATTTCTGGACGTGTATCACAGACGAAGCTGGTGCCGGCCAGTGCGGGGAGATACTCGTTCCGAGGAGGGAGATGTTCAGTTAGCAACTTGCTGGGATGATAACCATGTCTTGGTCTTCCTGCAGTTCTGTTACTAAAAATGACACAAAGTAAAGGATCCAATGTGGTCTTACAGAAACGTGTGCTCGTCACGTTTCAGAACAAACGAGGCAGAGTCACAGGCACTGGGTCTGGGAAGGCAGAGGTGGATGGCCAACACTCAGGCAAGGGATGCATATCTGTGTGAGGTCGAAGGAGGGAGGCAGGGCTCTACAGCCTGGGAGCTGCTGCACTAATGAGTCTTCTAATAGTCCTGTAAAGAGAAAAACAAAGCCCCACTTTATTCTTGGCAGAACACTGGTTGGAACCTAAAAAAGAAAGTACACACACATACATTATAAACAATTCTGCTAGGGCATTTCTCTATAGCCAAGGATTCTATTTCAAATGTAATGTGCAATATTTCACATCTGTAAATGACCTGTCTTCTGAGTCCACAAAGACCCTGCAACACCAATTCTCCTCTAATTATTAGACATCCTAAGCTTGTCATAAAAAAATAAGAAAAGCTAATAGGATCAATTCATTATTTAACCAAAGGGAAGTTTTCTTCAGTAAAATATGTGCGACTCCTTTCTCCAATATTAAAAAAAAGTAAATAACACCTACATGTTGAAGTGTATACAGACATCCCAGATTTTAAAACTAGAGTTGCGACCCCAGATTAGAGACACTCAACCTCTGAAGACATTTTTCTAATCATTTTCAAAATTACCAGCCCCTCTGAAATGGTCTGGCTGATACTTACAGCTCGTGGTTTTTTGTTTAACTTCAGATCAATCCTGTACAAGAAAGATAAAGATAGTTGCATTTTAACTTACGGAAAAGGGCCCCACGAATCAGCTACTGCATAGGGCACAAGCTACAACAAAGACTATTTGGTTAAATAAAATCCACATTCTTCATTAGACTATGCCATACTTAGTTGTTTATCCAGATATTATTAAGCAAGTATTTAAAAACATGAGCAGATATTCTTGCCACAAGGCAAACTAGATGACTCAAAAAGAAATATAGAGCAGTTATGAAAGCCATATAATTTTTTAAATTTATTCCAAAATTGCATGTTAGAGACTGACTTAAGGGGTCATGCTCTATGTTAATGTGTTAGCTCTGTAACTGTATCACTGGAACTCACTGAGACACACAGTGATTAAGAATAGGAAAGACACTAGGAGTTTGTATTTCTGGACAGAAAACACAAAAGAAATTAAACAAATTTCAATTTTTAAATCTTTCCAAAGCAAAATATCAAGATCTTTAACTATTAGTCTCCTTATGAAGCAAAGTCAGAAAATCAATTTAAATATGAATTAAAAGTTATCTATTTTAAAAGCAATTAAAATGCATAAAAGTAAAGTTTACTTAATTTTGCTGAAGTTATTAAATAAAATGTTACCTCCATCACGTTTTTCTGTTTTTTAAAAAAAACTTCCCAGCCTAACCTAATATACATACCTACAATTAAACAGATAAACTATGGGTTAGAAAGGTCTCAAAAAGGCATATTGGTGTCTACACACTAAACAACACAGCACAAATACTAATTCAAATCAAACTTACTCAAAGTCATAATCAAACATGCCAGACGGGCTGAGGGGCAGCATTTGAAAGGAAGAAAGCAACAGAAATTAATATACTAATTGAATAAATTAGTCGATTAGCCACTCTAGCAAGATTTGTAGAAACAAAAATCAGCTTTAAGAATCTTTAGCCATAAAGTTACAAACATCAAAGCACCAAAGATCTTGTGGTTGGGAGATTCCCTTCCCTCAATGGTTTCATATCAGAAGAACAGACTATGAAAGAAAAAGTTATTTCATTAGAAAACTAGATACCTGCAGGCCTTCTATTAGCTGCCAGATTCAGAGTTAGAACTTGGAAATATTTAATTGTGTGACAAATGAAATTAGGGCATTAGAAGAAACAGAGAAAGAAGGGTTTTAGTCATATAGTTAAAGGTGCTTTGAAGACAGTACTAACTACTCAGCAAAATATATTTGCACTAAAACAAAAGATAAAAACATCACATATATTTTTAAAAGACAGTTTGTAGCTTTTAACTCAAGTTATACATATATTCTAAACAAGTTATATATTCTAAACATGTCCAGGACACATGGGGCTCCTTTTCTATAGCATTCATTCTAGAAGCCAAGGGTCGAATGAATGAACTTCAGTGATAGGTGAGTCTTGTTCCAGAAACTACAGAGCCTGAACTGGTGATGGCAGGTAACTGTTTATGTCAGGGCGACATTTACAGAACACCAGAGTCTGCAGCACCCCTATGAAAACAAAGAAAGTTGACACCCACAAGCACCCACGCCTCAAAGATCAGGATGGAGTAGTATGAGGAGAGAGGCATTTGGGGCATCACTGTTCACAGACCATGGTTCTGGGCAGACCTCCAAAGCAAACATTAACCTGGAGCACGACACCAGCTCCTCGCTGGCTCCTTTCAGACTATACACAGGTGGTAAAACAATATGCAAAATGGTTATCTTTTCCTCCTAGCCAATGTTTGCAAGAGTGAAGCTGGAATAAAGCTTGAAATCAATATCCCTTAGGTAATAGGGCTCTGTTCCAGCCATTTGGGAAAGGGTATAGAGTAAGTGTACAAACCAGGAGCTAACAACAATTTAACTTTCTGGAACAACAAATTAATGTTTCTCTTTCTTCCTCCCTCTCTCTCTCTCAAATCAATAAATAAAAATGAAAATAAGAGGATTTGGATAAATGGATCAACCTATAATGTTGTCTAGTTGTAAACCAATTTGTTGAAGTATTAGAAATGACTGTCCTTACGTTATTTTTTAAATATTTCCATAGACTGTGTGTGAGAGAGAACACACAAAAGAATGGTTGAAGGGAGAGAGAGAGATAGCATCAATTCCCTGTTCCAATCAGTTGTTCCATTTTGTTTTGTACTCACTGATTACTTCTCATACATGCCCTAACCAGGGATCAAACCCATAAGCTCACTGCATCAGGGATGATGCTTCATCCACTGATCAACCCAACAAGGGCCAACTGTCCTTATTTTAAAAGAATAAAAGTCATTTGAAACTTGACTTGTCAGGGACAAATGCAAATTTTAAATGTCTCCCAAACAAAATTTGGATCCCAATGGTCTCTATTTGGCCCTGGCCAGGTAGTTCAGTTGGTTAAACCATCATCCTGATAAGCCAAGGTTGTGAATTTGATCCAGGGTGAGGGCACATACAAGAATCAACCAAACAGCCTGACCAGGCGGTGACACAGTGGATGGTGCGTCAGACTGGGATGCGGAAGACCCAGGTTCGAGACCTCGAAGTCGCCAGCTTGAGCGCAGGCCCATCTGGCTTGAGCAAGGGCTCGCCAGCTTGGACCCAAGGTCGCTGGCTCCAGCAAGGGGTGGCTCGGTCTGCTGAAGGCCCGCGGTCAAGGCACATGTGAGAAAGCAATCAATGAACCACTACGGTGTTGCAAAGGCAATGAAAAACTGATGATTGATGCTTGTCATCTCTCTCCATTCCTGTCTGTCTGTCCCTATCTATCCCTCTCTGACTCTCTCTCTGTCCCTGTAAAAAAATTAATTAATAAAAAAAAAGAATCGCCTGACCTGTGGTGGTGCAGTGGATAAAGCATCAACCTGGAAACACTGAGGTCGCCAGTTCAAAACCCTGCACTGGTCTGGTCAAGGCACATATGGGAGTTGAGCTTCCAGCTCCTCCCCCCTTTCTCTCTTTCTCTCTCTCTCTCTCACTCTGTGTCTCCTCTCTAAAATGAATTAAAAAAAAAAAAAAAAAAAAAAGAATCAACCAAACAACGTATAAATAAGTGGAACAGCAAATGATGTTTCTCTCTCCTTTCCTCTTGCTTTCTCAAGTCAATAAATAAAAATACCAAAACAACAACAAAAATTTAACTTTCAGTCTCACTCACTTAACTTTGTTCCCAAAGTAGACTGTACCTACCTAAAAAAACTTCACAAAAAACCTAGAAGAATCTAGTTTGGTAGAGTAATACATACCTAAAAGAGCAGCTGCAAGTTGTTATTTCGACTTATTTTTTTTAAGATTCTGAAACTTACTCAGATAGCATATAAAATATAAAAATTCAGAACAGTGTGATCATTTATGAATGCTAGAAATAATCTGATAAATTTTCATATTCCTGAAGAGGACAAATTCAACAGTCATTCCTTTTTGCAAAAGTACCATATTTATTTCCACTTTACTCACCACTACACAGTGCCTGGCACATAGTAGGTACTCGACAATTGTTGAAATAATGTACTGTTGACTTTACCTGAGTACCGGGCGTATGGCACGCTGGAGGAGAAACAAGTATTTATACTGGGTGCAAACTTACAAATGTGTACAAAGTGCTCCACCCTGAGCCTCACTCTGCCAGACCCACTAAGACATCAGTCAGAGGGCGGGGGGTTTGGGCCAGACACATTTCCTGACTAAAGATGGCAGGACTCTGAGCACCTTAACTGGCCACACTCAACCTGTTTTCCCTAGAAAGAAGGTAAAACAGTTCTACTTGTCTCCTGAGGGACAGACGAGAACGTACCTCCGTCCAAGGGAGAAGCCCAGCCAGATTAAACCTGCGAATGGTCAAAGGATCCTGCTTTGCAAACAGAAAACACCATTTGTTTCCATAACTAACAACCACTCATATCAAAGATCTTTATAAGTCCTAGTATTTTTCTGGAAGGAGTCAGCTTCTAGGGCCAGGTAATATGTAGGAAGAAGTGCAGTTCCTATGGAAATCTACTAGAAACCTGCGAGAAGGCAGTAAATGCAATGCCCAATTCCATTTTATCATCAGCTGATCATGTCACTAACGAAAATAAAGTATTACATGAAATAAACAGTAACTAACTTTCTAGAGAATGTCTATTAGTATAAATGATTGAAAAAAAGTCTCAAAACTTTCATGGAGTTTTCTCCCTACCCTAGACACTGAAATAGGAAAAGCATCACTTTAAAATAACAGTGGAGTAAATTAAATAAAAGCCACACAGAGCACAACATTTAATTATTCTGACAAGTTAAAAAATATATTTTTAAGAGTATGGTTCTCTGCTGCTATTTGTGATAAGGAAGCATCAGTCCTATCACAGTGATCAAATATGTAGCCTTACAAAAAAGAAAAGATATGTAAGTTTTGCTATTTTTTAACTGCACTTACAAGATTAGCACCGTGATCTGTTGTTTGCAGAAAAATGCTAAGCTAGCAGATCTTCATCATTATTTGGAGGAAATACTACTTCTGCAGTCTAAAAACCACCACCACCATGGACAAGAAAAACTCTTAAAAGAATGCAAGAACCAGTTGATTCCAAGGAGGCTTAAACTGGTTAGAATTAATTCTATATTATCCCTGTGTGTCAGATCCACAAAGCTAACAATTTAATACCTTGGGTGCATGAAGGAAAATCCTCCAGATTTGTAGAGCAACCAATGCAGAAGCAAACTGGAGACCAGGGAACCGTGCCAATCCCTTGCATGCCTCCTTTCCTCTCCACAGCATGCAGGCTCCCAAGGGGAGCAGGACAAAGACCAGCCTATGAATACCTGGTTTCCATGTCTCCCAGAAGAAGGTCTGAGGCCACAGCAAGATTCCTCACTCAAGAAACTAAGCATGACCCTCCCTGAACACAGCTGTATAATATCCAACCATCTAAGTTAACAGGCGCCACGTTATCATACAAACCCCAAGTGGAGTGAACGCTAAAATCCTCTCTGAGAGACACCTGACCTCTCTGTCCACTGATGTCATTCCTATCTCATTATGCACTGCAAAAAACCACAGTGGACAAACGTATCTAGGAAGGCACACTCATATCTTAGGGATTTTACACTGTTCCTCCGATATCTGAAATCAGCATAATGCAGATATATAAAAACAGAGAAATCAATGCAATCAAGGAAAAAGCATGTCAGATCACTTCTCTCCATTCACAAGGAAACAAGATTAGGCAGGGACTGGGATTAGGAGCAAAGGACTTTATCCCACTTTGCAGCTTCCCAACACAGATTTGTAAGACATTTTTCGAATACTATTACACAGACTGTTTCTATTTCCCCTTTTCCATTTCTAAAAGGATTCCAAATTCACCATATTAAACAAAATTTTCATGAAACAAAATACTTCCACATTAGAAACAGTGAGAAGGCTGTCCGTCTGCATAGTCAACGCTAATGTCCACTGATTTCTCCCTTAGAAATAGAAAAATCAGTCAGCTTCATTTGGACTAATGGAACTTCTTCCCAACAGCAACGAAAGAACTAAACTGATCCTGAAGAATTTCATCCTAAAGAAGTCTCGTCACGGCAATGGCCATGGAAGCTCTGGGCAGGATTGGAAGGCTGGGTGGGGGGAGGGGGATATGGGTTGTGGGAGGCAGGAGGTGGTCCCGGCCACTGACCTGTGCCGGTTTTTATTCTTTCGTTTTTTATGGCTGCTGTGATGACTCCCTGAAGAAGTAGAAGAAGCAGCCTTCTGAGGTTTCACTCCCTGCACAGATCCATCCAGATCCTCAGGGTCCTCCTGGTTGGGCTCATTCTCCTGATTGTGGAAATCAGGCGAGGTATCACTTTCCGTCCCACTTCCTGGTTCCCCTGGAGGGAATAAACACAAATCCCCAGAAGCATCATCAGTATTCCTCAGGCAATCTGTCAGTCAAGGTTTTTTTTGTTTGTTTGTTTTATTTACAGAGACAGAGAGAGAGTCAGAGAGAGGGACAGACTGGAACAGAGAGAGATGAGAAGCATCAATCATTAGTTTTGTTGCGACACCTTAGTTTCATTGATTGCTTTCTCACATGTGCCTTGACCACGGGCCTTCAGCAGACCGAGCAACCCCTTGCTCGAGGCAGCGACCTTGGGTCCAAGCTGAGGAGCATTTGCTCAAGCCAGATAGGCCCGCGCTCAAGCTGGAGACCTTGGGGTCTCAAACCTGGGTCCTCCACATCCCAGTCCGACGCTCTATCCACTGCGCCACCGCCTGGTCAGGCAAGGTTTTTTTTGAACATTAATATATATTTAAAAAGACTATATTCCTACTCTCATTGATCATACCATCTAATTAACAAGATACACACAATCAAAGCATCCAAATTACAAGAGCTCCTGACATGTAATCTGAAACAGTGTAACAAGAGGAAACAAATAGGACAGCTGGGAGATGGGACCATACAACCAGGATAACCTCACTGCATAAAGGTTATTTAAACACAGAATATACTAATGGGATTAATAATTATATAAGAAGCGTAACAAAATGGGTTTTTAGGAGGTGAGGGATGACCCTGGAAAAGTTTCTTGTAGCTGGCCCTGGTTCCTTCCCCAAACCATACAGGAAGACTGACTTTCTTTTATTTATTTATTTATTTTAAACAGGGACAGAGAGAGAGTCAGAGAGAGGGATAGATAGGGACAGACAGACAGGAATGGAGAGAGGTGAGAAGCATCAATCATTAGTTTTTCGTTGCCGTTACAACATCTTAGTTGTTCTTTGATTGCTTTCTCACATGTGCCTTGACCGCGGGCCTTCAGCAGACCAAGCAACCCCTTGCTGGAGCCAGCGACCTTGGGTCCAAGCTAATAAGCTTTTGCTCAAGCCAGATGGGTCCGTGCTCAAGCTGGCGAGCTCAAGGTCTCGAACCTGGGTCTTCCGCATCCCAGTCCGACGCTCTATCCACTGCGCCACCGCTTGGTCAGGCGACTTGAAACTCTTAATAGATAAGTTGGTCAAAGGTTTGCTCTTTACTCAACCACTGAAGGATCCTAAATATGTACATTATCTATTTCTAAAATTTGTCAAAGGGGTTATGAAGACAGTGGGACCAGGGGCCAGTTTTCTTATTTTTATGTCTTTGTATTATAAACTGCTGGGAAGAGATTTCAAATTGGGTTACACATGGACACGGCAAGTATAAGGAAAAGAGAAATAGCACCAGACAGATCTCAGAAATCATGAAATCTTACCATTGAAATACTTCATGAAAGCAACAGCAGAGGGAGCTCTAGGACTACACTGCTAGAAACAGTGTACTGACCAGTCTGGCCCTTCTACAGTTCAGGAAAACGGATTTCATATAAAAATTAGCAAAACTCCAAAACTTACCACATAAAACTACAGTAACCAAGACCATGTGGAACTGGCATAAGAACAGACATACACACCAGAGAAGAGAATTCAGAGGCCTAATATTAAACTCTTAGCATTTATGATCAAATGATTTTCAACAAGGGTAGAGTAACCAATTTGGCCCTTCTAAACTTGACAGGGCAACGCAAAACAAACCATTTACTCTTCGTGGGCCAGATGCTATTGGAGTACTGAGTAAATGGATGAGTTGGTCATATTCCATAAGGTAAACACAACAGTGCATACATACAAAACCAAGTAAATCAAATCAAAGCCCTATGAATGGAGAAGATAACATGCCAGGCAGTACCCGATGTCCCAAAGTACTGATACATACATTATCATGAGAGTCAGAGAAGAAAGAGTGAATTAGTCAGGAAAAGCTTCATTTGAAGGAGTAGAATTTAAACTAAACCTTGAAAAACGAGAAGCCAAAATAAGTACAAAAAAATAGCACAAGCAAAAGTGTAGAGGTGAAAACACAAGAACCTTGCTGGGTAGCTCAGTTGGTTAGAACATCATCCCAATACACCAAGGTTGCAGGTTCAATCCCTGGTCAGGTCACATACAAGAATCAACCAATGAATGCATAAATAAGGGGAACAACAAATGTTTCTCTCTCTCTCTAAAACTATTAACAAAAATTTATTTTAAACCTATAGTATATTTAGGACACATAATTAAACATCATTTAAACAGAGAACTTGAGAAAATGAGAAGTGAAATGACTCAAATGTCAGATTAGGTAAAGGATTTTACCCACTGATTTGTGGCTTAACCTTTCTAAGTCTGTTTCCCCATCTGTAGAGTAAGAATTCTTTCTCTCAATGTGTTGAGTTATTCTTAAGGACGAGGCACTGGGCTAGACACTGGGGCTACCACAATGCTCCTATTTTCAAGGAGTAGCTTTAAGAATTAAATGAGATAAATGCAAGTAAAGTGCTTGCTTAGTGTCTGGAACACAGAAAACGTTCAAATCTCAATATCCTTGAGATCCACAGCATGCAAGTCAAATTTAAACAAACAGTAAAGACTTCTTGTAGTAAAAGTGATTAGCAGAACATAACAAAGCAAAGCCATTAAGAACCTCTGAATAGAGAAGTGACATCCCACAATGATATTTATGGACTTCTCTGTACAAATCCATGTTTTAGGGTTATTAGGCTAGAATTGGTTTTTAGGAGGGACTGGAGCCAGGAAGATTAAACACTGTTAAAATACAAAGGAAGCCTCGCTTGTAGTGATGCAGTGATGCTGAGGTCGCCGGTTCTAAACTCCAGGCTTGCCCAGTCAAGAAACATACGCAAAGCAAGTTGATATTCCCGCTCCTCCCCAACACTTATCTCTCTTTCTCTCTCAAATCAATAAACAAAATCTTAAAAAAAAAAACAACAAAGGGAGACCACAAAGTAGGAATAATTTTCTTCCTTGGCTCAGGGAAGCAGAAGAGGAATGATGGCAAAGGGGTGGGTGAAGACATCCCCACGTGCTGCAGCGAGTCAGCCCCCTGCACCACGCTACTGCCCGGGAGACAAAGGACAGACGTTTGTCTTTCACTGACGTAACAGTGAGCAACTTATTTCTAGAGCAAAGAACATCAGATTTTGATTACTTTTAATAAATCTACAAATGAGATGCTCTACTTATTAAAAGAAAGAAACAGCTATTAAATAGTGCCATGGCAACAGCTTCTGATCAGCACAAGAAGTTTAAAGGAGGACAGAAAGGCTCCCAAGCAGCGCTTCAGCGGGTCGCACACTTGCCACCAGGACGAGGCAGACATGGAGAGTGGGCTGATGTCAGAGGGCCTAGGGAGCAAGCAGGAGACGCTGTGCTGATGATCCTTTAAAGGAAACCGGATAATGTCTGCCTGTTTTGTTTTCTCTTATTCTTAAAGAAAAAAAAAAAAAAAAAAATATATATATATATATATATATATATATATATATATATATATATATATATATATATATATATATATATAAAGAATGCTTCACTAATCTGCATAAAATTCCCTTTTAGGGACCATGCTAACCCACTTTATTATTCCAGTTTGGGTATCTAAAGCCAAAGGAAGCAAAAAGGAATGCATTTCTGAGGAAAATTTTCAAAACGGTTTGAAAATGCCAAAAGTACAAAACTCTAAAATCCTTGAGATTTAAAAATATGCAAGTCAGAATTCTAAGAGAAAAGACTGTTCGCTTCACTGCCACCAAGAACCAGAAACAGAAAAATTATTCCACAAGATTTGTTACACAAAAATTCTGAGGTATTGGGGAGATTGTACAAAGAAAAAGATATGGAAGGCAAAGTAGTTCACTCCTCTTCATGGAAATAAAGCTTAGTTTGAATCACTGGGGTCATTCGGGGATACTCAAGCCCTGAACTTGGTTTAAAGAGGTCCATGCACCTAGCAAAAGCAGACACGTCTCTTCTTGAAGATAAAACCTTCATTCTAGCCCTCAAATTATTCCACAAATATTTTTAGTAATAATGAGCAGTACACAAAGATAACCAAACACACAGGAAGGTTAGATTTCATGAGTAATGATCAGTAGAAATAACAAAACAAAATCAGGTCGTCAAGGACTTCAGAAATTGAAATTAAATACAGACCAGAGAATAACTACGCATACTAAACCTAAAGAAGTAAGGGACAAGTTTGAAAATAACTGCAAAGAAAGCTACTGGAACATTACACAGCACATTTTAAATATAATTAAGTAGAGTTTATAGAAATAATATTGTTATAACAAAAGGTTTAAGATTTTATTTATTGATATTATAGAGAGAGGAGGGGGCTGGAGTGAAAAGTATAAACTCATAATTGCTTAACTTTAGTTGTTCATTGATTGCTCGTTGTATGTGCCTTGATACAGCAAGCCCAAGGTTTCGAACTGGTGACCTCAGCATTCCAGATCAAGGCTTTATCAACAGCATCACCACAAGCCAGTTGTAATAACAAAAGATTTTAAATCAAGGGAAGGTGTAACAGCAAATAGATTTTTTATTTTTCTTTTGTGAGAGAAAGAGACAGACAAGAAGGGAAAGAGATGAGAAGCATCAACTCGTAGCTGCAGCACTTTAGTTGGTCACTGATTGCTTCTCATATGTTACTTGATGGGGGTTAGGGAGGAGGGCCTCCAGCCCAGCCAGTGACAGCAAACTTGAGCTCAAGCCAGCTACCATGGGATCATGTCAGTGATTTCATGTTCCAGCTGGCGACCCCGCACTCAAGCCGGTGACCTCAGGGTTTCGAACCTGGGACTTCAGTGTCCCAAGTCAATGCTCTATCTACTGTGCCACCACTGGTGAGCAAACAGATTTAATTAAAAAGAATTAGGAATTTGTGGGTCAGGAAAAAAATCATTCAAAATGCAGCACAGAGACAAAAAGAAGATACAGAAGAAATAATAAAAGACATAAAGGATAAAATCAGAAGGTCAAACATATAACTAACCAGAGTACCAGAAAAGGAAAAAAAGCATGAAACAAATGCATTATGTGAAAAGATAACAGCTGGGAATTTTCCAAAACTGATAAAAAATAACAAACCACAGTTCCAACAAGTCCAGTGAAACCCAAGCCAGATTAAAAAAAAAAAAAAAAAATCAAACTTAGATACATTGTAGTTAACTGCAGAAAATCAAGACAAAAATGAAATCTTATCAATAGCAGTGGGAAGTGGTAATGGTAGAAGTGGTGAGATAAAACACAACAAAACTACTTCAAAGGAGCGCTGACCTTTTGAATTAATGAACTCCAGCATATATGTAATTCTCTATACTCTGCTTTATTCCAAAAAGAATTCAAGGCAGCTTGCCAAGACTCATATAATGAAATCCAATAAAATAAATTTAAAATGAGATAAGGCAACGAGGACTAAAAGAGGAAAGTAAGCTGGATACAGTACTAAGATTCATGTATGCTATAAAATGTATGCTATAAATTCCTATTTGCTTTCTAGAGGGGCACCACAAATCTAGCTTTAAGCATTTTAGCAACCATACAAAGAGGGAAGCAGTCAATTACAAGATTTTCAGTAAAAAACTAGTCCCTCAGGAAAAACTATTTCTAAAGCAGATGATAATTAGAATGATAATAAACAATATTTGCAGACACATTTTACAAGTCCAACTGCAACTTTATAGGGAAATCCAAGGAATATCAATATGATGTATTGCAGAGATGAGGTTCAATCCAGGAGGAAGATCTTAGGATAATGAATGGTCTGCATAAGCTTCAGAAATCCCTGGCCAGTTGGCTCGGTGATAAAGCGTAGACCCAGCATGTGGAAGTCCCGGGTTCAATTCCCAGTCAGGGCACAAAGGGGAAGCGCCCATCTGCTTATCCTCCTCTCCCCCTCCTCTCTCTCTCTCTCAAACAAAAAAAAAGAATCTTTTCCTGACAAGAACCTAACTATAGCTACTCTGTATGAATAATTAGGTACAGAGCCATACACTAAACCAGTGGTTATCAAAGTGTGCGCCAGGGTGCACTGGTGCACCCTAGAAGATTTTCAGGTGCGCCCTATGGTATTCCAGAGAAATATGTGCCTGTTGGGGACCAAAAAACCAATAGGATTTTTGTCAGGTTTTTTGTTGTTGTTTTTTTTTTACAGGGACAGAGAGAGAGTCAGAGAGAGGGATAGATAGGGACAGACAGACAGGAACTGAGAGAGGTGAGAAGCATCAATCATTAGTTTTTCATTGCCGTTGCAACACCTTAGTTGTTGTTCATTGATTGCTTTCTCACATGTGCCTTGACCGCGGGCCTTCAGGAGACCAAGCAACCCCTTCCTGGATTCAGCGACCTTGGGTCCAAGCTGACGAGTTTTGCTCAAGCCAGATGGGCTCACGCTCAATCTGGTAAGCTCAGGGTCTCGAACCTGGGTCTTTCGCATCCCAGTCCGACGCTCTATCCACTGTGCCACTGCCTTGTCAGGCCCAACAGGGTTTTTGGAGTTTAGATTTTTGGGGGACAGAGGTGTGAGGAATTGGCTGTAAGTCGACAGTCTGCCCAACCCCCCACCTCACTTGCCTGATTAGGTTGCAAAAGGCTGTTAAGCTGTGGTGCCGGATTCTTTACACTACCCCCCATGTTCCCCGGAAAGACTGAAAAGGCAAGTTTCTTCTATCCTTTTTTTGGTGTAAAGTTAAGATGATATGTATGGTGCGGGTTTTCTGCACTCAACACAATTAAGAGTAAAAAGAGAGGAATTATTCAATGTATTGACGAGGAAATGAGAGTTTGCCTTTCAAATATATGCCCAAACATTGAAGAAATCATGAGGACACATCAGGCTCATGTTTCTCATAAGCACAAGAATGAAAAAACTTAACACATTCGCACAAGGACCTGCTGAATTTACTAAATCTTACTAAGAATATATCTACACATATAAAAAGATAACTTTTTTGTCGTATTTTTATTTTTTAACCCCTCTTTATTATGAATTCTAAAAAGCATAACTCAAAACATGTAACATAAAAATGTTTTTTAATGTCAGAATAAATTTAATTTTGTCGTATTTGTTTCGTTTAATTACCATAAAAGCACGCTTGGACTTTGTGTTTTTTTTCTTTAATATCTGACTTAATTATTATAACATATTTCTCAGAATTTTGTATATAGTGCACCTACAATTATTTGTAGGATTTTAAATGCACCCCGACTTCAAAAAGTCTGAGGACCACTGCACTAAACTCTCTACTAAGCCAGGGGCAGGATAATAGGCTCTTGTGAAAACTGAGGAATCAGGCTTTGTTCCATCTCAACTCACAAGAGTGAGATCCAAAATGTTCTTTAACCAGTCTTATTACTCAACAAAGCAGAGGAAATGGCTCTACATTCTACAAGTGGCATTACTTGAAAAGAAACAAGATTTAACTGACAGTCACAGCAAAAGACTTGGATTAAAATATCCAAAGGACTTGGTACAGCTGATTAGGCTGGCAAAAAGAAGTTAAGAGGCCTACAAAGTTTTGAATAATGGAGACCAGAAGTACTACAACAGAAAAACTGGGCAGATATGAAATGAAGGAAATAAAATGGCTTGGTTTTATTTCAGTATTGTATTGTTTTGTGTTGTATTTATTTATTTTGTGTGTGCACCTGAGAGAGAGAGACAAATAGAGAAAAAGGGAGAGAGATGAGAAGCATCAACTCGTAGTTGTGGCACTTTAGTTGATCACTGATTGCTTCTCATACATGCCTTAACTGGGGGGCTCCAGCTGAGCCAGTAACCCCTTGCTCAAGCCAGTGACCTTAGGCTTCAAGTCAGTGACCTTTGCACTCAAGCCAGTGACCATGGGATCATATCGATGATCCCACACTCAAGCTGGCAATCCTACACTCAAGCCAGCAACATCGGGGTTTCAAACCTGGGACCTCAGTATCCCAGGTCAAAGATCTATCCTCTGTGCCACCACTGGCCAGGTGAACAGCTCAGTTTTAGACAAAATGTTTGAATGGAAATGTACGAAAGATATTTTCTGGACATGTATCACTAAAGCTCAGGAAAAAGGTTAAGGATAGAGCTAATATTTATAAATCTGTACAGTGATAACAACTGACTTTGCTGACTACCAATATCTCTTTTCCTCAAACCACTGCCCCAATGCCTAAAAACTGCCTGGACCCGACCACTGGATATGCCATCTAAAAGAAGTACACAGCCATGATACAAAAAGAAAGCTGTATTTCTTTTTTTTTTTTTTTAAGTGAGAGGAGGGGAAATAGTAAGACAGACTCCCATATGCACCCCAACCAGGATCCACCCGGCAATCCCTGTCTGGGGCTAATGCTCAGACCAACCAAGTTATTTTCAGCACCCAGGGCTAATGCTTGAACCAATTAAGCCACTGGCTGCGGGAGGAGAAGAAAGCAAGAAGGGGGAGAGAAGCCAATGGTCGCTTCTCACATGTGCCCTGACCGGGGATCAAACTTGAGATGTCTGCACGCCAGGCCAACACTCTATCCACTGAACCACCGGCCAAGGCTCAGGCTGTATTTCAAGGTTATCCAAAGCATAGGGACAGTATTTAATACAGCTACTCAGCCTGACCAGGTGGTGGCGCAGTGGATAGTGTCGAACTGGGACGTGAAGGACCCAGGTTCGAAACCACAAGGTTACCGGCTCGAGTGTGGGCTCATCCGGATTGAGCACAGGCTCACCAGCTTGAGCACAGGGTCACTGGCTTGAGCATGGAATCACAGACATGACCTCATGGTCGCTGGCTTGAAGCCCAAGGTTGCTGGCTCGAGCAAGGGGTCACTCGCTCTGCTGGAGCCCCCTGGTCAAGGCACATATGAGAAAGCAATCAATGAACAACTAAGGTGCTGCAACAAAGAACTGATGATTCTTGCCTGACCAGGCAGAGGCGCAGTGGACAGAGCGTCGGACTGGGATGCTGAAGACCCAGGTTCGAGACCCCGAGCTCGCCAGCTTGGACCCAAGGTCGCTGGCTCCAGCAAGGGGTTACTTGGTCTGCTGAAGGCCCGCGGTCAAGGCACATATGAGAATGAGAAAGCAATCAATAAACAACTAAGGTGTCACAACGGCAATGAAAAACTAATGACTGATGCTTCTCATCTCTCTCCGTTCCTGTCTGTCCCTATCTATCCCTCTCTCTAACCCTGTAAAAAAAAAAAAAGAAGTGTGCCCAGAGCCACACTGTGGAAAAGGGAGGCAAGCACAAGACTGGGCCAAATCTCTATGGTCTCTATGGTCAATAGACAGGTCAGGCCTCTGGATTTTCTTACATGAATGTCAACAAGAACAAAGGCATCACTTGGGGAGAGGCTACACTGATGGAGTACTTGGAGAATCCCAAGAAGTACATCCCTGGAACAAAAATGATCTTTGCTGGCATTAAGAAGAGTGCAGGGCCTGACCAGGCGGTGGCGCAGTGGATAGAGCATCGGACTGGGATGCGGAAGACCCAGGTTCCAGACCCCGAGCTCGCCAGCTTGAGCGCGGGGCCATCTGGCTTGAGCAAAATCTCCCCAGATGGACCCAAGGTCGCTGGCTCAAGCAAGGGGTTACTCAGTCTGCTGAAGGCCCGTGGTCAAGGCACATGTGAGAAAGCAATGAATGAACAACTAAGGTGTCGCAACGGCAACGAAAAACTAATGATTGATGCTTCTCACCTCTCTCCATTCCTGTCTGTCTGTCCCTATCTATCCCTCTCTCTGTCCCTGTAAAAAAAAAAAGAAGAGTGCAGAAAGGGCAGACTTGATAGCTTACCTCAAGAAAGCTACTAATGAGTAATAGTTGGCCACTGCCTTATTTATTACAAATGTTTCATGACTTTTTAAATGTGTATTGTATTTAAATTTATCTTATACACAAGAATTCAGAACATGAATGGCTGATAAAACATTTCTTTTGGGCAGTCCAGATTTAAATAAGATTGGCTTGTAGCTGAATGAATATGATCAGCTTTTTGAACTTTGATGATAATTTCAATTAAGTGCTATGACTGTTTTTTCTTTTTGAAAATATGATTGGACTTAATTCATGTTTTGCTTTTCACAGAGATAGTGAATACCATCTCAAAACCTGTAGGAGATTGGTGTTATATTTAGATTTATATAACTGGTTTTATTGGTATATTTTAAGACTGAGGAAGCCCCTTCACTGTCTCTTAGAATAGCAAGAGTCGCTTGTGTTCCAAGTTGTGGTCAGTAGCCTGTTACAAGGCAAGAGCCGAAGACACTCTGGCCATGTCCATTTCACATTTTATCTTTTCAGTTTTAACTATACCAATTTAATTAAAATTCCCTGTATCTACACTGCTGCCTTTTACTGAAGGAAAGGCATTTTAGTGTGGTTTATGTATAATATCAAATAAAGGATATTTAACACTTAAAAGAAAAAAGAATTGCCTGACCAGGCAGTGACACAGTGGATAGAGTGTCGGACTGGGATGAGGAAGGACCCAGGTTCGAGACCCCAAGGTTGCCAGCTTGAGCGCGGGCTCATCTGGTTTGAGCAAAAGCTCACCAGCTTGGACCCAAGGTCACTGGCTCCAGCAAGGGGTGGCTCGGTCTGCTGAAGGCCCGCGGTCAAGGCACATATGAGAAAGCAATCAATGAACAACTAAGGTGTTGTGATGGCAACGAAAAACTAATGATTGATGCTTCTCACCTCTCTCCATTCCTGTCTGTCTGTCCCTATCTAGCCCTCTCTCTGACTCTGGCTCTGTAAATAAATAAATAAGTAATAAAAAGACTTACACTGTATGGCTCACTTACAGAGAATGACACAATTTCTCTACAAACTAAATGCTATTTACTCATTTAAGAACACACAGGTACGTTCTCATTGCAGGATAAGAATTTCCTAAAAATGATTAAGGTCAGTACATGGGGATTTATTACATATGCCTTAAATTTTCAATGATAAAAGGTTTGTTTTTTAAAATGATCTGAGAGACAGACAGGAAGGGAGAGAAAGAGGGAGGAGAGAGATGAGAAGCATCAACTCGTAGTTGTTTCACTCTAGTTGTTCACTGATTGCTTCTCATATGTGCCTTGACCAGGGGGCTCCAGCTGAGCCAGTGATCCCTTGCTCAAGCCAGTGACCTTGGGCTCAAGCATTCGAGCCAACAAGCTCTGGGTTTTGAACTGGGGACTTCAGCGTTCCATGTTGATGCTCTATCCACTGCGCCACCACCAATCAGGCATAGAAAGTTTTTTTAAAAAAATGGCCTGACCAGGCGGTGGCACAATGAATAGAGTGTGGAACTGGGACATAGAAGACCTGGGTTCAAAACCCTGAGGTCGCCGGCTTGAGTGTGGGCTCATCCGACTTGAGCACAGGGTCACTGGCTTGAGCATGGGATCATAGACATAATCTCATGGTTGCTGGCTTGAGCAAGGGGTCACTCACTCTGCTGGAGCCCCCTAGTCAAGGCACATATGAGAAAGCAATCAATGAACAACTAGGTGCCACAACGAAAAACTGATGTTTCTCATCCCTCTCCCTTCCTGTCTGTCTGTCCCTATCTGTCCCTCTCTCTGTCTCTTTCACACACACAAAAAAATGTTTATTGGCCCTGGCTGGTTGGCTCAGCAGTAGAGCATGGGCCCAGGGTGTGGACGGCACCCTGGAGAAGCGATCATCTGCTTCTTCACCCCTCCTCCCTTCCCTCTCCTCTCTCTCTCTTTCCCTCCCACAGCCATGGCTCAACTGGAGCAAAGTTGGCCCCGGGCACTGAGGAGGCTCCATGGCCTCCCTTCAGGTGCCAAGACGGCTCGCTTGCTGAACAACAGAGCAGCAGCCTCAAAAGGCAGAGCATCGCCAGTAGGGGGCTTGCTGGGTAGATTCTAGTTGGTCAGGGCGCATGCAGGAGTCTTTCTGCCTCCCCACCTCTCACTTAATAGAAAAGAAAAAGTTTTATTTTACTGATTTTTTAGAGAGAGAGAGACAAGAATAGGAATAGAATCAATTTGCTCCTATATGTGCCCTAATCAGGGATTGAACTGGCAACCTACGCACTTTGCAACAAGGTTCTAACCAACCAAGCCATCCAGCCAGGGCACAAGGATTTTTTCTAACTTAAAAAAATTCCCTAAGACTTATCAGGAGTGAAGACAAATCTTTCTGTCTTTGGGCAGCTAACATCAACCATCCTGTGACAGAAGAGGCAGGAAGAAAGAACACTGTCATTTCTTTCTCATAAAAAAGATTGACTGAAGATACACAAGAGGTTATTAACTTCTAGAAAGAAGATGCAACAGTGTAAGAGATGCAGTCTTCAGATACACAGCTGAACAGGAGTTAAAAATAGAAACTATGGTAGCTTCAAAATAAACTGATGAAAAAGTAAAAAAATAAACTTACTCTTTTCAATGAGCTGGTCCTGAACTCCCGCCAATGCACTTACTGCCTAAAAGAAAAAACCACTAGTTATTTGAAAAATCATTACAGACTTCAGGAGAACACTCACAGACAGAAGGGAAAGAGGAAACGCACAGAAATCTAACTGTGGTTTTCCTCAAAATGGGCCATATAATGACCCCCCACCTCACTTACAGCTGCTGAAGTAACTGAAGATTTACTGAAGAGCCGCTCAGCCTCCTTAAACTTCCGGTTCCTTCGATCGTTTTTGCTATTGGAGTTTCTATAAAACACACACAAGGATTCGTTATAAGCACCAAGTTTAGTCAATGGCTCAAGCTGAGATGTCCCAGAGAACACGTAAAGAACTCTTTTTCTGTTTTTATTACCTCCTTACTACTTGGAATGACCAAAATGACCTTTATGCTGAATGCCTAAGTAGACAGCAATGTTTTCCAATGTATGAAATGTGCTCCACATTGATCCATGAGACTACTTTAGGTGATTCACGATCATTTTCATTTTAATATGTATATATTTTAGCCCTGGTCGGATAGCTCAGTTTGTTGGAGCTTCGTCCTGAAGCGCAGAGGTTGCAGATCTAATCCCTGGTCGGGGCACATGCGGGAACAGACTGATGTTCCACTATCTCTACCTCAATCTCTCTCCCTCTCCCTCTCTCACTAAAATCAACAAATAAAAAAAAATTTTTTAACCCTTAAAGAATGATGGGCGTACAGTGTATCGCTTTGTGAAAAGTCACTGGGTTGTATATTTATGATTTGTGAACTTCTCTGTATAATATTTCCTTTTTTTATAAATATATACATATATATACTTTTTTTTTTCTTTGAACAAGTGAGACGCAGGGAGACAGACTCCCACATGCACCTTGACCAGGATCCACCCAGCAAGCCCATCTGGGGTTGATGTTTCTGCCCACCTGGGGCCACTACTCTGTTGCTCAGCAACCGAGCTATTTTAGCTGGGTGAGCCCACTGAGTCTTCCTCAGTGCCTGGGGCCAACTTGCTCCTTTGAGCCAGGGCTGTGGGAGGAGAAGAGAGAGCGGGAACGGGGAGGAAGAGGGGTAGAGAAGCAGATGGTCACTTCTCTCGTGTGCCCTGACCAAGAATCGGACCCGGGACATCCACACGCCAGGCTGACTGATGTTCTACCACTGAGCAAACCAGCCTGGGCATATTTCAAAATTTAAAAAAATTTAATGTTAATACAAGTGTGTGGTGTGTTTATATATATTATAGATAAAGAGAAAGAGGAAACAAATATGGTAACAAGTTAACAACTGGTGAATTTCAGTGAAGGGTTATCAAGTGCTCATGTACTACTCTCCTTTCAATTTTCCTATAAACTTAAAAAATTTCAAAAAGTTTAGAAAGTGTTCAAGAATACTATTGCTACCCCAGCCAGGTAGTTCAGCTGGTTAGAGCATTGCTCTGATATACCAAGGTTGTGAGTTCAATCCCTGGTCAGGGAGGGCATATGCAAGAATCAACCAATGAATGCATAAATAAGTGGAACAACAAATCAAAGTTTCTTACTCTCTCACTCTCTCTTCCTCTCCCTGCCTCTCTCTAAAATCAATAAATAAAAATTTTAAAAAAAATACTATTACTAAATAAATCGTGACACATTTGGCACAGAAGTATGGCAAATATTTGGAGCATGGAACTCATGACTGATTAAAATGTGGAAAAGACTAACTGAATGCTGCTGTATAAGATATGATAGGCTGTATTTCACTTAGGCTCACACACCCTTGTGCCACAGACAGAACTTTCCCTATTCTACAAATGTAGGATTTGTTTAGAATTACTCAGTGAGGCTGAGCCAGAGTCCACGTTCAACCCCTAACAGCTTTCCACACTACCCCTTACTATACACTGCCCCCGCTGCAAACTTGCTACCAAAAACTTATCCAGTCCTAAAACGTGTATTAGTATAGTAGGTCACAATGCAAACAACACAGGCTTCTGACACTCACTTTTGGTTGGTCAGATACCTATCCCAGCCACGAATGATATTGCCATACATCTGAGTGTCTTCCAGGTAGCTTCCTTCAAAAGCATAGATCTGTCTCTCCAAGTTTGCCAGTGTTTCCTGAGAGATGAAAAACAAGGAAAATGGATACCTTTTAAATGCAAACATTACGTGTGACCAAACTGAAGTCTCGCAATTAGACTTATAAATTCAAGCACAAATACACTAAACCATCCTTGTGGAGAGATGGATGATACCAGGAGGCGCATGCAGATTAAGACAGTTTCGAGTTGTCCTCTAGGATCACTTTGAGAACAAAATGAAATACAGAGAACCCGAACTCTAAAAAAATTTTGTATATACTTCGGAGGATTCATGGAAACCCAACTGTGAAGAACCCTGGCTCCCGCAGACTCACTCCCACGCATAAAAGGTGTTGCTGGCTGCGAGAGAAGGGTGAGCAGCCTTCCAGCGCTAGCCAACTCGCTCCCCTCCCCTCGGAAAGGCCGCCGGCACTGGACAGCCAGTTGCTATGGAAACCTGCAAGGGCAGCTTCAGGTGAGATGGGCCTCCCAGTTGCCCAAGCTAAAACGCGGTGGGCAGGAAGGGCTTAGCATGGGACCCCGGGTGCATGTCACAAGTCCTAATTCCCTGGACTGAGTCAGCTCCCTTCCCCTGTCACCTTCTAGACGGTCCCTAATGCATTGCATCCCTGCCCATCGGAAATCCCATTCAATGCATCTAGTCCTAGTCCTCTAGAGGACATGGCCCCTCCAGCCTCCAAAGGCCAGACTGGATGACTGAGTCCCCCTCCCACAGCCGCCTCCTATCCTACCCCGCCAAAGCCCACCAGCAAGCCCGAAAAAATCTCCTACCACCTACCAACGCGCCCGCCCTCTCCCACCCCCAAGCTCCCGGGCACTCGCCTTTCCAGGGCTCCCACACACAGTCCCACGGCCCCCAGCGCCAAGCCTCTTCCATGCCTCCCGTCCGCCTCGTCCCGCCCCCCCCCCAACTCGCCCTTTCCCCGGCGCCCGCACCGCCGGGAAGCCGAGGCGCTGGCGGGCCGCGCAATGCGCAGCCCTGCCCCAGGCCGCCGGACTCTTGGCCGCCGCGCAGCGCCCGCGAACTAACGGCCTGGCGCGGCGGGGCTGCCGCCTGAAGACGGGGGCAGGCGCGGCGCCCCCACCCGGGCTCCCCCGGTACCAGCCCCTTACCGCCAGCTCCTGCTTCCGCTTCACGAGCTCCGCCAGCTCCCGCCGGGTGTCCGGGATCTGCGGAGGCGCCGCCTTATTGTGCATCGCCATGTTGGGCTGAGGCGGGCAGCGGCGGCGCCGGGCTGGGGGCGGTCCCTGCGCGCCGCCGCCCGCTAGGGGGCGCCCAGGCCGAACTGCGCCTGCGCCCGCGGCTTTCGGAGACGCGGGGCGAGTGGCGCCCCGCTCTGGGCTTCGAGTTCCCGCGCACCCTTCCTGAAGGAAACTGGTGGTGGGGCTCTCTGGTGTTGGTCCTGCTGCACTCAATTCAGCCCTTCGTGGACAGCTGAGCTTGACAGGGACAGCAAACTCACCGTGTGCGGAAACCAGAGTCCTCCTAAGTTCCTCAGTGAATGACTTTCACTGTCCACGGAATAGCCCAAATCGGAAACCTGTGTATCCTAACTCTCCTTCACCCCTTAATCCCATCCAAAACCAAGTCCTCTGGCTTGACTCCACAAATCCATTTGCTTTTGTCTGCCAGCTCCCTTGTTCATCCGGGCCCTCCCTATTTTTGGCTACATTATTCCAACAAAGTCCTGTTTCCACACTTAGCTGCATTTAATCCATGATCCACAGGGATGCCAGGCCAATTTGTTTTTGGGGAAAAAAGGGTGTTTGGTCAAATGTTTGTAAATATGATATATAGGTTTGCTCGCTTATAGTTTGCATTGGGTGAGGGGGACAGACTGTAAGCATGCAGGGTGGTTATAGCCCACGGCTTAGTTTTAAGATTAAGCCTTTCCCACCCTTTTGAGGAATCCCATTATGGCTCAGATAAGTAAGTGACTTTGTATCAGAGACTTCCTTGTTTGTATATTGGATTAAAGGTTTTGATTTCTACACTATAAAATGGGGTAGACCAGGAGCTTGCTCTCTCTCAGTTCCTGAGATTAGCATTATAGAGGAGAGCAGAGAAAGGCCACATGGAGGAGAGGAGAAGCAGCCAAGATGGCAGAATACTGAAGGGGAAGTCAGTTTGTGCAGAGTTTGTGTAGAGAGGAGATGGGGAACAGAGGTAAATAAGGCTGGTGAGCTAGAAACTTTTGATTCTAGTAAAACTCGGATAAGTCAGTGGCTTTGGGAGCCCTGAATGGAAAGGGAAGTGTTTTCTCACTGTGTGTATTTCTTGCCCGCCAGGTGCAGGCAAGGATTAAAGCTAATGGACCACCAGTTCTTGGCTCTGTTGTTTCATTACCGTCTGTCCGAATCAAATGCAAACCTGCACAGGCCGGGCAGCTGTGATGGTGGCCTTGGCTGACTTCACATGGTGTCATTCCTCTGGCTTTAACTTTTCAGTGACTTGCCATTGTCCCTTATAGAGACAAGTACTAAGTACTGTATATGTAGTGGTTACTGATGCAAACTGGAGGTGTTCGGCAGATAAAATATATTATGCTCACTTTGTTAAAGATGGCGCTGCCCACATGGAAGTTCGTTGATATTAATGTGTGTTCTGGAACAGGCTGTGGGCAGGCTGGGTCGTTATAGCCTAAGGCTTATTTTTAAGACTAAGCTCTTCTCCACACCCTTGACTGATTGGATGATGTAGGGTGGTGCACTCTCCTGAGGAATCCCATTATGCCTCAGATGGGTGACTTTGTATCAGAGACTTCCTTGTTTGTATAATTGGATTAAAGGTTTTGAGTCTGCTATAAAGTGGGAGAGAACAGTAGCTTGATCTCTCTCTTGGTTCCTGGGTTCCTGAGATTAGTATTAGAGAGGAGAGCAGAGTAAGGCCACGTGAAGGCCAGGAGAAGCAGCCGAGATGGCAGAGTGCTGAGGAAGAAGCCAGTTTGTTAAGAGTTTGTGCAGGAGGAGATGGGAAACAGAGGTGAATAAGTCTGGTGAGCTAGAAAGCTTTGATGCTAGGAAACTCGGATAAGTCAGTAGCTTTGTGAGCACTGAATGTGTGGGTTTTGGAGCCCAGTGTGTGTTTTTGCTTGCCCGCCGGGTGCAAGCTAGAATTAAAGCTGATGGCTCACCAGTTCTTGGCTCCGGTGTTTCATTGCCATCTGTCCGAATCCAATGTGAACCTGCGTGGGTCGGGCGGCTGTGATCCTGACCGCAACTACTGGCTTTACAGGAGGCAATAGTACAGTAGTACCTACCTAATACAATTTCTCTGAGGAGCAAATCACTTCATATCTGTCAGGACTTGGCAAGTAATAACACTACCTAAGGGTGAGGTTTGTTTTATTTTATTGAGAGAGAAATAGGCCGGAAGGAAAAGAAATGAGAAGCATCAACCCATAGTTGTGGCAATTTAGTTGCTCATTGATTGCTTTCTCATATGTGCCTTGAAGGGGGGAGGGTGGTGTTGGTACTCTGAGTCAGTAACCCGTCTGAGTCAAGCCAGCAACCATAAGGTTATGTCTACGATTTTATCCCACACTCAAACTGGCAACCTTGCACTCAAGCTGGTGAGCACACGCTCAAGCTGGTGAGCATGCACTCAAGCCAGCGACTTCGGGATTTCAAACCTGGGTCTTCAGCGTCCCAGGTCGATGCTCTATCCACTGCACCACCTAGTCAGGCTCAATTTGCTAGCATTTTATTGAGTTTTTGTGGCTAAATTTATGGAATGTTTGTCTGTAAGCTTTTTTCTTTTGTACTTTCTTTTCTGGTTTTGGTATTAAAATAATAATGGTCTTATGAAATGAGTTGGGTCCTGGGTGGATAGCTGTTGGTTAGAGCGTCATCCCTAAGTGCAAAGGTTGCTATTTGACCTCTGGTCAGGGCACATACAGGAATGGACTGCTATTCCGGCCTCTCTCTCTCTCTCTTCCTCTCTCTCTAAAATCAATATATAAAGATTTTTTTTTAATTTTTATTTTATTCATTTTTAGAGAGAAGACACAGAGAGAGAGAGAGAGAAAGAGAGAAAGGGGGGAGGAGCTGGAAGCATCAACTCCCATATGTGCCTTGACCGAACCAGTGCAGGGTTTTGAACTGGCGACCTCAGTGTTCCCAGGTTGACGCTTTATCCACTGCGCCACCATAGGTCAGGTTAAATAATTTTAATAAAGTAAAATGAATTGGGAGCAGTTCCTTGCTTTTCTAATTTCTAGAAGAGGTGGTATACAATGGTGCTAATTCTTTTGGAAATGTTTGGTAGAATTCTTCAGTGAAACCATCATCATTTGGGCTTGGGTATTTTTTTGGGGGCGCATTTTAATTATAGTTCTATTTCTTTAATATTTATAGGACTATATCAGGTGAATTTTGATAGTTTATGGTTTTTGAAGAATTAGTCTATTTCATCTAAGCTGTTAAATTTAAGTGCATGGATAATTTCTTTTGGCCTGTCTCCCACTTCGTTAATTCTTTCTGAAGTTTCTGTTAAAGCCATCCATTGATGGATCTTTGTATAGTTACTGTATTTTTCATTCCTAAAAGTTCTAGTTGGTCTTTTATTTATTTAGTTAGTTAGTTTTTTACAGGGACAGAGAGAGAGTCAGAGAGAGGGATAGATAGGGACAGACAGACTGGAACAGAGAGAAATGAGAAGCATCAATCATTACTTTTTTGTTGCCACTGCAACACCATAGTTGTTCATTGATTGCCTTCTCACACGTGCCTTGACCGTGGGCCTTCAGCAGACCAAGCCACCACTTGCTGGAGCCAGCGGGGACCTTGGGTCCAAGCTGGCGAGCTTTTGCTCAAGCCAGATGGGCCCGCACTCAAGCTGGCGACCTCGGGTCCTCGAACCTGGGTCCTCCGCATCCCAGTCCGACGCTTTATCCACTGCGCCACCGCCTGGTCAGGCTAGTTGGTCTTTTAAATAACTACCATTTCACTTGTGGCCATTTCGTTCTGTGTGGGTATTTTTAAGCTTTTTATTTATTTCTTAGGAAATAGTGACCATGGACATTTTATAGTTATCTCATAATTCAAGTATCTGAAGCTCCTTGAGAATCAGTTTCTGTTATCTCTTATTTCTGTGGGTTTCCACCTACGTTGCTTTTTATTATGCGCTTAAAAAAAGATTTTATTTATTGATTTTAGAGAGGAAAGAGGAAGGGGAATGAAGAGCAAGAAGGTAGTAAGTAGTTACTTCTCATATATGCCTTAACTGGGCAAGCCCAGGGTTAGCATGTGCTTAAAAAATATATAATTGTGGGCCCTGGCCAGTTGGCTCAGCAGTAGAGCGTCACCTGGTGTGTGGAAGTCCCAGGTTAGATTCCTGGTAAGGGCACACAGGAGAAGCAACCATCTACTTCTTCACCCATCTCCCTCCCCTTCTCTCTCTCTCTCTCTCTCTTCTCTCCTCCTGCAGGCATGGTTTGAATAGTTCAAGCACTTGGCCACAGGTGCTGAGATGGCTCCATGGCCTCACCTTAGGTGCTAAAATAGCTCTGTTGCTGAGCAACAGAGCAGGAGCCTCAGATGGGCAGAGCATGGCCTGGTTGGGGGCTTGCCAGATGAATTCCGATTGAGGTGCATGCCAACGTCTGTCTCTCTGCCTCCCCGCCTCTCACTAATAATAATAATAATAATAATAATAATAATTATGCCCTGGCCTGCTAGCTTGGTTAGAGCATCATCCCAACACACCAAGGTTGCAGGTTCAATCCCTGGTCAGGGCACATACAGGAATCAACCAATGAATGAATAAATAAGTAGAACAACAAATCAATGTCTCTCTCCACCTTCCTCTCCTTATCTAAAAATAAAATAAAATTTAAAAAATATATGTATCTTTTTTGGGGAAATGTGGCAATAACTGAAGGGTAGGTAAACACCCTTTGCAAAGAGTAATTTCATCTATTTCAGTGGTCCTTAACCTTTTTTGGGGTACCGAACCCACGAGTTTCATATGCACATTCACCGAACCCTTCTTTAGTGATAAATATGATTTTTTCCCCAAATTTAAGACATAGGTATATGTTTTTTTACTGGTGCACAAAATGAGCCGTGCATGAACATCACCTTGCTCAAAGAACAAAACCAACAAAGTGCATGAACTCACAACAAATTACGGCATTACTTTATTCTGGCCTGCGCAGCAGAGGCTTCTCCGAACCCCTGAGACCAACTCATCGAACCCCTAGGGTTCGATAGAACCCAGGTTAAGAACCACTGACCTATTTCTATCAGACACCTGAAGGCATTAATAGTACAGGGTCATCTTAAATGAAGTTCAAGGTTTGAGGTTTCTTGAGCTCCCAGGCTACAAATATCTAGGAAGATGCAATTTCTGATACTTATTTTTTTAAGTTGTTTTTTAAAGATTTGTTCATTTTAGAGAGGGAAAAGAGGGAAGGGGAGCAGGAAGCGTCAAATCCTATATGTGCCTTGACCAGGCAGCCTGGAGTTTTGAACCAGCAACCTCAGCATTCATTCACTGCACCACCTCAGATCAGCCTGATCCACTCTCTTAGTCTGATAATTACAGCCCTTTGGCATGCCAGCCATTTGTAGGAAGCATCTATTATACTACCCATTGTATGCAGGCTTTGGGTTTTGACTTCATTCTCATGCATCCTAAGGGTAAGTTCTGATTTGCTAAAATGAAATATGGTTTGCCTTTAGACCAAATGTGGTTGGCAGGCATCTATGCTCCATTTCTCTTTGTGTTCTTATTTGTCTTCACTTTTGGCCTGCTAATTTTTTTAAAAAAAATTTTTATTGATTGATTTTAGAGAGGAAGAGGGAGAGAGACAGACAGACAGGAACATTGATCTGTTTCTGTATGTGCCCTGGCAAAGGTTTGAACCAGCAACCTGTGCTTCAGGGTGGCATTCTAACCAACCTAGCTATCCAGCCAGGGCTTGGCCTGATAACATTTTTACTAATTTGTCAGTTCTTGGATGCTTTAATAACTTTTTGTTTTGCTTATATTTTATCCAGAAGTTTTGGCTATTTCCAACAGGTTTCAGAAAAATAATTTAGTCCTGTCATTATCAAAATCCAGAAGTTTCACTCACTCTCTTCTCCCTTTCTAACTTCAAGTGCTTCCAAAGCCCCATTAATTTATCAACACAGGTACTTCTGAATGCTAACTAGTCTCTTTGCCTAGAAATATATATTCCTTTCTTTCCTCATCCCAACTGG
Source organism: Rhynchonycteris naso (assembly GCA_037038555.1). NCBI lineage: Eukaryota > Metazoa > Chordata > Mammalia > Chiroptera > Emballonuridae > Rhynchonycteris > Rhynchonycteris naso. Next base: position 209,303,416 of record CM072997.1, on the reverse strand, counting down.
CCTCTTCTGAGTAACTGCCCATTCTTCCCTGACTACCAAGGCTTTGTTAAATACTATTCCTTTGAGCTTCCATAGTCCCCAGTGCTTCTCCTATCTAGCACTGTCTGTAACTCCTGGTTATATTGCTCTGTAAGGGGCAGACCCTGTACATCTCATAACTGCAAGAGGCAGTACATCACAGTGGTTAAGAATGTGGCATCTGCAACAAGAGTCACTAGGTTCGAATCCCAGTCCTACCTACCACTGTGTGATCTTAACCTCTCTGTTCCTTTTGTCCCAACTGCAAAACGGAACAAGGAAAGAAACCTGCTTTGTAGGATTACGAGGAAGAAATGAGTTAAGGGATGTGTTAGGGTGTGCACGTAAATTGCTTAGAACTGTGTCATTCACAGCGCTCCGAAGTACTGGCCAGTTTTATACGGCCTTGGTTCATGGCGTTTCTTAGGTACCCAATTATCGAATATTTGTCTATTTTTTTCATTTTTTTTTTATTTGTCTATTTTTATGCTTTTCAAGCAGCTCTGGCTATGACTTGATGGGGTGAAGATTTACCTGAGTTCCTCTCTGCCCCTGAAAATCCCTCCCACTGTGATTTCCTTGAACCCCACTATGAACAGGATAGCTTATCTCTCTTAGATCTTTCCACTACGCTCTGCTAGGGAGGTGGCAAGCAACAGTCCAGAGGGAAAGACCACTGAACATGGGCTGAAGTTATTAGCTCTACCACTAACTGGTTGTGGACCTTCAGCTAAACAATTTAATTTTATAGGATCCTTGCCACGTCCTTCACTCCAGTCCTGCTGTCCCCTGACTGCGCAGTCTGAAACAATGCCCTTCCTCCTCTACAACTGGCTCAAAATCCAGTCTCTAAGGCATACCTTACATGCCACTTCTAGCCCATGGTGCAGGCCACCTCTACATTATTGCTCCCTGCTTCTAACTCAGTTGTGAAACCAATACTAGCATAGTAAGCTTACATAAATGCAACTGTTGCTTTAGTAAATACACTTGGAGTTTACAGTACAAGTGAACAAGTCAACTGCCATAAAATTGCTTCCCTTTTGATAAGTATACTGGAAACTTCCCCCAAGAGACCAAATGAAGCTTTCAATTCCAAAGCTTTCATTTAAATCAAGTAGACTTTTCACTTGATTTAAATTCACAGACCTAGGAGCATTTGTAGGCTCACAAGTAGGCATCACTGGAATGTTGAGTCTGTCACCCTTAGGTTTGGATTAACATCGTATCATTTCATTCTTCACATCCACAAATTTCCCCAAAAGGAAAGATGTTAAAAAATACAGCCTGACCTGTGGTGGCGCAGTGGATAGAGTTGACTTGGAATGCTGAGGTCGCTGGTTAGAAATCCTGGGCTTGCCTGGTCAAGGCACAAACGAGTTGATACTTCCTGTTCCTTCCCACCTATATCCATTTGGGCACCATATCAAATTATAATAAATAACTTAGAAATATATAAGTGCTAAGCCTTTTAAAACCAAGCCATATTGTATACTGACATAGTCAATACAATAATACAACTTTGAAAATTTTTCAGTTATCTGAATTGATGACTCTGCTTTCACTCATTACCAGGATACAAAAAATGTTATCTGAAAGTTACATCACCAGGTGCACTTAATGAGCTGTCGGCCATAGAGGAAATGAGAAGATGACTAAGAAAAGCTTGATGAGGGAAATCTAAAGGTTCTGTTCCATACCTCGACAGAAATGTAGAACACCACTGAGGATTTGGGGAAGGGTGCCAGAAGCAAAGGGCTGTTTTGCAGACAACTTGATTTTGACAGTGATTTATATACAAGCTAACCAGGGTGGAGAAAAGGTAGGGAATAAATAAGACACAAATAGCTGAGATGAACATGGGTTTCTAAGTAATGAACTAACTCAAGAAGAAAGCTTTAGGATTATGTCAACTTCAAATGAGAAGTCTGCTGGCAATGTCTGGTTTTGGAGATGGGTAGCATCTTTTCTTTAACCTTCTTTATAAAAGAAAGGAACGGGAAGGACCTTTCTAGATATTTGTCATGAAGAATCTCTTAATCCAGGAAGCAAACGCTGGCTACACAATTGGGACCTCTTATTGAAAAATGTAGGCAGTTGGTCCGAAGGTGGTGGGTTATTGTTAAGCTGAAAAATGTAGGCAAAGTGGTCATCTATCACAGTGCCTACCAGGATTGTGTTTGAAGCAAAGCCCAAAGCCTCTAGGAAGCAGAAGTAACAAAAACTGAACAAGGAGTCCCTGGAGATGCCAGCTTAGTGCCTAATCCCTGAAAGACAAAACCATCAATCTGGATCAACAGAAAAATCCATCACAAAACCCACCTGTCAGACACACATATCTGTAAAGTGATCTATGGCACAACAGCCATTACAGTAGCCCATGTAGAACACAGTGGAGGGAATAATGACTGCTCTTATATTATAGCTTCCCTTCATTTAACCTTTCATCTAACTAACCTTAGTAAGTGTTCCCTCTTCAAAGATCTTTTCATTTCTTTCTTTTTTATTTTTTCATTTCTTTTGAATAAACATTAGTCAACTGCTCCCCTAGTTCACATAGGTATGTGAGACTTTAATGGAAAAACAATATAAAGACACTCTAATAGTATCACAAATTGCAGCCCAAGAGGAAGTTAGTAGCAGCAGTGATTGAGTTGTAACAGCTCTCCTTCATCTGTTACAACTCACACACCCATCACCACCTGAGGGTGAATTAGTAAGGACAGGGATAAACTGGTATGAGGCCCACTATGTATAACTTGCTCAACTGATGATTCTGGAAAGGAAAACCCCTTCATTGACAATTCAGAAAACACTGCTGCTTCGCCAGACCAGGTGGTGGCGCAGTGGATAGAGCATAGGACTGGGACGCAGAGGACCCAGGTCCAAAACCCCGAAGTCTCACCTGGCTTGAGCAAGGGGTCACTCAGTCCGCTGTAGCCCCTGGTCAAGGCACACATGAAAACACAATCAATGAACAACTAAGGTGCCACAACAAAGAACTGATGCTTCTCTTCTCTCTCCCTTCATGTCTGTCCCTAACTGTGCGTCTCTGTCTCTCTAAAAAATAAAAAAAAGAAAACACTGCTCCTTCAATAGGACCAACACTTGCTTCCAAGATATAGGGCTATATTTACAAATTTTATTATTTTTTATCCCAAAAATACATATAAATGAAACCCTGCTCTTCAAATGCAGGAGGCCTTTGCCTGTAACGTAGTATTACATTTATATCACAAAACATTCTCATAAGAAAATCAGTATGCGCTCTTTTACACACAATTATATATATATATATAATTATATATATACACACAATATTTATATATGTAAGTAGTAATGAATTTTCTACTCACACAAAATCCATTAGTGAAAAACTAGGAAGCTGGGCAATTCCCATGCTTTCCAGCCATGGGAATGTAGATACAACCTCACTAAATGTTTTTTAAAAAGATGAAACATGTAACTACACCTCCTTAGACATGTACACATGTTGTTAGGATAAAGCAAGAACCCTGCCACATTAATGAGTTTCTCAAAACAGGAAGAGATAACATTTGAATAAAAATACAAAGTTGAAGAACAGAGAAGATGATCAAAATTGCTATGTACACACTCCAGGGAGAAATCAGAATCCTCTCACAGGAAACAAATCCACAACGCATTGCAGCCTCTCGTGAAGTTAAATAAGCACCCAATGGCAGTAGTCATGATCTTCCTGTATAGTCGTATGCTTAAGCAGGCTCCATAAAGCATCTATTAAGTCCGACAGTCAATAATGAGGTCATGTGGTAAATTCCCCCCCACCCCCACCCCCAAAAAGAAGTGCAAAAATCAACTTCTGTGACTCAAGAGCTCAACCAGGTCAAAGCTTTGGTATATACTGGAGGTTGTTTTGGTGATAACCAAAGCTTAGAAAGATTCTCTGTTAAGGGATTTGCCCCAGAAACAAAAAGAAAACAAACCCTGTCCACAAAGCCTACAAATAAAGTAACTGTACAAAGAGAACAAGCCACAATTCCCCTTTAGCCAAGGGTTTACAGTTTCCTAGGCAGCAATTCTGAAAGCACCAGCTAAAGCCACAATGCTTCTACGAAAACACGATGTGTTGGTGAGACTGTTCTGAAACATATGTCCACAGGCAAGTGGCTGACGTGCCACAGAAAAAAGTTCAAACAAACAAGTCAGTTTTCTTACACTGTAACTAACGTAAGCTGCTCAGCAACTGAAGAAAGACTTAAGGCAATAAGAGGCATTACAAAGAGCACCACAGTGCTCCTCAGTCAGTCACAAAGCCTTCACAGAAAGGAAAGGTCTCTGAGAGTTTGGGCTGTTTCTTAGTTTGCTAGCTGTCAGACACTTCCTCCTCCTCCTCGTCATCCTCATCTTCTTTCCTGTCTACTTCAGAGGTGTCAGAGGACTCATGAAGCAGAACATATTCTCTGCTGCTGAACCCAAATTTAAGTACATCTTTTTCCTTCAGTTCATAGTATCTCTGTGGCTCAATGCGCTTGTTATTCAGGAACGTTCCATTGCCTGAGCCAAGGTCAATGATGTAGGGTCTCACCCTGCGGCCAACTGTCCCATCAGCACGGGTGTATTCCACAAGCCTAGAAGAAACAAAACATAGACCTAAGAATGGGAGAAGGAAGAAGAGGGTACAGGGTGGATAAATGGTGATAGAAGAACACCTGGCTTGAGGTAGTGAACATACACTAGTGTATAGATGATGTATTATAGAATTATACACCTGAAACTTGTAATTTTATTAACCAATGTCACCCCAATAAATTCAATTTGAAAATAAAGAGAGAGAAACCTGTGGGCCAAATCCCACCTCAGAAAATCCAGCTTTTTGCTACACAAGGGTGGTTAACTCTTTCACGACCGGCACAGTCCAAGGACCAGCGGGTGAAAACCACCAAGGTAAATAACCTGGTGTCAACCCAGTTCAAGAGCCAAGATATCAAGGGCAAGGCATGGCCCTGAATCTAGAAACTAGGAGCAAGTTATATGCTTAGTAGAAAGGTGAAGGATAGGAAATTCATGGTAGATTGAAAGCTTAAAATGCAGAATTCAAGGCCTCTTGCCATAGTTAAGAAAATGTTTTTTGTGTTGTTTATGATCAATACAATGTCACCTATATTTCAACTTATTTCATTTCCTGTCCCAGTGGTAATAAAGCAGATTTGGACTTCAGAGTTAAGGGAGCTAGTCTCAAGCCAGAGTTCTGCTATGGTGACCATTTATTAGGCAAGCCACTTGGCTTCGCTGAATTTTAGTCTTCTCATCTGTCAGATGGCGATAATTAAGACCTGTGCTATCTGCCTCACAGGGTGTTGTAAGGCTCAAACAACAAGACTGTACTATGCAAACTGTCATGCTACAGATGCAGCCAACACACAAGCCAGGCATTCTCAATCATATTTCCATTTAACTCTCATAACAGCCCTTTCAGGTAGGTAGAAACTGAGGCCCAGAGTGGCTTGTCCCAGGACAAATACCTGGCAAGTGGCAGTGGCTGAATTCTCAACACCAAGTTTAATGCTCTTATATAAATATAAGTGATTACTCAAAGGGTAGTCAGATTAATACTCATAAAGACTAATATTAAATATAAAGAGTATGAATTTGTCTGCATATATGTGTACACAATACTTAGTAATGCCATTGAGATGCTAGCTTCAGCCTGCACTTGAGTATCTTTCTGGAAATATACTGTACTTACCGATACTGAAAGACCGCGTGCTGCTTTGAACAAGAGGGATGATCGATTGGAATGTCTGCGATACGGCGGTGTCGGCCCAGCAGGTAAGCGCTTTGTCGATGGATGTACATGACTGGAAGCACCTCATCATTTTTAAAGGGGTACAGACGCCACCTTTTTTTAGGGATACGTGCTTCAGGAGGCTCACTATATTTAATGACTACACCCCGAAAGGTGTTAGTGTCCTCAAGAAGAGCCCCAGAAAGTTCAAAGCTTGGCTTTTCCTTAACAGGCACCTCTTTGTCTTTCTTATTGCCACCAGGTGGAGGAACAAACTCCTGAGACTCACTACCGCTGGTACTAACTTCATTCTTTTGGCGACGCTCCCGCCGTCGGGCATTATAAAACTCCCGCTCTGCTTCTTGAGCCTGCAGGTTCTGCAGGTCCCGATCCCGGCCCTGAGCCTGCCCACGTCCAGGTCTCTCGTTAGAGGCTCTCCTCTGGTGGGAGTGGCCCCTGTGCCTATCTCGGTCATTGTTCCTAGCTAGCCTGTGTTCCTGTCCTGGTGCTTCCCGGTGCTGCCGATCCTCCCGTTCTCTCCGGGGAGGATGATCCTCACGTTCCTGAAATTTGAACAGATTCAGTACATTCAAGGAATACTATGAACAAGCTGCATTCAAGAGCAAAACGTCCCACAGTAATAAGGTTATCAGTGATGGTTATGTTTCTGTGCAAGGACAGTGTGTCCCATGCTATTGCATGCCCATGTTCAGAGTCCTAAAAATAAGGGTACTGCAGGCAAACTTAAAGGGGATTATATACAGAAAAAAGAACTAACAAAGAGAGTCAACTAGTCATGTACAATATAAATACGTAAAATAAAAGCTAGCTTTCTCTTATGCCAAAAATTAAAATGTAATAGTAATTTTAAAATATCATTTCAAAAGTAACAAAAATTATTCAATATCTATGAATACATTTAGTATGTAAGATATGAAGTGACAAAACTATACATATGGAGAACAGATTCGCCGTTGCCATAGTTGAGAGTAAAACTGGGAGGGAAGTAAGTGTGACTACAGAAGGACAACGAGAGGGATCCTTGTGGTGATGGAAACATTTTATATCTTGACTGTAAAGATGTCACCATTGAGAGGAACAGGGTAAAAAGTATATACACCTTATTATTTTTATACCTGCATGTGTATCAACAATTATCTCAAAATAAAAAGTTTCATTTAACAAAAAGCAGAAAAACACCGTTTTGAGAAAAGCCCATTGCAGGTATAGGAAAATATACATACACAACATTTAGCTATAATGGTAATAAGCTCTAGATTTGCACCCAGCAACAAAACATCTCAATCCACTTACCTGTTTCACTTTGACTGTTGAATGGTGAGGACTTCGGTTTCTGTTACTCCGAGGAGACTTGCTTCTTCCCGATGACTTTTTCTTTTTGGCTGGAGACCTGGTAAGATCAGATTTTCTCTTCATATCCCTTTTCCCACCATATAAATTACCTTCAAATATCAGGTTCACCCACCACACAAACACCACATTTGTGAAAGTCCCTGCTTTTAACACTATAGAAGTCAGGAGCTTCACCTTCCTAGCCTAACGTCTCCCCTTAGTTCCACACTCACAGACATCACTGCTACCAAACCTTTCACTTAGATATAGTAACTCGCAAATCTCAACCCCTAAAACCATTCCTCTCTCAGTCTTTGCTATCTCAGTAAGTGGGACAACCACCCATCCTGCTCAAGCCAAAAACCTAGAAGTCATCCTTGATTCTCTTTTCCCTCACCAACAGCTCTCTACACCCTTCCGCCACAATCACATTCAATCCATCAGCAAGGTCTCTCCTTCTGTCTCCTCCCTCTCCCACCTCGTTCCAACCACTCCCCTTGATCACTACACTGGACGTTTATTTTTTCCCTGTTTCTAAAACAATCACAATTAATTCTACTACAGGTTCTTTGTACAATTAGTTTCCCGTACCTGGATCCTTACAAGGGTGAATCAGGCTTATCATTCAGGTTTTGGCTCAAACGGCTCCTTGGAGCCACCTTCTCCCACTTCTCTCCAACCTCTATCACATTCCTATTCTAACCTACCCCCTAAGATTTGTTACTACTGAGGCTATATCCTTTGCTAGTTACTTTGTCTCAGAGCTAGAGGAAATCACTGGAGAGGATAAAGACCATCTCATTCTTGTTCATCCTTTCTTCCCCTGGACCTACGGCAGGCTTTAGCATATAATAAGTACTCAGTAAAACTACGGTGAATGAGTAAACGAACGAGTCTAGCAAGAGATAATTTTCCCCCCATAAGTTCTATCAGGCAGATGCCCGGTCCTCTTAGAGCCGATAAATGGGAAGACAACGCCTGCATTTCATATGCCGGCAGACAGGGAAAACCTTTCGTATCAACTTAAATGATCACTGCCATGCGATGGCACCTATTCAACCACAGAGATGAAGAGGTGGGATCCTGCCCATTAGGCCCTTAACGTCCGACGACAACGCCGGTGATAGGTAAACAATAACACACGCACCACCGGGTCACTTCCACCGCCTTAGGATTAAGTCCAAGCCGCTCCTCTGAGCGTTCAAGGTGTGTTTCTAACGCTAGCCCTGTCCTCCTTTCTCAATGAGCCCACTTACCGGCTACGTCTTCGGGCTCGGTTCCCGCGGTGACCAGGGCGGCCCGGTTCGCCGGCTGGGGGGGAGGCACTACCACCAGAGGAGTCCGGGCGGCGGCGAACCGGCGGCGCAACCTCCGGGCTGAGGCGCTCCTGCTTCACCACAACCGCCGCCGTCGCCACTAAGTCCTCATTCCGGTGCCTTCGCCGACTGCCCCGCTCCCGCTCGCTCTTCACCTCCTTCATGCTGGGGTATCCGCGGAGCGAAGGAAAAACACAGCCGTTGCACCCTTTTACTAGAAAGGAAATGACGTGTAGCCCTAAACTTCCGCTTCTGGGTGCACACTCTCCCAGAAACCCTCGCGATGCAAGGGCTAAACACGTGACAAGGACGCTATTGTGGGCGGGGCTGTAGTGACGCGACTTGTGTGGCGGGAGTTTTAAGTTTCGAAACTCAACCTCTAGGGGAAAGGCTACGCTCAAGGCTGTTGCCGCACGGTTAATAATTCCTAAACACTGACACAACCTAAATGCGCAGCAGTAGGAAATTGTTTAGCCAGTTTTTGGATGTTATATTCGCCATTTGCAATGTTATGTTCAAACTATGTGACGAAAGAAAACGATGTTAAACGAAAGAAGCAGGATACAAAATTGCGCAAATTGTGTTTACGTTTATGTTTGGAAATACGAAGGAAAGAAGGAAGAAAATGCAATCACAGATGGCATATCATGGGCAAATAATTAGTATTTCCCCTCTTTGAATGTTTTATGTTGTCATGTTTCCACTTAATTGAAAACAAATGATTTTTTTAAGGTTTATTTTATTTATTTTATTATTATTTTTTACAGGGACAGAGAGATAGATAGGGACAGACAGGAACGGAGAGAGATGAGAAGCATCAGTCATCAATTTTTCGTTGTGACACCTTAGTTGTTCATTGATTACTTTCTCATATGTGCCTTGATCCGGGCCTTCAGCAGACCCAGCAACCCCTTGCTGGAGCCAGTGACCTTGGGTCCAAGCTGGCGAGCTTTTGCTCAAACCACATGAGCCCCCGTTCGAGCTGGCGACCTCAGGGTCTTGAACACTGGGTCCTCCACATCCCAGTCCAACGCTCTATCCACTGAGCCACCGCCTGGGCAGGAAAATACAAATTATTTTTAAAACCTGGTAACTACAGATGTTTTCCTCTATGACTTCCACTTTACAGATGACAAAATCAGGGGTCAGAGAAAGTGATTTGCCACCTCATACAAATTGCGAGCTAGGCGCAGCGCAGGGATTCGAACCACTGTTTTCTCTGCTTCTGAGAATACAGGAACGGTCCGGTGAGCAGAAAGCCTGATAAACTGAGCAGGAAAAACTTTCCCGGAAGGCAGCTCAAACAGAAACTCCAGCGCCGCTGGCCCCGCCCAACAGCGAAGCCCCGCCCAGACCCTAAGACTAGAACGATAGGTTTCCATGGTGACGGTAAACAAGGCCCTGCCTAGAGGGGCTGCTACTGAGCTACTCGCGGTCGCCATGATTCCCCCCGCAGACTCTCTGCTGAAGTATGACACCCCGGTGCTGGTGAGCCGGAACACGGAGAAACGGAGCCCCAAAGTAAGGACGGTTCTCAGGGGTCGGGGGATCACGGAAGCTCCGATGGGTAAAGACAGATGCAATCCGGAGTCCCAAGGGGTGGAGGCTGAAGTAACTGGAAGTAAAGGAAATTGGGATGGGGAAAGGAGTGTGGGAGAGCGGTGCCTGAAGTCCAGATGTTGGGCGACTCCTGAGGGTGGATTTAGGATGGGGAAGGAAGTCAGAGGGAGATCAATGGGGCTTACCATTTTTCACAGTAGTTGGGTCTAAGGATAGATCTGGTAGGGAAAGCAGAGTCTGAGCACCCAAGCCGGAAACATCGGTTCAGGGATATACAAGCATGGGATTGGGATGGGACCAGAGACTCTTCATGGCCTCCTTTAGCTCTGAGACATAACTTCTGCTGAGAAGACAGATGTAGAAAGTGAGCTGGGAATAGGGGAGGAGTGTGCAGGAGATTTTGAGCACGGGTCAGGATGTGTGAAGCTTAGTGCCTGAATCACCTCCTGCCCTAATTTGTCCCTTCATCCCAGGCTCGGCCATTGAAAGTCAGCCTCCAGCAACCTGGACCCTCAGGTCCAGTCCCACAGCCACCAAAGACCAAGATCCCCTCAACTTCCTGTATCACAGATCCTACAAAGCAGGCAGAGGAAATCTTGAATGCCATACTGCCCCCAAGGTAAAACAAAACAAACAAACAAAAACAAATGGGAGTAGTGGCTAGGAGAAGGTCCAGGCTTTTGCATCCCAGAATTTAGGAATGTGGAAGGAGGCATGCTGTCTGTTCCTGACTGGGATTCTCTTCCAGGGTCTCAGAGCTCGTGGAGCTTGCAGATGGCTTGATCCTGGGAAGGTGGATCTCCCTTTTGCTCTATCTGCCCTCATTTCCAGAGTGCTCATGGCTTTAAATACCATCTATATGCTGATGGCTCCCAAATGTGTATTTCAAGCCCTGTCCTCTCCCCTAAACTCCAGACACATATATTCTACTACTTCCTCATTACTTCATGAAGATGCTAATAGACATCTTAAACTCAACACGTCCAAACTAACAATTTTTTCCTTCCTTGAACCTGCTCATCCCCAGTATTCTTTTTACTAGGGGGTCAGGCCACCTCTCATACCTTTTGGTCTTTCACATCACAAGTTTTATCCTTCATCAGTTTCTTTAGGCATCACCTTCAAATTATAACCCAAATCTGATCACTTGTCACCACCTATGCTTCCACCATCTTGTTTCTAGTCACCTATACTACTACAGTGACCTCCCATCCTGAAAACCTGGCTTCCACAACTTATTCTCCACACAGTACCAAAACTATAAGTCAGATCATGCCAGGCTTCTGCCAGAAACTCTAATGGCATCCCATCTTATTCAGACTAAAATTCAAAGTCCTCACAGTGACCTGGAAGACCTGGAGTGATCTGACCCTGATATACCCGTGAACTTATCTGCTGTTACTCTCTTTCTCATTCACTGTGCCAATGCCACAGGGTCCTCTCTTTGCTGTTTCTGAAATGCTTCACTCTTCCTCAATTCCTGTTCTTACTGCCAAGGATATTCTTCCCCTGATATCTGCCTGGTTCCCTTCCTTTCTTCACTCACGTCTTGCTCAAGTGCCATTGGCTTGAGGAGGCCTTCCTAGAGAATCCTTATAAAAGGGCACCTTTCCCCTCACCTTGCTTCTTTCTTCTTTTTCAAGTGAGAGGAGGGGAGGCACAGAGACAGGTGTGCCCCCACCAGGATTCACCTGGCAACCCTCATCTGGGACCAATGCTCTGCCCACCGGGGGACATGCTCACAACCAAACCATTTTCAGTGCCTAAGGCAAAGGCTCCATGGAGCCATCCTCAGCACCCACGGCTGATATGCTCAAACCAATCAAGATAGAGAGAGGGAGAGAGAGAGAGAAGGAGGAGGGAGAGGGTAGAGAAGCAGATGGTCACCTCTTCTGCAGCCACATTTATCACTGTCTGACATGCCTTTTTGACTTTTTATTAATTAGTTGACAGCACAATTTTTAAGTGTGTGATGAAGAGAGACTCCAATTTTCTCTGAGAAGGAAGTCAAAGAAGGAAGGGTGTTTGATTTTTCTGTAGATTCCCTCACACCAATGCATGTAAGTCTTCTACCCGATGGTGATTTTGCCCTTAGCATCACTTCTTGTGATTCTAGAACCTGGCAATACCTCGGACACAAGGTTTGCTATAAGGTGCTACATGCCTTCAAGAACTTCCCCACCCCCCAATACACACATTCGCCTCTTTTGTTTTTTATTCTGGTATGTGTCCTGACTGGGGATCAAACCCGCAACTTTGGTGCATTGGGACAATGCTCTAATCAACTGGGCCAGGGCCATTCATTCTTTCCAATTGGCACAAGGTTTATGGTGCCCTGTGTCTTTCACCCCCAAGTCAGTGGGAAGTTCCTATTAGGCCTTTTGTTTAGATCAAGCAACAACCATAAACTTGTCCTCAACATTAAGAGGGTAGGATCTGGAACATGGATGATGATTTTATAGAGGGCCAGAGTAGAGATTGCCCAGACCCACGGTAGGTACCTTGTGGAGGTAGCTTAGTGGGTGTGGCTTTGGGGCTGCCACACTCCCTAAAGAAAAGGAAGGGGTGGAGGATTCTGGTGGGTTGGTGACAGAGTTGCCCCTTGCTCCTGTTCAGGCAGAGATCTCAGAGGGCCATCTCTGCTCATGTCCTCTCTGGTAATGGGCTTCACTCAGCCTGTCTGTGTCTGTGCCACAGGGAGTGGGTTGAAGACACGCAGCTATGGATCCAGCAGGTGTCCAGTACCCCCAGCACCAGGATGGACGTGGTGCATCTCCAGGAGCAGCTGGACCTGAAGCTGCAGCAGCGGCAGGCCAGAGAGACTGGTATCTGCCCTGTTCGCAGGGAGCTCTACTCTCAGTGTTTCGGTGAGTGACTTGGGGTTGAGGGGAGAGAACACTGCTCTGCTGCCTCTTTCCCTTCCCCTTCAGCACAGCCCCAAGCGCTGAGTATCCCTGAGCTGAAGCCCACCCCATCCTGGAATCTCTTCACCTGTCACCCTGGGACCTACTAATGCACCCTCTTCGCCCTCCCCTCCGTGCCTCTCCCACCGGTCCACCCACATGCCAGCCAACCTGACAACCTGGTTCCTCACCTCTTAGCAGATGTTTGGAGTAAATGAGAACTTCCATTTTAAATCTTCTTTTCTTTTTTAAGATTTCTCTAATAAGCGTGTGTTAATTTTTTAATCAGAAAAATGAATGTTCTATATTTATATCCACCTAGCATTCAGCCCTTGGTCCAGAAAACACTTCAGCATAATTTGTTTGCTTGCTTTAATTTTTTAAATTAAATTTATTGGGGTGACATTGATAAATTTTTTAACTGACAGACATGGAGATTTAAGCTTTCCCTCCCCAAGTGCCAGTGTGAAGTGGCTGTCCTCCAGCCCAATGTCACTGGCCCAAGTAGACTTGTGACATGCAAACGGCCTGCAAACCCTGAGGCAGCTGCAGGAGCTAGCTGGCTCCCCGCTGTCTGAGTGTGATTACACTTTGCCTGTCAGGTCAGCATTTATAGCGGAGGTGGGTAAGCAAGCTCTCCAGACTGTGCTGTTTCCAGCCCCAAATCAGTCCAGCCAGGGGGCGCACATAGGATTTCCCAACTGCTTTAATGCAGCCACAACCTTCAAACTGAAAAGTCAGATTTCTGTGAATTTAATGCCCAGTTCATGGCTGAGGATGGAAGACGGGGGCCTCATGCTGGAAACAAACCTGGAGTGCCTGTCTCCCTCTGCCCTGGGCTCGCCGGCTGCCTATACTCCCTAGTGCCTAGTTCAGAGCAGTGGCTGCATGGCAAGGTGCCTGAGATCTGTCTCCAAGTGTGGAGGACACACCCTAGTTCCCGTCCCAGTAGGAAGTGTGGTTTGCAGTAGACGTGTTGCATTCTCCCCTCCTGCCTGCCTTCTCTGAACTCGCTGTGTGTGTGCATTGGAAGATGAGCTGATTCGTGAGGTCACCATCAACTGTGCGGAGAGGGGCCTGCTGCTGCTGCGAGTCCGGGATGAGATCCGCATGACCATCTCTGCCTACCAGACCTTGTATGAGAGCAGCGTGGCGTTTGGCATGAGGAAGGCGCTGCAGGCTGAGCAGGGGAAGTCAGACATGGAGAGGAAAGTGAGTGGGGTTCACACAAGCCTTTGGCCCTCCGTGACTCCTCTGTCTCAGGGCCACGTGATTGTCATTCTAGCCTCCTAGGGTGCTCTCCATCACTTCAGTGAGGATCCTTGGTTCATGTAAGGACCAGCTGTCATGGCAGAGCTGTCTCCTCTCTGACCTTCCACTGGGTGGCAGTATAGACTCTGGCAATGTCTTGGGTTGGACAGCTGTATTCTAGGTCCCTTCCACCCGACGCAGGCTATCCGTCCAAATGGCAACGTCCCAGAATGACTGGGGGTTTTGTCCTTAGATTGCAGAATTGGAAACGGAAAAGAGAGACTTGGAGAGGCAAGTGAACGAGCAGAAGGCAAAATGTGAGGCCACGGAGAAGCGGGAGAGCGAGAGGAGACAGGTGGAGGAGAAGAAGCACAACGAAGAGATTCAGTTCCTAAAGCGCACGAATCAGCAGCTGAAGGTAATCACCGCAGAGGTCTGGGGAGGCGGTGGGGGAAGGGGAGGAGCCCGCCCACCGCGATCCCGCCCACCGGCGCTCCCAGCCAAACAGGCCCATCCTTTAGTTTCTTTTCCTACAAATGACTTCAAATACTTGTCCACGTGCACTGCCCAGGAGTAAAGGAAGCTGACCTTTTGGGGGAAGGGGCGAGATGAGGTTCATTACCCAGATTCTCCATCCATCTGCTTCTGGAGGGGGCTGTACTCTCAGCACTGAACCCCCATGACAGCTCAGTCTGGCTCTCCAATGGAGGTTTTGCCACCTTGAAAAAAAGTTGCCCACCCTCGGGAGAGGTGGATATGGCAGAAAACTTCATTCCCACGGTGGCCGGCAATCTGGAGCCTTCCTGGAGTGGCCAGAGCCCTTCCGCCAGCTTTCGTGGAAGTGCTTTCCCACTCATCAGTCCCCTGCCAGGCGCTGCCTTTGGAACAGGCAGGGGAGGCCCTCTAAGAGGAAAGAACCATTTCAAACCAGGAGCCTTCCCCAGCTGTGAGGTCAAAGGAACTGGGCTGTAGGTGTGTTCCCTCCAAGCCCTCCTGCAGGCGTTTACTTTTATCCAGCTGAGCCCATGGGAAGGGAAAGAGGGAAGGGGCTGGGAAGAGGGGCTGGACAGGGCCAGGCCTCTGCAACTCCAAGCTGTCTGGGTCAAAGGTCCTTACAGGTTGGGTTCCAGACCAGCATCATCCTCTTCATCTGGCAACTTTTAGGAATACAGACGATTAGGCCCACTCATCTACTGAATAGAAACCTTGGGGTTGGAGTCCCACAATCTGTTCTCATAAGGTCTCCAGGCGATTCGGAAGCTTTGTCAAGTTTGAGGATCACTGCTGTAGATACGTATCCTCTTGACATGTAGGAGCTGTCTCCATTGGCCCTGGCCGGAGGGGCCCTGAATTTTTCTCCCTCTCCTCCTTCGTCTCATAGAAGAAGGCTTACATTCTTGTGATTGGTAGCCTTTTTGGCACTATGAACCAAGAAAGACAGGCATTTGAGATAGAGTGGCTTCTACTGACAGCCAGTGCAGGATGACAGATTTCCTTGCTGAGTTTAGCATATGTGCTGCCAAAGTGAGCCCTCTTGTTGCTGACTTGAACAAAAACAAAGAAAAGCTAGAAATGTTCACTATCAGATGTGCATCTGTTTACTTAGCAGCCTCTGAAGCTGTCTCTCTTATCTGCCACACTCCTTTATCATATGCCCAAGTTCCTCAGTTCCCCCGATAGTATTGGCAGCAAAAGCAAAGCAGAATACCTTGGCATCTTTCTAACATTTACAAGCAACCTTGTAATCCCCAGGGTGAAGGGCTCTTTAGAAGTGAGTTATTATTATTGGCTCAAAACTGAACTGCAAATAAAGCAGTGTTTGCAGTCCCCAGGATAGACCTACTTAAAAGATCTGTCCACACACCGTGATAGTAAATTGTCACTGGCTGTGGGAGGAGCAGAGGAAATAACTCCCAAGTGTCTTTGGCTTTACATACAAGACGGACAGCTCCCTGCTCACTGGTAGCAATTTTCTCTAATTGGGTGTCAAGTCGTCTCAGTGGCTGAAAATTTGCTGTTTCCCAAACCTTGTGTCCCAGCGTAGAGCTCCCAGGATCCCAAAGTTTAACTTAGCAGACATATTTAGGCCTGAAGTCTGAGCCATGAAAAACCACTATTTCAACAACTTTTATTCAATTTCCTTTCCAATGCTTTATATTATGCACCAAGCCATTATTGTATGGAAACCAGAACAGCTCTGGTTTCTCCTAATGTAGCCAGACTGTACTCCAAGCCAGAAACCAGCTAATCTAGAAAATATGGAGTTGGGAATGAAGAGGGAAAAAAAAAATCTTGGAGTGGCAGCCTTGGAATTATCCTTCCCAGACTTTTATCACCTCTCAGCTATTTGTTAGGCTGCAAGTTTCAAGTACTAATGGAGTTTGTTTTTGTTTTTCAGGCCCAACTGGAAGGCATTATTGCACCAAAGAAGTGATAATTTCCATCTGGGTCTCACAAGCACGACTATCCCATCATAAGCCCTTTGTAATAAAAAGCTAGTTTTCTCAATGAACAAGCCATACCCTCCCCTGATCACCACCTACGTATTTGTCAGAAGTCACACCATTGGCCCAGTGTCACGGAACACCTAAGCTGGCAGCGGAGCTCCTGGATGGACAATGGAAGGTGGTGTAGGTCAGTCTCAGTGTATAGCCAGCCAGCCTTGGGGTTTGCCAACTCAAACAGTAAGACTTAGACTCCACCCCTTCCTGCTGGATCCCTCTCAGGTGAGGCAACTGCCTTCTCATCACTCCATACAAGCCTGTATTTCTGGCTAAATGAAGCTGCTTCTGTCCTATTTCTAGTCCACAATTCACCTTATATCTGATCTTGGGCTCCTTTGTCCTCAATCTTTCGTGTGTGTGTGTGTGTGTGTGTGTGTGTGTGTGACAGAGACAGAGAGGGACAGATAGGGACAGACAGGAAGGGAGAGAGACGAGAAGCATCAATCTTTTGTTGCGGTACATTAGTTGTTCATTGATTGCTTTCTCACATGTGCCTTGACCGGGAGGCTACAGCAGACCAAGTGACGCCTTGCTCAAGCCTGCGATCTTGGGCTCAAGCTGGTGAGTCTTGCTCAAACCAGATGAGCCCGTGCTCAAGTTGGCGACCTCAGGGTCTCGAACCTGGTTCCTCCGCATCCCAGTCTCGCCTAGTCAGGCCCAATCTTTCCCTTTTTTGATGTCCTCTCACCATCCCTGCTCCAACAGTTCCGGTAACTCAATTTTGGAGTATGGGGTTTGTACTGTATCATCTGATCCCTGCCTGCCAAGTCAGCTGGACCTCTTCGTCCCCTTTCAGGCTGCCTAGGTGAGGAGGCAATCGCAGTCAAACCCATGGCTTTTAAGAAAGCAAATGTTTCCTGGAAAGGATCGCAAGTCCCAGTGTCCACTATGAGCTGCCTGCACCGCAGCTCCTCCCCAACACCAATTTGTTCACTTTTTTCTGTAGAAAGTCGAACCCTGGCCACACAGCCCTCTAACTAGCTATGTTTAATTAACAATGGAAGAGGCGCCCAAATCTTGCATGCAGTCTATTAATGACCAGGCTATGCCCTGCAGGGAACTGCATTTTACTATTCTTCCAAAGTTAACCCAAAATCTGGAGGCTCAGGACCCCTCTGGTTTCATATACCCAGAAGACTCCATGGGCAACGTAAATCTTTAATTCAGGGCAGACCAGGGCTAGGGCAGCAGTTGAGAGACTTCCTATCATTCAAATTTCATTAGTAACATACCTAAGAAGGTACTAGCATTCCCTCTCAGCTGGAATGCTTCTCACGTGCTCAGTGTGAGGAGGGGCCCTCTGTAGCAAAGCCTCAACCTGCCACCATCACAGGTATGGCTTTGAGGCTAAGGAACCACAGTGCGACAAGAGCCTGACCAGGTGGTGGCGCAGTGGATAGAGTTTTACTGGGATGTGGAGGATCCAGATTCGAGACCCTGAGGTCGCCAGCTTGAGCGCAGACTCATCTGGTTTGAGCAAGGCTCACCAGCTTAAGCCCAAGGTCACTTAAGCAAGGGGTTACTCAGTCTGCTGTAGCCCCCTGGTCAAGGCACATATGAGAAATCAATCAATGAACAACTAAGGAGCCACAACAAAGAATTGATGTTTCTCATCTCTCTCCCTTCCTGTCTCTCTGTCGCTATCTCTGTCTCTGCCACAAAAAAAAAAAAGGAACGGCAGTGCGACAAGCTGCATTCCACCGGGCCAAGCATGCCCCATTCACTCTACTCTCAAATTTGAAGCCAGCTTCTACCAGGGTCTCCCTATGACCTGTCTGTGCTGTGTCGAGATGCCAGGACCCCGACAGTAGAGCACAGATGTCCCAGTGGGATCCACCTCCCCGACGCAATGAGGGATGGATAACTGCTGTGGCTTTTTCTTCATATCTTAAAGCCTAGGCCGTGTGCATTATTACATCCTTGAAATTTTGTTCTTCATACTATTCTATCCCAAATAGCTGCTGTTCCAAACTGCTGCCAGTCCATAAGAAACACCACACTCCGCATTTCACAGACCCCATCCCTGTTTCCATCAGACATTCTGTGTGACAGGTTTCACTCTGGAGGAACCAAGAGGGCCGATTCCAGTGTCAGAAATGCCAATGGACTCCATCGCTGAAGCCCTTGGGGTGGGGCTCTCTGCTTTCACTGGCACTGGTGAATGGTGTTAACTGTTAAGCCTCAGATCAAGTGCACTGTGGCCTTAGAAATGCAGGCTGGGCTTGAGGAAAAATGAACATAGTTCCTAATGGCATATTTTTGTATAATTTAATAAACAGCTTGTAGAATATTACTGCTTATGCTTGAATTTTTTGTGTTTGTGTTTCTGTCCCTCTGAGTCACTGGTCTTCTTGTTCCTATTCCTATTTTTCACATTGTGTGTTTCATAGTAGCGGACACCAACTTTTTTGGATCGTTGCTGCCGTGCTGCTCGCCTTCGCTGTAAAAAATGGCAAAAAAAAAAAAAATCAAACACTGAAAATCACAGTGGCTCCGTTTCTGTGCCCCATTCCCATGTGACCTCCACATCTATAGGAGCAGCCAGTGCTAACAACAAGGGGTATTCGCCTCCAGACCCACATCTACTCTTCCACTGTGATTTGTGACAACTCTTAAGTTATAGACTTAACTAGCTGAGTCCTAATCCAAGGCCTGGATCCTTTCTGCTGCACTCCAGACATGGGACCCCTGTGAACTCTGTCAAATGATAGGCTACATTTGAGGACAGCAATCAGGACCTCCTAGCCCAAAAGACATGAATTCAAGACTTTCATCGATTGGGCCAACTCTAGATCCTCTTTAACTGCCCTCAGCTAGGTCATTTAGGACTGGGGTTCCTTGAACTCAACTCTAGACCACTCATTTCAGAAAGAGTCCATCTTAAGAACTACGTTCCTCCTCTTTTTCTTCCCTTCCTCCTCCTCCCTCCCTCTCTCTCTCGTTTTTTTTTTTTTTTTTTTTTTTTTTTCAAGGTGAGAGGAAGGCAGTTAGTTAGGCAGACTCCACCCAGATCCAACTAGGATCCACCCAGCAACCTACATCTGAGGCCGATGCTCTAGTACCAAACTATTTTTAGTGCCTGAGGCCCATGTGCTCCAACCAAGCCATCCTCAGCACCCACAGTCACACTCGAACCAATTGAGCCATTGGCTGTGGGAGGAGAAAAGGGAGAAGGGGGAAAGGTCGGAGGGTGGGGAGGGAAGCAGATAATCACTTCTCTTGTGTGCCCAGACCGAGAATCAAATCCGGGATGTCCACACACTGAGTCAATGCCCTACCTACTGAGCCACCTGCCAGGGCCCACCCTGCTTTGTATACCTGAATATGTAAGACCAAAAACACATACTTCCTTAGACGTAATTGTCTTGCGAGTTTTATTTGGATGCTCCTCTTCCCTCTGTGCCTTCCTCTTCTTTCCCTTTTTAGCAGGTGCTAGAAACATTGCACACACACGCACAGAAAAGAAACAGAAAATTTCTATTCAAAATGTGTCTGTGAATCCTAAGATGGAAATAAGCTTCAAGTCTTGGAAGAAGGAAAAAGGCCAGAGTAAACGGAATGCGGTGAGCACAGCACAGTAAAGCAGAATGAGACAGGAAGGGCGCCAGGCCAGGGGGCACCTCACAGCCATAGCAGGGCATGTGTTTATGTTATGAAAACACATCTTTGATTTAGAAGCTGTTAGTCCAACGAAGTAAAATATAAATGCGTGAACCACACTGCCCACTGCAAAATATAAAATGTCTGCAGACCCATTCTTAAATTATAAGGTTAATAATGTACCTTGTTTAGAAGAAAGTTTCCTGAATTACCAATTTAATCTTAAGAAGTGTACAGAATAAAAAGTGGATCACCCTCTTTGTATTCATATAAATAGATTATGGAACCAAAGCAATCTGCCAGATATAAATAATTGCATGGATAGTGATGGTACCAGAGATATTTTGAAAATTAAGCTTGGGTTTCCCAAAGATGCAAATCACATCTAAATGACTTAATAATTTAACTCTACCTGCATCTTCCACATCTTCTTCAGCTGTTGTTCTTTGCTCTTCAGATTTTGCAAAAACCTTTTCACTTAGTCCCTTGGATATTCTGAAACAGAAAAACAAAATAATTAGGCTGTCTGCCATTCCCTCCACTGCCCAAGCCATGTGCTGACTTGCGACAGCCTTGCAGGTTAAAGACAACCCGCTCGACATCACACAGCGACCACCACGGTAGAAGGAAACACCCAACAGTTTTTGCAGCTCCCAGGCATTTCTAAAAGACAACAGCGAAGCTTCTCATATTTCAGGGAGCTGAATTTTTTTAGAGAGGAGAAAGAGTGAATGAGAGAAAGAGTGAGAGAGAGAAAGAGTGAGAGAGAGAAAGAGTGAGAGAGAGAAAGGGGGGAGGAGCAGGAAGCATCAACTCCCACATGTGCCTTGGCCAGGCAAGTGCAGGGTTTCGAACCAGCAACCTCAGTGTTCCCAGGTCGAGGCTTTATCCACTGCGCCACCACAGGTCAGGCGGGAGCTGAACTTTTAAAGCATAACAGATCCCATTTTAAAAATGTAGGCAACACCCCTGAATCTCTCCCACCCCCACAAATATATCACTCCAATGCTCACGACAAGTTTCTGGGGAAAAGGAGCCAACTGCAATTTGTGAGGAGAGGAAAACAATACCTGACTGCTGAGAACCTTTTCGCTTTGGCTTTGTCTAGAAACTTCTGATATTTAGCAATCTTTTCATCCAGGGCTTTAATGACTGCCTTGGTGTCATTTTCCACGTACTCTTCCCGGGTCTCTGGGTAATACTCTTCCTCACCACCTCCTTGTTGCTCCTCCTCCGCCTCCTCCTCCTCTTCCGAAGAACTCTCAAGCTCTTCATCGAAATCCGACATCTCCAAAGGAACCAGGTCGTCCCCTGAAAACTCAGGCACAACATTGATCTTGCCGAAGTTCTGCCGAACCCGTGCGAGGATCTGTTGCATCTCTGAGTTGGTGTCACAGTGACTGTTGTCTCCTTCTTCCTTCTCAGTGACAGGTTCTGACTCTTCACCTACAGTTTCTGTGATTTTCTCTTCTGGGTTGCTCTGGGCTGTTTCTGTGGCAGCTTCCAAAGATGATGAGGATGGAGGCTATTTGGGCCAAAAAGGGGTGGGGTGGAGGTTAGGGAGAGAAATGGAGACAGAAAAATAAAATTAAATTTCTGAATTTATACCTTGCTCTCAAATGAGGTAGTCTTCTTCTCAGGACTAAAGAGGAGTACTGACAACACCCAACTGTGAGTCATATCACCAATCTATTGTAAGCTGACGTACATTAAACCCAGAACCCAGCCTTAACAATCAAAGGACTATACCTGTGGCTCCAAGGGCAAGAACCCACCAAAAATTTAATTATTACAACCCATCACCTATTTACTATTTAATCTTACTTAGACAGGTAAGTTTCCTACACCTTCCCCGAGGATTGTAAGGAATGGCAGTTGGGGAATAAGCACACACAACCACATAAGAATGAAAGCAGCATGAGTTTAGAAAGATTGGTGTGCTAAGGGGAGGCACTGGGGAGACATCTAAAAGGAAGGGTATGACTTTGGAAGGAGCAGGAACACAAAAATGACAAGCCTCTTTTAGATAGTGATGCAAAGAGAAGTATGTGCTAGACTTTACACTGCTGCTTCATCGATGTTCGTACTATTTTATCCTTACAACAGACACTCACAGAACATGTTTTTTTGTTAGGGTTTTTTTTTTTTACTTCCTTTTTTTTATTGAGAGGCAGGGAGGCAGACAAATTCCCACATGCGCCCAAACCAGGATCAACCCAGCAAGCCCCACATGGGGCGATGCTCTGCCCATCTTGGGCCACTGCTCCGTTGCTCAGGCAACCAAGCTATTTTAGTGCCTGAGGTGAGGCCATGGAGCCATCCTCAGCACCAGAGCCAACTTGCTCGAACCATTCAAGCTATGATTGCAGGAGTGAAAGAGAGAAAGAGAGAGAAGGGAAGGGGGAGGGGTGGAGAAGCAGATAGTCACTTCTTCTGTGTGCCCTGGCTGGGAATCAAACCTGGGACTTCCACATGCCAGGCCGACGCTCTACCACTGAGCCAACCAGCCAGTGCCATTTGCTCTGTTTTCATTTTTCAAGATTTTATTTATTAAAAAAAAAAAAGATTTTATTTATTGATTTAGAGAGAGAGAAAGGCAGGGGGAGAAGAACAGGTAGCACCAACTTGCAATTGCTCCTCACATGTGCCTTGACCGAACAAGCCTGGGCTTTGAATCAGAGACCTTATCTCAGCATTCCAGGTCAACACTTTATCCACTGTGCCACCACAGGTCAGGTGAATTTAAGTGTTTTTCAAAAAAGTGCTAAATAAATCAGGACTCAATAAAATTGAGGAAATTATATATAAAATGTGTAGTAATGTAATTTTTTAGCTTTTGGATTCTCAAGGGGCTTTCTGACCCCACCAACGAAAGAAAAAGACAAGAATCACAGCATGGGAGAAACTAATTATCTAAACTTAGTGACTAGATATGGAGGAAGAAGTCAAGATATCGTCACTGTTCCCACATAAGATCACAAGAGAGCAGCAGTGGATGTCCTCACGTCAGCAGCTCCCTAACTGAGACCGCCCGTGGCTTCCCACATCAGCCCCTGCCTTGCCTGACATGTTCCAGCCCCATGACTTCCTGTCAGGACTATGAACACATCAAGCATTCTCCAGGTGCTTTGCAAGTCCTAGAATATCTCCTCCCAAGACATCTGCATGGCTCTACCTCGTATCCCTGAATCTCTGCTACAATGTCACTTCCTGAGGCTGTCCCTGACCACTGTACATACAAAAGCACTCCAGTCTCCCACAAACCCCTCACCCACGTTCAGCTTTCCTCACAGCGATCAACACTTCCACATGTGTTTGTCTGTTTTCAAACTGTCTCCCTGTAGTATAAAAAAATACTTATTTGGTCTTTGACCTAGCTAGGTCCTGACACAAGAACTCCTAAAATCCTTGGAATTTTCTAAGTAAAGACAAGGGTAATTTTTGTTATTCATAAAGACCCTTTCCACTACCCCAGTTTATGCTAATGAGATGCCTCCTGGTGGGCCTCTTCAGCATGAAGGCGGGTCAAGGCCCAAGCACTTGACTGGAGGGCTTGGATATTGAGCTCAAACACCAAGGGTCAATGATTTACTCAACCATACCTATGGAGCATAACTGCCATAAATTCCCTGAAGGATGTGGTCTGGAAGCTGCTGGGATGGTGAACACACTGATGTGCCAGGAAGGCAGTGCCCAGGGAGGGCAGGGAAGCCCCATGCCACTCACCACCCCATATCTCGTCTGTGCAGCTCTTCCATTTCTCTCTTCCCGAGTTGTAGCCTTTACAATAAACCAGTAGTCATAAGTAAAGCACTTAGGAGTTCCTTTGAGTTACTTTAGCAAATCATAAACCTAGAAACCCTTGAATTTGTAGTCAGCTTGACAGAAGTAGGGGCAGCCTGGGAGTCCCATCTGCACTGGCCTCTGAAGTGGGGACAGTCCGTGGGACTAAGACCCTAACCTGCGGGGTCTGCCTCTGGGAGGCAGTGTCAGAGACCTGCAGAATTGGTGTGGAAAAACAAAATGTATCTGAATCAGAAAAAGCCACACACTCCTCCACTGTAATATACAGGGGTGGCCAAAATAGGTTTAGAGTTGTCTGTATGGAAAAAGACATGCAGGGTATGATTAGTACAATAGCTTTATATTATCTGAAAAAAATGTCATCACAACTGTAAACCTACTTTTGCCCACCCCTGTACATACATGGACACATGTACATGCATGCACATGTGCAGGAGGGCGGGACTTGTCTGCACGTCTCTGCAGTACCTCTAGGACCAAGAAGAGCCCCTGGCACACAGGACAGAGATGATATATCATTGCTGAATGAATGAATCAATGAACAACATACAAAGAAGATGGGAGAAGAACTGTTTCGTTTGGTTGTTTGGTGATCTTAGGGAGGGGGACAAAGGCTGGTTAACAGCATTTGCGGACATGTTGGTTTAAAAAGGCTGGAGACAATCTTCAACTGGAAATGTCTAGCTGACACCTGAAGCTCCAGGAATGAAGCTCAATTAAAAGGAATCCAGTGACATGGATGTAAAGGTTAGCATGGAAGGGAAGCTCAAAGTCACCTCTTCCAGAGAATTGGCTGAGCACTGAGAAAAGATCCTAGAAGTAAAAAAACAAAGTATTGGAGTTGAGGCCGATGCAAGCCTACTGCCAAGGTGAGAGAAATGGAACACCAGGGGAGCGCCTCAATCCAGCCCAGAGGCCCCAATCTGGACTGCTTTCCCTGAGGACCAACTGCCCCACTCTCCTGTCCCACCTGACTAGAGCTTCCGTGCAGCAAGTGCCATGTCGTCTATTCCTGTCTTCCCTGTGCCCAGCACTGGCTGATCTGACAAACGTCTGTTAGAGAAATGAAGCAGGGCAATGTCTCTGGTCCTCAAGCGTTAAGAAATGGCTTAAGCACCAGAAGAGTACTTACATTTAATAAGTCCTCTTTTTATAAGACCCTAGTTTTTAAATTTGGTATTTAAAATTGGTCTTTATGCCTAACTGGTGGTGGCATAGAGGACAGAGCAGGGGTAGTCAACCTTTTTATAAAAACCGCCCACAGAGCATCAATCTGGGATGCTGAGGTCCCAGGTTCAAAACCCTGGGGTCACCAGCTTGAGCACAGGCTTGCCACCTTGAGCGTAGGGTCACTGGCTTGAGAGTGGAATCACTGATATGTTCGTTCTCAAGGTCTCTGGCTTGAGCCCAAGGTCGTTTGCTTAATGCTCAAAGCATGCATGAGAAGCAATCAATGAGTATCTAAAGTGAAGCATTTACAAGCTGATGCTTCTCATCTCTCTCCTCTCTCTCCCATCAATAAAAAATAAAACACTCTTTAAAATTGGTTTTCTATCATAAAGCTACTTTCTGGTCTCCAAAGCGCCCCCCTCCCCAAACATCATGGTGATGGCACTCTGGACTGAGAGACACTGCAGCTGAAACACCTACCGTGTAAAGGGAGGCAGTAAGACACCACACCTAGGTCAGCAAACATGCTTTCAAGAGGTGAGGTCACCTGTCCTTACCTGGGGGGCCACAGAGGGCTCCTCCGTGTTGGGCGGCTTGACAAAGAAAGGAATGCGACCCCTCTGCCAGTCATTGAGAACCATCTTGCCCACAGTCTGCAAGTCGGGCTCACCACCCTGAAAAGTCACAGAAAGACTCCCAATTAAACTCAGAGGACAAAACTACCTGCAGTCTGGAGGCACCTTAGCTCTCCTGATTGTTCACCACTATCTACTTGCCACCAGGTCTCATACTGCTCACACACCACGTACAAAGA
Source organism: Rhynchonycteris naso (assembly GCA_037038555.1). Classification (NCBI taxonomy): domain Eukaryota; kingdom Metazoa; phylum Chordata; class Mammalia; order Chiroptera; family Emballonuridae; genus Rhynchonycteris; species Rhynchonycteris naso. Next base: position 209,277,356 of record CM072997.1, on the reverse strand, counting down.
AAGGTCCAGACCATATCCACACGTGCCTACAGGATGTTCCAGTCTATGATCTCACAAACCCTGGCTCACCTTTAATAACTTCCCAGTCCGGAGAGCTAGCTTCTCAAGAAAGTCTTCAGCATTCTCCCAAGCATCAATCTTGTATGTCTTGCTGATATATTCTGGCTTTGCTCGTTCAAGTACAGCTCCAATGTGGTCTTCAGGAGTCTTAATTTTTTCAACTTGAACCTAGATGTTAATAGGAAAACTCTTGCTTATAAACCTTATTATAGAAGCAGGGAAGTTCCCAGTGTTGTTTGTAACAATATCTGAAAACAGATTTCAAAACCACACAGCTAGTGGGGCCTGGCAGGAGCCCGTCCCCAAGGTGGCTGGACATGCTTGGTTGGAAGGAGCACCATGGAAAGCCGGCCATAGCCATGGAGCCCAGTGCTCAGCTCTAATCCCAGTTCACCACAAGCTAACCGAGTGGCTTCCGCAAGCAGTTTAGCCTTGGAATGCTTCATGCTACTCATTTGCAGAAACAGTGAAAAGCCTGCCAACCCCAGGACACAAAGAGCCTGGAACAGCTTGAGAGAGGAGGGGAGGAATGCGCACAGGATGTATAGCCAGCAGCACTGGTTAAGGTTAAGTGGAACCAGTTAAAGTTTTTGGTCGTATTCAGAAACAAGTGAGGAAATGACTGAGTTCCAAAATGACTCAACCCACAAACCCACGAAGATGAATTATCACTAAACATAAACAGGCCCTGCTTCCCTTTGGATCCTGTGTGTAAACTACAAACTCTTTTGTGAGATGACATTAACCAGATATGCCCATGACTCCACTGACTCCGCTAACAGGCGCAAGCGGGATGGAGAGGCCGCCCTGTTCAGCATCATGCTCCAAGTTTGCTCAGCCAGGTTGACCCCGAACTGTCTTCTGAAGGTGTGAAAAGCAAAGGTATCCAATAGGCCCCACGGAACATTCCCCCAGAAAGGCAAGCCAAGAGCCTGAGGACCAGAGTACTCACAACTCCTTTCAGCACGATGTCGGTCTCTGAGTCTTCAGAGGGGTAAACCACCCCTGGACAGTCGATGAGGAATATCCGACGCATCAACGTAATATACTGCCAGACCTGAGACAGAAAAAGGCCAGGCTCCCAGGTCAAACACTAGGAGTCTAATTTCACAGGCCCTTGATGCTCATGATAGAAAAGAGGGGCAAAGGGAGTAAAAAGGAAGCCACCTGCTCAGTAATTAAGCTACAAAGTCTCTCCTTACCTGTGCCAAGCAAGCAGGAGGCAATTCACTAAGTATAAACTACACTTCTATTAGCTGAGAGCCTGAAAGTATTGCAGAGGCAGGATCCCCGTCCAGTATTGTGCAATAATGCCCACTAAACCTTTCCCTGGTTTTTAAAAGTACTCTTGGAAGCTTAATACTGTTTGGCTTCTCTTCCTTTCACGCTACCCCCTAAATATTCTGAGTTCCAAGGTATGACCCCCCAGCTGCCAGAAACTACCCTAAAGTTGAGCTTTCTTTCTTAACCCATTGGTATTTTAGTGTTAGCTTTGTTTATCAAAGTAAAATGTTGCAGGCTTAAATATGAATGGCACTTACTAAATCATGCCAAAACCACACAGTGGCATACAAAGTATTCTTGGTCTTATCAAAATGGGCAGAAACCACTCCAGCACATTCCAAACTATTATGTTGACTCTAACCCTTCAATGGTAGTCGTCACTCAAGAGAAGCAGAACAAAATCTCCACGTTTTGGAAACAGAATACTCGGAAGTACATAAGTCCCCTCAAGCCAGACGTACCTTTGTTTCACCTGCAATGGGGGCCACATTGCAAACTTTCTTGGAGCGTAACGTGTTTATCACAGAGCTTTTGCCAACATTTGGATAGCCAATGAACCCAACGCTGATCTGTTTCTTGTCAGTGTGCAACTGTTCAGAAAAGAAAAAAGAATATACACTACATACATGCGGTCATGGAAATATCTTTGGACAACCAGGTTGTATTACTTTGCTCACATAAAGAACAGAGTGCAAAACAACTGCTAGAAATTGACTTAAAAGCACAGACGCACAACACCTACGTATTCTGAGCAGACGGGATTCATATACTTATTAATAAATCAGAACTGAGTCATTTCCCCAGTCATCCATGTGAAATTATTATTGAATGTTTTAAGGTTAAAAGTATGTAGGTCGAGAAACAAAGGAACAAACAGTTTGTTAGTCATCAGTTCAGAACACCAACCACCGATAAATGCCTTCTGGGAAGAGAACCCCAGCAGCTGCACCGGCTGGCAATCCCACGTCCCTTTGCTTTGCAAAATACATTTTGTGTTTTCATTGCCAAAAAGAAATGAAGGAGACAGGGTTCAAGAAGAGGGCCTACAAATGGATGGGGACGTCTGATTAAAGATGGCAAGTGGACATCATGTCCACCTCAGTCCTTCCCTAAACTCTACTAGAATAACAGCAATGGGAACAAACACATATAAACACAAAGAACCAAAGAATGAGCTGGAGATGAGACAATAAAAGGTAACACGTGATGTTAATAAACTACTGGAAGATAAAAAGTAATATCTAACTTGGCCCACTACAGATTATGAAAATGAACTGGCTACAAAGGAAGAAATACTAAAAGCCCAGCAAAAATTGTATCAATGAATCACAGAAGACCTTGGAAATTAGCAATATAGATGGCACTCAGGGCTGGACAGAAATCAAAGAGACTAGTGGCAAGTTTGTAGAAATAGTCACTTCTCCATCCACTCTCACACACCATGGGCATACAACTACTCTACCCCCAGCCTTCGGGAATAATTTTTTTGAAACGCTGCATTTCTGAAAAGATCCTTAATTTTCAGACCTCGAAGAGACCCTGGAAGACTCCTTTCTGAGGAAACTCAGTGGCCCAAGAGTAAAGACCACAGACACTGACACCTAGGGTGTCCTTCAACAAAATAATGGGTTTCTAGCCAATCACCCTACAGTGAAGTCTATCACAACAACTACCCCCCACATAAAACATTAACACCTAATTTTAGTGGCTCACTCTTAAATATGGAGAGCCAAGAATAACAAGACCTTTGAAGTATGAGTGCAGTAGAAAAAGCAGAAAAACACACAAAGAAACTGGGGGAAACAGAGTCAACACAGGGATAGAGGAAAATTTCAAAACACCACTATCAGAGAGATGACAGATGATATTCCACCCATGAAAAAAATAGGCTGTTTTACATCATGTTACATTAATTAATTAAACGGGGCAGGGCAACTGATAGTTACACAAGAGCTCTCTGGGATTAAAAATTAAAAGTGAGAGGCAAAATAAATTCTGCGCCTGACCTGTGGCACAGTGGATAAAGCGTCAACCTGGGACGCTGAGGTTGCCAGTTGGAAACTCTGGGCTTGCCTGGTCAAGGCACATGTAGGAGTTGATGCTTCCCGCTCCTTCCCCCTTTTCTCTCTCTCTCAAATCAATAAATAATATCTTAAAAATAAATTTTGTGACAACACAGCTAGAAGATCAAGTCAAAACTGCCTAGTAAATAGAGCAAAATGTCAAAAAATGTACTGAAATAAAGAAAAGACTACAAATTCAAGAATTAAACCAGGAGATAAACCAAATTTCTAAACAAGAACAGAGATGATTGGGGGCCGGGGGTTTCCAAGAAATAGCATAATACAATATCAGACTGGAAGTCCTATCCAATGTCTAGCTCATTGAATAATAAAAGACCCATTTTAGAGCATATGACTGTGAAATTTTAGGACAGGAATTGAAAATAAAGATACCAGCCCCAAAGGCTTAGGAGTCAGGATGCCTCTGATTTCTCAACAGAAACATCAGAAGACAATGCAGTGATGCCCTCAACATTCCGAGGAGAAATGCTGTGAGGGTAAAGATATTTCCATCATTCAAGGTCTCAAAACGTGTTCTTTCGAAACATTCCTTTTCAGGAAGCTTTCGGAAATACGGTCCGTCAAAAGGAAGGACTGAACCAGGAAAGTAGAAAAGGAAATCCAATGAACAAGGGATCCGGCACAGGCAATGGCCACAGACACCCTGAGGATGACAGCCGTGAACACTCTTGAGGACTACGGTGAAAGGAAATGCCAGAAGCAGGCCTGGCATGGGCCTTGGAGCAGTGGTACCCACTGGAAGGGAGGTGAGGAACATTCTAAAAGGTTCCATTAGTGGAACATTCCAAAAGGTCCCACTAATGGCCCACCAAGTGGCCAGGGCACTTGGTGGGCCATTAGTGACAAATGGGGCATATTAACACCAGGGAAAACAGAAAGTTTTATTAGAAAGCAATTATAATCAGAGCACTGTGTGAATGAGCTGCGACTGACACCTTACAGTCATAACGATATAAACACTGAATTTAGCCAAACATATAATAATAGTGAGAATAGAGGAAGGGTTGGCTATAAGAAACCTAATCCTAAAAACTTATATATCTAAACTAGGGGGAGGGGAGATCAAGAAATAGACTCATAAGCATGCATCAAAAATATGGAAGGAGCCTGACCAGGCGGTGGCACAGTGGATAGAGCGTTCGACGGATGCGGAAGACCCAGGTTCGAGACCCCGAGCTTTCCAGCTTGAGCGCAGGCCCATCTGGCTTCAGCAAAGCTCGCCAGCTTGGACCCAAGGTCGCTGGCTCCAGCAAGGGGTGGCTCGGTCTGCAGAAGGCCCAAGGTCAAGGCACACATGAGAAAGCAATCAATGAACAACTATGGTGTCGCAATGGCAACGAAAAACTAATGATTGATGCTTCTCATCTCTCTCCGTTCCTATCTGTCTGTCCCTATCTATCCCTCTCTCTGACTCTCTCTCTGTCCCTGTAAAAAAAAAAAAAAAAATGGAAGGAACATTTAAGAGTTGGAAGTGTTTGCCTCTGGAAAGTTGGGAAAGGTGGGCCCGAGAACATGTGCCTTTTGTTAGACGGCAGGTAGAATTAATGAAACACACAAAGTTGCAAGTATGAAATACGAAGCTTCGAGGACATTTGCTGGGGTGCTCTGGTTGCAAGGCTTCCCCGAGGAACTGACATCTGAACAGCAATCTGCAGTTGGAGGTTGGCAGGGTGCCTTCAAGCAGAGGGGACCGAAACTGCTCAGGTCCTGAGGGCAGAAGAAGTGTGGCAGGCCTTGAAAGCCCAGGGCAGGGAACAAAGTGTGTGTGTGTGGGGGGGTGTCCGTCGTCTAATAGAGGTTGGGCCATAAACACACCAGGAATACCGCAGAAAGAGAAGCACCATTGTCAGGGATGGGAGTCAAGGATGACCTAGAAAATTTCAGAATCCCTTATAATCCTGAGGCTCTGTGTTTTACATTGCTAGGACACACGTTTCTCATTACCAAGAGATGTGGGAAGTGAGGTCTGTAACGTTCTGACACACTGGCAAGAAGAATTATGAACACAAACACACAGTGACACAACTGGCGAAACAGACCAGGTCTGAATACCTTCCCAAACTGCCGGAGCAGCTGGATAAACGCTCCTTTGCCAAAGGGGTTCGTAAGACTCGCGTGGAAAGCAAGCGTTGGATAATCCTGGGAGAGGACAGCGACCCATCGTTTCTACAGAGGGAAGAGAAAAGATGCTGGTAAATGGTAATTTGTTTATTTACAATACAGGAGGAATCAGAGCTTGAATTACAGGACTGTGCTTCAAAAACACACAACTGTCTATGGAAAATGTTAACTCTAATTCTTTGAAATGTTTTTTTTTTCAAGTATGACAGTTAATGCTTTGTCTTTTATCTTCTATATACAAAACAATACCCCCCCAAACGCCTTCATTGCTACTAAATGCAATTAATGTAACATGATGTAAAACAGGCCAGTGGCTGAGGCAGCAGCTTCCTCCTCAAGGGGCGCACATCACTCATCCCATGGGCGCTGGGGCCGCCCCGTCACCACCCAGCACAGGATAAAAGGTAACTCTGCCCAGGCAGTGAAGCACATTCCATTGTTTTCAATGACTGCAATTTCAAGAGTGCAATGCTTTAACTAATGTCCCAAGGCCTACAAACCACGAAACTAATTAATTTATGGACACTCAGAGCTTCCACGAGCTGAGTGGCCTCAGAAGTCTGTTCTGCATTAGCGGCTGTACTTACTGTTGCCCAGGTTGGAACAAGGTCACATTTGTTCAAAACAAAAATGAGGTGTTTCCAGGGCTTTTCCTTTTTCAAGTAAGTCTCGATGTGAGGGGAACGGGTACCCATTGGATCTCTAGCATCAAGAACTTGAACTATAACATCTGATGAATCTATCACCTGCAAATTCAAAGAGGCAAAAACGATCTGCTACCGCACAAGAGTAAAATGAACAAGGGCTGACAAGTAAGGGAGCCCAAAGAAAACAAAACAATAGCAGTAACTTCACAGTAGTCTTTCGAGAGGTGGGTGTAGACAACCTCAGTACCCCAGTGATCAGAATTCAAAAGTATTTTTCATCCTGGGTTATTTGAAACTTGTCAAATTTCAAATAGGAAAACCAGCTTAGATGAAACTTATCTTATTTCATGACTACTATGCATTATTGAACAGAATCTTTTACTTGTTAAAATTTCTAAAAGCTTCTACTGTTATAGGTTTTGTGTATTTTGCAAAAAACTAAAAGAATTAGTTGGTTTTCACAGTACTAGCTCCCTATTGTTACTGATTAGTTATGCAACTAGGCTTGAAGGACTCTGTTACTGAAAACATCCCTCGTGTGTGGACATGAACCTCAGCCAGCTGAAGAGCAGGGGCTAGACCCAGGATGCAGACACCCACTAGCCAGCGGGCCGGGCGCCGTGAGGCAGTCAACCTTTCTAGACTTCTGTTCTCCCTATGAAATAACTTTAAAATTCTCATGTAGCTTGAACCATGTACAGTAAAGCTAAACAGGATTATCATTCTAGCAGGTAATCCAAAGAAATACTGACAGCTATGAATATATATAAGGTAGCTGTTGCTATTGCATGAGCAATATAACACAGTTATCTAGACCGATAGTAGCAAAGTCATGGCTATGTCGATCCTGGTTTCTCTGAGAGAAAGCAGATGGAGTGGGCAGCAGAGCCTGCCCTTTCTCTGACAGAGCTTCATTATATCAAACTCAGTTTCCTAATAGAAGACTGTGAATACCAATGAGACAATTTCAAGCCTTACCTTGTAGAGTTCACCCCATATTCTTTTGGACTGTCCCTTTTTATATATCTCCTCTTGGGCTTCATTTCTAAAGAAGAAAGCACCCAAAGTGAGCAACTAGAGCACTGTAAAGTGTAAAAGGGTATTTTAGGGGAAAGTCAACCATATACCAAAGGAAAGGGGTATCAAAACTAGTTGTAAATAGAGCAAAACAAACTTAATTTCAAAAGCAACTCTATCCGCCTGACCAGTGGTGGTGCAGTGGATAAAGCATCAACCTGGAAACACTGAGGTTGCTGGTTCAAAACCCTGGGCTTGCCTGGTCAAGGAATATATGGGACTTGATACTTCTGGTTCCTCCCCCCTTCTCTCTCTCTGTCTCTCCCTCTCCTCTCTATAATGAATAAATAAAATCTAAAAAAAAAAAAAAAAGCGACTCTATCCAAGCATTGGCCTAGGACGCTGAGGACCCAGGTTAGAAACCCTAAGGTCACTGGCTTGAGTGCGGGCTCATCCAGCTTGAGCGTTGGATCATAGACATGACCCCACAGTCACTGGCTTGAACCCAAAGGTCCCTGGCTTGAGCAAGGGGTCAGCGGCTTGGCTAAAGCCCCCCGGTCAAGGCACATGTGAGAAAGCAACCAACTAAGGTGCCGCACTATGAGTTGATGCTTCTCATTGTTTTCCCTTCCTGTTTGTCTGCCCTGTCTGTCTCTGTCTCTCACTAAAAATAAATAAGTAAATAAAAATAAGTGACTCTATCCAAATGCCCATAAACAGATGAATGGATTTTTAAAATGTGCATACTATTCAGTAATAAAAAAGGATAAAATGTTGATTTGCTACAGCTTCAATGGCCTTGACCACATTATCCTAGTGAAAAAAGCCAGACACAAAAGGACAACTGCTGAATGACTGCGCTTACATGAAGTATTACTCATAAGAGCAGTCAAACTCATAAAAGAAAGAAAGTGGAATGAATGGTGGTTGCAAGGGCTCGGGGAGAGGGAGAATGTGGGGAGTTACTGTTTAATGGGTATAGCGTGTCAGTTTGGAATGACGTGAAACACTGGTGGTGCATAACAGTGATGGTTCCACATCCACGTGAATGTACGTAATGCCAAGGAATTGTATGTTTAAAAAAGGTTAAAGTGGTAAATTTTATGTTATGTCTATTTCACCTCAATGAAAAAAAAAATTTTTTTTTTTTTGAAAAAGCAACTGTAATATGGCAATATGTCAGAGAATTGTGAAAAGGAATTGGCAGGACATGAACCATAATCTATACCTCATTGCTCCCATGTAAAGTGAATTTTTTCTGATTAGGCTGAGCATCTGTTTATTTACTTGCCTCAAAGACATTCACCCAATAGCTTTGAAACAAAAATAGTTTTGTTTTCCCCCATTACCAACTGTAACTTTTGGAGAAACAATCAAATCAGCAGAATAACACAAAGCCAACCAAAAAGTCCAAATAATTCTAAGAATTCTAAGCCTCTTTACGCTGGCCTCAAATGGCTTCTTGACATTATCTCTGGGAGGCCCAAAGCTTGACATGGCTGACAAGAGCATTGAGGTGGCATCGCCACAGTCAAGAGACAGTGTCTCTTTGTTAAGCACTTAAGAGACACGAGAGAGAGCATGTGGACCATCCAGCACTGCCTGGGACCCCTTTCTTGAAGCTAATATGGCAGCTGCTAATCCAGTGGTTCTTAACCTGGGTTCTATCGAACCCTAGGGAGTTTGATGAGTCGGTCTCAGGGGTTCGGAGAAGCCTCTGCCGTGGAGGCCAGAATAAAGTAACACCGTAATTTGTTGTGAGTTCATGCACTTTGTTGGTTTTGTTCTTTGAGCAAGGTGATGTTCATGCACGGCTCATTTTGTGCACCAGTAAAAAAACATATACCTATGTCTTGAATTTGGGAAAAAAATTCATATTTTATTTATCACTAAAGAAGGGTTTGGTGAATGTGCATATGAAACTGGTGGGTTCGGTACCTCAAAAAAGGTTAAGAACCACTGTGCTAATCAAATTCGTCCCAGTCTCTGATATAGTAATTTCCCCATAAGAGTTTATATCTGGGTAATAATGAGGGATGAGAAAGGTTTGGTTACATAGATGCTTTACTCTAATGTTGTTAGTGATGCGAAAAACTATAAACAGTTAATTAAGTGTCCAACAGTGAGACTGGCCACAAAAAAACACTACTTTGACATTATGCTGCTATAAAGGATGGACATGAAAACACACTGTTAACAATTTAGAAAAATGTATTAAAATAAAAGGCAAGCCCTGGCCGCATAGCTCAGTTGGTTAGAGTGATATCCTGATCCACCAAGGTTGTGGGTTCAATCCCCCAGTCAGGGCATGTACAAGACTCAACCAATGAATGCAAAAATAAGTGGAACAACAAATCAATCCCCCCTCCCTTGCTTCTTCTCTCTCTAAAATCAATCAATAATTGTTTTTCTTTTTTTGGTGAGAGAATAGAGAGAGAGGGAGGGGGGATGAGAAGTATCAACTCATAGTTGCAACTCTTCAGTTGTTCACTGATTGCTTCTCATACGTGTCTTGACAGGGAGGAGGGGGCTCCAGCTGAGCCAGTGACCCCTTGCTCAAGCCAGCGACCTCAGGCTCAAACCCATGATCCTGTGCTCAAGCCAGGGTTTTGGGGTTTTTTTAAATATTTATTTTATTTTATTCATTTTATAGAGGAGACATAGAGTGAGAGAGAGAGAGAGAGAGAGAGAGAGAGAAGAGAGAAAGAAAGGGGGGAGGAGCTGGAAGCATCAACTCCCATATGTGCCTTGACCAGACCAGGGCAGGGTTTTGAACTGGCGACCTCAGTGTTCCCAGGTCGATGCTTTATCCACTGCGCCACCACAGGTCAGGCTCAAGCCAGGGTTTTGAACCTGGGATCGCAAGTGTCCCAAGTTGACACTCTACCCACTGTGCCACCACTGGTCAGGCTAAAATCAATAAATAAAATAAATTTTTAAATAAAATTTTAAATAAATAAAACGCAAGTTAAATACAGTCTTAGGGTGCTGGCTGGTTGGCTCTGTGGATAGAGCATCAGCCCAGTGTATGGACTTCCCAGGTTCAATTCCTGGTCAGGGCACTTAGGAGAAGCAACCATCTGCTTCTCTCGCCCTCCTTCATCCCTTTCTCTCCCTCTTCCCCTCCCACGGCCAGTGGCTCAATTGATTTGAGCCTTGGCCCCAAACACTGAGGATAGCTCAGTTTGTCCAAGTGCGTCAGCCTCAAGCACTAAAAATAGCATAGCTGATACAAGCATTAGCCCAAGACAGGGGTTGCTGGGTGGATCTCGGTCAGGGTGCATGCAGGAGTCTATCTCACTTTCTCCCCTCCTTTCACTTAAAAACAACAAAAACAGTCTTAGGGTATCATACTCATAAACGGAGTGTAAGAAAGATCTAGAAGAATATAAATCAGTGACAGAATCTTCATCTTCTTTGGGGGGCATGGACCCTTTGTCTCTTCCCACTCCTCAAACAATACAAAACAAAAATAAAATTAACAAAATCCCACCTTTATACACATACACAAATCTTCAAAGGGTCACAGAAACCTCAAAGGCCACCCTGTGGTCCAGACTTCTGGTTAAGGAAGCTGTGATCCTCATAAACTTACCACAGGTTGAGATTATGAATCCTTATCTTTTTGTTGCATTTCAACTTTAACTATATTCCCTAATTTGCCCATGACAGAATAATAGAATGCTCTTAAAATGAGGAAGAAAATGTTATTTATTTTTACTTTGTGGATGAAGAAAGAGACCTATAGTAAATAAGTTACCTTAAACTATCCAGTCTGGCCCGTTTCACTAATTTTTCTAGTCTAAGGGAAGAGAACTCTCCATCAATGAGTTAAATCAGTGCGCCGCCTCACGTAGGCAAAATGAGAGTAGAGAACATGTGTGGCTGCAGAAGAGCAAATGATGAGCCCTGGGGGGGCTTCCACACCGTACCTCACACCCGTGTCTTCCGTTTCCAGATCACGGTCCTTGCCCACGTCATAGCTCTCAGTGGACATCTCTGCATTTTCTACAAGAGACTGCATGTCACTGGAAAACAAATTTGGTCGCTTCCTCTGTGACTTAGGGCCAAAGGTTGTTTCAAAGCTTTCAGTATCGAGGATGTGCACCTTTGAGTTCTAAACAGAAATGAGAATTATTGGTGAAACTAAGGAAAGCACTAAGAAAAAGCAAATTAAAAACCTACCTAGGAAAGGCTTTGTGCTGTGTGCTGTTATCCTTCCAAAGCTCTACCCACACCAAAATCTACATGGATACGGCCTGAGTGCAAATTAAGAAATGCTTACTGAAATAGCAAAAACACTTGTGCCTCTATTCTGAGGTCCTGTAAGCTCCCTTGGAGAAATACAAAATACAAATCGTCAAAGCAAAATAGTTGTGCAAGACATGCCAAAAACTCTGCTTTATTTCATTTATCATAAACTTCAGTCAAATGTAATTAAGGCTGCAATGCTGAAATGAACTTATCTTTTCTGACATTTTTTTTTGGGGGGGGGAGGGACCTTTCAAACAAGTGCATAAAATTCGCCAAATACACAGATTTTGTCAAGGGCGATCATACTCAAATTTGCGGGTTTTTTTTAAACCAACTGTAAATGCCAACTTTTTCTTGGAAGTTCATTTCTTTCATGGCTAAAAGGAATTGCTTGTTTTGTAAGATGCATTTTAGTTTCAGATAACAGTTTCCCTAATTTAGGTAACGTTTTTATTAAATGCACATGGAAAGTCTTCAGATGAAAAATATGTAGTGAAAGTCCAAAATAACAGTTTAGAAGTGATAAAAGAAACCTGGTACGAACTAAAACTTGATGTGACTGTAAAGGGGTTACAGGCATAGGAATTTCTGAAGCCAGATGAAAGTCAAAGTTTGAGTTAGGGTCTAGAACGTAACAATGCTAAGAGCTGGCAGAAACTATCCTTAAAAAAAGAAAAAAAATCCAGTACGTGCTTCTGCAGCACATATAGTAAAACCGGAATGATAGAAATTAGCATGACCCCTGTGTAAGGATGACAAAAAAAATATCACCCTCTGCCCCTCAGCACAAGCTGCTCTGTTAAGTAAGCACCAGCCACTAAACATGGGTGATGGAAACAGTGGCTCTGAACTTTAACAGACCTCCACCCCTCCAATCCTAAAGACCCTTAAGCTATTATTTCCTCAAGTCCTCTAGCCCATCTTTAGTTGTACTCACTACCTTCCAACAAGGGAACATTCCCTAGCATGGATGCATTCACATGGTTCTAATGTCACTGGAGAAATCATGATCAAAATTATCTTTGAAAAGCTCTTAAATAACCTATGAAATCCAGTACACATGGGTCTCTGTATATAAACCTATACATTAGTACGTACTATGCAATACATAATGAAGCACACATACAAAATTAGCATTTTCAATGTATTGCTACAGAAACATAATAATAATGCACCTTTCCCAAATGTGCCAAAGTTGAAACCGTATCTGATTTGACATCACTCTGAAGCAGTCTCCAAAGCATATTTTATAACGAGTAGTAGGTATCATGCTAACAGTAGGTATCATGCTAACATGAAACAGGGAAGACTCCTCGAAGCCAAAGCGGAAAATTCCTCAATGCTCAGAGTCCCTGTCTGCATCACAGCCATGCAGACAGCCGCAGCTGCAGCGCCCTCATCCTCCGTACCACACAGTCAGGCACTGGGTGCTGGAAGCCCTGAACGGGACTGGGCAACAGATCAGCAAATCCATAATAGGACCTCTCTGTTCTTCACATAAACAGAATTCAATAGTTTGTTGAAAGATGGCTTTAGGGAGAACAGACTAAGAGAACAAGGGAAATGAGCAACTTGTCTGTGGTTCATGAATTACACTCATGTGTTTCCCTGAAAGGAAACAGTCATTCCACTAATAGGTGCCATTCTTCTAGTCTGTCATAAAACAAAGCATAATTGATAAAACCTGAGGCAATAACCAGGCCTTGGTTTTTATTTTGTTCTGCAAGTAAACACTTTTCTTTGAACTGTTAATCCATGTATGCATGTCAATGTTTTCTTCCCCTCCTCGTCCTGGAACTAAAGCTTATGCACTGGCTCCATTTCTGGGAATTATTATTCGATGCAAGTAAAAACGTGCAGGAAAACATTAGGCCATTTCTTTGGTTCTGTATGAAACTCATTCTACTCAAGCCAGGGTCAATCCTTACTGTACTTTGAACTTCAATGATCAACAACCAATCTGACCAGCATCCTTTCCTTCAGTTCAAAAGAATCTCCAAGGAGCTCACAGAAGCTGCAAGTAAACACCACCAAAGAGCTCCCTCCTACCAACCCAATACTAATTCAATGCTTCCCAAAGTTTGATGGAATTACTACTCAAACTTAAGTTTGCCTAGCGAGAAAATAGTAATACCCTTTAAAAATAGTATTAGTAGCCTGACCTGTGGTGGCGCAGTGGATAAAGCGTCGACCTGGGAACACTGAGGTCGCCAGTTCAAAACCCTGCACTGGTCTGGTCAAGGCACACATGGGAGTTGATGCCAGCTCCTCCCCCCTTTCTCTCTCTCTCTCTCTCTCTCTGTGTCTCCTCTCTAAAATGAATAATATAAAAAGAAATAAAAAAAAAATAGTATTAGTAATCTATTAAGCTGATTGGGGAGCAGGCTGTGTGCTCACTATGTGTCAAGAGTTTTGCTGATGTTTCATCTGCATCCAGTCACCGGAGGAGGGGGATTCTTTTGACTTTACAGCTGGGGAAATGAAATGGAACTAAGGCCACAGGAAGGGAAAGAGCAGTGTTTTTCAACTGCTGGTCCACCAGAAATTCCACGTCTGTCTGCAAAAGAGTTACCCACCCTGATGCCATATGAAGATTATAGACCCAATGATCTTAGTTGAAATTGCTTCTTCTCAAGAGTGATTTCCGCCTTAGTGGTCCCTGAAATAATTCTATTTTCACCAGTCCCTGATTGTAAAAAACCCTTGGGGTAGAGCAAGGATTAAAACCCAGGTCTCACCCAAAGCCAGTGCTTTGATCAGCATACTACTGAGCCTCCCTGACCGAACAGGACTCAGACTAAAGGCGAGACCCCTAACAAAGGTGAAGAGAGATATCTCGGGAAGCTCATCAGTACTGCATTATAGTCTCTGTTCTCTAGGGAAAAACAAAAGACAAGTGGCAGCGAGGATCTGCATAGCGTTTGCCAAAGAAATTCAATTGCCAGGCACCGCTCCATCTTACATGAGGCCGGATTCGATCATGGAGAAGAGACATGGGTAACTTGCTTTGCTTCATGACAACTTTGTATGGATCCTTCAGAACTGTATCCATTTCCTCTTGAAATTTTTGTAATGATGACTGCTTAATCACACGTGTGTTTCCTGTTGTACAAAAGAACACTGCCATTTAATAAACAACTCCTTTTCGCTTCTGTATTCATCTTCCCAAGGACAGAGGAAAGATTTTCCATTACCCTTGTTCACCCAAACACCTGATACATCCATCCACGCAGCCCTTTTCAAACTTAAAAGAGGAACAAAAAACAAAACAGAAAAACCCTGCCTCTCCTGCATCATCTCACTATGAACTAATCCACCCACCCAGACACATAAAGGGTTTCAATAGTTTCCCAAGCCCAATTTCTGGACTGAATGAAACAGAAAAATAAACATCACTGAGTGAACTTAGATTTGACAAATGTCCTACTTCCTGTTAGATCTGGCAAAGGAATTTGGAGCCAATCACCGCTAATCAGTTGGTACACAGAGAATCCCAAAGCATAGCACCTAAGAGTCAGTTGCTGCTTTTAGGTTCACGAGGTTTTGAAGGGCTATAAAATGAACCAATAAATCCACGTAAAGGAACAAAATAAAGCTGTATAGCACTACCTGGAGAACACCTTATAAGAGAAAGACCCCAGAGAATGTACTCAAATAAGCAGCATGTTGCAACATAAACATAAAACTCAAAATGCTTATAACTATGACAGTGGAAATAGTGACAATGACACCGGTTAATTCTGGTGTTGTGCCTGCTATTTCTGGGCACTATTCTCTGCACTTTTCTTGAGTTTATTCATTTAATTCCCATAAAAGTCCTATGAGGAAGGTACTATTTTTATCTCCATTTTAGAGATGAGGAAACTGATGAACAGACAGATAATAATGTACCCAGAGTCACAGAAATGGTAGAATCCAGAGAATTCAAACACAGGTGGTCTAGAGACACAGCATCTAGCCACCATGCTAATGGCCTTATTATGGAGTTTTCTTTGATGCTTTTCTGTGTTGCAGTTTCATGGGGGGTATCCCATCAAAGATGTAAGAATATTCAAAGGGCCTGACCTGTGGTGGCGCAGTGGATAAAGCGTCGACCTGGGAACACTGAGGTCGCCAGTTCAAAACCCTGCACTGGTCTGGTCAAGGCACATATGGGAGTTGATGCTTCCAGCTCCTCCCCCCTTTCTCTCTTTCTCTCTGTGTCTCCTCTCTAAAATGAATAAAATAAAAATTGAAAAAAAAAATTGAAAAAAAAAAAAGAATATTCAAAGGTACTTGCCAGTTGCCCCTTAGTAGAGAGGTCAAACACCAGACAAACAAAGGGGTGCGATCATCAGACACGCCCACATATCTGGCAGCGACTAAGGCAGTGGTTCTTAACCTTTTTTGAGGTACTGAACCCACCAGTTTCATATGCGCATTCACCGAACCCTTCTTTAGTGATAAATAAAATACGATTTTTTCCCCCAAATTCAAGACATAGGTATATGTTTTTTGACTGGTGCACAAAATGAGCCGTGCATGAACATCACCTTGCTCAAAGAACAAAACCAACAAAGTGCATGAACTCACAACAAATTATGGTATTACTTTATTCTGGCCTCCACGGCAGAGGCTTCTCTGAACCCCTGAGACCGACTCATCAAACCCCTAGGGTTCGACAGAACCCAGGTTAAGAACCACTGGTCTAAGGGGAAGCCTGAAAGCCCAGACTGAAAGGAAGGTGGGTTTTCCAAAGGAGTCCCTGATCCTGCTGTGACTCTGGAGATGCTCTAGTTACTCCTGGGAAGGACCAACATTGTCATTCAGTTAAAATACAACCCAATAAAGGTAAAGTGTTTCAAAGGAACTTCAGGCTAATGACCAAACACACCCACAAGGCACCTCTCAAACAGTAACCTCTACAGATTACAAGAAATAAGAATTCTACAGTCTGTGAATGCTGTACATTAAGGGTGATCTGTGAATGCTGGTCATTAAGGGTGATCTTACCTGTTTAAGAGGGTCACTTACAATGAACAATGATGACCTCTTCTCAAAAACAAGTTATTTATGAAATCCACCTCCTCTACTTTTCTCTGCACTTCTTCCACCACGGTACTTATCTCATTCCTTTCTCCTATAATCCTCGACATTCCACTCACCCAAAAGTCCTGCCTGTTAGACACCTTAACACCCTGCGCGTTTCCGTACAGGGCACACTTTGTAGAGCAGAAGTAACAGAAGACAATACTCACCAAACCATTTAATATTTGGCTCCACTCTCGCCACTGTGCCAGAAGCCACTGTTGATTGATACTGCAGAGGCTTGATCACTTTACCACGACTATTCCTAAATTGAGGAGATCAACAGATTGTGATAGAGGACAGAAGAAAGAAAACAGCAAAGTTTGGTTTATAGGATACCTTTTTCATCAAAAGGACCCTTTCTTTTTTTTGTTGTTTTAAATGACCGTGAAATGTGAATTTCAGTAAACAAAAAGTACTTCTTCATGGAACAGATTGTACAAAAGCCATTTAACCTCTTGCAACAGAGCACCTAATGATTTCTGCTGGAAGAATAACAAATAACACTGATGTTTAAAAATCTGTTTACTGTTTCTTGCTTTTTTTAAAAAAAAAAATCACACACTTTAATTTTTTGGGTAATTATTTGAAGGCTGCTTTAAATAAATTTTAAGTTGAGGGTGATTTATGATGGAACTCAGAATTCTAAAACAAACTACAGAGTAGGTGACTAAAGCAAACTAAGTTCATTAACGTTTGTGTTTTAGACACATCTTTTAGAATGGATGAAGAATCTAATTACCAAACAAATTAAGACCAGCTAGCAAAATGCCACATTCAGCAAGTCCCTGCAATAGAGGCTGCCTCAGCAGAACTCAGAGTTGTGATGAGTTTTCAAGTGCCACAATGTTGTGATCTAATGTTTGGCATTAAAAACAAGTTTTCCAGCTGCTTTTATGACTATAGCCCTATATGCTCTGTTAAAGAAAACCAGATTTCTATCTGACAGATACTTAACTTGAGATTTAATATAACACTTGTGGAGGCCGAGGCTGTGAGGAACAAAACCTCTAATTGTTGTACATCATGGTGACACAATAACAATTTCACCACCCACTACGCTCATCTGGAACCCAAAATTCACAATCTGTTATTACAACAACCACATAAAATGACATTTGAAAATACAATATTCCTGTTTCAGGAAATGAGGGGTAGGGCCATCAGAGGTTTACTGAGTCTCAGCTGCAAGGCAATGGCATGGAAGAAATGGGAAAGGATGACAGTGTCCACCGAAGCTCACCTGCGCTCCTTCTGCCTGTACATATTCAAGCGCCGGATTGTGGCCCGGTCCCTCATGTTTTGACCTCCTGCTCCCTGTACTCGATCTAGGAAACACAGAAGTAGACTGTACACTATTTGATAACCAACAAGTCTAAGTGTGAACACTGCTTCAAACACACCAACTAATTCACTCAGAATAGGCAGGCTGACGCCTCACTGCAAAATCTTTACTTTCTCCATATGTTGTTCCAAAAAAGTAATTGTTACTGGAAGCTACAGGGTATGACAAAGCGGACCTAACCTTTGATCCTCAGTAGAACTGTACCTGATAATGAGAACAGCTAAGATTTTTGAGCATTATGGCACTATGCTCCCTATATCACAGACGCTGTTTCATGTAGTCCATACAGTAACCCTATAAAGATGCATGCATTATCCCGATTCTGCAACCTAAGACACTGATGCACAGTGGTCAGACACCTTGCCCAAGGTCACAGAGCAACTAAATGGCAAAGCCACAACGTGAACAAAAGCATCTGATCTTCTAAAACAACTACCCCTGGGTCTCAGTGTAACAAAAGTTGTGTCTGCTACATGCAAGACATGATGGAGTCTATAAATTTTTTTTTTGAGTCTATAATTTTGATACAGTAATGTTCCTAATGTACTAGTTTCCTAACTTTCTAATGTTTGACTTTAGTTGAGCAACAATGAGTAATTCTGTCTTATGGCTGGGAGAGAAATAAAAGGACAAATAAGCATGGCAATACTAGCCTACTTTCTCATTTGGGGATCCCCTTCTAATTACCTGTCTACTCCTGAAGTGATGCAGTAGAAAGCAGGATACAATCACTGGGTTGGCAGCCCTACTGCTCACTAACTGTACCAACTGTGACAATGCAATTCTCTTGGCTCAGTGTCTTCACCTATAACGTCGTGATCTCTCAGGGACTTTTTGGGTTTCACGGTCTAAGATTCCAGTCTACATAAATTTAATAATTTGTCAGCAATCCAGAGAAAACATTCAACATTAATTAAAGTCATCAAAGACTTTAAATCATATATAAAAATGAAGTTTTACTAATGAAACCTGAATGGAAGGGGCTTCCCCCAGAGTCTATCTTGTTCGTTCTATAGGTGGAACCTCCTCCTCAAAATTTGTACACATCCCCAAAAAGATGATGCTGTTCCACTTACTTATACATTCATTGGTTGATTCTTGTATGTGCCCTGCATGGGGACTGAACCCACAACCTTGGTGTATTGAGAACAAAAACATCTTTATATATCTGTAGGGTTTTCTCTGAATTTTATTACAAGGGAGGCTCTAAGAGCCAAATATACAATCCCTTTCTCATTTAAATGGTTAAAGTTTAGGTGGTGGGCAAGTGTGGTCAAATATAAAAGGTCAGCTGAGTTGGTCTTCACCACTTTTAATCTGACTTCATCTAACTTACTTACGGGTATTTCTTGAGCTGGAATGGTGGAATCATACAAAACTGAAATATATTGGGGGAGGTGCTTCCACACCAGATCCACACAGGTACACAAGAAGAGGTCAAGTTTAAGGGCCCCTTCCAACTCAGAGCTTCCCAGTCTCTGCATGTCACAACTGAAGTCGCCCCACGGCTGCCAGGCCTGAGTGTTCACTTTCACCGACTTCAGACCCGGTGCCTGACGCATAGCCCTCTTCAGTGCCTCCGAAAGAAGAAACCACCTTCACATTCCCCAATAGCCCCTCAGCTCGAAGTCACCCCGAGCAATGCCAGCCGAGTGTCCCTCTCCTCTCTGTCCCCTCGAAGCCCTCCCCACAAGCTTCCTCCAAGCTCCACCCTCCGCGAGCCCCGCCGCCAGTACCGGGGTTTGTGCTGGCCTTAGACGGGTTGATGGTGCTCCGTCCTTTGAACTTGGGCTTCACCATCTTGCCGACGGGATGAGGACCACAGTGCTACGTTCGGCCTACAGCGGGTAAACGAGCTCCTCAATTCCCAAACCCGGCCGAAGTGACCCGCGTGAACTATGCTAGACCACGTGTGTGAGGGCTACGTCACTTCCGCTCGCGCCCCATCTTTCTCCTGCGCGACTTCCTGCGACCGCGCTGAGCGCGGCGCCGCACTCCTGGCTGCAGTTCCGACCGGGGCCG
This sequence comes from Rhynchonycteris naso, assembly GCA_037038555.1. Classification (NCBI taxonomy): domain Eukaryota; kingdom Metazoa; phylum Chordata; class Mammalia; order Chiroptera; family Emballonuridae; genus Rhynchonycteris; species Rhynchonycteris naso. The sequence continues at coordinate 209,257,455 of CM072997.1, read as the reverse complement.
CAAAGCCCATCGCGGAGCGGAGGTTTCGTCCCAGTCTCTCCCTAGCAACCGCCAAGCTCCCTCTCCATCTCAACCTTGTAGATACTAGACCGAGGACCCCCAGTTCCTAGTTGGATACACCCCCAAACACATGGGGCTCTCTCAGGCCAATGGCACAGTTTAAGTATAATTATCTGAATTTGTCCTGTACACCGTTCTGAAAGTGACTGACCACACAGCAGCCAGATACCGCTCAGATTTTGTTACTTTCTCCTTAACCTCCAATGGCTTAGAGTTAAAGAGAGAAAGACACACAGAAATTCAAACTCCTTGCCATTCTTATAGAATTGTGCATGATTTGGCCCCTGCTTTTTTAAAAATTTTATTGATTTTAAAAAATTAAATATTTATTGGTTTTAGAGAGAAAGGAAGGGTGAGAGAGAGACAGGAACATTGAGTTGTTCCTGTATGTGCCTGACCAGGGATCAAACCAGCAATCTCTGCGCTTTGGCTGGATGCTCTAACCAACCAAGCTATCTGGCCAGGGCTATTTATTGATTTAACAGGGTGGGAGGGAGAAGTAAGTATCAACTCATAGTTACTTTACTTTAATAGTTCATTAATTGTTTGTCGTATGTGCCTTGACCAGGCAAGCCCATTGCCTCAAACTGACGGTCTTAGTACTCCAGGACCAGGTTTTATCCACTGTACCAGGCCAGTCCTTGCCTATTTATCTGACTTCATTATACCTCCCTCCCTCTGGGTATGCTGACATTTACACTCCATGTTCCCTCTACCTGAAGTACTCTTTCCCTGAATCTTTGCTTAGTTAGTTCCTCCTGCTCATTCACTCATTCAATTCTCAGCTCAAATGTTACCTGCTGGTCGCAAGATTTAGCAAATAAAAATATGCCCAGTTGAATTGAATTTCAGTTAAACAATGAATAATTTTTAGTATAAGTATGCCCCTTGCAATATTTTGGAAATGTTTTCAAGGTTTTTTGTTTGTTTGTTTGTTTTTGTTTGTTTTTTTAAAGGATAGACATTTTAATTTCTTTTTTTTAATTCATTTTAGAGAGGAGACACAGAGTGAGAGAGAGAGAGAGAAAGAGAGAAAGGGGGGAGGAGCTGGAAGCATCAACTCCCATATGTGCCTTGACCAGGCCAGTGCAGGGTTTTGAACTGGCGACCTCAGTGTTCCCAGGTCGACGTTTTATCCACTGTGCCACCACAGGTCAGGCGTTTTTCAAGGTTTTTTTGTTGCTATTGTTTTGCGAGAGAGTCAGACAGACAGACAGGAAGGAAGAGAGATGAGAAGCATCAACTTGTTGCAGCACTTTAGTTGTCATTGATTGCTTTCTCATATGTGCCTTGACTGGGGGACTCCAGCTGAGCTCTGACCCCTTGCTCAAGCCAGTGACCTTGGGCTCAAGCCAGCAACCATGGGCTTCAAGCTAGCGACCATGGAGTCCAGCCGGTGACCCATGCTCAAGCTGGTGAGCCCGCATTCAAGCTGGCAACTTCGAGTTTTCGAACTGGGTTCTCAGCATCCCAGGTCAATGCTCTATCCACTGTGCCACCGCCTGGTCAGGCAAAGTTTTCAAGTATGAAAAGAAGAAGAAATTCATTGTCTGAAATTCAAATTGGCCCTGGCCAGTTGGTTCAGTGGTAGAGCGTTGGCCCAATATGTGGATGTCCTGGGTTTGATTCCTAGTCAGGGCACACAGGAGAAGCACCATTCTGCTTCTCCCCACATCACCCTCTCGCTTCTCTCTCTCTCTTTCTCTCTTCTCCTCCTCTCCTGCAGCCATGGCAAGATTGGAGCACGTTGACCCCTGGCACTGAGGATGGCTCCATGGCCTCCGCCTCAGGTGCTAAAAAATGGCTTCGTTTGCAATGGAGCAAGAGCCCCAGAAGGGCAGAGCATTGCCTTCTAGTGGGCTTGCCCAGTGGATCCCAGTTGGGTGCATGTGGTAATCTATCTATGCCTCACCTCCTCTCACTAAATTTAAAAAAATAATAAATTCAAATTTACCTAGGCATCCTGTATTTATCTGGCAACCCTTCCTACTGAGAAAAGTCTTTTCTGTTGTTAAGAAAAGAAATAACAGACCAAAATTGAGTCACTCTTAATACGCTATGTCACCAAACCAAAACTTAACTAACCTAATTGCAGTTTTAGCCCTCTCAGGAGTGAGATTTTAAACCAATCAATCTGCAATTTCCTGATCAACAATAGTGATGTAGTCTGCATAATTAGACCCCTCCCTGAAACAATCCACTCTTTTAATTTTTTATTCCCACTCTCTTTCTGCTTATAATAACCTTTTACAGTGGTACCTTGAGATAAGAATTTAATTCGTTCGGTAACCAAGCTTGTAAGTCAGTCAACTTGCATATCAAACTGCCGATACTGGGCCTGTGCGCCAACGTGCCAACTAGCAGCAGCTTCCCAAATCACGACTCATATCTTGGAATTTCGCTCAGATCTCAAACAAAAATACGTATGGACTGAGTAGCAGCTCGTATCTTAAAAAAGGTCTGTTCGTATCTCTAGGTACCACTGTATTTTGTAGGAATCCTTGGAGTGCCCTTTTATGTTTTTTATTTATTTATTCATTTTAGAGAGGAGACAGAGAGAGAGAGAGAGAGAGAGAGAAAGGGGGAGGAGCTAGAAGCATCAACTCCCATATGTGCCTTGACCAGACCAGTGCAGGGTTTTGAACTGGCGACCTCAGTGTTCCCAGGTCGATGCTTTATCCACTGCGCCACCACAGGTCAGGCCTGGAGTACCCTTTTAGTTGCTAGATGAGATGATGAGATGCTGCCTGATTTGTAACTTAATAAAGTCAATTAGATCTTTGAGTTTACTTGGTTGAATTTTGTTCTTTAACATTGTCTAATCAGGCTAAATCATTCATCTCCCACCCTGTTACATTATTCTCTTTTACTTACTTCATGGCATTATTAGTAGCTAAAATTATGTTAGTTAGGTTTATCTGCTGCTTCCCCAAAACTAGAATGTAAGCTTCTCAAGAGCAGGGACCTTGTAAGTTTTTTCACTGCTATATCTCAAAGATTTAGAACAGCCCTTGAAATTTAGTGAGGACTCAATAACTATTCACCAAATGAAGAAACAAATAGATGATGTCTTAGCTCATCCTGCTGTAGCAAAATATTATAGACTGGGCAGTTTAATTTCTTTTTATTTTATTCATTTTAGAGAGGAGACACAGAGAGAGAGTGAGAGTGAGAGAGAGAGAGAGAGAAAGGGGGGAGGAGCTGGAAGCATCAACTCCCATATGTGCCTTGACCAGACCAGTGCAGGGTTTTGAACTGGCAACCTCAGTGTTCCCAGGTCGACGCTTTATCCACTGCGCCACCACAGGTCAGGCAGACTGGGCAGTTTAAATAACAGACATTTATTTTTCACAGTTCCGGAGTCTGGGAAGCCCAGGATCATGGTGCCAGCCTGGTTGAGTTTTTCGTGATAACTCTCTTCATGGCCTGTAAAGAGCTGTCTTCTCCTCGCTGTGTCTTCATATGGTAGAGACAGGAAAGGCTCTAGTCCCTTCTTCTACTTATAAGGGCACTAATCCCATCATGAAAGCCCCACCCTCATAATCTCATCTAAACCTGATTAGCTCCTTAAGGCCCCTCCTCTAGGTAATGTCACACTGGGGAGTAGAACTTCACCTGTGAACTTTAAGGGGACACAAACAGTTAATAGTAGGAGGGAATGCCTCTTGCCGTGGGGGAATGAGGGTGGTAAGACCCAACAGTTTCTGTTTCTATTAGCCAAAGTCTCTAGATGCTAGTGTTTCAACCAAAAATCACTCCCTTTCTTTTCTCTTTTTTGCCTTTTTGCACCTCAAGTTGCCAGGAAGTGCCCATCACTGTGCTTTCAGGATAAGCCAAAGAAAAGGTGGGTAAGCAGGAGGAAGGTGGATTCCAGCCTGTGATGAAGCTCATTCCATAAAAACAAACAACTTAGTATAAATTGAGGCACTCTAATTGTGGGAGGAATGATTGAGTCTTTATTTCTCTGAGTCTGAAACAAACAAACCCCAAAACATTCTTTCTAGAGCAAAAGAAGGCCATGTCCTAGACAAGAGTGGGAAATACCTTCTGTCCCTCAAGACTCACTTTTCTTGCCCCCAGAGAAAGTACCATGAGATTAAACATAATTTTGCTACAAAGGCCTGCCCCTGACATGGTGTCCCAGGGAGTCTTTGAGAGCTGATCAGAAACAACTTTATGCTCAGTAAGGATCCCAAGATGTCCGCTAATGCCTCACGCTGTCTCTTTGGTCCCCCAGATGAAGGTGCAATAGCTTACTCCCAGAGAGAAGACAAGGATAATGTGTTTCTGATGCCTCAATTTGGTTCAAACCAGAATAAACACGAATGGCAAAAATCAGCCCATGAGCTCATACAGGCTTTGATCAGAGACATAATTTCATTATGAAATTTTGAATCAGGCTGTTGTGAAGTCTTGCCAAGGAGTTTCATTTTCCCAGATGATATGGTGGATGGTTTCTCTCCTGTTCTCATACTCAGCTTGCATTTATCATACAAACTTTCCATCTATTTTTTAACCTGATCCATCAATCCTACAACAGTATCCACTGATTCTGAAAACCAGTGTCAGTTCTACCAACCAAAAATAAACTGGGTCAAGATGAGTCAAGCTAAAGTTATTGATTTGGTTTGCCTGTCCTACATATTGCAATTGAAACACACTATTTTTCACTCCCCTTTCTGATGTTGTGGTCACCAGGGGAGATAAGACACACCTTCAGGCCTACCACTGCTTAGCTTTAAAACAAACTTATTAACTCCTCTGAAAGGTTGCTGCTGTATGATCATATGGATTACAGTCTACAAAAGTATCATAGACATGGTACAGATGGGCTGCTCTCTCCTTTCCTCCAGACCCCTGGCTAGCACCTCACTCCCTGGACTGCTGCTCCCAGGAAGACCCCAACAGGAACTGCCTGGAAATGCTTCTTTTCTGAAACAGCCTCATGCCAAGTTCAGATAGGAAAGAATGGGCTGGTGTTTCCACAGGAAGCAGAGGATCTTGGCCTCCCCTTTTTCATCATCCTATAAAAACGTTTTCATTAGGATCTAACGGGCAAGGACCAACCGCTTGGAAAGTAGAATTTTTCAAAGTGTGGTCTGAGGACCACCAGCATCAGAAGCACTTGGGGGGTACTGGTTAAAAATGCAGACTCCTGGGCTTCACCCGGCGCTACTGACATCAGCCTCTCTGAAGGTGGGGCCCAGAGAACATACACGTTAAGGAGTTCCTAGCATGTATTTTGGAACTCCTCAGAAAACTTTGGAAATCTGAAAAGCAAAGTCTTTCGCAAAAGTCATCCAAAGGCTTTCAGACCAGCTTCCCAGAAGGCAGTTCTGGTTAAGACACTCTCCCTTCCCACCTATCTTAAATCCTCGCGTTTTTCTCAGCAGAACCACGGTGAGAAAGGCTGCAGCAGTGTCTAATGCACTCTGAAAATATATGTCTTGGCTCTGCCCCAAATGCCTTGATATTTATGCTGCAGCTGGAGGGTCGTTATCCTTTGGCAAGGCTCCATTGTAAGGCCATTAGCTCTTAATTAGTGCCAGCTTGTTGGTTTATCCTTCCCAGTTGAACAGAGAGCAGAGAGGCTTCTCTATTCAACTTCCTGGGCCTGTCCTCTGGCAAATTCATGAGAAATCAACTCCTGCCTGTCGGGCCAAGAGTTGGGCCCCTGGAGTAGCTGCTGCTCAATAGGAAACTGGTACTAACCCCTCAGCAGAGGCTCTGGGACCCTAGAAGAATAGGGAAGCACTTGTTGTATTTCACTTGTAGAATACAGAAGAAGAGAGTCCTTGGTCATACATCCTCAACAGTTTACAAGGGAATATAAAAAAAATAAGGTGCATTACTTTGGAGCTTTGTGTGCCAAATTGTCCCCTCCATTTTCAGCGTAGGATGCTTGGGAAGTTTTGGGACAGAGATACAGCAATCTAGTGGGCTGGATGGCTATGAAATGACTGAGAGATTTACCTCTGGGAACCCCAAGAAACTCTTCTTTATGGATGATGTATCTGGTCACCACTTCTAAGTGGGGAAAACAGAGTCTGTATTGGTCTTGGCATTCATCTCACTGCTGGGTAAGGAGCTCTTCAAAAAGATCTCTCGATTAAACTTTGGAAAAATAACTAGCAGCATTTTGCTCCTTCCTATCACTGAGTCCCCGTGGTCCTCAGCATATTTCCCTGAAGCAAATCTGAGAAGCTGTTTTATGAAATGCTATTAATGGCCTCTAATTTTCAGCCTGGTTTAGATAACTCAAAATTGCTGGCTGCATCCTAAGAAATGGATTCAGCACACACACCAATGTGGGAATTTAAAGTATAACTCCAAATCGTAGATAATTGTTTAAGCTCCAAGGTGGCTGGAGGGCCCATATTAAGTCATCTCCCCAGGATCAGTGTGTTTCCTATTACACTTGATACCTATCTGGCCAATGATCCTTTTGATTTTTAAGCCGTTAGACTAAATCTTTACCCTCTCATCTCTTGCATATCTCCCCCCACATTTTCCTTAGGAAAACACTTCTCTCAAATGTTAACCAGGTCCCTTGGATTATTTCCAGAAGAATAATGTCACGTTCATGAATCTGAAAAGTCAACTCCCCAAACCAATGTGTTAGGGGGACCTCTGTCTGTCAGAAGGTCAGTCTTGCCCGAGGGGCAGCTTTTGCCCAGCAAGACCTTAAGGTTTAAGGCTTTCCTTGGCCTCCTGTATCCCTCTGGCTTTCTTGTCTGGTCTAGTCTAGCCTGAAAACAAAATATTACTTTCCAAGTAGAGACTCAGGCTAGGTGTGGAAGAAAGGGAGAACGAATACCTTCACAAACAACAGAGGAAGAAGTGATCAAAACCTACATTTTTGTACTTCTTCAGAGCCTTGATTAAAAAAGACAAGCCTACCACATCCTCAACTCAAAAAAATAAAGCAATCCTTCCAACTCACTGTGTGACCAGATTGAAATGAATAGAGTGTTGGCCTGGCCTGGTGCATGGACCTCCCAGGTTCAATTCCCGGTCAGGGCACACAGGAGAAGCAACCATCTGCTTCCCTCCTCCCTCTCCCTCTTCTCGTCCTCTTCTCCTCTCACAGCCAGTGGCTCAATTGATTTGAGCATGACCCCGGGCACTGAAGATAGGTCCCTTGGAGCACATCAGCCTCAGGCACTAAAAATAGCTCGGTACTCTATCATTGGCCCAAGATGAGATTGCAGGGTGGATCCTGGTTGGCGCGCATGTGGGAGTTTACCTCACTATCTCCCTTCCTCTCACCTTAAGAAGAAGAGAGAGGGAGACAGGAGAAGCGTAAACCATGGGAATGCAACAAGAATGTGCTTGTGAGAAATAGAGATGTAACATCTGTGGACATTTTGATGGTTTGGTGGCGGGAAAAGAATTGTAAATACGCATGGTAGGCTAATACCTCATACAATAAAATACCTTGTGAGAATGAATGTGAAGGCTTGAGAGAAATCAAACCTAGTCTTTCAGCAGTGGTCCTGCCCTTGGGAGAAAGGCCAAGTATATATTCAAGGCAGTGTTGCCCATCTCCCAATCCCTGGGGCAGATCCAAAGTCTGAACCAGATGGGTTATGTGTATCTCAATGGGTATAAGCAGCTGCAGGGCCATCATCAGGCTTTTCTGTCCAAAATGGGGAGGTGCTGCTCCCCTCACTTCACTCATGCACAGGCCAGTCCCAGAGTGCGACCCCCTTAGGGATTTGCTCTGCCATTGGTTCCTCCATCCCACAGGACGTCGGATCAAGTGACTTGAGAGCTGTCCGATGCCATTTAGGATGTGGTTCCCTTCTGCTCCAGGCAGTAAAGAGCATAAAAGTGAGACTCCAGCTCAAATTAGGAACAATTATCCAAATGCAAAGGCCCCAGATATATGCTAATGATAGAGTTATTTGCATTAAAATGTGGGGTGCTGCAATCATGAGCCTGCTCTTCATTTGGCCTTGACACCCGAGTCCTCTCTCTTTGAATCCTCAGAGATGAGACAGTGAAGTTCAACTACCCAAATGGCCGTTCTCACATGCCCACCAGGCAGGCCTGGCGCAGCAGAGCCGGAGAGCAAGGATCCACCAACCCAACTGCCCCAGCCTCTTTCCTTGTCCATGTCTTGCTCCCAATCCTTGAGAAGACAATTCTTATGGTCCCTGGGATTGTGACACCCTCATTGTCACCAACTTTGCCAAGTGAGTGTTCCAAGGCTGGCCTAGGAAAATACTTTTCTTTGTTCCTTGAGCTGCCAGCTTGTTTGACAGGCTTTGGACCTGGTCTGGCTGTTCCAGCATCACTTAAACCCCTCCACTGCCCCCAAATCCCTGTCCCCCCCTCCTCCTATTCCTCCACCCTGGAGGTTGCCGGCTTATTCTTTTTGGAGATGAACTCATTGTTGACTTTAACTCACTTCGATGTTTCCCAGGGATGCATGCTGGCAGGAGGCCCACCGCAGCTCCTTGAAGAAGACAGCCTGTCCAGTGCCAAGACTGGGTGCCAGGGGCCTTGGAACTGCCAAAATGCCTCCCATTTTATGGACAGGCCTGGCTCGACCTGAAGACATTCCAAGTATTTAATCAGCAGCCCGTGGTACATATTGGGTTGCAGAGGGAGCCCTTAGAAGCCAGCGCCTTCAGGAGATGAAACTCAGCCAGAGGACAGAACTGGCCTTCTCCATGAGCTAGTCTGATGCTCAACAGATGAAAAAGGGGCACCCCGATAACCAAATAATCAATAACCAAAGGCTAGAAGCTGCTGTTCCATGGCCTGAGGGACCTTCAGGGGCTTGGCTTCGACCTCTCTCTCTCACCAGACCAAGTCCAGCCAGGAACCCATCTTACCCACCTCCCAGCACCACGCTCCGGGAGAACGGACAGGCGAGGGAGGAACCATATTTCACATACTTTCTCTTTCAAAATGTAGCCCTGTTTTGCAATTTCCTACTTAAGTTCTGGAAGGCTCTAGGGTAAGACCCAAAGACACCTTCTCCAGCCCCTGACCTGCATCCTCTCTCCTCACCACCAACCTGGTAGGCTAGAGGTGCCAGACCAAGTCGGTCCGTGTTTAGTAGCTGTCCTGCCGCCCCCATCAGCAGCTGCTTATCCAGAGTCCCTGTTGATGCTGAAGGAGCCTCAACGAAGCCTCCAGCCAAAACCTGTTTACTCTTTACCCTGTGTCGGCTTTCTCTGAGCAGAGCCAGGAGGTTGACCACACTAAAGCAAGTGCACCCAACTCTGGTATGCTCAGTCTCAGCACCCCCCGAGGCATCTGATCTCCAGATTTTCTCTCCTTCCCTACAACCAGGCTTTTGTTCAGGCTTCCTTGTACTAGCCGGACAGCCCTCCAGGCCCTTTGCAAGGAAGCCACTAAACTCTTTACCACGGGACCTGTTCTCTCTGGTTCTCTTTTCCTTCTTTACCCCTTTCCAGCAAGCTTTCCACATTTTGTCCGTCTCAGTCTGGCCTGGACCACAGCTGGAAAAGTCAGGGCAAAAAAAGGCAGCACCTAGATTACTGGCTCTGTGTCAGGGACCTGCATCAAGGCCCAGGAAGCTGACCCTTTTCCTAAATTCCCCCTTCTTTGTCCTTCTAAAGCAAACCAAACCAAACAAGCCAGAGGGCAGAAAAGAGTTCCAAAAACAAACCTGGAAAACACAACCCCATCACCCAAAATATGGAAATGGAAAACAAACCCTGTCTTCTGGAGACCTGGTCTGAAACCTACCGAGCTGGTATTGGGCAAGGTGGCCAGAAATGTACGAGTCTGGACAAGACTGTGACCCTGTAGAGGAAAAAGCTAACATTTTCCAAATGACCATGTGGGCAGATAACAGTTGCAAACATATCATGTGCTGCTGTTGCCTAAACCTGGGGAGCCACGCTAGAGATCGTGACAGGACTCCCTCTTTCCAGCTCCCCGCTCACTCTGAAAACCATGTGTGACTTCTGATCAATCCCAATGGTCTCTGGCCTCGGGTAGGCTGCTTCTAGGGCTGTGAGCAGGTAACTGCTCCTCATCTTGAAACCTACATCCCAACTCCTGCTCAAAAAAATATTCTTACTCTTAAAAGGGCAGAGTGACACAGATAGGAGTAGATCCAAGAGGGGGCAAACTGTGCACAGGGATGCACAGGGATTGAGCCTGGGAGCACCCAGCGCATTAGCATCAGGAGCGTCAGGAGAGTTCCCACCCACTAGTACATCTGCTGTGCTGTCTGCTGATGTGGAAACATTCTGTTTCCTCCCTTACCTGCCTAGGGGTTCGAGAGCAGTCTCAGGAGGCTCAGGGAGGCAATGCAGAGAGGCATTGTCTCAGAGCATCGCCACAGTGATGTGGGAGATACAGGAGCAGCTAGGCCATCCCACATTGCTCAGATTCTGGATTGTTATTTTGATGTTGTTTTAGAGGAAAGCTTAAAGCAATGCTTCTCAAATGTTTAACATGCACGCCAATTACCTGGAGGATTCAGCTCCTCCAGGTCTGAGGGGGGTGGGTGGCTCTGAGAGTCTGCATTTTTAACAAGCTTCCGGATGAGACTGACGCTGCTGATCTGAGGCCACACTCTGAGTAGTGAGGACCTGAGGATCTGGGAGATTGGGACAAGTCAAAGCCAGAGACAGCCAGGATGCACAGGGAGTGAGGACTGATACCTAGAAGGGAGACAGAAAAACCAAGGGAAACAATGGCGCGCGCGCACACACACACTATCAGAGGCCATGGTGGAAACAGAGGAAGACAGGATGATGAAAAGAGCAACAGAGAGATGGGGACAGAGGCAGAGAAACAGAGGGGATGAAGGCAGAGAGACCAGAGCCAGAGATGAAAGACTGGCAAAGAGGGAGCCAGGGAGCTGGGGAAAATACCACCATTGGCCATGGGCAGCCCATGACCATCGGTGAAGGGGCTCACAGGTATGGGTGGAACGATCCCCACAAAAGGTCAGGTGCACAGACCTGAGATGGCCGACCTTGCACACCTCCCAGCCTCTCCACACCTACATTTCCCCTCCCCTGACTTCTGTACAGCCCTCCCCCTGGAGCCTTCCACTGCTGACGTTCCCCTTGTGTCTCCTGAGTATTCATCCTCTTTCTCTTAATCAGACCCTTCCCAGCAGGTTTTAAACATTGTTTTAAGTCTTTCCCACCTAAAAGTAAAAAGATTCTCCCTTTCTAGCCCCTGTCTTATTTCACTCCTTTTCTCAGCTAAATTTCCTGAAGGAATTGTCTGTACTAATTTCTGTCTCTATTGCTTTCAAACAGCCCTTGCTCAGGTCATTCCTGGCACACATGTGGGAAGTCCAATGGTCAATTTTCAGTACTAATTCACTTGATGTCTTAGCAGCCTTTGGGCTTCTTGATCTCCCCCCCTGCTTGCTGGCTTCTGGGATGTGACACTTCCTGGCTCCCTGTTGCCTGCTCCTTCCCTGACTCCTCTGCTGACTGATCCTCCGCTCTCTGAGCTTTATACTTGAAGGCCCACAGACCTGTGTCCTGAGAGCTCTCGTCACCGAGTACTGTTTGTAGTCAACCTCTTCCAAACCCACAGCCTTGATTACTGTCTCTACCCCCGTTTCTACTCCAGCTGAGACTTCCCCTGTGCACTCAGACGTGTATTGTGTCTACACAATGGCAACTTGCTGTCTTCACCAGGTTGTCTAGAGGCACCTCAAACTCAACCGGGTCAAAGCCAAGGTTATGATCTCCCTTCCTCTCCCAATCTGTTCTTCCTTGTGGGCTCCCCATCGCAGAACACAGCACCATCATCTGTCTGGGTGTTCAAGCCAGACACGGGACTTGGTCTTTGATACCTCCCTCTCCCTTTCTCCTTTACCATATCTACTTTATGACCAAACTCTGCCAACTTTATCCTCTAAATACCTCTTGACTTTGTCTACTTCTCTCCAGTTCCACTGCCACACCCTAGTCCAACTTCTCACCTGGCTGACAGTACCAGCTTCCGAAGCAACTTCCCTCCAGTCTGTCTTCTACACTACACCCAATGTGATCTTGGCAAAATGCAAATCTGGTCATGTTGGCCTGCAACTTAAAAAACCCTTTAGCAGTTTCCCCTGACTCTGGAACTACAGACCCAACTCTAGGTGACCTTTTTCTGAGGTGATCTCACCTCACTTGCTCTCCAGGTCTTCTAGCTATATTGGCCTTCTTGCAGGTCCTTGGACACCAAGCTTTGTTCTACCACAGGATATTTGCATGTGCTATGCCCTCTATTTAGAACTATGCTATCCTATATAGTAGCCACTGACCACATGTGTCTAGGGAGCACTTGAGGTATGGCTAGTGCAACTGAAAAACTGAATTGCTAATGTTATTTCATTTTAGTTAATTAAATTTAAATTTTAACATTTATTTGCACCTGCTCAAAATAAAATTTAGAAACATTCAATTCAATATTGGCAAATTTAACTGTTTTTAAAATACCTTGAGTATGTGAATTCACTTTTCAACCTTAATTTTTATAAAATCTAAATATAGCTCAACTATTTCTGGTGAAAATAGTGTCTAAATAAGATATGCTAGCCTGACCAGGCAGTGGTGCAGTGGATAGAGCGTTGGACTGGGACGCGGAGGACCCAGGTTCAAAACTCCAAGGTCGCTGCCTTGAGCACAGGTTCATCTGGTTTGAATAAGGCTCATCTGGTTTAAGCAAGTCTCACCAGCTTAAGCCCAAGGTCACTGGCTTGAACAAGGGGTCACTCACTCTGCTATAGCCCCCCAGTCAGGGGACATATGAGAAAGCATTCAATGAACAACTAAGGAGCCACAGCGAAGAATTTTATGCTTCTCATCTCTCTCCCTTCCTGTCTGTCTGTCCTATCTGTTTCTCTCTCTATCTCTCTCACAAAAATAAATAAAATAAGATATGCTATATAACAGGGGTGCCCACACTTTTTCAGCTTGTGAGCTACTTATAAGATGACCAAGTCAAAGTGATCTACCTACAATTAAAATGCAAAACATAAATTTATTTCTTTTATATTATCATTATTTAAGTTACTATTATTACTATTTAATATTGTGAGTTCTTCTTTCACCTTTCTCCTTCTCAACTCTCTTTTCGGAGGAAAGTCAATGTCATAGTTTTTATGAACAGTCCGGAAAATGCCGCTCCACATCTCCCTTCTTTGAAATAGCAATGGCACACAGACAGATGAGGCAAACGCACTTAGAATATGACATAGTGAAAAAAATTCCCTCCCATTCTGTATGAAAGTGGTAGGTTTTAGGCTTCTTACTCAGACCAGCTACGGCACTCATTTTTATACCCTTTGTTGTATTTAGTTTAAATAAATTGAAGGCTAACTACGCAGCAGTGTAACTGAACAAGTTAGCACAGTTTAACGCGCATGCATAGGGTGTCAAAAGTTCAGACGTCAGACTGGCTACCCTGTATGCCAATCAAAAGACAAATGTCTTTTTAATTTCATGCGATCTACCCACACTTCCTTTGTGATCGACCAGTAGATCGCGATCGACGTATTGAGCACCCCTGCTATTTAGTATAAAATGCTTTACATGTTGAAGACTTGGTTTGAAAAAAACGTTATCTCATTAATAATGTTTATACTGTTTACAAATGGTAAAAAGAGAACATTTTGCATATATTTAATCGAATAAAAGATATAATCTCACCTGCTTCTTTTTATTCTTTAAATGAGACTATGAGAAAATTTAAATTACATAATTGGCTCATGTTATATTTCTGTTGGACAGCACTAGTCTAGAATGCCATTCCTTCTATTTGTCTTAACTCCTACTTGCCCTGAGTTTAGTTCTAATATTAGCTCCTCTGCAAAGCTTCCCTGAGATCAAGTCTTTTACATTCATTCACTTTTATTCACTTTCAGAGCTATGTGCATGTGCCAGTGGTTGCCTGCTCTTAATTTGGCTCAATTGTAATTATACATTTATTTGAATGATTACTTGATTCACACCTGTCACCCCCCCACCAAACTCTGAGTTCCATGAGAAAGAGGCACTTTTCTGGTTTCCCCCCTGAAACCAAACACTTAGTCCAGAGCCTGGTACATGGATGGCTGCCAGGGAACACTTCCGATACCACAAGATATCATTTCATCAGCAGTTCTGCCTTTGAGTCCACTGTTTCCAACCATCTAAGAGAGCCTGAGCACTACCTTCCCCTAGGAGTGCCACTGTAGCCCTTTGGAATAGAGATTCCACTTCTCCCAGATGAAAAGACTTCCTCTATACCTTAGAGGTAATTAGAGCGGTGCTTCTCCAATGTGAATATGCTCACCAGTCACCTGGAACCTTGTTAAAACGCAGACTCTGGTGCATCAGGTCTGGGGTGGGACCTGAGATTCTCATTTCTAGCAAGCTGCCCAGTGCTGGCATCAAAGCTGGTCCACAGCCCACATTCTGGGAAACAAAGATATAGAGAAGCTAGCTCTACCAGGAGTATCCCCAAAGTTGTCTAACTGCTCTGTCCAGGAGGCCATTAGGGCTCTCTTAAACTTCAGCCCTGTCCCTTCCACCTCCCATGCATACCCCACCAATCCCTGTACCGTGAAAAAGAACGTGGTGCCTGGGGCTACTGTGGTCCTTTAGTTTTTGTTTTTAATTTGAAATAAACCTTTAAGCAGTTTTGAGAGTCAGGACAGCCCTGATTGGATCATGGATGTGAAACAATAGTAAGTTCACAACGCTGGAAATGTGGAATAGTCCTCACGCTTTGGCTCCTGTCAGCCACACTGAGCTGATCCTATTGGCTCCTCCAGAAGGCTCTACTCTGAAAAGTCTGGGCCTGGACGCTGGGGAATGCTCCCCCTGCCACATCCACTCAGAGCATCACAGACCACATGTGTGCTGCTGGGCCCTCTTCCAGGTAGAGGACCCGCTGCCTCCCGGCCCTGTTCACATCATGATGTCTGAGGAATAGCAGTAGCATCTTCTGGTGGCCTCGAGTGTGTGTGTGTGTGTGTGTTTGCATGTTTGGACATGGGGGTCTGTGTGTGTGTCCATGTGTGTGTGCAGAGTGTGTGTGTCACCGCTAGAGCTCCAGTTTGTTGAAGCTTCCTTCACTCTTCCGGCATGGGCCTGGAGGCTGGAGAATGTCCCTAGGTGGGCCCTGCAGATGTGAGTGGTTCCACTGTCCCTTGCTGCTGCTGCTGCTGCTGTTGTTGGCCTTTGCGTCTCCGAGAGCCAGTGCCCGCCTCCTTGCTCTCCTTCCTGCTCAGGTTCCTGTTGGCATTCTCCCTCCGGCCCTGGCCTCCCTTCCTCCTCTTCTGCCCTGCAAGCCAACAGCAGGAAGAGTCAACACAGGACACCTTGCCCAATCAGGGAGGCCCCAGGTATGGCCAGGGGCCATAGGATGAGAGTGGTGAGGGAGCTGGGCAGGGGGAGGCAGGGAGGAGTGGTGAAAGGGTGCCTTTAGGCAGTTTTGGGATGCCCTTAAGGCCTCCTCTGACCACCAGCCACTTGAAAGGACTCTGCAACATGGGTACTGAGACAGGGTCCCAGGAGCCTTTGACCCTCCACCCCTGGGCAAACCACACACCCTCCTCTTCCTCATGTCTTCCTCATGTCTTCCTCATATCTGAGATCCCAAGCATCTAAGCTATGCAGTGCAGTTTTTAGGATGGACAGGATGGCCCCGCCCCCAGCTGGGGTCAGCTGCTCCATCATTGCCAACTACAGGCTGAGTGACCTTGGTCAAATCACTACGCCTCGCTGGTCTCAGCACCCTCCCACATTCCCTCATCTGACCTCTGAGGGTGCTTCCAGTGCCAACATCCACTAGCTCAGAAGTAATGGAGAAACTGAAAGGATTTGGACACAGAAGTTTCGATCTCCCATCATACAGAGTTCTGGGTTTTTGTCAGGACCTGGCGCTGGTTTGCACAGCGTGGGGTCTGGAGTTAGGGATGCCCCATTTGGCTGTGGCCTGAGACCCTTTCCTGGGCAGCAGGCAGGAAGCAGAGGTGGTCAGATCGTTTGTGGTTGTGCCTGACCCCGACCCTGGGTAGCGGAAGCTGCAGCTCACCCTCACGACAGGGTGTCCTCCGCACTGTGCATCTCCGGACCTCTCTGGTATCGGAGCAGACGCCATGGTCCCCACCGGGGGCGTGGAGCACCCTTCGCATCCGCTCCTCAGAGCCCCTCCGGAACCCACACAGCTTCTTCTTCTTGGAGCACGGCCCCCACGGGGACCACTCGCTCACTTCACATTGCGCTGGCAGAGGGGAGGGAAGGGGGAGAGAAAGAAGGCGAGTCACATCTCTCCTCCCCTGGCTCAGACTCCCCTGGGGGAGCTTTCCCCACCCCTTCTCCACCTGGGGCTCAGACCCAGAGGGCAGAGAAGTCCTAAGAGAAACCCCGGAGTGTGGTCGTGGGGTTAGCTTTCTCTGGAGAGTGTCTCAGCCCACTCTTCCTGGCCTGCCCTCCTCCTGGGGTCCTAGAGCCTCTGTGCACAGTGCCCCATGCCTTACCAGGACTGCTGCACTCCACGGTGCCGTTGGCAGCTGTGGAGCCCTCAGGACAGGCGGGGTAGCAGCGGCCCTTGTGCAGGTACAAGCTCTCCTTACACTTGGTGCAGAAGTTGTGGCTGAAGCAGGCCTCGCAGTGCTCAATCTTGCATTCTGAGGGGAGGGCCAGAATGAGGGACCCTGTTCAGCCTGGAATCAGATACCTCCCTTGTCCCCATCCCAATGCCCGCTGTCTGGGTCCACCCGCACTGAGCAGGACAGTGGTCTGAAGCTGTGATTGCTGCAGAGAGGAAGGAGTCTTGGGACAGGACAGGGTCAGGAGAGAAGGCCGATGTGGCCACTCTTCAGGTCTGGCTGAAACTCACTAGGGTCAGCCAATTCCAACTCAAACCCAAGTCTGGGCCCTGGAAGCCTAGATGAGGCCCAGAGAACCAGTTTCAGAGGAAGTGGGCAGGACCCTCTAGGACAGTGGTTCTTAACCTTTTTTGAGGTACCGAACCCACCAGTTTCATATGCGCATTCACCGAACCCTTCTTTAGTGATAAATAAAATATGATTTTTTTTCCAAATTCAAGACATAGGTATATGTTCTTTTACTGGTGCACAAAATGAGCCGTGCATGAACATCACCTTACTCAAAGAACAAAACCAACAAAGTGCATGAACTCAAAACAAATTATGGTATTACTTTATTCTGGCCTCCGTGGCAGAGGCTTCTTGGAACCCCTGAGACCGACTCATCGAACCCCTAGGGTTCTATAGAACCCAGGTTAAGAACCACTGCTCTAGGTGACAGAGGACAATTTGACTTTGGGTGACGGGTATGCAACACAATTGAATGATAAGACAACCTGGAGATGTTTTCATTGTACATATGTACCCTGATTTATTGGTGTCACCCCATTAAAATTAATAATAATAAAATTAAATTTAGAAAAAAGAACCACTGCTCTAGGGTGAGCAAAGTGAGGGAGGTGGGTCCCAGCATGTGGTGGCACTCAGAGGGCCACCAGTCAGAGCTGAACTGAGGGTTACAATGACCCCCTGTCTGTGGCTGTGTGGTCTGCTGGGCTTCCACAGGACCCCAAACCCTGGACCTCCCTCTGCCTGGGGCAGTAAAGATCAGCTTGGAGGAGAGGGAAGCCATCGGAGGGCACATTCCTCTCCCTCCATCAGGGCAAGGCGAGTTCTAGGAACTGCCTTGGTTGGACCCCTGGGTCCCTCCCCATCCCCTCCTACCAGCTCTCCCTCCTCTGGGGAAATGGGGGGGAGGGTGGGTTCAGGGCTGGAGAAGCAGGCAGGATCTTTCACAATCTCTCCCTTCCCAGATTGTGGGTGGGGCTAACTTCCTCCCAGGCTCTGGCACCTGGAGCCAAGGCTGCCAGTTTCCCAGGAGCTGGCACAGCCATGAACTCCCTAGCCCAAATACCCTGAGCATCAAGAGAGCAGCCTCAGGCCACTCTTCAGGTCTGGCTCCAACCTCACAATCCCTCCAACCTCACAATCTCCCCACCCCACCACACCCTCCTCTGAGCCTCCTAGCCTCTGTGGCTTTATCTCAGCTGCGCCTCCCTTCCTCCTCTCATACTCTGATTCCTGGACCTGGTTGCAGGTGGAACACAGGAAGAACAATAGCAGCCATCATTTAGTGAGCGCCAGATATGAAGGGCTTTACCCACGCCTCCCACATCAACCCCAGGGGTAAAAACTAGCACTTCCATCTTCCAGAGGAGATTTTGAGGGGTGACGACATGCCCAAAGTCACACAATGAACAAGCAGCAGCGCTGAGAGTACAACCCCGGTCAGCTGATCTGGGGTCAGTCATGTCCCTTCCAGCCTTGCTGTTATCAGGGTACCATCACTTAGGTCCCATCTCCCTCCAAAGAGTGTGGGCTCAGCTGATATGAGATCTGGAAATGCATACTAAATTCCAAGACACTGAACACATGGGAGGGAGCATTGGCTTTGTTCACTAAAGTGTGTCCCCAGCATACCACAGCTGAGACAGGATGGAGGCATGACAGCATGTGCCTTTGCAGCACTCGGAACTGTAGCTGGCATGGAAGGAGCCAAGTGAGAAGACCAAGGGTAGAAAGAGGAGAAGAGCAGGCTGAGCAGGGCTTGAATTTCTCTGCAGCCAGTAGAGGCAGTGGTGGGCTTTGAGCAGAATTTGGTGGGATAGGTCGTGTGTCTCCGAAGCCTTTCTGGCTGCAGTGCGGAGGGTGGGTCGAAGAGAACCAGGTGAGGGCTGGAGGACAAGTCACCAGGCTATTGCAATAGTGCAGGAGAGAGATGACAGAAGCCTGGGTAAGACAATGGCAGTGAGGACAGAGAGGCGTGGTTCGGTTCTTAGATGGATGGGGGATGGCACAAATGAGAGGTTGGCTCTCAGGGCTATGGTTTGGGATGCAGAGTGACCTGTGAGAAGACAGGTAGGTGGAGGTTTGGAGAGGGGAGATGCAGTTCTGACACAGACATACTGAGTTGGAAGTATGGATGGAATATTTGGGGAGATGTCTGGCTGGCAACCAGATTCTTGAATCAGAAGCCTCATTTCTCCCCCTCAAAAATGCCCCTACTCCTCTTGCTGGTGGCCACCCTCACCCAGTGTCTGGAGTCTCTGGAGCCCTTCCCATACTCACTGATGCACTTGTTCATGTCGGGGTTGCGGGCATCGAAGTATCCTGGTGGGCAGGACGGCAAGCAGATGCCCACCTGACGGATGTCGTTCCTCTCCAGCAGGATGAATAGCTTGGGCGAGCACTTGAGGCAGCCATTGACCTCAGAGCAGAGCTCACAGCCTTTGGCACAGGCCTGGCTCCCCTCGGTACTGACTGCAGGGGTGGAACAAGGGTGAGAAGGTGGCATCGGAGAGACCTCGGTCTTTCCCAGGCTCCCACAAGGATGGGAAGTGAGTAGATGGAACTCTCCCTCTACAGAACGAATGTGCTTCTCAGAAAGCACAGGCCAGACTGGCAGCTCTCTGTGATGCTGCTTTATAAACCCCCAGGACCCTTTCTCAAGGGACTCAGCGCCGACGCCTGGAACAAGAGCTCCCATCCCTTCTGACTGCCACTGGAGCTCCAGGCACAATACAAGCTCACTCCCAAGGCTGGCTTTGTAACCCCAGAGAGGCATTCTCCCTGGAATTTAGCCCTACCCTCTCCAGAGGAAGGAGGGTTTTTTTATCCTTGAGAAAGTTTTAAGGACAAGAAGGATAATGGGTTTAAACTATCTGAGAAAAAACATCACCTGCTTGGAAACAAGAAGATGACTGGAATAATTTATGTCTAGAACAGTGGTTTCAACCACAGGTGATAGTGCTCCTCAGGGGACATTTGGCAATGTCTAGGGGCACTTTTTATTATTATACTGAAGAGAGTGGTTGCTACTGAGATCTAAGGGCGAGAGGCCAGGGATGCCACTAAACAGCCTACAGTGCACGGGGCAGCCCCCACAACAATTTATCTGCTTCAAAATGTCAGTGGAGCTGAGGTCCTGGCTTCAAACCACTCTCTGAGGCAGCATGATCTCCGGCCCCAGTAGACCTTTACTCTCATGTCCTCGTCCACTTGTTCAAACAACACTCACTGAGCCCTTCCCAGGTACCACGTGCAGTGTGAGCGCTGCGGATATGGAGGCAAAGCTGCCCAGTGACCTTCCAGCAGTGCAGGCAGACCCACAAACAGGCTAAGGTGGGCAGCCATGAGACCAAGCAATAGTGAATCCAAAAAAGGAGAGAGGGAAGGAGTCACAAAGGAAGGGCCATTTGGGCCAACCTTGGAAGAATTAGCAGATTTGTCCATTAGGAAGTAGAAACAAGGGCCCTCTAGGAGAGGACTACAGAGGTATGAAACAGCCCAAGGGGAACAGCAGGTAACGTGGTGTGCAGGAGGGGTGGGGAGGGGAATGGTGAAAGATAAGGATTCCTATCTTAAAATTTTTTTTTTCATTTATTGATTGATTTTAGAGAGAGAGGAAGGAGAGAAAGAAAGAGAGAGATCAATTTGTGCTTCCTTTTATTGATACATTCATTGGTTGATTCTTGTATGTTGTCCACTTATTTATGCATTCATTGGTTGATTCTTGTACATGCCCTCACTGGGGATCAAACCTGCAACCTTGATGCTCTAACCAACTGAGCTGCCCAGCCAAGATCAGGAGTCCTATCTTAAAAGGTCTTTTCTATCATGCTAAGGAACTTGCACTTGATCCTGCCAGACAGAGTTTCCCAAAGAGTAATTCCTTGCCACATGACTCCCCTAAATGTTCGCAGGGGGCCACTGATTCGGGCAAGACCAAGAACCACTAGGTTCACTAGGTCTAAACAAGGCTCTTTCCCGCAGGACTTCTTGCAGCCTGTGGTATGCTCCTGGGCCAAGTGCCCTTCCAAGATGGGACAGAGACAACTGCATTTCTCGAACATTTTGGCCATAGAACTCTTGCTTTGCAGTTTTTCTTGGGACCTTTCTCAGAGCTGATTAGACAACAGGGAGCCATTGGCAAGTTTTAAGCAGGAGCACCCCTGCTCTGATTGACATGTTGGAAAGATTCCCTTGGCAGCCTGGAGGGAGACTAGAGATGGAAGGACCATTGGAAGGAAGCTGACCAGATAACCCAGGTGAGAAAGATGAGAGAATCTTACACAGAGTTTAGTTCAGAGATGCTTAGGGAATAAATCAGTAGGTCCTGGTGACCAACAGGAGGAGGAGGAGGATCAGGGATGAATCTCAGTATTCAGGCCTAGCATCCGGGTGGGGCCAGTCACTGAAAATGGCCTATGGGCACAGAAGCAAGTTGAAAAGGAAAAGGAGTAGCTGTCAGTCACTCAGAAGGAGCCAGGCAGCAAGGTACTGGAGACACAGGCTATAGACAGAAAGCTGGGGAGTCAGAATAGAGACAGCAGGACACCATGCAGGATCCAGACTCAGGCTTCAGAGTCAGCTGGACCTGGAGCCAAACCCCGGCCTGTGACTCCGCCTGTGACGCCGGGAGAAATACTGCATCTTGGTGCCTCCCTTCCCTGCCCTGAGAAAGGGGGTTGAGGATGCCCCAGTGGGAGGGTTTCTGGGAGGAGGGTCTGCTCCGTGGGAATCCCTGATCTCATAACAGGAGGAGGAGCCAGACTTAGGAAGATAAGCAGAAAGCAAGAGGAGAATCACAAACACGAGAACAGTAAGATCAAAATCACAATCATAACCATGGCAGCTTGTCACTAAATGTCACACATTCTGTGCCATTGCTCTCAGTGTTCTACAGGTATTGACTCATTGAGTCTTTCCCACCTGTGAAATAGGTATTATCATTTTCTTTATTTATTTTTTTTTTTACAGGGATAGAGAGAGAGTCAGAGAGAGGAATAGATAGGGACAGACAGACAGGAACGGAGAGAGGTGAGAAGCATCAATCATTAGTTTCTTATTGCCGTTGCGACACCATAGTTGTTCATTGATTGCTTTCTCACATGTGCCTTGACTGCGGGCCTTCAGCAGACCGAGCAACCCCTTGCTGGAGCCAGCGACCTTGGGTCCAAGCTGGCGAGCTTTTGCTCAAGCCAGATGGGCCTGCGCTCAAGCGGGCAAGTTATCATTTTCTTTTTAAGCCTCATTTTTACAGATGAGGAAATTACTTGAACAAGGCTACACAGCTACTGCATGTTCCGGCAGAGGGCACAGGGTGTACAAAGGCCAACAGGAGGACAATCCAAGGAACGTGGAAACTGAAAAGTATGACTAGACTGATTTTAAAATTTATTTATGTAGAGTCAATGTTATTTAATTAATTAATTTAAAAATTAATATTGTTCTTGTTGGGTTAGCTATTATGAGAGCAAAAATATTCCAAACATTGTATTGGATCCATGAGAGAGCCCTTGGGGTTACTTTTCCACTTTGGGCCTTTATTCAGCTATATTACAAGTTAATTCAATCACTGTAGATATTAGGTACCATTTCTATTTCAAACAAATCCTCTATGACTCCAGGGTTTTACTTAATCCATTGTTTAAATGAATGCTTCCTCCATGTTTCTGCCTTGGCTTCGATAACTGGAGTCATACAGGGGTCCCATTCACATCCTCTACAGCTGGTTCCCATGCTTATTCATTCCTTCCTTAGCATTTTTGTTAATGACAGGTTTGCAAAAGGCCTCCTCAGAACCCTGCTGCCTAGCTTCCATTCAACCAACAACAAACGTCTGAGTGCATTTTCCTTCAGCTCTATCAATGATACAGCATGGAAAAGTGTGGCCCACGTATGGGTCTGAAATTAGTTTGGCATGGTTGCAACCCGGACTAAGTGGTTAGACATGAAGCTGGAGAGGGAAGCAGGGGCTGAATGAGGAAGTTCGTGTATAGCGGAGTTCGGACATTATCCTAAAGGCAATGAGGAATCACTGAGGGTTTTAAAGCAGGAAGCAAGGTCTGGATTCCATTTTAGGAAGCTCACTCTGTAGTGTGGAGAATTGGTTGTAGGAAGGGCTAAATTGGGGGCAGGAGGACTCTCAGGTTCAAAGCCATGGAGTTGAACCAAGAGGATGAAAGGGGGTAAACACGTGTAAGATATTCGGGTGGTGGAAGCAACAAGACCAGGTGATGTTGGGTAAAGTGCCAGTTGAGGATGACTTGGAGGTTTGGGCTCAGGTGACAGGGTAGCTGTTAGTCTTTCACCAAAAGAAGGACTACAGGAAGAAGAGCAGGTGTGGATGGGGAAATGATGAGTAGTTGAGTTTAGATGTATTGAGGTTGCGGTTTCTGTGGGAAAGCCAGAGAAAGGTATCTCCTGGGCAGTTGAACCTGTGGCTCTGGAACTCAAGAGAAACATGTGGCTGGAGATTGAGACATGGAGTCCTCAGCATGTAAATAGTCATCAAAGGCAGGGAGGTCCAAGAGATGGTGAGGAGAGTGGGTGTAGAGAGTGAGGAGAGGAATTCAACATTTAAGAGGAGGACAGAAAAATGAGGGCTAGCTTAGAATCCGAGAAGGAGCAACCAGATCGGTAGGGGACACTCAAAAGCATACTGCATCATGGAAGCCACGAGAAGAGTCCCCTCCACAAAAGAGGGAGGCGGCACAAACACTGTTGCTGCTGAGGTGTTGTGCAAAGAACAGCAGCAAACAGGTTGTTGGTGCCTCTGGCGGGGGTGGGGAGCAGGGGGCAGTGGGTGAGGAGTGAAAGGAAGGTGAGAGAGGAAGGCCATCTTATTTCAAAAAGCTGGGTGCGGGGCAGTGGGGAGAACTCAGGACCCATGCTGGGAGTTGTCATTGGGATTAGAGCCATCGGAGTGGTGGCATCCCGGGGTAAAAGCTGTGCAGCTGGAAAGATGGCCAAAGGCCCGGCAGCGGCAGCGCTCCTGCTAAACAGACTAGCAGAGAGAAGCAGAGTAGGAATCGTTGGAAAGGTGGGAAGAGAAAGAGAGAGAGAGGAAGGGGGGGAGGGGCTGCAGCCAAGTTGAAAAGGGAGAGATCACAGGGACCAAGGCTGGGAGGAGACCATGGCCGGTGAGGGAACATTAGGAGTTGACCTCGAGAAGGGAGCTTTGTGGAGTGGTAGGGATGAGAGCCAAAGCATAGTGGGCTGCGGGGTGAGGGGAAGGGATGCAGGTAGGGGTAAAGTGAGGAGGGGGCAGAGCGAGTCGGAGAACATAGAAAAAGAGAGTGGAGAGACCAGCTGGGACTGAGACTGATCACAGACTCAGAGGCAGGAAAAAAACACAACAATACGGGAGTGTCAGGATACAGAGCTCAGGTGGTAAGACTGGAGGCCAGGGTCAGGGAGAAGGGACTAAGGAGTTGAGCTCCATGAGGTTTTGGGGCTCAGCAAGAAGAAGAGGGGTTTAGTGATGAGCACGAGTCAGTTCAATGAGGAAAGGAATGCTTGTCAAGCGGGGTAGGAACCAAAGGGTGTTCTCAGCTTAGCAAAGCAAACAGATGGGCAGGGAGCAGGTGGAGAGCCAGGGGCTGGGTGGCCCTTCGCGTGTATCCAAGAATACGGTGGGTGTTGGGGGTGTTGCACAATCACTCAAAGTGAAAGGCAAAGCTCATTCTTTCTGTAGCTGTTTATTGCACACCGAACACAGGCCAAGAGCTGCTAGGAGGTGGGAATGTGGAGGTGTAGCAACAGAAAACCCACCCAGGAATGCAGGAAACAGGGCTGGCTATGCACTGTAGTGAATGGAGGAGCAACAGAGGGCACTCTCTTTCCCAGCGGATGGGTGAAGAGGGTATGCCAGGCAGGAGGTACAGCCTGTGCAAAGGCTCCGAGGCACTGAACATCCTAGAGTGTTCAGGGAATTGAAAAGAGTGATTTATTCTATTGGCCAGGAAAGGGACCACAGAAGGGTGTGATAGGCTCCCTCCAGCTCCTATGCCTATGATGAGGGTGGGGGTGAGCACATAGAGGAGCAGCCTCGCAGGGCTGTGGTCTGCCAAGGAAGCTGGATGGGCTCAGTGGAGGGGGGGACACAGAAAGGGAGTGATGCCTTCTTCCCAACTTCTTCACAAACCACCCCCCTACACACACACACAGCTCTGCCCCTAAGCACTCAATAAAGCCCACTTCACTGAGCCGGAAGGGCAAGGCTGTGCCCTCCTCAATTTCTCTGCTGCTTCTCTGCCCCCCTCATCCTTGTCCAAAACCCTTCAAATTGATGTGCCTATTATCTGGCTTCACCCCAGGGTGACTCAGCGCCCCTGCCTCCTGAATGGCTTCTGGCCACAGTCCCTCCTCCCCAAGGGGCTTATCTCCTCTCAGTTACCCATCTTTCTAAAACCAAAATTCTGGGCCTGACCTGTGGTGGCGCAGTGGATAAAGTGTCGACCTGGGAACACTGAGGTCGCCAGTTCAAAACCCTGCACTGGTCTGGTCAAGGCACATATGGGAGTTGATGCTTCCAGCTCCTCCCCACTTTCTCTCTTTCTCTCTCTCTCTCTCACTCTGTGTCTGCTCTCTAAAATGAATAAAATAAAAATAAAATAAAACCAAAATTCTGGCCTGACCTGTGGTTGTACAGTGGATAAAACATCAACCTGAAATGGTGAGGTGGCCAGTTAGAAACCTTGGGCTTACCTAGTCAAGGCACTTATGGGAGATGATGCTTCCTGTTCCTCCCCCTTCTCTCTCTCTCTCTCTTTCATTTTTTCTCTCTCTCTCCCCTCTTTCTAAAGTGAATAAATAAAAATCTAAAACAATAAAAAATGAAACCAAAACTCTGAGGGTGTCTGTCACAGCCTCTGCCTAAAATCCCCCCATGGCTCCCTGTGCCTGCAAAATTAAGACTCAGCTCCTGCACGTCTCCTAAAAAGCTTCCATGAGCTGGCATGACCTGTGGTGGTGCAGTGGATAAAGCGTCGACCTGGAATGCTGAGGTTGCCGGTTCAAAACCCTGCACTTGTCTGGTCAAGGCACACATGGGAGTTGATGCTTACTGCTCCTCCCCCCTTTCTCTCTCTCTCTCTCTCTCTCTCTCTCTCTCTCTCTCTCTCTCTCTCTCCTCTCTAAAATGAATTAAAAAAAAAAAAAAAAAGAAAGCTTCCATGAGCTGATCCCACTTGCCTCAACTCTCAACACTACCCCTAAGCAATCTGGAACTGGTTTTGTTTCTCTGGACACACAACACTACTTCACACCTCTTGCCTTTGAGCAAGTTGGTCCTTCTGCCTGAGACACTCTGTGCCTCCTCCTGAGCCTGACTGACTCTGTTAAGCCTCAGAACTAAAGTCACTTCCCCCAGGAAGTCCCCCAATCTTGCCTCCCAACAAATTCTGGATGGAGTATCTTTCTGTGTTCCCACACCCCCAGTACATTAATCCATCATGGTAGACATCACCATGTATCGTTATTATCTTTTTCTTTTTTTTTACAGAGACAGAGAGAGTCAGAGAGAGGGATAGATAGGGATAGACAGACAGACAGGAATGGAGAAAAATGAGAAGCCTCAATCATCAGTTTTTTGTTGCAACACCTTAGTTGTTCATTGATTGCTTTCTCATGTGTGCCCTGACCGCGGGCCTTCAGCAGACGGAGTGACCCCTTGCTCAAGCCAGCAACCTTGGGCTCAAGCTGGCAACCTCGGTGTCTCGAACCTGGGTCCTCTGCATCCTGGTCCGACGCTTTATCCACTGCACCACCACCTGGTCAGGCACGTTATTATCTTCTAAAATGTCTTTTTTCCCCACAAGAAAGAGCTTTTGAGGACGGAGCCTGCCTTATTTCTGAATGGGAGCCCAGAGAAAGGATGAGGGTCCCCCCAGAATGTAGGGATGAGGATGTGGTGAGTGAGACTGAGGTTCAGGGAAGCAGGTATATTAATGGAGCTCACTGAGTGTTTGATAGAGTGTGGGGAGAGAGATTGGATAAAAATGGGGGTTCAGTGTAAGGTAAGTACCTTTGTACTGGGGTGGTATCTAGCCTTGGAAGAAGAGACTTGAGTTAAGTTGTTGGTGGTGGGTGGAGGGTGATAGGGAATGGGGTGCAGTGAGAGGGTGGACAAGGTCCCTTCTCTAGCCTTGCACTCTCCCAGGAGACATGTCTATTCCTGGTACCCAGTGTCATCCAGGGCATGTCCCCTAGGAAGATCCAGCATCTTTAACTCAACTGGGAGCTTAGTTTAGACCTTCACTTTTTCTCACCTGGGTCCAAATAGATTTTGAACTGACCTGTTTGCCTCGCACCTCAAGCCACCTCCCCTCACCCTTTCCAGCATCTGTACCTGCTGCTCCCTTGATTAAAGCCTCTCAGTGGCTCCTCATTACCCATAGCTCAAGGCAGGTCAAGTGCAGATTCCTCAGCCTGGTGAGGACAAAGCACTCCACCATCTGACCTCTGCCCACTCCGGCAGCATTGTCCCCCCAGGACACTCCCTCAGCCCCGGGCGGCTGTCTGTGCTCTATTCTGAAGGGTATGGGGCTATTTGTTTTAGCAGCACAACCCTTCTTTTTACTAGAAAAGATCCTCCATGTATGAAGTAGATATCAGTGCAGCTGCCCCAGTTAAAAGCCTAGGGCGCCCCAGAACTCCTCTTAGAAACCATTCCTCCACCTACAACTCCTAGCAGCACCCCATTTCCTGAGCAAGCAGTCTCTGCATACTCCCAACTGCACACCTGTGGACAGGCTGGCTCCTCTGCCTAGAACACCCTCCCCTCATCCCCTGCCCACCCTTGCCTAGAAATCACCCAATGATCTCTAAAAACACAGCTCAGGAGGTACTCGCTCTGGGCCCTCCCAGCTTACCCCTCTTTCATCCTGTGGTAGCATTGAGACCCTAGATTGAAATTGTTCCCCCACCCCCGCCTCCTCCAGGGACTCCTCAAGATTCATCTCTGTGAGCCAGGGTCATGCTCTGTAGTTTGCAAATGGACGTTTGTGGACTGGCCCAAGGAATGAATGGGGCTTCTGGGAGGGAGGAAGGACTCTATGGATGGTCATTGTGAAAGGAGACACACGCTCCAGACAGAGGATGGAGCAGGGAGAAAGGACAGAAGGGGGGTCCAGCATCTGGAGGAGTCAGGGAAGGAATGGGGCTTCATGGGGACCAAACTGAGCGAAGAGGCCTAGGAATCTGATAGGAGAAAGGTCCCTGTAAGGGAGGGCACATTCAGTGTGAGGGACAGTAAAGAAATGAGGGCTCCACGAGGGGCAGGAAGTCCAAGTGGGAAGGCAGTCAGGAGAGACAGAGGGCCACTGAAGCGGAGTGAACAGGGGGCTCGGAGCTGCGATGCATCCTCAGTGAGAGAAAGAGGAGGACACACTACCAGGGTTCATAGCTCACAGCTAAAGAATTCTTTGCTCAACTCCAGGCCCTCCATGCAGGGAGACCATCTCTCATACCTGAAATCAGCCATTTCTGGGCTCAAAACTGGGTGTGGCTCTGCATCAGAACAATATCAGATGGCCTTCTGGTGGCGCTACGTACGGTCATGCGGTCATGGGATGTTGGACAGAATTGACAGACCTGAGGCTTATACACACAGCAAACCTACCTCTGCCCGACAGGCTGCCCGGTGCCCTTCCATGTAGTTGGAAGGCCAGGGCAGCCACACACAGGTGTCTGTCTGTCTCTTCTTTCTTTTTCTCCCCCACTTCCCTGGACACCCTAGAGCAGTGGTTCTTAACCTTTTTTGAGGTACCGAACCCACCAGTTTCATATGCGCATTCACCGAACCCTTCTTTAGTGATAAATAAAATACGATTTTTTTCCCCAAATTCAAAACATAGGTATATGTTTTTTTACTGGTGCACAAAATGAGCCATTCATGAACATCACCTTGCTCAAAGAACAAAACCAACAAAGTGCATGAATTCACAACAAATTACGGTATTACTTTATTCTGGCCTCCGCGGCAGAGGCTTCTCCGAACCCCTGAGACCGACTCATCGAAACCCTAGGGTTCAATAGAACCCAGGTTAAGAACCACTGCCCTAGAGCGAAATGGCCCACACATTGTTTATATAACAGCAACGTGCCTCCTGAAGTCAACACAAGCTTGATAGTTCACAAAGGTTTCATTACATATATATATAAAATATATCTCACGTAAGCCTCACTATAATCCTATGCAATGACACGTGCCGGTTTACAGTTATTCTTTAAGCAGTACTGCCTACCAATATCCACCCTCACCTCTCCCTGAGTCCCTGAGTGCACATGTCCCACTTGGACCTTCACTGGACCCCAAGTCTTTCCCCTCACCTTACCCCATCCTCATGTCTAACCATCAAGGATGTCTGTCACTCACACCACTTGGTACTAAGAGCTGGGTTACTGCTGCCGAGCATGTGGGAAATGGTGTATTGGAAGTATCATAATTACTGTATTAGATTGGCTGTGACAGGGGCTGGGCCTTTCTGATAGCCAGGCCAGTAATCTTTTTTTTTTTTTTTTTTTTTAGCACAAGGTTTAGAACAACAGGTCTCTAACCTCTGGTTTAGGTGGGTGTGTGGCTCTGCCCATGCAAGGGACAGCAATGGTCACTAGTGCCCGTCGCACGAGCGTGAGTGGCTCCACTCATACTTTTTCTCTCCTCTTGGAAAGAGAGGAGACGCTATAAGCCTGCTAAACTGCATCTGGCCTGCAAAGTTCAAAATACTGGCTGTGACAGATGAGAAGGGAGGAAAATCAAGGCCGCACTGCTGATTAAACCTAACCGTCGCTAATTGTTTGTTAAGCCAGGGATTTTCAGCTTCGCCAGTTCTCTGAGCTGCTCTCCCTGGCTCGGTTCTGGCCGCGGAGACCTGACCTAACTCCACTGCCTTTCAACCTTTACTGCAGGCTTCACAGGGGAAGAAAGAAATGGCTGGGCCGGGCTTCAGAGGAGCTGCCTGCCCATGGCCGTGACATCCCAGATGGCGGATGTTGACAGGCCTTGGGGTTAAGCCTCCACCTAACTCCTGACACGGGTCTTTCACATGCAGTGGCCACTCCTACAACAAAACAGGCAGGTACGGAACCCCATCACTGCAGACATTAAGCAGTCTAGAGGCCCTGCTCTTGGGAGCGCCTAGAACAGGACTCTGTAAGAGACAGCGAGGGCAATGGGGACAGGTGCAACTTCAACTCTATCAAGAATACTGTTTTCAAGAAGACTGGGCTGACAGAAATTAGGAGACCTGGGTTCTAATATTGACTGTGTGCCCTTAGGCCTGTCATCTCTTCCCCTCTCTTAGCTCTGTTTTCCCATCTGTACAATCATAGATTTATTTTATTTTAAGTGAGAACCCTTTCTTCCAACGACATCATATGTGGAATCTTACAGAAAGTAGGGAAGAGCAACGTTGCTCTGGTTGGAAGGGCGGTAGGGCCTGAATCCTGCCCATTTGTTACCCCCAGTGTAACTCCTTGATTCCCACTGGGCAGGGTTAAAAACCATGGGGGATAGGAGGACAGTCTCATGATCTTCCAGCTCCACAGGAAGGCTGTTGCCTACCACCAAGCTGGGCAGAGTTCCTGGCCCAAAGGGGTTGAGGGTTGCACTTGAGCCACCACCGAAAGAAAGAGCCCCCAAAGTGTCAGTGAGGAGGGAACCAAGCATCCTGGGGCAGGGGAACAGGGGATCATCTCTGTGGATACCACGCAAAGCTAGTGTTATGTCAAAGGCCATAATCCCCACACTGGATCCTCATAAGAGGGGGGTTAATCTAGAAAGCAGAGTCTACAAAGGGGAAAATGAACAAAGTGAGTAATCTACAGAGTAGGCAGTCGCAACAAATTAATCCACAAACAGGATAATCTGTTCGGTAATCTACATAAGTAGAAATCAGCAATGATTATCAGAGAATGAAGCCACCGAAGGCCCTCTCGTCCCCCAAGTGGCCCCCTACCGCACCCAGGGCTCCAAGGCCCTCTGTGGTCCAGCCCCCGCTCACCCTGGTTACTCTGGTTACTCACTCCGCCTCTGTCTCTTCCCCTTGATCCCCCGGCTGCCAGCAGTGAGATGCATCCAGCTCAGAACCAGGGCCACCACACACAGCCCAAGCCGCATAGTCACTCGCCAGCTCCAGGCCCCTGGTAGGAGGGGTGGTCTCTGGGGCGATGGATGCCACAGGGCTCTTGCTAACGCCTCCGGGGCTGGGTCAGCAGCAGGAGGCCCCGGCCTGGGCCGTGTCCCAAATCTACCATAATCTCAGCTGGGGCCCACTTTTCCATCAGCCCATTAGGAGGTCCAGAGAGTTTTTCTCAAAGGCACCTGGAGTGTCACATGGGAGAACTTGTCACTTCAGCAAAGATGCCTCCAAAACCCAACCTGTTGGAGGAGTAGAGAGAAGGATTAATTCTGGGGTACTATAACGCCCCCCAATCTACACCTCCTATACTTCCATGTGGTCTCCTATCCAGGAGACTATGAGAACTCAGAATATTTGAACAAGTTGCCCGCCTGGCACCCTTATAGAAGAGACCTGTTCCCTTTCCTATCTTGCAGAATTCCCTGGGACTAGAGTTGGCTGCCCAAGCAGCTGGAATACAGTCAACCCTCAGACCAAACTTGTGGATCACTGGGAGCCAGTTGGCCCCACCCCTGCCCAATATTGGCCAGCCCTAACTGGAGGTCTTTAGATCTACCCTACAGACTTCATGCTGCAGTATTGTCATGTCTCTTGAAGAGGAGCTCTCTGTCCTTCTGTGAGTGACCCCTCAGCTTTCTTCTTTGGATTCTGAGTCACCCCTGCACCTTTCACCTGTCCTGGAGCTAGAATAGTGGCCCCCAACAAACTGGCAGGCTCTGCGTGGCCCTGTGGGCTTGGCGGGAGAAAAGGAAGTAAGGCTTCCCCGGCCACAGAAACTCTGACACAGCAGGCCTGGCGGGCCTGGCTTTTGTGAGGGGATAAAAGAGGCAGCTATGCCCGCCCTGGTCAGAGACACAGAGAATGGGGATAATCCCCCAGCCCAGTGAGAGCCAGGTCTCTAGACCGCTGGCCTGGTGATGGGGGCAGGGGGAGCTGGTCCCTTCTCAACAGAATGTGTCTGGGAAGTTGGAGCCCAACCTGGGAATTAGAAGACGAAATCCCACTGCATACTCACAGGAACATACACTCCCAACACACAGCAGACGCCGGCCCACGCATGGCCCTGCATACACCCACACTCACACAAGAGCAGGAGGAAACAGGGAGCCTTCAGGAAGCTTTGTAGATGCCAGGGAAGCATCATCCTCCCACCCACTGGTTAGAGGTCTTTGGACAAGTCACTTAGCCTCTCTGAACCTCAGTCTCCTCATCTTTAAAAGGGGGATAGCTATGCCTATTTCAAAAGCTAGTTCTGAGAGTTGGCTGAGTTTTGGATTCCAAGTGAGAAATCTGAATTGCTGGAGTGGAGGTGCCCAGCCCAGCCCCTGTCCCACTCCTTTCCCCTTTTGCCTCTCAGGGAGGCCCTAGGAGAGCCCACCTGCAAGGGAAATAAATCATTATCCCACAGGGGAGCTTAGCACCTCCCTCCTCAGCCTCTCCCACTAGCTTTGAAGGCCAGACACACTCAAGTGGTTAAGCTGCCTGTGAGAAGTGTTTACACAAGGCTGATGGATCCCACCTGGAGCTGCGGCCAGCCGCCACCCCCAATGCCCTGTCAGCTGCCAGCCCCTACCTGCCCCTCCAATACTCCCTGCACGATATGCCATAGCCTTCCCACCCTCCCCAGCCCCCACTATACATTTCCATCACCTTCAGTTAATCAAACTTGGGTCTTCGGCCCCAAGTATATAAAGTCTCAGAGGTTGATCATGACCATGATGGTCAAGGGCATAAACTTCAGAGTCAGACTTCTTGGCTTTAAATGTTGGCTCTCCTACTTCTTAGCTGTTATGTTACCTCAGGCTAGTTTCTTAGCTGGTCTGAGCCTCTGTTTCCTTATCTACAAGAGGGTTTTTTTTTTATATATAACTTACATGAGTTAATACATGAAACTGCTTAGAATGGTGCCTGGCACACAGTGAGAACTCAATATTTGTTGTATTTTCTATGATCAAGACTTCATTTTGTGTCTACATGCCAGTGGTCATCTAAGAAGTAACAGAAACCATTTCTATATCCTCTAGATATGTATCTTAACACTGATCATTGTTATGCAATTTCCATATTTGCATTTATCTCTATCTCTGATCGCCAGGGCCCCAAATTGATCACTCAGAGTGATAGGGTTAATCTGTAATTGCAGCACTTCTCAAACTGAGGTCTGAGGCCGCCAGGCAGACACATTCTCAGGGTACTCTCAGGCCTTCCCCTGGACCAACCCTGGATAAGACCATGTCAGACACTCCTGGTGTTTCACCCCGGGTCTGTGAGACTTTGATCAGTCTCACTGTGGGGTCAGTACTTCTGGGTCCTTGGTGCAGGAAAGGTCCCCTATGAATTTCTGCACTGCCTGTGTCTGCCCTACACGATCCTAGACCTCCAGGGTTAGTGCTCAGCAAAGGTTAGCTCCCTGCCTCTCCCTTCTTCTACTCTCCTCTAAATTCTATGTCCTCCTCCTGCCCTCTAGTCTTCCCAGGTCTTAGCTTTCAGTCCAGCTCTTGCCATGCCCACCCAGTCCTGGGCAGAGGGTCTTATGGCCCATTCCCACCCAATTCACCATCAAGCCAGGATCTCAGCTGGCAAATGGGGAGGAGGATCCAGATCTGAATTTCACTGGAGCAAGTGACACTGGCCTCTGTCTCCATCACTAGATGGGAAGGCTTTCAAGCACTTTGCAAAAATAAATACATATAGCATAAACCCTAAAAGAGACCTAAGAGTTCATTATACCAGAGTACAAGCAACAAATAGGAAGGAAACTGAATGGGTGTGTGTGGTGGGGGAGGGTACTAAAGGGCAGATGCCCCATCTAAGTGGAGCATATGCTGCTCAACTCCGGGTGGGTGTTGATAGGCAGAAACAACAGTTCAATACTGCCAGATCTGATTTTTAAAAAGTTGAGCCCTGGCTGGATAGCTCCATTGGTTAGAGCAGGGGTCCCCAAACTACGACCCAGCCCACGGGCTGTATATGGCCCCTTGAGGCCATTTTTTCGCCCCTGCCTCACTCCCGGAAGGGGCACCTCTTTCATTGGTGGTCAGTGAGAGGAGCACAGGATGCATCCGCATCCATAGTTCCCATTGAAATACTGGTCAGTTTGTTGATTTAAATTTACTTGTTCTTTATTTTAAATATTGTATTTGTTCCCGTTTTGCTTTTTTACTTTAAAATAAGATATGTTCAGTGTGCACAGGGATTTGTTCATAGTTTTTTTTTATAGTCCGGCCCTCCAACGGTCTGAGGGACTGTGAACTGGCCCCTGTGTAAAAAGTTTGGGGACCCCTGGGTTAGAGCATCATCCCAAAGCACAGAGGTGGACAATTCAATACCCGGTTAGGGCACATACAGCAATGGATCGATGTTTATGTCTCCCTCCACCTTCCTCTCTCACTAAAAATCAATAAATAATTGTTTTTAACTTGAAAATTCAATACTTTATGTGAAATCTGATTTTTATAGCTGGGTAGGTCTCAGACTAGGAACCCTGCAACACCAAGCCCCGACTGGTTCCTGCCCTCACCCACCCCACACAAACTTGCAGTGGGTGCGCCTGCGTGCAAACACACACACACACACACACACACACACACATACACACACACACACACAGGACCATGGGGGCTAGGGCTGAGAGGAGATAGGAGCTGATGACTTTCTTTGAAGTAGCTCACCTCACTTCTATTAGTTCCTCCAACTCAGTTCCCTGGCCCCTTGGGCTCTATGGCACAAATGGTTCACTTTTTTAAGGCCCATTACTTTGCCCAGGCTGACCAGCAATGGGAACTGCTGGCGTGAGGGAGGTGTCAGGCATCCATGAAGTGAGGAAGGAGGGCATTTTGTCTCTGCCAGGGGCGAGTGAGGGATTTGCATTCACCATGAACCTGCACCACCTGCCATGTGAAGCCTTCATTTACACCTCAGGGAGGAAAGTAAAAATTTTCCCATTTTACCAGCACTGAGAGGTTTAAGGGTCTTGTGGTTATAACCTACTCAGTGACCAGCCAGTTCACTTACTCAGGACTGGGGATCTGGAGAGTGGGGCAAGGAGTCGGGAGCTGGGGGTGGGAGGAGGGAGGCATGACCCAGATAGAGGACTACACTCAAGTAGGTGGGGAAGGGGCTGGAGGCAGAGGCAGACTTCAGGCGATCAGGCGATCAGGCGGGCTGGAGACCAAGGAGACAAGACGCACGTGCTAGGTGGTTCCAGGAAGGGGAGGAGGGGAGCTAGGGAGGGGGACACTGCTGGGGGTGGAGCTGAGGGCGGGGACTCAGTCCCCCTAGAGGGTTGGAATACCTTTCACCTTCTTGCCTGCAACACTATCAGGATAAATTGGTATTCCGTCCGGGGCCGGACACAGACCCAAAAATGTAAACCATCCACATCATTTCTCATTAGCCCTCCCCGAGACCCGCCGGGTGGAGAGTTTTGGCCGCAGAGTGGGCTGGCGGGTGGGGGCAGAAGAATTGCTGGGCGGGGGGAGTGACCAAGCGCGTGCCTGTCGGACCTGTCCGGATTAGAGTGTCGGCCAGAGAGAGCTAGGTCAGGTGTTGCCACCCCACCCTCTCACCCCCCAAAACCCCGCGCAGCAGGGAAGGCTGCTTCTCATCCCTCCATCACCGCTCCAGCGTTTAAATTCTTCCCTTCCACCATCTCGGAGAGGCCCGACAGGTGCAGGGGGAGGGGAGGCGGACCTGAAGTCCCCGTGACTGTCCCCCAGAATCTAAGAGTACCAAGAGCCCGAGAACCCCGTTTTACAAGAAAACTCCTGCACCCAAATGAGGGAACCCAAACTCTGCCTTTGCCCTCTTGGGAGTGAGAAGGAAACACACAAGCGTCCACCTCTCCTCAACCAAGCAATGCCATCCCATCCTCGGCGCTCGATCCCGCAGGTCCCTGAGCCGCGGCACCTCTCAGTGCAAGGGGGCCGCCACGCACGCCGCCTGCCACGTCGGACCCGGGCCGAGCTGCGGGACTGGGGTGCGGGTAACCAGGGGCCGTGGGACTCGGGGGAATCCGAGGTGATGAGGCCAGGAATCAGAGCCTCAGGATCGGGGTGGTGTGGAATAAGGCCAGCGAACTTGGGATATTCAGAACTACGAGTGAAGACGATCATCGAAGCTGCGGGATTGAGGGGAACCAGAGGCAGCAACCGAGAAGGGGCTGCCCATTGGCTTGCGGGATGCCCCTGGGGCAGCAGGATTTGCAGGAGAGGTTCCAAGTGGTGCCCTTTCCCGCCCTCGTGGACCGGAGAGCAGCCAGAGAAGTCCTCTTTCTCTCGCTGTCTACCCCCCGCACTCAGCTCGGCCAAGCCCCGACGGGAGGGCCCGCGGCGCTCCGGGTCCAGGAGAAAGGGGCGCCAGGGAGGAGGACAGGACAGAACAGGGGAGACTCACCTCCGCGCTGCCAGACGCGGCGGGGCAGACCCGGCAGGGGAGAGGGCGCGGCCCGCTCACCCGCCCGCCGCAGGACTGTCCTGGGCGCCGGGCTCTCCCGCGCTCCGCCCGCGGGTTCCCAAATTGCTCAATCCGTGAGCGGCTCACGCCCTCTGTGGCCAGCGCCCCACCAGGCGCATCGGTCCTCTGGGGTGGCGCGGGGCAGCCCTCGCTCTCCCCAGTGCCCGGCTTGGTGGTCCGCTCCCCGCTCTCCGCCCCGTGCTTGCGCTCCCCGTCTCAACTCCGCTCGGCCGTAGCTCCCAGCCAGGAGAGGGGCCAGTCCTTTGCTCTCACGAGGGAGGGAATCCCCCCCTTTGCAGTCCCACCCCCGAGCCGGCCCCCCTTCTCGGGATCCGCAGCAAAAAACGGACTGGAGCGCCAGGCCCGGGAGTCCGTAGCCCCCTCCCGCACGCCCTTCCCCGCAGCTGGGGCGATGGGCTCGGAGCGCAGGACTGGCAGCCGCACGCGTACTCTGGACCCTGGCGCAGACCCTCTGCCCCTGTGCCTTCCCTCCCCTCCGCCCCGCACCCCGGGATGCCACATGCCAGAGCAGGGGCTGGAGTTCCAGGCATCCTGGGGTCGGAACAGGACGGAGGAGTCTCTCAAAACCTCAGTTTCCCTATATGGATCCTAGCAAGTGACAAGGAACAAGCTCAACAGGGTCTGTAGTCCTGGCCACGCCCTCCTCTTCTCAAGGTCAAGTCTTCAGAGCATCTTCCCAGTTCAGAGAAAACATGAAGCTATAGGATCTCTAGAACCCAGGTGAGGACCCTTCCACAGGGAACTCTGAACTCGGTGCAGTAAAATGAGGGAGACTTTGAAGCAAAATCTAGATTCAAATCCCTGCTCCATCACTTAC
Organism: Rhynchonycteris naso; assembly: GCA_037038555.1. NCBI lineage: Eukaryota > Metazoa > Chordata > Mammalia > Chiroptera > Emballonuridae > Rhynchonycteris > Rhynchonycteris naso. The sequence continues at coordinate 209,220,137 of CM072997.1, read as the reverse complement.
CAGCTGTGTGGCCATGCTGACGTTACTCGACCTCTCTGAGTCTCAGGGTTGTTATCTGTTTTGAGGGTTCAAATCATTTATTGAATGGTAGGGGCTCAATAAATGATTGTGGAAATGGTCCTGAAGGACTGCAAACACCTGCAGTGACCCAGATGATGTTGAAGTCAAGTCTGACGAAGGGAGGCAGGGAGACTCATTTTTAGGATGGAGCCTAGCCGTTCTCCAGCTTAGTTTTAGATGGGGTAAAGGAAAGTGGGCTAAAACTGTAGTTAGCAGGAGTTAAGTTAGAGCAGAAAAGCTATTCTGATTGTGGCAGTGGGTGGGGGTGGGGTGGTGGGTAATGAAGACAGGCTGTGGAATCTCCTCAGGAGAGGAGGGGGCAACTCTGACTATTGAGAAAAGAGCCCAGGGTCTTTTACAGTGACAAGAGACCAGATGGAATGACCCCTGGTGTCTCCTGATGACCATGGAACAAGGACAGTGGATGGGCAGAGAAAGTGGAGCAGTTGGGTCCCAAATGCCCTGTGACTGGGCTCAGTTAGCCAGAGCATTGCCAAGTTTGCAAGAGGCAAACAGCCACTTCCAAGCTGGTCCTGGACCCCTCTGCCTGCCACTGCGACCTCTCCTCTCTCCCCTCTCTCCTCTGCCCTGAGCCTTCCCTGTGTCTCACCGGCCCTTGGCTCAGCTCCCTGCCTAATCAAACAGCCCCAAATGCTGAAAACTCAATGTTTATTTTATTTTATTTTTTTACACACTTGCATAATTCCCCGACAAACCACGCCAGGCGTTGGGCTTTTTGTTTGGTTTTATTTTGTTGCATTTAGTGAAAAAGAGAGAGAGAGAGAGAGAGAGAGAGAGAGGAGAGAAGAACTAACACAAACCACCCAGCCCTAGAAGCTGTCTTAGGCCAGGCAGTGGGCTCAGGTTTCCTGCCTGAGGAAAACTCTGTGGGAGTTGTGGGGGCCTCACTACTGGGCTCAGGAATGAGTGAGAAAGGGAGGAAAGCCACCTGGGTCAGAGAAGATAATGAATTAGAACCATGTGACAGCCATGGATGAATAATAAGGAGCATTTCTTGTGCACCTAATACATGCCAAGCCCTGTGCTTGTGTATATATTCTGTTACCTAATTTTGCAACCATTTTGCTTTCTTTTTCTCTTTTTCTTATAAATGTGGATTCTGAGCCTCATAGAAGTCAAGTGATTTGCTCAGAGACATGTGACCTGAAAGTGGCTAGCCCAGTTCCCATTACGCTAAAAGACCTGTAGTTTCCCTGAGAGAACTATGTTGCCCTGAGTTTGCATGTGCTGTTTAATCTGCCTGGCAATGCTTTTTTCTCTGACCCTTCTCTTATCATCCTTCAAAATGCCTATAAGAAGTTTTACCCGGCTAGCTTGTACATCAGCCCTGGGACCTTCTGTAGACTGTACTTGTCACTGACCTGTGATTGTCCCTCCCACTACGATGTGAGTCCTTAAGGGCAAGGACTGTACCTAATCTATCCTTATGATCTCAGCACCATGGACATTCTTATTTGATGTTTCCTGAACTAAAGCCTAAGGCTGCCAGGACTGTACTTTTTATAAGTCCTTTAAGCTTATTCAAATGATGTTTCAAGTTACTGTCACTCCTCACCCAGACCAAGATCATTGTTCTCATTAGAAGACCAAAAATCAGTGGACCAGACCAGGGGAGTAGCTCCCAGAGATCATTAAAGTTTGTATACTTTCTGTTATTCTTTATCAGGAAAAAACTATTCTACCACCTGCCACTAAGGTTAGCTTAGACCAGTCAGGATTCACCTGCATTTTGCGGGGAAGGGTGTTCACAGACAAAAGCACAAGTCCCGCAGCACTGAAGAAGGGAAACAGGCTTCTGGGTAGGCAACCAACTGTGCTTCTGATCATCACTGTTACTCAAAGAAAAGCGGACTTTGTTATTGTCCATTTCTCACAAACCCCCCTACGAGGAGTCTCTGTGGCCCTATTGTTCTCTGAGGTCTGTGGTTGTCTCTTTTATGGAGGCAACATGGGATAGTGGGGGAGTGCATGGAAACTGCAGTTAGCTCTGAGTTCAAAACTCATCTCTGCCACTGACAAGCTCAGTGTCCTTGCGCAAGTGATTTCGCCTCAGTTTCCTCATCTGTAAAATGGATATCGTAACAATATCTACCCTCCTACTGTTCTTATGAGTATAACATAGATAATGCATTTGAAGAGCTTAAGGCAGTCCTAGGAATTATAGTGAGTACTTAGTACATGCTGCTTAATTTGCTATAATTTTGTCCTTTCATTCATTAACTGTTCACAGAGTGCTATTGTATGCCAGGGAACAGGCAGGGAATAGAGGAGAGAATGAATGTCATACTGTCTGTTTGCCTAAGGAGCTCCTGGCCCAGTGGAAGAGCAGACTCATGAGACAAGACAGATGAGGGAGGGTGACAGCACAAAGGAAGAGGTGATCACGGCTCCTCTGGGGAGTCAGAGAAATTCTCCAAGGAGATGCTTGAAAGACTTGTTGGCATTTTCCAGGTGCACAAAATGAAACAGGCATTCCAGGCAAAGGGAATGACATGTGCAAAGGCCCAGAGGCAAGATGCATCATGGGGTCCTTAGGGCTCTAAGTAGATCTGGTTTGTGGGGATCTAAGATGAGAGAGGTGGGGAGGAGGGCAGCACCTGAGATCCTTCCAGAAGGACATCAACTACCAGGCTGAAGAGCAGGGGCTTTACCCGCAGACAACCCCTTGGGGGTTCTGAAGTTGGTGAGAAACAGGGTTGGAGTTGTGCTTCAGAAGATGTGTCATGCCAGGAAGCTCCTGTGAAGGCTGAGTTGATGGGGAGAGACCAAAAGCAAAGCGGGAGGACCCACGGTGAGAGAGGGGATGGGGGGTCTTTCACAAGAGCATTGCTCTGCTCTCCCCTCCTCTCTCTCAGCCTCCCTTCCAGAGTCCAGCGGAGTCAGCTGGGAACCCACTTCACCATAAACACACCCTCTCAGCCTGACCTGTGGTGGCGCAGTGGATAAAGCGTCGACCTGGGAACACTGAGGTCGCCAGTTCAAAACCCTGCACTGGTCTGGTCAAGGCACATATGGGAGTTGATGCTTCCAGCTCCTCCCCCCTTTCTCTCTTTCTTTCTCTCTCTCTCTCACTCTGTGTCTCCTCTCTAAAATGAATAAAATAAAAGGAAGTTAAACACACCCTCTCAGATTCTCCACCTGTGCGATGGCAGGAGCTTGGGCTCCCCTCACACACACATGGGGGAAAGCAACCCTCACCTGGCAGGGTCTGGAAAACCACTCCTTCTCTGATGGGAGACGTGAGCCCCTTACCCTGTCACCTTCCCTCCATGGCCCTCCCTTCACCATCCTGCTGATGCTTCCCTCCTCTCCTCCCCTTGGGGACCTGCCAAGTGGCCTTTGGTGACTTCTTTGCTCATACAGGACTCTGACATCTGTCTCAAGGTCCTCTTCTCCATCACAGGCTCCAGCATCATCTTGGGGACCTCATTCTCCATGTCAGCGCCACTCCCAGTATCACTGATACTCTTGTCCACTCACCCTCCCAGCCACACGGCCACTGCCTCTTGGCCTCATTCAAAGTGCTCTATCCCTGGGGTCATAGACTTTAAGATCCCCAGACCCCCAGATGCCCCCAAGAACCTCCATTTGCTCCCAATCTCTTGCTTTCTTCTTTCTAATTCAGATACTTGACATTTCAACCACTTGATAATGATTTCCACACTGGCCTTGCTTCAGCAGCTCAACCACCCTGCCAACCCTCTGTATCTTTCTGCTGAGTTCTGCAGGACAGTCCTCCAGCTACCTGGGACAGTGCCACCACGCATTCACAGCCAGCTTCAACTGGGCCCTCAGCCACTGGGGTTGATCCCTCCAGCCACCCAGGCCCCACCCCCATCGAGACAGCTGAGATGGCCAAGAGTGACTTCTATTCCTTCCCCTAAAACTAAACTCGTGATCCCTACCCAGAACCTCTTTCTCCCAAGATTTCCCCCTTCTTGGTAAACAGCAGTGAACCTGATAAACAGGAAACTGGGAGTTGTTTTTCGTTCTTCCCCCTCTCTCACCTCCCATATCCACTCCACTGGCAAACTCTGTTGGACCATCGTAAACCCATCTACTGCTCACCTTGCTGCTACCGCTGTACCCTATCATCGCTGCTTACCTGGGTGATTGCTAGTGTCCCTGACTGGTTCATCCACTTCCACTCTATCCCCCACCAGCACAAGCTTCACACAGTAGCCAGGGAGAACTTTAAAATTACAAAGCGGGTCCCATCACTCATTCCCTGCTTAAACCTTCCAGTGATTTTCCATCGCACTTCCAGTGAAATCCAAACACCATCCCTTATAAGGCCACATCCCTCCGGCTTCATTTATTGCCTCTCTCGGCTTCAGTCTTAGTGGGTTTTTTTCAATTCTTTGAGAATTCTAAACTCATTCTTGACTCAGGGCCTTTGCACAGGTCCCCTGCCTGCTCACCCTTCCCAGGGATCTTCAGGGGGCAGCTTCCTTCTGATCTCATCTTGTCCACCATTTTGTCAGAAGGGCCTTTCCCAACCTCTTTCATCTAAGTTTCCCATCACTCACTATCACATATACCTTTCTGTTTTATCGGACGTTTTATTGTGTAATCACTTACTTGCTTGTACACCTCTTGGACTCGAGTTCCTGGTGCTTGCATGTGAAAAGGTCCTTTTTCCTTCCACTGTCCTCACTCTCACTACATGGCCCATTGCTGAGGTCACCAACAACCTTCTAATCATTGTGTTTATTTGTCTTCCTCCTTCTCTGAATCTCTGCAACTCTTTTTTTTTTTTTTACAGGGACAGAGAGAGAGTCAGAAAGAGGGATAGATAGAGACAGACAGACAGGAATGGAGAGAGGTGAGAAGCATCAATCATTAGTTTTTCGTTGCCGTTGTGACACCATAGTTGTTCATTGATTGCTCTCTCACATGTGCCTTGATCGCAGGCCTTCAGCAGACCGAGCAACCCCTTGCTGGAGCCAGCGACATTGGGTCCAAGCTGACAAGCTTTTGCTCAAGTCGGATGGGCCCGTGCTCAAGCTGGCGAGCTGGGGGGGGGGGAGTGTGTCTCGAACCTGGGTCTTCCGCATCCCAGTTCTACACTCTATCCACTGCGCCACCACCTGGTCAGGCTGAATCTCTGCAACTCTTAACATCACATCCTTCTTGGAACACTTTGCTCCACTGTCCTGATTCCTGTTCCTTGTCCCTCTGCCCACCTCTCTTCTTGGCCCTTAACTGTGGGGAAGCCCAACGTCATTTCTGGCCTTTTGCCCTTCTCTTCAACCATGAAATATTAGTGTCTTATAGTATGTACAATGGTTAATTTTAAGTTTCAACTTGGCTAGGTCATGGTACAGACATTATTCCAGATGTTTCTGTAAAGGTATTTTTCAAAGATGAGATTAACATTTAAATTGGTGGACTTTAAGTAAAGCAGATTACTCTCCATAATGTGGGTGGGCCTCACACAATCAGTTGAAGGCCTTAACACAACAAAGACTGAGTTCCTATAAGGAAAGGGGAATTCTGCCAGCAGATGGCCTTTGGACTCAAATGCAACACCAACTCTTCCCTAGGTGTCCAGCCTGCTGGCCTACCCTGCAGATTTTGCAGTTCCTATGCTTCTACAATCATTTGAGCCAGTTCCTTAAAATATACACACACTACTGGTTCTGTTTCTCTGAAGGATTCTAATACAGTGTTAACTAAATGTTAACTAAAAATCTCCTCAGTTCTTTTCCTTAATGAGATTTTTCTCACAGATAGAAGCAGATTGGGCCTGACAGTTAAGACACCCAGATTCTAGTCCCAGATCTGCCACTTGCTGGCTGGATTGGCATAGCCAAGTCCCTCGATGTTTCTAAACTTGTTCTCCCCTACTCCTTCCCATCTCAATAAATAGCATCTCCAACCATCCAACTGCTTGAGGTAAATGCCATGAGTTTTTATTCTTGGCTGGCATCTTTCCTTTACTCCCTACATTTGATCCACCAGCAAGATATTTTTCTTCTGCCTCCAAAGGGTATCTGAATCCAGGAATTGGGTTCCATCCCCTCTGCCATCACCCTGCTCCAAGCAATGTTATCACCTACCCGGTTTCCTGGCTTCCCTTTTGACTTTTAAAAAATATAAATCATATCATAACACTTGTATTAATTTCCTATTGCTGCTGTAACAACTTACCACAAAATCAATGGCTTAAAATAACACAAGTTTGCCTGACCAGGCAGTGGTGCAGTGGATGGAGCATTGGACTGAGATGCGGGGGATCCAGGTTTGAGACCCCGAGGTCGCCAGCTTGAGTGCAGGCTCACCCAACGTCTCTGGCTTGAGTAAGAGGTTACTCAGTCTGCTGAAGGCCCATGGTCAAGGCACATATGAGAAAGCAATCAATGAACAACTAAGGTGTCGCAATGAAAACTGATGATTGATGCTTCTCATCTCTTTCCATTCCTGTCTGTCTGTCCCTGTCATCCCTCTCTCTGAGTCTCTCTCTGTCCCTGTAAATAATAATAATAATAAAAATAAATAAAATAACACAACTTTATCACCTTACAATTCTAGAGGTCCAAAGTCTACAATGGGTTATTAGGGCTGCATTCCTTCTGGAGGCTCTGGAGAGGCTCAGGTTCATTGCCGTTGCCACCTTCTAGAGGCTACCCACATTTCTTGGCTGATGGCCCCATCACTTTGACTTTTGCTTCTATCATCACGTCTTCTTCTCTGACTCTGATCCTCCTGCCTCCCTTTCTTAAGGACCTTTTTGATGACACCAGACCCACTTGGATGATCCAAGATAATCTCTACATCACGAGATCCTTAACTTAATCACAGCTGCAAAATCCCTTTTGTCATATTCAAAAGTTTTGGGGCTCCAGAAGTAGATATTTGGGGGGAAGGCTGTCCAGAAAAACACTTTTAAATCCTATCATTGCACCTAGACTTAAAGGCAAACATTTCCCCTGGTTCACAAAACCCTTGATGGTGGTTGCCTACTCTGCCCAAGGTGGTCCCCTCACTGTCCCCTGAGTGCACCAAACCCAATTCTGCCTTTCTCTTGCTTTTCCTGCTGTCTTGTGGCCTGCCTCTTCTTGTCATTTAGGTCTCAGTTCAAATGTCACCTCCTCAGAGAGGCTTGTCTAAAGTAGCTCTCATGGGCCATTTTGTATGATTTTTTTATAGCACTTTATTTCTGCCAGATGTCTTCTTGTTTATTATTTATTTGTTTGTGGTCCATGTCCCCATTAGAAAATAGGCATCTTCAAAGCTCGGACTTAGTCTCGGTGTATCCCCAGCACTGGAACTCAACTAGCAGCATTGTTGAATGCATCAGTGAACTTCAGTTTTCTCATTTTCCCAGTGGGTAGAACACCTTTTGTCTTATCAGGCTACTTTGAGGAGTAAATGAGATAATGATAATAACCATTTCTTGTTGCCAGTAGAGTCAAACCCTTCACTAGGGACTTTACACTGAAGGTAGAATGTTCATGTCTTTTTCATTTTTTTTTTTTTTGAGAGAGGCATATTGTCACATGCAGCACCTCATTTGGATGTGTCTGGAGTCTTGGAAGCTTGACTATCCTACGTTCTCCTACAAATGAACCTTGAGAGCCTGTTTGGAGGTTCTAGCAGGGGAGCACAGCTACTCGTATACCCTTGACCAAAGAACGCTCCTTTCACCCATTGGGGAAGGTCATCCTCTTCGATCAACTGAGCGACTGAGCGCACAGCTTCGGAGGGACTCACAAGGAGCAGTGAGTGAGGTAGGAGACACCTGCCTAGCCAGCCAGATCAGCTGAATCCATGCTGGTGATCACTGGCGTGACAGATGTTGCAGCCAGAGCGCCCTCACATACTCCTTTTTTTTTCTTTTTCAGAGAGACAGGAAGGGGGAAGGGAGAGAGAGACAGAGATCAATCTTGTTGTTTCACTTATTTATTCATTGGTTGTATGTGCCTTGACCAGGGAATCAAACCCACAACCTTGGCATATCAGGACGATGCTCCAACCAACTGAGCTACTGGCCAGGGCTAGCATGTTCATGTCTTAATTCAAGGTCTTCAGTGGCAAAACAAACAAATAAGCAAAGAAAAAACAACAACAACAGAAATTCCCTCAAGCCAGCTCAAGGAGAAGGAGGTTTATTGAAATGCTACAACCCATAATCTGATCAGGACCCAGGAGAGGAATCAAAATGCAGGTGAGCTGAGCTGCTTCCTGGAACCAGAAATGTGACAGTTATTCTCCGTCTCTCCCAGTCACCACTCCTGTTTATGCACCTGTGCCTTCTCTCTGGAGACCAGCTTCTTCTGTCTCCATGTGGCCACTCATGGCCCAACATAGCCTCCACTCTCTGTGACCGTACCTCATGACTTCCTAGGGCTCGCTTCTGTCTCTCAGCATCCCACGCCACTCCAGCGAGAGAGTGTGCAATTGGCCCAAATCAAGTCTACTGTCAAGCCCTGATGCAATCACCTGTGGGCGGGATGATGAGGTCAGAGGGCACATGGGACTGCCTGGGAAATTAGAATCGCCCTTCACTCCTTCCATTGTGGTAGAATTCCTTCCTTCCAGGTTGGCTTCTTTTTAACAATGATGTCACTCACCACATACAGTCTATATCATGTGTCATTTTGTTAGTATTGGGCTTTGTCATAAAGGTCTTCTTTTATTTTTTTTATAAAGGTCTTTTGAAGTACTATTTTGAATGGCTTCTGTAGGTAAAGCGGTGAATATAACAACATATATTTACCCCTCCTTCACTGTGAGACCCTAGGGTGAGTTTTTCCCCTCATAAAGTATGCACAATGGACATCATGATTCCACAGGCTCTGCTACTGACTGGACAGTTAGTTTATTACATTTCACTTTATTGCATTTCACAAATATTGCTTATTTATTTATTTTACAAATTGAAGGTAATGTCTGGCCTGTGGTGGCACAGTGGATAGAATGTGGACCCGGAACACTGAGGTCACCAGTTCAAAACCCTGGGCTTGCCTGGTCAGCAGACATACAACATACAAGCAAGCAAAAAACGACTAACGTGATGCAACTACAAGTTGATACTTCTCGTTCCCCGCCCCTTCTTCTCTCTATAAAATAATAAATAAAATCTTTAAAAAACAAAATTAAAGGTAAGACCCTCCACCAACAGAAAGATCACGACTCATTAAAGGCTCAGGTGATGGTTAGCATCTTTTAGAAATAAAGTGTTTTGTTTTTTTTTCCCCAGGAACAGAGAGAGGAATAGATAGGGACAGACAGACAGGAACAGAGAGAGGTGAGAAGCATCAATCATTAGTTTTTCGTTGCCATTGCGACACCTTAGTTGTTCATTGATTACTTTCTCACATGTGCCTTGACCGCGAGCCTTGCTGGAGCCAGTGACCTTGGGTCCAAGCTGACGAGCTTTTGCTCAAGCCAGATGGGCCCACGCTCAAGCTGGTGAGGTCAGGATCCCGAACCCAGGTCTTCCGCATCCCAGTCCGACACTCTATCCACTGCGCCACAGCCTGGCCAGGCGAAATAAAGTGTTTTTTAATTAAAGTCTGTATACTTTTAAAAACATAATGCTATTGCACACTTAATAGACTATAGTGTAGTGTAAGCCTGACTTTCAGGTGCACTGGGAAGCCAAACAATTTCCTTGACTCGCTTTGTTGAGATATCGCTTTATAGAGGCAGTCTGAAGCCAAAGCCACATTATCTCCGAGGTCTGCCTGTACCTGCTGTTTCTCTTAGTGCTCACGACAATGCTGTGAGCTGGATACCATTATCCTTGTTGTGCAGACAAGGAAATAGGGCATGACCACTTAGGCAGTCCCCCTGAGGTGTCACAGCCACTAAGGACACACTCTGGGTTTGAATTCACGTGTGTGAACCACCACCTGGCTCAACTATGCCAGTTAGTGCTGTAGACATGCTTCTTTGTGCCCCGCTGGTGTGAGTGCCTTTAATTCTCTGCAGCTAAGCTGCCTACCTGCTTTCCAGCCCCCAGAGGGTGCCTCAGAAATACTGAACTAAGGAATGAAAGAGGTGGTGCTGTTTGAGGTCGCCTTTTCTTTTTTCTTTCTTTCCTTTTTACAAAAAAGATTTTATTTATTCATTTTAGAGAGAAGAGAGAGAGAGAAGGGGGGAGGAGCAGAAAGTATCAACTCCCATATGTGCCTTGACCAGGCAAGCCTGGGGTTTCGAACTGGCAACTTCAGCGTTCCAGGTCGATGCTTTATCTACTGCACCACCACAGGCCAGGTCTGAGGTCACCTTTTCATTATGATGTCATCTACACTGGATATTCTCTGAAAGAAAAAATAAATTTGGCTTTGACCAGCTTGTTCTGTTGGTTAGAGCGTTGCCCGAATACACCACTGTTGTGGGTTTAATCCCCAGTCAGGGCACATGCAAGAATCAACCAATGAATGCATGAATAAGTAGAACAACAGATTGATATTTCTCTCTCTCCCTTCCTCTCTCTCTCTAAAATCAATAGAAATATTTTTTAAAGATTAAAAAGTAGCTTTACTAATTTGATAGATGTCCTTACTTTAATTTGCCTTTCTTCGATAATTGATAAGATGGAATAACTTTTACAAATGTCTACCAATAAACATTTATAATTTGTCTCCTGTGAATTTTGTATTCATATCATCTACTCATTAATCTACCGGGGTCTTGTAGGTATTTTCCTCTTAAGTTGTATGCAATAGTTACTTGGCAAGAGTTGTAATTATTTGCTTGTCATATTCATTGCAACTTATCTCCCCTAGCCCATTGTCAACCTGTTACATCATTTGCCCAGCAGGGCTCGTGAGTGTGTGTCCATTCTCCTGGTTAGATCATAACTCTCCCAAGGCAGGCAGCAGCTGGACCTCAGTCCCTCCCTGGACCCCTCAGATCCTCATCAGGGCCTGAGCACAAAGCACGTTTCAAATAAACTGTACTTCAGGATGACACAACATTGAGTGTGCTTCGTGGACACTCTTCCTTCTTTTGATCAAAGGCTCCCCCACAGGGAAGGTACTACTATTTCCAGTTTTCTGGTGAGGAAACAGAGACAGAGTAGCTAAGTGACTCGCTGATGAGTACAGCCTCAGCCTGGATCTGAACTCAAGTTGTCTGACTCCCCATGCTCCTCTGTCACATTGTGATGCGGGAGAGCACAGTTCAGGGACAAGCAGCACACACTGGCCCCAAACCCCTCTTTTCCATGGGGTTGGACTGCAGGGCCCACAGCTGGTCGCATGGGTTGGCAGAGCAGAAAGGGCATTGGGAAGCCCCTGGCCGTCAGCTCTTCTCCACCTATTGAGGAGGAAACCAGACCCAGGAAGGAGAGGTGACTTGCCCAAGGTCACGCTTACAGACAAGAACCAAGTGTCCCAACCTTGGTGAAGGTCTTACTCATTCACTCACCCATTTCATTTACTCAGTATCAAGCTCTTATGATGTATCAAGTTCTAAACTAAAACAACAAAAGGAACTAGAGAACAATGACAAACAAGAGGGACTTGATTGCTGCCCTTGAGGGCAGCCCAGAGGAGGGGAGGGACCAGTACTGCAGCAATTACAATTCGGAGGAATGATGCTCCCTTTGAGAGGAACTGAAGGCAATGGGAACCCTGAGCGAAGGTGGACAAGCCACAAACTTTCCAGGAGAAATTGACTGTTGGCTGGGACCAGAGAGCACAGGCGGATCTGCTGTGTGACCTTAAGCAAGTCACTGAAACTCTATGAGTCTCAGGTGAAGATAATAGAACATGGAGCTAATAATTACACCAGCCTCATAGAGTTCTGAGAGAATGACAGGTACAATTCCTTTAGCCAACATGTTATTGAGTGCCTACCATGTGCCAGGCACTGTGCTGGGCACTTGGATTATAACAGTGAACAAAGCAGAACATCTCTGCGCTCACAGTTACACATTGGTATACACACACTCACATGTGTGTTGTCCTGACACGATGCCTAGCAGACCGCAGATGCGCAATAAGTGTTTACTCCTTATTCTCTCCTCCTGTCTGATATTACTTTGTGGGTGAGGATCAAGGCGAGAGTCCCTCCCCTCTCCCCCTTTCCTCCCTCCACAGCTCTTGACTGCAGCCCACAGACCTGCAGGAGCCTCCTCCAGGGGTAGGGAGGGGGTAGGTACAGGACTACAAACCCTGCACAGGTGCAATAGTTAAAAGCATAGTAAGAATTAGCAAGAGCTGCCCTTGGCTTCGGCATGGGGGAGGAGAACAAAGGCTTATGTTCCGAATGCCTCCTTTGTGGCTGGCAGGAGAGATCCCTATTGGAAGGCACTGAGCAGCTCTAAGCACCATCAGCCTGCCACCTGCCACTAGGCAGCACCCCTGCTTCCCCAAGGGCCTGTGGTCTTTAGGATGTAGGAGAGTTGACAGGAAACCTGGAAGAGCAGGGAAGACTCCCTGGGAAGCCTCTTCTTCATCCAGGAAGGAGCCCCCTCCTATGGAGGTGGAAGCCAAACTTGGGAGTGTTGGCCGAAGGAGGGACTACCCAAGGGTGCAGCCTGCCCTGCGGTGGAGACAGGTCACCTGACTTTAGCACTGGGTCAGCAAGCTTTCATGGAGCCCCTCGTCAGTCAGGCTCAGGTCCTCTGTGGCCACCCTCTCCACGGGCTCTCACCACAGAGCCTGTATCCTCCCATTTTCAGGGAAGCAAACCAAAGCTCAGAGAGGGTAAATGCTTTGTCCTAAATCACAGAGCAACTTAGCCGCTGAGAGCGCAGGTCTGTTCTGACTCTGAACAGAGGAGAGAAGGAGGAAGCCCCAGTTTGTCAAAGAGCCCAGGGTTCAAGCAGGTAAGAGAGGGGAGCTGGGGAACTTGGGCACCTGTGGCAGCAGGGCTCTGACTGAGGCCCCCCTAGCCCCCCCCCACTGAGGTGGCTGTTGGGGCGGGGGCACCCCAACTGCCCTGGGATCACTGAGATCTAACAAGGACAACCCCTCCTCCCGACTGTTTTGGGGTCTGAGAGGGGGATGTGGGACTGTGACTTGTAGACACACTGTCATAGATGCAGAGCCTGGAGGGTCAGCTGTGGGGAAAGCAGAGGCATGCTGGGCCCTGGGCACCCTTCTCCTTGCTCCCTGTCCTCAGGCTGCCCAGCCCCATGGCAGTCCACCACCATGCCCATCCTCCTGCGGGCTCTGGGAGCCTAGTGGAGGGGTCGGTTAAGCTTGCCTGGAGCACCCCAAACAGGGGAGGTCCTGGGTCAGTATGACAAAGCCATGATTGAAACCATCTGTGGTTAGTGGGAACTGAAGAGGTGAGAGGATGTGGGGCTCTTTTTTCAAAGTCCATGGCCTAGGTCTGGGGCCGGGGTAGGTGCCAACCAATGGACGCTCTGGGCAGAGGAGTCATCACCCTGACCCTGCTGATTTGCCCCGCCCAGAGCCTCCCTTTCACTCAGAGCTTCTCAAGAGCTCCTCCAGAGGTTGGTGACTCAGGTGGACACTGCCTGGCACCTCTCCAGGTGCTTGTCATCTCCTCGCCCTCCCCAGCCCTGGCCCTAGAGAAGCTGGGGCGAGGCTGACTTGCTTCCTCCATCCCCAGCCCAGCCAATCCAGCCCTGGCCGCAGGAACGCAGACCTGCCCCATTTCCATTGGTCTTCAACCCTCCGCCCAGGTATTCCAGTGTGTAGAGTGGGGTGTGAATGTGTGAATGAGCTGAGAGAGGGGTAGTGCAAGTACAACTATGCACTGTGGTGGTGAGCATGTGTTAAGAAGTGTGTAAGCAGGAGGTTTTGTTTCTGAGCACACGTGCATTTGTTTCCATGTGTGTGTTGGACTAGGTGGCTAGGCACACGTGTGTGCAGCTGTACACATCTGTAAGGGGGGGCGTTAAGAATCACAGAACCGCCTGACCTGTGGTGGCGCAGTGGATAAAGCGTCGACCTGGGAACACTGAGGTCGCCAGTTCAAAACCCTGCACTGGTTCAGTCAAGGCATATATGGGAGTTGATGCTTCTAGCTCCTCCCCCCTTTCTCTCTCTCTCTCTCTCTCTCTCTCTCTCTCTCTCTCTCTCTCTCCTTTCTAAAAAATGAATAAAAAAAAAAAAGAGCCTTACCAGTGGTGGCGTGGTGGATAAAGCGTCGACCTGGGAACACTGAGGTCGCCAGTTCAGAACCCTGCACTGGTCTGGTCAGGGCACATATAGGAGTTGATGCTTCCAGCTCCTCCTCTCTCTCTCTCTCACTCTCTCTCTCACTCTCTCTCTCACTCTGTGTCTCCTCTCTAAAATGAATAAATAAAAAGAATATTAAAAAAAAAAAGAATCACAGAACCTCAAGGTTTTCCAGAACCCAGAGATGTTTCAGTCCCACCCTGTGCCCATGGAACAAATATGTATATAGGGGAAGTAGGGAATAGTGACAGGAACAATGGCCAGGTGTCAGGCCAGGTGCTTGCACACTGATTTTAACCAGCAAGATAGCCCCATGAAGGTGACAAACCCAATCGAGACTCAAAGAACCAGAGCAAGGTCATAGGACTTAGGTCAGGGTCTAGACTGGAACCCAATCTACAGACCACCTTCAGTGCTGTGAGGCTCACCTGTGGCCTGTAAGGTGTTCAGAGAGTGGAGGACCTGGGGAAGGGGTTGTGAGTCCCCACAAGGGACAGATGCAGGAGGCATGTAGGCACGAGGCTGTGCACACAGGGGTGCTTGTATCTGCTGGGGGTACAGGCGTACCTGGGAGACACTACCGGTCAGTTCCTGACCACCGCAATGAAGTGAGTATCGCAATAAAGCCAGTTGTAATCTTTGGCTGGTGGAAGGGCTTGCCTTTGATTTGTAAAAAATGTATCATCCGTGAAGCATGATAAAGCAACATGCAATGAAATGAGGTGTGCCTGTGTTAGGGTTCGAGCACATCTGTGGAAGCCAAGGCAAGCTTGGGAGTGTGTGCACCCATGTGTGGTGGAGAGAAAGTGTGAGGGTGGGTGAGGCTAAGGAGTGAATTGGTAGGGTCCGTTGGGGGACGTGGGAGAAGAGAGAGGGGACAGGGACGTGCGGGTCCATGTATTGGACTGAGGGTGTGCGAAATGCATCGAGCTGTCCTTTTTTCTTTCTCTTTTCTGACTTCAACCAGGAACAGATGTTTGAGCAGGCTAACGAATTGGAAACATCTGAAACAACTGTGCGAGCTAAAGTATAATAAATAGACCTTTCATCACATTCCCTGGAAGGGGGTCGCTGGGGACAGGCTCCAGGGAGCATTGCGAGGGGTTGGGGGTTGAATGGCCCGAGGACGGGAGAGTGAAGGACAGACAGACTGGCCTCCCCTCTCCAGGGAAAGACAAATTGCCCTGGGAGGATGTGCAGACAGACCTGCCCTCAGCCCCTCCCAGCTGCCACTGGCCTCAGTTTTCCTATCTGTGTAGTGGTCTTGGTGTTTATTCTGGGGTCTAAGACCTGGCTCCCTAAGAAAGAAGCATTTGTAATTTGGAAACAGGCTGACAGTTGACCAGACATGGTGCTAAAGTCCAAAGGCCCGGCCCGAAAACCCCCACCACACCCCAGACACTGGTGCCAGCACCCACAGCCCTGGAATCCTTGGGCCTGGTCCCCACACCCCCACAATCACACACCAGGCCTCCTCCTGGACTTCAGTTTTCCAAAGGAAGACACACTATCCTTCCTGCTCCCAGATGTGTTGGTTTGAAGGGTCTGGTAAGAGAATTACAGCTGGGCTGGTGGAGGCGGGCAGGGGCCTCAAGAAGGGTGTTGGACACGGGGTGTGCTGGCAGGCCTCACCCCCACCCCACGTCATGGCCTCATCCCAGGCCCACATCTGCCACTGCTGCAGACACACACTCCTGAGAACTGCCCGGGGAATGGAGGCCCAGAGGCCTTGCTCTGACAGAAGCCAGATGCAGCGCCCAGGAATTCCAGGGAGGGAGAGATGGGCAGAGGTGGGCCTCGCGAGCCAGGGTCTCCCATCCAGGCCGGTGAGAAGGTGGGTGTGGCAGGCCAGACCACAAGCTCAGGATGGACAGGGTCTCCCAGATAGGTGGGCTTCAGGAATTTTGATCTCGAAGACCCCAGAGGCTGCATCTCAGGGTCCCGTCCAAGCTGACCAGTAAGTTCCTGTCGGGGTCTTTGTTTGGGAGTGCTCCACAGTAGCAGCAAAGACACGATCCTCTGATCCCCCAAAGTCAGATGAAAGGGAAGGTAGAGGGTTCTGACTCTGCCACTGACACACTAGCTGGCAACTTTGGTCACCTGTGTAAGCTGCTGGGCCTCAGTGTCTGTCTGTGAGATGGAAGTACATTATTAGCCCTCATCTCTCAAGGTTGCCACAAAGACTCCGGGGGACGAAAGGTGAATGCCCACGGCAGGGACTAGAGAAAGAGCAATGCTGCATTCAACACGTACTGACCTAAGGTTTATTCTGGGCCAGACTCTGGAACTTATAACAATAACCCAGACATCCTGCCCTCTGGGCCTTTGCACATGCTGTTCCTTCTGCCTAGAATGTCCTTCTTTCCACTCAGGAAGTGTGATCTGAGTGTGGGTGAGGATAAGGGACCTGCAGGTCTCACCTTGAATGTCCCTGCTTCAGGAGGCTCCCCCCCAGCCCACTTCCGAGGTGAGGACGCCTGCCTGGTGCTCCCCTAAGACCCTTCTTCCCCTACAATAGCCATCACACATTATTGTGACTACTTGATCAACAATGACACCTCATCCTACCTCCTGGCCCCCAAGACTTGGAGCTCCTTCAGGGTAGACGCGTGTCCACCTTCCTCACTGCTGTGTCCACAGTGCCTATTAGTGTCTGGTATGTGGCTTTGCATTTTGTAAAACCCACATTTATACAGCACTTACTTTGTGCCGGGTGATGTTCTGTGAGCTTTACCTATAATCACTCATTTGATCTTACCATCCTTGAGGGGGGTACTTCGATGATCCATCTTTTAGAGGAGATAATGAATGACCCCAGGTTATTCATTGAATGAATGAACAAAGGAATGAATGACATAAAATAAAGTCACCATCTAGTGAGGGAGGCAGATAACTAGTTACAATACAGAGACCAGCTGCAGTCCCGGAGCGCCAGAAGCCCAGAGGAGGAAAGGCTAACCTAGGAAAGAAAGAGGGGAGTAATTCATGGAGCCCCCGGTGACCTGGAGCTCAGGCCTCAGGCTCCAATAGAGGCAAGTTTCATTCTAGCTCATTCTCAAGGTGTTCATTCTGGCCATGGACAGGGCAGCACCTCTCTTTCTTCATGAGACCCTTGGCACTTCCTTCTCTCTCCCCCAAAACCTAGGCTGCCGCTCCTCCCCTCCCAGTCATTCTACACAGCCCAGAGGGGCCAGGCCGGCCATCCTGCTCGGGTTTCCTGACCTGTTCCTGCCTTGGCCCTTGCCCCTGCATTTCTTCTGTCTGCTGAGGGCATCACGGGACGGAGGCCGGGTCTCCTTTTGTTTAAGGAAACAAATAAAATGAACATTCTCAGCTCACACTGGATAAGGTGTCCTCCCTAATCCAAATCAATGCTTCCCTTGGGCTGGGTCCCCCTGTGAATCCTCCCACCAGCCCACCCCTCTCCAGAGCCCCTTTCCTTTGAGAGACGCCCTTGGGCTCCGGCACCCGAGGGTTTGAGTCACAGGAGACGGTCCCCACACGGCCAGATCAACAAGGTTTATCAGACTTTGGTCAGATGTCTTGAGAACTCCTTGACCTTGGAGCCAGGACCAAGAGCTGGGCTCTGCCGAGGCGATATTGCAGCAGCTGGGGAGGCCCGGGGAGGGCCTGCCAGGCAGGGGCTGGGCCAGATGCACCTCCAAGGTCCCCTCAGCACTGGAACCCTGGGGTTTCTGCCCTGAGAATGAGGACACGCTTGGTGTGTGTCCCCAGAAGTGCATTTGAGTGTGTAAGGGACTCTAAGTGCCTATATATGGGGTGGCTGCCTTGTGTGTGTTAGTCCATGGCAGTGTGTGTGTGACTGGAAGCACAGACGTCAGTGTGTCTGTGCAGAGGGCATCACGTGTGAGTGCATGTGAGTGGGTGCGGGTCGGAGTGAGGGTCTCATGCGGCTTTCTATATGCCTGTGTGGCAGCACAGGGCATGTTTGTGCACAGTGGGAAGTGACAGGGAGCTCCAGCAGCTTGACATTCACACCCTACCCCTATCCTGGGTGGCCCCGCCTTGCCCCGGGCCTGGCTCAGAATCGCAGAAGAGTTTGGAACTTTTCAGAAGGCGGCATCCTAGCCTCAAGCAGTCACCCAGACAGACCCGTTGGTGGGGAGGAAACTGGAGCCTTCAGAGGCTCCCGGGGGCCTAACTCAGTTACACGCTCATTACACAGCTTCTTTACTGTGAACCCAAGTCGGCGGCCCAGCAGGGCGGCTGCCCCCACCCCAGCTCTGCTGCTGCGCTGTCCTCCCACTGGGTGTGAGAAGGCCGAGGGAGGGAGCCCTGGGCCTGGAGGACTGGTTGGAGGGGCACTAGCCCTGCCTTCAGGGAGCCCCAGTCAGAGGGGAGGTAACTAGAGGAACATAGAGCTGGAGGCTTCTTCCATCCCTGGACAGACCGATGGACACAGCTGAAGGCAGTGTGGTCTGGTCTCAGCCCCCACTGGTGCCCCTACCCTAACGGGCTCCTCCCTGGAAGCCTACTCCCTGTCCCTTTGGGCTGACACTCAGTGGGACAGGGGCACAGTGGTCTTGAGTGTGCTAAGAGTCACTCCAGAAAGTGGGGGAGGCCTGACTGCTCTCCCCTTCACACGAGATGCACAGTTTACTCACACCCCCAAACCTTCACAGCTAGATGTGCGGTTTTACAAAACTCAGGGCCAGCCTAATGGGAAGCACATTGTCTTCCAGAAGCAGCTGGGAGGAGAGGAGAGGGCAGCTGAGCACCCTGTTGCCCTAGGAGGGCCCAGGAGCCACCCCGGCGGGAAGAAGGCCAGCGGTTTCTTGTCAACCCCTCTAGCCCCCTTCCCTTGCTGCAGTGTCCCTGGGCCTTTGCCTTCTTCCCTCCTAGGGGGTCATTTGGGAGCCAGATGTGGAGCTCCAGCCTTTGCGAGGGCGAGGAGCAACAGGAGAAAGAGGGAGAATGGCCTTTGGAATCAAACAGCTGCTCCCCTGGAATCTGGGCTCCAGCACTTGCACACGAACTGTGTGATCTCTGGCAAATTTCCCAACCTCTCTGAGCCTTCATGCCAACACCCCCACGCCCAAGGGCTGCCTGAGGATGAAAGTGGATCATTGATGCGACACCTGTGAAGCAGTGCCTGACACAGCGGGTGCACCACACCTGGAGGCTCCGCGGGGATGTGGTGGGAGGCCCCGTGGGCGGGGGCGGGGCACCAGAGCGCAGGCCTGCCTGTGTTCCAGCTCTGGGGGCAGCAGGCAGGTCCTGGCCCCTCCACAGGACTGCGGCCAGCTCCCCAGGCTCAGTCCCAGCTGCACACTTACTGGGAGTGACCACAGACAGACAAACCAGTTGCCACTCCAAGCTGTGGTTTCCTCCTCTATAAGGCAGAGATGAGGATAGTCCTGCCCACCCCTGAGTGGTGCTGTGAGAAGTACTGTAGAGGGCCCCCAGCTGTGCCTGGCACTGGGCAAGCTGGCAAAGAAACTGCTTTCTCTCTCTCCTTCCTCTCTTTACAATGATCTGACATTTACTGATCTCATCACTTTACCTATACTACCTTATTTGACCCTTAAAATACCCTACAGACAGCCAACTGTCTATCGGCTGGTGACCAGCTAGACCACATGTGACCTACCCATCAGTGGAATACTACTCAACAATAAAAAGGAGTAAATACTGCTACAGGCCACAGTCTCAAAATGTGAGGCTAAATGGGAGAAGTCAGACACCAAGGACCCACAATATTTATTTATTTATCTTAGGGGGAGGTAGGGAAAGTGAGGGACCAAAAGAGAGGTGGGAAGAGAGGGAGGGAGACAGGGGAGAGAGAGAGAGAGAAGCATCAACTCATTGTTCCACTTAGTTGTGCCATTGATTCGTTCTCGTATGTGCCCTGACTGGGGCTCTAACCGGGGACCTTGGGGCGCAAGCCGGTGACCCCAGGACAACACTCTATTCACTGGACCACTGGCCAGGCCTGAAGACCACACATTATGTGATTTCACTCATAAGAAATGTCCAGAAGAAGGCAGATCCATGGAGACAGAAAATAGATGAGTAGTTGCACGGGGTTCAGGGTAGGAATGGGCGTGGCAGCTGGGCACAAGGGGTATTTCAGGGGCGGTGGGAAGGTTCTAGGGTTGGACTGTGATGATGGTTGCCTGACTCTACACTTACTAACGATCACTGGATTGTACACGTAAAGTGGATGGTCATGCAAGCGAATTTTACACTTCAAGAAAGCTAGTTAAAGCCTGACCAGGTGGTGACACAGTGGATAGAGCGTTGGACTGGGATGCGGAGGATCCGGGTTCGATACCCCCAGGTTGCCAGCTTGAGCGCGGGCCCATCTGACTTGAGCAAAAGCTCGCCAGCTTGGACCCAAGGTCACTGGCTCCGGCAAGGGGTTGCTTGATCTGCTGAAGGCCCACGGTCAAGGCACATGTGAGAAAGCAATCAATGAACAACTAAGGTGTCGCAACAGCAACAAAAAACTGATGGTTGATGCTTCTCATCTCTCTCTGTTCCTATCTGTCTCTATGTGTCCCTCTCTCTGGCTCTCTCTCTCTCTCTGTCCCTATAAAAATAAATAAATAAATATCCCTCACGCAGTTTAAAAAAATAAAATAAAGAAAGCTAGTTAAAAAGAAACCTACGAGATACACGTTATTAGCTCCTTTGCCCTTAAAAAAAAAAATCATAGTAAATTTCTGGAATTCCACGCCAGGTTGGTTTGTTTTCAAAGCCCATTATTCAAGTCTTTAATTTGGGAGATACAAGAAGCAAAACAAAAAACATGTTTGTTTTCACTCAGTAGCCAAGAATCTGCTCACAGAAGTGAAGGAGGAACAAGGAAGAGGGGCTGGACCCCAGAAACACTCATTCCCCAGAGCAGGTGTTCTGACACAGTCCTGCCCCAGCCCTGACAATGGGGGCTTCACCAGGTACCAATGAGTTCTGGCCGCTGTGTCCTTCTCTCCTCCACCCCACACACACGTGTCACGTACGCTCTATAGAAAAACAAAGTTTTGGGCTTTGCACTCAGTATTACACTGTACACATTTTTCTATGCTTCACGGTGATCCTACAAAGAATTATTACTTCCATTGTGCAGATAAGGAAACTGAGGCTCAAGTAGACAAAGGAGTTTGCCCAAGGCCACACTACTATGTATCTAATGCAACTTTAAACAGCTGAACAGTTCCAAAGCCTGACTTCTTCCATCTATTTTCTCAGTCCCTCTAAGTCGCCAGGTCTACCTCCTGTCTCCGTCTTCCCAGCTCCCTCTCCTATCGGCCTTTGTCTCTTTTTGCTTGCCTCTGTCTCTCAGCCTCTCTGTCTCTGTCTCTCTGTCTCTGGCTCATTTATTTTTTAATAACCACAATAATGAGAAAAGCTCCTTTCGGACCCTCCTGGGAAGGGAGACAAAAGGAGGGGAGCCCAGGGACGAGGGGGAGGGATAACCTCTCCTCATGCTCCTGAGAAATTTAATAAAGGGCCTGAGAAAATGCTGGGCTCCACTGCCAGCCAGTGCCCTGGGAAAGGGGGCAGCCCTGCCCCCATCTCAGACAGCGGCTGCATGGGCCTGGGGTCAGGGGAGGGAATGTCTCCGCTCTGGGCCCCCTTCTGCAGCTCACAGGCTTTATCTCTCCCCTCCCTGCTGGTGGGAGCAGTTTCCCCAGCTAATCCGCCCCTGAATATGGTCCATACCAGACTCCCTTCCTGTGACACAGACCTGCCAGCGTTCCCAGGAGAGCTCCTCAGAGAGGAGAGTCACTCAGGAATGGCTGCCTCTGGGCTCACAGGAGGTGAGGCCATCCAGCCTTCTGCCTGTCCAGGCCAGCTCCCTGCGAGGATGTGCCCAGCCCCCCACCAACATCTGGCAAGAGGAGCTGGGCCTGTCCACCCCCATCCTGATGTGCAAGGAACTTGATGCCCAAGTACTGAGCTGGCCCTGAGACCCTCCCCAAACACCCCTCGTCCCTGGCCTGAGAGAGAGCCCAGGCTCCCAGGAAGGAGAAGACTCAGCCCTCCCCTTTGCTCCCAGGGGGACCAGCTTTGGCCAGGTCAGAGAGAGGAGGTTAAAGCATCTGTCCTCGGAGGTGATTTGGAGAGGGACCTAGCGGGTCCAAGGTGGAAGAATGCCCTGATCTAATCTCCTCATGATACTTTCAGGGAAACCATGGGATTGAGAGCCCCTGGTTGACAGGTGAGAAGGGACTTCCCAGGGGCCATGGGAAGGAAGGCCAGATGCTGACATGGACCCACAGCGAGAAGCAGCAGGGTTGACAAGATGAGGCCAACTCCAGGGGCAGAGGTGGGCACAGCCAGCTCCCCACCCAGGAATGTGCTCCAGGGTCGTGTCTGACCTGGGCAGCTGTGGTTCCTGGGCCACCCAGGCACAGTCCCTGCTGCCTCCAGGTGTCTGTACCAGACTCCCTTCCGGTGTCTGGTCAGCTTTTCCCATGTCCGGAAACCACACTCTGGCGGAGCCAATAGCATCTTGCACCTGACCAGGAACCGGAAGGAGGAGCTGGGGCCCGGGGACCAGGATGGAACATACCTTCACCCACTCATTTGCTACCCTCTACCAGGCCTTGTGCTGATTGTCAGGAATAGAGGGAGAGGAATAACAGCTTATTCTTCAGAGGGTTTGCAAAGTACCAGGCACTCTGTTAATACATGATCTCATTAGACCCGTGATGGTGAACCTATGACACGCGTGTCAGCACTGACACACGTAGCCATTTTCGATGACACGCGGCCTCAGCTCCTGCACAGCCAGGTGCAGTAGCCAAGGATAAAACATTTGCTGTAGTGTAGACACTCTGTGCCGGAGGTCTGTGGGCCAAAACAACAGAACTCCGGCACAGAGCGTCTAGTTCTGGGACTTCCTGTTAGGCCGTTTTTCTCAAAGTGACACACCACCCGAGTTATGCTTGGTTTTTTGGCGAATTTTGACACACCAAGCTCAAAAAATTGCCCATCACTGCACTAGACCTTCACTGCAACACGAAGTGCTACCCGCACTTTAAAGATGAGAAAACTAGAGGTACAGAGAAGTTGGATCACGTGTGTAAGGTTACACACCAATCAAGGAGATCACCATTCAAACTCAGCACCGAGCAGAACTGCTTGGAGCACGGCTGGCTCCCCAGCCTGGGTAACACTGCTCATCCGGGGATAATGAGACCCTTCCTATCCCAAGGAGCTCACAGACAAGAGAAGTGAAGCAGGGCTGGGTACTAGGAGGGGCCCAAGGCTGGGAGCAAGGCAGAGGATTTCCGAGATGGCCTGAGCTGGGGCTCAGTCCTTCATCAGAAGCAGGAAGGCAGAGCGGTGACCTCACAGGCACTGCTGACAGAGCCCGGCTGCTGACAGGCTCTGCCCAGACTAACAGAGTTGCCTGGTGCCTGGGTGGGCAGCCAGAAACAGCCCACACTGCAGCACACCTGGGCCGAAGAGCTGGCCTTGCCTTTCTCTGGGCCTCTTACCTGGGGCCACAGGCAGAGGATGGGGAGAAGGGGCCAAGAGATGGAACGGAAAGACAAACACATCCCCAGCTCCCAGCCCAATTCTGTCTGTGCCTGGGCCTGCACTGGGCTTTGTGGCTGTTAGATAAGCCATGGGCAGTTCCCTGCAACACCTTGAGGAGCCAGAGATCTGCTTCCCACAACCTTCTCTGAGAGCTGTGGTCACGGGAAGCAGAGTGAGGTGGGCATGAAGGGGAAGGCAGGCAGGACAACTCCAGAGAATCTGAGCTTCCAAAAGCCCCTCTCCTGGGTTATAAGACATGTGGGGAGGGGAGACCTGGCTGCCTCCTTTTCTAAATCTCACGAGCAAAGCCCAGGAAGGTAGAATCTTTCCCAAGCACCTCACTTTCATTGCCAAAGCACTTGGGCCCCTTAAGACTCTTACTTGTTCCCTAAGGTCATTGTGATCTTCCAACCCTTCAGGATAGGAATTACAATCTCCATTTTAAAAAAGAACCCGAGGGCCTGACCTGTGGTGGCACAGTGGATAAGATATTGACCTGGAATGCCGAGATCGCTGGCCTGAAGCTCGGGCTTGCCCAGTCAGGCACGTATGAAAAGCAACTATGGGTTCAAGCTTCCTGCTCCCTCCCCATGTTCCTGCCGCCTTTCTCCCTCTCTCTCTCCTCTTTCTAAAATCAATCAATAAAATCTTTTAAATAAAATTTTTATAAAGCCTGAGGCCCAGACAGGCAAATCACTTTGCCTGAAGACACACAGCACGTAAAGAACCGTGAGAAGAAGCTGTATCTCCTAGCTCTTTATCTGCTGGATGGGGCCCCTGGTACGTGCTGGAGTTGGCAGAACTTGGAGGGACCTGAGTTGGTTAGGAGCCCTGGTCTCCCCACTAGGCAGTGCAGGTGGACAGGCACAGCTCCCCCCTCAAGTTCAGCACCAGCCCCCTGGCAGCTGGTGGGCAAGTGGAGGCTCTTCAGGACACGTGTTTCCACTTTCACTGGAGTTGGGAACTAATAGCAGAAAAACCTGTGAAGCTGCTAATGGGATAATGGAGAAAGTATTTATTTATTTTTCAAAGAAGGCCTGTGAGGATCTGGGCAGGCTGAGTGTGAGGCCACGGAGGCGGGAGGTCAGCCCGCTGTTAACAGGGATTAAGCAGACACCGTGGAATGAGGGGGTTTCCGGAGCAGAACCAGAGGCAGGGTCTGGCCTGGCGTTCTCAGAGTCCGCTCCCCTGGAGAGGGCAAGGCTGGGCCGGAGGACCCAGTCCCTTCCAGGTAGGAATGTTCATGCTTTCAGCTTTCCTCCACACCCATGTCTTACCATCCCCTCCCAAGGTGCAGGCCCAGGAAGTCACCAAAATCAGTCTCATGCCTCTAGGCAGTGTGGCTCCAGCAGCTTCCTGAGGAAGGCTTGGTTACTTGTGCCCCTGCACGTGCAGCTTCAGGAGAGAGGTGGTCCATGTTGCTCCTTCAGCTGGAGCAAGACCATCCCCAGGAAGCTAGTTATATAATATTTGAGAAATGTCTTCTTCACAACAAAGCCCAAAGGGCCCAGCCTCCCCTTTCCCTACTGTTGTACTTGTTCACACCTTTCCAGCCAGCCGATAGCCCTGCCCTCAGACCTCCCAGTCCTAACCCACTTAGGAGCCCACTTAAGGATCAACAAGTCCCTTAGAGGTCATCCCATGGCTTTTAGCCTTGGATTTGGGGGAAGTGCTCAAGGCTGAGCAGGTGGGACCCCAGGCCTTCCCTACTCCAACCAGAGGGCTCCTTTTTGTTTTATGTATCAACCTTCCACCTCAGATTTCTCTCCAAAGTACTAAAGTGCCCAGGAGTATAAAAAGCAAAAAGCATTTTATATAAAATCCTTGCCTTTGCCTACTCTGTGCAGATGAAATAATTTTCAGGGATCAGAGACACGAGACTTGCCCGAGGTCATGCAAAGCTGCAACTTGAGTGCAAGTCACCTGCTGGCCCAGGGCTGCCCCACCACCTTCTGCTGCAGTAAACGCAACCTCAGGAAACCAGAGAGAGACTGAAAACAGCTCCTAGGGGCCAAAGGTGTGGGGAGAAGTGTGGGTTGGTGCTCCCAGGGCCTTATGAAGTTGTCCTTTTTCTCTCTCCAGGTTGGCACAAGGCCTGCACAGCAGAGGCGACAGTGAACACTGGGATGGCCAGCTCAGAGAGAATGGCAGTTGCCCATCTGCCATTGGGCTGGGGGTCCCCGCCTTCAGGCTGACCTGGACTGCAGACAGAGCCTGTCCTTCCTGCATGGTGCCCTGACAGAAGCCCCCTCTAGCCTGGTGATGAGTAGTCCTGACCCAGGTGCCGGGGTCCTCGGTCCAGGCCTGACTGAATTTCTCCTTTCAGCCCCAGCCCAGCCCAGGAAGGCTGAGGTTCTGGAGGTCCCACCCTGATTCTGCTTCCTCTGCCACTGCCTGGTGGGCACTGCAGGATTCTTGACGCCCACCCTGTGCACTGCTGGCAGCCGCCACACTCGGGAGGCCTGGCTGTCCATGGCTTGAGAGCTCACCCACTTTGCCACTGCCCTTCCACCAGGAGAGCTCTTAAGATCCTGGTCAGACACAGGCCCACTTTGCCAAGCCCAGCTCGCCACAAGCACATTCTATTTCCTTGTGAATGTGTGCTTGACATTTGTCAGTTCCATTTCCAACCTGCCCTCCCCCATCTCCGCTCGCTTTCCTGTTCTGATCCCTCATGCGCGTTCTTTTTCTTGGGGAAGCAAAGAGGGACTCTTGGGGAGGACACCCATCTGCCTCCATGCTGCCTGGCTCTGGGACAACAGGCAAGTTATTCGTGGAGATTTAGGCAGACATTGGGAAAGAATTTCCTGCCCAACATAGTCTTAAAAATAGGAACGGGAGCCAGAGGAAGACAGGGATTGGCCCTGGAGACATTCCATAGGGGATGGGTTTGGGTGGAGTCCTGAGGGGCTTAGGTTACTTTTAGGGGCCCGGTCTTACACCTGGCCATGGGCCCAAATTCTGTGCTTCACCCCTTTGACAAATATTTGTTGAGCATCTCCTCTGTGTCCGGCATCTACCAGGTTCTGGAGAAGAGCAGAGAACGAGCCGTGGTGCCTGCCTGCCCTACGTGACAGACAAGGAAGAAGGCAATTTTCTGAAACACATTGTTAGTGAAAAAGAGTCAGGGGGTAAGGACAGGACACCTGATCCAGTCTAAAGGGAAATTGGGAAGGACTTCCTGGAGGAGGAGACGGGCTCAGCTAAGACTAGATAAAAGGGGAAGGCAGTAAACAGGAGATCCTAGAAAGATGTCAGCGAGGATCTGAGCTCCACTGAGATACACCCAGCAGCTCAGCTGGTGGTGCCAGGGAGCCTTGTTCTTTCGCTGGTGATTTTCAAAACCTGGACAGCCCAGTGAAGGGAAAAAGGAAACCATCAGATCACATGAATGACTCTAACCTGGACAGACGTCCCTGTCAACTCTGTATTGTTAGCGCAGTGCTTGGCGCATAGTAGGACCTCAATAACCATTTGTTAGATGATCAATACGTTTGGTCTGTTAGGAACACAGCCCTCCCACAAGCTCTTCTTCAAAACTGCAATGTGTTTGAGCTTAGAACCTCACCAAGGAGAGAATTAACCTCCACAGTATTTACCAGGCCTTCCTCCTATTACTGTGTCCTACAAAGAAATAAAAACAATGACAGCTAACATGTACTGAATGTTTACCATGATGCAGGCACGGTCCTAATCACATCATATGTGTTTCCTCATTAGGGCTTCACAACGGCATCACGAGAGGGACACTACCATGCTCTCATTTTACAGATGAGGAACTTGAAGCACAGAGAAGTCACGTATCTCACCCAAGGTCACACAGCTAGGCAAGATAAAAAAAAAAACATTCTGTACAGGGCAGGCATAGTCAGGGCCTTTCATTCCTAGAATCGTTAAGAGGAGCAGGTATCACCCCCTTTTACAAATGAGAAGAGCAAAGTTCAGACTGCCAAGTAACTTACCTAGCCTAGACACGGCTCCTTCGGAACTTGGCTCCCCATCCAGTGTACCCCATCAGTTCCCTAGGGCCTTGCCCGAACTGGGGTGCAAACAGCTGCCCCTGGCGAGCTCTGGGCAGGGAGCAGCTCCAGGAGGAGATCTGGCCTGGTGACTTGCCAGAAGGATTTACGTCCTGTCCAGGGTGGACAGTTTGGCTGCTGTATGAAAGGCCGAGCAGAGCTCAAGGATGGAACTTATTCCCATTAAACGATTGCAAATGTCATACAGCACGGCCTGGGAGCTCCTTGCGCACGCACCCAGGCGGCTGGAGGCCTGGCTGCCCATAACGAGCATCCCGCTGACCTCATGGTTCCTCCTAATGCAATTAGAGCCCAGGAGGAGACAGCGGGTTGGGTTCCATCGCACAGCCTGAGCAACATGCTCTCCAGGGGACCCGGGGGCCCCTCCCGCCGGAGATGGTGCTGGGACAGAGGGTGTTGTTCTAATTAATTGAATAAGATCCATTCCAATGCACATGGATGCAGAAATTACCTGCAGATGTGACTATGCACAGCCATTTTAACTGTCCAGACTGTCACGCAGGCATGGGGAGCCAGGGCCTCTTGGAGCAGGATTTATTTCATGCAGACCCCTGCCTCTGGGCAGGGAAGACTTATGCCAGCCTGAACTGGAGAGACTGCTACCTCTCTGGGGTCGCCTGGCCATTTGTGCCTCTTAGGCCTGGATTGTCCAGAGGCCCTGCTGGCAGGGTGGGAGTCCCCAGGGGTCCAGGCTAATGACCTCGTGAAGGGCTTCTGCAGGGACACCTGGATGCAAGGTGCCAGCAGTCCTCAGTGCACACTCCTGAGGGCTAGAGTCCTCTTCCACACTGGCTGCTAAGCCCCCTGCCTTGGGTCTTTGAACCACTATACATTTGTGGATTGTATAAAACCAGATACACTTCTTCAAATAAAGACAGCTATGGCAGTGGTTCCCACACTGTTGAGACAAGATGCACGAGGACATTTATTCATTCTTTCATTTCAGCATCCACAAGTCTCCAAACTCAGTGTCTTGCTGGGCTGTAACAAAGCTCAGACCTGACCCCAGGCCTGGAGGAACTCACAGTCCAAGGAAAAAAAATGGATGTATGAATAGTCAGTTACCACCAAGGGGATGGGCCGTTCTACTGGAGTCCATGGTACTAGGGGGACTCAGATGAGGGAGGTGACTCAGCCTGGGTGGTCAAGGCCGACTTCACAGAGGAGGTGATCTTTCAACTGAGCCATGAAAGGATAGGGGAGAAGGAGAAAAGTTGGGTCCTGCCTGACCTGTGGTGGTGCAGTGGATAGAGCATTGACCTGGAATGCGAAGGTCGCTGGTTTGAAGCCCCTGGGGCTTGCCTGGTCAAGGCACATAAAGAAGTAACTACATAAAGAAGCAAGGAGTTGATGCTCCTTGCTCCCCCCCACCCCCATTTCTCATTTCTTTCTCTCTCTCTCTCTAAAATCAATAAATTAAATCTTAAAAAAAATGTTGGGTCTCTACCTAGACACTCTGGGAATCTTTGAAAGACTTCAAGGAGGGAGAGGGTAAAATGGTTAGAGGATCTTTGATCAATCCTCCTACTACACAACGGACTGGAGGGAGAGGGCCTGGAGGCAGAGGCCAGCTATAGTCATGACAGTGAGAAAGAAGAGGAAAGGTCAGATTCGTCAGAGGTGTGAACAGTGTCACCATCTGGAGGACTGATCAGCAGAGCGGAGGTGGAGGGGAGTGAAATGAGGGGGCAGAAAAGAAGGAGGAGTCAAGGCTGAGGACCTGGTGGGTGGTGGGAGGGAAAGAGCCATCTGAGTAGGGGAAGGAGGAGCCAGTGGGCGGGATTCAGGAAACCAAGACTTCCATGTTGTGGCCTTGGCTGCCTTCAGAAGCTTTGTGAGAGCTTCTCTCCTATTTTCCGACATCCATCAGAATATTCATTTCTACACCTTTTCCATCCATTTTCTCCCAATATGGAGAAATATTTGGGAAACATTTGGGAAAGGTATGAGTAGCT
Source organism: Rhynchonycteris naso (assembly GCA_037038555.1). Lineage (NCBI taxonomy): Eukaryota > Metazoa > Chordata > Mammalia > Chiroptera > Emballonuridae > Rhynchonycteris > Rhynchonycteris naso. The sequence continues at coordinate 209,190,437 of CM072997.1, read as the reverse complement.
CTTTGAAGGGAATCACAGCCTAAAGCCAGTGCATTTGGTGTTTTCTGAGCCCTCCAGGTCCACTCTGGAACAGGGGAAGAAAAAGCTCAAGCCCAGGCTTGCTGCTGAGCCCAGAAGCTTCTGTACCCAGCATCCTTAGTGGCCATCCAAACCTTTCCTCTCTTGCCCTGGCTGGTTGGCTCAGCAGTAGAGCATCAGCCCAGTGTGTGGAAGTCCTGGGTTCGATGCCCGGCCAGAACACACAGGAGAAGCACCCATCTGCCTCTCCACCCTTCTTCCTCTTCTTTCTCTCTATCTCTCTCTCTCTCCGTCCCACAGCCAAGGCTCCATTGGAGCAAAACTGGCCTGGTGCTGAGGAGGTCATGGATGGCTCCATGACCTCCGCCTCAGGTGCTAGAATGGCTCGCGTTGCAATGGGGCAACACCTCAGATGGGCAGAGCATTGCCCCCTGATGGGCATGCCGGGTGGATCCTGGTCAGGTGCATGTAGGAGTCTGTCTCTCAGCCTCCACACTTCTCACTCCAGAAAAATACACACACAAAAAAAAATTATAAACCTTTCCTTCTCTCTTCAAACCTCCACTTGCCTGACCCTCCTGAGTGAACCACATTGCCTTCTACCTGCCACCCAGATGACAACCTGTCCTCTTCTGTCCCCTCAAGCTCACTGTAACTGTTGCTGTCCTTCCCTCCCCTGGCCTCACCTATGCTCCGGAAATTGGTGCCATCAACCATCCCTTCTCAGCCTACACAAAGGTTCCTGTCTCCTCCATCCTGAAAAACCCCTCTGGTATCTCCTTCAAGCGATTTTTCTCCCTTCCTTCTTGAAAGTTTGTCTGCATTTATTAACTACCACATCCTCCTCCTTTAAAATCTTTTAAAAAATATTTTATTTATTAGTTTTAGAGAGGGGAGAGAGGGAGTGGGGAGGAGCAGGAACTACTATTCATAGTAGTCGCTTCTCCTGTGTGCCTTGACCAGGCAAACCAGGGGTTTTTCTCCAGCGACCTCAGTGTTACAGTTCAACGCTTTATCCACAGCACCACCACAGGCCAGGTCACATCCTCATCAATTTTTGTCCCTCACAACAATGCAGGTTAGTGCTTTCCCCACCCAAGAAGCTCTTCTTACAGAGGTCACAGTCTGGATGGTTCCGTCCTCATTCCATATGATCCCTCTGCACAATTACCAGCCTACAACTCCCTTCCTGAAACTGTCTCCTTCCCTGGCTCCTGGCCGCAGGATCTGCCAGGTCTCCTGACCTTCTCCCACATCCCAGCCAATTAAATCATTGACTTGGGCCATGTTGTCCAGGCTGGGCTTCCCCAGCAAAGTTCCTCAGAGGCCATTTCTTCTCTCTGCACATATTCTGCCAAAGCTTCGATGATCACTGAAGTTCTGACCCCTCCAATGCCATCCAAACCCATCTGTTCCAGAAGCCAGCCAGATGTCCCCCAACCCAGACACTTTTCATATTCTGTGCTACCACCTACCCTAAAACTCATCCAGTTCTTATGTCCCCTATTTTGGTGAATGGCCAGCAACCTGGAGTCAGCCTTCCTTACTCCCTACATTCGATTTATCATTAGGTCCTGTCGATTCCACCTTCCAAGTATCTCTGAAATAGACTTCTATCCACCTCCGCTGTTGTCATCCTGGCACGGTCTTTCATCTCACACCTGGAGAGATGTGGTCTCTCCGCCTGAAGTCCGCCCCGCAGGGCCCGCACGCCACGTCTGCACTGGTCCCTTCTCTTCCCACGCTAGTCCCCTTGCCTTCCTGCACCTTTCTGAACACACCAACCTGGTTCCCACCTCAGGACCTTCTGGAAGGCTCTTCCACCAGATCAGCAGTTTCAAACTCTTTGGTCCCATGACTCCATTTCACTTTTAAAAACTAAGGAACCCGAATGGATTAACAATGAGATCAAAGAAGAAATAAAAAGATTTCTAGAAACGAATGATAATGAGCATACATCAACTCAAAATTTATGGGACACAGCAAAAGCAGTACTGAGAGGGAAGTTCATAGCACTACAGGCATACTTTAAGAAGCTAGAAAAAGCTCAAATAAGCAACCTGACCCTACATCTAAAAGAACTAGAAAAACAACAGCAAATAAAGCCCAGGACCCGTAGAAGGAAGGAAATAATAAAGATCAGAGCAGAAATAAATGACATAGAGGCTAAGGAAACAATACAGAGGATCAATGAAACCAGGAGCTGGTTCTTTGAAAAGGTAAACAAGATTGATGAACCTTTAACTAGACTCATCAAGAAAAAAAGAGAGAGGACTCAAATAAATAAAATTAGAAATGAGAGTGGAGAAATAACAACTGATACAACAGAAATACAAAGTATTGTAAGAAAATACTATGAAGAACTCTATGCCAAAATATTAGGAAACCTAGGTGAGATGGACAAATTTCTTGAATCATATAATCTTCCAAAAATCAATCTGGAAGAATCAGAACACCTAAACAGACCAATTACAACAAATGAGATCGAAACAGTTATCAAAAACTCCCCAAAAAGAAAAGTCATGGGCCTGATGACTTCACAAGTGAATTCTACCAAAAATTCAAAGAAGAACTAACTCCTATCCTCCTCAAGCTATTTCAAAAAATTCAAGAGGAAGGAAGACTTCCAAACTCCTTTTATGAGGCAAGCATAATTCTGATCCTGAAACCGGACAAAGACAACACAAAGAAAGAAAATTATAGGCCAATATCCCTGATGAATTTAGATGCTAAAATTCTTTTTTTTTTTTTTGATATTTTTTTTTATTTTATTCATTTTTTAGAGAGGAGACACAGAGTGAGAGAGAGAAATAGAGAAAGAGAGAAAGGGGGGGGAGGAGCTGGAAGCTCAACTCCCATATGTGCCTTGACCAGACCAGTGCAGGGTTTTGAACTGGCGACCTCAGTGTTCCCAGGTCAACGCTTTATCCACTGTGCCACCACAGGTCAGGCCAAGATGCTAAAATTCTTAACAAAATATTAGCCAACCAGATCCAGCAATATATGAAAAAATCATATACCATGATCAAGTGGGATTTATTCTGGAGAGGCAAGGCTGGTTCAATATTCGCAAATCAATCAATGTGATTCATCACATAAACAAAAGGAAGGGCAAAAATCACATGATAATTTCAATAGATGCAGAAAAGGCATTTGATAAAATCCAGCACCCATTCATGCTCAAAACTCTCAGTAAAGTGGGAATACAGGGAATATTCCTTAACATGATAAAGGCCATCTCTGACTAGCCCACAGCAAACATCATACTAAATGGGCAAAAATTAAAAGCAATCCCCTTAAGATCAGGAACCAGACAGGGGTGCCCCCTTTCACCACTCTTATTCAACATAGTTCTGGAAGTCCTAGCTACAGCAATCAGACAAGAAGAAGAAATAAAAGGCATCCCAATTGAAAAAAAGAAGTAAAACTGTCATTATTTGCAGATGATATGATATTGTACATAGAAAACCCTAAAGTCTCAGTAAAAAAACTACTGGATCTGATAAATGAATTCATCAAGGTGGCAGGATATAAAATTAATACTCAGAAATCAGAGGCATTTTTATATACCAACAATGAACTGTCAGCAAAAGAAATTAAGGAAACAATCCCCTTCACTATTATAGCCAAAAAAATAAAGTACCTAGGAGTAAATTTAACCAAGGAGGTTAAGGACTTGTACTCGGAAAATTATAAAACATTGATAAAAGAAATCAAGGCAGATACAACCAAGTGGAAGCATATACTGTGCTCATGGTTGGGAAGAATAAACATCATTAAAATGTCTATATTACCCAAAGCATTTTATAAATTCAATGCAATACCAATTAAAATACCAATGACATACTTCAAAGATATAGAATACATATTCCAAAAATTTATATGGAGCCAAAAAAGAACACGAATAGCCTCAGCTATCTTAAAAAGAAAAAATAAAGCAGGAGGTATCACTCTTCTGAATATCAAGGTATACTACAAGGCCATTGTATTCAAGACAGCCTGGTACTGGCATAAGAACAGGCACATAGATCAATGGAACAGAACAGAGAACCCAGAAATAAATCCACAGCTTTATGGACAACTGATATTTGACAAAGGAGGAAAGAACATACAATGGAGTAAAGCAGCCTCTTTAACAAATGGTGTTGGGAAAATTGGACATCTACCTGCAAAAAAATGAAACTCGACCATCAACTTACACCATTCACAAAAACAAACTCAAAATGGATAAAAGACTTAAATGTAAGCCGTGAAACCATAAGCATCTTAGAAGAAAACATAGGCAGCAAGCTCTCCGACATCTGTAGCAGCAATATATTTGCCGATTTATCTCCACGGGCAAGTGAAATAAAAGGCAAGATAAACAAATGGGACTATATCAAACTAAAAAGTTTTTGCACAGCTAAAGACAATAAGAACAGAATAAAAAGACAAACGACACAATGGGAGAACATATTCGACAACACGTCTGATAAGGGGTTAATAACCAAAATTTATAAAGAACTTATAAAACTCAACACCAGGAAGACAAACAATCCAATCAAAAGATGGGCAAAAGAAATGAATATAATTTCTCCAAAGAGGACATACAGATGGCCAACAGGCATATGAAAAAATGCTCAACATCACTGATCATTAGAGAAATGCAAATTAAAACCACGAGATATCACCTCACACCAGTCAGAATGGTGCTCATCGGCAAAACAACACAGAATAAGTTCTGGTGAGAATGTGGAGAAAAGGGAACCCTCCTGCACCGCTGGTGGGAATGCAGACTGGTGCAGCCACTGTGGAAAACAGTATGGAGATTCCTCAAAAAATTAAACATCGAACTGCCTTTTTTTTTTTTTTTTTTTCGAACTGCCTTTTGACCCAGCTATCCCACTTTTAGGAATATACCCTAAGAACACCATAGCACTGTTCGAAAAGAAGAAATGCGCCCCCATGTTCGTGGCAGCATTGTTCACAATAGCGAAGATCTGGAAACAGCCCAAGTGTCCGTCAGAGGACGAGTGGATTAAAAAGCTTTGGTACATATATACTATGGAATACTACTCAGCCATAAGAAATGATGACATCGGATCATTTACAACAAAATGGATGGACCTTGATAACATTATACGGAGTGAAATAAGTAAAACAGAAAAAAACTGAGAACAGCATAATTACATACATAGGTAGGACATAAAAAATGAGACTGTGGCCTGACCAGGCGGTGGCGCAGTGGATAGAGCATCAGACTGGGATGCGGAAGACCCAGGTTCGAGACCCCGAGCTCGCCAGCTTGAGCACGGGTCCATCTGGCTCGAGCAAAAGTTCACCAGCTTGGACCCAAGGTCGCTGGCTCCAGCAAGGGGTTGCTCGGTCTGCTGAAGGCCCGCGGTCAAGGCACATGTGAGAAAGCAATCAATGAACAACTAAAGTGTTGTGATGGCAACAAAAAACTAATGATTGATGCTTCTCATCTGTCTCCGTTCCTGTCTGTCTGTCCTATCTATCCCTCTCTCTGACTCTCTCTCTGTCCCTATAAGAAAAAAAAAAAAAGTCACTTGACCTTCCTAAATTCTCACCTGTAAAACCCGGGAAATAGCACCTGCCTTACAGGATTATTGTAATGAATAGAAATGCACTAGACATAAACATAAAGCAGGTAAACTGCTTAATGAGCCTGACCAGGTGGTGGCGCAGTGGATAGAGCTTCGGACTGGGATGCAGAAGACCCAGATTCGAGACCCCGAGGTCGCCAGCTTGAGCGCGGGCCCATCTGGCTTGAGCAAAAGCTCACCAGCTTACACCCAAGGTCACTGGCTCCAGCAAGGGGTTGCTCGGTCTGCTGAAGGCCCGCAGTCAAGGCACATGTGAGAAAACAATCAATGAACAACTATGGTGTCATAATGGCAATGAAAAACTGATTGATGCTTCTCACCTCTCTCCGTTCCTGTCTGTCCCTATCTATCCCTCTGTCTGACTCTCTCTCTCTCTGTCCCTGTGTTTAAAAAAATAAAAAAAAACTGCTTAATGAACAGCAATTATAGTATCATTCTTTGTGGTTCCCAAATCCTTCTTTCCATTATACCCTGCTGTTTCTCAGAGGAAAATTCTTAAATTTGTATGATATGATTTAAAGTTCTTTCGAGTGTGTTAGCCCACTGAACTGGCAGAGGCCCTGTGAAGTTGAACGTTTTGTCTATTTCCTCACTTTGTGTTTGCTTTCTCGATGAAGACACTGGGGTCCAGAGAGGTTAAGTCACCTGCTCTGATCCCATTGGGGTGAGCAGATGTTCCAATTCCCTGTCCAAAACTCTTCTCCAGACCACACAGTGGCAGCCACAGAGGCCCATGGCTGACCCTGGCCCCAAGCAGAGATTACCAGTGGGTTCTCTGGGAAAGAGAGAGGCAGGGAAGCCTGAGGTGGGAGGGGACACTAATAGAAGGGTGGAGCTGTGTCCTTGATGTAGTGGCTGGGCTGTCTGTTGCCACAGTCATAGGGTTTGGCTGGGACAGCAACCACCATTTCCTCTGGTGTAGCAACGCCGGGGTGGACCTGAGAACCCACACCAGGCAGGGCTGGTGGGGGGCGCTTTGCCTAGTCTGCCTGTGGCCCACCGACACTGGGGTGGGGTCCATGCCTGTCCTGTTTCACTTCCATCACCGGGCCCAGCTCCTAGAGCCCAGCCCCCTCCTAGTGGAGCTCATTAACTAGAAGTCTCTTCAGAAAGGTGATAAGGGGCTGGGAGCAGGGGACCACACTTAATGGGCTGGTCCTAGGAGGCACCTCCTCAGGGTGGTCAGACATACTGTCATGTGACAGAGACTGGTAGAGATGCTGTAACCAGAAGAAAGGTAATAGGAGATTTTGGGAGTGGGGCAAGGCCAAATACCTCATTAACAGGCAAGTGACCGGCCCTGTGCTGTCTTGCACTTGGACTCAGAGGAGAGGGTCTCTCCACAGCTCTGGGGAAGCCATGTGCAGCAGGACCAGAGACCTGGTTTTCAGGGCCCCATGCAAAATAGAAATCCAGCCTCTTGTTCAAAAACTATTAAGTGTTTCAAGAGGGTGACAGCAGAGCTTTAGACCAAGCTGGGGACCCTTGTAAGCACAGGTCACATGGCCCTGAAGTCGCCCTGAAGTGGGGTCTAAAAAAGTGAGCAAAGGAGGAGGCCACAGGAAGGGCAGTCACAGGGGCCTTCTGACCCAAATACAAAGGCTCTGTGGCACACAGGTGAGCAAACATCTCCTTAATGGATGGTGTGCTCCACTGAGGAGTCTGTCGCCTTCCCACGACCACCCACTCGGCCAACCAGCATCCTCGCAGTGTCCAGGTCTTGCCTTATTTGGAGGAAAAAGGGCATTTAAACTTCATCTCCAGCTTGGAGGAACTCGAAAGGCTGGGGAAAGATGTTATGCTTGGAGAACATCTGGGAAAAGGGCCTCTGGAGCTGTTTCTTTAATTTTCACAACTGACAACCCAGGATCGGGGCCTGTGGCAGGTACTAAGAGGGATGGCCCAGAAAAGAATCCAAGTATTAAGAAGGGGCTCCCTCGGCTGGCACCGTCCTCAGTCCCCGCCCTGGGCTTCCTGGGGCTGGGAAGCCTAATGTCTCCCTTTATCCAGAGGGACCAAACCCAGCTTTCTGAGCAGCGTCAGCCAGGGGTAATTTTAGCACAGACGTAACTTTCTAGTTTCTTTTTCCTACCCCTCATTTCTCAGTTGCCTTTAAAGAGGCCGCGGAGAGCTGAAAAACAAATCCAAGTTTAAAGAGACAAGTGCAAAAATGCAAACTGGGCAAGGCGACAGAGCCGCCAGCTGGACGAAATGTGCCTGGAAAACAGCGTCCTCCGCTTGGCAGGTGCTGGGGATTTACGGCTGAGTTTTGCAGACGTTTCATCACGTTATGAGCCAGCTCAGGAGACCCTCATAAAACTCTTATATGAAAGAACAAACTAGCTGATAAAAGTCAGCTGCTGCCTATAAACGCGCCATGGGGATTGCAATTGAGTAGAGGATTTATTAGTCTGGGCTCTCGGTGCAAATTAAGTACTACTGCGCACATCTGAGTCGGGAAGGGAAAAGCCGGAGCACAGAGTGGCTCCCAGGGCGCACATGGCCCAGCCGGCCCCGCAGGCACGCGGACTCCCTCCGCTGTCGCTTACTCCATTCGAGGGAAGGTTCTCGCTGAAATTAAGTTGCTGGGGATCTGCTCTACATCCCCCCTTTCTTGCCTCCCACAAAAAGAGCCAGTCATTCTCCATCCGCTGCATTCCCTGCCCATCCTTTATGAAAGCACTTCTCACGCGCGCGGGGGCGGTGTGTGTGTGTGTGTGTGTGTGTGTGTGTGTGTGTGTGTGTGTGTGTGTGTGTGTGTGTAAGTCTCTGTCTGGCCTACTCGACTGTGAGCGTCTCTTCATCCTTCTTTCGCCAGTGATGAGTGATGGGTTCTGTGCTGGGCACACCAAGAGGCCTCTGAATGAGTGAATACAGATGTGGCAGGCTGCAAGGCACTGTATAAAGTCATTACTGCCCCACTCCAAACAGGACAGCGGAGTGGGTGGACAGAGCTGATGTGCCTGTTGGAACCCAGGATGAGCAAGTGAGGCGCAGCGCGTGCAGAGTAAGAGTTACTAAGGCTAGTTTCTTCCCCAGGGAAGACCATCTGTGGCTGCTCTCCCCACTCTCTCTCTCCGCCCTGAGGCTCTTTCACGGGATTAGGGTAATTTCTTAAAGAAAATGAGGGGGTACTTGAAAAGAAGGCTGACACTCATACCCTCCCTACACATACTGGGTCAGAATCTCTGGGGCAGGGGCCCTAATATGCTGCACCAGTCTCAGGAAAAATTACTTTCCTGTGCACTGTGTAGAAATCAAGAAGCCTTCCAGGAATGATGGGGCAGAGGGAGCGTGCTTGGAAGGGGCAGCTCCCCCTCTGTCATTCCTTAAGCACTGGCTTTCTCCTGCCAGCCCCTGGCAGAGGGGCGTGGAGGACTCTGGCAGACAGCCTCAGGATTCATCGGAGCCCTCCTGGCTGTGGGGTCAGAAGGGCGGGTAACTGGAGGCTGCAGCTGCCCAGAGAGCCTCGGTTGGTTGCCTCCTGTGCCACTGCCACCCCAGAGGAGTGTTTGGAGGAATCCTGTCCCACGCAGGGCTGGGTATTCAGGAAACTCACCTCTGGTCTCAGCTGAGGTGTCGGGGATGCTCCTGCCTCCTATGGCTGAGCAGAAACAGCGGTATAAGGGAGAGACCCCTTTCACCAGAGCCAAGAAAACCCTAGGGTAGACTTTGGCAACGTCACTGACAAGCTATGGGCACTCAGAAAACAGTCTCTCAAAGCACACTTATTTCGCAGAACACAGTGATGCACTTAGATGTCTAATAAACCTGAAGGGAATTTCAACCCCTTAAACGTTTATAAATTTGCCCAAAGCCCTAATACGCGCTCTCTCACTTAAAGTTTACAACCCTTTTAGGACACATATCATCCTCTCTGATCTGTGTCCTTAAAAGGGTTGTAAACTGAAAGAGACTGAAACTGAAGAGGGCAAATGACTTACACAAGATCACTTGCACTGACACTTGAAGCGAGCTCTGGGTCACTTCCCAATTCAGCAAGCTTTCCCTGAGCTGATGATCCATGCACTTGCTCCTTCCCCTCCGCCCTGAGCCCACTTCTCCAACTGTGCACTCTCCCGCCTTCTCAAGGGGTCAGGGAGTTATTAACCCAGGTGAAGCGGGCACCTGGCCCCCATCGTCCTCACTAAAGTAAAACATAAAACAATCACCATAAAGCCTGGACTCTCCTTGGGTGGGGAGGAGTCCTCTGCAGAGCCTAGGATCCCACTGGCTTTGTAAAACCCCTGCTCAGCTAGACAGCAATCCTCAAGTTGGACTCCTAAACATGGGTGGGGTAGAGACAGAAAAGAAAGAAACCTAAAATCAATTCATCCCAACAGACTGTCTCACTGACAGGAAACAGGGTTCTGAACACAAAGATTCTATTTTCTCAACTGAGGGGAAAAGAAAAGAACTCACATTTGCCATTTCGACCCAAAGCCAGCGGCACGGTTGGAGGAGTGTCAGGACTCCCACTATGATGATACTCCCTGAATTAGTTTCTAAATTTAATATGAGTCCAGTAAAATTGCCAACAGAATTCTTTTTTTATTGGGGCTGAGTGGGTGGGATGGGATTAGCTAATTGAAAAGCATCACAAGCAGGGGTGGGAGTAGAGGGAGGGTTGCTGATACCCAACAGATATTAAGACTTTGGAAACACGGTTAAATAAATTATGGTACGCCCATACAACAGAAAACTCTGCAACTCGTTTAGAAAAAAATGAAAGAAGCTCTTTATTTGTATAAAGTCATGGAGAATATGCAAACACATATTTGCTTGTTATATTAGTTATCAATTGCTCTGGAACAAATTAGCCCAAAACTTAGTGACTTCACAGACTTATTATCTGTTTCCATGGGTCAGGAATCCAGGCACGGCGTAGCTGGCTGCCTTGGGCGTAGGTGCCTGCCTTGGGCGTAGGTGCCTATGAGGCTGTAGTCAAGAGTTAGCCGGGGCTGTGCTCTCACCTGAGGGTTCAACAGGGGGACAGAAGCTCTGCCTCCAAGCTCACTCAGGTGCTTGCTTACTGGCAGGCGTCAGTGTCACATGTGAACTCCCCACAGGGCTGCCCCAGCATCGCTGTTGACTTTCCCCAGGGTGAGTGAACCAAGCCAGTGAGCGACAGCACCCAATGTGGGAGCTGCAGACTTTTCATCACCTCATTTCAGAAGTGACATCCCACCTACTTCTGCAGTATTCTGTTCCCTAGAAGCAAATCTGTAAGTCCAGCCCACACTGAAGGGGAAAGGAGGTACATGGGCGTGGGATGGTGGGGATCGCTATGGGCTGTCTTAGAGGCTGCCCACCACTGCATGTATAGAGGTAAGAATAGTTCTGGAAGGATACATCAGAAACATTAAACATAGGTTGCCTCCAGTTTACTGGAGTAACTGGGGGAGAACTTTTCAATGAATATGCTCTTATACCCTTTGAATTTTGTACAAAGCAACAGGCACAATGCCCGGCACACAGCAGACTTTGCTTAAACTGTCCCTGTGCACGAGATCCCTGCACGCCTCCCCTCGCCCCAGAGCCTCAGGCCTGAGATGTCACCACGGAGCATTCTCACCAGCAGTTAGCAGGCACCTCTCTTCTCCCACAGAATTCTGCTTTGAGTTCAAGTACACACCTTTATTACTGCATTACAACTTAAATCTCTTCAACTCAATCTGGTTCTTGGGTCAACAGCATCAACATTACCTGGAGCCTCATTAGAAATGCAGAATCTAGAACCCCATCCCAGAACTATAGATTCAGAATCTAAATTATAACAAGATGCCAGGGATTTATGTGCAGATTAAAGTGTGGGAAACCCCAGTTTACGTCTTTCCCTGGCTGCACTTCTAGGGCTCTCTTTTTATCTGTCCCTAGAAATGGTCATAGGACCTGATCACCTGCCTTGCGGCTGCTGCACCCAAGTGGCTACCCCCAGATCAGAGGAATGTGGCACATCAGTTGCCCGCACTGGTCATAGACCCCTATCATTTTAGGAGTCCCACTATCCCCCCTCCACCTCCGTCACTTCCTCTCAATAAGAGCAATGGGGAACACCTTCAAAGCAAAGCATTCAAAATCATCCATGCTGCACCACCTCCCCCTGGCGGCAGGCTCTGGAAACTCAAATTGCCATGATAAGGAACTATTGAGATTGGAAAAGAATTACCGTTTTCTACCAACATCACCTTTATTTCTTTAAATCATCAGTCACTTTCTTGTCCTCCAAGGAATCAGGTATTGACACAAATACACAAAACCAGGCCTTGGTGTCAACCAGGCTCAGAGCTTTGAATGATGTTGAGGGCAGTGTCACTGTGTCCCGCCCTTTCCTCCTCACTTCTGTGGCTGCTGCTTCGCCCACCCCCCTTCTTCTGCTTGCCTTTCCTGCTTTCTCTCTGCCGCCACCCACTGCCCTGAGCGTTTGGAAAGGGTGAGGGGTGGCCCACGTACCCTCAGCTGAGACCTGGCAGGGAGAAGCCCCAATGTCAGAAACATGTAGCACAATTCTCCCCAGAGCCAGTCCTTAGGGTCTAGACGACTTTTCGAATATGTCCAGTTGCAATACTGACATTTCCTAAGAAATACCAGAGTGCAGCATCGTCGGTCTTCCACTGCCTCCTCTTGGTCTCCAGATACATACACAGCTTCCTTATTCTTCCAGGAAGAAGGAAACATTCAACAGGATATCTGGAATAGAAAGAGAAACTGACATATCAGCTCTTCAGAGATCACAACACATCAGCATGGTGGAAGATACAGCAGCCCCGGGAGCGCATCTCCATGATGCTCCCAGACACTGAGACAAAGAGGAGGAGAGGAAGACACAAAGGAATAAGCAAAAACCGGACCTTGTACTAGGTCTTGGTGTTCATCTTCCGAAATTCGGTCCCAGGCCTGTGGCAAAGCTTGGATGTTTGCCAGATCTCCCCACTGGATTGAGGACAGGAGGTATTTTCTCTTTAGGTACCTTCCTAGAAGTTAAGGACTGCTAAAAAAATAATAATAAAAATAAAGTACATTGAAGAAAAACAAAACAAAAAACAACCCTGGAGAGAGCTATAGGAAATATAAAAGCGAAAATACAGCTATCATGAAATATTCCAAGTTGCAGGATTTGCCTATGCTACAATTTTTTTTTTTTTTTTTTTGAGAGACAGACAGACAGGAAAGGAGACAAGAGTATCAACTTGTAGTTGCTTCGCTTGAATTGTTCATTGATTGCTTTCTCATATGTGCCTTGACCAGGGGGCTACAGCCCAGTCAGTGACCCCTTGCTCAAGCCAGCAACCTTGAGCTTCAAGCCAGTGACCATGGAACCATTTCGATGATCCAATGCTCAAACTGGCGACCCTGTGCTCAGGCCGGAGTGAGCCCCCACTCAAACTGGCGACCTTGAGGATTCCAACCTGGGACGTCAGTGTCCCATGTCAACTAAACCACCACCAGCCAGGCACCCAAGCTACAAATCTTTACTGAGCACTTCTTCACTCCCATGGCTCTGTGCTACAGGGCCCGAGGAACAGAATGTTGTCCCTGCAATCTAGGATCTCACCGCGGGGAGGAAAAACAAGAAACTGAAATAAAAGCATCTAAGTGACATACAAGATCAACTCAGTGGAAGCTCAGAGGATGAATCCATCTGGTTTAGAGGGCAGCAGGAGGAGTCCAGCTGGTGGGAAAAGCACAGGCAAAGGCACAGACGTGGGGAAGCCCGGACTAGACTGAAGGACAAGTGAAGTCTCTGATTTGGCTGGCATGGCACAGAGTGCAGAACAGGCAGAGAGGGGCTGAGAAGGCAGGCTGAGCCCGGACACACTGCACTGCAGCCCAGCATGGGAACTCTGCACTTTGCCCACCTCCCAAGAGAAGCTCCCACAAGCTGTTCCACAAGCAATGGGATCCAAACTCGACCTACTGAAGAAGAAATAGGGAGTGAGGACACTCATTGGGGATGGCTCAAAGGGAAGAAGCCAGAGACAGAGAAACCTGCCAAGAGGTTGCATGTTAATAAAAGCTCAAGTGAGAGGTAAGAAACTATGGAAGAGGCGGTGGGGATAGAGAAGAAAAAGGTAAAAAAACACCCCAGGGAAATAGAGTCAAAGGTCTAGACAGATGACCGTGTAGTAATGCTCAGAATAGTCCCTGGCACATCGTGGGTGCGCAGTAATGTTAGCTGCAGCTACAGCTCCTACTGCCCAGGCTGCTGCTGCTGCTGCTGTTGCAGTTAAAAAAGAAAACATGGAAGGGGGAAGGTACTGCTTAAGTCTCCATCTAGGGTTGATTCTACAACTAAAGAAAACAGGAGATGAATGTGAGTGCCAGAGGAGTTCGATTCTAAATCTGAGTTTGCCGTTCTGTGAGCAATCCAGTTGGAGGCATCTGTGGGAAACTGAAAATCAGGATGGGACATGGCGCTGGCCGGTTGGCTTAGTAGTAGAGGATTGGCCCAGCATGTGGATGTCCTGGGTTTGATACCGGGTAATGGCACACATGAGAAGCGACCATCTGCTTCTCCACCCCTCCCACCCCCTTTTCCACCCCCTTTTCCCTCTCTCTCTCTCTAGCCAGTGGCTAGATGCAGGTATCAGACAAGAACTGAGAGAAAAAGGCCAGAACTCCAACTAAATGATCTTTTTCTGCTTCTACCGGTGCCCAACACCACCCAGTATTTACTCAGAACAAAGCCAGAGTGAGACTGTTAAAAACATAGGATTGATTATGTTAAAACCTAATAGTTTTCCATCTCGGAGTAAAAGCCAAAATCCTTTCAAAGACCTCAAGGCCCTACAAGATCTAGCCCCACCTCTCTGGGTGCACCTCCCATTAGGCTTCCCCTCTTCACCTGCTGTGGCCACAATGGCCTTCTTTTTATTTCTTAAACATGCCAGGCAGCTCTCACCTCAGGCCCTTGCACTTGATGTCTTTTCTCAAGTGTCACTTTCTCAGGGAGGCCTGCCCTGCCCACCCTGTTTACAATCACAACCCCACCCTCACCCCCACTTTCTGTGTTTGGTTTTTCTCCATAGCACTCACCACCATCCGACAGCCTATATATTTTCCTTTCTTACTGCTTATCTCCCAGCAACTAGAACAATGCCTGGCATGTAGTAGCTATTCAATAAATGAGTTGAGGAATAATTATAGGAAGAACCAAGTTCAGGAGCCATAGAGAACAGATCCATACTATACAATTTTGTCATCCTGTGAAAACTGAAATGAAGACTTCCTGGCCTGACCAGGCGGTGGCGCAGTGGATAGAGCGTCAGACTAGGATGCAGAAGGACCCAGGTTCGAGACCCCGAAGTCGCCAGCTTGAGCACGGGCTCATCTGGTTTGAGCAAAGCTCACCAGCTTGGATCCAAGGTCGCTGGCTCCAGCAAGGGGTTACTCGGTCTGCTGAAGGCCCTCCGGTCAAGGCACATGTGAGAAAGCAATCAATGAACAACTATGGTGTCACAACAAAAAACTGATGATTGATGCTTCTCATCTCTTTCCATTCCTGTCTGTCTGTCCCTATCTGTCCCTCTCTCTGACTCTCTCTCTGTTTGTGTAAAATAAAAAGACTTCCTGGAATAGCTCTGGACACTATGTGAAACAGGTCCAAAGGATACGAACGTCGATAATGTCTCTCAATATCTTGCAACCATTCCAACATGTCGGCCACAGAGGGGCTCACAACCGAAGCCTGCAGGACAGCATCAATGCCGATCGTGTCTGCGTGCTGCTCATAGATGTGAAGTACTTGTTCCACATGGCTGCTGACTGTGTCACGGACCTTGAGGAGGGCAGCTCTGGGGGAAAGGGTATGAGATTAGGCATTTTCACGAGAAAGGCCTGAAGCAGGCTTCCTCACCTTGGCACTCTGACATTCTGAACCAGATGATTCTCTGTGGTGGAAGGCTGCCCTGCACACTGTGGGATGTTTAGCACCATCCCTTGCTTGTACCCATTAGATGACAGGACCAAACCATGCCCCTACTCTCTCCAAGTTATGAAAAGCAACAACGTCTCCAGATATTTCCCAATGTCCTACTGGAAAAAAACTGCCTCTGAAGGACATTCATTTGTCTAAAAAGACTGATGACGGTGCCCTGGAGGTAGGGATGGCTCAAGAATTAAGAATTTACTTAAAGATGGAGAACATGGTATAGAATTGTGAACCTGAAACCTGTATAATTTTGTTAACCAATGTCACCCCAATAAATGCAATTTAAAAAA
The DNA here is from genome assembly GCA_037038555.1 of Rhynchonycteris naso. Lineage (NCBI taxonomy): Eukaryota > Metazoa > Chordata > Mammalia > Chiroptera > Emballonuridae > Rhynchonycteris > Rhynchonycteris naso. The sequence continues at coordinate 209,174,592 of CM072997.1, read as the reverse complement.
TAAATAGGCCCTGGCCTGTTTGCTCAGTGGTAGAGTGTTGGCCCGGTGTGTGGAAGCCCTGGGTTTGATTCCTGGCCAGGGCACAAAGGAGAAGCACCCATCTGCTTCTTCACTCTTAACCCTCTCCTTTCTATCTCTCTCTTCCCCTCCTGCAGCCAAGGCTCCATGGAGGCAAAGATGGCCCGGGTGCTGAGCATGGCTCCATGGCTTCCACCTCAGGTGCTAGAATGGCTCTGGTTGCAAAGGAGCAATGCCCCAGATGGGGAGAGCATCACCCCCTAGAGGTCTTGCCAGGTGGATCCTGGTCCAGTGCATGCGGGAGTCTGTCTCTCTGCCTCCCTGCTTATTACTCCAAAAAATATGACAATAAATAAATAAATAAATAAAAATAATAAGTAATAAAATAATGCATATAAAGTGCTTAGAGACGGTCCTAGCTTATGGTACATACTGTGATTATTTCATTGGTGACTCCAAGGGGCCAAGCCACCAAGCAAAGGTTACAATTTTCCAAAGGGCAAGGCACTCCTTAGCTCAGAATTGTGGTTTTCAAAAATGTTTGACCATGACCCACAATTAAAAAATAGACTTACTCGCTTCTCAGCCTTTTGGCTAAAATCAAGTGTAGTATCTGGTCTTATCAGTGTAATATCTGATACGTCCTCTATCTGAGGACAATATAGTAAGTGGATTTGGAGCAGGGAGATGGACTAGGAGTTTGCTCTCTCCACTCCGCCCATCAACCCAGTATTGTAGTACTTCTAGGAACAGTGCACGGAAGAAAAAAATAAACGTCTGAAAATAAGAGCCCAATATCCACAACAAATATGTAATCAATTGAAATGAAAGTTTGTTATCTTAGAATGAACCATGATTTAACTGACTATCTCTTCTACTCAACTAAGGAACTAAATCTGGTTCATTTCTGTATTGACAGCACCTTGTGCTTGGCATCCCATTGGTACTTAATAAATGCATTTTGTTCAAATGACTATAAAGGTCCCCATTTTTGACAGTATCATATTAGTCTACAGCACACAGTCTATACACCAGAAGCTTCTTTTGTTCTGGTCATATGCCCTGTCTTTCCTCTATCCTCGTAATCCGTAACTCTGAGATAGAGAGTCTAACATTTGGCATAATAAAGGCTGACAGATGTGCTACTCCTGGACACAGAGACACGGATGTTCAGCAAAACAAAGTGGTTAAGAGCTCTAGCCTTGGTGTCACACACACTTGGGTTAGAATCCCATCTTTACTTTTACTAGCTATGAGACCAGAAAGTCAATCTGCTTGAGACTCAGTTTCCTCACCTGAAAAATGGGATTGAGGTTAAAATCATAGAGGTGTTCAAAAAACATTTTATGCAATAATGTACATAAAGCTTTTAGCTCTGACATCCAGGTTTACAGTATACAGCTGACCTTTAAACAACACGGGCTTTCACTGTGCAGATCCATTTATACCCAGACTTTGCATCATCCAAAGATTAACTATACAGTATAGATGGGAATCCATGTGTGGGGAGGGCCAGCTGTAGTTGTATGTAGATTTCCCATTGTGTCAAAGGTCATCACTAACCCCCAGTGTTGTTCAAGGGTCAACTGTACTTCCTCATTGCTTTTCACCAAAGTAAACTATAGAGGAGAGCTAAAAGCACTCTCCACTGCTTTTGTTTTACTTTCATACTGCCACTGCCATACCTAACCTCTGACAAGGGAAATGCCATCAAATGTTTTTTTGACAGAGGTTGCACTGCAACAGATGCACAGAGAGGAGGTTGAGACATCTCCATATGCCAGGCTCTCAAGTTAAGAGAAAAACACCTTCCTAACTGATCCTAGCTACTTATAGAACACTCGGTTTTTAAATCTTTCCATCAAGAAAGAATATCACGGAGCCTCTTACAGCCTCTCCCCTAGCTTGTCCAGGACAGTGTCACCAGCCTCCAGCTGCTTGCGCCTCAGCCGCTCCTTTAAATCTGGGAAGGCCCGAAGCGACGGCACATCCTCAAATCGCAGATTCTGCGCCGCCTGCAGCTGCTCTGCCAGGTTGCTGAGGGAGGCCAGGAGGGGCTGGCAGTCCCTCAGAGTGCTCTGCCACAGGCTCTGCTGCTCCTCCATCACGGGGAAACATTTCTTCAGGGCTTCCTGCACAGCAAGCAAAGGCCGGTCTTGAGTCATCTTCTGCTGGAGGGAGAAAAAAATATTAAAAAAATAAATAAAACACAGCATTCGGGGAAGTACCGGGTTAAGGGTGGGAGTTATTTCCGTTCTCAGCTGAGTTTCAGCTAAAGCAGAATTTCCAGGTAGGGCTGTCTATCCCCTCCGTCTGGAGCTCCTGGAGGGAAGGGCTGCCTTACCTTTAGAGAAGCTCTCGGAAAGTGGGAGGCTAGTTTCCCACCTCGGGAAGGGTTTTCCGACTACCCCTAGGAGGAGGCTCTACTGGGGCTAAGGCAGTCTCCTCCTGCAATCTGCAGACTCCCGGAGTGCAAGACCGGTCTCCTCTGCGTTGGCCCGTGCTTCCGAAGCCAGAATTCTATCTCCTCTCCTTCAGACTGCCAGCCGCTTCCCTTAAACCAGCAGAAAAACTGAAAGCGTAACACCATCCAACTTTGAGAACGCTCTAGAGCCGCCAGCCAGCACCCGCAAATCCTCTGACCATGCCCCGTACGCAGTTAAGTCGCAAAATCAAGCCGTAAGACCGCAATGCTTCCTGGGTACTGTAGTCTTACGTGTGAGCGGGAGGTCTGACGTGAAAGCTTTTTTGTGATTGGACGTCTTGGACCCGCCTTCTAAAACGGCGACTTCTTATTGGTCAACCTGTGGCAGTTTGAATTTCGTGACGGCGGTCGCACGTCTCGTTAGCCTCTGAGCCGCTCCTTCTCAGCTTGAGCGACGAAGTTTTCCTACCTTGTTTTAGGACCTGCTGGCACATTCCTTGTGATTTCTTTACCTCCAAGTGCAGACAGTAAGCCTCCCTCCACGAACCCTTCGGGGCACCGATTCGCTCTCTCCCACCCCTTCGCGGCCCCTGCCTTCCCTCCCCCATCTCCGCCTCTAACGCCTTCTGGTTCGGTACCCCCTCCACGCAGCCTCCACCGAAGCTCCATGGCTCCGGCTAGGAAGGGCAGCAGTCGGGTGAACAAGACCAACACGTTACGGAGCCGGAAGCTCTCTTCCTTTCTTAAGGACTTCGACCGGGAAGGTAAGGGGCCTAGCCCGCGTCCTCGGGCTAGCGGGGCACTCGCGGGTTGCTGGCGGAGTGGGCTGCGGGTGGCACGGATTCCAGGCTGCATTCACCCACCGGGCGGGTGACCCGGCTTCTGTCGACTTTGCCCTACCGCAGTGCAAATCCGATCCAAGCAAATTCAGTCAGACAGGCTGAACCTCCTCAAGGAGATGGATAACTTGTACAACATCGAGATCCTGCGGCTGCCCAGGGCGCTGCGCGAGATGAACTGGCTGGACTACTTCGGTAAGCTTTGCCCTGGATGGAGCCCGCTGTGGTTCCCGTGGCAACCTTCCCCTGGGTTACGTCTTCCGTGAGCATTGAGGGAGATAGCAGACTTAGTGCTCCCCCCGCCACTCCCTGTCTTACTTCCCTGCTTTTTATTATTTTTTAATCTCCTTAGCACATACCATCATCTACCCCTGCAGGAAGTCAAATGTGTTCTCTAAAAGACCAGATAGTAAATATCTTAGACTTTCTGGACCAGAGGGTTATCTATCCAGTTATTCACCTCTGCGGTTCTAGTTCCAAAACAGCTGTAATAAATGGGCATGGCTGTATCCCAATAAAATTTATTTATGGACATACTGACACAGGAGTGGCACATAAAATTCATGTATCAGGAAGTCGTGTATATATACATATATACATATGTGTATATTTTATAAAACCATTTAAAAATGAGTGAGTGAATAACATGGTTTGTTATCAGAGCTCAGTTGAAAGGATAGGATGTTTTCTGCAGCTTGTGGAAATTGCCGATTTAAAATGGTCAAATAAAATTATGAAGTGTAAAGAACCCAAGAGTTTTCCTGGCCAGAAAAAAAATGTCATGCTGTACCCCACCCCCTTATTAAATGTCCAAGAATGTACAAGAGGCTGTCCTTTCTGCTGGGTTACCTTTACTTTTATATTTTTCTTTATTATTAATTACCCAGTATTTGGCCGCCTTTTGAGATAGAAACGCATGGTTTCCTCAAATAGTAGATATTTAATGAACCTTTGACTTGCCCTTTTGTTTATTAACCTATTTGTTTGCACATTTCTATAAGTATTCATTTAGCATTTATCAGTCTCAATGCTAGGTGCTGAAGATGCATTGGGGAATAAAACACACATTGCACCTACTCAGGAATTTACAAGTTAGTTGAGAGGTTCCTTTTAAAAATCTACATATGATTATATAGTTAAAGTTATGAGATAGTGGTCGGTAAGCACATTTATATAGTGTTTCCTATGCCAGATAGGTATAGGAACAAAGTGTCTTACGTATATAGTAAGTCTTCACTCAGACTTTTAGTGAAATGACATAACAAAACCAATTTTATCATGGGCTAATTGATATAAACGAGAGTCAAGTCCTACAGCATATTTATTTCTGGTCACAAAACCCACCAAATTTCTAAGTAAAGGCCCAAAACACTTATAATATATAACATTGAAATAAGTGTGAGCTATACATACATTTAAGGAAGTACATAAAGAAGTAAGAGAATTATATTTTCCAACCCATTCATGCCAGTTTAGGGTCACAAGTGACTAGAGCCTCTTCTGGGAAAAGGCAGGGATCAACCCTGGACAGGACAACCTTTCATCTACAGCACAGTCACTCAGACTTGGACAAATCAGACACATCGGTTCACCTCACATGCATGCCTTTGGGACGTAGGGGGAAACCAGAGTACAGGTATTGATTGACTTACGACCTATGCAACTTTATGACCATTCGACCACAGTTGCTAGCCACGACTGCTCCGCGTCTGGAGCAGTTTTTGTATGCACCTGTATTTTGTAATGTTGTACGTTTTACAAATATTAAACCAGTTGTACTGGTAATGCAATTTTACTTAAACCTGACAAATGTAAAAATAAGAAACAAAATGGTGTAGAGATGATACAAATGTATAAAATGAACAAAAAAATTATGATATATAACAATAATGAAAGAAAATTATGACAAAATATGACTTAAAGATTTTTATAGCATCATTTCACAGTACTGTACATATAGCCTACTCAACTTACGACCAAATCGTGTTACGACCAGTCTGTCGGAACCTATCGTGGTCGTAAGTCAAGCACTAGCTATATCTGGAGACTGAAGAGAATGTGCAGATTCCACACAGACAGTGGCCTCAGCCAGTAAACAATTTTTTTTTGTCATCAACGTTATAATGAAAGGATGTTGAATGGAACTCCGTTATTCTAGGACTTGCTATATTAACTAATTTTATCCTCATAACAATCCCTATTTTATAGATTGACAAGATTAAGGCACAGAAAGATTGGTTACTTTGCTCAAGATCTCATGACCTGATTAGTGGCAGCTTTCTGGTTTCAAAGCCTGAGTTCTTAATTGCTATACAGGATGCTATGAGAGTTTCTAGCAGGAAGACCTAACCTAACTTTTTATTCTGCCTCTAACCTTGCACAGACCTCTTCATTCAACACACATTTACTACATACCTACAATATATTTTACCAGAAATGACAGATGTTATCTCTGTCCTCAAGTAATTCAGTTCAAGATGGAGTGGACACTTAAACTGCTTTGAATAGTTGTGGAGTAGGTGAGGGTGAAGAACTAACTCAGCACTTTGCAGCAGTCTGCTATAATAGACAACCAGAGTTTGGGGTGTGAGCTGAATTTCGAAGAATGAATTAGAAATTTGTTGGATGCAGAGGACTGTTTTGGGCAGAGGAAATAATGAATACCAGGGCACTGAGTCATGAAAGACAGTGGCACATTTGGGAAATAGCAGGAAGGTTCTGTTGTTGTTTTACAGGGACAGAGAGAGAGTCAGACAGAGGGATAGATAGGGACAGACAGACAGGAACGGAGAGAGGTGAGAAGCATCAATCATTAGTTTTTCATTGCCATTACGACACCTTAGATGTTCATTGATTGCTTTCTCACATGTGCCTTGACCGCGGGCCTTCAGCAGACCGAGCAACCCCTTGCTGGAGCCAGCGACCTTGGGTCCAAGCTGGCGAGCTTTTGCTCAAGCCAGATGGGCCCATGCTCAAGCTGGTGAGCTCGGGGTCTCGAGCCTGGGTCTTCCGCATCCCAGTCCGACGCTCTATCCACTGCGCCACCACCTGGTCAGGCACAATAGGAAGTTTTTAGTGTGGTAGAACATAGACTATCACGAGGGGGCCGAGTCACTTGGAGAAAGATTAGATTATGATGTTCCTTGAATGTTGGACTAAGGGTGTAATGTCTAGTTTTAGAAAGGGTGATGGGAAGATGATTTATCATGAAAATCTGATAGTCACTGGACAAAATGTTCTTTTTAAAGCCCTTGGAGGAAACAAGCAAGCCCTGGAAGAGGCAGCAACGGTAAGTGATTTGTCCCATTTCAGAACTGTTGGATACATTTTTTTTTCAATTGGGCCTGTTCACAAAATCTAACTAGTGGGTCCTGGTTAGATTCCATAAGGGACATTATTCTTTTGTGTCAACTGAAAAATCAGTTGTTAAATGCTGAGTATGTGCAGTGCAAAGTTTCAAGTCTAAAGAAGAGAGGCAGTTCTGTCTTGGCAGGTTCTTTGCAGCCCTTGCCCTGCCGTCTGCAGGGGAAATAGAAATCCTAGGTCATTACATAGGTGACGAAGGTATTCGCTTCGTTGTGCCATACTGTAGAAGCTGTGCTCTTACTTGGGACCCTCAGGATTCCCAGTCTCTCACCTCCTTCCTCCCAGTATCAGTACCAGTAAGATGGAGGGCAAAAAAAGAAAATAATAAAAAAATAAAGAGTTAAATATAGACTACTATCTGATACAGTAGCCACCAGCCTCAGGTAGCTATTTAAACTAATTAAAATTTTAAAGTCAGTTCCTCAGACACACTAGCCACGTTTCAAATGTTTAGTAGACACATGTGACTAGTGGCTTCCCTACTGGACAGATTAGAAATAGAACATTTCTAGCCTTGCAGAAAGTTCAGTTGGACAGTGTTGGGGGCTAATCCACAAATGGGCTTCACAGAGACCCTAAGCATTCTGAGATCATACGTGAACAATGTGTGCGTGCTCATCCATATGTGTATCTTTCTGGGGAGAAAGTTTAACATAACCTTCATCAGACTTACAAATGAACCCAAAGTCCACATCCTTCTCTGAATTGATCAGGATCATTTGGAATCTCAGAGTTTGAAGGGTACACAGTAGCACTGATTAGTGGCTCTCCACCAGCCTCAAATGGTAAAGGTACTTAGGAACCAGTTGTTCAGTCAGGAAAAAATTACAGTTTGGGGTAAATAAAATCAAGAACTAGTAAAACATTATTGGTCTATTCTTTCTCTTTCTTTGGGATATGCCCCCCCCCCAATACACACCCAGATCCAATGTTTCAAAAGACTTACCTTGAGATGAATTATACTCTTTAGCTAATGCATCAGCCTCTTTAGAATTACAGATCAGAGCTTCTAACCTAATAGGAGAGATCCAGTGTCACAAAGTTGAAAGAATTCTATCCTTCTGGGTTTATGGGAGTTTATTATAATTAACATAATCTCTGTATTTATGAAGTAATATGTTTTAAAAAGTAATTTTTTTCATCTTAAAATATTGTTCCTCATATTTGATGGAATATGCCTGGTGTTTTCTGGCTGTTTGTCACAGGCTGACCTGGATATCACAGAAATAAATAAGTTGACGGCAGAAGCTATTCAGACACCCCTGAAATCTGCCAGAAGTGAGTACTTTTCAAAATCCCTTGAAGAACTGAGAGAGCTGAGGCCCATGGTGGTTTGGCTCACTTTTTAGGGAGGCCTCTCTGATGGAGCTTCTTCCCTCTAATACCTGGTCCTTAGTCTTATAAACTGAAAAATTTGATTTTGGGCACTGCATTCAGTTAATGGTATGCAAGACCAATACTAACCAAACTCTCCAGGCCATTGTGTGAGCGAAAGGGAAAAGGTGGGGAAAAAAGATGTGCAGGAAACTAAACACACCTGCTTACTTCCCCTGAGCTGGAGAGATTAGCAAGATTTACAGGGGTGTTACAAGACGTGGCCATACTGGCTGCAACTCTCCCCGGTCAGCAGGGTTGAGAGAGCTGTATGTGAAAGGACCCACTCTTACAGCATGCTAATCCATGGTACTTGGTTCAGTGACCCACCCGTGTAAACATCTCTCACATTCACGCCCCTCACTGAGGACCACCGTCTTACAGGAAAGGTTTTGGGGAAGCCGGGTAGTAATTAGTGAGCATGGATGGAATCAGGCCAGGACGAGCTCTATTATGGACTTGATGTCGCTGACATTAAGCTTTGGCAATTCAGTGCATCCAACTCTTGTGAGGCTGTCCTGACCATGGATTTCTGAGTTGGCCCCATGGGCACCTTCTTGACTAGGCAGAGCCAGAAACACTGTCCAGTTCTTCATTCTAACTTAGTGTTAGTCAGAATTGCCTTGTAGTGTGAAAAAATCATGATGAGATTTTCCTTTTCCAAATGTCATCTGCCAGTTCTGCCTCCCAGAGGTTATATTATAATTGGACTTGGATGTTCCTAGAGATTGTCTGCCACATATTTACAGCCTGTTAGGTCACTTTGCGTTATTCCTACATTTAGGTAATAGCATTTTCTCATCTGAGTCCCACCAATTTTGCTTAGTTTGGTGACTTCTGATTTCACCCCTGGGAAATGGTTTTCTTTTGCCCACTGCATTTGAGTGCGTAGTAAGTCATATTTTAAATAAATGTATGCATACTTTTTTTTAATGTAAAAGAGCTTAAAAGTCATTTAGTCTGATCTTCTTCTTCCCCTATGATTAAATGCAGAATTTTTTCTATGGAATCCCTGCTCAGGGTTGTCTAGCTCCTGCCTATGCATATTTAGTAGTGAGAGTAAGACATTTTCTAAGTTTTCCTGTGATATCTACATAAGTACTACTATAATAAATAATAATGCTTATAATGTGTCCAGTACTGTCCAGGGGACTTTACATTCACTCATTCCACAAATTCTTAAACATTTATAGGGACGCTTTTAGGGCTTGGGATAGAGGAATAAAATATCAAAGATGCTGTTCTTACAGAGCACACATTCCAAGTCTCATAATATCCCCATACAATGGCTACTCCCTATTATAGAGGAGGAAACTGAGGTACCACCATGAAGCTATGTGACCTAGTTAGTGGTAGGGCCAGGCCTCAAGCTCGTGTCCGTTCAGCTCCACAGTCTACACTCCTAATGAGAATGCTGGGCTGACCATACAGGGTATCTTATGGAGTTTATGCCCCAACCCGTTTATCTAAACCCTCTTTATTTTATTTATTTATTTATTTATTTGTATTTTTCCGAAGTGAGAATCAGAGAGGCAGACAGTCAGGCTCCTGCTTGCGGCAGACTGGGATCCACCCCAGCATACCCACTAGGGGGTGATGCTCGGCCCCTCTGGGGCGTTGCTCCATTGCAATTAGAGCCATTTTAGTGCCTGAGGCGGAGGCCACGGAGCCATCTTCAGCGCCTGGGCCAACTTTGCTCCAATGGAGCCTTGGCTGTGGGAGGGGAAGAGAGAGATAGAGAGGAAGGAGAGGCAGAAGGGTGGAGAAGCAGATGGGTACTTCTCTGTGCCCTGGCTGGGAATCAAACCCAGGACTTCCACATGCCAGGCCGACACTCTACCACTGAGCCAACCGGCCAGGACCTAAACCCTCTATTTATTTATTTTTTCTTTCAGAGAGAGGAATAGATAGGTACAGACAGGAATGGAGAGAGATGAGAAGCATCAATCATTAGTTTTTCATTGCAACACCTTCTTAGCTGTTCATTGATTGCTTTCTCACATGTGCCTTGATTGTGGGCCTTCAGCAGACCAAGTAACCCCTCACTCGAGCCAGCAACCTTGGGTCCCAGCTGGTGAGCTTTGCTCAAACCAGATGAGCCCGCGCTCAAGCTGGTGACCTCGGGGACTTGAACCTGCGTCCTCCGCATCCCAGTCCAACCCTCTATGCACTGTGCCACCGCCTGGTCAGGCCTAAACACTTTTTTAAAGTCATCTTTATATTGAGTCTGTATCTGGATTACAGCCTGAAATTGCATAAATTGTCTTTTCTGTAAGAAATGTGAGTGCATGAAAGCTTATTCCCATGAGAAATATCACTTCGTTAAACTGTTTCTTATAGCACGAAAGGTAATACAAGTGGATGAAATGATAGTGGAAGAAGAAGAAGAAGAAAATAAAAATAAGAAACATCAAACTGCCAAAGTAAGTAGGTGCTCAGATTCAGGGCTGTGGGCTGACAGATGGGGAGATAGATACAAAGGTGCTTAAAATGCAGTGTTGCTCTCCCTGAGCTCACAGTTTAGTAGAGAAGATCCCACTTGCATGGCCGATAACCACAGTGATTCTAGGAGTAGGTTCAAGGTGCATAGACATCAGAGAGGAAGCTGTTAAGTCTTACCTAACCCCTTAGGACACAGCCAGGCCATTAAGGTGAGTGAGATTTCATTAGCTGGAAAAGACAGGGAAGGGAACTCCCAGAGGATTTATGCAAGTTTCATTTAACGGACACGAAGCAGTTTGAAACAGCTGGGATGTAAATGGTGAGGGTACTGTGTGTAGTGTAGGGGCCGGGTAGCGAACGGCCTGTGTGCCAGGCTTGGAAGTTTAGCTTCATCGGGTAGCTAATGGTAAGTGGCATAACCAGATGGGTATTTATTTCAGAGCAGTACTCGGGATCCATGGGAGAGGGGAGAAACTGGAGAGAAGGAAACCAGTAGGGAGGCTGTTGTAACACTTGGACTGAGGCTCTGATGCTATAAGAAGAGAAAGTAATGAGATAAGATTTAAAAGGGAGAATGGAAGGGAGTGGGGGGGTAGATGGAGGTGGGACAATGAAGAGGGAAAGAGACAGTGCTCGGAGCAGTGGGTGCACGGTACATTGTGCAGATGATGTTTTGTTGAGATGTACACTTGAAACCTTTATGGTTCTGCGAACCAACGTCACCCCAATACATTCAATTTAAAAAAAAGAAAGAAAAATTTTAAAAGGGCAGGGAATGGGTAAGATGGGTAGAGAGGGAAGGAAGGAAAGGAACTAGAGATGACTAAATGGTTTCTAGCTTAGGCAACTGCCAACCAGTGGCATGTGGGACACAGGAGGAAGAGGGTACTGAGTTCAGGTGAAGGGGAGCAGTTCATGAGTTGTTTGACTTTACTGAGTGTTTAATACTTTTCCGGGACAGGTGGCCTACACAGAAATTTTAGCCTGAAGATCAGAGGGGGGGGGAAGGGGAGTCACACTGACTCCCAGTTCATTAGGTGGCTGTCCCACTGTGAGGGTTGCAGGGCAGGGAGAACGTGGAGGGGGTGAGGGAAGAGGACAAGGAGCTCGGGAGGTAGACTGCAGAGGGACAGCACAGAAACAGAAGGATGGTTCTTGTCAGGTGTCTCTGAGGACTTGGGGTGGGTGAGGACTGCTGAGGGTTCCTGGTATTGGGCACCTGGGATGCCCATGATACCCTTTGCAGTGGTACTTTATGTAAAAGTGGGGGCGAGGGCTGGCCAGTCAGTCAATTCAAAAAACATGTACCCTTGATCTTGACCAAAATCCTCTATTTTGGAGACCAAGCCCCGGGTATAAGGCCTTAGTTAATCAATTATATATGTTCTTAGTTATTTAAGTCTGTGAGATAGGCCTTTTTTTTTTACAGAGTCAGAGTTAGAGAGAGGGACAGATAGGGACAGACAGATGGGAACGGAGAGAGATGAGAAGTATCAATCATCAGTTTTTTGTTGCGACACCTTAGTTGTTCATTGATTGCTTTCTCATATGTGCCTTGACCATGGGCCTTCAGCAGACTGAGCAACCCCTTGCTCGAGCCAGCGATCTTGGGTCCAAGCTGGCGAGCTTTGCTCAAACCAGGTCAGCCTGCACCCAAGCTGGTGACCTCGGGATCTCGAACCTTGGTCCTCCGTATCCCAGTCCGACGCTTTATCCACTGCGCCACCGCCTGGTCAAGCAAGATAGACCTTCTTATGTTCAATATTAGTTTTCTTTTCCAGAGCTTGTTCCCCTCTGCTTTACCTTTCCCGTTTGCAGGAAAGATTTTTGTAACCTCAGTTTCATTTGCTTGTGACTTCAGGGCAAAAGATGTCCTCCATCCAGGAAGAGAACCCAGTCCATACAAGGAAAAGGCAGAAGAAAAAGGTAACGGTTATCCAGATTCAAGTATGTGTTTGTTCTACTGGACAGCCACATTCATTGTGGCAGGGCTCAGGGCTGAGGGCTTCTGTGGCTCGTGTTCTAATAGTCCCTAAAGTCATCAAATCCTTGAGTATCTGAACTGAGGGGCCTCTAGCAATGATCTGACCCAACATCTCCAGTTCTTCTGCCCATCTTCTTTATCCTCCCCCACTTTTTTCAATGCAGACAGTGAGAATGATGCCCAGAAACATATGGTAAACCTTGTATATTATGTAGTTCAGTTACCTGGCAGTCCGTGTACAGGACTACCCCATGGTCAGTCACAGTCGCTGTCCCGCTGGTGCAGTGTTCCTCCTGGTCCTGCTAAATAAAGAATTACCATGGGCTTAACCTGATTCTGCTGGGCCTACTGAACCCTTTGGGGGCGGGGGGCTACCCTCAGATGAGCTTAGGAAAGTAGTAAAGGGGGTGGTGCCTGAGGAGCGGAGCGCTCCTATTCTCTCTGAGCAGTGGGCACTGCCCAGTGCAGGACAAAAGCCTGCCGGGGGCCCACAGCTGTTGAGAGGCTGTCTCTTTCCCCTCCCATCAGCTTGATTGAGAAGTTGGATTCTGGAGGTTGGCTGCTGGGCCCAAAGTTCTGGCTCTGTCCTAATTGGCTGTGTGATATTGGGCAAGTTATTTAAAGTCAATAAATTTCTGTATCTGTAATAACAGTGCTTCTCATAGGGTTGTTGGGAGAGTTACCTGAGTTTATGTAGGCGCTCAGGACAGTATCTGACAAGCTCAGTGCTCTCCAGGTGTTACCTGCCCCTGCTGCTGCCGCCCTTGGACCTGAGTTGGCACCCCTTACCTGCAGGCCATTTCTTACCTGCAGGTCAAGCAATTGTAGCATCATTACCCCGGCTATGAGCCGAATGGAGTTGTCTCTGGTGAAACCAACTCCAGGCCTGACACCTAGATTTGACTCAAGGTAAGTATTTAGAGCAGGGCTTGGATTTGGGTGGGAGCCCAACATCTAACATCAGAAAAGAAAGGTGTTTAAGAAAATAACTCCTGGCTCCTTGGTCTGGGACACCCTCTCTGAGGGGGTTGATTGCCAGGGCTTCCTGGTGTTGTTGGCCTCTCTCTTGAGTGCAGGTTCACCTGTTTTCAGCAACAAAATGATTCTGTATCTGATGAGATGACATTGTCTCTGCTAAACAGGAGGCCTCTGGTGACTTTTGGTCTATTCTGATTCTAATCAAAAGGGTTTTGTTTGTTTGTTTTTTGTTGTTGCTATTGTTGTTTTATAATGGGTAGGCATTCTTTGGTACCCATGAGGAAAACTGATATCCTCTTTTGGGAGACCAGTATAAAAAAGGATGTTCTTGCAGCATAAATTTATCCCTTCCCTAGGGCTGTTTAGGTCAACTAAACAGGAAATGCTATCTAGACATTTTAAAAGATCTGTAGCTGATGTGGGGGGCAGCTTCAGGATTACAAGCATCTCCACGCAGTTGCAACATAGTGTGTCCTAAATGGTCGCACTTGCTCTAATATATGTAAAGTCTGTGGAAGGCTGCGGAAAGGGATTGAGAGTGGTTACCTCTGGTGGGGGCAATGAGGAAGATGTACCTTCTGCTTTTAATCCCACTTTTTTTACATGAGCATACAGCAGAGGACATTTCGGGAAAAATAGGTAGCAGGATTTTAACTGTCTTGAGAAAGTTAGTGTGGGAATTCATACAATGATGTAATCTCCGAACCTTCCTCCTTTGACCCTGGAAAATTCCTCTTGCTAGAAGCACTTAGCTCCTCTTGGAAATACATTAACCATAGTTTATTTCTTGCTGCCTGGCTGACTGGCTGGCTGGCTGGCTAGCTAGATGGATGGATGACTGGCATTCATATGGAGCTTTGGACCGAAAATTTACAAGGATAAGAATTGATGTTGTTAGATGTATGTTTGATAATTAGAGTCTCCCTTCTCCAGCTGTGTTTAGTCATTACTGCTTTAAAAAGATTTTTCCCCTAAATTTAGAACTCGCCTTCTTAGAAATGTGTGATTTGAAAACTGTAGCTTGAGGCCAGATGGGGTTTGGAAGGGCTCATAGTGCCTGGTGTCATACAATCTGCCAAGCCATCTTTACAGAGACCTTCCCACTTTATAGGGTCTTCAAGACCCCAGGCCTGCGCACTCCAGCAGCCAGAGAGCGGATTTACAACATCTCCGTGAACGGCAGCCCTCTTGCCGACAGCAAAGAGATTTTCCTCACGGTGCCAGTGGGAGGCGGAGAGGTAAGGGTTTCAGAGAGAAGCAGGCCAGCGCGCCTCATAGTAAGCATTTCCCTCCTGGTCTGTTGCTCACTTCTCTCCCCGACGGTCCTTTTGGTTGCATGGATCCTGGTCTCCACCCTTGTACAGCACTCAGAACACAGTTTCCTCTCCCAGGTTAGAGGCCCAGACTGGGAAGGTCCTTGCCCAGCTCCGGGTTCCATTTGTTCACGAGCTAACATTGTGCACCTGTCTTGTAGCAGCCCCCAGCATGGAACACAGTCCTGTCCTTGAGAAGCAGTTCAGTAGTCAAGATAGGTTCCAAGTTAACTATAAGATCGCCGTGTGACACGTGCAGTAATGGAGCTACAGTGCGCGGGGTGCACTGTCGGTGTCACCTAGAAAGGGGAGTGCGAGCTGCCTCTTCCTCTTTGACTTCAAGGGGTTGTGAAGCGGCCAAACCCAGTTTCTCTGGCTGTGTAGAGCAAGTTGCTGGCCTCACCTCATGGGAGGGAAGCGTAGTTGCTCTCAGATGTGGTCTGCTGGGCATTTCTAAGCTGATGGGCATGCCCTGGTACCTGGGTGATCTAGCCACTGGCCCAGTGATAAGCACTGATGTCACTGCACTATATCCTTAGGGACACGGTGACAGCTTATGTCCTGCTTTGCCTCGCCTCATCAGTTCAGGACATGCAGGGGGCTCCCTGGGGCACACTGGGCTGCTAGTGGAGGGTCCTGCCCTGGAGGATATGCAATTTAACCAGCTCTCTCCCCATGCAGAGCATGCGATTATTGGCCAGTGACCTGAAGAGGGTCGATATCGCACAACTGGATCCAGAGGCCTTGGGAAACATCAAACAGCTGTCCGTGAGTCCCACTCCCCCCACCTGGCCTGCCCCAGTAGCCTTGGTTAGCTTTATGTACGACATCTTTCAAGGCTGGGCTAGTGCTTTGTACTGAGAATCGTGTTGCTTTCTTTCCCCCAAGGGAATCTGACCATTATCCTGCTTACCTGGTGGCAATTCTGTCCCTAAATTGATGCTGAGTTTCAGTCCATCCCAGAGTGCCTGTCACAGGAATTCCACAACAGAATCAAAATTCAGGCAGCTGGTCCCTATGTTAGGGTGCAGTTGACCTCCTGGAACTGCAGCTTCCTCACAGCATTTCAGGAACTGAGGGTGGGGGGAGGCTTGTGGCAAGGAATCCACAGAGTCACAGAAAGTGCTGGGCAGCCCGGCCTGTTGCCGCAGTGGAACCACTGACAACAGGAGTTTATGGGCTCCACTCTGGGGCACCAGTTCCCTTGGCGCCTGTGTGAGGCCCTTGCCCGTCATTCCTCCACTTAGCAGATGGCCCATGCTACAGGGCTGGTTCTCTTCTCCCTGAACGCTGGCTTACAGGTGGCTTTGGGCAGCCACACTTCCAACTTTGACTTGATTGCTGCATTGCCCAACACTCACTGTCCAGTTTCTTGTCTTCATTTAAATTCTTGAGAGAAAGAATTTAATTCTCAGGCTCAGCTTTGGTCAGATGGGCCCTGATCCAGTCAGCATGCTCTAGTCTGGTCAGTAGGGCGCTTAGTGCAAACAAGGCTGCGCATGCCCGCCCTTGTGGGTGTCTGTTAAGGGTGCATC
This sequence comes from Rhynchonycteris naso, assembly GCA_037038555.1. NCBI lineage: Eukaryota > Metazoa > Chordata > Mammalia > Chiroptera > Emballonuridae > Rhynchonycteris > Rhynchonycteris naso. Next base: position 209,158,318 of record CM072997.1, on the reverse strand, counting down.
CAAGGAAGGGGACAGGGCCGCTGCTTTTCCAGCCATGTCCCACTGAATGCAGGCCCAGCGCTGAGATCACACACACAACCAGCCACCTAAATCTAGTGACATTCATCTAGCTAGACCTACAGCACTACTCTTCCCAGATTATACCTTCCCTGTCTCATTTGAGATGTTATTTTTCGCCTTGTTTCAGATGAGAAGCAGAGATTCAGAAAGTGAACTAGGTTGTGATACAAATAGAGAATGGAGAGCTGAGAGCACTCAGCGCCCTGGGTGACTGTGAAGCTGCTTGGACAGGCATGCCCAGTGCTGTCTTCTCTAAATGACCTACACCTTTTCCTTCCAGAGCCGTCTTGCCCAAATCTGCAGCAGCATACACACTCACAAATGAGGCTGCTGTTTCAAGAAGCCAAACTTGACAGGATGGATCTTCAGTGTGCACTTCTGGGACCTTCTTCCCTTCAAGCTTATTGTTTATTTTTGTGTGAAGTTCAGAGCAGGGAGTGGTGTTCCTCTTGGAGAATTCAGGAAGTGAGAAGACACTGTTCCCCAGCAGTTAGACAGTTTTGCTATTCACACCTCCCCACCCACCTGCCGCTGAGTCCACGCAATCAAAACTTCTGTCCTCCCAGCTGAATTCTTCCTGCTCTCAGAGCTGAGCTGCTGCTTTCTGCCCCCTGTGACCCAGTGTCCTCTTTGCCCTGCCCTGACTCCAAGGGAGGTGGTGCGGAAGAACCTTACGTCTCAGAGAGGCTGCCTGCACCCTCGTTACAGAACCCTCTGCGTCTGGCGTTTCCACTCTGTGATGCTTGAGGCTGGGGTGTTCGGGCTCAGAGAGCAAGAGCTCTGGGACATGGGAGGGCAGACCCAGAAAGCTGGAGGAACCGTACTGATGGGGCCAGGACAGCGGGTCAGGACCTGTCACAGCAGTGACCACAGAGGACAAATGTTGCCTCCCATGCCCATCCCCTCCTGTGGAATCCCCCACCTGCCATGCCCAGTAGTTTCTTTTAGGCTGACTTAGGAACAGTGTGTTTATCTCTGTTTATTGAAGACCAAAAATTGGTTTGGAGGTTGTTTCTTGCTCCTCTACCTCTGCAGTTAGTGGGAATTTAGATAAGGGAGTTTTAGATTAGATCAGTCTGGGGTTTTATGTGGCTGGCACAGAGGAACTCTCTCAAAGCTCTGTGATCCGGTGGTCCCTGCGAGGTCTTACTGGCTTCATTAAGGGAGCAGATATAACTAGTCTGGTGGCCTTGTTCTGTATGTTTGGCCTGTGCCAGGACGTGAGGGTCCAGGAGTGGACTACTTCCTCAGAGTCAGCACTGAGGTCCCTGTGCACCAGCTGGTGCCTCTATCCCAAAGAATCACGGGATGTGGTCCCAGAATATGGGAGCTGAGAGTTCCCACCCCAGGCTTAAGGGCCTACAGTTTTCTCACGTGTGACTTTTTACTGTACTTTTTGTTATTTGACTACATGACTATTCTAGTAATCCAGTCCTGTTTAAATTGTGTTCTTTCCAAGCTGTTTTATTCTCCCTTTCCTAAGACTTTTTGTACATATTGTTTTCCTGAGCAATGGTACCTCTAATCTGATTTCTTCTAATCGGAGCTACTGAAAACTACCTGTTTTTAATAAATTGTCAGTTTGTATTTAATCGTTATTCCACCTACCTGTCATTTCCAAGCTGTGCTACCTGGACTGGAGGCAGTTTTAGAGCTAAAGCTATTGGAGTTGGAGGGTCTTTGAACAGCTACTTGAAAGATGAGAAAACCTTAACTTCCGGCAGAATCTCCAATACCTGAAGAGGGGGCTCTCACACCAAGATCCAAGACATAGGCAATCTATGCCAAGAAGCCCCCACCCCAATGTCTTGGTTCCATCAGCTGGAGATTTACGTCTGGGAGGACAAAATCGAGGATGTCTGTAGTTTACCTGTATAGTCGCCAGGACAAAGCAGGGGCACAGGTGATTCAGTGATCATGCTTCTCGTTTCCTAGAATTCTGGGGCTCTGGCAGACCTGCCTCCCTGGAATTCTTTCTACATTGAAAATGATCAGCATGGAACTAAACAATCTGGGGTCATTACTTAGCTCGGTCATCTGACATAGCCAGTTTATGGAGAGGGACCCTTTGATCAATGACAGCATTTGAAATAAAGGGTTCTCATTTCAAATCATTAAGTGCCCAAACCTGAGGTTTCTACCTTTCCACCATCATCTCATACAGTTAGGAAGAGCCTGACATCAAGGAAACAGAGTCCAACATGCTTTATCCAGAGCCGGACTCCCCCTATTTCACCATAAACCAGTTATGGGAAATGTGTAATATGTAGCAGGTGCCTAATAAGTGCCAGTCACATGATGAAGACAGCAGTTCCTTCCATTTAAAGAGCTGACTTTAATGGTAATGAGTTCCCCACACCAGGATTTAAAGCATGGGTTGAACTATCACAGAGTTGGAATGTTGCAAAGAAAATTTAAATCTCACTGCTAGGCCACAGACTAAAAAGGGCCCATAAACAAATGCTCATCATTTTTTAAAATTAGTTAAAATTTTTGTTTTTTTTTTAAATTAGTTGATAATTTAAAAATCACCAAAGTTCACAAGAAATTATTGCAAGCCTCAAAAAAAATAAGATCTGGCAATATGGGCCACAGTCAACTGGAGGTGAGTAGCAGCTTTGGCACCTTAGAGAACCCTGTTCCAGGGGAAAGCGTTTCCTACCCGGTGACTTCCCTTTGTTACCTACCTTGTGCCTGTGGGCAGTTTGCTAAGCAGAGCTGCTCCGGGTTGGAGGACAGTGCCTGGAGTCTCCCTTCACTAGGGCCCCTGAGGCAGTTTAATAAACCTAGGATTTCAATGAACAGGTTCATTCTTTCCCCTATAAACCCCCTGATATTTCCAAATGCCCTACCTGGGGCTTCCTATTTAAAGAATACCAAACATATTGCCTTATAAAGAGGTTAAATTATTCACAGGAAGAGCTAGTTCTTGGGGAATGTGTGCCGGCATCACCTAAGCATCATCCGTTCACGGTGTCAGACGTATCTCTCAGCTCAAAGGAACTACTATCCCTATCTCTGACAAATGAGTTTGCGTATCAACACCGAGTTACCACAATGTGTCCCACACCCCTGGAAAACAAAGTATGTCTCAATGTCCATATGTGCGCAAGCTCTGAGGTGTTTGCCTTCTCTGCTTTTGCAATGGTTGTTCACCCATACCTAAAATTCAGCATGGCACTATATGCTGAAGATTTAATAGTGGAGAATTCAAGTGGCTTCAGAAATGGGAGAGACATTGAGAGAAATCAGTCAAAACCTGAGCCTAGCCTGACCTGTGGTGGCGCAGTGGATAAAGCATCGACCTGGAACGCTGAGGTCGCCGGTTCAAAACCCTGGGCTTGCCTAGTCAAGGCACATATGGGAGTTGATGCTTCCTGCTCCTCCCCCCTTTCTCTCTCAATCTCTCTCTATTGTCTCTCTAAAAATGAATAAATAAAATATATTAAAAAAAGAAAAAATAATTTTTCACATAAAAATTTTAAAAAAACAAACAAAAAGACCTGGGCCTACATGGAACACTTGATGGGAGTCTGGAATCTAGTTTGCTTTGGCTCAAGTGCCTGCTCTTTGCCCTTGACAGAACTAGGCATTCTCCCAGCCCCTCATCATCCCCACCTGCACATCACCTCAGCTGTAGAACAAGCCCTCTCTCCCCACTCCGTCCGCACCAGTTGGAACCCACACTTCTTGCCTTCTACACTTTGCTGTCATCTTTCCCTAGTGGATCTTAGCATCTGTGTAGCTGGGGTTCTCTGATCTTTGCATGATGGATATGGTGGAGGACATAACATATCCTTGATACCAGGAAGAGCCCAGCACCCTATCGGTAAATTGGCAGTGTCCACAAGCACATGCTATGTGTCATGACATGCCAAGAGCCATCAGGATGGCTACAGATGACAGTCCAAGCAGATATACCTTCAAATGTGATGCAAAAGTCATGCTGGCAAACCTACTCATCTCAACTCTCCTAACAGTGTCCCAGATGGCTGTCAAAAATGGATGTGGTGAGCCTGACCAGGCAGTGGCACAGTGGATAGAGCGTCGGACTGGGATGCGGAAGACCCAGGTTCAAGACCCCGAGCTTGCCAGCTTGATCACGGGCCCATGTGGCTTGAGCAAAAGCTCACCAGCTTGGACCCAAGGTTGCTGGCTCCAGCAAGGGGTGGCTCAGTCTGCTGAAGGCCTGCGGTCAAGGCACATGTGAGAAAGCAATCAATGAACAACTAAGGTGTCACAACGGCAACGAAAAACTAATGATTATGCTTCTCACGTCTCTCCATTCCTGTCTGTCTGTCCCTATCTGTCCCTGTAAAAAAAAAAAAAAAAAAAAAAAAAGGATGTGGTGATGAGGGAAGAAGGGGCAAGATGGAGGCTGACTGAGAGGTGTTTGCAACAGGGAAACAAATTTGGTTTTGGTGTTTGTAGTTTTTTTCTTAAACTTGCATGAGCAGTCTTGGTCAGAACACACCCCTCAGGGTGAGGCTTGAGATACCCATGATCTGTTCACAAGATGCTAGTAGACACCATTAGGTAGTTTATCAACAGGGGTTTCTGACCTCTTTCTTTCCCCAAGAGCCCAGGGGGCCCAGCTGCTAACATGGGGTAGGACGTATTCCGAGAGGTCAGCAGGTTTTTTCAAGATATTGGCAGACACTCAAATTTACACAGCAAAGGGTACAAAGACATTTAGAGAGAAAGTGCCATCTGGGAAGGAGTTTCACTCGCGTCCTGAGCAGTGGGGCGGGGGGGGGGGGGCGGGAATGATGTGAGGAACCGATTCCAGAAGTCAGCCCTGGTTAATAAGGGCAGTGAACTCACTACCTGGCTTCCTCCAGGGCCTTCTCACACCTCCCCAGGGACTAGGTCAGGCTAAGCCCTCCACTGGACTCCACAGCACCTAGGATTTATCCCCATGGCTGTGCCTTTCACATATTTAACTGACTCCCCCAGTAGGCAGTGAGGCCTTAACTTCCTAGTGCCCACCACTAGAAGGTGCTTGTGCTCAGTACACGCTCCCTGAATAAGCAAATAAAAACCTTGTCAGACCAGTCAGCAGCCTCCCTGCCTGGAGAAGTTAATTTTAATTCCCAGCTGCATATTATATATATCTACCTGGTGCCTCACACCTTGCTAATACTATTTCGTGAGCACCTACTGTGTGCCAGGAACTGTGTCAAGTGTTAGTGGGGTCTCCTCCATGCTCTGGCTGTGTGCCTCTCAGGGGGCAGACTCTGGCAGAGCAACACTCCTGACATCTGCAACCTACTCATTCATTCCTCCCCACGGGGAAGAAGTGACATCTAATAGAATCGGGAGACAGAAGGGATAACCTGCTTGAATTGGTGCCATCTGGCTGCCTGCAAGTCTGCCTTCCTACAGGAAAGGTGCCCCTCATCATACAGGAAGCTGGAGGGGTGGCTTGTGGATCTCTGGGACTGGGCAGGTCTAATTCAGAGAAATATGGGAAATGCACTGTCCCCAATACACCACCTCTCACTTATCAAAGATGTACATTTACAGATCTTTAACATCTCTGAAATTGGGATGCATCTTCCAACCAGATGGCATGACATAGTTTAACTGGCTGTGATGTTTCTTGAGTGTATCTTATCCTAAAAGACATCTTAGATTCAAAGAAACATGGTAAGCAGCATTCTCCAGTCTGCCTTATCAAAGAGCTGGTGTCTTGATCTCCATCTGCCTCAGGGAATTAATACTCATTTGGCTCTGAGCGCAGGCTGGGAGGAAAGAAGTGTTATTGATTGCCATCCCTACCACCCAATCCCCATCGCTAAGCACTTTCTGTGCCTGGACTAAGCAGATAAATAAGATAGCTTCCCCAAACTATGAACATGAATGGCCAGGCAGGGAGAACAGAACACTGTAGAGCCAACCAAGAAAAGCAAGGGCTCACATGGTGCAAGTGTGTGTGCACGTGTGTACACCCATGTGAGCACATGGGTATTTGCAGGTGTGTACATGATGTGTGCACACATAAGGGCGCAGGCGATCTGCAGCACCCTTCCGCCCACACCCCCACCACATCCTGGTAGCCATCTCACCCCCCCTTACTCCTCCTGAAACCCTTCACACTCCACTCCTCAACCCTCTCATCTGGCTTCTGACCCTCAATTAAGGCCACTGCTGTGGGTTGGACTGTGTCCTCCCCAAAATTTGTATGCTGAAGTCCTGACTACCAGTATCTCAGAACTTGACTGTATTTGGAGAGAGGATCTTTACAGTGGCAATCAAACCAAAATGAGGCCATCAGGGTGAGCCAATGTGGACGGGTCCAATATGACTGGTGTCGTTCCAGGGAAAGGGAAATGTGGACACAGAGACGCACAGAGGGAAGACAATGTGAACAGACACAGGGAAAAGACAGTCACCTACAAGCCAAGGAGAGACCTGGAGGCATATCCTTCCCTAAGTCCTCAGAAGGAACTGACTGCCGACACCTTGATCTCAGACTCCCAGCCTTGAGAACTGTGACACAATAACTGCCTGTTGTGTAAGCCCTGTCTGGGGTGCACAGTTACAGCTGTCCTGGGGAACAATCACAGTCACTGACAACATCCCAGCCACTCTTCCCCCTCTTACCTGGCTTCCCCGTCTTTAACACCGAAACTCGCTCTTCCTCTGGCTCAATGGCTTGACTGTCCCAGCTTCTCTCCACTGCTCCCCTCAGGGTGTTTCTGCTCTTCTTCATTCAGTTGCTTCATAATGTCAGAGTGTCCCCAGAGCTCCCGTCTTTCTCACCATGGCTTCCACCCCCACCTGTGAGCTGATGGCCCGCAGAGCTCTGCCTCTAGCTCACATCTGTACCAAGTGCCAGACCCAGTATTCACCCACCTCCTAGACACCTCTTTGGGCATGTCCAAGATCGCAAACATGTGCCCCAAAACAAGCTAGTCATTTCCAGCCCTCTCCCCACATCCCTGCCCAGCCTGCTACTCCCTCCCTATATACTGTCTATCTCAGGCAATAATACAGCCACCCAAGAGTTACCTCCTCTGGGAAGCCTTCTTTGGTTTACTGCTCCCGAGACTGAGCAACATCCTTCTCTGCACTCCCAGGGCACCTAGTGCTCCTATGACAGCCCTGATCACACTGTCCCATCATGTTTCCTAAATGTGTCCCCCACTAGACTGGGCATCTTTCATGGAAGGGATATGCAGATATTTCAGGTACACACTCTGGATCCCCCCCCATTGGGCAGAGGGGGAACCCTCCCACACAAACTACTTAAGGTGAAACAGTTGTCACTGAAAGGCACAGTATCACAGACAAGTTTTTATTACTTTGTCCTGCATTTAGAACCCAAGAATTATAAAAACATCTCCAGCATTAATCAAAGAAACCACCTCCCCAACTGGCCCCGTCCTTCCCTGGATGGGCTCAGACGAGCGTACTGGGGGGTCACAGGCCACCTTCCTCTGTCCAGTGAATAAGTTCCATATAAAAATAGATCTGTAGAGGGCTCCCAGAGAGCCGTCAGCTCATATCACACCAACACCCGTTCTGGGCTGAGGTATGGGGCCCCTCAGGATTCTGGACCTCACTCCAGTGGAGGGAGATCTACCCTGGACACCGAAGTCCTGCCAACAGGGGCCCCTCTGCAGATCAGCTGGTGGAGGACTTTGACCTTCAGAGCATGACAGAGCTGGAGGTGGGGAGGAGGCTCCCTCCACCCAAGGCCAAACGCTGGTTCCTGCACTGCGTCCTGGGGGCAGGGGCTAGGGGCGCAGAGCCTGAAGGGCACCTGGCATAGGACCCTCCAGCCCTGTTAAAGGTGGAAGCAATATCTCAGTCTCGCCTGGTACCCCAGAGTCACTGAGCTGGAGCAGGTGCCCAGGAAACAGGGAGCAGTGGTGGGGGGACTCTTAGGAGAGAAAAGCTGGCGGGGCCAGGCCAAAGGCACTGCTGTGAGGCACCGCCCCCCCACCACAGGCTGCTCCCCAGAGATATACTGTGTCTCCCGACCTTCAGGCTCCTCTTCAGACTAGCCCCTCTGCTTGGACTCCTCTTGTCCTAGGCCCTCCATCTTGACCTGCTGAAAACCTCACCACCCTAAAAAAAAGGAGCCTTCCCCCACCTTTAAAGCCCTGTTGAACTTCCTAGTCAGCCTCTCAGCCAAGAAGCCTCTCCAGACATCCCTCCACATACGTTAATCAAGAGCATAGCCTCCCCCCCCCCCCGCAGCCCCTAGCCCAGAGGTCTCCCATGGGGCCCTGGGGCCCTGTTGTTAGGCACCATTGTGGGGCCTCTTGGTGTCTGAGATCATCTCCCCACCTTGTCTGAGCCCTCCAAGGGTGGGTTGTGTCTCAGTCACCCCTTTCCTTCAGCCCCTTGGCTTCTCCTTCCCACCCCACCCCACCCCATCCCACCCCACACACAACCAAACCCAGAGGCATGTCAGGAGTGAGCTGGACAGACAGCCCCCATGGCCCTGTCCAGATCCAGCTGCTTTCCTGACATTCTACGGAAGCCTGGCTTCATGAGCACCACCACTTTTCGGGAGCCCTCTGGACAAGGAACTCGGGGTCAGCTCCCCTCTGGACAAGGAACTCGGGGTCAGCTCCATGCATCCACTCTGGTCAGAGGCATGCAGAGGCCACGGGGAGGAGACACTCCGCGGGGGGCTGGATGGCGGCCAGGGAATGAAGCTCCCAACGGGCTCACCTCAGAGTACCCCTGGCTGCCGCAGGGAAGAGTGATGGTGTAACCAGGTGGGACCAGGGCCTCTCTCCAGAGCCAGCCTCAACCCTGGACAGGGAGCTAGGCAACCTGGTTCTAATCCAGGCCTGTCCCTGACTGTTCACTGAGTCTCCGCTGCCCCCATCTATATAGGAGGGCTGGACTAGCCTGTCCAAGAGAGAAGTCCCATCTCTAAGAGCCTCATCGTCAGCACCTTCTGCAGACACTAAGCTCTGGGGCCCCTGGGGAGAAACATCTCCCCTCATGCTCTTCCCAGGTGTCCTGGCCAGGGAGTGTATAAAAGGGATGCAAAGGGTGGCCAGTGGGGCCTTAGGAGAGCACCAGGCCCTGGAGCATTTAACCAGGACCCTCCCCCTACCCCTGAACTGTCCCCTAAGGGCAAGGGAAGTAGAAATCAGCTCCTGAGTCTAGGCCCTGGGGCTGTAGGCCCTGAGCTCAGCACCATCTCTACTGCCTAGGCCTCTAGGCCACGGGACCAGTGCCCAGGCAGGGCTGAGCCCAAGCACAAGGAGCTAAGGACCCTGCCCCTCCAGGACCTATCAGAATGGCCAACCAGGCAGCTATGGTCACTCCCAGGTCTAATGGGAGCCCAGGAAGGACCCATGCTGCCCGCTGGCCAATGGGTCTGTGGTGTAATGGAGTAAGCCCCAGCCCCCAGTGGATGTGGAAGACAGAAGGGCAGGAGCCCAGTGGTTTAAAGCTGTGTCTTCCCTCCCCGTCCAGCCCCCCCTCAGTGTCTGAGACCCTGCATTTCCTCCTGTTGACTCTCAAGGGTAATCTCCTAGGACCAGACCCTGTTTCTGGGGGCCTGAGCCAGCCGGGATATACAGATTAAGGAAAATGGGGGGAGGCAGTGAAATGGGGGAAACCAGCCCCAAGTGGAAGAAGGGGTGCTCACTTCCCTCGGGTGGAGTGCAGCATGCCAGGCTGCTTGTCAGGCTGGACTCTGGAGCCCCCTGGGGCCGTGGCCTAGAAGAGTGGGGGCTGGTCACACCTGAACCCCCTGGCCCTGCAGCTGAAGCACTCGTGCCCGCAGGGCGCTGATCCCGCTGACCAGGGCCTCCCGATGTTCCGCCGATAAGATGCCCAGGTTCACCAGGTCCCTGTGAAGGAGGATCAGTCAGATCCAGCTGGTTCAACCCTACCTTCTGCTCTCCCTCCATTTGTCTGGACAGGGAACGCCCCAGAATCAGGACAGGATGGCCTGCCATAGAGGCGGGGCCAGGTCCCCTGGGTTCCTTAGACTCACTGCACAGTCATGGTGGCCACAGCCTCCAGGCTCCTGTAGCCAGCTGCAGTGAAGCTGTCCTTGTAGCGGCCCAGGTCCAGGGCCTCCAGCCACGCGCCCACGGAGCCAAAGGAGGGGAAGGTGGAGAAGGCACGGTCCGCCAGGGGGGTGGGAGGCCTGCGGGAAGAGGAGCAGTGGTCAGTCAACAGCAGGGATCTACTGCCCAGACCTCACTCTCTTGGGGACAGGCCAGCTGTGAGAGGACAGGAGAAGGGGAGGTATCTGGGTCCCAGGGCAGGCCTGCCTCACACGGCTGCTACGCATTATCAGAGCAGGTGAGTGTTCACCATACTCGAGCAGGTGGAGAGTGGGTGGTAGCTGAGCCAGTCAAAGGTACTTGGAGTATCTGGAATAGTCTGGGGCAGGACATACCTAGGACAGCTTGAGAGGCAACCCATATTTAGGACAACTCAAACTAATTTCACTTATTTACTGGAACTACAAACTAGGGAGGACAATTACCACATATATTTATCCAGTGGTCACTGTACCTGATATGTGAGCAAAATCTAGGACGAGCCAAAGTGACTAAGATGGATAAAAGGTTACATGTGCCTAACGCAGGTGGAAGTATCAGATCTATATGGGACAGCGGGTGAGCAGTCTTACCTGGACAGGTGGGGTAGGAGAGATGGGCAGTTGTACTGGGGGTATGTGGGAGGCTGTTCATGGACAGGTGAGAGGTCGGCTGTATCCGCCATGATTAGGGATAGATGGGAATATACCTGGGACAGGTGGCTGTCGCATACTTTGGAGGTTCTGGGTCCTGTACCATCTTGCTCAGGATGCTGTGAATCTGGGAGAACCTGGGCCGCTCACATGGGTCCTTCTGCCAGCAGTCAAGCATCAGTCGGTGCAGGGGGGAAGGGCAGTGCCTCGGGGGCGGCAGCCGGAAGCCATCCTCCACGGCCTTGATTACCTGGGCCATGGGTGTCAGGGGAGCAGACAGGAAGAGGCTTTATATCGTGTGCGCACGCACGCACACACACCACACCTAGGAAGACTCAAGTGGTGGCCAGGCAGGACTAGAAGCAAATCAAGAGTAGAGGAACCTGGGGCTAGAAAGTCAAGAGTCAGGGAACTGGGGCCTGAGGTCAGGGCAAGAGGATCAGAAGGCAAGGAGCTGGAGCCATAGGTCACTCACGTCTTGGCCAGACATGTCCCAGTAGGGCCGCTCCCCAAAGGACATCACCTCCCACATGACAACAGCGAAGCTCCACACATCACTGGCAGAGCTGAAGTGACCAAACTGCAGCGTCTCGGGGGCGGCCCACAGTGCTGGGCTCCGGCCACTCTGCAGGCAGGCGGGCAGGTCAAAAACAGGATGGGACACCAGGTTCCATCCACGTGAGTCCCAGACCTAGCCCCACCTGCCATCCTCCCAGCTGCACATCTGCAGAAGGCACCCAGGATGACCACAGGTTGTGTCCACACTGGCATGTATTCAGGACCAATTGGGTGGAGGGAGAGGGTGGGGGAGTGAACTTGACACTGCAGGGAAGGGGTCAGAGGGGGGAGATGGGGACTCTAGGGCAGTCTGATGGGAAACAGAGAAGCAAGCTCGCCTGGGGAAAGGACTCCTCACCATGGTAGTGTAGACAGCCTCTGCTCGGTCCCGAGGTCCCCGCCCAAAGCCAGAAATCTTGCAGGTAAGGCTGCTGCTGACCAGCACTCGGCGGGCAGCCAGGCCCCGGTGAACGTAGCCCATCTCCGACAGATACTTCATGGCTGACGCCAGCCCAGGCAGCAGCCCCATCAGCTGCACAGCCACCATCTGGCCCTCGTGCCGCTGGGGGAGAGGAGGAGACTGAGGCCAGGGCTGCATACTCAGCTCACCTGATCCTTGTGACCCCAGGACAGTCATGAAGCCCTCTCCGGGCTTCAGTGTGCCCTGTGACCCACCAGGCCAGCCTGGCCAGTGGGCACCTTTTCAGGGAATGATACCAACTCCAAGTCCCAACGAAAAGTGAGGGACCAAAAATAACATGGTCATTTCTACCCCCCAGGGCCCATGCCACTCACCCTGAGGAAGCCGTCTAGCGCCCCATGGCTCAAGTACTCAGTGACAATCATTAAGGTGCTTCCTGTGCCCAGGGAAGGAACACACACAGGCTGTTGCTGCTCCCCTCTGGACACATGCTCCCTATCTGGGCCCCGATCTGGGCCAGGATGGCTAGAACCAAGGCCACACCCCCTCATCCTTCCACCCCCTCTTCCAGGCCTAGAATCCCCTATGCTGAAGAACAAAAGAGGAGACATCTGGGGGGGGGGGGGGGACAAAGGCCAACGTGAGGAGCTGCAACAAGTTTGCTAATAAAGATTACCCAAGTTCAAGCAGTCCATCCCACAGAGTGTCACCACAAGTCAATAAGGTCATTCAGGGTCAGAGGGGCCACCCTGAGTAAGTGAAAGGAAGCCAGACCTTCTCTCCATGCTGGGCATTTCAGGGACTCCCCCTCCTGGCTTAAGGAAGGGCCTCAGGGCACAGGAGCACCCTACCTCAGCCTTGTCATTTCCACCTCCATACACCTACCTCGAGTGACAACACCCTCCAGCCGCACGATGTGGCTGTGGTCAAACTGACCAAGGGTAAGGGCCTCAGCCAAGAAGCTGAGTCTCTGGGAGTCAGAGCAGCCTTCCCTGAGCGTGTGCACGGCCACGGGGAGCTCCTGGCGGCCAGGGAGCTGCAGGCAGCCGCAGAACAGCTCCCCAAACCGCCCTGTGGGGAGACAGCACCTCAGATACCCCCAACACACACACACACACACACACACACACACACACACACACACACACACAATGTGGGGAGACAGCACCTCAGATACCCCCAACACACACACACACACAATGTGGGGAGACAGCACCTCAGATACCCCCAACACACACACACACACACACACACACACACACACACCGAGGCCACTCCCTTGGCCATCCCTGGGACTAAATTTCTGCCAGAGGCAGTCTGCAGAGGCCAGCTCCGGGAGAGCCTGAATGGAAAGACCTCAGTGACCCTGGGTAGGAAAGCAGGGTCACAGACTCCTCTGCCACCCACTTACTACGGAACCTGGGGACTGGAGCTGGGGCTTGATGTGGCGGTGGGATTCTCTGGGCAGAGAGGGGACAGGGTAAGGCGGGGCTTCTAGAAGTAGGGGCAGGACTTGGGGTGAAGGCATGCTCACAGGATCCAATGGGGCAGAGTGGGGGTAGGTTCTAGAGTGGGTGGGGCTGGGGCAGAAGCAGGGCTTCCCGTGGACAAGGCCCCTGGACAAAGCCCCCTGGGCAAGGCTCCCTGGATGCCCCCTTGCCTGTTCCAAGGCTCTTCTCCATGGTGACACTTTTCGCATCCAGCTCCTTGGCAAACAGGTGAACAGCCTGTAGGGGGTCCCCACAACTCTGGGGGTCCACAAACGTGCGGCGTGTCGGGACTTTGACTGGGAACACACAGAGATGGCCCTAAATAAAGGGGCTTCCACAGCCGAAGGGCTGGGGTTACACACTGGCAGCAAGGGGAAGGGGTGAGGAGTGACGTAGGGGGGTGCCTCCACCCCACGCCAGGCCCGGACAACTCACAGTGGAAATACAGCTCCTCCTCCTCGTGGGCATCCCGACCTCTTTTGCCATAGTTGCAGGGCCTGGGGGGTGCAGGGTCATTCCTTGAGCCAGGCTGCCCTGGCCCTTTCCATTTCACCAGCACCCAGGGTGGCACCTTTTCCCTTCGAAAGGATGAAGTCTGTGCCCTAGGGGAGGACCTTCTTGTTCTACTGGTTTGAAAGTTCCTCCCTGTAGCACACGCATCACACTAGCGCCAGACTTAACCCCTCACCCCATGAGCATTCCTACTTTTTGTCACTCCAGAGGCGCCCAAAGCTACACCCCAGACTGTAAGCTCAAGCTGCCCGCCTAGCTAGCTACAGGTGAACAAAACACACAGGCCTTACACCCGGGAGCAGCTTCCAGTTTAGCCAGGAAAGCCAACACTGAGAGTTAAGTACAGCCCACTCACAGGGTCAGGCAAAGGAAAAGGGCTGTGCATTGTGGAACACCCTTTCCAGGGCCATCGGGATGCCTTCCTGGGACAGAGGCAGCCATGGACCAAAGGACTGCATCACAATCAACAAAGCCATAGGCTGGTATTTGGGGCCCCCTGAGGCTGGGCCTTGCTGGCCCAGATAAAGGCTTTGGCTTTTATTCCAGATTGGAGAAGAGGCCCCAGGGAGTTTCAAGCAGGGGAGTGCTGTGATGCCGTTTGCATTTTAGAAAAATCATCCTTGATATGGCTGTTACCCCTGCCAGCAATGACAGTGGAGCAGGCAATGGGGTAACCATGGAGAGAAAAATGAGAGGACTCAAGAGACATTTAGGTGACAGGGCTACAGAACTTGGAGACTGCTAGATGGCAGAGAGGGAGACGGCTTGCCCAGCAGTTTATGGTGCTGCCATTTACCAAGATGGGGAGACAAAAGGTTCATATGTAGACATTTGAGTTTGCAGGGCCGATGGGATAAGCAGGGAGGATCAATGAGTAGGGAGTTAGCCGTGTGTGTGTGTGTGTGTGTGTGTGTGTGTCTAGAGTTTGGAACAGGAGGCTGCTCTGGAGATACAAATTCAGAAGCTGTGAGAAGTGAGACTATGAACAAGTCTGAGGGTCCCCAACATTTAGAGACTGGGTAGGGGAGAAGGAAGGGGATGACAAGGGAACCGCCAGAGAAGTGGAAGGGAACAAAGGGACAGTGGGTGGTGATGTCACAGGGACCAAGGAAAGAGCAGAGCAGGGAGAGAGGCCATCATGGGAAGGCTGGAGGAGAAGGAATGGAGGGAGGCTGGAGAGAAACGGCCATGGTTCAATACTGGTGGGAAAGGGGAGAGATGCTGTCTGTCTGTCTGTCACACAGGAGGAAGAGGTCACGGACGGTGGTTAATAGCCTGGGCTCTGGGGCCTGACTACATGGCCTGGCTTCCCAGCTCCTGTTAGGCAGCTGTGGGACCGAGTAGCTTAGCCCCTCTTTAATAAAATCAGGGTGAAGACAGCCCCACATGAGAGCACTGATGCAGAAAGCCTACTAAGCACTCAGGAACCGCTAGCTGCTGTGTGAGGAAGAGGACACAGCGAATAGCACAGCTTCCTGAGATGGCAGACGGAGCAGCTCAGGTCCCAGGTGGAAGGACTGCTCCTGGCTAGCTAGGAGGAGGGCACCTCCTCTAGAGCAACCTGAGGGAGAGGCTGGATACGGAGAGAGGCAGGTGTGTAGACCTGGTGGGGAGGAGGTGGGGGGCAAAGCAGTTAAAGAGCGGGGGCGGCGGAGGTGGCCGAGGGAGCAAGCTGCAAGGACAGGGTGTCTGCAAGGCAAAAGAAGTAGATCAGTATTTAGTGTGACGATCAGGTCCTTGTCAGGATATGGGAGAGGGAGGCAGAGGTAGAACAGAAGGAAAGGTCCTTGGGAATAAGGAAGTCAAAGAACCAAGAGGCCAGGGACTGGGGCTGGTCATCCAATGGCTAGGTCTTCCATGAACAAGGGGGACATCCAGGAGATGTGGGCCAAGATAAAGGATGGGGGCAAGGCTAAGTGGAATGGAGAAGTGGCAGAGAAAATGACAAGCTTCCACTGGAAGACACCCGCTAATGAGAAGCAGGATGAGCCTAGGCTGAGGAGAGAAAGCGGAGGTGAGGGTCCACTGTACAGAGCAAGTACTGCAGAGAGCCGGGGAGGCAAGAACACTAAGACCCGCTAAATGGGGCCTGCCTGCTGGCGGAGTCGGCCACCATGCCCATCAGCACTATAAGGCAGACTCTCCCCGTTTCACTGCCGTTTGATTTTGAGGTTTCTCCTGCCTGGTACATGTCTCTGAGGCATTCCTGGGTGGCTGCTCCAGCCCAGCAGTCTTCCTAGAGAGGTGCTTCTTGTTCACCTCTCTCCCCTTTCCTCTTTCCACCTCCATGAGTCCCTAAACTCACAGCCAGAACACAATGCTCTTGGCTCCTGTCCAAGGCTGCTTTTCCAATAGGTCCAACATATGGGCCTTTCAGCTCTGTGAGGAAGGACCTCGCTACTCTAGACCCGCCTTCCAGACTGCCCTGGCCCAGGACAAGGTCCTCCACCTTGGTCACTTTCTGTGCCTCATCCAAGGCCAAGCAGTCAGTGCCGGAGGAGTACCCACTGCCCCTCTAGCCCACAGGTAGTTCCTGGATGCTGAGATGTGGCTCTCTAGGCAGTCTGATTCTCTTCTCTGCTCCACTCCCTGAACTGTGGCCCTTTGCACACAGACTTTCCAACCCCTCAAGTCAGCTGAGCTCACCCCAACCCTGGTACTGCCTGGGGAGCCTGTGCCAGGAGGTTTCAGCTGCGTGGAAAAGGACTGAACTCTTCTCTGAGCCAGACTCAAGAGCCACACCTTCCCCTCCTCCCATCATCCCGTTCTCTGCCGCTCTCCTGCAAGCTTCCCTCTGCTGGGGGTTGGGGTTTCTGATTTGTGAGTTCACCTTCCTGTCGCCCCTCCCACGCACACACATGCAACACAATTTAAGCCTTTCTTCCCTTTGCCTGTGTTCAAGGGCCTCAGGACCCCTTGGGAGCAGGGGCTGGGGGCCTCTGAGCGCCTCAGGAGAATCCTAATCACACTGGCGCAGCCACAGCTTGACTCTATCCTCAGTGATGCCTTCTGACATTTAATGAGTTAAGGAGCTAAATCCCCTTCATCCCAGAGCGGCTGAGCTAGCTGCAGCGCTGCCTGCCACAGGAGCAGTGAGTGGGGGAGGGGCTGGGACTACAGCCACGTATGTCTGTAACCATTCGGCAGTGTCCTTGCATGTGCACATCTGCATGTGTGCGAATGCTGGGATAGCCATAGGTGCCGGAGAGCACAGGGACGTGACCCACAAGGGGTCAGCCAGGCTGGGACCAGCCACCTACCTCCTCCAAATGGCCAGGACGCTCATCACCGAACCCAGGACAAGGAGGGCTGAGATGGTCACCACAGTGATGACAACTGCAGGGCTCTGGACCCTGGACCCTGAGGCAGCTGGGAGAAAAACCACGAGGTTGAGGGAGGCAAAGGACCGGTTCCTGGGTAAGCCCCAGGACAGACTCCTGTCCCCACTGCACAGCAGGGTTCCTGCAGCACCCTTGCCTCCCAGGAGCAGGGTGATCAAGGCAGTCCCACCAAACACAACAGCACCCGGAGCTTCCTCTTCTCCCAGGGCAGGGCTCCTCCCCTGCAGCCCAGCGCTGAGAGAAAGGAAGGAGCGGTCCAGACAGGCAGGGCTGAGACTGCATTTTTTTTTTTTTTTTTGAACTGGCTACCTCAGCATTCCAGGTTGACGCTTTACCCATTGCACCGCCACAGGTCAGGCTGAAGCTCTTCTTTTTTTATTTTTTTAAATTATTTTTATTATTTATTCATTTCAGAGAGAGAGAGAGAGAGAGAGAGAGAGAGAGAGAGAGAGAGAGAGAGAGAAGGTGGAGAGGAACAGGAAGCATCAACTCCCATATGTGCCTTGACCAGGCAAGCCCAGGGTTTCAAACCAGCGACCTCAGAATTGTAGGTCGAGGCTTTAATCCACTGCGCCACCACAGGTCAGGCTGGGACTGCATTTTTGCCTTTCTGAAGAACAATGGAAGACTTAATGGAGCAGGGGGAATGGCCTCTTGTCTGGGCTAGTCAGCCCCAAGTGAGACCATTTACCACCAATTATAAAAGTAAACATTTAATGCACACTGACTCCATTCAAGACACTGTGCCATGTGCCTTACCCAAATGATCCTGTTTCATCATCACAAGTCAGTAAGGTGTTACTGTCTCCATTTTATAGCTGAGGTAACTGACATTGAGAAAAGTTGTTTAATTTGTTCAAGGTCACTTAGCTAATAAACAATGAACCAAAGATTTGAACTTGATTCCAAAAACCTATGCTTTGAACTATTTCACCAAGGGAGAGGCTTAAAGGACAAGAGGCTCTCAACCCTATCCACCCACCCATCCATCCATCCATCCAACAGTACCAGGCTGGCACTGGGGAGAAAGCAATCACTGAGCCACAATCCCTTCCCTGGAGGAGTGTACAGACCAGTGGGAAAGGCAGAAACAAAAACTTAACTGTAGCCTGACCAGGCGGTGGCGCAGTGGATAGAGCATTGGACTGGGATGCAGAAGACCCAGGTTCAAGACCCCGAGGTTGCCAGCTTGAGCGCGGGCCCATCTGGCTTGAGCAAAAGCTCGCCAGCTTGGACCCAAGGTTGCTGGCTCCAGCAAGGGGTTGCTCGGTCTGCTGAAGGCTCGTGGTCAAGGCACATGTGAGAAAGCAATCAATGAACAACTATGGTGTCACAATGGCAACGAAAAACTGATGATTGATGCTTCTCGCCTCTCTCCGTTCCTGTCTGTCTGTCCCTATGTATCCCTCTCTCTGACTCTCTCTCTGTGTCCCTGTAAAAAAAAAAAAAAAAACCAAAAAAATTTAACTGTAGAATAGGAAAAGAAACAGAGAAATAAGCAGAGCTGAGCAGAGAAATGATTATTTCTTCTTAAAGGCTTCATAGCATAAGGTAAAAGTGAGAAAGTATTGCTTCCAAGATTAGGTTACAAGAAACTGCAGCTTCTGTCTTGGACACCCTCTTGCTCAGTCACAGTCTTTAAAATAATCTAGTTGCTGTGTTATGAGGAGCCCTATGGAAAAGCCCATAGGGCAAGGAACTGCATGCTTTCATCAAAGACCCAGCAAGAACCTGAGTAGGGAGACAGAGTCTCCCCAGTAAGGCCTTGAAATGACCGCAACCCCAGAGGACACCGTGACTGCAGTCTTATGAGAGAATCTGAGTCAAATGGAATCCAGTTAAGCTGCACCCATATCCCTGACACACAAAAATATCATAAGCTAACAAGTGTTTGTTATTTTCAGCTGCTGTTTTAGGGGCAATTTGATGCACAGCAACATCATGATGCTCTTTCATCATCATCCTGATTTGTGATCACAGCTCACTGGAAAAAATACTATGCAGATTGGTAGACCCAACCCCCCCATAGTCAGTACCACAGCCAAGAAGGCTGGGGAGCTGAGCAGTATCCACTGACCAAAAAGCACCAAATGAATGGAAGTCTATCAGCCCCTTTCCGCTGACAGCCCCAGCTCCTGCCCCCACAACACTCACTCCAGCCAAACCCATGAGCCTTTGTTCAGATGACTTTCTCTATCCAAAATGCCTCTCCTGCCCATCTCCACACATTCAAACATTCTCCAGCCTTCAAGACATGGCTCTAATCTCCTTTTGCTAGCACCTGGCCGGGGTCTGGCACAGACAGACTTTCAAGCAAGAAGTGCTGTCTCCTTTCCCAGAACTCAAACTCCCTCCACATTTTATCTCTACCTCCCTTTGGGCACAGGGCTCTTCCTATCTTGGATTTAGACTCATGTAGCAGGTTGGAAAGAATTATTATCTTGACAGCTGGTGCCAGAATGCCTCTTAGGGGGAACTGCCTTTGTCCAGGAAAATACTTTCATGAGCTGCTTGGGATAGATAGAGGTGAGACCCTGAGGGCTGGGTTAGCAGCAGGAGAAACAACAAAAGAGAAAGCTGAAGTCTCTTCCCGGCATGCTGAAAGGGAGTTTGGGGGTGGGCGGGAGGAGAGGAGCCCGAGGAGCCTGGGAGGGAAGTGAAGGGGACAGTGGTAGAACAATGCCGTGGAGGAGCCAGGAGCCGGAGCTGTTTTAGGATCAGGATATCCAATGTTCAGCTTTTGTTTTGCTTTGATAACAGCTCTGTTGAGAAATTATGCACAGACTGTACATTTCACCACTGAAAGTAAACAATTCTCGTTTTGTTTTGTTGATTGCTGCAGCGCAGCCTCCATCGGGCCTCAGCCTTCGATGAAGTCTGTTTCACACTCGAAGGCCTAATGGGGAAAGTGACCGCATCCCACATTCAGTCCACATCATGGCAGAGAGAAAGCAGCAGAATGGGAACAAGAACTTAGTGGTCAGAACAAGAGGTGACCCCGAGACTAAAACTCCTCCCGAGGAATAGCAGGGATCTTGGAGAGGGCACAAGATGTTTTCATAAGACATAGGGATAGGTCCTTAGGGGCAGGGAGCCACCTGGTGAGACCTGGGGTACAGGTGTTCGTGACCCCCTCCGCTGTGAGTAACTCCAGCATGGGTACCCAATCTAATTCACGTCACTTAACAGGCATCAGTCTGTGGATTTCAAATTCATTAGTTAATTAGGTTGTAATTAAACTGTTCTGCAGGCTCCCTTAATTGCACAGATAATCACCCCCTCGAATGTGTCTCCCTGCCCCATCACTGTACTGGGCTCTCCCTGCCCAGGTCCACTGGCACAGATCACTTACCCTCCCCTGGGGTCTGTACTTCAATGCTGGGGCTAAAGCTCTGAGTCTCCCAGGAGGGCCCCGGAAAAGCTGCCCGGATCTGAAAGATGTAGCGCGTAGCTGGCTTCAGGTTGGTGACAGTGACTGCAGGCGCCCCTGTCTTCACCGTGGAGTAAGTCTGTTCACTCTGACCCTGGGAAGGAACCAAGAAGTGAGGGCTAGACCCCGGGCCAGACACACGCTACTGGTAGAATGATGGGGTAAAGGCGGGAGTCAAGAGAGTACCCATAGGTGGAAGACCCCAATTCCTATTGTCATGGGGGATTCCACAGGTTTCTTTCAAAGAACCCGCAATCCCTTCCTCCACCAAAAGTTTCCACCCCACACTAAGAGAAACTTTAGAGAAGGTACTAGATCTTCCTTCTTCAGGATGATAGGGTGATGGACATCAGGGCCTAGCAGACCAGGGATGAGCGGGGCCCGACTCCTCAGAAGAAAGACTAAGAAAATGAACCCTGACACTGCCTGGTCTTTGTCGGCTCCCAAAGCTTTTTCTTCCCCCCGTCCTCTGATTTTCACAACTGTCCTGCAAGGCACAGGACAGGACGTAGTATCTTTCTGGTTTGTTTGTCTTGTCTCACAGATAAGGAAATTGAGCTCAGAAGGGAAGAGAGGCTCATCCAAGGCCACCCCTGGAAAGTGGGCAGTAACAGGTATCACTGAATGAGGCCCACTCACTGCCACTGCTGTGCTAGACCCTTTCAAAGCCCAGCTTCCTACAGTCCTTGCCATAGCATTTCTATACTCTTTTTAGGTGAGGGTCACATCCCAATTCCTTTAAGCCTTATGCTCTACAACGCTGCCCCCAACACATCTGATAACGCACATACTACAGACATTCTCACCACTTTGTTTCTGCCCACACTCCTTTATTAGAGCCTCTGCCACACCCAAGCCCTCAGAAGGGTACCGGGAGGATATCCTGTAAGCCCAGTCCTTTAGTCATGGTATTCAAGAATCAGGGCTGACTCTGACCCAAGCTGGGCCAATCAGAATCCCCGTTCCAGGCATTTGAACAATCCATTGAAAGACAGTGGACCTATGAGATGGGGAAGTCTGGGGGCAGAGTGGAGGAAAGGGGTAAGGCTGCCAACCTCAGCAGCGTGATATGCTATGAGCAAAGCCCTCTGCAGAGGAGGTGGGACTGCTATGCAGAGAGAAGCCAAGATGAAGAGTGCTATGGCTCCAGTAATACTTCTGGTCATTGGGGTCCATCAGATAGATGTTCCTGAAGACTGCAGATATAGTCCGTTTTGCACTGGCTCCTCTTTTTAAGGATTTTAGTTCCCAGAAAATTCACACTCCCTAAGGGTCTGGGAGCATCCACCTAGCTCAACTTTGGGACTCCTGCCTATACTTTGATCCCCAAGGGTCATTTCAATGAGCCCTTTCTAAGTAACTACTGCATGCCTAGCTCCTTCCAGTGTCCTTTGCTGCTGTCTCCTAAACAGCAGGGGTCCTCAGAGCTCTGTCCTGGTCACTCCTCTCACTCACATTCCCCTTCGAGGTCATCTCTTCGGGTCCCCTGGCTTCAGCTACTATCTCTGTGCTGAAAAGCCCCAACTCCCCTTCTCCAGCCAACACCTCTCCCTTGAGCTTCAGACCTGCCAGTCCACCTGGATGCTCCATGGGTCCCTTGACAGCTATATGGGTAAAACTGAACTTACTGTCTTACCCCAACCCTGCTCTTCCTCCTCAGTGGTTCTCAGTCAATGGTATCCCATCCTCTAGGTCACCCAGCAGTGACTCAGGAGTCCCCCCACCTTCTGGTACAACATACAACTTCCCCAACTCAGAGCTCTCAGTGGACTTCTGGTATTCAAAAACTATTATCTCACTCAGCAAGGAAGTCCCTCTAGTCATTAAGGAGCAAGTGAAGTTCTGACACATGTAGTGAAGTTGAAAGCAAGGTGTCACATTCATGAATAACATTTGCAACAAAGTGGGAAATAGTTTAACAGTAGATTATGTATCAGATTTAAAGCCAATAAATTTACGGGGAAGAGATAGTGGATTGGGATGTAACTCCACTGGTCAAATTATGTGTGTTTTTTTGTTTGTTTTGTTTTTTGCCGGGACAGAGAGAACCAGAGAGAGGGATAGATAGGGACAGACAGACAGGAACAGAGAGAGGTGAGAAGCATCAATTATTAGTTTCTCGTTGCCGTTGCGACACTATAGTTGTTCATTGATTGCTTTCTCATACGTGCCTTGACCACGGGCCTTCAGCAGACCAAGCCACCCCTTGCTGGAACCAGCGACCTTGGGTCCAAGCTGGCGAGCCCTTGCTCAAGCCAGATGGGACCGCACTCAAGCTGGCGAGCTCGGGGTCTCGAACCTGGGTCTTCCGCATCCCAGCCCGACGCTCTATCTACTGCGCCACCGACTGGTCAGGCCAAATCACATTTGAACTACAACCATACACTGACAACAGATGCAAGAGGTGAGCAAAAGAATCAGCAGAAGTATCCTATGAGAATCAATTGGCTAGATGGAGTGTACAATAAAGATATATACGTATGGTTCCTTTTGCTTTGCACTGGCTCCTTTTATCCTCTTTTCTAAGGATTTTAGTTCCCAGAAAATTCACACTCCGTACAGGCCTGGGAGCATTCACTCAGCTCAATTTTGGGACTCTGCCTATACTCTGATCCCCAAGGGTTCCAGTTCAGGTTTTTCTGTTTTTTTTTTTTTTTTACAGGGACAGAGAGAGAGTCAGAGAGAGGGATAGATAGGGACAGACAGACAGGAACGGAGACAGATGAGAAGCATCAATCATTAGTTTTCGTTGTCATTGCGACACCATAGTTGTTCATTGATTGCTTTCAAATATGTACCTTGACCATGGGCCCTCAGCAGACCGAGCCACCCCTTGCTGGAGCCAGCGACCTTGGGTCCAAGCTGGTGAGCTTTTGCTCAAGCTAGATAGGCCTGCACTCAAGTTGGTGAGCTCGGGGTCTCGAACCTGGATCTTCCACATCCCAGTCCGACGCTCTAACCACTGCGCCACCGCCTGGTCAGGCCCAGTTCAGGTTTTGATGCCAAATGAATGACAGAAAAGATTCTGGTTTGGATGTCAGAACTATAGATGAGAAACTATAAACCTATATACAAATCCTATTGCTGTCTACTGGCAGTCACCTCAGCATGGCTTCAAGGGACGATACCATTGTGATCTTTATATTAATCCATGCCTTCTTATCTTATTGAATCATAGGAGTATGTGAGGCTATTTTAATTTTCTGTATTTTCTAAATTTCTAAAGTGAAAATATATTTATAATTGAAAATGTATTAAAATTTCACTTAAAATTTTATAAAGTTAGGGCAGTAGGACGTCCACACCTAGAGTGTGTGTGGACGGGGTTCACCTGCTGGCATATGCCTCCAGGGCAGCAGGATATCAGAGAATAACCTGGGGCTTTGAAGGGGTTGTTAACTAACTGTGATGTGTTTAGAGCTCAGATTGCTTATCATGGAGGGAATGCAGTTGGAATCTACTTAAGCAAAGCTTCATGGGCCAGCAGGAGTGCTATGATTTTTATTATTTTTTTTCTTTATTAGGGGAGAGCACGAACACAGTCCCCTACTACCACAACTTATTCAGTCGAGTTTCCCACATTTGAGGAAATCACAGGGATCAGAACATCTGGAGTGCAATGAATAAGCCTTGCCCTGGGAAAACAACCTTCATGATCATGGTATCTCCCCTGCCAGATAAGTATATTTTATTACTATTTTTAAATGATGTTACATATCCTTTATATCAGTAAAATTATAATAACAATTCATACATTTACTGTTCTGGAGAGTTGATTGTTCCAACATTTACCAGCACACTGCCCAGCCCTAGCATACCACAGGGCTTAGCAATGTGCTGCTCTGTCATGTGTTTTTGTAAAATCTGAAACAATAGAATATTTCTGCATCCTATTTCTTTAAAAGGGTTGCAAGTTGTATGTCTACCATTCCAGCGCACAAAATCTGGATCAGCCCCTAGACAAAGTTCTTTGTCAACTGTTAACACTCTGCAAAAGTGCTGAAAACGGAGATGATGGCTGCTGATGAAGGGAGACTGGAAGGGAAGCGGAAGAGCAGGGGAGCCCGTGGTGTGGAGGGGACAGGAAGAAACTCCAGTCTGGAAGGCCCCTTCGGAGGTCTGTAAGGACTTTCGCTGGGAAGATATTGTGAAGCAGCAGCAGCAGACAGGCAAGGGGGACAGACTGCAACTGGGAATGCGGCGCCAGGTTCCTCCCAAACCCTACTCACCTTCTCGTAGTAGCGAATCTCATACTCTGTGCCATTGGCCCCTGGGGCTCCAGCGGAAATGGGCTCCCGCCATGACAGGGACACACTCTGCGGTTCCACTCGGTCCCTGCGAATCTCATCCTCCTCCCAGGGTCCTGAAAGTAAGTAATGTGGGATTTTCGACCTGGATCCCACTGCAAGGCAAGGCCAGGGGACTGAAAGGGTGAAGCTTGTGGAGACTTGGGGCGGGGTTAGACGGTTGAGAGGCGTGGCCTATCAGCTGTGGGTGGGGCAATAGGTTCATTTGGGGCCTGAGGGTTAGCGTCACTGAGACCAGAAGGAAGCGAGGACCCTGTCACTCCACACGTAGCTCTCCACTTGAGTAGCTCCTATGGCAAAATGTGCCAGGTCTCCTGCTGCTTGCCCATCCCCTACACTCTAGCTCCCCTCTTGGTGGTTGGTTCTAATCCTTCAAGCTCTTTATCCATTTTCAGTGGTTTAGAGGCATTAGAGAGTACTTAACTACTTAACTATTCTAGTGATCTTATAAAGAGGCAATATGCTCAACATACTAGAAATAAAAGGAAAATACCTCAACATAATAAATGCCAGATATAAAAGACAGCATCTGACATCTTACTCAACAGTGAAAGGCTGACCGCTTTCCCTCTAAGATCAGGAACAAGACAAGGGTATCTACTCTTGCCATTTTGATTCAACATAGTGTTGGAAGTCCTGGTCAGAGCAATGAGTCCAGAAAAAGAAATTTTAAAAATCCAGACTGGAAAGAAAGAAGTAAAATTACCTCTGTCTACAGGTGGCATGATCTTATGTATAGAAAACCCTAAAGGTTACACACACACACAAAAAACACCCATGTTAGAACTAATAAATACAGCAAAGTTGCAGTATACTCCACACACAAGAATCAGTTGTAGGCCGTATCTGGTTAGCTAGATTGGTTAGAACACCAAAGTTACAGGTTCAATCCCCGGTCAGGGCACATATGGGAAGCAACCGACGGATGCACAACTAAGTGGAACAACAAATTAATGTTTCTCTCTCTGTAAAATAATTAAAAGAAGAAGAAAAGAAAGAAAGACAAAAGGAAAAGAAAGGGAGGAGCCAGAAAGGTAGGAAGAAAACCAAGAGCCAATGAGGTCCCAGAAGCAAGCCCCTGGAAAGAGAACATTTAAGGAGCTTCTCTCCTGATACTTCTGGTCATTAGCTATGGGTCCACAAGGAAGGGCCAGTTTCCTCATGTGTAGAATGAAAACAACAATGACACCTCACAGGCTTGCTGTGAGATTTTATGAGGTAATGAAAATGAAGAGCATAAGCACAATGCTGACAGAGTGAGCACTCCATACAAGTCTGCCAACAAGAGGGGTCAGTGGTCAGCAGTGTCACAGGCTGAGAAGAGACAGGGTTAAGATGATGATTCAAAGTGCCCTTTGACTTTTACCAATATGGAGGTTTATAGTAACTTCAGGGGATTAACAGAAACTTGATGTCAGGTGGTGATGGGCCCAGGAAGTAGAGACAGGGCATATGTGGTTGATGTCAGGTGGTGATGGGCCCAGGAAGTAGAGACAGAGCATATGTGGCCCAGTCTCTGAGAAGTCTGCCTCACTGGTGGTGGTACAGTGAATAGAGTGTCAATCAGGGACACTAAGGGCCCAGGTTCAAAACCCCAAGGTCGCTGGTTTGAGGGCAGATTCATCCAGCTTGTTCGCCAGCTCGAGCACAGGGTCACCAGCTTGAACATGGGACCATCAACATGATTCTATGGTCACTGGCTTGAGCCCAAAGGTCGTTGGCTTGAAACCCAAGGTCACTGGCTTGAGCAAGGGGTTACTGGTTTGAAGCCCAAGGTTGCTGGCTTGAGCAAGAGGTCACAGGCTTGGTTGGAGCCCCCTGGTCAAGGCATATATGATAGAGCAATCAATGAACAATTCAAGTGCTGCAACTAAGAGCTCATGTTTCTCATCTCTCTCCCTTCCAGTCTATCTCTTTCTAAAAAAGAGAAAAAAGTGTACTAATGTGGCTTCCCGTTTTAAATGGTCTCCATCTAGCAGTCCCACCTCCAGTTTTTCTCAAATTTTAGTTAAAACATAGATAAAGAAAGAGTAAAAGACCCAGAACATCACCATAAACTCATCTTGACAGCTGATTGCCAGAATGGAGGAGTGGGGAATGGTATATTTCTACTTGTGATAAGACATTAGAGCTAGATTGAAAAGTGCCTTTGTAGTGAACCCCAAGCTAATCTTCCCACGGATTGACATTGCCTCCCATCCTAAAAATAATTTGAAAGGTCCTGTATCCTTCTTCCTACCGTCTAACCCAGGGGACCCAAACTACAGGCCGCGGGTTGCATGCAGCCCCCTGAGGCCATTTATCCGGCCCCCGCCGGAGTTCAGAAGGGTTACCTCTTTCATTGGTGGTCAGTGAGAGGAGCACAGGATGCACCCACCAAAAGCAGGCCCATAGTTCCCATTGAAATACTAATCAGTTTGTTGATTTCAATTTACTTGTTGTTTATTTTAAATATTATATTTGTTCCCGTTTTGGTTTTTTTACTTTAAAATATGTGCAGTGTGCATAGGGATTTGTTCATAGTTTTTTTTATAGTCTGGCCCTCCAGCGGTCTGAGAGACAGTGAACTGGCCCCCTGTGTAAACAGTTTGGGGACCCCTGGTCTAACCCTTAAAAAATAGCAAGGTCTGGCCTGACCAGGTGGTGGTGCAGTGAATAGTTCGTCAGACTGGAACACAGAGGAACCAGGTTCAAAATCCTGAGATCACTGGCTTGAACTCGGGCTCATCTGGCTTGAGCACTGAGTCGCTGACTTGAATCCTAAGTCGACGACTTAGGGGGTCACTCCCTCTGCTGGAGTCCCTCAGTAAAGGCACATATGAGAAAGCAATCAATGAACAACTATGCCACAACGAAGAATTGATGCTTCTCATTTCTCTCCCTTCTGTCTGTCTGTCCCTCTCTGACTCTCTTTGTCAAAAAAAAAAAAATAGCAAGGTCTGTATCAACTAGACAATGCTCAGCCATCACTAGACAGCACAGTTGCTTTTGAGGAAAAGTGCTCTTCCTTATTCCCATGGAATGCCTTTTTCAGTTTAAAAGCACTTGGAGATGGCAGTCCCCAGAGAAGACGTGGCACAAAAGGGAGCAGAGTGAAAAAGTACTCTAGGAGGTGGCACAGTACCTTGTAGATACAAATGGATGGCATAGACAGAAAGGTGTTAGGAATGTCATTTTTTTACAACTACATTTGTTTTTGTTTTCATTTTAATTTAATTTATTTCTTTGAGGCTTGTAATATTTTTTTAAAATATTATTTATTTATTCATTTTAGAGAGGAGAGAGAGAGAGAGGGAGGGAGAGAAGGGGGGAGGAGCAGGAAGCACCAACTCCCATATGTGCCTTGACCAGACCAGTGCAGGGTTTTGAACTGGCGACCTCAGTGTCCCCAGGTCGACTCTTTATCCACTGCGCCACCACAGGTCAGGCCACAACAACGTTTGTTGAAAGCATCAGATGGCCAGGATATAGAGGTAAGAGAAGGTTCCACTTCAGCTCCATAGATATACATTAGATGAAAGCCTGATAAATCTTGAAAACGGAGCTAAAAACTGAACCCAAGCACTTGCTCTCCCACTGCACATTTGTGGTGAGATTTGTCCAGCACCCAAGTGGGACCGAGAATGCAGCAGACACTATTGGAAACCTATTCAACAGCCACGTTCCTCATCTCTGATGGTTGAACACAATTTTTGATTCAGGATCTATTGTTTCCCACCCACCCCAGGTGACTCAGGTTCATTCTGATTGTTCTAAGATATCTGTGAGCACTCATTCCCTTTGCCAGTGATTGCTTTAAGGTTGGGCTTGCAATCCAGTTCTAGCCAACAAAAGGAGAAATCAACTAAGAAGAGAAGGGATTCTGGAAAAGATTTCTTGCTCTTAAAAAGACACCTACAAGATTTATTAATGTCACCCCATTAAAATTAATAAAAAATTAAAAAAAAAAGACAACTACAGGGAAGAAACAGTTCCTTTAACTGCTCTGGATGGTAAGGCTGTGATGTCTGGAGCCAACTTATCACCATGAAGAAGCCAGCCTATGTGACAAAGACAGTGGAGTAGAAAGATGAAAAGAGCTGGGGCCTGACCAGGCGGTGGCGCAGTGGATAGAGCGTGGGACTGGAATGTGGAAGACCCAGGTTCGAGACCCCGAGCTCGCCAGCTTGTGCGTGGACCCATCTGGCTTGAGCAAAAGCTTGTCAGCTTGGACCCGAGGTCGCTGGCTCCAGCAAGGGGTTGCTTGGTCTGCTGAAGGCCCGCGGTCAAGGCACGTGTGAGAAAGCAATCAATGAACACAACTATGGTGTCACAAGGGCAATGAAAGACTAATGATTGATGCTTCTCACCTCTCTCCATTCCTGTCTGTCTGTCCCTATCTATGCCCCTCCTGACTCTCTCTCTGTTCCTGTAAAAAAAAAAAAAAAAAAAGAGCTGGGGTCCTGCCAGACCAGGCGGTGGCGCAGTGGATAGAGTGCTGGACTGGGATGCGAAAGACCCAGGTTCAAGACCCCGAGGTTGCCAGTTTGAGCGCGGGCCCATCTGGTTTGGGCAAAAGCTCGCCAGCTTGGACCCAAGGTTGCTGGCTCCAGCAAGGGGTTGCTCGGTCTGCTGAAGGCCCGCGGTCAAGGCACATGTGAGAAAGCAATGAATGAACAACTAAGGTGTCGCAACGGCAATGAAAAACTAATGATTGATGCTTCTCACCTCTCTCTGTTCCTGTCTGTCTGTCCCTATCTATGCCTCTCTCTGACTCTCTCCCTGTCCCTGTTAAAAAAATAAAAAAAAGAATGGAAGCATTATATGGCCAAAAGGCTTTGGTAATAAACAGACCTGAATTCTAAGATGGGTGTCTACTTACTAGCTGATTGACTTGGAAAATTCACTTGGCCTCTTAGAACTCAGTTTTATTGTTTGAGAGATGATTATCATTCCACTCAAATGAGTTAATGTAGAAATTGATATTTCACAGTGCCAAACAGAGCAGCCAGCACTCACTCAGTAGAAGTTCAGTACTTTTTTTTTTATTTCTTTTTATTTATTTATTTTAGAGAGGAGACACAGAGTGAGAGAGAGAGAGAGAGATAGAGAGAGAGAGAGAGAGAAAGTGGGGAGGAGTTAGAAGCATCAACTCCCATATGTGCCTTGACCAGACCAGTACAGGGTTTTGAACTGGCGACCTCAGTGTTCCCAGGTCGACGCTTTATCCACTGCGCCACCACAGGTCAGGCTAGTACTTTTATTAATAAATAAAAATAGAGTATTTCATTAACATAATTTCTAAATCTATCTCTCTCAAAACAACAGAATTGTTAATATGAAAAAACAGATAAAATTCTGTATTGCATATAGCAGTGGTTCTTAACCTGGGTTCTATCGAACCCTAGGGGTTTGACAAGTTGGTCTCAGGGGTTCGGAGAATCCTCTGCCGCGGAGGCCAGAATAAAGTAATACTGTAATTTGTTGTGAGTTCATGCACTTTGTTGGTTTTGTTCTTTGAGCAAGGTGATGTTCATGCACGGCTCATTTTGTGCACCAGTAAAAAAACATATACCTATGTCTTGAATTTGGAAAAAAGATTCTATTTTATTTATCACTAAAGAAGGGTTCGGTGAATGCGCATATGAAACTGGTGAGTTCGGTACCTCAAAAAAGGTTAAGAACCACTGGCATATAGTATTATACAAAAGGGATTTCCTAGGAGACAGTTCTAGATATGAATATAGAGACAGAGACAGAAAAAAATGTAGAAGGATATACTCCAAGATATTAACAGTTGTTTATCTCTGGATAATAGAATAATGGGTGCTTTTTTCCATACTGGATTTTTAAAATGTAAATGAGGTAGCAAATGTTAAATCACAACAGAAATCGTAAAAAAAAAAAAATGGATTTGTTGTTCCAGAAAACAAGACAAGCTGGACAATCTCTCCCAAAAGGCAGAGGAAAAGATTAAGAGCTAAAAATGATAAAAGAAGTGACAAGATTTGAGAATCAGAAAATGGATGTACAACCCAAGGCTTAGAGAGATCCTTAAGAGAGATGCTGGAGCGATCAGAAGTTCTAGTCAAAGCAAATAACTGAAACAGTTTTATTTCCAGGAATAAAAGAAAGTGTGCAAATAAAAAGTTTTACTATGTTCCAGCCAAACTCAAGGAAAAGAGAGTGATACTGGTCAAATTTTATTTTCATCAATAGGTTAAAGAATTATACACACGTGTGTGTGTGTGTGTGTGTGTACACATATCTACCCAAGTTACTTACAGAAGAATGAAAATTACCCTGGCCTCAGACTTTCTGCAATACAAGCACAAGAAGACAGGGAAGTTGAATCACAAAACAATCATATCTTCTCCGTTATGAAAAGACAGAAACCATCCCATTCACTTATCCCTCTTGCAAAGGATACTTGAAACTGAACCCCGACTGAATGAGAGACAAATCAAAAGTAATTTCAAGAATGAGAAAGGTGTAGTGTAAAAGGGTCGTAGGTCTTCATTTATCCATCTCGGTTCCAGACTCAGAAATGTGACTATTATGTACTGATCAGTGGATTCTATGGCCCCTACAGTCCGACCCTACGTGCTTCCTCGCTCTTTTCCAGGACTAGGAAAGAGGTTGACCAAAGCAGCAAAACCCTTGCGGAGGCTGCGGTCTGGAACATCCCTCTAAGACAGAAGAGGGGGTACGATTCTGCTTCCTACGGAATTTCTTTGAAAGGAAGGACGAAAGATTGAGAGACTTTCCACCTCTTTTTTCCTGGGAAAGGCAACTGCAGAGTTAGGTGCAAGGCAAAGGCTTTAAGCAGGGTGAAGAGACGGGGCAGGGGTGGGAAGGACCCCCACTGGCTCCCACCGACTTTCTAAAATGCTCATTTCCTCTCAGGCCCAGCATCAAGGAGTCACCGGGAAGGGGGGTGACCCTCAGTGGGGATCACCCGGGTCAGGGGTTTAGGGGGTCACTTTGCCTCCTGGAGAGATGCTGGGCACTTGTTTGCCGCGGCGTTAGCAACTGCGGTTTCTTTGAGGTGGCTGCGGGGTGTGGGGATGATCCCGAGGGATCGACGGAGGCAGCGGGGGTAGGGCGCGGGGTGTGGACGAGCGCGGGCGCCTCACAGGGGCGCGGAGGTCCCGGCGCGCGGGGCGGCCTTACCCCCGGGCCCGGTGGAGACCGTGACTTGCGCGTAGGTGGCTCCTGCGGCGGCCGCCGGGCCCGAGACACCGTTGAGCGCCGCCACGCGCACGGTGTAGCGCGCCCCAGGCCGCAGGTGGAGCAGCGTGGCGGCGCGTTCGCGGAGCCCGGTCTGGCGCGGCACGAAGGCCACGCGAGGCTCGCACGGCTCGCACGCGCCCGCCGGGCCCTCGCGGCCGCAGCGCAGGCAGAGCAGCGAGTACGTGACGTCCGTGCGGCCGCCCGAGTCGGCTGGCGGCAACCAGCGCAGCCGAAGCGCCAGCGGCGAGCGACTCAGGCTGTACTGCAGGTTCCGTGGCGCCGACGGCGGCCCTGGGGCGGCACAGGGGGCGGGCGCTGTCAAGGGGCGCGGCTGGGTGGTGGCGCCCCGCAGCGAGGGGCGGGGTCAGGCGCGTAGGGCCAGCAGGGGGCGGGGCGGGGGCCAGTGATGGGGGAGAGAGAAGGTTGTAGGGGCCAGTTGGGAGTGGGATGGGGGAGTGGGGCGCGGCCAATGGTGGGGTGAGCGGAGGTTAGTGAGGGGACGAGGATGGAGGTATGGGGACCGAGAACAGAGCGTGAGGACTTGAGTCCGCCTCCTAGCTGGAGGATGAGGGGAGGGGAGGGGACGGGATGGGACGTCGGGGGTGGGTGGGGGCGGTCCACTCGGTGATCTGCCTAGGAGCCCAACCTCATCCCTATGTCGGGATTCTCCCTGTTTTATTCTGGTTCTTCCAACCCAAAGCCCCGACCCTCAGCCCCAACCTGGCTCCCTTCCCTCCACCCCAGTATCTAGTCGTCAAGTCTGCCTTTACCCTTGCCAGTGCAGAGCCCCCTGAGCTCACCAACGCTTTGATCTGACTTTATTGACATCCCCCCCCACCCTCCCTAATGCGTTCTGGAGGGGGACTCACGGGTGCAGGAGGCCCAGGGCGGGTCAGTGGGAGAGCGCGCGTAGCTGTCCTGGCACACGCAGAACGTGGAGGCGTTTTCCAGGGCCCGGCTGTGTTCTGGGCACGGCGAGCAGAGGGGCCGCCGTGAGGACACCTTGTAAAACCCTGGGGGACAGGCTGCGAGGAGGAGCCGTGTGAGAAGAAGGGAGCTCCTCCACAGCTTTCTTCTCCACTTACCTGCCTGTTCTCATTAGGGTGGGGAAGTGGGGGGCTCAGCTACTCCAGTACTGCTGTATGGGATGGCAGCTCCCCACTAAACAACCCCATACTGCCTAACACTTAGTAAGAGCTTAACGTGTACTAGAACACTGGAGCGTCTTACTTCTAGTAATTCTTTTAATCCTTACAACAACCTGTGAGGTCTGTGCTTTATCCTCATTTTTAAAATGAAGACAGTAAGGTTCAGAGAGCTTAAGTAACTTGCCCAATGTCCCACAGATAGTAAATGGTGGGATTCCACCCCAGCAGACTGGTTCCAGGGCCCCGATGCCCCCTGGAAAAAAAAAACGAGCCAAACTTTCCAGTCTTGATGTGAGAACAAAAGAGAAGTGCCTCCACAGTTACCAAGGGATAGGCAAACACCCACACACTCCCAGTTACACAAACACTCTCTCACACACACATGTTGTCAAAGCTCATCCTCCTACCACTATTTGGGGATAATGCATCATAAATCCTCAACTCACACACTTGGTTTCAGTTTGCAAATGGGTCCAGCCAGGTGGAGGGGAGAGAAGAGGAGAGAAAGAAGAGGGACAGTGCAAGTTCCCTGGTTCTAGTCTTGACACCTCCTTAGTTACTTTGCTTCTCTCACCTTGCCCAGAACACGGGTCCTTAAGAGCACCAGGCTTCTATAACTGAACAACCTGGGTTTGCACCACTTATTTGCTGTGTGTCCTTGGACAAGTCAGCTGAACTCTCTGAGCCTTGTGTAGAATACCTCAGAAAGGGTATTGGAGAACTAACTGAGATAAAACATGTAAACTGCTTAGCCAAGGAGAGACAATATTTATAAAAATAATGGTAGTAAATACTACTGTTTCTCCATCACAAGCCTGAAGTGGAAACTGTAGCACAGCCACTTTAAGAAATTTCTTACCAGCTGGGCCAGGGGAGAAGGTAGTGGCTTCTGGCCCCTCCTCTCTGAGCCTGGGTGGTTCTCACCTTGCTCCTTAGCTCCACCAGGATTTCTCTGTCCCTCCCCTGTAATTTAGCTGGTTATGGAAGGTTGGCTGCTCTCCAGCCCCAGCAAGACAGTACAGTAGAGGGGATGCAGACTAGCCCTTGGGAAGAACCGTCAGCCTACCTAGGAGAAGAGGGGAGAGCTGAGGGTTTCTATCATCTGGAAGGCCTAGGCTTGGGAGGGTCCATCTTGCCTAGAATCCTGAGCAGTTCAGAAGCCTTTGGAAGTCTTTGCCTCAGCACAAAGCATGGAGCCCACTAACTTTGTGGTCTGTGGCCTGGTGAGCAGCAGTAACCGCAGCTGGGACTCAGAAGTCCTGGGTTCCAGTGCTAGCTCTGTCACTTCTTGTGCCTCTCTGGCCTCAAGAAACTGCCATTCAAATAACAACCAGCCTGATCAGGCGGTGGCGCCTTAGATAGAGCATTGGACTGGGATGCGGAGGACCCAGGTTCGAGACCCTGAGGTTGCCAGTTTGAGCGCAGGCTCATCTGGTTTGAGCAAAGTTTACCAGCTTGGACCCAAGGTTGCTGGCTTGAGCAAGGGGTTACTCGGTCTGCTGTAGCCCCACAGTCAAGGCACATATGAAAAAGCAATCAATGAACAACTAAAGTGCCACAACAAAAAACTGATGATTGATGCTTCTCATTTCTCTCTGTTCCTGTCTGTCTGTCCCTATCTATCCCTTTCTTTGACTCTCTCATTGTCTCTGAAAAAAAAATAATAATAACAATCATAGCCTGGCCACCTCTGTGTGGTAAAATAAGAGGGTTAATCTGTTTGCCAGGTCGCAGAGCTGTAGGGAAAGAATGCTGAGGCTTCCTCTCTGTGAGAATGTGGTCATCTGTGTCCCAGAGATGGGGGTCCCATCCGAGACTGCATTGTTTATCTCCACTTTGAGAGGCTTTGTTTAGAAGAGGTTTGTGTTAAGGGGCAGACTCAAGAGCGGACTCCTGATGGCTGGCCTCTGTCTCTTCAAGGTTGAGGTCAGAATTTCAGTTGGCCCAGTCCTCCAGCAGCTCTCCTGGCAGTAGCCCTAGTCCTTTGCTCATGTAATTCACCACGGGGAGTCCACCCTCTTCTGAGGCTGAACACTGGCAGTTAGAAAGTGCTGCCTTATATTGAGCCCCAATCAGCCTCCCTGTCTGTAATCCCCCTAGTGCCACCCCATCACAGGGTCTCAGTGTGCCCTGTGGAGCCTTAAAGGACATCTATCGGGTTTCCTCTGCTTCAAGGAAGTCCTACAGAGATTTGAAGACACCGGTCATACACCCTGATTTTCTTCCCAAGTCTTTCAGTAATTCCTCTAGTGACTGGGAGAGGGGAAGCAAAAGTCAAGATCCCCAGAAAGAAACAGAAAGGAGAACAACTCTGCTCTGTCCCCTCCATATCCATCTCTTCCTTTAGAGAGGGACCTATACTTAGCTGCAGGAGGCACTTGGAGGGCCTTGGCTTTGTAAATGTAATTCTGACTATTTCACTTCCCTTCTGAAAACCCTCCAGCGGCTCCACACTGCTGTCACCACCCATGCCACACTGAACTCTTTCCTTCACACTTCTGGCTCTCGTCCTATAATGTCTTACACTCTTTTCTCCTGGCAAACTCTTGTGCTTCTCCAAACCCCAGTTCAAAATAATATCTTGCTTTGAAGGTTTCCCTGGCATCCTCCCTGGATCTCTACTCCCCAAGGCAGAGCTGATGCCATTACAAAAGACCTTTGGTCTCAGCCCAAGGAGAAGAAACTCAGTACAGCCCAAAATAAGATTGGGTGTGTGTGTGTGAGCCAGAGAGAGAGAGAGAGAGAAAGAAAGATAGAGAGAAAGATTGAGATTGCCCAAAGCATGGATCTAAACCTACCCCTCCAGCCCTGATCCAGTTATTCAAGATTTTTTGAAAGCATCTACAAGCCAGGTGCTGTTCTATACTCTGGAAATACAACAGTGAATAAAACAGACCAGGATCCTGCTGTTCACTGGTATAGATGCCTTCCTCCCACCTTATAAAAGGGAGAGATCATCAGTTGGTAATTCTCTCAATGTCTGCCCATCAAACCCACAAACACCTCCATCTACACCCATCTTCCTTCTCCTTTCCTTCTAGGCCTAGTGGATTCTTTACTCTGGATCCCACCCCTTCACCTCCTCTCAGATGACAGTCTGTCACCTAACCTCCAAACTCTTACACTGCTCCTTCTGTACTGGCTCTTCCCAGTGACAGAACACAGGAGTGAAACAGTAAAAGTGATCTATTTAGGGTGCAGGCAGTAGGGCACTGTCTGTATAGTGTCTAAAAACAATAAAACTAACTGAAACATGGTCTCCTTTTATTAACCACATGTGTCAGCAATTCTAGCCCACATCAATAATAAAATCCTTCTTCCCCCTGAGGCAGACTACTCCCACCACCCCCTCCTTGGCATCCCACTGGCTCCTTCCTTCATCATATATGCCGGGCTCTCACATTTACAGTAAAAATCCACTTGCAACCCACACAATGTCCTCAAGATACCACACCCTCACCTCCTCTTTCAAATCCAGCCTTCTGGAGAGTTGTTTACATTCTGACTCTAGCTCCTCAGCTTCCTTCATCTTTCAACCTACTGCAGCCAGTCTCTCTTTCTCCATCACTCAACTGAGATGCCCTCACCAAGCAGATGTTATCCAGTCTCACCTAACCTGACTGTTCCCCAACCCGGTAGGCCATTCCCTCCCAGACACGTCCATCTCCCTAGGCTGCCATGGATTCACATTCTCCAACCTCTGACCACTGCCTTTCTTATGGGCTGTTTCTCCCCCTTAACTATTGCTGTTCTGTGAGACTTCATCACTGACCCTTGTTCTTCTTATTCCACACATTCTCCTTGGTCTGTCCCAACCACACCCCCAGTTCCAAGGAACATCTGTCTCTCTGTTGCTGAGCTCCAGACTCACTTTCTCATTGTCTTCACTTGAATGCACCATGAACACCATAAATTCAATATGTCCATCCATGTCTTGTGTTCTCTACCCCAGTGAATGATACTCTGTCCATTCAATTCCCCCAGAAGCATATGAGTCAAAAATTACTCCTTTCTCCTCCTGTATCACCTGGTCACCAAGTGTTGTAGATGCTATATCATTATCACAACCAACCTCATCTCTCAATGACCTGTGCTACTGCCTTCGCTCAGACCAGTACTCTTTCTCCTGAACTATTTCATCATTTTCTTTCTCATCTTCTGGCCTCTCATTCTTCCTTCTCCAGTCTTTTCTTTCTTAATTGCCTCTTGAGTAATGTTTTGGAAATACAAGCCTGGCCCTGGCCGGTTAGCTCAATGGTAGAGCATTGGCCCAGTGTGTGGAAGTCCTGGGTTTGATTCCCGGTCAGGGCACAGAGGAAAAGTGACCACCTGCTTCTCCAGCCTTCCCCCTTTTTCTCCCTCTCTCTTCCCCTCCTGCAGTCATTGCTTGAATGGTTTGAGCAAGTTGACCCCAGATGCTGAGGATAGCTCCATGGCCTTGCCTCAGGCACTAAAATAGCTCATTGCCGAGCAACAGAGCAGCGACCCCAGATAGGTAGAGCATCGCCCTTAGGGGGCTTGCCAGGTGGATCCTGGTTGGTGTGCATGCAGGAGTCTGTCTCTGCCTACCTGCCTCTCACTTAATATAAAAGAAAAAAAAGATAAAATACAAGCCTGAACATATCAGATGTCTGCTTCAAATGCTCCCCAATGATCTAAAAAGCATAAAGTTCAAACTCTGTATCCTAGTGTTAAAGATGTTTCATGATTTACACCTACCCTCCTCCAGCTCCATTACCCTTTCCACCCTTAAAGGTCCTCTGCTCAGCCATGCTGACTTGCTCAGCCCCATCCATGCTCCATTCTCTACTGCCTCCTTGCTTCTTCACACATCTCTTAACTCAGAATGCTCTTGGCTGCCTGGAAAGAAGGCCTTCTCATCATCTCTTGCCACTCTTAGAATTGGGTTCTCCCTCCTCCTGGCTTCCCTGTCTCTCTGTTGATACATATTACACCCCATGGTAACTACTCACTCACCTGATATATTTCCATTGGGCACCTACCATATACCATATCCTGTTATCAACACCAGAGCTGCTGAGACTAATATGACCCATTGCCTAAGCTCAAGAAGTTCCTAGTCCAGTGGCGGAAACACATACAGTATAAGTAGAATACTGCATGCCATGAGTAAGTGCAGAAATAGATGGTGCAATGTGTGCTGGAGAGCACAGAGGTGGGTCCTAGCTCTAGATGGAGAGCTTAGTAAGGTTCATGTTTCCAAATTTCTTACTAAGCCATAAGTATGCCCAGGGAAGTGATGGTGACATTCACCCATAAACATATCATAAACCCTCAATAAATGCAAATGTTATGTTCTCAATTCATACTGAATGCATGAATGAACAAAGAAATGAGAGCAAGTTTTGTCACTTCCTCCCCTGTCTTCCCACCGCTGCGTTAATCCCTCTATTAGGGCATATATTACCCTTGTTGTGATTTAAAATTTTTTCACATCTCTCTATTTAGGCTGTGAGCTTCTTAAGAGCCTTGCCTGACTCATTTCTGTTGTCCTGGCACCCAGAAAATGACATGGCTTAAAAAAAAATCACTTCATCTTCCTCCATTGTGAGTCTTTAGAGCCACAGATATGGAAAAGAAGGAGAGGGATATTTCTGGTGCCCCCACAGACCCAAGAAACCACAGAACCCCCATCACAGAGGGTCTTCCTCAGGGAATACATTATTAACTCTACTTCAGGGAGTTGGGTGGGATATGCAGTAGTCATCTAGGACAATTTCTCAAACTCCCCCCCTCTCCTCCGCACTCTGATTTGCATATTGTCAGTGATAGGTAGCCCATTCGGTAACCAATCCCACTAGCCAATAGCTAGTAAGGTCTGCTGCTGTAGAGTTCCTCCTTATGCATAGGAAGGCATCATGGTGTAGTAGAAGGAGCTTAAGTGTTGGGCAAATCTGGATAAAAATCCTGGTTCCCCATTTCCTAACTTTAAAAGTGAGGAGTTCATCTCTCTGAGCCTCTGTTTCATCATTTGTGAAATAATGATGACTTCCTCTATTGCCATGAATAAATAAGATGGCCTGTGTGAGGTGCTCATCATAGTGCCTGAAATATAGGCCCCTATTCCCCCATATATGGAGTCAAATTTACCTCTTAGTAACTTCACTTCATTAGTCCTATCTGGAGCCACTGGAAGCCCCACAAAACTCAGGACTTCCGGGCTCCACAGCCCATGGCGTCACCAGTCCCCTCCTCCTGCCTCTTAGGGCACTCTCTCTCCCGATTGCCACCTGCGTGCTATGCTCCCATGCCACACCCCCTAGTTTGCTATTTACCTTCACAGATGTCACCTCGTTCCTGGAATCCCGCACTGCAGCTGCAGCGGCCCACAGGCACTAACCACTCGCCATCGGCGCCGCAGTGCATGCGCGGGGGGCTGCCGGGCTCTCCTTCTGAGTGCGCCACGCACGTTCCGGTCACCTCCACCAGCGTGGAGAAGGCGCTCTCCGCCGCTGTGGCTGGGAACGCCGCCAGGCCCCGCACAGTAGCGCGGCACTGCTTGTAGTAGACGCGCACAGAGACCAGCGCCACGCATGCGCCCACGTCCTGGAAAGCCAGGTGGAAACCCCGCCGGCTCAGCGGACCGATCTCGCGCACCTCTGTATTTAGCTTCATCTTGCGCTCGCCCAGGTCGCCTTGAGTGAAGCTCTCATCCGCTGCTATCGTGTCGATCTTGCGGGGCCGGCTGCTACCTAGGCGGGGACGCCAGCGGCCCAGGTCAGCCTCAGTTTCCAGGTAGTAGACGTTGAAAGTCTCCTTGCAGGTGCCCGCCGCGCCGGGGATGCTGCTGCAGTCGCGCAGTGTGAACTGCAGCTCCACGAAGATGCGCTGCCCGCGGCCGCGGCTGATCCAGCCAGTCTGCAACCAGTTGTCCTGGTTGGGCTCCAGCACGTTGCACACCTGGTATGTGCGGATGGGACGGTCGTGCTCGTCCACGCCACTGATCTCCTCCCACTGAGGAGGAGAAAGAACAAAGATGTAGGCAGTTCAGAGCCAAGACGCCTCCAGTAGGTAGAGTCCTGGTCGTGGCACAGGTTGAAAACCCCCTGCCCCATCATTTCTCATTCTCTCCCATCTAACCCTACTGACCCCTTCCACTCGCAGTACACACCCATGAAATTATGAGATGCAAAACCAAGAGAAACGTTGGAGACAACTGTGTCCAATTTTTAATTTTATAGATGGAGAAACAAAGGCTCCAGAGTGTCAGAGACTTGACTAGATATAGACATAGAATTAGTTGTAGAGGTAGAAATGGTGCCTGGGATCTCCTGGCTCTCCATCCAGTGCCCTTTCCATGACACCAGGCTGCTGTCACATGGCCACATCTTCACATTTCGATCCTGTTTCCAAGCGTTTCTGTTTTTGTTTTGTTTTTTTTAGGATTCCAAGCCTTGCTTGTCCTATCAATCCATCAATCAATAACACCATTTGGAGGATCTACTGTGTGCAAGGCACTGTTCAGAATTGGCTCTATCCAGAGGCCACGTATCTGTTCTTAGACACAATCAGTACTCTCCTCACTTATGCTTTTTTATATTTTTGACTGAAGGCTCAACATTTTCTAATAGGCAACTCTGGCTTGAAGTCAGAGCTACTGCAGACCACATGTTTTGAAGATTATTTTGATCTGATGTAACCATAAGGCACTAAAGGTACTGAATTCTAGGCCACCACAGGATCGTCCTGACTGGGAGGGAAGGGTTTACACTTACCCCATTACTCGGCAGAGCAGTCCAGCCCAGCTCAGCCTGGGAGGCTTTGGAATCCAGGAGGATGACTAGGTAGAGGGGAAAACAGAGATGTCAGAAAGCCAGAAGTTCAGGAGGGTGGACCCTTTGGTGAGTTCACTGTAAATTTGCTAACTGAATATATGATGAATGTGACAAAGGACACAGACAGGTTTTCCCCACTTTGTACATCCCCAGGAGGGTGTGTGAGTAGCTCAAGTTCAGAGAGGGGTAGCCACATGATTAAGGAAGGAGATTGCATTCGTTTCTTGTGGCTGCTGTAACAAATCACCACAATTTGGTGACATAAAACAGCAGAAATTTATTCTCTTACAGTTTTGGAGGTCAGAAGTTGGAAATCAGTTTAATGGATCTAAAGTCAGGGTGTCAGGATGGGTTCCTTCTGGAGATTGAGAGAATTCAGCTTTTAGACCACCTGGATTCCTTGGCTTGTGGCCCCCTCCTCCATTTAAAGTGCATCACTCTAATCTCTGCTTCCATCATCACACTGCCTTCTCTTCTGGCACTGACTCCTCCTGCATTATCCCATTTATAAGGATCATTGCAGTTATATTGAGCCTATCCAAATTATCCAAGATAATCTCTCCATCTCAAGACTCATAATCACATCTGAAAATTTTTTTGCCATTTAGAATAGCATTCACTGGTGTGGGGATTAGGATGTGGACATGTTGGGAGCCTGAGTCTATGACAAGAACCCTAAAGCTGGCTATAAATTCAGGGTTCCACACTGTCAGTGGAACCCCCAGCATTCCCAGGTGTTCTAAATTATAACTAAGCATCAAGAAGAGGGAGAAAGTGAGCATATCAGAGGATTCCTGTATACAGTCCAGAATCCATGAGACTCAGAGACTCTTCTGAGGTTGAGGTCACCAGGGATGGAGGAGACTTGAACATTTTTACTTGACTGCTAGGCATTCTGTGAAAAACAAAGTGGAGATACCTCTTAGCAGCAGAGGAAATAAAAATCTCTCATTTCCTCAGCCAGCCCCTTTCCCAGGGGCTGTCACCCCACTGCCTTCAAAAGAATGTCAGTAGTCCTTTTATATATAAAACCATGTCCCCTTCTGTACCAGAGAGCCTTGGAGTCATTTTTCCCCAGGAGGCATTGGCCCAGCAGTTGGAATTCTGATCTCAGTATCGGTCCCTGAGAAGCACAGGTTTGGACAGCACAGCAGCCCCTTAGAGACTGGTGCCCAGGAGGTCATCACCAAATCTTGGAAGATTACTCATCTGGATCTTAAGCAAGGGAATGGGGCTCCAAAGTGAGGACCTATACGAGGGTTGGCCCCAAAGGCGTCGGCGACAGTGGGCAGGTCCGCCAACAGCATCCGGATTTCAGAATAACTGACAGCACGTTGGAAATTGCATATTGGAAAGCGTCGGAAATGCAGCGCCCCGACAAACGTCGCGGTTAAAGCCTCAAATTCCAACTCCTCAGGATTCTGCATCTGGATATGTCGCCTCTGGATTCAACTGAGTGTACAGCTCTCCCAAATTCAGAATCACAGACAAGACTCGGGCCCCAAACCTGGCAACGAGGACCGCTTCGGGTAGTCTAGGCTTCAAATTCAGCACTGCGGACAGCTCCTGGATCAGCACGTCGGTCAGCTCCGGGATCCAGCTCCCACATCCTAACCCCCACCCCCCACCAGCGTTCCCGCCTCCAGCTGGCTGCACAGTGGTCTCCTAGCCCCTGCTGTTCGGGATCCATCCCGTGCCCCTATACTCCGATTTCATCTCCGCATCTCCCTTCTCCTCTGCTTTCTTCTACCCACCCCCACACCTCCCACCTCCAATTGCTCAGCCTGTCCGTCTTACCGGCCCCTGGACTGCCGCCTCTGGCTCCCACGGTTCCTGGTCTTTTTCTTCCCCAGCCCCCAGATCTCCAGCCCCCCGAGCTCCTCAATGCCCCTCTTTTCTCCATTGCTTAGCCACCTTTTTCTCTGTCTCTCTAGTTCTTTGCTTCCCACTTGCTTCAAACCCCAATACAGACTCCAGTCTCTCCATACAACTCCTTCACCAGCACTCCAGCTCTTCAGTCCCCTGTCTTTTGGCATCCCGGGCTCCAAGAACAGCCGCCAGTCTCCTCACCTTCCTCGGCAGTCCCGGGCCTCCCTGGTCCTAAAAGCAAAGCGAGAGAAAGTGGCATCAAGCAAACGAACAGGCGCAGCGGATGTGGTCCAGCGCCGGTCTCCATGGTCCGCAGACCGAGCTGTCAGTGTGGCGGCGGCTCAAGCCGCGCCAGCCCCAGCACCGCTGAGCAGTGCCCCCAGACCCCAACGCCAGCTGGGGGCGGGATCTCACTGGTTACCCCCATCCATGGGGACCAATCACTAGGCACCGCCGCTGAAGCTTCACCAATCCCCACCAGCAGAGAGTAAAGAGGTGGAGTTTCATATAGGCTAGGGGCGGTGAAAAGCGAACTGGAGTGGGGATGGAAGGGGTTTCTCCAATCTTCAAACCGTGGGGGTGGGGCACTGCTGAGCTCTAGCTGGTCTTCTAGGGAGGGTGATGAGCGTCTGTGGCCTAGAGCGCAAAACCTTAGCCCCTCATCATCGAGAAGTAGATAATGTGGGTGTGGCTTTAAAAAGGGGCGAAATTCGGAGAGACAGCGACTTGCAGTCTCTAAGCTAGTCTGGATGGTCCCTTGATCCTAGGAGTTGCAGGGGTTTTGGTGTCCTGACCCCAAGCTCTGGGAGTTCTTCTATCTCCCAGCCCTTGGCTTCTTCCAGTGCCTGCGGCTCTTGGTGTCTCAAGGCTCGACCCCGCCCCCTTCTCTCCCCGCCCTACACACACACACACACACACACACACACACACACACACACACACACGCAGTAGGAAGGGCCGAGCCCACCCCCAGGAGCTGCTCGAGAAAGGAGAGCAAAGTGGGAAAGAGTCACCCTACCAGCAACGCTTCTGAAGCTGGGAAACCATGTGGATGCCGGAATGGGACGGTGATAGATTTTGCATGAACGATCGATTTCACAGGTTCTTGTTCTTGCTGCCAGGACACAGGCAGCACTGTCCACAACCAACCGTGTCCCAAATCAGCTCAGAGCCGGAGTTTCCCCTTTGATAATCCCCGTCCGCCCACCCCAGGGGAC
This sequence comes from Rhynchonycteris naso, assembly GCA_037038555.1. NCBI lineage: Eukaryota > Metazoa > Chordata > Mammalia > Chiroptera > Emballonuridae > Rhynchonycteris > Rhynchonycteris naso. Next base: position 209,114,275 of record CM072997.1, on the reverse strand, counting down.
TGGTGAGGAGTGCCAAGGCCGGGACTACTCGGCGTCTGCGAGAGAGGCGGAGCAATCCTTGCCGAGTTCAACCAGCGCTGAAGAAGCCGCAGGAAACGTGGAATACGACCTCTAGCTAGTGAAGGTCATTTCTGTGCAAGCTGAGGGTTTAAGGCGTTGGTGTGGGAAGGGTTGGGGCCCTACAGGACGATAGAGGCGGCTATTGAGCGCCACCATCTGGGCTGAACTTGAACGGACAAAGCTCCACCCACCCTGTGGCTTTCCAGAGCTCTTTTCTCGGTAGACCCAAGTCCCTCTTCCTTTGGTAGCTGAAGAAGTCTTGAGAATGAATGTGAGTCTTGTGTCTACGTGACCTGTGTGGCCTGAGTGTCTTTGCGCTTTGTATGTATTCCTCACCCCTCCTGCAACACTTACTGGGTCCCACGCTCTGTGCCGAGAATACTCGGGTTAAGCGCCCTTTCTCTGCCACAGTCTATACTTCCTTGAGCACCGACTGTAATGAAATTTTTTGTCATTGTAGAGCACTAGCCATTTACAAGCTGTGTGTGTGTAGTACGTTTACAAGCACACTTGCTTGCTTTCAGACATACTTGCTGGGCAGTGGCAATAGAAGTGGCTGGGAGGAATTGGGTTCCTTTGCCTGTAGATAGAAAGGTCATCGGGGGGGCTGGGGCTTGGACACCGCTGGAGACTGAAGCCCGCTGAGGAAGCAGAAGGAGATGTGCTGTCTGGCCAGTCCTTGGATGCTGACAGGAACCTCTGAAATCAGATCTACCTGAAGGGCTCTTACACCCCCACCTTCTTCCCATCTTCATTCTCCTCACGCTCACGTGCCCCCCCCCCCCAGCGCTGGGAGATGGTATTTTTAGAAGCTGCTTAGAGACCCTGGACTCCTTTCATTTCAAAATGAATCTTCACTCCATCACTCCTCACCCATCTCTTCTAAACTAGGTCCCCAGTCCCTCTGCAGTCTCTTGGGCGTCAGCTATGGCATCTTACCTCAGCTCCAGGGACTTCAGCGCAGAGGTTCTGACCCTATATGCTAAAACAAAATACAGCCTCCCTATGAGTTTCGCAAGGATCATTCTGGAGCCAAACCTATGGGGGAAATTATCTGGGGAAAGCCACCTACGATGCTTCACAAACCCTGGCTGTTGGGAGCCTGGTTCCCACCCTCTCCCACCACACACACCTGCAGGCACCTCGGGGGGAGTAACCAGATCTAGACCCTAGGAATGGGAGGAAAAAGAGGAAAAGATGTAGTGAAATAAGACTTATTTTTTCTTCCTCTGAACAATTCATTTGTAATGAAAGCAAAACAGAAGCCCCAGTGAATGCAGATATATGCAAATCAGCTGATATTAATAAGAGTTGCTCCAAGGCAGACTCCACTCTACCAGGAGGTTGTGGGATAGACACCACGGGGGAACTCAGACCTGAGTGTGGCAGGAAGTCACAGACTTCCAGTCAGGGTGAATTCCTTTCTTTTTTCTTTCTTTCTTTCTTTCTTTCTTTCTTTCTTTCTTTCTTTCTTTCTTTCTTTCTTTCTTTATTTTTACAGGGACAGAGAGAGAGTCAGAGAGAGGGATAGATAGGGACAGACAGACAGAAACAGAGAGAGGTGAGAAGCATCAATCATTAGTTTTTGTTGCCGTTGCGACACCTTAGTTGTTCATTGATTGCTTTCTCACATGTGCCTTGACCGCTGGCCTTCAGCAGATCAAGCAACCCCTTGCTGGAGCCAGCAACCTTGGGTCCAAGCTGACGAACTTTTGCTCAAGCCAGATGGGCCAATGCTCAAGCGGGCGAACTCAGGGTCTCGAACCTAGGTCTTCCGCATCCTAGTCCGACGCTCTATCCACTGCGCCACCACCTGGTCAGGCAGGGTGAATTCCTTTCTAGGACAAGAGACTCACTGGTAAAAATAAAATGAAGGTTATAAACAATTTTTTAAACTGTATTTTTCTAAGATACACAAAACATTTAATTTATTGACTTTGAAAATTAAGCAAAGAAAAGCTTTAGCTTATTAAAGACAACATAGTCTTAATAAGCCTCTACTTCCTCCTCTGTAAAATAGGAATGAATATTTTTTCAGAGTTATCGTGAAGTCAGAATATAATTTATATATGGCCCAACACAGTGCTTACTCAGAACATGGTTCTGGTATATTTTATTGTTCAACTCCAAGGTTAATTAGGTAAAAAAACAGAAAGAAAAAAGGGAAAGGAAAAAGGAAGGTTAGGCAGTAAGATAGAAGAAGAGAGAAAAAGCCCTGGCTGGATAGCTCAGTTGGTTAGAGCATTGTCCTGGATTCACAATGGGTTGTGGGTTCAATCCCCAGGCAGAACACATACAGGAAAGATTAATGTTTCTGTCCCACCCCTAAAATTAATAAATGAGTGTTTAAAAAATCTTTAAAGAGAGAATTAGAGAAACAGTCATAGAGGAAAAGACAGAATTAGGGATAAAGAAAGAGACAGACATTAGAGATGAATGTGGCTGGAAAGCAAGAAGCCTGAAGGAGATGTGGTTGAAGGGGAACATTATCAGGGCAGGCTGGCTGGCCAGCTGCCAAGTGGCCTCAGGGGTGATATTTACCTTAGTGAATTCATCATGGTCCAAATTCATAAACTTAACAGTACTAAAAGAGAGCCTATATATTGGGGTAGGGGGTTAGGAAGTAGATTATACTAACTCAGCTCCTATCCTGCTATCGGAGACAAAGAACCAACGTATGAACATAACTATGAGAAATGGAACTGCTGAGGGGCCCAGAATGCGCATATTGCTATGTCCTGCAAATTCTTCCCTTGTAGGAAAATGTGCACAGGAAGAGAATTTATGAGAATGTGAGGCGAGAGAGTTGGGTGGTTTAAATATTTGATGGAATCAGGCCCTGAGAGCCTTGTGCCTCCAAATCCTCAGTAGGAATAAACTTGCCACTGGCACCTGGTACTGGGGGCCAGAGGCGAGAACGGGAGCCATCAACACATGCTTCTCTCTTTTTTAAAAAAAAATCTTAGTTCTATTTCTGAGCAGCCAACTCCAAGATTGAAACAGTCCTTTTAAATTTAAATTACCAAAGTAATATAAACTAATAAAAATTTAATAAGTAAAAAGTGAAAATATCCATTCATTCCATTCTACACAGGCCCATTTCAAAATTTAAATCATGGTAATAGATTAGTATTTATATACCCCTCATGATATTTTCTACACACACACACACACACACACACACACACACACACACACAGTTTTACAGAAAATAAGTGTATCTGTAGGTGAGGTAAACAATGTTGATTATCTACCCCAGTACCTCTCCCATCTCATCTTTTTTTGTTGCTGTGAAATCCCCAAGTTTTTGGATGTCCATCTACTGTCATCTTTTGCTCAGAGAAGATGATATTAACACCAAGTTCAGGGATGAATAAAGATTGTTATTGGCTAATGATTTTTAGCCCATTCCATGTCTTAGGATTAGCTTGGGCATGGTTGTGATACAAACCTGGCTTTCTAAATTGGGGATTCTAGGAAAAGACTTTCCTCCTAATAAAATGAGATGCATGACCGGCAGTATCCCACTTCTTCTCTGTGTGTCATGTCTGCATTTGACACCTGGAGCTGCTGCAGCCATTTTGACATGGGGGTGGGTGGTTCAGAAAGGCATAAACACCAGAGAACAGGAATCATGGGGACTACTCTTGGGGCTGTTGGCCACAGACAAGTATTTAAACCAACTCAAGTGAAGGGAGAGGAGCTATTGGGTGGATGGAATCTGAAGAAGTTCGTTCTTAGGAACTGGGTCTGGAGACTGTCAGATACTGAGGCAGCTGCTCTAGCCTTTAAAAAAAAAAAGTCTTCTGCTTGCTTTTTTTCATCTTTCTTCCTAGGGTCAAACTTCTCTGGTTTCTTCTTTTTAAAGCATAGTTGCTGCATTTTCCTCTTTGTAGACAGAGGGCCTGCTTTAGCCTACTTAACACCTGCCCCCAACAACTCTGGTTGCCCATGACGTTGCTGGATTTGGGTGTCTAATCTGGCTTCTGCTGTCACCCTAACTCTGCATGACCTTTCAACTTATCTCCCCATGGCTAATTTTGGCAAATTTTTGGGGGAAGAATCTAACTGCTTAGCTTTGGTCAGATTGTTTCTGGTCCAAAAAGCTGTGGTTAGAGGAACAGGATCACATGGTATATGGATGGACACTTAAGCAGGGAGCTGTGAATGAGAAGGCACCCAATTCATATCTTTTATTTCATTCCACTGCATTAAACTGGTCAGCAGCAGCTGGAGGTGACTGTCCTTGCCAGAGACCTGAACCTGCCTAAGTAGCTGCTCTGGTCATTGTGACATTGTAAGTAAACTCCATGGAGACATGAGTTATTATTTATGTTGTTTGCTGTTATATCCTCAGTACCTAAAAGTATGCTTGGCACCTTGCATGCACTTAATAAATATGCAATGAATGACTGAATAAATGGGACTTTAATTACGATTCAGTATTCCCTTTCAGCCTCACTTTCCTAGAAACTTAAAATTTCCTGGAAAGTTAATTATAAAATTGACTTTCCCCTCTGAACTATAAAATCTGATTGTAGATTTTACCGGTCCCTTTTCTTAGGGTGAAGGGTTGGGCTGAAGTGGAAGCATGATGAGAAGGGAGATATATAAGTGTGCTGAGGGGTAGGTGGGGATAATTATTCTATTGGATGGATTGGGTTGAAATTAAAATCTGGGCCCTGGCCGGTTAGGTCACTCGGTTAGAGTGTCGACCCAATATGCCAAGGTTGCAGGTTTGGTCCCTGGTCAGGGGACATACAAGAATCAACTAATGAATCCATAAGGAAATGGAACAACAAACTGATGTTTCTTTCTCAAAATCAATAAATAAAAAATAAAGTAAACAAAGAAATTAAAATCCAGAGGAAGAAGTCAGAAAGAATAGAAGGGTCAGGAGAGAACATAGCATCATTCTGTCTTGGTGGAGACCAGAGTGACCTCTAATTATGATAGCCTGTCCTTATAATGACACCTCACAAGTCTAATGAACTCATCATAAACATAATAATTCTGGCTGCAAGTTCTGTGTCTAACATGTGTTCAGTGCCTTCTTTTGTTTAATCCTTACTACAAACTTGTAAGACGGCTAGTGTCATATGGTCCCTTTTTCTCTTCACATTCAAGATTCTAAAAGGGTAATTTACATTGATTTATCTATTGAATTTGTTTAAAGTCACTTTCATTTTTAATCAAAGTAATATTGCATGTAGCATTAAAAGTCAAATGGTACTACAAGACTACAATAAAAATAGAAATCTCATGACTCTCTCTACCTCTACCTGTAATTCCTGAGTTTCATTCCCCGGAGCCAACCACTTTCAACACTTCTGGTTGTGCCTCCTAGTATCTCCTCACATTTACTGAATGTGGTACTGAGTCTATTACCCCTTATAATTCTGGTGTGCTCACTACATTGGCTTGTCATGGTGTCTACAAAGGCAAAAGGTGGTCTTCCATTAGTGGGGTACTTTCCTGCTCCAACTGTGCTCTATAGGCCTCAGGGCCTGGTCATTTGGGGTCATGAGACCCCTAATATATATAAAATAGTTTATAAACAACTCAGCTAACATTTACTAGCACCTGCTGCAGCAAGTTCAGGAGACAGTATTACACAATGATTAAAAGCACAGTTAGTGACCAGGTGGTGGCATAGTAGATAGAGTGTCAACCTGGGATGCTGAGGACCCAGGTTAAAAAACCTGAGGTCACTGGCTTAAGTGTGGGGTTGCCAGCTTGAGCATGGGATTATAGACATGACCCCATGATCACTGGCTTGAAGCCCATGGTCGCTGGCTTGAGCCCAAGGTTACCGGCTTGAGCTCAAGGTTACTGACTCAGCTGGAGTCCCCAGTCAAGGCATATATGACACATATGGAAAAGTAATCAATGAACAACTAATGTTCTACAACTACAAGTTGATGTTTTTCATCTCTCTCCCTTCCTATCTGTCTGTCCCTGTCAGTCTGTCTCTCTCTCTCACTAAAAGAAAACAAACAAACAAAAAACACAGGCAGATGTAGGCTTGAACTCTAGTCCAGTCTCTTTCTACCTCTTTCACCCTTTTCTTCAACATAAAATGGGGAAAGACATCGAGGTGAGAATGGAAGTGTGGTCATGGGCAATCAAGTGTCCTAAAACAGGGCTTCTGCTCTACTCCACCAGGCTGAGGAAGCGTGTCTGGAAGAGCTCTTGAATGATGGGTGGAATTTGAACAGGAAGGAAAAAGAAAGGCTATTATAAAAAGGAGACAAGTTGAAGTGTAGACTTTCAGGCAGAAATGAACAGTGTGTCTGAGGAACAGTGAAAGCAGACTGATGTAATTTGAATGCTGGGTGTGTTTTAGATGTAGGAAGTCATGTTAGGTGGGCAGCTGAGAAAAGTTGTGCCAGGGCCGACCACAGAGCACACAGTAGGACAGGAGGGGAGGAATGAGGCAGTGTGTAAGAAACACTCATTTGTGACTAGCAGGCAGAATGGATTGGGTCAGGCAAAGGTGGACTCAAATGTGGCATAATGTGATCAAGCTTTGCCTAGTACACCAGAGACTGGCTGAGAGCTCAGAGAAGTAACATCATTTGGGCCTCAGTAAGATAGAGTTATACCAGATAATCTCTAGGGCAGTGGTTCTTAACCTTTTTTGAGGTACCGAACCCACCAGTTTCATATGTGCATTCACCAAACCCTTCTTTGGTGATAAATAAAATATGATTTTTTCCCCAAATTCAAGACATAGGTATATGTTTTTTTACTGGTGCACAAAATGAGCCGTACATGAACATCACCTTGCTCAAAGAACAAAACCAACAAAGTGCATGAACTCACAACAAATTACGATATTACTTTATTGTGGCCTCCGCGGCAGAGGCTTCTCTGAACCCCTGAGACCGACTCATCGAACCCCTAGGGTTGGATAGAACCCAGGTTAAGAACCACTGCTCTAGGGGCCCTTACAGTCCTAATGTTCTATAATTTCTATCATTATAGAATTGATATGGTAACGGTGGGAATATAGAAAAAGAGAAAGAATGATAATGTTTTGCAAGCAGTATCAATATGACTTGGTTACAGTTTCAATGGTGGGAATAAAAAAGTACACTAGTGCCTGGCCTGCGATGATGCAGTGGATAGGGTGCTGACCTGGAATGCTGAGGTTGCTGGTTCGAAACCCTGGGCTTGCCTGGTCAAGGCACATACAAGAAGGAACAACTGCATGTTGATGTTTCCCGCTCTCCTGCTCCTTTTTCTCTCTTCCTATCTCTAAAATCAATAAACAAACAAACAAAAAATAAAAATAAATAAAATCAATAAACAAAATCCTTTTTCAAAAGTATACTGGTAGTGACTCAAGTTTGAATATGAGTGCCTGAGAGATTCGGGTGTCCTTGGGTAGGAAAGTAGGTTGTGGAAATGACAGTAAAACAAGCAAAGGGAAATTTTAATGGAAGTATGTTCCTGTCTCTAGGAATCTGAACTTGCTGTTCCCGCTGCCTGAGACTCTTCCTCCAAATGCCTGCATAGTTTCCTTCTTCTCTCCCTTTAGGTCACCCTCGCAGTGAGGTCTTCCCTGACCAACCTACTTCACGTTATATAACCTCCCCATCATGACACTTCCTCTCCTCTACTCCTGCTTTGCTTTTCTCTATGGCATCATCTGGCCACTCCATTTTATTCATTGATTGGTAGACATCCTAACATGGGGACCATGTAGAAAACAGTATTCAAAGGAGTTTTATTGTTGTGTTGGAGTTTAGAAAAAACAACTAATAAGGACACAGGAAACAGGCCGTGGCTGGTTAGCTCAGCAGCAGAGCATTGGCCTGGTGTGTGGAAGTCCCGGGTTTGATTCCTGTCAGGGCACACAGGAGAAGCGACCATCTGCTTCTCCAACCCTCCTCCTCCCCTTCTTTCTCATTTTCTCTCTTCTCCCCTCCCACAGCCATGACTCAAATGGTTCTAGCGATTTGACCCCAGGTGCTGAGGATGACTCCATGGCCTCACCTTCGGCACTAAAATAGCTTGTTGCTGAGCAACAGAGCAGCAACCCCATACAGGCCCCTTTAGGGGGCTTGCCGGGTGAAACCCGGTGGGGGTGCATGCGGGAGTCTGTCATTCTGCCCCCCTGCCTCCCCATCTCTCATTTAATAATAATAAAAAAAGATATAGGAAACAAATAAAATGAGGCCCTGCCCGGTTAGCTCAGTTGGTTAAGAGCATGGTCCCGAAACAACAAGGTTGTAGGTTCAATACCCGGTTAGGGCACACACAGGAAGCACCTAATGAATGCACCACTAAGTGGAACAGCAGATGAAGGCTTCCCTTCTCCCTCTCCTCTCTCCCCTTTTCTCTCTGTCTCTATTAATACATTAAACAAGAAAAAAATAAGCCTTGGGTTGGTTGGAGCATTGATCCAGACCACAGAGGTGGTTAATTCAATTCTCTGGTCAGGACACACACAGGAGCAGCTTGATGTTCCTGTTTCTCTCTCCCTGCTTCGCTAAAACAAACAAACAACAAAAAAAAGAGGACACATTTCCATAGTAAGTAAGCCAGTTTGAATCAGGTCTGCTAGTTGGAGCTAAAAGCTTTCTACTTCATTCATACTTACTACCATGAATTTTCTTTTTTTTTCCCACAGGGACAGAGAGAGAGAGAGAGAGAGAGAGAGAGAGAGAGAGTGATAGACAGGGACAGACAGACAGGAACAGAGAGAGATGAGAAGCATCAATCATTAGTTTTCATTGCCTTTGCAACACCTTAGTTGTTCATTGATTGCTTTCTCATATGTGCCTTGACCGCGGGTCTCAGCAGACCGAGCCACCCCTTGCTGGAGCCAGCGAACTTGGGTCCAAGCTGGCGAGCTTTTGCTCAAGCCAGACGGGCCCGCGCTCAAACTGGTGAGCTCGGGGTCTCGAACCTGGGTCTTCCACATCCCAGTACGACGCTCTATCCACTGTGCCACTGCCTGGGCCTGGTCAGGCATCCATGAATTTTCTTAATCTCACTTTCCTGGGCTCCAGACCCATCCACACTTCCCAATCTTGATCCTCCTTTTCCTGGGTTTCCTACAATTTATTTACTTAAAAAATAAGAATCAGGTGCAATTATTTCTAATATGCCAAGCTCTGTTTTAGATTCTACAGACAGAGCAGCTGACAAAACAATGTTCCTGTCATTATGAACCAGTGAAGGAGGCAGACCATAAACAAAACTATTTTCTGAATGAATAAGATAATGAATAATGCAGAATAGGAACTCAAAACCAATGTTGAAAGAGTTAACTTTGTCTATAGAATATCACACCAGAGTCTGGTTCAACGAACAGCCCTGGGAACTGAGAAGCAGCCCTGGGAACTGAGAAGCAGACCCGTGTTTGCAGCCCTAGAAATCTAAAAAGGAAAATGCAATTTGGGCCTGCCCTCTGGAACTCAGAGTCCAGAAAGAATAGTGAGCTTGTATTGAGTGATAACTTTGTCAGGCCCTGTAAAATGTGCTTTGTGGTAAACCTGTCATTTAGTCGTCGCCCTCATCGACTCTAGGAGATTGTCCAAGGACAGACAGATGGTTCCAGAAGCTACAGGCCTGAGACCAGGTATTCTGGACAGCGAGAAGAGCTCTGGCGCTCCAGTCCTGCTCCTTGGGTTTAGACCTGCTCTGTGTGACCTTGTGCAAGTCACGGTCTCCCTCGTTGCTCTGTGTATGCTCTAGCCCGTGTGTGGCATCCGATTCCTGGAGTTCCCCCACACCCCAAGCCTCTTTCCGCAGGTGTCTGAAGCTGCCAGGTGTGTGAGAGGGTTCCCGAGGGAGGGGGAATCTGGGGCAAACAAAGGAGGTCATTGAGATCAGTAAGGAGGGAGCTGGCAAAGTCAGTAAAGAGTGATCAGTGGGAAAGGACATCGCTGGAGAAAGAGACAACCATAGACGTTCGCTTTCTTCCCAACACCGCCCTCTGCTCCCAACCCTCCAGCGCCGCAGCCAGGACGGCTTTCTCTTGGGCTCCAGAAAGAGGGTATTTCTTTCGCCCACCGGGCGCCTCGACCCTGCTGCCCCAGGCTGAAAGGCGACATATCCTCCGCGGGCCACTGGGCTTGACTTAGGGCCCTGCTTCTTTGGCCCCAGGAACCAGCACTTCAACCCACACCCCCTCAGCTTGCGACCACTTGGTCTGCACCGCCTGCATTCTCTGTGTGCCGGGCCCGCCCGCACTGCAGGGGAGAAGCGGGGAGCCGCCCACGCCGCGCCCGGCGCTCGCCGTCGCCGTCTCCCTGTGATGCGCGCGGTCTACGCTGCGCGCGGGAGCCGGGCGGGCGACCATGGCGTGGTACGCGGCGAGGTAGCCGGCGGGACGCGAGGAGCGCAGGGGCCGTCATGGCCCGGCGGCGGCGCCGCGCCTGCATCGCGCTGTTCCTGGTGCTGCTTTTCGCCTTCGGCACCCTCATGGGCCTGCGCACTCTCAAGGCTCCCGACGGACTCCCGGCTCTGGGCCCAGGCCTGGAGCTGGCGTCCTTTGAGCGACGGCCAGAGGGGGCCCCCGCGCCCGCCGCCCGGGCTCCAGCAGCGCCCGCCGCGCCTCCGCCTCCGCCGCCCCCGCCCCGCACCGCGGGCCCGGGCAGTCCCCCCGCTCCGGCCCCCGCGGAGGCCGAACCGGCCCTTGAGCAGAGTCTGCGCGTCTATTCGGACCTGCACGCCTTCTACTATTCGTGGTATGGAAGTCCGCGGCGCGAGGGCCACTACATTCACTGGGACCACGTCATGGTGCCGCACTGGGACCCCAAGATTTCGGCCAGCTACCCCCGCGGTCGCCATAGTCCCCCCGAAGATTTGGGCTCCAGCTTCTACCCGGAGCTGGGGCCTTACAGCTCCCGGGACCCTGACGTGCTGCGGGAGCACATGACCCAGCTCAAAGAAGCCGCCATCGGTGAGTTTTCTCCACCCTTGGGTATCCCTGACCCCTAGCCTCGCCCTTCTTCCTTACTACTCCGCAACTCCTGCTGCCCCTGTCACCGGGCCTTTGCCCCAAAACTCACCCTTCAGCCTGGCTTCTTCCCCTTCTACGAGGAACACCCCACTTTCTAGAATGCAGGCGCACCCACCTCTGCCTTCTGACCCCCAACAACTCAGAACCCTTTCATAGGGAGGAGCTAGCTACTGGGAGAGGCAGTGGAAGGCAGTTGGGCCAGAGCTGTCCCAGGTAGAGAAGTGAGAGGGAGGCAGAGTATTCATGTCCGTTGGGCTTCTAGGTTTGAGTAAGTGAAGCCTGGGTATATGCTGGACCATCAGGAGTCTGGGATTGAGTAGTAGCAAGCACCTGGGATGGCCCCTGCTTTCACACAGGTGCAGGGTAGACCCCTTCCTGCTTCTGCTGGCTGAAGGCAGGAAAGTTTGCCCACGTTGCATGACATACCCTGCTGTTTGCAGTATGGGGACCAGGAGCTTTTCATCAAGTACTCTGCTTGAAGAGGTCCCTGGGAGCCTCCTTTATAGGTAGGCTGGGGTGAGAGGTTCACCCGTTTCAGATTTCATCACTGAATTCTGCTGGATTTTATGATACATTTCAACTTATCCGGAAACGATTAGTGAGTGAAGGAAAAATTAGAATGCCAGAGACACTGTGGGGAGGTATGCAAAGATAAATAACAAAAAGTCTATCCTTCGGATTTCACACTCTAGAGGGGCAGTCTAGACAAATGATACTTCACAGGGGAAGAATAAGATAACCTCTCTGGGCTCTTCTCTTCGGGATCTCAGAGATACTCTTTTCCTCAGATAGGACTGTGGCTTCCAGGTGGGTGTGGCATTGTCCACCCATTTCCCTTTGTCTGCTACTTGCTAGTGTCAGCAAAAGCTGGGCTCCTACCAGGGTTTTTCTCAGGCTCTTTCAAGGCCTGGCGCGTTAAGGTTCCCCCGAGCCGCTGCACTTCAGCACCGTGGGCAAGGACAGCTCCAGGGCCAAGGCTCTGGAATCTGATCTGCAGGAAGTGAACCTGGCAGGAGCCTTGTTCCAAGGTTTTGTTTAGAAACCATTTTGCAGCGGGAGATGGTTTGTGAAGAAACAAATCTCTGTTGTGGGGTTACTGTCTCAGGCGTCCTGGTCCTGGCCTGGTATCCACCTGGCACGGCTGATGATAATGGGGAACCCTCAGATGACCTGGTGCCCACCATTCTGGACACTGCCCATCAGTACAACATCCAGGTGAGTCTTCAAGAAAAAAACCAAGTGCCCTTTGGCTCATTCTGAAGATTCTCCTTCTTCTGTCCATAGGAATATTTCTTGGCATTAGCCCAGCTATGGCAAGTAAGTAGCAAGTGTGGTGTTGGGTGTGGGGTTCTAATACATACTACCCATATCACTCTTATTCAATTCTGAAAAAAAAAATTGGGAAAACTAAAAGTTGGGAGAAATGGGAGACTAAATATCACAATAGTAGAGGTTAAATTGGAGACCCTGACCCTGGAGAGAGGACAGGCAAGGGCCAAATGGGCCCACAAACAGCTCCAGCCTCAGCTTCCTACTGGGAGGCAGTGCTGGGCCTTGAGGAGCAGAGCACATGTGTTCTCAGCAGGTAGGCTCACTTTCAAGACGAATGATGGAGCTCTGAGCTAAGCATGTCCAGTTATTTTCCCCAGATGTACCAACCAAATAAAGTCATTCTCTCCTGTGGCAGAAAAATGACGAAGAGCCCTACTCCCATTCCTGAGCCTATCACCAATATGCTTAACAGGTCATGGCACATTTCCCGTGGACACAGCTTCAGTGTACTTCTTCCCATAATCTCAGGTATCTAGTGTCAATCACTTGGAACTGGCACATCTGTTGAAATCTGTTATCCATCTTGCCATGGCCCATCAGAAGAATTCCAGATGCCCAGCTGTGGGAGTCAGGCAAACTTATTACCCCTCTGTTTTTGGCCCTCAGGGCAGTGGCTGCTTTTATGTCTGTTGTGTCCACCATTGCCAGGTTCTCTCCTGAATTGAGCCTCTCCTCTAGGCCATAGTTGGAGTATGAGCCTTATAGGGTGTGACCCCTGGACAGATACTAACCTGACCAGTATCTCCTGTTTGTGGCAGGTGGCCTTCCACATCCAACCCTATAAGGGCCGGGATGACATCACTCTGCATGACAACATCAAGTACATCATTGACACGTAAGGCTACTCTGGGGCATGGATTTAGGCCGGGATCAAATTAGGAGTAAGGATAGGTAATGGGTAGGACTAGCAAAGTTTACATTCTAGTGGATGTTGGGGGTACAGGGGAGGAGAGGGTAGTTACACACACACACAAAATCAAAGTGATCCATACTATGAAAAATTAATAATAAAGAATAAAATAGGGTGTTACATTAGGCTGTTTATCAAAAAAAATAAAATAAAAACACTTTAGAATGGGTGGTGAAATGAGCTCTCTGAGATGAGATGTGGCCTAACACCTAAATTAAGAGGTGGCTCTGCAAAGATCTGGGGCAGGCAGAAAACTCCAGGCAGAGGGCTGTCAGCTCCAAAGGTCATAGGATGGGACAAGCCTGACAGAAGACTAGGAAGGCCAGTGTGGCTAGAGTGTAGAGATGGGGTAATAGCAGGAATTGGGGTGGGCTAGGCCTGATCAAGTTGGTGGGGACTTGCAGGTCTTGGTAAAGAGCAATCAAAGCTGATTTACTCTAAAAAGAGAATGGATTATAAGAGGTAGAAGTGGGAGCCTGCAGTCCGGATGAAAGATGGTGGTGGCTTGGCCTAGGGCAGGGAGATGAAGCTTGCATAAAGGAATGACAAGGCTGGGGAGAGGAGGGTGGGAACTAGGTTCTTGCTTAAGCACGACAATCCGGTATGGAGACTAACTGGATCCAAAATTGTGCTCAGGCATCAGGAAAGCTCTCATCCATGGCTGGTCCCACAGCTGTGCTGGCTTCTCCCATCCTCAGCTGCCAGCTCAGGCTCTTCTTCCTTCTGCTTCTCAGGTATGGTTCCCATGGCGCATTTTACCGCTATAAGAACAGCATGGGTAAGAGCCTCCCGCTCTTTTATATCTATGACTCATACCTGACAACCCCCGAGGCCTGGGCCCATCTCCTGACACCAAACGGGCCCCATTCAATTCGCAACACCCCCTACGATGGGGTCTTCATAGCATTGCTGGTGGAGGAGGGCCACACCCATGACATTCTGGCTGCTGGATTTGATGGCATGTACACCTACTTTGCTTCCAATGGTTTCTCCTTCGGCTCCTCCCATCAGAACTGGAAAGCTGTGAAGAACTTTTGTGATGCCAACAACCTCATGTTCATTCCCAGTGTTGGGCCTGGATACATTGACACCAGCATCCGGCCCTGGAATAACCACAACACGCGGAACAGAGTCAATGGCAAGTACTATGAGACAGCCCTACAGGCAGCCCTGACAGTGAGGCCCGAGATTGTCTCCATCACCTCTTTCAATGAGTGGCATGAGGGCACCCAGATTGAGAAGGCTGTTCCCAAGAAGACACCAACTCGTCTGTATTTGGACTACCTGCCTCATCAGCCCAGTCTGTACCTGGAGCTGACCCGCCGCTGGGCAGAGCACTTCATCAAAGAGAAGGAGCAGTGGTTGATGTGAGGAGCCTGCAAGCAGGGCATGAGGTGCTGATGTCCCAGCCTCACTGTAATATTGTCACCATGTGGGGCTCAGCTGAGGTTGTTGGCACTTGGCGTCTCCAGTTAGCAGCTGGGAGCTTCTGGGTGGGCCATCCAGCCTGGGCCCATGTGGAAACAGTGCCTCCTCAGGCAAGTAGTGCTGGGCTGCTTTGCAGGGATAGGAGCCTGGGTAGTGTTCCAGAGAGGGCTAGAGAGGCTGGCAGGGGACTGGGCTAAGCCCAGGGAAGCTTCACACCTTTAGCGAAAACCCTTTAAACTAATCCCTTCTAGCTTTGAACTCAGCAGGTTGGTATAGGGAGTCACCAAGCCACTGCTCTTAGAAGGGTGTCAGGGTTCTGGGCTAGCATGCACCCTGGTCCCTTCTGCCAGCCTCTGTCTTCTCTCCAGGTCTCCTTCCCACGTCATCAGTTTTCTCCAAGTTAGGGAACCATATGCGAGCCTTTCCAAAAGGAAAATTCTATGTTTAAGCTCTTCCGAGTAGATTCCTAAATCCAATTTTCAGGAAATAATCCTGAACTTTCACATATATTTAACATAGACTGAGCCCCGTACTATGTGCTGGGAGCAAATGCCCAGGAATGGTTGTCTTCCTGAAGCTTACAGGATCCAGCTGCCCCTATTTGGTATGGCCTTGTAGCTAGTGCCGAAGCACAGCTATAGATTCTTCCTGTTCAGTTTACCCACTGCTGGGAGTCCTGTTTCCTCTAAGAAAATACCTCTATGCTCAAGCCTGTTTTCCCATATGAGCTCCAGGGAGAGGCCTAGAACATCCCCCTCCGTTTAGCTGCCTAAGCCGAATGAGGCCCACTCACTAGAGCCATTTTCAGTGCTACTGTGATTTGTATTAATTAAATATGATGTGGTCTTCTCAAGTAAGCATTCCTGTTCCTCTCTTCAAGACTTCACGAATTCTGACAAATTGACATGTGGGATGCCTAGTGTTAGCACAATGAAGTTCAAGAAGTTAGTAGTATAGGCCCTGGCCAGTTGGCTCAGAGGTAGAGCATCAGCCTGGTGTGTGGAAGTCCTGGGTTTGATTCCCGGCCAGGGCACAGGAGAAGCACCCATTTGCTTCTCTACCATTCACCCTCTTGTTCCTCTCTCTCTTCCCCTTCCACAGCCAAGGCTCCATTGGTGCAAAGTTGGCCCAGGCATTGATGCTGGCTCCATGGCCTCCACCTCAGGTGCTAGAATGGCTCCAGCTGCAAACGAGCAATGCTCCAGATGGGCAGAGCATTGCCCCCTGGTGGGCATGCCAGGTGGATCCTGGTCAGGCTTGTTAGAGTCTGTGTCTGCCTCCCCACTTCTAACTTTGGAAAAATACAAAGAAATTAATAGTATAAACAAGATTTCTGGAGGGAATATTTAACAAATCATTCCTTCTTTACAAATAAACTAATATGCTAATTGCAGAAACACTCAAAGTGGGGCCTGGAAACCTTCTTGGCAAGTTTCTTAGGATCTACTTGAAAATACATACACTGGAAACCAGTATTGAGTTTATGGGCTCAAGACAGAATCCCAATTCAGAGAAGTAGGGTAGAAGGCACAGGGGAGGTAGTGGGTCCTTCTGGGTACCATGGTACCACAGGGACTTCCAGCTGCAGTTAGGTACTAAACCCCACCAGTGAATGGGGTAGGCCTGGTTACCTTGCTTGTGACTTAGTTGGGGAAACCAAGGCAAGAAGGGACAGGTGAAAAGGGATGGATGGTGACCTGTAATCATTTACATAGGGAGTAACACTGAGGCTTCCTTTCACAAATATACAATTTGAAAAATAATAAAAGTACGGCAGTGCACTAGGGGGCAGGGCAGCAATTCTCACCTTGCTCCTGATTCAGTTCTTTCGAAAGCTAAGAGAACCATAAAAATGTTCACATACTTTAACCTACCCTAAGGAAATAATTCAAAGAGGAAAAACAAACTATTTTCAAAGATGTTTAATAGCCGCATTGTTTTCTTCCTTTTAGTGAGAGACAGAAAAAGAGAAAGACAGGATGGGAGAGAGATGAGAAGTATCAACTTGTAGTTGTCTCACTTTAGTTGTTCTCATGTGCCTTGACCAAGAGGGCTCAGCCAAGTCAGTGACCCCTTGCTCAAGCCAGTCACTCCACACTCAAGCCGGTGACCTCAGGGTTTCAAACCTGGGACCTCAGTGTCCCAGGTTGATGCTCTATCCACTCTGCCACCATTGGTCAGGCAGCATTATTTTCTATTAAAGAAAAACAAAGTTCAAATGCCCAAAAATAACTATGTTTAACATGTGGAATACATTAATACAGATAAAGGCTGCTGAGCAGACAATGGATTTAAATAAAGGTATTATAGGTATAATCTATTTCACGACTAAGAAAAGAGATAGGATTTATTTTCCAGTGCTCTGTTGTAATTAGGACCCCGATCCTACTCCCTGCCAACTGAGCTGACTTCATCAAAAGACCAAAATGATGACTTTCCACCAGGCAATCACAGCTCACCATACCACCAGCCACTGGTTCAGAGGAAACAGTGTCTGGCTGTGCAATCTTTATCCTAACCTGGTTCCAGCTTCAGGAACACAAAACTCATGCCTTTGGTCACTTGAGACTTCTAAACAGCACAATTGGTGCTGTAGCTCATTTGGATCTTAAATGCCACCACTTCTCACTAAATTCCAAA
This sequence comes from Rhynchonycteris naso, assembly GCA_037038555.1. Lineage (NCBI taxonomy): Eukaryota > Metazoa > Chordata > Mammalia > Chiroptera > Emballonuridae > Rhynchonycteris > Rhynchonycteris naso. The sequence goes on along the minus strand of CM072997.1, from coordinate 209,096,927 downwards.
TGTTAAATTATATTTCAAAAATTAAAAAATACAGAGGGAGAGAAGAAACTTATCAGAGTAAGAGCATCCTAGGAATGTTCTTAAAGTCTCTGTTCAGCTTTTGGCTGACATGAAATTGCAGATACTAAATATAGCCTCCTCCCCCAGGGTTGAGACTAAACCAGCAGCTTCTGGGGCTTGGTCTACAGTATTGAGAAAGACAAACTGCCTCAAAAGTGGCAGACTAGTGATGCTGTAGCCCCAGTGGCCTCTGCAAATGAGGCCTTGCCAGCCACCAGTGGACAGACACATAGTGTCCAGCACCAGCCCCTGGGCTCTCCCGTCGCCAAGTTTCACAAGCAGGATCCATGTGAGGGCAGCAGCCTGTACTTCTGTTGGAGGACAGCCGTAGTATTTTCCAGGGCACTGAGGAGGAAATGGAGGACAGGTAAGAATCTGACTTCTCAAAGTCCACCAGAGTCTGGGGATCAGGTTTCTCAAAACTCTCTGGTCTTACTATACTCTAGTCATCAAACCATTGATGAATCCTTCTGAATCCTGAAAAAGTCAGCAAACATCAGCAAACTTAGTCTTACTCTGCCCACCACATCTCCAAACCTTCCCACCCCGCCAGGGCAAGAGAAAGTGACAACCTTTATTTTGTCTAGTCCTCTTTTGCATCTCCCAGCCTCTCAAACTCTATTCCCATCACAGGAAAAAGACTCACCAGCCTGGACGGATGATGCCAAATTTTCCAGGTACAGACAAGTCTACCACAGTTGAGCCTAGACGACACTCAGGGCTCTGGCCATCCCCAATTGGTCCCCCATCAATTACCAGGGACAGCTGAGGCCAGAGGTCCTGGAACTCCTAGGAAGAGGGAGAGGAAGAGCATGGACACTACTTCGGCACCTACAATGCTATCATATTGCAGGGAGGGGTCACAGGTAAGACAAAGGCTACACAATCCAAAAACAGTCGGCATTTTCCTCCAAGCAGGGGAAGGAACCTGATTTAGTTAAGGTCAACTATGCTAAGGACATTGCATTTGCACCTAGGACACTACATCCTATGAGGTTTGAAGTCCCCCATACCCCAACCACAATTAGCACCCCAGTAACACCTATCTAGAGCTCAAAGAAAATCCTGCTGTGCCAAGAGGAAATTCCATACATTTTCTTCTGTTGGGGAGGTATAAGTACAATGATAGGAACCCAAAGATGTGGGCTCTATCCTGGACTTTCCACCAAATGTATGGGACCACATTCAGTTATTTTATTAGGGCTGTAAAATAAGGGAACTGAACTAGATGGCCCCTAAGGGTCCTTCCAGTTCTAGCACTCTTATCCTAAATTTCAGTGGAGCTCTGGATCATAGTATGGAGAGGAGAAAGGTGGACTTTGCAAGTGCATGCCAGCAACACTCAATCCTCAGGCTATGGGAAAGGTACTCTCTTCGGAGCTAGAGCATCACCCACTCCCCCTCACCCCTGCCCGTATCCCTTATGAAGACACTAACCGCAGTAGCAGTTTGGCCTGGGAATCTGAGATGGGAAATCATGAATACCAGTTGGATAGGTCAACTGCTTGCCTAAAAGGTAAGACTACTTCCCATCATCCCCTTCCCAAATGCCTAGAGCATGGCCACCAAGAGCAAGTAAAAGCCTGCAATCTGAGAATAAGAAGGGATGCTGAGCTCTCACTTTCCAAGGCTCCCGAACCCACTCTTTAGGTCTGGCCATGGAAAACCCCATCACTTTACTATGTTCCACATTTAAGTTCAGTAAGAAGAAAACAGCCTAAGTTAAATATTTTTGTGTTCTCATTTGACCTAAGCTATGCAGCTTATACAGAATTAAGATGAACCTTTCTTTGACCTGGTCATGGCAAAGATAAGAAAACAGGGTTAGGAGTCCCTGGGATAAGTATATTCACTTTCAGAGCCTTAAATCTAGAGCACTGTTGTAAAAAAAAGACTTACTGTATTCTCCAACAACTGCTCCCCCCACCGGGGGAAAAATGATTATACTTATCACAATGTTTCTTACTTAAAAGATAGGAAGAAAACACCAATTCTCCCCCTCACTTCTCAAGCTTTGTAATAAGACCCTTCCAAGATTCTTAACTTGGACCCCTCCCACCCCAACACATCCTCTACCAACTGGCAGACTTCCCACCATTAGACTCTACTGCCAGGCAATTCCAGCAAACCACCAACCCCACTGGTTCAGAGAACACTGTGTTTGGCCTGGTGACATTTCTGGGGAGGAAGGACTGGGTAACTCTCACCTCCACCTTCAAAGAACTGGCCTGGGAGCTGAGGTTGGCACTGGTGAGAGCAAGGGGTCCCCCAAACATCTGGGCCAAGTCCTGCATGAAGGCATGGTCAGGAATCCGGATGCCTACAAGCTATGAAGCAAGGTGAAAGGGGACGGTGAGCAAGGAGAAAAGGGGTTGGGGGATGTGTCCACCCTAGATTCTTGTGAAAGCCAAATGGCAGGAGTCTGGGGACACAAGAGAAAATCTGACTTACAGGAGTGAAGGGGTTCAGGTCTTTATTGAGCTCTTTTGAGCGTTCCATAACCAGGGTCACTGGTCCTGGTAATAGGTCTTTCAGAAGCCCCTCGGGTACTCTCACGTGACAGTACCTGGGAAACAAAAGTGGCACAAACCTATCCAAGAATGAAGAGCTACTGTTGGTCCTAGTTCAAACTTTAAGCAGATCTAGAAAAGACAACCCTAGGGATTACAATGGGATCCATCTGAATTCCCTCTTCACCTGAGAGCTTGAGCAGAAGGTTGGGCTCCAGAAAAGCACCCCAAGCTTGGAGCCCATATGACCCTGGTCTCCGAGGCTACAACAGCTGCACCGCTATCACGCTCCGGTTTTTTTATTTTCTTCAAAGCTCTCTCTACTAAATTAAGCTACTGTGTTTGTTCCTTTCTTTTTTAACCTTGGACCACCCCCCAATTAGTCACAAAACGCCGGAATAAGGGCCTCGCCTGCCCCGTTCATTGCTGCGCTCACGATCTTGTTTGGCAAACGCTAAGTACTCGATACACATTTCCAGTTCCGGATTCCTGGGTGAGCATGGACATACCCCTCCCGCTCCCTGCGCCTCAGTCTCCCAAGCCTGTCACCGGAAGCACCTCCCGCGGTGCCGCCCCCAGCGGGGCCGGGTCGGGGAGGTCTTACCTGTAGACGTCGGCCACGCTGCCCAGGCACACGGCCAGCGGCTTGGCCTCGCTGCGGCCCTTGAGGCTGTAAACAGCGCCAAGCGCCGCCGAGCTGCTCGCGGAGCAGGCCAGGCCGTACAGCGTATCGGTGGGGACGGCTACCACGGCGCCGGCGCGCAGCTCTGCCACGGCAGCCCGTAGCGCCTCGGCCCAACCGGCGCGCTCCGGGCTTGCGGCCCGCACAGCCCCGCTTCCCGGGAGCCGTAACAGTCGGGCCCCCGGCGCCGCTAGAGCTGGGCTCGGAGGGCGGAGGAGGCGACCGCTCCGGGCGGAGCCCGCCGGCCCCTCGCTCAACCCCACGCTGGCAGCCACCGCGGCCCTCAGTCCCTTGCACCGACGCGCTGGAGACATCCGCCCCGGACCGCTTCCGGGAGGAAGTGACGCGTCCATCCAGCTTCCGGTTCGGGAGGCTCGGTCCCACCTCTGCGCCCGGCAACTTAAAGGGACCACGACCCTCAGGAGGATTGAAGGAGACCGGTGGGGACGGGGCGGGGCGCAGCTTTGCGGAGCTTTAGCGCAGCGCTGGGGAAGGGGGGGCGGCCGAATGAGGGGTGGTGGTGGGGCCGCGCAGGCGGAGATGGAATGGGGCCCCGGCTCAGACTGGTCACGGGGGTGAGAGGGGGCCCGTCGGGGGGGGAGGGGGGAATGGGCTATGACCCCACGCCAGCGCCGGCCCTGATCGTCTGTCTCTCGCTCTCTCCCGGGCAGGGAGGCTGCCGGCGTGGACCGTGGGAAGGCGGGGTTGGGGCTCGGCGGGAGGCCACCCCCGCAGTCGCCCCGGGATGAGCGCGCCCAGCAGCTGCTGGACGCGGTGGAGCAGCGGCAGCGGCAGCTTCTGGACACCATCGCCGCCTGCGAGGAGATGCTGCGGCAGCTGGGCCGCCGACGCCCGGAGCAGGCTAGTGGCGGGGTCAGTGGGAGGTGGGGACTGCCCACTGGCTAGATTTACTAAGTCCTAACTTCCGTGGAGGATGAAAGTGTCCCAATTGCTTTACCTCCCACTTTCCATCTAGGCGAGAGGCTTTGAAAAAGTTCAGTACTGTCCAAATGCCAAGTGGCCATATCCTTGCAGGGCCTAATCCAAGGCCTTTCCTCCCAGCCTCACATTTTTTCTTTCTGTTCCAACCAGAATGTCTCAGCCAAACCCGGAGCACCCTCCCAGCCGGCTGTCTCCGCCAGAGGTGGCTTTCCCAAGGATGCTGGCGATGGAGCTGCGGAGCCCTGACCATCCCCGATCTGGAGGCCCTGAGTTCTCTCCCTCCCCGGGGCTGGCGGCTTGACTCTGAACAACTGCCTTTACTAAAGGGGCCAGTCTTCACTGGCAGCGGCTGGAACTTGGCCCTCAGCCCGGGGTGGCAGCTCTGCTAGCAGCTGGGTTCACTCCCACTTCATCCTGGCTGAAGGCAGTGCTGAGCTTTGAAATGTAGCCAAGTAATACCCAGTCTGATTACCCGGATCTGGCGGGCCAGCAGGGCTCTCCAGAGTGGTCTGGCCTGCTTTGGGGGATCCAGGTGGTGTTACATGTCCATTTCATGCTTTGGGGGCTCCTAGTCCCACAAAACACTTTTAGCAGAGCCTTGATTAAAAGGAATCCTGCAGACTCTCCTGGTGACCGACCTTTCCTTTCTGTCCCCTAAGACTGATGGCTGGGGAGGGGGGAAGTGGTTGAAAGCTGTCAACCATGGGCAGGGTTGGGAAGAAATACCACAGATAACTACCAGATTTAAATAAGCATTTAATTAGGATTTCATTAGTATTTAATATTGCTTTTTCAATTCCAAAAAGTTAAATTTTCACTTCTTAGCAGATATTTTAAAGTACAATATTAAGTTTATACAAAAGGAGCAATTAAGCAAACACCATTATTTCACATTCTTCAAAAATACAAATTCATATTTACTCTTTTTTGGGTTTGGAGGTTTCTTCCTTTGGAAGTACTGAACCTGTAACGTTTTCATATCGCTCAGTGGAAGTCTGTTGTTCCCATGTTTCATACTTAAATGAATTCGATAGGCTTTACATAATCCAAATAAAACTATTTGGGATTTAAAGAACTGTCACCAAGACCTCTGGCCAACGACTAATGTATGTCAAAAAGGAAGGCTCTCCTGGGTCTTGCCTTTCCTGGCCAGAAGATCTGAGCCAGGGATTCAGTAAAAACATGTTTCCAGCTACCTTCCCCAAACAGGGACTAGGAATTTACAGGGAAAGGAAACAACCACCTTGAACTCTGACCCTCACCTCCACATTCATGAAAAAACAACAAAGAACTAGACTGTTGAGTCAAACATCACCCTAGGGGAGGCCTGAGGACAAAGGGAAGAGAGGGCGAGAGAGGCCTCTGACTTGGCACCACTGTGAGGATAATGAGGATATTGCAAAAACACCCCTGGGTTTTGGTGAAAAAAGGTTTTATGAAAAACTTTCCCATAAGAAAAAAGGAGGAGCTGCACTGAGCTGAGAAAGTGACGCTACATTATCACCTGATTTTTGGCCCAGCAGACACACCACCAAAAGGGCAGTGTGCGGTTTTAAACTCTGCGTCCAGTAGAAAAGCTTGTGCTATGTACACATGGACGGAAAGATCCAGTTTCATCTGCATTTTTCAGTGCAGACTGAGAAGCCCTCTCTGGAACAGGAGTAACAGTGAGAAAAGCCCAAACAGTGGTCATCAGCTTCCCCAAAGGGCATAAGAAAAACGGACCCTTTCCCTCTCCCCCACAACTACTCAAGAAGAAACAAGTTAAGTTGATCACCAATCAGAAATACACATAATTCAGTTTTGTTGCCTCCCCCTACCCCGATACTAAGGAATGAACAATTCTGATATAGGTCACGGCAGAATAATTTGCATGTTGGATCTATGGAAATCTTTCTGCTTTGGCTAGAGTATATTTTAACATTTGTATTATATAGTAGCCTGATAGTGAAGAAACAATGAGGTGAGAGGGGGGACAAGAGAGGAGTAAGGGGGAAGGAAAAAAGTTAATAAAGCAAATTATTAACAGCTTTGTTTACTAGAGTTCATGAAAGCTTGAGGTCTTTTAGCTTCAAGAGCCCACAGCAGCAGCATGGGAGCAGTATAGAAACGGCTCCTGTTGCCCCCCCCAACACCTCCCCAAACATATTTCTGATTGGTAATGTAGGAAAATTGTAAAGTCTTCAGGAATACTGTTGCAGTTCCATACATCAATGGTTTCAGTGATTCTGGAGAAGTCTCTAAGGATGTGATTACAACTATAGAAGTCTAGAAGGTGCCAGGTTTCTATCTAGGAACAACCTGTTCCTTTCAGGCATCACTTTCTAATGGTGAAGGGGGGGAATGATGGCAAGGGTGCAAAGAAGTGATGAAAAAGGGCCTCAACAGTCAGCAGAAGAAAACAGGACCCACAGCAGTTCCTTAGAGAGCCTGAGGGGCGCCCTCAGGCACACAGGGAAGGCTTGCATAGATTGAGCAGTAGCTGAGAATGCATAATAGTGTTTCCCTAAAGACAGCCTCCTGGTGCAGGGTTGATGGAGCAGAAAATGTGGCCAGGCCAGGACCACATGGGACAACGACCGTCAAGCTACACATATTGCACCAAGGTAAGTGCTTTTCTTTTCACACCTCAATTTAACTTTTTATTCTGAGCAAAAAATAAAACTTTGTGGAAAGTATCTATCTATATATACACGCACACACACACACACAAAAGAAATTGCAGCAATTGGGTTAAAGATAAAATAACCTAAAGTGCTTTTTATTTTATTATTTCTTTAATATACCAATATGAGGTTCTGCAAACTTGTCCCTCTGGACACATTCAGCATTATACAAAGTCTCTCAGGAAGACCCACCCTCCGTTATCCCCATCGGTCCACTGCCTTGACACTGAAGGTAAAACTCTCCAAGCTACTGACCCTCGCAGAGGTGGTAAAGAGAAGTCCGTTGCTTCTACCCAGAGAGGTCTTCACACATTAAGACCCCTCCCAGGCTCTGTACCATGATCTCCTTCTAGAAGAACAGGGGGAGGCCAGGCAATTCAATAAATAACACTAAGTCCTGTCACCAAACTAGTGATGCCCCCATAAGGTGGACTGGACCCTGCCAGTAAAGGCAGGGCCGCTTTCCCTCATTGCCCCACCCCACTGCCTGGGAAGGGCCAGATTCACTAAGGCAGTTTGGCGGTGCCAGCTGAAGCTTCCTACCACCCCCTAAGCCCATGAACTCCATCCAATTCCTGATGCTGATGAGCACCCTGTAAAGAAGCAGTATAACTAGAGATGCTAGTGGAAAGTGTACGTATATACATCCACAGATGGAAATGGTGAAGGTTATCACGGGAAGAAAAAAGGCTTGATTTCACCTGCTAGAAGTCTGCAGACCTTGCCTAACCTTACCCTAGGTTCATTCCCGGGTTTGGGAAGACATACTCTCCATAAAGATTCTGTCTGGCCCCACTTTAGCCAGAAGCCTGTTCTCCTCCAAGGTCCTTGGCACTAAAGGACAGGCTTATGGAAGGGGGTGGGGAGGAAGAGGGCTGGAAGGGCAAGGAAAGACTGCCTATCCCATGGGATAAACCTGCTCTTCACAACCACTCACTAACATTTTAAGCACACTCCTGATTTTTGAAAAGCTGATTGGGCTTGATAATCCCCCTTGTAATCTTAAATCACCCTCAAAAGGCAGATACTTCAACTAGAAAACTCTTGTCAGCCTAAACACTTTTAAGATGTTACTTCATCCCCTCCAATCTTTGGATAGTGGAAGAGCCGCTGACCTGGCTAGGCTCAACATGGGAGCACAGCCCTGGCTGACCAGAAAGAAGCCACATTTAAACCATGGATGCTTGTAGTGGCTTTTCCAGGGCTCCTGTGTCCCATCTCAGTGCTCAGGGAACTGAGTCCAGGTGACCCTAGGTGAGTAGGCAGAGGTAATTCCTGCCCGCTGCTATGAGCTACCTTTGGGACCCCTTCGTGCTGCTCTCTCCCAGAAGAGGTAGAGAAAACAGCAAGGGTCCTATCTCAAAGCTTTCTATGGGTGCAAGGTCCAGAGACAGTAAAGGACAAATCACGCTCAGCAGCTGGTTTTCCAGGACTAGCCCACTGTGGTAAACAGAAGATTCCTCCTGCCTTATCAACTTCTGCTGAGGTCAATGGTCGCCAAAACCCACCAACCTTTGGGGAAGAGGAGTGCAGAAGATCAAAAGGAAACCAATTCTCCTGCCAAGACTCCTGGAATGAAGAATCACCAGCTGCTGTGGCTACGCCCATTTCTCCTCAGGACAATAACAATGTTCACCACCACTGCCCTCTTGTCCGAGTCTGTCCCTAAACATCCTGTTAGAGGCAGGGCTTCTGGCTCCCAAAGTGATCTATCTGCTCTGGATGCTGTCCAGGCTGGCCCTGAGTAATGGCTCAGAGAACAGGAGTGGCAAATGCAGATCTCTACATTAGGGAGTGGAAAAGAAAGGCAAATTATGGCTTTCTGCCTGAAATCATTGTCTCAGCAGAGTAGCCCTGTTTGTGGAAACTTGTTCCTTGCTCAAGGCGGGGAAGGGGCTCCTGGGAGGCAGAGGTCTGGTCTAGACACTGGCCATACCCGGTTTCTGAGCCCAGTGAGCTTGGGGAGTGCTCATGACTATGTTAATATAGTCGGTTGAGAGAAACTTCCCATTTTAGTGTGGACTGTATTTTATATTTTATGTTTACAGGCAATGACTTAGGCCATAGGCAGACGGATTGGATGTAACTCTATGCACAAATCAAAAAAACAATTCTTCTTTCCTATAACACGACTTAATGAAACATTCCAAATGAGATAACTTATTGCAACATTTCAGGCTTTTTGGTGGAAGGGGAATTTTCTGTTTGTTTTACCCTGAGTAGAAGATCATCGTTTTGTTGTTTTTTTTTTTATGTTTTTTGTTTTTGTTTAGAAATCATATGACTAAGCCAAGCAAGTCACACCCTTCTCTGCACTGTACTAGGCTGTATGCAAAATCCAGAGGGTGAGAGGCAGGGATAGGAGGGGCAATCAATCTAGTCCTCGCTAGAACCTGGAGCCAGGATACCTGGCCTGCCAATTACATGCCACCTTAAACAACCTCCCTTAACACTATATCTTCTGATAAGCAAAATGCAGCTCTTCGGCTCTGAGGAGGAAGAATACCATTAAAGGAAGGCAGAGCACCAACCAGCAGTTGGCCATAAGCCCACATGTCCACTCTAGGACAGAACAGGGATGTTTCCCAAGAAAAATTCATTGCAATCTGCAAACCCTGGTAACCAACTGAGAGACAGAAAGAACCAGGAAGGCAAAGACTGTGATCATGTTGCTAGAGCCTTCTCTGCACACGCATCATTGACAGATAGCAAACAGCTTACTTAGGGCCCCTGCAGAACCAGACCATCCCCATAGCTTTGGGCCAGGCTGTCAGCTGCCCATCTGTGCTGCAGCTGAATGCAGGATTATACCTGCAGCAGTTACTCCGAGTCCACTGACACTAAGTGCAAACAACAAACAATCTCACCCAACTCCTGTCCGGCTCACAGCTGTCTGACCCGCCTCTGCCACTTCCCTCTCTGATGGAGTGAAGATCTGGCCTTTGGAGCAAGCTTCAGCCTCAGATTCAAAAGACACAGGGAGGAGCAACACTTTACCCACTGAATTCCACTGCCCAAGCCACAAGGCCCCAGTGCAAGTGATGGGCAACATCAGATTGATGGAAACCACACCCTTTCATTTAGAATTTTTATGCATACGAGTAACCTTAATTTCCAAGTTCACATGACAATAAGCAAAAGTGACATACAGTGCAGCCAAACAGTTCATTTATAACTTAGCTTTTTTTTGTTTTGTTTTGTGTTTTTTTGTTGTTGGTTTTTTTTCCCAAAGACCAGTTCCTTAAAATGGATGCTCCTGGGATATGAATAAAGAAAATACATCTGAAAGGTGAGGATTTCAAACAGTAGATTTCTTCATCCTTCAAACTGTCGATCCCACGATGGTAGGCCTTAAGTATACTTCCTGCTCGCCCTCTCTTCCTGGAGGGGAGCGCCCAGGCCTTTCACTTAGAGAAGCTGCTGGTCAAGCCCAGCTCCTCCTCCCCCTGCAGTAGTGCTTCAATGGGAATCAGATTGGACGGTGTGTCCAGGCTCTGGAGGGACAGAAACTCTGACATATCCATGGCACTTAACGTTTCTGTCTGAGGGTCTGGAGGAGTCTCTGCTCGTCTGCTTTGCTCACAGGAAGAGGGCATGGCGGAGGATGATGACAGAGGGACGGAGGGTGAGGGAAAAGTCTGTGGTGGTAGCTTCAGGCTGGGCGCATCAGGAGGCTGGGGGCTCGGCTCTGGAGGGGGTGGGGAAGAACAGCCCTTTCTCCTGCCAGCCGCCCGCTCCTTGGCAGAGTCCCGGCATGCACACTGACACTGACATGCCTCCTCTTGCTTGATGATGATCACAGGAACACTGAGGCCAATCTGCTGTACAGAGCTCCCTGCGAGAGAGGCGAGAGAGACTGCTCTTCAAGTGGCTGCAGGGCACAGGGGGATCTAGACTAGGTAAGCGCTGAGTACCAAGGAGGCAGGAATGATGGAGAGGGTGGATGCCACGTGCCAAGACAACATCCCTCTACCTTAGAAAGCCACACACACCATCAAGATGCACCCTGTATTTCCAGTCTTGTTTCCAGCTATCCTCTGCCCCGCACCCTCCATGCCAGCCACAGAGGTCACCTCCCTTTTCCTGACATGTTCTTCCTACCTCTGAGCCTATGGGTGCTTTGTTCTGCCTAAACTCCCCAGGCTGTTCTGGAGAACTTGCTCTTCTCATCTTTGAAGACCCCTCACTCCCCTCCTCTCCTGAGGCCTTCAGGCAGTTTTCAGCAGGCTGTACCCAGGGCCGGCTAGAGGGCAGCTGCCTGGCACTGTGCACAAAGCTCCTGACCGCCTCCCGCCCCTCCATCCGCACGGTGCAGGACCTGCTCAGTTCTGCCTACCCGAGAGGCTCTGAGGATAGATAGCTCACCTCTGTAGCCCCAGTCTCTGGCACACAGTAGGTGTCTGTAAAACTCCTTTTACACAACCAGCCTTGTGTGCACACACCCTCTGAGTTCAGACAGGCTTTGTGTGTCTCAAGAGAGCCAGAGAACAAGGGGCAGGAGAAGAGAGTGGGAGTCAGGAGGCCTGAGAACTAGAGCTTTGGCTCTGCCACCAACTTATCTGTGACTCTGGGGGAGTCACTGAATTTTTCAGTGCCCCAGTTTCTTAATCTATAAAATAAAGAGCTTTAAAAAAAAAGGACTTTTAGTTCTATATAGTCTCTGACCCAGATGCTATTTCTTCATTGCTGTAATTAGAAAAGAGTCCAGTGAATTAACAACTGCCCTCTTTAGCATTAACTGTGATTCAAACTTATTTTTTGGGCTACATTTAAACTGTATCTGAAAGGGAAAGAACTGTTACTAGTAATATTTGTGCCAGAAGTACATTAACCTCCAATAGTTGAGATTATGAAATCCTCTAATAAATAAACAATACAATGTGACAAATTTGATTTTAAAGTTTTAAAAAGTGGAACAAAGCAACAATGAACTGTGCCTCAAGGGGCCAGAGAGTTGACTCTCTTTAAAGCTCACAGAGAATTACATACCTGTGCTACTGGCTACTGGTACTGCAGTCGTGAAAAACACCTTCTCAACTTTAGAGGCTTGCTGCTGTAAAAAAAAAACCAAAACATGTTTATGGACACTTGAGTATAGCAGATCTGTCACCCTAACAGATTCAATAAAAAAAATATATGGCAGTTCTCCAAGGACCTGAAGCCTCCCAGTAGTATGGTCATCAGAGGACAGAAAACCCTCAGTGTTGAAGGAGTTGTGCACTGAGTGATGTTTTGTTTGTGCTCTGACATGAGGTCACCCCACTGTTTGACATTCAGTGCGGACAGTGTCGTCAGCTTAGTCCCAACTACTTGCCTATCCCCCAGCTGCCTAATGCAGTGGTTCTGTGCGCCCGAAGGCTCCTCCAACATGCTTTCCTCAAGCTGATGATCCTCCCAGAGGAAGCCCAGGGGCCAGCTTCCTCTCAAAAGTCTCCAGACTCTCCAATCTCCGCCATTCCCCAGGACATCTATGAGGCTGGAAAGTTCTTTTCTCCCCTCAAGGATTAAGCTGCATGCTAAGGACAGGCTGAGACTTCCTCTTATAGGCAGAACAGCACCCGTGAAGGCCCTGAGCCCAGGGTAGTTGCTCAAGGGTGGGCCCTGGACTCTGTTACACCTGATTCAAGTCCTAACTCTGCCACTTATTAGCTGTTGAGGTCAGGCAAGTGATTTAACCTCTTAGTGTCTCAGTTTCCTCATCTGTAAAAGTGGGGATAACGCCTGACCTGTGGTGGCGCAGTGGATAAAGCGTCGACCTGGGAACACTGAGGTCACCAGTTCAAAACCCTGCACTGGTCTGGTCAAGGCACATATGGGAGTTGATGCTTCTAGCTCCTCCCCCCTTTCTCTCTCTCTCTCTCTCTCTCACTCTGTGTCTCCTCTCTAAAATGAATAAATTAAAAAGAAAAAAAAAAAAGTGGGGATAACAAAGGAAACTCCCAAAGCATCTCTGCTAGGATGAAATGAGAGAATGCACGCAGAGTCCTTGGCACGTGGCAAGCATTTGGCAAACACTAAGTCGGACCATCATGCTGAGCCCAGAAATCACCCTTATCACTTCAGTACACTTCTATTAAACTGGCTATCAAGTTTCAACTTTTTTCAACTCTTATCTTAAAAGGGCTTTGCCTTTTATCCCTTGAAGAAAAAAAGAAAGTCTAGGAGGGACATGAAAGCTTCTGGCTAAGTTATAGGAGATGACACTATAAAACGATGGCAAAATTGGATCGTTATTTAAACACATGACGATGAATTGTGTGGAAAACGAATGACACCTTTGGTTCACGCTTCTCACCAGGGCAGATCCAGAAAAAAATGATGAAAGTACATGGAGGCTGATTGGGTCATGACAGTGAAAAGACCCTTCTATGACTCTGGCCATCTGAAATGGAACTAGGTTGCCTCCAGAGGTGGCTGGCACCCCATTTATGGAATCATAGTGCTCTCAATATTTAGTCCTAAATAGTTTGAGAGCATCATACATCTGTCCAGATGTTCTCCTGCCTGGGTTAACCTTTTCTCCATCTAAACCCTTAGCCTCTGAACCCCTCATCAAGCAGCATGATGTAGTAATCAAGAGCACAGGCTATGGGGATCAGTCTAGGCTCAAACCCTTGGTTTGCCACTCACGAGTTGTGTGTCCTTGGGCTAGTCACTTCACTGGGCCTCAGCTCTCCATTGATAAAATCATACCTACCTTCTAGGACTGTTGTAATATGTTAAAAAGTGCTTAGTTAGCAAGTGGGTGGCATCTAGGATACAGACATATAGAAACAGTGAAAAGAGAAGCAGTTGCTAGGGGAGAAAAAATGGGATGGGTAAGTGAAATGGGATTTTTAGGGTGATATAACTATTCCGGACACTGGAATGACTGATACAGGACACCTGGATTTGTCAAGTACAACACAAAGCACGAACCTCATGTAAACTACGGACTTCAGTTAATAATACTGTATCAATATTGACTGACTACAACAAATGCACCACATTGGTGTCAGATGTTAATAATAGGGAAAATGGGGGGTGGGGGGTGTTAGTGCAAGGAGGGTAACAGGTGTATGGGAATTCTCCTGTTTAATAAAATTTTAAAAATTTACTTTATGTACATTAAAAATAGTGTGTACATAAGATAATGACTTACACATTAGAGCTTCAGTTCTAAAAAGTGCTTAGTACAGTAAGCCCTTACACATAGCAATGGCTCCATAAATCATAGCTGTTATTTTTTTCTATTACCATTTTTGGCACTTTACCTACTGGCAATGTTAACTTTAAGTGTTTTAGCCTCTTTAACTAGCATGTTAAGCTTTCATAATAAAGAGATCATAATTTTCACTTTTCAGTAACCCCCAGAGTAGCCACAGGGTATCTGGTGAATACCAGGCTCTCAAAATATATGTAATTGAATGACCAAGTCATTTCCTTATCATCAAGACCAAATACTTTTGTAGAAAATGGCTCTAAGAGCAGAGATTATTTCTCTGACTTGGCTATCTGACGGGGTCCTATCAGTCCCCCATATCGGTGTGACTCTACCTTGGGGAAAGAACCCGTTTTCCCAATACATACTTGGGCCTCTGGAGTTTGCTGACTGCTCCCCTGTCCTAGATGATGGGATCAGACGGCAGGTGGTATGTGTTAAGCACCCACCACTAGGGAAACTGAAGGCTGGTTCTCCCATTGCAGGTATTGACTACAGAGTACCATCTGATTCTGGGGAAATGACTAAGAGATGGAATTACACATCTCACAGCAGATATGACAGCCATTTTCCTTTTTGAAGTAAAAGCCTCTGAATGGTGTCACCTATGCAAATACACTTCACCTCATTGGATCTCTTTATACACAATACTTACAATTTGTTCTTGGTTTTGTGGTGAACTCGTGGCGCCATTTAATATCCACTGTAAGTTCTGTTCTCCCATGACTAGGCTGGACTGCAGGATCGCCGTGTTAGGAGTCGGGGTGATGGTTATAGTGGGATTATTAGTTAGGACAGAGTTGGCACCCAGGGGCAGCGTCTGCACCATGGCTGGCAAGGGCTCAGTAGTACTTTGTGGTTGAGGTGGTGCTGCCACGGCTGATGTCACCGCCGCTGCTGCTGAAGAAGCCCCAGCAACAACAGAAAGTCCTGGTCCGATGGGCTGCGGTGCCTGGGGGTGCGGAAGAAACTCTTGATGATTAGCAGCAAACTGTGTGCTGTGGGGAACAGGCACTTCTGGAGGTTGTAAGAGAGCAGGGGGGTTGCCAAATGCAGCTTGCTGGGAACCAGTTCCTAGGGAGGGAGCAGGCGGAGGAGCAGGCGGTGCCGAGGCTGGTAGCAGAGGCTGGGGTGGCTCGGAGATGCCAGGCTGCAGTACAAGTGGAAGAGATAAAGATGCTGAATTTCCTGTGGGTGGCGGAACATCATTGACTGACTCTGCATCACCATTAAAACTTTCAATCAAGGCAGCTGGTAAGAAAAAGAAATAGAAATATATATATGTCCCAAGCCTTACATGAGCCACAAACACACAGTCACTACGGGCTAAAGCAGAGGCAGCTGAAGTCAGCCAATGCCTCCACGGCTAGCAGGCTGGCTTTCTGCTTTTATTTAATGTGACCTCTGGTCAAAGTAACAGGCTTCACAATTAACCTCACTGTCTAAATATAAAGATCCTATATAGGTCTTCGTATAAAAAAAATGTGTCCTAAGGCTTTTCTAGAAATGGGGCTAGATGTCCTTTTTTGGCATGACCAGTATGCACACTTCCTGACTACTGTGAAGCTTTGGACGGATTCTCATTCAAACACTGTCTGATCTCTGCATCTGATGCTAAGTCTGTGGATCCTACCCACCTGTGTCACATCAGAAGAAGAGCGCACAGCTCCTCTCATTTTTTTAAAGCACACAAGAGCACTGGGAAAAGGAGACCCTCCTCTCTGAGGGTCTAGGGAAAGTAAAACCTCAAGTTAGACCCTCGCCGAGGAAAGCAGGGGAAGATGGAACTGAACTGAAAGGCCCTGACTTGTCTAACCCTTCACTGAAATTCACTTCATTCAAAGGGACTGAAGAGAGATTTTACCATTATGTCATTCAGTGTGTGAACAGTGCTGGGATCTGGGCAGGAAGAGAGTCCATGTAACAAACCTGTCTGTTGAGGGTCTTCCTGAATTGCCGTTTCATCTGAATCCTGGAACATTGACTTAAAGATGATTGCTGGTGAAAGTGTGCTGAGATCCTGGCCCTGTATCTGACGGACAAAGACAAGGATGTGAGACCTGCTGTTGGAGCAGCAGCCCTGCAGTGGTCTCTGGACATGCTTCTTGTTTCTAACTCTTCCTTTTCCAGGTGGCAGTATGTCCCTAAACCTCAGACATTCAAAACTTGGGGCCTCAAATACTCTAAAACAGAATTCGATGAGCTGACTAACAGGCTGAATGCCTGTGGTTGTAGAGTTTTGCTGGGTCACGGGCATGCTCGCTCACTGACCATGTGCTTTCAGCTACAATGGCAGACGCGAGGAGTCAGGACAGAGGCCTATACTCTACAAAATCAAAAACACCTGCTATCTGTCCCGTTACAAAAAAGGAGCGCTGAGCTCTGCTCTACAAATCCTACATCAAGTTCGGACTGAATAATATCCAATCACCTGCAACTCTGTGAGGCTTCCAGCTTCCAGTGCACAAGGAATTAAGAATCACGGGCAAGACAGTGACTTTCAGACTTTTCATTGTGACACAAAGAAATACATTTTACATTACAGAGTGTGTACATACATATATGCTTCATAATATATACATATCCACGTATGTAAGTGAACCAAATCTATGAACACAGCATATCCTTACTATGTGCCATGACTTCTAATAATTTCTATTCTGCTGATGTTCTTAAAATGCTGATGATAAATACTATTCTATTTCTTTTTTTTTGTACAGGGACAGAGAGAGAGGTAGAGAGAGAGGAGGGATAGATAGACAGGAATGGAGAGAGGTGAGAAGCATCAATCATTAGGGTATTTTTTGTTTTTGTTTTTTTACCGGGACAGAGAGAGAGTCAGAGAGAGAGATAGATAGGGACAGACAGACAGGAACGGAGAGAGGTGAGAAGCATCAATTATTAGTTTTTCATTGCCGTTGTGACACCTTAGTTGTTCATTGATTGCTTTCTCACATGTGCCTTGACCGCGGGCCTTCAGCAGACTGAGCCACCCCTTGCTGGAGCCAGCGACCTTGGGTCCAAGCTGACAAGCTTTTTGCTCAAGCCACATGGTGTCGCGCTCAAGCTGGTGAGGGTGGGGTCTCGAACCTGGGTTTTCAGCATCCCAGTCCGATGCTCTATCCACTGCGCCACCGCCTGGTCAGGCAATCATTAGTTTTTCGTTGCCATTGTGACACCATAGTTGTTCACTGATTGCTTTCTCACATGTGCCTTGACCGCAGGCCTTCAGCAGACCGAGCAACCCCTTGCTGGAGCCAGTGACCTTGGGTCCAAGCTGACAAGTTTTTGCTCAAGCCAGATGGGCCCCACGCTCAAGCTGGCGACCTCGGGGTCTTGAACTTGGGTCTTCAGCATCCCAGTCCGACGATCTATCCACTGCGCCACTGCCAGGTCAGGCAATAAATACTATTTTATAACCCAATAAAGAAGTACAACATAGTATGAAAAATAGTGGGCAATAAACTACCACTAAGCTATTAAGTTTCCAACTTCCTTGTGGTTTTTGTTTTGTTCTACCTGTCTACAAATCATCAGCAATAACATTGTTAAAAAGAAATGAGCCTATGTGACTCCAAAAGATTATAAACAAGAATTTTCATAGCACACTGTTCATCTTGGCCCCAAACTAGAAACTATCCAGATACTCAAGGGAAGTAAAAAGAACAAATTATGGTGTATTTATTTAGGGTAACACTGTTCAAAGAGAATGAATGATCTATTACCATATGCAACAATATGGAATGACTTCTTAAACATAGTGTTGAAAAAAGCCAGCATAAATGTGTCTATACTGCATGACTCCAATTATACAAAGCACAAAAACAGTCAAAATTAATCACAGCTTGTTAGAAGTCAGGATAGTGGTTATCCCTAGGGAGAGGTAACAGCTGTTAGGGAACATGAAGGAGTTTCTGGGGTGCTGGGACTACTCTGTTTCTCGATTTGGGTGCTGTTACATGGATGTGATGAATTGTGATGATTCATTCTGCTGTATATTTATAACAGGTATACTTTTATTAATATCAGTAAAAAGTGTTTTTGTATAAGGACACCTGGCCTGTAGTGGCGCAGAAGACAGAGCACTGACCTGGAATGCTGAGGTCACTGGTTCGAAACCCTGAGCTTGCCCGGTCAAGGCGCCAACCAATGAAGAACTAAAGTGAAGCAGCTATGAGTTGATACTTCTCACTCCCCACCCCTCTCTCTGTAAAAATCAATAAGTAAAATCTTAAATAAAAAGAAAAAAAAAAAAAAGGAAGGAAGGAAAAAGTGCTGAGGGGACTAGGACTTAGCCACTGCCAGGCTTCACGGCAAAAACCCTGGGAACAGCTCCCCCAAACAGAGAAGACAAGAAGAGGCTGAGCCTTGGGCTTGGAGCAAGAGCAGGAAAACAGTGGGAGCTTGAGGGACCAGAATGGATCCCGAAGCTCAACAGCGAAGAGGCCCAGTGGCCATTCTCTACCCACTTCAACCCTCCTCTAACAAAGATCTGAGCAAACCAGAGTTCTCTTCCAAGACACATGTGGCTGCCTAGCGCCCCACATAATGATGATCACACACATCATTTGATTTTAACAATCCATAATATTTTTAAAGCAAAGTAAAACAAGGCAGAATTAATCTTATGCCATCAAGGAATTACAGCCTTAGCTTGATAAATGCTAAACATGAGACTATTTCTAATTCTGGGATAAATGCTGGATGACAAGGGCACAATATGTAATTTGATCCCAAGGGATAGAGCAGCCTCTCTCTTGCTGATGTACATTGTAGTAGGAAAATACTATGTTCCTTCATACCGGGGTTCCTAACCTGGTGACCCCAGGGCTCCAGAAAGCTCCTCAAGCATGTCACAGCCCTAGCCAGGGAGTAAACCAGTGAACAACTCAACACAATCGCTGAGATTAAAGAGAGATTACCACCAGAAATCTTAGACTGCACAGCTCAAAGGGCATGTCGGCCATCCCATATAGAAAATTCTTTTAAAGCATTAGCTCTGAAATGTTAATATGCACAAAAATCGTATAAAATACTTGATGTTTTTTTCCTCAGATTGCTTAATTTCTAGTGACCTCTCTTCAATTTAACTGATTCTTTTGTCTGTTCCAATCTGCTGTTAAACTCATCCAGTGAAACTTTTATTTCAGATAAATTTTTAGTTTCAGAATGTCCAGTCAGTTTATTTATTTTTTATTTTTTTACAGAGACAGAGAGAGAGTCAGACAGGAACGGAGATGAGCATCAATCATCATCAGTTTTTTTGTTGCCATTGCAACACCTTAGTTGCTCATTGATTGCTTTCTCACATGTGCCTTGACCGCGGGCCTTCAGCAGATGGAGCAACCCCTTGCTGGAGCCAGCGGCCTTGGGTCCAAACTGGTGAGATTTTGCTCAAACCAGATGAGCCATACTCAAGCTGGCGACATCGGGGTTTCGAACCTGGGTCCTTCCACATCCCAGTCCAACACTATCCACTGCGCCACCGCCTGGTCAGCCCAGTCAGTTTATCTTTTATAGTTTCTATTTCTCTGTTGAGATTTCCTATATATTCAACCATTACAAGCCTATTCCTTTATGATTTTGAGCTATTTAAAAATCCTTGTCCGCTAAGTCTTATGTCTGGCTCATCTTGAGGTCAGTCTCTCCAGATTACCTTTTCTCTTATGTAGGGGTAATGATTTCCTGTTTCTTTCCATGTTTACTAATTTTGGATTACCTTGTACATTGCAAATAACACATTATAGAAACCCTGGGTTCTGTTACACTTCTTCAAAGAGTGTTTCTTGGTTTTAACATTCTATTGCCTGGCCTGCCCAGGCAGTGGTGCAGTGGCTAGAGCGTCGGTCTGGGATGTGGAAGATCCAGGTTCGAGACCCGGATTGAGCGCAGGCCCATCTGGTTTGAGCAAAAGCTTGCCAGCTGGACCCAAGGTCGCTGGCTCCAGCAAGGGGTTGCTCGGTCTGCTGATGGCCCACGGTCAAGGCACATGTGAGAAAGCAATCAATGAACAACTAAGGTGTGGCAACGGCAACGAAAAACTGATGATTGATGCTTCTCATCTCTCTCTGTTCCTGTCTGTCCCTATCTATCCCCCCCTCTCTATCTCTATATAAAAAAAAAATACAAACATTCTATTGCCTGGGCTATACTCCAGCTCCAAACTGCCTTCCTTGCAGTGGACAGCAGCTGCTGTCTTTGTCCTCTTCTTTAGCTTTAGCTGAGCTGAGATGGGTCTGTCTCACACACCCTCAGTTCAGGGGTCAATTAGAGATTTGGACAAAAGTTTATACACAGAACTCTGGGCTCCCTCTTTGTGGTTCTCCCTTCCAGGCTATGCCCCTTCATTTTCCAGGTGGCCCTGACCTCTGTCCTCTGGTTTATCATGCCAGTAAGACTGTGTTTACTGAGTTTTGGACATCTTGTTTGGTGTCAACTAACGCTGGCCCTGAGTGGATAAGCCTTTAAACCAGAAAACCTATCCAAGTGCTTCTGCTCTCTTCCTAGGGGCCCCTTCTTTCAGCTATTACATCTGCCTATTTGGGTTGCCCTCTGGTCCCTTCAAGTAGTTGTTTTTATATTTTGCCCAACATATATAGTTGTTTTCTACGCAAGTTAGTCTAATAAGAGCAACTCTACCATTATCAGAACCTAGGCGGTGGTTGCTTATATAAAAATGCAGTGTCGGATGCCACTCCCAGAGGAAACTGACTAAGTAGGCTTGGGGCTGCAGATGACTCCACTTTGAGAAATACTTTTCACTACATTCCTGAGTCATTTAGTCTCTGTTCCTCTCACACTGATTCCTTTTTATTTATCATGCATATACTCAGAAAATCCAACCTAAGCTATATTTACTTGTTAACAAAAACTGCACTCTTAACAACCAGCACTGGTGACACAGTAAAGCACACAGATGCTCATGGAGCAGCATGAGCTCATGCTGATGCATGGTCTGCAAGGCCCGTCATAGAACCATGAAAAAGGCAGGAAAATTCCAAACAGAGTGAATGAACTGAAGTATTCAGATTTAGATGGAGTGGGACTGTCCTTCAACAGGGGCCCAAGAGGAGGTGTCTATCTTTCAAAGCCCCAATGCAGGGAGCTCAAAGAAAGAAAAAGACTGATGCAAGTCAGATCAGAGGGGCTTAAAAAGCCTGGAAACTGGAATTCTGGTTCCTCCTTATAGAGAACTAATTTTAAACTCCTCATGGACAGACCACACCTACATTTTACCACTCTAAGCTAGCACCAGAACATTGCCTGGAGTAGGCACTTGATAAATATTTGCTGAGTGAATAAAGAAAGAAATTTTCTGGGGCCAGGAGGCTATCAAGTGAGTGACCTAGGTCAAAAAGCATTAGGCATCAGAGAGAACAACCTCTCCTATGAGAGTTCTTATCAGGAAACAAAGAAACAAAAACAGAAAACCCAGAACAGTCAGTAATTGAACACAACTACAGTTGGGAGACTCTAAAACTGGTCTCACTCAATTTTCCCACCAAAGCAAGCACTCAACTCTTACACTTATTTTTCTAGCACCCATATAATAGATATACTTACTGTATTGGAATTTTCTCGCAATTCAGAATCTGTGGACAAAAGGCTCAAATCACTCAGACAAAGTGAGTGATTTGCATCCTGTGAAAGAGAAAAAATTCTTATTAACTAAAAATCAGGGTTTTTAGTAGAATATCATGTAATAAAACACTTTATGACAATGTCCCAAATGTCTAGATGTATGTATACCAATCAAAGCAAGAATTTGTAAATTCTTCTAATTTTTAGAATCCTGATGTTCTTATAAGAATCTCTTACATTTATTAAAGACGGTTAATAAAGTGTTTAAGAATTACCTCACAACTCAGTCTCTAGAATAACAAAAGCCATAATATGAAATTAATAATATTTATATAATTGGTCTTATCATGTACAAAGTGATTTCACATGACCTCATTTGCTTTTTTTAATTTTTTTTTGTGACAAAGGCAGAGAGAGGGACAGATAGGGACAGACAAACAGGCAGGGAGAGAGATGAGAAGCATCAATTCTTCGTTGCGGCACCTTAGTTGTTCAGTGATTGCTTTCTCATATGTGCCTTGACCGGGGGGCTACAGCAGACAGAGTGACCCCTTGCTCAAGCCAGCGACCTTGGGCTTAAGCTGGTGAGCCTTGCTCAAACCAGATGAGCTCACTCTCAAGCCGGTAACCTTGGGGTTTTGAACCTCAGTCCTCTGTGTCCCAGTCTAAAGTTCTATGCACTGTGCCACCACCAGGTCAGGCTCATTTGCTATTCATATAAAACTCTTAAGTATTATTGATTGATCGATTAATTTTTAGGGGGAGAGGGGTAAGAAGCATCTGTATATGCCTTGACCAGACAAGCCCAGGGTTTTCAATCGGCAACCTAAATGTTCCAGGTTAATGCTTCTTCCACTATGCCACCACAGGTCAGGCTTGAATTATTATTTCACATTCCCATTTTGAATTAAAAAATTAATGCAAAGAGTGACAGTGAACTGTCCAAAATCACACAGCTAATTAGCAGAATACACCCCAATGCTTCTACCTGGAAGTTCATCTCCCTCCCACTATATCACTGTGTCCCTAATATGGGCATCTCGGAAACCTCTTCAGATCGGTATGGAAGGCTTCCTATTCAAATACACACATTACCTGCCTTATTGTGGTTTGAGAGATTACTCTGGGTGATACATGTAGGAAAGTCTATGTTGGGGCAGAGTAAAAGTGGGCAGAAGGGGAAACGACGCCCAGACCACTTAGCAGATTACTGCAATAATCCAGGCAAAAGACAACAGTGGCTTGAACGAAGTAACCAGAAGAAGTGATCAGATTCTAGATATATTCTCACGGTATTGCTAGTGAATGTGGGGTATGACGAAAAAAAAAAAAAAAAGAGGAGTGAAAAACAACTCCAAGATTTTTGGCCTGTGTCACTAGACAAACAGAGGTGCCATTTACTAAGATGGGGAAAACTGCAGGAGGGACAGGTTTGGACGTGTTAAGTTGAAGATCAGCTGATATCTGGGTGGAGAAGTCAAGTTGGAGGCTGAACACACATGTCTAGAGATCAGGAAGAGATCCAGGCTGAATCTATATACTTTAGACTCAATGGCAATCCACACGATCTAGACAGCATTTAATCCTGGGACTAGATGAGGTTCCCTCCACTGGGAGTGACTAGCGATCCAGAGAAGATGAGGTGTGAGCTTTGTGCACTGGGGTCTCCAGTGCTCACAGGTGGTCAACACTTACTCTGTCCTTGGATTGTTACAGAAGTGCATTGCTACAAAAGTGCAAAAACTGATTATGACTTAAATTCAGCTTAACAAAGACGCTCAAATCTTAATATTTATACCTGGTTTTACAGATAAACTGAGGCATGAAGAAGCCATCTGCCTAAGGTGATCCGATTAGTGGCTGAGCTTAGATCTGAATTCAGGCAGCTGAGTTCCAGAGGCTGCAGTCTTCACAACTAATGCTGTTTTGCCTCTTACAACACAGGGATCCAGAATCAGGCACAGAAATCAGACTGCCTGCCTAAATAAGACTAATTACAAACATTAGATACTTAGGCAGGTGACTTCTGCTTGCCTCTAGTTGGTCAGTAACATGGGATAATAACAGTACTGAGCTCACAGAGCTCTTGATAAAACATATAAAAACACTTAGCACAGTACTTGGCACATAGTAAACATTCAGTAAATATTAGTTATTATTACTAAGAAAACAGAGGGGAGAGTCTTTTTAAAGGCACCCTTTGCTGTTTAAATTTACAAACTACAGAATTAAAGTATGCTATCTACCCCTGAATCAAAATCATATTATGTACGTTAAGGACCTGATTATTCAAAAGGGGGCCAGTGTGTTTCAGTTTCTTTAAGTATGAAGTGGTAAGATAATAATAGCACTCACTTCCTAGGTTTAAAAGGCATTTGGTAAGTACCCAATACCACATCAGAAGTAATAACAGTAAATTTATCCCAGGATCTCTGTGAAATGAGCTGTAGGAGAAGGAAATACAGTGGAGGAGCTTGTCAAAGAGACAAAACTGCCTAAAACTTTGCAGAGGCTTGTTCTGTGGTTCAGTGCCTTAAACTAGTGGCTCAAAGTTTTTGGTCTACAGACCATTCAAAAGGGCAAGAGACCACCCAGACTCTTCCTGGTTCTCCAACGGTAGATTAATGGATGTGTGAAGTAAAGCATTAATTGATGTTTCAAACTCAAGTGGAGATATACCATTTTAAAACAATGAATGGGAGAGTAACAGCCTTTTCTAGCATTTTGCTGGCCCTTTGGTAGCCATTCTGAGACGGGTGGTTTCAAGACCCCTCCCACTGTACCAATGGAAGGGAGGTGGATCCTAATCCAAGGCTGCAGCACAGGGAGCCTGGTGAAATTCCTGGTTTTACCCCACAATCCTCAAGACATAGATGTTGGCCCTGATTTATTCCCTCTCACTAACAGATACACAGAGAAGATGTTTTGACCTTTTATTTTAATACACAAATGATGGCTGCTGTTTCGTGGTGCCCGGATCAAAACCAGAGACAAAACACTGCACACCTCTGATCCATTGTGGGTTGGAAGTGCATTATATAAGTGTCCTTTGTTATCGTGACCTTTCATGTGGCTTTTGAGACTGTATTGAGTGCTGAATGTTTTCTCACAGCCGTTACTGGGGCAGAAAAAGGGTCGTTCACCTGCAAGAATGACAAGTAGTGTTAATTTTACCATAAAGTCATCTCACTGAATTAGGATACCTACTATTCCCTAAAACAGGGAAGTACTCTTATGAGGGTTCACATTAACAGTTGTTACAAGTTGGATAAAATATAAGTTAAGCATCTCAGTCCTAAAATTTAATGCAGAGCAAAACACCAAGAATGGCCTGCTCCTGGGAAGTTTAAAGAGAAGATTAGTTTTTTCCCCCAGGTCCTTTTCTTGAGTATCTTTGTAATGTTTTTATTTCTTAAGGTTGGATTCCTGAGTCCAACCTTTAGACCCTTTTCCTTTGATAGAAAGTCCAACATTACAGGTGAAGGCGAAGCTGATAAGTCTCACTCCCTCCACAGAGCTCCACAGGCCTCAACAGAAACACAGATATTTATTGGCTCAAGGAAGATTAAAATAAAAACAAAAATTAGCCTGAACTCACCAGTATGTGTACGGACGTGAGTTTTAAGGTGGTGGCTTGCTGCAAATGCTTTTCCACAGCCATCGTGATCACACCTAGATAAGTGGTTTGAAAAAGAAACGGCAGTCATTAGCTAACAGAACTTTATCTTCAACATCTCTTGTAAATACAAACTCCAACTAAAACAAATGTTCAACCACCAATATCACATCAATGAAATTGATTTTGACATGGGAATGATAACAGGTCCCTGGAAAAGTAAGGTGACAAATCTGAGATTAGAGGTTGCTGATGGCCCGGGATAAGTATTTCTTGTCTTATAGGTAAGGCACATGTCAAGAGCACTGATAATAAAAGCCTTTTGATGATTTACTTAACAGAATTCCATTGACAATGAAAGCCATGGGAAAATCTACTGCCAGTGCAGTGTCAGAAACCCACAGCAAGCTGGGAGGCTCTCACAGTCACAGAGCCTGAAATACAACACTGGAACAGAATCATTCTGAACACGCTGGCTGTAATGACTAATCGATAATCTTTGGTGTAGAAGAAGATCAACTTCTTCCTTTACTTTCTTCATAACCAAAACTAGAAGTAATCTTTTCTTCCTCAGAACTCTTAAGGCATTTAGCTTCTTTTATAGCACTCGTCATTTCTAATCTTGTTTCATCTCCATTATATACATTTGTCATCCATTCTCGGTAAACTCTTTGAGGGCAGGAACCATGTAGTTTTGCTGTAGTTTTTGTACAGAGCAGGCATTCAAATACTATTTATACGAATGAATGCATTTTCTTGTAAGTCAAAATAATTTACTTCTTTAAACAGAAAATTTATCTGAAGCATTTTACTTTCTAATTACATCTTATCACTGTGTCTCAAGTCCAACCTAATATTCAAGAAAAACTAGCAGTAATAATTATCACAAAAAAAGCATGTGATTGAATAAAAATCAGTCCCAGCAATAGCCCCGAGGGGACAAAAGTAATGTAAGTGTCACAGCATCTGGATATTAACCAACTAGGATCTAAATACTCTTGCTTTTAGATGGACCATGAATCTGTAATTTTAAAATATAGTAACATTTAATTGGTGTTTAAGAGTTGACTGTCCCTGAAGACTTTTTGATTCCCTGGAATTGTAATGAGGAGTGATTCAGGAAGGGAAAGGTAGCATATTTAATGCTATGAATATAACTTTAATCTTTTCTGACAGAAGTCAAAGACATTTTTGTGCAATTTTCAGTAATATATCTGCATTGTATTTAGGGGGAATACTTACAAACTGATTATGTCACAAAAAAAGTCACATAGTCATCCCTAAGATGTTTTGAATCCCTACAGAATGCCCAGAACCAGGGTATATGCCATGACTGCAGAAGAAAGTAGATGGTACAAGTACTTCCTGTGAGCTTAAAGATTTATATTTGCATCTATTAAATATATATGTATATAGATACATAAACTGAAATACATAAAAACAGACACTCCTACCTGTCTGTGTTTACACATGAGGTATCACAAAGACACAACTGAGCAAGTAACAAAATAAAATACTTGCACCACTAGCCTAAGTATTCCTACCCCTCACTCCCCTCTTGTCTCCTCCACTCTCCCCACCGATTCTTAGGTAGATACTCCTTTTCCATGTGCTCAAAGCACTCCGTTTCAGTCTCAGATACCATCCTGTTACCTGTGGTTCTTTTCCAATAGACTAACTCTCCCAGGAGGAGAACCTTTGTCTTAGTATTTCTCTAGCACTGATAAAAATACCACATAAGTGAGTTTCAACAAATACTTCTTCAAAATAAGAGGGAAGATGAGACAGAAAGCCATCATCCAGAGTGAGGATGCTCTCAGGATCCATTATCCTCCCTGCAGTCTGCAGCAATTGGTTATAGTTATCCTGGGGAAAGCTAACACTGCCAGAGACCCAGGGAAGGAATTGTCTTTCCATTTAAAAAAATTTTAGAGTATATCAAGATACCCAGCTGAAACGTGGTCAGTGACAAATAGAAAACAGTAAGACCTACCGAAATGGCTTTTCTCCTGTATGGGTTCGAATGTGCTTCCTCAGATCACTGAGTGTGGTGAAGTACTTGCTGCAGCCTTCAGATTCACAGTTAAACGTTTTCCCTGTGTGAAGCCTCTGATGTGCTTTCAGCCTGTAAGATACCCCAGAGAGTCTCCTTGTTGCAATGTATTACAGAGCCTCCCCATGCCAGCTTAACAGGTTTCAAGACCAAGTGCATAAGCCTAGGCAAGTAAAACCTTTTATGAGAGAAAAAAGTAATTTTACTTAAGACTAAGTAAATACTGAATACTGACTAACAAAAAATAATAAATACAGAAAATAAAATAATTACATTGGAAGAATGGGTTTTAGGGAAAGGTGCCAAGTATGAAGGAAATAGGGAGGGGGAGATGAGGGAGGAGTGAAATGGAGGAGGAGGAAGGAGGGAGGAGATGGGAAGGAGGGACATGGAGGAAGAGGGAGATGGGGAGGAGGGAGAAGATGGGGAGGAGAAAGATGGAGGGAGGAGGGAGATGGAGAAGGAGAGAGAATAGAGGAGGAGGAGGGAGGAGAGAGGAGGAGGGAGGAGAGAGGAGGAGGGAGGAGACAGGAGGAGGGAGGAGAGAGGAGGAGGGAGGAGACAGGAGACAGGAGAGAGGAGGAGGGAGGAGAGAGGAGGAGGGAGGAGAGAGGAGGAGGAGGGAGGAGAGAGGAGGAGGGAGGAGAGAGGAGGAGGAGGGAGGAGAGAGGAGGAAGGAGGAGAGAGGAGGAGGAGGGAGGAGAGAGGAGGAGGGAGGAGAGAGGAGGAGGAAGGAGGAGAGAGGAGGAGGGAGGAGAGAGGAGGAGGGAGGAGAGAGGAGGAGGAGGGAGGAGAGAGGAGGAGGAGGGAGGAGAGAGGAGGGAGATGGGAGGAGGAAATAGAACTTAATTCTTTTTTTTTTAATTCAGTGAGAGGAGGGGAGGCAGAGACAGACTCCCACATGTACCCCAACTGGGATCCACCCCACAAGTCCACCAGGGAGCAATGCCCTGCTCATTTGGGGTCCTTGCTCAGTTGCAACTGGAGCCATTTTTTAGCACATGAAGTAGAGGCCATGGAGCCATCCAGAGCGCCTGAGGCCAACTCACTCTAAACTAGCCATGGCTGCCGGAGGGGAGAAGAGAGAAAGAGAAAGAGAGAGAGAGAGAAGCAAGAGGGGGAGGAGTGGAGAAGCAGATGGGCACTTCTCCTGTGTACCCTGACCAGGAATCGAACCCGGGACATGCACATGCTGGGCCAATGCTCTACCACTGAGCAAACTGGCCAGGGGAACTTTCTTAACTTCTATAGTAGGAAGTCAATATTTGAAAATGGAAAAATCAAGAAGCAATATAAGCCTAACACTTAAAAGCATGGAAATAAATATAAAAATATTTATATTAAACTAAAGGAGTAGAATGTGGTTGCATGTGAAGGGGGAGAAATGGGAGGTACATTTTTTTGTAGCAAACTCTATAGAACTAGCCTGACCAGGCGGCGGCGCAATGGACAGAGCGTCGGACTGGGACGCGGAAGACCCAGGTTCGAGACCCCAAGGTCGCCAGCTTGAGCATGGGCTCATCTGGCTTGAGCAAAACAAAAGCTCACCAACTTGGATCCAAGGTCGCTGGCTAGAGCAAGGTGTTACTTGGTCTGCTGAAGGCCCGCGATCAAGGCACATATGAGAAAGCAATCAATGAACAACTAAGGTGTCGCAACAAAAAACTGAGAGATGCTTCTCATCTCTCTCTGTTCCTGTATGTCTGTCCCTACCTATCCCTCTCTCTGACTTTGTCTCTGTAAAAAGAAAAAAAAACCTTATAGAACTATTTAATCTATAAACACTAAGAATTTATAAGCTGGTTAAAATTAAAAAAAGAATTAAGTGCATAAGAATTCCATATATATATTATATATATATATACATATATATAACATATATATAATATATATATATATTTCAAAATTTTCTGCTCAAAGAGAAGTATATAGCATAGTGTATGAGTGTGACTCTGGAGCCAGACAGCCCGGGACTCAAGTCCTGGTCCCACCTCCTACTGGATGAGGGACCCTGAGCCAGTGACAAACGTCTGGGTTTCCATTTACTTATTAGTGTTATGAGGATCAGCACACTGAACAGCGCCAGCACACAGTGAGTGTGGGCCTTAAAAGTGTTAGCTATAGGCCCTGGCCTGATAGCTCGGTTAGTTAGAGTACTCTCCCAAAGCATAGAGTTGGCGGGTTTGATCCCAGGTCAGGGCACATACAGCAACAGATTGATGTTCCTGTCTCTCTCTCGCTCGCTCTCTCCCTTCCTCTCTCTAAAATCAATAAAATAGCCCTGGCCGGATAGTTTGGTTGGTTAAGGCATAGTCCCGAAGTGCAAAGGCTGCTGGTTCGATCCCTGGTCAGGGCACATACAAGAATAGCTCAATGTTCTTATCTCTCTCCCTCTCGCTCTCTCTCTCTCCCCCCTTCCTTTCTCACTGAATAAATTTTAAAAACTAATAATAATAATAAATAAATAAATACTGCTGATCTTCAAAAAAAGTTTTTTAAATTAAAAATTAAAATCAATAAAATAAAAATTTAAACCTCAAAAAAGAAATAAAAAAAAAGTGTTAGTTAGCTACAGTTATGTTTGTTATTTTATAGCCAATGTTGAAGACTAAGACTCCTGATGCCGATGGTAGAAAAGAGAAATGGCTAGGTCCTGGTCAGTCAACTCAGTGGTAGAGCGTCGGCCTGGCATGTGGAAGTCCCAGGTTCGAATCCCAGGCAAAGCACACAGGAGAAGCGCTCATCTGCTTCTTCAACCTTCTCCCTTTCCTTCCTGTTTCTCTCTTCCCCTCCTGCAGCCAAGGCTCCACTGGAGCAAAGTTGGCCTGGATGCTGAGGACGGCTCCATGGCCTCAGCCTCAGGTGCTAGAATGGCTCCAGCTGCAATGGAGCAATGCCCCAGTGGATCCCAGTTGGGCGCATGTGGGAGTCTGTCTGACTGCCTTCCCACTTCTAACTTCAGAAAAATACAAAAAAGAAAAGAAAAATGGCTGAGTGGACCACTCCCATTTCTCAGGGTGGAAGAAATTAATCTTCAAAGTGATATAGGAACGAAAATGACAGAACCTTAGTAGCAACGTTCTGAGCAAAGGTGAGAGAACTCAATGTCGATTACTGTGATCTCCAGGCCAGAATGTCAACAGGAGATTCAAAACCTAAATACAAATGCACTAGCATTTTCAACCTACCCAATATATGTAAATCTTTAAGTAACAAGTTCCTTTAATGAACTTTAAACAGTTTAGCATAGCTGCACTCACTCCTTAAAGCCCCACAAGTGGACATCTGTACTGTGCAGGGAGAGATAGTTGCAATCGTAACACAGTGAGGGTCAGAGGCGAGAGGAGCAGCGGGACAAAGCTGACCTGTAGAGCGTGTTGAACGCCTTCTCACAGCCCTGCACGTCGCACTCAAATGGCTTCTCCTTCGTGTGCACTCGCACATGGATCCTGAGGCTGTAGGAGGTGAGGAAGGCCTTGCCACAGCCCTCCTGGTTACAGACAAAGGTGTACTCTCCTCGGTGAGTCTTCTGGTGGGTGCGCAGGTTGCCTGCTGTGCTGTAGGTGCGGGGACAGCCCTCAAAGGTGCACTGGTACCGCTTGACCTGGCAGACAGAGGACACCTCAGCAACAGGACAAGAGAGCTGCCCAGGCTCTAACTCCCCCAGAGCTTGGCTCCTAGATGTGGGCCATACAAAAACAGAAAGCCACCCCTACCAACAAAACGGGGATATCTTCCTGTTGATCAAATCACACCTGGACAACAAATGATGAGGAACGAGGAACAGAAGAGCGTGTATGTGTTGGTGACTATTCTATGTGAATATAAAGTGTTTTCAGATATTAGTGTACACTGAAAGGGAGGCATATGCTCTTACAGTTACTTATATTCAAATAAAAATCTAACTTCATTTTAAGTCCAACATCCTGCCCTATGTCACTGTATCTTCTTATTTTGCACTATATTTTGAAAACTGACCCTTGTTTAATTGAGTCTAAAACATCCTGAAATTTATATACTCAGCCATATATATATTAGCAGGTATACACTAGGATAGTTTCCACTGAATATTTTTAAGTCTACAGAACGAAAATTAATGTATCAAGAATTTCTTGGAGTGACATTTTTCAACCTGTCAGCCTCTAGGTTTCCTTTCACCCCCCAAACTTCCTGAAAAGGTAGTTTTCAGTTGTGCCTCCATTTCCCTCAATGCCCATGTAGTCCTTGCTGCTTGGCAAGTTGGCTTCATTGTATGAAATTATTCTCTTGAACTTCCTGGTGGTCAAACTCTTTCATCCTTTCCAACTCTCCTTTATTGTTTGCAAAAATATCTCATGGGTGAGACCCTCTCCTTCTGAAAACGTGTCCTTTACCACACAGTAATTCCTTTGGGTTCTCTTTATCCTCTCTGAGTCACTCCTTTCCTTTAACCTCTAAATGTAGGTTATTCCAAAACTCTCTTGTCTCCCAAATCTTCCCCATCTCTACACAGGTGCAGAGGAAGCATCATTATTCTTGGCGGGACAAGACTCAATTCTGGCACTTTTGTTCATGACTTTGAACAAGTCATTTCACTTCTCTGCATTTCAGGTTCTTTATTTCTAAAATGCAAACATTGATGCCTGCCCTGTCTCACAGTGCTTTTGAGTGGAACAAAAAACAATAAACCATTTGTGAAAGTACTTTGTATATTCTATGATGCTATACATATCAGGGTGCTAGTACTGTCTACTCCTCAGCTTTAGCAAACATTTTCATCCTTTTCACCTAACCTACTCCAAAGCCTCGGTTCAAACTCGTGTTACTCATTCAACAGTTACTAAACTACTAGGTCCTACGCAACAAGCTAGATATCGCAGATAAAAAGTAATAAGCAAGACCAAAACTTCCGCTTTTAAGGAATGCCAATTTTAAGGAGGCAGACATGCACAAATTATTATATACCGCACTCAGCCTGACAACAGATACAGCCCACAGTGCATGAGAGTATAAAAAGGAAACCTCGCCACTCTCAGAGAGACTGGACATCAGTGAAGGCTCAGAGACCCAGGTACTCTTCTATCTTTTGCTTGCCTGTTAAAGTCTAAAAGTCTGTTTTTTTAGACAAACTGAAAAGGTATCCCTCAGACAAATAGGCAGAAGGACACTCCAGAAAGAGGTAACACCTGGGGAACTGCATGGAAAGATGAGTTTGCTGGTCCAGTGAACCACAAACACACTTGCAGCATGTAAGAGACTAGAAGGAGAATCATCTGGTGCCCGTGGCACATGGACTGGAGTAAAAGAAGGGCTAGATTAAGAGAACTATGAGGGATAAATTCCAGAGAAATTAAAGGGGAAGAAATGACAGGCTGTGTGACAACTGGCACCGAGGAGTAGAAAGGGTCGGGGAGAGGCAACAGCGAGATCCACCGCCCAGCTCATGGCCTGAATGACTGAAGAGATGGCCACACCACAAACCTGGGGTTAAGGGAGAGATGATGAGTTGGGTCTGAGGTGCAGGCAGGATTCCCAGGTGGAAATGTCTAGTAGGCAGTCAGATGTATGGGCTGGGAGCTAAGAAGAAAGCCTGTGGCAGGAGTCAGGTGCACAGGGAACAGCTGGCTTTCCCTGCACACAGCAGGCTCAGGTTCCAGCCCCACTGCTACTTCCTGTGTAACCTTGAGAAAATCGCTTAAGCTTCCTACTGAGCCTCACTTTCCTCATTTATAACATGGGAGGATAATTGGCATAAAGCATTTAAATATACTGACCGCCATATAGTAGGTACTCAATAAAATAACAGCTCTTATAAGAAGACAAAGGCTAGACCCAAGAGAGTCATCAATGTTTAAGGTACTGGTTAAAGAAAAGAAGCCATTGATGGGTGATTGAGACAGAGGGCTGGGGAAACAGGAAGAGAAGCAAAGGAGAATGAAGCCAAGAGAAAAAGGAACTCTAGGAAAAGAAAACTATCAAAATGTTAGTGAAAACAAGTAAGACAAGAACTGGGGAAACTACCGGATCCAGGGAAGTTCACTAATGACTTAGCAAGATTAGCTTTAAGGGACTGCGGGCCTCTGAGTTGCGGTATTTGTTTGTTTTTGTTTTTTAAACAAGATTCATCTTGAACCTATTTGGGAGGAGAAAGATTCTGGGAAGGAAGAGAAGCTATGGAACATAAAAAAGAGATGGATATTTAAAAGCCTGGGAAGAGGGAGAGCTTCAGGTAGGAAGAGCGACACTGAGTTTCAGGGAAGAGAGGAATGAGATAAGGATGAGTGTGACTCGAGGAGGACAAGGTTTCTGTAAAGAGCCAATCAGTAAATATTTAGGCTTTGTGGGCCACACAGTCTCTGTTACAACTGCTCAACTCTCTAAAAAAACGATCTATGGACAATGAAATTTGAATTTCATATCATTTTCATCATGAAACACTGTTCTTATTTTATTTTAAAAGATTATTTTAAAATGTAAAAACCATTCTACAAAAGCAAGCATCAGGATGGGTCTGGCCTATGGGCCATAGTTGGCCAACCTCTACAGCCAGCTGGGGTGGGAAAGGAGGGGCCCAGGCTCCGCCCACCTTCCCTCCTACTCTCCCCTCATCTAGTCAGCCTTCAATATGATCTTGCACAAGTCTTTGGGTTCCTCAGACAACTGCTCTCTCACTAATTCATTCCTAACCCTTCCCACTGCCACACAGAAGGTGCGACACAAAGAGCTGTTGAATTGAGTCACTGGCCCAGTAGCAGGCATTCCCATGTCTCAGTGGCTGGTTTATAAAACCACTCATTGCCAGATTTATTCTAAAACAGTGTTCTGCACGTGCCATAGTTCCGCTCAAATGATAAAGTCCCAGTTCCTGAGCCTGACAGTCAAGGCCCAGCCCAGGTCCTCTTCTGTCTTCTAGCACACTCCTCCAGGACACAGCGGGCTCGGGCTGGACCCACAGGCAACAGCAGTCTTCCCTAAATGCAGCACTGAATGTCCACTTGCCTGCCTTTGCTTTCTCCTTTTCCTCTCCTGCAAATGCCTGGTTCCTTTCTTCTCTGCTTTTGTGAGTCTCTCTTCAATTCAAGCTTCACTACCAACCTCCAAAGCCTTCCATAATCACTCCATGTCTAAGTGACAGGACCCTTCTGTGAATTCCAATATTTAACACTATATCACTCATTGCACACTTAGCTTACATTGTTAATTATCCTCACCCACACATCCTGGTCCCTTCAAGACTAAAAGTCTCTTTGGTGCTGCCAGATAGAGAATTCAAAATAATCACTGAGCAGGAAGGAGAACCAGGACTGTGAGTGCTGAAATAAAGGACTTCATGTCTCAATCGCAGAGCTGATGACAATGACGAATGATAAGAGCATAATTTCATTCTTAAGATGCTACAGCAGTTGATAACTTTATAGGTAACAGTGCAATCAATAATTAACCACCCTCCCTGTCTCCCTGCCCTTCCAACCCCTACTCCCATCCAAGGTTTTCACTTGGCCAAGTCAAGCTTCAAATAAATGTTCCTTCCTCCAGAAACTTTCACGACTGACTTCTATTCCCACCACAAACTACATATTCTTATTAAAGGTTCTCATAGCTTCCTCAATTTCTTTTCTTTTTTTTAATTGATATTTTAGAAAGAGAGAAACAATGATTTGTTATCCCACTTATTTATGCATTTATTGGCTGTTTCTTGTATGTGCCCTGACTGGGAACTGAACCCGTAACCCTGGTGTATTGGGACAATGCTCTAACCAACTGAGCTAGCCGGCCAGAGCTCCGCTATTTCTTTTTTTATTTTTTTAAATGATTTTTGTTATTTTCTTAATTTTTTTAAATTTTATTTTATTCATTTAGAGAGGAGACACAGAGTGAGAGAGAGAGAGAAACGGGGGAGGAGCTGGAAGCATCAACTCCCATATGTGCCTTGACCAGACCAGTGCAGGGTTTTGAACTGGTGACCTCAGTGTTCCCAGGTCAACGCTTTTATCCGCTGCGCCACCACAGATCAGGCGCTCCGCTATTTCTTTAAGGTACATAATACCATTAAGATTAAATAACTAGCCTGACCAGGTGGTGGTGCAGTGGATAGAGCATCAGACTGGGACGTGGAGGACCCAGGTTCGAAACCCCGAGGTCACCAGCTTGAGCGCAGGCTCATTGGGTTTGAGCAAGGCTCATCAGCTTGAGCCCAAGGTTGCTGGCTCGAGCAAGGGGTCACTCGGTCTGCTGTTACCCCCAACCCCTCCGGTCAAGGCAAATATGAGAAATCAATCAATGAACAACTAAGGAACTGCAACAAAGAATTGATGTTTCTCATCTCTCTCCCTTCCTGTCTGTCTGTTCCTCTCTCTGTCTCCACCACCCACACACACACACAAAAGATTAAATAATTAGCCTGGACTGTGGTGGTGTAGTAGAGAGAGCATAGAACTAGAATGCTGAGGTAACCGGTTCAAAATCCTGGGCTTGGTTAGTCAAGGCACATGTAAGCAGCAGTCAATGAACGACTAAAGTGAAGCAACTTTGAATTGGTACTTCTCACTTTCCATCCCTCTCTCTCCTCTCTCTGTAAAACCAATCAATAAAAAATCTTTAAGATTAAATACTTACATAATTAATTAAGCAATTTACATCATTATCTATTTAGTTGCCAGGCATAGCAGTAGCTAAAAAACAGGAGGCACTAAATAAATACATATATATATGTATATATATTTTAGCAAGAGAGGGACAGACAGACAGACAGGCAGAAAGAGAGAGAAGCATCGACTCAGAGTTGTATCACTTTAGTTGTTCACTGATGGCTTCTCATATGTGCTTTGACCAGGGGGCTCAAGCCTATCCAGGGACCCCTTGCTCAAGCCAGCGACCTTGGACTTCAAGCCAGCAACCATGGGATCATGTCCACGATCCCATGCTCAAGACGGACACCCTGCAATCGTGCTGGTGAGCCTGTACTCAAGCCAGAGACCGTGAGGTTTCAAACCTGGGTCCTCAGAGTCCCAGGTCAGTGTTCTATCCACTGTACCACTGCCTACTCAGGCCTAAATAAATATTTCTCGAGTTAAATGAATGAATAGCTACTCCCTACTCAGACTATAGGTTCCTTGAGAACAGGGACATCTGTCACATCTGTTTTGGTCACTGCCACAGCCTCAGGGACTAGTCCTGTGGAGAAGTGGCACTCAATTCATATTTGTTGAATGAAGGAATATATGACTAAACAAATGAACTAAATAAAACCAGCAGGACTTAATGCTGTGGAAAATAGTAACAAGGACTAAAAATGAGACAGGAACAGCGTCAAGGAGGATGGTAGCCAAGTCAAATGTAACAGAGATGATTAATAAAGCATTTCTTGGATTCGGCCGATTCACAAGTTATAATAGCCCCAGCAAGACTAGTTTCATTGAAGGGGTAGGATGTAACACGCTGGGAAGTCAGGGAAAAACAGGGAGCTGACGACAATGAACATAACCACTCTTTCAAGAAACTTGGCTGAAGCTCTGTCCAGGTAGCTCAGGTGGTTAGAGTGTCATCTAAATACGCCAAAGTTACAGGTTCAATCCCTAATCAGGGCACATACAAGAACTAACCAATGAGTGCATGGATAAGTGGAACAACAAATTGATGTCTGTTTCTCTCAAATCAATTAAAAAAGAAAGAAAGAAAGAAACTTGTCTGAGAAAGAAAGAGAGAGATGAGAGTGTTAGGAGGGGGACACAGACTAGGAAAATATTAGTATTTAAAGGTGGAAAGCTGACTGCCAAAGCAAATGCCTGCTCCCCCATAATATGGTGAATAAATGAGAAATCTCTCACTCCATCTGGGCAGAGCCAATAAATGGAAGACACTATTTTGTCTTTCAGAATCGTTTTGGCCATGGCCGTGGTTCAGTGGACAAAGCGTAGGTCCGGCATACGGATGTCCTGAGTTCAATTCCCAGTCAGAGTGCACAGGACAAATGGCCACCTGCTTTTCCCCCACCCCTTCTTCCTCTTCTCTCCCTCTTCTCCTCTCGCAGCCAGTGGCTGGATTGGTTCGAGCATGGCCCAGGGCACTGAGGAGTGCATCAGCCTCAGGTCCTAAAAATAGTTTGGTACTGAAACATCGAGCATCCGCCCAAGAGGGGTTGCCAGGTGGATCCTGGTTGAGGAGCATTCAGGAGTCTGCCTATCTCCCCTCTTCTCATCAAAAAAAAAAAGAGAGAGAGAAAGAGAATCGTTTTAAACAGTACCAGATTTCACAAAAAGGAAAAAGGAAACCTCAAACTGGATCAGAACAGGAAATTGCAAAAAACCGTGTAAGTTTTCCTGGTTACAGAGAGGAGGTGTTGCAACATTGGGTATATTTAAATAAAATTAAGGTTTATTAGGCATGCATGCATTCAAAAAATTATGTTCCACGCATTATACTGTCTCAGGTGCTAGGAATACAGAAAAAATAGCCCCTGCTATCAAGGAGCTCAAAGTGAAGAGGAGAGACAAACAGACAAGAGCAAGATGGTACAAGAAGTTGTACTGATAATGGATGTCAGAATATAGAGAAATGCAGAAGAAAAGCATTTAACTCAGACCAGGGGATAACTAAGAAAAGCTTCTCAAAGGAGGTGATGCCCAAGCTAAATTCAAGAATGTGAGGGAGAGGTGACTTAAAATTAATCTGCCTATCAAAATAACATGAACATAATGTCACTGAAAATTCCACTGGACAATAAAACGTGTTTCTCCAAAGAGCCTGTGAACTGCATCACTTTAATTTACCCATGTAGTCTCACCGAGCAAAGGTTAGGTTCCTTGAAGAGGGGGTCTAATGTTAGTCACGGGCAGGAGGCATGAGCTTTCAGAGAGCTGATATTGCTTTACAAAGTGTTTCAAGTAGTTCTAGAATAGAGACGCATTTAACAAAGATGACTGCCTTGTTAAGTCAACAGAATCAGAAAAGGAAAGGTGAAGGAAATAAGCAAAACTTAGAAAAAACTAATCCCTAGAACTGCAGGAGACAGCTTTTAAAATATTCAGAAAAAAATAAAGGCTGGGTTTCTGCTGGAGGAAAGAATCTGAAAAAAATTAGATTCCACATTAACAGCTCCTTCCTAGGAATGGGAGTCTCTGGTTCTGAGTACCTAGCCTAAGCATATTCTCCCAAATAAGCGATGGGCTGGGATAGACTGACTGGCTGTAGGAGCTGCCCTCTCCTCCCCATCACTAGGGACTTCCCCTTTCCTCTCCCTGACACTGACACTGTTCCTACACAGGCACAGATCTCATTTCATTCACTCATGAGCAACCACAGAGCTCGAAGGGAAGAGCTGTGACCTGACCTCACTGCTTCAGCAGGCCTTCCTCTACCCACCCCTGGAGCCAGATTCATCCAGCTGTCCCCACTCTGCAATCTTTTACTCTCACAGCACTGATGACATCCTGCCACCCCTCATCTCTCAGCTCTTTTCACAGCTAATGGGTCTCAGTGTCCCATTCTCCCCATCTTTGCAAAAACAGTGTTAATGTTAAAAAAGCAGACTTTCGCATCCAGAAGCCCTCAGTCCAAATCTCAGTTCTACTACTTGCTAATGGTATGTTACTAAGCTTCAGTTGTTTCATCTGTAAAGTGAGGTCAATCGTACTTATTTTATAAAATTGTTATGAAAGCTTAAATATAAAACTATACTAACACCCCTGACACAGCAACTAGTACAGAACAGGCACAAAACAGATGCTAGATCTCTCCCTCTCCCCCTGCTACCGCCGGCCTGACAGGAGTCCACGCTCCTTAGCTTTAAGAGCCTAGGCTTTGCCTGGTGCCCCAATTGCCCACCATGGAAGTAACTTTCAGTGGCCTGGTGCTAAGTCAAAGGGAGCTGAGTAGGACAGCAGAAGACTACCTGATGCAAGGGCTGGTGTTCTCAGAACCACTGCAATAGGACTACAAGCTTGATCTCATTTGCAAACATGGTTATAAACGGCGGTTCACATTCGTAGTGGTATTAATATGACAGTTCAGCTAATTAGGAGTTACCAGGACTCCTGTAGAGGGTCCTGGCACCCAACCACAATTTATAACCATGCTTTAAGGAGAAAATGCTTCCCTAGGAATTCCTACCAAAGACCACTGCAAATTCTTCTTACACTGGAGATTACCTCCATAGCTCCTTCAAGAACCACATGGGCCTGACCTGTGGTGGCGCAGTGGATAAAGCGTCGGCCTGGGAACAGTGAGGTCGCCAGTTCAAAACCCTGCACTGGTCTGGTCAAGGCACATATGGGAGTTGATGCTTCCAGCTCCTCCCCCCTTTCTCTCTTTCTCTCTCTCTCTCTCTCTCTCTCTCTCTCTCTCTCACTCTGTGTCTCCTCTCTAAAATGAATAAAATAAAAATAAATTAAAATCCAGGTCCATTCTGAGGCAAGAATAAAGAAATGGCAAGAATAAAACACTGTCTTTTAAAAAAAATTATAAAAAGAACCACATGGGCCAACAAGAAAGAGAAATGAACATTCACTGAACAACTACTACGCACTATACACTATGCTAAATGTTTTATGCTTGGAGTGTTGTATATTCATATATGAATAAGTATCATTTCATCTTCATAAAATGCAACTAATGCTTTTATTTCAATTTTACAAAATTGGTAACAGAGCAACTGGCCCAAGACCACACAGTATATACCAAAACAATGATAGAACCTCGATCTAAATTATCCCTATGCAAATCACAGAAGAAACAATTTTAATAAGCTTGTTTTAAATAACAAAAAGACATGAAAATATGAGTTCTTTCTCCAATATTCTACAATAGCAAAATTTTAGCAATACCTGCTGGTACAGCCCATATAAAATGTGAATGTGAGACCTGTTACTCCTGAAACACCACGCTGGAAAACCACTATGTACACAAAACAGACCCTTGTCCCTTTTCCAGGCCAGCAGCCCCAGGGAGGGAGCTGCTGGTGACTGGAGTGGTATGAAACACACATGCAGGCATGCAGGGGACAGGGAAAGTGCTCCCTGCTCGGATTCCTACACCTTGCACATACACCCTCTAGCAGACTCCATACCAGATCCCAAGCCCTCAGGGAGGGAGCTATTTCTTTCCTGACATTTGACAAAAGTAGATATCAATCAGTAAAAGCTTGCGGAATGAATGAATGGATCCTTAACATTAGAATTTCAAGCTAAAACAGCCTCTGTCTGTCCTAGTTCTGAATGGCAATTCCGTGGGAGTTTTGAAGGAACTGGTAAAGAAACAGAATGGTAATATGCAAAGACTGAAAGTGGGTGGTTACCCCCTGGCAAAATCAGTAGGTCCTTGTTCCACAGCCCGAAGGACTGATAATGAGGAATGAGATTGGAAGTAGGTCTCCCAAAAAGGATCCAAACACTGGAGTCAAATGTTCTCCCTTACTCTTATATTTAAAATTTGTCACACTGAAAGAAATGTCTCCTCTTGCTGCTAACAAATATAAACAAGCAGCCTAAGACATAAAGCGTCACTGTAACTGTGTTACTTGGTAGAAAAAGATATTCCTTCTCAAGCAATGCACTGGAATACTTTGGAATGCGAAGAACATTATTTGGTACATGATTGCTGGCTTTCTTCATACTTCTTCGCCAACTATTTCAGCACAAAAGCGACCAGGTCCGTTAGCCACAGGGGTGGGGAGGCTGGCGGGGACAGTGCTACAACAGGTGAGGTGTACAGTCTGTTCACCAATGTGTTTCAAACAGAGATAGATGAATAGGTAACTAAACAGCCCTGGCAGGTGCTCAGGAAGGGACACAGATGCAAGTTTGGGAAACCATAAACTGCATGAACCAACTAAAGGAAACACAACTTCTTAGAAACATGGATGCCCTGGCCGGATGGCTCAGTTGGTTAGAGCATCGTCCCAAAGTGCACAGGTTGCTGGTTCGATCCCCAGTCAGGGCACATACGGGAACAGATAGAACTTCCTGTCTGTCTCTCTCCCTTCCTCTTTCTCTAAAATCAATAAAATAAACATTTAAAAAGAAAAAAAACTTGGAGTAGAAAGACATTAAAAGAGCAAGTCTTACAAATGCTGATCTAAAATGACAACATTTTGACTGGAAATTTTTCAAAACTACCAAATCAACAGACAGACAGTAGTAAAACAGCAAGTATGAGAATAAGATACATGAAATTAGAGTCAGAATGACCAGTGTCCCTGTGGAAGTAAGAGACAATATCCGCAGCAAGATTTTTATTTTCTTAAGTGAGAAGTGGGGAGGTAGAAAGACAAAGTCCCACATGTGCCTGACCAGGATCCACCTGGCAAGCCCACTAGGGGGTGATGCTCTGCCCATCTGGTGCACTGCTCCATTGCAACCGAAACCATTTTAGTGCCTGAGGTGAGGCCATGGTGCCATCTTCAGCACCTGGGGCAAACTCACTCCAGTGGAGCCTTGG
This sequence comes from Rhynchonycteris naso, assembly GCA_037038555.1. Classification (NCBI taxonomy): domain Eukaryota; kingdom Metazoa; phylum Chordata; class Mammalia; order Chiroptera; family Emballonuridae; genus Rhynchonycteris; species Rhynchonycteris naso. Next base: position 209,055,204 of record CM072997.1, on the reverse strand, counting down.
CTGTGGGAAGGGAAGAGAGAGAGAGAGAGAGAGAGAGAGAATGGGGAGGGGAAGAGGTGCTTCTCCTGTATGCCCTAACCAGGAATCAAACCCAGGATTTCCACATGCGGGGCCAACCAGCCAGGACCCTGTAGCATGATTCTTGTTGGCTTATTTTTGCAAAAAGGCAAGCATGAGGAAAAAACAATAACATGCCCCCATGTGCCGCTTAATGACGGGGACACATTCTGAGAAATGCATCCTTAGGCGAGTCCTTTGTTGTCAAACATCATAGAGTATGCACAAACCCAGATGGTCTAACCCACTGCACACCTAGGCTCAATGGTATAGACTATTACTCCTAGGCTACAAGCCTATACAGCATGTTACTGTACAAACAACATGAGATTAAATCAAGCAAGAGAAAGTGATGCAATCAGGAGACATGGTAAATATGAGATGTGTGAGGCTGCTGCCGGACTAATGCAGCATACTGTCGTACAGGAAACTTTTCTTCTAGTAGAAAGACTACCCTATAAAATAATGATAGAAAGTATAGTAAATACATAAACCAGTAACATAGCCGTTTATTATCACTGTCAAGTACTACGTACTGTATACATCAGTGTACGTGCTGTACTTTCATACGACTGGCAGTGCAGGTTTGTTTACTGCGGCAACACCACACACAGGTGAGTAATGCATGGCACTAAAACGTTGCCACAGCTAGGGCATCACTAGACAATAGGAATTTTTTGGCTCCATTATAATCTTATGGAATCGCCACTGTATATGGGTCTGTTGTTGATAGGCCCGTCTTGACAGAAACATTGTTATGCGGCACATGACTGTAACTAGTGAGCCAACTACACACTATAGAAAGCAATGGAACAATCAGGGTTAAACAGGAAATTCGGGCTAAAATCTGACTGAGAAAATAAGTTGCTTAAGAAGCCAAGAAGACTAACTAGTTTTCAAATGATCTGACTTCTCAAGAGTAAGACCTGGGCAAGGGAGATAGAGAAAAAGACTAAGTTTAAAACAAGAGGGAAGGGGAAGTAAAGAAATCCTGAAGAGTGTTATGAAACAGCCATAAACACTGGCCTCTCTGGGCCAATGAAATGGATTTAAATGCCCCCCCAAAAAAGAAATAAAGTAACTATTAAAGCAAAAGCCAAGGTAAGATGGTGCTTCAGGAATGCAAGTCTCCTGAATGTCCAGTCATTCAGCAAGATTTTAAAGGACTAAAAGCCACTGCTTTTCTCTCAATCCCCAACCAAGCCCACACATACTGGTTTCAAAAACGATTTATAGAATCTTCCACGTAGGTTTCATAGATAGAATGAAAAAATGTGGTGGGAGGAAAGTCCAGCGAGCTAAATTCACATCCGACTGAACAAGATGCTCCTAGCACCTATGACCTTGTCCTACTCAACATGATTATCAATGACCTGAGACGTGAACGGTGAATCAGGTTTGCAAGTAGTACAAAGTGGGAAAGTGACAGCTAATATCCCCGATTGCATAATCATACCCTCCCTACCATGTCCTCTTCTGCCTAGGTCAGCATATCCTAAAACAGACACTGGAAATGACACTGAAAACTGGTTTTCCAAGTTCAAAACATTTGGAGAATTCTACCTTTCCTTCCTTCTTGGTTATTAGCACATCAAAAACTCTGAGAAACCCTGCAACAAACAAACATCTGTCCTGATTTAACTTAACGTTTCCCTAACGTGTGTTCTTGAAACACTTTCACTAGTAATAATTAACATAGGCCCTAAACTATGTCATATTTTCTGTGCTAAAAAATGATTCAATTCCCTTGAGTTACTATACTCTTCTTCCTCCATCTAAAATATTAAAAAAAAAAAAACTTGACACTTCCTGCCTCTTGTTTCCTCACCACCCACTCTCTACATCATCTAAAATCTGGCTTCAGCCTGACCTGTGGTGGCGCAGTGGATAAAGCGTCGGCCTGGGAACACTGAGGTCACCAGTTCAAAACCCTGCACTGGTCTGGTCAAGGCACATATGGGGGTTGATGCTTCCAGCTCCTCCCACCTTTCTCTCTTTCTCTCTCTCTCTCACTCTGTGTCTCCTCTCTAAAATGAATAAAATAAAAATAATAAAAAAAAAAATCTGGCTTCAGCCCCCAGTACTCTACTGAAAGTCTTCTCATGACATGATCAACTCTAAAAATAGCAGAACCAACGGCTTCTCTTAGGTCACTCAATTCTTCTGCAGGGTCACACAGAAATATTCACACGTCTCGAAACTATCTTCCCTCAGTTTCCGCAACACTACATTCCAGCCATCTCCTTAAGTGATCTATGGTTCCTCTTCCTCTTTCTAACCCTTAAATTCTCAGGTCAACTCTTACTTCTCCCTTGAGTAAGCTGCCTACAGTTTGAACTACTGCCCTTTCATGGATCTACAGTTCTAATCCCAAGTCATTTCCTTGACATCAGATTCACATTACCAATGGGCTCCTCAACTTGGTCACTTTACTTTTCTCCAAGGACTATGCATTCAACATACTCTAACCCAATGGTTGGCAAACTCATTAGTCAACAGAGCCAAATATCAACAGTATAACAATTGAAATTTCTTTTGAGAGCCAAATTTTTAAAACTTAAACTATATAGGTAGGTACATTCCTTATTGAGGTAGCGCCCGCACGTGGTATTTTGTAGAAGAGCCACACTCAAGGGGCCAAAGAGCCGCATGTGGCTCGCGAGCCGCAGTTTGCCCACCAGGGCTCTAACCAAACTCATCAATTTCCCCACCAAACTTTCTCCTCTTCTTGTCTTCTCAGCCTGTTAATGGAATCGCCATTCCCAGAGGTGACAGGGGCAGAAGAGTGAGCTGCTTTTTCCTCAGCATGCACACAGCTCTATGAATATGCCTCTGTTAAGAACCTATCCCAGTTGACTCTAATCACTTAGTTTGCTACCTACACTGAAGTTCTGTCAATCATCTGTGTGGCCCCTGTGCTAAGAAACAGAAGAAACTCAACACACTTGAAAAACTGGATAAATCCTTTGAATCATAGCCAATTCATAGTTCATTCTTCATACTCTAAAAACATATCAAGTTTCCTTATTCTTCAAGAAAACCTCTGCATCAGCTTGGGACACTAAGGACCCAGGTCAAAACCCTGAGGTCGCCAGCTTGAGCACGGGCTCACCAGCTTAAGTGCAAGGTCGCCGACTTGAGTGTGGGATCACAGACATGATCCCATGGTCTCTGGCTTGAGCAAGGGGTCTCTGGCTTGAGCAAGAGGTCACTGGCTTGGCTGGAGCCCCTCAGCAAAGGCACATATGAGAAAACAATCAATGAACAACCAAGGTGCCGCAACTATGAGTTGATGTTTCTCATCTCTCTCCCTTCCTGTCTGTCCCCTCCCACCTCTCTCACAAAAAAGAAAAAAGAAAAACTCTGGCTTTTTCCACATACAATGCCACTATCCTTCATCAGACTCAAATGAAATCCAAAATCCAAACTATAACTATCTCCTAACTGGGCAATCCAGCTATCACTGCTACCAGGTCAATCCTTCTAAAATGTGACTCTAACCACATCACTCCTTGAATCAGACACCTTCAATAGTTTCCTACCAGTTCCAGAATAAAGTCCAAATCCCTTAGCATGCTATCACTGGCTTCCTAGTCTGGATCTCTACTATCTTATCATCTTTATTATTTTCTAACCTTCCCTATGTTTTAGTCCAGAGATAGGCACACTAGGGGGCCAAATCCAGCCCACTGTCCATTTTGTAAATTGAGCTTTATTGGAACATAGCCAATTGATACTTTGGGCCACATTATTCTTTGTTGTAGGGGGCTGTTCTGTGCATTATAGAATTTTTTTTTTTTTTTACAGGGACAGAGAGAGAGTCAGAGAGAGGGATAGGCAGACAGGAACGGAGAGAGATGAGAAGCATCAATCATTAGTTTTTCATTGTCGTTACACCTTAGTTGTTCATTGATTGCTTTCTCACATGTGCCTTGACTGCGGGCCTTCAGCAGACCTAGCTACCCCTTGCTGGAGCCAGCGACCTTGGGTCCAAAATGATGAGCTTTTGCTCAAGCCAGATGGGCCCCGCGCTCAAGTTGGCGAGCGTGGGGTCTTGAGCGTGGGGTCTTGAACCTGGGTCTTCCGCATCCCAGTCCAACGCTCTATCCACTGCGCCACCGCCTGGTCAGGCACATTATAGAATGTTTAACAGGGTCTTTGGCTTCTACCAACTATATTCTAGTAGAACTCGCTCCACGTGACAAAATAAAATGTCTCCAGACATTGCCAAATGTCTCCTGGGGACAGAATTGCCCCAGTTAAGAACTATTATTCTAGAGGTTTCCAAGTATAAGTAAGCTGAGAGTCTGATGTCGTTACTAATAAAATAGAGGCTATATAGTAATTGTAGTACAGTGTCCAGATTAAGAGATAAGAGTTACAAAGCATTCAGTACTAGCTGATTTATACTTGTGCGATTATACTCAATTATGAATTTTAAATTTGGAATACCAGAATTCATACAATCAAAGGTGATAAGACTGATGAGAAACAAGGATAAAAATGTCCTAAGAGGGATGTTTAAATAAATGGAGGTGTGTAACCTGTACAGACGAAAATGAAGAGAAATTCTTGATCTTTAAATATTTGATGGGTTGGCCCTTGAAAGGAAGGTTTAACTTGTTGTTCAGGAAGGCAGAATTAGAAAGAGTGGGGAAGCAACTTCAGGAAGGCAGATTTGGCTCTGTACAAGTAGAAGCTTTCTAACAATCAGAGCTGGCCAACAAATCTATTAGGCTGAGCTGCGAAATTGTGCTCTTGTCATTCTGGAAGTGTTTAAGCAGAAACCAGATGAACTGATGTCAGAGATGCTATAAAGATTCCTGCAAGGGGTAGGAAGGTAGGATAAGACGGTCTCTCTAGGGCTCCTTCCAGCTCTGAGATCCAAAGCCTGGCAAAGGAGAAGCCACATGCCATAAACAATAAAATCCCCCCGTTTCAAGACCTTAATTACAAGAAAAGAGAAAATGATTTTGTTAATTTACTGTATGTCTATTTGATAATATTTTACATTTAGTCACTGGCATTACAACTACTAGTGAAATATTTTTCTCTAATTGACCTTCAATTGGTTCCTGGATAATGTATGTCACTACCTTTAAACCACGTCTTTTATTCTGCTAATAATCACCACTAGTATGTTTTATAGTTTTCAAAGCATCATGCCACGCAGTACCTTATGAATACTTATTTTAGATAACCTGCTCTCATTTAGCGTCTCTTGCTTGAATTTCTTATAAAAGAAAGCTAGCCTTTATTACTCATTAAACAGTCACTAAAACATTCACTAAAAAAGCATATTCCAGCAAATACTCATCTCCAAAACAAATGATTTATATACGACCCAGAGGTAAGCCAAATCTAGTCATTTCAGCATCAGAAATACAGATTTACCTCAGTAAAACTTCTATTTTATTTATGGTCTGGGAAGGAAAATTTGAAAAATTATAGTTTTCCCAAATTTCACTGTACCCTTATGAACCAAAAGTTCCAAAAAGCAGTCACAATAAAATGTGGAACGTATGCATTATTGACAAGCCAAGCCAAGGTAGGTCCTAATTCCAGGGACTCCTTTACGTCCCAAGCTAAAACTGACAAGAGTTGTGTAAGGATTTTCCCAAAGCCAAACTGAGCCCTCACCCGCTGCTTTACTTACTTCTTTACGTTTCGTTTCTGGACATTCCGACTGCAGAGTGAGGGTTGCACCTTCGATATTTCTTGGCATGGGTGTGGAACCAGGGTTTATTGTTAAATGAATCTGATCTGGTGAGATAATGTGTTGCACATAACCCTGGGACATTGCTTCATGATCTATTAGATGAAAGCCCTCTTCACCCCCTACTAGAAAAGGCAAGTGTTCTCCGCACTGTCCATCATCATCTTCATCCTCCAAAGTGCCAGGGTCCTGCTCAATAAGAACAGTTGTCCTATCATAAACAGTTCCAGATGAGGAAGGCACCAGTCCGTTTTTATCCACAAACCTGAGCATCTTGTCATCGGGGGTCAGCTCATCTTCCTCTGCATCAAAGTAGATGATGTTGTTGTCTGGACTGTGTTCCCCCATGGTTTAATTGTGCTCAACCCAATTGTGAGAAATGGAAAGGTAAAGGCCTGTCTGCAACAGAACAGAGCCAGAGTTAGAGCCATAGCCAGGACCTCAGGACCTTCTCAGCAACCAAGGGGTTCTTTTTACCTCTTATTTCAATAGCAGACTAAAGTAAATGAAAACTCATCTTCCCTGGGAATAATTTTTTAAGTTTTACTTTGAAACCATCAAGTCATTTGTAAAGCAATGCCTTTTTTAAAAAACATGAAGTAATAAGTAGCAGTTTACAAGGCCTTCCTTACTGCCAAACAATTTGAAGGTTGGTCAAAATACCTAAAAGGGATAAAGCAACAAACTGCTTCAAGTCTGCATTGCTATAAAAGGAAACCCCACTAAAATATAGCCCTCAATCAGACCAGGAGGCCATGCAGTCTATGGTGTTAGAACAGAGTTTTGGAAGCAGGGTCACCTACCTACAAATCCATCTTTACCATTTTCTACTTGGGGAACTTATCTATGTCTCATTTTTCTTATGTGTAAGGTGGGTCTGGTAACTCCTGTTCTCTCAAAGTTGTTATGCGGAGTAAGAGACAGTGCACATTAAAGCAACAGTAGAGGAAACAAGTGTGAGTTTGTTCCCTCCTTCCTAGAAAAGATGTTTCAGCTTGTGGGTAGAGGGGCTCATCCCTAAGCAGGCATATCTAATGAGAATCATTTCATCTGTTTATCACCTAAAACAATCTGGTATCTAACAGAATTCATGCTTTTATAATGTGCGCTCTGCAGTGAGGGAATAATGAGTCTTATTTTTGTGTCTACTGCCCCTAGCACAATTCACTAACACTAGGAGTTCAAAAGATGTCAGCTAAATGAATGAAAGATCTGCAAATATACTCTTTTGGGAAGATATGCTCGCTTGGGAAAAATACCAAATTTGAAGCTTTCCTATTTTGAAACAGTGATTCTTCATTTACCTGTAAACAGAGGTTCTACAAAAGTGTGTTTGGCGGGCAGGACAGAGAATTAAAAAATAAGCACATCACTTTTTGTTTTCAGTCTGGATTTGCACTTTATCTTTCTCTTCTGTCCTGGATTAGAAAGTGAACGTTTTACGTAGTGGGGAGGCTAGACAGGGAGATAGTTACCAGAGACAGGCCGAGGGATCGGATCCGTGAAGAACCCGCCCGACCCCTTGCTTTGGCTTACGCAACCCTGTAGATGCACATTACGCTGCATCTGAGAGGAGAGAGAAGAGCACCGGGGCCCCACTGGGTTGCCCAGGCACCAGCGGCAGCAACGCGGAGACCAACTGTCCGAAACAAACAAGACCAGGAGGTTCGAGGTTGGCAAACGAGGAGTGCAAACAGAGCACCCCTGAGAGGAGGCGGGGAAGGGAACCTGTCTGAGATAGCTCCCAGCCCGGGCTTCAGGGAAAAACCTGAATGGACAGCCTGGGGGGCTCCAAACCTGACGGAGAGGGGCAGGGTCCGGGTCTCCATGGAAACAGGGGGGGGGGGGCTGGATACCCATCCCCATGGAAACGGAGGAGGGGTGGGGTCCCTATAGTGACCAGACTGGGGTCTCTACTGGAAAACGCTTCAGGAGGGAGCCTAAGTCCCCCACCCCAGGAAAGTCCCCAACCCAGGCCGCGTCTAGTTTCGCCTTTTACCTCGGCGGCTCCCGGCAACGGCGGCAGCGGCAGCTTCTCCCCTCCCCAGCGGCACCATGATTGCCCCCACCTTCCCTGAACGTCACTTCCGCTTCCGCTTTCCGGAGGAAACTGGAGATACCGGTTCCTCCTCTCCCTGGCGCTTCTGGTTGGTTTTCAGGGTGTGGGGGCTGAGCTCGAGGCTCCAATTGGCCAGTGAGAGAGGCGGGGCAGCGGGAGACGTAGCCCGGCAGTGAGTTCGACCCGCGCGGGGAAGCGCACACCGCGTTGGTAGCCCGATAGGAGCCAGCACCACTCCCGCGGCACTAGACGCCTGGGAAGGGGATCGAACCCCTTCACTAATCCAAAGTAACCTCAGTTCCGCTTCAGCTGGACGTCTTCGCCATAATCGCAACGGAAAGGTCTAGTTAGGCATCCGAATTCCGCAGGGACCAACAGGGGAGCATGAAAAACTGACCCTCCCGCCATTTCTCTTGATGTGGCCCCAACTTCCCCTCATCACCCATCAAAGTTAATGTAGGTAGGAGGGTCTGAAAAAGACTGAACCCAAATGGCAGAACTAGGGAGCACTGCAAGCCCAGCCAAGGCACGCCACTGCCTCTTCCCCCTCGCATACGCTCATAAGCGCAATTCCCTCACACTTCTGCCCAGCTGTCACAACTTTTTTCCTGCAGATTGTCGGCTCCCAACAGGGCTCGCGCTGGGCCAGTCAACGCCACCTGCTGGTCATTCCCTTTCTTTAACCGTTCACACTGTCATCCTACTGGCCAGTATCTAAATCCCATTTTACACTTCTTCCAAGTAGTGGTCTTCCAGGGCCCAAGAAGTGACTTTGACTGTGCTTTCATTATACTCCTGTCTTTTCTAAATCCCTCGAAGATCTATCTAGCTGTTAGAACCCACCAGTGGCCACCTCCTGTTTTTCCCCTAAGCTACTTCTATGTGATATTCAAAGTGCAACAACCCCCCGAGAATAATTAGATCATGGGTCAAAGGGTTCAGGCCATGCCAGTACCACTTCTTGCTTGAAAAATGTGAACAGTGACTGTAACCACCAGATGCCAGGCAAATATCTCTGGCCCCTGACCTGCTGCCCCAATGAGTAAGCTGCAAAGGTCCAGCTGCAGAGAGCTGCCTCTTGAGATATAAACATACAACCACTGTTAAAAATACATTTATCATTAAAATATATTACACATGAGGGGATGCATCATTTACAGTTTGAAGGATTTGCTGGCCCATAAAATCCTACTTTTTTAACCAAAATACCAATTTCTTCAGTATTTTCATTTTCAAGCCACTGTATTGACCTCAGAGGCTGACTGGCCAGCCCCAAAGTTGTCTTGCCACATCTGTGTAGGAGAGGGAATAGGATTTGCATATGTAAATACACATGTCCTCAGACAGCGTGCTGGAAGCATCTGAGGTGGCTGTGGCCTGTGTGTCCATCAGCTGTCACTTGTATTCTTGCTGTCCAATTCATTCTCCCTTCAGTTACAAAGTATGTTCAAATATCTGATCATGGGGAGCTCAGCCCAGGCTGGGGGGTGGGGGGTTGGCTGACTAAGCCCTGGAGGCAGGCTGAATGAGCACAAGAAGTACAGTTAAACATTTTTAAAATTATAAAAAATAGAGATCTCTCTTTGTTAAATTAACTAAAGCTGAACATGGAATGTCAGTTTAATTGTGGTGGATTTCTCCTCATGGCCCCACAACTCACAGCAGCACTGAGTGCAATAGCCATGGCGATGGGGGGAAATGGCCTAGACTCAGGAAATAGGCAGTTGCTACTCTTGCTTCCAAGTTGGCTTCAAATCCTCTAAAGGCCATTCTTGAACTGAAACAGGTGGGACTAATAATTGGCAGCCTTGGGTAAAAAAGGAGAAAAGACAAAGAGGCTCAGGGTGAGTTGCAGAGGAACTGGTGAATAAATTCTTGAGCCTTCTTCTTCTCTGCCATTTCAAGCTTTTGGTGACCAGCTGGGTTTCGAAGCAGTAAGCTGCCAAATATGCTAGCTGCATTAAAAACACAGAAAACAAATGATTCAGCAAAAGAATGTACTACTTATTCTTTGTGTTATTTAGGGACTGGGGATGGGTGTCCAGAAGCAAATTTTCTGCTTTAAAAACTACTATTTGAATGTAAATTCTTCCCAGAGCTTGAGATTTTAGTTTTATTACAATGAACTTAGGACGTTTTTCAACCACATTTCTCATAATACGTCTCGTAGTCTGCAGAGATGCTTTCCACGGACATTGGCTGCTTACCTAGAATGTTCTCATCCAAATGATTTTTTCCTGAATTTTTCAGTAATTCTTGCAAAAACGCCATCAAGTAGTGAAAGACATTTTTGTGGAAGGTGGGGAGAGTAGATATGACCTAAAGGAGGAAGAATTGGGATTCGTCTTTCATTCATGCAATTATTTGTCAAGTGTGCTATATTCAAGAATTGAGTAGCTGACCCAAAACATGGGAAGATTTTGCACAGAAAACCTGGATCACAAGTGCCAAGAGAAGCACAGACCAAGTGCTACATAAATTTAGGGGTCAGACTTCTAACTCCGTGCTCTCTAAAGACTTAACGGAATAGAAGACATTTCAGTTGGGTCTTGAATAAAAGACAAAATTGGACTTGCAGAGGCAAGGACTAGGGTATTCAAGGTAAAAGAAAGTAAAAAAAAAAAAAGTCAAGAGGAAAACAGTGAGGAAAGGAGTCAGAACACATTGTGAGAAGTCACTGTTGACAGGAGCATAACTAAACAGGTGCTAAGCTTAGACAGGGTAAGGAGAGAATTCAGGGAGTACCCCAGCTATCTGTCTATCAGAATCAGTTAGGAAACTTATACACAGTATCTTCCCAAAGAAATTTTGATTCAGTGGATGTGGGGTGAGGCTCAAGGACCTATATTATTATCAGGTTTTCTAGTTTATTCTGCTATGACCTGTTTTGTTTGATATGTGAGCACCTAGAGTAGATCGTAGAAAGTCTTGACTATTTAAGAAAATCATTAATTGGCAATGAAAGCCAAGTATGGTTTTTGACCAACAGTAATATGATGAGAGCTTCAAAACACAATCTAATGGCAGTATACAAAATACATCAGCAGAGGGAGAGAGCCCAAATGCAGGGCTATGAACCAAGAAAAGTGGAACGTGAAGGGAAGGAAAAGACGGGTACTACTAGATCAAGGGGACTGGGCTCGTGGGAGGTGAGAAGTGGAGGAGTCAGAAATGACTCAGGTTTCTGGGTTGAGTCACTGCAATTAAGCAGTGATGCCACTGAAAGAACAAAGGGTCATAAGAGGAAAAACAAGTTTGGGAAGGAACGAGATAGGAGCTGAGTTTCTATGACACTGTATGTGACAGGCTATGACCATTGTTCCTTCAGGCCCCATGAAGCCTGGGGCTACAATATATGTACACTGATGCTCAATGCTTCCCCTCACCTGTTTGCTGGCTGTGTAGTTGCCAGAACACTCCAAGCAGTTATGGTAAGCGCTGTAACAGACGACAGGCTCTGGCAGGCTCTCCAGGAAAAGCAGTAAGGCCTCGGCGACGGAATGATTGCTAGCGGCTTTTGGCCCATTGTTAAGGAACAGCTGATACTGCTGCCCATGGTGAGGAAAAGGCGGGGGGGGGGGGGCACTGTCTGCCTGGTATCTTGTAGGGGCCAAGCTGTCTGTCAGCTAAGCTGGGCCCTCCTGAGTTCCTACTACATTGGTTGTTTAAAGTTAAAGTCTTCTCTACTCAGACTTCAAACAAGAAAAATGTGATAGCTGAGGATGCAGTATCTGATTTTGAGCGTTACAACGGTATTCTTTTTCTCGCCTCCCTTACACGCATGTGCGTGCACACACACAACACACACACACACAAAGGATACAGAGGGTATCAAGGGTATCACTCATTCCAGTATCCAAATAGTCCCTGATTTGCTCAAATTCCGACCTCAGGCCTGGCTGTTGAAACAGATCTTCCTGCAAAAGGGAAGAAAGTCACAAAGTATTTATTTATATTCTCAGAAAATCAGCAATAATTTCTTGACCTAGAAATATAATTGCCAGCAAAGAAAAAAAAGAAGCAATGCAGTGAGGCCTTTGGGACATCCTGTAGACAATCTGACTTAGGCTGGAGTAGTTAATTCATCTCATAGGCTTTGCCAGGCAGGCTCCCAATAGATCAATACGACCTCTATTATGAAAATATGGGGAGAATATACTATATACAACTAGAAAAGTCTGAAGAAATTATATCATTGAGAAGATGAAGAAAGCTAAACATCAGCTCAAGGCTTTATTAAAACAAGACTACGGCAATAAAGGTATTTCCAGTAGTCCCAGGGAATGCTGTAGTCACTTGTTTTATAAAATGACTTAATACCATCCAACTGTGTTAATAATAGCCATATCATATGTAATGCTCAAAAGTTACACTTGAAAAGAACTCTGTAGAGAAGGTAGAAGAGCATGGTACTTAATAATGTGATTTCTATAGCCATACTCCCTGGGTTTAAATCCCAATCCTGCCCATTTATCAGCTTTGGGGCCTTGACCAAGTGATTTAACTTTTCTGAGAACTAAATGAGACAATGCTGTAAAATACTACATTGCAACAATAAATATGAAGAAAAAAAGTGAAAAGAGAGAATATCATAAGAATATATAGGGTCTCCCAGGGACCAATAGAAATGAATCACTGAAAGTGGCCAATCTGACCTCATGAAGTTTGCCCAAGTCACTCTAGAAATCAGGCTCCCTGACTCATGGCCCAGGAATTCCATCTGGTCTCCTGCCTCTGTCTGGCTTGTCAACAAGTTATTCCCTCCCAGTCCCAGAAGCTGGTGCGAGTTCCTCAAAAGGATAGTAGGTTGAGAGCCTGAGAAGTCTCCAGAGGGCTTTCTACCTAGATGAACCCAGAGTCCGGGGAAGGGAAACACGTTGCGCTGGGCAGGCCAACCTGTGCACGGCCATTTCCCTTGGGGGTAATCAAGTGCTGTATGTGATGTCACAATCCCATAGGGATTGAACCTATTTATCCTACATTCACTCCCTGACGTAAGAACACCTTTCCACAGGTTCTCTGAAGCAAAAACTTCTTAGGCCAAAAGTTGTTGGGGCTGATGTTCTTTCTCAAGGTGGCCTGGCCGCGTAACCACCACCCACCTGCTGGAGAGCATTTCGGTACAGGTAATCAACCATCATCCAGAGCTCCTTGGGGATTTCCATGGGGTTCTCCAACTGGCTGCCATCATCTTCAGTCTGGAGGGGCATCAGTGTCTAAAAAGAAATGAAACCCATAAGAAGCCCCACCGATAGAACTTGAGCCAGCCTGGCTTCAGGAGAACACATGGCACCGGGGAAGGGAAGCACTTCAATGCCCCTAAGCAGACGTTCCACAGTCAAAAATGAAATCAGGTGGCACAAGGTACAAAGGTGATTTTTGAGAACTGGGAGTGGATTATAGCAAGAAGTGTCAATGAATTAGGTGAAGTATGCATCAATATCTCAGGAAAAAAGTCCTGCCTATAGCATTTCACAGTCCGAACTAGAAGGTCAGTGTGGTCCAATGGAAAAAGAGCACAGACTTGGGAGTCCAAAAGCCTGAGTGCAAGGTTCAGGTCAGTGGTTAACTTGCCATGTGACCTGTGGCAAGGCACGCTCACTACAGAGCCTCTGTTTTCATCTATACAATGGAGGGGATGGCATTCAGGAGTATCTAACTAAGAAAATGCATGGGTGGGGGGAAGATGTATTAGCATAAATCTGCTCCAAACTAGTTCCCTTGTATTAGAACTGTCTCCATAGAGGCCTCTGAGATCTCAGAAAATTTAGTTTGGGATAATATACTAATAAGTGACAATTAAAACAAAAAAAATAAAATAAGATCATAGGCCAGTAGTTAACTTTCATTACTGTCATATCCATGGCTGATGTTTTCTAATGCGCTATGTATGAAACACTGAAAAACAAGGCCAGGGCATTTTTACAGGTCTTCCTTATCAAGTGGTGGAGTCTCTTCCTGCCCCTGGAATCTGGGCTGGCTTCACATCTTGCTACCATCTGACTGCAGCTACACAAATGACCCTAAGCAAGATCAGCAGAAAAGTCACACAGGAAACTCAGAGTCAGGAGAAGCAATAATTTGTTGCTCTTTCAACCATTAAAATTTCAGGGTGGTTTGCTACACAGCAATATGTGATACAGTAAGCCAACTCTAGGGAGGCTGAAGAATTCTCATGTCCCTGGGAAGGTAGGTATGGTAATATCTTGTTTGACTGGCTCGGCTGTGACACAGTACTAGGCTTGTAACTCACCAGCTTTCTGACAGTTTCAAGTGGCAGGTCCAAGATTGGCTCCCTCATGTAGCACAATGTATGAAGGGGCGATCCGAAACAGCTAGGCAGGTAGTTCCCAGACACAGACAAAAAGTAATCCTTTCCCCTGTCCAAGTGCAAAACGAGAATGTCCTCAATTTTGTCTTCACCTGAGTTGAGCTTTGTAGCCATGGTCTTATTTACAAATAGCTCCAATTCAATCTCAATGGCAGAATCTGAAGAAAAATTTAAAAAGTAATGTTGGCTGGTGGGAGGCCAAGAGAAAAGGAGTAAAGAAGATAGAGGGAGAAGAGTCAGGCCTAAAGGGTTACGGGAAGAAAATAAGAGCCAAACAATATGTATTTATATGTTCAACATTCAGGAGACACATGAACAGTGTTTATAGTCCAAGTGGAAATGTGGAAACAACAAAGGCATGTGAATTATCAACTGCTATGAAATTCAAGTTCTAAGCAACACAGATCAAACTAGAAGTTATTAATACACTAAGAAGGCATGGGTCTAAGAGCTCGCCCTGACCAAGGTCAGATGAAGCTAGCTCATCCAGTAGAAAATATACTGAAACTATCAGCCTGTGAATTGCCCACAAAGCAGGCTTAATCCCTCTGCCACAGAGTACAAGCTAGTGTGCAAGGGAGAAGTTAGGGCAAGATGTAGATGGTAAGTTCCAGAGCCAGATATAATTTCCCCACTGTCTTTCTCCACAAGATCAGATACTGGGGAGTTGATTACAATGAGGCAGACAGTGAAAATGGTTCTTTTAGAAGCAACACCTGTTTCACAACAATCTTAGGTTTTCCTGCTATGAAAATAAGGAACAATGTATGACTGAGAATGCTTCTGAAGCTGAGCTCAGGTTCCTCACTATTTTATTTACAGATGATTCATCCATAGGACTTTAAAAATGTTTCAAGCAGAGAACAAAACACTTGGAAACAAATAACTTATTTCAGGAAAATGACCAAAGATAACGTAGAGGGTCCCCCCACACACACACTGTAACCAAGAACCCAGGAACAAAGGCTTACCTGGCAGGAGGAACCCCCTGCTGGGGTTGGCACTCAGCCATGGCTTACAGTAAGACTCCTCATCTGGTTTGTTGATGAACTCAAACTGGCAGGGTACTTGTCCATTGTGAATTGTAAAGGACTCCACTCGCAACTGCATGTACTTCACATTCTGAAAAGAGAACTGGGAACAAGCCCAGGGCCCCGTCAGACCAGTGCCCTCTTCTCAGCAACCTGTCTATCCATGCGCACAACTAAGCAAGCCTTGCTCTTTCTGGAAAGAAAATGAGGACTACCTCTTTCAAACCAGGTTTCTGTTCTAAGTATTTACCTGGGAGGCCATGGCTACCACTAAAGACCAGTTGTCTGTGTTTAACCTGCCAACCAAAAAACTCAAAGAACTCATGTTGTTTTATACACAAATTTCTTGAAGGAATCAAAGTTTGCATCTTCTGTATCCAAAGACCATTTCTAAAACACCCTTCACAAATCCCACCCCAAACATGAAGACTGAGTTTATCTTTCCAAGTAACTGGACATCTAAGATACTAAAAATATTCTCACCATAAATCCCCATATGATTGACTACTTAGTACTGTCAATTCCGAATGATCTATGCTGTGACTCTCTCATGGAAAAGCTTTAGCCCTAACCTGACTTTTCTCAGTGCCCACTGCCTTTCTATACTGTCTCCCTACCATCAACTCATACATACGCAAGAAATCCAGGCTCAGTTTAATCTCAAAGCAAAGCATCAGGAGGAAGATAAACCCAATGTAAGAATACACACCAGTTATACTAAAATGAAATAAAACCCATGTTGGGTCACCTATGCCATTATTTATTTCACAGATGACTCATGTGTGGGTGAAATATACAAGCCACAAAAGGTTAAAGACTTAGAAGATCAGGAGATGAATATAAACTAAACCAACAACCCCTCTTTTCTCGGCTAGCATCTTCAGCCTCCCTCTATCCAGAAGCAGCCTATCAAAGAAGACTAGAGTCCAGTAGTCTGATGGGTGTCTCCTGGAATTCTAAGCCCTCGTGGCTGAGATTTCAGCACAGAAAAGCCTGACACCAATATTCTTAACGTGTCCTTCCTACCTCTCGTTTGGAGAGAGACACAGAAGGAATGTTGGCGTTTTCCATCTTATCCAGGGAGCGAATAATCTCCTCCAGGGTCTTCCGGTAAAGCTCGTCATTTATAACCCTCACCTGGAAGGAAACACCTGAGACTGAGTGCCATGGCTTCTGCCCGTTTCCTCTTTTTCAGTAGAGAGGACATTTCCACCATTGGGAAATGGACAGCAATACGGAAAGTAGAGACGAAATAAATTTAATTAGTTAACAAATAAAACAACAACAATTAACAACAGACATAGAAGGGACCCGAGAGGCAAAGCTTGTGGTGAAGTGAACTGCTCCCTGATTGGCAGGAAGCAGGTGCGGGGAAGCAGACCGGCAGTTCTGTGGGCCCCAGGAGCAGGCAGAGCCGCTCAGCCCCCGCTCCGCTTCGCTTGCTGCTGCAAAGGCCGGCAGCAAGAACTTCTCTAGAGCTCGGATTTAAAGCAGCATCGCTCGAGCTTTTCTAACCTGTGCTCCATCAGCTGAGACTGTGTCAGGTTTTCCCTTCTGTATTTTGAATTATAAATACAATTTTTGTCACTTTCCCATAATACAACTTTCATTAGAACATTCATTAGGCTTTTTTCAAACCACCCATACCCTCACTAATCTGGATGTACCTCTTCCTGTATCCCTGGGAATTGATAATATAAATAAACAGAGGAGTCACTGAAGAAGAGAGACAAATGGGAAATAAATGAAAAGAGGGTTCAACTTCACTAGTAATCATATAGAGACATGTAATATAAAATAATGACATATCATTTTCTTTTGGCTCACTGTGTTTGGTAGAAATTTAAAAGAGTAACAAAACCCAGTATCAGCCAGGGTGTGGGAAAAGGAGCTCAAACATGGTTGGCAGGAGTGTAAAACGGTAAAAATTGCTGGGAGGATAATTCAGCAAAATCTAATAATTTTTTTTTTTTAAGTCAGAGAGAGATGGACAGACCGGGATAGAAAAGAAGGGAGAGAGATGAGAAGCATCAACTCATAGTTGAGGTACTTTAATTGTTCCACTGATTGCTTTCTCATATGTGCCTTGACTGGGGGGGGGGCTCCAGATGAGCCAGTGACCCCTTGCTCAAGCCAGTGACCTTGGGCTTTAAGCCAGCAACCTTTGGGTTAAAGCCAGTGACCATGGCGTCATGTCTATGATCCCACACTCAAGCCAGTGACCCCATGCTCAAGTTGGTGAACCTGTGCTCAAGCTGATGAACTTGGAGTTTCGAACCTGGGACCTCATTATCCCAAGCCAGTGTTCTAGCCACTGCGCCACTGCCTGGTCAGGCAAATTTAATAAATTTAAAATACATTTTTCATTAAACCACTAATTTCCCCTCTACCAATCTCTATAGGAATACACTGGCACACAAAGATATATGTGAAGGACGGTCATCACAGGACTGTATATAATAGCAAAACTTTGGAAACAACTTTAATGATCATCAACATATACATTATGGTTCATCCATGCGGTGGAATATCGTGCAGCCTTTAAAAATAATAAAGGAGCCTAGCCTGTGGTGGCGCAGTGGATAGAGTGCCGACCTGGAATACTGAGGTCGCCAGTTCAAAACCCTGGGCTTGCTTGGTCAAGACAATACAACGTGCAACCAATGAACAGCAAGAGTGAAGCAACCATTTTTCATTTACCCTCTCCTTCTGTAAAATCAATAAATAAAACCTTAAAAAATAATAAAGGAGCTCTGCCTTTAATGTCATGTACAGATCTCCTAAGACATAATCAGTGGGGCAAAAAGGTATTCTCAGAACAATATGTATAATATAATGTCTTTTACAAAAAAGGAAAGGCATGCTCTAAACACATCCTCTATGTTATATACAGAATACTGACATATGTGTAAATGCATGGAAAAAGGTCTGGAAAGATACAGTCCAGAAAGTTAAAAGGAACTTTCACGCATGTAGAAATATATAGTAGTAGTATGTCAAAGCAATTATGAGTGAAACTGAAATTAAAGCAATTTTTAGCATGACCAGGCGGTGGCGCAGTGGATAGAGCGTTGGACTGGGATGCAGAAGAACCAGGTTCGAGACCCTGAGCTCGCCGGCTTGAGCGCGGGCCCATCTGGCTTGAGCAAAAGCTCGCCAGCTTGGACCCAAGGTCGCTGGCTCCAGCAAGGGGTGGCTCGGTCTGTTGAAGGACCGCGGTCAAGGCACATGTGAGAAAGCAATCAATGAACAATTATAGTGTCGCAACAGCAACGAAAAACTAATGGTTGATGCTTCTCATCTCTCTCCGTTCTGTCTGTCCCTATCTATCCCTCTCTCTGACTCTCTCTCTGTCCCTGTAAAAAAAACAAAAACAATTTTTAAAGGAACTTTATCACACTCAAGGGAAGAGGAGGGGACAGAGAGACAAAGGTAGTCTTGGTTGAAAACCTATTATTCCCTATAGAATGATTACAACAGGCACCCGTTGCCCACCTACCCCGATTTCAAACACTGAGCTGACAGGCTTGTGGTCACTGGTCTTCAGGGCCATGTGGCTCTGGTAGCTCAGCTGAGTAATGTTCTTCCCTTTCCAGAGGATCCGGTCACACCAGGCAGGAGCACGACACTTCTCACTGAAATGCAAAGTCCACACTGGGGCCCTCACGGGTACAGCAGTGCTCCCTGTCTGGGTTGCCCCTGGCTCAGCTAGGGAATGACGGGGCAGAGCCTTCCAGTTCATGTAGCCCCAGGGATTGAAGAGGGCAGGAGCAATTCGGGCTCACCGGGAGATAACATATATCCTGTGGATTACCCAAAACACTGTTCAGAATGACTCCCTGCTCTTTAGCCTCCTCTGGGGATGAGGTGAGAGGCAGCAGGAAATCAGAAAGTAAGTACTTTATGGTTCTTAAAAGTTGGTGCTTAAAACTGGCTGTGAATTTCGACCGCCTGGGTTCAAGTCCTGGCTCTGCACCGCCTGCTTGAAAGGCTCTTTAATTTTCCTATTCCTCAGTTTGCTGATCTATAAAATGAGATAAACCACACGTATTTCAACAGGTTCTTGAGATAACTGAGAATATAAATAAAATGTATTAAACAGGGCAGGGCATACCACAGGCACTAATAAAACATATGAACTACTATGCAATGACCAAGCACAAGCTAAGTTAGTTGGAATCATCTTATCATCTTAACCATAGCTTAAAAGTAAATCAGTCACAAGAACTGTTCAAGAACAAAGGTTAAGGCAGTCAAAAAAAAAAAACATGGAGGAAAGCAGGCTGCTCAATGAGCCGAAAATGAAGGCAAATGTTTAGTCATGGTATGAAACATGGGGAAGAAGTCATAGGAAACCTACCTTCTTCTTTAGGCCTATGAGGGCAAGGGCCTCCCTAATTTCTGGGTTTCCACTTACTCAACCTCCTGAAGCAACCTCTGACCTACCTGGTATCCCACTCGTTGGAGCCAGTATCGTACTTATACGTAGGCTGGAACGTGAGCTCGCCTTCTGTGAAGCCTTCAAACACAGCCTTTGCAGCCACCTGAGTTTTTAGCTATACGGCAGGATAGAAGAAAAATAAATCTCAGAATAAAAAGGTCAAACCTTCCATCAGCAGCCGAAAGGAAATCAATTTGAAATCGGAACCCAAACCCAAACCCAGAGGGCAAGACCCCTAAGGAAACTATCCTGTAAGATCCTGAGTTAACCAACTTCTGGGAAGAGGAGCAAGCTAAACTTTCCTTTGCCTGTTATACCACTTTTCATGCTTTTTTATAAGAGTTACTGCATCCAAGGGCCCGAGTACCATCTTACGGAGAGTCCCTACGGGGATTAGGTACCCACAGAGGTTTTCCCTGCTAGATAGCAAACACTTCCTCTGTGTTAGCGCCATTGTTCCAACTACACAGAGAGAAGACTGCACAAAAATGACCTAGGACCTGACCAGGCGGTGGCGTAGTAGATAGAGCATTGGATTGGATTGTGGAGGACCCAGGTTCAAGACTTCGAGGTTGCCAGCTTGAGCGCAGGCTCATCTGATTTGAGCAACAACAACAAAAAAAAGCTCGTCAGCTTGGACCCAAGGTTGCTGGCTCCAGCAAGGGGTTGCTTGGTCTGCTGAAGGCCCGCAGTCAAGGCACATGTGAGAAAGCAATCAATGAATAACTAAGGTTTTGCAACAAAAAAACTGATGATTGATGCTTCTCATCTCTCTCCGTTCCTGTCTGTCTGTCCCTATCTATCTCTTTCTCTGGCTCTCTCTCTGTCCCTGTAAAAAAATAAAACAAAAAACAAACAAACAAAAACCTTGGAATAAACAAATCATAAAAAAAAAAGAAAGACCTAGGAAGGTACAGCCCAAAAAGCAAAGGGGAACTTCCATGTACGTATGTGGAAACATATAGCAGAAATACACCGAACCAATTATGAATTCAATATAAATTAAAAACCATTTTTAAAAGAAACGTGTCCAATTAGTTAGATGAACTGAAGGAATCTGTGTGCCTTGGTTTCCCCATCTGTTATAAATTCTGGATTTATAATAGAATCTGCATTACAGGATTGGTAGAAAAATAAACTTTCAACTTAGAACAGTGCCTGACACATTATGATAATAGCTAGCATTCATCCTAGTGCACTAATTCTAGGAGCGCCTTCTGGATCACACTCTCAGCAAAAGATAAAAAGCACAGGCCTTGCTGCCTCTCCCCCATTCTACCCCAGCATCCAGCTGGGTGCTAAGTGGACCAGTGAAGCACTGTCTGCTCTATCTATGTAGCCAGTTGGCCGAATTCCCCAAAATGTCCATTCCTAATATAAACTATTAAAGAAAAAGCAACAGGAAATAATAAAAATTTAGATATTAAGGTAAGCTGCTGTTACTTGAATAGGACCTTAAAAGCATCTGGAAAGCCAACAGCACACAAAACAGGTACCGTTACTTGAGGAAAGACCAGAAAGGAAAGCAAAAGAGGCAAGTATGAGGCTCCCAGGAAATCAGAATGCCTCAGACCAGAATACGGGGGCAAGAAACAATTACAGAACAGAATAGATTGGATTAATGCTGAAATGGGAATTAAAGAGAATAAAAGTAATTTACCAAGGAAAACAGCCAGAGAGAAAAAGACAGGTGAGTAAAGAGATTATTACATAAAGAAAGACATAAAGTTGAAGGTTGGTTTTTTTCTCTGCAGTTGATCTGCACTGGGGGGAAAGAGAAACAGGAAGATTTAGACTAATGAATACTAAGATTATGAAAAAGGGGTCATAGACTAAAAAGAAAAAAAGACATAACATTTTGAACAATTCTGACCACTGGAACAGTTTTCAATTCTATTGAAGACTAGCCAGAAGAAAGTCAGAGAGAAACCAATTTCTCACATCCTGGTGAATGGCTAGTGCTCTGAGACAGAAATGCTAACCCAAACAACGGTGGGGGAGAGCACGTGACAGATCGATTCCCACTGAAAGAGGTGTCATTCACACTGGACAAGTCTGGGGAGGAGAAGGATAGGGGAACAGAAGGTACATTCAGAAAAATTAGTAAATAATTTTAAATATACCAAGTATCTTATTTACAAAAAGTCCGGTACCTTTCAGTCCCAACTTGAATGAATGAATAAGCACATACTAGGGAGAGGGAGGGGAGAGGGAGAGGGAGGAGAAGGAAAGGGAGAAAAAGAGAGAAAGATGTCTTGCTCCCAAGGGAGGCTAGGCACCTCAAGGGACAAGCTGATGTGGAGATAGCCATGGAATAGGAAAATGCGAATGAAAGAAATATATGACTGGACATCAGCTCCTTGGGGAAACCTCCCACACTGAGGAAGAAGAGGCTGAGGGTTGGGAAGCCAGACTTCTCTGTGCCCTAACAATGTGGGGACAGCTGCCTGAGGGTACAGGTGGCCATCTGTACCTGGTCATATCCATACAGGGTTTCAAAGTCCTTCTCTTCAATGAGCTTTTTCACTTTTTCCACATCCAGCTCTTCTATCCTGTAGTTGAGGTCCCCCAACCACAAGATCACACTGTGAGGACAGAGCACAAAGGTTACAGATCTAGTACGGACTTTACCTGTCTTATCCGGTGGGCTTCTCACAGAAGGCCCCTGAGGCTCAGCCTCTTGAGAGCTGGGTGGGGAAGTAACTCAGCTGCTCAGGAAATCTTTCTGCCTTGTCATCCCATTTAATGCCATGTCTAACATGCTGCTTATTCAAATATCTTGCTCTAGCCCTGGTCGGACAGCTCAGTTGGTTAGACCATCCTCCTGAAGCACAGAGGTTGCCGGTTTGATTCCTGGTCAGAGCACATATAGGAACAGATTGATATTCTTGTCTGTCTGTCTCCCTCCTTTCCTCTCTTGCTAAAATAAATTTTAAAAAATTTTTTTAATTATCTTGGTCTAAGTTCATTATAAAGCACCTTGAATTCTCCTTGACTATTTTATTCCTGTATGGTGGAAAAGATAGTCTAGTAGGCTCTAAAAGCAATACAATAACTTACTTCATTCCTGGGAACAGGCAAAAAGATCAAGTATTGGGGGTCATGTCAATCACCCAGGCACCCCAAGCTAGATGGTGCCACGATCTAGATGATGTCGCCTCTGCCTCCATGCACAATGCAGTCCACAAAGCACTCTCAGCCTTCGTTTCTAGAGCTGAGTTCCTCTGAAATAAAGCTCAACCTGTACAGTGCAGTCCGGGTTTAACTACCACCACAGCATCATTTGGCTCTTTTTGCAGAGTGTGACAGGTGTTTTACTGCACTTGATGCTGTGGGGAAAGAGACAACTAGTGCTCCTAGATGGCACTGTACGTCCTATAAAGTCCAATACTGCTCTATCAGAAGCCAACAACCAAGCCATCAGAGAAGCTGCACAGCAGTATACACACCCCCAAAATAAAAGCAGACAAACTGACATGCAGGTTGCAACCTCATAAACTAGGACGCTGCAGGTCTAGCAGAACAGAAGACACACTCCCTGCTAGGTTCCCTGGAGAAGGAAAGCCATCCTATCAGCTGCTAGGGCACCAGTGAGCTCAAGACAGTTCTACCATGGCAGCGGGCCCGATGAGAGGCTTGACTCTGTATACTCCCTGGCAGATACCACGGCCACAGTGGCTTCTTCCTCTTTATAAAAGGAGTGGGACAAGCTTCAAGTGTTACTTTCAAGTCTGAAGTTTCTAATATGCCTTGAATTCAGACATACAGGGAGTGTTAAGAGATAAATGAAATAAAGAGAATAGACAAAAATTATTAGCACAAAATGCTCCAAGCAGCTGCAACTATAAAGTTGAGGTATAAAAGGCAAAGTGAGCCCTGGCCAGTTGGCTCAGCAGTAGAGCATTGGCCTGGCATGTGAAAGTCCCGGGTTCAATTCCTGGTCAGGGCACAAAGGAGAAGCAACCATCTGCTTCTCCACCTCTCCCCCTTCTCTCTCTCTCCTGTCCTCCTGCAGCCATGACTCACTCAAGCAAGTTGGCCCTAGGCACTGAGGATGGCACCATGGCCTTACCTCAGGCGCTAAAAGCTTAGTTGCTGAGCAACAGAGCAACAGCCCCAGATGGGGAGAACATTGCCCCCTAGTGGGCTTGCTGGGTGGATCCTGGTCAGGGCACATGCAGGAGTCTGTCTCTTTGCCTCCCCGCTTCTCACTTAATAATAATAATAATAATAATAAACAATAATAATAATAAAAGGTGAAGTGAAGGCAGACAAATGCACTCATTCTCAATTGCATTTGCTTCAAGAAAAAAGATATATAAAATCCTAAAAATATTTCTAAAACCTGGAGATGAAATGGTCACTCTTTGGTGATGTTGTATCAAGGCAGACCCATATTAACATAAATCTTCTATGTTTTCCAAATGATTTGGGACCAATTTGAGAGGCCTGCCAGATGGTAAGAAGGAAACTAAACATTTCCATGGGACGTGATCTATGTGCAACCAAGAGTTGGCTGGAGTTCCCACTCCAGGAGTGAAAAGTCTATCCCAGTCACATCCCTAACAGAACAGCCCACGCCCCTGCATATTGGGCATGGTGACCTGTTTGGGGTAGAAGCCCAGACTCACTCGTGCTTGCTGATGGTGAGCGGGGGAAGGCCTGGGTCAACCTGACAAAACTGCATGCGAGAACAAATGTCTTTATAGTCCTGGTTCCTCCGCTCATACTCTTCCGTGTGGGCTGCCAGGTGAGAATTCACGATGCAAATGCTGGTATTGTGAAACTGGAACCTGATCGCCACTCCTCCTTTGTTGCCCTGTGAAAAGGGGCCCAAAGAAATCTAGTTCACAACTTAATCGTGTCAATCGTTTCAACCCGCAAATTCCCAAAATGTTTTCTGTTAACTGGTCTTCATCATGATCCTGTGAGCTAAGTAAAGCAGTGTTACTGTCTGTATTTTACAGGTGAGAAAACAAATCCAAGAAGGCGGAATGTCTCGCCCGTCCGTGGCAAAGCTAAATACACTTTCCATAAGTCACAGGAAAGCCACACACTCTCCCTTCTCCACAGGAAGCTGAGGTCTTGCAGTAGAGCCTAAAGCAGGACTTTAAATCCCCTCAGAGAAGCCTGACCTGTGGTGGCACACTGGATAAAACATTGAACTGGAACGCTGAGGTCACCGGTTCAAACCCTGGGCTTCCCTGGTCAAGGCACATATGGGAGTTGATGCTTCCTGCTCCTCCCTCTGCCCTTCTCTCTACCTCCCTACCTCTCTAAAATGAATAAATAAATTTAAAAACAAATAAATAAATCCCCTCAAAGAAGAGGAAACTGTAGATCTTCATCAGCATTCTTTCTTTTCCTTTGTGACCCAATATAGTGTCTGCAACCTATTTCGTGGATTAACTGGAAGGATAAACTAGAGGTGCTGGTGTGGAGTAAACACAGGATCCATGCTGGGTGGGCAACTCAGCCAGCAATTCCCTAAAATACAATTTCTACATGGTCTGCTCAGCCTAGCCCTGCTGGAGGGGACAATTCATCGTGTGATACCAGCATCCTCAAACTGAAACACGTGTGGTCAAGGCATCATGAGAAGTGAGGTCAACACCTTAGGAATTAAGGCCCTCCATGTGCTGAACATACTACCAAGAACTCACCATCCTCCCCATGATTCCTGTCCCCACAGTCTCGGCCTCCACTTCTGAGATGTGCGCGGCGTGTTCCTGCTTCACGTATAACAGCAGCATAATCCCGACCAGTCGGATGAGCTTCACCTGGAAAACAGAGCCAAACACTCAGCTTGCGCTGTTAAACAGAAGTCAAGCACAAGAAAATACAGTGTGTCCGTAAAGTCATGGTGCACTTGCTTTCCTGTGACTGATCAAAAGTGCACCATGACTTTACGGACACACTGTATATCCCAAAGGAACAGTGGTCTCAACGCTGGCTGAGAGTATTAATATATCTCTTTCTCCACACCAGGACCCCAGGTAATCACTTGTTCGATTCACTGAACATACTATGTGACAACCTAAACCATGCATGGCCAACATATGGCCTGTGGGCCGGATAATGAGTTTATGCGGCCCGTGATTAAATTTTTAATATTCTCCGCTACTTTAAAATCTCAGCTACTCAGAAGCAGAAGCGTCTTTGATATTGGAAATCGAGATATTTAAAAAGATAGTGATACGCGGAAAAGAATTCCGCGTGTGAATAATCTAGGGTTAACTTCCAATAACTGGTCAAATGGATACTTCACGATACTTCTTTATTTTTTAAAAAAATTCCATTATAAATATTTACAACTTCTGTACTCGTTTGTACTCGATATGAACTGTTTGACATTTAGCGGCAACGTGAAACCCATATTCGTTTAGGCAAAGTTTGCCAGTGCGCACCCAAGGTCAAACAATTCATTATTTCTGTGGTCAAGTGTGCTGAATCAAGTGGCATTGTAGCATAGACAATAGCTGCAGTTGATAACTGAAAACATGTCCAGGCTGTTTGTAAAACAAAATAATTGTTTTATTTGCAATATAACCCCTTCAAGCTCATTCTATTAATAAAATATTGTTTCGATTGATTGCGATATAGTTTGGATATTTATATGGTATGTAATTATATTTTTACTAAAATATATTTTTATTAAAATAATACTGTGTATTAAATTTTTTCACTCATTTATTCATAAACAAATTACATAATAAAATTATGTTTACTTAAACAAATTGTTTTTGTATTTAACATTTTTTAATTTTAATATTTCGTCTGGCCCGTGAAAAAAGTTTTCTTTCTAATCTGGCCCAGGGGCAAAAACTGTTGGCCACGCCTGACCTAAACAGCCCGCAAGTGCCAAGACCTGCAGCTTTCCCACCCCTGGGTGCCTCTTCTAAAGGACCTAGAACTGAAAATGGCAGGATAATTAGGACTGGCTTAGGGGAAAAGGGAAATATTGTCTTGGAATTTCCCTGCATGGCAACCTAACATTTAAAGGTCCCTGACTCCGCTCTTACCTTTGCATACTTGGCATCTGGATGAAGACTCTCTGATACAGCTTTAAACCACTCTTCCTCCTTTGGGGTATCATGGAAGAAAAAGGCCTCCTTACTCAGATCAAGCTCCTGGAACCTGTAGGAGAAGCAAGCCATCAGACAGTAGAAAAAGGTAATGTGCAAGATGACACGTTCTCAGACTGGTTTGGGTGCGCAAATCCTAGCACGCTGACTGAACTGCAGGATTCTCAAGCAGAAAAAAAAACCAAACCCTTAGAGCTGAGGGTTGGAATACTAAGGACCTCCCCAGTACTTTCATAAGCAACAGGTCATTTCCTCTTCATAACCAGCCTATGAAGTAGCTGGAAGCATCTGTGTTTTACATCTGAGATCACAAGTTCACACAAGCACCTAGCGGCAAATAGGTTCAAACCCAGGTCTACATATATTCCAAATTCTAGGCCCTTTCCAACTACCACTCAGGCTTCTTTGCTGCCCACTCTCTGTCAACAATACCCATGGCCTTGGCTGGTTGGCTCAGCGGTAGAGCGTCAGCCCAGCATGTAAAACTCCTGGGTTCAATTCCCGACCAGGGCACACAGGAGAAGCGCCCCTCTGCTTCTCTACCCTTCCCCCTCTCCTTCCTCTCTATCTCTCTCTTCCCCTCCTGCAGCCAAGGCTCAATTGGAGCTCAGTTGGCCTGGGCGCTGAGGATGGCTCCATGGCCTCTGCCTCAAGTACTAGAATGGTTCCAGTTGCAACAGAGCAATGGCCCAGATGGGCAGAGCATCGCCCCCTGGTGGGCATGCCAGGTGGACCCTGGTCAGGTGCATGTGGGAATCTGTCTGACTGCCTCCTCACTTCTCACTTCAGAAAAATACAAAAACAAAAACAAACAGACCAAAAAACAATGCCTAGGATAATGGTAGGAGGGGAGTAGGTGTGAAATACTAAGGACTGACTGATGGGGCTTTTCTTTCTTTTTTTTGAAGTTAACCTTCCTTTCCTGGCAAAAGATATAGTTCTTCATAATCAACAGTGTTGAATGCCTAAGTAATGGAACTCAGTTCAAGGTATAGCGATTTTTAACAGAGAATTGTACTAAAAATTCAATACTAGCACTTAAATGCCACACACATCACTTTAATCATGCCAGAATGTGTTTACTATGAGGAAAAGCATCACACAGATAAGCAGCTGCTATTAATCACATGCTTATCCTTCACCTCCACCTGCTCAGGTATGTACAGGGATGGGCAAAAAGAGGGGGTGGGCAAAAAGGAGGCTTCCAGTTCTGAGGACGTGGAACATAGAGTTTATTCTGTATTCTTATTTATTACTGTGCTTAACCTACTTTTGCCACTCCCCATCCCCGTATTCATGTCCCCACCCCTTCAACCACAGCTATGCGTTACTGAGGAGGGAGAGACGACCGGAAAAGAAGCACTCACCCTACACAGTACACATCTGGGGCCTGGATACCGTGACTCAGCCAGGGCTGGAGGCATTCTTTGGGGGACTGTCCATTCACATTATACGTTCCCACAAAAAACCTGTCACCAAAGAGAATCAATCAGTCACTCAGGAGGACTGCGGAGACAACAGAGGAAAGCATTTTAAGATGAAAGAAATCCCACATCTAACCTAGACCAATGACTGCAGTCTGCTGTGATGTTTGTTGCTTCTGCGATAACTTCAAACAGTACAGACCTACTCTGAACATTCCTCCTTAGCTTTAACGGCCACTGGAGAGCCATAATCTGCAAAATGACTCCTTACCCTGTGTATGCTACAGAAATGAAAAAAAAATGAAACGTACCTTGGCAATTACTTTCAGAAGGAAGGCAACAGCAGCATTCACCATAATTGACTCTTTCCTTCCCTATAAGCAATGTTACTCTGTCTTATGGTCACGATGTAACAGTTTAAAAAAAGCTAGAAAAATCATGTGACCTTTATTCATTAAATTTTCAATAATCCTGTCTAAAAAGATTAACAAACACTAACTTCATTTTGCTCATTTCAATTTAAATTACTTTCTTCAAAGGACCAGAATGACCAAGGATTACACCATCAGGATACCATTCCTTCCTATGTTCCCATATAGCTCTTCAAATACTTCTGTAACTCTGTGTCACCCCCACTTTACCACACCTACCACAGTTCCTGGCCAGAAAAGGCACAAAATGAATGCCTGCTAATGAAGAGTGAAAAGCATCACTCAGAAAATGATGGGAGATTCTGAAGTAGGATTTGCTTCCAAATCCAGTGTATTGGGGTTGGAGGTGAATGCTTAACTTTCACTGAGCTGAATGATCCTTTTCCTTTGAAAACAGTCTAAGACCCAGTTAGCTACCTGAAGTTCTCGATATAGGTATAATCCTCTTCTTTCTGCACCAGATGTGATTTCACTATCGTATCTCTCAGTCCAAACTTATTCATCGACAAAATATGAGCCTTGTCTGACACTGTGATAGTGGAGGAGCGAACCATGTCGGTAATTTCCGACCTGGATTTATTCTGTCTAGAAAAACAAAAGAAAGGTGTTTTTTTTCTTTGAGTCATATTTTGATGAGTCCTTCATGACAAAGCACATAAAGCTAGAAGTTTCCACACACAAGCATCTGAGTTACAGAAGACAAAAGGAGGCCAAAATAAAACTTATTTGCTAAAACAACACTACTTCTATGTAGAATTAAGTAAACTTATATGTTGTTGATTATATAGTGCATTGGTCCAGAAATTTTATAATAAATTCATAGAATCTCAGACCAGACGGGGACCCTAGAGACAGTCTAATCTAACCCCTTCATTATTCAAATGAGGAAAATGAGACCCAGTTTCGCCTACGATTCATCCAGCGGATGGTGAAAGAGTGCAGCATGTGACGACTATCTAGAACAATCCAGAGCCTTTGACTTAACAATTCTACTGTGTCTCCATGCCACAGGAATAACCCCAGATTCTAAAAAGGCAATGAAAATTTGCATTTCATTATTATCTGTGTAGGTTTGATAGTCATACTAAAATGTATTCAAATGCCAACTTTCTATTAAGGTAAGGTAAAAATGTATCTCTGTGTACCATGAAGGGTCCAAGTGAATTGAGAATGAGAGATCTGGCTACACTTAAAGTTCAGGGACTGTGCATTGCTGCTTTAAGTGCCAAATTAAAACACTGACACAAGAAAGTAGTTTTATCTGGACCAGAAGATTCTGGCTCTGATCAGTAGGGGACACTAGAGTAGAGTAAATATAACAGCACATCAGGAAAAAAAAAAAAGCACCGTATTTCCCCATGTATAAGACGCACCCTTTTCTGAAAAATTTGGGGTCTAAAATCTGGGTGCATCTTTTTTTTTTTTTTTTACAGGGACAGAGAGAGAGATAGATAGGGACAGACAGACAGGAATGGAGAGAGATGAGAAGCATCAATCATTAGTTTTTCGTTGCCCTTGCGACACCATAGTTGTTCATTGATTGCTTTCTCACATGTGGCTTGATTGCGGGCCTTCAGCAGACTGAGCAACCCCTTGCTGGAGCCAGCGACCTTGGGTCCAGCCTGGTCAGGCAAAACTGGGTGCATCTTAAACAGTAGTTGTAGATTTTATTTACTTGCATTTCCCACTTTTTTGCGCTTGTTTTGCGCTCATTGTTGAAGACCGTGATTCATCTCAGACACAGGTGAGGACAAGCTAATGGATAAGAGTTTTGACAGTGATGAGGAGTTGTATGAATATTATGATGAATAAAACTTGAGTTCAATAACTTTATGTAATACATTCTCTTTCAAATTCCAGGATCCGCCTGACCAGGTGGTGGGGCAGTGGATAGAGCATTGGACTGGGATGCGGAGGACCCAGGTTCAAGACCCAGAGGTCGCCAGCTTGAGTGCAGGCTCATCTGGCTTAAGCAAAAGCTCGCCAGCTTGGACTCAAGGTCGCTGGCTCCAGCAAGGGGTTGCTTGGTCTGCTGAAGGCCCGCGGTCAAGACACATGTGAGAAAGCAATCAATGAACAACTAAGGTGGTGCAATGAAAAACTGATGATTGATGCTTCTCATCTCTCTTCATTCCTATCTGTCTGTCCCTATCTATCCCTCTCGCTGACTCTCTCTGTCTCTGTAAAAAAAAAAAATTCAAATTCCAGGACCCCAAATTAAGGCGCGTCTTATACATGAGGAAATACGGTATATAAAAATGGAGAAAAGACTCTACATAGTCAGGGAACCCCTCAAAGAATGGGAGGGAGAAACTAAAATGTCTTCAATCTTCTGCATTTCTAAAGCAGAGTTAGACTGCCACTTTCAAATCCTAGATCTGCAACTTGCTAGTTCTAGAGCAGTGCTGGTCTACCTGGTCCCTACCGCCCACTAGTGGGCGTTCCTGCTTTCATGGTGGGCGGTAGCGGAACAACCAAAGTATAAATAAAAAGATAGATTTAACTATATAGTAAGTTGTTTATAAAGATTTATTCTGCCAAATTTAGTGAAAATCCGACATAAAGTACTTGGTAAGTAATTATTATTATATGCTTTAACTTGCTGTAACTCTGCTTTATAAATTTTATAAAGTAAAGTTACTTCCCTACTTTATAAATCACCATTACTGTGGAACCGGGGGGCAGTTAGAAAATTTTACTACTAACAGAGATACAGAAGTGGGCGGCAGGTATAAAAAGGTTGACTACCCTTGGTCTAGATCTTGGGTAAGTTACATAACCTCTCTTCTCACCTGTTTCCTTAGCTGTGAGACAGACAAAACAGTGGTACCTACCTCTCAGCTTAAAATAAGCTAATAGAAAAAATAATAAGATAAGCCACATAAATGCGTGGTGGCTGGATTACACAGTACGTGCTCAATAAATACACGCAACATTTCTTAGGCCAGCAACCCTGGGGCAACTTACATCACGCACAGTACTGGTTCTGGTTCTATAGTGAGGAAAACCTCAGTGCTCAGAGGTAGCGGTGAAGGGAGAGCTGTGTTACCTTGTGAACGAGTGATCTGGTT
Source organism: Rhynchonycteris naso (assembly GCA_037038555.1). Lineage (NCBI taxonomy): Eukaryota > Metazoa > Chordata > Mammalia > Chiroptera > Emballonuridae > Rhynchonycteris > Rhynchonycteris naso. The sequence continues at coordinate 209,023,558 of CM072997.1, read as the reverse complement.
TATCCTGACCCCGGGAGCTTTGGTCCACAAACAGGCCTTTCCCATTTGGCCTCAAATCGTCCAAGTGAGAACAACCTAAGGGGAGGGAGAAGGAATGGAAACATACTAATATTACACTCTAACATACAGACCACAGCTTCTCAAATTGTACTAGGAATTATTGGTAGTCCACATATTGCTCGAAAGCATAGGAAAGGCCTATGTTGATGTCTGGGTGAAGCTTGCAGGGCACACCAAGAGGTGGGGCGGGGGGGAGTATTTCATCTGGATACCTTTACTGCTGAAAATGTAACACTCACAACACATCCGACATCCTTTGCTTGGGGACAGAGTGCATTACGGAAAGAATAACGCTATGGTATCTAAAGACCTACATTCCATCTCCAGCACTACTACTTATGATTCTTTCAGTTCTGGCAAGTCGTCTAACCTCTTTGAAGCTCAGTAACCTGACCTGTCCTGCCTTCCTCACAGGTTTATTGTAGGGATCAAGTAATTGACATGTGAGTAAGCACTCTGAAACCACTCAACATATAAAATATAAGACAGTGATCTCATTACCACTCACTGCAAGTGAGAACTTCGACTGCCAGGAGGAAAAAGGCAAGGGTTAGATATCTAAAACTAGAAAGGGCCAAAACACCCTAGAGCAGTGTTTTTCAACCACCTGTCCACGGAACAGTCCTCCAATCAAGCTGGTCTGCGAAAGGGTTAACCACTCTGATGTTGTATGAAGCATACAGATCCAATGGTCTTGGTCAAATGTGCTTATGCTCAGGGTGATTTCTGCATTAGCAGTCCCGGAAATAATTCTATTATTTTCACTGGTCTGCAAGTGTAAAATGGTTGAAAACTATTGCCCTAGAGCCGTGATGGCGAACCTATGACACATGTGTCAGCACTGACACGCGTAGCCATTTCCGATGACACGCGGCCGCATACCAGAGAAGTATGGGGCCGCATGCTGAGAAGGACATTTCATCCTCGGCTCCTGCACTGCCAGGTGCAGTAGGGGAGGATAAAACATTTGCTGTAGTGTAGACACTCTGTGCCGGAGGTCTGTAGGCCAAAACAACAGAACTCTGGTACAGAGCATCTAGTTCTGGGACTTCCGGTTAGGCCGTTTTCCTCAAAGTGACACACCACCTGAGTTATGCTCGGTTTTTTGGCGAATTTTGACACACCAAGCTCAAAAGATTGCCCATCACTGGCCTAGGACATTTATTCTCTGGTTTTTTACAGAAACAGTTTGCTGACCCCTGGCTCCAGGATGGGTGGGATTTAGGCATTTATAGTAGAGTAAGGAAGAAGTGTTTTTGTTTGTTTTGTTTTGTTTTAAGTGAAAGGAAGGCAGATAGACAGACTCCCACATTCGCCCCAACTGGGATCCATCCAGCAACCCCTGTCTGGGGCCGATGCTCAAATCAACTGAACTATCCTCAGTGTCCAGGGCTGACACTTGAACCAACTGAGCAACTGGCTGTGAGAAGGGAAGAGAGAAGGGGGAGAGAGAGTGGAAGAGAAGTAGATGTTTGCCTCTCCTGTGTGCCCTGACCAGGAATTGAGCTCAGTACGTCCACAGGCCAGGCTGATGTTCTACCACTGAGCCACCAGCCAGGGCCTGGATGCATTTTCTAATGAGATCTTTGTATGACTGCAGTAACTTTACTATACTGTGAGTATGGCATTCAAGGAGGTAGGGGGCCAGAGATAGGCAGGACTTGGCAGCCATATTAAGGGGTTTCGGTTTAATCAGTGGGGAAGCTTTTAAGCGATTATGGACAAAATTCCTTTTTTAAAGAAATTTTTTGGCCACAGAATGGGTTAGAGAATGGGTTAGAAAGTGGGGTGATAATGGAGGTAGGGAGACTAATTGAGGGTTTTGAAGTCATTTCAGGGAGGTGTTGGTAACCTAGACTAATATAGTGACATTGGGGATAGGAAGATATTGATTTGAGAGGCATTTAGGAGGCAAAATTGAAAGGCTTTGGTGATTCATTGGTGGCACTGAAATGTAATTATTTTCATGTTTCGAATAATTGTGTTTTCTTTTCAACTCCAATTTTTTTTCCCTGGGTTATGTGAATGCATGGTTGCAAAGTCCATGTTTAGTAATAGTCTTCAGAGTAAAATTCTTTAGTGATGTTTCATGCCTCTGGTGCTCCTTGTAACTTGTGTATCGAAACAGCATGTCTCTGTGGCCTCTTCATCCTGTTCCTTGTTGACAAGTGATCTAGGTTTTAAGATGCAGAGAAGCTGTTGGCAGATTAATTTTCTAATTATCTTGATTTAACAACTTTCTCCAAATATTTCTGTGTTGTGGGTCCTTCGGTTCTTTGGTTTTTAAAGGCAATTTGTTGGCAGTAATAAGCTCTCCCCATTCTCTAGGGCAGTGATGGGCAATCTTGTGAGCTTGATATGTCAAAATTCGCCAAAAAACTGAGCATAACTCTGGTGGTGTGTCGCTTCGAGAAAAACAGCCTAACCGGAAGTCCCAGAACTAAACGCTCTGTACCAGAGTTCTGTTGTTTTGGACTACAGACCTCCGGCACAGAGTGTCTACACTACAGCAAATGTTTTCTCCTCGGCTACTGCACCTGGCCGTGCAGGAGCCGAGGATGAAACGTCCTTCTCGGCATGCAGCCCCATACTTCTCTGGTATGCAGCCGCGTGTCATCGAAAATGGCTACGTGTGTCAGTGCTGACACACGTGTCATAGGTTCGCCATCACGGTCCTAGGCTCTGCAGGCCATACAGCCTCAGTCACAACTGTCCAACTCTATCAGTATAATGCAAAAGCAGCCGTGGGCATGGCTGTATTCCAATAAGACTTCATTTGTGGGCCCTGAAGTTTGTATATTAAATAATTTAATTTTCACATCACAAAATATTCTTTTGATTATTTTCAAACATTTTAAAATGTATAAACAATTCATTCTTAATTCACAGGCTGTACCAAAGCAGGCAGGCAGGCTGGATTTGGACCACAGACTAGTTGGCCCTGCTATAGTCCACGTCTTAGAAGTCACTTCTAAAAAGCTTCTCTGCGCCCTCTTAGCCTGGCCAGATGCCCTGACACTAGTGTTCCCACCATAGCCCTGACTGCTGTGTACTGTAACTACCTGTCTCCCTGGGGAGACTGTAAGCTTACTGAGGACAGTACGTCTGATTTACTCATCACTGCATCACCACCACCCAGCACACCAGACAGTACATCATAAGCAGTTCAATCACTCAACAACTTAATAGGAAACAGTGGACGAACACGGGTCTTACGTGCCTCATATAAAGATGTCACATATCTGAATTTAAGCCTGCAGTGTTCTTTTTAAATATTTCAGGTCACCTTCTCATTGTTTTCAGCATACAACAAAAATAACAGAGGAGAACTAGAATAGGTTGTTCCTAAAATTCTGCGACCCCATGTCTGGTTATGTCTAGAAACCAAATCCCCATTGGATTCTACCTCTCGTTCACTCTGACTGAGCTCTAAAGCTTATGGAACCGAGGTATCTGAGTTAGTGAATGACATACGGGGACACCTATTAGATTGGCTGAAATCCAGAAGATGAACAATACCAACTGAGGGCGAGGATGTGGAGTAACAGCAGCTCTCACTCACTGAGTGTAGGAACGGAAAATAGTACACTCTGGAAGCAGCTTGGCAGCTTCTTACAAGGCTGGACACAGTCTTACCATATGACCCAGCAATCATGTTCCTAGGTATTTAATGATTTGAAGACTTATGTCCATATAAAAACCTGCACACAAATATTTATAACTTTATTCATAATCAACAAAAGCTTTATTCATAATCATCAAAACCCAGAAGCAACCAAGATGTCTTTTGACAGGTGACTAGATAACCATAGACTGGTTTCATCCATGTAATAAAATATCATTTAGCAATAAAAAAGAATGAGTTATCAAGCCACAAAAAGACATGAACGGCCCTGGCTAGAGATAGCTCCATTGGTTGGAACATCAACCCAAGGTGTGGAGGTTGCTGGTTCGATTCCCCCATCAAGGCACATACAGGAGAGGATCAATGTTCCTGTCTCTCACTCTCCCTAGCTCTCTGTCTAAAATCAATTAAAAAATAATATTAAATTAAAAAGTAGCCTAAATTTTTAAAAAATGATATGAATGAATATTAAAACTGTATATCGCTAAATAAAAGAAGCCAATCTGAAAGGCTACATACCATATGATTCCATTTATATAACATTCCGAGTAAGACAAACTATCAAGATGATACATATACTACTCACAAAAATTAGGGGATATTTCAAAATGAATATGAATCTAAAAATATCCCTGCCTGACCTGCAGTGGTATAATGGATAAAGTGTCAACCTGGAACACTGAGGTTGCTGGTTCGAAACCCTGGGCTTGCCTGTTCAAGGTACATATGGGAGTCGATGATTCCTGCTCCTCCCTCTTTTTCTCTCTCTCTCTCTCCCTCCCCCCCCTTTCTCCTCTCCTCTCTAAAGTAAATAAATAAAATTTTTTAAAATGTATAAAATATCCCCTAAATTTTTTTTAAATATTTTTTTTAAACTTTTTTATTTTATTTTATTCATTTTTAGAGAGGAGACACAGAGTGAGAGAGAGAGAGAGAGAGAGAGAGAGAAAGGGGGGAGGAGCTGGAAGCATCAACTCCCATATGTGCCTTGACCAGACCAGTGCAGGGTTTTGAACTGGCGACCTCAGTGTTCCCAGGTCGACGCTTTATCCACTGCGCCACCACAGGTCAGGCCTCCCCTAATTTTTGTGAGCAATATATATCAGTGGTTGCTAGGGAGCAGGAGGAGAGGGGTAAGGATTAAATAAGTGACTTTTTAGGGCAGTTAAACTATTCTGTAAGTAACTGTAACGGTAGATATGTGACATTCTCTGTGGGTTTCAAAACCTATAGAAACTTGACAGCACAAAGAATGAACCTGAATGTATACAAATTTTTAAAAATAATTTCTGAGGTCAGGGGATCCTGGAGTAAAATGCAGAAAATGACAAAGGAAAATGACTATATTGTATAAGTATGCAACAAACTCACTGCAGAGGGAAGAAGAAAAAGTGCTTACCTTAGTGACTTTCAGAATGAGTGAAGGCTGTAAGACTAGAGGCGGAAGGAACTGCACGTGAGAGCTGTACTCTGGTTGATAACGCTGTGGGTTAACAATCTGACACCATTATACACTTGTACTGGAACGGAATAATTGAGTAAATGGATGGTGGATGATGGGAGCTAGGTTTTCCACTGTTGGAGTGGGACATTCCAGATAAGCAAGGGGTGGAAGCTAGAATGATCCACATAGTAAAGGATTAGAGTTGAAGATATCAATATGAACTCATGTTTACCTTAACATAAATACAGATTGTTACATATAGAAACACACACACATACTACCTTGCTCTGTCAGCTAGGAGGGCCTAGAAGCAAGAACAGACTTTTTGCGCAGGTCTTAGTTTCTAATACCATTCTCCAGTAAGAGAAACCAGGGCTCCTTCCAATACTTGTTTTAGGAATGGGGCAAGAAATATAAAAGATGAGCCCAGCCTGACCTGTGGTGGCGCAGAGGATAAAGCGTCGACCTGGGAACACTGAGGTCGCCAGTTCAAAACCCTGCACTGGTCTGGTCAAGGCACATATGGGAGTTGATGCTTTCAGCTCCTCCCCCTTTCTCTCTTTTTCTCTCACTCTCTGTCTCCTCTCTAAAATGAATAAAATAAAAAGAAATTTAAAAAGATGAGCCCAAAGCATTTTGTAGTACCAGAAAATAAGAAAGTGTTCAAAAAAACAAAAACAAAAATACCCCCACACGATGAAGGTATGTCAAAGGGAATCAGGAGTCAACTGAAAGAATTCCAGTGGCCACAGCTGGAACAATTTGAACAACAAAATTAAAAAGCAGTATTGGATTATAACACAAAGTATAAAATAAATACCCATTGGTCCATATTGATATAAATAAATAAGAATTCCAAATAACTTAGGTAAATATTCGGCATTCAAGGAGGTGAAGCCCCAATTCCTCACGCCATACGTGTGGGCTGCACATAGTGACATCGTTCCAAAGAGGACAGTCTATCTGCAGAGGGGGAAAGCCTAATCACAGTGGAGAAACCTGGCCAGCACGCCCTCACTAGCTGCTCAAGGTTCACGTCAGCAGAGATGAGTCATGTTGATAGTACGCCCTTGATGTGATGTGATGAGGATGATACTTCACTTCTGGCACCATCCTCCCAAAACTAGTCTAATCGTGAGAAAAATACCAGACGAATCCAAATTGAGGGTCATTCTCCAAAATGACTAGCATGCCTCAAAACAATCAAGGTTATCAAAGACAAGAAAAGCCTGAGAAAATGTCACAGCCTAGAGAAGCCTTAGGAGACATGATGACTGTATATCACCGTGGTAACCTTGGTGAGATCCTAGAACAGAAAAAGGACAAAGGAAGTCTAAATAAAATACAAATTTCAGTTAATAATAATGTATCAATAATTAGTTCATTAATTGTGAAAAACGTGCCATAACTAATGTAAGATGTGGGATATGAGATGTAATGAGTGTGAGATATGAGATCTCTGTATTATCATCACAATTTTTCTGAAAACCTAGAACTATTTATATATCATATATATATATATATATATATATATATATATATATATATATATATATATATAGTTTGTTTGTTTGTTTGTTTTTAAAGGCATATTGGTAACTGAATTCAAAATTCTTTGAGGCCCTGGCCGGGTAGCTCACTTGGTTAGAGTGTCATCCTGATACACCAAGGCTGAGGGTTAGATCCCCAGTCAGAAGACATACAAGAATCAACCAGTGAGCCTGACCTGTGGCGACACAGTGGATAAAGCATCGACCTGGGAACACTGAGGTCGCCAGTTCAAAACCCTGCACTGGTCTGGTCAAGGCACATATGGGAGTTGACACTTCCAGCTCCTCCCCCCTTTCTCTCTCTCTCTCTCTCTCTAACTCTGTGTCTCCTATCTAAAATGAATAAAATAAAAATAAAAAGAAATTTAAAAAATAAAATAAAATAAAAAGAATCAACCAGTGAATGCATAATTAAGTGGAACAACAAATCAACATTTCTCTCTCCCTCTCTCCCTTTCTCTCGCTCTAAAATCAATTAAAGAAAAAAAAGATGATTTAATTTCCTTTAAAACAGTGGTTCTTAACCTGGGTTCTATCAAACGCTAGGGGTTCGATGAGTCGGTCTCAGGGGTTCAGAGAAGCCTCTGCCGCGGAGGCCAGAATAAAGTAATACCATAATTTGTTGTGAGTTCATGCACTTTGTTGGTTTTGTTCTTTGAGCAAGGTGATGTTCATGCACGGCTCATTTTGTGCACCAGTAAAAAAACATATACCTATGTCTTAAATTTGGAAAAAAAATCATATTTTATTTATCACTAAAGAAGGGTTTGGTGAATGCACATATGAAACTGGTGGGTTTGGTACCTCAAAAAAGGTTAAGAACCACTGCTTTAAAAAAAACACCACAAAACTGAAAAGTTTATCTAGTCTCTGCCTCCTCTCCCATTCTCTTCTCAATCCTCTGCAACTGGGCCTCTGTTCCCCATTGCAGTAAATTCTTCCTTAATGTCATCAATAAGTTCTTAGAAACTGCTGGTAAGCAAAATGACATATAAGGAAACCAATTTATATTAATCTCCTAATCAATATAAGAGTTAAGTTCCCATGGCATATTTCTGACTGCAAAAACACCATCAAACTTCTAAATAAAGACCGGGAAGCTCAGGGCACAAGGCAGGAACCCACCACGAACAGGACACCTTTCCTGGGCCACTCACTCCCATCTGACCCTCAGTTTAGACACGCAATTCACCTGACACACATACACATCTTCGGGATGTGGGAGGAAACCCACACAATCGTGGGGAGAACTTGCAAACTCCACACAGACAGCGGCCCTGGCCAGGAATCAGTTTGTTGTTTTTTCCCATCAATGTCAGAATGAAATGATGTTGAATGAAACAACATTATTTGAGGACCTGCTGTACTCCATCCACTCCAACTGCTTGTGTTAAGGTCACTGATAACCTTCAGGTTGCCGAGTCCAGCAGTCAATTCCCCGTTTCCAGCTACGTTCACTTCAACCTCTTCCGACAGCACTTAATAGACGACCACTCTCCGCTCTGGTACTTTCTGTAGTCCTTGAAGATGCCTCTTTTTTTCCCCCCATCCTACCCCTCTCCCCCAGGAGTGACTCCAGGTAAGGCCCTGCGCTACACTATTCCTCATCTAGGTGATCTCGCCGTTTTAAAAACCACCTCCCTGCTTATCACTCCCAAATTTACATCTCTGTACCGAACCTTTCACGCGAGTTCCACGTAAAAGGTGAGCTTACTTTCTGCTCCCGGCCACCCCCTCCTTAGTCTTGTTCATCTCAGTAAATGGCGTTATCATTCAACCAGCTTTCAAAATAACTAAGACTCACTGGTGACTCCTCTTTCTCCCCCAGTTACACTCCGTCTAATTCATCAGCAACCCAGGCAAGTTCTACCTTCAAAAATATACCTGGAAGTTCTCACCAACACCACCACAGCCACTTCCTAATGCTGCTGAGCTCCACACTTACACTCCTATTGTTAGTTTTCCAAACAGTAGCCAGAGTGAACTTGGGGAAAAAAGATGAAGATCAGATGAAGTTACCTCCCTGCTTAAAACTTTCAAAAAGCTTTTCAGGCCTGACCTGTGGTGGCGCAGTGGATAAAGCGTCGACCTGGGAACACTGAGGTCGCCAGTTCAAAACCCTGCACCGGTCTGGTCAAGGCACATATGGGAGTTGAAGCTTCCAGCTCCTCCCCCCTTTCTCTCTTTCTCTCTCTCTCTCTCACTCTGTGTCTCCTCTCTAAAATGAATAAAAAATTTAAAAATAAATAAATAAATAAATAAATAAATAAATAAATAAATAAAAAAGCTTTTCAGGTACTCAGAATAGGATGCAACTCCCTGCAGAGGATCAATGGAGTCCTACCTACCCTGGCCTCACTCACTCTGCTCTATGCTAAACGTCACGCCATCTGATTTTGCCACACTTTTTTTTTTTTGCTGTCCCTGGAACATGTCAAGCTCAGTCCCAACTCAGGGACTTTGCTCTTGCTGGTCCCTCTGCCTGGAATGCTTTTCCTCCAGATCCCCACACCACTCACTCCATTTCATTCAGGCCTCTGATCAAATGTCAGAAGCTCTCTCTCTGACAGCAGATCTAAGCAGGCCCCACCACCCCACATCACTAAGCCCCTTACTCCAGAGGTTCCTGAACTTTCCTGGTGGTTTACGGCACCCACACTGTCTAAATAATTTTTTCCCAAGTGCCTTCCGGCCAAAAGAAATACGAAACAGTTCATGCCCAGGCCAGATGGCTCGGCTGGTTAGAGCATCATCCCACTGCCTGACCTGTGGTGGCGCAACAGATAAAGCGTCAACCTCGAATTCTGAGGTCACTGGATCAAAACCCCAGGCTTGCCTGGGCAAGGTACATATGGGAGTTGATGCTTCCTGATCTTTCCCTCCCCCTTCTTTCTTTTTCTCTCCTCTCTCTAAAATAAATAAATAAAATATTTTAAGAGCATCACCCCCAAGCACAGAGGCTGCCAGTTTAATCTCTAGTCAGGGCACACACAGGAACAGATCAATGTCCCTGGTTCTTTCTCTCTCCCTTCCTCTCTCATTAAAATCAACAAATTTAAAATAAATAAATTTTTTAAAAATACCTAACAGTTATGTTTAAATAGTAAGGGTCAAATAAATTGCTAAGTATTTAAGCCTTAATAGCTTAGCAGTTTGAAAAACTAAAAGACATAACTAGAAATAGCATTTCTATTTCATTTTAAATGACCACACTTACTTACAAATGAGACGTGTGTGCCTGTCTGGCACTGCACAACTTCTCAAACACTGGGATCTGACTGGACTCCACACACACATTTCACATTGATTTTTGTATGGTACTTTTATTTTTATTTTTTTGAACAGAGACAGAGGGGGAGTGAGAGAGAGGGACTGATAGGGACAGACAGGAAGAGAGAGAGATGAGAAGCATCAATTCTTCATTGCAGCTCCTTAGTTGTTCATTGATTGCTTTCTCATATGTGCCTTGACTGGGGGGCTACAGCAGAGCAAGTGATCCATTGTTCAAGCCAGCGACCTTGGGCTCAAGCCAGCGACCTCAGGCTTCAAGCCAGCGACCTTTGGGCTCAAGCCAGCGACCATGGGATCATGTCCATAACCCATGCTTAAGCTGGTGAGCCCGTGCTCAAGCCGGCAACCTTGGGGTTTCAAACCTGGGTCCTCTGTGTCCCAGTCCAATGCTCTATCCACTGCGCCAGTGCCTGGTCAGGCTTGCATGGTGTTTATTGACCAAAGCAGCAATCAAAACCCAGCTTCACAAAACTATGATGTCATCAAAAGGAATGTAGCACCGTGTAATGTTGAAACTGTGAATAACCTCGAGCTAAATGTGGCCTTCCAAAAGATTTCACACATCTCTGGTCTTGCAAAAGATTTCACACATTTTAAATGTCCTGCCGAGTCAGTGAACTCAATTGGTTAGAGCATCGTCCCAAAACAACAAGATTGCAGGTTTGATCCCTGGTCAGGGCACACACGGGAAGCAGCCAATGAACAATAAATGAATGTTTCCCTTCCTCCTCACCTTACTCTTCCTATCTCTCTCTGTCTCTCTAAAAATCAATCAATAAAAAAGTAAGTCCTGGCTGAATAGCTCGGTTGGCAGGAGCATCATCCCTAAGTGCAGAGGTTGCCGGTTCAATCCCCAGTCAGGGCACATACAGGAGCAGCTCGATGTTCCTGTCTCTCTGCCTCTTTCTTTAAAAATTTTTTACATCAGTAGTTTGTGAACTTCTATTTTAAATTTTCCTCCTAGTACTAACACCATTTGATGTTATATATAATCACTGCTTTATTGAATGCTACTTCCATGAAAATGTAAGCTCTGTGAGACAGGAACTTTGCCTTCTTTATGTTATTTCCCAGGGACCTGGAATAGCATCTAGTGCATAGCAGGCACTCAATGTGTTAAATGCATACAAGTATCAGGAAACCTAAGTTGAAGTCTATCTCTACCATTACTTTCCTGTGTAACAAGTTCCTTCCTCTCTTTGGGTCTTAGTTTCTTCATCTATAAAGTAGAGACTTTAATATAAATATCTCATGGGGCTTTATAAGATGCAATGACAAGCCAAGATATAAGAGCTCTGTTTCTACACATCAGTGCTTTCTATGGACGTGGGGTTTTTTTTTGTTTTGTTTTGTTTTTTGAGCAGTTCCTACTAACAGCCAGACTGAAAGGACAGTGGTCAGCTTCGTTAGATCGGTAAGTAGGCAGTGTGCTGACTGGAAAATCACCTTGCAGACCGGCATCTTGCCCGTATTCTCACACTGGGTCTCAGGACTCAGCCCGGCAAAGACCGGAATGTCTTCATTCCTAACTCTACGTATGGAAACTTTAAGGCATGATTTGGGGATTTCCAGCCACAGGCACTCTTCTCGGAATCTTTTTTCTCCTGAATCTGGCACAGAAGCTGGCTGTCGGCAGCTCTTCACCAAACTTACCCCTCTCTGGCCACAGCTTCCTGTCCTTCCTTCTCTCCTGCTTCCCCACTCCCACTCGGCCCTATTTCCTACCTCAGACCTCCAATCCTTGGGCACTCAGTCAGAGGCAACATCTGGGACTTTTCCCTTCTTCCCATGTCTAGTCACCAAGTCCTAGAATTCCTCTCTCCCTAAATATTTTCATGCCTGATCCTCTCTTAGGCCCTGAATATTTCTGGAAAGTGCACTCAGGGATCTCCCTGACTCCATTCTCACCTCTTCTGATCCATGACACGAACACCTACAAGAAGAAAATCCCTCAATACCTGCCATCACCTTTGGGCTGAACCCCATACTTCGGAGTACTACATACAAGTGAAACCAAGGATCCCTATGACTTTGATTAGATTTAGTTTTAAATCCTAGCTCTAGAAATCATCTCTATCTTTCTCTGTCCCTCAGACACCTAGCCTTTCCCCCAGAAAATTAGCAACCCCTTAAGGCAGCAGATGACAGTAGCCCAGACCTGACAATGGGGACCTTGACAGTCTCAAGATAATGTCTTGACCTAAGTTATGCTTCAGTTCCTCAGCCTTAAGGTGGAATGAACCCTGGCTATTGTTCTATGAAACCACACAGAGGGACACCAGGACAGACCTCAGAACTGTCCTTAAGCCCTGAAGGAATGATTCATTGCCCTTACCTCACCTCTGACTGATTAGCTCCCAGCACAATCCCCACAGTGTTTTGTGATTTTTTTACCCAATATAATCTGCAACCCACACGCCATTATGGAGTTTGGCCTTTTGAGCATTAGCTTCCTGTTCTCTGGGGTGACACCATCCATAATAAAAAAGCCGATATTCCTCCACTGCAATTCTAGATGTTTCATGTTTGGCTCTGCTAATATCAAGTGGATGAACTCTTTCTATTCTATAACATAAAAGGACCTTTGTAACTAGCCCCAGACTCCTATTCCAGCACCAGCTCCTACCACCTGCTCCCACTTCCTCGCGCACACACCCCCAACACTCCTCACCCCACCCCTGATCCTGGGTGTATCCTAACCCATCCCTCAAACCTACCTACACGTTAACCTGTAACTCATCCTTCAAGACTCAGCTCAGAATCCTCTCCTTCCCTTCAAAAAGCCTTCTCAGGTCCTCTCCTTAGAGTCTCACATACCCAATGCTTCCCTCTATCAAAGCATTTATCCCGTGTCTGTTTTTATATATATATCTGTGGTTCTTAACCTGGGTTCTATCGAACCCTAGGGGTTTGATGAGTTGGTCTCAGGGGTTTGGAGAAGCCTCTGCCGCGGAGGCCAAAATAAAGTAATACCGTAATTTGTTGTGAGTTCATGCACTTTGTTGGTTTTGTTCTTTGAGAAGGTGATATTCATGAACAGCTCATTTTGTGCACCAGTAAAAAAACATATACCTGCCGGACCTGTGGTGGCGCAGTGGATAAAGCGTCGACCTTGGGAACACTGAGGTCGCCAGTTCAAAACCCTGCACTGGTCTGGTCAAGGCACATATGGGAGTTGATGCTTCCAGCTCCTCCCCCCTTTCTCTCTCTCTCTCTTTGTCTCCTCTCTAAAAAAAAAAAAAAAATGAATAAATAAAAAGAAATAAAATTTAAAACCTTCCAGTTTAAAAAAAAAACAAACATATAGCTATGTCTTGAATTTGGGAAAAAAAATCGTATTTTATTTATCACTAAAGAAGGGTTCGGTGAATGCGCATATGAAACTGGTGGGTTTGGTACCTCAAAAAAGGTTAAGAACCACTGATAAATATATATATATATATATATATATATATATATATTTTTTTTTTTTTTTTTTTACAGGGACAGAGAGAGTCAGAGAGAGGGATAGACAGGAACAGACAGACAGGAATGAAGAGAGATGAGAAGCATAAATCATCAGTTTTTTGTTGCATCACCTTAGTTGTTCATTGTTTTCTCATATGTGCCTTGACCGCGGGCCTTCAGCAGACCGAGTAACTCCTTGCTGGAGCCAGCTACCTTGGGTCCAAGCTGGCGAGCTTTTTGCTCAAGCCAGCTGGGCCCCGCGCTCAAGCTGACGACCTCGGGGTCTCGAACCTGGGTCTTCTACATCCCAGTCCGACACTCTATCCACTGCGCCACTGCCTGGTCAGGCTGTTTAACTATATTTTTTAAGGACTTTATTTATTCATTTTAGAGAGGAAAGAGAGAAAGAGAAGGGTTGAGGAGCAGGAAGCATCAACTCCCTTAATGTGTCTTGACCAGGCAAGCCCAGGGTTTTAAACCTGCGACCCCAGTGTTCTAGGTTGACGCTTTATCCACTGTGCCACCACAGGTCAGGCTGTTTAACTCTTTTTATTTGCCTTACCTCTTTGGCTAACCAAGGACTGATACAAACTAAGCAGTCACTAAACACACACTGAACTAACAGCCACAGGCAGAGGCTCAATGCCATTTCCCAGTGCTTTCTTTTTTAAATAGGTATCTTTTTTTAATTTTACATTTTTATACTTACTTATTGATTGATTGTAGAGAAAGAGAAAGGAAGGGTGAGAGAGAAAGAGAGAGAGAATGACAAACATCATTTTATTGTCCCATTTATTTATGCATTCTTTATTTTTTTTTAAATACAATTCTTTTCTTTTTTATTTCTTTTTATTTATTCATTTTAGAGAGGAGGGAGAGAGGGGGGGGGAGAGAGAGAGAGAGAGAGAGAGAGAGAAAGGGGGGAGGAGCTGGAAGCATCAACTCCCATATGTGCCTTGACCAGACCAGTGCAGGGTTTTGAACTGGAGACCTCAGTGTTCCCAGGTCGACACTTTATCCACTGCGCCATCACAGGTCAGGCTCAGTTACTATTTATGCATTCTTTAGTTGATTATTGTATATGCCCTGATGGGGGGGATTGAACCCACAAACTTGGCGTATCGAGATGACACTAACCAGCCAGGGCCTGGGTGCTTTTTTAATGACCGCTTTTCACACCTACAATTCAAACCATTTCCCAGTAAGAGCCTCCTACTAGGTCAACCATAGTAACGAGAGCGACTCTATATGGATGTACAAAGTACAGAAGTGCGCCACTTTTCTCACAAATTCTGAGCACTTACTGCACAGCTTACAGCACCAAACCCTTCTCACATGCCTCCCTACATAGACAACGATTACCCTTGGGCTCTTCCCTTGGGAGAAGATAACACATTACCTCCGCCATATACCATACAACACTCCTAGCAGAGTCTGAGCCAACACCCAGTACTATATTTAAAACTTTAATATTTCCACAGACCAATTTATGAGTAACACTTAGTAGGGTAAATAAAGTTTATAAATAGTCTCACGTTAGTCAAGCAAGTCTTACTGCCAAATTGAGCTTGGGCCAAACTTACAAAACTTTATTTTCCAGTCTTCAGAGATTTTAGCACTTCTGAACTGCTGACAAGAATTAAAGACAGGAGGGACTAGTGTGGCCTGTCATATCCGTATGCATCAGAATGACTGGAGGATATGTCTGTGCACATATGTACCATATACACACACACACACACACACACACACACACACACACATATATATGGCAGGCACTGTTTTCTATATCCAGTTAAATATGTATATATAAAATAGGTTTTGGAGTCTGACTTAGGTTCCATTTCCGGCATATGACCCTAAGCAAGTTAACTAACTTCTGCTTCTTCAACTGAAAAAGATAACAATTATCTGCCTCATATGTTGCTGCCTTCCTTTCCGACGATTAACCCAAGAGGATCTCAAACTTCATGGTCAACCCAGACCTGTTAAAGGCCCATATCTACAAACAAAGATAGGCGAGAAGGCCTCCATTACAATGTCCTCTAGCCAGGCCTACCACTGACTTGACGTCTGGACTTTTACTAAAACATGACATCACATAAGAAAAAAGAGTAAATTCAAACCAAAATCCAATACCCCCTTTCTTTTGAGAATGGCCTGAGAAGCAGCAATATTATTTCTTAATCCAATTGCTCCTTCTGTCTTCTCTTGCTCCATTTCCCCCTGCACATCCCCTAGTTCTGTGTAGGTACTCTAGAGCTCAACAGAATTTTCTGATGATGAAAGTGTTCAGTAACAGCACCGCCCAAAACAGTAGCCACTGGTCACTCTTGAACACTTCAATGTGGCTAGAGAGAATGAGAAGCTGAGTTTAATTTATTTACCTAAATTACCTTTACCTGGCCGGGTTATTCAGTCAGTTAGAGCACTGACTCAATATGCCAAGGTTACGGGTTTGATCCCCAGTCAGGGCACATCAAGAATCAACCAATGAATGCATAAATAAGTGGGACAACAAATCATTGTTTCTCTTTCTCTCTCTCAAATCAATCAATAAAAAAACTTACACATGGCCTGACCAGGCGGTGGTGCAGTGGATAGAGCGTCGAACTGGGACTCAGAAGACCCAGGTTCGAGCCCCCGAGCTCGCCAGCTTGAGCAAAAGCTTGCCAGCTAGTACCCAAGGTTACTGGCTCCAGCAAGGGGTTGCTGAAGGCCCGCGGTCAAGGCACATGTGAGAAAGCAATCAGTGAACAACTATGGTGTCACAATGGCAATGAGAAACTAATGATTGATGCTTCTCACCTCTCTCCTTTCCTGTCTGTCTGTCCCTATCTATCCCTCTCTCTGACTGTCTCTCTGTCCCTGAAAAAAAAGAAAAAAACTTAAGCATGACCTGTGGTGGCACAGTGGATAAAGCATTGACCTGGGACACTGAGGTTGCTTGTTCGAAACCCTAGGCTTGCCAGGTCAAGGCACATATGAGAAGCAACTATGAATTGATGCTGCCCACTCCTCCCTGCCTTTCTCTCTCTCTCTTTCCTCTCTAAAATCAATAAATAAAATCTTATTAAATTTTTAAAATAAAAATAAATAGCCACATGTGGCTGGTGGCTACCATCATGGTCAGTATACATTTATCTTTCATTCTTTATCTTCTTTAAGAATCATCAGCTAGCCTGACAAGGCGGTGGCACAGTGGATAGAGTGTCAGACTGGGATGCGGAAGACCCAGGTTTGAGACCCCGAGCTTGCCAGCTTGAGCGCGGGCCAATCTGGCTTGAGCAAAAGCTCGCCAGCTTGGACCCAAAGTCGCTGGCTCCAGCAAGGGGTTGCTCAGTCTGCTGAAGGCCCACAGTCAAGGCACATGTGAGAAAGCAATCAATGAACAACTAAGGTGTCGCAAAGGCAACAAAAAACTAATGATTGATGCTTCTCACCTCTCTCCGTTCCTGTCTGTCTGTCCCTATCTATCCCTCTCTCTGACTCTCTCTCTGTCCCTGTAAAATAAAAATAAAAAATTAAAAAAAAAAAGAATCATCAGCTAGTGTGCAACAAGAAGTTCAAGATGAAGCACCACCTGACCGAGCTCATAAAGAAGCACACCAGACTCAAACCATATGAGTGAGGCATCTGCGCCAAGAAGTTTATGTGGCAAGACAGCTTCATGTGCCACCGAGGACACTCGATTAAAATATTTAATGGTCATTCCAAAACGAAAAAAAGAAAGAATCATCAGCTGGGCCTGGCCAGTTGGCTCAGTGGTAGAGCATCGGCCTGGCGTGTGGAAGTTCCGGGTTTGATTCCTGGCCAGGGCACACAGGAGAAGCGCCCATCTGCTTCTCTACCCTTCCCCCTCTCCTTTCTCTCTATCGCTCTCTTCCCCTCCTGCAGCCAAGGCTCCACTGGAGCAAAGTTGGCCCAGACGCTGAGGATGACTCCACAGCCTCTGCCTCAGGCGCTAGAATGGCTCCTGCTGCAAAGGACAAACGCCCCAGATGGACAGAGCATCAACCCCTGGTGGGCATGCCAGGTGGATCCCAGTTGGGCACACACTCCTGTGTGTGTGTCTGTCTGTCTGCTGCACCCCCACCCCGCTTCTCACTTTGGAAAAATTAAAATTAAAAAAAAAAAGAGCCTGACCTGTGGTGGCGCAGTGGATAAAGCGTCGACCTGGGAACACTGAGGTCGCCAGTTCAAAACCCTGCACTGGTCTGGTCAAGGCACATATGGGAGTTGATGCTTCCAGCTCCTCCCCGCTTTCTGTCTTTCTTTCTCTCTCTCTCACTCTGTATCTCCTCTCTAAAATGAATAAAATAAAAAAAATAATAAAATAAAATAAAAAAAGAATCATCAACCACCACAGCCAATTCTAAACGAAGCTGTCCAGCTCTACCTGAGCTCAGTTCCTCCTCTGTCAACTGGGCGTTTCTGCAAGGTGTTCTTTGCACGGAGGGTCCATGGTAAAACTCTGCTTTGACATCAGGGCCCTCTACCTGCACTCTCCCTTCTCTCCTAGCATCATCTTTTCCCCCATCAGCCAGGTCTCCTATCCTACCTTTCGCTCACCCCTCCCCTTTGGCCCCCGGGGCCAATAAGCCATTAGTCTCTCTCCTCTCACAGCAGCCTTGCTCCAGACCATCCTCCCTCACTTGTTACCCCATCAGTCTCCCAACTAAGAGCTTCTACTAGCTCTCCCTACCCCCTTCAGCCTCTGGACTTGGCCAGGTTAAACTGATTTCATCTCTCTCTGCTCTAAATCTTTCAGCATCACACCACAGCCTGCAGGTTAAGATCCAAACTCACTAACCTGGTATACAAGGCCGTCTGCAGACTGATCCTGCTCTCTCTCATCAGTCCGCCATCCAAAGACAGCCCAATCTCAACAGACTGCTTCCCCATGCATGCCTCCCTCTCTCCTGCCTCCATCTGAGGTCTCTCCTGCATTCTGGCCACCTGCCCTTCAAAGAACAGCCTCCAACTCCCCTGTCCTCCTTCACAAAGGCCCCTCCAGTCACACCAGTCCTCAGCAGTCATTTGTCTGGATTCCGAATGCCTTCTAGTTGCATAACTCTTAAAAGAAATTAGAGTGCTTTGGAGAAAGCCTCAGGCTTTGGAATACAATAAACCTGACTTTTACTGGATCCATCCACTCACATGACCCCTCAAGCAAATTACTTATTTTGTTTCTTCATTTGTACCACTCAACTTCAGAGAAGCCAAAAGAACAAACACCTGGAATTTAAAAGGGTCAAGGGCCTAGGACAATGTCTGGTACACAGCAGATATTCAGCAACTGTGAGTTCTTTACCCTCTATTCTTTATCCACCTGAATCTCCCACTGCTTTGCTAATAATGACAGCCATTTATTGAGCACCCTCTAATAGCTAGCTGTTGTGTTAAGTATTACATGTGTTATTTCTGATTGTTGGACTTGTTCTTTACAAATGAGGTAATTGCAGCCCAGAGCAGTTAGCAGGCATGCCCAAGGACAAAGAGCCAAACCAGTAAATGGCACAAGTGACATTAAAACCCAGATGTGCTTGACACCACAGCCTCCCCCTTTGCAAACGTGAGCATATCTTCAGTGAAACTACAAACTCTTGGGGGTAAGTACCATATGAAGGGAAGGGCAGAGTCTGTTTGGATAACAAAGTAGAAAATACCACCATGGTCCCCACAGGATGTGTGGGTGTGTGGCTGTCATTACTGGGTGGAGACCTTGTCCTATCCTCCCTGAGTTGCTTGCTACTAGACAGGTCTAGGAGGAGATAGTTCTTTCTATCTTCTCAATCGCTGGCCTTTGCATTCCATTCCCAGCACACTAGAAGAACCTGCAAAATACCTGTGAGCAAAATACCTGACAGTCAAACTGGCAAGAGTAAGTGGGTTGGTTCAATGCTTATCAGTGACAACGTGCTGTGTACACACCACCAGGGAGCCGTCCAATAAGCTCTCTTGGTCCAAGACAGAGCAACACATACCAGCAAGAAACACACGCTAGATTCACAAGAGATAAACAGATTCAGATCCAACCAACCAGAATCCAAGTCAGGCTGAATTCAATTCGACAATGATAGTAATATCATCATGAATAATATTAATAGCCAAGTATTGCCTGACCAGGCGGTGGCACAGTAGATAGAGCATCGGACTGGGACACAGAGGACCCAGGTTCGAAAACCCAAGGTTGCAGGCTTGAGCATAGGCTCATCTGGCATGAGCACAGGCTCATCAGCTTGAGCGCGAGATTGCTGGCTGGAGCATGGGATCACAGACATGACCCCATGGTCACTGGCTTGAGCCCAGGTCCCTGCCTTGAGCTCAAGGTCACTGGCTTGAGTAAGGGGTCACTCGGTCTGCTGTATCCCCCAGGTCAAGGCACATATGAGAAATCAATGAACAACTAAGGTACCATAGCGAAGAATTGATGCTTCTCATCTCTCTCCCTTCCTGCCTTTCTGTCCCTGTCTACCCCCCTCTCTGTCTCTCTGTCACACACAAAAAAGCAAGTATTAATGCTTACTACATGGCAGGCATGGCTTTAATCACTTTATAGATTTTTTTTTTTTTTTTTAGATTTTATTTATTGATTTTAGAGAGAAGACAGAGAGAGGTGGGGAGAAGAGAAAGAAGGGTTCACTCATAGTAGTTGCTTCTCATATGTGCCTTGACTGGGCAAGCCCAGGGATTTGAACCAGTGACCTCAGCATTCCAGGTTGACACTTTATCCACTGCACTGCCACAGGTCAGGCTATATATATTTAATCTTCACAGCTACTCCATGAGGTAGGTACGACTACTACCTGCACATTAGAGACTAAGAGATAAACATAGAGAGAGGTTACGTGACTTGCCAAAAACACAGAGCTAATAGATGGCACTGCCAGGATTTAAACCCAAGGAATCTGGGTCAAAAGTCTGTGTTCCTTACCAACAAACCATGTTGACTATCAGAAAAGCATGGAGTTTGGAAAGCATTTTTGGCAGATGCACAAAGACAAGGCATTACGGTACATTCAGAAATAAGTACGGGGGGTAGGGGGTAGGGGTGTTATATTCAGTGGGACACTTGAATCCATGTTAACAAAATAAATTAAAATTAATTTTAAAAATAATAAGTAATAAGTAGTATAAATAAGTAGAAAAGCTTTGTTCCAGAAGCGTTTGTTGATACAAAAGAAGAGTTGTAGTGGGGAGGGCTCAAACATTAATTCTCTTCTCAACTCCGTCACTGACCAGAGTGGCCACAGGCATGTTACCTACCCTCTCTGGGCCTCAATCTTTCCATCTGAGAAATGGACATCCTTTTACAGTACTTTCGTGGCACAGTGAGGCACACAACCATCATAAAAGCTTAATAAATGGTAGCCATTAATAACAAGTCATAACCATAATTAATTTTTAATAAAATTTTGTTTTATTGATTAGTAATAAGTTTTTATTATATATTAGGGCCAAACTGTAAGACTCTGAATGCCATATAGAATTTGGATTTTATTATTTTGGCAAAAGGGAGCTAAGTACGTAGTAGATAGTACATAAGGCAGGAAACTCTTTTATTTTTTTTCTTAATTAATTTTTAGAGAGAGAAACATTGATTTGTTGTTCCACTTATTTATTCCTTCGTCGGTTGATTCTCGTATGTGCCCTGACCTGGGACTGACCGCAACCTGGGCATATTGGGATGATGCCTGGCTACCCTACCAGGGGGAAGGCAGGGAACTCATGAGAGAAACCCATAACACAGGGCACCCAGAATTAAAAAGAATGAAAAGAACCAATTTTCCTATTTCAGCCTGGCCACCACCTCAAATAGTTCTGTTGTTATTTTCTTAAAAGTCAAAGAACTACGTTTTAGGTACTTTTCTTTCTTTTTCAGTCTTTTTTAACATTTCCCATTCTCTCAAGGCTTAAAAAAAAAGTACCATAGATTTTGGTATTCAAAACGAGCAAAGCCTGACCAGGCGGTGGCGCAGTGGATAGAGCGTCGGACTGGGATGAGGAAGACCCAGGTTCGAGACCCCAAGCTTGCCAGCTTGAGCGCGGGGGCCCATCTGGCTTGAGCAAAAAAGCTCGTCAGCTTGGACCCAAGGTCGCTGGCTCCAGCAAGGGGTTGCTCAGTCTGCTGAAGGCCCGCGGTCAAGGCACACGTGAGAAAGCAATCAATGAACAACTAAGGTGTTGCAATGGCAATGAGAAACTAATGATTGATGCTTCTCACCTCTCTCCGTTCCTGTCTGTCTGTCCCTATCTAACCCTCTCTCTGACTCTCTCTCTATCCCTGTAAAAAAAAAAAAAGAAAAAGAAAGAAAAAAATGAGCAGAGATATCTCTACAAACACATGCTGTGCCCTGCAAACCTCTGAGTCCTGGATTCATGCTCGAATGTGCACCCTGTGCAAACCCAGCTTAGATTCAGTCAAGGACTGAATATGACCAGTTTAGCTTTAAAGGAGGACGGCAGTGCAATTACTTTATGGCCACAGGCAGCAGTGGTGATAGGTTACTGAGGAGATGACTTGACTTTTTCCTTCACACTCTCCCTTCACTGGGCTCTCAGTGAACTGCCTGTGGTCTGGTGATAAAGCCAAAAGAGAAGTGGGCAGGAGCAAACCAGGAAGAGGGGAGAGAAGTGCAGAGAGCATGCTCAGAGAAGAAGGGGCAGGAGCTGTGCAGGTCAAAAGCACTCCAGGCTATGAACTGCAAAGGTCCCTAAGGTTCACACAAAGAAGGCAGGCAAATTTTGAGCACCTATTGATGTACAAGGCCTTACGCTGTCATTTGGGGAGGAGAGAGGATGCAAAATGCTAAAAGCAGCAAGGTCAAGCTTGTTAAAATGTAGCTGAATGAGCAGTCAACAAAGAGATGAAAAAGCACAGGGCTTTATTCAGAAATAATAAGCAGTTAAGTGTGAAGTCAGAGGAAATGAAGGTGAGTTGGGGTGGATAAGGCTAGAGAGAGGGGCTAAACCAGGCTGTGCAGGACTTGAACTCGGGCTGAAGGATCTGAACTTTATTCTGTAGGCAACAGGAAATGATGCAACAGTCAAGTTCACATACGACATAGTAAGGTATGAAAAAAAGTTATGTTCTCGGAGATCCCTAAGGGAGAAAGACACTTAGGGTAGGAAAACTCATCACTCTACTAGTTCCGGTAAAAGGATAACAACATGAACTACGGGGATTAATTTTCTTTTTTAATTTTCAAAAGATTTTAAAATTGCAGATAAAGAATGCACAGAATTTGGTTATTAGACATAGAGCGGAGGGAAGAGTCAAGGATGACCAAGGCTTTTAGTGACTGCATCAACAGAAAAGAAACTAGAAGGAAGGGAGGAGTAAAGCAGAAAATGAATGGAGCCATTTGGAAGAAAACAGCCGAGACAGGTCCTCAAGAGGGCAGCCAGTCTCTAAACTCCTGGAGGTGAGAAGCTGCAATTCCTGAATGTGTTTCCCAAATAAAGCACCCCGAAATAATTCAGCATTCCTTAAGTGACGTGTAACCTAGGAGGCAAACACTCCTTCTCAATTTAGAGATGGAAGAAAGTCAAGAGACATGTCTAATATTGTTTTTATTTTAATTGATTTTTTCATAGAGAGAGACAGACATACAGACAGGAAGAGAGGGAGGGAGGGGAAAGAGGGAGGGAGGAGAGAGAGGGAGAAGCATCAACTTGTAGTTGCTTCACTTCAGTTGTTCATTGATTACTTTTCCTACATGCCTTGATGGGGGTTCAAGCCAGCGACCTCTGGACTCATGCCAGTGACCCTGGGGTCATGTTGATGATCCCGTGTGCTCAAGCCGACGACATTGGGGTTTCAAACCTGGAATCTTAGGGTTTCAGGTTGACGCACTAATCACTGCACCACCACTGGTCAGGCTAGAAATATGTCTAATATATTGTACCGAGGTGCAATAAAGAAATTAAAAATAAAAATATTCAGGTCACTCAGACACACACTTTGTTCAAATCCTCATCATTCATACTCGCTACCTTTTGTTCACATATGCATTTACTAGAAGAGCCAACAAATCTGTTATAGCAGAGAAAGCACGCAAGTCAGCTAGGCTGTGTTTCCAACACTGCCTTTCCTCTAAGAAATACTGATGTCTCCTTCTTCCTGACCTTTCCGTCCCTGAGAATTTTTCTGTGCAAAGCTCCACTTCTAACTGAACATTTGTGGGTCACCTCACTTGCTCTGGATTCCTACTGTGGAATTCCAAAACAAACTGTTTATTGAAGGAAGTCTTCAGGGATTTCTCTAGTTCTAGAAACAAACACAAGGTTAAATGGGACAAAGAGGGAAAATGGAGAGGGGAACAACAAAAGGAGGAAGAAAAGTGAACTCAGTTCTCTTTTGTTTAAAGAAACAAAGTGATTCAAATTAATTTGCTTAGCTGCCTGCAGCCTCACCACAAGGATGGAGGTGATGGGTGGTGGTTCTACCAGTGGGATAACCGTCTAAGAAAATTCATTTCCTCCATGTTAAAGGGATGTTAGTCACAAATACTTTACTTATTGAGAGAGAGAGATTGAGACAGACAGACAGATTCAGGGTTTATTTTCCAACTCTCTGGCTTCTACCCTGATAATCTAGGTTACCCTTTATGTTACCCTAAGATAAAAATAGCATCCATTTCCTTTCTCGAGCCAGGCAGACTTTAAGCTTTGTTTCCTAGGTCCAGGGGAAAAAATACTCACAGCACATCTCATTCTAAATGTGAGTTACTACAAAGCTGCCTCATTCTGAATCAACCATGGAATAAGAAAACCACTTCAAAAGACCAGAATTTGTTATTACCACTTCGATAAATCAGCCCAGAATTGGCCCGGTGGGACTTCTGAGTGGGTTTCCTTTCTAGTGCATAGCTCAGAATCCTCCAGAACACAGCTCCAGGTCTCTCTGCATGTGCCCTGGGTGAAATGCAGGTGAACATCTTATAAAATGACATGGATATACCAAGCCATATGCAGGATCCCCCAGGGGTTTTCTGGACAAGAGCACTTTCAGTTGCTAGGCAGAAGTAAGGAGGCATTTCTCCTTCTGTCTTTTTAAGAAAAAGCAACACAAAGAAGAGCAGTTAAATAGGTGAAGAGGCAGGAGCCCTTCCCTACAATTGCTATTTGTCTGAGACCAGTGCAAGGTCTTAGCAGCTGAAGAGACCAAGAGAATCAGACGAACAGGCTGCCACTCAGCGGGAAGCATTACAGCTGCCTTCAGCCTCACAACTTAGCTCAAAGACACCAGTCTGAACCTGAAGACATGACTCCAATCTAAAACTAGCTGCACTTCACTGTTCTACCACAATCCCTACCACGCCTGCCCTGAAACCCTGAATTAAGCAGAGACCAAAGAAAGAAATAGACAATTTGGAGAGAAGCATCAAAGTGAGACCTTTTGTTTCTCTACCAAGGCAAAGGTGAGGAGTAAAGACCAGATTCACCTAGCCCACCCCAAACCTAGTTCATTAAGGTGCCCTTACTCTTGACTCACCCTACAAAGACTACCTCCTGCTGGGCCGACCCTGGACTGCTGGATCTCTCTCTGTCAGATTGTTAGCTCCTGGGAGGAGCCCTCTTTCTCCTGATGTGCATGACAAATAGCACATCATTTATTTTATTTTATTTTATTCATTTTAGAGAGGAGACACGAGAGAGAGAGAGAGAGAGAGAGAGAGAGAGAGAGAGAGAGAGAGAGAGAAAGGGGGGAGGAGCTGGAAGCATCAACTCCCATATGTGCCTTGACCAGACCAGTGCAGGGTTTTGAACTGGCGACCTCAGTGTTCCCAGGTCGACGTTTTATCCACTGCGCCACCACAGGTCAGGCTAGCACATCATTTTTTAAGCAGCCTTGGGTTGGTTGGTTTCCTAGGCTATCGGGAAATAGACATTTTGATCATATGTTTATAGGAAGAACCAAATCCACCACCTGTTTCCCTTGGGGCCATCCAGAAGAGGCCCAAAGGATTCCTTCCACCCAGTTTAGAAGATGTGACTCTCTGAGGCCAGAGCAACTCTGGAAACACAGCTAACCCAAACAGAACCAGGGGCTTAGTGCCATTTCTTCCCCCTTTTTAACATGAGCAATTTAACATGAACATAAGATAACAACCCCCTCCCCTTTACTATAGATGTTAAGACGGGGACTACATATTCATCTCAAACCAAAACCTTCATAAAAATTCACTACCAGCATGTGGCTAGTTTGTGTGTTTTGTTTTTAAGTAAATGAAAGATGCTGAGATCCCTGTACCATTTATCAGATGGTGCAGATAACTGGCTTCAGAGTTGTGCTGACTTCTCCCTACTTAGGGAATGAAACACTCTAACAGCCCGCTTCTGGTGTGCTGGTAGAGAAGACAGAACCCACCTCTCTGTTGCCATTGGGCCTGTTCTCTGCAGACTGTCCGGATTCTGGCAGCCTCTTTTGAGCAGCAAGGAGAGAATACGTTCTTAATCTCAAGTGGTCCCCTCAACACAGAATGTCATGAAAACTAATGCAACAACTCTCTCAAGATCAGCACTTTGAGTGAGCTGAGACAAACCCATGAAATATGCAAACTATCAGCATCATCAAGTGCTCTGATCACCTCATTTTCTCTCATTTTACAGATTTGTGCAACATGCTCTTCCCTCACCCCTCATAATTTCCAAGCCTTGTAAGAGTCTGTGAAGTGCTGGCCCACACTTCACACAGCTACTTGACAGACTCTAGCAAATGGTTGAGAAAAGGAGCACAAGTGAGTACTTGTCATGCCAAAACTCATGGGTAACTGGAGCCCCATGGGCACACCCAGGAGAAAAAAAACACCGGGGAAAATACAGATCTGCAGGTCCTCCCAAAACACCAGACTGACCCAAATTTCGGCCCTGGGCCTCTCACTCTCCCAAAGACAACCTCCTGCTCCACAATTGGCCTTTTGTGCTACATAACATTATCCACCAAGAATTAGATGGAAAAATCCTAGTCCCTTTCACCTGTAACCTCATCCTGGTCTCCATTCCCAGGGTGGACCGGGCTCTCCTGGACTCCAGCTCTGTGCACAACCCAATCCATCACAGAGGCTGGGGACCGACTAGTGCCAGTCAGCCCCAATACGCACATCATTCCTCACCCAAAGGAAGGTTTTGTCGGGGCGCCTGCACCACCACACAAACCAAACTCAGTACAGAAGAAAATGACCACAGGTTAAGATGTATGAAACTGAGGCTTAGAGAGGGGCAGCGACTGGCCCCAGGTCACACAGCGAGTCAGAAAAAGAGCTTTACTACACAATCCCAGCCTCGGGATTCCAGAATATCCCATTACCACCCGCCCGCCTTCTTCATGCCAGACTAAGAACTAACATCCTAGCTCAGTACTCCAGCCCCAGTGCCCCCGCCTCCGCAGGGGCAGAACTTGATCTTTGCAGCGTGCATCCACCCGCTAAACCGCAGACCCAGCCCACCTGAGGGCCTGCCCGCCGCCGCTCCCGGCCCAGAGCCCCAGCCCAGCTTCCCACCGCCAGCCGAACCTGCAGAGTCGCGCTCCGGGGTACCGGCGGTGGCGGACATTTCCCTGCTGCTTCCTCAACCTCTTCATCACACCGCCCGCCCCGCCCCGCCCCGCCGTGTAGCTCCGAGAGGACCCGCCCCCGTATGCCACCTCCACCAATCGGCGACCGGTCACCTCAATAGGCACACACTGCCCTAAACATATGGGGACCGCCTCCGCAATCGAGATTTCTCCAATCCCCACAGTCCTTCCCAAGATGGATACCTGCCTCCGCCAATTGTGGCGCAGTCGCACCAGGTGCCTAGGGCCGAATTCCAATCGCTTGGCGAAGGTTCCGGCTCAGTGCACCTGTATCGGCACAGCCACAGGAACCCAGGGTCCGGAGTCGCAGGGTCCAATCCTGTGGCAGGAAGAAGAAGGGAATACTGAGTTACGGGCTTGAGAGCCGGCTGCTGCTCTGCATGATTATAGACCCTGATTAGATCGCTCAACCTCTCTGTAGAGCCTCTAAGCCTGTTTCGTTTCCCTTATGCAGAGTGGGTCCAAGATTCAAATGTAATAATAAACGTGCAACCAAAAGTGCCCTTCCAAGGTAGACCCGTGCCATTCCTCCAACCTGATGGTAACTGTGTGCCAAGGTCTATGCCTCGTAGGTATGTTACCTCATTAATCTGCACAACAAACTTTAACAGGTAGGGAACTATTATCCCATAGCAACTGAACTCGGAGTGGTGATGTCTAAGGTCACAGAGTGAGAGGCAGAGTGGGAACTCAAACAGATGTCAGTACTAGGGAGTAGTTAGGATGCTTTAGCTACCCATAATCTCCATCAGCAACTCGCAAGCCACTCCAAATAAACCTACACTCTCTCATCTCTCTCTTCCTGCCTGTCTGTCCCTATCTCTCTCTGTCTGTCCCTATCTCCCTGTCTGTCTCTGTCACCAAAACAAACAAACAAGCAAACAAAAATCACCACACTCTAAAAGAAGTGTGCTTGCTATGAAATACTCCTTCAGGACAAGTCCTCTGGTATCCCCTTCCAGATCACCTTCCCTCCTTCTTAGCAATTCTTGAATCTCCTCTGTCTCTCACTCAGATCCAGGTCTGTCTGGCTTCAAAATATTTGCTGTTACTTCCTATGCTATCCCGCCTGCTTCCCTTGTAGCACCACACGAACCTGGCTGAATAGAGATGGATTTGCAAGGGCATCATAAATGAGATTTGGGTCCCAGTCCCGATGATAGCACTGCTAGACACAACTTTTAAATTATTTTTCAGCATTAAATACTGTTAACCTATACCGAGCCTCATCTGATCCTCATAAAACTATTGGCGTAGTAGGTAAGGCAAGTTTGTATTTCCATTGTACAAATAATGAAGCCAAGGCTTGAAGAAATGTACTATTCACGTTCACAACTAGGAAGTGGCAGAGCTGGAGTCCAAACTATCTCTGAACTCCGTGGGCTTTGGAGTTAGAACTGCAGTTCCAAGTCCTATTACTTCTATTGATGATTAATCTTGGGTAAGTTATTTACTTTCTCTTTATCAGTTAATTCATCTCTATAACAGAATATCTATGGTCTTTAGTATTGCTCAAACACTGAACAGGAGAACATGTTTGTTATACGATGTCTAGGTGTCTAGAAAAATGTCTGGCATATAGTAGATGCTTAATTAATGTTAGCTAATTCTTTTCTCTAACTGGTCTTGTGACCAAGGTGTTTCCACTCCCTGGTCTTTTTTGCTGCACATTATCCACTGAGGCCTGGGTAGAAAAAGCCTAGTTACTTTCACCTATAACCTTATTCTAGACTTCAGTCCCTTGATCTGTAAGATGCAAGAGTTGGGCTGTCAGCTCTGAGAGTTCCCTCTCACTCAGGACCCACTAACAACTGCTCATGAAGTTCAGTTATTACAGTTTCCCTGCTGATTACCCCAGAAGGAAAAGCAGGTAAAAGGATTGACAGTCAGATACCTAAGCCTAAAAGAGGGAAGTCATCCTCGACTCCTCTCCTTCATTCTCACAGCCAGGTACCTCTGTTCATCCATTCAACACATTTATTAAGTGCCTACCTGATGCCAGGCACTGTTGTGAGCCTGGGGCTAAAGTGGTGAACAGTTTGTACATACCCAGACTCATTGCCCACATGGCGCCTTCATTTTCATCTGCTTGATTTCTCCAGTCCGTCTTCTCTTCCCCATCACCATCACCAGGCCCTGGGCCAAAACTCTTATTTTTTTTAAGATTTTATGTATTGGTTAGAGAGAGAAAGGCAGAGGGAGCAGAAGGAAGCATTAACTTGTAGTTGCTTCTCATAGGTCCTCTGGCAGCCTCAGCGTTCCAGGTTGATGCCTAATCCACTGTGCCACCACAGGTCAGGCTTTTTTTTCCCTTTAATTTTTTTTAAGTACAATACATTATTTTTTCCTTTATTTTAAGAAAAGATTTTACTTAGCAATTTTACTTTTTTTTTTAAGTGAGAGGAGGGGAGATAGAGAGATACACTCCCACATGCTCCCTGACCAGGATCCACCCAGCAACCCCTGCATTAGGCCGATGCTTAAATCAACGAAGCTATCCTCAGCACCCAGGGCCAATGTTCAAACCAATCAAGCCACTGGCTATGAGAAGGAAAGAGAGAGAGGAGGGGGGAAAGGAGGAGAAGACAAGCAGATGGTTGTTTTCATGTGTGCCCTGAACAAGGATCAAACCTGGGACATCCACACATGGGGCCAACACTCTATCCAGTGAGCCAACTGACCAGGGCCTTTATTTGTTGATTTTAGAGAGAGGAAAGGGGGAAGGGTGGGAAGCATCAACACGTAGTAATTGCTTCTCATATGTGCCTTGACCGGGCAAGCCCAGGGTTTGGAACCAGTTACCTCAGCGTTCCAGGTCAACACTTTATTCACTGTGCCACCACAGGTCAGGCCAAGCCTCATATTTTTAATGCCTGAGCATTGCAACACATTCCCATTGATCTTTCTGATCTGGGCTCTCTTCTTCTGCATCAGCTGCCAAAGGAACTTTTCTAACATGCAAATCCTAGGATTAAAACCCCTACAGCTCCCCACACGCTATAAAGCGAAATCCAAGCTCTTTGCTGGTTATTTAAGATCCTTCATAAGCTGCCTCTACTGGCTTCTCCTGATTTAGCTCTTTTCATACCCTCCTTCCACCAAATGACCCGCTCTTCCCTCCAACTGCCCTTCTTTCCTTGTTGCCTGCCTGGAAAAAACTTATTCATCCTCTAAGATTCAGTTTAAACATCACCTCCTCCACAAAGTCTTCCCTGAGTACAGGGTGGCATGAGTTTAGGAAGCATTAGAGCCAAACTCAAGAGCTCAGATTCTGGAGGAGACTTTCTAATCCTGTCTAATCCTGGCTCTGTAGTTTCCTAGCAATGTACTCACGCAAGGCACTTACCCCTCTGAGCCTTGGTGTCCTCATTTGTAAAAGGGAGACATTGATAATACCTGCTTTGTCAGGTTGTAGTAAAGAAAATGAGACAATGTGTGAAAAGCTCTTAGAACAGTGTCTAACACACAAGTCAACAGTGAACGTTAGCTAAGTCATGAGCCCTCTTGTATGGAAGGAGGAAATACTGAGCTCCTACTATGTGCTGAGCACTTTCACATGTATTGTCTAATTAATTCTCACAGCTCCACGAGGAAGATAATCTTTTACATGTAGAAGTCTACAAAACCAAGGTTCAGCCTGACCAGGCGGTGGCGCAGTGGATGGAGCGTCAGACTGGGATGAGGAAGACCCAGGTTCGAGACCCCGAGGTCGCCAGCTTGAGCGTGGGACCATCTGGCTTGAGCAGAAGCTCACCAGCTTGGACCCAAGGTCGCTGGCTCCAGCAAGGGGTTGCTCAGTCTGCTGAAGGCCCACGGTTAAGGCACATGTGAGAAAGCAATCAATGAACAACTAAGGTGTCGCAATGGCAATGAAAAACTAATAATTGATGCTTCTCATCTCTCTCCATTCCTGTCTGTCTGTCCCTATCTATCCCTCTCTCTGACTCTCTCTCTGTCCCTGTAAGAAATAAATAAATAAAACAACCAGGGATCAGAGACTTTTGGTTTGCCCAAAGTCACACAGCTAGGGACCAGCAAAGATAGGTTTCAAATGCAAGGGACTGTGTAGCTTCAAAGTCCATGCTCTTTGCTCTTATTTCTATTATTGCCTCTGCTACAAATACTAATTATAAAGTAAGTTATCCTTATTAGTTGAAGGTTTGGGGATAAACTTCCCCTGCTTATAGAATAAACTTTAAACCCTTTAACCAGGTATTCAGGGCTCTGTGACTGTGTTTCTCTTCCCTCCACACCTCAGTTTGCATCCAAACCCAGTCCCCTTCCTGGCACACACCCTGGATTTTCATGCTCCATAGTAAGACCATAATAGAAGGGAAGCCCTTCCCCCATTCCCCGCAGAGACAAGATGTTAGCCTAAAAGGAAACAAGTAATAGTGTTGGGTGAACACCTAAGCCCCAGCACCTGGTGGCTCAAATTTGCATGCTCTGTGGCTGAGCCTTTGCTCCTTACACACTCTCCTTTACAAATCTGCCTGGCTGATTTCCTGGTCTAAACAAATTCTGCCCTAGAAGCCAATAACCTCTCACTGCAGGATCTTTTCTCAGCTGCAGTGAGGGACAGAGCAGGATTCAAGGGCAGGAGGGCTCATATGTCAGACTTCGCTTGGCCCTAGCTGTGGCTGGCAGAGAGAGGAAAAATGGGCCCTAGAAGCTGTTGACCCTGCCAAGTTGTAAAGAATTCTGCATCAGAATCACAGTCCACCTTCTGCAGCCTTACCCAAAGCCAGGAGTACAAAGCAGAGGCTGGAGTTAAAAGTCAGATCCAGAAACAGGAATTTAAAAAGCAAACACCATGGTTGGCTGGGGGCACTGTGGCCACAGGACAGCAGCTTTGAGGGGGCACAGAAACTGGAGTGTGAGTTTAGAGGTGGAAAGTCAACTGGTAGTGTGTAGGTCAGTGCCAGCCAACCAACCGCCCAAGGGAGCCTGGGTTCTTACCTACCTGGACAGGCCCTGGCAACTTCCTGCAGGAACATCCTGGTGTGTGAACCAAAGGGCAGTTGGAATATGAGCCTGAGTTCCACTGTGTCCAGCTGGACAGTCACATCTGAGCCTGAGCAGAGGAGGCCGGAAATGAGCACTTGAGCTTCAGGAGCTAAAGATGGGTGCATTTTCTCCCCCCACCCCAAATGAGAGGAGGGGAGATAGACAGATTCCTGCATGTGCCCCAACCAGGATCCACCTGGCAACACTCCCAGCAACCCTTGTCTGGGGCCAATGCTCTGCCCGTCTGGGGCCACTCACAACCGAGCTATTTTTAGTGCCTGTGGCAGAGGCTCCACGGAGCCATCCTCAGCACCCAGGGCTGATGCACTCAAACCCATTGAGCCATGGCTGCAGGAGCAGAAGAGAGAGAGAAGGGGGAGGGTGGAGAAGCAGACAGTCACTTCTCCTATGTGCCCGGACCAGGAATCGAACCTGGGACATCCACACGCTGGGCCGATGCTCTACCACTGAGCCAACCGGCCAGGGCCAGGATGGGTGCATCTTAAGGCTAGAGTTCCCAGAATGGGGAATCAGCAGTCCAAGATCCCAAAGTCTCTTCGACCTTTAAGTAATTCACAAAAGGTTGCTGCTGTAGCAGTAAGGGAACTCTTCATATCCTCAGCTCCAAAATAACATCATCCCTACTCTTCAGAGGGTATGGACCAAGGCTCTAAAAAGTCATTGAGCCTTGCCTGGCCAGGAGGTGGCGCAGTGGATAGAGCGTTGGACTGGGATGCAGAAGACCCAGGTTCGAGACCCCGAGCTTGCCAGCTTGAGTGTGGGCCCATCTGGCTTGAGCAAAAAGCTCGTCAGCTTGGACCCAGGGTTGCTGGCTCCAGCAAGGGGTTGCTTGGTCTGCTGAAGGCCCGCGGTCAGGGCACGTGTGAGAAGGCAATCAATGAGCAGCTGTGTCATCGCAACGGCAACGAAAACTAATGATTGATGCTTCTCATCTCTCTCCGTTCCTGTCTGTCCCTATCTATCCCTTTCTCTGACTCTCTCTCTGTCCCTGTAAAAAAAAAAAAAAAAGTCATTGAGCCTTGCCACAGCTGTATTACACGAAACTGGAAGAGACAAGTTCTCTGACCTGCAGTCTGTCCTCCAGCAGTTGAATGAAAAGTCCAGAGGCAGACAAGAGGGGCTGTCCATCAGCCAGTCTACCCAGCTGCACCAGGCACGTAATAGGCACTGGGAATATTATGAAGAAAACAGTAGTGGCTTATCTTCAGGGAACTAAACTGTGGGTGTTTCCTTGTTCATAGCAAACCCCAGCCCTGAAAGTCACATGGGGTGTACCCCAAAACATGTGCTGAACTAATAAGTAAGTAGGAACAATCTAGAAGAGTGATCAAGAGTATGGGCTCTAGAGTCTGGATTCTGAGTTTGAGTCTTTGTTCTACTAGTTACTAAATTACTTAATTTCTCTGGGCCTCAGTTACCTGATCCATAAAATGGGGATGAAAACTGATAACCTCATAGGTGTGTATGTAAAGCTCTTAGCATAGTGCTTAGCATAGTGCCTGGCACATGGTAATCATTGATTAAATATTTATTTTTATTGTTATTGCTACTACTACTGTCTGGCAAAGATAGACATTAAATAGTCACTACAGCCTGACCAGGCGGTGGCGCAGTGGATAGAGCGTCAGACTGGGTTGCGGAAGACCCAGGTTCAAGACCCCGAGCTCGCCAGCTTGAGCACGGGCCCATCTGGCTTGAGCAAAAGCTCATCAGCTTGGACCCAAGGTCGCTGGCTCCAGCAAGGGGTTGCTCGGTCTGCTGAAGGCCCCGCGGTCAAGGCACATGTGAGAAAGCAATCAATGAACAACTAAGGTGTTGTGACGGCAATGAAAAACTAATAATTGATGCTTCTCACCTCTCTCTGTTCCTGTCTGTCTGTCCCTATCTATCCCTCTCTCTGACTCTCTCTCTGTCCCTGTAAAAAAAAAAAAAAGTCACTACAGATAATTAAGTCACTGGAGTGACAGAGAGCTGGAGGAGGAAAAGGAATGTACATCAGTGAGATATAATTTCAGAAGTTCAACAAAGGCTTTTTGGAAAAAGTAAAGTATGAACTGAAACCCTGAAGGGTGAGTGGCTAAGTCAGGAAGGTGGGACGGCTTTCAGAAAGAGGGAACAACATGTGCAGGGCTCTGTGCTGGGAACCTGTGATGTTTGAAGAGATAGAAGCAATCCAGAGGATTCCAAGCCCAGCAAGCAAGGAAATGAGGGATAGGAATTAAGGTCCAGAGGTGGGCATGGCTGCTCCTTGCTACAGTAAGGCTACCAGAGGGTGCTCTTACTTCACCCCCAGACCTTGTTCCCACCTGGGAGCCAGACTGAAGGGACCACTCACCAAGAATGTAGAGTTCACCATCTGAGGAAACTGTGGGAAGGAAACAAAAAGGCCCTTAGCAATTGAGCACCCCAGCACCAGGGTCCTCCTAGTGCCCCACCCCCAACAAGGGCAGAAATGAGCCCAGAAGAGTGAGACTCATACCACCCAGCCCCCTGTGGCACCTTCTTCCAGTGTAAAATCCTGCGAGAGTGGCACTATCTGGTCCAAAGAGACATCGTCCCCAGTGATGGCCATCCTCCGGTGTGTATACAGGAAGAGACTAAGGGCAGGAAGTAGAAGTGAGGACAGAGCCCGATGGCCATCCCTCAGGCCCATATGGCTGTGCTGGTGGTGGCCAGCTATGCACAATCCTCATGCCCTCTCTATCCGCAGTACCTATTAGAGACCGCAATTTATTGATAGGTCATCCAAGTTGAACTTGTCTCACTTAGGGGAGCTCATGCTTTGTTAGTAAAACACATGCTTGATCTGTGCAACCTTAGCCACCTCCTTTCCATCCCTGAACCTCAGTTTCTCAATCTGTAAAGTGACGGTGGTGGATTAGAAAATGTCTAAGGCGCCTTCCTCCCAGCTCTGAGACCCTGAGGTTCACTTGCTGGTGATCAGACCTTTGACAAGAATCAATATTCTCTTTGTGTATAATGTGTGGGTGTTACTGAGCATTTTCTTTCTTTTTTTTTTTTTTTAAGATTTTATTTATTCATTTTAAAGAGAAGAGGGAGAGAGAGAGAGAAAAAGGGGGAGGAGCAGGAAGCATCAACTTCCATATGTGCCCTGACCAGGCAAGCCCAGGGTTTTGAACCGGCGACCTCAGCATCCCAGGTTGATGCTTTATCCACTGCGCCACACAGGTCAGGACTTACTGAGCATTTTCTATGTGCTGCAGCATGTTTTAGACACTTTGCATATAATAACTCATTTTAATCTGAATAAACAGGTACAGAGTTGCCTGACCTGTGGTGGCGCAGTGGATAAAGCGTCGACCTGGGAACACTGAGGTCACCAGTTCAAAACCCTGCACTGGCCTGGTCAAGGCACATATGGGAGTTGATGCTTCCAGCTCCTCCCCCCTTTCTCTCTCTCTCTCTCTCTCTCACTCTGTGTCTCCTCTCTAACATGAATAAATAAAAAAAAGAAATTAAAAAAATTTAAAAAAAACAGGTATGGAGGAGTAAAACACCTTGTTCTAGACTGTGTGGCTTGGAAGTAACAGCCTGGATTTGAACCAGGGATTCCAAGAGACTGAAGATCTGGGCCAATATGTTAAAGTGCCTCTTCTCTAGAAGCTTCCTCATCAAATGTTGGGGATTATATGAGCTAATACACATGAAGGGTTTAGAATAGAATATTCCAAATTACTATCATAATTATATACTGCTCACAAAAATTAGGGGGTATTTCAAAATGAATATGAAGCAATAAAAAAAAGAAGCATTTAATTTTTTGTTGTTGTTGTTAAACAAGAACACCAAAAAAGCAAATGACAAGTCAAAGAAAGTTGTTTTTATTATGCAAATGAGATGCAAAACCAACTTTTATTTCATTGGTGAAAATGCACCATACAAAAGGCTGAAAGTGCCTGACCTGTGGTGGCGCAGTGGATAAAGCGTCGACCTGGGAACACTGAGTTCGCCAGTTCAAAACCCTGCACTGGTCTGGTCAAGGCACATATGGGAGTCGATGCTTCCAGCTCCTCCTCTCTTTCTCTCTTTCTCTCTCTCTAAATCTGTGTCTCCTCTCTATAATGAATAAAAGAAATAAAAAAAGATTAAAAAAAAAAAGACTGAAAGTACTGGAGTATCTGCGCATTCCCTGATCCCCTAATTTTTGGGAGCAGTGTAATTATTTTATTAGAAGACTCAGACTGCCCCAGAGGAATGAAGTCCCACTGGAGGGTACCCATGAAGACCGACCCTATAGCCCAGACAGGCAAGGGCCAAACCCCTCACTCACGCATGTTCTTGGCCTCCACGTTCCAGGCGGTGACGCACAAGCCCCAGGAGTCGGCTCTGCCTGCTGTCCCCCTCACACAACATACCTTGCACTGCCTGCTGCTCAGGGTCAAGGGAAACCAAACATAGGAGGCCAGGGCTCTCCCAACCCAGCCTGCCCCACCTTCCTTGCTTTTCCCTTTGCCACACAGATTCACTGTATGACCTTGGGTAAATTGCTCCACCTCTCTGAACCTCCCCATCTGTGAAGTGGGGATAATAAACCCCTACTTCACAGGGGGTTAAGAGGGGGTTAGGAGTACGTCCAGTACAGAGCAAGTTCTTAGTGATTACTGTTTTCTTTCTCCCCTGATGGCTCAGAGCGAGGGAAAAGAACAGACAGACACACAGACGCCTTCCATTCCTCTTCCCAAGGCCAGGCAGGCTCTGGGGCTGTGAGCTCAGCACTGGAAGGATATGATGATGCAGTACTCCCCCTCGGCCAGGGTCTCCTGGATGGCCACAGACTGGTCCATGCTGGCCCCTGCTGAGAAGACACACCCTGGGGGTGTAGATGGGGGGCTCATTTAGTCGACAAGTTAGCCAGGAGGTGGAGGGGCTCTTGTGCAGTGAGAAGGCAGAGAAGGCCTGATTGTCCTCCTCCCTAGGATGGGCCTTGTAAAGTTTTAAGGAGAGGGGTTGTCTCTTTGTCCCATGTGGGATGTACAATTTGTTGTACCTCCCTTTGTCTGGGAGGGTGTCCAATTGTTCCTGAGGGGGGCCCAGTCTACTTGTGGGTGCCTGGTCCCATCAATGGAGAGGAGGACACGGACCCATTGCTCTTGGGACAGGGCTCTGCCTCCCTTTTGGAGAGCTGTAT
The DNA here is from genome assembly GCA_037038555.1 of Rhynchonycteris naso. Taxonomy (NCBI): domain Eukaryota; kingdom Metazoa; phylum Chordata; class Mammalia; order Chiroptera; family Emballonuridae; genus Rhynchonycteris; species Rhynchonycteris naso. Next base: position 208,986,382 of record CM072997.1, on the reverse strand, counting down.
TAGTCCTGCTGGCTCCACTTTGGAAGGTGTCAGTGGTGTGTCTGCATGGGGTCGGGAATAGCATCCTGTTAATCTCCAGAAGGAGGGTCTCATCCTGGACAAGGACCCCAGTACTGTTACTTTTTCTTTGGAGACAGGAAAAGGGTCCCATTGCTCCTTGGCCCTCACTCCCGCCCAGTAGGCCCATTGCATCAGCCAGGGAGGTGTCCGGTTCTGGCAGCACAGGACAGGGGTCTCAGCCCTCAGCTTGCCCACCACCTCCTGCCCAGTTCTGCCCTGGTTTCCCTGCTCCCAGCCCGCTGTCATTGCCCCCTACCTCCTGAGCTGTCACCTCTGGGTGTGTGGGACGCCACGGCCCCGGACCCGCCAGTGACTACATTTCCCAGCAGCCCTAGCGCACATAATGGTAACTAGCGTGCAAGTCCCAGCATGCCTACATCAATCATGAGGGTCTCCCCACCCCTATTAACCCCTTAGGTCCTGGGGTGCGGTGGGATCCCTACTCAGGAAAGGTTTTCCTAGTAAATGTCCTAACCTCCACCCCTAAGTTGTGGGGTCAGATTTCCCCACCCAGGCCTGGAGGGAAAATGGTCCCGGGTGCTTAAGAGAAAAAATGATGCAAAAAGAAAGAAAGAAAACAATGCGTTTTTATTTTCTCCTCAATTCTGTTCTCAACTCCTCTCATTCAGGTGGGCCAGCTCAGACCTCCACGGGAGCGCCTCCCCAAATAACGCCCCTGTCCCAGCTTAAAGGAGAACAACACCGTGAAGAGCCATCCCCGCCACCCCCCACCCCGCCAACCCTTCCCATCCCCCACCCCATCACACCCCTGTTTCCAGCTGGGGATGCTGAGGCTCAGAGAAGTTGTGCCATTTTGCCAAGGGCCTGCAGCTAGCCAGTGGCAAAACTGGGCCTCAGCCGATAATCTGACCCCAACTTCTGTACGGTCGTCGACACTGCCTCACGTTGCTCTGTTTCCTCCCTTTGCTTCAAGTGCATGTGTGCGATGTGTGTACAATGTGTGTATGAGGGACAGCACCCTGTCCTGCCTGCCTCTTGGGGCTGTTTGAGGATAATGGACGTGAACCGCTTTGTAAAGGGTGTGACACTCCCTGTGCAGGACTATGCTGAGACCCAGTCCTCTCTCCTCCTCCCCTGGGACAGTGCCTTTGTTGTTCTCGAGCCCCTTCCCTTCATTCACCTGGTCACGTGCACTTGGGCAAGGCCCTTCTTCTCCTTTTGGGCCTCAATTTCCCCATTGAAGATGAGGCAGTTTCTCCAGATGGACAAACAGGGCCAGCTGGGATCAGGAAGGTCAGGACTAGTTTCAGCCTATTAGCCATTTCACTAAGCTATAACCTTGCAGAATACAGAGCTGTGTCTTCTCCTCACCCCCCCCCCCAGCACAGTTGGCCTTCAGAATGTGTTGACTGAATTAGTAAATTAATTAGTGAATTATCCTAACAAATATAAGATAGCCTGCTCTCAAGTTTTGACCTAAACTGAAGGGTCAGTGCTGGGGAAGGGGTGACCACTGTGACTTCTAACCACTGTGACCTCTTCTTTCCCTAAGCTAGGAGTTGCTGCCCTAATGATGAGTCCAACTTTGTATGTGTAAACCTCTTGCAGAAGCAGGTGTCGCCTTCCTAATCTTCTCTTCCTGGAAATATCCACAGCACAAATGGTGCTCAAGTTTATTTGAATTTGATTTCAAAGTCATGTAGGGGATGAGGGAAGGGGGTTGAGTCATAACCTTAGAGATAAAGGGGGTAGAAGTCACTGCAGGAAAGCAGGGGAACCTCATTTCCAGCCAAACTCTTAATGCCAAAGGCTGGGGAGGAGGGCCTGGGAAAAGTGGTTGGGGCCAGGCATGTTTTATAATCCAATCCCTGCAGGACTCTGGGGGCCTCCCACTTCATGGGGGGTCAGGTGGGAAAAAGCAATTGTTCTGTTTTTCCAGATAAACCCCAGCCTCTTCTTACAATTAGGGCTAAGGCTCTGCCCCCTTGGAGGGTACTATGGTCAGGCCTAGGTGCTGGCAGGCAGGAGTGAGAAGCTCGAGCCTAGAACTGTGGACTTGCTAAATCCCTTTCACTAAAGATACAACTATAGGAATCAGAACTGGGGTGGGCCCGTGGGACTTGCCAGGCCTGCAGGGGCTTCCTGGTTGCTGCTCCCTGATTCGGTGGGCCCAGCTAGGGGATCAGGAATGGGAGCAGGGTTGAGTACAGGAGCAGCAGCATGGCCCCAGCCAAGTACCAGCGCGGAGAACTCCTGGTGGCCCCTCCGGGTGCGCGCTTGAAGTGGAGGTTCCCATCCAGCCGGAGGCAGCTGCCTGAAGCCGAGGCTCGGCAGCACTCCTGGGAGCAGAACTGAGCCCCAGTCCCATAACACCTGTGGATCCCGACCACACAGGTCTGGCTGCAACCCGCAGTGTAGCCTGTGCTGGACCGTTTCAGCTGCAAGAAGAGATGGAATCATTCATCCTCCCCTTGCCCCTGTCCACTACTCACAGAAGCAGAAAGTGTTAAGTGGGCCATGGAGGAGTTGAACCTCTCTAGGCCCCTAGCTACCTCCCCATGAGGTCAGCCAGCCAGCCAGTCCCCAGAGAACATATGGGGTGATCAGAAACAAGGGGGCATGTCACGGAGGCTTGGGAAATTCCAGTTGCTGCCCTAGACTAAGCATAATGCAGAGCTGAGAGGGTCAAACATGCTAGAGCCCAGGCAGCCTGGCTACGAGCAGGTTCAGCCCCAGGCAGATTCGGCTGCTGACCTACTCAGTCCAGGCAGAAGGAGAAAGGCTTGCGTTTATGAAGCAGGATAGACTCCAATTCTCTATGGGGCAGGATAGACCCCAACCCTTGAAGCACTCCAGGGGCCCACCTCACAGAAGTCCAAGCCCTCAGGGCACGTGGACACAGCTTTCTGCCTTTTGAAGCATTCACCACCGTGGCAGGAGAAGGTGGCACAGATTTTCTCCTGGAAGAGAAAGTGGAGGGAAGGTTGAAAGGTAGGGCGCTCTCTTGAGATTGGACAGGGAGTGAGTGACAGACTAGAGGTGAGGCTGGAGCTCCATCATGCCTGTTCCACTGGCCCCAGCCACCACGTGCTGTCCATCCCTGCCTCCACCCCCAGAGCGGGCAGGTATGGATGAGACACTCACACTCCTTTTTGGGGCTGGTGGAGTGAGAACCAGCTTTTCCTCTGGGATGATCAGGTGGCCCAGACCTGGGAGCAGAGCACAGTTGTCCAGGGAAGTGCTGTGACACCTCCATTAGGACAGTTCTGCAAAGCCCCAGCCCCCACCCCAATGGAGGGCATCTTGAGTGCGCACAGCCACAACCTGAAACTCCCACCTTTGTGGCTACCCTAGACGAACACAGGAGATTGTTCTGGCTGCTTTGGAGCTTTGGAGGGCAGGGGGCGCTGGCTATGCTGGGCTGGGCTGGGGAAAGGTGGGGGGGGGTTGGGAAGGGGAGTATGGAAATGGGTGGGGCACTGAAGGTAGAAAGCTCAGACCTGGGAAGTTGATGAAGAGGGTAGACCTCAAAGCTAAGGATCAGAGGTTTAGAGATCAGGGTATGGACAGAGGTTGGGTGGTTGGTGGAAACTGAGCTAAGATTTGAGGAACTGTCAAAGGGTGAGGTAGGGTAAGAGCCTCTGAGTCAATGGGGGCACGAGTCAGAGTAAAATGGGAAAAGGGGCTCAGAGCTGCCAGCGGGTGGGACTGCCTCACCCATGGCCAGCTCATCGAGCACCAGGCAGAGTGGGCCACCGCTGCAGCACTGCAGAGAGCAGGGTCCAGGGCTGGGAGCCAAGTTGTTGGCCATCGGGCAAGGGCTGGGACCCGTTTCATTTCCCCCATCACAACCATGGCTGCACCGTGCCATGTACTGGGAAGGGTTGAGTTGAATCAGCTGGATAAAGAGAATGCCGGAGAGCCCAGGAGGATGGCGGTGGAGGGGACACAGTCAGTCCTGGGCTGCAACTCAGACTCCCGCCCACATCAGTGTCTCTCCAGCAAGCGCCTCAGCATCAGCCCGCCTCTCGATGGCCCCTCCCAGCCCCTGAAGCAGCTCCATGTGGTAGCCTCCTGCCAGGGGCCCCGCAGCCACCCCACCCTGCACCTGACAGTGCTGCTCCCCGCGTCCACACTCTGCCACTTGGTTAGAGAACTTTGCCTCCTTGTAACACATGTCCCCGAAGCAGTGGAAGCTGTGGCATATCTGTGGGAGGGTTTGAACACTGTGACCTCATTTTCTTGGGGGGAGCATCTGGGAGGCTCTCTCCTCTTCCATATGCTGCTTACCTGGACAGAAGTGGGGGTCATTTGACTTCTGACCAGGTTCTGGGCTAGAGGTGAGACCATCAGGAGGACTGGTAAGAGGAAAAGAAGAGAGGGGACCACTGCAGGGAGTAATCAGGTCAAGGTTACAGGTCAAAAAGAGGTCATGCAGTGGTTAAGTGGAAAAGGTCATGAGGTCAGGGCAAAGAAGGGGAAGTCCTAGGGTCCAGCAACAGGCATGAGTTAGGGCTGGTCACAGAGTCCAGGAAAGGCTGGGGTCCCTGGGCCAAGGACAGCTACCTCTGAGCAGAGCAGCCCTATGTCTACTATTGGCCAGAGACATCTTCTGTTGAGGTGCTGCAGGAGCCGGAGAGAGTGAGGACCAGTCCTGGGCAGCCCAGGTGAGAGCTGCAAACAGAGTCCATTATTGCACTGTGCAGATGAATAAACAGACTAGAAGCAGGGGACATCAATCTGTAGGGCAAAAGGGGTTCCTGGGGCTGAGCCTGTTTCTCGAAAGTCACACTGTCAGTGACATTGACACAAACACAATAGGGTCTGCAACCTAGTAACAGCCCCTCTGAGAGTGAACGTTGTTAGCATGCAATAGCAGCATCCCAGAGAGACAGAACGAGCAGGTACAGTGACAGGAAGCAGACATCCCACGCCATTGTCACTGATCCGGCCTCATTTGACTCTAACAGTGCTGGAGCTGGGGGGTGAGGTGGAGGTGATGGCTGCCTCAGAACCCAGGGCAGGGAAACCCTGGGTCACAGAGAGAGTCAGGGTCAGAGCTCACCTTGACCAGGTTCTTCAGGGTTCAGACCCCACCCTGTTCCTAAAGCAGGACTGAGCCAAGGCCGGGAGGTAGCTCTCAGGACCCTGGATACTTGGATCCTGGCTCTGCCTTCCCCACTACTTAGGGCCAAACCTGGAAGGGTCTGAAGCCCGGGTGCCGGTGCTTCCATGCAAAGTAGAAAACTGCTGGAGACGAGAGAGTGGAGCTTACTCCTGTCTTCCCACCCAACCCTGGGAGGCTGAGCACAACCCAGCTCCCAGGGCATGGTATGGTAGCCTGCCCTCGTGGCTATAGCCTTCCATCAGTACTTGGATCAGTTTCTCTGATAGCTGAAGCTAGGACCCACTCTGAGCTGGGCCCCTGGAGGCAGTGGTCTTTAATGTGTAACTGTGGCCATGCTCAAGATCCAGGGTGCTGAGGTGAGGCACAGGGCAGGGACCCTTGGCCATCAGGGCCACTTTTTTCTCCACTCTCACCCCTTCTTATCACCAGGAGCCTCAGCCCCTCCACTGTTCCCTCCCTTCCAACACTATGCTCAAGAAGCAGTTCTCATCCAGTCAGTACCCATTCAATGGGACCTCCGTCCCCAAAGGTGAATAGGTTAAGGGAAGAGCCCAAATGTTCTACCCAGGTCCCTGTGTCCTTGTGCAAAGAAGAGCACAGGCCTCCCACACAAGCCCCTCTTCCTCCTCCCTGGTGTGGGTAAATGAGGCTGCAAGGACAGTCTGGGAGTGTGTGTGTGGGAGAGGGGGGGCAGACAGACACACAAGAGAATCAGGAAGCCAACAAAGTCTGGATGGGTATCTCCTAATCTGTATTAGTTCTGGTTCCTTGCCCATCTACTTTAGTGTGTGGCCCCCTCCATGGCTCCAGAGAGTATTCTCAGTATTCCCTGTGCCCCAGGCCCTCCCAGCAGTAGACCTACCTGCACACCTGCAGGTACAGAGGGCAGCGAGCATGTGTGCACGAGTCCAGGAGGCTGCAGTGCAGCCCTCGGAGGGAGGCTGGTGGCTGCCCCTCCTACCTTCCAATCATTTGCCAGCCCTGGGAATTCCCTCTGATGTTACTGCCACTGGGGCCACAGACAAAAGGAGGTACAGCCGATGTCCAGACTGTAGCAGGAGGGAGACAATAAAGCAAACCGGCAACTTGGGCAGACCATAGGACCCCCATTCCAACATTCCACTGGGACGTGCCTTATTTGTGTGGACCAGACACCTGGCAGGCGGAAAGGGCGCTAAGACATCGGAGGGAGGAGAGGGCAGTGTCCCCCTAGAGTCCACATGGAATGGGAGAACTGGCTAATGGTGGAAGGAGTAGTGTGTGGGGACAGGTCACAGGCCCATTCCCACCACAAGAACCTTGAGGTGAAGCTGCTGGCAGACTCAACAGGTGAGGGAGAGGTAGCTATCAACTCAAGGATTTTTTGAAAAAAATGCAGAGGAGGAAAATCTCAGAATTTTGTCAGCCCCTCATTTCCCCAACACACTGGTTACATTTAGGGTATTCCCTTTGTAGAACCTTCCAGCACAAGCTGACCCCATGAGGGGAACGGGAGGAAAATGGAGGAAGGGATGACCAGTCAAGGCTGGACACAGATTTATGTGCTTTCCTTTCAGAGGTGGTAAGTGAGACTTCTCCCTCCAGGGTCAGTCTCTGGGTTCAGCTGCACCAGTCTGGGATCAGTCCTGGGAACAACTGCCCAGATGCTTCCTGCCTGGGCAGGGCGGGGCAGCTTTCCTCCTTAAAGAGAGAGCAGTATCACCTATTCTCAGCAGGAAGCACCCTGGCAGAGGTCAGATGTCTATAGGGGAGATTCTTTTTTTGTTTGTTTTTTAAGGTTTTATTTATTGATTTTAGAAAGAGGTGTGTGTGTGTGTGTGTGTGTGTGTGTGTGTGTGTGAGAGAGAGAGAGAGAGAGAGAGAGAGAGAGAGAGAGAGAGAGAGAGAGAGAAGGGGGTGAGGGAAAGAGCAGGAAGCATCAGCTTGTAGTTGCTTTTCAGGGAATCTTTTTTTTTTTATGTTTTATTTATTTATTTATTTATTTTACAGGGACAGAGAGAGAGTCAGAGAGAGGGATAGATAGGGACAGACAGACAGGAACAGAGAGATGTGAGAAACATCAATCATTAGTTTTTCTTTGCCATTGCGATACCATAGTTGTTCATTGATTGCTTTCTCACATGTGCCTTGACCGCGGGCCTTCAGCAGACCGAGCAACCCCTTGCTGGAGCCAGCGATCTTGGGTCCAAGTTGGCGAGCCTTTGCTCAAGCCAGATGGGCCCATGCTCAAGCTGGCGACCTCGGGGTCTCGAACCTGGGTCTTCCGCATCCCAGTCCGATGCTCTATCCACTGCGCCACTGCCTGGTCAGGTTCAGGGAATCTTTTTTTTTTTTTTTAATTTTTTTTTAAATTCATTTTAGAGAGGAGACACAGAGTGAGAGAGAAAGAGAGAAAGGGGAGAGGAGCTGGAAGCATCAACTCCCATATGTGCCTTGACCGGACCAGTGCAGGGTTTTGAACTGGCGATCTCAGTGTTCCCAGGTCGACGCTTTATCCACTGCGCCACCACAGGTCAGGCTGTAGTTGCTTTTCTTATGTACCCTGACCCAGCAAGCCTGGGGTCTCAAACTGGTGACCTCAGCATTCCAGGTCGACCCTTTAGCTACTGCGCCACCACAGGTCAGGCAATATAAGAGAGATTATTATTATTATTTTAAAATTAATTTATTGTTGATTTTAGTGAACAGGAGAGAGAGAGTGAGAGAGAGAGAGATAGGAACATTGACCTGTTCCTATATGTGCCCTGACCAGGAATGGAACCAGCAACTGTGCTTCTGAATAATGCTCTAACCAACAAAGTTATCCACCAGGTTTAGGGGAGATTCTTATGACTCAGCAATGAAGGATGAACTGAACACCCCTGAACCTCTAAAATTGTGTGCAGAAATATCAATGCATGTGTACTTTCCTAGGGAGAATTTCCATAGTTATCTTTGTATTTTCAAAGGAAGCTAATGATCCTAAAAAAGATGAAGAACTACTTAACTAAACTGAGAAAAAACAACCCTGCAATCTTTCCCCACCCTAAGCAGTGGGCTCAGCTGGAATGCTGATCTTCCCCGTTAGCAGAGCCCCTGAAGTCCAGACTTTGATTCACCTCTGGGGAAAACCACTTTTTTTTTTTTTTACAGGGACAGAGAGAGAGTCAGAGAGAGGGATAGATAGGGACAGACAGACAGGCACGGAGAGAGTTGAGAAGCATCAATCACTAGTTTTTCATTGCCCTTGCGACACCATAGTTGTTCATTGCTTGCTTTCTCACATGTGCCTTGACCGCGGGCCTTCAGCAGACCGAGCCACCCCTTGCTGGAGCCAGCGACCTTGGGTCCAAGCTGGTGAGCTTTTGCTCAAGCCAGATGGGCCCGCGCTCAAGCTGGAGAGCTCGGAGTCTTGAACCCGAGTCTTTGCCGTGAGAGGACAGCCCCAGGTTTCCTCCCAGACCACTCTGGTGCTTAGTTCACAGGATGACTGCAGGTATCGGATCCAGAGTGACAGCAGGACTCCTCAGCACCTGGGCCTGTCTCCCCTCCACGCTGTGAAGAAGAAAAACAGGCTCTTGGGAGATTGCCTGAACCCTGGCGACAGGACAGTTGTATTCCTCGGGAGCTGCTGCTGCTGCTCCATCAGGAAGGCTGGAGTATCGTCTTCTCCCCAGTTCTCATTCTCAAGGCTTGTTTAACCCTTTTCCCAAATGGCAATGTCTCCTTGCATTATGGGCTAGTTTTCGGCATTGTTTCCAGTTGGCTCAATTAGATTTAATTCCCAGTTACTCTGCTTCAGAGGCTCAGACCCTGAAGAGTTTGTCCTGCTGGGATTTTAAGCAGCTGGAGGAGCTCAAGCACAAAGAGCATGTGAGGAGATGCCCAAGGGAGGGGTTGAGCCAGGAAGGAATATACCAAGAGTGAGGTGCCACAGGTGTGGGGTGTGAAATCCTACTACCACGGAGACTACGAGGGTAACAGTGTGAGGGAGAGGGCCAGCTCCAGGTCAGGATGGTTACAAACTGAAGATCTGAGTACTGAGGGCAAAGGAGCCTCAGGAAATCCTGTCCTGGAGCAAGCCCTGGCCTTCAGACAGTGTACTGAGGGGGTAGCCAGTGCCTCCTCGGCTCCCCAGTTCTTTCCATTTGGGATGCCAGATTCCGGTCCTAGGGCAAGGGCCCAACTCCTCCATTCTGGCTCTATGGGCTTGAAGAACAAGAGTACTAGCCATTTCTCAGTCAAGTAGGGATCTTGTAGAAGAAACAGGCAGGATCACCAAGGACTCTCGTTCTGAACTAGCAAGTGGGCACTCACTGCTGGTCTCAGTTCCATCGTAGGCCAAGCTACTGAGGGCTGGGTAAGGGGCTGGCTGCGAGCCCATTCCAAAACAGCCCAATCCCTTAGGCAAATAAAAAAGAAAACCTTGCCTTACAAGGTGATGGTGCAGTGGATAGAGCGTCGGACTGGGATGTGGAGGACCCAGGTTTGAGACCCTGAGGTTGCCAGCTTCAGCACGGGCTCACCAGCTTGAGTGTGGGTCGCTGGCTTGAGCAAGGGGTCACTTGCTCTGCTGGAGCCCCCAGGTCAAGGCACATATGAGAAAGCAATCAATGAACAACTAAGGAGCCACAATGAACAATTGATGTTTCTCGTCTCTCTCCTTCCTGTCTGTCCCTCTCTGTCTGTCACAAAACAAAACTTAGTGCTAACAACCTAGTCCTTAGTACAGGCCCTGGCTCACCCTTCCCTAGCATGTGAATGAAGAACTGACTCAATAATGGTGGGGGGCCTGACCAGGTGGTGGTGCAGTGGATAGAGCGTCGGACTGGGATGCGGAGGACCCGGGTTCGAGATCCCGAGCTCTCCAGCTGGAGCGAGGGTCCCTCTGGCTTGAGCAAAAGCTCGCCAGCTTGGACCCAAGGTCGCTGGCTCCAGCAGGGGGTTGCTCAGTCTGCTGAAGGCCCACTGTCAAGGCACATGTGAGAAAGCAATCAATGAACAACTATGGTGTCGTGAGGGCAACGAGAAACTAATGATTGATGCTTCTCACCTATCTCCGTTTCTGTCTGTCTGTCCCTATCTATCCCTCTCTCTGACTCTCTCTCTGTCCTTGGGAAAAAAATAAAAATAAAAAATAATGGTGGGGGTTGCCCTGGGGGGATGCTCATGGAGGAAATGGGGAAAGAGGCTGGGCTTAACATAATATTTGTAATCTAACAGGTGCTCATTAAATCTTAGTTGCTAGTGAAGTTGATGAGAAAGTGGTAGAGACGTGTTAAGAAGAAAAGGATTGATTCCATAATCCAGGGCTTCAGAATAAGACACATTCAGAACAAGAGCTGGTTTTGTTTTCTGACAACCTCTTTTAATATAAAACACAGATAAAACACATCTCAACCCTTCAATCTGCCAGCATGCCTTGTCTCTACAAGATGCATGCTAGACCGTAAGAGTATGTAGCAAAGAGTCTTTAGGAGCACTTGGTTGAGAGAATAGAAAAAGCAGATCTCAGGGAGGCTTGAGCAAGCCCAAAGCTGAAATACACTCCTGGACACTAGAGCAGTCCTTGTCTTTTCAGATCTTCGTATGTCTTCTTATTCACAACATTCCCACTGGAGTCTTCATACTCTTCCTAAAAAAGAAAGGATACACTGTTAGCTAGGCCTCCAGGGAGACACCCTGGCCTGATTTCATGGCATTCATCTGAGACAGCCATTCTCAGTGGGGGTTCTGGAAGAGAATTAAGGCCCACCCTGGCCTAAGGCATCCACTGTGTGTAATGAGCTAACTCCTCTCCTAGGTATCGAGAACGGGACTACTTGTAACCCAACCTTGAGGTTTATGAGAAAAACCACTCATTCAAGGTACTACCTGTGTTTATGATGAGGAGCCCTGGCTGAGAAAGGCAGACATAAAACAACAATTCCAATGGTTCCCAAGAACCCAAGGTTTCTGCCCAAGTGGCCTGCAGACAGGAAGGTGAAAGGAGGCCAGGAGGCTGCTTCCTCACTTCCAGAGCGGTTCTGCTTTATCTGCCTTTACACATTAGAGTTGTACGTGATGATGTGAAAAGACCACTGCTACTAGAAAAGGAATACTGAAAACCACTGACCCAAGAAAGTTGGAACATACATGTCACCCTCACCTCTAAAATCTGCTGTTTGGGATGACTATCTCAAGATCAAAAAGGACGCCTCCCTCCCACGAGAGGACTATCTTTCATTAGATGCTGTCCTCAAAGGAGATATAATGTAGGATGTGGGCTCTCAACTTCTTAGCTTATGAACCGCATGGCAGGACCAGACATTGGCTACTCCTGCTTGCCACTTCAGAATTTCAGTGGGAGAATATACCTGTCTTAAGATACAGACTTTAAGTTGACATTTAATATCACAAATCAATCAGGCTTACACATCCAGAGCCAATTGTCACATTAAACGCTACACTGCAGTGAACAGGGACCATTTTCACCTCCCCTCTCCATGGTGAGGGGCGCCGTCATTGGACGCCATTCCCCACGGCTTGTTAGCACCCACCTCCGTGTCTGGCTGCCATCGTTCTGATGCTTTCTGCAGTTTCAGCTTGGCCCACACTGCGGGTGAGAAATGAGCAGACTCAGCATCCACTGGCTCCACAGCGCTATACCCCCCATTAGGACGCCCCCAGATGACTCTGCTCTTGAAGCTTTTGTTTGCCCCAAACTGGAATTTTGGTTCTGGGCCACCTGTAGACACCTCCATTTTAAAATTTACCACAATCTTTGCTTTGCTGCAAAAGATAAGTTAGAGTGAATATAACCAAAAACCTCTTAGAATAGAGAACTGATATTCTTGAAGAAAGATGTAAATGTGGTACAACCTATGGGAATTACTGGAGAAAGTGACCTGTCTTAGAGTTCATAATAGAAGAAAAAGAGAACAGCAGACATTATTGAATATGTTTATTTAAAGTCTGGTGGATATATTTCAAAGACATTAGAGGGGGAAAAAAACGTGAAATATCATGGCCAAAGAGTCTGAAATATAAGATGGCTCGACACACAGTAGAGACATTAAAACAAGAATTCTGACGGTTCAATGAGAAATTATCCAATGAAGACAGAAAGTGGGGAGACATCTGCAGACACCACCAGCTTCAAGGGACTGATCACATATACAAGACAGGACAGATACAAAACCAGAGAAAGAACAACTTAAATCTCTAAGAAAGGTTTCAGGAAGGTGCACTCTGAGGACAAAAGGCTACGTGGAACAGACAGGACAGATCTGCTGGTAGGGAGGGAAGATAATAAAATATTAACAGACGATGGTGAGAAGGCACAACTACTAGCTTCCTATATGGTTCCACATTTTTTCATCAAGTATGACAATCTCTAAACTTGACAAAAATTAGAAAAAATATCCTACAGAGAAAGCTGAAGATGGGTAAAGAAATAGCAAACTCGCCTGACCTGTGGTAGCACAGTGGATAGAGCATTGGCCTGGGACACTGAGGTCCCAGGCTTGAAACCCTGAGGTCACCAACTTGAGTGTGGGGTCGCTGGCTTAAGCACAAGATCACAGACATGAACCCAAAGGTTGCTGGCTTGAGCAAGGGGTCACTGGCTTAGCTTGAGTACGCCCCCACAGTCAGGGAACGTATGAGAAGAAGTCAGTGAACAACTGAAGAGGCACAACTACGAGTTGATGCTTCTCATTTCTCTCTCTTCCCGTCTCTCTTAAAAAAAAAAAAAAAAAAGAAAAAAGTATGCAAGAAACAGTAAACAAGACAATACACAAGAAAATGCTGAGCTCTGTGCCTAGCATTTAGGTGCTTGAGTAATCATGTTTTCGTTCCTGGCTAACTGCTTTAAATTAGCTGGTCTTAAAAAAAAAAAAAAAAAAAATTAGCTGAAGTCTTTAGCCTCAAAGAATATGCACAACACCAAGAAATGGAGAATTTATCACATGCAAACGTGTACCAGGACTGGTCCTTGTCACAGTCTTTGTTTAAACCATTCAAGGATCCAACCCAGAGTGGTACTAAAATACCATGGATCAGAAATATTGCCATAATTTTCTTAAAGAAAAAAATGGATGTAGGAAACTATGGACCAGTAAGTGGGATCTGAAAACAGAAAAGAAGGGAATCACCTCTGGGCATCAGTGTGGGTTCACTAAGAATAAGTGCAGCAAACTAATTCAATTTTCTGTTTTTGATGGGATAGCTGACCCAATAAAAAGCAACAGAAACAGGGTATCACGATTTTAGCAGAGCAATTACTCTCACAAGCAATGTCCCTGGAGTTCATTAAAATGGTTAAGTCTCTTATGCTATTCTTATAAATAACATGGTGATACCTGAATTTGATTGTTCAGCAGATAAAATATGCTCACTTTGTTAAAGATGGTGCTGCCCACATGGAAGCCCATCACCCAGGTGATATTATTTGCCCTTATGCTTGGGATGGGTGTGGGGGAAAGGCTGTAATGTAAGCAGGCCGGGTTGTTATGGCCTAAGGCTTGGTTTTAAGAGTAAGCTCTTCTCCACACCCTTGACTGATTGGATGATGTAGCTCTCCTGAGGAATCCCATTATGTGCGCTCTCCTGAGGAATCCCATTATGCCTCAGATGGGTGGCTTTGTATCAGGGACTTTCTTGTTTGTATAACTGGATTAAAGGTTTTGATTCTACGGTATAAAGTGGGAGAGACCAGTAGCTTGATCTCTCTCTTGGTTCCTGAGTTCCTGAGGTTAGTATTGGAGAGGAGAGCAGATTAAGGCCACGTGGAGGAGAAGTAGCCAAGATGCAGAGTGCTGAGGAAGAAGCCAGTTTGTTAAGAGTTTGTGCAGGAGGAGATGGGAAACAGAGGTGAATAAGTCTGGTGAGCTAGAAACCTTTGATTCTAGGAAACTCAGATAAGTCAGTAGCTTTGTGAGCACTGAATGTGTGGGTTTTGGAGCCCAGTGTGTGTTTTTGCTTGCCCGCCGGGTGCAAGCTAGAATTAAAGCTGATGGCTCACCAGTTTTTGGCTCCTGTGTTTTATTACCGACTGTTCGAATCTAACGCGAACCTGCGTGGGTCGGGCTGCTGTGATGGTGACCTCTGCCACAGGCTTTACATTGATGTTATTAGTATATTAACTCAATAGACATATCTAGTGAATATTGGTCATCTGTGACCAACCACCCTAAGGGAATCTCTGGTGGCAATTCCACAGGGCTCTTTCTTAGCTGTCATGTTTAATTTTATTTATTTATTTATTTTAGCTGTCATGTTTTATTTTAAAGAAAAATTATAGGCTGGCCTGTGGTGGCGCAGTAGATAGAACACTGACCTGGAACGCTGAGGTTGCCTGTTCGAAACCCCGAGCCTGACAGTCAAGGTGCATACAAGCAACAAGCAAGCAATGAACAACTAAAGTGAGGTCACTGTGAGCCCCTACTCTCATTCCCCACCCTTCCTCCTCTCTGTAAAAGCAATGAAGTAAAATCTAAAAAACACAACAACAACAAAACTACAAAAAAAACAAAAAGAAAAAAACAGCATCCAAAGTCAAGGATGGCCATCTATCACCCATTTCTATTGAATGTAAGACTAGGGTAATGGTTGGGATAACTATCCATGAAGAAAATACATGGAAAATATTAATAAAAATATCCCTTTGCTTTTGTAGATGGCATGATATAATTAAATCAATTTTGAGGTATCAAAATAAATTAACTCAGGTAAATTGCAAAACATAAGAAAACACAAAACATAAACTGTGACCCATTTATTGGGGTTTATGGCTATATATATATAATACAGATCTAAAAATGAGGCCACATTCAAAATGTAGCATATGGTTCTAAGAAATTTTGTTTCTATTTTAACTTCCTCCCAGAAAGGGAAGGGCAATAAAGGGAAGAGTAAGGAGGCTGACTGGGTCACCTGGCAATAAAGACATATTATAATTGTGATGGTATGATCCCGACTCCTAAAATCAATACGGGAAGACAAGAAAGCAAGGAGTCCTCAAAGGTGACTGAAACACAAACTTAAGAGTCCCCAGAAGGAATAAGGGAGCTCTTTACAAGGTCCCTCCACTCGACTCTGCCCTGGAGGACTCGAACAGCCCCAGAGACGGGAGCCAAAGGAGCTGGCTGATCAGGCAGCTGAGTAGCGTGACAAGTACACTTGTGAGTAACTGAAATTTACCAAAGCTGAGCGGTAAAACTCACTTCTTCTCAGTCTAACCAGCTGGAAGTGAAACCAAGACGGACAAGAGATAAACTAAAAGGAAACACCTGAAGGGAAGACGTGGCTGGCAGTGAGAGCTGCCACTGCCAGGCGAACGGGAAGCTGGCAGGCCCGACACGCACGCACCTTGCACTTCCTCCGAGGGGTATTTTGCTGCTGCGTTTCTACGTATATGCCCTCTCACCTCAGAAATAAGCTTACTGAGATCAGTTCTATTTTCTATCAGTGGTACTTAACTATTAAAACCAGTTCAGGCCTGACCAGGCAGTGGCGCAGTGGATAGAGCATCGAACTGGGATGCTGAAGACCCAGGTTCGAGACCCCGAGCTTGCCAGCTTGAGCGGGGGTCCATCTGGCTTGAGCAAAAGCTCACCAGCTTGGACCCAAGGTCGCTGGCTCCAGCAAGGGGTTGCTCGGTCTGCTGAAGGCCCGCGGTCAGGGCACATGTGAGAAAGCCATCAATGAACAACTAAGGTGTCGCAATGGCAATGGAAAAACTAATGATTGATGCTCTCACCTCTCTCTGTTCCTGTCTGTCTGTCCCTATCTATCCCTCTCTCTGACTCTCTCTCTCTGTCCCTGTTAAAAAAAAAAAAAATTTCAGGTAAATATGCACATTCCCATTCATATAAGAACTTGCATACAGGGTTCACAAATCTCGCTAAAAGCCCTGTTTTATACTCAGCACAGGGCTCTCCCCAAGGGAGAAATAGCCGGCACTGCTTGCTGGTCCTCAATACTGCAGTCATAAATGACTGCTGCAGCTGTCACATATCCACAAGCCTCCCTTCAGTCTGGACACACCAGGTGTGGGAACAGGGAGTTGTAGGAGTGGCCACTTGGTGTGGCCTAGGGGAGAATAAAGCTTACTTACAAGAGACAGCATCTTCAATCTGTGTCACGTTAGCAAAGTGGGCAGTGTTTGGGATGCCCAAACACCTCATGCCATGAGCATGACGCCATTCCTGGAAGAGAAACAAAAGGAAACAGCTGAACACAGAGCACTAACTCCACTGCCCTCGGGAGCCCTAGCCTGACCCTTTGCAAAAGACTCTGCCTAGAGGCGGCATTTCTTCGTGTTTGTGAACAGCTGGCATGACTGACAAGAGGAAGGTATTTCAAAGCAGCATTGTAAGGTACTCACTGGGATGGTTTATAAAACTTAAAACCTAAATCCTAGATCCAGCAGTCTTTCAAGAAAGACTGTGCCCTGACTGGTCCTGTATCAAGAAAAATATCTCAACTCTAACTAGTCACCTTACATGCAACCCCACATCAGTGTAAGGGTTACTGGGGGCAAGCCAGTGCCACCTCTGTCAGTGTTTCTCGGGTGTAATGAATAAGGACGTGAGAGAGCAGGGAGAGATGCTGACGCAATGACAGTCTGGGCTCAGAGATGGCAAACGGCTTGGGCTTTATCCTGGACGCCAACTCCAGCACACTGGTGTTGAAAGGGCTTAGCGGAAACGACCCAGGTCCATTAGGAATAGGTATGTCTGAGGGAGGGAGGGGCTTAATATAAGTTTGCCATTCTTGGTCTAGCAAGTCTTTTCCAGTCTGTAAAGTTTCCTTCCAAGTACTAAGATCTGAGGACAGAAACCAAACAAGGGTGAAGCCATTTACTGGAGTGCCACCCAGATAATGCCTTGTCTCAAGAATAGCCTGAGGGATGTCATTCCTTCAGTTTTTTTTTTATCAGAGGCAAAGGTCCATTTAGAAATCAAAAGAAGGAGCCTAATCAGGCTGTGGCACAGTGGATAGAGTGCTGAACTGGGACACAGAGGACCCAGGAGAAAAACCTTGAGGTGGCCGGCTTGAGTGTGTGATCATAGACACAACCACATAATTGCTGGCTTGAGCCCAAGGTAGCTGGCTTGAGCAAGTGGTCACTCATCCTGCTATAGTGTCCCTCTCCCGCCCCTCCCATCCCCCCTGCCCATCAAGGCACATATGAGAAAGCAATCATTGAACAACTAAGGAGCTGCAACAAATAATTGATGCTTCTCTTGTTCCCTTCCTGTCTGTCCTTCTCTGTCTCTGACACACACACAAACGAATCAAAGGAGGCCCTAGCCAGCTAGATAAGTGGTAGAGCGTTGGTCTGGCGTGTGGATGTCCCGGGTTTGATTCTCAGTCAAGGCACACAAGAGGACCCATCTGCTTCACCACCCCTCCCCTTCTTGCTTCTCTGTCTTCCTCTCCTGCATCCATGGCTCTACTGGAGTGAGTTGGCCCGGGGTGCCGAGGATGGCTCCATGGCCTCCACATCAGGTGCTAAGAACTCCATTGTTGAGCAATGGAGTAATGCCCCAGATCAGGCGAGCATTGCCCCCCTAGTGGGCTTGCCGGGTTGATCCCTATCAGAGTGCATGTGGGAGTGTCTCTCTGCCTCCTCTCCTTTTAGTGAATTAAAAAAATAAATAAAGAAAACCAAAATAAGGTTCCAATAGCAGGCTAGCACTGGCACCAAAGGTGGAGACGCACACCTTTTCTGATTCTCTTAAGCAGGGGTCCCCAAACTGTGGCCCCCCCGAGGCCATTTATCCAGTCCCCACTGCACTTCCGGAAGGGGCACCTCTTTCATTGGTGGTCAGTGAGAGGAGCACAGGATGCATCCACACCCATAGTTCCCATTGAAATACTGGTCAGTTTGTTGATTTAAATTTACTTGTTCTTTATTTTAAATATTGTATTTGTTCCCATTTTGTTTTTTTACTTTAAAATAACATATGTGCAGTGTGCATAGGGATTTGTTCATAGTTTTTTTATTTTTTTACAGGGACAGAGAGAGAGTCAGAGAGAGGGATAGATAGGAACAGACAGACAGGAACGGAGAGAGGTGAGAAGCATCAGTTATTAGTTTTTTTTGTTGTTGCCGCTGCAACATCTTAGTTGTTCATTGATTGCTTTCTCACATGTGCCTTGACCGCAGGCCTTCAGCAGACCAAGCCACCCCTTGCTGGAGCCAGCGACCTTGGGTCCAAGCTGACGAGCTTTTGCTCAAGCCAGATGGGCCCGTGCTCAAGCTGGCGAGCTCGGGGTCTCGAACCTGGGTCTTCCACATCCCAGTCCAAAGCTTTATCCACTGCGCCACCACCTGGTCAGGCTGTTCATAGTTTTTTTTATAGTCCAGTCCTCCAAAGGTCTGAGGGACAGTGAACTGGCCCCCTGTGTGAAAAGTTTGGGGACTCCTGCTCTTAAGCTCTGGACACTAGTAAACCCCTCAGGCTGCTCCTGTCCTCATCACTAAAGGACTCATGTTTTATACTTCAGCTTTCAGTAGAAATGGCTCTCAATTCCTTACAGCAAAGTGCCGCTGGAAGGCCTTAGGACCTCGGTAGGTGTAGTTTCCACAAATCTCACAGTTGTAGTTGATATTTAGGCCATGAAGCTTATACAACCAGTAGGGAATGGGCTAAATAAAAGAGAAAAGAAACAGTATTAGAGGAGCGTCTGTGCCGCTTCCAGATGGAAGTGGGGAGAGCGACAGTGCAGCACTTACTTTGCCGTCCCAGCCCAGGGGCAGGTTCTTGGGGTTGTAAATGATCTCGTTCTCTTCATCTTCACTCTCGCTCTCACTGATCTGCTCTTCCTCCTCCTCTTCTCGCTCTTCTCCTGTCCTGGCCTGCTTGCGCTGGACATTTTCATGAGTGAGATGTCGCTGTTCCTAAGTCAGGTCCATAAATGACAAGGGAAGTCAGAAAAAAGGAGTGAAAATCAAGAAGGGAAATTTCTTATTTCCCTGCAGTCCTTGCTGTCCCCTCACTTCCAAGGATGAGGCTTTTTCTTGTAGAATAAAGGGAAAGTCTGCCTTCATATCACAACTCCTATCAGCAGGCCCTCCCTGATCCCAAAGGAAAAGGGCTAAGGTTTTTATGTCACTTGCCTAAATTACTCATCTGAGGCCACAGACAACTACAGAACAGAAAAAGTCTCTAAAATATTTCCCGAACCAGTCCTTTCTTCTTCCCGTTGCTAATGCCCTCCCCAGGATGAGAACCTTCCAAGCCCCGAGTCTCTCCTCACTCCAGTCCAGCCTCTACGCTGTTCCCAGATTTACCTGCTTAAAAAACCAATCTTAAAAAAAAAATCTAATGATACTCTTATTGTGTTTCTACTTTGAAAGGACAAAGTCCATGCCAGACCAAGTGGTGGTGCAGTGGATAGAGTGTCGGACTGGGATGTGGAGGATCCAGGTTCGAGACCCCGAGGTCGCCAGCTTGAGCGTGGGCTCATCTGGCTTGAGCAAGGCTCACCAGCTGGCGCCCAAGGTCGCTAGCTCAAGCAAGGGGTCACTCGCTCTGCTGTAGACCATTGGTCAAGGCACATCTGAGAAATCAATCAATGAACAACTAAGGAACCACAACAAAGAGTTGATGTTTCTTGTCTCTCTCCCTTCTTCTCTGTCTGTCCCTCTCTCTGACTCTCCCTGTTTCTGCCCCCCCCCAAAGTTGTTATTTTTAAAAGGACAAAACCCAAATTTCTAATGCAACTCACCAAATTTTTCATGCTTACCAGTTCCTCTACCTGAAACTTTTTTCCTCCCTCTTTCTACTTGGAGAACTCCATCTCAGTGTGTTACAGCATGTATCTCATCCCACTGTGTTCATCTATCTCTCCCAAGAACAAAGTGGGTTTTACAGAGACAAAAGGCTGTGTCGTATTATTGTGACACAGTGTATGTGACACATATACTGTGTTATAACTGTATCCAAAGTTTCAACGCAATGTCTGGAAACCAACAGATATCAAGAGATGGTGAAATAATGATAAAAAAATCTACCAGTACATAATGAGAGCACCTACTGGAAACCCTCTTGTCTGAATTTCAAAGAGAATGGTGGCACCTCCTGGCATGGAAAGCAAAATGTTCTCACAAGGGGAAGAAAGTAGTGGGTATACCTATGTCAAGGGCATGTCATCTTCAGAGGAGTGGCACCTTGGACTGCTGCCCACATTAGCAAAGCCCAAGTTCATTGTGGAGAATGTAAGTGTCCCCAGTGTCCAATGTCTGGCTAGCTTCCTTTTATTGATGGCAGTTTTTCTTTTTCTTTTCTTTTTTTGACAAAGACAGAGTCAGAGAGAGGGACAAATAGAGATAGACAAGAAGAGAGAGATCAATTCTTCATTGCAGCTCCTTAGTTGTTCATTGACTGCTTTGAATACAGGGCTACAGCAGAACGAGGGACTCCCTGCTCAAACCAGCGACCTTGGGGTCAGTCTATGATCCCACGCTCAAGCCAGTGACCTCAGGGTTTTGAACCTGGGTCCTCTGTGTCCCAGTTTGACACTCTATCCACTGTGCCATCTTCTGGTCAGGCTTGATGGCAGTTTTGATAGAGGGAACCAACAGGAGACTCTAGATTTATAGCTATTATGTGTGGTCTTCAAGGGCAAATAAAATCATCCACAACAATTGACAAAGATAAACAATACCACCTGAGCGTCTGTAAAAGGAAAGGGTCTGAGAGCAGGTGAAGACAGCACAGAGCTGACCCTATCAGACAGGCTGGTCTCTGGCAGGGACCCCGGCCATCTTCTCTGGATGAGTGCTACCCTTTCTTCCACCTTCTATTCTTTGAAAGAGAACTACTTTCCTCCTACTCCTCCCTCTACTTTCTAAGATAAGCGTTCTGGTCAGGTTAGGCCTTTTTCCGTCACCAACCAACCCTCTGGCTCCCTGAAAGAATAATCAAGGAGCAGCTCCCAGACAGTTTTGTTTCGTTTTGTATTTTTTTCTGAAGTTAGAAGCGAAGAGGTAGTCAGACAGACTCCCGCATATGCTTGACCGGGATCCACCTGGCATGCCCACTAGGGAGCAATGCTCTGCCCATCTGGGGCATTGCTCCATTGCAGCCGGAGCCATTCTAGCACTTGAGGCAGAAGCCATGGAGCTGTCCTCAGGGCCCGGGCGAACTTTGCTCCAATGGAGCCTTGGCTGTGGGAGGGGAAGAGAGAGATAGAGAGAAAGGAGAGGGGAAAGGGTGGAGAAGCCGATGGGAGCTTCTCCTGTGTGCTCTGGCCGGGAATTAAAACCGGGACTTCCATACACCGGGCCGACGCTCTAATGCTGAGCTAACCTCTGAGCCAATGGCCAGGGCCTTCTAGATAGCTTTGTACCATTAACATTCTAGCCCTAGTAAGTTTCCAATAACCTGGGAAGATGTAAGTAATGCCTGTTTAGAATAAGTCATACCTGAAAAGCCACTGTGAGTAGCCTTTCCATTACTTCCCTTTTGAGTGTCTGCTTCTTGGGTTACCCGCTGGGTGTATTCTGGAGCTCAGGCAAAGAACCTGCACCATCCTGAATATTATATTGAGAAAGAAGCCTACACTCTCTGCCTAGCCTTATGGGAACTGGGCAACTTGGGAATATCATTTAACAACAGACACCTAAGAGCAGAACAGGACATCACTAAGGACCAAGTACCCTGTGAGAACTCTATTTTTTGCAGAACTAGTTGAACACCTACTCTTCCTCTTACAATCCTAGAAAAAAATACCCTGAGTTCATATTTCTCTTACTCCCATACCTTGGAGAATTTATAGCCCTCACCAGAGTCAGTTACTCACCCCAAGAATCTCTACATATTCGTAGATCTGGGCTTCGAGGAAAGCAATATCTTTGTTTCTCTCAGTGTCTCTAAGAACAAGAAACAAGCTGTATCACTCAAGAGTTCTTTGAACCAATGTCCTGGCACCTGTAACTGAGAATACTCACCCAACAGCTGCATTAAAAATTATAAGCACATGAGAAATATGCTGGGAAAGCAAATGCCCTGTCCAGCTCAGGACTCGCCCACAGAAGTGCTAAGGTAGTTCTGGGGAAGCACAGAAGCTTCCTTTCGCCTCATTATAGAAGGGGGAAGACACAGCTGGATAAATATATTTCTATCATAATCTACATGTGATACGAAGAGTGAGCTCCAGAACAGGCAGATGTGGGCCCAAATCCTGACTCTGCTACACAGTAACTGAGAAAGTGGATACATCCCATAACTTTTCAGAGTCCTTCTCTATAAAATATTCTGGATAACAAGTACTTTTCAGGGTTGTTGTGAGAATTAGAAAAAACACATATAAAAATACCCTGTACAAGCATGTGGCTCAGAACAGATTCAAATGTCATTAGGAAAATATTTCTTGAAGCTACCCATAAGCTACTAAGGTACAAAGGGTACCCAGAGCAGTTAACATTAGAGACTTCCCCACATCAATCACCATTAGCAGAGGAAAAAGCAGACTGGGTCTCTGGATCAGTATGGAGGTAAAACAAGCTTTAAAATCTGTTGTGATAAAAACTCTGCATGGGAATGACATTTTAAAACTGTAAGCAGAGGTGCTGCCCCAGCCACTCACCGCTTGATGCCCTTTGACTTGGGATTTTTGGCAAACAGGGAGGTGTCAAGTGACTCCAGGGACTTTCCTTTAGTACTGAATAGCCTCTGGGCTCGCTCTTCTAGGGTCCTAAGAAGACAGAGGGAAAAAGGATTTCAGGATTACTTTACCACACAGGCTTGCTTATTGCTGCACTGGGAGGGAGGTGACAGGAAAATGGTATCAGAGCCACATAGAAGATCGTGCAAACACAATGAAAGGGACAGTTATGATATAAAACCAGTCTCTTACCCGCCACATTTTAAGCCTAAAGCTAAGAGTGCAGATTTCAATCTGTCCAGACCCAGGGAGGCCAACTCCTATAGAAAAAAAGAGACTTATGGTAATTTTATTTAAACAGATTTTTTTCCCTTTTCATTATTATTTTTTCCCAACAAGTGAGAGGCAGGGAGGCAGAGACAAACTCCCACATGCATCCCAACGGGGATCCACCCGGCAACCCTTGCCTGGGGTTGATGTTCTACCTATCTGGGCTGGTCTTCGCTGCTCAGCAATTGAGCTATTTTAGTGCTTAAGGCAAGGCCTCAGTGCCCGGGGGCCAACTTGCTCATTCAAACCATGGCTGCGGGAGCAGGGGGGCAAGGTGGAGAAGCAGATGGTCGCTTCTCCTATGTGCCCTGACTGGGAATCGAACCTGGGACTTCCACATGCTGGGCTGACACTCTACCACTGAGCCAACATGTCTTTTTAAAAAGACATTTTATTTACTGATTTTACAGAGAGAAGTGGGGAGTGAGAAGTAGTGACTCATAGTTGCTTCACTTTAGTTATTCATTGCTTGCTTATCATATGTGCCTAGACCAGGAAAAGGAAAGTCCAGGGTTTTGAACCAGTAATCTCAGTGTCCCAGGTTGACACTCTAGCTACTGCGTACTACAGGTCAGGATATTTAAATAGATTTTGACAAACAATAAATGCTCAAACTTAGGTCTCTGCATGGTGGTGTGGGTGATCCTGAAGCTGTAGCAAGACCATACATTCCATAGCCAGTCTCCTAGCAGTAAGCTCTAATTCTCCAAAGAACTGTGGTCAAGTTCATAAATAACTATACTAGTATTCCATTACCTCCACCACAGCTGAATATGGTTTGAACTACCATTTTATAGTTTTCAAAATACTTGTTTTAAGTTTTATTTCCTTTTCCTGTATTCTTTGTAGATGCCTGGTCCCAGGAACTGGTATCTCATCACAGTAAGTCCATAGCATCAGAAATAGGAAAGTAAGTGGTCCCTCTGAGGAGGAAACAAGCAAGAACAATATACTGGCCAAAGAAAACATACCTCCCAGGAGGAGAAAGCAGAGAGGTCAAGGTGGGCTCCAGCATGTGTCAGGGCACTGCTTGTCTCTTTCTGGCAAGATAAATACAGTGTTTATTAAGATCAAAGTTTAGAATCAAGGCATGGGAGCCACCTACATTACCAGGTGCTGGTTGGCCCCACTCTTATATACCTGCATGAACAAGAATTAAGGTCCTACAAGAGCAGAGCAGGAACAAAAGTAACAGATGGTACATTCTCTTCCTGAGAGTTCAGGAGAAACTCAAGTTTAGCTCCAGGATTTGTGAAAATATACAGTAGAGATTTCTAGTATGTAATTTATCTGTTTTTGGAACCACATAGCAGTAATGATATGGCTGATGAAAATCCTGGGCCTAGCCAACAGCAAGTGGACCCAGACAAATCTCATTCCAAAGAACACAGAGAAATCCTAGCATACTGGGCAGAGGACTCCTTATGGCCACAACTGGTCCTGAGGGGTCACATAAAATGCCCTAAAGCAGAGGCTCAAAGTTAAACAGGTCCATTCCCCGGAATGCCCTCTGCCCACATGCCCACTGAAGCTCACCGGCCATCCAGGAAAGGTACCATTTTCCCACTTCTTCTCAAATTCATTTTGAATCTTCCCAAAAAGTTCATTCTGATCTTGTAGGGGCTTCACTCTATCTGTGTAATCCTGAAGGTACTCAAGCAGCATCTCCAGGTATCTATAGATGAACAAGCAATACAGAAAAAGAGGTTTCCTATTGACACATTGTTATGCCCTATAAAATATACTTATAATTCCAGAGGTACTAGTTTAAAGATTTTGTTTTTAAAATTTTTTAGTGAAAGGAGGGGAGACAGAGACAGATTCCCACAAGCACCTGGACCGGGATCCACCCGGCAAGTTCACTAGGGGGTGATGCTCTGCTCATCTGGGGTCCTCGCTCCATTGCAACCAGAGCCATATTTTAGCACCTGAGGCAGAGGCCATCAAGCCATCTTCAGCAACTCACTCTAATTGAGCCATGGCTGTAGGAGGAGAGGAGGAGAAACAGAGACAGAGAAAGAGAGCGAGAGAAAGAGGGGTGGAAAAGCAGATAGGCGCCTTTCATGTGTCCCCTGACTGGGAATTAAACCTGGGACTTTCATATGCTAGGCCAACACTCTACCATTGAGCCAACTGGCCAGGACTAGAGGTACTAGTTCTTTTTTTTTTTTTTTACAGGGACAGTGAGAGAGTCAGAGAGAGGGACAGGCAGGGACAGACAGATAGGAACGAATAGACAGAGAGGTGAGAAGCATCAATCATTAGTTTTTCGTTGCCACTGTGACACGTTAGTCGTTCATTGATTGCTTTCTCACATGTGCCTTCACCGCGGGCCTTCAGCAGACCGAGCAACCCCTTGCTGGAGCCAGCGATCTTAGGTCCAAGCTGGCGAGCTTTTGCTCAAGCCATATGGGCCCACGCTCAAGCTGGTGAGCTTGGGGTCTCGAACCTGGGTCTTACACATCCCAGTCCGACGCTCTATCCACTGCACTACCGCCTGGTCAGGCTAGAGGTACTAGTTTTTAAAAGCAATACTACATTTGAAAATATGCTTACAGCCTGATCAGGTGGTAGCGCAGTGGATAGAGCATCAGACTGGGATGCAGAGGACACAGGTTTAAAACCCTGAGGTCACTGGCTTGAGCATAGGCTCATCTGGCTTGAGTGTGGGTTCACCAGCTTGAGTGCGGGGTCTTTGGTTTGAGCATGGGATCACAGACATGACCCCATGGTTGCTGGCTTGAAGTCAAGGTCGCTGGCTTGAGCAAGGGGTCACTTGCTCTGGTGTAGTCCCCCACCCCCATCAAGGCACATAAGAGAAAGCAATCACTGAACTAAGGTGTTGCAACGAAGAACTGATGCTTCTCATCTCTCTCCCTTCCTGTCTGTCTCTCCCTATCTCTCCCTCTCTCTGACTCTCTCTGAGAAAGATATGCTTACAAAAAAATAAATAATAAATTTTAAAAAGCTTAAAATTGACTTTTTCCTAACATGTCATCTTGATTCTGACCTTCCCTATCTTCATTCATTCTCATAACATTACTTCAAATACTAGTCTTTTTTTATATATTATTTATTTATTTATTTCTCCAAGGACAGAGAGAGGATAGATAGGGACAGAAAGACAGGAACGGAGAGAGGTGAGAAGCATCAATCACTAGTTTCTCGTTGCTTTTGAGACACCATAGTTGTTCATTGATTGCTTTCTCACATGTGCCTTGACCGCAGGTCTTCAGCAGACCAAGCAACCCCTTGCTGGAGCCAGCGACCTTCGGTCCAAGCTGATGAGCTTTTTGCTCAAGCCAGATAGGCCCGCGCTCAAGCTGGCGAGCTCGGGGTCTCGAACCTGGGTCTTCCGCATTCCAGTCCGATACTCCATCCACTGCGCCACCGCCTGGTCAGGCAAATACTAAAGTCTTAAAAGATTTCAGGTAAATTTAACTTGGGGTGATGAACACACAATACAGTGTACAGATGATGTATTGTGGAATTGGGCACCTGAAACCTATATAATTTTGTTAACCAGTGTCAGCCCAGTAATTTTAACAAAAAGGAAAAATTCAAGTAAAAATATTGTATTTCAGGTTAAAACCAAATTTTATTTTACTACCACCAAGGGGCATAACAAACAAAACTTAACATCTGTACATCAGATGCAGGAACCTCACTTCAGTCATAATCTGATAAAGTTTAATTTTTCCCATTAAACTCTAAAGACACAGACATCCCTGCATGGGGGACTTCCTTCTACAAATGAGGCTTTAATATTAAGAACAGTATAAGATTACAGATATGCTCAGAGACACATATTCTTCCACAACCAGAGTAAACAAAGGTTTTAAAACCATGTCATTCAAAATCTCTATCTTTCAATAAACCTGGATGAATGTCTTTCTTTTCTTTTTTTTTTTTTTAGATTCATTTTTAGAGAGGAGACACAGGGTCAGAGAGAGAGAGAGAGAGAGAGAGAGAGAGAAAGAAGGGAGGAGCTAGAAGCATGAACTCCCATATGTGCCTTGATCAGACCAGTGCAGGGTTTTGAACTGGCGACCTCAGTGTTCCCAGGTCGATGATTTATCCACTGCGCCACCACAGGTCAGGCTGGATGAATGTCTTTCATAAAAACCTTCAGGCAACAAAATTCAGAACTCCACCCTCAATTCTTCACACTAAATCCAGTAGAGCCTAGAAGCAGTAATGCTTACCTCTTGTACTCTGCATTCTTCCTTTCTTTAGGAATGTCAAATAACTGGTCAAAGATAGACAGGTATGTAATATAATCCAGTTTCTAGAAAGAGAAAAGAAGTGATGTTCCCACCAAGTTACAATGTAATCTCTAATAATGAAATAAAAATTGAGTGTTGCCTAACAAAGTAGCAAGGCCTGGCTCATTTTAGTCTTATTCTGTTCTATCACTTAATTTCTACACTAACTGGGAAAAATAGAAAACATATAATTAACGCTGCAAAATAAAGATCAATAGTAAATAAACTACAAGAAATACTGTTGAACACTTATATGCCAAGCACATGGTTAAAGACCTGATACACACTATATTCTGGAAATAAGGTCCTGCAAGGTGCCATTTATCTACTCATTCAATCACTTATTAGCATCTTGGACCAAGTACATGGATACGGAGAACAAGACAGACAAAGAAACTGCCCTCATGGATCTTAAAATGTAGTCACTGAACTTCTGGGGCATTTCCTCACCACTCCAAAAGGAACTTATATACTTTGAGAGCTTTCTGAGATTGTCATATTAAATTGCATTTTTGCGTTAAATTCTTTTTGTAATGTCTTTTTTTTTTTTTTCAGAGACAGAGAGAGAGAGTCAGAAAGAGGGATAGATAGGGACAGACAGACAGGAACGGAGAGAGATGAGAAGCATCAATTATCAGTTTTTTGTTGCCCTTGTGACACCACCTTAGTTGTTCATTGATTGCCTTCCCACATGTGCCTTGACCACTGGCCTTCAGCAGACCGAGCAACCCCTTGCTGGAGCCAGCAACCTTGGGTCCAATCTGGTGAGCTTTGCTCAAGCCAGATGGGCCCACGCTCAAGCTGGCGACCTCAGGGTCTCGAACTCAGTCCTTCCACATCCCAGTCTGATGCTCTATCCACTGCGCCACCTCCTGGTCAGGCTGTAATGTCTTTTAAGAAAGACACTAAATAGCCCTTTAGCCCTTTGCTGGTGAGATTGTTTTGTATCTTCCAAGTACTAGGTACCATGTGTGCCCAACACAGGAGCATATGTATTTGTGAGTTCTTTTTTAAAATTTATTTGTACAAAAGAAAAATATACTTATGTTAATTTGGGGAAGGGAATAAAGAGGGACAAATATACAGTGATGGAAAATGATGACTTTGGATGGTGGGTGGTACACAACATAATCAACGGTTCAAATGCTATAGAAATGTGCCTGACCAAGTGGTGGCGCAGTGGATAGAGCGTCAGAATGGGATGCTGAAGACCCAGGTTCGAGACCCCGAGGTCGCCAGCTTGAGCGCGGGCCCATCTGGCTTGAGCAAAAGCTCGCCAGCTTGGACCCAAGGTCGCTGGCTCCAGCAAGGGGTGGCTCGGTCTGCTGAAGGCCCACGGTCAAGGCACATGCAAGAAAGCAACCAATGAACAACTATGGTGTTGCTACGGCAACAAAATACTAATGACTGGTGCTTCTCACCTCTCTCCGTTTCTGTCTGTCTGTCCCTCTCTCTGACTCTCTCTCTGTCCCTGTAAAAAAAAAAACAAACAACACCCCCCCCAAAAAAATGCTATAGAAATGTTTACCTGAAACCTATGTACTCTTATTAATCAATGTCACCCCTTTAAATGTAATTTTTAAAATAAAATTAAAAATAAAGTTTAATACACTTATTGTATTCACTGTAGAAATCTTTCACTTTGAATAGTTTCATTCTAAAAAAACCACATTACTCTTTAATATTTACATAACACTTACAAAACACAGGACACTCTAATTCTATAGTTTCCAACCTTTTTACACTTAGGGACAGGTGAAAACAGAATTGTTCTGGGGATCACTAAGGCAGAAATCACCCTGAGCATAATTGAATTTGACTAAGATCATTGGGTCTATAACCTTCACACAATGTCAGGGTGATTAACTCTTTTGCAGACTGGCACTAAATTTCTGGGGGACAGGTTCATTGACCAGCGGTTAAAAAACACTGCTCTAATTGCTTCATTTCTAGTAGCCCCAGCCCAGTGTCCTGACTCACCCTTAGTATCTGAACCACTTTCTCCTCTCCTGGGTCTTACCTCAGAGGCCTTCAGGTTAATGTATTTGAGGTAACAGTCATGGAGATCCAGGTAACGACCATATCCCTCTTCATCTGTGAACTCCACCAAATCTGAAGGAATGAGACAGACCAAAGAGTCAGATACTAAAGACCATTGTCTTGGACTTAACTTTTCAAGTGGACTGCTAGTTTGTTTCAAGCAGCAGCCCTTCACCCAAGTGTCCCTATGCTCACAAAGTGAACAGATATCAGCTTTCCAGGCCAATGAATTTGAGCTGGGCTGGCACAATATTTTGTCCAAGGCCAATTTAGGAGGCAGTCTAGCACAGAGAAATCAAAAGAGAAAACGGTGGGAGAACCCAGCTACAGGTTTCTCTGGAACCTTATTTCTGAGGGCAGGCTGAGCTGTCATTATCCTGCACATCTGCTAGCACTGCACAGGAAGGTGAAAATCCTACGTACTCTGCGCCTCTTCACTTGGATTCTCTCGAGCCTTGAGGAGCTCCTCAAATTCCACTGACATTGGCACGCAGATCTGACAGAAAAGAGAAAAAGCTCAGGTGGATTTCCCAACATAAAAGTTGCAATGGGCTGCACAGAACACAGTGCTTCTGACACTGCTTGGATCTGATTTCACTTTAGGAGCCTGTTATTGTTTCCCATTTCCCTCTTTCTTCTTTTCTGTATTGACTGAATGTCGCTAAACTAACACAAGCTCACAAAAACTCAAATAATTTAAAGAGACAAAATGCAAAATCGAAGTCCCCTATATTAATTCTCGTACAAATAGGCAACTGCTGTTAACAGACCCTTTTCTATGCCAGCCATTCCTAAAGTTTGCTGCACAGTAAACTCACCTTAAAAGAGTGTTAAAAAATCCTCTTAAATAGGTACTTTTTAAAGATCCCCGGGTGATTCAAATATGCAGCAAAATCTGGAAACCTCTATATATTTAAATATACAGAGTGGGGCAAAAGTAGGTTTACCCCACCCTGTATGTATTTGTATAAGCACATGCTAGCAGTTGCAAGGTTTTTATTTTGTTTCTCACATAATCAAACTTTTTTTTTCTACTTAATATATCTTGAGCATCTTTCTTTCTCTTTTTTTTTTTTGTGTGTGAGGAGGGTGAGAAGGAGAGGAAGGGAGAAACATCAACTTGTTCCACTTAGCTGTGCACCCACTGACTGCTTCTCATATATGCCCTGACCAGGGCTGGAACCAGTGACCTTGGGGTCAAACTGGCACCCTAGGTACTATGGGATGACGCTCTATGCACTGCGCCATTGGCTAGAGCGCCAATCATTTATATAACCATTTATATCTCATTGCCTTTCTACCAGGGCTAGAATATGGTTAACACACCAGAATGATATTCATATGTTCTCTCTTGGTTGCAAGACTTCTTACTCTGCCCTCTCAGGGGGTGAGGAGACATGTAGGTGTGTAAGAGGGCCTTTATCTACCTTCACTTAACTTCAATAAAAGGCTCTCCTGGAGCATCTGAGATCTTGCTCCCCAGCATACGTCATCAATTTAGCTCAAATAAACTCTTACAATAAAAACTGTCATACATCAACAACATAAAGGGCTAGTGTAAAAGTGATAAAAATAATAGCCTCTCCTTTCTCATTTTTTCAGTCGTTTTCCAACTACTTCTTTAAATACGTACATCTTTCCCATCTTCCTTATGAGCCTCTTGTTTCTCTTCTCTCCTCAGCTAGTCTCTTAGATGCATGTTCCACACTCCATATACTGCTATTTCCCCATTACCCACTTTTACCACGGACCAGATTTCTGTTCCCAATACTTCAATGAAATGGCAATCCCAGCAGTTACCACTCAGAAACAGCTGACACCAAAGACTTCCTTTCTGAGACTCTCTTCGCTTAGACATCAGTAACACAATATTACCTGGAACAGTCAATTTTCTGTGATGAAAGTCTTCCCAGGCTCCTTTTCAGTTAAGTACCTTATAATTAAGTACATTCTCTATGTGCCCCAAAGCACAGAGAAGCTCTGATAGACTCCCTTCACATCGGGCCTCTCTCCCACAGCTCTGATTCATGGCTTCAACCATCAAGTCTATGTGATAATTCTCAAATCTAAATCATGAGCCTTTGCCTCTTCCGTGAGCCCTAGTCACCTAACTTCAACTGCTCAGCGTAGATTTCTACCTAGATATAAGATCATCTGAAAACCCACATGTGAAAAATTTCATTTTCCACTGCAAATGGATTCTCTTTCTTATTTCTATCCAGCTACCCCAGACATGAAAGCTCAGAATAATTGTTGGTCCACCCCTCTCCATTTCTCCTACAGCCATGATGTGCTTCCCCTCCTTGTAGAGAACTCCTTTGGTTGGCTGTGCAAAATGCCTAATGGGTTCTAGATAACTGAGACATAATCCTTGCTTCTTATAATCTTAAAACTTGGTGGGACAGACACTCACCGTCACAACATACGCTCAGATCATAAAGGGAAAGATTAACTGGGAGGTGGGTAAATGAGGAAGATATTTTATGAGAGTTGGTCTCTGGGGTGAATCTTTAAAATGTAATGATCATTGGAAGTGAGTCAAATCTCTTTGTTAGTTGGATCCTCTAGGTTGCAGATTTCAAGACAGAAACACAAGCAAT
Source organism: Rhynchonycteris naso (assembly GCA_037038555.1). Lineage (NCBI taxonomy): Eukaryota > Metazoa > Chordata > Mammalia > Chiroptera > Emballonuridae > Rhynchonycteris > Rhynchonycteris naso. The sequence continues at coordinate 208,954,418 of CM072997.1, read as the reverse complement.
TTATTAAAGGAAAGGGGAATACTCATGGAAGATAAAATGGGGAGAGGAAAACTGGGTAGGGAAAGCCTAGATCAGTGATGGGCAATCTTTTGAGCTTGGTGTGTCACAATTCGCCAAAAAACCGAGCATAACTCAGGTGGTGTGTCACTTTGAGAAAAACGGCCTAACTGGAAGTCCCAGAACTAGACGCTCTGTGCCAGAGTTGTTTTGGCCTACAGACCTCCGACACAGAGTGTCTACACTACAGCAAATGTTTTATCCTCGGCTACTATACCTGGCCATGTAGGAGCCGAGGATGAAACATCCTTCTCGGCATATGGCCCCATACTTCTCTGGTATGCGACTGCGTGTTATTGAAAATGGCTACGCGTGTCGGTGCTGACACGCGTCATAGGTTCGCCATCACGATACTATATCATGATATAGACAGGATGATACTTCAACAACCCAATGGGAGCTCTGGAACAAAGACTGCTTGTAGGAAGAGTCTCATATTGGGCAGAGAGCCAGGTTGTATTACCCCCACTGTGCTCAGTCACTGGCGGGGGCTGCCCAAGAAAAGAATGGCTTTGTCTTAAAGCTGAGGGGGACCCTAAAGGAACTGGATTTGTATAATATTCTCTAACTACACTCCTTGTAACTAAATAATTCTTTTTTTGAAGAAACATCTAAGTGGCACATTTCCACTTTCCTAACATCTTTTCTACAGCAGGCTCTTAGGCAGGTTTGGAGAAAATACTTTTTGAGGCCTTACCTCATTTGGGTGCTTCCGGTGGAATTCTTTTATTTGCTTGAGTCTGTTATAGAATTCAGCGAACTCATTGGGCCCTGAAATGGCATTGAGCTCCTCCTTTCGTAACCTGCAATTTCAGAAAAACCCAGAGCACTTAGAGCATAAAATCAGTCCTTTAACCATGGCTCCTCAGAGGCACTAATTCCCATATTGACTGTGACTGTTACTTACCCATCCTTGTCATCATACAAATCCCTCAGGTTCCCACTGACTTCCATATACCTCTGAAAAACAAACACAAACCTATCAGAATGAAGCAATCTATACGATAGAACTAACCAACCAAGAAGGGGTTGCTAATCAAAGCCCAAGGAAACACTGAGAGATGTAGTGTTAAAAGTTTCTGTGCCTTCTGGTACTTTTAGTACGTAACACTGATTCCTGGGGTTTGTTTTTATTTTTTGAAGTGAGAGAGAGAAACATAGAGAGGGACAGATAGAAAGGGAGAGAGATGAAAAGCATCAATTCTTTGTTGTGGCACCTTAGTTGTTCATTGATTGATTTCTCATATGTGCCTTGAATGGGGGGCTCCAGCCAAGCCAGTGACCCCTTGCTCAAGCCAGCGACCTGGGGCTTCAAGCCAGCAACCTTTGGGCTCAAGCCAGCGACCATGGGGTCATGTCTATGATCCCACACTCAAGCCAGCAATCCCGCCCTCAAGCTGGATAAGCCCATGCTCAAGCCAGTGAGTCACCTTGGGGTTTCAAACCTGGATCTTCTGCATCCCAGGCCAACGCTCTATACACTGCACCAGGTCAGGCTCCTGGTTAGTTTAAAATAAGTCAGTTTAAGGGATGGCAGAAGGTTCCTATATTCAGACACTACTGATGCTTAACTTTCCCAATAAGAACCATAAAAGTGAGTCATATGTTAAATAGCCGTTCCTACTTAAGACCCTCAAAGACAAAAGGGTCATCTAAGATGATTTTCACTTCTTCAAAAAGCTTGACTGAGGAGTGCACAGGCTAAATAAAACATCATACAGCTTCCTTTAGATTCACACTCAGGACGGAACAGGTATACATACTTCCTTCTCCAAAACTTTTGAGACCAGATCTGTTTCAGAATTTGGAATTTTTAGGTTTAGGAAGGTACTACATATTATGTAATACCCCTAGTGGAACATGAAACAAACATTGATAGTTCTGCAATAAAATTTATGTATTATTTACTAAGTAAATAAAGCCCACAAAAAGCCTCTCATCTCTTCATGACAAGTTTTGCTGCCAAATGAGATCAGGTCAGAGTCTGCCACCAAATAATTACCAAAAACAAAACAAAAACTGCTTGTAGAATATTCTGGATTTGGGAATTTAGGTAAATAGACTTGTAATATTAATATATCTCCTAAAAATCTGAAACTGTGATTAGATCTTTTATTCCTTTCTTAACAGACTTCAAACATATACAAGAGTACAGTATAATGAACCTCCATTTTGATTAGTTTCCTAAAGGTAATAAATTGAACAGGCAATGAGGGCAATGTAAGCAAAAATACTTCATAGATTTCAAAGCAGTGCATTCTCTTTTGGAGAGAAGAGACGGTGCCTTCTGAGCCTGAATATTCGACTTTTCTTAACTATTCTCTGCACATCCATGGGATAGAGGGTGCTATAAGGGGCGTCTTTCCGAGTAATGAAGAATAAATAAGAGTTCCCCCTTCAGCCTGACCAGGCAGTGGCGCAGTAGATAGAGCGTCGGACTGGGATGCGGAAAGACACAGGTTCAAGTCCCCGAGCTCACCAGCTTGAGCGCCCATCTGGCTTGAGCAAAAGCTTGTCAGCTTGGACCTAAGGTCGCTGGCTCCAGCAAGGAGTTGTTCGGTGTGCTGAAGCCCGACACCGCCCCCCCCCCCTTCCCGGTCAAGGCACATGTGAGAAAGCAATCAATTAACAACTAAGGTGTTGCAAAGCCAACGAAAAACTAGTGATTGATGCTTCTCACCTCTCTCCGTTCCTGTCTGTCTGTCTGTCCCTATCTGTCCCTCTTCTGACTCTCTCTCTGCCCCTGGGGAAAAAAAAGAGTTCCCGTAGAGAAGTGAGGAAAGGCAGTTCAGCAGCCTCAAGCTTGTAGCCGCATGGACACCTCCATGCAGACAACCCGCGACTGGGCCAAACTGGTTGTCATTGGCCAGGGCTCAGAGACCTCGCACCCCGCCTTCCCTCTTCGTCCCAGCTTATTCCGACCCAAAGAGAAGGAGACAGCGGGGCACTCACATCTTGCATGGCCCGTGTGCGGTGGTCAGAATTGATCTGGTCTCGGAGCTGAAAAAAAGCAAAGGGTCACACAAGCACCGTTAGTTGGAGTTAAGGAGTTGGAAAGGCCGCCCGAGGGCGGAGCTTACCCGCTCAGGTCTTAGTGGCTAAAGCAGGGGCCCATGGGGCGCTGGGCCCCGGGAGGAGGTTAATCAGGCCTGACCTCGGAGAAGGAGTCGGGAGGGGGCGGGGAGCGGGCGGGTCTGAAGATCAAAGAAAGCTCTCCGAGGGTGCACACGGGGATGGGGCCCAGCCGCAGATGGAGCCCCTGCCCAGGTCCCACTCACTGTGGACTTCTTAGTGAGCATCTCTTTGGCCATGACGTCCATGAGCCTTTCCTTCTCCTCATGATATCGCCGCTGCTGCTCCAGAATTGTCTCCATTTTTTCTCCTCCGCCTCAACTCAATTCAGACCCCCAACACCGTCGGAAACAACCGCTGCCGCCTTACGCGCCTACGTCCCCACGCTGCCCGTCCGACTGCACCGCCAAAGTTCCGCGGGGCCGGAAGTGCCTCGGGGACTGGAGGAAAATGAGCACCACAAGGCGATCCAGTCTGTGCTATCGAAACGGCAGCAGTGCTCCCTGCTGGCGGGGAGTGTGGTAGAGTGATGCTGATGGGTTTGCAAGGGCCTGTAGGGGGCACACGGAAATCCAGGAACCTGACGTTTCTCGGAGCCTGCCTGAAGCCTGCCAGGCGGACAAGGGGGCATTCAGTGTGGACCAAGGAGTAGTTTAGGAGCACGGATGGGAGTCGCGGGACTGGATCTTAAGTCCCTAGCTCTCAGTTACTTTTTACAACATCTTCCCCTTCTCTGGACCTCCGTGTCCTTGTCAGTAAAATGGGGATGGATGATAGTGGTTTTATATTGTTTCTTTTGTGAACGAAGAAAGGATCTTATAATAAAACTGAAAAGTCCAGTGACGAACTGTAACCTCACAGACTGATCTAATCATGAATTCCTAACTGGGTAGGTCATGGTGAGTAGTCACGCTACAGGCAATAACCTTTTCAGTTAAGGTTTTCAGCCAGCCCTGCCCATTGTTCTTGTGCATCTAGGTTAACACACCTTTGGAATACCAGAGTCATCCTCTTTTTCAGACCCATTTTAGCCATCTAATATTCAAGGGAACCTAGAAACTTTGGTTGAGCAGCAATAGTCTTAGTTACTCCTTCAGCTATTTGTCAGATGGTGGTGAACAAATTCCTAATTTTATTCTTGTTGACAGATATTCTGGTACTTGGGATTAGTTATGCCGAGTATACTTTGTCCTATACTATCAATGTAACCAACCAGCATTTCCCTTTTGGGCTTCATGATCTGCCCTTGGTCCTGTTGAAACAGTTCTTTGTTAAAAGAACTTATGGAGCCTGACTAGGCAGTGGCGCAGTGGATAGAGCGTGGGACTGGGATGCGGAAGACCCAGGTTCGAGACCTGAAGCTGGCCAGCTTGAGCGCGGGCACATCTGGCTTGAGCAGAAGCTCACCAGCTTGGACCCAAGGTCGCTGGCTCCAGCAAGGGGTTGCTCGGTTTGCTGAAGGCCCGCGGTCAAGGCACATGTGAGAAAGCAATCAATGAATGACTAAGGTGTCGCAAGGGCAATGAAAAACCAATGATTGATGCTTCTCACCTCTCTCTGTTCCTGTCTGTCTGTCCCTACCTATCCCTCTCTCTGACTCTCTATCTCTCTCTGACTCTCTATCTCTCCCTGTAAAAAAAAGAAAGAAAAAAAAACACAAACTTATGGAAAGCCAGGGGGTTCCTATGAAGAGAAAAAGAAATGACAAATTTCCTCAACAGTCCTCAACAGGCTGCTGTCTAAACATGGATGTATCCATACTTCTTTTTTTTTTTTTTACATTTATTTTTACTTTTTAGATTTTATTTATTCATTTTTAGAGAGTCAGGAAAGACAGAGAGAGAGGGGGGAGGAGCAGGAAGCATCAACTTACATATGTGCCTTAACCAGGCAAGCCCCAGGGGTTTCAAACCAGTGACCTCAGCATTCCAGGTCCATGCTTTATCCACTGCGCCACAACAGGTCAGGCAATGTACCCATCCTTTAGTTGGGGTAACTTCTCTCACATCAAAAATAGAATGAACCTGGGAGGCACATAAACCACTCCCCCTCCCCTGAGTATTCTCATTTATAGATTCATTCATAAATATGAATGGAGAATTTTTTCCAACCAAGGGTGAAACTGTTTACATGCTTTTCCAAATCCATCAGGGTGGTATCCAATTGAAGGAACAAATTTACATAATTTGATTATAGCTTTCTTTTTATTTCTGTCATGTAGACATTTAGAGATCAAGAAAGGAAGAGATGGGGGGCCGATTTAAATTTAAATTCAGTGGAGACCACAGGGACAATGAATAATGTGGGGGCAAATGTCTGGTTTTTTAATAATGTCTACCTGCAAGGTGAAGTTGGATAAGGGTTGGTTGGCCTGGGAAGACAATGATACTGGAAACAGTATTAAAGTTGGTAACTGGAGCAACAAGTGGGAAGTATTTTGTCTTTTATCAGTTTGGGGTTTGGGTGACTTACCCAACAATTAGTTAAATATCCTCTCTTAGCACTCTCAGAGAGAGTTTTATTAAAATATTATCTTTCCAAACATTAGAAAGAGAAGTGAAGGAGAGAGAAGAAAAGGGAGAACAATTGGGTTTGTTATCATGTTGATAATCTTCTCCAAAATACAAAGTAGCCTTATAAACAAGATCAACCAGAGATAGAGACAAGGAATTCAAGTTAAGAATCTCTGTAAGGACTGGTGTGCTACAGGCCTGGTACAGTTTCTTAGGAACAGTTTTCTACCTCAGCTGTCATCTTCTTCTCATTCTGTTGTCCGGATTTTGGCCAGTCAAGAGTTTGGTTTCAGCGGTGGGCTGGGAAGCCCATTCAGCAGCAGGGTCTGGAACCTTTTCGAAATGAGAAACATAAATCCATGAGTCAACATCATGGAATTTAGCAGCGCATGGATTGGTCAAAAATACCTCTTCAGAGGTACTGAAGAGAGTCTTTGAGTTGGTATCATTTCCAGTACACAAAATCCCTGGGCTTGAGGCTGTAAGGACATTCCTTGTCTTCAGGAGCACACTGTTGAAGGAATCTTTATAAGGTTAGTGTTGTGTTAGAGGGTATTCATAAGCTCCTTGCAGTAATATAGGTGATCTCTTTTGATAAGTACTAGTTGGTGCAGTGCTTCATCTAGGTGCTAAGGATGATCTGTGATAATCTCAAAAGGCGTAAATTTATATTTCCCAGTGGGAACAGAATGAAGGTTGAGGAGGGTTAAGGAGGGCCTTGGACCTTGACAGACTAAATGCTATGCAAATTTTTGCCAATTGGGTAGTTATTATTCCATTGGTTTGTTCTACCAATTGGTTTGTTCAATTGGTTAGTTCAGAGGATTGGAGCTGATAAGCACAATGGAAATGCTGATAGGCCAAATTTTACAAACGTTTGAACAATTTGTCCTAGAAAATAAGTTCTTCTAGGGACAAATATACAGTGATGAAAAACGATTTGACTTTGGGTGATGGGTATACAACGCAATCAGCAGTTCAAATGCTATAGAGGTGTATACCTGAAACCTATGTACTTTTTTTTTTTTTTTTTTTTTTTACCATGTAGGGGTTTTTATTGAACTCAAATTCAGGGGCTCCAAAGTCTGAGGAAAACAAGGGAAGCTGGGGTTTGCACTTAAGCCCAGGCCCCACCCTGGGCTTTATTCCCCAAACCTATGTACTTTTATTGATCAGTGTCACCCCATTAAATTTAATTTCTAAAATAAAGAAAAATGAGTTCTTCAATCACTATTAAGTACTTGAGGGACTAGTGAAGTTGGAATACTTTTTTTCTAATAGAACCTTAGCCACTACCAGGGCCATGGCTTGATGGCAAAGGAAAGCCTCAATCCAATGTAAAACATGCAGATCATGATCAACACATATTTTTGTAAGTGTGCATGAGGGGAAGTTGGAGAAAGTCCAATTGTCATACATCTAAAGGACCCACTGGTTAATGGAAAGTGGCCCAGAGAGGCATGGAACAGTTTCCCAGGATTATAGCAGGATTATAGTTTGGACAAATTTTGCACATCTGATATGTCTGGTGGGCAATAGTGAGTGAAGGGCCCCCATAATATTGTTTTCCTCATTGGATCATTTTCTCAGTGTTTCAGGAGTTAAATCATAGTTTAAAAGGTTAAAATCTCCTTTTGAAGAATGTTGAGAAGGACAGGGCAGTTAGTAGGACCTATTCATTAGCATCAAGAAGAATGAAAGGAACAACCTTGTTTAATCCTTTTCCCTCTTTCATCCTCCAGAGAAATGACATGAAATTTAGCTAGTCTTTGGTATAGGTGAGAAACTGGAGGGTGGGCAGGAGTAGATGAGGTTTCTATTGGACAGAGTTGTTGTTAACTCCTGTAAAGCAGCCAATTTGGCTGTGGTATCAGCCATTTCATTCCCTGTGCCTCCATATTTGGGGCAGAAGAATGTATCTGAATATTAATAACAGCAAAGACTCTGAAAGTCAGTTCAGCATCTGGAAGTGCCAGTCTTTGTTTTTAATTTTCTGTCCAAATGAGGTAGGGAAACCTGGTTGTTTTCAGAGCATGGCAAAGACATGCTTTTACTCCAAGAGCTTATCTGCTGTCAGTATAGATATTGGCAGTTTTATCTTTGGCTGATAATCATGCCTTAGTAAGAGCATGTAGTTCTTCCTGATGGACAGGTTTGGCATCAGGTCGAGGGCTGGATTCTATGATTTTATTAAGGAAGACAATGGCATATCCAGCTTGGTAATTGCCATTGGGTCCCCTTAAATAGGATCCATTGGTGAACCATTCCTTGTCTGTGTTGGGAAGTGGGGTTTGTTGTAGATCCAGTCATGGGGTAAGGAGTTGGTCAGTCAATGTAATAACAGCTGTGGGGGATGTTATTGTCCGAAAGAGGAAGTAGGCTAGCTGGAGAAAGCAAGTTGTATTGGGTGACAGTAAGGTGGGGTGAAGACAGAAGGAGGTTGTTATATTGGGCTGGATGACTAGCTGAAAGATGCTCAGTATCATGGGAATTAAGGAAAGTTTAAACAGAGTGTGGAACAGAGATAGGAAGAGGAGATTCCATAGCTATTTTCTCAGTAGCCTTATAAGGGTGGAAACAGCATGGATGGCCTTAAGGCAAGGGGGAAGTCCTTGAGCGACTGCATCTTAATTGCTGACTAGAATACCCCATAGGCCTATTCTGCCGCCCAGGAGGTTGAGTAAGAACCCCACGAGTATTCTCTTTGAGGTCATGAGTGAAGAGGTGAAAGGGGGGGCTATCATTTGGATGCCCTAAGGTTGGAGTTTAAGTAACCTGGGTTTTTATTCTTTCAAAAGATTGTTGGGCATCAGAAGTCCATGGTAGGGGATCAGGAGAGGAATTCTTGAGTAGTTCATAAAGTGGTTAGGACATTAAGGAAAAATTAAAAAGCCAGTTCTGACAATAACCGTAAGTTTTAAGAACCGCTAAAGTCCTTTTGTTTGAGGGAGCAGGGAGTTCTAAATGCCTCGTAGACCTGGCCTGTAGTGGCGCAGTCGATAGAGCATTGACCTGGAATGCTAAGGTCGCCAGTTCGAAATTCTGGGCTTGCCAGGTCAAGGCACACACGAGAAATGAGTTGAGGCTTCCTACTCCTTCCTTCTCACTTTCTCTCTCTCTCTCCCCTCTCTAAAATGAATAAATAAACAATTTTTAAAAAATGCCATGTAGGCATGATGGATCAAGATTTAATCCTTCTGGGGTTAGGCAGTGGCCTAAGAACTTAATGGAGATTTGACAAAATTGGAATTTCTCTTTAGAAATCCTGTGTCCTTTGGAAGCTAGGTTATGAAGTTAATGGAGGCTGTCAGTAAGGCAAGGAGACCTCTTCAGAAGAAGAACGTAAGAGTAAGTCATCAGTGTATTGGAGTAAAGTGGACCCATGTGGGAAGGAAATGGTAAATTGACTGGCTTAAGGATTAGGGAGAAATAAACCGGGATTTCTATAAATCCTTGGGGAAGAACAGTCCAAGTAAATCATTGCCCTTTTCATGTAAAGGAAGAAAGAGATTGGCTTTCTGAATCTACTAAGAAAATGCACCATAGAGGTCAGTAGCTGAAAATGATCAGCTTTCAGAGGGAACATTAGAAACTGAGATTGGTGTCGGAAACAATGGAATGTCAGGGAATGACTGTTGTTTATGGCTCTGATGTCTTGAAAATTGCCAACCTCTTCCACTGGGTTTGCAGGTAAGTAAGATGGAGGTACTACAAAGGCGGGCCCTAGGGATGATTAGCTGTTCGTGTGTGTGTGTGTGTGTGTGTGTGTGTGTGTGTGTGTGTGTGTGTGTGTGTAAAGTCATCTACTGTAGTTTATAGGTTGTATCCTGGCTAAGGCCTCAGGGTTTACAGGTGTTATTACTGAGGAGTTTATTGGGGTCTACTTGTATTTTAATTGGGGGCGCTAAATGGATATGGCCCATGTCAGTGTTGGTCTCTGCTCAAAGGCTTTTGGGCAGCACTCGGAGAACAGGATGTATATAGTTTAATAAGCGACGATTTGGGTGAGAGCCATCCTGGTGATAGTATCCTCTGGTAAGAAAAGGAAATAGGGACTTCGTAGGCGTCTAAAAAATTTCTTCCCAGGACACGTATTGGAGCTGATGCAATAGGTGAGAAGTGATGATTACCAGCAAGAGGTTTCAACTGAAAAGGGATAGGCAAGGATTTAGAGACTGTCATAGGTTGGTTGGCTACCCTGAACATCTGGATAAATTCATAACTCTGGGGGGTTCTGAAGCATGTTGGTGTTGAGGACAGGCAGGGTGGTTCCAGTGTCAATTAGAGCTCTACCCGGTTCATCCCCAAGTTTTATATCTAATAATTGGTTTACGTAAAGGAAATATCTTCTTAATGTCCCCGGAGCATGCCTTGTCCTGCTTAGAGACTGAGGGAGAGTAAACTTTATCAGAGTTTAGTTATTGCTGTCATTTGTATTTGGGACAGTCCCTGTTAAACTCTCTAGCCCAGTGGTTCTTAACCTGGGTTCTGTTGAACCCTAGGGGTTCAATGAGTCAGTTTCAGGGGTTCGGAGAAGCCTCTGCTGCGGAGGCCAGAATAAAGTAATACCGTAATTTGTTGTGAGTTCATGCACTTTGTTGGTTTTGTTCTTTGAGCAAGGTGATGTTCATACATGGCTCTTTTGTGCACCAGTAAAATAACATATACCTATGTCTTGAATTTGGAAAAAAAATCATATTTTATTTATCACTAAAGAAGGGTTCGGTGAATGCGCATATGAAACTGGTGGGTTCGGTACCTCAAAAAAAGGTTAAGAACCACTGGTCTAGGGTATTTACAGAAAAAAAAGTTTCTCATTTTGATTTTGAGGGTCTGGAAATTCTGAGGCGTCTGTCTTTCTCTTTCTTTTTACTTATTTTTAATTAGAGACACAGACAGACAGAAAGAAAGGGAGAGAGATGAGAGGCATCAATTCTTTGTTGTGGCACCTTAATTGTTTATTGATTGCTTTTTCATATGTGCCTTGATGGGGTGGGGGTAGACTCCATCTGAGCCAGTGATTCCTTGCACAAACCAGCAACCTTGGGCTCAAGCCAGCAACATTGGTCTTCAAGCCAGTGACCTTTGGGCTCAAGCCAGCGACCATGGGGTCCTGTCTATGATCCCAAGCTCAAGCTGGGGACTCCACACTCAAGCTGGTGAGCCTACTCTCAAGCCAGTTGAGCCTGAGCTCAAGCTGGTGACCTTAGGGTTTTGAACCTGGGTCCTCAGCATCTCAGACCAATGCTCTATCCTCACCACTGTCTGGTCAGTCACTCTTATTACTTTTTTTAAAATATTTTTATTTATTCATTTTAGAGAGGAGAGAGGGGGGGGGGAGGAACAGGAAGCATCAACTCCCATATGTGCCTTGACCAGGCAGCTCCAGGGTTTCAAACTAGATACCTCAGTGTTTCCAGGTCGACACTTTATCCACTGCGCCACCACAGGTCAGGCTCTTATTACTTTTATTAGTATTTATTTTATGCTGAATTTACTCCCAGATTGTAAGTTTTATTTCTTCAGTTTTTTCTGGGATATTGTTTACTTCTTTGTAACTTCCTCTTCTGGTTTAGGAACAACCTGCTCTTCTTCAGTAAGGATCATCTCAGCGTGGCAGGGAGAGCTCATGTAAGTTCTATGTGGCATCTTGGGAGCTTTGTTCACCTGGATGTGCTCTATGACCACTGAATCTACAATCTATATCTAAACCCTTAAGTTCAGCATTGCTCTGCATTTTTAAGCACATGCAGTAAAAATTCAGCACTCCTTTTGGGCCATCAACCCTGTGTTCAGCCCCACTGTTTGGCCTGGGCACACCTACCAAATCCACCATTGTAGTGATGGAATGACACACATTGCTTCTTATAGAGTGGCAGCTTTCAGATACTTGGTGGCCTTTCAAATATGCATACCACTGATGGCCATGGCCCTTGGTTGGCGAACCGCGGCTCGCGAGCCACATGCGGCCCTTTGGCCCCTTGAGTGTTTAGCAAAGGCCAGCTTAGGAGTACCCTAATTAAGTTAATAACAATGTACCTACCTATATAGTTTGAGTTTAAAAAATTTGGCTCTCAAAAGAAATTTCAATCGTTGTACTGTTGATATTTGACTCTGTTGACTAATGAGTTTGCTCACCACTGGCCTAGGCATTTTACAAATGTTCTTAAAGTGAACACAAAGATTTGAACCTCTTAATTTGCATGATTTTCTTGGTTAAGTGAATAGCAAACCATTTTCAGAAGTCACCTCTGGCTACTTTTGGGAAAAGCAGTGCATTTCTCTCTCTCTCTCTGAGAGGCAGGGAGGCAGAGAGACAGACTTGCTCATGCACCCTGATTAGGATCCACCTGGCAAGCGCCCTACTGGGCAATGCTCTGCCCATCTGGGGCCATTGCTCCGTTGCTTGGCAACTGAGCTGTTTTAGTACCTGAGGCAATGTCTTGGTGCCATCCTCAGCGCCTGGGGCCAACTTACTCCAACAGAGCCATGGCTGCAGGAGACAGTAAAGAGAGAGGGGGGCGGTGGACAAGCAGATGGTCACTTTTCCTGTGTACCCTCACTGGGAATTGAACCTGGTACTTCTACACGCTGGGCCAATGCTCTACTGCTGAGCCAAGTGGCCAGAGATTATCTCTTTTTAATTGTAGTTGGAGTGCTAGAATGTAGTGGTTTTATCTTGATAATCTAGGGCACATGTAGCCCTAGGTTCCCCGTCTTTCTCTGAAGTCTAAAATAGCTGGTTAGCCAAAGAGGCTATCTTGTGAGGTGGTCTTGTGGCCAAGCTAAGGTCATGTTGTTTTACTAAGGGACTGAAGGCTTCAGAAAAGCTGGCCACAAATATGAAATTGAACAGACTTGAGTTTCATTATTCAAACTTAATTTTTTTTTTACTTATTGGTTTCAGAGAGAGAGAAAAAGAGAGAGAGAGAGGAGAGAAACATCAATTTGTTGTTTCACTTATGCATTCATTGGATAATTCTTGTATGTGCCCTGCCCGAGGATTGAACCCTCAGCCTTGGTGGATTGGGATGATGCTCTAACCAACTGAGCTATCTGGCCAGAGTTTATCATTCAACTTATCTTTTATTTTTTACAGGGAAAGAGAGAGAGTCAGAGAGAGGGATAGATAGGGACAGACAGACAGGAACGGAGGGAGGTGAGAAGCATCAATCATCAGTTTTTCGTTGTCGTTGCAACACCTTAGTTGTTCATTGATTGCTTTCTCACATGTGCCTTGACCGCGGACCTTCAGCAGACCGAGCAACCCCTTGCTGGAGCCAGCGACCTTGGGTCTAAGCTGATGAGCTTCTTTTGCTCAAGCCAAATAGGTCCACGCTCAAGCTGGCGAACTCGGGTTCTCGAACCTGGGTCTTCTGCATCCCAGTCCGACGCTCTATTTACTGCGCCACCGCCTGGTCAGGCTCATTCAACTTATTTTATTTATTTATTTTATTTTAGTGAGAGAGACAGAGAGAGGGACAGATAGGGATAGGCAGGAAGAGAGAGAGATGAGAAGTATCAATTCTTCGTTACGGCACCTTAGTTGTTTATTTCATTGATTGCTTTCTCATATGTGCCTTGACCGGGGGGGCTCCAGCAGAACAAGTGACCCCTTGCTCAAGCCACCAACCTTGAGCTCAAGCCAGTGACCTTGGGCTTCAAGCCAGCAACCTTTGGGCTCAAGCCAGCAACCATTGGGCCATGTCTATAATTCCAAACTCAAGCCAGCAACCCTGTGCTCAAGCTGGCAATCCCACACTCAAACCAGATGAGCCTGCATTTAAGCCAGCGACCTTGGGGTTTTGAATCTGGGTCCTCTGCTTCCCAGTCCAACACTCTATCCACTGCGTCACTGCCTGGTCAGGCATCATTCAACTTTTTTATTCCCAAAATCTGTTCAAATCTATCAAAATAGTCAAGAACAGATTTGTCCTTTTTCTGTATACAATGGTGTATCACTTTCAAAATAAGTTGGCAAGAAAAGATTTAGGGAATATCCATATTTTCCCATGTATAAAATGCATCCTTTTCCAAAAAATTTGGGGTCTATAAACTGGGTGTGTCTTATACAGCGGTAGTAGATTTTTTTACTTGCATTTCCCACTTTTTTGCTCTTGTTTTTACACTCATTGTTGAAGACAGTGATTTGTCATCAGATACAGATGAGGACAAACTAATAGATGGGAATTTTGACAGTGATGAGGAATTGTATGAATTTTATGATGAATAAAACTTGAGTTCAATAACTTTATGTAATACATTTTTTTTTCTTTCTCTTTTACAGGGACAGAGAGAGAGAGTCAGAGTCAGAGAGAGGGATAGATAGGGACAGACAGACAGGAACGGAGAGAGGTGAGAAGCATCAATTATTAGTTTTTCGTTGCTGTCGCAACTCCTTAGTTGTTCATTGATTGCTTTCTCACATGTGCCTTGACCGCGGGCCTTCAGCAGACCGAGCAACCCCTTGCTGGGGCCAGCGACCTTGGGTCCAAGTTGGTGAGTTTTTGCTCAAGCCAGATGAGCCCGCGCTCAAGCTGGCGAGCTCGGGGGTCTCGAACCTGGGTCTTCTACACCCAGTCTGACGCTCTATCCACTGTGCCACTGCCTGGTCAGGCTGTAATACATTTTAAAAAAAAATTTGGGCCCCCAAATTATGGTGTGTCTTATTCATGGGGGATGCAGTAACTCTTAGTGGCCTGTTGTTGTGCCTTCTCAATGCCCTGGGCACCACTTAATTTAAAATCCTCTGAGATTGATTCCAATCAGCAGCCAACAAAAATTTCCAGACTAAACTTTTCCTACAAACATGTAAATAAGTTGATAAAGATCAGAAAAAAACAGGCTCACAGGCATTGATAATTAGATTGAAATGCATTTAAGTTCAAGGGATTTGGTATTAGGGTCAGGGAAGTCCTAACCCTTTAATAGGGCCATAAATTCGGATTTAGTCTAAGTGGCATAAGAATTTTTGTGTTTCTATCACCCAATTCGACCTTAAAGTAGTTATTAAGGAAAGGGGAGGAAAGTCTAGTGCATTAAGAGAAATAGAGATATCAGGAGAGGAGAAAAAGGGAAGTTCAGAAAAGGGAGGAGTGAGGTGTGAAGTGGGTGGGAGAGGTGGAAGAGGTGAAGAGGGTGGTTTCCTGGAGACTTGTTAGTAGATCTGGCTTCAGAATAACATGCAAAATTTAGAGGAAGAGTTTCCCAATGGTTCCTCTTTAACTTCATCTTTGCAGGTACAAATTCCTTTTTCTAATTTATCAAATCACTTATTCAATTTGGAATTATTATTTTTATTAATTGATTGATTTTATTAATTTTAGAAAGAGAGAGAGAGAGAGACAGGAACACCGATCCTATAATTGCCCTGGCCCAGGATTGAACTGGCAACCTCTGCATATTGGGATGATGCTCTGACCAACCGAGCTGTCTGTCCAGGCCATAATTATTCTCTTAAGAGAGGTGTTAACAGGTTTTGTTTAGAGCTCTCAAGGTATCAGTTAAAGAAAGCCTCCCATTTTCTTTGGGAGGTTCAGTATTTTCTTTGTTTCAATTGTGTGTGCAACTAAACAAATTTTGACATTTCAAAAGAGCCCCATCTAGGCCAGTAAAGTTTTAGACTATTCTAGGTCTGGTTAATTTCTGTCCAAAGACCCAGCCAGTTACAACTTTCTGTGCCATTGATCTTGTGCATAAAGTTGTCTGGGGTACCAAAGGATGGCTGGTCATTGAAAGAGAGCTTAGGTCCTGGCTGGCTGGCTCAGTGGATAGAGCATAGGCCTGGTGTGTGGACATCCCAAATTCAATCCCGGGTCAGGGCACACATAAAAAGACCATCAGTTTCTTTCCCCCTCCCACTCCCCCTTCTCTTTCTTTCTTCCCCTCTCGCAGCAAGTGGCTCAATTGGTTAAACCAGTGGTAGTCAACCTGGTCCCTACCGCCCACTAGTGGGTGTTCCAGCTTTCATGGTGGGCGGTAGTGGAGCAACCAAAGTATAAATAAAAAGATAGATTTCACTATAGTAAGTTGTTTTATAAAGATTTATTCTGCCAAATTTAGCGAAAGTCCGACATAAAGTACTTGGTAAGTAATTAATATTATATGCTTTAACTTGCTGTAACTCTGCTTTATAAATTTTATAAAGTAAGGTTACTTCCCTACTTTATAAATCACCATTACTGCGGAACCGGTGGGCGATTAGAAAATTTTACTGCTAACAGAGATACAAAAGTGGGCGGTAGGTATAAAAAGGTTGACTACCCCGGGTTAAAGCATTGGCCCTAGGAGCTGAGTCCAGCTCAGTTGGTCCAAGCATCAGCCCCAGGTGCTGAGGATAGCTTGGTTGATTCAAGCACCGGCCCCACATGGAAGTTGCCAGGTGGATCCTGGTTAGGGTGCATGTGGGAGTCTGTCTCACTATCTTCCCCTCTTCTCACTTAAAAAAAGAATAAGGGAGAGCTTAGAATGTGCTGCCCATTTACACTCACCTAGTGAAGATGCCCCTTCATCCCTTTGAGTGCCCCTTAACCCATTTAAGTGCTGGAGGTTGAAATTTTTGAAATTCAGTTCTTCAAAAATTTTCCAAAAATTCACATCATTTTTATTTTTTTATTTATTTACTTTTTTACAGGGACAGAGAGAGAGTCAGAGAGAGGGATAGACAAGGACAGACAGATAGGAACGGAGAGAGGTGAGAAG
Source organism: Rhynchonycteris naso (assembly GCA_037038555.1). Lineage (NCBI taxonomy): Eukaryota > Metazoa > Chordata > Mammalia > Chiroptera > Emballonuridae > Rhynchonycteris > Rhynchonycteris naso. The sequence continues at coordinate 208,938,075 of CM072997.1, read as the reverse complement.
CATCAATCATTAGTTTTCGTTGCTGTCGCAACACCTGAGTTGTTCATTGATTGCTTTCTCACACATGCCTTGACCGCGGGCCTTCAGCAGACCGAGCCACCCCTTGCTGGAGTCAGCGACCCTGGGTCCAAGCTGGCGAGCTTTTGCTCAAGCCAGATGGGCCCGTGCTCAAGCTGGTGACCTTGGGGTCTCGAACCCGGGTCTTCCACATCCCAGTCTGACGCTCTATCCACTGTGCCACCGCCTGGTCAGGCTCACATCATTTTTTGACAAGATCCCACCATGCCAGTATTTGCAGCAGTGACTAACTCTGTGTACCCTGTGGTAACGTACCCTCAGGAGGCAGATGTGTAGAAAATCAGACCTTGGCAATGATCTTGAGCAATAGGATATAAATCTCACATCACTACCATTCCAATAACGAAACATGAAGCATAAATGGGTTAAACCTTACTGTCTCCACAAAACTTTTTAGACAGGGTCCAAATAACTATATGGAGTGTGAGCCTTATAAATGAGGTCCCAAGAGCCATGTGGACCAAGTCCAAATTGAACCTTATGAAGAGTTTTTTCCCTGAATTGAGTAGTTTCCAAGACCACACTGGAAAGTGTGGGAGATCTGGATCTCAGAGGATACTTACCTGAGACCTCTCAGCTCCTCTGGGAAACAACTAAGTGCAAAGGGCTCTTGCTGGAGCCAGGGCATTGATTTTGAGATAGCACAGGGAGGAGAGTCTGGGTGTTGCCTCAGATCCCACTGCTGCCACCAAAATGTAAACAAATCCAAAAGGTATTGCAATAAAAAAAGGAGAGACTTTATTAAGGTAAATAGTTTGCAAACCAGGGAGACACAGGCTTCAGTAAACAATCAGAGTGTGCTGCACCTGGGACAAAGGGGAGGCTGTTCTTTACGCTAAAAGTTCCTACCCAGGTTCCTAACTAGAGCCATTTTATGTAAATGAGATCTCCAAATTCACACAATTCTAATCGATTAGGGCAGGTCTCAGTCCATTGGTTAAAAGGTGAAACTAGGAACTCCTCTAAAATAGTTGACTCAGATGGCATAAACTAGGAGGGTATAGTGCGGGAAACCGAGAGGTCAGTCAGAGATTCTTCATGGTACACAGAGTATGCAAGAAGCCCCCCCTGCCAGTGATGGCTGCTAGACTCTATTCATAAAATGTGGGTCCTGGGTTGACCATGGGGAGTCTATCTCAGCAAGTAAATTCTTTCTTGTTCGCATAAAATGAATCTTTCTTCCTGGGATCTATATAACTTATACCTCAATAAAGCTGTTTTAAAAATCTGTATAAGCCAGCCTGACCAGGCGGTGGCGCAGTGGGTAGAGCATTGGGCTGGGATGCGGAAGACCCGGGTTCGAGACCCCGAGCTCGCCAGCTTGAGCGTGGGCCCATCTGGCTTGAGCAAAAGCTCGCCAGCTTGGACCCAAGGTCGCTGGCTGCAGCAAGGGGTTGCTCGGTCTGCTGAAGGCCCGTGGTCAAGGCACATGTGAGAAAGCAATCAATGAACAACTATGGTGTCGCAACGGCAATGAAAAACTAATGATTGATGCTTCTCACCTCTCTCCATTCCTGTCTGTCTGTATCTATCCCTCTCTCTGACTCTCTCTGTCCCTGGGGGAAAAAAAAATGTCTTAAAAAAAAAAATCTGTATAAGCTCATATGGAATGATAGCCACACAAAGTGAAAAAAGTCTGATGCACAATAGTGTGTATAAAGATAGATGCCTAAGGAAATTATTTCTCTACGGATATCCAAGTAACAGTAAACAATGGTTTTTAATGAGGGAGTCTGGAAGATCTGGTATGGAAGAGAATTTTTCTTTGTAGGCAAAGGATAGCATGATTAAGTTTTTTCTTAACAGATACATACTGGATATGACTTTTTCAATTTAAAAATAAGCCCTAAACTACAAATGAAAATCCATGTGCACATGCATGCTTTATTAAAAAGGAACTGAGAGGTTATAATATATCAAGAATTATTAGTGACTGACCTTTTGCTCTCTTTACTTTTTGGAATTCAATTTCTCTACAATAAGCATTCATTGCTTTTTGTTTTCAAAGTTTAAAAAATAACATTGAGATAATGGCTTTTGTGTTTCCTGTTCATGGGATGTTGTGAGGATTATATTTACATCTAAAAATTGAAGCAAGGCCTCAGTGTTAGGGAGAAGACCCCAGGTACAACTCCTTACCAGACACTTTTCCTACACCACTAGGAAAAAGGTAAGAAATCTCCATTTAGGAATGCAGAGACAGAGACTCAGCATGTGTATTTATTTTTTTCCCCTGGTAAGGTCTGGGATCTACCATATTTTTTTAATATTTATTTTATTTTATTCATTTTAGAGAGGAGACATAGAGTGAGAGAGAGAGAGAGAGACAGAGAGAGAGAGAGAAAGGGGGGAGGAGCTAGAAGCATCAACTCCCATATGTGCCTTGACCAGACCAGTGCAGGGTTTTGAACTGGCGACCTCAGTGTTCCCAGGTCGACGCTTTATCCACTGCGCCACCACAGGTCAGGCTACCGTATTTTTTTGAATATGAGAGTCCATCAAATGTTAACCTCACCATTATTTTATGTTCCAGTAAGACAAAAAGAAAAAAAAAGATCAATTAAACTATGTCACACCTTTGATTATACAACGTGTTGGGTTTCTGAGATGTTAAATCTGAAAAATGTTTATCATGAAATCAATGACAGTATCCGCACAACTCTTTCTCTTAGGGTGGGTCGATTACCTAAGCAACATCATTTACTTGCTGCCTTCCTTTCCATAAAACCTTCTCCTTCCCCACTCTGTCCAACCAGTCATCAAGTCCTGTCTTTTCCACTCCTGCTGCCACCTGCCTCATTATCTCTCATCTGGACCACTGAACTAGCCTCCTTACGGGCCTGCTCATCTTACCTTTCAATCCATTATTCATACTGCAGCCAGTGATCATCTCATGTCCCTGCTTAAACATTTCCACTGGCTGCTTTACCCGCAGGGTGAGGTCTGTTTAACTTGGCATTTGACTTTTTTATGACCTGGCCTCTGCCTGCCATTTTAGTCTCTTGGCACTTCCTCTAAATGAAATGACTGCTGCTTCTCCAAAGCACCATGTTTTCTTTTTCAGGCCTCCAGGTCTTTGCATCAGCTGTTTCCTATGCTTGGATTACTCTTCCTCAGCGAGTGCTTATTGAACCTGTAGCAAGTGCCTGGAGCTGAGAATGGAGGGGTGCGCGAGGCAGGCGCAAGCCCAGTTCTCGGAGACTCGTGGAAAAAAGGCAAAAATAGAAATACATAATCATTAATTATAAGCTCACATGGTGGGCCTTTGTAAAGGTTTGTTGAAAATGTCAACCATGGCTTCATAAAGTTTAGAATTCGCAGGGAGGCAGTATTTAGCGGATTGGATCTTGGACCTACCAATGACTACCTATGTAACTTTGGGGAACCGACAAGTGGAGTCTCCGCCTCTGTGAAATGGAAAATGCCCGCCCCACAGGATTTCTGGGAGCATTTCACATGAGATACATATAATCACGCGGTTCTGGCGGACCCGAGGGCCCCTCCTATCCCCTCCACAGGGCTCGAGGGTCCGCCAGCCCCGCGGCGCCAGCCCCCATCCCAAGAGGCTGCGGGCGAGGTCTTGAGCGCCTTAGCCCGAGCATGTGGCGAGTACCCTTGAGTCCTTCGTCTCCGACAGTCGGACCGCGAGCCCAGACCACAGGCCGCAGCACCAGCAGGGACAGGGAGCGTCGGAGGCCAGGTGAGGGGGCAGCGCTCCGCCCCATCTCCCCACTTTGGGGGCCAGCCCCCTTCGCTCATTCCCGTCCCGCCCTTGAATCATGGGGGGCGGGGCTATGACCCATTCATGCCGGGAATCGGATCCAGATGTTCCCGCGGCGCGTGCAGCTGCATCCTTGCCTTTTTTGGCAAAAAACGTGCGGCTGCGAGCGGATCCCGGGCCGCCTCCACTAATCCTCGGGAAGAGGGGGAAGGGGGCTAAGGGTCTGGGCCCAGGTTGGGTAGCTGCACTTGGTGCTTTGCGGGATCTGGTAAGGGCTGTTAAGGGAGGGGGGCGATTTGTATCAGACGGGGGAACCCACCGGCACACCCGCTCCCGTTCGTAACCTCCCCCTAACCCCTCCCTTCTCCACCGGAGGAAAAAGCCCTTAGCCTGCAGAGGGGAGGCAGGCTAAGCCCAAGAGGGACGGTAGCGACAGCGGGGATCCCCTTTCTCCGGAGAGATTTCCCACCCTGTGGCCTGCAGCTCCCCCCTCTGCCCTGCACAGAGGAGGTCTGGAATAGCCAGAGTCTCCGGGTCTGCGAAGGAACCCCTCCACCGCCAGACAAAACACACAGAGACCTGTGCTAACTCACACTGCTTTATTGCAGAATCTCAAAGGGGGTGAACCAATCCCACCCCTCTGCCCATCTCTGGGCAAAATGAAGCTGAAATGAGAAACAATGAACGCGGGCTGGGCAAACCCTGTACCCGAGAACTCCCTTACCAGTGAACCCTGACCTGCTGCCCAAACAGCCTCAGCCTTGAGGAATGGGGGGTGGGGAGGGTCAACTCTTAGTTTCAGACCTCTCAGACACCCATGAGACCTAAAGTCTCTGCAGAGAAGCCTAGATTGAAGGGGTCTGGATCCCAGAATCTAGGTTTGGAGGGCTGGGCTCTAGAGCCCTCATTGGGGAGTGAGATTGGTCTGGGAACCATGACTCCAGGGGACAGGGCTGAATTCTGGAGTTCAGGCTTGGGTGGGTATATGGATGAAAGCCCAGGTTTAGGGGTCCTAGGTCAGGGAGTACCAGTTCAGGGATGTTGGGAGGCTGAATCCTGGAGCCCAGGGGGAGCCCCAATTTGGGGAGAGGCTGGGTCCCAGAGGTGGTTTGGAAAAGGAGGCTTAGTCCTCGAGCCCTGGTTTGGGAGGGCCTGGGCCCAGGAGCCCTGGCTCAGGGCCCTGCCTGGCTGCAGCCCTGGCACAGCACTTGGTCTCCGTCCGGCACGAAGCCTTGGCCCACCAGGGAGGTGGAGCAGCGAGCGCAGGCAAAGCAGCTGTGGTGCCAGTGCCGGTCTTCAAAGGACACATACTTGCCTCCACCGAGTCCTGGAGGGAGGCTGGAGGTTAGCTCTTCAGATCTTGAGAGCAGTCCTGGCCCACAGCCTTACCCAATCCCAGGTCCCATTTCCTTGCCTGCACCCTACCCACTGTTATTTGACCCTTATCCCACCTGTGATGGGGCGCTTGCAGCTGCTGCACTTGGGTGCAAAGAGTTCTCCAAAACAGGCCACACAGTAGGGATCGTCATCCCGGGAGGTGAACTGCTGCCCTGCCAGGGGTGTTTGGCACCCGGTGCAGACCAGGCATTCTCGATGCCAGGGCTGGTCACGGTATGTCACGCCACCCTGTGTCAGCGTCTGTGGAGGCAGCATCTGTCACCAGGTGGGGAGTGGGGATTCCCACCCCACAACAGAGCCCTGATCACCCCCTCCCATGTGTGCAGTGGAGACCAGTGTCCCCATCCTGCTGGCCCAGCTCATACCTTGCTGCAGCGGGCGCAGCGAGGAGCAAACTTGTTTTCATAGCAGGGTACGCAGTAATGAGCACCCTTGTCGGGCACAAAGGAACGGGAGCCCAGTGGCTGCTCACAGCCACTGCACAGGAAGCAGTGCTCATGCCACGTCTGGCCTCCATACTCCAGCTTCCGGGACCCTGTGGGGAACAGGGGTCCCACTCAGAAGCTGTGTCCCAAGTTCCTGAGTGCCACTCTCTGCTACTCCCACCCTGAGGAGAATCCTCACCGCTTCCACAGCCCAAGCAGGATGGTGTCCATGAACATGCAGCAGGGCCCCCACCACGTATGTTGCACATGCTAACCTCCCCTAAACACTGGACATGCTGGCTGAGCATGCACTAGGCCCATAACCTAGACATGAGGGTTTGGCATATATGAAGTCCCCATACGGACCAGATACGACTGTCTCATGTCAGTCATGATGACTCAGTATATGCTAAGCTCTTCTATACCAGATATGATGGTTTTTAGCACACAAAGACTCCACTTACGCTAGCCAAGCAAGTCTCTGCCCACACAAAGTTTTAATGTTCTGGACTTGACAGGTTCAGTCTACGCTAAATCCCTGTAAATGCTAGTCATGCCATTCTTTACATATTCTAAATCCTCACATATATGAAGCATGCAGCTCTGCACACATGGTAAGCCCTCTGTTTATGTGTCTCTGCATACATCATGCCCCAGTGCACCAAGCATGATTGTCTTAGCATACTCTTAGCTCCTACATGGACCAAACATGCAGCTCTTCAGACATGCTAAGCCCCCAGTCGTGGCAGTCAGCCCATACATGGTAAGCCCACAGCTGTATACCAGGGCCACTGAGCCAGCACACATTAAACTCTCAGGAGTGTACCAGGCTTGTCAGTTTGTGTACATGCTAAGCTTTCATGCCAGTCCGTATGGATGCTAAATTCCCAAGAGCATACAAGCACGACAGATCGTGCATACATTAAGTATCCAGGAATATGCTGCCTGTAGAGCTCTTTATAAGCCTCCATGTGTGCCAGACCCTTGCACATGCATGAACCCTACAAAGATGCCAGGCATGCTGGTCCCACACACAATGAGCCCCGCGGGGACATACCCGGCATGACGGTCTCCCCACAGGCAGAGCACTGTGAGGAGAAGGCACTGCAGTAGCAGTCATTGCAGAGCAGCTCACTGTCCTGGCAGGTGAAGGGCTCATCGGCTAGGGAGCGCTGGCAGCGGCAGCAGCGGAAGCAGCCCTCGTGGAAGTGGCGGTCTTCGTAGAACAGCTCCTGCCAGAAGCATGGCAGGGGCACTGGGACCTTTACCCCATCCTGCCAACCTCCACCCACTCTCTGCCCTGTTCGGTCTGGTCCTTACCCTTGAGTCATGCCCGATAAGCTGCTGGCACTCAGCACAGGTGTTGGCGAAGGTGTTGTCATAACAGGGTACGCAATAGGGGCCGTTGTCTGTCTGGATGTATTTGCGGCCATACAGGGACTCACTGCATTTTGCACAGTCAAAGGCCTCACTCATGGTGGCTGTGAGCGAGCCCTGTTAGGGACATAAGGTGCAGTGGGGTCATCAAGAGGGGCTGTGGCTTAGCCTCTTGCAAGAGCCCTTGGTATTAAACAAAGAACAAGAGAGCAAGCATAGAAAATGCCAGGTCAGAGTAGGTGGCGATGGGGAAAGGATACTTCTGGAAACCCAGGAGTCCTGCGTGTCTATTTCTGTATTTAATAGTGGGAGTGGAAGGGGGTCAGGAAAAAAATCAGGAAGCAGAAGTTGTTTTCTTATCTGGGCCCTGGCAGATCTGGGGGGAGGGGGCTTTTCCTGGGTCAGTGACTCATTTCCTGCCCCAGCCTGAGTTTAGCCTCCACTGTCCCTACTGTCCCCAAGGGGGCAAGAACAGGGGCAGAGAGCCACCCCATCCTATCCCCTATGAATAGCACTCCCACTCTCTCCTGACTCCCAGGAAGCGACCCCTGAGACATGATAAAGGAACCTCTACCCAGAGGTCTGGAGTGAGGAAATTAGGGATAGGAATGAGCTGTTCCTGTCCCTGTCCCCATCCAGGAAACAGTGGAATGTTAGAGGGATGCTGGGCGGATGAATTGTGGAGGTGGAGGAGGCGATGTCACTGAGCCTCACCTCCCAGGAGAATCAGTCCAGCAACAAGGACTTCAGAGGCTCAGCCTAGGTTTAAGCAGGAAGGAAATCCTGCAAGCTGAACCCAGCCAAGCTTCCCTAGCTGGACCCTCTGCCCTCACCCCCTGCTGGGTCTCTGGTCACACCAGCCTGGGCAGCCTTGGCCTGCAACATCTGCAGCAGCTGTGGCAGTGCAGATGGCCAGATGTCAGGTTTTGCCAGCAACAGGGGAGAGAAAAGGGAAGTGAGATGCCTGGGGAGGCAGAGGGGAACTAAAGGCAGATTATGCAGTGTGCCTCCCTGCCATCCCCTGCTGGGGGGCATCACTCCTGGCAGCATCTGGCAAAGCCCTGGAAGCTTTCCATCCCCTGGGCGGTGATTTCCCTCCCCCTGTCTCTGGGAGTGACAGCCTCTCCTCAGCTTTTCTGATTTCTAAGGGCTTGGGACAGGGGGAGTGAAGGGTGAGAGTGGGAGCCAGTGAAGATGTTTCTCCCCAGTCAGGCCCCCATCGGATGTGGAGTCAGGCAAAGGGGAGCCCTAAGAGCTGCTGCTGTAGACCCCCCCTCTCCACCCCCCACCAAACCTCAGACACTTTCCATTTTCTCAGGAACAAAGCATGTTTGTGGGATGAGGTCATCCACACAGCTGCCTCTGGAACAGGAGCATGGGGAGTAGGGGGGAAGTAGGGAAGTGGGGTTCCTGGTCCCTTCTGCTGCTGCCCCTGATTCATCTCCAGCCATGGGTTCAGAGCTCCCCACCTCCAGACTCCACCATGAGCCTGCTCTCTGAGGACTGGGATCCCAGGATGGGTGGAGAGGAACCACCAGGACCCATAGGAAGGAGATGTTCTCACAGCTGCAGATGAGCCTGGGAGTACAAAGGAACCCACCAACCCACTCCCTCCTCATTAGAGCTCAGGAACTGCTAGTCCCCAGAGCCTGCCCTGGCTCAAGTTGAAGGAAAAGCCCTCCTTCTCTCAGCTACCCCAGTGGGAAATTCTCGCCAATAAGTGTTGCTCTGGCCTGGAGTTCAGACTCCAGGCGCCAGTAGACGCCCCAGGCCTGCAGGCTCTGGCTCTTCTGACAGGATGACTCGTGAGCTCATGGCTGTCCTTCTGTAAAACGGGAGGGCACTCAGTTCATGTCCTAAGCCAGGGCACGAGGCCACCAGAAGCTGGGGTCTTCAGAGCAGGGATTTCTGGGGTAGGGGCTACGCTGTAGAGTAGAGGATACCCCTCTTCTCTGCTCTCCACCACTCAGGCCTGGGTTTCCTCTGGCCCAACATCTGAGGATTGCCTGGGCTGTCAGCCACCCGGCAGCAGGGGGCCACACAGGTGGAGTGTGGCCATGCTTCTGTCCAGGAGTGCCCTGGGCCTTTTCCTTCCTACCTGGCTTGGCCCTTCCCAGGCCCATGCTAGCCCTGGGCCCGCCCCCCTGGGAGGCAGTCACCACTCTGAGACAGGAGCACCCCAAATAGGGTATGGGTATGGCTTTTATTTCCTTCCCAGAATCCTCTAAGTCTGTCTAGTTGGGCTCTAGTGAGGACAGAGTGAAGGGCACTATCATGGCCCACCTGTCTCTGCCCGTTTCCCTCCTCCCCCTTTCCTGGCAGGCCTGGGGGACTAAGGGAGCCAGTCTTGTGTTCCTTCATGGTGGGGAGTGCTGCGCAGAGGACACTACTCAGTAGGCCAGATGGCTCTCAGCCCCTGCCCCTGCCCCCCCCCCACCCCCCCCCCCCCACACACACACCTGACCCAGACACACACATTTGGCACCTCTCAGTGAATCTCTGAGCTCAGAATGGCTGGATAAATGGCTGTGGCATGTGGTGTGGAGAGGCTGGAGCTGTGAAACATAAACCTGGGTGATCTTGGACAAGTTACTCAAGCTCTCTGAGCCTCCATCAAATACTACCTCCTACCGCCTGGGGTTATTGTCAGTCTAAAATGTGATGATACTTGGAAAGCATCTTGTAGTTGGTTAATTGTTAGTAAATGGAGGATATTAGTGTTTTTATCATCAGCCCTTCCCTCATACTGCAGTCAGACAATAGTTTCTCAGCCAGGCCTGGGATTTGACCTGGACATTCTCAGTGTAGATCCAGGGAGAGAACAAAGAGGGAATCCCTAGTTCTGCTGGGAGCACCAGAGAGGCCCAAGGGATGGGGTCAGCTTGACTTGGGTGAGCATAGCTTTTGAGACCCCTCACACAGGTACACACATCTGTATGCTGCTTTCTCTCTCACAAAGAGCATTCCCACCCATCCACCCACCGTCTCATCAGATCTCACAAAAGGCAGCACGATAGTGTGCCATCCCCATTTTACAGCTGAGCACAGAGGCCAGGGACAGGGCAGGGGCATACTCAAGGTCATTCAGGTATCCGAGAGCCCAGCAGCCCTTTCCTGTTTCTCTTTCCCTGGAACTGCTGCAGAGGTAGTGGAGGGGGTGGTCAGCATTTAAGAGCAGAAGGACATGAGATGCTGAGTGACATCAGTAGCACAGGAGCCCAGCTCTTCTCCCCAGCTGCCAGCCCTGTGATTGGAAGACACCCAGAAACCTTTCCAGTTACCCATGCCAACCGCTCAACCCTTTTGCCCCCCTCCAACCCCAATGTCCAGAACCCTGGCCAGGCCCCGCAGCTGTGAGTCAAGATCAGAACAGACCCCTCCCCCAGCTCCCTGGAGTTGACAGGAGACTAAGGGGAAAAGAGAACTTGGTCCACCTCCACCCCCTGCTACCAGGCAGCGACCCCAAATTCTCCACTCTTCCCTCCCTGCCTTGGGGACTGGGAGTCAGAGCAGTTTAGGGGAAGGGGGGTGGGTGGGAAGAAGGATCCAGCAGCTGCTCTGGGGACGATAGAGGAACAGTTCATTCACCCTGGGTCCCCCAGGGCTGAGGCAGCCTGTCCAAGATCTGAGTTTAAAAATAAGTTGGGGCTGTCTTGGTGTATGCCTGGGGCTCTTTCTTGATCTCAATCTTACTGTCTCAGGTCCTCTCCTCATGGGAACTCAGTTGGCCCACAGTTTGTGTTTCCCCACATTCTTGCTTCCCAATTTTCCAGCCTGAGCCTCCCAGGGTCTGTGTTGGAAGCTGTCAGTTCCCCTCCATTAAATCTCAGTCCCTCGGTGTCTAGCACTGTCCCATTCAGCTTGTGTCTGTGTCTCTGCACACTTCACAGCTGTCTGTGCATTGTGGGTGTCTCTGAATCTCTGACTGGCTATCTCCCAACAGCCCGCCTCTGTGAATTTCTACCTCTGAACACCCACGTCTGGTCTTCGTAGTGTCTTGATTGGGAGGAATGTCTTGGTCCACACCCCACCCCAATGCTCTACCTCTTAGAATCTCCGTATGCCTGAGTGTCTCTGCCTCCAGTCTCTGAAGGTCTCTACAGGCCTCACAGAGGCTGATTCACCACGAGGCTAAGGAAGCTTAGGCTCCTGGGCCCCTCACTTGCCCACGACCCTCCAAGGCCCTGGGAAGAGCCCTATGGAGTATTCACTGGGGTTATTGTATGCTTTTTCCTAAAATGCTCCATAAAAACCTGGATCCATCCCTATACCTTGGGTCTGTCTCTCAGTGACTCTACGCCCAAGTCTCTGTCCCTGTTTCGAATAACTGTAGTCTCCTATCTAAGCCTGTGGCTCATGTGCCCGTCTCGGGCTTTCTGGGAGGCTCAGTTTCTGGAACCCTCCAAGTCTCTATCTCGAGACTCCGGCTTTTCTATTTCAAACTTGGCCCCCTCCCCCGCCCAACTCCCACAGCAGCCCTCGCCAGTCCCGGCGGCCAGGAGCGGTGTGGTCCGGAGGACGCCCTCAGGGTTTAGCGCCCGCGGCGCCCGCGCCGACCCCAGGCGGGGGCAGGGGGCGGGCCGTCTCCGCGCCCTCCGCGGTTCTAGGGCTGCGGCCAGGACCTGGGATGGAAACGGGGTTTGGCGGGGAGCTCACCTCGAAGCGGGCGGCCGTAGCGGGGTGCGGTGCTCGTGGCGGGGGCGGGGCGGTGTGGGAAGCCGGGCCCGCGTCCCTCGGCGGCTTCTACCTGCGGGCCGGGCCGCACCGGGGCCGAGCGAGCTGCCGGCGTAGCTGCCGGCTGCACCCGGACCGTGTGGGCGAGTGGGAGCGCGGCCCCAACCCCTCCCCGAGGAAGTGAGCGCTGGGGCCCGCCCCGTCCGGACCCCGCCCCCAGCCGCCCCTGCCCGCGGGGTGAGGACCCCGCCTCCGGCCCTAGGTCCGGGAGGCTGGGGACCAGACCCCGCCCGCACCTCCTTTTTGGACTGGAGCCCGCCCCAGCCCCCTTCCTTAGGCCCAACTGAACCTGGCTCTCTCAACCTTCCTGGGCTGCCAGGACGCCACCCTTGTGCCCTCCCTGCAGTTTTCTCTGTCCTCTCTCCCCGCTCCCCCTCCATCGTCCTCCCTCTCCAGCTGCAAGAGGGAGACTGCTGTATTTAATTTCAGGCAAGGGGTACGGGACCCAGCCGACCGAGGTCTATTTGGGGACTAAGAGTCTTCATGCCCTCTTCGTGTCCTCCCCCCCGCCCCCCGCCACTCCCAGTTTACCCCCCTGGGTCTCACTCAGCCCTAGTTTGTGGAAGAGGCCTTAATCCAGCCTGGAGCAGAGCATGGTTTTTGAGTCTGATGTCATGCCCCTATTGGTGACCTAGGTGATCTCTGGAAATTTGAAGTAAAAAAACCCGCTACCCCCACCCCCAGGGCCTTGACTTTCAAAGGACTTTATTCCATAACTCTGAGTGGCCAAAACAAAAGTAGCCACCTTCTCACCTCCAGTTGCATCCCTGGACTGAGAAGTCCTGCCTGGGTTTCTGCAGTGCTCAGGAATAGTTTTGACCTTTGAAGCCCAAGGGAGACCCTAGTCTTTGGCCCCATGATTTTTGGGTTGCTCTGGTAGTAGAAAGAATGTGCATGGTCAGCACACTCCAGGGGTGGTGGAGGGAAGTGTAGGGAACCCCTCCTTCCTTACCTCTACAGTGTCCAACCCTCTGGCTTCTTCTCTGTGCCAGGGAGGGAGGACTGGTGCCTGCCAGGGACACAAAGCCCCACCAGGTCTTTGAGGCCACCCCCCTTGGGATCCTCAAGGCTTGTCACTAGGAATAAATAGCCTCAATCTGGAAGAGGGGGGAGGGAAGAAGAGGCTCTGCTGTGCTGTTTGCGGAACAAGAGACAACAAACTAACCTCAGCACCTAGAGTAGAGATTCAGGTGCCCACAGAGGCCCTCCCATCTTCTTAGACTGTCCAGCCAAGCTGTCAGAGCAGAGAATTCTTCCATTGTAGGTTGGGGGCTCCTGACTTTCCTCTTCTGCCATCTCTGAATCGCATCCCTGCCTTCTTGGGTCCCCAGTCACCCCTGAGGCCAGGTTTCCTTTCAAAATTAACTAATGGCTTGTTTATGATTGTTGTCCTTGATGTCTAAACTGTAAGTGCCATGAGAGCAGGGAGTGGGTCCTTCCTGAGCACCACCCCATTCCTAATACCAGTGTTCAGATAACAAATAACAAATATATTTGATGAATGCTTGAATGCTTCAGTTTGGATTCCTCCTTCCCCTCTAGTCTGGACCACTCGTACCTGCTATCTGGAACCCAGGGACAGAGCAGCCAGCACACCGGTGGACCATTTTCTCTGGGATTTGTTTTGCAGGTGTTGAAGACACTTAGCCCTAGGGAGTGCAGGGAAAACTATCTGTTTGGAGTAGATGGCAAAAAAAAAAAAAAAAAGTTTGTACTGGGGAAAAGGAATGAGTGAGCAGCCTTCTGAAAGGGCAGGGTTATGAGTAAATAAAAATGGTGTTGGATCAAAGGTCTCTGGTCCTTTTTTTTTTTTTTTTGGCAGAGACAGAGAGAGTCAGAGAGAGGGACAGATAGGGACAGACAGACAGGAAGGGAGAGAGATGAGAAACATCAATTATTCCTTATGGTTCCTTAGTTGTTCATTGATTGATTTCTCATATGTGCCTTCACCCAGGGGGCTACAGCAGACTGAGTGACCCCTTGCTTGAGCCAGCAACCTTGGGCTCAAGCTGGCGAGCCGTGCTTAAAACAGATGAGCCTGCGCTCAAGCTGGTGACCTCGGGGTCTCAAACCTGGGTCCTCCACATCGCAATCCGATGCTCTATCCACTGCGCCACCGCCTCGTTAGGCAAAGGTCTCTGGTCTTTTCTCACGGCTTGAACAGCCTTAATAAGAACCCATCTTTCCTGAGTTCTTACTTTGCACCAGCCCTGTCTGGACCCTTTACATATGTTAATGCACTTTATTTTTAAACATCTTTTGAAATATGTACTATATTTTCATCCCTGTTTTAAGGATGAGGAAATGGAGGCAGAGAGAGAGTAACGTGCCAAGGGTGACACAGTTAATAATGGCAGACTGGACTTAAATCCAATCAAATGTCGAAATTCCTTATGCCAAAAAAAGCGTAGGGGCTAAAAATATTAATACTTTTCCTTCTACCTTTTAAGTTATTGCTGGTCTAATCATCAAGTTAACAGAAGTTTAACAGGAGAAAATCCAAGTTTTTAATACATGCGCAGGGGGACTCCACATAGGCATGAAAATTCCAAAGACAGTGAGGCAACAATAGAATATACCTTCTTTTTGGACAGAGGAGAAAGAGGAGAGGAATGTGGTATTTGATTTCTGAGTCTTTGTTTTTTCATTAATAGCTTAAAATCAATATCTCCAAAAGGCAGCTTCAGGGTGGCAAAACTTTGGTTCCTTTCAAGAGCTTAACTGTTAGCCTCTGCAGCCTCTGTAGTCATTTAACATCTTTAAGCCTCAGTCTCCTCATCTGTTAAGAGTCTTTGATTTCCTGTCTCACAGCATTCCTTTGAGGATTGGATGAGAGCACACAGTAGTATTCAATATGTGGGATCTCCCCCTAACACACACACACACACACACACACACACACACACACACACACACACACACACACACACTCCCTTTCATGGTCAACTTTTGCTGCCGGAGCCTGGAGGTTTCTGACTTGGCTCAGTCTGGGGAAGGGAAATTGATGTACGGCTATTTTATCATTGTTGTTCCTGATACCTAAACTATAAGTGCCCTTCCAGTTCCCCAGTGGGCTCACATTTCCGACTGTTCTATTTCCAGTGATCCAGGAGGACGAGCCCGAGGGAGGTATAGGGATTAACCACATGGACTCCCTGTTTCTGTTTCCTGTCAGTCTTCACCCTCTCCATGGAACAGGTGTGTCTGAGATGGGGCTGGAAGCAGAGTCTGCGTGCTGGATGACTAGCCTTGGGTAGTGAGATCTGGCTGTCCCTTCACCTACCCAGGAGGTCCCCATACACCCTTCCTTATTTTGTGGTGGAAGGGGGGCTTGCTCAGGGTTTCCCAGCTGTTCTCTCACCTTGGAAGAGTTTTCAAAAGGAGGCCTTGAGTGATGACTGACAGGCCTCTCATGGTTTCCTCTGGGTGCTGAATCACTCTCTGATGCTTGTAACCACAAGCCCTCCTTCCCCCAGTGAGAAAACTGCTTTCCTTCTTTGGGTGTATTGCTCACTCTGACCCTTTGGGATGCCTCGGTTTCCTTCCCCCTTCCAGTGTGCAGACTTCCCATCTCCTGGGTAAACCCATTGCTCAATGCCTTCATCAGAGGGAGTGGTGGGAGTGACTGCCACCTGGTCACTCTGTCTGGTGGCTGGGCTTCTTAATCAAGATGAGGCTGAAAAGGTAGGCCTAGGCCAGATCATGAAGGGCCTTGTCTTTCAATGGTTAAGTAACAAATGAGGTGGAATTTTGTTAATGCATGTGACCCTAGTTGGGCAAGTCTCAGACTCAGGCAGAAAAGAACTTTTTACACTGCAGAGCTCAGCTACTTCCAGCTTAGTCATGCCCACTGCTCTGCTGGACTCACGCCTCCAGGGACGGAGGAGATTTCCCCAGTGCTCCGCAGCTGGAGGAGTGAGCCCTGTTGTGTGAAATGGGTGCAATTACAGAACTCACTGAAGGCTAGCTTTACCTGATGGAAAAGAAACCAAATGCCTCTGGAGTGCTCTGCTGTGCCCAACCCTCTCTCTGTCCTTACACTTAGGTTTAGTAACAATAACAATAATAGCTCCAATTGATTTTGAACACAGCATTTTAAAATATCATTTTATTTAATCCTCACAACCATTCCGTGCGTATAGTATTATTACCTTAACTTTACAGATGGCTACAGTCTTGGCTGGTAGCAGTTAGGATCAGAGCACACCACCATGGTCCTAATAATTTACATTATACTGCTTCTGACACTCCTTCTGTCAACTAGACATTCTCTTGAGGGTGTAAGGCTCAGAACTTTAAAACTACTGCCATGATACGTATCCATCATTCAACTGTGAGCCCCTCGATGGCCCTATGAGGGAAGCAATGCATGCTAGTATTGTTTTATGGATGAGAAAAATGACTCTCATTAAAGTAATTTTAAAAAGTCACACAGCCAGTAAGTGGTAGAGACAGAGGTGATTTTAAAGTCTTTATATAGAGTGATCTTTTCCGGGACTACCGTAAAATCCACACGGCTCCTGGCTTTAAATGCACCTCGTAAGTGCGGCAAGTGGAGCACAGCCGTAGGTGACTGCGCATGTGCAGACTCCAAGCCCAGCTCAGCTGAGGGCAGTGCCAGCCACGTGTTCCCAGGTGCCAACGCGGAGCCGAGCGCGAAGGCGAGGTACACGTGGACAAGCTCTGGCGAATCAGAACTGGCTCCTGTAGAGTCACGAGACTAGACTTAGAGAACTACATTTCCCAGAAGCAGCCTGTGCCGGACTCCTTTGCTATAGGACGCACTTCCGGAAAAGCAGGCGCCGCATAGGATGCGAAAAGGAAACGGGTGGTCCTAAGCCTCCGGCGGCGGGGCCTGTTTCCTGTAGGGTCAGTGGCTGACGCGACTTGAGGTGGTGCGGGACAGCCGTCGTCTGTTGAACTTCCCAGGCGTGAGCAGACATGGCAGCGGCTTTTCGGAAGGCAGCTAAGTCCCGACAGCGGGAACACCGAGAGCGAAGCCAGGTGGGACCGCACAGGCTCCACGAGCGCTGGCTCGTGGCTCCATGTGCTGCTTTTGTCCCAACCCCCTCTCTGCTTGCGGGTCCAGATCTCTTCTGTAACGTAGATACTGCATGAAATAAACGCATATATATAGTAATGACGCTGCCGTGCCTGGGGCGGGGCCTCGCGGCTCCGGGGAGAGCACGGGGATAAGCAAAGCTATCTTGCAAGTTTACAGTGAGGTAGTTAAATGGGATACGTTTGACCTTCTATGCGACAGCCGAGGTCAAACCTCACGTAGCCAATAAGAGTCTCGGCCCCCACTTATAAAGGTGCTCGGCTCTGCTCGCTGCGTATAGGGGCTGTGACAGAAGAGACGGGTGTTAAAAATATGGTATCATCATCGTGGGCTTTGTGGACCATGAAGATCTGCCACGTCGGGTTTTGTTTATGTCTTACCCCATAACATTGGTGTTTTTTATCCCCGTTATACAAACGAAGAAACTGAGGGCCACAGAGCTAAAGTGACTTGCCCAGTCACAAACACCAAATTTAGGCCGAGTAAACAGTTGTAGGACTTCTCCGGAGGGTGTGTGTGGAGGGAGGTTGAGGAGAAATTGGCTTAATATGTGCGGAATCAATTTATTTTACCCCTACACCTGCAAGACAGAACATGGTAATCACATAATATCCAATCCAGAAAGGCCTTCAGAGAGATCAAGTCCAGCTTCATTTTATAGATAGGAAAGAGAAAGAGAAGGGTGTGTCTAAAATTGTGTCACTAACTGATGGGATGGAACTAAGGCCTCTTAAGCACAGTTCAGTCTTTCGGATTAATAGCATTTATCAAACATTGTTTACTTGCTGTGTGCTCCGTGGTGTGCTGGTAGCAATAGTGTAGTTTGCCACCTTATTTGGACCTATGTTTCGATTTATGTAAAAGTAATAACAACTAGAAGTGCTTATTGTATGCCAGAGCCAGACAATGTGCCAAGTCCTGTTCTCTCATCATCTCATTTAACAAAAGTGTATGAAAGTACTAGGTACTGTTGTGTCCTTATATTTACAGATGGCGAAACTAAGGTTCAGGTAGGTTAAGTAATTTGCCCAAAGACGTAACAGCTATCGTTGCCAAGAGGCAAAGCCAGTATTCAGACCAAGTGTTTTGAACCCGGAGGCTATCGAAAGATGAATAAAGAGGCAACTTGATAAGAGGTAGCACATAAAAAATGCCAAGTGAGGAATTTGAGTGGGAAGAGTAGAGATGATGAGAGAAAAGCGTCATGGTGAAACTTGTTGGACTTGGAAGGCAATGATAGTAGCTGTCGCTTTTGAAGCACCGACAGTATGCTAGGTATAGCCCAACTAACTGTACAAGGATTATTTCATATAATTCCACAGCATCCTTATGAGGTGGAGGTTATCTGCATTTTACAAATGAGGCATCTGGCATTTAAAGAGATTGAATGGTGTGTCCAAAGTCACAGTTGTAAGTAGTCGATTTGGATTAGCAAGGAAGACTTTCAAGGCTGGTCATGAGCAAGACATAGCCAAGTCTGGATAGGAATAGAGGGCCTTTGTGGGAGAGGTGTGGAGAAGGTCATGCTGGAAAGGTTGGTAAACACTGACAGGAGCACTCCCTATTTGGGTAAAGTTTGGACCATATCCAAAGGTTCGTCACTGAGACAGTGGGGAGCTATCAAAGATACTCTATGGAGGGAGATGGGTAATTGTGTAAACTATTTCAGATGCAATGTCAGGTTTCTTTTTCTATAATGCTGATGTATACTGCTCACAAAAATTAGGGGATAATTCAAAATGAATATGAGGCGATAAAATATCCCCTAATTTTTGTGAGCAGTTTATATTCAAGTGGACATGGTGGCTTTGAAGATTTCTGTCTCATTTTGTTGCCCTTTTTTTTGTGTGTGGCAGAAACAGAGAGAGTCAGAGAGAAGGACAGATAGGGACAGACAGACAGGAAGGAAGAGAGATGAGAAACATCAATTCTTTGTTGAGGTTCCTTAGTTGTTCATTGATTGATTTCTCATATGTGCCTTGACTGGGGGGCTACAGGAGACTGAGTGACTCCTTGCTCGAGCCAGTGACCTTTGGCTTACGTTGGTGAGCCTTGCTCAAACCAGATGAGCCTGTGCTGAAGCTGACGGCCTCGGGGTCTTGAACCTGGGTCCTCTACATCACAGTCTGACGCTCTATCCACTGCGCCACCACCTGGTCAGACCCTTAAGGTTTTTTTTTTTTTTTTACAGGGACAGAGAGAGAGAGTCAGAGAGACGGATAGGTAGGGACAGACAGACAGGAACGGAGAGAGGTGAGAAGCATCAATCATTAATTTTTCGTTGCCATTGCGACACCATAGTTGTTCATTGATTGCTTTCTCACATGTGCCTTGACCGCGGGCCTTCAGCAGACTGAGTAACCCCTTGCTGGAGCCAGCAACCTTGGGTCCAAGCTGGCGAGCTTTTGCTCAAGCCAGATGGGCCCGCGCTCAAGCTGGTGAGCTCGGGGTCTCGAACCTGAGTCTTCCGCATCCCAATCCGATGCTCTATCCACTACGCCACCGCCTGGTCAGGCTGGTGTTGCCCTTTTGACCCTTTGATTTTCTTTTTCCACTCTCAACCTTCCTTTGTCTGCTGTAATTACAATAAAAATTATCAGGAGAGGTTTTGGGTGTTATTTTAAAATATTGAATTATTTACTGAGAAGGGTGCTTGCTAAAAATCCTACCAAAATTACACAAGTTCAAACAACAGAGAAGTATATGAACTTCCTCAAAAGTAGAGATTATTCAGAGCATCAGAGGGAGTCAGTCCAGGGGGAGGTGAAGAGCACAGACCGTGGCCCCAGATAGAATGGGTTCTAGTTCTAGCTTTGTCACTTCCTAGTTCTATGTTCTTTGGCAGGTCATCCTCTCAACCTTATTCCCCTTTGGAATATTGGGATAACTGTTTATTTGTGTGCTTTACCTTTTTCCATGATTATTGTGGGAATTAAGTGACATCATATGTAAGAGTATATCAGATTGCTTTGTAGCAGACTAAGTACTAAATAAATGTGGCCTGTTGTGATGTGGGCAAAAGCATCTAGCACAGACCCTGATCTATATTAAATACTCAACAAATGGTAGCTTGTAGAAAGATAATACTGAGATCTAATTTTTGTATCTTCTGTGCTATCCAAGTTCTTATAACAGAAAGTATTTTCTGTCATACCTGGTTTTCTCATACTTTGTACCAAAGGTACAACAATAACAGTAAACTTATGAAACATATGCTGGGCATTTGCTATGTGCCAAACCATGGCCAGCACTACCACCTACAGAGGCTCATTTAATCTATGATTACCACGGGAAGCAGGTGCTGTTATTGTCATTTTATAGTTAGTAAACAGCAGCTCAGAGAAGTTAAGTGATTTGCCCAAGGTCACAGATTATTAAGAGGTAAAGCTTGGATTTGAACCCAATTCTCCAGACTCTAAGTTTAGCTCTCTTACCACAGTTGCCTCCCTGTTACTATGTTTTCCCTTCATAGTATTTTATAAACCCTTGGATTAAGTCTGTAGTAATTTTAGTACAACTGGCAACTGCTTGCTTAGTGCAGAGTCATTGTTGCCTCTCTCTGTCCTTAATAGGCCAAGAAAACTACTACGGTAGTGCTTGTGACCGCCCTGGCGCCTGCACAGCCCCTCTCATCTTTGGGCAGAGCCCAGTTGGGAGGGGAGGGAACAGGGTAGCACGGCGGCTCCAAGGACATGGATTTACTGAGCACTCCAGAGATGCTGCTGCCCTTCATGTTTTGAGGAATGTAACACTTTCTTTTCTTTTGTCTTCTAGCCTGGCTTTCGAAAACATCTGGGCCTGCTGGAGAAAAAGAAAGATTACAAAATTCGTGCAAAGTGAGTTGAGTCTTTCTGATAGAGATGCTGCCAAGAAAGCCTACGAGCTCCCTGCTCTGCAGTTGAGTCAACTGAGTGTCCAACAGGGGATAATTTCCTGTCATTGATAAAATGGCCATAGGCCTGGCAGCCTGTTAGATACTTGTCTGTGACCCTAAGTTTCTCTTTGTTTAGGCAGAGCGTTATTTGTTTAACTGTAGTTGCGTTGTGAACTTTTTTATTATGTTGTTGGAGATCATTTTCTCATAGTGGCTTTGGTTTGCCCCTGCCTTGGTGTTTGAGCCAAAAGCTGAGTCTTTTTTGCTCCTTTTCTTGAAGCTCAAGATAAAATCTAAAATTCCAGTTGTTGAGTCTGTTACATCACCATGTGTGTGGTGTGGAATGAAGAGATGTGAAAGATGGATTCATGAGACTAAGCGTGGGTGATAATGAGCTCTGAAAGCATTTTATGAAACAATTATTCCCATTCTTCTTCTTTAGCACTTTATTTGCAAAATACTTTACAATTATTTGTAGCTGTCCATGTGAACTGAAGTCCTTTTTATGTTCTGGGCACAGATGGTGGGCGATGGATTGCTCTGGGTCCCAGAGTTTTTCAGGCTAATAATAATAACCAGGGCTGTTGGTACGCCAGGCAGTGTTCTAGGAGAGTTATAATTTTTACATTTATTCTTCCCAGCATCCTTTTGGGATACTACTGTTACCATACCCACTTTACAGACTAAATTGGAATACGGAGTGGTTAACTAACTACCCAAAATGACTCAGCTGTAGGTGGTGGAGTCAAGGTTTGAACCCAGGGTGTCTGACTTGAGTCCGCGATTCTAGTCAGTATGCTATGTGGTGCTGTGTAATTTCTGAATTTCATTTGGTCACTTGGTGCCCAAGCTTGCATCAGAACCCAGTTTTATTTTGTACTTTGGTCTCTCCCTGTAATGATATAAATGGCACTAAAACATATGTGAGATTTGGACAGTTAATTTCAAGTAGGATTGTGCCAGGAGAGGACCGCTAGGGGACAGGAGCTCAACATCAGTGACCATGAAATGTGAATCAAATCTAGTCATTGATTTGACTGTATTTTGAGTTTCATTCTGTGTGAACTTTAGATGCTTGCAAAGTTTGCTTGGTGTGGGTTTTTTTGTTTTTGTTTTTTGCTGTGATTAACCTTGTTTAACCTGCTTTCTAGTGATTACCGAAAAAAGCAAGAATACCTCAGAGCTCTCCGGAAGAAAGCTCTTGAAAAAAATCCAGATGAATTCTACTATAAAATGACTCGAGTTAAACTCCAGGTGGGTGTTTGTTGGATCAGTTGGTGTTTTGAGCTCCAACTCAGTAACAAGGATGGGGAGGAGATGGAGAGAAAGAATCTTGGCCTTTACGTAGTCTCTCTCCAGTTGGTCCAGGTGCTGTTCTTGATCAGTATCCAAGGCAAAACTGCCCCTTCATGAACAGCATGCATTTATGCCCTGGATTCTGAATTGTCTTATGCCTGGAGCTGTTCTTAAGCTTGGATGACTGGGAGTACTAAATTGACCATGTACCTTAAGGGCTTAGTGCATGGATTGCTGTTCATAAAACATTTGGTTGTCTCTGTTACAGCAGTGAACTGTGTCAACAGTTTAGTAATGATTTTAATTTAACAAGGAATGTATCTTTTAAATTTGGATTTTAGGATGGAGTTCATGTTATTAAGGAGACCAAGGAAGAAGTAACCCCAGAACAGCTGAAACTGATGAGAACTCAGGATGTCAAATATATAGAAATGAAAAGGGTTGCAGAAGCTAAGGTAACAACTGAAACTCTTTGTTCTGGTGTATTTTTGTTGGTTAGGAAGAGAAATACAAATCCATCAATCTAAAGTTAAACGTTGGTTCCTTCTGGCATTTACAGTCTTGAGAGATACATAGTTGTGAAAGTGCTTTAGAAGTATGGTGGAGTGGAGTAATGTGAGGAATGAGAGACTGAGTTTGAGTTCTGGCTCGGACATTCATTAGCTCCAAGATTATGGGAAAATTTATCTCTTTGAAGCTATTTCCTTAGCTCTGTCTCAGGAGATTGTTGTAAGGATTAAATGAGTTATGGATTATGGCAAGCCTGACTTGCAGTTGGTGCCTGATAAATTTCACCGATTCTTAAAATAATGAAGCAATTTTTTGCTGGCTGGTGATAATGACGTGAAATGGTTTAAACTTTTGCAAATTCATTTCTGACAACCTCCAAGAACCCAACAAAAAATGAGACCATATTCTGTATTTTAGAAAATTGAAAGACTAAAGTCAGAGCTCCATCTGCTGGATTTCCAGGGGAAGCAACAGAACAAGCATGTGTTCTTTTTTGACACTAAAAAGGAAGGTATGAAATGTTTGAAAGTTCCTGGAACAGTCTAACATTGTTCATCTGTGTTGGTTGGTGTCAGAGACAGTGTTTTAAGGATTGTTTTGACTTTTAGTTGAACAGTTTGATGTTGCAACTCACCTGCGAACAGCCCCGGAGCTAGTGGACAGAGTCTTCAATAGACCCACAATAGAGACCTTGCAGAAGGAGAAAGTAAAAGGAGTTACTCATCAGACTCGACTTAAGGTAATGTGCTCCATTTTTCTTTGGGTCTGAATTTAGGGGTTGTAGTCTCCTTTTTCTTTGCCACTGAATTTAATATAATTATTTGTAGAAAACTCATCAAGTTCTCTTAGGAGAGTAGGAGGGTTTGATGATGGGGATGGGAGTGGAGGAGAGTTCCTTGGTTTCTAAGATTGGAGGACAGGTAGCCTAGTGGTCAGGTGCATTGGTTTTTGGCCTTTTGACCTGCATTTGAATCTGAGCTCTGTCCCTGGGCTTTGTGCTTTTAATGCTTCTAACAGGTGCCAACAGTTTTAAAATACAGAGAAAGGAGGAGGCATTGAAGATTAAGGGATCTGGTGTACTTTGATATTGAACCTTGAGCAATGAAATAATATGTATCAAAGAGTCTTTCATATTAGGCATTTGTACCAAAACTTTGTACTGACTTTTCCGTATGGTGTTTTCCATCACTATAACTGGGTTTCTGCAGAAGACATGCTTTTTCTCAAAACCTTCTGGAGTTGAACTCTCACTTCTAATTCATTTAAAAAAAATGCTGTCAATGTGTTTCAGTCAGACAGCTGTTGTGTTTTGATTTGAATCATTTACACTGCATCAGCTTTGCCTCCAACGTTTAATTTCACAGCAGTATCTCTAGCTCAGAGGCAGCTAAACTTGCTTTAGTAATATAAATACTCCTAATTAGTTTGACTATATTGGGCGATCCCATAAATCTGACAGTCTGCAATAAAGTGAAAACAAAGCTGTCTGAAACCACTGCTGGGAGACTGGTAGAATTAGGGAATTGTTTTAAGTCTGAGGCCCAGTAACGTTCCCCTCCATGCAGGTAACACTTCCAGCTGAGGAGCCGGCTGACAAGTGCTCCTGTGATAACCCCGTTGGCCAATTAGTTGTATTTTCTTTCTTTTTTTTATTAAACGAGAGGTGGGGAGGCAGAGACTGAGTCCCGCATGTGCCCTGACTGGGATTTCCCCAGCAAGCCCTTTTCCAGGCAATGCTCTGCCCATCTGGGGCCACTGCTCTATAGCTTGGCAACTGAGCTATTTTAGGACCTGAGGCGAGGCCATGGAGTCATCCTCAGCTCCTGGGACCACCTTGCTCCTACCAAGCCATGATTGTGGGAGAGGAAGATGAAGGGGGAGGGGTAGAGAAGCAGGTGGTTCCTTCTATGTGCCCTGATCAGGAATCGAACCTGGACTTCCACAAGACAGGCTAATGCTCTACCGCTAAGCCAACTGGCCAGGGCCTTAGTTGTATTTTCAGTTAGCTATGTTGCTGACACTTTTCCAGTATTGCAGTAGTCCCTATGGAGATTAGTGTTCCAAATTCCTGTGTGGAATAGTTTGCTGGCATACCTTTGGAGAAATTAGGAAAGTTCGGATCTTGCCATTTATTTTTGTCTAGTAGTAGTTTCTTGTGATGGTTGTGTTTAAAGCAAAATTATTTTTATCAAGAGATTGGTGGTGGGTGGATCTCAAAGGAATGTTCAGTCTGTAAGTTGGAGGTGGGTAGGAAGTCCATGAATGGGCTTTAGGAAGTCTGTGAATGCCCTGTTCCAACACAGATTTTGAACAAATAGGTATGTATGTGTGTATAGGTTTAGGTCATTGAGGTCTGCCTTTCTCAATTGTGCTTCTGTGAGAGAATTAGTCCTACAGATTTGTACATGCATATGTACGTTTACTTCAAGAAATAATTTAAAACTTTTGTCAGTTCCTCAGAGGTTTAGAGTTCCCCCAAATTGCAGGACCACCGGTCTTGGAGAAGTCATCAGCACTGAGAACTCTTAGGCTGGCTTCTGCTGGAGAGGTCCTCCTTCTGCTGTCTGAGAGCTGCAGCTCCCGACCTCAGCATGCTGCCTGCTGCCCTCTCCTTTCGCCCACCCACTCTCTCGCGTTTCCAGCACTGGTTCATTTCGGCATCACCTTAGGTACCCGTGGTGCACGGAAAGGCTGAGGCAGCCTAGTATAGTGCTGGAAAGATTCCTGAGAGTTGTGGGACTGCGGACGGTCCTGACTTTTCCAGGGTGAACCATGTGTCGCCGGGCAGGTCTCCAAGGTTCCATTCAGCTCTAGCATGTGACATTCCTAAATGGACAACTTTATAGTATCGTTACTTAATAGTAACTTACAGACTTGTTGATTTTGGAGTAAGAAGGGAGTTGATAAAACCATTTATGCACTGAGGGCTTAAGTGGATTAAGAAACAGTAGCTTATTCATTTTTTATCCTGGTAAGTATTTTACTAAAATGTGTTTCCTCTGCAGCGGATAGCTAAAGCAAGGCAGAAGCAGTATGACTGTCTGACACAGCGGATTGAACGCGAGAAGAAATTGTTTGTTATCGCACAGAAAATTCAAACACGCAAAGATCTTCTGGTGAGGAGAGAGCCTTATGCCTTAAACCCTCCACCCCGCCCTACCCCTTGTAAAGGTCTTAACTGAGACTGGATTTCAGCTGTGTGTAAATCAGCCCCAGTGAAAATGTCTGCTCCTTGGGGGCAGGGGTTTGAGCCAGTGTTGGTTACTCTGACAGTGTCGAAAGGTGCCTTGATTAAGAAGGTAATAAGAGGCTTATTAGCCAGTGCTTTGGAACAGCAAAGGGTAGGATCGAGTAGCATATGAACTTTATAGCTTATGAGCAGCTATCTTTAACATTTAAACAGGTTAACAAAACAGTGCGTGTCATTCAGTGGTGTTTAAAAATAGACAACATTGTGTAGTTAAATAACAGAGCTGAGGAATATCCGATGCCTCTTTCATATTAGGATTCCTCTAAATGTCAAATTCTTCAGCTTTGCAGCTCATTTAGTTGTACCTTTCTCAACTGGGGTTCAGGAGAGAATAAGCTCTGCCCCCCCCCCCCAAAAAAAATAAAAGATTTGAGTACTTTTCTTCTCAGTTTTCCCAGGAACCTCCACACGCTGGTATATTGTAGATGCCCAGGGGAGAAGCTCATTCCTGGCTTCCTGGGGATGCCTTAGGGTGGCTGGGCTTTGCTTCCTGCCCTCGGACAAGGGCTGAACTAGGGCTTTCCTATTAGATTGTTTATGGACTTTCATATTTTACAAAGCCCTGTCCCACTGTCTACTGGTAACCTTTTCCTATTCCTTCATAGGATAAGACTCGGAAGGTGAAGGTGAAGAAAGCAACAGTGAACTCCCCAGCTATTTACAGATTTCAGGGTCGTCGGAAACGTTGAAGTGTTAGAGATAAGCCTTGTCATTCCGCGTGGAAAAGAATTTGATGTTTTCTTTTCCCATGAATTTCAAATTCCATTTGTGTAAATGACATGATTTCTTGTTTGTAATTATAATTCGTTGCAGATCTGACATTTGATATGAACATTAATGCCCCTTCCCCCATCTGATTTTAGTTGTGAAATTAGTCTTATTTTTATATACGTACTTTTTTTTCATTATGTAAGTTACATAACTCATTACAGCAAATTGGGGAAATAAATGAGTTAATTCCTAATCCCAATTCTTATTCAAAAATAACAAGTAGTTAGTGTATACTTGCAGTGCGGGGAGTGGGGACTGTGGAGGTGAGCTGTGTGAGTATTCTGTTTCTCTCCATTTTCTAATGGTCTACACCCGACTTTGAGTATGTTTCTGTTATGTAGTTCTAATTATAGAAACAACTTTATATTTTAGTTTTTTCACTTACATCCTTTTTTCTTACCCATTTGTTACATCACATATTTTTAAAAAGCAATATAATATATGCTCGTAGTAAAAATGAAAAT
Organism: Rhynchonycteris naso; assembly: GCA_037038555.1. NCBI lineage: Eukaryota > Metazoa > Chordata > Mammalia > Chiroptera > Emballonuridae > Rhynchonycteris > Rhynchonycteris naso. The sequence continues at coordinate 208,911,115 of CM072997.1, read as the reverse complement.
ATTTTTAATGTTTGCAAAATGTTTATTCCATTGGCTGGACTGATTTTACCCTTATTCATTGTACATTTGTTGGATATTTAGGTGGCTTCATAAGTTAGCCAAGGAGGAATTTTTTTGTCTTACAGTTCACAGCTGTAGATAGAAACCTTTGGAACTAGGAGCCCACAGAAGCACCTCTTCTCTATTGAACACAGACCTGGCTTTCTATTCCTGCCCTCTGTGCTCCTGGCCAACTCATGAATCCAAGGCTATAAATAGCTCGGGACAGCCCTTCTTAACCTTGGAGAGATGGACACCAGGGTGTGTGTGGCAGATTCCTTCTCTTCCTTCTCTCCCCAGAGTCCCCCCTTTCCCTTACCTGCCCATATAGGAATGGTAGGCCAAGGCCATTAGGGCAGAACTGAGCATGCTCGGAGCAAATGTGGGAGGAACAGGGTTCTGGGAGTCTTGCTTACACCTATCCCCCTGGAGGGGGAACAGCCATGCATGGATTTTAAAGATTTAAAAAAAAAAAAGTAGTTAAAACGTTAGTTCCCACAACTAGGCACCTGCACAAAACCTGAAATGAAAGCCTGTTACCTCAGGGAATACCCAGTGGGATTGAGATCTGGGGGCCTGCAAAATAGGAAGAAGGGCCAGGGAAACAAGCTAGCAGTTTTGCCTTCGGGAAGTAGGTGCTTTCCAGTCTGCGTGTGAACTCCCATTCTGGGAGGTGCTAAGTACATGTTGATGAGGACTCGAGTCCTAGCCAGGGAGGAACTCTCCACATAGGTGTTGGACAGAGGTGAGAGCAGGCCAATCAGCAATCTTTCCTGAGACAGAGCAGCTTGGTTGTGCTCTAGCTATCCTTCACCTGAGGTTAGGAAGGTGCAGGATGGTAGGGAGTTTACCTAAATGCCTTCTCTTTAAGCACACGCTCATACAGTGGTAAAGGTGCTCACACAAATGTACACACACTTCATAGGCTCTCACATTAAATTAATAGATGGCACGTACTGCTTAGGCCTCATAAACACAGATGCGTGTACATCTTTATTCCCTCTGGTACACGAACACACCACTGGGGTTTCACGTACAGAGGTTATACTCACACAAGTCCTCACATGATATGTAGCTGGCCAGTGATGCTTGGAGAGACTTGTGCCCGGGCCAAAATGAACTGGCAAGTCCGTCCTCTGGGAGTCAGTTGCGTACGTTCCAGGCTGGAAGTGGGCAGAACTGTAGAGGATAAAGATAGGTGTCTGGAATTGCTGTCACACTGAGGGCTGTCTCCGAGACCCAAGGGTTCTGAGGGAAGAGATGGTCCCTTGTGACAAACCCTAGACAGAGGCTCCAGCCTCAAGACCTGAAAGTAGGCCAGGGTCTTGATGGCTTTGGTGTTCAGTGGGACCTCAGACTCTTGGCTCATTGCTTGGTTTCTTAGGACCCACCTCTTTAGGCCCAGGGGTGGTTTGGGCTTTTGGCTTCCTGCTGTGGCTCTGTGTGCCAAGGGGAATGTGGGCAGCTGCAGAGGTGGGGAGCATTTGTGTGAGTCAGAACTTCTGCGGTTCAGGTCTCTTGTGCAACCCTAGTCTCCAAAGCAGCAACTACGTGGATGACATGGAACCTCCCTCCTCTCCGCAGCCTCCCCAGCAGAGGCTTGGTCTATTCCCACAACTTCGGGCCCTTCTGATCAAAGCAAGAGAATGTCAAGCCCTAGATTTATTCTTGAACAAAATCTTTTTCTGACTAGAGAACTGATTTCCTGGTGACAGGGTGGGAAAAGGTCCAGTAGGTGGAGCTGCTGCCCCTTCTTTGGGGTTTTCAGGGTGCTGATGTCCACCCAACTTAGCATACTTAGCTTCCGTCTGAAGCAACCTGTACTACATAGGTGCTTAGTGTATACTTGGATTTAATGTGCTGGGAGAGCTCTTGTTAAAAAAGGTTTGTCCCTGTCTCTGCTCCCCAGCTTTAGGTCAGTGTGGCCCCAAGACTAGAGCTGGGCAGGAAAGGGCTTTCCCTTTACATTTTTAGTGAGGACCTTGGAGGAAATGTCTTGGAGTCCCAGGTTGCTCAGATGGTGGTTCACCAGGACCGGGTAGTGTTCTCCCCCCCATGCAATGTGGAGTGTGGTGTTGGTAGCCGGCTGGGGCAGTGAGCAGGCAGAGCGGCACGGCCTCCTCCGGGGAAGGCAGCCAGCAGCCAGCAGCCGCAGACTCGCTCTGCCTACCTGTGGAGGCCGGTGAGGCCAGGGCCTGCTGGGACTTGAAGAGTGAGGCAAGTGGGTGTACGGTGCTGGCCTCCCTTCCTCCTCAAGCTCTCCCAGGGCGTCAGTTCACACAGCCTCGTGCCCCGGGTAGTCGGGAAAGGATGGGCCAAAACTTGGGTGGGAGGCCCAGCCCGAAGCCCCAGGTGAGTGGAGAATTTGGGGCAGACCTGACATACCACCTTGGGGCTGAGCGGCAGGTTTCTAAGGCTCGTGAGTAGCTGCCTCCTGGGGTCAGAGGGTGTACTCTCTTGCCAGCCAGGTCACGGCCCCTCCCTGCTGGCAGGGCTCCGACCCAGCAACACCCGTCTGTCTCAGCAGAAAATGCTGGGAAGGATCAGAGAGAAGTTACAAAACTCCCAGAGAGCAGAGCTGCCTTTCTCAAGCCCACCACTGAGAGTGGAGGCCGAGGGTATGGCCCAGTTCATGCTTCTGGTTGGTCTTTGCCGAAACTACTCTGGTCAAAGGAAAATCTTTCTTGCTTCATCAGACTCTTTGTAAGCCATCTCCTGGATCCTTGATCATCCAGGTGCTGTCTAACCTGTATCCTACCCAAAGTTTGTACGTAGTTATCCTTGTCCAGTGTTTCTGGCTTCACTGGAGGCCCTAGTAATGGCAGTTGCCGTCTTCCTACTTGTAGGGGAGCACTCCGCTGGGAACCAGGCTGGTAGAACAGTCCTGAGTCCCCCCACCCTCCACTTGCTCTGTGAGTGGTAGTAGGGGCTCGTCCAGAACAGAGCCAGGGACCAAGCTGCTGCAAGGCAGGAGGAGTGTATCTGGGGACTGTGTTTGGGTGAAAAAGAGGGTGGGAAGTAAGCCCTTTCCTTTCCTCCTGTCGTCTGTCACCTGACTGCCTTGCTCAGATCATAAGTGTTAATGAAATCGTGGTGCCCCGAGCCACCTGGGCAGCACCCCCCCCATCAGCCTGACTCATTTACAGCTTTCTCTTAGTTACCCCAAAGGCTCTGAGGTGACAAATATGGGGGGGTTGGTTTCAGGTTTCATGTTTTCACATTACTGGGTGGAAAAAAAACCCTTTCCAAACCAAAAAAAAAGCTTCTACAGCAGAAACAACATGTCCCAAGAGCACTGAAAATTTCCCCATCTTCTCAGCTGCTCTGCAACAGACCCGACAGACCGCTGCTGGAGGGTTAGGAGGAGGGGGTTGGAGCCAGGCTGAGTGTTGGAGACAGCCCCTTTGGAGGTGGCAGCACTTGCCTTTCTGCTTACAGGCAGGGAGCGACCTTTGCAGGGCCCTCTGTCCTGAGCCTGTGGTCTCCAGTGGCCAGCAATGGGTTGCCAGTGGCTTGGGCCAGTCAGCTCAGGATGGGCGGGGGCCAGCGAAGGAGCCAGTTCCATCCCAGGAGGTTGGGGGGGGGGAGCAAGTGTCCCTTAGGGCTCTTTAGGTGGGGTGGTAGATGGGAAGATGCGGGGTCCATCTGGCACATGGAGATGGGGGTGCCACCTCCTCCTGTTAATGGCTGGTAGTGTAAACTGCTCCCACTCCTCACAGGGGCAGATGGCCTCCATGGCAGATGGAGACTAGACCTCCAGTGGCTGGATGAGCTTTCTAGTCTCAGCCTGGCCTCCCTGGCTAACAAGGCAACCCAGAGGGGTGGTGATGGAGCCCTGTGTGCGTGTGTGCGTGCATGTGTGCATGTAAGAGATGGAGTCCTGGATTTATTGGGCCATTCTGGGAGGAAAGTAAAGAAGGGACCCCAGATGTAGTCAGTGGATCTTGGGGCACACTTGAGTTCGCCATGTAGGAGTCGCAGTTGCTCAGGGCCCTGGCACTGACCACCTGTCCTGACTCCTGAAGCTGCCCAGTTCCTTCTCCTGTGAAGGGGATAGTTTCTGGGTTGGGAGTCTGCTCGAGCTGGGGCCTGGTAGGCTTGATGCAGACCCCCTGCCGTGTCTGGGAGCTCAGGGCCTGGGCAGCAGCTCCTCCCAGAGGGCGCTCCGTTTGTTATGCTCAGCTCCCTCACTGCGCAGGCAGGCAGCGGCCTTCATTAGCTGAGGAGCTGGGGTCTGTTTTGGCTGCCTCATCAGCATCAGTGAACTGCGTCCCTGCGAGATTTGATACAATTTAATTAACCTAATTAAAAGCTCTGATTGCAGAGATGATTGGGGTAGCGCCAGCAGCGACTGCATATTTATAATGAGCTGCAAGGTGTGGGACCGCAGCCAAACGCCACGCATCCTAATGAGCGGGAGCCGGGAGCCAGGAGCCAGGAGCCAGAGAGCGGGAGAGGGAACGTTTATTTTTGGCAACAATGCCCAGTTCCTCCCTGCCAGGAAGTCACAGACCCAGGGAGCAGAGACGGACCTGCCTACTGAGCAAGGTAGAAGCCGGAGCGTGTGTGCTCCCCACAATTCTTGTGCAGTTGGATGTTCGCATGACATACAAGGCCATGCTCTCTGCAGGGGCGGGGGGTCGTCCCCAGCAATGCACTTTTCCCTCCTCTCTCTATCGCTGGGAGTCAGGGGCAGCCTTGTGGAGTGTTGGCCCTGGAATGAGGAAACTCTCCATTGGAACCACCTTGATTTCAAGACTTCCAGATCCTGGGCTGTTCCCTTGCCAAGGAAGATAAGAGACGGAATAAAGCTGAAAGGCTGGGTGGGATCAGAGAAGGGGTCAAGCTGTCCAACAGATTCTTGTGAGGCTCCCAGGCCTGGGACAGACAGGAGAAATGGGAGAGATGAGCCTCCTGCCTGTCCCAGAACCCCTTTTCTCTCTCTTCCAATAACCCTGCTTAGAGAGGGCCACCTCCCATGGACTGTCCTCTCCCACTCCCTCTGTCTGGGAAGTCTTGGTTTGTCTGACGAAGCGTTTCCGCTGTAAATCACATCTAATAATAACGAGAGTGAGAGCTGTGGCAGAGGCTGTGGGTGAAGGGGGCACTGGTGAGAAGGGGCGCGTTGCCCAGGTGCAGAGGGGTATGAGGCAGGGAGGAAGCTCTGGGCTGGCAGGAATGAGGGCTGGGCTCTGGAAGCCACCCTCAGAGGCCTTGGGGAAAGAAAGTGGGAGCAGCCCCCCCCATCCTTGCTTGGAGCTTGTGTAGGTCATGAGCTCAGTCTTGCTGGCCCAGCCCCCCAATGCTCTGAGTGCCGCCAGGACAAGATGAGATTTGTCCCCAGCCCACCTTGCAGAGCTGCAGCTGTTTAGCTCCCTTATCAATCTTCTCTGTGGGTTTAATCATCTCTCTGTCATCCTGCTGGGGCAGCCCTCCCCTCACCAGAGCCCCAGCTTTCCTCCAATCCTCCTCCCCCAGATACAACCATCTTTCCCCACCTGACTTCTCTTGTGGAAGACAGAGGGTGGGCCAGGCTGACTTTGCCCCAGGTTAGGTCTCAGTGGTGGAGGTGGAGGGGTGTCCCTGTTTTTGCACAGAATAAGTATGGATTAAAATAGGTAGAAGTGGCACTGGTAGAGAATCTGTCCTAGCTGGGTCTGCAAGATCTTTGACTACTCCAGGCTGGTAGGGTAGGGCCTAAGCATTGGCCATTGGAGCTTCTGTGCAGATTTAGGAGATTCTGGTGTAGGTGTGTTATCCATCCCTTCCTTCTTCCTCCCTTCTGTCAGCTCCTTGGGAATTGTGTCCACCTGTGACCATTCAGCCAGCCAGCTCGGGCCTCTTTCCCTAGTGGGTCCCATGGGACCAGGGGCCCGTGGGCAGGAACCACGAGCCCACAGCTTTGCATGCATCTTGGGAAAGAGGGTCAATGGAGTCAATGGAGCCTGTGTTGTGGTCCAGGCTGGGAGCCAGGGTGCAAGGGGCCCTGGGGTCCATCCCAGTGCTGACGTGCAAAATGACCTTCAGGGCCACTCTTCGGACCTCTCCGTTTCGCTCTCCTTCCCCTTCAGGCCATTTGGGGAATGGGTGGGGGATGATGGTGGTGGCCGCATGGGATGGTATGTGTGCCCCTCAGAGGGAACACGAGAAAGTGGGCCCTTCCTCCCCCTGCTCCTGGCCCAAACTCTGGCAGCATGAGTGGAAAGCTACTCACTTCCATTTTTCAGAAGGGGTGGAAAGTCCCAAGAGGGACAGGATCCAGCTGAGCCTCACCCAGCTTGTCCTCAAGGGGTGGAGAGACCCCCTCAGAGGGTGCCCTTGGGCCCAGGGACCAGAGGGCGCTGACTAGCCTTGGGCTGTAGGAAGCTTGTCCCTTTCAGCACAAGACTGGGCTTTGGAGGACAATGGTGTGTTGATGAAGCTTTGGTCCTGGGCTCACATGACCCAACGGGGGTGGATGGACTGCACGTGGCTGAGCCGCCTGGGCTGACCTTTGGTCGCTGGCTAGGGAAGAGAGGAAGCTATGAAGCTCTCCTACCCACTCAATGCCCTGGGCACCCTGCCACCCCCACCCCAGGAACTGCCCTCTGGGCATACACACTCTGTCTTCACCTCCTTTTAGTCAGTCCTCCTCTTCCCTCCGCTGTGTGTGAATGTGTGTGTATGTTGTGCCTGAGTGTGTATGTCTGTGTGAGTATTAGGAGGTTCCCGGAGGGTGAAGGGCAGCGAGAGAAGAAACTCCCTTTATCGGTTCTTTCCGATGAAGGATGAACCTAGTGTCTCCCATCGTGGGGAACCCCCCAGGGCAGAACCACAGTATACGTGTATATATGTCAGTGTGTGTTCACGGGAAGGAGTGTATACGTGTGCGCATGTGGAGAGCTATGCTTCCTACCCAGCCTTGTCCTCTGACTTAAGTCCTCCACAGGTAGGACCAGAGACTTCTGTGGCTAGTACCTTCCAGCTGGGGCTGCAGCCGTACCGCCCTCCTGGCACAGGGTCAGAGTGTTGCTTTCAGAGGGAAAAAGGAAGACGTAATTACTGTAATCAATTGAATTAACCAAAAATTACTATTCACTGAGGAAGCAAGGTGTGTGCATGCGTGCGCACACACACACAATGAGAGTTACATACAGACATGGGTACTCAGAGGACAAGTCAAATTAGAGAGAGGCAGGGATATACTTACAGGCACACTGATGATTCTCAAAAGAGGTAATTGGTTCTTCCTCCTATTGCTCACCAAGATGCTAAGGTGATAGAGCAAAAGGGGTCATCTCAAGAGAATCTTTACTGAAGTGCCCTTGGGGTTGAGGACTAGGGCCTCTGGGCAAGCCCACACAAATGACTTGATCTAGCACTTTTTTTTTTTTTTTTTACAGGGACAGAAAGAGAGTCAGAGAGAAGAGAGAGGGATAGACAGGACAGACAGACAGGAACGAAGAGAGGTGAGAAGCTTCGATCATTAATTTTTTGTTGTCATTGCGACACCTTAGTTGTTCATTGATTGCTTTCTCACATGTGCCATGACCGCAGGCCTTCAGAAGACCGAGCAACCCCTTGCTGGAGCCAGCGACCTTGGGTCCAAGCTGGGAGCTTTCGCTCAAGCCAGATGGGCTCGCGCTCAAGCTGGCGACATCGGGGTCTCGAACCCTGGTCTTCCGCATCCCAGTCCGATGCTCTATCCACTGCGCCACCGCCTGGTCAGGCTGATCTAGCACTTTGAGAGGGAGCCCGTGGCCTGACTTTTGTTGCATAACTTCACAAACATTAGTGAAGATTTTTTTTTTAATAAAAAAATCAATCGTTAACATTAGTATTTTATTTATTTATTTATTTATTATTTTTTTACAGGGACAGAGAGAGAGAGTCAGAGAGAGGGATAGATAGGGACAGACGGGAACGAAGAGAGGTGAGAAGCATCAATCATTAGTTTTTTGTTGCCGTTGCGACACCATAGTTGTTCATTGATTGCTTTCTCACATGTGCCTTGACCGCGGGCCTTCAGCAGACCGAGCCACCCCTTGCTGGGGCCAGCAACCTTGGGTCCAAGCTGGTGAGCTTTCGCTCAAGCCAGATGGGCCTGCGCTCAAGCTGGCGAGCTCGGGGTCTAGAACCCGGGTCTTCCGCATCCCAGTCCGACGCTCTATCCACTGCGCCACTGCCCGGTCAGGCTAGTGAAGATTTTTAATGAGTTTTTTCTTGGGAGCCCCATACAATTTTTTCCCTGGGGCTAGTCACCCCTACAACACCTCGGTAGCCCTGGGAGTATGTGGAGGGAAGTTATATCCCCAGATCTGGGATTAGATGGGGTGGAGTGCCTGGATGTGGGCCCGAGGAGGCCTGTGTGTGAGAAAGGATGGCATGTATGCTCTCAGACTTAGTCTCTAGGTGTCTCTCAGATTAACAGCCTTGAGTGGTTTGACCGAGTAGTATTTCTTGACAGTCTACCCTCCCTTCCCAGATATAGTCCTATTAATCCCATTGGCTGCTGGGAGAGAATATGGAAATGGTCCTTAGCACTGAAGCAGAAAGGACAGACTGTGGAGGGGCTGGGATGGAGGCTGGGGCTGAGGGTGGCACGGAGATGGGGGGGGCTGGAGTAGGGTTGGAGCTGAGATTTGAAGTTGCAGCAGAGCTGAGCTAAAGTTGCAGCAGAGCTGAACTAAAGGGGGTCGTTGGAGGTTGGGTTGGCAGGGTGTCTCAGTCATGACAGGATTCTGAGAAACCTATTTTTGGTGTCCAATAAAGAGAATGTTTGGTGTCTGCTCTCCCCTGGAAGCAGCGGGACAGGTCCCCTCCCCCTACTCCTCTCAGCTGAGCAGAGTCATACATCACCAAGGGGCTGGGACTCCCTAGATGTATTGCCCTAATACGTCGCTATAGCAACCCCATTCTAATCCTGCATTATTCTAATGTGGTCCCCCTCCCCACTGTGATGTATGGCTTGGGTCTCAGAGCTTCAAGGCCCCTTCTCTGAGTCTGCTCCAAGTGCCCCGGGGTGGGAAGGCTTGGCTTCCTTGGGTCCCATCTTATTTCTTCTAACCCTATTCATGGAATCCTTTGTGGGGCCTTGTGTGGCGGTGGGGTCTGGCCCATCGGCCTACCAGGCCTATCAGCTGCCCAGAGAAGGAAAGCGGCAGTCCACATGTGCTGGCCCTGGCACATGAGCGCCTGATGCACCGACCCACGCCAGCCTGCCTGGCCTAGGGACCTGAGGCCTTGGGGTTGGGGGCCAGGGCAGGGCAAGACAATAGCTGCATTCCGGCTGTCAGCCACAGGCTCTCATTGTTCCTGTGGACACTGCCTGCTTGAGGACCGTGATTCTGGCCCTCACCCCGCAGGGGGCGTAGGATGCTCCCTGGACCACACCCCCGGGGAACCATAGAGGGGTAATTCATGGGGTGGCTAGGGCAAAGCAAGCCCCAGCTGTGCCCAGATTCTGGGGGGTGGGAGGGGGAGGTGACTGAGGGTTGTTTGTGTCAGGGGAGGGAGGGTTGAATAGCCAGAGAACTCAGCCCTGGACACCGACCACGTCATCTCCTACTCCTCCTTGTGTGTGGGCTGGTCAGAGGGCTCCATTGTCAGAAGGGCAGGCCCACCCAGGCTGGAGGGGATTTGAGAGTTAAAGGGGATCATCTCAGAGCTGGGAGGATCCATAGACCACCCCTCACACAGCACAGGTGGGGAAACAGAGGTCCAGAGAATGGCAGGGATGTAATCAAGGTTACACAGCGAGGTGATGACAGGCCTGGGACCTGAACATTTTCCCACATCTCCCTAGTGCTGAGATGCTGCTGCCATTTCTGGCAGAAAAACTGAGTCCCAGTGTTGATCTTCAGTGTTGACAGAAGTTACGCTCATAAGCTCTTTCTTGCCTCCACTTCCTTTGAAATCCCTCTAGTTCAGGTCAGCACCTGGCATCTCAGGAGTGAGAAGTCAGAGTTAGGGGAAGTCCTAGGGCAGTGATGGGCAATCTTTTGAGCTTGGTGTGGCAAAATTCGCCAAAAACCCGAGCATAAAAACAAAAACAAAACCGAGCATAACTTGAGAAAAACGGCCTAACCGGAAGTCCCAGAACTAGACGCTCTGTGCTGGAGTTCTGTTGTTTTGGCCTACAGACCTCCTGCACAGAGTGTCTACACTACAGCAAATGTTTTATCCTCGGCTACTGCACCTGGCCATGCAGGAGCTGAGGATGAAACGTCCTTCTCGGCATGTGGCCCCCTACTTCTCTGGTAAGCGGCCGCATGCGGCCTCGTGTCATCGAAAATGGCTACGCATGTCAGTGCTGACACGTGTGTCATAGGTTTGCCATCACGGTTCTAGGGCCATGCAAAGGCCATCCTGACTACATCTTCCAGAAGGTCCCGAAGAAACGAGCGGGGCATGGAGGTTCCCAGTGCTCTGACACGCAAGATTCACAGATGCAACAATAGACTTTATTGTTTCCTCCCGGTGATCTCAGTTGGGCCCTCACATGCCTTCCCTACATGACTGAGAGGTAGGGAGGGGAAGAAGCTAATCCATGAGTGTTTTAAGGATGGGGGACTAATATTTTTTATGTTTGTGTTCCTGCTGCTCAACATAGGAACTGATTGTTAAACTGGATGGTAGGATGAGGGGATGGATGGTGGGTGGTTGAAGAGGTAGTTGAGAGTTGCATGGATGAATGGATGAGTGGATGGGTGGGAAGTTGGTTGAATGAATGGTTGTATGGATGGGTAGGTGGGTTGATGAATGGATAAATGGATGGATGTAGGATGGATAGATGGATATTTAAATGAGGGAATGGCCATTTCATATATAGAAGTCCAGGAATGACAGATGACCCAACTTGTGTCCAACTAAGGCTGAACAATGGTGGACTCTCATCTAATCCAGTAACTGACCGCCACCTCTGAGGCCAGAATGTCTTGTGGCATGGTTTGGTGGTCAAACCCAGGGCAGGGGTACTGTAGAACCAGGTGCTGATACCAGAAGAAATCTATAGTCAGACTTAGTCTCATGTTAGTTGGCTCCACGGGGTCTAGGGCCTTAATCCTGAGTTGAATCTTCTGGGCTGGGCCAAAGGAGGAGGTGGCTGGGCCACTGGTGAAAGGTCCTAAACAGGGCAGGAAGAGAAATGAATGTTTAGGAAAGGGGAATGAGTGAGGTGTAAGGGCACTGGGGCTAAGTGGCTTTGCCTCCTTGGGATCAGGTCCTAGACCAAGAGTCCCTGCTCTACTCATTCTTCATGACCCAGCTTAAGGGCACCACTGTCTGTGAGGCCTTCCCTGACCTTATGGGTGCTGTTTCCCCAGAACCCAGCCCTGAGCCTTGGGAGAGGCTCGGTGTGCATTACTGGGGACGTGTGGTTGCCACAAAGAGGCAGGAGTGGGGAAGAGGTTGGGAGACTGCACCTATCACTCATTTTCTGGGTCATTTTGGGCAAGTTCCCCAACATCCTTGGGCCTCCATTTCCCCATCTGTGGACTGGGGATGGGTAGCTCGAACACTCTTCTTTCCAGAGTAGTTTTGAGAATGAAGAGAAATAATCCTGGGGGGAAAAAGCACTAGGTATTATTTTCCTGCACTGCTTCAGCCCAGCAATAATACATTAATATATGTTGTACATATAAAATTAATTTTATAGCTAACATTTTTTTTAAATTTATTTATTTACTATTTATTCATTTTAGAGAGGAGAGAGAGAGTGAGAGAGAAAGGGGGGAGGAGCAGGAAGTATCAACTCCCATATGCGCCTTGACCAGACAAGTCCTGGGTCTTGAACCGGCGACCTCAGTGTTCCCAGGTCGATGCTTTATCCACTGCGCCACCACTGGTCAGGCTATAGCTAACATTTAATGTGCACTTACAATCTGCCAGATTCTCTTCTAAGTGTTTACGTATATCGTCTCTCATCTAATCCTCACAGCAGTCCTGCCAGGCAGAAGCTATCATTATTTTATTTTGACAGATAAGGAAACTGAAGTATGGCAAGTGTTCAGTAGCCTGCCCACGGTCCCAGGAGTACAGGTGGTGCAGCCAAGACGAAAGCTGGGGCAGATGCCAGGACCCACATTCTTAGGTACTGTATGGGCTACTCAGTATGCACCAGCAGGGCTTACTGACCTGCCTGGTGACCCTGGGGCAAGTCATCCACCTTCCCTGAGCCTCATGGAATTCGCCTGATGGCGGCATGGTGGAGAAGGAGCCAATTAGCTCCAACACCCTAGGTCCGTAGTTTCTTTCCCTGGCCCAGTCCTGAATTCTGAAACCTCCTCTGCTTTGTGAACATGCCCCAAGCACCGGACAATGCTGCTCGCCATAGCAGGGAGAATAAAAAGAATATTGTCCCACGTGTTAGGTAAAAAGGCTTCTATCCCAGGGTCTAACACGGTGGTTCTTAACCTGAGTTCTCAGGGGTTCGGAGAAGCCTCTGCAGCTGAGGCCAGAATAAAGTAATACCGTAATTTGTTGTGAGTTCATGCACTTTGTTGGTTTTGTTCTTTGAGCAAGGTGATGTTCATGCACGGCTCATTTTGTGCACCAGTAAAAAAACATATACCTATGTCTTGAATTTGGGAAAAAAATAATATTTTATTTATCACTAAAGAAGGGTTCGGTGAATGCACATATGAAACTGGTGGGTTCGGTACCTCAAAAAAGGTTAAGAACCGCTGGTCTAACATTATCTAGTTTTGCTGCTCTGCATTGGTCACTAACACTCTCTGGGCACCAGTTTCCTTATTTGCAAAATAGTAATAACTAATGTGAGATAATGAAAATAAAGAATAAAATAAGCCTGACCAGGCGGTGGCGCAGTGGATAGAGCATGGGACTGGGATGCGGAAGACCCAGGTTTGAGACCCCGAGCTTGCCAGCTTGAGCGCGGGCCCATCTGGCTTGAGCAAAAGCTCGTCAGCTTGGACCCAAGGTCGCTGGCTCCAGCAAGGGGTGGCTCGGTCTGCTGAAGGCCCGCGGTCAAGGCACATGTGAGAAAGCAATCAATGAACAACTATGGTGTCGCAACGGCAATGAAAAACTAATGATTGATGCTTCTCACCTCTCTCCGTTCCTGTCTGTCTGTCCCTATCTATCTCTCTCTCTGACTCTCTCTCTGTTCTTGGAAAAAAAAAAAAAAGAATAAAATAAGTCCTGAACAGGTATAGTGTCTGTGTGACTTGGACAGAGTGGCATCTGTGGTAAAAGTTCATTTCATTTTGGTTTTCTTTCCTCCTCTCTTGTTTTTTTATTTGTTTGTTTACAATGCCCCGCCCAGGTCCCATAATCACACGTCTTCCATTCATTCATCACCTACTTCTGCCAAGCACTCTGTGAACATCTTCCCACTTAATTCTCAAAACAGCTCTATTGTGTAGGAACTGCCAATTTCACTGTATGAGGAAACTGAGGCACAGAATGGGTAAGTATTTGGCCTAACGTCATAAAGCTGATAGGAGGTAGACCAGGATGTGTACCCAGGTCTGTCTGGTCTCCCAGTCTCTGCATTTCACTATTCTGCTCTCTGCCTCCCCCGAGACATGAAGAGCTTCCCTGGGAACTTTGATGACAATGGGAGAAGGCAGGTGACCACAATGGCTGGAGGGGACCTTGTTGGAGGGTCAGCTCTGTCTGTGATCTGTTGGGTCAACTCCAGAAGCTTTTGCTCCAAAGGAGTGCTCCCTCCTCTCCAGGCCAGCCAGCCCCAGGGCAAGGCCAAGGACGTGACAGTCCCCCACCCGCAGCAGGGGAAACAGGAGTAGCGCAAGGTCCAGGTCTGCTCCTGTTCAGAGCTAAATAATCTGGAGCCTTTGAAGAAGGATTTCTGAAAAGCCATCAGGAGTGAATCATTGACTTAGGGAAGCAATGAATCAACGGGGAGTTCATAAAACGGCAAATGAATCGGGTGTGAGAACGACGAAGCCACTGCTATTCCCTAGAACCCTCTGGGGACAGAGAGCCGAGAGAAAAGAAATAAAAATAACACGGGGCCTTACGCCTGCTACAAACCTGAGTCAGCCCCTCCTTCTTTGTGGAAAGACAGAGGGGACAGAGAGATGAGACCCACTGGTGGGTGAAGGAGGGCAGAGGGAGGCCCCCTGTGTCCAGACTGCAAGTGCCATTAGCAAACGCCTTTCCCCCTTCTTTTCAGAAACCCTCACAAGAAAGAACACTGATTTTGACGAACACCCAAAATAATGTGAGATCAGGCACCATGCATTATGCATGAGGTCTGATTTAACATGAACATTATTTCTTGTGTACGAGACCATATGCCTCCGTGCTGTCTCTGAAGCCTAATAATACCCAGGCCCACCCTGGTCAGGCTCAGCTAGAGACATGTCTACTGGGGGTATGAGCATGGGGGGCCTAGAAGCACAGCCCTCCTTGTACGTAGCTCATCTGAGGGGAGCCCTTTCAGAGGCCCTGGAGGTGGGCTTTGCCCCCGGAAAAACACCAGGAAGCTGGGGGTGAGTGTAACTGTGTGAAAGTGTCCCCGCGCGTGTTTGACATTAGGAGCCCGTGACTAGGCGATGCTGGGTTCACTGCGTGGTGATATGGGAACATGTGAGTAGCAGAAGATTTACAGCACGAGAGGAACGATGGCAGGGAAGGGTAGATCTAATTGCTGTGTGTGTTTGCATATATACACGCATATGTACATGTGGGGGTGTGTTTAAAAAATAAGATCACACATATATACAAACACATAGCCTAACTTCAATTATCTGAAGGGAGCAGGAGAGAGCTGGGAGGAGCTGGGAACAATGATGGGCAGGGATGTATTTGCAAAGCGCTTCATGGGGTAAATGCTTGGAAATCCTGAGAATAGGGTGACCTGGTCAAATGCTGCAAAGAATGACGGTGTGTGCTTAATAAAATATTACAGGTGCCAGGGATCCAATGGCTCTGGGGAGCTCGGTGCCACAGACCACAAAACTGGTGCTGGCCTGACCAGGCGGTGGTGCAGTGGATAGAGCGTCAGACTGGGATGTGGAAGACCAAGGTTCAAGGCCCCGAGCTCGCCAGCTTGAGTGCGGGGCCCATCTGGCTTGAGTAAAAGCTTGTCAGCTTGGACCCAAGGTCGCTGGCTCCAGCAAGGGGTTGCTCGGTCTGCTGAAGGCCCGCGGTCAAGGCACATATGAGAAATCAATCAATGAACAACTAAAGCACCACAACGAAAAACTGATGATTGATTCTTCTCACCTCTCTTCGTTCCTGTCTTTCTGTTCCTATCTATCCCTCTCTCTGACTCTCTCTCTGTCCCTGTAAAAAAACAAACAAAAAAACAAACAAAAAATTGGTGCCGGACAGCCCAACAGTGAGTGGTATGGGTGTGACTACGAGTGTGTTAGCATGCAAGTGAGTGAGCAAGCTGGCAAGGATGTGCACTGGGGTTTTAGCTGGCTGATAGAAGTGATGGGGATGGGCGTGAGTGGGAGACAGAGGAGGTAGTTGTGACAGCAAATTTACGAGAGTGGCCGAGGGAATGAATGGGTCAGGTGGTGGATGGAGAAGGTTCTCTAGCTAGCCTGTGTGTGTATGTGAAGCACTATCGCATCCTCGGAGGTGAAGGTTGCCTCTGCTCTACGGGCACTCCCATAGAGTAGGCAACTTGAAACTGACTTTTTTTTTGGGGGGGGGGGCAGAGGACACTCAGCTGTGAGTTGGACCTAATGACTGTTGTCATGTCCCAGTTCAGGGACCAATAGAGGGCAGTCCTCCCACACGGAGGCCTCCCAGGCAGCAAGAATAGCCCTGATCGGCTGGCCAAACACTAACTCCAGGGTTTTCAAATATGCCAGACAAGGGCAAGATTGACGGCTTCTCTGGCTTCAGTCACTAAGCCGGAGTTCTGGGTGAGTCCTCTTGTTAAGTTTAGGAGGAGCAGTTGGGCCCAGATAACAGAAAGACCTCCTCAATCTCTCCCCCTATTCAAGTGGGTCTCCTTTCTGGAGCTCAAGCCCTGCTGGGGAAAGCCTGGGCCTGAGTGCATCACTGCAGGTTTGACACATCCACCTGCAGGCCCAGATCTTCTCCAGAGGAAATGTGATTCCAAACAGCTCTAAGTGGGTAGCTGTGATTGGAGGTCAGCTAGTCCAGTGGACATGCAGTCGAGTTCGGGGATCGAGGGATGATTGCACCAGACCTAAACCAGGCAACATATAAGCTAGTGCAACTACCTGGTGCAGGAGGTGGTACAGGGCAGGGCACCTTCTGGGTTTGCCTGTATGACCACAAGTGACCATAATGGCCACCTTCCTTCTTTCTGTTGTTGCAGAGTAGGGACCCTGCAAATATTCTCCCAGCTCAAAGTATTAGCAGTGTCGCATAGACTTTCCTCCCTCCTACCTCTGGGAGCAGCTGTGGATTTGCAGGCACAGTGGCACACGCACAAATTCATACACCAACTAACACACAGAAGTTCACATGGGGAGAGTGAATGAAGCTGTAACTAACAGAACATGTGGCCACTTGATCATTGAAAGTAATGTTGTTCAAATGAGGAAGGAAGGTGGTATCAGAAAATTCCAAATCAGCTAGGGGAAGCTTGGGCTTCCTCGAAGGCTGTTGCTAGAGGCTGCTCCCTCTCTCGAATGAAAGGAAGTCTGAGGCTCTCAGGAGTGAGCAGGTAGATCCACATACACGTGGGATGGAGGAATGGCTCTATCAAGCTCACATCTGACTGTGCCTTCCCTAAACTCTATTCAGGAAGTAAGACTCCAGGGTGAACTATTTCTCTCCCTATGGCTTCTCCTTATATAGTCAAATGTGCTGTGGTTTCTACCCTCATCCCAGGCTGGAGACTTGGGAAAGGAGCCCGGGGGTATTTGGTGACCAGGGGTTGGTTACTGGGTAGCTGTCCCAGGCCGGTGTTTAATTAAGCAAAATCCTTGCAAAGTGAAAGGTTTTCTTCTGTTCCCCTTTTCACATTTTTTCATTGTTTTGTTCTTCTCAGCTGCTCCTGGTTCTTAGGAGGCCACATTGTTTTGCCGTTTTTGAGTTGCCTTGCTTAAATAATAAATCTACCCTCTTGTACAGGATTAAGCAGATAATTAGGAAATCAATCAATCAATTGGTGTCAGCTGCAGGCAGAGGCCAATGAAAGACCCTGTCTTTCCTGTCACCCATTCCCACCTCTAAACCTGCTCAGTCTCAGGGCGGCGCAGGCCGCAGGGAGCTCTGAGCTTCTTGTCCTTCCACTTCAGGGCCCTGAAGCTGGGAAAAATCCAGGAATGGAAACATAAAGAGGGAGCATGGGACTGCTTCGAAGTTCCATCCTTCATGGAGCAGGAAATGAGAGGCCAAGGTCGGGTGGCCACGCTGTCACCTTGCTGGCCCGTAAATTCCTGACCTCCTCTTTAAGAAGTATTGGGAGGCTTACTGGTCTGCCTGTATGGGGAGGGGGATCAGCTGGGACACAGGTGCCAGTTACAGGGCTAATTGCTCTAGGTGGGAGTGAAGGAGGGAGGGGAAAAAGGAGCAGTGAGTGAGAGGCTGGGCATCTGAGAACCATGGTGGCCTTTGTACTTGTGGAGACAATTCTCCCAAGATTGAGGGGCAGAGCCCAGAGAGTCACCAGAACTCTCAGCATGGCACAATCATTCTAAGCGCCCCGGCTGGCCAGGGACCACCAACTTGGGGTCTGGGAATACCTCCCTGAGCACCGTAGATGCTGTCAGCTGAAGACAAGGCCTCTCACAGGTTTGGGTGTAGTTAGCTTTCTTGGTGGGAAGGGGGACACACTTACACCCTTCCTGGGGACACAACTTTCTCCCCAATCAAGCAGTTGTGGCTTCAAGCTGTCTCCATGTAGAGTAAAAGAAACCTCATGTGATTTCTCTTGAGAAGGGAAACGAATAAATCTATGGAGAAAACAGGGCATTAGTATCTTTAATACGAGTCGTTTTAAAGCAGTGGTTTTTAACATTTTTACACTTGGGGACTGGTGAAAATAGGAGAATTATTTTGGGGACAGCTAAGGCAGAAATCACCCTGAGCATAAGCAAATTCGACGAAGATCAATTGGGTCTATAGTCTTCATACAACATCAGGGTGTTTTGTGGACTGGCACAAAATTTCTGGCAAACTGGTTGGTTGAAAAACATTGTTTTAAGGGAAGATCTTGGTTGGGACGTAGGTAGTCTTGAGCTTTGAGCCTGGATCATGATCTGTCTTGGGGTGATCATGAACTTCACCATCCTGCTGAAGGCTTGAGAGAGGAATGTCTTAGTATGACTATGCCCTCCCAGGTCATGACTGCATAGCTATGGGGTCCTCCCATAGGTATATGAATCAACCTGGGGGAGGTGGTGGTCCTTGGGTATCCATTCTAGAGAGTAGGTGGCAGAGTTTTCGGCGGCACAGTCGTTTATACCCCACTCTTCCACAGGAGAGGCTGAGACAGGTGGTTTGTTTGCTGAGAAGTAGGGCAGCCTTTGCCGAAGCAAACAGGTAGGGCTCCCTCCCTAGGCCCACTCAACTCCTGCAGGACCACTGCCAGTGGATCCAGGTAGGATTAGACACCATTTGCTTGAGTTTAGAGAACTAGCTGGGGTGGGCTGGTGGGGCCTGACCCAGCTTCCAGATGCCTCAGGACCTGGGAATGGTGAAATTGGCCCTGACCCCACACATAGAGTGCAATGCAAAGTGAAACCAAAGTCAGGGGTTGGGGTGTTGAGTGGGGGATACAAAGATGCCAGGCTAGTGGTCCAAGTTAAGGTAGGCTTTCTCCTTGGTTAAGAGCAGTGGCGTTATGCCTGGGAAATGGCTGACCCAAATTCAGTGTGGTGTCTGTGGCTCACTGTCCTGGCCATCAGGATAGTCTGTTTATGGAAGGGGACACGAGGCAGCTTCATCTTCCCTAAACTCACTCACTGGAGGCCGGGACCAACTGTTGCCCAAGAACAGGATATCCTGAAAGTGGCCTGTAAGAAGGTTTGGGTAGTTGCTTTTCTTTAAAATCGTAAGGCCAGGACTTTAGGGGAGGTGAGCCAGGGTATGCCGTGACTTTACCCACAAACCCACCCAGCCCTGGGAGTAAAGAGGACAGGACACAGCCCTGGGGTACATGTTTATGTGAGTAATAAAATATTTACTATAACATAAATATAAAGGGAACTTCCCAGTCTACATTATTATTATATTTTGCAATAAAGATACAAAGAGGATGCATCAAAACATTGTTCCCAAAAAATAATAAAAATAACAAAATTTAAATTCAAACTGTAATAAACAAAACAAGAAATGGAGAAGGGGGAAGCTCCAAACACATCCAGAAAATAAATAGAGATGGGCCAGAAATCTGGAAATCATATCAAAATATCTTTTTCGGATTAGTCGGTGTACAAAATCCTTTAGGATGGGGACGGAGGGCAACCGGAAAACCAAAAATAAAAATCAAGCACAAAATGTTTCTTCTCCCGCCAGTGTGTACATATCTCACATATTTACATGGTTCCCACCTCACCCCAAACTTGGGGAATTTCTCTCCCAGCCTTCCGCATCCCAGGGGGCTGCAATGGGAGCAGACAGAAGCTGCAGGGACTCAGTCAGAAGGCTCTCAGGGAACGGCTTATTTCTACAGCTGGTTAAAAAATACCTCCAACTTTTCCAAGTTTCGTTTGTTTGTGGCCTGGAGGGCAGAGCCCCGCGGGGAGCGAGGCCCTGGTGCGCGGTGGTCAGTCTGCAGCGGGGCAGAGGCCCCTTCCCATTGGGGTGCGGGTGGGAGCGCAGACCCTACAGCGTGGCCGGGAACCGAGCTGGAGCTCGGATAAAACGAAACGAAAATGAGCACTCGGATTTTTTTTTTTTATGAGTTTTTGTTTTTGTTTTGCTCTTTTGTGGTAGGGTAGGGAAGGTAAAGGGAAAAAATAAATTAGGCTAGATTAAAGCTTTGGCTATTTCCTGCTTTTATACACAGACACGGCTCTCGCGGCCTCCCCTCCGGGGCCCCGATAAATACAGTATACAGCGATTTAAATTAAGGGCGCGGGCGGAGTTAGAAGGACCCCAGGAGCCGAGAGGCTCCATGAATAAATAAAAAGCGTAAAAAACCAAGCCCGGAGGAAGGGTAAGGGGGATGGGGCGCATCCTTATGGGAGAGACGAAGAATGGAGCGAATAAAGTGACAGTCCCCCACTCTCGATCCGCAAGCTCGGGTATCCGTGCCGGGGAGAGGGGACGGGGAACCCTCCTTTTTTCGTCCTCTCTCCCGGGGAATTCCTAACCCCGTACCGCGTTACCTGTCGCTGTGGGGAGGCCGCTGCCGGGATCCGGCCCCGAACAGCCCGGGGAGCAGGGGCGGGGGTCTTCAAGGGAATGGGGGCAGGGAGCAGGCGGCGGGCAGGATGCCCAGGGTGAATTGGCGGTCCGGATCTTCCCTTCTCTCCCCCGGGGTTCGAGCGACGCAGCCTATCCGTCCTCTTCGCCGCTCACCGGAGAAGATCGACCGGGTGTTTGGTTTTGTTCGAAAGTTTCTGGGCTTTTTGTAAAATCCAAAGCAACCGAACAAAAAGAGTACAGGCCGCGCGGCGCCTCGCCGCGCGCCGGCGGGGGCCCAGCCCGCGGGGTCACTGCACCGAGCCGGGCAGTGTGTGATGGTGGTGATGGTGCAGCGTTGCCGGCGGGGGCGGCGGGGGAGCGGAGGGCGGCGACGCGCCGCCCCCTCCAGGCCCCAGCTCGCCAGGTGCGTAAACGTCGTCCATGGGTGGGTGGCCGGTGCCGGCCGCGGGGGTCATGCGCTTCTCCTTCTGCCGCCGGTTGCAGAACCAGACGCGCACCACCTCCTTTTCCAGCTGTAGGCTGTCGGCCAGGCCCGTGATCTCGTGCGCCGAGGGTTTGGGGCACTTGAGAAAGTGGCTCTCGAGCGCGCCTTTGACCCCCACCTCGATGGACGTGCGCTTCTTACGCTTGCGGCCCTGCGCTGCGATCTTGTCCAGGTTGGTGGGGCTGCCGCTGGACGAGTCGGTCTCCTCCAGCCACTTGTTGAGCAGCGGCTTGAGCTTGCACATGTTCTTGAAGCTCAGCTGCAGGGCCTCGAAGCGGCAGATGGTGGTCTGCGAGAACACGTTACCGTACAGCGTGCCTAGCGCCAGACCCACGTCGGCCTGAGTGAAGCCCAGCTTGATGCGCCGCTGCTTGAACTGCTTGGCGAACTGCTCCAGGTCGTCGGAGCTGGGCGCGTCCTCATCCGAGTGCTCGCCCACCGAGGAGCCACCGCCGCCAGCGCCTGGGTGCAGGTGCGCCGCCGCTGCGTGCAGGCCGCCGGCGTGTGCATGTCCATGTGCATGTCCGTGGGCACCCAGGTGCGGTGGAGGCGACGGTTCCAGCTGCGCCTCGTGGCCGTCCTCATGCAGCGCGTGGTGCAGGCCCGGCCCCGCGCCACCGCCGCCCGCCGCCAGCATCCCGGCCAGGCCGCTGCCACCGCCCCCCGGATAGGCCGCTTGCGCGTACAGCCCGAGCGGCTGAGGCTGGTGGCCCCCGCCGGCCCCTGGCGACGGCGACATAGCCGGGCCCAAGTGGTGCGCCGTGCCGCCCTGAGCCCATGCCGCGCCCGCGTGGGCCGCCCCCTGGTGCACCAGGCGCGCGTGGAAACCGCTGCCGCCGCCGTCGTCGGCTCGACCAGTGCCGCCACCGCCCGCCTTGCCGTGTTCCAGGTGCGGCCCACCAGCCCAGTCACCACCGCCGCCTCCTCCCGTGGGTAGCCACTGAGGGTGCGCTAGGCCCACGGGGTGGCCCGCGCCCGCGCCCAGCCACTCGTGGTGCATTAGCTTCTGCACTTCGCGGTATGCGGCCCCCGCGTGCAGCCGCTCGGCTGCCGCCGCCGCTGCCGCGGCCGCCGCGGCGTCCGGGTGCATAAGCGGTCCCGTGCCCCCAGCTCCGCTGCCGGGGCCCCGCGGCAAGTACTGCGCGGTGGTGGCCATGCCGCCCCGCGTCCTACGCCGCGCTGCCGCCGCCGCCGCTTCGCTCCGTCTGCGGGCCCTGCCGCGGAGCTCAGCCGGCTTAAAGCCCCGACCCGCTCAACGCTCCGAAGCCCCACCCCACCCACCGCCCATTGGCTGCCCGCGGAGCCGCCTTCTGTCCCTCGGACCCAGCCCCCGCCCCCCGCGCCCGCCTGCAGCGCGGCCCGGCAGCCCAGAGCTTGCCATTGGGCCTCGCTCCCGGGGTCCCGCGCGCCGGCCGTGTTGATTGGCCTCTGGGGCTTCATTCACGGCCCCCCATCGTCCGCGTACACACTCACGCCCCGGGGGCGCGGCCGCCACGTGGGGAGTGGCGAGGGGTGGCACTGGGACCACACCCCCTCTCCTCCTGGCTGCGTGGGCCCCGCTTTCCCCCTGCGCTGGAGGCTCGGAGACTGGTGGGTCCCACTCTCCACGCGAGCTGAATTCCCCCGTCTCCCGCCCGGGCGGCCAGAGGCGGCGGCGAGGATTGCGGGCTCCGGGAGGCGCTCAGGCTCTGAGAAGCAGCTCAGCCCCGCGCTCCTCCCTCGGTGGTGCTGCTGTCGGCTGGCTAGGATTCCCGCGGATCTTGGCGGCTGTGAGCGGGAGGCTGCGTGGGTCCCCGACTCAGTTCCGGCGCAACTGTTCACCTTGCCCGCCTTTCTCCCGTGGTTTATAGCGGGCTTAGAATAAAGCCTCAGAGCTGTGCTTTGCGCATCTCCCCGGCGCGTCTCCTTTCACCTTTTCTCCTAGACTCAGCGCTGCAACTGCGCGGACCTCCGTTGCCCTGAGAACGCGTCCACCGAGGTAGGAGTCGGACCCGACCCGGCTTCACGCCTTGGGCGGGCTCTTCTTCTCTCTGACACCGCGGTCCAGGTAAGTACTGTGCAGGCGGCTCGCAGTGGAACGGCGGGAGGCAGCGATGTAAGCAGGCCCGGCGGAGTTTCCGGGTTTTAGAGTAAGAGGTATTCCACTGTGGCTTCAGGAAAACGCCGCGGACAGGGGTGGTGGACACACTGGGCTCACCGGTATCTGTTCCACGCCATCTTCTCGCTCCTTTTCCTCCCTTCCTGACCCGCTCACTGGCGGGGTCAAACCCCGGGAAACTTGCTGTGGATGAGGAGTGGCATGGACTTGGGGAAGGTTATCTGGCACTTCAGAAATCCAGCATGCAGTCTGGGAGCTGTCCAGCCTGCAGTTAAATCATGGGCTATATCTAACTCGACTTGTTTAGGCTACTGAAAAGGGAATTGAGATCCGGGAGGCCTTATTGAAGGGTGAAGCATGCAATTCTTCATTCCCCCTCATCCTTCCACCTTTGAGGATTCTCTGAAGAATCCTTAGCGGACTTGGACGTCGGCATCAGCTGGTCTGTGCCTGTAAACACCACACTGGGATAGAGGCTGAGTGAATTGAGCTGTGTCCTATTTGACACCCTGAGGTTTGGCTGGCACAGTCCTTCAGCCTTAGTTCACCTCTTTCCTCTCCCTGATTTGCCTCCAATGTATTCACAGATTCCAGGGCTCTGGGGTCCCAGATCACAGGCTTGAGCTAGAGGCCCAGCCAGGGCCCTACTGGGCAAGTCAGGACTGTGGAATAAAACCTCAGAGTGTGAGGAAGGGTGATGGAAGATTTGGTGGCAGCTGCTGTGGGAGATGATTCCATGGGTGGCTGGGGCAGAGTCCACAGTGACAAGGATCATTCTTGCACATATTGTGCCCATCCAGATTCTGAATGCCCTAGGACCAGTCTCTGGCTGGTCCCCACGGGATGGAGCAGGACAGAGCAAGGTCCTTGTCTGGGCAGTGGCCACAGTCCTGATCAGGATCCTTAAGTATTACCCTCACTGCAAGAGCTCTATCTGAATCCAGCTGGGGATGCTGAGCTTTCTTGGACTCTGGCTCAGGAAGTGGTCACTTTGAATCATCTTTCCTTCATAAGACCCTATAGCAGCAGACCTCCTGCTCTGCTTGCCTTCCTGGCCCCTCTCCCAGGCCCAGGAAGTAGGACCAAGCCTGGGAATTCTGTAGTGAAAGCTAATCTCATGCCAGACAGAACCAGGCCTGTCTGAATTGAAGCTTGGGCTTCCAAACTGGACCTGCCACTGTCTTCCTGGGCAAGAATAACTTTGGTCCGATCTTTCTAGGTCATGGCTTTCCTACCTGTAAATTGGGAATAACAGTACTATAGGCAGACTGCCTGTTTCACTAAGGTAAGTCAGAGGGTGGCACAAGACAATAGGGGTGAAAGGGCCTCAGAAAGGGCTTTTATTCTACTTCTTTCCATTGTTAGTACCCAGTAAATGGGGAAGTTACTCACCTTCTCTAACTATATTTCAGTTTTCTCATTCATAGAGTGAGGTTATGGAGTTTTGGGCTAGTTAACCTCTTTGGCCCTCCGCACCCCGATGCTCTGTGATTCAATGCATCCGTTTCAGTTTCTGTTGGAGGGAGGAAAATGTCTGAACAGTGGACAGGTGTTCTGATGTCCAGTTTTGGGGGTTGTCACTGAGACTTGAAGAATGATGACAGTGCTTTCTAAGGCCTTTTCATTCATCATTGTACCTACACCGTGCACCGCTCAGCCCTGTGAGAGAGCACTGAGCTTATTATCGCCAGTGCATAGCTAAAAGAACTGAAGCTTATCTGAGGATGCGGAACCCACGAAGGTCTCACTGCTCATCATTCACTCCAGTGGGATAGGGAAGGGTGCCTGTGGAGGCAGTGGCTTTGGCCATAGGAGCAGAGAGAGTCCACTGCCCTACCTGTGGTAGCTCTCTGGGAGAAAGCCAGGCCAGCTGGTGCTCCTGAGCTCAGTTCCTAGGTCTGTGCTGAAAACTGAGGGATGTCTGCAGCAAAGGTACGTTCCTAGGTTACCAGCTTGTCAGTCACAAATCACAGTCCCGTTTCCTTTATTCCCATGAGCAGCCCTGTGACTTTTTTTTTTAAATGACTTTATGTTTTTCTTTTTAAATTTTTTTTAAATTTCTTTTTATTTATTTATTTTAGAGAGGAGACACAGAGTAAGAGAGAGAGAGAGAGAGAGAGAGAGAGAGAGAAAGGGGGGAGGAGCTAGAAGCCTCAACTCCCATATGTGCCTTGACCAGACCAGTGCAGGGTTTTGAACTGGCGACCTCAGTGTTCCCAGGTCGACTCTTTATCCACTGCGCCACCACAGGTCAGGCAGCAGCCCTGTGACTTTGTGCTAGTTGCTTTGCTTGTTAGAGCCTTAGTTTCTTCATCTTTAAATAGACACAGGAATGCCTGCTTCTCAGGATTGCTCTGAACCTCCAAAGATGAAGCAAAGCATTCCATTTAGATGCCCTCTTAATGTTAGATGCTGTTCTTGGGGTGAGCCACAGTGTGAACTAGGAAAGGATGATATCCCTTTTTCTTCTTTGGAAGTTTTAGATCTTCTACAATGATAAGGGTTTGGTGTTGAGTCAAAATTTTCTTGTATTTGAGAGATTTATTCCCCAGGAAGTCTCCACATCCTCTTGGCTCTTGCTCCCAGAAATTCTTTGAGGGACACTGGGGACTGTGGCATGGTCATTGGCAGAGACACCTGCAGCAGGACAGCCCCTCTTTCCTGGAGCTATACCCTCATAGACCATGGGGAGAACTTGGAACACAAAAGTTGGATACTCAGCTGACCACACAGACAGAGAATGGTTTAGACATGTGAACAAATATATGTATATATACATACACATTCAGATATACACAAGCATTTTAGCCCAGGGACAAACATATGGATTCACAACAGGGACACATGGACTTGCACCATTAGATCAGATATTCATAGATATTCATATTCACACAAACCAACACACAATGATAAATACAGGCATGTGTCTTAATGGGAACATATGCAAAACTTACACATAGGCTGAAATAGGCTCAAGTAGGCATTCCTTCAGCGACACAGAAATACCTGAGACCTACAGGCCTTTGGGGTCACCAGCATGGAGCCTCTCATCTGGTGTGACAGTTTACACAAATAGGCACACTCTTGTGTTCACACATTTGAGCATAGAGCCAGCCTTGTACATATTCACCCCTCCTCCCTCTCTTCTCCACAGATACAAAGAAACCCACACATTACATGGACACACACATATGCACCTATACCCTGTAGGAGCTAACATGTCTGCACAGGGGATCAGAGGCAGAGGAAGGGGCATGCCCAGCCCAGAGTTTGATCCATGTGGTTCAGAAGCAACACTGGTCCTAAGGAAGCAGCAGGAAAGCCCTTTCTTTTCATATTTTTTTCACTCCCCTTGTCTGTGGAGGGCAGCTCCCAGCCAGGCCGCCGCCAGTCTCAGAGGCTCCCAGGCCTCTCTCCCCAGCGGGGCCCCTGCCCAGCCCACCCCCAGGCCAGGAGCTGCCAGGGCTTTCCCAGAGTGGGCTCTGCCTCCTCCAGGCTTTGGAGTGTGACCGAGCGCCTGCTCATTTGACACAGGTCACCGAGCCTCCAGCAGATGGGGCCCTCACTGTGGGGGGTCTCCGAACCAGAGGGGCTGCAGGGGGAGGCTCTGCAGGGATGAATGGCAACTACACAAGCTCGAGCCCCACATCCTCTCTCTGAAGAGCCTTGAGTTACAGACACAAACCTCTGCCATCTGCATTCGTACTCTCTCCCGAGA
Source organism: Rhynchonycteris naso (assembly GCA_037038555.1). Classification (NCBI taxonomy): domain Eukaryota; kingdom Metazoa; phylum Chordata; class Mammalia; order Chiroptera; family Emballonuridae; genus Rhynchonycteris; species Rhynchonycteris naso. Next base: position 208,884,505 of record CM072997.1, on the reverse strand, counting down.
GATGCAGCCGCACTCCCTTTGGGCCACATATGTACCGTGATAGTTCAGATGCACACCCTAGATAGGCGAGCCTGCGCGAGGACACACCGAGCAAGATTTGGGAGGGAGGAAGAGTGGGTAGCTGAGTCTGGCTGCCTTCCCTCTCTGGATTGTGAACCCCGGCGCTGGGTCGGAGTAGAGAACAGGAATCGCTGAGAGCTGATGCAGTTGCAGACCCAACGCCTTTTTAGTTCTGGGAGGAGACAAGCTCCAGGACACTCCACCTGGATTTCCTCAAGTCAGGAGTGCTGAGAAAACCTCCAGAGGGAGATGGAGGCCCATGGGGGTGGGGGGTTGCTGGAGGAGCTGGTGTCTTTGTCTGGGTCAGACTGGATGGGACTGGGACAGGATGGCAGCACTCACGGCTCATTGCCTCCCTTCTGCCAGTCTTCTCCTCATGCCCTAGATCCTGCATTTTCAGAGTGTCAAGAGATCTGGCTTCTATCTTGGCCCAGACTCACGCCTGCTGGATGACACTGGACCAGTCTCAGCTTCCTAATCGCTATGAACCTCCACATCCTCATCTGTGAGCTGGGCAGGATGGTCTCTGTGGGTTTCTTGTGAAGGCGGGGTGAGATCACTGACCCGATGGAAACTTGGAAAGGGAAAGTGTGGCTTGGTTTTTCTCCGCAGCTGCCTGGGGTGAGTAAGAGGCTCTGTGAGCAGGATCAGAACCTGCCGGCTCCCGCCGGCTCCCCCGACCAGTTCTTGTGAAGCGATGTCAGGAGTGACCACGCCCATACGCTGTTGTTCTGGACTGGAATGTGTTTTTGACTGGAAGAATCTGGCAGGGTCCCTGCTGTCACAGATTCCCACCTCGGGTGGTGCCAGAGTCATGTTGTCCATCGGCTGTCTTGATGCAGGTTCGTGTCAGCTGAACAGATTCAAAATGCTCACCACCAAGGAAGTTCTCCCACGTGGGATGTGGTTGCTGTTACGCTCTCAAGCCCCCCACCTACCCCGCCCTAAACTCAGACCCTCCAGATATCATACCTCTTCTGTCCTTCCTGTGGTTGAAAGAGCCTGTCACAGAGGCGGGAAGGGGCAGGAGGGGCGGTGCTACCTTTGGCAGAGGAGAAAGAAGCTGGCTCCCTTATTTAATCTAAATTTCCCCGTCTCAGTCTTGGTGAAGGGAAGGTGAGATGGAAGGTGAACTATCTCTTAGGGATGAACCTTTTCTTGCATGCGCCCCCCTGACCCCCTGCCACAGCCTCAGACTCCTAGGCCTATGGTGGAGGTGGGGGTCCTCCCAGTGCATCAGTAGACTATTCAAATCAAGGGTGGCCAATTGCTCTTGAAATATACTTTCATTTTTAGCAGAATGGCAGCCTCTGAGCTGGTGTTAATGCCTACAATCCGGTTATGCAGAACACGCTCTCTGCAAATCGGTAAATCATTAGTGGGATTAATCACTCTGAAAGGCTGGGGTTGGGTTTGAATTTTTTTTTTTTTAAACACTTTATCTGGATGGCTGCAAAATTCACCACCACAGGGTGGGGTGGGAGCAGCAGGTGACAATTTAAGTCCTCAGTCACTATCATTAGAAGAGTGAGGTGCCTTCCTGAGCTTGTGTTGATTTTGTGTCCCCTTTTGGAGGGGGGTGGGCAGCTTGTGGGGGGTGGAAGGGTGGGAGGGGAGATCTCTTGCAGTAGTGCATCAGGGGCTTGGTGTGTATATATGGTGACTGTATGTTAGTGTCCGTGCATGTGCTCCTGTGTTTGTACTTTACAGATGCCCGCAAGTATCTGTGTGCTGTGTCAGGGAGCTTGTGCTTGGTTTGTATTAATTTGGGTGCATTAATGTTTATAACTGTGGCAGACAAAGTTTCCTTTTGAGAGTACAGTAGTTTTAAAGACCATACCTCACCTCCCTCAGCCTCCAGGTAGCTCTTGAAGGGAAGGAAATAGTTAGAAATGGAGGAAAGTCCCAGTAGGACCAGCTGGGGGTCGGGGTGGGGATAGTCAAGATTAATTTACATATTTATGAGCCATGCCTCCCTGCTTCCTTCCAGAAGAGACTGAATCCAGCAGAAACCTCTTAGGGTAGATGCTCTTACTGGAAACCTCTCACTCCCCTATCCCAGGTCTAATGGCTGCCTCCTCCATGGAGGAGGATCATCCAACACCCCACGGTTCCTGAACCCCACTTTCTGCATCGCTCCTGATAGGAGCTGTGTGGCCATGAGGGGGAAGCGCTTTTTTTTTTCCATGTCTTGGATGACCCCATGAGGACTCTTGGGGGAGGAAGATCATTCTTCCAGCCAGGACCAAGCTGATGAATGAGACTGTCTCCCACTTTATGTGCACATGGGTCAGCCTCCTTATTCCTTCTCTTTCTCTCTAGCGTAATGCAGCACAGCTTTGGAGCAGTAATTACCTTCAAATGACCTAGTAATGACATTCTTGGGTGTTGACCAGAGATATGACAGTGGGGATGAGGTCACAGGACTTCTCCTCCCCTGCAGTTCCAGAGTATAGGGTTTGAGACAGAATTTAGTGGACTTGGTCCTTACATCAAACTGCTTATTGCCCCAGTCCTCTGGCCTCCTGCACAGTCAGTTCGGGTCACCTGGGCATCCCTATTAACCGCTCCACTGAAGGCCCAGGTGCCCTGTACTCTTGCTCACATGCCTCATTCATTGCCCCGCAATGTATGCCTTCCCCCCTTCATGCAGTAGCCTGGAGTCAGGGGGAAGAACAGGGTGATATAGCTCCTTGGCTGTCACAAGTTGGGAGAGTCTGGACAGAGCTGGCTGGGATCCATGCTTGCTTCCCTCAGCTTTCTTGAGGGTAGCAGGTGGAGGGTGAAAGCAGAAAAGGAAGATTTAGGAATTATATTTTCCCAGGGACCTCTTAGCATCTTTATGTATCTCTGGTGGCAGACATCTGTCTGAGCTTAGTGTAGCATCTGCCTGGGCTGGAGACAACATCTGTTGGAGGCTGGGACACCTGGCTGAGCCCAACACAGTATCTGTCCCTGGGACAGCTTCTGTCTGGGCCCCGGACAGGTGTCTGAACCTGGCACAGCATCTGTCTGGGCCTGGTGCAACATCTTCCTGGCCTGTGGGCAATGTCTGTTTGAGCCCTGAACATCTGTCTGACTTGGGGACATCTGCTGAGCCTGGAACAATACCTGTCTGAGCCTGGGGGTGGACTTGTCATTGTAGATAAAATCACCCTTGAGTCTCAACTTTGGTTTGTGGCTGAGAACAGAGCATATGCCAGACTCCTGTCCCTGTTCTTCCTACCAGGGAAGGCCTCTTAGGTAAAGTGCCTCAGTTTACTGCCAGTTGTAGGCCCATTGGCTTGCTTGCTTCAGGCACGTCAAGGGATAGCCAAAGCCTATACCCCAGCGGCTCTAGGAAACCAAAGTTAAAAGAATGTGTAAGGGGAGCAGATAGGTCATGACACCAAGTGACTGTTCTAGGATAAATCTCCCTCCCTCCAGTCCCTTTGTTGAGTCAAGCCTGAGTGCTCCCCTAAGACACAACTCAGACATGTCACTTGTCTCCTGGGAAGCCTTCCACTGCTTCCTATTGTGTACATCATCAGGTCTGTAGCCCCCACTGTTCCTGCCCCTGTCTACTCTCAGATTCCAGCAGCATAGAGCTTCTATTCCCACGAACACCAGGCCCTCACGACTCCCTGCCTTTGCATATCCAATTCGCTGTCCTCAGAATGCCCTTTCTCTTCCCATCACATCCTTCAAGTCCTAGTTCAAGGGTCACCTGCTCTGGGAAGTCTTCTTGTTCCCTGTCTGGACTAAGCCACGACCTCTGCCCTGCTTTCCCATTGTGAGGACATCCCTGTGTTAGCATTTATGGGCTTGTGTTGTCATTACCTTTGTGTTGTCTGCCTCTCCCATGGAACTGTGAGCTCTTGGGGCCAACTGGTTCTGTCTCCTCTCTGTCTCCCAACACCCAGCCCGATTCCTGGCCTATAGTGGTCCAATAAAGAATACCTATTGATTGACCACATGGTTGTGCCACTGTGATGACATTTTCTTCTTTTTTAAATGGGAGGGGGGAGGAGATACTGGTTTTCAGTCTCAGAAGAAGTAGGCTTTGGAGAAGAGGGCATGTCTTCTTATTTGTACCTGGTGGATTGACAGAAGCCAAAGGGAGTGGGGCAAGGGGTCCTAATGCCCCAGACAAGGGCCTTTTGGAGCTGGTTCTGCCCAGTGCTCCTTATCCGTGACCAGGATGGAGGTGTGTAGGACCCAAATATTCGATACGTTTGCTGCTGTCAGGAGCAGGGACAAGCAGTGAGGGTTAGGGGTAGCATTGAATCCAGACACACAATAGCCTCTCTGTGGGCTGTGGGAATGGGACTGAATCTGAGAAAGAGAACCTCTATCCGGGACTAAGCACAACCCTTTGGGGGCGGGTGGGAGAATCGAGGTCTAGTTTAGTTTGTGTGGAAACATGCCAGGACTCCTAGGTTTGCTCTTCTTGCCAGAGAGGGAGAATCATGTACATTGTTTTTAATATCAATGTTATGTTCCAGAGGAAATTGCTGTCCCTGGTCAGGGCTACCTGGCACCTGGCCCAGTTTGGAGAAACACAGACTCCAGGAGAGCACATGAGGAGAGGGCAGGTGCAGAGCCGTATGAGGTAGCCGAGATGTTTATTCCCCGAATACCGAATAGAATATCTTTATGTTTTTTGTTTTTTTTTACAGGTACAGAGAGAGGGATAGATAGGGATAGACAGACAGGAACGGAGAGAGGTGAGAAGCATCAATCATTAGTTTTTCATTGCCGTTGTGACACCATAGTTGTTCATTGATTGCTTTCTCACATGTGCCTTGACTGCGAGCCTTCAGGAGACTGAGCAACCCCTTGCTGGAGCCAGCGACTTTGGGTCCAAGCTGGTGAGCTTTTGCTCAAGCCAGATGGGCCCGCGCTCAAGCTGGCGAGCTCAGGGTCTCGAACCTGGGTCTTCCACATCCCAGTCCAATACTCTATCCACTGCGCCACCGCCTGGTCAGGCACTCTTTATGTTTTTTGCTGATGATAAAAGCAGCACAAGTTCATTTGTCAAAATTCTTTACCTTAGAAATAGACGAAACAGAAAATGGAAGTCCTTCCTGAATCTCTCTGCCTGCCTCCACCCCCCATAGCTACCTCCTATTGACTATATCTTTCCAGAACTTGTTTGCATGCGCACACCCTATTTAATAATAATAGCTAAGATTTATTGAATGCTTACTAGGTGCAGAAATTGGGCAAAATGCTTCTAGTTGGGTTTACACATTGCATTTTCACCAAAACATGACCGGTTAGATGGAACTGTTAGTCCCATTTTACAAATGAAGAAACTGAGGCTAAGAGATGATATTAATAATAATAGCCCACATATGCTGGGTGCTCACTGTGTTCCAGGTACCATTCTAAGCACTTTACATGTTATCTCCGTTAATGCCTGCAGAAGCTAATGGGTAAGAGAATGCCTGGCATGTAGCCGGCAATCAATAAGTGGTGGTTGGTACTCTCAACTTGGAAGTTCAAGAATCTCAGATGAAGAATCTGGGATCAGTCAGTGGGCCCCTAGATGGAAGGGGGGCTTGTCCCAAACCCCCTGACCTGTAGGCAGCCACCCCAGTGGGTGCCTGGAGATGCTGACTCAGCAGTGAAAGATGTAAACTCCCACCCTGGTTTGTATGTGATTTACACACACTAATTTATGCATATCTTTGATTAATGTCAAAGTGCCTTGGTGGTTTTTCTGTCAGACTACAGGGCACAGCATAGGGCATGGCAAGGGTGGACTGGCTGTAGGTTCTGAGTGTGCATGTATGGGGACTATTGGGTGGGGTGAAGTGAGAGATGGGGGTAGATGGATGGTGGTCGGAGGGTTGAGTAGTGGGCAGACTGGAGCTTGGGATTCTGGAGTGGGTGATTTGGGTAGCTGGTGTGAGTTGGGGACCTGTCTGTCAGCCTGTGGCATGGTCCAGCTAAGGGGCTGTGACAGGGTCAGAGCTCCAGACACTGGGTGAGTGACTGACTGGTGGGCCTGTAGATGGCCATGATCTTGGAGAAGCCAGGATGCCGGTCAAGCCTTCTAGGGAGGAGCTCAGACCCAGCGAACCAGGACAGGATATGGGATCCAGGCTAGGACACATGGTGGTGGTAAGGGCTTCTAAACAAGGTATAAGTTCAGAGGCAGGAAGGGGGCTCCTTCCAGCGCCCCTCCTCCTAGTGCTGCCCAGGGTAAGAATCCACTGCTTAAGTGATCTGGGAGAGGGAGTGCTCCCTGCAATTAAGGCCTTGGGAAAATCTGCCAATCGGCAAGACTGTTCTGTGTGTTGGCTGTGCCCAGCCCTGTGCCTGGCACGATGGGGAGACCAGTCCCAGCCTGCAAACCTTGGCAGGGGAGCTGGTGAGATAAGGAGGGAAGGGCAGGCTCTGACCTTGATTGAAGGCTGCATGCCTGGCACCACGCGGCACTTTCATCCATTATCTCCTTTGATCCTCACAAGGATCAAAGGCAGTGGCTCTCTTATCTTCTCATTACAGAGAAGGAAGCAGAGACTCAGAGAGCTGCAGTGACTTGCCCAAGGTCACACAGCAAGTGAGTGGAAGAGACCAGATTTGAATGCAGTTTGATCTCATTCTATATCCCAAGAACTTAGCCAGTTTATTCTGCCTTGGCCAGGGATAAAGTAAGGATAATACCTAAGTTGCTTAATTGTTGTGAGGGTGAAATGAGCTCAGATGTGTACGGAGCACAGTGGCTGGCACACAATAAGTGATCAATAAAAGGTTTTTTTCCATTAAGTGTTAGAGGTGGGATTCTTAAATCCTGATCCAGCGGACTCTACTGCTACCGTTGTTCTTGCCAAGGCTGGTTGAGAGGAGGGGTTCCTGGGGACAGAACAGGACCTCCTTTGTGGGTTGGGTGAGCCTTTATGCATGGATACTGATGGCTGCCAGCATATGGGAGGCCAGGCCAGAACCCTGTTGGCTCAAGTCTTAGCCTGGGTTGTTTAATTAAGATAGCTAAGATTTTCTGGATGTGGTTTGTATATATGTGTACATACTTGGTAAGGTTACTTGACTGGGAAAGGAGAGATGACTTTGGGGGTGGGGAGTACTCTATTAGTAGGCAATGGTCAGGGCCCTTTCTCAATTCTAATGGCAGAGATCTGAATCAAGTAAGGGAGTGAACCATGTGAAAATGTGAGGAAAATCACTCCTGGCGGAGGGAGCAGCAAGTGCAAAGGCCCTGGGGTAAGGATAAACTTAATGTCAACATTGTCTTAATAGAGATAATATTGATTTGTATCTTACAGTGTTTGAAGTAGAGAAGTTAAGTGGGAGCAGGATTTATTCAGCCTGTCAGTCATTTATTCATACATCAATTCAATAAGTACTGTATTTAGTGCCTACTTCATGCTGGCCACTATCCTAGGTGCTGATGGCCAACACTTATTGAATGTTTACTAGGTTTCTAAGCACTTTCCATATGTATTAATTCATTTAATCTTCACAATAATGCAAAGGGTTGGGAAAGACTTGTAGACAGTTAGGCTCCCTTTGATTTTTTCAGTCTCTTCCCATTTCCCAGCCACCTTGGGGCACCCAGGGTCTGCCAACCAGAAAGACCAGGATCCCAACCGTGGATGAAATGGGGTGATCCTGAGAACATCACAGTTCCAGAGTCTTTCATGTCTTGGCTCAGCCCTGCCCAGGATCAGGCCCTGAGCCTCCTGGAAGCCACCCATTAGAGCGAAGCTAGAGCGGGTGGGGTGCCCAGGTGAATCCCATCCAGGCAGCCCTGCCTAAGAGCTTTCTCTCTCTGGGGGCTCCCAGCCACATCATCCCTGTCTCCTCTCCTTCACTTAGCTCCCTGGCCCCCTTCAGCCCTCTGCATAGCCCAGTTCTATGGGCCTTATTCTGAAAACCTATTTACAGCTCAGGGTAGAGGCTCCTGGCAGGGAGAAGAAGGTTCTGTACCTGTTGTCTGATGAGACTGTCTCAGAACAAACACTCCCTGTGCTCTGCCAGCTCTGTTGCAGGCTGCAGGGGTGGTACTTACCCTGCGGGCTCCCTCTGACCTTTCCTTAAGAACATCAGTGCCCCGGCCTCAGCCAGGTGGGCTTCTTGGTTTCTGCCCACCCAGCCATGCCCATGACCTGGACTTCTCACTCTCCCTTTCAGGAAAAGGGGTGAAGAGGAAATAGAAATGATGTTAAAAATTCAGGGGCCAAGGAAGGAGTCTGACTCCTTGATCAGTCTTTGGTGAATAAAGAAACCCAGGAAAACATGTTTTCTGGGTGGGAAACATGTTTTGTACTGATGGGCTATGCTAACCTGGAAACTGTGACTATATCTGTCTTCTCATCTATTTGCCTGTCCATCCATCCATCCATCCATCCATCCATCCATCCATCCATCTGCCCGCCCTCTCATCTGTCTGTCCACCCGTCCACCCGTCCATCCATCCATCCATCCATCCATTCATCCATCCATTCATCCATCCATCTGCTGACTGAATGCCTCACACAACTAACAGTTCAGTTTCACTTATTGAGTATGTGTGTTTAAGAGCTTGTCAGCGTTTATACATTTGTAACTCTTCTGTTTGTGTCTTTTCTCTTCCCACCTGGTTCTTAGAGAAGCTCGCTGAGAAGTGGGAACCGCTCCCCATAGAGCCAAGGCTCTGTCTGTCTTTGCGTGGGGTTTTCAGCAGCTGCCTAGCTTGGGCACCCTGGGGGATCAGGGTCGTGGGGATCTTGCCTGCTGCTCTGAACCCCCGCTGGGCCAGGCCTGTGACCCTCACTGTGCTCCATCCAGCACGGAAGATGCTGCTGCTCCAGGGGCAGGGCCTCGCTGCCTGGCAGCCCGCCTGCGCCTGCTCTGCTGCAGGGGCTGCTGGCCCCTTGCCAGCAACAAGCGTTAGGAGCGGTACCGTTGAGTCACTGCAGAGCTCTCCACGCTGCTGTAGTAAACAAACAGGCTGGGAACCAGGGTCAAGGGGCTGCTGTGTTGGCAAGAGTTGGAGTCTTGCGGGGTGGGTGGGCAAACTCTGAGCCGAGCTGCTGCTGTGGTCACTGTTCTTACCATCTTCCTAGCCCAGGGCAGACCTGTGGGGTGGCTCGAGCTGCCCTAGTTGGAGGTGAAACTCAGAAGGAGGGGCCATAGACAAAGACCCAGATCAAGAGTGGGCACATGGCCTCTGCGCGCGCGCACACACACACACACACACACACACACACACACACACACACACACACACAAAAAGAAAACACACACTGGGAGCCCAAGGGATATAGACATGGAGGAAGGGAGGGAGGGATGGATCAGGGAGGGAAGTCCGGGGTAAGGGAAGAAAGTGGAGGGTTCAGGCAGGAAGCCTGCAGCTTAATAACAGCCCCCTCCTCTGTGGATGCCACCCCACAGTGAACAAAACTTTTCCACTTGCTTAAGCTCATTCAAGCCTCACAATAGCCCAGCTGAGCTGGGATTGGAGTCCTCTAGCAGGACTGGGGCGGGATGTGCCCCTCCATGGGGAGATGTGGGGGGAGGGGGAGCTGCAGAGCTGGAACCGGAAACAGGACTGGCTGTGAGAGGTGTCCCACATTGTGGGGGACAGGAATGGTTTAGAGACAGACAGAGCCCCAGACCCCCCCCCCCCCCCACTTGGGGCCCGAGTTCCTCCAGGGACTAGAAGTTCCCCAGCTGGGCTCGAGGCTATTGAGGGACCAGGCTGGCCTGTGTTGGATGCTCCTGTTGCCAGGACATCATTGCTCCTGTTCCTGGGAGGAAGAATTTGTTCAATTGAGAAGGCTCCTCTCTTGCCCCCTTTCTCCTGTTCCTTGGCTGCCTGATTGTAGGAGTGTGATAACTTAGTCCATCTCAGCAATAGCCTTCGGCGGAAGGAAGGTGGTGAATACCTTGCACAAAGCCGGGCCCGCTTCCTGGGGGCAGCCTGCGTCCAATGGTAGGGAGAGTTCAAAGGCTGAGTCCCATGGCTCCAATTTGGGCCACTGCTAAAGGTCTGTCCCAGCTTCAGAGCTCTGTGTGAGACTGTGAGAAGGGCAGAGGCTTTAGTGTGATTGCATGCACGTCAGTTTCTCCCTTTGCCCTGTGCTGCTTTCCTCTCTTGCTGTTCCTGAAAGTACTAATCCGTAAGCCCCCTTCACGCAAATCTTAGTCTCAGGACATTGCCAGGGAATCTGACCTATGACACTAACTCCAAACAGTGGGCCCTCCTGGGGTTCAGCTCAGTTCTACCCAGCCCCCTCAGCCTTGTTTTCCTCCGAATCCTCATCCCCATCTCACTCTAAGCCTCCTTTCCTGCACCTGGCAACCACCTCACCTCTGGTGTTCTTGTTCTCATCCTGCCCTCTCAAGCTGCGCTGTCCAATACAGTAACGACATGTAACCAGTGGGCACTTGAAATGTGACTGGTCCAAACTGAGATGAGCTGTAAGTATACGACATGTAACCAGTGGGCACTTGAAATGTGACTGGTTCAAACTGAGATGAGCTGTAAGTATAAAGTAGGCACTGGATTTTGAAGACTTGGTATGAAAAATAAAAGAATGTAAAGTAGCAATAATATTTTTTATATAAATGACATGTTGGGAAGGTAATATTTTGGGTGAAATAAAATATTAAGATTAATTTCACCTGTTTTTTTAAAATTCATTTTAGAGAGGAGACACAGAGTGAGAGAGAGAGAGAGAAAGAGAGAAAGGGGGGAGGAGCTGGAAGCATCAACTCCCATATGTGCCTTGACCAGACCAGTGCAGGGTTTTGAACTGGTGACCTCAGTGTTCCCAGGTTGACGCTTTATCCACTGCACCACCACAGGTCAGGCTCACCTGTTGTTTTATCATTTTTTATTTTTTTGTGACAGAGACAGAGAGAGACAGAGAGAGGGACAGACAGGGACAGACAGACCAGAAGGGAGAGAGATGAGAAGCATCAATTCTTTGTTGCGGCACCTTAGTTGCTCGTTGATTGTTTTCTCATATGTGCCTTGACCAGGAGGCTACAGCAGAGTGAGTGACCCCTTGCTCAAGCCAGTGACCTTGGGCTCAAGCTGGTGAGCCTTGCTCAAACCAAATGAGCTTGCGCTCAAGCTGGTGACCTCGGGGTATCAAACCTGGGTCCTCCGCATCCCAGTCCGATGCTCTATCCACTGCACCCTGCCTGGTCAGACACCATTTTATTTTTTAAGATTTTATTGATTTTAGAGAGAGAGGAATGGAGGTGGGGGAGTGGGAAGCATCAACTCATAGTTGTTTCACTTTAGTTGTTCACTGATTGCCTCTCATATGTGCCTTGACCGGGCAAGCCCAGGGTTTTGGACCAGAAATCTCAGCACTCCAGGTCGATGTTTTATCCATTGTGACACCACACGTCAGGTGTGTTTTACCTTTTTTGGTGTGGCCTTCAGAAAACTTACAATTATGTATGTGGCATATATCATATTTCCATTGGTCAATGCCGCTCTAGAGTTTGTTATTCACATTGCAACCAGAGGGAGCCTATAGAATCTTGGTGGGATCATGTCTCTCCTCTGTTACAATTCTTTAAATGCTCCCATCTCACACAGGGTAAAAGACAAGTCCTTACCAGGTCTTTTAAGGCCCTGTGTTATCTATTCTCTTGTTTTCTTGGTGATCTTCCCTCTAATCATCCCCTCCCTTGTTCCCTTATTTCAGCCACACTGACCACCCTACCATTCCTTAAACTTGTTAAGGTCATTCCTACCTCAGGACCTTTGCACTTGCTGTTCCCTCTGCCAAGAGTGATTTACCTACCTTTTCACATCCTCACTCCCTCGTTGGATTCGGATTTCTTTTCCAATGTCCCCTGCACAGGGTGACCTTTTCTGTCTACCCCACTAAAATAGATACTTCCCAGTTTCTCTCAGTCTCTGGGCAGAGAGCATTTGCCCTCATGTAATATTGCATTACCTAGCAATTGTTTAAGTTTTGAGTTTTCCCAAATTAAAATGTGAGCTTGAGGAAACCAGGTCTGTCTTATTTACCAAAACTAGGCCTGAATAGAATAGATGGTCAATTAATATCGTTTGAATGACTGAATCTTACAGGTGGCAAAACTGAGATCCAGAAAGATGAGATCGTACCTAGGATTACACAGCTCAGCAGGGACAGAGCTGGAAATAGCTCAGGACTATATGCACTCTACCACTGTAGGTATTGTCTACAGTTCCTTTCTCTTGCTCCCATAGCTCAGGAAACACGGGTGTCACTTTGGAGAAAGGGGATCTGGCTTTGGAGAGGTGGTAATCTCTGTTTTTTTCTGGCATCTCTGATTTTCTAGGTGCTGGAGCCTTCCATCTGTGCACCCAGAATTGCCAGTCCAAGGAGGACCCTGGGATGGGGGTGGATAGGAACACGGTAACTATAGGTGAATAGGTGTGTAGTCTTCCCAGGGCTCAGGCAAACACAGTGTCTGCCTAATGTTGAGTTTGGGGCACAGAGAGGAGGTCATGGCCATGAATAAGGAGACAGAACTTCACAGAACCTAGATTTGAGAAGACAACGGCAGGGAGAGACAAGAACCCTGGAAACCTGACGTGGGGGCTGGAGCCAACTGCAGGGCTCTTTGCCCAGAAAGCCACCTGTCAGGGTCTCTGCTCTTTTGGCACTTGATACAGCTAGAGCTCCACCGAGTTTGCCTTTTACTCCCTGCCCACCTACCTGCCCACCATTTTGGGGGGCGGAGCACTTTCTGGGCTCTGACCAGACTCCCTACCCTCTATATTCTTCAGATGGGGCACCTTGTTCGGAATGAGCAAGACTTTGGAGCCTGGGATGCTAGTCTGTCTTTTCTTTGCTTGGCAAACTCCTACACATCTCTCAAATCTCGGCTTAAATGTCCCCTTCTTTGCCCAGAGCGCACTCCTCTGAAACACCTAGGAGGCTCATTGTCCCTACGAGTGTATAAGCATTTATTGTTTGCTCTATTGTTATTTTCTTGTATAACAGTCTGTCCTCCTAGACTACAAGCTCCTTGAGGACAGGTCTGTCTTATTTGTTTCTGTGTTTCCAGCCTGAGGTTTGGTAGTGAATAGACCTTTCACCACCATGCTCATCGTCATAACCACCATCACCATCATCACCAGCACCAGTACCACCACCATCATCAGCATCATCATCGTACTTCATATTCATTGATGTGTTCCTGGCATGGGCTAAATGCTCCCCCTGCAGCAGATCCTTTCATCCTCACAGTGACCCTACCCAGTGAGGCAGGTGTTTTGTTTTCCACACTTTACAAGCGAGGAAACTGAGGCTCAGTGAAGCTCCCAGTGTGGCATGGCCAAATGTGCAGAGCCAGGGCTTGAACCCTTATTTCCTGACTCTAAGTCCAGAATTTCCTTTGCTTTATGTGACGAAGGGTGAAATGATCTCCTCTTCCCTATGGGCAATAGATCAGGAGATTTTGCAGACAGCCAGAGGATGCTGGGTAGTAGGGGAAGCTCGGAGTGTGCTGGGCTCAGAGGAGGTGGGGGTGGAACAGTCAGGGATCAGACGAAGGTGGGGCCTGGGGCAGATGGCAAGTTGGACTTGGGCCTCGCTGAGTTTGAGATTCCTACGAGGCACCAACATGGAGATGCCCTGTGGATAGTTGGATTCAAGGGTCTGAAGCTTGAGAGAAATTTACTCTTGGAAAGGAGGTCTGGGGTCGTTGGCATAGAGACAGACAAGTCTGTGGGAGCAGGGAAGACCCAGGGGAGCATGTGGCATGAGAAGAGGAAAATGTCAAAAAGAGGACTCTGAGGATCCCTTTGTTTAAAGGGCGGGTTGAGGAAAAGGAGCTGGTGAAGGACCCTCCGAGAGACAGACAGAGGGCAGGAAACCCAGGACAGAGGGCTGCTACTATAATCTTTAGGGGACTTCACAAGTTTTGTGGAATGAATGAATGAATGAGTGAATGAATGAATAATTGACTGATTGCAGGTGGAAAGGATTGGTGATTCTCCCAAGCTCTGGGTCTCTTGTAATTCTCCACTGATGATCTAGTCAGGGCTCCTTTATTGTCCCCAGGACACTTTGGCTCTTTCCTCTTTCCTCCTGGACCCGCCCCTGCGCACCTCTTCCACTGAGAGCAAAGATGGCATTCCTGTCCTTGCATCACAAGTAGGGCAACTGAGGCAGAGAGCCACACAGGCACCCTGGGTTCCAGTGCAGAATTCCAGGTGTGGGGCAGCATTTTCAGACAAGGGGCTACCAGAGGGTGTTGTGTCTTGGGGGCTTCTGAGGTCCCATTTATGGCCCAGGGTTTCTCATTCTGTAGTGATGGAAATCCTACTGGCACACAGAGGGTCTTGGAGATCACCCAGGTTGACCCCCTCATTCTATAGATGGGAAGACTTTGGCCCAGGGAAGGAGGGAACTTGCTCAAGTTCCAAGTCATAGAAAGAGTAATACCCGCTACCCTTTATTGTTTATTGAATACCTACTATATGCCAGGAATTTCACATGGATTCTTTTTTGTTTATTCCCACCATTCCCTTAGTAGCCTCTGATTTTGAAAATGAAGAACCAGAGGTTCAGAGAGGCAAAGTGATTTGTTTGAAGTCACATAGTGCATGGTCCAGTGCCAGGATTCAGACCCAGGTCTGTTTGACACCAAAGCTTGAGTTGTTCCTCTGCCTTCTGTGGCCTCCCAAATCTCCAGGCCAGATTTTTATACTGGCGACAGCTTCTTCAGGACCCAGGCAGCATTGAGGAGGAGAATGATGTTGGTGAAATGGAGGGAACACCAGGCTCAGGGCCTGAGTGTTAGATGTGCACAAAGCAAATAGGCGAAGGAAGAAAGGGGCTCCCCTGACCCATGCCCACTGCCCAGCCAGGCAGGCCCCCAGCAGGCTGGCTTTCTCTTTCCCTGGGGGCTGGTGCTGCCTCCCCGCCTCTGCCTGCCCACCAGATCAGGGGCAGAGCAGGCTTCATGTATTATTAATAGCACTGCCAGCCTTCCTGTTTTCACGCTGATAACCTGCTGGGAAGGGCAGGTGGGAGGGAGGGAGCAAGGTGGCAAACCCTGGAGCTTTGAGGGCCCCTCCCCCCTCAGCAGAACAGCTCTGCAGGGGCTGGCCTAGCCCCAAGTCTCTGAAGTTGCTTTCTGGAGCTTCCTTCCTCTAAGCCCACAGGAGGGGACCTGGGGCCTCGGGAGGGAATTCATGTGGGAGGCTGGAATGTGTGGCTCTGGGAAGGACCCCTCCCTCCCTTCTCCATCTAGGATACCAAGGGCTCAAGTCACCCTGACCTCCCCAGAGGCAGATGTGTTATCCTGAAGGCCATGGGCTCAGGGCTGTGGATTCAGGGCTGTGTGTGTGTGTGTGTGTGTGTGTGTGAGAGAGAGAGAGAGAGAGAGAGAGAGAGAGAGAGAGAGAGAGAGAGGGAGAGAGAGAGAGAGAGAGAGAGAGAGAGAGAGAGTGATTGGCTCCCAAGATTCTCTGGGGCAGGAATCTCTGCCATTCAACCACACATGGACCTCTGGCCACATCTGAGCTGGTTTCTTCCTGTCCCCTACCACATGTCTAATCTTTTTCCCATCTAGAGTCCAATTTGAGGGCCCAGGGCAGGGTGCAGATGGAGCTATTCCTGTCAGGGATTGGGGTGGTTTGGGGTGGTTTGGGGTGGATAGAGGCTATCCCTTTTGAGCCAGTCTCCAGGCTAGAGGACGCTTGTATGGGCCTACAGGTGCCAATTATACATTTCTTCCCAATTTCTTCTTCAATGATGTCACTGTGATAGTCTGGCCTTAGTGGAAGTATTGACTTCACAGAAATTGGCAAATGCTGCAAATCAGGGTCTCCCCACCACAGAGTCTATTGTTAGAGTTTTACTAGCACAGCCCTGAGACCATGGTGAAAGGCTCTTCTTTGACCTTGAACATGCCTGTACTTATTCTGTCTTTAACTGCTGCCCAGGCTGTTCCCTGGAATTCTTTTCTCTTCCCCTTTGCCTGTCAGTTTTCATTAATGATGATAAAAGAATAATAATGGCTAACATTTATTGTATGCTTATTAATTACATCCTGGGTCTGTTTGAAGAGCTTTGTAAATTCAATTCATCTTTATAGCCATCCAATGACTAGACTATGTTATCTCCTTTTTTAGAGATAGGGTAACTGAGGCACAGAGAGGTTGAGGAACATCTGGGGTCACACAGCTGAGCTCATATGGCAGAGCTGAGACCCATACCTGGCTTCGGGGACCTCTGCTGCCAGCTCCTATATTGCCTCTGCATGGCTGTGAGGGCTGCTTGTGGTGTGCCCCCTGTGGGGGTCTTTCTGGCAGTCCTACCATCCAGGCCTCCCTGGCTGACTTCCTCTGTCATCTCTCAGGGGCTGTGCACTGAGCGCATGAAACTGCTCTTCCCAAGTCTGGGTCTGATTCATCTGGTGCCCCCAGCACTGGCCCAGGAGCAAGCACCGAGGGCATTTGCTGAATGAACCACTCCCAGAGGTAATCATGGGAAGCCTTTGGCATAGTGCCTGGCACATTGCACATGCTCATATGTACACTGCTCCATTAGGGACAGTATGGTTATTAGAGACTAGTTCAGTCACCCACAAAGTATGTTTCAGTGCCTTTCTTATGCCAGACCCTGTACAAGTGGTTGCAGGTGACAGAAGCAAGCAAAACAGAAAAAACTTTTTGCCCTTTTGGAGCTTATGTTCTAGGGGGGAAGACATACAATAATAGGATAAAAATATAAGAAAAGCACTTGTTGCTCTGTGCTAAGGAGGATAAAAGAAAGCAGGGAAGGGAGGGAGATAGGAAGTATCCAGGGGGATGTTGAAATTTTGCTGGCAAGAAACCTGTCAGCTTTTTTTGAAAGGGACATTTAAGGAAGTAAGGGAGCAAGCTGTGTTGCGTGCTGGGGGGAAGAGACTTCTAGGCAATGCAAAGGTCCTGAGGCAGGAATTTAATGGGCATGTTGGAACAAGGAGGAGGCCAGTGTGCTTGGAGGGGGGTGAATGGAGGAGAAAATAGGTTAAAGAGTTATTGGAGTCAAGAGAAGCAGGTGTAGAAGAAAGGGCTAGAGGGAGTAATGGGGGAAGAGGCACGGAGAGGGTTATGAAAATCAGCAGCTTTTCCCTCTGCTGGGAGGGAAGGAAGCAGAAGAAGGCTCCACTTCATATAACTAAAAACTCTCTTGCAGTTCTTGACTGGGTCCTTGACCCCTTGTGCCTCAGGTGCAATGGAGAGCTGCCTCAGCTTCTCCTCTAGACTCCTGTCAGCTGCTCCCCTGTCCTGACCACAAGGGCACTGCTGGTGTGGGTTTCTGCTGCCCTCTGTGTCTGTCACACTCCGCCTTAGGGACCACTTAGTCCATGGTCAGGTTCATTAGGTGCCAACCACTAACCTGGCCACCCCTGAAGTTCCTGCTTCCCTGCCGTTCCACTCTATGTTCCTGAGGTCCAGCCTCCAGGCACAGCCTGCCCAAGAATGATGCAGCTGCCTTCCCAAAGACAGTGACGGATCCAGGGTCCAGAGAGGCTGGCGGTGTAGCTGTGAGGTGGTGAAGAAGGGAGGAGCCTGGCCGCGGGGTGGTAGTGAGTTCACTGGTTCAGTGAGCACAGGGGATGCTGCAGGGGTCTCCCACCTAGGAGGAGTCTAGGAAGGCTGAATGGAGGTAGTGCGCATGCAGGTGATGTGGCCTGGATTTATTTGTCTGATGCTGCACCCCACCCCAGAGCCCTAAGTGCTCAGCATCGTAAATAAAACCCACCTAATAAATCTCCCCTGTAAATTTTCTGCGTAGAATTTCATTACTCGTCTCGCTTCCACTCGCTAGGTTTTAGTCCAATTTGGAGTTAATCCCGATGGCTGTGTAAATCATGCCTGCGCTCTGGGAGCGTGAACTCCGGGGAGAAATCACGCCTGGGCCTGTCGGGGTGACAGCTCGAGCCTGAAGATCCAGACCCTGAGTGGTTGCTGGTGGGGTATGGGCTGATTGCACGGAGCGCCTGCTATTCCCTTTGGCCTGGAAAAGGGATTGGAGCCAACACTGAGCACCACACATGTGCCTCAACCCCTAAACCTGTCTCCGATGCTGATTTCAGCCCCAACCTTACACCCTACCAGCTCTAACCTCAGCCTCCATTCCAACCCACCATAGGCTCAGTCTCAATCTTAGCCATGACCTTACTTCAATCTCAAATCAGATTTAATCTCAGCCCCAACTAGACCACACATCTAACTCCAACCTTAGCATCAATACTAGACCTCAACCAAACTTTAGCATCAACCCCGTCCTTGGCCCCATCCTACATCTCACCCCAGTGCGAATTCCAGCCAGTCTCATTCCCAGTTTCAGCCCCGTTCCAGCTCTAAGCTCAACCTCAATATCACTAGCCTGTCATTTGAAAAGCACTGGCTCCTCCTCACATGTGGGGCAGGGCGCAGCCATGGTCCCCAATGTTGGCTGTCCTGTAGGCCTGCAGTCCCTTCCCCACCTGCCTCAGAGGGCAGGTTCCTTGGGGGAACTCAGCAGTCATTTCTCATACCTACAGTGTGGTTCCCGTTGACAAACCCCATCCACATCCATCAGCCCACCGGGTCTTCTAACAACTTGGGGAGGGAGACATGCGTTTCTTTAAGTTATACAGGAGAAAATAGAGGCTACTTAATGCTTTAGCTGGTTTGTGGCAAAGGGGGTGCTATAACCCAGCTCTTCGGACTCAGAGTTCCAAGCTGTCCCTAGTTCCTCCTGACCTGTGAGGAAGATTTGAGGGCTCTTGATTCTGTGGTGTGTTTGTGTATGTGTGTGTGTAGCAACGGGGGGGGGGGGCTTCTCCCACCCTCAGTCCCCTGGAGTGGTCTCCACTAGGGATGTGACAGAAGCCATTTTAACGTTTCCCACCCTGGGTTCAGAAGAACTTGTAGGGGAGAGAAGGTGAGAGATACGGAGGACACCAGAGTGTAGGTCGGGTTGAGGAGTTAGGGATTAGGGTTCTGGTAGGAAACAGAATTTACCTCAGATGGTTTCCCTGCAGAGACCGTGGTGGATCTGTTACTTACAAGCCATGGGTGGAGTTTAGGAAGCAACCGGAGACGCTGGCAATCGTTGGAAGCCCTCACTACCTCCAGGGCTGATGGGCCGAGGGGAGGGTATGAGAGGGCTGTACTGCAGCCCGGCACAGGCTGGTGCTGGGGAGAACGGATGCCGACGCAAGATGTGTCACGGAGAAACACAACCACGGCTCACAGTGTTGCCCAGGAGAGAGCGAGCGGGGAGCCCCTGACCTCCCACCTCGTCCTCCTCGCAGTCTCCGCCAGCGCCTCCTACCAGCTGAACCCAGCCCAGCACGCGGGCCGCGGGGTCCTCTGGGGTCAGCCTCCCGGGGCCCCGAACCAGGCTGAGAAGGGCAGAGACTGAATCCGGAGCAGGGGATCAAGCCGGGAATAAACAATGCAGGGAGAAAAGAATAGGGAGCAGGTGGTCAAGGAGAGACAGACAAAGAGGAGCGGCGCGAGGTGGAGAGTGTGAGCGAGCCAGTGAGAAAGGGCTCAGCCTGTTTGTCTGGGCAGGTCTGCCGAGCCCAAATCCGGCTCGCGTCTCCTCAAATAAACTTCTGGGAAGTGAGTGCCCGAAGCTGGCAGGCTGCAGAGAAGTCAGCAAATATGTGCACAGTGAATTCCGAGCCTTCTGTTCCCAGCTCCTGGGAGGAGCAGCAGAGCCTGGGGTGTCCTCCCGCTCCCCACCTGGCTCCCTGTTTTACAGCTCCAGTCCAGGGTTATGGGCTCCGTCGTGGGCATAGGGAAACAAGGGAGAATCCCTCAGCCCAGCGGGACTGAGGTCTGGGGCAAGACAAGTGAGTCTGCAGAGTGAAGCTGATCTCCCCACGGACACAAGTCTTCACACGCACGACGGTGACGCCCTCCCAACACCGCCTGGAGGCACGCTGGGCGGGGACAGTTGTTCCATTTAATAGGTTGGGAAACTGAGACCGGTAGGGAAGGACTTTCCCAGGGCTGGGCTCTGAGTCAGTAGTACAGCTTTGATTGGGTCCAGGCTGAGCATGAACTCTGAGCTCACACGGAGCCCAACCCGGGCCCAGGCTAGTCCTGAACAGAGCCTCAGGCAGAACCTCACACTTCCTGGGCTGGGAGACCAGAGGGGTCCAGCCTCCCCTTGAATACTTCCATACTAATTCCTCTGTAGACAGACTCCTAGAAATACCATTGAGGTTTGGATTTTTTTGTGTGTGTGTGTGTGTGTCTGTGTGTGGCAGAGACAGAGAGAGAGAGACAGATAGGGACAGACAGACAGGAAGGGAGAGAGATAAGAAACATCAATTCTTCGTTGCGGCTCCTTAGTTTTTCATTGATTGATTTCTCATATGTGCCTTGACCCGGGTGGGGGTGGGGCTACAGCCGACCAAGTGACCCCTTGCTCAAGCCAGCGACCTTGGGCTGAAGCTGGTGAGCCTTGCCCAAACCAGATGAGCACGTGCTCCAGCTGGCGACCTTGGAGTCTCGAACCTGGGTCCTCTGCGTCCCAGTTTGATGTTCTAACCACTGCGCCACTGCATGGTCAGACTGGAATTTTTCTTAAAGAAACTTTTACTAAGGGAAAAATATTTATGAAACTGCTTCTTCATGGAACACTTATTCTGTACTGAGCTCCACGCTAAACCCTTTGTGTGAATTATATCATTTAATCCTCTCAACAATTTATAAGTTCAGTACTGTCGTCATTCTCGCTTTATAAATGAAGAAATTGGGGTCTGAAGGGTTAAACCATGTTTACAGTATCGCACAGCAGTGTGTGGTAGGGCTAGAACTTAAACCCAGGTCTCTCTGAGTCTGTAGATTTACAGGCTTGGTGGCCCCAGCTCCCAGGTCTTCTGCTCTGGGCCAGGTCTCATGTGGCAAGTCCCTGCTGTGGCCTGTTGTAGAAGAGACTGGAGAGAATGGCCTTCTTCAATCCGCAGGGGGCGAAGAGGGATTCAGAGCACTGGTGGGCCGTGGAAGGAACATTCCCAGTCTTGCACAGGACAAAATATCTGTAGTCATTACATACCTGAGCACAGTTCACCAGGTATGGGCATGTGTATTAGTCAGGATTCTCCAGAAAAACAAAACAATAGGTTATATATAGATACATAAGAACAGATTTATTATGAGGGATTGGCTCCTGTGATTATGGAGGCTGAGAAGTCCTGTGATCTGCCATGTGCAAGCTGGAGGTGTAAGTCTTAGTCCCAGTCCAGAGGTCTGAGAATGAGGGGTGCCCGTGATGTAAATCCCAGTTGGAGTCTGAAGGCCTAACAACCAGGAACAATGGTGCCTGAGGGTAGGAGGAGATGGATGTCTGAGCTCAAGCAGAGCACAGATTCTCCCTTCATATGCCTTTTTGTTCTATTCAGGCCCTCAGTGGATTGGGCGATGCCAACCCGCACTGGTGAGGGATCCTCTCTACCCTGTCTTCCAATTCCAATGATAATCTCTCTGGAAATACCCTCAAAGACATACCTAGAAATAATGTTTTACCAGCTATCTAGGCATCCCTCAACCCAGTCAAGTTGACACATAACATTAACCATCACAGCATGCTACACACTTGTGAGAGACATATGTCTGCCTGTCAAGAGAAGGTGCTGATGTGTATAAACAGCCTCTTCCTAACCTCTCAGTGCCATGCACAGTGCCAGGCATGTGAATGATCAATTAAAGCCCCAGCTCAGAATGGCTGGGAGAAGAGATAAGCAAAGGGCACTTTCCAGGAACTTTGGACAAGGGCTGAGCACCCAGGGAGATCCCAGGTCTCCTGCAGCATCAATTTTCTCAGGCAGTCCTTTCCTGGGTCTCCCTGCACATCAGTAACTCTCTTCTTGTGTCCCTTCCCTAAGGGTTCCCAGGAAGGAGAAGGAGACTCAAAATCCTTACCTTTGTATGTGTAGGACAGCCTGAGATGTGGAGATGCTAAGCCCAGAGATCTGGCATCTTTGTAATTCTGGGCAAGTTGCTTGCCCTCTCTGGGCCAGTGTCCTCCTGTACCAAGGGAAACAGTGGGACCCAGTGATCCCTAAAGCCCCCTCACACGGATTTTCTTACTGGTCTTCCCGCTGAGCCATGCAGCATCTTTTCATCCTGCTCCCCCCATGCCATCTCCAACCTCTGGGCAGAGACTCTGGCCATGGT
The DNA here is from genome assembly GCA_037038555.1 of Rhynchonycteris naso. NCBI lineage: Eukaryota > Metazoa > Chordata > Mammalia > Chiroptera > Emballonuridae > Rhynchonycteris > Rhynchonycteris naso. The sequence goes on along the minus strand of CM072997.1, from coordinate 208,862,322 downwards.
GCTGAAGGTGTCCATGGCCTCTAGAGGGGCTCGTGGCCCTGGAGGTGAGCAGCATACCCATCTCAGGACTTGCGATGGCAGAGAGAAACTACCCTAATTGAACATGTACTCTATACCAAGTTTTCTGCTGTTTTCTTTACATGTACTGTCACAGTGACTGATCGCAGAGGAAGAGATTAAAGAGATTATTATGGGGAAATGGAATTTCAGGAGCTGTGGGTCCCACACCTTTCAGGAAGCAGAAAGCTGCTCTTTTGACTTTGTGTTTTAAGTACCCCTGGTTCTCAGAGATGGTCCTGGGACAATTAAGGACAGCTGAGAAAACAGTGACATGCAGAAATGGTTGAAAAAACTGTGAAGGAACGTCTGTTGGCATTGGTTCTGAGCCTGCGGCCAGAGATGAATGATTGAAACACCAGGCTTGTTAAAGCGAGAGCACGTTTGATTTCTCTCCCCTGCACTGCATGCGATTTCGCTGGAGGGAAGTTAGCAATCAGCTAATTGACATTGAATTAACCATGAAACTCAGCCCGTGCCTTCTCTCTGAAGCGCTCTCCAGCACGACTTTATCAAGGCTTTGAATTATTGATTATTACTTATAGCTCTGATGGGGTGATTTCCTTTTTATTTGTTTTCACGTTGGGTGTCCTTCATAAGTGTCCCTGAGAGTGGGAGACACCTAGACGGTGGAGTTTCTTACCAGAGGAGCAAAGGGGAGGGAGGCTGAGTCTAGCCAGGATGGGTCTGAACAGTCCATCCTGCCCCATCGGGATGAACCTGTCTTTGTTAAACCATGGAGCTTTTGTGTTTCGTTTTTGCTGCTCTTCTTGTAGCAAAGCCTAGAGTAACCTGACTAATAGGGGGTTGAGGTCCTTCCTGATACCTCATGATACCAAATTTAGAGTCTGAATGAGCTGTGTTCCCTACCCCTGCCATGCCATCTAAACTCTAGCTGAAAGGACTCTTAGTGGATATTGATTTCAGTGCCTTCAGATACCTGGCTTCTTCCACAACAGCTACACCAATGGCTTTCTGTACTCTGCTGGCATATTCTTTTGACAGGAAATTCAGTCTGTTCTGAAGCAATCTTTTAAAAAAGTGCTCATCTCTGACTTTTATCCTTGGAAGTATCTATGTAATTGTCCAATGGTCTGGACTTGGTCCCATGGAACCCCACAGAGTAGTTTTATTCTTCTTGTCCCATAACAGGCCTTGAAGAATCTGAACTTAGATATCTGATGCCTCTTTTCTGGCCAGACATCTTTTCAACTCTTCCTTATAAGACTGGATTTCAACTTGGTCTTCTCTTTTGTTGGGAATCCAGTATGCTTGGAAGTATCTGAAAATACAACTCTTAGAACTGGATATAGCACTCCATACATGGGTTGAGAGTGGTAGAGCTGAACAGAAACATCACCTTCTTCTGGTTGGATATTAGACCTTTAATGATGTAGCCTCGGATGAATAGCTTTATTCTGTGGCAGACACACTTATTATTGAATTCATGTGATTCTCATATTTCCCAGCTTTCTTGTGGCTATATGGGGCCATGTGATTGATCTGGCCAGTGGTCTGTGAGCTGAAGTTATATATGACACTCAAATGAAATGTTTAAGAGCCGGTGAAAGACATTCCAGCTCTTTTTGCTGCCACGGTGAGCTGGAAACTGTGTGTTTCAGATGGTATTACTGTAAGCAGGCTGGATCTCTGAGTCACCACTGGAAAATAAACTGTTTGAAGAGTTGTTGGACCCACAGTGAACTTCTTAAGAGCAGAAATAAACTTTCATATGTTAAGTCACTGACATTGTTGCTGCAGCGATTGCTGCTACTGTAACCCAGCTTAGCCAGGCCTGACTAGCCGCCCCCCTGTGCTGCTTGCTCACATTGGGCTTTATGTCTCTCTCATCACCTACATACACCTCAGGCGAAGCTTGTTCCTCTTCAGCTAGACCCTGCAGTGATTTGTACCTAACTTTTTGAGCTCCTTGAGGTTGGTGAGCGTGTTTTATTCTTTATATGTCTCCCAGGGCTGGTCAGCCACACAGAGGGCATTTATCTTTACAGGAGGAAGAGAATAAGAAAGGAATTCTGGGCCCATCAAGATGAAGGCAGAAAATATGCTCTTTTGAATGAATCTGTGTGGACTCAAATCTCTACTTCCCTCACTGACCAGCCGTGTGGCTCTTGGCTAGTTTCTTATCCTCTAGGGGTTTCTATCAAACAGAGGTAGTAGCCCCAGTCTTTCAGAATTTGCAGGTGTTATCATATATATTATAAAAAGTGCCTGGCACACAGAGTTTGTAGTTACTAAGTGCCAGATATCATCAAACTGTTACCATCATTATCACTATTAGTGGGATCAGGGGAAGTTGGAGCTCTATCTATCCAGATGAGAAGCAGAGAGGAGGGTCATCCAGGAAGGGTCTCAGCCTAAGGTGGTAACAGGTGGAGATTTTGCAGATGCAGGATCAAGGAGACCCTAGTGGCTTCAGGGCCAGACATCCTGGCCCAGCCCTGTGGCGCCGTTCCTCCTAGGATGCTCATACCCCCAGGCCTCCCTCCTCTTCCTCACTGGACTATCACTCAAAAGATATGCTTGGCCTGACGTGGAGCTTGTAACATCTATTTGGTTGGTTCCTCTAGTACAATTGTGCCTGGTTCCAGGAGAAACCTGGGCAAGGTGACAGGACAGTGAAGAGCCATGTCATTCTGCTGGCAGGTGTTCAGTGTGCAGGGGAGAAGGGGTGGCCTCTGGCCGGATGCCACATTAGAGATGGACTGTGCACGTGGGCAGATGTCATCTAAAGATAATGTTGGTGTGCTATATACACAGCTCACCCCAGGTAGACGTCAGTCACTGCAAATGCACATCCTTTTGGATGCCTGATACCCTGTTCAAGAAGAGAAGAGAGGGAGCTTATATATTTTGAGTCATATGTCCAAGCTTTAACTGATGCCTAATTTAATACCATGGGATAAGAATTATTATTCCCACTTGAGAGAGAAGAAAACTGAGGCTTAGAAAGTGTTGGATCTGGGGACTGAATTTAGGTTTGCTTGACTTCAAAGCCTATCCTCATTTAAATCACCACCTGCTTCCTGACACTTGTCCTCTCCTCAATCTTTCATTACCCTTCACCTTGACAAATGTACAATTTCCTTTGCTCCCTAAAGTACTTCAGAATCACCAGGCACTGTGGTATGTTCTGATCCTCAGTTTTTCCTCCTAAATATGGAGATAATAGTAGCATCTACCACTTAGGGTTGTTCTGAGGATTAATAAACATACGTAGACCATTTATCACAGAGATAGCATTATTTAAGAATTAGTTATTAATATAATAATGGGTAACATATATGGAGTACTATGTTTGCTATGTCCCAGGTGTGGGGTTAAGTGCTTTCTTGGTTCATTTTCTTTAACCCTCAAAATGACCTCCTTGGACCAGGGATTAGTAACCTCACTTTCTGCTGGGGAAATTGAGGCTTAAAAGAAGCTTAGTGAGGCTGATCGGGTGGTAGAGCAGTGGATAGAGCATCGGACTGGGATGCAGAGGACCCAGGTTTGAATCCTGAGGTCACTGGCTTGAGTGTGGGCTAATCTGGCTTGAGTACAGGGTCTCTGGCTTGAGCATGAGATCATAGACATGACCCCATGGTCACTGGCTTGAGCCCAAAGGTTGATGGCTTGAGCAAGGGGTCACTCACTCTGCTGTAGCCTCTCGGTTAAGGTACATATGAGAAAGCAATTGATGAACTAAGGTTCGTCAATCTTGCTGCAACCAAGAATTGATGCTTCTCATCTCTCTTCCTTCCTGCTTATCTGTCCCTATCTGTCCCTTTCTCTGTCTCTATCGCAAACAAACAAACAAACAAAAAAGAAATAAAGAGAAAAAAAGAAGTTCAGTGAATTATCCCAGTTCACACACAGAGGCAGTGGCAGTGCAGGAGGTGTCTGAGTCCTGGTCGTCTGAGGCTGCACTATCTGAGGTCAGAACCAAGGAACAATAATAACATAGAAATCACTTCCTTGTGCTGAGTGGTTATTACATGCCGGGCACAGTGCTAATATGTATATAATCTCAATCCCCAAAATTGTTCTCGATGAGGCAAATTTTACAATGAGCTGGATTTTTGACATATGAGCTTGAGAGTAAATATTAGTAGGTAACTTGCTCCAGATCTCACAGCCAGGAAACTGCAGTGTAGAGACCTGAGCCCAGGTGGTTGACAACCCTTGCACTTAGCCATGTAATTATCTTAATGTCTGGGAAGACATAGCTATTATATATCCTAAGACTAAAATGTGATGCTTGGATTAAAAATTGTTGACAAAATACGTACCGAACATAAAAGGATTCAGGAAGTTAAAAGAGGAAGGGGTACTAAAGATATATTAGGCAAAGGCCAGCACAAAAGAGGTAGGTGTTGGATTGCTGACCTTCCCAGGGCTCCAGGTGGTTTGAGCAGGTCACAACCAGTTTGATTCAGCTTCATCCAGTCTTGGCCAGCTTCACACACTTGAGCTGGCTCCAGCAGGCCTGGCTTGATTGGAGCCAGCTTGAATCGGTTAGATCTAGTGGCAGCCATTTGGGACCAGCCTGAACTGGATTGACCAGTTTAAGCCCATTGGTCTCTTCTGGTCGACTTTGTGTTCAGCCTTAGTGCTTTGACTCCCTGTGGACATTGTCCCCTTGGACTCCCTAGTTGGTGTCTTTGGTTGGGACACTAGGGAGAGAGAAAGTGTAAGTAAATTATTAACCTTACAGGGGCCAGCTCTTGGACTCTTGGGGGTCTGCAGGTGGAAGACCTCAGCTGGTGGGTCTGGCTTAGCCAGCTCTACCAGAGCGCCCACGTCTTCAATTTCTCTTCTCACTCTGTCCCCGTGGAGTCCCCTTCCTGCATGCTCTCCCTGCCCTTTCCTGTCTTAGAAGTAGACTTTTCCTTCAGTTTCTTTTTGAAGGTACAAACCCAGGGGATCCAAATGTCCCTGAGTGGTGGGGCTTGTCTGGGATAGCAGGGCTCATGTGTGAACCATGGCCCCCTGTAATTGGTGGCTGGAGAGTGTTACTTCATTCTCAGACCCTGAAACAGATGTGACTTGCACCACTATACTGGCAATTCAATTAAACATTGATGTATGTGGGGGCTGGGGGTGGAAGGTGGGCAGCAAGGGCAGGTGCTGGCTAATGGGATGCCACATCACATTATCATCCTGCAGGATCCATGCCCTTCAGGGAATGAGTACCAAACAGGCCTGGGGAACGGGGTCTCCATGTAGGCTGGACCCCTGTCCTGGGCTTGCTGCTCTGTTCCCAGCTGAACTGGGCGGTGATGAAGCCACAGGACCGATCAGACTCAGGAAGAGTCAGAATCCAGCACTGGTTGTTTCCTGGAGCTGACAGTCCCCTGGCAGTGGCCACCTCCCCTTTCCCTATGAGTGCCATGCCTCAGGCTGTAAGTGCATTGGTTAGAGAACAGGGACAGACACCTAGTTGGGAATTTGAAGAAAAGAACTAGGAGAAACTTATCTAACACACTTACCCATGGTCATGCCGAGATTGGCAGCAGACTAGCCCACGCTCCTCCTGCAGGCCTGTGGGTCCATTCTGTGTTTAGAGAGAAGGCGGGTCTCCTGTCTTTAGGCCAAGGAACCAACTATCCAGGGAGTGACTGTGCCTATGAAATGACTGTGCCCAGGGAACCACTGTGCCCAAGCGCGGACTGTGCCCAGGAACAACTGTTCTCAGAGACCCTCTGAGGATTCACTGTGTCTGGACTGGGGCGCATCTGTGACCAGGGGCCGACTTTGCTTACTGTGACCACCCAAGGGCTGATTGGACCCAGGAGCTATCCATCCCTGGAGACTGATTAAGCCAGAGAACATCTACGCCCAGAGGCTGACTATACATAACCTGACTGCTCAGAGACTGTTTCAGGGGCTAGCTGTGTCCAGAGACTAGCATTGCCCAGTGACTATGTTCAAAGACAACTATACCTGGCAAACCAACTGAGCCCAGGGACTGGCCCTGCGTAGGGCTAAACTAGACCCGACGATCAACTATATCTGGAGATCTAAGATCCACTGTGCCTAGGTCCTAGCTGTGTCAGGAGACTGACTAGTTGTGCTCAGGGCCCATGGGCGAAGGGCAGAGACTCTTCTACCTGGAAGCAGAGTCAAGTGCCTGGCATAGCGCTGCCCAGCTGCATGGCACCACGCCTGGCGTGACGGCCTCTGGCAGCAGCTCTTCTGGGACCATGGGAGGGAATTCCCTGCCCTCAATGCAGGAGACCTCAGATTCTCCATCTTGGAGCCTAGTGATTAGAGGAGAGGACACAGAGCTATTGAGCACCTATAATGTGCCAGCACGTGTTTGGTCCTTCCTTCTCATTATGTCATTTCATCCACATGACAACCCTCATCTTGACGACTCCCAGAGCCCTTAGCCATTCTGCTATTGCACCCATAAGGTTGTAGGCTTCCCACAATCCACATCGCCTCCCAGAGAGGACGGAGAAACTGGACCCCTCCCCATCTTACAGAAGAGGAAACCAAGGAGGAAACAGACCCAGACATCTAGTCTGAAGTTGGCAAGCTCCACCTGCTCATGCCAGGGGCCCTGACTTCTTAGGCAGGAGAAGGGCACTTGGCAGGCCTGGGAGGAAGGGCTTCCTGCAGGCCACATTCTTGGTTGCTGTCTTGGAGGCGGGCAGGCCGGGTGCAGGCCGGGTGCGGAGGCCGTCTGCTTCATCACAAACCCCTTTTCATGATGCTCAACAAGGCTGCCTCAGAGCCCGGACTCGGCTGTGCAAACATGCACATCTGGGCTGCTGGCTGGAGTGGGGCAGCGGAACTCCCCTATAGCTGGCCAGCTGCTCCTGACCTTCTGGACAAAGGGAGCTTTGGCCCTGTGGGGGCTCCCAGGGAACTTGGGGGTCTGGAGGGTACAGCCCTTACCCAGTCCTCCATGGGGAGCAGTCCTCTCTGGCTGCTGCCTGTCATTTTTATCAGGACTGGAACTCTGACGCTGACAGCATTTCCTGCTGAGGGCATGCCCTTCTTCTCCCTCTAGGGCCACCACCCAGCCAGAAAAGGGAAAACAGAACAAAGGCTACAGGCAGAGAGGGTCTCAAGTTGTGGGCACAGAAGCCTCTGATCAGCCATCCCAGTCTAACCCGCATCCTCAGGGAGCTTCTAGCTTCATGGAGGAGAAAGTCACAAATCAAATAATCACAAAAAACAAATGTAAACAACAAACTCTTACATAGTATTTTTCAGATTCTAGGCATCGTTTTTTTTTGGTGCTTTACATATTTTAACTCATTTTATCCTTATAACAACTCTGTGAGGGAGTTACTACTATTATTCCTATTTTATAGATTAAGCAATTGAGGTACAGGGACGTTAAGTAATTTGCTCAAAGCCACACAGCTAAGAAGTGATAGAGACAGGATTTGAACTCTGATAATGTATATTCTTAACAATGATGCATGTTTACAAATCACTATAAGGGCAGTGACAGGGAGTTGGGTGAAGAATGGGAATGTCACTGGGGAGGGAAATAGGATTTGAGTTTAGGGAAGATCAGTTTGGCTGCTGGGTGGAGGGCAGATTTGAGGTTCTAGACTAAAGGCTGTCACATAAAGATGATGGCAATGTGGCTTCGATTAGGGCAGGGCAGTGGGCACGAGGAGAAGAGGACAGGTTTGGGAGAACGGCAGTCCCTGGCAGCTGAGTGAGGGTGAGGATAGAATTGAGAACTTCACTTTGCATTTGGGGAGTGGGCCAGGTTGGCCCTCGGTGCCCTCTTCCCTTGCCTGGCAGGACCAGCTTGCCTCTCCTGCCTCTGGGAGGAGGCGTGGCCTGTGGGCAGGTTGTGCTCCGTCACTGTAGTGCTCCAGCTGCCAGGAGCACCCCTGAGGGTTCAGGGGGAGAGAAGGCCATTGGGACAATGGAGGAACCCCAAATTGGCATCAAGCACAATTGATATCCTCACTCCTCCTCTGAAAAGCTGTGAGACTTAGCAAGCATCACCAATGTCTTGGAACCTCAGTTTCTTCTGAAACTGGGGAAATGATGCCTCCCTCGCAGGTCCTGTGTAAGGGAAACGGTGGATGTGGAAGTCGGCTGCCGAGAGAAAGGGCTGAGCAGCTCTTCGTTGCTGTTGTTCAATAGCATCATTGGAGGCTCCCTTCCACGTGATGAAGAGGACTCAGGAGGCCTGGACACTGGCCTCTAAAATGTTACGTGAGGCTGGACATGCCTTCTGCACAGGGCCTCCATCTCCTGCTCTGGGCTGTGAGCCCCCATGGGAGGCAGAAGGGCTGGGGCCAACCTGCCAGGCAGGTGGAGAGAGCACTATTGCCTGAGCTGAGCGCCTGGAATGGAGCTGGCCGGAAGGGGCATCTTTTGTTCATTCCAGTTCTTTCTCTCATTTGACAGACATTTAACTGAACATCTACTAAGTACCAGACTCTGTCCAGAAAGCTGCGATACAGTGATGAAACAAGGTTTGCAAGGTCCACCCAGAGCTCACTTTACAGCGAGGCTGTGGCTATAGTACCAAGTAAAACAAATCAACAAAGAAGATTGCCACAAGGTGTGCTATGAAGACAAAAGCCCCCAGGGATGGAAGAGAGTGACGGGCGGGGCTCCTTTATTTACTTAAAAAAACTTTATTTATTGATTCTAGAGAAAGAGAGGAAGGGGGGGGGGAGAGAGAAATATCTATTTGTTGTTCCACTCATTTTTATGCATTCTTTGGTTGATTATTGTACGTGCCCTGATGGGGGATCGAACCTCCAACCTTGGCGTATTGGGATGATACTCTAATCAAATAAATTACCCAGCCAGGAATCGGGGCTCCTTTAGATGGGTTGGCCAGGGACGGTCAGGGGAGGTCCCTCTAAGATGGTGACAGGTGAGCTGAGTCCTGGCTGATGAGAGGAAGCCAGCCTACAGAAGCTGGGGGGACCACTGGCCAGCTTAGGTGACTCGTGAGAAAGGAGGAGCATGGTAGCAGAGGCATCGGAGAGGTAGGAGAAAGGCCCTTTTAAGGAGTGTGAACTTTACTCTGAGAGCCCTGGGAAGCCTTTGAAAGGATTAACGTCAGGACATGACATAATCCGATGCACTGGTTTGAAAGGTTACTTTGGTTGCGGGCTGCTGTTCAGAGAATGGATTGAATGGAGAAAAGAATCGTGATGGCTATCCATCTCTAGCGCCCACTCCTGCCTCTGTTACCCACCCCCACCCGGGACCACCCTCATTAGTTTAGGCATTTCTGCTCTCCACATGCCCCTATCCCTCTTCCTGACCAGGGACTCCAGATGTGCCACGGTCCCCAGAGAGCACCAAGACCCCTGAGGCAGAGGTCTTGCTGGCTGACCCAGAGGTCTTCCTGGCTGGGCCGGAAGCCTGCAGGTGGGGGCCCAAGTGCAGGGACAGTGGGCATGGGCCTGGCTATCCTGCTTACTTCCACCCACCAGGCAGGGCAGCACCCCCCCACCCCCACCCCGCCCCCACCCCACATGGGGCTTTTGAATTAAAAAGTCTTAACTTTTTCTTTTAAATGGCAGCTCTGTGTACTGTACATGGTAATTAATACATTAGCATTTATGCAAAATACCATCACAGCCGGGCTGGTATGTCAGCTGCCTTCCTGAGCTGCAAAAATGTGAGCGCCCCGAGGTACCGCAGACAGGCCCCCGCCTGGCAGACAACGCCGTTTGACCTGCGCCACTAACATGCCTCAGGAACGTGTCTGCGTGCGTGTACCGGTGTACCCGGCCAGGGTATATACTGATTCTTGTGAGGGTCTGTGGGTATGTCCTTGTGTGTGCATGCACACATGCTGCCTGTGTTTGTACAAGTGCATGCCTGTGTCTGTGTGTACCTGTGTGTTAGTCTGGGTGTGACTACATGCGAGTGTGGTTTTATATGTGTGTGTCTCTGCGTGTGTGTGTGTGTACATTTCCATGTGCCTATGTGCATGTCTGTGGATCTGTGTATTTGTGACAGTGTTGTGTACACTAATGTGTGTGTCTGTGCAAGTCTGTATGCACTTATGTATGTGTGCCAGGGTACATGGTTGTGTGTGTTGGTGTGCATCCATGCGGGATACAAATGCATGTGCATAAATATGTAAGTTCATGTTCATATGTGTACATCAGTGAAGCCTCCTGTGTAAGTGCCTATGTGTGGGTCATTAGGCATGTGTAGGGTCTGCTGTTTGTGTGGGTGCCTCTGTGTGTCAGTGGGATGATGTGTGTTTTTGCATGTGTTTGAATATAGTCATGTTCATTCCTATAGATGTTGAAGTGTGTGTGTGTGTGTGTGTTGTATGAAGTGCTTGCTAGGGTGGGTCTGCAATGAAGTTGTAATACAGTGGAAAGAGCAGCCTACTGGAAACAATACCTGAGTTCAAACCCTGTCTCCACCCTTTGCTAGCTCTGTGACCTCGGGACAGCCAATCTACTTCTGTGCCCTTCAGATTCTCCATCTGTAAATGGGACTGATGAAACCTACCTCTCCTCTAATACCAATGGTCAATATTCACTGGGCACTGGATGCTCTGCAGTTGAGGAGCTCACAGGGCAGTGGGAGAGCTGAACCCACCAACAGGCAGTGACCAGCAAGGTTAACAGGACAAAAACTTTCAAGACTGTTGTTTAGTTCCGAGTAGTTGATAAGGATGGGGAGGACAGTTAGGGACAGTTTCTCTGAGGGGGTGACTGTTGAGTAGACTCATGAAGGATGGGTAGGATAGTGAGCCGGATGAAGTAGCTGAGAAGAGTGAGCCAGAGGAGAGGGGCACAGACATGGGATTGTGACACCATCCAGCCCATTCAGAGTGGCTGGAGACCAGCAGTGAGTTGTAGGAAAGGGGGCGGGGGCTGGAGTAGATCATCTGTGTATATCAAGGAAAATAGGGAGCCGGTGATGGCCTTTAAGGAGGAGAGGCTCAGGATCAGAGCAGAAACATCGGTCTGCCTTCTGCAAGGAGGGTGGACTAGAGAAGGAGAAGGGACAGAGGCGGTATCCCAAAAGATCTTGAGTATCAGGCTAAGGAGCATAGATGTTTCTCCCCTAGGCACAGAGGGCTTTTAAGCAGAGGAATGGCTGGTGAGTTCTGTGTTTTATGGAAGTCACCCTGGGTGCTGAGTGCTGGATCCGGACTGATGAAGGGCAGGGCAAAGGGCAGGGAGGCCAGCCATGCGGTCTCTTGTGGCTCCGTTTTGGGTAATGTCAGTGCTGCCATACCTCTTGGATTTAACTTAAGGAACGGGGCTCCAAGCCTTTTTACATTAAGGCATGCACAGAGCAGGCAGCAGGGACCCTGGTTTTGATCTGGAGCCCTGCCATATCTTGCCCTGTGACCTTGGCTTTGCCAAGTGAATTAGCTTCAAGGGCTTTATGTGGCACTTGGGTACGGAGACCCGGAGACCCGCAGTGATCCAGGAAGAAAGGGGAGAAGTTGGGAAAGACTTTGTTTCCTTCACCTCCTTGGGAGTGAGTCCCCTCAGGGCGTGGGAGGGCCAGGAAGAGGACAACACCCTCCCTCCTTCCCTCTCATTGACTGGAGGGTGAGGATGAGGACAAGGACCAGCTCATGTATTTTCATGCCGTGGCCTGGACACTCAGCCCCATGGTCCCAGCTCACAGAGGCCGAGAGGCTGCTCTGGGGTGGGCCAACCCGCCTGCCAGCAGACACTCCGCTATTGTTCAAAATGGAATTGGTCCCAGGAAGTTTGGAGCCGGTGAAAACCGCTATGAATTTTGCAAAACAGCTCAGAGGCGGTAAAACATGTCAGAAGAATCAAGTGTGGAAATCCTTACTTAGAAGCTGCACTCTGGGCAGGCAGGAGGTGCCTGGAGGAAGGGGGGGGGGACAGGGGCTCCAGCCCTAAATGTCCCTCCCCTGTAGCCCTGGGTGGGGTACCAGCCCATGCAGAAGGGAGATAGCCTTGCAGCCTGGGGGGTCACTTCCATCCTGTTCACTTGGCCTCAGGTCGAACCCCTCACAAGGCACTCCCCCATCCTTTCCCAATGTACCTATACTTTTTTTTTCCTTTTGAAAGCAGCTTTATCATTTCATAAAAAAGGATACATATGCTCATTGCAGAAAATTCAGACAATATGGAAAAGTTCAAAGAAAAATGTAAAAATCACCTCAGATTTCACCATCCAGAGATAACCATATAACATTTTGGTGAACGTCCTTCCAGACTTCTCTCCGCGCATAAATATACAAATAGATTCCACGGATGCAGTTCTACCCTGAGCGAGATCAGACGGCACATGCTGTTCTGTCACCTGTTTTTTTTTCTCCCCACTCAGCAATATGTCATGGACATCCTTCATGTCAATACATATAGATCCACCTCATAGTGCTAATGCTTATGTTGTATATGTGTGGCTAAACCTCACTTCACTTATCCAGTCTCCAGCTGATAGCGACATGTGTTTTCTCAATTGTTTTGCTCTTATAAACATCCCTGCATTCAACATCAGTGTACATATATCTTTGTGCATTTCATTCATTCACTTCTTCACTCGCTCATTCATTCATTCATACATTCGTGCTACAAATGTTTATGGAGTGTATTCTACATGCCAGCCCAGTGCCAGGCTGGGGATAGAAATGATGAATAAAACAACACGGTCGGTTCCTGCTTTCAAAGAGTTTATGATGGAGTGGGGAGACAGGACACTCAGCCTTTGCCAGCAGGGCCGACAGCAGCTTTTTGCAATGGGCTTATGTCTTAAGCATTTACACAAATAATTCCCCAATTAACAGGTGATATGGAGCACCAAAGAGAAAGTACCCGCAGTACAAAGGAATGTAGAGGCTGTGAGAGACTAAGAGAGGAGAAGGTAACTTAGACTTGGGAGGCCGGGAGGGCTTCTCTAAAGAGGTGACATTCAGGTTGACAGATGAGTGTACAAGAGGCAGCAGGGTCAGGGGACAGAGGGGAAAAGAATGGGTGGGCATAGAAGGGAACTGAAAGAGGATTTCACTGAAAGGGAGAAGTATTTTAATTATTAATACACAAAAAATTCTTAAAAATGAAATTGTCACATTAGAGCAGTTGTTCTTAACCTTTTTTGAGGTACCGAACCCACCAGTTTCATATGCGCATTCACCGAACCCTTCTTTAGTGATAAGTAAAATAGGATTTTTTCCCCCAAATTCAAGACATAGGTATATGTTTTTTGACTGGTGCACAAAATGAGCCGTGCATGAACATCACCACCTTGCTCAAAGAACAAAACCAACAAAGTGCATGAACTCACAACAAATTACGGTATTACTTTATTCTGGCCTCCGCGGCAGAGGCTTCTCCGAACCCCTGAGACCGACTCATCGAACCCCTAGGGTTCAATAGAACCCAGGTTAAGAGCCACTGCATTAGAGTGTAAGCAGAATCTGCGTTCAGTCACGTATTGTAAGTTACTTTCCTCAAAGGTTTTATGAATTCACAATCCCATAAGGGGCATATGGGGGTTGTCATGAGGATTCAGTAAGAGCAGGCACGAGGGCTAAGCACAGCATAGCACTTGGGCACAAGGAGCAAGCTGGTTGCTGCTGTTGCCATTATTATTATAATTGTACTTGCCAATCAAATAGGTGAAAAACAATATCCCATCTTTGTTTTTAACCAACGTGTCTTTTTTATGACTCTGCAGGAAATTGAGCTGTTGGGGGGAAATTAACTATCTTTCCTTAAAAAAATTTTTTTAAACTATCTTTTCTTGTGTGTGTGACAGAGACAGAGAGAGAGACAGAGAGAAGGACAGATAGGGACAGACAGACAGGAAGGGAGTTGAACTATCTTTCTTATGTCACCTTTGTTAGATACTTTCCTATGCCCCTTGGAGAGGCAGGAAATGTCTGGGGTCTCTGGCTGGTAGTCCCATCCTTCCAGAAAAGGCCCTGGGACTTAGAGGTAACTCCAAATCCTGTGTGGCTCTGGGTTTCCAAAGGCAGATGCCAATCAGAGAGGAGGGTGGTGTGAAACCTGTGTGGGATGGGTATCATGCCCGTGGGGAGGGACCTGCAAAGAGATGGGGGCCCTGGAGGAAGAATCCACATACTGTGAGGAGCGCTTAGAGATCCTAGGGTGCTCCTGGGTGATATTTATGCAGCTATATGAATATTAACAGTGTGACCATTAATATTAATGACAATAATAAACAAGTGTGAGGATTATTTTTAAAGTAGGCTGCTGCTCCAGCTGTTGCCTCCCTTCATTAAGGAGCTTCTAAGATTCTCTGCCTTCCTCTCCCCAGACCTTGTGCAAGACTCAGTGGCATCCTCATGACTTCTGCTTGGATAGGAACAGAGCCAAAGGGCACTTACAGCACTTTGAATTGAAGGGGAATCAATGCAGGAAACCCTGACCCATGCAAGGTGTTCCAGGCCATGTGAGTGGGAGGGAGCAAGGAGGGATGAATCGGCTTGTGTCTGGGCAGCCAGCTGTGAAGACTCCACTTCTGACCTTCTTGGGCATAAGGCCCAGCCGTCTACATCCCCAGAGGAGCATGGGCAGGGGGCTAGCAAGGGGCCAATATCTTGCAAAGGTGGCTGGAGGAATTACCCAGCTAAAGTGGTCATGAATTATAGAAAGGAAGAGGGGAGGGGGAGGAAGGCCCAGAATATCATATGTGTAAATAAAGCAGAGTGGAGGCCAGACATAAAAGCCAGCCACCACGCTCTTGTCCCCACAGCGCCCCTTCTTCCGCCAACCCACTCGTCCCAAGTACCACAGCAAGTCGCTTGCAACCTTCTCCTTCAAAGGATCTGTTAATAAGTCAATGACGGAACATCTAAAGGGGAAAAATATTTCTCTTTATAGTAGGAGATAATTGTCCCAGGATAAAAAAAACAAACAACAACAACAAACCTTTAATTACAACTCACATGGAGAAAGCTTGATTTGTGGGCCGAGCCCAAATGCTGAGGAGCTGGATGTAAAATATTTGTAATATTTAGGGAACCTAGAGTTTTACATAAAAGTAAACAGCATTGCCTGAAGGCACAATTTCCAGCAACACAATAAAATGTGCAGTGAATTTATGGCGGCCATCCATTAGCTCTTACCAAGGCAACGTCGCCCCTATCTGTCGTCCATCATTATAATAGAGGGTTAATGCACCGAATTTACATAAAAAAGTCATATTGTCTGCATGAATTATTTACACTCGAAGCTGTTTTTACAGCTTGGTTTCAAGCTGGATTCTGGGAGAGATTCTGCCAGTAAATTACTCTGTGGAGACCTGGCTCTATAACTGCGCACGGAGCCGGCAATGAAAAGAAAGGAAAATGGGCAGGCCCTGGCGGGTCGTTGGTGCTGACGCCCCTCGGGTGGGGGCTGGAGGCAGCGGCTTTGGGAGGCTGTAGGACCTTGCTGCAGATGGGGTTCTGTCTCTGGACCCGTGATTGCTGCCCGGATGGGCTGCCCATGTGGGCAAAGCTAGTTTGGGCCCACGAACCACGGTACTCTCCAGAGGTGTCCGAAGGCTCTTGGTGGTTGAAGCCAGAGGTCTTTTAGGGACCAGGATCCTAGAGAGGGAGTGGAGCTGCTGTGTTTGTTAGAGGGGCCTAGCTCAGCAGTGTGAGCATTACAACCTCCTCATCCCCACTGTACAGATGTGCAGACTGAGACTTCAATAGATGCCTACTCCAGAAACAGAAAGCCCATTCATCCTGGGTAATGTGGAACATATAGACACTTCAGTCTTGGGGAGATCATGGAGCTGGGATGGTGCATCCTTGGCAGGACATATAGAGAGTCCTCATGCCTCCTATCAGCTCTTACGTGTTTTGGACCTTTAGTGAATTGAAGGCAGTTTTAGTGGCTGGGCTGGGATGAGCTGTTTGCAGCACTGTGTTCTTAAATTCTCTTCCCTTTAGGGTTTGGAGTACCGGGGAGAACTGCTCTTGCTTCTAGGTGATGTGGAGATATGGGAGGCTGGGGAAGGCACGGAAACACACCTGGATTTTTAATTCCATGCCAGCTGTGTGGCCTTTGACAAGCTTTCTGAGGTCTCAGTTTCCTCATCTGTAAAATGGGATTTCTGATGATGAGAGGCTCAAAGCTATTAACATGTGTGAGAGGCATGTGATGTGTTACCAGGAAGGTTGCAGGTGACGGGGTCAGCAAAGGGAAGTCTTGAGGTTAGCGTTGATAGAGGGATTTGAAAAGAAGTACGCAAGACAGACAGATGGAGACTGAAGGCCAGACACTCAGACAAAGACATATAAACAAATTCCAGACGGAGAGAGAGGAAGAGACAAAGAGAAGACACACAGAAATAAAAACAAAGGAAGAGAGATGGTGAGAAGGGCAGAGGTGACTGTCACAGGGAGAAAAAGTCAGGCAAACTCAGGGCACCTAAGGCTCTGACTTCCTGGAGCCCTGAGGATGCTTTTCATGCCCAGGGAAGAGATTGACAGGGCGAGGTCTGCCCCAGGGTCAGGGCCACCCCTTGCCTGGATTCTGTCTCTCCATTCAGGCCATGAAGTGCCTGGGCTTTTTCTGGCCTGTAGATCCCTGCTTTTTCTCCCTCTGTTTTCCGATAGCACGAGGAAGCCTGAGCCAGATGCCAGCCCTCCTCCCCCACCCCCATCACCTGGACGAGCATGTGATCACTGCTGCGCTCCCAGGTCTCCCGCTCCTGGAGCAGTCATAGCAGGTCCCAGGGGCCTGGAGACAACAAATGACTCCCCTTTGACGGGTTGCTGGCTGCCTCCTGCCTGGCAGCCTGGTCTGCTGCACACCACAGATAATCATGTGAGGCCAGGGAGCCCCCCACTCCCCCTGCCCGTGGAGGTGTGATTTAAACCTGAACTTCGCTTTGCTTTCATCCCCCGGAGAAGCCAGATTTAGATTATAAATTTCTCTGTCTTCCTGGCAGCATGTACACACATGTGCATAGACACCCAGCCACACATACACGTAAAGGTGCTCACACATTGCAAAGTCCCCACGCTTGAATCCTTGTACACCAACGTGTCCACTCCATCTGCAAACCACACGTGTGCACATTCACACATGATCCTTTTGTATGCACACGTGTATGCCTCCCGAGAACTCCCGGGCACACGGTAAGGTAGGAGGAAACCGGCGGCAGCTGGAACGGCTGGATCCTGTGGGACAGGTGGGAGAGGGTGAAGTGGCAAGCCATGCCGAAATTACAGGAAGCTCTTCAAATGTCACCCTACCTCGTTGCCTGGAGGGGGGGGAATGAGTGAATGTGTGAATGTGTGTGCCTGCATGTGTGTCCTTCTGCACAAGATTGTGTGCTTCCCTGTAGGTGTTCACAAGCGTGGGTGCCTCTGTCGGGTGCTGAGGCTGATGGTCTGTGGACGGGGAGAGTGTGGTGTATTGTGAAGGACTCAAGGCTGGAGTCATGCCCGCTGTGTCAGTGGCTTGCTGCTGGCCCCGAGGGAGCTGCTGCCTCTTGCTGGCCGTTAGTTCCTTCTGGCTGCCGAGGGTCCCACCAGTTTCGACTCTCCAGTCTCTGTGTGCAATCTGGAGGTTGTGTTTCTCTTAGGTTTGAGTGAGCTGGCCTTGGGGAGATATGTGTGTATGTGCTGAGTATGCTTGTGTGCATGTTCGTGCCTAGGTGTGTTGTACGTGTTTGTGTGTACATGTGTGGGTGTGTTTGTGTGAGTGTACTTTTCATAGCAGAGGATGTCCATGTGCCTATGTTTGTGTTGAGTCTAGAGAGAGTGTGTGATGGTATATTTGGGCAATATTCTGTGGGCGTGTTTCGCTTAGTGGAAAAATTTGAGGTGAGGACAGGAGGCCATCTTTGCTTAAAATCGCACCCCTCCTCCTTTCTTAGTCCTATCTGCTTTAATCTTCTCCAAAACGTTGATCACCATCAAACACTCTATATATTTACTTAGAGTAGACCCCCTTATCCACGGGGGATATGTTCCAAGATCCCCAGTGGTTGCCTGAGACTTAGGATAGTACTCAAGCCTATATCTACTATGTTTTTTTCCTGTACATACATACGCGTTATGGCTTCTCTCTGGCACATCTGAATTGCCAGCATCACTGCTCTTCCGCTTGGGGGCCATTATTAAGTAAAATAAGGGTAACTTGAACATAGGCACTGCGCTACGACGGCAGTCAATCTGAGAACTGCAGCTACTGGCAGCTAGTGTATAGGCAGCGTGGATATGCTGGACGGGAGGGTGATTCTAAACAGTGTGCAATTTAAAACTAATAAGTTGTTTATTTCTGGGATTTTCCATTTAATATTTTTGGACCCTGGTTGACTACAGATAACTGAAACCTTGGAAAGTGAAACCTCAGATAAGGGGAGGGGGTCTTCCATGTTTATTTTGTTGATGGTTTCTCCTTCCCCTGCTAGAATGTGATCTCTGTGAGAGCAAGAATTTTAGCTGTGTTGTTCACGTCTGAATCCCCACTAGTAGAACAAGTGTCATTGTGGGATGTTCAATGGATATTCACTGAATGAATGAATGAAGGGATGAACAAATAACTATCGCCTTCTTCAAGAGTTCCCTTCGGTGTCACTTTTATTTATTTTTCTTTAAAAATGTAATTACTCATAAAATATCGGATGTGGACCCATAGGAGTTGATATCACTAAAGTGCAGAAAAAGTATAGAAAGCGAGGTGAAAGAAAAAGTTACTTTTAAAGAAAGAGAGTGTGGTTATCTTTCCAGGAACAGTTTTGATGGAGTTCTGAGGATGAAAGAACAGATTTGAGGGTGTCAGGAGGGAGGTGGAGAAAACAGAATAAAGACAGAAGGTTTAGAGAGTACTTGGAAGAAGAAGGAAAAATCATACTGGCTGGAAGAGGCAGTGGCGTCCCTTGATTGTTCCACCAACTTGGTGACATTTATCAACCTTCCTGTCAGGAGTGTTCCAGGTTTACGGTATTTGGTCGCTTCAGTAAGTCTTTGCGTGTTCATGACAAGGCGTATCTAACTTAATATGGGAATTAATGTTAAGGGGAAAATGCCTGAAACTGGGCTGATACGGGAGCCGTTGGCCACACACATGTGGCTATTGAGCAATCTGGTTGTCGCTTTCTTAATGAGTCCCCAATCACCCTACTTAAAATTGCTAACTGCTTCCTTCCAAGCACTCCATTCCCTTTATCTTGTTCTAGTTTTCCTTTTGTCCTTGTCACCCTGTAGTGCTCTAAATGATTTAGTAATTTAAGTTTATTTTGTACTCTTGTTAGAATGAAAGACCTCACAAGGAATTGAACCTTGGTCTATTTTGGCCACTGATAGTTAGAAGCACGCCTGGCGTGTAGCAGGTGCCTAACCAATATTCACTGAATGGGGGGATGGGTGTGTCTGTGGAGTGAGGGTATGATGGACTTGGAAGTGTTTCTTTTTCACAAATGGACTTGTAACAGCGAGTGACTGTCAAGGGTTGTGTTTTGATTGTGGGGGTGACTGTGTTTGGGAGGAGAGTGACCTTGCACCAAAGCCCTGTCTTCTGAGGCCCAGGGGACAGTTCTCTGATAGGGGCTTCAGGTTCTGGGCACCCTGCTTGGACATTGTTAAGGGTTTACAAACAGACTCATGGATGGGTTCTTTCAGAGCTGCTAGGAATCCTTTCCTTGACTGGCTGACCCCTTGGTGGCCACGGGCCTGAGCTCTGGTCTTGGCAGCTTCCTGGGTCCACTCCCTTCTTTCCCCATTGGCAGACCTGGGCCCCAGGCATAGGGAAGGGTGCAGACTGGTGGTCAGTGGTGGAGAAGAGCCATGCTGGGTGGCTGGATGCAGAATCTAGATAGTCTGGACACCTGATTGGGAGAAGGGGCTTTGGGGTGCTCCTTGGGCAGGTGGGGATCCTGGCAATTGGGGATCAAAGAGGCAGTGGGCCATTCAGAGGCATCAGTGTTCTGCAGCAGGTGACTGGGTCCTGATAGAAGGCTGGGGAAGAGTGTCCAGGCTGGTCTTGAGCTTAGGTTGTGGGGGAGTCAAGGGCCCAACTGTCCAGGAGCTTAGGATGTGCATGTGGAGATCAACTCCTGATTCCAGTCTTCAGGGAGCAATAGGGTCTGTCCCTTTTTATATGAAAGTGGTGGGCACAGAGCTGCTGACAGATGCAGGTGAGGAGTGGCCATCCCTGTGGATGACAGTATCGGGACCCAGAAAGCACTCAACCAAGTGAACTTTGGGCTAGTTCCAAAAGGCAAATGCAGTAAGGCCAGAGACAAAGTCCCCGCTTTAGGCCAGTATTTAGGAAATAACTGCCTAATATGGAGAGTTTGGTGTTCCTGGTCAGACAGAGCCCTGCTTAGCTCTCACACTCTTCTGCTGTGTGACCTTGGAAAGGTTAGCTAACCTTTCAGAACACCGGTTTCCTTAAAGGCAAAATAGAGATACATTTCATTTCATAGCAGGTAAAAAAGAAAGATTTATCTGTTATTACTATTATTATTTTATTGAAAAAAACTGCACAGTAAGATCCAGGGTCTTGGCTGATCTCAAATTAGGGTGAGGGCCTAAAATGGACAGTGAAGTCAATGACACTTAGAGAAGAAAGCAGTGATCTGTGGAGCCAACATGGGTTCCCCAAGACCAGGCAAATCTTCTCAGTGCTCGACAGCTCAATGACTGGTGGGTGAAGACAATGAGCTTGAGTGGAGTGGAGCAGAATCTATTTATTGAGCACCTACTGTATGCCAGCTACTTCAATACATTGTCTTAGTCTTCAAAAGCTCGTGCACTAGACATGACAGTCTTCATTTTGCAAGAGAGCCAGTGAATCTCTGGGAAGTTAAGTGACTTAAGACCAGTGAAGCTGAGGTTCAATCCTGGATCTATTTGATCCTTTCTGCCACATTAGGCTGCCTCCTAAACCACAGGACAGGGCCTCTCACGACTCTTGAGGGCATGATAGTGTCTTTGAGGGCATGAAGGGCCTCCTATATGGCCGAACAATAGCCACGGAATGTTCTTGTAAGTGGAACCAGGTCAGTCTGGGAAGATCCTTAGCAGCTGCTGTGGGGCTCTGCCTTTTCCCTTGTTCTGACCAATATATGCTAAGGATCCAGAAGAAGACATAAGGGATGCAGGCCTATAACAACAGGAGGTGGTAGGCCAGAGAAGAAGGACAGAGAAAAGATCTAATAGCAGAATCACGACCCTGAAGGATCTCAACAAGCTGGAGTGACAAGATGGCGTGATGAAATGTCACAGAGATAAATGCTGGGGGCCCATCTCAACTACAGAAAAATTGTAGAGAGAAGCAGCAGCTCATGAGAAAGAGATTTAGTAGTTATGGGCCATTAAGTTCAGCAGGCTATAATAATAGAGGTATGAGGTTTGGGACAAGGGAGGGGGATCACTATCCTGATCTGGCCTGCTTTCTTCCCTGGGACAGTCACTATTATAGTTCATATCTGAAGTTCATATGCACTTTAATGGTTTTTTTTCTCAGTTCTTCCTCTGTTTTGGGGGGTTCTTAGAAGAGCAGAGCCCTTCTGGAGTCTGACGCTTGGATTCCATCCAGAGCAGCCCCACTGAAATGGTACCTTTGAAGGAGAAAGAGAGGCTGCAGATTTTCTGCACTTTTGTTTGAGGAGCAAGTCCTGGATCTGATAATTTAGTCATGCTACCCTCATTTGGGGGAGAGGAACTGCTAGTCCCCGAATGTTCTGAAACTGGAAGAGGTCCTGATTCCCTCGGCCACTGGCCAGGTGCATTTCTCTCCATTCCAGCTGTCTCCTTCGTCCCATCTCGAGCCCTTTGCCCGGTGGTCAGTGGTTTGTTTGCCAGGGCCTGGCAAGGCTGCTTCTCCTATGCTGAAGGTGGGTAGGAGCAGAGAGCCTTGCAGTTGCTCATAGTGGGGCTGGATCCCCGCTGGAGCTGGGGTGTCACCTGCCAAACTGAATTCGCACAGGCACAGGAAGCGCCTGGCTCAAAGGTTCTGTTCCACTCTGCAACGCACTTCTCCTGGCAGTTGCGGGGAAGGGAAGCTGTTGAACTTCCCTCTCATGCCAGAATCACAGCCACTTTTTCCTGAGAAAGAAACAGGGCTGCAGACAGTTTTACTCATTAAATACTTCTTTTCCTCTTAAATCTGTTTTTGTCGTCTTTTTTTTTTTCATGAACGGAAAAGTAAAACGAATGATATTGAAATAAACAAGGCATTTGTGATAGGAAGGTTAAAGCAGATTGTGGAGGGTAGGGAAGGGGGGTTGGCTATGTCCCGCGTTTCTGCACACGGGCTGCTCATAGTCTGTTAGGGGTGGGAGGGGGAAAGAGAAATGTTCACAACTCTGCTCACCTCCCAGCCACCAGAAGCTGTCTTCTCCCAGTGTCTTGGATTCACTTGGAAGGGGAATTGTCACTTATCAAGAGCCCTACTAAGTGCTGTGCCTGTAATATGGGTGAGCTCATTCAGTCCTCATAACCACCCTGGGTGATATGATGTTTTTTTAAGTAAGGAAAGTTGAGGCTCAAATGGATTAAGGTCAACAAGTCAAGGATATCTAGAGCTGGGATTTGAACCTCCATCTGTCTGACCTCAGACATCACCCTCTTTTCACTCTACTTTGTTACCCTGAGCAGTTGTGTGTGGAACAAGGGATATAAAAGGAGGAGGAGCAGAAAGAAGATGAGGAGGCATCAGCCAGCTCTGAGGAATGGACATCCTACTTGGCGAGATAAAGCAAGACACTGGCTGCTGTGAGTGAACTGAGCCCCAGGCGCTGGGTTCAGATAAATATGGGTGATTTTGGGAACGGTATGGAATGTGGATGGGTTTGGTTTGATGACCAGGATGGGCTTCCTGGAGGTGGAGTGCCCTGGAAGTTGAATGGAGGTGCAGAATGACCTTGCAGCAGCATGAGTGAAGGCAGGAAAGGTGAGAGCCTGGCTTGGGTGTGTAGATAAATCAGGGTGGGGCAGTGATGGTTGTGGTGAGAATATAAATGTTAAAGTGGAAGGGTAGGGCTCAGGGCAGAGAATGTGTTGCGAAGAAAGAGCCCTGAGCTGGAAGGCAGGTGTCTGGGATTTTTACTAGCTCTGCCACTGACTTGCTGTGTGATCTTCGGCAAGTCCCTTTCCCTCTCTGGGCTTTAGATTTTCTGTCCATAAAATGGTAGGATTGAAACTAGAGGACCCCTAATGATCCTTACAAGTTCTCCCATGAGGAGAGAAGGTGACTATAGAATCCAGAAGGACTTCTTCGCATTAGAATCATGAAATGTTAGTGCTAAAAGGAATCATCTACTGAACCATTTTACTTTACATCTTAAAGGATGAGTATGTTTTTGAGGTGAAGGGAAGGGAGATGGAGACACAGGAAAGGGCATTTCAGGCAGAGAGCATACCGTGAGCAAAGGCACAAATGGAGGCAAAATGTTTGTTTAGTGGTGTTGAAGCATAAATAACAATGTGGGTGGAGGGAGAGCTAAGTGATCAAACAGGCAAGGGAGATGGGCCAGACCTTGGAGGACCAACGGGCTTCGATTCCATCCTCTGGGCCATGGGAAGTCACTGAAGGGATGGGACACACTCAGAGGGGCAGTTTTCAAAGATCATTTTGCAGCCTCCTTGATGATGGATTTGACTGGGGCTGGGGTTGGGGGGGGGGCAGACCAGGGACGAGTGCAGAAAGGCCAGTTAGGAAGCTCTGGTGTCAGCACAGTGAGAGATGGTGGCTGTCTGAGGCAGGGAGCAGAGTGGGTATGTTGAGGACAGCATCTGTCCCAGAGGAACCAGGAAGTGGAATAGATAGGACTTGGTGATTGATTGGATGTGGGAGGTGAAGGGGAGGGAGAATGAAGGACTCCCAGGTTCCTGGCTTGGTGATTTTCACTGAGACAAGAAGCCCTGGAGGAGGGAAAGGTTTTTTTTGGGGGGTGGGTGGGAAGGAAAGACAATAAATTCAGTTATAGATTTTGTGAGTTTGAGGTATCAATGGAACATATATGTAATGGTCTTTTCTTTCATTTATTTATTCACTCATTATTTATTGAGCATGTACTATGTACCAGGCACAGCCGGATACTGCCTTCCTGGAACTGGCCATCTAGAGGGGCATTCAGAATTGTTCCTAAGTGGAACCTCCATCTGCTGCGTTTCTCCTTACTTGTTTCCTTCTGCCCTTCAAGACCTCTCAGGAGTCGCCCATCCTTCAGAGATTAGAAATCAGTGATCTTGGCTCCCACATTGCCTGTGGTTCAGGGAACATGGAGCTGTGGAGAGACTGTGGACTTTAGAAAACGGTAAAGAAATGTATGTCAGCCTGAGTGCCTTTCTGTATGGTCTCACTTGTTAAGTGGGTTTAATAAAACTTCCTTACAGGCAGTGGTGTGCTGGAGTTTATTGTTGTTTTTGTTTTGACATTCAATAGTATATTAGTTTCGGGTGCACAGCATAGTGGTTAGACATTCCTAGAACTTATGAAGTGATTCTCCCATTAAGTCTAGTACCCACCGGCACCACACATAGTTGTTACAATATTATTAACTGTATTCCCTATGATGTATGCCTACCGGCTTGTAGAACTGATTGAGGGCGTCTCTTCCCAACTCCGTGTTCAGTGACCTCCCATTGGTAGTTCACAGTTGACCATGGTGGGAGTATTTACACCACAGAAATTGGCAAATGTTCTAAACCAGAGCTCGTGCTTTCCTCCAGATTGCTGGCTGGTAAACATTAACCTGCATACCACTGCTTACATGGTTATGATGAGGTTTTGGGTGTCAAGGGCCTGGCACAATGCACCTATGCATACACGCACATACACATTTTAGTGTGACTACCTTCCCTTTTGACATTTCCCTTGTGTGGGGAAGAACTATTGTTTTGTTTGTTCAGAGACACAATTCCCGTTCAACCAGGGACTGTCTCTTCTCTTTCCTCAGACAACGTGGTTCCAGTGAAAGCTGCCATCTTCTTCCTCCTCTTGGCCTCTATGGAGGGGTGGAGTCAAAAGAACGAGGATTTTGGAGTCTTCTGAATCTAGGTTTGAATCTGGGCTTTGCCCCCTGTTAGCTATGTAATAACCCGGGGCAAGTTATTTAATCACTCTGAGCCTCAGTGAAGTCACCTGTAAACTGAGGATGGACAAGCCTCCCTCATTAAGTTGTTGTGAAGATGAAATGAGGTAATGAGTGTGTGGGTGTGCAAGGACCTGGCACTGAGGGCGCAGTTTCAGGGAGAGCTTGACCAATGCTGGCCTCCGCCCCCTAAAAGGTCCAGTGTGGACTTGAGAGACAGCTCTGAAGGGGGCGGGGCAGGGGAGGGAGGAATTAGGGCTGCATCCTCAAGGGAGATGCTTGTTGGTGGAATATGTAGGCCAAAAGAGGCTGTGGGCTATAGGACCCTCCAAATTTATTCCGAGTGCAGTGGAGGGGAACTCCCCCGGCTGCTGTTCACACTTCCAGGGCCTTTGCCTGCAGATCAGCTGATAGACTCCCATCATCAGCCCGGCTTGTGGCTTGCTGGGGCGGCTGTGGCAGCCGGGCCCTAGCTGATTTACCATCCCAGCCCCAAGCGGATTAAATCACCCAGAGTCATTTGAATTTTACCTGGCCTTGTCACACAAATCTTAGAAACCGCTGCCTGGCAAGAAAACTTCGTACTTTTTGGGAGGAAGTCTCAGAGCTCTCGAAATGGAGGTGAAGTAGGAAAAGGAAGTGGTGGCCTGGGGGTGTCTGTATCTTCAGGTCAGGCTTGAGCTGGGGAGTAAAGGAGGAATAAGGTGTGTGTGTGTGTGTGTGTGTGTGTGTGTGTGTGTGTAATAGAGAGAGAGAGAGAGAGAGAGGGAGAGAAACTTGTTTTAGGGGCCTCTGGGGCAATGTCATCATGCTGTCTCTGGCTGTGTGACATAGGGCAAGTCACTTAACGTCTCTGAGTCTCAGATGATTATTGTGAAGGTCAAAAGGGTTAGCTCGTATAAAGTGTTTTTGCAGACTTCAACCAGTTCTGTGATTATAAATTGGGAAGGATAGACAGATTATTATATAATTATGTTATCTATGGCCGTGGTTACCATGTGTTGAGCAGAGAGTAAGGTATCTGCAGCTAAAAGGGAGGGAGCATGTTATCCAGAGGTCTTGACTTGCATCTTAAAGGGGCTTGACTTGCGTTTTAAAGGAAGCCTAACTCCCAGGAAAGTGAAGCTGAAGAGATTATAGTGCTGGTGAGGTTGTCAGTGCCCTATCCATCTCCAACAGTGAGTGTGTGTGGCTCGGGAGATGAATCCTGATTGGTTTAGCCAGTCAAAATAATCCATTCAGCCCCACCTTGGCACATTGGTTGATTGTAAACCAATCAGTGCACTTATCTCCCTGGTCACAGGGCTTGGTTTAGGTTGGCCCAATTGGACAGAAGCTCAGAACTTTTGATATATGGCTGGGGAAAGACATCTGATCTCTCTGTCTGTGTATGAATGAGGAAGCATGTTGTCCTAATTCCCGACGGGCATTTGGTGACTAGGAATGAACCGTGAGACTTCTTCACACATGGAGGTGGGCGGAGCCTGAAAAACTACAGAAAAATGGCACCCCAGCTCTGCTCAAACTGCCTGAAGCCTGTTGTATCTGGACTCTTTAGTTAAGTGAGCTCATAAATCCACTTCTTAAACCAGTTGGGATTTCATTTTTGAATTCCTTGCAACTAGGAGTTAATAAAGGGGCTAACGAAGAGCTTTGGGACGGTAATCTGGGGAGGGGACCTGCTTGGTGTTAGGCAGCCAGGGAGGCGCGTGTCTCTGCTGGAGTAAAAGGCTGGTGTGGGGGGGTGACGGGTAATGAGTGTGTGGGTAGGGGTGGCTGGCAGCTACCGGAAATCAGGCTGACAGGATGTTTGGGGTTGAATAATGGAAGGGCTCAAACACCAGGTTAAGAATTTAGACTTGATTCTGTCCGCAGTGGGAATGACTGAAGATTGTGAGCAGCCGAGGAGGAGTGATAGAGCGATGTGAACCGTGGTATTTTGGGAAGGTCAGCCTACAAGTGGGATAGAGGTCAGATTGGAAGGAGAATTTGGGGGCTGAAACTTAAAAATATATAATCACTTATTGATACTGCGCATAGTGTATGCATAATCTCACTTAATCCTTACAACAACCCCTCTTAAATTTTTTTTTTAAAAAACTGTGTTTCAAAGATCTTGAGTAATTTGACTAGATCATCTAGTCAGTAAATGACAGTCAGTACTTGAACACAGATCATCTGACTTCAAAGTTTGCACTCTAATTCCTCCCATTTGTGATAAAACAGGTGACAAATGAAGACGGGCTCGACTAGAATAGTGGTCCCAGGAATGGACAGGATGGATGAGAGACATTAGGCTGGTGAAACCTGAGGTACATTCTTATTAGAGTCAGAAACTAGACCAGGGTAGCTGTTGTTATCAATATTTCAATAAAGACTTTTCCCAAAATGCTCACTGTTGCAATTCGACAAGCCGATTAAATAGAAAGTGTAAATATTGGGGGGGGGGAGAGCAAATAATTATAGGTTTCAGATAAGACAATTATCTGGAAAACTCAGTTTCTCTAAAACAATAAAAAAAAAGTTTTGTAAAATTATCAGTCACAAAATGATGAACAAAAACAAAAAACTTTTTAAATTTATAAAATGGATATCTAGAAGGTAAAATAAAAGGCCTCATCCACAGTGTCAAGAATAGAACAATAACACAAGATACCTGGAAATAAACTTTGTAAGGAGTGTATAGAATCTACCCGAAGAAAACCAGGGCATTTTTCTGAGGGCTATGAGAGACTAGAATAAGACTGGCACATCCCAGTTCCTGGGTAGAAAGATTGGATACTGTAGGGATGTCGATTCTCCTGATCTGAATGTACAAAATTGTGGCAATCTAATCAGCACCCCAACAGGATTCCTTTTTCTTTTTTTTCGATTTGACAAAATTATTATAAAATTATTCTGAAGAATAGAAAAGGAGAGTAATCAGGAGAATTCTGAAAAATAAAATGATGAGTATTTACTCTATCAGATATTAAAATGTTTTATAAAGGGACAATCATTAAAGTTTTATGTAAGGATGATAGATCATTGGGCTGAATAGAATCCCAGAAATGGACCCAAGCATTTTAGGAAATTTTATATGTGATAAATGGTGTTTCTGTTGAGTTGGGAAACTATAAGCTATTATAAATGATGTTGGGGTGATGGGCCAGCTACTACTGCATAAGCTGGTTTTCTACCTTACTTCCACAAGACTAAGCCACAGAGACCCTAGAGGTATAACTATGAATAAATATTTTGGTCATCTTAAGGTAGAGAAGGTCTTTTAAGCATAATGTGATTGATATCTAGAAACCATACAAGACTGATACCTTTGGATACATTATATATATATATATATATATCACCTGAAAGGTTATGAGAATGAATGTGAAAAAAGAGAAAAAAGCATATATGATAGAGTGATGTTTAATCTGATCTCAAATGTATAAGAGACTCTTACAACTCATTCAGAAAAAGATAATTATCTCATTAGAAAAATGGGTAAAGGACATGAACAGGCTATTCACAAAGAAAATCATTACAAATGACCAAAACACATGAAAAGAGATTCATTTACTCTCTCCAATCTATGCAATGCCAAGAAAAATGAGTGTCATTTGCCTTCTGTCGATTTGGCCAAACGTTTAAACCCAGGGTTGGCGGGGGGTGTGGGCAGACAGGTGCTGGAGCACGGTTGATGGGAAGCACATTGTTGTAAGTTTTCTGAAGGGCAGACTGACAAAATTAGAAATAGCCTACCCTTATTTGCAGCAATCTCGTTTGTAGGATTTTATTCTGAGATAATTGCAAAAATGAGCAAGGAGATATGCACATGGCTATTTATCACAACATTGTTTAGGGGAGTAAAATCTTGACAACATTCTAAACGATCAATAGAGACCCAGTTAAAGCGTGATACATACATACAATGAAATACTCTGAAGGAATTAAAATAATTTTGTAGCGCTCTATTTATTGACATAGAAAGATGTCTATGACATATTGTTGAGAGAAAAGTAGGTGTCAGTGAGATTGTATAATACAATCCCTCGTCTATAAAATGATATGCTTAGATTTCTATGTGTATATATGCATGGAGATATGTCTGGAAGGCTGTTCACCAAACTTGCTAGGCGTGGTTCTGTCTGGGAGGTAGTATTTGGGGTGATTTTTTTACTTTCTTTTTTATACTTTTACGTGTTGGTTTGATTTCTTTTCTTTTTTTTTTTTTTTTTGAAATAGTGAGGTTATGTCTCTCAATCAGAACAAAGAATAAAGCTTCTTTTCATTTTGGAAATTTGATAAATACTAACTCAGAGGAATCTGCCAGTAGTTGTTTAATAGATTCAGATACGGAGTCAAGACAAAAGCCGAGGATTCGATGCTGATGCCCGGTGGGAAAGCCAGCGCAGGGGCCGACTCTGCAGGAAAGAGGTTTTGGGAGTGCAGGCTTGTGGCAGTGGCAGGGGACAGCAGGGCTGTGGCTTAGGAGACTGATCACAGAGGCACACGCTGGGCAGTGGGGGTTTCTTTTCCCAAGGACAAAGCTGTGGATGAGATCTAGGAGGGAGGGAGCGCATCAGTGGGCACTAGAGAGGGCTGAACGGGGCCTTGGAGCACGGCCATGTTTATGAGATGGAAAGAAGTAACAGGATGAGTGGTCAGGCGGGCGAGGGACAACCAGGGGCAGAGACTGCCTCCGAATTCCTTGGGGGCTGGGGTGAATTTCCAGAGAAAGGTCAACCATAGCTAATGCTGCAAAGACACTGAGACCAGGGAGGAGGCAGAGGACTTGACAAATAGGAGTTTGTTGGTGACTTCAGAGAGAGCAGTTTTGGTGGGGGAGTGTGTGTGTGTGTGTGTGGGGGGAGTGCAGGATAGTTTCTTATGGGAGAAAGAGTGGTTACAGCTTGGGGGAGCAGATTTTTTTTTTTTTTTACAGGGATAGAGAGAGAGTCAGAGAGAGGGATAGATAGGAACAGACAGACAGGAACAGAGAGAGGTGAGAAGCATCAATCATTAGTCTTTCACTGCCGTTGCGACACCATAGTTGTTCATTGATTGCTTTCTCACATGTGCCTTGACTGCAGGCCTTCAGCAGACCAAGCACCCACTTGCTGGAGCCAGCGACCTTGGGTCCAAGCTGGTGAGCTTTTTGCTCAAACCAGACGGGCCCACGCTCAAGCTGGCGAGCTCGGGGTCTCGAACCTGGGTCTTCCACATCCCAGTCCAATGCTCCATCCACTGCGCACCGCCTGGTCAGGCTTGGGGGAGCAGACTTGAGGGAAAGAGACTGAGCCTTGACCAGGGATGGCTATAACTGGCGTGTGGGCTGCCCTGCCTGCTCCTCAACATGGGCAGGCATCACTAATCACTCTGTCAAGCCCAGAGGAAACCTCAAAAATCTTTCTTCCAACAGCCAGGCCAGGGAGCCACTAGCAGTCTAATGGACTTGGCCAGTGAGCTGAACCTGTTTTCCATGCCTGGGCTTGAACACATACTTGAGGGATGATGAGGAGGAAGACATGGAAGGGGTGTTTAAAGGCACAGAGGAAAGGAGGCCTGGTGGATGCAGGGCCTCCCGGTGCAGGTGTGGATGACGGCCTCAGCCTGGGAAGATTTCTGGGCCTGGCGCCCAGGATTATTGGAGAGCTCTGTCTGTGAGTCTGAGGTGATGAGATGTTAGAACACATTTATGCTTTGGATGATGCTGTGAAAAAAAAGCCCAACTGCATGTGAATTACTTACTAGTTGGTAGGCAGATATTTGGGGGCTCACTATGACCCACCATCTGGCCGTCCAAGAAAGGCAGGGCAGGACCCCCACTGTCTGGAGCGCCTGGCATACAGGGGGCCTGCCTGAGGTGCCACAGCAGGGTCGAAGCACGGAATAAGGAACAGAAGTTCCATCACAGCTTGTTGAGAGGACTTTCAGGTAAGACATTCAGTGTGATTCAGCTGCTGTGTCTCCAATGGTGTTTTGATAGCATCAGTGGGAGTATGGGGTCCTGGATAGGCTCTTCTGCACTCCAGTGACCAGAGCTTGTCCAAAGCAGTGGACACATGGGCAGAGCTCACCTACAGAAAATGACTAGGATGGGCAGAGGCCCAGGCTTTGTGTCTAATCCGGGAGGAATGCTGGAAGCAGCTTAGGCCAAGGATTAGACATTTACTTTTCACCTGCTGAAGCAGTGTTTCCTAAAACAGCTCTTTGGAATCCTAGTTTCTTGAGATTGTTCCATAGAGAAGGGTTCTGTGAGCAACGTTCATGAAATGTAGCACTCACAATCAAGGCTCCAAGAAGTGCCGCAGCAAAGAAACTTTGACATAGAACTTTTCAAACTTATTCAGCCACAGAA
Source organism: Rhynchonycteris naso (assembly GCA_037038555.1). Lineage (NCBI taxonomy): Eukaryota > Metazoa > Chordata > Mammalia > Chiroptera > Emballonuridae > Rhynchonycteris > Rhynchonycteris naso. Next base: position 208,830,959 of record CM072997.1, on the reverse strand, counting down.
ACTTTCTCAATTTTACACCACTTTAGCTTCTGCAGGACCAGTGGCTGACCTGGGGCAGAGAGTGTGACATGTGTTGTGTGGTTCCAAAGGCAATGTTTGTGCTAATGTAGGAATGTTGCAAAGAGACTCATTTTGGCTGGTTCAAGGAAGACCTCTGTAGCAATAATTGCACATTCTTAACCACACAGAGACAGTCATGGAATTCCAGTCCCTGGCGGCCTCAAGCAGAGTGTGGACTTGTCAGAGATGCCGCAGAAGGGAGTCGGGTTTCAGCAGGGTTTCATCACTGATTTCCGGGGCTCCAGGAGCCCTGGGAGAGGGGCTCTTTGGCTATCCTGGGTGGTACTGTTCCCTTAGAGCCTGCCGCCTAGCTTGTAGTGCTGCATACTTGGCCCAAGAATACTTGGGATGCTTGAAATGAGCAGCCTGTGAAGGTAAGATGTGAACACATAAATATCCTCATTAAGTCCCAAATACACATCCCAAACTTTACATAACAGGAGCAGCAGCTGGAGACGCCCACAGCCCTAATTGCTTTTCTGTACTAAGAGAACATCCTCTCTCCAGCTCTGCTTCTTCCATTCATTTAGGTAATTACTGGAAGGAGCCAGCTGCACAGACGGGCAGGCAGGCGGGTTTGTAACACCACCGAGTGGGGGCCACCATGAGGATGGGATGCCATGGGGAGCTGGAACATCTCGGCTTTCTCCACGAGGAATGGGGCCTAGGGATGGGAGACCAGCTGCGGAGTGCCCATTCTGATCCTGATGGGCCCCAACTGAGCTGGCACGGCAGGATTTGTCACCTCCCAGGGACTTGACAAGCATCATTCAGGGCAGCAGGAAGGACCTAGGGCCAGGTATAGATATGGGGATGGAAGTGGATGGAAGAAAATAGCTCTTTTCAACAAATTGCTCAAGATACTTTCTCTGAATCTCGAGCTGAGCTGGGACACTGAAACTGATTGAATAGCCACAGTCCTTGACCCCGGAGCTCACAGCCTGAGGGATGAAAGGGCTGACATCATGGCACACTTTTAGGACTGGGGTACCAAGGACAGACAGATGGACTATGTCTTGGGGACGGGCATCAGAGACTTCTTGGAATAAGAGACAGTAGTATTGGGCCTTGGAAATGAGTGTGACCTAGAGAGGAAAGAGTCACCTACACTTGGGGTATTCCCTTCTCTAAAACGGGCCAAGGTTACTGTGGATTTCTAGGCCCCAAAATGACATCTAGTTTGTCCCTCCACCTCTTGGTCTCTAGTAACCACCCAGGACTCATGAAGACACTCTTGAGATTTCTTTAAGGCTGTCCCAAGCATGGATTTCTTGTCAACGGGACCCAGGTCCTTGGTTGTTGACCAGAGTGGGAGCCCTCAGTCAGTCAGGTTGGAGCTGTCCTTGGAGGGGCTGTGGCCCAGGTGCCCTACCCACCAGGCTCCCTGTGAGTGGTGAGTGAAACTTTTCCTCCTGGTTCTGTCCCAGTAGTCAGCCCCATTCTCCCAACCCCAAGTGGCGGCTCCCCGGGCCGGAAACAATGTGCTTTCTCCAGGCCTAGGAGTGGAAGTCAGCAGTTTGGCACCGTCTGGCTGGCAGCCTCCACCGGCTTCCTTTGGCACTTTATTGGCAAAGGCGGTGACATTTCTTTCAGTTGGGTGGGTGGAGCTGTTATGCAAACTCCCGCTCTCCTCATTCGCCAGATGAATATTCATGACTCAGGCAATCTGTACCAGCCAGACTTTCCTGAGGGCGGCAGCTTTTCTTCTCTTCCTCTCTCACTCTTTCTCTCTCCTTCTCTCCTTCCCAGCTCTTTGGAAAGCTGGAGTGCAGCTATATTTAATTTACAAATACGGAGCTATTTAGCTTGCCTTTTGAGATGCAGGCATTGTGGAGGAGGTGCTGGCAATGGGAACGGTGGTTGAGGCATTTGGTCCTTGACCCTGGGCGTCCAGGCCACAGAGTCAGCGCTCGGGCCCCCATCCCTGGAAAGCCTCGTAGGTCTGAGATTCACTTGAAGCTTGGCATCTTGGTGCCCACATGCCTAAAGGTGCAGTAGCTTGTGCTACCCGTTCCACATGGACCCCTGAGTGTCCATGTTTGAGGCACTGAGTGTTTACTGCTCAATGCAGGGGCCAGGCCTGCTCCCCCAGCCCCTGCCTCCTCTGCTCTCCTGTTCGTCAAGGCCCAACCAGCCCTGGATCCAAGCCCTTCCTAGACCAAAGCCCGGAAGACATTCCCTAGTCATTGCTTTCCTAGAGAAGAAACCAATCCCTATGTGGGGTTCAATTCCATGGGGATACACCTGCTCCCTTTCTAGGACCCAGCTTCCTTTGTCTCTTCCCACAGAGGCACCAGGAACTCTGGCAGAGGGGTCAGAATTTCCAGAATTTGCCTAGGAATTGGGTCTTTGCAAGGATGTGCTCGTGTATGGCTTGTGTGTGTGTGTGTGTGTGTGTGTGTGTGTGTGTATGTAAATATTTACGCACAGCTTAAGTGAGTCTGTATGCCTACATCTATGTTCAAGTGTTTGAGTGTGTGCCTGTATGTGTAAGGGCGTGAATGTGTATGTGGCGGGAAGTCTGGGAATGTCTGCATGTGCGAATGTGCGTCTCCAGTTAGAGTTGCACGTGTATCTCTATGGGTCTGGGGGTGGTGTGTGTGAGGGTGCTCCTGGGGGGGCAAAGGCTTGTGTGTATGTGAGTGAGTGTGTATGTGTAAGTGAGTTGTAGATGTGTGTGAAATGTATATGTGTCTCTGAGGGCCTGGGTGGGGAGAGAGAGAGAAAGAGAAAGAGAGAGAGAGAGAGAGAGAGAGAGAGTTAGGGTATGGGTACAATTCCTCCTGACCTTCATTCTCTTCCAAACCTTTTCCTCTCTTGCAAGGTGGAGGGGGACGTACCCCTCCTTTGCAAGTGTTACAGATTCTATCCAAGGACGAGAACAGAAGGCTTCCCAGCACAGAGCGTCCTGAAATTACTTTATATTTCCCCCTCCTTGTTTCATCTAATCCAAATAGCAGCATTAGGCTCACCCACTCTCTGTGCCTGCCACGCCGCCCCAGGGGAGGGGGGCGAGGCAGACCGTCTTGTCTGACCCCCTCTGAGAGCCCCTTCAGCCCAGAGCCAAGGAGCTGTCTTCCAATCTCGCTCCACGGCCCATGCTTCAGTGGCAAGAGCCAGCTGCCTCCCTGCCTGCCAGCCACTGCCAAGCTCTTCCAGAACCCACATCCAGGCCCGGCCTCATTTACAAATATGCAAATTTGCATCTTTTCTGGTATGCAAATGGAGACATGACAAATAACTAATTAGGGTCAAAAGAAGCACTCTGAACCAATTAGTTGTAGGGTCGATTCCTTTCTGCTGGGAGCAGACTGGACCCTTTTGCTGTCCTCCCCAACCTGGCTCCCCCTGCCCACACTCTGGCCTGCCCTGTCTGGCTAGAGCTGCAGACTTTCAAAGAGCACTGAACAGGAGCCGATGCTTGAATCCCAGTCCCACCTCTGACTCTTAGCCGTGTGGCTCTAGACTCACTTGCTTGAGCCCCAGTCTCCTCCTCTGTGAAATGAAACAATGATAGTGACTTTCTTATCCCTAATCCTCTCCCCAGTGTAGAGGAGACTTGGGAGCACTTGGATATGAACAGCCTTTGGAAACTGTACTAGAATTCCTCTGATAGCACAGGTGATATGCTCTTTCTAGTGCATCCGGTTGACTCTTTATCCACTGAGCCACCCTGCCAGGGCAACACTTGTGCTCTTTCAAGGTACTTTCTACCCTTGATTTCACTGAATTGTCACATCCATCCTCTGAATTAGATGAATTAGATGTAGTGGCAAGATGGCAGTAGGTTTTGTCCTGGGTGCCAACTTTGGCCAATTATCGTTGTCTGCCTGGAGTGCTATGTTGAGAAGGATTCTGAAGCCAAGAGCGGATTCATCAAAAAATAGGTTGTGATCGATTAGTGATGTCTGCTGTGGGCAAGTGATTGGACTCTGGAAGCTCATGCTGCATATTTATGGATCGTGAAAGATGGAGCAGGAACATGGGTTTCATCCAGTCTTGTTTGCTCCCTTGAGTAAGTGACTTAACCTTCTGGAGCTTAGTGACAGAGTCCAAAACAGGGGAAATAAAACCTGTGTGTTAGAGTTATTATAAAGATAAATCAAGGGAAGGTTAGACAATTACCCTTTGTCATCTGGGAGATGTTGTATAGATTGAATTGACATGTCAGTGGGGCAAGTATATTGTCCCATTTCAGAGGTGAGGAGCCTGAGGACTGCAGAGGGAGGGTGACTTGAAGAGAGGAAACCTGCAGGCTAGCCAGGCAGGCCTGCAAGGCAGCTGGGGTTGCTTTTCTCTCTGTCACTACAGGATCCTGGCTCCCTCCTGCCACCCCCTTCCCGATGCCCCAAGCGGGCTGCAACAAGCCTGCTGGCCTGGCTCCACTTTTGGGTGTAAAATTTGGCTGAGTCGGCGCCTGGGAGAATGGGGCAATTGCCATCCTGGAGCCTGAGGCCTGGGTCGGGGCCAGTGGGCGACAAGGGAGGGCCTGAACGCAGGGAGCTAGCTAGGCAGCTGGCGGGAGTGGGACAGGAGCGAATGGGGCTCGAGGACACCATTCTCAGGGATGCTGAGAACTGGGGTCTGAGGTCCGGACAGAGCCTGGTCATGTTCATGGGTCTGGCTGCTGGCAAGGCCTGAGCAAGTTGGCCAGTGTCCCTGAGCATGCCTTTGTGTGTGTGCATGTATCTGAGGGTACATCTGGGAACATGTATCCTTATAAATGTGTGTATAGGGGGTCCTCAGGTTACGACACAGTTCAGTTCCTATGACAGTGACGTAACTCCAATTTTGGTATAAGTGAAAGCACACCCTAGCCTAAGTCACTTATCTATCCTAACACAGTTGTAAAATCATAATCTAGAACATAAAAACACAACTAAGCCACAGAAAAAGGAAAAGGACATAAATATACTGTGCTGTACACTGTACTGTGTATTCTTCTGCCACGTGCAACCGAACTAGTTCACCCACATAGTCTGTAAGTACGACCCTAACGGCATAAGCCAAAACACTCACATCTCAATTTTTTTTAACGTTTTTATGGGAGTGAGCATCGTATACTCGAAACGGTGTATATTGAGATTGTCATAATCCGAGGACCCCTTGTATATATGTATAACATACCAATACAAGAACAGATGCCTCCATAGAATTGTACCCATCAGTGTGACAAGGTGTGTCTGTGTGTACCTGCCTATGTGTGGCCACACATCTGTGTATAAGTGAACTTCTTATAAGCACACATCTATCAGTATTTGTGTATGTGTGTCTGTACATTTCTACCTGTTTCTGCAGATGTGCGTTTGTACACATTCGATACCTGCACAAGCATGTCCACTTTGGTGCATATCCTGCCCCCTCTGCATCTGCGGCTGTGGGTCTATGTCTCTGTTGGCATCCAGACAAGCACCACTCTACAGTGTGTGTGTTCTTTCCACTTCGTGTGTCATACACATCTGTAAGTCTGCCCACGTCCATGCGTCAGTTAGTGGCTGTGCCGATATGTTGGTGCCGTTTTGAGTGTGCACGTCTACCTGTGAGGATGCTGGTAATACTTCCAGATGCAGGCACAGCTGTATCAAGGTGAGCAGGACGGCATCTTCCATGTGGCTGCAGTGTTCTTCACTTTGGTCTTTTCCATGTGGCTGGAGCCTTCTGGACCCTCTCGGTTCCTTTGCTATGTTTGAAGGGAAGCTTTGCTCTCGGGTCTCCATGGTGTCACCATTGACCAGACCAGGGCTGGGTGCTGCTGCAGAAGGACCTGCCTACCCTTTGGGAGCTATTTCTCTCTTCCTTCTCTTTTTCCTTCTCTTCTTTCTTTTTTCTATTCTGCCTTCTTTTTTTTTCTCTCCATTCTTTCCTTCCCTTCTCGCAACTTACTTGGAGAGACTAGGCCTGGGCTGCTTGGAGGTGACAGGAAAGCCTTAGAACCTCACTTCAGCCTCTGGAGAGGGGCATCCTATGCCCATTTCCCAAGTGGACTCAATCACAGAGACACACAGGCTCCGGGGACTCTTTCAATTCATGTTGTGGCATCCCACACTGCATTTTAATAATTGCCCCAGAATTAGTGCAGAGCTGGAACCCCTGACTTTTTCTCTTTTCTTTTTGAGGAGTCCCTTCTGACCATCCTAAAGAGCTGAAACGGACAGCCCCATGCCCTGCTGGGAGACCTGCTGGCTCTGACTTCAGAGCGCCTCTGCCCCATCTCAACTGTGTCCGTTGACATCTCTTCTGCCATTACTGGACCTTTTCTGGGATTTGACTTGGGGCTCCTCTTCCTCCTGTCCGTGCTCAGATCCCTGCACAGTTCCCTGGGTCACTCCCAGGCAGCCTCATCTTGAATATGGACACTGGTTGTAAGTGTCTCTTCTGTTCCACCCTGCAGGTATTGGGTCAGGGCCATCTCTGTCGGCTCCACTTTCCTGGCCCAGACCTGACCCATAGCAGTGTTGGAACAGGAGTACTGATGGACGATTCTGGTAAGAATCAAGGTGCTCTTGTTCATATCTTCAATTATCCTCCTTTCTCCTTATAATTTACTCCATTCACTGATAATTTTGGATGGAATTTAAAACAAAAAGATTAAAAGTTGAAAACTGTATAAATGAAAATAAAAATACTTTAACACCAATAAATATCATTTGAGCTTTACTGTAAAGAGAAAGCATGTTAAGGTGACATTTTATGGACAATTCCAAATTAGCATGATCGGTGGGCTGGCTTTGTTCCCCTTCTTGGGGTCTGTGGCTGGGTGGTCTCCTTGTGGGGATCCTGACAGGCAGGCGCTGAGGTGGGTGTGAAGAACTTGGGTTTTGGGCTTGGCTAAGCCTGTGTTGAATCTCTCACTTACTGGCTGTGTGACCTTTCTGAACTCAGTTTCCCTTTCTGTACAATGGGGATAAAGGATCTGCTTCATAAGATGCTTGTGAGGATGAGAGAACATGGTGCATAGCACTAGGGGCGTTGTCTGTTGTGTATAATTCCAGCTTTAGTATATACCCTGAACCCAATTACTATCCTCCACCTCTCCTACCATGGCAATGGGCTGAGCACCATCATCTGCCACCCACGTCCCAGTGGCCTATTCTCTACACTGCAACTACAGTGATCCTGTTTACATTCAAGTCACATCATATCACTTGTCTGCTCAAAACCACCAATGATTCCCATCTCACTTGAAGTAGAAGCCAAGGTCATCACAGTGGCTTCAAGGCCCCATGTGATCAACTCCCCCACCTGTTAGTCACTGTCTCTGGTACCGTATTTCCCCATGTATAAGATGCTCCCATGTATAAGACGCACTTTAATTTGGGGGCCCTGATATTTGAAAAAAAAAATGTATTACATAACATTATTGAACTCAGGTTTTATTCATCATTAAACAATGAGCACGAAGACAACAAGTGCGAAAAAGTGGGAAATGCAAGTTAAAAATCTACAACCACTGTATAAGATGCACCCAGTTTTTAGACCCCAAATTTTTTGGAAAAGGGTGCGTCTTATACATGGGGAACTATGGTATTCTTCCCCATCTCATTTCTCTCTAACCACACTATCCTCCTGCTGTTCCCTGTGCCAGCTATATTTCTGCCTCAGGACATTTGCATGTGCTCTGTCCTTTATTGGAATGCTCATCCCACAATATCTTTATGGCTCCCTCTGTCATTCCCTTCAGGTCTCTACCCAAATGTCACCTTCTCTGTGAGGAACACCCCAATCTTTCTGACTTATTTTTATCTATGGCACTTATTACCTTCTGGTAGACCATATCACATTTTTACTTCTTTATTTTCAATGCTGCTTGCCTCTGCCCAAGAGAATGTTACCTCTTTGAGAGCAGTAATTTTTGTCCTTGTTTCCACCATCTGAAAGAGTGCCTGATGAATAATGGGCTCTCAATAAATATTTGTCGAATCATTATTTTGGAGAGTACCAAAGCTTAAGAGTGGCTGTCTACCAACTCAGGCACTCAAAGGTTGTCACTCTCCTGCGGCTCTGGAGTCGATTCTTGACCCAGCCTGAGAGTTAGCAGTGTGTTCTCAAGGCCAGTGGGCATCTGGGCTGCCTGCTCCCTGTTTTATTCTATCTTTTTTCTCCATGTACCATGGCTGCAAGGGCATCCAAGGCTGAGGTGGTCCTTCTTAGAGGCCCACTCAGTGGGGGCTCTTTGTGGAAATAAGAGCACTCAGACTAAGGGAGGTAGTCCAGCTGGATGCTGGAAGGCTGAGGGAAGGTTAGCTACTAGAAGGGCATGGGACAGGCACTCAGGCCCAGGGAACAGTATGGGCATAGGAATAGAGCCAAGCACATAGGAAGTCCCTGGTGTGCAGGGGATGGGGGGCAGCTGGGTGTGGCTGCAATGTGTCAGCCTTACTTGGTGAGAACTTTCAGAAGCCAGGATTAGGTTTGATCCACGTTTGTCTGCCCTTCTAGAGCAGAGTTCAGCCCTCTGTAGGTGCCATCAATGTGTGCTGGGTGTCATGTTCAGCTCAGCAGTCTTGGATATGGGTGGTTTAGTCACCTAAGGTTACAGGAGAAACATGGTGGTGAGGGTCAGACCTGAGAGCAGGTGTTGGCTGTACCCACCTTCATTTTTAAAGTAGTTTTTTATGGATAGGGAGGAGGGGTTTTCTGGAGCTGGGAGACGTGCCTAGGCCAGAATGATCTCCCCAAACCTGACACATTCATGGCTAAAGTGGCTTTGTTTGGATTCTAGAACAGACTTTTAAAAACCATGGACTTGAGCTGTCTGGTGGAGCCTATGGATCCTTTTCAAATTGTGTTTCTAACTGCATAAAATCAGGTACAGAGGAAAACTCATTGTATTGAGCCACAGTTTTAATCATGGACTCCAGGTTAAAATGGTCAATTAAGCTTTTATTTTTAAAATTTATTTTTTCCATTGATTTGAGAGAGAGAGAGAGAGAGAGAGAGAACCATCAACCTGTTGTTCCACTAAATCATGCATTCATTGGTTGCTTTTTTTTTGGTCAGAGACAGAGAGAGGTGACAGAGAGAGTGAGGGACAGACAGACAGGAAGGGAAAGAGATGAGAAGCATCAGTTCTTCATTGCAGCTCCTTATTTGTTCACTGATTGCTTTTTCATATGTGCTTTGACCAGGAGGCTATAGCAGAGTGAGTGACCCCTTGCTCAAGCCAGTGACCTTGGGCTCAAGCCAGCGACATTAGGCTCAAGCCAGTGACCATGGGGTCATATCTATGATCCCACGCTCAAGCCTGTGACCTCAGGGTTTCAAACCTGGGTCTTCGGCGTCCCAGTCTGACGCTCTATCCACTGTGCCACTGCCTGGTTAGGCCATTGGTTGCTTCTCATACGCGCCCTGACCAGGAATCAAACTTGCCGGGATAATGTTCTATCCATTGGGCAACTCAGCCAGGGCCTTTAGGCTTTTTGAAGACAAATATTCCACTCTCTGAAAACAGACTCCGGCTTTTTCTCCTGCACACTTAGAGTATAGGTATTGGGTGAAGGTGTTTGTGCATATCTTTCAGGGTCCTGGGATAGAGGGAGCAGCCATGTCCTACCATGCCCAGGATGTGGAATTTGGCCCCTTGGAGGAGACCTACAGGGAGGGAGATGGCCAGGCTGCCTGGAGAAAGGGGTGAGTTCTGCATCCCTGGAGGTGGTGAGCTGGAGGCCCATCTTTGAGGAATTCTGGGATGAGGGTTTTGTGGGTGATTGCTGCTGGAGGGAAAGGATTGGGATTGATTTAACCCAAGGTCTTTTTGGGCGTGGATCTAGGAGGTGCCCAAGACTGTTGGACCTTTCTGTTTAACCAAGCCCTGAGCCACCCGAGCCACCCTGGGAACGGGAGAATGGTCACTCCCTGCTGATTTCTGCTTGCCTGGCCAGTAATGCTGGACAGCCTCAGAATGAGCAGCTGTTCTTGGTCTTTTGAAGACACTGGGCTGCAGGCTGGGAAAACCTCTTGCTATTTAGTCTGCCCCACAGAATCATTCCTGGGGGTGGCGGATCATAAACCCAGCCCCCCCCCACCCCCAATCTGGATGTTTACTTCCAAGCGCAGGATGGGTCCCTCTACCTCCTGTACCATCACCTTCTCCCACAGCTACAAAGCCCTCAACAGAGCCAAAGACAGTCTTTGAAATTGTCTGGGCCCAACCCCTATGTGGTGTGGATGGGGTAACTGAGGCCCAGAGGGCAAGGACGTGGCTCCAGTCACAGGACCTCTGGGTGGCAGAGCTGGCTCTGGAATCCCAGCCCCCACCATCTCTTCCCACTTCAGAGCAGAGGTGGTCCGAGGGGGGAGAGACTGCAGGAGGAAGACAGCCTTGGGTCCCCTTTGACAAACACATCATGCTTCCCACCTAAACCACCTCTGTGGGCGGGGAGCCGGGGACCGGTCTATTAGTTTTCTCCTGCTGTCCCCCGAGGGTGCATTTGTCTGTTTTGCATTTTTTCTCTGGCTGTAGTTAGACAACTCCTGGTCCTGGGGGGAGCGCAGCAGAGAGAAAATGTCAGGACGACACGCCGCCAAGATAACATTAGCGAAATATCAAGTCCTTTATGATGTCAGGAGGGATTCCTCCCCGCTGCCGAAGCTGCCTAATGACATCATAAAATAGGCCTGCTGCAGCCGCAGCCCCCTGAGTCATCAATCAGGCCTGTCTGTGGAGGGCCCCAGCACTTGTGCTGGGGCGGGGGGTAGGCGGTGGGATGGGGCGCAGGCTTTTATACACAAAGGAGGCCCCAACTCAGCAGCTCTGTGACAAGCTGAGGGGCTGAAGACACCCACAGACCCCAGAAAGGGTCAGACCTTGGAGGCAGTGCCCCTTCCTGGCTGGCCTGGGCACCGGGGCAGGCATGGCTCCAGATGCCCCTGGTCCCTGGGAGATCCCAGGCTGAGCTGGCCTGCCCTGGCACGACAATGGCTCCCTGGGAAGCCTGTGTTCAGCCCAGAGCACTGCAGTGTAGCTGAGTGGGGGGCTGGGGTGATGATGGTGGTGGCTAAGCCCAGCCTTTCTGTTTGCTGATATTGTCAGGGACAGACATGGGCCCCACTGTTTGGAGCAACAGACCAAGAGTCACATATGGAAACAGATGGAGGGGGTCTCTGTGTCCTTTGTGGCTGGTGTGTGCTCCTGCAGGTTTGGTGTATTTGTGTGTGTCCATCTATCTATATACACCTGTGGCTGCTGGCAACAAATGGGTTGTCCATGTTGGGTTCTCCGGGGTGTGCACACTCACGCCTGCAGCCCACGGCCTGGCGGCCATTCTCTGTGTGTGTGTGTGTGTCTGAGGCTCCCTCTGGCTCTCTGTCCATGTGCTTGTGCTTATGCACGCTAAGTGTCTGCAGGTATAGGCAAGGCGATGTGGAAGGAAATAGGACTGAAGAGAGAAAGGGATCCCAGAGTCTGAGGAGACATGAGGTGACGTGTATTAAGCACTTCTCACTACTGTGGGCTGAGGACTTTGTATGTGTATTGGACTCTCCTAGGGAGATATTAAAACCTACCCATGCCCCAGTCTTACCTCAGATCAATTAAATCAGGACCTCTGCAGACACTGCCCAGGTACTGGCATTTTTTAAAGGTTTTCCAGGTGATTCTAAGTGCAGACAGAGTTGAGAACAAGGGTGTCCAGGGCCTTGCCGTTCCCAGTGTGGTCTGGGGATTAGCACCAACTGCCTCACCTGGGAGCTTGTAAGAAATGCAGGGTATCAGGCCCCTCCCAGACCTCCTGAATTTTAACTTGCATTGCCCTGCCATTATCTGTACTTTAACAGGACTCCCGGGTGATCTGTACATCTGTTACAGTTTGAGGAGTAAAGCCATGCTTCTAACTGCTTTAGATCTGAGTTTCTGATTCAGGAGGTCTGGGGTGGGGCCCAAGGAGGTGCTTTCCTAACAAGTTCCCAGGTGATACTGATGCTGATCTGGGACCACACATTGAGCACCACTGGCTCAGCTGCAGTATATGAAGGAGGCAGACAGGAAGTGCAGTGTGTGTGTTGAGATATGAAGAAGGGGAGAGGATGTCTCAGTCACTCAAAATGTGGCCTACCGTCCTCTTAGGACCTCAATTTTCCTTGCTCAGGGACCAGTCTGGGATAAGGGTAGTAAGTTAGTCTCCTGAAAGCTGCTGGCATTTGTTCCCCATTTCTGATCCCGGAGGAGCCTCCTCCCCTATCCCACCACTCTGTTACAAAGAACGACCCAGGCTGAACACTATTCTGGTTTCTGAGAATCCCAAGCTGAAGAAGCATCAGGCTTTCTCAGAGCCTAAGCTCATTAAAATGGTCACGTGCTTTCTAGGGGGGCCCAGCACACGGTGGGGGGCTCAAGAATCAGAGTGCCCATTATTCATGTGCCTGGGACAATCTCAGGGTATGAGTCTCATCCTTTCATTCTCAAAAGTTTGTGTGATAAATCAAATGGTCCCTGCTGATAATGACTATTGGAATTATTGAGGCTTGGTTGAAATGGAGGTGAGGAGGCCCAGAGGGTGGGGTGGGAGGTGATTGTGTTCTCAAGGACCTGTTTCCCCCCAACCCCCATGCTTCCTCCTCTTGGCCTGGCTTCCTGGGTGAGGAGTGGGAAGGAGGAACCCTACCAGGACACCCAGCCTGGAGGTGGTATACTAGAGAGCAGTCATCTCTCTCATGGGATAGCCAACCCTCTCTGCCTGCCCATCTGGTGGGTGGCAGGAGGTAGGGCAGAGGTGGCGGTGGAAGCCTCAAACAGGCAGGCTGAGCTCAGCTGCAGCCCTGTCTTGCCTCCGGCCTATTTGCAATATCAGCACCTCTTTTACCTGCATCTCTGAGGAGTAACCTGAGGGCTGGGGGAGGAGATAGGGATCAGCCGAATACCAGAGGTGTGAGGCAGGCATGACCTCACCCAGGGTGTGCCTGCTCTCTGAGCTCCATCGGTCGGGGCCACCCTCCCCGCCAGCTCCTAGGCACCCCCAGGCTAGCTTAGACAACAAGCTTCAGCCAGCATAGCAGGGGCGTCCCTACGCGATGAGCTGGGTCCCAGCCAGGGTTCAGGCCAGGAACTGGGTAATTCTTCTGGGAGCAGCCTGGAGGCTCTCTGGGACTGGGGCATTTGGGGGAGCAGCAGGAAGGGAGGGCTGAGGCTGGGGAGAGCAATTCAGGACTGAAATTGAGGGCTAGACTCAACTGTGGTCCAGAATGAAGGTAAATTGTGACTGGCGAGTGACCAAGGGAGCTTAGGCAGCTGTCTCAGCTTGGGGGGCGGGGAGGTGGAGATCAGGAACAGGTAGGTCCAGCAGTGTGGGCCAGCAGGGGCACCTGCTGTGTGTTAAGCCTCGTGTTAGCAAGAGCTGATTTGGAAATCAAAGCCAGAAAAGCCAGAAGAGACTGCGGGAAATATTCACCGAGCCAAATATATTAAAACAGCTCTTGGTAACTTCAGATTGAATCCATTGTGGTAAGTAAGACAGGCTGTCAATGTCAAGTGGTTGGCTGGGATCAGGGGGGATTTGGCCCCAGATCTGTGAGCGTCCTGGAAGTCCCTGGGTCAGGTACCTAGGAGATAGTAACCCCAGGCCTGAGTGGCTAGAGCAGAAAGTGAGCTAACAGTGGTAGTGGGCACTGGTCCTGAGCCTGCCGGTTGAAGGCTGCCCTTGAACCCCTCCCACTGTCCCGGCCCTCTCCTATTTTTCAGCTGTTTTCACTTAAGTCTGCAAGCAGGCTCAGGTCCTTCCCATACATGCTCATCGTCCCACCTGGTCTACAGCCGCACCTACTTCCTATCTTCTGACACTTGTGCCCACCACCTCTATGCACATCACTCACAGGGAGGTAAGTAGACTCACGAGTGTTGCACAGCCACTTGAGACACCTTTGTGTGATGACTGACTAGGCCCACCTGTGAGCCACTGGCCTTTTCTGGCCATGCTCCATGTGTGCGGGCTCCAGAGGACCAAACCCAGCAGGGCAGACAGCATTTGCACTCGTGCCAAGGCCACAACCCCACTCTCCACAGCGCCGCCTGGAGGCTGCCTTTCCCTGCCTCATGCAGCCAAGCCGCCCCAGAGCCCCCTTCCCCCATGAGCCTATAGAACAGGGGTCCCCAAACTTTTTACACAGGGGGCCAGTTCACTGTCCCTCAGACCGTTGGAGGGCCAAACTATAAAAAAAACTATAAACAAATCCCTGTGCACCCTGCACATATCTTATTTTAAAGTAAAAAAACAAAACGGGAACACATACAATATTTAAAATAAAGAACAAGTAAATTTAAATCAACAAACTGACCAGCATTTCAATGGGAACTATGGGTGCGGATGCATCCTGTGCTCCTCTCACTGACCACCAATGAAAGAGGTGCCCCTTCAGGGAGTGGGAAGTGCGGGGGGGGGGGCAGGGGCCGGCGGGTAAATGGCCTCAGGGGGCCACATGCGAAGACCTGGCTGTATCGCAGTGCATTTTATTCTCTGAGTTTTTTATTCAGCTTAGAAAATGTTTCCTGGGCTTTGCATGGGCCTGGTCCTCTGCTCAACTCTGGGGACCAGAGACAAGGAGAATAACTCACCATTTTACAAAGATCTCTGGGGCTGAGCAAGATGCTCAGGCTGGCTCCCACTCTGTCCTGGAAGTCCAGCTTCCCTGGACCCTTCACTACCTATTCTCTCTTACATTTGCCCTCACACACACTTTTCTCTGCCAGGTGACAGCCATCCTCCCCCTCCCCCTCTCCCTCCCCCCCCCCTCCTCTTCCTCCTCCTCCTCCTCCTCTTTCCCTTTCATTCCCTTGTTCTCCTCCTTCACACTCGTTTGGGATGGATGACATCTGAAATCTGCTCATGTTCCCTTGGTTTGGGGCAGCATCAGAAGTATGCAGAGAGGCTCAGATTCCTCCAGGCTTCTCCCACTCCCTCACTGTCCAACTTTGGCTCTGGGGACGCAGAGCCAGGTGGAGCCCTGGGGTGGGGGGAAGGTAGTTCCCACTGGGTTCTGGGTTAGGTTCTCGGCTCCTCAAAGGCCTGACGCACGCACGGTAGGAAGTGGACACAGGAAATAGGGAGAGTGAGACAAGAGCGGGGAGGAGGGAGAAAAAAAGGGTAGGGAAGAGAAGAGAAGAGAGGAGGGGAGAGAGGAAGGGGAGTGAAAGAGAGAAAAACTACAGTTAAAGTCACAGACACTGAGAAAAGTAACAGGGACAAATAGACCAGCTGAAAAAGATTCTGACCCAATCACCAGGCACATCTAAAAAATATTCACCCTTTTTTCTTTACAGTGGACTCAGGTCTCTTTCAGTCCCAATTGCATAGCCCTGGAATGGTCCTCAGAAGAGGGGCCTGGGAATCCTGCAGACTCTTACTCTCCTCAGCTGAGATGGGTTGGGGAGCGCCCTGGAGGAGGAGGAGACCCTGGACAGACAGTGAGGTTCCTTGGAGGGTGGTCTAGCCCGGGAATCCTATCTTCCTTCCATAGTCCCCTGCCTTGCTCTGCTCTTGACACTCTCAGCTCAAGCCTTCAGGGAGCTTCGCCAGAGATGGGAAGTCAGCTTTGCTGGTAATTTTCACAAATCCCCGCAGCCTCTGGCCTCCCTTTGTGTTTTCAGCATTTTCTCAGATGCTGGAACCCGCTACCCCTCCCACCCCCATTGGTGCCAGCTGGGATCCAATGAGCCCCCTCCTTGTGAAGCTGCCTTGGGTAGGAGTGGGGCTCAAGATGAAGAGCCTGACCTCTCTTTCTTCCCAGATGAACTGCCAGGAAGCTCCGTGGCAGGTTCCGACCCAACCTGCTTTGCAAGCCTCCCTGGGCCCCTCCCCTTTGCCTTGGCCTGCAGGACCCCTCCTCAGCCCTAGCCAAGACTGAGGAGTCTTGCTGAGAGCCTGGAGCAGTCTCCTGAACTCAACAGAGGGATGGTGGCAGGAGCGGCAAGTCCCTTTTATCCCTTTCCTCTCTGTAACATGTGGCTGCCCCAGGACAGAGGGGCCTTGGCAGCCTCCAGCCTGGTTATCTGATTTGGGGACTGATGGGGTTTCTAATGGAAAACAATATGGTAATTTCAGAATGTTCCTGATTAGATGAAAATGATATTGCATCAAAGTTACTTCCTTAATTTATTCAGAAAATAACAAGAGAGCATTTTCTCCCCAGATCCTTAATTAAACCAGAGCTTCCACAGCCTGTGCCGAGCTGTAGGTGTGGGGGAAAAAGGCCACTTCTGGCCGAGCCTCCAGGGGTTGCCCTCTGCTGTGGGGCCAGGACAGCTCTTCCCCACAGGCTGCCTGCTCTGCCCGCGGGCAGCACTAGCAACACTCCTTCCGCTGTAGGTACCAGTGGGGCAGCGATCCTGCAATCATTCCAGTCCCTTCTGATGTTCTCCGACTTCATCCTGTGAGTCCTCAGTGACCCAAAGCCACAGGGATTCAGCAAACGGGTGGCAGAGCTGGGCACCCAGGTGTCTTCGAGACACAGAACAGCCAGGTGGGTGTGAAAGATGCTGGTAGGTCCAGTTATGATCCGCGCTGGGGTCTGCTTGGGAAGGTCGACACAACCGGAAAGGCTTAACTGAGGACAGTTTGATTTGAGAGGGAGAGGCAGGTATGAGAGGAACAACCAAGGATGTGAAGCATCTGAGCATGAGTAATAGGAAGAAGGAAGCTGAGCCTACTCTTAGCTGAAGGGGCAAGAGAAGGAGGGACAGCGGGGACCACTTGACAGAGCCATGGCTATGGACTGTCACAGCCAGTGCAGAACGCAGTGAGTTAGGAAGAAATGGGGATACAGTCTCAACCTCGCTTTTCCTGTCCTCCCTCACCTACTGGTGTGACACAGGAGCTGGACTGGACTGGAAGCCAACAGGTGGTGGTGGGGGGCTGGGTGACACCCTTCATGTTAGAGGGGCTCCTGGGGCACAGAGCAGGGCAGAAAATGAATTCGTGGGGACAGCAAATGGGGAGTGGCTAGCATAGTCCCAAGGTGATTTCACTGATGCTTTAGATTTTTTTTTTCTAGCACATTCTTATTTATTTTTCTTGTCACTCTCCTTAACAGCTCTAAGTACCCATTCTTGTCTCCAGGAGGACACAGGCTCAGAGATATTGAGTGATGTCCTAGAAATCACAAGTAGGGAGGTATGGATTTGAACTCAGTTCTGCTTTGGGCCAAATCTGGGGGAGTTTCAAAGGAGCTTGAGTTTAGGAGGGTCATTGATCCAGGGTGGTTGGTGTATGGGGCCTGCAGGGGTGAGGCAGGGAGGTGAGCAGGGCTAGCTTGTGGAGTCTTTGCAGATAAGGCTGAAGCGTGAGACCTCCGTCCTATAGCCTAGGTGGTAGGATCCCTCGAGAAGGGTTTCACCCAGGAGAGTGGCATGGTCACCCTGGAAAGCTCAATCTGGCTGCGGCCTGGATGAGAGAGACACTGGAGACGGGGAGGCTGGCGAGAGGAGGGATGCAGTGGTGCAGGGTGAAGGGTGACAAGGTCCGGGCTGGGGTAAGGTCGGGTGTGGAGATAAGGGGATGTGGTTTAGGAGGTAGAATCCTCAGTATTTGTTAGGAAAATGGTTTTGGGGGTCTGAGTGGGAAGGAGTCATTGATGATGAATGACTCATAGGTTCCTGGGCACCTTGTGGATGGAGACCATAAGAGGAGAACAGCTCCTGCCCCTGCCATGGGTCCCTTGGGAGGGCAGGGAGGCCTGTGGCCCTGTTGGCCTAGACACGGTGCCTATGAGAGGTGTCAGGACGTTGACTGGCCTTGGAGAAGTTTACATTGGTCCTGGATTTTCTCCTGATGGACATCATAGGGTGAGCCAGCAGGTGGTCCGAGGTGCGGCCTGGGTAGACACATCAGGAAATGGGGAGGGGAGCATAGATTTGCCCTGGAATATTTTTCATTTTTTTTCAGGTGTTCCCATTTCTAAAACACACAAGGGATGGTATGAAAATACAGCTCTATGTCATTGATTTTTAAGTCTCAACTACCAGAGGGGCCCTGTAGTTCAATGGTTAGCACTATCATTCTGTAGTCATTTGTGGGTTCAAATTCCAACTCTGTAGCTGTGTGTTCTTGGGCAACTCACTCTATCTCTCTGAGCCTCAGTTTCCTCATCTGATAATTAGGGAGGATTGGAGCATACACCTCATAGGCTTGTTGTGAAGAGTATATTAGATAAGCTGCTACACAGCAGCTCTATTTATGACTATTCAGACCTGGGCAGGATGACATAGAACAATGTTTTGTCGTATTTCCTTGACGCAGTCTCACAGCTCTCCACTCTCCCCGTGGATGGGGGACATAGCAATTCTTTGGAAACTGGGTCTGCCGGACAAGGGGGAAGCCTTTCTGGCCAGCGAGGGGCGCTGATGAGCCTTTACTGCCTGGCCCCCTGTGCTGGTTGGGCCCCTTCCCATTTCCCAGCCCTGCCTTTTTCCTGCAGTCCTGGAACAAGACCGCAAACCCAGACCACGATATAGGCTGAGAATCAGCCGCCCATCACTCCTGCCTGGATTAGGATCTGGACAGGCCATTTCTCCGTTTTTCCCTGCTGCAGGCAGTGCCCACCTCGGCCCACCCTCTCCCCTCCTCAGGGCAGCCCCTGTGCCTATAAACCCCAATCCCCAATCCCTGAGCTCCTCAGATGCTCCCAGGGGGTTCTGGGGTCATGGCGGGGGTTCAGTGTTGTTGCAGACGCCTCAACCTCTTCCCAAAGAAGGCAGGAGGAGGAGATGGCTGCTTCTCTTCTTCCCTGTTAAGCCCCTGCTCTCCAACTCCCCAAGGGGCCTGAGCCCCGGACTGAGCTCAGCTCCTACCCCAACCCCAACTCGGAGAGTTTGCTGGCAGCAGCGGAGATGACTTTGGTGTAGTTTCTGTGGTTTAATAAGCTACAAAAACGACATTATTTTAAGCCAATCTGGATATAGCACAAAAACTCTCACCCCGTCTGTTCTGTGAAACTCAGATACCCTGACGAGAACACAGCTCACAACCAACTAATACAATATTCTACTGGGCTTGCTGTCAGCGGGCCCCACGCGGGCGCCGGCTCCCCGAGGAACGCCCAGGCTCGCGCAGCGCGGGCGAGGAGGGAGGCGACGGCCGGGGCGCGAGGAGGCGGACGGCCGAGGTGGGATCCTCGCTGCTGGTGCTGGTGCTGGAGGTTGCCTTTCCTCTCCCGGGGAGCTGGGGCCGTCCGCAGCCCCTCTGGGCTCCCCGCCCCCTCCACGGGGACGCGGAGAGGAGAGGAGTGTTTCTGGCCTGCTGACAGCAGTTTCACTCCCACAACTTGCATATGTCTGATTCCGAAGCAGGGAAGTGTGTCCAACACACCCAATGCAAAGACAGGTTGTTGAATATTTTTTCTCTCATCACTAAAAAGGATTCCCTGCTGGGTGCAATCAAGATCCATAAACTGCCGGCTCGAGTCGGTGTGAAAGCAGCGCTCCAGCCCAGACTCCCTCGCTGGCGCTAAATGCAGGCTCCGGGTGGAGATGCACAGACATCCGCTCGCAGTCTGGCCTTGCGACCGGCACTTTCCGGCACATTAGGCAGTGCGCTTATTTTGGGCTATGCTTCAGTGGATTAACTTTCAGTGTAAAGTTTCGGAGCTCCGGGCATCATCCTTGTGGCGCTGCCTGCCTCCTCTTTCGGTGGGTACCAAGGCTTACAGAGCCAGAGGCTAGGGGAACTGGCTGCCACGGGTTCTCAGCGGCCGCCGCAGGGGTCAGCCGTGGGAAAGGAAGGCTGGGCAGGCAGAGGCCCCGCTGGGGCTCCTGGCGGCCAGGAGAGCGAGCTGACCCGGCCTGCCTCAGGGACGACCAGAGGCCCAATGCCTAACTGCCCTGCAGACACTGAACTTGCAGGCTTTGAAGATCTTGCAAAGGTCCCTTGGGTAGGGGGTGCTGGTTCTGGGTGAGAGCCTTCTTTCCTCTGCTGGTGGGGCAGGCCTGCCACCCACACGCTCCTCCCAGCTGGGCCTTTGACTCTCTCCCCACCCCTCATTCCAGGACCCACACATTGGAGGTTGCACTCCTGCCTTCTTTTATTTTTTTGTAAAGTCAAGGGTGTCTTCCATTTGAGTTGCCGCTCCCCATCCCTCAAGCAAGGAGGCTGAGGCAGAAGGGGAAGCAGCAGGGTCTTCCCTAGGCCACAGGGACCCATCAGGGAGTTGAGAGGGAGGACAGAGAGCCTGAGGGAGAGGAGAAAAGAAAACATGATCAGCCCTGACTCCCTTCTGAAACCTTGAGAAAGAAGAGCTTGTGGCTCTTCCAAAAAATGAGGGGACCCCCTCTCCCCCATAGCCATCCACTGGGAAGTACTTTCAGATCCAGTGATTTAAAACTCTAGTTCCCATGAATTATTAAGAAGCAACTAAAAATGGAATCTCCAAATAAAATAAAATAAAATGAAGTAAAATAATAAATAAAAAAGCTCCTTCTCTTTCCCAGGTATCTCATTTTCTGGGGGCATGTGATGTATCATTTAAAACCAGAATGAACTTCGGAGATAGCATGCAGAGTGAAGGGCAGCTTAGCTAGAGTGCTGAAGCCCTGTAGGGTGTGGAATCTATTATTCACTCACTCATTTATTTAAAACATATAATCGGTGCTGACTTTGTACAAGTTACCGGGCTGTGGCTGTGGGAGGCACAAGTGGCCTCTGCTTAGGGAGGGAGTGCGGATGGATACACACTCATTCTTCTGTTTCCCATTTCTTAGCACCAACTAACTACGAGCCAGGCCCTGTGTCGGCATGACAAGCACAAGCAGAGGCAGTCTGAGTATAAAAAAGAATATGAAAAGGGCTGTGGAGGAGAAAAGTGGGCTTCAGAAGAGGCAGTGCTGTCCAGGTTCCCTCTCTCCCAGCTTGGAGCCAATGCTCAGTGAGGGCTTCTAGGTCTATATCCTTCTAAGTTTTTCACTGCCTTGCGGAGGCCCACAGCGATGGCACCTTTTTGCCTCAAAGTCACACCAAGGCAAAAACCAAATGATGAGAAAGAGGAAGCATTGAGGCAGTTTTGGGGGAGCCCTGGATTAAAAGCAACCCTTTTCCTCTCTCTTAAATAATAAATCACTTTCTCTTTCTCTCAACCCCTCCCCCACTCGCTCCCTGCTCCCTCTCTCTCTGAGAGATCAGCACATTGCAAAGACAGGTTGTTGAATATTTTCTCTCTCATCACTAAGAAGGCCTCCCTGCTGGGTGTAATCAAGAACCATAAACTCGCCTCGCAGCTCCAGTCGGTAGGAATGGAGCCCCCCTCACTCGGCTTGCCTGGATTCAGACACGCTCAGGCCAGCTGACAGCGGTGGTGGTCAAGCTGCCCTCCCAGACGCATCCCCTCCTGGAGGAGCTGCAGGAGGGGGAGGCTGGGTCTCCCAGAGCCTCCACTGCCAGCGCTGCAAGAACAGGGCTTTGAATTCAGGGCGCCTCTCCGGAAAGGTCAGGAAGGAGAGAAATCAATGCCCTCAGACAAGGAGTCAGGGCTTTGACAAGTGCCACCTGCATTCTTTGGCCTTCACCCTATGTCTCCAGGTCCCTGGGGAAGGGAGTGGAGACCAGAGGCTGGATGACCTCTCAGGCCTGGCTAGGATCTCTCCAATGGGCTGCCTGATCAGATGGAGTGGTTTCTGTGAAAGAGATCTTGTGTTGCCCCAGAGGGTCGGGAACCAGTGGGGGTCTGGGCCCACCTGGATGAGGAGAGGCACCAGTGGAACTGGGTTGCTCTTTGAAAAATCCATTGGCCTAGTTGGGAACAGTCTTCAGATGCAAAGCTGAGGAGGAGCCTTTCCCACCACCCCTTGACTTTCTACCTCTGAGATGACTTTTGCCCATGTTACTGCCACTCTGAGCCTCTGGGTCACCCATCCTCCCCGACCTCTCTGTGTTCATTGTGACCTTTCCAAAACCTGAATCTAACCATAACTTCTCCCTAAAGTGCTTCCACCCTGCATCATTGTCCTCAGAAAATCAACGATGGCAAATAATCAAGACCTGCCCCCAACAGAGCTTTCCAGCCACCTTGCTCCCACCCCTCCACTGGGGGTCCTTTTCTGCACACCAGAGCAGTTCCCCAAATACACTTTGTGTTTTCCCACCTCCAGGCCTTTGCATTTGTCATTCCACCTGCCCTGCATGCCCTTCCTTCCTCATATTTCTAGTGAATTCTTCCCTGTCCTTCAAGGCTCAGTAGAAAGGTCCCCTCTTTGAAAGAGCCTTCCCTGACTCCCAGGGAGAGGTAATTCATGCTTCCTGAGCAGTTTGCACAATTTAGGCCTTAACATCTTTACTGTGATTGTCTAGACCAGTGTCCCTCTGTCCCCTCTGGCCATGAGATTCCCCTCTAGGGCTGGGACTGAGTCTGATTTAGCCCAGAGCCTAGTTTGTTGGGATGAATAAAATCAGAAGTTTTATCACTGCTCTCTGTCTACACCTGCATACCTGTGTACCTATGTGGGCACGTCTTCCTGGCCATGCTTTTCCTCTCCATTCTCCCAGATAAAGAACTCCTTGAGGGCAGGATGGAGTCTTTTTATCCAGAAAGGTACAAATGCAAAGTGAACACCAGTAAAGATTTGTGAACCTGGGTTTGGATTTTGCTAAAAAGGACTTGCTCAGACTCAGCCTGGAAGCTGCAGGAATTCTCTATGCAGGGTTTTTGTTGATGGTGATGGTGTGACTTTCCAGGATGGGGGTCAGGTAGTCACTGTGCAGGATTTGGATGCTCGGTTTTCTTGAGGGTGGGAGCTCTTCCCATTCAAGCTTAGAGTGGCTGCTGCCCTGGAATCTATAGCCTCAATCCTTATGCAGGCTCCAAAGACCTACACAAGCTAGTGGGGGTGGGGGTCGGGGTGGAGGGTGGGTGGGGGCCAGCCCTGGGGCTCCTCTCCCAAGGCTACCAAATGCTGTAGCTCTCCAGGAGAAAAAGGGGCAGCACTGGTGCTGCTGCAGCCTCCTTCCTCTCTCCTGGGAGATCAGGAGCAGAACTCAGGATAAAGCAAGGGTTGCCTCTCAGGAAGACGGCATGCCCTCCCTCCTGCCTTTGCAGAGGCCATAGAGATATTGCCCACCAGCTTCAGGGCTCTCATAACTCTTTCAAGACAATCACTTTATTTATATGAGTTTGTTTAAAAAACCCCACAGATGATCCACCGTGGGACCTCTCCTACTACCTCAGCTTGATTCTCTCCTATTCTCTGAGTCCATAACTCTTAGTCTTTTGATTCTCCCAGTCCACAAACTATAAAAATCTTATTTCTATAAGGTCTTTTATGGTTACCAAGATAGTCAATAGTGTCATTTTCATTCATATTATTCTGCAGGGAAGTTAGAGGAAACGAACCAGACAGAGGAGAGCTATAAATAAGGCTTAGCCACGCAGGGCCCCAAGCGGATCCTGCTGCATTCTTTTAAAACGACTCATGCACGGAACACACACGAAATATACACATATGCACACAAATTTGTGCACATATGTTCGCTCATGCATAGAGACAGGTGCACATTACTAACCCATGCACACAGAGGGCTTGCATGCACGGGGCTTGCATACGCATTCCCACACACACACGCACACACACTTGCATGCATGTGCATGTATAGCTTACACAATTTGGCAGGCTTAGAAAAAATGCCCTCTATGGAATTTGCCTGTCTTTGAAGGGCTGAGAGCAGGCAGCCGCTCTTGTTATGGTGAAATGGGGGGACTGAAGCAGGCCAGCCCAGAGAACACATTCCAAAGCCATGAACTGCAGGGTTGGGCACCCAGCCACCCATGAACTCATGTGAGGGAGCCTCAGAATTCTGGCCAACACAGGAGTCTGTGCTTCGGGCCGAGTGGCAGGGGCAGCCACACAGCCAGCACTGGGAATGACCGGGCAGTTCTCAAACCTCCCTCTATCTGTTCATGTCATCTGAGGGCTCAAACCCTCATTCCTGGAGGACAGCCAGTCAGCTTCATAATTCTGATTTGTGCCTAGATGCTGCCCAATTGAACACCTGTCCATAAGACCCCAGAGGAAAAGCCTAGGGCATGACACCAGAGCAGAAAGCAGGAAGTCTCAGGCAGAGAGAGAGAGAGAGAGTTGGCAAGTCTGTGTGCTGGATGAAGGGGCACAGTCCAGACCCCGCCAAGCAAAGACAAAGATGGAGGGGGCAGGCCCAGGCCCAGGGAGGACTGCCAACTATCCCCAGACAAGTAGTCAGGGCTCAGTCCCCACTCCCTGGCATAGGTGGGGGAAGAAAGGGGAGGAGTGGCTGGTGCTAGAGAACTCCTGGCTCACTAGCCAAGGGTGCAGAGAAAGGAAGAGGCACTGGAGCCAGGAGGCCTGGGTTCTTGTGCTAATTCTACTCTGTTGCCCTATGTGATGTTGAGCAAACACTTTCCCATTTCTGGGCCTCTGTACCCCAGTGAATCAGAGGGAAGGATGAGCTCCTAGTTTTGGAGATGTAGGTGGATTAGCTGCACCCCAGAACCCCAGGAAAGAAGTGTCTTAGTTTTCTCATCTGCAAAATAGGGATGATAATTTTTGATGTTGGCAACATCCCAGGAATGTTGCAAGTGGGGCTTAGCCAAGGTCCAGGAGTTTAGATGAGCTTATTTGGGAACTGGTGGGTTTAGAACTTGTAATGGATGTGGACCATCAGGAAGCCTGAGACCCTAAAATGTCTCCCCGCCTCCCAGCTTTCTCCTCCCTTCTTATTACCCCCCTCCCCCAGCACTCCCCTAAACACTGAAGAAATGAGGATGGGGCCCAGGGCTCTGAGCTCAGGGCTTTGGAATTCCTCTATTTCCCCTCCTGCCTTCTTCTAGGGAACTATTAATTGTAATGTAAGCCTCCTGAGTTAAAAGCAGCATGCAGATTTAAGAATTCTTTCATCCCAATTACACATTGTTTCTGGCTGCACTTTAGTGCCACGCTTTAATCTGTTGTTCTGGGGAATCACTTACCAGCCAAAGCAGCGGGCTCCACATGGATTTCTTCCTGATTATGTTTAATGGCAAATGGAGAGTTAACCACCTTCTCTCCCCTGAGCTGTGTCTGCCAGTTTCCCAGCCCTGCCAAAAACAGCAGGGGAGCAGAAGGGCATGGAATGGGGGAATTGCAGGTCCTCCATGTCCTGGAACGGTCTGTGCAGGGCTTCGAGGGACCTGTGTGGCTCTGGGTAGCTAAGGGGACTTCCACCCCCACTTTTACCCCCAGGTGACTCAAGCACTCTGTTCTGGACACTGATAGCAGCTAGTTGTTTATTTGATACATTTCATAACTCTCTGTGTCTACAATGTGTCAGAACCTGAGTTGGCATCATTTCCTCACTCACAACAGTGTGTGCCCAGCTGCTAGGGCCACTGTGACACTCACATGCACACTTGTACACTCCAGGGTGTGCCCAGGCCCTGGACCTGCACTGCCACACCCATATACACTTGAGAGCATGGGTGCACACAAACACACACTCGTAGAAACATGCATACACATATACACACCAAGAAACATATACACATGCACACACACTCACAGAAGCATGCACACATACACACATGTACACATTTACAGAATCAGGCACATGCATCTGTGTATGTGCGTGCACACACACACACACACACACACACACACACAGAAGCACTCATTCATATTCACAATTCACACCCCCACACCCAGGGACAAACTATCTGCATAGACCCCTTACTCTTACCTCTAAATACACTCTTAACTCTGTCCCACACAAGCACTGTTTGACTCTTATTCATTGTCATGTGGAGCCTTCTGTCTGTATGATTGTCTGCCATTCACTGAATTCGGCTGCCATAGAAGCTTGGAGTAGATCTTATAATGTCATATGACAAGATTATAGAGTCAGGCCCTGGTGCCATTGAGCTCCCCCCACCCCCGCCATCACCCACTTCCACTGTGCTATGCCTCTTAACCCAGTCACACCCAATTGGATTGCACTGTGTCACAGAGCTCAGCTGGCTACTCAGTCCTGGTTGTTACTCTGTAAATCTCAAACTCAGCGCATCCAAAGTGGAGCTCCTGATCTCTCCCCAAACCTGCCTTACCTGTAATATTACCCCATTTCAGCTCTTGTCAAACCCTTTCTTGCATTGCTCAGGACAAAACCACCCCAATTCTGAAACCAATTCCACATGTGGGATTTTCTCTACACCACTAAGCAATTCCCTGACACAAGCGGCGTGTCTTACAATGCAACTCACTTCTGACACTGTCTATTTGGAGATAGCACTGGATCTCATGCGTTCAGGGCTCAGTCCCACAAGGCTGCCCCCATTTGCTGCTCCAGGTTGTCTCCTGTGTTTCGGATCAATCAGCTATAAATCACAGGTTCCCACGACCTGCTCCTTGGGTTCAATTAATTTGCTAGAGTGGCTCCCAGAACTCAGGAAACCAGTTTACTTACTAGATTACCAGTTTATTAGAAAATAATAGAACTCAGGAACAGCGAGATGGAAGAGGCATAGGGCAAGGGATGAGGAAAGGGCTTTGAGAAGCACTATAGTTGTTCATTTATTGCTTCTTGTATGTGCCTTGATAGGAGTGGGGGGCTCCAGTCGAGCCATTGACCCCTTGCTCAACCCAGCAACCCCTTGCTCAAGCTGGCGACCTCAGGATTTTGAACCTAGGACCTCAGCATCCCAGGTCTATGCTCTACTCACTGTGCCACCACTGGTCAGGCCCTTTTTAGGTTTCATGGAGGCTTCATAATTGGCCTCATTGGTTCCATCACTGGTTGTTAGTGATAGAACTCAATCTTCAGCCCACTCCTCTCCACGGAGAAGGGGGTTGGGCTGAAAGTTTCAACCCTCTAATCCTGTGGTTGGTTTCCCTGGCAACCAGCCCCCATCCTTAAGTTACCTAGGGGCTTTCCAAAAGTCATCTCATTGACATAACAAAAGACATCTTCATTGTTCTCAACACTTATGAAATTCTAAGGGTTTCAGGAGCTGTGCCAGAAACCAGGAGGAGGCAAGAGAACTGGGGCCTTTATAACTCCATGTTTAGCAGATATTGGATATGGGGTTCCATAATGGAAAGGAAGTGACCTGGGTGAAGCAGGTGTCTTCTCTGAAGGCCGTCCTGGAGGAGAGTGACTCAGCTGAATGCTGTGGACCCTAGCGTTCTCAGCAGCTTGGGGACTGAGTGCCTGAGTTCAGCACTGGGGAATCTGGGCACCATACCTTGAAACACACATAATTGAGTAAATGTAACTGTATGATAGTTACTGTTTATGTCTCTTTCTCCTCCTAGGAAATGAGCTCCCTGGTGTTTCCTAAGTGCCAAGGATTGTTCTGACCCATAGTAAGTTCTCCATAAATATTTGCTGAATGAGACCATCCATGATCACAGTCCTGTTTGTCAATATCATCAACCTCATTGGAATCACAATCCCATTTTTACCACCAATCAGTTGTGCAACTGTGGGCAAGTGTCTCCCTTCTTGAAACCTCTGGTTCTTCATTTGTAAAATGGGATAATAGAGGTACCCACCTCATGGGGTTGGGAGAGAATGAGATGAGTTTTAATTCATTGTTGTGGCACTTTAGTTGTTCATTGACTGTTTTCTCATATGTGCCTTGATGGGGGAGGGGATTCCAGCTGAGCCAATGACCCCTTGCTCAAGCCAGTGACCTTGGTATTCAAGTCAGCGACCTTTGGGCTCAAGCCAGCGATCATGGGGTCATGTCTATGATCCCACGCTCAAGCTGGTGAGCTTGTGCTCAAGCTGGATGAGCCCGCGGTCAAGCCGGTGTTAGGTTGATTATTTTTAAGAAACAGAAGACTTAGGAAGAACCTTGATCTTTCCCCTAATTGCATAACAGAATTTAGACAGAGGACTTGCTCCAGGAAGGGAGCTATCACCATAGATAACTATCTTGTAATATGAACTAGGTGTGGTAGACAGGGAGGAACCTAACAAAGTCTCTTTGCTAAAATTCCTCTCTGTGTCCCATTGTTTTTGTATGGTCCAGCAACCATATTTCTTTCCTTTTTTTTTTTTTTTTTTTTTTACAGGAACAGAGAGAGAGTCAGAGAGAGGGATAGATAGGGACAGACAGACAGGAATGGAGAGAGGTGAGAAGCATCAATCATTAGTTCTTCGTTGCCGTCACGACACCATAGTTGTTCATTGATTGCTTTCTCACATGAGCCTTGACCACGGGCCTTCAGCAGACCGAGCAACCCCCTGCTGGAGCCAGCCACCCTGGGTCCAAGCTGGTGAGCTTTTGCTCAAGCCAGATGGGCCCGTGCTCAAGCTGGCGAGCTCGGGGTCTCGAACCCGGGTCTTCCGCATCCCAGTCCAACGCTCTATCCACTGCTCCACCACCTGGTCAGGCCATATTTCTTTTTTTTAACAAACATTTGCTCTTTTCAGCTTCCTGTGAATTGCCTTCCTTCCCTTTGAAGTTCCCTTCTCCTTCACTCAAAATGGCATATAAGTCTCATTTTGCCTGAGGTACATTTTGCATGAATCTCCCATGCTTATGTGGATTCCCCATACACATATGTAATAAAATTTGATTTTCTTCTGTTCATGTCTCATGTCAATTTAATTCTTAGGCCAGCCAGAAGAACTTAGATTTTAGAAGAACCCACACCAGCTGTTAGTGGGATCTGGAGAGGTCAAAAGTCTCATCTTCCCTTCTCTACCTTCTGTGTACCCCTTCCTTCCTTCCTGTGTGGGTTTCTCCCTCATTGCTTTCCTGAATGAACTTGCTTCCTAGTCTCAGGTGAGTTCTTGTGGTCAAATTCAGTGGATGCTAATTTGACCTCAGCAACAGCTGATACTGAACACCAGTCTCTGTCTTGCATTGGCTAAGATCGCTCTCTGGGTACAGTGGATGCTGTGGCATGGTCCCCAGGCACCTCCCTCAGGACTGAGGTACTCTCCCAGCCAATGGAAACCTTGGTGGCCACAGCATTCAGTTGAGTCTCTCCTCAAGAATTACCTTTGGCTAAAGGGAACGCCCTCTTTCAAGGTTATGCCCCTCCCTGGAGGCAGTTCAAATTCAATGACTGACTGAATTATTCTTGCCACATTTGGGGACATCTCTAAAAGGCCATGCTTGCTCTGGAGCAGTGGTTCTTAACCTGGGTTCTATTGAACCCTAGGGGTTCGATGAGTCGGTCTCTGGGGTTCGGAGAAGCCTCTGCCGCGGAGGCCAGAATAAAGTAATACCGTAATTGGTTGTGAGTTCATGCACTTTGTTGGTTTTGTTCTTTGAGCAAGGTGATGTTCATGCACGGCTCATTTTGTGCACCAATAAAAAACCATATACCTATGTCTTGAATTTGGAAAAAAAATCATATTTTATTTATCACTAAAGAAGGGTTCGGTGAATGTGCATATGAAACTGGTGGGTTCGGTACCTCAAAAAAGGTTAAGAACCACTGCACTAGAGATTGGACTGACTGAGGTCTTTGTTGCAAATGCATCAAAGTTCAACTTCTCCCTCTGCCCCATCCTGTCGCCCTCCCTCTTTCACAGGTGGTTTTACTGAGCTCAATCTCTAACAATCCATCTGCATACAAATCTCCATTTTCAACCTGTTTCTAGGAAACCTGACCTATTACTACAGATGGTGCTGGGAATGGTTCCTAGGATACAGACTCTCGGATGGGATTTTGGAGTTGTATGACCCACTGGCCAGTTGGTATCGAGAACTCCATCACTGGTGGTGAGGAGAAGTGCTAATGGCCCCTGACATGCTCTAGCAGTGCAACTGTTAGAATTTTACCAGGGGCGAACTTGGGATGGAATACTGGTGGAGGAACATACTGGTGGGAGTCGTCTCACAGACCTTTAGAGGCTCAGAGGAAGTAGTAAATATAAAGACTGTGGAACTAGACGATTGTTGCTGGCAGCTGTCAGTGCCTTGGAAAACGACAATGAAAGGCTGAGAGGGTGATTAATCACCAATTTTAAGGCAAAGTGTGAAAGTCAGAGGACCTCCTTGCCATCAGGTGAAGAGACTGTCTTGAAGCTGGAGGGCAGAAAAAACTAACATTGGCCCAGGAATTAATTATAAGGGCAGCAGATTTCCAGAGAAAATGGAATTCTCAACAGGGCAAGTTGGGTATGCTTGGTCAATCAGGGCTTTGATTGGGAAGGAGTGGCGCCCTTACATTTGGGACAGGGACACCTGGGTTGATGCACTTAAGTGCTTTGCAACCCCAGGTCACACTGAGCCTCTGAGGCAGAGGCGTGTCCTTTGTCTTCCCCATGCTTGAAGATGGTTCAGAGGCTTCTAACTTGCAAGGTGCCAGGCGTTGGGTGATGCCCCGACCCCCTGACCTCAGGGTCTACCCCCCCCCCCCCTTTCTGGCAACCCACTGTAATCTGCCTATTAAGTCGCTTCAGGACTTTGTGCACACAAGCAGGAGTCAGGAGTTTAACTCTGTTTCTCTCCTGCATCATCGAAGGGTCTCTCTCTCTCTCTAGTCTCTGCTGCCCAACCTTCCATGTTGTCATGAAGGAATTTTTCCAAAACATATATTACCACGTCTCTGCCCTGCTAACTCCTCCTTGCCACCTCCGGGGAAAGCCTACCCTTTGTGCCCGCTGTGGCTTCATCCTTCATCCCCTTTGCTATGGAGTCTTCTCTTTGCGCTTGCCATGAATGTTCCCACACTGCGGCCTTTGTTTTTGCGGTTTCTTTTGCTTGAAAGCTCCCTCCCCTTTCTCACTTCACAAGGCACTTCCCTGTCCCCATTCAGGGGCTATGGATCACCTGTGGAAGACATTGTGTTCTCCCAGCTCCCCTCTTCAGGGCGGCACCTCTCTCCTCAGCTAGGGAGCATCCTGGCTTCTTTCCTCCATGGGCATTGTCCTCGGCTACAGAGGGCCACCTTGCCTAAGGTTATGCCCACGCTGGGGCCAGTCCACGGACAATGCTAATTGAAAAGGAGAGAAAGGCCTGGATCTCTTGCCTCAATTTGGGACAACTCTGAACTTCCTTCCCTCTTCAGAGCTGCTTGATTGGCTGAGGTATCCATTGCAGCCACATTGCTGGTCAATCCTAGCATCCTCACCTAATGTAGATGTGTCCCTCCATAGCACCTCTTACCAATACAGTACTCCCAATAAACCTCGTGCAACTCTGTTTCAAGTCTATTTCCAGAGAACCCCGTCTTAAAGTAAAACATCTCCTAAAGTGTTTAACAGAAAATACTTCTTAAAGTCTTCTTAAATCCTCTTTCTCTGGACTCCCTCAGAACTGTGCATATCCATCTGATACTGTGTTTTTTACTTTTCTGTTGCTGTGTAACACCCCCCCCCCCCAAATTAGTTCCTTCAAATAATTATTGCTTTGTCTCTCATGATTTTATGGGCTGACTGGCCTCACTCAGTTGAGCAGTTCTGCTCCGTCTGGTGTGGTATAGTTCGTTTGTGTGGTAGTACTCAGCGTGGATCCCTGCTGTGACTGAGCCAGGGCCGCTGTCGGCATGACCTCTGCTCATTCAGTAGTCTAGTTTTGGCTTCCTTACAGTATGGCAGCTGGGTTTCAAGAGGGAAGAGTGGAAATGGCCATTTCCCTTAAGACTTGGGCTTAGGAAGTTGAGGACCTTACTTCTATTACAGTCTATTGGTCAAAGCAAGTCACAGGGCTTGCCAGATTCAAGGGGAGGGCAAATAGGATCCACCTGTTGATGAGATGAGTGCTGTTTGTGTCTAGGGAAAAGAGAGAGCGGTTGATGACCACATTTGGAAACTATCCACTGCAGCATATAATGGTTATTATGCTAGAAGTTCCTCAAGGGCAGGGATTCAGCTGAATATCCAGTTCCCCTAACCCAGGCACTTCCAAGAGCTGTCAGAGATTATTTTGTGAGAGTGGGCTCCAACTCCAGTATTCCTCATGCTGTGTTTGGTCCCCATAAAGCCTGGGGCGGGGGTAGAGAAATAGTAGGGCCAAACCCCAGGCTGTCAGCTGCCTCTTTATTTTCCAGGATAGCTGATCCAAATGCTGTCTGGGAGTCTATTTCTGGGCACAGACTGTGCCCCCTGGGGCATGATTGGGGCACATTTTATTCAGCCACATGGTTGTACAGGGCCTGGGATCCAAACACAGACTTAATAATTAAAGCCGGTCTCTCCTCTCTCTTGTCATTGTACGTTTAGAGCATGTGGAAGTCATTAGTGTGTTTGTCAAATATTTCTGGCTATGCACCTGCTGAACACATGGAAGGATTGTACTTCTTGGCCCTCTTGTGGTTGGGTAAAACCTGGTGATTAATTCTGGCCAATGAGTTGTGAGTGGAAGTGACTCATGCCATGTCTGGGCATAGAATTGCTGTGAAGCCCTCTCTGGAGCTCTCTTCCCCTCTGCCTTGGTGGCTGGAAATGTTGGAAATGTGTCTGCTCCATCCGTTTAGTTAGGAGACATGGAGCAGAGCCCCAATCAACCCATAATGTGCAAGTGGCACGAGTAAGAAATAATTGATTAAAGCCACTAAGATTAAGGGATTGTTTATCATGATACTATGACCTTGTATCCTGGCACACCTTAGCATTCAGGCGGATCTGGAGTCAGGTGGGAACAGGGCTCTTGGGAAAGAACTCACCTTCAAGGGAGGAGGAATAGATGTTGCAGTGAGAATCCTACACACAGGCCACCTAACATAAGGAACTAATACACGAGTACACGTTAGAGTTATAAAAACTTAATGTTGGCCTGACCTGTGGTGGCACAGTGGATCAAGCATCGACCTGGAATGCTGAGGTCACCGGTTCAAAACCCTGGGCTTGCCTGGCCAAGGCACATATGGGAGTTGATGCTTCCTGCTCCTCCCCCTTCTCTCTCTGTCTCTCTGTCTCTCTCTGTCTCTCTGTCTCTCTTCTCTAAAAGGAATAAATAAATAAAAATAATTTAAAAAACAAAACAAAACAAAACTTAATGTTAAAGCTGGATGGAATATTTAGGAAGCACTTTTTTTAATTCAGGAAGCATTTTAAAGATCTCTACCCTTTCCTCCTATATGAAATTGCTTTTCTCCCTTCCCCCACATTCACTACTAGGGATTTGAATAGTTGTCTTAAAGGCAGAGTGATTTCAATGCCCAGACATTTGCAAATGGGATTTTTTTCCTTGATTTTTTTTTTTTTAAATTTTTATTTTTTATTCATTTTAGAGAGGAGACACAGAGAGAGAGACAGAGAGAGAGAGAGAGAGAGAGAGAGAGAGAGAGAGAGAGGAGGAGCTGGAAGCGTCAACTCCCATATGTGCCTTGACCAGGCCAGTGCAGGGTTTTGAACCGGCGACCTCAGTGTTCCCAGGTCGACGCTTTATCCACTGCGCCACCACAGGTCAGGCTCCTTGGTTTTCTTTATTCTAGTTCAGCGCCTCTCTAGCTTTAGTGTGCCCAAAAATTCCTGTTCACGTCTGTATAAACGAACCCATGGATACTGACCTGTAAGAGTGGTTGAAGGGTTTTTCAAGGGCCTTTTTGACTACACACAATTCTCATCTTCTGCACAGACTTCAAAATCCAACTCCTCTGTAAAATGAGATTCCATTGTTTAAAACCAAAAAAAACTTGCAAATTTCATGAGGTGCTTGGAGCACAAGATGTCAGCAGCAGCTGCTCTGAGCCCATTATCCTCCCATCACCCAGGTCCTGTTGATTTTACACCCATCGTCTACTAGAGCCTTCATTGTCTCTGGCCTGGATTCCTGTGAGGGGCTCCTCATTTGCCTTTTTCCTTCTCCTCTTGCTATTTCCAATCCATTGTCTCCCTCACAGTCAAGGTGATCTTTTCCAAGTACCCATCTGGTCACGCTACTTCCTTCTTCACAGGCCTCCTATTGGTCTTACTAGGAAGACCAACATCTTTAATGGGGTCTAAAGGCCCACAAGGCGTGGCCCCTGCCTCCCTCTCCAGCCTTATTTCAGGGCACTCTCCCTGTTGGCCTCTGTGATCCCTCCATGCCCGCCTTTCATTTCCACCAACACTTTCAGGTCCCTCTCTCCCCATCACAGAGCCTTGGCACCTGTTATACCATCTGCTTGGAATGTTCTTCCCCCACCTTTTCTTTTTCTGCCTGGTTGATTCCTACTCATGCTTTAGATGCCAGTTCAACTGTTATGTCCTCAGAGAAGCATTTAAGCCAACTTATTTTTCATTTGTTCTCATAATATAGTTCTCTTTCCTTCAGCATACTTATGTCAGTTTGTAATTATACACTAATTTATTTGATTATCTGATAGGAGCTTGTTTCTTCTGGTAGAGCGTAAATTCTAGGGGAGTGGGGTCAATGGCATCCTTGTTATTCTTGTATTCCCAGCACGTGCAATACAGCTGTGCTGCATGCATGATTGAACGGTGCCAACGGTGGTTCAGGGACAGCTGTAGTGGCGGTGGCCCTGGTGTCAGTGATGGTGCATCCATTTCTGTGTCTTTGGGCTATTATTTGCTCTAATTCTCACGTCTGGCTATGTGGCCTGGGAAGTAAGAATTACCTCCAGATGCAAAAAACATGAGCGGCCGAGTCAGGTCCTGCATCCATCCTCTAGACTCCAGATGTGGAGTTCTTTCACACACGTGATATTATCTATTACCCTTCACTCGGACAAAACAGGAGTTGCCTCCTGAAGTCTCCAGTATGGTAATTTGTGGGACAGAGATGGCACCGTAGCATGTTTTACAAACAGTCTTCCTACATCTCTTCTTATTTTCATATCTCTCTTTCTTCTTCCTTTTATTTTGCTTCAAAGACCACTTTTATAGGGAAATAAGGTAAGCATGGGTAAGACTTTTTGGAATGTTGATAAGAAGACAGAGAAACTGAGCAGAGCCTTGCCCAACCTGTAGGATCCATGTGTGATTTTAGGCTAAAAGCTCAGATTTTGGAAAATGTATTAATGTTGGATTACTGTTGAATGATCTGTTGAAGCTTTAGGCCCAATCACATCTCTGTGGGTGGAGGGTAAGGTTTCTCTTGGAAGGGACTGATATTCCTAATTTTAATCATCCTGGCAGGAAGTTGGTCCTGGAATGGAAATGGGAAGCTATGAGTTAGCAGTTAGCTTTAAGGGAAATTCTCTTCCTCTCTCTGGAGCTGTGGGTCAGCTTGTCCTGGGTTCTAAAGCATGGAGGTAATGAGAACATTATAGTAGTTAAGGTAAGGCCAGCTGCTATAACAGACAAATCTGTAACCACTCAATATCTTGATAGAGTAAAAGTTTATTTCTTGCTTCCAAAATAGATGTTCCTGATCACTGGTGACCTTCTTCCAAGTGGCAATTAAGGGACTCAGGCCCATTCTATTTTGTGGTTCCCCTATATTTAATACGTGACTCCCAAGGTCATCATAAAAATAGAAAAACTAATTGGGGTCAGATCTTGGCATAACTTGAACAGGAAAGTTCAGACCCTGTTCCAGAAAGAAATAGCTTATTCACCAAAGGAGCTACACGAACTGTTAATATATATCAGTAGGAACCAGGGGAATACACACAGAGGTGGATCCCGAAGGTTTTGGCCAGGGATAGAAGGTGGGAATGTAAGTCTAGATTAGGGAGTGTTTATTGATATGTGAATACTGTCCTTGAACCCAGGATTTAATATCTGGCAAAACCACTTGGAGCCAAGGCTAATAAATCTGACTAGATGCTGTTGGGATATTTCCACGAAGTCTGGATATGATGGTGGCCTGCAGTGAACTACGGGAGATGCTGGAATTGCCTTGGGAAAGTATTGAGGAAGTGGTCAGAGGACTTAGAGATGTGACAAGAGACCTAGGAACCAGCTCTGTTTTCTGAAAAGGCTGAAAGGGCACTCCCTCCACTAAAGCAATAAGGAATGTCGCAGTCGAGGGTAGACAGCATCACTGAGCAGCTCAGTGGAGGAGAGGATTGATGTCCCAATGACAATGGGGAAGACAGAATTTTGGAATGGCAGAGGCCAGGTGCTAGCAGGTAACTGACAGAAGAAAGGGGGACTTGTTTACCACAGTAAGCAGCATAGCTGGAATGGCGGTTAAGGGCCTGGACCCACAGGGATCTTGCTGACAGCTAATACACCATGTTCCCAGCCTCTAGCTATTTGGGTAGACAACAAAGGTGTTACTTGACTTAGGTAACAACAACAAAAAGAAAAGACAAACAAAAAAACAAAAAAATAATCAAGAGTGGGTGAGCAAAAGGTTTATACAACCTCTACAATAGAAAATAATGAATATTTACCCACTTCTCAGAGCTGAGCCATTCTTCAGGCCAAGAGCCCATTGATAGAAAGAAGGCCCGATCCCCTTGAGGAAGGGACCTGTAATGTCACTTGAAGTATATACAATAAACACTTCCTCATGCTTACCTCCAAGGGACCTGTGGCTGTTTTTCAGAGTAACACTGGGGGGAAGTAGCAACTCTTTGGAAGGCCATTGGATTTAGGGCTTGAACTGGCAACCTAAATGGTACAATGGCCCCCATATGGGAGTTGGGGCAGATCAAGAGCCCTGACTGAATTGTCTCTCACAGTAGGTCTGGTGGACCCACATGCTGACTTTTTGTTTATTTTCTTGGTTTCTGAGTATGTATTTAAAATAGATACACTTAGTTGCCCAAATCTTTACACTGATTCTCTGACCATTATGGTAAGAAACCCAAGAGTTATGTAATCTAAAATAATTCCATGGTGGCATTATAGAAATTAGCATTGTCATAAGAACTTAAAAAGAATTCAAGGTTGATTTTCCCCATCAATGCCCAGTCAGTTCATTGATATGGTCCCTGCAAAATCAGCTTGGTCAAGGATGAGGGCTACCATCACAAGCGGGAGCCGCAGTTGTAGCTGCTGTGTGGGGTTATGGCATCTCTACTAGAACAGATCAACACAGCCTCCAGCACTTCAGATGCAGTATTTGATCTTTCCAACTCACATCAGGAAAAAGGATTAGAAGTAGTTTGTATTCACAGGGGAAGGATGGCAATATATATTCACTGTCTTGCCCCAAGGCTGTGTTAATTTTCTTGCTTTCTGTCACAATGTAGTCTAAAAGGACCTCAGTTGTCTTGACATTTCAAAAACATGATGATCCACTCTATTGGTGACATTATCCTCACTGAGCCCAGTGAACAGAAAATGGCATGGATTCTGGATAGCCTCGTAAGAGACGCACCTGTCAGGAGGTGGGAGCTAAGCCCTACAAAGATGTAAGGTCTGATATGTTGGTAAAGCTTTTAGAAGTTACTCCTTTAGTACTATTAGAGATCAACTTAAGAATTCAATACAAGTTTTTGTTCGTTTGTTTGTTTGCTTTTTTGTTTCTCTTTTTTTTTCCTGTTCAAAATAATCACTTGTACAAATATCAAATGTGCTCAGGAAGAAGAAAATTAAAAACATTGCTTTGTGATTACAAGCCATCATATTAAATATTATTTTGGGGAGGCTTTTCTAAACAGGGAGCTTCATACTTACTGGTACCTTTCTGGTTGTATTTATGGTTAAGGGGAAAACAAAATATTACACGTGTAAGTGATATTTTTAGTTCAGTGAAAAAAAGTACGAATACTTATTTTTAAGGGAATATTTAGGAATGGAGGGAATACCTATAAATAAATGGCCTAATTTAAGAGAATAGTTAAAAATGTTAATAAATGACTGAATATAGATGATGCAAATATTCCCAGTACTACGACAATATCTGGAATATAGTTAGTATTCCATAATTATCTTTTATTTATTTATTTTTTTTTACAGGGACAGAGAGAGAATCAGAGAGAGGGATAGACAGACAGGAACGGAGA
Organism: Rhynchonycteris naso; assembly: GCA_037038555.1. Classification (NCBI taxonomy): domain Eukaryota; kingdom Metazoa; phylum Chordata; class Mammalia; order Chiroptera; family Emballonuridae; genus Rhynchonycteris; species Rhynchonycteris naso. The sequence goes on along the minus strand of CM072997.1, from coordinate 208,793,176 downwards.
GAGGTGAGAAGCATCAATCATTAGTTTTTTTTTGTTTTTTTTTTTAAACTCTGGTGTGAAGTTGTAAGTTTCTTTATTTTTATTTATTTTTTACAGGGACAGAGAGAGTCATAGAGAGGAATAGACAGGGACAGACAGGAACAGAGAGAGGTGAGAAGCATCAATTATTAGTTTTTCATTGCCATTGCGACACTATAGTTGTTCATTGATTGCTTTCTCACACGTACCTTGACTGCGGGCCTTCAGCAGACCGAGCAACCCCTTGCTGGAGCCAGCGACCTTGGGTCCAAGCTGGTGAGCTTTTGCTCAAGCCAGATGGGCCCGCGCTCAAGCTGGTGAGCTAGGGGTCTCGAACCTGGGTCTTCCGCATCCCAGTCTGATGCTCTCTATCCACTGCGCCACCGCCTGGTCAGGCCAATCATTAGTTTTTCGTTGTCTTTGCGACACCTTAGTTGTTCATTGATTGCTTTCTCACATGTGCCTTGACCGCGGGCCTTCAGCAGATGGAGCAACCCCTTGCTGGAGCCAGCGACCTTGGGTCCAAGCTGGCGAGATTTTGCTCAAGCCAGATGGGCCCGTGTTCAAGCTGGTGACCTCGGGGTCTCGAACCTGGGTCCTCCGCATCCCAGTCCAACGCTCTATCCGCTGCGCCACTGCCTGGTCAGGCATTAGTATTCCATAATTAAAGAAAAAAGAAGAAGTTGTTTCTTGAATCTCCTACCGCTAAGAAAAAGGCAAAGTGCATGGCGGGCCTCTGAAGTCTTTTTTCTTTTTAGTGACAGAGACAGCAAGAAAGACAGGGACAGGCAGCAGACAGGAAGGGAGAGAGATGAGAAGCATCAATTCTTTGTTGTGGCACCTTAGTTGTTAATTGATTGCTTTCTCATATATGCCTTGACCAGGGGGCTACAGCAGAGCGAGTGACCCCTTGCTCAAGCCAGAGACCTTGGGCTTCAAGCTAACAACCTTTGGGCTTAAGCAAGCGACCATGAGGTCATACCTATGATCCCACACTCAAGCCAGAGATCCCATGCTCAAGCTGGTGAGCCTGCACTCAAATCGGCAACCTCAGGGTTTTGAACCTGGATCCTCTGTGTCCCAGTCTGATGCTCTATCCACTGCACCACCACTTGGTCAGGCTGAAATTTTGAGGCAGTGCCTACTGTACTTGGAAATAATGTTCTAATCCATTTTTGGAGCGGTTCAGGAGGTTGCCAGTTCTGAATGAATCCTACATTAAATGAGGGTTCAGCAGCATGTCTGGGCTGCATATCTGCCCTATTCCTTGGGCCATATGTGCTGGTAACTACAATAGTGCTAGAGGTATGTATCTTAGAGTCTAGATAGCCCTATCAGGAGAATCCTAGGATTAGAGTTAAGGAGCAAGGCCATGCCTTGTGTAGCAGAGAACTACTCAATGCACGAAACCAGTTCCTGGAGTGTTACTGGGCCCTCGCAGAAACTGAACACCTGACCATGAGCCATCAAGTGACTCTATGACCAGTGCTACCCATCATAAGCTAAGTATTACCAGATCTAAGTCATAAGATTAGGTAGATACCTCGGCAGTCCATTGTATAGTGGAAATGGTACATTTGAATCAGATCTGAACAGGTCAAGACAGGTGGCTTGGCCTCCCATGTCATCTATTTTTGTGGAACAAATAGCTTCCTCTCAGCTCATGTCTATCCCCAGGTGGGAAGATTTCCATGAGAGGGAAAAATCCTGGGTTGGTTCACAGGTGGGTCAACTCAATATGTTGGTGACCCTAAAGGACAGTGTTGAGAAAAAAATCTTTCACTAGGTAGAACTTCAAGCACTGCAGTTTGGTTGTCAACTTTTTATAGAGGGTGATGTGGTATGAAGGAAGCATATACAGAGACTATTAGGCAGATGCTTGGGTGAATTGCTTGGCTAATTGGCCAAGGGCTGGAAGTAGCGAGACTGAATGATCAGAGTAAGTCTGGCGATAAGGGGTGTGGATGGCCCTGTGGGAATGTTCACAAAGTTTTTGGATTTTTGTATCTCACATTAATGCTCACTAGAGAGCATCCAGTGGAGCTAAGGCACTAGACAACTAGGGGACAGAAGGACCCTAAAGGGTACCGTACTTGTATTATTGTTTGCAGGAAGTGCTCTTGGCTCTGGTCAATGCAGTGGGAGGCAGCTCTGGCTGGTGGGTGGGTGAATTGGTGTCAACCCAGTGGTTAGTAGAAATGCTTCTTTTAAATGGTCACTCTCAGGACCCCATGTTCACTCTACTTAGAGCACACTGGAGTATTTATAACAGGCTTCTTGCTGATGCATCTCACCTGTGTGCTATTTTCCAAACACTACCATATTGTCCCAAATCTCTGTAAATTAGGTAATTTACACTTTGAAAAACCCAACAAACCATTGAATGTTTTTGACATCCACTGGTTGTCAGCCAGCCTCTGTCCTCAGCCAGACACATGTGCATGAGGGTTCCATGTAAAAAGTACCATGGTGGCAGGGATGGAGGCCAAGCATAAGTCCAAAAACATGGACTCCCTCTCGCCAATGCTCGTTCAGCTAATGTAGCTGCTATATGTATCACCTGTTAGTAGTACAGGCCAATATGGAATATTTAGTATGATTCTGATCCCTGTAGAGAATGACCAACAACTTGATAGCAAGTCCTCTTGCAAGGCACAGCAATTTGTCCCTACTGAGAATGACAAATACTCTGAATACAAGTTTGTCTTCCCTGTCTGCAATTTCTATTCCAGTACCACTATCCAAAGGCTTACTGAGTATTTGATTTAGTACTGACATGGGTTTTCACATAATGTTGTCTCAGACTAAGGGATCTACTCTATAGCAAAGGAGGTATGAGAATGGACTCATCACATTGAGATTCATTGGTCCTATTATATATCATATCACTTGGAAGCTGCCAGCCTGATAGAATGTTGATGACCCCTTAAAAAGTCGGCAAGCTGGCAGCTTGAGAAATGGTACTCTGCAAGGTTAGAATTCTGTTCTCCAGGATGCACTATATACATTACACTAATGGCCATTAAGTGGCGTTGTGTTGCAATAGCTAGAATATATGAATATGAGAACCAATGGGTGAAAGAGAGATTGAGCTCTCTCATCATCCCTTCCAGAGACCAAGTTGGGGAAATTTGTGCTTTCTGTCTTGGAATCTTGAGGCTCTGTGGGACTTGGGGTCCTGGTCTGTAGGGGTTGAGATACTTCCACCAGTGGAAGCAGTATGGATTCCATTGGCAAAGATACTCAGCTAGTTGTCTTGGAGTCTTCATGCTAGTAGACCAGTACACAAAGGAAGGAGCTAAAGTTGCTGTCATATAACAAATAAGTCTAGAGCATTTCTACTGCCCTGTGAACTTTCCTCATTCCTTACTTTACTTGTGCTCCCTGAGACCATACACCCAAGTCCATGTTTCATGGTGCTTTTGGGGGGAACAGAATGAGACAGTAGGGTTGTAAATATTTTCCTATGTGCAATAAAGTTTATTGAAGGGTTTTAAGCAAGGGTGGTACATGATCAGATTTGGATTTTAGGGAGATGACTGGTGGCTATGTGGAGAATGAATTGGAGGGGCCAGAGTAGACTTGGGGAGTCTAATTAAGAGGCAATTACAATAGACCAAACAAGAGATGGTGGTGGTCTGAACTCATATGATGGTGGTGGTAGAGAGGGAGAGAAGAGCAGATGGACTTGAGATACCGAGGGAGCAGAGTTGGTAAGAAAAGAGTTCCCTTTATCTGTTTCACATCAGTTTGTTCAGACTTGCCTTAGTGCATGCACACATTTGTTCATTTGTCTGCGTGCTCACTGTCCTCGCTAATGCCAGTCAGTGGCTTTCAGACGAGCCCTGCTTTGATCTCTTGTTGGCAGCTATCTTCTGGGAGGAAAGGATGAGTATGAGTGAAAGAGCTTTATTATTGAATATTACAGCAATGTGGTGCTCCAGAACCCTGTGGTGGGACCTTTCTAGCTTGTCTTAACATAGGGAAGACTGTCTCTGAGTTCTAGTTCTGTTCAAGCCAATTGGAATGGCATCTTTGCCAAACTCTTGTGTTCCAAGGCTGTGGTAGTTAGCTGATTATCTCTGCAATGAGCAGGAGTCAGGATTAATTTGTGGGAACATGGAGGCAGCCCTTAAGATTCTCAGAAATTCTTGGGAGGGGAGATGCAAAGAAATAGTACATAATAAAATTTTTCAAAAGACTGGATTTTCTGTCATCAGTCAGTGGGGGCTTCAAGTTATCAAAGAATGTGACTATATTTATACCCAGGGCTATAAATGTGTGCTGGGCCAGGAGATGGGTGGGGCAGAGTCTGAGGAAGCCCAGGTTTCTGGCTTGGGTGACTTGTTGGTAGGATATTGAATTCAGTTCTGGATATACTGGGGAACATTCAGGTGGTAATGTTCAGCAGGCTGTTGAATACATTTGTATTTTTATTGTCTAAAACCCTGATCGGCAAACTGCGGCTCATGAGCCACATGCGGATCTTTGGCCCCTTGAGTGTGGCTCTTCCACAAAGTATCATGTGCAGGTGCCACCTCGATAAGAAATGTACCTACCTATATAGTTTAAGTTTAAAAAATTTGGCTCTCAAAAGAATTTTCAATCATTGTACTGTTGATAGTTGGTTCTGTTGACTAATGAGTTTGCTGACCACTGGTCTAAAATAATGCCCGGCATGTTAGGAACTCTAATATTTTTTCAACTATATTAGTTAAAAATTTCTCCCCCAATTCCTCCAGCAATACCCAGCCTCAGTGACAATTTAGGAGGGTAGTTATTACTTTTTGTTTGGAATAATTTATTCCCTAGGTGATGGACTAAGTTAGCTAAAGTCTAAGACCTCTCTCTGATGAGGTATGCTTTGGCAAGTGCATGTCTATAAAATACTTGACTCACTGAAGCCTTATTTGGATATTCAAGGTTATGAAGACCTAGAGAGGGAGATGTGTGGGAGAGGAAGACCCACACACATCTTAGGGCTCAGCTTTTCTGAATGAGGTGGTGATCACAGAACAAGATGAGGTGAAGAAGGCAACTTCCTCCTGGATCAGGGCCCACTGTAATTCCAAATGTAGTGATTATAACTACACGTTTTAGAGTTGAATAACTTGACTTCAAATTTTCACTCCACCGTTTCCTAGCTTTGCAACCTTGGGCAAGTTATTTAACCTCCAAACCTTATTTTCCACATTGGTAACATAGAGACATTTATGTTACTTACTTGTAGTGTTGCTGTGAGAATTAAACGTGATAAAAAACAATGTTTGGCACATATAAAAGATTCAATAAATGTTACTAATAATCATTCAACAATCAATAATACTAATAATTATTTTTACCTGTCTAGCAATATTATATGTTCCTTATACTCCTTCTACCTTATGAGTAAGGTGTCATTATTATGCTTCCCATTTTACAGACAGAAAGAGAAGCTTGAAGAGGCAAAATGACTTCACCCAGCCAAGAATTTGGTGAAGCTGAGCCAACTTGTCAAGTCTTCTGACCCCAATCCCATGCTTCCCATTACTCATTTCATAGGAGGCATAGGTATAGTGAATGGGCCCATCCATCCCCTCCCAGAAGCAATGTTAAAAGGTAAGACTTAAGGTCTAGGAGAGGACGTATTGGCCAACACAGCATGTGTGCGTGTGTGCATTTGTGTGTGCATGCGTGCATTTGTGTGTGTGTGTGTGTGTGTGTGTGTGTGTTGGGTGAGGGTAAAATGTCCATTCTAAAGCTCCAAGTCCCCAAGAATCCCCAGATCACAAAGGGCATATTTCTGTCCTATCCTTTCAATACCTTCTAAGCTCCCTACCTTTATTCATTCTTTGGAAAGCTCTATTCAAAGGGGGCAGAGTTCAAATGAAAGAGAACAACATTCTTTCTCCATGAGTCTGTCTCCCACTGTCCAACCTGAGTCAACCAAACAACCCAAGACCTGAGAGAAATCTGAGATCAGAATATTGGGATTTTAGTTTAGATTCTGTTACTTCATGATTCTGAATGGTTCCCTTTCTCTCTTTGGACCTCAGTTTCCCTATCAGCACCAGAGGGGAACTGCTTCAGCCTGACACTCCATAACTCAACGTTGCACCCACATTGCCACCTCTGGGGGGAGGAAGAAGGGATTATGGGGCAGTGGCATCAATCTCCTTCCTGAGATGGCTCCTCTGAGCTCTATATTTCTTGCCTATAGTGACCAGGGAATTTTCCCCTATTGATTGCTTTCTGTAATCGAGCTTAACAAATAGAACTTCCCTCAAATGATTCTTCCAACTAAACTGATAGAAAGCTAACCTTGTTATATTTATTGACAGAACATTGAAATAAATATTATAGGTCTAGAGGGAATGTTTCAGCTCATTGATTTTTTTAAGGAAATAATAAATGGAGCCTATTCCCTTTGGCATATTATGCTGGGAATAATCTGAAAAAATGCTTAGCTTGTTCAACACAGAGCTTAGAAACCCTCCTCCCACTCCCTGTGGAGCAGGGCCCCTTTGCATAAATCTGCTCTGGACCAGACAATCAATTTTCAATTTTAATTATTTTAAAAACTCGTTTATTATTTGCTTGTTCTGTGAGATGGGAGCTTTACTTTCTTAGGGAGTCTGCAGCCCAGAGTGGTCAGACCTCTGGCAGGGTCTGGATGCATGGAAATTTTTAGTTCTGTCCACTAGGGAGGTAAACTCACCATCCTCCTTCCAGGGTCCCTTGTTTGAGAATAGGGGTCAGAAAAATCTGCCAATTTTTGTAAATAAAGTTTTATTGGAAAACAGTTACATGCATTTGTTTACATGCTGTCTGTTGCTGATTTTCACTACAATTACAGAGTTGAGAAGTTGTGACAGAGACCAGACAGACCGCAAAGCCTAAAATATTTACCTAGTTCTTTACAGAAGTTTGCCCACCCCTGTTCTTGAGTCTTCACTCTCCTGCCCTTCTAAATGGAGACCAGTATGTTTTATTTACTCACTTGGGAGTCTCTCCTGAACTGAGTGGTCACCATAATAATATTAACCAATGCACCTCTATAGTGCTCTTCTAGGTCCCTGACACTACACTATTCGAAGGCTGTGATATCTACCTTCTATTTATCTATCTATCTATCTATCTATCTATCTATCTATCTATCTATCTATCTATCTATCATCTACTATCTATCTATCTATCAATCATCTCTCTATTTATCTCTATATCTATATCTTCATTTCATCCTTATGATGACTTGAGGAGAGAGAATAATTAACCCTATTTTAAAAATGAGAAAAATGCAACACAGAAACTTAAGGAACTCACCTAAGGTCACACAAGTAGAAAACCGCAAAGCAGCAGAGCTGGGATTTTAAGCCAGGCATACTGGCTTCAGAGATAGTGTCTGAGGTGATGGGTATTCAGAGAAGGTCTAGATCAATGTCCCTAAAGTACAGATGGGCAAACTGATGCCTGAAGGGAGGTCACGTTGTTGGGGATAAAGTTGGAAGTAGAATCCCAGCAGTTCCAGGGATGTGTCCTTTTGTTGCTATTGTTACATTGTTCTGATCGACTTCTGTTTATCAGAGCCAGGTAGCAGAATTCAAAGACCATAAGAGCAGAGCCCTGCATTACCCCCTCTACCCCTCAAAGTCTTGGAGGGTTATATTATTATCTACTGTATCACTTATTACTTCTTTCTCACATCATTGCTCCTTGTACTGTTCCATATTGGAGGAAGAACTTGGTACCTGGCTCAAGGGCTTCTTTTCCTGGACAATTTCAACATCCTTTCCTACCATCGTGATTGCTGAGTACCTAGAACACACGGCAGTCAGTGATTTGCATGGTCATTGGCCTTCCTTTGGGAAATAACTAAAACCACATTACAGACTCGTATATAATGTAAGGTTCAGACTACATATATGCCAATATTTTGCAATTAGAAATTATTCTTCTGGCTATCATCAATAAATCAACAAACAACAAGTGCTGGCGAGGATGTGGAGAAAAGGAACCTTATGCACCATTGGTGTGAATGCAGACTGGTGAAGCCACTGTGGAAAACAATATGGAGATTCCTCAAAAAAATAAAAAATGGAACTGCCTTTTGACCCAGTGATTCCACTGCTTGGAGTATAACCTAAGAACCCTAAAATACTCATTTGAAAGAACATATGCACACTTATGTTCATTGCAGCATTATTTACAATAGCCAAGGTCTGGAAACAGCCCAATTGCCCATCAGTGGGTGAGTAGATAAAAAAAGCTGTGGTACTTTTACACAATGGAATACTAGGCAGCCATAAAAAGAAGGGAATCCTACCTTTTGTGACACAGTGGATGGATGTGGAGATCATAATGCTAGGTGAAATAAGCCAGTCGGAGAAAGACAAGTATCATATAATTTCACTCATATGCAGAATCTAATGAACAAAATGAATATAAAAGCAAAATAGAAACAAACTCATATGTAGAGAGTGGGTTGACATCTGTGTAGGGGAATGGGTTGGGTGAAGGAGGTAGAGTGTTAGAACAAAAAAAGGACAAAATAAACCTCATGGGCATGAACAACAGTGTAGTGATTGCTGGTGGGTCAGGTGAGCAGGGTATGGGTGGGATAAATGGTGATGAATGAAGACTTGACTTGGGGGAGTGTGAACATACAATACAGTGTACAGAGATGTGTTATAGAATTGGGCACCTGAAACCTGTATAATTACATTAACCAATGTTACCCCAATAAAATTCAATTAAAAAATTTAAAAAGTCATTCTTCGATTCTTGTCCTCCCGGGCTATTAGCATATCCTTGATCTGCCATTCAAAGCCAGATTGATTGGAGGAGTTTCTACCCCATCATTGTCTCCATGTACTTCCCTCTCATTCACTCTCAGCCCACTCTGAACTGGTGTCCATTCAGGGCCTGCCACGCAAACTTCCAAGAAGTCTCCTAATGATGCCCAAATTGTGAGGGCAGTACTTTCCAGCCGGTAACTTCAGGATCACTCTTGCCTTTAAAATGATTGGCCGCTCCCTTCTCCTTGAAATATTTCTCCCTAGCACCACTGCCCCTTCCCTGACCCTTCCCTGGCTCTTCTCTGACATCTCCAGATGTTCTTTCTCAGAATCTTATTCTGCTTCCTCTTTGTCTGCCCTGTTAAATTTTAAGTTGCCTGGGGCTGGCTGCATGCTAGGTTCTCTTGTTGCACTCAGGGCCAGGCCACAGCTCTGACTCCCTATCACTAGCCTACCACTCATGATTTCCCCAAATCTCAACCAGCTGCCTAAATCTCTAAAATGTGTGTACCCTCAGACATCATCTGGAAGTCCCTCAGGTACTTCAAGATCAGTTGCCCAACACTACACTCATTGTTCCCTCTGTGCCTACTCCCCATAAATTACCAATACTGATGAATTACCTCTGTTGGAGCCCGGGGCTTTTGCTGTCTCATATCTTATTTAGAATGGGCTCTGTTGATTCTGGTTCTTAAATACCTCACATATATTCTATTTCACTTTCAATGCAACTGCCTTAGTTTATGTCTCTATTGCCTCTCACTGGATAATTAACTAGTTAATGCATTCAACAACTATTTATTGCATATTGCCATGTGCTTCTGGGGAAGCAGTGTCAAGCAAGACAGACACTGTCTTAGCTCTCATGGACTCGATTCCTAGTAGGGGGAGACCCTAGGTAGACAAGAAAGCACACATTCAAATAAAATAATTTCAGAGAATGTAGTCCTGTGAAGAAAATAAAATCAGGTGATGGAAATGAGAGTCACCAGAGGGTTAGGAAGGACTTTCTGAGGAGGTGACATTTGCACTGAGACCTGGATGACAAGAAGGAGTAGACATACCAAGATGTGTACATGTTCCAAGCAGGGAGAGACCCTGGGATGGGAATAAGCCTGGCTTGGTTCAAGGAACAAAAACAAAAACAAAATATAACAACACAAACAAACAAAGACCAATGTAGCAGGTGTGTGGTGAGTTTGGGTCACACTATCAGGACATGTATTTCAAGAGGTAGGTGAAGGTCACAGTGTACTGGGCCTTATAGACCATGGTATAAAATAGATTTTATTCTAAGAGTGATGCGAAGCCTTTGGGAGGGTTTTAAGCAAATGAGATCTGATCTATAATTTGGAAAGCTCCCTCTGGCTGCTGTGTTGAGAATGGGTTGTATGAGGTCAAGTGTGAAGGCAAGGAGATGGTTAGGAGGCCATTGCAACAGTGTGGCTAGGATGAGGGTGGTAGGAGTAGATGGGAAGAGAAACGGTGGAGTCAAGATTTATTTTGGAGGTACAGCCATCAGGCTTGCAAATGGATCAGATGTGGGGGGCAAGAGAAAGAGGAAATAAGATGGCCTGACCAGTGGTAATGTAGTAGACAGAGTGTTGGCCTGGAGGTTCTAGGTTCAAAACCCTGAGGTTGCCAGCTTGAGTGCAGGGTCACTGGCTTGAGTGAAGGATCACAGACATGATTCCAAGGTCACTGGCTTGAAGCCCAAGGTCTCTGGCTTGAGCCCCCAGGTCAAGGCATGTACAAGAAGTAATTAATGAACAACTAAAGTGAAGCAACTACAAGTTGATGCTTCTCACTCTCTCTTCTCCCTTTCTCTATCTCTCTCTCCCTTTCTGTCTCTCTTACTCAAAATCAATAAAAAAAGGAAACAAGGATGTCTAACTCCATTTCATCCTCATGCTCTGACAACACTGTCTCAGAAAGGGGCTGAGGGTCAAACTCATCTTGTCTGGGGGCAGTTGGTCTGGAGTTGAGCCAGCAGGTAGGTCCTTATTTTGAACTGAGTCATGGGGAGGTGCTTGAACCCAATCAGAGTTATTCCCATCCTCCCAACCCCTTTGGGCTTTGTCCTGAGAGAAATCAAGCTGAAGAGCCAGCAGCCCTCATTCCTGTTGCCCTGTCTTAGCCAGGCAAGTGGTGAGTAGTACTTGTCAAGTGACCTTGAAGGCTGACGAGTCCTGTGGTGCCCACTGGGCTATGGTTTACACCCCATGTGGCAGAATGAAAAGGCATGCCTCAACTTGCTCCTTTATGGGCTTCCAGAGCTGGGTGTCAGAATTCCCCTCTCTGGCTTGTTAGGAAGGATAGATTTGTGCCTCTAGAGGCTAAAAGAGTAAAAAGAAACTTGATTTTAGCTTCACAGAAGAAGGCAAGTTCTCCATGGCAGAAGGTGGGGATAAAGAAGAGGAGAATAGTTTTCTAGAATTTTCTTTTTAAAATATTTATTTATTGAGCCTGACCAGTGGTGGTAGAGTGGATAGAGCATTGACTCAGAATGCTGAGAGGTCCCCGGCTTGAAACCTCAAGGTCGTCTGCTTGAGCACAGGGTTGCGGCTTGAGTGTGGGATTATCTCCCATCTAAGCACTAATCAGGCACGACCCTGCTTAGCTTCCGAGATCAGACAAGATTGGTCATGTTCAGGGTGGTATGGCCATAGACTGAGTGTAGGATTATTGACATGATCCCAAGGTCACTGGCTTGTGCCCAAAAGTTGCTGAGTTGAGCCCAAGGTTGCTGGCTTGATCAAGGGAACAGTGGCACTCACTTGATCAAGGGGACAGTGGCTCTGCTTGAGCCTTCCCCCAACCCTGGTCAAGGCAGGTACCAGAAGCAATCAATGAACAACTAAAGTAAAGCAATTACAAGTTGATGCTTCTCACTCTCTCTCCTCCCCTTTCCTCTCCCTTCCTGTCTCTCTGTCTCTAAAATCAAGAAAATAAAACAATAAAAATTTTATAGATTGGTTGATTTTAGAGAAAGAGATAAGGAGAGAGAAGTTGTTCTACTTACTTATGCATCCATAGGTTATTTTTTGTATGTGCCCTGATCGGGTATTGAAACCATAACCTCAAGATATTGGCACGATGCTTTAACAAACTGGCTACCCTGCCAAGGCTAGAGTCTTCTAAATGTGCATTTCCTGACTATGATACTCTGGAAACTGACTTAGCGATGGGCATCTCTTCTGTAACTCTCCACGCAGTCATCTTTCTACCCCTAGTAACCAACTTTAGCAAACAGAGATCAAGAGTAGTAACATCTTCAGGGACCAGACAGGTAGTAAGTGAAGTGGGCATTGTGGGGACTGTGGAGAGTTTCTGTTCCACATGAATGGTGGGAGTCAGGATGAGGAGCAGCCCCTGCTCAGCTCCAGCAGGTTTTTAACAGGTAGGAAGTTAAACCTGGTGTTGTCAGAGCATCTGAGTTCTCAAGAGAAATCAGAAACCTGGAATTTTATATGAAATCTCCTGAATTTGAAATATGGGCAACTAAATCAATTTAAAAAATACCACTGTGTGTCAAACAATGCTGCAGGATGCATTTGGCCAGCGGGTGGCCAGTTTGTGATGCCTGATATAGAATCACAGAGGGACCTTAGGCATAGTTGCGTCTAACAATAGCCAGGTGCACCAACTAATGCTGAATGCAAATGCAAAATACAAAGCACAAGGAAACATCTACAATTTAATGTCCATGTGTTCCCAACCTACCAGGTCAACTTCACTGTTCACAGCTACAGAAATGGAAATGCTTGTGAGTTTTTATTTGAACTGAACACTGAACAATATCCAGTGTCTCTGTTAACATTGATTCATCAGTTGATGGTTGAACTCAAAGTATGTCATTCCTATTCTCATAGATATGCAAGTTCATTCATTCATTCATCCATTCACTCACTCAGCAAGCTTCCATGGTTAGCGTGTAAGACGCAACCCTGGCTCTGTGTCGGGTTAAACGTGACCTATCATACCAGTCAGGACAACGTAAGTGCTGTAAGAGTTATGAACAAAAAACTGCGGAATTGAAGCAAAACGATAATATTGATTGCCTTTAGAGCACCTGGGAAGGCTTCTGAGAGGAGGTGATATTTGACATAAGCCTTGAAGGATGGGTGAGTGGAGTGGAGAGGAAGTAGTTTTCAGTTGGGATTCTTGTATGTAAGCCACAGAGTTAGCTCCACATAACTAGTCACCAGGGGACTGGGTGACCAGGCCGGGAAAAGGTGGGAATTAAACAGGCTGTGGCAGCCCGGATTCAGGAACCAGGAAGCTGAGAACCTGATTCTCCATAAGAGCAGATGGGAGAGGACACGCTGCTCATGCCAAGCTGTTTCTGTAACTGTTGAAATTAACCTCAGAATGGCCCCTGGACTCTAGTGGCAACTGCTCAGGATTCAATGTCTTAGGAGGTAGTGACTGACTGGTGAACTTTAGGTCATGCCTCCTTCCAGTCCCTCAAAGAGTTAAAGGATATGACTTTTTTTACGTGCATAGTTCGTGATGAGCAGTGGGCAGTGGACCTGGAGAATTACTTTCTGCCATGACTCTGTGCAATGACAACTATTTCCAGCCTAATGAAGAGGGTGCCCCCCCCCCCCACCAAGTCTACAGACTGAACAGTTCTGTGATGGGCAGTGCAGGGCCTCAAGAGGACTCCAGGCTCTGCCAGGTGAGGAGATGTGTGGCAGAGACTGAGGTGGAGGCTGTACTGACCTCATTTCCACGGGAGTCCATCACTGTAGCTTCTGCCTCTGCTCCACAATCAAGCACAGGTTGCAACCAGCAGCGTGGTGACTTCTCTGTTCTGTTGGACACAGTGCTTGTTCTGGTCTCAGGCTTTAACCTCTTAGTCAACTGGAAAAATAAAGGCTTTGCCTGACTGGGTGGTGGCGCAGTGGATAGAGCGTCGTCCCGGGATGCTGAGGACCCAGGTTGAAACCCTGAGGTTGCCAGCTTGAGCTCAGGCTCATCTGACTTGAGCATGGGCTCATCCAGTTTGAGTGCAGACTCAGGAGCTTGAGTGCAGGCACGCAGGCTTGAGCATGGGATCATAGACGTGATTCTACGGTCGCTGGTTTGAGCCCAAGGTTGCTGGCTTGCGCAAGGGGTCATTGGCCTGGGTGGAGTCACCTGGATCAAGGCACATATGAGAAGCAATCAAAGAGCAACTAACATGCCGCAACTATAAGTTGATGCTTCTCATTTCTCTCCCTCCTGTCTCTCTCTCTCAAAAAAATAAATAAATAAATAAATAAAAATTAAAGGCTTATTTCCTAAAGATAAGCACCCTTTAGTTCAGTGATGGGCAATCTTTTGAACTTGGTATGTCAAAATTCACCAAAAAACCGAGCATCACTCGGGTGGTGTGTCACTTGGAGAAAAACGACCTAACCGGAAGTCCCAGAACTAGACGCTCTGTGCTGGAGTTCTGTTGTTTTGGCCTACAGACCTCCGGCACAGAGTGTCTACACTGCAGCAAATGTTTTCTCCTCGGCTACTGCACCTGGCTATGCAGGAGCCGAGGATAAAACATACTTCTCGGCATGCAGCCCCATACTTCTCTGGTGTCATTGAAAATGGCTACGTGTGTCAGTGCTGACACGCATGTCCTAGGTTCGCCATCATGGCTGCTTTAGTTCTACTTATAAAATGAATAAACAAAACTTAAAAGCATTTAATTAGTATGGAAGCAATCTAAATATATAATAATAAGGGATTGATTAAATAAATTTTGGTACATACAATAGAATCTGGCCAGATTGCAAAACAGCCTGGCTATTCCAAACCTATTAAATTTTACACACACACACACACACACACACACACACACACACACACACACACACACACACACACTACTGGAAAGATATGTTCCAAAATGCTAATGATTATTTCTGGATATTAGGATTCTGGGTGGCTTTTATTTTCTTCTTTTTGATCATCTTGTCTTTTCTGTAGTTTCTATAATAAAAAGAAAATACTTTTAAATTAGAAAACGATTTTCTTAGAAAAATAAGCTTTTGTCATTACTGTGAATAAGTTACCTTTCTGCTATCAATCGTGAGAATCAGCTGAACATTTACCAAATGACACAGGTCCTAACAAAGTCAGAAATGTCCCCAAATTGCCTTTTTCTTGTTTCTACCAGGGATAGTCATCTGCATGGCAGTCTTTTTTCGGGGGTAAGGAAATGGGGTCAAGATTCCTTCAGTCCAAAGCCCGTATCTCTGCCTTGCTCAATGATTTTATTTTGCCCATGAGATTTAGGACACTTTTACCATAATATTTATGCACTTTTATGGCTTTAAATATAACACTAACTCCTAATAATCAATATTGATTTAACTATAATATCTTATTTATAGACACAGCCCTCTGGTTTGCATATGGACTCAAACTGTAATGCCACAGAAATAAGCCATCACTCCTCTGTGCCTGGGCCAGCGACGGAGGAACTGTCAGCCTGATGAATGGCTCTGAGGCCAACAGAGAGCTGGGGCTTTTCCTGATGCCCATGTCCCCCTCAATCCCTCCAAAGTGGCTGCTCCCTACCCGCTCGAGCCACCCTGGACCTGAGGACGCCTGTTGTTACGGAACATTAATTGTCAGTCTTCAGGAGATGAGTATGCTAACTGACTTCACTGAGGGCAGTTACAACCAGTTCTAGGTGGAAATGCTAAGACAAAGAGGACCTTGAGTGAAAGAGAAATAGACAAAGTATGAAGAGAATGTGTTGGCAGCACCACTGGCTGCTGCCCGTTGCAGGGGCAGGAGGTTGGCCTGGCAGCCACGGCTCAGTGTGACAGAGGTTTATGAGCAAGGCTAGACGTAGCCAGAACTTACATCCTGGAAAAGAGAAGACTTAGAGAGACTGGTGAGGTTTGCCTGAGCCTAAGAGGTGAAGGCGATGACCAACTCTTATTTAACAAAGGGGCTGTGCCTCCCAGCAACCAGAACACAATGTCCATTGCTGAGATCACTCTCCTCTCTCTTTTGAGAGTCCTGGAAATCTCCATCAGTATTTGATGAGTATGGTGGAGATTTATTATTGATCCTCTCCAAGCTCTGAACACATACCTACCCCACAACATTCATTTGCCCTCCTGCTGAAAATCGCTCTATATTCCACAGGTGAGTCTATGACCAGGCCTTTCCAATGAAAGCATCTCTTGCCCCTGATTGTAAATTGGTTCAGGATTTTTGGAAGAGCTACCAGAAGAGCCTGTTTCTCTTTCAATGGACTTGAAACCAGGAGGATGTAGTGGCTGGAGCTGTTGCAGTCATCTCGTCATCATGTGGAGCTCGAGAAAAAAGCCAACGTCAAGGAGTGAGCTGAGAGATACCTTGCAAGAGAGGCCTACTATTTCCTCCATGCATGCAACCTTTCTTGGGAGAGGGAACTCTCCTTCCCTCTTCCATTCAGGAAGAGGCAGCATGTGACCTTTATTATTATTATTATTATTTTACTAAGTGGAAGGCGAAGATGCAGAGACAAACACCCACTTGTGCCCCTACTGGGATCCACCCGGCAAGCCCCCTACCAAGCGATGCTCTGCCTGTCTGGACTGCTGCTCTGTTGCTTGGCAACTGAGTCATTTTAGCACCTGAGGTGAGGCCCTGGAGTCATCCTCAATGCCCAGGGTCATGAGCCATGGCTGCAGAAAGGGAAGAGAGAGAGAGAGAGAGAGAGAGAGAGAGAGAGAGAGAGAGAGAGAGAGAAGAGATAAAGAGGGGGAAAGGGGTGGAGAAGCAGATGGTCATTTCTTCTCTGTGCCCTGACCGGGAATCAAACCCAGGACTTCCACTCACTGGGCTGATGCTCTATCGCTGAGCTAACTGGCCAGGATGTGACCTTTATTCTGATTGCAAATAATTTATCAGGGTCCTGGTGCACGTCCTGGTGTTTCCCTCTCCTTCTACTTGCCCCCTCCCAGCCCCACCAGCAACTGTCAGTGCCTCCTGAAACTCCTGGGTGTCAGAAGTGCCACAGTGAGAGTCTGAGTCTTCTCAAGTCATTTGCTTTCCCTGAGCTGGCCCCCATCACCCAGTCCAGGGGGTAGCCAGAGGCAGCAAGGCACTCCTGAGCCTTGCTTTTTTCTCCTCGGTACTTGGAGCTGAGACTTAGGGACTAAATCGGTAAGATGGTAGTGGCACTAGACCTGGAAAGTCATGTAGAATTGGCACCCGTGGTGGATGTTCCAGCTTCCCACTTGCTCTTGGGATACACTCCATACAGAGAAAGTATTAAATGGCAGCTGTTATTGTTCTGCAATTTGGGGGCGATTTTCCCATATTATTAGGGTGAGGCAATCCCTTTCCTCATTCAGAGTCCAAGAAGGGCTCTTTGCCCGAGTCCAGGGCAGGCAGGAGGGCATTCTCTCAAAATGGTGGAAACAGCCCATGACCTGCTGTTCCAGGTGGGTACTAGACAAACCCACTGTCCCAGGTTTTAGGCAGCGCACATGAGGCTCACAGGTATAGTGGCTGGGAGCTGGGCCCATGGGGGAACTGGAGCTATGAAGCTCAGCCTGGAGAAGATCCATGCAGGGGGCTCTGTTGTTCTTTTAGCCCACTGAAAGGCTGTCATGGGCAGAGGGAGTGGGCATCCTTTTGCAGCCCCGGTGAGGACGGAGGGACTCACAGAGGGTGCCCTGCCAGGAGGCAGGCGCTGATGCTTGCAACTGGCTGACCATCCAAAGGTCCAAAGGTTGATGAGCAGGGCTCTCTGCCCACAGTTTCCTTCTTACTTCACACTGGAGATTCTCAACTCTGGCTGAACACCAGGATCACACTGCAGCTTTCTGAAAACACTACTTCCTGAGTCCCACCCATGAAAACACTGCTGACCCAGTAGGCCATAGGAGGGGCGGACACAATCCCCAGACACTGCCCTCCAGTCCCCCCTTTCCCTTGAGTTATTGGAGTATGTTTTTCCTTGTTAAAACCTAAGGACCCACAAATTAGAGATACCTAGAAATTCTGTGCCCCAGTGTGGGGGCCTTAGTCTCTTCTGGGGGGTGGCATCACACCAGCTGAAGATTGGCACACATAGCCTTGACTCTGACTTCAATTCCTTTGTGGCCCTGGCCGTGTCAGCCAGGCATGGCCGGTGAAGAAGAGGTCCATTGGCATATCCATGAGTGGCATTTCTTGGTGGCCCAGATTCTTAGCACAGGGGGACATTCATACCCCTCCCCTCAACCCAGGGGGCACCGAGAAGCTCAGGGGTGCCTTGCTGCCTCTGGCTACCCCCTGGACTGGGTGATGGGGGCCAGCTCAGGGAAAGCAAATGACTTGAGAAGACTCAGACTCTCACTGTGGCACTTCTGACACCCAGGAGTTTCAGGAGGCACTGACAGTTGCTGGTGGGGCTGGGAGGGGGCAAGTAGAAGGAGAGGGAAATACATTTTTAAAGATAACCTGGAGGCAAATATAATATTTATACTTATTTATCCTTAGAGCTCACTCGCAAGGCCCCAGACATGTCTAATGAGCAGGAATTGCAAAATGGCCACGGATCCTTGTTGTTTGCCTTTGCACAGTCTCTGAGCAGTCACACGGACCCAGATTTTTCAACTGTGTGACCGCTGCAGGCAAAACGGCTGTAAGAAACACCAGGACGTGCACGAGCGCCTGACTCCCAGAGGCACTGAGCCACAAAACTGCCGATCCAGGAAAATAAGGTATTCCCCTCCACCTCCAGCTCAGCAGAATACGGTCCACAAATGCACATGCGAGGCCACATCACATACACACACACAGACACACACACTGTGAGGCACACAGCAACCTTCTCATGCCTGAATGGCCACTCTTACAGGCCTATAGGTATAACCCTGTCCAAATTCATACACACTCTTCAAAGTAGGTATAACAGATGGTACATCTGGAAGAATGCTCCCTGAATGGGGTCCTGGTCAGGATGAGGGCTCTTATCTACTTCTGCTCACTCTGGACACCAATGATCATAAATAATATCTGAAGAGCTTGCTATGTATAAAGTCAACAGGATTAATGGGGAACCCCCACAATCTGCTTTGGAATAGAGCGATATATAGTTTATTGTTAACCCAAGCATCAATGCATAGTGCATATTTATATAAGTACATATATAATGCATACATACAGAAAAATATATGGGGAAGCCCTTAGCTAAGCTAATGGGAGTATGTATGTCCCTGGTTGCTGACATCCCAGGCTGGGTCAGGTCTGCTGCTAGAAGTTGTCAGAGTCATTGGTATTCCTTTACAAAGCACTTAGTACAGTGGTTGTTCTATCTCTGTCTGTGATATTGGTTGTCCCCAGTCTGTGTTCCCTGGTCTGTGAGCCCTGGGAGGAAGGGCCAATTTCTTGGCTCCTCATTGTATTCTGAGTGCCTGGCACACAGCAGGTGCTCTGTCAATAGACAATTGAACTTGAATGAAGTCATGATCCTTTCCTTCTGTTGACTCTCTTCTCTGTGTTGCTTGACAATCAAGCCTTACATTTTGGCACCAAAAGGGTCACTTCTTTTAATACTGACAGCAGAGAATTCCCAGGCTTGGTCTGAAAAGTTCATATTTCAAATGCAGCACCAGGTTCAAATGTATTTCTAATGAGGTGATTTTCCTCCCCTGTGCTGCCGGCAGTCTGTCAACCGCAGAACTACCCTCTCTTTGTCTACCTGGGGATCTAGTTTGTATACAAATTTCTTTGTAATGGTTAGATTGTGGCTGGCCTGACGGGGCTGTGGGGGTGAGGCGTTTGGAGAGTCATAACCAGTTCAACTTTTCATAGGACAATGTCATTTCCAGATATAGTCTAGCCCGAAAAATATTCTTATGGAAAGGAACTTTGTGTTCTTAAAGGTCTGAAGTCTTCATCTACAACCGTTGCGTTGGCTCAAGCCTCACCAGTTTGGCTACAAGTCAAGAGGGGAGGTTGGCAGGACCAGTCTCTTGACTCATCAGGGTTAGAACATCCTTAAGTTCTGAACCACTCATTATGCTAATTTCCATCAAAATGCTTGCTCAGGCTTCTAGCAGGCTGTCCCCTCACCTCCCAAGGAAAAGAAAGAGCAGCAGCTTCCTAGATGCCATTGACATGATTTTATTTTAACAACTCAGGAATGGCTTTGATAAACAGCTGGTTTTGCTGGCTAATTACTTATTAGAAGAACGGTTTCTGGCTGGCAGCTCCAAATCCACATCACCCCCCTCCCCCATTTTTTTTGGCAGAATGCTTCCAATACATAGCTGGCTAATAAACACATGTATCAGAACACCTCTTCTCTTCTCATTAACAGATAAATTTTTGAGTATCATCAATGTCATGGATGAATGAGAAAGCCCTTGATTCAAATACTTTCAATGTATGTATATGAGATGTGTACAACAACCTCTACAACCACATCACAACAGCTGTGGTTCCAGTTCTGCTGGGTAGCCTTGGTCCCTGGGTTCTACTGACACTATCTCCTCCTCCTTGTCTCTCCAATCTAGAGGTGACAGTGGCTTTTGGCTAACCTCTGGTCACTCTACTGCTGCCTGGTTGGGTTTCACCTTCTCTGTCACCTATGTAACCAATTCCCTGTATTAAATTCCTTCTGTTATAAATTCTTAAGGCAGTTTCAGTTTCCCTGGTTAGATTTTTGACTTGTATAATCATTTTTGTTGTTCAAGTTGGGTCTGATTTTAAAAGGGGAGGATCTGTTGAAGACAACTGGCTTCATGATGGAGTAATTCCTGTGAACTGACAGTGATCACCCAGACCACCCTTCCTCCCCATCCCAGCTTGGGATCCCATCTTGGAAGGACTCTTCCTTTCCACGGTGACTTCATGTCTGCATCTTACTGAATTTTTAGTTTGGCCCATCCACTGGGGAAAAAATTAAGTGAATGAGGTGCTCCAGAAACTAGATTTGTTCCACAGGCTACAATGATGGCTCTGAGTAGAGCTTTCAAAAGTGTTATTCAAGAAAAGGGGTTTGGAGGGCAAATGATTTTGAGGGTCAAACAGAGTTGGGAGGCTTCTTTATTTCAGAACTTTTCCTAAACTTGTTTAACCTCAGAATCCCTTTTCCTGGAATATCATATGGGGAACATGTCCAATCATATCCATCCTGGAGAACCTTCTCTATGGCCCACACTTGAATTTTTGATGGCACGTTTGTCTATGTGGTGTGTCGGAGCTAGTGCTCTCTTTAGAGAAAAAATATTGTCCTCTGTGTGGACAGGAGTGACCATCCATTTGGGTGGGAGTTCCAGTTCACAGTGCTTCCTGAGATGGACACCATTTCGTTTCCTTAGTATTTCCTTGTTCATCCCTACCCACAGGAGAAAGATGGTCCACACCTTCTGGTTATGATTAAGAAGCTTAAGCCTGACCAGGCGGTGGAGCAATGGATAGAGCGTCGGACTGGGATGTGGAAGGACCCAGGTTTGAGACCCCGAGCTTGCCAGTTTGAGCACGAGCCCATCTGGGTTGAGCAAAAAGCTCACCAGCTTGGACCCAAGGTCGCTGGCTCCAGCAAGGGGGTGCTCAGTCTGCTGAAGGCCCACAGTCAAGGCACATGTGAGAAAGCAATCAATGAACAACTAAGGTGTTGCGATGGCAATGAAAAACTAATGATTGATGCTTCTCACCTCTCTCCGTTCCTGTCTGTTTGTTCCTGTCTATCCCTCTCTCTGACTCTCTCTCTGTCCCTGTAAAAAAAAAAAAAATTGAAACAATGACAGCAGAAAAACAAAATAAAAAAAAATTAAAAAAAAAGAAGCTTAAGCAGGACTGCTAGAAAAACTGAATGAGGTAATGCATGGACCACACTTAGCAGAGTGCTTGATACTTTGGAAGGGCTCTATAAATACTAACTTGCTGTGAGCTCTCAGCGGCAGTGATCCGGTCTGTTTATGTGTCTTCATACAAGTAAACAAAAGAGCTAGGTCGACAGGCATCCTAGGTCAGTGGGTCCCTTGGCTCCCTCCCATGGATTCCAAGGTCTGGCCAATGCCTCAGGGGCCCAGGCTGTCTGGGAGCCTCCAGCAACCTCTTAGATAGATTAAATCCCATGATAATCTTTGCCCTTGCAGAGTCTACCCAGGCCCAGCAACCCTCTCTTTGTTTAGTCCTCTCTTCTGCCATGTCCCCAAGTTCTTAGGTAGGTTCTTCCTGGCTCAGCCCATGCATTCTGGAAACCCTTGTGATTCCTAAACATTCCCCCAAATTCCGCACACACTGCCTTGGTCCTGACAGTGGCTCCTGACCACCCAGCAGAAATAAAGAATGCGAAGTTGCTTATAGGAACATTTCAAAATGGGAACCAACAGCAGCTCTCACACTGGGGACCAAAAGCTCAGACTGGCAAAAACAAAAGCATGTTTGTCCCGAGGGGCTGGTGATCATGGTCACCTCCTGGCCAGGAAGCAGTGAACTTCACAGGATGCTTCTTGCTCCAACCTCCCCAGGGACAGGGCCTTCCTTGATGTCTGGGGAGCTGACCTTTCCAAGAGGGGTACGGTGGGGTGGGGGAACGCTACAGCTGGGCCCCAACCCCTTGCCTTCTTGGCCTTGCCAGCTTCAGCCAGAGCCGGAAAGACTCCTTCCAACAGTGATTCGGCCCTTGTCCTCCTATGGCCTGGTGGGCCACATGGGGCCAGGCAGGGCCTCCGTAGGGGCTGGATTTGCTTCCAAAGCTCTGGACCCACTGTCTGGGTTTTCTCCCCCACAAATAGAAATTTTCAAACTTATAGACAGGCTGGAAATATAGTACAACTATTATCCACAAATCTTCCATCTAGAACAGTGTTTTTTAGCCACCAATTTGCAGACTGGTCTGCCAGATATTTCTTGCCTGTCTGCGAAAGAGTTAACCACCCTGATTTTGTATAAAGATTATAGACCCAACGATCTTAGTTGAATTTGCTTACACTTAGAGTGATTTCTGACTTAGCGGTCCCCAAAATAATTCTATTTTCACTGGTCACCAAATGTAAAAAGTTTGAAATTTTAACAAACAATCTAGAGTCAGCATCTGTTAACGTTTTGCCGTATTTGCTACGTCTCTCTTTTTGGTATAGTATTTGAAAATAAGTTGTAGACATCATGACACCTCACCCTAAATACTTATTATGCTTCTCCTGAAAATAAGGAGAGTCTTCTTTCTACCCACACTATCATTATGGCACAGGAGAAAATTAATAGTAATTCTATAACATCAATTTCCAGTTCATTTTCATATTTCCCAATTGTCCTAAAATGCTTTCTTTTATAGCTGTTTTTCTTTTTTTTAATTTTTGAGCTAGAATTTAATGCAATCAAGGTATGTGTTTTACATTTGGTCTTTTAAGATCTATGATAGCTCTCTTAGCTTTTTCTTTCCCTCTCGCATATTAACTTTTATTTTTACAGAGACAGAGAGAGAGTCAGAGTGAGGGATAGATAGGGGCAGACAGACAGAAATGGAGAGAGATGGGAAGCATCAATCATCAGTTTTTTGTTGTGATAACTTAGTTGTTCATTGATTGCTTTCTCACATGTGCCTTGACCGCGGGCCTTCAGCAGACCGAGTAACCCCTTGCTCAAACCAGTGACCTTGGGTCCAAGCTGGCGAGCTTTTGCTCAAGTCAGATGAGCCTGCGCTCAAGCTGGCGAGCTCGGGGTCTCGAACCTGGGTCCTTCCACATCCCAGTCTGACGCTCTACTCATTATGCCACCGCCTGGTCAGGCTAGCACATTAACTTTTGAAGAGCAGAAGCTAGTTTTCTTATAGAAAATTCTAGATGCTAAATTTACCCAATTGTTTCCTCCCGGTGTCATTTGACTTTTTTCTCCTTTGCCCATTTATCTTGTAAACTGGAAGTTAGTTCTAAATGCTTAATTAGTTTCAAATTAAACATTGTTCACAATAATATGTCCCGGGTGCTATACTTTCATAGTGTAACATATCAGAAATGCATCCTAATTTCTGTGAAATTTTCTTGGAGTTCACATGGAAAGAATAAAATAAGGCTTAATGGTTGCATATTATATGTCAAGTACTTGCACAGCTATCTAATCTGGACTCAAAAAACAATTTGGAGGGAAGAGATTGACAGCCCTCTATTATAGATAAAGAACCGAGACTCAGAGACTCGGAGCTGGGAAGAAATGAATATTTGTTGAGGAACTGCTGGGGGCCAGGCATGGAGCCAGGTAATTTGCATCTGTGCTATGATGCCCACTTCATGCAGGGGGCAGTCTGGGGAGCTAAGTGGTTTGCCTGAAGTTACGAAGTTATTTAAGTGGCAGAGCTCACTTCACACTAAGATCTTTTTATTCCCTTTTCTGAGTTCTTTCTGCCCAGCCATGCTGGCCCCTCTCCCCGGATCCTGTCTTCAGGATTCTGTGCCTCCAGTAGATGAGCTATCCTGCTGCTCAGGTCAGTTGCGCCAGGCAAACCTGGTGAGGTCATCCTCCGGGGGGCCCTGCGCAGTGGCCCTGAATGCTGAGTTGGGCCTTTGAGGAAGATGCTTTTGATCAGTGCCTGTCTCTTTCAGCCTCCCTACGGCATTGCTGGGGCCAGGGCAGGGGTGGGATGGGTGAGGGGGCACATCTGCCCCTCCCTGGAACTCAAGCACAGGTGGAATAGGTGTGGTGGTGAGGCTTGAGGAGGTCCTCCTAATCCTGGGACTCCAAAGTACCAGGTCACAAACCTAGAGTCTAAGCAGAAGGGAAAACCAAGGCCCCTTAAAGGACTAAGCTTGCCTCAGGTCACAAAGCCAGTCGGAGGTGCAGCTGGGAGTGGGGTGTTGGGGGGTGGAAGGGGAGTCTGGATTCCTTGTCCAGTGCTCTTTGCATAGTTTCCATTGTGTTGCCTTCATTATTTATGTAATTCCTTCTTGGAGTGGAGCGGGACCCAGAGCAGGAGGGCTGTGTGGAGGGTGAGATGTGGGAGGCGGAGAGCAAACAGAGCAGGCAGGAGGATGCTGGCTACTTGGGCATGGGGCCCCCGAGGTAACCAAGAGTGTGGGCTATAGGTTATGTGCGTGTGCATCTGTGAGTATGTATGTGTTAGGAGTAGTCCCAGAGATGTACTTCCCTGACATCACTGTGTCTTTCTGGGAGATGCAGGCACAACTCATGCTGTCCCTCACTGTTACCTTGTTTAGACCTTCTTCTCCTCACCTGGGACTCTGACATCAGGGTCACATGTGAATCTCCAGCTTCTAGCTCCACACTTCTAACCTGTCCTTTACATCGTGGCTGGAGTTACCTTTTTAAAACACCCTCTGGCTAGGTCATTCCTGTTTAAACACTTGTATTAGCTGTTGTTGCTTAACAAATTATAGTGGCTTAAAATAACCACAATTTTATTTAGTTTAAGATTCTATTGGCCTAACGAGTGGTTGTTCTGGTCTGGGCCAGCTTGGCTGACCTGGGCTCCATCACATATCTGCTGGCTGCTGGTCACTGCATGATCCAGGCAGGTCGGAATGGGGGCAGGGTTCAGCTGAGACACCTCACTTCTGCTCCGTGTGATCTCTCAGGCTTGTTTCCTGCTGCATTATAAGAATAGCAAGAGGGCAAGCCCTGCTACGTGAGCACTTGACAAACCTCTGCTTGGATCGCCTTTGCTAAAGGAAGTCACGTGCCAAAGCAAGTCATGTGGCCATGCCAGTTGTAGTGGGGAGACTGGGTGGAGAAACAGACTCTACCTCATCATGGGGACAGTTGGTCACCATTTTTGTTGTCTACCACAATCCTACATGGTCCCCAGTGTCCTCAGGACCAAACTCTTTAGCTGTTCTCTACACCTTCTGTCATCTGTTCCCAGACCTCCTTCCTGTTATCTACCCATAAAGTCTCGGGTGGTCTTAATTCCAGAATCGCACTGTTTCCAAAGCACCTTCCCTCCTCCAAGCCTTTGCATGCGCTGTTCCCACGTCTGGGATGTCTTCACTACCATCCCCACCTCATGCCTATTCATTGCTCAAGGTCCAGCTCCAGTACTACCTTTCCCCAGAAGCCTCTTCCCCATCACCTGCATCCACATCCATCCTCACTCCCAGGCCTCAGGGTCTTTCCCGCAGCCCTGTTGCAGCATCTGTTTTCTGTTGTCTGGCAGCAGAAACTTTGCTCAAGGCTGGGAGGTGGAGGGCTCTGGAGTCAGGCTGCCCAGGTTTGAATCACAGCTCTGTCACTTACTATGTGATCTTGTGCATGTCACTTCCCCTCTCTAAGCTTTGGTTTCCTCATTTAAAAGAACAGGGGAAGTCATAATTGTCCCGATTTCATAAGGTTGTTTCACAAATCCAATGATGTTCATATGAGGGGCTTAGCAGGGTGAATGTGAATTCCCACAGGCTGTAAGCACCTTGTGGACAGAGATCACTTTTGTTAACTCTCCTCCCTTGACCCAGCAAGTGGAGAAGATCCTGATGATCATGTTTGTGAATTGACATTTCCCCCAATAATAATGGCCCCTAAAAAAGCAGCAGACATGGGACTTGCCTGGGTTTTGGCTTTTTCATTGCACCTCTTAGTGTGGGACAAGGCTGAGCTGGGTCCACAGCCAGCAGTGAAGTACAGTAGATGCTAATAATATCATTATATGCTGAATAATTAACTGTCATTTAAATATTCATATGTTGTTGGGGGCAAGGCCTTTTATCAGCATCTGGGGATGTGTCGACAGAGGAAGGAGACTGAGATGAATGTCAGCAAAGCTGACTTTGCCGGTGAAGGGCGGCTTAGGTCCGGAGAGAGCTGTTGGAGTGGCTATCAGTCAGCTAATATATAACTGCAATATCCCCACATGATAAACTACAATTTCATAAACGCTTGATGCATATGAGCAAGCCTAGAACAATATTGGAAGCATTAATTTCATTTGACTAATGCTTATCTATATTTTATCCTGTTCCATCTTTAAAGAGGTCCCTCTTCCTTTCCTGCTAAGGGAGGTGGGACCAGAGACCTGCAGAGGGGCTGGAGCAGAAGGGAGCATAGGGGGTTGGGGGATCTTCCCTGTTTTGTGCCCTGAACTGCAGGCATGGGCTTGGGGCCTGTGTGGTGGGCTGTGCCTGAGTCTTGGAGCCCCATCTTGGGGGAGTTCTACTTCTGGCTCTTTGGAAGAACGCAGCCTCTCTATTGGGGTCGGGGGGAGTGGTGAGGGCATCTAGGTCCATGATGGCGAACCTATGACACGTGTGTCAGCACTGACATGCGTATCCATTTTCAATGACACACGTCCGCATGCGGCCGCATACCAGAGAAGTATGGGGCCGCATGCCGAGAAGAACGTTTCATCCTCGTCTCCTGCTGTAGTGTAGACACTCTGTGCCGGAAGTCTGTAGGCCAAAACAACAGAACTCTGGCACAGAGCGTCTAGTTCTGGGACTTCCGGTTAGATCGTTTTTCTCAGAGTGACACACCACCTGAGTTATGCTCAGTTTTTTGGCAAATTTTGACACACCAAGCTCAAAAGATTGCCCATCACTGTTCTAGGTCCTGGCCAGGTTGACTGAAGCTGCTGTAGCTTCCCCATGTGTTTCTGGGAGGAATATGCTCGGGAAGGCAGGGACTGGTCATAGGAAACCACACCCCGCAGTGGGGAACGGCGGAGAAAAAGGCAAACGGGAGAAAGGAAGTTGAGGGAGAAGGATGAGAGGTTGGAGGAGGATGAAGAGGAGAAGGAACAAGATGAAAGGCAAGACACAGAGGAAGGAACCTGAAGAAGCCAGTGACAGGATGAGAGGGCTACCCAGAGGGCGGGACGCAGCCTGGTGTGGGGATTAGCAGGAATGGCTCTGGAATTAGACAATCCTGGGCTTGAGTTCTGGCTGTGCCTCTAATTAGATCAGTGGTTCTTAACCTTTTTTGAGGTACCGAACCCACCAGTTTCATATGCACATTCACCGAACCCTTCTTTAGTGATAAATAAAATATGATTTTGTTTTCCAAATTCAAGACATAGGTATATGTTTTTTTACTGGTGCACAAAATGAGCCATGCATGAACATCACCTTGCTCAAAGAACAAAACCAACAAAGTGCATGAACTCACAACAAATTATGGTATTACTTTATTGTGGCCTCTGCGGCAGAGGCTTCTCTGAACCCCTGAGACCGACTCTTCGACCCCCTAGGGTTTGATAGAACCCAGGTTAAGAACCACTGAATTAGATGTATGATCTGGGGAATGATGGTCACTTTCTCCAAGCCTTAATTTCCCATTTGTAAAATGGGAAAAATAATAGTATTTAACTGATATATAATTAGTTGTCTTTCTGTGTAAATTCTAACAAATTACTGTGAACTTCATGGGTTTAAATGACACACATTTCTCACCATTTCTGCGGGTCAGGAGTTTGGGCACAGCTTAGTTGGGACAGTGGAAGGACACACACCTCGATTGGACTACAATCAAGGAGTCAGTAGGATGTGTTCTCAGCTGGAGGCAAAACTAGGGAAGAATCTGCTTCCAAATTCACTCAGGTTGCTGGCAGAATATATTTCTTTGCTGCTGTAGGACCAAAGGCTCCTGCTTCTTACCGGTTGTCTGTTAGAGGTGGCCCTCCTCTCCTAGAGGTCACCCACAATTGCCGTCCAGGCGGGCTTCTCCAATATGGCCACTTATTTCATCAAGACTGCAAGGAGAGCCTGACCAGGCGGTGACGCAGTGGATAGAGCGTCAGACTGGGATGCGGAAAACCCAGGTTCGAGACCCCGAGCTTGCCAGCTTGAGCGCGGGCTCACCTGGCTTGAGCAAAAGCTCGCCAGCTTGGACCCAAGGTCGCTGGCTCCAGCAAGGGGTTGCTCAGTTTGCTGAAGGCCCACAGTCAGGGCACATGTAAGAAAGCAATCAATGAACAACTAAGGTGTCGCAAGGGTAACGAGAAACTAATGATTGATGCTTCTCACCTCTCTCCGTTCCTGTCTGTCTGTCCCTGTTTATCCCTCTCTCTGACTATCTCTCTGTCCTTGGGGGAAAAAAAAAAGACTGCAAGGAGAACCTCCATCCCCAACCTGCAAATATGGAGACTTATATAACATGACATAATCATGGGAGTGACACCCATCATCTTTGCCATATTCTGTTGGTGAGAAGCAGGTCACTCACGGCAGGGGGCTGCACGAGGACACAAATGCCAGGAGATGGTGATCACCTTCAAGTCTGTCCAGCACTCTTGACAGTGACAGCTTGCCTCCACTCCATGCCAGACACTCTTCTAAGTGTTTCCCATGAACTACCTCTTTTGATCTTCAGAACAGCCCCATGCTGTGCTATAATCATCGCTACTGTGCTGATGAAGAAATGGCAATGCAAGAGGTTCAGTAACAGTTACATCATTAGTAGCAGGTGGAGTTTGTATGTGGGCCATGTCCCACATACTCTGGTTCTGGGACCTAGACTCTTATCTGCTTGTGAAGATAAGGCACAGTACCAAGTGCATGCAGGTCCTGGTATAGGGCCTAATAAGCATTACGCCCAAGTAACTCAGTCTTCTTTGGCAGCTTCTGCATGCACCCTGCACCCATGAGGAGGCCAGAGCCACAGCGCTTCACATCCCTAGAATCACTGGATCCAAGTCCCAGAGCACAGGATAGCAAAATGGAGCAATGGAGGAATGACATTGTGTGCATTTTCTTTACCTGAAACACTCCCAGCCCAGAGCTATTGATCTCTCAGCCTCAGCTTAACAGTCACTTGTTTCCTATTGCTGTTGTAACAATTACTATAAGTTTTGTTTAAAACAAGACAAATTGGTTATCTTACAGTCAGAAGTCTAAGGTGGATCTCACTGTGCCATAATTGAGGTGTTGGCAAGACTGTTTTCTTCTAGTTGATAAAGGGGAGCATCTGGTCCTGGTTTGTTTTTTTCTTTCTTTCTCAGTTTCTAGAGGACACCTGCATTTCTTGGCTTGTGGTGTCTTCCTCCATCTTCAAAGTCAGCAATGGTCACTTTAGTCTTTCTTACACCGCCTTACTCTGATACCTACTCTTCTGCCTCTTGATTCCACTTTTAAGGCCCCTTGTGATTATATTGGGCCCACTCAGATAACGCAGAATAATCTCTGTACTTTAAAGTCAGCTGATTAGCAAACTTAATTTCATCTGCAACCATAGTTTCCCATTTCCCACGTAGCATATACACAGTTTCATGCATTTGGACATTGTTATGGACTGAATGTTTGTGTCCTCCCCTCCTCAAATTCATATGTTGAAATCCCAGTGTGATGGTATTAGGGGTTACTAGGGGTCTTTGGAAGGTAATGAAGATTACATGTGGTCATGAGGATGGAGTCCTCATGAATGGAATTAGTGCCTTTATAAAAGAGACCTCAGAGAGCTTCCTCATGCCTTTCCCCACGTGAGGACACAGTGAGAAGACAGTGTCTGTAAACTAGGAAGCGGACCTCCATGAGACACTGACTCCGTCGGCACCATGATCTTGGTTTTCCAGCCTCAAGAACTGAGAAAGAAATTTCTGTTGTTTAAGCCACACAATATATGTTATTTTGTTGTGTAGTAGCTCAAACAGACAGACATGAGTATTTTCGAGAGGTTCATTCTGCTGCCCACCACCCTCCATCAGGGGGTCCGAGTTGGGTGCTGTGCCCAGTTCCCACCTGGCATCCTTCACTTCTCCATCACCACTTGACTTAGCTTTCTCTAGGAGTTTCAAGCTCCCATGACCTTAAGGGTCAGGAGTTAATATAAATGAATTCTCTGAGTGTAGGATATGAGTGATGACACTGTGGCAAAAGAAAACCTGTTTTAAACTTTAAAAAATTTTAATTTTGTTCTTTTTTATTATCTGTTTAGAAATTAAATTTAACGGGATGCATTGGTTAATAAGAATACATAGGTTTCAGGTACACATCTCTACAACATTTGAAATGTTGATTGCGTTGTGTGCCCAACACCCAAAGTCAAATCATTTTCTGTCACTGCGTACTTGTCCCTCTTTATTCCCCTTTCCCACATCCCCCTCCCTCTGGTAACCACTTCACTTTTATCTTTGTCCATGAGTCTCATACAGTTCTTAGCTTTTCTGATTTACTTATTTTACTCAGTATAATGTTCTCCAGGTCCATCCATGTTGTCATAATTGGCAATATACCATCATTTCTAATGGCTGAGTAGTATTCCACTGTATATAGGTAGCACATCTTCTCTATCCAATTCTCTATCAAGGGACACTTTGGTTGTTCCATGTCTTGGCCACTGTGAATAATGCTGCAGTAAACATGGGGGTGCACGTGTCTTTACGTACCAATGTTTTCTAGTTTTTCGGGTAGATATCCAATAGAGGGATTGCTGGGTCGTATGGTAGGTTTATTCTTAATATTCAGATTAAAAATTTTTTTAAACATTCTGCTGGCCAAGTAAAACCTTCCGTGGCCACATTCAGCCTGCAGGCTGCCAGCATGCTCCTGAGGGCCCTGTTAGACTAGGAGCACCTGTGGTTGGAGCGGGGCTGCAGGGAAGCCAGCACCTCAGACAAGGGCAGAGGCACACCCCGGGCAGCCCAGACAGGCAGAGCTCTCCTCTTCAGGCCAATGCGGCCTGTGCTGGGCATATACCAGCCCCACTTGAGCTCTTCTAGACAGGTGCTTGTGCAGGATATGGCCGGCACACTGTCCATGGTCCTGTCCTCCGCGCCTCACGTAGTGCGTGACCCATACATAGCACGCATGTGGACTAGATAGTAGTTGAGTATGTAATTGGATGAAATCCAGTGCCTTCTCTCTCACTTTCACCCTGTTCGAGGATACGTGACCTCCTTCTAAAGAGCTCAGCTTCTCTTGACAGGCACCAGTCACGGACACAGGCACTGAGCGTGTGCGGATGTGTGTGAGTGCGCGCGCGCACACACACATGCGCACATGCGTCAATCATGGGCTTCAGTGACTTGGAACCTGAGGTCTTTGCACCTTTGCAGGAAATCAACATGACCTGTGACCAAAAGGCTGGGCCCAGGAGCTGACACCCGGAGGGGCTCCCGACTGTCCTGTCCTTGCCGCTGCCCCAGCCGCTTCCTCACCCCCTCCCCCACCATTTGAGATTCCCTGGAGGTCGGGCCTGGTGTAATTACAGGGTATCTGCTGCCTCCCTATAAATCTAATAGACTTTTTGGCCTTGTCAGATTAAAACTTACCTATCAACCCGCCGCAGTCCTCTAGATCTCCCTAAATCTGTACTTGGGAGAGAATTTATGGTCAGGAATTGCATTTTGCAAAATGATTAAAGTTGCCAAACAGCCATAAAAAGTTGCAGGAGGAGATATGGTTTTTTTGAAAGTCTGCTTAATTTATAAGGGGTGGAAGGTTTATTGTCATTTAGAGTCCACGGCAAGGAAGCGATGGAGCGTTGGGCGGCAGCTGTGCACAGCTGCTCCCGCTTTATGCCTTTTACATGTTTTTAAATTGCCCTGTTTGAATCTGGCCTTCTGCAGTAGCTGAACCGCTCCAGCAGCCTGGTTTGCAGGAGAGATGCTGCTCCCCTGCCCTCTGATACTTAGCCCTGTTCGTCTCTGCTGTCCCCTCCCCTCTCCAGTCTGCCTTCCCATTTCTAGCTGATCTAACTCCACGCTGACCGCTCCATCCCATTCCACAGTCCTGAGCTGGCTCCCCAAACATTAACCAATACTCACATATACAAAAGCTTTTAAGTTTATAGGCAATTTCACAGGTAGGATCTTAGTACTTATCATCCCAGGTTAAATGATTAAATGAGATAAACCATATTAAAGCTCTAAACACAAGGCTGCTACCTAGTGAGCTAATAAATAGACTGAGGGATCCCATTTGCTGACCACTTATGAGGGGCCAGGGCCTCTGCTCTGAGCTTCACATGCACTAATACATATAATCTTTGCTGCCACCCTATGAGGTAGCTGTTCGTTGTGACTATGTTTTAGGAAGCTTGAAGAACTTTAGCCCAAGGTCATGCAATAAATGCTCAGTGAATATTAGCTATTATTTTTAATACTATTACGGAAGGAGCCATATCTTTTGTTTTCAGCTTGGCATATAGTAGGTGGTTAGTAAATACTGTTGAATGCAAGTGTGCATGAACTATACCTTTGTCATGACCAGTCTAATGCTCCCCCCCAAGAATACAAGGAACAGACTTTAGTTTTTGTCCCACCTTAGTACTGAGCCCAGCGATGAGCACTAATAGGTGCTATTTACATAGTTGAAAAATGATTGAATCAATTTAATCCTCACAACAACCCCATGAGGAAGGTATTAGGCATTCCATCTTGCAGAGAAGGAATTGGAAGCTAAGAGGGAATTTGACGCCTACCCAAATCACACTCATAGTAGCAGAGCCAGGATTTCGAAGTCCAAGTCCAATGTGGTAGTTTTTTTAAAAAAAAACATATTCCAGGTGCCCACCTGTTAGGCATTTGGAGTAGATTTAGAAATTTTTCATTTCATCATTCTCCTATCTAATATTTATTAAATACCGATTACTCACCAGCCACCAGTTCCATGCCAAAGAATCTTCTCGACATACTTCCAAGATCTATATTATTTGCCTCAATTGATAAATGTGGAAACTGGAGCTCAAAGAGATTGAGCGATAACTGGCTGAGCTGAAGCACAAGCCAGGGTGTGTGTGACTCAGAGGCGGGCAATTATCTTACAGGGTGGTAATTGCCCTCATGAGTGAAGCTCTCCCAGCCCAGCCAGGCAGGGGACACGGCATGTTGGGAAGGCTTCCTAAAGAAGGTGATTTGTAAACTGACATTCGGAGGATGAGTAGGGATTTGCCAGACAAACAATGGGGAATCCTCTTCCAGGCGGAGGGAACAGCAGGGAGACAATAAAGGACAAGGCTGGTTGAAGGATGTGAACATTTCAGTGTGGCTGGAGGCAGTCCTGAATTCCCTGGCCTCAGACAGTGCTGTCCTAACTCCGCCTCCCCAAGGTGCAGAGACATTGAAGTTCGGAGAGGATCAAGGAGGCGGTGTGCCGGCTGCTCCCCGAGGTTCCCATCATCTCCACACACACTCGCTCTTTTTTCTTTTGGGGTCAGGCCCGCTCACCTCCTTTGAGCATCAAGAAAGGGGAGAGCTGCCTGCTGCTGGCCTGTGATGGATAAATTGTACCCTCCTTGGATCTGATCAGGGCCCTCAAACTTGCCTCTGACCCTCCATCCATCTATCTTTTAGAGTTCTCTCTCCTCCCACAGCCAGGGCATGGCAGATGAAGGAGCCTCCTTTTCTGCTTTTCTTGCCTCTCAAATGTTCCAAGATCTGAAGTTTACAGACTTCTCCAGGCTCTTTATTCATTTATTCATTCATTCAACAAATATTTTTTAAGTACCTAGTATGTTCTGGGTACTCTTCTAGCGGCTGAACATAGCAGACAGGCCATTGTCCGCACGGAGGTCACCGTGAACAAATGGATAAACAAGATGATTTTAGAGAGTACATGTGCTTTGATGTCAATAAAGCAAGTTGGTATGACAGGAGGTTGACTGAGGGCAAGTGTGTGCGTGCTGCTTTGGTTAGCATGTAGGGAAATCTGTTCTAAAGGGGCATCTGAACTAGTATTCTGATGAGAAGAAGCAAACTGAAGGAAGAACAGCCCACACCACAGGAGCAAGAAGTGCAGCAGCCGTGAAGAGGAATGAGCTGCACCAACTCAAGGCTGAGAAGTGACCTGGACTTGGAAAGTGCGAGACAGAGTGGCGGGCATCCCGGAGAGAGGTGGGCAGGAGTCAGTGCAGAGGCTCATGCACCAAGATCAGACTTTAGATTTTATGCTATAAATGCGGCAAGCAGGTCTTGGCGGATTGGATCAGGGGAGAAACATGATCCGATTTATATTTGTAGAGGATCACTCTGCCTTCGTGCTGAGAACAAAGAGTAGGTTATTGGACAGCCACAAATCCTAACCCACTAGACTGTTCTCCAGGTATACCACACTCTGTCATGCCTCTAGGCCTTCACATCTACAAATCCTCCTGGTAAGAATGGCTTTCTCTTTCCTTCAAGGGCCATGTTTTCTTTTTTCTTTTTTTTCAGTGAGAGGAGGGGAGATACAGAGGCAGACTCCCGCATGTGCCCCCAACTGAGATGTACCCAGCAACCCCTGTCTGGGGCCATGTTTGCAACTAAGCAATTTTTTTTGCACCTGAGGCAGAGGCTCTATGGAGCCATCTTCAGTGTCTGGGACTGATGTGCTTAAATCCATTGGGCCATAGCTGTGAGAGAAGAAGAGAGAAAGAGAGAGAGAAGAGGAAGGGGTGGAGAAGCAGATGGTTGCTTCTGCTGTGTGCCCTGACTGGGAATTGAACCCGGTACTTCCAAATGCCAGGTCAATGCTCTACCCCTTAGCCAACTGGCCAGGTGTCACTTTACTTCTTGGGGCATTCTGGTTCACTCTTTAGGACTCAGCTCCTGGATACCCTCCCTATGACTCCTCCCCCTCCTCTGCAGGCAGGGTGAATTTATGTTCTCATTGCCATTACCCAGTTTCAGACACCGTGATGTCTGTTTCTGTGTCCCTCTCCCCACTGGACAAGGAGCTCCTCAGGCACAAGGGATGTGGCTGTCAGCTCTGAGAGGCAGTGCCCTACCACAGCCTGGCCCCGTGGGGGTGCCCAATAAAGGCTTTCCAGTTGACAACAATTCTTTGAGCACCCAGGTCCTTGATAAATCACTAGGCAAGCAAGCATCCTTTGTTTAAATATAATAATAAGGTTAGAAGTATGGCAACATACTATTTACCATAATATTTACTTTATATCTATACTTACAAGGAATTCTAATGTCTGGAGGTTAAGGTTTTAAGTCTTTACTAAAAGCAGCAATAGTCTGTGATAATCAAAATTTGAATAGATATTTCTCAAGGTCTATTCCCTTGTTACCTTGAGACTATGAATGCTTGTTAAAGAAGAATACATTTGTTAAAATACTGCTTGTAAATACTTGTGCTTGAAAGAATACTTTTGTTAGGATGCATTCTCTAAGTACTTAGCTTATAGTTGTCAACCTGTGTTTGTCCCTGGCTGCCAGGTCGGCTGCCTGATTTGGTTCTAAGTGACCCGCTGGTGTAGAAGAACTGTGCATTTTCTTTACGCTAAGAATATATTTAAAAACTGTCTTCCTTGTTTGAGACAATGAATTTGGACACAATGCAGTGTCTCACCCTCCACCAACCGTAAGCTGGATGAGGGCAAGGACATAGGAGCCTTCTTTGCTGAAGCCATCTCTA
This sequence comes from Rhynchonycteris naso, assembly GCA_037038555.1. Lineage (NCBI taxonomy): Eukaryota > Metazoa > Chordata > Mammalia > Chiroptera > Emballonuridae > Rhynchonycteris > Rhynchonycteris naso. Next base: position 208,757,181 of record CM072997.1, on the reverse strand, counting down.
ACCTGACCCCCACCTGCCACAGAACAGGCATCACATGCTTGTTGATGAGAGAACAGGTGAGACTTTGACCTTCTTAGGACAGAGCTCCATCTACAATTCAACCGCCCCTATCCCCACCATGCACAGAGTGTGGCCTTGATTGAGGCTTATGAATTTCACTGCTAGGGGGCATCTAGCTCACCCTCAGCCCAACCTGAGCACTGAGCTGCCTACAACCTCTGGGTAAATGCTAAAAACTGTGTCCCAAGGTCTGCAAACTCCATCACTGCAAAGCCCAGCTTTGAGATAGGGGTGACCACTGGTCACTTGAAATGTGCAGTTGTCCCTGAACTACTAGGTGAAGATGTAAGGACAACTTATGTCGCTTCTCTGAGCTTCACTTTTCTCATCTGTGGAATGAAGGGTCATAGTTCATGTCGGGTGACTCTCCAAAAGCCCAGTGGCCCTATTTGACTGCGGACTGTCTTCATTCTCCCTTGGCTTCTGACATCTGAGCAGAGAAAACAAGAAAAGGAACCTATTCTAATTCTGCTTAAATCCCATGATTGCTTTACTAAGACATCTCAGAACGCAATGTGATGGGGAATTTCAAGGCCAGACCGAATTCTATAGTTCTTAGCTTCAGTGCAGATAGTCTGGCTTGAGCACAGCTGCCACCTGGCTTGTTCCCAGCGTCATCTCTCCAGGTTGAAGGCAGCCTGGCAGATGGTTCTGTGTGATTGAGTTCTTAATGGTTGACCCCTCCCTCTCAAACAATGATGTTAAACTTTACCTCCCACTGCCTCACTTGTAATATTCATTTATTCCACAAAGGGTCTCCCGCACCTACCGTGCCCAAGTAATGTGCCAGGCACTGGGGACACATCAGAAAAAGACAGATATGTCCTTGTCTTCGTGAAGCCTGATTCTAGTGGGAGAAGGGTTGAAATTTTGGGTTGAGACCCACAGGCAGCTGAGGATGGTGAGGTTGAAGGAGTCTCAGTAGAAGGTCCACAGGTTTCAGACTCCTAAAGTCTATGTCAATTTTCATGTCTGATGCTGAGATGCCCACCTTTCGAGTATCTGAGAGAACTGATGAAGGTTATGTCTGCATAGTGTTGGGTGCAATGCCAGACGCATCCTGGGGGCTTCGGAAGTTAGAGATTCCTTTCTTTCTCCAGACACAAATCTTGGGTCTGCCTTCCTATGTCTTCCTCCCCACCTTGATTTTCAGGCAGAGTGGGATGTGAGAGATACTTTCTGTGCTCAGGGCTGGAGGTGAGCCACTTTTTTTAAAAAAAAACTTTGTTTTTTTAGAGTAGTTTTAGGCTCACAGCAAAATTAAGAGGAAGGTACAGAGGTTTCCCAGGCAATCCTTCCCCCACGTAGCATGGCCTTCCCCATTATCAACATCCCCTACGAAAGAGCTACATTTGCTACAATTGATGACCCTGCATTGACACATCATTGTTACCCAAAGTCCATAGTTTCCGTTCTGGTCACTCTTGGTGTTGCACATCCTGTGAATTTAGACAAATGTATAATGGCATGTATCCATCATGATAGTATCCGACAGAGTGTTTTTACTGTCCTAAACTTCTTCTGTAGGTGAGCTACATCTTTAGGTCCTGGGTCAGTCTGCTGGGGGAGACAGTATAGGAGGAGGACAGGACACGTGGAGATCTCGGGGGAAGGCGGCCCGGCACCTCTGTCCTGCATGCCAACACTGAAGCAGAGGGAGGGAGGGCCCAGCCAGGCCTCTCCTGAAGAACAAGCAAAAGGAGGAAGACATGGTTAGACCAGAATGAAAAAAAAAAAAAACCAAAACATAAGCCAGACAGAACAAGAAACAGTGAAAACATTTACACCCGCTTGGCCAAGTCCCACCGAAGAACTACGACATCTCTCAGTGTAGTCTGGCCAAGAAGCTGCTCTGGAACCAACGAGACCCCAGACTGAAACCCCCAACCAGCCAAGTGGAGGATGGCATAGTTGTCCATCATAAAAATCAATGGTTCTTCTGCTAAGTGGTCAATATTTATTTGGCTTTAGGATTGTTTAATTCAATGCATCAATTAAAGATAGTGTAATGTCTGCTCTGGTCTGCAGCCCCGGCTTCTGTGTGTCGTTACCTCATCTGTTTGAGATCACTCACGTCCTTACGTTTCTGCTCCTTTGTCCCTTTGCATAACTCAAGGACAGGAGTAATTGACGTGAAACTTTTAAAAATTAATTTCGCTGCATATGCCACGGAGGGGGAGTGCAAGTCCTCCCAGCCATTTATAACGTCACGGTGATTGGTCCTGACAAAACAATACCTTAAAAACTCACCAAAGTAAATTATGGCCTGAGCAAATGGCTGCTCCGTGGCGGGGCCGGAGGATTGGAGGGGAGCCAGGCAAAAACAAAGTAATGTGCTTTTGATATTAATAACAGAGATGATATTGATCTGCAAGCTAGTGTCACTTCTCCACTCTGGCGAGGAGATTGCTCCCGGCATTTAGTCCACTGAAAGCCACTTTCCATGCAGGCCATTTAATTTTGTGAGTCTTTAATTATGTGAAATGGAGTCTAGTTAAAGGGCCAGGTCCCAGTTTTGCCAGGCGGAGACGTGGGCTATGATTCAGGAAGCTGTCAGAAATGAATATAACTCAATTCTTAGATCTGCAAATGCAGTTGTCTTTCTAAATGTTTATTTCATCTCTGCACTTCTCTGGCCCGGTGCCACCGTGCATCAGGACAGACACAGCCTCTGATTACAGGACCACATTTTTCAAAGGACCTGAAGTTAATGTGCCTGTTTTCTGCATAATAAAAGTCATAACTCACGGGGGCCGCCAACGCCTCTCTCGTGAAAGGGGGCCTGGACAGACTGCAGAAGGTACTGTGCCTCCCAGCCCAGGCAAGCTATGTGTCCTGTGGCTGGCCCAATTCTGGATGTTCTGTCTTGTGGACCTGCGACAGACCGCATTGGCAGACCACAAGTCAGACCACAGGCCAGTCCATGGGTCAGAGTGTGTATCAGATCATGCATTGGTTGACGAGACAGATTGTAGAGAAACCCACACATCAGACCACAGAGCAGTCCACGACTCCTGATGAAGGAGTCAGGAAATATTGTCACTCTAGCTCATGCCTGTGTTTATCTGAGTCATCATCCTCTGGTCAATTCCCTTTCTGCCTTTCTCTTACACATACACGTGGCCCTCCCTACACGTGTCCATATGTTCCTCCAGAAGCACCCTTTCATATGTGCATATACTTGCATGCATACTTACACACACACATGCACACACATAAGCGCACACATACGCCTACAGAACCACTTTTGGACTCTGCTTTACAATCGTTCCTCACGTGGCTCCTCTGTCCCTTTTCCAAATAAATCTCTCCCGAGCCTGACTGAAGGCTGTCTGGTTAAAACGCATCTTCGGCATTTAGAGTTGAGCCTGTCTGGGTGTCCCGGGGCTGTTCCGGCTGCTGCCTAGGTGTTACATGACAGGAACTACCTTGAAGGATTCAGGTGAGTCCTGCTGCCTCCTTACCCTACAACACTTTCCTGTCTCCTGGCTCAGAGGACTGTATTACAAAGAGGGACCAGTGCAGAATAGCAGTCTCATATCTAGAACTTAGCTCTCAAACAGGTCCACCTTTCCCGAACAAAACCAAGGGTCAGGGGTTGAGGTGATCAGAACCGCAAAGATAAAATGCCACAGAGTCAACACTCATGAGAGGGTGCCTCGGAGTCCCATTTGGAGGTCCTTTCTCTTCACGTTTTGATGGTCTCTATTATTGCTTGTCCAGGACATAGGTAGAGAAAGGGGGGATGGAGAGCAGCTTCTAGAAAACCCCACAGAGCTGCAATCACAGCTAAAGGTGATAGAAGAGAGGAAAACCTTGAAAACAGACAAAAGACCTTGGTGCAGTGGGCTTTTTTTCAGAGTGAATTTTGTAGCCTAATGTAGGGGAAAGAGGTGTACACTCAACTGTACTCAGGAAACGCTGGGTTAGAGAAAGCCAGACCGGGTCCTTGGCTGCAGGAGATTTCAGTGCCTTAATATGCTAATACGTACTGTGCATCTCTAAGGGCAGCGGGGCTAGAATTTAATTTCCCCCAAACTTATTTACCCATAAATATCTTTTTCTCATCTAGCCCTTATCCCAGAGGATTGCAAGAGGCTACTATTCAACTGAACACACTTCGGGAAATACTGATATACACCACAGATGATATTTGTACTGGCAACTCTAGTGGACGCCATCTGTTTTTTGTGGATAGCAGCCTTTGGTTCTCCATGAAGAGACAGGTATTTGGACATCCACCACTCCCCTGTTTTTTAGTACATGTGGTTTAGTTGAGGGGTGGAGGAGTCTATTCTTCAGTTCCAGGAGTGGTACATACCCATGTGAAGCCACTCATGACATCAAATCCTTCTGACTATAGCAATTGGTTTCAGGATAGGTCAGATTGAAGCTATAGAGATGCTATGTATGGAGCTTTACAAGGAATTCTGGATAAAAGATAATTGGACTAAAAGGCAGAAGATATGAATGAGGTTTGGAGCTGTAGTAGCCATTTTACCACCGCCTGGAGCCCAAGAAAATGTCAACATGGCAGATATCAGGGACAAGAGATAGAGGGAAATAAAGTTAGTCTTTTTGAAAAGCCCTCTCTGGGTGCTGTAAGGAAATTGGAATTGGAAGAGGAGTCCTGCATAGGACCAGCTGGTAAGCCAGTATTAGAAAGTGCTGAGAGTTGCTTGGATTACCCAGAGGGCAGTGGGAATGGTGAGGGCAATTTAGGCGGTAATATTCACTGGGAAAGTGACTGGTGGGAATGAAGAAGAGAGAAGGAAAAAAGATGGCTCCCAGATTGGAGAAGAGAAGTAGAGAATTAAATAATAATATACTAGCAAATATTTATCCAGTATTAATTATGTGGTGGAAATTCTTCTAAGTGTTTTATATAAATTCACTATTGGATCCTCACCACAATCCCAGAAGGTGGGTACTAGTGTCGCCCCCATTTCAGAGATGAGGAAACTGGCAGATGAGGCTGGGTAACTTACCTAAGATGCTACTGCTAATGAGCTACAGAGCTGGGATTTGAACTCCCATAGTCCGGCTGCACATCAAGGCTATTGACCGTGACATGTGCTTACTCTCTGTGTCTAAACTTTGTCACCAGAAACAGAAGCCTGAGTTTAACAGCTTCAGCTAAAAGGAATTTATTGGCTCAGTCACTGGATGGTTCAGAGTGGGGTCTGGCCACAGGAATTCGAGGGGTTCCAAACAATGTCAGTAGGATTGCCATTCGTTTATTTACTTGCTCTCTGCTCTCTCTGTTCTTTTTCCATCTGTGAGGCAGCTTGTGCCCACTCTCTGGCCAGGGGGGGCCAGGCCCTGGGATTGGCCACCCCACCAGAGCCATGTGTGGAGGAGAAGGGCCTGTTCAGCCTCGGAATGAGGTGCTGTGACTAAGAAGAGAGGGCCAAGGTACTGAGCAGACAAATACAACCTGCCGCCATCAGTTCTTTTCCTTTGCTTATGGCTTTACATCTCTTAATTTATTAAACCCTCACTACAACTGGTGATCTAGGCATTACTGTGCCCATTGATAAATGAGGAAATTGAGGCACAGGCTGATTTATCTAAGTTTATACAACTCGAAGGGTCACTGTGGAGATTCAAATCCAGGCCTGCTTAATTCTGAAACTTTATGCTGCCCAGAGCCTCTCAGGCAGAGATGACCTGGGGGAGCATGCCCCACCTTGGGTCCCCCAAGTCCTTCGGCAGCTCTGTCATCAGAGAACAGAGGCTGATGGGCACCTGGTGAGAGAGGCCAGGTCTCACTAGAACCAGAGTCAGGGCTGGAGGGAATCACTGGTTAGATGATGCCGAGGCTCCTGCCCTTCCCCTGCCGGGTCTGCCCCCCCCCCCCACTCCCCGGGGCTGTGAGCCTGGGCACTGGGCACCTTCCCTGGGCCCCTGGCAGGGAGTGAGCAGTGCCTAAGGCAGGAGGCAGGCAGGCGCGGCGCGGTCCCTGCCCATCTGGGGAGTGCTTGGTGGTTGGCTGGAACTGAGCAGTGGACAGTGTTTGGACTCGGCAGTGCGAGCCCAGCTCGGAGGCTGCGAGGCAGAGCCGTGAACGCCAACAGTCTGGAGGCAGGCTCCGGAGGGAGACAGGCTTGGGCCCATTTGCCGAGCTCGGTTCCCACGACAGCTCAGCAGACAGATGGACCTGGGGATCCTTGCTGCCTGGCCAGGAGGGTGTACACATAAATGGGAGTGTAGGCACCACAGTGGGAGGGACAGGCTGGAGGCTCCCAGAGACAGCCAGCGTGCTGAGCCTCGGGGCAGGGGCTGTGGCCAGGGCCGGATTGTTAGATAAACCTGATGGGTGTGCTGGGCTCCGTGGTTAGACTGACCCCTGGACCTTGGCCCTGAATGGTCCTGATCCCGATCCCAGTCCTTTCCTTGACTCCAGCCTTAGACTGAATCCTGAATCTGAACCCAGACTGAGTATTGACCTTGGCCCCCACTCACCTGGGCCCTGCACTTGGTCTCAGCGACTGAGCCCTGATTCCAGGCCCCCACTGAGCCCCGATCATTCCGACTGCTTGTTACCCAAACTCACTTCTAAGCTTTCAAAAAAGAGCCCAGAGCCAGCTTTCCAGAATACACCCCAGGAAGGATGGGGTCCAGTTGGAATGGGCAGCCTAGGAGGGCAAGGCCAGGGGGTCCACAAGTGCTGGGCGTCCAGGGTGCAGAACTAACCAGGGAGAGGGCAGTTGCTGGGATAGAGACCAGAGGGCAGTCCCCCAGGGCAGGTTCATAAATCAGGCCTGGGGACAGAGCCCAAGTACATGGTTTATGCTGTGTGGGGGAACAGGAGACACAGGGCCAGGAAAAGCAGGAAAGGGTGGGTTTCCCAAAGCAGGGCCCGGAAGGGTCCCTCGTGCAGGCAGACCCTGGGCCTGTGTGTTCTTCCAGACAGGGAGAACTGAGCCTGGAGAGGAACTCTCCACCCACGAGCAGGTGGACGTGGGCTCGGAAACTAGTGGTGCCCGTGATGGACAGATAGGCAGAAACCTGGTGAGGAGGCAGAGGCAGTTCATTCTGAAATGAGCTGGGAGTGACTTTGGTTAGGAGCTGGTAGTGATAGTCAAAGTTGCCCAATCTTAAGGCACTCCTTGTTCTTGGTACCCCACGTGTTTCTCACCTACCCCTCGTCGTGGCTCAGTGAGATATTGGAGCAGATGGTTTAGAGTCCCTGGACCCAATCTCCCCTCAGCCTGACTCTTCCTGAGGGCACCTTCTGAACATAGGACTGTGCCACCCCAGACCTGCATTATGGAGGATAGTTTTAGGGCCCCTGGGAGCAGCCAAGGACAGATTAAAGTTTGTGAATAAATAGCCCAGCTTCCTCTCCTTCAAGGATACAATTTTGAAGTGAATTTTGCACTATGTCCTGGACTAAGAGTCACAAACTTTTCTGCAAAAGGGCCAGATAGTAAATATTTTAGACTTTGAGGGTCATATGATCTGTGTGGCAACTGTTCAGTTCTATTGTGGCAAAATAGTGGTCACGAACAACACATAGATTAAAGAGCTTCGTGGTATGGATCCAGTGACAACGTTATTTATAATAACAGGAAGCACACTGAACTTGACCCATGGGCTGCAGCTTGTTAACCCCCAAGCTGTCCCTAGCAGGACTGAGCCCCGGGGACTCACAGTGGTCACCTGGTCCTTGACTCCCCCTTGGTTGGCTTCGCCCCCTTTCCTGTCTCACCTCTTGACTCCTTCCTGGGGCTTCTGGCTGTCTTCCCAAACGAATGACTTGCTCTTGAACTCCTGTCTCAGGATCTGCTTCTGAAGCCGCCATCTCAGATGGGTACCCCATTTACAGATGAGGAGACTGAGGCAGCTGGAGGCGGAGCAGCTCATGCAGGGCCTACACGAAGAGGCAGAGCTGTCTTCTTGAACTGCTGTGGTCTCCTCCAGAGCCACCAGACTGTGCTGTCGCCCCGCGGGAGGAGGTGTCTGTTTGCGCAGGTCCAACAACTTCTAGACAGGTCTCTGGAAATTGGCAGAACATTTAGCTTGTTCATTCACTACCAGGGGTATGAGGCGCCAAGGACGGGGATATCCCTGCAGCCTGGACAGGGAGTGGCAGTGCAGTTCAGGACAGATCAAGTTCAAGTTTCCAAGAGGCCTGTCCCACCCTCGATTGGACTTCTGTGGGAGGCCGCAGGATGTGATTACCACTCCCACTTTCCAGATGGGTAAACTCAAAGGGGAGAAGGCTTGCTCCGGGCCAGGGGCTCATGCTCTGCAGCCCTGTCTTATTCCCAGGGCTCTGGGAGCAGCTGGGGGACGCCGAGAAGGGGGGGTACACTGTGTTGGTGGGGACCATGGAAGCCTTCCTGGCTCTCTTAGGCTCCCCAGCTCACTTTCTAAACTGCTTCTATACTTGCTGCCTCATTGGATTATGGTATCTTAAGCAAAAAAGCCCATGGGGAGCATCTAATCTAACTCCCATTTTACAGATGGGAAAATTAAGGCCCAGAGAAGAGAAGGAACTTCCCAGAAGGTTAGCCAGTGAGTCAGGTCAGACAGGAGCAGAAACCTCAATTCCCAGGGTAGACACGTGAGTCCTCGAGTCCTTCTCAAAGCCAGGCGGTGTCTCTGACACCCTGACTTCCAGAGCCCTGGAGCTCCTCTGCTCTGGAGTGGACAGCGGCCCTGTGCCAGCCCGTCCCTCCCTCCTGTGCCAAAGCTCGGCTTTCCGGGCTCTGGCAGTGTCTGAAAACTCCTCCGCCAGTCTGCTCTCGGCAGAGTACAGATTATCACTCTTGTGCTAATTATTTTTATGATTAAAAGATGATAAATTATTAAACAAAGTCTGAAAAATGTGCCAAGATCTGCTCTGAGGCTGGGCCTGAGAAGTTGCCCCCCTGGCATTCATGTTAATTAATAAATGAGGCTTTCTGTGGAGAGGAGCCACAGCTGGCACATCTGGCGGTCAGGCAGGGGCTGGCGGAGGGCAGATGCTGGGCAGGCAGGAAGAAGGGGACTCCCTGGGAGCGCCCAGCCTGGGCTTTGGTAACAGAGGCCCCTCCCTCCCTGCTTCCAGGCTAGGATGCAGCCGAAGGTTCTTTGGCACCAGCTTGACATCTGGTTTCTGAAAAAGGCCTAGGACTTCAAGCTGAGAAGCCATAGTTAATCCCTCACCCCTGCTCCCTTTCTCAGATGCAGATGTTGGAGAATCCCAAGTGCCTAAAGGAAGGCAGGAGACAGGATTTCAATCCCTGCCTGCCATTTCCAACTTGGGTAACTTTGGATAGGTCACTGAGTGAGACTCTAAGCCAAGGATGGGCAATCTTTTGAGCTGGGCATGTCAAAATTCACCAAAAAACCGAGCGTAACTCGGGTGGTGTGTCACTTCGAGAAAAAAACCATAATTTCGTGATATTTATAGTTTAAATAACAAAAATGTTTTGGCCCACAGACCTCTGGCACAGAGTGTCTACACTACAGCAAATGTTTTATCCTTGGCTACTGCACCTGGCCGTGCAGGAGCTGAGGATGAAACGTCCTTCTCGGCATGCGGCCCCATACTTCTCTGGTATGCGGCCACGTGTCATCAAAAATGGCCACGCGTGTCAGTGCTGACACACATGTCATAGGTTCGCCATCACGGCTCTAAGCCTTAGTTTCCACATCTGTAGTGTAGGTGAAATGACATCTACTTTGCAACACAAGAATGTTGAGAGTGTTAAATAAAATTCGGTTTATAGAGAGCACCCAGTTCTTAGTAGATGACCTCTAAGTGTTAGTTGAGCCTAGCCTGAGCTTGGGTTTATTGCTGCTTTATAGCTTACTCTCTGTAAAGTCCCGGCCAGCTTAATTTTTCTGAGCCTCAGTTTCTTTATCTGTAAAATGCGAATGAGAACCCCTAACTCTCAGGATCAGGGGAGAAACTTTATGCGACGGGTCTAACACACAGTAAATGCTCAATTAATGCTAGTTATTTTATTATAACTGTAATTGTTTCTAGCTTAGAATTGTTATAGTTGCTGAAGTTTCAACCGCTGAATTTTGCTTCTATATCATAGGTACTCCTCTACCTCAATTGCTGGTTCTCCTTCCTTCTGCCTTCTCCTCACTGCAGCGCCCTGTGTTTGGGCCTGGTCTCTCTCTTTTTTGTCCTTTACATTCTCTCCCCTGTGTTCTCACCCATCTGTATACTGATGACTCCCACACTTATAACTTCAGCCTAGACCTCTCACTTAAAATCCAGATTCCTATGTCAACCTGCCCATTCAAACCCTCCCCTCAGATGTCTAATAGGCACGTCACACCTAAAATGTCTAATAATACATCCCAAACAGAATTCCTGACCTTCCTTTCATGAACCTGCCTCACCATAGTCTCCCCCGTCCGCCGTTCCTGGCCACTTCATCCTTCCAGTCAATCATGGTCCCTGGAGTCACCTTCGATTCTGTTCTTTCTTTCCCACCAAGTGCTTAACCCATCAGGAGACCGGTCAGCTCCACCTTCCACCTTTGACGGAACCTGTCCCCCTGATGCACCTTGTCCTTTCCCCTGCTCCTGCCTCGGGACAAGGCATCTTGTCCTGCCTGGATTCTTGCAGCAGCCTCCTCGTTGGTGTCCCTGCTCCAGTCACTTGTCCCCCTGTGCTCTAGGCTCCACATACAAGCCAGAATGATCCTTCTAAACAAAGTCAGATCCGATTACACCTCTGCTCATAATCCTCCAGCAGCTCCCCGTCTCCCTATAGCAAGAAGCAAAGTCTTTCCCAGGGCAGCCAGGCCAGTGAAGGCCAGACTCCCACCTCTGTTGATACAGCTACACCCACCTTGTCGCTTCCTTGGACACGCCAGGCTCACTCCCACAACAGGGTCCTTGTACTGGCTGTTCATTCCTCCCCTTGGCTCCGATGTCACCTTCTCAGTGAGCTTGACTTTGACCATCCTATTTAAAACTACACTCCCTTCCGGGGCGCCTTATTGCTCCTCCCCTTCTTTGTAGTGGTTACCATCTTCTTACAACGCCACTTTCTTATTCCTCGTGTGTCTGTCTGCCCCTTCCCTCTAGCATACAGGTGCTATCCATGCTGCATGCCCATACCTCCCAGCACGGGGCCCTGCTGGAGGAGGTGCCAACTGCATGAGTGCCAGAGCCTGGGCACGCAGAGCTGAATTAGTCAGTCACAGCCCTGCCTCTGCGACCTTGGACCTGAAAGTCTGGTGCACAGGCAGAAGAACAAACCGGCAATTTCGATTTTAAGATGAGCTCAGTCAAGAGGCAGGTAAAGTTTTAGGGAGGGGGTGAGACTGAACTACATCCTGAGATGGTCGAGGGTCCCAGAGGAAGGGAGCACTCAGGGAGAGGAGCCAGTACGTGCAAAGGCTTGGCAGCTTGGGGAAGTATGTTTGGAGACCGGAAGACTGGCAGTATGGGGAGATGAGCCCGAGAGGAGGCGAGGTGCTGGTGCTGGCAGTGGGTGGGGATGAGGCCCACTCAGGGCTCCTCATTCTGCCTGGGCCTCTACCCTCTGCATGAGCTTATGGGGCACCTTCTTCCCCACATGACTTCCCAGAGGGGAAGTGGTGCTCTTATCGCCAGAAACATAATATTAGCGAAACAAGAGCCATATATCAATGCATCTATGATACACATGGTTTTCCACACTCCTAAGAAACACTGGCAATTAATGTATACCATGACACTTATTTAAGACTGATGTGAAAACCTGTGCATCTTAAAATTGCTGCTATGTGATCACAGGGTAGTATGGAACACTTACCGTGAGCTGGGCCCTATGCAGTCCACTTCAGATATATTGTCTCACTGAGTTCTTGCACCAACTGATGAGCACAGAGTTATTAAGTAACTCCATCCAGCTGGTGGTGGCGGAGCCCAGGCTGAAACATAGGCAGTCTCTTAAGCATTGTCTTCCAGTAGGAAATGGAGTGTGAAACGTGGAAGCCCTGTGAAACTACAGGAAATCAGCCATGCAAATGGGAAGCAATGGTTTATTCATTCAGGAGGGAGACCCACACTGCTGTGCTCCTGCAATCTGACCCCGCCAACATTCTCAGCGTGCTGGGTCTATGCCAGTCACTTGTCTTCTTGACCCCAGGCAGGTCTCCATGGCAAGGCAGACCTACGCTTCTCTCGGTTCTTGGAAAGCCATGAACCTCGAGGCCACAGACTTCCCATGACCAGATGAGCATCTCAGGAACTTTCTGACTCTTCCAAAGGGGCCTGAGTTGGCATCTTCTCCTGCTGGGGGTGTCCCCCTAGCCACCTTTCACAGGCTTTACTGCCAGCACTTTGGAAATGGCTGCAACCAATGGGTTAACATGCTTTCCCTATTAAATATTTACATAAACACGCTCTGGAAGGTGTGTGTAAGTTATCAATAATGCAAGGCCAGCCTAGGCTCGGTGAGAGCTAAGAGACCCAAATTGTATCATCATAATCCATTATTCACATATAATGCGTCTATTCTCCATTAGCGCAGGCAGGAAATGCCCCTGAGTGCCGGGCAGGGCTTTGGAAAGCACAATAAATGGCGGGTAGACACATGGCGGGAGGGCGGCAGCTGTAGTTAAACAAGTGTAAATTAGCGCCCAGCCTGCTCCCTGCCCACATCTGAGCAGCAGCCGCCTGGCAGGGAGGGGGTTACAGGCTGTGGGGAACTCATGGTCCACTTGGCCTCGCCTTCATGGGGGAGGAGCCAATCGCTGACCACAGGGGAGACTTGCCTTTCAGAGCTTGCAGGATGGGGCTAGACTCTCAGCTGTGCCACTCCCTGCTGACCTGGGGCTGGAGGGTAGAGGGGGGTGCTATGTAAACTGCCCCACAGTGTGCCTCCTGGAGCCCAACTGTAAAATGGGGACACAAGTTCCCAACTCGCAGGGTTGTGCTGTGAAGGCAATGAAATAAGGAAGGAGAAGTGCCCTTAGAGAAAGACCACCCCATCGATCGCTCTAGGAAGATTCAGAGCTAGGGGTAAAATATGGAAGCTTGGGTCCCAAAGGTAAGTGGCGTGAAGGTAAAGCAGGGTCACGACAGAGTGACCTCACACTGCTCCCTTTTCAGCGTGGCTCTTCCTGCAGGAGGATCTGCCCCTCAGGCCGCCACCCTACTGCCTTGTGCTGTGATCAGTGTCCTGGGCTCAGCGGGCACATCTGAGCATCCTGCGCCCTCACTCTGTCCTGATCTTTCCCATGAGCATCATATGCCCCTGGGACCGGGTCCCCTGAGCCCTATGATCTGCTGTGTAGAAGGCCCCGGAGCACTCTAACACTTTGCATTACCCGGGAAGAGGAAGGCAGCATTTTGAGGCATGAAGAGTACAAACCCGGAGTTTAAGATCTACATTCTCACCTTCACTGCTGACTCTGTGGTTGGGAAGAGTCCCGAGACCACGGGACCTGTTGCTCTCCCTGTAGAATAAAGGAAGTAAGCTAGTGAGGTGATGAGCACCAATGACTTAGTGAAGGTACAGTGCTGAGTGTGTCTGAGGACTTGCCTCCAGGTCCTTGAAGAACAGAAAGAAGCAGCGTGAGATTCTAGAATCAACTATTCTGATTCAAGTCATTGCTAAGTTTTGTCTCCACAGTTAAAGGTGGATTTGTTTTTCTAGCACAGGAGCTGTGTTGTGGTCCACAGACCCTGGGCCCTAGAGCCCGGAGCCCTGGGGTTTGAGCCCATGCACCTGTACAGAGCAGTCACATTCAGTCTAGAGCCAACCTCAACAGCCCCTCTGTACCCCATCTTTGCATGGGGCAGCCATGAGCCCAATGCTTAGGATCCAGGAGTGATGGCTGCTCAGTGGAGGCCACAAAATATATGCCAATATGGAAAGGCAGGGAGCAGATGGCCAGGCTTTGTACTTGACCAAGAAAGGTGTGAATGCAGGGGTTGGTACACCCAGGCCAGACCAGCTCTTTGCTCAAATGTTACTTCCTCGGAGAGGCCTTCCCTTCCCTATCTAAAAGTTGCCTCCTTTGTTTTCTACCCTCCATCCACTTTGATTAATCTTCCCATCACTGAACACTACTTGACATCTTGTCACATACCTATTGGTTTGCTTGCTTATTATGTGTCTCCTTGACCAGAATGTCTGCTCTGCAAGGAATCCTGTCTGTCTGCTCTTTTGCTGTTCCCTTGATGCCTAGCACAGCGCCTGGCACCTAGAAATTCATGTTTGTTGAATAAATAATTATTTTAGATTTAAGTCTAGCACACGTCTGTTGAGCACCTACTTTATGCCAGTCACTGTGCAGGTGCTTTTATATATGCTACTCATTTAATCAGCTCAATGATTAAAGTCTAGGCACATATATGAAGACCTAAGGGCACTAACATTAAACTGCATTTAAGTGAACCTGGCAGGAACACTCAGAATTCTCTCCCTGCATCATTTGGGCCAGAGACCTACTAATTCTCTAACCCGCTAAATGGTTTAATAATTTGATGTCCTGACATCTTCACACTTTTCTTTTGGTCTTTCCCTCAGTCCAGATCATCCATCCTAAAACTTGACTGGGTATAGATAAAAATTATTGCACTGGCCTGTATAAAAAGAAAACTATGTAGATGATTTAAGGAATTTTAAGGGCAATTTGAACTTGTGCAACTTTTGCCTGTGTATTAGGACCTAATGCTCATGTAAGTTCATTGTACTAGCTATGTGGCTTTGGGCAAGTTACTAACGCTGTCTGAGTCTCAGTTTCCTTGTATGACTATGAAGATATTAATAGGTAACATATAGCGCATATAAGATCTGTATATAGCCTGACCAGGCGGTGGCACAGTGGATAGAGCGTCGGACTGGGATGCGGAAGACCCAGGTTCAAGACCCCGAGCTCGCCAGCTTGAGCGCGGGCCCATCTGGCTTGAGCAAAAGCTCGCCAGCTTGGACCCAAGGTCACTGGCTCCAGCAAGGGGTTGCTCGGTCTGCTGAAGGCCAGCGGTCAAGGCACATGTGAGAAAGCAATCAATGAACAACTATGGTGTCGCAACGGCAATGAAAAACTAATGATTGATGCTTCTCATCTCTCTCCGTTTCTGTCTGTCTGTCCCTATCTATCCGTCTCTCTGACTCTCTCTTTGCCCCTGTAAAAAAAAAAAAAAAAAAGAAAAAAGAAAAAGAACTGTATATGATCTGTACATAAGAGGCAATGGGTGAGTTTGAATCCTACTTTCTCGGGCAAGTTAATTCTGTGTCTCGGTTTCCTTATCTGTTAAATGGAGAATATTAATAGGGTCTATCTTTTAATTTGATAAAATCCTGTTTGTGTTCTGTTGTGAGGGAGAGCTGTATTCTGGGTCAAAGCCCCCTGATTGTGGGGGCAGCAGTTGGAGGTTGCTGGGATCTTCTCCCTGGCAGGTGAGGATGTCCTTGCCCCTGAGAGAATTCCAATGTCCTCTCTGCTGTGGGTCAGCAGTAGGCAAGTCGCCAATGAAAACCTTTAAAGAGGACACAGATTGGACAAGAAAGGGTCTAATAGAACGTTACTCTCTAAGTGTTCGTTAGTCCTACATACTTTATCAATGACAGATGCTGGGCCTAGCCAATAAACCATTCATTCATTTATTCAGTAGGCAGTGAGTGCTAATATGTGCACTGCCCTTCTAGGCAGTGGAGTGAAGTCTGACATAGTTCCAATCTTTATGGAGCATACAGTTTAATGACTATAATGATAATAAACAATAGCAATAATAATAATAATATAATAGTTTCCATTTACAAAATACGTTGTAATGTGCCAGAGTCTGGGACAAGTGCTTTATATATAGTACATTATTTAATCTCACAACATTCCTATGAGGTTAATATCCTAATTTTATGAATAAGGTGTGTCAGGCTCAGAGAGGTTATATGACTTTCTTAGGGTCACACAGCTAGTAAGTGGCGGTGGAGGAACTTCAATACAGGTTCATCTAGTTCCACAGCTTCACTCTCAATTTTACCCTCAAAAGCAGCTTCTGAAAAAGGAGAGTCTCCTGGGCTGCCTAAACCTTCCAGAGGAAGGAGGGACTGCGAGGAAAGGAGACAACAACTGATTCTGAAATCCCGCCCTCGGTACTACAGTGTGGAGAAATTCTGTCCCTACACAGATGGCGGAGTCCTGGATGTGTTGAGCAGTAATAAGTCCCAGCTCAGCATGCCGGAGGCAGTGACTGTGAGGAAGGGCCAGCCCAGGGCTTGCTTGGGCAATGGCCCAAGATGGTAGTATGACATCTTTACTGTTTGATTAATAGGGCCCCGGGGGCAGCAGGCATCCAGGCGGCTCCAAGGTTATGGGCCTGGGGACTAGGAGAAATAAATAGCCTTCAAAGGCCCCAGGCTGGTGGGGGAAAGATGTGGAGTCAAGGTAAGGAGTCTGTATTCCAGGGCTCTATGAGGCGAATAGGCAGGACTGGGCATCCTTAGAACTGGGCATCCCTGGAGCCTGGCAGAGACAATGCTGATGACCTAGGGGACGGACCAGACACAAATCTGTCCCCCAGCCGCTGTCTGGAGAAACAGAGAGACACTGCCATGGGTGGAAGCAGTGACCTCACTGGGGAGGAGTCAGGCTGTCCCCCTGTGGCCCCTGAGAGTACAAGGAGCCAGGAGCAGGGGTAGGGACCCTGCCTTGCAACTCTACAGCAACTCACTGTGTCAGTTAGGGCTCCCCTGGAGAAGCAGATCCATTAGGAGTGATCTGAGGGGCTTTCTGCTAGTAATGAGACCTTTGTGATCATGGGAGCGGGTGGGCAGTGATATCAGACTGGACCCATGTGTCTGCTCCAGGCTTAGAGTCCATAGGGCTTGCTGGGAGGGGACGATGGACATGAAGAGAGGGTGAACAAGGACAGAGTAGAACATGAAAGAATGACTTTGGACCCCCAGGGGCACACGGGACCCACATCTGTCTCTCATTGGAACCTGGTTGGTCTCCTACCACTACTTCCACCCCTGCAACTGGTGATGGGAGGGATCTGATAATATGGCATTATAGTGATGAGGAAGGGGACCTGCAGAGCTGGCCTGCTCCACCGCGATGCTGCAGGCAAACCTGGCCCAGAGTTCAGAGAAACTGAAGAAGGAAATCCAGTGGGGTCTGGAGTTGTCACACGTCTGGCTGCTGGCCCAAGCCAACGCGTCAGCCAGCAGTTAGGTGACAAATACATGAGCCACATCATGCCTGACCCCATGTGGACTTAAGTGTAAATGTGGCTGCTGCTCTGCTTCCACCTTCCTGATTCATGCAAATTTCTCTATGGCCACCCCTAACCCCAAATCACGTGGGGAGGGGAATTCTGGGAAGTGCAATTCCAACTTTGCCAGGCTGACATAATACAAAGCCCCCACACTCACTATGTGACTGACTTTGGCCAAGTCCTTGTCCTTCTTCAAGTCTTAGTTTCCTCACCTGTAAAATGAAAGGATGGACTCCTCTGTGCTTCCTATTTTAACACACACACACACACATACACCCCAAGAAAACAAACAAATAAAAGTAAACTAACAAAAAAAAGAGGCAAAGAGGCATGGATTTCCTCCTCTCCCCTTTGTGCGCACATGGATGTGAGGTCTCCTAAGAATGAATCTGCAGAGCCCGGAGCTCTGAGTGCCCAGGAGGGAACACGGAGCAGAGCACGTTGCAGAACCTGCCTCTCTTTGGGTGTAGAAATGAGTAGAACTTCGGCTGGGGTTACAGTCGGAAGACCTGAACCCTCGCTTTGCCAGGAGGCTAACAAGGTGCCAAGTCTCTCTGAACCTTGCTTTCCTCACCCACACCATAGGGACAAATTCTGTTTGACCTTTCAGGTGACCGTGACAGATGGAGGCAGTGGCGGGACTCAGAGAGTGTATGACAGGATTCTTGGATGGTGACTCAGAGCTGGCACTGTGGGATACTGTGCAGTCTGAGGACAGGGAGATGGTTAACTGTAGGACTGCCCTTCCAGGGACCTCTCTAGCCTGAGGCAACAAGGGATTCCTGCTATGGCAGCTGTTTACACAAACGTGGTGGTGCTCTAGGGGGAGGAGGAGACAAAGGTTTGTGGAGGAGGGAGCTTGTGAACTGGGACTTGGGGAGTGGATAGCACTGTGATTGGCCTAGATGGAGGGGAAAGCCCCCCAGAAGAAGATGGGCAGGCAAAGGCCTGCGGCTGGGGGGTGTCGTGTGTGTGTGTGTGTGTGTGTGTGTGTGTGTGTGTGGGTAATGAGTGTAGTGTGGGCGTAAGGAGAGAAAGGAATGTGGTAGAAAAGGAGTGAGGACTAGCTTGCAGAGCCTTGAATGGATGCTAGTGATGTTCACCCCACAGTAGCTGACATAGCAAGTGGTGGAAACAACCCAAGTGAGGCCCCAGGGATTCCTGAGTCCTACAGCCTTCTCAGGCCTTTTCACATCTAAAAAAAACCCAAACTCCAAACTTTTCCCCATGGTGAAGACTCACGAAGAATCCCCATGGATTTCCAAGGGGGGGGGCTTTTTATCCTCCAGTCAGTCTACACTGTGGCTGACCTCCAAACACACTCCTGGACCCTGCAGCCCCCTCCTCACTTGTTTTGATTGAGTCACTCCAGGACGGACCCTCTCTGACTGCCTCTGCCCCTGGACACTTCCGCTGGCCCCAGGCTATTGGTGAGCAAACTTTTATTGGTGGGTTACAGGGCAATCTTGAGGCATTTATTGGTATCAAGCCTACACCAAGGTCTAGAAATATTTACTCCTGGGAAATCAACAAACCAATCAGTTGGTCCTTAAACCTCTATCAGCACACAACTGATTACAGCACAGTACAAACCACTCTGTCAGTGATGGGGCACTGAGTTCTCTGCCTTATTGCTGACATTCCTCTCTTTCCATAAGCTCTCCATACATTCCCATCTCTCCCGGGTCTTTTGGGAAACTCCAAATTCCATGCATAATTCAACTCTCTTTTGGCTTTCCTGACTCTTTCCCTGGGGTGGGGCCCTCAGATTTCCCCAAGTGGTTTCCCTTCCTCTACGGGAAGGCAGTTAGGGATAGGCTAGCTTTAAATAGGTTTTATTTTCTGCTATGCGAGTTGGCTAAGTTGGATTCAAAAGGTGATTGTACAGATATTAAAAGCGATAACTGGGAGGCTTGGGACAATGTGGAAAATGCTTATAGGTTACATGTTGAGATCCTGTGCTCTCACTGTGGGAATCAATTCTACAGAAACATTGGCCCAGGTGTATGACTGTACAGGTGCAGTGGCACTGAGCACTACCTGGGACAAACATTAAAAATACCCTCATTGCCTGGCCATGGAGGGATAAGTAAAACAAGCAATGGGACCATAGAGTGGACAGAAAGGCAAAAGTGAGTCTCTGTACATACTGACATGCAAATATGTCCACAACATTGTGAAATGAAAAAGTTACAAAGCGGGATCTCCCTCTAGTTTTTGCAAAGAAGTTTAAAGAGTGTGCATATATATGGATATGTGTGTGTGTTTATAGACCTGGAGAAATATCAGGAAGGACAAATGTGAAATTGTGAATAGGGTTGATTTTAGAGTCTGTGTGTCTATGTGTGTGTGGGTCATGGCCCCTTTTTATGTCATGTATTTCTGTATTGTTTGAGTTTCGTACTGTGAGGGTGTATTGCTTATATAATTTTAAAAAAACCAATACTTTTTAGAAAGAGACAAAGCTTTCAACACAATGCCAAACACAAAGTGTAAGAGGTAAAATCGTTCACAACTCTGCAGAAACCTGCCTCTGAGTGGACAGGGATGGGATGAGGGGGTGACTGGTGGTTAGGGTGAGGTCCAGGGAGGGGCGGGGCAGGGCTGAGATCTGGGCATCTCATATTCCTCTCAGCACCTCCCTTCATCACACCCCCCAGCCCATGTTCTCATCACTTGCAGGTGGCAGTGGGTATCAACTATTCAATTATTTTTAAATAGTTGAGCTCAGGTCTGGATTGAATAAATCACATTGATGCCAATTTCCAGGGAAGTCCTTTCATATTTTATGATTCGCCCCCCCCCTCCCCCTTTCTTTCCTGTGTTCCTGTTAATGAACCTGGAGAATGCGAATACGGCTCGGACGTCTGCACCGCTCAGCCCCACGTGGAAATGCTGCTGCTGAAAGCATCGTGGTTCTGGGTTTTCTTCCTTTCCCTCCTCACAGTCCTGGGGAAATTGATATGCAGGCAGGATTATGCTTTGTTTAAAGCTCAGCCCTGGCTTCTGAAAGAATACATTACCCAAATCGGCGTATGTGGTTGAAATTCTGCAAAACACGCTTGTGTCACATGTGGCTTGCCAATCAGGTGTCCAGCCGGGTCTCATGCTTCATCAATGCCCAAGATCAGACAGTATAATGATGGAAAACTGTCCACTAGGGAATATTTCTGGAGTCAATAATTTATCCTGCTGGTGGTGGAGGGTGTGCCAACCGCGTTCCTCTGCCACCATCAGGGCCACCCAAAATGTCATCTAATCCCCAGTCCTGGGGACAGGCACTGTTTTCTCCCTTTCATTCCAGATCCTTTAGAATTCAGATTTGTTCAAAGAACCGATTGACCACAAATATGGAGACGAGAGGGTTTTTTTTTTCCTTTTAAAATAAATTTGTAAACAGGTTTTAAGGAAGCCCAGTCTGGTTTGAAATGTGAAATCTGAGATTGCTGGAACTGAGAGGGAACTGGACTTAACCACATGTGTTTCAGGGTCTCCGTGAGTCTCAACTCTTTTCCTTGACTTGGGCACAGAGGGAACAACTCATTGGAGATAATTTGGGAGCCACTGCTGCCCCACCTGCTCTTTAAATGTTAAGAGTTTTAATGATTTAGGGACCAAAAGAATAACTAAGGAGCCCAGCAGTCATTATCTCAAATAATGAGACTTTTTAATGCAAAATCAATGTTTGTTATAATGAAAATAGATTCCTCAGCTCCTGCAGGGCCAAATGTACAAATCTTTTCTGCTGTTAAAATAAAATGTGACGGCTCATTTTCAGGAGGATGGCGAGCATTTTTATTCAAGAGTAAAAATAAAATGTCAGAACTTATTTACTTTTATTAAGTGCTCATTCTCAATCAGATACTCTAATCAATAGGTAATTGGAGGCGAGGAAACGAAAATAATTTTTATGCCAACTTGGGGAAGGGAAGGAAAGTCAAAGGAAAGCAGGCGAGAGAAAGCCACATGGCACGTTTTCAGTTACGATAGCAGCAAATTTTATTCAGCAGATGCACAGCGCCAGGACCGTGTGAAAGGCTTTGCCCGTGGTGGATCGTCCTACCATCACGATAATCCTATACACGGCACTTTTGTGTCCTTATTTTCAGGTGCCAAAACAGAGGCTTGGAGAAGATAAACACCCAGAGTTTTAGGTTGATTGTATGTGGAGCCAGGATCGAAAGTCACAGCTGTCTGACCCCTAAGCCCTACCTCTTAATTACTCTATTTATCTGTCCTCTCTGTGTACCCTTTTAGAAGATGCCTCTTATTTTATAGTTTTGAAAGGAGTCATTCATGTAAGCTTAGCCTTACCAAGCACAGAAATTTCACTCCTGTGAGCACTGAAACTTAAACTTAAAATAGTTTTGGAAGGTAAACATTTTGGTCAGATATATTACATACTTCTCTGTCTTGGGAAAAAAGAGGACATTGAACATAATTTAACTATTTTTTTTTAGTGACTCAGAACTGGTTTCCAGACTCAAGTCTGATGTGAGGAATCCAGAGTCTAACAGGGGAAACAAAACGTGAGAAGTGGATTGCAATCCTGGCTCCAATACCCCGCGCTGTGTTCTTTGGGAGAGCCTCGTGCTCCCTCTGTGACGGGAAGGGCCTTGTAATGCTTTATGATTTTAAGTTACAGGGAGATGGATTACATCAATTTAGGGAAGAACCTTCTAAGCATTAACGTTATCTGAAAAATGTCTGAGCTGCCTCATGAGAGAAAGAATGCCCTATTCCTGAAGGTGCTCAATCAAGACCAATTGTGGAGACGATTTAGATGATAAGGAAGTAGACTAGCTATCTTCTAGGCGGGTCAGCAGACTTTTTCTATAAAGAACCAGTATAAAGACTTTGCAGGCCATATTAGTCTCAGTCCCAACTACTCAACTCTATTCCTGTAGAGCAAAAGTAGCCAGAGGAAGACTAGACACTAATGTGTGTGGCTGTGTTCTAATAAAACTTTATTTATAAACACAGGTGGAGGGCCAGTGCAGGTCATAATTTGCTAACCCCTTGTTCTAGGCTCTTCTAGTTAGAAACTTTATGATTCTTTTCTTGTCCCTTTAGTCACCATGGTGGGTTGATCATGGGCACCAGGACCTGATGACGAGTTAAATCTGACATAATTCCTGCTATGTACCGGGCATCTTTCTAAGCTCTTTATATAAAACGTTCGCAACAATCCTATAGAGTGGGTATCAATATTATTATTATAAGGCTACTGAGGCTCAAGGTAGTTAAGCATCTCACACAGGTTCGTGCAGCTTTTAAGAGGCGGAGCTGGCCGCAAACCCAGGCAGTGTGGCTCCAGAGCCTGTGTTGCCAACCACTAGATGACCAGCCATTTACTATATAATCTTTACATTCCTCATAAGGTGACACAGACCGCCCTTTACAGACTATCAGCTGTGCGATCTCAGGCAAGTCACCTCGCCTCTCTGAACTTTGGCTTCTATCCAGGCAATGGGAATGATGATTTTTATCACACAGGGCTTTTGTGAGGCTGCCTGGGATTGTGAAAGCTCTTTATTTAGGGCCTGGAACATAACAGGTGCTCAAGGAATGCTAACTGCTGCCTCTCTTGTAGCCATTTCTGGAGAATCTATGGATGCTGAGAAACAAAGAGAGGACTTTGTCCTATCAATCAAAGTGACAAGTTCCCATTGTCTTCTACAGGTTTTTTGTTTTTGTTTTTTAACATCTAAGAGTTTGTTGTAAATTTGTGGCCCTCAGTGCTGGGTGGCTGCCCTGAGTTATACCTGTGGCAGAGGGGTCAGAATCTTTCTGGAGGAGCTTTCTAGGACCTTCATGCATTCTGAACCGGGAACTCTGACCCCAGGTTTTGGTCAGTGAAGCCACCAGCTCTGGTCACTTCAGGCTGGAGCCAGAAAACCATGGCTCCAGGGGACCAGTCTTTAGGCCATTGCACCAAAAGAAAAGGAATGTAAAGCATTTATATATTCCCTGGCTTGGTATGCACTCTGTCCAGGGTTGGTTACTGTCTCTATTAAAATGTTTCAAGGGCTCACTTTATACCAGGACATTTGCTCAAAATTTGTCATACATGATCTCATTTTAATTTTCCAACGACTCCATAAAGTTTTTTCTGTTAATCCCATTTTGCAGAGGAGGAAACAAAGGCTCAGAGATATTAAGATACTTGCCCATGATCACCAGTGAGAGGTGAAGCGACAGTTGAATCCTAGAAGCCTGAGTTTAAAGCCTTCACCTTAATTCCCTTCGTTATCCCTGCTATATCAGCCGATCTTGTTGGTTTCTACCTGAAACCCACTCCCTACACCCAACTTCTTACCACCTTACCAGCCACCACCCTCGGTCATGTGTGTTGTACTAGCTTGCCAACTAGTCACCCTGCTTTTATCCCTGCACTTCCCTGCCATATTTCATTTTCAAAACAGTAATCAGTGGGATCCTTTCTTTAAAAATCAGCTCTATTGAGGTATAATCATCATAAATAAAATTCAGCAATTTAAAGCATACAATTCAATGAGTTTTAAAAAATATAAACAGTCAAGTTCACCGCCACCACCACCATAATCAAAATATGGAACATTTATTTCCATGTGTGTGTTTTCAATAAAAATTTTAAGTTGAATCATGTCATTTTTCTGCTTAGTAAGTTCTAAGGGTTCCCGTCTCCCTGAAGGAAAAGCCAAAATTCTTACAACGTCCTACTGTGACAAAGGAAAGGCCACATGTTTATCAAATCTTTCATTTTCCTCCTGGGCACAAAAGAGGGCTGTGTTTTTGTTTGTTTGTTTGTTTGTTACAAGGACAGAGAGAGAATCAGAGACAGACAGACAAGAACAGAGAGAGATGAGAAGCATCATCATTAGTTTTTTGTTGCCATTGCGATACCTTAGTTGTTCATTGATTGCTTTCTCATATGTGCCTCGACAGTGGGCCTTCAGTAGACCGAGCAACCCCTTGCTGGAGCCAGCGACCTTGGGTCCAAGCTGGTGAACTTTTGCTCAAGCCAGATGGGCCCCCACGCTCAAGCTGGCGAGCTCGGGGTCTCGAACCTGGGTCTTCCGCATCCTAGTCCGACGCTCTAACCACTGCACCACTGCCTGGTCAGGCGAGGGCTGTGTTTTTAATTGTCCTTGCACGTAGGTGGTGCCATGTGCCTAGCTCTGGCCACTGGAAAGTGGACAGGAGTGATGTCCACCTCTTCTAGGCCTAGAGCCTACAGTTTCTAGAGAGATCCCCACTGTTTCTCTCCCCTGGCTGCCAGCTGGATGTGGAGGACCCCAAACAACACTCTGATGTCTGGAGGACCCAGGAGTCACTAGAAAGATGAGTTGGGCCCACATCAGGCTGGGGTACGAGCACTTGCACAATAAGTACAAGTTGTGTCTCTGGGATTTTGGAGGAATCAGTAACAGAGCAGTGAGTATTGACTGACCAATACAAAGGTTCTGGTTTTTTGGGCCTCTGCCATGCCTTTAACAACATTTCCCACTGTCCTCTGTTAAGTTGTCTCCACTATACTCATACTTGTCCCCAGACAAGCTCCTGCCTCAGGGCCTTTGCATTTGCTACTTGTGATCATCTGAATAATGGTCCTTCAAAAATGTATCCATGTCTTAATTTCTGGAATCTGTGAATGTCACCTTGTATGGCAGAAGGGACTTTACAGATTTGGCTAAATTAAGGATGTTGAAATGGACAGATTATCCTGGATTGTCTGGATGAGCCCAATGTAATCACAAAGGTATTTATAAGAGAGAGGTGAAGGAAGATTGACTACAAAAAAGGAGAAAGCAACACGGTTATGGAAGCAGAGATTGCAATGATGCAGCCACAGACCAAGGAATGCCAGGGATGCTGGCAGCTACCAGAGCTGAAAGAGAGGGGCAGTAGATTCTCCTCTGGAGCCTCCACGAGGAACCTGTTGACACCTTTACCCCAAAAGACTCATTCAGATTTCTGGTCTCCAGACTTGTAAGAGAATAAATTTCTGCTGTTTTAAGTCACTAAGTTTGTGACAACAGGAACCTCATCCACTGTTCTAAGATGCTCCTACCTAGGAACCTGAATGGCTGCCTCCCTTATCTCTTTTATAGCTTTGCTCAAATATTTGTCACCTTCGCAGTCAGTCTCTCTCTTCTGACCCAGCTTTGTCTCTATTTCATTCATGAATGGCATTATATACACTAGTTCAGTGGTTCTTAACCTGGGTTCTATCGAACCCTAGGGGTTCGATGAGTCTGTCTCAGGGGTTCGGAGAAGCCTCTGCCGCGGAGGCCAGAATAAAGTAATATCGTAATTTGTTGTGAGTTCATGCACTTTGTTGGTTTTGTTCTTTGAGCAAGGTGATGTTCATGCATGGCTCATTTTGTGCACCAGTAAAAAAACATATACGATGTCTTGAATTTGGGGGAAAAATCATATTTTATTTGTCACTAAAGAAGGGTTTGGTGAATGCTCATATGAAACTGGTGGGTTCGGTACGTCAAAAAAGGTTAAGAACCACTGCACTAGGTTTATATTGTTTGGAATGGCCTTGCCCACTAGACTAGAAGGCGGCAGCTGTGTTTGTTTCCCATGGTCTCCCAGCTCTGGGGATAGAGCTATGCTGGACTGTCACTTGGCTACTTGGTGCCATTTCCCCACCTTTTTTGTACACTCTTGTGTCACAAGGGCTAGAAGCTTGGAAACTACATTTTCCAGAACCTTTACTAATAGGATTTTAGGTGTGATTCTGCCAAGGGCACACCCACAAAGTTTGGAAGGTGGAAGGAAAGCTAAGTCTATACTATTCTTCCAGAGCAACGGGCTGGTACATGGGTTTTGACAAATGTGAGATGTTTACTGTGGCCTGGGTGTTTTATTTTGCAAAGCAGCCCCCTTAGTCCTGGAGATAGCTATAAGTATTTGGTCAATTTTCTTGTTTCATGCAACTTAAAAAGAATTTATTTTATCTATTAATATTAGAGAGGGAGGAAAGGAGAGAGAGAGACAGAGACAAAAACATTAGTTTGTTGTTCCACTTATATGTGCATTTATTAGTTGATTCTTTTCTTTTTATTAATTTTAATGGGGTGACACCAATAAATCAGGGTACATATGTACAATGAAAACATCTCCAGGTTATCTTATCATTCAATTATGTTGCATACCCATCACCCGAAGTCAAATTGTCCTCTGTCACCTTCTATCTGGTTTTCCCTGTGTCCCTCCCCTCCTCCCTATCCCACCCTCTCCTCCCTCCCCCCACCCTGTAACCACCACTCTCTTGTCCATGTCTCATAGTCTCACTTTTATGTCCCACCTATGTATGAAATCATGCTGTTCTCAGTTATTCTTTTTTTCTGATTTACTTATTTCACTCTGTATAATGTTATCAAGGTCCATCCATTTTGTTGTAAATGATCCAATGCCATCATTTCTTATGGCTTAGTAGTATTCCATAGTATATATGTACCAAAGCTTTTTAATCCACTCATCCTCTGACGGACACTTGGGCTGTTTCCAGATCTTCGCTATTGTGAACAATGCTGCCACAAACATGGGGGCGCATTTCTTCTTTTCAAACAGTGCTATGTTGTTCTTAGGGTATATTCCTATAGTGGGATAGCTGGGTCAAAAGGCAGTTTGATTTTTAATTTTTTGAGGAATCCATACTGTTTTCCACAGTGGCTGCACCAGTCTGCATTCCCACCAGCAGTGCAGAAGGGTTCCCTTTTTTCCACATCCTCGCCAGCACTTATTCTGTGTTGTTTTGCTGATGAGTGCCATTCTGACTGATGTGAGGTGATATCTCATTGTGGTTTTAATTTGCATTTCTCTAATGATTAGTGATGTTGAGCATTTTTTCATATGCCTATTGGCCATCTGTATGTCCTCTTTGGAGAAATTTCTATTCATTTCTTTTGCCCACTTTTTGATTGGATTGTTTGTCTTCCTGGGGTTGAGTTTTATAAGTTCTTTATAAATTTTGGTTATTAACCCCTTATCAGCCGTGCTGTCGAATATGTTCTCCCATTGTATGGTTTGTCTTTTTATTCTGTTCTTATTGTCTTTAGCTGTGCAAAAACTTTTTAGTTTGATATAGTCCCATTTGTTTATTCTGTCCTTTATTTCCCTTGCCCGTGGAGATAAATCAGCAAATATATTGCTGCTACAGATGTCAGAGATCTTGCTGCCTATGTTTTCTTCTAAGATGCTTATGGTTTCAGGGCTTACATTTAAGTCTTTTATCCATTTTGAATTTGTTTTTGTGAATGGTGTAAGTTGATGGTAGAATTTCATGTTTTTGCAGGTAGATGTCCAATTTTCTGAACACCATTTGTTAAAGAGGCTGTCTTTACTCCATTGTATGTTCTTTCCTCCTTTGTCAAATATCAGTTGTCCATAAAGATGTGGGTTTATTTCTGGGTTCTCTGTTCTATTCCACTGATCTATGTGCCTGTTCTTATGCCAGTACCAGGCTGTCTTGAGTATAATGGCCTTGTAGTAAACCTTGATATCTGGAAGAGTGATACCTCCTGCTTTATTTTTTCTTTTTAAGATTGCTGAGGCTATTCGTGTTCCTTTTTGGTTCCATATAAATTTTTGGAATATGTGTTCTATATCTTTGAAGTATGTCATTGGTATTTTAATTGGTATTGCATTGAATTTATAAATTGCTTTGGGTAATATAGACATTTTAATGATGTTTATTCTTCCTAGCCATGAACACAGTATATTCTTCCACTTGTTTGTATCTTCCTTGATTTCTTTTATCAATGTTTTATAATTTTCCGAGTACAAGCCCTTAACCTCCTTGGTTAAATTTACTTCTAGGTACTTTATTTTTTTGACTGCAATAGTGAAGGGGATTGTTTCCTTAATTTCTTTTGCTGACAGTTCATTGTTGGTATATAGAAATGCCTCTGATTTCTGAGTACTAATTTTATATCCTGCCACCTTGCTGAATTCATTTATAAGGTCCAGTAGTTTTTTGACTGAGACTTTAGGGTTTTCTATATACAATATCATATCATCTGCAAATAGTGACAGTTTTACTTCTTCTTTTCCAATTTGAAAGCCTTTTATTTCTTCTTCTTGTCTGATTGCTGTAGCTAGGACTTCCAGAACTATGTTGAATAAGAGTGGTGAAAGGGGGCACCCCTGCCTGGTTCCTGATCTTAAGGGGATTGCTTTTAATTTTTGTCCATTTAGTATGATGTTTGTTGTGGGTTTGTCATAGATGGCCTTTATCATGTTAAGGAATGTTCCCTGTATTCCCACTTTACTGAGAGTTTTGAGCATGAATGGGTGCTGGATTTTATCAAATGCCTTTTCTGCATCTATTGAAATTATCATGTGATTTTTGTCCTTCCTTTTGTTTATGTGATGAATCACATTGATTGATTTGCAAATATTGAACCAGCCTTGCCTCTCCAGAATAAATCCCACTTGATCATGGTGTATGATTTTTTTCATATATTGCTGGATCCGGTTGGCTAATATTTTGTTGAGGATTTTAGCGTCTAAATTCATCAGGAATATTGGCCTATATTTTCTTTCTTTGTGTTGTCTTTGCCTGGTTTTGGGATCAGAATTATGCTGGCCTCATAAAAGGCATTTGGAAGTCTTCCTTCCTCTTGAATTTTTTGAAATAGCTTGAGGAGGATAGGAGTTAGTTCTTCTTTGAATTTTTGGTAGAATTCACTTGTGAAGCCATCAGGCCCAGGACTGTTCTTTTTTGCGAGTTTTTTGATAACTGTTTTGAACTCATTTGTTGTAATTGGTCTGTTTAGGTGTTCTGATTCTTCCGGCTTGATTTTTGGAAGATTATATGATTCAAGAAATTTGTCCATTTCACCTAGGTTGTCTAATTTTTTGGCATAGAGTTCTTCATAGTATTTTCTTACAATGCTTTGTATTTCTGTTGTGTCAGTTGTTATTTCTCCACTATCATTTCTAATTTTATTTATTTGGGTCTTCTCTCTTTTTTTCTTGGTGAGTCTAGTTAAAGGTTCATCAATCTTGTTTACCTTTTCAAAGAACCAGCTACTGGTTTCATTGATCCTCCGTATTGTTTCCTTAGCCTCTATGTCATTTATTTCTGCTCTGATCTTTATTATTTCCTTCCTTCTACTGGTCCTGGGTTTTATTTGCTGTTGTTTTTCTAGTTCTTTTAGATGCAGGGTCAGGTTGCTTATTTGAGCCTTTTCTAGCTTCTTTTGGTATGCCTGTAGTGCAATGAACTTCCCTCTCAGTACTGCTTTTGCTGTGTCCCATAAATTTTGAGTTGATGTATGCTCATTATCATTCGTTTCTAGAAACTTTTTTATTTCTTCTTTGATCTCATTGTTAATCCATTCATTATTTAATAACATGCTATTTAGTTTCCAAGTGTTTGAGTATTTTTCAGTTCATTAGTTGATTCTTGTATGTGTCCTGATCAAGGATCAAACCTGCAACCATGGTGTATGGAGATGACACTCTAACCAACTGAGCTACCCGGCCAGGGCCTGTGCAACTTCTTAAGATATAGTTAGTTTCATCATTAATGTGTGTCCTTCTAGCCTTTCCAAATATTTTATAAGCACCTTCCTTCTTGAAATTTCTACAATGGGTTCTGTTTTTCTAATTGAACTATCTGATGCAAGTCTTGGCACAGAGTAGGCACTCAAAAAATCTTTATTGAATGAATGAGCAAACCTTGATATAAGGAAGTAGTTGGTCCAGGATGAATCCATGTTGAATACCAGGGGGCATCCTTAGATATTAGAGACAGTGACTTCAGTCATGTCTGTCTTGTGTGTTTCCTGAGACCTCAGGGAACCAGGTATGGACTTCAGCCCTATTCTCTAGATCATCTGGAGATGTCCTTACTTATTTATGTCGAAACTGACATTTTAGAATACAGTATGGAGTTTATTCCATGATGTGAGTTCTATCTGTTCTCAACTTATTCATTTTGAAAACAAATATTTAAGGCCCAAAGAACTTTATCAGACATTGCAGAGGAAAAAGGGGTTGAAACTGGGGAGAACTTCTGAGATTTTCAGTTGAGGATTTGGACTGGTTTGGATCCTTCATGTGTGCAGACCCCTGAAATAAAAAGCTACCTCCTCCTAAGGGCTGGGCATGAGCGAGGCTTCATGCTTGATGCTCCTCACATCCCGTCCCAGAGAATCCTCGCAGTGATCCCATGAGGTGGGCGTTACCTCTCTACGTTATAGATGAGGAGACAGGCTCAGAGAGTTTCAGGAGCTGGCACAAAATCTCCCAGCCAAGGCAGAATAAAGATTTGAACCCAGATCCAGCCTGGCCCTAACGACCTGTATTTTCTCTAAGACCTGTCCCTGCCCCCTCTTCCCTCTGATCCTCAGGCTTGGGCCCCAGAATCCAGGTTTGTATGTATTGGCAACAGTAAAGAAGGAACCTCAGAGCGTCATGTTCCCGAAGGCCCCTTCCCTTCCTTTCCCCATGCTTACAGTCTCACCACACCATCTGCCTTGGAGCCTATTCAGACTAATCTCATTATGCCTTTTATTCTTTTTTTTTAATGTTAGTCACAAAAATCTCCAAACATCCAGTTTACCTCTTACCCCCGACCTCTGATCTTCATCTGCTCTGTGTGTCCACCAATATGACTTCAACCCTGTCTCCTTGCTTATGAAAACTGTCCACTGTGTTTTCTGTGGTCAGTCATCCGCAAAATATCCCATATCCTTCCTCTCCTCCCTCAACCATCCCCTCCACCTTCTTACACTCATGGACACTATGTTCCGCTCTGAGGACACACTGCCCCTCTGCAGCCTCTCTAGTGGTGGCCTCTAGTTCCTGCAGTCCTTGAACTGCTAGGCCTAGTAGGTGGGGAGGAATCCTCCTTGCTGGTCATTGCTACTTATCATTGTTCCTGTTTGTGTGTCCCCCCAAAACTGCTGCATTGAAGTCATGCCCTCAGACCATTCTCCTTTGTGTTGTGGTCATCTATAGACCCTTAGGCACCCCAACTCCCATTGTGTGAAGATTTAAAAATCCCAGCCCACTGTTTCTCCAACACTGCCCCATCATAATTCTTGGAGATTGCCATGTAAAAAGAGATGATCCTTCCAAAAGCCTCCCTTCTCACTGCCCTGACTGCCTTTCCTCCATCTATATCTCATCACTACTGTGCAGTTCCCCCGGTCAGACATTAGCGCCTACCGTGAACAATTGCTGTACCCCCTCCAAAATCTCAAGCGTCTACTTTTCAAACGCCGTCTTACCTTAGCAGCTCACTCTACTTCTGGGTGGTGTTGGGTGGTCTCCATTGGTCTCAAAGCAAGAGGAGGCCAGGTGGGCTGCTGCTGCTGCCAGCCCAGAAGGTTCAAGGGGAATTCAAGGTTGAAAATGTTCAGGCTTGTGTCCAGGGTCTCACTCTTTGCCTGTCACAAATGTTAAGAACCCCTGTGAAGCTCTGCATTCGTCTCCTTTGCAGCTTTCCCCCTTAATAATCAAATTATTAAGTCAAATCTTGGGCCCAGTGTCCAGCCCTGCGGCAGTAGGAGATGAGTCTCCTTCAAAGACCTCACGCGACCCTCTGGCTTTCAAAGCATACTTTAAGTGGTCAGTTAGCTTTTCTGGACCCACCATTTTATCTTTCAAATCTTTCAAAAGCAGCCAGCCCTCACGGCAATGTTTATCATTTCCCTCCCGATTGATCCAGCCCCCTTAGCCCCCAGGTATCGCAAAGCCACACCTTCCTCCCCGTACCTTAGCTCATGAACCACAGGCCAGCGTTTAGCATTGGTGGAGCCCTGCATAGCAGAGGTTATCACCACTTCACTGTCCACAGGCAGTGGCGTCCTTACTGTCTTCAGATGGATGAGCACCCAGCCTCTAAGTCCCATCTTGAAGGTCTGCTCTCTGGGACCTTGCCTAATACCAGCTACCTTTGCCCTGGTTCCCAGAAAGCAGAGCCTGAGACATGCTAATGGAGGGTGAGATCCCAGGGTAGCAAGAGTGAGGGCAGCGGGGGAGTGTGGCATCGGAAGTGTAATACTGAGCCTCGTAAAACAGTATTGTAACAAGTGCAGCTGATGGGTGGTCTCAGGCACATCTTGTGTATAGGACCACATATCTGAATGGACTGGTGCCTCTCTAGAGATGGCAGAGGTGAGAGAGGTGATTTATCCTCAGGTTTCCACCCATCTGCAGTCAAAGTGTGCCTCATGGGATGTCAAGTCTCCTGCACTTCTGGGTGGTGTTGCTTACCCTGAAAACAATCAGAAATCATACCTTTGGATGTGGTTTCTTTTCTCTCTGGGTGTAGAAGTGGAGGGCAAACCCAGAGGATTCCTGGCACCCTACCCTATATGGAATATACTGATATATTCAATTTCCCTATGTATAAGACACACTCTTGTTCAAAAAATTTGGGATCTAAAAACTGGGTGTGCCTTATAGAGTGGTTGTAGATTTTTTTTACTTATATTTCCCATTTTTTGCACTCCTCTTTGTGCTCATTGTTTAATGATGAATAAAACTGGAGTTCAAAACAGCCCAAGTGTCCGTCAGAAGACGAGTGGATTAAAAAGATTTGGTATATATATACTATGGAACAATATTCAGCCATAAGAAATGATGACATCGGATCATTTATAACAAAATGGATGTACCTTGATAACATTATACGGAGTGAAATAAGTAAATCAGAAAAAAAGAAAAACTGAGAACAGCATGATTTCATACATAGGTGGGACATTAAAGTGAGACTACAAGACACGTACAAGAGTGTGGTGGTTACGGGATGGGGGGAGGGAGGGGAGGGTGGGATAGGGAAAAGGGGAGGGACACAGGGAAAACCAGATAGAAGGTGACAGAGGACAATTTGACTTTGGGTAATGGGTATGCAGCACAATTGAATGATGGGATAATCTGGAGATGTTTTCATTGTACATATGTACCCTGATTTATTGGTGTCACCCCATTAAAGTTAATAAAAAAAATAATAACCCATTAAAAATTAACATGAGCTAAGTAGCAGCTAAAAAAAAAAACAAAAAAACTGGAGTTCAATAACTTTATGTAATACATTATTTTTAAAATTTTAGACCCCCAAATTAAGGTGCGTCTTATACGTGGGAGCATCTTATACATAGGGAAATACAGTATATCAACAAGCACGTCCCTCATTATTATGCTTCGTGGGACCAGGAGCCCTGGGGGTGGTCTCTGACTATAGAACTGTGAGGTTCCTGAGCCTGTGTTGGAGGGCAGCCCACCTGGAGAGGGGGTCAATGTGGTGGCCGCTGAAGCAAAACAAGAAGTCAAAATACTAATTTGAAAGAACATACAACCCCGTGTTCATTGTAGCATTATTTACAACAGCCAAGATTTGGAAGTAGCCCAAATGCCCATCAGCAGATAAGTGGATAAAAAAAAACTATGCTATATAAATATATATATATAAATAATAGAATATTATCCAGCCATAAAAAGAATGAAATTGGCCCTGGCCAGTTGGCTTAGTGGTAGAGTGTTGGCCCAGCATGTGTAAGTCCCAGGTTCAATTCAATTCCCAGTCAGGGCACACAGGAGAAGAGCACATCTGCTTCTCCTCTCCTCCCCCTCTTGCTTCTCTCTCTTTCTTTTCTCCTCCCCACCTGCAGACATAGCTCTATTAGAGCGAGTTGGCCCCAGGCGCTGAGGATGGCTCACGGCTTCCGCCTCAGGTGCTAGAAAATGGTTGCAATGGAGCAAGGGCTCCAGATGGGCAGAGCATCACCCCCTAGTGGGCTTGCCAGGTGGATCCTGGTCGGGGCATATGCGGGAGTCTGTCTCTGCCTCCCCTTCTCTCACTAAAAACTGAAAAAGAAAAGAATGAAATCTTATCATTTGCAACAGCATGGACGGACCTAGAGGGTCTTATGCTCAGTGAAATAAGCCAGACAGAGAAAGACAAATACCATATGATTTGACTTATATGTAGGATCTAAAGAACAAAATAAATGAACAAACAAAATTGAAACAGACTCATAGGCACAGATTGTGGACTGGTGGTTGCCAGATGGGAGGAGGCTTGAGGGACTGGGTGAAAAGGTGAGGGGATTAAGAAGTACTAATTGGTAGTTACAAAATAGTCACGAAATGTAAAGTGCAGCATAGGGAATAGAGTCAATAATACTGTAATAACTATGTATGGTGCCGGGGGGCGGGTACTGGAAATATCAGGGGGTACACTTTGTAAAGTATATGATTGTCTAACCACTATAGAGTACATCTGAAATCAATACAAAATAATATTGAATGTCAACTGTAATTGAAAAGAAGTCAAGGATGCTAGACACCACAAGGTCAAGAAAATTTGAGGTCATGCAGGAGGTTCTGAGACACCCTGAGAAATAAAGTCAGATTATGTCATTCCTTGGCTCCGAACCCCCACGGTTCCTCACCTCCCAGGGGCCCACAGACCCTCCCCAAACTGGCCTCGCTCCCTCTGCTCCCCCCAGGGCTTATTTGCTCAGGCTCACGGAGCTCCCTGCCTTTCCTCAAATCCACGGCGCTCCCTCCTCCTTGGTACCTGCTTTTCGATACCTGAGAAACTTCCCTCACACACCTAACTGCCTGGCTCCTTAATGCCTCCTGGGTCTCGTGTCAGGTGTCACTGCATCCGTGAGGCCTTCGCTGGCCACCTTATATAAAGAGTACTTTATTCCCCGTCCCCACACCAGCACTCTTTCTGTTTCCCCTGCCACTTGTCTTGACATGTTCTGTTTAGTTGGCTGTTTCTTGTCTGTCTTCCCTGAACTGGAATGTAAGCTCTGTGAGGGCAGGGCTCTTCCCTTACCCCTGGCACCTGTCACAGAGCTTGGCACAGAGTAGTTGCTCCATAAATCTTTGTTGAACGAATGAATGATTAAATGAATGACTACTATATGATCTTCATTTCCTAGCCATCACTGATAGACCAGAAAGAACCCCTGATTTAAACGGGGTCAATCAGACAAACTGGAATTGGGTATGAGAGCTGGTGAGCTTCTGCAAGAGGCAGACATTCAGATCTATGAGTTCATGGACTGCGAGGTGGCACTTTCCATCATGAGCCAAAGAAGCAGTAGGAACTGGTCTGCAGAGAGAGGAGACTAAGGAACCCAGCAGGGAATGGGGAGAGGTTGTGTTGATTCTATTTCTCTCTTGGGGTCCAGGAGATAGCCCAGGACCTTACAATAAATCTCTTTTTTCTGCGTAAGTTAACTGGAGTGTTTTGTTTTTATTTGCAATTTAAGTCTAAATATCAGCACTGCTATTTATGTTCATGACTATATGTACTGGGCACTGTGCTGAACCCGATCATGCTTTGTGGGACCTGAGCAGACCCCTTCCTGCAGGCGTGGGCCACGCAAAGCCCCTGGGTCACATGCAGCGCCATGGTTAGCACACAGGCCTCAATGAGGGTGAGTCTTCCTGTCAATTTCCTATGCAGCTGCTCTGAGGCTGCCCTGCGGTTCTTTCCTGTCACCCAGGGGGTGCCCCAGCTGCCCCAGAGCCCCAGGCCTCTCCTTCTCACCCTGGCACATGGCACTCCCCCCATCCCAGCTGTCACTACAGGCTCCCTGCTCCTGTCACCTCTGTGCCTGAGGCTCCAGGTCTCAGCAAGGCTCTGGGTTGGGCCTCATCACTCCTTGTCCCGACCCTGCTCAGGCCCACCCAGCATCTGGCTCCTTCTCTCCCTGCCTGCTGAGCCCCAAAGTCCCCTCCCCCAGACCTGACCCCAGAGCATGGAGTCTATTGTCCTGGCCCATTCCAGCCAAACCCCAGCTGACCTGACAGCTCTCCATTATGGATGCACATTTACAAACAGCTCATTTACATAGAACACAAGGGAATAGCTTCTGTCTTCAGAAAAAAAGGAGACTCGGTCACCTAGATCGAGTGGTCCTGAGATGTGGGCGCCTCCTGAACTTCCTCCCTTTCTGAGGCCAACCCTGAGTAGGCCAGTGGGCCAGGTGAGGGTGAGTGGGGGTGGGGACGGGGAGATCAGGTGGGGCAAAGAAGAAAGGAGGTGCTGGGCAAGAGGGCAGGAAAATGCTACTTAGTTGTACTTAATTATTTGATTTTTAGAGCAATTTTGTTTCTAATCCACATATGCCCTTTTAAGATCTTTAGGGCCTGCGTTTTCATTCTGCCCAGTTCCCATCCCTCACTGCTACCGTCACCACCTTCACACACACACACACACTCACACACACATACACACACTCACACACATACACACATACACACACACTCACACACACACATCTACACACTCACACACACATACACACACTCACACACACATACACACACTCACACACATACACACACTCACACACACACCCAACACGTTTTAGCTTTTCTTTCCAAGTCTAGCAGCCACCACGGTATACAAAGGCAGGGTGTGCCTTGGAGAAGAGGAGGGACGTTGGTGTCAAGAAGCCCCATATTTAAATCTTATCACTGCATTTGACAAAGGACTCCTGCGGGGCCTCAGTTTCCCTTGGTAAAATGAGGATAATCATTTCAACTCCGTTGTGTGGGCTTGAAGATGGAAAGACAGAGCGTGTGCATGGGAAGCACTTAGTGTGTGCTGGGTGGAGGACAAGAATATGTAGGAGTTCGTTACATTGTTAAGGTTTAGGGAACATGCCCCATTCTTGGCCTACTCCCCATCCTTCCAAAGGACCCCATCTCTTGTTCTGACCCAGTCACCACAGGTACCCACCTGCCCCAGGGGCGGGCAGAGGATACAGCCATTCATTCATTCCCTTGCTTTTTAGTTCACATTCTTTTCTGGAAAGGGTCCCTTTTTTTCTTGTTCCCTTCTTATATGTTAGGTCTTTCCCCCTCCCCCCATTTCACCCAACCTGAGAAGGCGATAGATGTGGACCAGGTTGGGATGGGGGCAGGAAGGGTTGGGACAAAATAATGCAACAGTGCTGAGTGGGTGTGGCTACGAGCCAGGGTTGAAAGAAGCTCTGCACAGCTGCCCCCTGATTCAGTCGCCTACTCTGTGCATTCCTGGTGGGCAGGGCACACGGAGCCCTGGAAGTTCCCAGAAAGCGCCATGGTCCTTTAGTGATGTCAGCCATGGCGAGGTCAGGACTCCTCTGGCCTTCTCAGCTGGTTTGCTGAGTAGGAGGGACTCTGAGCTCAAGTTGGGCTTCAGGTAAGCTTCTTGTGGGGGTGACCCCGAGCTACACCTGCAGAGGGAGTAGGGGGCGGTCAGCTGAAGAAGGCTGAGCAGGGCACTCCAGGCAGGGAGCAGATGCGAGATGTCTAATGACAGCAAGAGGCAGGCAGAGGGGAGGGATGGAGCAGGTGAGCAAGGCAGTGAGTTAGATCCTGGGAAGCATTTGGAAAACATAACAAGTGCTCAATAGATAGTAGCTGCTGTTATTATTATTATTATTAATTATTATTACTGGAGAATTTCAATAGATGTTTCTTGGCTGACTGGCAGGAGGCAAGGCCCATTACGCAGCTGGTAAATACTGCTCAGTAAATCCCTAACTGACTTATTGGCAGATTGATCAATAATCAATTGACTCTGGGAGGGTCCAGCCAGGGCAAGTGACAATGTGTCAGGATAAAGACCTAAGGGACAGTACAAACACCCAATTTCAAGTTTAAGTATGCTTCACTTTTTACTCGGCCCCTCCTCTGAGGAAGTCCTCCTGGCTTGCTCCAGCGCCAGCTGCCTCCTACCCTTCGCCTCTGATTCCAGTGGCCTCTCTTTGTGGCCCAGCTGCATCCTCCGCTTGTCTACGTCCTGGAGAGGGGGCTGCCTCCAAGAGGAACAGGAGTTACTGTGCAGAGAGGAGAGAGAAGGCCTGTGCTCATCCCTTTGTGTGGAAGTCCTGGTGACTCTTTGCAGTGTTGAGTAGAAGCTAAAGGATTCCCCGTCCCTGCTCCACTCTGTGTGGGGCTGAGGTAAGGACATACTTCCGGGTGGGGTTAGCCTTAGCCATTGGGACCGACTCCCTGCGTGCCTGGACCAGCTGTTACAAACTGTGTGAGAACTGAGGCTTCTGCAGGTCTGAGGGCTGCAGGAAGAATGAGAATGACAGTGGGGCTAGGGGATCCTTAAAAAGCCCTTGAGACCTGTTGTCTTTATCCATTGCCTCCTCCCCATTCCCACCCCAGTGACCCTAGGCAGCCTGTCGTCAGGGTACCTCTTTCAGCGGACAGACTCTGATCTTTGTTTGCTCCTAGCCCTGTCTCTGGGCTGGCTGGGACTCTTCCCTGGGATTAAGGACACTTCTGTGGGGGATAGGGCTGAGGCCAGTGGTTTTTTTAAGGCAAAGCCCCCTCCTGTCCCATCAGTTTCCTGTGGGGAAGGGTTGCCAGTGATCTCTGGCTGCTCTGAAGATAGGCACTTGTTTCCTCTGTTACCATTTTCTGTCTCTTCTGCTCATTCTCTCAGGGCCTGCTCTGAAACCCGGACCCTGTGCCTCTCTGACTGGAGCTGGGGCAGTTCCCACCCCTCATTTTCCCTCGTGCTTCCTTATTTCACAGGACAGAGGGGCCACCCTCCTCAACGCACAGGCTCTTCTGCACAGGAGGAATTTCCATCTTCTTCTCTCCCTTCCCTCCACCCTCAGGACGTCTTCCCTGCTGCCCACACACCACCCCCCTTCATTCCCCAGAGCCTAATTGAAGAGGCTCCGCCTGGCAGAGAAGATGAAAGCTTTATCTTCCCGGTCCATCCCGGAGCGTGTTAAGATGATGGATGAGTTTCCAGACCTGCATGCTCCTCCCAGTAGCATTAACAAAATTGCCTTTCAGGATCCCAACTCCCATGTCAAGATGGGCTGCGGTGGAGACGGGAGACCCGAGCTTTGGCACTCGACGGTGAGCATTAAAATCATTTTAATGCTGCATTTAGGGTTTGCGTTCCCTGTGTGTGAGCCAGTCCCACTGCTGGCATCAGAATAAGATGAATGATGTTTGTTAAAAAGCTCTTTGGTGCAGCCTGATTGACCATTAGGAACACTCAGCTTGGAGCTGGGATGCCTGGGCCCAGCTTCTGCGTCTGAATGGGATCCATCAGAGATGTTGTCACTGTCATCCCCGTTGGGTCACAGCCAAATCTTTTCCTTTAGGCCTCTCAAATTCCCCCTGGGTTTCTGCTGTCAAGAAGTCAGAGCCAGAACATGAGTAGGAGAGTCTGGAGTTGGAATCTCACTCACCTCTGTTAGTGGGTTGCTGATTGCACTTGGCAAACTCTTTCCCTCTTAGCCATCAGCATCGTCATCCATGAAATGAGTGTGTGTGTGGGATGGCTAGCTGCTATGGCTTGAATTTTGTTCCTCCCCCAAATGTATATGTTGAAGTCTTAGACCCAACAGTGTCTCAGAATGTTGAACTTATTTGGATGTAGGGCCTTTACAGAGGTAATCAAGGTAAAATGGGGCCATCTGAGTAGGTCCTCATGCAGACACACACAGGGAGAATGCCATGTGAAGATGAAGGCACAGATAAGGGTGATGCTTCTTCAAGCCAAAACCACCACAGGTTGCCAAGAAACCACCAGAAGCTGTGAGAGAGGCAGGGAATGGAGTCTTCACAGCCCTCAGAAAGAAACAATCCTGCTGACACCTTGATTTTGGACTTCCAGCCTCCAGGCTGTGAGAGTCAGTTTCTGCTGTTTAAGCCGGTCAGTTTGTGATACTTAGTCACAGCAGTTTTGGGAAGCCAATAGGCTAGCTAGAGCATCTCCTACTCTGAGGCTCTCTGAGTCTGCAACTCTAGGATTCAGCCTTGGGTACCAGCGGGGACAAGGGCAGCTGTGGCGGGGGGGAAGGGGGGATGTTAATCTGTTCTCTTCTGCTCCAGGACCTTGGAGCTGAAGCCACTGGCTGTCTTTGTTCCTGAGGCTAAAATGGTTACAAAGACCCAGGAGGCTTGGGGAACTGCTGATCTTTTGGGAATAGTGGGGTGGAGGAGCAGCCGCTTTCCAAGTACAGGAGCCCAGGTAGAGCTCTGGTGCCAAGTTTAGGGCCGTCCATGTCTCAGGAAGGGGTGCCGGGAATTCCCTCCTGGAAACTGGAAGCTGGAAGCAGGGGTGTCTGCTTCTGGACAGATGGGACAAAGTGGGTATATTGGGCCAACCTCCTTGACACCTCCCAGGTCAACTTGTTTTACCTCCAAATGCAAAAAAAAAGAAAAAAGAAAATAATTTACGTGGGAACTTATCCACCGGAAGTAGGCATTAGTGTACATTATAGAAAAATGAAGTTGAAATTCTCACACCTGCAATAGCCTGTGGTCCCCAGCTTGGATCTGAACTTGGGGAGTATGATTCCAGACCCCAGCATGCCCAAGGACTGGTATCTGAGCTGATAACAAGTCTTTTCATGAGAAGGCGGGAGCTAGGGACCACAAAACAACTCAGAAAGAGTAAGGGACAATTATGATGTCTTCGAAGGTTGGTAAACTTATACTGGCAATAAGCTATCGGTCAGAAGTGCCCTGGTGATGGATGGGGCTGTATTGGTGGTGGGGCCACCTTGCTTATCCAACACGAGTTTTGGTGGCTGAGCAGGAAACATATGCTCTTTTAGTTCCTGAAAAGTGGCATGGGTGGGTGGGTGGGTGGCAGCGTCAGCCTTTGGGGACAAGAGAGCTGCCTGGTGGGTGACTTCCCCACCGCCCCTCCCCCACAGGGCAGGTAGCACCAGGTGTATCTGGCAGGGCCTCCTGGGGAAGCCAATCAGTGAATGGGAGAGAGCCGCTGTGCGGGGGGCCCGCATTGCACTTGCAATCAGGGCATTTCACACAGCAAATTGTGGTCATTTAGGCTTCTTGAGGGCAAGCTTAATTTCAGACCCAAGCACAGAGGATATTCAGAGACACAATGAGGTAATTTCACATTTTAAAGCAGAGAATGCAGCGTAAATTAGTAGAAAAATCATGACACTTATAAGCCTGTTCTAAAGATGTATTGTTCCCTGTTCTTCTGGGAGGAAAAAAAAAAAATCAGCTTCTATTAAGATTGAATTAACCGCTGGAAGAGAATTCTTCAGACGGCCAA
This sequence comes from Rhynchonycteris naso, assembly GCA_037038555.1. Lineage (NCBI taxonomy): Eukaryota > Metazoa > Chordata > Mammalia > Chiroptera > Emballonuridae > Rhynchonycteris > Rhynchonycteris naso. The sequence goes on along the minus strand of CM072997.1, from coordinate 208,715,921 downwards.
TTCATAAGGAGAACTCTATTTTAAACTTGGTCAAAGGCTTTTGCAGCAAGTGGTGGGAAGAGAGTTCCCGAGGAAATGCTGGTGCTCACCCTGTAGTCTGCATACCTGCGCATGGAAGTTGGGGCCTGCTCGTGGGCACCCCCCGCCCCCCGCCTGAGCCCTGTGGGTACTGCCTTGAGAGGTCTGCCTGCCAAGCTCAGATGCTGCAGCCCCAGACAATGGGCCCACTCCCTTCACGTGTGGGGACCCGGATTTACAGTCTAGTGAAACTGTGGGGGGCACAGCTTTTGGAGTTAAAGCTGCTTACATTCGAATCCCAATCCTCCTCCAATTAGCTCTGTGACCCCAAACACGAACTTAACTTTTCATCCTCAGTCTCATCATCTGCAAATAGAGAAATAATAGCACCTATTTCATGGATCATTTGAGAGGAGATGCATATAAAGAGCCTGACACATGGAAAGTGCTCAGATAGGGTAACCATCTTAGTTTGGGATCTTCCAGAAAAAGACCCTGAGGCAGGATGTGACTATGAGGTGAAGGTAGGGGGGAGGGGGCAGGAGATACCCAAGGCAAGCCTCTGTGGGCAGGCGGACCTTAATCGCACCAGGAATTCTGGTAACAGGGTAGAAAACGCACCTTAGGGTTAGCCCACATGAAGGGTGAGGGAGCTGAGGTACATATATACATCAGATCCCAAAAGTCACTCTCTGGGCTGCTGCAGGTAGTTTTAATTTCCCGGTGTTTCTGGCCTCTCTTTACCTCAAAGTTGTCTAAGTGAGCTCCAGGAGCCCGAGAAAGCTTCCGGGAGAAAAAGGCAGGTTATGGGAGTCAGGGCAAAGGACACAGGCATTTGTGACCCTGCTACTGGGATTGTTATTCCAGGCCCCACCCAGGAGCCCTTCCTTGTACTGTAGCATTCCTTCCTTCCAGACAGACAGGTGTCACGCGGGCTCGTCATCCTGAGGAGAGAATAAGCTCTACGTGCTACTCTCAGCAATTTCCCCAGAAAACTGTAACCTTAAGCTCCTCTGCCCCTTTCTCTGGGTCACAGTGTCCCCCATGCATTTTGGAATGCCCTTAGAAGTCCTACCTTGACCTAAAATAATGGCTTAGATCAGCAATATTCCACCTCTTTCATCTCACGTCACATATCAACTACTTATAAAAATTCTGTGGCACACCAAAAATGTGTTTTTGTGCCAATCTGCCAAAAAGAAAAAAAACGATATAATTTTGTTTTATCCACACTGGATAGCTATTGTTGTGTTGGTTGTTGTCATTTTTTCATTTGTTACTCTAAGGAAAAAGAGGTCAATGCCCCTGACTAAATAGTCAGGTATTTCATGTTTTAAAAATTCTTGCAGTACACAGGTTGAAAATTGCTGGCTTACAGGGTGGTGGTGGGAGTGGAGGGGTGATGGGCATCCACTTCTCACCATTCCCAGCACCCAGCTCTGGCTCCTGGGCCTCGCAGGCTGGCAAAGTTGTGTTGCATGGAGCTGGCCTGTCCCACATGGGGCTGGAAAGGCTCCTGGTTTCCTGAAGCAGAGAGGAGCCACTGGTCTCAGACCTGGGGAACATCCCTGCTGACTCTGCGAGTGCCCAGAATGGAGGGTAATGGGGGAGAGAAAGTGTTGGAGAGAGATGGTTCCAGGTCATAGGACTACTCTTTGGGCCAGGACATCAGAATCCTGTTTTATTTAAAAAAATGACATTCGTTTTAAGGTGCATTCGTCAGAGAGTTGATGAATTTGTCTCCAGGAGGCAACCACTTGACCGTGAGACTGAACTCTGCACGGGGCATGTCCCCACCACTCTAGCTGGTATCCCTGCCGCCGTTCTGTGACTCACGTTCAAAGAAAGCTCTCCTTGAGCACCTACCGGCCTTTTTAATCTGCTGAACTTCCCATGAGAAAGCTCCAAATGCCTAAATATTCCTTGGCTTTTTCTCTTTTCTCCTTTATGATAAGTTTCCAGTTTCTTTTTTTCCCCCAGAAATATAGATTTTAATGTTGATCTAAAGGCTTTTTCAGAGACCTGGGTGACAACCTAAGAATTCAGTTCTGGAGGAAATACAAGTTCCCAGAGCTGGTCCCCAGACTGGAAAGCAGAAACCGCCAGCTGTCCAGGGTGTGGGTCCCTCCACAGAGCCACCTGAACCGTCCATCACCCAGGTTGGTCACCTCTTGGGGCCTTGTCCAGCCCTGGATGGCAGTGTCTCCAGCCCCCTTGACGGCTGATGATAGTGAAATGGTTGCTCTGAGAGGCAGCTTTCTACAAAGACAGAAATAATCAGGTTGAGCAAAGGGGGAAAAAAGGGAAAATTGAGCATTATGAGGGTGATAATTCAGAAAGTGTCAGCTTCAGAATAATTGAATCGGATGACATTTTGTGCTACGGGAAACAATAGCAGCTAGCCCGCTGCCCGTCTGATTCATGTCTGGTTCATGTTTAACAAAACAAGGGCAAGGGTCACACAGCCACGAGCCCCATAAATAACCCGTTAATGGGATTTCCAAACAAGCTGTCCTCAGAGTGGCTTTCAGTCTCACTGAGAGAATATTAAAATGCAAATGGATTCGGGCTGTGTCTTCATAAACAACCGTGTTCATTTAACCTCCGACCTCTCCGCTTAACTGCCCATTCCAGCAATTTGTACGGGTTCCTCGGCCGCCAGCTCCTCACGGTAATTCAGGGAAAGTGCATTAAAGGAAAGGGTTACAATTTGCGATGCTCAGTTAATCACACTATTGAGATGTTTATGGACAGAATCTCACTCCTCTGCACACTTGTCTCCAGCCTTCTGCCCCTACCGGCCCAAACGTGTCTGGTTGGTTCCTTTTGTTGCACGAGGATCTGCTAAGGGTACGAGGAGGCTGCCTTCCCAGCTGAGCAAGGGCCCCTACTTGGACCTCTAAGCACCAGCCTGGTCTCCTTTTCTGGCTGCTGTTCCTCTTGGGGTTTCGCCAGAGGCCTCCAGTTAAATGCTCCTCCCAGCAGACGGTCTCAAGGCTTGGTTCTCCTTTGTGAAAATAGGCCAGGCTCTCCCCAGGCAAGTGTCTGTCACTTGGTTTCTCCCTGTCTGTTCCCACCCAGGCCTGCCAGGCCTGACGGCGCCCCCCCCCCGCCCCCTCCCGGCCTAGCACTGGCCTGGCAGAGGGCCCCTGCCCTGCCCAGCATTTTGAGAGGCAGCTCGAATGTGTATTCTCCCCCAGCCTCTGGGAACGCTCCCCAAGCCTTGAGCCTCCATCTATCTAACTGTGAGAAAGAGAACAAGGGAGACCATGAGCCAGGGGCCAGGGTGCAAGGTCTGAGAGCCTGGGCATACATTTCAGGGGTTGAGACGGGTTCTGTTAGCTCCCTGGAAGCCCAGGTGGATCCCATGCACTTTTCTGTTTATGGAGGACTTCTTCATATAGATGATTTCAGCAGATGCACTTGACACATGGCACCACCTAGGGCTTTAATCACCACGTTTTGCCCTTCTTTAGAGAAGAAAAAACTTAGACTCAGAGGAGCCAAGGGAACTGCCTGGAGTCACCCAGTGAGCAGAAGGCAGAGTGAGTTGCAGACCTGGCTTGACTTGGAGGTCAAGGGCTGCTAGCCCTGTGGCTTCTCTCTGAGGAGCAGGGAGAGTCTGTGGGAGCCTGGACTGGAGTCCCTCCTCTCTGGGGCCAGAGGAGAGCAGAGGAGGTAAAGCCGTGCTGGAGAGGGCACATGGGAGTTGGGGGAGGGAGTTCCTGTCATGGCCCCGGCTGGGTTGGTGGCCTCCCTCTCTGGAGCTGGGCTGCCCGAGTCCAGCTGAATCTGTATGGTTCTCTGAGGTGAATATTTCATTCCTTCAGCTTTTTCTCCCCACACCCCCGTCCCCCTTACCAGGAAGGGGGGAATGAATCTCCAATAATTTCTCCAGTTCACTAATGGAGACTCAGGCCTCTGGGGACCGCATAAAATGAGAAATATCCAACTCTGCTTTGCTCCCCTGTTTGACAAACTCTCATGCTTCTAGGGATATATCTGTCTCTAGAACTGTAGATGCAAGCCCACCAAGGAGCTGAGGTGAGGCTAGGGCCACTGGGCTGCGTGGGCCTGTGTGGAGGTGGCCCTTCCTCCTGCCCGCCCATCCCTTCCCTGTTCCCCCTTTCTCCCCTTCCCTCCTGCCTCCCTCCTTCCCTCAGGCCCAGCACCTGAGGCCCGGCACTGAGCTGGGTGGAAGGGGGTCCCACAAGGAGGGGAAGCCAGGAGTCCTACAGCCCTGCCCCACGGTTCCTGTTAGTTTTCCCTCAGACACATCTCTGCCTCTCCCCCTTCGCCTGTTTTGTTTCTGTTTCTCTCTCTGTCCTCTCTATGTTGCATGTTCTCCGTATCTTTGTCTCTCTCCTTTCCATCTCTTACGCATTTCCCTCTGTTTCTCCAACTTGGTGTTCTCTCTCCTTTCTTAATATCTCCCCAACCCATCTACTCCCTCTGCCAGCTCGCCCACCCCAGCCAGCTCCGCCCTCTCTCGCCGGGATCCCTAGAACTGTGCCATGTTGCAATTTGTCTTAAGCCTCACCCCACCCTCTACTGTCACAGCCATTTATATAGAATGCACATTGGATTACCTCCTTCCCTGGCTTAAAATCTTTCAAGGCTCCCCACTGGCCTCAGGATTAATCGCAGACTCCTATTGAGACATGCCAGGCCCTAATCAGATCATCCTCAGGGATGTACACTATTTAGTGTGTGTGTGTGTGTGTGTGTGTGTGTGTGTGTGTGGAGAGAGAGAGAGAGAGAGAGAGAGAAACATACACACACAGAATGAGAACCAAAGGAGACAAACTTACTTGGAGACACAGAGACAAGAGAGATAGGAAGGGGGGGGGAGATAGAAACAGAGATAGAGACAGAAGGAGATGCTCTGTGGGAAGTGGAACAAGTCCTTCAGCTCTTAGCTCTCTAGGCCATTTGTCTCTTGCCGGGCCCAGTCATCTGTGCAGGGACTTGCTACCTATCCAGATCATCTGATACTGGAATCTGTACTCCTAACACCTTGACACACTGACTATCCTAGAGTGATCTTGGGTAGGAAGGAGAACTTTCTGACTGTGCAAAGTAGGAGGAAGACAGGGGCATAGGGACGCAGGCAAGGTTACAACTGGCTACAGGATGTTGGTGACTCACGCCATTTCTTGGTGAAGAGGTGAAGTAGGAGGTGAGGCACTGCCTGGGGAGTGTATAGGTCTTTAGGAGCATGGAGAAGGGGAAAGACTTGAACAGGACTCAGAGGTCAGATGACAAGAGTCAACCAGGCAAACACTGAAGGCCTGTGGGGCACCAGGTGATGGCTGTGAATGTGTGGCAGAGCCATCCGTGTGGCTGGATGACTTTCTGCAGCAGTGTCTGGCAGCATGGGAGGTGGATGGTTGGACAGCCAGAATTGGGTTTCTCTAAGGCAGAGGTCCCCTAACTACAGCCCGCGGGCCAAATTGTAGCCCCCTGAGGCCATTTATCCGGCCCCGCCGCACTTCCAGAAGGGGCACCTCTTTCATTGGTGGTCAGTGTATGGAGTACTGTATGGGGTGGCCCTCCAATGGTTTGAGGGACAGTGAACTGGCCCCCTGTGTAAAAAGTTTGGGGACCCCTGCTCTAAGGGTTTGATGGAAGGTTGAGGGTCAAAAAAGGACTTTGGCAAAAGAGTGGATAATGTAATAGACCATGAGATCTTGGTGGGGATTGGGAAGGAAACAAAGACAGGAAAGGCAAATTTGGAAAAATTAAAGGGAAGAAAATGGTGGTTTTAATGAAAACTGAAGAACAGGTGTTGTGACAGTAGGAAGGTGAGGGGCGTGGAGGATGAACAGCCTCAGGTCAGAGAGGGTAGATAGATTTTTCCGGTTCAGCGATGTGTGGTTCTGGGTCATGGCACAGTGCAGGGGTCATGGAGCAGTGGCTAAGGCGCAGTGCAGGGGGCCACCGAAGCAAACAAGCCACTCACAGACAGTGGCTTAAAACAACAATTTCTTTTCTTTTGTGGTCATCATAGAAGCACCAGTGGTCAAAATGAGGTTCAACCCCTTTATGACTTCTGATCAGAGCAAGAACCATAAGAGGCATTTCAATGCACCTTCCTACATTCTCAGAAACATTGTCTTCTCCTCTTTCCAGAGAGCTGAGACAGAACTACAATGTTCTATTCATGCCTATCCAAAAGGATGATGAAGTTCAAGTTGTGCGAGGATATTGCAAAGGGCGGCAAATAGGCAAAGCAGTCCAGATTTACAGGAAGAAATCTGTCTTCCACACTGAGTGAGTGCAGTGGGAGAAAGATTGGTATAATTGTTCATGTGAGCATTTACCCCAGCAAGGTGCGTGTCCCTAGACTAAAGCTGGACAAACACTGCTAAAAGATCCCTGAATGTAAAGCCCAATCTTGCCAAGTAGGTAAGGAAGAGGGCAAATACAAGAGAGAAACAATTGAGAAGATGCAGAAATAAAGAAATTTTATATACAACTTCCATTAAAATTTGAAATAAAAAAAAGCAACCACCCATCACCAATAACCATTTCATATTATCCCAAGACTAGAGTCACTTGGGAAGTTCTGCTGACCTTGGCCAGGCTTGGCTGATGTTGGCTGGGCTCACTCATGTATCTGAGGTCAGCTGGCATGTTGGTTGCAGCTGGCTAGCCTAGTTAGCCTCTCTCACAGGTCTCAGGTTGGGCTGGCTGTTGGCTAAGGTTTGGGGGATCATCAGATATCGTGTCGCTCATGATCCAACATCAGACCCACATTGAGAGTGTACAATGTCATCTCTTCAGCACTCAGTTGGCCAGAGTAAGTCATAAGGCAGGCCCAAAATCAAGTTGTAGAGAAACTGGCTTCTCTTCTTCATGGGAAGAGCTGAAAAGAACCGTGGCCTTCTTAAAATCCAGCACGGTTAAGACCCTGAGAGTTGAGGGGGTTGGATAGATCTTTAGTTCCAACACTGAGTTCTTCCAGAATGTAGACTGAGATCCGGGTTCTAAGTTCTTCAGAGGGTCAAGGGGAGCAAAACAATTCTGTCAGTGACTGTGTCAGGAAGAAGAGAGGTGGCTTAGGCCCTCTGAGGGGTGGCTGTGAGTACGCATATGTGTGTGTGGGGTAAGGTGTGGAGGATAGAGAAGATGCCAAGCTTTGATGGGCTGAGGGAGTGGCAGTGACGATCCTGAGAAACAGTTCCTGGTACTTTGCAGAATTGCAGCATTAGCAATTCCATCCCTTTCTTTCCCCTGCCCCACCCCCACTGCTGGTAACTGACAGAAGGTCACTGGCCCATCAAGATGCTGTCCAGGGGAAGGTTGCTACATCAGCTCTTTCTTATTGACCGGACTGTCTTCACTTTCTTTCACTCAACAAGTAATTATTGAGCATCAGTCAGGTGCCAGGCTTCGTGTGGGGACAGGAAAGAAGACAAAGTCCCTGCCCTTGGGAACCTCAAAATCTAGGCATTACCGCTAAGGTATGTCTACAACATGTGCTAAGATGTATGTGCAAGCACATGTGTGTGTATACGCATACTACTTCCCTGGCACTCACAGATACTTTGTGAATTAAAATATTTACACTTGCTAATTAAAAAACAAAACTTCAAAATCATTCTGATCATTTATCTTTCTACTTTAATCTCTAACAAGCCTGAGAGTTTTCTAGAATAAAGAACAATATTTTAAAAAGTAATCACAGATTCTATTCAATGGCTTATTTGAAATCTCCCATATTCAGGTTGACTCTTGAATATATTTCTATGAACAAAGGGAATGTCAGGAGCCCTCATTAAAAAATAAAAAATATGGATTAACAATAGCAGCAACAATAATAATAACTTCCATATCTGTGACACTCTGTAATTCCCAAAGTCCAAACATGCATGTTATGTCACTTGTCCTATAAACAGCATCTCAAGGTTGGTCTTAGGTTCCCTGGGAAGCTTATGGGACCAAGTGTAGTTTTAGTTCTGCCCTATCTGAAGGGCGGGCTAGCAGGGTCTCTAGCTGCAAATCAAATTTGAGGGTCATGATGAGTCCTTCTAAAGGGAAGAGATGCCTTCTCTGTTTCTTGTCCAGTTGGCTTTCTTTGGGCAGGACTCAGGCTCCCACCAGAGGACTGCAGCACTAGGTTTCATGACTCTCCATGGCCAAAGTCATGGCTGGTACCCATGTATAAGGTTCATGAAGAGTAATTAGATCAGAGAATGTTAGAGTTGAAAGGAACTTGGGAGACCGCTGGGTGTCAGTTATCATCTGTAAAATAAGGCTACTATTCACCCTGGCTTTAGGGTTATACTGAAGTAGAAATACTATTAATCAGGATGATGCTAGGGCAGATGTCCTACGGACACTATGGGTGTGAGGTAGGTGTCAAGGCTGTTGGTCCCCCTGTTTCTCAAGTGGGGTCTAAATAGAAATCTGTGGCTCTGACCATGCAGGCCATGGTGTTTCCTACTTTCTTTATCTCTGGAGACTTTGGCCAGACCCCTAACTCTATGCTCTCCAGAACTACCAGGGTCCTCTAAGCTTTCAAAACCCATGTTCAAGGAGCTGAAGATTATACCCACAGTTATGCCCAGAGCCCAGCTCAGATGCAGAAGAACTTCTTTCTCCCCCTCTATTAACAATCTCTGAGCTTCTGCCCTGGGTGATGCAAAGTGCCATGCTGAGGATAGAGACAAACTGGCCATATGCTTTGTATGTGTGGAGCTCACAGTTTGCTCCAGGAGACAGACAAGACAACAGATGATCCTTCAATGCAAAGTGGTACCAAAGGGATCAGGGGAGGAAAGGACATGAACCAAGTGCCTTGGTCCTCTTGGAGAAGCCCGGGAAAACTTCAGTCGAGTAGAAGTTCCCTGGGTGGCAAAAGTGGGGAAGGGCATTGCAGGCAGGAGCTGCCTGTGCCTGTGGACAGGGGTGGTGTGTTCAAGGAGGGGCCAGAATAGAAGATATAGGAGAGAGGTATGGCAAGAAATAAGGCTGGGAAAAGTACGTAAGGGTTATAACTGAGGGAGGACTACAATGGGGCTTGCTAAGCAGTCCAGGATTTATCCTGGGGGCAACAGGGAGCCATAGAACAGACTTTTAGGGAGCATCGAGCATGTGCTAGGCTAAATTAAAGCATGGGCATATTTGTTATGCCTATTTGCCACCCAAACTGCTGCATCAGAGTAAAGGTGGTCTTTTCTATTAATGAGTTGTATGGCATAGACCACTAGACCTCCCCTCTTCCTGATCCTTACATCTCTGTGATCTCTCTATCCCTTCTCAAGGCTCTTCCCATCTCCTATCCCCAAGCCTCCCCCATCTTTCAGGCTCACGGATGGAATGAAGCTCTGGGATGTCTGTCTTAGCCATCATTTGGAATAACCAAGAGTGGAGTGCTCAAGAATTTGTTTTATAGGCCATATCAAAATCCCTGCTTGAAATGGCTACAGAAAAACCTGAGTCTAAGAATCAGGGGTCATTCCAGGCACCAGGTCACACGCTGTAGAAACAAGGCAAGTAAGTGTGGTCCCTGTCAAGTAGCTCTCACTTAGTCAGGGGTGGACAAGGACACGTAACTTTATCCCATGTTGCAGAAGCTTTGACAGAGGGAAGCAGAGGGGGCTTTGGGAGCTCCAAGAAAGGAACCTAACCCAGCTTAGGGTGCAGGGACATTCTAGGAGGCATCTTAGGTCTGGTTTCCTGGAGACACACTCTGAACAGGAGATTTGAATGGGGACAGTTTCCAGGGGAGTGTTCTTGGGAGCCACACTTATGGGCCGTTAGGCATCACATCTACCAGCCACTGGCTGTGGGCTGCACCAGGGAGGGGCGTGACCCGAGAGCAGCCGATGCTCCTGCTCCCATTAATTGGGGAGTAAGTGCCTCAGTTCCTGAGACAGGTCCTGGGTGTCACATCACAGACAGCATCCCTGATGGAAGGCTTCTTAGGTATTGATGCCTACACACAGACTTGGAGTGAACAGGACCGATTCAGGTGCCGGGGGTTGGGGGAGGGTGGGTAAATGTGTCGCAGGATAGCATGCCCAAGACCAAGAAACCTTTCCCTTTCAGAAAGGAGCATGCAATGTGGCACAAGCCCAGAGCTCAGAGGGGTTCTAAAGGAAGAGGCTGGGTAAGTAAGCAGGGGCAAAACCCCTGAAGGGCAAAACCAGGTACAGAAACTTGAACTTCGTTACAATGGCAATGAGAAGGCACAGAAGGGTTATGCTTGCTGTCTGTCCTCTAGGCTCGCTCTGGTGGTGTGAAGATGGGGAAAGGTCAGTGGGAAGTAGAGTAGTGAGGTGGTTTTGAAGTAAGTCCTGAACTTGAGTATTGGCAATATGGCGAGAGAGAAGGGTTAGGAAACAGTTAAGGGATAGAACTGACCCAGTTGGTCACTACTTGGATATAGAGATTACTCTTCTAACGTTACATATACTAATGCCTTTGTGGTCTACAATAACTCATACTCCCAAATTGCACATGAGAAAACAGGCTCAGAGAAGTTAAGTAACTTGCTAAGGCCCCACAGCTGGTAAGTGGTAGAAGCCTGCATCTAAACCCAGACTTCCTGGCCTCCAAATTTTTGCCTCGGCCAATTGGATGGACAATGGATTGTTTAAGAGGACACAGGAAGAGAGCTGGTTTGGGAAGATGATGGGGACATTTGCTTTGGACATGTTGATCCTGTGTTCTCACCTTGTAAGTCATCTGAATAGAGAGGTTCAAAGGTCCTTGGCTCTATGGGTCTAGGTCAGAGAAGCATGGGCTGGAGTGGGAAATTTAAGGACCAAGTACCGTTAGGTGACAAATGAAGCTGTGGGGATGGCTGAACTTCTCCGAGGATGAGAATGCAGGCTGGAAGGGAGAGGAACATGGAAGGCAAGAGAAAGGAAGAGCAAGAAATTTCTGTCTAGGAAACCAAAAGATTTTGAAGGAAACTCAGAAGCGTTTTCACCGAAGCCAGTGTAAGAGAACACTTTAAGGTTAGAAGTGTCAGAAGCTGCAAAGCAGCCCTAAGATGAGGACTGAGAACTGTCCCCCATCCGCCAGGCAGAGTCTGGACAAGCATCCGCTGTCCGGGAGAAAATGGAAGACAAGAGTCATTGAAACACCTGCTTCTTAGCAGGAGCAGAATTGAAGGGCTTTGGGGACAAAGTATCTCTTTGGAGATTAGAATAAACACCCTGCTTATCATTTCCTCTGGGGACTTCCCTAGCACCTCTCTGCTGAGATAGAAATCTGAGGCTTGTCATCAAAAGTAGGCAGACAGATCATGACAGCCTGTCCTCTGAAACCTGCCCGCTGACTCCGCACCTGGAGAGCCCTCGAGGGCTCCGGGGCACCGGGGAGGGAGGAGCGCCCCCCCCCCTCCCCTACATCTGCTCCTCTCACTCCTGCAGGCAAACACCTGGAGCCCTCTTGGCAGGCCCAGGGCTGTCCTGGGACAAAGCCCGACGTCTCTCAGTTGTGTGTGGCTGCCCTGTATCCAGTTCTCACACTATGCATCCCGCCACCTGCAAACACATGCATATGTGCCCATGCGCGTGCGCACACATGTGCATACACCCCCTCCTCCCTCGGCACTGCATTGCGTTACCCACCGTGCTAGGGCGGCAGCTGGGGTAGAAGAAACTGTGTGGGTTTGGAATCCAAGCTCTCAGACTTCCTACTAGCTATGTGGGCCAGTTACTTCACCTTCGCCTTTTTGTTTCCTCATTTGATAAAATGAGGACCCGTGTTTTAGAGTGCCCGATACGCGGTGACTAGTAATAGCGGTACTAAGTGCCAGGGACTCTGCAGAATTCTCTCCACACATTTCTCATTCACTCCTCAGCATGAGCCCATCAGTTAGGCTCACTTATTACCATCTTACAGCGGCGGAAACTGAGGCTCTCCGAAGTAAGACCTCTGCTCTGAGGCTCACAGCTCGTAAGCGGCAGGGCTGGGGTTTGAATCCAGGCAGCTGGGTTCTGAGCTCTTGGGCCCTTTCTCTCATGGCGATTTCTATCTTCACTGCCACGCACTCAGGGGCACGTCTCACAATCCTTGTCTATGTCACTCCCGGTGAAAGCCACACATTGGATTCCTCAAGGCCCCATTTCTCATCCTCCTTCACCCAGACCCGGGAGCCTAACACCGGGGAGATGTGCTGTTTAACAAACACGCGTTCACATCCAGAGGGCAAGGCTAGGTTGTCTCATCTCTGAATACCTCCTCCGACTCCTGACACCTTCCTCTCTCACTCCCACTCCTCCTCAAACCCTAACTTCCAACAAATGCTTGTGCAAGAGAAGCTGACCATGGGAATAGCAGTCATAGTGGGAATACCAGGGAACGTTAAATGGAACAGCTAACAAACCCTGACTGAGGGCCATCTCTATACCCAACTTTGTGGTTGGCTCTTCAGGGTAGAATGAAGATACTTTGTTACTATTCTCAGAAGGTGACAGGTTATATGATATGCAGGAAATAGAAAGGTACTAACAAATGCAGCCCTCCTGCTAACTGGAGGTATATCTTTATAAGAAAATAAGAAGAAATCAGGGCAGACTTCCCGGTGGGGGAGAGAATGATACTGGCACTGAGACTTTTAAGGACTGGGAAAGGAGAAGGCATTCTGAGACTTGGGGGAGATTTGCACATTAAAATGCTTTCATCCCTCTGGTCCACCCCCACCCCCACTCCCACCCCACATTCTCATCTGTGGATTGCTGGGCCTCTGTCAAGCCCCGCAGTCTCATGCCCTTGCAATTCCAGCAGGTGCATCTTCCTATAGTTTCCTCGTCATGTCTTTTCCTCCCAATGGGTTGTCTCCTCAGAAGGCAGGATGCCCCCCACTCTCCTGCCTGGCAAACTCCTAACAATCCTTTAGTCTCATCTTAAACGCCACTTCCTCCAGCTCCAGGCTGGTTCAGGCTTCCTGCTTGCTGTTCTCACAGCAACCTCTGCTTCCTGCAGCACCGCACTTACCAGTCTTACTGGTTATGGCTTAGTTCATTGTCTGGCTGCCCCTCCAGTTGGTAAAGCCATAGAGGCCAGGGTCTGTGTTTGTCCTGTATGCCCCATCACCTGCACACAGTAGGTACTCCATGAATGTCTGCAGAATTAATAATTAAGTGCGTGATACATAGTAGCTGTCTTTTTATCACTGCCTTGAACATTCTTTCTGGCTAACACCTCCTCCTCTGCCATTGTTCTCTGCCCTGATCTTCTGGGTCCTGGTTCCAGACCCGACCCAGGAGTGAAGAGTTGTGTCGGGGCCCCGGGGAGGCTGGGGATGTCTTGAGAAAAGGGCTGTGAAAGCCATAGTGGGCCTGATCCTGAGCGCTTGTTCCTGCTAATTATTACGGACAAGCCTCCTTATTGAACCTCGTCCTCTTATTGACATTCGCAGGCATGAGCCGAGTCTGTTGTTTTAAAGGCACTCATTAGCCACACAAATCAGTCCTGTTGACAGAGCGCCTTTGAATTAAGCATCTCGCCGTAGTCATTGGACAAGGAGCAATTTATAATGCCATTAGCAACGCTTTCGAAGGTTACAGGCATCAAAAATTGTTCAGCCGTAATTATTCTTAATGGATACAAGAAATAAACTGACGCAGGACAGCTTTTTCATTAGCCTTCAATCAAGGCTGATGGCTTTGAGAAATGTACAGTAAGTGCGTTTTGGGGAGAAATAATGATGTTACAGCACCTTTCCCCAGGAAAATGCTCTTGGTACACAGCTTAACTTTTAATGGCCTTAATTTTACATAATTAAAAAAAATTTGAATTTGTTTTTGAAGATCTTGAAATAAATTATTTGGTTCCCATTTTTAACCCTTGGGGGAACTGGCACCAAATAGCAGTAGGGAGTGAGGGAGTCAGTTTCTGGGAATGGAGGATCTAAATGGGGAGCTGGGGCTTGTAGGGCAGAAGCTTTCAGAAAGCCCACCTGGCCTGCAATTTTGAGGGCTGCAGCCCACGCCAGAGTTTTGAGTGACCCTGGGAGAAGGCATTGGTTTGCTAAGCAACCAGGCCCAACCAAGCAAAGGGAGTCAAAGGCAAGTCTGTATCTACAGAGCCCACTGGCATCATCCCGGAAGTGGGGCTCATGTACAGAGGCAAAAAGAAATCCCACCTGTTGGAGCAGGGCAGGCTAAGGAAATAGCAGGATTGGGAATAAACACTAATTCTGAGCATTGGGACCTCAGGCAAGTGATGACATCTCTTTGAACCTTGGGTTCTTCATCTGAAAAGACAGCACCTATAAATCTTGGGGCCATTGTGAAAGTTTGAAGAGACAAAGCTGCTGGCCAGTACCTGGCACAAAGCAGATAGATGCTCAATAAGTGTTCATTCCTGAGGTCAGGGCTTGGTCCACCTTGCTGTGGTAGTTCTTGTTGTTCAAGGTCAGGGTCCCCAAAACACTGGAAATGTTTTTGGCAAACGATTATGTTTGTGAGAACTTGTCTCAGGGAGGATAGTGGGTGTGGCCGCAAGATCAAAGAAAAAAATTGATGACTTTCAAACTGCTTTTTAAGGAGGATGGATCAGCTGATGCAGGGCTTTTGATCTGTAACTTTGGGGCAGGGTGGAATTGCTGAGACAATGAAGGAGATGGCACAGGTAGAACAGGCCAAGCATCTGCCTGTGTCTATCCTTCATCAGGCAAGACTTAGTTTCTCCCCCAAATGACTGCTAAACAAATCCTATCAGAGCAAAGATGGGTCAAATCCTAACTCGCCCAGAGTGCTCATATGTCTGGTGCAGGCCAGTACCAAGAAGGCAATGATATGATGGTTTACCCCGAGCCTTGCTGTGCAACAGGATGAGACATGTTCACTGTCATAATCACTAGCGCTCAGTAGGCTCCTCAATGCCTCCCAGGACTTGGTGATGGCAGACTCAGCGGGGCAGCCTCGGGTCAGGCCCACAGATCTGCTGTCTACCCTTGGCTCTGCACGGCCCACGTGGGGCCTTGGATATGATGCCTCTTTCCTTTGAGTCTCAGACCCCTCATCTGTAGATGGCAGAGTAGCTGGAAGTCACTGCTTCAGACACCAGGAAAATTTAGCAAACTAACTGCCTCTCAGGATGCAATCTGCATCAGGCCCACTTGAGAACAGAGGCATGGCCAGACCAAGGCTTAAGAGACTTGCATGGCAGAAATATTGCCAATAGGAAGCATTCTGTTCACTGGCTTAGCACTTTCCATGACTCAGAAGAGATGGCCATGTGGCATCCTAGCAGGTACTCTGGGGGCATGGGGGCATCTATGGTTAGTAGGAGCCACAGGCAGGCTCAAGGTAACAAATGCTGAAACAGTGACTAGAAGTTGGCAGATCTGGGTTCTTCCAGCTTGGCTATGAATGTCCTGTGTGACCTTCTGTGGGTCAATTCATCTCTCGAGGACTCATATTCCTCATCTTCTTTATTTTTCCTCTCCTCTCCTCTCCTCTCCTCTCCTCTCCTCTCCTCTCCTCTCCTCTCCTCTCCTCTCCTCTCCTCTCCTCTCCTCTCTTCTCTCCTTTCCTCTCCTCTCCATTTCCTTCCTTCCTTCCTTCCTTCCTTCCTTCCTTCCTTCCTTCCTTCCTTCCTTCCTTCCTTCCTTTCTTCTTTCCTTTTCAGCTTCTAAATCTAATGTCCAAATATACACTTACATAGACGCCTAATACATAAAGTAAATAAATATGGAGCTCATCTGGTTGAAGTGTGAGTAGGGTTCCCAGAGCCTACCTCATATGAGGTTCCTCTGCATACCGACAGGACTCCACAGAGAATGGATGCCCCCTCCGGAGATGACCTTCGATTCCCCTTGGAACTTCATCTCCTGCTATCTCCTCACTCACCCACTCTCTCTCCCAAATACTGGCCAACTTGTCACTTCCCAAATGTGCCATGTACTGTCACTCTTTGCTGCCTTTTTTCAAGTTGTTCTTTCCTCCTGGAATGTTCTTGCCTTGTTGTCTATCTGGCAAACTCCAACACATCCTTAAAGGCCTGCCTCAAGGTGACCTCTGGAAGCTCCCCAGTGCTCCAGGCAGAATGACTCTCAGCTCCGCTAGGCATCTCTAGAATTTTAAGCCAACTGGTAAAAGATGGCCCAGAGGGTGTTTTAGCTACTGGGTCATGAGTCTTTTGTTCCCAAACTGTAAATATCTTAAGAGTAGGATAATCCCTGATTGAACATTCTGCCCCTGTGCTGGGCATGAACACCACAGGCTGGAATTGCTCATGCAGCCCAGGACCTGGCACACCAGGGAAGCCCAGTCATTCTAGGCTCTGGCACACAGCAGGTGCCTACCTAACGTAGGTCCTGGTGTATGCAGGTGATCCCCCATAACTATGGCACAAAGAAGGCATTTGTGGGCACACAGTGGGAGCTCACCCAACACAGGGCCTGGCTCCTGGTTGGTCAATAAATATTTGTGAAATAGAATTTCAGTGGGATAAAAGCCCAGTTCTGGGGAAGCTGCTGGCTTCTCCCTGAAGAAGCCAGTCTTTCCCCTCCCTTCATCACTGGTAGAAAGAGCAGATGTCATCACCTCCTAAAGCCAGAAATGGTCGGGGCAGCAGGTCTGAGGTGGTGGGAGAGGTAGGAGGGGTAATGAAGGGGTTCTGCCTCCTTATCGCCATCGGCATGTTCTCAGACCCTTACTCCCTGTCACCCTCCCAGTGCAGCCTTCATTTGGACTTCTTTTGATAAACACCAATATCTGTGCAAATTCTTGAGGCTGACTGCCTCCCCAGCCCAGGGGCTGATCGGCTGGAACTCCAGATGTGTGATAAGGCAGGGAAATACATTTTCAGTCCACTAAGTCATCACATTTTCTGACAAGGATGCTCAGGAGCGTGCAGATCTCTGATGACTAATATTGCCTTCACTCAGCAGAGGGCTTCAGAAACCATCACCCGGCTGTCAGGTGTCAGCCCGTTCCCTGGCTTCACATTTTGTGAGGCCCTTTGAGGCGCTCTGAGTCCTGACATGGCAAAGCAGCAGCCTCTGTGCAGGGGAAGAGACTTGGCTGGTGGTCAGCGGTCCTAGGACCTGTCCTGTCCTCTGTGGGTGACTTTGGTGGATCTGTTAACTTCTCTGGGCCTCAACTTCCTCACCAGTCCAGGGACGGATGTTACTATTTCTCAGGGACTTTCCAGGGCCAAGATTCTGTGATTCTTTTACCTTTTTTGCCATTAGAAGCACGGATGGCAGAATCTCATTGCTATAAAATATAAGGGGGAGGGTCTCGGAAACTTGGGGAAAAAGCAGTAGGAGTGTCTGTATTCTTAGGACTAATGGTAACAGCAGCTCCCACTTTCCCGGAGCCATTTCATCTATATACAGCTTCAGTGCCTTGCCGTGTTCTGACTGGCTATGTGAACTTGGACAAGTTACTTAAACTCTCTGAGCCTGATTTTTCTCCTGTGACATATGGAGATCAGAATTCAATGAAATGATATAAAGTACGTACTTATAACACAGGACTCAGAACACTGGGAACAACAATAAATGTTGCTTTTTTAAAAAAATCAATGTTAATAACGATCCTTATAATACTTCTTATAAAGTAATGATCACTATCCTGATTTTACTGATGAGGAAAATGGAGTACAGAGGGGCCAGCTCACTTGCCAGAAGGTCAGAGCCTGGGTTGTCCCAGGACTGTCTGACCCCAGGTTCGGGCACTTATCCCTGCATTGGGCAACATGGCAGGAAGCCCTCGGCCCGCCCGCCCTGCACCTCTTGCCTCTTGCTCAAAGTGGGCTCAGCCAGCCTGCCAGCTCTGGCATCCACGGAAATGAAAGTGATTGGCTGAGAGCTGGTGAGCCGGACAGGACTGTGGGGTGAGCTGGTGAGCTGGCCTTTGGAGGGCTTTGGACGCCTGAGGGAGTGGGCTGGGCCTGAGGTATGGAAGTCATCTGGTCACTGCAATTTGGGATATTCCTTGGGAAAAATGAAGTTGAGAAGAAAATAGATTGCAGTCTGTTACAGACCCAGTGGCTGCAAATCATTCTGAAGATTAGCTTTCTATGGGAAAATCTATATACTAATTAACTCCATGGCCTCTCTAACGAGTTTAAGCACAATAAGGCCTCTGAAAATATCGAGGCATTTTGCAGCTGCCTTAAATTTTACCTTGGGAGACATGCTCACAGCTCATGAGGTTGTTTGAGAGGTTCCCGAATGAAAGGGGAATCTTAAATGATTCATTTCCAAGGGCAGGAGGTGGGGAGCTGTGACTTTGGTTTATTGCAGAGGGAAGCACAGTGCTCCAGGCTTGTTGGGGCGGATGTAGTCCCTGCCTTGGTTGGCACCTGGGTGTGGCCCAGTACTTCCCACTGCTCCAAACTCTGTGTTCTCAGTGTGAAGATTGTGAGGCCATCACCAGGTCTGGACAGAGACAGGCTTCCTTGGACTTGGCCATGGAAACCAAGGTAGGAACCTTCTGCTGACCGGCTGCTGGCCTGGTGGGACGGCGCTGCTCAGGCATGGGGAGGTAGCAGGCATACTCCCGGGAGTGATGCAGGAGACAGTAAAGCCAGCAGGGTCCCTGGGTCCTTTACCTCTCCCTAGAGATTGCTCCTCCAGGGATGATGCCCTCAGATCCCTGGCCTTTGCTCAATACTCCTTTTAGATACCAGCTTGTGCAAGGAACAGCACAGCACACGTGTGCTCACATGAGGAGGCACCTGAGTACCTATGTGTGTGCCGTGTTCTTCCACACTGTGTACATGTAAAAACACACGAGCATGGACACACATTCACATATATATCTTCATCTACCCCTCCGCACAGCACTCAGGCTGGAATACCCTTGCTATTGTTCCCTGGAAATACAGAGCACCAACATGTAGCCCTAGAGGTAAGCCTGAGCACATCCTACTTCTGGACACGGAACCCGAGCCCCCTTCCCCTTCATCCCCTCCAGGAAATGCACACCAGTGCCTCTCACTGGCACCCTTCATAAAGCAACAGTCCAGTTGTGGTTCTGAACAGAAGTCCCTACAGGGCCTGTCCACGGTCCAACTGTCCCTCCAGACATCTGTGTGGGTCCAGCCTACTGCTGCCCGCTGGCCTCGGTGGTGTATGCTTTGCTCAGGGCAGGCACTTAGGAAACACCACATAGCCAATGCGCTCTCCATGAGTGGTGTTGTTAACAAGGAAGGGAGAGGACTCCTCCTCTCCCAAAAAGGGGAGGGAAAGAAGGGGATTGCTGCCCAGGACTGCCAATCGCGGTGGATTCCCAGGCCGCCATTGGCTATTCTTATTTACCATGTGCTTGGACACTGTGCTGAGTATTTGACATCACTCCTGCGAGGTGGGTCTGCTCACCCCTGTTTCCCAGTGAAGAGGCCAAGGCTCAGAGAGGTCAAATGGCCTGTCTGAGGTTCCACTGCCTTGACCAGAGCATATCTGATCCCAAAGTCTGTGCTTTATGTTTAACTGCCTCCCAGGTGTCTGGCTTAAATGTCAGAGACCCCTAACCAGGCATAAGTGCGAACACCTTGTAAGTGATAAAGGAGGATTATCTGAATGGTTCCGTTCTGAAAGGGTGTGAATTAGTCAAGCCCCGCAGTGTGATGGTGGGGGGAATCACTGGCTGGGTGACCTTGGGCACACGAGTCAACCCTACTGTCATATTCTAGTCCCCTCACCAGCCTTGGACATAGCTGACCACTTCCACTTCCTCCTAGAAACACTTCCTTCCACTTGGCTTCCTGGACATAGTTCCCCCTGGCTTTTCTCCAACCTCAGTGGCCACTCTTCTGGTCTTCTTTGGGGGCCCATCCTCTCCTCCCCATCCTCCTAATCGTGGAGTGCCACAGTGTGGGCTCTTCCTCCCGTCTCTCTCATCGTCACTGCCCTGTGGTCTCACCCAGTCTCATGGCTTTAAATAATCCCACCTTGAGTTCATGATTTCCCAACCTATACCCTCACCTTGGGCTCACACCTCTAACTTCCCTCCAAATCTCCTCTTGGGTGTCTAATAGCTTCTCAGTAGAACACGTGCTGCCAGTAGGTCAGACCAAAAAGATTTGGAAACAACCTGACTCCTCTCTTTCCCTCACCTGTCACATTCATATGGCATACCCGGGTCCAAGCCACTATCCTATGTCACCTGGATTACTGCAACAGCCTTCTTCACTTCTTAACTGTTTATGCTTCTTTCTCTGGGCCCTCTACAGTGAATTTCCATCCAGCAGCCAGAGGGAGCCTCAAAAATAAAACTTACATCCTAACTCTCCCATGCTTGGAAACTTGCAAGGGGTCCCCTGTTTCATTCAGAATACAAGCCAAAGTCTACGATGGCTTAAAAGTCTCCACAGTCAGGCCACTCCATGGTCATTATCCCTTGTTGACCTCCCTGACCACCTCTCTAGAGACCCTTCCTTTTATTCACTACCCCAGCCACAGGACCTTAGCACCTCATGCCTCATTGCCTAGGGCACTTTCCCCCAGATTCCACAGGGTTCACATGCTTACCTCCATCATGCCACCTTTTTGGTGAAGTCTACCCTGGCCATCCAGTTTTAGGCCCACCTTCCCCATCCCATGACAGACGTCTCCAGCCCCCGTTACCCAGAGTGCATGTGTTGATTATGGTTACTGTTTTATTGCCCCACCTTCAGTAAGGATGCTTGCTCCCTAGGAATAGACGTCTGTCTGCTTTGTTCCCTGAACATCTCAGTGCCTGCTCATTGCAGACATCAAAATATATTTATTGAGTTATTATTGTTTTTTAAACTCTGTGAGCCTTGGCTTCTTTACCTGTAGAAGTGATTTATTTGGGAAATCAAATAGTGTCGTTCAACACCCCACACTAGTGCCAGAACACGCCCACCCTTTTTCTCTAGTGTGCATTCTGGCTCCTCTCGGAGGTTCCTGCTGCATTTCAGACACTGTTAGTGTTTTGATGCCTTGGGCTCCCTGAGGGGAAAGAGGGTGGTGTGGGGTAGGAAGACAGTGTCTGGGGCCTCCAACTCTCTCCCCTGGAACCTTAGCCTTGCCCATCCCAGGTCCGGTGGGAAGGCTCCCCTGGATCGTTTGTTTTCTGGTTCCCTCTGGTCATAAACAGAGCAGTAGCTGGGGTGTGGGTTAGCACAGGTCCACACCTGCCCTGCAGATTGCTGGAGAGAGAAAAAAATTGTAACGGTGGGAAAAGCAATAGCACGAAAGAAGAAATTTGTTTCGTAAATAGTGAAACAGATGATTTTAACAGTTAGTAAGGAAAAATGAGGAAGGAGCAGTGAGCTAGCTATGAGAGTGATTTTCTCATATCAAAAAGCTTCCAACTGCAGTGCCGACGTGTCCCTAACGAAGGCGTGCGCGAGGAAGGTGTTCTTTGAGGGCACATTATTGTTGTAACATGGCAAGTTGAAATGAGCTCCCCCCCCCTACATTGCAGCGCACACACAAAACCAGCGAAACAAGAGTCACAGTTCCATTTGTCCTGTGACAGTGTCTGTTATTCTTTCCCCATCAAGGTGGAAAGTAAAAACAAAGAAAAACTAGACAAAACTGTGACTGGCTGAACATGAGTCACCCATTGCACTAGATAGAATTGGAACCATAAATACTGACAAGTGTATGTGCCTCTTCCCTCCCACTCCATAAAAAACAAACACCCCCAAATTTCATTAAATTAGTTATTACTGTACTCTGAGCTAATGACATGACTTCTACAGCAGAATGTGGCTATAACTGGCGACCTATAGTTCCCTTCCTCTCCCTCTCCTCCCATTTTCTCCTTTAATTCCTCTTCCTTTCTTTCTTCTCCTTCCCTCCATCTACTCTTTCTTCTTCCCTCCCTCCCTCTCCTTCACACGTGTTCGCACTACCTTGCGCTCGATGCTTGAGCTATAAAGACAAACAGGGTAAGGGCTCTGCTCCCCCAGACCTTGAGTCTCATAGGAGGGGTATGTTTGTGAGCCAACAGCCACGTCCCGTCACAGATGTTGGAGCGAAGGTCTATGAAAACCCAGAGGATGCAGGGACTGGGCAGGCTTCACAGAGGAGGTGACATGGAGGTATGGCTGGAGGGACGAGTGGTTGAGAAGGTAGAAGTGAAGTTTTTCAGGAAGGAAAAAAGCAGAAACAAAGGCATGAAGTTAAGCTTGTATATTTTGGCAGTGTGTGTGTGTGTGCCTGTGTGTGTATGTTCATGGTTGTGTCTGTGTATATCTGTGTATGTGTGCATGACTGTGTATATCTGTGAGTACGTGTGTGTGTCAGTGTGTGCCTGTGTGTGTATATGGGAGTATGTACGTGTCTGTCTGTAATATATATATATATATATATATATATGTGTGTGTGTGTGTGTGTGTGTGTGTGTGTGTGTGTGTGTGTATGTCTGTGTGCATGTATGTGTATTGTGGGGAGTGGGCCTGAAGAGTTGGCATACTGATGGAGACAGCCCTGTCCTTTTGCGTCAGGAAGCTCTGCTCTTTCTGGGTTCCCTGTAGTCATTTCCCCATGGCTAAAATGAGGCCATCAGTGTGACAGGGCTACTCCTCCTTAGAGCCTTGGTGTGGGAAGCAAAGGGCTCTGGATGGTCCTCATACCTATTCTGTCCCTCCACCAGGCAGAGAGGGCTGGACTTTCCCCTCCACTGGATTCCCTGCCCCTGGTACTTAGAGCTTTCAACATACATGAAGGCAGCATCCATGGCTCTTTTCACAGAAAAGTTTCATTTAGTGGTGTTTCCTGAGACTTGGGAGAATCCCTTAGATTCATCAAGAATGGTCTGGGCCATCCATGGGCCAGCGGCTTCTACTGTATGGAGGCTGGACCAGCTTGGTGGACTCTGATCCTCAGTGGGTGATGGCCTGCCTGCCTCCAGCCCTCCTTCCCAGCAATGGTTGAGGGCAGAGGAAGGGTGTACCCAGAGGGTTCTGGAATTGACTCCCAGCCTTGATGTTCCCAGTGGCTACTTTGTGGTGGCAGCAAGAAGTGAGAGGGGGCCCTGAGAGACCAATCTCTCCTTTCCTCAGGCCTGGACCTGAGCCCAGGGAAGTTGTCCCATTGTGATGAAGAGGTGACTTTCTCCTTTTCTGGGAAGTGAGGGGGCTTATGAGTGTCAAAATTAGGATAAAGGATCAGAAGAAGACAGGTGGAGGTTGGCACTTAGCAAGCACTGGTTTATGGAAGTTGTGAACCCCAGGAGTCAGGGACCCCTGTCTATCATTGCCCAGAATAGAGTCACATGTTTAGTAGGTACTTGGGTGAATATTTATTGAATGAATGCATGCATGCATATGGGAATGATTTAATGAACTCTTCCTTCAGCCCCTCCAATGAGCCTCTGTCTCACTCAAGGGCCTTAATCTCAACCCAGCCTATTCCTCTGAATTTGAGTCTGGCATGTCCTTTCTTCTTTCCCATCTGCTTGTCTAAGGCCAATGTTAAACTCACACGCAGCAAGTACTTCTGACCTATTTCCTATTGCAGGCAGCTGCATATTGGCTGACATTTCTTATGTGATTCCCCAGTTTTTTTCTTTATGAGCAAAGCAGCTTGAAGGACCCCAGACTGCTCTTCCATATTAGAGGGCCCGGTGCTCAGGGAAGCCCTGCTGTGCCCTGACAGTGAGGAGGACCAGCTTGCAGCATAATCACTGCCCCGGTGTGTAGACAAACAAAGAGGTTTACCCAGAGATACTTAACCAGTAAGGCTGGCTAATAACAGCTCTAAGTGCTGGCTGAGGACATGGGAGTCTGGCTCAGCACTTATGTTCTTGGAGCCTCAGTCCCCTCATCTGTATAATGAACATGTTTCATGTCTCGGAAGGTTTCTGTGTAGATTCTATGAGTTAATACGTATAAAGTGCCCAGAAGGGACTTTGGAAGCTAGAAAGTGCTTGCAAAATGTTGGCCATTCCCATCGTTTGCTGTGTATTTACTATCGCCCGGATCTAGAGCTAAGCATTTGACTTGAGTGTCTCATGACAAATCTATGGAGTCGTACAGGTGAGGCCCACTAAGGCCTGGAGAGACAGCCTACCTTAACCTGCACCACTGAGCTAAGGCCTGTGTGTGGGGGACAAGTGTGGACTCGGTCCCTGCTCACTTCTATGGAGGGCTTCCTTCACCAGGAACCTGATGTTCCCATTTCTCTGCCTGGCTGTCCCCTGAGAAACAGTCCCCAGTGTGGACAATGGAGAGAACAAAGAGCTGGTGGGACAGGAAGCCACCTGTCTGCACCTAGGGCTGCGGCAGCAGCGGCAGCAGTGGAGGGCAGGCCCACCTGAGCTCCACAGGTAAGTAAACCTGGCTGGAATCGGAGATGGGCCAGCAGCAGAGCCCCCGCCCACCCACCCCTCCCGCAGCAGCCCGGCAACACTTCTTTTTAAGTCAAATGTTGCCTGGAAGTCATTGCTTCAGCAATTACCTCTGAAACCCATTGTTTCCTCAGCCCCATTAACATGTCAGCTCCTGGCAGCGGCTGACGGGGCAAACACCCCTCCGAGGGCTGCAATTCAATTTAAGATCACCTCCCCTGCACAGACAGCCTCTGAGCCGGCCCATCTCCAGATTTCACCAAATCGGGGAGAGAGTCTCAGGGCGCAGTTTGATCATGCTGCTTCCTAAATTAAAAACAAAATTGTAAGTGTTAAACATCTTTAACAAGTCATTAAGCCCCAGCCATAATCCAGAAAAAGTCCCTTAATGAGTAATGACATATGTTGTGAGCGCAGTTATCTCCTAATGTTGGATGCTGAGAAGGCGTGAGGAAATGGCACAGTACTCAGAAGGGATGGATCACCACTAATAGCAGGATAATTCGAGGCTGTTGGGCTGAGGACCCAGGAGGACCGAGGAGGCAGCTGGAGCCAGGCAGCCAGGCTGTCTCAACTGGACGGGGCAGTCCTCAGTCTCCCCGCCTGTCCTGGCCCTGGAACCTCCTCTTTGCACTGGAGGCTGCTCTGCCCCTGCTCACAGTCGGCTTTGCCCCAGGACAGGGTCTACGGGAGCCCAGAGGTTGGACACCTGCACTCATGCATTGTCCCATGGATGTGGGTCCTCCTAGCTCTCCCTGTGTCCCAGCCAGGTTTTTGGCTCTTGGAAGAGCTAGGCATTTTCTCCCGGTTCTCTCGTAGAGACTCTGCCAGATCCTCAGGTGCTCACTGGCTTCCCTGTCTGCTGCCCAGCTCTCCTTCCTGGGCTCAGGGTCCTGCCCTTTATCCCCTGGCCATGTGTTGAGGTCCTGACCTGCAGCCTGGGCATGTACTTTGTACCCCAGAATTCCTGCCTCAGTGCTCTGGCCCTGGCTGACCATCCTGCCAGACCCGTGTCTGATGTTCATTTTTCCCTGATATAGCTCCAGACACATGAAGAAACTAACTAGTTCACCTTACCCTCAAGTCGCAATTCTCAGGACAGAGAACACGTTTGCCCAAACTTGGGTTTATGGACTGTCCCTACAGTCATTCGGTGTGGCTCACCCGCAGGGTGACGAACAGTCCCCAGAGAATAGGGCTTCCTTTGTCCTCCTTGGACCTCTGTGACTTCAGCCCCACACATTCTGCCCACCCACCCACGACGTCCTCTTTGCTGGATCTTGCTTCTGTGGTTCTCTCTCCAAGCCCGACAGCTGTGGATGCCTCTTGAGCCCAGGAGTCTTGGGTCTGAAAATCCAGAAGCAGACTCTAGCCCTTCAGAACTGGAAGGGAAAAGTAGGGCAAGGAAGGGAGGAAGCCACCTGAGAAAATGGCTTCAGGCAAAAATCTGCAGAGGGTACTTCAGTCTGATTCCATAGGGGAGTTCTGGAGGGGAAGCTACACCCCAGTCATACCTACCCGAGCCAAGTTGCAGGTGTGGAGGTTAGAAACAAACTATTCCTTACCCCGCATTTCCTCATTCACTCACTCACATATTTATTCAACATGTGTTCATCGCATTTCCTCATTCACTCACTCATATATTTATTCAACATGTGTTCATCGTCACACTCTTATTTATTGAGTGTTTACTATCTGCCAAACACTGGGCTGAGATCTTTATATACTTGACTGCATTGAAAACACAACCTCGCAGAGACACAGCTACTATTATTAGCTGCATTCTGTAAGATAAAGTCATTGAGAACCCAAGAGTCAGAAAGTGATTTGCCCAAAGTTACATATCAAGAGAGGAGTGGACTTGGAATATGAAGTCAGACTTTAGAGCCAGGGGGCTGTTGATTCTGAGAGATTTCTAGAGAACATATATACATCTATTTGTTTCCTAAAGCCCATGCATATATAAATATTTGAGACAGCCTAGCTAAATACTAACACACTGTTCCCCAAACAGACCAAAATTATTTAAATTTTAACAGTAAATGAAAGAATTAGAATCCCGACCCCATAGAAGTTTGAAGTTGGAAGGGAACTAAGAGGTCTCCTGGACGTTTGCCTGTAACAGAGCGGACAATAAGGCTGAGAGAAGAACTGTCTTGTCCAAAGTCCCTAAGCAAGTCTGTGGCAGAGCTGCTGTGACGCGGGCAACCCACGCTGCTGGAGGAACCATGCCCTCCTGTTTCACAGCAGTCTGCTATTTTCACGAGAGCTCAGGAAAACTTCTCACTGTGCAGTTTACTTAGAAACAACAGAGAAACATCATAGAAGAGGATCGATTCCTGTCCATGCATTCAAAATTAGACACTTACAGGGGCTCCCTGCAGAGTTCTCTTGATTGGTGCCAGAAGGAAGCTGCATTGCCCATCAGTGGCTGGGGGGCGGCTGGTGCAGCCAGGTGAGGCCTGGAGAGAGGTGGGGTCTGCCTCAGACTCAGGATGTTCTCAGAGCATGCTGGTTTCTGCCAGGCCAGTTGACCTCCTATACATTTCTGGATCTTATCCTGCCATCAGTCCTCAATTCAAGGTTTAACCCATATCTCTGATCCTTCTGCCTTTGTTACTCCCTTGGACCCAACAACTTCTTGGCTGTTCTGTGCTTGGGATCACTGCTGCCTAACTTGGATGACTTTCCCAAGCTGGGCCTGTGCTATATGCTCAGAGGTCATCATTTGACTACATATCTGGCACAAAGAGCCTCTCAGGGATCTTTGGTGTCAGAATGGATGTCCAGGAGCACCTGTCTACTGTGACAGTCAAAGGAAGGACACTGAGACTGAATCACAGGCTTCACTGCCTGGAAGGAGATGGTAGGGTGCTTGGGCTGCAGACTGGACTGAGTCAGGAGAATCAGTTGCCAGCTTCAGCCCGATTGAAGTAGGCTGTGTGATCTAAGAAGAATTCCTGCCCCTCTCTGATTGCTCAGTGGGATGGGCTAGGATACATTCAAGCACACACATTAGAGAAAGCAATGGCATTCTACATACTCTGTATTCTCTTTCTACCTAAAAAGACATCCCTACGGAAATGGAAAATGCTACTCAGAGGTCTGCTACAGGACAAAGCGGGCGACTAGAGGTTTGTTGCTCCCAGCTCTGAGCATCCAAAGTGGATGGGATGGAGTGGGTTTTTCTCAGCTGTCTGTTGCTCCCGGCATGCTGGGCCAAAGGCTTGTCAGACACTGTGGAGCATCCTCCCAGCCTCTGCCCTATAGCAGCTGCTCCCCCATTCTGGGACCTAGAGAGGGACAAGAAAACCCTCTTTGTTCAGGGCAGACAGTGCAAAGCCTCGTTGCCATAGCAGCAACAGCCATTTCCTCAAGCTCTGAGTGGCCTGGGTTCAGGCCCTGTGAAGCTGGGAGCAGAGGTCAGCCTTGTATGTGGGGGGTCTGAGTCCCTGAGACCCCAGCAATGCACCAGCAGAGGAAACAAGAAGTTGGCAGTCACCAATGCGGCCTTCCTGTCATCACGCAAAGCTGGGCTGGGGGCAGCTCGGGGTGAGGAGGAAGCCAAGGGTAGGAGTCCCAGCTCTGAAACAGGGCTGCCCGATGCTTAAACCTTTCATAACCAGGATGGCCTGGGGTCTGACCTGGCAGGGCTGCAAAGCCCTGGAGGAAGGGGTGGAGAGGGCTGAGGGATGTGAGAAGGCGAAGGAAGGAGACAACAATCCTGGACCATCAGGACCTTGAATATTAATGGGGCCAAAGAATTTAGAAAGTCCTAAACTTTTGGCAAGAAGGAGTCCAATAGACTCTCCCTCCTGGCTTCTTTCTCTCCTTTATCTATTGAGACCTCTGGGGAGTAGGGCTTGGTAGGGGGAGCTTGGAGGAACTAAAAGTAG
This sequence comes from Rhynchonycteris naso, assembly GCA_037038555.1. NCBI lineage: Eukaryota > Metazoa > Chordata > Mammalia > Chiroptera > Emballonuridae > Rhynchonycteris > Rhynchonycteris naso. The sequence continues at coordinate 208,687,762 of CM072997.1, read as the reverse complement.
ATTCTAGGATTTCTGGGAACTGCTGAGTGGGAGGTGAGCACCTGGCTTTTTTCCAGCAGAGAAAAAACGGGCTCTAGGCTCTAAAGTCAGACAGAATTCAACCTCAGTTCTTCCAGTTATTGTTGAAATACATACAAGATGCTTGCCTCTGAAGCCTCACTTTCCTCATGGGTACACTAATGCTTATCTCAGAATGTTTTTTGAGAACATTAAATAAGATAATGCATCCCAGTCTAGGGGTGCTGCTGGGCGACAGGAAGTACTTAATAAATAATGGTTACAAATAGTATTTTTATTACGTTGAACCAGATAAAAATGTCATTTTTGTTCGTCAGAAGTGGCTAAATACCAGCAATTTCATCTGGCTCAACTCAAAATCAGTGGGTGCGATGACCCGTACCTGGGTGAAGTTGTGGGATAGTGTTCAGAGTTCTATCGCTTGCCCCCTGACTAACCTTGGTGGAGCCACTCAACTTGTCTGCACCCCCATTCCTCTTCCGTGAACCAGAAATGCGGAAGTGTTGTGTGGCTCACACGAACTGAAATAGGGAAAGCACTTGGAAGGATGCCTGGCCCAGAGCCAGTGCTAAATGAGTGTTTGTCAACTGAATAAATATAGTCAACTTGGAGAAGATGATTATTATTCCCATTCACACAAGAAGAAACGAGAATTTGCTCAGGTCCCACACCTGGAGTTGGAACCCAAGCAGTCTAACTCTGAATGCAGTGAGGGCTCTTGCCATTGACCAGCTGCTTGTCCTGGGGAGCCTCCTGTCCTGTCCAGCCCAGTCCCTCTATCCACTCTAATGACTGTCGTCTCTCTGTCCAACCAGCTGGCACTTAGTCAGCCAGCCACCATTCATCAATCAACTCTCACATGTATTTATCTATCTACTTTCTTTCTTTCCTTCCTCCTGAAACCACCTTTTGTTGAATGCTTGAATTTGGTTGAAATGATCTATAAACCTAGAAATCAGTTTTAAAAGTCAATGTTTGGAGTATAATTTACACACAGTAAGGTTCACTCTTGTAAGGACGTAGTTTGATGAGTTGTGACAATCGTTTAGCCATTGCCACGATCAAGATAAACTTTTCCATCATCTCGGCCCCCTCAAATCTCTTGAGTCCCTTTGTAGTCAGCCACTCCCCTTGTCCTCTGCTCCTTGATAGCTTCTGATCTGTGTCCTTTCCTTAGAGTTTTGCTTTTTCTAGAATATAATATTAACAAAACCAAACAGTGTGTGTAGCCTTTTGAGTCTGGCTCCTTTAACTCAGAATCGGAATCAATGCATTTCCGATTCACCTTTGTGGGTGTCTGTATCAGTAGTAAGTTTATTTTTACTGCAGAGTACTATTCCTTTGTATGGGTATACTAATTTTTTTTTATCCATTCACTCATAGAAGGACATCTAGATGGTTCCTATTTTTTGACAATTATGAATAAAGCTAATGTAAACATTTGCATACAGATTTTTGTGTGAACGTACGTTTTCATTTCTCCTGGGTAAATACTTAGGAGTGAAATTGCTGGTTCTTACGGCAAGTTATGTTTAATTTCATAAGAAAGTACCAAAATGTTTTCCAAAGTCATTATACCAGTTTGCATCCCCCTCAGGAATGTAGGAGAGCTCCAGTCACTCTGCATCTTTGTCAGCGCTTGGTTTTGCCTGTTTTAAAATAATTTCTAGCTTGACCAGGCGGTAGCACAGTGGATAGAGCATTGGACTGGGATGCAGAAGACCCAGGTTCGAGATCCCGAGGTCGCCAGCTTGAGCGCGGGCCCATCTGGCTTGAGCGAAAGCTCGCCGACTTGGACCCAAGGTCGCTGGCTCCAGCAAGGGGTGGCTTGGTCTGCTGAAGGCCTGTGGTCAAGGCACATGTGAGAAAGCAATCAATGAACAAATAAGGTGTCACAACGGCAACGGCAATGATTGATACTTCTCACCTCTCTCCTTTCCTGTCTGTCTGTCCCTGTCTATCCCTCTCTATGACTCTCTCTCTGTCCCTGTAAAAAAAAAAAAAAAATTCTAGTCATTCTAATAAGTGTGTGATGGTATCTCATTTTCAGTTTAATTTACACTTCCCTAATGACTAATAATAGAGATATTTTCATATGCTGTGGTCCATTCAAAATTTTTGTTCATTTAAAAATTGGGTTGTTTGACCTGACCTGTGGTGGTACAGTGGATTAAACGTCGACCTGGAATTCTGAGGTTGCTGGTTCAAAACTCTGGGTTTGCCTGGTCAAGGCACATATGGGAGTTGATGCTTCCTGCTCCTCCCCTCCTTCTCTCTCTTCTCTAAAATGAATTAATAAAAAATAAAAATATAAAAAAAAATTGGGTTGTTTGTTTTCTTATTTCTGAGTTTTAAGAGTTCTTTAGTTCTTTATCAGATGGGTGCTTTGCAAATATTTCCACACAGTCTGTAGCTTACTTTTTTTCATTTTTTTTATTATTATTAATTTTAATGGGGCTTACTTTAAAAAAAATTTTTTTTTTCTGTAATAGTATCTTTCAAAGAGTAGAAGGTTTTAATGTGTTGAAGGACAGTTTATTAAATTTTTCTTTTATGGATCATGATTCTGGTGTCACATCTGCGAAGTTTTTTCCTAAACTAAGATCTTTTCCTCCCTCCTGCCCCCAGAAATCTTATGAAATCTATGATTCATTTTGCATTCATTTTTATATATGGTACAAAGTATGGATAAGTTTTCTTTCTTTTTTTGTTGGCATGTGGGTGTATGATTGTTCTAACACTATTTGTCAAGTTATCCTTTCTTCACTGATGCCTTTTTATCGTTGTCAAGAATCAACTGAGCATGTTTGTCTGTTGGAGTTTATTGCTAAACACTATTCTGTTCTGTTGATCATGCTTCTATCCATTCCCCAATACCGAATGTCTTGATTACTCAAGCTTTATAACAAGTGTTAGCATTAGGAAGTGTAATTTTCTTCAACTTTTGTCTTTATTTTTCAGTTGTTTTAGCTATTCTAGTTCTTTTGTTTTAGTTATTCTAGTTCTTTTGGTTCAATCCAGCTTTGATTTCTTAAAAAAATTGCTAATATATTGGTAGGGATTTTGCTGTATCTATAGATAAAACGAATTTTGGAAAGAATTTATATCTTAACAATATTCTTCCAATTCTTCCATGAACCCTGCATACCTCTCTACTTATTTAGCTTATATTTTAATTCTTTATTCCATTTGTGCAATTTTTTTGCAGATATTGCAATACTTTGCTAGATTTGTAACTGTATTTTAAGTATTTTGGTGCCACTATAAATGGTTCCTTTAAAAATTTAATTTTTCTTGTTCATTGCTGGTATATAGACCAACAGTTGATTTTTGTGTATGAGCTTCATATATTTTGACCTTGCTAAGCTCACTTATCTTTTAAATTATTTTGGATTTTTTTTTCTGAAGTGAGAAGTGGGTAGGCAGAGAGACAGATTGCCGCATGTGCCCAACCAGGATCCACCCGGCATGCCCACCAGGGGCGATGCTCTGTCCATCTGGGGCGTTGCACTGTTGCAACTGCAGCCATTCTAGTGCCTGAGGCAGAGGCCATGGAGCCGTCCTCAGTGCCCGGGCCAACTTTGCTCCAATGGAGCCTTGGCTGCAGGAGAGGAAGAGAGAGAGATAGAGAAAAAGTAGAGGGGGAAAGGTGGAGAAGCAAATGGGTGTTTCTTCTGTTCTTCTGTGTGCCCTGGTCAGGAATCGAACCCGGCACTTCCACACACAGGGCTGATGCACTACTGCTGAGCTAGCTGGCTAGAGCTAAAAAATACTTATTTTTTTACTTAGTCATTTTAGAGAAGGGGGGAGAGAGAGAGAGAGAGAGAGAGAGAGAGAGAGAGACGGGGGGAGGAGCAAGAAGCATCAACTCTCATATGTACCTGACCAGGCAAGCCCAAAGCTTTCAACAGGTGACCTCAGCATTCCAAGTATATGCTTTATCCACTGCACCACCATAAGTCAGGCCTAAGCTCACTTATCTGTTCTAGTAACGTTTTTACAGATTTTTTGGAATTTTCTATGTATATAATTATGTCTCAGCAAACAGAAACACACTTATTTCTTCCTTTCTATCTATATTTTTAAATTTCTCTTTCTTGCATTATTGCATTACCTATAATCTTCAATATAATATTGAATAATATAAGTAATTTTTGATTCCTCTCCTTTTCTTTTGCCCCAAACTCCATCTAATCCATCAGTCTTTGTGATTAAACTTCCAAAAATTGTCCAGATCTAATAATTTCTCACCATCTCTTCTGCTACAAGCTCTATTGCCTAGATACAGCCACCATCTTCTCACTGGTGTCCCTACCTCCACTCTTGTCCCCTATGCTCCCACCTCCACTGAGCAGATGATATCATATTTCTATTCCAATTAGAACAAAACTCAAGCGTCTAACCACAGCCTATAGGGTCCTATAAGAGTTGGCTCCCATCCCCTCTCTGACTCCATTCCTCTCCCTTATTGTACCTCAGTCAGAGTAGTCATCTTGCTATTTCTCAAACATCCTAAATATATTCTTACCTTGGGACATTTACACTCACTTTTACTGTCTGTCTGCTTCCTTTGAATTCTTTCAGTTTCACCTCAAATGTCACCCCTTTAAGGAATCCTTCTTTAACCCTCTAAACTAACACAGGTCAGTCACCCTCTAGTTTATCATTCCTATTTCATATGATCTTTTCCATAATGTGTCTATTTTCTATCTCTCTTCACTGAAGGACAGGGAGTCCATCTATGTTGTACACCCAGACTAAATTAATGCTTACTATATATATCAATGAGCAACTATGCTGTAGTTGCTCATTAAATGTTTGCTGACCAACTCCAACTCTTTCAGATCTATAATTTCATGAGTCTGAGTGCCCGGTCAAGGGCTTGCCTGGTCAAGGTACATATAAGAGTAGATGCTTCTTGCTCCTCCCCCGGTCTCTCTCTCTCTCTCTCCCCTTCTCTAAAATGACTAAGTAAAAAAAAAAAGTATTTTTTAGCTCTAGCCAGCTAGCTCAGCAGTAGTGCATCAGCCCTGTGTGTGGAAGTGCCGGGTTCGATTCCTGACCAGGGCACACAGAAGAAACACCCATTTGCTTCTCCACCTTTCCCCCTCTACTTTTTCTCTATCTCTGTCTCTTCCCCTCCTGCAGCCAAGACTCCATTGGAGCAAAGTTGGCCCATGCATTCCACAATCTTATCCTTTAACAAACTAGACAAGCTTCTTAAGAGGGCTGTTTGTCTCATACCTGTTAACTTCATGAACTCCCATGAAGTAAACTTTATAGACAGTAGTTTGACTTAGGCTGTCATCATTTTTCTCTGGTAAAAACAATCTATGTTCTCCTTAAGACAAGTCCAGCTGTAGTACTTACATGACTGGAGACAGAGAACTTGCCTTTATTGTGGTTGATTACTCCCTCTCTCATAAGCTCTCTTTCCTCTTGACTTTTGAGACATTGCATGTAACCGGTGCTTCTCTATCGGTCCAATGGTTCCTTTTCACTGTTAGTGGTAGAATGCTGTTTTTTTTCTTTTTATCTTTAAATATTAGTGCTTCCTATGGTCATAACAGAGACTCACTACTGGCTCATCTAACCTTTTGGTTTTAACTACTTCCTTAAAAGCCACGTGACTCAACAACTTTTTACAGGGCTCCCAGTAGGTGTCAGATATGTGGAAAACACACAAGAAAGATAACTGTGGCCCTTACCCTCTTGGTACTCATAGATTAGAAGAAGGTAAGCTTCATCTTCATTGCTGCCTCTCCAGCATCTAAAAGATGCCAGCCACTCAACACATATTTGGTGAATGAGTGCATAAGTGGGGTAAAAAGACAACCAGCAAGAACTATGCAAATCTTTACATAATTAGTGCTGTAATGAGGAAATATAGGGTTCTATGAGTATGTAAATCCAGGAAGTCTAATTTAGTTGAGATTGGGACTCCTGGGAAACCTTTAGGGAAAAGGCATATAGTTTCAACCATAAAGAATGAGAAGGAGAGAGGGTAAAGGGGGTGATAAATGGTGATGAAAGGAGACTTGGCCTTGAGGCAGTGAACACACAATACAGTGTACAGATGGTGTATTATAGAATTGTACACCTGAAACCTATATAATTTTATTAACCAATGTCACCTCAATACAGTCAATGAATTTTTTTTTTAAATGAAATTTTTTTTAAAAAAGGAATTAGCAGGAGTTGGTAAGTCAAGTGCAGATACCAGCAAGTTAGAGGATCTGGTGATGGGAAGTTGAGGAAATGTCCAATCTGGACAGTTTCTGTCTCTCTATAAACTACTGTAAGAAAAAATTATCTGCTGAGAATGAGGGGGTGGAGGGGAGAGAAGAGGTTTGGAGAGAGAGGTGAAATATAGAGTGTGGGGAATGTAAAACTGAGCTTAAATGAAGTAAGGTTTCCAGGCATTGCCTTTTGAAGTAGGTGACTGGATAGTCAGGTCATGGGGACTCCAGGCTCTCCAGCTGTGTGATTTCTTCAGCACATTTAGCCTCTTGGGTCAAATTGTAAAGAAGAAAAAGTTGAGCTTATTCCAGCCCATGCTGTTGTCATGTGAGTGTAATGACTAGAAGGATGGGCAAGGGAAATGAGGACATTTGAAAAGAAGAACAACAGTGACAGACTATGGAATCTAAGCTAGATAAGCAGGAAAGTAAAGTCAGACACCAAAAGAACCTTGATTTGTATTGGGGCAGCACTGTGCTGAGTTAAAAAAATATACACGTCTCTACATACCCTTTCATTTAGAGTGGCTTGTGAAACAGTGCTGGCCAATGAGATGCGAGCAGAAGTTGCTGGGTGTGGCTTCTCTGTTTTTTTATTTTTATTTTTATTTATTGATTTTAGTGAGAGAGAAAGGGAGAAAGAGAGAGAGAGAGAGAGAGAGAGAGAGAGAGAGAGAAACATAGATCTGTTCCTGTATGTGTCCTGACCAGGGATCGAACTGACAACCACTGTGCTTCAGGATGATGCTCTAACCAGCTGAGTTATCCGGCCAGGGCTCTCTATGGGCTTTTAAAGAGGAATAACTCATCTGGGATGTGCCTTTGGCTCTTTGTCCTTCATTTCTAGGGTAAGATGGAGAGGCTGGGGGTAAAACTACTACCTTGAGATCACAAGTGTATCTGTTAACCATGGCCACGATAAGGCTGCAAAACAAACTACTCCTCAACTTAGTGTTTCATGAAGCTCCTGGTTGTCTGCAGTGTAGCTGATCTAGGTAAGACTGGGTTGGCCAGTTCTGCTTCAGGCTGCAGCAACGTGGGTGGTGCTGCTCCAAGACTCTCTTATCACCCTTCTGGGGCATGTTCTTCTTACGGGCAGTGAGAGAAGAGAGCAAATGGAAATGCACAAAGTCTCTTTTAACTCTCATATGATAACTTTCTGCCTTATCTTATGGTCCAAAGCACGGCCAAACCTAAAGCCATGGGCAGGAACATATTTGTCTCCTTTAGTAGAAAGAAACGTAAAGTAACAAGATAAAAGGCACGGCTACAAGGAGGGGCCAAGCATTGGGGCCAGTAATGCTGTTTTCTACAATGGAGATAAAAGCTACCCTCAGAACATGGCAGATCAGCAGCCTAAAGGAGTTTGATGACTTTTTCAAATAATCTATATCTTATTGGAGAGGAGAAAAATAGATTCCTATTTGGTTAAGCCACTGTAGTTGGATTTGCATTCCATGCGGCTAAAGACAATTTCTAAGTGATATATAAAAAAGGATGGAAGTAGAGGGACCAATGGCTTAGAGACTCAATTAGATCTTAGAAGGGTATTCGTGGAAACCATGATGGAAATACATTTTAATTGGAGAGTCGAGATTTTTAATAAGTGATTTCAGAGGTGGTGTTGTTTCTGGTGGTGACAGCCCTCAAGTGTAATAAGCACAGCAGTGAGGAAACCAGAGATGATGAAGTCAAGAACTCACGAGCCAGGGTGTGGGAAGGATTCCCCATCCAGACACTCAAGGCATCAAGAATGAGTTGGATAGAAAAAAGACCGGATGCAGGGTCTGAAGCCTTCCCTGAAAGAGGAAGAGTAGTCAGTAAAGAAGTGGAACAGGAGAAAGGTCTTAACAGCCAGATGGTAATCAGCTCAAAGGAGCAAGGGTTTTTACAAGAAGATGAGGGAGATATGAGAATGCCCATTTTATATTTATAGTGTGGGTCGCCCCTTGGGATTTAGACTCACACAACAACCCGCTAGACTTTTTGATTTTATGATACCTAAGCATTTTCAACTCAATATATTCAAGGCCAGGCTCATTGCAAACCCACCTCTCTCCCTATTGTAGTGGTTCTTAACCTTTTTTGAGGTACCGAACCCACCAGTTTCATATGCGCATTCACCGAACCCTTCTTTAGTGATAAATAAAATATAATTTTTTATCCCAAACTCAAGACATAGGTATATGTTTTTTTACTGGTGCACAAAATGAGCCGTGCATGAACATCACCTTGCTCAAAGAACAAAACCAACAAAGTGCATGAACTCACAACAAATTATGGTATTACTTTATTCTGGCCTCCATGGCAGAGGCTTCTCCGAACCCCTGAGACCAACTCATCGAACCCCTAGGGTTCGACAGAACCCAGGTTAAGAACCATTGTCCTATTGTCTCTCTCACTCAAACCAGAAACCTGGAGATCATTCTAGAGACTTCCCTCTCCCTCATCTGATCATCCATCCTACTAATTTCATATCAGAAATATATTTTCAATGTATCCCCTCTTCTCCTTCGTAGTCTATTTCAGGCCCCCGTCATCGCCCATCAGCTCCTCTGCCTAGTTCCCCTAACCATGCTCCCTGCCTCCAGTCTCTCCCCATGAAATCCATTATCCAACACCTCAGGGAACCACTCCAATGTTGGCTGAATCTGAAATCATTCTCTGCACAAGAAGCCGATCATGAAATACCTGCTTTGTCTCTCGGATTCATGAATATGAAAATGGATTCCTGAAGCTAGCAGGGTGGGGAACTAGCTACAGGGGATAAGCACTGGCCTGCTCCAGGAGGTGGGGGTGCACCCGGGGAAGCCCAAGCTTGTCGGGTCTTGGGGCAAACTGAGAGGTGGAGTCCTCTGGTGTATACTGACTGCATGGGCTCCATTGTCGTGGGGTCAAAATTATCCTCGTCTCCTGGCTGGCTGACCCGGAGGCCCCACGGATGTCTGAGTGTGGGGCAGGGAGCTGGTGTCCAGCGGAGAGGCCTGGGGGAGGGGAGGCCAGATGGCAAGTTGGGGTGGGGGTTGAGAACAGTGGGGAGGGGCTGGTAGCAGCTGGGAAGGATCAATGTCTTTTCCCTTTCTGTGTTTGCCTGTGTTGCTATCCCTGTGCAGATGAAAGAAATTCAAATAGTTATTGATTTTCGCTGAGGGGAGTGTGGGGATCTGGTCTGGCTCCGTTCCAGCTGCACCCAGCGCCTGGCCCGGTCCTGGCTCCTGCCTTAGCACCTTCTCTAGTCTTTGGCTCAGGGTAACCATGTGCTCAGTGAAAAATATTTCCCCACACACCCTTTAATTGACAGCGACCCGTCTGGCCTTGAGAAGCCGTTCTGGCCAGAGAGATACTAACAGAAGTTGCTGGGACACAGCTTCGGCCCCAGGGGATGGGGACAGGTTAGACCACAAACACAGGGGCTGCAAACTGTGGGGTCTGAGTGCCCGTTGCAGCTTTCTCTCAGCTCATGAGCCAAGAATGGCTTTTAACTTTTTAAAGGGTTGTGAGGAAAAACAAAGCAGCGTGTATGACAGGGTCTCTGTGTGGCATGTAAAACCTGAACTACTTACTATCTGGCAAAAGTGTTACTTTTCCTGCACAATTTTGCTGACTCCTGGTTTACATTCTTCTCCTGCTTGCGGATGTTGCAGGTGGATTTTCCCCATAGTCTCTGCATTACAATCTAAAAGCCTGGCGTCCCACAGGCCTCAGCAGGGTCTGTAATCCTGACCTCCTGAGGGGCAAGAAGGGGGTCGATCCCCTCAGTGAGAGCCCAGGCCTTCTTTGCAAGGATGGTTTTGGCCCTGGTGACCCCTGGACCTCCTTATCCTTTGGGCAGGGACACCCTGGGCTTCTTCAACCACTGTGGAGGCGATCAAGGACTGTCTTCTTGCAGGAGTTGCTCAGGGAGCAGTGACTCCAAGACACATGGGGTCCAGGTCCCGTGGGTTCCTTCCTCACGGGGCACACACAGCTGCCAGCCTGGGGCTTGTCCTGACTTCTCAGCAGGCCTCAGCTTTGTTGGCTGGGTTGCAGAACTCCCCTGGGTCCAGGGAAATAGGGTACAGTCCAAGGACCGTAGTCCTGATGCTGTCTGTCATCGTGCTAAGTGACCTTGGGTAAGCTACCACACTCCCGTGAACCTCAGCTCCCTCATCTTTAAAATGGGGATAACTGTTAACTACCTGTGAGGATCATTTTAAGTATTTAGTATTAAAAGCTCTGGTTCTGTATCAGCAGTTAGTAGAGACAAGTACCCCCCGCCCCGCCCCCCCCCCCATTGTCTGCAGGGCGGGATGGCGTTCTCAATCCTCCTGCTCTTGGAGCTGGGTCACTGTGGGCAGGGACCTCCTACTTGTAGAACAGCCTTGAAGCTGCTCTTATAGGTCAATGTATGGATGGTTTCATGGAGACTGCTACCCCCGAGGACAAGTGTCTGGAATAGCCCCCTTCTCAGGGCTGGGTGCTGTAAGGGAGAAAGCCAGAGTTTACGTGAGTGTTGAGCTCTCGGCTGACCTGCCTCTTCCCCACCACCACCAGGGATGTGCAGGAATCAGCAGGAAGGTGCATCGATTGCCCTCGGCTACTGGGCCACGTGGGCTGCCTATTGATTAGAGGCCCGCCTCTTCCCACCCCTTCCTCATACCTCCCCAACCTGCAGCCTGAGTCCCTCCAGCCTTCTGCCTTGGAGGGTACAGGGGAGAGGGGAGCAGGAGGAGACCAAGAAATCTCCCTGATCCCTCTGGACAAAGAGATCTGGCAGCTGCTTGTAATTTGGTATTTGATAATCCCTAATCCCTAATCCAGTGCCATTTGCACATAAATGTAGCGCCTGGCTTCTGACCCTAGGGGTCCTGGGAGCCGTTTAGGGGGTCTGCCCCCCTTTATTTACTCTCTGAGTTTTCATTGGCCCAAAGCTCCTCTGGCCTCCTGGCCACTGAAAGGAAGAGAATTTCCCAAAGAAGTCCCTTTCTTAGGAGGAAAGAGAATTTCTGCAAATGGGACTCCTTAGTATCCAAGGCTCAGACAGGACCGAAGACAGGCTGGGGAGGTGCCCTTGGGGCTTGCAATGCTGTGGCTGCGGGACCTCAGCTTGCTGGGCACTTGGAGCTGGAGGGGCACAGGGGGAGGGTACTGGGGGGGCCTGGATGGAACATAAAGACAGGGTATCCCAGGATGCAGAGCGGGAGAACATGCAATTACACAAAGACAGGCCCTTGATGATCTTACTTAAGACAGTGTGGATAAGGCACAGAGTTCTCATGCCCTCCCCCCACCCCCGCTACTTATTGAGAATTTATAATGTGCCCAGTACTGTACTCATTGTTTACAACATTATGTCATTTTATGCTACAACAATCCTTCAAAATACAGTAGCTAAGTTATCCTATTTTACAAATAAGGAAGCCAAAGCTCTGATAGTTGAAGCGAGTTGCTTACCATCTCAGTGTGTATAAGGGCTGGTGCTCCGTCTGACTCTAAGGGCAAGGCCTCCGTGCTGTAGCTGTCCTGCCTCTCCCCATTGCAGGCTTGTCCCTAGGGCAAGGGAAAACGTCCAGAGCCTTCAAAGATGGCTAAATTCTGAGGCTCTGAAGTCAGGCTGCCTGGGTTCACACCCAGCCCCACCACTCCTGGGGCTCCCAAGGGAGCAGCTCTGGCCCTCCTCTGGAGTGAGGAATCCATGGGGATGTGCTCACCTGGAGACTACTCTTCCTCTAGATCAAGGTCATGTGCCAGGTACCCAGGATACCAGCATCCCTTGCCCACATGGTCTCACATCTACTCCCAGGGCCGTGGGGCCTGTTCCTCCTTGGCTCCGCCCTCCCAGGGCAGGTCACATTGAGTGGTGCGGTCAGAAGGCGGCTGCACATGGACCACGGGCTGCTGTGTGTGGACAGAGGAGGCAGCTGAGCTGTGGCGTGCCTGCCACTTTGCTGAGTGCGGGGATCTAAATGCAAATCTGGCCTTCCGGGTCCTTGTGAATATTTATTTGTTAAGGTATTTTATTCCACTTATTTATAATTTTAAATGTTCAGGCTTATGTACGTGAGCCTGCATTTGTGCTCTGGATTGATACCCTGCAAATGTTAGGGCTGGCCTGGCCCGGGCTCAGGGTCTAGAGCTAGGCTGCCTGCTTGGGTTCAAAATCTGGGTTTGGTTCATAAGAGCTATGTGACCTCAAGTTAGTTATTAAGTCCCTTTGTGACTCCTGTTTTTTATCTGGAAAATAACAGCACCTACCTCACAGGGTTATTGCAAGAATTTAAAGAGACCACAGATGGAAAGTGCTTGGGAATGCTGCCTGAAACAGTAAATGCCGACTTGGATTTAGCTTTGTTTTTTACTCGGGGAGGGCTGTGTTTAGGAGGATACGATTCCATTTTGTTGACACTAGGTGGTGGGGACAAATTTCGGGGGTTGGGGGGACACCAGGCATTGCAGTTGAGCTGCAGAGCTCTGCCCTCTCCTGCTTTGTAAAGTTGTGTTAATTCCTTAGCCTCTCTGTTTCTGTTCCCTCAACTCTGAGTTGGAGCCGACCTGAACTACCTCCAGCTGGAGCGTGGATAGGGACCCAATGAGAACTGCAGTGCCTGACACAGCGTCCAGCATGTGGTGGGGAGCGGACAGTTTTCCCAGTTTCAAAAGCCTCCTCCTGTTTCTTTCCATCGTCCTTCCTTCTCTCCACTCCCCCTCACTTGGACCCGGAGGTGCTCTGCCTCGTTCCAACCACGTGAGGTAGGTCTTCCAGATTGGGAAACCGAGACTCTGGGAGGGATGTGGTTTTCCCAAAGCCACAAAGCGACCAGAGAAAGAGCCAGGGTTTGGGCCACCAGTCATGGAGAGAACAGAGGGACACTTCCCCCCACTTCGTGCGTGCTCTGTGCTGGCTCCCACATTGGCCTGCGGTGCTCACAGACACCTGGGGCACAGAGCCTTACAGACACCCCACCCCCATTTTGTAATTAATGAGATAGCGTCTCAAGGACCTGAAGGGACCTTTCTATAGTAGACCCCTCTTTGCTACTGGTTTTCTGCTTTTAGAAAGCGTGGTCAGTTAGCATTCCTAAAACTGGCTCAAGCTCCAAGCAGGCTCATCTCTGCAACCCGATTTCTCACTGTCTCCAAAAGGATGGGACAAAATGACTATGACATGGTTGGTCCTGTCCTCCCCAGATTGGACACCAGTTTCAAGACTTCCCAGAGGGGCTAACCTCTAATTTCAATATGTTAATGTGCGGAATCTAATGGCGTATTTATTGCTTATGTAGATGCTAGTTATTTACGTGGGAAACTGATTTATCTATTAGATAATTAGTAAACTTCAATAATTGCAAAAACCTTTTAGCAATCAGTTGACATTTAATTAACATACAATAACTGTCTTATTAAATCTACATTAAATGCCTATTGGAGTTAATTAAAACTCATACCTATGACTCCACATTCTTTGGGAATCCTCATTAAAGCCCACCGGTAAGAATACAGATGGGAAAATTCCCCAGAAAGCGGTTTGTAATAGAGTTGCCTGAATGAGACTCAAATGTTTATTCAGGGCCTACTATGTACTTAACAACACAATGGCAAATAGGACAGACGTAGTCCCTGCCTTCAAGGAACATATAGTCTGGTGGAGGATGTGGAGATTAGGCAAACAGAAGACAGATGAACACAGCAGCTCTCACAGGTGCAGTGAAGGGCAGGAGGATGCTAGCAAGAACCTGGAGGAAGAGGATTTGAGCTGGTCATGGGGCTCAAGGTGCCTACTTGAGGTAATTTCTGAAGGTCAAGTGAGAGCTATCCAGGGAAAGATGGATGAGAAAGTGCTTCAAGGAGAGGGAACAGCATCTACAAATGCTCTGGGATGGGAGGGGACATGGCCAGTAGGTGGGAGCAAAGAGAAACATGGAGACAAGGAGTCTGGTCCTTTACCTGCAAGGGACGGGAAGTGGGAATTAGTGTGTGTGTGTGTGTGCGTGAGCACACACACACACACACACACACACAAAATGATTGGATTTGTGGTTAGAGGTCACTGTGGCTGAGGCTCAGAGACTGGATTGAAAGAGGACCTGAATGGATATGTAGAATAGATAGTCAGGAGTCTATTGCAGTAGTCCAGCTGAGAGATGCTAGGATGTGGGACTGCGTGATAAATACTAGTGAGGATGGAGAGATGTAGAAATATTCAACTCTCAACAGGAGCTGGCATTGGGAGGAGGGGTCAAGGAGGACTTCTACTACTCTCTGGCTTTTGGAGTTGGCTGGCTGGTACCATTCATTCATTGGGAGCAGGAACATTGGAGGAGGTATGGTATGAGGACCAAGTAGTCTTGGAAATGTTGAGGATGAGCTATCCAAGAAGAGATGTGAAATAGATGGACGTGCAGGCCTTGAGCTCAGAAGAAAAGTTAGGGCTGAAGACTTGACAAATCCTCATGCTTGGGTTCTGCTCCAGAGATCCCAATATAACCGGTCTGAGCTGCGGGCCATTCTAATATGCAGCCAAGTTTGAGAAGGTCCAGCCCGAGTAGAAAGCACAAGCATGTAATTAGATCTCATTATCCATTGATCCGGGCATCTCCCCCGGAGCCCGTTCTCACGTGCCCATATCTATGCGCTCATACTGTTGATGCTGTAAGTAACAAGCACATCACCTTTGCTGCCGAGTACTTCCTGTGCTCCCGGCACTGTGCTGAACGCGTTGCTTCTGTTCTCTCATTGGATCTTCACAACAGAACTAGAGCTGGTATTATCTCCATTCTACAGACAAGGAGATGAAAGCTCTGAGAGGTGCTGTGACTTGCCCACTGTTACACAGGTGGTAGTAAGTGCATTTGAGCCCAAATCCACTAGACTCCAAAATCTTCATGCTCCAACACTATGACAGACTGCCTGTCTCGTGGAGTATAAGTCTGACGAGGGATACAGAATGATCTGTGAATGTCATATATTTCTAATGGGTGGCCTTGGTCCTCAGCAAAACGCTCTTGCTCTTTGCTGGAGAAAGGAGAGGGACGTGTTCATCAGTGGTCCTCTCTCTTCCATATGTCCTGGTTTGGAACCATAAAAAGCTAACAGAGGAGAGAGATGGGATTAACATGTATCAAATAGGTTAAGATATACTTGCAACAGACCCCAAACTGGCATATATATATATATATATATATATATATATATATATATATATATATATATATAATCAAACCTTGTGGATAAGCTAACACTTCTCAAAACATATTTCAAAATTAAATGGTGTTACTTAGGGGAAAGAGGGCTTCTGTGGGTCAAATAAATTTAGAAACTGCAGGACTCCATAGATCCTTTACGATGCTACTGTGAAGTTCCAAGTGGGTGGTGGTGGCAGCAGCATGCTTTCCTAATTTTATTTAACCAGGGAATGCTTTGCCTTTCCCCTCCCCTCCCCTCTCTTCCCCTCCCCTCTGTTCTCTTTTCCTTTCCTTTTCTTTCCTTTCTTTTCCTTTCCTTTCCTTTTTAAAGCACAGCATCTAGCTTGGAGTTTCTTAGAGTGTGGGTCCCAAAAACTACCTGCTTCCCAGAACTGCCTGAGGTTTTTTTTTTTAAAAAAAAATACAGACTTTGGTCCCTACCCAGATGCTCAGACCAGCCTTAGAAGCTTCCCAGATGGGTTGCAAGAGATCTGCCACTGGATTGAGCATGTCAGATAATTCTAGTGCACACAAACCGTTAGACCCACCTCCTAGAAGGACTCAGGTTCTGAGAAACACACTTTGAAAATGCTTCTGTGGACTGAATATATCTTAAATGTCCATGATTGTTGTTTTAATATTGATATAGATGTTGCAATCAACAAAATACAAATTTACTTAAATTTCTATAAAAGGCCCACAGTCTGCCTGACAGGTGGTGGTGCAGTGGATAGAGTGTCAGCCTGTGATGATGAGGTTCCAGGTTTGAAACCCGGAGGTTGCTGGCTTGAGCGCAGGCTCACCAGCTGAGAATGGAGTCAGCAGCTTCAGTGTGGGATCACTGACATGATCCCATGGTCACTGGCTTGAGTTCAAGGTCACTGGTTTTGCTGGAGTGCCCTGGCCAAGGCACATATGAGAAGCAATCAATGAATAACTAAAGTGAAGGAACTAAGAATTGATGCTTCTCATTCCCCCCCCACCCCGTCTCACTAAAAACAAGCAAACAAAAACCAGAGTTTTTTTTTTTTTTTTTTTTTTTAAATTAAACAGTGATGTTCTTGACCAGTGGGGCTAAAACTACAGTCATCCATCTGTGTGGGGTCAGTAGGATGTTTTGAAATTAGGGTTCTCATGTCCCAAAACCTTGGCAGAAAGCATGCAGAAAGCCCCTGATGGAGGATTCTCTGTCTGTGCTCTGCGTGTAGGCGCCTCAGAAACCAGAGAGGGGAAAGGTAAGGTAAGTCTGCCCATCATCAGTCAGAACAGTTTTACATTGTGATCTGTTTAAATTTTGTTTGAAATCAGGGTCGTGCTGCTTAAAAAAGAAAAAGTTTGCTGACCGTTGATGCAGTTCCTTCACTTGTCAGAGGAGGGACCTGTGACCCAGAGAGGGGTCACCCAGCCAGGACCAGGAGCAGAGCCGGAAGGAACCTCCCTGGTCGGTCCTGGATCCCCATCGCTTCGCAGAGTGTCAAGGCTGTTAAAATGCAGCCCACGGCCAGTGTGGCCAAAGTCAGCTGTAAGTCAGCGCCGCCCAGCCCGAGGAGAGCCCGCTTCGAGCCCGCGTCGTCCTCCTCGGGGCTGACCTCCCTCCCTGGCCTCCCTGCTCCTCTCCCGGCTGCCTTTGCTGAGCACCTAAGCATATGTATGAAGCGGAAATCAAACGCCTGCCTCGGACTTGACAGAACTGCTGAACTAAGAGCCATATAATGTCCTCTACTGAAGGACATCACCTTGTCAAGATAAAGCTTGGTAAACGCTGCTCCGCAGGAAGCCGGGCTTCCAGGGCTGGATCATGTATATTCATGGTGGCTCGGAGCCTGCCCACTGCCCCGCCCCTGCTCCCTGCCAGCCGCTGTCCAGCCTGGAGTCCAGGGGACATGGTCCTTACGCTGCTTACCTCTTATTGGGAACGGATGTTGATGGGGCTTATCACCCGCCTTCACGGATTTCAAACCCAAGATTTCCTTCATATCTCTCCTGTTAGCTTTCTCTGCACTCTCCAGCTTTGGGACCCAGCAAACATGCACAGAAACCTCCTCAGCTTGGTACCAAGGCCTCTTGTGAATGACCTGTAGCATCTGTGAACTCTGCCCCGGAACCACTTGGAGTTTCCTTCTTCCCTTTGCCCTCATCTCCAGACCCATTCACGGGACTGCTTTTGCTCAGCCTGGTCCCCTGCCTGGGACTCCCTTTTCCTTTCTCTGCTTGGTGAATTCCCATTGTCCCTTTAAGGTCCAGCTCAAACACCAGCCCTTCCTGAAGCATTCCTGGACCCCTCCAGACTGGTTAGCCACTTCCTTCTCTTGGCAACGAGACAACATCCTGGCTTTCTGGCATGCCCCTGATTTTTTTTTCTTTAATTACTTATTTATGTCTCTTTCCTCCTTTCCACTGAGAGTTCCTGGGTTCCTAGAGGTCAGGACAGCACCCCCGGAGCCCAGTCTAGACTGGGACTGCAGTAAGGACCAGTGAGCGTGGACTGATGTTTTGGTTGCTATTTCTGCATGTCTCCGTGTGCTGAGCTGCTGCCCTAACATAGTGTCACAGGCTGGGCCTTCAACACAAACGCTCACTGTCCCCTAGTTCTGGAAGCTACAAGGCTGAGATCATAGTGTCGTCAGGGTTGGTTGCTCCTGAGGCCTCTCACCTTGATTTGTCCATGGCTTTCTTCTCCCTGTGTCCTCACATGGTCTTCCCTCTGTTCATACGTATGTCCTAATCTCCTCCTCTTCTAAGGACACCAGTCATACTGGATTGGGGCCCACCCATATGATCTTATTTTACCTAACCACCTTTTTGAAGATCCAATCTTCATATAACCACATTTAAGGTACTGGGGATTAGGATTTCAACATATGATTTTTGGGGTATACAACTCAGCCTCTAACACTGTGTAACAAAACTACCAAACTTAGCAGCTTAAGACAATTTACGATTTTTTTGTGTGCACATGAATTGTGAGGGTCAGGAATTTGGACAGGACACTGCAGGGATGGCTAGTCTCTGTTCCACTATAGCTGAGACCTCAGCAAGCACTGCTCAAAGGCTGAGGGCCAGAATCCTCTGGGGCTCACTGCTCACAAGTCTCGCGTGTGGGCTGGGATGACACAAAGACTGGGATGGGCACTGGAATGCCTGCATGTGCCTTTTCCAGGTGGCTTGGCTCCCTCCCAGCATGGCAGCCTCTGGGCAGCTGAGCTCCTTATTTAGTGACTCAAGGCTCCAAGAGCAAGTGTTCTCGCGAGAAAGGTGGAGTGACATCAGCTTTTAGAGCTCAGCCTTGGGAATCATACAGCCTCACTTCCCTTGTGCTCTGTGGCTTGAAGCAGTCACAGGCCCACCCAGATTCAAGGAGAGAGGGATGAGCCTCCACCTATCATCTGATGGGGCAGTGACAAGGCCACGCTGGAGGAAAGCATGTGAAAAGTGAAACATTGTTGAGGGCTTCTTTTTGGAAAATGCAATCTAAATTGAATTCAGTGGGACACCTTATAGTCATCAGCATGGGATGTGTTGAAGTTGGTTGCAGTCAGGGGATATGGATAAAATGCTGGTTCTCTTATCTTCCATGGACAGTTAATTTGCATATACACATATTTTGGGATTCTGTGTCTTTAATCTTTATGTTTATCCATTATAATGACCACATCTACCACCTACTAGCTATGTGACTTTGAAGGTCAATAAATTATTCCTCGTGGTGTACTTGACACAGGGCCTGAAACATGGTAAATACCTATGGTTTTTGAGCTCCCTGTGGGTTGAGCATTTAGAATCATCTGTTTAACCAGCATATATTTCTCTGTTGCCTCCAGGGACACCAACACTATGTTTAGAAATTCATCTATCACCTGTACAGTAAACAGTATTTGTGGATTTTGTCACTCAACAAACATTGTCATTGTTCAGTCATTCAACAAACGCTCTTGCAGCATCCATCCCAGGGAAAGAGGAGGCTCTTGGCAAAGGGGGCCACTCTCCAGCTAATGTTGTACTCCAGATGCACCGGGAAGAATTCTAATAGCATCTGTGTGTTTCATTTTGCCCATTATGACACCATTATATTTTAAAGCCTGTCTTTCTAACTCACCTATTTTTCTTCTAGACTGTACTGCTGCTATACGGCTCCAGTTTCCCTAACCATTAGGAAGGTATTATAGTTACTGGAGATTCATCTATCATTTTATAAGCCTTTTTCAAGAGAGGAAATAACAGGTTGTTTCAAGTGGGAAGCGATGGCTCACAAAGCCTCATGGAACAGGCGTCCTGCTCCCAGGGGGATCAGCCAGGCGGTGTTTATCTTTGACACAATAAGCAAAAGATCAGCAATGATTACCACAAATGGCAGAGTAAACAGTCCGTGTGCAGCAAAGGGCACCTGCCCAAGTGCCGGAAATTGGATCCACACACAGCTGCCAATTCCAGACTGCGGCCCTGACGGTTCCATTGTGTCTCAGGGATGCCATGGGTGGCCACACACAGGCTCACCCCACTCCTGCCCTAAATTCCTTGACACCCAAATCTAAGTCCCTTCAGGGGCTCATGTCTCTTAGGCTCAAGACCAGCCTCTTTCTCCTGGCTCCAAAGCCCTTCATGATCTTGGGACTTGCCTATTTCATTTCCTGCTTTATCCCCATTGCCTAGATCAATGTCTGGCATGGACCAGACATTTAGTAAATATTTGTTGGCAGAGGGCATGAATGGTCTGGCTCCTGCCCACCTCTCCAGTGTCATCTGTTGCCACCCTCTCCTCAGAGTCCTTATTGAATTTCTTTTAGTTCCTAGAACACACATGCACATTCTGCTGCCCCTGCTTGGAGCGTTCTCTCCCACCTCTGTCTGGTGAACTCCACACCCCTGTAGGTCTCAGCTTGGATGTCCCTTCTTCCAGGAAACTTTCCCTGAGTCCATGCTCTGAGGCCTCATTTTCTCTAGCACATGCCTTGTCATTACCTTTTGTCAATGTTTCCCACCAGATGGTAAGTTCTTAGAGGACAGCAGCGGTATCTTGTTCACTGCCAAACACCAAAAGCTCACGCTCCCCTTCCACAGAGAACAGCTGTTACAGGGCAGCAGTTGCTCGGGCAGACTCACCACCCATGTGACTCCCTTTTGCTGGGGAATGTCAGTGGAAGTGATCCGAGTCTCCTCTCGGTCAAAGTGGTCAAGTTGGAGGCACCCCATCCTTCACATCCTCTCTCTTTCTTTATTCTTCAGCCATGTGCAAAGGATCTAGTGAAAGACTCTAAGGAGACATGAGAGGGAAACCCCCTGAATTTCTGAGCTCCCTAGGATGACCAAAAAAAATATCAGCATTGGACTTTGCATGTGAGTGTGACATGAACTCATTGTTTCAAGCCACTGATACGCTGGGGATGCTTGTTATAGCAGCTAATATTAGTTCACTAATCGACAGCTTGGCCTTGATAAGCATTTGTTAAAAGTGGGGTTTCCTGGCCACACAACCTCACACCATATCTGTGTGGCCACCTAGACCCAGTACTTCCCAAGAACCCACAGTTTGGCTGTGGGGAGGAGTTTGGGGAATCAGTTCACATCATCATCATGAAAAACATCAATTTGTTAGATTAAATGAACTGAGCCTTGTGCCACTAGGCAACATAAAGATCCTTTGCTCATGGACAGAAATGGCATTAGTCAATACCAGGCATTTTAATTAAAATAAGCAAATGATGGCTTTGACACAGCACATTAGATAGGGTAAGCATTACGCTCTCCCTCATCCCTCATCCCATTAAGTCCTATAGATTCCACCTCTAGCTTTCTCTTTGTCCCCTCTCCATCTCCACTGCCCACCCATGGTTCAATCCTCATCTCCCAATACAACCTCTCAAGAGCCTCTGGGCTGGTCTCCTCTCTGCAATCAGATTTGCCAACACTCACCCTTACCTGTGTTCATAATTTCCCATATCATAGACATATGGTTCTTCTAAAACCTAGAACTGACCTCTTTGCCTCCTGTTGCCTTCAAGGGAAGTCCATACTCCTTACCTAACATTGAAGGCACTTCATGATATAATTCCTGTTTCTCTTTCCCATCTTATCTTTCACTAGTCTCCTTTATCCACACAATCTTTCAGAAGATCTAAGCCCCTCTTCCATTTGTACCCTGGACAGTTCTGTATCTGAGACTTTGCTCATTCTTTTCCTCCCATTAATGCATGCTCAGGCTTCAAAGTTCCACTCAAATGCTGCCTTTTCCAGGAAGCCTACCTAGATTGTCATCTGAAATCCCACAGCCCCTTAGCTGTGTACATATTGTTTCTTTGTCTAACCTGGGCATTCTTTGGAGGTAGGCACTGTATTTTATCCCCAATACATAGCATTAGTCCTGATACATAGTAGGGCTCAAATATACTGAATGAATGAATGAAAAGGTTCAAATGATGGCTTTTCTCTTCAGAGAAAAAATATATAACATATCCAAAAAAAAAATCCTCCTTCAGTGTGAATTACAAAAGAACGAGGAGTGTGGGATAGCCACATCGAGAGAAAACCCTAAACAAAACAACACTAATAAAATAATAACAGCTAATACTTACTGAGTGCTTCCAGGTGGTTTAAATGTTCTCTAGATGAACTGATTTGATCATCACAGTAGTCCAATGAAGTATTATCATTATTATTCCCACTTTATAGATGGAGAAATAGAGGCAGAGAGGTTAACCAGCTTGATTTTGGGCAGTAAGGCTGAGATTTGGACGTGGGTAGTGCTTGGATGCCCACATCTGGGTGTACACCTGCCATGTGATATGGGTAGGGAGGCGCTGTCCAGCATGTCCTTACCATTCAGACCCTGGAAGCTGGCAGGAGCAGGAGATTTGTTAGAGTTTATTTTTGTTAAGGTTTCTGCTAACAGTCTGCAAAGTTATGTTATATGCTTATTAGCTCCTGTCTCTGCCTAGAGGAAGGGGATAAAATGTGGGATTATACCTTCTAAGTGTTTTCTCACTCGTGCTCTCTTTTCTTGCAAACCAGTAAGGAAAAGAGCAGGCTGATTTGAATAACAGGCAAAGGATAGTCACAGAAGATGAAATAAAAATAATCCATAAGGACATAAAATTTTTTTTACTTTACTTATACACAAAGAAACAGGTTAAAACAATGATACGCAACCTTTCCCGCCCTCCTCGCCCCCCTAAAAAAAAGGCAGACACCTTATTTTCTTATTGTGTGATTGTGATTGTAGCCTGGGTTGGCCAACACCCCCAGGGAACAGGTTATCCCGTTCACTGCTGGTGACTCTTTCCAGGGGTAATTTGGCAATATGTATCAGAAGTCTTAAAAGTTTGCACATGCTTTGATCCAGCAGTTCCTTCTGGAACAGATCCTACAGAAACAGTTGAAGATGTACGCAGGGATTTAATTATAGGCATATTTACCAAAAACATTGGTGGTGGTAGTGAAAAAGTAAGAAGAACTTAAACGTCTGACAGTTGGGCTGGTTACATATCACAGTGGATTACTAAGCAGTCATTAAAAATGTTGTTGTGGAATAATATTTAATGGCAGGGAAAGATGTACATGATAAAGTGTTACGTGAGAAAAAGCAGGTTACAAAACAGGCGATTAGACGTGTATGTAAACAACTCGAACATGAGTGCTCAGAAGGACTCCCATCTCCCTGGCCCTGTGGGAGAAAAGAGCACAGACTCTGGTACCAGATTGTTTGGATTCAACCACAGCGCTGCTAAAAACTACCTGTGTGAGCTCAGCCAAGTGCCTCAACCTCTCTGTGCCTTCGTTTCCTCACCTGTAAAACAGGGATTCAGAATAACACCTACCTAAATAAGTCAGTATATGTAAGGTGCTTAGAAGTATGCCTGGCATCTAGTAAGCAAATGTGATAGCTTAACAAAAATGTTCTGTACTGTTTCAGAAATATAGGAAAGGCTAGTAGAGAGAGATGTTTATTCTCTCGGGGCCAGCCTCAGAGAGGCAGTGGCATTTGTTTGGGTCTTGAATGACATGAAGGGCTTCCACAAATGGAGAAGGGACAGGTTGAAGGCCTATCTTCTCCAGTTCTTTCTAGGAGGCCAGGCCGGAGGCTGCCCCTGAAGGGAGACTGACAGGGTCATCATCTGCCCTGCATGCGC
This sequence comes from Rhynchonycteris naso, assembly GCA_037038555.1. Lineage (NCBI taxonomy): Eukaryota > Metazoa > Chordata > Mammalia > Chiroptera > Emballonuridae > Rhynchonycteris > Rhynchonycteris naso. Next base: position 208,664,221 of record CM072997.1, on the reverse strand, counting down.
CACACTGGGCCTGGAGATGCTCATGGCTTACCATGGACAGCTACGGGCTGGAGTTGCTCCACTATGCTGCTCTGGCCAGGCCTTCTCTTCATTTGCTGAATTCCTGGTTTTGCTGAATAGAACAGGCTTGCCAGGCAAGTTTTAAGACAGAGGTTAAGACACTTTTAAAGAAATATGCACACTTTTTAAAGAGGTGAATTTTATTAAATAAAATAGTTTTGTTTTTACAAAGGTTTCTGCTGAGCCAAAGTTTTGTAAATACATTATGGGATTCTTAGATTTCAGAGCCTGGAGTGACCATTCAAACCATGTAATTGATAGACGGAGAGAAGATATCAAGACACTGGGAAGTCTTACCCAGGATGTTACAGCAGAACGAAGGCCAAGGTACAAGGGTCTGAACTCCCAGTTGAATACGTGAAGACAATGCTACAACCCTGGAGTTACAACCATGGTACAACCATGGGCACTAAAGGAGGCAGAGTTTGGCTCACTATGCGGATGACTATTTTAATAAGCAAACCTGTGTGGAACTGAAGGGGGATGCCTTAAGATAGTGAGCTTCTCATTGCCAGGGGCATGTAAACCAAGATTGGACCACTCTTGGGGAATGGCGCAGCTAGATTACTTGACTTCTGAGTTTTCTTTCAATTCTGAGACTCCATCTTTTTCTTTGCAAATTGTTTTTATTTTATTTTTACTTTTTCAGTTACTTTCTTTCGATTCCTGAATTATTTTTCTTTTCTTTATTTTTGCATTGAGAATTGAGTTTTCTTTTCTTCCAATGTACCCAGGTATTTATAGAATGGCAGTGGGACCAGGTATGGCTCTATTGAGGAGGGAGGCTTTAAATATTTTTATTTTTACCCTGACTTACAAAATATAGAAAGTATGAAAGTGGAAAGGAAATGTGAATTATTACAAGATGGGGACATCTTACTTTTTAAATATATATTTATTTTTAATTGAATTTATTATTATTACATTGGTTAATAAAATAATATCGGTTTCAAGTGTACAATTCTGCAATACATCAGATGAGCATTATAAACTCATCATCCAAAGTCTAGTCTCCTTCCATCACGATTTATCCCCCACTTACCCTCTTCTACCTGCCCCTTCCTTCTGGTAATCAGTGTCCTGTTCTCTGTGTCCATGAAGTTTTTGTTTTTTGATTTTTCTTACTCCCTTCATATTTTTCAACCAGCCCTTTTGTTCCTCTTCCCTCTTACAGCTGTCAGTCTGTTCTCTGTATTGGCGAGTCTGTTTCTACAGTGTGTCTGTAAAGTCATGGTGCACTTTTGACCATGTGACTGGTCTAAAGTGCACCAAGACTTTACGGACACCTTGTATTTCGTTTGTTTATTTTGTTCTTTGGTTCCACATATAAGTGAGATCATAGTATTTGTCTTTCTCTGACTGTTATTTCACTTAGCATACTACCCTTTAGGTTCATCTATGCTGTTGTGGACAGTAAGATTTCCTTCTTTTTTAATTTATTGATTTTATTAATTTTTAATTTTAATGGGGTGACATTGATAAATCAGGGTACATATGTTCAGAGAAAACCTCTGCAGGTTATTTTGACATTTGATTATAATGCATACCCATCACCCAGAGTCAAATTGTCTTCTGTCACCTTCTATCTGGTTTTATTTGTGCCCCTCCTTCTCCTCCCTCTTAACCCCCCCCCCCATAGCCAACACACTCTTGTCCATGTCTCTGAGTCTCATTTTTATGTCCCATCTATGTATGGAATCATTTATTCTTAATTTTTTTCTGTTTTACTTATTTCACTCCATATAATGTTATCAAGGTCCATCCATTTTGTTGTAAATACTCCGATGTCATCATTTGTTATGGCTGAGTAGTATTCCATAGTATATATGTACCAAGCTTTTTAATCCACTCGTCCACTGACGAACACTTGGGCTGTTTCCAGATCTTCGCTATTGTGAACAATGCTTGAAAAGTACCTCTGCTTTTTAAATCTGTCATCTTTTTAAAAACTAATCATTTCAACAATAAAATATTTCAAACATGCACAAATGAAGTTAAAAATAGTATGAGACACTTAAATCTCACCACCTAGATTTAAGACGTTAACATTTGTTCTATTTGTTGTAACCCACTCTTTTTCTAAGGAAGAAAAATGACAGATAAGCTAAAGTCCCTACGTTTTCTGTCTTCTCCAGAGGTAACCATTAATTTCACATTATTTTTATCATTCCATACTAGTTTTATATATTTAGCATATATATGTAAACATAAGCAATATGTAGTATTGCTTTTGTGTTCATCAATTATATCATCCTGACTGTGCTCTTTTGCAGCTGATGTTTTTCAGTTAATGTTATGTTTTTGAGATTTAACCATGTTGGTCTATAAAATTTTAGTTCATTTATTTCCACAACTGTATAGTAGTTTATTGTATGAACGAACTGCACTTGATTTATTTATTCTCCATTCATGGGCATTTAGGTTGATTTCTAATTTTTTTTCTTTTTATCAGAACATCTAATGGTGGACTTGCTGGGTCATATATATTATGTGCACATCTTCAACTTTTCCAGATGTGAACAATTTACTCTCCAAAGAGGTGTGACTATTTATAGCCTCACCAACAGTGAGAGTTCCTTATCCCTCCCATCCTCCCAGACACATGGTGTTTTCAGCCATTTTCCCTCTTGCCAATCTGATAACATGAACAGTTATCTCAGTGTTCCTAACATTTACTTATCTTTCCCTCCCCCCACCACACCTGCCCAGAGTATACTTGTTGGTACCTCTAGACATCTTTGTCTGCTCTTGATTTGAAAAGAAACACTTCCAATAGTTTACCATTATGTATGATATTCGCTATTGATTTGGGGTGGATAACTCTTATCAGGTTAAGGTTTTCTTTCTAGCTTGTTAAGAGGTTTTTGTTTTTTTTTAAATCATGGATTAGTGTTGCTGAATTTTATCAAATGCTTTTTTGAAACTATTGAGATGATCACATATTTTTTTCCTACTTTAATTTGTTAATCAGGTGAATGAAAACAGTATGTTTTCTTTTTGCTTTGGTTTCTTTTAAATAAGTATTCCAGATAGAACTGAAGCTCTGTCTGCTTTCCCTCCCTCCCTGGAGGCAAATACCACCCCAAAGTCAGTGTTTCTCATTCTCATGCATAGTTCCATGCGATTGCTACATATGTATGTATCATAAACAATATGGGGTGTTGTTTTGCACGTTTTCAAAGTTTATATCAATGGTGTCTCACTATGCATATTCTACAGCCTGCTTTTCTATTTCGACACTTGAAGCTCTAGTTCATTCTGGTTGCTCTCTGACATTGCACTGTGTTACAGTGCATCCTAATTGTGTTCTTGGAATTTATTTATTCCTTCTCTTGCTTAGGAATACTGAAGTTGCTTCTAATTTTTTGCTATGCAAATAATGACACGGATAACTATTCTTAGAAAGACTCCTGCACAGGGCACAACTGCCGTGCTGGGCCATAGGATATGCTCTTTTTAAAATATAGCCAAACTGCTCCCCAAAGCATGCTCCCAGAAGTATGAGTAGAGATCTGTTTTTTCATATCTTCACTGATACTTGGTGTTGTCAGGTGTTTAAATGTTTGCTGCTCTGATGGCTATAAAATGATATTCCATGATTGTTTTAATTAGAATTTCCCCCATTTACTAATATATATATATTGAATATATATTGTTACCATATTGCTGTTCATATCTTTACCCCCTTTCTCTTACTGATTTGAAGATATATAAATATATTTTCTGAATGCTAATCATTTGTTGGTCATATACATTACAAAAATATTCTCCTAGTCTGTGGTTTGAGTTTAAGACAGAGATGCTCAGTATAATTACCAAGTGAATATGCATGGAAATTACCACCCAATTGAAGAAGCAGAAAGTTGCCAGCACCAGGAATCCCCCATGTGTCCCTTCCTAATAATAGTTATTCTCCTCTCCTATTCTTAATTTTTATTTATACATTCTTGCTTTTTTTATATATACAGTTTGTCCGTAAAGTCATGGTGCACTTCTGACCGGTCAAAAGTCAAAAGTGCACCATGACTTTACAGACACACTGTAGTTTAGCCATCTAACCGCTATAGGTTAGTTTTTTCCTGCTTTTAAGCATTATATACATGAAATCATTTTGCAGCTTTTCTTTAGTGTCTTATTTCTTTGACTAAACATGTTTGTAAAATTAATTTTTGTGATGGGTCTTTATAGCTTCTTATTTTCACAGCTGATGGTATTTTTTCAAATAAACACTCTGCCATTTATTGGGCTATCCTATTTATTGTTGATTTGTTTCTTTTCCTTCCAGTTTTCGAATATTTTGAACAATTATCACCATGAACGTTTCTTATACGTATCTCCCAGCACACGTGCGCGTGAGTTTCTCCAGGGACCCTGCCGAGGAGAGGAGTTTCCCAACCATCAAGTATGCATATCTTCAGCTTTATTAGACAGTGCCAAGCTATTTTCCAAAGTGGCTGTTGTAGCTTGTCTTGCACTTTGCTTATGGTTGCTATTGTTGAACAAGGTTTTTAATTAAAATGCAGTCAAATCTATCAATATTTATCTTCTCTTACCAGTGTCTCGTTTAAGAAATCTTTTCTCTACCCTGAAGACATTTTTTCATTTCTACCTACATGTTTTAAAATCTTGTCTTTTCTATTTACTTTTTTAATCTACCTGGAAATAATTCTGAAATATTATGAAAATGTTGGCATCTAATTTTACTTTTTTCAGTAAGGATGGCCAACTGTCTCAGTGCCGTTTATTGAAGAATTCATTCTTTCTCAATTGATTTGTGACATCATCTTTGTTCCACATCCAATTTCCATTTAAGGATAAATCTTTTTATTGAGAAGAGTTTGCTATTGTTTACCTCTATTTTTTTAATGGTTTGATTTATTCAGGTTTCCTATTCTTGAACTAATTTTAGTAATTCTTATTTTCTGGGAATATAAAATTTCTTTAGGTTTTCAAATGTGAAAACATGAAGTTGATCATATTCTGTGGTGATTTTAAAGTCTCTTTAGTTCTAATTTTAGATATTTATGCTTTTTCTTTTTGTTCCCTTGTTTAGTAAATCTTATTGGCAGTCTATTTTATTAGTTTTTCTTCTTTTTCCAAATGAGAGAGGGGAGACAGAGAGACAGACTCCTGCATGCACCCCAAGATCCACCCAGGAATCTGTCTTGGGTTGATGCTCTGCCCATCTGGGGCCATGCTTGTAACAGAGCTATTTTTAATGCCCGAGGCAGAGGCTCCATGGAGCCATCCTTAGCACCGGGGACTATGTGCTCAAACCATCGCTGCTGGGGGGAGGAGAGAGAGAGAAGAAAGAGAGAAAGGGAACAAAAGGGGGGAGAAGCAGATGGATGCTTCTCCTGTGTGCCCTGACCAGGAATTGGACCCAGGACATTCACATACTGGGCTGACTCTCTACCACTGAGCAAACCAGCCAGGGCTAATTTTTCTTAAAAAGAGAAGTGGCTTTTGTCTTTGTAGATCCTTCCTATTGTTTTCTTTTTATCTCATTAATTTCTACTCTTAATTTTAACATTCCCTTTCTTGTATCCTATTTCTGTTTCTGATCATTTAATTTCTTAAGTTGAACAGCAGTCATTCATTTTCTATCTTTTTAAAATTTTTAATCAGAGCATCTGCAGATACAAATTCTCTCCCAAGTTCTCTTCTCACTGTATAGTTTTAATACACAACCATGAATGACAGTTCGTTCTAAACATTTTATAATTTTTATTGTTAGTCCTCTTTCACAATGAGTTATTTAAGAACGCATTTTAAAGTTTTCAACATGTTTGTTTTGTTTCGAATTAACTTTTATGGTTGCTTTCTAATTTAGTTTTATTGTCACAAGAAAATTGGTCTTGTAATGTGTATATTCAATTTCAGTATTAGGGTAATGTTGGCCTCATGGAATAAGCTGAGAAGTGTTCCTTCAGCTTCAATTTTTGGGAGGGGATTGTAGAGAATTAATATTTCTTTTATTAATATTTTGTAGAATTTAGCAATAAAACCAACTAAAGTCTGCTGTTTTCTTTTTGAAGGATATTAAGTATCAGTTTAATTTCTTTAATAGGTATAGGCCTATACAGATGATCATTTGTGAGCTCTGGTAGTTCATGTTTTTCAAAGAATTTGTTTATTTATTTTTTTTTTCTTTTATTAATTTTAATGAGGTGACATTAATAAATCAGGGTACATATGTTCAAAGAAAACATCTCCAGGTTATCTTATCATTCAATTATGTTGCATACCCATCACCAAAGTTAAATTGTCCTCTGTCACCTTCTCTCTGGTTTTCTTTGTGCCCCTGCCCTCCCCCGTCTCCCACCCTCCCCACCCTCCCCCCACCCCATAACCACCACACTCTTGTCCATGTCTTATAGTCTCACTTTAATGTCCCACCTATGTATGAAATCATGCCGTTCTCAGTTTTTTTCTGTTTTACTTATTTCACTCCGTATAATGTTATCAAGGTCCATCCATTTTGTTGTAAATGATCGGATGTCATCATTTCCTATGGCTGAGTAGTATTCCATAGTATATATGTACCATAGCTTTTTAATCCACTCGTTCTCTGACGAACAATTGGGCTGTTTCCAGATCTTCGCTATTGTGAACAATGCTGCCACGAACATGGGGGCGCATTTCTTCTTTTCGAACAGTGCTATGTTGTTCTTAGGGTATATTCCTAAAAGTGGGATAGCTGGGTCAAAAGGTAGTTTGATTTTTAATTTTTTGAGGAATCTCCATACTGTTTTCCACAGTGGCTGCACCAGTCTGCATTCCCACCAGCAGTGCAGAAGGGTTCCCTTTTCTCCACATCCACGCCAGCACTTATTCTGTGTTGTTTTGCTGATGAGTGCCATTCTGACTGGTGTGAGGAGATATCTCATTGTGGTTTTAATTTGCATTTCTCTAATGATTAGCGATGTTGAGCATTTTTTCATATGCCTATTGGCCATCTGTATGTCTTCTTGGAGAAATTTCTATTCATTTCGTTTGCCCACTTTTTGATTGGATTGTTTGTCTTCCTGGGGTTGAGTTTTATAAGTTCTTTATAAATTTTGGTTATTAACCCCTTATCAGATGTGTCGTTGAATATGTTCTCCCATTGTGTGGTTTGTCTTTTTATTCTGTTCTTATTGTCTTTAGCTGTGCAAAAACTTTTTAGTTTGATACAATCCCATTTGTTTATCTTGCCTTTTATTTCATTTGCCCGTGGAGATAAATCAGCAAATATATTGCTGCTACAGATGTCGGAGAGCTTGCTGCCTATGTTTTCTTCTAAGATGCTTATGGTTTCACGGCTAACATTTAAGTCTTTTATCCATTTTGAATTTGTTTTTGTGAATGGTGTAAGTTGATGGACGAGTTTCATTTTTTTGCAGGTAGATGTCCAATTTTCCCAACACCATTTGTTAAAGAGGCTGTCTTTACTCCATTGTATGCTCTTTCCTCCTTTGTCAAATATCGGTTGTCCATAAAGATGTGGGTTTATTTCTGGGTTCTCTGTTCTGTTCCATTGATCTATGTGCCTGTTCTTATGCCAGTACCAGACTGTCTTGAGTACAATGGCCTTGTAGTAAACCTTGATATCTGGAAGAGTGATACCTCCTGCTTTATTTTTTCTTTTTAAGATTGCTGAGGCTATTCATGTTCTTTTTTAGTTCCATATAAATTTTTGGAATATATGTTGTATATCTTTGAAGTATGTCATTGGAATTTTAATTGGTATTTTATTGAATTTATAAATTGCTTTGGGTAATATAGACATTTTAATGATGTTTATTCTTCCTAACCATGAGCACGGTATATGCTTCCACTTGTTTGTATCTTCCTTGATTTCTTTTATCAATGTTTTATAATTTTCCGAGTACAAGTCCTTAACCTCCTTGGTTAAATTTACTCCTGGGTACTTTATTTTTTTGGTTGTAATAGTGAAGAGGATTGTTTCCTTAATTTCTTTTGCTGGCAGTTCATTGTTGGTATATAAAAATGCCTCTGATTTCTGAGTATTAATTTGATATCCTGCCACCTTGCTGAATTCATTTATAAGGTCCAGTAGTTTTTTGACTGAGACTTTAGGGTTTTCTCTATACAATATCATATCATCTGCAAATAATGACAGTTTTACTTCTTCTTTTCCAATTTGGATGCCTTTTATTTCTTCTTCTTGTCTGATTGCTGTAGCTAGGACTTCCAAAACTGTGTTGAATAAGAGTGGTGGAAGGGGGCACCCCTGCCTGGTTCCTGATCTTAAGGGGATTGCTTTTAATTTTTGCCCATTTAGTATGATGTTTGCTGTGGGTTTGTTGTAAATGGGCTTTATAATGTTAAGGAATGTTCCCTGTATTCCCACTTTACTGAGAGTTTTGAGCATGAATGGGTGCTGGATTTTATCAAATGCCTTTTCTGCATCTATTGAAATTATCATGTGATTTTTGTCCTTCCTTTTGTTTATGTGATGAATCACATTGATTGATTTGCGAATATTGAACCAGCCTTGCCTCTCCAGAATAAATCTCACTTGATCATGGTGTATGATTTTTTTTCATATATTGCTGGATCCGGTTGGCTTATATTTTGTTGAGAATTTTAGCGTCTAAATTCATCAGGGATATAGGCCTATAATTTTCTTTCTTTGTGTTGTCTTTGCCCGGTTTTGGGATCAGAATTATGCTGGCCTCATAAAAGGCGTTTGGAAGTCTTCCTTCCTCTTGAATTTTTTGAAATAGCTTGAGGAGGATAGGAGTTAGTTCTTCTTTGAATTTTTGGTAGAATTCAATTGTGAAGTCATCAGGCCCAGGACTTTTCTTTGTTGGGAGTTTTTTGATAACTGTTTTGATCTCATTTGTTGTAATTGGTCTGTTTAGGTATTCTGATTCTTCCAGATTGATTTTTGGAAGGTTATATGATTCAAGAAATTTGTCCATTTCACCTAGGTTGTCTAATTTTTTGGCATATAGTTCTTCATAGTGTTTTCTTACAATGCTTTGTATTTCTGTTGTGTCAGTTGTTATTTCTCCACTGTCCTTTCTAATTTTATTTATTTGAGTCCTCTCTCTTTTTTTCTTGGTGAGTCTAGTTAAAGGTTCATCAATCTTGTTTACCTTTTCAAAGAACCAGCTCCTGGTTTCATTGGTCCTCTGTATTGTTTCCTTAGCCTCTATGTCATTTATTTCTGCTCTGATCTTTATTATTTCCTTCCTTCTACTGGTCCTGGGCTTTATTTGCTGTTGTTTTCTAGTTCTTTTAGATGCAGGGTCAGGTTGCTTATTTGAGCTTTTACTAGCTTATTATGATATGCCTGTAGTGCAATGAACTTTCCTCTCAGTACTGCTTTTGCTGTGTCCCATAAATTTTGAGTTGATGTATGTTCATTATCATTGGTTTCTAGAAACTTTTTTATTTCTTCTTTGATCTCATTGTTAATTCATTTATTATTTAATAACATGCTATTTAGTTTCCAAGTGTTTGAGTATTTTTCAATTTTTCTTTTGTGGTTAATTTCTAGTTTCATGGCATTGTGATCAGAGAAAATGCTTGATATGATTTCAATCTTCTTAAATTTGTTGAGACCACTTTTGTGTTCTAACATGTGGTCTATCCCAGAAAATGTACCATGAGTGCTTGAGAAGAATGTATGTTCTACTGCTTTAGGGTGAAAAGTTCTGAAGATATCTATTAAATTGAGTTGATCTAGTGTGTCCTTTAAGTCTGCTGTTTCTTTATTAATTTTCTTTCTTGAGGATCTATCCAGTGATGTTAGTGGGGTATTGAAATCCCCTATTATTATCGTATTGCTGTTAATCTTGCCTTTATATCCATCAAAGTCTGCTTTATGTATGTTGGGGCTCCTATATTTGATGCGTAGATATTTTTAATAGTTATATCTTCCTGTTGAATTGTTCCCTTTATCATTATGTAGTGTCCTTCTTTATTGCTTACTACAGCCTTTTGTTTTAAAGTCCATTTTGTCAGATATAAGTATTGCTGCCCCGACTTTTTTTTCATTTCTATTTGCATGAAATATTTTTTCCATCCTTTTACCTTCAGTCTATGTGCATCTTTTGTTTTAAGGTGTGTCTCTTGTAGACAGCATATGTATGGTTCCTGTTTCTTTATCCATGCAGCTACCCTATGTCTTTTGATTGGATCATTTAATCCATTTATATTTAAGGTTATTATTGATATGTAGTTATTTATTGCTATTTTATTCTTTAAAGCTGTATTCTTCTTTTGCTATATTCTTTCCTCCCTTTGAACTGTTCACAACAGGCCCCTTAGTATCTCTTGCAGAATTGGCTTGGTTTTAATGAATTCCTTGAGGCTTTTTTTGTCTGGGAAGCTCTTTATTTCTCCTTCAATTTTAAATGTTAGCCTTGCTGGGTAGTCTTGGTTGTAGGTTCTTGTTCTGCATTACTTTGAATATATCTTGCCATTCCCTTCTGGCCTCAAGTGTTTCTGTTGAGAAGTCAGATGTCATCCTTATGGGGGCTCCTTTGTAGGTGATAGCCTTTTTATCTCTAGCAGCTTTTAAAATTTTTTCTTTATCCATTAGCTTTGGTATTTTTACTATGATGTGTCTTCGTGTGGATATCTTTGGGTTTCTCTTTAATGGAGTGTGCTTCTTGAGCGTGTGAAACGTTTTCCAGCCTTAATTTAGGGAAGTTTTCTGCTATGATTTGATTGAACATAGTTTCTATTTCTTGTTCTCTCTCCTCTTCTTCAGGAACCCCTATGACGTGGATGTTATTTCTCTTCATGTTGTCACAGAGCTCCCTTAGAGTTTCCTCACATTTTTTAGTCTCTTTTCTTTTTTCTGCTCTGCTTCTGTGCCTTTGTTTATTGTGTCCTCTAACTCGCTTATTCGATCCTCAGCGTGATTCATCCTGCTTTTAATTCCTTCAATTGTGGTCTTCAGTTCTGATACTGTATTTGTCATTTCTGTCTGATTCTTTTTTATTATTTCAATTTCGTTTTTTATACTTGTTATCTCTTTATTTAGGTGTTCATAATGACTATCCATTGTTGCTCTAATTTCTTTGAACATCCTAACTATCATTATTTTAAATTCTGCATCTGGTAATTTGGTTATATCTGGTTCATTCAGGTCCTTCTTTGGGGATTTTTCTTGATTCATTTCGGTTGCATTTCTCTGCCTGCCCATTTTGTCTGTGTATAAGAAGGTTCTTGCCACTGGAGTCCAATGGGTGTTACCTTTGTGTTCTCTAGGTGTGGTCTGTGTGCAGGCCTGCCACCCCCTCTGCTGCTGCCTAGGGCGGTTGGGTATGGGCGTTGCCAGTGCCGGCCCACTGCAGCTGTTGCTGTGATTTCCGCCTCTCCTCTGTGGGAGGGGCTGTGTTCTGGTGCCCGGCTCTACAAGGCTCAGCCTGCCTGGGCCTTCGCCTCGCACCACAGGTTGGGTTACGCACTGCACTCAAGCCACAAGCCTCAGCACCAAGGGTAGAAGTGAGCACCTTTGCTCAGCTGCGGACCCAGCCTGTTCCCGGGCTTCTGCCCAGCCCCCGCAGTCAGAGCCTGCTTGCCACAGTTTCTCAGGTTGGACGGGGCTGCTGACGTGCACTCAGCTGTGAGCCTCCACCCGTCTGGAGCTTTAGCCTCGCCCCCGAGGCCAGGGCCCGCTTGTGCAGGATCGCAAACCGAGGTTTATGGGCCGGGCGGGGCTGCTGGCATGCGCTCAGCCGCAAGCCTCCACCTGTCCCTGGTCCTAGCCCCAACCCGCGGTCAGGGCTGGCTTGCGCTGGGTCCAGGGTCACAGAGCAGATCTCTGCCCGTTCCTGGTCTCCTGCTTTCCCCCTGCAGGTGGGGCTACAGGTGGGCCTGCAGCTGCCGGACCACTTTCATGAGTCCCCTCTACCCTTGCTGGGCTAGACCGAGCTCGCACCGGCTGGGCCTTCACCCCCACCGACAGAATCGCGTTTCAGCGTCCCGCCACCACCGTCCCTCCAGCAAGCCCTCAGCAGTGTGGGTGGGTGCACTGTAGCTCAGACCCTAACACTCCATACTGTAGTCCTGGAAGCTCCCTCCATCTAAGCAGCTCTGCTCTAAGTGCCGCGGGTGAGCTTGTTTGGCTGGTGTCCTGTCTCCCTTTGCTGGTATTGCTAGTTCCAGGGGAAATATTTGTTTTCGATTAGGGAAGTGACTTAGCCCAGGGGTTAGGGTGGCTGTTCCTCAGAGTGTTTGTCCCTGTGCCTTCCAGACCACACTCTCTTCCTCCTGCTCTGGTCCTCTCCTCTGTCCCCATTCCCCGGAGCCCCAGGTGAGTGGTTGTGAGAGAGGTTTTCTGCACTGTCCCTTTAAGAAGAATCTTGGGTCTGAGAAAACTGTCTCTTTCTCACAAACAGTATTCTCACTTGTTTCACAGCTCAATACTGTCCAAATGCCTCTTCTAGGCTCTGGGGCTGCAGGCTGGGGCTTTGTTCCTGGGACCCAGGTCCCTCCCTCTCTGCGCCAAACTCTCTTCCCACCACGCGAGTCTCCCTGGGCTGCTGTTCGCTCTGGGGAGCTGGGCAGCTCTCTTCGCGTTTTTGCTTTTCCTACCAGTCTCAATGTGGCTTCCTCTGTGTTCCTTGGTTGAAGAGTTCACTTAGTTTAGTTCAAAGTTGGTTTATCCAGATGATGGTTCTTAAAATTAAGTTATAATCCACTTTGGTTCTGGGAGTTGGAAGTTGGTACGTCCGCCTACTCCATTGCCATCTTGCCATCTCAAGAATTTTTTATTTCATCTAAGTTTCCAAATTCCTGGGCATAGAGTTATTTGTAATATTCTTCTATTATCCTTTGATGTCCATGGGATCAGTAGTGATGACTTTTCTCTCATTTCTAATATTGGTATTTTGTGATTTTTGTCCTCTCTCTTCTTTTCTTGAGTAGCCTAATTAGAGCTTTATCATTTTTTTCTTCTCATTATTTTAATTTGTACTTCTTAATCATCAATGAACATACATTAATATATTTATAAGCCATTTATATTTCAACTTTTCACTAAGAAAAAACACTAACCTTTTAAGTTTTTAAAAGTTTTTCTCTAGCTTTGAGGTATGATTAACAAATCAGATTGTATATATTTTAAGATGTACAATGTGATGTTTTGAAATATTTATATATTATGAGATGATTACTATAGTCAAGCCAAGTAATATATCCATCACCTTACATAGTTCCTTTTAGTATGTGTGGTGGTAACACTTACGATCTATTCTTTTAGAAAATTTTATGTATGTGATACATTATTATTAACTGCAAACACCATGCTATACATTAGGCCTCCAGAGCTTATTTATCTTATAACTGAAAATTTATACTCTTTGATCAACCTCTCCCACTTTCCCACACACACCACTTCTACACTCTATTACTACAAATTTAACTTTTTTTTTCTCTCCGATTCTATGTATAAGTGGGATTATACAATTTTTGTCTTGCTGTGTCTGGCTATTTCACTTATCATAATGTCCTTCAGGTTCATTTATGTTGTCACAAATGACAGGATTTCCTTTTTTAAGGCTAAATGTTATTCCATTGGTGTTCTATCCAAAAAATCATTGCTAAGACCAATGTCAAGGAGCTTTTACTGTGTGTCTTTTGGGTCTTTTTTTCTTTTTTAAGCAAGAGAAAGAGAGAGAGAGAGACAGACAGGAAGGGAGAGAGATGAGAAAGATCAACTCATAGTGTGGCACCTTAGTTGTTCATTCATTACTTTCTCATATGTGCCTTGGCCAGGAGCTCCAGCCGAGCCAGTGACCCCTTGCTCAAGCCAGTGACCTGGGGCTTCAAGCCAGTGACCATGGGGTCATGTCTATGATCCCACACTTAAGCTGGTAACCCCACACTCAAGCTGGTGAGTCTGAGTTCAAGGTAGTGACCTCAGGGTTTTGAACCTGGGTCCTCAGTGTCCCAGGCCAATATTCTATCCACTGTGCCACAACCTGGTCAGGCAGTTTTAGCTCTTAACTTCAAATCTTTAATCTATTTTTGAGTTGATTCTTGTGTATGCTGTAAGACAAGGTTCAACTTCATCATTTGCCCATGGATATCCAGTTTCCCCAACAGTCTTTATTGAAGAGACTATACTATCTCCATTGTGCATTCATTGTTTGTTGAAAATTGGTTGATCATATATGCATAAGTTGACTTCTGAGTTCTCTGTTCTGTTCCATTGGTCTATGTGTCTGTTTTTATGCCAGTACCATACTGTTTGGGTTACTGTAGCTTTGAAATATAATTTGAAGTCAGGAAGTGTGATACCTTCAAATTTAGTCTTATATAAGATTGTTTTATTATTCAGGGTTGTTTTGTGGTTCTAAATAAATATTAGGGTATTTTTTTCTGTTAATATGGAAAATGCCATTGAAATTTTCATAAAGTTAGTATTAAACCTGTCAATAGCTTTGGTAGAATAAGTATTTTAGCAATAGTAATTATTTTAATTCACAAACATGAATATCTTTCTATTTGTCTTCTTTGATTTCTTTCATCAATGTTTTATAGTTTTCAGTGTACAGATCTTTCATCTCATTGGTTAAATATTGTATTTTTTGAAGTTAAGGGAAGTATTGTCTTAATTTCTTTTTCAGGTAGTTTGTTGTTAGTGTATAAAAACACAACTGATTTTGTATACTGGTTTTGTATCCTGCAGCTTTACTGAATTTTTTCTTGAGCTTTAATAATTTTTTGATGGATTTTTCAGGGTTTATATAGATATATATAGATAGATAGAAATAGATATAGATCAGTGGTTCTTAACCTTTTTTGAGGTACCGAACCCACCAGTTTCATATGCGCATTCACCGAACCCTTCTTTAGTGATAAATAAAATATGATTTTTTTTCCAAATTCAAGACATAGGTATATGTTTTTTTACTGGTGCACAAAATGAGCCGTGCATGAACATCACGTTGCTCAAAGAACAAAACCAACAAAGTGCATGAACTCACAACAAATTACGGTATTACTTTATTCTGGCCTCTGCGGCAGA
This sequence comes from Rhynchonycteris naso, assembly GCA_037038555.1. NCBI lineage: Eukaryota > Metazoa > Chordata > Mammalia > Chiroptera > Emballonuridae > Rhynchonycteris > Rhynchonycteris naso. The sequence continues at coordinate 208,649,163 of CM072997.1, read as the reverse complement.
GGCTTCTCCGAACTCCTGAAGACCCACTCATAGAACCCCTAGGGTTCGATAGAGCCCAGGTTAAGAACCACTGATATAAATATATATAAAAATGTTATTTGCAAACATAGACAATTTACTTCTTCTTTTCCAATATGGATGCAGAGATTTATCAATTGTATTGCTTTAATTTTTTTTCAAAGAACTAACTTTTAGTTTTGTTGGTTTTTTTTTTTCCTGCTTTCAATTTCATTGACTTCTGCTCTAATTATTACTTTTTGCTTAATTTAGGTTTAAATTGCTCTTCTTTTTCTAACTTTCTAAGATAGAAGCTTAGATTGTTGATTTTTAGATCTTTCTTTTTTTCTAATATATTCACTTAATACTCTAACTTTCCCTCTAAGCACTGCTTTCACCGCATCCATACATTTTAATGAGTTGTATTTTTATTTAGTTCAAAATGTTAAAAAATTTTAAATCTTCTCTTGAGATTTCTTTTTTGATCCATGTGTTATTTAGAAGTGTATTGTTTAATCTCCGAGTATTTGGGAGATTTTCTACCTATCTTTCTGTTACTGGTTTCTAGTTTAATTCCATTGTCATCTGAGAGGAGACATTGTATGATTTCTATTCTTTAAAATTTCTCAAGATGTAGTTTATGACCCAGGATGTGGTCTATTTTGGTGAATGTTCCATGTGAGCTTAAGAAGAATGTGTGTTCTGCTGTTGTTGGATGAAGTAATAAATGTCAATTATATTTAGTTGATTGATGGTAGTGTTGGGTTCAACTGATTTTCTGCCTGCTTAAACTATCAATTACCAAAAAGAAGTAAAAACAAAAAAAAGGGTGTTGAAGCCTCCTTTCCTACAATAACAGTGCATTTTTCTATTTCTCCCTGCAGTTATTATTTTTTGTCTCACATATTTTTATGTGCTCTTATTAGGTACAAACACATTAAAAACTATTATGTCTTACTGATTTTTTTAATTTTTATTTTTTAGTGAGAGGAAAGGAGGCAGAGACAGACTCCTGCATGCGCCCCGACCAGGATCCATCCGGCAAGCCCACTAAGGAGCAATGCTCTGCCCATCTGGGGCCCTTGCTCTGTTGCAACCAGAGCCATTTTTTAGCACCTGAGGCGGAGACTATGGAGCCATCCTCAGCACCTGGGCCAACTTTGCTCTAATGGAGCCACGGCTGCAGGAGGGGAGAATAGAGAGAGAGAGAGAAAGAGAAGCGAGAGGGGGAGGAGTGGAGAAGCAGATGGGCGCTTCTCCTGTGTACCCTGACTGAGAATTGAACCCAGGACTTCCACATGCTGGGCCGATGCTCTACCACTGAGCCAACTGGTCAGGGCCTCTTTTCTGATTTTAACTGAACATTTTATATAATACCATATTCTCTCCTCTCTTGGCATATCAATTATTCTTGTTTAAAAATGTTAGTGATTTCCCTAGAGTTTGCAATATACATTTACAACTAGTCTAAGCCCAGCCTCAAGCAACACTATACTGTTTCATGGGTAGTAAAGGTACCTTACAATAAAGTATGCCTAATACTTCCCTCCAGTTCCTTTTTACATTGATATTATTTCATTTCACTTATCCATATACCATCATCATCTAATACATTGTTACTGTTATGAGTATGAACAAAGTATACTAATCTATTAGCTCAATTAACAAAGAAGAAAAATAAAATACTTATATTTTACCATCATTTATTCCTTCTCTGATGATGATCTTTCTTTCCCTATGTAGATTCAGATTTTTCATCTAGATCCTTTTTTCTCTTCCTAAAAACCTTCCTTGAACATTTCTTACAGAGCAGGTGTACTGGTGATGACTAGGCCTTTAGTGTGGGGATTTACGTTAATGTAGCTAAGAGTTGGGCTGTGTTTAATGTTAGCTGTAGCTGTCAGTGTCAAAGGCTTTAATTTCCTCTAGCATCCTTGTTTTCTTGTCTTACCTGTTGTCTTTAGGTTTCCCCAGAAACTTGTACTTTTTAAATAGAGTCTGAGTCTTACAGCTGTTTCAGCTGTAATTCACTGTTATCATACTAGAGCTCTATCAATATGGTGTGGTAAGGTGTTGGGGGAGGAGGAGAATTCTATTATTCTATGATTAATTCTCAGTCTTTAGTAGACCTGTGTCCCTGAGCTGTGACCTTCACAAGTGTTTCCTACCTTTCTTTCCCTTTTAAGTGAGACAGGAGGGCTAGAAGGAGCTAAAATTGGTTAAGTTTCCTTCCCCCACATCAGATAAAACTGTGGTAAAATTTTCCCTGAAACAAATCAGACTTTGTTAAAGAGAATGTTCTGATCATTAATTCAAACTGGTGACTTCTCCTTTCCCATGACAGCAACATGAGATTTTTTTCTTTCTTTTTTTATTCTTTTCTTCTTTTTTCTTTCTTTCTTCTTTCCTTCCTTCCTTCCTTCCTTCCTTCCTTCCTTCCTTCCTTCCTTCCTTCCTTCCTTCCTTCCTTCCTTCCTTTCTTCCTTCCTTCCTTCCTTCCTTCCTTTCTTTCTCTCTTTTTGTGTGTGTCTATGTGTGTGTGTGTGTGTGTGTGTGAAAGACGGAGAGAGAGAGAGAGGCAGGGAGAGAGAAGCAGGAACTATTGAGCTGCTCTTGCATGTGCCCTGACTGGAGAATCAAACTGGCAACCTCTGTGCTCCGGGACAATGCTTCAACCAACTGAGCTATCTGGCCAAGGCTTAATTGTTTTTTTTAAGAGACAGAGAGAAGAAGGAAGAGAGAGGGGAGAGAAAGGGATGCAGTCATTTGTTGTTTCCCTCAGTCATACACTCATTGGTTGCTTCCCATGTGTGCCTTGACCAGGGATTGAACCCACAACCTTGTCGTTTCAGGATGACACTCTTAACTAACTGAGCTAACTAGCTAGGGCCTCTTTCTTGACTCTTTTGACTCTTTACAATGACAACTCAGTGTGGGGTTCCTGGAGAAAAAACCCTACAAAAGTGTAAGGTCCCTTTGACTACAACTCTGAAGAGTTTGTCATATGCACTATTTTATACTTCACCTCCAACAATTCATCAAAATTACTGTTTAAATGTTTTTATCAGTTATGGCTCTAGAGCATTTGTTCCAAGGAAGCTGATCTTGGCTGTGATTCTTTGTCTCTACCTGTCTCTCCAGATTTCAGGTTAGTGGTTTGCCCCTTGATTTTGATTTACTAATGGGTCTAAGAGAAGTCATTGATTTTCAGTTTTTTTAACCTTTTTGTTGTTGTAAGGGTAGGAGTTCCACTTTTACATGTTAGAGATGAAACTGCAAGTCTCTAATAGTTCTTTTAATGAGTTGGGAAACTCACAGTCTTTGTATGTCTGAAAGTGTCTTCCTCTCTCCTAACTTTGAATGATAATTTATCTGGGTATAAAACTCAAGATTGCCAGCTATTTTCCTTTAGTACTTCAAAGCTACTACTTTGCTGTCTTCTTGCCATATATTGTTGCTTCTGAGAACTTTGCTGTCATTGTAGGTATCATCTCTTTCTAAATCATCTGTCTTTTCTTTGGTAGTTTTAAGATTTTTTTTTATAATACTTTGCAAGTTTTCTATGATCTGTCTCTAGGTATAGAAAACTATTTTCATTTCATCTGTTTTTGGAGTATGTTTTTGATGTAATGAATTATATTATTTTAATTCTGAAAAATTCTCAAATTGATATTTTCTTTTAATTTTAATTTTTTCAGTGCAAGGAGGGAAGGCAGGGACAGACTCCTGCTTGCACCCTGACCAGGATCCACCCAGCAAGCCCACTAGGGGGTAATGCTGTGCCCATCTGGGGCATTGCTCTGTTACTCAGCAACCAAGCTCTTCTTAGTGCCTGAGGTGGAGGTTGTGAAGCCATCCTCAGTGCCTGGGGCCAACTTGCTCCAATCGAGCCATGGCTGTAGAAAGGGAAGGGAGAGAGAAAGAGAGAGAGAGAGAGAGAGAGAGAGAGAGAGAGAGAGAGAACAGAGAGGGAGAGGGGTGGAAAAGCAGATGGGCACTTCTCCTGTGTGCCTCAATTGGGAATCAAACCCAGGACATCCACACGCCGGGCCAATACTCTACCACTGAGCCAGCCAGCCAGGGTCAATTCTATATTTTCAAATATTTTATTTCTACCACTATCTTTGTTTCTCTTTTCTGAAGCTAGACTAATATTAGCTTCTCAATCTCTCCTCCATGTCTTTAAACTGCTCTTTTATACTTCAAATTTATTGAGTCTATGTTGTTTAAAAATTCTTAGACATTGTCTTTCACTGATTCTGCGTCCATTTTAAAGTTGATCTTATTATTCTGCTTTGTTCACGAGAAAAATGCTCTATTAAGCTAAGATTTTCTTCTAGTTTTGGTTTGTCCCCTAAAGATGCCCATTCAAATCTGCCTCCAAAAGCTCCTTGAGATATTTGAAGATAGAGATAATAGCTTTCCTTTCTCTCTCTTTTTTAGATTGAACGCCACAATTATATGTTATTGTGATATAGGTTGGTCATAGTAAAGATTACCACTTGTGATATAGTAATAGGAAGTTTCAAAAGCAGATTAACATCTAAATTTTAATCAATAACTCTAGAAGTGTTCATTGATTTAGGTATTGGACATGGAGTGGTATTCCTATTTAGGCAGAGAGCAGGGAATGAGCTTCCCAGCTAATTATCTCCCTGCTTATTGAGAGTTCTTTGTTTAAATAAAACCACAGATATAAAAACCTTAACTGAAAGGCGATTACTGGCATTTTACAAAGAGATTTCATGTAAGCAGCTTGGAAGTTTCCCTGGGATATATATATTAATTCTATGTGACTCATCTGGGTTTTGTTCATTTATTAAACTATTACATTTTATTTACTTTATGTTCATTATCCTTCCAAGTATAGGAGCTATACTGGGGTAAAGTTGGGATTCAAAACTATTTAGATTCAAACCATGAAGACACGGTTCCTCCTTCCAAGGAGCTTATCCTCTAGTTGGGAACAGAGAGAAGCAAAGTGGCATTAAATGCAAAGTGACAAATGCCATGTAGAGGGTACGATGGGAAAGGACTTGGACAAAAGTATGGAGGGAAAGGATGTCTTCTCTGAGAAAGAGACATCTGGGCTGAGATTTGAAGCACAAGGAGCAACATGGCACTATGGGGTGATAGGACAGAGTATTTCTAGCGGAAGAAATAGCAACGCAAAAGCCTCAATGTGGAGTTCAAGATGCCATTAAAGAATGGAATAAGCTGTAGAAGGAAATCCACCCAGGAGAGTGGAGAGTTGGGGCTGAAAAGCTACACTGGAACCAGGTCCTGTAAGATATTTGAGTAACAGGGAGCCACTGACGACATATAAGCAAGGGAGTGACATGAATAGATTTTGTTTTCTGAAATATTTCTTGGGCTGCTGTAGGTTGTTGAAATGACAAAAGCTTGCTAACTATAGAGATACAAGATGAAGTGGGATTAGTGAGGGAAAAGCAGGAATCAAGGGTGACTTCCAGATTTAGGTTCGGGTGACTTGTTGGTGAAACCATTCAACAAGATAATGAACAGAGAAGAATCAGAATTTGGTGATTACTTCATTTTTTTGTGGTGATGACCTATGGGAGAGCCAAGTGAAGATATGCCTGGAAAGTTGTATTCATAGGTTTGGAGCTTAGCAGAACAAATTGGGCTGGAGATGTAAATTTGGAAATCATTTGTTTATGTAGATCTGTAACCCTTAGTTTTGAGGGTGGTGGGATATTTATCTGAACTTGTTCGGAGAATCTTTTTTTTTTTCCTTTGGAGAATCTTTTTAAAATTACCACCACATATCTCAGAGTCTGATGTCTACTTCAATGACTTTCAGAGATATTTTTCTCTCCCTCTCCTCCAAATCCCAATTTTAGGGTATTGTCCTAATAAAACCACTATTCCTGATGGGTCCTCGTCTGTGTCAGGGCAGGAGAAAAGTGGTTGAGAAGGTGAAAGGAGATGTGATTGTCCAGGCAGAGTGTGCAGAGTGAGAAGAATACCCGCAGCAACACTCTGAAGACTGCACTATTTTCAGATTTCCACACAACATGTAGTAGCATTCTGATTGTATAAAGTGGGGGTCAGGTGTGATCTCAGGGACCATCCAGCTGAGATTTATGGGAAGTCTTTTCCTGCAGCACTACAGAGGGTCAGACTCAGCTCTTATAACCTTTGAGTCAATCCTGACCAAGGACAGGAAGAATAAGTGATCGCATCCCACAAGCCATACTGTTTCTGTTGTCATGACCAAGATTATAACTCTGTATCCTTGCCCAAAACATTATATCCCTGCTGACTTAATGCTCCACTGGCTTGGTTGGGGCAGACTCTGACTCCTGCAAAGTTCTTTTAGTATCCTCATGTGCTAGGTTCCTTCTCTGAATGGATGAATCACTATACCTCATCTAGAATATTTTCTATCACCTAGCTGTCCACTGTTTCCCCAACAGGGTCACATTGGACTTGCTTGGGTATGGACACAGAACTGTTCATATGCACCTGTTCATAGTGGGCATGGCATTGACAAATGGACAAAGAATTATCCTCTGTGAAGGTTTGCTTTCTCTATTAGTTTGCTTGGGCTGCCATAAGAAAAAGTAACAGAACCTGAGAGGCTTACACAACAGAAATTAATTTTTATCACAATTCTGGAGGCTAGAAGTTCAAGACCAAGGTGTTGAAAAGGTTGGTTTCCTCTGAGACCTTTTTCCTCAGCTTGTGGATGGCTGCCTTCCCCCTGTATCTTCACCATGTTTTCTCTCAGTCTGTATCTGTCTTCAAATTTCCTCTTCTTATAAGGAAATCAATCGCTTTAGATTTGAGCCCACCCTGATGACCCCATTTTAACTTAATTACTACTTTAAAGACCCTGTCTCCAAATACAGTCACATTTTGAAGTACTGGTGCTAGGACGTTAGCATATGAATTTTGAGGGAACACAATTCTCTCCATAACACCTGTCATACTCAAATTTAACTTTTCTTATCTCCTTCTGCCCTATGTGCTTGGGGACTGAGTTTGCTGGACTTCAGGACACCTGAGCTGTGACAATTGAACTCCCATGCATATTGTCCCCACATAGAATCTCCTCGTCATTGCAACTTTGAGGTGATAATGGCCAGTCTTCTCTTCACATTTGTGCCTAATTAGCTGTCATACCTGTTAGCAACAGACTTGTAGTCAGAGTCCCCGAAGGCTCAAATGATATATATCACTTACTTGCCAGACCACCTCCCCAGAGGTGCTTCCAGGGTGCCTCGGCCTTGATGCCAGGGCTGTTCCTACCACGGCCAGCCTTTGCAAGGCCAGGACCTAGGAGGCATGTGGCTGGAGGTGGTGCTGCAGGGGCAGCGATGCCACATTTGCCCCGGAAGAAGAACAGGGTCTCTGGTAAGAGGAAGCCAGCACCCAGGAGGCAGCCTGGTGTTGCAGAAAGGCCTTTGCAATGAAGCAGATGGTATTTGATCCTGACTCCACCACTTGCTAGTTATGTATGACCCTGGGCAAGCCATTTAACCTCTCTGAGCCCTGGGTTCCTTATCTATAAAGCAGAGAGAGTACTGCTGCCTCACAGCTGTTGTAAGGACCAGTAGTGCCAAGCACTGTGCCTGGCCCCCACCAGGGACCCATATGTGTGGTCTGAAGGGGAATGACCCCAAACTGGGAAGACACAAGAGACCCACTGAAACTTTTGAAGGATACTGACATCTCATGCAGTGGTTGAATGATGTCGTCTGAAAGCTTTCCAGAACTTTCCCTCTTTTGAAACTCCCTTCTATGTGCATGTACTTGTGTCCACACATAAGCACGCACACGGATATACAAGCTGCATACTGAACAAATAATCACCATCTATAGGTCTGTGGACATCCACATATGTGACTGCACACTTCCAGGCACATAGGAACTCATACAGCCCTAGGCAGCTCCTCTGTTATGGACAGACACACATACGCACATACAAACGCACATATGCCTCATTCACACTGGCTGTTTCTTTCGATAAAACAGGACCCTGACTTAGTCACAATATGGTCTCATATATATAAATTTAAGAGACCATAATATATATCGAAATAGTAGCGATCATATATGGAGTCTCCCCTCAATATATCTAAAATTGAATACCAGGAGGAGGAAAACCTAAACGGAGAATAGGAAGCCATACATAGGAATTGCAGTCACCACCCAATGTTGCTGGTGGGAGGAAATGGATGTTGAGCATTGAATGTTAAAAATTGTGTTGAATTAGATAAGAAAATCCCGTGTAGACTCTGTTAATGATTCATAATCAGCTAATAAGCTCATCTTGAGGAGAATAATGATCCGCGGACCTGTTGGCTCGTTTATCACTGTGTTTTACAACATTGGCAAAGAAACTAATTAAATCCCCGCATCATTACAGAGAATCCCTTTTAATAGAGATACAATGATGCACTAGAGGCTACAGATTACACTGCAAATTGTACCAAGAGATTTTGGACAGCGGGTTTTAATTAACATGTGAGCCAGAAGCAGCTCGCTTAAATAATAACCAGCCCTGGAACCATCTGCAAGGAGGAGCCAGGCAGTTGAAAGAGGCAGGGATTGAGGCCCGGGAGGCAAGGGGGGCGTTGGCTGGGCTGGGGCTGGGGTTGGGGGGCGGTGTGCAGAATTGGGGCAGTGAAAATAGGGGAGAAACTGGGGAGGAGCTGAGCCCAGAAGGAGAGGGGGGTGGCAAACGCTGGGGCATGTCAAGGTCAAGAATCAGAGAAGGTGAAAGAATGCAGCCATTGTTGGGAAGTTGGAAAGCGGGGTCCACGCTGATGACGGATTCAGAGCCAGATGAGCTCTAGACAAGTCCCTCATTTTCCATTTGGAAAAACAAACCCCAGAGGGACCCTTTGATGAATGAGCACCTTCCACCAACCTCTGACTGGTATGGGTTCCTTCTCTTGGCAGTCAGTTTCAGCCAGTTGCTAAGACTGGCTGCAAAGCGAGCTGGGGAGGTGGCCTGGGAAGGATCCTGAGGCTCTACCTTCCACTTGGGAGCCGGAATGCCTTAACGGCATAGCTAATGAAGGAGCCTTTGGTAACGGGTCCACGGCTGTTCCTTCATGATCATCTGTAGTCAGTCTGGTTTTCAAGAAGAAATATCAGCCCATAGGACAGAAGGACAGTGAGCAAGAAAGCAGATGATTGAAGAATAAAGCAGGGATGTGGTGGTGCAGTGGATAAAGCATCGACCTGGAATGCTAAGGTTGCCGGTTCAAAACCCTGGGCTTGCCTGGTCAAGGCACATATGGGAGTTGATGCTTCCTGCTCCTCCCCCTCTTCTCTCTCTTTCCTCTCTAAAATGAATAAATAAAATCTTAAAAGAAAAAATAAAGCAGGGAACTCTGCTTGGCCATGAGTTGCACTGCATTCCGAGAAGGGCGTTCTAGGCAAACTTAGGAGAGATTTATTACTTAAAGGCATATGTTCACCCCCTGGGAGGCCTCTACCACTGTCCTTGCAGAGGCTGCTGTGGCTGAGCTGGACTTCCTGAGGGCTTGGCATCTGTGGGGACTGCCCAGGGAACACAACAACTGCTCAGCCCCAGCTTGAGCGACTTGTCATTAATTTTCCTTGGCAGCCCATGAGTTTGGGTACTTTTCTGTTCCCTCCCTGGGATCTAGGCTTTCCTTCCCAGGCTGAGGTTCAATGCCAAGGTGGCCTGTGCCACAGGCAGCATCACAGCCTTCAAAGAGGCTTTTCTGACAGTTGTGTGGAAGATCAAGAGTCTGTGCAGGCAAGACACGGGAAAGAATTCTCCCCAAGTTCATGTCCTTTCTCGGAGAAAATAAGCTGATGGCTTCCTCCACCGAGGCTTGTGTATTATTATTTTTTTAAGATCAGCAGCAAAATGATTCATAAAACCTTGGAAACAGGTTTCATGTTAAGCCTCAAAGAACAATAGCTCATTGTATACCGAGACTCCCACCTAGTATTCTGCTAAAAGCGTGATGCAGGCTCCTTCGAGATGGAGCTGCACCCAGAAGTCGTATCCTGGCCTGCCGTTCTCCTGGGGTCCCATGGCAACAATGCGAAGATCAGCCCCGCTTCCCTCTAGCATCCCCAGGCAGTCCTCACCCTTGTGCCCAGGTCCCAGGACTATCCCAGGGCTGGTGTGCTATTCATATACTGGGGGCACTGCCAACACTGTATAAACAGGTTTCCGAAGCTGCTAACCTGAGACACACACACACACACACTCACACACACACGCTCACACACACACTCACACACACACTCACACACACACTCACACAAACACACATACTCACACTCCTCTGGACCACTTTGCACCACTGAGGCTGAGCGTGGTGAACCACTGGGCCGTCCTCCTCTCCTCTTAGCCCTGTCTAGGTCAGTGGTCACATGCCCCACACCTTTTTCCTCTTCTCCACCTCCTCACCTGCAATTGGATCTTTATCCCTAGAGTAAACAGAAGTCAGATGCCATGTAGTTCAACCTGTTCGCTTCATTGAGGAGGGGAGAGAGGTGCATGGCAGAGAGGGGCTGTTTTCACAGATGTCAGAGTGAGGAGCAGGACCGAGCACCCAAGTGTGCTCACTCTCGCAGGGTGCTCTCTCCTGGGCTGGCGTCATCCCACTGTGCAAACAAGTGGTGTCTTGTCATCCTTTCAGCGGCCTCATTGGGACTTCTTAAGGACACCGGCATAGTTGTCCTTAGCTGGTCTCTGCCTCCCGTCTGACCCCTCCAGCAGACACACACGTGCGTGCGTGCTTGGAAGCTGTCAGAGACTCCAGCATCACTTATGTATGAAGTCAGGGCTGAGGACCTCAGACCTGGAAGGGATAGTCAAGGTTAGCTGGTCCAACTCATGCATTTTGATAGGCAAAAAGGTCGAGGCCCTGGGACATTGCGGAAGGTTAAGGGAGGAACTTGACCAGGGGTCTGACTCTTGGGAAACCAACAACTGTGGGGTCCCAGAAACAGGGTTTATTAGAGTTTTATTACATAAGCTGCTCCTGACTTTGGTGAACAGAGGCAGGGAAGGTGGCTGCTTGTTAAGCTGAATCCAGCACCTTGTGCAGCAGCGGGAAGGAGGTGCACCAAGTTTCCTCACTGTGGTGCCTATGGATCAGCATCTCCCTTGCTCCTTTTCCCTCACAGGTCTGGGATGACCCGCGATTCTAGGCATCCTGCTCCCCACCTTGCAGTGTGGGTAGCAGCTGGTGGGAGCATAGACTCTGGAGTCAGCCAGACCTGGGTTTCAAGTCCAACTCCACCCCTTAACTTAGTACCAGTAGAGCCACTGTCAGCAGTGGTGTGTTTGCTGGTGTGGCTCATGGGCGGTGCTTGCTCCATTGTAAGAATTTTGTGAAACAGTCATTAAACACAGCCATCATTAGAGATTAAATTATATAAACTTAAAATTAAATAATTACATTTAAAAGAAAGGCAATAAATGCTAAAAATGCCATCATTTTCTAATTATTTCCTTATCACCGTGACTCTAGAGATTACTGCGGAGACTGTTTATGTCTGCTGTTGTCTGTATGATGGAAGGGCTATACAATGGTGTGCTGCCCCACATCTTCCAACTCCATGTTCAGGGGTGTCACAGGAGTAGCTTGACAGCCAGGGGTGGAGTATTTACACCACAGAAATCAGCAAACACTACAAATCTAGGCAGTGGCTTCTTGTTCTTGTTCCTGTTCTTCTTCTTCCTCTTCTTTCTGGAGAGCTGGCCATTCATTTACCAGCATCCCCCCAAGTTGTATTTCACCCTTCCAATCACCCTAGAAGGTAGAGGCTCTGGTTTTCTAGAGGAGGAAGATGAGGCTTAGAAAGTGAAGTGACATCTCTAAGGTCACACAGCTCATGGGTCTTAGAGCCAGGAACTGAACTCACTCATATCCTATGACTCCAAGTCAAGTATTTAAAAATTTTTTGTTAAAGTTCATGTTTAGCAATATGTGGTTTCCATGCTTTTTCCTTCCAGGCCACGGCGGGTAGAAGGCCTTCATCTGAGTTACTGCAATGCAGAGACTGCGCGTGATTGCAGTTGTGACGTGGATCCTTGTTGGTCTAAATCTCGAGGAAGCAGTATGAGGTGTGGGAAGGGCACCCATTGGGGGGGGGGGAGAGAGGGGGAGCCCTGGACTGAAAGCTTAGCTCTGCACAGCTCACTGCAGATGCTGGAACAGCAAGCTAGAGCCTCTGCTTTCTCATCTCTACAGAAGGAATCTACAGCACCTTGCAGGCTTGGTCTGAGAATTAAATAAGTGACTATTCCCAGAACACCAGGCATGGTGTTTCACATAATAAGTATGAATGAGATAAAAGTTTCATTCCTTCCTCTCTTCCTTTCTCCTCCTTCCTCTCCTCCTCACAATTAAAATTCTCTCTTGTCATCCAGCCAAAGGCAGCCTGGGCACACTGATGTTGCACGGGCTGCTTCCCCCTGGAGATGGCACCTTTGGTTTCTGTGCAAACCCTTGGTCCACAGTTTTCCCTATTGTGGGGGCAACTTGGCACTTCCTGCCAGCTGGTAGGATTCTATGTTGGTGCGGTGCTCTTCAGGGGCCTTCCAAGGTGGAGGGAAGAGAAGGTAGGAGAAATCATAAGAAGATGAAGTCTGGGATGCCAAAAGCACCCACAGCACCCTGCCCCATCCCTATCCAGCCCCATGTGCTTCCCAGAGGCCATCGGCATACCTCTCTGGTCCAACTCCATCCTAAGGTCCCTCCACAGCTGCCACCACTATGCCAACTGCACTGGGTGTGGCCTCTCTAAGGCTCTGCCATGTCCCTAGTCTGGCCACGGAGAACCCTCACTGACCATACGGTGGCTGAAGAACACCTTCCATGTCTTCCCTTCCTCCTCGTTTCCCCATCATAAGCCTATCCATCCCCAGTCCCACACTTGTCTTCTTTGCTCCCACTCAGGAGTCAGGGCTGCCCTTCCTGCTCCTGTGTGGGCCAATCCTGAGTGCGTGCCCTCTGTCCAGTCCCCAGGTTCCCCGGCCCTCCCACGCTGCCGGTCACCTCTGTCTCCTGGCTCCAACCTCACTCCAGGATATTTCTCCCTGGATGATGAACAAACTGAACATTTTTTATCTAAAGATAAAGTCTCCCTCTCTCAACCCAATGATTATTTATCCTCCTTGCCTCTTTTTTCCCCTTCAGATACATGGAAGGGCGGTCTGTCTCTACTTCCTCACCTCCCTCTCATTCCTGTCCCACCATGCTTAGCCTCCTGCTCATGGAAACCAATCTCATGAAGGTCTCCATGTTGCTTTCTCTGAATCTAATGGTTATTTCCAGACTTTTCAGGACCTCTCTGAGTTACTTGACATCTGGCCACATTCTGCTGCCTCATGGCCAATGTCCCCAGATCTCCTCCTGTCTTTCCCACTTCTCCTTCCCAGGCTGCTCTGCCTCAGCCCCTCCCAGCTTCAGTGTCGGTGATCCTCAACATACTGCCCTCGGCTCTCTTCTCTGCACGATGAGCTGTCCCTGAGTGTGCTCATTCTTCCCTCCCCGTGGCCTTAGCCCCTGTGGGTGCTGGACTCCACAACCCAGGTGTCTCTCCTGAGCTTTGGACCTGTAGGCCACCTCCCAGCCTGTCCCCTCAGTGACACTCAGCAGCTCAAACCCCAAAATCCAAAAAGTGATTGTTTCTCCCTCGAATCACCACTTCTATGTTCTGCTCACCAGCACCTCCCAAGACCCCCACATAGGAAACCTGGGTGTTAGTCCAAGTTCCTCTTTTCTTTTTGTGTCCAACAGATCATCCACTTCTATTGTCTCTACCTTTTAAAAGTCCCTCAAGTGTATCTACCCCTCTCCATCCTCACTGCAGTCCCTCTTGTTTCTTATGTAGGGCGTTCCAGCCAGTCTCTACTAGTCTCTCAATGGCAAATCTTACTCTACCGTCAACCTTTCCTTCTACTGCCCAATTAAAATGAATATTGCAGCTCTGTGAACTTCCCAGGTGACCCCTCTACTGCTTTTATGGTAACCTCCAAGCGTCATATGGGATATAAGGCTTATATGATCCCCCCCCACCACACACACACCTCACCTTCATCTCTTGTTGCTAACCCTTTCGACCTTTGGTTCTAATTGTGCTGAAAAACAAACAAACAAACAAACAAACAAAACAACCCGCAGTCCCCTGAGCCCAGCATGGTTGCCTTACCCTAGAATGTAAGCTCCCTGGACTGGAATTTGGGGCTTTTTTGCTCAGTGTTGTATCTGAGCCCGTGAATAACCCTTCTGAAGATAACTCTCCCACTTTTAATGATTCTGGAAAACCCATTTTAGACATCCCCTCCTCCAAATGCCCTCCCCGGCCCTCCCTGGCCTCCCCGGACGCAGCCCGCTCTCTCCCCCAGCTGTACCTGTTCTTTTCCCTACCCCAGGACTCATGTCAGATTGTTTGCTTCTTTTCTTCAGAGCTGTGTCTCATCTGCCTAGGTATCCTGCTGCCAAGCACAGAACTTGGCACCCAGTAGTAGTACTTGTTCAACAAATGCTTGCTGAGGGAATGAAGAGCCCACCATCCTCCCCTTTCTCCAGTGACCACAACTCCCAGCTCAGGCTTCCTTCCCAATGCCTCCATGGTTCTTCCTGGCTTCATCATTCCTATAGGAACTTTCAGAGCCAAAGGGGCTGTGAACTCTGACTTGACACAGCTGAGGACATCAGTATCCAAAGGCTTCTCTCCAGGGGGGTTAGGACCATTCCCAGGACTTGGCCTATGGTGTTGGGTCTTCCTGGTGTCTGCCTCAGGAACTCCAAATACAACCCCATCGCCCTGAGGAAGGAACCCACAAGACCCAGGCAAAGAAAGGGTCATGGTGAGTCTGTTCCTACAGGCTGGGATCTGGGAATGCTTCTGTTCTAACAAGGAGGCAGCATATTGGTCATGGAGACTGAGGTGGGAACCCTGACATGAATTAGAAGGAGGCTGTGACTTGGGGGCACAAGGAAGCCCAGAATTCATCCCAGGAACACCAGCTTTTGGGCCTCATGCCTGACCCCTGCTTCCTATGGGGGAGAAAAACAGTTGCTTATAGCTTTATTTCTCTGATTAGGATGGTGTCAAAGAATGAGAGGAGCCCAGCTCTGGAGAAGGAAGCTTGTTGTTAGTCACTGAGTGAGCCTGCGGTCAGTCCTGAAATCCCACTGGAACCCAAATTCCTTTGCCTTTCTCATATCCTGATCAATTCCTTCAAATTCTCTTTTCATCCTCAACAGGTTTTTTACTCTCCTGCTTCTCTTGATTCTCTTCATTTATCCTCCTCTAGACGCCTGGCCTTGACCCCATGGTCGACTTTTCCATCAATGGTCTCATGACATTGAGTCCTCCTTTATACCCTTGACTGCTGATGGCTCCCTACTAACCCTGAACTCTGGCAAAACTATTCTTCTGGTTCTTTTCCTTCCTGGACAGAGCCAGGCACCCTTGCGAATGAAGTCTCCCAAGGTCCTGAGTGGGCACCTCCTCAGTCCTTTATATTCTGAGTGACCCCTGGTTGAGAACCTTAGTGTGGCTGTTCCAAATCTTCTCCACTTTCTTCTAGGCATGGGGATGAGACAAGTAAGGCCTCCTGGTTTTCTCAGAGAACAAAGCAAGGAGAGACTGGAGTGCCCTTCATTTCTCTCTTTTCCATTTCAAAAATGCTAGGCGTACTCATCATGCCCCCTTTGCTATTGGAAGTGGAATTCTTCTCTTGTTCTGAGGCCGACCCCACCTCCTCTTTCTGTTCTCATCCAGCTCCTGATACCTCGGAGATCTTACTCTATCAGTCACCTCCCCTTCCTTGCATTTCCAATATTTCCCTTTCAGTTGACATCATCCCCGAAACTTACAAATGTGCTCAGGTCCTTCTGACCCCTTGAGCGACTGCTCATCTCTCACCATCATTCGACTTGTCACTGCTGCCACTTCCTCACCACCCACTCCTTTCTTCATCCTCGTGCAATCTGGTTCCCACCCCCACTTCTCTATGGAAACTGCTCTTCTGATTTCTTGAGCAGCATCCTCATCACCAAATTGAATGTGCTCATGGCCCATAGGAAGCACCAAGAAAGGTGAGGCCTCCCTGCCAGGACTGTCGCAGGGGTCCCCAAACTTTTTACACAGGGGCCCAGTTTACTGTCCCTCAGACCGTTGGAGGGCCGCCACATACAGGACTCCATACACTGACCACCAATGAAAGAGGTGCCCCTTCCGGAAGTGCGGCGGGGGCCGGATAAATGACCTCAGGGGGCTGCAATTTGGCCCGTGGGCCTTAGTTTGGACACCTCTGGCTAAGGTCCTGGGAAAAGTCAAGGCTGGTGGGTCAGCACATCTCACGGTAGATTCACTTGTAGGTAGGTTGGTCTTCAGTTAGTTGCCCAACGCTGTGCCTTATGCCCAGTAATCTTTGCATGACCCCATTGGGTCAAAGAACAAATGTCCTCTCTCAGTGGCACCTGGCCCCCCAACCCATCCATTATACTAGTTCACTTTACTCCAGTTTTAACACCCCCAGTTCCTTAACATCCCCATAACCTGCTCCTGCTGAGAAACAATAGGCTCCTCCCCATTCTTACCAGTCTTCTCTGGTGAAAATTGGATTGATCAGCCAAGCTGAGCTCTGCCCTTTCTGTGAAGAACTGATCAACAGCAGCTTCATCTGCTAAAAAGATCAAGGTGTTCTTAAGCCACCTGGCAGATTGACTCTGATCAGAAACTTGTAACAGAAGGTCCAGCAAATAGGTGACCTTGATAAAGAAAGGTTATCCCTGCAATGAGTTTCCATTTATTTGAGAGTAATATGCTTACACTTCTTTAAAAGCATCCTGTAAATTTAGGTGCTTTTCCCCTTTAATCACCTATCTGGTGAGATAATACTGTATTTGTACCCTTTCTGGTGCATTGTTCCTTCAGTGGGTACTTGATAAATGATGAATAAATGGGTAAATGCATGAATGACTGAATAAATATTGCAAATATTGGAGTGTTCTTCATAAATTTATCATTAGCCAATTCTCCATTGCTCATGCTAAGATTATCTGGTTAATATTAACCTTGGCCAGGGCTACTCTTTGGATGTAACACAATGAGGACATGTCCTTGATGAATAAGAAGGTCAACTAAATCCAAGGATGCACCATTCCCTAATGCCTCGATGGGTCACACTCTGTGGAAGGTACTCCTCTGGCAGGACAGTGACCTCCAGCCCTGCTCTACAAGCCTGGGGGATGAGCTAGGAGGCTGACCTGGAGAGCCATACTCTACATGAACATTCTTCAACATTTACTTGCTCCTGCCCAAGGGTGTCACTGGGAAGTCACAATGCTGGAGGGAGCATTGGGCTGGTGTCCATTGGAGTGACCAGCCTTCTGTGGAATCCCGCTGCCTTCCTCCCATTGATTTGGCTGGGATCTTTATTGTCTGCTCAAATGTAATTAAAGAGTCCTCTGATGGTGCCAATTAAAGACTCAGAGGGACGGGAGCGGGTGCTCATGGCATCACATGGTGCTGCGCGGTGAAGCTGTAAACATCCATTAGCCATTACAGTTCTCATTAGTCCTTGAAAAACAACTCATTAGTGTCCATAGAACTGACAGGTAAATACAGCTAATGGGCTAAATCTATCAATAAATTCATTGTGTGCAAAATCAGGGTTTCTGTCATTGTGCTGCTTGCGGTGACTAATCAGAAGGTTAAATACTCCTCCTGCAAAAATATATATAAGTTGCAAAGCACTTAGCCTGATAGACTGTGAAAAAATGGCATGTGAGAAACTAATGAAGACATCAAAGGCTTTATTTATACGTAGGGTGGGTTCATTTCAAGTTCAGGTTGCTATGAACTGTCACAGCTGTTTAGCTGAGACTAAATTTTAGAAAGCATATTGATTTGTTTTAATTTAAATGGGGCAGTTTACAAAAGCTTCTTGAATCTGAAGTTATTCCAGAAATGATTGCTCAGTGCCTGGTGGTGGCGGGTGATGTCTCAGGGTTTATCTGCTGCCCCCATGCCCCACTGGACATCTCCGAGAGACTGTCCACCCTACAGCTGTTTGGGTGGGAGATGCCAGCAGCATATGATGACAGGCAGGATTGGGCATGCTCTTAGGGTTCACCTAGCACCACCCGGGCCTGGTGCAGAAGGGGAAACTGAGCCTCAGGGAGGGCCCAAGGTCATTTGGTGTGTTGGTGGCAGAGTGCAGGTCTCCTAGGTCATTGCTTCCTTCTGTCTGATGCTGCCCACTTCTCTCCAGAGGAAGCATGGTGCTCTAGAGACAGAGTCCCCCACAGACAAGGGCTGACTCCCTTGATATTTGCTCTTCTTCTCACCCTTGGCTTTCTCCTGGTCAGCTCAGCCCCTGCTCTCAGACTTCTGTACTTTAGGGAGCCATGGATGCTCAGCTGTTTCCATATAGTCAGGAAACTTCCATCTCCAGCTGACTGTTTCCCAGTCCTCTGCTCAAATGCTCCCCTTTTAGCTTGTCAGAGGGAGGAAGAATTTCCCCATCTCAAAAGGACGAAACATTAGTAGAGGTTACAGACTGGTCACTGGCGAGTAATGTCTCTCCTCTCTTCCCTAACCTGCAGACTTTTGAAAGTTTTAATTTGTAATCAGCATAAAAATGGGGAGATTTACATAAAATTTTGGCTTTCCAGCTTCTTTTGAGGCATTGGACAATTTGGCCACACTGGCCTTGATTTCTTACCTGGTCCAGGTCACTGGGGCTGAGCAGTGCTGTCCCTTTGGATGGGGCTGTGCATCCCTGAGCACCCCCATGTCCTCTGGTCCACAGCCTGCATGAAGACTGGACAGCACCTCCTCTGATGGCCATACTAACCATCATACTGCCATAGGCCACCACCCCTGCAGTAGAATGACTTCCGAATGGCCCTGCTTACCCTGCGGCGCTAGCTCCAGACCCAAACTCCAGACAGGCACAGCTAAGTGACTGTCCCAGCTCATCCCCTGCCCTGACTGGAGGTGTCAAGGGAAGCAAGACCCTGTCATTTTAGCTTCTGGCATGTGGCCCTGTCTCCCCATAGGAATCTCAGAGCGGTGGCTCCCCAAATCTGACAAGGGCTGTCAGAGGCTCATAGAAATGGCAAGTGTTGACTCCAGCCTCCTAACCCGTCTCCTTCAACCTGCTTTAGTCCTCCTTCAGCTCACGCTTCACAGAGCTCCTCCAGAAGCAGATCTGCGCACTGGACTCCCCTGCACAAAAGCCTTCTTCATCCACCTGCTGTTTTTAGGACCAAGTCCAGAACCTTTATGATAATGCCCAAGGCTCCGCAGCCCCGCATGCCCCTCCCTCTTCTTCCTCCTCTCCAGCATCCATGGCTGCTTTAGGTTCCTCCAAACAGCCTTGTTGGCTTCCCCATCCTGATGGCCTGGGTACCCACTGATCCTCCCAGTTTGAATGTTCCTCCCCAGATATTCACATGCCCAGCCCCTTCATGCTGGACTCCCAAACTCTTCCTTTTCCTCACCGTGGTTAAACTTGTCTCAGGGCCTCTCTGTTCCTTCTGCTCAGAATGGATCTCCCTGCACCTCTCCATTGCCAGCTCTGCCTTCTCCAGGTGCAGCTACGTGTCACCTCCTCAGAAAGGGTTTTTGTGACAACCCCCTCCCACCCATCACTCTTCTTCATAGCACTGAGCATGCTCTGAATTTATGTCATTTACTTGTGTCTTTGTCCATTATTTTCTTTATTTTTTTTGCCTCTCCTTCCTAGAATACAAGCTTGTGAGAGCAAAGCTTTGTGTCTGGTTTTCAGATGCACACTCAGCGCCTAGACGGGGCCCTGGCCCATAGAGCTGCTCCATAAATAATTGTCAACTCAGTTGCATCAGAGGAGGTGGCTGAGCAGACCTCCACTGTCGGAAGGGCACTGAGGCCCAGAGAGGCCAAACCAACTGAAAATGAGTAAAGAAGTTGAAGGGCAAGTCATAGGAAAACCCGAAAAAACGTCCAATCTCACTCATAATTGGGGATACACAAATTAAAACAACATGATATCACTTTTCACCTATCAGGCTGGCAAAAATACCAAGTGTTGGAGAGGATCCGGGAAAATGGGAAGCTCAGGGCCAGCCCCTCAGGACAGCAACTGAGTGGCATACAGGAGAGCTGAAAGTGCGTGCCCTCCATCAGCAAGCAATTCTGCTCTTGCAGCTGACCCTGAGAAACTCAGTGTGCATGAAGATGTGATGCAGATGTTCATTCCTTCAACCAACACTTGCTGCCCACCTGCTAAGTGTGCTACATACTAGGGAAAGATTGGTAATGAAATGCACAGTGGCTCTTCCTTCATACAGCTTACCTGCTACTTGGGGAGAGACAGGCAATAATCAATAAATGAATAAATAAGTTAAGGGTATGTCAGATAGTGATGAGCACTGTGGAGGAAAGAGAGGCCAGGTAAAGGGCTAAGGGAGCCCCAGGGGGGTGGCCACTGATTTAGGTAAGGCAGTTAGAAGTGGTCCCTCTAATGAGGAGACATGCGGCAGAGTAAAGCATATGCATATGGCTGTGTGGGGAGGGGAAGTATTTTAGGCAGAGGAACTAGCCAGTGCAAAGGCCCTGAGGCTGGGGAGTAGTCATGTATCTGAGAAATAGCAAGTAGGTCAGGGAATTAAGAGATGAAATCAGAGGAATAGCAGGGCCCAGCCCACACAGAGTCCTGTCAGTCACTATTGGGATTCTGGCTTTGATTCTCAGTGAGATGGGAAACCAGTAGAGTCTTCTGAGCAGAGAACTGACTTGGTCACACATTGTTTTCTGAAGATTGCTTCAGCTGCTATGGGAAGAAGGCAAGGGGAGGGGACTGGCAGAATGATTTAGGTGAGGAGTGATGTGTCTTGGACTAAGTGGTGCTGGTGGTGATGTGTCCAGAATCATTGCTGGCTACTATTGAAGGCGACAGGATTGGCTGAAAGAGTGAATATGGAGAGTGAGAAAAAAGTGAGAGTCCAGGTCAACTCCATGGCTTTTGGCCTGGGCACCTGGAAAAATAAAACTGCCATTTACAAAGCAGGAGGGAGACTAGAAGTAACAGGACTTGGGGTGTGTGTGCATGTTACATTTAAAAGGATTAGTAGACATTTAAGCGAAGGCGTTGAGAAGGCATCTGAACCTATAAGTGCAGAGATGAGGGGAGAGTTTGGGTGGGCGGTAGGAACTTAGGAGTCAGCAGCCTGTAGATAGCACTTAGAGCTACAGCGGCAGATGAATTGCCCAGAGAACCAGCCGAGGTGACGAAGAGGAGTCTAACAAGGGGGTCCTGGCACCTGCCATTGTTTGGAGCACAAGGAGGTAAAGAAAATGAGGCTGAGATGAAATGGCTCGTTTTAGGAAGAAGACCTAGAGCAAGGGAAGAGAACGGAGTTTTCAAGGAAGAGGAAATCACTGGATGTGCCAGATGACGCCAATAATTAATGACAAGTGAGCATGAGAACTTCCTGTTGGACTCGGCCACACGGAGTTGCTGGCAGCCTTGCCAGGCGCTTTGGTGGAGCAGTGAGTGGGCAAGGACCTGACGGGAGGTGGCTCAGGAGAGAATAAGAAGGAAAAAAAATGAAGGTGTTGGGTAAAAGCAACATTTTGAGTTTTTTTCAAAGAAATGGAGTGGTAGCTGGAACAATTTGTAGGACAAAAAGGTTCTTTTATTACTATATATATTTTTTTTAAGGTAAGAGAAATCATCATGTGTTTGTTGGCTGGTGGGAACAGTCTAGTAGAGAAGAAAAGATCTGATGGTGCAGGAGACTGAAGGGATAATTACTGCATTATTTTCCCAGCCACAAATTATGAAAACTTAAAATGTCCATCAAGGGAAGAATAGATAAAGTATGTTCTATTCAGAATGATGAGATACTCGACAGCTGACTCATTGCCTAGAGGAACAATTTTTAAGAGCAAGAAGGGGCCCCAGCGGTGCACTTGCTTAAGGATGGTTGTGCCAAGATCCCTTGTACGATAGACCTTAGGTCACCCTCCCGCTGTGGTCCCCAAATACTTCCACATGTCCTAGACCATGGCTGGGTCTGAGGCTATCTTGGAAGATTTCCCTTTCATTTGACTTGGTCAGAAGGATTCTGCATCATGATGATGAAATTATGATAAAAATGAAATCGGAAATAGCAGCTACTAATTATGGAGTGTTTCATCAACTCCTCATCCTCATGCAGTTCACATGCTAGATGGACAGTGGATAACCAATTTTACATTTTAGCTACGATGCGTGCTACAAAGGAGACTATCACAAGGGGCCTAGCCCAGTCTAGAAGGGTCAAGACCTGTCTTTTAAGCTGAAAACAAAAGAATGAGCATGAGGCAGCCAGGCAAAGCTAGGGAGAGAGGAGAGGAGAAAGAGGGGGGCTGAGCATTGTAAGCAGAAGGATAGCATCCCTCCATTGATTCAACAATCACTGAGCATCAGCTGTGTCCTAGGTGAACAAGGCACAAGTCCCTGCTTTCTTGAGGCTGCCATTCCAATGGTGGGAGGCAGAGAGTACACACATTAAATGACACACAATTTCAGTCAGTGATAAGTGCTATGGGGACAAATCAGGGTGATGATGGGGAGAGGGATTGATTAGTATTTTAGATAGAGTGGTCAGAAAATGTATCAAGAGAGAGGTAACCTCTCACCTGAGACCTACTGTGCAGATATGCCAGGAGAGTGTCCCAAGTGTAGGAAATAGCAGGTGTAAATGCCTTGAACTGGGCATGAGCTTGTTACACTTGGGGAAGACCAAGGCCAGTGTGGTGGACCTATGAACCAGGTGGGACATGGTGAGATTAAAGTTAGAGAGGCAAGCAGGAGCCAAAACATGTAGGACTTTGTAACAGTGTTTGCAGCTTCCATCTCCTGGGCCTTAGCTGTGCTGCAATACCGAATGGAATATTTCTTGGAAAAAGTCCAGGATCCCCAGGTCCTCGTTGAGTAGGTGGGCTGCGGCTGCCTTGGTTCACCTCGGCCGCAGAAGCAGAGCGCCCCCCAGCCCTGCACTTGCAGCCGTATGTCTTACCTTATCACTCCCGTCCGTTTAGCGTGAGCCATATACTCCACTCTAGAGAACTCTCACTTAATTAATTTTAGATTTAAAGCAACAAGAAGTCCTTATATTAAAAAACGAAGTGTGTGTGCAGGGGGAAGGGAGGGGGGAGAACAGCTTGTTAATTAAAATGTCAGTTAGGGTGTTCCTGGTGAAAACTATGATTAGTGAGTTTCCTTTGGTTACAAGCCCTTGTGCTTTGATATTTCATGTGTGAATTTAAAGAACCTCACACATGTGCCCAGCACCCAGAGATGAGCTACATGTGGTGGTGGCTTCAATGGGTGGATCTCTTCTGTGGACCCAAGGGCAGCCCAAGCCTGGGATTGCACCCTGAGCCGGTTTTTCCACCTCTGACCCCAGCCTGTAGCCTCAGAAGGGGTCTCAGTCCCCTCTCCCCCCACCGCCACTCCCATTCTTGCTCTCCCTGTCTTTGGAAAACACACTCATCCTTCTTTTGGAGTTCAGTGTCACCTTTTGCAAAACCTTGCTAGATCTCCCAGTCAGAAAGACCATTTCCTCTTTTGAACCTTCAAACACGTTCCTTACATCTTAGAAAAAAAATAGTATCTGAGAAAGGAAAAAGTTGTTTATTGTTTATCCTATGCAGCTACCTTCCAAGAAGGGTGGGTGCTTAGTTGTGTTGGCTGATGGGCGTGGGGAGGCTGGACTGGAATGACCTGAGGAAGGCTGTGCCAAATTTCTCTGCTTGAGCAAGGGAAGAGCTGTAGACAGGCCTGGGGACAGGGTGTATGTCTGGGAGGCTGAAAGGGGGAGGGACGGGGAAGCACCTATAGGTGGAAGAAGCAGCTGAGGGCTGAAGCACTTTGGGGGCCTATGTGGAGGGAACAAATGTTCCATGGGGAGGGGGGGAGGGTTGGTAAGTGTCCTGTGTGGTGTGCTATGTAAATTGCTCCTTTGTCTCTTAGTGACATCTTCCATAAAGCCTGTTATTCATGAAGGCTTTGTAGACTTGGATTTAATTGTTTTGGAAGGGTAAGTATCAAGAACTGTGAAGGGTCTGAGGTTCACCCTAAGTCAAGTTAGCCTGCCACAGCATTACGGATGCTGGCAGAGCACAGGAGACTCTTGAGTAAGACACAGAGGACTTTATGACTCATGACAGTAGCAGTAACCAAAGTGTGAGCATTTGTGCTGGTTTCCCAGTTCCCAGAGTGACACAGAGGGTCACCTAACACCTGCAGTAGGTTTGTTACAAGCTTAGGGAACCCAATCTTTTGTAATAAGCAGTAAGGCTAATTAAAACTTTTCCTGGCAAAAGACATATTTTTATGTTGGACAATAAACAAGCCTTCCCTTTGCTCTGGAGAGAGACAACCTCTGGCTTCCGGGCCGTTTGCTATACAAATATACTATAAAGCATAGTCCCAATCAAAGGCAATCAGTACCTTGGCTTGTAAAATGTGCAAAAATGTAAGAAACCCATGGCTGGTTGTTTACCAAGAGGAAGTAGTGATCCCTGTTTCAAGGTGAGTGTGGGATGAGACCAGAAATGTTTGCAATCCCTGGTGACATCTGGGTTATAAAGTTTTATACTATGCTTTTGAAAATAATTAGTTTATTATATGCTATATCAGTTATTGCTATATAACAAACTATCCAAAACTCGGAGCTTAAAATTAAAAAAGATTACTTATTATTGCTCATGAATCTGAGTCATCTGGGAGGTTCTGCTGATTTGGTCTGGGCTGGGCTGATCTTGGCTATGCTTTCTTACGTCTCCTCAACCCCAGGTGAGACACCAAGGAGACTTGGCTCTACTCCATGTGGTCTTTCTTGGCATGACAGGGTTTGAGGAGACTGAGCAGCAGGGTCCTAGGCCTCCCAAGGCCTTGGCTTGGAACTGCCGCCTTCTCTTGGCCATGGCAAATCACAAGACAGACCAGATCTATGGCATGGGAAATAGATTCTACCTCATAAGAAGGGAACTCCAGAGTCGCTTTGCAAAGGCACATAGATATAGGGAAAAGAATTGGGGCTATTATTTTTTTACAATCAATCTATCCCGTTTGCCTTTTCTACTGGATCCTGAGCTCCTAGATAACAGTGATTATGTCCCATTTCTGTCTCTCCCTTGGTGCCTGGCCTGAGCTGGACAACGAGAAGGCGTCAGTGATGTCTCTCAAAAGAAATGAGAGCTTTGCAATAGGATGAATGGAAAGGACACAATAAGGAGTTGTTCTCTCTGTGAAGCAAATAACAGGGATTACTCTGGTCTTGGCCGCAGACTGCAGCTGTCCCTGCCCAAGGGTATGAGGTTCTCTCGGTGCCTTCTCACCCCCACTGCTGTTGCATTCACCTGGGGCCTTGTTATATCAACCCTGGTCTGCCTGCTTCAACTTACTCCTCTCCAACCTGTTCTCCACACCATCTCCAGGCATTGCTCCAAAATGCACACCTGATTGTCACACCTCCATCTGAATCTTTTACTGAGTCTCCCAGGCCTAGAAAGTAAGGCCTCAAGTCTTTAGCATCACATTCAAGGCTCTTCCCCCTGGACTTGCTCTTGCTCGTCATACTTCCTACATTTCTGCCACCCCAGGTCACCCATAGATCTTGAATGTGGGACCTACAGGCTCCTGAAATTTGGTCCCAGCCATGCTCTCTGCCCTGTACTTGCCTGAATTCTCCCCCTTTGCTCAAGTGTCACTTTGGTCTTTCAGGAAGAGACATGGACTTACCTTTGCTCTCAGACCATGTTAGAGCATGCTCCTGGTTCCATAGATCTGGCCTCCTGGGGCCTTTCTCGCTCTTTCTTTCTTTCTCTGTCTGGATTGGAAGTTTCTTCTTCTTTTTTTTTAACTTTAATGGGGTGACACCAATAAATCAGGGTACATATGTACAATGAAAACATCTCCAGGTTATCTTATCATTCAATTGTGTTGCGTACCCATCACCCAAAGTCAAATTGTCCTCTGTCACCTTCTATCTCGTTTTCCCTGTGCCCCTCCCCTTCTCCCTATCCCACCCTCCCCTCCCTCCCCCCACCCCGTTAACCACCACTCTCTTGTCCATGTCTCATAGTCTCACTTTTATGTCCCACCTATGTATGAAATCATGCTGTTCTCAGTTTTTTTTTCTGATTTACTTATTTCACTCCGTATAATGTTATTAAGGTACATCCATTTTGTTATAAATGATCCGATGTCATCATTTCTTATGGCTGAGTAGTATTCCATAGTATATATGTACCAAAGCTTTTTAATCCACTCGTCCTCTGACGGACACTTGGGCTGTTTCCAGATCTTCGCTATTGTGAACAATGCTGCCACGAACATGAGGGCGCATTTCTTCTTTTCGAACAGTGTTATGGTGTTCTTAGGGTATATTGGATTGGAAGTTTCTTAAAGACAAATTCTCTTCATTTCCTTGGTGGGGTCTCATGCAGAGTTGACTCCAATAATATTCGCTGAACTGAATGGAGATTTTTGGAAAGGGAGGAAGGCAGGGTTGGGAAGAGAGGGATGAGAAGAGAGGCAGGGGAAGAGGAGGAGAGCACAGAGGAAGGAAGAGGGGAGAGAGACTGCAGCCTTCGCAGAGGCATAATTACCCAATGCATCCAGTTCTGCCCTGGGAGTCTATCCTGGGACTCTGCCCTGGGGCTCCTCTCCCAGCAGTGTTTCTTGTTTTCTTTTTTTTTATTATTATTCATTTTAGAGAGGAGACACAGAGTGAGAGGGGGGGGGAGAGAGAGAGAGAAAGGGGGGAGGAGCTGGAAGCATCAACTCCCATATGTGCCTTGACCAGACCAGTGCAGGGTTTTGAACTGGCGACCTCAGTGTTCCCAGGTCGACGCTTTACCCACTGCGCCACCACAGGTCAGGCTCCCAGCAGTGTTTCTTGAACAGGTCGCATACTGTGGGCTAAAGGCTCCTGGAAGTGGAGCCCCAGCCTCCTCCCCAGACAAAAGGAACCTGCATGCACTGTTGGGGGAGGGGGTTGAACTACAGAGCTTTCCCATTGTCCTGGGTTTCCAAGATTTTAGTCTGTTACTCGAATTATTTTATTTGTCACTTAATTACTGTTTACTGAGCATGCTTGTAGCTAACATGTATTTGTTTACTGTGCATTTTGATTTTAGTAGCTTTCTCCCCCCACCTTTTCCTTCTTTATATCTGTATTGTTTATTCTATTAATGCATGGCTAGGTTAAGAAAAAAATTTTTTTAAATCAATACCCAGAAAAAAAAGCCCCTTGATATTTCTCCCTTCAGAGATAACCACTGTTGACGGTTTGTTGTATATCCTTTCAGACTTTTAAAAAAAGTGTTTATATAAATGTATATGAATGTGACCCAAATATACCTAAGAAGCCTGTAGGGCCAGTCTCTGGCCAGCAGTACATCCAAAATAACTCCAGTCGGCTCCGGAAACCTGAAATTCAGTGTGAATCTTGACCATAATGAGGTGATCCAGGGGCTTTTCACAGCTCTGAGAGTCAGCTTCAGACGTCCCTGCTTCTCCCCCCAGCCTCTCACTCACAGCAGCTGCTAAAATCCTCTTCTCGCTTCCTCCCACCCATCCTCCCACCCATCCTCCCACCCATCCTCCCAGCTTCGGGCTGTGCCCTCCTGAACTCTGCAGACATGGAGCCCTCATCCCCAAGTGCATCTCCCTCCCAGAAAAGCGTGGCTCTTCTGTGACTGCTGTTCTTCTATGAGTCAGCCCTCCTGGAATTTTTAAGAAAAAAGTTGCTACATATCTCAATTGGCATAAACAGGATCATGTTATACATGTTATTCAGTTAACCATTTTTCTTCTTTTTCACACCCTGCTGTCCTGGCTACCGTTCCATGCCAATGCATTCAAATCTATTTCTTTTTAGTCTAGGGTACGGCTCCACTGAACGCATGGCTCCTGATTTATTTAACCAGTCCCTTGCTCCTGGACATTCCAGTGCCTTCCATTTTTATTACCAAAAGCAAAGTGCCATGAACACTTCTATGACTTTGAGTTATTATGCCTTTTCTTTCTCTTCCACACACCCCAAGTTTTGTTGCTCTAGCAAAATGTCTGATAAAGTTCAGTTCGTTTGTTTTGTCCCACACAGGTTTCCAGTGTCTTCTTTCTGGTTCCTTTGGGAAACTATACCTTCACATCATGTGATCTTGGGTGGCTGCCATGTTGCCCACCCTCTGGCATGGTGGACAGCAGTCACATGACCAAGCTGACCAACCAGAGCACCCCTTCCTGCTGGCATGCTGATAATCCCATCAGTTTCCACTGTTGTGTCCACTGTCCCTGCCCTAACCCCAGGCTCACCATCTGTGTCCAGGCCACCGCCACAGCCTTCGCTCTGTGGTCTCTGCCTCCAGGGCTGTGCACCTCTCATCCATCCTTAATTGCAGCTCATCGGCCCTGACGCCGTCGTTCCTGTGTGTAAAGACACCCTCTTTGCTGTGAATGATGTCCTATCTCTTCAATCTGCCATGCAGAGCCCACAGGACCTGGCTCCTGCTGCCCTGTCTGTCCCTGGGGGCCCCCATTCTCTTCCACACGTGCCAAGTTTCTTGCAGCCGCATCACTTCCCAGGTTTGGAACAGGCCCTGCCTTTTCCACCTCCCATCCTTTCGACCATGCTCTTTACTCTACAGCAGTCTCACCCCCAAACGGGGCCCAACTCCTACCTCAGCTGTAAGCTTCTGGCCCCCTATCACCCCAGCAGCAACAGGAAACAATCAATTTCACCTTTCTTAGGCATCTATAATCATACTGATGACCTCATAATTTTTGTATTCCTTAGGAATCAGTCATCACTGAGGAAGCAGAAACCCACTCAACCAGCTCAAGTAAGGGAGGGCAGTACCTCCTGTAAAGACATGAAGATTTCACAGGAACCAAACTCAGACCTCATGGAAATTGAAACAGAGACCTGGGAAGCCATCAGGGGTTGAAAGTGACTCCATCTCTTAGTGCAGTGATGGGCAATCTTTTGAGCTTGGTGTGTCAGAATTCGCAAAAAAAACGAGCATAACTCGGCTGGTGTGTCACTTCGAGAAAAACAGCCTAACCAGAAGTCCCAGAACTAGACGCTCTGTGCCGGAGTTCTGTTGTTTTGGCCTACAGACCTCCAGCACAGAGTGTCTACCCTACAGCAAATGTTTTATCCTCGGCTACTGCACCTGGCCGTGCAGGAGCCGAGGATGAAACGTCCTTCTCGGCATGCGGCCCCATACTTCTCTGGTATGTGGCTGCATGTGGCCGCGTGTCATTAAAAATGGCTACACGTGTCAGTGCTGACATGCGTGTCATAGGTTCGCCATCACAGTCTTAGTAGTCTACCTGCCTTTCTGCTTCTATCCTCTCATTATTTAAATGTGTGTAATAGCAGCTCATAGACAGTCCTGCCCCTCCCTATGACTTCACTGGAAACTCTTTCCTATTTGAATCTCCTCAGTCCCCACCCAGAGTATAACCCAGGGCCTGGCACATTGTAAGCAGGAAAAAGCAAGCTAGCAACATTTTAGCACTTATATGTGGATTTGTGTTTTCATTTTGTTCTTGTTTAAACTACCAGCACCCCCCAAGAATAAGTACTATTATTTCCCATTTAATAGATGAAGAAACCGAGTCAGTATTTTGCCCAAGCCGACCGAGCTAGCAACTGAGAGACTGGGGCGTGCATCCAGGCTTGTTTGAATGACTACATAAACTTATTAATCAACAGAAGGGATCTTGAGCTCATCTGAGTAGACTCTGACCTCTCCATCAGAAGTATAAACACTGCTATGCCCCCTTTAGAGAGGCAGCCAGCTATTTTCATTTTAAACACCTCTAGGGTGACCTCACCTTTTATCCCTCTAATCATTTTATCTCCTCCCACAAATATCAGGCATTTCTTCCTAGTGTCCAAATATAATCTTATTATTTTTTGCTTGATTAAAATTTGTTTTTGCTTGTCAAGCTTCCTTAGACTTGGAAGCAACTCTTGATAGCCACCTGTTCTTCTTGCAACAACGATGTGAAGTAGGCATTTAAAATCTCCATTTAACTGACAACCATTTCAGGGCTTAAGAAGGTAAAGCAAGCTACCTTCTAAGGCTAGGTACGGTGGGTCCGGAACTTGAACCTAGGGTCTTGCACTCTAAATGACCATTCCAACTGGTCACTTCATACCTCCCATTCAGTGTAAGGCACAGTGGTCTGTCTGGGACCATAGAAGAAATAGACTGGATTGTTTCCAAAGCGAAGAATAACGGGAAATAGCAGTGAGGTTGAGAGGTGGGTGGATGAGAGGGAAATAACTATCTTTTAGGTTCAGGGTATAGTGTGTGAGGGTAGGGAAAGGTGGGGACACAGGTCAGCCCAGAGACGGGGAGAAGAATAAAGAACAAACAGTAATAAAGCTCCAATCTCCTTACCATAACTTACAAACTGGGTGGCCATATAGCGATGCTGGAACAACGAGTTTAAACCAAGTCTGTCCCAGGCAAACTGATACATAAGGTCACTCTGCCTAAAAGACTTCATGAGCTGCCTACTTCCTCCCTCTCTGAACTTTTCCCCACCCACTTTCTCTCTCATTTACTCTGTCGCAGCCACAGTGGCCTTCTTGCTCCTCTGTGAAACTCCCAAAGGGTTGCTACTTCAGGACCTTTGCACGTCCCTCTGTCTGGAATACTCTTTCCCCATATCTTCACATGGCTGCTCCCCTTGTCATTCAGGTCTCAGCTCACATATGAAGTCTCACGAGAGGCTTTCCTGACCATTTGATATAAGTTAGTCCCACCTCTAGTCACTCTCTGTCTGGTTATCTATTATAGTGTAATAAACACACCCAAAATCTAGTAGCTTAAAATAACAATTACCATTTTATTATTTGTTATGGTTTCTTTGGGTCAGGACTTGGGAAGGGCTTGACCGGGCAGTCCAGCTCAGGATGGCACTACAGCAGCGGTACTGCGCCTGTGGCCCGAATAGAGGAGGACAGGAGAGCTGGGGGCTGGCTGGACAGTCTCTCTCTCTCTCTCTCTCTCTGGTTATACATCTGAGGGCCTCTCCATGTGGTCTCTTGGGAAAGGCTGGCTTGGGCTTCCTTACAACATAGTGGCCCCAGGACAGCTGGACTGCTCTCGTGACGCTCAGAGCTCCAGGGCAAAAGCTCTATCACACAAGATAGAAATGGCGTCATCTTTTACCACCAGCCTTGGAAGTCATAGGGCTCCCTTTCTACCACATTCTATTGGTTACAAGTGAGTCACAGCATTCCCAGAGTCAAGGAGAGAGCTTTTAAGACTCCAATTCTTCGTTGGGGTATGGCAAGGTTCTAGAAGGACACATGGCACCAGAGATATCGTGGTGGCCATATTTGGAAAATGTAACCTACCATGCCATCGTAGTACTTGTGAGGCTAACAGTACCTGAAATTGCCTTAAGTATGTAATTTTGACTTTCTTATTATCTATCCTTCCTTCCACACTCCCATTTAATGAGAAATAAGATCCATGGGGAAAGGGCCGTTTCTGTCTGGTTCACCTCTGTCTTCCTAGTGCCCAACTTACAGAAGGCACATAAAAATTTCATTGGCACAATGAATGAAATGCTAGAAAGTAGATGAGAACCCTGAGATGGGCTCTCAGGGCGCCTGCAGCTCTAGTTTTTGAGCAGCTACTCACTAAAGATCATTAGAAACTGTGACATATATTTTTAGAATTGTTTTGGGGATGGAGACCCTGGTTTCATTAGTCTGAATGTCCCAGACCCCGGGCTCCACTGTCTCTCAGTGGCCCCAGTGGACCCTGGTACCAGCGCACACATTGCAAGAATTCCTCTTCACTTTTGAGGTCCCCAGAGGGACTAAGCCTCCCTAAGCATCTGCCTCCAGCTTTGGCTTGGCTTGCAGACACTTCTTGTCAGTGAAAGATATATGTCATTTTCTCAGGAGTCTTGATTCGGGGGAAATGCCTGTCTACTCTGGGCTCCTAGACCTCCTGTGAAATAATTCCTACTGGTCTTTTGGGTCTAAAAGAAAATTCTACTAAAATTTCTCTGCAAAGCCTGTCTCTGAACCGTACCCTGAACTCATTATTAATGGGTGTATTAGGGTTCGCCAGAGAAACGGAACCAACAGGGTATGTGTGTGCCTGTAGGTAGATATATTCAGAGAGTTTTATTTAAGACATCGGCTCATAAGTGTGGAGGCCTGGCAAGTCCAAAATCTGCAGGAGAGGCCACCAGACTAGAGAGCTGGAGCAGTGCAAATCTAGTGCTGTCTGCTGGCAGAGTATCTTCTTGCTCAGGGGAGGTCAGTCTTTGAATTGTTAAGGCCTTCAGCCGGTTAGATTAGGTCCACTTACCTTACAAAGGGAAGTCTGCTGTATTCAAAGTCCACAGACTTAAATGATAATTTCATAAAAAACAAACAGCAACAGCAAATAAAAACTTTCCTAGAAATATCCAGAATAATCTTTGACTCTCTGGGGAAATTAATCATTGCTATGAGACAACGCAGAGCATAGAACTGAAAATGAAAGACCCAACCTTTGTGAAATTCATAATCTAACAGGGAGGCAAGTAACCATCTTCATGGTTCTTAACTGTGCATTCTAGTGCTTGAGCATGCAGATTCAGAGTCATGTCCTGAGGAGTTCTGATTAGGAGGCAGGTGGTCCACAGGCCCCTCTTTATCCTGACACTAACCTAACCTGGCTATGCTGAAGCAGGGGTAAGAGAGAGGTGTGTGGTTCGCTGTGAAGGGGAGAGAAGGCTCCTCTGAATGGCTGGTCCTAGTCTGGCCCAGGGATGTCAACAGTGTGAAGGTGCGTGGGGAAGGATGTCCCAGGCAGAGGGAACGGAGGAATGAAGGCATGAGTGAAGGAGAGGGCAGGGGAGGAGGTGGCAGGCAAGGTGGCTTGAGGATGAGGTAGGGGCCCCCCAAGGAGGTGCGGTTGGGTGGTTAAAGCTATGGATTTTGTAGCCAGGCAAACTTAGAGCTGAACACGGATTTAGATACTTAGAAGCGCCATGACTTTGGGCAAAGTCACATAACCTCCCTGAGACCTGGGCCCCACATCTGGGGGAAAGAGGGTGGTGGTGGTGGTGGTGGTGGTGGTGGTGGTGGGATAATTGTAATATATTAGTTTCCTATTGCTGCTGTAACAAATTACCACAAACACAGTGGCTTAAAACAGCAGGAATATATTATGTTGCAGTTTGGAAGTCCACATGGGTCTCATGAGGCTAAAATTAAGGTGTTGGCTGAGCTGTGTTCCTTTGGCAGGATCCAGGAGAATTCTTTCCTGACTCTGTTAGCTGCCCACATTTCTTGGCTCATAGCGGCATCACTCCAACCTTGGCTTCCATCCCTCCATCTCCTTCTCTGACACTGGCCCTCCTGCCTATTTCTTCTAACCCTTGAGGCTACTTTACACTGGGCCCACCCAGACAATGATAATCTTTTCATGTCATGGAAGGTAACATGTTCACAAGTTTTGGAGATGAAGATGTGGACCTCTTTAGGGAGAGTATTATTGTGCCTACCATATTTATCTACTTCACAATATAAACATTAAATGTCTGGCACATGGTACTTGCTAGGTCTGACAGATGTTACTATTCTTATAAAAAGTCCCAGATCCACAACAAGAAGCTTGGGATTGACCCTGAAAGGAATGGGAATAAATGGAGACTCACTTCCTTAGTAACTCCCCAGATTGTGTGCCCATGAATAACAATGGCAACCCTTGTTTGGCTAGGATGGAAAGCAGGGAGGAGAAAGAGAAAAAAATTTGGAGAAAACTGAGCAAGAGAAAGAGCAAACACCATTCTTTTTTACAATGAGGCTTGGTCCCTTTAAGAACAATTTGCCATCTCTTCCCGAGGTGCCCAGCCACACGGAAGAGGGAGTCCTAGACTGAGAACGTGTTTGCACAGTTACTTCCTGAAGTTGTCTTTCTGTGACTGACGCAGAATCTGACCATCCTCAGACCTTCTCTGGTTCCCCAACACTGGTTTGGTTCTCAGTTTGACCAAATTTCTAGTCTTCCTTTTTTACTGGGAAGAATCTTAGAATCCTTGCTGCGTAGCGCCCTCCTATCTGCCCAGACATCAACAAGTTTGGTTTCCCCCAGCCACACAGACAGCTCTGACCAAGGACACTGTTTCCAAGAGTTGGCCTCGTACAGGCTTTGCTCCTGCCGCCAACGCCCCCCCCCCCCAGATCAACATCCAGTGTTACAATCATGTACTTGGGGTGAACTCTCTGCTCAAGATCACCAGCGACCTTCACAGGAACAGATCTTAACCCAGGAGAGCCATGGATCCTGGAGGACCAGCAGCTCCCTCTGAAATCACAGACAGGATTTGAGAGTGAAGAGATGTGTACCTCTCTACGTCATCGTTTTTATCAGGTTGTAAAATGGATCTGGGAACCCCCACCTATTTACAACCACAGAGAGACATGTCATCAATTAAATCCTTGACCCTCGTGGATTTTGCTTTTTTGATGCATCTCCAAAAGGTCCGGACAGTCCCGTGACCTGAGGGTGTCAAGCTGAACCAACTGCCGCTCTGTCTTATTGGGAGCGGCTCCTGCCTGCTCTGGTTTTTGATGAATCTAATTGCTGAGCAGACCCAGAGTTTTCTCTTTTCTGCTGAGCTCTGCCACTCAGACCTGCTCTCATTATGTGGGGGCTTATCCACAGAGGCCCCAGGAGAGACGGATGACCCGATTCCACTCCAGATGCACACTGTCCCGCTGGTCATGCCCTCTATTAGAGCATGGCTGGGAAGACCCCTCGGCCCTTCTCCAGGAATTTGAAAGGATCAGAATGAAGGCTAAAGCTTAGATTTTTGAGCAGAGGTAATTTTGGAAGGTGGAATTCTAGCTTAAGGAACCCTCCAGAGAATTTTCCTTATGCAAAGTTAACAAGACATTGTGATAATTTCTCTGTCTCTGGCCTCATTCCAAGTTGGATTTTAAACACAGATTATAAAGCAAACACCATCCCCCACAAGTATTAAAGGAGGGGGAAATAACAGAACGGGGGGTTGCAAGAATGGTCTCTATTGTGGGACCAAAAGCCGTCAATCACGCCAGCTGACAGGCGTCAGAGATTGACAGACAGGCCCTCGCTCCTGACTTCAGTTATCAAGGGGAATGGGAAAAGTGTCTGCAAGAACATGTTAAATTGCCAAAGTCATTACCAGTCACCAATTACCAAAGAAAAGATAACAAGGTGTATTTTAGAAAAATCGATGCAACAACATGCATTTCAATACAGTGAGTTTTTTAAAACTTTTGAAAACAAAATGAACTATTTAGGGAATACACAATGGTTTTTAGTGAATACCAAACACGGGGCTTTGTAAAGTCATCAATATTCGCTGTACATTTGACTCTGCTTAAGGGGAGCAAAGATCAAGCAGTAAACTAATATACTTTTTTTTTTCTTTTGCCTGTAGTTTCAGCCAAAGGACAAAATAACGATTGGAGGGCCAGGTGAGTCTCCTGTAAACTCCTCTGAAAAAAGTCCCAGGGGTCATTGAGGGCACCTCCCGGAGCCCTGGGCCTGGACCTGGACAGGGCAGGTCAAGTAGGCAGTGGTGTGCTGACATGTGGGCACATGTCCCATTGGGACTTATCACACAACCCAGCAGAACTTCCTAATCACCTGCTTTGAGTCCTGCTTTGAGATGGTCCCTAAAAGTGAAAAGATGAAGGACACTGTTCCTGACCTATTGGGTCTCGCAGTCTGGTTGGGGGCAGGCGCATGGCCCCAGTGAATTACAGGACAAAGCAGACTGATAAGAGTTACCAAGCTGAGTATGAATGAAACTCAACAAGGGAACAGGTAAAGGTGAGGCTCCTGCAACCTAGATAAATAAAAGAAGGCTTCAGGGAGAAGAGAGGATTTGAGCTGATTCTTGAAGAATGAAGACTTTTTAAAATTGGAAATGCAAATACCTGAAGGGAGGAGGGTGCAGCAAGATGTAGGCATTTGGCCATTTTGTAGGCAGGAGGAGCCACCGTATGCTCTTGAGCTGGGAAGTAGAATGACTAGCATGTGCTTAGGGGGACAGCTGTGGCAGCAGTGCAGTGACTGGATGAGAGGGTGGCACTTTACTGGACTGTTGGAGTACCTCCTGTAAGAGGGGCTGAGGTCCGAGTACGGATAAGGGTAGCAGGGAAGAGCCAATGAGCTGCCATCCTATTGCATGCATGAGCCCGAGAGGCCACTCCTTGGCTTCTGTCTCCAGGAAGTCTTCTCACCTCTCACGCCCTGCCCAGGGACCATATCCTCATGCTGCCTCTCTTCATCCACTGTTGGGATGTTGGGACATCTCCCTCCATCTCTGAGCTCCATGCAGTAGTGGGATTCAGCCCGTTCACACTGGTTCAGCAGAACTGATACCTAATTTTTTGTTGAGTTTAGCGAACAGGTTGTTAGAATGGCACTTGTAGTCAGGGTTCTTTCTAAGGCGGTTGCCTGGGCAGCCGCCCAGTGTGAAAATCACAAATTTATATTTCTTACTCTTTTTTAATATTCACCAGTACAACAGCATATTCTAAGCACCCCTAGTCATATTCATTCCACAGGTGAAAAAAATTGAAAGTGAGGATGCCAGTCAAGAAATAATATGGAGCCTGACCAGACAGTGGTGCAATGGATAAAGTGTCGGACTGGGATGCAGAAGATCCAGGTGTGAAACCCTGAGGTTGCCGGCTTGAACATGGGCTCATCTGGCTTGAGTGCAGGGTTGCTGG
This sequence comes from Rhynchonycteris naso, assembly GCA_037038555.1. Classification (NCBI taxonomy): domain Eukaryota; kingdom Metazoa; phylum Chordata; class Mammalia; order Chiroptera; family Emballonuridae; genus Rhynchonycteris; species Rhynchonycteris naso. The sequence goes on along the minus strand of CM072997.1, from coordinate 208,612,378 downwards.
CTTGAGCGTGGGATCATGGACATGACCCCATGGTTGCTGGTTTGAACCCAAAAGTTGTTGGCTTGAAGCCCAAGGTCACTGGCTTGAGCAAGGGCTCGCTCGCTCTGCTGTAGCCGCCCCCCTGCCCCGGTCAAGGCACATGTGAGAAAGCAATCAATGAACAACTAAGGTACCACAACAAAGAATTGATGCTTCTCATCTCTCTCCTTTCCTCTCTGTCTGTCCCTATCTGTCCCCCTCTCTGTCCCTCTCTCTGTCTTTCTCTCTGTCTCTGTCATACACATACACACACACATACAACAGTTTTACTGTTTTTTGTCATGTATTATTTAATATTTTTTTCATTAACATTTTACAATTCTTTCTTATAACATAATCTAGTTTTGTGTACCTCTTTTATTGTTCTTATTTAAGTATTAAATGAATGAAATAATAAACTACCTTTTGGTAAATTGTTTTTTTATACTTAAAATGGTCATTAGGGCAGAAAACCAGTTGTTAAATTATTTGAACCCCAGCACTGGTAAAAGGGGTGCCATCTGCAGTGACTGCGTGACAGGGGTTGTCCCTGAAAGAACAGAATGTGGGGTCACTGTAATGAGGACTTGAGTGACTGCCGCTCTGTTCCTTCCAGGTCCTCTTTCTTTCTTTCTTTGTTGGAGTAGCTATGCTCAGGACCTGAGCATTCTCTCTTCCTTCAAGTGGTCAAATTAAAAGACAAGTAAATTCTTGTGGAAGAGACTGAGGTGCCCAGTAGGCCAGTGATTGGGTGAAGAGAGATATATTGGGAGCCTCAGCTGACCACCGACCTAGCCATTTATCCGCCTTCGGAAGGCTCTGTCTCTCTGACTCTAGTGTCTTCTTCACAATCAGTTCTGATACTCAGAGCAGGGTGTTACTCCCAGTCCCCCAAACCCAATCTCTGCTCTAGGCTGGGGATTTTCAGAATTAGATAAAGGCTCTCATACAAGGGTGGGGACAGGGACTGAGGAGGACCCTAGAACACAAATAACTAAAGAAAAAGAAAGTTCTGGGCTGAATTTGTCTTCATGTTCATATCTGAGTATGAGCCTTTGTTGGTTTCTTTTGGGGAAGATATGAAAATTAACTACCAAAGCCCCACTGTATATTTTTAAAATAAATTTTGAGATAAATTACATGAAATAAATAAACCATCAATCAATATATAGAGCATTTCTATCTTCCCAAAAAGTGCTCTTTGGTTCCCCTCTCAGTCAATCCCCCCCAAGCCCCCCTCCTCCAGGCAAACACTGGGGAAATTTCCATCATTAGAGATTAATTTTGTGTTCTGGAACATCACACACAAGGATTCAAACAGCATGTTTTCCTTTGTGTCTGATTCATCCATATTGTAACATGTCCTGGTAACCCTTATTTTTATTGCTGAGTAGTATTCTATCGTGTGGACGTACCACAGTTCCAACCCACTCACCTGTTGATGGACATGTGGGTTGTTTCCAGTTTTAGGCTCTTTTGAATAAAGCCACTATGAATATTTGTCTACAAGTCTTTCTGTGGCCATGAATTTTTCTTGGGTAAATACCTTGGTATTGCTGTGTCATATAATAAGTGTACAGTTAAACCTAAAGGAAACTGTAAAACTCTTTTCTAAAGGTTTGTAAAATTTTACACCCTCCACCAGAAATAAGATTTCTCATAGCCCTACACACTCACTAACACTTGGCATCATCAGTCTTCTTTGTTTACTCCTTGTTGTGAGTATAAAGCAGTACTTCACTGAGGTTTTAATTTGTATTCCTTGGTTCCTAATGATGTTGATTATGTAATCTTTTTTCATAAAAATCTGATTAAAACTTTTCCCATTTAAAAATATGTATTCATGTTTTTATGTTATTATATTTAAATATATTACATAAATTCTCAGGCCTAGGAACTGGACTACATTATACCTACCACCAGCTCCTGGTTCTCCAGTTTGCTGTTGGCAGATTGTGGAACTTCTCAGCCTTAAACCAGTGTAAACCAACTGCTATAATAAATCTCTTCATATATCTCTCTATATATATCCTTTTGGTTCTCTTTCTCTGGTGAACCCTGATTGGTACCATATACAGTGTGTCCGTAAAGTCATGGTGCACTTTTGCATAGTGACTGGTCAAAAGTGCACCATGACTTTATGGACACACTGTATAAAATGAAGAACAAAGTATCATATTTTTTGCTCCATAAGATGCACTTTTTCCCCCTCTAAAAGTGGAGGGGAAAATGCCCGTGCATCCTATGGAGCAAAAAATACGGTATTTTATTAAATATTTTAACACACCATTTGGTTCAGAATATTTTTTTTCTTATTTTCCTCCCTAAAACCCTAGGTGTGTCTTATGGTCAGGTGTATCTTATGAAGTGAAATATACAGTACTTGTTGTGCTTTGTTTTAAAGTTTGAAGTTAAATATTTAGGCCTATCAACAATTTGAGTTAATTTTTTTTTGTATGGTGTGAGGTATGAGTCAACATTTATTTTCTCCCATAAGGGGGCTCAGTTGTTCCTTCGCCATTTATCGAAAGATTGTTCTTTTCTGCATTTAACCACCTTGGCATCTTTGTCAAAAACAACCAAACGTATATATGTAGACCTACTTCTTGACTCTCTTCTGTTCCACTGACTTATCCGTCTATCCTTATGTGAATACCACATTGTCTTGATTACTATAACTTTATAATAAGTCTTTAAATCAAGCCGTATGAGTCTTCTAACTTTAGAACACCACACTATATATCATATGCGATTGCTGGAAATAAATGTGCTTGAATTAAATGTATAATAAATTGTATACATTATCCTTTCCTAGTGTGGATTGTTCAATCACTCTCAGTCAATATGTCTGTGGTCTTCTGAGACTGCTGAGTTAAAGTACTCCTTTGGATTTTGTAATACATAAAGATCTGGACTATGAAGTCCCCTGCTGGAGCATTCATAATTCCACTTGCATACCAGATAACCAGCCTTCTTTCCAGGACATTGCTTTTCAACAAGGTGGATTTCAGGTTGGGTTTGCTCCCCTTCACACTAGCACTCACAAAGACATGAACACATCTGTTGTCTGCTTTTCCAGCTGTGGTGTGGTGGAAAGAATGCAGAGCACCTCTCTCTGGAATTCACCGCAGTGCTGATTTTCACAAAGGACTTAAAAAGATATAAATCAATGAGTTGTTTTCAGGATTCCTGGGTGGGTCCGAACCCCCAGTAGATCTGCTGGTCCCCAGCCAAGAGCTGCCCTCAGATGGGATCTGCCAGCTACTTAGACATTGAATACACAGTAAATCTCCATCAGAACCTATGGCTGAGCCAGACATTACCTGGGGACACAGGCAGTATCACTGTATTCCAAAGAGACAGTTTCCCTGAACTGCATTTTGACTCTAACTCTCCCATTATCCTTGTTTCCATGTAGCAGGTGTTTGCAGCACAGCCTTCAACTTGGACTTCATTCTAGACTTGGTATCAGAAGATGTGGGTTCATGTTCTGTCCCTGACATCTACTACCAATAGAATGAACTTGGGCAAAGGATTTCACATTTTGGAGTCTAGCTCTTCCCCTAGGGACAAGAGCCTCTAACATCTTCCTCATAGGGCTCCCATCTGCAAATGGATGTGTTTTATCAATATAAACTATAGTATGTGCTCAGTGGAATGCAGGAACCCATGTACAGGATTATTATTACAATTATCTCTCCTTTTAGCCAAAATGTAGCTATAAAGGTATAAGGAAGATCAGTGGCTCCTATAGGAGAAAAGGTGTGTGTATTAGCTTTTCACGGCTGCTGTTTAAGTGACTTAAAGCAACAAAAATGTAATCTCCAACTTTTCTGGGGCCAGAAGTCTGGAGTCAGTTTCATTGGGCTGAGATCTCAGGCTTGGACAAGGCTGCACTTCCTCCAGAGGTTTTAGGAGGACATTTGTTTCTGCCCCTTCCAGTTCCTGCTGGCTGCTGGCCTTCCTTGTACTTGTGGCTTCATTACACCAATCTCTGCTTCCATCATCACATGGTTTCTCCTTGGTGACTACTGTCCTCCGCCTCTCTCTCATGGGATGTTTATGATGGCACTTAGGGTCTATCCAGTTAATCCAGCATAACCACCTCATCTCCAGATCCTTAATCACATTTGTAAAAGCTTGACTGTGCAGTTGACTTCACAGGTTCCAGAGATGAGGGTTTGGTTTCTCACGAAGCCATTGTGTAGCCCAGGGGTCGGGAACCCTTTTGGCTAAGAGAGCCATGAACGCCACATATTTTAAAATGTAATTCTGTGAGAGTCATACAATATGTTTAACACTAAATACAAGTAAATGTGTGCATTTTATGTAAAACCAACACTTTTAAAGTACAATAAGTCTCTGAATTCTTTTTAATAACGTTTTATGCTGTTGCTAACCAATGATGAATAAAGTACTTCTTACCATTAATGCGACTTCTTGTGCTGCATGGTTTTGTTGATGGCTTTGTAGTCTGGCTGATACGTGGTGAGGTTAAGCTTCATGCAGGCATTGACACTTCCATCCGTTAAACGTGATTGTAGGTTGGTCTTAACGTTTTTTAAAGGTGAGAAAGACTACTCACATGCATACATAGAACCAAACATTGTCAGTACAGCAATACTCACATGCTGTAGTGTTTGGTATGTGATGGGAAACGCGTTCCAAGTTTTGAAAATCAGCTGGTCTGCGGGTTGAAGTTTTTCCATTTCTCCCCACTTGTGTTTGCTCGCCAACTCTGCTTGCTGTTGTGCAAGTCTTTCCAAATCTTCATTCAGTGACTTGAACTTATTCACCCACATGTCTGAGGCCTTCAGGTCAGCAGCTTGTAGCTCAAAATCTCTGCCGGAGACACTGGGGATGTAACTCAGGTCGGCAGCTGTCCACTGCACACTCATGTGGATGGGTGATGAACTTAAAAAGACGAGTACGCTCACAAATTCTCCAAAGAATGCTTTAAATGACTGCAGGAGATTAGATGTGAAGTCCACTAGCTGCTGGAGATCAAGATGTTGAGCAGGGTCACTTGCTGTGCATGCATCTTTAAACTCTCTCAGTTTTTCAAAGTGTAGTAAATGACATGTTTCAATGTCTCGATAAAGAGTTCCAGCTTGTTTTCAAATGCAAACACTGCTTGTTGAAGGGATAAGACTGTATTTCCAACGCCTTGCATTTTCACATTGAGCTGGTTCAGATGTTCAGTCATGTCCACGAGATAGTAGAACTTCAGGAGCAACTCAGTGTTAGCTAACTCAGGATGCTCAATGTTTTTCATTTCAAGAAAAGTCTGGATTTCGTTCAAACAAGCTGCGAAATGGCTGAGCACCTTCCCTCTTGACAACCAATGCACATTGCTGTGCACAAGCAGACCAGGATAATTATTCCCAACTTCATCCAGCAGTGTTTTAAACTGGTGATCATTTAAAGCTCAGGCAACAATAAAGTTGACCACCCGAATGACCAGTGACATTAACCTCACCAAGCTGCTTGCCACACATCTGAGCACAAAGTGCCTCCTGATGTAGGATGCAGTGAAAACTTAGAATGGGTCTCTTTTCATGTTCACAAAGAAGCGCTACGAATCCTCTGTTTTTCCCCACCATGCACGGAGCACCATCAGTACACACTAAAATAAGTTTATCCATTGGTAGATCTTTTTTCTTTAGTGAACTCAGTGAAAGACTTGAATAAATCCTCCCCTCTTGTTGTCTCTTTCATAGGAAAACAGCAAGAATTTTCTCACGTAGTGTGTCACCAACAGCATACCTTGCAATCACGCTGAACTGGGATAAATGACTTACATCTGTTGACTCATCCAAAGTGAGAGAAAAGAATGGTGCTGCATTTATGTCCTTCACTTGTGTTGCCTCAATTTGATTTGCCATCATGATGGTACGATAGTGAACAGTTCTTGCCCATAGAGGCATGTCTTTTATTCATTTGATTACCTTATCTTTATCCTAAAAGTTGTCAAAAAGTTCATTGGCAACATCAAGCATGAATGTTTTGGCATACTCCCCATCTGTGAATGGCTTTCTGTTTCTCACAATTGCTAAAGCACCAGCAAAGCTAGCTGAATTCCAGTCACCTTGTTGGGTTCAAACATGGAGTTGCTGCTGACTAGCTTGCACTCTGCACAGCAGCTCTTGACATGCTTTCTTCCTGCTGTCCCGTGCTGGATATTTCAATGCAAATGTAGTATGGCATGTGTCAAAGTGCTGCTTTATATTTGACCATTTCATCGATGCAATTTTATCATTGCATATTAGACACACTGCAGAACATGCTCTCTCCACAAAGGCAAATTTCTCTGTCTATTCCTGCTGAAAAGTACAATACTCCTCATCTTTTTTCTTTTGGCCATCTTCTTTATCGGAAGGGTTTCTGCAATTAGCTAGCTGACTACTTGATTAAAAGGAGGAAAGTTTACCCCCTGACCTCACAACAATTCGTGTATGTTATGCATTATCCAATAAAAATTTGGTGTTGTCCCGGAGGACAGCTGTGATTGGCTCCAGCCACCGCAACCATGAACATGAGTGGTAAGAAATGAATGGATTGTAATACATGAGAATGATTTATATTTTAACGTTATTATTTTTTTTATTAAAGATTTATCTGTGAGCCAGATGCAGCCATCAAAAGAGCCACATTTGGCTCGTGAGCTATAGGTTCCTGACCCCTGTTGTAGTCTCTGCAGTGTGTGTGTGTGTTGGTGGGTGTGACATAGACCAGAAAACACACACCCTCTGTCACATTTATACAAATCACCCTCCAAGCAAAGCATCCTGTAATTTATTCATGAAAACTTGCTTAAAGTTTTCCCAGTAGAAAAACAGTCTTTTTACAGATTCATAGAACACAAGAGCTGCCATTCATTGCCTTTTATCATTCACTGACCAGGGTCAGCTAACTATGGCCCTTGGGTCAGTTTCAGTTCCTGCCAGTTACTTTGAATTATGTAGTTGTGATAGAGTCTGCATGGCCCTCAAAACCTAAAATATTTACTATCCGGTCCTTTACAGAAGAAGCAAGCTCACTGTTGACCTAGAGACCAATGTCTCCACCATACAGATGGGGAAACTGAGGCTCAGGAGGGAAGGTGACTTGTCCAAATTCTCATAGGACCTGGGGTCAGGTTCCAGACCTGCAAGTCCAGCGCTTTTGCTCAGCATGACCCTCTCCCAGAACTTCCTCAAGCACGTGGGTGGGCGGAGCCCAGCGCTTCAGAAGTCAAGTTCAAGCATATCTCAGCCTCTTTCTTATAAGGAAGACCTATTAGCAGGGGCCGCCCCAGCTTTCGGGGAGTTTCAAGCAGGTGCTAGATACCTTTCCAGTGAATATCCCCAACTTGGATACCGACAAATAACTGAATGGAAAACGGAGAATCAGTAATGTGAAGGTATTTAAGGCTCTTAAGCTAGCACTAGCATAGTGCTTCCTAGGCCTAGAGAACACTGGAAACATTGAGCTAAGGCAGCCAGAAGGTTCCCAGGGGCCTGACCTAGCCTTCCAACCTCTGCCCTGTGACCGATATGGGAGTTATCCCCTAACTGGCCACCTCCTAAGAAGCTGCAAGAGAACTCGAGAGCTTGTAGAGCAGCAGAGCTGTGAAGCCCACCAGTGACTCTCAGAGAAGTGGAGAGGGACTGTGGGGCCTTTAATGATGACTAATTTGCAGCTTATTAATGCGGCGGTAATTAAGAATATTCATTTTATTAAAAGCCGCTTATTGTAACAGGGCATGCTATTCTGGAGACTGGCATTGTGCTCACGTATCAATCGACATAGGTCTATTGTGGCTCTGTGGATGGCAGGTCGCTGCGTCACTAATTGTTAAGAGTTTAGGGTCTAATTTTAAACCCTTTTAATTCCATTTGAAATAATTGCTCTAATGAAATTCAAAGTACTCAGAGGCTGCTTCGGAAAAGGTGGATGGTGCCCCCCTCCTTCCCCCAGGGAGCCGGGCTTTGAGAGCTGCGGCGGAAGCGGTACTTGCCCTGGGGGTACGCTGGCTGCTCTCTTCCTGAAGAGGAAATCTGCCCCAGTGAAAGCTGAAGTCCAGCCAGCACCCAGCCCCTGTCCGCGGTGCTGACCGCCGCTGGGACTGGGCAACGGCCGACCTGGCTGGAAAGGGGCTGGATGTGAAGAACACTGTCTGGGATGAGTCATTTCTGTAAACCACACAGGGGCAAGATCTGCGGAGAGAAGTGGAAGCCCCCACCCAGAGGCAATGTCCTTAGCTGCCATGGTATCCTGGACTCACACAGGACACGCCTCAGAGCAGCAGAACCCAGGGATCATCTCCAATGCAACAAAACTCTTAACTGAGGGCTTCTTGCGTGCCAGGCACTCCACCAGGCATTTTACGTGCATTACCTCACCTAATCCTTACAGCCACCTTATGCGATGAATTGCATCATTTTTTTCCATTTACTGATGAAGCAACTAAGGCTAGGAGAAGATCAGTATCTTTTCAAAAGTCACGTAGGTTAAGTGACAGAGGCAGATTTGAATGGAGGCTTTTCCGTCTGTCTCCTCAGAGGTTGTCCATCAGTTTACATCCTGCAGAAGTGGGTCTGGAGCCAGCACCGAGTATGCTTGTTACTCTATTGCAGTGGCAGGGGATCAGGGTAAAGGCATATCAGAGAAAGGGAACAGCATGAGCAAAGGCTCAGAAGCTTGAAAGTCCACGGCATCTGGTGTCTATGACTTGGTCCCTATGATCCTTGTCTTCTGGTGTGCAGACGTTGAGTGTGGTTGAAGCCTGTGACTTCTTTTTAACCAATGAATGAATGGCAAAGGTGATGGAGTGTCGCTCCCATTATTACATTAGTAAGATACTCATCTTGCTAGCAGTCTTACACTCTCTTCCTCTGGCATTGAAGAAGCAAGCATCCCTGTTATGAACTGGCTGTGGAGGAACCTACATGGCAAAGAGCTGCCGGTGGCTTGCTGGAGCAGAAGGCCTCATTCCCGCAGCTGCAAGGACTGGTCTGTCAGCAACTTTAGAAAGCCTCAAAGGGAACTTTTCCTCAGTCAGACTTCAATATGACAATGCTGCCCAACCAATATCTTGGTTGCAACCTGGCAAGATCTTGACGTGAAACACCCAGCTAAGCCACGCCTGGATTCTGATCCATGGACCCTGGGAGAGATAATACGTGTATGTTGTTTTAAGCTGCTCAATTTGTGGTAATTTGCTACTCAACAATAGGAGTGAATGCAACATCGAATAAGAATGGCAGGAAAAGCAGGGTGGCTAGGATAGCTTTCAATCTTGTTGCTCATATGACACATCATTCATCAGAAACAGTGACCCTGATGGCAGTGCAGAAAGTTAGGTCTCAAAGGGAGATGGGACCATTAGCAAGAGAACTATTTAGATCATGTTAAGATCTGTGGGCTTCCCCTGGTAGCATATAAGTGGAGTGGAGTTTTAGGCTGGGGTGGCATGGTCAGATCTGTGTCAGAGAAAGGTCATTCTGGTGGGCAGAGCTTAGGATAGGCTGGAGGCAGGGAGCCCCATCAGGCTATTGCTGCAGTTCAGGCAAGAGATGACAAGAGCTTGAACCAAGGCAGAAGTAGTGAAGATAGAGGGGAAGGTCATTTGGGTCTTGGAGGTGGGAAAAACATGCAGTAAAATAGTATTTCTTCAACTCTTAAAGATCTTCAGGAAAGGAACTAGTTTAGCTCACACAATCCTTGTTTCTAGTAGTTTAAGTGGCTTTATTAACTTGGTTTCAGCATCACTTTATCAGTGATACTGCTATAAAGAGGTTCTGTGTTTTGGGGTATCCTTCTTACCTCGGACACATTGCATCACAGTCTCAATTTCTTGGGGCAGCTGTGACTGCTTTTATTTTACAGAGTCTCAGAGAATGACTACAGTGAAATCACTCCCATGGGGGCCTTTCTGGTCAAGTGCTACTTATCATGTCCTCTGCCACCACCTAAACAACTTAGCATCTCTCCTATTATGCAGAGAACTTACTTGGACCTTAATAAGATCTTGCAGAATAAATGGTAAGTGCAAAGACAGAAATCTTGACCCTTCACCACCCTATCCATTTTTTGAACATTATTGACACTAGGCACGGGGAGTACCAGAGTTAAATAAGAAACAGCCTTTCCCTTAAGGCATTCACAATCTATTGATAAAGAAAACTGTGTAAAGCAAAAATTGCAGCAAAAGATTTCTATATGAAGGCACACACTTAGTAGTCTGGGATTCCCAAAGAAAAGAATGATACAACACTCCAGTTGAGGGATTTTTCAAGCAGAGGGCAGATGTACAGGGGCATGAAAAGACACAGTAGTATCTGTAGAAATGAATGCAGCACAAGATTCAAGGGAGAAGGGAAGGAGAGTTAGGCAGCCTGAGGTTGGATAAGACAGCAGGGTTCAGATCATATATGACCTCATGGATTTAAGAAGCTAGGACTATATTTTGTGGGCAGAAGGACCAGCTAAAGGAGAGCAAACAGAAATGGGACATGGACGGAGTTTCATTCTGGAAAGTTGACACTTATGCATTGTGTTCTTATCTTACAAACGGGGAGCTCCTTTGGGTTCTCCCCATTTCAGTGACTGAGCCAGAAGTCTGCAAGTAACCCAAGACACCTTCTTCCTCCAGTCATCAAAGTCCATCTGTATTAACATCTCAATATCCCTCAATATGTGTCAGTTCTCTCCAACTCCACTGCCACCGCTATATTCCAAGTGCCATCATCTCTCACCTGTCTACTAGAGAGTTCCCTGACTGGTCTTCCAGGATTCACTCTGGACTTCATCATATCTATTCTCCATAACCAGGTCATCCTTCTTTTTTAACGGTCAGATCTACTGACAGTGAACTGCACAGATGCTGATGCTATAATTTGATGAGTTTTGACAAATGTGACCACCACCCCAATCAAGATATAGGACACACTCAAAAGTCTCCACATTTTTTCTTATCTGGTAAATCCTTACCCACGATAAGGCCACCACTGATTTCTACAATGAGAGATTAATTTTTATCAGCATTCTTCTGATACACAACATGTGTTAAAGACTCATTCATGCCGTAATATGTGTCAATAGTTCAATCCTGTTTATTGTTGGGTAGTATTCAATTGTGCGACTGTACCAAAATTTATTTATTAGTTTATCTGGTAATAGATATGTGGGTGGTCTCCAGTTTGGGGGTATTGTAAATAATTCTGGTAAGGACATTTATGTACGGGTCTTTCAGAATATCTGTTTTCATTTCTCTAGGGTAACTACCTCAGAGTGTATCTGGATCATACGGTTGGTGATATTTAGCTATGACCAGGCAGTTCTCCATTTGACACTCTTCCTCATAATTCCAATGTCTCCTCCTCCTTGTCAACAATGAGTATTTTCTATCCTTTTAATTCTAGCCATTTACTGGGTGTAAACTGGAATCACATTGTAGCTGTAACACATTTTCCTAATGAATAATAATATTGAGTAACTTTTCATGTGTTTATACTCATTCGTAAATGTTGTCTTATGAGATCTATGTTCAAGCATTTTGCCCATTTTCATTGAGTTGTTTGTCTTTTTATTATTGACTTCTAGGACTTTATTATATAGCTAGACAGACAAGTGCAGTAAGAGTGCTTTTCTTCCAGTCTGTGGCTTATTTTACATTTTAATAATGACAGAGCAGTTTTGAAATTTCAATGAAGTCTGATTTATCAATTGTGTTATGATTAGTTCTTTTTATATGCTAAAAAATGTTTGCCTCCTTCAGTGTTACAAAGATACTTTCCTATGTTTTTTTTTTTTTAATATATATTTTATTATTATTAATTCTAATGGGGTGACATCAATAAATCAGGGTACATATGTACAATGAAAACATCTCCAGGTTATCTTATCATTCAATTGTGTTGCATACCCATCACCAAAAGTCAAATTGTCCTCTGTCACCTTCAATCTGGTTTTCCCTGCGTCCCTCCCCTCCTCCCTATCCCATTCTTCCCTCCCTCCCCCCATCCCATAACCACCACTCTCTTGTCCATGTCTCATACCCTCACTTTCATGTCCCACCTATGTATGTAATCGTGCTGTTCTCAGTTTTTCTTTTTTTCTGATTTACTTATTTCACTCCGTATAATGTTATCAAGGTCCATCCATTTTGTTATAAATGATCCGATGTCATCGTTTCTTATGGCTGAGTAGTATTCCATAGTATATATGTACCATAGCTTTTTAATCCACTCGTCTTCTGACGGACACTTGGGCTGGTTCCAGATCTTCGCTATTGTGAACAATGCTGCCACGAACATGGGGGCGCATTTCTTCTTTTCGAACAGTGCTATGGTGTTCTTAGGGTATATTCCTAAAAGTGGGATAGCTGGGTCAAAAGGCAGTTCGATTTTTAATTTTCTGAGGAATCTCCAAACTGTTTTCCACAGTGGCTGCACCAGTCTGCATTCCCACCAGCAGTGCAGAAGGGTTCCCTTTTCTCCACATCCTCGCCAGCACTTATTCTGTGTTGTTTTGCTGATAAGTGCCATTCTGACTGGTGTGAGGTGATATCTCATTGTGGTTTTAATTTGCATTTCTCTAATGATTAGTGATGTTGAACATTTTTTCATATGCCTATTGGCCATCTGTATGTCCTCTTTGGAGAAATTTCTATTCATTTCTTTTGCCCATTTTTTGATTGGGTTGTTTGTCTTCCTGGTGTTGCTTTTTATAAGTTCTTTATAAATTTTAGTTATTAACCCCTTATCAGATGTGCTGTCAAATATGTTCTCCCATTGTGTGGTTTGTCTTTTTATTCTGTTCCTATTGTCTTTAGCTGTGCAAAAACTTTTTAGTTTGATATAGTCCCATTTGTTTATCTTGCCTTTTATTTCAGTTGCCCATGAAGATAAATCGGCAAATATACCGCTGCTACAGATGTCGGAGAGCTTGCTGCCTATGTTTTCTTCTAAGATGTTTATGGTTTCACGGCTTACATTTAAGTCTTTTATCCATTTTGAGTTTGTTTTTGTGAATGGTGTAAGTTGATGGTCTAGTTTCATTTTTTTGCAGGTAGATGTCCAATTTTCCCAACACCATTTGTTAAAGAGGCTGTCTTTACTCCATTGTATGTTCTTTCCTCCTTTGTCAAATATCAGTTGTCCATAAAGCTGTGGGTTTATTTCTGGGTTCTCTGTTCTGTTCCATTGATCTATGTGCCTGTTCTTATGCCAGTACCAGGCTGTCTTGAGTATAATGGCCTTGTAGTAAACCTTGATATCAGGAAGAGTGATACCTCCTGCTTTATTTTTTCTTTTTAAGATTGCTGAGGCTATTCGTGTTCTTTTTTGGTTCCATATAAATTTTTGGAATATGTGTTCTATATCTTTGAAGTATGTCATTGGTATTTTAATTGGTATTGCATTGAATTTATAAATTGCTTTGGGTAATATAGACATTTTAATGATGTTTATTCTTCCTAGCCATGAGCACGGTATGTGCTTCCACTTGTTTGTATCTTCCTTGATTTCTTTTATCAATGTTCTATAATTTTCTGAGTACAAGTCCTTAACCTCCTTGGTTAAATTTACTCCTAGGTACTTAATTTTTTTGGCAGCAATAGTGAAGGGGATTGTTTCCTTAATTTCTTTTGCTGATATTTCATTGTTGGTGTATAGAAATGCCTCTGATTTCTGAGTATTAATTTTATATCCTGCCACCTTGCTGAATTCATTTATCAGGTCCAGTAGTTTTTTGACTGAGACTTTAGGGTTTTCAATATACAATATCATATCATCTGCAAATAATGACAGTTTTACTTCTTCTTTTCCAATTTGTATGCCTTTTATTTCTTCTTCTTGTCTGATTGCTGTAGCTAGGACTTCCAGAACTATGTTGAATAAGAGTGGTGAAAGTGGGCAACCCTGCCTGGTTCCTGATCTTAAGGGGATTGCTTGTAATCTTTGTCCATTTAGTATGATGTTTGCTGTCGGTTTATCATAGATGGCCTTTATCATGTTAAGGAATGATCCCTGTATTCCCACTTTACTGAGAGTTTTGAGCATGAATGGGTGCTGGATTTTATCAAATGCCTTTTCTGCATCTATTGAAATTATCATGTGATTTTTGTCCTTCCTTTTGTTTATGTGGTGAATCACATTGATTGATTTGCGAATATTGAACCAGCCTTGCCTCTCCAGGATAAATCCCACTTGATCGTGGTGTATGATTTTTTTTATATATTGCTGGATCCGGTTGGCTAATATTTTGTTGAGAATTTTTGCGTCTAAATTCATCAAGGATATAGGCCTATAATTTTCTTTCTTTGTGTTGTCTTTGCCCGGTTTTGGGATCAGAATTATGCTCGCCTCATAAAAGGAGTTTGGAATTCTTCCTTCCTCTTGAATTTTTTGAAATAGCTTCAGGAGAATAGGAGTTAGTTCTTCTTTGAATTTTTGATAGAATTCACTTGTGAAGCCATCAGGGCCAGGACTTTTCTTTTTTGGGAGTTTTTTGATAACTGTTTCGATCTCATTTGCTGTAATTGGTCTGTTTAGGTGTTCTGATTCTTCCAGATTGATTTTTGGAAGGTTATATGATTCAAGGAATTTGTCCATTTCACCAAGATTGTCTAATTTTTTGGCATATAGTTCTTCATAGTATTTTCTTACAATGCTTTGTATTTCTGTTGTGTCAGTTGTTATTTCTCCACTGTCCTTTCTAATTTTATTTATTTGAGTCCTCTCTCTTTTTTTCTTGATGAGTCTAGTTAAAGGTTCATCAATCTTGTTTACCTTTTCAAAGAACCAGCTTCTTGTTTCATTGATCCTCTGTATTGTTTCCTTAGCCTCTATGTCATTTATTTCTGCTCTGACCTTTATTATTTCCTTTCTTCTACTTGTCTTGGGTTTTATTTGTTGTTGTTTTTCTAGTTCTTTTAGATGCAGGGTCAAGTTGCTTATTTGAGCTTTTTCTAGCTTCTTATGATATGCCTGTAGTGCAATAAACTTCCCTCTCAGGACTGCTTTTGCTGTGTCCCATAAATTTTGAGTTGATGTATGCTCATTATCATTTGTTTCTAGAAACTTTTTTATTTCTTCTTTGATCTCATTGTTAATCCATTCATTATTTAATAACAAGCTATTTAGTTTCCAGGTGTTTGAGTATTTTTCAGTTTTTCTTTTGTGGTTAATTTCTAGTTTCATGGCATTGTGATCAGAGAAAATGCTTGATATGATTTCAATCTTCTTAAATTTATTGAGACCATTTTTGTGTCCTAACATGTGGTCTATCCTAGAAAACGTACCATGAGCGCTTGAAAAGAATGTATATTCTACTGCTTTAGGGTGAAAAGTTCTGAAGATATCTATTAAATCAAGTTGATCTAGTGTCTCCTTTAAGTCTGCTGTTTCTTTATTAATTTTCTTTCTTGAGGATCTATCCAGTGTTGTTAGAGGGGTATTGAAATCCCCTACTATGATAGTATTGCTGTTAATCTCGCCCTTTATATCCATCAAAGTCTGCTTTATGTATGTCGGGGCTCCTATATTTGGTGCATAGATATTTACAATAGTTATATCTTCCTGTTGAATTGTTCCCTTTATCATTATGTAGTGTCCTCTTTTATCTCTTACTACAGCCTTTGTTTTAAAGTCCATTTTGTCTGATATAAGTATTGCTACCCCTGCTTTTTTTTCATTTCCATTTGCATGAAATATTTTTTTCCATCCTTTTACCTTCAGTCTATGAATATCTTTTATTTTAAGGTGTGTCTCTTGTAGACAGCATATGTATGGGTCCTGTTTCTTTATCCATGCAGCTACCCTATGTCTTTTGATTGGATCATTTAATCCATTTACATTTAAGGTTATTATTGATATGTAGTTGTTTATTGCCATTTTATTCTTTAAAGCTGTATTCTTCTTTTGCTCTATTCTTTCCTCCCTTTAAACTGTTCACAAGAGGCCCCTTAGTATCTCTTGCAGAATTGGTTTGGTTTTTATGAATTCCTTGAGGCTTTCTTTTTCTGGGAAGCTCTTTATTTCTCCTTCAATTTTAAACGTTAGCCTTGCTGGATAAAGTAGTCTTGGTTGTAGGTTCTTGTTCTGCATTACTTTGATTATTTCTTGCCATTCCCTTCTGGCCTCAAGTGTTTCTGTTGAGAAGTCCGATGTCATCCTTATGGGGGCTCCTTTGTAGGTGATAGTCTTTTTTTCTCTAGCAGCTTTTAAAATTTTTTCTTTATCCATTAGCTTTGGTATTTTAACTATGATGTGTCTTGGTGTAGATTTTTTTGGGTTTCTCCTTAATGGAGTTCTGTGTGCTTCTTGAATGTGTGGAGTGTTTCCCAGCCTTAATTTAGGAAAGTTTTCTGCTATAATTTGATTGAACAAAGTTTCCATTTCCTGTCCTCTCTCCTCTTCTTCAGGCACCCCTATGATGCGAATGTTGTTTCTCTTCATGTTGTCACAAAGCTCCCTTAGAGTTTCCTCACATTTTTTAAGTCTCTTTTCCTTTTTCTTCTCTGCTTCTGTGCCTTTGTTTATTGTGTCCTCTAACTCGCTTATTCGATCCTCAGCGTCATCCATCCTGCTTTTAATTCCTTCCATTGTGGTCTTCAGTTCTGATACTGTATTTGTCATTTCTGTCTGATTCTTTTTTATTATTTCAATTTCATTTTTTATACTTGTTATCTCTTTATTTAGGTGTTCATAATGACTATCCATTGTTGCTCTAATTTCTTTGAACATCCTAACTATCATTATTCTAAATTCTGCTTCTGGTAATTTGGTTATATCTGGTTCATTCAGGTCCTTCTCTGGGGATTTCTCTTGATTCATTTGGTTTGCAATCCTCTGCCTACCCATTTTTTCTGTGTATAAGCAAGTTGTGGCCACTGGAGTCCAGTATGTGTTGCCTTTGTGTTCTCTAGGTGTGGTCTATCTGCAGGCCCCCCACCCCCTCTGCCGGTGCCTAGGGTGGTTGGGTATGAGCGTTGCCAGCGCCGGCCCACTGTGGCTTTTGCTATGATTTCTGCCTCTCCTCCGTGGGAGGGGCTGTCACTGAAGCCACAAGATTAGCACCAAGGGTAGAGGCGAGCACCTTTCCTCAGCTGCGGACCCAGCCTATTTCCGGACTTCCGCCCAGAACCAGCAGTCGGAGCCTGCTCGCTACAGTTCCGCGGGTTAGGCGGGGCTTTTGACGTGCTCTCAGCTGTAAGCTTTTGCCCGTCAGGAGCTTTAGCCCCGCCCTCGAGGCCAGGGCCCTTTGCGCAGGGTCGGAAACCAAGATTTATTGGGGCGGGCGTGTTTGCTGGCTTCCGCCGAGCTGCGTACTTCCGCTCGTCCCGGACTCTACCCCGCCCCCGCGTTCGGAGCCCGCTCGTGCACGTATTAACGCTATCCGGGGTTTCTCCGGCCGGATGGGGATAGCAGCCGTGGGCTCAGCTGCGAGCCTCCGCCTGTCTCGGGGTCCACCCCGTTCCCGCGCTCGGAGCCCGCTCGCGCACGTATACTGGCCAACCGTGGTTTCTCCGGCGGATGGCGGGGGGGGGGGGGGGGCGGGGGGCGGGGGGGGGGGCGGACTGGTATCGTCAGCTCAGCCACGAGCCCCTGCCCGTCCCTGGTCCTAGCCCGGTCCCCGCGGTCAGGGCCGGCTTGCGCAGGGCCTGCCTGTTCCTGGCCTCCCGCTTTGTCCCCGTAAGTGGGATTAAAGGCGGGCCCGCAGCTTCCGGACCGCTCTCGCGTTTACCCTCCGACCCTCTGGGCTAGACCGATCTCCCACCGGCTTGGCCTCTGCCCACGCCGACAGAACCGCCTTTCAGCGTCCTGCCGCCCCAAAACCTTAAGCAGCCCTCATCAGAGTAGGAAGGGACCTAATACTCCACACTGTAGGCCTGGGAGCTCCCTCACTTGTTTCACAGCTCAATACTGTCCAAACGCCTCTTTTTGGCTCTGGGACTGCAGGCTGGGGCTTGGTTCCTGGGACCCAGGTCCCTCCCTCTCCGCCAAAATCTCCTCCCGCCCCGCGGGTCTCTCCGGGCTGCCGTTTGCTCCGGGGAGCTGGGCAGCCCTCTTCGCGTTTTCGCTATTCCTACCAGTCTCGATGTGGCTTCTTCTGTGTTCCTTGGTTGAAGAGTCCACTTAGTTTTGTTCAAAGTTGGTTTATCCAGGTGATGGTTCTTAAAATTGAGTTATAATCCACTTTGGTTCTGGGAGTTGGAAGTTGGTACGTCCGCCTACTCCGTCGCCATCTTGCTGCCCCCTCCTATGTTTTTTTCTAAATATTTTAGCTATTACATTTAAGTCTATCATCTATTCAAATTAATTTTTGTATATGGTGTGAGGTAGGAGTTAAAGTTCATTTTTTAAAAAAATATGTTTTTTTTCATTTTTTGCAGCACCATTTTTTGAGAAAACTTTCATTTTCACATTGAATTGCCCTGGGGCTTTTGTTAAAATTCAAATGACTGCATATATATGGATTTATTCTTGGACTCTATTTTGTTCTATTGACCTAATTGTCTATTCTATCTCTACACTGCACTATCTCAATAAGTCTTGAAGTCAGGTAAAATTCTCCAACTATGTTCTTTATTTCAAGATTATTTTGGCTATTCTAGATCTTTTGCATATATATATTAGAATCAACTTGGCAATTTCATTTTTTTAATGGTCTATTGAATTTATGATTAAGATTACATTGTATCTACAGGGGGTCCTTGGGTTACAACACAATTCCATTCCTACAACAGTGATGTAACCCAAATTTTGGTGTAAGTCAAAGCACACCCTAGCCTAAGTCACTTCCCTATCCAAACACAGTTCTAAAATCATAATCTAGAACATAAAAACACAACTAAGCCACAGAAAAAGGAAAAGAACATAAATATCCTGTTCTGTACACTGTACTGTGTATTCTTCCGTCACATGCAACTGAACTAGTTCACCCAGGTAAGTATGATGCTAAAGGCATAAGCTGAAACACTCATGCATCAATTTTTTAGTTTTTATGGGAGTGAGTGCCATAAACTTGAAACATTGTATGTTAAGACTCTCATAACCTGAGGACCCCCTGTATAGATATTTGGGGGAGAACTGATATCTTAACAGCATTGATACTTCCAATCCATAAAACATGGTCTATTCCTTTATTGATTTAGGTCAGGGGTGCCCACACTTTTTCAGCTTGCAAACTACTTATAAGATGACCGAGTCAAAATGATCTACCTACAATAAAAATGCAAAACATAAATTTATTTCTTCTATATTATTATTTAAGTTACTATTATTACTATTTAATATTGTGTATTCTTCTTTCACCTTTCTCCTTCTCAGCTCTCTTTTCAGAGGAAAGTCAATGTCATAGTTTTTATGAACAGTCCGAAAAAGCCGCTCCACATTTCCCTTCTTTGGAATAGCAATGGCACACCAACAGATGAGGCAAACGCACTTAGAATATGACATAGTGAAAAAAATCCCCTCTCATTCTGTATGAAAGTGGTAGGTGTTAGGCTTCTTACTCGGACCAGCTACGGCACTCATTTTTATACCCTTTGTTGTATTTAGTTTAAATAAATTGAAGGCTAACTACGCAGCAATGTAACTGAACAACAAGTTAACGTGGTTTAACGCGCATGTGTAGGGTGTCAAAAGTTCAGACGTCAGATTGGCTACCCTGTATGCCAATCAAAAGACAAATGTCTTTTTAATGTCATGCGATCTACCCACACTTTCTTTGCAATCGACGTATTGAGCACCCCTGATTTAGGTCTTCTTTAATTTCTATAATTTAATATTTTCTGCTTTCAATGTAAAAATCTTACACATCCATTAATAAATTTATTTGTATTTTATATTTTTATGCTATTGTAAATGAAAATTTCTAATTGTTTGCCCTTAATAGGAATACCATTGATTTGTGTATCTTGTGTACTAGATATCTTTTTATTAGATTTTATTTATTGATTTTAGAGAGAGGATAGAGAGAGAGAGAGAGAAGGGAGGGTTGGAGCAGGAAGCATCAACTTGTAGTTGCTTCTCATATGTGACTTGAAAGCTTGAGTTTTGAATCGGCAGCCTCAGCATTCCAGGTTGTTGCTTTATCCATTGGGTCACTACAGGTCAGGTGTACTGGTGATCTTACTAAATTGATACAGTAGTTTGAGTAATTAAAAAGTTTATTTCTTAGAATTTCTACATAAATCCTATTATTGGTGACTAAAGACAGTTTTACTTTTTTTTGTCCAATATTTATTTCTTTTTCTTCCTAATTGTGTTGGTTAGAACCTCCAATATAATGTTGCCCAGAAGTGGTAAAAGAAGATACCCTTCCCTCTGTCCCAGAATTTAATTCATTAAGGGTGAAGTTAACTGTAGGCTTTTGTTGTTGTTACTGTTGCTTTTTTTTATGCTGTCCTTATCAGATTGAGGAAGATTTGTGTGAGCTGAATAGGTACTGAATTTCTTAAATAATTTTTCTGCATCTGTTTATATTATTTTTCTCCTTTATTTTTGTAATGTGGTGAGTTACATTGATTTTCAAATGTTAAATCAACCCTGTATTCCTGGGCTCTGATGTAGCATTCTTTCTTTATATTTTTTAAGAATCAACTTATTATTTTTTTATTCTGGACTTTTACACCCATGTTCATAAATATATTAATATATGGTTTTCTTTTCTTGTAATATTATTGTCTGGTTTGGGTATCAAGGTTATGCTGTGTTTATAAAATAGAGGCTTGTTTCAGCCTATATTTTCTGAAAATGTTTATGTAAGATTGATGTTACTTATTTTTTAAATATTTAATAGAACTCAACAGGGAATCATCTGGATCTAGAGTATTTTTATAAAATGGTATTTTTAAATTGTAAAATCAAATTATTTAATAAGCAAAGAAATATCCCAATTATCTATTTCTTCTTGTGTCAATTTTAATGAGTTTTGTTTGTGTGTTTAGTTAAAGAACTTGTCCATTTTATCTACACTGTCAAGTTTATTTGCAAAATATTGCTTTATTTTTCTTTTAATATCTGTAGCATCAGTAGCAATAATTATTTTCTTCCCGCTAGTGTGTCATCCTTCTCTCTTTCTTTCAATATCTCTTTCTGATCAGTCTTGCTAGGAATTTTTCAATTTTATTAATCTTTCCAAAGAATAAAATCTTTTTAATTTTCTCTCTTC
Source organism: Rhynchonycteris naso (assembly GCA_037038555.1). Classification (NCBI taxonomy): domain Eukaryota; kingdom Metazoa; phylum Chordata; class Mammalia; order Chiroptera; family Emballonuridae; genus Rhynchonycteris; species Rhynchonycteris naso. The sequence goes on along the minus strand of CM072997.1, from coordinate 208,591,198 downwards.
ATTTTTTATTTCTTTTTTTATTCTTCCCTTTATTATTTCCTTCCTTTAATTTTATTTTCTTTTCTTCTAGTTTCTGAAGGCAGAAACTTAGCTCATTTATTCAAAAACTTTATTTTTCTCAATATAGGCCTTTACACACACACACGCACACACACACACACACACCTCCAAGCACTGCTCTACTAGACCCCTCAGGTTTTGATATGTGTAGTTTTATTATCTTTAAGTTCAAAATATTTTCCAATGTCTTTTGTGATTTCTCCTTCAGTGTGTTGGTTATTTAAAAGTGCATTGTTTAATTTCCAATTATTTGGAAACTTTTCAAATATTTCAGTGTTACTGATTTTTAATTTAAGCCCACTGTTGTCAGAGAACACACTGTGTAAGTTTTCAATCTTTTGAAATTTATTGAAATATATTTTATGGTCCAGTATATGGCCTATCTTGGCAAACACTCCATGTGTACTTGAAGAGAATTTATATTCTGCAGGTGTTAAGTATAGTGTTCTATAAATGTGATGTAGGTAAAGTTGATGGAAAATGTTATTCAAATTTTCTATATCCTTACTGGGTGTACCTTTTTTTTTTTTCTTTCTGTCTAGCTATTATCTTAATGACTAAGAGAGTAACTATACTAGCCAATGCTGGCTTCATTTCTTTTGAGGATCCATCAATAGATACATACACATTTAGTGTACTCATGTCTTACTAATAAATTAATCCCTTTATCATTATGAAATATCCCTCTTTATCTCTGATAATATTTCTTATCTTGAAGTCTAATTTGTCCAACATTAATACAGCCGCAGCCGCTTTCACATGCTCACTGTTTGCATAAGCAAGAGCATGGTGTATCTTTTCCTGTCATGTTCCTTTCAACCTATCTGTGTCTTTAACATTTAAAATGCACTGTGTATGTGTGAGAGTGAGTGTGTGTATATAGACAGAAAACTGTTGCACCTTGCATTTTTTTTCTCCAGGCTGATAGTCACTGGATGTCAGGTATTTTAAAGCTGTACAGTGAGGGGTTTCAATCAGTTGATTGGAAACTTGCCTTTCAACTTCCATCTCTGTGACTCTGATCAATGGGAGAATTGACTGTGAACCTCTTGTCCTTAGCTATGGGAACTGCTTGCCAACTGGTTTGCCAAGATTGGGAGCCAAGACTCAGGGTGGAACCATCCAAAGGGAGTGAGTAAGGACAGGTCTTGTGGTGGTGGTAATTGGTACAAATGTGTAAAGAAAAAAAACCCAGCTCAGTTTTTGACTACCTTCCCACATGATTGATGTCCTGCTTTCATAATGCTTCTTTTCATCAGAGCCACATTCTCTCAGTTATATCACTGGCAACATACCTCCTTAATTACAGTCTTCTTGTGATTGAAAAGATGCTACTTTGAAGAACAGGAAAACTGTGTTCTATCTCTCTTTTCCTTTGCTTTTAGTCCATCCAAAGCCCAGAGAGTTGCTTTGAATAACCTGCTGGAGGATTTCTTTCAAGGAATCAAAGAAAGAATTTCAAGAAAAGGGAAAAGGAAGCAGGAGGAAGAAACCAGAGTGCATAGAGAAGCCTACCAGCCATTAGATTTGTATTAAGAAACCCTCACAATGACTTTAAGAGGTAGTGTTATATGGTCCCCCTTTACAGACAAGGAAACTATGCCTAAAGGGGATAAGTAACTTGCCAGGGTCACTGTAGTTATCATCACAGTGTAGTGTGTCTACTCTTGGCAGTGTCCACATGATTTAAGGGAAGCAGACTTCATCCTATTTCTATAGAGGTCAACCCTGATTTGTCTAACAATCCACAATAGCCTTTTCCAGGAGTCAAGTATTGTCCCAGGAGAGGACAGGTAAACTAATTGGGAAGAACTTACATTCCACAATAGAGAGCGAGGCTCACTCCCTCTTCTGCTAGATGTGAACCTGGAAACTTGTTTTCTTGCCAGGAGAAGGGAGGGCCAGCATTAGGACAAAGCAGAGTGAAGCAAGGAGACCCTGATCTTTGATGAAATTGGTCTATCAATTGTACCACTCCCGCTGCCTGCACTAGCTCCAGTGTTCTCATGTGAAATAATACATCTTTGTGTTGCCAGTGTAAGTGGCATGTTTCTGGAAGTTAAACTGGAAAAAATCACAGAACAAGTGGTGGATCTGTGTCAGAGCTAAGCATGGCCAGTTCCAGAGCTAATTGGCCAGTTGGAGTCAGTGACCCTTGTACAGATGTGAACGCTGAAGGGGAAAAGGGGGAAAAGTGATGTGTCCAGGGTCACAGAGTGAGCAAATGGCTCAGGATGGCTCAGAACTCATGTTTGTCTTGCTGCAAAGCCCACATTTTGCATGCCTCCGGTGCCTTCCCACACTTCTGGCTGCCACCCTTCCTGTACCTTTGACTCCAAACAGAACCCTCTCCGTCACCAAATAATGTGATCAAATCAAAACTTCTTTCCATACAATTAGAAAACATAACAGGTTACAGCAAAAAAAAAAAAAAAAAAAAAAAAAAAAAAGCAAAAACCTCCAAAGCTGCTCAAAGCTAATTAATTTCTATTACTAGTGAGAGAAGAACCACTTAACATGTCTTTTCTTATTCAAATTACCATTGACGGCACCTGCTTTTTTATTCTTGGGAAATCCTGCTACAATGCAGGGTAAATTATGTAAGACTGTAGAATTTATGAAGATAAGGCAATTAGCATTACAAAACCGAGTCCGGGTTACAATTTCTGGGGAACAGAAAGAGTTATGATGCTCTTTTAAATGGCCCAGTGAAGTCTCACAGATTGAGTTAATCCTTGCGGTAGTCAGGAAAATTGAAGGCTAAACGGCGCCATGATGATGAGTAATTAATAGTCTGGCCCCTTTGGTGATGGGGCTGCCTGTGCTGAGGAGGAGGCAGCCAGGGCTCTTCCTGTTACTTTGGGAAGGAAGAGGGCAGAAGAGGCTTTCTGGGTCGAGAAGCAAGGAAGAGAAGGACTTCCTTCTGAGGTCTCTGGTCATTTAGGTCAAGTCGAATCCAGCACCGTGGGTCCATCCTCCAGTATATTTTCCCAGAACCTCCATCCTGCCCTGCAGCCCCAGCCCCCTGCACAGCTGCCAGGGCTGCGGAGGCAGCTGCTACTACTAAGCAGGTGCTTCCTTGGAGTGTTTAGATGCTCAGGTTTTGCATCTGAGCTAAGAGGACTCTTAGAGACACCCTGGATTACCTGGGGTCCTTGAGTTAATAGCCACAGAGAAAGCTGGGGTAGATGGGTGGTGTGGGTCTCCAGAAATTTGTGCAAAATTGTGTTTGTATGTATGTCCTTTTCCACAGAAGGGTCTGCAGCTTTTATTAAGTTCAAAAAATTAATGCTAATATCTACTTCAGAGGGTTGTGGTGGGAATTAAAATGAGTTAGAATATGTAAATATTGAGGGAGTCAGGCATATAGTAGGAACAGTCTGCATTTGTGCCCACCTGACCCCCACCGATTCTGAGGAACCCAAACCACGGGAACCCAGGGGAGAAAGGGCATTCTGACCCAGCGATCCTTCATGACTTGATTGGGCCAGGCAGCAGGGCTCATGGGAAAGAGGTGGGTAGCACGTAGGGCTGTCAGATCGAGTAACTTAAAACACAGAATGCCCAGTTAGAATTTAATTTCAGACAAATGACATAATTTTTTAGTTAAGGTGTCCCATCTGGCACACCTGTATTTCATATGGCAGAAAATGTGGGCTGCAGACCAGCCTGGGGCCCAGAAACCTGGTTTCTGGTTCCTAAAGTGTGGGGCTGGAGGAGCAGGGCAGGGCGGAGCTGGGCCTGCAGGCACCGCCCCCTCAAGGTGCTCTGCACGGCCCAAGGGCTTCACAAAAGACCAATCGACTAGTAATTATCATCAGTTCAAAGCTCTGAGTGCAAGCCTTTTCAGCATAGAAGTTGATTCTAGTTTTTGAAAGGGTTTGCAGACTCGTGAAAAGCCTTCCCTAATCAGTACAAACGGGTACTTTAAGCAGGAGGGAGCTGTGGATCCCTTTCTCCTTCCGGTTAGTGCACGGTGTATGGCCAGTAGTCGTGGCTGCCCTGGCCATTCCCATGCAGGTTCCATTGGATTCGGGCAGACTGTAAGGAAACAGTGGAGCCAAAAAATAGTGGGCTATTCCTTTATTAAAGTCTCCTACCAGCTGACAAGCACCACACAGGAAAACACTTCCCTTTCATTCACGGCTCCAGAAGTCACTGACACATTCTCTGGTTCCACAACCAGGAGAATCTTCTCTGGTTTCTCCTAGAATCAAAGGTCCCCAAAACCTCAGTAGGGCTTCCAAAACCCCTCAGCTCTGGTTCCCCACCTACACACCCTCTCTCTCTCTCTGCCAAACATGGCTTCTTCTTCAGCACTCTGCATTCTCTCTGCTCTCTCTCTCTCTCTGCAAACATGGATCCTTTCTCTTCTTCTGCTCTCTCTTCTTTTCAAAACTTTCTGCTACAAAAACCTCTCCACCAGCAAACATTAGTAAAACAATGGCCCTTCACAAGCAGGAAGGTAATTTGCAATTTCACAGACCACGTTGGCGCTGCCCAGCCCCCAATGCAAACTATAAGCAACATGAAAATCATATTTTACAAACTTATTTGACCAACACACGATCAGCATCATTTCTGGTGGGGTCTGGACTCTTCCCTCTGAGGGGCAGGGTGATGGCAGTGAAGGTGGGGTTGGTGCTGAGGGTGGGTGCGAGGGCCTTGCATGAAAGCCCTGTCCGCTTGTAGACTCAGGACTGGAGTCAGCTGACTTACGGGGCACTGCGTTTCATAAACTGTTTCAAAGGACAAGTTCTTAATCCCTTCAGACTTAGCTTTTTCACCTGCAAATGGGAATAATGATCAGTCTTACCTTATTCACAGAGCTGACTTGACTATTAAATAAGGAGAATGTGTATTATCAGGCTTCCCAGGTGGAGACCCAATCCCCCTGTCTCACCCCCTCCCAACTCCCCATCCCTCATCATCTTTATTTTCAGAACTTCTAACATAGACATGCACCCTTTCTCCTGTTCCCTTTCTCCTGCATTGTAACCAGGTACCAATGGCCTGACTGTGTTTGTCTCTTTGGGTCCCCATCTCAGTTTAGGGGAAAAAATACATTTGTCTGCTCATGTCATGTTAAAGCTGTTCTGGCTTTCTCCAGTTTTCAGTGTTGTCCCCAAGACCTTTCCATTGCTGTCCCAGGCTGAGACCAGCTGGGCCCACCCCCAGCAGCTCCTCACTCACACCTGGCCCAGCTGTGCCTATCTTATCTGCACCCCGTTGCTTGGGCAAGTGGCAGAAGTGAAGAGAGGCTAATGCACCTAATGCAGTGGTTCTTAACCTGGGTTCTATCGAACCCTAGGGGTTTGATGAGTTGGTCTCAGGGGTTCAGAGAAGCCTCTGCCACGGAGGCCAGAATAAAGTAATACCGTAATTTGTTGTGAGTTCATGCACTTTGTTGGTTTTGTTCTTTGAGCAAGGTGATGTTCATGCACGGCTCATTTTGTGCACCAGTAAAAAAACATATACAATGTCTTGAATTTGGGGGAAAAATCATATTTTATTTATCACTAAAGAAGGGTTCGGTGAATGCGCATATGAAACTGGTGGGTTCAGTACCTCAAAAAAGGTTAAGAACCACTGTCCTAATGCAACCCTGACCTATGCGGGCCCTTCTAATCAGAGAGATGGCAACCGCTGCAGCACTGTTAGGCTTGCTTGGTAAACTCTGCTGACCAGGGTCATTATCATAATCTTGATGAAACTCCTGGGTGGGCCCAGGGTGAAAGCTGGTCTACTGGTTTTGTTTCAGCAGAAAAAAATACAGGAACAGGGGAGTAGAAAGAGGAGAGGATGAGCAACAGGCTGCAGTATTAGGATGAGTACCCTTTCCCTCCCAAAGATAGGGGACATTTGTTTTTGGGTGAGGGGGGGCGGAGACAGTGAGGCAGACTCCTGCATGCGACCCTATTGGAATCCACCCAGAAACCCCATCTGGAGCCAATGCTTGAATCCTTGATACTGAGCTATTTTTAGTGCCTGAAGCTGATGGCTCCCACGAAGCTATCTTCAGTGCCTGAGGCCACACTTGAACCAATTGAGCCACTGGCTACGAGGGGGGGGGGGGTAGGGAGTGGAATGGGGGATGAGGGAAGTGGGGAGAAGCAGATGGTTGCTTCTTCTGTGTGCCGTGACGGGGTAATCAAACCCAGTATGTCCATATGCTAGGCTGATGCTCTATTCACTGAGCCACCAGCTGGGGTCGAGAAGGGACATTTGATCAAAGAATCAGACTGAAGTCATCCCTAAACCTGATAAAGTGTGAAGTATAGACCATCCTAAGAGAATTCATAAAAGAAAGTCCTTTCATTCCTGTAGAGAATAAGACCTAGGAAAGTCCTGGCTCACGGCACTGAGTGACTCACAGCACTGAGGGAGACTTATTCAGAGGTCTTAGCATTTTGCCTTCCATCTCCCAGAATAGGAACTGAAGAGTTAACGCAGGAGCCCAGGCAGCTAACTTTGTTCAGGCAAAACCCTCATGACTCACATCCATGGTTGCATTGGGAGCCCTCATAACTGTGATTCTGGCAGGGCCAGAATCACATCATGATGATTATTCCTGTTTTCCAGATTTTAAAACCGAGGCCCAGTTCCCTGAGATCATTTGGTGGGTGAATGAGGAACTAGGACTGGAACTGGTACTTATTCCACCACTCCAAGGCTGCCTGCTCAGGATCTGTTTACATCTCTAGGTTTTTTCCTTGATGCATTATTGCTGGCTTGAACTCATTTTAAACAAAGAGCTTTCATTGAAAAGAAGGCTTCCCCAGAGGCTCAGCAGGCCCTGGGGTTATTCAGAGGAAGATTTTATTGAAATTTATCAAGTGCCTGCTGACTATGGACACGGATGGGGCACTTTCACAGACATCTAATACTCGCCATGACTCTGTGAAGGGGTGCGGTTATCCCATTCTGCAGATAGATGGGGTCCTGCAGAGGCTGGGGAACCTTACCCACGGTCCTGCCAAGTGGCGAAGCCAGGATTCAGGGCCACTTTGCATTTTCCTTCACACCCAGCCAGGTACCTCTGCATCCCAGAAAGAAATCCAGACATTATCTTAAGAAATACTATTTATATATGAAAAGAACAAAGAGGTTTTGAACATCCAATATAATCGGAGGCCTTATCATGGCCCGCCAGCCCTGCAGGACCTGGCCTCTGCTCACCTTTCCAAATGCATCCCTTTCCCCAGTCAGGACACTCCTGAACCCCTAAATTCCTTCTTGTCTTCCCTCAAGTACTTGACACTTATGGTAGACTCTTCCTGAAACCCCTATTCCCTAAACTATTTGCATGTAGGGCCCGATCTCCGCAGTGACTTCTTAACTCACATGATACCTTCTGTAGAGGGTCACCCTGTCTACACTGGTACTCCAATCCGAAATTGTTGCCTATTATCCAATCTAATATTTTATATTTTCTTATTATGTGAAATCATCTTGCTAATTTTTCACTGTTCACTCTGTCTTCCTTTCTAGATTGTAATACATCCCTTAATACCCACTTTATTCCAGCACCTGGACATAGTAGATGCCCTGAAAAGATTTGTTAAATGACCATGAATGAGATTTTGTGTCTCTGTATGATGTTATTTCTGATCATCATCTTGACCTAGACCATTCTTAGCAATGAAATAGGTTTTCTTTTTTTGTATTTCTTAACCAATCTCATTAAGATCAGTCTTATCTCCAACATATGTGTCACTTTAAACAGGTGGTTTAATCAAAGCGAGAATGCAAAGGTGCAGGATGGCCTGGATTTCCCACAATGCTGTCTCCCACCGACAGGAGGAGAGGGAGTGTGTAAATAGGCGTTGGGCCCTCACAAAGATCTGTCCCGCTTTCTGCAATAATGTAAAAAGAAAACTTTCAAATACCACAATTTGCAAATGAAGACCTTTAAAATAATGGGCCAGCAGCTCTGGAATGGGATTATTAGGATAATGTGATGTTTAAGTGGGCGCTTTCCCTCTCAAGGACCTGCCTGAGTTCTGCTGAGCTCACTTCACGAGGGGCCTCAGAGAGATCAGTTATGACTTTTATTAAAGTCAAACCAATACCTGTATTCGCAGCCGCCTGGAGGAAATTTCTTTCTGTAACTCTGATTGAAGTTTAATGGGAACTACACTAAGAAAATTTACTTAACCTCCTCACCCATCTCTTCCATGGTGGAAGTCTGTTCATCACGTGCTATGCTCCCAGTAGACACTATCAAAGATAGCACTTCTCAATTTCATAATATTTTTCCAAGTAAAAGAGGGAAGACAGCTGCAAACCCCAACTACTCCAGAATACCGTGTCGTCAGTGTCTGATTTCACTTACAGGAACAAGGCAGCCGTTTTCAATGCAAGGGTTTATACATTCCTAGTTTGCAGATTACAAAATGAAAGGCATATGAACTACTAAGAAATATTATATGCATGTGAAAATATATAAATACAGAGGTTTGGCTAATAGGCTCCTGATTCATACTGCTGGTCAACCCCAGCTCCCAGGATGTAGGGCAAGACAGGCCGCTGCTCTTGCACAGACAGTGAAAACCACGAGGCCCCTTTCATTCCAGAGATCCAGGCATCATATTATTAACATCTGTCATGTCTGTAGCACTTTATAGGTGGAAAGTACTGAAAAACTTACATTTTTCTTATGAAACTTGTACACATATAAAACAAAGGTTTCGGTCTGTATGTTTTTAAACAAACCTAAACGTACAATTTCTGTAAACTATTAAATAGCGTATATCTGTGTATCCATCACCTAAGTCAAGAAATAGGATGTTGCAAACACCCAAAGCTTTACTATAAACTCCTTCCCAGGCACCATTGCTCTTCGCCTTCCAACTTTCATCATTATTGTTTGTTTGCCTTATTCTCTAGCATTCCTAGACAATATAGGTTAATTTTACAAATCAGACAGGATGTACTCCTTTGTGTCCAGCTGCCCACACTCAATATTTTGTTTTTTAAGATTCACCCCTGAATCTTAGAAGAATGTTGTTATATGTATACAGAAATCATTTGATTTATTTATTGAGTTTTCTGTTGATGGACATTTGGGTTTGGGTTGTTTTCAGTTTGAGGCCCTTACAAACAATACTGTGATAATATCCTTGTACCCGCATTTTGGTACACACCTACTTCAGTTCCTCTAGCAAAAGGTGACAAACGATGACCCTTGGACTCAATCTGGCCCATCACTTGTTTTTTTAAAGTTCTATTAGAGTATAGCGATGCCCATTTGTTTAGATATTGTCTATGGCTGTTTTTATGTTATGAATGCACAGTGGAGTAGTTGTGGCGAGAGACCACGTGGCCTGCAAAGCTGACGGCATTTACTATCTGGCCCTTTTCGTAAAACGTTCCCCGACTCCTGCTCCGAGGGCTTATGTTTATAAGGGTTGGGACAGTTTCAGGGTTTATATCTTTCAGTCCTACTAGATAAATACCAATTTTATTTTTTGCAAACCTTTTAATATAATGTTTAGTATTTTATTATGGAAAGACTATTTCAAAGTTTAATAATATTGCATATTCAATGTTGTTGTGCATTACTGAAGAACTTTAGGGCTTTATCCAAAAGGATGAAAAACTACTAATTATTCTAACTACACTCTGTAAGAAATCTCAGATGTGGCCAAACCATGAAGGGAAAATCAGGCTTATTTATTTAGCCTTTTATGACTCACCAGTTCTTTCAAATCCTGTAGTAGAAAGTCCTCATCATCTGATCTGTTTGGTGGCATTACCATCCCTGGCTATTTTAGTGTACATTCTATATTCCAGATGGCTGCTGTTACAAATTTGTCATGTCTTGGAGGCCCCTATATAAACTTATTATGAACCATGGGAGCCATGAGGCCCAGAGCATTAAGTCTAAAGATGCACAAGTCTTTAGTTATAAGGGTTAAGAAAGAAATACCATGTTTAAAAAATAATTAGAGGCAGGGAGGCTCCTTTATTCATGATCTTTTCTCACCGTCTTCAAAAGTTTCTTCTCTATTGGTAACTAGCTTCTTTCCAGTGCTGGTATCGTAACCCCAGATCATCAGGTAATTTTCTAATTTTGTGAATTTTACCCCATCCATCCTTCTCCTAGAACCAGTGAAGAAAGACCTGGCCACCATTACAGAAAACTGACCCCATGAAAACCTCATAAATTGTGGGTGCTATTGCCCATAAGTTTGGATGCCAGCATGAGGACCCAGGAAGGGACTCCTCACATGACCATCTGGAGGCCCCCAAAAGGGGTGCCCCAGATGCCACCTTGATGCAGGTAGATAGCTGCTCCACAAAGTGGCTCTGTTCTTGTTCTAGGTGGTCATCATCTGCTCTTCCACCTCTTCCATGGACACGGGCCCTGGACAATAGTGACCACGACCAGGGAAGGCCCATGTCTCAGCTCATAGATTGCCAACATCTGTTAGCGTGGAAAATGTGCTGTGTGACCTCTGGCTCTCTGAAGGACCTGTGCTGCTGACTGCCTCTGCTCTCAATAGAGAAGGCTTGTTTGGTATGATGAGGTTGTTTTTCTCTCATTTAAAAATGGAAAGATAAGCCACCCCTGGCTAGCGTGGCAGCTGGATTGTCATCAGGGACTGAGACCTTGTCTTCCATCTTTCAGTTTCTCCATCCTTAACCAAGGAATCCATCCATAAACTGGGGTTTTAGCCATCAATTCTGTGCTCCAGTGAGAGGGAGGGTGGAGAGGGCAAAAAAGTACATCCTAGCCACTTTCCACCCTTTTAAGAACTTTCTAAGAAGTTCCACTCAACAACTTCCACTTAAGTCTCTTTGTCCAAGACTAAAGCTATTCTTGCTGTAGAGGAAGGTGTACACATTACCACAGAAGGGGAGAGTGGAGTTTGAGTGGAAAAATCACTGTCTCCGCCACATGGAGGGACGTCACAGCACGTGGGGCAGGAGCACAGCTGGGCCTAAAGCGAGGGTCAGTGATGTCAGGAATGGAGGCAGCCTCTTTCTCCTCAACTCCTTTCCAGGGGACACATGGTTCTTGCTCTTACACCTCTCTTATGAGTCTGTGATTTCTGCTTCAGTGTACATGGGATATTGTATGTGGAACCTCGTCTATCCTCAACTATACATTTCAACTAAAATTCCCATCACTACCTACCAAGTCGCTTAAATTCTGGGGTAAGATGCTTTAATCGGTCCATGGCTGGTCTTGGGACCTGTGTCCAGCTCTGGTTCAAACACGTTAGGAAAAAGGGAAGGCATGAGCATGCAGAACATGGGGAGACGCTTTTGAGTGTGGGCAGGCCAGTAGTGACACATTCTAGTTGTATACCTTTGGTGGTCATCATTGTTAGAGGTTTACAGTATTCTGTCTCAAACCACTCATTTATTTTAAAGTTGCTGGAGCTAGAAAACTTCCATTTGGAGGATCGTGAAAGTGTCTGCTTCTAAAGGGAAGAAGGAACTTTTATTGAGAAGGCCCTCCTTTTGTTCTGAGAAGAGCCATTAAGAGGAGGCCTTTCCACCCATTCTTTTAACTACAACACTATACTGCCGATGTAAGGTCACTGTACTTAGGCAAACATGGAACTAATGACATTCATCCAAATTAGCTCTGAGATATTGAGAGTTCCCTGTGATACTGTATTTCTATCAGGGTCAGGCCCTTGTGAAATAATTATTTTTCTAAAAATAAATTTTAAAAGGATTACCCAGCAATGCCTTCACTCATTTCTTGGGAGATGTGTTTTGTTTTTGTTTTTGTTTTCCCAAATATATGTATGCCATTGAGAATCTAGATTTGACCGGGGGAACGGGCATGCCCAATGTTCTTTTCATCTCACACCAGAGGTGAAGGGTCAGAAATGGAACTGGAGGGCATTTAGCACGGTCTTTAGGAAATGCCCTGTTGACCATGTGACTGCCTGCCCGGCCATAAGGCTCAACCTCGCCCTAAGGATGGAGGTAGGGTATCTAGTCTATAAGTTAGAAATCCTCACTGTTAGTCTCCTGGGAAGGAAATAAGTGAGCCTTGAAATGGGAGGAAAGAGGATCTCATAGTCTTTCTAGGTGTATAGTCCATGGGGAAGGACATAGTCAAAGGAGCCTCCCAACTGTGGAAGAAAGCTAGCTCAGCAACATGGCAGTGGTTCTAGAGTGAGAAGCAAGAGATGGCTAGGGATAACGTCAATGGAGGACACAATTGATAGAGCCCAGGGATATGTATATCTGATACCTAGTTTTAACTTTTCCTTTTCTTTTGTTAGCCTTACTCATGTTTCCCCCTCCCACCCCCTACCCCCCTACTATTATGGTGCTCAGTGTTTTTTTTAAGAATCACTGAAGGTTTTTGTATACAGGTTTGGGGCAAAAGAGTAAAGAACAGCTCTGAGCAGCATGGAGAAAGAGCTACATAATAGCAAAGATGATCTGAGAGGAAACTCCAGTAAAAGGTGGCAATCAATAGCTGTTATGATTTAAATATCATCAAAAGATAATTGACTATTTAAAACGAAAATAGTAATAATGCATTGCGAAGTGTAGTACAGAAGTTGAATATAGGACAAGAATAGCCCAAAAGCTGGAAGGGGAGAAACTGAAGTATATTTGTGAAGTTTTTATACTATATGTAGCAGCATACTTTTAGACATAGAATGTGATAAGTTAAAGATGTATGCTATAAACTCTAAAGCAACTACTAACGCAACACACACAAGGAATCATACAAACACAATTAATTCAAAAGAAAGCATAAAATACAGAACAAGGGAACAAAGAACAGTTGAGACAAATAGAAAACAAAATAGATGGTAAATTTAACCCCAATTATGTAAATAAAAGCACTAAATTTATACACAGTCTACACACTCTAATTAAAAGGCAGAGATAATCAGATTAGATTTATAAAACAAGGTTCAACTCTATGTTGCCTATAAGAAACCCACTTCAGATTAAAGGCACAAATGGATTAAAAATAAAAGGATAGATAAAGATACACTATGCTAACAGTAAGTAATAGAAAGCTGGAGTGGCTGGCTCTCTGCTCCTCTTGTAGGACAGACAGCCACATCTTCCTCCACAGTGCCAGCTGCAACCCTGAGACATGTTGGTGAAGGTGGGAGTGCATGGATTTGGCTGTATTCGATACCTGGTCATCAGGGCTGCTTTTAACTTTGGCAAAATGGACATTGTCACCATTGATGACTCCTTCATTGACCTCAACTACATGTCTACATGTTCCAGTGTGATTCTGTTCATGGCAAGTTCAAAGGCACAATCAAGGCTTAGGACAGGAAGCTCGTCATCAATAAAATGTTCATCTTCATTTTCCAGGAACGAGATCCTACCACCGTCAAATGGAGTGATCCTGGTGCTGAATATGTTGTGGAATCTACTGGTGTCTTCACTATCTTGGGGAAGGTTGGAGCTCACTTGAAGGGTGAAACCAAAAGGGTCATCATCTCTGCCCCTTCTGCAGATGCCCTCATGTTTGTGATAGGTATGAACCATCACAAGGATGAAAATTTCCTCAAGCAATGCCTCTTGCACCACTAACTGCTTGGCCCCCCAGCCAAGGTCACCCATGACAACGTTGGCATCCCAGAGAGACTCATGACCACAGACAGTCCATGTTATCATTGCTGCCCAGAAGACTGTGGATGGCTCCTCTGAGAAGTTGTGGCATAATGGCCAAGGGATTGTTCAGAACACCATCCTGCTTCTACTGGTGCTGCCCAGGCAGTGGGCAAAGTCATCCTGACCTGAATGGGAAGCTCACTGTCATGACTTTCCATGTCTCTACCCCCAATGTGTTGGTTGTAGATCTGACTTGCCATTTAGAAAAAGTTGCCAAATACAATGATATCAAAAGGGAGGTGAAGCAAGCATCAGAGAGCCTCCTCAAGGGCATCCTGTGCTATACTGAGAATCCGGGTGTCCCCTGCCACTTGAACAGTGGCACCACTCCTCCACCTTCAATGCTGGGGCTGCATTGCTCTCAGTGACCATTTTGTCAAGCTCATTTCCTGGTATGACAACGAATTTGGCTACAGCAACAGGGTGGTGGACCTTATGGTCTACATGGCCTCCAAGAGTAAGAGCCCCCTGGACTGCCAGCCCTAGTGAGAAACACCATCAGCTGCTGGGGAGTCCTTGCCCCAAATTGATCCCCCAACAGAATGAGAACCTCCTGATCTCCATAGTTTCCATCCCACACCCCTGAAGAAGGGAGGGGCTTAGGGAGCCCTATCTTGTCATGCACCATAAAGTTCACTGTACCCAGAAAAAAAAGAAAGTTGAAGTGGCTGTATTAATATCAAAGTACATTTCAGATAAAAAAATATTCCTAGAAATGAAGAGCATTACTTTATAATGATAAAAGAGGCAATTTATCAAGGAGACATTTATCAAGCAATCTTCAATGATTATGCACTTAATAAAAAGCTACAAAATATGTGAAGTAAAAACTGGAAGGACTTCAAGGAGAAATAAACAAATCCACAGTAATAGTCAAAGATTTTGGTATTCCTCTCTCAATAATTGTTAGAACAATAGACAGTAAATCAATAAAGATATAGAAGACTTTAACAGCACTACCAACCAACTTATTGACATTTGTGGGAAATTTCCCCCAATAACAAAAAATATATATACATTCTTTTCAGGTATACATGAAACACTCACCACAATGGATCATATTCTGGGTCCTAAAACAAATCTCAATATATTCAAAAGGATTCAAGTAATCCTTTTTAAGTATATTTTCAGAGCACAATTAAATTAAATTAGAAATCAATAACAGAAAGATATATGGAAAATCTCCAAATATTTGGAAGTTAGATAACACACATTAAATAACCCATAACTCAAAGAAGAAGAAAATATGGAAATTAGAAAGTATTTTTGACATGAGTATAAATGAAAATATGCCATATTAAAATTGTAGGTTACAGATAAAGCAATAGGTAAAGGGAAATTAATAACATTAAACTTCTATAGTAAGAAGAATGGTTTTATGTCAGTGGTCTCAGCTTCTACCTCAAAAATTTAGAAAACAAAAAACAAATGTAACCTAAAAAAGCAGAAGAAAAGAAATAATACATATCTGAGTGGAAATCAATGAACTAGAACACAGAAAACAATAGGGAAAATCAATGAAACTGAGAGCTGATTCTTTGAGAAGATCATAAAATTGATAAATCTCTAGTTCGACTGATCAGAAAGAAAAAGAGAAAACACCTTCGCTAGTTAATAGCAAAATGCAAATTTAAGCTATAATGAGATACCACTACACATGTATTGGAATATCTAAAAAGACTAGCTATACCAAGTATTGGCAAAGATGTGAAACAACTGGAACCCTCATAGGCTGCTGATAGAAATGTAAAATGGTAGAACCACCTTGAAAAACAGTTGGCAGTTCTTTTACAATGTTTTTTTTAACATTCACCTATCATATAATCAGGCCATTTCATTTGTAGGTACTAAGTAGAAATGAAAGCATATGTCCATACACAGATCTGTGTGTAAGTATCCATAGCACCTTTATTTGTAATAGCCCCAAAATGGAAACAACCCGAATGTCTATCAACAGAGGAATGAATAGACATATTGTTGTATAGTCATAGAAATAAAAAAGAAATAAAATATTGATACATGGAAGAATATAAATGAATCTCATATAAGTATATTGAATAAAAAAATCCAGACAACACAAAAGGAGTGCATATGATGCTATTTTATTATAAAAAGTTAAAAACTAAAACAAAATTACAGTGACAGAAAGCAAATCAGTGGTTGCCAGGAAATGGGAGGTGGGCAAGGAAGGATAGCAAAGAGGGTAACAGAGAGAAAAGGAAAACTTCGAGGGGTGATGCATATTTTCATATTTTGGTTTGTGGTAATGGTTTCACAGCTATATAAGTAGGTTTAATTTTATCAAATTATACACTTTAAACATGTGTAATTTATTGTATTACAAGTATACCTCAATAAAGATGCTAAATGTTTGAAAGTATCATAAAGGACCAAGTAGATTTGAAGAACCAAAGAGAAACTTAAAAATAAAAAAGGAATCAGAGAACTAAAAGAGAGATCTGAGATATTTTCTAAAATGCATAAAAGTAGGTAAGAGAACCAGACAAAATGATAAAACATATAAAAGAAAATTTAGGACATAAAATTGAGACTCAGGGACATGGACAAGAATACAGTGGTTACCAGGGGATGGGGAGGGGAAAGGAGGGGGGGTGGGGGGAGGAGAGGGACACGAAGAAAAGCAGATAGAAGGTGACAGAAGACTATATGACTTTGGGTGATGGGTATGCAACATAATGTCAAAATAACCTGGAGATGTTTTCTCTGAACCTATGTACCCTGATTGACTAATGTCACCCCATTAAAATAAATAAAAATAAATAAATAAAAAGATTACAGGTACTGGAAAAAAATTTAGATGAAATGAGCATATTTTTTAAAACACATAGTTTTTCAAAAAGAACTAGAAAACCTGAAGAGTCCTATAATCTTAATGAACATTTGAATGAGTAGTTAAATGTCTTCCCATAAAGAAATTCCTGGTCCAGAGGATTTATCAGTGAGTTCTACCAAATATTCAAGGGAAGAAATAATTCCAATCTTATATAAGCATTGCAAAGTGTCAAAAGAAAAAGAAGTAGTTTCTACCTGCTTTGTAAAGTTAACATAAGCTTGATACCAAAACCTGACAAAGACAGTATGAAAAAGGTAAACTACAGATCATTCTCACCCATGAACCACAGGTACAAAAATCTTAAAGCATTAGCATACAGAAATGTGTGTAAGTAATAATACATTTGACCCACTTGGGTTCATTCCAGGAATTCAAGGTTGGTTTAATATAAGGAAAATTTTTTTTTATAGATTCATAGCATTAGCATAAAAAGGACTTAATTAGCTAGGAAAATTGATTTGATCAATTTGATCAAAAATATCATTTTGATCCTCCTGCTCTTTCTTCTTCCAGCTGTCGTGTAGACTTACACTTGTAGCTCTAGCAACTATCTTGATCTGTGAGGTGACTGAGAGAAAGAGGCTGTACTTGAGGACTGCAAAGCAGAAAGATAGGGGCCTGGGTCACTGACAATAGCAGGGAGCCACTGTACCAGCCTTGGACTGCTGACCTTCTGACTTCTACTACATCAAAGTGAAATGAAGTCCTATCTTGTTTAAACTACTGTCATGCTTTTTTTCTAAAAATTATCATTATTATTACATTACCAGAAGAAAATCTTAATGAATTCTGGCACCTGAAGCAGATTAGTGGAGGTGAGAGGTGTCAGGAAAGGCTTCACAGAGCAGGGACTTGAAAAATGAGTAAAATCTTATCAGAAAGAAGGATTAGAAAAGAGGAAGACATTCTAGATATAATAATAGCAGTTTGGAAAGGTGCCAAGCATGAAAAAGCATGGCTTGTTCAGAAAATAGCAAGATGAATGTAATGTGTATTTTTTGAACATTCTGTTTGGGACTTAGGCTTGGGCTGGGACCTGGATGAATTGAGCTGGAGGAGAGGAGGGTCACTTTGCAGCTCCATTACATGCAAACCAGCACCTCTGGGGGAAGGCGGTGACCTTTTGCAGGAGCTGTGTGAGTAAACAGATATTAGCCAGGCAGGACACAGCTCAATGAGGGGCAGGGAGTCCTTGACTTGCAAGGTGATTTGAGCTCAAGTCTTTACTTCCCGAGCCGAGAGTGTGTTTCAGACAAAAGTGGTCACGTCAGTTTGTTTCCTGGGTGTCTCTACACATACAATCCTAAACTCCCCGCACTAGTGGGTTGGAGTCCTCAAACATTTAAGTTCTTTAGAAAGGAAATTATAGAGAAATGGAGAATTGAGCTGTTTATCTGTATTTTTGGTACTTCAGTCGCCTAACAATGTTTTCCTCAAAAGTCAGGATGCTTTCTAGGAAGTCAGGCCCTATGGTACTTAATAGCACAATGCCAAATACATTCCAATTTCCCTGAGCGGTCACGGCATTGTTATTAATAGTGCCCTCTTTCACTCCCAAAGGTATCCTGCTTTGGATAAAAAATGTTTTGATCCCCCTACTCACTTGTGTAAAGGCTTTATAGTTTATAAAAGAATTGGTATAACTTTGCTAGTGCTTTCTGTCATTAAGAGAAAGAACAAATCGCTACCATTCTCTTTCCCTCAAAAGGAATTGGGGATCAGAAACTTTCAAGGGATGTATTATTGGATCTTAGTATTTTAGTTCTGTAGCATAGTAAGACTAGTGTTAATATGTAAAGAATGGGGTCAAAATTATAAAACAGGAAGACTAGGCATTCTCTGGTATGCCTAGGCTGTGTGTTCATTGGAAAAGAAAAGTGAAATTTACAACTGAAAGATGTGATTGCCTCCACTAATTCAAGAGAAAATTAGCCACAGGCCTCCCTTGTAGAAAGAGACTGAATTGTGGTTGTACTATCTCCTTTCCCCTCATCTTCCCCTGCCCCCACCAAGACATTCAGAGGAAGGGAGCCCCAGGCCTCCATCAGTACCAGCAGAGACCTGGGTGGTGGAGACCTCACCTCATGCTCTCCCACCAAAGTTTGAGGTGTCTGAGTTTGCAAGGTGCAAACAGGATAGGAATTATCATGCCATTTCCCAGAGAGAGATACAGTGTGTCTGTAAATTCATGGTGCACTTTTGACTGGTCACAGGTCAAAAGTACATCATGACTTTACGGACACACTGTAGTGAAACTCAGAAGACAAGCTGACTTGCTTAAATTACAGAGATTATACATGGCAGAGCTAGATCTTGAATTTAGAAGATTCTGTAATAAAGAAATAGGATGGCTAAAGAGACTCTAACTTTCCCAGAGAAAACATATGGCCTGAGAAATGGCAGGAAGAACTGGAATTTTTAGCCTGAAGACAAAGGATATATGGAGGCATAGGATATGCTCTCTGTCATCAAACCCATGATGGGCTGCCACATGGGAAAGAAATTATTCTATATAGGTTGGACCCAGACAGCAAAGTAGATATGAATGAAGGAAAGATAAAAAGAAACAGATGCCAATTCAACATAAAGAGAAGAAAACTAACATTCATTGAATATCTATATGTGCCAGGCATTTTACATGTATATTCCTATTTAATTCTGATACAGAGAAAAAAACAACCCCATGAAGTAGACATTATCTCAGTTTTAGAAATGAGAAAACCAGGAGATTTCCAACTTAGGATAATGGCAGAATACCTTGTATTGTACTAATTATATTACCAATACCAAGTATAAACTCTGGACAAAATAGGAAAATGTTAACTGCTTGAGGTTACTGGAAAATGACCAGAATCATGCAGAAACTAGAGGAGATTCAATTCTTAAAATAAGGGACTCACACTGTTGAAATTCAATGTATCTAGCTTCTCATCTGAAGGCAGTTCCCTCTGCCTGTATGTTGTGCTGGGACACTTCAGAGAAAGCTCAAGCAGACAGCTGTGGTCTTATTGGCTTGAGGAGTCAGAGAATGAACATTGGGGCTGCCAGAACCATTGGACATTGAAGGAAAAATCCCACAAAAAAGGGAGCCATGGAGAGAGGAGTCTCCAAAGCTACATATACCTGTCACTCAAATCCTTGGTAATCATCTAAACCTTGAATGCATGGGTGAGACTCCAAGAAGCCTATGGAGAAAGCAATAGCTGGAATTCTGAAAAACAAACAAACAGAACCCCACAAAATAACATAGCACAAAACAGAAAGCGAAGCAGAGGATTCAGAAGCTGCCCACTATGGTAGCAAGATATCAAGTCTGCATCCCACCAAATGAGAGGGCCTTGGGAAGTATCTTAGGCTTTCAACTGCAAACTAAGAAAAGCCACATTCTAGGATTTAATAGCACATCCTGAAATTAAGGGATTCTCCCTAACAGTCAGGCAAAAAATCAGAATAGACTCACTCTAACAAAGCCCCAAACCAAACCCCACAGGACCAAGAGGAGTGAGTGGTAATTTACCTGCTTACTAGCACAAAAATTAATAGTCTTCAGAGAAAGTTAACAGAATAGTTCTCTAAATATAATTTAAAAAATTTTAAACTCTTAGACATGGGAAGAGTCAGGAAAATGTAACTCAGTGATGGGAAAAATTAGAAGTGACAAATAAACCAGATATTGAAATTAGCAGAAGGAAATATTAAAAGAACTACAATAAGTGTAATAACTAATTGATAAGAAAAGGTTCATTTAAAGTGTGAGGAGATGAAAAATTTGAGAAGAAAGGTGAATACTGTAAAAGAGAAGCAAAAGGAAATTCTAGGACTGAAAAATAGAATATCAAATTTTTTAATAATTATCAGAAAATATCATAATAGATATGATATAGAAGAAGACAGAATTAATGAATTGGAAGACAGGTCAATAGAGATCATCCTAACTGAAGCACAGAGGAAGAAAAGGCTGGAAGGCAGAAAAATATTTAAAGAAATATGGGCCAAATATTTTCCAAATTTGATCAAAGAAAGAAAGAAACTAAAACCCAGAGATCCAGAAAGTTCAGTAGACCAAGCAAGATAAGTAGAAAAAAAATTCACACATAGACACATCAGAGTTGAATTCTTTAAAAAAAGCATAAACAAATAGAACATCTTATAAGCCATTAGAGAAGCTGATTTCTCATCAGAAACAATTGAGGCCAGAAGACCTCATTAAAATGCTAACAGAAAAAGGGGAACAGGGAAAAAATCCACTTAAAATTCCACATCAATTGAAAATACCTTACAAAATGAAGATAAAATAAAGATAAGTTCAGACATCTGAAAGACATGATAATATGTCGTTGGGAGACTAAATTTCAAGAAATGCTAAAGAAAGTTCTTCAAGCTGAAGCGACATGGGACATATAAAAATTCAGATCTGCAGGGACGAGGTAAGAGCACTGGAGATTTTAACTATGTGGGGAATTTTTTTTTTTAAGTTTTTTATCTTTTCTAAAAATATTTAAAAAATGAATTGACAAGAATTTCACTTTCGAGCAAGATAGAATGAATATCAGGGGCTGAATTGAAGCTCTCAGGTAAAACAAATTTTTAAAACTGGACAAAATATATGACTTTGAAAATTGGGCAATGAAGGACAGTGATCCCTAAGTGACAGGAAACAAATACAGCCCTATTGACCTTATTACTGCCTGGAGAACAGTGCTTGGGGCACAGTACTCATCAATTACAGTACTATTTTTTTTTTTTTTTAGATTTTTATTTATTCATTTTAGAAAGGAAAGAGAGAGAGAGGTGTGGAGGGAGAGAAAGAGAGAGAGAGAGAAGGAGGGGAGAAGCACGAAGCATCAGTTCCTATAAGTGTCTTGGCCAGGCAAGCCCAGAGTTTTTAACCTATGACCTCACTGTTCCAGGTCAACACTTTATCCACTGCGCCACCACAGGTCAGGCCTACAGTGCTATTCTTTTCAGGGTAATGAATTGGTCATTCAGCCTGTATAACAAAAGCCACAGATTGGGTGGCTTAAAAAACAGAAATTTATTTTATCACCATTCTGGAGGCTGGAAAGTTCAAGATCGTGGTCCAGCAGTGTTCAGTTTCAAGTGAGAGAGCTCTCTTCCTTCTTTGCAAATGACTGCTTTGTCTTCACATGACCCTTTCTTGGTGTGTGTATGGGGCAGGGGGAAGGTGGAGAGAGATCTCTCTTTTTTCTTATAAGGCCAACAGTCTTATTGAATTAGGCTCCACCCTTACCTCCTCATTTAATCTTAATTACTTCCTAAAAGCCCTATCTCCAAATACAGTCACATTAGGGGTTAGAGCTACAACATATGAATTTTAGAGAAGGGGCACAATTCAGGTAGTATGAGTTATAGAATAAGACAGCTTGAGTTCTCATCTTAACTTCACTGTGTATACTGCCTATGCTGGGGAAATCTCTCCAGTTCCTCAATATTTTTTCATTTGAAAAATTAAGGTATTATTTTTACCCAATGATATTCACACGTTTTAAAATACTAATAAGTGAGCTTTAAAAAAAAGCCCTTTAAAAAATTTTAGAAGTTTTAAATTTGCAAAAAATTGCAAGGATAGTACAGAGAGTTCCCATACACGCCACACCCAGTTTCTACTCTTATTAACATCTTATATTAGTATGGTACCTTTGTTATAATTAGTGAACCAATACTGCCATTATTAACTAAAGTCCATACTTGATGCAGATTTCCTTGGCTTTTATTTTATACCGTTTTTCTGCTCCTGGATCCCATCCAGGATACCACATTACATTTAGCCATCATGTCTCCTTAGGCTTTTCTTGGCTATGAAAGTTTCTCAGACTTTTGTTGTTTTTGATGATCTTGAAGGTTTTGAAGAGTGCTGGTTAGGTATTTTGTAGGATGCCCCTCACTGGGGTTTTTCTGATGTTTTTCTCATAATTAGACTGTAGTTATGGGTTTTGGGGATGAAGACCACAGAAGAAAAGAGCCAATTTGATAAAATATCAAGGGTACATACTATCAACCTGACTTATCACTGTTGGTGTTGACCTTGATTACTTGGCTAAGGCTGTGTTGGTCAGTTTCTTCACTTAGAGTTACTCTCCTCTCCCTCCTTCTTTTTTTTTTTGCATGACAGAGAGAGGGACAGACAGGAGGAAGGGAGAGGGATGAGAAGTATCATATCAACTCTTTGTTGTGGCACCTTAGTTGTTCATTGATTTCTTTCTCATATGTGCCTTGACCTGGGGGCTCCAGCAGAGGGAGTGACCCCTTGCTCAAGCCAGTGACCTTGGGCTCAAGCCAGCAACCTTGGGCTTCAAGCCAGTGACCTTTGGGCTCAAGCCAGTGACCATGAAGTCATGTCTATGACCCCATGCTCAAGCCGGCGACCCCGCACTCAAGCTGGATGAGCCCACACTCAAGCCAGCGAACTTGAGGTTTCAAACCTGGGTCTTCTGCATCCGGTCAGATGCTCTATCCACTGCACCACCACCTGGTCAGGGTCCTCTCTCCCTTTCCATACTGTATTCCTTGGAAGGAAGTCACATGCACAGTCCATTCTTGAGGGACAGAAAGTTATGCTCTGCCTTCCTAACTGGAATTCTAAATGGGGAATTTGACTCTTCTCCCCTGGTTATTTATTTGTTGCATATTTATTTATAATAGTATAAAATAATAGAAATTTATTTTATTTGGGGTCATAACCCAATATTATAGTACTGTATTTTGTTGGTTAAATTGTCCTAACTTTGGCCATTAAAAGCTCATTCAGATTGGCTCCTTTTGACATGTTCCCATCATTTTTCTTATTCATTTTCTCTCTCTCTCTCAGCTCTTCTTCACTTTCTGTTACTACAAGATGTCCTAGGCTCATCTTGTATTTTCTTGTCTCAGCCGTAGAATCTGTCTTTTCTCCATGGACCTCTTGTTATTTTCATTGGAGAATGGTATTTAGGAAACAAGATCTGTGCATTAGATGTGATTCTTGCTACTGGAGCAGGAACAAAAATTAAGGAAGCTGCCAGTTTTTAGTTAAGTCTTGGCAATTTGGGGCTAATTACAGAGGTTAATGATTGGTTTCCCAGATCAGTTGCTAGAGATAGTGGCCTGACTTCCCGATGGTCTGACTTGTAAAGTTAACAGACAGGCTTCGTGGGCTGGTGATTGTAAATAATGGATTGGCTTCTCAGGCTGGTTGCTGCAGATTGTGGGTTAGAGTTTTATTTTTATATACAGTCTGGCCATTGTCTGTTTGTATATTCAGTTTCTCAATATGTCCAAAGGAACATGGGAACCAACCTAAAAAAAGAGCTCCCACTAGCCAATTTGGTGATAATCTGAGCAGTAAAATGAATAATAACAGTAACGGATTATAACTCATTGTGTTAACAAAAAACCAGATAAATAAACAAAGGGGGAGGAGGGAAAAGTCTTCATTACAGGAGAATGTCAGTTAAAAACTATAGAGGGAATGTTAGAGTAAGAAATCCAACATTTGGCAATAAATGGTTCCAGTAAAAATCATGAATGAATCTAGAAGTCTTTCACTGGGGATTCAGATCAGAGTACCTCCCCACTGATCATGCACTAAATACCAAGGGAGGGGGGAATCCCTTTACAGTGGGGAAACCTGGTAGATTGCACCTTAACTGTGTGATCAAAGCACACGTTACCACTGATGGGATGGAGCCACACCAGGGCTGGTGGTGTGATGCACTGAGAATCACACAACATGACTTATGTCATATTCCTGCCAAAGACGGGTCATCTAAGTCTAACCGTGAGGAAGCATCAAATACAGTAGATGTTCTATAAAACAACACCTCTATCCTCCTCAAAAATGTCAATGTTGTGAAAGACAAAGAAAGGTTGAGAGCCGGTTCCAGATGAAAGAAAGCCCAGTTCACATGACAGCTAAATGTACTGCATGGCCCTAGATTGGATCCTGGATTGGAAATCTTGTTGTTGTTGTTGTTGTAAAGGTCAAGTGTTGAGACAATGAGAGAAATTAGAGTATGTACTCTTTATTAGATAATACTATTATATCAATAATATATTTCCATATTCTTAGGCGATACATGCATACATATTTAGGAGAGGAGGGCCATAATGTCTGCCATTTATCTTTAAATGGTTCAGTCACAATAATAATAATAATTTGTCTAATGTTATGGAAAGAGCTGTCACAAATGTGGTATAGTCTAAACAATAGATGGAAAGTTATATGGGCATTCCTTATAGTAAACTTGCAAATTATTTTTGGCTTTGAAAATTTTCAAAATAAGAAGCTAAAAATATACAATGGTCCTAAATATTGCTGGAAAGTCAAATAAGATGAGACTCAGAAGTGGCCACTGGGTTTAGCAACATGGCAGTCACTGGTGACTTAACAAGCCGTCTAGGAGAGATGGGGCAGAGATTAAACTGGACTGAGAAGAGTGTAAACTGGGGAGTGGAAGAAGGCACTCCAGATGACAGACAAATGAAGCCCAGATCACAGGAAGCTTTAGTTGAGTGTGGTTTGTGCTTATGAAATTGTGCATACGTGCATATGATATTGCTTGCATGATATCATCTCTTTGAATCTAGCAGAGACAGGGAGAGAGACTCATATAAACAGCAATGGAGGTAGAAAGAGCAGGAGAAGGGAGAGAACTACAGAACAGAAAGAAAGAGTGAGATGAAAGGAATAGGAAATGAAGAGAATGAGACAGGTGGAAAGACAGAGGTGAGAGAGTCAGGGATGGGAACACAAGCCAAAACTTAAAATTGGAGAGAGAAGGAAGGTGAAGAGAAGAGCGTGAAAAAAGAAAAGAGAGGATTCAGCGAAGACAAGGATGGGGAGGAAGGGTGTTGGGTTAACACAGCTGCAGGCCTCGTTCGCTGCAGTCCGCGTCCTACACAGGGCTCTGTTCCTGAGCCCGTGCCCTCCTTCCTCTCTTCAATCCTCCCCCCACGAGCCTGGTTTCAGGGCAGAGCTGACCTTGAATTCCCTCCTGTCTCCCAGTCCTTCCTTGGCTGAGGTTTCCAGGCCAAGACTTTGCAGCTGCTAACCATTTTCATCCCCGGGAGGGTGGCCTGCTGCAGTTTCTCATCCAGAAACTCCACTGTCTTTCCTTGAGTCTTGAGGCCTCAAGGCCAATTCCTGTGTGTATAACCAGAAAGGGGAGACTGGCAAGCCCATCTGTAGGTCTCTGATGGGCAGCCCATGGTACAAACTCTCTCTGTGCAGCTCCAGAGACCAGAAATAGAGGCCAATAATTGGATGCCACACAGAGAGGTTTCCGTATAAGAAAGACCCTCTAATCGATTTGCTACAGAATGGAACTCAGTGTCTCCTCATGGGGTGAGTTCCCCATCACAGGATGTATGTAACCATGCAAGCAGAAGCTAGATACCAAAGCTACCTGTGACTGAACCGAATGACCAGAGATCTCTCCTGTGACTCTGGTTTCTCCTAAAGCCTTTGAAAAATAGCTTTTAAATCCATCATTACCTATGAAATCTTGCCCTGTTTATGGGATTAGAAAAATCCTTCCTTCTCTCAAGTTTAAGGAGGAAGTTAATCCAAGTTCCTATTCATATGTTCACAAATTCTGAATCACTGGGTTGCGAATTAATGGGGTTTCCCAGGGGAATTCAAATGTTCCACTCTCAGAAACACAGAAAAGAAGGTTCTTGCCTTCCCTGGGAGCACAGCACAAGGAAGGAAGAGGAGCCGGCAGGGCAGGCTGCCTCCTGTGCATGCCAATGGGCCCCCTGCTCTGCTGAATCTCAGTGTTCTGGCCCAGGAACAGCTGCTGGAGATAGAATTTCAGGAGAGGAGCTACACAGACCTGCCAGTCACTCGGACATCTGGTGCTGGAAGGGCCAGTTCTCAAGCGGGGGGGTGGGGGGTGGGGGGGGGGTGAGGGGGGGTGGCTGCCCTGACCTTTCTGGGGGCTACGGTCAGATGCCATGGCTCCCACAAAGCCTGTCGGGCTCCCTTTTCCTCTGCCACACCAGCACCGAGCTTCTTGCTCACATAGCGCTTTAGCCCTGAGCGGTTAGTGCCTGTCTCCCCACCACACCGCTGTCTCCCCACCACACTGGGACAGAAGCCATGCGAGGGGCATTTACTGCGTGGCATGGAAACACTGCAGGAGGTTACAGGAAACCCAAGGCAGAAGGAATGACCCTTGTCTTTTGGTTCCTTGGATGCTCTGAGTACTTTCTGATCTAAATTTTGGGTTGTTTTTAGGTCTTTTTCTCCCCATCTGGCCCCACAAAATGACCTTAGTTCCCCACTTCTGGTCGCATTGTTATTTTTTTCAGAGCTGCTGTATGTCCCATTCCTGTGCACTGGCTCCCCCTGGGGCTGCAGCCTCCGGGGATTTGCTGGCCCCATGCTCCCTGAAGGAGAGCTCGCTGTCCATACCAGCTCCAGGCCCCGCTGGCCGGTGGAGGGCCACTCCTGCTTCTGTCAGACGCTGGGCCAGCCCAGCTCCTCCCCTTCTGTCCCCCGACCACCCAGGCACACTCAAAACTCCGTGACGACAGAGACTTCTCATTCTTCTTTGCATCCCCGACCTCTACAACAGTTGCCAGCAGTGAGGAGGTACTTAGTTAAAAAAAAAAAGAGTAAAAAAAAAATCATCAAATTAAATTAAAATTGAACTAAAAAGAGAGGGAAAGTAAATGCTTTCTTTTTTCCCCCTTTTTTATGACTTTATTGAGTGACATTGGTTAATAAAATTGTATAGGTTTCAGGTGTGCTATTCTATAACACATCATCTGTACCCTGTATTGTGTGTTCACTACCTCAAGCCAAGTCTCCCTCCATTATCATTTATCTCCCTTTACCCTCTTCTACCTCAATGCTTTCTTCTTTAATGCAAGATTTTAGCAAAGAGGGCTTAGGAAAATCAGGGGAGCTAACTAAAAAGTTTATTGGTTATTATTTCTCTCCCTGTCCTGCACAATAACTGATTAGATCTTATCATTACTTCTTATAATGGCCCTTGGGGTGGCCCGCCCAGCAGGGCAGTTCCCTGGTCCAGCTCGATCGATGCACCAGCTTCGCAGGGGGCTGCATTGCTATCCTTGTAAATGCTTCTGAGTCTCTTTTTCTGGGATTGCCCAAAACTAGCCTCTTAGTGGTGGGCACCATTGGCTGGCAATCCAGCCACCGTCCTGCCTTTCAGACCTCTCACTGCGTGCAGGGGTTAGGGGAGCATAGTGGAGGGAGTCTGATGCTCTGTTATTTATCTGTCCTGAAACATGATCTTGCTCTACATCTGATTTCCATGTGTTGGATGCCCTGGTGAGCGAGCAGGAATGCTCCTGCACATCCCATGGAGTTTGGCCAACTGCAGGGACGTCCGCTCCTCCAGAAGCCTTATTGCTCAGTCACCAAGCCCTTTCCAATGAGCAGCTTTGGGTGTCTTCTATTCTGTAGCCCCCTCACTTCCCCATATAAAGCAAAATCCATCTAATCCCTGTGGAGACTGGTTGGGATGCAGTTAAATAGCCTTTCATCATTGACTTCCAGCCCCTTGCTCACTGCACAGGTCCAATTTAGGACAGAATAAATATATTGCAGCCGCATCCAGCTCAAGAAATGTTTGCTGAGTGCCTGCTGTGTGTCCAACCTTGTGCCAGGAGCCAGAGACTCAGCTTGCTCTGAGGCTGACTTTCCTGTTGCTTGGATCACCGAGGCCAGGAGCTAGATTAAAGCAGCATTAAGCAAAGGGTCCGAGTGCTGCTCATCTAGGACTTGGAATGCGGTCAGCATTCTAGTTTTCTCATTCAATAAAAACATCTTACACTAAGCCATGTGCTAGGTGCTTGGAAATAAAAATGAATAAGATCATTCCTGTTTCCAAGGAGCTCACAATCTGAGGGTGGGAGGAGAGCTGGACAAATAAATAGGGCATTACAGAGTCATGTGACATATGCTGAGATAGAGAAAAATGTGGGTGCTGGGGGGCTCCACCAGGCACAGACGAGGGAGGGGTGGTAGGTATGAAAGAAGGCTTCCCAGCGTATGGGATATTTGAGCTGAATCCTGACGAGTGAATTAGAGCTTGGCGAGGGGGCATAGGCAGGAACATCTAGGCAAGCATGCACAAATCACCGGGATGTGGGAGAGCCCGGCCAGTCCGGAGATACTAATCATTTGAGCATCCAAGAGAAGGAAGAGTGTGACACGCAACTGGGGAGGAAGACAAGGACAAAACTGTAAGGCTTTTTTAAAGCTTTGTCCTAAAATAGCAGAGTCCAGGAGACAAAGATTTCCTACTAACCCCAAAGAGAAATGAGGGGACCAAACAAAGAGAGTAGCTGTGTGAAAATAGAGATAAGGAAATGCCAAGACATCTTTTGAAGATTAAAACTACAGGACTTGATGATGCATGAAAAATAGGAAGGGGAAGAGATAAGAATAAAATCAAAGATTGTGCTCATGTTTTTGGCTTAAGTGACGGGGAGATTACAAAGGCTTGTAGAGCAAAACAAATCATGTAACAGTAACACCAATAATAATGGTAATAGGATTTTTTTAAAAATCACTAATGTAGAAGACTTGCACTGAAGTTTTAGAAGAAAAACTCCTAAATAGGAGGGAAAAAGCAAGGACAAAGCAGGGGAAAAGGACATATATGAAGAACAAAATAAAAGAAAAAGGAAATCCAATTGAAAATTAAAGATATTTCCAAAAATGTGTGTAGAATACCTATAACAGAAACAATAATCAAAAACATAATTTAAAACAAAAGAGGAATAAAAGCAAAACTTTCTGAGCCAAAATCAAAGATAAATATATAAGTTAAAAAGATTCATCAAGTTATGAATAAAAATAAAGGGAGAAATATTAAAATCTCTCACCACAGTTATATTTCTGATCATTTATTCTCATATTTCTCTTTATTACTGGTCTTCACCAAATTGATTATGATATGCTTTGGTGTGATTTTCAACTACAAAAGGTAGTTGAGTTTCTCAGATCTCTGAGTTCATCAGATTGGGAAATTTTTACAATTCTTTCTTTAAATACTTTTCTATTCTTCCCCCTGCCCCCACCTTTCTGAGACTGTTATTACATGTCAAAGTTCATATTGTCTCACAGATCATTAAGCCTCTGTTAATTTTTTTCAGTCTTTTTTCTCTCCATGCCTCAGTTTTGGTAGTTTATATTGCTATGTCTTCAGATTCACTGGAGTTTTCTTCTGTAATGTTTAATCTCCCATTAATTTCATTCAGTGAATATTTTATTTTATATATTATATTTTTGATATCAAGAAGTTCCATATGATTCTTTTTAAATTTTTTATTTATTGTCTCATTATATTCAGGTTTTCTGTTTTATTCCAACTTTTATAATTATGTTTAATAATAGATGTTCAGGTTAGTTATGTTTTTCTTTAAATCTTTAAAAATTAGCGTATTTATAAATTCATAGCTATTTTAAAGGTTTTGTCTAACAATTCTATTCTGTTATTTCCAGTTTTGTTTTTAATGGTTGATTTTTCTCTTGGTTATGCGTTACATTATCCTGCTTCTTAGACTGTCTAGTGATTTTTTTATTGCATGCTGAAAATTGTAAGTGTTCTGTTGTTAAGTTCTGAATTTTGTTGTTTTCCCTTAAAGTATGTTAGACTTTTTTGGCAAGCAAATAATTTACTTGCAAATGAGCTTGATCGTTTCAGGGTTGAAGCTTTGTTAGGACAGGTCTAAAGTGAACTTCACTTGAGGGCTGAATTAGCCCTATTACCAAGGCAAGCCTTTCTGGGGTCTCTGCTGAATATCTGGGCTATCTACAAGGCCTCTCCATCCTGAAAGGTCAAGACTCTAACTTATCCAAGCCCTGTGTGAGTTCTGGGAATTGTTCAGCTTACAATTTTCTGGTCATCCTTTTCCCAGCCTTGTGTATCTTAGGATTCAGTGACAGACTTGGAGAGAATTACATGCAGATTTCTAAAGTGCTCTTTCTGAGTGATCCCCTCTTCTCTAGTATTCTGCCTTGCAAATTATAACTATTTTGGTATCTCTCTATTTCTCTCTCTCTCTGATGCCTGTCTCTCCCAGTCAGCAAGATTTGGGTTCCCTTTTACAGAACCATTACTAGAAAATACCTTCAGGTAGAAATCTGGAGTAACTGTAGAGATTTCCTTATTTATTTCCTTTCTCTCAAGGATCACAGCCCTCTACTACCATTGTCTAATATTTAAAACAGTTCATTCATATCTCTTGTCTAGATTTGTAGTTGTTTACAGTGGGAGGGAGTTTGATCTCAGTTACTAGGTCATGGCCATAAGTGGAAGCTCTTATTACCCTTGCCGATATCCATGGGCTATGTCCATGCATTTGCTAAGAACCCTAATTTTCTGCTGTGCACAAATGACAATATGTTAGAGCCTCTTTGGTGGCAAATTGTACTTCTTTCTTAGGTTACTGTAACAGCTTTTTAGGTGCTTATTCTCTCTAACACCAGACTGACTCCATACTGCTACCAGAGTAATATTTTTTAAACACTAATCAAACTGCATGGCACCAAATGCAAAGCAGAAATGAACAGTTTTCTCTACCTTTTGCATTATAGGGATCTCAAGGACACACTGCTGGTTTCTTTCTTTCTTTTTTTGAAATCACATTTTTGAGATAGTTATCTTATAAGTCTTTACAATTTTCATCCTTTCCAAAAGACCAGAAAAATAACAGAGAATGGGCCAAAAGGCTAATCCCAACAATAGATAGCGACTGTCCTGAGAGTTACTTTGTCTTTCGATGAGTAAGAATTTTTTTTTCCAGGTTATATTCATTGCACTTGGTCTCCTTATACCTTGGTTTCTTTAATGAAGAATCTCCTAAAATCTCAGGCAAAAAGACTTCTGGCGTGGGAAGGCCTATCATCTCATAAGACATGCCGAGCCATATCTCAGCCCCCACAGCGGGCACAGCTTGAGTTCTTTCCCAAAGACCCTCCGCCTCTGCTCACGTACAGTCCTAGTACCCCCAGAGAATTACTCAGAGATGTCTGAGTCCTAATGAGGCTAAAAGTAGGATTCTCTCTATGTGAAACAAGGCTCTTTTTCTTGTTTCATTCTTTATTTCCCTGAATTATATTTGCCGGATTAATATTGTGGTCCCTGATTTCTATTTGCCTAATGCACTTTGGCCCATCCCTTTTTTAAAAATTCATTTTCTTTTCTAACTTTATTTTAGTTGATTGTCTTATAAATAGAAAAGAGCTGAATTTTATTTTTGATAAAATCTGAGTCATTATATTTTAAAAGGGAAATTCAATACATTTATATACATTGTTTTTTTTCTAGCTGTTTTTTTTTTCCTGTCATGTTGCTAGCAACTATTTTGTCTCTTTTTCTCCTGTTTATTGGTATATGAAATATATATGGCATTTCTTTAATGTATGAGAAGATAAATATTACCTTTAATTTTATTACTTGTAATTTTGACATTTTCAAAAAGTTTTTAGTCTACATTCTTCTGATTGTCAGAATCAGGTGTGAATTGGAATCTTTTGAGATATTTTTGAAGATAAATAGTTGGGCATATTTTTAACTTCTTCCAACTTCATGTGTCATTTTCTTAAAATGGAGATTTAAAAAGAGATTGTTTTATTATATTATTCTCTGTTTACATCATGTAAGACTTCTTTTTCAAGCTAAATGTTAAACATTTGGGAGATACCTAGAATTTTAGCAATATTTTAGATTTATCCTCATTGTTCTGATTTCATTGCTCCCCTCTAGACCTTTTATACTATGACTTCTCTATCCTGAGCCCTTAATTTCTTTCCCATTCTGCTTCTTCTGTGGCCCACGTTCAGACAGAGATTGTTAATTGCCTACTCATTCTTGGCTTCTTCCTTATTTGTGGAACATTGATTTTGTTGGGGATAAAATGAACACTGTATGCTCTATTGCAACCAGGGTGACCAATGAAATAAAAGCAACAGTTTCAGGTGAGGCTTGTAAACAGGCTGAAAAGTACCTTCTTTTTGCCTTGCTCCTCATCCTCTTTCTCCTTTCCTGGCATATGGACATCACAGCAGCAGCTCTAGCAGCCGTGTTATGACCAGGAGGCGACTCTGTGGATGCAAGCCACACTAAGGATGGTGGAGCAGAAAGAGAGAAGAAGCCTGGATTCTGATGGCAGGGCTACTGCTGGCCCTGAACCCTGAATTAGTTATCGCTAAGCTTCATGTTACATGAAAGGAAAATCAACCTCCATCTTGCTTAAGCCACTCTTAATTGGGACCTCTGTTATTTCAGCTAAACACAACTCCTAGCTTTACAGCAAGGGATGTGGGAAGAACATTCCAGGTTGAGAAAGCAGCAGGAGCAGAACTATGGAGGTGTGAGAATATGGCAAGGCCAAAGAATAACAGAAGTCCAATGTGGCTGGAATCCAGGATATATGGTAGAGGTGAGATAGAGTCACAGAGGATGTCAAAAACATGGACAGGAGGGTTTGTCCCAAATCCATGCCCTTCTAAGAAGCAGGATAAACTCCAGATCACTTTATCGGCCATGCAAAGCCTTTCACCATTTGGTCCCCATTTTCCCAGACTTACTGACCATTTCTCATGTGTTTGGTATTCCAGACATGTGGAATTACTTGCCATCATTAGAATTCGTGAAATTTCCACCTTATTGTCTTTGCACATGCTTTTCCCTTTCCCCACCTCTCTGTATGACTAATGTGGGCTCAGAGTTTTAGATGGATCCTCCGATTATCCCTGTCCCTTGTCCCCACCAATTTGATCACAATATCCCTCCTCTGACTCCCCACAGCTTTCTATTCCTACTTCTGTAAGAGACCTTATCCTCTACTTAGGGTCTTACAATCTGCCTCAACTCTGAGATCACAAGCTTTTAAAGGGTAAGAAAGAACTCGCCCATATTCAATTACTCTGCTCACTAGATAGCAGTCTGTCTACTACATACCAAAACCTCAACAGGTAACTGTTCATCAGATACATGAATGAGTGAGTTGATGAGATGAAAAACTTTGAATG
The DNA here is from genome assembly GCA_037038555.1 of Rhynchonycteris naso. Classification (NCBI taxonomy): domain Eukaryota; kingdom Metazoa; phylum Chordata; class Mammalia; order Chiroptera; family Emballonuridae; genus Rhynchonycteris; species Rhynchonycteris naso. The sequence goes on along the minus strand of CM072997.1, from coordinate 208,557,650 downwards.
GTAGGTTAAGGAATTCAGACTTTATCCTGCAAGTGGCTGGGATTGGGGGGGGGGGGGCGGAGGAGGGTGCGAGCAGAATGAAATGGGACGCTTCCTGTGGATTTGGGATTCTGTTCCCACATCCAGTCTGAGAGCTGGACTGAGAACCAGGGAAAGCCTGAGTAAAGTGGCTTGTCCGGAGGCTTAGTTCAAGTAGCTCCCAGTGAAGGTCCCTGCCCTGTCCTGAAATGGTTAAGGTGGCCAAGGCACACGCCTCTGCAGAGGAGAAATTTCCCTGTCCTTGCCTAAGTGAATGGCTGGGATTAAAGTGACAGCCCACCTTAGTGATGGCGGCATAATTGGTTGTTCAGCTCCGTCCTTGTCAGAGCGCTGACAGTTCTGCAGATGTCCTGCTCAGCTCTCCAAAGGTTAGCCTCAGCTGGTGCGGCTGTTCATTAATCATTCCTCCCTGACAGGCCTCGGTGCAGCCCACAGCTGCCGCACCAGCCCCCACAGGCCCCGCCCCGCCCAGCCAGGCTGGAGGCGGCTTGAACACTCCGGGAGGGGCTGGTCCCCACATGGGAGACAGGCGGTCTGTACCCTCCACCCCGCCTGCTCCTACTGCTGAGCGAGAAACACTGATAAAGAAATTTCCCTGGGTTCCTCCTTCCCAGAACTAGGGTCTGAATCACCTTACAAGCTATCCAGACATCCTTGACTTTATCTGCTCCTCTCCTCCACCCTCGCAGAAGCTTCTTACTGAGCTGAGGGCTACCCTAGCCCAAGAGTTCCAGAAAGACAAGAAGGCCAGTAGATTCGGGCCACTCACATTGGAAGGGCGTAGAGCGGGGCTGAATGCTGGGTAGACTGTGCATTGGATCCAAGATGTAAATTCCATAAACTGTAAAAGATGTTTGTGAACCACTACTTATGGCTCAAATCAGAACATGTGTAATTTGTGCATAGGTTGGTTCTGGCCTTGGGTTATTAAGGGAAGGGCTACCCATTTGGTCTTTGGGGCCGACTAAATGGCTAATGACCTGGGGAATCTGATTCCCTGTGTTGCAAAGACCGGCCCCCCTCCTCTCCCCTCTCCCTTCTCTTGCCATACCAAAGACAACATGATGAACTGAGCCAGGGCTGGTGGATGGGATTCTAGTCAAAGCAGAGAGGTTGAGCCTGACCAGGTGGTGACGCAGTGGATAGAGCGTCAGACTGGGATGCAGAAGACCTAGGTTCGAGACCCTGAGGTCGCCAGCTTGAGCGCGGGCCCATCTGGCTTGAGCAAAAAGCTCATCAGCTTGGACCCAAGGTCGCTGGCTCCAGCAAGGGGTTGCTCGGTCTGCTGAAGGCCCGTGGTCAAGGCACATGTGAGAAAGCAATCAATGAACAACTAAGGTGTTGCAATGGCAACGAAAAACTAATGATTGATGTTTCTCACCTCTCTCCACTCCTGTCCGTCTGTCCCTATCTATCCCTCTCTCTGACTCTCTCTCTGTCCCTGTAAAAAAAATAAAATAAAAGGCAAGCAGAGAGGTTGAAGTGGTTAGGGATCCAGGTGCAAAATGAAGCGAGTACAGAAGACAGAACCTGGTTTGGGACAAGAGCAGAAGAAATGACAGTCAGAGTCAGGAAATACGGTCAGGGTAATGCAGGGGGCTGATTAGAAAAATCCCAAGGCCATGAGTGCAAAATGCCTCTCTGGGCATCTTGCTCTCAGGCTCCAAAATTCTTCAAGACTTCGTTTCATTTCTCCCTTTTAGTGTTTTTCCTAATTTCCCAGGCCTTTGGGCACCATGCCTCCCTTCTCTCTCTTCCCTTTGCCACTTTGTTTGATGCTCCGAACGGATCAGAATTTACTTCCTGACAACCAGGTCCAGGATTAGGAATTCCACCAGAGTCCTCTGCCCAGCCTTCCTGCAAGAGTGAAAGCATGTTCCCAAGGCCCAGGCCTCAGCTACGGGCTGCCGGTCGGGATATGCACAATGCAGGAGTCATCATTTCCCCCCATTGATTAGCTGTCCACCCGCAAAGTTTCCAGAGGCGCAAACAAGGGCACTGGGAGATTAGCATTCAGCTAGTCTTTTGGACTCCAAACCACAAACACCTGCATTTTCACATCCAAAGACCCTACGTTTGGTCAGCCCCCAAACCATCAGCTCCTGCAGACTCACACTCAAACAAGAGCCTTTTCCCAATGCTTCCTAATGACAATTACCACCTCCCACACAGCCTGGCACCCTTCACATACAGCACTCTGCTTCATCTTCCCAATAGCCACGCCAGGAAGGCAAAGTTATCCTCATTTTACATTTGAGAAAACTGAGGTTTAGAGAGGCTAAATGTCCAAGATCATACAGTAGGCACCTTAACACTCAAAGTCGGGTCTCTTGGGTTTGAAAATCTTATAGCCTTCCTTTTTATCATGCTGCTTCTAATGGGCTTGCTGTGACTTTAAGCCAGGGCTCTTCAAAACTGGTACTGTTGACATTTTGGGCTGAATAATTCTTTGTTGTGCACACTGACCATATGCTTCAACTGTATTGTAGGATGTCTTAATGGCATCCCTGGTTCCTACCTACCAGATGCCAGCGGCATCTCCACCCCCCAGTTGTGACACCAAAAATGTCCCCAGACATTGTCAAATGTTCTCAGGGGGCCATATCACCTCCAATTGAGAACTATTGCTTTATAGTTTTCCATTATATGGCCCTCTTTAAATGTTGTCCATCTGAGGCAAGGGACTGCTTTCCACGCATGAGCTAGAGATTCCTCGCTGTACGAGAAGTCAGGGAGTATGGGTAGCAAGGTCAGACAGCTCTGGAAGACTGTGCTTGGTAATGATAATGAAGAACGAGAAGGGCATATTTTAGCAAAGATCCGGGATTAAATTGGCACGTTGATCCAACTCTCCATCCACCCGTCATATGTCTCTCTACCCAATCTGCAACTATTCCTTGTATAAGGCCTGCGCAAGACACCCCATGGGAGAAAAATATAACCTATGTAGTCTTCCCATGGTGCTGTGGAAGGCTGTTGGAGTCTGAACCCTGCCACTAATAGCCTAACTATCTTGAGTAGATCGCTAAGCTCTAGCGTCCTAAAACTAAGAATAATACATTCCTCGCAAAATCACAGTGAGAACATAACGAGCTAATGCATGTGAGAAGTGCTGTCACTGCTGTACAATGTTAGCTGTTATTATGGGGAATGTTGGACAAGTACAAAAATAACTGTACTCTCTGGCATTATGTGTTAAAGGATACAATAAAAAACGGGCAAAGGATTTGAACAAGGAATTCGCAGAAAAAGAAACGCGAATGGCCAATAAATCGAAAAAGAGGCTCAAACTCAGTAGTACTTAGAAAAATGCAAGTTAAAACTGTAAAATGCTATTCGCCCCGCAGTAGATAGAAAAAATTGTAAAATAGTTATATTTAACATCTAAAAGAAGGTGAGAGTGTAAGGAGACATGCATTCCCATACTTCACCAATGAGCTATATCCCTACATCCTATCTGGTAGTAATGACAAAAATTAAGTCTGCCATGCCCTCTGCCCCAGAGGTCACATATTTGTGCAGAAACAAAAGCACCAGTATGAAAAGATATGTGTGCAAATTTTGCAGAACAGAAAAACAACAAGGGTGGATAAATATGGGACATTGTATGAGACCATTAAAATGAATTATATAGATGTGAATTGGCATGAAGGAATGTTCATAATATCTTGATAAGGTTTGTAAAGTATATATAATAATAACACTGAAAAATCAGAGGGAAAAACCCTCTGTATGTGAATATGTAAATGAATGTGTTAGGGTAAGCATGGAGAAAAGCATTGCAGGGTGCAGACAAAACAAAACATTGGTTACCCAAGGGGATGCGGAGGGGGGGCAGAACTGGAGAGAAAAATGGGGGAAAGTTAGCTTTTTCCTTATACAATTTCAGAATGGTTTAGATTTGTTATTGTGAGCATTTTTATTTTGTAATGTGAAAGTCAGGGCGCTGGCCAGTTGGCTCAGCAGTGGAGTGTTGGACCAGAGGGTGGAAGTCCTGGGTTCAATTCCTGGTTAGGGCACATAGGAGAAGTGACCATATATGCTTCTTCACCCCTCCCTTTTCTTTCTCCCTTCCTCCTCCTCCTCTTCCTCCTCCTCCTCGTCCTCCTTGTCCTCCTCCTCCTCCTCCTCTTCTTCCTCCTCCTCTCTCAACCATGGTTCCAATGATTTGAGCAACTTGGCCCTGGGGACTGAGGATGGCTCCATGGCTTTGCTTCAGGTGCTAAAATGGCTCAGTTGCAGAGCAATGGAACAGTGGCCCCAGATGGGCAGAGCATCGCCCCCTAGGGGACTTGCTGGGTGGATCCTGGTCAGAGCACATGTGGGAATCTCTCTCTGTCCCCCCTGCCTCTCATTTAATAATAATAAAAAAGAAAAAAGAAAAGTAGGATTAAGGGTCATGATGAAGGAACAGGAGAACAGAGGTGAGAGTTAAGAGCAGGAAATTCCTTCCCACTGGGGAGGGTGGCTGGGCTGGACTTGAAAGAATGAGTGAACTGAGGATCTTCCAAAATTGGGGTTGGGGAGCATCAGGCCTGAGCTGTTGAATGTGAACTCCAACCTTTGCACCTTGGATAACTTTGCACAACCTTTAGACCTTAGATAACCTTGCAGAACCTTTAGATCTTGGATCACCAGGCTGGGCTTAATAGCAGGCACACACACACAAAAAAATGGTTTCCCATCAACCTGCTCTGGGAGCTATGGAATCAAGGACAAAGCAAAGCCATGGTCATTCGAACTTGATTAAGGCCACACTGGTAATGGGCAGCTGACTTCTCTACCCAACAGCCCTTTGAAGGAAGCTTTTTCTGCAGCCCCCACCAACACTGGAGGAGAGGAGAAAAGAAAATTGCAAAGCCAGTTGGAAAACCTTCCTATTTTGTCTTTAGTATTAAAAAAATGCAAAGGTGATGAATTAGGCAAATTGGTTGATGTCAAGTTATATCCATCAGAATGATTCAGAGCCTGGAATGAGTAATAGTAATGGAGAATAGCTGTTACTAAGAGTAACCAAATTAGCATTATCGAAAAAGACAAAGGAAACGCAGGCAGGCAGCAAGCACCCCATCCCTGAGCCAGCCTCGCAGTCCGCACACCCTGGCTTCTGCACAGAGGTCCACCCTGAGCTGAGGGGTGCTCCTTGCTGACAGGATTTCATGGGGGCTGGAGCTTCAACAAAATCAAAGAATGTTTGCATCCATTTTCTTAATGGATCACATTCTAAGCAGGGCAGTGGCATCGATTCAATTTCACAGGAGGAATTCTAGAACCTCAGGGAGCTAAAAGGTTGGTCTGGGCCACAGTCATGTAGCTTGTAAGAACCAAAATCTTGCTTTAAACTTAGAGCTCAGAAAGCTGCATCCAGGACCCAAGTTCTTGCCCTCTTCACAGAACCTCCATTAAAACAAACTAACAAACAAACAAATAAAAACCATCTATTGTTTCTCCAGCCATTAGCAGTGTAAAGTAGGAACTAGATTGATGCATAAAGGGCAAAGGGCAAAATGTGCACAACCCCCAGGGGCACAGCTCCACAGAACCCCCTTTTCATCCCTTCCCAAGATTAGTAGGGCTCCATGGCCAGGCATGGGGGGGGCCAGGGGCCGGGTGGGGGTGGGTGGGAGGGAGGGGCGGTATTCTTGGGAGGTTTGACCTCTTCCCACCTTCCTGCTCTCTTCCACATGACCCCAACACATCAGTTACAGTTGACTGTCCTTGGGCAGTCTCTGAACCATCAAAGGTTGCTGGTTCACAGAAGTGCCACAAAAGATGATAGGGGCCACATTCTTTTTGAATCAAGAACTGGAACAGGAAACAGAAAGAGGATGCCAGTTGCCAGCAGCCCATGGTGTATAGCTGGCGTGTTCTTTTCCTAGGGCAGCTGTAACAAAGTGCCATAGGCTGGTGGTTTGAAACAACAGGAACTCACTCTCTGGAGGTGAAAAAGTCTGAAATGGAGTGTTTGCAGGGCCAGGCTGCCTCGGAGGGATCATGGGAAGACCCCTTCCATGCTGCCTAACTGTTGGCAAGCCTTAGCATTCCTTGGCTTCTGACTGCATCACCCCAATTTCAGCCTCCATCTTCACATGTGTTCTGGGTGTCTCTGTAACTCTTCTTGTAAGTGCACCCATGACTGAATTTAAGATACACTCAAATCCAGTGTGATCTCACTGTACCTTGATTACATCAGCAAAGACTGTTTCCAAATAAGGGCACATTCACAGGTACCATGGGAAAGGACTTCAACATATCTTTGGAGGCAATGCAGTTGAACCCACAACGCTGGGACACACAGTATAGTAGAGAGAGCCAACGGAGAGCTGCCTCCGAGGCCCTCCAAGACACCCTCAACTTACAACTCCCTCCAGCTCCAGCCGCAGCGAGCTGAGTGGTCAGCAATGGGTTCCTGCAAGAACCCTACCCTCAGGTCCATATTCCCACTACAAGTTCCCTTCCAACATTCCCCTCTGTGCTTGTGATAGCTTGATAAGGGTTATTCCCTGCAACCAAAATGAGCCATAAATAAAACTAGGTTTAATGTTTATTTTCTCCCATAAATTTGCGTAATTTTATAATTAAAACTCTAAAAGAATTAAGATGTTTTGGAGATTCCTTTTGTTGGAAAGTAGAACATGTCTCCCATGTGCTGGCCCAGCCTAGTTACTGTGATACTTTATTTTGCTGAAATAGCCACCTCCTGCCACCAGGATAAACCGAGAGTGCCCCAGACACCCGGAGGAGACCTGAATTAAAATCACCAGTGCATTCCTAAGAGAACTTAGGTTAAACCCTAAAGAAACCAGACCAAGAAAACAGTATTCTGTTAGCAAGCCATGAAAGAGCTACCCCCGCGGGGTTGGCCTGCCTGAATCATTGCTGTGTGGGAAGGACTGGAGCCAGCTGGCCCACTGGCCCACGGGGGTTTGAATATCTCTGCAAAGTCACACTTCATGCAAGTCAAACAACCCCACAGAGATGACTGGGTCATAATGGCTCTTCCTGCCTTTCCTCCCCTCCCAAGTCACCCTCCCAGGCAGAGAGCGCTCAAGGCCCGGTTCACACACCTTTCTGTGCTGAAAGTCCCCCCAAGGGGCAGCGGCCCTTGGGGGTGGTGCTGGTGGTACATATCCCGACTGTATAAGAGGAGATGGAGGGACAGTAAGTCCTTGTACTCTGAAAGGATCGGCTACCATGACTGTGCTAATTATATAAATTTTATAGCTCAGTATGTGTCCACTGAGAAGACTGAGGTGTATGTGTGTGCATGAGGGTCGGAATAACACAGTGTTGAGGCTCACAACACCCTCTGTTGGTTCTCCTCCAACTTCCTAAGGCCCTTCTAGCCATGCTGAGCACCCCAGAGCATCCTAACCTTAACCCTAAATTCTAAACTCTAAACCCTAAACCCTAAACTTGAAACCCAACCCTAACGTAGAGTCCTGGAAAAATTGCAGATCCAAGCTTGCAGAGACCCTGCCTATTCCCCTTGTGTGAATGCTGTGCTCTTGGGGACAGATACAAGTACAATTCAAACCACTGTGCTCTTGGGGACAGTTACAAGTGCATTTCAAACCATGTATGCTTGGGGCAAAAGGGAAATCTGAGAAGTGAGTTGGGGGCTGTCGAGCTCCACGCCCACCCCCACCCTCTGCACCATCATTTCATGGCCCTGCTATTCTCACTGAGCCTCTACCCCCCTGTCTCCCTTTAGGAGGTCTAATCCTGAACTCAGTCAGCAGGAACTTAAGAAACTCACGCCAGTGTTGGGCCTCAGCACTAGCATTGTTATGTGACGCAAACCTTGACCTCGTTACCCAGTTTTCAGCTGGTTTCATGCCTTGCTCCCTGAACCTGAGCCACTTATATAGTTCTGTGTGGCACCACCACAGAACTTCTCAGACTGGGATCCTGCTTGTTTTTATTCTCTCTCCCAGGGGTTGTGGTCCTAGGAAAACTTAGGGAAAACTGGGACATTGCCACCTACCCACATACCTTCCTTGCATCTGCAGTGTGGGTCACGAGGGCTGGGAAGGTGAGATGGCTACCCACATTCTGCCTCCAGCCCTCCTCAGTCTGCCAGTCCTGTGCAGTGAGCCAATGTATGCCCTGCCATGCCCACGGCCAAACAGAGTTCACAATATGCAGCCGTCACACAGAGAAGCTGTCTCTGCTGCCCAGTTTGGGCCTTTCTCACGAAAGAATCCAGTGCTGAATACTCCATAGCTGGCTGGCAGATGTTTCCCAGGGTGGAAATAAACAGAAAACCTCATGCTGTTAGAGCAAAGTTTCCTGATCTAGAAGGGGCCTTGAAATCATCCAGCCCAATGTACCATTTTACAGATAAGCAAACTGATCTCCTAACTCTGGACTGGACAGGGAGGTAAGATCGGAGAAAGAAACCTTGTTCACCAACTGCGTGGGCTGAGAGTGACTCTAGACTAAACAGCAGAAATACAGCCTCTGCTCTTGGGGAGCACCTGTTAGAGAAGGAAAGACCTAATGCAGCCATGCAATTCAGCACCGGAAGTGCCAGGATGGTGGATGGCACATGTTGGGCTGGGAGCCAGAACAGAGACCTCCGACTCCCTGGGGAGCTGGGGCAGAGGGACAGGGGGCCAAGGAAATGTGATTAGCCCCTTTGAGGGAGTATTTGCCCAGCTTACAGTGTGTACCCTGTGCATTTCACCTTTTCATTTCCAAGACTAACCCAAACTAAATATGGTGAGAGATTGAACCAGAGAATTAGTTATGAAAACTGTGTATTTAACTGTCTGATGTTGATGGCATAGAAATAGGAAATGGCTTTATTTTTCTTCAACCACTGCTTCAAACATGCTCTGACTTCTCCTCCCTGTTCCCTGATGCCATCTCAGGCAGAACACAGAGCTGTGCTCTCCCTTGTAGTCATGAGAACATTCTCTGTTTGATAATTAAGACTTAATTTCAAATATTAAGAAGCCCAAAGCTATCCAAATCAAAACCACTCCAATTGAAACTTCAATCTTGCATATGATTCAAACCCACTTCATTTTGTCAGGACTCATCCCGGAGTCTGAGAAGGGCTATGGTCTACTGGCCATGGAGCAGATGTGCAGTCAGCTGGCCATGGAGAAGGGGGTGCAGTCTACTGGCCAAGGAGAAAGGGGTGCGGTCTATTCTTTTACTCCTTGTTCTTCCCCTTCTCCTCATCTCTCTGCTGCTCTTAGCTTTTCTAGAATCAGGGCAGGAATAAGGATTAAAAGAAAAGAATAGGAGTCCTGTCTTTAATTTAACTGGCGCTACACCCTCTCCCTTTGGCAGTGATACCTTTAATGTGACAGGCCTTCAAATACCGGCTTTCTCATTGAGAGTTTCCTTCTGGGCTCTCCATCCTGAACACTCTCTTAACATGGGCAGAGTGCCCTCTGAATGATCTCTTGCAATCCTCCTTCCACCCCAGGACCTCTGTAGGTAGAGATCCTTGCCTGGAAGGCAGAGTATCTTCACCACCTAAAACACCTGAGTCCAGCCATCCTCTGAAGCATCCACTTCCCTCAGGAGTCCTCATGTGTCTTTGCCACACTCCGCAATGAGATGCAGGCTGACCATCCGTTGTCTGCCTCACAAATGACTTCAACCACCGCTTGCCTTCAGAATTCTCCAGGCACCAGCTTCCATATTCATGCCCATTCCAGGAGATGCAAGCCAAGCTCTTCAAGAGCTCTCCCACTGTTCTCCACTCCTGGGCATCACCAGCTCAACTTGGAAGTTTCTGCAGCTTGGCAGCTATTCAGCTGCAGAGTAAAATGCCTGTTTGCACTTTCGCTGGCACCTCAGGTTCTGAGGGATGCTCTTGGAGTTGTTGTCATTTGGCGTTGGGTAGGGGAACACTCTCTCCCCTTATTCTCACCACAGGGCAGAGGAGGGAATGGCCCAGCTCTCCTCCTACACCAACAGCCCACTACTCCCCCAAATTCCCTCCTCCAATGGGCTCTAGTCCTTTTGTCAGTATGGGTTAAAAATGGATAGCAGGCAAGAGGACTGGGGACCAGTTCTCTTGCCTGCTATCCAGTTCTTTTTCCAAAAGCCCCAGACAGGGCAGCTGGCAGCTACTATTTCCAGCTTCGGTGCTTTTGCCAATATCTCAAGACAGCAGGAAGGTAAATTCAGCATCGTACTCACTTACATCATGGCATTCGTAGATGAGGGTCCTGATTTAATCCCTGGACCTTAGAAATCATCTAGCCCACCTCCCTATGTTACAGATGAGAGTCTGAGGTCAAGGAAGGCGAACAACTTGGCAAAGCGTAGGGCAGGGCAAATCTGGGGCAGACCTGACTTTCCCCAGAGGCTCTGCCCTGAAACCTGTACCCCAACCCATGCTTTTCCCTGGCTCATCTCCACCAGACCAGCGAATCATCTCCCTTTGGAAAGAGTGTCCTGCACACTTCTCTACTTACTGAAAGTCAAGACTCCTGGAAAAGCCCAAGGCCTGGAGCAGAGGTGCCGACTGGGGACTGGCAGGCAGCGAGCAGATCTCTGGCTCCAGGAAAGGGAGCAAAAAGCTAATGCCTGGCAGGTCAAGAGCCCTGAAGGGGAAATGTGACAGTAATTAAGGAGGAAGCTGGCCTTCTCGTCCTGGGTCATGACCACTCCCTATAGTCTCTGTTAAGGTCACTTGAAGCGGAAGATTGTATCCGGACAGACAGTGGAGGCACAAGCCCAGCAAAGTGGTCAGGACAGCTTTATTTAATTCCCTGCCCATATGGAAATGCCCTCCACTAACGGTTTGGAAGCCACAATTGCATTAGCCGTCTGGAGCTCCCTTAAGCTCAATCAAGCCATAATCAAGGATCTTCTGTGATTGTCCATTATCCGCCTCTCAGCCAGAGAGGCACATTCTTGGGGGAAAGTGATCAGAAAGCTGCGTTCCTGGCACTAATTACATGCTAGCCTGCATCTGTGTCCCTCCCAGGGCTGTCAGCAACCATTGTGGATGCCTGGGGACATCTCACCCGCTTCTGCGCAGGTGACCATGAGCAGGCTCAGAGCCCAGAATAGGTCCATGCGGACTGGGCTGAATACATCTTCCCAGGCAGATGAGGCCTCAGCAATTTAAACGTGGCCGTATGTTTTACACTGAGAGTACCCCGGGTGCTCGGGAAGGGGCTACTGCTGAATCAGCAGATAATTCACGGTAGGAGCCCGGAGAACATCTGGAGATGCAGCAAAAATAGCCAGATGGGCACCTCATGAGAATGGCGGGGGAGTGGGGGCAGCGCCAGAGGCAGCAGCCGGCCCCCGCCTGAGAAAAAGCCATCTTTTGGGTTGGAGCACAAGGGCGATTGGAGAACAAGCCACCAGCTGATTTTCAGAAACATTCTCTCACTCCCCACTTTATGTGTCCTCAGCTCCAACCTCATGGGCCTCCTCTCTGCCTGGTTGCTCAGTCACCCTGGACACTGCACGTCCAGACTTGATCCGGCCCTCATTTCCAGGTTCAGCTTTTAATGCCATGGCTGCTGCAAAGCCTCGCGTGTTCACTAAATGTGACGTGGCTTCTCTGTCTATTGAGCTACCATGTCACTGTCTCAGCCTGTCCTCCAGCTCTCAGTCTGGGTTGCAGCCATGAGTCCTGTGTGAGGACTCCTTGAGCAAAGAAGCTGTTCCCAGAGCTAAGAAGAGAGAGGAAGCTTCTTCCCCAGGAGCTCCAATAAACGTCTCAGCTTTCATGGCCTAAAATGGTGCGTGCCTGTAAGACATGTGAAAAGTCACAGAAAAATACAGGGACTAATAAGACCACCACCTCTGTGCCCCTGCACCAGAATAAAATGATTGTTCAATTTTTATTCCATTTACTTCACTTTGTTTTTTAAAAGACAGGAATGTTACATAAGCCAGTCAGAGAAAGACAAGTCCCATATTATTTTACTCGTATGTGGAATCTAATGAGCAAAGTAAACTAACAAACAAAACAGAAGCAGATGCACAGATACAGAGAACAGACTGACAGCTGTCAGAGGGATGGGGGTGGAGCAGGTGAAAAAGGTGAGGGGATTAAGCAGAGAAAAAAGCTCACACAGGCAACAGTGGGGATTATAAGAGGGAAGGTGGGGGGGTAGAAGAGGGTAAAGGGGGGATAAATGGTGATGGAAGGAGACTTGACTTGGGGTGGTGAACACACAATACAATAAGCAGATGATGTATTATAGAATTGTACACCTGAAACCTATATAATTTTATTAACCAATGTCAACCCAATAAATCCAATCACAAATGAATTTAAAAATAAAAATAAAAGATAGGACTGTTACAGATAAGGTTGATGTCGCCTTAGTATATCTATTAAGAGAACATAAAACTAACGACTAGCACTGGAGCTGGGTTCTCTGGGTTCAAATCCCAGTTCTGCCACTGAGCAGCCATAGTGACCATGGACAAGTAAGTAAGTGTCTTAACGCTTTGTGCCTCAGTTTTCACATTTGTAAAATGGATATAGGATGTTGTCATGGAAACTCTGTAAGTCAATACGTGTAAAAGCCTTAGAACAGTGCCTAGCTGGAATGTAGTAAGCACTCCATAAATGCTAGCAGTTCTTTCTCTCCCATCCCTAGGCCTATTTCTCAGTGTTCTCCCCCCACCATCCAACAGAGTCGACCATAACACGAATTGAATTGAATACACATGCTTTCAGTCCCTGCTTTGTCCTATTCTTCCCTGTGTGTATTATATTCATGAAACATACATAGGATTTTCTGTATGTTCTATTTAACTTACCTACTTAAATAGTATGTTGGTTAGTATCTGTTGAGTTGTGCATACAGAAAGCCTGCCTTTGACTTAAACTTTAAGGAGGATTTACCAGCTCCCATAACTGAAGGGGTTAGTGACGAGGAAGATTTTATGACCTATCTGCTCAACTATATCCTCAAGGCCCCAATTTCTATTGTCTCCTGACTCTTATTTCACTGGTGTTAACTTCATCCCAGGGCCGGCTCCTTCTCTAGGACCACAGTGCCTCCCCATCCGCATCCAGGGAAAGGGGAATCAGTCAGGAAGAGTGCTAAGAGGAGAGAAGAAGCTTCTTCCCCAGAAGCTCCGTAAATGTCTCAGCTTTCATGGCCTAAAATGGTGCATGCTGCCATCCTTGAACCAGATGTTATGGCCATGGGTGGAACTGCTTCGGCCAGCATTGGCCTGGGGCACCCCCCCCCCCCCCCCGCTGCTGTAAGAAGAGGGTAGAGTTGCCCTCTTTCAAAACACACAGGCTGCACAGTTGCTGTGGAAACCTGCACAAAATTATATCACGAGAAAGGAGTGGATGATGCTGGGGAGCGACAGGTCTACAAACAACATCTGCCGCTTTCTAGCCAAGTGGATACTGTCTGCATCTCGCTTTTTCCCTTAAGGTTTTGTTTCTTGAGATCTATCCATTCGGTACATAGAGATCTAGTTTATTCCTTTTACCTGAGCAATACTATTCTATCATACGAATAAGCCACATTTACTTGGCCATTTCCCTATTGATGGCTTTTCATTGTTTCCACCACAAACAAGGTTGCAGGGAACCTCTGTGCAGGTGTGGGCCATCTCAATCACCTTCCTGTTTGCCTCTGGCTCCTCCCCCAGCAGTCAAGCCCATGGGAAAGCTTGACAAGTTCTGATGGAAAGAATGAATGAATGAGTGAATGTTCCCTTTTTTTCCCAGCTATTGAAATGGTCATTACAAGACGCTGGCCATGGAACCCTATAGCGCTAGAGTTCAAATAGGGCCTTTGAGTTCACACAGGAGCAAATGAAGGCTCCGAGAGGAAAATGGCTGACCTGAAGATACCCCATACATCGGGGCAGAACTGAATTGAATCCAAGGTCACTGACACCAGACAGGGTTCTACACTTCCCTCCATTGAATCCTCTACAGTTGCAGGCTGCTGAGGCGCTTCTTTATTCAGCATCTTTTGCTCTAATGATCTCTTCCACAAATTCACTTGTAAGCATCCTGCAGCCCTGCCCATGCTTTCCTCCGTGATGGACATGTGAGCTCTTGTGGGTGAGGATTGAGTATGATACTTCTCTATTAGCCCAGAGTAAGGCAGAGCCCAAATATGCCCCCAAGCTCTCTTCAAGAAGCCCCCTCCTGAAGAGCAATTGCCGAGTCTTGCTACCTCTGGTGCAAGGAGCCAGCAGAGATCTTCCTGCCCAATTCTCCCAGCAAGTATCACTGCAGACACCTTCTTGTATGCTCTGGCTTGTGATAAGGTGCTTACAACCTCCTTCAGGAGCAGCTATGTTTTGGGGAAGCTCTGTTTGAAAGATTCACCTGCCTCTCACACCTACCCAGGGCTACCACCCTGCGTTCTGGAGCCACTGAGCATAAAATAAAACCAAGTCCATCTTCTATGTGTCAGATTTTGAAATACTTGAGGGAGCCCAAGTCTGCTCTTCCTCGGGGGGAAAAAATCTGCAGTTTCCAAATCCAACCTGTATTAAATGGTTCCTACACACACAAACATACATATACACACACTCATTATCATCATCATCATCATCTTCTTCTTCATCATCTTGGCTGTCTCTCCTACCTACTTTAGTTGGACCATGTTCTTGATAGAAAGCAGGCACAGGACAGGACGCCCCTCCCAACAGAAATTGAGTAGATTATATTCACTCTTGTGTATCAGCCTAACCATCACTTCCTCTAGGTGCCTTTCTTGAACTCCTGAATCTGGGCTAGGTGTTCTTGTAGGTGCCCTCCCAGCATCCTATTCCAGCAATCATCACCCCAGATTGCACAGCCTGTTTCCTTGTGTGTACCTCACAAAACAGGAAGCTCCATGAGGATAAGGATATGTCTACTGTGTCCACTGCTTTATCCCCCAGAGCCCAGAGCACTGCTGGGCAACTCAATGCATATTTACAAAACAAATTAATGAGTGAGATAATTTTGAAATGGAAAAGAAAGTGAAAGTATAAAACACTAAACAAAACAATTGTTGTACAAGATGAAACTTCCATTCATTCATTCAATGTTTCAGTGCAATTCCTCTATGCCAGGCACTGTTCCAGGCATAAAAGATACAATAATTAACAAAACAAATAAAAAACATTGTCTTCATGAGCTTACCTTTTAGCAAAGGGAAATAGGCAACAAACAAAATAAATAAGAAAAATGTATGTGTTAAATGGTGATAAGTAGTATGGAGAAAAACCAGAGAAGAAATAAGATTAGGAATCTTGGCAGGGACGTGTGAATGGATGTATATGGGCAGAAGGCATTTGGTAAAGACTGGGGAAGGGAAGATATGGCAGTGGGCTACAAAGGAGGAGCAGGTTTGGGTAGAAGTGAAGAGAAGCAGCTTTCAATTGTTAGTTTGGGGAAAATCCCGGTGAGATCCATAAAAGGTTAAAAATATATAGAGCTTAGGAAACAAGTCTATGTTGAGTTTGAGGCAAAAATGTGTAATTGTCAGCAGTTTGGTGCATCCCCTGAGAGAATCCAGGGTATAGGTTGAAACTCACAACCCATGGACTGGGTCTGGTATGTGCATACGGTATCTGCCTGGTCTAATCACTGTCTGGAATATAGGGGTTAAGGGATTAGGTTCTAGAACCAGACTACCTGGATTCCAGATCCTACTCGACATTTACCATGTGACTTTGAGCAAGTTACTTAATGCCTTCGTGCCTCAACTTATTTATCTGTAATAATCATACATGTCACATAGGGTTGTTATAAGGATTCAATTAGTAAATTCATGAAAAGTGATTAGAAAAGTGCATGGCTCTACAATTATTAGCTGCTGCTATTAAGATTCTGACTGTGACTGTGATTACTAGGCATTTACCTTGGAGTAAATGCTTTCCAGGTTACCTTGCAAGGTCATTTATTTAGATGACTCATCTGGTCCTTGTCAGCATCTGAGTTTGTGACCCTTGGTGTAGAAAGAAGAAAAAAACAGAAATTGGGATTGACTATAATTTATGGAGCCAAAACCAGAAGTCTATTCTCAATGTTTAGGCCTTTAATCCACTTAGAAATGTAGTGGTATATGGTGTGAGGCAGGGATACAGCTTAATGTTTTTACCCTAAGAGCAAGCCAGTTATTCTAATATTCCATACTGAGTCATCCATGTTTCTTTACTGTTTTTACTTGTCACTTTCATAATATCTTCATGTTTTCCATATACTTGAGCCCATTAGCTGGATTTTTCATTCAGTTCCATGGATCTATTTGTGGGCTCCTGAAACAGTAGTATAACAGCATGAGTTGAGAAGGATGTTATTTTATATAATTTCTGTATTTACGGTATTTGAACAGTGCCTAGTACATAACATAGTAGGTACTCAAATATTTATTGAAATGAAAAATAAATGTTATTGTACTTTGATAATTGAAAAAATATCTAGTTGGAAAAGTCTTATGTTTATAATTCTGCTTTTACAAAACACTCAGGGTTAGACTCACACCTATGTTCTCTCCAAAGGAACCCCAAGTGAGGAGGGAGAATCAGAAGAAGACAAGGCTGAAGAGGACACAGGACAAGCCATGAAAGGTCTTGAACTTAAGCCAAAGACATTAGATTCCACTCTGTAAGCCATGGAAGGGTTGTAGGCAGGGCAGAAATGGTCAGACAAATGATTCCAGGAAACCCCTCTCTGGGCCTAAGGGTCGGTGAGTTTGAGGAGATAGGACTGAAAATCTAGGCTAGAAATTAGTTGCTAAAAGCAAAGCATGGATTTGAGAGCTACTTAGCAGGTTGAGTTAACAGGCTACGGAATCTAATTTGATCTGCATGGTGGAGGTAAGGCTGAAGGAAAAGAGGATGAACTCCAGTTGCATGGCTGGACGGACTGGAGGAAGAGAGGTGTCCTTTACACATTAGGGACTAAAGAAGGAAGGTTGGGGTGGGGGAAATGCCCAGTTCTGTGGTGGGCTTGCTATGTTTGAGGTACCCATGGGTTCTGCTTAGATGCAGTTGGGTCTGAAATGCAGGTGAGAGATCTGAGGACAAATGTTTTCAGGTCATGAAAGGCTGAAACGTTAGGTGTAATGAAGCATCCAGAATAATGTGTTGTCCAAAGATAAAACTGGATGAGGAACATTTATAAAACATTAGTTGAGTGTTTAATAGAAAAAGGGCATTGAACTATGTGCTTTATATTCATTATTCCATTTAATTCTTGCAATAACTACTGTTACCCCTCTTTTAGTGATGAAGAAACTGAAGCTGAGTTCAAAGAACCTTTCCAGAGTTGCACAGCTAATAAAAGGCAGGTCTGTTTCAATGTCAAGTCAGGCTTTTAACCACTAACGCTAGCCTTTTGCTGAATGCAGCATCCCCAAAGCCCTGCTGTCCCCCCCATCCCTGGGCTTCAGTTGCTACCTGGCTTGGTCCCCAAGAGTGCATTTATTTCATAGGTTCAGAGATGAACTCCCAACCCAGGGGGTGGATGTGGGGAGTTACTCTGCACCCCTCCTGCCGAGACCAGCTCAGCAATGAGGGACACAAAAGGATGGCGCTGCAGGACTTAAGAAAAACACACAAGACATAACACAGAGAAAAGATGGGTACAGGGGACTCCCAGCCTCTAGGACTGAGAGCCCAGAGCTCTGCAGCCTCATTGTATTTATTGGTCTCTTTGCTCATCAAGCAAATTAGTAGAAGCTGGATCAAATTAGTCTACAGTGGATTCAGGTGCAGAGAAAGGTAACTGACCGATGCCCCCCAGGCATGTAGGAAAGTGGCCATAGGGATCAGCTGCTTCCTATAAACAACCACAGTAGTGCTTGCTGGGGCAGCGTTCTGCCCCCGCAGGACTTGGCGTTTCGAAGTCCACACCAAAGACTTGTCTCAAGGCTGCAGTTTAATCTCTCAGCCATTTTCCTACACCTCCCTTTTTGAAAGTCAGAGATCAACATTCCAAAGTCTCTAGCAAGTTCTTATATGATCCAAACCAAATCACAGGACTTTGGGCAGGAAGGGATTCTCTCTCCAGCTAGCTCTCTGCCTCATCACCCTTAAGTAGGTTGGTACTGTGTGGACGGCGCAGGCCGAAGAGCTGGTGAAAGGGGACAGATACCCCTGAGTATTACCCTTCTCTCAGTGACCTGCAGGCACCTGCCTCCTGAATGTTAGAAAATCATCCCTGGGCATCCAGCCTACTCATTTTTGCATTATATTTAATAGATGCAAATGCATGATTAATATTTTCCTTCACTGATTCTGATTTCATTCTGTCAGTGATTATACTGATGGCAACAGTTGAGGGGATTAAAAATCCCGTTTAATTCACATTAGATTTTTTTTTAACTTTGCTGATAAATTTTAAATGTCAAGTGCTTTGGCATCTTCCACAAGATGCTCAGACCAAATGAGGAGGCCAATGCTAACAGCAGGGAGCTTGGAAAACAGCTCAGAGAAGATGGGCTGGCCCACTGTCCTCACAGTTCATGAGATCAGAGCTCGGAGTTTGACCTGGGATGAGAGCTCAGCTACCCATGGCTCTCAAACCTAATATTCACTGTATCTTTTCCACTTAATGATTCACAATAATGAAGGCTCTGGGGAGAACTTGCAATTTAAAAAACTCCTTAGGGAACCCTTTTGGAAGGCAAATACCCCTTGGTTGATCTCTTTATAAGTTTAGTGTGTTTTTTTTAAAACTGAGGAAAGCAGTGCAGCGTGATAAAAACCCATCATGTTCTCACTTCTACACCCCTTCCTTCCCACACCAGTTCTATGAGTCTGTTGCTCAGCCCGTGGTGAAAGTTCTGTGGGAAGAACCCTGATCCTCTATGTCCTCCCCAAGCCCCCTACTCTAGGAGTGGTATTATTGAGGGTCAGAATAGCAAATGACTACCTGAGAAATAAGTTTGTTTTGTTTTTTTAGCTTGTCCACTAATCCAGAGCACTGCTTCTACTGTATTACACTGATAACCAACTCACCCAGAGAAAAGATGACTTGGCCTGAAAACGTGCTCACTAATTAGACTTAGTGGGTGGGCGGGGGCAGAGCCAGAGAGTGGATGAGAATTTGTTAAATCCCGCCTCAAAGCAGCCCCTACCCCCCACGGTAGCCCTCCTCCTTCCCCTGATTGGGAAGGCTGTCTCCTACCCATGCTCTGTGTCCATGGATTGAGGGGCTGAGGGAAGCCAGTCAAATGTCATAGCCAGTTGAGGGGTGAAGTGGTTCCATCCATTATCATCAACTAAGCTCTGGGACTAAAATCCCCATAATCAGGCCTTGACCCCTTCTCACTGTCAGACATTTTTCCTTCCCCTGAACACCAGCAGCATTTTGTTGGAAGCTCTCCTCCCACCAGTACCTGCCCAATTCCTTTATATCTAGTGTCACTATTGTGTAGGGCATCTGGTCTCCACCATGGTACCGAGAGTGCCTTTGGGCAGTCCCTACTTGCTATATATAGGCTGTCCCCATTTTACAAACAAGATAGATTCTGTAGGTTTGTTTTTAAGTTGAATTTGTATGTAAGTTGGAACAGATACATTTACCTATTAAATGCAACTTAGACAGATGTTTGTCTTAACATAGTATTTATTTTTACCTTTGTGTGTATATAAATACTTACACATTTTTAAATACAACCTTAAACAATCTTGGATGATGCAGAAGATGATGGGTTTTCGGAGAGGATGGGACTTGTGTTAGAGAGTCAGGGTTTGATTCTGATGTTGGAGTCAGTTTCTTGAAGTCAGCATCAAGGGAGGTTTGCACAGAGCTTTTCCTTTTCTCATCATAAAGGCCCTGTAGCTTCTCAGGCCTTTGGTAACTGTACAGTAAACCTGGGTGAACCTCTCTGCATCAGGATCTTGCTCCTCTAACTTTGCCATTCCTATTTCATTGAGATTAAAAGCACCATCTCACTCTTTTACAGAAAATTTTATCTGTTCTGGAGTTTCTAGTCCCTGTTTTCTTCCCTAAACGCTATCATCTGCTGCTCTAGTGCCATGGGAGTCGAGTAACTCTATGATATCATTTTCACTGATGTTCAACTGCAGCTGATTACCAATAGCCCTTATGGCGCTTCGTTCATAAGTATAAGTTGTATATATGTTGGATATTTGTAACTTGGGACTTATTGTAACACCCCTCCAATCACCACGTTTTACTATTTGGGATTTTTTTTTTCAGTGCACAACACAATCACCTTTGTAAATTAAACACATGATCAGACAGGTGATCAGACTTCCCCCCAGACTACCCAGTGAGAACGAGCATCTTTCTTATAGACACCTGCCCAGATAGTTCTGTTGTAACCTCCAGGCTAAGAATCTCTGCCCTAGGATATGTTGGTTTCACAAAGAGGAAGAAAAAGAAAAAGAAGATACTAAAAATAACAAATTGGCATTACTCTTAATCTCCATATGCTTCCGACTTTATTTCGTGTACCTGTCCTTGAGCTGGTACAAGATTTGCTTCTTCCCTTGCCCTTTGAACACTTGTTCTCTACAAATCCTAAGAATAGCTTTGTAAGACACAAATCGTAGCATGTCATTCCCCTGCTTAAACCCACACCACGGTTTCCAGAGCACTTAGAATACAATATTCCTCACCTCGGCCTTACCACTTCGCTGGCCCAGGTCCATGTCATCAACACCAACCAGCACGTGCCACCCTCCCACTTTCTTACTATGTTCCAGTCACACCAGCTTTGTTGGTCCTGGAACCTGCAGTTCTTTGTAGTGTGCCTTGTTTGCTCTTCCTCATGCTATCCAAGAGCATTTGCCTCAGAATGGTCTAGTTGTAGCTAGTCACACCATTGGTTCTGTCTCTTTCCGCTCAAGTGTCACTTTCTCAAATAGATCCTCCTTGACTACTAATCTCAGTGGCGAGACCGCCCACACACTGTCATGTGACCTAGACTTATTGCCTCCATAGCACTTCTTGCTATTTAAAATGATCTTACTCATTGAGCTGTTACTTGTCTATAACTTTCTGTCTTACAGCCACTAAGAGTAAGCTCTAGGAGAGCAGGCATGTTATCCGTAACGTCTCCTGTGCAGTACATTTGGTGCCTTGCACAATGCCTGGCCTCTGCTAGGTGCTCAATAAAATGTCTGCTAGATGAATAATTTACATTGTTCTTATTGGTAAATATGATCTACTTTAAAGTAATTATTCATTGAGTAATACTTCCAGAAACTTGTAGCAAGCTGTGGACATTTTTTAAACATTTAAATTACAAAGGAAAGGAAATATAATTTTGCTAACTTAAGTATATACTTTGCTAACCAATTTTTCTAAGTGGAAGTTACAATGTTACTTTAATTAGTAGACAAACCTAGCTATAATTAGTATATCAATTATATGCAAATTAAACTGCCAATATCCTTGAATACGTTTTTGTCCCCTGAAGTAGTTGAAAGATCCTGCCCTTGCCGTGTAATTTTGTCTATAGGATTATTTTGCTTATCGGTCTCTTCATTCATAAACAGTATAAAAATAACTATAAGGTTGGCACCAGATGAATGATCACACATCAGAAATCATTGAAAACCTAGTTACTAAGTGGTAGAATCATCTCTGAATATGTGACAAGTATAGGATAGATTAACCACAAATCCAAACCACGCTTTGGAAACAGAAAGCTGTTTTAAGGCCATTGTTTTATTTTTGAAACATTTCTAGCACCTTCTTCAGGTATTGGTGGTAGCACTGAGGATGACTATGTAATGAATGACAGTATATACCAGGAAGAAGATGACTTTCTGACATTGGAGTTAAAGATAATCTCTCACCAACTGGAACAGGCCACCCAGCTCTTGAGGGCCAGGGATTAACTAAAGATAATCCTTAAAGTTTAGAGACTGTCATGATCAGAGGAGTGAGCAGCAGGCAAATGAAAGAATGTGATTCCCAAAGAGGCTCCATATCAGTGGAGCAATATAACTTTATGTTGAAGAGATATTTGTACACCCATGTTCATAGCAACATTATTCAAAGTCACCAAAAGGTAGAAGCAACCCCAAACATCCATCAATGGATGAATGGATAAACAAAAGGTGGTACATATAAAAATATTATTCAGCTTTAAAAAGCAAGAAAACTGATACATACTACAGCATGAACAAACATCAAGGACATATGCTAAGTGAAATAAGCCAGACACAAAAACACTGCATGATTCCACTTATATGAAGTACCTAAAGTTGTCAAATTCATAGAAACAGAAAGTAGAACTATAGTTGCAGGGGCAGAGGGGAAAGGCAAGAGTGGGAAGCTATTGTTAAATGGGTACAGGCTTTCACTTTTGCAAGATAAAAATGTTCTGGAGGTCTGTGCACAACAGTTTGAATGTACTTAACACTACTGACTTGTACAGTTAAAAACGATGAGGACAGTAAGTTTTATATTGTGTTTTTTCATCACAATTAAAAGTAAAAATAATTACATATAAAGAATAACTTTAAATATCAGGAAAACCAACTATAACTAAGATTTTATAGGAATAGTACTACTGTGCAATATCATAAAATTATTTAGACTTTTGAACCTCCAGAAGAAATATTTGCTTATTTGATTCCTACCACTGTTTTAATGATGACAATTTTTTCTCAACTTAATAGCTTGGTCACATAATTGACAGAGATTGTTCCCATTAAGGGTTTCAAAATTCTTTTGTCTCCAAAAAATTCTTGATTTTCAAAAGTCCACTATTTTTAAAAAATAAAATGTCATAACATTAAACCTATGAAAAGAAAACCTTACCCTTCGTCTTTCTCCCTACATAACGATTATTCACCACTTACATATGTACCCCTCCACTCCTCATCCAAATGCAAGCATACAGTAAATCTTCACTTAACATTGACAGTAGGTTCTTGGAAACTGCAACTTTAAGCGGAATGATGCATAACAAAATCAATTTTACCAGACTAATTGATATTAAGCTCCTACAGCATAGTTCTGGTAACAAAAACATCATCAAACTTTTAAATAAAGACCTAAATAAAACCCCACACAGACATGGGGAAACCATGTAAACTCCACACAGAAATTGGCCCTTGCTGGAAATAGATTTTTCTCTTATCAATGTTATTATAAAACAACATTTAATGAAACAACATTATTTGAGGATCTGCTGCATTTTTACGCCATTGTAGTCACAGTGTACACACCATTTTCACTTGCTATTATGCTATAGACATTTTCCCAAAATTTCACATTTTTGTTGAAAATTATCATATTTTAATTGCTTTATAATACTCCATTGCATTGATTATCATAATGAGCTTAGCCATTACCCTGTTTTTGAGCAGTTGTTTCTATTCTGCTATACAGATAAAACAGCCTTGAATATTGAAGCCACTCTTGCTATCCTCAGTGTTTTAAATGATTACTGTTAACGACACAAGCTTTCGTACACACAGAGCTAGAAGGGCCAAGAGGCAATCTCCCCCGCTGCTCATTGAGGAAAAATGAATCTACACACTGAACATCACTCATCACCCCATTCATATCTCCTTGGCAGCAAGTTCATGACCTCACATAGTGCCAAATAGGCTATGGAACCATGGACAGTTTTCACAAAATTTCCTGTGGGACTCACCCAAATGGCAGCAACAATGTGTTTCTGTTTAAATCACACATATAACAACATTTGAGTGCTTCAATTAGTGAATTCCTCAACTTTCCTGGGTTCTGGGTAACTTTTGGACCCAGAGGACCCATTTGTAGGACTATGCTTACTTTCTCTTTATTTCTTTTGCTCTTAAGAGTAGATTGTGTTCATCTGTTATGAGGTTTTAGCACATGTTGTTCCCTCTGACTGGAAAGCCTCTTACCCTGGGCCTTCATTGGGCCACACCCCAAATGCCTCCTTTCTGGACAGGAGACACTCCTTTGGTATTTAGACACACAAAAGGACTCTCTGACCCCAGTTCCTTTTAGTGACTCTTCAAATGGCAAAGCTATAGAGGTAATAGACAGACCCAGTGACGTCAGCCTGAGGAAGGAGACTCAGATAACTGAGAACAGGAAGTCCTGAGCCTGGAGAAGAGAAGGATCAGAGGAAGATACTACCTGTTTTGACTGTTCCATGAAAGAGGAAGCCCTGGGGGCTAGGTCCATGGGACAGGAGTTACAGGAAGGCAGGTTCAACTGAATTATAAGAAAAACAAGAACAACTCTAGAATTGTGCAAATACATAAAAACCCACAGAACATTGGCCTGACCTGTGGTGGCACAGTGGATAAAGTGTCGACCTGGGAACACTGAGGTCACCAGTTCAAAACCCTGCACTGGTCTGGTCAAGGCACATATGGGAGTTGATGCTTCCAGCTCCTCCCCCCTTTCTCTCTCTCTCTCTCTCTCTCTCTCTCATCTCCTCTCTAAAATGAATAAATAAAAAGAAATTTTTTTAAAAAAACCACAGAACAACAAGTGACATATATAGTAGTAGGAGCCAATAAATTGTAGCAATCATTATCATCAGACCCAACTTGAATTCAGATAATAGACATGTGCACACACACATACAACCTATGCCCCTCTGGGCTCTCTGGCACCCTCCATGCCTGATACAGAACATTCCCAAAGTAGTTCTGTTTTTAACACAGATGCACATAGCACAGCTAGTAAGAAACCAAACAACAAGAAAACCTGTCACTAATGAGGAGGGACTATTCAAAGACCTGTAGTCTCAGACCTTGCTTGGTCTCATGTACCTTGAGATCTGTTTTGTTGTTTTCCCCCACTGAGCTGCAGCCACAGTTCTAACCTGGTTCCTCCCTGGCTGGGATCCTCCGACCTTTAATGTCCTGATACTGACTTCTGTGCTTTCTGGCAGCAACTGTCTGCATTTTGATTCAACCCTGATCTCACCCTCTAGGGCTTTCCTTCCCTTTCATTCCTTCTACAGATGGCCAAGGCTCCCGCCACCCGTTCTCTTCCTGGAGCAATCCATGTTTTTGAAAAATGACCACACCGAAGGAGAACTAACACTCCCAGCCTGCAGCAGGTCTTGTCAATCTGATTTTTAAACGATGAGGAGGTTTGAGGACAAGGCTCGATGATAGCACTACCAGTCTCCAGGATGATGCAAAGATCCAGTGAAGGGGAGGAAAAGCTCTTCTGAGAGTGAGCACATTCACAGACTCAGAGGACACAGAAGCATTTAAAGTGAACTGGAACAAACCTGCAACATCAGGTGCGTTCTGCCTTCAAAAATAGCTGCCAGTTAGAAAGGGTTATTTACATATTGATTTCATGCTAACTTTGTAATGGAATGTGCTGCCTGCCTGCCTGAGACCTAACAACTGTCATCATAATTTTTTCTAAAAATACAGTCAGAGGAAAAACACGCGGTGAACCCTCCACTGGAAAGGGACTGCAAGAAACTCCAGATCTCAACAACCGTAGCTGAGGAAACATTTCACAAGGATGGCTGGCTCTCCCTCCCTCCCTCCCACCGGTCTGCACACCAAGTTTTGTTGTTGTTGTTTGTCATTCTAGAACACCTGTCTTGTTTGTTCTCAGGTGAGGGAGATGCCTGGGTAAGAAAAGGGCCCGCGTCAGCCCACCAGCTTCAGGGCTCCGGCCTGGGTGCACTCCTCCGCAGTCTGCTCTGCGTCTCTCCACCGAGGACCCCCGTTTCTCCCGCCTCCTAACAGCCAGCTCCCTGGGATTCTCACCTCCGCGCCTTTCGAACCCCCCAGGTTTGTCTCTACGGATCCTACAGAGCGGATCCTTGGCAGGGCTGTCATCGCTCCCCAGCACAATATTAGCAATTTAAATGCCTCTTTGCCAGGCCTGATGGAGCTGATTCGGTTGTGATCCTGGGCATATGGATGGCATATTTGCTGCGAGCTAGGTGAGACGAGTCCCAGAAGGGCCACCACCAGCCCCCGCGCCGTCTTCCCCAGCCGCTCCCTCCCGGGCAGGCGGCAGCGTGAGCAGTTAGGCGGCCGGAGCCAGCCGTAACCGCTGCCCACGTTGTCTCCGGCTGGCCCCCACTGCTGGGGACAAATCTTTCATTCGTGAAGAGTAGCTCGTTAGGCCAGCTCCGGGACTCTAAAGCCACTTAATTAAATTGTGGAAAGTCGCTCAGCCCCGGTGGGAAATTTGCACACAAAGACACGGTGTCTGGGGCTCCCTTTGCCAAATGGCTCCACAACAAAACCGTGGCCTTCCCGCTCCCCGGCCCCCCAGCTGGTCCCCTCTGCTCTCAGCGCCCCCTCATTAGAGGGCGTTTATTAGGACATGTTTTCCCAGCGATTCACTGACAGGGCTTTCTTTCTTTCCTCCGCAATCAAGGGTGGCAAGCACGGCTGAGAGCCCTCCAAGGCCTGATTGCTGAAAGAATTTCCAAAAGTAAAGAGTGTAAACAGGTACAGTGAAAAAGCCTCTTTTGAACAATTGTGTAAACATTCCAAGCACTATTTGAAAACTTTCACAGCGGAACTGACAGATCGGAGCATTCTTGTTTAATTGGCCGGCACAATGGTTTCTCCCTGGCCACCCCAGTTCCCTGCAGACCCAGCGCAAGACTGAGAGAGTGGAGTGGAAACACAGAGGCTTCAAGTAAAGAAGTCAAGGGAACACGACCATGCACAAATGACTTCCACTGTCAGACCACTCTTTCCGAGTGAGTTCTCACTCCCTCGCTTCTAGAACGATCTTCTGGGAACAGGACAGGTATATTCTATTTCTGGCTGGATTTCTCCAGGACCTGGTCCAGTGCTCTAGTGGGTTGTTAGTCTTGGATGCAGGATACTCTTAGACTTACTTCTGTGTCATTTAAGGTTTTTTTAAAGCACCAAACGATCGCCTGACCTGTGGTGGCGCAGTGGATAAAGTGTGGACCTGGGAACACTGAGGTCGCCAGTTCAAAACCCTGCACGGTCTGGTCAAGGCACATATGGGGGTTGATGCTTCCAGCTCCTCCCCCCTTTCTCTCTCTCTCTCTCACACTCTGTGTCTCCATTCTAAAATGAATACAATTTAAAAAAAAAAAAAAAAAAGCACCAAACGATCATTCTGAGATACCAAGCAGAATCGTTGGCAATGTTCCCCTCACCCTGGGAGTGGTCCCTTGCTTGCCTTTTCTCCTTTTTTCTACTCTAGTCTACTATTTTCCTCTTTCTTTCATGCAGTTCAGAGTCTTCCGATTTATTAAGTTACCCACCAGTGCCCCTGATTAGCTAACCAGGAGCTGGAAGAGTTTAGGCTGCATGCACAGATGGCCTGATCTCAGTTTTGTGGAGACACTGAGGTTCGTGGTGATCTTTTACACATACCCTTCCTGAATCAGTAGAGCCAGTCTCCGGTCACTTGGTCCCTTGGGGTCATTTGGGTAGCCTGTGACTACTAGGTTTATTTGGGGGTTATCTGAATGCTTCTGGCAAATGGGGCATGGCTTGTTTTTATTTATTTTTTAATTGTTTCTTAAAAGCCAGGGATGAGGTTGGTTGCCAGATGGGAGGGGTATTGGGGGAATGGGTGAAAAAGGTGAAAGGAATTAAGAAGTACAAATTGCCAGTTATAAACATAGTCATGGGGATGTAAACTACAGCATAGGGAATATAGTCAATAACATTACGATAATTATGTATGGTGTCAGATGGGTACTAGACTTATTGGGGTGATCACTCTGCAAGGTGTATAAATGTCTAATCACTACGTTGTACACCTGAGACCAATATAATATTGTATGTCAACTGTAATTGGAAAATAAATTAATTAAAAAGAAAAAAGCCAGGGGGGAAAGCCTACATGCTCACAAGAGGGGATTGGCATGTCGACATGATGAAGTCTTACATATGGGTACCAGGAAGACCAGGTAGAGACACGGGAAATATCATAGTATAAAAGCAAAGCGAAAAATCAGGCCACAGATCATATTGGCGCTGAACTGGCAAATATACACATGAAAAATGTCTGCATGTGACAACGAATTGGAAAGGGCTCCTGTAGAATGAAAACACTTGTTCTGGGGAGCAAGGGGTATCAGCGTGTGTTACTTTGCTAGCCCATCTTTCATGTCATTGCGCTGTGTTGTCAAGGCAAGGATTGCTGGAAAGCACTTGTGTACCTACAAGGCTGTACATAAAAGGCCACCCCAGCAACCCACAGAGAGACGTACACACCAGCCTGCAGCACTGGGCGTCCTTACCAAGCATGAGCATCAGAGCTTCAGAGTAAATTCCTCCAGTCTAGACGGAGCAAAGGCTTGCCTGCCTGCTGAGTCCCTAGGAGGCAGGCACGGAATCACAACTACAAGATAAATCAGAAGTGTGGTCAGAAAAAATGGGGACGATCAACAGGGTCAGTTGCAGAACAGGAACTAGAGAGAATAATCACCTCTCTCTGTCTCCTGGAGCTTCCTGCCTATGGAACTGGACCCTGGTTCTCTGTATGAATTGAACGAGGTGTTGTGGCTGCTGCATCCAGGATCCAACCTACATTTCAAATCACCTCTAGGGCCTCAGTAGCTTTGGCCATAATCTTTAAACTGTAGCCTGAGCTGGCCAGAGTGTCGGGTACCCAGTGTTCAGGGGGTGGCCTGTGCTGCAGCTCATTCCTTCATTAAAATAACCTCCTGAGCTATGTTAGCCTATATGATCAGGTATCAGGCTATTGCTCTGACCTCATCTCCTGCCATTCCCACCTTCCTTTGTTCCATTCCAGTCATGCTGGCCTCTTGTGGGTCCCAGATCAGGTAAAAAATGCCCCATTTCAGGGCCTGTGCACTTGCCCTTCTGTGGCTGGAACGGTTCTTGCCCTGCTCACGTGGCTGGCTCCCTCACTTCATTTAGTTCTTTGCTTTAATGTAACCTCCTCACAGAAGTCTTCTCTGACCACCTTTATAAACTAGCCCCCCAGTCATATGCTATCCCTGTATCCAGCTTTATTTTTTTATTCACTTTTTTGGTCTGTAGACCACTCCAGAATGGAAGCTCCATGAAAAGTAGACTTTGTTTTGTTCACTGGTATATCTTCAGCGCTGAAGAATGCCAGGCACCTAGCTGACACTTACTACATATCTGTTGAATAAATGAATGTGTGAACAAATGAATATTGTATCTCATTTGAACCTTCTGACAGCCCTGCAAGAAAAGTAGATAAGGTCTTTGTCTTAGCTCTGAAAAATTTAAGGCACAAGGACAATAAATTACTTCTCTGTGTTCACAGAGAGTTGGGAGTGGAAGAGAAACTCAGACCCTCTCCATGACTCCACAGCCATACTTCTGGCCCCATGGGAAATTCCATTTGGTGACCTCCTGTAGGGTTTAATGAAGAGTAGCAGAGCCCAGGAGGCCAGCCCGGGGTACACGGCATAAGGAGGAGCCGGTCTAAAGAACTAGGATGATGAAGCATTCAGAGGGAGGAGCTCAGAATCTCTTGGCACCTACGTCTGTTCAGGCCCAGAGTGTGCTTTCCATCACAGCAAAGCCCTCGCTAGAGACTGCTCTGGAGAGCCCTGGGTCCACGCTGCACTTTGTCTGTCCCTGAGCAGGTCATAGAGTCTTCAGAAATTCATGGGCATGGAGCTAGAACACCTGTGTCCTAGGCCCAGACTCGCCACCATCTTACACATATGATATTAGGGCCAGAGTGCCTGCCCTACTCTCTTTGAAAAGGGGAGTGAAATATGTTGTAAATGATCACGTCACAGATGAGACCCTACTTTCACGTTGAGAGTTTTAACGGTAGAGTGGGAAGGGCACTAGGTTGGGAGTTTTGAAATTCTTGCTGGAGTTCCAGTTCTCATCACTTAAAAGCTCTGTGATGGACAAACTTACTAATTCCTCTAGCTTTGACTTTCTCAACCATATACAGAGCCATAAACTTTCTCAACCATAAACGGAGCCAAAACAAACAAGCAAACAATAAACTCTCACAGGGATGCTGTGAGGATTTCAGTGACTTGAGCATTGTCAGCTGAAGGTCAATGAGATCTGTGGGAACATGATACATTTTGTGCACATGACAAGCCTAAGAAGTCACATGAATAATGGGAGTAATAGGAAACTAACCAATCAAAATAAAAAATACTCACTGTCCCTGCCTCAATTTTTCCATCTGCAAAGAGGGGATAGTAATAGGACATAGTGCATAGGATTGAAAAGTGTAATATGTATATAAAGAGTTCAGAATCCTACCTGGCTCATGGAATGTTCTTAGTAGAAGTTAGCAATTGTTGTTGTTGCTATTATTATAGTCTATAAACAATGAAATATCAATTATGAGGTATTGATACATCTGCCTCCAACTGGGCAATGTCAATTAACCATTCTACATCTACTCTGCATCTCAAGTTCCCTGGCAAGGGGGCATGACTCACTTGTCATTTCAGCTCCTTCCCTGAACATGCATCCCAGCCAAAAACTGGCTTTAGTTCTTATACATAAAACTATTTAAGAGGCAAAATATTGTAGTGCGTTCCCATGACAAGCAAAGTTTGCTGATTTGTACCTCTGTGTGAATTTGTAAAGAGGTAGAAAGCTGTGAAATAATTGGTTTAATAAAAATTAACTAACCGTGAGGTATCCAACCTAGAAATTCCAATGGTCCCTGGAGGAAGGGACAAATGTCTGCACCCACAGGTTGCTTTTAACTGTAGATAAGGAACAGATGCATTTTCTGAGCATCCAATAGTAGAGCCAGGTTCAGGGCGGCAGATATAAGAAGGCAGATTATGGTTCAATATTAAAAAAAACACTTTTTACCAAAAAAAACACAAAAAACAAAAAAACCCGCCTGGAAATGAGCTATCCTGACTCAGGCTGTGACAAGCAGAGGCCCCGCTGCAGGATTAATTCATTGGGTAATGATCCAAGTCATAATAATGTTAAGGTCTCTTCTAATTCTAAGATTCTAAGCTTCCATGATTCTCTAAGTATATGAATTGTCTAGATAGGAGAGAAGGAAGCCCCACTGGCCAGAATCTCAAATCACGATCCTATGCACAGAAAACCCGAAAGTACTCTGCAGTTGCCTTTGGCCACCTCCATTGCACCAGCCAAGGGAATATAAAGACCTCTTTCTTTCCCCCTCCAGTCTTGGGATCACATTCTCATCTCTCCTCCATGGCACACTCCCACAGCGAACTTGCTGTGGGTGAGGACAACTTAGAGGGCCATGGTTATGCTTCTCAGTTCAGTTTGTCATCGGCAAACGCTTACTAAGCCAGGTACTGGTGATACCAAGTCAGGTAAGTAAAACCTTAGGAAACCTACAGGATGGTAGAGCATTTATAGAAATCAGTGAGCCTCAGATAAAAGGATACAGGGGGGAGGGGTGTTTAACTTAGACTGGAAAAGCATTTCTGAGGTCATATATGTGTTAGCTAGACCAGCGCTATTAATTAGAATTTCCTGCAATAATGGCAATGTTCTACAATTTACCAATATGCCAGCCACGAGCCACACATGGGCTATTGAGCACTTGAGGAACTGAATTTTTAATTTTATTAATATTAAAATGTGGCTGGATGGGACAGAACAGATAGGCAAAGGGTCAGGGGATGTTGTAGATGCCATAGATTGGAATTTCAAGGGAATGGGATTGGGGACAGGGACACTTAGAGCATGGATATAGGATCAGCAAAGAGAGCAGAGAAGGCGCCTTGGAGAGGATTGACAATTAAAGGGTAAACCAAGAAAATCAGAGAAGCAAAAAATAATCTAGAAGGTTAGTGCCACTGACACAGGGAAGAGAGAATTTCTGGGGAGCGTCGAAATGCCACAGGCACTAAACGGTGACAATGAATCTGCAATTAGGAGACTGGGGGACTAGAGTGCCCTACATTTAATGGAGTGTTGAGGGACTTCACACAGTCTGGTTCTGACCATTCAGACCTGTTCCTCCTGAGTAGCCTGCTCCTTGGAGATCCACGGTCCTGCGGCTTTTAAACACTTTGGAGTTTTAAAAAACATTTTGGAGCCACAGATGCTTTTGATAATTTAATGAAAACTTTGCATTCTCTCTCCCAAAAAGTCATCCACAAATAAAATGTTGCATTTCATATCAGGGACCTCCTAAAGCTAATCCATGGTCCCTCCCCGCCCCCTGGTTTTAAAAAGTCTAAACTGCTTAGTGCTTATTTGCTGAGTTCTCACTACAGATATCTGAATTGAAACCAAATTATCAGCTTGCTTGGAATCTAAACCTAGATAGAAACCTTCAATTCTTTCATCCCTGAGGCCTGGCTAGGCTAGCCCCTACTCAGCCTGATTCATTCACATTTCTGGGCATATTGTCCTGCTGCCTGTCAATCAACTCCAAACCATTACACAAATTAGCATCTCTAAAGCCCACCTCTGCAGCCCCTGCCTGGAGATGTGTGACTAGTGTTTCCCAGGGTCCTCAGCCTCAGACACAAAGGGGTCACAAAAGCAGTTACAAAGCTGGGGAAACTGCTTGCCACTCCCTCCCCCACAAGGCCAGTGGGGTTGGGTGGGCCTTGTGCCCCTGGCATCCTTCCAAGGCCTTGTGGCCCAGGGCCAATGTGTTGCTTTCCCTTCCCATCGAAGGTATTGGCTCATGAACCCATTACGGCCTGCTCTTAGAGTTCTTGAACATATTTTGGAATAGCTGAATTAACTGAAGAATCACAGCTTCATCACAATTTAGAACCCAGAACGAATGTGAAATCAGTGTGTCTTTTTCAGTAGAAATGAGAGAGAGACCAGGTGGAGACAGGGATGGGAAAGAAGGAAGAAAGGATCACCTTGTTTCTATAGCTTTGATTCATTTTAAAAATATTTTTAAAAATTGATCAATTTTAGAGAATAAGGGGGAAAGAAAGAGAGAAATATCAAATTTTTTTTGTTCCACTTATTTACGCATTTATTGGTTGATTCTTGTACATGTTCTGATTAGGGATCGAATCCGTAACCTTGACCTATTGCAGTGATGGGCAGTCTTTTGAGCTTAGTGTGTCAAAATTCCACCCCACCCCACCCCACCCCCCCACCCCCGCCAAAACAAAAGAGCATAACTCGGGTGGTGTGTCACTTTGAAAATAACAGCCTAAATGGAAGTCCCAGAACTAGACGCTCTGTGCAGGAGTTCTGTTGTTTTGGCCTACAGACCTCCGGCACAGAGTGTCTACACTACAGCAAATGTTTTATCCTCGGCTCCTGTACCTGGCCGTGCAGGAGCAGAGGATGAAACGTCCTTCTTGGCATGCGGCCCCGTACTTCTCTGGTATGCGTCTGCATGCGGCCGTGTGTCATCGAAAATGGCTACGCGTGTCAGCCTGTCATAGGTTCATCATCACGGATCTATTGGGACTATGCCCTTAATCAACTGAGCTACCCAGCCAGGGCCTATATCTTGGATTCTTAAATCAGTCTTTGTTGTTAAACCTTTACATAATAAGATAAACAGTTGCCAAAACCCACCTAAAATACTACTACTAAAAAGAATAATTATTATAATAATAGCAATAACAACAATGGCCTCACATGTTACTGTTCTTAACGCAATTTCCCAAAAAGTGCCTGCTGGCTAGATGATTGTGCCCTGGCAAAGCTACAGTGGCGATTCCAGCAAGCTTATACTTGGCTATGGTTCCTGAAAGCGTGAGAAAGCCAGCAAACTTTCCCACCAGCCCATGGTAAACAAATTCGCACGTTAATTCCAAAACGCTATCTGTTACAACTCCCAGCCCTGTCAATCCAGGACGGGGCTCCCCTGCAGGCGCTGCCTGTGCCGAGCTGCAGCAAGTGCGATATGGCCCTTTAGATTTCACAGACACCCTCTCCAAGTACAAACACATACACACACAGACACACACACACACACACAGACACACACACCCACTCCATCAGCAGGCTGCGTGGTGCGTGCAGTCAGAAGCCGTGTGGGAAATGTGCAATCACACCTCACTTTCGGAGGCAGTGAAATCTTGCTTGGTTTGGGAACTGCGACAGTTTGCACGCTGAGAGGGTACAGGAGGTTTCCGGGCATGCGTGCGGAGTTAGGTGCTCTGGCACAGCTCACCTAGTTCCCGTTTTGCCAGATCCTTTCTGGAGGGCACCCCGCACAGCCTGGGAAGGCCCACCACAGAACAGAACATAAATCTGTGGGTCTGGTTAGTTTTCTCAGTGATAATACATAGGTTCGTTTAACATGTGACAGTTTACACAGATTGTTAATATTTCTTATCCCATTTAATTCTCCCAGAGGCACTGAGAGGAATCCCAAACAGGAATTATTGAACCTGTTTTGCAGGGAGGAGAGTGAAGTAAAAGAGGTCAAACGACTTGGTCATGATCAATGTGGTAGTAAGTGTTAAAGGCAAAATTATTCTGACGTTTATTTAAAAGCCGTTAGAAAGACTTTATTCGAGACTACTGCAACAGGAGAAAGAGATTGGGTTCAACCCCAAATATAGCAAAGACAGCTAAGGATTTATAGCTCTGGAGCAGAGTAAGGGAGTCCGTGGATGAAAACTACTAAGAGCAGCCATCAAGAGTGGACGAATTCTTGTCAAAGGCAGGCTAGGGACTTAGATTTCAAAGGTGAGGGATAAAGTTCTTGATCAGATTTAAGGATAAGGGATTCTCATTAAAGTGATTTAGCAGAATTCTTGCTAAAATTTTTCTGTGCAGAGACAAACACCGAAAGCAAAGGTTGAGACTTAGTCAAAAAGAGAGCTCAGAGGAGCCTGACTAAAGTTTGGTCAAGGAGAGAGTCTTTGTCCTAAGTGGCAGGGTTGAAAGCAAAACCCTTGTTCCGAGGCTGGTGGCCTTTCCCCTGAGTTGCCCTTATATTGATCATAGCTTCAACCTAGCTCTACATTTATTAGTAACCTTAGAGCACATAAAACTACATACAGAATCCCATAGAGCATTTCATTCTTCTTGAATTAATATGAAGACTATGTAATGTTTTCTATTTATTGATGATAAACCTTGATTGTCCTTCTAAACTCTAGGAATTAACAAACTGTTAGTTAGAAATAAATGTTTTGTTTTAAGGTAATACTGATTGATGAAATACCTGTGAGGAACAGATGATGGTGTCATATTTTGGCCTCAGGTTTCAGTTCAATTATTCATTTCATGTCACCTTGAGTGATTCTTTTCATGTAAACAGGGAGCTGGCGCAGCCCAGTGCATGCAACCAGTCACATACTCAGGTTAGAGCCCAGCTCCACTAGCTGTGTGACCTTGGACAAGATCCCTGACCACTCTTACCCTCAGTTTCCTCAATGATACTCTGTCATGTGGGTTGACATATTCTATTTAAGGCACATAGCACAGTGTCCTTCAAATAGTCAGGGCTCCAGAGCCATCAGCAGTTATGAACTCAGTGTCCTTATCTATAAAATGGTCATAATTACATGTCTCTCATGGAATTGTTATGATGATAGTTGTAGATGTGCTTTGTTGCCTTTGAGCAAGTCGAGTATGATATGAATGATATGCGCTGGGTGTCAAGGGGTAGGACTGACGACCAGTATGTCCCCTGGGCCTTGCGGGCTTCTCTCAGGGCTGCTCTCTGAGTCACCATGAGGAGAGGACAGGGCAGGGGAAGAGCGTGTTTTGGGTCTAGGTCAGTGGTTCTTAACCTTTATTGAGGTACCAAACCCACCAGTTTCATATGCGCATTCACCGAACCCTTCTTTAGTGATAAATAAAATATTGTTTTTTTCCAAATTTAGTTTTGCCGGTGCGAGACTAGAGTTGCTCAACTTGGCATTGCATATCATGCAGATGGACGCTGACTCCCATCCCGTTCCGTGATACATGTGAATCCATGTTGTACATATTCGTCCGACCACTTTCTTTTTTTGCTTGACATATTTAGTAGGATTAAAATATTAAGAAAGAAACCACACGACGTACAACTACGACAGCCGTTGACTACTGCGCGCACTAAATTCCCCGCAGCACTGGTTGGCCAAGCAATGTAACGTGATCCTCTGCAGCAAGTGATGGCCAAGCGGGGCGTGTCATCACGACTTTACACAAGTGTGTCTTTACCTCCGCGGCAGAGGCTTCTCTGAATCCCTGAGACCGACTCATCGAACCCCTAGGGTTTGATAGAACCCAGGTTAAGAACCACTGGTCTAGGTGGAGCAGCATAGGTGGTGGGTTAAGATTGGTTTTGGATGGTAGGAAAAAAAGACAAGGCTCTTCCTGTGGAGATCCAGAAGGTGGACAGAAGTGCTCCAGGCAGGGGCGCACCTTTCCAGTTAGTCAACAGCTGGAAGTTGGTTATTTTAGAATGAGGCCACTGGAAGCTCAAAAAAGCTCTTCACTGCTCTCCTGGGACTGGGAGATTGTTAGGTTAAACCATATGAACTTGCGAATATTCAACTGTTTTTGACCTGCAAAACAGCAACTTCATATGATTCAACCTAATTTTGACTTCTTTGTGAATTTCTTTGTCTGTATCACTGACTTTACAGACTGGTCTTTGTAAGCCAATGGTTCACTGGTTCAATCTTTCATTCCACAGACATTTACCATCGTCTCACACGTGAGCTGCTGTGCGTGGAGTTAAGGGACTAACTGGTCTCCCTCTGTCCTGTCCGCCCGAGTGCTGGACCCATGAAAAGAGGTGGGGATTCAGGGAGAAGGGAACTGAAATGTTGGCTTTCTTACTGATAAGATTGGTTCTGGAGGGTATGGGCTGATCATTGGTTCTGGAGGGTATGAGCTGATCATGGGGTGACAATGAGCTTCCTAATATTGAACCCCAGGATGGGACAGATGACCTATTCAATCACAAGAATGGCTGAAAAACTGTCACCCTTGTCTTTCCTTCTAGGGCTGCCCATGGGCAGGTTCTCTGCTGAGACAGCTCCCAAAATGAAGTGGGGGAAGGAGGAAAAACAACAAACCAGGTTTCTCTCCAAACTCACCAATCAGTTCATCACCCTCCACCCTGGGGGCAAAGTGAGTAACGCCAGTTCAGTGCAAGAGTACTGCTTGCCTCCTTCCCAGTCGAAACACAGCTGGGGAAAGGAGTTTCCCCCAACAAATAGGAACAGCAGCAAAAACAAAAACAAATAAACAACCCCCCACTTACAAATGGTTTGCATGTGGGCAGGACACTTCAGTGAAGAAAATGAGTTCATATCCCAGCAAAGCTATAACAGATTACAATTCATTATTAGAAAACGTTTTCTTAATAGACTGTCACTTCTCCGGTGTTCCTTTTCCCTTCCCTCCTCTTCTCTGTTCCCTCCATCTCCTCTCTGTCTTTTATCTCTCAAGAGCATCCTTACCCCCCGATTTCAGCTGAGAATTTTTCTTTGCATTCCTCTATTTTCAGAAGGTATACCTCTTTCTGTCATCGAGAGGAAGCTAAGTTAAGAGTACATAAATAAGTCTTCTAAGTTCTAAAAACTCCAAATCTCCTTATTATCCCTTATCCTTCCTGCCACAAAATAAAAACCTAAAATATAATTTTCAGTTATGCCTACATTTAGCAGGTGTGGGACTTCCCCAAAAATATCTTTTTCTAAGTGTAATTATTTTAAGCATAAAACCCAGTGAAGATTAGTGTTCAAAAACACTCTACAACCTCAGTTCCCCAAAATTAATGTTAATACATTAAGCTTTATAATATAGGCATAAGTTAGCCTCAACCCAAATCATTGATTTCCATTTCTCTTCTTCCCCTTAAGTTAAAAAAACATATATGGAAAACTAAAAAATTAAGACAGATCTCCTCAAAGACTCTCTACTTAAAGAAAGGGATCCTTTCTAGTAATCAGCTTTCAGGAATTGTGGCTTCTTTTCCAATAATTAATCATACACATGACAAATCCAGGGAGAAATGCAAATTTAAGGGAAAGTACATTTTGATACAATTCTAAAAACATATTTCAAACCTGGGATCAATAACACAATTCTACCAGATGATCATCTCTAAGCCTAAGTATCAGGATAATAAAACGTGGAATTGGGGGATACTTTAGGCACCATCAGGTACCCCCCTCCTTGTTAAGACGTCGCTTAGATGCCTCACCCAGAGCCAACCAGGGAGGGCGGGCAGAGCAGAGACTAGAACCCAGGTCTCCACTCCTAGCCCTGCACTTTCCCCTTTTTCATGCCTGTTGTCAGGTTCTACTTTAAAAACCACCAACACATCAGAGCAGAAATTGGGGGGTTTTATCTTCCCTATGGCCCATGATAATCAAAGTCTAATCAGTATCATTAAAGAACACTTAGAAATAAAACTCTTTGAAGTATTTGGAGCAGATGGACTTGGGATCTTTACAACATTGCTCCCCAAGAAGCCACACACTCTCCTCTCTGGAGATGGCCACAGAGCTATCTCCATCCTGCTGCTGCATGAGGGGCCTGTAGCTAAGATGTCTGCCTCCTCCGCCCTGCCTCCCTGCAGCGGGCCCACCAGCCCGCCCTTCTCAATGCGTAACCCTCTCACACCTGCTCTAGGGCAGCAGGCCTTACACTTTCCTAGTAAAATTTTCCCTCTTGCTTAATGAAGAGAAAGACCTCCAGCTTTATAATACCTGCTCCTGGATATGACCAGGGCTATTTGTGACCCTTGCATGGGAGGTAATATGCTTTCTTAACCCCTTATTGGTTCATGCTAAAGAGAAGCGCAATAGATAGAGCAAGTACAACGCAAGCTTCGTCAGTACTTTTCATCAATGTCCAATTCCAAGGCCCTTAGAGTAGGTTTTAACTTAATCTATGAGCTCATTTGTATATTTGCTCTCAGAAATACAACACGGATGAGCAGCAATGTGATCCAATGGCTACATTACATGAGTATTCTGTTAAAAATCTAAGGAACCCAAATGCATCACACTCAACTTTGGATTCAGGGGTCAGAGGTTATTCTTTCCCTGTTGGAAGAGGGGACATAAAGGCAGAGTGAGAGTGAGGAGGCACATTTTGCCTGAGGTGACTCCCACAGAGGGAAAGCAGAAAGCCTGTGTTGGAAGGCCAGAGTTCTGGTTCCAATCTAGGATTCTTGAGCAAAGAAAATTCTCATCCCCACCTGGTGTCCCCAGAAAATGGCTCTGCTGTAATCATGACTTCAAGAGGGGGGGTAAGGTGATGAAGGAGGATGTCACAGACAGTTGTCACAGGGATAGGGAGTTATACTCTAGGAACAAACACCTTGACTTTGCTGAGGCATAAACTTCACAGTAGGAAACCATTATTTCAGTGACAAAGCTTTGTTCAGTTGACATTATCTCTTAATTATCTGCATAAGAATGCATTTGTCAAGTTTCACGAGATGGGATTGATAACAATAAACCTGCATTTCTGCACAATATTTGAATTCCAAAGGCAGAAGCATAGCACACAAGGGAAACCCTGTAGGCGGCTTGTCAGCCAACCCATAACTGCAACAAAGCTTGTGCCCCGCCCAGCCATGCCAGGCTATCAGCCTGTGGCAGAGCTCCGGGGCCACTGGGCTAAGGCAAGATCCCTGGAATATCTGGGGTAAATGTTCCACAGCTTGGGAGATACCCCTTGCTGTCACCTCCAAAAACAAACAATCAGTCTGGCTCTCTTGGCTATGCTTGCCGCCACACTCCAAAGTGTGGGTAATAATCACGGAGTATTTGACTCTGAGCCACCTCCTAGCCTAAGAGGGACACAAAAATCCCAGCTCCTTGTGCCCCATCCTTTCCCCCAAGTGCAAATGGCTCCAGCTTCCCCTTAAACAGCCACAGTCGTTTTCTGTACATGACACTGAGGCTGCTTTCCTTCAGCATATTGATCCTGGCAAGAGCAGTCTATGATCACAAGCACGGCAGAGCTTCTGGGCTTGGGTGACCTAGCCTCTGAGTGAACATAGTTCCTTCTAGAACTTCCTAAGACAGTGGTTCTTAACCTGGGTTCTATCGAACCCTAGGGGTTCCATGAGTCTGTCTCAGAGGTTCGGAGAAGCCTCTGCCGCGGAGGCCAGAATAAAGTAATACCGTAATTTGTTGTGAGTTCATGCGCTTTGTTGGTTTTGCTCTTTGAGCAAGGTGATGTTCATGCACGGCTCATTTTGTGCACCATTAAAAAAACATATACCTATGTCTTGAATTTGGGGGAAAAATCATATTTTATTTATCACTAAAGAAGGGTTCGGTGAATGCGCATATGAAACTGGTGTGTTCGGTACCTCAAAAAAGGTTAAGAACCACTGTCCTAAGACATTTAGGAATTTAGAATATGTTTGTCAAGGGGCTGGACCACATAGTATTTCAGTCTCCATTCAAAAGACATTGAGGCTTTATGTGCATTGAGGATTATATAGAATATCAGAGTAATCTGCTCCAATGTTCCAGAGTTTCTAGGGTGGGTGTGCAGGTTAGTGTCCCAGCATGACCCTCATTACTAGGAACAAGTACAGCACCTTAGAGATAAGCAGCATTTAAAGGATAGACTGCGGGCAAGTAATCCGCAAAAGAGATTGGGAAGGAACATGCATGTCTGCCCCCACCTGCCCCTCCAGCCTCTGTTGGTCGGAGAGAGTGTCCTAGGGAACCAGGAACCTGTAACAGGTTGTTGAGGAAGGGTCTCCAACTTACTTACACCTCCCTGTATCCACACCCCTGGGTAGTTCCCTCCCACACTGACTGGAGGCTTGCCAATGTGACTTGCATTAGCCAAAGGGACTAATATGATGGCAGCAGAGACCTGAAAGCACTTGCACTTAGAGCCCTGTGGCTGCTGCCGTGAAAAGACGCTCTGTCTAGCCTGCTAGATGATGCGCATGGCCTATCTTCCCCTGCTGACAGTCTGCCGACCCCCAGACATGTGAGCAGGGCTGTCCTAGATCATTCAGCCAAAGCCAACCCACCCGCTGGCTGCAGCTGCATGGGTGAGCTCAGCAGGGATCAGTCTAACAGCCTAAACCAGAAGAACCACACCGAGTGGTTTGTTTTGCATCCATAGATAATAACTGATACACTAACCAAGATGAATTCAGATTAGAGATCCCAAGTGTGATGGTTAATTTTATGTGTTAACTTGACAGGCCACAGGGTGCCCAGGCATGTGGTCAAACATTCTTCTGGGTGTGTCTGTGGGGTGTTTCCAGAGACTAATACCAGAGTTGGTAAACTGAGCAGAGCAGGCTGCCCTCCCCAATGTGGGTCAGCTTCATCCAATCAACTGAAGACCCGAATAGAATAAAAAGGCTAAATAAGAGGGAACTCTTTTCCTGTTCACTGGTGTTCTCTGCTCAGGCCTGCTCCTCTCTCTAGCTCTCCCTGGCAAGCACAGTTCTTTCCCTGCCCCTGAGATGTCTGAGACAGCCTGCAGGTGGGACTGGAGTCTTCCAGACTCCTTTGTTTTAATTGCAATCAGCAGTGACTTTCCACTCCCTGGTGCCACCCATTAGCTCCTCTGCTCCTTCTCCTCCGTGGTGGGAGTGCCGTCCTGACGGTGAAGATGCAGTCCCTCGGCTGTGGAGGCAGAAGGACGAAAGGAGGAAGGTTAGGTCTGATTTATGTTGCACAGGGGCCATTCTTTTTCCTCTTTTTCTTCCCCCACAGAACCGAATCCAAAATAAATGAATAGGCTCACCCATTCCTGAGTTTTAATGGAACTAATTATCTGACTGCCGAGTCCCAACTCTGTGACTGCTTCCATTCTGGCTGGTGTTAGATTGCATTACTATTTTCATTTGTTTTCATTATTATTAGCTTTTAGCAATGAAATGGAGTTAAAATTATTACAGTTTGTAACATGCTTTTTGTACTAATAATTCAAGTACTTTCGAGTAGGAGCTGAGAGCATTAATTTGTCAATCATTCCTGCTTTGTATCTAGTCCTACTTTAAATAGATGAAACAAAAGAAACGAACACTATATATTTCCCCAAGGGATAAAACTTGTAAACATTCAGATATGTTAGGCTTTCGTGAAATTATAAGCCGTAATTCCCAGGTATATTGCACAAATAATAGGGTATTTCAAAAATCAGTGCAGCTGACACGCAAAAGCTTCAACTCCGGTTCAGATAATAACACAGGGCAGCCATCTGTGTGCACAGCCTGCTAACCTAGCCAGGAACCAAGGTGAAGGTGAATAAATGCAAGCATTTTGGGGGGTTGAGCAGAAGGTCCTCAAGAAGCTCTGAGTCAGGGACCGACGCCTTAACCAAAATGAGAGCCTTTTCCAGCTTCTACGCCCACTCAATCTGAAACAGCATTTCAAAAACAACAACAACATGAGGATAGCCTGAATTGCCACCAAGAAGTGCCACATTAATTCTCCCAGGAGTGTTTACAACAAAGAGGAAGGGAAGCAAGATCCAGAGCTAGAAATAAACGTGGTGTTGTAACTGCATGTAAATGCGGAAGAACCTCTCTATTAAACGTGATAAAAAAGCTCAGCCTGCATCAGTGGAATGCCTAGATTACAGGAGGCTTTTTAAATAAAGAAATGCTGTTTTATTACCTTAAAATATGTACAGCACTCGATCAGATTAGGACAATATTAGTCCTCTAGGACCTACTTTAATGAATGAATAGGAACAACTCGGAATTATTAAATCAATTGTCTCATGTAACTAGGTCTTTGGGTAGAGTCTTGAAAGCAGTTTATTCTCTTAACTAGGTTAAGTACTCTTGCTCTGAGAATCTGGTGCATTTTTGTTAAAGCTCTTTTCCCCTCTTTAAGCAAAGGAAATCTATAACTCAGCTCCAATGTCTATGGTTACAGGTCGTGGACTGAAAGGATTCCCACAGAACAAGAGGGGGCTTAGGTGGCCTGTTTTGGTCCCAACATCTGCTAGGAAGAATGTGGAATTAGTAGTGGGACAACGGAAAGACCCGTTTCTACACATTTGACTTATTGTTGTGCCAATTCTTCATCCTGTTGGAAAAAGCCAGAATTTCAAGCTCAGCCCTTAAAATTAAACACTATCTAGAAAATAGAGGAATTGGTATGTTATTGGGTTTCACTCCCACTGCTTAACACCATGATTTGGATAATCTCATATTTCTGACACGAATATATTTTGTCATTATTAAGAGGCTGCACTGTACCTGTTCACTAAACCAGGGAGGTTTTTCAAGTTTGCATTTTCTTTGGCAGAAAAGACCTTGGAAGTTGACCAATCCGTTAATCCTGTTGACTCTCTGAGTCCCCTCCACATGCCCTGCTCCCCCACCCCCACCTCTCAGCCTGTTCAAAAAATAACTTTTGACTGTGGCCTTTAACAATATGATAATTTATTTAAAACAGATACAGTCCTGAAAGTGACCCACTTAAAATTATTAAAGAGATACTGTGTTTATTTTTGCTGTCCATAAAACAGAAAATGGTTTATGAATATGCAAACCGATCTGATGTAATTAGCATGATTGGCTCCTACTGCACTCCGTTTTATGTGGTTAGAAGAGTAGATGCAGAAACTAATGAGGTCATGTTAATGTGCCTGTGAAGAGAGCTTCAGCTGTCAGAACAAGGAAGGCGAATGTCTGGGAGAATCTTTTTATTTTCACGGCGTCACTGAAAGTGGGCGCGCAGGGTGAGCTCCTGCTTGTGTGCCAGGGACGACCAGGTCCCAGAGACAGTCTGCCTCCTGCATGTGAGGAGTGAAGATGAGAAGTAAAAATCTGTATCCATTCAGAGCAATGATGAATGTGGTATTTCATTATCTAGGAAGTCCTCAACAAGTGCTAATAACTGAAACTCCTCCAGCAGTCAGCACATGCCACATGGCCCCATTAGACGAGCTAACACCCTATACCCTGGCCCTTCTTAATTAAAATAAGAGGCAAAAATGTT
The DNA here is from genome assembly GCA_037038555.1 of Rhynchonycteris naso. Classification (NCBI taxonomy): domain Eukaryota; kingdom Metazoa; phylum Chordata; class Mammalia; order Chiroptera; family Emballonuridae; genus Rhynchonycteris; species Rhynchonycteris naso. Next base: position 208,513,926 of record CM072997.1, on the reverse strand, counting down.
AATTGTGCACCGACAGCCGCTTGGGATTAATCTGCCCTGACCGTTGGGCCCCACTAACCTGAGAAAGCAGGTTTCTCATTCAGGCATGAGGCTCGCACAAAAGGCTCCTCCTCCGGGAACACTGCCATCCCCCTGGGAAATCCAGGCCCTCACTGGGGGAGGGGAAGAGGAGGGAGGAGGGCAAGGAATGGGCAGGGCAGCTTTTTAATCAGAATGCTGGAAGGCATGTCACAGAAAGCCTCTTAGATATTGAACAGGACACACAGACCGCCACTGAGCTCTCCTCCCACATCTCCTCTAAAGCATAAACACACGATCTTGAAAACCTTATTTTCAATTTCTGCCAGCTCTTCTATAGCTCTAAAAATACACCTTGCCTCTTTGTACCCTCTCCTGCCAACACACACACACACACACACACACACACACACACGCACGCACACGCAAACACACCATACACACTCGCTTTGCTGTAGAAACAAAGAACATTTGAGAGCACCACTGTTAAAGAGGGAGAGGGACACAGTTAGAAGTGAAAAATGAGGTTTGGGTGCTAATCAAAGACTCAGTCTAGTTTATGTAAAGAGATCTCACTGGAAGGACATTGAATTGGCTCATTCTAAAGCCACAGACTAAAAGAAAAGGAAATGGGCCTCCAGCCTGCACTACCTTTGGATAAGCAGCTGGTCCGTTTCTGGTGGCCTCTCCAGGTACAAGATTTTAAAGAGAAACTGTCTTGAATGCCTACTGTGTGCTTGGCATTTTTCTGAGTCTTACGAATTAGGGATTTTCATCCCCATTATACAGATGAGGGAACTGAGAATTTGAGAGGGTAAATAACTTGTCATAACCTAAGAGCTGATAAATGGCAGAGGCAGGCTCCAAACCCAGGTCTGTCTTACTTAACAGGACGTGGGACAAAAGGTGTAGGTCCCACACTGTGATACCTTTAGTTTGGTTTGTTTAGGAAAAGAAGAACGTTTAGCCAAAAGGAGTTCTATAACCTTGAAACCTGGTTAGAATCTGGCTGTGGGAAATGACAGCTTATCTGACCCAGGTGACCCAGGGAAAGGGATCCACAGGGAAAATGAACACTGGGTCTTCTTCAGCCTGGCCTCCCAGTACTCTCAGCTCTTGCTCTTTATACCCTGGTCACATGGCACTCGCTTGCCACTTCCCAGGTGTCATGAACCTTCCTGTCCCGATCTCTTCACCACGTTGGTCCCTCTGCTGAATGGTTGTCCATATACAGCACCCCAACTGACTTCTCTACAGAGCAGTCGGCCTCATCCTCCAAGGCCAAACCTGAATTTCCTTTCTCTGTAGGACTACATTGTGACAGAGGCAAGCAGGTTGAACCTACCTCTGTTTTTATACCATTATTACTGAGAGTATAGCTACTTGTTTATAAGTCTATCTTCATGGCTAAACAGTATGTTCTTCAAGAGATGGGACATGAATGTGTCTCTAGCACTTCGCCAGTGCTTGATACATAGACATTACTGCTTGATTGTTTGTTGAATGTATGAATAAGTGGATGAATAAAGAAATAAGTAAACTTTTAAGAAGCATCATATCTTTTTCTATGGCATTTCCACAGCTTTGGAGAGCACACTGATGAAGTCATATCATCTTTCCTTTATGCCCAGAGAGCCCTACACATGAGCAGGGTGAAGTTCCCCTCTGTGAAAACGCAGGTGTGACTTCAGTGGAGTCAAAGTTCCCATCCCAATCCACAGTCCCTCATCTGCAAAACTCCCTCGTGCCCCAGTTTTCATCCTGATTTCATGGTACCATGGTCCTCTCTCAAATATTTATCAAATATTTAATAGTCATTTTGCTTCTAGCCAGGTGATTCTTAAATTAATAGCTAGTATCCACCTTTCCCACTGGAGTATGAGTATGAGATTCAAGAGGGCAGCCTTTGTTATTATGTTTTCTTTCATCATGACGATACTTGCCACACCTAGTCCAGTGCCTGGCACAGAGCAGGGGCACCATAAATATGTGCTGAGCCTCAGCCTTTCTGTCTCTTCCAGCCTTGCCATTCTCTGATGCTGCGATAGCCCCATGCTCACAGTCTCTCCTGGGAGTAAATGTTTTAAGTCTCCAGAGCACCCAGGTTAAATCTGTGACCCAAACAAGAGTACACTAACACAAGAACAAATGATGGCATAGCCGACTGGCCAACTATCATCCAGCAGGGCCTTGCTTGACAGAAGGTAAAGAGGCAGTGGCAGCTGGGAGCACAGGTGAGTCAAGGAGGGACCCAGTGGGCAGGGCCAGCCACAGGTGTGGCTCTCTGGACTCAGACAACAGGACTCTGGAACAACAGAGAAAGAGGAGGAAGAGGAGAGAGTAAGGACACTGTCTGAGTTTCCTGGGGCTCCAATAACAAAGTGTCATAAACTGGGGGCCTTAACATGACAGAAATTTATTATCTCACATTCATGGAGGCCAGAGATCTGAAATCAAAGTCCCTAAAGAGCCTTTAGAGGAGTCTCCTTCTTTGCCTCTACAGCCCCTGGTAGGCCCAGCACTCTTTGGCTTATGGCAGCATCACTCCAATCTCTGCCTCCATCTTCATGTGACTAGCTTTCCTCTGTGTCTTCACATCATCCTCCCTCTGGTATTTCTTCTCCTCTTCTTCTATGGACACTCTATTCCACTATGACCTCATCTTACTTGATCACACCTGCAAAGACCCTTTTTCCAAATAAGACATTTATAAGCACCAATACTGGGGATTAGAATTTGAACATATCTTTAAGGGGGCACACAATTCAACCATAAACAGGCATTAAAAGCAGAGTCTTAGTTCAGCAAATCTTTGACCACTACTCTGTGTCTGGCTCTGTGCAGATCTCTATGGAGAAAAAAAATGAATCAGACATAAACACTAAATACAGAAAAGAGACTTCTCAGGGGCACTCAATGCAATCAGTGAGTGTTCAAAGAAGGCCAAGGTCATGTTCAGTTGCAGGATCACTGTTGAAGGATGGTTCAGAGTCCAACAGGTAGCCCTGGGGAAAACAAAGGTGGCCAGGGAAAAGGGAACAGACCAAGCAAACCACACAGCACAGAATGCCTGGCTGGGTAGCTCAGTTAGTTAGAATGTCATTCTGATATGCAAAAGTTGTGGGTTTGATCCCCAGTCAACAAATATCTCTCTCTCTCTCCCTCTCCCTCTCCCCACCCCATCTCTCTTTTCTCTCTCTCTCTCTCTCTAAAATCAATAAATTAAAATACTTTTAAATATATTTTTAAAATGTATGCTCTGCCTAGTGGCAATTTAAGATTTATAATAAGCAGGGAGTAGCATGATTGATTTTGGTTTTAGCAAAAATCGCAGCCAGTTTAGTAGGATATCCAAGGTCCGGCTTGATCCGGTAGCTTCCCAGTTCCTAGTCCAGCACCAGTCCTCCCTTTCAGAGGTCCTGGAGGCAGCACTCTTGCCAGGCCCATGCTGTCAGGAATTTGCTGCTTAAAATCTCCTTCCCACCTCATTGTCAGGCAAATGCCTACCTGCCTTTTATAGCTCAGCTCTGATGTCACTAGTTCAGTTTGTTGTGACTTGCTTTATGCTTCCAAAGCAGCATCAGCTCACCACGGTTATAGCACAAAAGACACCTGTTGTCACCATCTGTCACAGTCTATCTCTTCCACCAGACCAGGGGCTTCTAGAGCTTAGGATCTGGGTCTAATTCACTTCTGTGTCACCGGTAACCAATTCAGTGTCTGACACATGGTTGGATTCAATAAATGTCACTGCCCACAGTGCTGATGAAGGACTGGAGGAGATTAAACCGGAACCAGGCAGACCCATTGAAGTGACTCGCACAATAGCAGTAGCGAGAAAAATGATAAGTCTTTAAGTACTGCTAAGGCAGCCCTGGGGGAAGAAGAAGAAAGACAGACTTTATAATTTGGCCTTTTATACCTGGAGCATTGCTTTCTGAAGCCCCAAGAACCTGGCATGACCTGAGTTTATCTGTCCTGGTTCTGGGTACAAGCACAGAGGCTAAGCCCTGGGCCTGAGGCTAGTTGGGGAACTATTGGAATTTGACATAGCCATGGCCAAGGCCCCAGGGAAGCTCTCTGCTGCTAGAGACAGGACACTCCTTAAAGTCTTCTCTGGAGCCCAAGAAGGACCCTTCTACAGCCCTTTGGTGAGCCCAGAGTGACCCCCTCGTGCCCAGGAGCTAGCCCCATTGGGCTCCCCTTGCAGGTTCTATTTAAGGGAGAAGTTAGAGCTGTGCTCAAACCTCTTGATAATTAGCCCCATGAAGACAGCCAAGGGCCCAATAAGCACCTGGAAAGCAAGACTTCTTCATTGGATAAGACTCCAACTAAACCAAACTCACAGAGGAGCTAGTGCCTGCTGCCTTCCCCTCTTCCTGTATACCGACACCCCCCGGGCCAGCCCAGCCTCTCAAGCGTTTTGGTGAGTAAGAGCCTCCCACAAAGTATTACCATTTTACCTTGTAAAAAACAAGCGAGTTCTGTTGTATCCAGAATGCAAGGGACCTGGGTGTGGGAGGTGGGCTCTGCACAGGCCGCCGTAGGAGCCATTTTGGCACTGCTCCTGTGGAGCTGCAGGGAGTGGTCCACACCAACCTCACCAGCCCGGAGTAGGGGGACCCTGTGCTCAAACATACACCACAGATATGACAACTATACTGACCCAGAGGAAACAAGAAGGAGGGAACGAGGTTAATGAGAATCCGTCATTTCAGTCTATAATCACCCAGCTGAACACAGTCATTCCTCCCACTGGGAAACCCCGACCAGGGCACAGAGCCGTGGAATAAAATGCAATGATTAGCCCGTGACTTCATTGCATACTCTCATGTGTGCACGCTCTCTTTCTCCCTCTTCTATTTTTCTCTCTTTCTCTCCCCTTTCTTCCTCCTCTCCTTTTCTTCCTCTCTCTGACTCAACCATCCTCGTACTCTTTTGCCATTAGCTTCGATTGTGAACTCCCCATTTTCTTAGTTTGCAAAGGAAATTTTGGTGTCAATTGAAGGCAGGGCTTCAGACAGAAAACCAATAGATAAATAAATAAGTAAGCAAACAAACAAATAAATAAACAAACAAAAAACCCTGCAATGGGCCTTTCCATTCTCATGATGCCATGGAGTTTGCCCTTTGTTCTCACTATTTTAGGGTGGGAAAGGAAAGGCAATTGGAAGACAAGGCCGGGGAGGGAAAGTGTCTTGTTCTCTGTACTTTCAAAAGCCAAAGAGAAGGCTCAGTTTGGCTGCACAGACAGGAACACACAGCCACCCACAGACACAGGACACACCTATAGCAAACATTAACTAAATACTCACTATGTGCAGGTCACCTTCACACCTGGATGCCTTCCAGTTCACTCGCACATCTCTTGTTTCTTTTTATTCTCACAATGACTACCTAACTTCACTCATTAAGAGACTGGAACCCAGAGAAGCTATAAAACAGAGCCGGGCAATAAACCAGGCTTCCTGACTCTTAACCCCTGCTCCTTCTCCTGCACCGGCCATGGAGCGTCAGTCTGTAAGTCACCAAGTACAACAGTTCTCAAAGCCCAGCACATCCTACCAGGCTCTGCCATTCCAAACCAAGTCAGGACCCTTCGAGAAGGCCAGAAAGAACCTAAAGGGAGTGACCGTGTTGTGCAAAGGGAGAGCAAGGAACAAACTGAAATGACTACTACTCAGGATGGTCAGAAGGTTCAGGAGGAGTAGGATCCAAATCCACAGTTGCTAAGGGGACTTACCCAAAGGCCACACTCACTCATGCTTTGGTCCTTGAATTAGGGGTTCCTTTTGACATTTGGAGGAGTCAATTTAGAAATAACATAGAAGAATGATAGTTACCAGTGGGGGCAAGAGTCAAATGGGTGAGAGGGTCTAATACACGGTAACAGAAGGAAACAAGACTTCGGGTGGTGTGCACCAGTGAGCACGCAATAGAGTATACAGATGTTGAATTATAATATTGTACACTTGAAATTTATATAATGTGATAAACCGATGTTACCTCCAATCATTGTATTTTAAAGAAACAATGTAGAAATTGTTACCGTATGCAGTGGATGGTCGACTTTTGCAGCTCATTACTCTAAGTGGTCATACTAAAAATACTTTCTTCACAAAGAAGAAAAAAAACCGAGGACACCAAATAATACCATGTCTTTTAATGCTAACAAATGATTTAGATGAAGTTGTAGGAAGTAACTTGCAAAATGATCTAGAATATTCTGAGAACATCCCTTAACCTTTGAGGTTGACAACTGGTCAGATAGCTATGCCCTTTAGTATAACATTCCTCAACGTCCTAATCAATGACACAACTCCAAGCCTAATGATCCAGGAAGGCATCTCTGGCATTCTTGACTCATTCATTTCACAAATACTTATTGAACACCTCTTCTGTGCCAGGCCCTGGGCTGAGAGCCAGGGATACAATGGTGACCTCAACAGACACAGTTCCTGACCTCAACCTACAGCAAAGTGAGGGATACAGGCAATACGATTATAATACAAAGCGATCGTTTGGGCATGAGGAGACAAAGGATGCAATAAGAGCCCGGGGGGAGGGGGGGCATCCTACCAGGCTTTGATGATCCAGGAAGTCTTCTTAGAGTGCCTGGCTACTAAACAGGGACTGAGAGGATAAATAAGAGTTCACCAAGCAAAATAGTCAAAGGATAAAGGTGGGGTGACAGAAGAAAGGGCCATGCAAAGGCTGAATTTCAAGCAGAGGAAGCAGCTTATCAAAAGGATTAGAGTCTTGCCTGACCTGTGGTGGCACAGTGGATAAAGTGTCAACCTGGGAACACTGAGGTCACCGGTTCAAGGCCCTGTACTGGTCTGGTCAAGGCACATATGGGAGTTGATGCTTCCAGCTTCTCCTTCCTTTCTCTCTCTCACTCTGTGTCTCCTCTCTGAAATGAATAAAATAAAAAGAAGTGTTTTCTTTTTTTTTTCAAAAAAGGACTAGAGTTCAGAGAGAGGATGAGAAACTGAAAGCAGCTCAAACCAATGCTCAGTCAACTGCAAGAGTAGAGAAAAGGGTTTGAAGGGAGATGAGGTTGGAGAGGCAGGCAGGGGCCAGACCATGAATAGCCTTTTAATACAATATCCAGGTATATGAACTTGAACATAAAGTCAGAGCCCTAACCAAGCGAGAAAGCATTTTTGGGAGGATACAATTCAGGTTGGAATCTATCCCCAAATACCCCCAGAGGCCTAACAACAACAGAAATATGCAATGCGACTGAACTGCTCAAGCTGAAAGGCTTCAATTGTGAAAATATTTATATTCTTTGAGTATCAGTGTCCAGAGCAGGCACAGGGGTGTGTCCCCTCACTGTGCTGCATTTCTTAGGACAAAGTGGTATAAAGAGCTTGTGGAGTCAAAGACATCCAGGCTCCCAACGCTGGCCTTGCAACTATTGGCTTTCTGATTTAGGACACATTACCAATGTCCTGGGGCCTCAGTTTTCCCATATGTAAAATCAGGAGAACCTTACCTACATGCTGCTGGCACTGCTGCATGGATAAATGAAATAATGAATGTAAAACTCTTACCCTCGAGCCTGACCAGGCGGTGGCGCAGTGGACAGAGCATCGGACTGGGATGTGGAAGACCCAGGTTCGAGACCCCGAGCTTGCCAGCTTGAGCGTGGGCTTATCTGGCTTGAGCAAAAAGCTCGCCAGCTTGGACCCAAGGTCACTGGCTCCAGTAAGGGGTGGCTTGGTCTGCTGAAGGCCCGTGGTCAAGGCACATGTGAGAAATTAATCAATGAACAACTATGGTGTCGCAACAAAAAACTAATGATTGATGCTTCTCATCTCTCTTCGTTCCTGTCTGTCTGTCCCTATCTATCCCTCTCTCTGACTCTCTCTGTCCCGGTAAAAATAAATAAATAAATAAATAAATAAATAAATAAATAAATAAATAAAATAAAATAAAATAAAAATTCTTAACCTCATGCCTGGCACGTGTGCACTCAACATATAATACTGTTATTTTAAAAGTGTATATTGTCCTGGATGGTGGGTACTAAATTTGGTCCTGAGCCAATGAGATTTGATAAGAAGCAGGAGTCCAAAATGGTAGCTCCTGGCGCCTCTCCAATCCTGCCCCAGATGCAGGCCCTTATTTCCCGGCCTAATTTGTCTATCAGAGACCTGCCAGTGAAATTCTCCAAGTTCCTGAGGAAAGTCACCTGAGGCTTGGACCCAGCACAGTACAGCAATCTGACAAGCACAGGTGTGCTCAGGGACCTGTGGAGATGGTTTCAGTTGCAGCCAGAGGATGTTGTCATAAACTCAAAATGTGAGCCAACAGACCTGGACCTCCGTGGGAGATTGTGGGAAGGGGTAGGGCAAGGTGTATGTATCAGTTCCTAGGGCTGTTGTGACAAATTACTACAAACGTAGTGGCTTAAAATAATAAAAATAGTTATTCTCTTATAGTTCGGGAATTCAGAAGTTTGAACTCAAGGTGTTGTCAGGACTATGCTCCTTCTAAAGGCCCCAGCGGAGGGGGCGGGGGGGGGGGGAGAGAGCTCTTCCTTCCCTCTTCCGGCTTCTGTAGCTCCAGCCAGTCCTCGCTTGTGGATGCAAACTTCAATCTCTGCCTCCGTCTTCCCCACCAAGCCTGTTTCTTCTCCTCCTCCATCTCTGATAGGGACACTTGTCATTAGATTAGTACTTACCCGAATAATACAAGATGATCTCTTCTCAAGATCTTTGGCTTAATTATGTCTGCAAAGTCCCTCTTTTTCCCTAATGAGGTCATGTTCACAGGTTCCAAAGATTAGAACAGGGACATATCTTTTGAGGACCCGACTATTCAATTCATTATAGTGGGTGTGAAGGGTGGGTCCTAAGTCTCTGAGACTTCTGGTCATTGATCGCTGCTTACCCACATGTGGACACAAGGGTGTAGAGGCAGATACCCAGAAAGGGAGCCTTGCTGACTCAGCGCTCCGCACCCGGGGGCTTTCCTTCGCCCACCCCTATGGTGGCCACCCCTTTGTCCTTCCTCTTACAAGAAAGGTCAAGCGATGGAACACTGAGAGATCTCTTTTCCCGGGGTCCCCGCCTGTTCCACCTGAAACTGCACAAGCAACCCGGCTGTGGACAAACACGTATCACTACAAGAACCCATATGAAGGCAGAGTCGCTTTACTTTTCCAAAGTCATACTCACCGAGAAGGGCAGACAAGGGTCCCATTACTTGTGGGGATGAGAAAGATACACACGAGGAAATATTAATTCGAGCCAAAGGTTCATTCTTTCTTTTTTACGTACAAATTATGCAACATAATTGTTTTACAATGATTAATATTATTTCAGGGGCCTCACAAACACCATTTACAATGCAAATCTCCAGGCTGCCGGAAGGTACCTGCAATCAGGAAGGGACAGCGTGAAGCAGAGCCGGCGGAGCTGCTGGAAAAGTCACACGGCTCACCTTTGCACGCAGCATCCAACAGCACGCATGCGCACGGTGGTGGCATCTCCCTTTCCTCTTCCCGCAAAGGCTTCAGGAAGACTCTCGGATCTGCTGAGCGTGCCCTTAGAGCAATACAGCAATGTCTCCACTTCCACTCTCCATTCCTGAGGCTTCTCTTTAAAAGGTCAGATGCTTTCCCTCCTAACCGAGAGATGCACACGAGTAGGTGGTGGGAAGATGGGAAATCGGAAAATAACAACATGGGGAAATGTGTCAAAAGAACCCATCTGTTCTAATCCATCCCATCATTAATAACCTCTCCTCCCCCACCCAGAAAGAAAAAGCAGGAGGAGACCTCCCACTGTGCTGTATCCACCACCACCACCACCCCCATCTCCTGGTGCCATTACAGTCACGCACATGATCTCTTGCCTCCATGTCATTTGATTCCTTAAACGTCTGATTAGAACACACTTTGCACCTCACCCCCAGACTTGGTCCTTCCTAGGCCGCTCACCAGGTAGAGCCTCCCAACCTGCATGCCATAGTGTCCTGGTGAGGGGGCTGCTCTCCCTCACTGAGCTTTCCCACACAGAGGGTCCCCTAATGCAGGGTGAAAAATCGCCTGGTTCTGCCCGGCCTCCAACAGCACAGAACACGTCCCAGAGACATATCCGCTGTCACTCTGAAATCCGATTTCTTTTTACAGCTTTACTCCCATCGCTTCCAATGTCCTGTATTACAAATGTATAAATTCAATAAGTGTGAAATTTTCTAGAGAGAAAAAGAAAACATTATAGTATGGCATATACATTGCTGCATCGTTAATTTGTTAGAGCAACAACATCCCTGCAATGTTGCAACTGGTTTCCTTAGTAACATGTTAAAGTATACAGGAACGTATTTGAGGGGAATACAATGCTCCCATTTGAATAAACTTTCACATGAGGTAAGGAAGCGAAATTAAAAAAAAAATAACAGATTAAGCAATCGATTAACTTAGTCACTCCGTGAAACTGTAAAGTATAGAAATATTGTACCTAAATAGGATGGGCTACCGGAATTGTGTCTGACTGTGCCGGTCAGTTAAATTTTGAAGAATCACTTGGAAATTCTTTCCAGTCTAACGCTCAGCAATGTATAGGAACAGTTCACCTGGGCATTCTGAAATGAAGAGGGTTTATTCTTCAGGGTCTGATCATCAAAAACAGATTACTTCCCTCATATTGGCATTCAGCAGCCCAGATTTCCAAATCATAATTTTCTGGGGCGATGGTTTTCAAAACTGTGCATCAGAACCCCCTAGTGGGCTTGTTAAAACGAAGGTTGTGGGGCGCTCCTCCCAACATTTCCGACTCAGTAGGGCTAGGGTGGACCTGAGAATGTGTGTTTCTAACAAGGTCCCAGGTGATGCTTCTGCCTCTGGTTCAGGGACCACACTTTGAGAGCCGTGTTCTAGGGGAAACCTAAGCACGATCGCTCCGGCTCCACGGACCCAGACAACAAAAAGGTGATTTTCACGTCAACCAAAAACAAATTAACGTATTTCCCCATGTATAAGACGCAATCTTTTTGAAAAAATATTTGGGGTCTAAAAACTGGGTGCATCTTATACAGTGGTTGTGGCATTTCAAATGCCATAGATGGAACTGAGGACGAGGCAATATATGAAGACAGTGATTTGTCATCAGACACAGATGAGGACAAGCTAATGGATGGGAGTTTTGACGGTGATGAGGAATTGTATGAATTTTTTTTTTTTCAGGGACAGAGAGAGAGTCAGAGAGAGAGATAGATACGGACAGACAGACAGGAATGGAGAGAGGTGAGAAGCATCAGTCATTAGTTTTTCATTGCCGTTGCGACACCTTAGTTGTTCATTGATTGCTTTCTCGCATGTGCCTTGACCGCGGGCCTTCAGCAGACCGAGCAACCCCTTGCTGGAGCCAGCAACCTTAGGTCCAAGCTGGTGAGCTTTTTGCTCAAGCCAGATGGGCCCGCGCTCAAGCTGGTAAGCTCGGGGTCTCGAACCTGGGTCTTCCGCATCCCAATCCGATGCTCTATCCACTGCGCCACCGCCTGGTCAGGCGAATTGTATGAATTTTATGATGAATAAAACTTGAGTTCAATAACTTTATGTAATACTTTTTTTTTCAAATTTTGGGCCCCCAAATTAAGGTGCGTCTTATCCATTGGAGTGTCTTATACATGGGGAAATATGGTAATCCTAAAGCAATGTCATAGTCAGAGCTTCTCTTTTCTTGCACAACACGTATAAAAATCTTCAGGAGCTGCGTCCACCCCCCTGGAAGATACAGAAATGTGAATGGGCACAGAGGCTTCAGACTTTTGAGAGAATAGTCAGGAGGTTAGGCTTCACTGGGATCAGGTCAGCATCACAAGTGTGGGTCAGGGACCCTATTTGTAATCACCCCTACCTCAGTGTGTAGCAGGCAGCCAGAGACAAAGCAGGAACTCCATAAAGGCTGGTCAGATGTGCTTCCACTCCTGAGTTAAGGAACAGTCGGTGAGTACCTTGGTTTTGTTATGGGTTTTACTAAATGTATTCACAAAGTCATTGGTGACAGGAAAATGCTTAAATCGCAGTCCTCGCCCTTTCGCTCCTGATATGATAATCCAGGTCTCCAGGTAGACAATCAACTTATAAAATGGAAAGTGCTCTGGGCTGGAGTCAGGATATCTTGCTCCTCCTGGTCCTGAATTTGCCCCAACTTGCCATTGACCTTGGGCTTTTCTATATCTCCAGGAGGGTCAGACCAGTGTTGCATGAGAACACCTTCAACTGCAGTAATGCAGGCGGCCACCTTGCTGCTATACTTGTTCTTTGTTTATTTGCCTTTTTCTCTTTCTGTACCAATATGTTTCAGTTTGGGGGTAAAGGAAATTCCCAAATTACTGTTTTGTATCTTGCGAGGGATTGCTTCCCACAGCTAATTTCTCAACTTCAGGCTCCTTCCTCCAGAAGCATGCTGTGTCCACATTTCAATTATTGCTTATTGGCACACACCCGACTCCAAATATTTGTGCTGTGCCCAAGAAAGCCTCATTCAGCTAAGTACCTGATCGTGTCAACCTGGTCTCTGGTTCCAACATCTCAGAATATCCAAGCGAGGAAATATGCAAATGCCAAAGTCACCCAGAGAGAATTCATCAGGGGAGACAGTCATTGGAGGCAGGGAGAGAGGCTCAGATGAAAGATATTATCGCTTGCTGGAGACAAGGGAAATTGGGGTGGGGGAAGGGAAGAGGTGGGGGATCTGAAGGCTGGAAATGCGCACACCTAACAGCACAGGGTGCTGTTTCTTCCAGAAGGGCTGAGTGGATCAGCTAAGTCACAGATATGCTGTGAAGGCACTTGAAGGGAGGCAGGGCTTGTCTTCAAAGCTGGCAGAAAAGGGTGTATTCTTAGACTACCCCTAGTCTCTGTGCCAATAAATTCAGCACTCCTACTTGCTGACGAACTCCTGCCATTAGAATCACTCTTCAGCGTCTGATAACACTGCAGAATGGCTGGGATAGAGTGCTCGGTAACAAAAGTGGTATGCAAAATTATGTAAACACAGGCTCTCAAATGCATAAAGAAGACAGAAAAATATGCCAATGCTGTTTTGACTTTGACTAGTGAAAGCCTCGAAAAGTTTGTCTCCTCCTTTATATTTTTCTTCACTTTCCAAGTTTCCTACAATTACTAAGTATTGCTCTCGAGGTTTTGTTTTTGTAAGGATTTTTTTTTTTTTTTTTTTTTTTTTTGCTGTTGTTTTTAATGCTTTGAAGGTAAACCACTGTCTTCAAAAAGCTCCTCATAAAATGCAAATCTTCTTAGGGACTGAATACCCATTAATAGTTTTGCATAGTTTTGTTTGTCATCTTGGTGATTCATCCTAGAAAGGAAGACCAGGGGTCAGAAATGAATCTTGCTTCATTTATCTTTGTGCCCTGTGAACTTATAACTGATCTAGGCACTAGATGGGCCTCATATTGTGTATTAAATTGTACCCAGAACAGAGGAGACATCAGAGCTCAGAGGAAATAGAATAAAAAATGAGTTTTGAAAAAACAAGGTGATTTGGAAAGGCCTGGGACAGAGTAAGCCCCAGGGGACAAGGTACTATGGGGGGGTCCCTGTGGGAGGAAAAACAGCATGAGGGTCTTAAGCACTGGCCTGGGGAGGGGAGTGGACTCTAAACAGAGTGAGGTGGGCACCACCAAAACCTTCACCCCCTCACTGCACAGTTTTAGCACCAGCCAGCCCTTGTCTTGTGGCATGGTAGTTCCACGGAATTAGAAATTCTTCATTGAGCAATGGTTTTAAAGCAACATAAAAACCGAAATGGCAGTTAAATGAAGAAAAAGATATGAAGCTTCTTCCAAGTTGGCTGGGCCTGCCCCACCTGGACTCATGCATGACATGGTGCTGAACACTGAAGACATCTCCAGGGAAGTGTTAGCAGCTTCAAAGTTTGAGCAGAATCTCACAGCAAGACTGGAATATGAGGAAGAAACAGGAAGCATGGGCAGGAAATCAAAGGCACAGAATGGTAGAAGACTTTGACCAAACACAGTGACACGATGTAGTTGGATGAACGGCCACCACACACCCACCTGAGGGAAACGACTTACATCAAATAAATGGGAAAAAGACTCTTGATTTTCTCACTTGGGACAAGCTGCTCACCCATATAATTACACCTGCTCATTCAATAAATATTTATTAAGTGTCTACCATGTGTTAGGAGCTGGAGATTGGTAATGAAATACGCAATACTCCCTGCTCTTGTGGAGCTTGTGAGCTGGAAGAAACATTTCCTATCCAGTTCAACAGCTGCATCCATAGACCTAGAGGTCCAGCCCACAGCAGGGCAGCGACAGGACCAAGAGCTCGCAGCCAGCGCACGGCTGCTGTTTTCTTTATACCAGGAGGTTCTACACCTTGTGACAACCCAGGGCTTTCTTTCTCTGCCTGCCTACCATGCTCTTGCTATCCTCCACTGATGAAAATTCTACTTCCCCTCTAAGTCTTGTTAAAATGTCAGCCAGTCTCCATGAAGTTTTTTCTACACCCTCCTTTGGGTTCCCATTGCCTGCCTCCTCTACCTCTAATTATAGCATTTGTCATAATCCGCCTTGAACTTTGTTAAGTATACATCTGTCCCCTTCCCTCGGTTCTGAGTCCCCTGACGGCAGAGAGGACCTCCCATTCATCACTGTATTCTCGGCACCTAGAACAGCTCAGGGAATAACATTTGGGGAGTAGCCAACAAAACCGAGATACTGTTAAGTGCTTTATATACACGGTCATATTTAATTCGCACTGAACTCTTCAAGGTGGACATCACTTTGCTTGATTTGAGGTTGAGGAAACAGAGGCTCAGAGAGGTTAAAGAACTTGCTCAAAGTCACAAAGCCCAGTGGAGAAGTTGGGATTCAGCCAGTTCTGTCTTAGCTCCAAAGTCCATGCTGTCCCTATGATATGCTGTGCTGTCAGGTCTGTAAGCTCCACGAGGTCAAAGACTACGTCGTTCCTGTCCATAGCTCTGGGCACAGTGTTTAGCACTGTGGCATTCTACTGGTCACACAGACCAACCCTGGGTCAGGGTGGGAGGTGATACGCCCAAGCATGAATGCCAAAAGGCAGAGACCATTAGGGGTCATCGTGAAAGCTGCCTACCTACAGAGGGCCTGGTGTAGAGATTCTCTCAGGTACCCCTTAAACCAGTCTGCCATTATGACAACATTATCATATTCAGGGCAGAAATAAAAATGAACACACAGTAACCTTACAACAAAAAGACAAAGCAAAACAGGCCAAGTGAGCCCTAATATGACGACGACATGATTCCCTAGAGATGAAGCAGAACCGTGTAGGACAGGCAGTAGAGCCAGCTAGAGGCTGGGGCAATGGTGCTGTGACCATGCCCGAGGATGTGCAGGGCGGGGATGCTGTGCTCCCTGGGAGTGGGTACTGTGATGAGGCTGTGCCAGTGGCCGTGTGGAGACACCCTCAGGAGGAGCCTGGCACAGTGAGGGCTGCGTGGGGCTGCTAAGAGGAGTCTCGCTGGTTTAGACATCCATTTCACTTCTCAGTTCCTGAGCCAAATCTCCTAGGGGTCTGGTGTTCCTTCCAGGTCATGTCAGCTCCAATTCCCCACCTTTCCCAGCCCCGATTCCCTGGTTTGGCCTCGACCACCAGACCCAGGCTTTCAGAAGCCCCCTAACAAACCACACTTGCATCTCCTTCCTCCAACTCCAGCCAAGAAATGACCACATCTCTGGGAAACTGATGAAAACATGGGGATTTTCCCCCCACTGGGTCCCTTCCATATTACTTCAGTATGAACAAGAAAGGGGGGGGGGGTTACCTCTCCCTGTACCTACTTATTTTATTGCATGTTGAGAACTAGACAACCCATAGAATCCTCTGTGCATTGCCTTCTAAGAAGCTCAGAACTAAATTCATCATTTGTGTCTCACCCCAGGTTATAAGTTCCTTACAGGTGACAGAGGGGTGTGCTTCTCCTCTCGCTCCCACAGGGCTGAGCACAGGGCTCAGCAAAGGGACTCACCCAAGATAAATGTCCCAGCGCAGTGCCCCCACCTCCACCCCAAGATTCCCAATCTTCCTTTTGATTATTTTTTAAAAGCTGTCTTATGAATATGTGTTTTCATGGTGACCTACCTCAAATCCTTTTTTTTGTAGGTAGGCAGGGAATAAATGAATAAATAAACAAATAAATGAATAATGGACTCCCTCCTGCCTGGGGGTACTTTGTCAGCTCTGTTTCTAGAAAATCCTCTCTAACGGAGGCTGAGCTAAGAAACAGCAGTTTGGGCACCCAGCAGGTTCTTTTTTTTTTTTTTTAAACCTAGATAAGCTTGGGCCTCAAGTAAATTCCCCTTTGATTGGTATGTTTCATCAGTTGAACTCTAATTGGTGCAAACAGGTAATTTGGAGATTACAAGATTTATTCTTCTATAACAGTGATTACTGATTGCTAATGATAGTGCTGATTTTTAGGTGTTTAAATCCTTGACAGTTACAATACTCATGTGATTTGCTGCAGTGTCTTGTAGACAGCCTTCTCTGGATCCCTGAGGACAGAGGCTCAGTCCCTCCATGAGCTCTGCCCAGTGCCCCATGGGCGAGTGTGTGTGTGTGTGAATAAACACTTATTAATATTAATAATCATCACAGACTATACAGCATTCACCCAGAATACCAAGTCACTCAATCTGCTTGTAATTTCATGGGTTTTAAAATGTACACTTTCTTTCCCCAATGCCTAATTCAACAAGGTATTAGGATTACTAGCCCTAGAAATAATTGGCCTTAAAGGCACATCATAAAAGGACCCAGTCATAAACTTTCCTCCTCCCCAACATTTGGAGAGATTCTGGTTTGGAAGCACTCGGAGGAGCTGGGACTGCTGTAGCTGCCTCCCTGCCCCCTCCTCCCCAGAGAAAGGAGCTAAACAAGGCTGCCCTGGCCTCGTGCCAGCACAGGAGCCGGGCACCGCCTTTGGGCGCTCTCCCTTGTTATTCCGTGTTAACAGGCTGGGCACTAACATGTCAAAACACCAGAGTGTGAAATGAATGAAAAGTGGCAGTGCCCAGACAGGAAAGATGCCTCCACCCAGGGGGCTCTGCACGCAGGGTGTAGGCACCCATTCCTACCAGGATTTAGCTTGGCACCCAAGTACACTCGCCAAAAAGGAGAGCAGAAGTAATAAACTCAGGCCAGCTAATTCAGAACTGAGCACCAGTTTCCACTGGGTCAGGCATTGTACCTGGAAATCAGAGTGACTCTCACAACCTCAGTATCAATTTAATTTTTTTGTTGTTGTTGTTAAGACTTGAGATGAAAAGCAGAATATGCCACCTCCCAGCTCCTGCCTCAAAGCCTTTGCAAAAGCTCTTCACAATGCATGTTATGCTGCACCTGCAAGACCTTTTTATCAGGCAAGAGCCCACTCAAGACCACTTCCTCCCTGGCTTCTCCCTTCCCTCTCCCTTTCATGATGAGGAATGCTTCCCTTCTCTGAACCGCCATGAAACCCTGATGGCACCCCGAGTGCACTTGCTCCGAGCTGTGCTAGTTATCTGGACACAGGTGTCCTTGCTCAATTGTGAGCTCAAGTCCTAGGAAACCAAAGACTTCGGAGTCCCACCACATTCTGCATGCTTCCTTATATGTAACGTGTGTGCCATAAAGTGATGTTGACTCAATCAAAAGCTTTCCACTAGGGTGTGACATCATACGACTTGAGAGTAGGAACAGACCACTGAGGCAGTCTGTTCTATCCCTTTGTCTCAGGGATGAAGAAACAAAGGATCAAATGGGTGGGCAGAGTCGCCCAAGGACTTTCAATACATGGCAACATAAAACCAAAGGCATTTGTGCTAGGAAGGCCTGAGAAAAAGTATCCCCAGTTACCTGCAAGTAAAAAAAATATTCCTAGACCTCTTGTTCTTAGGAAAGGGCAGGTCTTATGATTAAACCCAATGCTGTGGCCACCCGAGTTTCTTGGCCATTTGTCCCTGTTACCTTCCATACTCAGGGCTACCATGTAAGTCAGCACGCCCAATCCTCACACAGTGCTTTACAATACAAGCTCACTTTCAAACATACCATTTTATCCTTATAACGATTTTTAGTGGATTTATTACTTTATTTTGGGTGAAATGGTAAAAAGGCTCGCCCAAGGTCACACAGTGGTTAAGATGTGGGAGGGCTGGCCATGAACCCAGGACCTTTGATTTCAAGCTTCATATTTGTGTTCTTTGTTCCAAAGCTATCCTTTCTATTTCTCCTCCATGGAGACAAAGTTCTGGTTTCTCTTTTTGGCCTGTGGCTTCTGGGGTCAGGTGCTTTTAAACAGGTGTACCTTTCACCTTCCTCCAGTCACCCTCAAGCATGTCCATTAGGTTGTTCCCATTTGCTATTAAAACTTTCTAAAAGGCTGGGTATGTGAAACTTTCCAGGATGTCAGCTTAAAATAGAGGACTATGGTTGGGCCTCAATGGAATCAATACCTTGCTCCTTTAGACTGAATGCTAAGCTGCCACAGTACATTTATTTTCCTGGAAAATTGGGTAAAGTTCACTCTTGCTAGGGGCCCTCCTATCACCATCAGTGTGAAGTTAGAACATAATCTCCATTTGAGCTAGAAGAGAAATGCAGAACTATTTCGCCCACTTCACAGATCTGACCCATTCCTTTTCACCCACCCACCCACCCCAACAAGGTTGGTTACAAATTAAACTGTTTGATGTTGGTTGGCTTCCTTAAGTATTGCTACAAAAGGGCATCATGATTTTGAAGCAAAAAGCAGTCATCAGCTAGAGCAACTCTCAGTATGAAACTGCACTGGTGATATCCAGGAGCTCCTCTAACAAATCAGCCACACGATCATCCTCTAGAGCAGGGGTGCTCAATACGTCAATCGAGATCTACTGGTCGATCGCGAAGGAAGTATGGGTAGATCGCATGACATTAAAAAGACATTTGTCTTTTGATTGGCATACAGGGTAGCCAATCTGACGTCTGAACTTTTGACACCCTACGCATGCGCGTTAAACCAAGCTAACTTGTTCAGTTACATTGCTGCGTAGTTAGCCTTCAATTTATTTAAACTAAATACAACAAAGGGTATAAAAATGAGTGCCGTAGCTGGTCCGAGTAAGAAGCCTAAAACCTACCACTTTCAGACAGAATGGGAGGGGATTTTTTTCACTCTGTCATATTCTAAGTGTGTTTGCCTAATCTGTCTGTGTGCTGTTGCTATTCCAAAGAAGGGAAATGTGGAGCGGCTTTTTCGGACAGTTCATAAAAACTATGACATTGACTTTCCTCCGAAAAGAGAGCTGAGAAGGAGAAAGGTGAAAGAGGAATACACAATATTAAATAGTAATAATAGTAACTTAAATAATAATTATATAGAAGAAATAAATTTATGTTTTGCATTTTTATTGTAGGTTGATAATTTTGACTTGGTCATCTTATAAGTAGCTCGCAAGCTGAAAAAGTGTGGGCACCCCTGCTCTAGAGTTTTCTGGCTAAGATCAGATAGACATTTGACAACATGCTAAACCCTGCTGAGCTGGGGGAAGAGGTGGGGGCCAGGCCATATCATTTTCCCTCCTCCTTCTCTTGAGAGCAGCTCTGGTCCTAATTTTTCCATGTGGACTGTGGTAACTCTATTATTCTCTATTTGATGCTTACATACAGCTACGGTAGGTCTCTCTTGCTTTTTCTCCCTAAAGAACTTTGAAAACAGCAGTGTTTTCTAGAGGCTATGAAGGCAAAATCAACCATGATCACCAATCATTATTCTCTAGACAGATCCTCAGATCATTGCCTCCTGTTAGTATTGAAATTTGCAATTACATTGTCTCCCCACCCTCCCCACCACAGAGAGGCTTTGATGTAATCCGCAGCATCCCAACATGATTTTGAGCAATTCCCATTCACACGCACACCCAGAGTCTTACTTAAATATGATATGAGTCATCATTATGCATTCATTATCAGCCATCTTCAATGATCCCGAGAGAAGCACAGTCTGATTCTTCCTAAGGTGAAGAATCTGGGTTTGCTGATTACAAGTGAGAACCCAGTAGAACTTCCCAGAAGAGCAGCTGGGCATCGGCCCAATGAGCTCATTCTCCAGCTTTGCCTCTGTGTGGCCTTGGGTATTCAAGAACTCAGCTGCCAAGAGCATATGCCAACCTCTGCCATCCTGGTGGCATGGAAGATTGAAGAGGGCAATAAGCCAGATGATTTCATGAATCTCTTCCACTCCTGCTGTGGCTGCTCCTTTCTGTGACATCATAATAATGGGAGTGGGTGGGCCCCTGGAGATGATTTCAGTTTGAAGGAGAGACTCTTAACTATGTGTCCTACTGTCCCCCTCCTCACTAACACCCACAAGCTGGATGGGGCACTGACACCCCTCCAGATGCCATTTCCCTGGAGAAGACAGGCAAAGAGCTGGTGGCCCACAAGGGCACCTTGAGGTGTACAGTGTGTCTTTCCAAACCAGGGACGAACAGCCCTAGTGCAAGCACGCTTTGGCACAGGAGAGGAGGCACTCAGATCCCAGATGCACTATCTTCTTCGGCATCAAACAGTACCAGCAGGCACAGGCCCCAAACTCCAGACTCCGTTAATAACTGAGCCAGCCCCTTGAGGCTGTGACCAGCCCTCCCAATGTTCAGTGAGCTCACAAGCTACAGCTGCCAATGGAACTGTTCAACGAGCCCACCCTGAAGATGCAGGGGTCCAAGCTGGAGAGCTCAGGCTCTGTATCCCTTGCTTCTGAGCATTTTCTAGAGATTGTGGAAAAAGATGGGGCATACCCCTGGCACCAACAAAATTCCCTTTGCTCTGTCCACTGAACAGACTGGCAACCCTTCCACAAGACTGCCGTCTGCATAGGGGTTTAGAGAGGCACAGCTAGTCACTCACTTAGCAACCTGGTTCCACTCCTTCCTACCTCCTCCACTTGTCTGCTGGTTCAACTCTAGGAGGAAGGTTCTGCTAGCAGATGTCATGGAGCTGGCAAGGAGAAAGTCAGTGTATTCATTTCCTAAGACTGCCTTAACAAAGAGGGAGCCTTAAAAGAATAGAAATGCATTCTCTCACAGTTCTAACGGCTAGAAGTTTGAAATCAAGGTGTCAGCAAGGTCATGCTTCCCCTGAGCATCTAGGGAAAAATTCTTCCTTGCTTGTTCCTGGCTGCTGGTGGTTTCTATCAATCTTTGGATTTCCTCGGCTTAGAGCTATGTCGCTCCAATCTCTGCCTGCCCCCATTGTCACATGGCCTTCATCCATGTGCCTATTCACACGGTCCTATTACACGGATAGCAGTCATTAATATTAGGGCTTACTCTATTCCAGTATGACCTCATCTTAACTTAAAGTTCCTTCTGTAAAGACCCTATTTCCAAATAAGATCACATTCTGAGATTTGACTTGGACATGAATTTTGGAGCCACACTGTAGTTAACCCAGATTAAGAGGCTTGTACCAACTGTTGGTCTCTGTGTTTTGTATACAAAACATCTCAGAAGACAGAGCAAGAACCCCGGAGTGCATCTGGCTTATTGCAACACAGTGATCCCAACAGACCTGGAACTAAGAACATCCCTAGTGGGCAGACCACCATATTGCCTCTGGAGTAACATCACCATTTCTAAACATTTTTACACACATTCTCTCATTTGATCTTCCCAACACACGAGTGAGGTAGGCGGAGCAAGTTATGTTAACCTTATCATACAAAGGAAGAAACTGAAATTCACAAAGATGAAATGACTTGCTAGCAGACCACCTTACTGGGTAGCATTACTAGCAGGGCCCTCTCCTGTTCAATGCAATGTAGGCTCCACCATCCTAACCCACTTATCATCATGCCTGGACCTAAATAAGTCGGCGGAAAAAGATACCACCAAACATGAAAGCCTTACCGGACACCTAGGGTTTCAGATGTCCAAGCTATTCATTAGATACTCAATACTGAAGTCATTTAGATAACAGTCACTGAAGAGCTGAGGAATTATAAGATGCAGCCTCTGTTCTCAAGAAGTTTCCAATCTGGTGAGAAAGGCTGAAACACCTAAACCAGTGGTTCTTAACCTGGGTTCTACCGAACCCTAGGGGTTCCATGAGTCGGTCTCAGGGGTTCGGAGAAGCCTCTGCCGCGGAGGCCAGAATAAAGTAATACTGTAATTTGTTGTGAGTTCATGCACTTTGTTGGTTTTGTTCTTTGAGCAAGGTGATGTTCATGCACGGCTCATTTTGTGCACCAGTAAAAAAACATATATGTCTTGAATTTGGAAAAAAAAAATCATATTTTATTTATCACTAAAGAAGGGATCGGTGAATGCGCATATGAAACTGGTGGGTTCGGTACCTCAAAAAAGGTTAAGAACCACTGACCTAAACCAAGCACTCAGGGTTCAATGTCATGCGCACTATGATGAAAGGCCGAAGAGGTAGAATAGGAATAAAGGAGGAAGTGGTCAGGGCCACAAAGCAAAATATTCACTATAAAGAATAACATTCAGACAACTAAAAATTTGAATATGAACTCTCTTATTAGATAATGAGTTGTTATTAATGTTAAAGTCCAGAATTTGATTATTATGTCATAGATATGTAAAAAAAAATAATGGTTTCAGGAGATCTCCTACTGGCAAAGGGGACCGGTGCCTCCAATTTACTCTCAATCAGTTAAACAAATAATAATAATAACAACAATGTGAGTTGTGTGCATATGAAAAGGAGGAAAAGATAGAAGCCACCATAGCAAAATATTTAACAATTGGTGAAGGCTATGAGGAAGACATGGTGTGATTACCACATACATGTGAAATTATTACTTTTTTTTCCAAAATGAATAGCTAAAACAGATCAGGACTCAGCGACACAGGAACAAGTCATTTAGGAAATAAACAGACGAAAAAATGATCAAATTAACGTGTGACTAAATATCCTTGCGACTCAGCAAGAAAGGAAGAAGACGTTGAAAGAGTTGAGAGAGCCCTTGAGTGGCACTTACTGGGAGAAATGAAAGTTTCCTCTGAAAACTAAAATTATTTGAATCCAACATGCAGGCAGAAGGAAGAGGAAAGAGGAGCAACAGGATGGGCAGGAGGAACCACCTGAGCAAAAAGCCCGGAAGCCCGGCCACCCTGGGTGTGGGCCGGGCGGATGCTGGGACGTGAGTAATTGGAGCAAAGGGATAATAAGGACCAGATTGCAGCAGAACTTGCCAGTCACACAAAGAAGCTTTATATCCATTTGAGAGTCAACTGGGAGTCCCTGAAGTGTGTCAAACAAGAGAGTGACTGAGAGTTCCCACGTGCAGAGGATGGTAGCAGTGTGGAGAGAGGGTTAGAGCAGAGCGCAGAGGATCGTATGTGAGATGTGTTGCAGGTCATTTGTCACAGATAATAGGTCAGGACCAAAGAGGATTTACTTATTTTAGTAAGTTACGGTGGATTCAAGGTGATGCTTATAATAGCATCATGATCACCCACCTGAGTTCTAATTGCTTCATTGTATGTACAACATGTGTTTATACCTAACCACTGGACGTGCACCCAGCATGGATGGCGGCCAGTAAGGGTTAAGAACCACTGGACTAGGCCTGACCTGTGGTAGTGCAGTGGATAAAGCGTCGACCTGGGAACACTGAGGTCGCCGGTTCAAAACCCTGTACTGGTCTGGTCAAGGCACATATGGGAGTTGATGCTTCCAGCTCCTCCTCCCTTTCTCTCTCTCTCTCTCTCTCTCTCTCTCTCTCTCTCTCTCTCTGTCTCCTCTCTAAAATGAATAAATAAAAAGAAATAAAATTAAAAAAAAAAAGAACCACTGGACTAGATGGGTAGCAGGACAGAGAACATGATCAGCGGCAGCCCTGCAAAAATCCAGGAAAGAAATGATAAGGGTTTTAAGATCAATGGTTTTCAAATTTGTCACCATTGATTGCTCTTCAAACAATATGCAAAACATGCAAATGCTCTGTTTAAATTTGTGATGAGAAGTGAGAAGCCCCATCTTCTGCCTGCTCAATACTGCTTTCTAGTCCAACTTCAAGATTGCCTGCATGGACTCCAGTAAAACAGTTTGAAAGCCACTGGCCTGGGCTAACAGGAAAGGATATTTATGACAATCTAGAGAGAAGGAGAGACAGATAAGCACAATGCTAGGAATCAACTTCTCAGTTGGGGGAAAAGAGTGTAAAGTAATAAAAGCTACTAGACCAGTAGCAAGGGTTCTAGGTTTCTGGTTTGAGGGACTAGGAGGAAGATGAATGAGATGGGAGAAGCAGGTTTTGGAGACAGATGAAGGCTTCCATACGCTGAACGGCTAGCACATGTGGACGCACAGCCAGGAGGCGGGGCTTATAAGGCAGAGGGAGCTCAGGACAGGTGCCCACCTGGAGACACGGATTGAGAATTCATCAGTAACTGAATTCTCAGGAGGAAAATATCATCCAGAAAACAAACAAACAGCCATATTGTATGATAAGAAAAAAGAGAGGAGAGAAGGTAGGATAAGATCCTGACTAATATTAACATTGAACAGTCGGCCAGAAAGGCAGAAAGATGGTCAGGTTTGTGATATCTTAGGAGCAAAGGAAGAAGAAAGAAAGAATAAGAAAAATTACCTTACATTCTCTATATTCCCCAGTCACTGAGATTATACTCAGTCTAAGAACCATCACAAGGAATTTTGTATAAAGTGCTAAAAACCTAAGTATTTCTTCATTTCAACTGAATTCCGGAATAGGGATTTTCTCAATTGTAAATATATCCTCTGTGCTTAACAGAGGCCTGGGAATGTAAGAGCTCTATAAATATTTGTTGAATGAGTGAATTAATTAATGAATCTTTAAGAACTATTGGGGAAAGCATTACAATGGCTTTAAGTACTAAGTAGAACTATTGAGAAGATCAGGGTAAACTTGACCATCTGGAATGTTCCCCAGGAGAAGATACATACCAAACTGTGTGTTGGCTCACAGAAGACCCAACAACCTTGTTGGGTGTTACCCAGGGCAAGATTTAAGGAAAAGCAATAGAAACAAAAGGAAGCCAGCCCAAGTGGGCCTCCGGACCCAGGAGCACAGGTAGGAAAAAAGTGTGTGAAATTGAGACAAAGAGCCAAGAGGAAATGGGAATTATTACATGTGCTTAAGAAAACCTAAGTAATAATAAAAATAGAGATTCTGGATTTGGGTTCTCACTGCATCATTGAAACTATATTTGAGAAGCGAGGCAGACAGCCCTGGAGGGAATACACCAAATCTGCCTTGCCCCTAGAAACTAGGCTTGCTTTCACCTTTTTCTTGACTCTATAAGGAAAATCTAAGCTCTAGCCAATGCTTTCTTCTTTTGAACAACCACATGGAGCAGGGGAGTGAACGACCACGGAGGGTAAATCTTCTGATCATTTCCTGTTCAGAGCCTATGCTCCTTGGCAGACCCTCTGATGCTCAACAGGAAAGGTCCCCACTACTAAGCAGAAGCTCATTTGCTCCTTAGAAAGAAAGTCATCAATATAGCTTTGATATTATGTTAAATAGAAAATACTGTGGTAGACAATACTGTGGGTGTCTCCTGAGAAGGCAGGGTCCTCTGGAAAGACAACCATGCTGAGGAAAATAGAAGGCAGCAGGGAAAGAGGAAGACCACATATGAGATGGGCAGACTCCATAAAAAAAGCCATAGGCACAATCCTACAGGAGCTGAGCAAGGCTGTTAAGGACAGGACATTGTGGACATCCGTCATTCATAGGGTTGCCAGCAGTCAGAGCCAACTCAACAGCATTTAACCCACACAAATAGAGAATAACAGAAATTCACACTCTGCAATTAGCTGTAAAGAACCCTGTGCATGATCTGAAAGGTAAATGTTACTTCATGCCCCTGATCAGGAAGACCTGAGACTTTATCTGCAAATAAATAATATCTTGACCAAGAACGCAGCTAAGCATTTGTTGCTCTTCCCTAAAATCCAGTAAAGAGGCTAAAATGAAGGACAGGTAGGAGCTTAAAAAAATACTTTTTCTCTGCAATAATGGAATCCATCAAACGTGCAGGTCATTCCTTTGGCCACACGTCTTCAGAGACTTCTAGGCATAGTGTGTTAAAAGTTGTCCTTTCCAACGCAACTTCCAAATGGTCTCAGCATGAATCAGAGGATTCTGATCACACATTCTTTGGCTTCTTTTCAGTGTTTTATCACTTCTCTTGGGTTTAGAAAGTGTTTTCCACCCTTTGGATGGGTAAGACCAAACTCTGATATAGATGAGAACTCACAAAGGAAAATGACCTCAAAACTCCTGAAAAATGGAAGGGTGCAGATCTGTATCCAAAGGGAATAAAAGTAGGAAAATGACAGAGAAAGATGATCTGGAAGGACCCTACAGTTTTAAATGTGATCATCTGTAGGATAATGAATGTTTTAATTTTCCCTTTTTGGTTTATCTGTATTTTTCATTTTCTTCAAAAAACTACTATTTTAAATAGTGTAAAATATAAAAGTATTTTTAATGACAAAAAATCAAATGAATAAGCTCTAAAGATATCAAGGTAAGATTTCTCACATACTTATTTTTTAAGTTTTTAATATAATAAAATATACATAACATAAATGTTATTTTTACCATTGTTAAGTGTACAGTAGCGTAAGTATAGTCACAATGTTGTGCAACCATCACCACCATTTGTCTCCAGAAATATTTTATCATCCTAAACAGAAACTTGTACCTATTAGCCAATAATTCCCTATTTCCCCTTCTCCCATTCTCTGGTAAGCTCTATTCTACTTTCTGTCTCTGTGAATTTGCTTAGTCTAAATAGCTTGTATAGGTAGAACCATACAATATTTGTCCTTTTGCACCTGGCTTCATTCAGTATAATGTCTTCAAGGTTTGTTCATGTTGTAGCATGGAAATGCCATTCTTTTTTTTTTCTTTTATTAATTTTAATGGGGTGACATTAATAAGTCAGGGTACATATGTTCAAAGAAAACATCTCCAGGTTATCTTATCATTCAATTATGTTGCATACCCATCACCCAAAGTTAAATTGTCCTCTGTCACCTTCTATCTGGTTTTCTTTGTGCCCCTCCCCTCCCCTCTCTCCCACCCTATCCTCCCTCCCCCCACCCCATAACCACCACACTCTTGTCCATGTCTCATAGTCTCACTTTTATGTCCCACCTATGTATGAAATCATGCTGTTCTCAGTTTTTTTTCTGTTTTACTTATTTCACTCCGTATAACGTTATCAAGGTCCATCCATTTTGTTGTAAATGATCCGATGTCATCATTTCTTATGGCTGAGTAGTATTCCATAATATATATGTACCAAAGTTTTTTAATCCACTCGTCCTCTAACAGACACTTGGGCTGCTTCCAGATCTTCGCTATTGTGAACAATGCTGCCACGAACATGGGGGCGCATTTCTTCTTTTCAAACAGTGCTATGGTGTTCTTAGGGTATATTCCTAAAAGTGGGATAGCTGGGTCAAAAGGTAGTTCGATTTTTAATTTTTTGAGGAATCTTCATACTGTTTTCCACAGTGGCTGCTCCAGTCTGCATTCCCACCAGCAGTGCAGGAGGGTTCCCTTTTCTCCACATCCTCACCAGCACTTGGAAATGCTATTCTTTTTAAAGCTGAATAATATTCTATTATATCCATGAGAAGGCACACTCTTCAACCTGCTCTCTATCACATGTACTACCACATGTTGATGGACACTTAAATAGTTTCCACCTTTGAGCGACTGTGCATAATGCCACTATAAACATTGCTGTGTAAGTATCAGTTCAAGCCCTTGCTTTCAGCTCTGTTGGGTAGATACCTAGAAGTGTAATTGCTAAATCTTATGGTAATTTTATATTTAACTTTTTCAGCAACTGTTTTCCACAGCAGCTGCACCACTTTATATTTCTACCAGTAATGCATCAGTTTCCAGTTTCTCAGTATCCTTGTCAATACTTGTTATTTGTTATTTTTTATTCTAGCCATCTTAAGTGGTGAGAAATGGGGTTTCATTTTGGTTTTGATTTGCATCTCTCTAATGATCAATGTTGTTTAGCATCTTTTTCATGTACTTTTTGGCCATTTGTATATCTTGTTTGGAGAAATTTTTATTCAAGTCATTTGTCCATTTTTGAATTAGATTTCTGTTTTTTGGTTGTTGTTCAGTTGTAGGAGTTCTTTATATATTCTGGATATTAATCCCTTACCGGATATATGATTTGTCTATATTTTCTCCCATTCTGTGGGCTGTCCTTTCACTCTCTTGATAGTGTTCTTTGATACACAGAAGTTTATCTAATTTTTCTTTTGTTGCTATGCTTTTGATGCTATATACAAAAGTCATCACCAAATTTAATGTTATAAAGGTTTTTCTTAAGTTTTCTTCAGAAAACTTGTTATGCAGCAATAAGTAACTAATACAGTGGTATTGAGGATTTCATAGGTACCATGTACAATAGCCGGGCCATGAGTGGTAGTTATTATTATTAGCATGAGATGGACTAATTGCCTTCCAGTCTGTTTGCAGAAAAGATGGCAGCATAAAGATCAAAGGGCAGCCCACAGCCCACAGTCCACAGAAAGCTGGGTACTGCCAACATAGTTTTACATCTTATGTTTAGGCATTTATTTAACCCATTTTGAGTTAATTTTGTATACGGCATAATGTAAGGGTCTATGTTCATTCTTTTGCATGTGGATATCCAGTCTCACAGCATCATTTGTTGAAAAAACTATTTTTTCCCCATTGAATGGTCTTAGTATACAAGTTGAAAATTTTACATGCTTTCTATATTGTGAAAGACAACAGATTTCAATTTTACTCTGTGGCTAAATGTGAAAAATAAAATAGCAACTCTTCATACTTGTATAAAGAGTGAGGGTGGTTAATATAATTCTATATTTATACATTGTTATAGAGTATGAGACAGTCTTATATAAATTGCACAAGTTCATGGGTTTGGGAGTTGGAACTGTCTGGGTTTGAGTCCTGGCTCCATAACTTATAAGTTGTTTAACCTCAGGCAAGTCACTGACCCTTTCTAGGCCTCAGCTTCCTCATCTGTGAATCGAGGTTAATATTCTGCACTTCTCAGGATTGTCATGAGGATTAACAGAGATAACCTATGTGAAACACTTAGCAAATTTCCCGACACATAGTGACTGAGGGATGCACGATCGCCATTGCAATCATTGTTGCCATCATTAATAAACACCATGGAGTGGTTTATAGCCATTACTCCTAGTGATCCCCACCTTAACCCTTTGAGGTATACAGGACAGTAATAATAGTCTCATTATAGAGACAAGTAAAGTTAGCTTTAGAATGTATTTTACTGGACCAATGCCCCGTGGGAAGAAAGTGGCAGAACAAAATAAGTGGGATTTTTTTCCCACCACCTCATAAAAAGCAACTTCTACACAGAGATCTGGTCCCTGGGCCAGTGCTCTTTTTCTCTTCCTGAGAAACCTTTTGTTTTCATTCATCCTAAAATAGAGATGGTTTACTGTTCCCAACCTCGAACAAAATGAAGCGAAGGCACAGGGAGGGTGAGGGTCCCACGGAGGGCAGACCTCAGAATCAGGCAAGAGCCAGGAACGGATGCAGAACTACCACAGTCTCGTCAGAACATTTCTTAAGTAATTATAAAAGCCTTAAGTGGGAAATAGCAAATTCATGCACACCACCTCCTGGCCAGATAGACGGAGTAAAGCACTGTAGACAGGAGCTGCTGCAAGCCCGGGGAGCTGGTTCTATCACTGCAGGCTCCAGAGAAAGAAACAGCTGAGCTGAACTTAATGTGAAGAGGGCTGCTTACACTCACTGAGGAGACAGTGACACATTTTCTGAAAAGACATGTATCGGGAGCCTACCATGAGCAAGATATGTGTGGAGGTGTGCAGATATAAAGACAGCAATCTTTGAGAAGTTCCAAAACAGAGGGGAAAATAGAAAACAAGAACATGGATTAAGTGAAATTCCTGTAACGCTGCTCCCATCAGCAGAGGTGAGATCCTGAAGTTGACCCCAAATAATGTCCCATTGTTTAATTCTCCACCAGAAACCCCCGTAAAGGATTTAGCACCTCAGTCCTGAGTCCTCGATGTGCAAAACTGCTTCCATATCTTCAGCAGCTAAAGGGAAACAGTCTTCCTGATGGAATGTGGGATGGACGGTGAGGCTATAAATTTCCTCGGATTTACGATCTGGCTCTCTCCCTTACCTCCATCTGTGCCAAACCATCCGGGGACCTGATTAATCATCTGTGAAAAAGGACATCGCTGCAAGGTGCATGTTCTCACTCAAGTGCTTTCAACAAGATCCCAGGCTGTCAGTGCCGAGGCTTTTGGGAAAGGAGCTGCTCACAGGGCATCCAATATTCGGCCTTTCCTGTACCTCACTGCTCTCTCAAACTAGAATGGAAGCAATGCTTTCAAGAGCAGGGAAAGTAGAAAAGTCAGGCAGGCTTGCTGGTCTGAGCCTCAGCGTGAGGCTGGGGAGCTGTCAAGCAAGCTACCTGAACAGGTGACTGGGTGTGGGATGTGCTCAGAGACATTGATTAGTCACCGGAGACAGTGTGAGGTAGTGGGAAGAAGCAGGCTTTAGAGAAAGACTGGTTCAAGTTCAAATTTGAACCACTCAGCCTGGGGGCCTGAATAAGGTCTCCAAATTTCAGATTTCTTCTCTAAAAACGGAGAGAGTCCCTACAGAGTGGTGGTAGGGTGAGCTTCTAAAATGCCACCTGACAACTCTGCCTCTTAGTATCCACACTCATGCAACCTTCTCCCCTTGACTGTACGCTATACCTAGTGACAAATAAAATATAGCAGAAGTGATGGGATGTCACTTCCAAGATTAGGTTACAAGGGACAGTGATTTCCATCTTGTTTGTACTTCCTCTGTGCCCATTCTCCCTTGCTGTCAGCTGCCCTAAGGAAAGGTCCACATGGCAAGGACCAGAGGGCAGCTTACAGCCAGCCCACAGTCCACAGAAAGCTGGATACTGCCAACAACTTATAAGCAAGCTCGGAAACATATCCTTCCCCAAGTCAAGACTTAATGTGACTGCCGCCCAGCCAGCACCTCGATCGCAGCTTATGAAAGGCCTGGGTTGGCGGTTCTTGCTAAGCCATGGGCAGATTTCCAACTCACAGAAATTATGAGATAGTATGTGCACATTGTTTCAAAGCACTAAATCTTGGGGTAACTTGTTATGCAGCAATAAGTAACTAATACAGTGGTATTGAGGATTTCATAGGTACCATGTACAATAGCCGGGCCATGAGTGGTAGTTATTATTATTAGCATGAGATGGACTAATTACCTTCCAGTCTGTTTGCAGGAAAGATGGCAGCATAAAGATCAAAGGGTGAGGGGAACAGAAAATGACATTTTCCAGGAAATCATGAAATAATCAGAAACTGAAAAGAGGAATACAGCCAAATGCCAACTATTTTGTGACATGCGATCATCTCCCTTCTGCATGCACTCAAAATATTTCATTTGTGCCATGATTATAGCACCAGCACACTGACCATATGTCATGCAGCTGCCCCCTTCTCCTGTCCCCAAAGATAGGGGCCATGCTTTCATGTTCTTAACCCATCTCCTCATCAAACACTACACGTTGCAAATAATGATAATGAAAATAGACATAATTGTTTTTCCTCCTGTTTTAAAAATTATTCTGGTAAGGGCTTTCTTCCCATCTTTTTCCTACTGAAATCCTCCCTATCTTTCAAATAAGGAGGATTTGAAAGATCCTCCTTATTTCAGAGGATCCTTAATTCACAGAAGTCTGTCTCTCCATGGTCTCGCTGACTTCTAGCTCTTTTTAAAATAACATTTTGTCCCTCTAGGATTTTTACAACAGATGATTTGTTCCTCCCATCAGTACTTGTTATCTGGCTCTTTTTGAGAACTAGTGCATGCAGCCATCTCTCCCTCTAGATGGCAGCCTCCGGACCAGCAGGGGCAATCTGTCCTACTCACCCACGGCAGCTGCAGTGGCTGACCCAGGTTTGTACTGGTTCTCAGATCCAGCCACTAAAGGAATATGTGAATTCTCTGAGATTTGAATAAACAAAACTCTGAGAACAAAACAAGGTGGGAACTCAGTGGGACAGGTCACAAATTTTAACACTTTCTCAAAGGCACAGGGGATCACAAATCAACCCAATCCAGTCTGCATAGCTTTCTGGATCTTACAAGGTTCTTTTCCATGAGTGCTGTGGGTCCCTGCTGGCACCATCCCCCAGACAAAGATGGAGCTGTGAACATTGCACTCACAGTGAAAGGAAGACCAGGTAAGAGAGCGCAGACAGATTGTTAGAAATGTTGTTCAAGAGGGTACGAGAAAGAGGCACTCCTGGAATTCATCACCCAAGTCAAAGGCCAGCCTATGTTCCCCTGCTCCCCACTTTGCTCTAATACACCATCATAAAGACCCAGGTCTAACAGGAATTGCACCTCTCCACAGGTTTTGCACCAAACAGTACAAAGCTGCTGCTGATTTCACAGTCCTTCCAGCTTCCTTCCTGTGCAACGGGGCAGGGGCAGCCAAGACGATTTCAAGGTCATGAAAACATATTGATTTACTGTGCATTTTACATAGGGTGGTCCACTAACAGGACATAGACTAAGGCTACATGATAAACAGCTTTCTCTTTTAATCTTGTCAATGGATCTCTGTGATTGGAATAAAGTTTTCACTTGTAAATAATGTTAAAAATTTCAATGTGTTACTTTCTGTGAGTGTCTGTAGGGTCTCCTGTGGTTGGCCTTGAATTTCACAAATGTCTTAAGGCCAGAGAGGCAGCATGTTGCAGTGGCTAAAAAGGGCATTCTATGTCAATATTGCATGGGTTTGAATCTCAATTCTGCTGCTTACTGGTTGTGTGATCTTGGGCAAGTTACCTAAATGATCTTTACCTCAGTTGCTCATTCATAAAATAAAGATAATAATAGTATCTACCTCCTAGGTTATTTGTGATTATTAAATATGTTAACACATGTAAAGTACTTTAAAAATGAGAGTGGCGTATAGCCATCGTCAGTGGTTGTTAACCACCATTATCGTGAAGAAAGAGTAGGGACTTTAGGTATAAAAAGAGTAAGACGTTCTAATAGAAAGATTGTCATAGAAAAAGTCACAGTGGTGTGGAAGTACAAGAAATGTTAGCAGAACTGATAGTCACTGCTGCTGGCTAGATTAAACATTACATGTGAGGTAGGAAAATCCCAGGCCCAGATGGGGAAAGCTTTATCCACCAGGATAAGAAATCAGAGCAAATTCTTTAGGAAACAGGGACATTCGACAATGTTAAGCCTGACCAGAAGGTACTGAGGCTCAGAATTATAAGTGATTTACTCAGGCAGTACATTGAAGCTTTGGGACTCAAAGACTGGCCTTCTGCGGCTTTAAAATCCTATGTTCTCTTCTCTCCAAGGCAATGAACTCATGCGCCCACTTCACTGTGGTGCCATCCCGCAGGCCCATCCCACCCACCAACCCACCCACACTGCTATTCATCCATCTTCTAGGGACTGCATTCCATTTTTTTTCTGGGAAGCACACCTCCTCCATCCTTAGTCCCATGGTTCAGACAGTGCCACCACCCCACTTCAGGGCTGCGCGTATGACTCAAGCCCTGCCATCACCATCACAGCACTGACCCTCAAGAAATCATTCCGCCACCGTCATCATCACCTACGCTGTCTGAGCACCTGGCACGTGCCAGGCACTGCCCTAAAAGCTTCTCATGTCTCCTCTCACTTAATCTTCACAGCAACCCTTGGTAGTAAACATTTTGTGGGTGCTTTTTCTATTATTTTATATGAGAAACTAAGGGCATTCTAACCCCAAAGCCCATTTGCTTAACTATCCATCACATTGCCCCCTTCCTACTGTCTGGGATGGAGATCAGCATCTCCCCATTGGCAGCTCAGGAGAAGCACCGGAACAAGCCACTCTCTTATTTCCAGGGTCACTCACTCCTGTTATTTAAAATAAGCACACAAACTAAACCCACACTGTCCTTCTAAATTAAGCGGAGCCTCAAATGTGTGCATACTATAGATGGTGAGGAACACACACTCTCTCTTCACACATCTATTATCCCTCCTGGGCCAGGTGCCATGCTTCGCCCTAGGAGATACAAAGATGAAAAAGACAAGAGATCAGCCCAGGGCAACTGCACAGTCTACTGGGAAGTCAGACTCGGCAATGGTTTGCTTTAGAGCAACTGGTCCTCACCCTACGCATGAGATTGTCAGATGCAGAATCTGGGCCAGGGGTCCCCAAACTACGGCCCCCATGTGGCCCCCTGAAGCCATTTATCCACCCCTGCCGCACTTCCGGAAGGGGCACCTCTTTCATTGGTGGTCAGTGAGAGGAGCACAGGATACATCTGGACCCATAGTTCCCATTGAAATACTGGTCAGTTTGTTGATTTAAATTTACTTGTTCTTTATTTTAAATATTGTATTTGTTCCCGTTTTGTTTTTTACTTTAAAATAAGGTATTTGCAGTGTGCATAGGGATTTTTTTTTTTTTTTTACAGGGACAGAGAGAGAGACAGAGAGAGGGATAGATAAGGACAGACAGACAGTAACGGAGAAAGGTGAGAAGCATCAATCATTAGTTTTTTGTTGCCGTCGCAACACCTTACCTTAGTTGTTCATTGATTGCTTTCTCACATATGCTTTGACCGCGGGCCTTCAGCAGACTGAGCAGCCCCTTGCTGGAGCCAGCGACCTTGAGTCCAAGCTGGCGAGCTTTTGCTCAAGCCAGATGAGCCCACGCTCAAGCTGGCGAGCACGGGGTCTCAAACCTGGGTGTTCTGCATCCCAGTCCGACGCTCTATCCACTGCGCCACCGCCTGGTCAGGCTGCATAGGGATTTGTTCAGTTTTTTTTATAGTCCGGCCCTCCAACAGTCTAAGGGACAGTGAACTGGCCCCCTGTGTAAAAAGTTTGGGGACCTCAGATTCTGTGCTCTGACCTGGCTGCTTCCCGAATCAGAGTGAGGCATCAGGAAAAGAGTGAGCAGCAGCCACGTGGCCAGGGTCACCATGGCACAATAGGCCATGTGACTCAGGCCCTACTACTGAGCTGCTCTCATACCTCCTGATCGGTACCATAAGCATGATGGATTTGGCTTACAAACTGCATTTGTTCCTTAAAATTACATATGATCCCATCTTCTACCTGGATATTAATTTTACTTAGTGAACGTTTAAAGCTACATTCTTTATCAATCGCAGGAAATTTGGAGGAGTAAAGAAAAAAAAACAAACAACACTAAAGGAGAAAATCAAAATCACGCTTCACCCCCACCACCCAGAGGCAACCACTGTTCACTTCCTTCCAATCCTTTCTATATACATTTTTAACACAGTTGAGATCATACTGTATAATC
The DNA here is from genome assembly GCA_037038555.1 of Rhynchonycteris naso. Lineage (NCBI taxonomy): Eukaryota > Metazoa > Chordata > Mammalia > Chiroptera > Emballonuridae > Rhynchonycteris > Rhynchonycteris naso. The sequence goes on along the minus strand of CM072997.1, from coordinate 208,478,475 downwards.
AATTTTGTATCTTGCTTTTCAGAAATGTGAATTTAAAAGTCAAGCACCCAAGAACCCCAGCTATCTCATCAACACTTCAGATGCCTCCAAAATGCATTGGAATTTTTAAAAATTGATTCTACAAATCTCCCCCCTTCACTTCTTCTCTGACCACGTGGGATTCGCAGCAGAATACACACGATATAGACACGTCCCCTGAAGTGTAATAGATTTGAATTGCACACTAGTTGGTGAATGAATGTCTAAATAATTAGGAGGTTAATTAATTTAAAATATAAGAGGATGAGAGAAATTTGAAGCTACGGATTCAACAGAGAGGTCTGCAAACCTGACTCGCTAATGAAACTAGAGGGGTGAGAGAGATTGAAGTGGCTGAGACCGTAGCAGAACCTGTCACTCCAAGGGGCATCAGATTTCACAGACCTGTGGGCTTGACCCTATGGTGCTGATGGTCAGGAGGCCTCCCGGCATCTGGAGCAGAAACATGGCAGAGAGACTGAGCACACAGATGTGAAAGTTGGACAATCAAGTTTCCAGTTCAGGCTTTGCTGCTTGTCAACTTGGTGACCTGGAGCAAATTATTTCATCTCTCTGAACTTCAGTCTTCTCATCTGTAAACAGGTCTTCTCATCTGTAAACAGGGAGGATATTAACTTGTGGTGTCGTTATAATGATTAATCAAGCCCACATATGCAAAACATTTCAAACACACAGAAAAATCTTAGTAAATGTTAGTTCTTAACAGCTGAAAAGCTATAGGGCCTAAAACCATGGCTTTCTCAAATTTTTTGACTGTGACTCACAGTAGAAAATACATTTTGCATCATTACCCAGAACATACAAAAGTGTATGTTATGATTATATATTGTATGTGTGTATGCATATGTACTATATACACACATATATCATAAAACACTTGTTATCTTTGCCCATGAAATGCATTCATATTTTCCATTCTATTTCATTTCATTTTTGAAAATGCTGCTTGCAACCCATAGCTACTAGGTCTCAGTTGGCAATCTGAAAAACACAGGCCTGTGGAAAACACATAGATTTGGGATAAAATATATATATATATATCCCTGGGGTTAGCTCTCACCTCTGCCACTTACTACCAGTGTAACTATAGGACGTTTTTTTGTTTGCTTTAAAAAAAAAACAACAATAAAATCTGATCTTCAGTCTCCTCATCTGTAAAATGAAGACAGGTCATCTTACCAGTATATATAATATGGCACAGGACTTGGCACTTGTAGGTACTCCATAGCTGTCGCTTTTGCAATAGAGCTGCTTTGCAATGCAGACAAGGCTCCGGGAGAAGCTGGCCCCTATTACCAATGCCTCTGGGACCTCCAAATGCAATTACCACGGGGCTTTGTCTCAGGGCTCAGTGTGGAAGCAGCTTCCGAAGTCTGTGATACCCTTGCCTAACAGCGTGCTTCCAAGTCCTGCTATTTGGATTTGATTTTTAAAGTACTTCCTTTATTTTAATTCAGACCCCAGGGACCTGGAAAGTACACTACTGCTTTTTCCCAATAAAAATCAGACCGGCAATAAGCATATTGCATTTGAAATGGTGAAGCTGGGAGCACCTTCAAAGGACGCCGCATTAGGACTTGGCTCTCTCCCAACCTGTGTTAGAGCCGATTTCCCTGGAGGAACCGGGCCGCAGCCTCGCAGGCCAGCCGGCCGGCCAGCCGGAAGAAAACTTGGCTTTAACAAACTCTTTTATGACGAGACCAATGAGGCACTAATAGGAGTAAGAAACTAGTTCAGTGACATCAGTGGCAAAATAGGTCTCAGCAACTTCGGTCCCGTCTTGAAAATGCAGAGCATGTGGTGACCACCCAGCCCCCCTTGGTCACGGGGCCTGATCATACGAGAGTGCTCCTTCACTTAACAGGCTTCCGTTATCAGAGGCATCTGAATTCCTGGGAAGCATCCTTCCAAGGTTGCTATACTTACAAAAACCATTTCAATAGTAAACATTTTAAAATCGATATAGCATTTTCTTGATGCCAGGCACCATTTTAATTGCTTTACACATCTTCACTTATTAATTTTCAGGCCTGTGAAATAGATCCCATTTTAAGGATTTAAAAACCCAAGGTACAAGGGGATTAAGTGATTTGCCCAAATTCTCATTGCCAGACATGATATTTAAACCCAGGCGGACTGGGCCAAGAATCTTTGCCCTTAGCTACCCACTGCCCCTTGGTAATGACACGAACAGTTAACCCTGACTGCTGCTCACTGTGAGCCAGGCACTGTGCAAAGCCTTTCTAAGGACTAGCTCAATCTTCACAACGCCTTAGGGGGAGGTACTGTTGTTATACATTTCCTATACAGTGCTGTACTTGTGCCCAGAGCTATCTCTTCTGGAAGCTTCTAGACCAGTGGTTCTTAACCTTTTTTGAGGTACCAAACCCACCAGTTTCATATGTGCATTCACCAAACCCTTCTTTAGTGATAAATAAAATGATTTTTTTTCCAAATTCAAGACACAGGTATATGTTTTTTTACTGGTGCACAAAATGAGCCATGCGTGAACATCACCTTGCTCAAAGAACAAAACCAACAAAGTGCATGAACTCACAACAAATTACGGTATTACTTTATTCTGGCCTCCGCGGCAAAGGCTTCTCCGAACCCCTGAGACCGACTCATCGAACCCCTAGGGTTCTATAGAACCCAGGTTAAGAGCCACTGTTCTAGACAAAGAACCGGAAAGGATCCTCCATTCCGAAACAGCATGAGGGCCAAATCAACCGAGAGAGGAGGGTTTTATTTGTCAGTGGTGCCTGAGTAAGAAAGTGGTTACAGCTGTTGACCTATTAATCAAACACTAATTTTTACAAAGACTTGTTCCAGGCTGGATGCCTGGCTGAGCTCAGAGGACTCAACAATGCACTCAATCCCTGCCCTCAAGTAGGTTGCAATCTAAGTACCAAAAGGTTGATAGTCACAGTTTTTAAGCTCTTGCCCTGAGTCAGGCACTGTGTTCAGAGCGTCCCATACACAAGGTCATTCATTGTCTCTTCTTAACAACGCTTACTGAGGTTGGTATTATCACCCTGGTGTCAAAGTTGGGTGAAACCAGGATTCAGACCTTGGTTTTCCTGACTGCAAAGCCCATATCCTCAAACACCAAATCACACCTAACTCCACCCAAGGTATAAAACCAAGGTAAGTGGACATCACTCCAACATCCAGCCCACTCACCCTCCATTTTGACATAGCCTGTGATTTGACTCCACCCTTGGCTCCAGGAATGATTGATCTAAACCAGATTTAAGCAAATCAGCACATGGCATATACACCGACTCGCTCAGTGTCTTCCACAATGCCCTGCTGGACCATGGTGAACTCTGGGAGGCTCTCTCAGGTCCTTAAATCCTCTAAGGCCACCAGGAGTTGCCATCACTCTCCCCCACACACACCCCTCCCCACTTCAGTGTTCATCTGGGGATCTAGGGCGATAGTAAATGGCAGGGCATAGGGTTTCTATGATCTCATTTCATACTTTTGCTTTTTCTCTCTTCCTTCTGTTTCACTTCCCCTTTGTCTTCTGTACCCCAACCCCCACCCCTGGCTTCACTCCAGCAACTCTCAGCTACTTGCGAAGGGGTGTATGCAGGATTTAAAAAAAGAAAAATACAAAACTGACTCTGATGAATCACATATGCTTCTAAATCATTTTTTGTTTTAGTAAGTATAATGTCAAGAATTTGACTCTTGCTCTCTGGTTATAAGCCATGTCACGTGTCCTATTACACAAATATTGAATTGCTTAATTTAAATACATAAACAAGTAAGTCAACACAGAAAACAACAGAGTTCGCTCTCACTGTACTTTTATCTTGCAAAATTACTGTAAAATCATAAACATGAATGGTAATTTAATACTGCTTTTTCCTGCATACCAGGTCACGTTCCTGGTGCTTTCCATCTATTAACTCTGCTGATCCTTAGAGTAACTCCTAAAGTTGTGCTACTAGTATTCCCACTCTGTAGATGGGAAAACTGCATCAAAGAGAGATTATGTAGCCTGCCCAAGGTCACACTGCTTCTTAGTAGATTCAAACCCAGGAGTTGAGCTGCAGGGTAGTGCACCTTCAGACACTATTAAACTTAACCCGTTCATGATGGTGGGTACCAGGGAGAGGTGAAGCAACTGGCCTTACAGTACTCAGCTAGTTGAACAGGTTCAACCCTGGGACTGAAACCTAGGTCTTCTGACTTTAGATCTTGTCACTTTCCTTGGCATCTCTGCTTTTCAAGATTGACAAAGCCGATGACTTTGCCAACCAAGACGGGTGCAAAACTACCAGTCACTTGCAGACAGGATGTCTTGGAAAGCTTGGCTCTGATTTGTGAGTCTAATCCCTAGTGGGATTGTCATTGCTTGGGATTCTTAATAGACATGATTGTCAGGTCCAGCTCTCAGACTCAAAAAGAAAACTGCTCCAGTACAAGACAGGGAAGGAGAGACTTAGCAGCTATGGCCAAGGAGAAAATTCCCCTGTGGATTTTACCGATGTGGAGCTAAGTAGGAGTCAGCATCTAGATGTGGGTTTCCAAATGCTCCTGGGCTGTATCAACACCGGTTTCTCAGGGTCCCAAGCAAGGACCATGAGAGTGCTGCTCTTCTCTGTTACCTGAGCCTATGCTCACTTCAGAACCCTTCAAAGGGGGCACAACCAGGTGGAGCCCTTGAGGAGAATGGCAAAGTTGATGGGGAGATGTTGGAGGTCATGTCATAGGAAGGATAGCAAAGGGTCTACATTGGAGTTCTTAAGAACGGAAAAGTACAGAGTGCAGGAGACATGATTGCTGTTTGCAAAATTCGGAAGGGCTGGGATGGGAGAGAGTGAGAAGACTTGGCCTGAGTAACCTAGAGCCAAGAGTTGAGAGAGAGAGGGAACACAAGGAGGTATTAACTGCTCAAGCCTTGGAATTACACAACCTAGATTTGAATCACTGCTTAGCTGTTACTTAATGTGTGTCAGCATCCTTGTCTATAAAATAGAAATAATAAAAGCATCACCTCATAGAGTTCTTGAGAGGATTAGGAGAGATAATCCATGTAAAGTACTTAGCACTTGGCGTGTAGAAGTGCTCTATAAATGATATGTGTAATAATAATAATTATTATTATTATAGTGGCATATTATTATTATTGCCAGGGCGATTAGCAATGAGACATGCTGCCTTTGGTAGTAACAGGCGTCCCTACTCTGGGCATGTGTAAACAGAGATCCAAAGACTTAGCACCTGGTATAGATGTTCTAAAGTAGATTCAAGCCTTAAGGGACAAGGGAGGGTGATGATGTCTCCAGGGAGCCTGGATTCTGCCTCTTTCTGTCTCCAATCCAGAGTGCCCTTCATAGGTAAACCCCTGTCTGAGTATGTTCAGACTGCTATAATGAAAATGCCAGACTGGGTGGCTTATAGACAACAGAAATTTATCTCACAGTTTTGGAGGCTGGAAGTCCAAGGTCAAGGCACTCGCAGATGTGGGGTCTGGTAAGAGACCACTTTCTGTTTCATAGACAGCCATCTTCTCCTTGTGCCCTCGCATGACAAAAGGGTCAGGGGAGCTCTCTGGGGTGTCTTTTATAAGGACCCTAATCCTGTTGATAAGGGCTTCACCCTCGTGGCCTGATTACCTCATCATATCAGCACATTGGGAATTTAACATATGAACTTGGGGAGAACATCCAGTTTCCAATGAGAGTCACCAAATCAGTCACTGGGAACAGCCTGGACTTAGTTCAGCAGAGACAAGCAGAGACAGCTCATTCATGGCAGTGACCTACAGAGCTGATGAGAACAAAGCTCAGTAAGAACCATCACTCTGCCCTCATGAGGTGGCCAATGGGCCCATAAACACCTGGGGAGTGCATGGAAGAAAATACAGAGAAATATCAGGCAAAATGGCCTGGCTGCTGACGGCCCTGCTGGCATTGGATTCATATGTTTCATGTGTGTCATTGGAAAGCTTGGTTTAGCACAAGTCCAGTGGTGAAGGGGCTCATTGCTGAATCCTGAGGAGAGTGGATTAACAAGGAGGGGGTGGGTGTTGAGGGGAATGTGCACCCCGAGTTGAAGGGGATTAAGGAAGACAGTTTCTCTGGATCATGCTTGTAGATATGTGCCCAGTCAGCCCTCATCTGTGCAGATCTCGGTCCTAGAGATGGGCAGCAGAAAGAAGGTAAACGTGATTGGCAGAGAGGATCTCAGTGAGATGGTGGGATCCCAGGGAAGCCCACTTAGGGCTCATCTCAAACAATGCAGCTGGCGTTACACTGATATGTGCCAGGGGACTGTGAGGGTGACAATATCCTCCTGACCTTCATAGGGCAGCTTCTGCACAGCGTGAGGTTGGCTCAGGACAATTTTAAGACCATTGACAGAAGAAGCCTGCACTTATGGTGATAAGGGACCTTACAGCAATAACATTTTCATTCATTAATAAATCAACTAGTTAATAAATTAAATGATATTTACTGACTGCCAATTGTGATGGTAAAATTTATATGACAATTTGGCTGCGCCACCAGGTGTCCAGACATTTGGTCAAACATTATTCTGGGTGTGCCTGTGAGGGTGTTTTGGGATTAGATTAGTGTTTGAATTGATAGACTGTAGCAAAACAGATTGCCCTCCCTAACAGGGGAGGGCTTCACCCAATTACTTGAGGACATGAATAAATAAAAAATACTGAGAAGGAGGGAGCTTCCCCTGCCTGATTGTCTGAGCTGGAATATCGGTCTTCTGCCCTCAGCCTGAAACTTACACCACTGACTCTCCTGGGTCTGTCTCCAGCTTGCCAACTGCAGATCTTGCTTCCTAATAGCACGGACAGTTCCTTATAATAAATCTATGTATTCTTCCTATTGGTTCTGTTTCTCCCGAGAACCTTAACCTGCATATTGTGTGTCAGGTACTCTGCTCCGTGCTTAAAAAAGCTTCAATTAGCAACCTTTTTAGAAGTGGACACCAGAGAAGAGAGAAATAGATGGACACCACATCCAAGTGACTACAGTTGCTCTCGAGTACATGTAAGGCATCCAGAAATAATTTGATGATCAAGAGGCTAGAAATCCTAAAAACAAGAGGCAGAGCCCCAAGCTAGTGAAAGACAGTTAGTTCTTCCAGAGGGCTATGGGTTGCAGAAACGTGTGTGTGCACGTGCATGCACAGGAACTGAATTCACACAAGTGCCAGATCTTGGCACAAACCCCAACACTGTCCACCACCTATAAGAAAAGTGAAGACCACAGGCTTGGATTTCAAAGAAGGATGAAAAACCATGCTGACACATTATGTTTGTAAATGTATGCGTTTTGCATGTACAGAGGATGGGATGCATTCACACAATACAGGCATATACCAAAAAAAAAAATTTTTTTTTTTAAATTTATTTAGGAATTGAGTCTTTGACTAAAACAGAGTCCTGGGCTTCGGGTCTGGTGGAGTCCTGGAATTCAGGGGACCCATCTGACAGGGCCCAGGCGGGAAGCATGCTGCTCTCGGGCCCCAGGTGCTAACAAGACTAGAGCAGGGTTCCCAAGCCAAGCTGTCTTTCTGTTTGATGAACAGTCTCCCACAAAATAGATCTGAGCTTAGGCCCAAACCTGCAAGGGCAGGAGGGTCAACCATCAGGGCTGGGTGGTGAGCTGGGTCTCTGTGGCTCTCCTTGCAAACAGAGCCTTTGTAAGAACTGCTGTCCTTGTTCCTTGCCAAATCCCTAAAGCCCAAATGTCAGAATTTCTTAGGTAATCTCCTATTCTCTGTTCATTGTCTTGACCTGGTCTGAGCTGACAGTGGACTTTATTTGTTTGTTTGTTTGCTTATTTGAGAGAGAAGCATCAACTCGTTGTTTCACATAGTTGTGCACTCACTGATTGCCGCTCAAGTGTGCCCTGATTAGGGCTCAGCTAGTGACCCCCAGCTCAAACCAGTGACCTCAGCACTCCAGGACGATGCTCTATCTACTGTGCAACCAGCCAGGGTGACAGTGGACTTTATTTAGTCCACAAACACTTACTACAGCTCTCTCATGGAATAGGAATTGTATTAGGCATGAGGAATTCAGGCATAAATAAAACACAGGCCTCTTCACAGAGCTCTGGAAATCAGTCAACTTTTTTTTTTTTTTTTTTAATCTCAAGAAAACAGAAGGACTGAAAATCCAATACTAGCCTTCACCCATTCATAGCTGAGTAGTCACTTTCTGGTCATATGTTTTGGGATGACCATGAATGCTACTCTGCTACTCTGTTCTGCCCTTCCATAAGTGCATTTAGAGAGAGCCAAGATGTAAGACTTGGGACACAGATGAAAATCAAAATATCATCTTTGAAGGTGATTTGAAGATTGTGGCTTTAGACCTATGACCATAGCGGGCTTCCCAGCACTTTACTTCAGGTGTTAATTTACCCATCTAGTCAATGGGCTGGCTGACCACAATGTGCCCGCTGCATAGGGCAAAGCTGACCCTGGAAAACTTACCAGCTGGTACTATGTAGATCCTGAATGCATCCTTCCTGCAGGTGGTTCTGAGGAAATACAGAGAAGGCTGAGCTGAGCATGCTCAGTTCCTTCTCTGAAACTTGCCCATCAAATAAATCAGTCCTCTTCTGGGGACTAGTTAGTGAAGGGGTGCACTTAAGGCCATCGTTGCACTTAGAACATGGGACAAGGAGTCTGACCTGTGGTGGTGCGGTGGGTCAAGCATCAGCTTGAAATGCTGAAGTCACCAGTTCAAGACCCTGGGCTTGCCTGATCAAGACACATATGAGAAGCAACTATAAGTTGATGCTTCCTGCTCCTCACCCCCCCCCCAGCCCCGACTTTCTCTCTCTCTCTCTCTCCTGTCTAAAATCAATTTTTTTAATCTAAAAAAACAAAACAAAAAGAAGAAGAAGAAGAGGAGGAATAGGAGGAGGAGGAGGAAGAAGAAGAACAACAACAACACGGGACAAAGGAAATGGAAGTTTTCCTGACACCTAACACGTGTGTCCGAATATCAGGCTGTTAATGAGAAAAAGGTGAATGCCCTAGTCTGCTCCAGCTGCGGTAATAAAACACAGACACATCTCGCTTTATTGTAGTTCACTTTATTGTGCCTGTGCTTCACAGATACTGAAGTTTTTATAAATTGATGGTTTGTGGCAACCGTATGGTGAACAAATCTATCAGTGCCATTTTTCCAACAGCATTTGCTCACTTTGTGTCTTTATGTCAAACTTTGGTAATTCTAGCAATATTTCAAACTTTTTCAACATTATTATATTTATTTTGATGATCTGTGATCAGTGATCTTCGATGTTATTGGGTAAAGACTCTACCAGCAAAAGAAAAAATATGTAACTCACTGAAGGCTCCGATGATGGTTAACATTTTTTAGCAATAAAGTATTTTTTTTTATAATTTTATTTTTTATTTTTATTTTTATTCATTTTATAGAGGAGACACAGAGTGAGAGAGAGAGAGAGAGAAAGAGAGAAAGGGGGAAGGAGCTGGAAGCATCAACTCCCATATGTGCCTTGACCAGACCAGTGCAGGGTTTTGAACTGGCGACCTCAGTGTTCCCAGGTCGACGCTTTATCCACTGTGCCACCACAGGTCAGGCAAATTATTTTTTAATTAAGGTATGTACATTGTTTTTTTTTTTTAGACATGATGCAATTGCACAGTTAATAGATTACAGTATAGTGTAAAAATAACTTTTATATTTGGAAATCAAAATATTTGTGTGACTCACTTCCTTGTGATATTCACTATTGCGGTGGTTGAGGACAGAAACTGTTATATCTTCAAGGTATGTCTGTATTGTAGATTGGGTGGTTTAAACAACAGGCATTTATCTCTCATAGTTATGGAGGCTAGAAAGTCCAAGATCAATGTGTTGGCATATTCAGTTCCTAGAAAAAGCTCTTCCTGGCTCATAGACAGCCAGCTTTTCGCTGTGCGCTTACATGGTGAAGAAAGGGAGAGAGAGCTCTAGGCTCTCTTCCTTTTTTTAAAAAGGACACTAATTCCATCATGGGGGCTCCACCTTTATGGCCTTGTCTAAATCTAATTACAGTGGTACCTTGAGATACAAATTTAATTCGTTCTGTAACCGAGCTCGTAAGTCAGTCAACTCATATATCAAACTGCCAATACTGGACCCGTGCGCCAATGCACCAACTAGCGGCAGCTTGCGGAATCACGACTCGTATCTCAGAATTTCGCTCGGATCTCGAACAAAAATACGAACCGAGTCGCAGCTCATATCTTAAAAAATAAATAAATAAATATATATATATATATATGTATGTTGCTCTGTTCGTATCTCAAGGTACCACTGTATTTCCCAAAGGCCCCACCTCCTGGTAATACCACATTGGGGGTTAGGGTTTCAACATGTGAATTTGGGGAAGACATAAGCATTTCGAGTCAAAACAGTGAACTAGGGATGGCTAGGCTCTTAACTCCCATAGAAACCACAATGAAAAGAACATTGAAACTATCATCCATATGCTTAAGTTTAAACCCTGACTCTTCCACTTACTCACCAGGCAACCATGAGCAAAGTATTTTATCTCTCTAGGCCTCAGGTCTGTCCTCTGAGAAATGGGGATAGTGATACTCAGTTTACTGCACAGGGCTGTTGGGAAGGCCAAATTTGTGCTCAGGTATGGACAGATGGGAGAGGTTGCATTTGTTGTTCTCAATACTTCTGACATCACCCGGCCTCAGCACTCTGAGAGAGGAGTGCCATGTGTGACCCTGCCTGCCTTGAAGCCTAACCTGGACATATTTTGAGGCCCAGGTATCACTAAACTATTTGAAGAAAGGAGGCAATTTTCAACCACAAGGTCTGTTGAATCTTCTCTGTTTTAGAAGATCTAGAATGAGCCTATTCAAGACCAAACCATTGGACTGGACATTACAGATTTACCAGCTTCCCAATCACCTCTAATTCCTTGGGTGACTCAGGGAAAGTTTTAGATCACACTAGACTGAAGCACTGTCTGTCTCTGTCTTCTGGTCTACTAGCTACACATACACACGCACACACACACACACACACACACACACGCACGAGAATCCATCTCAATTCTAATGGCTTAGTTGTTTTTCAAGTACAGAGAGAATTTATAAACAATTCCTTAGAAGTTAAAGGATAGAGAGAAAAAAGTTATCTTGTATCCGGCTCAGAATGGATTTTTTAAAAATATAAGAATCACGCCTTCTCTTCCCCTGAGGTATGATTACGTTTTCTCTTTCTTGCAATGGTTTCATGTGCATTAAATACACGATGTAGAACATGCCAGTGCTGCTTGCTGATGCCGGGCTCTCCTTCCAGGCACAGAATAGGGTTGCATTTCCCTGCTCCTGTGGCTGGATGCGGCCAGATGACCAGTCTTGATCACTGAGTGGTCAGCAGGGGTGACACATGCTGTTTCTGGGCTAGAGCACTGAACTGTTCAGCCACCACTGTGAGTCCTCCAGAGCTCTCTCCTGCTGTGGTGACCGGCAGTGTTCAAGATAGCGGCTGCTCCACCATGCAGATGAGATCCCTTGTGAGGAGACTTGGAGCAGAGCCTCCTGCCAAGCCCTTAGCAACATGTCGATGAGAAAGAAAATAATCTTCATTGTCCTAAGACACTGGAAATTGACAGTTGTTTTTGTGACTGCAGCTCAACCTATCTTATTTTTTAATAAGACAGGTTGTCTTAACATTGTTTTATGCCCTCAAGAATCCAAGTTGACCATAGATGACACCAACCCATGGAAGATAGAAGATGTCCTCACTCTGCAGTGTCTGCTATCATGGTCCGGCCTAAAGAGAACACCACGCTTCTCAGAGAACTGATTTAGCCTTTGCATTAAACATCAGGCTGCTTCCTCTACCGCATGGCAGGTTTTCATCTCCTCAGAATAATTTCTTAGCAACTTGAGAAACTGCAATCCAAACATATAGTATTTTTGGCTGGAAATTAAAACACGTCACTTTTAAAACATAAGCAGCATGCCCTGAATGTTTATGGTAAAAAAGCTCACTCCTGGCCAGACTGCAAAGCTCACATTACCGAGAGGCAAACCCTGGAGCATGCTAGCAGTTTGCCTCCTAGTTCGTCCATCCGACACGGTGCAGTGACTGTGAATCATTTCTCCTCTGGCACATGGACTCCCAGGCTTTATGACTGCTTTCATATCAGAAAGTGACTGGCTAGAATTTCCCCTTGCTGTAGGGGACAGCTATGGCCGTGGAGAGACAGGTTTCTGTCTGCTGCACTGCTTGCACGCTGAGCCAAAGCTGCCAGTTCCAATGAGAGCTCAGCCGTGGAGCCTCCTGTTGGGCAACCCTCCTTGTTTCTTTGTTCACACATTCATTTATTCACACATCCGTGTGTCAATGCCTGCCATGGGCCAGCTCCTGTGAAAGGTGTGGCGAGGGACCCGAAGATGGATACAATATAACCCCTTCTCTTCAAAGGCTGAAACCCAACATTGGATGCACTTGGTAATACAGGTAATAAGACACAACATAATATTAGAATTTAGAGGAAGGGGATGTGGCAGTGCATTTTTGAGAAGAAAGGGAAAGAAATGAACTTTTTTTTTAAATACATGAGATGTGGAAAGGCAGAGAGACAGACTCCCACATGTGCCCCTACAGGAATTCACCCAGCAAGCCCCCTATGAGGGGATGCTCTGCCCATCTGGAGCCGCTGCTCTGTTGCTTGGCAACCAAGCTATTTTGGTGCCTGAGAGGAGACCATGGAGCCATCCTCAGTGTCCAGGGCCAAGTTGTTCATTCGAGTCATAGCTGCAGGAGGGGGAGAGAGAAAGAGAGAGAGAGAAAAAAAAGGGGGGGGGGAAGGAGGAAGCAGATTGTCGCTTCACCTGTGTGCCCTGAACAAGAATCCGGGACTTCCACACGCTGGGACGACACTCTACCACTGAGCCAGTGGCCAGGGCCAAACATTTCTGACGGTCTATTACCTACTATATGTCCTTCTATTTCTACTGCACTGAAACGAGGTGGTAATTCACATATCCGATGAGGGCATTGGACTTCAGAGGGATGAAGGGATTTTTCCAAGGTCAAAACAGTTGGAAGTGTTCCCTTTCCCACGCAGGTTTACTTGACTCCAAACCCTGGGTCCATTGAGTAACAAGCTCACAATTTACCATCTATAAAATGAAGATAAAATGTTGAGGATTAAATGAGATACTCCATGAACATAAATAAAGTTCTAAAATATTATTATTAAGTACCTACCATATTGCAGGCATTTGTACTTCACAAATATTATTCCTATCTTCCTTTGAAGGATAAGGAGAGCAAACTCCCCTAAATGAAACAACCTGCCCAAGGTCACTGGACATCAGCGATAGTAGTGGGGTTAAGGCTGAGGTCTGCCCGACTTGAAGACTGATGCTCTTTCCACCCTGCCAAGGTGTCTCCCAAAGCTAATGCAGAGGACCACAAGCCCCCAGGGGGTGGGCAGTATTCATCACCGTGTTAAATACCGGGCAGTGCTCAAGAGTACATGCTTTGCATTGTCCCGGCAGCTCCACATTGTACTAAACCAATGACCTTGGGCAAACTATTTAACCTCTCTGAGCTCCATTTTCCCATCTGTAAAATGGGGGTAACAATGGGATCTTCCCCATAAGGCTTATGAGGTTTTAAACAAGACAACGGATCTGAAATGCTTATCAAGATGCCTGACACACAACAAGATGTCAAAGAGTGTGAATGTTGGTGATAATTATGATGGTGATGATGATGATGGTGATGGTGATGGCGGTTCTGGCATCACTGACACAGCCTGTGTGGGACACACATTGGAAACTGCCACAAAATAAGGAAAATGGTATTTAGTCCAAGACTATTGTCTTGGCCAGTACACACTTCTATTTAAACAAAGACTGTTCAGGAAGCAACAAGTTAAGTAAGTGTGGAGAAGGATGATACCTACCAGAATTAGCATGCTAAGAAAATGCGTTTCCCAAGCATTGCTTCTTTATGTGACTTCTTAAAATGTTGGTTGGCAACGAAGCCAGAATTCTCTTATCAAAATGAAATCTGTAGAATTCAATTTTCAGCTCAAACAATGTGGTTTATACAAAGCGCCACCCTTTCAAGTCAGATGAGGAAATATAAAACTGTTCTATAATGGACATATTGTTTGCACACACACAAAAAAATATGAATCCATGTTTCATGCCAGGCCTCATTTGGCATCTTCAATAAAAGGGGAAAACTCTCTTTCTCCAGAGGAAATCCCCAAAGCAGATTTCAACACTTTATCAACTGTCCCCTTTGCTCTTCTCAAAATGTCAGAAGACCACAGCTACTCATCGGGCCTCCAGGTGGTTGGGAGACAGAGACTCAGCATTCATCATCATTAGTCCTTTTTATTAAACTGAGAGGATGACTATGGATTAGTCCCCTCAGTGGTGAATATCAGTTCTATAGAAATGTGCTGAGACCCATTAAATGTGCAGCACTATTCCAGGCACCATGGGGGTTTTTAGAAAGGTGACCCCATCTTACCTGACCTGGCAGTGGCACAGTAGATAGAGCATTGGCCTCAGACTCTAAGGATCTAGGTTGGAAACCCAGAGTTTGCTGACTTGAGCATGGGCTAACCAGCTTGAGCGTGAGGTCACTGGCTTGAGTGTAGGATCATAGATATGACCCCATGGTCACTGGTTTCATGAGCCCAAAGGTCGCTGGCTTGAGCCTGAGGTTGCTGGCTTGAGCCTGAGGTCGCTGGCTTGAGCAAAGTGTCACTGGCTCAGCTGGAGCCCTTCCAGGTAATGGCACATATGAGAAAGCAATCAATAAACAACTAAAGTGCCACAACTATGAGTTGATGCTTCTCATTTCTCTCCCTTCCTGTGTGTCTGTCTCTGTCTGTCTGTCACTTCCTCTAGCTAAAAAAGAAAGAAAGAAAGAAGGAAAGGTGGCCCCATCTTGATCTCAATGCACTCATCATCTCAGAGGGTGGGGAAGAGGCAAGTCCATGAAGACAAAGCACATCTGACTGTCACAACCATGCAGGCAACCCACAGTCCTTCACCACCGCTTTCCAGAGTGCCTGCTGTGTGCAGGCACCACGCTGAGCATGGAAGAGGGAGAAGCAAGTAGCATACTTCCTGTCCTCAGGGAGAGCAGAGCCCAAATGCTTTAGAAATGCCACGGAAGGGGAGAGAGTATCTAATTGGGAACCAGAGAAGAGTTTTTGGAAAGGTCATAAAAGAATGTCACAATTCAACACACGGCCATACCTTCTGTCTAGGAACCAGGCCACAAAGTCACAAGACAAGGTCTGATCAGTGGATTGTCATCATTGACTGCTCAGTGATTCCAACCTGCCACTGAACTTAACAGCCACTGCAGGCCACTCTGGACATTTGGGGTGTCAGCATTCAGCTTTCCCTTCCTCCCAGCTTCTGGTTTCCTATGAGAATTCTCTCTTTAGGAAGCCTTGTTTGAAGAGAAGACACAACTCTTTTCAAGGAAGTAGAGGGGGCTTCATCATCCCTCTCCCTGCCCAGGCTCAGCCCCCTGGAAAGGTCACACTGAGCAGGTGACATTTGAAAGAATCCAACCAAGTTAAGAACAGGAAGAAGAAACAGCAATTTCAATGCCTGAGGCAGGAATGAGTTAGGAAGTTCAAGGCCCCCCGAGTAAGTAGGAATCCAGAGGTGAGAGAAGTAGGCCTGGGCCAGATCCCTAAGGGTTTGGAGTTTATTCCTAAACCATTAGAGAATTATAAACAGGAGGGGGGTGCAATTATTTATGTATTTTTTATTATTTTTAAAATATTTTATTTATTAATTTTAGAAAGAGAGAGAAAGGTCAGGGGGAGGGAGGAACGGAAAGCACCAGCTCTCATGTGCCTTGACGAGGCAAGCCCAGGGTTTCAAACCAGCAACCTCAGCCTTCCAGGTCAACGCCTACCCACTGCGCCACCAAAGGAGAGGCAAGAAGGAAACCAGGAAATTAGCAGGAGGGGATATGAGGACATCTCTCCCAGGGGAGAGATATAATGCTGGGACCATGGGGATGATCTCACTGCTGGGATCAGTGACATGGAGAGAAGGAGGTAGCTCCAGGATGTAATTTACAGGTAATGTTCATTGGACTTGCTGCTGACAGGAGAGGAGCAGGAAAGAAGAATCCAGAATGACTCCTGAATTTGCGGGCTGAGCCAGCGTGGATACTGCTATTTAATGGGCAGCGATGGAGAGTGTGATTACTGGGGGCATCTTGGTGAAGGCCACGGCCGATAGAGAACAGCACAGAGTTCTCCCGCGAGCAGGTAAGGTCTGGGATGTCTACGAGACATGCAGAGACATCAAGAACATTGTTATATGATAGTGGAGTTGGGTGCACAAGGAAGCGCTACAGATAAAAATTCTGATGTCTTTCGCATGTAGACGATATTTAAAGTCAAGGATTGGACTGTCTCCTAAGGAGAGAACCAGACAGAATAAACGAGGCTCAAGGGCTGAACCTCAGGATTCCTACATTTAGAAGTCAAGCCCCAAGGAACAAGTAGAATCCTAAATGTGCCTCCGCACACTCGCACGCCCTGCTGCGCTGCAGGAGAAACCGCGGAGGGAAAACCGAAACCGTTTTTTAACCTAATTTAAATACTGTATGTACATAA
Source organism: Rhynchonycteris naso (assembly GCA_037038555.1). NCBI lineage: Eukaryota > Metazoa > Chordata > Mammalia > Chiroptera > Emballonuridae > Rhynchonycteris > Rhynchonycteris naso. The sequence continues at coordinate 208,461,784 of CM072997.1, read as the reverse complement.
TTAAAAACATTTGGCCCCAAAGATTAATAACTCCTTTTACATCTTCCTTTGACAGTCGCTCTGATTTGTCGGGCGGGACGGGCGGGGCGGGCGCTTTCTGAGTTGATTAACACCTCCACGTTGCTTTGAGCAAAGTGTGGGGTGGCGACAGAAAATGCCACATTGCAGATGCCTGACTTGGGGATGGGACTCTGACTTCACGCCTCCTGACAGAGGCAGAGACTCGCTTCTGACGGAGGGAAAGTATTACAAAAATATATATGTAACACATATTCTATTCCTGATTTAGGTCTATAATCTTATGAGCCAGACTGTAATGAATAAAGTTATAATTAGCTGTAGATGAAGAACACGCAGCCGTGTTTTCTAGGGTGCACTTTAGGGCTCTGATCCAATCTGCACATTTACAAGCTGTGCTATTTGCATCGACTTCAACGGACTCCGCTCAGAGACAGAAGAGACTGCATTATTGATGACAGTGTTTGCATCTTGCTTATCGCTCTACTACACCCTGTGGGGTGTGGAAGTGCAGGAGGAGGGAACAGCCAGGAAATCCGGAAAACACTACCCCATCCTCACAAAATAGCTCCCCAAATAGCAACATGAATGTTTAGTCTATGCCAGAAAACTTCTGGCGTTTCCCCACAACCAGATAAATCTACACACTTGAACTAAACAGATGTAAAGTGACGTGAGTGACTGTGACAGGTGCTGTATGACCTTAGACAAGTCACTTCTCCTCTCTGAGTCCTGGTTTTCCGTCTATGAAATGAGCAGTTGGGCTTGAGTATCTCCAAGGGTCTTACTAGCTTCAATATCCGGAGAATTTGTGATTTTATCAAAAGAAAACCAAATAGGATACTTGCCAGACAAGCTCCTATAAGGACCAGCCAGGGCCACCCCATGCTGCCAGAGCCCAGTCCCGCATTCACCTTCTCTGTGTTTTGATGAGGTATGAAGCTGAATATCAGTAAATGTTTAACTATTGTCTCTCCAGTAAAAAAAGCTCTGATTTGTAGTGTTTGCCAATTTCTGTGGTGTAAATACTCCCACGGTGGCAGATTTCAACCTACCAACAGGATGTTACTGAGTACAGGCTTGGGAAAAAGATGCACAAAATCAGTTCTCATAAGGTAGCACGCCTACTGAATGAGGCATAGCACTCATGGTATGTGTGGGGATAACTGGCAAGTCACCCCTTTTCTCTACTTCTCTACTTCACCTAGCCAGAAGATTTTCAGTAAGGGCTAACACTGCAGTTGCAATTAATGAAGAGTGTGACTCTGATCTTTTGCACAGTCACCCTTACATAAGTCTCTTGAGATAACTAAGGTTTCAAGATTAAGGGCACAAGCTCTTGCCAGATAGCCAGAGTCCAAATTCTGGCCCTGTCACTTACCAACCTATGTGGTCTTGGTCAAGTGACTCAACTTCTCTGTCAAAGATGTAAAGTGGGGATAGTAGGCACGCTTACTACACAGGTGTATTAGGCAACTTGAGCACCATCACAGAAATTTATTTTCTCAGTTCTGGAGGCTGGAAGTCTAAGATCAGGGTGTCAGCATGGCCAAGTTCTGGTGGGAACTCTCTTCCTGGCTTGCAGATGGCTGCTTTTTTCTTGTGTCCTCACATGCTACAGAGACAGCTGTGGTATCTCTTATTATTATAAAGACACCATTTCTATAGGATCAAAGCTGTCCTCTCATGACCTTATTTAGCCTTAAACCGGCAACCTCAGTGTTCCCAGGTTGACGTCCCATTCACTGTGCCACCACAGGTCAGGCTCAATTTATAAATTTTTTTTTTATTTTTTTATTTTAGAGAGGAGACACACACAGAGAGAGAGAGAGAGAGAGAGAGAGAGAGAGAGAGAGAGAGAGAGAGAGAAAGCGGGGAGGAGCTAGAAGCATCAACTTCCATATGTGCCTTGACCAGACCAGTGCAGGGTTTTGAACTGGCGACCTCAGTGTTCCCAGGTCGACGCTTTATCCACTGCGCCACCACAGGTCAGGCAATTTATGAATTTTGAAGGGACACAATTCAGTTCACAAAAATAGGGTTGTTATAAGAATCAGGTTAATATATGCTCTAGAGAGATGTTAGCTATTGTTTTACAATATACATGTATTTATATGTGTATATATATTTGAAGATAATGGTCAATTTGATTTTGAACCATGGAATCAGTGATAAGACCAAAAGAGGGAAAAGAAAAGTGACTTTGGCACAGATTTTGTAAGCCTAGAATTCTATTTTCTTGCAAGAAATTAAGGCCTACCCTGGACCAACAAATATGCTATCTTATGAACAATTCAATTTGATTGTTGGTCTAGAAGCTCTGCACTTGGATTTTGCATTGAACTCTGGAAAAAATAATTTGCTTGGAGTTGGAAATCTGAAGAGTAACCTTTAGTGTGACATCAGTTTCACCCCCTTCTGTGTAGTCATGGCTGGTCACTAGACTAACAAAAAGGCTGGAAGAACTTTCTGCTTCTCTTACCCTCAACTCTAGGACATCCCAGTCCCCACACTGAGAGTTAAATCTGACTACCAATTTTTCCAGTCTCCAGTGAGCTGCAGATAATAACATCAGAGTCTGCAGCAACTTGCAGTGGCTGCCTCTCTACCCAGCCCTACTACCCTCTACAAGTCCACATGAGCTCAGGCAAGGAATTTGTGAGAAGAAGAGAAGGTTGGGTGAGAGAAAAAGGAGGAAAGAAGGAAATGGAATGGAAGGCCCATGTTTTAGCATCTCCTAGTTGCCAGATATGGTGCCTCATGCCTGTAACCATCCCAACTATCATGAATTCTCCCAACAACCCTGAGAAACATTCCACAGCAGAGTTTCCATAAAGCCCAGCAACTCTACTTCTATGTATATATCCAAAAGAATTGAAAGGAGGCACTCAAATACATGTGAATGTTTTTAGCAGCACTACTCACAATAGCAAAAGATGGAAAGAACCCATATAAGTGTTCACCAATGTATGAATGGGCAAGTTGTGACATATACATACAATGGAATATTATTCACTCATAAAAAGGAAATGAAGTATCTAATATATGCTAGAAGGCACAAAATACCTTTAATATAGTATGCCAAATGAAAGAAGTCAGATACAAAGGGTTACATGTTGTCTAATTCCATCTGTTGGAAATACCCAGAATCATTAAGTCCACAGAGATAGAAAGCAGATTGGTGGTTTGCCAGGGTCTAGGGGGAAGAGAGGAATAGGAGTGACTACTTAATGGAAACAGTTTCTTTTGGAGTGATGAAATGCTTTGGAATTTGATATAGATGGTGGTTGCACAATATTGTGAATGCAGTAAATGCCACTTAATAGTACACTTTAAGGTGGTTAATTACACTGGGGAACAATTTTTTTTCAGTTTCTGTTGCATGAGGTTTAGAACTGTTTCTATATATTTCTGCATCGCTGATTCCAAATCTGAAATCCGTTTTATGGTGCATGCTCTAGTTTTTATACAATTTCTTTTTGTTACAGTTAATGGCATGCATTGGTTTTTAAATTAGAGTTAAAGGGCAACGACTCTTGCATTGAACATAACCACAAGGCAATTAATGTTTTACAAACTTCACTTTTACATAATTGTAGTTGTTTTTAAATGTAAAAAATTATTATCTGATAAAAACACCCTCTTATTTTGATTTAAGATTGAATCATGGCTTCTTCGAGTAAGCGTAAATGTAAGAATAGTCCTGACACCTTCTATTATATACGTGGCTGTTACACACTTCAGTGTCAAAGGCATAATATTTCATCATTGGTGACATGTGCACATACTGCCTATTTTCAAGTTTCCCTTGGCGATCAAGACAAGAATTGGGCTCCTCATATTGTGTGTCATAATTGTGAGGAAATGCTTCATGACTGGACAAAAGGAAAACGCAAAGAAATACCTTTTGGTATTCCCATGGCTTGGCGTGAACCTAAGGACCACAGCAGTGACTGTTATTTCTGTCTGATCCATACAAAGGGCATCGGCAAGAAAAAACAGCATATGATTGCATATCCTAATATTCCTTCAGCAATACGACCTATCCCACACTCTGAGACACTCCCGGTTCCAGTTTTCAATGGTTTTATTTCTTCTAAGGATGAAGAAAGTGAACATGGTGATCAAGTGTATTTTGATAAGATGCATAAGGAAATGGTTGTCGAATCTGAAGGGTCTTCTTCTGATGCCAAGCAGTCATTAACCCCTCAGCAGTTTTGTCAACCCAAATTGAATGACTTAGTAAGAGATTTGGGCCTATCAAAGAAAGCAGCTGAGTTATTAGCCTCCAGACTTCAAGAAAAAAATGCATTTCACCGGTCAGCTAAAGTATCCCATTTCAGGAAGCGTGAACAAATTTTTGTGGACTTTTCTCCCAAAGAAAAAGTTTGTTTACTGCCATGATATCAGTAGTCTTCTCAGCCAGCTAGGTGTTACTACTTACAGTCTAACAGAATGGCGGCTATTTCTTGACAGCTCTAAATGGAGTCTGAAATGTGTTCTCCTACACACGGTAATGTTTATGCAGCACTTCCAATTGGTTATTCAACTCATCTGCGAGAAGATTATAATGACATAAATATTGTCCTCGACTTTCTGAAGTATGAGGAGCATAACTGGATCATTTGCGTGGACCTTAAAATGGTCATTTTCCTGCTAGGACAACAGAGAGGTTTCACGAAGTATCCTTGCTTTCTGTGTTTGTGGGACAGCCGAGCTCGGGAAAAACACTGGACACAGAAGGAGTGGCCGAAACATGAAGCTCTGGAAGTAGGGATGCAAAATATCGTGAATGAACCTATAGTTAATTAAGACAGGATCATTTTTCCCCCACTTCACATCGAACTTGGCTTAATGAAGCAATTTGCTCAGGCTTTGAATAGAGAAAGTGAATGCTTTCAACATATTATTTCTGCTTTTCCTGCCTTATCTTTCGAGAAGATAAAAGCAGGTGTGTTAAATGGACCTCAAATTTGAACCCTCATACATGATGAAGAATTTGCCAGGAAGATGAATAAGAAGGAGAAAGCATCATGGCAGTCTTTTGTGGCAGTTACAAAGAACTTCCTTGTCAACAAAAAAGCAGAAAACTATGAACTTTTAGTTCAAAGGATGCTGTTGGCTTTCCGCAACATTGGATGTAACATGAACGTTAAGATTCACTTCCTGAACAGTCACCTTTATAAGTTTCCCGAAAATCTTGGAGCTGTCAGTGATGAGCAGACTACTGCTGAGCATCAAACGAGATTGTCCTCAACAAGTACACAAACGCAAGAGCTACAAACACAAATTTTTGCCTGAATAGAATTTAAGTAAGTTTTGTGCAAATTTTATGATTAAAATAAGTGTTTTATAGTATGTTCTATTTTGAAATTGTAGACAAATTCTGATGCAATCATATCTTTTAGTGTATTAGTGTATTTACTGCATTATATAAATTATTATATTTTCACAAAGATGATGCCCAAGAAGACATTCTACTTCATTATGTTAAACTAAATGTTGAAAATATTACAATAAGATGAAAACCTAAAATCTTGAATTGCAAAAAACTGTGGCTTACAGAGAAAAACTAATGTCAGATTTGAGATCAGCACACTCGAATTAGGTAAGAACAAGTGTTTCTGTGGATGCAACAAAAATTTTGTTGCCCAGTGTTATAGGAACTTCACCTCAATTTTTTTTATTCTTTTCCAAGGGAGAGTAGGAGAAATACAGAGACAGACTCCTGCATGCACCCCAACTGGGATCCACCTGGCAACCGCCATCTGGGGCCATGCTCACAACCGAGCTATTTTTAGTGCCTAAGGCTGAGGCTTGATTGAGCCATCTTCAGCATCTGCGGCCAATACACTCAAACCATTCAAGCTATTCTGTGGGAGGTGAAGAGAGAGAGAGAGAGAGAGAGAGAGAGAGAGAGAGAGAGATGGGGTGGAGAAACAGATGGTTGCTTCTCCTGTGTACCCTGACTGGGAATCGAACCCAGGATATCCACACGCTGGGTCAATGTTCTACCACTGAGCCAACTGGCCAGGGCCTTCACCTCAATTTTTTAAAAAGCCATTCATACTTTCATACTGGGTATTTTTTGTGTTTTATTTATTTGTTTTAGAAAAAATGATTTTAGCTATTTATAAGAAACTCAGAGATCCATTCCAAAGTGGAGGCAAGAAGTGACCTTCAGCTTCTTTTCCTAATCACTAAGGTCCAGGGCACAGCTCTGGGAAAGGAGAGGAAGAAAAAACTCACCACTAGTAATCCCTCCAATGTGCTAGGAGCAGTGGTGAGTCTTTTAGCTACTTGGTTCATTCAGTTCTCATACTCCCGAGGCACGATATCATTGCTTTGTGTTTATTACAACCCTGGTTGATTCTCCCAACAACCCTGAGAAACATATGGTGGGACTATTATTCCCATTTTACAGATAGTGACATTGAGACTCTTAAGTGTCGGGATCTGTTTTGAAATCCAAGTCTGCCTGACTAAAGACTTTCCCATCAGCAGGTGTCCCTGAAACAACCACAGCCATCACCAGCATGGACCCTGGGGGAGAGGAGAAAAGGCAGGTGCGAGAGGTCTTCTTACCCAGCCACATTTACCTCTCTCAGGCTCCTCTTTTCCTGTCCTATCCTCTAATCAACAGGTAAAAATACAGTACCTTTCAGTATAAATTCCAGCCTCACAACAGCTGGGATAGCAACTTACTCATCTGAAGAGAGAAAACTTCCCTTGGCAACCTAAGGCCTGGGAGTTGTCAGGCTATTCAGAATGGTTGATCAGTGTTTTTCCCTCTGCGGTTCAGGCTGGGGAATCCTTTTTATTGCACCCTTGGGGGTGCACTGGCCTTCTAAAGGATTCCCCGGTTTCTCAGAGTGGGGCTGGGAGTGCTGCTGGAACATGGTAGAGGGCCGAGCGGGCTTCTGGCTTCCGGTCTCCACTCTTCTGCGGCGATCCGCTGTACGCTTGACAAGCCCCCTCTCCTCACAGGGCCTCGCTTCCTCCATGTGGAAAGAGGAGGGCCCCCTTCCAACTTTGAAATGTCGATGATTCTCCCTCAACACCTTCACATTTGCTGAGGAACTTGGCAGCGCTTTACGGATATAGGTGTCCTCAGAAGTTGTGTGTGAATCAGATCCTTGTTATGAAACCACACATGTGAAAGCAGAGGGTAGTGGTGGGATATGAATAACCAGCCTCCAATCCACAGCTAACCTGTAGATGCTTAGAAAAGTCAGGAAGGAAGGAAGAGAGAGGGAAGGGTGAGATAGGGAGGAAAGGATGGAGGTAGTTAAAAGCAGGCACTTTGGAGCCACAAGTTGTAAGTTTGAATCTCTGCTCTTGCTCTCACTTGACAGCATGATCTTGGACAAGTCACCTGACCTCTCTCAGCTTCAATTTTCTCATCTGTAAAATGGGGAGAAAAATATCTACTTCACGGGGTTAATCTATGAACTGTTCAAACATTTTTGGCTGAGTAAATTTTAAAGATTTTATTGGCATTATTCAACAATTCATGAATGGGGCGGCAGTTTATCTAGCAGTCAGAAAGTTGCCCCAAGGAGTTGTACAAAATGAAAACCTTTTATAGGTGGAAAAGGAACAGGAACAAGGACGTTCTCCTAGGGAAAAAATGTATTGCAGGTGACTTCCCTTTAGGGTATGGCAGGGGTCTACTGGACAGATTACTTAATTTGTGCTGATCAGGTGATTCTTAAGTGACTGGTTTAAATTCTATTTCTGAGAGAGCTGAAACTGTAATTAAGTCTCAGTTTGGCAACATGGAGCTTAGCACAAGTGACTCCATTTTAGACCTGTTGTCTTGTTTTTAACAGGACTAAATTAAAAAACATGTTTGACACGTTGTTGGGTAATTAACAAGCACTTAATAAAACATCAGGTATTAAGCAAAGAGGAAGAGAGAGAAGAAGAAATAAATGAAAGAAGGTTGTGGGAAGGCGGGGAAGGAAACCCTGGCCAAACCCCCACCCAGCGCCCGCCAGGAGTTTTCATCACCATAACCACATGAAACATACACAGCATCACAGAAAAGTTCACGGTGGAAACTGAGAAGCAGGGCTGCTTTCTCTTTTATCTTGCTCAAATTCGGAGACATAAAGAGGCAGAGATGGGATCCTCCTTAGGGTACCCCAAGATTACAGTTGTTGCCACTTACATTGCTTTGAAATACACCCCAAAACAACCAATACCTGTCCTATGTAAGAATGCCTCCCCTACATCACCTGACACCCACATAGACACACACTCCCAAGCACACGGGCACACAACACTCACAAGGGATTTTCAAACGCTCACTTGCACACCCTCCCGCACATTCACATGCATACCCAACGAGGTCTGAGCAGCCAAGGTCAACGTTTCTCCTTGTGGGAATCAAAAGCAGTTACCCTTTTATCACATTGAATTGATTATCTCAGCATTATTTTCCCTGACCTCCCCCCACCTTCAGACTAGGTCCAGTTCCTCTGTTACATGCTGTCAAAGTCCCTGCTCTTTTTTTGCATGGCACTTGGCCAAGTTCATCATCACACAGGGATGTACATGGTTGTTTGATTTGTGTCTGCCCCTTCTACACCTGCTGCTTCAGGGCTTGGGGAACCAAGGCTCTGGGGCTCCTGCAGCACCTAGCATCATGCCTGGCATACAGTAAAAGTTTCATAAACGTGTGGAATGTTGAAATGAATGAATGAGCATATAATAATGAATCTTTTCAAGTGCAAGGTCTGGACATGTCAGACCCCCTGACCCAGCCTCTGTAAAGCCCTTGACCTGTAAGATCTCCTAGCCCCAGGCCCGCCCTCTGGCTTTCTCTGCTCTGTGGCCTCCCCAGAGTCCAGAAAAGCTGACTCCTTTTTCCACAGTAACCTTGGAGGCCTCTCTCCAGTAAAAGTAGGCATGGGTCCCACCTGGACTTCCCCAGCTCCAAGCAGGGGTATTCATGTCTATTATAATTAGGATCCAAGTACCCCAGAGGGGTCTTTGAGTCAGTGACCCCTTTTCCTTTTTCTACCTGCCATTCAGCACTTTCCCTGCTTTCCTTTACACCCATGGCTCAGGCCTCAGATTCCCTTGAAAAAATAATTTACATTTCTGCCTGTTTTCTGGGGACTCTGCCTGTCTCTAATAAATAGAACATGAGCCGTTACTGGTGCCCAACCCTGGAGCAGTACTGGGGGGACAGGTGAGCCCCTGCCTCTTCACTCCTCCTGCAGGCTCCCATCAGACCCGCCTCTTCCATGCTGCCCTGGCCCCCTCCCCAGGACTTCTGCGCCCTCCCCCTCATTAAATCAGCAGCCATCAGGCTCCTAGAGACACGGGCTGCCCAGCTTCCCAGACCGGAGAGGGCCCAAGGGGTTGATTAGCATATTGTTGTAGGGAAGGAAGTCTGGAGTCATCCTTTTTCCTACTGACACAACATTGCACGACCCAAAGCCTCCCCACCCCCTCCAGCCGGCCAGAAACAGCTAGGGGAATGAGAACCACTCCTCTGGCCCTGAGCTCCCACTACCCCCTCACCTTCTTTCCAGTTCTTTCCCCTCTTTATCCTCCACTCTCACCCTGCTCACCTCCTCTGTCCTCTGATGCTCCTCTCCTGTTCTCTCCTTTGTCCCCCACTCTCCCCTCCTCCTTCCTTTCTCCTTTATTCCCTCTCTCTTCTCTCCATCTCTCTCCTCTCCCTCCATCTCTCTCCCCTTCTGTCTTTCCCACTCTTTCCCCCTTCTCTCTCTCTCTCTCTCTCTTTCTCTGCATCTCTTTCTTTCTCTTTGCCCCCCTGCTATCTCCACCTTAGCTCCATCCTTATAAAAAAAACCTTCTCCCCTCCTAAACCCAGTGGCAGGCTGGTGCCCCCTTATAGCTGGGAGCCTTTCACCCGACCAAAGCTTTGCTCTGCCTGGAAAGCCACTGGAATGACAAATCTTTGGACAAATTACTGATTTCTCATCTAATTTACATCCAATTAGTGTGAGTGAAATGAATCATGTGGTCAGCCCCTCAGGGGAAACATTGAGATAACAAATGCCCAGGGCTTCTTTCCTGGGGAACTGAAGGGCCCTCAGGGAAGTCCATGATTTACCCCTTGGGTCAGAGGCCCCCTCCCTTCCCCCAGGCAGGTTACCTAGCACATAGATCAACCCCACCCCCTCCCTGCAGCTGGGACAGGCCTCAGGGAGTTCAGGCTGGCAAAAATTAGGTGAGTGAGGCCCAGATCTCCTGCCCTGGAGATCCATTCCACTTCAGATCAGAATACAGAGATGAGATTTTGGAGCAAGAGCAAGTTGGGGGCTTAAGACCCTCATGTGTAGAATCTCCACCACCCACAAGGACCTCATGAGGCAGGCAGTCCAGAGTTATGGTGACTAAATGGCATTACTCACCATGTGCCAGGCCCTGTGCTCAGGACTTTGTAGCAGCATGGCTCCTAACCCTGACAAAGTACCCAAGAAGGCGGGCATACTACCACCTCTCCTTTAGCGGGAGGGAAACTTAGGCTCAGAGAGGACTTGCTCAAGGTTACTCAGTCCAGGAGATGCAGGGCTGAGGTTTTTTTTACCACTGGCGTGTGATGCTAGAGTCCAAGCTCTTTAACCATCATGCTGTTTGTTCCGTCCATTTTGCAAAGGCAGAAACTGAGGCTCAGCAGGGTGAATTCATTGCCCAAGGTCACAGTTCAGTGTTGGCAGAGGAGGAACGTCAAGTCCACTGCATTTCCTCCACATGCGTCCTCCTCCACCCGCTCGGGGCAGGGATGAGTGCCTCTGAGTCCAGACAGGTGGAAACCCCTCCCAACTGCCGGGGAAAAACCCAGACCAAAACACACACCTTGCTGTGACTGGGTCACCACTTGCTTCTTCATGCATGAAGAGCGGCAGTCGGAATTCAGAAGTGTTTTTCTAAAACAAGAAAGATTACCCTGCGACACTGTTTGAAGTGGGGAGACAGGGGCGCACGGGCGGGGCAGGGGGCAGGGGTGTCTTGTCTGAACAGTGCCATGGCTGCGTGTTTGCGATGAGTTTGCTCTTCCTGTGTAAACTTGTTTCTAGTCTGCTATTTAAAACCTGGCATATGGACGGGCTCTCGGCTTCCAGTACTGGCAGTTCCTAACGTTCACAGCGACTAAATAAAAAGGGAATTTTAAAAACCAAATGCAGTTTTACCCCAGAAAGAGGCAAAGAGAGAACTACTAAGAAGTTAGCAACTCTGAACTTGGGCCCATCCCACCCTCTCGATATGGTGGAGGCTTCTCTGGCTGAGTGAGGAGAAAAGGGACCAGCATTTCCCGAATACTGAATGTCGGCCTCACTTTCTGTGCTGGGGCTTCACTGTAGGGTCGGGTAGGAGTAAGGGCATGGTCTCTGCCATCAGCCAGCCGGGCACTGAAGCCCATCTCTGCCACTCACTGACGGGGTGACCTTAGACATGTTATGGCCCTCTCTGAGTTTCAGTTTCTTCAGCGGTAAGACAGGCAGAAAAGAGGACCCATCTCACAGACTGTTGCAAGGATTACACGAGCTAATGCTTGTAAAGCGTGTAGCATGGTGCCCGACACATTCTATGTGTGTAGAACACGGCAGTTATTATCTGCACATCAACTGGGGCTGTGGTGATTATTTTCCTCGTTTTTCAGCTTCTGAGATTATACATGATGCTGTACTCGGACCTGAGTGTCCAACTTATCCCTTTCAAGGGGTTGAAGATACCCTGTGGTCCCAGGAAGGTGGTGAGCAGAGTAGAAAGAGCGGCCTGAGGTGTCTGGAGGCGAAACAGAACCTGGAGGGCAGGAAGTGGGACTCCAGAAGGCACAGGACTTAGGTCACCGTGGGCAGGGGTGGAGTAACATGGTTCCTATAAAGAGCAGCCAGGTTGATTTCTCTCTGGGTCCCCTATAACAACAGCAATTCTTAAGTGCATGGCCCTATTCTAAATGCTTTACAAGTCTGTGGGGGGTTTCCCCACAGACTCCAAATGGCTCAGGGAAGTGGTATTATTATTTTGAATAGGAAAAGGAGGCTCACAGAAGTTAAGGGTTAAGGCCACACAGTTAGCCAATAAGATATGGGGCTAGTACACACCAAGGGGGCATTCTGTAACAGAGAGGAAAGCATTATACCCAGACAGAGAGCAGATATGTCCCCCTTGTTTCGTCTTATTTTGTTTTTATTTTATTTTTTACAGGGACAGAGAGAGAGAGTCAGAGAGAGGGACAGATAGGGACAGACAGACAGGAATGGAGAGAGGTGAGAAGCATCAATCATTAGTTTTTCGTTGCCGTTGCGATACCTTAGTTGTTCATTGATTGCTTTCTCACACATGTGCCTTGACCGCGGACCCTCAGCCGACCAAGCAACCCCTTGCTGGAGCCAGCGACCTTGGGTCCAAGCTGGCGAGCTTTTGCTCAAGCCAGATGGGCCCACGCTCAAGTTGGCAAGTTCGGGGTCTCGAACCTGGGTCCTTCCACATCCCAGTCCGACGCTCCATCCACTGCGCCACCGTCTGATCAGGCTGTCCCCCTTGTTTCAAAAAGGCAATCAAGTCAGCTGCAAGTCTCTTACTAGCTCACTAGGGGCAGAGGCCCCTCAGTCCTGTTCTGGATTCCTTACCCGAGCCTCTCTCCCCTTTAATCACACCAAGACCCCTGAAGGGCCAGTGAGAGCCCATTTCCTGACCAGCCTCCATAGAGTGCCCCTCCACACACACATACTGAGTGGACCACCACTCCCAGATGTGTGGCTGGTCCCAGCAGAGCAACTTGGTAGCTCAGCAGCTCTATGTGGCCTCAGTTTCCCATTCTGTAAAACGGGAAGATCCTGGCACCTACGCCACACGTATCATCAATGAGGATCACGTTAAGCAGAGCAGACTGTCTCTGAGCTCGCAGTTCTGTTGTTGCTGTTATCAGTGAGGAAACTGAGGTTCGAGGCAAAAGAGTGACTTTGAAGAGCCGTTGATGAGGTCAGCACCAACAATGTTGAGCTTGAACACAGCCTGGTCAGCATGGCTGTGAGTGGGGCTACAGATATGCTCGGATGTTGGCGTGAGGAACCCAGTGAGTGGTCTGAAAAACCATGACCCCACTGATGTCATGGGTCATCTCTGACTCGATTCTCCACGAAAACACCCAACTCCCCTGCTTCTTGGAGACTGCTCCCAGATACCTCACCCCAGCTCCCCATTTCTCCAGAGCATCCCTTGGGAGGAAGAACTTTGTCCTGACCTGGAGATTTGCCCCAGGCGCTGAGGACACGCCTGCTGGGAGCTCCTGCTTCAGAGCCTGACACTGTCAAGACTTATGGCTGCCTAGTTGCTCCCCCTTGCTGGGTCTGGCTACATCACTTATCTCCCCAACGCTGACCTGCCAGCAGCTGCAGGAGGCTCTCTCCGGTAAGATTTGATTAATGAGGTTCAGCGGCAACAAATCAGTCTTATGAAGCAGCCCTCCCCTCTCCGGGACACACTCTCACAACAGCCGCTGCATACAAACTGCCCAGCGGGTGTGGGGCTGCCTCTAGCCCTCTGTCAGTGGCCACTGGCTCTGCACCCCAGTTCCGTGGGCCAGGCCCGGCTGGACGCCCCTCACCCACCAGTATGCACTGCATCCATGTGTGAGCAAGAGAGGCTTGCTTTTTCCCTTATCTTCAAGATAATAATTATTATAGTAGTATAAGTGTAAATCATAATAGCTACTATTTCTGGACTTGCTGTATACAAGGCACTTTGCTAAACAATTGACATGATTTTATTTGATTAATCCTCTCAACAACCCTACAGAATAGAGATTTTATGATCCCCGTTTCATAGATGAGGAAAATGAGGTGCAGGTAAGCTGGTAACCTCCGCAACATCCACAGTCAGAAAGGGGCAGAGCTGGGCTGTGAACCTCAGCATTCTTGCCTTTAATTCAGTGGTTCTTAACCTTTTTTGAGGTACCAAACCCACCAGTTTCATATGCGCATTCACCGAACCCTTCTTTAGTGATAAATAAAATACGATTTTTTTTTCCAAATTCAAGACATAGATATATGTTTTTTTACTGGTGCACAAAATGAGCCGTGCATGAACATCACCTTGCTCAAAGAACAAAACCAACAAAGTACATGAACTCACAACAAATTACAGTATTACTTTATTCTGGCCTCCGCGGCAGAGGCTTCTCCGAACCCCTGAGACCGACTCATTGAACCCCTAGGGTTCGATAGAACCCAGGTTAAGAACCACTGCTTTAATTCTACTTCTCATGTTTGAAGTCTTAACACCCTTTGGAAATATGAGGAGATCTACAGTCCTTCCCCCTGGAAAAAAATGCACACATCTATACCCACGTCGCCACAAATGTCACCATGCACAGACGCACCTACCTTTCACCCTGTCTATCCTGAGACCCCTTCCCTCACCTCACTGTGAAACTTAGGCACTGTCCTTCCCCTCTGGGCCTCAGTTCCTCCTGTAAGGACAGAAGACTGGGGGGGGGGTTCACTTCCAAGGGTCTATCCCTCTCCTATTATTTATGTCAAATGCTGCTACCCAAGTCCTGCTTCCCCATCTTGTCTGCTCACTCCCATTTGGGACGTTCTTGGCATTGGAAGGCAGACTGTTTTTCTCTTTGAGTTCCCAACCACTGCATGTGCATCACCCTACCCCACCCTTCTTCTTACCCCGACTGTTTTATTGGAACTGTTTGCTTCTCAAGCACTTACAGGAAGCCCATAGCACACCACAGTCCGTCCGCTCCTTCACAGCATAATCTGCGCATCATTCAAGCGCATGTCCCTCTGGCCACCGGTGACCCCATGTCACCTTCCCCAAAGCCTTTCTGAAGCAGGTAGCCTGCTCAGCTTCTCCTTGGGCCCCCACAGCTCCTCTTGCCCCCAGACCACCTGGCCTCGATCCCCACCTTTTCCTTGCAGACTGAAAGGGCTGTGGCTCTCCCAGTTTCCTTCCCCTCTTCACCTTTGCCAAAGCCCTCACATCCCAGAAACATTTGTCAGGGATTTGCCAATAATCACTTTTTCATCTGCTGGGGCAAGAGTCATCTTTGCATATAGATGTTTTCTAATAGATGCTGCATTGATTATGTAAAGTTCTTTTGGGAATCGCCTGGCCATTTCTTGGTCCTTACTGACCAGTTCCACCTCCAATATACATCTCAGATCTCCTGGGTCAGGATGCCAAAGCACCTGAGCCAGAGACTGGGGGAGGGGCACAGGCCTCAAACACGGCAGAGACAAATGGCTCTACCCATCCAAGATGGACTTGCATGGTCCACTCTATTTTGGATAGGCTGACCGAGGAAGGTCCATTTAATCTGAGCATGACCTGTTCCTCCATTGGGCATAGCAACGATAATTCTGGTGATAAACATTTTTTGTACACTGCAGTTTACAAAGCAAAGAGCACTCTTCCATTAGTTCATACTGTCCTCATAATGATCTTGTTGGGTAGAGGTTATTATTATACCCCCTTTGCAGATATGGAAAGTAAGGCACTGAGAATTGACTTACCCGACATGGCATGGTTCACATATAGCAATTCCAACCCTTGAGCCCAACTCATCGGACTGTGAGATTATACTTTTTCCCCAGTGTCATTTGCTTAAAAGCTCATGTGGGGAGGGGCATTTCTAAGTGCTCTCAGATGAGCCCACTCTTCTCAGTGTCCTCCAGGAGTGTGCAGGGAATGGGATGCGGTTACGTGCGTTTGTGCAGAGGAGAGATGTGAATAGCGTGCCCTTGGGCTCCTTGGGTGCTTCCCCTGGGGCTTCCTGCTCTGGCTTCTACCTGAACTTGGCATCCCCGTGTGCAGAGTCACACCTTTCTCTTAAACAGAAGCACATTTTCCAGCTTGTTCTTCTACCAGGCTGGGCTCCAAATGCCTCTCGTGGTTGTTTCTCGAAATCCAATCCAACCTCAAAGCATGAAGATTTGCCATTATTAAAGATGAGCAAAAGCATATGCCCCGGGCTCCAGAGAGAATTTCTAATGAGGATTCCAGAGATCACAGCCGGCTCGTGAGCCTCGGAATCCGATGGGCCCTTAACAGTCATGAAGCCCCTAATTACGCTCCCTGCACATCTCACATATCCGCCGCCACGCCTTTGCCGCGTGGCTCCCATGACATGAGTCTGTGTGATGTAGAGATGGTGTTTAAAGTCGGCATATAAAGGGGAAAACCAGGCATGGTCAAAATTACCCTTACAAATCCCTTAGGAGGGAGAGCAACACACCATCTCTCAGTAAGTCCAGCACAGCTGGGCTTTCCTTTAGCCTTGGAACAAATCGCTTTTCTCTGGGTTAAGCACCAGAGGAGGTTATTGGCTTGATTTGAGGGACCATGTTACATGACAAATGCATGTTTTTAAACACTAAAATCACCCTCAGGGTGATACTCCTAAGAAAAAAAGGTGCAGAGATCCTGAAAGCCATTGGGGAAACAGCAGGATCCATCTCCCTTCTCGTGCTTGCTCTGGGGCATAGCTCTTTGAGAGAATTGGGGGGTCAGAACGCCCAGCTGTTCTTCACACACACTCTTTGTTGTTATTATTATTGCGCTGTGTGCATATACATGGTTGAATTCAAATATGTGAAATGCAATCTCCCTGGAAAAGTCATTCCCTGCATTGCAATATGATTACAACCTTCACAGATATGACTTCTGCATTCTAAATGCCTCTTCTTCCAGGAGGCATTCCCTGATTGCCTTGCCTGAAAACGATGACTCCAACTATAAACTCCCACAGAACCTAAATCTGTACCCATCTGATGACCAATGTCACCCTGTGTCTCAGATAATAGTAACTATGTATATGTCTTACCTCAGCAAATATGCAGGATTCTCATCTGTTTCACTTCTGGGGTCCCCACCATACTTGGCCTAGTGGCTACCATATACTTCTTATAATTAATGTTGACTCGAAGAATAGATATATAAATGAATAAACTACAAAACTGGCTCATCTTGGGAAATGAGAACATATCTCCTTTGCTGATATAGGAGTGCTATATTCCTGGACTCAGGGCAGGCTGGAGAGAGGATTTCCATTTTGACCTGACCCCGTAGGTTACATGCTTTTGAGGAATGTCTCTCCATGCCTGCCTTCTTCACTCCCTTGCTTCTCCGAGCTGCCTTCTCTGCCACACTCCTCCGTTCTGATGCACTATGTGGAGCACATCTCTCCCAGCCATGAAGGCAGAAGCCTCCCCCAGCACCCGGCCCCTGGGAAAGGCAAACATCAAAATCCCTACTTAACACAACTGAGGCTCAGAGACGTGTGCCGGGCTTACGGTCATGCGGTTAATGAGCAGCGGGGCCTGGATTTGTGTGAACCAAACCTGTTTCTCTTCTTTTTCTATTTAATCACATGCTGCCTCTGGATAGAGATGCTATTCTGTTCAGAGTGAGTGTCCAGATATTATGGGAACCCCACCCCTCCCAGACCAAAGAGAGGCCAACAGACAGTGTCCTGGGAACTCTTGTCCCCTCAGAATGCTCCGCTGGGAAATAACTTTAGAGGCTTCCTGCTGAAGGTCTAATACCCAAAACATGTCTGTGATATGGTGGCAGCAACTCCAGATGCCCCCTTACTGATGCCAAGTCACCTACCTGCCACTTTTATCCTCCGGTCTCTTGAATGAAGTGCTGGGATTTCTATGTTGTTGTTTTTTTCCCAGAACCCTGGCACCGAGCTCTGGACTGCGTACCACTGGCTGGGTCTCCACTTCTTATTCTCTCTTCCCACCCCTCTCCCTGTAACCAAGGTCTATCTGCAGTATCCCCTAGGATGGCAGGACACGAGCAATGAGGCTTTGGAGCTAGTAGCTCTTTAACACTTAGCTGACTGTTGACCAGTTGCTTAACTGCCCTGAGCTTAGTCCCTTCATCTGTAAAATCAGGATCCTAACAGTCACATCAAAGGTTGCTGACCCAAAGTTAACGACACGCACAGCGAGGGTCTCAGCTCAGACCTCATTTTAGCTGGACTTCAGACCAACTAAGGTTCAAAGTCAGGCCTCCTAGATTCTACTCTCGGTTCCTGCACTTGCTCACCAGCTGTGTGACTCTGGGAAAGTTACTTCCTGTCTCTGAGCTTCAGGTTGCTCACCGAGAAAATAGGGATAAAAACAGCGTGTACCGTGTGGGGCAGCTTTGAGATGAAATAAGATAATTCACACTACTAGCTTAGCACAGTGTCTGGCACTTCACCAGTACTCGGTAAGTGCGATCCATTAATTATTAGACACTATGAATCATGCCAGTGGACTGGTGGACAATCCGGAAGGAGCTGATATGCATGAGGTTTTGACTAAAGCCAGTGAAATACTGTCTCTGGTGTTGGTCCTTGAGTGCCTGTTGTCCGAGCCCTGTTGAGGAGTGGGCAGCACAGAGCATGAAGTGGAGGAGCTGTCCTCGGGTCCCTGGGTCACAGAATGCATCATAGGATGTTTTAGTGCAGTGGGTCTCCACGGAATCTAAAATATCTGTTTACTAAGCAGCTACTATGACCCAGGCCTGTGCTTGGTGCTAAGGATTGAGTGATGAACGGGAGACACAGCCTTGCCCTCAGAGTGCACAGTCTGGTGGTGCTTCTGCACACCCAGAGGCATCTCCTGGGGCCAAATCTTCGAGATTGTAAGGTGGCCCAGCACAGCACAGTCAGGGTGATATACCCACCTCGATGAGTCCCAGGCTGCAGACATTCATGGAGGCATTAGCAGGAGCAGAACATCAGAGAACAGTTATTGAGCTTCACACAAGGGATCCCAGGAGGCTTCCAGAAATAACAGGGAGACATTCTGCAGGAGGGAACCAGAGAGAGAGAATTTAGGGCTATGATGACTGAGGAGCCAATTATCCAAGACTTGGGGAAATGAAGGTGCAGAATGGAGAGCCTCATCCTCAGTGAAGGACGGGTCACGCCCCTGGGAGGGCCTTCCCACAGACCCAGACTCCCTCGGCACAACCCCTCACCACCTACCTTCTGCACAGCCAGCGCATACCGAAGGTCACAGGGACACAAAGCACAGCATGCTCAGCGGACACACACCCTGTTCCCCCTGCCCATCTCTCCAGCACGCTGTGGGCTTTGGGGCCCAACAGACCCAGGCCCCAATCCCAGCTCTGCCGCTCAGCTGTGTGACTAGGGAGAGTTACTTAAACTGTTTGAGCCTCAGTTTCCCTTTCCACAAGGTTGCTGTGAGGATGAAATGAGCACAGGCACAGTCTTTAGCACTGTATAGGTAGGTACCCCTTACTTTTCGAAAGTTTGCTTTATACAACTTTGCTTTACAAAAGATCTAAGTTAGTTACTGTTTTTGCTAACCAAAAGAAACCCCAAATTTTTCACTTTTACAAAAAAAGTGAAAAGCAAAAATAACAGTGGTTATTCTGCAGCAAGCCGGAGCAGAGGGCACCGGGAGTGGCGGGCACCTGGAGCGGAGGGCACCCGGCGCGGAGGGCACACAGAGCAGCAGGCACCCGGAGCAGTGGGCACCTGGAGCAGCAACTGTGGCAGCACCAAGCTCCTTCCCCGGGAACAGCCATCAGCATCTCAGCGCCAAGCCACATAGCTGTGAGCTGTGTCTGTGAGCATCTGTGCTTTACCTAGATTTATTTTGTGCATCTGTTAGCAAGATGTGCCCTAAGGTGAGCGCTTCTGCACTTTATGCCATTTGGGCTTACAACAGAGTTCAGAGGCATGGTCTACTTTTGGATAGTGGGGGAAACCTGTACCTGACATATATCAGGTGTTTAATAAACATAAATGTCTCGCATGCATCCCACCCCAGAGTCAAAGGCACACCTATCCCACACAAACACTACATCCCTCTGAACGCTGAGCCTGCTACTGGTCACACAACACACACAGCCCTGGGAATCACAGTGTCCATCGCGGAAGACCATTCCCACCAAGCCAGGATCTCACCGCACACACCACCTCAAAGCCCCCAAGCCTGGTCCTTTTTCTGTAGGTGGCCCTATGCAAAGACCCACAGAGGCAGTTTTGCCAGGAATGCCCATAGGGCCTGAGTCCCCAGAGGCAGTCCAGGAGTGCTCTACGGATGAGGACGGGGCGAGGCAGCCTCACACCCAGAGATGCTTCTCTCCCCTCCTGCCCATCCCAACAGGACTCATTCAAGACTCCAGCCTTGAAGCTGCCGCCCCACCCTCCCCCACACTGTTCCTTGCTGCCTCTGTTATCTCAACTACTTTAAGAGAGTTCTCTTTTCTCCCCCTCCGACTCCTCCGATGCTAATCTTTCTCCATAAATCATACCCTCTAATCTTTTCATCACCTTTCTCTGATTAAAGCAGCCTGGGGGTTGGGAACCACAATCCTCAGTGACTAAAATGCTTTGATGTCCACACGCAGGCAGGCCCGAGGCTGTGGCGCTGGCTGGCGGTCAGGCGTCACCCGGCCCCTGTGGCAGGCCTGGCGCAGGCATCATCCCACACGGACACGTTCTGCGTTGTCCTGGGCTGCTGGAGCCGCCCGGCACCTCGAGGATTTCACAGATCTCTTCATGAATATTTCTCACTACATTCTGGATGTCATTATTCTATTGAGAATCAATTAGCCCAAATGTTGTTATGACAGCTACAGAAAAATGATATTTTTAGCTTTGCTTTATGCAGCTCTGTCTCTTCACAGAATTATTGAAAACCTTAAAACTGATCTAGTGGCGACAAGGGCCTCCGTAGCAAGCCAGGGAGCAATTGATCTGAAAAGGAGGAATATCGGGAAGGGCAAGGTGTTTCTCAATGAAGTAGGTGTGTTTCAGAAACAACTCCCCGGACGAAAGCTAAGCATGACCTTGGGCAAGATACGGTCCCTGTCTGAACCTCAAGTTTTGCATCTGTGAAATGGTAATAAAAATCATTTTGGCCTTCAGTGTTGTGATGAGTATGGTGTGCAGTAACGCATGAAAAGCACTCAGGGAGCCTCATGGCAGCACTAGAGCAGGCGTTCGACGTGTGAGCCACATTAGTGCCTAGTGATTAAGCAGGAGGGCCCTCGAGCATGGCTGCCTCGGTTCGAGTCCCAACTCTGATACTTGGTAGACATGTGACCCAAACAGGATGTAATTAGTAATGCTGCTGTGCAGAGGCAATGAGCTAATATACAAGTAAAGCACTTAGAAATTCCTCCCGGCTCAAAAAACGTGTCAGCTCTTTTCAAGGTTGGATGGCTGTCACTGTCGTCTGCCACCCACCTTTGTTCAGCAGAACCCGCAGTCTAACATCTTTCCCTTCCCATCCTTGCATATTCGAATCCTCCAGATGTTAAAATGTAGCTCAGCTGTCCCCTCCACCGCCACGCCTGACAGAGATTGGAATGCTGGTTCCAATTATCACTGGGTGACCCGTACAAGGCGGCTAACCTCTTTGTCTTAGTTATGTCGGAGGGAGAAAAGAAATCATAATCCTTTCTTTACCCCTCAGATAAGAGCTGGCCCAATCCAGTTCTGAAGCTGGGTGGGCAATTCCTCATTCAAATACCCGTCCCCCTCGGAGAGCTTCTAAGGATCACCCGCACACCGCTCTCGCCACCAGGAGCAGTAGTACCTTCACAGGACACAGGAAGCTGTTTTATGAGAAAGTAAAAAAAAAAAAATCTTTAGCCAGGAGGCCACCCCCACTCCCACAGAGTAGAAGGAAGAGGCAGTTCCAGGACAGGTCCCTTTCCCCTACAGCCACATGCTCTACCGAGACATGAGCTGGTGTCAGAAAGAAAGGTTGAACCCATTTGAACACCTTTGCTTCCAGGCAAGTTACGCCCCACTCTCCTGTCCAGTAGGTTTTGTTCGGCTGGAGTTTAACATCGCGTGATGGCTGACATCTTTCAGCCGAGGAAGGGTCAGAGGAGCAGGCTGCTTGAATCCCCCAGGGGCCGCAGTGTGCCCCGCATCCTGTGCTCACCACTCCTGGCTCTCTGCCTGAATAAATCCTTGCTGTGTTCAGTGCGAATCAACCCTTATTCATGCAGCCTCCCCAGTCCCTTTATTTGGGATTTCTTTCTCCCTCCTCTCCATGTCCTCCCATCACATACTCTCTGGCTACTGCCATAGCCCTTATCATAGCCACCACCTGGAACCCCAGCTCTTTGTGGCCAGGGCTGTCCCCCGCACCCCGCTGGACTGTGAGCAAATAGAGAGCCAAGACGAGAACACACGCATGCTGAGTGCTTTCTGCTCTGTCTCCCTTGTCTCATCACCACACTATTTCCAGGGCACAATTGTCCTCCCTGGAGACTGTCCCGCCCACTGCCACCCCATCTTTGGCCTGTGGAAGAGCACCCTGCCCAACCTCGTGTCCGAGATCACCTTGTACAGCCATGCACTGTGCACTGCACAGCTCGGCGTGCCGTTCATACGTAGACCATTATATGAACGATGCTGTGTGTGCTGTAGTGACCCAGCCTGTGCTCGGGGACTTGTAAAGACTTTTCATGATTCTGGACACTTTTGAAGGCCCCCTCCTTTATAAAAAACACAGTCATATACTTCAGTGGGTGTAGTTTTGTGCCATAAGAGTATTTTGGAAAAATATTTTATAATATGACTTTTGAAATGTGGCTCTGAACAGCTGATTTATATTTGGCTATAATTTCTCAGCAGTCATTCCCGAGGATTCTCAAGAGAAGAGGGAACTGAATCTGCAGACTGGTTTCAGATGTAAAGCAGCTTTTATGAATTTAGCAATTAACAAATCTGACCTGATGTTTACAGACATTTACTTACACACCTATTATTTTTCATCCTGCAGCGTGCTTTGGATTTTGGGATCAATAATAATTTCTTTCAGAATTCCAATATTGCCACAGGCCTCCGGCATGAGACAGGTCCCTCCCTGGGTCTCCCCAGACAACATAGGCCAGTCTATAACTTTGAAAGACACTTTATTAAAGGATTAGAGATATGCAAGTGGCATGTATCCCCCCTTATTCTTGTGGTCTAAGCATAATTATTAATAGCCCCCCACTTTACTCTCTATGGTGCCAATGGGAAAGGATGGCCTGGGCCCAGCCCTGCCCCAGAGTCCCTTTCAGGACAGGCGTTTGACCGTCCACTTGGCCTCCTCCTCTACAGTCCAAGAAAGTTTATCCTCCACGCTCCTTCAACCTCCACCCCACCCCCCAGAAGCGTTCTGAGAATCGCCACATCTCAGACTCCAGAATGAACTGCCCCACACACCACAGACAGAAAGTCTTTTTCTCACCCCCATCTAATGACCGCTTGCCAAAGTCCTCATTTCCTGCTGCACGAATGACATCTTTCTCAGAAGACTGACAATGGACATTTTCATTTCCTTTTGTGAAAACCCTCCTCCCATCTATAAGGATACGTTTTGGCCCGATGACCCCAACAATACAATTGAAAAAAATAGTTCCACGTTGATAATCTACATATCTTTAAATCTTAAATCTTTCATGGAAGAAGGCAGAATATCAATTAATCAGCCGATCAATTTCTCCTTTAGCACCAATCAGATTGTATTATGATTGTATCCATGGGTCCCCCCCCCCTCCCTGGACTGGCGTTCTTGGACAGAGATATGGTGTCTCATTCATCTCTGCATCCTCAATGCCAGTCCCAACCCGGCACACGGAAATGGTAACTGAAGGATGAGGGGATGAATAAATATGACAGCAATTTTCTATGAGACTGTGAGTTCCTTGAGAACAAGGACTGCAGTTGTTCATTTCTGTCTCCATCTTAATATGTGGTAGCCCATGGCAGAGGCTCAGTGAAGGGCAGAAGCTCATGCAACTTCTGATTGAACAGTGGATGGATGGATGGATGGATGGATGGATGGATGGATGGATGGATGGATGGATTGATGGATGGATGGATGATGGAATAGATAGTTGGATAAAAAGGACGGTTGGATGCATCTTAGGTGAGTGTATCTTTAGCCTGAGGGATTGGTATCTAAGGAGAAGACAGAGCTGCTTTGACTTCTAATAGTTTTTTTGATCCTAGCTCTAATTCCCATGAGGCCTGACTGCTCTATATGGTTCTCATCCTTGGATTCCCAAGAGAATTCTATGTATCTTTACAATAAATTCCCTTCTATCTGAGTCAGTTTGAGTGGATTTTTATATCTCCTAACCAAAAAAGCCTGACTCAGATATAAGCCCTTCTTTGATGTAGGGGAGAGTGAAATAGGGGTGTGCAGGGAGTAATGCCTCTTGATTGCACCACACGTGGGTTTTGGGAAGAAGGGTGTATTTGTTCCCATTTGCTATCTTCCCCAAAGCAGTGCTAGAGGACTGGGCTGGATATCGGAGCCGTGGTAGTTCAGTTCAGTTTAATGAACCAGTCCTAGGAGGTTCCTGTGCAGGTCTGTGCCAAGTGCTGCTGGGTGGACAACTTGGTCCTTGGCCTTGAAGTGGTCCACCAGATCCTTAGCATCACCCCCAATAGTTGCTGTGTCATCTCAGGTAAGTCACCCCCTCTTCTGGGTCTCAATTCTGCATCTATAAAAAGTAAAGTTGGAAAGAGGTCCTCAAGCCTTTTCTGCTATAACATTTTGAGTTATATGACTTGCTCAAGGTCCCCGAGACAACCCCACTGTAAATGCTCCCATCCTTTGGGTGGGATAAGACTCTTGAGCTCACCACCACTGATGCAAAACCCCACCTCTTTGATAAGCTTCCACAAAAGCACAGAGAGCATGTCATGATTTTGCCGTTCTTCTGCTGTGTCAACTCACACACTCTTGTAACTCATACTCTTCCTGCCACCTGGAATTCTTTCACATGTTCACATGCTGGAACCCAGCCCACTTTTCTAGGCCAGTCCTCTCTTTCAGAATATTTCCCCAGCTCCCTCTTTTGGAAATGTCCTGTCCCTCCTGGCACTGCTCCTGCAGGCTGCACAGCTGTCTTATGTGTCAGCAGGCCCCGTCTCCCCTGCGTGATCTGATTACCTCTGCAGGACCGTGAGTTCCAGAGGACAGACAAGAATGTCTCTGCACGTCCCTCTCTCCCTGCAAGGGGCTTGCTCAGGACTCTGCACAAAGTAAGCACCACTGAATGTTTAATGGAACGAACAGTCGGGCAGTTATTTTTATCAGGTTCGAGAAGGATAGTTTTTGACCAAGTCAATATTTACAAATTATTGTAAGACTTCTTTCTTTCAAAAGCAGGTCATAAAAGCAGCAAGGATTACATGATACACCCTTTTTCTAAAATGTATTTGAAGAAACGTGGGGAGATATATGTGCGCCCAAGACATTCATTTATAGAGGCAGATTTGGGGGTGACTTCTTTTCTTCGTCCAGCATAGCAGTATTTTTAAATGTTCTAGAATGAGCATCTATTACTTTCAGAAAGGTAGAAAGGAGAAGAGCTGTTGAAAAATAAATGAGTCAATGTTTGTTTCGTGAACGAAAGAACAGGCTCTAGTGCATTACTGGAGAGTCTAATCTGAGCTGGGTCTCAGAGTGGAAGGCATCCTCTGCCAGCCTAGTTCCCCTCCCCACTGAGCCAAGAAACTGGAACCCCAGAGGAGTTTCTAAAGCAGTGGTTCTTAACCTGGGTTCTATCGAACCCTAGGGGTTCGATGAGTTGGTCTCAGGGGTTCGGAGAAGCCTCTGCTGCGGAGGCCAGAATAAAGTAATACCGTAATTTGTTGTGAGTTCATGCACTTTGTTGGTTTTGTTCTTTGAGCAAGGTGATGTTCATGCACGGCTCATTTTGTGCACCAGTAAAAAAACATATACCTATGTCTTGAATTTGGGAAAAAAATCGTATTTTATTTATCACTAAAGAAGGGTTCGGTGAATGCGCATATGAAACTGGTGGGTTCGGTACCTCAAAAAAGGTTAAGAACCACTGTTCTAAAGGTAGCATTGCTCCTAAAGACTTTGCAATGATCATCTGCGGTTCACCAGGATCCAGAGCGGTACTGCTTTTGCTGACAGCGATGATCACACCCCCTGCATGTACACAGTACTTTATAGTTCACAGAGCATTTTTACATGCACTTCCTTGTCTTCTCCTTACAACCTTTCAAGCAACTATTAATGCCTCCTAGTAGTAACATAAGCAAACTGGGGCCCAGAGAGAAAATCCGAGAAGATCAAGATGAAGGTCACACATCTGGCGAGGGGTAGAGCTTTCTACTCAAGCCAGGTCCTCCTCCTCCAGTGCCTATAACCCCCCTGGCACACGGGTCAGGCAGGATGTCTGGGGTAACAAGGCACTCATGCTTCTTTGTGCTCCTGAGTGCTACAATCCCCAGATAAGCAGGTTTTGGAGACAAGCATTTTCTGCCTGGAGTCTGCAAAGCTCAGGAGCGCTCCAAGGAAGCCCCCACCCAGGAAAACACCCTGTGTGAGGAAGCCTGTCTGCCAGGCAGGCCCCTATCAACCATGGCCGTGGTCTGATGCAGCGGTGTCCTGGGCAGCTTTGGGCAGGGGAGAGAGGCAGCTGCGCTGGAGGAAGCAGGGGGCATTGCTGGCTGCAGACGTAGGCAGTGTCTGGAAACCCGGGCTGGAATCCAGGCTTTTGCAGCAGAATCCGGGTTTAACTTGGACTGTACTCCAGAAAAGAGAAATGCAGCATGGCCCCCCAAGCCTGGGCTGCTTATGACCAGGGACAAAGTCCAGTTCTTGGGGGAAAATAAAAAGGCTTCTGACCTTGACACAGCAAAAGCCTCAGAAATTTCTCATTTGCTGCCACCATCTCACCAAAAGGCCAATTCTCCTGCTCCTCTACAGACCTCATGTAGGTCCACTGGGAGGCATCTAAAAACGAATTACATTTTCTTTATAAATATAATTATGCTAAGAAAAAATATAAAGTAGTAGAAAAGATATTAAATATTGAGTTTGTATATAACTTCCAAATTAAATCATTTCAAATGTCTTAATGAGAAATTTGAGTTTGCGTCTACAAAGTTTTTTTATTTTGAAATCATTATTGATTTGAGAGAGAGAAGAAGGAAGAAAGTGACAGAAACATCAATCTGTCCCTATATGTGCCCTGACTGGGGATTAAACCCAAAATCTTTGCATAGCAGGATGATTCTCCAACCAACTGAACTATCTGGCCAGGGCTGGAAATATTTTTTTTTTTTTTAAATATCAGGTTTTATACTGGAAATGATTACACACAATTGGTCAAATGACTCCCAACAAATAACCAAACTTTTAATGAGTATCTTTTCAAATTCTTGACAGGTGCCATCAAAAAGATAGTTTAGTCTCATGTATAAGTGATAAAATATTTAAAACCATTTTAAAACAAGTATTCAATAAAACAACTGCAACTATATTTACAGACTCAACTAAGTCTTTATTGATAAAAGTAATGTTGAGATTCCTGTGCTAAAGCAGGGTGTAGAATCTAATCTAACGTTTTCATATGAAGTGTTTCATAACAATTGCAGTTCTAATCTGTAGACCAGGCATACTGCGTTAGAGCAGTCAGGCTGCAGAGAGCCGGGATGCCTCTGGAAGGGCAAAGCAGGCGAGAAAGGACAGAAATATGAAAAAACATATGAAACCGAGATCCAGGGTCACTGCTGGAGCTTCACCACTCCCCACCCCCAGCCTCCTTGGTCTTACCCTGGGCTGGTGACACCCTGGACACCTAGAACACAAATTCCAGCTATTCCACGGGGGTCCCCTATTCACCATGGACTGTTGGTTGATAAGAGTAGATGTCCAGATCGGAAGGTGGAGGGTCACACTTCCTTGATCATGCCCAGCCTGTTTCAGCCTGCTAGTCACTTATAGGAACCTCAGGGTATCTTCCTCTGAGTCCCTCCGAAGAACCTCAGCCCAGGCTGCTCCCTGCTAGAAACAACCAGTCCATGAGTTCTACGTGCTCCAGGACCACCTGGCTACTCTGAGCGTGGGTGGGGTTGGGGGATAACATTTCCTGGCAGATCAGGTGGGTGGCTCTAGCTGAGAGGTTCCATCTGGTAAGAGAAGCTGGGAAGTCAGGAATTTCCCAGGAGGGACTCTCAGCCAGTGCCAGGACTGTGTACAGAGCTGAAACTGGGAGCAGAAAGCTCCAGGGAACAAAAAGGAATGCCGGGCTACTGCCCAGAGCTTGTCCCAGGGGGACCCAGAAGCCCTTCCCTTCTACTCTCCTATGTATCCAAAGACTTTCTGAAAGTGTTACTGACAAATTTGAGTTCTTGTCTCCTGACATAAAGTAATTTAAACCAGGGACACTGATAAAAGCAAAGGTAGATTTATTGAGGCTCTGCAGAGGGCGAGAACACTGAGATAGTGTACCAGATTCTGCGCACCAAGGCCTTGAGGACAAGGAAGTTGTTTGGGTTAACCAATCAGAGAGTAGGTTAGCAGGCTTTTTCTTCTTATTATTATTATTATTTTATTTTTTGGCACACAGACGTCCAGGTGTAAGTCAACCAAGCAAAGTATTCTGGGACTGTGCAACACTTATTATGGGATGCAGGGAGGGACTTTCCAACCAAGGGTTTGTCTCTGTGATTTGTGGCTTGGCTTTATATGTGAAAAACAAACTTAAAAGGAGTCAGGTTAATTCCTGGACCACTGTTTTTGCAGCTACCTATTAATAATTGCCATAGTTCCATTAGAGTTTGACTCCATGGAGCAATTTTTGAAACATTTTATCCTACCTGTTTCAAAAGGAAGTGAAAAGAACACTGAGGCCAAGCATCATGCAAACTGCCATGGAGGCACCAACGTGGGAGAAGGAAGCTGAGCTGAGCCCTGCGTCCTTATTGTTTCTGTTGAGAGGTGGGAAAGACTTGGAGGGAAGATGGGGGCGGGAGAGACTAGAAGAAGACTGAATGGAGAGGGAGAGAGCAAGATTGGGGGAACAAAACAAATGCAAAGACAGATGGGGAGAGACAGAGAGTGGAACTTGGGGAGAAAGATTGATGGAGAGAGGCAAGCCTGTGAGGAGGAGAGAGAGAGGGAGAGTGGAGGAGAGAGAGAATATGAAGGAATGCGCCTGGGTTCCGCAAACACAGGATGCAAACGCCCTTTGGAGAAGTCGCACTTGGCGGAAACGCTAACTCCACGGGCAAGTGCAAATGTAGAGAGGCCCTGAGAGCACTTTGTGCAAATATCAGGCCGGGAAGTGCTGCGCCCGCGAAGCTGCCGGCCACCTCGGCGGCCCGGAGCCCTGGGCCGCACGCTAATCCACTTTGCAGTCACCCCCGCGGGTGGGGTCGGGCCAGCCCGGGCAGCCGGAGCGCGCTGAGGGCGAAGAGCACCTGCCAGGGCCAAGGGCCGCGGTCCGGCTAATGGAGCAAAAGACAGATCAGCAGAAGCAAGACAGGTGGAGCTGGAGGGGGAGCGTGGCCCCAGGAGGAAGGAACTCAGAGCGAGAGCAGCTGGCCGTGATGCTGAGGAAAGAGTGGTGCGCTAGGACCTGGACTTGGGTACAGCAGCTTCCACCTGTCAGACGCCTGAGCCTGTTTTCTCTTCTATAAAATAGGAAAATAAAGGTTTTCCTGTTTACCTCAAAGGGTGTTTGTAAGGCTGAGATGTGAAGGAGTTTGGAGAGCAATTATGTTCATAAATGGTAACAAATGGTGATGGTAATAATGTATATTTGC
Organism: Rhynchonycteris naso; assembly: GCA_037038555.1. Classification (NCBI taxonomy): domain Eukaryota; kingdom Metazoa; phylum Chordata; class Mammalia; order Chiroptera; family Emballonuridae; genus Rhynchonycteris; species Rhynchonycteris naso. The sequence continues at coordinate 208,432,191 of CM072997.1, read as the reverse complement.
TCTTGTAATACTCTCAACAACCCCACTTATGCCCATTTTGCAGATCTTAAAGCTGAGGCACAGAAAGGTTAAATCATTCATCCAAGGACATACAGCAGCTAGCCAGTGAACCCTGGCAATTTGGCTACAGAGTTCATGCTACTCTCTAGTATAGGAGTACCTTTTGTTAATGTCCACATTTTACAGTTGAGGGAAAGGAGTTTCAAAAGGTTAGGGCCTTGTCCTCTGTCCCACAAGTGCGAAGTCGCAAAACCAGGATTTGGGCTTTCAGGCACAGAGAAAATGGGTGGAATGGACACAGATGGTGGGGCATGTAGACAGGTTCAGTGTCATGTCCTGCCACCATGCGATGTTGTGAGAGTTGATTTCACTCTGTGTGACAGAGAACACTGAGCAATGTGTGACAGAGAACACTGAGCAACCCCACAAGGTTATTGTAAAGATTAAACGAGAAAAAGCATTTGAGGAATCTGACACACAGTTGGGGCTCAGTCAATTCATTTGGTCAATATTTATTGAGCACTGTGCTGGGGCCTGAGGACACAATGATGACAAGACAGAGAAGATCCCTGCCCTAGGGAACTTGCCTTTTAATAGGGAGACAGATAACAAGTAAACAACTCATTACAGACTGTGACTAAGAAGGCCAGGAAGAAAATGTGGAGAGTGCTATAAGAGATTCATATAGGGAAACCAACGGAGAGATCTGGGAAGGTCTCTCCAAGGAGGTGGTATTAAATCTGAATGATAAGACAAAGCTAAGCAGGAGAGGAGCTGGGAATTGTGTACCAAAAGGGAGGACAGCCAGTGCAAAGGCACTGAGGCAGAAGAGAGCTTGGTAAGCTCTAGGATTTGATGGTTGAAGCACAGTAAATGGGGAAGACAGCAGCAAAATGGGCCAGAGGCAGGCAGGGGACGGGCCTGCAGGGCTGTGTAGACAATGAGTGGGTTTTATCCTAAACTCAATGGAAAGTCATTGCTTTTAAGTAGGAGTAACATGATCCAATTTACACTCAAAAATTACACTGGCTGCCAGATGAAGACTGGAGAGGAGCAAGAGTGCAAGCAGGAAGTTTTAGGAGGTGTGTGTCTATCCAGCTTTATACAAGAGGTGTCAGTGGAGATAGAAAGACATGATGAATGCAAAAGTATTTTGTTACAATATAAATTCTACCTGTCGCTCACCTTTTCATCACTGATCAGTACTATCTGGTCTCAGACTGTTTCCAGGTCTAATAGAATGGGCCCCACCAGTTCCACTGGGAACACAAGACAATGGTCCCCAGAGATCTCTAGCTGACCCCCCCAACCTGTTACTTCTTAAGCTGAGTCGAGGCCCAGGCCGGTCAACTGCCCTATCAAAAGCTATAAACCAACTGACAGATGTTGAGACCAGTGCCATGCCCTCAGCACCAGAGACCCGCTAGCTCTCATTCCTCCTTTTCCTGTGTGTTGTCTAAGGCCCAGGAGGGTAGAAGTGATAGGCCAAAGTCCCCGGCCTTCAAGGTGGAGTTTTCTGGGGAGCAAGTCACTCTGGAAATCTGAGAACAACCCGGGGATTATCCTGTTTTGTTTCTTTAAGCATTTGTTGTTGAAATGGAAGTTACAATCCAAACTCATTTGAATAACAGAATCGTAGGAAAAACACCCTCTAACCATGGAAAATGAATATTCAACATTCCCACCTTATCTTCTTTGCTTTGTAGGGCTGTTTCTCAGCTGCATATTAAATGGCCCCTTCATGTGAAGCTGGCAGAGTGGTGGTTTTGCAAGACAGAATGCTGCTGGGCTTAGGTGCTAAATTCAGAACGTGTAAGTCGTAAGTCGTTCTGGGCCTCCAGAATTTCAAAGATCTCAGGGGGACAGGCCCAGTGCCAGGGGGAAGGTGGAAGGACTGGGAAAACTTTGGATCTCAAGACCGTGGAGGGTATTTCGTAAAAACCCAGTGTTTCTGACCAGCTCTCACAAGCCCGGAGGCCAAGCAGCCCTGGCGTGGTGAGGTGCACAGGGAAGTCCCCGAAAGGAACATCTGACACACAGACATCTCGAATGGCAGGCAGCCCCGCTAAATGCATGCCATGTGCCTAGAGGTGCCCCAGCACACATCCCACAAAGTGTGTTTACATTGAAAACTGAAAGTTCCCTGGGTTCAGCTGGCCCTTGGGAAACAGTCAAGATGATGTTCTCTTTCACCCACTTTGCAAGCCAGAAAGAACTTCTATATACCTGTACTCAGCTACAGACACACCACACCGGGAGCAGCTCCCTGAACACCACACGAACTCCTCTGTCTCCTTGCCTTCGCTTTCGCTGTGCTTCCTTCCTGGGCGCCTTTCCTTCCAGCTGGACTCCTGGCAAGCACCTGCTCCATGTTGTCTCCGCTTGCATTTCCCAAAACCTACCCCGACCAGTTTCCCAAAGAACCTACACGCTGTGAGGTAACTACCTATCTTCACATCCTCCACCCAACTAGATGGCAGGTCCCCCAAGGGAATGTCTGCAGCTGCAGCTCTTGGCCAGAACCTGGCACAGGACCGAGGCCAGTCCACGCTTGTAAGCGCACACACGCAACACGGATGGCTTTGGATGAGACTTGTGGAGAACACAAAGTAGAAAAATAATAAATGTGGTGGGTGACAGAATCAGGATCTCAAAAGGTCTAACTTGTTGGATCAGTGGGCTTAACCCAACAAGAATAAATATCATGTCCATCTTGACTGTTTCCCAAGGGCCAGCTGAACATTTAACAAATAAATATCATGTCCTCCATCTATATTTCAAACCAAGGACCTCAGAATTGGAATGATTGATGGAGTTGGCCAAGGGCCATGCAACATTAGGATTTACTGGTTGCAAGCAATAGAAACAATACTTATGACCCTGGCCGGTTGGCTCAGTGGTAGAGCATCAACCTGGTATGTTGATGTCTTAGGTTTGATTCCTGGTCAGGGCACACAGGAGAAGCGCCCATCTGCTTCTCTACCCCGCCCCTCCCTTCCTCTCCCTCTCTCTCTCTCTCTGTTTCTCTCTCTCTCTCTCTCTCTCTCTCTCTCTTTCTCTTCCCCTCCTGCAGCCATGGCTCAATTGGTTTGAGTGAGTTAGCCCCAAGCAGGTGCCTTGGAGCTATCTCCCCACCTCTCACTTGGAAAAGAAGGGGGGAAAAAAAGAAAGAAATGATACTTCCTAGTGGAGGCAAAAAGGGAATTCAATGGAAGGAATGGGATAATTTACAGTGTGAAAGGAAAGGGTATTGAACTAGACTTCAGAAAAGATGAGAAGCAGACACGACTCCCTTGGCCAGGGTAGTGAACAGAATGTGAGTAACAAGCTCACAAACACTGTCCATGACGGGAGGTGAGGTTGCCCAAGAGAAGAGGACGTTGCTATTACTAAACAAATGGAGAATGGGTGTTGGATCAGCAAAAACAAGATCAGACCTTCACAGATGATGGGTCCAATCCCCTGGTGTTGCAGAAGCTCAGAAAGGGCAAGTGTCTTCCCGCAACCCGCAGCAACACAGGCTTCTGGCTCCAGATTTGGTGTGAATGCCAATCTCATCAGGGTTTGTTTTCTTCAAACGAACCCTCAAGGAACACATCTTCTTCTGGTCATATTTGGAGGTCTTCGCATCACTATGTACTACTGGCTGGAACAGTCTCTAATTCCAGGCCGTAAGATACACACACATAAAGGTTCCCCTAAATGTTGTTCACTGCAACTCTGATGGCCACTGGATCTCAAGTGAGAACTCACACTGCCGACTTCAGGAAGTGACTGTCATAACTAATTTATTTTTATGTCTATTATGAAGGCCTCCAGGGTGGTGTAATCCACAGATACAAACCTGCTTCACCTCTACTAGAAGGGTTTAAAAAATGAAATTAGACATGTTTTTGAGGCAAAATCTCTCACAGTTAACTCCCTGGTTCGGCACAAATTCTCTTAGCATTCGTGACCAAAGGAGACTCCTCCAAACCATTTCCTGTCATCTCCTCTGAGCTGTCAGCTTTGATTACTCCTTTCCCAGTGCTGTGCCTCTTCTTATACTAAAGGAATAATAAATACCTCCTTCCCTCTTTCTGAATCTAGGGCTCCAGCACTTTTTATTTCCTGCTTCACACAAAACTTTTCAGAAAAAGTGCCAAGGCGGTAACAGCAGCCTCAGTAAATCTCTAGGGAAGGAGATTGAGACTATTTCTAGGCAGTGACCCAGAAACTGGCTCCTTTGTCCAACATTTGGAGAGGCCCAATGTGGCAGGCCTTCCCCTGTCCCTGCTCGGGGCCGCTGTGCTGGGCCATTTGCAATCAGTTTTCGCACCCAGGGGTCCACCAGGACTGCTCTTTGTGACCCCCCCTTAGAAGCCTCTTTTCAACTCTCATCTCGATGAACTCTTTGGTAACATTTCTTCACCTTTTCCTTGTGTGTACTCCTCACCAGCTGCCTATAGGGAGACGTCGTTTAATCATCACTGACCTCAGCATCCAGAACAGTGCCTGACACGTAACAGGCACTCAATAAATAGCTGTTGAATGATTGGATGAATGAACAGATGGATGGATGAATGAATGAATAAATCCCTTATTTTCTTTAAACTCTTTGGATCCCAATACACCAGTGTCTGAATTCCAGCACAGTGCCTGACACACAGTCATTGCTTTAAAATGTGTGGTGTGCCAGAGGCACCAAGGTTGCAGGTTGGATCCCTGGTCAGGACACATGCAGGAGTCAGCTAATGAATGCATAAAAAAGTAGAACAAGTTGGTGTTTCTCTCTCTTTCTCTTCCTTCCTCTCTCTCTAAAATCAGTAAATAAAAATTTTAAAAAGAAAATAAAATGTGTGATGTGTTTGAATTAAATTCTTCTCCTATCTCACTCATCGCTTCTTGCCCTGGTCCCTTGTGGAATTTCATTCTCTCCCTGCTATCTTTTGCCCCTCATTAAATGCTTGCATTCCTCAGGGTTCTGTCCTTGTTCTTCTATTCTTCCCACTCTGCAGAGAGAACGCTCTGTGAGTGATCTCATCCACTCCCACATTTTCAACTCCCATCCCACACTGATGCATGAAGCCGAAGTGGGGGGGGGGGAAGAAAAGTAAAACTGTCAGGTTGGAAGTCCTTAGGCCCCTCAAAACCTGGCAAGTTGAAGCAGTGGCAGAAGAATGGATTAAAATTTGAATTTACATTTTTTGTTTTCACAGATGTAGGAGAATCGGAGAACTATGTATGTTTTATTCTCGATAACTTTTCCTCACCAATGTTTAAAACAATACCCAGGACTTCTTGCCTCAGGGATGCCGGCACTGGCTAGGCTGAAATCAAAAGTAGCCGGAAGCTTGGCACTTACCTTTGAAAACATAAACTCAGCGAGATTATTCTAGATCAGGGTTCCTTGACTTCAGCACTGTTGACATTTGGAGACAGAATTCTCTGTTGTGAGGGGCTGTGCTGTGCATTGTAAGGTGTTTTGTAGCATCCCCTGCATGTGCATGCCGCTAGCAACCCCCCACAAGTTATGACAACCAAATGTTGTCTCCAGCCATTGGCCAATGTTGCCTGGGGGGCAAACTCACTTCTGATTGAGAATCACTGTTCTATATTATGCAAAAAAGGAGGAGGGGGGAGGGGAGCGAGGGGGGGGAGGAGTAGGAGGAGGAGAAGCCCTGTGGAAATTGCCAAACTTGGGGGTTGGATAGCTTTCCCTAGACTGGGAGGGAGGGATGTTTCAAGCTTCCAGGAGTCATAGGGAACCCTTGCCTTCTTTCTGTTGTGCAATAACCCCCAGAATCCTCCTGGCATAGCATCACCCCCAGCACTTCCAAGGTGACATCAGTATGCCTTCTGAAGGAAGCCTTAAGAGTCCCCAAAGACATTTGGGATGTTGCCTCCTCAGTCTCACTCTGTCCCAGATGATTGCTTACTTGCTTCCCCATGGTTCCCTGCCTGGGTTCATGACCCAGTGAGCCTTTCCTCATTCTATGCCCAGAGCTGCTCTTGGCTGCCCCCTTGCTGTCAGGAGGCCCTAATGCAGCCAGATACTCTCAGATCAAATACTGCATGTGAGAAGTTAGGTAATTAGAAACTTTTGACAAATTGCCTAAAGTATGCCCTGAATCCCCTAATTGTCTTTAGTGCTCCTAGACTGAATCTTCTGGAAAAGACTGACATCTTTGCTGGCACTCTGCTCCCTCCTTGTCAGAAGTTGTACTTTACTGAGTATAAGAGAATGAACTCTGCTCAGTGAGTGGTATTTCAACTCTACCTCCTCAAGATGATGCAGTACTTGACAGAATCTTCTGCTCCACTGAGTCCTAATGAGCAGGTGACATTGTTAAAATACCTCAGTACTTCTCACCTCCATCACTCACATGTTTTATCCTGATCCCACCCATTGGTAGGCACTGAGGACCTGCCTGGCTGGGTACCAGGAGCCCCACCCAGCTCTTCCACCAGAGGATAGAGGATGCAACTAGCTGTGCCACTCTGAACGAGTCCTGTACCAGGCACCCAGGGGCCCCCTGAGCCACACTCTACCCCCAGATCCCTGGAAGTGGAGTCCTGTCTTGATTCTCTGCCTAGTGGACTCTTTCCATCTTCACAGTTTCTTCCTTGCTTACATAGATCACCCTGAACCCTGTTCTTCAAATATCTTCATGTTCGGAAGGACCATGTACCAAGGACCTTGCTAGCCATGAGCTGAACTCCAAATCAGAGCCCCTGGAAGTCTTTGTTGGTCACATCAAACCTGCTCTCCCTCTGGCCCATGGGTTATGACTGCTGCAGGGCAAGTCCACAGGGGAGTTAATTTTCCCAGCCTTAGACAAGGGTTTGTTCAGGTTTCCTTCCCTGTCCCTACATGCTCCAAACCCCAGCCCCTAGCACAAAGGTTCTACATGCCCAGGATGGACGCTACACAGATGAACTGATCAGTAATGTCATCCCATGGGTTTGGAATTAGTTCACTGTCTATGCTGACTAATGGGCTAATGTAAACCTGGAGAGCAGTTTAAAGGCTACTCTCAGTGTTGTTCCTAAAGTCCTAAATGAGCACACACTTTTTGGGAGCAGCCTGTGTACTCGATGCTACGTACAGCACTTTCGCAGATTCCATTTGTCTATGACATGGATAAAGGCATCCAGGCTAACTGGGCAGGAGGCTGTGTACGCCAAAGGAGCTCACTGTTTGGAGCAATCAGACAAGATGCACTGGGGACCCATTTGGGGCCTGGACTTCCAGCCACACAGTGAAGAGAGCTGACCTTCCACAGTCACATAGACTAAGTTAAAATGTGACATAAAGATTACAAAAATATAGTAAAGCTTAAAAGAACTGGAATTCCCAGGAGTCAGGTAAAACAAGAGACCTCAAAGCCTAAGCAGGAAGAAGAAACAGATCCTACAGTGGTCCACAAGGGTCCTAGACCTAATGACTCAGGGACTGGGATATGGATATTCATAGAGCAGCAGTGTGGCCTCCAGTCTGTGTAGGTCAAGAGGTCAAAAAAAACTTTTTGCCATCAGTCCAGGGAAACATCAGGCAAATAGCTGGGGCCATGGATGAAAATAAATTTTAAGTCACCTGCAAAAATTCACAGTCCCAGGTGACTTTCATGTGAGGTCTGGATTTATATTTCCTAGGTGGTGCTGGATCCCCATGCTTCCTTTCCCTCTCTCTCTCTCTCTCTCTCTCTCTCTCTCTCTCTCACACACACACACACACACACACACACACACAGATGATCTGAACCATTAAGAACATTCCACAACCCAGGGAACAACCTGAATGCCTGAATATCCATCAACAACAGGATCACTAATAAATTATAGTGTCTTCATACAATGATAAAGTATTATGCAGCATTTGAAATGAATGATATATAACTGTATGTATCAACATAAATAATTTTTAAAACATAATTTTTAGTAAAAAGAAACAAACTGCCTGACCAGGCGGTGGCAGAGTGGATAGAGTGTCAGACTGGGATGTGGAAGACCCAGGCTCGAGACCCCGAGCTCGCCAGCTTGAGCGCTGGCACATCTGGCTTGAGCAAAAGCTCACCAGCTTGGACCCAGGTCGCTGGCTCCAGCAAGGGGTTGCTCTGTCTGCTGAAGGTCCGCAGTCAAGGCACATGTGAGAAAGCAATCAATGAACAAGTAAGGTGTCGCAAAGGCAACAAAAAACTAGTGATTGATGCTTCTCACCTCTCTCCTTTCCTGTCTGTCTGTCCCTATCTATCCCTCTCTCTGACTCTCTCTGTCCCTGTACAAAAAAAAAAAAAGAAAAGAAAAGAAAAGAAAAAGAAACAAACTGCAGGTTTATCCTTGTTTATTTTTTATACGAATTTGATAAATACCTTTCCATTTCCCAGTTTCCCCCTTCCCCTCTGCAAATAGCCTTTTTTAAAATTAGGATCACATTAAACTTAAATATTAACTTAGAAAAAACTAATTTAGGAGAAATAAAATAGTTATAAGGTCGAGTTTTCCCATCCAAGAATATAGACAGACTTAATATTAGTCTAAGATTCTTTCAGTCTCCACCAGAGAACGGTAAAGGGGGATTTTGTTTGTTTTCATATATGCCTTGGACATTTCTTGTCAAATTTATTACTGAGTACTTTATCTTTTTGTTACCATTGTAACAAAGCTCATTTCTATTATATGTCCTCTAACTGTTGTTCATATACATGCAAGTTAATAATTTCTGTATATTTATCTTGCATACTGCTATTTTTATTGAATTTTCTCACTGTTGGCAGTAGTGCCAATATATATTATTCCAGGTTTTCCAGATCTACAATGTCATCTGAGAATTGTATTTTATTTTCCCTTTTACAATTTTCATACTTCTAATTTCTTTCTCTTATCTAATTTAATTGCTGCCTTCAGTAAAATATTAAACAACACTGCTAAAAATAGAAAGCCCTTTCTTATTTCTGACTTTAGCATGAAATCTTCCAGCATTTTCCCATTATGAATGATGCTGGTTTTTAAGCTAAGATAGATTTTTTTTCATGTTAAGGAAATGTATCTATTTTCTTTTAATGAGTGCTTTTTGTAAAATCAAGAATTGATCACTCCTTTTCATAAATCATTTCAATATGGTGAATCATTTCAATTGGTTTCCTAATGTTAAACTATCCTTGCATTCCTAGAGTAAATTCCATTGGATATAACTTATTATACTTTTAAGTGCTGCTAATTCTGTTTGCTAATGTTTTATTTAAAATTTTAAAATTGATAGTCATAATTAAAATTAGTTTCCTTGGTGTTCAATCTTTACTAGGATTTGGTACCAATGTACTGCTTAATTCATTTAAACAATTTGGGTGTTTTTTTTTTCTTCTTTTCAATTTTTAGAACAGACTAATTAATATTAGAAAATTGAATTTTTATAAAAAATAAACAGATAAACATTTTCTGTAAAACTATTGGCCTAATGCCTTTTGGGATATAGCTCTTTGACAACTTCCTCCATTTTTCTGTGGATATCAGTATATTTAGAATGTTTTATATCTTTTGTAATCATTTTGGTAAATTACATTTTCTTAGAAAATTTTATAGTCATTCTGGTTTTCAAATTTGTTTACAGAGTTGAACAAATGTTTTTTATTATTAATTTTTTCTCTATGTTAATTCTTCTTTATTATTTTTTATTATGTGTATATTTGCCTTTGAAGTTTTTTCTATATTAAAGCTATAAATTTATCTATATTACCATTGGCTTTTAAAGCTTTGGGGAGGTTATTATTATATAATTATTCTATTTTCTAACTCATTAAATTCTTTTTTTCAGGTTATTGTGTTACTTTTTCCTTCTGTTTCCCTTGCGTTTATTTAGTTATTCTTTTTCTAACTTCCTGGGTTGGATGCTTTGTCTGCGTCTTGTTTATTGAATTTAAGAAGGAGTATTGAAGACTATGCATTTTCCTCTGTTGCTTCTAGTCTGTTTCTACTGCCCCTCTACCCCCACACAGTAGGGGCTTTTTGTTTTCTGATGTTGCTATTTTCCACTTTATTGAATTATGATCTAAAAATAATATATGTCCTAATTTTATTTAAGGGAAGGTTTACTAAGGTTTGATTGGTAGCCTTATAGATGGCCAATTTTTGGAAATGTTCCATCATCACTTAAAGGAAAAGTGTAGCATAGGAGTTCTCTGTCATATATAGAGTATGTCCGTAAAGTCTTGGTGCACTTTTGACTTTGAACCGGTCAAAAGTGCACCATGACTTTACGCACACACAGTATGTAATACCTCAATAATTATAATATTTGATATTTTATTCATATTTACTTTTTATCCATTTAGTCTGTCAAACAGAAAAAAAAAGTGAAGTTTTCTACTAGTAGTGTGTTTCTCTTCCTCTTTGTATTTCTCATAAGTTTTGTTGCTTTGCATGTGGCTTTATTTGGCATAAAGAGAGTTCATAACCATTTTATTTCCATTGCAGTTCAGGATAGCATATATATATATATATATATATATATAATATTATCAGTATACACATAAATGTATATCAGATTACCAGAGTTAGAAGGTTTTGTGCTTTGTCCCATTTAATTACTTTTATCCTGAATTGTACTTAAGCTGCAATTGCAGCACCTGGGCCTTACTACCTGGGTTAGCTTTCTAAGGCTGCAGCAACAAAGTGCTACAAACTGGGCGGCTTAACACAACAGAAATGCATTGTCTCCCAGTTCTGGAGGCCATAAGCCTGAAATCAAGATGTTGGTGGGGCCATGCTCTCTGATGGCTCCAGAAGACTCCTTCCTGCTGCTAATGTTTGCCAGCAGCCCCTGTCACTCCCTGGCTTATAGAAGCATCATTCCAGTCACATGACCATCTTCTCCCTTTGTGTCTCAACATCATCATCATCCCTATGTGCATGTCTGTCTCTGTGTCCAGATTTCCCCTTTTTATAAGGACACCAGTCATATTAGAGTAGTGCCCACCCAAATGACCTTTATTTAGAAAACTTCTGAGATATCCCAGCAATGAATCCTCTCATTGTTAAGATTTCTGTTCAGTTTTTTTGTCTTTTTATTTTTCATTGAGATCCTCTTGGTATTGTTACCAGACAGGGACTGGGCCCCGAGCGAGTCTGCCTCGGGCTGGCTGGTAGAGTGTGCTTCAGGCAGGAAAGATTTCACAACATGAATCCAGGTGATTGTGAGAGTATGTTTATGACCGCCAGGGACAGTGTGATGAAGGAAGGGCTGAGGGTAGAAGGAGATACAGAAGAGAGCCTAGGCTGCTTCGGCTCTCTAGAATTGTTATAGGATAGAAGCGAGCCACACATGCTGCGTGAACTCGCTGAGAAATAAAAGTCACAGTGACGAAAGTGAGCCATCGCAGGATGGCTGGTAGCTCACTGGAAAACGAGATCTTGGAGACAGGTTCAAGAGGTAGGCCCCGGATAAGCTGTCACTGCCCACTGTTCCCCTGATGGCAAGTCTCCTGGGGACCCTTAGAGTAAGAGAGAAAGGTATGGGCGTGCTTTAGAGAGAGATTGCCACTGGGTCTTTTGTCTTTCTTTAGCCAGTGGGAATCCTATGGGAGGCCTTAGGGGAGGGTCTCAACAGAATATTCATTAGTTTTCTAGGTGTGTCATTCAATATGCTGATTCAGCTAAATGTGCATAAAGAGGTGTCAGGGTTATTTACTGGTTAGTTTCATTCTTAAAGAACATCACCAAAGAGGGACCAGCACCAAGGCGGGTCTGTTTCAGGACAGTCTGTAATGTGTAGACTATTTGCTTTTAAGTGTCCTTGGTTAGGGAAGATAAAAACTTGGTGATTCATTAGCTGGCTATAAATTGCTCAAATTGTTTTGCCTTGTTTAATTATTTTGTCTCAAGTTCCCTTATTTCACTTGTCAAGGAATTTCCCTAGCTTCTTACTATCCTGCCTCAGTATCAGCTGGCTTTGGCAGCCCTTTTACATAAATTAAAGTCTGTGGCTTTACCTATCTTCTGGTTTCACTAAAAGTAAAGTTTATAGACTTTCTTGCTTGTTATATTGCAATGCCTTCCTGGAGGAGGAGGGAAAAGGCTGTTCTACATAGCCACGTATTAGAAGTCTTAACCAATTTCTAGACAACAGTAAAAATTCAAATAGTTCTTAAAACATTCTTAAGTCAAATAAAATCTATCTGTTGGTCACTTACATCCCATATTATGTTAGCACAGGACTTCTTCATTAGGGCATAGTAGTCAGGCTCACACCCAGCACCAATGTGGTGGGTTGAATGGTGCCCCCCTCCAAATAGAAGACACATCCACTGGGAAACCATAAATGTGACCTAAGTTGGAAAATAGGTCTCTGCAGCTGTAATTAAGTTAAAGATATAATGAGGAACCTGACCAGTGGTGGCGCAGTGGATAAAGTGTCGACCTGGAACACTGAGGTCGCCAGTTCAAAAACCCTGGTCTTGCCTGGTCAAGGCACCTATGGGAGTTGATGCTTCCTGCTCCCGCCTCCCCTTCTCTCTCTCTCTAAAAATAAATAAATAAAATCTAAAAAAGAAAAAAACAAAAAAGATCTAATGACGAGGTCAGCCTGAATTATCTGGGTTGACCCTAAATCCAGTCACAAGGATCCTTAAATGAAGAGGAGAAGACACACAGAGGAAGAGGCCATGTGAAGACAGAGGAGTAGATAGGAGGGATGCTATTACACACCAAGGAATATTGTCAGTCACCAAACCTGGAAAAGGCAAGGGATGCATTCTCTCCTGGAATCTGTAGGAGGAAACAGCCCTACTAACACCTTGATCTGAGAGTCCTGGGAGAACACATCTCTGTTGTTTTAAACACCCCAGTCTATGGTCATTTGTTACGGCAGCCACAGGAAACTGGTGCGCCCCGTTTGAATCTGCCTCCACCGGTTTCAAGGTACATGACCTTGAGTAAGTCTCTGGGAGGCAGTGGGCGGAACTGACCAGGAAGAAAGCATTAGTGGACTCAAGTCCACTAAAGTCCAGGGTTGTTGTAGGACAGCAGCAGCACCTACATTGTTTTGCGGCCACAGAAGACAGGATCGAGATCAGGAGCAAGGGGGAGAGGGGAGACTCAGGTAAGAAAAGCCTTACCTGCGTCAGAACAATCCAGGCAAGGAAAGGAGCCCAGCTTGAGCGATTGCAGGGGTCCTTCACTGGAGGTATGCAAGGAGAGGTGCGGACCACTGTGGTGTGACTATTAAAAACACCAGGTCAAAGTCAGAAAAACCTCATCCTTCCTGCTCACCGCTGGTGACCTTTGGCAACTTACTTAGAGTTTCTGAGCCTTGGAAACATCGCCTGTAAATTAGGAATAATAAAGCAACAGGAGCTGTTGTGAAGATTACATGAGAATTACAATCATAAGAGCTCTAAGTGCCAGGCATCATACTAAGCACCTCTACTTGTGTTAACTCCTTGAGAAATACTTAGTGTGTAGTGCCTGCCTAGCACCTAAGTGTTCGATAAATAGCGCCTATTATAATTTTGTCATGGTGTTTTTAATATTGTGGTAGAGTTCTTAACCTGGAGGTGATTTTTGGATTAAATATAGAAAATCCACCAATGCCCTGAAGGTGTGTGCACAAGTTGGTGCAAATGTGTGCTTGTCTAGAGCTTAGATCCACTGTTGTTTTCCAAGTCTCACAGGGAGTGGGGACCACAGAAGCAGAGAGTATCTACACAGAGGAAATTGAGTTCTGTGGAAATCCCTTCCAGCCTGGAACCAAATGAGATGGAACAAAGTTAAACGTCTGTCCAGGACAAAATGAGCCCGCTGCTCTGTCTGACGGGAGGACCCCACTGCCTCCCACCAGATTCTTCTCTCCACTCCCTCCCACTTGTTAGCTATAGGCAGACTTTGGTTGGGAAGCAGCAAGGGAAGAAAAAAGAAATTTGCAATTTTGATGCACAAGGGGCAATTCCTACAGACAATTCTCCTCGCCCGCGAACGCCCACCCGCTTCCGCGGCTCCACCTGAAACCCAAGGAGCGTCATTTTACATTCTCATCTCTGAGCTAATAAGTTGGAGAGAAGCTTCATATTTCAAATCAAAAATATTTTCCAACTAGAGGGAAGTGGAAACTTTTCAGGGAAATCTCAGATGCAGTAATACAATTTCCTCCTGTTCCGCTTCTTTTTTCACCTAATACATGATAAATATTCACGATCTCCTCAAGGAGGCGGGACCCGAGAGCTGGGAGGGGGGTCCTCATGGCGGTGGGGTGGAGGCGGCCAGTGGGGCGCATAGAGGCCCCTCTCCATCGAAGTCTGTCCCGATACCAGCCTCAGCTGCTGGCCACCCCGTCCATGCCTGGCAGAGCCCTCACTCCCATAAGTATTGGCCCTGGCAGGGCTTGAAGAGATCATTGAAAATGATTCATTACCTTAATAGCCATTCCCAAACTTCTCAGGTAAAAAGCATGTTCACTGGGGAAATGCCTTGAAGAAGTACTTGAGATAGAAGGTGAGACCCAGCACAGACTTTAGGATGTTCAGTGATGTGACAGCTTTGTCTTTCAAGGGTTACAGGTCAGGGAACAAGGAAAAGGGGACGCGCGAGAGAGAACCCTCATGAAGGGGGATCAGTGGGCTCCAGCCACACAGTAGAAGTTTGAAGACAAAAGAGAAGTGGCCTGTGGCTGGGGACATGGAGAACATCCCTTCTGCCAGGGGATAACATAACTTAACTAGCTTCCCTCTATTGAGCACTGGCCATGTGCCCGGCACTGAGCTAATGCTTTCCTTGTATCGTCACAGGTAATCTTTGCAGCATGACTATGGGGTGGTAGTTAGTATTATTCCCACTTTACAGACACAGAAACCGAAGTGTGCTTTCAGGGAGCTTAAGTCAGTTGCCTGAAATCATGCTGTTAGCACGAGATGTCTCTCTACATCCACTGGAATGGTTCATTTAAAAGAACTCCCCCCCCACACACACATAAGTGTTGGTGAGGATGTAGAGCAACTGGCACTCTTATGCACTGCTGGTGGGAGTGTAAAATGCACAACCACTTTGGAAAACTGGCAGCTTCTAAATCAAGTTCAACATACCCTTATCTATGAGCCACAGATCTACTCCTAGGTTTGTACGCTAGAGAAATAAGTACACATGTCCACAAAAAGTGTATGAGAATGTTCATAGCAGCGTTATTTATAAGAGCCTCAAACTAGAAAACTCCAAATGCTGTCCCCAGGTGAATGCATAACCAACTTGGGTATATACTACAAGGGAAAACTGCTCAGCAATGAAAAAGGGACAAAATACTAATATGCTCATTGGGAATGGGTCCCGAAACCAATATGCTGAGTCAAAGAAGCCAGACACAGAGTGCACAGTGTGCGGTGACAATGACAGAAAGCAGATGAATGTCTGCCCAGGACTGGGGTGGACAGAAATTGATGACAAAGGGACACATGGGTGATGGAAATGTTCTATATCTTAATTGAGGCAGTAGTTGCACTGGGTGTAGACATATGTCAAAGCCCAGCAAAGGAACACTTAAAATGGGTACATTTTATTGCATGTAAATGCTCTCTCAGTAAGGTAGTTTTAAATACAATCCAAAGCGTGCTTATCACATCTATATGACCCTCCCTTCCCTTGCCCTCCCCCTCTTCTTCCACCACTCTCCCCCTTGCTCTTTATTCTGACCACGCTGGCCTCCCAGCTAATCTTCATATCGTCCAAGCACACTGCCATCTCTAGGGCTTTGCCCTTGCTGTCCCCACTGCCTGCACTTCTCTCCCTGCAGATGGCCACATGACTCACTCCTTCACCTCCTTCAGACCTCTGTTCAAAAGTTACCTACCAGAGTGGCCTTCCCTGACCCCAGCCTTCACATAAAATAACACCCACCTCATAATTCCCTAGCCTTTTTACCCTCTTTCTTTTCCAGAACACATATCATGTCTTGGCACTTAATACTTGTATTGGTTTGCTGGCTGCCTTCTCCCTCCTCCACACACAGACACACATTAGAGTAAACCCCAGGAGCAGTGAGATTTGGTCTAGATTGACAGTACATTGAGGTCTAGAACAGAGCCCGGCGAGTAGTAGACAACCATTTCTTATTGCAAGAGTGAATTAGACCTTTCATACAGGTATTCCTTCCCCTCTCCCTACTATCCTTCCCCTAAAAAGGGGGGAAAATCCTTTAATATCAAATAAGATCTTTCTCAGAGATGTAGCTACTCTACCACAAAGGTCTTTTATTCCAAAAATGAATAATAATAATAATAATAATAATAATAGACTATTTACTTCTCTGTTTGAGTATTTCACCAACACTCCGTATTATCCCTAAGAACAATGAATGGATGTGTCCTGTATTTGTATAACTAAAAAAACCTCCAAAACAAAGAACCGCTTTTCCAAGGTGACTTCTGTCTTTAACACCAGTGACTGGTAGGAACTTAAATCCACTTGCAACTTTTAGAACCTAGATAATATTTTTGTTCTGCCTCACTAATCACCCTTCTACGTGTATATTTAATTATTTACATAACCGGGGTTATACAGCATGACAACATACAGTTCAGTATCCTGTTTTTCTCTTTTAACATTATAGAGTATTTTCCACGACATTAAAAATTCTTGGAAAATATAATTATTAATGGCTATAGAATGTTATAGTATATAGATGTACCATAATTTATTTAACCATTCTCTTATTATAGAATATTTAAGTCATCTCCTTTTTTAAAAAAAATTTTTTTTTTCAATTATAAATAATGAATGTCGTGGTGTATAAATTTTTGCTTGAATTTCTGAGTATTTCCTAGAGGCGAAATCTTAGCCCCAAAGCATGTGGGTTTTTTTTTTTTAAGTTTTTAATACATAGTCCCAACTTGTGTTTTAAGTTTTCAGTACCTAGTCCCAACTTCTTCCCGAGAAGAGAGGTGCCAAATTAAATTACCCACCACAGAATGTGGAAGTGCTGGGTCGCTTTGTCCTGGCTGGCACTGGGCATCACCATTCCTTATATTGGCTGATATGGTAGATAAAATGCTATTTTGTGTTCATTTCTATTTCTCCGATTACTGGTGAAATGGAACATCTTTTCACATGTTTATTGACTATTTGTACTTCATCTTCTGTGAATTGTTTACACCGTTTCCCCATTTTGTATTGAAGTGTTAGCGTTATTATAATGAATTGGCAGAGCTCTTGGCCTATAATAAGGATATTAACTCATGTAGTTATCCTTGTTGAAAATCTTTGTTTTTCAGTTTGTATGCTTTTAATTGTGTTTACACTGCTTCTTGGAATATATAAATCTTTAACTCTCTCTACTGTTGTGGATGTTACTGTTTTGTTTAAGAAATCTTTTTCCATCCCAGGATGGCGCGTCGCATAAATTATCTCCTACAGCCCCACTTCATTCTTTCTTTAATTATGTAATAAGCTAAACATATATAAGAGAAAAGTAAATAAATATATTGATTCTGGGATTTGCTTCAAGATGATCTGAGGATAAGAGTGGGACAAGAAAAGGTCATAGGTCCAATGACAGTAGCCATGAGCAGATGATCATTGTAGTCAGAGATTCCATTTTTTAAGGTGATATGATCTGGTTGATCTTAAGGGCCCAAAGGACAACCATTCCATGACCCCGCTCCTACTACAGGCACTGCCCCAGGAGCCTCCCATTATCCCCATTGAACCCTACAACCACCCTTGGAGGAAGGTATCATTAGCCTCATTTTATAGATGAGGACGTTGAAATTCAAATGGTTAATTACTCAAGGTCACAGACAAGGAAGTGCAGAACCAAGATTTGAACTCAGATCATCCTGAGCCAAGTTTTATGTTTCTATGTTTCCTCTGCGAGTACTGTCTCCTTAGAAGCGGAAAATCAAATGGAAGAGAAAATGGGTGTCTCTCCCAGAGCATGGCCCATACTCAGGCTCTCTCAGGTACACTTCCAGGAGAGGGGCTCAGATTAGAAATTAATCTGATTTTTTAAAATAAACAAAAGTAATACTTCTTGTTCAGCTGACTTTATAAAACAAGATTCAGGCCTGCTCTTCATTCATTTCCCTGGTCGTTCCTACAGCAATCAGTTTTGAGCACCCACAGCATGCCAGGTGTGTCACCTCCCTCATCACTTCCCTGCCCTGCCCTGCCCCACCCACCACCACCTCCTCTCCACCCCACTTCTTCCCTAGAGAGACCCCAGAAGGCGAGGCATTCACACCCAAGCTTGGAAAAACTTTGGGGCCCAGGCAGTGGTGAGGCTGCAGAGGTCAGATGCTGAGAAGAGGGGAAGGGAAAAAGTCCCCTAGACATCTTCACAAAAGGTGAGGCCCCTGGGCCAGGCTGGCCTCTCCTGGGCAGGACCCCCTGATTACTCCACAGATGAACTGTGGAGTTCTCTGACAATACCAGGGAGAGGGCAGGTTTTACAACGACAACAGGACTATGTCTCCGGGTACAATGGCAAGGGTGGGAGATTGAGAGAATAAACAGGAGATGAGAATAGAGGGAGAGAGAGAATCCTGAAATCAACAGAAACAAAGACAGTAAAATGTGCACAGAACCGAGAGAGATGGAGAGACAGATACAGAAGCAGTCACAGAAACAGCATCTCAGACAAACAAAGATGAGGAGTAAAGAGATGAGAACAGAGAAAGACAACCCTACAGACAGGAGGAAATGCTCGTGGACCCAGTGACCAGCTCCAGAAGCAGAAAGGGGCACCCAAGACCCAGAAAGCCGGAAAGACAAGCTGACAGGCACGAGCACGAAAGACCCGTGCTTCCTTATTGCTCTCTCCCCTGATTCAAAGAAAAGAAAAGATTCGATTTGAGGTCACTTGCCATAAATGCTAAACACAGAAATAAAAATTCAAAGCCAAACTATTCTGGAAGAAGGAAGAGATAATGATACCAACGACCTAGGTGTGAACTGTTACTTGAGTGGTCTGCAATGACAACTCAGTTTTCATGCCCTGTGTACAGTGTACCACCGCTTCTGGACTCTGAGCTGGCCCTGCGACCTGTTTTAACCAGTAGAAGATGGCAGAAAGGACACTGCCAATTCCATACGTAGGCCTCAACAAGTCCTGAAAGTGTGTGTGTGTGTGCGTGTGTGTGTGTGTGTGTGTGTGCATGCGCGCACTTTGTGGGAAACCAGCCACTAAGTAAGAAGTCCTAGCGTACTGAGACCGCCTTGCTGCTGTCAGGATGCCGAGCACCACCGGGACAGGCCACATGGGGAGCAGAGGCATTCACGCCACAGAAAGAGCGAAGACCCCATACGATGCGACCCCAATCCAGCCGCACCAGCCAGCCCTCAGCTGAAGCCGCTGGAACAGAGACGAGCCCACCCCACCAGGCCCTGCCCACAGTGCAGAATCATGAGCAAATAATAAAATGGTTTTGTTTTAAGTCATTACATTTTTAGTAGTTCCTTATGCAGCAAGAAACAGCTGAACTACAGGCTTAATACAGTAACAGTAAGTAAATCCAATGGATTTTATCATTTTCTTTGGCTCATGGATGATGTAGGAGACTTGGAGAATCACAAATGCTACTCGGTTTCTTAATGGTAAAATCAGCAGAAGTCCACCAAGGGCCAACCCCAAAGAATACCGTCACGCGCATGCGCGTGCACTCACTTGAAGGATGGTGACGGACCGCCATACTGCTGCTGAGCTCTGAGAGACAGCAGAGCTATGTGTTTTATTAGCACTTACCTCGTGCCCGTCTATCCCATTCTATAAATGGGAAGACTGACTCTCAGGAATGTGAATGACTGCCCAAAGGTCTCACAGACAGGACTTGTCAGGATCAGGATTTGAGCCCAAAGCCCACATTTGGGCTGTTAGCATTCAAATCAAACAGAATAAACAAATCCCTGCCCAGGCGCTCTGAATTCAAGGCCACCTTCTGCATCCTAAAGACTCAGAAGCCTAAATGCTCACCAGCCCTTCTTGTCTGGGGGACAGGGGAAAGAGCAGATGGTGCTCTCTCATCCTCCCAGGGTGGGCTGGCTCTTTGTTGGGGTCTTTTATCCACACACCAGAGCCCGGGGCAGATGAACGCCCAGGCAAAGCTGGACCCACGGGACCCCCTCCCCGTGCATACGCCTGCAGGCTCCATTGCAAGGCCCACAAGCAATCGCTTGACTCTGAAATTGGTTCCAGGAATACTTGTGCTACCATTATTACACTGCTTTCCCTGACACCCCTCCCCCAGTAGCTTTTTTTTTTACACTAAACTTTCTCTGAATTCACCTGATTTTTCCCATCTCCTTTACATTCTTTATGGCAATGGAGAAATAATCACCGCTTCTCCGGCAGGGTGATGGGAGTGTGCGATATTAACTGTAAATCAGGCAGAAATTGGTGGAAGGGGAAGGGTTTGATGAGGTGCAGAGACATTATATCATTTTAAAGCACTTTTCTGGTCTCCAGTAATCCCCATGTAAATGAAAAGGAGGCGACGTGCCTTTCTCTCCGAGGCTGCCTGCAGGAATGCAGAGAAAATGTTCCTGGAAGACGGACACAGGGCAGAGGAAGGTTGGCTGGGGCATGGCAGGGAGGCAGGAATGCTCGGCACTGTACCCCCAAACCCCTCGGAACCAGGGCTGGGCACACACCTCCGACGTGAATAATCCTGGCAGTGCTGGGACTTCTTGGAAGAAGAAGACTCAGCTACAGAGACGGGAGGACCCGCTATGCAGCAACAGGCGGCAGACCTATGTCACACCATCCACATCCTGTAGCCCAGGGCTTCAACCAGGGGTGGTACTGCCCCCAAGGGGGGATCTGGAATGTAGGAAGACTTTGGGGATGTTGTTAGTTGTCACAATGACTGGGAGGCATTACAGAACTTGGTAGAAGTCAATGACATTAAACATCTTATAATATATGGAACACTCCCATATAACAAATATCTGTTGCTCCTAAAATGCCACACACACACCCCTGTGCTGTCTGCATACAAAGAACATTGTTTTCCTGAAATATGACTATATATCAAGACCAATCATTGCAGGGGCCAACCACAAGAGAAAGTTTCATGACCTCTTAGGCTCTTTTGCATTTTCTTTTTAAATTTATTCATTCATTTTAGAGAAAGGAAGGAGGGGAGAGAGACAGACAGACAGACAGAAACATGAATCTGTTTCTGTATGTGTCCTGATCAGGGATCAAACTGGCAACCTCTATCTATCAAGATGATGATGCTCTAACCAACTGAGCTATCCGGCCAGGGCTGGTTCATTTAAATGTAAGTCAATTAGACTAGGCTTATTGACTGTTGGTTTAACCGAATTCAACTACCTGTATTTCATTCCATCTAATATGTCACAGATCGTAAAGGACATCATTGTTTTATATATTTCTAAGAAAGGAAAATATGCTATGAGCCATTGCTTTCTCATTATTTAGATTTTTACTTTAATACTTTTTAAATTGTTATTAGAAATCAAGGAACTTTATGAGTGCAAAGAACATTTTAAGTATAATGAACTGCTTCCGGTATTTCTAATGTTCCTATTCTGGGTTTAACTCTTCTGGATCATGTTTCAACTCAGAGCCATCAATGTTCACGTTTTCCCTGTCTCATCCTTGGGGATATCAAGAGTGTAGATCATGCTAAATTTCTTCAAAGAGCGCTCTACCAGAACCTCCAGAATTTTCTTCTGGGCTGTTGATACCCATAGTGCTTTGGGGATGATGGCTCTTTCTTAATCTCCCCAGGAGTTGTTGACAAAAGATTTTCAGACAATAAACAAGACTTATTTCCTTCCCTGGAAGAATATTTTGTTGACTGACCTGTCGAGGGGCTAGTTGTTGGTGTCTGGTTCGGTCTCCCAGCTTCACCAGGAAGACTACACCTGCTGAGTGATGGAGGTTACATCGCCACCACTGCCGGAAACACAGCAGTTGTCAGATGATATAATGTGTCCCCACAATGGAGATGCTGGAATGGGAAGAAGTGGGTATCTTAGAATCTATGGAATATAATATTAGAAAATTCCTTGGCCTATATGGATACATGCCTAGAGCTAGCATGCATAGACCAGCCCTGGGAAATTGCTGCAGAAACCATGTCTGCAGACACAACCCCCCGCCCCGCCCCCGCCCAGGAGGCCTGTCCCAGGGTGATACACTGTGTCCTATGACTGGCAAATTTAGAAGGGGAAAAAAAAGACAGCCCATTAAATTCAAATTTTAGATCAAAAACAAATAATTTATTTTTGTATAAGTCCCAACTATTTCATGGAACATTTTTATACTAAAATGAAATTGTTGATCTGAGAGACAAATATAACTAGGCATCTTGTTCCTATCTGGCAACCCTACGTGGAACCTAATGCAAAGCTAATATATGTGATGTGGCCAGGATGCCGGCTCAGGCTTGGCCCCTGCAGGACGCTGGCTGCCCCACAGGTTCCCCCCTCATGCATGTGAGCTCAGGGCATGGGTGAAGCAGGGATGAGTGCTGGTCTCAGCCCTCCTGGCTCATTGAGAACCAGCCCAGAATAAGCTCCAGTTTGGCACATAAAGCACTTGCACTGCACTTAGTCACTGATGAGGTTGGGAGAACAGGTAGGAGCTGGGCCAGGCCTGGGGCCTGGGGGTAGGGGGCGGTCACAGCCCAGTGCAAAGACAGATCTTTACAGCCTGGGGTCAGGCTCCAACAAAGGCACTGAAGCAATGCTGCCCAAGGGGCTCAGGGAGGTTCCTCTGACCAGGATATATTTTGGAAAAGCAGAGAAGTGGAAAACGTTTTCCAATCCAACGGAATGATTTGTGCAAAGCTGCATAAATTGAAGGAACCGAACAAGCTTTAGGAAAAGAGGGAAGTCTGGTGGCCTGAACCAGGAGGCGCATTGGGAAGAAACGTGTAGGGAACTCAGTTAGACTCTTTGACTTCATACCTCTGGGACTTCAGACAGTTAGGGACCACTCTGAGCTTCAGTTTCCTGAACATCAAACAGTTAAGTCCTCAGCCTTGGAACCCCTAGTGCACCAAGCAGTACAGTGACAAAACCACTTCTGATGAGATTAACAAAGGATCTCTCACATGAGACACACAATCAGCTCTGTCTCTTCTTCTTCTTCTCTTCCAAGTAAGGGGAAGGGAGATAGAGAAACAGACTCCCACATGCACTCTAACTGGTCTCCACCCGGCAACCCTCATCTAGAGCCAACGCTCTGCCCATTTGGGGCCATGCTTGTAACTGAGCTATTTTTAGCACCTGATATGGAGGGTTCATGAGCCATCCTCAGTACTCAATTGTGCACAAACCAATTGAGCCATGGCTGTGAGAAGAAAAAAGAGAGAGAAAAAGAGAGAAAGAAGGGAGAGGGGGAGGAATGGAGAAGCAGATCGTGTCTTCTCCTGCATGCCCTGACCAGGATTGAACCTGGGACATCCACATGCTGGGCCGACACTCTACCACTGAGCCAACTTGCCAGGGCCAGCTCTGTCTTAGTAATAATCGCAACAATAGTTCTACCACTGATGGAGTATTCACTATATGCTAACCAGTGATGGGCAATCTTTTGAGCTTAATGTATCAAAATTCTCCAAAAAACCGAGCATAACTCAGGTGGTGTGTCACTTCGAGAAAAACGGCCTAACCGGAAGTCCCAGAACTAGACGCTCTGTGCCAGTTTCGGCCTACGGACCTGGCACAGAGTGTCTACACTACAGCAAATGTTTTATCATCAGCTACTACACCTGGCCGTGCAGGAGCCGAGGATGAAACGTCCTTCTCGGCATGCGGCCCCATACTTTTCTGGTATGCGGCCGCATGCAGCCGCTTGTCATTGAAAATGGCTACACGTGTTAGTGCTGACACGCGTGTCATAGGTTTGCCATCATGGTGCTAAGCACTTGCCTATTATTAAAAATAATGGTAACAGAAACTACTCTATAAATGACACATACCATGTCATCATGGCCTTAGGTGTCAGGCATAGTAATACTCATTACTTGCATTATCTCATTTGGTCTTCACTACATCCCTCTGAGGCTGATTTTTATTATCCTCATGTCATAGAGAATGAAATTGATACTCAACACAATGACCAGACTTACCCAAACTCACATAAACATTGGTGGCCAAGCTGGGACCGGAACCCAGACTGCTGACATTAGGTCCAGTGCCATCCATTCCTGAGTAACTGAAACTCCCGGAAAGCCTCAGAGGTTCCCTTGAGAAGGTAGGCCTCCCTGGGAGAAGGCAGAAGTCTGGTCTGTCCAAGCACAAAGAAAGGCTAGAATCAAAATTCCACGTGCATCCTAATTTCTCTGTGTATTTTAAATGACAAATGAGGCTGCAATTAGAAAGCCCCAAACCAAAATTCAAGCCATATGCACACAGGCCGTGGTCAACATCCATAACAGGGGACTGCTCAGCTCAGGAAGCACAGTCTCAGTGGGAGGGTCCCTGAACTGGGGGTCCCCAGGGTATGCAGCCTAAGAAACTAGAGGCAGGCGCCTGATTTTCCTGCCAAGGGCCTGCAATTACAGCAATTCTCTCAGCGCAGCAGACTCCTGGGAAAGAGTCGTCTGTCATTCGTTTAAACTGATTACGAATCACTTTCTCTGTTACAGAGTCATTCCTGAAGCTCAGCGGTGAGTAGACTTGTTGCCCAGACTTCCAAATCAATGTGGATTTTAACTCTTCCAGAATCATCCCATTTGCCCTTGGTTGTCTTTGGGGGGGGGGGTTGTTTCTGCCCCCTTTCCCTCTCATCAGGTGAGTTCATACCATATTACCTGGGGAACAGTAATTAATGTCTACTTCGTTCAGGCCTCAGCTTGGGGAGATTTGAAAAATACAGTTCAGGAACTTCTCCCTAATCTCATTCAGGGTGGTGGGGTCCCTTGGGAGCATGGACTGGCTTGGGTAGTTCCAGAAGGCAGCCCATGGGGTGCCCACAATTGGCCACCTATGAGACATGCATCCTGCTGGCCCTGACGTTGACGGTGCGATGGCTTCTCTATCGCACCCAGCTCCTGGAGACCTGCAAGGTGCCAACCACTCTTTCCTGGCAGTTTCTCAACTTTGTTGGCATATTAGTCAGTTCTTTGTCACATTATGACCTCGAAATCTCCATGGTTTATGACAACACACATTTATTTTCAAATTTACGGGTGTAGAGATTGACCCAATGATTTGGCATGGGCACAGATTTGGCTAATGTAAAGTGAGTTCCATGGACCAGGCTGGACCCTGCTCTGAGCCACGTTCAGGTCTCCATGTCTCACTCGGGGGCCTAGGATGCTGGGGCACTGGTCGCCAGGAGCATGCCTCTTCCACAGCAGATCACAGGGTCACAAGGGAGCTGAGGAGAAACACGGGTAGATCCTGGGATCTCAGCTCTAAACTGGCACAGGGTCACTCCTACCCGCATTTCAAAGGCCAAAGCAAGGCATCTGACCCCATTCATCACCAAGGAGGGGTGGGGGATACATATGCCACCCACTGTGGCTGTGGACTGGCAAAGTCACATGGTACAGGGTATGGCTGTGTAGTTCTGACCTGGGGAGGGAATAAAGAATTCGAACAACAAAGACGGTGTAATTTGAGCTCCCATTCCTAATCCTTGTCCTAATGTCTGCAGCAGGATAACCGACACACCTGAGATGACCAGAGGCTGTCAATGTGGACACACATGCAGAGCTGGCGTGGGAACAGGGTGTGGGGCTGCAGTTTCTTCCGGAGAGTGCGTGACCCCACTGTGACCTCCCTGGAATCACTGAAACCACAGAACAACTTGAGCATCTGGAGTCACAGGATCAATATTTGCTCCCCAAATACCTCGACTTGTCCTGGGGAACCTAGTCTTCCCGGTGGGGGCAGGCTCAGACCCTCATCCTCCAGAGCCAGAGCCTCAAAAAGGCCTCTTAGGGTTCAGGGTCCCAAGGTGCGCCCAGCCCACTTCACTGCACGGATCTGTCAGACACCCAGGGTCTCAGTGCAGACACTATCCATACCAGGCCAAGAAGGGTACGTGCAGGGCCTCTCATCAGACCTCCATGGTGTGCAGATAGGGAAATTGAGGTCCGAAACAGAGAATCAGTGACAGGGCCCCCTGTCTTCTACTTCAGTGCTTTTTCAACACCTCAGGAAACCCCATGACCCCAAAGCTCTAAGCCCTTCATCTCTCATGTTATCCCCCACTGACCTTCCGCCCTGATTTGGGCTCTTCAAGAATCTTGGCAAAAGCTGCTGGGCCAACCCATCTGTTTCTACTTAAGAGGAATGGCATTTTCTCAGGGAAGACAAGTCGGTCACAGAACCAGGGACAGGCTCTTGGCCAAGAAAGCCAGGACCTGTGCAAAGCTGGGTCAGGCTGATGGAGAGGCCGCTGGGTTTCAGCCTCCAATTAGCACCCTCTGTTCTCTGAGCTGTTGACTGAGACGGCTGCTGAGCAGCTGGAAGGGAGCAGGCTGGCCGGTCAGCTGGTGAATGAGCACTAATTGGGTGTCAAGCACGCCAGGGCCCACTGCCTCCCTCACCTCCCTCCGAACTCCCAGAGACCACTGCAGAGAGCCAAGGGGCGGAAGGCAGCTAATTGGTCCGGCCTGCCCGGCACTCCCTTTCTCCACATTCTGATGCCCTGTCACTCACTTCCTTTGTCTTCCATTTCAAGGGCTTTGAGAAAATTGCCCCTATCGGCTGAGAAGTTTCCTGTAAACCTCAGGGTGGGAGGGGAGCTTATTTTAAAAGAGGCTCTAAGCAGGGACATTTGGCCCCAGTTGTCCTGGCTGTGCAGAACTGTGGGGACAGCCCTCCTACACACTCCTTCACACTCCTGCTTGTCCATATTTTTAGACAAGAGTTCCCAAGTCACCCGAAAGCTAATGAAATGCTTTTAGTTGCCTTTTGCCTGGCAGCAACACTGTTCACTTGGGAGGAAGAAGAAAAACTATTAATAATACTTTATTTCTCCCACACTTTAACTGGGGGAACCGCACATACTGTGGAGGAGCAGGCGTGGATCTGCAGTGTGGGGCACAGCATACAGCTGTCGGTGATCTTTCTCTTAAGAACAATTGACACAGAATGTTGAACTTAGAAGTAAGGCTGGAATGTCTGTAACAGGTGTGGCTGAGATGATATTGTAAGATAGGAATCTAGCCAATCTGTTTTTGTTCCCCCATTTTCCCCCAGATCCCTCCCACCCCCAAGCAAGTCATTGGCTCCATGGTCATTGCCTCAGGAGAGAGGTACGGTAGGGCAAAACCCAGAAAATGCCTGCAAATCTGTCGGCTTTTGTGTTCCACAGGGGAAGGAGACTTCTCGTGCCTGGAGAAAAGCCCAGAAGCAGGGGGAGAGCTGGCTTCACTCTCCATCCCCTCCTCAGAAGACCAGATAGAAATCCTGCCCCTTTTCCATCCCCAAATCACCATCCCCTAGCAGGGAGGAGACAGAAGGGAAAAGAGAGAATCTATTCTCACCAGCCCCTCTGAGAGGGTCACCCAGGCAGATAGAACTGTAAACAACTCATAAATCATTCCCTTCCGCAAGCATAAGCCAGAAGCAACAGAAAGGCACAAGGCCATACAGGAAGCCATAGAAGAGGGTGCTGTAGGGACAAAGGACAAGGGGCAAATGGCCTATCCCCTCACTGTCCCTCCTAATGCTTTGGCTCTGCCTAGTAGCCCAGAATTGCAACTCTTCCCTATGTGTCGGGATCTCTAAGGACAACTGAGTCTGATTTTCACCCTTCGAGCTCTAGGAAATGTGCGTTCAGAGTCAAAATTCAATTAAGTACTAGAAAAAAAATATTTAAGGTAATACATCTTATACACATGAATGGGTAAATATGCTATCTGTGGCCTTAAGCCTTTAAAAAAAAAAAGATTTTTATTTATTTATTTTACAGAAGGGGGTGGGCAAGAAATATCAACACATCATTGCTTCACTTTAGTTGTTCATTGATTGCTTGTCGTATGTGCCTTAACTGGGCAAGTCCAGGGTTTCAAACCAGTGACCTCAGCATTCCAGGTCAATACTTAATCCACGGCACCATCTCAGGCATTTTTATATCACAGTCTCAGAGGCCTTCTTTTACCACCACACCTTCCATTCAGTCTCTATGCTCTTAGCCTGCCCTTTCTCCATAGCATTTATCATTATCTGACATCACATTAAATATCTAAGTGTTCATTTAGTTATTATCCTTATTCATGAGGGCAGGGATGTTGTCTGTTCTGTTCACTGTTGTTCCTCCAATTCCTAGAAGAGGACTTAGCACACAGCAGTCCCAATACACAAGTGCTGAATGAATGAGCACATTGTTTGCTCAATGGTGACACCCACTGGCAAAGGGGATATTGCGGCCTAACTCTATTAAACATTATCAGTGCCAAACCAAAAGAGTAGACAGGCGTCTCCCCAGGTACTGTGAGTGATAAAGGCATTGGAGAAAGTTGTCTGGACCTAAGATACAAACTTAGAGGGAGGCAGAGATTGGGGGTTGAAGAGGGGCAGGAGTAAAACACAAGTCTTGTGGGAAAGAAAGAAAACATGAGGCGGAGGCTTTGACTCTCAGAGCATGACCACCAAGCCTCACGTTTATAAATGTGAGTCACCTTCCTTCAGTTTAATTCTCCTATGATCCTTTTTTTCATTTCAGTTTAGTCCCTCACATTTTTGTTGAATTGAATGAAGCACCAGGTGGGGTGAGAGAAAGTGAGGAAAAGGGACGGTTGCAAGAGATGTAGAAAGTCCACCCTACAGGAGCTTACGCACCCAAGCTAAGGAAATAAAACAGAATGAGTTTTTCTTTACCTCCTCTACCATCTGCAGAAGACTTTCAGGCTTGCAAAGTGCTTCCCCATGTACTTCTTTATTGGACCTCCCTGAGACCTGATCTTGTAAGCAGGACAGTCCTTCACAAGCCCCATGTGATAGATGAGGAAATTTGAGCTCAATGAAAAAAAGTGACTTGCTTTAAGTTCCCACAAAGAATCCCGCCAGGGCCAGGACTCACAGCCAAGTCCAAGTCTTCTCTGATCCTATACCTTCTGATGTTTTAGTTTAGTGGGCTAAGCCACAGAGGAGCAAAACCTCCCCTTGGGGAGATGAGGCATACAGCTAGGAAACAAACATTAGACCACGGTGGACCAGTAGAACCTGCAGGACTCTGGGACCCAGGGGCAGAAGCACTAACCCCAACCCCTGTGAAAGCTTTCACTGTGGTTACTTTCTCCCGAATGCTCTATGGCTAGAACTTTGATAAAGTAGAAACCTTGAGGTTCTCCAGAAGGAGTCAGAAAGTCAGGTGCTCCCATCGGGACATCCACACCCTGGTTTTTGTAAGAAGAAACCTTTGACTGCACCCCAGGGAGTGTTTGCCCCAATTCATTATCAAACTGTTTGCAATTATCAAACTGTGCTCCTTCAAGTTGACCTTTAGCAGGGGCACAACTATATTTAGAGAAAACCAGCCCTTTGTAATTACCCCTACTCAGATTACTTAAAGGTCTGCTGCAGATGTGACAGTTTGATCTGTGGTAAGGACTGTTTCCAGGGTCTCTGGATAATTATTCAAATATTCAAACCAGACAATAATTAGCAAATGTTTTCTTCAAACAAATCCATCCCTGTTGTTCAGCCTCAGAAGGGAGCCCAGAAGACTCACCAGGCCAAAGTAGCCCCCTGGAGACATAATAAGAACAATCCTCTCATGCAACCCTTTACAGTTTACAGAGGACTTGCCTGTTTCCTCCCCCTGGCATCCCTATGTGAGATCCACGTTCCTACTATACAGATGAGAAACTGAGGCTCAGAGAGGTTAAGTGGACTTGCCCAGAGTCACATTGTTGAATTGAGACTTAAACACGGGTCGCTTGACTCCAAATTGCTTGCTCTTTCCTAAAAATAAAATAAATAAAAATACCCTCCTTCAGCAAATATGTATTGAGTGCCCATTTGGAGCCTGGCCTTGAAGTGGGCTGCAGAAAGGATAGACAGACCTTGGCATTGTCCCTAGTGTTTCAAAATTCAGGATATAGCAGTTGGGGGGGTGGTGGTAAACTATTGAAACCCTAGAGGTAGCAGCATCTTTAATAAGTATCCATAAACCTCCCTGTAAGAGCCACATTAAGGGTCAATCTACTTGAAGACATTAAGGATGGTTTTGATGCAAATCAACAGAAGACAATGGACAAAGACTCCAGATTGGGATAACAAGCACAGAAATTGAGTCAACTGATCTATTTAATTAGCACATTCAATGTAACTAAGTAATGAAGCGGGGCATGTCACCTGACCCAGTGTAAAGAGGATTGAGGATATAAATGACATTTCCGCGAGCATGATTCTCTTGGTTTTACAGGATTCCCCCAGAGCCCAGGGCTGTAAGAAACCCATGAACAAGCAGCTTAGCAGGGAGGGTCTTGTAGCCCCACTTTATCTTCACCCAGGGAAGCTCCATTTATATGTTTTACATTTGAGCTCTCATTAAATAAAAGAGTCCCTGGTTCTTAAAAATACATATATTAAAACTATTGGTTTATAGGCTTGATCATAGGTATGGTGGTTAACAATATTTATAAAGTGTCATGAGTATTGACTTCACAATTTCTTACTTAAGGTACAAAAATAAAAATAAAAAGACAGTTGTCAATATCTTTATATATTTATATATTTATTTATTTATTTTCTTAAGTGAGAAGCAGGGAAGCAGAGAAACAGACTCCCACATGTGCCCAAACAGGATCCACCTGGCAAGCCCCTACTGGGGATACGCTGCCCATCTGGAGTCATTGCTCCATTGCTTGGCAACCAAGCTATTTTAGCATCTAAGGCAAGGTCATGGAGCCATCCTCAGCACTTGGGGCCAACTTGCTCAAACCGAGTTATGGCTGCAGTAGGGAAAGAGAAAGATAGAGAGAGAAAGGAGAGGGGGAAGGGTGGAGAAGCAGATGGTCGCTTTTGCTGTCTGCTCTGACTGGAAATTGAACCCAGGACATCCACACGCTGGGCCAATTGAATGCCCTAATAACCATTTTAAGTATAAAAAGAAATACCAAAAGGTACTTTACTATTTCATGCTCTACCAACCGGCCAGGGCAAAGGTAGTTGTCAATATCTTTTGATAATTCATCGCAACTGTTCTAACACGATGACATAATGATTAAAAAGAAGAATGCTAACATTGGTAATTAACATCTGTGCAGAGTTTACTGTAAACTAAGGACTTTTTTCATACATCACATTAATTGGTTTACTCGTCCCCAAAACCCTGTGAGATGGTTATTATGGGTCCTAATATTACCCCTATTTTACAGTTGAAGTAACTGAGGCAGAGAATTCCCAGGAGGTGATTCACATGGGGTCATGCAACACCAACTGCACAAAGGTGGGTCAGGAGAACTGCAGAGAAATAGCAGATGTGAAAGAGACGGAGGAATTCCGGGGGACTTCATGCTTCTTCTCAGCGGGCAGAGAGAGAAGGAGACCAAGTCAGTAGACCCAGTGGTAGGATTCAAATAATTTAACAACCCATTCTCTGCCCTAATAACCATTGTAAGTATAAAAAAAATGACATACCAAAAAGTATATGTCATGCATTTAATACTTAAATTAGAACAATAAAAGAGATACACAAAACTAGATTATGTTATAAGAAAGAGTTTTAAAATATTAATGAAAAAATATTAATACCTGACCAAAAAAACCAATAAAACTGTTATTTAAGATATTTCCATATTGCTCCTTGATTGGTGTTCTCACTTGCAATATTTTTCACCTATGAATGGAATGGACATGACTACAGGTGCTTAGAATACGCTGTGGCACAGATGAACGTTAAAAAAGAGTAAGGAATGTAAATTTGTAATTTCCACACTGGGCAGCTGCCCAGGTGCCCACCTTAGAGAGAACCTTGATTACAAGTGCCATTTTAACAACCAGTTCGCCAAACCCAACAAAAGATTAGGTATTGGTTCTGCCGAACCTGTGCGAACCGGCTAAATCCCATCACTGAGTAGACCCCTCCCACAGCCGACTGTGACCCACTGGTGAGCTTCACAGTGATGGGCTGCTAGGTAGAGACAAAGCAGCTACTGAATCCCAGTATAATTCAGAGGTTCTGTAGTTTGCAAACGATGTGCGTTTGGAGATGAAAGGTCTTTTGAACAACCCATGTTTTGAGACCCTTAGCTCCCAAAGGCACTCAATGGTAGTGGTGTGCCAGTCTTTATTATATCACCAATTGAACCCTCCAATGGGGACAAATTAATACTTATGCAAATGTGAGTTTGAGGTTTGCTCATGCTAGGCTGAAGAGCAAGCAATAGAGAAGGGGGAAAGAAGTGGCCATGTCTTAATAAGCTCTTGGGATAAACTCCACTATAAAGATACTGTGTAACTCATTAGGGGAAGATACTCATCCAACACTTCAGAAGCACTCATTTATCTACAAACAATATTTATTTTTCCATTTATAACATCAAATTTCCATTATTCTATTCATTAATGCAAATCCCCAAAGACCTGCCCTGTCTGCAGGCCCTTCAGTCAGCTGGTGTGTACTCAGCCCCCTCCCCGTGTCAGACCCTCAGCTAAGCTCTGGGGAGGGCGTGGGGAAAGAGAGGTGTGAACTCACAGTCTCGGTCTGCACTGCCTCATCCCCTAGCACTGGCCATGTGTGGCCATTTACTGTCACATTTTCATTGGCTAATTAAAAGTAAATAAAATGAAAATTTCAATTCCTCAATCAAACTAGCCACATTTCAAGTGCATACCATGTGAACGAACACCTTTGTATCCCGTGAACACAGCGCAGACACAGAATCTTGCCACCATCGCCGGAGGTTCATTCCATGGGGACTGTCAGTAAAGCAATGCCTGCATTGGGAGGGAGGCAAGCCCGTTAATGACTAGCTCTTCTGTACAGTAATGATTGCCTGTCTTTCTACATATTTGATAATTGTTTTTTGTTTTTTTTAAAAAAAAATCAATTCATACTGACTCAGCTCAGGTTAGTCTGAGTGAGTGAGGTGGAGTAGTTCTCAGTTACATTTGGATGCCATGAGCTTAGTAGCAGAAGAGATTTTTTTTTCAGGGGGACATAATGTATGGACAAAACCAGATGGCAACATGCAGTGCACCTGCTCATCTGAACACGTATTGTAGGGCATGTACACGCAGACTCACACACACACACTCTCACACACACACACATACTCCTGCAAATATCTGCTTACTTAGGTACACACACATAGGCAATCACACAAAAACAGGCTCACACACACTCCCTGATATGCACACTTACACACTTGTGATTTTATATGCAAACACATCCAATTTTTGCAGATACACACACACACACACACATAGTGCTTTACACAAATGCATCCTGCGTTCCTACTGGGTTGTCACACATGATTGAGTTGACTACAGTTAAGTTCCGTGGCTTTGTGCTATCCTGATATAATACAGAAACAGATGGGCCAATTTTTCTTGCATTTTCCAGATTTAAGATAAATGCTCGGGAGCTCCACAGTAACCCTGTCCTTGGGATCCATCCATTCATTCACCATTCAGCAAACATTGATTGAGGGCCTAGAAATTGACAAAATCACAGAGGAGGGTTGGTAGCTAAACCACAAAAATTCCACCTAATCAGACAGACTCAGCTCTGTAAGGGGGAGGAGGAAGGTGGCATCTTACAGAATACAGGACCTGCATCCAGCCCCTACAATGGGACCAAATATGAAAGCAGTGACCCTCTCACCTCCCCGTCCCCCAGAATCCAGCCACAGAGAGCGCAAGCAGCAGCCGCCTCAGCTCCTGGCTCCTGGTGCTCTAAGGGATGCCTGGGGAGCTCACCCTCTGTCTCCCTTCCTGGGACAGCATGGGACTAAGTGAGGTAAGGGGGATATGCGGGCTGACCATTTCTGCCAGATATGACACTCTGATGAACAAACTCATTTCAAAGCTCCCCATCTGGTGGGCCATGACCTTGAAGGTTTGCACTGCTGGTGAGCTCCCTCCTCCACCCAGTCCTGCTTAGGCTCCCTCTCCTTCCTAGGATAACATCTCATTATCAGCATCCACTTCTGGAGAAAGCCACCCGTAACAAGCAACCTCGCCCCTTAACTGTCCATCATGCGGCGGCCATTGTCTATGATCACGGGGCTGCCCCTGGGCATTTCCGTGCCACCAATATTTGGGGTCCCAGCAGAGGTGGGGAAAGGACCATCCTCCAAAGCAGCTTTGTTTGCCCAGTGTCTCACCAGGTCCTTTGAATTTCTGTCCATTTTTTTCCAGGATTTCTTGCCCGTGTATCTCATGAAAAAAGGGTTCTGTCCATTCCTGGCCTTCTCCCTCCGACCAAAACGCTCAAACCCAGGCCACATGAGGGGTTGGATGGGAAACAATGCACATCCCCCCCTCTAACCTCGTCCCCAGAACACCCCTCTCCTCCCCGGCTCTAAAATAAGAGCTGCCATGCTGATCCATGGTTATGAGTCAGACCCAAGGTGGAGGCAATGGGAGGAGAGGTTGGGGGAGGAGCAGGAGTAGCCCTACTTCACATGTAAAACACCTAGCCCCGAGCTGGGTCCACAGCAAGTGTCCAATAAATGATAGCTATTATCATCATTACTACTATGAACCACGAAGCTATCAGCAGTCGTCAGCCGGCTGACAGCGGGAAGCAGAGCGGGCTGGGCTGCTCCCTGCTCCAGATCACTAACCCAGGCTAAGTGGTGGTAATTATGACTTTGAGGAACACTAGTAACAGTGCCAAATTCCAGAACTGCTAGAGCAGTAAGTCGAGAGGCCTCTGGCTCAGCTCCGGGCTGCCAGGCTGAGCAGAGATTTGCACAGTTGGCCATATGGAGAGGCGGGGACAATACAAGGACATGATGGGGAGACTGTCCCTCCTGGAACCCATTGTGTATCCCTCATGGACACACAGTGAGAAAGGACCCCAGCACCTGCATGCAGAAGGAACTCAGGGGTCCAATCCTGTTGCAGTGACCTTCCCCAAAGGCCCGGGGCGGGGAAGCCCTTGTGTGGCTCATAAAGGGCCTGTGCACGGGCCTTCCTTCATAGGGAGCAGCCGCTCTCTGTGCAGCCTGGGCAGGCCCCGGCCCAGGCTGCACTGGGAAGCCAATTATTTGCCATGAAAGCACCCCTCCTGGGAATCACAGGGCTGCAAGAAGCCCAGTTGCACCTGAGGCTTGTCACCCAAGGAACTGATGACTTCCTTTTTTAGAAAAGTGATTCCTTCCCTCCACCACCCCTCTTAAAAATGGGCCCTGAATAACTAATGGATAGGCAGACAGGCAGGACCAGTGAACTCTCAGCCACTGAGAGGGAAGCTAAAATTGTGTCTTTCCTGCATTCCTTAGGCCCCCTTTCCTCCTCACAGCTGACGCCCAGGAGGCAACAGGCCAGGCCAGTCAGGCCTGGGCCCAGCAGTGAGCTTCGGGTAACCCAGCATGTGGCCTCTATCTCCTGTTTATCCACAGCTTATCAGCTCCCTCCAACTGGGAAGTAAAGGAGCGGTTCTACCCCACATTCCTCCAGGCTAAGGGGTCTGAACTTCTGCAGCACGCTTTGGCTCAGAGCGTGGAATGAGTCTCCACCTCCTCGTGATAAAGTAGAGGGCTCTTTTTTACTGGCTTCCAGGATGGGCTAATTCCCACCAAGTCCACACCCCTTGAGATCCAGGGCATGGAACCACCATGCTCTCCCAGCCTCCAAGCTTTGGGCACATGCTGTTCCTTCTCCTTGGAAGGTCCTCCTCCCTCATCCACATGTGAATTCTCAGTCACTGGTCAATGCCCATCTTAAAGGTCAGTTCCTTTTTGTGACTCTCCTCACCTCCTTCCCCCCCACCCCCCGCCCACTGCATTCCCGATACCCACTGCTTTGATCATCGTTCCCTCCTCAGTGCTGCTTGAGCTTCCTCCTAACTTTGCAGTGCACTTGTCTGTCTCCCCTGCAAGTTGTCCACAGCGGGGACCCTGGCCTTTCCATCTCTGCACCCAGCAGTTGGAAAGCATTGTTTGTATTTGTTACAACGATGTAAAATGAACTTGGGTGAAAGGAAAGGACAGATCAATGAGGAGAGAAAAGGAGGGGCTCAGAAGAAACTGGATAAAAAGAGAGAGAAAGAGGAGAAAAGACAGAAGAGAAGGGAGGGAGACCGAGAAAGGGGGAGAGAGAGCTGGAGAAATGGGGATAGGAGTGGTGATCATGCACCTGGCCCTTATACACCTTCTGTGGGAAGCTCCCTGTGCCAGGTGTTGCTGCTGAAGACACAGGAATGCCTTCCTCAGGAGACACCCAGGTGGCAGTAAGGGACACAGGCAGGAGTGACAAAGGATGTACCCTGAGGCCAGGTTCTAGCAAAAATTCCTGGGTTGAGCTCACTCACTCTTCATGCTTTATTCCCCATGCTCCAGTCTGCCCAGCTTTGGCCCAGACCCTGACTGACCTTGATCAAGCACTCCTCTGGCCTACAAGAGGTGTCCCGTATTTCTTTCTTTCTCTAACCTACTTTAAAACCTCAGCAAGTGTTCTCTTAGTTCCCCCCACACCACCCCTTACTCCCTAGTCACGTCTAGCTTAAGATATTAAAAGTGTATGTAAACTTGGTTAGAGTGTAAATCATTTCAAACTGCTTTCTAAATAATTATTCCTTATGTTGTCTACATGTGCTAATATGAGACTCATACCTTGTTCTCAGGTGGTGGCATAAGAAAATACGACCTGAGCCCAGCTCCTTGTTATACAATGAGAACTACATGGAAAGCTCAAGTACTGTTTTAGTTACTCATAAATTGTTAGGGCTATGTTTCTTCAATGAACTGCCTTTTGGTGCCAAGACAGCAGAGCTAGCTAAAGACTGACCTGGACACCCACCTTGCCCTCAGTTCATAGTTCCGGTGTTCTAGTTAATGCTGGTAGTAGTCCCCCATTCACGGACCCCGTTCCACACACATTGGTAATCTGCAGGACTTTTCATAGTTGGCAACTTGAGTCAGAGAGACTCCATACCTGGCCGAACCTCCCGGACATGGATGC
Source organism: Rhynchonycteris naso (assembly GCA_037038555.1). NCBI lineage: Eukaryota > Metazoa > Chordata > Mammalia > Chiroptera > Emballonuridae > Rhynchonycteris > Rhynchonycteris naso. The sequence continues at coordinate 208,395,168 of CM072997.1, read as the reverse complement.
TCTTCCCCTGTGCTGCACATAGACCAGCAGGGACCTAAGAGATGCCTGTAGAAATCAATGAATGAATTAATAAATAAATAAATAGGGAAACAGATGAATAAATGTGTGTGAAAAATGCAGTGGACGAATGCATGAATGAATAAGTAAGTGAATCTGGAAATGAGGAGACCCATTGATTCAAGCATGAGGATACTCCAGATGTCCAGGGAGCGTGATTGCAAGGTCAGCCCCTGGGAAGCTGCAGCACAGCCTTTATAAACACTTCCTTTTTCCATTACAGGCACGATCTGCCCTTTGGAAAGACATTTAAAGCTTAGAATGGGAGACAAACAAGCACATTGTCCTTTGCACTTAAATGTAAACCAGCCAAGACTCATGATCATATTCCATCTCGGACCTTCAAGGACAGCCTCAGATTTGAAGTCTGGAACTGTTTAGGGCCAAGGTGTCCAATGAAGACAGAGGGTGCTGCAGACGGTAGTGAGCTCCCTGTTGATGGGATTTATAAGCAGATATGGTAAAGAGGACCCTCTTCCTGTGATAGGCAAGGTGCCTTCCAAGTCTGCGTTTCCCTGTCCTCCACAGAAGCAGAAAATCATTACCCAGGTCCTTCCCTCTAGTTTTTCCCTTGGTGTGACATTGAGTACATACTTGTTTTTGTTTGTTTGTTTTTTGTTTTTGTTTCTTTACCACTCAATAAACAATCCTATATACTATTCATCTGTGAAATGACAAGCTGGATTCCTATGCAAAAAAATTCCATAGCACCCCCTCATGGCATTTATCATAGTTGCATGTGTATGTGGGAGTGTTTGACTATAATCTGGTTTCCGTACTAAGAGATTGTTAGTTTTCATGTTATTTTATGAGCTGAGTTCATATTCTGTCTCTTCTACCTATACTGTGTGACATTGGGCAAATTATTAACCTTTCTGTGCCTCAATTTCCTCATCTGTTAAAAGGATGATAGTATCTACCTTACGGGGATGTTGTGAGTGTTAAATGAAATAATTCAACAAATGCACTTTGAACAGTGCCTGACACATAGTAAGTAATCAAAGTTATTATTATTTTAATTCTTTATTTTTAGAGGAAACTTAGACTCAGAGTTTTCCTCAGAATTTTATATTTTCTACAACATTTTAGCATAATTGAAAATTAATCAGATATCAATCTGATCCTCTTTTCTTATTGTCTCATACTTGTAGAATACTCTCTTAAGTTTTAAACTTTCTTCAATGTTTTTTCCTCACACTTAGTGGATATTTTTGTCCGAAGATGTATTTATTTTTTCAATTTAAAGACATTTTTTCTTCTGCCTGACCAGGAGGTAGAGCAGTGGATAGAGCATCAGCCTAGAACACTGAGGACCAAGGTTCAAAACCCCAAGGTTGCCAGCTTGAGCGCAGCTCATCTGGCTTGAGCGCAGGCTTACCAGCTTGAGTATGGGATCATAGACATGACCCTATGGTCACTGGCTTGAACCCAAAGGTCACTGGCTTGAAGCTCAAGGTTGCTGACTTGAGCCCAAGGTCGCTGGTTTGAACAAGGGGTCATAGCTCAGTTGAAGACCTCCGGTCAAGGCACATATGAGAATGCAATCAATTAACAACTAAGGTGCCACAGTGAAAAATTGATGCTTCTCATCTCTCTCCCTTCCTGTCTGTTTGTCCCTGTCTGTCCCTCTCTCTCACTAAAAATAAATAAGTTAATTAATTAAATAAAGACCTTTTTCCCTAACATTTCTTTGATTATAACTTCTACATCTGTAAGTCTCTCTATTTATGGGACTTCTACTAAATGGATGGTGAATTTCTTGGATTTGGTTTTCTGTGGACATTTTGCTTCTACTTCTTATTTTAAAGTTTTTTCCTTTTCCTTTAATATTTGTGTTAAACCTCCTCAGAGGTTTCATCTGTGTTTTGGGAGAAATCTTCAAGCTAGTCTTCTAACTAATCAGGTTAATTTCTGAAGTTTCCATTCTGCATTGCCTGAACAGAGTAGAAAGGACTGGAAGTCACACCTTTCCCGTCTAAGAATTCTTTATTGCTTTCAGATTGATCTTTTAAAATCAACATAACACCATCTTAACTGTCACAAAAAGTACAGTTAAGAATGGTTTTAAAAGTCCTTCTCTATTTCCTGGAAAATGTTTCTTTTGCTGGGCACCATTCATGCGGAATGTTCAGACTAGTTTCTTCGTCCTTCTCATTAAATCGCGAAGTCTTCCCAAGACCAGCAGCTTTTCATTGTAAAGTATTTTTCCCCACCAAGAAAGAAGGAAGGGAGCGCTGGAGCCACAAAGTGTGGAATAGCAAAGGCTTTATTAAGTACCGTGCATCCCGCCCAACGAGGTTCCCTAGCCCCGTGGTCAGAGGCTAGGGGAGTCGCACGAATTAGACTGTGTGAGAGGTATTTAAAAGGGTCCTCTAGGGTGGGCGAGCAATTATGATGTGGTGAAATCTCACTGGCTGACTGACAGTCACTCTTCTCCCAAGGACTCCCGGGAAGTTTCTTTTGGCGCACTTGGTTGTGGGGGTGGTCCTAGTCAAAATTCCCAGGTCTGAGTTCCTCACATGACCGTCCCCATTGTCCACCGATCTTACATTCACCATTTGCTCATGCTTGTTGATGATGTCGATAGTTGTTTCACTTTGGATAATCTGTTGCTGATTAGTCAGTCACTGTATCTTCTCCCAGAAGGAACAGGGCAATCAGCAATAAGGGTTTATAAATTAGAATCAGCTTCAGCTACAAGTGATAGAAAATAAAAAAAATAACAGTGGGTTAAACAAGATGTAAATTTATTTCTCAAGCAAAAGAAATCCAGAAGTTGTCAGTCAAGACTTAATAATGGTATTCCACAGTGTCAGGGGCTCTGGCTCATTTAATCTTACTCTTCTACCTTTCTCAGCATATGATCTTTACTTCACAGTCCAAAATGGATGCTTCGGTTCCAGCCATCAAGTCCATAATGTAGCCAGGAGAAAGAGAAAAAGCACATACCCACCATTTCAGAACACTTCCTAGAAATGACCCTCATCATTTCCACTTATATTCTGCTGTCTAGAATTCAATCACATGACCATACCTAGATGCAAGGGAGGCTGGGAAATGGAATTTTTATTCGGGCTAACCAGTTAAAAGTTTTATTGCTAAGAAAGAGAGGCAAAAGGATATTCAGGTACAATAAGAAGTAAATTTTTCTTTTCGGTCTAGGGGGTGGCTATCAGAGGACTGAGCCCTCCCTGCTTCTTCCTGTCTTGCCAGAAGTTTCTGACATAGAACTTGTCCTTTCCTCATTTCCATCTGTACCACTCTGATCCAAGAAGAATTAAGGGTTGGAGCGCAGTGAAATTGCTTCACTCATTCCACCAGCCAGGACAAGCAGTCAGTACTTACCTTCATCTGTGCTCTACGCCTTTTAATTATTTATTTACTTATTTTTTTGCTAAATTTCTCAGACGTCGCAAATGACACAGTAAGATCTCTTTGGGTTTTCAGAAATTATGTAGACTCTCCCTGTCACAATAGGTGCACAGATGCATTTTACTGTGTGTAACATATTGCGGTAAAGTTAATTTCTAAAAGGAAAAGAAACAGGCCTGTTTCCTATGTCCTAAAGGAGAGAGTTCAAACTCTCTAAAAAACTTACAAAGACTTTCCTGATGTGGCCCCTGTCTCCTTCTCCAGCCTTCAGATAGCCATGTGGTCACTGTAACCTGCTGCTGCTCAGAACTCCAACCAACTCTGTCTTTGATGAAGAGAGAGCTGTGGAAGGGGAAATCCATTATAGCTTAATAAATGCAGTATTCTTGGCAGATACTATCTTTCAGGTCCTGGGATGGAGAGAAATAATAAAAGATCTTGGTGGCAAAAGCTGGTGAAAGAATGCTCTCTGTGAGCCCCCAGCTTTAACCTGAGCATCAATCCCTCAATGCCCAGCGGAGTTTACCCATTGTAGCAATATAATCCTAAATCACTATTTCTGCTGGGGCAGCCCTGTTATTTCCCTGCTTGAAAACAAAATTTAAATGTTGAAAAGAGAAAAAAAAAACAAAACACCTCTCAGATACTTTCAGTCATTCATTCTACACCCCCAATAATTTGTTACTCCGTCTTGAAATCTTTCCCTGCCTGGCTTGGTTTTAATGGGTTCAGCATTTAGTGGGCTAGGCAGTGGATTATGTGCAAAATGCATTAACCTCTCACATGATTGTAAAAATTGCCTTAATAAAATAGAGCTAAATCCTACTTAATAGCAATAAAACAGAAGCCATGATGTTCCAGGATGCTAATGACCTGTGAGTCATTCCTTTTGATTTTAGAACATTGAACATTTGGAGTTTGTCCCTTTTCACGAAACTTTTAAGCTTGGATAACTGCTGGAAAATGACACAAGTTAAAATAAGTTTCCTGCTCACAGATAACCAGAGAGCCAAGAAACTTCCATTATCTTCTTAAAGCTCTGTCATCCTGAGACAACCTGAGATTTTGAGGGCACAGATGCGAATGACAAAAAGGAAAAGAAAAACTGATTGTAATAATTAATATTTGCCCAGTGTTTTCCTGCTTACAAAGCTCTTTTTTTTTTTTTTACCTATAGCAATTGATTCAAATCACATAACAGACTTGTGAACTAGACACTGTTATCTCCATTTTCAAGATAAAGAAACTGACATTCAGAGAGGTAAAGTAATTTGTCCAAATTTTCACAACTAATGGCATAAAGAACCAGGACTGGGGTCCAGGTCCTCTGAATTCATGTCCCGTGCCAGCCCTAAGTGCTGTTTTCATATTTATATTTATCAAAGTTCCCTCCTTACCAGGTGGAAGAACAGGGTAATGGGAGCTCAGAAACGTGGAAAAGAGGGGGGGCCTCCTTGCTTTCCCGGCAGAGTGAAGCTCAGCATGCCAGCATCTCTCTTATATCAGAACCATGGGTTTCTGCCATTCCTTGTAATAACTATAATGATAGGAACAATTATTACATAATAAACATCATAACAACAACAGTGATTGTAGTACCTGAGCACCGCAACTGCTGTCCTTCCTGAGCACCCAGTCAGATCAAGTGTTTTGCGTGTCTTACCTCCTGGAACCCTCACCACAGTGCAGTATTATTACTGTTCCCCATTTTCCAGATGAGGAGACTAGGGATTAGAGGAATGAAGAAACTTGACCACATGAGGTCAAATCGTGGATGGATTAACTATTCAACTGGCCCCAATTTTCTACCTTTCCCTGTATCAGTGTGACTTTGTAGATCCTCCCATAAAAAAAAAAAAAGATGCATTTATTTTACCCCCTTAGTCCAGTCTCTGACTTGCTTTAGCCAAGAGGATGCAGTAAAAGGGATGATGTGCCAGTTCTGATCTCATTCACTTCCATTTGCACCCAGAACCCTGCTGCTGCCATGATAACAAGCCCAGGCTTACCCACTGGAGGATAAGAGACTAGACAGAGCAAAGCTGTTTTGTCCCAGCCCATGGCCATCTTAGACCACTGGCCCCTAGCTGACCCACTGGGTGACCACAGATATGTGAGTAAGCCCAGCCAAGGTTAGCCAAGTCTGGCCCAGATCAATAGAACCCCCCCCAACAAACCATAGATTAATGAGACATTATAAATTGTTGTTTTACACCACTAAATTTAGGGATGGTTTGTTATGCAGCAATAACCTACTGATACAAGGTGGACACAGGACTTAAATCTAGGCCTTACTGGCTCCACAGCCTGGACTCTTTTTTATATTCTATAGAGAGAGCTCATGTCCTTCTAAACAACCCCAGGCAGCAGGGCTGGGAGAAATGCCAGTGACATCCAGGGGAATAGGATAGGATACCCTGTGCACTGAAACTTCAGACCCCTGTATATTTAGGTGTGAAAGTGGAAAGACTCAGATCACCTGGGTTCTGAATCCAGCTCTGCTACTAGAACTCTGTACATTGAACAAGCCACTCGTCTCTCTAAGCTTCCATGATCTTATCCAGAAGATGAAGTAGTCAAGATGTATTTGCTCAAGAACTAATGTTTGCCAACAGCTGCAATATGTTACATGTCAGGGGTACAAACCTTATGAAATTCTCATCCTCTAGAAGAAGCTTGCTGTCTAATGGAGTCATAAACATTGCAAAAAATGGGGCGGGGAGGGGAGGCAACATTTAGCTGTTGTGGTGGGAAGAATAATGGTCTTTAAAGATGCCCTCATCTTAGCTCTGTGCCCAGAAATTTGTGCCAACCTTCAAACCCTGGCTCAGGCTGCAGCCTCCTCCTCCTGGGAGCCTTCCCCACTTCCCTGTTTCTCTGTGTCCCTCACAGAAACAAAGCCCTCACCACAGTGCTTGGGAATTGCCTGTTTACCTACCTGCCTTTTTTTATTTGTGTATTAGCGAGATTTTCTTATGTTCTCTATTTTTGGTGTTCTGGCATCTGGGTCTTGCTGACCTGGAAGAGACTGCCTCTCGCAGGGCTGGCTAATTTCTCAAGATAGAAAATTACTCCCCTGCAGGTGAGTCATTGAAATCGAACCAAGTAATCCAAGCCCATACCCCGTTCACCTCCTTTATTCGGCTCTCACAAGGCTCCTACACTCCAATGTTCTCCCACCAGAATCACCCCAGGGCCAGGCACCAGATAACCAGGACAGTCCCTATAGCCCAGAGCCCACTGAAATTATTCCAACTAGTCAATCGGCAGGCTGCTTACTCTGCCATTCCTTCGCTCAGAAACCACATGGAGGCTCTTGCCCACATTTACTCTTGTTCCTTCCGTCTACAGACCAACTCGGGTGCGTTACCATGTGGCCCTACACAGTGTGGTTTGCCCCCTTCTCTTGGGAACTGTAACAACTACCTTTCCCGTGGCCATTGCCTCCTGATCTGTTGGCCTCACCCTACCAGAATAACAATAAAACCTACATTTTAAAACAGCTTATCTGTGAACTCATCCAGGGTAAGGACATTCTCTTAACACGACCTTGTGCTGAGTGCTCCCTGAATGATAGGTATATTGTACCTGCATTATTTTATTGATTTTCCCAGCAGCCTTGCAGGGCAGGTACTGACCACGCCCACCTTACACCCAAGGGAATAAAGCCAGCGGCCACCAGAGCCAGTAGTCAAACACAGGTCTGTGTGGCTCCCGGATCAGCTTTAGGTAACGCCCTAATGGAGTCATCTCACACTCAAAACCCCTCAGGACCCCTGCAAACTGGGCTGCTAGGCACAGGTATACAGTTTTCACAAAGACACCTGGCCAGCGGAGCAGGGGAACAAAAAACATCAGCCCCCATAGCTTGCCAAACTGGGAACCCTCAAGGTTTTTTTCTTCCACAAGAGACTCCTTTTTCTGATTGTCGTTTAGGTGCCATAGAGACTAGCTGTGTATGAACCACAGTTCGTTAATGCCTCCTATGACATTTGCTAACGTCATTTCTCCACTGTTTGCACGGGGAGGTCACATTCTGAAGTGCATCCCAGCACAAACATCAGGCTGTCACAAATGTGGCAAATCAAGGCTCAAGGCTTCAAGCACCGAAATCAGAGTGCCCCCTCCGCTTTAACTAATTCTCTCATCCCCTTTGTGTCTAACACAGATCGAGCCTGTTCTTCAAATCAGTTCATTTGTCTCTGCAGGAGGATTCCCAGAGATGAGTATTTTAAACAAGTCTTAACTTTTGTCAATGTAATGTGTGTGGTTATAGCTTTACGACTTGAGCTCTATGATACTACCAAGTAGTCCTTGTCCCTCAAAATCGGCTTTAGGAATGACAAATGACCCCTTTTTGAGCATTAAGAAGCAGCTTGACCCTGCATATTGTAAGACTCTTCTGCCTTACGAGCAGGTCACTTGATGTCCAAACAGAGGGTAGGACGGGCTTCACCGCTCACACCCAGAGCTCTTGCTTTTTATTGATTTTTTTTTCTTTAGATAGAGGAGAGAGAGAGAAGAGAAGCAGGAAGCATTAATTCATAGTAGTTGCTTTCTGTATGTGCCCTTACCAGGCAAGCCCAAGGTTTCAAACGGGTGACCTCAGAGTTCCAGTTTGAGGCTTTATCCACTGTGCCACCACAGGTCAGGCCAGAGCTCTTGCTTTTTAAAAGCAATCTCTTAGTTCTCTCACAAGAATGTCATTCTTACAAAAGATATGCACATAGTCATACAATCACGGACAACCTCAGAGAAACTGTGAGGATGTAGAGGGGACACAAACTGGCACCCAAATGAGTGTCCATGTTGTTCTAAATCAATGACACTCCTCAGCCCTTGACCACAGGAACCCATGAAGTCACCAAAGGATGCCATCTGGGCCCCAGGCAGTCACAATATGACACTTTCCATCAGAGCCAGACAGCCCCACAGCAGAAGTGCCCCTGGCAGGGCCACTTCCCAGAGCCCCAGCTGCACTTTCTCTATGGGTCTGGCTTTGAAAAGGGTCAGGAGTAGAGCACTGAGTGTCAGTCCAGCCAGGAACTGTTGGGCACAAAAGGAACGGAAATTGTTTTAGAAATGATGCACTACACAAACAGTCTATAAATAAGTGACCCCACTGTGAAGGTGACCGTTGTCACACACCTCCCCACACCCTGCTGCCCACCCCAGCCGGCCCCAACCCACCACCTTAACTGACTCTTGCTCTAGAATTGGGTGCAGCTCTGTTTCCATGTCAACTCCTTCATTTACTGACTGTGCAATATTAGCCACATTGTTCAACCTCCCTATGCCTCAGTTTCCCAACTTGTAAAAGGTAACAATAGTCCTGATCTTGTAGGATTAGGAAGGGTTCATCCATGTGAAGAGCTTAGCATAATAGCCAACAGAGTGATAAATTCATCTTCACACTTTCTGGCCTTTGCAGATCCTATTCCCTCTACCCAAAATTCCCTTCCCGCTTCTGCCTGGAAAAGTCCTTTTTTTTCCTTTCAAGGTTCACCCTTGCTGCTACCTCTTTTAGGAAATACTCCCCACCTCCTCCAGATTGACACTTGCCCCACCTCTGCTGTGCTCCTTCCTCTGCGACAGCATTCACCCCCCCCCCCATACCATTGCCTACTCTCAATCCTCTCTCCCCAGCTGTTAAATCCCAAGGGTAGGAATTACATCATCCATCTCTGGACCCCCGAATTATGGTTCCATGCCTTGTAGAAAGCAGACGCTCAAGGAAGGCTGGCTGGCTTAATTTAAGTAATGAAACAGTTATCCTCATGGGTGAGGGAGAAGCAGGAAAAATACACAGAAGGGTCCCACAGCCATGAAAGGGAGAATGGGATTAAGCATTCCTTTGAGCAAATTACCTAAGGAACCCTCAAGCTGTGGTTCCCTATCTTGCTGATTCCTCTGGTCTGGTGACCTGGGGGTTCTTTTCTTCTTTTTTTTAAGCTTTCCAAGTGATTCTAATGTGCAGCCAGATTTGAGAACTACTGCTCTGTCCTGTCCTAACATTGCAGGGGCAATTCCTTAGACTTCCCTTATTCCAGGGGTCCCCAAACTAGGGCCCGTGGGCTGCATGCCATTTATCCGTCCCCCGCCACACTTCCGGAAGGGGCACCTCTTTCATTGGTGGTCAGTGAGAGGAGCACAGGATGCATCCGCACCCATAGTTCCCATTGAAATACTGGTCAGTTTGTTGATTTAAATTTACTTGTTCTTTATTTTAAATATTGTATTTGTTCCCGTTTTGTTTTTTTTTTACTTTAAAATAAGATATGTAATAAATAAATAAATAAAATAAAATAAGATATGTGCAGTGTGCATAGAGATTTGTTCATAGTTTTTTTATAGTCCGGCCCTCCAATGGTTGGAGGGACAGTGAACTGGCCCCCTGTGTAAAAAGTTTGGGGACCCCTGCCTTATTCCATACAGCCCAGCCACGTCCACGGAAGGCTGGTGTCTCCCTACAGAGCTGATCCTGGGGGCCAGCTGAGCATCATGTAAAGGGGCAGGGTAAGAAGAGGGAGCTGGACAGAGAGACAGGTGGGGTGCAGAAGACAAGTAAGACGGGTGTGAACTAAGGAACAGGTCCCAAATCAAGCCAAACCCAGCATCCTTCAAGACCTAAGTCAACACTCACTTCTCCTGAGAAGCCTTTGCTCAGGCACCTCCAGGCCCTGACACTCTCTGCACCCCTCCGTCAGCCCCTGCCTGTCCTTCCCCAAGGTGGCACTCTCCTGTGAGCACCCTCTGTGAACCTCAGAGATCCTCACATGATCGGTGAACACTAAGGTAAAGGGGAAAGTCTGAATTGCAGAATATTTTCCTAAAGCATGCTAACTGACCTCCTATGTAAAAAAAATGCCCCACCTACAAGCTAACAGTAGACTCAGAGCCACACAGGGGAAGAAAGAAGTGACTTGCAATTAGCACACTATTGGTACGTAAACAGCAGCCTCAAAGTAGTTGAAAATAGTTTATTTGCTTGTGTGAATTAACATTTCCTTGAAATATTATGATAACAATGGCCTACCTTAGTTTCCCTGCGCTCTTGCCTAATCTTGTTTACACTCTTATTAATAGCAAAAAGAAAAGTCTGGTTTTACTGGCTTCTGAATCATCATCCTAGAGTACAAGCCACTGAAGTCTGAATTAATGGGCTTAAATTGTATGCATCTGCATCGGGAAGCTGTCTCAGCTACCCCCACAGGGGTTTTGCTTCTAGGACCATCTCTCAGATAACAGAGCCTCCTTCCTCTTGGCAAATTCTATTACCGTCCCCCATTTGCAGACAGGAAAGTGGAGGCACAGGAAGCGGATACAAATTTCCCGAGTTGCACAGCCTCTGAGCCCAGGGAATCTGTCCCAGCTCCTGTGTTCTTCATCATAAGAGTCCCAGCCATGGAGAGAAGAGTCAGATTCCAGCTCTGCCACCAACTGTGCTCTCACCCACTAGACAGTGTGCCCGACCAACCCAGGAGCTTCCCCACGTGGCCCTGCGTCGTACGGCATGACCCTCCCCCACCCCCCCCACCCCCGCCTTTGGGAACTGTGAGTAGCAAACTGTCCTTTCAATCGCAGTTGTTTCCTGACCTATTGTCCTCACCATAGCCTGAACCTGTTTTCTCAACTGTAAAATGAGGACAATAACGCTGACTCTCGGGGTTTGTTGCCAGAATGAGATGAGTGGAGGCAGGTAAAACACTTGACATAGCGCCCACTCCGCAGCATTAATAAAGGCAGCGTTGTGTCTGGCCTCATTCCTGTTGTTGTCGTTTGCATTCTGTACTCCTAACTCTGCATTTTACTGGTGAGAAAACAAAGACCCTTGAGATGTGTAACGCAAGGCATCCTGCCCGGTGTCCTGGGGCAAGTTGACGACGGTGAGGCGGGCACTGGAGCTCAGGTCTCCTCGATGTCCCTGTCCAGCAGCTAAATTCCCGTGCTGGGGTCCTGCCACTCTCTGCAGATGCCGGGAGTCATCAGGACCTGTCTTAACACACACACACACGTGTACACACACATGCACACCACTTCTGTTTTCTCCCACTAAGGAGGTCTTGCTTTTGAGGTACACATGCAGGTGAAACTGTCAAGGTTTCCCTTTTGCTTTGCTCCTCAATTTAATCAACACACTTTTCAACATGTAACATAAGTAACAGGAGGTGGTGTGAGTACACACAGCTGCCCCCTTAAATCCGGTAATCAAAAGCTTTCAAGAAAACCGAGTGGATTCCAGCTAGGTCAGCCTTTTCTCTTTTTTTTTAAATTATAGTTTACATTCAATATTATTTTGTATTGGTTTCAGGTGTACAGCGCAGTAGTTAGACAATCATATCCTTTACAAAGTGTTCCCCCCCCTCGTATTTCCAGTACCCCCCCACCCCGGGACCATACATAGTTATTATAATATTATTGACTATATATGCTATGCTATATTTTTCAGCTCCATGGTTATTTTGTAACTACCACTCTGTACTCTTCAATCCCTTTAAGGTCAGCCTTTTTTTAACCTCTCTAGTTCTTTTCAAATTCTTTGAGGGTGTTGAGTAGGGCTGGGGTGTCTCTATACCTACCTTCCCAAATTGTTCTCAACAGCAGCTTCCAGGGACCCTGTGAATGCACAGAGCCTAGAAGGAGTGGAGGCCTCCCATAGCCAATAGTCCCCATCCCTCCTCCCACACCAGACCCTGCCTTCTTGCCACGGTGCTCTGTCCTAGGGCACAACAATCCAACATCCAACTCCTTCTGAAATGAATCCCTTGCATACAATTTAAGCAACAAAATAGTATCAGCTTACCCTTGGCCAGGCAGCTCAGTTGGTTAGAGCATCAACCCAATACACCAAGGTTTTGGATTCTATCTCTAGTCAGGACACATACAAGAATCAAACAAATGCATAAATAAGGGGAACAACACATTGATGTCTCGCTCCCTTTCTCTTCCTCCCTCTCTCTCTAAAATCAATAAAAAATTTTAAAAGATTTTAATAGTATTGGCTTATAACCCAAAGTATAAAATAAACATCTATGAGCCCAAACAGAGATAAATAAATGAGTGAACAAATTAGTAAATGAGGGAGAAGAGACAAATTTCCCATGTAGATACCTTGCCCCCAAGGAGACGGAACCCTGCCTCCCCAAGTGTGGGCTGCGTATAGTGACATTCTTCCAAAGAGAACAGTATGGAAATAGGAAATAAACAGTAACTTCTCTGTAAAGAACCCTGAGCAACACAACCTCAGCCAGGTGATTTAGGATCACATCACCATGACAAGTAGGTTTACATGAGCTCTCCGTATGATGTGACAAAAGTGGTACTTCACCTCTGGGGTCCTCCAAAGGTAAGGTGACCAGATTTTAAAATTGGTAAAGCGGGACACCATTGACGGGGGGGGGGGGGAGTTCTTGATTAAAAATTTGGTCTATATGGAGCAAAAAAAAATTTTTCATAGAATGCAAAAATAGTATTGTAATATATATATTTTAATTGGGACTTTTTTAAAACGCCGTGGGACGCGGGACAAATTGTTAAAAATCGGGACGTCTGGTCACCTTATCCAAAGGCCCACAACCCCAGCCTAATCACAAGAAAAATATCAGATAAAACTTAATTGAGAGACATTTTACAAAAGACCTTAACAGTACTCCTCAAAATTTTCCAAGTCATCTAAAAGAAAAAGGAGAGAAATCTAAGAAATCGTCACAGCCAAGAGGAGCCCAAGGAGACATGATGAGTCAATATGTGGTTTCCTAGATGGTGTCCAATGACAGAACAGGACATTGGGGGAAACTAAGGAGGTCTGAATGAAGTACAGACTTTTGTTACTAATAATGTATCAAGGTTGGTTCACGAATTAGTAAGTGCACCATACTAATATAAGAGGGAATAAGAGGAAATGGTGCAGATTATACGGGAACCCTCTGTGCTCTGTTCACACCTCTTCCCTAAACCTAAAACTATCTTAAAATAAAAGTTTGTTTTTTAAAGAAATGTTTTTATTTTTTAATTTAATTTCATTGATATTATAGAGAAGAAGAGAGACAGAGAGAGAAACATCAATCTGTTTCTGTGTGTGCCCCGACTGGGGATCGAACCGGCAACCTCTGTGTATTGGGGAGATGCTCTGACCAATTGAGCTATCTGCCCAAGGGAAAATAAAAGTTTATTTCAAAAAACAAAACAAAACAAACAAAATAAAAACACAAGCAAATCTCCTTGAATAGTACAGGACAGACCTGTTTACATTGCATTACCTCAGAACCCTGAGTGACGCTGGAGGGTCCTTGGTCATCAGCCTTGGAACCCCTGAGCTGGGAGAGGTGAGGAGGGAGGCCCCGGCCGAGTGTGCAGGCAGCACCTGCCTCCCCTCTCCTATCAGCACCCTTTTCATTTGCTTTACACCCTCAGCTTCCACAAAGCATTTTTGCTGAAACAAAGGACTACTCTGCTCATTGAATCCAATCATAAAAAGTCCCGAGAGAGGTAGAAGTCTTCTCAGGGAATTCACCAAGGAAGGGACAGAGCTGGAGCTGGACCCACACATGGCGGGTACCTGGAAGCATCCCTCAGGTGTTGGCCATGCTCTCACCTGAGGCGGGGACAATGTGTCTGTAGGAAGCAGAGTGCTTGACATAGGGAGGAGCTCAATGAACCCCATGGAATGAATGAATGACACCATCACTTGACCAGTCGGAAATGCCTGTGCTATTCAAACCTAGAAAATTCTGCTGACATTTCAGATAAATGCGAAGTAGAAGTCTTTCTGATCTGTGTCCATGTATTTGATTTTACTAAAACAGACTCTTTTATATTGTCAGTGAGCCTGGGTACTGGAGACTGGATTTGGAGAGACATTCATTCATCCATTTATTCATTTTAAAAGCTCTATTGAGTACCTTCTATACATTATTAACAATAAGAACAATAACGTTTATATAATAAGCTGAGCACCTGCTGAGTCAGGCTCAGTTCCAGGCATAACAGATATAGCCCTGAATAAGACAGACACATTATTCTACATTCAGAGAGCTACAGTCCAGAGCCCCCCAACAGAGGTTCCTAACTGTTATTTGATGCTTCCTGAGTGTCAGGTGTTGTGTTTAGAATCTCTCCTTTAATCCTCACAACAGCCCTCTATATTGGTACTATTGAGTTTCTCATTTTTTAGGTGAGGAAATGAAGGTCCAATTACTTGTCCAAAGTCACTCAATCTACAAGCAGTTGAGCTGGGATTTGAACCCGGACACTCTGAATCGAGAACACATATTCTCAGTGACCACAAGAGAGAGTGAGTTGGGCCATGGGCCCTGGCTGGTAAAGCCCACACACCAGGCGCCCTAGTCAAATGGAAAATGAGCAGCAGTTTATTACTAATAACTGGCCAAAAGTCCAACATCCCTTCCCCTCCTGCTCATATGCAGGACTCTGGGGAAAGCTGAGCCAGGGAGTAAAGCCAGGAGACCTGAATCTCCAAACCTGTGATGGTGAGACCCTCAGCGCAGGCCCCACATGCCTCAAACCGCAGGCTCAGGCACAGCAGCTGAGTCAGAAAGGAAGGCTCAGGACTGTGTGCCGGGTGGGCTTAACAGCGGAGGAAGCTCAGAGCCTCCGTTCCTGCCTTAAAGACACAGACACCCCACCCACTAGTACAATTTGTTCCAGAGAATGTCCTTATTCTGATCAGTAAGATTATCAGCATCTCCGGTAGGAGGGCACAGTGTAGAAGGGATTGGGGGGCAGGGGGGCTGCTCCCCAGGCAGGAAGGGAGGTGGGAGTGCCGTCTTATCTATGCACAGAGAGGAGATATGGGGAGAGGGCACCGGACATTCCGTCATCACACTGTGGGTCAGATCTTGGACTGATCTCAGATGAGACAAGGAGAATAAGACTGGGTTCCTGTCCTCACATGAGAGTGGGACAGACTACAAACTTATACGTGGACAGTACAACCCAGCAGGACTGGACCAGCTGGTGGGAGTGGGAGAGGCTTCTTAGAGGAGGGGAAAGCTTTGGTTTCTTCATCCGAGCTGGGCTTTGACGGGTGTGTTAAGTAAAGTTCTCCACAATGAAAAGGGGAAAGGAGAACCCACCAGTAAGAGCCATGCCCCAAAGCATAAAGCCCCAGGTGGGTCAGGAGACTGAAGCCTGGGTGTGCCTGGTACTGGAGAGCTGACAGGGGTGGGGAGACAGGCTGCAAGTCAGACTGCAACAGGCCTTGTGTGTGATGCTAGAGAGCTTGGCCTTTTTTTCTCCCCCACTGAGTCTGAGAGACAGAGAGAGAGAAGCATCAACTCATTGTTCCACTTAGATTAACCATTTAGTTGTGCACCCATTGGTTGCTTCTCATAGGTTCCCTGACCAGGGATTGAACCCGTGACTTCTGCACATCCAAACGACACTCTGTTCATTGAGGAACCCAGCCTTTTTTTTTTTTTCCCCCTCAATAAGCAATAAGCCCAAGGATAAGTTTTGAGTTACTTGATTTTTATCAGGAAAATATAGAATTGGCGGTTGGGGGATTATGTAGTCAGATTTGTGATTTAGAAATTTATTCTGACAACCAGGCTGAAGAATTCATTTTCATTCAAATCATTATTGGGCACCTACCATGTCCCTGCTACTCTGCAAGGGACTGGAGATGCAGTGATAAACTGAATCTGCATGGTCCCGGCCATCACTGAGCTTGTGGATTGTTAGGAGAGATGGGCACTAGATCCCACCTGTGACAAGTCTATCAAGGAAAAGCCCAGGGGATGATGAGTGCGTATGTCTAGGAAATATATAACCTCCTGGGATATCAGAGAAGCCCTCTCTGAGCAAGTGGCATTTAAGGTGAAACCTGGACTGAGAAGCATCTGCTCAGAGGGCAGGAGGAAAGTGTTCGGAGTGAAGGAACAGCATGTGCAAAGGCCATTAGGACCATGACACAGTAGAAAAACACAAAGGTGGCCAGTGTGGCTGGAATATATAGCAAGCACAGGAGAGGATGACTTTAGATGTGATTGAGAAGGGGGACAGAAGGAAGACAGGGTAAGAACCAGGGATTTTATTCTAATATCGGGGTCAAACCTTTCAAGGGTTTTAAGAAGAATCATGAAACCTATACAATTTTATTAACTAATGTCACACCAATCAAATTCAATTAAAATTGTTTTAATAAAAATTATACAAGATCCCATGAGCAGGTCCCACATGACTTTAGAAAGACATTTCTTTCTGTTTTGTGGAAAACATATTGGAGGGAGGCTCCATGAAAGCTAGGGCAATTGTGAAGAGGCATCATCGCCAGGATTAGGTGATTGTCTCTTTTGAGGGGATGAGGAAAAGAGAGAACGTGATTCTGAGGATTTGAGCTTGGAGAGTGGGGCAGATGGCAACCCAGGATCCAAGGGAACACACAGGAGAAAGAGCAGGTATCAGCAGGGACCAGGGATGCTGTGCAAGACTTCTTGCAGTCCTCACCGTTTGAGAACGAGGGAGCAAAAGAAAACTCAAAAGGTGGGAGGGGCTGGGCTAGAAAAGAGACCCATAGAGGCGGTAGGTGGAAGGTCCCGGCACCTCTGAAATCCACTGCTTGTACCTCCCAGGGGAGCTGCTAGTGAGGAGCAGGGAGTCTTCTGAGCCCCTGTCCCAATCCTACAAGGACAAAACTTATTTTCGACTGCTAAGTGAAACAGATTCGAGGCACAAAAGTTCCCTACTGGCTGACATTTTGGGGAGTTCACAGAATGGTGAGTTTCTTGTATCCAATGAGGAGCTGAAACATATTGTACCCATTAGAAAAGAAATGCAAATCATAAAGTCAGGCATTTGTGTCCATGACAACAGGAGGAACGTATTTTGGCACATCTGAGTTCATTTATATTCAAATAAATATTTCAGTCTATGACTCTGGCACTTTTTTTGCATAAGATATTTCAGAACCATATTGAATGTTGCTCTCATGCTAAGAACTTGAGAATTAAAATGAGGGCCAATTTCAAAGTCTATCAGGATCCAAGATTTAGGGTTGGTTTTACCTTAAGGAATAAAAAGGAATGATAAACTACGGGGTGATTCAGCACATTTATACATAGATTTTTTTTTTGAACTTGGAAAGGACAGTTTCATTTTATTCCATGCAGTCCTTTTCTTTGTTACAAACGGAAAAACAGGCCCATGTGAGGCTAAAGATCACACGCCTAATCACCAAGAACTCCAAGACATTATCTCTAGTAAACCCTGTAATCCCCCATAAAATCACCAGGAACATTTTTACATATTCCCTTTCAGCCTTTTTTCCGTGCATGTATCTTTTCCATAGCCGAAGTCTTAATAGACGTGCGATTTTGCATGATAAGCATTTCCCCAAGTTATTAAAAACTTCTCATATCTAAAAAGAAGTTAATGCATGAATAATATCTACTCTATAAATATACTATAAATTTACTCAATTATCTATTGAATTTACTGTTGGATATTTTAGGCAGTCTCCAATTTTTTATCATTTGAGTAACACAGTGTTGGATATCTTTGTATTTAAATCTTCATTTAAACATGAACTGATCTCCTTGGACTAGATTCCCAGACATGGAATTACTGGGCTAAAGCAGTGATTTTCAACCTTTTTCACCTCACGACACACATAAACTAATTACTAAAATTCTGTAGCACAGAAAATATATTTCTTGCTGATCTGACAAAAAAAGAAATCGGTGTAATTTTGATTCATTCACATGGGACAGCTATTGTTGTGTTGGCTGTTGTCATTTTCTTTATTTGATGATCTTAGGGAAAAGAGGTCAGTGTCCCTGACTAAAGAGTCAAGTATTGCATGTTTTAAAAATTCTCCCAGCACATCAGTGTGCCTGCCATGGCACATGGCTTGAAAATCTTGAAAATCGCTAGGCTAAAGAATAGAAGCACATTAAAGGCTCCTGGTGTATGTTGTGTTCCAGAAAAGGTTATATTGTTGCTAGCGAAATGTGAAATGCTAATCTTGCCATACTCTCACCAACACAAAGACAGCAATCAGGGCAAGAACACATGCCCAGTGAAAGGGGAGAAGAGAGAGGCTAAGATAAACAATTTTTCACCTGGATTTAGAAGAGTGAAGAGAGGTGTGCCTGCTGTCTCAGTGGGGACATTTCCTTAATTAGGCGCTGACTTTGCTGTCTGGGAGCAGCTCCCACATTCGTTATTTTGTGTAGCTCCTGACTCTGAGCACTCGCAGGGTCTCCCCGTCCATTATGTTCTGTGGGGACACCTGAAGTGGGGGTAGAAGAATACTCCCTCCTTCCACTCTGCGCAGCTCTGGCAGCTGTGTTCTTCTTGTGCAAGTTCAGGGACTCAGGAGTTGTTTTAAGGCTAATCAGCCAAATCTCTCTTGAACTCCTCTCTTTCATGGAATACATTGTTGAAAACAGAGTAAAACCAGCACATTATGGTTTTGACTCTTTCCAACTGTGTCCCCTGGAGCAGCAGGCCCAGTAAGCACGTGGTCTCCTTTCCAAGACATCACAGGTGACCATTGTACCGAAGGTTTTGTCCCTGTGTATCATGGGTTTCTATATTTCCAGCCTCCAACATCGGTTTCCTGGCTGCATGCCACCTGACCACCATATTGTAGGTTTTTGCAACAGCAATATCCCACTCTTGGTGCCAAATTCTGTATTAGTTAGGCAACGCTAGCTGCTGGAGTATGTAACTCCCCAAACCTTAATGGATTAACAGATACTCATTTTTTAAAATATAATATATTATATGCATTGTTTTATATATATATATTTTTTAATTTCCTTAAAGTCTAAGGGGGGGTGTGCTGTTGATTTGACCAGTAGGCTGGTCTCCTCCTTAAATGACTCTACTTCCCAGGTTCTTTTTATTTGGTGGCTCTGTCATTTTCAATTCTTGGCTCCTATGCTCACCCTGCTCATCTGTATCAAGCTGGGAGAGGGAGAGAGCATGGAGAATTGAATGTTGGACTTTCTTATGGCCGAGTCTGGAATGGTTCGTGTCAGTTCCACTGACATTCCATTGGCCAGAACTCAGTCACGTGGCCATGCTTAACTGCAAAGGAGAATGAGACAGGTAGTCATCTAAAAGCCAAGGAGGAAGACAAGTGGCTGGTAGTGAATTCCTAGCCGTGTGCTCCATTCCTTGCAAGGTCCAACCTAGCACTTGCAGGCACATTGTTCACCTCACCCTAATCTTGGCCCTGTCAACAGAACTATCTTCAACAGAAATACCAATATTTTGTTCATCGCAGTTTATTTTTAATACCTTCGACTTTTTAAAAACACTGTATTAAAATACCATTTATCTTGAAGACTGACTTTGTAGGTGTCCCCTTAAATTCTGCAATGAGGTGAGTGTCGATCCATCTCTCCCAAGTCCCAGCCCTGTTCACGCCACAGAATCAGGAGCAGAAACTCCACTTAAGACTAATTTTTTCCCAATTTGAGGGAATCATTTTTCACTTTCTTCTTTTTGAAAGAACAACTCACCCATGAGGTTCCTCCATCATACTTTTTATCCCACATGTTATGGTAGAAATAGAACTAGATATGGTGGCAAATCCTAGCTCAACCACTAACAAGCTAGCTGTGTGACATGGCACAAGTTGCTTGACCTCTCTGAATCTGCTGGCTTATCTGTAAAATAGGAACCACCAGCCCCGAGCCACGGGGTTCCTATGCTGAAAGAAGGAGCACATGAGAAAGACCTCAGACCCAGGCTCATGATGGCATATAATAAACATTGGCAGAATCTGAGTCCCAAATGTTTACTGAAAAGGACAGCAGCCTGGGCCTGGTAGTGTGTGAAATAAAAAACCATCTGTCCTCATGGACTTTACACCCTAGTCAGGGGTCAGATGAAATAATGTGCACAAAGATCCTTGGAAATGAATCCAGTCTTCTGCACATCTACAACCACAGAGAGGCCAGGCTGTGACCTCAAGTGTCCTCAATGTTTGCATTCTTAAATTGGGAGCTTGGTGGAACAGGGAAAGAGGAGGAGGAGTGGGCAGCCTGGGGTGGGGTGGTCAGCAATACTGTTTCCTTTTAAGTACAATGTTTCCTCCTGGCAATGCCCATCAACCTGAAACCCCACACGGCCTCTTATAAAGTACCTGCTAGGAGCTCTTTTCCAGAGGGGCCCACAGTTTTGGCCACGAGGCATTTTTAGTATATTTAACCCAGAATTTTGAGCCTTAGTTTAAAGTGGTCATATGACATCATACATGGAATATATAGAAAACGTCCATGAGCAGAATATTTTATTTAGCCTTGTTGTTCATGCCACATCTGTCTGGAGCAGCTGCAGGCACTATTCCGGGCACTGTGGGCAGGAGCGGAGTCAGAGGCTCACAGTCAATGTGAGAAGGCAGGACGGGCACATAGAACAAACTGCTCAGAACTCTTTGCATTGTAAGTGACAGAGACTCTACTGGAACTAGCTTAAGGAAGGAGAGAGTTAGTTATGAGAATGTTGAGAGTGTCTCGTATGACCTGAGGAATGACCAGAACCAAGAACTTGAATGCTGCCAGACTTCTCTCCATCGCCCATCTCTCCATCTCTTGTGTAACACTCCTTGAGGCCTGTATTTCTCCTTCCACACAGTGGAACACATGGCTGAGCTGCCAATAGCGTCAGCGCTTGAGATGTGCTGACCATAGCTGCCCCCAGGGAGATAAATCTGACAGTCCTAGTTGTGAGTCCAAAATTCCTCGGGAAAGCATCAATGGCTCATTTCAGAACCCCTAGAACAATCAATTGTGTCCAGGGGATAGAATTACAGGATACCAACATAGCTCCCATGGTGATCATGTGGATGGAGGAGGAGCAGTTCCTGGAAAAGGCGGCATGGAGAGAGACCTTGCAAACCATACAAGGCCCTGTACAAGCAGAACCAAGGGAGGGTCACTAGCAGGAGGTCAGAGAAAGAAGCAAAAGACCTCACCTTGAGCTGTGGCAGTAGTGGAGGACTGCTTGGAGAAGTAAAGCCTTGATGCAGCAGTATTAAAGGGTAGCACATCATAGAGCCCTGTGTGAAAGACAACCAAACGCACTAGAGTTTCCTCCCTTCTATAGAGGGCAAGGATGGAGAAAGGGGATAAAGCCCTTCACAGTCAGCCCAACAATGTGTCAGATACTGTGGTAAGATTTTTCATGCATTATCTCAATCCCTACCAAAAGAAAAAAAAATTATATTAATGAAAAATGAGTATCCCATTTTACAGATGAGGAAACTAAGGATAGCAGAGGTTAAGTAACTTACTGCAGATCACACGGCCGTAAGTGGAAGAGCCAAACTTTGAACCAGGTATGTGGGTGATGCTAGGCCACATGGCCTGACTTTTGGTGCCTCTGTCCTACTGCACTGCCTCCCCACCCCCACCCCCACCCCTGACAGCACCTGGTCATTTATGGGTAAAGGATGCCTCAGCAGAGATACATTTTCCCTGGTCCAGAGGACTGCGGCCAAGAGACAGCAGGGTCTTCAAAGAACCCACAGCAATGCTAGAACTCCATGTACAGGTCAAACCAGAACTTTGTGGCTCCCCTTATTTCTTCCTTTCTTTGCATCCCATCCCCAGAGCAGTCCTAAGGCAGAGGGTGACACCTCTAGCTTCTCTCTGCTGAAGTCCAATAGCCAGGTAGCCCTCCTAGAGGGACTCTCACACTGACTTTTCTCTCTCTCTCACGTTTCAGAAAATTCTCTTGCATTCTTTATTCCAACAGATGCAAATGCAGGACCTCCCAATGCAGCAGCTACCAGGCCACCATAGGCTGCTCTGATCAGTCTCTTGAACTTACATGTAAATCAAAGGCCCGGTGACTGTGTCCCTCCAACTAGAAGGGATGTGCATTAAGCTGGCCAAGGGACCCAATAAAGTCCTTTCTCAAGACATGAGGCAGCCCACAGCTTTCCCCTTGGGGCTCACAGCACAACACCATCCTTTTCCAAAGCTCCGCTCCCCAACTCCTCCCTCCTAGTAGTCCCCGTCATCCATCATCTGGTTTAGAATTAAAAGGCAGCAGATCTCACCCCTCCCGGGGGACAGAGAGCACAGCTTTCTCTGAAGAATTCCTCCCCACAAATCTTCTTCAAATCTCCGATTCCTCCTTTTTATACTTTCAGTGTGGGTAAGGGGTGCCAAAGTTATCACCCATCACCTTTGAAAACTTTTCACGTGATCTAGGTCTATGTTCTCTAACACAGATTTATTGATGATTATTGATTCTGAGAGTTGAGAGGTGATATCTCATTGTGGCTTTAATTTGTATTTATCTGAGGATTAGTGACATTGAACATCTTTTGATATGTCTGTTGGCCATCTGTATGTCCTGTTTGGAGAAGTGTCTATTCAGGTCCTTTGCTCATTTTTTAATTGAATTGTTTTGGGGGGGGGTGTTAAATTTAATAAGTTCTTTATAAATTTTGGATATTAATCCCTTATCAGATATCTCTATGAATATGTTCTCCCACTCACTGGGTTGTCTTCAGTCGATGGTATTTTGTTAGAGCAGTCCAAACTAACTAAGACAGCAGCTTTATCGATGATAGCCAAAAGTTCTAATCAATTCCATTCTCCTTTAGACAGTGAATCAACAAACAGACCATGGTCTGTCCATACCATGGAAAACTACTTACAATAAAAAGGAAAGAACTATTGATAAATATAACAATTTAGATGCATCTTAAAGACATAAAGCTGAGTGAAAGAAGACAATCACAAAAGATCACGTACTGTATGATTCTATGTATTCAATTTGTTTGATATTCTTAAAAAGACTGAACTGTAGCAGTGGAGAGCAGATGAGTGGTTGCCAGAAATTATGGGTGGGGGGAGGTCATAACAACAAAGGCAGAGCCCAGGGAAGTGATGGGGGGGGTCTGCAGTCTGTGTGCTGGATACACGAATCTATTTCATATGTTAAAATTCTTGGAACCAAGCACCACAAGAAAAAAAATGTCAATTCTACTGTATAATTTAAGAATTAAGTTTATAAAATCACATTGGTGGCCCACATTATATTCCTCCGGGACAGTGCTGGTCTAGCTTCTCCTTGTGAATGTTGTGTTCATTTGTCTTGAGCCTGAGCAGAAATTGTCATCCAGACGCCCTGCTCCCTCAATGTCTCTGCACTTCCCACAGTGACAATATAATACCCTTGTCCGTCTCCACCACTGGACTGGAAGCACTCATGGGCAGGAATGTGGTCTCTGTGCCCCGTCCTCAAACAGAGGAGATGCTCAGTAATATTTGTTGAGTGAATGAATGAATGAGTCAACAGAATACTGGGTTTTTGGAGAATTAAGATAAAATGTTAAATGTCTTTGAACTCCTCCATTCTCTGACTATCATAGGGTCCCCAAGCTCAGCCCAGGATGTATAGGAGATGAGTGTAGGTGAGAGCAGGCCAGACCAGCCTCCAGTATGGAGCACAGAGGGGAGAGGAGTCAATGCCCAAAGTCTAGGCATCCGCCGCTGGAAAGTTCACCCGCGAGGTGGGAGGGGAGCAACAGTGGGATCTAGAGCCAGGGTGAGCCACAGATAGGAGATAAGACAGTCTGTAGGTCTGGGGGGGAAAGAGCCTGAAAGCAAAACCTTCAGGCAGGGAAGGAGTCTTGTCAGTCTGCTTCATCAGCTCACATTCTTAGCACCACAGCTTATTATTTTTTGGCAGGTTGATATTCCAAAGGAAACGGGGGAAGTACGATGCACACTGTCATAGATACAAAGTGGCCATGTTTTCAGCCTGGTGCATTTTCCAAGGCAAATGAAAATTGTTATGAAAGCAATTTATACCCAGCAGACATGGATGATTGCCTGTGATGACCTTTTGCCAGAGAAAATGGGCCTGATGAAGAAAAAACGTGGGCTCATTAGGACAAATTAGAAAAAGCAAATGCTTGCTCTTAAATTATGGAAACTCCAAGACTGGTGAATCTCTCTGTCCTTTTAGGACACAAAAACAATAAAACACGAAAAGAAATTGTTTATGCAGAGGAAAGCATTGCAATTTGTGTGAATAGATGTAGTTTTGTTTCTTGGACAGTTTTAGAAAGGAGGTTTTTTATCTAAACTAAATGAAATTTAATTGACTTATTAACTCTGCTATGAATTCTCCTTTCATAAATCTACAAACAACTAAAAGAAGGGGGGGAAGCACTGAGAGTGAGCAAAATTAACCTTAACTTTCTATAAATACTAGCAAAAATATATTTCCAGCAATGCAATTTGATAGGATTGGTGGCACAGCGTTGGGGCTCCCACTGAAAGAATGTGAACACCCAGAAATGCACAGGAAAGGTGTGAGAAGGGGGGAGTGCAGACATCACTCAGGAAAGTTTTAACATCCTCCTATTTCCCTGATGGTCACCCACAGGCACACTGAGGTTTACAATTTATAAAGTGCCTTTAGATGCACTATCTTATCAAATCCTCACAGCAATCCTTCATTTATGTCCATCTCACAAGTAAGGAAACTGAGATTAGACAAAATTAAGTGATTTATCAGCTAGTGAAAGCTACAGGCAGTATGTGAATCCAAGACTCCCCATGCTCTCTCCCAAGCAATCCCTTGCCCTCATGCTATTTTAGGTACTTCTCTGTATCAAAACTGAAAGTTATGGGGTCTGTATATCTCTTTGTAAAAATTAGCAGAGGAGACAAGGGACAGAAAGTGGGTAGAGGAGAAGGTTTTTCCATACAAATCCAAACAGGGTTACTCAGAGTAGAAACAGGTATCAGAAAGGATAACCTAATTCCTACATCAGAACCCCCAAATCTCAGTGTTTAAACACAAGAAAGGTTTATTTCCTATTTGTCAGTGTTCAGTGCAAGTCAGTGAATGGAACTCTGCTCCATGCAACCATTCAGGGACTCAAGCTCCTTCCACCTAGTAACTCCATCATCTTGTAGAGACTCAGAGTCCTGCTCTGGATCACTGTGAAACCAGAAAAAAAGAAAGAAAGAGAATGTGGAGGGTCTTATGAGGTGGTGAGCCCGGAAGGGGCATACTTTACTCTGCCCATGTTCCATTGACCAAAATGAGTCACATGGCCCCACCCACCACAAGGGAAATGTTGTGTGCAATGGAAGGAGAGGGAAACACTGATGTGGATGGAGCACTAGCAGTCTCTGCCACAATGTTTTAATAATAAAATATTTTCTCTGGTGCCATGGAAGACCTTTACCAAGAGCCACCAGCCATATGCACACCTCTGGTGCTTCCCCAAGTGGGACCAACAAACTTCACAGGGCCAAACATAGAACTTTTTTTTTTTCAGGTTGAAGGAAGTGGACCTTTCAGGCTTATATAGCAAAAATCTATATATTTTCTTCCAACGTAGCTGAGTGAAAGGGCAAACAGAAATCTGAAAGCAATGATTGCTTCCTTTGTGGGGGAGAAGAATACCCACTGAGTTTAGAACATATATGAATTCTGATTTGCAATCATTTCCACTATTTATGAGGTCACTGGACTTACTCCTGCTGAGTCCAATTTACAAAGAGCTTTGGTTGGATCAGGGAACAGAATATTAGAATCCCATGGACTCGGTGATGGCCAGAGGACGGTGGATACCAAACACAAGAAATGTATCAATGACCTGTGAGGCAGCAGACTCCTTCACATCAGCTCCAACACATTACATCCAAATGGGTGAGAAGATATATCTCTCCAGAGAAACTAGGGGTGTTGAGTGCACCAACATTGCGAATTGACTACACACCTTAAAAATAGATAAGGGAATTTTCCAACTAAAAAACTTGTAAGTGCCCAGGCTGGTGGTACAGTAGATACAATGTTATTTCAGAGTGCCAAGGTTGCCAGTTTGATCCCAGGGTTGCTGGCTGGATCCCAGGGGCACCTGGTCAAACCCCAGTCAAGGAACATATGAGAAGCAATCAATGGGTGCACAACTAAGTGGAACAAGTTGTCTTTCTCTCTGTCTCTCTCTCTCTTTCTCTCTCTCTCTCTCTGTGTCTCTCTCTGTGTCTCTCTCTCTAAAAAAAAAACAAAAACCAAAAAATAAAATAAAAAACTTGTAAGAAAGATCCAGGATGTCTGAGATGAGCAAAAGGGTTGCCCTCATAGTCATCACCTCTCTCCCCAGGGCAGCTGTAGGATGCTGTCTGAGAACTGGTCTCTGGCTCTGACCCCCCTGGCATCCTAACACCTCCCCTACGTGCCCCACAGGCACATCTCTTTCAGCATGCTCAAATATGAACTCATCTGTCCGTCTTGGCCCGATCCCCCTGCCTGCTTCTCCCCCTCCATCCCTGTCTCAGTACATGGTGCCACCACTAGAGTCACCCAAACCACTGACCTAAGAACGAAGGCTGCCTCCTTCTCCTTCACCCACTGCTCTACTCTACCATCAAGATCAGCCACATGGCTCTCACGTCTGTTTTCTCTCCTCCATCCCCACTGCTACTATCCTCCTGAGTCAGAGCAACTGCCTCCCAGCCAGATTTTCTGACAGCAAAAATTGCTACTCCACTCACCACACTGCCACCCTAAGAAATCAGCCTGCCCACAACACGCCCCTGTTTCAACTATTCCGTGGAGTTCCTTCACTTTTTAGTAAGGCTCCTTCGCAGTGTGTCCCCTGAAGCCCTCTGGGGTGTGATCTCGAGATCTTTCTGCCCACCTCCTACTCATCCCATGCTTTTGCTACAGTTCTCCTAACTTTCCTCCTGACTTTGATACCTGCTTCAAATGCTTCCCACCTCCCCACCCATCCCCTGGGTAGCCAACATCACCTGTTTTCCAACACAAGAGTTAGCTCATTTGGAAGCCCTGTGAGAACCCAGTCTGATGCACCTGCTACTCTTCCGGAGTCCTGTCACCCACATGCTTCCCTCTATGATAGCCCTGGGGAGGCCATGGGACCATCAGTGACCTTCCTCCTTCCCCACCACCCAATCCTGTGAGCTCCTCAAAGCAAGGACACTGTTATTTGAACTCTCTAGCTGTTGACACAATGTCTACAAAAGAATAGGCATTTGGAAATTGCTCGATTGCTGAATGAGCACATGAATTAGTAAATAAATTATGTAGAAAGTATATAAAAAAAGAGTTCAGATAGATGCTCCATCCAGCAGGGAAGAAGAGGCAGTAAGAAGCTAAGCTTGGGGCATGGGCTACGCAGATGAATCAAGCAATCGGGACAATTCTGTCACACGTGCCCAAGAGACGTGTGTTATCAGAGAAATGGAACATATTCACTCAGCCCCAAAATCAAATATTCAGTCACGCTTCAAGTACACGCTTTGAAAAAGTGTGTGTAAAACTACAAAGCAGATGTTGTCACTGGTACCACAAACAGTATAAACCCAGAGGGGAAAACAAAATCCTCTGTGAAACTTCTGTTCCAGTCACGACTGCCTAGTGCCAAGGCTCAGATATTGCACAAACTGGTGTGAATAAAAAGGTGGTTTGGGGGTTTTGTTCATTTGTTGTTATTGCTTCTAATGATTCTAAAGTAAACATGTGGATATGAGAAGCCTGGCTCTGGACCCGAGTCCAGTTCTGCCACTTCCCAGCCATCAGACCCACAGTGGGCAGGTCACTTCTCTGGACCGTGTCCTCACTCTAAGAGGGAGTGAGAATAGAACCTATCATAGGGTTGTCAGGGGGGTGACATGAGACCATCTAGGTAAAAGTTGGACTCAGCCAAGGTTTACTGGAGGCGACGTGAGATCATGTATGAAAAGGTTTCTTTTCCAACACAGAGAAATGCTGGCTGGCAAATAAATGTTACTGTGTTTATTCAGGGGAATGTTCCAGAACCCTTCTGGAAGAATGAGAGAGAGGACATCACTGAGGCTGGTATTCAGCTGGTCTGTCCCATTTCCCTCCCTCCTCAAACTGCCTCCTTCTGCAGATGGTGTCAGCACCCTGTCCCAGGCTCTGCCCTGCCATGGCTCTCACCCTCCTAGTTTTCCGAGCTCGGCAGCCCCAGGCAGAGTAAGCTTCTCTGAGCACCAGTACTTCATTGCAGATAGAAAGACAATGCTTGGAACAGAGAGAGATCAGGTGTGCATTCCCCAGTACCAGCAGCGATGGGGGAACAGAAAGAAGAGACAGGCTCACCTCTCATCACCATGAGCTTCAGGAATCCCAGCTCCATCCCTGGCCAGTTGCTCAGTGGTAGGGGTGTCATCCTAGCGTGTGGATGTCATCATGGGTTCGATTCCTAGTCAGGGCACACAGGAGAAGTGACCATCTGCTTCTCCACTTCTACCCCTCCATGTTGTCTCTCTCTCTTTTTCTCTCTCTCTCTTTTCTTCTCCTGCAGCCATGGCATGATTGGAGCAAATTGGTCCCAGGCGCTGAGGATGGCTCCAGGGCCTCTGCCTCAGGTGCTAAGAAGAGCTTGGTTGCTGAAAAACAGAGCAATGCCCCAGATGGGCACAGCATCACCATCTAGTAGGCATGCCAGGTGGATCCTAGCCAGGGGCACATGTGGAAGTCTGTCTCTGCCTCCCCTCCTCTCACTGAATTAAAAAAAAAAAAAAAGGAATCCCAGCTCCTTCACTGACTGTGAGCCTGGGCACACAAGTAATCTCTCTGCATCTCCAGTGTCTTGTTGTTAAGTAAAGATAATCCTATATTTTTCCTAGCAGTATAAAATTAGGATGTGCCTTACAATTGACATATACATTAAATCTGATAGTGTCCCCCACACCTCCAAAGTTCACAAAGGGATTGGTGTGTCTTAAAATTGAGGAATTACAGAACCAAGACGTGCCACACCTCAGACTGTGGTGCTGACTGCATGAGCCGGTGCAAACAAGTGCTCAACCAAATGCCAGCAGGTAGGAACGTGCCAATAAAGGGCCTCCATGTTATATAAAGAGAGCACTTAGCCCCGCCCCTGCAGCAGGAGCCCGAGTAGAAGAGGCTACTTCTGAAAGGGCGTGTGCCAGGAAGATAGTGACCAACATCTCCAACACAGTTGCAACAGGAGAGAAAGCTGGCGGTTTGAGACTTAGATGAAAAGTAACCGCGAATTCAAGTGTAAATTGCTAAGAACAGAAGGGCCGGGCATGCAATGTGTGGAACCTGGTCTACAGAGTAGGGAAGCAGGGTCCCAGGCCCTTCTCTGTCACCGCCTCATTGTGTGACCTTGAGTGAGTGCCTTGGTTAAGTTCTCCCAGAGGCAGACCAGAGCAAAGGGTCTGTGTTAAGGGGTTTGCTGGGAAGGTGAAGGAGACCCTGGCTGGGGCGTGGGGAAACAGGAACAGGGACAGGAAAGCGAACAATACGGGGGGGGGGGGGGGGCATCATTGTACCAGTTTGTGCAGGGGGCTTCACTGCTCTAAGTAAACTGGTGGTCCAGGTGAAGATGTGGTCAGTTATCCCACCTTCAGGGGCCAGAAGATTGGAGTATTTATGTACCGACTCCTGTCAGCCATTGGCTGAGGGCTGCTACAGAGAACACGTAATCCCCCAGCCCTTAGCCTGCTTAGAGGTAAAGTGCACTCTGACAAAGTCCTCGGGCTCAGAAACGCCAGTTCTGGCAGATGGAAGTAGACAGAATGATAAGGGCAAGGGGCAGTGGGCAGGGTACCAACAGCTTCTGCTGCAGGAGATACAGCCCTTTAGTGTCAGCTGCCCGTCCATAGAATGGGAATAACAAAACTTATTTGAAATTTTGTATTTTATTCATTGATATAATCATACATCTTCACCCTGGGTATGTTAGTCTAAGTCCCATCAGGAGAGAGAAAACACACTATGATTTGAGCAGGAAAAGTTTAACATAAGAATTAGCAATTATAGCCTGATCTGTGGTGGCGCAGTGGATAAAGCGTCGACCTGGGAACACTGAGGTGGCCAGTTCAAAACCCTGCTCTGGTCTGGTCAAGGCACATATGAGAGTTGATGCTTCCAGCTCCTCCCCCCTTTCTCTCTTTCTCTCTCTCTCTCTCTGTCTCTCACTCTGTATCTCCTCTCTAAAATGAATAAAATAAAAAATAAAATTTAATAAGAATTAGCAATTAGAGTTGACACTTAAACAATGTGGGGGTTAGAGGTGCCAACCCCCCACAATCCAAAAGCAATGTATAATAACTTTTGACAATTGCTCCTTCACACATCTGCGGATTCAGCCAACCACACAGCTGAAACAGTATTTTTCCATTCCCAACCTTAGATTTTCAACCACAGGTCAGAAGTAGTTTTCGATCTGTGGTTGATTGAATCCATGAATGTGAAACCTGTGGATACAAAGGACCAACTGTATTTATTAAAAAAATGAAAATAAATGCACCTATGAGTGGACCCATACACTCAAACCCATGTTGTTCAAGTAAGAAAACCCTAAAGAATGTAAGAATAGCAGCTGTAAGGAGCAGCCACTACTGCCCCCAAGACTGAGGCATAACCCCAAAGGAAGGGCCCCACGCTCTCACCCCCATGCTGAGATGCAGGATCTGTTGGGGAGAGTCCGGGCAAGCTCCTTGCAGAGGCAAAAGGAACAGCTCTCCTTCCAGCTCTGTACCATGTTTTGGACCTAACGCCTCAAAATCTATAATAAGAATTTTCTTAAAATTCTGCTCATGATCATTTTACCTTGAGGCATAAAAAAGAAAAAAGCAAATACTGGGCAAGAGCTGAGATAAGAAAGCAAAAGTAGTCATATGTCCACTGGCCAATGGTGAGGCAAAAATACGTTTCCGCCACTGCTACATTTTGATGCGCTAAGAAAGAAGCAGCTGTTCCAATGAGGAGTAAACCCTCACTTCTGCTATGACAGTGGTGGGTGGGTGGGAGCCAATAGGAAGTAAGTCTCCCCTTTTATGAAGCCACCCTGGGAGAGATGGACCAATGAGGAGGAGCTAGTGCTAGTGTGACATCAGAGCAGAATACTGGAATGAGGCCAGGGCCGCTACATGAATGTCCTACTGGTTTAGGTAACATTTTGAGACCTCCGTCAGTTTGCCAGTATTGACTGACAGTCTTCTCTCAGCCTCACATTTCCAATGGGGATAATAAAGGGGGAGCACATCTAGCAACACCATATCTCCTCTCGACACCCCTCCACTTTCTTCTCTTGATGGGAGAGGGGTGGCAGATCTGTTTGGTCAGGTCTAGACATTCATTGGGCCACATTTTATTACGATCAAAGTTTTATTAGCGGTTGATAACAAGAAATAGGACATCTTCTCCCTTTTGCTCATGAGTTTTTTTTTCTGCTTCCTGGGTAAGACAAGCTCTCTCTATATATATTCTACCCGTGACTGCAGGTATGAAGCAGAGGCCCCTATTGTCCAGCAGTTACAGAAATGGAGAGGGTGTCCTCCTTTACACTCCACCGCCTGCTCTAAGATCCAGCCTTATTTCTCTCTCTGGATTTCATAAAACATTCCAACATCCTTATAATAAGCCTCATTTTTTTTTTCTAGCTCCAACTAAGTTTATGACACTTGCGAGCATTGTTTCTAATTCGCATAGAGAAAATTAGAAATGAGCAAGTTTGGGAGAGATGGGCCAATGGTAGGCAGGCTGATTCTGATAAAGGTAAAAGGGGGGAAGGACAATGACAGAGTCCCAGTCACAGCCTGAGACAGCTGGATGGAACGCACGTCTTACTTGTCTGGATAACGCTGAGATCTGGCCGAATTTCTTGGCTTTCTGCATTAACAAGCTCCTGAAGTCAGGTGCCAAGAACTAATTTAGCCGTTGTCCAAAAGCAGCCACCTCCATCTCAGGGGAAGAAAGCCAGATCCTGAAAGTAGCTCCCCTGAGCTCAGAAAGGGAAATGGGAAGGATAGAATCTCAGTCCTGTCTTCCCATTGCACCTCAAATAATCAGGCCTCTGCCCAGGACCATGCATGTTGTTGTGCTTAATCCCATCAGCCCATGAGGGTGGATTGAGGATAGGATGTTTCTCCAGCTACCCTTACTCCTCTCGCTAACTCCAGGGCTATCTGCAGACATCACGTCTCCTGTGACAATGGTGCTGTCATCATCTCTCTAACCCTTCTTGTCCTAGAGGCTCATATCCTCCTCCTGCATTGTCCTGGTCTCCCTCTGCTCTATACCCACCTTCCCCAATGTAAAAATGAAATCCCCAAGGTAGTTAATGTCCATTCAACTTTCACCCCTAATGTCACCTCCCAGAGAAGCTCCTCCTGACTTTCCCAACACAGGTCAGGTCCCCTGACATGTTTTCCCAGCTGCCCATACCTCTCTTCTGCAGCCTTACCACCATCTGCAACTGTAAGTTTGGGTGAGTGACTGGTGCCTGCGCTCCCAGCTGGATTGTTAGCCCAATAAATGCAGGCACTACTTATTTTACGCACCGAAATATAGTAGGCACATAATACATTGTTGACTGTATGCAAGGTAGTCAGAGCTCTGAAGCCAATCCAGCCGGGATTAAAACCAGATCCCGGAAAATAAAGTAGAGTAATAACAGTGTCCTTAGGGGCTGTATGAAGGGCCAAATAAAAGCACTTATGATAATAGAGCCTAACACACAGTAAGTAGGTGCTCAATAAATGTTTGCTAAAATTAGTACTGTTGACACTGGTCTAAGCAGTGATGATGGGAGAGGTGGAGGGAGGAGGACGCTGTTCAGCTGGGGTCACTGATGTGTGTGTGTGCACTGGGGTGTCAGGGGTTGGGCACTGCCCTCCATGAGTGCCACTCAGACAGAAGGCACTGAAAAGGCACATGTTTCTGGGAAGGGTCATCTTATCAGCACAGCAGCTAGCCAGAGCATACTCCCTCCAGAACTGGGTGACTTTGGAATTGCCTCTCATTGATATTTCATGGCCAATTAAGTGGCTAAGGATGAATTGGCATCAGCAGAACGATGTCTTCAAATTGTTACCACAAGGTAATCCTTGTTGTGAGCCGTGGGGTGAGAACACCTGAATGGATGAGTCTGTGGTACCTACAACCATAGGGCAAAGTAAGATATTGATGCTTATCAGTGAGGTCCACAGCAGTGGCCCACTTTTTTTTGTTTTACAGAGACAGAGCGAGAGTCAGAGAGAGGGATAGATAGGGACAGACAGACAGGAACGGAGAGAGATGAGAAGCATCCATCATTAGTTTTTCATTGCCATTGCAGGTGTCCCACGTTTTTTACAGTTACAGAAGCCTTTTACCAAGAGAACAGCTTACAAAAGATCCAACTCCTAAAACTAAAAGCAGTGGAAGAGCCTCATCTGTGTTGTTTAAAGCCAAGTGTGCGGTAATCTGTTACAGCCGCAATAAAAAACCAATATGCCAATTTTATAGCGGCATTTTGATTCAACCTTTCTCCATACAACTCTATAAAGGTCTCCATCCTTCAAAAACAAGGCCTCTTTTCTTTTCTGCCCACCCCACCCCCACACATGCTAATTCTATAATTCGTACTGGATAGGCAAGAGCAAATATTTGTTGAATCAATGAAGACCCTTTTTAGCCAAGATATTAGAATGCCCTTGATCATAGATTTTAGAACATAGTTATCACCAAAATGATTTGGAATATTCTGGAGTGTTTTTTTTTAAATGACATTTCTATTTTATTTTTATTTATTCATTTTAGAGAGGAGACACAGAGTGAGTGAGAGAGAGAGAGAGAAAGGGGGGAGGAGCCAGAAGCATCAACTCCCATATGTGCCTTGACCAGACCAGTGCAGGGTTTTGAACTGGCGACCTCAGTGTTCCCAGGTCGACGCTTTATCCACTGCGCCACCACAGGTCAGCTGGAGTGTTTCTTGATGATTCAGAAGATTCTTTATATTACTGCAACCCAGAGGTGCAAACCTACAAAGGCACAAGTTAATCCCACATGCTCACCAAGGATTCTGAGTGCTCTTAAGTAACTAAGAACAGCAGGACATGGTTGCTGACCCTGGTCGACAGGAAGCAGCATCCCAGGGAGCTTAAGTGTTGACCCATGTAGTCCCAGCCCCACCATGTCCTGGCTCTGTGCCTTGGGTAAGTCTCTAGCCCGCTCTTGGCCTCTGTGTCCTCCTGGATAAAATAAAGGGCTTGGACAATGTCGACCCCCAAAGTCCTTTCTAATGTCAGCTGCTTGTTTGGTAACTCCTTTCTAACATTTGCCAGAAATTTCTGGCACTTGTAAATGCTCAAGAAATTGAACTGCAAACTGACCCTTTTGCTGACACAGCTGGTACTTGGGTTTCAATGTTGTCTCCTAGTGATGGAGTGAAGGCAAATAAATACACAGTCCTGAATGGAAATAGGGCCCACAACTTAGTTTCTTGTTCCACAGTGGAGATCTGCATATTGGAAGACGGAGCTGCAAGGCCCAGAGGGTCAGGAGCACAGAGCTACAATGGAGAGGAGAAGCCACAGTCAAGGGAGGGAGAGGGTTTCACTGATGCTTCAGAAAAGGATACCAGCCTGAGGACTGTGGTTTAATCCTAGCTCTACTTCTTAGTCTGGGTAAACTGCTTCCATCTCTGAGCTTCTTCTTTGTTTTTTAATTATAAAATATACCATAAACATAGGGTTTCAAACACATGTATATTGCTTGAAGAATAATAATGAAATGAAACTCCATGTACCCACTACCCTGGTTAAGAAATAGAATATTGGCCCTGGCCGTTTGGCTCAGTGGATAGAACATTTGCCTTGCATATAGATATCCTGGGTTTAATTCTTGGTCAGGGCACACAGGAGAAGTGACCTTCTTGTTTTCCCCTCCCTCTCCCCCTTCTCTCCCTCTTTTTCTCCCACAGCCAATGGCTTGATTGATTCAAGTGTCAGCCCTGGGAGCTGAGGATAGCTAGGCTGGTCTGAATGCATCAACATCAGGTGCTAAAAAGAGCTTGATTGGTTCGAGCATCATCCCAAGATGGGGTTGCTGGGTGGATCCCAGTCAGGGTACATGCGGGAATCTGTCTCACTCTCTCCCATCCTCTCATTTAAAATAAAGAGAGAGAGAGAGAGAGAAATGAAATAGAATATTGCCAGTATTAGAAGTCCCCTGTATACTCCACCTGTCTTACCTCCTATCCCACCTTCTCCTATTACCACCGGTACTCAACCCACCCTAAGGTAACCACTATCCTCAATTTTTTTTTGTGACAGAGACAGAGAGAGTCAGACAGAGGGACAGATAGGGACAGACAGGATAGGAGAGAGATGAGAAGCATCAATTCTTCGTTGCAGCACCTTAGTTGTTCACTGATTGCTTTCTCATATGTGCCTCGACCTGGGGTATACAGCAGAGCAAGTGATCCCTTGCTCAAGCCAGCGACCTTGGGCTTCAAGCCAGTGACCTTTGGGCTCAAGCCAGCAACCACAGGGTCACATCTGTGATCCCACACTCAAGCCAGCAACCCTGCACTCAAGCTGGTGAGCCTTGCTCAAGCCAGATGAGCCTGTGCTCAAGCTAGTGACCTCGGGGTCTCGAACCTGGGTCCTCCACATCCCAGTTCGACACTCTATTCACTGTGCCACCACCTGGCCAGGCCTCAATTTTGTTTTAATCACTCCCTAGTCTTTCTCTATACTTTACCATCTATGTATGTATCCTTAAACAAAACATTATTTTACTTGTCTGTTTATGAATTGTCTATAAATGGAATCGTACTATGAGTATTTTGCTGCAAATTCTTCTTTCACTCATCATTGATTTGTAAGTTCATCCTAGTTAATGCATATAGTAATAATGTATTCATTTTTATTTCAGAATAGCATTCTATGATTAAGTTTAACACAATTTATTTGTTATACTGTAGGCATTTTGGTAAAATCCATTATTTTTACTATTACAGAAAAATGCTATGAATGCTTTTGTACACATATTCTGGTACACATACACAAAAGTTTCATTAGGATATACTCTGGGAATGGATTTGTTGGGTCATAGCATATGCATGTGTTCGATTTTAATTCCAAACAATTTTTCAAAGTGGTGGCACAAATTTACAATCCCAGCAGAAATAGATGAGAGTTTCTATTAATTTCACTATCCCTACCAATACTTAGTATTGCCAGTCTTTTTAATTTAAGATAATCTGATGAATATATAAGAGTAACTTGCTGAGGTTTTAATTTGTAATTCCTAATTATCAATAACATTGAGCATCTTTTCATGTTTATGCCCATTCATGTCTCATCTTGTGGAAAATACCTGTTTATGTCTTTTGCCCAGTAGTCTATAACAAATATATTGGTCTCACCCATTTGCAGTCATTCTTTATATACTCTGGATATTAATCTTTTGCTGCTTACGTGTGTTACAAATATCTCCTCTGGGGGATGGCTTGTCTTTTTCACTCTATGGTGTCTCCTGATAAATAAGTTCTTAGTTCTAATACAGTCAAATTTATTAATCGTTGTCTTTATACTGTGTACATTTCATGACCTCAGGTTATTAAATTATTCTCCTATATCATGTTCTAGGTGTTTTATAAATATTTCCCACATTTTTAATTACTGAATCCACTTGGAACTTTCTTTATAGAGATTGTGAAGTGAAAACCAAATTTCTTATTTTTAATTAGGATAACCAATTTTCCCAACACTACAAATTAAATATATTCCATTCTTTACCCACTGTATTGCAAGGTGCACTCCACCAAGAGTCAAGTTTCTATGGATGCACGATGTGTTTCTGGGCTCTTCGTTTGGTTCCACTTTCCCATTTATCTATCACTACCTTAATTACTGAAGCTTTGTGATAAACCTTGCTCTGTGGTACAGCTTGTTCTTCTTCTTCAGAAAGCTCTTGGCCCATTGTTATGCTGTGTGAATGTAAGAATTGGCTTGTCAAGTTCCTACCATTGTAAATCTAATTGGAATTGCACTAAATCAAAACGGTGGTTTGGGAAATGTATATCTTTATAATATTGAGCACCCTGTCTAAGAACAAGTATTTATTTCTGTCTTAATTTAATCTGTTTCAATAAAACTTTGTAATTTTCTCCATAAAAACTTTCATTGCTTATGTTATATTTACTCAGTGGTACTTTTATGTTTGTTGTCAATGTGAATGGTTGATTTTAAATTAGATTTTCTAACTGGTTGCTATTGTAATATAACAATTCAGTTGACTTTTGTATATTGATTTTGTATCCAGCAACCTTGCCAAAGCCTCATTTTGATTCTAAAAATTTATATATAGTTTTTTCAGGGGGTGGTTCTATTGTCAATCATAAATCTGCAAATAATAATTATTTTGTTTCTTCTCTCCTAATCCTTATGCTTTATTTTTAATTTTCTTTTTACATATATATTTTGGCATGAAGCTGGTGGATGGGGTATCACCATTTTTCCCATTTTCACAAATGAGGAAACTCAGAGATGTTAAGCAACTTTCCTAAGGTCTCACAGCTAGAAATAGACAAAGTCGGGACTGAAACCTCAGTGTAACCATTCCAAAATTCATGTTTTTATCCCCTATGCTATGGATGTCATTTCCCTCCCCCATCACACAAATAACATTTGAACTTTGTAAAAGAAAATTCTAGTATATGTAAAAACATTTATCTGCCATTGAAGGGAAGGATCTCTATTTCTTTGTTTCTTTTAAAGAAAAAAAAAGATTATTTTAAATTGATCAATGCATCTGTACCATCTCTGAACCAGAAAAAGAACTAACGGGGGAAGGGACCTAATATATTGTTTCCATGTGTTCACTCCTTCCATCCTAACAACAGCAACCAGCAAGTTGCGTGTTAGTGTCCCAGTTCGACAGTTGAGGAAATTGAGGTGCAGAGAGATAAATATAAAAAAGCAACAACCCAAAGAGGAGCTTTCAATGGCCTGCAGACTAGCAAAATGAGCATATTGAATCAAAAAAATTTTTGAAATAGCCTCAAAGTATAATTTTTTGCAGTGTAGTTTCATAGCCCCAGGTAAATACAAAAAGATGAGGCCAGGTTCCTTGTGTATTCTCTACGGATCCATGGAGGCAAAAGAAGCCCTCCATAAGAGTTCTTCATGGGAGCTGGGAAGAAAAAGAACTAGGAAGTCATTTGTTATTTTGCATCTACTCAGTCATTCATTCATATGTTCAACAATGCAGTATTTATTAAGGACCCCCTGTCTGAGTCCTGAAGTTACTGGAGGGGAATAGACTCAGTCCCTGCCGTCATGAAGCTTTTGATCCAACAGTAGAATCAGGCATTAAACCAGTAATCACCAGTCTGCTTCCACAGCACTCAACTCCAGGGCCACCATCAGGCAAACAGAAATCCTGTGTGAAGCCTGAGCATCTCCACGTCTCATGTGGAAGCTGCCACAGCCCCACGGCAGGCAGGTGCCCCCTCCCCCACCCCTCCTCGGTCTCCGCAGCCCCCACGGTGCTGGGAACCTGTCCATCAGAGTGCCAATCGCAGGGGAAATTGAATCCAGGGGCTCTTTCTAGTCGTGTTTGCTCACTTTTTTCATAGCATGATCTTTGGTTTCATTATATATAGGTATTTCTTTTATTTATCCATGCATCAGGAAAAAAAAAAAAAAAAAAGAAAGGTGCCTCTTTAAACCAAGCATGAAATGTATTAGGAACCTAAAGTTGAGAATAATGGGCTTTTTTTTTCCTCTTGGAAAGCTAGCCTACAGGAGGAAAAAAAAAAATCCATTCAAATAATTTCGTTTAGTCCTAAGTATAAAATAACTGAAGTCAAGGTGTCTCTGCTGTTATTATTTTTTCTGATGTTTTTGACACCCGTGTGTGGAGTTCTCCGGCGCTCACAGCTTCCAGAGCTGTGAGCTCCCACTTGGTAGATTCGTAATACTCCTTAATATTTTCATTTTGATGTAATTTGCGGCCCCAGCTTTTTAAATATCCGCTCTGTAATAATGTTTAATTTCAGGGGTCACTCCGCCAAGGAGTATATTAAAGCTTATAAAACTCATTTCCAAAGCTCAAATATCAAGCTGTGATCAGGTTAGGAGGGCAGCATCTGTGAATATTTCATCTTTTATCATGCTGATAATAAGGAGATGACAGAGGCACATTATTACAATGAGAGAATTGCTCATTTCAGGCCTGGTGCTGGAAGCTGGGGTCTGCAGTGTGTATTACTCAATAAGAGCAATTCCGATATGAAAAGCAAGTTTACTGAGGCACCACTGTGTCTTATTTGATTGGAATGAATAATATATGGAGCTGCCTTTCGGGCGGCTGCCGGTCGGGGGATGGGAGACTTGCATGGAGAGGGGCACTTGGGGATAGATGGGGAAATAATTTATCAAAGGATGTGTTTTATGGCCTGAAAATAAAGTTAAGATAACCACTGTTTATTAGAATCATTATTTCGGAAATCTGTATTCTGGAAATCTTTAACATGTGCCAGCTTATGCACGAAAAGAATCTTGATCCGTACAACTGGTGGCGATGCCTCATAATCATCTATAGTATTTGCACATCGAAGCTGAGTGAATTTGACACCCGGGCTGATTCCTGCCACATTCTCCATTGGCAACTTTCATTATTGCTTTGCGTCAAGCCAACTTCATCAAGCGGGAATCTTAAAGCTCTGGTCTTTCTGGTAGTGAGATGATGAAACGCCAGTGAGGAGTGCATCTTTAACTCCTGGAGAAAAATCAAGCATGAACCACCCCTAATTATTGCCCCCCACCCTAAAGCACCACTACACCCACACCCAGGCTACTCCTCCATCATAGTGGAAGAGGCGTGCTGTCTGGTCTAGGACTGATCCTTCCTTCGGTGCCCTGGACCTTGTCCCTTTCCACCTATTCTGACCCTTGCATGATGCCATTATCCCATCTTCAGTGTGCTTAACAGCTCCCTTTCAGCTGGCTCCTTCTCTTCAGCTTATGAACATAATCAAATCTTTCACATCCTAGTAAAAAAAAAAATTTTTCTTAACCTTCCATCTCCTTCCAGGTATGGCCATAGGTCTTGTCTTACCTTCTCATCCAAGTGTCTCCTAAGAATCGAATACACTAATTCACATGGCATTACCCCTCAGTTTATTCATTTTGACTTCTATACCCACCCCTCCAATGAGACCACTCCCACAAAGGTCATGGACACACTGCTAATTACCAAATTCAGTAGGCACTTCCCATTCTGCATCTAGCTTGACCTCTCAGCTGCACTTGTCCCCATTATTTCAGGACAGCACTCTGCTGGCTCTCCTCCTCTCTCATTCCCTGTCCCTCTTCTGGTTTCCTGGACACCACCCCCCGCCCCACCCTCCCTAAGAGGCCAGTGTTCTGCAGGATGGGGCTTGCATTCTCCTCACTCTGCCTTCTCTGCCAGGCAGCAGCATTCATGTCTGTGACTGTAATTAGCATATGTTGGCTACTAACTCTTGACTTATTATCAATATTAATTGATTTGTAATCCAGCCTCTTTCCTGGAGTTTCATATCCCCCCACTGGAACTCCAAACACAGGTGGAAAATGTAATGACCAACACAAATGTACAAACACTGGGTTCCTCCTCCTTCCATTCCTCCTGATATCACTGTCTCAAATGGAAGCAGAGCCCTAAAAGCAGCCACCCCAGCCCAAATGCGGACCAGCACCCTTAACACCTCCACTTACAATCAATCATCAAGTTCTATTGATCCTTTTAGTTACCATAAAATAAATAAATCTATTGTAATTTCTTACTGTAAAAGTAACACATGTTAATTAACATTTTTTCAAACTACATAGAAATAAACCAAGAAGGTAAAACTCACCTAACATTCTTCATCCATAGATATTCATTCATTGTTAACATTTGATACACACACGTTGAGCCTTTTCAGTTTGGACATTCAGCCAGTCGACATTTATTGAGCGTCTATTATGTGCCAATCGTTGTGTTGGGCATATAGATACACATTTCCTTTTTTAATACAAGAAAAGTGGGATTTTTAAAATAGTAACATAGTATTACACTGAATGGTATAGCATTATTTACTGACTTAATCAGGTCCCCGCTGATAGATATTTAGGTCGTACTAAAAATTTGATGTTATCAATAATTTGAAATAAACATCCTTATATATAAATCTTTTCTTACTTGTTCAATGATTGCTTTAGAATAAATTCTTGAAAGTGATACTGTGGGGTTCAAGGGTATGCACATTTTTAAGACTTTTGATAAATATTAGGAAATGTCCACCAATTATATTTTAACAACTTGCTCTCCCTCAAAAAACATGAAAATTTCCTTATACTCTTTGACATTGAATGTTATCAATCTATTAACCTCTTTCAATCTGCCAAAAAATATTTGTTATTGTCTAATTTGGATTTATTTTATTACTATTGAGATTGAGCATGGTTTTATACTTTTGTTTGATATTTTCATTTCTTTAATAAGCTGCTTATTCATGCCTTTGATCATTTATTTATGAGATTACTCTAATTTTTCCTATTGCATACAAATTTTGTATATTAGAAATAACACCTATCTATTATATATATTGCATACCAGGTGATAATTAACATTTTATTTTTTTATCACATTGTTGGAACAGCAATTTATAAGTTTATATAGGCTATTCTAGTAACTTTTTTCTTTATGGTTTGAGTATCATACTTCAAGAAGACTTTCACACCTTAAATTATAAAAGATGTAAAGATATCTTTCCAGCTTTTTTATGATATCCTTAAGCTTTAATTTTTATATTTTATTCTTTTTCCTTCCAAAGTTTCTCTTGGCATAATATTTATTAATTTTAACAAACAGGAAAATTCCTAAACCAATATGAATGTGAAATTATACTGCAAAAACTTATGACCAAAAAAGAAACTCTCATCAAACTAAGAATAAAAAAAGAAATCCTCAATTTGGTAAAGGGCATTTATATATATATAAAAAAATTACAGCTAACATCATATTTAATGCCTTTCTCCTAATAGCAGAAACAAGAGAAGTTGTATACTATTTCTATACAACTTTGTATTGGAGACCGTGGCCAATACAATAAGAAAAAAATAGAATTAGAAATGAAAGGCATATAAATCAGAGAGGAAAATTTAAGTGGTATTTTTCACAAATTACATAATTATAGAAACTTATAAGGAACTTACCAAAAATCACATATTAGAACAAATTAAAAATTTAGCAAAATTACAGAATTAAAAATCAATATACAAAAATCAATTGTAAGCCTGACCAGGCGGTGGCGCAGTGGATAGAGCGTCGGACTGGGATGCGGAAGACCCAGGTTCAAGACCCCGAGCTCCCCAGCTTGAGCGCAGGCCCATCTGGCTTGAGCAAAAGCTCGCCAGCTTGGATCCAAGGTTGCTGGCTCCAGCAAGAGGTGGCTCGGTCTGCTGAAGGCCCGTGGTCAAGGCATATGTGAGAAAGCAATCAATGAAAAACTATGGTGTCACAACGGCAACAAAAAACTAATGATTGATGCTTCTCACCTCTCTCCGTTCCTATCTGTCTGTCCCTATCTATCCCTCTCTCTGACTCTCTCTCTCTGTCTCTGTAAAAAAAAAAAAAAATCAATTGTACTTCTAGATCTCAGTGAATATAGGAAAATAAACATTTTAAAATAATACAATTTTCAATAGTATTAAATAAAAGAAAAAATTGCTTAGATAAACTTAAGAAGAGATTGTAATACCTCTACACTAAAAATTATGAAATATTCTGAGAGAAATTAAGAAAGATCTAAATAAATGGTGAAATATACTATGTCAACAGATTAGAAGGCTCAATACAGTCTTGTTAAATTGTTCATTTTCCCAAAACTGATTTATAAATTCAATACAATTCTAATCAAAACCCTATTTTCCTAATCCTAAAACAAAGTGGGAATACCAAGATCTGAAATAGCTAATAAAAAACAGCAAAATAATAACAAAGTGAGAGGATTTCAAGATTTATACTATAAAGCTACAGTTATCAAGATAGAATAATATTGGTATAAAGGTA
Organism: Rhynchonycteris naso; assembly: GCA_037038555.1. Taxonomy (NCBI): domain Eukaryota; kingdom Metazoa; phylum Chordata; class Mammalia; order Chiroptera; family Emballonuridae; genus Rhynchonycteris; species Rhynchonycteris naso. The sequence goes on along the minus strand of CM072997.1, from coordinate 208,351,899 downwards.
AATATATAGATCGACTGAACAGACTAGAGAGTCCAGAAATAGGCCAATGTATATATGGCCAATTGATTTGCAACAAAATAGACACCAACATAACTCCATGGAAAAAGATAGTGTTTTCAGTGTAAGAACAACTGGAGAGTCATATGAAAGAAAAGGACATTCAACCTTTAATTCATGCCATACACGAATATTATTTTGAAATAGATCATAGACATACGCATAAAACCTAAATCTATAAAATTTCTAGAAGAAATCATAGAAAAAAATCTTTGCAGTTTTGGGTCAAGCAACAATTTCTGAGACAGAAAAGACAAAGCATTAGTCATAAAAAGAAGAAAGGAGAAATTGGACTTCATCAAAATAAACACTTTACACTCACTAAGAGATACTATCAAGAACAGGCAAGACATTGCCTGAGAGAAAATATTTGCATCACATATATTTGTCAAAGAGCTCGTATCCAGAATACATTTTGAACTATATACCTTTATGGTTCAATAATGAAAAGACAAACTACCCAATTTTTTTCAATGGGCAAAATTTGAATAGACATTTCATGAAAGATATACGAAAGGCCAATAAACACATGAAAGAATATTCAACAGCATCTGTCACTAGAGAAATGCAAATCAAAACCACGATGAGATACCACTTCACACCCACTGGAATGGGTAAAATTTAAAAGACAGACAATTCCAAGTTCTGGTCAAGATGGCGACAAAGGTAAATGTGGTACTCGAATCCTACCACAACCACATCAAAATTACAGCTAACTTACAGAACAATCATTATTTATAACCACCTGAAATCTAGCTGAACAGAAGTCCTGTAACTGAGGATATAAAGAAGCCACTGGCAGCAAGACTGGCAAGCAGGGCAGAGACATAGAACAGGCTGGTCCCACACTCACGTGTGGTGCATAAAAATCGGGAGGCGTATCTTGGCTGCAGAGGTCTCCCCTGAGGAGCACTCTGGTGCCACACCAGACTCCCCAGGGTTTCAGTGCTAGGAAGAGAAGCCCCCACAAATTCTGGCTATAAAAACCAGTGAGGATTGTGGCTGAGTAAGACAGGACTGCTGGAGTCCCAGGCAGTTCCTCTTAAAGGGTCCACATGCAGACTCACTTGGACTCACTGGCTCTGAGTTCCAGCACTGGGGCAGCATCTTGAAAGGTATCAGGGACATATGGGAGGAACTGAATCACCTGGCATCAGCTGAGAGCTCAAGGGGCAGCTTTCTCCCAGACAGAAGAGTTGGCAGAGGTCATTGTTCCTTTGATGAGCCCTTCCCACACAGAACCAGCAAGTGGAAGTCATATCTGAGTCTCCATCAGCCTGGCTAAGACTGTTGGCCCTGCCCAATGATTCCCTAAGATCCCATCCCACCCAACTTGCAGGCTCACCCAAGCTGTTTCCAGTGACTTTTCTATACTAATGGCCTGTCTTTGCTTATGCTTCAGACTTTCCTAAAATCTCTCAACAAGCAGCATCTGGCCCTCACATACCCTGTATTCTCACTAATTGGCCCCAGGCCCGGAAGTAGCAGCAGCTGGCCATGATTTGCAGCTTGGTCTCTCCTGGGTACCTCCAAGCCCAGCATAAGTAGTAGCCATCTGTAGATCACTTTGTAGCTCACGCCTGATGGCCCCACACAGGACACAGGTGGTGATTGATGTTGGCCTGCAACCAAGATTACTCTACCCAGCAAAGCTATCATTTAGAATTGAAGGACAGATAGTTTCCCAGACAAGAAAAAGGAATTAATCACCACCAAACCAGTATTACCAGAAATGTTAAAGCACCTTCTTTAAGATGGGAGAGGGGTAGGGGACTGAGTAAAAAAGATGAAGGGATTAAGAAGTACAGATTGGTAGTTACAGAATAGTCACAGGGTTGTGAATTATACCATAGGAAATATAGTCAATAATATTGTAATAACTCTGTATGGTGTCAGCTGAGTATTAAATTTATTGGGGTGATAATTTAGTAAGTTCTACAATGTCTAATCACTAGGTTGTACACCTGAAACTAATATTTTTTGTCAACTTAAATTTAAAATTTTTAAGTTATTTAAAGTAAAAAGGGCCCTGGCCAAATAGCTCAGTTGGTTAGAGCATCCTCCCAAAACACAGAGGTTGCCAGTTTGATCCCCAGTCAGGGCACATACAGGAACAGATGAATGTTCCCGTGGCTGCCTTCCTCTCTCTAATAATAAATAAAATAAACATTTTAAAAATTAATATAAAGTAAAAAAGAAAACCAGACAATTCCAAAATCAGATGACAAAGTCATGGAGGCACTGGAATTCTCATATGCAGCTGATAAGAATTTATTATGGTACAATCACTTTGGAAAACAATTTGGTAGTTTACTAAAAATTTAAGTACACACTTATACAACCCAGAAATGCTACTCCTACATATTTATCCAAAAGAAATTATATTTAATATACAATATAATATAGATATAATTATAAAGGTATATATAATTGCACATAAATGTTTATAACACCTGTGGTCATAATTGCCCCAAACTGGAAAAAAACCTAAATGTTCATCAACAGGGGAAAGACTAAACAAATTATGCTGTATTGGGACAATGGAATACTACTGTGTAATAAAAATGAGCTATATAGAGTATACTATATATAGAATAAAAGAAGCCAGAAAAGGTGGTACATGTTGGGAGTTTGGGCAAGATGGCAACGGAGTAGGCAGACTTTCCAACTTCCACCTCTCAGAACCAAAGTGGATTACAACTTAATTTTAAGAACAATCATCTGAAAAAACCAACTTTGGGCTAAACCAAGAGGAATCTATAACCAAAGGTCACCAAAGAAGCCACACTGAGACTGGTAGGAAAACCGTAAACGTGAAGAGGGCTGCCCAGTTCCTGGGAGCGAGCGGCGGACCCGGAGGGACTGGCGTGGTGGTGGGGTTTTACCGGAGAGGGAAAGATCCTAGGTGCCAGGACTGAAGCCTCAGGCTGCAGCCCCAGAGCCTAGAAGAGGCATACAGACAATATTAGCTGTGAAACAAGTGAGGATACTGTTGCAAGAAAGAGACAGATTTCTCAGACCCAGGATTCATCTTAAAGGGACCGTGTAGAAAACCTCTTTCACAACTACTCACCTGGGGCTCTGGGGAACAGGGAGAGCTGAGAGGACCAGAGTAGCAGGAAGAGAGTGTAATCTAGGAGGCACAGGGAGAAAAACTTTGAGAGACAGCCGTGCTAATGCCTGGGCTTAGTCACTCCCCAAAACTAAAGTGAATATTTTTCCTGGAACCAGCAATACCAGCAAAGGGAAGCAGGTCACCAGTCAAACAGAAGCTCTCCTGCTACAGTCAGAGCAGAGTCGCTTAAAAGCAGGGAGCCGGTCAGGGATATAGTATTGAGTGCTGAGGTCTGAGCTACAATGCCACCCCCACACTGCTGAGTGCTCACTAGAGGGTGGGCGGCAGCTGGACATGGGAAGGTGGTTCTGTCTGTGGGAGCAGAAGCTGGGAGCTGGCCGTGGCTGAGGCCCAAGCATGCCAAAGCAGTCCTGCCCATGGGGGTGAGGCGGAGGCAGGGCGGCTAAGGCTTGCAGCTCAGACATGTGAACGCAGTTCTGCCCGCAGGGGTGGGGCAGAGGCCGGAGAACCAGCTGAGGCTTGAGGCCCAGACCCTCAAAAACAGTCCTGCCTGTGGGGGCAGGGTCGGTAACGCCAATACCTGAACACCCAAGGCAGCAGCAGCAGTGGTGGTGGGCCTGTGGACAGATTGCACCTCAGGAACACAGAGGTCACACCCATTGGACTCCTGTGGCCACACCTTTCTGAGGCTGAAAAGAAAGAAAAATTAAAATAAAATAGAAGGTTGGATAAAATGATACCTGAGGCTAAGGGGCAAGCCACATCCAATACCTTACCTAACCTCTGATTTATAGTACTGAACCCAACAAGTAGCCGCCAATAAGAGGTGACAGAAAGCAGATCTCAGGGGAACCTGAACACTTAAACAAACATCCTCCAGGCCAAAAGTTAATAAAAGCCAGCCTAAGTTGATATTAACAATGGCACCTGGGCTCAGCAGAGGTAGCCACAGGATCTGGATCGCCTGTTGCTCCAAAAAGTTAAATAAGGGTCAGTCATAGGCAGCGACCCCCAATGATCTGCATCAGACTCTGGCCAAGAAGGCCCAGGGAGGGCACATCCAGAGGCCGGATACAGAGAGCATTAGTTCAGGACCTAACAACCCTTGTTAGAGTGACATCTTAAGGAAGGGCTCCTTACACCTGACCCAGTTAAGATATAGAAAACGGAAAAGAGGCTCTATTAGTTAAGAAGACCACAACTCGAACAAGCCTGCAAACCACAAACTAAAACAATGGGAAGACAGAGGAACGTAAGCCATATGAGTCAACAAGAAAAATCTCCAGAAAAAGATCTGGATGAAATGGAAGTAATCAAATTACCAGATGCAGAGTTTAAAATAATAATTGTTAGGATGCTTAAGGATCTCAAAGCTACAATGGATGGACTTAATGAGCACCTAAATAAAGAAACTTTAAGCATAAAAAAGGACACTGAAATCATAAAAAAGAACCAGACAGAAATGACAAACACAATATCAGAAATGAAGACTATACTAGAAGAAATGAAAAGCAGGCTGGATGAAGCAGAGGATTGAATCAGCAACTTAGAGGACAAGATAAGCAAAAGCAGGAAAGCAGAACAGCAAAAAGAAAAGAGGATCAAAAAGTCTGAGGAAACTCTAGGAGAGCTCTGTGACAACATGAAGATAAACAATATCTGCATAATAGGGGTTCCTGAAGGAGAAGAGAAAGAACAAGGGATAGAGAAGAAATTATAGCTGAAAATTTCCCTAAATTGATGCAGGAAAGAGTCATACAGGTTCAAGAAGCAGAGAGAACCCCATTAAAAAATAACCCAAAGAGACCTACACCAAGACATGTCAAAATCAAAATACCAAAGCTAAGAGATAATGAAACAATACTAAAAGCTGCAAGAGAAAACAGTCAATCACCTACAAATAAGCCCCCATAAGGATGACATCCGACTTTTCAACAGAAATATTTGAGACCAGAAGGAAATGGCAATAAATATTCAAAGTAATGCAGAACAAGAACCTACAACCAACACTTCTTTATCCAGCAAGGTTATCGTTTAAAACTGAAGGAGAAATAAAAAGCTTCCCAGACAAAAAAAACTCAAGTAAATCTTCAGAACCAAACCAATGCTGCAGGAAATGTTAATGGGCCTGCTATGGACAAAACAAAGCAGGAAAATAATCTAGTAAAAAAGGAAAGCAGATTTAAAGGAAAAAATGGCAATAAACAACTACATATCAATAATAACTTTAAATGTAAATGGATTAAATGCTCCAATAAAAAGACATAGAGTAGCTGAATGGATAAGAAAACAGGAACCGTACATATAATGACTACAGGAGACCCACCTCAAAACAAAAGATGCACATAGACTGAAAGAAAAGGATGGAAAACAATATTTCATGCAAATGGAAATGAAAAAAAAGCTGGGGTAGCAATACTTATATCTGACAAAATAGACTTTAAAACAAAGACTATAGTAAGGAATAAAGAAGGTCACTACATAATGATAAAGGTAGCAATTCAACAGGAAGAGAAAACCATTATAAATATCTATGCAACTAATATAGGAACATCTAAATATATAAAACAGACTTTGATGGACATAAAGGGCAAGATCAACAGCAATACTATAATAGTAGGGGATTTCAATACCCCACTAACATCACTGAATAGATCCTTCAGAAAGAAAATTAATAAAGAAACAGCAGAATTAAGGGACACACTAGATCAACTGGATTTAATTGATATCTTGAGAATTGTTCACCCTAAAGCAGCAGAATATACATTCTTTTCAAGTACTCATGGTACATTCTGTAGGATAGACCACATGTTAGGACATAAAATGAGCCTCAACAAATTTAAGAAGATTGATATCATATCAAGCATCTTTTCTGACCACAATGGAATGAAACTAGAAATCAACTACAATAGAAAAACTGAAAAACACTCAAACACTTGGAAACTAAACATCATGTTATTAAATAACACATGGGTCAACAATGAGATCAAGGAAGAAATAAAAGATTTCCTTGAAACAAATGAAAATGAGGATACAACAACTCAAAATTTATGGGACACAGCTAAAGCAGTCCTGAGAGGGAAGTACATAGCATTAAAGGCATAGCTTAAGAAGCTAGAAAAAGCTCAAATAAACAACTTAACCCTGCAACTAAAAGAACTAGAAAAAGAACAGCAAGTAAAGCCCAGAGAAAGTAGAAGGAAGGAAATAATAAAGATCAGAGTGGAAATAAATGACATAGAGGCTAAAAAACAGTACAGAGGATCAGTGAAACTAAGAGCTGGTACTTTGAAAAGATAAACAAGAAAAAAGGGAGGACTCAAATAAATAAAATTAGAAATGAGAGTGGAGAAGTAACAACTGATACAGCAGAAATACAAAGGATTGTAATAAAATACTATGAAGAACTGTATGCTAAAAAATTAGACAACCTAGGTGAAATGGACAAATTCCTTGAAAAATATAATCTCTCAAAAATCAATCTGGAAGAATCAGAAAACCTAAATAGACCAATTACAACAAATGAGATCAAAACAGTTATCAAAAAACTCCCAACAAACAAAAGGCCTGGGCCAGATGGCTTCACAGGCGAATTCTACCAAACATTCAAAGAAGAACTAACTTCTATCCTTCTCAAACTATTTCAAATAATTCAAGAGGAGAGAAGACTTCCAAGCTCCTTTTATGAGGTGAGCATAATTCTGATTACAAAACCAGGCAAAGACAACACAAAGAAAGAAAACTATAGGCCAATATCCTTGATGAATTTAGATGCTAAAATTCTCAACAAAATATTAGCAAACTGGATCCAGCAATACATGAAAAAATCATATATCATGATCAAGTGAGATTTATTCTGGGGAGGCAAGGCTGGTACAATATTCGCAAATCAATCAATGTGATTTATTACATAAACAAAAGGAAGGACAAAAACCACATAATAATATTAATAGATGCAGAAAAAGCATTTGATAAAATCCAGCACCCAATATGATCAAAACTCTCAGCAAAGTGGGAATACAGGGAACATACCTCAACATGATAAAGGCCATCTATGACGAACCCACAGCCAACATCATACTCAATGGACAAAAGTTAAAAACAATCCCCTTAAGATCAGGAACCAGGCAGGGATGCCCCCTTTCACCACTCTTATTCAACATAGTTCTGGAAGTTCTAGCCACAGCAATCAGACAAGAATAAGAAATAAAAGGCATCCAAATAGGAAAACAAGAAGTAAAACTATCATTATCTGCTGATGATATGATACTGTACATAGAAAACCCTAAAGTTGCAGTAAAAAAACTACTGGACCTGATAAATGAATTCAGCAAGGTGGCAGGATGTAAAATTAATACTCAGAAATCAAAGACATTTTTATACACCAACAATGATCTGTCTGAAAGAGAAATTAAGAAAACAACCCCCTTCACTATTGCAACAACAACAACAAAAAGTACCTAGGAGTAAATTTAACCAAGGAGGTTAAAGACTTGTACTTGTAAATTAGAAAACATTGATAAAAGAAATCAAAGAAGATACAAACAAGTGGAAGCATATACTGTGTTCATGGTTAGAAAAAATGAACATCATTAAAATGTCTATATTACCCAAAGCAATTTATAAATTCAATGCAATTTCTCTTAAAATACCAATGACATACTTCAAAGGTATAGAACAAATATTCCAAAAATTCATATGGAACCCAAAAAGAACACAAATAGCCTCAGCAATATTGAAAAAGAAGAATAAAGTGAGTGGTGTCACACTTCCCGATATCAAGTTATACTACAAGGCCATTGTATTCAAAACAGCTTGGTACTGGCATAAGAACAGGCATATAGATTAATGGAACAGAACAGAGAACCCAGAAATAAACCTTCACCTTTATGGACAATTGATATTTGACAAAGGAGGTAATAGCATACAATGGAGTAAAAACAGTCGCTTTAACAAATGGTGTTGGGAAAATTGGACAGCTACCTGCAAAAAAAAAAAACTAGACCATTAACTTACACCATTCACAAAAATAAACTCAAAATGGATAAAAGACTTAAATGTAAGCCGTGAAACCATAAGCATCTTAGAAGAAAACATAGGCGGCAAGCTCTCCAACATCTCTCGCAGCAATATATTTGCTGATTTATCTCCACGGGCAAGGGAAATAAAGGACAGAATAAACAAATGGGACTATATCAAACTAAAAAGCTTTTGCACAGCTAAAGACAATATGAACAAAATGAAAAGGCAAACCACACAATGGGAGAACATATTCAACAATACGTCTGATAAGGGGTTAATAACCAAAATTTATAAAGAACTTGTAAAACTCAACACCAGAAGATAAACAATCCAATCAAAAAATGGGCAAAAGAAATGAATAGAAATTTCTCCAAAGAGGAAATACAGATAGCCAATAGGCAGATGAAAAAATGCTCAACATCACTGATCATTAGAGAAATGCAAATTAAAACCACAATGAGATACCACCTCACATCAGTCAGAATGGCGCTCATCAGCAAAACAACACAGAACAAGTGCTGGTGAGGATGTGGAGAAAAGGGAACCCTCCTGCACTGCTGGTGGGAATGCAGACTGGTGCAGCCACTGTGGAAAACAGTATGGAGATTCCTCAAAAATTTAAAAATGAAACTGCCTTTTGACCCAGCCATCCCACTTTTAGGAATATATCCCAAGTACACCACATCAATGATTCAAAAGAAGAAATGCACCCCCATGTTTATGGCAGCATTGTTTACAATAGCCAAGATATGGAAAGAGCCCAAGTGCCCATCAGTGGATGAGTGGATTAAAAAGCTTTGGTACATATACACAATGGAATACTATGGGGCCATGATAAAGAAGGAAATCTTACCTTTTGCCACAACATGGATGGACCTGGAAACTATTATGTTAAGTGAGATAAGCCAGGCAGAGAAAGAAAAATATCATATGACCTCACTCATTTGAGGAATCCAATGAACAATATGAACTGAGAAATGGAATAGAGTCAGAGGTGGGATCAAAGGGACCAGAGGGAAAGCAGACAGAGGGAAAGGGGATGATAGGAAGAGATCAGAAAAGGAAAAGAGATTGGTGAAATTATATACCCATAACACAACGTTATAGAGAGCAGAAAAGCTAATCCTGGAGGAAAAGGGGAAGGGCACTGTGGGGAGGAGGTAAAGGGAGATGTTGTGGGAGACATGGGGGTGGGAGGATGCATTCAGGGGGACACTAGAATCTATGTAAACACAATAGATTAAAAAATTTTAAAGAAAGAACAGATCGATAAAAAAAGAAAAAAATAGGTGGTACATGTTGTATAATTTATATGATATTCTAGAACAGATAAAACTAATCAATAGTGACAGAAACCAGAGCAGTAGTTGCCAGGCAGCAATTTGGCATTGGTGAACCAGGAAACTTTCTGGGGAGATGGAAGTGTTGTACATAGTAATTGAGGTGGTAGTTACACAGGTATACACCTCTATCAGAAGTCATCAACCTGTATGCTTAAAACATGTCAATTTCATTGTATATAAATTACACCTCGATTGAGATGTTTTTTAAAAAAGAATTGGAATGAGATTTTTGACAGCTTCTCAAGGGTACTGTCTTTTCCTTATGTTGCTAGTTCTTCCTCACTTTTTTTCCTCACATTGTTTAGTAAGAAAAGTATTGAGCAATACATGGCAGACTATATTAACCAAGATTTTTTGTGTTTTAAGTAACAGAACTCCAAATCAAAATACACTAGTTTAAGAACAAAAGTTGGGCTGGAAGAACCTGAAGGGCTCTAGTGCATTTTGCCCCAGGAGTGTGGAAGCCTTGAGCCCTCTGATGCCCCGATACTGACCACGCACGTAAAGGAGAGGAGGCATGGTAACAATGTTTGCCACCAAGGCAGCCTGGGAGTATATGTAGTCAATCCATCTGTTCTTCTCAAAAACTGGTGTCCATGAAAGAAATGTTGAATTTCTGATGTCAAACCTTGGCATCAGCCAGAGGAATTGCTTCCCCTGATTAGGAGGATTCTAACACCTTCCCTCCCCATGTGGGGAGAAAGCAAGGAGAAAAAGGAACACGTGTCTTCTTTGACCATTAGAATTTCCAGAGGAGATTAAATATTCTGTTTTGCAGCCTAAGTTCATCTAGCTGGATATCTCAGTGTGCAAAAGCTATGCTCTTCACAGCCTGTGGGTTGCTGGCTCTGTGAGGCTTTTATCCTTCTGAGGACAGGCATTCCAGTCAGGCCACATCTGAATCCATTTGAGAGGAGATCAGGGTCCACCTCTTGGTATTTGCAGGGACAGCCAATGCTAAGATGCTGTGTGTGCCAGATAAGGGCCAAGCTCTTAGCAGCACAAGGAAGAAAGGAGAAAAGGAGAGAAGTAAGAAAAGAGGAGGGAAGTAAGAAAGAGGCAGGGCAACATGTGAAATCAGTTATTCTGCAGCCAGAGTGAACAACTCATTGGAGTTGCACTGCTGTGTTGGCAGAACTCTGCCCCCCCCCTTTCCTCCACCTACCCTGGTATCTTCCCTCTTCCCTTGTCTGCATGTCACCCATCCTTCAAGACACAGCAGTATGACACAGGAAGAGGCCGCCTTCCATCACACCCTCCATCACAGCTCTCTCCCGCCCACTTGGCCCCTCCATTAAAAGACCAGCCCAGCCTTATTAGCAAGTCTATAGCCTCAGAAGCAGAAAAGTGCTGTTCACCCCATTTATTGGGCATATTATTCTCGTCAGCGGCTTTTAGAGGATTTTGCTAATGGCTCAGGGACATACGTACCATCACAATTAAGACATTGTTAATAAATTAAGTTTTATGGACATAAATCAGCAGGTATGCTTATTCAGCTGTTACACCTCACTTAGAAGTGGGCTTCGCACCTTAAGATGAAGCATATTTCTATTCGGGAGTTGTAATGGCCTTGTTAATGGAATATTAATTACCTTAGTTGTTGGACAGCAAGATGTCTGTTCCTGCTCTCTTGTCACAGTGTTCTTAGAGGAAAACATTTCTCCAACTTTGTGCCGCTGTGGCTGATGGGTCTCAGCTAAGCCCAATCTGTCCCCAGTGGAAGGACAAAATGAATTGAATCTCATCATCCTGTGAGGAGTCAGGTAAACAAAACCTAAGATGATCATAATGACAGCGCATCATCCACCTTCCTCAAGAGACTCTGGTGAAAGCAAGTTAGGCTGAGAGTCAAGAGGCCTGGCTTCTTAACTCCTATCACAGTCAGTTGAGGTTGCCATGCCAACAAACATTTGTTTCTCAAGTTCTGTACTCTGGAAAGTCCAAGATCAAGGTACCAGTAGATTTGGTGTCTGGTGAGAACCCACCACCTGGCTTGTAGATGCTGTCTTCTCACCATGTGTTCACAAGGTCTTTCCACAGCATGTGTCATGGAGAGGATGAGATTTTGGTCTCTTCCTCTTTCTAAAGGGCACTAATCCCATCACGAGAGCATCACCCCCAAAGACCCCACCCACCTCCAAATATTATCATATTAAGGGGCTGATCTTACCACCAGTGCATTCTGGGAGGACATGAAAATTCATTCTGTAACACCTTCACTCCACCAATAACCAGCAATATGACTATAGGCAAGCCATTTGCACTCTCCGGGCCTCAGTTTCCCATTTATTACATGGGTATAGTAAAATAACCATGGATAAAACTAAGTGAAAACCCAATCCTTAGAAAGATATCAATATTGGACAATTTGGTGATCATCTAACCAAGATCATGGGAGAAATACTATTCCCAAGGATAGAAATGGCTTTTGCCTAGAATGGGGTGAATAATGTTCTCCAGGAGAAAGAAACATTTCTGAATTGTAAAAACACTCCTTTCTCACTCCTAATGCACAAGGATTTCTTTGGCCCCAAACAATAGAATGGGAAGACTGCAGAAGAGTGGGTTGTCTGGACCCTACAAGGTAGGGCCAGAGAGATCAACGCAGCATCGGGGTGCAGTTGCCCGGGCACCAGCAATGCAAGAATGCAGCTGTAATCAGGGTCATCAGCTTTGGGAACAATAGTGCATAGCCCTATCATCAACATTGCAAGCTACCAAGAGAGACTCCTTGGACTCAGGAAAGTGGGACCATGACATGCCAATACCTTGAAGAGCAGTATTTTCCAGCAAGAAGCTAGATGACAATTGAACCATACAGGGGTGGTGACCCTGCCCTGGTCTTAGGCCAGGTTGGTCTTGAAAACCTGCTCAGCACAGGAAGGGCCTGATCAGGACCTAGCATACCTGGGTCCCAGTCCTTCCTGTGCCCGCGAAGCTGAGTTTGGTCTTAGACAAGTTCCCACCCTTCTCTGGCCCGTTTCTTTCTCCCAACCCAATGATCTCAAGGTCAAACAGCCTTTTCCTCTGAGAAATACCCGTTAAAATTGCTTCAGAGTACACACATCACCATTTTTTTTTTCCTTCAAGGGGAGAAATTCTTAGACCCGGTTACCTGCTGGAAGAATTTCTTTCTTTGCATCCATTTAGCATATCAATTCTCACATTTTCTGCTTGAACTTCAGAGGAAAAAAAAAAAAAGCTTAGCCTGTACCTCTTCAATGAAGCGTTTTGCATATTCTCCTGGACTCTTCCAGGTCCTCTTTGCCCTTGTGTTGCCCACCACACCAACCCAGTTCCTTGGCTGAGGCCGAGCCCATTCTCTCCCCAGCTAGTTGGGGCAGCAGCCCTTCCACATGTCTTCCCTCCTCCCGCAGAGAATAGTCCAGCCCAATATGGGATGTAGAGAAGGGGTGGAGAATGAGGAATAAGTAATGAGACCCCCAAAACTGGGATGCAGGATAGGGGTTGCAGGTGCAAGATGGTTGGAGAGAGGCTATTGGTTTACAAGACTGATGAAACAAAACCAAAACAACTGATGTTCGGCTTTGAGCAAGAGGCCATGGGGCTGTGTCTGGGGTAAGAGGCTCTCACGCTATTGCATATTTCAGCCAGTAGCAGGCATCTGGGAGCCCTCTCAGCTCATCCAGAAGTGGAAGAGGAAGGGAAAGCCAGTCTGTGATGAGGTACCCTTTCCTCCCTGGAGCTCAATTACCCTTTACTCCACAATGAAACTGCAACCCCAGAGAGAGAAATCAGCTTCTTACCAAGAATGGCCTTTACAGGCACCTCGTTCAGCTATTGCTGCATAACAAACAATCTCCATTATATACCACAATGAACATTCATTTAGCTCAGGCATTTACAGGTCCTCTGGGGCAGTGGTCGGCAAACTCATTAGTCAGCAGAGCCAAATATCAACAGTACAACAAGTGAAATTTCTTTTGAGAGCCAAATTTTTTAAACTCAAATTATATAGGTAGGTACATTCCTTATCGAGGTAGCACCCGTACGTGATATTTTGTGGAAGAGCCACACTCAAGGGGACAAAGAGCTGCATGTGGCTCGTGAGCCACAATTTACTAACCAGAACTGTGGGGGTCAGCTGCTCCAGGCTGGGCTCAGCTGGGATCACATGGGCAGCAATAAGCTGCAGGTTGGCTCTGAGTCTAGTCCTCATTTCTTTTCTAGTCTTTGGTCCATTAGGCTAGCTGGAGCATGTTGTTCTCATGACAATGACAGAGGCACAAGAGAATAAGTGAAAACATGTGGGAATAAATGGACCCTTGAAACTAGTCCACACTGGCACCTTATGACTTCTGTTCCTTTCCATTGGTCAGATTAAATCATAAGGCCAAGACCAAAGTTGAAGGCCATGGAAATATACTTGGCCTGATGGGAGAACTACAGTCATTAGGCAAAGGACATAGATACAGGGAGAGGTAAAGAATTGGGACTAATAATGCAATCCACAAAAGGAATGAGTCCCATAGTGCTTCAGAGTTGATAGGACACTTTTTATACTTTCCTTCATAACAATTCTGAGAGAGAAAAGTTATATCTCCATTTTTAGGTGAAGAAAAGGAAAACTCAGAAAAAAAAAAAAAAAGAGACATACCTGAGATCATACCATCAGTAAGCATAAGAGTGTGTGCACCAGTCTTTTCATCCAATTTCAGGTCCAGAATTTTTGTCATAACCCCATACTGTTTACCTTCCCTTAAGGAGGTCCTAGAATACCGAAAATTTGTAGAAGGGTCTCCCATTAGTTATATACTTTTATAGATAGCAAAAGAGCATTGATTTTCTTAACCATAACATAAAGGATTTGAATGAAATCAGGAACAGCAAATGTCTGGCACATATGCTGGCACTAAGCATGCCTACATCCATGGCAGACATCACTAATCAATCATACTACTCTTTGCTTATGAGCTTCAGAATCTTTCCACACACAGCATTTCAGACAGCCACTATTACTGAGCTCTGAAACCAGCACTTTCATGAACAGAGCACCTGGCTGGGATCAGAAGAGTCAATTCTAGTCCCAGCTCTGCTATAGCTCAATCTATGTGGGAAAGACTAATTTCTCTGAGTATTTGTTGCATCAGTTTTCTGACCTTTCAAAACACTTATTTCAATTCTGTAAACATTAATTGAGCACCCATTCGGTGCCAAGCACTGCTGAAAATGGAACAAAGAAATGAATGTAATAGGTTCCTGTTGGGCAAGTGAAATATATTATGCTCACTTTGTTAAAAATGGCGCTGCTCACGTGCAATTTTTAAAAGTAAGCTTTTCCCCACACCCTTGACTGATTGGATGATGTAGGGTGGTGCACTCATGAAGAATCCTCCCAGTATGTCTCAGATAAGTGGCTTTGTATCAGAGACTTCCTTGTTTGTAGATTGGATTAAAGGTTTGGATTCTACACTATAAAGTGAGGCAGACTGGAAGCTTGCTCTCTGGGTTCCTGAGGTTAGTATAGAGAGGAGAGCAGAGTAAGGACACATGGAGGAGAGGAGAAGCAGCCAAGATGGTGGAATGCTGAGGAAGAAGCCAGTTTGTGCAGAGTTTGTGTAGAGAGAAGGAGATGGGGAACAGAGGTGAATAAGGCTGGTGAGCTAGATACCTTTTTATTCTAGGAAACTTGGATAAGTCAGTAGCTTTGTGAGCACTGAATGAGTGGGTTTTGGAGCCCAGTGTGTGTTTTTGCTTGCCCGCTGGGTGCAAGCTATAATTAAAGCTGATGGCTTACCAGTTCTTGGCTCTGTTGTTTCATTACCTACTGTCCGAATCTAATGTGAACCTGCATGGGCCAGGCGGCCGTGATGGTGACCCCGACTACTGGTCTTACAGTTCCCTACGCTAGAAGGAAGGTGTTGGGTCAAATAAGTTTGTAAATATGATATATATATTTGCTAGCTTATAGTTTACATTGGGTGTGGGGGACAGGCTGTAAGCAGGCAGGATCCTTATAGCCTAAGGCTTAGTTTTAAAACTAAGCTTTTCCCCACACCCTTGACTGTTGCATGGTGGGGGGTGGTGCACTCTATGAGGAATCCAATTATGCCTCAGATAAGTGGCTTTGTATCAGAGACTTCCTTGTTTGTATATTGGATTAAAGGTTTTGATTTCTACACTATAGAGGAGAGCAGAGAAAGGCCACATGGAGGAGAGGAGAAGCAGCCAAGATGGTGGAGTGCTAAAGGAGAAACCAGTTTGTGCAGAGAGAAGGCGTAAAGCCAGTGCTCAAGGCCACCATCACAGCAGCCTGGCCCATGCAGATTCTCATTAGATTCGGACAGTCAGTAATGAAACAACGGAGCCAAAAACTGGTGAGCCATCAGCTTTAATACTAGCTTGCACCCGGCAGGCAAGGAAAAACACACACTTGGCTCCAAAACCCACTCATTCAGTGCTCACAAAGCTACTGACTTATCCGAGTTTCCTAGCATCACCAGACTTATTCACCTCTGTTCCCCATCTCCTTCTCTCTACACAAACTCTGCTGAAACTGGCTTCTCCCTCAGCACTCCACCATCTTGGCTGCTTCTCCTGGCCTCCTCCACGTGGCCTTTCTCTGCTCTCCTCTCTAATGCTAATCTCAGGAAACCAGAGAGAGCAAGCTCCCAGTCTGCCCCACTTTATAGTGTAGAAATCCAAACCTTTAATCCAGTGGTTCTTAACCTTTTTTGAGGTACAGAACCCACCAGTTTCATATGTGCATTCACTGAATCCTTCTTTAGTGATAAATAAAATATGATTTTTTTTTCTAAATTCAAGACATAGGTATATGTATTTTTACTGGTACACAAAATGAGCCGTGCATGAACATCACCTTGCTCAAAGAGCAAAACCAACAAAGTGCATGAACTCACAACAAATTATGGTATTACTTTATTCTGGCCTCCGCGGCAGAGGCTTCTCCGAACCCCTGAGACTGACTCATCGAACCCTTAGGGTTTGATAGAACCCAGGTTAAGGACCACTGCTTTAATCCAATCTACAAACAAGGAAGTCTCTGATACAAAGTCACTTATCTGAGGCATAATAGGAGGATTCCTCATGAGAGTGCACCACCCCACATCAAAAAGGGTGGGAAAGGCTTAGTCTTAAAACTAAGCTTTGGGCTATAATGACTGCCTGCTCGCAGCCTGTTCCCCACACACGTTAATACAATCATGCCTATCCCAAGCAGGTAGGGCAACTAATGTTATTACCTGGGCAATGGGTCTCCCCACGGGCAGCGCCATCTTTAACAAAGTGAGCATAATATATTTTATCTGCCCAACAGAAGGAAATGGGGAACAGAGGTGAATAAGGCTGGTGAGGTTAGAAACCTTTGATTCTAGAAAACTCGGATAAGTCAGTGGTTTTGGGAGCCCTGAATAAAAGGAAGTGTTTTCCCACTGAGTGTATTTCTTGCCCACTGGGTGCAAGCTAGAATTAAAGCTAATGGCCCACCAGTTCTTGGCTCCGTTGTTTCATTACCGTCTGTTGGAATCAAATGCGAACCTGCATGGGCCAGGCGGCTGTGCTAGTGGCCTTGGCTACTGGTTTAACAGAAGGCAAAGGGATGGAGGAATATTTTTGATTTCTGAGGTCCAATGCTAATATTTTGCTGATATAACACTAAAAAGCACAAGAGATTGTCATGGCACTCATAAATCCTGCAGCTTCCCCAAGCTTACATCTCTCCTCCACTGTGGGGTTACCTCCAGGTGGGGTTATTATACCCCACTGTTGTCCATGCTCCTGGAGAAAGCAAACACTACTTCTGGGCCAAACCTTTTGAGGTTCATATTCCAGATTTTAGGGCCAGACAGAACTGAGTATAAATTCCAGCTCACTGACTAGCCTTGTGACCTTGGATCATCCACTCACTGACTGAACAACTGATGTCCTTACCTGAAAAAATGGAGTAATCACTGCTGCTGAATAGGGTTGTCTTGTACACTACTCACCAAGCAAGCTTGTGAAAATGGTACCCTGAATAAGTTCAAGTCTCTGTCCTTCTCCTTCACACTTCCCATTCCGCAGCTCTGAGCCTTGGCACCCTTGCTGTAAAAGGGAGTCTGTAAAGCCAGTGGCTCAGGCCACCATCACAGCCGCCTGGCCAATGCAGGTTCACATTTGATTTGGACAGTCGGTAATGAAACAACAGAGCCAAGAACTGGTGAGCCATCAGCTTTAATTCTAGCTTGCACACGACAGGCAAGCAAAAACACACACTGGGCTCCAAAACCCACTCATTCAGTGCTCACAAAGCTACTGACTTATCCCAGTTTCCTAGGATCAAAGGTTTCTAGCTCACCAGACTTATTCACCTCTGTTCCCCATCTCCTTCTCCAGCACAAATTCTGTTCAAACTGGCTTCTCACTCAGCACTCCGCCATCTTGGCTGCTTCTCTTCTCCTCCACGTGGCCTTAATCTGCTCTCCTCTCTAATACTAACCTCAGGAACCGAGAGAGAGCAAGCTCTCCATCTGCCCCACTTTATAGTTTAGAAATCCAAACCTTTAATCCAATCTGCAAACAAGGAAGTCTCTGATACAAAGTCACTTATCTGAGGCATAATGGGAGGATTCCTCATGAGAGTGCACCATCCCACATCATCCAATCAGTCAAGGGTGTGGGGAAAAGCTTACTCTTAAAACTTGCACGTGGGCAGTGCCATCTTTAACAAAGTGAGCATAATATATTTTATCTGCCCAACAGAGTCCCT
The DNA here is from genome assembly GCA_037038555.1 of Rhynchonycteris naso. Taxonomy (NCBI): domain Eukaryota; kingdom Metazoa; phylum Chordata; class Mammalia; order Chiroptera; family Emballonuridae; genus Rhynchonycteris; species Rhynchonycteris naso. Next base: position 208,333,670 of record CM072997.1, on the reverse strand, counting down.
GGGGAGCTTTTAGAAAATAGAGATGTCCAGGCCTCACCACAGACCAACTGAATCAGAGCTTCTGGGGATGGATCCCAGGGAACTATACTTTTTCATGCACCCCCTTCCCAGGACCTAAGAGGTGCTAATGTGCAGTCATGGTAGAAGAAACACTGTTCTGGCTGTGTTAGGCGGCATTCCAGAGAAACAGATCAGAAGATACAGATATTGATATAAATATACAGAGATACATAGATACAGATAGTGATAGATATAGAGATAGATATAAAGAGATTCGTTGTAAGGAATTGGCTTATGAGATTGTGGAGGCTAAGTCCCAGAATCTGCAGTCAGCAAGCTGAAGACTCAAAAGATCTGATGTTCCAGTTCTAGTTTGAGTCTATGGCAAGAGAAGACGGATGTCCTGGCCCAGCCTTCAGGGAGCAGAAGTACCCTCTTACTCAGCCTTTTTGTTCTATTCAAGACTTCAATGGGTTAGATGAGACCCACCCCTACTGGGGAGGGCAATCTGCTTTACCTAGTCTACTGATTCAAATGCTAATCTCAACTAGAAACACCCTCACAGACACACCGAGAATAATGTTTGACCGAATATATATCTGGGGACCTTGTGGTCCAGTCAAGTTGACATATAAAATTAACTCCCACAGTAGCCTCATCCAGCTTCCCAGATTGCCCAGCTCCCTGGCTTTGTTCACACAGTTTCTTCTCCCTGGAATGCCATCACCCCAGCCCCAGTGCCTTACTAATCAAACTGCTTACCCAACCCAAATGGTCAAACTCCTTCCTTCAAGAAACCTCTCATGAGCCTCTCCTGGATTTCTGCAATCACAAGTGTCAAGATGGCCCTGAGCCTTTCCCAGCTTTACATCCATGTAAACCTCCTGCCCATCCCTGCCCCCTTGAGGCAAGGTGAGCAAATGGGACAAACCCTTGGGGAAGCAGTAGGAAAGGCTTTGGGCTACCTGCTGCTATCATTCAAGGGCCCACGTGCAGGAGGTAAAGACAATACAGCCTGAGTGTTTCCAGGAACAGCAGGCCTGCAGGCTTCTCTGAGGCCACATTACAGAATCCTCAGATTTCTCCAACTCACACCGGCATCCGACATGCCTACGGCAAATTCAAACAATACCTGTTTCCAGGTAGAAATGTGGGAGGGTAATGCAGGCAACCAATAGTGCTCCCAAAAAGTGAACTTGGACTTCTGTTCCTGCCATTGCCATCTTCAGAAATGTCTGCAGGGGACTCTCAGCCCTCAGGAAAAACATATTCCTCCCCCAGACAACCCCCCCCCCAGTGTGGAATGTTGGCATCCCCTCCTAACCTGAGGTTGAGGAAGGAGAGGCAGGCCCCCTCTTCCCTGAGAAGAAAGAAATGAAAAGAATACAAGGGACAGGAGCCAGCAGGGGTAACTGAGTCAGCCAGTAATAAATTAACTATATCCCACAGTTCTCTAAATGGGTGGTTAGAGTCACAATACAAAGCAAGAATAGCAGGATCTGTATGTAACTATGACCAGTGATCTGGAAACCCCTGCCCCCTTGCTGACACCACCAAAACTTTCCCTCCCATCTTCCTGAGTCTAGGGAAACCTGAAACAAAAAAATCACATGCCCATTACTTAGATATTGTAAAGGTATATAACCTGTAAGAAAATCAACTTCAGGGAGCCCGTGTTTTGGAGCTACAAACTCCACGTGCTCCGCCGGTTTTAATAAATTCTATTTCCTTCATCAAGTTGTCTGGGTGTATTTTGTCTTCCTTTGATTCCTGCAACAAGGTCACACTGTGTTCCTAGTAAAGGCAGGAAGGAGGCTGCTGTGCCCTGTGCTGCCTGTGCCCTCCACACAGGGTCACTGGAAAATGTAGTTCAATCCAGGCTCCGGTGCTGGTTCACTGGGTGGGTGGGCAGGACCCACAGGCTGCCCTCTGTCTCCAGAGCCCCACATGTGACCTGCCCAGGCTCAGACATGACAAAACTTGCATTTAGACTTCTTGGAAGCACAAAAAACATTCTTCAAAGTCCCAGCTGGGGGGAGCACTTTGCATAGGACAGCCCATTCGTCGGGCAATTTTGAGTCTGATCCTCACGACTCCTTGGTTGGTTCCCCAGTAGCTGCTCCGTCCCAACTGTGAATTCTCATCTTAGGGGAGGAACAGGAGGCTACTCTTCTTTGGAAATTTTCTTCTTCTGTTCAACTTTAATTTATTCAACAGTTGTAATTTTCATTTGCTTCCTTTCCCAGAGGCCTCTTAGCCCACCAGCCCATTTTTTTCCTCAGTCTATCAAACATACCGCCAAGAGCTCTCTCCCAGAAACAGTCTCATCCATTTCTAGCAGGATCCAGAGCCCTTATTAGCCCACAGCTGTTCCAGTGCCTGCTTAACTCTTCAGCTCCATCTGCTCCCCTTTTCTCCCATACATACCTGGGAACATTTTGGGGCACCAGGAAGGTAAAGGACGGTGCCCTGCTTTGACCACTGATCACATCAGATGATCATCTACCTGTAGTGGGAAGGAGTGGGTGGGAGGTGGTGGACAGAGTGGGCATGAAGTTTAATGGATGTGTGTATGTGTGTGTGTGACTGATTGTGCGGGGAGGGCGTGGGTGCCTATGTACATGTGTGGGGCGTGTCCTGTGTGTGTGTAGAAAGCAGTGGCTCATTTGAATATGGTGCAGGTCCTTGGTATATAGTACATTTGGTGGTTGAACTTATGTATGGTATAAGCCGGGCATGTCTGTTCTTTAGGGGGGTGACATGCACAGAGGGGGTGAGAGTGTGGGTTTAAGAGGATGAAGGACCTATGAGGGAACCCACACCAGTATGCTAGAACGTGGTTGAGCCCTTTGTCACACAAAGCTGCCAGGCCTGCCCAAATATAGAGAAATGATTACACAGTTGCCATTATACTCCAAATAGTGTGCACTATTTGGAAAGAGGACACGAGGTGGAGATGAACAATAAATAGGCTGATCTCGAGAAGAAAAACATTAAGAGTCAGGAGTAGGCACAGAAGACCTGGGGTTGGGGTTAGGGGCTCAGAACAGGGGTCTGGCCCCTCACTGGTGATAGAAGAAGGGAGGAGTAGACAAGGGGAGCACTTGCTCAGCACAGCCTTCAGGTGGCACAGAAAGACCTGTGTTCAAATCCTGACCTCTGCCACTTCCTGATTGTGTGGGCTCAGGCAAGCGACTTAACCTCTCTCAGCCTCAGTTTTCTCATTCACAAAATGGACGGCTATAAAGATTAAAATAAAATACTATATAAAAGGGCTTAATACAGTGCCTGGTATACAGTGGACACCAAAGACGTGGTCATTACTGTTGCTTCTTACTATTATTCCCCGCCCCCAATTCCACCCCTGCTGGGATCACAGGAGCCTCTGCAGAAGACTCAGTCCTGTCTCACCAGAAGGGCACAGAGGGTTTGCCTCACCACCCACACTAGACATAAAGCCTTTGCCCTGGGATGCATGCCCCCTCAGAAGCACCTGAGTGTCCCTTCTGCTTTCCTGTCTGAGCTGGAGCTGCGTGGGCAGGCAGCTGCTGTCTGAGGAGAGGCCATATGTCATATGCTAGTGTGCGTGTTTGAGCAGCCTGCCCTGGCACTGGACCTTCACCCAACCTCCTCCCATAGCCAAATCCTGGCAAGCACGTGTTCATTTGTCTATTCATTCACAGACTGAGAACCTGCCAGGCACCCTTCTAGGGGTTGGTGTCATGTGATCAAAATTTGGCTATAGGTATTTGGGCATTCCAGTATAACGTGCCAACTTTAAGTATCAAAATATTAATGCTTTTGTGATGTAATACAATTATTTCAGTTTTTTTAAAAAATAGAAATCTGAATTATTTACATCTGGAGAGCTACCCAGGAAATTTCAATGCCACCTCAAAATTTCTAGTTGGCCAAAGAAGCACTCCTTTAGAAATTCATCTCCCTACATGCCTCCCTGCCATCGTTAAAATCTCATTACCAGGGTCATTGGTGTGTTGGTTCCATTGTTTGCTTTGGTTGGTTTGAATGTTATTAATTTCTACTCCTCATCAAGTCAATCTGGGTTCTGCTGGGGTTTTTTTGAGGCCCTGATGGATGAGACGACACATTAAGGCAAACAGGAGGAGGACATGGCAGCAGGATGGGGTGTGGGGGACAAGGAAAGAATGAGGTTCCCAGACCTTCCCACTTCCTTTCCACAGGGCTGGATTCACTCTCCTCCCCTACCAGGTAAGAGCCAGACCCCTGTTAGTGCCCGATTCCTCCACCCCTAGTATAGTTGATTTTAGTTCATTTTGATCACCATTCTCCTGGAAGAACAAAATTGTCTCAGTCCTTTACTCTGGCTTTTCCTTAGAAAGATTTAAGACAAAGTGTGGAAGACTTTGGTAGCCATACCTCCCTTTTTTAACAAAATGCCAAATTTGGGTCTTTCTCAAAATACCATATTGTCATTTTGATCCTAGGCTATACCACTACAATACAGTGATAAGGAATTTATTCTTTAGTGGGTGACACACAATGAAGAAGTGAGTATATAAAAATAAAATCATTTCAAATAGTGATATGATTGGACAGTTAGTTTTTGCTGTATAATCAACCAAGTTCATATTTTATAATTTTTAAAATAGCTATTTATTCTTGTTCATGAGACTACAGGTAAGCTTGGCAGTACTACTGATCTTGTCAGGGCTCCTTCACGCATCTGCTCTTAGCTCAAGGACATTGGGTGGCTCTGTTTCCAGGGAAGGCTGGCTCTTGGATGGAGTGCCTCAAAATCTTCTCCACCTGTTCTCTTACCCTCCAGCCACCTAGCTCAAGCTTCTTCCATAGCAGTTACTCTTGGGAATAAGAGTGGATGGCTGTGAGGCTCAGGACTGGCACACCTTTATTTCCAGAGCATTCTATTAGCTAAAGTAAGTCACTTTTTTCTTTTTTCTTCTTTTTCTTTCTTTTTTGGTGACAGAGACAGAGAGAGGGACAGATACGGACAAACAGGAAGGGAGAGAGATGAGAAGCATCAATTCTTCGTTGCAGCACCTTAGTTGTTCATTGATTGCTTTCTTATATGTGCCTTGACTGGGGAATGGGGGGGGCTACAGCAGACAGAGTGATTTCTTGCTCAAGCCAGTGACCTTGGGTTCAAGCCAGTGAGCTGTGCTCAAACCAGATGAGCCTGCACTCAAGCCAGTGATCTTGGGGTTTTGAACCTGGGTCTTCTGCATCTCAGTCTGATGCTTTATCCACTGTGCCACCACCTAGTCAGGCTAAAGTAAGTCTTAGGTCCAGCCCAGATTCAAAGAAGGGGGATATAGATTCTACCTCTCAATAGAAAGTGTGACAAAGTCACATTGCAAAGAGGTGTTGATAAGGGAAGAAAATTGTGGCCATTTTGCAATCAATGGCAGGAGTGACAAAGAAAATAAAAGGGAACAATGAGATAAGAAAGCAACTGAGATGAGAAACTTCTTTATATTAGGTCAGAGAAGAGCTCTTTAATGACACAATATTTTGGGGTGAGACCTAAATATAAGAAAGAGCAGTTATGCTTCAGAGATTAGGTAGATGAGCATAACAAGCAGTGGGAGCAGCATGTGCAAAGGTCCTGTGCAGGAAAAAGTCTGAACTATGTTCAGGATTCAGAAAGAAGTTGAGTCTGACTGGACTAAGTAAATACAGAAAAAAATACTAGGAGATTAAGTTGGCGACTAGGTAGGGGATGATCATGTTTGGCCTTGGAGTTTATCGTAAGATCTTTGAATTTTATTTTAAATGTTACAGAAAGTCATTGAAAGGTTTTAAACAGGAAAATGAAATAATCTGATTGAAATTTTGAAGAGGTCACATTGGCTGCTGTGGGAATAACAGGCTCAAGTGGGAACAGGCAAGAATGGAAATAGGAAGATAACATAGGAGATTATTGCAGTAGTCCAGGCAAGAAATGACCACAACAGAGACTAAAGTGATAGATGTAAATGTGGCAAGAGGTGGGGTGTTCTGGAATATATTTTGAAGCAGAGTCTGCAGGACTTACTGATGGATTAGATGTTAGAGAAAAAGACAAAGAAGAAGAAGTGGAAATATTTTTCCCAAGGTTTTTGCCTTGAGCCTCTGAGTGGACGATGAGTGACTAAAAACCACATCACTAAAATAAAAAAGAGGTGAGCAGAACACATTGGGGGAGAGGAAAATAAAACAAGAGTTTTACTGTGGATGTGTTGAGTGTGAGAAGTCTGTAGACATCACAGAGGAGCAGTCAAATAAGCAAATTGGAAGTGTGAGACTGGAGTTCAGAGGGGAGGCTGGGCTGGAGATGCTCATTTTATGACCAACAGCACATCTAGCTGGAGGCTAGATAAATCTACCAAAGGAAAGAATAGATAGAGAGGAGAAAGGGCCCTAGCCAATATTCAGTAGATCAGAGAGTGGAGAAAGGGAGGGAGAGAGAGAGAAAGAAAGAGAGATTGAGGATTGAGGAGGGGCCAAAAAAGTATGAGAGCAATAAAGAAAAATAAAAGATTTTAAGGAGGGAGTGATCACTATTGCTTCCAGCCAAGATGGAGTTACACAAACCAGATACGCTCACACTGTAAATAACTAGAAACCCAAAGCATTGTTTTATGATAACAATTTTCAGGCATTGTTCAAAAGCAGGACAGCATCCTGAGCAAAGGAAAGTAAGCAAGGGAAACCATTCAACTGTACCAGCTCACCACCTAGAGCAGTGATCGGCAAACTCATTCGCCAACAGAGCCAAACATCAACAGTACAATGATTGAAATTTCTTTTGAGAGCCAAATTTTTTAAACTCAAACTATATAGGTAGGTACACTGTTATTAACTTAATTAGGGCACTCCTAAGCTGGCCAAAGAGCCACATGTGGCTCGCGAGCCACGGTTTGCCGACCACGGACCTAGAGCCAGTTTCTAGGCCTTAACGAAAAGAGTAAAAACCTAAACATAACCTAGCTGTCTGACTGGGTTGAGAAGTCAGAGACAGAAGTTTGGGGAGGTCAAGGTGGCTAGAAATTTGCAAGGCAGAGTACCAGAAAGAAGGGACCTATACAGGGAATTTCAGAGATCTGCAGAGTTGCCCCCTCAAGTCTGTGGCTGAGTACTGGTCTGCACACACGTACACAAAATCTACCCAAAGATGGAGAAAGACCCATCAGAAAAATTTAAACAGAACAATTCCTAGAGCTCACACAGGATTGGTAGTAGACCTTGTAACGTAGGGGCTTTGGGTAGAATTCTCAGAAGAAAATTGCCTTAGAATTGGTGCAAAATTATGCCTAGGCCAAGAACTGCTTTCCATTTGCATAATAAAGCTTAAAGGGTTGAAAGAATCCAATTGATTCTGAATAACAATGTACCAGAGAAAATCCAACATTATATAAATAAATATAATAAAACCCAACAAGCAACAATGTATAATTAATAATATCCATTAGCTACTAAAAATTATCAGGCATGCAAAGAAATAGGAAAATTATTTTCTCCATAACAAGAAGAAAAATCATTCAGCAGAAACAGACCCACAGATGGTGGAACTAGCCAACAAAGACAATAAAACAGCTATTATAAATATACCTCATTTTTCAAGAAGGTAGAGAAAAACATCACACTGGTAAGAACAGAAGATACAAAAAGAAGCAAATGTAAATTTTAGAGATTAAAAATATACAACATATAAAGTGAAAACACACTGGATAGGGGAACAAGGAGTTCTGACACTGTAAAAGAAAAGATCAATGACCTTGAAAAGAGAGCAGTAGATACTAAGCAAAACAAAGAGCTGAGAGAAAGATTGGAAATAAAAATGGATCATTAGCTCTAGAACAAAATCAAGCAGTCCAACATATGTGTATTTGGAATTCCATTAAAAGGGAGCAGATATAATATTTGAAGAGAAAGACCAAATATTTTTCCAATTTGGTGAAAATTATAAACAAATCCAAGAAACTCAATGAATTAAATAAATCTTTAAAAACCACTCCAAGGTACATCATAATTAAAATGAGGAAAGTCATAATAAAAGGGGATATTTTAAAGGCAGCCAGACACAGAACTAACACATAGAAAACAAACAAAGAAACAAAAAATAATGTCAGCAAGCTTCATGTCAGAAACTATGGAGGCTAGAAGAAAATAGAAATACATCATTAAGGTATAAAAAAGGGGGAAAACCTAGAATTCTTTTATCCAGCAAAATTATCTATCAAATATAAAGGTGAAATAAAGACTTTTTAGACAAACAAAAACTAAGACATTTTTTCCCAGCAGACGTGTACTACAGGAAATGATTAATGAAGTTCTTCAGGCAGAAAGAAAATGATACCAGATGGAAATTCTGATCAACACAAAAGAATGAAGAGCACAAGAAATAGTAAATATGAGGGTAAACATAAAAGACTTTTTTTTAATATTGAATATTTTTAGATGATTTACAGTTTAAATTAAAAATAATAACAATGCATTGTAGAATTCATAGCACATGCGGAGTTTTATATATTGTGGAGTTTATAGTAAAATTTATGAAAACAACAGCAGAAATAACAGGAGAGGGAAGTGAAAGTATACTTTTGTAAGGTTCTTATACCATGTAAAGTGGTATAATATTGTCTGATAAGTTAAAGATGCATCTATAAACCCTAGAATGACCAATAAAAAATACAACAAAGAGATAGCTAATAAACCCATTCAAAAAATATTGAATCATGTTTTAAACTCATTTACTGTAAAAGAAGGCAAACAAAAAAAAACAGAAAATAACAAAGAACAGGTGGGCAAATAGAAAAGAAATAACAAAATGGTAGATTCTATATCCAACCATACCAATAATGCAATAATGTTATTAAATATAAATGGTCAAACAGCACAATTAAAAGGCAGAGAATGTTAGATTGGCCCATCTGTATATTATCTACAAGAGATTCATTTTAAATATAAGGACACATATATGTTAAAAGTAAAAAAAAAAATAGTTTTTTAAAAAATATGCCATGCTAACACTAACAAAAGGAAAGCTGGAGCAACCATAGCACTTAGATTATAAAAAAAAAAATCACAGAGAGAACACAACACTCAAAATAGAAGAATTTCTTTTTCAAGCTCACATGAACCAAGATCATAATTGGGTTTAGAATGACTCTCAGATAAATTTAAGATGATTAAAATCATACAAAGTATGCCCACTGGTCACAATAGATTTAAACTAGAATCTATAACAGAAAGATATCTTTTCTCTAAAATCCTTCAAATATTTAGAAATTAACCAGCATGCTTTTAGACAACACATAGATCTAAAGAGACCAAGAGAGAAATTATAAATATTTTGAACTAAATAAAAATTAGCCTGACCAGGCGGTGGCACAGTGGATGGAGCATTGGACTGGGATGCGGAAGACCCAGGTTCGAGACCCCGAGGTCGCCATCTGGCTTGAGCAAAAGCTTGTCAACTTGGACCCAAGGTCGCTGGCTCCAGCAAGGGGTTGTTGCTCGGTCTGCTGAAGGCCCGCAGTCAAGGCATATGTGAGAAAGCAATCAATGAACAACTAAGGTGTCTCAAGGGCAACAAAAAACTAATGATTGATGCTTCTCATCTCTCTCCATTCCTGTCTGTCTGTCCCTATCTATCCCTCTCTCTGTCCCTGTAAAAAAATAACAATAATAAAAAATAAAAATAAATTAAAACAACACATCAAAATAATAGAGGAATGTAGCTACAGCAATGCTCAGAAGAAAATTTATAGTGTTAGATATTTATAGTAGAAAAGCAGAAGGGTCACAGAGCAATGATCTCAGCTCCCATCTGAAGTAATAAGAAAAGGAAGAGAAAAACCCAAAATAAGCAGTAAGGAGGAAATGGTTAAGATGAGAACAGAAATCAATAAAATAGAAAACAATACAGTATATCAATGAGATCAAAAGCTAGATAAACATCTAGCCAGACAGGAGAAAAGGGATAAAAACACTAATTACCAATTCAGGAATTAAAGTAGGTACATCACTACAGATCTTACAGATCTTAAAAAGATAATAAAGGAATGGTGTGAATAATTTCATTCTAATAAGTTCTCCAAGCTCGATGAAATAGACAAATTCCCTGAAAGGTACAAGCTATCAAAGTTCACTCAACAAGAAATAGATTATCTGAATAGTTCTATATCTGCTAAAGAAATTTAATTCATAACTGAAAACCTTTCTACAAAGAAAATTTCAGTCTCAAGGGTATCACTGCTGAATTCTAACAAACAAAACATTGAAGAAGGAAATAATAATGATTCTACACAAACTCAGAAAATAAAATAGGAGGATACATTTCTCAAGTCATTTTATAATGTAAGCATTACTCTGATACCAAAACCAAAGAAATTACAAGAAAAAACAAACAACTACAGACAAATGTGCCTTATGAACTAACATCTTTAACAAACAGGAAGGTGTTGCCAACTGTGTGGAATTCTGTTGAGTGGTGGGGAAGTGAGGTTAGAGAAGTCACTGTTGGATATAGTAACAGGAAGTCCAAATGTTTCCACCTTCCAGAACCCATATCTTTCTGTCTCCTGGACATTCCTGTGGTGCCATCACATTTTCTCAGGCCCTATCACCTACCTACAGCCCGTTGGCCGCCCCACCCAGCTACCAATCACCACAATTATCATTCAGGTCACATCACACTCTGAGGTTGGGATAGACTTTGGCCGGTGATCCAAATTGAACTGTAGACTTTCCTAAATGTTGGAGATAGAGGTGTGGAGAGTAAGGTGGCATATTTTAGGGTATGAGGACCTACAGGTATCTCAGGTTAAAGAGGTCAGGGCTTTCTGGAAGCTAAAACTGGCCAATTGTTTTTGAGGATTCTTCCTGAGGTCCTGTGATCCTTAAATAGCATACAGGCAACCACTTTAATATCAATGATTGACAGAGTCCTTGGTGATAATAGCATAGGAAAGGAAGCTGAGCAACAAGGCATGCTAACTCAAGATCTTCTGGCTTCTCGGTTCTCACTGGGCACCACAGGCTGATACTATGTGCAGTCTGGCTGGAACAATCCTAGTGCCCTTTCTCACTGAGCCCCAATCTATAGCTGGGAGCCTGCCAGATACCACGGGAGAAACCAGGATGATGCCAAGAACACCATTCTTCACTTGTTCTTAGCCAAAATGCTGAGAAGCAATGGGAGCACCATTCTTTAGGAAGCTTCTATTCTGGGTCCTTGAATCTATCTTAAATGTATGCATGACATATAAATACATTTTTATTTGTTTCTCTCTTAGCATGTATGTCAGCCCAGGTCCTCTAAGAAGCAGATGCTAGGACAGAACAGAAGTGCAAGGTATTTATTTGTAATGGGGAAACAGCTGTGAAGGAGAAAAGGGAGAGAAAGGAGGAGCAGGCAAGGAAAAACAATCTGATACCTGTGAAAGGAGAGGTGGAGGTGGGGAGAGGATTGGGCAGGAAGAGCCACCAACTGCAGCATGGCTCTGAGAACAGACAGGCCAATGAGGAGCCCTGGAGCAAAGATAGTCCATTAGAGGAGTCCTGCATCAGGCAGAAGTATCCCTTCTCCAGTGTCCTTGCAGTGCTCAGTCATTGGCCAGGAGCAGCTTAGGAAGAACGTGATCTTAACTGAATTTCACAGCAGATCCAAAGCAGCATCTACATCCCATCAGTCAACTCTACTCACAGTGGTTCTCTTGAAGAGAAAGTTGAGTGGCCCACCTCCAGTGGCCACCATCGCATGGCTGACTTCATAATAAAAAAGCTTTGTTCAAAGAAGATTTATTAAATGAAATGGTAAAAGAATTAAAGAGTCAAAGGATTATGAGTCTAAAATAGAAACAATCTAGGAAAGAGTAGGTCAAAAATACGCTATTGCAACTCAAATAATAGAATATTTCTCTTGCCTGACCAGGCAGTGGTGCAGTAGATAGAGCATCAGACTGGGACACAAAGGACCCAGATTCAAAACCTCAAGGTCAATGGCTTGATCACGGGCTCATCTGGTTTGAGCAAGGCTCACTGGCTTGAGCTCAAGGTTGCCGGCTTAAGCAAGGGGTCACTCAGTCTGCTGTAGACCGCCGATCAAGGCACATATGAGAAAGCAATCAATGAGCAACCAAGGTGCCATAATGAAGAATTGATGCATCTCATCTCTCTCCCTTCCTGTCTTTATCTGTGTCTCTGTCTCTCTCTCTCTATCTCTCTCTCTCTCTCTCTCTCTCTCACACACACACACACACATACACACACACACACACACACACACAAGAATATTTTTCTTATTTTCTTACAGCATTGTTTGGTTTTATCAATTTATGGTTGATAAAAGTAAATTGAATTTTTTTTTCAGAGATAGAGAGTCAGAGAAAGGGACAGATAGGGACAGACAGACAGGAATGGAGAGAGATGAGAAGCATCAATCATTAGTTTTTCTTTGCTGTTGCGACACCATAGTTGTTCATTGATTGCTTTCTCACATGTGCCTTGACCGCGGGCCTTCAGCAGACCGAGCAACCCCTTGCTGGAGCCAGCGACCTTGGGTCCAAGCTGGTGAGCTTTTGCTCAAGCCAGATGGGCCCGTGCTCAAGCTGGTAAGCTCGGGGTCTCAAACCGGGGTCTTCCACATCCCAGTCTGACACTCTATCCACTGTGCCACCGCCTGGTCAGGCGAAAGTAAATTGAATTTTTAAAATTTATTTATAATGGTTTATGCAGAGCCTGCTAAATATGTTCCTGAAGTTGACTGTTCAATCCAAGATGCCAGTGAAAATGTAGGCCCAGGTCCCACCTTGGTCTGAGGACAGTGACTGAGGTCAGAAAGGAGGGAAGTCTGAGCCCAGCATTGCCCCCAGCACTCACACTTTGCCCTCTACTTCCAGAAACTCATCATGGGTCCTAAGGAGCTGAGTTTATGGTCAAGAGCCAAAAAAACCATAAACAAACAAATAGCAGCAGCAGATTCTTCAGGAGAAAGAAACACTATGCAGGTCTGAAAATTGAAATCTGAAGTGAATGTGAAATATGAAAGTGTATAAGGAGGGGCAGCCCCAGAAGAAGGCATCTGTCTAGTATAGAAGGACATGGCCTAAGACTTCTTTGAATTTTCAGCCACCAAAAGGTACACATAAATGTTTGTGGAATGAATTAGTGAATGTACAGGAAGGCAACCACCCCCATATTCAGTGGGACTTTGATAGAACAAACAAGAAGCCACCCCCCAGTCAAGAGACACCAAGTACAATATCCAAAGACCCAGAGCCAAGAAGGCAGTGTTGGAGGCAGAAGATGTCAACAGCAGACTGGAAGCTGCTCTATATAGCCACGATCAGGAGAGAAGTAGGGATTCACAGAGGCACTGGGAGCTGCAAAAAAGCTCAGCTACAGGAGGTACCCCATTAATCCTCAAACAGCATGAGGAGAAGGATGGGGAGTAGACCTGCAATGGGATCTGAGCCAGGAAGACATTGCTTTGTCATTATCCCAGGGGCCTTCTCTCGCCCCAGGCCAATGGGACCAGAAGAATCTTGGCTTGGAACAGATTGATGCGTTATCCTCACAACAGCAGTGAGACAATAATTATCCCACTGACGGAGGTGAGGTGAACTGGTAGAGGCATATTATGGAAGGTACGAGAAGAATTTCTAAAAGGGGGACTTGGTCTGCAGGGACACAACAGAGGAGGGGCAGTAATGAATTCTGGAGAATCCAGAGCTGGAAGGGAATGGTATCAGGAGAACAGAAAGCATTAGAACCTGTTTTTCCTGGGAGGGGAATCCCTCTAATTCTCAGTCTTCTTGTCTGTAAAATGGGGCACATATATAACATCTAAATCAAAAGCAGTCAATGGTTATCAAATGAGATCATGTTGGGGCAGGAACTTCATATGCCCATCCCCATGCTTTCCCCAACCCTCCCCATGCCCAACACAGAAGTGTGTGCCCCACTGATGCTCAGACTGTGTCGATTGAAATGGGACTCTAAAACCAAACCTCTGAAGGGAGCTAATTGGAGGTCTGTGTTGTCACACACTGACCAAGGCAGAAGCCAAAACCAGCATCTCTTAAAAACAGGTTTTCTCCTCATGGGCATCTTGTTCCCTCTTGGTGCAATACAAGCAAATAGACCATGTGTTCCACACGCCAACTGCAAGACTGGCAAAGAGGGTGTGAGATTAATGGCTTTCCTGTACAACAAAGGCCTTCCTGCAAAGCGGCAGAATTCAATATGCAAACCCCACCACTCGGGCCTCAGACCCCATCCTCCTGGCTGAGTGGACAGCAGCAGCTTGTACCCCATAATGTATGTGCGCTCCGGCTGCTGGGCCCAAGTTATTATTCATTAGGGTTTTCTATTACTCAGTGATAAATGATGCCCCCAGGCTGGCATTGCCCCCAGAATACTTATTACAGCTCACTTAAGTAGGCGTTGATTTAGCTTAAATCGGTTGTTCTGTTCAGCCCAGACATGGGCCTGCCCCAGCTCTGCCTTGAAGACTCCCTTTACCAGGGCTTAATTGAATTCTAACTACTCGTGGCCTCCTACTAGGGAGGGATGGGGTAGGAGGTCCAAGCCCGAGTGGTCTCTCCAGCCCTGTGTAATCCTAATTTGATAAGGGTCTTCCCTTTGACTCCAGACAATAAATTTTGACAAGCAACTCCAATTAAGCCAGAGAGAACTTCCTGAATGGACTCAGCTCACAGGGAAATGATGAAATCTCAGGTAGAAGCAGTCCTCAGAGTGTCACTGTGACTGTCCTTAAGTCCTGCCCCTGTGTGAGGCCACTCGGGCCATGGTGTCTATGAGCTGCCCTGATCCAGCCATCAAACTGTTTGCCAAAGTGACAGAGCCGGCCCTGCTGTTCATCAGGATCCAACATAGCCGGGTGTCCCTGGACAGAGGATGGTCACACTAGAAACATTATGGCTATGACAACCAGGGCCACCACCATTCATCCAAGTGGCAGAGATTCAGTGAGCACACAGTGTGGGCCAGGTGCTGATCTAGGCACTAGGCACACAATAGTGAACAAAACAGTTTTCTCTGCCATCATGGAGTTTACATTCTACATTTATATTTATTTATTGTTGACTGTGTACCAGACATTGTTTTAAGGTCTTTGCCCATACTACCACACTTGTCACCACAACCTTGTACTGTTTTTCCTGTTTTACAGGAAAAGAAATGGAGGCTTGGAAACATTCATCGATTACACCCAAGGTCCTTTAAGTGATAAAATGTCAAAAATTGATGGAGCTGAACTTGAACACAAGCCTCTAACCATAGCACTGTACTTTATCCTGTCTGTGTTGTTATTCATTATTTCACCATTGTATTTGCCTAGCACATTGGAGATTACAATGCACTTCTCCCATTCATTAATAATCCCCACTACAACCTCCTGGACAGTAGGGATAATGTCACCATACATATAATGTCACTATGATGGTGACATTATACCTACCTACCTGCAGGGGGTAAGAACAGGGACTGGTGATCAGATGGACCTAGATTAGAATCTTTGCCTCTTATGTATATAGTGGTGTGATATTGGGCAGGTTATTGATCTTTTCTAGGCCTCCATTTCCTTGACTTTAAAATGGGTAATAAGCCTGGCCTCTGGTGGCACAGTGGATAAAGCGTCGACCTGGGAACACTGAGGTCGCCAGTTCAAAACCCTGCACTGGTCCGGTCAAGGCTCATATGGGAGCTGATGCTTCCAGCTCCTCCCCCTTTCTTTCTTTCTCTCTCTCTCTCTCTCACTCTGTGTCTCCTCTCTAAAATGAATAAAATTTTTAAAAAAATTAAAATGGGTAATAATAATAGTACTTCCTCAAAGGTTGTGAGAATTAAATTGCAAATTGTGTGCATAGCACTTAGCACAGCTCCTGGTATCTAAGAAGCTGTGGTCTGGAATCCTGGGCAGGAAGGCAATCCCAGGAGGTCATCCATTCTTAGTGGGAAACAAGAAGCTGTCTTCAATACCGGGACAGGTCAGGATGTTGTCAGCAGGAAGCCAAACCACAATCCTGGGAAACAAGTGATGTGTGAGAAAGAGAATTCATGCAGGAACAGAGTCCAAAGCACAAAACTTCAAGGGCATAGGAAGTCTTTGGGTTATTTTGTATCAGCCACAACCGTAGTAAAATTTTGTCCTCCCTTAATAAAGTTCTTTTTGAAAATAACCTACCTATATCAGCAGGGAGCCAAGGAAAGAGATGTTCATTAAATATAATGGTAGTTGTACTAGCAGTAGTAACAGCAATAGTAATAATAGTGCTCATCAGGTGCTAAGAATGTGCCAGGTCAACACTCTGAGGCAGGCACCATCCTTTTCAGCCATTTTACAGAAAAAGAAACTGAGGTTCAAAGAGATGAAGGAATTTGCCTAAATCATTAACCACAATTAGTAAGTAGCTAAGACAAGATTAAAACCTGGCTGTGTCTGATTCCAAAGCCCGCCTCCTGACCACCTGTGTCTACCTTCCACGGAGGCAGCAAGCACACACACACCCCCGCCCCTGATGGGACTCCGGTAATTTTATAAGCCCACCTCCTTCACCTTGTTCTTACCTTCCCTAAAAGCCCTGCAAGCCCAGGAAGACCTGAGAATGGCTAAAAGTACGAAACAACCGCCACCTTGAATGTGGTCAAAAACCACAGAGCAGTTTTCAACTAAATGAGCAGATAATAAAAATGTTCCAAACCATCAATCACATCCTTAGTGTAGGCTCCCAGCTTTCATTTTTGTTGTTGGCTTTTTCTTTCAATTGAACATGGAGATCCTGTTCTGGGTTTTCTCCCTCCCTGAGCTTCTGAACTTGCTATTCAGCTCTGGGCAGGAGCCTGCAGGGAGACATAGCAATTGTAGAAGCTTGATGATTCAGAGAGAATGGAGTGGGGGTAGGGGCCACAGTGCTCTGTCATCCGGAAAGCTAGGTCACCTCCTACTGTGCAGCATCTTCAGGGCTCTGGGGTCAGTTTCTTGTTGGCTGTTGTCCAGTGTAACAGGACACACACAGAGGTGTCCACCACCCTCACACCCCCGGGGCAGTGCCACTTGCTGCCCAGCCCTCCCTACATCAATCCAAGGCCGAAGAATGTCTTCCTTAGACAAGGTCACCTTTGGCTGCTAATAAGACTCAGCTATGGAATTATTCATCAGCTTAAGAAAAATACATCATTTTCATCATAAAAAATAATATAACTATGTTACAGAAGAATTGAAAAATAGAAAGAAAAAAAAACAAAAATAAGCCATAATTCATTTACCCTGACACAACCACTATTAGCATTCTGGTGTGTTTCCTCTCCTCTACACTCTGGGCTTTTCCCTCATGGCAAAGTAACCACAGTGCTCTCACAATTATGTAGCCTTTTTTTGTGTGTGTGGCCTAATTTACATCCTAAACATTTTTTGGTACCATATACAATCTCCATAACTGTCATTTCTATGATGGCCTGAAACTTCATGAAGCTGTGCCATAATTTATATAGCTATTCTATTGAGAGAATGTCACTATCGTAAGTAATGCTGCAATGAACATCTTTGTATTCACAGTCTTCTTCCCTAATCTTGCTGATTATTTCCTTAGGATAGCCTTTCAACAAAAATTCAATAACTGGCCCTGGTCAGCTGGCTCAGTGGTAGAGCGTCAGCCCAGCATGTGCATGTCCCAGGTTTGATTCCCAGTCAGGGCACACGGGAGAAGCGACCATCTGCTTCCCCACGCTTCCCCTGTCCCCTCTATCTCTCTCTTCCCCTCCACTGGAGCAAATTGGCCTGGGCACTAAGGATGGCACCATGGCCTCCACCTCAGGTGCTAGAATGACTCTGGTTGCAACAGAGCAAGCCCTGGATATGCAGAGCATCGCCCCCTAGTGAGCATGCCAGATAGATCCCAGTTGGGCTCATGCGAGAGTCTGCCTCTCTGCCTCCCGCCTCCCTGCTTCTCACTTAAGAAAAATACAACAACAACAAAAAAGCAGCAACTGGGTCAAAAGAAATGGCCAGTTTTTTCTGACTCACCATTAATGCCACAGAATAGGAAAGTATCTCATTCATGGCAATATTTTCAACATCGACGTTATCTTTTTATTCTTCCTTGGTAGGTTAATAAAATAAGATGTCTCTTTGTTGTTTTAATTTGCTTTTTGGGGAGGTGGGGTTTGGAGTAGAGGGGAGTAAAGAGGGACAAATATACAGTGATAGAAAATTATTTGACTCTGGATGATGGGCCCACACACAACCAACTGTTCAAATACTGTAGAAATGTTTACCTGAAACCTATGTACTCTTATTGATCAATGTCACCCCATTAGATATAATTTTCTAAATAAAATTTTTTAAAATTTTGCTTTGGAGGGAGGAGGGTGTCTTGGATAAACAGTAGCGTGTCAGTTTTTGTTCTGTTTTGTTTCTTTTTGTTTCTGTTTTTGTTTTTTAGAGAGAGAGAGAAGCATCAACTCACTGCTCCACTTAGCTGTGCATTGATTGCTTTTCATACGTGCCTTGACCAGGGATTGGACCAGCAACCTAGGGCTCAAGCTGGTGACCTCAGGATCCTGTCAGTCACACTACCCCACAATCAAGTCTCCAGTTTCTGACATTCAGAGTTCCCAGTTAATGCTCTCCCCACTGCGCCACCACCAGTCAGACAATATCTTGTCATTTTTAAGAGTTAAGAGTTTTGACCTCAAATAGACTAGGGTTGAGAATATACTTCTGCCATTCTATGAGCTAAATACACAAACTTACTTAATTCTTTATAGTCCTATCTGGTCTTCTCATCTATAAAGAGGTAACAACGGTGCCATCTACCTATGTTGGCATTAGGATTGCATGAAATTATTTATTTTAGTCTAATTCTTGGCATGTGATTAATATATGGTTGTAGTTTATCAATAACTTCACAGCACTAGGAAGTCTGATTACACCATCAACTAACATTTATGGAGGTTCTGAGGATGCAAGAATAAATAAACCATAGGTCTTTTCTTGAAGAGGTTCCACTTTGGTGGGGGTTAAACAGAGAAAATTAAAACAACTGGTTAGTGTTACAATTAAGATCAGAATAAGCCTTGATAATGCTGTGTAAGAGGAACACCATGAGGGAGCTCAGGGGCACAGCCATATAAATCTGGGAAGGTGGGGAGCAAAAAGAACATTATGGAAAAGTCACAAGTAGAGATGGGCATTGAGAAAGGGGTAATGTTCTCATTGGCAGACATGAAGGGGGCATTCCAGGAAGAGGGATGAGCATAAACAAAGGCCTGGATGTGGGGAATTTCTCCCATAACAGATATGGGGAATAGCCACTAGACCCACCGGGTGCATGAGCTATAGATCTGGCCACACTGAGCATCTGATCTGATTCCAGGATGAGCCTGCTTCCTGGAACTCTCTGCTGGCTCCCTCAGCCTTCTTATTAAAGCTAATATCCAACATGGCCCTGCTGGCGGATGGATACTTAAATTATAAAACATCTTTCTTAGAGCTGATTCTTAACATTCCTTGAGACAAAGGATGTTAGTAAATAAGACTGTCCCATCCAGAACCCAGAACACTAACTAATCAGTACATAGTCAGAAAGGAAAGCCCTGACATTTAGGGGAGGAGAGAAGAATGCTGTGTCTTCCCAAGAAGCTTTACTTTGAGATTCCCATTCTCAGGGTCTATCTGCTTCCTTTGTCCATAGCCCCAGCGGGGCATTATGGCTGAGAGCAGCAGACATTGCTTAACAACATAAAGGAAGTTTTGAAAAAATCTACTCACTAGTTCCCCCTCCAGCAAGCCCTCCTCCAACCCTAACTCTCTCCTCCTCTTCCCTTTTCCTCCTCCTCCTTCCTCTCTCTCCTTCTCTTTCTCTCTCCTTTTCTCACTCGCTCTCCCTTCCTCAGACCCAGCAGACCTCCTGTCTCCTCTCCAGACATTAGTTTCCTCTTTTCCTCTCTGTAGACCAGCTCCTACATGCTCAAGGCCCAGCACAGCCCCTCTACAACATTCCAGTTCAATTTGGCAGCTGTGAATGACCCAGACTCACTTCAGTCTTGATTTTAAATCTCAAAGACCGAATGTAAAGCCAGTAGCCAGGGTCAGGATCACAGCCTCCTGGCTAGTGCAGGTTCGCATTAGATTTAGACAGTCAGTAATGAAACAATGGAGCCAAGAACTGGTGAGCCATCAGCTTTAATTCTAGCTTGCACCCAGCAGGCAAGCAAAAAACACACACTGGGCTCCAAAACCCACTCATTCAGTGCTCACAAAGCTACTGACTTATCCGAGTTTCCTAGCATCAAAGGTTTCTAGCTCACCAGACTTACTCACCTATTTCCCATCTCCTTCTCTCTGCACAAACTCTGCTCAAACTGGCTTCTCCCTCAGCATTCCGCCATCTTGGCTGCTTCTCCTGGCCTCCTCCATGTGGCCTTTCTCTGATCTTCTCTCTAATGCTAATCTCAGGAACCGAGAGAGCAAGCTCCCGGTCTGCCCCACATTATAGTGTAGAAATCCAAACCTTTAATCCAATCTACAAACAAGGAAGTCTCTGATACAAAGTCACTTATCTGAGGCATAATAGGAGAATTCCTCATGAGAGTGCACCATCCCACATCATCCAATCAGTCTAGGGTGTGGGGAAAAGCTTACTCTTAAAACTTGCACGTGGGCAGCACCATCTTTAACAAAGTGAGCATAATATATTTTATCTGCCCAACACCGAAGAAGAAATGTATTGACCCAGTTGTGTTAGATGTTCACCCTTGATCCAAGAGCACTCATGATACCCAATGCTTATGAAGCACTTCCTAAGTACCAGGTACAGCTCTAAAAGCTTATGTGTATAAACTCATTTAATCCTCACAACAAGCCTTTGAAGTAGACTTACTGTTAGCCACATTTTACAGATGAGGTGAGAAACATAGCAAAAATCTGGTTTGCATGACCAAATTCACATAGCTAGTAAGTAAGGAATAAATCTATAACATGAACCCAGGGAGTATGACTCTAGAGCCTAGGCTTTTAACATTTTACTATAGTGGTCTTGGACTTTATGGACAATGGACAGAGCCCTGTGGGGAAACAGGACTGCAGTTATCCATTCTCAGAGTGGGCAGTTGTCAAAAACAAAACAAAATAGAATGCCATCCTTAAAAACTCTTTACTCCTGCTCAAAGCAGTGGATGGATGGATGGATGGATGGATGGATGGATGGATGGATGGACGAATGAACAAATGGGCAGAAATGTGACAGTGTCATCTACTCCTTGCTCATCTCATTCCACAGAAAGAGACACTATCAGCTAAATCACAACTCTAACAGTATCCTTAAAATTTTAAAGCAAGAAGGAAGCTAGGGTTTTGTGTTCCTTTACCATCAGGGCTTAGATGTTGAAGAGACAAAAGTTGAAATTCTTAGGCAGAAAACATAACCCACTCTTGCTTTTATCCACTGGATTATCTCAGATGAGGAAAGGATGACAGAGAATGCTTGAAATATAAGGAACCAAAGTAGCTAAGCCATTAAGGAGAGGAAGAAGAGAAAAAATGTGGTTCTTGGAGGTTTCCAAGTGAGGCAGAGACCAACTGACAAACAGTACCCATGATAGGGAGTTCTGTGATGAGATGTGGGGAGTGGGGGAAGGTAATTGGGCACTAAGATCTGTAGCCTTTGGACCCACATGAAAAGGCTCTTATGACTGAATGTAGAAGAGGAGTACCCCATCTTCCAAACATGGAGCAAGCGTGGACAAGATGCTAATCCACCGTGATCAGAGTGGACTGAAGACCAGAGTAGGCTGGGTAAGACTCTCCATGATGTTTGTACTCTTCAACGCTGGAGGGAAGGTAAAAAACAAAACCCTAGCTGAAGACTTGATCTTGCCAGCATAGAGGGATGAGCACTTCGAACAGGTTAATTCTGCCATAGGGAATTAAAAGAGTATTATCTCAAACTCAAGATGCTCAATAAGCCAGTGTTGTTCCCACATGAGAACAGGCTGTGAATCCTTCTCCCAGCACCAGCTTCCCCATGATTCAGCTGTTTTCCCAGGTGGTTGTTGCTTTGCCTCCCATGGATCCTAATTACAGAATCTATAGACCTTTGCTTAAAACTCTTCAATATCTTTTCATTGTCCTCAGAATAACATCTAAACTCTCTAGCTAGCCTGTAACATCCTTCATGAGAAGTTCCCAGCTGACCCCCAACTTCATATTTCCACACCCTCTTCTCCCAAAGTCACTCAGTCCTTCATCCAGTGTCTTAAGCAAGCCTTCTTATCTCAAAAGCTTTGGATATGCTATTCTCTCTGCTTGAATACCTTTTCTCCCAAACACCCTCAACTGCTCAGACACACACACACACACACACACACACACACACACACAATCTCTTACTATCCTTCAAATCTCAATCTCCTTAAATGCCTTCAACAGTGGGTCTTAAAAAGTGCTCTTATTAAAGCAATACTGCATTTTCCAATCAATGATGTATTTTTAGGTTTTAAAAACTGCAGTAATTGTTGAGTGAATAAAGCACAAGCCCTTTGCTCCTTCCCCTACTGTTGGGCAGATAAAATATATTATGCTCACTTTGTAAACAATGGCGCTGCCCACATGCAAGTCCGTTGATATTAATGTGTTTTGGGGGACAGGTTGTTGGCAGGCCGGCTTGTTATAGCCTACGCCTTAGTTTTAAGGGTAAGGTTTTCCCCACACCCTTGACTGATTAGATGATATGGGTGGTGCACTCTCATGAGGAATCCTCCCAGTATGTCTCAGATAAGTGACTTTGTATCAGAGACTTCGTTGTTTGTAGATTGGATTAAGGGTTTGGATTTCTACACTATAAAGTGGGGCAGGCCGGGAGCTTGCTCTCTCATTTCCTGAGGTTAGTATTAGAAAGAAGAGCAGATTAAGGCCATGTGGAGGAGAGGAGAAGCAGCCAAGATGGCGGAGTGCTGAGGAAGAAGCCAGTTTGTGCAGAGTTTGTGTAGGAGGAGATGGGGAACAGAGATGAATAAGTCTGGTGAGCTAGAAACCTTTGATTCTAGGAAACTCAGATAAGTCAGTAGCTTTGTGAGCACTGAGTGAGTGGGTTTTGAAGCCCACTGTGTGTTTTTGCTTGCCTGCTGGGTGCAAGCTAGAATTAAAGCTGATGGCTCACCAGTTCTTGGCTCCGTTGTTTCATTACTGACTGTCCGAATCTAATGCGAACCTGCATGGGCCAGGCGGCTGCGAAAATGGCCCTGACTACTGGCTTTACATTTGGCGTAGTCTGTGGCAGGATTCAATACAGATCAGTATGGAGCCACCACCACCTTTGACTGGTGGTATAGAGGACTGGCTGCTGTTATGGTTCCCTCTGGCTGTTTTTTTGGGGACTGTTGGCCGGTTGACTTTTACAGCCAAGCGTGAGGAAACCAAGAGCTCTATGGAAGAGGCTGCCCAGGACCTACAAACCAAGCAGTGAAAGGAGCTGGAGGAAATGTGGGAGAAAGAGATGATAACCCTGGAGCTGGAGGAGGAGGCCGACCAGGTTTGCGAGATTTGCCTGGAAATGGAGCAGATGCTGGAGAAGGAATCACAGGTTCGTGAGTTGCAGATTGCCCTGGATGTAGTGGAGAGCCAGCAGCGGCATGAGGCCGGGCCTGAGGTCGGGGCCGGGGCTGGAGCTGCAAGGCCTGCTAAGCAGAAGGCAGCGGTGGCCTGGAGCTTGAGCCCAGCAGCAAGAACTGATGTTTTCAGTTCCTCTTTGGAAGATGAGGAGAATCCGGCTGGAGTTGCAATCTGCAGTCTCCAGAAGGTGAGAGCCCAGCAGCAAGGAGTAGCTACGCTCCTGGTAGGTCTGTGATTTTGGGACATAGGGGTGGATATCATCATGCTCCCCAGAGCAGAGATGGAAATGCTGACTGCCATTGCCACATGTTTCTCTTTAGGACAGCGAGACCTGCCATGACAGCAGGAATGAGGGGGGAGGCTAACACCCCATGTGCGTGGACTGATTTCCTGGACTACGACCAGAGTGAGCACTGGCTCCTTTGTTGAATGGATTTACAGATTTTGGACAATGTGAGATACCCTGATGGGAGTGGGGGTGGCTTTGATGGAGGCCCTCCCCCTGCCCTGGAAGCCTTTCAAATGGCAAGAAAGAAGGCCAAGGACATTTTGCACTTTTTGCAAAGTGCTCAGAGACTGGTGAAGTGTACCTTTGTAATTGTTGAAACTGTATAATTTGTACTGTTGTTGTAATTTGTGTAATGTGCCTAATTTCCTTGTACAGGGATGCCGGTGGTGTAGATTGTGGGTAGTAAAGTGAGCATAGGGGTAGATTGTTGGGCAGATAAAATATATTATGCTCACTTTGTTAATGATGGCGCTGCCCACGTGCAAGTCCATTGATATTAATGTGTTTTGGGGGACAGGCTGTTGGCAGGCTGGGTCGTTATAGCCTACACCTTAGTTTTAAGAGTAAGGTTTTCCCCACATTCTTGACTGATTGGATGATGTGGGGTGGTGCACTCTCATGAGGAATCCTCCCAGTATGTCTCAGATAAGTGACTTTGTATCAGAGACTTCGTTGTTTGTAGATTGAATTAAGGGTTTGGATTTCTACACTATAAAGTGGGGCAGGCCGGGAGCTTACTCTCTCGGTTCCTAAGGTTAGTATTAGAAAGGTGTTGGGCAGATAAAATATATTATGCTCACTTTGTTAAAGATGGTGCTGCCCACATGGAAGCCCGTCACCCAGGTGATATTATTTGCCTTTATGCTTGGGATGGGTGTGGGGGAAAGGCTGTAATGTAAGCAGGCCAGGGTCGTTATGGCCTAAGGTTTAGTTTTAATTAAGAGTAAGCTTTTCCTCACACCCATGACTGATTGGATAATGTAGGGTGGTGCACTCTCCTGAGGAATCCCATTGTGCCTCGGATGGGTGGCTTTGTATTGGAGACTTCCTTGTTTGTGTAATTGGATTGGAGGTTTTGATTTTACACTATAAAGTGGGACAGACCAGGAGCTTACTCTCTCTCTCTCGGTTCCTGAAGTATTAGTGAGTAGAGCAGAGTAAGGCCATGTGGAGGCCAGGAGAAGCAGTCAAGATGGTAGAGTGCTGAGAGAGAAGCCAGTTTGTGCAGAGTTTGTGCAGGAGGAGATGGGGAACAGAGATGAATAAGTCTGGTGAGCTAGAAACCTTTGATTCTAGGAAACTCGGATAAGTCAGTAGCTTTGTGAGCGCTGAATGAGTGGGTTTTGGAGCCTAGTGTGTGTTTTTACTTGCCCACCGGGTGCAAGCTAGGATTAAAGCTGATGGCTCACCAGTTCTTGGCTCCGTTGTTTCATTACCGACTGTCTGAATCTAATGCGAACCTGCATGGGCCAGGCGGCTGTGAAAATGGCCCTGACTACTGGCTTTACACCTACTGACCATTTAATTCTCCAGTTCTGAGACCAGCCCATGTGCTCCCTTGTTCTTAAACTACTACCCTGTCTGTGCCCTCTCTTGTTCTGACTTCTACCCTAGTCACTTGACCCACAGCTACCGTCAGAAAATTCAGGCAGGCAGGTCTGCCTTCTTTACAAAGTAGAGTGCCATTGTGGCCCACCATTTATCGTGGAGTACCTGAGATCCCATAAGTTCAAAGGTTCTGATGCCCCGACCCAGGTGAGAGTCTCCAATCTCTAACAATCTGAGCAGCCACACACACTGGTGAAATTTCCTGCAGAAGAACCAAGTTGGGTTTTTTTGTTATTGTTTTTTTTTTCAATGTTCTAGACTGAATTATTATAGCCAGAGGGAGCCATTCATCAGTGCTGACACTGCAGGAAGCTTCCTAGGCAAACAGCTTTATTGCTGCGTGAGATTAACCCAGACTGTAGTAATTTGTAACAAAGATAAGAAAATTGCACTGGTCTCTTAGAAATAAATCTGAATTCCAGTGTGGACAAAGGGGACTTCAACTTGAAATCTGCTATTTCAGATATAATCAAATTTATAACAGCCCGTGATGAGTATAGAAAGCCAAGTTCAGCTTTTTGATGGAAGTGTCATTTCAGGAACCGCCGTTAGGAAATCAATTTAGCTGGTATTCCTAATGGGCCACACATCTGAGCCCCACCTAACTTTTTATGAAAGGTTGTTTGGCCTATTTGAGAATCATTATCTCGTTCATCTGACTTCATAATATGAGATGCCATGCATGGGCGGCCAATGGGAGAGGGGATGTGAGATCGGGGGGAACAGCCTCTAACCAGCTGTAAAGTCTTGATGAACCAGAGATGATAACAGAGGCCCCTCCCCAAAACCACGAAACCACGTTGGGCAGTACATAAGATAAGAATGTGGAAGTGGAAGTTATTAATGAGAGTCTGTTAACCTAACAGATACCTACCGTTGAGCTCTTACAATAGCCCTGGGCGAGCCCAGTGTGGCCTCATTTAATCCTCCCAATAATCATGCACAGAGGGCACTGTAAGTATCTCCCTTTACAAATGAAGATAGCGAAGGCCAGAGAAGTCATGGAACCTACCCAAGGTCACACAGCCGGTAAGCAGCAATACATGGATTTAAACACCTGCTCCTGGCCACCCTCCAGTGCTCTCCACTATGCAACAGTCTCTGTGTGAGCTACAGAGATTGACAAATGATGTTCTCATGATGCCAGACCTGCAGAGTTCACAGCCTAGCTGTGTGTAACACTCACCCATAAATAAGTACCTCTACTTGTCACACTCAGTACCTGCATGAATATGCCAGACACTGTTCCAGGAGCTCTATATAAATCTCATTCATTACTTCCATGATCAGAGGGATAGGTGAGCACTATTATTATTGTACTATATGGAAAAGGAAGCAGGGTCAGTGAGGCTAAAGGACTTACCTGAGATCTTCCACTGGTAGGGAATGGTGCCAGGTATTTAAGCTTAGCTGCATTCTAAGCCAAAATTTCCTCCTTTTGAAAAGAGGTACCCCTTAAGCTGGATGTTGAAATAGAAGCAGGAGTTTGTCTAGTGTAAAGCCAGTGGCCAACGCCACCATCACAGTCACCTGGCTCATGCAGGTTCGCATTAGATTCGGACAGTCGGTAATGAAACAACGGAGCCAAAAACTGGTGAGCCATCAGCTTTAATTCTAGCTTGCACCCGGCAGGCAAGCAAAAAACACACGCTGGGCTCCAAAACCCACACATTCAGTGCTCACAAAGCTACTGACTTATCCGAGTTTCCTAGAATCAAAGGTTTCTAGCTCACCAGACTTATTCACCTCTGTTCCCCATCTTCTTCCTTCTCCCTGCATAAACTCTGCACAAACTGGCTTCTCCTTCAACACTCCGCCACCTTGGCTGCTTCTCCTGGTCTCCACGTGGCCTTAATCTGCTCTCCTCCCTGCTCTCTGCCGTCCTCCTAGAATGCAATCAGTCTTCTCCCAGAACAACATGATCTCTCTTCCTTTTAAAACCTTTTGGTGCGAAAGCCTCCCCCAACACATTAACATGATCACGCCCATTCCCAAGCAGGAGGGCAACTAATATCATCACCTGGGCGACGGGTTTCCGTGTGGGCAGCGCCATCTTTAACAAAGTGAGCATAATATATTTTATCTGCCCAACATCCAGCAAACAAAAAGAAAAAACAAGCAAAATCTCAGATTTTTCTGTGACCTGGAATCACCCAACCCATGCTGTGTTGGGTGCAGTCACCACAGTCCAGCTGTATGGCACATGTAAGGCCAGTAGTCGAGGCCACCAACAGGGCTGCCTGGCCAGTGCAGGTTCGCATTGGATTTGGACAGTCGGTAATGAAACAACGAAGCCAAAAACTGGTGGGCCATCAGCTTTAATTCTAGCTTGCACCTGGTGGGCAAGTAAAAACACACACTGGGCTCCAAAACCCACTCATTCAGTGCTCACAAAGCTACTGACTTATCCGAGTTTCCTAGAATCAAAGGTTTCTAGCTCACCAGTCTTATTCACCTCTGTTCCCCATCTCCTTCTCTCTGCACAAACTCTGCACAAACTGGCTTCTCCCTCAGCACTCAGCCATCTTGGCTGCTTCTCCTGGCCTCCACGTGGCCTTTATCTGCTCTCCTTTCTTTGTTCTCCTCTCTAATGCTAATCTCAGGAACCAAGAGAGAGCAAGCTCCCAGCCTGCCCCACTTTATATTGTAGAATCAAAACCTTTAATCCAATTATACAAACAAGGGAAGTCTCTGATACAAAGTCACTTATCTGAGGCATAATGGAAGGATTCCTCATGAGAGTGCACCACCCCACATCAAAAAGAGTGGGAAAGGCTTAGTCTTAAAAACTAAGCCTTAGGCTATAACAACCCAGCCTAACCACAGCCTGTTCCCCAACACACATTAATATCAACAGACTTCCATGTGGGCAGCGCCATCTTTAACAAAGTGAGCATAATATATTTTATCTGCCCAACAGCACAGCAGGACAGTCAGCTGCACTGAATTGGCTGTTGGGAGGTTCATCTAAAGGACAGGAACTCAGTTACCCATCTCTGAACACCAAAGACCCACACAGTACCCATTTGTGGATTTGAAATGAGTCCACAGAAACTTGGATCTAAAAGTGCTCTTAAAGATGAGGTCATCCTAGGTCCTCACTGTACAGATAACGAACTGAGACCCAACAAAACAAAGAATGAGAAAGACTTTTAAAATTCCATATGTACAGGGGTACAGAGGGTCCCAAGGCAAAGGGGGCAGGAAGAAAGTAGATTGGAATCAGGAAACTAGCCTTCAGGGTGACCTGGGTCTGGGCTGGAGGCCTAAGTTAAGGTGATGACTGAGGACAGAAACTATACTGCTCACAAAAACTAGAGGATGTTTTATTGCTTCAGATTCATTTTGAAATATCCCCTGATTTTTGTGAGCAGTATATTAGAAGGAAGCCACATAGCATGAAAGTTGTCACCAGATGGACCACAGATTGATTGGGGTTCTGCTTCCCACTGGCTGTATAAACTTGGTCAGACTAACCTCTCTGAGCCTCACTGTCCACATTTGGAAAAGGGAGACAATAGCATCTATTGTGAGGTTGCTGCAAAGATGAAGGAAGATGATGCAAATAAAGAATTCAGCACAGTGCTCGGCACACAGTTAGCACTCAATAAATAGTCCTGATTGCTAGGATCTCAGTTATACCTTCTTCTGCCAACCCTCATCAGTAGCCTATTGAGCTGATTCTCCTCCCACTCCATCTCCCTTCCTGCCTGTCAGAACCTCTCCCAGGGACTCAGAAGTTCTGCAACACTGGTGAGATTCAGTGGTGACTCAGCCCCACTAAGATGGCTTAAAATGTCATCTTAAGGGAGAGAGGAGGAAGATGTGAACTGATTTGAAAGAGTTTGTTTTCACCAACAGGTGTGGGCAGAAGGCCTGTCGGGAGAGGGGCCCCAACTGCGTCCCAACCCTCCCCTTGTCCCCAGAAAAGCTGAGGCCACTGAGACGTGGACCCCTCTTTACATCCTCAATACACACCAGGTCTCTAAAAAGCACGAATACAAGTTCCAGGGTTTTGCAACACTGCACAGACACTTCTTACTGCAGTCTATTAAAAACAAGATGGGGCGGGGCGGGGCGGGGGCGGGGCCTTTTTAGGAACATACACAAGAAAAGTTCCCAAGAACGTATCCGATGCAGTGGTGAGCGCAAAGCTGGGTGGTTTTGCCAGCAACTTCCCACAGGCAGTCAATTTCCCCCCGAAACCATTCCGCCTCGAGGGTCCCTCTCTTTTGTACTTTGCCTGGAAAAAAAGTAAATATTTTTTCAGTGAAATTCAGCGATCAATTAAACACCGACTTTAATATCAACGTTGAACCAACAGCGGCTGCACGTTCCAACAAGAATATTTAAAGCAATTAAACTTTAGCTACTTTTAAAACAAATTCTTTTAAATGCTAATGACCATTGTTTTCGCACTTGATAAGTAAAATTTTGTGTCGAGCAAGGTTAGATGATTGCAATGATTTAATTGTACTTCTCAAAGAAAGGAAAATGTTAAGAAAAAAGCTAAGATGGACCTCTTACCCACATTCCTAGTGCAAAATGTCCTGTAACAATAGAGCCATGATTTGCTGAAATTAAAATGCTATTATGGTGAAATTAGGGCTTCAATATTTTTAGCAGCTTTAATAGGCCTTGCATTTTAAGGGACATCTGATAATAGATAATTACATTTCATCTTAAAGAAACTGAGTTGTTTTCTCAAGGAAAATACTTTCCTTTCTTCCAGAGAGGTTAAAGCCGAGCCATCATTAGAAGCAGCACCCAGCTCGAGGTTCCTGCTTCAGCTTGGGAAATAGAGATTAGCATATAAATAGCCTTCGGTGCTTGCTTGATTCCAGCTATTTTGCGTTTCAATGTGGCATCAGAATGCACTTAGCAAGAAATGTTCGAGAGGAGAAAGAGGTTTGTAATATGTCGCTTTTATAGAGAGGGGAACTCTAAGTATAAAAGATCATCCACTCCTCTCTGGGCTTTTTTTTTTTTTTTCGTATCCTTTCAACGCCCCAATTACAGGCTCCAAGGAGCCAACAGGCTCCCCAGAACGGAACCTTCGTTTACGTTGTAGCTCTTTCTCTGGACCAGGAAAATAAGTCAAGATGCTGCACAGGAAATAAGATAAATACGCGGGCTTGCTCCAAGATTGGGCGGGAGCCCTCGGATGGGGGTGGGGCGCACAGCCCTGCCCTTTCTCCTCGCCCCGACGCCACCCATCAGCAGCAGGGACGTTGGACAGCTCCTCCAGGACCCATTTGCTGGAGCCACAAGGGAGACTCCTGGCTTTCTGCCTGGAGGCCAGCTTCCCTCTTGGGAAATCGCAGGGACTGGGCACAGAGCCCCGGGTTCTTCCTGCCCTCCCTTTCCCACTCTCTCTCCACTCCCACCCCTACACACACACACACACACACACACACACACACACACACACGCACGCACACGTGTTCTGCCTGACTCTGAATCAGGCTAAGTCTTGGGCTGCAGCAAGACTTTTTTTTTTTAATCCATTGATTGATTTTAGAGAGAAAGAGAGAAACATTGACCTGTTGTTTCATTTATTTATGCATTTGTTGGTTGTTTCTTGTACATGCCCTGACCAGGCTCTAACTTAATGAGCTATCCCACAACGCAAGGTTCTTAAAGCCCTCACTTCTCTCCTTTGGCACAGGTCAGTGGGCAGTTCTGAGAAGAAAGGTGCTGTGTAGCTGTTTCAGGGGACACAGTTTTTCTTGGAGGCCACAATAGCAGAAGAGCTCAGGCCAGGGAGGTGGTGACCTCTAGTCTAGCTCCTGGTGGCTTGGACTCCCCCGCCCCCGAGCTCTGAGTTCCCCTTAACTTATGGGCTGATCGTGCTAGCTCTCAGCCTGGGTTACTTCATCGTAAAAAGAATTATAAATTCTGTCCTGTCTATCTGTGGGGCTCACATAGGGAAGATATGAGAAAGAACTTTGTAAATTCCCTCCCATGTCAGCACTATGTGATTAGGGTGTTGGTGAGGTTTTATCCTGGGTCATCCATCCTTTGGCCATCCAGGCTAGCAGCTTGTCCATGCTTGCAGGGCTCTGCCCAGTCTCCGGACCTGCAGGAGAGAGGTAAGGGATAATTGTTGTTTCAGCAAGCCAGTGCTCAGCTGTTGAACCAAATGCACCCATTTGGGTTGTTTGGAGATGGCTGTATGAGGACAAGGGCTGGGTTTAAGGGGCAGACAAGCCTGGTGTCAAGTTCCTGCCTTATCACTAGTAGCATTATGAGAGGATTCCCCTCCCCTAGCTAGTTTATTATATCCATCACCTCACATATTTATTCATTTATTTATTTTGGTGAGAACATGTAAGTTCTACTCTCTTAGCAATTTCAATTTTATGACACAGTGTTATCACCTATAGTCACCATGTTTCCATGAAAGTTTGTAGCTTTTTACTGACCTTTTCTTATTTCCCTCCACCCTCAGCCACTGGCAACCACTTTTCTACTCTGTTTCTATAAATTTGACTTTTTTTTTTTCAAGATCCCATACAGTATTTGCCTTTCCCTGTCCGGCTTATTTCACTTAGCATAATGCCTTCAAATTCCATTTATGTTGTGGCAAATGGCTGCATGTACTTCTTTCTCATGGTTGAGTATTAGTCCATTTTATATATATAAATAATTATATATATAATCATACATCTTCTTTATCCATTCATCTGCTGATGAACACTTAGGTTGTTTCCAGATCGTGGTTATTCTGAATAATGTTGCAGTGAGCGTGGGCGCACAGATATTACTTCAATATTCTGTTTCCATTTCTTTTGGATATATACCCAGAAGTGGGGTTGCTGGATGATATGCCAGCTCTATTTTTAATTTGTTGAGGAACCTCCATACTGTTTTCCATAGTGGCTGCAGCAATTTGTATTCCCACCAACAATGCATATGGGTTTCCTTCCTCTACATTCTTGTCAACACTTGTTACCTCTTGTGTTTGTTTTTATTTTAGCCATTCTAACAGCTGTGAAATGATATCTCATTGTGGTTTGGGTTTTCATTTTTCTGATAATTAAT
This sequence comes from Rhynchonycteris naso, assembly GCA_037038555.1. Taxonomy (NCBI): domain Eukaryota; kingdom Metazoa; phylum Chordata; class Mammalia; order Chiroptera; family Emballonuridae; genus Rhynchonycteris; species Rhynchonycteris naso. The sequence continues at coordinate 208,301,112 of CM072997.1, read as the reverse complement.
AACATTGAGCACCTCTTCATATACTTGTTGACCATTTATTTGTATGTCTTCATTAGGAAAATACCTATTCAGGACCTTTGCTCATTTTTTAATCTGATTGTTTTGGGGGGGTTTTGTTTGTTTGTTTTGCTATTGTGTTAGTTGTTTATATATCCCTTATCAGATATATAATTTGCAAATATTCTCTCATTTGGTGGATCGCATTTTCATTTTTTTTAAAAGGGACAGAGAGAGAGTTAAAGAGAGGGATAGATAGGGACAGACAGACAGGAACGAAGAGAGATGAGAAGCATCAATCATTAGTTTTTCGTTGCCATTGCGACACCATAGTTGTTCATTGATTGCTTTCTCACATGTGCCTTGACCGCGGGCCTTCAGCAGACCGAGCAACCCCTTGCTGGAGCCAGCGACCTTGGGTCCAAGGTGGCGAGCTTTTGCTCAAGCCAGATGGGCCAGCGCTCAAGCTGGCAACCTCGGGGTCTCGAACCTGGGTCTTCCGCATCCCAGTCTAACGCTCTATCCACTGCACCACCGCCTGGTCAGGCGCCTTTTCATTTTCTTAATGGTTTTTCTTGCTGTGCAGAATCGTTTTAGGTTGATGTAGTCCTACTTGTTTATTTTTGCTTTTACTGTGAAGTTCTTTTTTAATTCTTAGAAAGAGTGTACCTCCATTTCCTTTGGTCACCTCTCAATCACATAAATAGTCAAGGTATGGGTATCCCTGGGTTTAGCGCCTGGGATACTCCTGGGCAGTGGTCCATTGGTCCCTACCTTGGCAGTTCAAAAGACAATCTCAAGGATACAAAAGCTTGACTCAAATTTTTAAAAATCACAACCAAATAATGAAATGACCCATTCATGCAAGATAAAACTGCTTAAAGGAAACTGCCTTTGCTTTTGGCTGCAATTATTTCAATACATGTGGTCACACTCTCTCAAGTTGACCTGACATTTCAAGCTGCAGCTTAATATATCTTTGCTCAACACTAGACAGGGAAACAAATTAGTTTTTAGTTAATGACTTCAATGTTTTAGGGAGATAAATTTTTTTCAAAGTATATATGCAGAGAGGTTCACCAACTGGCGCAAAGAGAAAGAGCTTATAAGTGACAGCATCCAAATTACAACTCTGATCTGTCTGTCTTCCAAGTCAGGATTCTCTGTTAGGCCAGCAGACCTAGGAGACACACACCTATGTCATAGTCTTCACATTGGGCTCCTATGGAGTTTACTCTTCCCCAAATTCCTCGCTTTATAATACAAAGTACCCCTGTCTCCCTCCCAACTCCCCAACTCCCTTCCATCTTTGAGTTTAGAACTTTTCATTCATCTGTATTGAAGTTGTTTTTTCAGGTGCTGCCCAATATATCAACTGGCCAAGATTTTTCCTCATTCTAAATTGTCTTCACAAATTATTTTCTAGTGCTCCCTACAACTAGAATAACTGCCTCCCTTGTCACTGGACAAAAGACCTTGTCAAAAACTGAGCTCCACAGCCCCCTCTGGAAACCAGATAACTAGTCCATCAATTTGGATGTATATCATGGCCAACATATCCAAAATGGAACTCCTACTTCCTCCCCCAGTCTTCGCACTTGCAGTATGGCATAATTTTATTGGGGGGAGAGGGGAGTCTATTCTTCTTTATTCTTCATCCTTCATATTTTATCTATCAGCAAGTCTTTTCCACTAAACTGCTAAGACGTGCTAAATCCATCACTTTCTGCCTTCACCACTGTCATCACCAGGTCTGCACCATTGTTATCTCTCACCTGGACCCCTGCAAGAGGCCCCTATCTAATCTCCTCACATCTACTTGTCCTCACTCCAGTACACTTTCCACGAGGCAGCCAAGGCATCAGAGACAGCGTCCAATCATGCCACTCCCCAGTTGTAAACTCTTCCCTACCAAAATGCAAGCTCCATGAGATCTGGGACTCAACTTTCACATTCACCTCGGTATCCCTAGTGCTACAACAGTGCCTGGGACCGAGACATATACAGTAAATATTGCTCGCATGAATGAATGAAGCAACAGCCTTAATTGCAAATGACAAAAAAATTCTGTTATTTATCTAAAAGTGGCCTTACTTTTTTTTTCTTTTAATGCTAACATTGTGGTTGGTTTTCTCCAGTTTCAGAGGAGATGCCAACATATCTAGATCATAGATAATTTATCCCTCCTTTTCCCTCCAGCCAACAAAGTCGTAGTCAAAGGAATTTGCAACTTACATGCACAGATGCATCGCACTTCAGTCACGTTGCTTGCGAATGAGAGACTATTCTGATTGAACTGGACATTTTCCACTTTTATTATTTTAATTATCAACATAAACTATTGGGGGTAAAATCAAATAGAAATCTGCCTATCAATTTCACAATTAGCATCTCATTTCAAGAGACCAATCAGCTTAAATGAGGGCCAATGACCTTAATCTTTTCCCAAATACAGAGCTTGATTTCTCTTATTAGTTGAAAATCTCCAAACTATGATATATTGGATTAACCCCATATATCAACAACACTATTACCACATTTAAATAAGTCAAAGGATTTTTGTGACCTTTGGGTTGTGGTATGTATGGACAAAAGCAGGAGACGAGAGCTGTGTAAGCCAAGTGGGAGAAATAACAAGGACACTTAAATAGGCTCCTTTTATTTCATTTACTTTTCCAAGACTGTGAAAGGAAGTGTGATTTTTAAGTGATTTATTTTGCCACCGATTAGCTAAAATTAACCTAAAAGGAGAGTCAATCCCAGAAGTCAAAGGCAGCTGATTTTGATCATAAGGGTCTGTTAAAATCCAATTTGAAAAAAAAAAAATTCTCTTTATGATATAGGAGAGAGAAACTTTTTTGGTTTTTATGAAGGAAAAAACAGAAAAGGACAAACTGGACCTGGCAAACAACGCATCCACAGGACAGCAGTGCCCCTGCAGGGGTTAGAACAAGACCATATACATACTCTGCTCTGTAACCCCTCCTCCCAAAGATAGAAGCTTCCACCCACATAAACCTGGAAGATGTATAAACAAGTAACAACCAACCATTAGAACCAGAAGAAAGACTAGTTACTAATGGCTTTGTTAAAGCTCTATGGAAAATTCCACTTTTGGAGTAGACTTGGGGTACATGAGATGCCAAAACTACCCAAGAGATGTTTCAAGATCAGCCAAGAAGGTGTCAGCCTTGTCCCTCCAACTCTATTGATTGATGTGCCCCGAGTAGCTCCATTCAAGTCTTTGCTGAGGTGACTAATTTTTCTTCAATGTGCCTGCTTTGATGACTGTCTATTTGGCATCTGTTTGGCTAGAATCCTTAAGTTATAAAAATGGAAACTAACATAAGCTAAGCTTAGGCAGCAAAGAAAAGTTCATTAAAAAGATGTAGGACTATTTGCCAGAACCCATGGACACAAACAGCAACAGATCTCAGGACAGACCTTCCTCTGTGTCTCATTCATGTTCTTCTCAGCACCTCTGCTCCTCTGTTCACGAGGCAGAAAGAAATGGCCATCTCTTCTTTCTTAGTTCCAACCAGTTTATTCTAGAGACCATGCCAGTCTGCACTAGAATATTGGGGTCTCAAATTCTAAGAAAAAAAAGAATTTGAATCTCTTAGTTTGGGTCAGGTATCCATTCTGATACATTCAACCGTGATCAAAAAATGGTGGATCACATGGTACAGACCTGGCTATCAGGGGTTATAGCCAAGGATGAAAATGGCAATTCAGTAAGGTCACTGTAATCTGGATAGAATCTAGGATTATATTCTCACAACCAGGGACCATTGCAATAGGCTAACACACAGAACCTAGGTCAAGCCGAATCACTACTATTGTATTGTACCTTTGATCAGACCGTACCTTAGGGTGAGACGCTAGCACCCACTAGGGATTGTAGCTATACAACACTCTGGGAGAAAAACCCTGACTATACCTCTGAGAGCACACTGCATTCTCTTCCCACATACTGCTTATCACAATTTATAATCCTACATTTATTTGTAAATTTGTTTTAATGATTATCTCTCTCCACCACTCAGCCTGAAGCTCTATGAAGTCAACCTTATTGGTTTTACTCACCTTCATATTCTTGGCACCATGCCTGGCATATACAGGATACTCAATGAAGAGTTGTTTGAATGAATGAATGAATGAATGAAATGGAGAATGACAGGAAAGTTTTCCCAGATGATTTGGTACATGAGTTGAGTCTTGAAAGACAAACAAGAGTCTTTTAGGAGAACAAGTGGGAAGAGGGAATGACAGGTGCAAAGTCACAGAGTCATATAATACAAATGCCATGGAGACCATAAGGCAGGTTGTGGCAAGAGATCTGGCTAGAAAGGAGAAGCATCTTATGGATGGCCTTGTGTAGAGATGGGAAGGTCTAAAGCTAGAAAGTACATGTCTAGATTTTAGACAAATTTATCCAATAGGAATGTGGAGGCTGGATTAGAGGCAGGGTGGTGAATTAGGAAATTTATGTAGCAATCCAAAAGAGAAAAGAGATGGTAGTGGAAATGAGTTGAAAAAAATTTTAAGAGCTATTAAGGAAGTAAAATCAGCAGAAATTTAGGGAACATGATTTTCTCAATTTTATTGCACAGTTATATATGCACATCACATCTCCCCTGCAAGACTGAGCTTTTGGCTTTTTCTTCTTCATTGCTGGGCTACCAGTGCTTGCACAGTGCCTGTCCAACACACAGCAGGTCTTGCTGAAAAAAATAAACTGACAAGTGATTGAATGATGACCACTAACCAAGAGCGGCAACAGCACGCTGGGGTGGAGGGCCAAGCAGTGTCCTTTGAGAATTGCATAGAACTTTGCTGCTTGTATGTTTATCTTGTCCTCAAAAACGCTTAGAGCTCCTTATCTTCTACTTTTTTTGAGGGAGGAAGGGAAGGAGGGAGGGAGGGAGGGAAGGAGGGAAGTAAGGAGTGAGGGAGAGAAAGAGAGAAAGAGAAGCATCAACTTGTTGTTCTACTTAGTTGTGTATCCATTCATTGCTTCTCATAAGTGCTCTGATCAGGGCTTGAACCAGCGACCCATCAGCAACCTTGGCACTCTGGGATGACACTCTATCCACTGTGCCACCACTAGTGCCCCTTACCTTCTTTTAAATCCACCTCAAATCCCAGCCTGGACTCAGAGCAACATCTCTGTTTAATGGACTGAAATGGAATGGAACAGACCACCTAGTCTTTAGAAAGTACTGACATACAGACCTGAAGGGGAAGAAGGCAAACCTTCCTTCTGTCAATGGAACAGAAGGCTCTGGAACTGCCCCTCTCAGCTAAGCACCAGGAAAAGAGAGGATAAAACCCTTCAGCGGACAAAAGAAATAAAATAAAATAAAAAGCTGGAACAGCTGAGCAAAGACCAGAGTTCAAAAGCCTCAAAGGACTGAGACTAAGCCTGAACCAATTTCATAAGCTTCTGACCTTAGGAAGGAAGACCATCTGGTAGCTCCCAGCGCAAATGGGAAAGAGCAGCTCAAACGTGGGTAGAAACCCAGGAAACCAAGGAGAACGTGGATAGAATATGCTGCTGCCACCTCCAACTGCTGGTCCCGCAGCATCCAAGAGGCATTCCATCTGTCCCCTACCTCTGGGCATCACTCACTCCAGAATCACTGCACTGGGCGAGAGCATCTAGCTGGCTGAGCATGGACTGTGTGCCCATGCACATGGGTACCTGGATCCCATCCCTCCCACCTAGCTCCCAAACAGAAAAAGGATTTGGATACCAGGTACCCTAAAGACAAATTATCTACTGTCCATCCCCTTGACCTTATTGCTGCTTCATTTGACTTCCACCAGAACCCTGAGAAGGGGCAGAGCAGTGTTTATACCCCATCATACCAAAGAGGAAACTGAGGCTCAGAGAGAGAAACTGGCTTGCCCAACTGATGTCAGAAATGAAGATGAGCTTTCTTGGCTCCTCGGAATGACCTGCTTGTGGTCCGATGCTGTGAAATACTGACAATGAACGTTTCTCATTTGAGCAATGCTTTACTGGAAGAGGATGAGCTATCACGATCGTTAGATACCATACTTTGTAAACTTACTGATCTGTACATCATTTGTCTTATCTTGTTGTTGTTGTTGTTGGTAATACTTTTTGCTCCTGGAGAAAATACCGGGCACAGTGAGCTCATCTGTTCTGCCATTCAATGCATTAAATCAACACCTCAATGCGAGGACTACAACTTCGAGGTGAAAAATCAGGTCCTCGCAGCCAAGACCAAATATCATTTATCTTAGCCTTGCATATTAGAAAGACTTTAAACATGTGACAAAGTTCATTGGAAACAAAGGTGTTTGTTGCATTGTTTGGAGGACTGTCTTAGTTCATCCAGGCTGCAGTAACAATATACCACAGTCTGGCAGCTTATAAACAACAGAATAGTATTTCTCACAGTTTCAGAGGACGCTAGAAGTCCAAGATCAAGGCGACAGGATGGTCATGTTCTGGGGAAGGCTCTCCTCCTAGTTCGCGGCCAGCACCTTCTTGGTACGTCCTCACATGGTAGAAGGGGAGAAGGAGCTTTCTCAGCCATTTTTATAAAATACTAACCCCATCTTAAGAGACCTAATCAGGAGCTGATCACCTCACCTCCCAAAGGGCCCGCCTCCTCTAGCATCATTTTGGATATTAGGATTTCAACATATGAATTCGGAGGAGGGGAGGGGAACACAAACGTTCAGACCATAGCAGAACACCGAAGTCTCCAAGAAAAACTTTGAAACTCCTGAAATTTCAGAGCTGTGCTAAACCTCCAAGGCACTTGGTCTTTTCACCTGGCCTTTTTCTGAACTTTGGAAGCAGGCTGGGAAGGGTCCAGGGTGGCAGACCCAGGGAAAGTGACATCTGAGATCGGTAGACCTTGATACTGGAAGCCACATGCAGCTATGTGGGAAAAAAGCAGGAAAGGGGGTTGGTGCTCTTGGGAAACACAGTGAGCCACGGGAGATGCGGCATTACCGACGTGGCCTCTAGCTAGAAGGACATTTAGACATGGATTAAAACATAGGCTGTTAATATTTCATCTTCTTTATTACTAGCATAGCAGGTGATGAACACCCTTGCCTAATTCGTAACCCCTAGTCCAGCCCTCAGCCCCAAAAGCTTAGAGAAATTAAGTAATCAAGAAATGGAGTCCATTACACACTCTTTTTTTAAATTACAAAATAATTGTATACAATTATATATCCTTACTTGTGTTTGTATATACATAGAAAAAAAACTAGAGTATTACAGTGCTGTCATTGCTACAAGTGGTGAGATTATAAGGGATGTCCAGTTCTATATTATATATTTCTGTAAGGTTTTAATCTCTTTTCAATGAGCATATTATTTCTTTCATCATCAGGAAAAATATATAAGTAATAAATATAAATGTCATATTTAAATGGTGGTATTCCAAACTGTCAAATGCACATTAAAATGTCTCTTACACAATATGGCCACATCAACATGGTGACTCTCGAGAGCACTGCTTAGGGCCACAGAAGGAGTTGAGTAACACTCTGGCTCCCCACCTTCATGGCAAACTGTAGCCCCTGGCTCATCCCCCTGACCTGTCCCAGGCTCACTGGGATCCCAGGGAGAAGCCCTATGGCATTATCTTTAGTTGGAAGTTTTAAAATCCTAAGAACCAGTGGATGAAGAAAAGATCGCTTCACAAGCTGTCATTAGGAAGAAAGCCCATCCTCTGGGTCCATTTCACCCTTTTCCAGGGATTCAATAGAGAAATGTGTATGAAATATAAATAATAGAATGCTGAGGCTGGGAGAAGAATCAGGGAGTTCCTAATGACCTGACTAGAAGATGAATGAGGGAAGAAATAAGGTGAATGTGAAGTGATCTAATTCTGGATGGTTATTAGAATTATGAGCAACTGCCCCGGGGTTTTATTTAAGTCAAGTCATATTGCTACAGAGTTACTGTTTGGAGATGCACAACAGGAGGCGAGAAGCTTTTCATGCTCGGGCATCTGGGCCAAAATGTCAAGGATGTTGTCCAGTTTAAAAACTGACTTAATAACATTAGTGTCTCCTGCCTGAGCCCAGCAGAGACCTTCGTGGTGCAAAATGTCAGCACACAATTTCACTCTCACCCAGCCAAGGCATCTCTGTCTCCAAGTCACACAGGCTGTGTGTGTCAGCCAAAGGAGATGGGTAATAGCCTACAGGTGTGTCAAACCCCAGACCTTGGTTCCAGGCCCCCAAGTCAGAGAGTCCAGAGGAAATGCAAGCTGTCCAAACAATTCAAGGGCTGCCCCTCCCATCAGAGACAGGCCTGGGGGTGCAAAGCTGGTTTCTGATCCCCCGTCAGCATGGGACCCCCCTTTAGAACCCCAGTTGTAAGCAAAGGATTAAGATGCTAGGGCCACAGAGAGGCTCCCAGAACCAGCAAGGACAGTATCAGTGACTAGAGATGAAGGTGTAATGCAGAGAAACCTCAGTTTTTTAAGTGTGAACTTTTCTTCTCTTTTCCTTTTGATTCAAACTGGCCTCATCCAGCCTAAGGAGCACCCTGACTCACCTGCCTCCCATGCACATCTACTCCCTTCATCTTTAAGCCTTCAGGACAGTGGAGTCCCACTGCACATTAAACTTAGGGACAACGCCTTAGGTCTATTAACCACAGAGAAAGATAACATCGAGACCTCAGTTGTGTTTCAGATCCAGACCCAGGAAAGTGGCCATGGGAAAACGCCATGGATGACATCAGGACCACATGCACTGATCAACCACCCCTACCCTAGCACCACCCAATCAGTAGAAACTGGGACCCTAACTTCCCTAGTCATCATGTTGAATGACTACCCAGGTATAACCCATGCCCGGGAAGCCATTGGGAGACAGGTCTTTGAGCACAAGCTCACTTCTGACTCCGTGGTCGGTGCCATTTCCTCTGTAAACCTTTCCTTCCTCTGCTGCTAACTCCTGTTCTAGTTTGATGAGGCTTTGATGTGTACAGTTAAACAAACTCCTTTAGTTCAGTAACAAAGTAGCAAATATGTGTGGGACCTCCTGTCCCAGGCACTGGGGATAGAGTTGTGACTAAAACTCCCTTTCCTTACCTTCTGGGACTTCATAGCTTGCAGAGGAAACTGACTTGACACAAATTACTACAGAGATACGTGATTAATAGCTCCAAGGAAAAGAGGATGCTCTGAGAAGTCACAACTGGGGAACTCTGATCAGACTTCCTCAGGGAGGGGACACTAGGTGGAACCTAGTGGATGGGGAGGAAACCAGGGTCGCAAGCCTAAGGATGGCATGTGTCAAGGCCTGGGCTGGGAAAGCCCTTCAGAAAACCAGAGAGTGGAAAGGAAAGCAGCAGGACTAGAGAGCTATTAGCAAGGAAAGGCCAAGAGCAGCAGAGAGGGGGCTGCTGGGGCCAAGGAACAACACAGAGAGCAGGGTTCAAGAGCCTGTGCTTTGGAGCCAGCAGACTGGGGTTCCAATTCCAATTCCACCAGCCACAAGCTGTGCGATCTTGAGTAAGTGTTACCTCTTTGAACCTATCTCTTCAAACACACACACCAAAAAGAAAGGGGGGAGGGGTAGCCCTGACTCAATAGCTCAGTTGGTTAGAGCATCCTCCCAAAGCACAGAAGTTGGCAGTTCGATCCCTGGTCAGGGCACATACAGGAACAGATTGGTAGACTGATGTTCTTCTTTCCCTTACTCTTTCTCTCTAAAAATCAATATTTTTGAAAAGGGGGAGGGGATAATCTTGGTGTCTCAAGGTCAATGTTAAGATTAAGTATAACACACACCGAGTACTTTCTCATCACAATAATGGCCCATGGTTAACAATAAATAGATGAAAGTCAGTGTTGATGCTGAGACCATCATGATTTGGGAGTAGCCAAACTGTGTCTTCCCTCTACTGCCACTTGCCCTAACTTTTTAATGTTCATTCTGACCTCTGACAACCAGACAGACCTATGACAACCAGACCTATGGCCTTCCCACTGCCCATCTGGGAGTCCTGTAGATCGGGCTGCAGAAGTACACCCCATCATCCAGGCTGCAACTTCTGTGGGGGAATAAAAGAAAGGGAAAAAAAAAGCCCTTTCTGAGCAATTAGGCCAACAAAAACAAATTGGCCCAGAAAACCGAGGCTTCCACAGTCGCAGGGACTTGATCTTGAAGGAAGACAGCATTTCCAGCCTTGTACCTCTTAATCAACACAATTATGCAGAGGCCTTTGCCTACAGTCCCCCTGCTAGTCTCTCCCCAAGACCCAGATATTGCTCAATTGGTAACAACCTAATTAGTGTTGGAAGGAGGGCCGGGAGGGAGCGGGGCAGTCACCTCACTCCTTTTCAGCAGGCTTCGTGTCTTCAAAGGGGCCATTCCGGGCAAGTGGAGGGCTCTTCGGAGCCTGGGCTCAAGGTGAGGGGAAAATGGCAGCTCTATGCTTGTAAATCAGCACCGTCTAATGTAAACAATGTACTTTCCCTGCCTCTAATGAGCCCATTTTCCCGCAGCTGGAAGAGGCCAGGCTCTGGCAGGGAGGCCTTTGATGTGATACATGGGAAGCCCGACGCCGGCGAGGAAGCATTCTGTAGCAGCCGATCCCTTTCATCCCGGAGAGGAGAGACACCCCCTCACCTCGCCGCCCACCTGGAAGACAGGTCTTTTACAACAGCGACGCTGGAATCAGCTGTCGGAGGAAACCAGATGGTTTTGCTTTTACTCATCTTGATCAAATTAGCCCGAAGCTGTGTGGCTTCCTGGAGGCGGAGAGGGGTGGGTGCGGATGGGGCAGGATGGGGCAGGTGTGGGGAGGCGGGAATGTCACAATGGAATAGATTATGCAAATATATTCATTTGTAGAAACGCGAATGTTCTTAAGGAAACCATCTGACTAAATTAGGAAAAATTGTTTTTGATCAATGATCAGAGTTAGACCAAACTCCCCAAAATAATCTGCACTGCTTTCCCTGCACGTTGCCAAGAACGCAGCTCCTTCTGCTCGCGTGGGGGGGAGGTAGGCGGAGGCCCGCACAGTGGGAGGAGCGTGAGGTGGGTGCGCAGAACCCTCCCCCGGTTGTCTCGGGAGACACAGTGGCCACCAGAAGGACGGAATTGGAGGTGCTAAGGAACAGCCTGGGACTTCCTGCACTCCCACCCTCTCCTGGAGAAACCACGCCTTCCGTTTCTGCTTCCACCTCCTCCTGGTTGGAACTCTGTTACTGGAAGACAGAACCCTGGGACAATTCCGTGCTGTCCTCCCTTGCCCCTCCTTGGCCTCTTGCCCCAATGTCATCCTCTCTCTTCCTGGCTCTACATTCCTAATTCTGCCCTAAAGCCAGCCCTTGGAAGCAAGGCTTATGATTTACCAGGAAACCTCTGTCCTACAGTGTCCCATTTTCCCCTTGCCAGAAGCCTAGGTCGCAAGCAAGGTATCACAGGCCATGCACAGAGACTGCAGACGCCATACTTTTCTTTTTCCCCCATTTGTTTTACAGGAGAAGAGAACAAGGCTGAGCGAGTTTATACAATTGGCTCAACTTTACACTGATAGTAAATGTCAGAAGGTTGTAAACAAAGCCTGACTTACAGGTGTCATTTAAAAGTAGGAGCAGCCCTTCATCTACCCTGTCCTACTGTGATTCATAATAAGAAGTATATATTTGGTCTCCGTTCAGTTTCTGGCTCATAGCTCCTAAAACCCTGGGATTTCCTAAAGTGTCTTGTGTTATGTTAATAAAGTGACTTTTGGAAAGCACCTAAAGATAACAGGCGATTAGAACTTTCCATTTCACCGCCTGACTTCTGAGGAAAGGAGGGGGTCTGGAGGTTGACTCAGTCACAAATGGCCTAGACTTAGCCAGTTATGATTGTGTAATGAAGCTTCCATAAAAAAATCAAAAAGGACAGCTTGTCAGCCCTTTTGGGATACCTTTCACGTTGGGGAACCAGAATGTGGCATGTGCCACCAATGCCAGGCCCCACGCTCCAGGACAGAAGCTCCCTTGTCGAGGACCACACCCTTCATGTCTCTTCATTTGGCTGTTGATTTGTATCCCTTAATATCCTTTGTGATAAATAGGTAATCTAGTGAGTAGACAGGTTTTCCTGAGTTCTGTGAGCAGCTCCAGCAAATTAATGGAACCCAAGGAGGGCTCATGGGAACCTCTGATTTAAAGTCAGTTAGTCAGACATATAGGTAACAACTTGGACCTTTTTTTTTTTTTTTTGGAATCCTGGTTTGGAGGGGGTTGTTGGAACCTCTGATCAGTAGCCGGTCAGTCAGAAGCCCAGGTAACAAACTGGGCTGCAGACTGGTGTCTGAAGTAGAGGATGGTCTTGTGGGATTGAGTCCTTTAGCTGTGGAATCTGATTCTATCTCCTGTCAGTCCTGTCAGAATTGAGCTGAATTCTCTCTCTCTCTCTCTCTCTCTCTCTCTCTCTCTCTCTCACACACACACACACACACACACACACACACACACACACACACACACTGGAACTGGGTCCAAGAACCCATTTAATCCCCTGATTCTCACACGGACTGTTTAATTAGCATCCTTGAGAAGCCAGTGTGGGGACCTATGTGTGCATTCCCTCAACAATAACAGGACATTCCAGCAGATCCTAAGCAGAGCCTGGGTGTGTGAGCCCCCCGCCTCACTCACACACACACATACACACACACACACACACACACACACACACACTTTGCTATGAGCAAAGTATGCTTATACTTTTTTTTTCTCTCTTAGGAGCTAAGGAGACTTAGAAAAAGAACTCAAAGAATGCCAGCACTTGGGACATAACTACATGCCCAGGAGTCTGGAGCTGAAGAAGTCAAGTTCCAAGCAGGGCCCGTGGGGTTCTGGGAGACTCCACCCTGGGACAAGTAGCTGGGCTAGGGCCTGAGGACCAGGGAGGCATGGTGCTCCCACATGGATGCTGTTTCAGTCTGTCCCACCCAACCAACTAGAGAAGAAAGAAAGGCAGGACAGAACCCAGAGTTTAGCACCTTGGGGCCCAAGCACCCCTATTCCAGAGCCCCTATCAAAAAGTAAAATATGACAAAGGTGACAAAATTCCCACATACTTTGCAGCAGAGTGACAGGTGCAGTCCTGGGGGCGGCAGTGGTGCTCTGCAGGAAAGGGGGAGAAAGCAGCCCCCCTGCAGCTGAAGCCCTGGGGACTGTGGTGGTCCAGCCAGACTGGGGGGGGGGGGGGGAGGGGCTCAGCCAGAGCCACACACTGTACTGTTGGGAACAAAAGTAGTAGCTGCATAGTGTTGTGGTTACAGAACTCTAGAGGACTTCATGGGAATGCAGAGTGACACCCCTGATACCTGTGGAGGCCCCTGGGGGGTCAGAAATGACAGGGACTGAGCTCCTGCAGTTCTGCAGTCAGGGGGTGTTGGGCACAGGAGAGCCACATCTACACAGTAAGGGGCCTCATTTGTACTCAAAGGTTGTCAGGCCCAGGATTTGGGTTACACAACTAATGCTAACTGACTCCCATTGTGGGCTCACCAAGGGAACACAGGCCTGAGTCCATCACCATTTTTGCACCTAGGAGAGGTGACAGCAAATGAACCAAAGATTGCAGTAAATGCTCTACAGTCACCGTCTAAAGCACTGACTGAGAGCAAAGAGGGAGCAAGGCATGCTACCTGGGCAAGTCAAGGAAGACTTCTGAGGGGAGGTGTCATTAGAGCTGGGCCTTGAAGGTGGGTAGGAGTTCAGGAGAAGAAGCTGGAGAAAGGACGAGCTGGGCAGTGAGAAGACCCTGAGCACAGGCCTGCAGGTAGGAGGGCACCTGTGGGTGCCAGTGGGTGTCACAGCTAGGGAAGGGGAGCAGGAGGCAGGAAGGTCAAGGTGGTCCTGAAGCACAGAGGCCATGCAGGGACATTTTGTTTAATCGTCACTCAGAACCCGAACATGTAATGGTGTCAGGGCCTCTCTTTCTCCCTCTTTCTGCAGTGGATACCTTGGGAAGACAGCCTGACTCCTCAGGGCTACATCCAGAGTAGAACAGATGCCACTTATGGAAGGGACTCCTGAGTGACCTGTCGTGAGCCCACTGAGTTTTGAGGAAAACCAGAAGTGAGAGCAGGGCAGGGCTGCAAGGATTGCTGCTCTCTCCGTCCACTCCTGCCTCAGCGGGAGCCCCGGCCCCACCTCTACCCTGTCCACGCCTGCCTCAGCGTCCACACCTGCTCAGCGGGAGCCGCAGCCCCACCTCTACCCCATCCATGCGTGCCTCAGCGGGAGCCCCGGCCCCACCTCTACCCCGCCCACACGTGCCTCAGCGGGAGCCCCGGCCCCACCTCTACCCGGTCCACGCGTGCCTCAGCGGGAGCCCCAGCCCCACCTCTACCCTGGTATAACCTCCAGCCCCCTCCGAAGAGGAAGGGACGAAGAATACATAGCAAGGCAGCAGTTACCCGGCCCCTTAGTCAGATGAGGAAACTGGAACCAGACAAGGAACAAATTTACTCTCAGTCCCATAACAGAGCTGAGACCAGAGCCCCAGGCTCCTGACTCCTGGTTAATGGTCTATCTATCTACCCAGTTCACATCCCCTGAGAGCTGTGGTTGGAGTCAGTCCTTTGAACATTCCAGAAAGAAATGTGTTTATGACACCAACTACTAATGAAAATAGATGTCCTCCCAGCAACCCCACCCATCACGCAGATGCACACAAACTCAGCTACAGCATCACCATGAGGACAGCAGAAACAGTGACCGCCTCTGCTGGGCACCACGCACTGGGCCAGCACTTCACAAGCACCGCCTCCTCTCATCCTCTGGCCACCCCGAGTGGGGGGACTGTTACTATTCCCTCTTTCCAGGCGAGGGAAATAAGACTCCAGATGGCTGAGCTGTCTATCCACGCAGTGAGCGTAACTCAGAAAGGGAAGGTGCACACGTACTGGAATTACTGCTTGGCACTGCGTCAACCTCAAAGGTAAAGAGCTTCCGGAAGCCACCTAAACCCCTTCACTCCACCAGGCCTAGAGAACCCTAACTCAGTGAATGGGTCTTAGAATCCTAGAAAAACTTGCAAGCCAGAACTTTAGGCCAGCCAGCAAACTACAGGCCAAGCACAGGACGCTATGGAAGCAGCCAGGTGGCCCCAGTTCCAGGTCCCTCACCATAACTTACCTGAACTCAGGTGACATCTCACTTGTCCCATCCTGGGCCACACATCCATCATCCTCTCCTGCACTACTTCCACAGCTGCCTAACTTCTCCTCGTTCGTCTTCTCACCACTACCCTTCACTTCATCCATTCTCCGTGAGGCAACCAGGATAAACCTGTGAGTACATACCTGGTTGTGATCCTGCTTAAAACCCTTGGTAGCTTCCGATCATCTTAGAAAATAATTGAGCTTTCACGTGACACACAGAGTCCTCCCTGTTTGAGCCGTGCACCTCTCTCATACAGCCACACTGAATTTCATTCAGTTGGTCTAAACATGCCCAACTCTCACCTCTGGGCCTTTGCACACAGTATTCCCTCTGCCCGGAACACAGTTCTCAACTCTGCTAACTTTTGTAGTGCTTTAGGGCTCAGCTTAAACAGCACCACTGCTAAGTAGCCTTCCCTAACCATCACTCACCCACCGTGGGTCCCAGATGAGCTCCCTGTTCTACAGCACCTACATTTCCCTGGGGGAACCCTTACTACCCTGGAGTTTTTCTGTAATATATTTTAAAGGCTTTATTTATTCATTTGATAGAGAGAGCAAAAGAGAGAAGCGGGGAGAGGAGCAGGAAGCATCAACTCCCATATGTGCCTTGACCAGGCAAGCCCAGGGTTTCAAACTGGAGACCTCAGTGTTCCAGGTTAATGTTTTATCCACTGCGCCACCATAAGTCAGGCCTCATCCTGTTCTTAACTCCTTGCTTTATATCTGTCTTCCTTGCTAGACTGTAAGCCCAAGGAAGGCAGAGACCACATCCATATTGTTCTTCACTGTATTGTATTCTTAACTACAAGCACATTGTCTCATTCATAATAGAGGTCAATATATATTTGATGAAGAAAAGAAAGAAGGAAGGGAGGGAGGGAGGGAGGGAGGGAGGGAGGGAGGGAGGGAGGGAGGGAGGAAAGGAAGGAAGGAAGGAAGGAAGGATAAAAGAATGAAAGAAAGATGAAAGGGAAGGGAAGGAAAAAGGAAGGGTGAGGTCTCATAGGGCTTACTCCCCTTTCTCAGCTGAGTCACCTAAGAAACCTGCCTTCCTCAGCACTAAGGAGAAATGACACCTAGGAGCCTTTCCACATGCCAGGCATCTCACAGTGACTCATTTGATCCTCAGGACAGTACTGTGGGTGGAGACAGAGGAGGATTTAACGGCAGGCGCACTTGGGCCCCGACTTCTGAAGGGCCCTGCAAAACCTCGACTTTACACTTTTTTCTAATGACAATGGCCCCAATATTTTCTTCTGCTCCTGGGGCCTCAACCAACCTTAATCTGCTTCTGGGTAGAGGCCATCACTGGCCCCATTTGAGGAAGCTGAGAATCAGAGAGCTGAAGCAATTTACCCAAGGTCACATAACTAAGAAGTGGCAGTGTTGGGAACTGAATTTGGGTCTGAGGCCTGAGGCTGGACTTTTAACCAATACAGTACATTGTTCTTGAGAAGATTGAAGTCGGTTATACAGGTTGTGAGGATCTTCTGCATGCAAAATCGAGTTTACCATGAAATAAAATAAGCGTGAAGCTGCATCTCAGAAGTGAAATATGTAAGAGAAAAGGTTTAATATTGAAATTCTTAAAGCCCCATAAACTTCACATAAAGCCCAATCAATCACTCTTACAGGAGCCAAACCTCCCATGTCACTGTTATCTGAGCCCCAGCAGAGCAGTCAAATCCTCACCTGTCAAGTGCATAAGATGAGAAGATGAGGAAGCTTAGAGATGAGTGTGACCTCCAAGACTGCAGGGTAGAGTGAGTGGAAATGAAGATTTCACTCTTAAAAATGTTTGGGCCCAAGAAAGGGAAGAGCCTTCCTGCCTCCATACCCTGGACATGTGCCCCAGGGAGGAGTCGCTCAGTCCACTTGCATCTGGGTAGGTCTGTGATTTGTTTTAATCATGAAATGCAGGTTCTGAGAGAGTTGGCAGCTTCTACTTTTTCCTCTGGAAGACAGCTGCCATGGAAAGAAACCCAGGCTTGACCATTGGCCATCTTGGGCTCTGCAGTGCAGCCACATGAGTCACCTCAGTTACAGTATGCGGAGCAGAACCACTTAGCTGAACCCAGTCAACCACAGAATCATGAGAAATAATAAATTGTCATTTTTAAGCCACTAGATTTTGGTGTGCTTTGTTACACAGCAATAGCTAACTGATACCGGAAGGGACAGAGAGGTGGGAAAGGAGGGAGCAATGATTATAAAGGTCAGGAGAAATACATCATGAAGATTGTGTGCACAGGTGTATACACAGGGCCAGGCCTGCAGTTGGAGTCTCCTTGTGTATGTGGTAGGGAACCGCCTAGAAGAGCTGCGGCAGGCTCAGAGCAGAAGCTGAGCCTCTATCTTGGAACGCATAGGGCTATGTGAAAAGGCAAAATCCCTTACTTCTGATGAGATCTGAAAAGCAGCTGCACACGCTCCAAGGACAAGCTGCTGTTGAACCCCAGGGGAAAGGCTCTGCTGGAGGCTCCTGTGGGGTTCACTGTCAAATTCCACGTAAAAATAAAAGATTCAGAGGAGGGAGAGAGTACATTCTGTTGTAGGGGTTCAAGATAGGCTTTATAAAAGAGGGGGACATTCTAGTTCCTTCAAGGACAGAAAATTTCCACAAGAGATGAGAGGTACAGAAAGCATTCTGGAAAGAGGGAACAACATATGCAAAGGCTCAGAGGTCGACAAAGCACAAGGGCACATGGGGAAGCTGGGAGAGGAAAGATTGGGGCTTGCAGTGAGTACAGTGGCTCCTATAATAGGAACCTTCACAAGTTGTGAGCGAGAGTTGAAGTTCTGTTCACTACCATTATTTTTTCTCTAATCAAGAGCCTGGCCCACAATGCTATGGCAACCTTACTTTGAATATTAAAAACCTTCCTAATTCATGCAGAGAGGGATAATATGGGATCGGGAACCGTGGCTTCTGGTCCAGGCATTGTGACCTGCTAGCTCTGTGACTTTGGACAAATTACTTAACTTGTCTGAGCTTCAGACAAGTTACCTCACTTATCTTAAAAGTTGCTTCACTTTACTCATCATGTAGAACTCTATAAAATTACCTTCCTCACAGGTTAGCTGTGAGATTAAATGAGTTAAGAGTGTGACAGTATTTTGACGTTTTACATAGCATTTTTTCTCCCCCACTCCTTTTGTTTCTATAAGGAAGAAGTTTGTCTAAATACTCCTGGCTTTCTGCCAGGCCCTTCACGCTGACGGGTGAGTTTAGGAGAGCAGCTGCCTTGCACAGCCCAGTCTGTCCTTTCTTCCTTGTCAGAATTTGCCAGCTATCAGTGCACATGGTCTGTGCCACGCTGTGAACCTACAGTGCCTGTTGTTACATCCATGGTAGTCAAGAGAGGATGCAAATGATGAAGAATGGATTTGAGAGGAAACAGAAAATATCATGCCCATCACCAACAGGAGACGTGTGCAGACTGTCTCCCAGAGTTCCCAGGGGAATCAATCTCCAGATGACCACAGTAGAACTGGTGACACTCTCCCTTCCCTGGCTTCTTCCCCCTCCCTGCCCCACTTTCCCACTCTCTGAGATCAGCTCCCAAAAAAACTACTTGGACTTGAATTCTGCTTGGTGACTCGGTAATGGGTCAACCTGACCAGGTTGAACTACATTTCTCAGAACTCCATTTATTGCATGTTTCCAGCTAAGGTTGGCCACACAGAAATTCCTGCAGGAGGTGTGGAAGGCAGTTGGAAGCAGAAGCCATTTTGTAGCTGCACACACTGAGGCTGAGGAACTAGTTGATTCAGCCTCTAGCTACCTGACTGGGTCTATCGGTGTGAGGTATACCTGCTCCACTTCCCTGGACAGTCTTTCAGCATCTCTGACTACCAGTTCAGGCATATGTCTTTAGCTGTGTGACAAAGGACCCAGTTTCTGCAGGACACCCTGTACCATCAGAGGCAACAAGAACATACCTCAATTTCAGAGAGTTCTCGTGATGTCCCAGCTTGTCCTTGATCTCTCTCACTGTCCACTCATCTTCCATTCCCCACTTCTTGCCCTTGGGACTTCAGCCCACAACACCAGGCACTGTGACCACAGCCTTGCAAAGACGACCATGATGTGTCAGTTCTGATTCTTGTAAAAAGTTCTTTAAATGTAGATCTGCATTCTCCCGGAAGAAAAATCAGAGACAAAGTATGTCAGTCAGGATTCAGACAAACCCCCACTAGGAGACATATGTGATGGTTTTCCTTCTTCCTGGTGGTAGTCACTCCTGTCTGACTGACTCCTCACCAATACACCTGGTCTCAGGTTTTGCTTCTGAGGAAACCCAAACCCAGACATCCAGGAACTTCCAGGATCTACTGGGATGAATCCGTTAGAGTTGGAGTCCCCACAGGTAGGGACATAGCCAGGGACGTTGTATCCTTAGAACAATTTTGAGATGCCATCTTGACCCCTCCCCCCCCCCAGCTGGTAGGGCCCATATGCTACATAATCAAGCTTTATACTCACACCTCACACTTCCTCCCGTTCTAAGAAAACAACATTGACTTACTCTGTAGCATCCAACGAGAAATATTTCTATTAAAATGTCAACAACATTATCACTTTGTTTTTAGGTGGTGGCATGTTCCCTGATGTTCAAAATCAAGACTCCGGTGTAGTCTCAGTCTATTCTCCAGGGTTAAATCTGAAACTGAGTTCCCAGGAATTAGAAAGAGCCCCACAACCCTTTGCCCAGCAAGGACCTGAAGAATCAGCTAGAATCGGGCTGGAATTTCTTGGCAATTCTAGGAAGTTGGGGTCCATGAAGCCTAGGGATGCTCCAGCTTCATAGTCACCATCCCAAAGCAAAACTGTCTGTTCCCTCATTGGTTTTCTCACAGGGCTCTGAACAAACATGCATTGGCCCATTTACCACCAGGTCATGTAAATACTTCTCCAACTGACCCTGAACTTGTCAACAGCACCCCTGGCCCATGGGGCAGTGCACGGGTGGATTTCAGTGAATGAGATCAAAGGAAGGGTACCAGATATTTAGGCCCCCACGGTCAGGCTTCCAGAACAAGGACCCTGGAAGAGCACTCCAAGAACTTCTACTCCAACAACTTCCTCCCATACAGATAAGGAAACTGAGGCCCAGAAACAAGAAAGGTAAACACAAGCTATGAACTCCTTGAAGCAGGTATAATGACTTGTTTGTCTCTGTTTTCTCTGAACCAGCAGAGAACTCAACACAGAGTAGCCATCTATTGCTTCTGAATGAATGAATGAATGAATGAATGAATGAATTCAGCTAGTCGTGACAAACCTAGAACTGGAAGTCAAATCTCCTGACTTCCAGACCCTTTCTCCTTTCTATGCCTCCCCCAGCCCACCCTCAAGCTTACATCAAAAATACAAATGCCCTTCCATGGTGTACCTGAAATTTTCTTGGAACAATCACCCAGAATCCTCTTAGGTTGCTCGCCCAGAATCCTGGCTCCTCTGCTCAGAAAGTAGAACTTTTGAAAGACCAATTAAAGGCATTTTGAGGGCAAAGGCATGAAAATCCTGGTTGCTAGGGCAGCTTTTCCAAGTGCATCGGACGGACGAAGGCCTCCAGCTGTGAAAAGGAGTATAGAATTAAGACAGCTTCCAGTCCTCACCACCACCTCCAGCCCTGCATTCCCCACATAATGGTCACTGGGAGATATTAGCATCTAAATTATTTTAAGGAGATATAATAAGATTCACCCAGCAGGCCATTAATGACGAAAGAGATTATTACTGGAAAAAATCCAAGACTGACTTTGAGCAGAGTTGGTTCATCTAAATGACCCTCTCCCTGCACCTTGGATGATCCTGGTCCCCGGAGATGATACGGATTTAAAAAGTTACTGCCTTGGAACATGCTCACGTTTATGCAAGAGGATCTTGCGGAAGGAATCTCTAGAGAATTAGGGTCAGGAGTGCATAGCAGTGAGATAAATGAGATGTTCCCTGAATCGTAAGAATCCTCTGTGGCAGAATTTACAGGAAGCATCTCCAGTCTCCATATTTGGCAGGCGTCCAGCCAGAGTTGTCAAGTATTAGATTAATTTTAATTCAATGCAAAAAACCACATTAGTGTAGTGTTGCCATTGAGAATGGAAACATACAAAAGGCAAGAGTCCCTGAAGTGAATCATTCTAAAGCCTGAGCATCGTTTCAAGTGTCCATCAAAAAAGTTACTTTCTTCTCAGGCACAGTTTCCAGCTATCTACCACCTTCAAATCATACGTCTTAGCCAGGTAAATGAGCCACTTGGCAGTGACCTGAAAGGATGGAGCTGTTGATTAATGTTACTTCAGAAGGTCCTGGTCACAGGAGTTAAAGTTCAAATTCATTGACATGGCATTCAAGACCCTGCATGATCTAGCTTCAAATGCCCTTCACAACCTCAGCTTTCAGTGCAACCTGCCACGTTTTGCAGGCTCCAGTCACGTGGGCCCTTTGATTGCCATGGGTAATCTTTCTGCCTCACTTAACTTGCACTCCTCACTTTAATCTGCTGCACTCAGAGCCCTGGAAGACAGCAGCCCATAAGACCACGCCTCACCAGGGCACCCCATCCCCCAAGACCCAGCAGAGCATTTATGGGGCAGCAGAATACCTGACCCCCCGTGATTCCAGAGCTGGTGGGCAGCTCACGACCTCACAGCAGACCAGCCTAAACTGAAAAAGCTCCCAACTTTTAGGACATCACAAATCTCATGGCACAGATTACATGGCCCTCATCCAGCTGCTCAGATTTATATGGGTATTAGAATCTAAGACTTGGAAACACCTGATGGTGCACAGATACCTATTTCTAAACCAGCATTCCAGATGGGAGTATTTGGCCATGAGTGATATGTTGCTGTTAGAAGGGCAAGTGAAGGCCTAAACAGTTAGTTCCCTAACTTAGGTCTCATTTCCCTCATCTTTGTAAAATGGGAGACCAGGATTGGGATGACAAATAACCAGCTAATGTGCCCCATTCTCCCTTCCCCCACCCATGGCAGACATTGCTAGTGAAGCACCGTATCTTTATCAACACAGTGTTGTTGTAAGCAATCACTGCAGACCACCTGCCTATGGAACTACTTGTCAGCCTTAGATGTGCTCTCCTCTCCAAGTATAAACAGAAGTATTGAGCATATCCACTGCTCAGCCAGTGATGGCCACTATGTCTTTCTCACATGGAATCTCTCTGACCTCTGACCCTCCTGCCCCTCTCTCTCACTCATAAAACTCTTAGGATTACATTGGGCCCACCCAGATAATCCAGGATAATCTCCCTATCTCAAGATCTTTAATTTAATCACATCTGTAGAGTTCCTTCTGCCGTGTACAGTAACATATTTACGGGTTTCGGGGGGTTAGAATATGGACATCTTTCGGGGGGTCACTATTCTGCCCACCACAGATATCTCATGGGATTGTGTCTAAAGACTAGTTAAA
The DNA here is from genome assembly GCA_037038555.1 of Rhynchonycteris naso. Lineage (NCBI taxonomy): Eukaryota > Metazoa > Chordata > Mammalia > Chiroptera > Emballonuridae > Rhynchonycteris > Rhynchonycteris naso. The sequence goes on along the minus strand of CM072997.1, from coordinate 208,278,484 downwards.
ATGATGCATATAGATTTCCTTCTTGTTTATGGCCACATAGTATTCCATTGTGTAAATACACTACAGCTTTTTTATCCCCTGATGGGCATTTGGATTGTTTCAAGACCCAAATGGCTATTGCAAATAATGATACAACAAACACAGAGGTGCATATATTCTTTCAAATTAGCATAGGTGGACCTGGAGAGCATTACGCTAAGTGAAATAAGCCAGTCAGAGAAAGACAAGTACCATATGATTTCATTTATATGAGGAATCTAATGAACTAAAACACCAACAAGCAAAATAGCGACAAACTCATACATAGAGAGCAGGTTCACGGCTGTTGGCAGGGGGTAGGGAGGACTGGGTGAGGGCGTAAAGGGATTGAGCAAGAAAGGTCAAAAAAATTAAAAAAAAAAAACGTCATGGACATGGACAATAGTGTGGTGATTGCAGGGCAGGTTGGGGGGAAAGGTGGGGACAAATGGTGATGGACAAAGACTTGACTTGGTGGATGGGGCACTGTGAAAATACGATACGGTGTACAGAGATGAGTTGTAAAATTAAGCACCTGAAACCTGTATAATTATTTTAACCAGTGTCACCCCCATAAAATTCAGTGATGCCTGTAAACAGTTTAAGCACAGTGCCTGGCACTAGGTAAACTCTCAGGAAATATTAACTATTGTCACTGTTATGGTCCCCAACCCCACCCCGTACCTACTGCAAATAAGGTTTTGATAAATATCAGATAGTCTTGTTGTTATTGTCCTCGGCCTCCCAGCACTGCACCTTAGACTCCCTCTGTGATTGCGCTCATTATACTGTATCTATCCTACATAATTGTTTACATGTCTCTCTCCATCCCCTCGGGGAAAGCAGTGAAACACAAGACAGACCCTCAGGGCCTGGCATGCAGTGGGCACCCAGGAAAGGCAGAGTCTGGCCAGAGTCCGGGCTCTCAGGGCAGTGGGCATAGCAGTGGGCGGATCCCAGGGCTCTAACTCTCAGAACAAAGAGGAGGAGCAGGCTTCACTGATGGCATGCTAGGCTGGGCAGGGGAGGCTGAGCAGCGTGCCCCCCACTCCTGCTCCCTGGTAAGATGCCAGTCCTCTGTAGGAAATGTTCAACTCAAACACTGAACCTGCCTGTGCAGGGGCCGTGCTCGGAGCAGAGCGGAAGCTTGGTCTGCATTTGTTTCTTTGCCCAAATGCACAACTGGAGTGTCAGCCACTGGCCTGGAAAATTTCCATTTAGCAACATCACTCTCTTCTGTTGGGAGAACTAGCCCAGGGCAGAGACTTGACACACCTTTGCTCTCTGAGCTGCACCCAATGCTTCTTGATGAGATGGAACAGCCAAGGTAGAAATTAGAAAGCCAGAATATTTTAACTCTGCTTTGCAAGGATCGGGATGTGGAGCAGTAATGTATCCAGCGGTTAGCTCGCAGGTATTCTCCCTTTGTTTTCCTGTCTCGCTTGTGCCACAAAGGTGGCCAGTCCCCTTCAGTGCCCCCTGTCCTTGGGGAGGCTTGTTTGATGACAAGAGGTCCAGAAAGGGGGTAGTGGTGGCCTGCAAAACATTCCCCCTCCTGGTTTTTGTGTCTTAAACCCTGATCTCTTTGGAGAGAGTATGATTATCTTCCTTTCTCATCTCTTTCCAGTGCCACCCCTCTATGGTGCATGCACACATGCACACACACACAGCCCCACATGCATATACATGTGCACAATGCATGCACATACACAAGCATAAACGCTCACACATATGGGTGTGTGCACCCAAGTGTGCATGTATGTGTACATGCTGGGGCATGCATGCGCTACATACACATTTGCACACCTCACTGTAGTCATGCTGACTACCTAAGTTCCTTAACTCATGCTTTTTCCTCTCACACCCTACACGAGCCTCCCACCCAAGGCCTTCGTACCTGCTGCGCCCCTTTTAGAACATACTTTACCTTTGACTGTTTTTCACTTAGCTACCTCTTCATCCACACTTGAACTTTTGGCACTCAATATGTATTGTAAATGCCTGTTTACTTGTTTGCCTGAGCAACAAAATGCACAGGTCTATTTTATTCACCTTTCTAATCCTAGTAACCTAGTATGAGCCTGTTATGGCTGTTTGTAAAACAAAAGGATGGATGGACAATCAGATGTATGTATGTATGTATGTATGTATGTATGTATGTATGTATGTATGTACGGATGGATGGATGGATGGACGGACAGATGGATGGACAGACAGATCCACGGGAAAATTGTTTGAGTCCCAGCCACCCAGATGTCTTGTCTATGCCCCAAAATAGCCATAAAGATTCCTACACACCGTCTCCTCCAGGGCTCTTCAGGCATCTCCTTTTTCTTTTTTTAGACTTTATTTATTCGTTTTTTAATTTTTTTTTAGAAAGGAGAGAAAGAAGGTGGGGAGGAGCAGGAAGCATTCAACTCCACATGTGCCTTGACCAGGCGAGCCCAGGGTTTCGAACCAGCAACCTCAGTGTTCCGGGTCGATACTTTATCCACTGCGCCACCACAGGTCAAGTCTTGAGGCATCTCAGAATAAAGCATTAGGAGCACCCCATAATTTCTCTATGATCTAGAAGCACCTTCAGGATCTCCACATAATTAGCATCCCATCAGACCGGTCCAGTCCTCCCATGGACATTTAGAATGCTGTGACTCAGTGAAAGGCCTTTACTGACAGCACAGCAGGGAAATCTTCATGAGACTCAGTGCCTCTCCCAAGCCAAACTGATGGCCATGCCAGGCTGAGAGAGAGCAGGGTGAGGCTCCTAGGAGGGGCTGGTGGCTGAAGACAGGGATGAAAGTGCCTGCTTCATGCTGCGTTTCAGTGTTGCTTTGTCTGAGACAGCATATAGGAGGTCCCTGCCCTTGGGAAAAGCACTGTTCAGAGTCTTCTCTCTGGGGAGTGCAGGGTGGGGTGGGGGTGCATAAGCTGGATCGCTTGTAAAGCTTACATGGCCCTCCCCCAACACCACAACTCCTTTCTTGGGAACCTGGCACCCAACAAAACTCAGAGAACCAGCCTCCTCATAGTCTCGCTCTCTTCTCTGTCCTTCCATCCCAAGTCTGCTTCTTCTCCTGGTCTCACCTGGTAAACGATGCTACCATCCATCCCCTCATAGCTCACAAACCTCAGTCTTCCCCAAATCTCCCCTCATTCTTACCCAGCCCCTCTCCCATCTCATGAGCATCAAGCCCTGTCAATCCCTCCTCCTAAATAACTGAATGCTCCTTGCTCTCCACCCCAGAGCCCGATCCCGGCGCCCAACCCTGAAGCAGCCTCATCATTCCAACCTGAACTGTTGAGAAAGTACCTCACAGCTGCCCCCTTTCAGCCTCTTCCCAACTCAACTCATTCCCCCAGAGTCCCCCTTCCAATAAGCACTCATTTCTTTGTGCAAAAGCACCTTTGACCACCTATTATGTGCCGTGCACTTGGTTTAATGCTCTGAACACAAAAACAAATGAGACAGAGCTGATTGTGTCATTCTCCCTTTTGCAGGCTGTTGAAGGCTTTTCGCCAGCGACATAGTATGTAGATAGAGCCGATCCTCCTTAGCACATGGAAGGCAAGATCTTCCATGATGAGGCTTCAAATTGACCTCAACCCACAGCTCCCTCCAAAACCCAAAGGTTCAAACAGCACCAGACCACTCACCGCCCCACCAAGCCCTCTCCTGCCTCCAATACTTTCTTTCTTTCCCCTTATCAACGTTCTCCCCATCCTTCAATGAAAAATGGCTCAAATGACATCCCTTCCGTGGAGGTGCTGTAATCCCCCAGGTTGGAATTAATCACACAATTCTCTCCGCTTCCAAAGCACAGCTCTAAAACCAGCACTATAACATTTATTTCTTCCAGGTTTGTGGTTTAGGTAATGAGGTGGGGAAATTATTATCTAACAGCCACCACCAGAATTTCTCAGAGGGAGGGAAATGTTGTCCTTTGGAAAACTACTTTGAACTCTAGACCCAGGTCCCTCCCTTGGGGTTCTCATCTGTGTTGCTGGGCAGGGAGCGGGGTGGGGGGGGGTCCTTTCTTTTGAAGGAGGTGACATGGAGGTGTAGAAACAGGAATGAAATGAGGAAATCCTGGAGGAAGGGCATTCTAGACGGAAACAGACGCAACCAGGAGGAAAGGTGAGCTGTTGGGAAGCAATGTGATGTGTGCGGGGAAGTAGAAGCTGTCTCTAGTACCATGATGGCGAACCTATGTCAGCACTGACAGGCGTAGCCATTTTTAATGTCATGCGGCTGCATACCAGAGAAGTATGGGGCCTCATACCGAGAAGGACGTTTCATCCTCGGCTCCTGCACGGCCAGGTGCAGTAGCCGAGGATAAAACATTTGCTGTAGTGTAGACACTCTGTGCCGGAGGTCTGTAGGCCAAAACAACAGAACTCCGGCACAGAGCGTCTAGTTCTGGGACTTCCGGTTAGGCCGTTTTTCTCAAAGTGACACACCACCTGAGTTATGCTCGGTTTTTTGGCGAATTCTAACACACCAAGCTCAAAAGATTGCCCATCACTGATCTAGTACATAATCCTCTTAGGGGCATCAGAGCCTGCTTAGAATCCATCGTCTGTAAATTCTGTCTGCAGAAACGCACAGGAGCAAACATAGGCACCACAGGTTTTGCCCTGAATTTCAGCAGGTGTACAGACCTTCTGAAGCCCCGCCATTGAGATCAGGTAGGAGGATACAGTCAGTACCTGGACCCCAGGTTCAGAACAGCTGTATTGAAGCATAAAGGGTGAGACAGGAAGAGGCAGGAGATGAAGCAAGAGCCACAGGCGGGAGACTGGCCAGAGCGGACCTGGAATGTCACACGGGGCCTTGCACTCAGTGCTAAGCATGACGGGCTGTCATCGATATGTGTTATAAAAGTCATTACAGGATGCAGAAAGATGTAGGAAGAGATGCAGACAGGAGATGATGAGCAGTAGCAAGGACGGGGGAAGGAGGACAAAGTGGAGAAACATCTAAAAGAGGATCTGTATTCATTTCCTATGGCTCCTGTAACCAATGATCACAAATTGTGATGGTTTAAAATTACACAGATTTGTTCCCTCAGAGTTCTGGAGACCGGAAATCCAGTCAGTTTCAGTGGGCTGAAGGCAAGGTGTTGGTGGGTATGTTTCCTTCTGGAGGCTCGGGAGAGAATCCATCTCCTTGCCCATTCTAGCTTCGGAAGGGTGCTGGCATTCCCTGGCTCATGACTTCTTCCTTGAATCACTCCAAATTTTGATAGTCGCATCTCCTCTTTCTTCTTCTGTAGTCAACTCTCCCTCTGCCTCCCTTTTATAAGGATGCTTGCGGTTACATTTAGGGCTCACTCAGATAATCCAAGATACTGTCCTCATCTCAAGATCCTTAAGTCAATCACATCTGCAAAGTCCTTTTTTGCCATAAAAGGTAACACTCACAGGTTCCAGCAATAGGACACAAATATCTTTGGGGGCCATTATTCAGCCTGCCACAGGGCTGTACTGACAGAATTGGCAGTTTATGGGGTTGTGGAAGCTGACAGGAAAAGAGATGACTAGGTGGGCTCTGTGGTTACCATCTTGAACTCCTGCTTCCATTAACCACTACGGAGGGCACAGAGCAGGGGTCTAGGGTTGAATGTGTCCTGTGGGCCACCCAAGATGGACAGCCAGGTTCAGGGCTCAGGAGAGCCTTCAGGAACATTCCCAGAGGATGGCGAGCATCACATGTAAATGGTGGGCTAAAAAAGTGAAAGTGTGGAGTGAAAGGGGACAGGGAGGACAGAGCTGAGGGTGGGGGGCAGGTGAGCAGCCCAGGAAGGGAACCAGAAGTAACCGCCAGAGACAATGGAAGAGTTCAGTAACTGCCGAGTCGCTGACACCGAGGGGAATTGCAAGGTGAGGGGAGTAGTTCCCGGCCTGGTGTCTGAGGCAGCAGTGGTGAGAAATAAAGATGAAAATAGAAGAGTTGCTGTTGGGTCTGATAAGCAGGTCAGTGGTGTGCCCTGGGAGAACAGTTTTAGGGGAATGCAGGAGTCAAAAGCCAGATGGCACAGAATCATAGAGGGGATGCTGGTCCCCCAGTGCTTTGATCACATAGGTGAGGCCCCTCCCACTGTGGGTAGCCACCAGTAGACAGTCCATTCAGGTCCATCCAGGTTTATTCTGACCCCAGCCTCCAGTCTTAGCCTTGGGCTGAGGCGGCAACTGCCTGTCCTGACTAGCCAGGTTCCCAGAAGGAATGAAAGTGGAATGGAGAAAGAGACAATCTCTCCTCTTTTTTTACATATTTTTGGTACTTTCTTGTTTTTTAATTTTTTCATTGATTTGAGGGAGGCAGTTAAATGAGAGAGAAATAAAGAGAGAAGCATTGAGAATTAAATGAAACTCATTGTTTCACTTAGTTGTTCCATTTAGTTGTGTACTCACTGATTACTTCTTGAATATACCCTGATCAGGGTTCAAACCTGCAACCTCTGTTGTGCTGGGTGGATGCTTTACCTACTTAGCTACCTGGCCAGGATAAGACAATCTCTTTTAACCCTGTGTTCTTCTCAGTTGCTTGGTGTGAGATCTTTGTCATAAATCTATAAATATTGAGAGATAATATAGTGGTTAAGGGCACAGGTGCCAATACAAGATACAAAGGTTGAAATTTGGCTCCTTTACTGATAAACTGGGTGACTCTGGTTGAATATTTTTAACCTCTCTGTAGCCAAGTTCCCTTATCAATAAAGCTTAATTAATGTTAATAGAGATATACCAACTAGGCCCTGGCTGCTGGCTCAGTGGATAGAGAGAGTATCAGCCTGGCATATGGATGTCCCAGGCTCGATTCCTGGTCAAGGCACACAGAAGAAGTGGCCATCTGCTTCTTCCCCTTACCTCTCTCCCTCCCCCCTTCCCATAGCCAGAGGCCCAATTGGTTTGAGCATGGCCCCACGCACTGAGGATGGCTCAGTTGGTCTGAGCATATCAGCCTGAGGCACTAAAAGTAGCTTGGTACTCAAACATGTACCCCAGACGGGGTTGCCAGGTGGATCCCTGTAGGGATGCATGCGCTGCTCTCACTTAAAAAAATATATTCCAACTCTTAGTACAGTGCTTAACTAGTACTCTAATGCAATAGTTAAAAGACACAATCAATCCAGTTTTGAATACCAGCTGTGTGGCCTTTCAAAACTTTTCTGTGCCTCAGTTTCCTCATCTATCCATAGTGCTGATGATCATAATTATATCTACCCCATAGAGCAGGGGTCCCCAAACTACGGCCCGCAGGCCGCATGTGGTCCCCTGAGGCCATTTATATGGCCCCCACCACACTTCCGGAAGGGACACCTCTTTCATTGGTGGTCAGTGAAAGGAGCACAGGATGCATCCGCACCCATAGTTCCCATTGAAATACTGGTCAGTTTGTTGATTTAAATTTACTTGTTCTTTATTTTAAATATTGTATTTGTTCCTGTTTTGGTTTTTTACTTTAAAATAAGATATGTGCAGTGTGCATAGGGATTTGTTCATAGTTTTTTTTATAGTCCGGCCCTCCAACGGTCTGAGGGACAGTGAACTGGCCCCTGTGTAAAAAGTTTGGGGATCCCTGCCATAGAGTTATTATGAGAATTAAATGAGCCAGTGTACATAAGTCACTTAAAAGAATGTCTGATACAGAGTAAGCATGATGTAAATATTAGCTATTATTTTGTAATAAATAAATATTGTCAGCCTGACCTGTGGTGGCGCAGTGGATAAAGCGTCGATCTGGGAACACTGAGGTTGCCAGTTCAAAACCCTGCACTGGTCTGGTCAAGGCACATATGGGAGTTGATGCTTCCAGATCCTCCCCCCTTTCTCTCTTTTTCTCTCTCTCTCTCACTCTGTGTCTCCTCTCTAAAATGAATAAAATTTTTAAAAATAATAAATAAATAAATATTGTCATTATAAATATACATTGTGTGGTTATTTTACATAAACATATATAGTCAATATTGTTCTCCAACTTCTGATTTTACTTAACCATGTGTCTGGCATTCCTTGTAGGGTTTTTCACAGCAATTCTTTCTTTTTTTTGTGGGAGAGACAGAGAGAGGGACAGATAGGGACAAACAGACAGGAAGGGAGAGAGAGGAGAAACAACAATTCTTCGTTGCGGTTCCTTAGTTGTTCATTGATTGATTGCTCATATGTGCCTTGACAGAGGGGCTATAGCAGACCAAGTGACCCCTTGCTTGAGCCAGTGACCTTGGCTCAAGTTGGTGAGCCTTGCTCAAACCTTGCTCGACCTTGGGCTCAAGCTGGCGATCTCGGGGTCTCAAACCTGGGTCCTCCACCTCCCAGTTCAACACTCTATCCACGGCGCTACCGCCTGGTCAGGCTAACAGCAATTCTTGAGGATGCACATTGCTGTTTTGGAACCATAAGAAAAATGAACCCAGCTTATTTAACTATTCCCCTGTTGGTGAGCACTTAGGTTGTTCCTAAGTTCTTGCTTTTATAAACCATGTTACAATGATCATCCTTTCTCTCTGACTAGTCGGGTGAGTGTTTCCCTGGGATAAGTAACTGCAGGTGGCATGGGTGGATTGCAAAGTATGTGCATTTTGGTTTTTGGTGGGTGCTGCTAACTGGTTCTCCAGAGAGACCCAGCCAACCCATATTACCGCCCACAACACATGAGAGCACTCCTTTCCTCACCCCTTCCCAATACACGAAGTTTTATCCGTATTCATACATTTCTATCGACTTCAAGGGGATATAAGAAAGATTGTTCTACTGGGCATGTCCCTCTTTCTCATGAGATTGAGCATCCTTTTTTATATGGTTCTAGCAATTTGTATTTCTCTTCTGTGATCTGCCTACGTATAGCTTTGTCTGATTTTCTGGTGGGTTATTTGTCTTTTTCTTATTGATTTTTAAGGGTTGGTGATTGATTGGTGGGGACTATGGAAGCCGAAAGAAATAAAAGTCATACCTGGTCTTGGGCTTGGACAAACATAGAGAACTTGGGGCCAGTCACTGGCATGGGAACATTGAAGGGACAGTGCCCAGGTGGGGCTGTTGAGTATGAGTAGGATGGAGGCCAAGGCTCCAGCCTCTGGGCTGCTGCCATATTCCCTCCCCTCACACACATGGGAGCTTGGCCCTAAGTGGGACCCTGTGCTTGGACGGCCCAAGACCGGTAGCATTAGTGACCATCATTCACAAATAACCAATAGCTATTGAGTGTCCGCCATGTGTCAGATACCCTCCTAGGCAGTGGGACCACAGCAGTGAACAAACAAACAAGAATCAGCATTTGGGAGTTTATATTAAGAAGAAGCAGACAATCAAAGTAAACCACAATAAACTAAATAATGTCAGATGATGATAAGTGTACAGACAATAAAATAGTAATATAATAGAGTACAGATGGGGAGTGCCTTTGGTGGGGTGGTCAGAGAAAGACTTTCAGAGGTGGTAACATTTGATTCTAGATCTATACAATGGAAAGAAGCCCAGTAAGACAAGATCTGGGAGAAGACATGGCAACAGACAAGAGCAGGAAGCAAGGCCTGAGCCAGGCAGAGTCCAGAGATTACAGGAGTGAAAAGAAGACCAGCATGGTTGCAGAGCAACCAATGGGGGGGGGGGGGGGTAGGAGAAGTTGGAGAAATAAAAAGGGACCAGATCACATGGAGACCCTTGAAGCCATGGCAAAGAATTTGTAGTTTATTTGCTATGAAAAGGGAAACTCATAGAATAGCTTCAAAGTTTTAACTAGAAACAGTCATGCTATGTATGATTCATGCTTTAGAAAACCGCCGTGTGGAGAACGGATTATAAGGGAGAAAGAGGAGAAACAAGAATACCAATTCCGAAAGACAGTGGTGTTTGAATGCGGGTAGTAATAATGGAGATGACGATAAATGGAAAACTGAATGCTATATTTGAGGGAGAGCCTACAGTACCTGCCTATGGACAGGATGTCGGGAGCAAAGGAAAGAAAGAAGTCAGACTTGCCTCCTAGTTTTATGGTCTAAGAGTTGGATGGATGGTGAATCTTTTTACTCAGGGAAGATAGGGTGGAGAAGGTATAACTGATTTAGGCAAGAACAAGAAGAAAATCAAGTGTTTTGTTTTGAATATCCTAAGTTTGGGGTGCTCATTAGACATCCTAGTGGCATTGTCAAGTAGGCAATTGCACAAGGCTGGGACTCAGGGAAGAGCGAGAGCTAAAAGTATAAATCTGGATCCTTCTGCAAACAATGTGTAGTGCATGTTTATTGCTTTGTGGCTTGAAATCCAACCATTCACCTTCCCAAAAGGCACCCAGATCTCTCTTTTTAATAGAATTTCCCTGCAGGCATGGTGGGAGGCTAAGTCCCCATTCATTGCAACTCTGCCCAGGCAGCTGAGCTGGGGAAAGGGGTGCGGGTCATTGAAGACCTTTGCCTCTTCTCCACCCACTTCCTGAGGCAGGCATGTGATTTAAAGTGGGCCTATCAGATCCTTGTTTCTGATGCTTTGAAGCTCGAGCAAGAGCCTCAAAGCTGAAGGGCACGTTCAGAGTTCAGAGTGGTGGTCAGAGTGTGTGTGAGGAAGAGACTCTCCCTGCGGCCTGACAGTCACTACAGTGCCTGCAACCAAGTCCTCACCCCTTTTCAGGCCTGGTCTCCCAGCTCCCATCTAGTGTGGGAGTACCCCAAGACCCTTTTCAATAGAGTTACTTTTTGCTTTTGAAAGTCAGAGTTCCTTTCTATTGCTATTAATCAGGAACCCTAACTAATATATATAATATTTAAAGTCATGTGACTAGATGAGACCGGCCAGGGTGACAATGTAGAGAAAAGAGAGGGCGAGTTCTCTCATAGATGAGCTATATTGGAACAAAGACTAGGAGACTCCTATAAACTCAATTAAATCCTCATGAAATTCTTATTGAAATTCTCCCCTTCTCTCCCCTCTCCCAAAAGTGATAGTATTTAGAGATAAGACCTTTGGAGGGTAATGCAGTTTAGATGAGCTCATGAGTGTGAGGCCCTTGTGATTAGTTAGTGCCCTTATAATAAGAGACTCTAGGGAGGTTGTTTTCTCCACCACCCCCCCTGCCCTGGAAATGCACTCAGGAAAGACCATGTCAGGACACATCAAGAAGGTGGCTGTCTACACCGAAGGAGAAAGTTCTCACAGGACACCAGCTCTACTGGCACCTTGACCTTGGACTTCCCAGCTTCCAAAACTATTAGAAATACCTTCTAGTTGTTTAAGCCCCTCATTCTCTGGTATTTTATGATGAGAACCCAAGCTGAGTAAAACATAGACCAAAACCTCCAGGACACCAATAGCTTCCAGTGGGGAAGGTATTACTCATCTCTTTAATAATTAGCCCAGCATGGAGCATTTTCTCCCGGAAGCTGGGATGGTTCTCTAGGGCAAGGAGCAAGATGAGGCCTCCCAAGTGGGGATGCTGGAGTGATAGGAGGTGGGATATTTCCTTTAAGAGAAGGAGAGGGATGAGAAGAACAATCATAAGGATTTGTTATTACTTATGTGGCCACCAGTGATTTACCCCTGGAAAGGGATCTATCACAGTGGGGAGGACAAAAGCAATGTTGCATCAGTGAAGAGGTTAAAAAGAAAATAAAGAAGGGGAGCTGAACACAGCCAAAAGGGAGGAGGAGCCCTGAAGACACCAAATCAGAGCAACTATCCCCATAGCAGGAGTCCTATGGGAGTCAGATACCCGCAAAGTGGCGGCTCACGTAGCACTAAGGGCCTGCACGGCACCTACGACATTAATCCCTGAGAATTCTCACTGCCACCTTCATCAGCCCCAAGTCCTCGCTCCTGCACCTGAACTCCTCGCTCCTGCACCTGCACCCCTCGCCATCCCAGCAGCGAAAACACAGCAAGAACAGGGAAGGGGTACGCAGGAGGTGGGACCGGAGTGCGCATGTACTGGTACAGGACCTGCTCTGAGTGCCCCGGGAGCACCCCGGGCGCGGGGATTGGCGGGGGTAAGCAGCATTGAGAGCAGACAGAGAAAGAGGAAGTGTTCCCACCGAAAGAGGGTCTATAACTTGGATTTGTGCGGTTCCCAGGCATGTAGTTTCCAAATTTTACTGTGCATTCAAATCGCTCAAGAAGCAGATTCCCTAGAATCTGTATTGTTTCATAAGCCCTCTCCCCTTCCACTTTCGGGTGACTGAGAAACCCTATTCTTTGTCGAAATCTTCCAAAGGGGCATGTTTATCATATGTTCTGCCTTCAGTAGGATTTGCCGAGTTAGGAAGCATCATTTTCAATTGGCCCATTGGTAATGGGGAAAAAAAAAAAAAGAAGAAGGAGAGAAAAGGAAAAGGAAAGGAAAGAAAGAGAAAGGAATGAAAAGAAAAAACTTCAAAAAAATTTTCATGTCAAACTGCAGCTCCCATGACTATAACCTTTAACTCCCAAAAGCCCCTTTATAGCTTTAAAGTGTCAATGCCAGTGCTGAGCCTGAATTATCCGCTTTAAAGAGCCAGAGGAAAAAGGTCAAAAGGGAAACGACAGTATGTGGCAGGAAGTCTTTCTGCTCCGGATACTTGAAAGGTGGAAGACTTTCAGAAGGACACAGCCAGGAGAGGTCACCCTCTCTAAAGTAAAAGAGCCTCAGCTGAGCAAGCCAACCCTTTGAAACAGCTTCCTTGTGACTTAGTTTGATCCCTTGTTGTTTAAATAATTAGAAGAAATCTCTGGACAACATAAATCTGACCCTCCCTCCTGGGAGTCAAACCTTTTGGCAGCTGCCGAATGCCTAGAACTGCATCCCCCAGAGCGTGGTCTGCAGTCTTGAGTGAAGGGCTCCTTGAGGTTGAATAAATTTGTGAAGCACTGGACTAAACCACATCAAACAGGTTTCGTTGTCAGAGCTCTTACTATGTTACTGCGCATTCTTCATTGCCAGGACTACAGAGTAGGCAGCGTTTCTGTACCTGCTCTGACCACCACGGAGTCCCTGTGTTAAAGCAGCCTCCCTCAGGACCATGGTTCCACGGAACGCCTTCAAGATTGACAGCAAACCCGTCCCGTCTGGCACCCAGGCCTTCCACACCAAGCAGCTCGGTGATTTCCAGCCTCATCGCCTTCCCTCCGCACACCTGGCCCCGCCCCTGAAGCTCTGACCACACCAGCCACTTGCCCTTTACAGAGCACTCAAAACACGCTTGCGCCTGACCTGTGGTGGCGCAGAGGATAAAGCATCGACCTGGGAACACTGAGGTCGCCAGTTCAAAACCCTGCACTGGTCTGGTCAAGGCACATATGGGAGTTGATGCTTCTAGCTTCTCCCCCCTTTCTCTCTCTCTCTCTCTCTCTCTCTCTCTCTCTCTCTCTCTCTGTGTCTCCTCTCTAAAATAAATTAAAAAAAAAAAAGACACGTGGCCTCTGTGTACATTCACCAGCTCCCTCTTGCAAAAATGAACTGCTCCCTGCTCTGGACTCTATCACAGTGCTGATCAACCTGCCGGAGCCTCTCTGTTAGGAATTGAGAGCTTTGGAAAGGCCGGAACTGTAAGACGGCTCCAGAAATGTGTTGGCAATACTGATAGCCTCCATCTGTCGGCACTTTCTAAGGCCAGGCATTACTGTAAGCTCGTGACATACGTAAACACAGATAATCCTCAACCTCACTCACTGAGTAAGTGCAATTATTATCAATTATTATTATCATCCCTATTTTATAGGTGAGTAAGCCAAAGCTCAGAAAAGTTACCTTGCCCAAGTCACATTGCTGGTGAATGTGAGAGCTAGAATTTAAGCCTCGGTGACCAAACACCGTATACTTCACTTAAGATCAGCTCAGGGCAGCTTGACTCCAGGTCTAGCTGATTCAGAAGCAGCATGATGTTACGGGAGACTCGGGTTCTTTACTACGCTCCACAGTGCATCCTCGGTGAACCAGCGCTTCCCTGGGGGCTGGCTCCTTCCTGGTGTGGAGATAGCAACAATAATTCCAGCTGTCACATCCTGATGCGACAACGTCCACAAAAAGAAAAGGACCACGAAGTGGAGGCTAACAGCATTGTCTCAGGAGTCAAACTTTACAGGTTTACTTCCTAGGTATATGACCATTGGTGAGTTAGGAGGATACAAAACTATAGGAAAGATAAAATGGTCTGTCTTGGAAAGAGCCCCCATCTTCTCCCCTTCACCTCAGGTTTTTCCCTGTAACATTCTTCCCCCACTTCTTTGCCTAACACACATCTATTCTTTCTATAGGAATAATCTTCAACCTCACCTCCTCCAGAAAGCCTTCCCTGATGGCAACGCCCCCCAAACTGGGTTTAATGCCCTTGCTATGTGCTTCTAAGTACTCTGTACTTGCTTCATTAATGGTCACCTCCCAATACTATAATCGCTTGTTTCATTGCCTGTCTTCCACGCCAGACTGTGCACTGAGGAAAGGGAGAAAGCATGAACCTTGTCCCCATCCCCAGTGACTGCTCTAGTACCCAACACAAAAGAGACTTTAAAATACCTGCAATGAGGAGCAAGATGGCGACAGAGTAGGCGGACGTACCAACTTCCAACTCCCAGAACCAAAGTGGATTATAACTCAGTTTTAAGAACCATCACCTGGATAAACCAACTTTGAACAAAACTAAGTGGACTCTTCAACCAAGGAACACTGCAGAAGCCACATTGAGACTGGTAGGAATAGCGAAAACGCAAAGAGGGCTGCCCAGCTCCCCGGAGCAAACGGCAGCCCGGAGAGACCCGTGTGGCAGGAGGAGAGTTTGGCGGAGAGGGAGGGACCTGGGTCCCAGGAACCAAGCCCCAGCCTACAGTCCCAGAGCCTAGAAGAGGCATTTGGACAGTTTTGAGCTGTGAAACAAGTGAGGGAGCTCCCAGGCCTACAGTGTGGAGTATTAGGTCCCATCCTACTCTGCTGAAGGTTGCTGAAGGGTACGGTAGGTGGCAGGACGCTGAAACATGGTTCTGTCGGCGTGGGCGGAGGCCAAGCCGGTGTGAGCTCGGTCTAGCACAGAGAGTCGGAGGGGACACGCGAAAGCGGTTCGGAAGCTGCGGGCCGCCTGTAGTCCGACCTGTGGGGACAAAGCGGGAGGCCAGGAATGAGCAGAAATCTGCTCTGCGGCCCTGCGCAAGCCGGCCCTGACCGCAGGGACCGGGCTAGGACCAGGGACGGGCAGGGGGCTTGCGGCTGAGCTCACGCTACCAGCCCCACCCGGCCGGAGAAACTGAGGTTTGCCATTCTGTGTGCGCGAGCGGGCTCTGAGAGCGGGGATGGGATAGACCCCAAGACAAGTGGAAGCTCGCAGCTGAGCCCATGCTAATATCCCTGCCCCGCCGGAGAAACCGCGATTTGCCATCCCATGTGCACGAGCGGACTCCAAGCACGGGGGGCGGAGTAGAGTCCCGGACGAGCGGAAGTCCGCAGCTGAGCGGAAGCCAGCAAATGCACCCGCCACAATAAACCTTGGTTTCCGACCCTGGGCAGAAGGGCCCTGGCCTCGAGGGTGGGGCTAAAGCTCCAGACTGGCAAAGGCTTACAGCTGAGAGCACGTCAAAAGCCCCGCCCAACTCGCGAAACTGTAGCGAGCAGGCTCCAACTGCTGGTACTGGGCGGAAGTCCAGAAATAGGCTGGTCCGCAGCTGAGTAAAGGTGCTCACCTCTATCCTTGGTCCTGAGGCTTGTGGCTTGAGTGACAGCCCCTCCCGTGGAGGAGAGGCGGAAATCACAGCAAAAGCTACAGTGGGCCGGCTCTGGCAACGCCTATACCCAACCACCCTAGGCAGCAAAAGAGGGGGAGGGGTACCTGCAGACAGACCACACCTAGAGAACACAAAGGCAACACATATTGGACTCCAGTGGCCACAACTTGCTTATACACAGAAAAAATGGGCAGGCAGAGGAATGCAAACCAAATGAATCAAGAGAAATCCCCAGAGAAGGACCTGAATGAACCACATATAACCAAATTACCAGATGCAGAATTTAGAATAATGATAGTTAGGATGTTCAAAGAAATTAGAGCAAAAATTGATAGTCATTATGAACACCTAAATAAAGAGATAACAAGTATAAAAAACGAAATTGAAATAATAAAAAAGAATCAGACAGAAATGACAAATACAGTATCAGAACTGAAGACCACAATGGAAGGAATTAAAAGCAGGATGAATCACTCTGAAGATCAAATAAGCGAGTTAGAGGACACAATAAACAAAGGCACAGAAGCAGAGAAGAAAAAGGAAAAGAGACTCAAAAAATGTGAGGAAACTCTAAGGGAGCTCTGTGACAACATGAAGAGAAACAACATTCGCATCATAGGGGTACCTGAAGAAGAGGAGAGAGGACAGGAAATGGAAACTATGTTCAATCAAATCATAGCAGAAAACTTCCCTAAATTAAGGCTGGGAAACACTCCACACGTTCAAGAAGCACACAGAACTCCATTAAAGAGAAACCCAAAAAGATCTACACCAAGACACATCATAGTTAAAATACCAAAGCTAATGGATAAAGAAAAAATTTTAAAAGCTGCTAGAGAAAAAAAGGCTATCACTTACAAAGGAGCCCCCATAAGGATGACATCGGACTTCTCAACAGAAACACTTGAGGCCAGAAGGGAATGGCAAGAAATAATCAAAGTAATGCAGAACAAAAACCTACAACCAGGACTACTTTATCCAGCAAGGCTAACGTTTAAAATTGAAGGAGAAATAAAGAGCTTCCCAGAAAAAGAAAGCCTCAAGGAATTCATAAAAACCAAACCAATTCTGCAAGAGATACTAAGGGGCCTGTTGTGAACAGTTTAAACGGAGAAAAGAATATAGCCAAAGAAGAATACAACTTTAAAGAATAAAATGGCAATAAACAACTACATATCAATAATAACCTTAAATGTAAATAGATTAAATGATCCAATCAAAAGACATAGGGTAGCTGCATGGATAAAGAAACAAGACCCATACATATGCTGTCTACAAGAGACACACCTTAAAACAAAAGATGCTCATAGACTGAAGGTAAAAGGATGGAAAAAAATATTTCATGCAAATGGAAATGAAAAAAAGCCGCGGTAGCAGTACTTATATCTGACAAAATGGACTTCAAAACAAAGGCTGTAGTAAGAGATAAAGAAGGACACTACATAATGATAAAGGGAACAATTCAACAGGAAGATATAACTATTATAAATATCTATGCACCAAATATAGGAGCCCCGACATACATAAAGCAGACTTTGATGGATATAAAGGGTGAGATTAACAGCAATACTATCATAGTAGAGGATTTCAATACCCCTCTAACAACACTGGATAGATCCTCAAGAAAGAAAATTAATAAAGAAACAGCAGACTTAAAGGAGACACTAGATCAACTTGATTTAATAGATATCTTCAGAACTTTTCACCCTAAAGCAGTAGAATATACATTCTTCTCAAGCGCTCATGGTACGTTTTCTAGGATAGACCACATGTTAGGACACAAAAATGGTCTCAATAAATTTAAGAAGATTGAAATCATATCAAGCATTTTCTCTGATCACAATGCCATGAAAGTAGAAATTAACCACAAAAGAAAAACTGAAAAATACTCAAACACTTGGAAACTAAATAGCATGATATTAAATAATGAATGGATTAACAATGAGATCAAAGAAGAAATAAAAAAGTTTCTAAAAACAAATGATAATGAGCATACATCAACTCAAAATTTATGGGACACAGCAAAAGCAGTTCTGAGAGGGAAGTTTATTGCACTACAGGCATATCATAAGAAGTTAGAAAGAGCTCAAATAAGCAACCTGACCCTGCATCTAAAAGAACTAGAAAAACAACAGCAAATAAAACCCAAGACATTAGAAGGAAGGAAATAATAAAGATCAGAGCAGAAATAAATGACATAGAGGCGAAGGAAACAATACAGAGGATCAATGAAACCAGAAGCTGGTACTTTGAAAAGGTAAACAAGATTGATGAACCTTTAACTAGACTCACCAAGAAAAAAAGAGAGAGGACTCAAATAAATAAAATTAGAAAGGACAGTGGAGAAATAACAACTGACACAACAGAAATACAAAGCATTGTAAGAAAATACTATGAAGAACTATATGCCAAAAAATTAGACAATCTCGGTGAAATGGACAAATTTCTTGAATCATATAACCTTCCAAAAATCAATCTGGAAGAATCAGAACACCTAAACAGACCAATTACAACAAATGAGATCAAAACAGTTATCAAAAAACTCCCAAAAAAGAAAAGTCCTGGGCCTGATGGCTTCACAAGTGAATTCTATCAAAAATTCAAAGAAGAACTAACTCCTATCCTCCTCAAGTTATTTCAAAAAATTCAAGAGGAAGGAAGACTTCCAAACTCCTTTTATGAGGCCAGCATAATTCTGATCCCTAAACCGGGCAAAGACAACACAAAGAAAGAAAATTATAGGCCAATATCCCTGATGAATTTAGACGCTAAAATTCTCAACAAAATATTAGCCAACCGGATCCAGCAATATATGAAAAAAATCATACACCATGATCAAGTGGGATTTATTCTGGAGAGGCAAGGCTGGTTCAATATTCGCAAATCAATCAATGTGATTCATCACATAAACAAAAAGAAGGACAAAAATCACATGATAATTTCAATAGATGCAGAAAAGGCATTTGATAAAATCCAGCACCCATTCATGCTCAAAACTCTCAGTAAAGTGGGAATACAGGGATCATTCCTTAACATGATAAAGGCCATCTATGACAAACCCACAGCAAACATCATACTAAATGGACAAAAATTAAAAGCAATCCCCTTAAGATCAGGAACCAGGCAGGGATGCCCCCTTTCACCATTCTTATTCAACATAGTTCTGGAAGTCCTAGCTACAGCAATCAGACAAGAAGAAGAAATAAAAGGCATCCAAATTGGAAAAGAAGAAGTAAAACTGTCATTATTTGCAGATGATATGATATTGTATATTGAAAACCCTAAAGTCTCAGTCAAAAAACTACTGGACCTTATAAATGAATTCAGCAAGGTGGCAGGATATAAAATTAATACTCAGAAATCAGAGGCATTTCTATATACCAACAATGATCTGTCAGCAAAAGAAATTAAGGAAACAATCCCCTTCACTATTGCAGCCAAAAAAATAAAGTACCTAGGAGTAAATTTAACCAAGGAGGTTAAGGACTTGTACTCGAAAAATTATAAAACATTGGTAAAAGAAATCAAGGAAGATACAAACAAGTGGAAGCATATACCGTGCTCATGGCTAGGAAGAATAAACATCATTAAAATGTCTATATTACCCAAAGCAATTTACAAATTCAATGCAATACCAATTAAAATACCAATGACATACTTCAAAGATATAGAACACATATTCCAAAAATTTATATGGAATCAAAAAAGAACACGAATAGCCTCAGCAAGCAGGAGGTATCACTCTTCCAGATATCAAGGTTTACTATAAGGCCATCATACTCAAGACAGCCTGGTACTGGCACAAGAACAGGCACATAGATCAATGGAACAGAACAGAGGACCCAGAAATAAACCCACAGCTTTATGGACAACTGATATTTGACAAAGGAGGAAAGAACATACAATGGAGTAAAGACAGCCTCTTTAACAAATGGTGTTGGGAAAATTGGACATCTACCTGCAAAAAAATGAAACTACACCATCAACTTACACCATTCACAAAAACGAACTCAAAATGGATAAAAGACTTAAATGTAAGTCGTGAAACCATAAGCATCTTAGAAGAAAACATAGGCAGCAAGCTCTCCGACATCTGTAGCAGCAATATATTTGCCGATTTATCTCCACGGGCAAATGAAATAAAAGGCAAGATAAACAAATGGGACTATATCAAACTAAAAAGTTTTTGCACAGCTAAAGACAATAGGAACAGAATAAAAAGACAAACCACACAATGGGAGAACATATTCGACAGCACATCTGATAAGGGGTTAATAACTAAAATTTATAAAGAACTTATAAAACTCAACAACAGGAAGACAAACAACCCAATCAAAAAATGGGCAAAAGAAATGAATAGAAATTTCTCCAAAGAGGACATACAGATGGCCAATAGGCATATGAAAAAATGCTCAACATCACTAATTATTAGAGAAATGCAAATTAAAACCACAATGAGATATCACCTCACACCAGTCAGGATGGCACTCATCAGCAAAACAACACAGAATAAGTGCTGGCGAGGTTGTGGAGAAAAGGGAACCCTTCTGCACTGCTGGTGGGAATGCAGACTGGTGCAGCCACTGTGGAAAGCAGTTTGGAGATTCCTCAGAAAATTAAAAATCGAACTACCTTTTGACCCAGCTATCCCACTTATAGGAATATACCCTAAGAACACCTTAGCACTGTTTGAAAAGAAGAAATGCGCCCCCATGTTCGTGGCAGCATTGTTCACAATAGCGAAGATCTGGAACCAGCCCAAGTGTCCGTCAGAAGACGAGTGGATTAAAAAGCTTTGGTACATATATACTATGGAATACTACTCAGCCATAAGAAATGATGACATCAGATCATTTATAACAAAATGGATGGTCCTTGATAACATTATACGGAGTGAAATAAGTAAATCAGAAAAAAAGAAAAACTGAGAACAGCATGATTTTATACATAAGTGGGACATAAAAGTGAGACTATGAGACATGGACAAGAGAGTGGTGGTTATGGGATGGGGGGAGGGAGGGAAGGGTGGGAGAGGGAGAAGGGGAGGGACACAGGGAAATCCAGATAGAAGGTAACAGAGGACAATTTGACTTTTGGTGACAGGTATGCAACACAATTGAATGTTAAGATAAACTGGAGATGTTTTCATTAAAAAAAAAAAAAATACCTGCAGTGTGTTCAAACAGAAGACAGAGGTCACTTAATGAAGTATTGAAGCATGAGCTTGGCAGTTCAATTATATCATCTTCAAGCCTTGAGGTGGGCAATTCTTTTGTTCTTGTTCAGGGGCATGGGGGAACCTTGGGTTCATGTCCAAAGAACATGATGAGCAATGTGCAAGAAATGTGGCTCCTTAGATCTTCCCCTGCAATTTGAGATAACCTTCCCATAAATGTAGTCAGGGGTCATGGGGCAAAGCACAGAATCGGAGACACAAACCCTCAAGGCCCAAGTCCTGACTCTGCCACTTCCTGGCCATGTTTTTGGGCAAGTCTTGTCATCTCTTTGGGGTTAAAAGCAGAACTTGCTCCACAAAGGGCAGTTGTAAAGATTAAATAAGACAAGTTATATAGGGAGGCTGGCACATAATAAATCCCCTATAAATACTGGTTCCTTGTAGCAGTGTGAACATTCACTGTGGCAAAGTGGTGCAGAAGAGGTGATCTGTTTTATAACCATCTCTCTGGGTCCCAGGAGTCCCCAAAGAGACTTTCTGTTAAGGTTGGCATGACTGGATAGGGTGGATGTTTCATTGGCTGAGCACACTACTGTTTCTCAACAAAGATGAACTCATGAAAATGAAGATGAGGTCACTGATAGCTGCTGAAAAATGCAGGATGGTGGGCAGGGTTGAAGCCAATCTTTCTGAGTAATAATAGCTAATTGCATATTGAGTTGGGAAAGTGTTTTAGGAATAGAACTTTCACTAATTTTTTTCCCTCTAGGACAGTTTGAGGAATCCCTGCAGAATAAATTGCTCAAAAGCTCACCAGCATGTTGGAAGAGTACTAGACAAGGAGACGGGACACTTGGATTCTTGTCCTGGTTCTGCCGGCTGCTTGTTTCCGATCCTTGAACAGGTCCTTGCCCCACTTTGGCCTTGGTTAGCCTCAACGACTTCCAAAGTGCCTCCGACAGTGGTGGGATTCAGCTGGTTCACACCAGTTCAGCAGAACCGATACCTAATATTTTGTTGAATTCAGTGAACCGGTTGTTAAAATGGCACTTATAATCGGGGTTCTCTCAAAGGTGGGTGGGCACCTGGGCAGCTGCCCAGTGTGGAAATCACAAATTTACATTGCTTACTCTTTTTTCACATTCATCTGCTCAACAGCGTGTTCTAAGCACCTGTAGTCATGTTCATTCCGTCCATAGGTAAAAAAATTATAAGTGAGAACACCAATCAAGAAGCAGTATAGTGCCTGACCTGTGGTGGCACAGTGGATAAAGCATCGACCTTGGAACACTGAGGTCGCCAGTTCAAAACCCTGCACTGGTCTGGTCAAGGCACATATGGGAGTTGATGCTTCCAGCTCCTCCCCCCTTTCTCTCTTTCTTTCTCTCTCTCTCTCTCTCTCACACTGTGTCTCCTTTCTAAAATGAATAAAAAGAAATTTTAAAAAAAGAAGCAGTATAGAAATATCTTAAATAACAGTTTTATTGCTTTTTGTCAGGTATTATTTAATATTTTTTCATTGATATTTTAAAACTCTTTCTTATAACATAATCTAGTTGTATGTACCTCTGTTATTGTTCTTATTTAAGTATTTAATGTATGAAATAATAAACTACCTTCATATATATATATATATATATATATATATATATATATATATATATATATATACTTAAAATGGTTATTAGGGCAGAGAACAGATTGTTAAATTATTTGAATCCCACCACTGGCTTCTGAGTTCCGCCCAATGGCTAAGATGACAGCCTTCCCTGGGTTCAAATTCCAGCCCTACCTCTTAGAAACTGTAACCCTCAGCAAGTCATTCAAACCCCTAAGCAAGTCTTGAACTATTTTTGTGTGAATTGGGGATTATAATTGTATGTACTTCACAAGACCTCCCTACTTCTGTTCTCCTACCAGCTCTTAGGAGGATTAAAAGAGGCAATTACATGAGGCTCTTAGCCTGTCCCGGCGTACGAGCACTCTGTAAGTGGTAGCTGTTATAATTATTTCCAGTCAGTAATTCTCTTGCCACTTCGGATGACAGTGAAACCTGGGAAAACCTCGGACAGAGATGTAGCAAGTCCCTCCAAACGGGGATGTGCCAGCCCAGAGGACAGTGAGGGGCTCTTGGGAACTTTCTGCTTCATTCAGCCTCAGAGCTCTTTGAACCAGTCAAGCACCTGATCAAGATCTTT
This sequence comes from Rhynchonycteris naso, assembly GCA_037038555.1. Taxonomy (NCBI): domain Eukaryota; kingdom Metazoa; phylum Chordata; class Mammalia; order Chiroptera; family Emballonuridae; genus Rhynchonycteris; species Rhynchonycteris naso. The sequence goes on along the minus strand of CM072997.1, from coordinate 208,255,420 downwards.
GCTGTGGTCCCCAGTAACACTCAGCATCTTTGCTACTTAACTGATGGCTTCCATTCGCAGCAGGGACTGGCTCTACCTCAAAAAGAAAAAAAAAGTGCTTGTAGGGTTTGGGAAAGTGACAAGCTGTCGTTTGTATCCATGACTAGTTTTTAATGTTCTTTCTCAAAAGGAAAAAGAAAAACTTTTGCTCCGCCAGTGGTTAAAAACCTGGGCTGGAGAATCAGACAGACTTGGATTTAAATCCAGCCTCCACCAATCACCATCTATGACCAAGGGCAAGTTACTTCATCCCTCCAAGGCTCACCTGTCTCCTTTGTAAAAGAGGGCTAGAAATCGTATCTGCCTCTTGGGGTTGCTGGGTGAGATTAAACATGAGGATGCAGATCCAGCTCTTAGCTCATACCTAGCATACAGTAAGTACTCAAGAAGAGCCCCATGTTATTATTATCACCAACAAAAACTAGTAGGGAGTTAAATTAGTAAGCAATAAGGCTGTTAAGAGGCTGTGAATATTCATTAGGCAACCCACTAATTAGGGTGTTTAGCCAGCTGGTAGACGCGAGCCAAACAAACATATACAGTGTGTCCGTAAAGTCATGGTGCACTTTTGACTGTGTGACCGGTCAAAAGTGCACCATGACTTTACGGACACACTGTAGACGACCTAAATGGCTACTGAAGGCTCAGACACACCACAGAAAGGGTTGACCCTCTTTTTTATTAACAGAAAGGGTCACTCATACTGGCCCACATGAACAGAGAGTCCTAGCCCCCCACCACTGCTCTACTTGCTGGGTAACCAGACAAGTTCCTTCCCTTCTATGAATGTTAGTTTCCTTGCTTATCAGAGCTAAGGATTAGACTAGAGGACCTTTAAATTTCTAAATCTCTTATTGTGCTAAATTCCTACTCAGTTATCTTTTACACATTCATCTGGTCGCCTAATTGTGTCCCTCATTGGTTCTTTAATAGTTATTTAAATTTGTCACCTTTATCCTGACCAGGTGGTGGCGCAGTGGATAGAGCATCGGACTGGGATGCAGAAGACCCAGGTTCGAGACCCCGAGCTTACCAGCTTGAGCGCGGGCCCATCTGGCTTGAGCAAAAGCTCGCCACCTTGGACCCACAGTCGCTGGCTCCAGCAAGGGGTTGCTCAGTCTGCTGAAGGCCCGCGGTCAAGGCACATGTGAGAAAGCAATCAATAACAACTAAGGTGTCGCGGCGGCAACGAAAAACTGATGATTGATGCTTCTCATCTCTCTTCGTTCCTGTCTGTCTGTCCCTATCTATCCCTCTCTCTGACTCTTTCTCTGTCCCTGTAAAAAAAAAAGAAAGAAAATAAAAGAAATAGTTAAATTTGTCATCTTTAAGCCTAAGAGTAGATTTGGGGAGAGATGATATCTTTATATTTATTTATACTCTACCTTACACCTCTGGCAGAGAGAACACAAGCTTTAAGGTCAGAGAATCTGGACTCAGTTCCCAGGTCTACCAGTCTCTAAGCCCGGGGCCCTACAAAGGTCACTCACCTCTCCTGGCCCCAATCTTCCTCAGCTATGAAACAGAGTAAAGACGACTTCCATCTGGACAACTGCAAAGAGTACGGGCCAGAGGAAAGGTGCAGAGGAGGGCAAACCATCCAGGCCAGTCCAGGCCATGTGTCTCTTGAGGCTTCTGCCAGCCAGTGGGGACAGACCCTCGCTCTCTTCTGTTAGATTTGTACCTGGCGTTTGTTGGCACCATCTCTGACGACCCATTGCGGTAGGATCCACCTGATAATAAAGTCAGCACAGAGGAAATAGAGAAAGAAACAAGTCCTGAGGATGACATTAGAGCCCCAACACCCACCCATGATGCTTCGTGCTGCATGAGGCAGACTATCATTTTCTGTTTGAAAAGAAAATTGAGATTTTATTTTTTCCAAGACAGTTATCACTTCTAATGTGTTATTTAACTTACTTACTATGTTTACTGTTTACTGGCTGTCTCTCCTCACTAGAATGTAAGCTCGATGAGGGCAGCGTTTTTGTGTCTTTTGTTCACTGATTTATCTCTAGCACCCTGCACAGTGCTTGGTACATCATACATGCTCAACACATACTTGTTGAATGAAGAAATGAAGGTACTTTGAAGGCTAGAGAATGTTACAAATGTCTATAATTATAACTACAGATGGTTGATCATAAGATTTTATTTTTTTCATTTGCTGTTTGGATTTGCTGTTTAGCTGAGACCCTGACATGGAGCCAGATGCTCCTCAGACCAAAGACAATAGCTAAACCTCAGTGCTTCATCTCAAAGGCAAAACGTGGCAACAGGGAGCAGGATCTTTGCATTTGAAGGTTCCTCCCCTTATAGCCTGTCCCTAGATGCTTGGTTCACCCCTCGTCTCATTCCTCATGCTCTCCTTCAGGAGCTCATCCCCTCTCAGGGTTTTAAATATTTCTCTTTGTGCTAAAGCATCCCAGACCTCTTTCTCCATCCAGTCCTGCCTTCTAGAGCCAGACAGTAAGCTGCTTACCTGACTTTTCCACTTGGCTGAACTGTGCACAGCCAGTGCAAAATGAAAACACGGACGCCTTGTTCAAAATTTATTATGAATTTCAAGACAGTACAGCAGAGCATTAAGCCAAGTGCAGAACCCTTCTCAGCCAAGGGCAACAACAGCCCAGGATGCATCCCCATGAAGCTGGCCTTTACTGTAACATTTCAAATTCAACAAGTCCACAATTTAACTCACCTTTCTCCCAGCCCAACATGCTCCTCCTCCGAACTTCCTCCTCTCAAAGAACAGCCCCTCCTTCCACCCACTTGTTCGAGTTAGAGCGCAGCACTTCACCCGACCCTCATCACAGAGGCCTGTTGAGCCCACTGCCCAGAGGCCTCGGTCATCTACCTACACCTGTCCTTTCCCTTGGATGCTCCCCCAACCTGGCCAAGGTGCTTCTTGCAGTAGCCCCCTAGCCACACCATGCCTCCCATGTCTCACACCCACTCCGAGCCATTCCACAGGTCACTGCAGAGTGATCTTCCTAAAGAACAAATCCTTAGCATAAAGTCCAGACTCTTCAGTATGGCAGATAAGGCCCAAGAGATGTGACTTTTACTTCTTTCTCCAGCCGTTCATGGTAATCCCCTGAACTTGGTTGAGATCCTTCCTACGTGCCATTCTGGTTGATTGAAACACCCTCGCTCTTATCCCCACTCCTTCCCCTTCCTTAGGTTTCTGTGTGGAAAGCTTCCTTGATTGACCACTGTGGATCCAGGCGAGTGCCTCTCCTTTGGGCACCCACAGCCCTGGCTCTTCCCCCATCACAGCATTATTCATGAAATGGTATAATTCCTGTTTGTTGGTTCAACCCCCCAATAAATAGTAAGCTACTGAGGGCATCTCTCTGCATTCCTGGGACTGGCAAGTTCTAAGTCGGAAACTGGAGGGTGGTGACCTTCCAACTGATGAACCAAAAATAAATAGATTAAACAAACGAGCTGCATCAACACACCTTTATCATAGTCACTCTAGGAAAAATATGAAAGACACTACACAAATGTGTACACATATATCACGCACTCATGTATTACAGGACAGGCAGATACACATTCAACCCAGGAAGTGGGAGATGATTGGAGGGACAACAATAATTACATGTTTCCCGTCCAGTATCCAGCCGCCCCCTCCGCCCACCATTCCCACTCCGAGCTTTGGGTCAAACAACTGGGAACATCTGGGGCAACACTGAGGCAATGGCATGCTTCCTGGGGGTAAGCTAAGGTGCTGCCACCATCTTGTGTCCTAGTAAATTTCTTTTTTATAAAAACAGAAAGGAAACCAGATCCCAGATGAGAGGCAAACATTTGTACTCCCTATGACTTCATTTTCTGGTAGCTCGATTATTTTAAAACTTTTGAAACGAACAGGATGGCTTTTCTTTACCCGCATACCTAATTATCAAGAATACTGAAACTGTTTATATCATTTTAGGGGAATAAGATAAGAAAACATCTTAAGAGGAAACATGACCCATACTTTAAAGGATGGACCTCATATGCGGGAAAACATTCCGTATGAGATCAATATAAACAGGGTTCATTGTATTTTAAATAGCAGGATTTAAGTAGGCTTTTATTCATAACCACGATGGACAGTCCTTTAAATTATGCTGAAGCATTCTGGGGACAAAGAAGCGAGAGGAGTAAGTGATGGCCCAGAAAGTCTATCTGCGGGATCCTAAATGAAGCAAAATTAACATGCATTTTTCCAGAAAGCTAAACAAATTAAAAGTAGGAACAATTAGGTGACGACAATTCCTCCAGTAAAAAATATATATATTTATAATTCTGTTTTCCTATTTATAATAAGGCTAGAAGCTGTCAGAGTCCTCCCGTTACATGCGGGCTGGTTTGAAGCTAAGCTTTAATTTAGGATAAAAATACTCAGGGAAGAAATGGGGCAGGGACTTTGGTGTAGAAAGAACTGTAACCCACACTTAAGAATACCCAGCTTGTTAGTTCCAGATTCCGACCATGAAACCACAGGGGAAAAAACAGTTCATCCTAAAAGAGCTGGGGTTCTGAATTGTCAAGGAATTCTCATCGTCCAAAAAGGCAACTATCGTTTAAGGAGCAATAGTTGCAAGTTATGTCTTCTAAAGGCACCCTCTGAGACATGTTTGTTTCTTGGGGGGGGGGGGGGGGGATAGGGTGTTTTCATGCTATAATTTGAACTTTTGAGCCCAAGTTCATTTTACATTTTACGCAGCACCATTTTACAGCGATCCTGGTTAAAGATTCCATTTTGATTTTAATGGAAAGATCAGTTAAATCTCCAACCCAGGCAAGCTCCTGCCTCCTCTCCTCCATCTACCCCGAGAACAAACGAGAGAGAGAGAGAGAGAGAGAGAGAGAGAGACCTGCATCCCAGGAAGTAGTCGACACAACGCAGATATTTCTAATTTACCCACAGAAAACTCCCCCAGTTAAAAAACAGGCTAGCTAGTAATCTATTTAAAACCGCGACTGACATGATAAATGAAACAGAATAAATGTATACAGCGAGTGAGCCTCCTCGGTAACTCGGAGTGGGGGAGCAAGGGGGGGCCCACGGTGCTCCTGCTGACAGTGACTTTCCCATCACTGGCCTGTCTCTCTTGGAGGCAGCTGTCAATCACGGGCCAGCCTGTGCTCCCGGGGGAGTTCATTGTGCCCGCAGACAGTTGTGGAAAAACTGCTCCTAGGCGTCGGAGCAGCAGATGGAGTGTATCTGTCAATCATTGTCACTAATTATTAACTTCTGTCACTCAGAGCAAGGCAACATCTCAGTGCCTGATCCGCTGTGATTTGATCTGCCACGCCACCTTGGAGACAGACAGAGCAACCCTTCATTCCGGTCACACTCCCACCACTTTGCTGGGTCAGCCGCGGTGACTCAGTGTTCTCGCCCCCTGACCGGCTGGTACACGTGGGTATGTACGCTTTTGGAGGCGCAGCCACCTGAGGGGCCTCCTCCAGGGGCCCAGGCCTCGGGGCTCCTGCACATTAATTATTGAGGAAGGACGGTTTTATCTTAGCCGCTGGCAGAACCAGGGCCAAAGTGTAAGAAAAGACCAATTTGGAGGGTTTTCTTCTCTTTACACCACCCCAGGACCAGCGATTACCAGCCAGGTTCACACTGATTATACTTCTGTGATCTTTCCTCAACCCTCTGATTTTGGAGCTGGAGGTGTCAGCCTGAATAATTAATTAAGGCATCTATAGCAAGCTTCACAAACAGGAGCTGCAACTTAAGGGGATGTTTGCTACTCTGGGCTCAGAGAACCTCTTTTGACAAGACTGGGAAAGGAATTTCGAGATCTTCAAGGTCAACCTCCATGACTTGTCCAAAGTCACACAGCCTACTGCACCACCACCGGGAAGGAGATCTCTCACCCGTTCATGTACATAGAGCTCAGGAGCTCCTGGGTGTGTGCCAGCTGCCCTCCACCAGACCATTTGGGAAGATGGACAAAACTCCTGTGATGAGGCTGAATTAGTATGCTTAGTCAAGCACTCATGATGAGTTAGATTGCCAGGTAACCTTGGATAAGTCATGTTACCTCTCTGAGCCATGACTTACTCATCTGCAAAACAAGAATAATTCTAGAACCTTACTCAAAGGCATGTGGCAAGAGTTAAATGAGAATATTCCATTTTAAAGTACCCAATACAGTGGTTACCTGGCACATTTGAAGCTCTCAATAAATAATAGCAATGATCGTCCGCACCGGACCAGTGCTAGGACTGTTCTAATCTCAAAAACTAAAACAAAAAAAAAAAACAACTGAATTTTAAGAACTATTGGGAAATGCTCATCAATTATTATTTTTTTAAGTGCAAGTGACTAGGTTGACGTTAGCCAAGCAGTTTTTTTTTAAGCCAATCTCTACATCTAACAAACCTAGTTATACTTCCCATGAAGTGGGTCCTTAGGGGCCCACTTTGGTAGATTGACAAGGATTTATGGTAACATACTTGGCTGGGTCTCTCCAAAATCAATTGTCCTCTTAAGTAAATAAAGCACTCCCCCTCACTCAGTTGCCATTTCTATTTGGTTTTGCAAACCCTTTCTGGATGGAAGATGCTCTAGCAAGTCCTAGCTCAACCCTGATTAAAAACCAAAACAAATTCCAAATTCACAAGGTCTGACTGCATTTGCAAAAGCACCCTACTGCTTCCAGCACCTGCCAGGGATGCTGTAGGTCACAAGGGGAAAAGTTGGTATTTTTCTTTACCTCCAAGGATCCTACCAGTTCCACTGTTCCAGTTACAATGTCTGTGTAACAAATTATCTCAAAACTAAGTGGCATAAAACATTCATTTATTATACTCTTGGGTTTTGTGAGTCCGGAATTTGGACAGAGCACAGCAGGCGTGGCTGTCACTACTCCATGATCTCTGGGGCTCCAGCTAGACGCTGGGCCAGATGGGGCTCCTCAGGCTTCTCCCTCTTTCGAAGTAGCCTCTTCAATGATCTCTCCAGCATGTCAGCTTCACAGTAGTCAGATTGCTTCATGGCAATCCAGAGCTCACAAGGGAATGGAGAGGAGAAGGAGGGACAGAAAGGGGAGGAGAAGGCAGGGGGGAAGAAGGAAAAGAGAACCCACCTAACCTCCAAAGTCATGCATGCAGTCTCTCACTTTCTCTACTCTCTCTTGGTCAAGGCGATTACAAAGGTCCACCCAGGTTCAAGGGGAGGTTAACCTAACGTTGTAAGAAGAGCATGAGTGGGATGTATGCTGGTGTGGTCATTTTGGAAATGAGTCTGCCACCTCTTCCATGAGTACTCTCCTAGAGGCTAGAAGCCAGGCTTGATAGCATCTTCAGAGAAGGCTCATGACTCCAACCAGCTGGAAGAGGGTGAGTATTGAAGGTCCCACATAAGACCTTCTGAAATCCTGAATAGGAAGAGGTCCTGAGGGTGCTACCTTGATGTCATGCTCAGCCTTGGCACACAGTGGGTTAAATCACAGCCAATGTCTTTACCTATCATTTACCCTGCCAATTTCTTAGAATGAGTGATGCCCTCCAATTCTTGGAATGTGCCATTCTCCTGCTGTTTTGGGGCCTTGGCATATTCCATTCCCTCTGCTGGGAATCCTTAAGGCCTGCTGGGATAAAATGAATCACAGCCTCATATCATAGTCACCTGGCAGAGTCACATGGTAGGGCGCCACTGCACCTCAGCCTGTGGCTGCCCAGCAACCTTGCTCACAGAGAGCCCAGGTTCACATGTTCTTTCTGTATAGAAAGGAGCTCCCTCCTGCTTCCTCCTCGTTATCCCTGCTGTCTAAACAACATCAGATTTGGTGGGCTTTCCAGTTTTATGCCTTGAGTACAGTCATGTGCCACATAGCAATATTTCGGTCAATGACAGATCGCATAGATCCCATAAAATTATAATGGAGCTGAAAATTTTCAATCACCTAGTGACACTATAGCACAATGCATTACTCACGTGTTTGTGATGCTGGTGTAAACAAACTGCACAGCCAGTTGCATAAAAATATAGCAATGCAATTGCATACAGTACATAATGTTTGAAAATGATAATAAACAACTGTTACTGGTTTATGTGTTGACTATACTATACTTTTACTATTATTTTAGAGTGTACTCTTTCTCCTTATAAAAAAATTAAAAATTTTGCTAGCCTGACCTGCGGTGGCTCAATAGATAAAGTGACAACCCGGAATGATGAGGTCGCCAGTTTGAAACCCTGGACTTGCCAGGTTATGGCACATACGAAAAGCAGCTAATATATTTGATGCTTCCCACTTGTCCTCCACCCCTCCCCTCCATTCTCTTAAAAAAAAAAAATCAGTAAATAAAGTCTTAAATATTTTTTTGCTAGAAAACAGTATCCTATGTTCCACCAGCAGCAGCCTCACCCATCTCGTGTTTACCACGTCTCCTGATTGCATCATTTTCTCTTTGCTTGATTTAATCGTGTGTTGTTTTATAGATGTGCACAATGTTTATACAGCATATAGTAGTGTACAGTGATGTCCTGGGCCGTCACACTCACTCACCACTCAGTCACTGACTCACCCAGGGCAACTTCCAGCCCTGCAGCTCCATCTGTGTTGCCACTTTCATCTTTTATACCACATCTTTACTGTACCTTTTCTATGTTTACATATGTGTAGACACACAGGTACTCATCAGTGTGTTACGGTTGCCTACAGTAGTCAGTACAGCAACGTGTGGTACGGGTGTTTTGCCCAGGACAATAGGCTATACCACACAGCCTACGTGTGTAGTCAGTTCTACTATCTAGGCTTGTATAAGTACCTTCTAGGATGTTTGCATGGTAATGGAGTCACCGAACAACACATTTCTCAGAACATAGTCCCATTGTTAAGAGGTGCCTGACTGTATAGTCAAGCCCTCCAGCTTGGGGAGCCAGACGCAGAGCCCCACACAGACATTGTCCAATAGAATTTTCTGTGATGGTAGAAATGCTCTACACTATCCAATTCAATAGGCATTAACCACAGGTTGGCTACTGGGCACTTAAAATGTGGCTACTGCAACTGAGGAACTAGGTTTTAATTTTAGCTTTATTTCAGTTTCCATTTAAATAGCCACACGTAGCTAGTTGCTGCTCTATTAGACAGCCTAGATTCCATTCTCTGGTCTCAGAGCAGGTCTAAATCTTAAGGCAGAAAAGAGATTCAAGGCTCAAGGACAACCTTACAGAAAACAGGTTCACCTCTGTGCTTCCAGCCCCCGTGCGTCCTAACTAGCTTGGAGCATCACTTCAAAAAAGAGGAAAGAAGAAATTGCAAAAGGTGAGTTCAGAACACTTCTCTACTGATTGCACCATTCAGTGCAGTCTTTTCTGAAAATTATATTCAGACTGCTTCCCTTGCTAAATATTAGAAGGCTAGGGAGCTGGAATTTAGCATCAGAAAACCAACAGGCTTCTGCCTTGAGCATCCTCTCCATTATACCGGCACCTGCACAGAAAGCAGAAAACATCCCAGGCCAATTTTTTGTCTTTTAATTCCAGAGACCAGAATGCCGAAGCCACCCAGCAGGTGGTAAAAGGGTATGCAGAGTGTGCTACCAAAGGAATCTGAAAACACGGGCCATCAACTTAATCTGGGGCTGACAGGGGCTTCAAGCAGAACTAATGGCTCAGTTATAGACCTCATTAGCCGAGTGGGATTTTTACCCTTTTCCTTACTGTGATTGTGGGGTTTTTTCCATCTGCTATCGAGCGGAAGGAATCTTGTAACAATGTTAAATTATTTGCCATTTCCAAGAGGGGAAAAAATCAATTAAAAAGAGTCAAGGGAGAAGGTAAAAATGAATTTCTTGATCATTTGTGCTGATCATTTAAGATAGGATTTTCCCCTGCGGGGATATTGCAAAGAATAACAGTACTTCTAGGTATTTGATAAAGAAAAAGTTCTCTCTCAGTGGCGATTAACATTACCATATCCCACCGTTTCCTGCAAAGGGGAGTTGGGATTCTAATGTTTAATCTCCAGCTTGGCATGGCCTTCTCAACTTCCCGATCCACTCCCAGGGGGGTACTTGGTGATGGAGGGGCTATGTGGGACCAGCCGCACCATGCCCACTGTGGACAAACGCGTACCCTTTACAAAATACAAATGCATTTTGTCCCTTCTGCAAACCCTTCTGGGGAAAACCTGACTGTCCTTCCTTTGGCTGCATCTCTTCCTAGGAAACAGGGAAGGAAAGCCTGGACACCCCCCCCCAGCCTCCTGGCCTGCTCCCCAATACTCAGGCAGAAACTTTCAGCATGGCAAGCAAGCCTCTGTGTGCTCTCCTAACCTCTGACAACTCGCATCTCTAACCATATTTCTGTGGGAGAAACTTTGTAAAATATTACAATCAATTCAATTGCATTAACACATTTGAACCTCTAAGTTCAACACTGGAAAACACAATACTTTTCTATTACATCAAGTGTCTGGTCAGATATATATCACATGAAACTGAAACCAGAGGCACTGGGGGACCCTGTTTATCCCAACTTAGCAAAGGGAATTACCTGACAGTTGGAAATGAAAAACTACTAATAAACATTACAGTTTATTGAAAAGTTTAAACAATAAGATTAAGGAAACTTCTGCAATATTAAGAAATGTATATTATCCTACTTTACCTTGCTTGGAGAATTCCTCAAGGATTTATTATTCTGTTACACCACCAAAAAGCTTGTGTTATGTTAAGGGATTCTGCCTTCCTGCCTGCATTCTGCATGAATCTAAAATTAAGAGGCAATCTTTCTCCAGCACATTGTACTTCCCTAAATTAGGTTTGGTTTCCAGAGCAGAATATGGAAGTTGGTATTTTTTTTCTCCAGGTACCATTGGCCCTTAATAATAAATGCTCTAGAGAAAAGAGTTCCCTACTCTCAAGTGCTTTTGTTGTTAGCACTGAAATGTTTGTTTGAAAGGCTGGTGAGGATGCTGAGATGGGAAGCTAACCTCTGGGCCAGAGTTCAGGGCACAAAGCTCAGTCCCTTGACCAGTGTCCCCTGGAAATTCATTCACACTGATAATTGATGAGTTTCAGTAGAATTTTTTTTTAATTTTTTTTTAATTCATTTTAGAGAGGAGAGAGAGAGAGAGAGAAAGGGGGAGGAGCAGGAAGCATCAACTCCCACATGTGCCTTGACCAGACAAGTGCAGGGTTTTGAACTAGCGACCTCAGCATTCCAGGTCGACGCCTTATCCACTGCGCCACCACATGTCAGGCCTGAGTTTCAGTAGAATTTATGAAGATGTAGGAGTGGCATGGGGAATGGGGAGAGGAGAGAGGGAGGGGCTGCATCAAATGGTAAAAAGCATGCCACGACCCCATCCCTGAGTCTCAGTTTAATGGGAACCCACAGCTGATAAATAGCAACGGGCATTACCCACTCCAGGGACACTTCCTCTATCAGGAACCCACGTCTTGCATTATGTTTGCCATAGCGGGGGATGAAGCCCATAGAGCCACCATACACTGCCTCCTGGGGGACCAACTGCAGGGTTTGTGGCCAGATCTCCCTTACATGCAGCTCATGGGATACATACAGCCTTTGGCTAGAATGTGAAGGTTTCTCTCTTCCACGTTGTTAATCAGCACCTACAGAAGGAGAATCTGTAAGCCTGGTGGTGTGCATCCCAGGCTAGCCTAAACAACAGATCTGTGTGAAAGACTGGGACAAGGAGATGTGCATTATTGTCAAATAGCCCTGAACCCTTAGGTAGTCTGTAGAAATCTTTGTGTTCCCAAGCCTGCATTTACCCACTGTGCAGAATGGGCATCATTCTGTGTCTATATTGGTACTGGTTCGAGCTTCACTGGTGCTGGCATCTTTTATAATCTGAAACTCCAAACCAAAACTACTTTTGTTCCAGAACGCTTATCTCACCAACCTGCTGAGCAGCTGTTTAACTCCTACCCCCTCACCCCAACCCCGGCCCCTTACCATCTAATTAGCTAAAGACCCTTGGGTCTCTTGAATGCCCCCCTCAGTTAGAACTGTGAGGGCAGAGCTTGGCTCCCACAGGTTAGCTCATTTAGGACTTGCTTTCATCCACTATGTTCATGTATGTTGGAAATGTCCCCAAATGCATTTTAATCTCCATCTGCCATTATAGGGAAATTTTCCCAAATTTTTTATTATTACATCTTGTAGTTCTAGAATATAATATTTAACCATCAAACCTCAAGACAGGCTTGTACGTTAGGCTCCAAATCTTTCCTCTCTTGGAAATTTCTACATCATAAATTGTTAGCTGAACACTCAAAAATGTAATGATTTGGGACAGTATTCAACTAGATTCTTTTTTCTTTCCTAGTGCAATGAAATAAATACTCAAACCTGACTCTCCTCGGGCCCACAGGAAGTCAATAGGCAACTGCATTTCTAGTCCAAAGAAGGTCGTTTTGCCAAATTGGATATCCCAATGATGCCCACATTACTAATTCATAAAATTTGGGGAAAGTAGCCAGTGAAGCCAAATATAACAGAAAACACCCAAATACACAGCAGAACCCACTCACAGTGACATCTGTGCCTGATCCTGTAGACATAGCCTCCATACAATCTTAACCCTCTAATGTGAAACCTGCAAGCCCAGGCACACCCTGTGCTTTGTGGAAAAATAGGGATGGGCGGCAAAGAGGGGCATATGCCAAAACCAACAGTGCTTATTTTATTGTACTTTAGGGAGAATCCGCTCCGCTTCACAGACTCTCTGGGTGAAAGGAAACAGTATCTGATCCCCACTATTCCATTTGCTCTTCAAAACCTCCTGTTGGATAGGTAAAATTGTGCCCATATCATAAATGGTGAAACTGAGGCTCTGAAAAGCATTTAGTTGCCAGAAATCACACTGTTAGGGAGTTGCAGAGATGGGAACTTGTATTCAGGTCTGTGTACCTCTAAAGCTTTTCCCAATAGTCCAATCTACCCCCATCTCACTCCCATCATCCAAGGCCTGAATCCCTACTGCAGCTTCCATATCTAGTGGCCACCCTGCCTCTGCTCAAACACCTGGATGGAAAGAGCTCTCTCCCTTCTGAGCAGTTCCTGTGCCCAATCAGCACCTCTACTCTTTCTTGGATGTCCCCCGGGGAGAGCCAGAAAGCCTTTCACCTCGGAAGTAGGATGCTAAGAGGGAAAAAATTATAATTAGAAAGAACCATTCAAAACAAGGAGGATATAAAAACAGGCAGAATATATAGTAGCAGTCAGGAAGCTAGCCTGCTCCAAAGCACTTATCAACTTCACTTATTGAAGGAAAACAGGAGCAGGCAAAGAGAAGGGATGGGGTCATGGAGCAGACATCACTTCTGCCTGGTACCCAGTCTCCAGGGTCTGAGTGGGTCAGGTTGGATCCATCTGGGAGATGTTTCCTATCACCAACCCAGCTGAAATTCTGGGAAAACTTGGGTTGACTTTTTTCACATCCTTACATTGTGTTTAAAAAAAGAAAAGCACTCCCACCAGAGAAAAGACACAAATTTTCTGGATTAGCAGAAAACTTCAACAGTTTGATTCAGTTCAACTGAGGCGTCTGGACCAGCTTTGCTGTCATGTTTTCCACATGCTTATGGCATACCAGGCTCTGTGCTAGTATCTTTACCTGTCACCGCATCTTCTACCTACCTACCTACCTATAATTGTCCCTGTTTTATAGATAAAAGTCAAAAGCCTTTTTTAGGGTCCTGGCCAGGTTATTCGGTGGATGAAGCATCGACCTGGCACACCAGAGGTCGCAGGTTTGACCCCAGTCAGGGCACATACGAGAAGCAATCAGTGAGTACACAAGTAAGTGAAAAAAGTTAATGTTTTTCTCTCTCTTCCTTACCCCTCCCCTTCAAATGGAAATATTTTTAAGCCTTCTTTCTCTCCAGGCTCTGAGCCAGTCAGTTGCCTCTCTGAGCCTCAGTTGCCAGAGCTGGAATTTGACCCCACTGGGTTTCAGCACCTGTGCCCTTAACCACTAGCAACCCTGCTTCAGTATATTGTGACTGTAGGCATGGTGCTTACACAACAGGCAACATGGGTCTGTCGGAGACTTTCATGAAGCCAAAATTAAACAACCAACAAGCTGAAAAAAATCATACAGAAACCATAAGTCTAAAATCACTGGGTCATAGCAGGGGACACTGAAAAACTTTCAAATCCATTTTCAAAACCAGTATAACATTAAAACCTTACAAAAGAAAAACTCAAAATAAAATGTCTTGTCTTATTTATGAATAGTGAATAATGATCTATATAGATTATTACCGAGTAGAATCCTGCCACATATTAGATAGCTAACATACATTACTAAAGGGAGTTCGTGGCAGGTATGCAAGGCTGGTTCAATTTTAGAAAATCTATTATAATATATATAATACAATATAATTATATATTATGAAAACAAATCTCATAGGGATCATATGATCATCTTAGAGATGCTGAAAAAGAATTTACAGGTTTCAACATTTATTCCACACTTTAAAAAAAAACCTCAATTAGATAGGAATAGGTGGATATTCATTAAGATGAGCTATACATCTTAAGTATCAGAACAGAATCCAGACAACACTGAGTGTGGTGGAGGATGCAGAGCAATCAGAATTCTCATGCACTGTTGGTGGACATGCAAAATACTTTGAGAAAAGGTCTGGTACTTCCTTATCAAATTAAATAGATGGCATTTCCTAAAATAATGTCTTGTTGGTCAGTGCCATTTTGTTATAACATTAATGAGATGCCATAGGAACTTAAATCTTGTGTATATCAATTAGCCTATGTTAAAATTGGCTTGTTATACATCACTTTGTTTAAAATCCAAGAGCCTATCAATGATGTTAAGTGAGGATTTACAGTACACCAACCCTGCAACGCAGCATTATACTTATACATATTTTTCCAAAATAAATAAAAGCAAATATCCCCTAAAAGACTTGTATGCAAATGTTTATAACACCTTTATTCATATTAGCCAAAAACTAGAAAGGATCCAGGTATCCATCAGCAAATAACAGTTAGACAAACTATGATATATTTATATAATGAATGTCTAAGACTGCTCAGGCCAAATAACAAAATACCATAGACTGGGGAGCTGAAACCCTGAAATTGATGTCCTCACAGTTCTAGAGGCTGGGAAGTTCAAGATGATGGTGCAGAATGGTCAGGTTCTAGTGAGGGTCTTTGTTGGGTTGCAGATGGCCACCTTCTCACTGTGTCCTCACATGGAGGAGAGAGAGAGCAAATCCTCTGGTGTCTCATTTTATAAGGGCACTAATCTCATCAGACCAGGCAGGACTCCACCCACATGATCCCAACTAACCCTAACTGCCTCCCTAAGACCCCATCTCCAAATACCATTATGTTGAGTGTTAGAGCTCCAACATATGAATGGGGAGGAGCCCACAAATATTCAATCTATCACAATAAAACAATACTCAGCAACAAAAAGGAATTGCTGATACCTGTAGCAAGATGGATGAATCTCAAAAACATTATGCTTTGTGAAAGAAACTTTACACAAGAGTATAATTCCTTTTATATAAAGCTCTAGAATCAGTCAAAGTAATCTATGGCAGGAAACAATCAGAACTGTGGTTGCCTGAAGTGGGGGGGATGGGAACTGAACTAGGAAAGAATACAACAGAACTTTCCAGAATGATAGTAATATTTTATTTTTTACTGATAAAAGTTTGAGCTATACAAGTATGTGAATTTGTCAAAACTCATAGAATGGTATACTTAAAATTTGCCAATTGAATTTATATACATTTTACCTCAAAATAAAAAGGAACTATAAGCAAATAGTAAACTGAATAATATGCATGCCGAATTTTTTAAGGTAAAGTGTACTGATATCTTCAATTTACTTTAAAATGCATCAAAAAAATAAGATGTGTTCCTGGCTGGTGGCTCAGTGGATAGAGCATCAGCCTGGTGTATGGACATCCCAGGTCCAATTACCGGTCGAGGCACACAGGAGAAGCAACCATCTGCTTCTCTCCCTCTCCTTTTCCCTCTTCCTATCCCACATCCAATAGTTCCACTGTTTTGAGCACGGCCCCAGGCACTGAGGATAGCTCCATTGGAGCACATCAACCTCAGGTGCTAAAAATAGCTTGGAACTCGAGCATGAGCTCCAGATGGGGTTGCTGGGTGGATCCCCGTTGGGGTGCATGCAGGAATCTGCCTCACTATCTCCCCTCTTCTCACCTAAAAACAAAAATAAAGGAAGAAAGAAAAAGAAAAAAAAGAAGATGTATTGATGGATAAAGGGAAGGGTAGATAGATAGACAAATAAAGTAATAAAACATGTAGAGTAAAACATTAATTGCAGCAACTAGATGCTGAGTATATGGCTGTTCAACATACAATTCTTTAAACTTTTCTATGTGTTTGACATTTTTCATAATAAAATGTTAGAAGAAAGAACCAGCTTCCTACTTAAGAATAAAATACTAGAAGTATTGCCATTAAAGTCTGAAATAAATCAAGAATACCTTTTATCATCAATATTATTTATTGTCTTTCTGAAATTACCAGCAATGTTGCAAACACAAATGTCTTCAGGGGTCATGAAGATAATGTTAAAAAGTAAAGAGAACTATGTTTTAAAACTAGGGTCTAGCCTGACCAGGCGGTGGCGCAGTGGATAGAACATCGGACTGGGATGCGGAAGACCCAGGTTCGAGACCCCGAGCTCGCCAGCTTGATCGCAGGCCCATCTGGCTTGAGCAGAAAGCTCACCAGCTTGAACCCAAGGTCGCTGGCTCCAGCAAGGGGTTGCTCGGTCTGCTGAAGGCCCGCGGTCAAGGCACATGTGAGAAAGCAATCAATGAACAACTAAGGTGTCGCAACGGCAACGAAAAACTAATGATTGGTGCTTCTCACCTCTCTCCATTCCTGTCTGTCTGTCCCTATCTATCCCTCTCTCTGACTCTCTCTCTGTCCCTGTAAAAAAAAAACAAAACTAGGGCCTAGTTAAGAGACATGCTCCATCTCAGGGCAGGACCTCATGAGCTCTGGTGTACTTTCTCTTTCAGGAATACCAGCCCTGTGCTATCCAATCACCTAACATTTCAGGCAAAACTAGAATTCCATCTTTGGCATGTGAGGAAACTCCTGATATTTTTTTTAAAATGGTTTGTTTTGCAAACACAGAAAATAAGCTAACCCTAGAGCAGTTCGTTTTCAACCTCCATACTAACAAATAAATATAAAAAAAAAAAGGAAAGTTAAACCCAAGATAACTTATTGAAAATCAGTTGGAAAATTTAAGAGTTTCAGCAAGATGGATGATTACAGATGTAATATCCTCATAAAAATTGATGGCTTTCTATAGCATAAGCCATTAGAAATTATACAGGAAGGAAAGAAAATCCCATTTATAATAGCAACAAAAAGGAAATAAGTCTAATAAGAACTGTGCAGGATCTATAAGAGCAAAACTTTAAAACTCTGCTGAGGATGTATCAGGCAGTTTAGGCTAAATGATGTTACAGAAACATCTCAGTGGCTTAACCATACGAGCTTACTTTTCTCACCTGAAGTCTGTTCTGTATCTGGACAAATGTTCAGGACAGTTTTCCCCCGTGTGTGGCTCAGCAGTAGGCTTACTTTGGTCATGTAATACCTCATGCTTCCATTATCACCAAAGCAAGGGAAGAGAAAAGAGAAAATCACTTTGATGTGTCATTGCCTCAGCCCCAAAGTGTCACAGGACCACTTTTGCTCATATTTTACTGGCCAGAACGAGTTATATAGCAGTGCCATCTACAAGAAGTGGCCAAATGCAGGGGAACAAATTAAATAGTTGCTTCTGCCCCAGAGTAAATGAAAGTTAGATTGTGAACTTGATTAAAAAGACTCACTAACAATAGCAATTCTCCCTAAATTATGCTATAAATGTTATATAATCCCAAGCAAAGAATCAACATGGTATTTCTTGGAACAAGACAAGTAAATCTTAAGTTTATAAAATGAACATGTAAGTATAGCCAGAAAAATTCTGGCAATAAAAAAGTAATGGCCTCAGGGACTAGCCCTACTACATTTTAAAACATATTACAAAGCATCAGTAGTTAAAACAATTTGGTACTGAAAAATGAATAGACAAACTAATCAATTGAAAGAATAGGCGGTCTAGGAACAGACACAAACATATATCAGAATTGGATATAGAATAAAGATGGCATTTCAAAACAATGAGGAAATTTTTTTATTGTTTAATAAATAGTGTTGGGACAACTGGCTGGCCACCTGGGGTAAAAAAAAAAAACACTAAAACATATTCTGGATATATAAAAGATTTAAAATATTTTAAAATAAGCCTGACCAGGCGGTGATGCAATGAATAGAATGTCAGCCTGGGATGCTGAGGACCCAGTTTCAAAACCCAGAGATCACCAGCTTGAGTGCAGGCTTATCTGGCTTGAGTGCAGGTTCACCAGCTTAAGTGCAGGGTCACCAGTTTGAGCATGGGATTATAGGCATGACCCCATGGTCACTGGCTTGAAACCCAAGGTTGCTGGCTTAAGTCCAAGGTTGCTGCCTTGAACAAGGGGTCATTTACTCTGCGGGAGCCCCCCCCCGCCAGGTCAAGGCACATATGGGAGAGCAATCAATGAATAACTAAGATGCCACAATGAAAAATTGATGCTTCTCATCTTTTTCCCTTCCTATCTGTCTCTCTTGCTCACTAAAAAAATAATTTAAAAAATTAAAATTAAATTACAAAGATTACAAATATATTTTCAAAAATGGAAACATTTTTGAAATTTTGAAAAACACTTAAGATCGAAGTAAGATACACATCCCATGAGTTATTTTAAAATTAACAAATTTAACTACACAGAATTTGAACATTTCTGTCAGAAAAAACAAAAACAAATTTTTTTTAAAATGGCAAACTGGGAAAAGGCTGATTCCTGTGTCATGTAAGAACTTGCAAAAATCAATAAGAAATAGTCAAATAACCCAATAGAAAAATGGAAATGGTAACAGACAAAAAAAAGGAATGCAGATAGCTTTTAAACACATGAAAAGCTGTTCAGCCTCAACCATCATTATGAGGGTTTACAACGAGTCCCACCAAGATGTGCCTCAGTGGCAGGCAGATTATTTTAAACTAAAGGCAACTGAGACCCTGCAGACTCAAGAGAAACTCCTGTCTCCCCCTTAACTATCAGGAGGAATTTGAATTAGAGGCCTTGCCATAATAAGAGATGACCTATCTATATGGCAGGGCAAACTACTGATTACTAAACAGGTGCTCTGCCTGCAATGACCTTCTGAAGCCCCAAGATACCTCACCTCATCCATAGCTCAGAATGGCACCATACTTTACTTTTCCTTTCTGTCTCCCAGTCTCGCATGTATGCAGGATTCCTGTATGTATGAACATAATTAAATTCAGTCATTTTCTCTTGCTACTCTATCTCAAGTCTATTTCATTACCAGGACAACCTTAAGAGTAATGTTTCTTCCTCCCCCACATCTTTAAAACAATGAAGTGTTATTTTTTGTCTATCAGATTGGCAAAAATGTTTAAGTGTAGTAATACTTAGTGCACACAAAGATATGAAAATACCAGCATGCTCATATACTATCAACAGGAATATAAAGTGGTGTAAGGTCTTTGAAGGACAAATATGCAGTAAGTTCCACATTTCCAACCTACATACATGTCCTTTGACCCAGAAATTTTACTTGTAAGAATTTTTCCTACTCACACACATACAAAAAGCATATACAAGAATGTCACTGCAGCTCTTCTACGTGATCAAATATAAAAAACTACAAAACCACCTTTAAAAAACCCTAACTATTCATCAATAAAATAGTTAAATACATAAGCATAGTGAATGTTGTATAAAGAGAACTCAGAAAGATACACTAATAAAAGCAGGTACCAAAGGTGGCAGAGAAACACTCGCAGGGGAGTAAGGGATTGGAGTCAGACTTCTCAATGTATTCTTGTTTCTATTATTTTGATTTTGTAATACTTTGGATGTATTATGTATTCCAAAAACAAAATTGGATTTTAAAAACAAGAAGAATGAGATTGGTCTATATATGCCAATACAAAATGATCTCAAAATATAATGTTAATTGGGAAAAAACTTGCACAAGCCTATCTACCATTTATATGGGAAAGTATACGCATTGAAAATGTTTAGAAAGATACTTAAGAAACTGCTAACAAGGGTTTCCTCTGAAGAAGAAACTGAAAACCTGGAGTGGAAGAATCACTTTTCTAGTACTTCCCCCCACCCCCTTTTTTTTACCAAGTAAACATAATACAATTGCACAATAGATCAAAATCAATGTATTAGAATCTTACGGATGAAATTAGCAGAATCCCGTAGAAACACGGATGCAGAGCTTGTTTGTGGGCTAAGGAACGGAGAGGAGGTTTGGGAAGGATGAATTGGAGAGCCTTTCGCGTCTTACTTTATGCATCGCTGTATTGTTTGAGCTTTTCACGACTAGCGTTGATCACTTTTTTGATTTTTAAAAGAAATAAATACTTTTTAATTAGTCAATTAATGGGAATTAGAAATCAGGTGCAGGCGTCCGCAGCGGCCCGGCCATGGGGGCAAGGCCCCCACCCCGGCTCTCGGCCCCGACACCCGGTCTTCCCGCTACGGCCGCGAGGACGCGGGGCCCCGGAACACGCAGCCCCGCAGGCCGGGCGCCCGCTGAGCTCACGGGGCCGCGCCGCCACGCCATCAGCGCCGCCATCAGCCGCGCCGCGTGCGGGCTGCGCCCCGCTGCTCGCGTCCGCCCGCCCCCGGCAGCAATAATGAGGCACAGCGCCGTGACCACGGCCGGGCTGAGCCGCCGCAGCTGCGCGGGCGCCGCATTAGCATTTGAGAGGCCTTCCCGTTTGTTCTTTTGTGCTGGTTTTCCAGCCCGAACACTAGGCACAACCAGGGCCGCGTACTTAGTAGCGGAGCCACTGAGGCAGGACACAGCCGCCTCGGTTTCAGAAGCCTCTGGGGGGACCCCTGCCTCCTGCCCTGTCCTGCCAGACCTCGTTTGGGCCGGCAAGCCAGGGAACCGGGCAGGGGCAGACTTCTCCCCCACCCCCAGAATCAGCCCTGAGTGGGGTGCAGCTCTGGGCAGGGTGCACAGGCTCTGGAACCAGACTGACGTGGGCTTGAGTGCTGCCTCTCCTATGTGTGCCTCAGTTTCCCCACCTTTATAAGTGAAGCTGAGTACCTATCTCATGGAAGTAAATGCTTGTGAAGCACTTATCTTTAGTGCTTGACACATTATCTAATTTATTCTTTAACAATCCTGAGAGGTGCGTATTAATACTGTCAAAGTAAATGGGGCTCAGAGGGGTGAAGTGGCAGAGGTCTTGACAGCTATGAAGCTCCTGCACTGCTGGGGGAAGCAGCCAAGAACAGAAGTATTTGTCTCTAAGGTAGACTGCAGCGTGCACTTTATATGCATCTAAAGTTTTCTAACCCGGGAAGGATCTCGGGAACAAATGAACTCAAACGAGGACGCTGGAGAAGAAGCCTGTGCTTGGGGTGGCACCTTTTAAGGAGCTAAGAAGACCTGATGTTCAGGTCTACGTGTGCATGCACCTGCTGCCCCAGCATCAAAGGGAGTGGCTGCCTCTTTCCACCATTCATGCACCTAGTATGTGCTGAACAACTGTAATTACCCTGAGGGACGGGGGAGGGTGATTGAGGCAAACCCACCACAAAGCTACAGTAATCAAGACCACAAGTTCGGTATTGGCATTAGGATAGACATATAGATCAATGGAATAGAATTGAGGGGCCATTAAAGCTTTACATTTATGGTCAGTTGATTTTTGACAAAGGTGTCAAGATAATTCAATGGCAAAATTCTAGCCCTTTAAACAAATGGTGCTAATACAACTGGATAGCCACATCATCACACACAAAAATTGACTGAAAACGGATCATAGTCCTAAATGGAGGAGCTAAAACTATAGAACTATTAGAAGAAAATATAGGAGTAAATCTTTGTGCCTTTGGGTGAGGCAATAATTTCTTATATATGACACCAAAAGCATACACACACACACACACACACACACACACACACACACACACACACAAAGATAAGTTGAACTACATAAAAATTTAAAACTTTTGTGCTAAAAAGAAAGAGTGAAAAGACAATCCCCAAAATGGGAGAAAATATTTGCAAATCATATATCCAGTAAGGAACGTGTATCTAGAATATATAAAGAATGCTTACAACTCAATAATAAAAAGCCAAATGTGCTGAGGACAGTTCCGTTGGAGTGCATCAGCTTCAGGCACTGAAAATAGCTCAATACTCAAGCATCTTCCCCAGATGGTTTGCTGGATGGATCCTGGTCGGGGTACCTGTGGGAATCTGCCTCACTATCTCCCCTCCTCTCACCTAAAAAAAAGCCAAATACCTGAATTTTAAAAATGGGGAAAGAATTTGAATAGATATTTCTCTAAAAGAGATATCCGAATAGCCAATAAGCACATGAAAAAAATGTTCAACATCATTAGTCATTAGGAAAATACAAATCAAAACCACAATGACATATCACTTCAGAATCCAGTAGGCTGGCTATAACCAAATACATAGAATGTGGAGAAATTGGAGCCTTCATACACTGCTGGTGGGAATGCAAAATGGTACAGCCATTGGGAAACAGTTAAATATAGAGTTATTACACAACCCAACAATTCTACTCCTAGATATATACCCAAGAGAATTGAAAACAAATGTCCACACAAAAACTCCTATATGAATGTTTATAGTGGCATATTCATAATAGCCAAAATGTAGAAAAACCCAAATGTTCCCCAACTGATGAATGAATAAATAAAATATGGGACCTCCATGCAATAGAATATTATTCAGCCATTAAAAAATGAAGTACTGATCCATGCTACATTATAGAACTTGAAAACATTATGCTAAATGAAAGAAGCCAGTCATAAAAAGCCACGTTATATGATTCCATTTATAGGAAATGTTCAGAATTGGCAAATTTATAAAGACAGAAAGTAGATTAATGGTTACCAGGAATTGGGGAAGGAGTGAGGGAGGGTGCTTAGGTGGAGACCAGAACAAGTAACAGAGTAACTGCTAACAGGTACAAAGCTTTTTTCTGGGATGATGGAAATGTTCTAGAATTAGATAGTGGTGGTATCGTAGGTACTTAGACAGACATGAGCAGAGTAGGAAAGACAGGCCCAGTCACCAGGGCAGAAAGCCCCAGGGGGTACCTAGGAACTGGGAAAACAAGTATTATAGGGTAAGGACCAGAGTGATTTGCCTCCCCTAGGATATTGCTAATCGTATGGTTCAGACCCTCCCTTGGCCTTTCCTGCCCTGGCATATCACTGGTTATGCGGTAGACCCCCTTAGAGGAGTAGACCCCTTAGAGGAGGAGCAAGCGGGCTGAAGAATAACATCATCTGACTCCCATTCAAGCCCTTGCACTCCCCACTCCCTTAAGCATTAAGCACCCAGGACAATGAGGTTCTGGCCCACATCAAACGATCTTAGGAACAAAGCCTGGGTTCTGTTGACCACAGAGACAAAGTTTTGGTCAAACTAGAGATAACCTCTAGGCCTCAGTTGTTTCAGCTCTAGGCTCAGAAAAGCAGCAAGGCCAGGCAGGGCTAGGCCATGGCTGACAGGGCAGCAGCTGCAATCGCTAATGACCCTGCTCTGGTGCCAACCAATCAGTAGACACCTCCACCCTGAAAGGACACACCTGGAAAGCTAATGAGTATTCTGTTGAGATCCTCCCCTGAGACCTCCCTTAAATCCTTGCCTTTGGAAAACAGATAAAACCCCTTAAGATGAGGAACCTAGCACACAGTCTCTCTCTCTCTAGAGCACAGTGGCCTTCTTTCCCCAGAGTACATTCTCTCTCTTTTTTTCTTTCTCTCTCTCTCTCTCTCTCTCTCTCTCTCTATCTCTCTATCTTTCACAGGCCCATACCTTTCCCCATTCCCTTCTTCCCTCAGGCATGCTCTCTCCCCCATCCCATACCTTTCCTTTCCCCTTTCTTCCCCCATGGTGCATGCCCTTGCTCTCTCTCTTCTAAGTTCCAAGGGCCCTTCCTTTGTCTTGTAACTTGTTTTTACTGAATCCACGAGCCCAACTGCCTCAATTCTTCTACCTCTGTGACATTCTAAATAAATTTTCTCTTATAATTAGAATTCTTGGCCCTGAATTCTTTCTCAGCCAAACTCAGGAACTAAGGTCTGCCTGACCTGTGGTGGCGCAGTGGATAAAGCGTCGACCTGGGAACACTGAGGTCGCCAGTTCAAAACCCTGCACTGGTCTGGTCAAGGCACATATGGGAGTTGATGCTTCCAGCTCCTCCCCCCTTTCTCTCTCTCTCTCTCTCTCTCTCTCTCTCTCTCTCTCTCACTCTGTGTCTCCTCTCTAAAATGAATAAATAAAAATAAATTTAAAAAAAAAAGGAACTACAGTCTAACTCCGTTGGTTATGTCTGGTGTCATTTGAGGTTAACATTCATGGTAGTTACACAACTTTATGAATATACAAAACCACTGAATTGTACAGTTAAAAGAGTGACTGTTATGATATTTGAATTCTATCTAAATAAAACTAGTTTTTAAAAGAGAAGGGGTTCATGCATAACTTGTGCAAGTAAAAATCATTTTTAAAGTTGGGTAGCAAGGAGGAAGTGAGTTTTGAGCAAAGGGGGACAAAATCTGTGAAGCAGAGATTTGGCAGCAAGAGAGGAGGCATGATGGGGGAACTGGAAGGGCTGGAGAATAGACTGTGAGAAGGACCAAAGAATGCAGTGGGCAGAAGGCAAATTATGGGGTCAGATCGTGGGCCACGGTAAGCAACTGAGGCTTTCTCCCAAGGACAGTGGGCAGCCATATTGTCCCTCTCACTGATGCACATTCACCCAGATCCGGACTCACACGCTCCGATACCCTGACCCATCCTCTGAGTCCCCTCGGGTCCCTCACCACACCATTCTCCTATCTCTACACATGCTTTTCCTTCTGCCTGGAACCCTGTCATTCTTCCATCCACCTGGCTAATACTCACCTGTCCTTCAAGATGAGGCTCTGATGTTACTACTGCCTCTGAACACCACTCCTCTAACCTCCACTGCCTGCTCCACCCCCTCCAACCTAGCAAAACTCCATCCCTTCCCTCTTCCAGAGCCCGCCATGCAGCCCTCTGCCCTTGGGTTCCTCACATTAGACTGTGAACTGTGAGCCTCACAGGGGCGTGCTATGTTCAGTGCTGAGAACCAAGCACTGGCCCTGGCCTAGTAGGTCACTGCAGCTGTGCTCAACAAGTGACTGAATAAAAAGGGGAAAGAATGACTTCTCAAGGGGTGTTTGAGCCACAGCTCTGGCCTCTGTCCTGATCCATCAGCCCGCCCAACTGTACCGTCCACTCACATTCCCGCGGGTCCCAGGAATACACCTCCAGGCACAAGTAGACCCCTACCCTGAAACATCACAGTGACACAGGAAACATCACCCTGGCTCCTCCTGGCTGTGTGAGCTTGCACATGCCTTCCCTGAGCACCTGTCAAGTGGCCTCAATGCCTGCCTGACTTCCCTCTCAGGGCTAGATGGCTAAAATGGAGTGTGGCACATATTATATGCAATCTTCGAACTCAAGTGTTCAAGGAACATTATTATATTCTTTAAAAATGTTTAAGTCCAGCTCTGAAGATACATCCCTCTACACCATAGGAAATTTAATCAATTATTGGGGCTTTTCCTTGCCCCGGGGTTGCCGAGAGATCATGAGGTCTTGGACAGCACCGAGCCTCAGAGAGACCTTCTTGTCACTAGCAGTCATCTGTCCTGCTTGTTCCTGAGGACATTCCGGTCCCAAGGACATGCCTGGGAGGCCAGCCTCACAGCCCCTTTGGCCAGACAGCTCTGCTACCTCCATGCCAGGCAGTCAGCCTTCTAAGATCATGTTATCTCTACTGGAAATGGGTCTCTGCGGTTGCCTTGAAGGAACCCACCCCCTTCTCCAGTTCCAGATTCATGAAGGCTCTGTCTTCTCTCTTTCTCTCTCTCTCTCTCTCTCTCTCTCTTTCTCTCTTTCTCTCTCTCTCTCTCTCTTTCTCTCTCTCTCTCTCCTTTCCAAAGCACTCCCCACTCTGAAACACCCAGCATCATTTATTCAAGCACTCTGACATCTGCAGCACAAGAGCCCTCTCTTCAATCAACTGCTTTGCTCCATGCAAGAAACCCTGAGGCAGAGGAACTGGAAGGGTCAGGCTGTTGGCTTGGAGCATAGAGACTGGGGAATAGAGAAAAAAAAAAAAGCAAAATGCATTCATCTGTCAAAAATAGATCCTGCCACAAGCATACACCAACAAGCTTTAACAGAGTATGAAGGGCCATGCCTTGAGTAGGAGTTACACAATGCCAGCCCAGCCTGTGCAGTTCCCCCCATTTGCAGGCATCATTTGGGAAGTGCCTGCCACAGTCAGCCATTAACAAATAATCATTTGTGGAATGGATGAAAGAATAGAAAGGTCTGACTTCTTCACTTCCAAGCAGCAAGCTTTTCTGACTTAAGCAGGGCTGTCAAAATCCAAAAATCAGACACTTGACAATCCGTTTGGTTTCTCTGTTGTTCTAGATCAATCAGGATCTGCAATCCAAGTGCCAATGCTAGCTGTCCTGACTGGGCTGCTACTTAGGAAACATGTTGCTGAGCTGTCTTGGGAATACCCACAGTAGTCCTAACATTGAACCTTGGCAGTGCTTACAAATTCCGGGCACCCTCCTCTCTTTGATACAGTATTTCATTTAAACTGCATGGAAGTCTTATTGCATTCTTCTTTTTACATGGGATAACTATAACACAAAGAGGTGGGTTCCCACCTAAATCTCTCTGACTCCAGAGCCTGTATTACTAATCACACTTGCTGGTACTGTCTTCAGTTGTGTGTTTCTTTTAAGTCTGAAATGTACCCACAATGGAGGAGCAAACTCAGTAGCTTTGCAGGGAGAAAATTACTAGCTTCCAGCAGAAATTTGAAAAAGGGCTGCCCTGTCCACTTAGCACAGGCCCATAGCCAAAACCAGTGGGGCTTCTTAGTCACAACAGCCCAGGTGAGTTGCAACCGCTCCTGACACCACCCTCATAGTTAGGACTGCCCTGCAGTTCTGGGGCTCAGAATACAAGGTCAAAATGCCCAGGTAGTCCAAACAACTCCATACCTCTGCTCAAACATCTTCAGTGCCTTCCCATCACCTCCACAACCAGACCCCTCACCCTTTTCCTATCTGCTGTGCCTATAGTCTGGAGACCTGAGTTTTGTTTTCCTCCTGCAACTCTGGCTTCCCTGTCTGTGACACGGGAGTCCCCATCTCTCAGCCCTTCCCAGGAAGTCCCTTTCTACTCCCCACCAAAGCCCCTCCCTTACCCTGAACTCCTCATGCCTTCTTGCCTCTGGGTCTTTATGATGCCCTTCCCGTAAAATCTCTTCCCTCCCGTCTCTGCCCACCCCTATCCTCTCGTCCTCCCAACGCCAGCCCAAATATCACTTCTTCCAAGAAGTCTGCTCTGACCCCAAAGGAAGCAATCTCAGCCCCTCTAAACTTTCTCAGCACACTGTCTGTGGCTCTCCCATGGCACATGGCTCCCTCGCCTTTTTATGGAGTTTCGTACTCTTGCATGAAGCACAGTATTGTTTGAGTTAACAGCACGGGTTTTGAATCAAACAGGTCTAGATTCAAATCCCAGTTCCCCTGACTGTGATAATCTTGGGCAAGTGACTTCATGGTTCTGAATTTCACTTTCCTCATGTATAAAATAGGAGTAACACAGCATCTCCCTCAGAGGGTCATGGTGAAGATTAAATAATAGATGCACATAAGAGCTCGATAAATAGTGGGGATTACTATTGCCTTGTCTCTCTTTTGATGCAATTTCCTGAGGGCAGACATAGCCACTTTTTCATCTCCTTACAAAAGCTCAGCACAGGGTCCTTTCTGAACATGGTTAAACATTTTAGAATAAATGAAACAATCAAAGTTTTAGGTTGTATACCTAAGTTCATAGCAGTATTACAACAGTCAAAAGGTGGAAGCAACCCAAGTGTCTATCAACAGATAAATGTATAAACAAAATGTGGTACATACATAAAACAGAATATCATTCATCCTTAGAAAGGAAATTCTGGCCCTGGTCAGCTTGCTAAGGTGATAGAGCATCAGCCTGGTGTATGGACGTCTGGGATCGATTCCCAGTCAAGGCACACATGAGAAGCGACCATCTGCTTCTTTCCCCCTCCTGTTCCCCTTTCTCTCTTTCTTTCCCTCTCCAACTGCTGGTGGCACAATTGGTTCGAGCGTGGGCCCCAGGCACTTAGGATAGCTAGGTTGGTTCAATCATCGGCCTCAGACAGGAGTTGCCAGGTGGACCCCGGTTGTGGATCCCAGTCAGGGTGCATGCAGAAGTCTGTCTATCTCCCGTCCTCTCACTTAAGAAAAAACAAAAAAAGGAAATTCTGACATATGGATAGATGAACCTTGAGGACATCATGCTATGTGAAACAAGCCAGTAACAGAGAAACAAATACTATATAATTCCACTTATATGAGATACTTAGAGTAGTCAAATTTATAGAAACAAAGGCAGAATGAATGGTGGTTTCCAGGGACTGAGGGACTGAGGAATGGGGAGTTGTTGTTTAATGGATACAGAGGTTCAGTTTTGCAAGATGAAAAGCATTCTGGAGATTGGTGGCACAACAGTGTGAACCTACCTAACACTACTGAACTGGTGCACTTAACAATGGTTAAGATGCAGATTTTATGTTATGTATATTTTACCAGAATTAAAACTAAAACATTAGGCCCTGGCCAGTTTGCTCAGTGGATGGAGTGTCAGCCTGGTGTGTGGACATCTCGAAGGTTCAATTCCCAGTCAGGGCACACAAAAGAAGTAACTATCTGCTTCTTTTCCCCTCTCTCTCCCCCTTCTCTCCCTCTTGTACTCCCATAGTCAGTGGCTAAATTAGTTCTAATGTCAGCCTGGGTGCTGAGGATAACTTGGTCCGAGAGCAACAGCCTCAGGCACTGAAAATAGCTTGGTTGATCCGAGCATCAGTCCTAGACCAGGGTTTCCAGGTTGATCCTGGTTAGGGCACATGCGGGACTCTGTCTCTCTATCTCCCCTCCTCTCACTTAAAAAAAAAAAACAAACCTAAAACATTAAATTAATAATTTGTTTGGATCTTTTAAAAATAGCAGATTTAGGCTGAATCCCTCAAGGGTCTCAGTAGGAACAGAGCAGCTAAAAGATGTACTTAAGAGTTTAAAATGTTTGGCTATAAATTATTTTTTTTAGTATCTGTGAGCCACCCATATACACATACACTCAAAATGAACTCATTTTTCTTCTCCTTTCTGCTCTGAAGGGTGACATAGAAATCATCGGCACAGGAAGGATCTGAACGACCTGCTGATTACAGGATAATATTCATACAATGAGGTTAAAAGCACTGGCTGAAAAGTTCTTTCATAAAACCTGCTACATGAGAAGAGAAAATAATTTATGAGAACATGAACAATTAGCACTTTGTAAAAAAGAAATAATGCACTTAACTTGATCCCTATATTTAACATCAATTAAAGATTATCCTCATGAATGAAACTCGACCTGGAAATTAACAAGAGATTTAAATTGCATTATGCAAGCGAAAGAGAGAAGTGGTACACCAGTTCAGGGCTTCCAATATTCAGCTAGAACGGCATCTGTACAAGGAGGCCTGGCCATTTCTTCACATCTCCCTGTGTCGCAGGATGCTGCTGCAACATAGAGAAGCATTTATTTCAGCCCCCAGCTCTTGTGATAAAAATCCCTAGGTAGTTGCAAGCATAATGTTGGCACCCTTCCTTTTTAATAATAACTTCTGGGACATTTTTTTAAACAGTAAAACCAAGCAAGAGACTCCCTTAAAAAGAATGTCTGCACTGCTCCTCGATTTAGATCGGGATTATTTCCATAGATCTATTCGTGTGAACCTGTAGGGCAAGGCTAGATCAGAAATTATATTATGGGGTCACAGAACATTTTATTCCCTAAAGCGAGTGGCTCAAAGGGTGTGTAAAATGGGTCTTAGAAAACAAGTGTGGACTATGGCTATGAATGTATAAGTTTTGGGGGTGTTTGTTTGTTTGTTTTAGGTGAAAGGAGGGGAGAAAGTTAGACTCCTGCATGCAACCCCATCTGAGACCAACTCTGGAGTAAGGAGCTATTTTTTTAGCTCCTGATTAGCACCTGAGGATGTCCCGCTCCCATGGGGCTATCCTCAGCACCTGGGGCCACACTGGAACCAATCAAGCTACTGGCTTCGGGAGGAAAAAAGGAAGAGAAGGGGGAAAGGGGAGGGAATGGGGAGGAAGTAGATGGTTGCTTCTCCCATGTGCCCTGACTAGGAATCAAACATGGAACGCCCATATGTTGGACCTACACTATCCACTGGGCAACCGGCCAGGGCTGAATGTATGGTTTTTTAATGTTGTTACCACATACTGGGCCAGACTCTGTGCTAAGCAGTCCACACACATCCCATGAGGCCAGTACCATTATCTCCATTTTACAAAATGAGGAGACTGAAGCTCAGGAGTTCACTTATTCGAGTTCACACAGGCAGATCTGGGACTGGAACCCAGATTCCTCTGTTTCCAGAGCTCACTGGTACTAACTACCCCTTACCGTGGAGGGCAAATATGATGACAGCAGCACAGAAACCCTCATAGAGGATAAGCACATGGCATTACACACACACACACACACACTGCTCCAGGGCTTGTATCTAGAACTAGAGACTGAGCTCTCTCAGTTTGTCTCCTTCTGATACAAAGCATCCTGCTGCTTCCCAGGGGATATGTCAGGACCATAGCTCTGATGCTGATTGCTAAGAATTGCCCCGCTGGGAGGAAGCAGAGAGCTTCTTGCCATCTTCCAGACCCCCTGGAAGAGATGGGTCTTGTTCACAGCCCAGAAAGTGCCCCCTGAGAAATTGGCTTTGTTTTTTTCCTATCACTGTCACTCTTGCTACATCCAAGTTTTCTGGTTATTTTATTGTTCCTAGTGCTGGATCTGGGGACAATTTACCTCTTTGCTGAGAGAAAAACTCAGCTCTCATACTCCTGGCTTGGTGTGTGTGCACGCAGAGTGCAGGCTTCCCCATTGTTATCTTGGGAAAAGAGAAAGCAGATGTTAACCATTACCCCTTGAGAATTCACCTTGCTATGCTGTAAAATTCTGCATTATTAACATTCCAAAATCCTTCCACTCTTGTATGCATCTTAGATGGGAGTGAATTTTTGAGAATTTAAAAATGTGGAGAGGATGGAGGTGGCAGAAGTTTATTAAATTGGCCCAGGGCAGTTTTGAAATGTGAAAGTTTCTCCTCTCCATGGCTCTGGGCCAACTCACAAGCAACTTGGCTGAGCAGCCTGTGCAAAGGTTTTTCACTGGGTAGCCCTCTCCATCCCCAGGAGGTGAAAGGCAAGTGTGATGGCGTACCAAGGGAGGACAGACCTGTCCAGCTCCAGGGGGACTTTAGGGCACACTGGGAAGAGTGACAAAAGGAAGACATCCCAGATGACTTCACAATAAGTGCATTAAATACTAGTTAAATTAATGGACCATTTTTTAAGGCAAATACTTCAAAGGCAGCTTCTCTTCTATAGAAGCCAGCAAAGAAACTCAGCAGTGTCTTATTCCTGTGATTTGGCTGACCCATTGAAATGTCAGAATTGGGGTCTTGGAGGTTTGTTTTGTTTTTTGCTCAGTTTTCAAAAAAAGAGAGAGAGAAAGGCAGCAAAATCAAATATCCATTCATTGCAAACTGTAAAATAATTTCAAAGGGTCTTTCACAACATACACATGTACTTTGCAACAAGATGACTGCAAGTTATTGTACCAATAGAGCAGCGAAAGAGTTTAGGGCCTTGAAATCAGGCTGAATTCTGCCACTGTCCCTTTCCAGCTGCTTTACCTTAAACAAGTTAATCAACCTCTCTGAGCTTCAGTTTCCTTCAAATGGGAATAACAATACCACCTATTTTGTAGGTCTGCTCTGAAGATTAAGTAAGATAATGGAGATAAAGTACACAATATCTGGCACATAGTAGGTGCCCAAGAACTGTTACCTGCAGTACACTATTTTCATCATTGTTACTGTTGGTGAGGTGGTTTTTTGAAGCACACCAGATGCCGTAGTATCCACACATCCTACCCTGAAGCCATAGCTGGGATTTTGTTTTGCATCATGAACTTGACACAAAGATCCCCTGATATGAGGCGAATTGCAAAATAAAGGCCCCTCGGATTCAAGCCCCCCTCACCCCAATCCTTACCCTTACCCCCAAGTTTTTATTTCAGAATTCCAAGCTACAAAATATTCACTAAGGACATTTTGGGGTAGGGAGAGAAGAAAGTCAAAATAGAATCTAATTCCTGTAATTAACTGATTAACTAGAACCCTCAATTAATGGAATTCTTTAATGTGTATTTTTTTAAAGAGATGAGCCATACTTTCTGATCTGTCTTCACAGACGTAGGTTGTTCCCTAAGCCAAGCACAAAATGCCACCCAAAGAAAACTAAGGTGAGTCCTGGCACCTCCTGAGCCTCTGGCATCTGAGGAAGGAGGGCCCACGTGGGCTTGTTGTAAAAGGTTTGGCCAGTGGAGCTCGGAGGAAGGGATGGACGTTTGTGCAAGACTGCCACAGATCAGAACGAAATCAAAACAGGATGTCCTCATTAACGCAAAAACAAAACAAAAAAACCCGACCAGGTTACTTGACCCAGAGCCCACAGTCCCCAAGCATTTGGGGAAAGGGCGTTTGATGAAGCCGCAGCGCCGAGTGTGGGAGGCTGAGCCCCACTCCCCGCAGAGGGAGCTGTGCAGGCGTTCCCCTGCCTGAATAGACAGCCATCCATCACTCCAGGAGAGGCAGCAGTGGGGACGTGAACTCGGTCACCTCCTCCTCATCTCCCCTCCCCAGTAGGCTCCGAGGAGCCGAGGCGGTGGCGGCAGCGCGAGGAACAGAACGCGCAGCAAACTGCTTCGCTACCCACTTCGCAAGACTGATGCCGCCGACACAAGTTTTTCCATTTCCCCAAACAGCCTTTCCGGCTGCCAATAAAGACAGCCGGCTGCTCCAGGCCCTTGCACAGCGGTCAGGGGGCCTATCCAGCAGGTTCAGAGAGGTCCTCTCCTCCCAGAGTGTGAGGGGAAAGGGGACCCTCGGAGGACACTCACCTTCCCTCTCCATATGCTGGTAGGCTTGCCGGCGACCCCGGCGGATTGCAGGGCTGCGCGGAATAATTACCGAGTAATTTGATGGCGGGCCTGATAAATGCCAGGTCCAAGTCCCCTTTGAAATCGAATTCAGCCCCCTTCTGCGTCCTCCGTAAGCAAGGTATCCTTACCGCCTGGGATTCCACATTCGCAGGGCTCTCTGTGCCATTTCTGCCTAGGTGAGTTGACAGGCTCCATTGGAAAGAGGCACTGTCATGGAAAGTGGGATCTTAACAGAGGGGAGGTGGTGGATACCAATTACTCATAACGCTCCCTACCGCACCTGGCAGGCCCCCTTCCTGGAGATTACTTACTGGATCAGTGCATCTTCACGCCACAATTCCCTAACTTGCAGGGTCTGCCCTGCAGGACCCAGGCTGGGGAAGGCATAGCCTGGAGACCCAGCAGTGGGAGGGAACAATGCCCCTTCAATGCCAGACCCCACTCCTAGGGCTCACTGGTGCATGCATTCTAGGACAAAGCCTCAAATGCTTCTTAAAATTAATGCAAAATGCAAACTATGCCAGGACTGTGGAATCTCAACTAGAAAAGTCTTTTGAGCAGGACTTGCAGCAGCAAGAATCTTGCAGTGGAGACCCCGATGCCCCACAGTGACTTTAACAAAGGACTTCCCCTACTGTGCCTCAGTACCCCCACTTCAAGTGTCATGACAAGGCCCAATTCCTCAGAACCTGAAGCAGCTCAGGTCTGTCCCTAGCCAATGCATAAGGGTGGCCATTAGGTCAAAACAAATTCTGGTTGAGCTCTTTCCTCCTAGAAAGCAGAGAAGCCACCTCCTGAGAAGAACCTTGACCTGAGAAGGACCTTGACCAGAAAAGGGAGGCAAGAGAGTGTTCAGAGACCTCACTTTCCCAGGAAGTAGCTCTCAGCAGAGTTATGTAGGATCCTTAAAGGCAAACACCCTAGGACTTTAGCCCAAAAGCAAGGGGGCCAACAAAAGTAATCTATGAATTTTGTCAACATAAGGAACATCCAAACCTGGAGAGAATGTTTGAGTTTATTTGAACCAAACTGATAGTAATTGCTGGGAAGTAAAATATTTACCCATTACCAATGAATTGAGAAAATGCTCCTAAGAAGGGCAGTTTTGACCCTTATTTTATACATTAGAATTAAAAAAAAAAAGCTGTAAGGGGGTTACATGAAATCCATTGGTGATAGATTAGGGAGAAGAGAGAAAGCAAAGTGGGGAGATCTCTGGGATTAAATAAAAAGTTAAAATGAATAGACACATACTTCTTTTATGTTGATGGGTATAGGATAGTTAGCAGTTAAGAATTAACCCAGTAACAGCAACAAGGAGGGGTTCTGTAGTCTCCTGCTCTGGGGGGAGACTGAGCCCTGAGGGGTCTGAAGAAAAGAAATTACCCTGACATTCCAAAGGTATGTTATCAATAGATGCAAAAAGACAATAGACAGGCTCAGTCAAGGTAGAGATTGACCTTTGTCAGTAAAGATGCTGGCCTAGGACCTGACCACCCACCTAGACTCGTTTTCAGTTAGAAAGTTTTCATTTGAAACCATTGTAAGTAGTTACTTTCAGTCTCTTAGTTTGTGAGGCCACCATGCAGGCCTCCCCTGAGTTTGTCAGGTTTAATATGTGGCCCAAGTTATTCATCACAAGTCCTGTCATACACTCCAGAGACAACAGGACTGGCTGCAGTTCCCTGGATCCCACCTCCCCTCTACTTTGAAAAAAAGGCAGGGTTAGCCCCACCACCACCTTTACAGCCGTGGCCTGTACACAGATAACTCTTTGGCGGTTGGGCCCAGGTCCCAAAGTGTGCCGGTTCAGCAACGCGCCAATCCCAATCACTGCTCCCTAACGCTGTGACCCTGAGGATGGATGGGCAGGGGTGACTCTGCATGTCATTGTGGGTCTTTAGTCAAGGAAGCATTCCTGCGTCTGAAAGGTCAGCAGTGACTGACCCAGATCACCACGCAGCTAGTGCGAGCTTCAGAACGCCCAAGTCTGGAGGAGAGGTAAAGGGAGAAGGCTTAACCATAGGTCACCTCCAAAGGGGCCAGATCAGAACAGGCCGGGTAGCTTCTACCGCGGATTCCATCCCGCACGACCTCACCGGCCCGCCCCACGCCGCCCCTCCGGGTCCTGTGCGTGCGTCCCGGGTCGCCCAGGGTGGAGAATGCCCGCCACCCGGTAGAGCACTCTGGGTACCGACATGCCCTTGGACCCCCAGTTGGAGAGCCGGGAACAAGCCCCCGTTTCGTTCCAGGCAGAGGAGCTTGAACTGATTCCAGCAACCCTCTTCCTTTGGTCACCTGGACCCTGTAACCCCAGGCGTGGATGCCAACGGCAGCGCTTCCGAGGAAGCAGCCCGCGAGGCCTCCCGCCAGGCCCTCCCGAGCGTGGCCGCGGCGCCCGCGGAGCCTCCCTCGGCCCGCGGAGACCAAGGCTGCCATCTAGCGGGCGCGCCGGGCAAACGCCGAGGGTGACCAGCGCCGGGCCAGGGTAGAGGGGCTCCCGGCAGCGCGGGTAGGTCTAAAGGCCAAGGACTCTTGTACAAACTTCAGCACGAGCTGTGTGACCTTGGACAAGTTCCCGGCCCTTTTTGAATCAAACCTCTTTTCCTGGTAAAATGGGGACGATACGACTTCTCCGCTCCGGGTCGTCGGGAAACGCGAGACCCGTGGAGTGGCGCAACCTCCTTCCTTCCTCGAGCCACCCGCAACGCGCGTCCGCTCCACATCCCACTCTTGTCCAACTGAGGCTTGAGCTAACCCGGTTCCCGCAAAGACGGGAGAAAAAGCAGGCGCTGCGGAAAGCCAGCAAAGCAGGAATCCTCACTGAACAGCAGGATCCTTTTCTAGGAATTGTAAATCCAGAATTGTAAATAAAATGCTAATGATTTATTCGTGCTCAAACTCCGGGGGCTGCGTCGCAGCTTTTGAAGATAATTCCAAGCGAGGCTTTCCAGGAAGGCGGGCCTCCCCGAAGTGCCTTCCAGGGCTCCCGGGGGCTTACAGGCTGTAGTTCTGGGGGGAGCTCTGAACTGTCCTTCCAAGACACGAATGGGGTCAGAGGTCTTTTTCCTTCAATCCACAACTAAATCAGAATCCTCAGCAAACACCCATCATTCATTCAGTTAATATTTACCCATTACCAAGTACCTACTAATAATCCCTTCGCTGAATACTGACCAAAAAAACAGGGGTGAGATTCACATTTGGTGGGGAAGGGTGACTTAATGAACAACCCAACAAATAAATATATGCAAGTTACAGTAAGTGCCTCAAAAAAAAAAAAAAGTACAGTATAGATTTTTAACTTCCAGAATGAAAGTTCTGGGAGCTTCTAGGGACCCTGGAGGGGTGGGAAGAGTTGGTCCTGCAATAAGCTTTGTATGTCCTAAATATTTTTTTTAAAAAATAAGCTTTTTATTTTTTTAACTTAAAAATAATTCAAACAATATGCTTGAGCATCTTCAGCTACCACGGTAGATGTCCTGATGCCTGACGTGGCTGGGAAAGGCGGAGGTCACTGAGCACCAGCAGGAGGAGAACACAGAGAACCCCTCAGACTGCTGTCCAGCAGTCCTAACCCGCAGAAGCAGCGGAGATGGGCTCACGTTCAGCTTCCTCACCCAGCTAAGCAGGAGGCTCATAGACCCTGGCTCAAAGCCACCTGGACAAGCTTCAGTGGCCACAAATTCTACACCTCAGCACAGGAGACCTGAAACAGCCCCACCCTGCCACATCACATTGCAGGCTTTGTTTTTCATAAGAGCTTCTCTTCCCACTCTCCCTTTAATGTAATTTTTGAAAAATGGTGAGTCTCTGGTTGACCCTGACCTTTCTAAAGTCCTTTTGAATGTAAGATACAAAGGTACTAAGGGCCATCAAGAGTCTTGCCTCTACCACTAAGCTGATTTTTTGCAGCTGGAGGCCTCTACCAGCCCACCAAGGAATAGCTCCTCAGTCACTGGCTTCCTGTGGAGGGCTGTACTGAATAATCTTTATTATCCCCTGCTATGGACTGACTATACACTGGGCCTTGAAGATATAAGACAGATAAAACAACTCCTGCCTTCAAGGGGCTCACAGTCTAGAAAGTGCCTCATTAGCAAAGCAAGGAATTCTGGGATTCCTTTCCCTTGCCCAGCTGCATGGAGATCTAGACTCCAGCACAATTCTGTTCCCCTTAAATTACTGTATGTTTTGAGGGAATTTATTAAATAATCAGGTCCCTAAAGCTAAATAAAAAGAAGTTGGTGCTTGGTCAGGGCAGCCAGAACCAAAGCTCAAAAATCAACCTTTTGGCCCTGACCAGTTGGCTTAGTGGGTAGAGTATAGACGTCCTGGGTTTGAGTACCAGTCAGGGCACACATGAGAAGCAACCATCTGCTTCTCTCCCCTTCCCACTCCCCCTTCTTTCTCTCTTTCCCTCTCACAGCCAGTAGCTCAATTGGTTGGACTGTCAGCATCAGGTGCTAAAAATAGCTCAGTTGATTCAAGCCTTGGCCCCAGAAAGGGGTTGCCAGGTGTATCCCATTCAGAGCACATGCAGGAGTCTGTCTCACAATCTCCCCTCCTCTCACTTAAAAAAGAAAAAAGAAAAGAGGGAAGAAAAGATCAACCTTTTGGAGACACCTTTCTTCAAACGCCCACCCCTTCATGTGAGCTACATCATGGATCACACTTTATTTCACAGGGCAGGGTTCAATTGATTTCTCTGGATAATTTTCATGTAAAAAAAAAAGATAGTTGCAATGAAAAGGAATGTGATTCAGCTACTGGTAACAACATGGATAAGTCTCACAATTAAAGAAAGACACAAGAGCACACATGCAGGACAGTCCCATTTATACAGAGTGTAAGAGCAGGCCTCATGAGAGCCCAAATAAAGATTATTTCTAGGAGGGGGAATTTGAGATAAGGGGACACACAGTGGCTTTTGAGGGGACTGGTACTACTCTATTTCTTGATTTGGGTGGTGGTTGCAAAGGTATTTGCTTTATAGTTTGTCAAGCTATATCTGTGTCTTACACACTTTTTGAAAATGTGATAGGATGCAATAAAAAACATATGCAAGAAAAAGGAAGAAAAGGAACATGCAGCTTGTTTCTGTTAATGTATTATTTTGAAACTGAACTCTTCACTCTGGGTGTCTATATGCTGCCTGAATTCTCTACAACTGCTTGTATCAACACTGATTCTCTCATGAGGCTGCTTACAGAGTCTAATCCTGACTCTCAACTTTATTGATACAGGGAGGGTGAGAGGTTGGCCCAGGAGACTTGAATTCTAGTTTTGCAGCATTACTGGATGACCTTGGGTGAGGCCCTTCCCACTCTGGGTCTCAGGTTCCTCTACTGCACACAGATAGGCGGGTAGAGAAGATGATCTTCCAGACCTGTAGTTATGTGAGAGGTGCCTCATATGTCAGGTGAGGTTTTCCCTGTTCTAGAAATCCCCTTCCATCTCCTATAGCACCCAGCTCAGGACCCCAGAGAATCCTGCAGTGATGTCACACTGCAGAGGATGTGAGCAACCCAAAAGCAAGGCCATCAAACACCCAAGGTGACTGTCCAAAACTGTTACAAAGGCTGCATTGGGGGGGGGGGGACTCCACCTCTCCCCACCTCCCAAAATCCACACAGAGAGAATTCTCCATCAGTTCTCAGATTCCTCCCCTCTGCTGAAGCAAGAACTGTCTTTGGGCCTGATGCCCCTTGGGGACACGAACACCGCTAAAATCCCATTGATTAATCGGGTCCCACCCTTGGATCAATGGCTGGCATTAGGCGAGCTTAGCACAGTTTTATTAGTCTGGCTGCCCTCTTGCAGATGTTATAGATGAAGAAATAAAACGAGGAGGAGAGGGAAAAAGGACAAAATCATTAGTCTGAAAGGAGCAAAAGAGCATCTTCTCTATTTTGTATTCAGATTTAGAGCTGCGCTGGGAGCACACACAACAATCCATTTTTATGCTGTTTCCAGAAGTTCAGCTCAGCCTCCTGATTTCCCATTTTGCCTGATATCTCAGCTCCCAGGAGCATTTGGTCGGTAGCAACTGCCAGCCTGGTCTCTGAAACCATTTTCCAGGACCCAGGAAAACACCTGAGGTCCCATTCATTCGTTCATCCATTTCTCACAAGGACTTTGGGTGATGTAAGGAAACAGGCCTAACTATTTGCCAGATAATCCATCTTGAAAGTGCCAATTTGCTCTGAAGGGACTGGTCCTTCCATGGATTTGAAGAGTAGCATGCTATCCAGTCCTCACCTTGCCAAAGCTTTAGTTCCAACAGAGGAAACCCACGGCCTCTACTCCCTGACGCTCTCCAGAGAAGCGCTTTGAATTAAGACCAGAAATGCTTTTAGAAGACTTTGGTCCCTGGCCTTCTAATGATGACCTCTTCCTTAATTTTGTGATGGCTTCATCTGCCTCCTTCGATCATCCAGGTAGCTATAAAAAACTAAACACCTCCTACTAACCCCATTAGGCTGAAAGCAGAGGATTTTATTATTCATTTTTAATAGGAAGAAGCTCAAACTCCCCCAGGAAGTGTAAAAGGTAGGGTTTTGATGTATCTGGTGTGAAGAGGTTGCAACAAAGCAGATACCCCCGCCGCCCCCGCTCGGCCAGAGAATGAGAAAGCCTGATAGAAGGACAAACAGCAGTGATTAGAGTGACGAGATCATTCACAAAAATGTATGATCTCAGGCATAGCCTACCAACTCAAGGCGCCTGAGCCCTGCGGCGCGAACTAATTGCAGAACCGGCCTGAGAATCCAGGAAGAAATCCGAATCCCCAGAACATTGTCTCCTGATAATTGCCTGTTAAACATTTGCAACTTGCACACAAAGGTAACTAAACGCAATGGCTCCCTCCAGGACTGCACTGTTCATAACAGTAATAAAGCCCCTGCCACAGGCAGCGGCATTATCCAAACGCCATCAACATCAATATTCGTATCAAATGCCATCTGGCAAAAGAGCCGGCAAACCTAAGCCCCTCCTACTCTGAGACTTCACAGCCTGGCTGGGACAGGACGGCCACAGCCCACCCCCTCAGCCCGGTGCTTCTGGCAGGAGACGCCAGGCCAGCAGACTGACCCCGGGAGGGTACTAAGGTGTACATACATACAGTACAGGGAAAGAAGGACACGAGGGAAAAATGCATCCAAGTCTAATTTATTCACTGCCATTGACTTTTCTTCAAGTCTTAATTATGAAGATGTAACCAACTGCTCCTTCAGTTGTCATAATAGGAAACTGATTGAGTATTTATATAAACCTCAAAGGAATCATTGTTTTGAAGAGAAACAGAACTTAACCTCCCGCCAGTTTCCCGGGTTGCCTTGCAGACAGCGTCACATAACAGAGGAACCCTATACTTAAGCTGAAAGAGCTTTCTGTGGGGAGTAATTAGGTGACCCCAGAACTCTATTTCTTCCTGGAGAGAGAGGCTGGGTGCTCGGGGCACAGCTCAGCTCCTCCTCCGGGCTGGATCCTGCTTCCCCAGCCACTGCATTGATGTCATCCCAGCGGCCTCCTGAGAACCGGAGGTCACCGGCGTGAGGCTCAGCATCTCTGAGCCTGGGCACGTGAAAGAAAGGAGGAGGCAGGAGCTTTGGAGGTCTGAGCTTTACAAAATGATGCCAGGCACAGGCAGGAAGAAACACAGGAACAGGCTTCAAGGACATCTTAACACACCATACCGGGCTCATCTTTCCCTCTGTCATTTCCAGCTATTATGATTATAAATATCGATAAGTGAATAAGCAAATACCTGCTGCATAGGGTTATGGTGAGATTTGAATGAAGTAGTAGTAATAATGATGATGATGATGATAATACAAGCTACCATTTATTGAGTTTAATATGTGCCAAGCGTAAGGCTGAGTACTTCGCATCTTATCTCATTTAAATCTTGCACAACTGTATGGGGTTAAAAGTATTTATCTCCATTTAATACAAGATGAAACAGAGGTTCAGAAAAACTGGGTAAGCTACCTAAAGCTTATCCAAACTAAGTGAACTAGTAAGTGAGAGACCTAGATTTGGAACCCAAATTGACCCAACTGCGTGTCCAGGCTCTTGACCACAATCCTGTGCTGTCACCAAAAGCGTTTTGTGAGCTCTGATATACTGAGCACAGGGTTTTGAATTAGAAGGTCAGGGTTCTAGTCCTGGCCTAACTGCTTCAGAGCTGTGTGACCTTGGGCGAGTCACTTGGCCTGTCTGGATCTCAGTTTACCAGCTGTCTCACGGAGTGGCAGTGATACCCCTGGGAGGG
Organism: Rhynchonycteris naso; assembly: GCA_037038555.1. Classification (NCBI taxonomy): domain Eukaryota; kingdom Metazoa; phylum Chordata; class Mammalia; order Chiroptera; family Emballonuridae; genus Rhynchonycteris; species Rhynchonycteris naso. The sequence continues at coordinate 208,213,781 of CM072997.1, read as the reverse complement.
AAGGGCTGAGACTGAATGCCCTTCCTAACAGGTAAATCGCAGCACAGGTGGAAACAGCAACCACAGGAGCTTTGCTGTTAGGAACAGCAAGACGAGCAGTCAACAGCTGGGCAGCAACAGCAGCAGCAACCGTGGAAAGGAGCAGCTTTAGGGAAGCCCCAGGGGAAAGGCTGTTTGGGCCCAGGGTCTGGAGCAGCCAAAAAGCAGAATGACCATCTCCAGCCACTGTGGGCTCTCTGGAGGGCAACCAAGGGCCAGAGAGAGGCTGTGGGAACTACGGGCTAAGGACAGGCCTTTGACCGCACACAGACCTAATAGGGGACATGCATACTCCCAGGACCAGGGACCTTGACAGTGGTGCCAGGAACATCATTACCTTTAGCGGCAGCTGCAACAGCTTTCGTACTGCGGTGTGCCTGGATGCTAAGAGCTGCTCTGTCTTGTGCTGTCTTGGTGAGAGTGAAGAGGATGTTATAAGGCAGGGATCCCTTTCCCACCCCCACTTTAAATCCTTTCGGGAAAGATACAAGACTCAATACATTCAAAAGACAAAACAAGAAAAGTGAGCTTCCCAGCATTGAAAGCATCCACACACAATCCGCCAGGGATGTCCCAAGGACAAATTCCTACTTAAGAGGGTCTTCAGTCTTAGAACTTCGGTGCTATAACAGCCCTTTCTAATCACCCAGCACAAAGCCTTCTTGCAGAAGACAGGAACATAACTGGAGAGGAGACACAGCTATTTTCTGGGAGAAAAGTACTAAAGCGTAGTACTGTTCACACTCTACCTGTTTCCTATGATAAAGTCCCACACCACCTCTCGCTCTCTGCATGCCTCTTGCCAAGGGTAGAACAGGTTTGGAGGACAGGACGGAGCTGAGGTTCCCTGGCGTGGGAAAGCAGAAGACTACACTGCTAGAGGAAGCACAGTCAGACTGCAGCTCAGTCCAGAGCACAGAGACAAGGTCCAGCGAGGAAGGTCAGGATCTGATGGGAAGTCTGCACAATGACATCAAACGTCAGCCATCGTTTACAGTTCACTTTTACGGCCCATGAGGACTTGACTCATGTTTGGTCAGCCCAGTTCAAAAAAGACCAGGGTATACCTGACCTGTGGTGGCACAGTGGATAAGGCATTGACCTGGAACACTGAGGTCGCCGATTCAAAACCCTGCACTTGTCTGGTCAAGGCACATATGTGAGTTGATGCTTCCTGCTCCTCCCCCCTTATTTCTCTTTCTCTTCTCTAAAATGAATAAATAAATAAAAATAAAAAATGAAAAAAAATGACCGGGGTAGGATAGGTCCTTGGAGTGAATAGGAGCAGCTCCTGGCACCCAGTACCCAGATGCCAACACCCTGCCCATGGCTGCCTGCACTACCCTCTGACAACCTGGGGGCACATTTTCTCTGACTCCAACCTACTAACATCACAGCCCAGGGACAGGGAACTTTTTCTACTTCTCTTTAATGCATTCAGGCAGAAGAGTCATGAATACTTCACAAGGAATGAAAAATCAAAGGAGGAAGACAATTTTTTACTGTATTTTTTAAACATTTGGGTAAGAAAAGTCAGATGTCAAAAAAAATCCCCATTTACATCTTTTAAAATACGAGCAATTAATATTTTCCAGGGAAGTTCACGCTCTCTCCCTTCATTCTGTTTGCAGGGTATTGTTAAGCCATGCTTTGTAATTTGTTGCATGTTTAAATATTCAGTCTGTATTTCATTTGGGCTACACATTTAATTCAGCCAACATGTTCATTTTAAGATCAATACTGTCATAACTATGTTGAAAAATTAAATTATTGTAACTTTATTTACATTTCTTAAAAGTACTGTGAAAATTATTCTTAACCAGGACCTAATCAATGTTCGCGTCTAAAAATATGCCACTCTGCATGAAGCTATAAAAAGATTAATGTACATTTTTTTACAAGAAATTAGTAGCTTAATGAAGTGGATAAAAACGCTGTCACAATTTTTATTGGATCTAAATTGCATAGTAGTGGAGGTACAGTAAGTGCCTTCTACATAATGACATAATGAGTCATGACTGGTGCTGGAAGGCTAATTTGCCCTTAACTGACACAAAACCAGGGAATTAACATCCCAGTCGCTCTACGCCAATAGCAGATGCATTATTTCATTGCACAGCAGGGTTTTTAACTAAACTCTTAACTGTAGAAATATTGATCTATTCTTCTGTGAAATGATGAAATTGGAATTTTTTAAAAGGACGTCTTAAATTATGGCTGCCGCAGTGACATTTGCTTTCATAGTGCCATGCCTGCCGACAGAGCAGACGCAAGAGAAGTTTGGTGAGGCTCAGACCTGTGTTTCAGAGTCTTGAGTCACAGGAGAGAGGAAGAGAGGATTTTAGAGGAGAGCAAATGCTAACATTTGAGGAAATGACAGACCATCTAAAGGTTTACACTCAGGTTTTGGAGTGAATGTTCTTGGACATGTCCTAGCCCACGGATTGGTTTGCTTTGAAGAATACTTAGGGCTTGCAAATTTTGAGGGTAAAACATCACCAAAACAATGATATTCAACTTAAGTCTGAGATAAAAATTTAGTGGTAAATGGTAGAAGGAGTAGAAGGAGCTAGAGACCCTCTTTAGAGACAAGTATAAAGTTAGCGACACTGTACACTACCCTGGTTTGTCTTGTCATTCATTCATTCACTCGTTCACTCATTCATTCATCCTATATTTGTTAGACACCTACTGAGTGCCAGAGATAGATAGATAACTACAGTAACTACCCTGTGGTGGCTAACTGTTGCTCTGTCAAATAGGGCAAAGTAACATTTCTTTATTCAACCAAGTGAATCAAATTCATTTTGCTTTGGGCCTGACCTGTGGTGGCACAATGGATAAATCATCAACCTGGAACACTGAGGTCACCGGTTCAAAACCCTGAGCTTGCCTGGTCAAGACACATATGAGAGTTGATGTTTCCTGCTCCCCCCCCTTCTCTCTCTCTCTCTCTCCTTTCTAAAATGATTAAATAAAAGAATAATAATAATAACTCAGGGCTTGCCTAGCCAAGGCACATATGGGAGTTGATGCTTCCTGCTCCTTTTCCTTCTCTCTCTCTCTCTCTCTCTCTCTCCTCCTCCTCCTCCTCCTCCTCCTCCTCCTTCTCTAAAATAAATTTTAGATGCTCAGTGGTAGAGCGCTGGCTAGGCGTATGGATGTCCTGGGTTTGATTCCTGACCAGGGCACACAGGAGAAGCACCCATCTGCTTCTCCACCCTTCCCCCTCTACTTTCTCTCTATCTCTCTCTTCCCCTCCAGCAGCCAAGGCTCCACTGGAGCAAAGTTGGCCCGGGAGCTGAGGATGGCTCCATGGCCTCTGCCTCAGGTGCTAGAATGGCTCTGGTTGCAACTGAGCAATGGCCCAGATGGGCAGAGCATCGCCCCCTGGTGGGCATGCAGGGTGGATCCTGGTTGGGTGCATGCAAGAGTCTGGCTGGCTGCCTCCCCACTTCTCACTTCAGAAAATACAAAAAAAAAAAGAAAAAGGAGTGTCAAAATCAGAACTTTTGTGCTTGAGGAGCTGGGAGACCATCCCATTTCAGTCAATTTAACAAGCCTATAGCATGTCACATGACCAAAGCCTGGCAAACAACCAGATGTGGGTGGATCCAGGCCCCTGGTTCTCAAACAACACTAACTTATATGAAGCCACATGGGAACAGCCTTATTTAAGTTTGGGATGGACCAGGAATCACTATTATTTAAAATTACCCCAAGTAGTTCTAGAGTGCAGCTGGGGTTGAGAACCACTGCTATAAAGGCATACAGTGTAACAATGGAAACTACACAAACCACACTCAGAAAACTAGAGGGCGTGATGCTTAGGCTCTGAGCAGGAGCTGAAGGAGAGAATCACAGACTGGCCAGGTGAGCATGCACAGAAGAAGGGCAATGTGATACCATAGAAACTGCAGACAATCAACTTAGTTCCCTACTCCAATTCTAGGACCATGCTCTCCTGAATATTAAAAACCAATAAACATCTCCTCCTTGTCTTCCGTTCAATTTTTATAGGATTCTTTAATGCTTTGATTAGTGAGTTTTTTCATGCTCGCTTACCCCCAGGAGTGAGGTTTTGTTGTTATTTTTTTCAAAAAATAAAATTAGTTCCAGTTACTCTGGATGGTCAGGAGGCACGAGGACATACATGAACATTCGTACTATTCAAAGGGTTAAAATACATATATGTATATTGTTAATTATAAAAAAGGATATACATTCACTGTAGCAATAATTGGAAATCGCTATTAAAAAAGTATAAAAAAGAAAGATTTTTCAAATCTGTTAGAGAGGTACAAGAATCAATCCACTTAAAAAACATCCTAAAATTGATTGCGAAAGCATGTGTGAGAGATTTTGTTCTTGAACCCTCATCAACATGGAGTATCATCCCTTGAAAAGAATGCCTATTTGATAGCAAAAGGAAAGCCCATTGTTATTTTAATATGCATTTTCCTATTATTTATCAGTTTTTATGGGGGTTTTTATGTTTTTGGCCTCTTCTACTTTGTATGTGCATGTCACACACTGATATCTTTTCCTCATTTTATTTTGGAATGTGTTTCTTTCTGATTTGTGAAATTATACTAAGAATATTAACTTTTTCTATTATACATTAGCAATTGTTTTTCCTAAGGGTTTTTCCAGTTTTCTGAATAGTACATTTTGACATAAAGCTTTTCATTCTTACATTTTAAAAAGAGCAATAAAGAGAACTCTTTGTTAAATTGCCTCTAATATCTTTTGTATCTCTCCTCCTTCCCCTCTGCATGTTGACAAGTTCCTGGGACTTGGAGTCCGAAGATGGACACTCATTTAGCAGCTGTGTAATTTAGGGCACTTCACTTTACTCCTCTGAGCCTTCGTTTCCCTCCGTTTGCATTACAACTTTTGCCAGAATGAAATCAGTCAACATTATAATGGCAAGAACTTTGCTATCTTATTCACTGATAGATTCCCAGAACCTAGAACAGAGCCTTGCACCTGGTAGGTACTCTTAATTATTTGTTCAATGAATGAATAAACATCTGTCTTGGACCCTAGCTAGAGCAGGCAACCAGTAAATATTTGTCACCCACGGGCAGCCCAGACATCCCTGTTCCTAAGAAGTCTTTCACAGGTCAGAAGTTGTAGCTTCCAAGTCCTGCTGTTTACATTTTTCCCATTATTCCCCAGCACAGCAGAGTATGTATTCGGTGTGCAGTAGGAGGTCAGGCCGGTTCTGAGCACTCTTGGTGGATGCAAAACGCACAGACCCTGCCTAGGCTTAGTGATGGTCCTGGTAGGATTTCTTTATACAAGTAGAATAGTGAAAAGAAGTGATAAGAAGGGCCAGAATGTGGGCCAGGAGTCTCACTGAGAAATGAGATCAAGAAAGTAGAAACAGGCCTGACCAGAGGTGGTACAGTGGATAAAGCATCAACCTGGGATGCTGAGGTCGCTGGTTCAAAACCCTGGGCTTTCCCAGTCAAGGTACATATGACAAGCAATCAATGAACAACTGAAATGAAGCAACTATGAGTTAATACCTCTTGCTCCCTTTCCCCGTTCTTTCCTCTCTCTGTAAAATAAGTAAAATACTTTCTAAATTAAGGAAAGTAGAGCTTCTGCCTGGTGTGTGGAAGTCCCGGGTTCAATTCCCAGCCAGGGCACACAGGAGAAGTGCCCATTTGCTTCTCCACCCTTCCCCCTCTACTTTCTCTCTGTCTCTCTCTTCCCCTCCCACAGCCAAGGCTTTGCTCCCCGGGGCGTTGAGGATGACTCCGTGGCCTCTGCCTCAGGCACTAAAATGGCTCCAGTTGCAACGGAGCAACACCCCAGATGGGCACAGCATTGTTCCCTGGTGGGCATGCAGGGTGGCTCCTGGTCAGGCGAATGCAGAAGTCTTTCTGCCTCCCTGCTTCCCATTTCAGAAAAATAACAACAAAAAAAAAAATGGTGGGGGAAGGCAAGAGCAGGTAAGGCTCATTAGAGGAGGGAGCACCAAGGGATTTGAAGGATGCAGACACTTCTGAGATATGGAAAAGAGGAAGCTGGCCAGCCAGCTGGTAAATCACGATCTAGCCCGTGATGGGGAACCTATGACATGCGTGTCAGCACTGACACGTGTAGCCATTTTCAATGACACGTGACTGCATGCGGGCCGCATATCAGAGAAGTATGGGGCCGCATGCCAAGAAGGACGTTTCATCCTCAGCTCCTGCCGGCCAGGTACAGTAGCCAAGGATAAAACATTTGCTGTAGTGTAGACACTCTGTGCTGGAGGTCTGTAGGCCAAAACAGCAGAACTCCAGCACAGAGTGTCTAGTTCTGGGACTTCCGGTTAGGCCGTTTTTCTCGAAGTGACACACCACCCGAGTTATGCTCAGTTTTTTGGCGAATTTTGACACACCGAGCTCAAAAGATTGCCCATTACTGATATAGGCTTATTTTCATGCCTAAGACTATTGACCTAATATGCTACTTGACCACAAGACAAGTACATTTTATATTCATGTATTTCCTTCACCCAGGCTATTTTACTTGCTCATTGACACTTGTACCATATGTATTGATTTCAAGAAAAGCTCTCCTTTTATAGTTTTTACACATACAAGGGGGAAGTTTGGAAACCCCATGAAAAAAAACTGTGAAACCAGAACATTCAGCCAAATCAAGTTTTTCATTTCTGTTCTAAATAAAATTCCTGAGTGGTTCATGTCCAGATTTACAACTGGTCCTTCACAGTTTTTAGTGCAGACACCTTGGAAAACACAGAGAAAGATTCCCTCTGGTACATGGAATTTTGCATACAAATTTAGGAGATCTCAGAACCGCTGTAACCCATCCATTGACTCCTAGAGTCATATAGGGAATTCATTGCATTAGGAGTTTGCCCTGAAGAGTATCCAACAAATACCAGACTTCAAATTCTCTGGTCATTATAATCTTCTTGGCCGGAAAACCTTATTTTTAGCATTTTGCAGCTGGCTACCAAAACTGGATCTTTCTGATTCACTTCTTTACAGAGTTTATTTCCTTTCTCACTCCCTACCTGCCCTGAGCTCCTAGCTAAGAATCATGACCCATATAGCAGATAGGTATTAAGTTATAATAACACCAGTTGCTATAACAAATAAAGCCCATAATCTGAAAGATCTCACATCAGAGACATTTATTCACTGCTTATGTAACAGTCCAGTGCAAGTGTTTCTGATCAGCAATGAGCCTTCCACAGTGTCACCCAGGAATCCAGGTTCCTTCCATGTCAAGGCTCTGCATTTAGCCTGACCTGTGGTGGCGCAGTGGATAAAGCGTCGACCTGGGAACACTGAGGTCGCCAGTTCAAAACCCTGCACTGGTTCGGTCAAGGCACATGGGAGTTGATGCTTCCAGCTCCTCCCCCCTTTCTCTCTTTCTCTCACTCTCTCTCTCACTCTGTGTCTCCTCTCTAAAATGAATAAAATAAAAATAAAATAAATTTTAAAAGGCTCTGCATTCACAACAGTGTTGCTGTGCGCATGGGCAGCAATCTGGTGGAAGGAGAGAGGATTATGCATGGAGGATCGTACATGAGAGGATTTGAGGGGCTAGGCCTAAAAGTGGTATGCACTACTTTCACTCACATTCTATTGGCCAGAACTCAATCACATAACCATCCCTGATTGCAAAGGAGGCTGAAAACGTTGTCCCTGTGCCCAAAAAGAGGAAACTTGTTTGGTGAGCAGGTATCCTGCCTCTGCCACATGGGTGTCTACAGCTACTCCTGAAGAGTTCTGGGGCAAGCTGTTCAGAGTCCCCATATAGCCATTATCCATCCTTCCTCCTTACGTAGACTCAGTTTCTAAGGAGCTCTGCTACTGCCGAGAAGGCAGATGTTTGCTCTGGCACCAGACACCTGGGACATCAAGTGCAAGCTCTGCAAATAATTAGCAATAGTTCTTGCAAGTTCCTTAGTCTCTCTGTGCCTCAGTTTTCTCATCTGAAAAGTAGACCACAAAGTAGCTCCAACCTCATGGCATTGGGTGGGTTATATGAGAAGGCACAAGTAAAGCTCTTAGCACTATAACAAAAATAATACTATTATACTATAGGCTCATCCAGATTTTGAAAATAAAGAGAATCTAAGTGACAAGCTGACGCTCTTATAAGAATTGAGATAAAATGTGGGAAGGGTCTGGCCTGAATGGGGTAAAATAAAAAAGAATGCCAGTTAACCAAGCACTTCTACAGCCATTATCTTGGATTGGAAAGAAACAAAAAATAAATAATTTAGGGGTTTAATATTACAAGGGAGAGGAGAGGACCTACAGAAATATAAAGTGGCCCAGATCTCCAGTTTGGAGTTCTTTCAAAGTCACCCGTACTCCCAGGTCTGGGGTAACAGTCCAGTGCGAGTGTTTCTGATCAGCAATGAGCCTTCCAAACCTACATCAATCAAGGTCTCTCATTTGTTCTCATTCTTCAGGTCTCTGTGCTATAGTTCACATTTCACAGAATACCTGGTTTTCTCTCACTGCGAGAGTCATTCTGATCTCTTTCCCAGTGATCCCCCTTCCATTGATTGACCGCGGTCTTCTCAGAGAGAGTCCTGCGCCCGTCCTCGCAGTGTGCTAGCTTTATCCTCAGCCCAGCCTTCCTCCCCTCCATCCAGCATTATCACTCCACTTGTCCAGAGAGTGTTTCCACTGAGATCCAGTGAACCCTGACACCTAAATGAGTTCCTTTGTGCCAAATGGCCTGCCTTTCTCAATTATCCCATTTCTATCAGTAGACTGCCACAGGGGTCACGTAGTGAGGAAACAGAGCCCTGGTTAGACATCTAACCAGGAAGAGCTATAGAGCAGCAAAAAGGCCCCCTCCAAGCATGAAAATGGCAAACAACTCTATTCCAAAGTCAAGACAGGTGTTATGGAAATGGTCAGGAGGGCTATAAGACCTACTTCTCAGTCTCCCAAAGCTATAAAGCCCCAGTACAGGGAATTCCAGTACTGCTTTTCACAATAAGATAGGTCCTGTCTGCTCAAATAAATAAACATTCCCTTCTCAGCTGACTCATTACCTGAAGCACAAAGTTTGCATGCCTATATGAATAGAGACGGAAAGAGGATGTGGAAATAAAAGAAAGAATATTTACAATTTACCAAAATGAGGGTACAGGCACCTCTTTTTTAAAAAACAAAAAAATTGTAGAAGATTAATATTCCATTTTTATAGTTCAAACTTCTGTCAGTTCTGCAGGTTATATTAAATCAAATAAATCTTCTGATATGTGATCACTTTAGCTCATACGATGCCTTTCATTTTTTTATTTATTTTATGTGAGTGGAGTGAAGATAGAGACAAACTCCCACATTGCCCCAATGGGATCCACCCGGCAACCCCCATCTAGGGCCATAGTCACAACTGAGCTAATTTTAGCGCCTGAGGCAGAGGCTCCTTGGAGCCATCCTCAGTACCCCAGGGGCAACATGCTCCATTCAATCAAGCCATGGCTGTGGGAGAATAGAGAAGGGAGAACGGTGAAGAAGCAGATGGTCACTTCTCCTGTGTGCCCTGACCAGGAATCAAACCCAGGACTTTCACACATCAAGTTGACACTCTATCACTGAGCCAACCAGCCAGGGCCAAAAGATGCCTTTTAAAGTGTAAGGACCTTCTCTTCTCCGCTCCCTACCACCCCACCCACCCACCCAGCTGCTTGAAGACCAGCCACCATCATGAACAACACAGTAACTATCCAGACTAGGAAGCTCATGACCAACAGGCCACTTCAGCAGAAACAAATGGTTATTAATGTCCTTCACCCTGGCAAGGCAACAGTACCCAAGAAAGAAATTCGGGGAAAACTAGCCAAAATGTGTAAGACCACACCAGATGTCATCATTGTGTTTGAATTCAGAACCCATTTTGGTGGTAGCAAGACGACTGGCTTTGGCATGATTTACGATTCCTTGGATTACACAAAGAAATATGAACGCACAGACTTGCAAGACATGGCCAGTACAAGAAGACGACCTCAATAACACAGAGAAAGGAACACAAGAAGAGAACAAAGTAAGTCAGGGGACTGCAAAGACCGATGCTTGTGCTGGCAAAATGTGAGCTGGAGATTGAACAACAGGAGTAAAGATTCTTCAGTCACTTTATCTGCAGTGATTGTGCAGATTTCTCATGAGAATAAACTAAGGACTTTGGCTTTCTGCTGGTGGACGCTGCCAAGTAAGGATCATTCAAGTTTCCCCTCCCACAGTTGTCATGTTTAAGCCAAGTCTAAGAGTCTCCCAAAGAGCCAGAACAGCTGTAGAAGCTCTTTGTTGGAGGTGAGAGCTTTGAATCTACCGATGAGAGTCTGAGGAGCCATTCTGAGTGATAGGGAACGCTCACTGACTGTGCGGTGATGAGCAATCCAAACACGAAGTGCTTCAGAGGCTCTGGGTTTGTCATGGATGCCACCGTGGAGGAGGTGGATGCAGCCATGAGTGGAAGAGTTATAGAACCAAAAAGGGCTGTCTCAGAGGAGATTCTCAAAGACTTGGTGCCCACTTAATTGTGAAAAAGATTTTTGTCAGTGGTGTTAAAGAAGACACTGAAGAATTTCACCTAAGAGATTATTTTGAACAGTATGGGAAAATTTAAATGATTGAAATCATGACTGATCGACACAGTGGCAAAAAGAGAGGCTTGCCTTTTGTGACCTTTTTTTTTTTAATATATATATTTTATTATTATTAATTCTAATGGGGTGACACCAATAAATCAGGGTACATATGTACAATGAAAACATCTCCAGGTTATCTTATCATTCAATTGTGCTGCATACCCATCACCAAAAGTCAAATTGTCCTCTGTCACCTTCAATCTGGTTTTCCCTGTGTCCCTCCCCTCTTCCCTATCCCACTCTTCCCTCCCTCCCCCCATCCCATAACCACTACTCTCTTGTCCATGTCTCATATTCTCACTTTTATGTCCCACCTATGTATGGAATCATGCTGTTCTCAGTTTTTCTTTTTTTCTGATTTACTTATTTCACTCCGTATAATGTTATCAAGGTACATCCATTTTGTTATAAATGATCCGATGTCGTCGTTTCTTATGGCTGAGTAGTATTCCATAGTATATATGTACCATAGCTTTTTAATCCACTCATCTTCTGACGGACACTTGGGCTGTTTCCAGATCTTCGCTATTGTGAACAATGCTGCCACGAACATGGGGGCGCATTTCTTCTTTTTGAACAGTGCTATGGTGTTCTTAGGGTATATTCCTAAAAGTGGGATAGCTGGGTCAAAAGGCAGTTCGATTTTTAATTTTCTGAGGAATCTCCAAACTGTTTTCCACAGTGGTTGCACCAGTCTGCATTCCCACCAGCAGTGCAGAAGGGTTCCCTTTTCTCCACATCCTCGCCAGCACTTATTCTGTGTTGTTTTGCTGATGAGTGCCATTCTGACTGGTGTGAGGTGATATCTCATTGTGGTTTTAATTTGCATTTCTCTAATGATTAGTGATGTTGAGCATTTTTTCATATGCCTATTGGCCATCTGTATGTCCTCTTTGGAGAAATTTCTATTCATTTCTTTTGCCCATTTTTTGATTGGGTTGTTTGTCTTCCTGGTGTTGAGTTTTATAAGTTCTTTATAAATTTTAGTTATTAACCCCTTATCAGATGTGCTGTCAAATATGTTCTCCCATTTTGTGGTTTGTCTTTTTATTCTGTTCCTATTGTCTTTAGCTGTGCAAAAACTTTTTAGTTTGATATAGTCCCATTTGTTTATCTTGCCTTTTATTTTAGTTGCCCGTGGAGATAAATCGGCAAATATACTGCTGCTACAGATGTCGGAGAGCTTGCTGCCTATGTTTTCTTCTAAGATGCTTATCGTTTCACGGCTTACATTTAAGTCTTTTATCCATTTTGAGTTTGTTTTTGTGAATGGTGTAAGTTGATGGTCTAGTTTCATTTTTTTGCAGGTAGATGTCCAATTTTCCCAACACCATTTGTTAAAGAGGCTGTCTTTACTCCATTGTATGTTCTTTCCTCCTTTGTCAAATATCAGTTGTCCATAAAGATGTGGGTTTATTTCTGGGTCCTCTGTTCTGTTCCATTGATCTATGTGCCTGTTCTTATGCCAGTACCAGGCTGTCTTGAGTATAATGGCCTTATAGTAGACCTTGATATATGGAAGAGTGAGACATCCTGCTTTATTTTTTCTTTTTAAGATTGCTGAGGCTATTCGTGTTCTTTTTTGGTTCCATATAAATTTTGGAATATGTGTTCTATATCTTTGAAGTATGTCATTGGTATTTTAATTGGTATTGCATTGAATTTATAAATTGCTTTGGGAAATATAAACATTCTAATGATGTTTATTCTTCCTAGCCATGAGCACGGTATATGCTTCCACTTGTTTGTATCTTCCTTGATTTCTTTTATCAATGTTCTATAATTTTCCGAGTACAAGTCCTTAACCTCCTTGGTTAAATTTACTCCTAGGTACTTTATTTTTTTGGCTGCAATAGTGAAGGGGATTGTTTCCTTAATTTCTTTTTTTTTTTTTTTTTTAAAGATGACACATATTTTTTAAAGGTTTTTTTAATTTCCTTTTATTTTATTCATTTTAGAGAGGAGAAAGAGAGTGAGAGAGAGAGAGAGAGAGAAAAGGGGAGGAGCTGGAAGCATCAACTCCCATATGTGCCTTGACCAGACCAGTGCAGGGTTTTGAACTGGCGACCTCAGTGTTCCCAGGTTGTCGCTTTATCCACTGCGCCACCACAGGTCAGGCTTTCCTTAATTTCTTTTGCTGATATTTCATTGTTGGTGTATAGAAATGCCTCTGATTTCTGAGTATTAATTTTATATCCTGCCACCTTGCTGAATTCATTTATAAGGTCCAGTAGATTTTTGACTGAGACTTTAGGGTTTTCAATATACAATATCATATCATCTGCAAATAGTGACAGTTTTACTTCTTCTTTTCCAATTTGTATGCCTTTTATTTCTTCTTCTTCTCTGATTGCTGTAGCTAGGACTTCCAGAACTATGTTGAATAAGAGTGGTGAAAGGGGGCATCCCTGCCTGGTTCCTGATCTTAAGGGGATTGCTTTTAATTTTTGTCCATTTAGTATGATGTTTGCTGTCGGTTTATCGTAGATGGCCTTTATCATGTTAAGGAATGATCCCTGTATTCCCACTTTACTGAGAGTTTTGAGCATGAATGGGTGCTGGATTTTATCAAATGCCTTTTCTGCATCTATTGAAATTATCATGTGATTTTTGTCCTTCCTTTTGTTTATGTGATGAATCACATTGATTGATTTGCGAATATTGAACCAGCCTTGCCTCTCCAGAATAAATCCCACTTGATCGTGGTGTATGATTTTTTTCATATATTGCTGGATCTGGTTGGCTAATATTTTGTTGAGAATTTTAGCGTCTAAATTCATCAGAGATATTGGCCTATAATTTTCTTTCTTTGTGTTGTCTTTGCCCGGTTTTGGGATCAGAATTATGATGGCCTCATAAAAGGAGTTTGGAAGTCTTCCTTCCTCTTGAATTTTTTGAAATAGCTTGAGAAGGATAGGAGTTAGTTCTTCTTTGAATTTTTGATAGAATTCACTCGTGAAGCCATCAGGCCCAGGACTTTTCTTTTTTGGGAGTTTTTTGATAACTGTTTCGATCTCATTTGTTGTAATTGGTCTGTTTAGGTGTTCTGATTCTTCCAGATTGATTTTTGGAAGGTTATATGATTCAAGAAATTTGTCCATTTCACCGAGATTGTCTAATTTTTTGGCATATAGTTCTTCATAGTATTTTCTTACAATGCTTTGTATTTCTGTAGTGTCAGTTGTTATTTCTCCACTGTCCTTTCTAATTTTATTTATTTGAGTCCTCTCTCTTTTTTTCTTGGTGAGTCTAGTTAAAGGTTCATCAATCTTGTTTACCTTTTCAAAGAACCAGCTTCTGGTTTCATTGATCCTCTGTATTGTTTCCTTCGCCTCTATGTCATTTATTTCTGCCCTGATCTTTATTATTTCCTTCCTTCTACTTGTCTTGGGTTTTATTTGTTGTTGTTTTCCTAGTTCTTTTAGATGCAGGGTCAGGTTGCTTATTTGAGCTTTTTCTAGCTTCTTATGATATGCCTGTAGTGCAATAAACTTCCCTCTCAGAACTGCTTTTGCTGTGTCCCATAAATTTTGAGTTGATGTATGCTCATTATCATTTGTTTCTAGAAACTTTTTAATTTTTTCTTTGATCTCATTGTTAATCCATTCATTATTTAATATCATGCTATTTAGTTTCCAAGTGTTTGAGTATTTTTCAGTTTTTCTTTTGTGGTTAATTTCTAGTTTCATGGCATTGTGATTAGAGAAAATGCTTGATATGATTTCAATCTTCTTAAATTTATTGAGACCATTTTTGTGTCCTAACATGAGGTCTATCCTAGAAAACGTACCATGAGCACTTGAGAAGAATGTATATTCTACTGCTTTAGAGTGAAAAGTTCTGAAGATATCTGTTAAATCAAGTTGATCTAGTGTCTCCTTTAAGTCTGCTGTTTCTTTATTAATTTTCTTTCTTGAGGATCTATCCAGTGTTGTTAGAGGGGTATTGAAATCCCCTACTATGATAGTATTGCTGTTAATCTCGCCCTTTATATCCATCAAAGTCTGCTTTATGTATGTCGGGGCTCCTATATTTGGTGCATAGATATTTATAATAGTTATATCTTCCTGTTGAATTGTTCCCTTTATCATTATGTAGTGTCCTTCTTTTTCTCTTACTACAGCCTTTGTTTTAAAGTCCATTTTGTCTGATATAAGTATTGCTACCCCTGCTTTTTTTTTCATTTCCATTTGCATGAAATATTTTTTTCCATCCTTTTACCTTCAGTCTATGAGCATCTTTTGTTTTAAGGTGTGTCTCTTGTAGACAGCATATGTATGGGTCCTCTTTCTTTATACATGCAGCTACCCTATGTCTTTTGATTGGACCATTTAATCCATTTACATTTAAGATTATTATTGATATGTAGTTGTTTATTGCCATTTTATTCTTTAAAGCTGTATTCTTCTTTTGCTCTGTTCATTCCTCCCTTTAAACTGTTCACAAGAGGCCCCTTAGTATCTCTTGCAGAATTGGTTTGGTTTTTATGAATTCCTTGAGGCTTTCTTTTTCTGGGAAGCTCTTTATTTCTCCTTCAATTTTAAACGTTAGCCTTGCTGGATAAAGTAGTCTTGGTTGTAGGTTCTTGTTCTGCATTACTTTGATTATATCTTGCTATTCCCTTCTGGCCTCAAGTGTTTCTATTGAGAAGTCCGATGTCATCCTTATGGGGGCTCCTTTGTAGGTGATAGCCTTTTTTTCTCTAGCAGCTTTTAAAATATTTTCTTTATCCATTAGCTTTGGTATTTTAACTATGATGTGTCTTGGTGTAGATCTTTTTGGGTTTCTCTTTAATGGAGTACTGTGTGCTTCTTGAACGTGTGTAGTGTTTCCCAGCCTTAATTTAGGAAAGTTTTCTGCTATGATTTGATTGAACAAAGTTTCCATTTCCTGTCCTCTCTCCTCTTCTTCAGGCACCCCTATGATGCGAATGTTGTTTCTCTTCATGTTGTCACAAAGCTCCTTTAGAGTTTCCTCACATTTTTTAAGTCTCTTTTCCTTTTTCTTCTCTGCTTCTGTGCCTTTATTTATTGTGTCCTCTAACTCGCTTATTCGATCCTCAATGTGATTCATCCTGCTTTTAATTCCTTCCATTGTGGTCTTCAGTTCTGATACTGTATTTGTCATTTCTGTCTGATTCTTTTTTATTATTTCAATTTCATTTTTTATACTTGTTATCTCTTTATTTAGGTGTTCATAATGACTATCCATTGTTGCTCTAATTTCTTTGAACATCCTAACTATCATTATTCTAAATTCTGCTTCTGGTAATTTGGTTATATCTGGTTCATTCAGGTCCTTCTCTGGGGATTTCTCTTGATTCATTCGGTTTGCATTCCTCTGCCTGCCCATTTTTTCTGTGCATAAGCAAGTTGTGACCACTGGAGTCCAGTAGGTGTTGCCTTTGTGTTTTCTAGGTGTGGTCTGTCTGCAGGCCCCCCACCCCCTCTGCCGGTGCCTAGGGTGGTTGGGTATGAGCGTTGCCAGCACCGGCCCACTGTGGCTTTTGCTGTGATTTCTGCCTCTCCTCTGCAGGAGGGGCTGTCACTGAAGCCACAAGCCTTAGCACCAAGGGTAGAGGTGAGCACCTTTGCTCAGCTGTGGACCCAGCATATTTCCGGACTTCCGCCCAGAACCCTCAGTCAGAGCCTGCTCGCCACAGTTTCGCGTGTTGGGCGGGGCTTTTGACGTGCTCTCAGCTGTGAGCGTTTGCCCATCTGGAGATTTAGCCCCGCCCTCGAGGCCAGGGCCCTTCTGTGCAGGGTCGCAAACCCAGGTTTATTGGGCCGGGCATGTTTGCTGGCTTCAGCTCAGCTGCGTACTTCCGCTCATCCCGGACTCTACCCCGGCCCCGCGTTCGGAGCCCGCTCGTGCACGTATGAATGCAATCCGCGGTTTCTCCGGCTGGGCGGGGATAGTAGCGTGAGCTCAGCTGCGAGCTTCCACTTGTCTCGGGGTCTAGCCCGTTCCTGCGCTCAGAGCCCACTCGCGCACGTATACTGGCCAACCGCGGTTTCTCCGGCCCGGGGGTGGGGGTGGGGGTGGGGCTGGTAGCATGAGCTCAGCAGTGAGCCCCCGCCCATCCCTGGTCCTAGCCCAGTCCCCGCGGTCAGGGCCGGCTTGCGCAGGGTCGCCAAGCAGATTTCTGCCCGTTCCTGGCCTCCCGCTTTGTCCCCGTAAGTGGGATTAAAGGCGGGCCCGCAGCTTCCGGACCACTTTCGCGCGTCCCCTCTGACCCTGCTGGGCTAGACCGAGCTTCCACCGGTTTGGCCTCTGCCCACGCCGACAGAACCGCGTTTCAGCCTCCTGTCGCCCCAAACCCTTAAGCAGCCCTCAGCAGAGTAGGAAGGGACCTAATACTCCACACTGTAGGCCTGGGAGCTCCCTCACTTGTTTCACAGCTCAAAACTGTCCAAACGCCTCTTCTAGGCTCTGGGACTGCAGGCTGGGGCTTGGTTCCTGGGACCCAGGTCCCTCCCTCTCCGCCAAACTTTCCTCCCGCCCCCCGGGTCTCTCCGGGCTGCCGTTTGCTCTGGGGAGCTGGGCAGCCCTCTTCACGTTTTCGCTATTCCTACCAGTCTCAATGTGGCTTCTTCTGTGTTCCTTGGTTGAAGAGTCCACTTAGTTTAGTTCATAGTTGGTTTATCCAGATGATGGTTCTTTAAATTGAGTTATAATCCACTTTGCTTCTGGGAGTTGGAAGTTGGTACATCCGCCTACTCCATCGCCATCTTGCTTCTCTCTTTTGTGACCTTTTGATGACCATGACTCTGTAGACACAACTGTCATTCAGAAATACCATACTGTGAATGGCTACAACTGTGAAGTAAGGCAAGCCCTATCTAAGCAAGAGACGGTTAGTACTTCATCCAGCCAAAGAAGTGAAAGTGATTCTGGAAACTTTGGAGGTGGTTGTCAAGGTGGTTTCGGTGGGAATGACAACTTTGATCATGGAAGAAACCTCACTGGTCAAGGTGGTTTTGGTGGCAGTCATGGTGGTGGTAGATATGGTGGCAGTGGAGATGGCTATAAAGAATCTGGTAATGATGGTGGTTGTAGAGGAGGCCCTGGTCACTCTAGAAAAAGCAGAGGCTACGGAAGTAGTGAACAGTTATGGAGCCTGGGCAGTGGCTATGGTGGGAGTGACAGCTATAACAGTGGAGGGCGTGCAGGTGGTGTTGGCAGTAGTCATGGAAGCAATTTTGGAGGTGGTGGAAGCTACAATGATTTTGGCAATTACAACAATCAATCTTAACATTTAGGACCCCCCGAAAGGAGGAAACTTTGGAGACAGAAGCTCTTGTCCCTATGGTGGTAGAGGCCAATACTTTGCCAAACCAGCTTATGGTGGTTCCAGCAGCAGCAGTAGCTACGGCAGTGGCAGAGGGTTTAATTACTGCCAGGAAACAAAGCTTAGCAGGACAGGAGAGCCAGGGAAATGACAGGGAAGCTACAGGTTACAACAGATTTGTGAACTAAGCCAAGCACAATGATGGCAGGGCCTTGCTGCTACAAAGACATGTTTTAGACAATACTCATGTGAATGGGAAAAATAAAACAAAAAAGACTTCCTTTGTGACTAATTATACAACAGGTTGTTTCAGTTTCTGTTTTGTGGGAAGTGTCAAGCATTCCGATGAAGGGTTATAATGTAGATTTCTTTTTTTTTTGCACCAGTGATGTTGATTGCTAAATGTAATAGTCTGATCATGATGCTGAATAAATATCTTTTCTGAAATAAAATAAACTAAGAACTTTTATGTGAAAACAAAAGTGTAAGCACCTTAAAGTGGAAGTTGCAGCACTTCTAGGGCAATACATTGGCAACAACAGGCACTTTGAACTTGGGGAGGATGGGGCACCAACCAGTTTCCCTCCACTCAATCACTCACTATAACTGTCCTTTAGCAATTTTCTCAATTATATTTTAAACAGCTCTGAAGATGCACCGATGTATCTAGTTCTTTTTACATTAAAATTTGTCTTTGCAGAACAAAGTCACAGTTGGGGACTGTGGAGAGAGATAATTCTAGAAGAAAGAAAAACAAGTGTCCATGGAAGGATAATAATGGGCTGCAGTCTCTTCCTTTGCACTATTTTAACTCTTAAGTGTGAAATTACAACAAACCTCATTCCAGGCAAAGGAAAGTGATGGAAGCAGGTATTTTTATTCAAATATGTGGCATTTCCTTCCTTGGGAGCATTTAAGAGCACATACATCTACAACAGATGGCAAGTAGCTCACCTGCTACAGGAACGTGAATAGAGTGGTCTTCTTAAGGTCCCTCTATAACTTAACTCATAATCCGTGAAGCAAATGATATCATGACCTTCGTTCTATCCAACTTTGTTAAAAAAAAAAAACTGTTAACAGATACAAAAAGGGGAAATCGCAAACTGCTGCTTCCAATAAAATGCCCCAACTCAGCCCTGAATACTATTTCAAGGGAAATTATGTCAGCGATTCTTTGGGTCTCCAAGTTAGGTGTACACTTGGGTGACAGAGGCAATTTAAACCATCAGAACACAGCCAATATGCGGGAGCTAGAAAGCTAGAAGCCAGGTTTAAATGATACAACACTGCCACCTAGAGGTCAAACTCTAAGGAACTGGACACTACAGCCAAACCGGATAAAAACCCGTACCAGAAGGGCACCCCTGCCTTCACATCAATGCTGGAACGAGAGATGATTTAAATGAGCACGGGCTTTCTTCAACATGACATTTAGGAAATGTTACAGAGTAGCCAAATACGGTTCCCCCATCAGTACCTATGAAGACAGGTCCTAAGCAGAGAACAGACCTACCCATGGCAAGGTTCGAGGATCAGGGGAGTAGAGGGGGAAAAGGAAGTAATCAGGCGGCTTTTGTAAATAATGTGGCATTTAGGCTGAGCTTAGTAGGATAATACAATTTCTACAGGCCAAGGGAAGTGAATGCCAGGCTCAAGGAACTACATGAACTGCTAAGCTCAATTGTCAAAATACGCATTTTATAACCAGTTCATTAAAGACTATGTTAAGACACTTGGAAAATGGAATAAAAACCTACCGCTGAACCCATCAGAAACATTTCAGTAACGTGTCCTTCAGATACTTATTTTATGCTGCTTGAATAAGCATTTAATAAAGGGCTAAATAAACTTAAGAGCATGGGACATATACCAAGGTAAACTTCTCTATTGCAGGTCTTCTCAAATATTGCAGAGCCTTTAATATTTGACTGTATACAGTAAATCTCTAAGAAGAGACTACAGAATGCTGTTTTCAAATTTTAACTATCAAATTTGTTTTCTGCAAAATATCCCACGAGCAAACCCTCCCACCCTACTCGGGAAGCAAGGACAAATGGCAGTTTAAAGATTCAGGTTCTAGAATCAAACTGCATAAATTCCAGCTCTAACTCTACCACTCAGCAATTGAGCCTCTCTTAGACTGTTTCCTCATCTGCAAAATAGGCACATACACCTACCTAGTTGGTAAGGTATGGGGGGGAGGGGCGCGGGTTACGACACAGTTCTGTTCCTACGACAGTGACATAACCTGAAATTTGGTGGAACTCAAAACACACCCTAGCCTAACACAAATGGAACACTTGCGCTTTTATTTTTATTTATTTTAGAGGAAAGGGAGAGAGAGAGAGAGAGAGAGAGAGGAGGGGGAGAGGAACAGGAAGCTTCAACTCCCATATGTGCCTTGACCGGGCAAGCCCAGGGTTTTGAACCAACACTTGCGCTTTTAACAGTCCAAAATGGCGTAGGTAAACGTACTGGGGGATGCCAACTTCCTCACTCATGTGCCATGTTACTATGTATTCTGCCATTCCAACCAACCTAGTTTGCTCACATAGCCCATAAATACAACACTAATGGCATAAGCTGAAATGCTCACAGCTCAATTTTTTTTAATTTTATGAGAGTGAGCGTTGTAAACTCGAAGTGTCGTATGTGAAGACTGTTGTAACCCGAGGACCTCCTGTATTGTGAAGACTACATAAGGTAATACACATACACCACCTAAAATCACTGATCCCTTCTTATGCTCTTTATGTCCACAGTCTCCCAACTCTGCAGGAGCAGTTCAGGGAAGATACTATTAACAGAAATACACTTGGCTATGCCTGCTTGCTGCCTACTTCCCTGAAAAGACTTTCTTCAGGGTCTCTGGAGGTGAAGGTACAAGGAGAGTTTAAAGTTACTTTACTAGCTTAGATGGAAAACAACAATATTCACTCATTTCTTTTGGACATAATTGGGAGAGCTTTCCGCATTAGCAAAACAAAACAGGACAAATAGAAAACCATAACAAAGTCCACAAATCATACACATTACTTTCCCCAAAGTTTGTAACTATCAGAATTTTATCTTTAAAATTACTTGCTTCTCTGTTTAAGGACAAAACTCAAAAGTTAGAAGGTAAACGAGCACAACTCCTGAATACCTTGAGCACTCCATATTGGGACATCATTATATATGTCTGTATATATACATACATGTGCATGCACGTATAATGAATGTGTGTGAATAGGAGGCTGTGGTGTGTAAAACAGCTGAAACACCTTCCTGCAAAAGATTTTAAAGGTTTCTTTTTTTCAATTAATTTGAGAGGGAGAGAAAAACACTGGTTTATTATTCCTTATTATGCATCACTTGGTTGATTCTTTTATGTGCCCAGACTGGGAATCAAACCTGCAACCTTGGTGTATCATGGTGACGCTCTAACCAACTGGGCTACCTGGCCAGGGCCATAAAGGTTTTATTTGTCCCAGCTGTCTCTGAGGTAGCCTGGGACAGATAAGCATTCATCTGGATACATAACCTATCAGGCAAATCTTTCTGAACAGTTTAAGGATTCCTCCATTTCCCTTCCAAGTTGTCTCCTTTTCTCATTCACTTTATTTCTATTTCACCATTTTTCATTTTTTCTGTTTACTCACTCCCTGAATTTATAATTTCCCATAGTAGTGAGAAAAATATATTTCTTGGGCACCTATGTGCCATGTTATAATCATCTAGAGGCATTACCTCCATTTAACCAATGAAAGCCTGAGGCTAAAGGTAAAGGTAGCCAGCATCAGGCTGTCAAATCTGAGCACAGGCTCCATCTGGCCAACTAGACACATTTGACAAGGCAGGCCACCCCTGGTGTACAGGACAGCACAGTTTACACCTATTGTGCTGGCATCACTCTCAACAGCATCCTGGTCTGGAGCTTAGGTTACATGTTCACACCATCTATAACCCTAGGCAAGGCTGTTTAATCCTCTGGATTTAAGTTTCCATAATTTGAAAAAGGATATAGGATTTGATAGTTTTTTAAGTTCTTTTTTGTCAATCTGTTTACCCAATGAAAGTAACTTTCAACCTCCCTCTTCTCCCTTCTATAAGCTAATATATACTTTTACTCCACAGTTTAGACCCAACCTAACTATATAAGCATCGATATAAGATAAACATTGATTTAACTGACACTTAAGGTCAATGAGTATAATGGGAGGAAATGAATCACAAGCTGGAATCAGTACAAAACTTTTACGTGGTTTTCTACTTAATTCATCTCCTTTCTAGGTTGGATATAATACATTAACTATGCAGGCCCTAGATATTCCCCAGCATGGGTGAGGTGTTAGTATGAAACACCACAACCAAAAAATGATTTTCACCTGGGCCTAGCCCTCCTATCCTAAGCTGAAAACAGCCCAACAAAGATGTGTAGACATAAGGCATGAAACTCCTGTTATCAGGGCAGAACCTGAAGTCCTCAAACATAGGCATGTTAACCACAAAAGGCAAGAGAAAGGAAATGGATGATGAGATGAGAGTAGGACAACCCAATGCTCTACCACCCTACCCTCTCACATCTTAGGCAAATTAAAAAGAAAAAAAACACCTGATTTTGGTGTAAATACATTTATTGATACCCATTTTATATAGTTCAATGAAATAATCTATAAATATAAAAGCATTTTTCTTTTGAATATTACCATGGTCCATGTAAATACGCAGCAGTCAGTCATCTGCAAGAAGCACTCCCAGTCACACTGTTGGATTTACAGACCTGCATACACGTATTTCCTTAAACAGTGGCGCTTGTGTACTCAAGTGGTCCAGTGACTTTGGAATACATGACTACTGGGTTTGTGGAGTAAAAATGATGTGTAAGTTTAAGTCAACAGAAAGGGTATCAACAGAAACAAAAAGAAACAATTATGAATTAATATGCTAGGGAAGGAAGTACCACAGTGACACGCGGTGTCAGAATACTGGAGGACATATGCTGAACGACACACGTGTGGCGCCATGTGCTCTCTCCCACTCCCAGGGGCCAGTCCATCAGTGCCTTAGGGTCATTCATGGTCAACAAAACAGCCATACTTAAAGAATCTAGATCACTAAGAATAAAAGATATGTAGCTGCTGGTATCAAGTTTAAAGAAAAATGAGTTCAGTATTCCAATGACATAACGAATTTCTTACCCAGGGGGAGATTGTGGGAAAAACAAAATTTTTAATTCCCTTTGCTACATTGCTCATGATCATTTATTTTATGCAGGAGAAAGAACCCAGATATCTTGTATCCAAAACACAGGTGCAAATTTTTCTTGTTTTAAAATTTTTTTCCTCAATACTTCCACTGTTGATCTTTGCCCTTGACCTGATGCAACATAAAATTTTCTCATTTCTTCAGTTACAAATATAGGAATGTCCTCTGCTGCAGTCAGACCATGAGTCTTCAGAGTTAGCAAGCAAATGCATTTAGGTCTTGGGTACACAATGTCCAAAACTGAAATCTGAGAGGCAGTGTTAGAACTTAAGCAAGGCAGCATTTTTAGAAACTACTCAAATGAAAACCTAAGTGAAGCATATAAAAACTCAGTTCTATTATTTTCGACTGGTAAATGATGGCAACATTCCCTGGAAAGGATGGGTAAGTGGTGTTTGTTACCTCCAGGTCCAAAATATCCCAACTACTTAAAGTAGAACCCTGAAGAGGAGAAACACACACTTGAGTTCTGTTGTCTCTAAAATTCTTTTTTGCCATTTTTAATAAAGAATAGTAACTTCACTTGTAGACCACTTGTTGAAGGGCTTTCATCCAAATGAGAAACTCTACCCCTCATATCTAGTGGGACAGGCACCAGATTCCCACAAGTGGCAACTCCCATGTCCTGTAGCACATGGCATCTGACCCAGGAGTGAAGAGTAAAATCCGGCACAGAGCCCCAACCACTGGAATTCAGGCTAGATGGCATTTCGCGGTGTGCCGTTGTGTGCCAATGCTTTCAGACTGGGGGCACTGGTCTGGTGACCACAGCCCCTGTGAGAAGTCACACCCACTTCAAAAACCTCATGAATAGCTTTTCGGAAACAGTGGAAGTTGTAGTCTATTAAACCTGCAAAAGAAAAAAAGAAGATCAATCCTCCTGATTGTAAACTATACAATTATCTACTAGGAAACATTTGGTGACAGGAAAAAAAAATTGATATATATTTAAAAACATACATCCTAACTGAGGAATTCTCTACACTGAAAACAAAGCACCTGCCCAAACTGTTAACACTGATTACCACTGGGGCCGAGGAGTGCACAGGTTAAACAAAGAAATTAGAAAGTAAATTTGCTAAAAAACTTCACAATAAAATCTAAAATGAAAGTAAAATAATTTTGGAATTATCAAGCTTTTCCTTTGACATATCTGTGGGACAGTCGATGAAGAACTGAAGAAAACAGCTAGAGTAATAGTTTGGCAAACTGTTCAGTAGAGCCCTGGGATTTGGGAGTCACCAGAGAGGTCAAGCAGGTAGAGCCTTGGGCAGCCTGTACCCCCTCCCCAGGCAAAGCAGCTCCATCTTCACCTGCTTCATGAACTGGCTTCCAAATAAGATTCTGATCAACCCAAGAGTTCTATTTTATGACTGAAATGGCTAGCTGCCCACTAAATATCCATTTCCTCCCTTTTCCTCAGAAAAGAACCCCAATTATGGATGAGCATTACATTCCCCAGCCTTCCTTGTAGTTACACCTGGCCACTGAGGTGAGTGCAAGTGTATGGGACTTCTGCATAGTCTCCTCAGAAAGAAAGAGGGTGTTATTTCCCCCTCTCCCCTGTTCCTCCTTAATGACTGGAATATGGATAAATGTCTGGAGCTCCTGGAGCTATTCCGGACCAAGAGTTGACCCTGACACTAGAAGCCAGTGCTAAAGATGTCAGAGCAGAAAGAAAAGCACTTATGCCCTCGAGGATACTGAGACAGAAAGACAATGCACAAGAAACAAATCGAGGCCCTGGCTGGTTGGCTCAACAATAGAGCATCAACCCAGTGTATGGAAGTCACAGGTTCAATTCCCAGTCAGAATACACTGGAGAAGTGCCCATCTGCTTCTTTACCCTGCCCCTTCTCTATCTCTCTCCCCCACCCCTCCCACAGCCATGGCTAATTCAAGCAAGTTGGTCCCAGGCACTAAGGATGGCTCCATGGCCTCGCTTCAGGCACTAAAATAGATTACTTGCTGAGCAACAGAGCATCAGCCCCAGACAGGCAGAGCACCCACCACAGAGGGCTTGCTGGGTCAGGGCACACGTGAAAGTCGGTCTCTCTGCCTTCCCACCTCTCACTTAATAATAATAATTAATAAGTAAATTAAAAAAAAAAGCAAACCAAAGCAATCTGGACTACAAAAAAGTCCAAAGGAAGCAAAACAAAGCACAGGGCAAAGCAGCCAATGAAACTTCAGAGATGAAGCAGAACTTTGGGGAAATGGGCAAGATTTCATCAAGCAAAAAAGAGATGTAACACGATATGAAACAACAGGGAGCTGGCAATGAGAATACAACATGGGTGGAAGACGGGAAAGAAACTAGTCAGACTGGAGAGAGGAGCAGAGAATTCTTGGTAGGAAGTACAGGGTCTCAAGTCTAAATAAGTAGGAAGTACAGGGTCTCAAGTCTAAATAAGTAGGAAGTACAGGGTCTCAAGTCTAGAGCCAATTGAAGAAGTTCCCAATATTTGATAGTATGAAATCATTCGTTTACATGTATTAATAGTAACACTGTTAAGTTTGAAGAGAGTACTATCTCTTTGAGATATTGCTGAAATCTATACGAAATGATTTGATGTCAGGAATTTCATTCAGAATAATCTAGCAGGGAAAGAGGTATAGAGAAGAAGTAAGATTGATTATAATTTTGATAATGTTGAATTGGGGTGATATATTAAAAAGGGTTCATTACACTATTTTCTTTACTATTTTTTTTACATGTTTGACAGTTTTTACAACAAAGGAACAAAAAACTAATAATTTACTTGGGAAAAGGACATACAGAAAACAAGATTGACCCTATGCTGACAATTACTAAAGCAGGGAGATGAGTACATGAAGAGTCACTGTGCTGGTCTACTTTTGTGTATATCTGAAAATTTCCCTAACCAAAAGTTCTTTAAAAATTCTAAACATTAGAATGAAAAAAAATAAAGAACTCTTAAGTACAAAAAGATACAATACAAAAAAGCAAAGGAATAAGAAAAGGTGGCCTGACCAGGCAGTGGTGCAGTGGATAGAACATCAGACTGGGATGTGGAGGACCCAGGTTCGAGACCCTGAGGTCGCCAGCTTGAGCGCGGGCCCATCTGTCTTGAGCAAAAAGTTCACCAACTTGGACCCAAGGTCGCTGGCTCCAGCAAGGGGTTGCTCGGTCTGCTGAAGGCCCGCAGTCAAGGCACATGTGAGAAAGCAATCAATGAACAACTAAGGTGTCGCAACGAAAAACTGATGATTAATGCTTCTCATCTCTCTTTGATCCTGTCTGTCTGTCCCTATCTATCCCTCTCTCTGACTCTCTCCCTGTCCCTGTAAAAAAAAAAAAGAAAAAAGAAAAGGTAAATTACCAAAGAAACCTGATCAGGCATAAAAAATTGCCTGCCCTCACTACTAAAGGAAGTAAAGATTATAACCAAATGAGATACCATTTCACACCTACCAGGTTGACAGTAACTAAACGGTCTAATATCAAGCACTATTAAGGACATAAAGTGACAAGAGCTCCTACACAGTATAATGCCAGGTGAAAACGGTAAAGCCACTTTGGAGAGCAATGTCTAATAAAGAAAATGTTATGTCCTCTATAAATTCCACTTCTAAATACATACTCTAGAGAAATTCTCCACATGAGCAAAGACAAACTTGTTCATAAGCATTTGTTACAAAACTATCTTTAATCTTTTTTTTTTTTTTTTAGTTCATTCATTTTAGAGAGGAGACACAGAGTGAGAGAGAGAGAGAGAGAGAGAGAAAGGGGGGAGGAGCTGAAAGCATCAACTCCCATGTGTGCCTCGACCAGACCAGTGCAGGGTTTTGAACTGGCGACCTCAGTGTTCCCAGGTCGACGCTTTACCACTGCGCCACCACAGGTCAGGCCAAAACTATCTTTAATCTTAAAAATAACCTAGCCTGACCTGTGGTGGCGCAGTGGGTAAAGCGTCGACCTGGAATGCTGATGTCACCGGTTCAGGACCCCAGGTTTGCCTCATCATGGCACATATAAGCAGCAGCAACTATGAATTGATGCTTCCCACTCCTCCCTTGTGTCTCCCTCTCTCCCCTCTTTCTAAAATAAATAAAATCTTTAAAAATATAATAATCTAAATATTCAGCTACAAGAAAATAAATAGTGGCATATTCAACCAATAAAATATGGTGTGGCAGTGAACATTAATAAACTAGAACTGCATGTTACCAATATAAATACATCTTTTTTATTTTTTTGTATTTTTCTGAAGTGAGAAGCAGGGAAGCAGACAGACTCCACATGCAGCCAACCGGAATCCACCTAGCATGCCCACTAGGGGGCAATGCTCTGCCCATCTGGGCTGTTGCTCCAATGCGAACTGAGCCATTCTAGCGCCTGAGGCAGAGGCCATGAAGCCATCCTCAGCTCTCAGAACAACTTTGCTCCAATGGAGCCTTGGCTCCGGGAGGGGAAGAGAGAAACAGAGAGGAAGGAGAGCGGGAAGGGTGGAGAAGGAGATGGGAGCTTTCTCTGTGTGCCCTGGCCGGGAATCAAACCCGGGACTTCCACACACCAGGCCAACACTCTACCGCTGAGCCAACCAGTCAGGGTCTGGATACATCTTAAAAATAATCTTGAATGGCAGGCGGTGGTGCAGTGGATAGAGCGTCGGACTGGTGTGCAGAGGACCCAGGTTCGAGACCCCGAGGTCACCAGCTTGAGCGCAGGCTCATCTCACTTGAGCAAAAAAAAAAAAAAGCTCACCAGGTGGACCCAAGGTCGCTGGCTTGAGCAAGGGGGTTACTCCAGGGGTCCCCAAACTGTGGCCCGCTGAGGCCATTTATCTGGCCCTTGCCGCACTACCAGAAGGGGTACCTCTTTCATCGGTGGTCAGTGAGAGGAGCACAGGATGCATCCACACCCATAGTTCCCATTGAAATACTGGTCAGTTTGTTAATTTAAATTTACTTGTTCTTTATTTTAAATATTGTATTTGTTCTCGTTTTGTATTTACTTTAAAATAAGATATGTGCAATGTGCATAGGGATTTGTTCATAGTTATTTTTATAGTCCGGCCCTCCAACGGTCCGAGGGACAGTGAACTGGCCCCCTGTGTAAAAAGGTTGGGGACTCCTGGGTTACTCAGTCTGCTGAAGGCCCACGGTCAAGGCACATATGAGAAAGCAATCAATGAACAACTAAGGTGCCGCAACAAAAAACTGACGATTGATGCTTCTCATCTCTCTCTGTTCCTGTCAGTCTGTCCCTATCTATCCCTCTCTCTGACTCTCTCTCTCTGTCCCTGTAAAAAAAAAAAAAAAATCTTGAATGAAGAGATCAAGCAAGTTGCAGAAGAGACTACTTACACTTTTACATCATTCATACAAAGATATTCAATTTTCTATACTGTTATGGATAGATGTGAAGTAAAAGAATAAATCATGAGTGGGAAAAATAAAACACTACAAGTGCAAAAGAGGGGTTTTCAATTGAGAAACACACAAGACACAGAGGACATATATGTATTTATATGATTTAGTTCTTAAGCTCAAAGAAATACAAACATTTCTGTTTTGCCCAAAGGTTCTACATATCTGAAATAACTCATTAATATATAACAATAAAATAATATTAATCATTTACTATTAACACTAAAATCTTAGGCGAAGAGCAGGGACTTACTGCAGTGAATAGAGAGCTATTATAGATTCATAAGTAGTTAAATAACATGAAAAAAGCAATTTTCTGAACTCTGGTCTTCCTTTATAATAAAAGATGATACATGCCAAGCCTTTTATATATATAGCTCACAAAAATTAAAGGATATTTCAAAATGAATATGAATTGATAAAAAAAAGCATTTGATTTTTTTATTAAACAAGAACATCAGAAAAGCAAATAGTAAGTCAAAGAAAGTTGTTTGATTATGCAAAGGAGATGCAAAACAAACTTTTATTTCATTGGTGAAAATGCACTATACAAAAGGCTGAAAGTACTGGAGTATCTGCACATTCCTTGATCCCCTAATTTTTGTAAGCAGTGTACATACAGATATATATGTATGTATGTGTTGGGCAAAAATAGGTTTATAGTTGTTTATATGAAAATAATACAATTAGTAAATAATACAAGAATAAACTATTTCATGCTCACAACTAGAGACCTACTTTGCCCACCCCTGTATTATGCTGAATGCATAACTTCAAGCGGGAAATTGCTCTAGTACCACAAGCCTGGAGGGATGAGGACCTATATTGGAGTCTCTCACAGTGGAAAGAAAAATGAAACCCTAGAAACAGTTCCAAGAAACGTGAAAATTCAATGTAAGCAACACAGGAATGGGATGGAAAAGGAGAACACTGCCCTCTTAACTGCAAGAGCCTTTTCAGCAACACCAGCCACTACGGAATTACCCGACTACAAGACAGGCTAAGCTCAGACACCAAAAAGTGTCATGACTAATAACAGAAGTAGGGTGGCCAGGAAGGCCATGAAACAAAAGGGGAAATGTTCAACAATGTTTGACACCATGGGCAAGATAACAAACATTTAAGTGTAGATGCCTTACTAATAGCTTTAAGTATGAGACAGGAATATGGGGCCCAAGCCAGAGCTGCAGATGTGATTTTTCAGTGAACCACATAGAGATTACCTGAAGCCATGGCTTGGATGACCTGACTTGCTGAATTAGAAAAGGAGTAAGCAGAAAGACCTGACTCTGAAGAACACTCAGAACCAAGAAAAGTGGTCAGAAGAACCAGAAGTGGTCAGAGAAACAAATTCATAATAACCCATAGGGTTTGGCTTTAGGAAAGCAAAGAGAGAAGAAAGCTTCAAGGAAAGAGGACCGACAAGGTCACATGCTTCAGAAGGCTGAAGAAGGCGACAAGAGAGAGGAAAGGCCATTGCATGCAGCAAGGAGGGAACCTCTGAGAGAATCATCTCAGTAAATGGGTCCAAACAGTGGCTGGCCACTAGGTAATGAAAAGATACAAAATAACAGCTGGAATAAAAAAAACTTGATGTAAAATAGAAGATCAAAAGGAAGGAGTAAGTCTGACTAAGGAAAGGAAGAGAAAGAGAGGGCAGGTAGTTTGAGCTTTTAATCATCTAACACAGCAATTTCCAATCTTTTTCATCTCATAGTACACATAAACTAATTACTAAATTTCTGTGGTCAAAAAAATGTATTATATTTTTTGCTGATCTGACCAAAAAAAATTGGTATAATTTTGATTTGTTCACACCATACTGCTACTGCTCTGTTGGCTGTTGTCATTTTTTTATTTGACAATCTAAGGGAAAAGAGATTAGCGCCCCTAATTAGTCTGGTATTGCATGTTTTCAAAATCCTTGCAGCACACCGGTTGAAAAATTACTGGTCTAACATGGCAATACTGTATAATTTTCTTATTTTCAAGAACCTAGAAAATTATGACAAAAGAACTTAACATAAAAACAGCATTTCAAAATTCCATTACCTTTTCGTTCAAAACTTTCTTCCCTAAGAATGCAGACAAGTGCCAAAAATTTAGTCACCTCCTTTAAATAAAGGACAGTTGTATTATTCAGCTTGATAATTGCCATAGACTCTTTGTCATAAGCACTTCCACTGCCATCTTCCTTTAACCTGTTTTAAAACAAAGTACTATTCATTACAGGGTTCCCAACTAGGTATTTTTGTCACATTTCATTTGCACAATGACACGTCTTTGCACCCAGGTTCCCAAGTGTCTCTGGAGAGAGACTGCCATTGGCTTAGCTATCTGGCACAGGGGCCCTCGCTTGGGTGCTGCCTGACCCTTATGGAGCATGCGGTGTTCACACCTTCATCTTGTTTACCAAAAATGCACAGAATACAGCAGCCTCAAACTTCCCTCCTGCTAATCTTACTTACACAACAGCTGGAAATAAAGAAGGACCCAAAATATGAAAACTGCCATTAGTGAAAAAAGAGTAAGAAAATAACTAAACAGTCTATCAAAGATAATGGGAAATCCTGATGCCTGCATAGTAAGCTTTACAGGGTCTGAAAGCTTTCATTGATTAAACCAGAAGTCATTCTAGAATTGTTGTATGAAGTCCCCTTCAAAATGTAAATCAACAGTCCAGTAAGAAGCAAATTAAACTATAATAAAACACACCGAAGGGCATGCATTGATTGTGTTAAGAACAATGAGATAATGGATATATTTCTTTCATAATGTATTTTAGAATATATTTTATAATGTACCTTCTATGGCAAATAAACTTTTCAACTACTTGTGATATTTTTAATTATAAAAAATTGGTTTATAAAATTTTGATGTGGCCTGACCGGTGGTAGTACTGTGGATAGAGCGTTGGCCAAGGATGCTGAGGACCCAGGTTCGAAACCCAGGGTCACCGGCTTGAGTGCGGGCTCATATGGCTTGAGCACAGGCTCACCAGCTTGAGCACATGGTTGTCAGCTTGAATATGGGATCACTGACATGTTCAACCTTTTTCATCTCATAGCAACATAAACTAATCAGTAAAATTCTGTGGCCCATGCCTGACCAGGCAGTGGCGCAGTGAATAGAGCGTCAGACTGAGATGTGGAGGACCCAGGTTCAGGACCCCAAGGTCACCAGCTTGAGCGTAGGCCCATCTGGCTTGAGCAAAAGCTCGCCAGCTTGGACCCAAGGTCGCTGGCTCCAGCAAGAGGTTGCTCGGTCTGCTGAAGGCCCGCGGTCAAGGTACACATGAGAAAGCAATCAAAGAACTAAGGTGTCGAAATGAAAAACTGATAATTGATGCTTCTCATCTCTCTCCATTCCTGTCTGTCTGTCCCTATCTATCCCTCTCTCTGACTCGCTCTCTGTCCCTGTAAAAGAAAAAAAATTCTGTGGCCCAAAAAAATGTATTATATTTTTTGCTGATTCAGTCACACCAAACTGCTACTGTTGTCATTTTTTTATTTGAGAGTCTAAGGGAAAAGAGATCAGTGCCCCTAACTAAATAGTCTGGTATTGCATGGTACAGCAGACATGATCCCATGGCTGCTGGCTTGAACCCCAAGGTCACTAACTTGAGCAAGGGATCCCTGGCTCTGCTAGAGTCTGCCCCACCCCTATCAAGGCATGTATGAAAAGCAATCAATAAACAACTAAAGTGCCACACCTACCAATTGATGCTTCTCAACTCTCTCCCTTCCTGAATCTCTATCTCTCCCTCTCTCAAAAAATAAATTTTGATTTGATTTAAAGCAAAACAAATGCTTTATTTATCCACTTTTAAAATTAGGAATGAAAATATGAAACTTTACTGAATAATATAAACAAATATCTCATTTTCATTATGGAAAGAATCAAAACAAAAGAGAGCAAATAGCCTGACCAAGCAGTGACGCAGTGGATAGAGCATCGGACTGGGATGCGGAAGACCCAGGTTTGAGACCCCGAGCTCGCCAGCTTGAGCACAGGCTCATCTAGCTTGAGCAAAAAGCTCGCCAGCTTGGACCCAAGGTCGCTGGCTCCAGCAAGGGGTTCCTTGGTCTGCTGAAGGCCCGCAGTCAGGGCACATGTAGGAAAGCAATCAATGAACAACTATGGTGTCGCAACGGCAACGAAAAACTAATGATTGATGCTTCTCACCTCTCTGTTCCTGTCTGTCTGTCCCTGTCTATCCCTCTCTCTCTGTCCCTGGGGAAAAAAAAAAAGAGAAAGCAAGTAATCACAAAAGTGAAAAATAAAAATGGAAGACAAGAATAGACAAGTACAGAATAGGTGAGACAGATGCAATCTCCAAGTCATAGGCAGCTGAAAAGAGACACTCAAAAATTAGGCATAGCCTGACCTGTGGTGGCGCAGTGGATAAAGCGACGACCTGGGAACACTGAGGTCGCCAGTTCAAAACCCTGCACTGGTCTGGTCAAGGCACATATGGGAGTTGATGCTTCCAGCTCCTCCCCCCTTTCTCTCTTTCTCTCTCTGTGTGTCTCTCTCACTCTGTGTCTCCTCTCTAAAATGAATAAAATAAAAATAAAAGACAAAAATAAAAAATAAAAAAAATAAAAAGAAAAAAAAATTAGGCAGAAAGACCAAAGTGAAGGATAGGAACAGAGAAATGAATGAGGAGTTTAGAGGGTAGGTGAAGCAGAGAACAAGAGATAAAAGACACAGGTATCAGAAAGCAAAGGCAATCTCAGAGCATCAGAAAGTGCCTTAGAAGTACTGATGTTAACAAATAGAGCAGTGATTTTTAATCTTTTTCATCTCATTGCATACATAAACTAATTACTAAAATTTGGCAGGACACACAAAAATATTTTGCCAATCTGACAAAAAAAATAGGTATAATTTTGATTCATTCACACCAAGCAACTATTGTGTGGCTGTCTTTTTTTTTCTTCTTTTCTGGCCAGAGAGAGAGAAACAGAGGCAGAGAGAGGGACAAACAGGAACAGACAGGAAGGGAAAGAGATGAGAAGCATCAATTCTTCATTGCGGCACCTTAGTGGTTCATTGATTGCTTTCTCATATGCGCCTTGATAGGGGTGGGGTGGCAGTTTCAGCTGAACCAGTGATCTTGTGCTCAAGCCAGTGACCTTGGGCTTTAAGCCAGCGACCTTTGGGCTCAAGTCAGTGACCATGGGGTCATGTCCATGATCCCACGATCAAGTGGGTGACCCCACATTCAAGCTAATGAACCAATGCTCAAGCTGGATGAGCCCACACTCAAGCCACTGACCTTGAGGGTTTCGAACCTGGGTCCTCTGCATCCCAGGCTGACACTCCATCCACTGTGCCACCGCCTGGGCAAGGATGTTGTCATGTATTTTATTTGACAATCTAAGAGAAAAGAGGTCAGTGCCCCTGACTAAAGTGTCAGGTACTGCATGTTTTTAAAAATTCTCACAGCACACCGAGTGAAATCACTGTGCCTGACTGACCACAGTGGTGGCATAGTGGATAGAGCATAGACCTGGGACGCTGAGGACCCAGGTTTGAAACCCTAAGGTCATCAGCTTGAGCACAGGTTCATCCAGCTTGAGCACAGGCTCACCAGCTTGAGTATGGGATCCTCAACATGATCCCAAGGTCGCTGGCTTGAAGCCCAAGGTTGCTGGCTTGAGCCCAAGTCACCAGCTTTAGCAAGGGGTCACACCTAAACTTGAGGACCCCCCCCAACAAGGCACATATGCAAAGCAATCAATAAACAACTAAAAGTGTTGCAATTTCCTGTGGTGGCACAATGAATAAAGCATCAACCTGGAATGCTAAGGTCACTAGTTCGAAACCCTGGCTTGCCCAGTCAAGGCACAGAAGATAACCAATGAGCAACTAAGGTGAAACAACTATGAGTTGAGGCTTCTTGCTGATCCCACTCCTCCACTCCTCTCTGTAACATCAATAAAATCTTTAAAAAAAAAAGTGCCGTAACTACGAGTTGATGTGTATCTCCCCCTTCCTGTCTGTTTTTCTTTCTCTCTCTCTCTTAAACATAAAAATATTAGGGGAATCAAGACTATCAGAGGAACAGAGGTTACTGGCTTTTGAAATACCAGTAATTCTCCAAAGTTTTCACTCATCCTCTGAGATAACATACAAAAGCACATCTTTGTTGGCTTTTATAAATTTCTGTAGAGTTTGGTGACTGTATATCAAGGAAGAATTTATATTTTTGAGATCTACTTTGGAAAATAAGATATACGGGTTGAATTTTTATGTTTAAGACCTTTTGACATCCAAAATTTCAATTTCCTTAAATATCCCTCATTCCACAAGGCCTGAGGTTAAATTAGGGACCAGTACTCACTCGGTTACTCAGAATATTTTAAGAAAATTAATCTAATTTTTTGATCTACCTAAGTCCCTAAGTGAGAAGACATAGTGCAACCCCCTACGTAATGGCAAGAGAAAGTCTGTCTCAAGGTCACACTTTTTCTACTGTTCTTATGCACCCCTGTAGGAGTAAAACCCAGCAGACCCCCGACAGAACAAACATGCTCCGAGTCCACCAGACTCCACATGCTCCAAACAAGTTCACCAGACCATACTTGCTAGAGGCCTCAGAAATTAAACCCCTCAACAAATCAAACTGGTAGTTTTCCACCTGAGATATTGCATAAATATGTACATAACTTACCCATATATACAAGACACATCAATTACAACATCAATCATGTCACAGCAAAGTTCATAAGATTGCATGTCCACAGGAGAACTGTCTGTTGCAATGTAGATTTTGCTGACCACATCGAAGAGAAAAGCTTTTTCAATACCTGAATTCTTGGAAAAACAAAATGGATAAAGTGTTCAGTTTTTTAAAAAAATCAGTATTTGCAACTTAATTAAAGATCTTGAGTTACTGATGAATAGCCAAGGACATTTTTAATGATATAACCCAATACTAAAATAACCAAATAGTACTGGGTTGAGAGGCACTTGTTATCCAAAGAATGAAAGTGAAATTATTTCTCTGCTATGACTAGCATAATTACATTAGTCAAATCTTTTTCTTCCACCTCTTCATTTAAAAGGAACTATTTTCTAAGACACCATCAAAAAAATTAACAAAAAATGTCCTCCAAAAATAAAGCCAAGCTACAGTTCCAATACCCTTTCTTGTTACAATAATCAGTCTCTGATTTGAATGACCTTGCCACCAGACAAGCTTTACGTGACCATTAACAACATAAAAGAATTATGTTTTATATATAACCCAAAAGCCCAACAGAACTACAGATCACTGTACATTGAGTCCTGTGAAGTAAGGTGTAGAAAACATAGCAACTGAATACTAAATTTACTGGGGGGATATCCTTTTCTATTAGCTGAATCCTCAAAATACATGAATGTAAAATATGATACTAAGATTAGGTAGCAAGAAAATGAAAAGATCAATTTTCCAATGTGACTTCCATTAAGGCAGACAAGAAACTAAGCCAAATCCCCAAAACCCAGTCTTTTCTAGTCACTACTCTTCTTTCAGGAAACAGACAGCAAGAAGATATTTTTAAATTAAGAAAGCATGAGGAAAAAAAAAGAAAGCATGAGGAAATGTTTCATCAATTCCTTTTAAGTACTCAAGAAAGAATTCAGAAAATAATTCAAGCCATTTTTAATGTCATTTATTTTTTAAGTACATCAGTCTTTAAACTTAAGTCAGACAAATTCAAGTCATTTTTTGGAGAATTTGATAATGCAAATATATTCAATGAAAATGAAATAAAACTGTAATGAATTAAATAGCTCACTTACTGATATAAAAATATTTAATAGGTTTTCCAAGGTTGGCAGTTGTGGAATGAGTTTCTGTACCACCTTACTAAAGGCTTCAAATATTGAATGGTCATAGATACTAGTCAAATAAAAGCTGAAAAACATAAAAGTTTGATTAATTTGAAAAATCTCAAGTTTGGTGAGAATTATAATACACACAATTTTGAGTTTTTTAACATTTGATTTCACTAAATTCAAATAAAGCCTTTATATCTTGTTATTCCCACAGTTCAAGATGACAAATGCAGTGTCCCCACCTGGCTTGTCGCTCTACATCCCTTTCACTGAATTCACACAGAAGGCAAATGAGGTAGTACCCAGTAAAGTATTTTCACATGCAAAAACTTGAAATATTCACCTAAATACTTCCAATTTGATCCAAAAAGCGTGTTTTCTTAAGCCCATAACTGATAAAAATCAAGAAAGTTTAGAGGAGACAGGTGACATTTAGTAGATATTTAATTCAGGTCTCTACTAAAATGTCACCTCCTCAGAAAGGTCATTCCTGATCCCCTTGCCACCTCAAATAGTACCTCTGTACCCATTGCTTTCTACCCCTTTTCCCCATTTTTCTTCATAGAACTGACAAGAACTTAAAATTACACTATACACTTAATTTATAAGTGCTTTTGAGCTGTCTCATTCATCAGAATATAAGCTCCACAAGGGAGAGACTTTGTCTTGCTTGTAGCTGACTCATAAATACTTGAATAAATATGTAAACACAACTGGTACTTAAAATATATGCAAATAACATGTTAAGAAGGATGGGAGCCCTGGCCAGATGGCTCAGTGGATAAAGCATCGACCCAGCACACCAGAGGTTGCAGGTTCAACCCCTGGTCAAGGCACATATGAGAAGCAATCAATGAGTACACCACAAAATGAAACAACTAAGTGGAACTAATTTGCCTTAGTTCCACCACAGGAGCCTCTTCCTCCCTCTTTTTCCCTCTCAAATCAATGGAAAAATTTTAAAAAATAGAATGGGAGCTGGGGCCCTATAGAGAATGGAACTAGAATCTTGTGGCCTAAAATGATGTACAGATGTACAGTAGAGAAGTAACATTTATTCATTTAACAAAACACATACTTGAGAATGAGACTGAGATCATTTGAATGAGGGAGGGGGAGGCTCCTTTAAAAATTTAAACAGTGTGCCTGACCAGGCAGTGGTACAGTGGATAGAGCATCAGCCTGGGATGCTGAGAACCCAGGTTCAAATCCCTGAGGTTGCCAGCTTGAGCACAGGCTCATCTGGCTTGAGTGCAGGTTCACCAGCTTGAGCACAGGGCCACCGGCTTGAGTTTAGGATCACAGACATGACCCCATCGTTGCTGGCTTGAGCCCATAGGTCACTGGCTTGAAGCCCAAGGTCGCTGGCTTGAGCAAGGGATGGTGACTGGCTCAGCTGGAGTTTCCTGGTCAAGCCACAAATGAGAAAGCAATCAATGAACTAAGATGCTGCAACTATGAGTTGATGCTTCTCTCTCTCTTTCCGTCTGGCCCCCCTTCTCTCTCTCCCTCTAAAAAAAAATTTAAACTGTGGACAATTCTGCCTGCTTTTTCACTTATGGAATATACTTTTCATTATATAGTTGTATCAATGACAAAGTCAGAACTGTGTAATACACTTACAGGTAATTTAGAGATTACTTTCAATGAGCTGACCTAAGAACTTAAACCTATGCAAGATGGGGTTCTACTCTAGATGTGAGAGCAACCAAACAGGTGAAGCCAAGATGACCCACCCAAAGGCACCAGGAACAAAATATTTTAGTGTTTCCTTTAGGCAAAAAAGATTAGCAATGTAAGAAGGTAACTGCAGGGACAGTGAGGCTTGGAGGTGGATAGGGACAGGAAGAACAGGGTATTTTAGTATGCTGAGCTTCTGGAAACCAGAAATCAAATAAAGCCTCATCTGTAGTCCTGCTAGTAATTATTAAAAACTTGAGGCAAAATTCTGAGGTTAACAAGGTCTAGAGCCTTATATAAAACTGGTGAGGCCTTGGCCTGGTAGCTCAGTTGTTTAGCATCATCCTGATACTCCAAGGTTGCAGGTTCGATCTCTGGTTCAGGACACACACAAGAAACAACCAATCAATGTATAAATAAGTAGACCAACAAATCATGTTTCTCTCTCCCCCCCTACCTCTCTCTCTTATAAATAAATAAATAAATAAATAAAAACGGGGAGATGCATAGTGTGCAGAAACCATAAAAAGGAACAAAAACGTGGTGTAGCGGATTAGAGAATTCCCAGGGGCACTGTGCAATACAGGACAATCATGGCTTAAAATCCATTCTTAATAGAGGATTTCCCAAAAATATGATTGAAGAATTTCATGGGGAAGCATTTTTACTTTCTCCTAGAAATACTGCTGATTTTAATGCATAAACTATACTTTAAAATGTTAACCTAGATAAACTAGAGATGAGACTTTTCTGTATGATTTCCTAGAACTGAAAGGCCCTGAAGCCTGAGACCCTAGGGAATATTTCAGGCAAGGATTGAGTTGGACTGAGCCTATAGAGAAGTCACTATAACAGAATAGGGATAAGGAAATAGCTACATTGTCTCTCCCTTGCTTCCCCTTTAAACTGTTTATATCAAGAGAACCTTTTCTCCAGTACTTTTTATTACTCAGTTCTACCTAAATTGAACTCAAAAAATAAAAAGATAATAATTTTTTGATTTTCAAGGGGAGTTTTTTTTTTTTTTTTTGGTTGTATTTTGGTTTTTTAGCCAGACAGAAATGAAGAGAGATGAGAAGAATCAACTCGTACTTGCGACACTTTAGTTGTTCACTGATTGCTTCTCATATGTGCCTTGACTGGGGGCTCCAGCCGAGCCAGTGACCCCTTGTTCAAGCCTTGGGATCAAGCAAGAAACCTTGGACTTCAAGCCAGCAACCTCTGAGCTTAAGCCAGCGATCAAATGATCATATCGATGATCCCACACTCAAGCCAGTGACCTCATGGTTTCAAACCTGGGACCTCAGTATCCCAGGTCAATGCTCTATCTACTGCACCACAATGGGTCAGGCTCTTAATGGTATTTAATTATGAATCAGCAGTTCTTCAAACTCAGCAGCCCTAAGCAGACTTCAAAGATAAACCCATCTAACCTTAACTTTATGAAAGCGTAAAGTGTTTTAAAAAAATTAAATAGACACATGAGAGTTCAGACTTGAATATATACCCTCTTTTAAAAG
Organism: Rhynchonycteris naso; assembly: GCA_037038555.1. NCBI lineage: Eukaryota > Metazoa > Chordata > Mammalia > Chiroptera > Emballonuridae > Rhynchonycteris > Rhynchonycteris naso. The sequence continues at coordinate 208,174,132 of CM072997.1, read as the reverse complement.
GTTCTTCCTACTGAGAAAAATACCATAAGGACTCAAGATACAGAGATCTACAGCAAATGTAACAGTGTCCTTGAATTAAGAAGGAAAAAATAAAAGATGAAACCAGCAGAGGAGGAGTCCCAAAACAGTTTCATGCCACAAGGAAAGGCCTGACTCCAGTCTCTTGGGATGAATTTGTAAAAGCGAGAGTGGAAACTTCACAACTTCAACCTCCAGGAAAATGCAAAGAAGGAAAACTAGTTCTCAATAACATCAGGTTTCCCCAAAATGCTTGAATTCAACAAAGAAGAGATCAAAAACATTATAGATTTGGAAAAAGTATACCAGTAACAAGAAGCTATGTGTTTGTAATGACAGAGATGGGAATACAGTTTTTGGGGTTCCCATATCAAACACACGTTGTTACCTAAGGTGGAGTTTTTCTAGCCCAGCATCTGCAAGGTCATCATTGGCCCTTTGATGAATGTCCCTCTGTGTTTCTATTTTGTGATCATCAGACAGACCATCAACTTTGTGAATAAAAACCTCAAAATTCATGTCTGGGTTAACTTTGTAGGCTTTAGAAACAGTAATGTGAAGTCTTGTTAAAGCCTCCATGTAGTCATCCTGTAAGTCAGAACAAAATAGTTTTTAAAAAGAAATCTTACAAAGTCAAGTAATGATTTAAGAAAGCCTCAAAACACCTTTTTCCCAACCACAAAAAATATATTATCCTAATTATTCATAAATATTCAAACATTCAAGTACATTAACTTATACCACTAAATAGATCTTTAATCTCTCCAGATTAAAAATTCAATTACCAAGTTAATGCCTGTAATTTTTGATACTGATAATATAAGAAAAGGAGAAAGAAAATGGACATTTCTTCCCAACAGACGTTTTTTAAAGTAATCCCAGCTCTGCCATTTATTAGATGTGCGACTTTAAGCAGGTTGCTTAAACTCTATCTCAGTTTCTCATCCATAAAACTGGAATTACAGTACCCACCTCACACTGTAAAAATTAATTAGATCAGATACATGAAAGCGCCATTACAGAGCCTGTCACTCAGATAGCACTCCTAACTAATGTTTAAGCTTTAAAAAAGTAAGCTTTAGAGACATGTCTATTTATCTGAGGGTCTGCGCCCTGCCAGGCCCTCAATGAATGCTTGTGGGGCTAAACACAATTTGGACAATTAAATATTCACCTTAAAATTTACCAACACAGTTCTCATATTCCTCCTTATAATATGGGCACTGATGAGATCTTTTCAGTGAGTGAAATCATTATTGTAATAATAAAGTATAGCAATATCTACTAGTAACAATAAAAGTGCAAAGCTGCTCATTAACTAGAACTCAAGGATATAAACCATATCTCCTAGTCATCTGGTATTCTGTACTTGCACAACGGCATGCCTGCTCCCAAAGCACCTCCGCAGTTGCATCTCTTGTACTGCTAGAGAATCTACTGGCAAAGATAAGCTACAAGAAGCACATGACAAAGAAGATAAACAACTCGACTTTGTTTCTACATCCTTTGCTACCAAAGAGAAATAAACAAACAATTACTCCTAACTACCTGCGCATCAATGACATATATCAATGCTCCCGTTCCCCTGAAGATCATCTCGTAGTCAAAAGTGGGATCAAAAAAGTCCATTTGCCCAGGAAAATCCCATATTTGGAAATTCACAAAGGAGCTATTGGAAATGTCATCTTTATAAATCTTGTTGGTACTTTCCAAAAAGAGGGTCTCGTTGGGTGACATTTTATGAAACACCACCTGTTAAAAAAAAAAAAAAGACAATTTTATGACTATTAAACTGTGTATCAAAAGTTTAAAAGTCTACCTTGAATTAACGTAGTTTTAATAACCTAGTCCCGTAAATGATGTGCATCTATTGGTAATCACCTTCCTTTTACTTCTGACAAAAAAAACACCAAATTACTCTCCATTCAGCCTGTTTTGAAGCTGAAACTTCTCTGGTTTTCTCTGTACCATACTCAATACTAGTAGTAGCACTATCTCTCATCTCAATTGATTTTTTCCTACTGAATTGTATTAATTCTGCAAAAATCTGCTTTAAGATTATGAAAGCTTATGGCTAAAGTTAGAGAAGTTTTGTTCACTGAAAACTTATCAGAATGCCTACATTAAGCTCCAAGGAATAGGCAGAAATGAAATCTTGCCCTCAATGAGCTTTAAGAACTGAAACAAAGACAGTAGAGGAGGGCTGGGAATTGACAGGGAAAACCCATGAGAAGTAAACGATAAAGGCAACTGTTAAGAATCACAACCACCACAATCCATACAATCGTAACACAAAACTAATTTGTCTTTCACTCTTACTTTCTAGAAGAGAAAAATGGACAGTCACTATCAAGGCTTAGTCAGTAATGGTAATAATTGAGATCAGATTGCTAAAATTCTACCATAAATGTACCCAAATGTTGCTACAGAGTTGAAAAGCAAGCAAGCAATCCAGTAAATTGGAAAGATGACTTCAAAAACATTATGTCTACAAAATATCACAGAGGTTTATTTTGGATAGACCTTTGCAACCAAGTGGAAAGGGCAAAGGAGCAGGTTTCTGGAGTTTGATGACCAGGTCGGCCTTGCCTCTATTTTTCCCCGTAGGAAAAAGTTCAGAGCCCTCCACTGGGTGCTGACAGGTCCTGAAAGCAAATGGACTGGCACAGGTCTGCAAGTATTCTTAAGGCCTCAGAAGGTTTCGGTAACCACATACAGTCAGCGATAGAATCACCAACAATTATCCTCGCCAAGCCAAAGACACTAAAATAAGAGGAATAAATAGCCTCCAATAGCCAATAATGTTACAGCAAAGTTTCTTTCATGTTAGTAATAAGAGCAAACATTAAAATGGACAGTGGCTTTGTCATAACTCTTTCTGACGTTGTTCCCTGGGGCTCACCTGGGAAGCCCTGCAAACTCAGGTCACCTGAAATGAGTGGAACACAAAAACGGGGCAGGAGAGGGAGTCCGTGAAGCTCTCCAAGTTAGAACTGGGGAGTAGGTCAGTTTCGAGAAAGGCACAGGGGCTGGGTTCCAGGAGGAGGTCCCGGGCGGTGCCACGGGCACCTGCCTCCCGCCAGCCAGTTTCGCCTTTGGGACCCACTCGGCCTCAGCTGACTAGGGCGTGGACTCAGAGATCGGGGTCCTCGCGCGGGGCGCGCCGCAGGCTCTGCTCCCCAGAGGAGAAGAGAAAGTGCGGTGGGACAGCCGGCCGGCCAGCCCTGGCCGCCGCCCTCCTCTGGGGGCTTCCCCCGCCCGGCGGCCACCCGAGTCCCCGGGGAGGGGCGGAGGGACGCAGCGCTACCCCACTCACCTTCTGAATGGAGGACTTGCCGCTGCGCCGAAGGCCCATGAGCAGAATCCTCGGCTTGGAACTGTCAGCACCCCCCGGGCCACAGCCTCCGCCGGCCCCCGCCCCAACCCCGCCGCCCGCGGCTGCCGCCTCCTCTTCCTCCTCCTCCACGCCGTAGCCAAAGTCCTTTGGAAACGAATCCGCCGGGCCGTAACTGCCGGCGAGGGGCGCCTCCTCCGCCCCGTACTGCAGGGACATGGTGCTAGAGCCGCGCCACCAGCGCCCTGACAGGCCAGGCCCGGCCAGGCCAAGCCAGGCCGCCGCCTCCCCACTTCACCGCCGCCGCCACCGCCCCCGGCAGCCGCCACCGCCGTGCGGCCCGCCCCCCAAAGCCCGGCTCTCACTGGCTCCGCTCCGAGGCCCAGCCGCTCATTGGCTGCTCAAGCTGACATTCGGGAGCAGCAGGGTAGGTGGTGCCCGTCACGTGCCCGGAATCACCTGACTCGGAAACGACGAGGGGGGAGGAGGAGTCACGAGGAGGGTGGCCCCGCGGAGCCGAACCCTCTGCTCTCAGCCCCAGCCCGCACCTCGGTCTTGCCCAGCCACGCACATTGTTTCTCACCGCTCTCCTGACTTCCTTAGAGCTCCGGTGGCATTCGCAAGGGAGCTGTTCTCTGGGCACTTGGAAGAATTGATTTGACTTCCCAGTACAATTGTACTCTCCCAAACCAACATCTATTGATGTCTGCGAAGTCCTGGGACACAAAACTAGAACCGACCCGGACCCTGCCTGCCCTCCAGTTGGTTCGAAGATTAATAGCGTAAGTAGCCTCGGTATACGAGATTCGAGTGGGAAGGTTATAAGTACAGATAATAATGATTGGGAGTTGAGACGGTGAGAAAGTCTGCAAGGAGCTGTTGTCAGAGCTGGATGGATGGATGGATGGATGGATGGATGGATATGGTTGGGAAATGGTACGGAGGAGGAGCCAGCCAGAGTTGAGAGCAAAACCTCAAGCAAGGCAGTCATGTGTGATCCAGTTCGTTCTAGCAGGCAGAACATCTTTTTTTTCAATCAGTGACAGTGGATACTGCTGCCATTTCAAACGCAACATGACTCAGTTCCCCTTCTTCCCCACCTAGTCAAAGTCTACTCCAGTCATTCCATCCCCCCATAGAACACTGAATCCGCTAGAGACCAAAGGAATAATGAAATCAAAACAAATGCCTGTCACCAAATGTTTGAGAAAGCTAGAGGAATTTTCACCCTTGACAGCTTTTTGGAATTGGAAATTTGACGAGAGGCTCTTCCTCTTAAAGTGGTGGTGGTACTGGTCTTCCAAAGAAACTTAACTTTTTGATTATGAAGGGAAAGCATGTTCATATAGGTCTGGGACTTGGTTATGTCTGAATCCAGAAGTTAAGGATAGGACCCATCCTTAGAGAGCTAGTCTAACCTCTCACCTAAAGAGGATCCATTCTGATAGACATACAGTGTACACTTCAACAGTTCCCAGAGAAGAGAGCTCACTGTATCAAAAAGGGAACCAATTCCACTGTGGTAAAACTTTAAAAGTCTCCTATTCAGACCAAAAAAAGTTAACACTTCCTGGAACTTATAATGGGACAAGAAGAGTAATCTCTCTCATGACAGCCCTAAGTTGTGGTCTTTGTTATCCACTAAATCTTTTATGTTCCACATTAAACATAATCAGTTCCTCCAACCATTCCTTCCACAGTGATGTCCAATAAAACATTCTATGATGATAGAAATGATGTACATCTGCACTGTGGATTGAGTACTTGAAATGTTGCTAGTGCAACTAGGGAACTGAATTCTGAATTTTATTATAATTTTAAATGCCAGATGTGGCTGTGGATACTATACTAGCACAGCCTTGTATTTTCAAATTGCCTTCTCTCTTTTAGTCACTCTTTTTATGTGGCATATAATATATGCATCTGAGCTTGTCCCCATCCATCAAATGTCTGGCACTTACAATGCAATACTGACCAATACAACCTCCAGGATAACTGTTTAGCACTTGGACAGTATTTCTGTTAATGCTTTCCAGAATGGTTTTAAAATATTCATAAAGTACAAGATGTCCCCACTGATAATCACTGGAACTAGTGCTTTGTCAGCAATCTTAGTGCCTACACTTGTAATTTTTAACATAAAATATAAGACTTGATATTTCAGCTTTCTGGTATAGGCCTAGAAGTTTGGGTATTCCCAAAGTTGTTAAACATTTTCAAGCTTGTTTCAATATAGTCTACCAACCAGCCCTTCTAACTTGTGGCACCTACAGATTTGGCATTACTACCATCTCATCTGACCCATATGTAATCCTTTATAATTTGCCAGGTACTTTTCATCCATTATACTTAATTTGACCCTTACAGCAGCCTTGTGAGGTAAGCAAGATATGAAATCTACATATTTTATAGGTAAGTTAACTGAAGCATAAGAGGAATTGAATGGATGGGATGCTTTTTCTATTCCATTGAACCTCTTCTTGTATACTGTCTTCATCCAAATCCTTGATAGAAATGTTGAAGAGGACTTCCAGAGGCAAGCTGACCCTGAATTCTTTTTTATTTCTTTTTTGTTGTTTTTTTTTTTTTTTTGTGACAGAGAGAGAGAGAGGGACAGATAGGGGACAGACAGACAGACAGGGAGAGAGGTGAGAAACATCAATTCTTTGTTGCGGCACCTTAGTTGTTCCATTGATTGCTTTCTCATATGTGCCTTGACCTGGGGGCTGTAGCAGAGCAAGTGACCCCTTGCTCGAGCCAGTGACCTTGGGCTCAATCTGGTGAGCCTTGCTCAAACCAGATGAGCCCACACGTAAGCTGGCGAGCTCGGGGTTTCAAACCTGGGTCCTCTGCATCCCAGTCCAACACTCTATCCACTGCGCCACTGCCTGGTCAGGCTGACCCTGAATTCTTAAATAGCACTGACTGGTACAGCCATTTAGCAGGTCAGTTCCAACAAAAAGTGTAATTTCCCAACCCACCATTTTGTCCAAAAGGATGATATAAAAGACAGCCACCTGAGTCACATAAATATTAATATAAATTCCAAGGGAAAAAAAGCAAATGAATGCTCGCTTTAGCAGCACATATACTGAAAAGCAAATGAGGGTCAGATGCCACAAAATATTTATCTTTATCCACAAAGGGACTGTCATACCAACTGCTTAAAGAACCCAAGTCTCCCTCTCTTCCAAAACCCCGATTGGGCCATGTTTTATGATGATCATTCTTAGCACATCCGAGCCCACACTGTAATTGCTTATATACATGTCTTACAACTAATTTGAAGTCATTTATCTTTATAACACCCAGCACTCAGCTCACTACTGTCCATGTAGGAGGCACTCAGATTGGTAAAAAATAAACCAATTCAAGTGAATGTTCTTCCAACAGTATCTGGCCCCTCTCCAAAAACAAACTTGTGACGAGAAGAAGCAGAGACCATTGCCACATTCCTGCCAATGTGACTGATTCAAATGCCCTTATAATTGGCTTAGTCAGTTTCTAGCAGGTGCTGAGACTTTTGCTAGTTAAACCAGCTTTCAGTGGATTTGTTTTCTGTATGTTTTGACCAAAAAATAAAGACAGGTTTTCTAACAATCAGGATAGGATACATGAAACAGGACTATTTCTTAATAATGTCAGTCAATCAGTAAGGAAAATAAATGACTGAGAAAACATAACATCTATCTGTAGGTCTTCCAAAAGAAAGGAAAAAGGACTAACAAACAAGAATATAGTGCTTTACCATTTACAAATCTTTCATATACATTCCATCTGACCCTCACAACAACCCTGTGAGGTAGGCAGCACAGATATTATTCTTCTCACTTAAGAGGTAAGTGACTATCAGAGCAATTAACTGGTGTGCCCAAAGTTCCACAATGACTAAGTAATTTGTATTAACATCAGTCTTTGGCCTAAAAATTCAGTACCCAACCTCCCCTCATACTTGCCCTACCTACTTCACAGGGGTAATGAAGATAAAATGAATTCAAGGCTAGAAAAGTATTTGAGAGAAAAAAGCACTCTACCCGCAAACTTTAACTTTCCATAATATATGGCTCATTCCCCTTTCTCATCCCAGCTTGTGCAAGAATCCAGAATTTTATACCGCCTCTGTTCTATGCTCAACTGAGCAACTGCATAAGGCAGGGGAACAGTGAGATCCTGTTTAAAGTTATATAAACTACAATCAGGGTAACTGCTATTATATGTAGTGAATTGAAAATCAACATAAGCTAATGTGCAAGTAGGACCCACTGAAGCACAGAGCAAGCAAGACAACGTTATCAAATAGGGCATGATTGCATAGAAGGAAAATGTGGTGTCAGAGTTCAAACTGGCACACACACAGTTATCTAAGGCAAAGTGGTGGCAAGAAGAGTTATTTGTTCCACATTACATAAATAAGCAAAAGATTTGTGGGAACCCATGCAAAAGTACTCATGTCATACAGATCTCTCCAGCTGCCTACAGAGAATATAAAGTGTCATCTTCGTTTTAAGAATAACTATACCTGTGCTCATATCCTGAACTAAACCAAGGAACAGCTTCATGCTAACCTTCCTTGGCTAAAATACTACCAGTACCATCATTCCTGGTCAGACTAGTAAACAGGTCTTTTAAGGTAATGAATGAGATGGCTTTGTTTAGATTTTTTTTCCAGATTCACTTTGGATTCTTCTGCTTTTAAGACCCAAAGAAAGTTATATTGAGTTTTTATTGGTGATTCTAGTATGTGTTTATAACAGTTAAAGTGTGATAGGTGAATAACATATTAAAAGAATTCTATAGCATCTGTTCAGAAAAGATTATATACTATACAAACTATTCAAGTCTTACAAAACCATTTTTCAGTGTCTTTTCAACTGAGAAGAATCCTATTCAGCACGCTTCTCCTCCTGAGGTGGTTCATACTGAGCAAGCTATAGGGCAAAGACAGAGGAGTTTAGGTGAATTTTATTCTAAGTTGGGTAAAAAACTTAATAGTAACAAAACGAGTAAACTATTCAATTTAATTATTGAGTCATTAAGTTTATAGTTTAAATCATTAGCCCCTTCAATGATTTCAGATTTAATATAATCAAACCTAATGAAGGCTTTTATATAAACCTTTAAAATTACTAGGAAACTAAAATTTAATTCCAATTTATGGCTACACTGCTAAAACACTTGATAAGCAGTAATCTATATCTTCCCAAAGATGTGGTGGCCTATATATAATAAGATACTTTCTTCCCCTCCACCAAAAGTTTACTGAACTTTCTCCTAAAAAGTAGAAGAAAATAAAAACTGTGTAATCATAAATATGAATCTAGCCAGTCAATAAAGAGCTACTAATGTCTTTGATTTAAAGGGTGCTCAAGAATTTCCGGGTATTTGCACATTGTGGAATCTTGGTAATTTAAAATACTATATTTTCCTTTAGCTAAGTTGTTACCCTGGAAGAACAGTACGCTAAGATTTGTTCCATTTAGCTGTCAGAGTTGAGAAGCTAATAAAAATTCACTCTGTTCTAGTCTCCTTACCTGTGTCCGTTTCACTTATCTCAGAAAGGTTATTGAGAATATGAAATACATTATGAGAAATTCCTAGAGTAATACAGAATACCTTATTTGATTAAGAATGTGGTAAAACCTCAAGAACTTAGAGTTGACTAGTTTGAAGTTTATGAAGAATCTCCCACGAGTTTAAACAAAGAAAAAACTTCACCAGACCAAATTAAGTGCAAACAAATTTACAGAGTATACTTACACATTACAGGGCCACCACGTGAATAGATTGTACAATGCACAACTCTGTAAGGTGCCATAGACAACGCAACTTAAATCAACTGCTTAAGACTCTCAGAAATCTCCATAAACTTTTAGAATTAGTATTAATCAATATTCTCATCTTTTTATTGACGCAGGTTCCCAAGAACCTTTTCTCGGCCGCACTTTACTTGTCTTATTTATAATGTCTGCGGTCTTCTAGAAGGGGCATCAGTTTGGCCTTGCAATTAATAGAGGTTGATATTCACCCTACTCCCTCCCTGTCCATTTTAGTGTGGTTTTGATCATATTAATTTTACTAATAAGAATGTACTTATTATTATAATAGGTAAAAATATTAACTAAAGGTGAGATTATTATTAACATGAATTCTTTTTAAAAATTTACCTTTGTTTTCAGTTTTTTATTTTCTTCTACAATAGCTTCATATTTCTCTTTCATTTCTGCCAATTCTAGGCGAAGTATCTCTATTTCTGGATTTTCTGGGGTAGCAGCTCCTAAGTGATGCTTTAAAAAACTAATCTCAAAGTTAAGAATTTACTTGAGCTGAATGAAAGTAATGAAATAGCCCAGAGTAGCATCTGTGATCAGAGTCACCCACCCTACCCCACCATAAGATCATCACCCAAAAACTCAAAGGAAAGTAATTATTTCAGTAATCAAAAGTATTTTAAAGGTTATCTATGTGAAAAAATACTTCTAAAAATAAGGCCTTTTACTGACTTGAAAAATTGAAAAGGATACTCCAAAGCACTATTAGGTTTCTCTGGTTCTTCATATAAGGCTACCAATACTGCAAATCAAAAGCAGAAAGAACAACAATTAAAGTCTTAAATTGGAATGGCTGAAATTATATTCTAAAACTCAGTATATATTAAGTGCCTATTACATGTCAAGCACATTGCTAGGTAGGACTGTCCATATCATGGTGAAGACAAACAAGGTCCCTGCTCTCAGTGAATTTACAGTCTAGTGCAAAAGATAAGGAACTAGACACAGAAAGAGAGTCAAGGACCAATCAGGATAATGGGCTACGGGCACACATTGGAAGAACACCTACCTCTAGAGTACTAAGGAAAGTTTCCTAAAGGGAAAGGAAGACCTGAGGTCTAGGTGATGAGGGCTGCAGATAAAATGGGAAGGGCAGGGGCAAGTGAACATACTGAGGAACTGAAATTCAAGTGTGGCTAGCTGGAGTTGTGAACAATGTGGCAGAAGTATCCACTGTCACTGATTTGCTATAGAAGTTAGAAGGGGGTTGGGGACAGACTAGAGAGGATCCCGCAAGTTCAGTTGAACTGTGATGCTAAGAACAGGCACATAAACATTTTAAGCAGGAGGGTGACAGGATCACTATTTATTGCTGTGTGGAAAATCAACAAGTGGGTAGGAAGAGCAGTTAAGAGGCTGATGTGGTAATTCTACTGAAAAAGACAGTGACCTGCACTAAAGTGTTAGAGGTGTGGAAACAAGGTAAATTTGAGAAAAATTTAGGAGAATCAACATGGCTTTGATAATGACTAAAAATTTTTGAATTCAAAATGTTCTCTGAGAATGGAATTTCATACATAACATGCTAAATAATCAACCAAAAATTTTACCAGTAATCAACATGCTTAATCAACATAAAATATATATAATACTTTAGTGTTTTCATATCCAATAGCTCAGATATCAGCACTACCTTGTTCATCTTCTATTGAACAAACTTCTACAAGAATTTACTCAGATAAAAATCTCTAAACTGCCTGACCAGGCGGTGGCACAGTAGATAGAGCGTCGGACTGGGATGCAGAAGACCCAGGTTCGAGACCCGGAGCTTGCCAGCTTGAGCGCGGGGCCCATCTGGCTTGAGCAAAAGCTCACCAGCTTGGACCCAAGGTCGCTGGCTCCAGCAAGGGGTTTCTGGGTCTGCTGAAGGCCCGCAGTGAAGGCATATGTGAGAAAACAATCAATGAACAACTATAGTGTTGCGACAGCAACGAAAAACTAATGATTGATGTTTCTCACCTCTCTCCATTCCTGTCTGTCTGTCCCTATCTGTCCCTCTCGCTGACTCTATCTGTCCCTGTTAAAAAAAAAAAAAAAAATCTCTAAACTAGTGATTAACATTTTTGTGCATGGAACTCTTTGAAAACCCTGATGAAGCCTGACCAGGCAGTGGCGTAGTGGATAGAGCGTCGGACTGGGATGCAGAAGACCCAGGTTCGAGACCCCGAGCTCGCCAGCTTGAGCACGGGCCCATCTGGCTTGAGCAAAAGCTCGTCAGCTTGGATCCAAGGTCGCTGGCTCGAGCAAGGGGTTGCTCGTTCTGCTCAAGACCCGCGGTCAAGGCACATGTGAGAAAGCAATCAATGAACAACTATGGTGTTGCGACGGCAACGAAAAACTAACGATTGATGCTTCTCACCTCTCTCCGTTCCTGTCTGTCTGTCCCTATGTATCCCTCTCTCTGACTCTCTCTCTGTCCTTGGAAATAAAATAAAATAAAATAAAACATGGTGAAAACCAAAGAAAAGTGTAACTACACACAAAAAGTTGTTTCTATCTAGACCCCAAGTTAAAAACTCCTGTTGTAAACAAACTTACATGCTTCCCTTTAATTAATTAATTTATTTATTTATTTTGTGTTTTTCTGAAGTTAGAAGCTGGGAGGCAGACAGACTCCCACATGTCCCTACTGGGATCCACCAGGCATGCCCACCAGGGGGTGATGCTCTGTTGCAGTGGGAGCCATTCTAGCACCTAAGGCAGAGGCTATGGAGCCATTCTCAGTGCCCAGGGCAACTTTGCTCCAATGGAGCCTTGGCTGCAAGAGGGGAAGAGAGAGACAGAGAGGAAGGAGAGGGGAAAGGGTGGAGAAGCAGATGGGTGCTTCTCCTCTGTGCCCTGAGCAGGAATCGAACCCGGGACTTCCACACGCTGGGCCAACGCTCTACAGCTGAGCAAACCGGCCAGGGCTGCTTCCCTTTAATTTTTAAGAGTTTTAATAACTCATCAAAAAGATAGTATGGCCTGACCAGGCAGTGGCACAGTGGGTAGAGCATCAGACTGGGACGCAGAGGACCCAGGTTTGAAACCGGAGGTCACTGGCTCACGCAGGCTCACCAGCTTTAGCATGGGCTCTGCTGGCTTGAGCATGGGATCACAGACATGACCCCATGGTTGCTGGCTCGAACCCAAAGGTTGCTGGCAAAGCTCAAGTCGCTGGCGTGAGCCCAAAGGTTACTGGCTTGAGCAAGGGGTCACTTGCTCTGTCAAAGCACATATGAGAAAGCAATCAATAAACTAAGGAGCTGCAACAAAGAGCCACAACGAAGAATTGATACTTCTCATCTCTCCCTTCCTGGCTGTCCCTGTCCCTCTCTCTGTCTCTGTCACACACACACACACACACACACAAAAAAAAAGATTGTATGGATAAACTCAAATGCAACTACTTTGAGTTCTGACAGTTATTCTTCATTTCTCTAAATATACTTACAAAACTGTTTTATGAAACTGGTGTATTTATATCACTACTACCCTCTCCTCAACCCCCCTTTCAATGTTACAGTACCCTTTAATTCTGCTACTTACTACCTTTTCCTTTAAATTATATCCTCAAACTTGTTTCTTCCATTTTCACTGATCTCAGTTACTGAGTCAGTCCTAATTTTGTAAGACATGAATATTGTTATCCTTTCTTCCTCATCTTACCCCATCCTATTTCTTTCAGAGATACTTACAAGGTTGACAATTTCTGTGAGTGGTACTTACAAGGTTGATAATTACAGAACATAATGTAAATGTCAAGATCCCTGTGTTTTTCTATAGATGGAATATACTTCCTTTTAATCAGACAAGAAAAACTCTATACCCAATGTTCCCCTTATTGCCTTAGCAGCCAGGATTTTTAGAGGTTGACTCAGTGTTTAAAATAACTAAAATGCCTCTTCTTCCAAGTGACTTATCTTTATCATTAGCTATCCTGTCTTATTTTAATGTTAGAAGCAGTTTCAAATCCTCTTAGGAATAAGCTAGATAAAAATTATAAATTAAATCTATGTCGCCTGACCTGTGGTGGTGCAGTGGATACAGCGTTGACCTTGAACACTGAAGTCACCAGTTCAAAACCTGGCCTTGCAGGTCAAGGCACATATGAGAAACAATCAATGAACAACTAAAGTGAAGCATCTACAATCTCTCCCCCCCTTTCTAATCAATAAATTTTTTTAAAAAGTTCTATGTAAAGTACCTATGTTTGAGGCTGAAAATCAAATTTGAAATAGATCACATTAGTAGATAGTATGTTATCTGATGTTATTTAGGAAACTGGAGGTTGAGGAATTAAGATACCAGTAGCTGTGAGCAAGGGAAAAGAAACTGCCAGTGGGGTCCAATCTCTCATGAAGGAAAATCCACTAATGGCCACAAGGCTGTACACATCTTCAGTTATGTCCCACAAGGGTCACTTCTCTGCCCTTTAGCCTCCTACCCTCCACTTACTCACTCTGTACACTCTGGCCTCTTTACACTTCTGGAACTCTTAAAAGGTACTATTTCATTCAGGTCTCTACTCAAATGTTACCTCTAAAGAGAAGCCTCCCACCCCCACTACCTACCTTATATAAAATGGCACACCCATCCCTCTTTATTCCCCTTCTTGGTTATATTTTTATTTGTAATACCACTGGCTGACACTATGTATTTATTATGTCTCCCCCTACTAGAATATAAACTCATTTAGAGTAGGATTTTTTTTCACAGCTGTATCCCCAGTGCCTAAAACAAAGAACCAATAAAATGGTCAAATAAATGAAAGAAATGAATTTGTGGAGTTATTTTGAGGGGAGAGGCTCTCCAAGAATCTGTGGCACTTTCAGAAAAAACAGAGGACAAGGCTTTCCTAGAGTAATCCCTTAATGTTTGCTGAAATTTATTTGCAAAAAGGCAGGGAAAATAGTACCTGAACCCTCACCCTCAAGGTAGGTAGCAAATCACAATTACCAGTCCATGCTTGGGAATTAAAAGCTCTGCTCTCTGCTAAGATACAAGAATTGTTATTCTCAGAATTTTCTCCTAACCTTTGCTTCTGGCCGAAGAGCAGTTACCAAATTATATCCCAGAAATTACTGTTCTTCTCATTTGGACCCAGGTCCTCATCCCTGACAGCTCTTCTGCACCCTTGAAAGTGAGGTGAGTGATACATAACAGGCATTCTAGTTACTGCTGAGCTAATGAAATAAGCACTGCCCCAGCTATGTCTTCAAACCCTCCAGCTTCAAGCACCCTCACTTAGATCTTGAACCCGGAGGAAGCTGTTAACAGCTTCCATTTTAAAAAGTAAAAACAATATAACCATTTTGATGTGTTCTCGAGCTCTTTAAACTGTAACTCCACTTTAATTATGAAATCTGCACAGTGTAGAAACTGATACGGACTATGAAACCGGGGTTGAAAAGCCACAGCCTAATTGACTACGAGTCGGCATAGTCTATTTGAATCGCCTACTTTGGGGATTAGGCTCACTTAGCTACTTCATAACGTACTTTCAAATCTGGAAATTTTCCCACTTTATTCGAGGTTAAATGTTCCTTAACAGGATTTTGAGGGCTCCGCAGACAATAACGCGGGAGGAACTGGGATCTCAAGGTCTTCAGCAAACATGCCCACTGAGGCTGCTCGAGGCAAAGCAACGGAAGTTGAGGAGACTGCAACAGCTGCAAGAGTTTCACTCCCGACCGGGGGAGTGGTAGCGCGAGCTAGCCTACCTTACCCGCGCCCGAGGGCGTCCGGCAGCCGGGCGTGCGCCGAACCCCGAGGCCCACCTTGCTGGACCCGGGACGGGTCCCACCTGTACTCGCTCCTGACCCCACGCGATGGACCGTCAGGGGCGCAGCACTATGGAGCACGGCAAGGACACGAGGAACCCTCTCCTAACCCATACTCACCTTTGGTCAGCGTGTCCAGAACTCCTGACTTCTCCAAGTACCTCCGGAACTGCTCGCGCTTCGAGTCGGCGGCCTGAGGAGACACGGCGGCAGGTCAGCGGCCGAAAGCCGGGGGCCAGAGCAGGAAGGAGGCGCTGGGAGTCCGGCAAACCCCGCCGCCGCATCGCTACCTCAGGCCCCAAAAATATGCGCGCGCGAGTCCCACACCCACCCGAAGCCGACCAGCGGCTAGCCACCGCCCGAACGCCCCCAGCCACGCCGCGCTCCCCTCACTTTGTAATGGGCCATAGTGACAGCGGCCGCGGCGTAGCTGGCGCCGGAGACCGTGTCTGGCGGGCTCAGAGCGGCACTGCACATGCGCGGAAGCGAGCGAACGCCTGCGCACTAGCGAACCACGGTTCGGGAGAGCTGGGTGTGGCCTGTTTTCATGGCGACCAGGACGCTCTGAGAGCCCCTTAGTAGGCTGGGCGGAGGAAGTCTGCGTACACCCGCCCATCTGGCTACCCCGACAGTACTCTCTTTCTTCTTCCGGTCCCTGCTGCGATTCGGTTGCTTAGGGTTTCGGTAACTAAACTAGCGTCCCTGTGGGGCCAAAGGTGGGCATAGCGCCAGAGGGCCCTGGGGCTATTAAGACGCCGAGACTCGGCGGGCACGCCTTAACAGGAACCACGGAAACCGTGGCGATCTATAAGTACGTGCTGGCTTCTTGACTCTCATCCTACAATAGTGCCCACGACTGACACAGGGCGACCCTTAGATTTCCAATGGCTTGACTGTTTAGAATCGTGTGTTTCCGTTCTAGCTTTTACGTTTGGAATTTCCATGTTTTGTGGCCGACTTGACGTGGAGGATGAGCAGTAATGTGTTAATGATAGCACTTCTGAGCACTTACTGTGTATGTGCCAGGCACTGTATTAAACACGTGTTTCTTATTTTAGTCTACACGCTATGCTGTAAGGTAGATACTATTAGTAAAGGGGTGAGATTAGTAGAGCCAAAACTGCAATCTGGGCACCGAATCACGATGCCATGAACTAGTCAAAAAAAAGCCACAAATCTTTTTTAAGAGTTTATTTACTGGATAACAACATTATGATTGTACTCACGACACATCAAGTTGCAATTTATAAGGAAACTAAGTCCCAAGAGCAAACAAAACTTAACCAGTGTCCACAAATAAAAGATCAGTAACTAAAAGGAATTATATACATCAAGAACGATCTCCAAATAACTGTGGTCTCTTCCAGGAAAAATCTAGTTCCGAACCCTTTAGCCTTACGCCTTACTTCTGAACATACCACTTCCCCAAACTTAGTTTTCACAAATTCTGAAGGGAGCCCGTGAAAAAGTAATGCCAAAAACTCTTTTGTCATTTTTAAAACTACACCTTCACAATTCAGAATTAAGAGCTGTATACCACCATCACCCCTTTTTTTTTACAGAGACAGAAAGAGAGGTATAGATAGGGACAGACAGACAGGAATGGAGAGATGAGAAGCATCAATCATCAGTTTTTTGTTGCCGTTGCGACACCTTAGTTGTTCATTGATTGCTTTCTCATATGTGTCTTGACCGCGGACCTTCAACAGACGGAATAACCCCTTGCTCCAGCCAGCGACCTTGGACTAAAGCTGGTGAGCTTTTGCTCAAACGAGATGAACCCATGCTCAAGCTGGCTACCTCAGGGTCTCAAACCTGGGTTCCTTCACATCCCAGTCCGACGCTCTATCCACTGCGCCACCGCCTAGTCAGGCTGTTTTCCCCTTTTGAAATCGGCTTGCACTTACTCATCTTAACAGCTGGTCTTTAGAGCTGTTGTTATCTGCTGGTCTGTGATAATATGCAGAATGTCTAAGCCAACAGCTGTTCAGATCTGAAGGTCTGTGGGAGCCCGCCTACTAATGAGATTGTTTGTCAGCAACATTAAATGATTTGGACGTCGAGCAGTAGAATTTTTGTAGGTTCTGTCCAACTCGGATCCAAAGGACAACTCTCCCAAAGATTTAGGTGTGTCTGGAATGTCAAGTTGTTGGTAATCTTGTGAAGGAGAAAGGGTTCTGATTGTGCCTTCTCTGAACTGGTCCTTGAGATTACTGTTAGGAGGTGACACCCAATTTTCTTTTTTAGAGGAACTCCATGTAGCACGCAGCCACCTGGGTTTTGCAGTGCTGTTAGCTGGCAAGGAGAAAGCTGTTTGGGGTGACTGCCCCATGTGGTTGTCCAGATCTATAGCAACTCCTGAAATAATAGAACAGTGACTTGTAGGGTGCTGGTTCCTTTTGCTGTCTTTGCAATCAATTTCTCTTTTTTTCCTTAAATGGTTACCATTAACTTCTTTTCCAGATATTTTATGAGTGTTCTCATTAGTACTTGAGCCCATGTGTTGAATATGACTAAAAGTAGGACTAAGTTTGCACATCTCATTAGAAAGTACAGTTACTTGTTCACCCAAAATGCATTTCTCATCATTTCTATTGTGATTGTCAGGATCTGCCTGAAATGCAAAGGAATTTAAATTAGGATACACTGTTGTGTGTGTTTGCTTTTCTATTAGGTTATAATCAGCTACAGAAGAGATTTTCTTCAGTGAAATTGCAGATGTGCTCTGATATTTGGCAAAATTTTTTGTCCTGTTTGAATAGAATTCATTATGCTCATCCTTCAATTTATATTGTCCCCAAAGACCTCTTTTGATTTGTTTAAAGCCTAGGTGGAAAATTTCTAGAACATTTAAGAAAAGTGAAACAATGGCTATGGATTGCATAAATAGTAGGAATATTGTCTTTTCTGTTGGTCTTGAGACAAAACAATCAATTATATTTGGACATGGGTAGCTATGGCATTTAAATAGAGGCTCTAAATGAAATCCATATAAAAGATACTGTCCAATCATGAACCCAACCTCAACTGCAGAGCGAGCAAAAATATGTATCACATAAGTGCAAAGCAAGGTTCCTCTGAGTGGAGCTTTATTAAGTTTCCTTTGCTCCAGGTGACAAAGTTCTTGTTTCAGTCTCCTCCGATCCCCAGACATTTCAAACTCTACCTCCTCCAGTTCTCCTCTCAGTTGAGCTTTCTCCCTCTGCCTCTCTTTCTCCAGAACACTCAGTCGGTACAAAGCATGGCCCACGTAGACCAGGGATGGTGAAGACACAAAAATCACCTGCAGAACCCAGTATCTAATGAGGGAGATGGGAAAAGCCTGGTCATAGCATACATTTCTGCAGCCAGGTTGTTCTGTGTTGCAGATGAAGCCAGACTGCTCATCATTCCAGACATTTTCAGCTGCTACACCCAGAACAAGCATACGAAATATGAACAGGATGGTGAGCCAGATCTTTCCAATCATGGTGGAGTGGATGTGAACTTCCTCCAGAATGCCTCCAAGAAAATTCCAGTCCCCCATGTTTATTTAGTCCTCCATCTTAGCTCTGAACCCCATCAACTAGAAGGCAGATAAATTCTTCCATTCTGACGGCGTGCTATTTCTTAAAGCAAACCTATGGCCAAAATACGAACAAAGCATCACTCTATCCACATGCTGGTTGCTTTACTTTTTCTCTAGAGAGTTGTAATAATTGTTACCAAGAATATATTTAATATATCAGGAATTTAAATTCACTATGTTTAGACCTCATAATGCAATGAAGAAGAAAACATGATACGGGGGGAGGGGTGTATATAATTTCTATGAAGAATAGACCTGCAGGACTCCCTAAAGTAAGGAGTCTTCACCTGACCAGTGGTAGTACAGTGGATAGAATGTTGCAGGTTCGAAACTCCAAGGTCGCCAGCTTGAGTGTGGGATCATCAACATGATATCATGGTCACTGACTTAAGCACAAGGTCGCTGGCTTGAGCCCAAAGGTCACCAGCTTGAGCAAGGGGTCACTGGCTCAGCCTAACCCCCCAGTCAAGGCATGTATGAGAGGCAATCAGTGAACAACTAAAGTGATGCAACTATGAGCTGATGCCTCTTTCTTCCCCTCCCTCCCTCTCTCCCTCTCTCTCTCCAAAAAAAAAAAAAATGTCTTAACTGGAGTTGTTTTACTTTTTTATTTTTTGACAGAGTCAGAGAGAGGAACAAATAGGGACAGACAGGAAGGGAGGGAGATGAGAAGCATCAATTCTTCGTTACAGCTCCTTGGTTTGTTGATTGCTTTCTCATATGTGCCTTGACAGAGCAAATGACCCCTTGCTCAAGCCAGTGACCTTGGGCTCAAGCCAATGACCATGGGGTCATGTCTATGATCCCAGGCTCAAGCCAGATGAGCCTGTGCTCAAGTCAGCTACCTCGGTGTTTTGAACTTGGGTCCTCCGCATCCCAGTCAGACGCTCTATCCACTGTGTCACCGCCTGGTCACGCTGTTTTACTTTTTAAACCTCAGCTTTTGGAAAGGTTCCTAAAACTACTGATCTTACAAACCCATTAAGATTATTTTATGAAAAAAGTTATAACCAAGTCAGTGATTTTTAAATCTCATTTATACACACAGGAAAATGAATTGGTTCATTTCATAATTCAGTAAGATACCGCATTTAATGAAACCAGAGGAACCAGATCTGGCTCTTGCTATAGGAATTTAGATTATTTTTTTTTAATTTTAAATGTCTAAATTCTGGTGTCTCTGTGGCAATTTTTGAACATTTTCAGAAATCATTTCAGTAGTATATTTATGAATATTCATAAAATCCTTCTATTTTGCTATGAAAAATACTGTAAATTTTTATCATCTTAAAATTAACTCCAAAAATTCCCAACCACTTTGGACTACCAGGATATTATTAGAATTCACTTGAAACAAATGGGACATTGGTGTGGTAATGGTATTATAGAAATTTTTAGCCCTGGCCAGTTGGCTTAGTGGTAGAGCGTCAGCCTGGGCATGCAGATGTCCCAGGTTCAATTCCCAGTCAGGGCACACAGGAGAAGTACTCATCTGCTTCTCCATCCCTCCCCCATCCCACAGCCATGGCTCAATTGGAGCGAGTTGGCCCTGTGCACTGAAATTGGCTCCATGCCGTCTGTCTCAGTCGCTAAGAAGAGTTCAGATGCTGAGCAATGGAGCAATGCCCCAGATGGGCAGAGCACTGCCCGCTAGTGGGCTTGCTGGGTGCATCACAGTCAGGGCACAGGTTAGAATCTGTCTCTGCTTCCCCTCCTCTTACTGAATAAAAAAAAGAAGAAATTTTCATTATAACAGTATTTGATCTATTTAAGATAGTAGCTTGCTTTTGTGGTGGACACAATGGGACAAATTGTAATTAACATGCTTGCATTATCAGTCACCATCACTTCTCTGCTTTTTTGGCCAAGATCAAGTGGATTATCAGCCAGTAGGTTTTCTATTAAGTTTAGAATCCTAGGATATCAAAAAGTAACTATATCCCAAAAGAAAGAAAAAAGAACAAATGTTTTCCCTTAAAATATAAATGTATGTCCTATATCCCTTATAGAGAGGGAAATGTTACATAATCAAACAACATACTAGGATACTGTAGTTACAAAATAACATTCATCACAAAAATCCTATAAATTAGGTATGTTGATTCTCTATTTTGCAATGAGGAAACTGAGGCACACGTTAAATTACCTAAGGTCACCCACCTAAAACTGGAATTCAACTTCAATCAATGTGGTTCTAAAGTCAGCTCTTAACTGCTTTTACTTAACCGGTATTTTTTTCTCTTTAAGCACATTTAAGACACTTGCATGAAAGAGACATTAAGAAATCACCTATTTTCTCTTAAAAGTTTAATTATTAAAATAGTGATAGTTTTGACATTTTTAAATACCTGATTAGAGCCTTCTTAAAAGTTTTATGAAGCTAAAAAAAAACTTGAAAAAGTATCAACCTTCTAAAATGTAGCTGTATTACTGAGAGAAAATTTCTTTTTAACTTTAAGTTAGCAATAATATACTCTTTGACCCGACAAGCCAAAGCACTTTAAAGTGTAAGCAGATATTCATGATAGTAGTCATAACTTGAAAACATTCAAAATAATTATCAATACAAGAAAGACTATTTTACATAATAAATAATAGTACAACCACAGTGTGGTATTATGCAAACAGTAGAAATGATAAATATATTTTAATATAAAAAGACATTTGATAAGTTGTTTCAGTGACATTCAGGTTATAAAATACAGTGTGTCCGTAAAGTCATGGTGCACTTTTGACCGGTCACACATATGTAGAATAGTATGTCCCATTACTGCAAATTTATTTAAATGTAGTGATGTCTACGATAAAGCTCAGAAGGAGAGTCACTGATGTGTTAACTGTTACCTTTGGGTAGTATGAGTATACCTGACTTGATTTTTTTGTAAATTTTTTTTACCGTGAGCACTTTATTTTTCTAATCACAAAAAGAAATAAAAGATTTTCCCCCCTTAAAGGACACAGTATTTCCTAAAAGAAGGAGCAGTACTATTTTACAACAAATCTCAGGTTCTAAAGCTTTCACAGCAAATGACGTGAATACTAACTAGTAAACATGGATACAGTACTATAAAATTCTAAAGCAAAAGATAAAAACATTTCAAATGGCTCTTACTTAGCTAAAAGAGGGAGCAGCACAAACCTTTCTTAGTTTAGATAAGTCTGAAGTATATCATTCTTAGAAGTTATGCCGCAGCCGTTTTCAGCTTGTTCTCTGAATATTTCCTTTCGCAGGTATAGAGCAGATTCCGTTCAGTTCAGTACAGTATATGCATCAGCCGCCAGCTACAATCCATTTTCCTTTCAGCTCATTCTTGCTTCTAAAACAGGCTGTCCAATATAACATTTTCCAACCAAGCTGAAATAAACTCTGTCTGGGCTGTTCAATAAGGTAGCCCCTAGCCACACGTAGCTTTTGAGCTCTGGCGATGTGACTGTGTAATTGGCTTGTGCCTAGTGGCTACTTTATTGAACAGCACGGATAAAAATACTGAGGATGTTTCCAATAGCCCACCACAGTTTAGAAGACTAAAGTTACGAAGTCCAAATTAAGTTGAATAAATGATTCTTCTATCATTCAGAAACATCAAATTTCATACACCAGATGTTTGTGTCCTTTTTGCCACCTGGAGAACCCAATAAGATAATCACTGTTTTTGGTCATGTGAACAAAGATTCCAGTATCAAAAAAGCTTTCTGATTAGATAACTATTTAGTCATCGGTCTTAATAATCAATGGGTCATGTCCGATTTCACAGTTAGATGAATCTCGTTGCTTTGTGTTCAGTTTGTATTAACAATTACACTGCTCTTTAGGTCATTAAAGGTCTCTCCTTGGATAGTGACCTGGTATGATCACCATGGCAGATGAATATTTCTTCTCTGGATCTCTTTGCAGCTAATAGCTACTTTTCAGATTAAATGTAAACATTTCATGAGGGAGAAAAACATACACATATATATGTATATATATACACATACACATATTCACATTTATATAGTTATTATATAAATTATATATTATGTATAATATATAAACTATTAATAAACTTGAAAAATACTCAGTAGTCAGAGAAATACAAATTGAAATAAAACATTTTATTCCTGACCTGTGGTGGCACAGTGGATAAAGCATTGACCTAAAATGCTGAGGTCACCAGTTCGAAACCCCAGGCTTGCCCGGTTAAGGCACATACGGGAGTTGATACTTCCTGCTCCTCTTCCCCTTCTCTCTTACTCTCCCCCCCAAAAAAATGAATAAATTTTTAAAAATTCTTTAAATAATAAAGCATTTTTAACTATCAAAATGCAAATATTTCAAAGCTTTATAATATTTACTTTTGGAAAATGTATGAGGAAACTGTTACTCTCATATACTGTAAGAATATAAATGGATACGGCTATATGAAAGGCAGTTTAAATTTAATCAAATTAACAGCATTTCTGCTTCTGGGTACCTGAAATATTCATTCATTCGGCAGAACATATTCAGATACACTGTATAGCAAGCACTGTTGATTATAGTACAAAATCAGCAACAAGCGTCCAGTAGAGGAACTATAGTATATCTTTATCATTCAGCAACTCAGAGAATAAATATCTCCGCAAACTAACATAGAAAGATCTCTATGTCACATTACAAAGCAAGTTACAAAACAATACAGGTGGTATGACTTCTTTTATCCTGTAAAACCTACATTTCATGTGTATATTTAATTAGCTAAAACAAAGAGATTAACCCCAACCTTTGTTAATTTAGGTAAATCTGAGAAGCACATCATGCCTAGGGGAAGTTATACCAAAGCCATCTTCAATTTGTTCTCTGAATTTGTCCCTTTGGGGGTGTGGAGCAGATTCAGTGCAATTCAGTGTAGTTAGTAGAGTCAACCATCAGCTAAAATACATTTTCCTTTCTGCTCATCCTGGATAGAAGGTCTAGAATACACACCTAACTGTTCACAGTGGTTGTCACCAGGGAATAAAGTAGTTTGGGGGGTTGGTTACCTTGTTAAGTTCTTGTTAAAATCTTTGTTTAACCAAGAACATACTCATATTCCCATGCTCAAAAAAAATTTTTTAAACAAATCCCAGATCAGTTTTTCTCAAAATGCTAAAAATACTTTTCTCACTATATTAAGTATGTGTGCTCCTTTCAGAATACAGCAACATGTTTAGATAGGTGATTATTAAGTAAAACATGTTGATGATGAAAGAAGAAAGAATTGTATTTTCTATGTTCAGATAACCTAAAACTACTGTTTTGGAAAAAGAATGGCCAACAATCTGGGTTCTCTACAAGAAAATGACAGTCATCTCAGCTTTCAGGTATGACATTTTCACCTGCTATAAATAAATCCTGCCCACTCCTAAGAGAGCCACTAGCCACACAAAGGATGAGAATCCTATCATAGATGACAATCCAGAGCTAGGTGCATAGTGTATACTGCAAAGCCAGTTCCAGGTTCCTTGGGATCCTAGACAAGCTGTTAGAATCTTAAACTAGCAGTCCAGAGAATTCTGTCTTCTCTTATAAGGTATTTCTACCATCTCTGATGCACCCACAGAAATGTTTATTTCTATACTCCCATGATACTTTTTTTTTCCATTGATTGGGGGTGTGGGAGGGTACAGAGAAGTATCAACTTGTTCCACTTAGTTGTGCACTCATTGATTGTTTCTTGAACTGTGCCCTGACTATGGATCAAATCTACAACCTCTGCATACTGTGGGACAATGCTCAATCCACAGGGCCACCCAGCCAGAGCTCCACAATACTTTTTTTTCTTCTTCTTTGTTTCCAACTGAGAGGAGGGGAGATAGAAAGACAGGCTCCGGCATGTACCCTGACCAGAATCCACCAGGCAACCCCTGTCTGGGGCTGATGCTCTGCCTATCTGTGGCCATGCTAGCAACCGAGATATTTTTAGCACCTGAGATGGAGGCTCCACAGAGCTATCCTCAGTGCCCAGGCCCAACTTGCTCTATTTGAGCCATGGCTGCGAGAGGGAAAGAGAGAGAGAGAGAGAGAGAAGGGGGGTGGAGAAGCAGATGGTTACTTCTCCTGTGTGTCCTAACTGGGAATTGAACCTGGGACATCCACATGCCGGGCCAATGCTCTACCACTGAGACAACCAGCCAAGTTGCTCCACAATACTTTTAACTTTCAGTATTTGGGAGACATGACATTGTTAGACCAGTAGGGGAAGACAGTATGGACTTTTAAGTCGTTACCAATCTTTAAATTGTGCCCCCCCCCTTAGACAACTTACTTGAGTTTTTAGTTTCTGCCCTGTCCAGTTGGCTCAGTGGTACAGCGTCAGCCCGGCATATGGATGTCCCAGATTCGATTCCCAGTCAGGGCACATAGGAGAAGCACCCATCTGCTTCTCCACCCCTCCCACTCTTCTCTTTCTCTTTCTACCTCTCTCTCTCTCTCTCTCTCTCTTTCTCTGTCCCTCTCTCTATCTCTATCTCTCTTCCCTTTCTGCAGCCATGGCTCAATTGGAGTGAGTTGGCCCAGGCACTGAAGATGGCTCCATGGCCTTCACCTCAGGCCTAATGCCCCAGATGGGCAGAGCATCACGCCCTAGTAGGCTTGCTGGTGCGGGAGTCTGTCTCTGCCTCCCCTCCTCTCACTGGATTTAAAAAAAAAAAAAAAGGTTCCATGTTCTCCTCTCTAATATGCATAGTAAGAGCCATCTTTCTGAGTTCTTAAAAAAGATTAGCAATAGTGCATATAAAGCACCTCAGTGATCTATCTACTGGAACAGTGATTGAAAGTGATTATTGGCCAGACCTGTGGTGGCGCAGTGGATAAAGCATCGACCTGGGAACACTGAGGTCGCCAGTTCAAAACCCTGCACTGGTCTGGTCAAGGCACATATGGGAGTTGATGCTTCCAGCTCCTCCCCCTTTCTCTCTTTCTCTCTCTCTCTCTCACTCTATGTCTCCTTTCTAAAATGAATAATTTTTTTTAAAAAAGAATTAAAAAAAAAAGAAAGTGATTATTAGTAGTCTGGCACAAGTATGAAAAGTTTTTATTAACAGCACAGAATAGTACTCGTGGATTTTAGCAAGCCACCTCTGTAATAAATCCTCAAAGAACAAGTCTCCTTTAAAAGATACATGCATGTACACCATATGCCTAGGAAAGACCCATTTTCTGGTTTTTACTTCCCTTTTCTCTCTTCCTCTTCTCTCCCCTTGCATTTAGAAGCTCCTTTCTTAAAACCTAACTCCTTTAGTTAAAAGTCTTTGCAACTGATGACTTCAGTAGTATTTTGCCTTTAAAAAAAATTGTTAGCATTTGCTGGGACTTCTCTGTTTCTTCACAGAGTTCTCCAGTTTTTGCCCAGCTGGCTTTTTTATTAATTGGGTTTTATTAAAGGCAGATCAGTTTGCTGGGGATAGGAAAATGTTGAAAAAGACAGCAAATAAGACGCAAGCTAAATAAGCTGCAATCGCTATCCAAAACCGTGGATCTTTCAGCAGTGTTTTATCAAAGCAGCTAAACACAGTGTAACCTATGGACATTCCAGCAAATCCACCAGCAATGTGAGCTGCAAAAGACACCTTGGAAGAAAAGAGGGAAAAAGAAATAGGTGAAAATATGCTAATTTCATATTTCAGTTGCATCTCTCTTTCTAAACAATGAATACCATCACAATTATACAAGAGTCTTTAAAGTTTAAAGACCAAAAAGCTCAGGCAAGGGACACGAAACTCCATGTGAACAGAGAGGAGATAATCGAAAATATGCAAAGCTAAAAAATGTCATTTCAGCCTGACCTGTGGTGATGCAAAGCATTGACCTGGAACGCTGAGGTTGCCAGTTTGAAACCCCAGGCTTGCCTGGTCAAGCACGTACGAGAAGCAACTCCTGTGAGTTGCTTATCCCCACTCCTCTCTATCTGTCTATCTATCTCTCTAAAAAATCAATAAATAAAACGTTTAAAAAATGTCATTTTACTCACTCTCTGAATACATGAGACAGAGCCACTGTTTCTCATTCTTCTTGATCATCTCATTTTGGATGGTTCTAGATAAAACCAACCAAGAGAACAGAGCTGAGTTGCACAAGGGATCTGTAAATGTCGAATTAAAAAATAATTTTTAGGCCCTGGCCGATTTGCT
Organism: Rhynchonycteris naso; assembly: GCA_037038555.1. NCBI lineage: Eukaryota > Metazoa > Chordata > Mammalia > Chiroptera > Emballonuridae > Rhynchonycteris > Rhynchonycteris naso. Next base: position 208,147,492 of record CM072997.1, on the reverse strand, counting down.
CAGTGGTAGAGCATTGACCTGGCATGTGGAAGTCCCAGGATCAATTTGTGGTCTATGAACACAGGAGAAGCAACCATCTGCTTCTTCTCTCTTCCACCTTCCCCTCCTCTCTCTCTCTCCCTCCCTCTTCCTCTCCCGCAGCCATGGCTCAATTGGTTCGAGCACATCAGCCCAGGCATTGAGGATAGCTCCATGGAGCCTCCATCTCAGGCGCTAAAAAGAGCTGGGCTGTGAGCATGGGCCCCAGATGGGCAGAGCATTAGCCCCAGACAGGGGTTGCCGGGTGGATCCTGGTCAGGGCGCATGCGGGAGTCTGTCTCTCTGTCTCCCCTCCTCTCACTTAAAAAGGAAAAGAAATAAACAGTTTTTTAAATGTTATAATTAAGCCCTGGACAGATGACTCTGTTTGTTAGAGCATCATCCTGACGCACAGGGATTGCCGGTTTGATTCCCAATCAGGGCACACACAAGAACAGCTCAATGTTTCTGTCATTCTCTCTCTCTTCCTCCTTCCTTTCTTGCTGAAATCAATCAATCAATAAATTTTTAATGTCAGAATTAAAACACAGAAGTTACCAAATTCAAAGGCTAATTCCAACAAAATGAGATCTTTGTAAGTTTTCTTTACATTGGAAATTCATCTGTACCCTAATTTGCATTGCTGGTTTCCAGTCTGCTTTTTTATTCTCTGAGGACAGCAAAGTCTGTTCTCTCCTGCTCTGGCACAGCTACCAGCATGGCAGGTACAGAGAAGCAGCACCAGAGGTCAGGGCATGAGAGGCTTACATGAAAAGGACAATCCAAACATCTGATTTTCTCAGGAGTTTTTTTCCAGATGGAATTTTGATTGCCCTAAATCACAATTGTTACCCCTATTTGAGGACCCTTTTTAGCTATTGATATGATAGGTAAACAAATTTTCATTAAAAAAATAATAATAAGCCAAACTCACCGGTGACTCATTTGCAGAAACAAAGAACCTTCTGTAGAGAGCAAATCCCACATCTGAGGCGACTGTAAGGAAAGACAACCCAATGAAACTCCAAGGTCTCCACACAACGCACCGAATGCTTTTAGTTTCTCTCTAATAATGGTAGCAGCTAACGTTTATTGAGACTTATTCTGTGCCAGGTACTGTTGTTCTAAGTTTTACATGATTAACTTTGTATCATTAATCCTCACAATAACGTATGAAATTGGTACTATCATTATCTCATTTTGCAGATGTATTCATCCAACCAGTATTATCTTTTGTGTGCCAGGCACTATTCTAGGTGGTGGACATATTGCAGTGGGCAGATCAGATTGTTGTCTTTGAGGGAGGCAAACAAACAAGTAATAATATATACAGTGTGTCAAGTGGTGCTAAGTGCTGTGGAGAAGTACAAAGGGAGGAAGGAGAATTGGGAATGCAGGGGGAAAGGGTGTGACTTTTTGTTGTTTCTTTTTAGCAAGAAACAGACAGGAAGGGAAAGAGGTGAGAAACATTAATTCATAGTTGCCACACTTTAGTTGTTCGTTGATTGCTTCTCATACCTGCCTTGATGGGCGGGTTGCAGGGGTCTGAAGCTGAGCCAGTGACCCCTTTCAAACCAGTGATCTTGGACTTCAAGACAGTAACCTTTGGGCCCAAGCCAGCAACCATGGGATCACATCAATGATCCCACTCTCAAGCTGGAAACCTCGCACTCAAACCAGATGAACTCATCCTCAAACCTGGAACCTCAGTGTTTCAATCCTGGGACCTCAACATCCTAGGTCTATGCTCTAACCACTGTGCAACCACTGGTCATGCAGGGTGTGACTTTAAATAGGAAAGTCAAGGAGGATCTCACTGAGCGTATGACATTTAATGGAGATAAGGGAGCAAGTCATGCTGACCTTTGAAATAAGAGTCTGCCAGGCAGTGGGAAGAGCAAATGCATAGCCCTTGAGGCAGGAATGTGCGTGATGTGCTTGAGGAATATGAAAGCAGTTAATTTGGCTGGGTAGGTGGTTTTCAAAGTGTGCTTCTCCCCCTGACCCCAAAGAAGCAGTAGCAGCATCACCTGGAAGCTTATTAGAAAATAAAATTCTCGGGCCACCCCAGACTTACTGAACCAGAAACTCTGAAGGTGAGGCTCACAGGCTGTGTTTTAACAAGACTGCCAGGTGCTTCTGGACCACCATTAGGGATAACGTGATAGGTGATGGGCAGGGAATAGACCATGTAGGAGCCTATGGGTTACTGTTAGGTCTATGACTTTATCCAAGTGATAGGAAGCCTTTGAAAGCATTTGAGCACAGGAGTGACATGATCTATCTTATGTTTTTAAAAGCTCATTCTGACAAAATTAAAAATAAAGTAAAAGCTCATTCTGACAGTTATTTATATAAGGGAATAGACCATACAGGTGCAAGGACGGGAACAGGAAGACCAGCTAGATTCCTACTATTGTAGCAATCCAAGTGAGGAATGGTGGTGGCATTCTATACATAAAGAAAGCAAGACATAGAGGTTAAGTACTTAACAGAGCTCAGAGACAGGGGCAGGACTTGAACCTTAAACAGTGTGGCTCCACTCGCCCCAGCCACACCTATTGCCTCTTATTACCATCAGGAGTACTGAAGAAGGGCCAAGAAAGAAAATGAGTTCACATTCTTCAAACAAGTCAGATCTGTGCTACAAGAGGAGAATCCTGGATTTCCGGGCCTAGAACTCCACCCTACCTGTGCAGCTCCTGGAACTGTCTCCTGCAGCTGTCACATTCCACACCCATCCCCAGTTTCCTGTGTTCGACTTAGTGACCCACTGTGCCTACGAGATGGAAAGACCTAGACCTTGCCTTTGGGAAAATGGCTTTGGGACCTTTGCATCCTGGCTAGCTTCCCTTTCAGGACTGTATTGATGTTGAAGTCACTGGACAGGAATTGAGGTCGAGGAATTACTCGATATTAATTTAATTGTAAGTGACTATTACACAAAGTTCTGGATAAATGTGGTTGTATGGTATTTTCAATTATTTGCATTTCCTAATTGTAAATAACACCCACAGATGGGACTAGAAAAGTATAAGGAAAACCTGCCAGCCTGACGCATCGGATAGAGCAGGGGTCCCCAAACTACAGCCGGCCGCATGCGGCCCCCTGAGGCCATTTATCCAGCCCCCGCTGCACTTCCGGAAGAGGCACCTCTTTCACTGGTGGTCAGTGAGAGGAGCACAGGATGCATCCGCACCCAGTTTCCATTGAAATACTGGTCAGTATGTTGATTTAAATTGACTTGTTCTTTATTTTAAATATTGTATTTGTTCCCATTTTGTTTTTTTACTTTAAAATAAGATATGTGCAGTGTGCATAAGGATTTGTTCATAGTTTTTTTATAGTCCATCCCTCCAAAAGTCTGAGGGACAGTGAACTGGCCACCTGTGTAAAAAGTTTGGGGACCCCTGGGATAGAACATCAGACTGGGATGCAGAGGACCGAGGATCAGGACCCTGAGGTTACCAGCTTGAGCGCAGGCTCATTTGGTTTGAGCAAGGCTCACCAGCTTGAGCCCAAGGTCACTGGCTCGAGCAAGGGGTCACTTACTCTGCTGTAGCCTCCTGGTCAAGGCACATATGAGAAAGCAATCAGTGAACAACTAAGGAGCCACAACAAAGAATTGATGCTTCTCATCTCTCTCCCTTCCTGTCTGTCCCTGTCTATGCCTCTCTCTGACTCTCTCTGTTTCTGTCACAAAATAAAATTAAATTAAAAGGAAAAGCTGCCAGAGAATAGGGCTAACTTCTTGGAAACAATTATTCTAGTCTGGTCTTCCAGGGTAGGAGGCCTCCTCCCAAACTCTTTGTAACCCTTAGCAGGTCAGTTTCTCCATTCATTTCTCTTTTATCTTACCTTCTTCCACACACCTCTGTCTGGCTCTTTCTGCTTCCTGGGGAAGTTTGCTTCTAAATTGCTACAGTCTCTAAACTAAGATATGTTTTCCTACCTGAAAAAAAACCTTTACTTCAGTAAACCAGATCATTATCCTCACTAAAAATGTGACACTCATTCTAAGAGTGCCCTTAATACAGATTTTCTTCTTCTTTCTTTCTTTTTTTTTTTTTTTTTAAGCATGAAAATGTAAGATTTCCTTAACATTTTCCAAAGGGAAGCTTAGTTACTTTGTTAGAAAACACGTCCAACAAATAATGCTTCATGAAGGAAGGTGTTTAAGGCCAACTTTCCTTCAGAATTAAGAATAATTTTTACCATTAAAAATTATATAGCCTGGCCTGTGGTAGTACAGTGGATCAAGCATCAACCTGGAAAACTGAGGTCACCAGTTCAAAACCCTGGGCTTGCCGGTCAAGGCCCATAGAGAAGCAACAAGCAAGCAATGAACAACAAAAGTGAAGCAACTTCTCACTCTCCTCTCCTCTCTCTGTAAAATCAATAATATCTCTATATATATTTTCCCAAGGAAATGTGTTTAAAATTAAAATGTACTTGTATTAATCTGGTGTATGTTGTAACTTTTCTCATTTTCAATAGTAGGTAAACTAAGCCAAAGAACTTTTAGAAATAATGCGTGTGGGGAAGTGGAGAAGGTTAACGTTGGCATGCTGTACTTTGTAAAATATTATAAAAACACATCATTTAGTGACCTTATCACTTACCTCAAGAATGACATAATGTTACATTAACTATCTTCGGATGTTGGGCAAATGAGTTTGTAAAATTTGTGTTATTTGAGTTTGCTCACTTTTATTGTTAAAAATGGCACTGGGCAGTGCCAGGTGTGTAATCTGTGAGATTTTTAATTACCTTCCTGCTTGGAAAGGGCCATTGTTATGCTAATGTATGCTGGAGGAGAAGTTTTGGTGCCAAAAAAGTTTTTAAAAGAGAGAAAGAGAAAGAAGAGAAGATGCCTGACCAGGCGGTGGCGCAGTGGATAGAGCGTCGGACTGGAATGCGGGAGACCCAGGTTTGAGACCCCGAGCTCACCAGCTTGAGCATGGACCCATCTGGCTTGAGCAAAAGCTCGTCAGCTTGGACCCAAGGTCGCTGGCTCTAGCAAGGGGTTGCTCAGTCTGCTGAAGACCCGTGGTCAAGGCACATGTGAGAAAGCAATCGATGAACAACTAAGGTGTCGTAATGGCAATGAAAACCTAATGATTGATGCTTCTCACCTCTCTCCATTCCTGTCTGTCTGTCCCTATCTATCCCTCTGTCTGACTCTCTCTCTGTCCCTGTGTATAAAAAAAAAAGAGAGAGAGAGAGAAGAGAAGCCAAGATGGCAGGGAAAGAGAGAGAAGCCAATTTGTGCAGAGAATAAGAAGTCATGCTGGCAGATGGGGAACCAGAGGTGAGGGGCAAAGGGCTTTTGAGAGATCTGCTGAGACTGGTGGGGCCTCTGATTCTAGGAAAATCCAGAGAAGATTCTCCTGGTTGTGGAACCAGAGAATCTGTCAGTAGCTTTGTGAACTCTGAGTGCAAGGGAAGTTTTTCCCACTGTGTATTTGCTTGTCAGCTGGTAGAAGACTAGAAAAAAGGAATGGCCCACCATATATTTGGCTCCACTGTTTCTTTACAGTCTGCCTGAATTCAATGAGAATCTGCATGTGAATGGCCATGATGGCGGAGGCCCCTGGTCTTACATTAGAGAAACCCTGTGCATGAAGACAGGGCTTTTACTTCAACATTGAAGAATATTCTAAAAGAGTATAAACACTATTTCCCCATCAAAGTTTTGAAGCTTATTTTATAAAAGTCACTCATAATTGCCCAAAAGAAGCAAATTGAAGACCCAGGTAACTTGTGTAGCAACATTTTCTCTGTCAAAAGACTTGTCCCTTGGTTTGAGTTGTGACTCTTTTTTTTTTTTTACAGGGACAGAGAGAGAGTCAGAGAGAGAGACAGACAGACAGGAATGGAGAGAGATGAGAAGCATCAATCATCAGTTTTTCATTGCGACAACTTAGTTGTTCATTGATTGCTTTCTCATATGTGCCTTGACCGTGGGCCTTCAGCAGACGGAGTATCCCCTTGCTCGAGCCAGCGACCTTGGGTCCAGGCTGGTGAGCTTTTATTTTGCTCAAGCCAGATGAGCCTGCGCTCAAGCTGGCGACCTCCGGGTCTACAAACCTGAGTCTTCCGCATCCCAGTCCAACGCTCTATCCACTGTGCCACCACCTGGTCAGGCTGAGTTGTGACTCTTAATAACTGAGGTTGTGCCTGACCTGTGGTGGTGCAGTGGATAAAGCGTCGACCTGAGAACACTGAGGTCGCCAGTTCAAAACCCTGCACTGGTCTGGTCAAGGCACATATGGGAGTTGATGCTTTCAGCTCCTCCCCCCTTTCTCTCTTTCTCTCTCTCTCTCTCACTCTGTGTCTCCTCTCTAAAATAAAATAAATAAATAAAAAGAAATTTAAAAAAAAACCTACATCATCTTCTATGTTTAAAAAAAATAAAATAACTGAGGTTGTCCCTTTAGCTCCTACAGCAACTCGCCTCCCCCCAAATTTGCTGCCCTGGCTATGCTGACAACTTTCCCCCACTTCTTGGACTTCTTCTGGAAAATAAAAAAAAAACAAAAACAGAGTATGAACTAGACTGTAAACAAGTCACTTATTTTCTCTCAGGATGAAACATTCTTTTTACAGTTAAACTATTTATAAACTAAGTCTCTTTGCTTAGAGGTAGTTGTCTCTGTCCCCATAGTGTAGATAATTGAGCTCTTGATACCAATTAGCAAAATCATTTTTTCTTCCTATGTGGACAGCCAAAATCTTGAGCTTTATCAAGTGTCAGTTCTGTCACGGCCCCAATGTCTGCCCTTCTTCCCACACCCTCCAAACAGATACTGCCTCAGCTGGATCAGAGCTGAAAACACAAGTACCTGGCCTGCCTTTGCTCCTGTTTTTGCAGACGTAAAAAAGGGGTTCTATGGACAGTAGTAACCTCACAGGGTAATCTGATCATATATTCCTAATTGGGCAGGTCATGGTGACTAGTCATACCCCAGGCCTATAACATCTTTAGTGAAAGGTTTTCAGCCAGCTTCATCCATTGTTCTTGAGCACCTAGGTTAACACATCTTTGAAATGCTAGACTACCCCTGGAAGGGGGCATTACCCTCAAGAAAGCACATAATCTGGCTAACTATCCTGCAGCCCAGTCCCCACCTGGCTTTCTCCAATCTTCCTTACATCCCCTCCTTAATTTCAAATGCATAAAAGAAGCTACAGAACTCTTATTTTCCAGATCATTTGGAATCGTGCTCCCTGGTGTGTCAATACTTTGGCTCAAATAAACTCTGGAAAATTCTCTACAAGTTTGGACATTCTTACGTTGATATGTTGTTCTACCCTGTGTGGCCTGACACTGCCTAAAACCTACCCTGGCTTTTAGACTGAACTGAAATCCCACCTCCTCTCCTCCAGATAGAACAATTTTCCTAAATTCCTTTAGCATGTAATTCTCTACTGTAATTTCTGGAGCCGTCACAGCCATGTTAGTCATCCTCCTGGTACCCTGAACTTTCAGTTCCTTCTCCTCCACTCTCTGTTTTAAGCCTCAGCCACTATTCCATTCTTATACCCTAGATCAGTTATTTTTAAATAATCTGGAAATTTATAAATTAAGAAAGGAAATAGATTGCCGTGGTTTTCAAGCTTTCCCTTTTCAGAAAAAAAAATATATATACAGAATTCAACGTATGAACAACAAAAAAATCCAGTATATAAAACATAGTGAAGCTATTGTGGTTGAACTGGATGAAGCCTAGAGTCTACTTTTTTGACTTCCTTCACTTCAGAAAAAAAAACCCAAAGCAAAAAAAGAAAAAAACCACGGGCCTGAGGCACCTCTAAGAACTACCATGAAGGTCCATGAAAACCCTGCCATTTACACCCTTTTGCTTAGGGCTAAGAAGCTGATGATTTTCTGACTCTAGGCTAGAAATCATCTTACCTGTTAGTGGGTAGGAAATGTGAGGAGACCAGACCTTCTGAAGGATGAACCAATAAAATTGAAGGTGTGAAGAGTTCACAAAACAAACTTACTTATAAAGATGATGATCAGTAGTCTGACAATTCCAAAGGCAGGAATCATTTCTCGAAAATTCTTGCAAAGAGATAATAATAAGGTCAGCTCTCTATTGGCAAATGAAACCTCAACTGTACTCTATTTTCATCTTCTTTTTCATTCAGAATAAAGTTTGAATGTCAAATATTTGCAAAACAAAGCACTGGTTTAATAGCCGAATTTTTAAATATATTTGAAAAGTATAACTCAAGTGCACTTTGGAAAACAAAATTGAAATGTGACATTTCACTCCATGATATAAACTAGACATGATTCTATTATCAGGAAATGATCTAAACATGAATAATATAAAATCAACATTTAACATGAGCTAGAGAGAGAAAGAGATAGATGCTGTCAAACTAATTCTGATGAAATATTTCCAAGTTTTTTTATTAATATTCATTTGATACTTCTTTATTCTCTTTCTGAGTAGGAGTTACAAAAGAACTAAAATTTGAGTTCTTCCTCATTTTTTTAAAGATAGTTTCAAAAAATTTTAAATGTTGGATAAAAATACACATCTCAGTCCAGCTTGCAGTAACCTCACATTACTAAAGAACAAGTCAGAAAAACATTGCCACTTTAATTTATTGAGTGACATCTCCATTCCTTTTGAAGTTATTCACTCTCATCCCAAGTTATTTACTCTCTCAGCAAACTTTAAATTGATAAGTAAAGATGCTAGAATAGCCATGTTTATTCTAAATAATTTTTAAACTGTTGTAACCACTACTTACAGTAAGAAATAATTTACATAACAGTCCAGTGCACACATAAACAGTATTATTACACATGATGCATACTGAAATTATTTTTCACTTTTTTTTTTTTTTTGCTTAATTTTTCACAACCCTTAAATTGAGTTCATAGCCAGTAATGGGTTGCAATCCAAAGTCTGAAAAATATTTTTCTAAAGGAACTCTATTTTTGGAACAGTTTTATAATTGCTTCATATTTTTCCTCCTACCGTATTTTTAACGTATAGAAATATAAATAAAATATACATACTTTATATTTTAAAGTATACCTACATGGTTAAAGGGTTAAGAACTAAACAGGATTTTAGCCTGTTTTATTAAAAAGTAGTTGAAAAAAAGAAAAGTAGTTGACATTCTCACATACTATATCATGGAAATGTAAAATAGTATGCAAACTTTGGAGGATGATTTGGCATTGAAATCCACTGCTAGGGAATTATCCTACAAAAACAAATCACAGAAATGCAAAAAAGATAGATGTAAAAGAACATTTTTTACAGCATTATTTGTAAATGTAAAAAGGTGGAACCACACCACATTTTTTTCAATGAAAGATTAAATAAATCAGGATGCAGTTCCATGGAGGGTGCTGTGGAGCACCTAGAACAATTGAGGTTGATTTCTGTGTACCGACATGGGTAGATGGTCAGGATACTCTATATTAAGATGCACGGGTCTGGCCAGATGGTTCATTGGTAGAGCATCGGCCAGTGTGTGGGTGTCCCAGGTTCAATTCCCAGTCAAAGCACACAGGAAAAATGACCATCTGCTTTTCTACCCCTCTCACTCCCCCTTCTTTTCTCTCTCTCTCTTCCCCTCCCACAGCCATTGCTTAATTGGTTCCAGTGAGTTGACCACTGGTGCTGAGGTTGGCTTTCTGGCCTCCCTGTCAGGCTCTAAAAATAGCTTGGTTGCTGAGCAACAATGGACCCACATAGGCAGAGAGAGCGTCACGCCATAGTGGGCTTGCCAGGGAGATCTCAGTCAGGCCATATGCCCGAGTCTGTCTCTCTGTCTCCTCTCCTCTTGCTTAAAAAAAAAAAGATGCAGAACACTATAAGGGAGGTTCCATTTTTGTAGTATTAATACTGGTAGGATTTAAATACATAATAGAAGATCTGAAAGGATGTATATCAAACTGTTAACATTATATTGAGGATTTTGACTTTATTTTTGAATTTAAAATTCTATTTAGTATTTGATACTTTTAATATCGGGAAAAATAAAGACAAAACATGAAAGGAAAACTCTGATGGTCAAAAGGAAGATGAGTGCTCCAGTAAATAATAATAAATGAAGATTCCCTAAACCAAATACAATTATTTTTTAAAAGAGGGGTGCATAAATTCCATTCCCAAAGTTCTTACCACTAGAACATTCATAAAATAGCCTCCCATCAAAGCGTAGACTCCTCCTGAAGCACCCACTAAATATTTGAGTGGGTCAAAGATGGAGCTGGCAAGGGATCCTAAAGAAATAAAGCACAAAGGATCAGGCATGGCTATAAGAATCATGAAAGAGAAATCTTCCTAATCTAAGGTAAAAATGTGGGAAGTTTGGGCCATTATCGTATTACCAAAATAACATATTCACTTTGTCCCTTCCATACTATAAAACAATAGCTATGTGGCTAACTAACTACCTCAGTTGTTCTGAAACACTGAATGTTCAATATGAAGAGAGTACAATAGTGATAAAGCACAGATTCAGGAGCCAGAATTACCAGCTGTGGGACTTGAGCACATTTCTTAACCTCTGTGTGCCTAATTTCCCTACCTAAAAATGGGGTATTAATAGAACTTATCTCAATGGGTTGTTGGAGGAAGTAAATGAGTTGATATGTGCATCATGCTTAGAACACTACCTGACATGTATTATATACTTGTCAGTTATTGTTTCAAAATACCTTATTTACATTTTTTTAATTCTTTTTTTATTCATTCATTTTAGAGAGGAGACACAGAGTGAGAGAGAGAGAGAGAGAGAGAGAGAGAGAGAGAGAGAAAGAGAGAAAGGGGGGAGGAGCTGGAAGCATCAACTCCCATATGTGTCTTGACCAGACCAGTGCAGGGTTTTGAACTGGCGAACTCAGTGTTCCCAGGTTGACGCTTTATCCACTGCGCCACCACAGGTCAGGCACTCAAAATACCTTATATGTTTAGCAAAAACTATCAAAATACCTGAGACATAAAAAAAAAAAAATACCTAAGACATGCCAACATTTTATTATCTAATCTAGCTTTCTCATCCCCTCAAGATGTGGCCTCAGATTCCTTCTCAATATACCACTCAATCAGATCTACCATGCAAGATGATATTTATTTGCTAACCCAATCTTAGATTGCCTAAACCAAAAAAAAACAACAACCAAAAGAAACTACCTCACACCAACTCTTAAGATATTCTCTCTATACTGGTGGTTCTATTATTTGGTCTCTTGTTCTTGAGGCCCTCTTTTATTTATTCCTTAAGATACCGTATAATACCGACCTTGAGTAAGAAAGACAAAGTGTCTGACCTTAAGAACCTTACAAATGGATGAGGAATTATAAAATGCAGACTGTACCAACTACTATGATTCTTTAATAAATTTGCTAAGGAAACACCTAGGAAGGAATGACCTTCTCAGCAGAAAGGTGGAGGCCCACTACTCTGAGAAGAAGGATATAGCTTTTTGATTAAATGCTGAAGAATCTTTAAATTGTGAACAGGGGAAACAAAGGAGAAGAAGGTATTCAGGATGTAGCAATCTGGAAAGGCAAAGACAGAAACAAAGGTCTATGGATGACTGAAGATTAGTGATCAGCAGTTCAATGGGGCTAAAGCAATGGTTCTCAACTTCAGATAACGACTCGGGTGGTTACATCTTAATCATATGAGAAATTTATTTTTTGCCTGACTGGTGGTAGCACAGTGGGTAGAGCATTGATCTGGGATGCTGAGGTCCCAGGTTTGAAACCCCAAGGTTGCCAGCTTAAGCGCAGACTCACCAGCTTGAGCATGGGGTCACCGGCTTGAGCATGGGGTTGCCAGCTTGAGCATGGGGTCGCCGGCTTGAGCATGGGGTCGCAGGCTTGAGCATGGGATCATGGTCATGATCCCATGGTCACTGATTTGAGCCCAAAAGGTTGCTGACTTGAAGCCCAATGTCACTGGCTTGAGCAAGGGGTCACTGGCTTGGTGGGAACCTTCCGTTCAAGGCACATATGAGAAGCAATCAATGAACAACTTAAAATGACACACACAGTTAGAAATTGATACTTCTTATCTCTCTCCTTGTCTGCCTGTCTCTTTCTTTCTCTCTGCCCCCTCTCTCTGACTAGACATATATAAACTACATATACAGATGTTCACTTCTGAGCATAATGGAGTCCAAAGGATAAGATTTACCCTCCCACCTGAAATAGCTGAAAACAATGAATAAAATATATGAACAATGGTCTTCAAGATACTGGACATCATATAAAGGACAGTGAACCCTGAGAGACACAAAGTAAATGAGATGAGTTGTCTGATTGCCCAGCTGACTGCCTTACAAGAGATTACAGGCCTCAGTGCATGGAGGGGGAACCTGAGTAGATATCAGTAAATTTTAAATTAATGAAATAGATACATGCTATAACATGATGAATGATGAAAACATACTAAGTAAAAGAAAACCACATATTATTGGATTCCATGTGTGTGACATGTCCAGAATGGGCCCATCTAAAGAGACAGAAAGTAGATTTAGTGGTTGCCTACGGCTGGAGAAGGGGTGTAAGGTGAGGAGTAGGGTGTGACTGCTAATGGACGCAGGGTTTCTGCGAGGAACAAAATTGTTCTAAAATTAGACTTTGAAGATTGGTGCATAACCCTGTGAATTAGCTAAAAAAAAAACCAACCCATATAATTATACACTTTAAATGGGTGGATTATATGGTGACTTATATCTCAGTAAAACTATTTTAAAAGTTTGGCAGTTTCCTAAAATTTAACCACACGCTATGACAGGATACGGCCATTCTATTCCCAAGAGAAATTAAAATGTTTCTCTACACCAAGACTTGTACACAGATGTTCATAGTAGCTTCATTTGTAATAGCCCCAAACTGAAAACAACCCAACTGCCCAATAACAGGAGAATGGATAAACCAGTGGTTCTTAACCTTTTTTGAGGTACCGAACCCACCAGTTTCATATGCGCATTCACTGAACCCTTCTTTAGTGATAAATAAAATATAATTTTTTTTCCAAATTTAGTTTTGCCGGTGCGAGACTAGAGTTGCTCAACTTGGCATTGCATATCATGCAGATAAGACGTTGACTCCCATCCCGTTCCGTGATACATGTGAATCCATGTTGTACATATTCATCCGACCACTTTCTTTTTTTGCTCAACATATTTAGTATGGATTAAAATATTAAGAAAGAAACCACACAACGTACAACTACGACAGCCCTTGACTATTGCGCGCACTAAATTCCCCGCAGCACTGGTTGGCCAAGCAATGTAACGTGATCCTCTGCAGCAAGTGATGGCCAAGCAGGGTGTGTCATCACGACTTTACACAAGTGTGTCTTTACCTCCGCGGCAGAGGCTTCTCCAAACCCCTGAGACCAACTCATCAAACCTCTAGGTTTCTATAGAACCCAGGTTAAGAACCAATGGGATAAACACATTGTGGTACATCCATACAATGAAAGATAGGCAGCAATAAAAAGCAATCAACTATTGCCTGACTGGTTGGTGGCACAGCGGATAGAGCATCAACCCAGAACACTGAGGTCCCTGGTTGGAAACCGCTTGAACACAAACTCATCAGCTTTAGTGCAGGCTCATTGATTTGAGTGCAGGATCTTCAACATGAGCCCAAGGTTGCTAGCTCGAGCAAGGGGTCAGTGGTTCGGCTTGAACCCCCAAGTCAAGGCATGTATGAGAAAGCAATCGATGAACAACTAAAGTGCTACAACTACAAGTTGCTGCTTCTCATCTCACTCCTTCCTTTCTCTCTCCCTGCCTCTCTCTCTCTCTCTCTCTCTCTTTCAATTTTTTTTAAAAAAGACAATGGGTAGGAGGGAAATTTTGAAGATGACGGACATGTTTATGGCATAGTGTGGTGATAGTTTCACAGGTGTGTACTTATCTCCAAATTCACCCAGTTGTATACATTTAATATGTACAGCTTTCGTATGGCAATCATACCTGAAAAAAAGAAAATTTTAAAAAGCCACATCAAGTCTTCCTCTAACCTCCTCAGGTATAATTTATTTTTTGAATATTATTAAAGAAGTTCACTATTCAAAAAAGTAAAGAAAGGCAATGGACCCCAGCCGTGGAGGGTAACAAAGAGCCATTTGGGCATTTCAGCTTTCTTTTGGCTACTGAAAACGGTCTAGGAAGGGGATAACATGACCTGCTCTGTGTTTGATCAGGGTGACCCGGGCAGCAGTGTGAAGGGTAGACCAGAATAACAAAGAGATGCCTGCCAAGAAGTTACTGCGATAAAAACCAGGCAAGGATCTGAACAGGTTGTTCACGTTCTGTCTTCTCTGGAACTGGGGCAGAGCTGATTCCACCGGCTGAAATCAAGCTGTGTGGGAAGCAGGAGTGTAGATGCTGGAGCCAGGCAGGGCCTGACCATCACAGAAGATGAAGGAAAGGTGTATGCAGGGACAGCAGTAGAAGGTGGAAGAGCAGGATCCACAGAAGTCAGAGGGAAGTAGGAGGGAAGTAGGATGGAGAACTGTCACTAAGCCCTGCCGAGTCTATCTCATGACTGCTTCCTGCTCTCCATCCCTACAGCTCTCGGAGGCTGGCAAGGTTTTGACGGGTAAAAGAGTTTCGAGCTTTGTTTTGAGTCAGATTGTGCCCACCCCAAAAGATATGTGGAAGTCCTAAACCCCCAGCACCTCACAATGTGACCTTATTTGAAATGAGACTCTTGCAGATGTGATTGGTTACAATGAGTTCATATTGGAGTATCATGGGCCCCTAAGCCAATATGCCTGTGTCTTTATAAGAAGAGGTGACACAGGAAGGAAGAGTGCCACGTGACAGCGGAGACAGAGATTGAAGCGCTGAGACTGGAAGGCAAGGAATGCCAAGGACCGATCACCACCACCAGAAGCCAGGAAGAGGCAAGGAGGAAAGGCTCTCTCCCACAGATACTAAAGGAGGGAGCGTGGCCCTGTTGATGCCTTGATTTCTGACTTCTACCACCAGAACTGTGAGACAATGCAGTTCTGTTGTAAGCCATACAGTTACTGGTACTTTGTAATGGCAGCCCAAGGAATCTAATATAACCATGAACTGCAATATAAGTATCTTTATTTATAAATAACATGTGTATGCACTACCACACTAATATGTTTTTTAAAAACACAAAGAAAGAATTTTAAAGGATGCAACATATTGATTACACAATTTTTTTTTTTTTATTCATTTTAGAGAGGAGACACAGAGTGAGAGAGAGAGAGAAAGAGAGAAAGAGGGGAGGAGCTGGAAGCATCAACTCCCATATGTGCCTTGACCAGACCAGTGCAGGGTTTTGAACTGGCGACCTCAGTGTTCCCAGGTCGACGCTTTATCCACTGCGCCACCACAGGTCAGGCTTGATTACACAATATTTTTAAATTAATTTTACTTCATTGATAGTATTAAAGAAACTTACCAAGCCTGACTGGTGGTGGTTCAGTGGACAGAGCATCAGTCTGGGACACTGAGGTCCCAGGTTCAAAACCCAGAGTTCACTGGCTTGAGCACAGGCTCACCAGTTTGAGCATGAAATAACTGGCTTGAGCATGGGATCATCAACATGACCCCATGGTTGCTGGTTTGAGTCCAAAGGTCACTGGCTTAAAATCCAAGGTCTCTGGCTTGAGTCCAAAGTCGCTGGTTTGAGCAAGGGGTCACTGGCTAGCTTGAGCCCTTAGGCCAAGGCATGTATGAGAAGCTATAAATGGACAACAAAAGTGCCGCAACTACAAGTTGATGCTTCTTCTCATCTCTCTCCCTTCCTGTCTCTGTCTCCCTGTCTCTCTCACTAAAAAATCAAAACAAAAAAGAAAACTTACCAAGCCATGAAAAGACATGGAAGAAACTTGAAACACATTTTACTAAGTGAAAGAAGTCAATATGAAAAGGCTAAATACTGTATAATTACAACTACATAATACATGACATTCTAGATAAGACAAAACTATGGAGCCAGTAAACAAATCAGTGGTTTCCAGGGGTAAGGGTTGGGGGAAAAGGATGAATAGATAGAGCACAGAAGATTTTTAGGGCAGTGAAAATACTCTGTATGACACTATGATGGATACATGTCATTACACATTTGTCCAAAACCATAGGTTATACAACACCAAGAGTGAACCCTAATTTTATCGACTTGGGTGATTATGATATGTCAATGCAGGTTCATCAATTGTAAGGAATGTACCACTCACTCTGTTGATAATGGAGGAAATTATGCATATGCATTGGGGCCCGGGTGTTTGGGAAATCTGTACCTTCCTCTCAATTTTGCTATGAACCAAAAAATGCCTCTTAAAAAAAAAAGTGTTTAAGTTTTAAAAAAAATCTTTCAATGAGTAGTGTTATTAAATAAGCTTCACTACTTTTTAAAATTCTAGTTAAATATCGCCTGACCAGGCGGTGGCGCAGTGGATAGAGCATCGGACTGAGATGCGGAAGACCCAGGTTCGAGACCTGAGGTCACCAGCTTGAGTGCGGGCCCATCTGGCTTGAGCAAAAGCTTACCAGCTTGGACCCAAGGTCGCTGGCTCCAGCAAGGGGTTGCTCGGTCTGCTGAAGGCCTACGGTCAAGGCACATGTGAGAAAGCCATCAATGAACAACTATGGTGTCACAGCAGCAACGAGAAACTAATGATTAATGCTTCTCATCTCTCTTCGTTCCTGTCAAAGCCAAGGCACAGAGGAAAAGTGCCCATCTGCTTCTCCTTCCTCTCTCTCTCTTACTTCCCCTCCCACAGTCAAGGCCCTATCTATCCCTCTCTCTGACTCTCTCTCTGTCCCTGTATAAAAAATAAAAATAATAATAAAAAATTCTAGTTAAATATCATGACAAAGAAATACAGACACAATAGTTTACTCCCCTTTATTCATAATTTCACTTTCCACAGTTTCAGTTACCCATGGTCAACTGCAGTCCAAAAGCATTAAATGGAAAATTCCAGAAATAAACAATTCTGATACAGTATTTTAAATTGAGTGCCATTCTGAGTAATGTGATAAAATTTCATGCCATCCTGCTCCATCTAGCCCAGGACATGAATCATCCTTTGTCCTGCATATCTGCACTGTACAAATAATACAATATATTTCAAGTGAGACTACAATTCTCATAACTTTTATTACAGTCCTTGTTCTATTTCACTATTAGTTATTGTTTTTAATCTCTCACTATGCTTAATGTATAAATTACACTTTATCATAAGCATGTATGTATAGGGAAAAACAGTATATGTATAGGGTTTGGTGCTATCCATTATTGCAGGCATCCACTGGGGGCCTTGGCACATATTCCCTGTAGATAAGGGAGGACTACTGTATACTTCTAAATACAGTTATTTTTCTATAGAAGTTTTCTCTTAATCACTGTCACAGCCAAAATATAAATGTAAAAATAATGTGTAATTTAAAATTAAAGAATTGTATCATTGGCTGAGCTTACTGCAATTATGCAAAAATTTTGTTATAAGTTTTGGCTATTAATTTCAATCTTTCATAATATCAGTCATTAGTTCTTGCAAATTCATCAGAAACTGTTTCAATAAATAAGTTTAAAATACACTAAAACTCAGGCCCTGGCCAGTTGGCTCAGTGGTAGAGTATCAGCCCAGCGTGTAGATGTCCTAGGTTCGATTCCCGGCCGGGGCACAGAAGAAAAGTGCCCATCTGCTTCTCCACCCTTCCCCCTCTCCTTCCTCTCTCTCTCTTACTTCCCCTCCCGCAGCCAAGGCTCTACTGGAGCAAAGTTGGCGGGGTGCTGATGATGGTTCCATGACCTGCGCCTCAGACGCTAGAATGGCTACAGTTACAAAGGAGCAAAGCCCCAAATGGGCGGAGCATCGCCCCCTAGTGGGCATACCAGGTGGATCCCAGTCAGACGCTTTTGGAAGTCTGTCTCTCTGCCTCCCCACTTCTCACTTAAGAAAATACAAAAAAAAAAAATGCACCCAAACTCTTCACTGAGAAATTTTAAAACAGATTAGGAAAACGTTTCCTAGCTTTTTAAGTGTGAACTTCCAAGAGTTATTGCACCCCGTTAAGACAATGGAGACAAGCTACAGACTGAGTGAAAATATCTGTAAACTACGTATTTGATAAAGGACTAGGATCTAGAAAAATAAGGAACTCTAAAAATTCAACAGGAAAAATAATCTAATTAGAAAATGGGCAAAAGACATGAACAATTTCACTGAAAAGGAGATACAACAGCAAATAAGTATATGAAAAGATGGTCAACATCATCAGCCTCTAGGGAAATGCCAATTAAGGATGAGATATCACTACCAACTTATGAGCACAGCTAAAATAAAAACTAGTGACAACACCGAATTCTAGTAAAAATGTGGAAAACTGAATCACTTATACAATAGTGGGAAGAATGTGAAATGAAATAGCTGTTCTGAAAAACATTTTGGCTTGTTCTTACAAAACGAAATATGCAAATGCCATGCAACCCAGCATTTCTGCTCTGGATATTTATCCTAACATGTGCATGAAAACTCATGTACACAAATGTTCATGGCCATTTTATTTGTAATAGCCCCAAACTGGAAACAACCCAGATACCCTGCAGTGACTGAAGGGTGGGCAATACCTCTATACCATGGACTACTCAGCAATAAAAATTAATGAACTATTAAAACATGAAACAACCTACATGACTCTCCAGAGAATTACGCTGAGTGAAGAAGGCCCATCCCAAAGACTACCTGTTGTATTCTTCCATTTACATTACATCCTTGAACTGAACAAATTACACAGTAGGTTTACAGTTGTATGTGAAACACAGTTTGTTCTTATATTATTATTTACTATTTGTTGTATTATTTATTTGAATTACAACTGTAAACCTGCCTTTGCCCACCCCTATAGAAATAGAGAACAGATTGCTGGTTGCCAGGAGTGGGAGGAAAGAGTAAAGCTTGTGGTGTCGAAAATGTTTTGTACCTTGACTGTATCAATGCGGATATCCTGGTGGTGGTCCTATACCAGTGATGGGCAATCTTTTGAGCTTGGGGTGTCAGAATTCGCCAAAAAACCGAACATAACTCGGGTGGTGTGTCACTTCGAGAGAAACGGCCTAACCGCAAGTCCCAGAACTAGATGCTCTGTGCCGGAGTTCTGTTGTTTTGGCCTACAGACCTCCGGCACAGAGCGTCTACACTACAGCAAATGTTTTATCCTCGGCTACTGCACCTGGTCATGCAGGAGCCGAGGATGAAACGTCCTTCTCGGCACGCAGCCCCATACTTCTCTGATATGCGGCTGCATGTCATCGGAAATGGCTATGCGTGTCAGTGCTGACACGCATATCACAGGTTCACCATCACGGAGGGTAGTTGGCTAAAGGCTATGTGAGACCTCTTGGTATTTATTTCTTGCAACTAAGTTATAAATCTATAATATCTAAAAAAAAAGTTTATTTTTTTAATGTTTTCAACAAATAAACAATGGGTGAATGAGAGTTCTAATATTTTTTGTCCACACAAGAATGAATCATCTCAGGCACACACAATTTCAGAGATCACTGCTGTATGCTGCTAGTAAGTACCTGCTCAGTCTTTAGATCCCTGTAACTGTTCTCTACATACATTGTCTTGAAATTACCTTTTGTTCTCTTTTTTTTTAAGTGAACAGAGAGGAGAGGAGATAGAGACAGACCCCTACATGTGCTCCAACCAGGATCCACCTGGCAATCCCCATCTGGGCCATGCATGAATCAATCGAGCTATCCCCAGCACCCAGGGCTGACACTGAAACCAACCAAGCTATCCCCAGCACCCAGGGCCGACACTCAAACCAGTCAGCCACTCACTGGCTGCAAGAGGGAAAGAGAAAGAGAAAGAGAAAGGGGAGAGGGAGAGGGAGAGAAGCAGATGGTCACTTATCATGTGTGTCCTGACCAGGGATTGAACCCGGGACGTTTGCATGCTGAGACTATCCACTGAGCCAGCCGGCCAGGGGCCGAGGTTATCTTTCTTAAATGCAAATTTGATAATGTTACTTCCCAAAATCTTTACTCGAATACGTAAGGGCCTTCATGAGCTGGCTTTAGGCCTTTACTCACAGTATTCACCTGGGCACCAAACAACTCACAGTTTCCAACTGTGCAATACCTGAGGGTAGTCTCATCGACTTATTTCTATAGGCTTATCTCAGCTCTACTATCTCTAATTAACTTATCTCCATTTCTTATCAGGTTTCCTAGCACATACTGGGAGTACAATACATCTTAAAGAAGAAGCCCATTACCACAGTTTACTACCTTTGTTTCGTTGTTGATTCTGTGTTGCCCTCAGAACACGAACCTGCAATGACTCCTGCCAGGTACACCAGCCCCACTCGGAGGCCTTTGTGGACCATTTCCAAGGGAATACCCAAAATGAGCTGCATAATAAGATTCCCCACGATGTGCTGAACTCTGCAGAGACAAATACAGTTGTCAAATATTATAACTGACCCAGGCAGTTATTTCCTTGGGAGATTAATAGGCATTGAGGTGGTGTTTCTAGTTAAGGATTTGCTTAACTCAAATTCCATCTTCTAATTTTTAAGCAGGTAAAAGTCCATTTTAGAAGTATGCATTTATTTTAATATGGGTTTTTTTTTTCTCTTTTTTAGGTGAGAAGAGGGGAGATAGAGAGACAGACTCCTGTATGCGCCCCAACCAGGATGCCAGCAACCCCATCTGGGGGCAATGTATAAATTCTGTTTTATAACAATTACTGAAAACATCAGAGAGCAATGAGGTCAGCCTAAGGAACATAAAAGTGAAATGAGGTTTAGATGGCAATTGCCAACTAATGTCAGCTTCAGCATCTGATTTTATTAAGGTTGTACAGTGTTTGGAAAATCCTAATTCACTCACGTTGAGTTTAAATTTTAATAGATTTTTAAAAAACTTGTCTTGCAATCTCAGAATATTCATTAATAAAACAGAAATGCCAAGAGGAACCTCTTTAAAAAGGTCTATATTAAAAAGTTTTTTTTAAATGCTTAAGAGTGGTCTTGGCCGGTTAGCTCAGTGATAGAGCAGTTGGCCTGGCGTGTGGATATCTCAGGTTCAATTCCCAGTCAGAGCACACAGGAGAAGCACCCATCTGCTTTTCCACCCCTCCCCTTCTCACTTCTCTCTCTCTCTCTCTCTCTCTCTCTCTCTCTCTCTCTCTCTCTCTCTCTCTCCTCTCCTGTAGCCATGGCTCGACTGGAGCAAGTTGGCTCCAGGCACTGAGGATGGCTTCATGGCCTCCACCTCCGACACTAAGAAGAGTTTGGTTGCTGAGCAATGGAATGACACCCCAGATGGGCAGAGCATTGCCCCCAGTGGCCTTGCCAGTTGGATCCTGATCTGGGCACATGCAGGAGTCTGTCTCTGCCTCCCCTTCTCTCACTGAATTGAAAAAAAAAAAGTGCCCTGGCTGGTTAGCTCAGTCACTTGAAAGTGTCATCCCAAAACAACAAGGTTGTGGGTTCAATCCCTGATCAGGGCACATGTGGGAAGCAGCCAAAAAGTGCACGACTGAGTGGAACAACAAATTAATGCTTCCCTTCCTCCTCCCTCTTCTCTCCCTTCCTCTGTCTGTCTCTCTGAAAATAAAAAAATTAAATAAAAAGAACACTTAAGAGAATGGGGGGGGGGGGGATGTTTACCTAGTAACACTAGCTAAGTTGGTATATCCCATGTACTACAATTTAGCATCTAACATATTTGAGTGTAGGTGGTTTTTATTATAGTTTTTATAGGTTTAAATATTTTAAAATAAAATCCATATTATTGTGCTGTCAAACCCTATTAGTATCTCTGGAGACTCTCTGAATGTAATTTGGTAAATTCCCACATTAGAGCAGTATTCAGTTTAGTTGGTATGTAGCACAATGCTTTATTTTTATTTTTAAGATTTCAGGTTAAACCAAAAAGTTAAAAACAAAACAGATGTTGAATCTTCCACAAAGTGCAACAGCTTTCATATTAGTTTTAGGGACTGTGTTTTACATTATAATTTATTTAACAAATATCCAGCAGACCTTTAAAAAGGTTCTCTGAGCATAGCTGGCAGGACAGATTACTTACCTTTATGGCTACATACACACCCAGCCACAACTATCACTGTCCAAGCCATTTTCAAAGACATATGGGAGGTAATGCAATTCAGCACAGAATTGTCTAGCAAGGACAGTTACATTAGTCTTACGGAGACCTCAGGCATAGAGGGGACTTGGAAATATATGCACTTTGTGAGTCTGAACAAGATCAAAGAAAGCCAGCCAATCCTGTCCTCCAGTAATTGCTAAAAGACAAGGTCACCTGATCAGGCGGTGGCGCAGTGTTGAACTGGGATGCGGAGGACCTAGGTTCGAGACCCCGAGGTTGCCAGCTTGAGCACGGGCTCATCTGGCTTGAGCAAAAAGCTCACCAGCTTGGACCCAAGGTTGCTGGCTCGAGCAAGGGGTTGCTCGGTATGCTGAAAGTCCACAGTCAAGGCAAATATGAGAAAGTAATCAATGAACAACTATGGTGTCACAACGAAAAACTGATGATTGATGCTTCTCATCTCTCTGCGTTCCTGTCTGTCTGTCCCTATCTATCCCTCTCTCTGACTCTCTCTGTCCCTGCAAAAAAAAAAAAAGAAGACAAGGTGACCAATAGCACGAAAACCCCAGTGAATCACCCCAAGCTCTCTTTCTACTCAATATCAAGAGTAGAAGAGGTAGAAAGATGAAATCCTGTCATATTTCCAAAATAGAAATATTAGTTTTTTTCCCCAAATTTTATCTACCCTTTAAGATCCAACATGAATCCAAGTCATGTGTAAAGCCACCCCATTCTGATCTTTCTCTCTTTCTGTTTATATCATTGTAGCTTATCCAACACCCATTTATTATCCTTTCTCTACCTCCTCTAGTGAGGCTGGAAGAGCTAATGTTGACTTTTCCAACCTCTCTTAGTTAGGGACACTTCGTTCTGGCCACTGAGATCCAAGTAAAAGCAGCACTTCCAGGAGGATTAAGTGCACTTCTGTCTTGGCCCTGGAGGGGTAGCTCAGTAGGTTAGGGTGTCATCTGGATATGTCAAGGCTGCTGGTTCCATCCCTGGTCAGGCACATACAAGAATCAACCAATGGCCTGACCTGTGGTGGCGCAGTGGATAAAGTGTCGACCTGGGAACACGGAGGTCGCCAGTTCAAAACCCTGCACTGGTCTGGTCAAGGCACATATGGGAGTTGATGCTACCAGCTCCTCCCCCCTTTCTCTCTCTCTCTCTCTCTCTCAGTCTGTGTCTCCTCTCAAAAATGAATAAAAAAAAAAAAAAAAAAAAAAAGAATCAACCAATGATGGCATGAATAAGTAAAACAACAAATATATATATATATATATATGTATGTATATTTCTCCCCCCCCACTCTAAAATAAATAAATTAAAAACAATAAAATAAAAGAGCACTTCTATCTTGACAAAAGGGATGACGTCACCAGTACCTGGTATTACCTCTTTCTTCTTCCTGCTTTGAATGGAGCTACCGCAGTCAACTTGCAACATGACAGAAAGACTGAGGAAAAAGCAGAGGTGCCAGCACAGGACCAGGAGTCCTGCCTTCATTAAACTGATGGACCAACCACCTACCTCTGAGCTTCTTATGAAAAAATTGACCTCCATTTTTTTAAGTCCCTGTTACATTTTGTTGTTGTTGTTGTTACTTGCATATAAAAGCATTCCTAATTTAAGCAACCCTATATGTGACAGGTCCTAGACAGCCTTGCAAGTTCTTTTTGAGTGTCTTAGTATGTGTCAGGCACTGTAAAAATGATTACCATTGTCTGATTTAATCATAGCAACCTTATGAGGTAAGTACTCTTACCCCATTTTACAGATGTGGAAACTGAGGCACAAAGAGATTAAGTAACTATTGTATACTGTATACTATTATACTATACTGTCTTGCATTACTAGTTAACTGTTCCCTCCTTTGTCATTTTAAAGTCCTTTAGTGCAGAAGCCACATTTGCTCAGAACTATTTGTTAAATGGAAAACCAGAGTGTAGAAGTGTCCAAAAATACTGGTCAGTAATGATTTTGTCCCTAATTTATCAAGGCTCTGAGTCCTATGTCCTGCCATGGATGCCTAGTTAGCCACAGGGTTGTCCTTCAAGGTTCAGGGCTACAATAGATCCCTTAGCCAAAGGTGACCTCATCTGAATCCCCAGGAGTCCACCAGAGAGGTGGGGCCAGTAGCATGCTGTTCACTGTCTGCAGTGGACCTGGTGAATCGCGGATTCTGAGCGAGGACATAGAAGGTTCTTAATATTTAAGAAACTATAAGCCAGCCTGACCAGGCAGTGGCGCAGTGGATAGAGGGTCAATATGGGGCACTGAGGATCCAGGTTCGAAACCCTGAGATCGCCAGCTTGAGCACAGGCTCATCTGGCTTGAGCATGGGCTCACCAGCTTGAGTGCAGGGTCACTGGCTTGAACATGTGATCATAGGCATGACCCCATGGTCACTGGTTTGAGCCCAAAGGTAGCTGGCTTAAAGACCAAGGTCGCTGGCTTAAGCCCAAGGTCGCTGGCTTAAGCAAGGAGTCACTCACTCTGCTGGAACCCCCCCAATCAAGGCACATACAAGAAAGCAATCAATGAACAACTAAGGTGCCGCAACTATGAGTGATGCTTCTCATCTCTCTCCCTTCCTGTCTGTTCCTGTCTCTCTGCCTCTCTGTCTCTGTCTCTCTCTCTCTTGCACGCGCTAAAAAAAGAAAAGAAACTATAAGTTAAACTGAAAGGCAGTACTGCGTCTCCTAGGGCTTATTATATTCCAGGTGGATAACATTATTATATCCTCATCAAAATATTCGTGAATTATTTTTTTAAGTATGTGGTAGGGACAGAAACAGTGGGAGTAATGTTTCATACCCTAAAGAGAACATTTACCAACATCAAACAACCAGGGGAACATACTATTGGTTTGGTAATAACTTGGTCTCTTCTCATTAATATTCCTAATGTAAATACCAATACTAGGTAATTATAATGCAATATAAAGTACAATGGGCATGGCATTAGCACTAATGGGTTGGGGTCTTAGCTTCACAACTTAGCTGTATGGCAAGTGACTACCCACCCTAAGCCTCCAGACATAAAACGGCAGGAGTAACACCTGCCTCCTAGGGGTGCTGTGATGATCATACAAGATTATGGACATGAGAGGGCCTTATCAGTAATAAAGTCTGGACAAATATTAGGGGTTACAATCACTTACATTCACCTCTGACATCAGTGACTTAACTGTCAGTCCTTACCCAGCATGTACCAGCATGTATGAGATAAACCTCCAGGCTTCCTCCCTCTTCTTAGGATTGTAGATTAACGGACTCTCCAAGATGCCAGCGTCCAAGGTGATCCACTGTGTCTGAGGCTTCCACACAGCATAGTAAATGAACACTGCCAGCTGCCGGGGGAAGGCAGACATGGGCATTAACCACACCTCCTGCAGAGGCCCCACTGAAGCCCATGAGCACTACCTTTGTGTCAAATGTTTAGCCCTCGAGTGGGCCACTTCATAGCATGTGCTCAGAAGATGACAGCCATTAAATTTCCCTGCTGTCTATCTTACCATCTAACTGGTCATAGCCTACACCCTCCAGTGATGAGGAGCAGCCCGAGACCAAACTGTAAGGGAGGCTCTTTCTGAGCCCCTTTTCCTCTTACATGCCACTGTTCTCATCTCTCTACCCCCACCATTTGGTCTTTCATTTACAATTTGGTATGAAATTGAGTCACTGCTGGCTTCCAAAGAACAGAATAGGGAAAGGTAAAAGTAGTAAGTTTCAGTTTACAGTGGAGAAAACTGACAAGCATGACCTCAAATAAGTGCTGAAGGCTAACGTTGCCAAGGATGTCATGCAGCTGTCCCCTACTCCCTGATGTGATGTGACGTGATGTGATGTGACGTGATGTGATGTGATGTTATGTGATGTGATGAGAAGTACATGTCATCTCTGTGGTGTTCTTCCCTAAAACCCATACCTCCAATCTAATCATGAGAAAAACATCAGATAAACCCTGACTAGGGAATATTCTACAAGATACCTGACCAATTATCTTCACGACTATCAAAGGTATGAAAAACAAAGACAGACTGAGAAACTGTCACAAATCAGAGCAACGGGAGACATGACAACTAAATCCAATGTGACACCTGGGTTTGAAGGTACAGGAGAGACATAAAAAGGAGATTAATGGAAAAACTGGTAAAATCCAAACAAGTCCAGACTTTACTTAATAGTAATATACTAATGTAAGCATCTTAGTTTTAACAAATGCACTATGGAAATGTAAGATATTGTATTAATGGGAGAAATTGGGTGAGGAGTATATAGGACCTCTCTTTAGTATTTCTGCAACATTTCTATAGAGCTAAAATTATTCCAAAATAAAAAGTTTATTTAAAATAATTTTTAGGCACTGGTTGGTTGGCTCAGTGATAAAGCATCGGCCCAGCATGTGGATGTCCTGGGTTTGATTCCTGGTCAGGGCACACAGGAGAAGCAACCATCTGCTTCTCCACCTCTCCCCCCCTTCTTTCTCTCTCTTTCTCTCTTTTTTCCTCCCACATCCATGGCTCAATTGGTTTGAAAGAGTTGGCCCAGGTGCTGAGGATGACTCCATGGAGCCTCCATCTTAGGCACTAAAAATAACTCAGTTGCCGAGCAATAGCCCAGATGGGCCGAGCATCACCTGGTAGGGGGCTTGCTGGGTGGATCCTGGTTGGGCACATATGGGAGTCTGTCTCTCTGTCTGCCCTCCTCTCACTAAGAAAGAAAGAAGAAAGAAAGAAAGAAAGAAAGAAAGAAAGAAAGAAAGAAAGAAAGAAAGAAAGAAAGAGGAAGAGAGAGAGAAAGAAAGAAAGAAAGGTGATAATTTTTTTTTTATATATATATATTTTATTATTATTAATTCTAATGGGGTGACATCAATAAATCAGGGTACATATGTACAATGAAAACATCTCCAGGTTATCTTATCATTCAATTGTGTTGCATACCCATCACCAAAAGTCAAATTGTCCTCTGTCACCTTCAATCTGGTTTTCCCTGCGTCCCTCCCCTCTTCCCTATCCCATTCTTCCCTCCCTCCCCCCATCCCATAACCACCACTCTCTTGTCCATGTCTCATACCGTCACTT
The DNA here is from genome assembly GCA_037038555.1 of Rhynchonycteris naso. Taxonomy (NCBI): domain Eukaryota; kingdom Metazoa; phylum Chordata; class Mammalia; order Chiroptera; family Emballonuridae; genus Rhynchonycteris; species Rhynchonycteris naso. The sequence continues at coordinate 208,120,264 of CM072997.1, read as the reverse complement.
TCATGTGCCACCTATGTATGTAATCGTGCTGTTCTCAGTTTTTCTTTTTTTCTGATTTACTTATTTCACTCCGTATAATGTTATCAAGGTACATCCATTTTGTTATAAATGATCCGATGTCATCTTTTCTTATGGCTGAGTAGTATTCCATAGTATATATGTACCATAGCTTTTTAATCCACTCGTCTTCTGACGGACACTTGGGCTGTTTCCAGATCTTCGCTATTGTGAACAATGCTGCCACGAACATGGGGGCGCATTTCTTCTTTTCGAACAGTGCTATGGTGTTCTTAGGGTATATTCCTAAAAGTGGGATAGCTGGGTCAAAAGGCAGTTCGATTTTTAATTTTCTGAGGAATCTCCAAACTGTTTTCCACAGTGGTTGCACCAGTCTGCATTCCCACCAGCAGTGCAGAAGGGTTCCCTTTTCTCCACATCCTCGCCAGCACTTATTCTGTGTTGTTTTGCTGATAAGTGCCATTCTGACTGGTGTGAGGTGATATCTCATTGTGGTTTTAATTTGCATTTCTCTAATGATTAGTGATGCTGAGCATTTTTTCATATGCCTATTGGCCATCTGTATGTCCTCTTTGGAGAAATTTCTATTCATTTCTTTTGCCCATTTTTTGATTGGGTTGTTTGTCTTCCTGGTGTTGCTTTTTATAAGTTCTTTATAAATTTTAGTTATTAACCCCTTATCAGATGTGCTGTCAAATATGTTCTCCCATTGTGTGGTTTGTCTTTTTATTCTGTTCCTATTGTCTTTAGCTGTGCAAAAACTTTTTAGTTTGATATAGTCCCATTTGTTTATCTTGCCTTTTATTTCAGTTGCCCATGAAGATAAATCGGCAAATATACCGCTGCTACAGATGTCGGAGAGCTTGCTGCCTATGTTTTCTTCTAAGATGTTTATGGTTTCACGGCTTACATTTAAGTCTTTTATCCATTTTGAGTTTGTTTTTGTGAATGGTGTAAGTTGATGGTCTAGTTTCATTTTTTTGCAGGTAGATGTCCAATTTTCCCAACACCATTTGTTAAAGAGGCTGTCTTTACTCCATTGTATGTTCTTTCCTCCTTTGTCAAATATCAGTTGTCCATAAAGCTGTGGGTTTATTTCTGGGTTCTCTGTTCTGTTCCATTGATCTATGTGCCTGTTCTTATGCCAGTACCAGGCTGTCTTGAGTATAATGGCCTTGTAGTAAACCTTGATATCAGGAAGAGTGATACCTCCTGCTTTATTTTTTCTTTTTAAGATTGCTGAGGCTATTTGTGTTCTTTTTTGGTTCCATATAAATTTTTGGAATATGTGTTCTATATCTTTGAAGTATGTCATTGGTATTTTAATTGGTATTGCATTGAATTTATAAATTGCTTTGGGTAATATAGACATTTTAATGATGTTTATTCTTCCTAGCCATGAGCACGGTATATGCTTCCACTTGTTTGTATCTTCCTTGATTTCTTTTATCAATGTTCTATAATTTTCTGAGTACAAGTCCTTAACCTCCTAGGTTAAATTTACTCCTAGGTACTTTATTTTTTTGGCTGCAATAGTGAAGGGGATTGTTTCCTTAATTTCTTTTGCTGATATTTCATTGTTGGTGTATAGAAATGCCTCTGATTTCTGAGTATTAATTTTATATCCTGCCACCTTGCTGAATTCATTTATCAGGTCCAGTAGTTTTTTGACTGAGACTTTAGGGTTTTCAATATACAATATCATATCATCTGCAAATAATGACAGTTTTACTTCTTCTTTTCCAATTTGTATGCCTTTTATTTCTTCTTCTTGTCTGATTGCTGTAGCTAGGACTTCCAGAACTATGTTGAATAAGAGTGGTGAAAGTGGGCAACCCTGCCTGGTTCCTGATCTTAAGGGGATTGCTTTTAATCTTTGTCCATTTAGTATGATGTTTGCTGTCGGTTTATCATAGATGGCCTTTATCATGTTAAGGAATGATCCCTGTATTCCCACTTTACTGAGAGTTTTGAGCATGAATGGGTGCTGGATTTTATCAAATGCCTTTTCTGCATCTATTGAAATTATCATGTGATTTTTGTCCTTCCTTTTGTTTATGTGGTGAATCACATTGATTGATTTGCGAATATTGAACCAGCCTTGCCTCTCCAGAATAAATCCCACTTGATCGTGGTGTATGATTTTTTTCATATATTGCTGGATCCGGTTGGCTAATATTTTGTTGAGAATTTTAGCGTCTAAATTCATCAGGGATATAGGCCTATAATTTTCTTTCTTTGTGTTGTCTTTGCCCGGTTTTGGGATCAGAATTATGCTCGCCTCATAAAAGGAGTTTGGAATTCTTCCTTCCTCTTGAATTTTTTGAAATAGCTTGAGGAGAATAGGAGTTAGTTCTTCTTTGAATTTTTGATAGAATTCACTTGTGAAGCCATCAGGCCCAGGACTTTTCTTTTTTGGGAGTTTTTTGATAACTGTTTTGATCTCATTTGCTGTAATTGGTCTGTTTAGGTGTTCTGATTCTTCCAGATTGATTTTTGGAAGGTTATATGATTCAAGAAATTTGTCCATTTCACCAAGATTGTCTAATTTTTTGGCATATAGTTCTTCATAGTATTTTCTTACAATGCTTTGTATTTCTGTTGTGTCAGTTGTTATTTCTCCACTGTCCTTTCTAATTTTATTTATTTGAGTCCTCTCTCTTTTTTTCTTGGTGAGTCTAGTTAAAGGTTCATCAATCTTGTTTACTTTTTCAAAGAACCAGCTTCTTGTTTCATTGATCCTCTGTATTGTTTCCTTAGCCTCTATGTCATTTATTTCTGCTCTGACCTTTATTATTTCCTTTCTTCTACTTGTCTTGGGTTTTATATGTTGTTGTTTTTCTAGTTCTTTTAGATGCAGGGTCAAGTTGCTTATTTGAGCTTTTTCTAGCTTCTTATGATATGCCTGTAGTGCAATAAACTTCCCTCTCAGAACTGCTTTTGCTGTGTCCCATAAATTTTGAGTTGATGTATGCTCATTATCATTTGTTTCTAGAAACTTTTTTATTTCTTCTTTGATCTCATTGTTAATCCATTCATTATTTAATATCATGCTATTTAGTTTCCAAGTGTTTGAGTATTTTTCAGTTTTTCTTTTGTGGTTAATTTCTAGTTTCATGGCATTGTGATCAGAGAAAATGCTTGATATGATTTCAATCTTCTTAAATTTATTGAGACCATTTTTGTGACCTAACATGTGGTCTATCCTAGAAAACGTACCATGAGCGCTTGAGAAGAATGTATATTCTACTGCTTTAGGGTGAAAAGTTCTGAAGATATCTATTAAATCAAGTTGATCTAGTGTCTCCTTTAAGTCTGCTGTTTCTTTATTAATTTTCTTTCTTGAGGATCTATCCAGTGTTGTTAGAGGGGTATTGAAATCCCCTACTATGATAGTATTGCTGTTAATCTCGCCCTTTATATCCATCAAAGTCTGCTTTATGTATGTCGGGGCTCCTATATTTGGTGCATATATATTTACAATAGTTATATCTTCCTGTTGAATTGTTCCCTTTATCATTATGTAGTGTCCTCTTTTATCTCTTACTACAGCCTTTGTTTTAAAGTCAATTTTGTCTGATATAAGTATTGCTACCCCTGCTTTTTTTTCATTTCCATTTGCATGAAATATTTTTTTCCATCCTTTTACCTTCAGTCTATGAACATCTTTTATTTTAAGGTGTGTCTCTTGTAGACAGCATATGTATGGGTCCTGTTTCTTTATCCATGCAGCTACCCTATGTCTTTTGATTGGATCATTTAATCCATTTACATTTAAGGTTATTATTGATATGTAGTTGTTTATTGCCATTTTATTCTTTAAAGCTGTATTCTTCTTTTGCTCTATTCTTTCCTCCCTTTAAACTGTTCACAAGAGGCCCCTTAGTATCTCTTGCAGAATTGGTTTGGTTTTTATGAATTCCTTGAGGCTTTCTTTTTCTGGGAAGCTCTTTATTTCTCCTTCAATTTTAAACGTTAGCCTTGCTGGATAAAGTAGTCTTGGTTGTAGGTTCTTGTTCTGCATTACTTTGATTATTTCTTGCCATTCCCTTCTGGCCTCAAGTGTTTCTGTTGAGAAGTCCGATGTCATCCTTATGGGGGCTCCTTTGTAGGTGATAGTCTTTTTTTCTCTAGCAGCTTTTAAAATTTTTTCTTTATCCATTAGCTTTGGTATTTTAACTATGATGTGTCTTGGTGTAGATTTTTTTGGGTTTCTCCTTAATGGAGTTCTGTGTGCTTCTTGAATGTGTGGAGTGTTTCCCAGCCTTAATTTAGGAAAGTTTTCTGCTATAATTTGATTGAACAAAGTTTCCATTTCCTGTCCTCTCTCCTCTTCTTCAGGCACCCCTATGATGCGAATGTTGTTTCTCTTCATGTTGTCACAAAGCTCCCTTAGAGTTTCCTCACATTTTTTAAGTCTCTTTTCCTTTTTCTTCTCTACTTCTGTGCCTTTGTTTATTGTGTCCTCTAACTCGCTTATTCGATCCTCAGCGTCATCCATCCTGCTTTTAATTCCTTCCATTGTGGTCTTCAGTTCTGATACTGTATTTGTCATTTCTGTCTGATTCTTTTTTATTATTTCAATTTCATTTTTTATACTTGTTATCTCTTTATTTAGGTGTTCATAATGACTATCCATTGTTGCTCTAATTTCTTTGAACATCCTAACTATCATTATTCTAAATTCTGCTTCTGGTAATTTGGTTATATCTGGTTCATTCAGGTCCTTCTCTGGGGATTTCTCTTGATTCATTTGGTTTGCATTCCTCTGCCTGCCCATTTTTTCTGTGTATAAGCAAGTTGTGGCCACTGGAGTCCAGTAGGTGTTGCCTTTGTGTTCTCTAGGTGTGGTCTATCTGCAGGCCCCCCACCCCCTCTGCCGGCGCCTAGGGTGGTTGGGTATGAGCGTTGCCAGCGCCGGCCCACTGTGGCTTTTGCTGTGCTTTCTGCCTCTCCTCCGTGGGAGGGGCTGTCACTGAAGCCACAAGATTAGCACCAAGGGTAGAGGCGAGCACCTTTCCTCAGCTGCGGACCCAACCTATTTCCGGACTTCCGCCCAGAACCAGCAGTCGGAGCCTGCTCGCTACAGTTCCGCGGGTTAGGCGGGGCTTTTGACGTGCTCTCAGCTGTAAGCTTTTGCCCGTCAGGAGCTTTAGCCCCGCCCTCGATGCCAGGGCCCTTTGCGCAGGGTCGGAAACCAAGATTTATTGGGGCGGGTGTGTTTGCTGGCTTCCGCCGAGCTGCGTACTTCCGCTCGTCCCGGACTCTACCCCGCCCCCGCGTTCGGAGCCCGCTCGTGCACGTATTAACGCTATCCGGGGTTTCTCCGGCCGGATGGGGATAGCAGCCGTGGGCTCAGCTGCGAGCCTCCGCCTGTCTCGGGGTCCACCCCGTTCCCGCGCTCGGAGCCCGCTCGCGCACGTATACTGGCCAACCGCGGTTTCTCCGGCGGGCGGCGGGGGGGGGGGGGGGGGGCGGACTGGTAGCGTCAGCTCAGCCACGAGCCCCTGCCCGTCCCTGGTCCTAGCCCGGTCCCCGCGGTCAGGGCCGGCTTGCGCAGGGCCTGCCTGTTCCTGGCCTCCCGCTTTGTCCCCGTAAGTGGGATTAAAGGCGGGCCCGCAGCTTCCGGACCGCTCTCGCGCTTACCCTCCGACCCTCTGGGCTAGACCGATCTCCCACCGGCTTGGCCTCTGCCCACACCAACAGAACCGCCTTTCAGCGTCCTGCCGCCCCAAAACCTTAAGCAGCCCTCAGCAGAGTAGGAAGGGACCTAATACTCCACACTGTAGGCCTGGGAGCTCCCTCACTTGTTTCACAGCTCAAAACTGTCCAAACGCCTCTTCTTGGCTCTGGGACTGCAGGCTGGGGCTTGGTTCCTGGGACCCAGGTCCCTCCCTCTCCGCCAAAATCTCCTCCCGCCACACGGGTCTCTCCGGGCTGCCGTTTGCTCCGGGGAGCTGGGCAGCCCTCTTCGCGTTTTCGCTATTCCTACCAGTCTCAATGTGGCTTCTTCTGTGTTCCTTGGTTGAAGAGTCCACTTAGTTTTGTTCAAAGTTGGTTTATCCAGGTGATGGTTCTTAAAATTGAGTTGTAATCCACTTTGGTTCTGGGAGTTGGAAGTTGGTACGTCCGCCTACTCCGTCGCCATCTTGCTCCCCCCGAAAGGTGATAATTTTTAATAAGAAAAAAAAAATGTTGGCCCTGGCCAGTTTGCTCAGTGGTAGAGCCCATTGCGTGGATGTCCCAGGTTTGATTCCCAATCAGGGCACTCAGGAGAAGCAACCATCTGCTCCTCCACACTGCCGCCTTCTCTCTCTCTCTTTCCTTCCCACTGCCAGGGCTCGATTGGTTCAAGCAAGTTGGCCTCATGTGCAGAGGATGGCTTTTTGGCTTCTACCTCAGGCGCTAAAAAAGTGGCTCAGTTGCTGAGCAACAGAGCAATGGCCCAAGATGGCACAGCATCACTCCCTAGTGAGTTTGCCAGGTGGATCACCAGTCAGGGTGCATGTCGGAGTCTGTCTCTCTGCCTCCCCTCCTCTAACTTAAAAAGAAAAGGAAAAAAGTTGATCTTTTCTGTGACAGGCAGATACCTCAGCACCTGCCCCATGATCCTTCTGTGGAAAACTACCTTGTCCATAGAACTTACTGTGTAGGCAGTCAGTTGTTGTACCATGTGACCTTATCCCATTCTTCTCCAACTCTACCACCACCACTGCCACACACACAGACACACACACACGCACACACACTCACACACCCCTTATTGAACTAGGGGCAAGCCAGCGTCTATAAGCTACAAGGATAACATGAGGAAGGTACTAAACACATAGAAAGAATTCTAATGGCTTTCTAGTTGCAAGTTGTCTTATAATAAAACCCCTTGAGAAAATTTAGAACTATGTCTCCCCAACCAAATCAGCCTTGACAAGAGCTTCTCCTAGGAATCCAGTCTTTACACATTAGCCTGACCTTTGTCTAAGCCACTAGAGGCTGCATTGCTGTGAAAGTTCATTGTATATGTCAACCCGACTAGACCATAGTACCCAGATATTTGGTTAAACATCATTCTAGATGTTTCTATGAAGGTGTTTTTTGCTGAGATTAATGTTTAAATCAATGGACTTTGAGTAAAGCAGATTCCCCTCCATAATGTGGGTGGGCCTCACACAATCAGCTGAAGGCCTTAGTACAACAAAGACTGAGCTCCTCTGAGGAAAAGGGAGTTCTGCCAGCAGATGGCCTTTGGACTCAAATGCAACTTTTATTCCTAGGTCTTTGGTCTCCTGGCCTACCCTGTAGATTTTGAACTTGTCAAGCTTCCACAATCGCATAAGCCAATTCCTTAAAATAAATTAATATCTTCCTCTCTCTCAATAGCTGCATAGATAGATAGATAGATAATAGATAGGTAGGTAGATAGATAGATAGATAGATAGATAATGTGTGTGTGTGTGTTCATATCTTATTGGTTCTGATAAGAAAGGCATCAGTGGGAATTAGGAGGATTACATTAGGGACTTCCTAATACCTCTGAACTCTGCTGCCAATTCCTCTATGAGCCTTCACAGTGAGGGAGAAAAAGCTAGGTTTGATGAGGTTCACAAGAAGCCCAGTCCTGAACCAGTCACTAAGTATGTGACCTGGAGCAAGTCATTCCACATCTCTGACTAGATCAGAGTCTGAACACACAAAGCATGCTGGCCATAGTATATACATCATTAGAGGAGTTCATTTTTTTTCCTACTGAAATGTGGAAGCAACCCATAACTCTTGTAACTCTTCAACTGGCTTATAACTGAAGTTGGTCCATAAGACCAAACCAATTTTCAATCTCATGATTATTTGGTTTCTAAAGCCCCCACCAGCTAAAATGAAATGAAGCCACTGAAATTGTAGTCACTGCTGGACAGGGGACCTGTTTGAAAACTAAAGCTCAACCCTGGGCTGAAGCAACAGGCAACATAGGAAAAACCCGGGAAGGAAGCCCTAGAGAGGGTGAGGTTGAGTTCCCTGTGCGCTGCACTTGCCACCACCAAGCTCTCTTCTTACCTGGTTTCCAGTGTCTGATCTAGAGCTGATCTAAACCCCCAGTCTGTCTGCAGCTCCCCGTGGTACTTGTACTGGTACCCACCACCCAACATATTTACCTCGGCCAGGCTGACGGAGATGAGGAACACGGGTGGCGGGAGGCAGTTAGCTCTCTCCAAGTAGGTCCTTCGGGCGTTTTCAGGAAGCATCCATTTTGAGACAATCTTGTGGACCTTTTTGTACTTGCAGGGATCATTCCCTTCCCCATCCTCTCTCATTTTCTCCTCTTCCTCCAGCTCTTCTTCCACATCTCTACCCACAGTCACGTCCTTCATCTCCAAATCCTGAGCAGCAGCCATTGTCCTGGGTTTCAACTACACCTGAAAGGGACATAAATGTCAGGGAGAAGAGATGACCCTGTAGTCTTCAGGCCATGGTGCTTTCCTGGGCTCCCTGGCATAGCCATTGGTTTCCAAAACCTCTCCTATATGTTGATAGAAGGCAACTGAAGACCTGATGCCCAAATAAATACAATATCCATCACCACCAGTATGTAATTGTGACAAAGTACTAGGGTCTCCCCCAAATGAGGGAGAGGGCTCTCAGGGGTCACTTCTGGTTGCACCTACCGCCATCACCCAAAGGGATGGGCTGGAGCCTTGAAATGGCAACACTACCATATACACCTTTACTTTCTCCTTTGCCACAGACTTTCTTTCTTTTTTTCTTTTTTATTCAGTGAGAGGAGGGGAGGTAGAGGCAGACTCCTGCATGTGCCCCAACCAGGATCTACCCACTAGGGGGCAATGCTCTGCCCATCTGGGGCATTGCTCCATTGCTCAGCAACCAAGCTCTTTTTAGCGCCTGAGGCAAAGGCCATGAAGCTATCCTCAGCACTTGGGACCAACTCGCTCCTAGAGGGGGAAAGGTGAAGCAGATGGGCTCTTCTCCTGTGTGCCCTGACTGGGAATCAAACCTGGGACATCTGCCTGACCAGGCGGTGGCGCAGTAGATAGAGCGTCAGACTGGGATGCGGAAGACCCAGGTTCGAGACCCTGAGGTCTCCAGCTTGAGCACGGGTTCATCTGGCTTGAGCAAAAAGCTCGCCAGCTTGGACCCAAGGTCGCTGGCTCCAGCAAGGGGTTACTCGGTCTGCTGAAGGCCTGCGGCCAAGGCACATGGGAGAAAGCAATCAATGAACAACTAAGGTGTTGCGACGGCAACAAAAAACTAGTGATTGATGCTTCTTACCTCTATCCATTCCTGTCTGTTTGTCCCTCTCTATCCCTCTCTCTGACTCTCTCTCTGTCCCTGGAAAAAAAAAAAACCTGAGACATCCACACACTGGGTTGACACTGAGTCAACCAGCCAGGGCCTGTGCCACGAACTTTCAACTCAACTGTTAGCTTTGTCTTGGAGGTAACGTGTCTCAGAGCTCAAACCATTCACAATACATAACCGAACTCAGTTTAGCAGTGGAGATCAGTAATGAAGTCTCTCGGAGAGCTCATCAGAGTGGAGAAATCGTTTCTTTAAAAGGCTGGTCCAATGGTAGTGGGTTATCAGAACTTATTAACTTAGTTTGCTGCTCAGTTGGAATTGGGGTGGAGGAGAGTTCTCAGCATGATCAACCTGAACTTCCAGTTGTAGCAGCTATAGAATTTGAGAATGGATATAGCTTAACTGAACAATCTCTTCTCCCCTTTTAGCTTTATCTTGCTTCTACTTCCAGGTTTCTGACCAAAAGTCATTTACTGAGCACCCACTGTACATCAGGCACTATGTTGGGGACTGTCACATCTATTGACTCACTGGATTCCCACAATAACCCCAGGAGGTGGGGATTTGTAACCTCACTTATAGATAAAAGGCGAAGTTTTCCACCCACCCTCCTTCCCCCCCCAAAAATAGCATAACTTTGATAAGATTCAAACATACATCTTCTATTTCTAAATTAACAGTACTCTTTCTAAATTACCACCACTGCCCATTCTGTAGCACATTTGAGTTAACAAGGCCATTCCATACTGATTCTGCAGATACAACATTAACACCCATGCTACAACACCCGTATTTTCCCAACAACTCTCCAACCCCCAGAACTCTTAGCTGAGTTTCTACTAATTTCTATATCCAGTATTCTCTTGAACCCCATCCTTAACATTCAATCTGTCATTCAAGCATTTATTCAACAAATAGCTATTGAAAACCTACTTATGTATCAGGCCACCATCCCTATCCCAAAATATATACAACGAAATGGAGGAAACAGAGATAAATGAAAATTACACAAATAATTATAAAATTACAACTATGTTAGGTGATACCAAGCGGATGCTATGATACTGGGCAGCACATCTATAACAGAGAGGTTAATCTACACACTCTTCCTCCCCCTGCGCCATGGTACCATCTGTACTGTCCTCCTCCTTTCAGTTTGGTTCTGTTATCTTTTACACCTGGTTAAACTACTTAAATCACTCAATCAAATGTTTCCATGGTCAATAAAAGGCAAGGGGTGAGGACAGAGCTCAAATATATTAAAAGAAAACAATCATGTTGCAAAATGATACATAGTAATCATCTTATTTTTGTAAAAAGCAATGCACTATAATACACACACAGGAAAAGGTCTGGAGGATTAACTATAATTATAGCTAGCTGCATGGTGGGATTTTAGATTTTGCCCTCTATGTAGGAGCGCGCTCATATTCTAAGGAGCCGAAAGTTCAAACAATGTGGGGTGTTTTCTTTGTAAAACAATTATATAAAATTAAAATTGCAAAATAAACTACAAAAGTAGATACACGACCTTAGAAGGAGCCTGTGTAGTGAGAGGTTTGAAGTTTAAGCTTTATTGGTTTCACAAGTAATCTACCTGTATCTAATTTTTAAAGGATGTATTATTATTGTAATTAAAAATAAAACAAATAAAGCTATATCTACTAGACCTTTGCTTGATTCCTAAAGTCTCAACTATACTGTTTCTCCCCTTCCTTTCGTAGCCCAATGTCTTGAAGGATAGGTTTGTACCCACTAACCATCTTGTCATCTGCATCCCCCATTGAAACTGCTCTCATGAGTTACGTCCCTCAAACAAACCCTCTTTAGTAGTGATGTGGGATGTATGTATTCAGAGCACCCTTGGCATTTCAAAGCGCATCACCTTGCAAAATCTCACGTGCTCCTCAGAACAATCTGAAATGAAAGAGAAGGCAAGCGATATGTTCTCAATTCTCTGCGTCTTCAATCTTACTAGCACATGCCTGTTGAAATCCCTGCATTCCCACTTACCATCTCAACCACATTATATTCTCTCACTTTCTTCTCCTACTCCCCAGCCACTGGCAGCCCCTCTGTACCTTCAACAACAACATTCTCATCCTACACCTGTACTTCTCTCACAGGATGAAGAGGGGCATAGTGGCAAAGTTACAAGAGGACAGGAACACAGGTTTTGATGCTAAAAAGACCTGGGGAATGGCCTGTCTTATTTTTCTTTGCAACCCCAGTTAATAGCCCTGGGCCTGGTACCATGAGCCATGGAATGTTAGGGGCTAGGGGAGGAGGGAATGGGTAGTTGTTGTTTAATGGGTACAGAGTTTCAACTTGGGAAGTCAAAAAACTTCTAAAGATGGATGGTGGCGATAGTGGCACAATGGAAATGTAGTTAATGTCTCTGTACTGTACACTTAAAAATGGTTAAAATGGACCCTGGCTGATTAGCTTCAATCAGTGAAAGTGTCATCTCAAAACACCAATGTTGCAGGTTTGATCCCTGGTCAGGGCACACACAGGAAGCAATCAATGAATGCACAACTAAGTGGAACACCAAATGAATGTTTCCATCTCTCTCTCTCTCTCTCTCCCTTCTTCTCTCTGTCTCTCTAAAGTCAATTAATTAATTTTTAAAAATAAAAATGTTTAAAATGGTAAATTTGATACATATATTTTATCACACACACACAAACTAAACAGTAATACTAAATTTTCAAAGTCATTGTGAAAACTAGATAGAATAGAGTGTTTCTCACCAGCATATACTTAATAAAGTAGTATCTTATGCTACTGATATTTTCAGCTTAGTCTAATGCACCTAAACTTCCCAAATGGTCCAAAAAGAAAGTTTCAACTGTAATTTTCTTTAAAGCATCAGCAGTGGAGCCAAATGACTGAGATTAAAACATGGCCCTGGCCGGTTGGCTCAGTAGTAGAGCGTCAGCCTGGTGTGTGGATGTCCTGAGTTCAATTTCCAGTCAGGGCACACAGGAGAAGCAACCATCTGCTTCTCTACTTCTCCACCTCTTCTTCTCTCCCTTCTCTCTCTCTCTCTCTCTCTCTCTGCCCCTCCCACATCCATGGCTTCATTGGTTCAAGTGCATTGGCCCTGGGTGCTGAGGATGGCTCTATGGAGCCTCTGCCTCAGGTGCTAAAAATAGCTTGGTTGCAAGCATGGCCCCAGATGAACAGAGCATCAGCCCCACATGGGGGTTGCCGGGTGGATCCCAGTCCAGGTACAGGGGAGTACTCTATCTCCCCTCCTTTCACTTGGAAAAGAAGATTTTTTAAAAAAAAAACAGCTCTACAACATACAACTGTAAGTAACCTTAGCTCACTTAAACTCTGAGCCTCAAATTACATTTTTTAAAATTACGACTAAATAAACATAACATAAAATTTACTGTTCTAATCATTTTAAGCTGTACAAATCAGTGGCATTAAGTACATTTACAATGTTGTGCGACCATCACCACTATCTAGTTCCAGAACTTTGTCACCCCAAACAGAAACCCACACATACTGAGCAGTCACTCCCCATCCCCCTTCCCTCCAGCCAACTGCACTGGTCAGTCTGCTGTCTGTTTCTATAGACTTGCCTTTTCTGGGTATTTCATTTAAATGGGGTTATATAATATGTGTTTTTTTATGACTGGCTTCTTGCATTTAGTAAAAGTCTGTAAGGTTCATCCATGTTGTAGCATGTGTCGGTACTTTATTCCTTTAAAGGGCTAAATAATATTGCATTGTATAGATAGCTAAACCACATTTTGTTTGTCTATCTGTTGAAGGACACTTGGATTGTTTCCACCTTTTGGCTACTGTGAACAGAACTACTATGAACATCACTGTACAAGTTTTGTTTGAGCAACTGTTTTCCATTCTTTGGGTATATACCTAGGAGTGGAATTATTGGGTCATTTGGTAATTCTTTGTTTAACTTATTAACCCTCAGATTCCAATTTAAAGTGGGAATAATAATAGCAATTACCTCATAGCATTGTTGGGAAGATTTCTGTGCTAATGTATGTAAAGCACTTAGAATAATAATATTCACATGCAGTAAATACTCAATAAAAGTTAGTTATTATTGGCTATGAATGGATGGGTGGGTATGTGGATGGCTGGATGACTGGAAATCAAGTCAAATTCACTTTGTTTTCAAATGTATTTCGTTAGGCAAGGTGCCACATTACAATAGATTGTATTCAATAAATAAGGCAGAAAGAGAATTTCCCTTTTATTTTTATTTTCCTCAGCAACTTTTCTGAAAATAAAGGCTTCTTCCTCCCCCATATCTTCTGCCCTTCCACTCACCCAGCCTTGCAAGGTCAGACAAAAAGTCCATAGACAGAACTATTTTATTAATTTGGATAGTGATCATTATTTCTAGTTTGTTGTTACTCCTCATAGTTGGCAAGACACAATATGGCTCAGCAGCTTTAACCACAGAATTTTGTTTAATTTTTATTTTATTGGGAGACAAACAGACTCCCACATGCGTCCGAACCGGATCCACATGGACAAACCCACCAGGGGGCGATGCTCTGCCCATCTGGGCCATGATCATAACCGAGCTATTCTAGGACCTGAGGCAGAAGCTCCACAGAGCCAACCTCAGCACCAGAAGCCAACCTGCTCTATCTAACCAATCGAGCCATGCCTGCGGGAGAGGAAAGAGAGGGAGGGTGAAGTAGCAGATGGGTGCTTCTCCTGTGTGCCCCGACCTGGAATCAAACCCAGGACATCCACACACTGGGCCGATGCTCTACCACTGAGCCAACCGGGTAGGGCCATTTAACTATAAAGTTAAAATAAGTTCAACCTGTGATGATTCATTTCATTAATAAGCTCTATTGTAAATTTAAGCACTATATATAATCATGTTATGAGGAAATAAAATTCCACATTGTTAAAAATACAACTTTAGCCTGACCTGTGGTGGCGCAGTGGATAAAGTGTCGACCTGGGAACACTGAGGTCGCCAGTTCAAAACCCTGCACTGGTCCGGTCAAGGCACATATGGGAGTTGATGCTTCCAGCTCCTCCCCCCTTTCTCTCTTTCTCTCTCTCTCTCTCTCTCTCTGTGTGTCTCTTCTCTAAAAATTAATTAAAAAAAAAAAGTTTAAAAAAAATACAACTTTATAAATGGAGCTAGAAAAATGAGGATTAGACCCCCCACCCCTACCCCAATTTCTCTCTTCTCCAGGTTTCAAATTTTCCTTAAATTTTACAACTTTAAGCCCACTATATTAAGTATTTTAGTGAAATATATTCCCTAGGCTGCAAAGATACCTGACCCATTTGTGGTTTTTTTGTTTTTTGTTTTATTTTATTCATTTTAGAGAGGAGACACAGAGAGAGAGAGAGAGAGAGAGAGAGAGAGAGAGAGAAAGGGGGGAGGAGCTGGGAGCATCAACTCCCATATGTGCCTTGACCAGACCAGTACAGGGTTTTGAACTGGCGACCTCAGTGTTCCCAGGTCGACACTTTATCCACTGCGCTACCACAGGCCAGGCCCCATTTGGTTTTTGCCAGGACTCACTGTGTGTCTGCCTTCTTCCTTGGCATCTATGGTGAAGGGGCCTGATGTGTAGTTGTAGTTAATTTAGGGTCTAGAATAAGGTGACCAGATGTCCCACTTTTGGTGGGACAGTCCCAACTTTTAACAATTTGTCTCGCGTCCTGCGGTGTTTTAAAAAAGTCCCGATTTTTGTAAAGAATGCACAAAAAGCTAGGGAACGGCGGAAGAACAGTAAGGGAATATATGGTTTTCAGCGGGGAGACCCCGCCTCGACCTGGAAGCGCCTGCACTGCCACAAGAGCTGGCTGCCCCGTGCAGGGTCCCGAAACAAAGAACTTCCAGCGGGATGTACCTGCTGGGGAGGCAGCTGTCAAAGTCCCCAACCACGCATAGGCCCGCGACCTGGACACCGGTGTGCAGCTCCGGGCTCCACAAGGCGCAAGCAGCTTGGTCTCCAGCAGGCGGCAGGGCTGGAGGGGGAGCGCAGCTGTCACAAGGACAAGTCCAGGAGGGGAGTGTGCGTGACCGCTCATGTGCGAGCGGCCAGCGGTGCTGCCCTGTCTGCTCCCACCCGCTCGTGCAGCTCCAGCATTGGTTTCGGGACTGTGTAACCTGATCCCTCCGACTCACTCAAATTTTCCCATCTACTAATATTTCCAAAAATGATCTTTTTAATGAGGTATCATTATTAAAATATATATATTGATAAGGAAAAGGTTAAATTTTGGACATCAGCAAAATCACAATAGAGAACAAATTGTTAGAAATATTTCATCGTTTTGAAACCATGTTCCATACAATAATGCACTAAAAATTGTGGAATACGCACTGCCTTTATCAGGCACTAATGCTGCGACTGAACGCGTTTTTTCTACGGTAAATAAAGTGTGGACATTAGAAAAATCACAATTAAGTGTTGAGACTTTGAAAGCCATTTTATGTGTCAAATATAATTTAACAAATTCTTGTGAAAAATTTTATGACCTTTTAAACAACGACAGTAATCTACTAAAAAAAATTCACTCAAATGAGAAATATGCCAAAGAATAAAATAATACTATACATATTTTAATGTATTATATTTGTAAATTGTACTTACATTGAAATTTTAAATATATATTACAATACTATTTTTGCATTCTATGAAAATTTTTTTTGTTCCATATAGACCAAATTTTTAATCAAGAACCCCCCCACACTCCACCCATCAATGGTGTCCCGCTTTACCAATTTTAAAATCTGGTCACCTTAGTCTAGAAACAGATGAGCACATGGACAGCGACAGCAGCATTTGGGTTTCACCTCTCTTATCAGTGGATCACTATCACACCCTGACTTCCGCACCTGCCCAGGTGCCCTGCTCCCTGAGAACAGGAGCCCCTCCCTGCTTCCCCTTTTCTCCAGCATCTGGTGCGGGATGCTCTCAGGTGCTGCTTCCAGGCTCTGACCTGACCTACTGCGTCCTTCCCACTCCTATTCACCTCCTGCTCCCACACCTAAATTTCTGAGCACAATTCCCTACCTTGGAAACATGGCTAATCAGATTGGCAACAGTGAAAAAGACAGAGTCATCGTGATGCCTATGAGGCTGTGTAGAAGTGGGTGTGGTTTGTGCAGTGTAAATGGATTCAGCCTTTCGGGAAGGCAGGAGGGCAGTATCTGTGAACTATGAAAAACATATACCTTTCAAGAGGACTTACTGCTACTCCTAGATATCTGAGAAATGAATCTGAGCAAGTACACAAAGCGCTGTTTTGAAAAATGTTCTGTGCAGCACTATTTGGAGTAGTGAAAAATTACAAAAAATACCTAAATGTCCTTTAGCCGGGTTGTTGCATTTTCTGACAGTTCTAGTTCTTAGGTAGTTAGTTCTTGCTTAAACTGTGCTGAAATCTACTCACCAGCACTCTGATTCTGGGTCCAAAGTTTTCTTCCCTCGGTCTCACAAAGCAAGTCTAACTTAAGGTCATGTCATTCATTTTGTCCCTGGATGGGTGTGGCTTCTGTAGGTCAAAGCTGAGATAGAGTATCTGGAAGCACACTTTAGACCAGGGGTCCCCAAACTTTTTACACAGGGGGCCAGTTTACTGTCCCTCAGACCATTGGAGGGCTGGACTATAAAAAAAATTATGAACAAATCCCTATGCCCACTGCACATATCTTATTTTAAAGTAAAAAAACAAAACGGGAACAAATTTAAAATAAAGAACAAGTAAATTTAAATCAACAAACTGACCAGTATTTCAATGGGAACTATGGGTGCGGATGCATCCTGTGCTCCTCTCACTGACCACCAATGAAAGAGGTACCCCTTCAGGAAGTGCGGCGGGGCCGGATAAATGGCCTCGGGGGGCCGTAGTTTGGGGACCTCTGCTTTAGACTACCAGAATTTTTGGAAGCCCAGCTGAATAGAGCAGTAATCTCAAAACAAGTCAGCCATAATTACAACACACTGTAGACTCACATTATTTGTTGGGCAGATAAAATATATTATGCTCACTTTGTTAAAGATGGCGCTGCGAGCCTGACCTGTGGTGGTGCAGTGGATAAAGCTTCGACCTGGGAACACTGAGGTCGCCAGTTCAAAACCCTGCACTGGTCCGGTCAAGGCACATATGGGAGTTGATGCTTCCAGCTCCTCCCCCTTTCTCTCTCTCTCTCTCACTCACTCTGTGTCTCCTCTCTAAAATGAATAAAATAAAAAAAAAAATTAAAAAAAAAAAAAAAAAAGATGGCGCTGCCCACATGCAAGTTTTAAGAGTAAGCTTTTCCCCACACCCTTGAATGATTGGATGATGTGGGGTGGTGCACTCTCATGAGGAATCCTCCCATTATGCCTCAGATAAGTGACTTCGTATCAGAGACTTCCTTGTTTGTAGATTGGATTAAAGGTCTGGATTTCTACGCTATAAAGTAGGGCAGACTGGGAGCTTGCTCTCTCAGTTCCTGAGGTTAGCATTAGAGAGGAGAGCAGATTAAGGCCACGTGGAGGAGAAGAGAAGCAGCCAAGATGGCGGAGTGCTGAGGGAGAAGCCAGTGTGAGCAGAGTTTGTGCTGGAGAAGGAGATGGGAACAGAGGTGAATAAGGCTGGTGAGCTAGAAACCTTTGATTCTAGGAAACTTGGATAAGTCAGTAGCTTTGTGAGCACTGAATGAGTAGGTTTTGGAGCCCAGTTTGTGTTTTTGCTTGCCCGTCGGGTGCAAGCTAGAATTAAAGCTGATGGCTCACCAGTTTTTGGCTCCGTTGTTTCATTACATACTGTCCGAATCTAATGAGAACCTGCACTGGCCAGGCGGCTCTGATAATGGCCGCGACTACTGGCTTTACATTGTTATAAAAGCATCCACAGCTATCACATTATTTACTTGGCCCCTCTCATCGCTGTGTTACTCAGTGAGTAGAATTATTTACTGCACTGACTGTGCTTTCTTACTAAGCAAAGTTCATGCAGGCTTCTGGAACCTTTCTTTGATGCTGGCTTGATGTTATGCTTCACCGCCTACGTCTTATCGACAGCAAGTGGCTGCCAACTTTTTGTTGAAATCAACACACGTACATCGAGAGGATCACTTTGTAAATTATATATATGTCTACCCATTATGCTGTATGCCTGAAACTAATCTAAAATAATAAGGAATGTCAACTGTAGTTGAAAAGATTAAATAAATAAATAAAAATAAAGTTAAAAATTTGAAATCACACACACACAGATCCAAACATTCTCATCCTACTGTTAGGAAACAACCGGAGTAGATTGGTAGTGTGGGCAAAAAAGGAGCCACATACTATCCCTGACAAGGTCAGGTAGGCCTGCATGGTGGCCTCAGAAACTCAGAGACCGAAAGTAACCACAAAGGATGGTCTGAACATGCTAATTGCTCACTAAAAGTGGGTCAGTAGAGTAGTCACATCCTAGGTCTGTAGTTTCCCGGACAAAGGTCAATCTTTACCTTCAGTGAGCCTATGCATTGTTTTTTTTGCATAAGATAACATACCTTTGAAATGTCAAAGTAATCTCATTTTCCAGACCCCTCAGGTCACATCCACTGCACCAGATCACCAGACCACGGAACCTTTTATTGTTATCTTGTTCCCAGAATACCATCTCTGTTTGCTGTAAATGTCCTTAACTATCCTGTACCCACCAATGTAAAAGAAGTAGGTGTCTCTATTTCACTTTTTGTCCAATCCCTGAGATTTCCCTGCTTTGCCTTCTCCTACCCTGTAAATCTACTACCGATGAATTTCATCTGCTCTCCTTTCATCTCCTCATATGATCCTAATGTATGAAATAAGCTGAAAATTTGCCATTCTCTGAGGTATTTTCTCAATTCATTGAGATTTTGCTACCCAGCAATGGCTGTCAGTTTGGTTCAAATAAACTCTACAGGTTTGGATGTTTCTTACATCAACATTAGAAAGAATGTCTCTGGAGGAATATAAAAGAATGATGGCCTTCTGGTTTAAAATAAAGATTGTTGGGCAGATAAAATATATTATGCTCACTTTGTTAAAGATGGCACTGCCCCCATGGAAGCCCGTCTCCCAGGTGATGATATTGGTTGCCCTTCTTGCTTGGGATGGCATGATTATATTAATGTGTGGGGGGGATAGGCTATAAGCAGGCAGAGTCGTTATAGCCCAAGGCTTAGTTTTAAGACTAAATCTTTCCCACCCTTTTTGATGTAGGGTGGTGCACGCTCATGAGGAATCCCGTTATGCCTCAGATAAGTGACTTTGTATCGGAGACTTCCTTGTTTGTATATTGGATTAAGGTTTTGATTTCTACACTATAAAGTGGGGCAGATCAGGGAGCTTGCTCTCTCTGGGTTCCTGAGATTAGTGCAGTGGTTCTTAACCTGGGTTCTATGGAACCCTAGGGGTTCGATGAGTTGGTCTCAGGGGTTCGGAGAAGCCTCCGCCGCAGAGGCCAGAATAAAGTAATACCGTAATTTGTTGTGAGTTCATGCACTTTGTTGGTTTTGTTCTTTGAGCAAGGTGATGTTCATGCACGGCTCATTTTGTGCACCAGTAAAAAACATATACCTATGTCTTGAATTTGGGGAAAAAAGTCATATTTTATTTATCACTAAAGAAGGGTTTGGTGAATGCGCATATGAAACTGGTGGGTTCGGTACCTCAAAAAGGTTAAGAACCACTGGATTAGCATTAGAGAGGAAAGCAGAGAAAGGCCACGTGGAGGAGGCCAGGAAGCAGCCAAGATGGCGGAGTGCTGAGGGAGAAGCCAGTTTGTGCAGAGTTTGTGTAGAGAGAAGGAGATGGGGAACAGAGGTGAATAAGGCTGGTGAGCTAGAAACCTTTGATTCTAGGAAACTCAGATAAGTCAGAGGCTTTGGGAGCCCTGAATAGAAGGGAAGTGTTTTCCCACTGTGTGTATTACTTGCCCGCCGGGTTAAAGCTAATGGCCCACCAGTTAGTTCTTGGCTCCGTTGTTTCATTATCGTCTGTCCTAATACAATGCGAACCTGCACGGACCAGGCAGCTGTGATGGTGGCCGTGGCTTCTGGCTTTACAATGATGTTCCCCATGTACCCAATGAATCAAAAAACTTCTCTTCATGCCTGGCTAGTATTCTTTAGGGGAAGAAAAATGGAAAGAGCTTCCCTACTTCCTGACCTTGTCTGGTAGCAGCATTGCTTATGCTATGAATCACTGAGTCAGTATGTTGGTTAGGGATGAGAAAGGGCAGGCCTGTGCTCATTTACCCAGAATAGTTGTCTGCCTTTAAAAAAAAAAAATCTATAGAATATCAATGTTCATAAGGAGATCTACACAGGAGGCTCCTTGGCAAGGGATTTTTCCCAAGACCCTTCAGGTGTCCTCATTCACTAAATACCACATAGTGTCTCCCGAAATTATGTTGTAAATGATAGCCAGAAAGTTTTAAGTGATTCCACTCCAGACTCTAAATGATTCTACAAATGCAAAAGTGAAGTTATTTATAAAGTTGGTGTGTGAGGAGTATTAACCACGTTCAATGCTTTGCACCCAAGGTTCCAAAGAAGGAAAGAAAAAAGAAACCTTGGTTATTTAGTGGGGTCTCCTTTAATCTTTCATGAAGTTTAATCTCTCTCGGAGAGCAGTATCTGTACTGGAAGAAGAACTCACTAAAACCACTTCACAAAGCATTTTTCCTGGTATCTACATGACACACATGGTGGATCTCTGGATATCAGGGGTCCTATACACCACTGAAATCGACATTCCATGCCAATTTATCCAAAACTCCTCTTTGTGGCCATAAAAAAGAAAAATGCCACTTTCCTTTCTCATGCCTCTTCACCTTATTTTCATGCTTAGCATTGACACTGTCACCTTATTTTTCTGAGTCTTTTCTACTCCAACAAGAAACAAAGATTTTAGTCACTGCATGCAGGTTACATAAAGGCTATCACTAGGAGAGGATAAATAGTAGAGCCACAAGGGATGTCAGGGTCAAACAATAGGCCTGGCTCTCTAACTAGCAAATGACTGGCCCAGGCATAATAGGTCTTTCCATTCACATTCATTTATAACTGGTCATTGAGGATAGCTAATGAAATACAAAAACTGTAAGTGTTGAATTTGCAAATGTTGAATACACTTCCAGTGTATTCTTTTAGTAATACTTATGTAGTGATCATTTGTCAGTTTTCTTTTCCTTTTTTTTTTCTTTAATTCACTGCTTTTAGAGAGACAGAGAGAGAAAGGGAGAGACAGACAGTTCCACTTAGTTGTGCATTCATTGGTTGCTTCCCGTATGTGCTCTGACCAGGGATCGAACCTGCAAACTTGGTGTTTTGGGACAACACTCTAACCAACTAAGCCAGGGCCCATTTGTTAGTTTTCTTGAAGATATTCCTCATCTCATGAGTCTTGGCGGGCCGCAGGGACCACTTTCTACTACAGAAGCCCAAGCTAAAAATACTCACTTTTCCAGGTCCTTAAGCAGCTAAGGCTAAGGTACATGACCTAACTTTGACTTATCAGTTGCATTTGCTTAGGATATTTTACACCTGAGCTAGGAATGGGAAAAAATCCTTTACATTGGACTATAAAGCATGGTAGCAGTATCCAATGTCCAATCTTGCCATTGTGGTCAATGTGGCATCTAGCGTCCTCTGATGCCAGCTACATCTTTGGCAAAGGCTGTGGCAATGACCAAACAGTAGCAACAATGACGTGGTCTTTGCCTCCCTGGATCTGTCATTCGCTTTTTGTATAGTTCTGATGCCTGGTCTCCCTTTGTGCCTACTTATTTCACAAACCTCGTTTCTGCAGCCTTCTAGATGATTTTGTCATCTACCTGTGATACTATGATATACCAAGAAATATGTATTTGGTCTTCATCCCCATCCTTGGAATTTCCAGAGAGATAGAGGAGAGGGGCGCATGTTTGTTATTTATAATAAGCTCCATCAACTATACTTGAGTTTATGCTCATGAAGTGAGTCTCAGAGGATGAGGCCTATTGTCAGAGGAAACAATCATGAATTAGAGCAGTGGTTCTTAACCTTTTTTGAGGTACCGAACCCACCAGTTTCACATGTGCATTCACCAAACCCTTCTTCAGTGATAAATAAAATATGATTTTTTTTCCAAATTCAAGACATAGGTATATGTTTTTCTACTGGTGCACAAAATGAGCCGTGCATGAACATCACCTTGCTCAAAGAACAAAACCAACAAAGCGCATGAACTCACAACAAATTACGGTATTACTTTAATTCTGGCCTCCACGGCAGAGGCTTCTCCGAACCCCTGAGACCAACTCATCGAACCCCTAGGGTTCAGTAGAACCCAGGTTAAGAACCACTGAATTAGAGTATTGGAACTCTCAGCCCCCACCTCTGGGGAAGGGAAAATAGGATTAACGATTGAGTTTAATTACCAATGATCAATAATTTAATCAGTATTGCCTATGTAATGGAACCTCCATAAAAACCCAAAGCAAAGGAGTTTGGAGTGTTTCCTGGAGCGACCTGGATCCACCTGGCAACTCCTATCTTGGGCCAATGCTCTGCCCATCTGGGGCCATGCTCACAACCACGCTATTTTTAGTTCCTGAGGTAGAGGCTCCACAGAATCACCCTCAGCACCTGGGGCCGATGCGATTGAACCAATCGAGCCATGGCTGTGGGAGAAGAGAGAGAGAAAGAAGGAGATAAAGGGGTGGAGAAGCAAATGGCTGCTTCTGTGTGCCCTCACCAGGAATCAAACCCAGGACATGCACATGCCGGGCTGGCACTCTACCACTGAGCCAACCAGCCAGGTCCCAGAAGTGTACATCTTTATTTTGATTATTTCCATCCCATCCTTTCCTCTACCCTAATCTCCCTCTTCATCCTCCAACTCCCCAAACAGAACCAGAACCCTGGGAGTTCCCAAATGGGAGCTGCAGAAGAACTGGCCAGTCATCATCCCTGAGGATGGGGCTGGGAATCCCCACTACTCCCATTGTTCCACCAGGACTCAACATGAAGACAGACATCCAGGAAAGGAAAGGACGGCCCTCACTAAGAACCCAAAGGACTAAGCCAGGCTCACCTTCCCTTCTTCACCTCACCCAGCAGAGCACTGGCAAGGCCACCACTTTAGACAACTTCTCTGGCAGAAAAGGGTTTTGATCATTAGCTTGTGCTGCATTCCCAGCTGCATTCAAACAAGTAGGTTCTAAATATCTGAATTGTTTTTGTAAACAGCCAGCCCCACCCATTTACTGGTACCAGGCGGGCCCCTGCCAAGTCGGAGTGCAGCCTTGATGTGGCCGAAGAGCCCAGGCAGCTGGGCACCAGGCTGTGCAGGCTATACCCAATTGCCGACCAGCTGGGCCTGGTGAGGAAGCTTTTGGTGGTGTTGCTAGGCAACCTGAGTAATTGGAGAGGCCACGGATTGGGCTTCTGGGCCACAAAGATTAACAGCCTCCTTCAGCACACTGCAAACCATCATTATGCCCAGTTCCAGAGGCCTGCAGCCATCTCTGTGGTTATAGGCTGAAAGAGTGCTTTTTTAGCTACAGAAATTAAGAACCAGCTTTTCACTATTATGGGTTTGCGGCTGTGGTTGTTTCTTCTTGCTACGTCTCTGAGGATACACTTGGAATAAATAGTCAAAAGTTTTTTTAAAAAAAAAAACAACCCCGCTTTTACAAAAGCTTTCCTTCTTCCTGAAGCAAAGCACCCTTGCCTTCAATTGTGAGGGCAACTGGGACATTCTGCTTCCTAAGGTCTCTGCATGCCACTACATGTTAAAAGCTACCTTCTTGGAGTCCTACAACTGTCTGCAGTTCAGGGTGAAAGGACCAGGGCCTTGGTCACATGCAAGGCCTCTCAGCAGAATAATGTCTTTGTGTCTCTCACAGTCTAAAAAAGTCACAATACCTCCCCTTGCCAGTCTCCAGAACCACTTTCACTTATACTGTTTTAATGGATCTTCCCAGATGCCCTGTGAATAAGACGTCATTATTATTCCCATTTTACAGGTGAACAACTAAGGCAAAAAGTAGCACTCGTGATTACATGCGAAGTCACAGCAAAGCTGTGGCACCAACTCATTTTTCTAAGGCTAGATCCTGGGCTCCCCAGATTGCCTCCCCAAAGAACTATTTAAGATATCACATATATTTTTGTCCTGTATGATAACATGAAAAAGAGTAATAATAATACACACTGGTGTATTACACATAGTGTAATACCCTCAACACATCATCCTCATTGACGGTGGTTGGGTTTTCAAAGCTGCCTCATGTACACTGAGAAATACAGTCTGAAAGAATTCCCAAAGATGGACATACTAACTAGTTTAACAGACTCAGCACACCAGAGCACAGGGCTGAAGGAAAAACCTGACCTTGAGCCATTTCCTCCTTAATTCAAAGAGTTGACTTTTATTTGATAGCATTATGACACTATAGCATCCCCTTAAGGAGGCAGAATCATTGCTTTCATTAAATATTTGTAGGTATTTTTCAAAAAGGCTTTTACTCTTTTATCCACAATGTTTCTTAAGTAGTGGTCCATTGACAGTGACCTACTAGGCAGATTTGCAAGGGATTAGTGTTTTCTTGAGATATGAACTTGGGCAATCTGAGGACAGCTGGCCAACCTATCACTGACCACCTGCATCAAAATCATCTAAAGACATCAGGTGGAGATGGCCAGTTCCAATCCCAGGGCAGTGGTTCTTAACCCTGGATACATGTCAGAATTGCCAAGGAAACTGTACAAAAGCATTGATGCCTGAGCTCAGCCCAGATCGATGGAATCAGAGCCTTTGGAGCTCGAGCCAGGGCACTGATATTTTTTAATTGGCAGTCAAGACTAAAATCTGCCCTAGAGATTTGGATTCAGAGGGTCTGAGCTAAGGTTTTGCCCAGGAATCTACAAGCTTTTTCAACAACTCCCCAGGGGATTCTTATGTATACCACAGTCTGATAACCAATGATTTGCATTCATTGGAGCACATACTCTGAATGCCTCATATATGGTAGGCTCTGGAAACACAAGGAAAAAAAACAGCCAAAGAGAACAGCCATTCTTTTCCCCAGGCCTTCTCTATGCAATGGAGAATAAAGACCTATAAACTGTTCCAATATAGTCTATACTGTGATTTAAAATTTAAAAGTAGGTCAGCATCATCAGGGTGGTTATGGTTACTCAGTTTCCAGAAGCCTTGTGTGGTAGATTAAAGGCAGAGTATGTTATTTGCCATTCTTCCCACCAAGAGGTGGGGTTTGCTCCTCCTCGCCTTGAATCTGGCCAGACCTGTAACTGGTTTTGACCAATAAAATGTGGCAGAAGTAGTGCTGGTATCTCTCAAGGCTAGGCCTAATGAGGTCTGCAGCCCCCACTTTTGTTCCTGTTAGAATGTTCCCTCTGTGAAGCCTGGCCCATATAAAAAATTTTGACTACCCTAAGGCCACCATGCTGTAAGGAAGCCCAAGCTATTCACTTGGAGAGAGGCCATGTAGAAAAGTTCCAATGAGCCAGACCTATAAGTGAAGCCATCCTGGACCTTCCAGCACAGCTCATCTACCAACTGAGTACAGATGCTCTTTGATTTATGATAGGGTTACATCCTGATAAATCCATCATAAATTGAAAATGTCATAAGTCAAAAATGCATTTCACGTAACCTATCAAACATCATAGCTTACCTATTCTACCTTAAATGTGCTCAAACACTTATATTAGCCTACAACTGATACTGAGCAAAATCATCTCTGCCATTGCCCAGTATCACAAGAGAGGAGTGTACTGCATATTCTAGCCTAAGAAAAAAATTAAACTTCAAAATAAAATTTCTACTGAAAGCACATCATTTTCTCACCATTGTAAAGTCAAGAAATCATAAGTCAAACCAATGTAATTTGGGAATCGTCTGTCCAGCCAAGTGAATGACCCCAGCTGATACTACATGGAGCAGAAGAACTGGTCAGCTAAACTCTGCCCAAATCCAGACCTACTGAATCATGACAAAATAAAATTGTAGTTGTTGTAAACTGCTAAATTTTGGGGTGATTTGTTATACAACAACACCTACCACCACACCTCAAAACTAGAACACAGAATGACATCCATACCAGTTTGCCTTCCCTTTAACATTGTTCATTATCATACCGCTCCATAAAATATGTAGATTGTAGTCTCCATCTGCTTCCACTTCTGCCTCCTTCCAAACAAAACAAAAACACAACCATAAATTAAAATTTATCAACTCTCTGCTTAAAATCCTTCAATTAACCTGCCTGACCTGTGGTGGCGCAGTGGATAAAGCATCAACCTGGCATGCTGATGTCACCAGTTCAAAACCCTAAGCTTGCCTAGTCAAGGCACATATGGGAGTTGATGCTTCCTGCTCCTTCTCCCTTCTCTTTCTCTCTCTCTCCTCTCTAAAATGAATAAATGAAGTCCTAAAAAAATTTTTTTTAAATCCTTCAATGGTTTCTCACTGTCTTTGAGATAAATACAAGATCCTCACTATGACTGACAAGGTTTTGCATGACCTACCTCCTGTCTTCTCCACCACTCTCCCCAACACCTCTGTGCTGCAACCACAGGACCTCCTTTCTGTCCCAGGAACACACCAAGCTCTCTCCTGCCTCAGAGTCTTTGCACTTGCTGTTTCCTGTACCTAACCCTTTCTCCATCCCTCACACATACCCCAACACATTCAGATAAGGCTAGCTCCTTCATCAACAATAGCACCTCCCTAGGAAGTCTTCCCTAATAAAACAGCAAGTAAATGAAGAATGAAGGAAGAAGTAAGAATGAAATCATAGAAAAAGCACTGAAAGCACAGCAATCAGAAACCCCTAGTTGTTGCTCCAATTCTGCCCCAGCTTACCATGGACAAGACACTTCACCTCACCTGATCAAAATCCTCATCCCCACTGTGATGCTCATGGCCAGTGAGGTTTGGTGCCATACACCAGAAGTCTTCACATTTTTTTCTCATGAGTCCCGATACGAATTTTGAAAAGCTATGACCCTCTCACTCATTTTTAAGTTAATAACTAAAATCATTTTTTTCTCAAGTAAAAATAGGTTTCAAGGTGGAACTTTCTGGCACAGTCTTTATTTGAGACACACTTTAGATATATTTTCATCCAAACCTTAAGGTTACAGATTTAACTTCTTCAGTTTATGGAACTTGTCTACCATATAATCCATTTGTCAAAGCCAGTCCTCACTATCAAACCAATCAGTCAAATCAGGATAATTTTCTGCCAGTAAGAAAATCCACCTTCATTTTATAAAATTCTATAAGTTCATTTGCATCCCCATGACAACCAGCTCAGGTCCCCATTATAATTTTATAATACATAGATAAAGAGCTGAAGCACTTATGTTCCAAGTATAGTAGCATAATGGTTCAGAGCACATATTGTAGAATAAAGGTACAAGATATCAAACCCTGATTTTGCCACTTAATAGCTCTATAACCTTGGGCAACTTATTAAACCTCTGGGTGCCTTGGGAACCTCATCTGTAAAAGACAAATGAAATCTACTTTATAGATCTGATATGAGTATTAAATGAGTTTATTAATCTGTAAAGCCCTTAGAACAGTGTCTGACACATAATTGGCATTAAGTATTTATTTTAAATAAACACTAACTCTGTAGTAAATAAAGCACCACCCCTTCCAATCTTATAATATATTTTACCTAATCTTTCTCTCTGCTTGCTCTCTTTGGAACAGAGCATTCTCCAATTACCCTTTTGGTTTTTATATCCCCAAGCAACTCACCATAAAAAGATTCAGAAAGAATCTAGTAAAGCCGGAAAAGGGAGACAATGAAAGGAGAGTTTGAAAGAATCCAGACAAGCAGACTGTTTTCAGGAAAGAGGGCCTATGGAACCTGAGGATCTGGAAACTGATTCCCTTAGAAAGCTGTCCATGTCCACGTCGCCCCACCTCCAGGGCCACTGGCATATTCGCACAAACTCCCGGACACATTCAGAGCTCTGTATCATTCCTGGTGTCCCGTCTACAACTTCATCTCTTTCTCTTTTACATAAGAAAGCACAGCTTTCAGCTCTGGCCTTGGAGGAGACTTAGGTAAAACCTTCTTGGGTCATCAGGAATCCAGGTTCATCTGACACCAGTCACCTCCACCATGCCACCAAAATTCTATCCCAATGAAATCAAAGTCATATACCTGAGGTGGATCAGTGCAGAAGTTGGTGTCATGTCTGCCCTGATCCCTTACATCAGCCCCCTGGGTCTGTCTCCAAAAAAGTTTAGTAATAACATCACCAAAGCAACCACTGATTGGAAGGATCTGAGGATTACAGTGAAACAGACCATTCAGAACGAACAGGCCCGGATTGAGGTAATTAGTGCAGTGATGGGCAATCTTTTGAGCTTGGTGTGTCAAACTTCGCCAAAAAACCGAGCATAACTCAGGTGGTGTGTCACTTCGAGAAAAACGGCCTAACCAGAAGTCCCAGAACTAGACGCTCTGTGCCGGAGTTCTGTTGTTTTGGCCTACAGACCTCCGGCACAGAGTGTCTACACTACAGCAAATGTTTTATCCTCGGCTACTGCACCTGGCTGTGCAGGAGCCGAGGATAAAATGTCCTTCTCGGCATGTGGCCCCATACTTCTCTGGTAGGCAGCTGCATGTGGCCACATGTCATCGAAAATGACTACACGTGTCAGTGCTGACACATGTGTCATAGGCTCACCATCACGGACTTAGTGCCTTCTGCTTCTGCCCTGATCATCAAAGCCCTCAAAGAACTGTCATGAGACAGAAAGAAGCAAGAAAACATTAAGCACAATGAAAATACCACTTTTAATAAGATTGTCCACATTGCCTGACAGATGTGGCATCAATTTTAGCCAAAGAACTCTCTGGAACCATTAAGGAGGTCCTGGGGACTTCCCAGTCTATGGGTTGCAATGTAGAAAGCTGTTACTCTCATGACATCATAGATGACATCAGCAGTGGTGCAGTGAAATGCCCAGCTAGTTAAAAACCACACAGGAGAATATTTCCATTAAAGACCATTTTACTGCATAGTATTCCATTGTAGGAAATTCTACCTTTTGCTTCAGCACGGATGGACTTGGAGAGCATTATGCTGAGTGAAATAAGCCAGTCAGAGAAAGACAAGTGCCATATGACTTCACTCATATGTGGAATCTAATGAACACGCAAAATAAAAACAGACTCATACACAGAGAGCAGGCTGACAGCTATCGGGGTCAGGAGAGGGCTCCGCGTGAGGGCGGTGGTAGGATTGAGCATTAAAGGACAAAAAGAAAGAAAGAAAAAATTCGTGGACACAACAATGTGGTGAATAGGGGAGGGTGGAGGAGTGTATTGGGGGATAAATGGTGATGGGTGAGACTTGACTTGGGGGAATGAACACACAATACGGTGCACAGAGATGTGTTGTAGAATTGAGCACCTGAAACTTGAATAATTATGTTAACCAGTGTCACCTTAATAAATTCAATTTAAAAAAATCGGCCCTGGCCAGTTGACTCAGCAGTAGAATGGCAGTCCAACATGTGGAAGTCCCAGGTTCTATTCCCAGTCAGGGCACACAGGAGAAGCGCCCATTTGCTTCTCCACCCTTCCCCCTCTCTTTTCTCTCTGTCTCTCTCTTCCCCTCCTATAGCCAAGGCTCCATTGGAGCAAAGTTGGCCTGGGCCCTGAGGACTGCTCCATGGCCTCTGCGCTAGAATGGCTCTGGCCAGAACGGAGCAATGCCCCAGATGGGCAGAGCATTGCCCCTGGTGGGCATTCCAGGTGGATCCCACTAGGGCGCAAGCGGGAGTCTGACTGCCTCCCTGCTTCTAACTTTGGAAAAATACAAAACAAATAAAATCATTTAGCATCCCCCCCCCAAATAAGAAAGAAAGCACAAAGGATTGCAGGTTAGCAAGCAGCATATTGCTGAATTTGCTCCAGATTATACAAATGTAAATTGTTCATGAATTTCAGTATCTGTATTAGGAAGAATAGATTTGCTGTAACCCAGTGTACAGCTGAGGGCAAAGCACTCACAGATCAGGACACGGGAAAAGTCAGGAGGCCTTTCATAAAACATTGTGAAGTCCTAAAAAGGAAGTCTCATTTCCTCAGACATGTAGGAACCTCATCAGGCCTGGAGACCTTGGTGTCATCTCCTTGGCCCTATTCATTGGCCACACTTCTGAAATACAAATCAGATGGTGTCCTCCCTTTGCTAAATTCCTTCAATAGTTATCCAGTGTCCTTGATGCAAAGTCTAACGAGACACACAAGGGCTTCATGACCTGGGTCTTGCCTATTTATTCACTCTCATTTCTAGCCATTCCTACATACACACTCTACACCCCAGCCATACTGAGCCAACAGCAATTCCAGCTACCTCCCTCCACTAGGCCATTTTATGAGCATCTCCTTCTGCTAGAATACTTACCCTTCCCAATTTTTTTTCCCTGGTAAAATCTTAACACCTCCTTCAAGGCTTTATTAAACATCTCCTCTGAAAACTGTATTGAGTATCTGCTATGTGCCCGCCATTATGCGAGGCCCTGGGTACAGTGGAGAACAAAACAGACATGGTAGAATTAAATGCCCCTTCTTCTTAGTTCCTTCAACAACCTCTGTTCCTGCCTAGGGTACTACTGTCTTCTTTATATTATCACCATCTCCATCTCCTCTGCGAGGCTGTAAGTACCCTGAGCTTCTGTAGTATTCATCTTCAAATCCCTATTCTGGAGCCCATGGAATGCATCAGTAAATGTTTGCTGGACTCATTGACTCACGGAGGATTCATCAAGCATTCTGCATCAGGGACAGACAAGTTGCTGGTTATATAACTGTGAACCAACAGGCACTGTCCTTGCCCTCTTGGGACCAACAGTGCACTTGATAGACAGAATGATGTATGAATGAGTGAATGAATTAATGAATCAAGGAAGGAGTGTGCTTCTCCCACTTGGATGAAGCAGTCCAAGGCAGGGGATGCACAGGAAGGGAGAAACTAGTGTCTAGGAAGTTGGAGAATGATGATGTCCTTCTGTTCTTTCTGATAACAGAGAAACTTATTAGCCCTGTGACTTTAGGCAAATCCTTTAGTCTGTTTGTACTTATTTTCATTTTAATAATATCGTAACATACCTGACCAGGTGGTGGCGCAGTGGATAGAGCATCGGACTGGGATGCGGAAGACCCAGGTTCGAGACCCTGAGGTCGCCAGCTTGAGCGCAGGCCCATCTGGCTTGAGCAAAAGCTCGCCAGCTTGGACCCAAGGCCGCTGGCTCCAGCAAGGGGTTGCTCGGCCTGCTGAAGGCCCGCGGTCAAGGCACATGTGAGAAAGCAATCAATGAACAACTATGGTGTCTCAACAGCAATGAGAAACTAATGATTGAT
Organism: Rhynchonycteris naso; assembly: GCA_037038555.1. Classification (NCBI taxonomy): domain Eukaryota; kingdom Metazoa; phylum Chordata; class Mammalia; order Chiroptera; family Emballonuridae; genus Rhynchonycteris; species Rhynchonycteris naso. The sequence goes on along the minus strand of CM072997.1, from coordinate 208,088,539 downwards.
GCTTCTCACCTCTCTCCGTTCCTGTCTGTCTGTCCCTATCTATCCCTCTCTCTGACTCTCTCTCTGTTCCTGTAAAAAGATAAAAATAAAAATAAAATAATATCATAACAGGGTTATGATTAAATGAGATAATGCATTTAAAAGCAGAGTTGGTTTTAGGGACTGGTAGTTCCCAGTACTTGCTCAGTGTGAGTATGCAGATTCAGAAACACAGCAGGAGAGCCTTGACTGGATAGCTCAATTGGTTAGAACAAAGTCCTGGAGCACAGAGGTTGCCAGTTTGATCCCTGGTAAGGGCACATACAACAGGAACAAATTGATGTTCCTGTCTCTGTCTCTCTCTCTCTCCCTTTCTCTTTAAAATCAATAAAAGAAAAAAGAAACACAGGAGAAGAGCCTGCCGGGGATAACATCTCCCTCTATTCTAGGTCCCCTCCCTGGTCCAGCATTCTTACCTTCCCTATTCAGCCCAACTACCACTCCTTCTTGACCTCCCCGTCTTCACTGCCCAATTTTGTGTTTACTTTCAAGTGCTTTCGGATGCCAGAGGTTATCTTATCTTTACAAGCTTATAGCAGTCAGGGTGAGGTGGCAGGAAAGGGGCCAAAGAAGGGAAGACACAGATATTGACTGAGACTTCACTATATTTCTGGTACCAGGGTTGGGACTTGATGTGCATAGGCTCCTGTCATCTTCATAACAATACCATTTTACAGATGAGGAAACTGAGGCTCAGGAAGAGAACAAGGGAGGTGGGAATTAAAACCAAATGTCTCGCCTGACCTGTGGTGGTGCAGTGCATAAAGTGACGACCTGGGAACACTAAGGTCGCCAGTTCAAAACCCTGTACTGGTCTGGTCAAGGCACATATGGGAGTTGATGCTTCCAGCTCCTCTCACCTTTCTCTCTTTCTCACTCTGTGTCTCCTCTATAAAATGAATAAAATAAAAAAAGAAAAATTAAAAAAAAAAACAAGTGTCTCTATGACTCCAAAATTATTTTCCTCTGTGCCACACTGCCCACCGGCTTATAAACGATCATTAAATGTTTGTAAAATTAATTTCAGTATTTTTATCCCCAGTAAGAGCAGAGATTGTGTGTTTTTCTCTGCCTGAGAATCTAGATACATGTTCAAACAATGAAGAATAAACAAGTGAATAATAAGAAATGAATGAATGATTAAAATCATTTAGATACCCCATACCAGGAAGGAGGAAACAAATAATCCTGAGGGAGGCGCCTCACAGATTGGAGGAGACCCCTGGCTGTGGTCTCCAGCGCCCAGTGCAGAAGGCAGGTATCACAGGAGGGCTGGGAACTGGCTCAGTTGAAGGGAGAAAAAAACTGGGAGGCAGGAGAAAAACTGGGAAATGGGGATGTTACTGGGGAGAATGTGAAGAAGGGAGAGAGAAAGCCAATGATTGGCCAGGGCAGAGAAGGGAAATATGTAGCATTACCTGGTACCCCCACCATGTCGGTGGGGAAGAAACCAAGAAACAGACCCTGACTCCTGGCCAAACACACTGCCAACTTTAAAAAGAAAGTTGCCAGCTCTCAAGCCCACTCCTGAAGGCTATTCTAGAAAAGAGGTTGCCGTGGGAGCAGTGTGGGTTCTGCCTCCTTCCCGCTGCCCCCACCCTTGTGCTTCCTGCCTTCAACCCCCTTGGCCCCACGGAGGGACTCCCTCCATCAGTTCCCAGCTCCCGCAGCTTACCTCCTCCTTCGGGAGGCCAAGGGTGTTCCAGGCAGGACAGGCTGCTTTCCCAGTTCCAGGCGCCCTCGTCCAAGGGGCTGCCTCTACTACCCAGAAGTTCTTGCCCTGGCTGGTGCTCCTTGGCCTCTCCCCGAGCTAAATGTGTCAGGCAGGTTCCCAGCCGCCCTGTGCTGGGGGAGGGAGCCTGAGGAAATTCCCTCCCAGCCTTGCTCCTGGGCTTGGGCCGGGCCAGCCAGCTCAGCAGTCTCACTCCTGGGCTGGCCCTGGATGAATGAGTCCTTCCCCTCCGCCCACCTGGGTCTGAGCCAGGGAGCCTGTGTCAGCCTCTCTGCTCTTTCTCCGTGGCCCTGACACTGAACTCCATTCCTCCTTCAAGTCCTAATACCCTGCCCTATGTCTGGGTCTTCTGGCTTCTATTCTCAGCAATCTGGGGCAAAACCATAGTGGGGTGGTCTCTATTTCTCTCTCCTGGTGTGCTCTGCTAGAAAGCCAGGCCTGGTCCTGGGCACCAGGATGGGTGACTTGATGACTCTTGGCAGGGGTTTAGTCACAAGCCCCAAGCTTTCTCCACTAAACTGGTTGTAGCTGGGCCCTAGTGAAATATGTCTGCCAGTTTCTGGTTATTCATTCAATTCATTTTGAGAATAACTCACCTGTGCTAGGCCCTAAGGATGAAGAGGTGGATTAACATGGTCCCTGACTTGATGTTCTACTACAGTGATTTTCAACCTTTTTCACCTTGTGGCACCCATAAACAAATTACTAAAATTCTGCTGCATATCAAAAAATATATATTTTTGCCGATCTGACAAAAAGAAATAGGTACAATTTTATTCATTCACATCAGACAGCTATTGTACTGGCTGTTATTTTTTTATTTGACAATCTAAGGGAAAAGAGGCCAGTGTCCCTGACTAATAGTCAGATATTGTATGTTTTAAAAATTCTGTGGCACACCATTTGAAAAATCACTGCTCTACTAAGAAGAGAAGAATAAAGTATTTCTGCAGATACTGGCCCAAAATGCAGGCATCGGGAACCAGAGGATTCATTCCCTGTGGGGGGTTCTGGGAAAACTCTTAGAGGAGATGACCTACAAGGTGGGTTTTGAAGGATGAGTAGGAGTTCTCCACAACTTTAAGGGGGAAGAGAAGTGTGAACAGGCCAGGCAATGGAACAGACTCTGGCAGGAACTACTAGGAGCCCAAATCATGAGTGAGGAGTATCAGATCAGTAAGGGCCTGTGTGCTTTGCTGAAGGACTTGGACTTTATCTTATAGGTACTGAAGAATCACAGAAAGGTTTTTAACAAGGAAGACAAAGATTTTTAACAAGATTGCATTTTAAATATACTGCTCACAAAATTTAGGGAATGTTTTAAAATAAATATGAAGCTATAAAATATCCCCTAATTTTTGTGAGCAGTGTAGATTGCTGAGGCCTGTGATGTAAAGAATGGTTTTGAAGGAACAAGACTGGCAGCAAGAAGACCAGCCAGGCTGCTACAAGAGCCAAGGCAATGGACAGTGTGGGCTAACCAGGCCCCAGGCAGGGGGCCAGAGAGGAAGGAACAGATTCGAAAGGGGTGACAGGGTAGCACTGATGGGAGTTGATAAGTAAGGGAAGATTCTACCCTATCATGACCTAATTATCTCCCAAAGACAACCTCTACAAATACCATCACATTGTGGGTTGGGGCTTCGCTGAGGTTGGGGAGGACACGATTCAGTCCATAGCATCAGGCATACTGTGCACCATTATAATTGAGCAGGAAGTCGAAGCTCAGATGCCGTAAAAGTAGATGGGAACTAAAGAGAACAGAGCAAGTAAGATGGATGGGTAGGAGGGGCCCTGGGAGACACCCCAAAATACTACAGAGGGGCAGCTGAGGTGTTTGATATGGAGCTCATATCTACTTTATATTATTTTACACATATCGTAATCCCTACCCAGTATATTTAAATTATCTGTGTCTTTTCCCTTGCTAAAGGGCATGCTCTGATATTATGAATTTTTCCAGAACAGTAGCCTTCTTTGTTTCATCTTTGTATCCATGCAATTATTCCCCAAATCTGACACAAAGAATGGAACAGTAAGACGGGGGAGCACAGACAAGATTCCCTCCTTTGGCAGTTAAAGGCTCCCAGCCACCAGCAGATGTCAGGACATGTTTCTGTGGCTTCTGGCCATGAAGCTCCTTGTCTGAATCCCAGTCCATAGTGGGTGGTAAAAGTATACATGAATCACTGAAACTGTGTAGAGTGACTACCTGACTTGGTTTCAAAGCCCCTGGGGTCAGGCCGGTCAATACGATCGAGGCTGCGCGAAGTTACTCGTTGAGTAACTTCTGAACTATTATTCTGGAGTAAATTCTGGAGTATTATTTCAGATTTCCTGGAGCATGTTTCCCAAATGATGAGTTCTCTCCAAAATGTGTTAGATGAACTGAAAATATAAGTATCTCAATAAATTAGCTTTCCCCCTAAGATTTAGCATTGTGTTTTTAAAAGAAATGTGAATTAAAAAAAATATATTCTGTTTGTGAAAAAAAGACATACAAAAAAAGACCATCCACAGAAAATCCAGTATAGCTGAATTTAAAAAAAAAACAACACAGCCTGACCAGGCGGTGGCGCAGTGAATAGAGTGTCAGACTGGGATGCCGAGGACCCAGGTTCGAGACCCTGAGGTCGCCAGCTTGAGCACACGCCCATCTGGCTTGAGCAAAAGCTCACCAGCTTGGACCCAAGGTCGCTGGCTCCAGCAAGGGGTTGCTCGGTCTGCTGTAGCCTCCCAGTCAAGGCACATATGAGAAAGCAATCAAGGAACAACTAAAGAACCGTAACAAAGAATTAATGTTTCTCATCTCTCTCCGTTCCTGTCTGTCTGTCCATATCTGTCCTTCTCTCTGACTTTCTCTGCCTCTGCCACAAAAAAAAAAAAAAAAAAAAGGCTAAAATGTGAAAAAATATCCTTTTCAATGCATGTTTGACCTTGGCTAGCATGTAAGGAATCCACAGAAAAAAAACAGAAGTAAGCAATTGTGAGAACCCAATTAACCCCGGGGGCATATGTGCGTTGCTAGTGCCCTAGTATCTGTGTTTCATGAGCCATGGAGTTGAAGGAGCCTGAGCCTGAACAGAGCAGAAAGTAAAATCAGAGAGCAAGGCTTAGCCTCCCCAAGCTCCAAACCAGTGAGCAGTGGGCAAACTAACAAACAAACAAACAAGAACAAATAACTCTGTCAAGCTAGGGGGACAGAGGGGATGTGGGCCTGTCTTGTCCTAGCTTTGGATCAATAAACAAAAAAACTGCCTCTCTGAAAAATCTCCACCCACACCTCCACTCGCTGTCCTCTGCTTACCTGTGCAGCCCGAAACACTCCAAGAAATTTTTTTTTTAATATTTTAAAGGGAGTATGTAGGAACACTCTTTAAAAAAAAACAAAAAAACCACTTTATTTATTTCATATTTTTAACATGAAATTTATTTTAATTTATTGTGTTTACATAGATTCTAGTGTCCCCCCGAATACATCCTCCCCTCCCTCGTGTTCCCCAGTATATCTCCCTTTTCCCCCTCCCTGTAACGCCCTCCCCCCTTCCCTCCAGGATTTGCTTTTCTGCTTTCATCTCATCCTATCATCCCCTTTCCCTCTGTCCTCTTTCCCTCTGGATCCTTTGATGCCGCCTCTCTCTCTATTCCGCTCCTCAGTTCATATTGTTCCTCGGATTCCTCAAATGAGTGAGGTCATATGATATTTTTCTTTCTCTGTCTGGCTTATTTCACTTAACATAATAGTTTCCAGGTTCATCCATGTTGTCGAAAAAAGTAATATTTCCTTCTTTTTCATGGCCCATAGTATTCCATTATGTATATGTACCATGGCTTTTTTTTTTAAACTCTCTTTGGTTTGTTTTTGTTTTGTTTTAAAGACTTTATTTATTCAATTTTTAGAGAGGAGAGAGAGAGAGAGAGGAGGGGAGGAGCATGAAGCCTCAACTCCCATATGTGCCTTGACCGGGCAAGCCCACGGTCTTGAACCAGCGACCTCAGTGTTCCAGGTTGATACTTTATCTCACTGTGCCACCACAGGTCAGGCGTGTACCATGGCTTTTTAATCCACTTGTCCACTGACAGGCACTTGGGCTATTTCCAGATTGTCTATTGTAAACAATGCTGCCATAAACATGGGGGTGCATTTTTCCTTTTGAATCATTGATGTGGTGTTCTTGAGATATATTCCTAAAAGTGGGATGGCAGGGTCAAAAGGCAGTTCCATTTTTAATTTTTTGAGGAATCTCCATAATGTTTTCCACAGTGGCTGCACCAGTCTGCATTCCCACCAACAGTGCAGAAGGGTTCCCCTTTCTCCACATCTTCGCCAGCACTTACTATGTGTTGTTGATGAGCGCCATTCTGACTGGTGTGAGGTGATATCTCATTGTGCATTTCTCTAATGATTAGTGATGTTGAACATTTTTTTATCTGCCTATTGGCCATCAGTGTGTCCTCTTTAGAGAAGTGTCTATTCATTTCTTTTGCCCATTTTTGATTGCATTGTTTATCTTCCTGGTGTTGAGTTTTACAAGTTCTTTATAAATTTTGATTATTAACCCCTTATCGGACATATTGTCGAATATGTTCTCCCATTGTGTGGTTTGACTTTTCATTTTGTTCATATTTTCTTCAGTTGTGCAAAAGCTTTTTAGTTTGATATAGTCCCATTTGTTTATCCTGCCCTTTATTTCCCTTGCCCGTGGAGTTAAATCAGCAAATATTTGCTGCGAGTGATGTCGGAGAGCTTACTGCCTACATTTTCTTCTAGGATGCTTATGGTTTCCCGACTTACATTTAAGTCTTTTATCCATTTTGAGTTTATTTTTGTGAATGGTGTAAGTTGGTGGTCTAGTTTTATTTTCCTCAGGTAGCTGTCCAATTTTCCCAACACCATTTGTTAAAGAGACTGTCTTTACTCCATTGTGTGCTATTACCTCCTTTGTCAAATATCAATTGTCCATAAAGGTGTGGGTTTATTACTGGGTTCTCTGTTCTGTTCCATTGATCTATATGCCTGTTCTTATGCCAGTACCAAGCTATTTTGAATACAATGGCCTTGTAGTATAACTTGACATCAGGAAGTGTGATACCACCCACTTCATTCTTCTTTTTCAAGATTGCTGAGACTATTCGTGTTCTTTTTTGGTTCCATATGAATTTTTGGAATATTTGTTCTTTATCTTTGAAGTATGCCATTGGTATTCTAATAGGAATTGCATTGAATTTATAAATTGTTTTGGATAATATGGACATTTTAATGATGTTTATTCTTCCCAACCATGAACATGGTGTATGCTTCCACTTGTTTGTATCTTCCTTGATTTCTTTTATCAATGTTTTATAATTTTCCAAGTACAAGTCTTTAACCTCCTTGGTTAAATTTACTCCTAGGCACTTTATTATTTTTGTTGTTGCAATAGTGAAGGGAGTTGTTTTCTTAATTTCTCTTTCAGACAGATTATTGTTGGTGTATAAAAATATCTCTCATTTCTGAGTATTAATTTTATATCCTGCCACCTTGCTGAATTCATTTATCAGGTGCAGTCGTTTTTTGACTGTGACTTTAGGGTCTTCTATGTATAGTATCATATCATCAGCAAATAATGATTGTTTTACTTCTTGTTTTCCAATTTGTATGCCTTTTATTTCTTCTTCTTGTCTGATTGCTGTCGCTAGGGCTTTTAGAACTATGTTGAATAAGAGTGTTAAAAGGGGGCACCACTGTCTTGTTCCTGATCTTAAGGGGATTGCTTTTAACTTGTGCCCATTGAGTATGATGTTGCCTGTGGGTTTGTCATAGATGGCCTTTATCACGTTGAGGTATGCTCCCTGTATTCCCACTTTGCTGAGAGTTTTGATCAAAATGGGTGCTGGATTTTATCGAATGCTTTTTCTACATCTATTTATATTATCATGTGGTTTTTGTCCTTCCTTTTGTTTATCTAATGAATCACATTGATTGATTTGTGAATATTGTACCAGTCTTGCCTCCCCAGAATAAATCCCACTTGATCATGATGTATGATTTTTTTTTTCAGGTATTGGTGGATCCGGTTTGCTAATATTTTGTTGAGAATTTTAGCATCAAAATTCATCAGGGATATTGGCCTATAGTTTTCTTTCTTTGTGTTGTCTTTGCCTGGTTTTGGAATCAGAATTATGCTCGCCTCATAAAAGGACCTTGAAAGTTTCCCCTCCTCTCGAATTTTTTGAAATAGCTTGAGAAGGATAGGAGTTAGTTCTTCTTTGAATATTTTATAGAATTCACTTGTGAAGCCATCAGGTCCAGGGCTTTTGTTTGTTGGGAGTTTTTTGATAACTGTTTTGATCTCATTTGTTGTAATCGGTCTATTTAGGTTTTCTGATTTTTCCAGATTGATTTTTGAAAGATTATATTTTTCAAGGAATTTATTCATTTCACCTAGGTTGTCTAATTTTTTGGCATACAGTTCTTCATAGTATTTTCTTACAATCCTTCGTATTTCTGCTGTGTCCATTGTTACTTCTCCACCTTCATTTCTAACTTTATTTATTTGACTCCTTTCTCTTTTTTCCTTGGTGAGGCTGGCTAAGGGTTCATCAATCTTGTTTACCTTATCAAAGAACCAGCTCTTGGTTTCATTGATCCTCTGTACTGTTTTTTTTAGTCTCTATGTCATTTATTTCTGCCCTGATCTTTATTATTTCCTTCTTTCTACTTTCTCTAGGCTTTACTTGCTGTTCTTTTTCTAGTTCTTTTAGTTGCAGGGTTAAGTTGTTTATTTGAGCTTTTTCTAGCTTCTTAAGCTATGCCTGTAATACTATATGAACTTCCCTCTCAGAACTGCTTTTGCTGTGTCCCATAAATTTTGAGTTGTTGTATGCTCATTTTCATTTGTTTCAAGGAAATCTTTTATTTCTTCCTTGATCTCATTGTTGACCAATTTGTTATTTAATAACATGCTGTTTAGTTTCCAAGTTTTTGAGTGTTTTTTAGTTTTTCTATTGTAGTTGATTTCTAGTTTCATGCCATTATGGTCAGAGAAGATGCTTGATATGGTTTCAATCTTCTTAAATTTGTTGAGACTCATTTTATGCCCTAATATGTGGTCTATCCTAGAGAATGTATCATGCACACTTGAAAAGAATGTATATTCTGCTGCTTTAGGGTGAAAGGTTCTGAAGATATCTATTAAATCCAGTTGATCTAGTGTGTCCCTTAATTCTGCTGTTTCTTTGTTAATTTTCTTTCTTGAGGATCTATCCAGTAATGTTAGTAGGGTATTGAAATCCCCTACTATTATAGTAATGCTGTTTATCTCACCCTTTATGTCCATCAAAGTCTGCTTTATATATTTAGGTGCTCCTATATTAGGTGTATAGATATTTATAATGTTTATCTCTTCCTGTTGAATTGCTCCCTTTATCATTATGTAGTGACCTTCTTTATCCCTTACTATAGTCTTTGTTTTAAAGTCTATTTTGTCAGATATAAGTATTGCTACCCCAGATATTTTTTCATTTCCATTTGCATGAAATATTTTTTTCCATCCTTTTACTTTCAGTCTATGTGTATCTTTTGTTTTGAGGTGTGTCTCCTGTAAACATTATATGTACGGGTCCTGTTTTCTTATCCATTCAGCTACCCTATGTATTTTGATTGGTCCAAGATGAAAATTGAAAGTGTTTCTGAATTGTTAGCTTCTATAGCCAAGATGGTGAACCTATGACACGCGTGTCAGCACTGACACGTGTAGCCATTTTTGATGACACTCAGCCGCATGTGGCTGCATAACAGAGAAGTATGGGGCTGCATGCTGAGAAGGACGTTTCATCCTCAGCTCCTGCACGGCCAGGTGCAGTAGCCAAGGATAAAACATTTGCTGTAGTGTAGACATTCTGTGCTGGAGGTCTGTAGGCCAAAACAACAGAACTTCCGCTTAGGCCATTTTTTCTGGAAGTGACACACCACTCTAGTTATGCTCGGTTTTTTGGTGAATTTTGACACACCAAGCTCTAAAGATTGCCCATCATTGTTCTAAAGGCACCTGGAAGAAGCAAACCTGAACTTTTTCTTGAAGAATGCCATTTAACCCAGGACACAAGGATTTCCTACAGTTTCAAGTAACATGACTCACAAGTTTTTTTGAAAAGTCTCTAACCACACAGAAAAACAAATCCCAACAAACAGATGCAACCAACTACGGAATCATATCATTAAAGATAAGAGATATTGTTCTTATTAGCTATCAAATATAATTTAATTATGTTTCATGTTGAAATAGATTAAAGAGAGAATTTCAAAGTACAACCAAGGGAAAGGTTGTCAATAAAGTAGACTGCCTTCTGTAATGTGAATTGACCTCCTCAAATACCTTGAGGAATTGGCTAAAACAAAGGTGGAGAAAGAAGGAATTCATCCTTTTTGCTTCTAGCCTGCTTGAGTTGGGACATCTCATCTCATCTTTTCTAGCCCTGGAACTGAGATTTAATCAGCAACCCTCAGTCTAAGGCCTTTGGGCTTTGACTGAATTCCATTGCCAGACTTCCTGAGTCTCCAGCTGTGGACAGCAGCAGATTGTGGGATTTTCAGCCTCCATAATCACATGAGCCAATTTGTCATAGACATATATCTATACATCTGGAGAACCCTGATTAATACAAGTAGAGTTTACTCGTGAATCCATGCTACCACTTACTGCCATGTGTTGTTAATGCAGAGTGTGTTTCTGAAACTGCAAATCGTGCTGGCAGACACCCTACGAAAGTGGGAGGATTTGTCTTTTTTATATCTATCTGTCAGGATTCTTAAATGCAACAAAAACCAAACTTTGGTGTTTTAAGCAGGGAAAAAAATTTATTACAAAGAAATTAACTCATACGACCAATGGGAAGACTGAAGAGCAGAAGCATATTCTGGGCTACACAATGGCAAACAGCCAGGATCAAGTTGCAGAACTGATCTGGTGATACAGAATCACTGCCACGGAGGTGAAGTTCTAGGCATGCTGCTTGCTCCAGTGGTACCACTAGCATTGAATACTGGACTGATCACCACCCCTGCAGTCACTGCTTTTCCAGGAATTGGGCTTCCTGAAACCAGTTTGTCTAGCTAGCTTAGAGGCAGGTGTGCCTGACTGGCAGAGCCCAGTCCACATGCTTATGTTCTAGCAACAAACATTGGAAAGGAAGTGTTTAGCACTTCCAACTTTTGTAGAGGATAATAGGCCCTATATCTCAGATTCATAAACTGAGGAAATTTATTAAATACAGGACAGGGATCTTCCAATGCTGGAGGCCCAAAAGAAACATCCAGTGTCCACTATATCCTTAACCTTTAAGACCAGCCCTACCCAGGACATCAATTTTTGACAGGTGCCATATACCTTGCAGAGCCTTCTGCAAACAATACTCACACACTGTAGTGATCTGTATGTAGAGCTGGTTATTGAATAAGGGGTTGGTTTGATTTAAGTCAGACACAAGCTACCTTCAAGAAAACTTGTTACCTCTGCTGTATCAGAAACTAGGGAAATTAGGAAGCCACTGTTCAAATTATTGGCTCCAAAAACACACCACTTTAGCCAAGATCTGGGGTACAAGAAGCCACTGCCAGAGCAATTGGCTCCATCACCTTGACACCCCAAATCCTCACATATTGCCTCATTTCTCCCCCACTTAGCTCAGTTCCAAGTTCAAGCCCCTAAGGCATGTATCTGATCAGGGAACTGAAAACATATCTGGAGACATAGCTGCAAAGAGGTCTAAGTAACGTAGATTTGGTTGGAAAGTTAAACTAGGGAGTATAGGGAGGCGAGGTAGGAGGGGGTTGGTGCAGATGCTGAGCAAACTATCTATCCTATCATATACTACCCGTTTCACCTTATTCAATCTCTGAATGCTACATTAAAAAAATATTTTTTTAATCAGCAATATATTCACATGGTAAAAAAATTGCAAATACCATTACCAGTCAACAATGAAAAGTAAATCTCTTACCTGTCTCTGTCCTCCAATCTCCCAGTTTTCTTCCCAAGAATCATTGACTTTTACCAGTTTCCTGTTTATTGTACCAAAGACAATCTAAGCATATGTGTATATAAGCCCCTCCCTTTTTGTTTTACATATATAGAGCATAAAACACATTTTTTCCCCAGTCTACTTTTAAAAAATTATTTTTTGTATTTATTGAGATGATATTGGATAACCAAATTATATGGGTTTCAGGTGTACAATTCTATAATACATCATCTGTAAATTGTATTGTATGTTCACCACCCCAAGTCAAGTCTCCTTTACCCCTACCCCCATTACCCTCATCTGCTTCCCCAACCTCCCTTTCCATTTTATAATTTCCATACTATTGTCTGTGTCCATGAATTTTTTTTTCTTTCCTTCCTTAATCCTTCTACTTTTTTTCACCCAGCCCCCACCCCCAATGCCTCTGGCCAATCTAATTTTTTTTTTTTTTGCCCTGGCCAGTCAGCTCAGTGGTAGAACATCGGCCAGGCATGTGGAAGTCCTGGGTTTGATTCCCCATCAAGGCACACAGGAAAAGTGACCATCTGCTTCTCCATCCCTCCCCTTTCCCTCTCTCTCTTTCTCTCTTTACCTCCCTCAGCCATGGCTTGAATGAGCCAGTTGAGCAAGCTGGCCCCAGTGTTGAGGATGGCTCCGTGGAGCACTAAAATATGTAGCTTGGTTGCTGAACAATGGAGCAGCAGCCCCAGGTGGGCAGAGCATTGGGTAGGGAGCTTGATGGGTGAATCCCAGTCAGGGTGCATGCAGGAGTCTGTCTCTACTTCCCTGACTCTCATGTAATTAAAAAGAAGAAAAATATTTTTATTTATTGATATTTAGAGAAGAGAGGGAGAGAATAAAAGAAAGAAAGAGGGGGGAGAAACAGGACGCATCAACTCATGGTAGTTGCTTCGTGTATGTGCCTTGACTGGGCAAGCCTTGGGTTCTGAACCGGTGACCTCAGTGTTCCAGGTCAAGGTGTTGCCACAGGTCAGGCTGGCCAATCTACTTTTAATAGCAGTGAGCAAAGAGTCCAGGAGAACCTAATACACACTAAGGACAGTCTGACAACAGTGAGAACTTCATTATTTTATTCACAATGTCTTTGTTTTTTCCCCAAAAATATTTATTTTCTTTATTTATTATAAAATATTGCAAAATATTTAAATAGTACAAAAATGAAAACAGTAAAAATGAAAGTTTTCCTTAAGTTCATTTCCAAAAAGTAATTGCTATAGCTTGCATATCTATTTATCTATGGCTATCTATCTACCTGTGTGCACATGTGTATTATTTTTCAGAATTTTTTAAAAATTGTGTGCATATGTGTATTTGTGCATATGTGTATGTTTTTTTCAGAACTTTTTACAAATTGAACTTATTGGAGCCTGACTGGTGATGGTGCAGTGTATAGCGCATTGACCTGGGACACTGAAGTCCCAGGTTTAAAAACCCGAGGTCCCAGCTTGAGTGCAGGCTCATCTAGCTTGAGTGCGGTCACACCAGAATGAGCATGGGATCATCTACATGACCCCACCCATGGTCACTGGCTTGAGCAAGGGGTCGCTGGCTCGACTTGAACCCCCAGTCAAGACACATATGAGAAGCAATGAACAACTAAAGTGCAACAACTGCAAGTTGATGTTTCTCATCTTTCTCCCTTTCTGTCTCTCTCTCACACACATGCACACCCTTAAAAAAGGAATTTAACTTATTGGGAAAACATTGGTTAATAACATTATATAATTATACATGTATAGTTTTTATGGCTTTGAATTTCTTCCTCTACAAATTTTCCAAATTCTTCAGTGGCTGGAGTGTTGGCTCTGAGTTTGCTTCACAGCCCTGTATGCTATTAAGGCTTAATGCTGCAGCCTTAATTAATTCCTTCAATCTTGCTGTCTACTGGGACTCCACAAAGCAAACAAACAAGTCTGATCTCACTGTGCACTTGCTGTTCCTTGGTGGGAGACCTTTCATGTCCAAGCTCCTAGATAGAGTCTTTCTTGGATTCTACCAAAATTCTTTAGGCAACTTCAACCTACTCTGCATGTGTTCCCTAATGCAGTGGAATCCTCATTTGGTCCTCCCAGACTCCTCCCTGTCTTCTGGTTACAGACCTGTGGTCTCCCTGGGACACAAGAATGGCACATAACCTGTGGTCTCCCTGGGACACTAGAATGGCACATAACCTGTGGTCTCCCTGGGACACTAGAATGGCACATAATCCAAAGCAGGTTAATCAGCATTTTCCCTGAGATGTTTCAAAGCAGAGTTGGGAAAAAGATGATCTTTTCCTTTTCGGTTAAAGACACTGTGATTATGGGAGTCTGGAACAGCTGGCCACCACAGACCCACCTCCGTGGGGAAGTCAAATTTTGCTTCCATGGCAATTTTACAGTGTATTCACAAAATTTGCTAACATATTTATTGTAACATAATTCACATAACATAAAGGCCAATAAAGTTTTTTATTATATGACAGGGAGCAGTCACCTTTTTGACATATTCACAGGTTCTGGGAATGAGGAAATATATATCTTTGGGGGTCATTATTTAGTCTACCACACAGGATAATAATGGAACACACTTCATACAGCTGTTGTAAGTAAGCATTAGCAGAGTTAACACATGTAAAACTTATACATAGATAGCTCTCAATAATATTGGCTATTGTTTTTATTATTATTCATACTGTAAGGTACCAGTCATCTAGGCTAGCAATTTTCAAACTGTATCTCATAGCACATGTAAACTAACTAAAATTCTGTGACACACCAAAAATGTATTTTTGCCAATCAGACAAAAATAATAGATATAATTTTGATTGATTTACCTAAAATAATAATAATTACCAACCCTTTCTGCTCCAAAGTGACTTTTTAAAAACTCGGGTGCCTAGCCTGACCTGCGGTGGCGCAGTGAATAAAGCGTTGACCTGGGAACACTGAGGTTGCCGGTTCAAAACCCTGCACTGGTCTGGTCGAGGCACGTATGGGAGTTGATGCTTCCAGCTCCTGCCCCCTTTCTCTCTCTCTCTCTCACTGTCTCTTCTCTAAAATGAATAAAATAAAAAGTTTAAAAAAAAAACAAAAACAAAAACCTCGGGTGCCTATACTTGTATACAAGAATTTCTGGCACCAAGAATTTGCCAATCAGACACAACCTTATTATGTGGTGTGACTAATAAGAAGCAACTCTATTATATGACCTATATATTTATGGTTCAAGACATGGCATTTACACTGGGCAGCTACTGCAGTGTTGGCTGTTGCCATTTTTTTATCTGACATTCTTAGGGAAAAGAGGTCAGTGCCTTTGACTAAATAGTCAAATATTGCATGTTTTAAAATTTCTTGCAGCACACCAGTTAGAAATCACTGATCTGGGCTATAGGCCAATTACCAAGGCAAAGATAATGACATGCTCATGCCTGAGACAGTAGAATCTTACAAAGACTCAATTTGAGATTATTGAGGACTGCAGCAATGGTGTCAAGAGTCTAGCTAGCAGTCACAAGTGTTCGGTGGTGTCATGGTCATACTTCCTTTGTTGTGAGAGATTATTAAAGCTGTGTAGCTTGTTTTTGCCATACAAACAGCTTTCTGTTCATTTTCCAAGCCTGCTTCTCCTATTTTCCCTTCCTTTCTATGAGGTAATCGTTCTGATAAATTCCTTTTTCTGCCTAAAACAGACACTTTTGGTTTCTATTGTTACAACCAACTGCCCTGATTGCCATTCTATTGGAATTCTATTGATCTGCTGTTTTTGGAAGTTAGTCAACTATGATTGCTTGACTTCCAGATGATGTGCCCCATGAAGGTGAGAGAGACATTGAGGACTTGATTAGAACAATTTCACAAGCTGAAATGTGTAACAGAAAGTTAATTGATTACTCTGTCACCTACAGCAAGAAAAGGAAAAATTCTAGCTTAGTTTTCCCAATTCACTGGAAAATTTAAAATCCAGAACCATCATGAAATATGGCAAGAAGACTTTCTGCCTCTATCGAGCACTCTGGGACTATTGAACACCTGATCTAACATGTACTAATTTTTAACAAATGGTAAAGAAACAACTGAATATCCACATGCAAATGAATGAAGTTGGACCCCTACCACAATTGATGAAAGAAAAAATACATAAGCTCTGAGCTACCTCAGAGCTTAAAATGTTGTGCCATAAGCACCACCAAAAAAAGTAAAACATCAACCCAAAAACTGGGAGAAAATATTTTCAAAATTAAATATCTAATGAGGGACATGCCAGTGTATATAAAAAACTCTTAAAACAAAACAAAATTTAAAAAAAGAACTCTTACAACTCAACAGCAAAGACATACAGCTCAATCAAAAATTCAATAAAGGATTTAAAAACATTTTTTCAAAGAAGATATACAAATGTCCAATAAGCATAAGAAAAAATGTTCAACATCACTCATCATTGGACATTAGAAAAAATGCAACTCAAAACAATAGTAAGCCTGACCTGTGGGGGCGCAGTGGGATAAAGCATTGACCTAGAACACTGAGCTCACCAGTTCGAAACCCTGGGCTTGCCTGGTCAAGGCACATTTGGGAGTTAATGCTTCCTGCTCCTTACCCCATTCTCTCTCTGTCTCTCTCTCCCTCTCTTTAAAATTAATAAATATTTTAAAATCTTAAAAAAACAAAAATAATAGTGAGATAACATTACATTGATGTGTGATATCAGCCTTGACCTCTAGGGAGGCAAGGGGAGAAAAGACATTGAGTTCAACACATAATTGATGACCAACCAATGGCCAATAATTCAATCAATTGTGCTTACATAATGAAACCCAATAAAAACACTGTACACTGAAACTTGGTGGAGATTCCTGGTTTAAAAACACATTGAGCCTGACCTGTGGTGGTGCAGTGGATAAAGCGTTGACCTCGGAACACTGAGGTCGCCAGTTCAAAACCCTGCACTGGTCTGGTCAAGGCACATATGGGAGTTGATGCTTCCAGCTCCTCCCCCCTTTCTCTCTCTCTCTGTGTCTCCTCTCTAAAATGAATAAATAAAAAAATAAATTTAAAAACACATTGATGCCAGAAGAGGATGTGCCCTGACTCCACAGGGATCAGGAATAGAAGCTCTGCATTTGGAACCCTACCAGACTCTGCCTTCTGCGTTTCCTCATTTGGCTGGTCCTGACTTGTATTCTTTATAATAAAACTATAATTGTAAATGTAGCAATTTTCTGATTTGTATGAATTATTCTACTAAATTATTGAGCCTAACGGGGTTATGGGAACTTCCAAATTTATAGCCTGTTCGTCAGAAGTGAAAGTAACTTGGTAATGACTGAAGTGTAGCTGGCATCGAAAGTGAGGGCAGTTTTGTTCGGAACCATGCCCTTTAATTTATGAGTTTTGCACTAACTTTGTATGATTAATGCCAGAATTTTATTGTGGAACATTAGTTGGTGTCAGAATATTATTTTATGTGGCACAGATGCAATTAAGTTAAGGATCTTAAGATGAGGAGTTTACCTTGGGTTATTAGGTAAGCCTTAAATCCAATCACATACCCTTTTAATAGAGAGTTGGAGAGAAATTTGACAGAGATAGAAAAGGAAAAGGCAATGGGACCATAGAGGCAGAGACCAGAGTGATGCAACCACAAGCTAAGGAATGCTGGTAGCCACCAGAAGCTGGAAGAGGCAATGAACAGATTCTAACCCTTGAATCAGATGGAGAATAGCCCTGCCAACATCTTGATTGTGGTCCAGTGAAACTGATTTCAGACCTCTCCACTCGAGAACTGTGAGAGAGTAAATTCCTGTTGTTTCAAGCTGTTGGGGAAAAGCCCAAAAGTAAAAATTCAGGATCATGATTGATTCTGAAAGCTTGACACATAGCCTTATTCAAATTCATAAGAACTTTAATAAGAGAAAGTTACATACGCGGGCACAGTAGCTGCTACCAGTGGTGGCAGGTGAGACTAAATCCACACCCCTCCCAGAATAGAGTCTCTTTTTTAGGGAGTGAATAGCATAAAGGGGGTTAATAGCAAAACCATATGGTGGGTAGTCATGTAGACCACCAGAAATAACAGTGCATTTCTAAGTTAAAAGATAACATCAGGCAGTTACTACACTCTATATCAGGAGTCGGGAACCTTTTTGACTGAGAGAGCCATGAACGCCACATATTTTAAAATGTAATTCCATGAGAGCCATACAATATGTTTAACATTAAATACAAGTAAATGTGTGCATTTTATGTAAGACCAACACTTTTAAAGTACTATAAGTCTCTGAATTCTTTTTAATAACGTTGTTATGCTGTTGCTAACCAATGATGAATAAAGTACTTCTTACCATTAATGTGATTTCTGGTGCTTCATACCTTGCAATCACGCTGACTGGGATAAATGGCTTATGTCTGTTGACTCATCCAAAGTGAGAGAAAAGAATGGTGCTGCATTCATGTCCTTCACTTGTGTTGCCTCAATTTGATTTGCCATCATGATGGTATGATTGTGAACAGTTCTTGCCAACAGAGGCATGTATGTCTTTTATTCGTTTGATTATCTTGTCTTTATCCAAAAAGTCATCAGAAAGTTCATTGGCAACATCAAGTGTGAATGTTTTGGCATACTCCCCATCTGTGAATGGCTTTCCATTTCTCACAATTGCTAAAGCACCATCAAAGCTAGCCGAATTTCAGTCACCTTGTTGGGTCCAAACATGAAGTTGCTGCTGACTAGCTTGCACTCTGCACAGTAGCTCTTGACATGCTTTCTTCCTGCTGTCCACCGCTGGATATTTTGATGCAAATGTAGTATGGCGTGTGTCGAAGTGCTGCTTTATATATGACCATTTCATCAATGCAATTTTATCATTGCATATTAGACACGCTGCAGAACCTGCTCTCTCCACAAAGGCAAATTCTTCTGTCCATTCCTGCTGAAAAGTATGATATTCTTCATCTTTTTTCTTTTAGCGATGGCTTCATCAAAAGGGTTTCTGCAATTAGCTAGCTGACTACTTGATTAAAAGGAGGGAAGTTTACTTCCTGACCTCACAGTGACCCGTGTATGCTACGCATTATCCAATAAAAATTTGGTGTTGTGCTGGAGGACAGCTGTGATTGGCTCCAGCCACCTGCAACCATGAACATGAGCAGTAGGAAATGAATGGATTGTAATACATGAGAATGTTTTATATTTTTAACATTATTATTATTTTTTTTAATTTATTTTTATTTATTCATTTTAGAGAGGAGACACAGAGTGAGAGAGAGAGAGAGAGAGAGAGAGAGAGAAAGGGGGGAGGAGCTGGAAGCATCAACTCCCATATGTGCCTTGACCAGGCCAGTGCAGGGTTTTGAACTGGTGACCTCAGTGTTCCCAGGTCGATGCTTTATCCACTGCACCACCACAGGTCAGGCAACATTATTATTTTTTTATTAAAGATTTGTCTGTGAGCCAGATGCAGCCATCAAAAGAGGGAGCCATAGGTTCCCAATCCCTGGTCTATATATTCATTAACCTTCCTCCTAGGGAATGATGTTGGTCTCTGGGTGGCATCCAGGCTTTCTGAGCAGTTAGCCCAGCATGAGATTGCAACGAGTCACAGAGAATACAGCACTTTCCAGATGCTTCTGCTGCTGGAGCCATATTGCATCTCTAAAGTGAGTTCCCTTACACAAGCCACCAAGTTTGTGATTGTTACTGCAGCCTTAGGAAACTAATACGATCCATTTACAGATGAAATTGAAGCCCAGAGAGGTGAAGAAACTTTCCCAAAGTCCTCCAACAAAGCCAGATTCATATCCAGATTATCTGGTTCCAGGGCCTATACTCCGAATGGCTACACTATAAACAGAAGATTCTGATTGCTCATCATCTTGCTGTGGCCACCACTTCACTTTTTCACAACTTCTAAAGGTCTGCTCCTTACAACGCCACTCTTGGTGCTGACTTCTATATTATAAGCTTTCAGGCTAAAAGAAATAAAGGGTTCTCACTTAACTCAGGAAATTGGGGCTCATTGTTGTTAAGATTCATAGATAAGAAACACAATAATCATCTTGGGTTGTACAACCAGGCTTTGTGGAACTGGACCCTTATTCTTTGCCATTTAGGATACAATAACAGTTCTAATAAGTGAAAAATAACACCAAGCATCACTGCCTTCCTTCTCCCACGTCCATCGCTTCCTTCCCTAGTCACTCCTCCAGTCTTTCTGACACAATTCACCTCTGTCCTTGACCCTACTGCTCCCTACTGCATCTACTGATGGCTTCTCTCTTTATTTTCCTTATACCTCCCTTTTGATTTCTTCTTTCTTCTAGATGCTATTACTTCATGGCTTTCGCTTAGTGCCTTTTCTTTTGTCTTTACTACATAGTTTCACTCATAGTCAAATGCCTCAGAGGGGATACATCTAGGTTGATGAAGCACTCTCTGACATGGTGCCCTTATTGATCAGAGCTCTCATTCTAGACCTCTATATATGTTTAGATTCCACTCAGTATATTAAAACAGTTACATAATTTTTAATTTTTAAATGTTGATATTTGCAATATGTTGGAAATCCTATCCTTTGCAATATTTCATCTCAGAGTAAAAAAAATTTAATGTCAACTTAAACAAATGCATGGGAATACACAGTTTTCCAAAATTGTTTAAATAATATGGAAGCAGCCTGACCAGGTAGTGGTGCAGTGGATAGAGTCTTGGCCTGGGATGATGAGAACCCAGGTTCAAAACTAAAGTCACTGGCTTGATCACCAGCTCACCAGCTCCTTTCCTCTCTGTTACTCAAATCAATGGAAAAATTTTTTTTAAGGGAAAGGAAAGGAAAACTAGCTGAATACCAGTGCCTACATTGAGAAAAAGTTTCTGACTTTATTAATAATAAGATCTGTGGGAAGCATTTGAGATACATTATCTCAGTTCATCTTTCTTTTTTCAATTTTTTTTTTTAGATTTTTATTTGTTCATTTTTAGAAAGAGAGGAGAGAGAGCAAGAGAGAGAAACAGAGAGAAGGGGGAGGAAACATCAACTTCCATATGTGCCTTGACCAGGCAAGCCCTGGGTTTTGAACCGGCAACCTCAGCATTCCAGGTCGACACTTTATCCACTGCGCCACCACAGGTCAGGCCTCAGTTCATCTTGATAATTAACCTGTGATGTAGATTCATTTTACAGGTGGGCAAATGAAGGCTCAGGGAGCTTGTGATTGGCCTTGGTTTACACAAAGGGCTCAATAACAGAATTGGGATTTGAACCTACATCTGCCTGATCCCCAGCTCTGTGTTTTAACCACAACATTGCTATATGGCAGAGAGAAAAGAGGTCTCCATTATCTCCCATCTTTGGGAATGGTAATAGCTGCAGCAACAGGCAGGGGCAACAGCAGTCAGAGTTATATCAGCAGAGAACAGACCCGGGAGCAGCTCAGGTACTGTGGTACCTGTTGCCAAGACTCAACAGGTTCTTTAATCCAACAAAGGAAGCCGGAGTGACATCTGGTGGACTAAGAAGTTACCCTCTTCATTCCATATTGAAAGCTAAGAAGTTAGGCTTCTGCTGTACAGTCTGTGAGGGTGGGGGACAAACAGTTTCTACCAGATGACTATTCCCCCTTTGTTCTGTGCTCCCCTTTTGTCATCTCCTACCAACTTTCTACTCAACCCCACTTCAAAAGTAGCATAGTATGGTGACTAAATTGGTGGACTCTGTAGCTAGACATTTTGAATCCTGGCCCTTATTTCTTACTAGCTGTGCAATTTTAGTCAATTATATAAAATTTCCACACCTTACCTTCATTTTAAAAACCCTACCATGTTTCCTGACCAGGCAGTGGCACAGTGGATAGAGCATTGACCTGAAATGCTGAAGACACTGGCTCACACTGGCTCAGGTGAAGCCACTGGGTCAAGACACATATGAGAAAGCAATCAATGAACAACTTCTCATTTCTCTCCCTGCCTATCCCTCTATGTCTCTCTCTCTCTTTCACTAAAAAAAAGAAAATCCTACCATGTAAATTTGCATATTTCTGATACATCCTATTTTAATAGCTGCACTAAATGTACCATATTTTATTCAATCTCTACTTGAATGGTGAATGTTCTCTTTAATCTTGGTGTTTGGCCACTGTGAACAATCCTGCAATAAACATCCATATAACTTGACCGGTGGTGGCACAGTCACTGAGGACCCAGGTCTGAAACCCCAATATCATTGACTTAAGCGTGGGGTCACCCGGCTTGAGCGTAGGACCACAGACATGACCCCATGGTCACTGGCTTGAGCCCAGGGTTGCTGGCTTGAGAAAAGGGTCACTGGCTCAGCTGGAGACTCCTGGTCAAGGCATGTATGAGAAGCAATCAATGAACAACTACAAGTGCCGCAACTATGAGTTGATGCTTCTCATTTCTCTCCCTTCCTGTCTGTATGTCTGTCTCCCTCTCTCCCAATAAATAAATAAATAAATAAGACTAGGAATTCTTACTTTAGATAATCCCAACTGCCCCTATAACTTCAATTACCATTTCTATACCAATGACTCTCCTAATTTTTTTCTCCAATCTAGACTTCTCTTGAATTCCAGGCCCACATATTTATGCGCACGCATACACACACACACACACACACACAAATTTGAGAATCCCAAGTGATACTTTAAAGCAGTGGTTCTTAACCTGGGTTCTATCGAACCCTAGGGGTTCGATGAGTCGGTCTCAGGGGTTTGGAGAAGCCTCTGCCACGGAGGCCAGAATAAAGTAATACCGTAATTTGTTGTGAGTTCATGCACTTTGTTGGTTTTGTTCTTTGAGCAAGGTGATGTTCATGCACGGCTCATTTTGTGCACTAGTAAAAAAACATATACCTATGTCTTGAATTTGGAAAAAAAAATCATATTTTTTTTATCACTAAAGAAGGGTTCGGTGAATGCACATATGAAACTGGTGGATTCGGTACCTCAAAAAAGGTTAAGAACCACTGCTTTAAAGGATCCTCCAGCTCAACATGTCCAAAACCACGCTCATATATTTCTCCCCAGTGTAGTCCCTGTATAGTAAAAGCTTTCTCAGAAAATGGCTCTGAGGAAGCCAGAAGCCTAGGAGTCATGCCTGAGTCTTTCACCTTCCCCACCTCCATACCTAACCCTCACCAATATCTGTTACTTCATCTTCTAAACTTTGCTCTTGTCAGTCCACTTCCCTCTAGAACTTGGAAAACATTGGCAACTTAACCTGTTTTAGAGGAATGGGAGGGGCAGAAATCAAATGGCTGTAGGTTGATAGGTGGTGGGTGGGAGGTAGGCAAAAGGAGATAACAAATATAGACAATTTCTTTGGAAACTGAGCAAAGAATCCCAGAAGATTTTAGAAGATGGTATTCTTCTTTCCTTTCAGTTCCAGCCCCATCTTTAGCCCACTGATGTCTCTGTGTCAGACAATTGCTGGGTCAGCAACTAGACAGAGAACCTCAGACCCATTGCTGAGCTTTTACAGAGTGAACTAGCATAAAAACACCCACAGGTGCTGATATGAAAGAATCTGTGTGTGCCAGGATGTGGGAGGATCCTTGTAATACTATAAAACTAATACCACAAGGCATGCATCTGGACAGATACAATAACCTCTTTACTGATCTCTTCCCTCCACGGCTGCTCTCCTCCAACCTGTTCCCTACACAGCAACCTGGAATCTTTTCAAATGTAAATCTGATCATATTTAAACTCTTTTGTTCCCACCTTAACTCCTGAAGTGGCTTTCCACTGCTCTTAGGATATAGGTTAAAAAAAATGTCTTGGCAGCCTACAGGGTTTAAATGATCAGGCTCCTCCTGCCTGCCTCATCATTACTTTTTGCTCCCCTGACTCTGCATTCATGCTGTAGTTACCACAGCCACTGTACACTTCTTTTAATTTTTCAAACACATTATGGTCTCTTCTATGGTATGCTATCCCCTCTGCTTGGAATGTTTGCACCCTCTCTTTCCTTAGTTAGCTCCTACCTCAAATGTGATTTCTTTAGGGAAGTCTTTATAGCTCTCTAAGTCAGGTTAAGACCTCTATTGTTATACCCTGTTTTTTCCCTACAGAGTATTTGTCCCAGTTTGTATATTTGCTGTTGTGATTATTTGATAAATGTCTGTCATCTCTAACAGATTGAAAATCCTAGAATAACTATGTCTCTTTTCATACCATAGTGTCTTCAACCATGATAATAGTGTCTGGCACAGGAAAGCTGCTTAGTAATATGTGGATATGTATGCACATATATGACTGGTCAAGTGCCTGGATATACAAAGTAAGGCCTACCTGGACTGTGGGGACTTCATAAGGAGACACTACAGTGAGTGGCCATCAGAGCAGCCCATCTGCTTCTCTCAAGGGGATATCTCTGTTTGGGCTACTGTCAACTTCAACTTACAATAGAATATACCACCTATTTGTTTGGTTTCTGAATCATCTGAATCCACCCTCATTCAGCAATGTGGACTATCAACTTTCAGGGACAGAGGGAACAACCTTGAAATAATTACCATTTATTCATTCGACCAATATTTATTCTGTACCTACCCCTACTGCATTCAAACACTGTGGAAGATGGAGAAACACAAATGAATGAGACCTGGTTATGATTTTCAAGGAATTTCTAGTTTTGAAGCACAGTCATATTTGGAGAAAAATTATGACTTCCTATTTTAAAACACTAATATCGCAAGCCATGCTCAAACTTTTAAAGGATCACAGAGATGAGCATGACTATCAAAGCACTTAGCAAGACCCTAGCTAGAAGTGCTATTTAGACTGATGACCCAAGGGACATAGTTTCTAAGCTCTAACTTTGAACCAGTTAAGACCACAAGAAAGCAATTTTCTTAGACCACATTAGACAAGACCCTTAAAAAAATAACCATCACCAGGTTGCTTTTTATTTCTTTGGCTTTTATTAAACATAACAAGAAATATCCACTTGTTCAAATCTTGATTGCTTTATTACATCATTCACTGGTTCCTAATAAAGCCACATGATAAACTACCTTAAGAAGTTAGTGCTATGAAAAAAAAAAAAACGTGTCTCCTCTGATGAGGTGATTCCTTTCAGGTGACAAGATCTATTCACATATACTGTGTTTTCATTTTTGTCCTGGCAACCAGGAAGCTCTGAACTAAATTTCAAATTCAGTCACAGTCATGTTTAGTTATAATTATGAACTTTTCCTTTGGCCCTAATATTCCATTTCTAGTTTTCTAGCCCATTATAACTCTTCTTTATTTCCTTATGGAAAGGATATAGGATAAAACAAATTTAACATATGATATGCACAGTCATTTTAGAATTATTTCTGCTATTTGTCAAACATAAAGGCAAAAAAAAAATGACCTATGTTTGAATCTTTATAAAATTTGGAGAAACTGGGGAGGACCCAGAGAAAAACAACAGAACAGGGCAAAGAATGGGACTGAGATAGTAAGTCCAATATTGTCCAAGTCAAATACAAGGTGGGGCAAAAGGTTTACAGTTGCTCATATGGAAAATAATACAGTAATTAGTAAATAATACAAGAATTTAAACAGTTTCATGTACTCACAACTGTAAACCTACTTTTGCCCCACCCTGTACTCGGGTTTATTGATCAAGCAAATCACTTATTAGAGGAGAGTATTTGAAATTTAGATTCTTCTGGAAAATCCAGCAATATGTTGAAGCAGACAGATCTCAGGAGTCACTGTCATTATTCAATGTATGAGTAATTATAGTAAGCTTTTAACCTTTTTTGTATCACAGATCCCTTGGACTTGCTCCTCGGTAATATAAAAGCACAAACGTTCCTGAAAGTATGTAGAACCCTCCTGTTATCGATTTATTTCTCCAGACTATCAAAAGCACTTTACAGCTGGCACTTGTAAAGAATTCAGACAGACCTGAGGAAGCACCTGAGCGGTCACGTCAGCTGGGGTGACTGGCATTTCGTCTATCAGCTGAAGCTATGACCCATTCTTAAATGGTTTAAACCAGCTGATTGTTTTCTGTTTAACTTTCTTGAGAAACAGACACCTCTGATAAGCTGATGAAGGTATGGGGTCATCTATCCTAAAACACACACACACACACACACACACACACACACACACACACACACACACACACACACACTCTTTGCAGTTTCGTGGGATTGATGGACTTCCTGAAGTCCATCCTCAGATCTCGTGTTATGTTTAAATTGGGACTTCCTGGACTCAGGGAATGTCCTTGAGGACCTTTTAGACTCACCCTCTCTTTTTAGCACAGAGACTAGGACTAGATAGAAGGGGGTTACATGACTCTGAGACACCGACCCCAGCGGCCTCTCAATAAGCCGCACGAAGCTCGCCCTCCTTCCCCGTACTCTTCCCTCCCCCACACCCGTGCCGCGCAGGTGCGAAACCTAAGGGGCCACCCGGGAGCGACAGCAAGGAAAGGGGTTGGGGGGATGGGACCCTGGGAGGGGCGGAGGCGGGGGCCTTCCCTAGGTTGCTTGGTGACCAAGTTCTCCGCCCAGGCCGTTCCATTCCCTCAGTAGGGGGCGCTTCAGGCCGGATCGTTACTGATGGACCTCTCTGAGTGGCCCTCTTTCGGCTTCCTCCCCCTCGCCGGGCGGTGACCAGATCCGTGATGTCACAGGAGGCGGGGCTAGCGCCGCTGCCGGGTGCTGGAGGCGCCATTGGAGCCGGCTTGGCTTGGGACCTCCGCTGAGGAGCCGGAGGTTGGCCTGCAGTTACAACCGCGTCAGCCCCTGCTTCCTGGCCGATCAGCGGCATGGCGTGCGGGGCGACGTTGAAGCGGCCCATGGAGTTCGAGGCGGCGCTGCTGAACCCGGGCTCCCCGAAGCGGCGGCGCTGCGCCCCTCTGCCCGGCCCCACTCCGGGCCTCAGGCCCCCGGACGCCGAGCCGCCGCCGTTTCAGATGCAGACCCCGCCGCCGACTCTGCAGCAACCCGTCCCGCCCGGTGGCGAGCGGCGCCTTCCAACCCCGGGTAACCTACGCTGCGGGCTTGGCAGGAAGCCAGGCCCTGGCACTTGGCGGTGGGGGTGAGGGTGAGGGTGGGGGGAAGGGTTATGGACGCTAGTCTGATTAACCCACGGACCCCTTTGCCCGGAGAAAAGGGAACTGGGGTGCCGCTGGGCCTGGTCGCTTCCGGGGATGGGAAACATCCGGGAAGGGTGGTGGGGCCACAGGGCTGGTTTTCCTGCAGCTGGAGAGCCCAGAGGGTGGGCAGCATGGGAACAGCCCTGACCGCAGCGGCCCTCGGCGCCCCCCCCACTGCCCCCGCTTGTCTGGGCCAGCTCCGAGCTGCCTTGTAGGTCCAGCGGGCCATGGAAAATTGGATTCTACTCACGAACCCGGCCTTGCGGGTGGGGGTTGGGGGCTACATGCTGGGAAGGGGCCCGAGTGTGTGTTCTACCGCACTGTACTGTTAGCTCGTAGGGAGACCTGATTTCCAGAAACCTTGGGGGACCGGAGGCCGCCGCAGAAAACGTGGAATCCGATTTCAACCTGACTAATTTTGAGGGACGGGCCATGTTCTTTTATTGTATGGCTATTGTCTTGTACCATATATGGTTTGAAATCGGTAGGTCTTTCTCTACAATTTGAGAGCCCTTAAACATACAGAGAGGCTCAGGAAGCAAGAATTCAGCTCTCCGTAGCGGAGAGACTCGCCTTCGATAAGAGCCTCGGCCAAGTGGAGGGGAGAGGTGGTGTGACCATCAAGTTAAAAAAGAAAAAAGTCCTGTGCTCGCTTCGGCAGCACATATACTAAAAAAGAAAAAAATCCTAACCCTTGTGCAAGAGCTGAAGGGAAAGTGCATCAGAATTCATATTTAGCAGTGTTAAAGGGCTCCCGGAAATAGGGGGGTGTCTCAAAACTGGACTTTGGCAAGTCATTTCTTTGTGTATTTTTTCTATTTTTCAAGTATAAGGAAAACATTGGAATTGCCTTTAAATCATTCTTTATTCACCCCTTTCCAGTTACCAGTGTGTTGAGGCTGTATTTCCTCCTTCATAAATCCACAATGCAGGTTTCAGCCCCTCATCTCTGGCCAACCAGCGTTCTCGCAGCTGCCAGCCGATCTCTTCCGACACTGTGTCCTTACTCATGTTCACCTCTTTATGCTGGCGTCCGGAAGACTTATTAGCTATAGCCTTATCTACCTAGTCAGCCTTTTATATGCTTTTTACCAAACTATGCCTTTGCCCTTTTCCCCCAGACCGCCTGGCAGTGTCTGTATTCTTGCCTTTCATCATGGTGTCTTCCCCTTCTAAATTTGCTAATTCAAATAGTCATTTCCTTACGTTTCCCATCCATTACCTCACTAACCGTGCCTTATGAGGAACTAACTCTGTTGGACTTGGAATTCCCTGAGCACTTAGTATTGCACTGAATGAGAATGTTTGCAAAAGTTCTTTGTAAAGGGCCCTTCAAAAGCAGAGCATAGATAGCCAATTTAAGTGATTTTTTTCTTCTTCCTCTGCTCCTACAGCTTCCCAAGGATAGTCATATGATCTTTCTGGATTTCTCTTTTTTTTATTTCTTCCAGTACTACTCTCTAGACTAATTCTGTTATAGTTCACATTACAGCAAATACTTAATAAATGATTACTGAATGTATTTGGAAACCAAAATATAACAGAGTGCTATAATGGAGTCACTATTTTTTTATTTTTATATTTTATTTTTTTAAAGATTTTATTTATTCATTTTAGAGAGAACAGAGAGAGAAGGGGGGAGGAGCAGAAAGCATCAACTTCCATATGTGCCTTGACCAGGCAAGCCCAGGGTTTTGAACTGGCAATCTCAGCATTCCAGGTTGATGCTTTATCCACTGTGCCTCCACAGGTCAAGCAGGGGTCACTGTTTTTTTAATCTTAAAATTTAGTCTTTGCATACATCATGCAAACTAGCTTCTTGGTCATTTCATGTTAAAATATTTTGTTTAAAATATTCATTTGTAAAGGTTGATCAGTTATGTTTCTTAATGCTTATTGGAACATGCTTTGGCTTACATAAAAGATGCCCTCAATTAAAAAGGAAGGTCAGGGAAGGAAATAATTAGTTCTATACAAGTAGGAAGAATAAAGCCAACTAATAGAAAAGTGAATTTCATATTTGTGACTTCACTCTAATATCCTAGTTATCTCAAAGGTTGTAAAGTTCTCTGAAATGGAAGATGTTATGTTAACATGGAGTAAGTCTAGATGCAAAGCAATTGATTATGACTTGAGAGTTGGGGAATAACTTCCAGAATGAGATGGCATTTTCGCTGGGTCCTACATATTGGAAGGAGAGACACAGCCCCATTTTAAGCAAAGCAAAATTGCTTGAGCAGAGGCCAGAAAACCCACAGATTAAGGAAAGCGTAGTTGAATGCAACTGGACTGTGAGAGGTGGGCCTGGAAAAATAACGGATTTAGTCTGCTATAACTGAGAAGCACGGCCGCAAATAACAGGAGGCAAAATTTAAATTATCCACTGTTAAAAAGAAATTTTATTTTTTAAAAAAATCTTTGCCGCCCTGGCTGGGTAGTTCGGTTGTTTAGACCATCATCCCGAAGCACAGAGGTTGCCGGTTTGATCCCCAGTCAGGGAGCATACAGGAACAGATGTTCCTGTCTCTCTACTGCCCTTTCCCTTTCTCTCTCTCTAAAGTCAATAAAATAAACATGTAAAAATGATTTAAAAAAAAATCTTTGCCTTTTCTATGCTTCCTTATTTTTCTCCTCTGTGTATACCATGTTCAGATTCTTGGGCTTGCTAGTCCTTCTACCAGCCTCAAAGTTGTCTCTTCCCATTTGTTCACCTTGCCATACAGGAGTCAGTCAGAGGTTTATCAAAGACCTTCTGTTCTCATAAGCACTGTCCTCATACTTGTTCTTTCTTGTTTTAAGTCTTTGCAATTACTTACAACCTTGTATTGAATCTGGCAAGTGTGTGCTTGGAGAATATATTTTAAAGATGAAGCAAAGACTTCATAAATTCAGAGATCTAAAGTATGAACTTCATAGCATTCTTAAAAGAAAGCTTTGCTAAATACGCTATTGTTCCAGTGTTTAGGCTGTTGCGGCATTTAGCTATGTGTAGCGCTACTTTTAGTTCATGTCGTTCCTAGGCAGTCTTATCACTTGTTAGGGCATTATTAATATTTTCGATTTTGATTCTCACAACTTTATTGGACAGGCATTTAACATTTATATTGAAGAACTTGGCTAAAGATTCTGAATGACTTCCCAAGGTCATAGTCACACAGCTAGGAAGAATCAAAATGGCACTTTGTGGCCCTCCCCCCATTGAAAAAAAAATACCTCTATGGCAAAGTGTACATTAGAATAAAGTGATGGGGGGGTGAAAAAAATGTTCTGGTTTTTGGTTTTGTTAAGGATGCTTTATTATCTGTAAAGTGAATATATTATATATTCTACTATAAAAACAAAAAACTTGAAAACCACATCCTTCAACATTCTGTGTTTTCTGTAGGAGTGTATGTACTTCAAGGTGGTTAGTGATTTGTGTGTCCTAGACTCCTTTTAATAATGTTAAATTTGGTTTATGATTACCTCAGCTCAGAATAGTAATCTGAATCCTACCAAATATTGCCTCTTATAGAATCAGAAAATTATTTTCTACGTCCTGTTCATGATTTCCAAGCAATAAATTTCAGGTCTTCCTCTGGCTATGAACATACATACAGTGCTTTCCTCTTCCCTAAAGCTCCTGAGTCCCAAACTGGACAAAAGTTTCACTGTTAGTAGGCCTCGGGTAGGAAGAGACTCACCCCTAGTACCCTAGTTTGTGAAATTGTACAATTTAAAGGAGATAAAAAATAGCTCCCTATATTAGGTGAAGGATTTTTTTTCCCCCTGTAAATTGTACTGGTTAATCCTATAGCATACAGCAAATCTGGCCTTCATTGTCATGGGAAAACAAGCAAAGGGAACTGTCTGAGTGGCTTACACTAAAATATCTGCTGTTCTGTGTTTTGAAATAGTGACAATAAGAGGGCACACTTTGGGGGTTACAGGAGGAGGGCTTTATTCAGTATAAATATAAATATTTTGCTTTATACTTATAATGTGGGGGAAGGATAAGAAGTTCAAAGAAATGACTCAAAAATGAATGTGCCTGACCAGGCAGTGGCGCAGTGGATAGAGCATCGGACTGGGATGCGGAAGACCCAGGTTCGAGACCCCGAGCTCGCCAGCTTGAGCGCGGGCCCATCTGGCTTGAGCAAAAGCTGGCCAGCTTGGACCCAAGGTCACTGGCTCCAGCAAGGGGTTGCTCGGTCTGCTGAAGGCCCGCGGTCAAGGCACATGTGAGAAAGCAATCAATGAACAACTATGGTGTCGCAACAGCAACAAAAAAGTAGTGATTGATGCTTCTCATTTCTCTCTGTTCCTGTCTGTCCCTACCTATCCCTCTCTGACTCTCTCTCTGTCCCTGTAAAAAAAAAGTGAATGTTCAAGTGTGTTTCTTTTTTATTTAGAACAAATTTTTCAGAACATAAGACAAGAATATAGTCGTTACCAGAGGTGGAGACATTTAGAAGTTGTTCTCAATCAGAATGAAGCCTGTACTTCAGAAAATCAGCCTCACTCCTCAGCACTCACAGCACCTAGTTCTCCAGGTAAGTATGCTTTAATTTACACAATTCATTTAAGAGTTTGTAAGTAGCATTTAAAGTTATGGTTTTCTAATTTAGAACTGATTTTGTTTAAAGTAATAAAATTGATAAAATGTATCCATTATAAATACTTTTAAAACCATGGAGTCATGAAATTTGAAAAGACCTTAGATTGATTTGATTGGGCTTCCGTCCACCCATTGCAACAGCACGCTCTATAATTGCAGTGTCTTAATAATGTAGCTACTAGCCACATGTGGCTGTTTAATTTTAAATTAATTAAAATTTAATACAGGTTTTTAACATTTAGTTTCTCAGATGCAGTAGCCACCATTTTAAGTGCTTAGTAGTCACAAGTAGTTGTGTTAGTACCACTATAGGACGTTTCTATTATTGCAGAAAGTTATGTGACAGCATTGCTCTATAACATTGGTAGGTGGTTAGAGAGGATGTACTCAAATAGAATCTCAGGGCTGGGGTGAATCTTCCTGGTCACATAGTTCAGCCCCCAGTTTTGTCTGCTGTTTACCTGCAAACAATCAACAGGCCAGTGTTTGAATATCTCCAATGGTGGTGAAGTCTGTCTCCTTTAACAGTAGTTTATTTCTTCACAAAGTATTCTACTTAATAGTTCTGAGAATTAAAAATTACCTTGATTACAGATTGTCTCCTTATAGAACATAAATTGGTGTTGGCCAGGACATGGGAGGGAGGACTGCTTAATTGGTAAGAGGTGTTAACATTGGAGAAGTAGAAGTGGTTTGAAACTAGATAGAGGTGCTGGTTGTACAACATTGTGACTATTCTAAATGCCACTGGATTGTTCACTTTATGACAACATCACCTCAAATAATATTTCTTTAATGGTCTTAAACCCAAAGTTTTGATTCTGAAACATCCTTTTAATTGCTTTTGCACATACATAAGTAATAGACCTTTCAGTGGTTATAGCTAACAAGTCTCAGTTTTCTCTTGAGGTTTTAGTAATATAATTTTGAAGTAACAGACTATATTATGGGTAGAGAAACAATTGCAAATAATAACTGGCTAGTCCTGGCCAGGTAGCACAGTTGATTAAAACATTGTCCGATACACCAAGGTTGTGGGTTTGATCCCCCATTGGAGCACATACAAGAATCAACCAATGAGCGCATAAATAAGTGGAACAACGTCTCTCTCTCTTTCTCTCTGCTCTCCTTCCCCTTTTTTGCTCTCTAAAGTCAGTTTAAAAAAAATAAAAGCTAGCAAGATGTTTTTGATCAGGTTTTATTGGTAGAGCAAAAATAATTGGGTTTAAGATTTGATTCAGAAGCTCTGAAAAACAGCCTGACCTGTGGTGGCACAGTGGATAAAGCATCGACCTGGGAACACTGAGGTCGCCAGTTCAAAACCCTGCACTGGTCTGGTCAAGGCACATATGGGGAGTTGAGCTTCCAGCTCCACCCCCCTTTCTCTCTTTCTCTCTCTCTCTCTCTTTCTCTCTCTCTCACTTTGTGTCTCCTCTCTAAAATGAATAAAATAAAAAATTAAAAAAAAAAAAAAAGAAGAAGCTCTGAAAAACAACTTAGAACTGGACTAACAATGGAGCTGCTGCTTTTATCTTCAGGAAGTCGATTTCTGTTTTTTTCTGACATTCCAGTGGATATTTCGGTTCCTAACTACTATCTTATGTACGTTTCACTCTTCGAAGACCTAGATTCAAAAGGGATCAAGGATGAGCTGTGTAGTGGCTAATTCTCTCCTTCATGACTTTGCTGACAGTTATTTAGTTGTTCATATTGGGCAGTTGTTTGGTCTCCAGAATGTCAAAATTCTTTCTTATCAGAATCACCTTTGGAATTTAAAAGATGCCAAAGCTCTATCCCAGAATTAAATCAGAATGTATATTAAATATATTTTTTTACTTTATATATACACACATACACACACACACACATTTTTTAAGCTAGAGACAGAGGAAGGGAGAGAGATGAGAAGCATCAGTTCTTCATTGCTGCACCTTAGTTGTTCATTGATTGCT
The DNA here is from genome assembly GCA_037038555.1 of Rhynchonycteris naso. Lineage (NCBI taxonomy): Eukaryota > Metazoa > Chordata > Mammalia > Chiroptera > Emballonuridae > Rhynchonycteris > Rhynchonycteris naso. The sequence goes on along the minus strand of CM072997.1, from coordinate 208,055,091 downwards.
TTTCATATGTGCTGTGACCGGAGGGAGAGCTCCAGCTGAGCCAGTGACACCTTGCTCAAGCCAGCGACCATGGGGTCATGTCTATGATCCCACACTCAAACCGGATGAGCCCGCACTGAAGCTAGCGACCTCGGGGTTTCAAACCTGGGTCCTCAGCCTTCCAGGCCAACACTATTCACTGTGCCGCCTCCTGGTCCGGCTGTATACATATATATTTTTGTTAATTCCACAGATAATTATGATGTACCATCTTGGTTAAACATGGTATGAATGATCTCTAAGGATCTGGGTAGTTCTCACGCTGTGAATCTACTTTTCCTATTCCAGACTAGATGCTTTATATCAGCTTTAAACTTTCTGTTCTTGTCCTTTACCAAATGAACATTAAATGTGGGCTCTGATTGTTACAGCATCAGAACTATATTTTTGTATGCAAACCAGCTACCATACCTAGATACATGTTGTTTCTCCTTTTCAGTTTACCTTTGTCCTTGCTTTAAAAATCAAATGTCTGGGGGGAAAAAATGGATGAAACTCAGAGAATTTTGTAAAAATATACTGTGTAAATTAGTGAAAATAGCATTTTTATAAACAATTTTTATATCCTAGGACTGTTTGCATGAAGTTATTAATTCTGAACCTTAGCACTAGAATTTATTATGTGAACTAGATTTTTCTTTTGGCCAGGTTCCTCCTGGATGAAGAAGGACCAGCCCACCTTTACTCTGCGTCAAGTTGGAATAATATGTGAGCGTCTGTTAAAAGACTATGAAGATAAAATTCGGGAGGAGTATGAGCAAATCCTCAATACCAAACTAGCAGGTAGGTTAAGGTGTAGTGGCTATGTCATTGTTAATAAGGTTCAGTAAGGATTAACCTCAATTGAGTAAATAAATGGTAATTGAGGAGTAGGACATCATGCCAGAAGGTTTAATGAGTTGTATTAAGTTATTCCCTTTGCTGATTGTAAACGTTTCATTTCTACATTATATGGAAGGACTTTTCATTGACATTTCTGAAATGATAAACTAAGCTTTTCTTTTGAGGATTTTTTCTTATGAACAAAGGCATTGAGTAGGCTGTTTAGGCCAGCTGGCCTTTAAACAGGTGGTTGGGATAGTGCTAACCATCAACAGGTGGTTGGGAGGTGTGGCTATAGTCAACATAATCAGACTTCCTGGTGGGAGTCACTTAGTGGATGTGGGAAGTTAGGCATCCTGTGATTTGGAAGTACATTAAAGTTTGGAAAGCACAGCTCATGCAAGAACAAAGGGAGTGGTTAATAGTGGCAACAAGTTAGAGCCTTTTGTGAAAGGAAGGGATCTGAATCAGGAATAGGAAGTACCTGTTTAGTGAAGAGGATGATGTTGTGATAGAGAGGCTTTAGGCAACAACTTCTTCCTGTAACACCATTGTTTCCTAATTTGGTGACCCATACCACAGGGTGCCTCAGAATGTTAATAGTTCTGTTTTAAGTTGAGAACTGTTGGGTTAGCAACAAAATTAAATGGATTTCTTTATAGAACTTCTTTAATATACATACTAATAATGTATAAGAAGAAACTCTAGTATATTATTTCCCTCTCCTATTACCACCCCAAAATTGTTTAGACCCACTGGCTGTAAGTCACTTTTGTGTTCCTGGATGTCAGGCTACCTTCTATCTTTCAAGTGAGTTTACCTTTAGGCGGTACTTCTGTGGAACAGTCTACAATTAGGTAGTATGGAATTTCCTCTTAGCTTTCTAGCCATCCCACTTCTTTCACTCCGTATGTATGTTGAAATTTATAGCAGGGATAGAGTGCAGCAAGGAGCTCAAGCTTTGTGTCTTATAGGAAATAGCCTAAAATTGGCTGGTGTGGAGTAGTGAGCATATCTGTCTGTCTTAGGAAGCCATTAGGAAATGAAGTTAGAGCAGGTCAAGATTATTAGAAAAATATTATATAGCTGATCAATGATCAAATCTATGAGCCAAGGATTTGGCTCTGGGATGTAAGGGTAAGCAGGATTACCAGAATGATTGTTATAAGAAGGGCCCGGGGGTAGATAATTTAAACCAGGAAGTTAGATGTGATCCTAACACTTGATTCTTGAAAAACTGGGGAAGAGTTTCTGGGGATAGTATGTACTCTTTTTCCCCTCACAGAACAATATGAATCTTTTGTGAAATTCACACATGATCAGATTATGCGACGATATGGGACAAGGCCCACAAGCTGTAAGTATTGCCAAGTTTTCTTTAAATTTTCCAACTTCCAAGAACAAAAATTTGAACTGACTACCTTGTTTCCTGAGAGCAAAATCCCCTAGTGAAGTAAAATAATAGCTAATATTTAAAGAATGCCCAGCACTGTGCTCCGCATTTTAATCCTTTGACATTTATTTCATCCACAAGAACTCTATGGGAGAACTTGATAGTCCCATTATACAGGTAAGGATAGCACTTAAAGAAGTTAATAATTTGTCCAAGCTCATGTAGCTAGTGGTTTCAGCCAGGATTGAAACCTAGGTAGTCTAACTCCAGTGCCACTTTGTTTATTACCTGACTTTTCCCCCAGAAAAATAGTTTCAATTGTTAACTTAAGAAACTTGATTCTGACTTGTCAGGCATGTGGTTAGAATTTCTTAATTCTAAAAATCTTGCAACTATCAGGTACTTGAAATATAAATTATATAACCATATCTCTAAACTGAACCTGAGCCAGATCTTTTAAAATACTTGAGAATTTAGGAACTTTTAAGTAGTGACTCATATCTTCCATGCATTTTTTCACATTTACCATTAGTATTATTTTTAAAAAGCACAGCACTATTTTTTAGTATTCTTACACTCTTTTTTATTTCTAATTTATAGATGTGTCCTGAAGCTTTTCTGCATATCTGGGTACCAGGTTTGACCTCAAGAGATGGCTGCTGTGCACTTTTTGCAACTGGTTTGATATCACATTTCAGCTCCAACTTTGCATCCTGAGAACACTTAAAAAGGTTTCTGCAGGTTCATTTTATACAACTTGAAAGACCTTAAAACTTTCTGGTTGCCACAAGCATATCTTTCTTTTCTGCTCATCCAATAAACAGCTGTGCCCTACTGTGATAGATTTTCCAGACAAAATACCTGGAGCAGCAGTTTAGCAAAATATGCCCTTTGTGGCACTCAACAAATGGAGTTTCCCCAAGCACAGTTCTGTAAGAAGTGTGTGTGAGAGTGTGTGTACATGTGTGTATGTGTGTTTTAAGTTATTATTTGTATTGTGCAAAATTTTTTTGATCTTGGGGATTCTGGCTGTGAATTTGATGCACGACAATTATGGTTAAAAACATTTGCTTGATCTACAGAAGATCATTAATGTTTTGTGACCATATAAGTTGTAACAGTGGGTTGTTTTATGTGTAGATATTATTGTTAAATACAGGGACTGTTTCCAGGCACAGAATATGAATCATATGTTAGGTTGGACATTAGATGTGATTATGTTGACATAGCAAAGGTCTGTGGTCCTAAGTCTATAAATGCGCAATGAGGAATTATAACAAACTGGAGATGGGCCATTTGACACATGGACTCTGCCTAGTCATGTTAGATACTTTGACTCCAAGCCTTAAAATACCCACATGGAGTCTGCTCACCTCACTCACACAAACAGCTCTCTGGACACTCAACCTCTAAAAAGAAAATGTCTCCCCTGGAGCAGGAACATCAGGGTTTGCTTCGGGACATAGAAGAGGTGAGCATGGGGCTGGGTCAGGCCCCTGTGGCACTGCTGCTCGAGAGGAGCCACTTCACCTTTGTATCAGTTATTATTAATAGATTTGGATCCTTTGGTCAGGTTCTCACAAACTCTATTAAGAGGTGTCCACGTTCAACTGCCTGAGCTTTGTTTTGGCAACCCCTTTGCCCGAAGTTGCTTACAGACTGTTCTTCACCCTGTTTCCAAGGCTGAGGAACAGAAAGCCTCTGTTTTGAGGAGGTAGAAGTATACATTTATTTTTTACTGTGACTTGTTCAGGACCACATTTTACAAAATGCCTTGTTTCATTTATTATTGTTTCTGGAAAGGAAAGTTCTATTAAAATTGTTTTAGTTTGAATATAGAATAGTTTTTTTAATTACAGCTTATTTTGAAAAATTTCAAGTGTAATTTAAATGTATGCCAATACCTTCCAGAGTAAGGTAATATTCAGAGACAGTTCTAATCAGATGGCTTAGAGAAATTTCTGGAATATTCACATTGGAAGATTCCTTATTAATGAATGTCTTTGACTTAAATCTAACCAAAAAGTGCGACGTTATTCTTTGTACATTTTCATTATATAGTGTTAACAAGCTTAGTTGCAAACAAATAAAATACTTAAGCTATTTGTTTACCTTGCCTTCTTAATACTGTGATAGTGTTTATTAATTAAAATAATTTATGTGAGGCTACTATAACCATTTCCCCAGTTCAACATTACATTTAAGAGTTACAGACTTTTTAAAAGCTCAACAATGATCTTTAAGAATTATTTTACTTTATATTTGAATGGCAATTTGTTTCATCTACTCTTTCCGGAGTAGTCACTTGTTCCCGGAGGAGAAGCATAGCAGTGGCACTAATGGAGCGGCATTACAGTGGGATAGTCACACCAGAACAAGGGGAGGGTGGCTGTGAGGCCATCACAAGTCTTGAAGGGTGGGCCAGGAATAGAGAGCGCCTCCTCGCTGAAGCCTTCTTATTACAGAGTTAGTGTGATTTGCCCACTCAGTACTGCAAGTGTCAGCCCCATTCCTACTAAATAGCTGGGAAGTAGAGTAAGTTTCTATAAGGAAAATGACAGGCTGTTGTATTATGCTATGGTTGCCCTTCGGGACCACAGGGTACTAAGACCACACCATCATGGCTGGGTTGTGGGATCTTCTGTAAAGGGACTAGACATGATTGTGTTTTATCCAGAGAAAAGACAGATTCTATGACAGGGAACTGGGACATATAAGGTAAACCTTAAACTAGCAAAAGGAGTGTTTCCTAGACCTTGACTTTTAGAGCTTGAACTTAGGGGCTTTCCCAGGTGGGGAAGTATCTTTGTCTCATGAAAATAGGTCAAGGCCCAGGGAAGAAAACCTGCAGGGATCTATAAAGGTGGACCAGACCTGGAGTCTTAAAATAGCCGATCTAGTGAGTTCAATTTTTTTGTCTGTTTTAATTTTGTTACCTCTTTAAGTAAAGTCTGTCCCTGCCTAGGTTAGAGTGCAGGAGAGATCAGAGTTCCAAGGCAGTGATAATTGTTAAGATAATTCTCTCCAAGGAGAATATCAGGGAATATAAGAATTTGGGCCAGCTTCCACACATGGTGAATCTTCTCTGCCCACCATGGAGGACTGATTGGCTAGTATTGTAATTAAAGGAATGGCCTTTAAATATTTGTTGCCGTAGAGTTTAGTCTGCTCTGCTACTAATTTGCTATGTAAGCTTTGCCAAGTTACTGAACTTTCTGAGCCATAGTTTCCTTATCTATAAAATAAGGATTAACTGTGTACATCATTGGGTTTATTTTCAAATGCAAGATTAAATAGTCCATGTCAAGGAAGTATTAAGCACAGCCTGGGACACAGAATATGCACTTGAAAATGTTACAGTAGGTGTCTTCATCAGCTCTGAAGACAAGAATCTTCCTTTCTGCAGCAGTGATTCTCAACTTTACAGTATGAAACTTCCCTTGTTGACATCAACATTTCACATTATTAGAATTTGTACTTTTAAGTGTTTGGCTTGGAAAACAATAAAAGATGAATAACAAATGAATTCAGTGATGCCTTTAAATGATTCTGTATTTTGTGAATCTGTGGCCTGTTTTTGTAAGTAAAGTTTTCTTTGAACACTGCCACACCTCTTCGTTTGCCATCTGGCTGCTTCCACACTGAAATTCTAGAGACAGAAACAGTGTGGGCCGGAGTTGAAAATACTTATTCTCTGGCCCTTTACAGAAAAGTTTGAGCCCCTACACAGTATAGCATTGATATGCATTTGAAAACACTCACAAATCAAACACCATGCATCATGGATTGGTGAATACATGCTGTAATTTAATTCCTAGGGGAGTTGCACCTCAGTTTGAGGTGTGATAAAAAACTTCTCGCTTATAAATGAAAGCTGGTTGCCAAAGTGAGTTATAGAAAAAGCTAATGAGCCTGACCAGGCAGTGGTGCAGTGGATAGAATGTCGGACTAGGATGCAGAGGACCCAGGTTCGAGACCCCGAGGTCGACAGCTTGAGCATGGGCTCATCTGGTTTGAGCAAAAAGCTCACCAGCTTGGACCCAAGGTCACTGGCTCGAGCAAGGGGTTACTGGGTCTCCTGAAGGCCCATGGTCAAGGCACATGTGAGAAAGCAATCAATAACTAAGGTGTCGCAATGAAAAACTGGTGATTGATGCTTCTCATCTCTCAGTTCCTGTCTGTCTCTCCCTATCTGTCCCTTTCTCTGATTCTCTGTCCCTGTAAAAAACAAAACAAAAAACTAATGAACTTTTCAAAGCAATGATTCTTAAGGATGGGGACAGGGAGCATGCTATTGAAGAGGGGGAGGCTTAGAATAACTTTTAATCTTTAATTTTGACATTTTATTTTTGAGAGAGAGGAAGGGGGAGAGAGAAGCATCAACTCATTCCACTTAGTTGTGCTATTGGTTGCTTCTCATGTTTCCTGATGAGGGCTTGAGCCAGTGACTTCAGTGCTCCAGGGTGACACTATCCACTGTGCTACTGGCCAAAGCTTTGATTTTGAAATTTTAGAAAAATTAAAAGAATTTTTAGATACAAAAATGCGTTATGAGAATTTCATGTTTATCAGAACATAGCATGGGTTTAAAGATAGTTTGTTAAATACTGTTAGGAACAGTGATTTCTTTGCTGCGATGGTGATTCTTTCCTTGAAAACAACTTCAAAGAACGCTACAGTCTTCTATAGCTGTAGTTAAATTGGACCTTGGGTAAGGTGACACCTTCAGGAGGAAAGGAACAAGTTTACCTAAGGAAAAACTCTAGCTACCCACTCCAAACCACACATGAAATTAATTAATTAGCACTTCATTGGAGGGGAGGGTGTGATAACTTTGTCTAAAAATTCAATACCTGAAGTCTTCATGGGTCTCATTTTTACTGGTTGTTTATAGTGTCTTTTTTTTATGCCAAGTTATCTGTGATCTGGACAGTATAGTATGTATAGCTGAAAAACTATTTATAGAAATAAGACAAGGATGAGGCATCTGCCCCTACGAAGGATTTCTTGTTGCCTGTCCCTGGAACTATTCCCAAAGTTCCTTAATTCAGACTTAAGGCTGGAGGTTCCCTGGAGGTTCCCTGGACCATCCAGATGGTCCACAACCAGGTATTGGGTCTCTGAAGATGGTCTATCTTTTTTTTTCTTTTTTTGTAAGAGTTTAAGCCAAACTGATGACATAAGCTGCGGAGTGGGATCTCAGATCCTCTTTGAGGATGATACACTTTTATTTCACCTGTACTGTATCTTGAAACTGTAATACGTTGGAATCCCAGCTTAAGGTGTCTGTGGTGGGTGTTCCCACCTTTAGCTAGCCTAGGTTTTGATTTTTATACCCTTCAGTCCATGAGGCTTCTGAAAGTGCAGCTCAACTTCTTCCAGATTAGTAATGCCTTAAAGGAAAGAGCAGCTTTGAGGTCTAGGCTCTCTGGGTTCTCATCCAGTCTTTAGTTCAGTTGATTCCTCATTACCTACTTAGCCTTTTTAAGCTATTAAGAAATGACTTTAACTGCTTTTTAGCAGTAGATTGATGCTCAATTTCTAGACATAAAATTTCCTATGTACTTTTTGCTTATCAGTGAAAGCTGTTAACCCAGTGTGCTTCATGTTAATGGGAGGTAAGTTAGGAAAGACATGTTAATACTGGCTTTGAGTGTTTTTCTCAGTCATTCAGCAAGCATCATTGGTGTCTTCTGATTTCTTTATTTGTGGAGGACAGTTATTTGAGGGATTTTTTTCTTAAAGATTTCTTTTTTTTTTAGAGGAGAGAAAGGTATGGGGGAGGAGCGGGAGGCATAAACTCATAGCTACTTCTCGTGTGTGCCTTGATTGGGCAAGCCGGGGGTTTCAGACTGGCGACGTCAGACCCTTTATCCACTATGCCACCATAGGTTAGGCAGTATCTGCGTTTTTAAAACCTGACAAGTCCACCCTGGTTGAGTAGTGAGTAGCTCATTTGGTTAGAGCAGGGGTGCTCAATACGTGATCGCGAAGGAAGTGGGGGTAGATCGCATGACATTAAAAAGACATTTGTCTTTTGATTGGCATACAGGGTAGCCAATCTGACGTCTGAACTTCTGACACCCTACGCATGCGCGTTAAACTGCTCTAACTTGTTCAGTTACATTGCTGCGTAGTTAGCCTTCAATTTATTTAAACTAAATACAACAAAGGGTATAAAAATGAATGCTGTAGCTGGTTTGAGTAAGAAGCCTAAAACCTACCACTTTTATACAGAACGGGAGGGAATTTTTTTCACTCTGTCATATTCTAAGTGCATTTGCCTAATCTGTCTGTGTGCTGTTGCTATTCCAAAGAAGGGAAATGTGGACCAGCTTTTTCAGACTGTTCATAAAAACTATGACATTGACTTTCCTCCAAAAAGAGAGCTGAGAAGGAGAAAGGTGAAAGAATACACAATATTAAATAGTAATAATAGTAACTTAAATAATGATAATATAGAAGAAATAAATTTATGTTTTGCATTTTTATTGTAGGTAGATCATTTTGACTTGGCCATCTTATAAGTAGCTCACAAGCTGAAAAAGTATGGGCACCCCTGGGTTAGAGTGTTGTCCTGATAGCCAAGGTTGTGGGTTCAATCCTTGGTCAGGACATATACAAGAATCAACCAGTGAATGAATTAAGTGAAACAACAAATCAATGTTTCTCTCTCTCTCAAATCAATTTTAAAAAGTCTGACAAGTTATGTAAGTAACCCTAGTCTATGTATTATGTCCCCAGTACTTGACATAAAATTAAATATTTTGTCAGTTGATTTTGACCCCTGAAAAGTGAGCTCAGTCTAGCAAGGTATAGAGTATATAAGCAGGCAAGATAAAAGTTGCCGAGTGTTGCATGAATGGTATAATAGTACACAGAGGGAAAGAGATGGTTCTGAGTAGGCTTCCTTTGGGGAGGTAGAGTTGGAGCGAGGTTTCAAAGGATGGAATAGGGCTCAGGCAAAAGTAGTAATTGTGATTTGGAATGAACAGAAGCTATGTGGTCGAAATCATGGTGTACATGGACAACATTCTTGTTTAGCCAGAGTAGAAATCAGGTAGATCCTAGCAAGAACCTGAAGCTAGGTAGTAGGGGCTAGATAATGAAGGGCATTGACTACCAGGAGTTTGGCCCTTGTTCTGTGGGAATCGGAAGCGTTTTGGGGAAACTAATTCAGGGGTAAGTACAGGACAGAAGGGCAAAGAAAAAGCAGGAAATAGGTTAACCAGTTAAGAGCCTTCTGTCTAGTCAGAGATAACCGGGGCCCGTGCATTGCTTGGGAAGAATGATTAAACATGGCTCTGGCTTACCTGTCTGAAGAATTTTCCTAGTTTCACCTCTTTTGATAGGCACACTTCCTTTTCTTTTTTCTTTTAAGACTTTATTCATTTTAGGAGAGAGAGAAGAGGTTGGGGGAAGAGCAGGAAGCACCAACTCTCGTATGAGCCTTGACCAGGCAAGCCCAGGGTTTCAAACCAGCAACCTCAGCATTCCAGGTTGACGCTTTATCCACTGTGCCATCAGAGTCAGGCCCACTGGGACACTTTCAAAGATCCTTTTTCTTTTGGCTTGTCTTGTCTTTGCCCCTCAATCTACCTCAATTCTATAGCTGCTGCTGCTCTAGATTCTCTTAAATCACCTGTTCTTAAAGGCACTGACTAGCTTCTGCATGAATAATTTAATATTTTTCCTCTCTAACTGTTCTCAGGACCAACTCTGCACATCATTTTTTATGGTGTTTTTATTGTTCCTCTGCCTGGAATTAAATCCCATCTCACTTGACAAATGCCTACTTAAGTGGCAATTGTCTTTCTGCTCCTTTCCTCTTGGCAGAGTTACTTATTCATTTGATAATTCTTTATTATACACCTACTATTTGCCAAGTACTATTCTGAGCTCTAGGACTGTATCACTGAGCTAGACAGATAAGGACCCTTCTCTTGGGGTACTTAACATTATTGTGAAGCAGGGCATTCAAAAGAGTAAACAGGTTATTCCATGATTTAAGTGTTTGAAGAAAAAAGAATGGTAATGAGTAACTACATGCCTAAATGGGGTTATAAGGAAGACCTTTCTGAGCAGTACTACTTCCACAGTACTGTACTTCACTTTAGCACTTCATTTTATGCCTTTCTAAAGCTCTATAATATACTGATGTGTCCACATGCTAAAATCTTCTGTTATACTAAACTCTTAAATGTTTTATTTTTTACAGGGACAGAGAGAGATATAGATAGGGACAGACAGACAGGAACAGAGAGAAATGAGAAGCATCAATCATTAGTTTTTCATTGCCGTTGCAACACCATAGTTGTTCATTGATTGCTTTCTCACACTTGCCTTGACCGCGGGCCTTCAGCAGACTGAGCAACCTCTTGCTGGAGCCAGCGACCTTGGGTCCAAGCTGGAGAGCTTTTGCTTAAGCCAGATGGGCCCATGCTCAAGCTGGCAACCTCGGGGTCTCGAACCTGGGTCTTCCACATCCCAGTCCGGCGCTCTATCCACTGGTCAGGCTATACTGAACTCTTAGTAGCACCTTGAACTCTATTCTAGCTCTATTCTTGGTTCCTAAATGATGAGTGACTACATGAATTACATGGCTGTTCCTCTCCTTTTCTGGTTATCAGTTTACTGCCTGAAACTCTTGCCCTTAACTTTCAGATCAAGTAATTTTAAGCCTTCTGCAGGTTGTCTCTCTGCAGACAAGGTAAGAGAGAGGCAATCCTTATCCTAGAGAAGCTCACAGTCTTTGGGTAGAAACATGATAAAACTTGCTTTGGTAAGTGTTCTGTGCATCTAGAGAGAGAGCAGGGTATTTCCTGAGCAAGGCTACTGAGCAGCCCTGGCAAGTTCCCTCCAGGTAGTTTAATTACACTGATCTGTACTTGGGAAGGCTGACTCACTAATAAAGCTGTATTTGTAAAACCAGACTCCAGTGTGTTAACTTATGAGGAGAAATGTGTCAGGTGTAGTAGACTGCCCATTGGCCTTAACAGTCTGTTTTCCTAATGTAATCGTACCACTTGGGAAACCTAATCAAAGTCAAGAGGCAGCTCCACATACCAGAATGAGGGGAGCTGAATTCTAGGGATGGAATATTTACCAACATCTATAATAGTTACCTCTATCACCATGAGCCTGGCACAGCCTTCCTCTTCAGTTTGCTTCAGTGGGTCCTAGTCCTGTTGTATCTTCAATTTACTTTCTCCACTCCCAAATGACACATTCTTTTTTAAAAGTTTAAATGGTCACTGGTTTCCATTATAGTCCAGGCATTGGGACCCATTACTTTCTATTTCAGGTTACTTTGCTTTTATTGGCTCTGTTGTTTCTATTTTACAGTTCCGGGCTTGGGGGTGAGGGTGGGATTAAGTTTCTAAACTCACTGTCTTGCCAAATGTTCCAGGATCCACAGGCTACCCAGTTTATTCAACTCTGTGGCAGCTGTATCAGATACAGGCCTAAAATTCCCGATGCGCTAAATTATATATATAGATGGAGTAGGAGGAGTTAAAGAAGTAGTTAAGAAGTTAAAGCTTTTCTTGGATTATGACTAAGAGGTGTGTAAATATCTGGAAATCCTGCAGGCCAAGGACAGAAGTCCTGTCACTGGGGGATTTAGGGGAACTTCAGATAATGGCATGCGGTCACCTAGCACCTAAGGCCAGTTTTTGAAAATGTGAGAATGGGGGCTTTCAATTAGGCCTTGAAGATGGGAACGAGGCTATATTTGGGATGAACAGATCACCGTGGCGAACGCCCAGTCGTCTCCCATCTAGTTGCCGAGTCTCAGTTTCCCGACTACAAAATGGAAGCGAGGGCTGAGCCTTGCCTCTATGTATAAAGTCCTTTCATTATGTTGTAAAATCACACTTCCACAAAGCAAGAAAATGAAATGACAAATGCGAGTGGGGGTAGGGGTGGGACGGTTAGGAGTACAAGGGGGCTACATCAAGCCCTTTACAGTTCTACATCATTTATGACGTACGCACAATGTGCGTAATCCCAGAGGCCCTGTGGTCACTGTAGCAACAGCGCAGGCTCAGTCCTGGTGTGGGGTTTCTGGGGATTGTAGTTTCTCGACATTTGCGGTAGTAGACGACCTATCACCGCCATTTTTTTGCGCCGGTATTGACTCGTCTCTGTGCACGGTCCCGTGGAGAGGGTAGGCGTATGGACAGTTAGCAAAACCTATAACAGAAGCTTAAAGAGCTGCCCGGACCTCAAGAAGAGCCTAGTAAATGCATGAGAAATTTGGGAACCCTTCACCAGAAAATGGCGTGATACTTAGTCCGAATGAATTAGACTTTAACCTGGGAGATGCCTGGGGAGGTGGCAGTGAGTAAGTGGCATCATTACAGACAGAACCTATTTCTACAGTTTGGAAGCCTGAGAACAAATCTGGGTGACTGACAACAGAAGGTTGAGTATGAGCTGATAAGGAACGGGATCTGAGAACTTAGAAATGGGAAGAAATCAGATCATGAAGGGTACTGAATGCCAAGCTCAAGAATTTGAACCTTCTCTTTTTTTGTGGGATAGAGAGAGGGACAGGGACAGACGGATAGGGAGGAAAAGAGATGAGAAGCATCAGTTCTTCATTGCATCACCTTAGTTGTTTATTGATCACTTTCTCATGTTTCTTGGGGGAGGGGGGAGGGGGCTACAGCAGACCGAGTTGACCTCTTGCTCAGGCCAGTGACCTTGGGCTCAAGCCCGTGAGCCTTGCTCAAACCAGATGAGCCTGCACTGCTCAAGCCAGCAACTTCAGGGTTTTGAACCTGGATCCTCCCTGTCCCAGCCCGACACTCTATCCACTGCAACACTGCCTGCCTAGTCAGGCTGGACCTTTTCTTGGATACAGTGACACCTCAAACACAGCCCAGGCAGTATGAATGACCCGCTTCTTTGTGTTCTTCCTTGTTTTGTTCACCTTTCTGTTTTATTAGTTGCCACAGCATTCTGTGTCTTCATCCCCAGAGCTCAACAAGAGCCATGCCATGTGATAAAAGCTTGTCAAGTATTTTTTGAATGATTGGATCTGAGTTTTGGAAAAGTAACCCAAACAATAGAGTAAGAAGGGAGCAAGGCTGGGTGTAAAAAGCCATCAAAGTTCAAAGTAAACTGCTTCTCTACTTCCAGTTGGCCCTACATACAAGGGTTGAAATTGGGCAGCACAAAGACCATTTCCAGTGTGGGTTTTGTTTGGCCAGCACTTTTTTTTTTTAGATGTATTGATTTTAGAGAGAGGAGGGGAGAGAGAGAGAGAGAGAGAGAAAGAAAAAAAAGGTGGTGGGGGGCAGAGAACATCATCTCGTTGCTTCTCCAATGTGCCTTGACCTGGCAAGTCCAGGGTTTTGAACCAGTGACCTCAGCACTGTGAGTCAATGCTTTATCCACTGTACCACCACAGGCCAGGCTGGCCAGCACTTTATAAAATGTTACCATATTTTTCACTCCATAAGATGCACTTTAACCCCCCCCCCAAAAGTGGAGGGGGGGAATGCCCGTGCATCTTACAGAACAAAAATAGGTATTTTATTAAATATTTTAACACACCATTTGGTTCAGAATATTTTTTTTCTTATTTTCCTCTTTAAAACACTAGGTGTGTTTTATGGTCAGGTATGTCTTACGGAGTGAAAACTATGGTAGTTGCCGCCCTGGCTGGTTGGCTCAGGGGTAGAACATTGGCCCAGCATGTGAAAGTCCCAGGTTCGATTCCTGGTCAGGGCACACAGGAGAAGCGCCCATCTGCTTCTCCACCCTTCCTCCAACCCTTTCTCTCTATCTCTCTCTTCCCCTCCTGCAGCCAAGGCTCCTCCATGGGAGCAAAGTTGGCCTGGGCAGTGAGGATGGCTCCATGGCCTCCACCTCAGGTGCTAGAATGGTTCCAGTTGCCGCAGAGCAATGCCCCAGATGGGCTGAGCATCGCCCCCTGGTGGGCATGCTGGGTGGATCCCCATAGGGCACATACAGGAGCCTGTCCACCATCCCCCACTTCTCACTTAGGAAAAATACAATAAATAAATAAATAGTTGCCCCACATTTTTAAAGTGGGAGGTTTTACATTAATCAGTAACAAAAGATTTCTGGTTTCTCTTGAAAAATACAACGATTTGACAATTTGGGGCCCGATTCTCTCAACAGTAATAGGATGGAACTGAGTAGCTGCTGCTGCCTTTAGATCACAGAGCTATGCCCTCCAGTGTCATACTCCCCACCACTCCTTCCATCAGTCAAACTGATGCCCAGTACCATTTGCCATTTATCATGGTGCTTTTCATTTCCTTATACTGAGCTCTGTTTGGCCTTGGAGGCATCTGAGTTATTCATTCTTTGTACTTACCTATCCTACCTGGTATGAGGAGTGATACAATTAAATTAGTGTTTTAGGAAGGTTAGTCGGTGCAAAAAAGACTAAAGTGAGGAGCTGGTAAGAAAGGAAGAAATAAATTGGAAGCCTGTGGAAAGAATATTTGAGAGAACTTGAGCAGTAATTAAATATTCAATGAAAGATGAGAAGACAAAATACAACTTCAGAGTTTCCTGTCTGAATGGCTAGGAAGGTGATATCCCCAACATAACAAGAACATGTTTCAAAGAAGAACAAAGGGTAGTGGTGATCAATACCTTGCTACTTATAATATTTTGTGGGCAAGGGCCATGAGTTAACAATTTTGTAAGTTCCCAGTATTCCATTGGACATGCATTTAGCTGCTCAAGAAATTCTAGCCTGACCAGGCGGTGGTGCAGTGGATAGAGCGTCGGACTGGGATGCGGAAGACCCAGGTTTGGGACCTCGAGCTCGCCAGCTTGAGCGCGGGCCCATCTGGCTTGAGCAAAAGCTCACCAGCTTGGACCCAAGGTCGTTGGCTCCAGCAAGGGGTGGCTCGGTCTGCTGAAGACCCGCAGTCAAGGCACATGTGAGAAAGCAATCAATGAACAACTAAGGTGTCACAACGGCAACGAAAAACTAATGATTGATACTTCTCAACTTTCTCCATTCCTGTCTGTCTGTCCCTATCTATCCCTCTCTCTGACTCTCTCTCTGTCCCTGAAAAAAAAAAAAAAAAAAAGAAAGAAAAAGAAATTCTAGATCAGTGGTAGTCAACCTGGTCCCTACCGCCCACTAGTGGGTGTTCCAGCTTTCATGGTAGATGGTAGCAGAACAACCAAATGGCGCCGCAATTACATACTAATTGACTAACTGTTGACCAGTTAAGATCAAGACAGCGGTCAGACTCTGTTACAGGGCATTTGTATTGGGACCGCACCCGACCTCTTTCACGACCACCTGGCCTGCATCCATGAGCAGCCAGGTACCTGACCCCGGTCCACACCCGCCACCTGATCCGGCAGGCAGTTTATGACCGCTATTGTCACCCCAAAACTAGCAGTTCGTCGTTTTATTACCCTGTAGACAAAGAACTTCATGGTTCGACATTTCTTTCTATGACAGAAACTGCCGGATAATGGATACACCAATTAACTCATATTTTCGTCTCGATTCCCAGGTTTTAGGGTAATGAGTGACATTCTAGGAACCTCCCACTGGACTGCCAAAACTAGCCGATGTCTCACTACTTCACCTGGATCACAAAGAAGTGATGCCATTGGCCAACACTCGCTACATAAAATTTTATAAAACGCTCAACCACGGATACTCACTAACTTAGTTTCATCTTGACAAACTCACTCAACCACAACACTTGTAACGTCCTGACCACGCAACAGACTTCAAGCGCATAAGTTTTGTTCACATTATGTAAGTGAAGCTAAATAATTACATAGTCGAAACTAAAGTCAGTGCCTAGTTAGATTTCTGAGAGCAAGCACGTGCTTACAGCTTCAAACAAAATATTGTGAAATATCGTGAGCCTATGTCTTAAAAAAATATATATGCACACGGCTATTCGCCAAAGTATCTGAAGATGGGTTTCATAGAATCTGTTGCAAAGAAACAACATCCAATGTGTTTATAGTGCCAAAAACATTATCCAATGAGGCAATGAAGCCAAGTCAATGCAAGAACATCTTTCTACAAAGCATCCAAATGACAAGGACAAGCCCATTGAATATTTTCAGGAAATATATGAAAAATTTCAAAATCGTTCAATTATCGTTGCATTATTTAAAAAACAATATACAACGAACAAAGATGGATTAATTGCCACTTATCGCATTTCACAAATAATTGCAAAAAGTGGTAAAAGCTATAATATTGGAGAAACTGTAATAATACTCTCTATAAAAGAATTTATCTCAACAGTAATGCATCAGGATATGCCTCAAATTTTAAAAACGTTGCCCCTAAGCAATAGCACAGTAAAGCAATGAATTGATGAAATGGCAATTAATGTTGAAAACAAACATAAGTATTCTCCAAAACTCTTCATTTTCCATGCAATTGGACGAATCTACCATTATAGATAATGATGCTTTATTGATGGCATATGTACGCTATTTTGATGAAAACAATATATTACGAGAAGAAATGCTATTCGCAATAAATCTCATCACAGATACAAAAGGATTATCTATATTTAATACTGTCAGAACATACTTTACAAAAGATAATATTCCTTTGAATAATATTGTTGCATGCACTACTGATGGAGCACCATCAATGGTAGGTTGCTATCGTGGATTTGTTATTTGAAGCAGGAAGTACCAAATGTCTTATGTATTCATTGTGTGATGCACAGACAACATCTTGTAGGAAAACATCTAAGTACAAGTCTCCATTCATCATTAATTATAATAATTCGAGCCGTAAACAAGATCAAATTCAATGCAAAGAATGATAGAATGTTTCGGCATCTTTGCCAGGACAATAATGAAGATTTTATTAAGTTACTTTTGCACACAGAAATTCGGTGGCTGTCAAAGGGTACATCTTTGGCTAGATTTGTAGCATATGATAGTGTCATACAATTTTTTGAAAGTAATAATAAGACCAATCTGTGTCAACAGTTAAAAACAGTAAAGAATGATGCCTTTTACTTGGCAGATATTTTCAAGAGATTTAATGATGTCAATTTGCAGCTTCAAGGAGCTAATAAAACTCTTATAGGTTGCCAAAGTATTGTGCTATTATTTATTGACAAACTTGAACTACTTCGTCATAATCTATTGAAGAGAGAATTTCATCAGTTTCCTCAATTATAATCTATAAAAGATGATGTAACTCCAGAGGATATTGACAGATTCAGTAGCCGCCTCAACAAACTTATATTGGACATGTTAAAACAATTTGAAGATATTTTGAAATTGAAGGTATATGACTGGATGAAAAATCCTTTTACCGCAAATATTGAAGATGCTAATACAACTTGCCAAGAAGTACTGTTAGAAATTAGATATGATGAAGAAAGTAAACATAAATTTGACAGTGGTGGATATGACAACCTATGGCAAAATAAAAAAATGCCAGTCTTATATCCAAATATGTGGAAAATGGTGTTCAGTTTATTGATACCTTTCCCTACCTCATATCTTGTGGAATCAGGATTTAGTCTGTTCATCATATTATGACGAAAGAAAGAAACCACCTGAATATTTCCGAAAGGGGAGACCTTCGTTTGTTCCTCACAAAAATTGAACCGGATATTCAATATTTAGTTTCCCAGCATCAGCCTCAGAGATCCCACTAATAATTCAATTAACTAATGTAATTTCTATGTATGCAAATTATAAATAAAAAGATTTAACTATAGTAAGTTGTTTTATAAAGATTTATTCTGCCAAACTTAGTGAAAATTTGACATAAAATACTTGGTAAGTAATTATTATTATATGCTTTAACTTGCTGTAACTCTGCTTTATAAATTTTATAAAGTAAAGTTACTTCTCTACTTTATAAATCACCATTACTGTGGAACCGGTGGGCGGTTAGAAAATTTTACTACTAACATAGATACAAAAGTGGGCGGTAGGTATAAAAAGGTTGACTACCCGTGTTCTAGATGAACTGAAACTTTTATCTGATTGGGGTGGGGGGAGAATTGGAATGCTTGAATAAGACCAGTAAATTGTGGGACCTTAGGAATTCTCTCCAGAGTGTGCGATCATGGGGCTTAGGGATATTTAACTCCTTTTGGGGAAAAAAACTAATGCAAAAGTTCTAAAGCAGATCAGGAATTTGGTATGTAAAAATGGAGATGGGCCTGACCTGTGGTGGCACAGTGGATAAAGTGTTAACCTGGAACACTGACGATACCAGCGTTTGAAACCCTGGGCTTGCCAGGTCAAGGCACATATGGGAGTTGATGCTTCCTGCTCCTCTCCCCCTTCTCTCTCTTTCTCTCCCCTCTTTAAAATAAATAAAAATGGAGATGGGGTGGAAATGGTGTTCATTCCTGGGGAAAGGATTAAGAAAATCAGAGACTGGATGGCAGGACTTTTCCTGGAATACACTGAAACAAGCTCTTGGTTGGAGCATTAGGCAGGGGATTTTGGACAATGAGGCTAGGAGGGTTGAAAGGTTGGACTTGCCCAAACGTTTGAGACCACATCACTTGAAAGGAAAAGAAAATTTTAGCCCAAACCCCAAATAAATATTTATTGACAAGTTATGTATAGGTACCACTGCAGTGATGTTATATATTTTATAAATATTTACACACACACACACCCAAAAAACCCAGAAATTTAAAAATGATTAAACAAATATTCTCATGCCTGACTATGCTCAGTGGATAGAGCATCAGCCTGGGGCACTGAGGACCCAGCTTTGAAACCACAAGTAGCCAGCTTCAGCGCTGGTTCCCTGACTTGAGTGTGGGATCATAGATAATGACCCTATGGTCGCTGGCTTGAGCAAGGGGTCACTGGCTCTGCTGGAGTGCCCCCCCCCAAGAAGGCACATATGAGAAAACAATCAATAAACTAAGATGCGGCAACTATGAGTTGATGCTTCTCATCTCTCTCCCTTCCTGTCTGTCCCTGTCTGATATATATATATATATATATATATATATATATATATATATATATATATATATATATATATATATATATAAATTTTCTCATATTTTAATATCACACACACCCTATGGTGCCTACACACTCACACCACTTTGGTGGCCCTGCTCTATTCAAAGGGAGGCCCTGGAAGTTCTGAAACAGAAAGTCATGATCTTTGTCAACATTCCAGAATCCGCAAACTTTAGAAGCTGAGACACCAAATAACTGCGATTGCCTTAGAATGCTTTCAACGTTCCAAGAATAGCTTCAGCGCTTTACACATAACTTATTTAATCCCAAAGCAGCCCTACACTGTAGGTACTACAGGTATTATTTTCTTTTAAGATAATATTTTAATCTTAATTTGAGGAAAATAATTGAGAGTAAGAAACTTTCCCAGTCCCTGAGTTTACCCACTCCTGGAGTGGCGGAAAGAATATTCTTTTTTTCCCTCGTGTGGCCTTGGTCAAGTCCCTTACTAATTAAAGCTGTCGTGAAAGTGCTTGACACAGTGCCAGGCGGGCAGCAGAAACGTGAATGCTAAACGCGCCTCTCTGGTAAAGGTCAGTTAATCCACCGTTAACACCTCCAGAAATCAACGTACACAGTCGCGCAGGCGCAGGCCGATAGGCTCGGTTCCTATGGTTTCCAGGGCTAGACGGCGGAAGGAAGAGTCTACTCCCGGCGTCGCGCTGTAAGCGTCGCGCTGCGGGCGTCCTTTGCGGCAGGCCTTTGCGTCGACGGTGTATCTCCAGTAGTCGCGGCGCCTGAAGGAACAAGGGCACCCCCGCGAGACGGTAGGGCTTGTTTATGTCCTCGGGGTAATTTAGCCTAAGGAACTTCCTTCCGAGATTTCCTTAACAAATCTCTTGGCTTGCTGGTAGTTCGTTCTCTTCGGCCCGCACTCGGCGTATTTTCCACTTTCCCAGGCCCCTTCGCCCACACAGCCAATGTCACCGGAGCCTGTAACCTGCACCTCTCGCGGTTTCCCTTACAGGCCGAGATTTCTGCCAGACTGATGCTTTGGCCTTCTGTTCCTTATCCTGAAGCCCACGCTTCTTTTCCCGGCTTTCATGGCCCTGCGTGATTGTTCACTGACCTTCACTTGGCAAATTCAGCCTGTGCTAAAAGGCATTGTCGCCTGACCTGTGGTGGCGCAGTGGATAAAGCGTCGACCTGGGAACACTGAGGTCGCCAGTTCAAAACCCTGCACTGGTCCGGTCAAGGCACATATGGGAGTTGATGCTTCCAGCTCCTCCCCCCTTTCTCTCTTTCTCTCTCTCTCTCACTCTGTGTCTCCTCTCTAAAATGAATAAAATAAAAATAAAATTTAAAAGGCATTGTCAAGTTTCCCGGGCAGAATGGGTGCTTCTTAAGAGCTGTTAAACCCTGTCGTGTTCCTTCCTTTGGTTCCCAATTCGCTGTAATTCTGTATTCTAGTACTTGCGTTGCAGTTGCTTCTCCCTCCCCCCTACCACCTCCATTCTAGTGCCTGGAACATTATTATTCAGTAAATGACTTGAATGGTTGGAAAATCTAAAATTTAAATTCACTTGTAAGTCTATCATTCATACATAACTCTAGTGCCCCCTTTTTGAGTATGTGCTTCCTTCCCGTTTTCTTTTGCAAACAGTTTTTCTTGGGCATATTGTAGTATTTTCCTTTAGTTGACATTAAAAGTATGTCCCTTGTATATTAAACTTTTTTCCCAAATATCTGTTATGTTCTATTAAGTAGGTACTGGGTTTAATTATCCATTTTTTTTTTAACATGCTACATTGCTCACAAAAATTAGGGGATCAGGGACTGTGCAGGTACTCCAGTACTTTCAGCCTTTTTGTATAGTGCAGTGGTTCTTAACCTTTTTTGAGGTACCGAACCCACCAGTTTCATATGCACGTTCACCGAACCCTTCTTTACTGATAAATAAAATATGATTTTTTTTCCCAAATTCAAGACATAGGTATATGGTTTTTTACTGGTGCACAAAATGAGCCGTGCATGAACATCACCTTGCTCAAAGAACAAAACCAACAAAGTGCATGAACTCACAACAAATTACGGTATTACTTTATTCTGGCCTCTGAGGCAGAGCCTTCTCCGAACCCCTGAGACTGAACCCCTGAGACTGACTCATCGAACCCCTAGGGTTCCATAGAACCCAGGTTAAGAACCACTGGTATAGTGCATTTTCACCAATGAAATAAAAGTTGGTTTTGCATCTCATTTGCATAATCATACAACTTTCTTTGAGTTGTTTGCTTTTCGATGTTCTTGTTTAACAAAAAAGAATCAGATGCTTTTTTTTATCGCTTCATATTCATTTTGAAATATCCCATAATTTTTGTGAGCTGTATACTACTACTGGATCCCTTAGCTAGTCCCTGCCCACCTGCGTTCATTGTTCAATAGCAAAGACATTCAAGTAATAGTTCATTCTAGTGGTGTGCAAAGTACTCCTATGGGAAGTTGAGAAAGATGTGCTAACAGAAAGGAGGGACACCAGTTTCAGGACGGCTTCTCAGGGGAGGTGTCATCTAAGTTGATATGCGTAGAAATATGTAAAGAAATATTTCCGTGCTTATGTGTTTTTGTTCTTTTTAGTAATTTCTTCAGCTCTGTCTTAGAAAATTGGAATTATTAAGTCAAAACAAATGCTTAAAATAATTCTTTTCTTCCCTTCTAGGTGAGAGTGGAGGGGAGATAAATAGATTCCCGCCTGTGCTCTGACTGGGATACACTGGGCGAGCCTGGTCTGGGGCCAGCCCCTGCCTACCTAGGGCCATGCTCACAACTGAGCCATTTTTAGCACCTGAGGCTGAGGCTCTAGGGAGCCATCCTCAGAGCCTGGGGCTAATGTGCTTTAACCAATTGAACCCGGCTGTAGGAGGGGAAGAGAGTGGGGAGAGGGGTGGAGAAGCAGATGGTCGCTTCTCCTGTATGCCCTGACTGGGAGTTGAACCCAGTACATCCACACACCAGGCAATGCTCTACCACTGAGCCAACTGGCCAGGGCCTATCTTTTTGACTTTTGATAAAAATGACATCAATATAGAGAGAATTTTTATACATTGCTTTTTAGTTCTACTCTTTTCCTTGGGTGTTGTGAAAGCACAGAAATTGTTCATCTCCCAAACTGGGAGAATCTAATGAAAAAATTTGGTGAGAAGAAATTGGAAGAAAGGTGTAACATATCTTTCTGGAGGACTATTTATCATAATAATCTCATTTTTCTTAGAAATTTTTTTTGATGTACTTCTATGACATTTTTTTCCCCTTCCATTTCAGCCATGCCTTTCTTAGATATACAGAAAAGGCTGGGCATTGACTTAGACCGCTGGATGACAATCCAAAGTGCTGAGCAACCTCACAGGATTCCATCTCGGTGCCATGCTTTTGAAAAGGAATGGATAGAGTGTGCACATGGAATTGGTGGTATCCGTGCAGAGAAAGAGTGCAAGATAGAATATGATGATTTTGTAGAATGTATGCTTCGGCAGAAAACGGTGAGGAAATGGTGGATATGGGAGCTGAGTTACTTCCTTATTTCTGTGTTTTTTTTTTTATGAGAGGAGGGGAGATAGACAGACTCCCACATAGGCCTTGACTAAGATCCACCTGGCAACCCTATCTAGGACTGATGCTCAAATCAGCTGAGCTATTTTTAGTGCCTGAGGCCAACATTTGAACCAGTTGAGCCACTGGTTATGGGAGAGGAAGAGACAGAAGGGGGAGAGGGAGGGAAAAAGAAGCAGATGGTCCCTTTTCATGTGTGTTCCCTGACCAGGGATCCAACCCAGAACCTCCGCACACCGGGCTGATGCTCTATCCACTTAGCCAACCAGCCAGGGCCCTTTTAGTGTTTTAATTGGTCATTGAGTAGTGACTTGTCTAATGTGAACTGGCAAGACTTTTGTGGTAAAACACCTCTACTTCAGTACCATGTCAAGGAAATTAAATTCTAGCTCAAAGGAGGACCTGTTCCTCAGTGTTCTTCTGCATATTCTCACAGATTTTCCTTAGTATTTGTACTTTGCTGTAGCCATCAGGTTAAAAATTACATGTCTGTGTCTGTTTCTATTTTTTTAATAGGCCATAAAGCAAAGAATATCAGCTTGTCTTGAATGTTTCTGAAACTGTTGGGTAAAGTCTTTCAAATTCATTGAATCCTCATTGGGGAATAGGTTAAAGCCCTGTAGGGCTATTTCATTGTGCCTTATATAACAATCTGATTCATTTCTACTCTGGAAAAAATGGAGGTGTTAATTCAATTGCTTTAGGTGAGCCTAATCAAAACTCTAGAGGTGGGGGAGGGTGTTAACACATGGAGTCTCTGTTCTGAAGAGTTGAGTGAGTTGCTTAACATAGGGTCCTATTCTGCCTTAGAGAAGAAACCTTTGGGTGTGGGCTATTGTTTTGCCTATTTCTTTCTTTTTTTTTTTTTTTTACAGGGACAGAGAGAGTCAGAGAGAGGGATAGATAGGGACAGACAGACAGAAACAGAGAGAGGTGAGAAGCATCAATCATTAGTTTTTCGTTGCCGTTGCGACACCTTAGTTGTTCATTGATTGCTTTCTCACATGTGCCTTGACCGCGGGCCTTCAGCAGACCGAGCAACCCCTTGCTGGAGCCGGGGACCTTGGGTCCAAGCTGGTGAGCTTTTTGCTCAAGCCAGATGGGCCCGCGCTCAAGCTGATGAGCTTGGGGTCTTGAACCTGGGTCTTCCGCATCCCAGTCCAACGCTCTATCCACTGCGCCACCGCCTGGTCAGGCTGTTTTGCCTATTTCTGTGCTTGAGATAAATAACAAATAGAAATGTTTTTTTACTCTTAATTTCTTGGTAAGACTATACTTTCAGAGATCATTTCTATAGTTCGTTAATTTCTTGGAGTTCAGGGAGACAATTTAGATTTTCAGGTAAATTTATCACAGAGATATCTGTATTGAATTTAAATTTTCTTTTAATATCTGCTGTAAACATTTGGTTAAAGTGAAGCCAAACCTGGAGGGAATGAGAATGTATCAGGTCATCATTTTGTACTGATTTCTGCATGAATATTGATCATTGAGTAATATTATAGTAGTATATATTATAGAACAATAAGTGGGTCATGTTTGGCCACCTGCCAGCTAGTTAGTTCACAACATGTCTTCTCTTCTTGTGGGCCCCCATTATTCCTTGCTCAGATTAAGACTTTACTCATGGAGAATTTACATCAAGAGGAGACTATGGTGAGGTGGAAGGAACATTGACTTGGGAGTTAGAAGATCTGGGTTTTGATGCTGTTCTGCCATCACTAGTTTTGTGACTTCTGAAGGTCACTTCTTTGTCTTGGTTTTATTATCTGGAATTATTAGAGTTGCCCCAAGGTTACTTCCTCATCCTATGAATTTATAACTAGACATGTTACTGTTTTAGAGGTCACTCTAAATAAATGACTAGATACTTCCCCCTAAGTGAGGAAGCTAGTGATTAGAATCAATCACTGTTCTAAGTGCATAGCATGTAATACATTTATTTCTCACAACAATCCTGTGAGATACTTTACTATGATTTCTCCCCCTATACAATTAAAAACTTGAGGCAAGGAAAATTAAGGACATTGCCTTACTAGTTCATATAACTAGTAAGGGGTATAACTGGGATTTGAACCTGGCAATGCTGGTTCCAGAGCCTGTGCTTATTATATCAACAACACTAAGTGGTGATTGGCTCTTGTTCAGAGAAAGATTTAATCTGTGGTGGTGTAATAACTCAACCATGACTAGTCCTCCATTGGGAAACTCTTTCATTGAGAAATGTTAAGAATGTAGTTTTTAAAATATTGTTAATGTTTATGTCAGTATTTAGGTTACTTAGCGTATTTCTACTGAAGTTAATCCTGACTAATTCTTTAAAGTTAATGGAATGTTTAACTGAATATACATACTCTTCCTGCTTTTGTGAAAACTTAAGTCATTCACTAAAAAAATATTGCATCATCTATTTTATCAAGAACTATTCTAGCCTGACCTGTGGTGGCGCAGTGGATGAAACGTTTACCTGGAACACTGAGGTTGCCGGTTCAAAACCCAGGACTTGCCTGGTCAAGGCACATATGGAAGTTGATGCTTCCTCCTCCCCTCTCTGTCTCTCTCTCTTGCTCTCTCTCCTCACTTTCTAAAAACGAACAAATAAAAATCTAAAAAGAAAAAATATTAAAAAAAAAAAGAACTATTCTAGCCTGACCAGGCAGTGGCACAGTGGATAGAGCGTCAGACTGGGACGCAGAAGGACCCAGGTTCGAGACCCCAAGGTCACCAGCTTGAGCGCGGGCCCATCTGGCTTGAGCAAAAACTCGCCAGCTTGGACCCAAGGTCGCTGGCTCCAGCAAGGGGTGGCTCGGTCTGCTGAAGGCCCGCGGTCAAGGCACATGTGAGAAAGCAATCAATCAACAAGGTGTCAAAACGAAAAACTGATGATTGATGCTTCTCACCTCTCTCCGTTCCTGTCTGTCTGTCCCTATCTAACCCTCTCTCTGACTCTGTCCCTGTAAAAAATAATAATAATAACTATTCTAGGCACTAAGAATATAGCAGTAAGCAAAAAGTCCCTGTTATAATGGTGCTTATATGGTGGGAAAGGAGCAGAAAATTAACAAACGTGTTAAAAAATAGTGTGCCAAGAGTTGATAAGTACAGTGAGATAAGTAAACAGGAAAAGGATAGAAAGCACTGGGCATGGGAGCTGTTTGGATGTTTTTTTGAATAGGGTGTTCAGGAGGCCCTGGCCGGTTGGCTCAGTGGATGGTACATTGGCCCACCATGTGGATGTCCCGGGTTCGGTTCTCAGTCAGGGAACACCTGAGAAGCGACCATCTGCTTTTCTCCCCCTCCTTTTCCTCCTTCTGTCTCTCTTCCTCTCTCGCAGCCAGTGACTCATTTGGTTTGAGCGTCAGCCTCAGAGACTGAGGATAGCTTGGTTGATTTGAGCATGGCCCCATATGGGGGTTGCTTGGTGGATCCCGGTCAGGGTTCATTGGGAGTCTCTCTCTGTCTCTCCTCCTCTCACTTAAAAATAAATAGGGTGTTCAGAGAAGAGTTCAGCAACAGAATATATAGGAGCAGAGACTTAGAGAAAGTACGAGGGAAGAAAGTCACTAAGCTGGATCAGAGAACTAGAGGAAGGGTGTTAAAACAAAGTCAGAGAAGTAGGCTTGTAAGTCATTAAATGGAAGGATTCAGTTTATTTTCTCAGTATGATGGGAAGCCATTGAGTTCTGAGCAGATAAATAATGCAATCATGATTAGTATTTTCTGTGTCACAGAATCCAAGTCAAGTATGGCTCTCGCTATCTTATATAAGCATAACTTTCATTTGCTAGGAATGGCCTATCTGAAAAAAGGCAGAAACTTGGGACTCAACAGTGACTAGTAGCTGAGTATATGCCAGTTCTTAATTTTAGTGTGGTAAGAAGAGACCTTACATTGCTATATTGGCAGTTTTCTGCTACGTTCGTAGCCAGTGGACAGTTACCAGCAGCAGTGCCCTTTACATTGTGAGGTCAGAAATATATAAGCTATGAGATGATCTCACTCAGCTTTTAATATTTTAAAAGATTTTAGTATGCATGAGTATGCTTAACAGTTTTTGATTTTGTATGTTTTTGTTACTATTTTTGTAAATATCTCTATTCCTACATATAATAAGAACATTTTAGCTATTAGTTTTCAAGGATATGTTATTATATATACCAGAGGTTGGTTTGTTAAAAGCTCAGGAAATGATTTCAATTTAGTTTTTTTTTTTTTTAAGACTAGTTTCATCTCAGAGACCTTGGGGGATGTAAAGCTTCTCTAGTTCAAAAACGAAACCAGTTTTTCTTTGGTTTCTCCAGCCCTCACTTTCTGGTGCATATTTCCCTCCCCCTAGCTTTAAATACCTTTTTCCTTTGACAGATGAAACGTCTGAGTGCCATCATGCGGCAGCGGGATAAGCTAATAAAGGAGGGGAAGTACACACCTCCACCCCACCACTTGGGCAAGGAAGAGCCGAGACCCTGAGCAGAGCAGCTGACGGTGGCTGGAGGCTGGTTTTCATGTTTGTTCTTCTCCACTGACGACCTCCTTGTGAAAGTGTCTAACAATAAAGGATTGGTCCATTCCATTTGTTCTGTTTTCTCTGGGGTCATACTTTTCTATAACGAGATTGTAACCTATTTTTTAAGTTTGGAAAAATGCTTCTACCTATGCCTTAAAAATGAGCATCTAGGGAATAATAAGCAGCATTTAATAAATGCATAATGTGTATGAGGTACTTCAACTATGGTAACTCATCTAAGAAGCTGCAGTGTTCTTTAGTGCTTTGATTCTGGTTTATTTTACGTAAAGCACAGACTACTTGGGGAGGGAGAGGCAGCAAAGACGGCTGTGTGTTACTATAACGTCTGGGAAGACCTTGTATACTGTGGAATACACCACAGCAGTTTCTCAAAAAATTAGAAACAGAATTACCTTATCAGGCAATCCCACTTCTGGGTATATATTCAAAAGAATTAAAAGCTAAGGAAATACCTTGTTCAGATAAGAATTTTGAGGAAGCAGTGCCATTGTTTCAATTTGCTATCTTATCAGTGATACATAGTATTTAATACTTCTAACTGGCATGTTTAGAAACATGCTTTTAAAAGGAAAATACAGACAGAAGGGAAGGTATGAACCTGTTAAAATTAGTATGTACTGAAAGTATAATTGAAACCTCAGATATCCTGCAGCATTGTTTGCAACTTATTTTGTATGTGGTAAAATATACATAACAAAATTTACCATCTTAAGTCCAATTCAGTGGCATTAGGTAGATTCACATAGTTGTGTAACCATAACTTGCATCCATCCCAGAACTTCCATCTTGGGAAACTGAGGCTGTACCCATTAAACAATAACTCCTGTTCTCCCCTCCTCACAGCCCCTGGCAACCACGATTCCATTTTCTACCTCTATGATTTGGACTACAAGTATTTCATATCAGGAAATTATATAGGATTTCTCTTTTTGTGACTGGCTTATTTCACTTAGCATAATGTCATCAAGGTTCTATATATGTCAGAATTTCCTTTTCAAGGCTGAATAATAACGCTTTGTATGTATAGACCACATTTAGCTAATCCAGTCATCTGTTGACAGACACTTGGGTTGCTTACATATTTTAGCTATTGTGAATGATGCTGCTATGAATATGGGTGTACAAAATCTTGAGACCCTGATTTTAATTCTTTTGACTATATACCCAGAAGTGGAATTGCCTGATAGGTATTTCTGGTTTTAATTATTTGAGGAACTACTGTACCGTATTCCACAGTGGCTGTACCATTTTACATTCCTAGCAGTAGTTCACAAGTATTCCAATTTTTCCATATCCTTGCCAACACTTGCTATTTTGTTTGGTTTTTAGTGTGTGTATATATATATAGTAGTCATAATGGAAGTGAGAATAGTATCTCATGGTTTTGATTTGCATTTCCCTAATGATTAGTGATATTGTACCTTTTCATCTGCAAACCATATGCATAGTTTGGATAAATGTCTGGTCAAGTCCTTTGCCCATTTTTAAATCAAGTTTAGTTATTGAGTTTTAGGAGTTTTTTATATATTTGGGATACTGATTCCTTATCAGATAGAGTTATGTACCACATAATAATGTTTTGGTCAACAATGGACTATATACAGGACAGTGGTTTCATAAGATTATAATGGAGCAGAAAAATTACTACTGCCTAGTGACATAGCTATTATAACTTAACATTTCTCACATGTTTGTGGTTATGCTGGTGTAAACAAACTTACTGCTGCCAGTCATATAAAAGTAAAAGCACAGCCTGACCAGGCGGTGGCGCAGTGGATAGAGCTTCAGACTGGGATGCGGAAGACCCAGGTTCGAGACCCCAAGCTCGCCAGCTTGAGTGTGGGCTCATCTGGCTTGAGCAAAAAGCTCGCCAGCTTGGACCCAAGGTCGCTGGCTCCAGCAAGGGGTTGCTCGGTCCACTGAAGGCCCACAATCAAGGCACATGTGAGAAAGCAATCAATGAACAACTAAGGTGTCACAACGGCAACGAAAAACTATTAATTGGTGCTTCTCACTTCTCTCCATTCCTGTCTGTCTGTTCCTATCTGTCCCTCTCTCTCTCTCTGTCCCTGTTAAAAAAAAAAAAAAAAAAAAAAAAAAAGTAAAGCATAGCCTGACCAGTGGTAGCACTGTAGATAGAGCATTGACTGGAATGCTGAGGTTCCCAGTTCGAAACCCTGAGGTCGCAGGGTTTAGTGTGGGCTCCTCCGTCTTGAGCACAAGCTCAGCAGCTTGAGCATAGAATCAGGGACATGATCTCATGGTTCCTGGCTTGAGTCCAAAAGTCACTGGTTTGAGCCCAAGGTTGCTGGCTCAGCTGGACCTCCCAGTCAAGGCATATATGAGAAGCAGTCAATGGACAACTAAAGTGGCACAACTACAAGCTGATGCTTCTCATCTCCTTTCCTGTCTCTCACATACAAAAAAAGTATAGTGCATACAATTATGTACAATACATAATACTTGGTAATGATAATGACTTATTTGTATTTTTTTATCTCTTTTAGAGTGTACTCTCCCTACTCTTTTTTTTTTAATTCAGTGAGAAGAGGGGAGGCAGAGACAGATTCCCACATGTGCCCCAATGGGGATCCACCTGGCAAGCTCACTAGGGGGTGGTGCTCCATTGCTCAACAATGAGCTCTTAGCAACTGAGGCAAGGCCATGGTGCCATCCTCAGTGTCCAAGGCCAACTTGCTCCAGTTGTAGCCTGACTGCAAGAGGGGAAGAGAGAGAAGTGAGAGGGGGTGGGATGGAGAAGCACATGGGCATTTCTGTGTGCCCTGACCAGGCCGGGAGTCAAGCTCAGGACATCCACACACCAAGCCAATGCTCTACCACTGAACCAACTGGCCAGGGCCTACTTTATTTACAAAACATAGGCTATGTTTATTTAGAGCTACAAGCAGTTGAGTCACTCAGTGTTACTCAAACCACAAGAAGCCATTTCTACTTCATTCTGAGTCCTAGAGTTGGGCTCAGAGTGGAAGGAATGCTGTTTGGGCCCATTCACAGGTTGACAAGTTTCTCATCGAGGGCAAACTGAGATTGGCCAGGTACGTCACCATCAACAAACATCATTGATGTTGCTGTTGAGCATGGTCTCAAAGTCATCAGGAGCTATCTTGGGTACTAGGTGAACCAACCTTATTAGAAGTAGCCCACAAAAAGAAGAAGAAGAGGAGGAGGAGGAAGAGGGAAAAGAGGAAGAGGAAGAAGAGGAGAAGGAGGAAGAGGAAGAGGAAGGAAGAAGAAAGAAGCTGATAGTATTGTCAGCTGACATCTTCCAGACAGCACATCTCCTGCATATTGTAACACTGTGCTTAGCACATGGTTCTGCTAAAACAGTTCATGATCGGGTCAACTCCAATATGTTCAGGGTTATAATATTTCACTGTCAGAGGAGTAAATATCACACCCTGTGGTCCTCCCAGGGACTCCCATTAAAGTGCTGACATAAGCCTTGATGCTCATGTGACCATTCTGCATGCTTGTGTCCACAGCGAGGTAAATGGAGTGGGGGCTTCCGGGCTGTAGCACTTAAGGATCTACGCAGACTGCTCTGTGATGTCATGCCCTGTAAATACCAGCCCAGAATGAGCTCATTTGGAGAGACTTGTTATGCAATTCATACATGTTTTTAGCAAATTCCATGTCAACAACTACCTCATCTTCTAACTCATTGTGTGTCACTGAATAGCAATTGGTGACTTCCACTGAGCTCTTGTCAGCGGTTCCCAGCAGATTCCTGATAACTCGAGCAGCATCTTTGCGTCACTCGTAGCTGTTCACAATGGAGACCAAAATGACTGCGTGCAGCTGGAACACACAGCTGCTGGGAAGGGGGCCTGGTAGAGAAGGACCAACCAGCAACTGTGCCAGGGTCTGGCCTGGAACCATGGTCACAGCCGCTACTGCCGCTAGTCCTGGGGTGAAGCTGAATTGGAGCTGGAACTGGCTCTTGGAACTGGAGCCAGAGCTGAAGTTGAGTTTGGTGCCAGGTCTGGGGCTGAGGCTGGAGCCACAGCAGAGGCTGGAGTGGCCGGAAAAACACTCACTGGTACTGTGGTGAGGCCATCTTGTCAAGAGAGCTAGAATGTACTCTTCCTACTTCTAAAAATAGTTTGCTGTAAAACAGTGTGCTATATTAGACTGGCAGCATCTCTTATATCTTGTGTTTTTATTACTGCGTCTCTTGATTGCATCATTTTCTCTTATGCTTGATTTAATCTTGTGTTGGTTTATAGATTTAGTGTAACCTGAGTGTACAGTATTTATAAAGTCTACATTAGTGTACAGTAATGGGAATGTAAAATTCACTCACCACTCACTCACTCACCCAGAGCAACTTCCACTCCTGCAAGCACCATCCATGGTAAATACACTATACAGATGTGCCATTTTTTATATTTTATACCATATTTTACTGTACCTTTTCTATGTTTAGATGTGTTTTAGATAAACAAACACCATTGTGTTAAGATTGCCCACATCATTCAGTACAGTAGCATGTTGTACAGGCATGTAGCCTAAAATTTTGTGCGAGTCTGCAAAAGAGTTAACCACCCTAATGTTTGTTGTATGAAGATGATATACAGAATCTATAATCACTGGGTCAATTGGTGCTCAAATGTGTGACCTTGGGCATGCCAGGTCAATGCTTTACACACTGTGCCACATGGCCAGGGACTGTAATGAAGGTTTTGATATCCTGTGAAGACATCAAGGCAATGCTTTTCCAATAAACTCAATTCAGTGTTCTCTGTCACTCATTTTTTCACTTTGAAGTAAATACAGTCTAACGAATTTGCTTTCCCTTCATTCTATAACCCAGAGCTCAGGAATAAAAGATACTTTGACTGAAAAGGCATGTACCTACCTTAAGCCTTGAATAATATTCTGCTTTCATCTCAGGCCTTTTCTATTGGCCTCTGCTTTTCCATAACTATGTATGCACTTAAAGTCACCGAGATGAAGAAATTTAGAAAAATTGTTGTATACAGAGCACAATAAAAACAACCTAACTCGGGGCCATAGCATAGGAGTTTGCTAAAAGGACTCCAGCTGGCTTCTCCATTATGATTCATCGATTAGTGACACAGTTAAGAAAATGCTACTTGGCTAAAGATTTGCTCTATAATACAAATAATAAGACAAAACCTGCTCAAATGCCAAATATCATGTTTCCAATTATGTGCTTTTTCTTTTAAGGAGAACATTATATTCAAGCCCTATTGTTGACATGTATGACTCAAAATGCTGCAAGGCTAACAGTGAAGTCTGAAAAGGAGATTACAAAAACAATTCCATTTAAAACAGCATTCCTTTCCCCCCAAAACTTAGGAATTAACCTAACCAAGTAGGTGAAAGATCTGTACAATGAAAACTACAAAACACTGCTGAAAGAAATGAAAAACATCCGAGCCTGACCAGTGGTGGCACAGTGGATAGAGCATTGACCCTGAACACTGAGACCCATGGTTCAAAACCCTGAGGTTACTGGCTTGAGAAAGGGGTCAATGGCTAATCTTGAGCCCCCCCCACCCCCCCCCCTTCAAGGCATGTATGAGAAGCAGTCAATGAACAACTAGTGAAGCAACTACAAGTTGATGCTTCTCACTCTCTCTCCTCCTCTCTCAAATCAATAAATAAAAATTAAAAAAGAAGGATATCCTATGTTTATAATAAGTCTATTATATAGACTTATTATAAATATGTCAATATGACCCAAAGCAATCTACAGATTTGATTCAATCCCTACCCAAATCTTAATGAAGCAATCAGTGAGTACACAACCAAATGGAACAACTAAGTGAAACAAGTCAATGTTTCTCTCTCTCCTTTTTTCCCTCTTTCCCTTTCTCTCTAAAATCAATGTAAAAATTTAAAGAATCTTCATTACATCAGATACCCATAAATAGCTGTGGGACAAAGCAATCCCGCCTCTCGTCTTTGTATATGTGGCCAACTTTGTGCCTTAATTGTGTTTTCTGTACGTGTGTGTGCGTGCGTGTGTGTGTGCGTGCGTGTGTGTGTGTGTGTGTGTGTGTGTGTGTTGAGAAAGTAGGACGGCAATGTTATGAGCTAGTGAAAGCAAGGAGCTAGCTCCAAGACCCCTGTTCTGTTCTCTAAGCAGTTTGAATAAAAACAAGCTGAGTTGCTACTGTATCTTTTTGACCAACTCAGTTGTACAGAGTAGACTTGAGGTTGGGGGCAGGAGGGTCAGAAAGCTGTTAGGTTCTTTACAATTGATGATTAAACACTCTGAGCAAGCAAATTACTTCAGAGCAGCATCACCTGTTGCCCACCCATCCCTGCACTCCGGGAAATGGGACTCAACCTAACTGGCGTCTGCTTTTTAACTCTGATGGTCACAACTCAGTACACAAGGGAGACCACTGAAGGCTTTGGCAAAGATTTTTAAACCTCTCATTTAATTTTTTGCGTTGGTAAATATATATAGTTCAAAGGTACAAAGGATATATAATGGAAAATCTACTTCAGTCATCCAGTTCCCCTCCTCAGAGGAAACCAGTGTTTAGAGCATCCTAGAAATTATCTGTGCTCATACACAACCACACACTTTTTTGCCATTTCTTAAAAACATTATAGCAAATCATGCATGTAATTCCTGCATTTTACTTTCTTTTCTTACTGTATTTTCAAGAATGTTTCAAATCAGGCACATGATCCAATTGGAACCAATAAATGAGACTTGTTTGGAAACCTGGAACAGAGGAGGGAGGTTTCCTCTGGATTTAAAATTGAGGAGGTGTAAGTTTATAGAGGCTAAAGACATTTTTTATTCATTCCACCTACAAATATTTATTAAGCATTCACTTAACTATAGGAAGAGAAATATAAAGGTATATTCAGTAGATGAAGAGGAGCAGTCAAGTTGATAGAGAAAAACTATCTTGTGCTAACATGAGCTTCTCCATCACAACCCTCATGAAATTAGCACTAGCCCTGGACTTTGAAGTTCTCTGAGCCAGTAAATTCCCTTTATTGTCTAAGCCACTATTGGTTGGGTTTTCATCACTTGCAGTGAAAAGATGCCCAACTGAATAGCAAATACATCAAAATTGCCTCATGTTATACTTTAGGTGAGACTTAGAAGTGTGAAGTAACCAACCTGGTATCAAGTATCTGTAAGGACTAAAATCAGGATTTCAATCTAGGTCTAGACTTTCACTTCTAACTATAATATATACATAGAAAGTCTTGAGAGACATTTGCTCCCAAAATTTCATAATTTTCCATGGGGTTAACCAAAAGTGGTATATTCAGGGAAGACTTGAACTCCAGAAAGAACTTATAGGTAACAGAATTGCTCAGCTTCCAGTTTGGGGGGTGGGGTTGGGCTCCTGGTGTGAGTATGGGTGGAGGTCTGCCATAAACAGAGAGTCATTGCAGGACCAAGTGGAAATTGGCTGAATCTCATACAGTACGGAAATGGGAGGACAACTTGGAATCTGAAAGAACATCAAGCAAAAACAAATTACCCAGTTCAACAATTCTAACCTCATCCCTGCTCCCTCCCCCCAAATTCTGCTGTGATAGAGGCGGATAAGCATAAATAATGTAGTCGTTCATATTCTCAGGGGTGATCACATTCTGGGACCCTGTCAGAGTTGACTCCATAGGTGAACCGAAAATATCTAGAAATGCAACCAACCTCTTTCTAGCTCAAATTCCTACAAGATAAAAAATATAACATCTGGAAGTTTGGGGATTGGGTTAATCACAGTTGAAACAAGTCAGCCCCAACCCTACTTTAAGATGAATCTGGATGATCAGTCTCTAATAGTTAGAGGAAAGGGTTTCTACATTTTGAAAAATAAGCAAGACCAGTATTATACTTTATTTGCTTCTGTTCTTTCATGGACAGTATCTGGAGTGCAATATCAAAATACGAGACATGAAAAAGAGTGAGAAAATGTAACCCATAATAAGGAGGGGAAAAAATCAAGAAAAGTATTGTAAATATAACAAAATTATTACTGTATAAACAAATGAAAATTCTAAAACTGAAAAATACAATGTCTAAAATAAATTCATTGAATGGGCTTACCAGTGGATTGTACACTGTAATAAAAGGATCAGTGGCTATGAAGACAGATCAATAAAAATAATTAAAACCAAAATAGAGACAGTGAAAAGGTTAGAGGATAAAACCCCAGAGTATCAGTTACCCATGAAATAATATAAAACAGTCTACTTATAGTTGGAATCTCAAAAAGAAGAGAATACAACATTAGACCTATTTGAAAATAATCTGAAAATGCAATTAAGAAAACAAATTTACAATAACATAAAAAAACATTAAATAAATTTAACAAAATAAATATAAAACTGATATTCTTAAAACTACATAAAATTGGTGAATGAAGTTGTAGAAAATCTAAAAACTGGAAAGATACCCATGTTCATATATCAGAAGACAATATTGTTAGGATGGTAGTACTTCCTGAATTGATCTATAGCTTCAATATAATTCCTATCAGAATCCAGTTAACTTCTTTGTAGAAATTAACAAACTGATCCTCAAATTTATAGAATTATGAAGGACCCAGACTAACCAAAACAATCTCGAAAATAGACAAAGTTGGAGAATCTTCACTTACCATTTTAAAAATTTACTACAAAACAATTGTAATCAAGACAGTGTGGTATTGCCAGACCAGGCGGTGGAATAGTGAACACAGCATTAACCTGGGACACTGGGGACCCCGGTTAAAAACCCCAACATTGCTGGATTGAGCGTTGGCTCACCAGCTTGGGCACAGGGTTGCCAGCTTGAGCGTGGGATCATAGACATGACCCCATGGTCGCTGGCTTCAACCCAAGGTAACTGGCTTGAGCAAGGGGTCCCTGGCTCGGCTGGAGTCCCCAGGTCAAGGCACATATGAAAAAGCAATCAATGAACAACTGAGGTGTCACAATGAAAAATTAATGCTTCTCATCTTCATTCCTCTCCCTCTTTCTCCCACAAACACACACAAATTATTTTAAATAGGATTCAGAATTGCATAATGTAATACCAAAATGTTCAGGTTTTGATAAAAAACACTGGGGAACAATTTTTTTTTTTCATTTTCTGTTACATGAGGTTTTAGAACTTTTTCTCTATATTTCTGCATTGCTGATTCCAAATCTGAAATCCGTTTTTTTGGTGCATGCTCTAGTTTTTATGCAATTTTAATTTCTTTTTGTTGCAGTTAATGTCATGCATTGTTTTTTTTTAATTTTTTTTAAAACAACTTGTTTATTTACTTTATTTTTTTTATTTACAGGGACAGAGAGAGAGTCAGAGAGAGGGATAGATAGGGACAGACAGACAGGAACAGAGAGAGGTGAGAAGCATCAATCATTAGTTTTTCGTTGCCATTGCGACACCTTAGTTGTTTGTTCATTGATTGCTTTCTCATATGTGCCTTGACCACGGGCCTTCAGCAGACCGAGCAACCCCTTGCTGGAGCCAGCGACCTTGGGTCCAAGCTGGCGAGCTTTTTGCTCAAGCCAGATGGGCCCACACTCAAGCTGACGAACTCGGGGTCCGAACCTGGGTCTTCCACATCCCAGTCCGACGCTCTATCCACTGCGCAACCACCTGGGCAGGCCATACATTGGTTTTTAAATTGAAGTTAAAGAGCAAGGACTCTTGGATTGAACATAACCACAAGGCAATTAGTGTTTTACAAACATCACTTTTTTTTATTTTTTACAGAGACAGAGAGTCAGAGAGAGGAACAGATAGGGACAGACAGACAGGAATGAAGAGAGAGATGAGAAGCATCAATCATCAGTTTTTCGTTGCGACACCTTAGTTGTTCATTGATTGCTTTCTCATATGTGCCTTGACTGCGGGCCTTCAGCAGACCGAGTAAACCCTTGCTCGAGGCAGCAACCTTGGGTCCAAGCTGGTGAGCTTTGCTCAAACCAGATGAGCCCATGCTCAAGTGGGCGACCCTGGGGTCTTGAACCTGGGTCCTCCGCATCCCAGTCTGACGCTCTATCTACTGTGCCACCTGGTCAGGCACAAACATCACTTTTACATAATTGTAGTTGTTTTTATTTATTTTTATTTATTTATTTATTTATTTATTTATTTTTTATTTTTTTAATTCTTTTTGTTTATTCATTTTAGAGAGGAGACTCAGAGTGAAAGAGAGAGAGAGAGAGAGAGAGAGAGAGAGAGAAAGCAGGGAGGAGCTAGAAGCATCAACTCCCATATGTGCCTTGACCAGACCAGTGCAGGGTTTTGAACTGGCGACCTCAGTGTTCCCAGGTCGACGCTTTATCCACTGCGCCACCACAGGTCAGGCCCATAATTGTAGTTGTTTTTAAATGTAAAAAATTATTGTCTGATATGCCTGACTGGGCGGTGGCGCAGTGGATAGAGCATCGGACTGGGATGCGGAAGACCCAGGTTTGAGACCCTGAGGTCGCCGGCTTGACTGCAGGCCCATCTGGCTTGAGCAAAAGCTTGCCAGCTTGGACCCAAGGTCGCTGGCTCCAGCAAGGGGTTGCTCGGTCTGCTGAAGGCCCGCGGTCAAGGCACATGTGAGAAAGCAATCAATGTACAACTAAGGTGTCGCAACGACAATGAAAAACTAATGATTGATGCTTCTCACTTCTCTCCATTTCTATCTGTCTGTCCCTATCTATCCCTCTCTCTGACTCTCTCTCTGTCCCTGTAAAAAGAAAATTATTATCTGATAAAAACACCCTCTTATTTTGTTTTAAGATTGAATCATGGCTTCTTCGAGTAGGCGTAAATGTAAGTATAGTCTTGACACCTTCTGTTATATATGTGGTTGTTATACACTTCAACGTCAAAGGCGCAATATTTCATCATTTGTGACACGTGCATATATTGCCTATTTTCAAGTTCCCCTTGGCAATCAAGACAAGAATTGGGCTCCTCAGATTTGTGTTATAATTGTGAGGAAATGCTTCGTGACTGGACTAAAGGAAAACGCAAAGGAATGCCTTTTGGTATTCCCATGGTTTTGCGTGAACCTAAGGACCACAGCAGTGACTGTTATTTCTGTCTGATCCATACAAAGGGCATAGGCAAGAAAAAATGGCATATGATCGCATACCCTAATATTTCTTCAGCAACACGACCTATTCCACACTCTGAGACACTCCCAGTTCCAGTTTTCAATGGTTTTATTTCTTCTAAGGACGAAGAAAGTGAACATGGCGATCAAGTGTATTTTGATAAGATGCATGAGGAAATGGTTGTTGAATCTGAAGTGTCTTTTTCTGATGCCAAGCAGTCATCAACCCCTCAGTAGTTTAGCCAACCCGAACTGAATGACTTAGTAAGAGATTTGGGCCTATCAAAGAAAGCAGCTGACTTATTAGCCTCCAGGCTTCAAGAAATGAATATACTTCACTGGTCAGCTAAAGTATCCCATTTCAGGA
The DNA here is from genome assembly GCA_037038555.1 of Rhynchonycteris naso. Classification (NCBI taxonomy): domain Eukaryota; kingdom Metazoa; phylum Chordata; class Mammalia; order Chiroptera; family Emballonuridae; genus Rhynchonycteris; species Rhynchonycteris naso. The sequence continues at coordinate 208,016,329 of CM072997.1, read as the reverse complement.
ACCATGAACAAATTTTTGTGAACTTTTTTTCCAAAGACAAACACTTTGTTTACTGTCATGATATCAGTAGTCTTCTCAGCCAGCTAGGTGTTACCACTTACAGTCCAAAGAATGGTGGCTATTTCTTGACATCTCTAAGTGGAGTCTGGAATGTGTTCTCCTACACAATGGTAATGTTTATGCAGCAGTTCCAATTGGTTATTCAACTCATCTGCGAGAAGATTATAATGACATAAAAATTGTCCTCGACTTTCTTTTTGTTTTTTATTATTTCTTTTTATTTATTTATTTTAGAGAGGAGACACAGAATGAGAGAGAGAGAAAGGGGGGAGGAGCTAGAAGCATCAACTCCCATATGTGCCTTGACCAGACCAGTGCAGGGTTTTGAACTGGCGACCTCAGTGTTCCCAGGTCGACGCTTTATCCACTGCGCCACCACAGATCAGGCTGTCCTTGACTTTCTGAAGTATGAGGAGCATAACTGGATCATTTGTGTGGATCTTAAAATGGCAAATTTCCTGCTAGGACAACAGAGAGGTTTCACGAAATATCCTTGCTTTCTGTGTTTGTGGGACAGCTGAACTCAGGAGAAACATTGGATACAGAAGGAGTGGCCGAAATGTGAAGCTCTGGAAGTAGGGATGCAAAATATCATGAATGAACCTGTAGTTAATTGAAACAGGATCATTTTTTCCCCATTTCACATCAAACTTGGCTTAATGAAGCAGTTTGTTCAGGCTTTGAATAGAGAAAGTGAATGCTTTCGACATATTATTTCTCCTTTACCTGCCTTGTCTTTCAAGAAGATAAAAGCAGGTGTATTCGATGGACCTCAAATTCGAACCCTCATATGTGACGAAGAATTTGCCAGGAAGATGAATAAGGAGGAGAAAGCAGCATGGCTGTCTTTTGTGGCAGTTACAAAGAACTTCTTTGGCAACAAAAAAGCAGAAAATTATGAACTTCTGGTTCAGAGGATGCTGTTGGCTTACCGCGACATTGGATGTAACATGAATGTTAAGATTCACTTCCTGAACAGTCACCTTGATAAGTTTCCCAAAAATCTTGGAGCTGTTTGTGATGAGCAGACTACTGCTGGAGCATCAAATGAGATTGTCCTCAACAAGTACACAAACGCAAGAGGTACAAACACAAATTTTTGCCTAAATAAAATTTAAATAAGTTTTGCACAAATTTTATGATTAAAACAAGTGTTTTAATATGTTCATTTTGAAATTGTAGACAAATTCTGATGCAATCACATCTTTTAGTGTATTAGTGTATTTACTGCATTATATAAATTATTATATTTTTACAAAGATGATGCCAAGAAGACATTCTACTTCATTATGTTAAACTAAATGTTGAAAATTTTACAATAAGATGAAAACCTGAAATCTTGAATTGCAAAGAAACATTACTTTTTCTCTGTAAGATTTGAGATCAGCATACTCGAATTAGGTAAGAACAATTTTTTTGTGGATGCAACAAAAATTTTGTTCCCCAGTTTATGGTAAACAAACTGGTGTATCCACATAATGAATTACAACCTAGCAACAAAAATGAATACATTATACAGTGTGTTCGTACTGTCACGGTGCACTTTTGACCGTGTGACCGGTCACACGGTCAAAAGTGCACCATGACTTTACGGACACACTGTAGAAACATGCCAAAACATGAATGAATCTTAAAATCTTTTATTAAGAAAAGATTTTTGTCTGACCAGGAGGTGACACAGTGGATAGAGTGTCGGACTGGGATGCGGAGGACCCAGGTTTGAGACCCCAATCTCGCCAGCTTGAGCGTGGGTTCATCTGGTTTGAGCAAAAGCTCGCCAGCTTGGACCCAAGGCCCCTGGCTCCAGCAAGGGGTTGCTCGGTCTGCTGAAGGCCCGCGGTCAAGGCACGTGTGAGAAAGCAATCAATGAACAACTATGGTGTTGCAACGGCAACGAAAAACTGATGATTGAGGCTTCTCATCTCTCTTTGTTCCTGTCTGTCTGTCCTTATCTATCCCTCTCTCTGACTCTCTCTCTCTGTCCCTTTAAAAAAAAGAAAAGAAAATAAAAATTTTATTTATTGATTCTAGAGAGAGGAAAGAGAGAAAGAAAGGCAGGGACAGGGGATGGGGGAAGAGCAGGAAGCACCAGCCTTGACCGGGCAAGCCCAGGGTTTTGAACAGGCAACCTCGGTGTTCCATGTCAACGCTCTATCCACTACACCACCACAGGTCAGGCTAAATTTTAAAATCTTTAAAGTGAGTGAAAGAAGCCAGACATAGTACATATTAAGTGATTTCATTTATACAAAATGCTAGTAAAAAAGGAGAGCAGATTAGTGGTAGTGGGAGTGTAGGGGACTGACTGAGAATTAGCACAAGAGAAGCGTTTGCCTTCTTAGGTTGGAATGTTCTATATTTTTATTGTGATGGTAGCTATATGAGTGTTTACGTTTTTCAAAGTTTATAGGACTGCCTGACCTGTGGTGGCACAGTGGATAAAGTGTCAATCTGGAATGCTGAGGTTGCTGGTTTGAAGCCCTGGGCTTGCCTGGTCATGGCAGATGTGGGAGTTTATGCTTCCTGCTCCTCCCTCTTCTCTCTCTCTCTGTCTCTCTCTCTTCTCTAAGATGAATAAATAAAATTAAATTAAAAATTAAAAACAAAAGTTCATAGGACTATATTCTCTTAAATATGTTAATTTTATTTGTAAAATTTACCTCAGTTTTTAAAAATCCTGGTTTATTTGTCTCCAAAGTTCACACTCTTGAAAATTACTGAATTCACATCCTATCCATCTGTATTATGATTTATGAATGGACATAAAAAGTAAATTTCGTCCTTCAAGGGGTTTAACATTTAACTGTAATTCAAAACATACAACTGGAGATAAAAATTAAAGACTTTGAAAAGGAGCTCTTTCCTGAATTACTTTCTACTGAGCTTTTCCCTCTAAGTCACTTAAGCCTCTCAGAATCACCATTTCCTAAAGCAAGAATTTGGACTAGATAATTTCTAAGTTTTCTTCCAGCTAGGTCTTTGATCTCAGAACTCCCAGCCAGTCTATGCAGGTTGCGCCGAGGCCTTGAAACTTGGGGCAGGATTTCCACTGGCAAACTCATGAAAACGGCAGTGCAGGTGCAGTGTCCACAGAGAGGCAAAGGTGTGTTCGTTGGGAAGCAGAAACTCTGTTCACAGAAGAGCAAAAGCCCCATCTTCAGAGTGAAGGTTACATGTATGTCAGGTGGTAGGGGTGCGGGGGCAGTGGGAAGAAAATCTAATAAAGTGAGTGGGGCCAAACTGGGGCTGTGACTGCCAGGTTTACCCAAGAATACAGGGTTCCAGAAGTGTCTGGGAAAGGCAAACAGCTAATAAGTTTAGTCCTTCCCTATGAGTACATCTCTTTTCTTCATGCTTCTTACCTACAGAAAAAAGGTCCCAGATCTGATGCCTGACCAGGCGGTGGCGCAGTGGATGGAGCGTCGGACTGGGATGCGGAAGACCCAGGTTCGAGACCCCGAGCTCGCCAGCTTTTAGCGCGGGCCTATCTGGCTTGAGCAAAAAGCTCGCGGGCTTGGACCCAAGGTCGCTGGCTCCAGCAAGGGGTGGCTCGGTCTGCTGAAGGCCCGCGGTCAAGGCACGTGTGAGAAAGCAATCAATGAACAACTAGGGTGTCGCAATGGCAATGAAAAGTTAATGATTGATGCTTCTCACCTCTCTCCGTTCCTGTCTGTCTGTCCCTATCTATCCCTCTCTCTGTCCCTGTTAAAAAAAAAAAAAGTTCCCAGATCTGAAAGATGTTGCAGTCTTACTCAACATTAGTGCTGTATTTGACTTAAAGCAGGTCTTCCTAAATGTTATCCTTGATTGTGTGAAAGAGAACACAAGGACCAGGCCTTCAAAAGGAATTTGGAACAGCATTTTCTAGGAGTGTGCTGTAGAGCCATACTTCTGTGAGATATCAATAGGTATTCTTTGGAGAAGTTAGAAAAGGTCAGATACATTTCAGTACTGCTGAGTAAACCAAGTTATTTTAACTGTAGAATTTCTTAGCATCTTTACTATACTAATGTGCTTTGTGATCTCCAAGAAAAGGAGAGAATTCAGGGCTATTTAGAATACCGAATGTGGCCCAATCGTATTGTTACTGGATGGGGACTGGACCCCATCCGGTCTGCCTCAGGCCAGCCGGTAGTGTGTGGGTTCTTGACTTTGTGCAGGAAATATTTCACCACATGAGTCCAGGTGATTTGGAGAGTACATTTATTAAGGCTGGGGACAGTGAAATAAAGGACGGACTTAAGGTAGAAGAAGTAGCAGGAGAGAGCCAGGCAGTGCTCTGCTCTGGCTCCTAGAAATGTTACAGGGAAAAAAAAGAGCCTCTGCGGGGCGCTGTCAGCTCAGTGGGGAGTCAGAGGGAAGGGGGCCTTGGAGACAGGTACAGGGAGTAAGCCTGAAACGACCTGCTGCTGACCACTGTTCTCCTGGTTGCAAGTCTTCTGGGGACCCTTAGAGTTTTGAGGGAAGAAAGTGAAAAGTTCATGCCCAAGAAGGAGCATGCATGAGCCTGGGCTGGGTCTTTGTTTTGAGAGGTTTTTTATCTCTCTTCTGTAGGGTGAGTGAGAGTCTTAGGGAAGGATTTCAGCCAAATATTCATCAGCTTTCCAGGTGTATCCTTCAGAATGCTGATTCGTCAAAATGAGCATGTAGGGGAGTTTGGGATTATTCTCTGGTCAGCTTTACTGTTTTACTTTTATCGTTGGGTCTGTCTGGCTCTAATCGGGTTTTTGTTATTTGTTCCCCTGACTTCATCCGTCCTTGGGCTTGGCTGATACAAATGGCATTCATTGGGTCTCTGTCCTCCATCTCCCTAATCAGGGTGATTTAAGCTATTTTTTCTCTGGTCAGAGAGGAGAGATGTAAACCACTTATTCTTTAGTGTCCTTGGTTAGGGAAGATAAGGTCTTATGATTCACCAGCTGCCTGTAAATTGGTCAAATTGTTTGGCCTTGTTTATTATCTTGTCTCAGTTTCCCCATTTCACTTGCCCAAGAATTTTCCTAGTTTCTTACTATTCTTTTTGGGTGTTTCGTGATGGAGTCCATTTTTGATGAAGCCTCTCATGGGCCTAGTGTTCTATAGTACACAATTTGAAAAATAAAGGGATAGAAATTTCTCTTCCAGCCTGACCAGGTGGTGGCGCAGTGGATAGAGCATCGGACTGGGATGCGGAAGACCCAGGTTCGAGACCCCGAGCTTGCCAGCTTGAGTGCGGGCCCATCTGGCTTGAGCAAAAGCTCACCGTCAGCTTGGACCCAAGGTCACTGGCTCCAGCAAGGGGTTTCTGGGTCTGCTGAAGGCCCGCGGTTAAGGCACATGTGAGAAAGCAATCAATGAACAACTAAGGTGTCACAACGGCAACGAAAACTAATGATTGATGCTTCTCACCTCTCTCCGTTCCTGTCTGTCTGTCCCTATCTATCCCTCTCTCTGACTCTCTCTCTCTGTCCCTGTGAAAAATAAATAAATAAAAACAAAATCCTTAAAAAAAAAAAAAGAAAGAAATTTCTCTTCCACAGGATGAAGACTGAGATTGGCCATTTTCCTAACATTTTTTATTGAAGGCATGGCATTAGGCATGAAACCAAATATAAATACTATGCTGGGCTCTGTGGAAGAATTAAAGATGATAGATAAAATCTGGTGGCTACCTTCATGGAGCTGACAGTTCAGTGAGGTATGAAATATGGACACAAATAATCAGTTCATGGTACAAAATACTCACTCGGTTCCATGAAGGAAATGCAGGTCTTATGTGAGCCCAGAGAAGGGAGAAAATCTTGTTAGGTGGGAGTGGATGTGCATGTGGGGAGCAGGGATGGGCTGCGGGCTCTGTGACACTCATGTTGAGCCCTAAAGGACATAGAAGATTTGGACACGGAGAGAGTCCAGGCATTATAGGCACAGAATACTGTATGAGCAAAAGCAAATAGGTATGTGAGAGCAGCTATGGTCAGAATCATTTGGTTCAAGTATTGGTTTCACCTGATCCACTTTCCAAAGCTCAGATCTTGTCAACCCTTTGCTCCTAAAGCTACAGGGACTGGCCAGTGCCATCAGGAAACTCTTGCTTGCATTCATGGCTCATCTCATCTCTTCAGTCAAGGCTCTCCGTTTGCTCCCCTGACTGCTCCATGTTTGGGCCCGATGGCTCTTGAAGTTTTTCTTAGTTGCACCAGAACATAGGCCCATAAACCATGTCACAGTGGAAGAGCTTTGGTTGGAAAGAAACTAAGGGACCTGGACCTGCTGATACTCCCATCTTCCCTTCAATATGAAAATAAATATTTCTGTTTGGAATATTGATCAAATGACCTCTGAGAGAAATGGATAGAAAAACACGAAAGGCTGGATCCCTGTGTGTATGTTTTTAAAATTCTTATTTATTGATTTTAGCAAGAGAGGAAGGGAGAGAGAGAGAGAGTCAGAGAGAAAGAGGGAGACAGGAACATTGATCTGCTCCTGTGGGTACCCTGACCAGGGATTGAACTGGCAACCTCTGTGCTTCAGGATGATTCTCCAACCAACCGAGCTATCTCGCCAGGGCCTAAACCTATAATTTTTAGGAAGCACATATTAGCCCTTCAATCTCAGACTTGGAGGAAGAATGGAGAGTAGTGGAGAACAATGCAAGAGCACAGACTTGGCCTAGAATACTGATAGTAAAAATGTAGAAGGGATGGAAGGGAGGCAGCCTTGAAGGTAAAATCCCTGAAATCCTAAGGGAGGGCAGCCCTGAGGTCCCACCTGGAGTCAGTCAAAATAGTGTTCTGTCCCCAACCCCACTATCTAGCCATGGCATCTGGAATACACACTCAATTCCAGTGACCATTCTAATTCCTGGGATTGGCATTGTCACTTATAGACCTCAGAAATTTGAGCAGAAACAAACAGACCAGGATTACTTATCGTTAATCTGCATATCATTTGGAGGCACTTATCTGCCAGCCCTGGCTGAAGACCAGAGCAACCCTGGATTGCTGTGGGCAATTCTGCCAGCCAAGAAAGAGATGGGGAAAACTCAGTGTTACAAAATTCCACTTAGAGCTACAAGTTCAGAAGATGTATCACTTGCATCATAGCATCAAGCATTTCAAACGCAATCCTGTTGAAGTTACCTTCGGCAAGTAAAGATATTCCATTCATGTCATGGAATTTCCCTGACAATAAGTGAAAACACGCACACACACGCACACACACACACACACACACACACACTTTTAACTCAGAAATACTTTGCACACAGTAGGTACAAGATAAATTATTAGGTACTGCTGCTTCTCTCATTATTACTACTGTTATTATCACTATTCTCTATGGTCAGTCCTCTTGAAGGATCTCTTTGTGTTGGCTCTCCTGCTAGCTTGATTCCAGGCTCTTTTTTTCCTTCTTATGTGGAAGGCCAGACATGTGATAAGTAGAGATACACATAAGGGCACAATGGCCAAGGGGAATGATGATGTCTCAGGCCAAACACACCTGCAAAATGTATTGAGCTGGGGCCATTGTTGGCAAACCAAATTGTTTTTTCTTTTCTTTTCTTTTCTTTTCTTTTTTTTTTTACAGAGACAGAGAGAGAGTCAGAGAGAGGGATAGATAGGGACAAACAGACAGGAATGGAGAGAGGTGAGAAGCATCAATCATTAGTTTTTTGTTGCCATTGTGACACCTTAGTTGTTCATTGATTGCTTTCTCACATGTGCCTTGACCGCGGGCCTTCAGCAGACTGAGCCACCCCTTGCTGGAGCCAGCGACCTTGAGTCCAAGCTGGTGAGCTTTTGCTCAAGCCAGATGGACCCGCGTTCAAGCTGGCGAGCTTGGGGTCTCGAACCTGGGTCTTCCGCATCCCAGTCCGATGCTCTATCCACTGTGCCACTGCCTGGTCAGGCTTCTATTTTGTTTTTAGTTGTTTTTTTTTTTTTTTATCTTCAAAAACTGAGCACCTATAGGAACCCAAGGCTCCTCTTGTAGGAAGCCAGTGCCCACTGTCAGTTGTTGAGATTTGCTTTATCCAAACAGAGCAAGAAATGCTTTACATTTCTCAGCTCTGGTCAAAAGCAGGGTGGCTGTTCCTGCATCTACACGGCTGGGGGCGACGAGCTGGGGACTAGAGGGGTAAGGACTCAGGCAGCAGAAGATAGCGGCTTCCTCTTGATAGTTCCCTCTGGGAAAGAAGGCCAGATAGCTCATGAAACCTCCTGACCCTGAAAAGGGTCAGTGAACTCAAAAGTTTGAAAATATCTGCCTTTTGCCTCCCCACTGGAGCTGATAGCTTTGGACACTGAGATGGTAGGGCTGACAGGCTAACAGAACTACTCGTTTGAATCCATGATGAGAAATAAATCATTTTCAGGCCTCTCCCTGGACCTAGTGACACTTCCACATTTCCAGGATCACCAGTCTGGCTGGAGCTACCAACATAGCATTCTTTGCTCTTCTAGAACACAAAGCCACCTCCCCTCGGGGGTTCACTTTTGCTGACTTACATGCTTCTGTGGGCCAACTGGCTCACTCTGTGCTGCTTTCCACAAGGATGGGCTAGGAGCACAACTCCAGGTCATTTCACGATTACAGGTTTCTCAAGAGGAGAAATGTGGTAGCTGTTTCCTGAAATGAAAGAGAGGACAACTATTTTTCTTTCTTTCATTCTTTTTTTTTTTTTTTTTTTTACTGTAACCACTCAGAGGAGTCAGTGCTAACAGAGCTTTGTGCTGAAAGACCAAGAACATTACTGCAATGATGTAGCAGAATCTTTTAAGAATCCTGCCAATGATTCTTTTTCTGGTGTCACACCTTATCTCTGTTGTGGCCAACACTTCCTGGAGATCAAACAAAAGTTTTGATACAGAGGTAGCAAGTTCAGACTCCTTTGGTCATGTAATAAGTAGAGATACAAGCCTTTTGTAAGAATAAATGTATTCACTGGGAGGTGAGCGGGACATACAGTAAACTTATTATCACCCATTTACGGGGCAGTAGATGCCCAGCTCCAGTCTATTGTTACAAACAGAAGTGCAGGCCAGAAAGACTTATCTTTCAACATTTTTTTAAAATTTCTTTTTATTTATTTATTTTAGAGAAGAGACACACAGAGAGAGAGAGAGAGAGAGAAATGGGGGAGGAGCTAGAAGCATCAACTCCCATATGTGCCTTGACCAGACCGGTTCAGGGTTTTGAACTGGCGACCTCAGTGCTCCCAGGTCGACGCTTTATCCACTGCGCCACCACAGGTCAGGCTTATCTTTCAACATTTTACGAGAAATCAGAAGTCTACATTTTGATGACAAGTACATGAATTTTAAGTGTCTTTAATTTTTTTAAATATATGGAGCACTTTTTGCTTCTAGAAAGATAGAACAGACATAATTTAAGCTATTTTTCATATTAAGTACAGTTAAAACCCTGGACATTATATATAAAACAAACATAAGAAGAATATAAAAAAGAAGAAGGCAGTCTGGCTAGGGAAATCAAGACCTAAGGAATGATTCAGCAGTGAGTCGCCTGAGTTTTCTTTTGGCCTCATATATGTCATATTGGCTACTGGAGAAACCAGCAACTCAAAAATGCCATGGATACAGTCAACCGCCCCACCCCCACCCCAGCCTGCTTTTTCTGGTTAAAGGACCAGGAAAAGAGCAGCTTAGAAAGACAGACAACTTTTAGACCATATTCCCTCTACTCCAGCCCCAACTGGATGCTCATCAGTCAAGGCCAAGTAGAAAGACTAGATTTATACACTTGCCAGGCTATAATGAGGCACCCTTCTTCTCCCCTCTAGGGCAGTATCAGAAGAGGCCTAGTTATCCACTCTGGACTTTCATCATTGATCAGCAATAACACTATTGACTCTCTCCCCACAAGGCCAATGGAGGCCATGTGGATAAGTTAGAAGGTAACCCTTCCCCTCTGAGCAAGTATGGTATCAGTGAAGCCCTAAGAGGAAACTTGAACTCCACCCCTGCCCAGCAATAGGCATGAATGGAGGCCAAGTAGAGAACCAGGATTTCCAAACCCACCTGGCAATAATGAGGCAGAGCAGCCCCTTTCCCCCACAGAAGAAATGTTAAAAGAGGCCTGCTAAGCCTGACCAGATGGTGCCGCAATGGTTAGAGCGTCGGATTGGGATGTGGAAGACCCAGGTTCGAGACCCCGAGCTCACCAGCTTGAGCGCAGGCCCATCTGGCTTGAGCAAAAGCTCACCAGCTTGAACCCAAGGTCACTGGCTCCTGCAAGGGGTGGCTCGGTCTGCTGAAGGCCCACGGTCAAGGCACATGTGAGAAAGCAATCAATGAACAACTAAGGTGTCGTAATGGCAATGAAAAACTAATGATTGATGCTTCTCACCTCTCTCCATTCCTGTCTGTCTGTCCCTATCTATCCCTCTGTCAGACTCTCTCTCTGTCCCTGTGTAAAAAAAAAAAAAAAAAAAAGGAAAAGAGGCCTGCTAAAACATAAGATATAGATAAGATCCAGAGTTTTATAACACAAATCTAAAATGTCCAGGTCTCAATCAAAAGTGACTTGTCATACCAAGGCCAGCAAAATCTGAACTTGAGTCATAAAAGACATAGATATTAGAATGATCTGGATAGGATGTATTCAATGACAAATACATTTAAAAGAAATGAAAAAAAAAAAGAAAATTCTCAACAAAGAAATGTAAAGTCTTGGCAAAACAATATCATATATAAAAAAACAAAAAAAAAAACAATATCATATATAAATAAGAATCAAGTAGAAATTTTAGAACTAAAAAATATAATAACTGAAATAAAAACTTAATGAGTGGTTACAACAAAAGAAAGGAGAGAGCAGAGGAAAGAATTAGTAAACTCAAAGATACAAAGCTAGTAATTACCCAATCTGAACAACTAAAGTAGAAAGAAAAATAAATTAAAAAAAGAAACATTGCCTCAGGAACATCTGGGACTATAATATAAGAGCTAAAATTCAGCCTGACGGGGTGGTGGCTCAGTGGATAGAGTGTCAGACTGGGACATAGAGGACCCAGGTTCGAGACCCCAATGTCGCCAGCTTGAGCGCGGGCTCATCTGGTTTGAACAGGGCTTGCCAGTTTGAGACCAAGGTTGTTGGCTCGAGCTAGGGGTCACTTGGTCTGCTGTAGCCCCCCAGTTGGGGTACATATGAGAAAGCAATCAATAAACAACTAGGATGCCGCAATGAGGAATAGATGCTTCTCGTCTCTCCCTTTCTGTCTGTCTGTCCCTATCTGTCCCTCTCTCTGTATCTGTCACAAAAAAAAAAAAAGAGCTAACATTTATGCCCTGACCGAGTAGCTCAGTTGGTTAGAGCATTATCCTAATGCACCAAGGTTGAGAGTTCAATGCCCGGTCAGGACACATGCAAGAGTCAACCAATGAATGCACAGATGGATGGAACAGCAAGTTGATGTTTATTATTTTTCTCTTTCTCCCTTCCTCTCTTTTTCTCAGATCAATAAATAAGTTAAAAAGAAAAACTTTAAACAATGTTCTAATATTCCTGTCAATGGAGTCACAGATAAAGAGGAGAGACAGTATTCAAAGGAATAAGGCTGAAATTTCTACAAATTTGGCAAAAGATATAAACCTACAGATTCACAAAGCTCAGCAAACCTCAAACAGGATAAACCCATGATAAGACAGATCATACTCAAACTTCTGACAAGAAAATAATCTTGAAAACCTTCAGAGATGCCTGACCAGGCAGTGGCGCAGTGGATTGAGCGTCAGACTGGGATGTGGAATACCCAGTTTCCAGACCCCGAGCTCGCCAGCTTGAGCGCGAGCCCATCTGGCTTGAGCAAAAGCTTGCTAGCTTGGACCCAAGGTCGCTGGCTCCAGCAAGGGGTTGTTCGGCCTACTGAAGGCCCACGGTCAAGGCACATGTGAGAAAGCAATCAATGAACAACTAAGGTATTGCAACGGCAACGAAAAACTAACTATTGATGCTTCTCACCTCTCTCCATTCCTGTCTGTCTGTCCCTATCTATCCCTCTCTCTGACTCCCTCTCTGTCCCTGTAAAAAAACAAAACAAAAAACTTCCAGAGAGAAATGGCACATTGCCTATAGAGAGAAAACAGTTCAAATGATGGCAAATTTCTTGTCAGAAAGCATAGAGGCCAGAGGAAGTAGCACAACATTTTTCAAAAGCTGAAAGAAAAGAACTGTTAACCTAGAATCTAATACCCGGTGAAACTATTCCTCAAGGAAAAAGGATAAATCAAAATGCTCTTAGCCTGACCAGGCGGTGGTACAAGTACATAGAGCATCGGACTGGGACACAAAGGACCCATGATTGAAACCCTGAGGTTGCTGGCTTAAGCACGGGCTCACCAGCTTGAGCACAGGCTTGCTGGCTTCAGCGTGGAATCATAGACATGACCCCATAGTCGCTGGCTTGAAGCCCAAGGTCACTGGCTTGAGTAAGGGGTCACTTGTTCTGTTATAGGTCTCTGGTCAAGGCACATATGAGAAAGCAATCAATGAACAACTAAGGAGCTGCAATGAAAGACTGATGCTTCTCATCTCTCTTCCTTCCTGTCTGTCCCTATCTGTCCCTCTCTCTGTCTCTGTCACACACACAAAAATACTCTTAAATAAAGAAAAACTAAGTGAACTGATTGCCAGCAGACATCCTCTAGGAATTGTTAAGAAAATGCTGTAAACAGAAAGGAAACAGTGCCTGACCTGTGGTGTGGCTCAGAGGATAAAGCATCAACCTGAATGCTGAGGTTCCCTGTTCGAAACCCCATGCTTGCCTGGTTGAGGCACATATGGGAATTGATGCTTCCTGCTCCTCCTCCCTTTGCCCCCCCACTCTAAAATAAATAAATAAAATTAAAAATAAATTAAAAATATTTTTTAATTAAAAAAAAGGGAAAAGTTAACAGAAGGAATCTTGGGGCACTAGGTAGGAAAAAAGAACAAGATAAAGAGAAAATATAGAGATAAATACAATGAACTTTCCTTCTCTTCTTTAGTATTCTAAATTATGTTTGGCATTAGAAGCAAAAATATTATAGTATTGTCTAATGTGGTTCTCAATATATGTAGAGAAAATCTTTAGTAGAATTACATGATAAATATAGAGGGTAAAGGGACATGAGAGGTAAGATTTCTACATTTCACTTGAACTGGTAGTGTCAAAACTAGTAAACTGTGATGATATATATATATATATATATATATATATATATATATATATATATATTAATACCTACAGTAATCACTGAAAAAGCAATACACTCAAAGCACTATAAATAAATCAAAATATAATTCTAAAAAGAATGTTGACGTAACCCACAGGACACAGAAAAAAGAAGATAGAGAAATGAAAAACAAGAAAACAAAATATTAAGGAAGAGACTTAAGCCTTAATATACTAATAATTGTGTTAAATATAAATGGCTTAACTGTACAAATTAAATGACAAAGATTGGACATAGTGGTTTAAAGAAAAAAACAAACATAATTCAACTATGTGCTTTTTTTTTTTTTTTACAGGGATAGAGAGAGAGTCAGAGAGAGGGATAGACAGACAGGAACAGAGAGAGATGAGAAGCATCAATCATCAGTTTTTCGTTGCCGTCGCAATACCTTAGTTGTTCATTGATTGCTTTCTCACATGTGCCTTGACCGCGGGCCTTCAGCAGACCGAGCAGCCCCTTGCTGGAGCCAGCTACCTTGGGTCCAAGCTGGCGAGCTTTTTGCTCAAGCCAGATGGGCCCGCGTTCAAGCTGGCGAGCTCAGGGTCTCGAACCTGGGTCTTCCGCATCCCAGTCCGACGCTCTATCCACTGCGTCACCGCCTGGTCAGGCAACTATGTGCTATTTAAAGTAAACTCCCTTTTAAAAAATTAATACCACCTGACCAGGTGGTGGCTCAGCAGATAGAGCGTCAGACTGGGATGCAGAGGACCCAGGTTCAAAACCCTGAGGTCTCAGGCTTGAGCACAGGCTTATCTGGTTTGAGCAAGGCTCACTAGCTTGAGCCCAAAGTGGCTGGCTTGAGCAAAGGGTCACTTGGTCTGCTGTAACCTCCCCCTGGTCAAGGCACATATAATAAAGCAATCAATGAACAACTAAGGTGCAGCAATGAAGAACTGATACTTCTCATCTCTCTCCCTTCCTGTCTGTCTGTCCCTATCTGTCCCTCTCTCTGTCTCTAACAATAAATAAATAAATAAATAAAGCCATGCATGACCAGACAGTGGCGCAGTGGGTGGAGTATCAGCCTGGGACACAGAGGACCCTGGTTCACAATCACGAGTCACCAGCTTCAGCACTGGCTCGTTGAAGCCCAAGGTTGCTGTGCTGGCTTGAGCCTAAAGTTGTTGGCTTTAGCAAGGGGTCACTGGCGCAGCTGTAGCCCCCTTCTCCCCCCCCCCCATCAAGGCACATACTGTATAAGAAAGCACTCAATGAACAACTAAAGTGGCACAATGAAGAATTGATGCTTCTCATCTCTCTCCCTTCCTCTTCCTCTTTCTCTTTCTTTCTCACTAAAAAACAAATAATAGGCCTTAGCTGCTTAGCTAAGTCTCTTAGAGCATCTTCCTGAAATATCAAGGTTGAAGGTTTGATCCCCGGTCAAGACCCATACAAGAAGCGACCAAAAGCCTGACCAGGCGGTGGCGCAGTGAATGGAGTGTTGGACTGGGATGAGGAAGACCCAGGTTAGAGACCCCGAGGTCGCCAGCTCGAGCGCGGGTCCATCTGGCTTGAGCAAATGCTCACCAGCTTGGACCCAAGGTCGCTGGCTCCAGCAAGGGGTGGCTTGGTCTGCTGAAGACCCACGGTCAAGGCACAGGTGAGAAAGCAATCAATGAACAACTAAGTTGTTGCGAGGGCAACGAAAAACTGATGATTGATGCTTCTCATCTCTCTCCGTTCCTGTCTGTCTGTTCCTATCTATTCCTCTCTCTGACTCTCTCTCTCTGTCCCTGTAAAAAAAAAAAAAAAAAAGAAGTGACCAATGAATCCACAACTAAGTGGAACAAAAAAAGGAATGCTTCTCTCTCTGAACTGATTATTGTGGTCAAGAAACGTAATGTCTTTATTGGTTTTAGCTTAATTTACAAGATTCTTCCCACTAGGTTGAATCCCACTGGGAAGAATTTTGGACCTTTGTCTTTTTTCTATAAGCAACCCTTAACGTGGACCGGTTCTGGGCCCTTGGTCCCTGCCTTGTACTCTTGCCTGATTTCATCTCAGTGCTTTGATCTGTCCTCTTAGAGGGCAGAGTTCATTCATTTGCTCACTCAATAAATATTTATTGTGTACTGTTATGTGCCAGATACTAGTCTGGGAACTAGAGGTACAGTAGTGACCAAAAAGCCACAATCCTTGTCTCCATAGAGCTTACATTCTATAGTTCTCCCTCTGAGCCAGTCCCCATGCCTGAGCCCCATTTTCTGCTGCTTATACCCACAGCCCATTTGCCCAGATGAGAAAGGATCTGCAAAGCATCTAGTTAGATTCCTGAGACCTAAGAGACAGTGTGGCATCACAGAATAAGGTCAGTTTTTGAAGCTTACAGATTTAGGCAAATCTTCCCTATGGCATTTTCTTTTCTGTTTTAATATTTTATTTATTGATTTTACAGGGGCTAGGGGAACAAGAAGTATCAACGCATACTTGCTTCACTTTCAGTTGTTTATTGGTTCTTGTTGCATGAATCTTTTTCTTTTTACAGGGATAGAGAGAGGGATAGATAGGGACAGACAGACAGGAATGGAGAGAGGTGAGAAGCATCAATCATTAGTTTTGGTTGCCCTCGCAACACCTTAGTTGTTCATTGATTGCTTTCTCACATGTGCCTTGACCGCGGGCCTTCAGCAGAACGAGCCACCCCTTGCTGGAGCCAGGGACCTTGGGTCCAAGCTGACGAGATTTTGCTTAAGCCAGATGGGCCCGTGCTCAAGCTGGCGAACTCGGGGTCTCAAACCTGGGTCTTCCGCATCCCAGTCCGACTCTCTATCCACTGCACCACCGCCTGGTCAGTGTTGTATGAATCTTGAACCAGGCAAGCCCAGGTTTCAAACTCAGCATTCCAGGTCAATGCTTTATCCACTGCACCACCAGAGGCCAGGCTTCCCTATGGCACTTTCTATGAGACCTTGTACAAGACACTTCCTTTCTGAGCCCTAATTTCCTTGTCTGTACATTGGGATGATGACAGCACATTCCTTTTAGAATTGTAAGGACTGGATAGATGGATATTTGTGAAGCAGGTAGCACTGTGCCTGAACCGTGAAGGCTCTCTACACATGGTAGATACTTGAGTTTTGTATATCAGAACCAGGAGGTTCATGCAAAGGGCTTGGCTGGGGGAGTGACTCAGCATCTAGGAATTGGGATAAGAGAAATGAAGAGTGTAGAAACAAAACAAAACAAAAAGTCGGATGTCAGTGGCAGTCCCTGGAGCGCAGGAACTCAGAAGAGAGGGAGAGGGACTGGGTAGCAGCCCTGACAGGATCACCTCTGGTCTGGGGGTGGGGGTGGGGGACTGAGAGGGACAAGCAAAGAGAAGAGAGCATAGCAAGGCTGAGGCAGCACGCAGGTCTGAGGGATCCAGATGGCAGAAGGACACGGGCTGTGGAAGGCTGAAACAGAAGCAGTTAATCTTGCCGCCACCAAGTCCCCCGGCCTACCTACATCACAGCTTCACCTGCCTCCACTCCGCAGTGGTCCCTGCCGCCTCTTCCGGAACCGCACATCATCCTGGATCCATCCTTCCCAACATCTCCCTCTGCACTGCTATTTTCAGATCAGCATTCAGACATGCTCAAATCTTTCCCTCCTTTAAAACAAATAAGTAACCCAACGCCCAACTCCAGATCCCACAATTCTACCCTATCATTTCTCCTCTTCACTGCCAAACTTCCCCGTCTCCTTCCCACTTCTGAACTCACTCCAGCTTGGCTTCTGTCCACCGAAGTCCACTGATCCTGCTCATGCCAATCACCACCAACAATGATTTACTCTGCGTCCTGGTGCAGGGCCTCCTTGGTCTCTGGGCCTCTAGTCTGAAAATGTGAAATGGGAAAGAGCTTGTTTCCTCGTGCCAGGCACCAGGGATATAGGGCCCCACCCTGCCACCCCTAGAATTAGAAACCGTATAATGATAAAGAACGTCTGCACTACAGTTCATGTCAGAAAAGGACGGAACATGTTCCTTGTGCAGAGCCCATTAATGCTTTCCCTGTCACACTTAGAATGACTCCCAACCGCTTTGAGACAGGCCTTCCAGGGAGCTCCTGCCCTCGTCTCTAAGCAGCCTCATCTACCGCTCAGCACACTGGCCCCTCACCTCTTTCTGCCCCTGCTGGCTCTCCTCAAACACAGAAAACTTATTCTTGCCATTCCTGCTTCAACACTTTTGCACTTAACGTTTCCCTTGCCTGAAATATTTTCCTCTACACTGTTCTGTGTGGAAGCTACTAGCCACATGTGACTACTGAAATGTGACTACCCTGAACTGCGACGTGCCACAAGTGTAACATGCCCACAGGTTTAGAGGACTTAGTTCACACACACACACACACACAATTAATTAAAAATATTTAATTAATGTTTTGTTTTCCAAGACAAAGAGAGAAGAAGAGGCAGACAGACAGACTGGAAAGGGAGAGAGATGAGAAGCATCAACTCATAGTTGCAGCACTTTAGTTGTTCATTGATTGCTTCTCATATGTGCCTTATCGAGGCACTCCACAGCTAAGCCAATGACCCCTTGCTCAAGCCAGTCACCTTGGGCTTCAAGCCAGCGACCATGGGATTGTGTTGATGATCCCATGCTCAAGTTGGTGATCCACACTCAAGCTGGTGAGCCTGCGCTCGAGCCAGATGAGTCCACACTCAAGCCGGCGACCTCCCAGGTTGACACTCTACCCACTGTGCTACCACCCTTCAGGCTCTAATTAATGGTTTTGTTAAGTACTGACTATATTTTGAAATGATCATATATATTTTGAATATGTTAGAAATATAGGCTTGTGAGTACTGAATATGCAGATATTTGAACTATATTATTGATATATACATTTAAAATTAATTTCACCCATTGCTTTTTATTTTTTAAACAATAGATCTTATTTATTAGAGCATTACATTCATGGCAAGATTTAATGGAAAGTACAAAGAGTTCCCATATGCCTCCTCCCGCCTTCCATAAATGCACACCTTCCCTGCTGTAAACATCCCACCACAGTGGCACATCTGTTTGCATCGATAAACTTACATTAATACATTATTTTCATCTAAAGTCCATAGATTATATTAAAGTTCAATTTTTTTTTGAGAGAGAGAGGAAAGGGGAGAGATAAGAAACATCAACTTTGTTATTGCGGTATCTTTGTTGTTCATTGATTGATTCCTCATACGTGTGTTGGCCAGGATCTCCAGCTGAGCCACAGACCCCTTGTTCAGGCCAGCAACCCCGGGTTTCAAGCCAGCGACCAGGAGATTATGTCGATGAGCCCCCGCTCAAGCCAATGATCCCGCACTCAAGTTGGCAAGCCTGTGCTCAGGACAGATGAGCCTGTGCTCAATCTGGAGACCTCTGGGTTTCTAACCTTAGCATCCCAGGTCAATACTCTCCATACACCACCACTGGTCAGGCAAGATTCACTTTTAATGTTGTACATTCTATGGGTTTTGACAAATGTATAATGGGGGGACCTGTACTTACCACACAGAATAGTTTCACTGCCTTAAAAATCCTCTGTGCTCTGATTTGTGGTGGCCCAGTGGATAAAGCATTGACCTGGAATACTGAGGTTGCCAGTTCGAAACCCCGTGCTTACCTGGTCAAGGCACATATGGGAGTTAATGCTTCCTGCTTCTTCCCCTCTTCTCTCTCTTTCTCTCTCTCTCTCCTCTGTAAAATGAATAAATACAATCTTTAAAAAAATAAAGTAAAAAAAAATCCTCTGTGCTCTGCCTGTTCATCCCTCCCTCCATCATAATTGCTTGCAATTACTGAACTTTGCTTTTGACTACTAGAAAATGTGAAATCCCATCTGTGGCTTGCATTTATTTATCTATTGCACAGCATCGCTGTAGATGTTCACAGGGCTCTTTCTTCCTCTGTTCACATCTCTGCTCAAATACCACCTCCTCGGCGAAGCTTTCCTTGACCATCCTACCCCATTTAAAATAGCAGCTCCCACTGTCAAGTTATCCTTTCTACTTTATTCTTCTTCCTAGTTTTTCTTCCATATTAATAACTGCTTTACACTGCAAATTTAGTTATTTATTTAATGTATGTCTTCCCTATTAGAATTGAAGGCTGATGAGAGCAGATACTTCTTCTGTCTTGTTTATCCTTTATTCCCAACTCCTCTAGCAGTACCTGGTATATAGTAGGCTCCCAAGAAGTATTTATTTAACTGATTAATACATTTTAATGTCACTAAATACAAAGGTCTCTGGAGTCAGGTGATTGGGATGATGATGATGACAACAATCAGAAAAACAAAACAAAAACCCAGAAGTGTCTCCTGGTAACCTTCTTGGGAGTAAGGAATTTTCTTTACCAATCTTCTTGGTGTCTCTCTGGTCTGAAGCGGGCCCATGTCCAAGCCAAAGCCGGTCCCTGTGGCCAGAGGAAAAGGTCATCACTGACTGGCTCAGACAGTGTCATTTTCATTCCTTTCCCTGTTCAACTTTTCGACCACTTCCTTCTTGATATAAGTAGTTCCATGACACTCTCCTAGTTTTCCTCCTTCTTCTCTTGTCTTCTCTGCTATCCACCTCTTAACCGTCGATACGGCTCAGGGCTCTGTCTTCTTCTCTCCTCACTCTTTGCACTTTTCCTGGGTGAGCACAAATGGATCTACTTCCTGTCCTTTTGCAGAAAACTCCTGAATCTATTTCCAGCCTTGGTCTTTCTCCTGAGCTCCAGACCTAGATATTTCAACTAGGTAGGTAGCCCAAGGGCACTTTGAAGAGAGCATGTCTAAAAACGAACACAGAATCTTTCTCCCAAAGCTGCTCCTCCTCCTATCTTATAACCTTAGAGAATGACCCTGTCAATCTCCCTGAAACAGAAATCTGGAAATTATTCTTGGCACCTCTTCCTCCTCACCCTTCACATCTAGTTCATTCTTAAGTCTGCTGGTGATCTTCTAAATACCTTTGGTTCCATGCACTTCTCCCCATCATCATCCCTGTCACTCTTGTCCAAGATCTTTCCAAACTTGAGAGGACAAGTTTAAATGTTTTCTAACTGGCACCTATCAGCGGCTTTCCCACATGCAAGTTAGCCTCTTTGTAGTCTGTTCTCACAGAACCCAAAGTGAGTTTTTCTATAATGCATATTGGACTAAGTCTCTTCCCTGTTTAAAATGTTAGAATGGCTGTCATCAAAAAGATGAGTGAAGTGTTGGCAAGGATATGGAGAAAAGAGAACCCTTATGCACTGTTGATGGGAATGTAAATTGGTGCAGCCTCTGTGGAAAACATTACAGAAGGCCTGACCTGTGGTGGCACAGTGGATAAAGTGTCAACCTGGAAACAGTAAGGTCACCGGTTTGAAACCCTAGGCTTGCCTGGTCAAGGCACATGTAGGAGTTGATGCTTCCTGCTCCTTTCCTCTTCTCTCTCTCTTTCCCTCTCTCTCTTTTTCTTCTCTAAAATGAATAAAGTCTTTTAAAAAAAAGACAACAGTAGGGATGTTTCTGAAAAAATAGAACTACCATATGACCCAGCAATCCCACTTCTGGGTATAAATCTAAAGAAAATGAAAACAGGATATTGAAGAGATCTCCTCACTCTCATGGTCATTGCAGCATTATCACAATAGCCAAGATATGGAAACAACTTAAGTGTCTATCCACAGATGAATGAATAAAGGAGATGTGGTATGTATATACAGGGAATATTATTCAGCCATGAGAAAGAATAAAATCCTGCCATTTAAAATAACATGGATGGAACTTGAGGGCGTTATGTTAAGTTCAATAAGTCATACAGAGAAACAGAAATACTGCATATCACTTATATGTGGAATCTTTTAAATAAAAAGGTCAAACTCATAAAACAGAGAAAAATGGTTGCCAGAAGTTGGGGCATGGGGAAAATAGGAAGAGGTTGATAAAAGGGTACAAACTTCCAGCCTGACCAGTGGTGGCGCAGTGGATGGAGCGTTGACCTGGAAGCACTGAGGTCGCCGGTTCAAGACCCAGGGCTTGTGTGTCAGGGCGCATATGGGAGTTGGTGCTTCCTGCTCCTCCCCCCTTTCTCTCTCACTCTCTCTCTCCTCTCTAAAATGAATAAATAGTAAATAAATAAATTAAAAAAAAAAAAAGGGTACAAACTTCCAGCTACAAAATAAATAAAGTCTCAGAATCTGAAGTAAAACATAGTGACTATAGTTGATAACACTGTTATATAATTGACATTTGCTAAGAGAAAAGAACTTAAATGTTCTCACCAAAAAAATGAAAAAGTATACATGTGTGAAGTAATGGTTGTGTTAATTAACTAGATGGGGAGGAATCCTTTTACAAGCTACACATATATCAAGTCACCATGATACACAGGATAAATATCTTACCATTTATTTATCAATTATACCTCAATAAAGCTGGGGGGAAAACCTTTTAATGGCTTCACATGGAAGTTGAGAGAGAGTCTGGAACTCAATATTCTCCATTCTCTCCCCTATTTCTCCAGCCTCATTGTAGTAAATGTACCCCTAACACTCTTTGTGCCAATTATTCTGAACTTCTTTCAATCTTTTGAGCCTCTTACATTCTCAGCTTCAGGTCTTTGTCAAAATTGATCTCTCTGCTGGTAGGTCTTTTCCTTTGCTGTCTTCCCTTCATTGATTGATTGATCAATTCATTTATTCAAGCTTTCATTCATTCAACAAGTGTTCGCTGTAAGTCTACCATGTGCCAAACACTGTAGGGATATAGCAATGACCAGCACAGAGGAGACCCTTACTCTCATGAAGCATCCTGGTGGGGAAGACAGAAAATAAACAGATAAATATACAAGTAAGAACCTGACAAAGAGAAAAATGTTATGAATAAAATAAAGTTTAAAGGAGGTGGCTACTTTAGATGGGTAGTTGAAAAGGCCTCTTTGAGAAGGTGACTTTTAAGTTTAGTCTTGGATGATAAAAAGGGCACAAATTATGCAAAGATTTTTAGGAGAGGCATTCTAGGCAGTCAGAACAGCTTTGCAAAGCTCTAAAATGGGAATGAGATGAGCTTTTTAAAGGATCCCCTGCCCCAGAAAGGGTTTGATTAATCAGAATCCAGTGACCAAGGGGTCTTGAGATTTGGTGTAACCAAGGGCCAGATTATGTGGAACATTACGGGCCATTATACGGTTCATATTTTATTCTAAGCACTAATTAGAACTGTGTGTAAGGTGACATGATTTAAAAAATTCACTCTTGGCTGCTTTATTGATTGAAATGGGATGGTAGCAAGAGTGGAAACAGGGCGACCATTCAAAAAGGTGCTGCAGTTGTTCAGGTAAGTGGTAGATTAAGACAGTAATAGAAAAGTGGAAGAAAGGGCCTGACCAGGTGGTGGAGCAGTGGATGGAGTGTCGGACTGGGATGCGGAGGACCCAGGTTCAAGACCCTGAGCTCGCCAGCTTGGGCGCGGGCCCATCTGGCTTGAGCAAAAAGCTCACCAGCTTGGACCCAGGGTCGCTGGCTCCAGCAAGGGGGTGCTCGGTCTGCTGAAGGCCCGCGGTCAAGGCACATGCAGGAAAGCAATCAATGAACAACTATGGTGTTGTAATGGCAATGAAAAATTAATGATTGATGCTTCTCACCTCTCTCCGTTCCTGCCTGTCTGTCCCTATCTATCCCTCTCTCTGACTCTCTCTCTGTCCTTGTAAAAAAAAAAAAAAAAAAGGGATGAATATTCAGGCTACCTTAAGAGGTAGTTTGTCTGATCTTGCTGATATGGGTGAGAAGGATGAAAGAAAGAAAAATCAAGAGTAAGTACTAGACCTATGACTTGAGTAAATGGGTAGGTAGTGGAGCCATTTTCTGAGATGGCAAAGACTGCGAGAGGGACAGTTTTGTGGGTGGTAGGGAGCAGATATCACGAGTTCTAGGTGGCATGAAAAGATGCTCAGTGTCACCAATTATCAGAGAAAAGTTAGTTAAAGTCACAATAAGATATCACCTCATACCCATCAGAATAGCTATCATCAGATCATCAAACAACAAGTGTTGGCAAGGATGTGGAGAAAAGGGAACCCCAGTGCACTTTTGGTGGGAAAGCAGATTGGTGCAGCTACTATGTAAAACAGTATGGAGGTTTCTCAAAACATTAAAAACAGAACTATCTTATGATCCAGCAATTCTACTTCTGAGTATAAATCTGAAGAAATCTAAAACACGAATTCAAAATTATATATGCTCCCCCATGTTCATTGCAGCATTATTTACAATAACCAAGAAAAATATGGAAGCAACCCAAGTACCCAACAATAGAGAAGTGGATAAAGAAAATGTGGGGTGTGTGTACACACACACACACACTGGAAGATTATTTGGCCATAAAAAGAAATAAAATCTTACTATTTGCGACAACATGGATATACCTAGTGGATATATTGTTAAGTGAAATAAGTCAGATGGAGACATTCAAATTCCATGATTTCACTTATATGTGGAATCCAAAGGATAAAATAAATGAACAAACAAAACAGGAACAGACTCATAGTTACAGAGAACAGACTGACGGTTGCTAGATGGAAGGGAGGTTGGGGGCTGGGTGAAAAAGGTGAAGGAGATAAGAAGTACTAGTTGGTAGTTAGTAATCGTCACAGGAATGTAAGGTACAGCATAGGAAATATAGGCAATAATATTGTAATAACTATGTGTGGTGCCAGGTGGGTACTAGAATTATTGAGGGCATCACTTCATAAATTATGTAATTGTCTAATTGTCTAACCACTATGCTATACACCTGAGACTAATATAAAATAATACTGAATATCAACTGTAAGTGAATAATATAATAAGTAAAAAAAAGAGAGAGAGAAAGAGAGAGAGAGTTCTATGCACGACATTTTGAGTGTGAGATGCCAGTTAGATATCCAGAGTGGAATGGGGATGTCAAGGAGGCAGTTGGATATGAGTCTGGAGCTGGGAGGAAAGAGAGACAGATGAGATACCAATCTAGACGTCATCAGTGTACGGATGGAAGGACTCAATGAGAAAAAGGTGGGAGGGAAAGTGTTCTAGGCAGAGCTAAGAAATCTTTAAGGTCCCTCCCAGTTTGGAGATTCTGTGCTATTTCCTCTGTTAGAATAGCTTTACTTTCACAGAGCTCCAGCCTCTACTCATGCTCACATTCACCTTCACTTTTACCTGGACACCTGTCTGACACTAGGGGGTACAGGAAGAGGTCCCCAAACTACAGCCTGTGGGCCAAATTGCGGCCCCCTGAGGCCATTTATCCGGCCCCTGCCGCACTTCCGGAAGGGGCACCTCTTTTATTGGTGGTCAGTGTATGGAGTACTGTATGTGGCAGCCCTCCAACAGTCTGAGGGACATTGAACTGTGTAAAATGTTTGGGGACCCCTGGTGTACTACAGAGGAACAGGTTGGGAGAGAGGGCAATAGCAGAAGGAAAAGCGAGTATGGAAGAGTAAAGCTTTTCCATGAAGAGAGAGGACTGAAAGAGTTGCTATGAGCAAAGATCTAGGAAGGCAGGACTGACCAGGTGGTGGCGCAGTGGATAGAGCGTCGAACTGGGGATACGGAGGACCCAGGTTCAAGACCCCAAGCTTGCTAGCTGGAGTGCGGGCCCATCTGGTTTGAGCAAGGCTCACCAGTGTGGACCCAAGGTTGCTGATTCGAGCAAGTGGTGGCTCGGTCTGCTGAAGGCCCGCGGTCAAGGCACATATGAGAAAGCAATCAATGAACAACTAAGGTGTCTCTCTCTCTGTCTCAAAAAAAAAAAAAAAAAAAAAAAAAAAAGACCAAGAAAAACAGGATAAGAAGCCTGATAAAATTAGCCTGCCTCAGGCTTCTAAGAAGTGTCTCTTTTCTGTGCTACTACCCAGGGTACCCTGTACTTTTTCCATCTCAGAAAAAAAATCAGCTAAGGTACAATTGCCACCTGGCCTATGGTGGCGCAGTGGATAGAGCACTGACCTGGAATGTGGATGTCACTGGTTTGAAACCCTGGTCTTGCCTGGTCAAGGCACATATGAGAAGCAACCAATGAACAGCTAGAGTAAAGCAACTCCTTCTTTTCACCCTTCTGTAAAATTAATAAATAAAATCTTT
Organism: Rhynchonycteris naso; assembly: GCA_037038555.1. Classification (NCBI taxonomy): domain Eukaryota; kingdom Metazoa; phylum Chordata; class Mammalia; order Chiroptera; family Emballonuridae; genus Rhynchonycteris; species Rhynchonycteris naso. Next base: position 207,990,991 of record CM072997.1, on the reverse strand, counting down.
AAAGTATAATTTCCCTTTTACTTGTGTATCTCCCTACCAAGACTGATTGCATAAAGACAGGGACCATATCTGTCTAAGTTATTTTTAAACCAGCAGAACAAAGCTCTGTGCTTGAAAATGAGTTGATGCTTAGTTAGTACTTGATGAATAGTCAGCAAGTGGCTGACCTGTGGTGGTGCAGTGGATAAAGCATTGATCTGGAATGCTGGGGTTGCCTGTTCAAAACTCTGGGCTTGCCTGGTCAAGGCACACACGAGAAGCAACTACTACATGTTGATGCCTCCCGTTCCACCACCCCTTTCTTGTTCTTCTCTCTCTAAAATCAATAAATAAAAAAATTTTTAAAAATGGTCAGAGAGTACCTGACCAGGCAGTGGCGCAGTGGATAGAGCATCCGACTGGGATGCAGAGGACCCAGGTTTGAGACCCTGAGGTTGCCAGCCTGAGTGCAGGCTCATCTAGTTTGAGCTAAAGCTCGCCAGCTTGGACCCAAGGTTACTGGCTCGAGCAAGGAGTTGCTCAGTATGCTTTAGCCTCACTGTCGAGGTGCATATGAGAAAGCAATCAATGAACAACTAAGGTGTCTCAACGAGAAACTGATGATTGATGCTTCTCACCGCTCTCCGTTCCCGTCTGTCCCTATTTATCGCTCTCTCTGACTCTCTCTGTCCCTGTAAAAAAAAAAAAAAAGGTCAGACAGTTAGTGTCATTCTCCTGTTGTGGCAGAAAGCTGAGGGCTCAAGCAGCAGTTTGGGGGCCTCATTCAAGACTCCAAATGGGCACATGGGTAAGAAGTTGCAGCATTGGCACACCTCCAAGGAGAGAATGCTGCTTAGGTGTTTGGGTTGTGAGGTATAAGGTGCCCTAGCTCCAAGGTCATTAATTTCTGGAGGGACTTAGTAGAGGCCTTCATTTGGTAAAATGGCAGGATAGTGACAGGGAACTCTTATGAGACCCAGAGGACATGGTAGAAGGGAATATGTACTTTTTTTTTCTTTTTTTTACAGGGACAGAGAGAGAATCAGAGAGAGGGATAGATAGGGTCAGACAGACAGGAATGGAGAGAGGTGAGAAGCATCAATCATTAGTTTTTCGTTGCTGTTGCAACACCGTAGTTGTTCATTGATTGCTTTCTCACATGTGCCTTGACCGCGGGCCTTCAGGAAACCGAGCAACCCCTTGCTGGAGCCAGCGACCTTGGGTCCAAGCTGACGAGCTTTCTGCTCAAGCCAGATGGGCCCGCGCTCAAGCTGGCGTTCTCGGGGGTCTCAATCCTGGGTCTTTCGCATCCCAGTCCGAGGCTCTATCCACTGCACCACTGCCTGGCCAGGCGGGAATATGTACTTTATTTTTTATTTTATTGTTATTAATTTTAATGGGGTGACACCAATAAATCAGGGTACATATGTACAATGAAAACATCTCCAGGTTATCTTATCATTCAATTGTGTTGCATACCCGTCACCCAAAGTCAAATTGTCCTCTGTCACCTTCTATCTGGTTTTCCCTGTGTCCCTCCCCTCCTCCCTATCCTACCCTTCCCTCCCTCCCCCCACCCCATAACCACCACTCTCTTGTCCATGTCTCATAGTCTCACTTTTATGTCCCACCTATGTATGAAATCATGCTGTTCTCAGTTTTTCTTTTTTTCTGATTCACTTATTTCACTCCGTATAATGTTATCAAGGTACATCCATTTTGTTATAAATGATCCGATGTCATCGTTTCTTATGGCTGAGTAGTATTCCATAGTATATATGTACCAAAGCTTTTTAATCCACTCGTCTTCTGACGGACACTTGGGCTGTTTCCAGATCTTCACTATTGTGAACAATGCTGCCACAAACATGGGGGCACATTTCTTCTTTTCGAACAGTGCTATGGTGTTCTTAGGGTATATTCCTAAAAGTGGGATAGCTGGGTCAAAAGGCAGTTCGATTTTTAATTTTCTGAGGAATCTCCAAACTGTTTTCCACAGTGGTTGCACCAGTCTGCATTCCCACCAGCAGTGCAGAAGGGTTCCCTTTTCTCCACATCCTCGCCAGCACTTATTCTGTGTTGTTTTGCTGATGAGTGCCATTCTGACTGGTGTGAGGTGATATCTCATTGTGGTTTTAATTTGCATTTCTCTAATGATTAGTGATGTTGAGCATTTTTTCATATGCCTAATGGCCATCTGTATGTCCTCTTTGGAGAAATTTCTATTCATTTCTTTTGCCCATTTTTTGATTGGATTGTTTGTCTTCTTGGTGTTGAGTTTTATAAGTTCTTTATAAATTTTAGTTATTAACCCCTTATATATGCTGTCGAATATGTTCTCCCATTGTGTGGTTTGTCTTTTTATTCTGTTCTTATTGTCTTTAGCTATGCAAAAACTTTTTAGTTTGATATAGTCCCATTTGTTTATCTTGCCTTTTATTTCATTTGCCCGTGGAGATAAATCGGCAAATATACTGCTGCTACAGATGTCGGAGAGCTTGCTGCCTATGTTTTCTTCTAAGATGCTTATGGTTTCACAGCTTACATTTAAGTCTTTTATCCATTTTGAGTTTGTTTTTGTGAATGGTGTAACTTGATGGTCTAGTTTTATTTTTTTGCAGGTAGATGTCCAATTTTCCCAACACCATTTGTTAAAGAGGCTGTCTTTACTCCATTGTATGTTCTTTCCTCCTTTGTCAAATATCAGTTGTCCATAAAGCTGTGGGTTTATTTCTGGGTCCTCTGTTCTGTTCCATTGATCTATGTGCCTGTTCTTATACCAGTACCAGGCTGTCTTGAGTATAATGGCCTTATAGTAAACCTTGATATCTGGAAGAGTGATACCTCCTGCTTTATTTTTTCTTTTTAAGATTGCTGTGGCTATTCATGTTCTTTTTTGGTTCCATATAAATTTTTGGAATATGTGTTCTATATCTTTGAAGTATGTCATTGGTATTTTAATTGGTATTGCATTGAATTTATAAATTGCTTTGGGTAATATAGACATTTTAATGATGTTTATTCTTCCTAGCCATGAGCATGGTATATGCTTCCACTTGTTTGTATCTTCCTTGATTTCTTTTATCAATGTTTTATAATTTTCCGAGTACAAGTCCTTAACCTCCTTGGTTAAATTTACTCCTAGGTACTTTATTTTTTTGGCTGCAATAGTGAAGGGGATTGTTTCCTTAATTTCTTTTGCTGACAGTTTATTGTTGGTATATAGAAATGCCTTTGATTTCTGAGTATTAATTTTATATCCTGCCACCTTGCTGAATTCATTTATAAGGTCCAGTAGTTTTTTGACTGAGACTTTAGGGTTTTCAATATACAATATCATATCATCTGCAAATAGTGACAGTTTTACTTCTTCTTTTCCAATTTGGATGCCTTTTATTTCTTCTTCTTGTCTGATTGCTGTAGCTAGGACTTCCAGAACTATGTTGAATAAGAGTGGTGAAAGGGGGCATCCCTGCCTGGTTCCTAATCTTAAGGGGATTGCTTTTAATTTTTGTCCATTTTGTATGATGTTTGCTGTTGGTTTATTGTAGATGGCCTTTATCATGTCAAGAAATGTTCCCTGTATTCCCACTTTACTGAGAGTTTTGAGCATGAATGGGTGCTGGATTTTATCAAATGCCTTTTCTGCATCTATTGAAATTATCATGTGATTTTTGTCCTTCCTTTTGTTTATGTGATGAATCACATTGATTGATTTGCGAATATTGAACCAGCCTTGACTCTCCAGAATAAATCCCACTTGATCATGGTGTATGATTTTTTCCATATATTGCTGGATCCGGTTGGCTAATATTTTGTTGAGAATTTTAGCGTCTAAATTCATCAGGGATATAGACCTATAATTTTCTTTCTTTGTGTTGTCTTTGCCCGGTTTTGGGATCAGAATTATGCTCGCCTCATAAAAGGAGTTTGGAAGTCTTCCTTCCTCTTGAATTTTTTGAAATAGCTTTAGAAGGATAGGAGTTAGTTCTTCTTTGAATTTTTGATAGAATTCACTTGTGAAGCCATCAGGCCCAGGACTTTTCTTTTTTGGGAGTTTTTTGATAACTGTTTCGATCTCATTTGTTGTAATTGGTCTGTTTAGGTGTTCTGATTCTTCCAGATTGATTTTTGGAAGGTTATATGATTCAAGAAATTTGTCCATTTCACCAAGATTGTCTAATTTTTTTGGCATATAGTTCTTCATAGTATTTTCTTACAATGCTTTGTATTTCTGTTGTATCAGTTGTTATTTCTCCACTGTCCTTTCTAATTTTATTTATTTGAGTCCCCTCTCTTTTTTTCTTGGTGAGTCTAGTTAAAGCTCATCAATCTTGTTTACCTTTTCAAAGAACCAGCTTCTGGTTTCATTGATCCTCTGTATTGTTTCCTTAGCCTCTATGTCATTTATTTCTGCTCTGATCTTTATTATTTCCTTCCTTCTACTTGTCCTGGGTTTTATTTGCTGTTGTTTTTCTAGTTCTTTTAGCTTCAGGGTCAGGTTGGTTATTTGAGCTTTTTCTAGCTTCTTATGATATGCCTGTAGTGCAATGAACTTCCCTCTCAGAACTGCTTTTGCTGTGTCCCATAAATTTTGAGTTGATGTATGCTCATTATCATTTGTTTCTAGAAACTTTTTTATTTCTTCTTTGATCTCATTGTTAATCCATTCATTATTTAATATGATGCTATTTAGTTTCCAAGTGTTTGAGTATTTTTCAGTTTTTCTTTTGTGGTTAATTTCTAGTTTCATGGCATTGTGATCAGAGAAAATATTTGATATGATTTCAATCTTCTTAAATTTATTGAGACCATTTTTGTGTCCTAACATGTGGTCTATCCTAGAAAACGTACCATGAGCACTTGAGAAGAATGTATATTCTACTGTTTTAGGGTGAAAAGTTCTGAAGATATCTATTAAATCAAGTTGATCTAGTGTATCCTTTAAGTCTGCTGTTTCTTTATTAATTTTCTTTCTTGAGGATCTATCCAGTGTTGTTAGAGGGGTATTGAAATCCCCTACTATGATAGTATTGCTGTTAATCTCGCCCTTTATATCCATTAAATCCTGCTTTATGTTTGTCGGGGCTCCTATATTTTGTGCATAGATATTTATAATAGTTATGTCTTCCTGTTGAATTGTTCCCTTTATCATTATGTAGTGTCCTTCTTTATCTCTTACTACAGCCTTTGTTTTAAAGTCCATTTTGTCAGATATAAGTACTGCTGCCCCAGCTTTTTTTTTCATTTCCATTTGCATGAAATATTTTTTTCCATCCTTTTACCTTCATTCTATGTGCATCTTTTGTTTTAAGGTGTGTCTCTTGTAGACAGCATATGTTTCAGTCCTGTTTCTTTATCCATGCAGCTACCCTATGTCTTTTGATTGGATCATTTAATCCATTTACATTTAAGGTTATTATTGATATGTAGTTGTTTATTGCCATTTTGTTCTTTAAAGCTGTATTCTTCTTTTGCTCTATTCTTTCGTCCCTTTAAACTGTTCACAACAGGCCCCTTAGTATCTCTTGCAGAATTGGTTTGGTTTTTATGAATTCCTTCAGGCTTTCTTTTCTGGGAAGCTCTTTATTTCTCCTTCAATTTTAAACGTTAGCCTTGCTATATAAAGTAGTCTTGGTTGTAGGTTCTTGTTCTGCATTACTTTGATTATATCTTGCCATTCCCTCCTGGCCTCAAGTGTTTCTGTTGAGAAGTCCGATGTCATTCTTATGGGGGCTCCTTTGTAGGTGATAGCCTTTTCTTCCCTAGCAGCTTTTAAAATTTTTTCTTTATCCATTAGCTTTGGTATTTTAACTATGATGTGTCTTGGTGTAGATCTTTTTGGGTTTCTCTTTAATGGAGTTCTGTGTGCTTCTTGAACGTGTGGAGTGTTTCCCAGCCTTAATTTAGGGAAGTTTTCTGCTATGATTTGATTGAACAAAGTTTCCATTTCCTGTCCTCTCTCCTCTTCTTCAGGCACCCCCATCATGCGAATGTTGTTTCTCTTCAGGTTGTCACAGAGCTCCCTTAGAGTTTCCTCACATTTTTTGAGTCTCTTTTCCTTTTTCTTCTCTGCTTCTGTGCCTTTGATTATTGTGTCCTCTAACTAGCTTATTCGATCCTCAGCGTGGTTCATCCTGCTTTTAATTCCTTCCACTGTGGTCTTCAGTTCTGATACTGTATTTGTCATTTCTGTCTGATTCTTTTTTATTATTTCAATTTCGATTTTTATATTTGTTATCTCTTTATTTAGGTGTTCATAATGACTATCCATTGTTGCTCTAATTTCTTTGAACATCCTAACTATCATTATTCTAAATTCTGCTTCTGGTAATTTGGTTATATCTGGTTCATTCAGGTCCTTCTCTGGGGATTTCTCTTGATTCATTTGGTTTGCATTCCTCTGCCTACCCATTTTGTCTGTGTATAAGCAAGTTGTGGCCTCTGGAGTCCAGTAGGTGTTGTCTTTGTGTTCTCTAGGTGTGGTCTTTCTGCAGGCCCGCCACCCCCTCTGCCGCTGCCTAGGGCGTTGGGTATGGGTGTTGCCAGCGCCGGCCCACTGTGGCTTTGCTGTGATTTCTGCCTCTCCTCTGAGGGAGGGGCTGTCACTCAAGCCACAAGCCTCAGCACCAAGGGTAGAGGTGAGCACCTTTGCTCAGCTGTGGACCCAGCCTGTTCCCGGACTTCCGCCCAGAACCCGCAGTCAGAGCCTGCTCGCCACAGTTTCACGGGTTGGGCGAGGCTTTTAACGTGCTCTCAGCTGTGTGCCTTTTCCCGTCCGGAGCTTTAGCCCCGCTGTCGAGGCCAGGGCCCTTCTGCGCAGGGTCGCAAACCAAGATTTATTGGGCCGGGCATGTGTGCTGGCTTCCGCTCAGCTGCGAGCTTACGCCCGTCTCGGGGTCTACCCCGTTCTCGCGCTCGGAGCCCGCTCACGCACATAGAATGGCAAATCGCGGTCTCTCCGGCTAAGCGGTGCTGGTAGTGTGAGCTCAGCCGCGAGCCTCCGCCCGTCCCTGGTCCTAGCCCTGTCCCCACGGTCAGGGCCGGCTTGCGCAGGGTCGCAGAGCAGATCTCTGCCCGTTCCTGGCCTCCCGCTTTGTCCCCGCAGGTGGGATTACAGGTCTCCCGCAGCCTCCGGACCGCTTTCTCGCGTCCCCTCCACCCCTGCTGGGCTAGACCGAGCTCACACCGGCTTGACAGAACCGTGTTTCAGCGTCCTGTCGCCCCAAACCCTTCAGCAACCCTCAGCAGAGTAGGAAGGGTCCTAATATTCCACACTGTAGGCCTGGGAGCTCCCTCACTTGTTTCACAGCTCAAAACTGTCCAAACACCTCTTGTAGGCTCTGGGACTGTAGGCTGGGGCTTGGTTCCTGGTACCCGGGTCCCTCCCTCTCCGCCAAACTCTCCCCCCGCCACGTGGGTCTCCCCGGGCTGCCATTTGCTCCGGGGAGCTGGGCAGCCCTCTTCGCGTTTTTGCTATTCCTGCCAATCTCAATGTGGCTTCTTCTGTGTTCCTTGGTTGAAGAGTCCACTTAGTTTAGTTCAAAGTTGGTTTATCCAGATGATGGTTCTTAAAATTGAGTTATAATCCACTTTGGTTCTGGGAGTTGGAAGTTGGTACATCCGCCTACTCCGTCGCCATCTTGCTCCCTCCTGGGAATATGTACTTTTTAAGTGTCTGTCCCCTCTACCATCTTGTGAATCCTCAAGGACAAAGAACTAATCAGATTCACTTCTGTGTTCCTGATAGAACCCAAAATGGTCCCCATCACATACTATTCCTCAATAAAAGACTGCTGAAATGAATCAAAGCTCAGTAGTCCAAGGTTACTAGCTGGCTGATAGCTGCAAAATTTCATCAGCAGCTGGATCCCAAGGTAGTACTGCAGGAGCTAGATCCCTGGGGAGACACAATTGGATGTCCTAAGTCCTAAGTCTGGAAGCTTCTGGAAGCTCTACCTCACACAGCCCACAGCATGAATAATTCAGGATAGGTTTGGTGGTCAGATTTGGGAAGGGCATTGATGTTGGAGGAGAGAGAAAACTTTAGATGCTCTCTAGTCTAAGAGGCTTGGACTCCAGGCTCCCTAGGTGATTGACAGCCCTCTCTGGAGAGCTCTCCCTTGCAGGCCAGTCTACCAAGGCCCTGCCCACAGATTCCAGCAGCTGTAGAGACTCAGTTTCATACCCAGGCTCCCCACAGTCTTGCTATGTTTTCAGCTTATCTTCTCCCTTGGCACCCATGTTCCCCTCTCACCAGGGAAGGGCTTTTGCACTAATTTCTAAGCTGAGAATGATTTCTTCATTGCCTCTTCAGCTTTCTTCCCCCACAGGAACTATAGAAAAGATCAGGCTGCAGAATTCTCCTGGGTTGAGGCTTCTGCAGGCTTCTGTGGAGCAATGTCCCGTAAACGGACCGGCACTACTGGCCTAGATATGGTTTAGGTTACAATTATGGACCCTAGCCTTTCTCTGGAAATCTCGAAGATATCTGTAGTCCAAGGGGAAGAACCTTTGGTTGAGTCAAAGGACTTGGGTTCCTTGCCTTGATTTCAGACAGTGAGAGTAACAATTACAGCATGAGGTTAGGAGACAAGCCTGAGCTCTAACCCAAGACTAAACAATAGTTTGCTTTGTGGGCTTCCATAAATCATTTACCTCTCAGTCTCTGTTTCCTTATTTGTAAAATGTGGATAATAAAGGTATCTTTGGCACAGGGTTATGGGGAAGACAACCAGATCATATACACAGAATGCCCACAGCATTGCCTAGTTCTCACTAGAAGTTTAGTAAATGTTAGTTCTTTCCCCGTAGTTAGTGTGGGAGAATGCATGCAAACACAGAAGGTTTCAGTTGATGGAAATCATCCCTTCCCATTCCCATCCCCCCTACCCCTTCCTGGGATCAGAGCTTCATTACCGTTTCTTTTTTTTTTTTAATTTTATTTTTATTTTATTCATTTTAGAGAGGAGACACAGAGTGAGAGAGAGAGAAAGAGAGAAAGAGAGAAAGGGGGGAGAAGCTGGAAGCATCAACTCCCATATGTGCCTTGACCGAACCAGTGCAGGGTTTTGAACTGGCGACCTCAGTGTTCCCAGGTCGGTGCTTTATCCACTGTGCCACCACAGGTCAGGCCCGTTTCTTTTTTTTGAGAGAGAGAATGAGAAAGAGTGGGACAGACAGACAGGAAAGGGAGAGAGATGAGAATCATCAACTCATAGTTGCGGCACCTTAGTTGGTCATTGATTGCTTTCTCATATGTGCCTTGACTGGGGGCCTCCAGACAAGCCAGTGATCCCTTGCTCAAGCCAGTGACCTTGGGCTCAAGCCAGCGACCATGGGGTTATGTCTATGATCTCACTCACGCTCAAGCCAGCAATCCAACACTCAAGTTGGTGAGCCCGTGCCCAAGCAGATGACCCCGGAGTTTCAAACCTGAGTCCTCAGTATCCCAGGCTGATGTTTTCTATCCACTGTGTCTCAGGCGAGCTTCATTTACCTTTTGCTGGGACTATTGTAATAGTCTCCTGGCAAAATCATCCATACCCATCTTGTATCTGTCCGTGGGTTATGTTCACCCTTCTGTTTTCCACCTTTCTTGGCTGTCTATAACCATATAATTTAGACTAAATTTCTTAGTTTGAAGTTCAAGGGCCTCTGTAAGTTGGTCCAACCCACATTTTCACAACAGTTACAGTCCAAAAAAACCACAGGGTGTTAAGTCTGAAGACATCGATTCCAGTTTTGTATTGGCTACTTTCTTCCTAGATGATTGAGTATTCTACAGCCAGAAACTGAAGGTCATAATACTGCCTCATGGGATGTATTATGATTTATATCTAACTGCCTATCTTTACTGCAAGCCCAATGGAGTCAATAGGCAGAGACCAGATACATCTTGTATCCTTAGCACTCAGCAAAGGGCCTGGCATGTGGTAGATGAACCTTGTATTTTTGTAGAATGAATGAATGAATAGGGTTGCAAGCATTAAATACAGCATGACTGAGGTAAAGCACTGTCATGTCCTAAGAGGCAGGCCCAAATATATAGTAGCTGCTGCTATGGAGGGTATTAGTGAGGTGACTTTAGGCAAATACCCACCCTTCTCTGGACATATTCACTTATCTGTGCTGTGAGAGAACTGAAGGCATTCCTGGTCTTATTTCCTGTATCTCTAGGTATAACATGCATAAGGAGGTCAGTAAATGTTTTTTCAGTGAATGAAGCCTCTTCCAAGGTTGCTGCTGTCTAAACAAGAGTCTGAGTTCCTTCCTGGGGCCTGCCTTCCTCTGCTCTGTACCCCGCGGGGATAATGGGGCCTCATTTTGGTCTCTCACGTTCCGTTTCTGAAGCCAGCGAGTCTGTGGACCCGCAGGGCTCTCTCTGGGGGCGGGCGCAAGAGCTCCAGGATGGGGGACAGAATGTGGGTTTAGGGCAAAAGAGGGGCAGGCAGGGGAACAGGATGTTACAGAAGCGTGTCCTGGGCTGAGAGATAGCCCGGCAGCCTGGGAGAGCGACTCCGAGACCGCCCTCGAGGGTCTTCCAGGGGGCGGGCCGGGTGAGCCAGGCCAGGGTCAGCTAGCGGCCGCCGGGCCCGCACAGAGGGAGCCGGAGCAGAGGGCGGGGAATGTGGGGGAGTGAATTGGCTCAGGGACACCGGCGGCCGCCGGGGAGGAGTTGTGGGGAGACGGACCGAGAGATAGGACTCGAGAGAGGCAAGAGAACTCGAGGTCAGTGCGGAGGGGCCGCGGGGCGGCTGTCTGGCAGGGACGCGCAGGGAGCTCGGAAGCGGCCGCGAGTGGGGTGCAGGGCGGGGGCAGCGCGCATCGGGGGGCGGGGGGCGGTGTCGGAGCTGGGGGTGGGGGAGCGGGTTGGGCGGCTGCGCCGGCTCGGCTTCAGCCGCTGCCGCTAGGGCGCGGGGGGCGGGGGGCTCGGCGCCAGAGCTCGGCCATTGTGGGAGCCGCTCCCCTCGGCTCCGCTGCGCTCCCCTCTACTGCACTACATCCCAGGGTGCGCCCCGCCGCCGCAGCCTCAGCCGCCGCCTTTGCTGCTGTCACCGGCCGATCTTCACCTCCTCGGGCTCCCAGGGTAAGGCGCGGGGCTGGATGCAGGCTCTTGCTTGACTGCACCCGGTGCGTGGCAGCGGCAGCGGGGCGCGTGCTGGATTGCGCGGGGCGGCCGCGCCCGAGCCCGGCTAGCCGGCGGCAGCGGAAAGATGGGTTGACAGGCGCGGGCATCGCAGCGATCCGGCATCACACCTGCAGCCCCGGTGACCCGCGCCGGGTAGCACCGAGCGCAGAGACCTGGGGTTTCCCCTCGGCGGGCACTGCCCGGGGCCAAAGGGAGGCGTGTTCTCGGGGAAAAATGGGACACTGAGCCCTCCCGGGCCGGAAGAGACACCTTGCGGGAGCGGGCCAGGCCGGGCGGGGAAGGTTGCTTCGTGGCCCCAGGTCTCCGCCGCTGGCCTCGGCGTCCGCTGGGTCCCTAATTGCGCGTCCGCATGGCGCGGCCCCGCTCTTTGTCAGCCGCGCGCGGCGGGCACGCGGACCCACCCGCGTCGCCCCTCGCTCACTGTGCGCCCCTTCTCGCGTCGTGAGGAACGAGGAGCGAGGGATGTGGAGGGAAGGCCGCAGCTGGAGAGCACCAGGTGAGGTTCCGGTCACCGACCCGGCCTGCGGCCTTATGAGTGGGTTGGGGGTGGGTGCGCGCTCCTTTGAATCCAGGATTGATGGAGTGACTCAGGTGACCAAGGGGTGGGGCGAGAACCCCGAGGTCAAACAGGTGTTTGGGGGATCGAGAAATTGACCTGAGAAGAGGCGGGGAAGAGGCCATGGATAAGCAGGCCTTTGTAGTAAAATGGGAGTCTTGGGAAGGAATAGGTGGATCTGGGATGAAGAAGGTGGTCTGAGAGGAGGGGCGTTTCCCGCCCAGGGCTCAGGTTAGGGATGGAAGCATAGCCTGAATTTTTCCGCGGTGGGGGCAGTCACTTCAGTACCAAACCTGCTCTAAGAGATGGGAGGTGGCACCAGAAGGTAATTGGGGGAGGGGTAAATGCTAGGATAAAGGGCAAAAATGTGCCAGGACCTGGGGCCTTTCCTTTCTGCCTTCTGTGGCTGGATTCCTTTTTGATGTTCCATGGGAAGAGGGCCCAAATGCTGCTGCACAGGAGGTGCTCTAGCAGGGCTGTTCTGTCTGCCTGAGGCTGCCTAGAGGCCTCCTACACTGTTTGATGTTTCTTTTGTTATCTGTTTGCATTCCATGCCTATGGTGGGGATCTGCCAATGACCCAGGAAGCTGTCTCTGCCCCTTGCTGCCTCCGGGCTGAGATTCCCAGAATCCAGGAGAAGCTGTGCCCAGAGAACCATGGTGTCCAGTCATTTAGGCCACCTCACTGACTCCATACAGTTTTGTGGCAGGTGTTCCCCATAAAAGAAAGTCCTGATCTCCTGCCCTCCCTGGACCCAGGAGCTACAGTGAGAGCTGGTTACTTGGGCTGAATATGGGGCCTGCAGAGAGGCTGGTAGCTGAAGGCATGCACCATCCGGGCCCTGATGGGGATGATGGGGTGGTGGGCCATGTGTAGCAGATGGTTCTGGGTAGTGAGCTTCGCCTAGCTGAGGGAAGGCTGCCCAGTCTGGCTGGTGGAGCCCAGCTGGCCCCAGAATGATTGTTTCCTCTCAGATCACTCCACTAGCTAAACTGACCAGAAAAACTGACTTTCTGTACCGCCTCCCTGACTCCCCCTGCTGTGCCTCTTACTCCTACAGCCCTTAGAAGAAGCAAATGGACATTTTGTCGAATGCCTGTTGTATGCCATGCATGGCGCTAGCTAGTTTTATATTTGCATTTCACTGCGTTCTTAAAACATCCTCTTAAGTGAAATATTACCCCATTTTGCAGATAAGGAAACAGTCTCAGAGAGGTGAAGTGACTTGCCCCAGATCACACCAATTGTAAGTGGCCAAACCAGAATTTATACCCAGGTCTGTCTTGCTTCAAGTTTAGGACTCTTTTTAATATATCTGCCAGAGATAAAATGGGAGGAATAAAGAATTTCTGCCTATTTTAGCTCATGCTTTGTTTCATGCCTACCGTTGAGATCTTGCTTTAGCTTTTTGAAAATATACTGCTCACAAAAATTAGGGAATAATTCAAAATAAATATGAAGCAATTAGAAAAAGAAGCATTTGTGCTCGCTTCGGCAGCACATATACTAAAAAAAAGAAGCATTTGATTTTCTTTTAATTAAACAAGAATATCAGCCTGACCAGGCGGTGGCGCAGTGGATAGAGCGTTGGACTGGGATGAGGAAGACCCAGGTTCGAGACCCCGAGGTCGCCAGCTTGAGCGTGGGCCCATCTGGCTTGAGTGAAAGCTCGCCAGCTTGGACCCAAGGTCGCTGGCTCCAGCAAGGGGTTACTCGGTCTGCTGAAGGCCCGCAGTCAAGGCACATGTGAGAAAGCAATCAATGAACAACTATGGTGTCGCAAGGGCAACAAAAAACTAATGATTGATGCTTCTCACCTCTCTCCGTTCCTGTCTGTCTGTCCCTATCTATCCCTCTCTCTGAATCTCTCTCTGTCTCTGTAAAAAAAAAGACAAAACAAAAGAACAAAAAAAAAAACCCCAGAACATCAGAAAAGCAAATGACAAGTCAAAGAAAGTTGTTTTATTATGCAAATGAGATGTAAAACAACTTTTATTTCATTGGTAAAAATGCACTGTACTAAAGGCTGAAAGCACATTCCCTGATCCCCTAATTTTTGTGAGCAGTATACTTTCCATCTGTTGCCCTATTTTATCCGTATAACAACATTCTTGGAAGGTAAGTAGAACAGGAATGTAATAATAGATGCTGTCTACTGAGTGCTTATTGGACACCGGGCACTGTTAAGCACTGTACCTGCAGGATCTCCTTCATTCCTTGCAAACCTGTCAGGGTAGGTGCTATCACCATCCTCATTTTATAGATGAGGATGCTGAGGCTCAAAGAGGTTAAATAGCTTCCCCACAGTCACACAGCTAGTAAACGGTGGGGTAGAATTTGAATCCACATCTTTCTATCTGTGGGACCTGTAAGTTTAATCCTCCAAATGTATGAAGTAACAGTCTTAGTGGTTACTCGTAATAGAAGCTACCTTTTACACAGTGTTTTAAGGTGTATAGATCTTCACATACATTACCTCATGTGATTTCCCCAAGACCCCGGGAATTAGTATTGCCCAGTATTATCATCATCTCATTTTCCAGAAGTAACTGAGGTTCAGAGAGATTAAATCAAAACTAGAACCTCTCTGTCTTCCAAGTCCCAGTATTCTTATGTGACCCCTTCAGTCTGTTCACAGTGCACTCCTCTCTCCTCCAGATTACTTCTCCCTGGGCCCCCAGGCCCTCCTGCTGTAGCCCTGACCTGGGCAATGTCTTCCTCGGATGAAGAAACTCTTAGTGAGCGGTCATGCCGGAGCGAACGGTCTTGTCGGAGCGAGCGGTCTTACAGGAGCGAACGGTCAGGGAGCCTATCTCCCTGTCCCCCAGGGGATACCTTACCCTGGAACCTGCCACTGCATGAGCAGAAAAAGAGGAAAAGCCAGGATTCGGTGCTGGACCCTGCGGAGCGTGCTGTGGTTAGAGTCGCTGGTAAGAGAGGTCCTGATTGAGCTGGGTGCGGTGGGTGCTCTGGAAGAAAGGGCCAGGATGCGCTGGCTGGGCAGGCAGTGGAGGGGTCCAACCCAGGCTCTCTAACAAGCCAGCTGGAATCCAATTTGTTATTATTACTATTGGAAAGACGGCGAAGTAACATTAAAGAAAAATTTGAAAGGAAAATCTGCCACCCCAATCCTTCCATGCTAACATGAGACCTATTTTCATTTTTGTGACTTCTTCCCTTCCTTTGTCCCCATGCCATTATATGTTCCATGCAGTTGCCTTCATGGCTTATGGGCCATTATAGATCTGGCTTTTCCCCTTACTTTTATATCAAAAAGGTTTTCTGTATTACAGTTTAGGCTTTGTGTTTACCATTTTTAAAGGCTGTGTAATAGTTCATGATATTGAAAATCTTACTCATTTTTGCCATAATAGACAATGCTGCAGTGAACATCTTTATGAATTATAGCACTTGATTTCTGTTGAGTTATTTCCTTAGATTAAAGTCCTTGGAGATGGCAGTTTCACTCACATTGCCTTCTAAGTCTGTACATACTCACCCTTTCAGCAGTATGAGGGCTGGGGCTGCCTCCTCCTGTGGTGGGAGGCGCCTGCTTCTCCTTTGCCAAGCAGAGAGCAGTGTGGTGCAGTGGTTATGAGTGCAGGTCCGGGAGTCAGAGAGGTGAGTGCTAGATTGTGGCCCTGCCCCTGACCAGCTGTGTGACTCTGGGGAAGTCTCTTAACCCTGGCTGAGCTTCACTTTCCTCATTTTAAGAATGCTTTCTGTGTAGGGCAGCCTTGGGGACGAGACAAGATAATGTATGTTAAACTCTTAGCATGTTCTTTGGCTCAGCAAAGAAGGACTTTGTGAAGGGCTCTCTCTGCTGCTTCCATTGAAGGCCTCCAGAGCTGCTTCAGTGGGTTGAGCTTAGCATCTCAGCCGGCGTTGGTGCCAGAGTGCAGACAGAAAGACAGACAAAGCAGTGCCTGCAGCTAATTTGGTGACGTCACCCACTTTCAATCCATCACCAACACCAGTCCTGCTTTTGTGTTTCCCAAGTTATGCGCCTGTCCCTCTCTGTTGTATCATCCCTCATCTGGACATGCCACCTACCATCTAATACAGGGGTGCCCACACTTTTTCAGCTTGTGAGCTACTTATAAGATGACCAAGTCAAAATGATCTACCTACAATAAAATGCAAAACATAAATTTATTTCTTCTATATTATCATTATTTAAGTTACTATTATTACTATTTAATATTATGTATTCTTCTTTCATCTTTCTCCTTCTCAGCTCTCTTTTCGGAGGAAAGTCAATGTCATAGTTTTTATGAACAGTCCGAAAAAGCCGCTCCACATTTCCCTTCTTTGGAATAGCAATGGCACACCAACAGATGAGGCAGACGCACTTAGAATATGACATAGTGAAAAAAATCCCCTCCCATTCTGTATGAAAGTGGTAGGTTTTAGGCTTCTTACTTGGACCAGCTACGGCACTCATTTTTATACCCTTTGTTGTATTTAGTTTAAATAAATTGAAGGCTAACTACGCAGCAATGTAACTGAACAAGTTAGCGTGGTTTAACGCGCATGCGTAGGGTGTCAAAAGTTCAGACGTCAGATTGGCTACCCTGTATGCCAATCAAAAGACAAATGTCTTTTTAATGTCATGCGATCTACCCACACTTCCTTCGCCATCGACCAGTAGATTGCGATAGATGTATTGAGCACCCCAGATCTAATAGTTCTTCCAGATCTGCCTTCCATCCTCCACGTGGCTAACACAGCATTTTGTTTTAAAATGCAAACCCAATTTTGTTACACAGCTGCTTATAAACCTGCTTTGGCTCATCATTGCCTGATAAATAAAAGCTACAGCATTAAGACCCATTATAATCAGGCCCCCAGTTTACCTCTTTAGCTTCACCTTCTACCCCCCAAGCTTCCTGCCACATTGAACTGTATACCTTGACCCCAGATGTGTGCCTCTTGTAGGATCAGACCTCTGTGCTCTGACTTCTCTGCAAGGTGCTGGGAACCCCGCCTCCTCCTTTAAGTGCCACCTCCTCTCTCCCTAATGCCCCAGTGGTATCTAAAGCTCCCTCCTCCGCTCTCGTATTCATACTTTTCTCTCCTCTGTGTTCCCTTGCGCAGTATAGCAGTCATCCCTCAGGGTGCCTGTCACTCCCTCTGGACTGGGTCTTGTTTATGTTTTTACCCCAGCTACTTACACAGGGCCTTGTGCATGTTGGAGATCGACCAGTATTGAATGACTGAATGAATACAAGGAGTGTCTAGGGGAGAATATGTGACAGATTGTGATCCAGGAACAGGCAGTGGGCTGTAATGGCAAGCTAGACATTCTGTGGGCTCCGGTACCAGAAAAGGATTGTTAGAGGGGGTGAGCTGTGAGGCAGGAGACTTGGAAGACAAGATGGAGAGTTTGAACTCCTCTGGTGGGCAGTAGGGAGCGCTTGGAGGAAGGACTCTTTTGTTCTTCTCAAGACCTTTGGGCCTGTGGCATCAGCCAATGAATAGAGTTTTTAGAGCTGTCTGTAAGGGTTTAGGAAGGGCTTAACTAGTCCCCAGCCTTAAAGGGCCTTGACTGAGGAGCCTCTGGACCCACTAACCTCTCATTCTCCAGAAGGAGTCAGAGTGGAGGCCGCCTCCTCCCTTCCTTATCCCCTCTAGCCCCAACTGCCATCACACATGCACACCTATAGAGTCCTTTGTGATGATTCCCGCTTCCAGTCTTCTCCAAGGAGCCCTACGGGGTGAGTTGCCTGCTGTTGAACATTCTGAGTCTAGAACAAAAGTAGAGTGGACTCAAGAAGGTTGAATCTCCAGGCAAAGCCCCTAAAGATGCTGCTGGATCAACTGAGCAAAGGGCTGGTGGGCATTGTGCTGTGTTCCAGTATCGTGCTGATCTTCTTTACATCCTGACACTGCCTATGACTGTCTTCAGAAGAGGCTGAGCCGGAGGGGCTGAAAATAGGGAGGCTTCCAAGTTTAAAAATAACTTGTGCAATGCATTTGGGTGTGTTTCCTTAGCAGGAGAAAAGAGAGGCAGCAGAGGAGGCGGGACTGCTTCTTCAGGGCCTGGCTGCAATCTTCCTATGATTTTAGAACATCGCAGGAGGTTCTAGTAATTAAATAGGCAGTCCTACTCTGCAGGGAACCTTTCCTATGAGGGGCAGGATGGGTGTGTCTTGGAGACCCTGGGTGCTGTGATGCTCCCTGAAACTAGAGCTTCCATTCTGGGAGGAAACAAAGCCAGTCTTACACTGGAAACAGGGTCTGGCCTGTGCATTTTTCTCCTCTCCACTTGTCTGGGTTAGGAAAAGTGGGGGTGTTTGAATCAATCTTACCAGATACAGAGACCTCCCTCTTCCCTGACCCCATTGGTGTCCTGAGCTGGTGTTGGCTTTGCCTGTGCTTGAGACGCCTGATGGGGAAGCCCTGCTGATTATACATGTCAGAGTGGAAAGGCATGTCAGGGCTGAGAAAGCCGCTGATCTCAGTCTACAAAGTCAAAACAGGTTTGAGGACGCCATGCGTGCTGTAAGCTAATTTTTCCCATCCTCATCCTTTCCCTCCATTTTCTCTCTCTGTCTTTTTTTTTTTGCAAGCCCTGTTTTCAATTCCCTAAGCCCAGACATATTGAAAAAGAACAACAGTCATTAATGCGAGTGTCTTATTTCTGTTGATCAGTGTCATGGTTTACATAGAGATTTCATAATTCTGTGTTAGTTAGGACACATGTTAGGATCTGAAGCCTAGAGGGTTTAAGGGACTGTCTATAGTCACACAGGATTGGTAGACCTAGATCTTCTAACTCCAAGTATAATACTGTTTTCATTTCCTTAGGCAATACCTGGCAACCAGGCCAGCCTGAATCTTCTGTAGGTAGCAACATAAATAGTTAACTTGGCCTCCAAACTTACCTGAGAGACCTTCTGGTCACTTCTGGGAGAGGCCTAAAGGTCCTGCCCTATAGAATAAGGCCAAAACAACGATCTAGGAAACTTAGCTTTTTTTCCTCTGGCTCTCTGTCGGTAATGAACAATTCCTTGTTGGGGTGGGGACGAGGGTGGGGGTAAAAAGGAATTGGGGAGCTGGGGAAGTTACTCTAGCAAGGAGTGTAGAAAAAGGGAGAGGAAAGAAGGTTATATCCCTTGGGGCTTGTGCGAAGGGGGTAAACAAGGTGCAGGATAGTGTCACATGGTTGTGTACTGCATAACTCTAGGGGGAGCCATTCATACTTGTCTTTATAGATTGGTATATTTATTATGATAAATTTCCTGCAGATGGCAGTAGAGTGTGTGGAAGAGGGGATCATGTTTGGGCCAAGGCTGGGCTGAGTGCAGGGTGCAGAGTGCGAGGGGTTCATCACCCACCCACCAATCAGGTATTCATACATCTAGCAGCATATATTCAGGGGCCTGTTCTTGGCATTGATATTCAAAGATGGCTGAAGATGTGGTCCCTTCTTCATGGAACTCAATCTAATTGTAAGGACGGGGGGGGGGGGGGGAGGATAATTGCATTCCTTTGTGTATTGTGAAAGAAGGAGCATAGTGACTCTGGGGCGAGGACCGGCCTCCTAGTTAACTAGTAGAAAGCACCTATAGGATTCTTTCTTGGGAGTCCCTAAGCAGATGTTGATGAAATCGTTGCCCCAACATCTGCTCCAATGCAGCCTCCCCCAGGAAGCCTTCCCTGATCTCTCCAGTCTGATGGCCATTGTATCTCTACCCAACCCTTGTTGCATGTTGTTGGGCAGATAAAATATATTATGCTCACTTTGTTAAAGATGGCGCTGCCCACATGCAAGTTTTAGGAGTAAGCTTTTCCCCACACCCTTGACTGATTGGATGATGTAGGGTGGTGCACTCTCATGAGGAATCCTCCCAGTATGTCTCAGATAAGTGACTTTGTATCAGAGACTTCCTTGTTTGTAGATTGGATTAAAGGTTTTGAATCTACGCTATAAAGTGGGGCAGGCCGAGAGCTTGCTCTCTTGGTTCCTGAAGTTAGTATTAGAGAGGAGAGCAGAGTAAGGCCACATGGAGGCCAGAAGAGGCAGCCAAGATGGCGGAATGCTGAGGAAGAAGCCAGTTTGTGCAGAGTTTGTGTAGAGAGAAGGAGATGGGAAACAGAGGTGAATAAGTCTGGTGAGCTAGAAACCTTTGATTCTAGGAAACTCGGATAAGTCAGTAGCTTTGTGAGCACTGAAATGTGTGGGTTTTGGAGCCCAGTGTGTGTTTTTGCTTGCCTGCCGGGTGCAAGCTAGAATTAAAGCTGATGGCTCACCAGTTCTTGGCTCCGGTGTTTCATTACCGACTGTCCGAATCAAATGCGAACCTGCATGAGCCAGGCAGCTGTGATGGTGGCCCTGTCTCCTGGCTTTACACATGTGATCTTATATTAAAGTTCATTTTTTTTTCCACCGGATCTGGAGCTCACTGTATTCAGGAGTTCCCATCTTACCCTTCCTGATATTGCCTTAGGATCTCACTCCGTGAGCATAGGCTCTAGAACAGTGGTTCTTAACCTTTTTTGAGGTACCGAACCCACCAGTTTCATATGTGCATTCACTGAACCCTTCTTTAGTGATAAATAAAATATGATTTTTTTTTCTAAATTCAAGACATAGGTATATGTATTTTTACTGGTGCACAAAATGAGCCGTGCATGAACATCACCTTGCTCAAAGAACAAAACCAACAAAGTGCATGAACTCACAACAAATTACGATATTACTTTATTCTGGCCTCTGCGGCAAAGGCTTCTCCAAACCCCTGAGACCGACTCATCGAACCCCTAGGGTTCGACAGAACCCAGGTTAAGAACCACTGCTCTAGAATCTAGAGGCTCAGTGAGGGCTGTAAAATGCAGCTTGGATGCTGGTTTGTATTTGTTCCTGCTTTCAGAGCCTAAGCTCAGCTGCTGGGGTCATTAGAGGGCCTGCCTGGGGACAGATAACCCTGAGTATGTGTGCCGGTCAGAGGACAGAGCCTGCTCCTCTGTGCCTGTGCATCTCTCCTCCAGGATGGAAGCTCTAAGCAGGAGCCTCTCTGCATGTTCATTCACTCATTCATTCATTCAATTAAGAAAATGGATTTAGCTCTGGCTATGTGCCAGGTACTATGGACACAACTGAATCTTGAGTCAGAATACTTGGGCAAATGACTTCACTTAGTAAAGCCTCTGTTTCCTTATTTGTAAAAGGAAGATGATGACATCAACTTTGATTGATTATTGAACAAGAATCAGAATGTACTCAACGAAGGTAACATGCCTGCTACTGCATATAGCAATGTCATTTTTTGTAACTCCCCTAGGCAACTAGAAGAGGCAGTGGAGACTCCAGGAAAGCAGCAGTTTCCCAGGCAAATGAGGAGGGGCTCTAGATTTCTTAATTCTTTCCCCTCCTTTTGTTCACTCTAGGGCTTTGTCAGAGAGCTGATGGAAGTGTTTTTTTTTTTCTCTGGCCAAGCACCGTGGGAAGAAAGGAATACAGAAGTGGGAAATGGGGTCCTAAAAACAATTCCATTGGGAACTCTTACTGCTGAACGGACAACCTTCCTTGTCCTGAAGCTATTTGAATTTTGCACCTGGGGAGGCTCTCTCCTTCCCTTCCCAGTTTCTGTACTTCCCCCTGGCAGTATCCTCAGAGTCCCTGGCTCTGTCCTGGAGCTTGGTTTTAATAGCAGAGAGATGAGCAGGAGAGAGTTTCCTAAAAGTGGGGCAGAATGAATTGTAGCTACACCCCGCCAGCTCAGCTCCAGCTCTTTGAAAGTAAATCTGGGTCACAGTAGCTGGAGGGATGGAAAATGACCACGTGGGCAGAATTCTGTGCAGGCAGCGAAAAAGACAGCCAAGCTGTCCTTTCTCTGAGGCTTTAGGTCCCTGTGGGACCCCAGCTGGTGAGGGAAAATGGTTGTGCATTGCAAAGTGCCATCGTTATGCTGTCTGTAGGTGTCCCATCATATTTTTCTAGTGACTTCCTAGGTGATGCGGAGAGAGGTTTGGAATGGCAGTCTGACTCATACCTTTCTGTTCTGGAGCAGCCAAGAGCTGAGGTTGGGAATGCGGAGGAGGGACTGGTTAATTTGGGAACTGCGCAAGGCTTCTGTTTCTGTCCCATGGGATTTGAGATCTAGATGCCACTAGAGGAACTGACAATGCAACAGGATCTAGGGCTGTACTTGTCTTTTATTTCAGCAGTCCTTTCCCTGAGGGAAAGTCTGTTGAACCTATCTGAGTGCATTAATAACCTATCATCACCAAAGTGCTATCCTGAGCATGGCCAGTTGCTGTGGCTAGGACCTGCTGTGATTTGGCGCTGGGTCTGCCTGTTGCCACCTGTCAGGTAGAAGCCAGCCAGCTTCCTGGCTCTGCATTGGCTCTTCTGCAGGAGCAGAACCGACACTCCTAGCTGGAATCCACCACCCGCTCTCCTGCCACCACCACCCCAGGCTTAGGATACTGCTGCAGAGAAGGTCTGGGTGCCCTTGTGAATTGAAGAGTGATTATGAGCTGAAGTTTCTCTCCTCAGCTGGGCCTCACCCCTACCGCAGAAGGTACCACTAGGCTTTTGACTTGTGTTCAAGGGGAGGATTCTTCCTGGAGCCTTAGGGGGTGTGTCTCTGTACATGCTCTTCCCTCTTCACTCTCTCCTTAATCCATTTCCTTGTTTGTCGCTTTCCATTCATTTACTCAAGGGAATAGCTTTGGGAATCAGTGGAAGTCCTAGTTCTATCATTTGCTAGCTGAGTGACTAACCTCACCCTGGGAGGTTACTAATCTCACAGAACCTCGCTTTCTCATGGTTAAAACAGGAGACCAAGAATGCGATGGCAGAGTCTTGCAGGGTGGGTTAAATGAGAGAGTGGGAGTGAGGTGTTTGGCCCAGTGCCCGCTATGCAGTCAGCCTTTGGTTTGCGTTAGCTATTCTCATTAATGTCATTCATTCACTCATACACTTGTTTACTAATTGATGAATATGTTGATTCATCCCTTTGCTCATTTATTGGTAATGTACTTGTTCATTTAACAAATATTCCTAGGACTGCCTTGTGCTAGGCTCAGTCTGGGCTTTAAAAACCCAGCTAATGCCTGTGAAGGTAGCTAGAATGCTGTTTGAACTGTGGTCACAGCCAGTCCAAAGAGAGTTATGAAGTTCTGTGAGGGAAGGGCTTCCCTTACTCTTATTCCTACTCCTGACATAGAGCAATAATAGCACTTGATTGGGACTTGGAAAACAAATAGGAATTTGCCAGGACAGTATGAAGAGAGAGAGCACATCCCTGTTGGCTTATTACTATTCTTGCTCTCTTTTCTTTGGACTCAGTAGAAAGGAAGGAAGGGAAATGAAGAGAGAATAGCTGGTGGGAGTTAGGCATTAAAGAATCCGGAGGGCCTGACCTGGGGTGGCGCAGTGGATGAAGCGTCGACCTGGAACACTGAGGTCGCCGGTTCAAAATCCCGGGCTTGCCTGGTCAAGGCACGTATGGGAGCTGATGCTTCCTATATCTTCCCCCTTCTCTCTCTCTCTATCTCTTTCTCTCCCTTCTCTAAAATGAATAAATAAAATCTTAAAAGAAAAAAGAAAAGAAAAGAATCCGGAGGGTGCTTTGGGGAGTTGAACTCTGGGCTCAGTACAGGAGCTTCTGAGCTGATGCCAGCTGAGATCACCTCATAAATAATAGCTGGCAAAGCTACTATGTATTGAGTCCTTGATGTGTTCCAGGCATTAAATTTTTTTAAAATTGATTTTAGAAAGAGAAAGGGAGAGAGAGACATATTGATTTGTTGTTTCACTTGTGTATTCATTGCTTGATTTTTGTATGTGCCCTGATCAGGGATTTAACCTGTAATCTTGGTGAATCAGATTGACACTTAATTAACTCTACCTGCCATGGCCTGTGTGCCAGGCATTTTACATATATCATATAATCCTCACAAACCATGGGAGGTAGTTGCTTTTCTCCCTATTTTATAGAAAAGTTAAGGAACTTGTCTGAGGTCATATAGGAAGCAAAGAGTGGAGCTGGAGACAGCATTGCTGATTGTACAGGGCGCCCCTGGAAACACAGCTTGTGCAATACATGCTCTTTGCAGTTGTCCATTGCTGTGGCTCAGGTTGGCCTAATTCCAAATCCTCTGCATTCTTCAGACCATTTCAAACATATACAAAGGGGGTGAGAATAGTATAATGAACCCCCTTCACCCAGATTCAACAATTATAAATTCATGGCCAACCTTATTTCATTCACATACCCCATTTCTGCCTCCCCATTTACATAGGCAGAGGTTACAGCAGTCACATACTTTTACCTCCTAAATATTTTTTTTCAGCGAGAGAGACACCCACAGAGATGAGAAGCATCAATTTGTAGTTGTGACACTTTAGTTGTTCATTGGTTGCTTTCTCATATGTGCCTTGACTGGGGGACCCCAGCCGAGCCAAGTGATCCCTTGCTTAAGCCAGACAGTGACCTTGGGCTTTAAGCCAGCGACCTTTGGGCTCAAGCTGGCAACCCTGTGCTCAAGCTGGATGAACCCACTCTCAAGCCAGCAACCTCGGAGTTTTGAACCTGGGACCTCAGCATCCCAGGTTGACATCTTTATCCATTGTGCCACCACTGGTCAGGATCACTTCCTAAACTTTTAAACTGTTATACCACTTTTCCCTAGTAATAAATCTATTGATTATCTGTTCAGTAATCATGTCTGAAGACTGGAATCAGTTATGCTTGACCCATTTCCCAGAAGCATCATGAAGAATTCCATCCCAGCCTGACCAGGTGGTGGCGCAGTGGATAGAGTGTTGAACTGGGATGCGGAGGACCCAGGTTCGAGACCCCGAGCTCGCCAGCTTGAGCGCGGGCCCATCTGGCTTGAGCAAAAGTTCGCCAGCTTGGACCAAGGTCGCTGGCTCAAGCAAGGGGTGGCTCGGTCTGCTGAAGGCCTGCGGTCAAGGCACATGTGAGAAAGCAATCAATGAACAACTATGGTGTCGCAACAGCAACGAAAAACTAATGATTGATGCTTCTCACCTCTCTCCGTTCCTGTCTGTCTGTCCCATCTATCCCTCTCTCTGACTCTCTCTCTGTCTCTGTAAAAAAAAAAAAAAGAAAAAGAATTCCATCCCAAATGCTCAGGGCCCCAGAGGTAGTGTGCCCTTCAGTGTTCTGGCCTGTCCAGCTTGAGGTTCATGCCCTACTGCACAGAGCTAGGCTACAGTGTGAGCTGGGGCAGAGCTAGGCTAGATCCTGGATCTGAATCGGGACCCTACCTGGGTGATTGAGGAAAGTACACTGGAAATGTACTAGAGGATTCAATCTCAAGAGACTGAAGTTGAGATGCAATAGAACTGAAGTCTTTAAAATCACAGAGGGAATTCTGCTCTTATGAGAGAGACCTGTGCCCCAAGCCTGCACTGAACTGTCTCCACAACTCTGATCTCAGTTGAGAGCTGTAGCCACCACTATTTAGAGCCTCTCTGGGATTTGGGCTCAGTTTCCAGGCTGCCTGTCACCACCCCTGTAGAGGTTTCTATCCTGAGCTTATATTGGATTGGAAGATATTGTTTCAAGTGGAGGGGAGATTCATAGGTAAGGGACCACACCTTCTAATTTGGGTTACCTCCCAATCCTCCAAAGACTGCAGACTGCCTGTACTGCTGCTTGGTAGGAACCTCAGAGGCTCCACATAGGATGAGATCTTTTTCTGCCCTGAAGCAGGAAGGGAGATGGGGTGGGGTTGAGTAAGCAGGATTCACCTTAGCCTGGTTCTTTCCAGAAACAAATTAGAATGATTACATTCATGGAGAGGCTGGGAGACAGCAGAGGGGCCAATACCTTTTCTAACTACTACTGATATTTTCCAAATGCCAGGCTTTGTGCTGAGCATCTTACACGGTTTATTTGACCTAATCCTCAATACAACTTCAGGATGTAAATGTGCCACAGTCAAGGAAACAAAAAACCCAGAGTTTGGTAACTTGCTCAAGGTCTCTTAGCCAGTAAGGGGCCCAGCTGGGAATGGCACTAGCTCTGCCTAGGGCAACCCACTTTCTCTCCCATTACAAGGAACAGTGGTGTAATAATAGCTAACATCTGCGCAGCACTTCAAGGTTCACAGAGTGCCTTAACACCCATTATCTCCACTGTGTCTTGGAAGCCCCAGGCTGGGCAGGCATTCCACACCCCTTTGGGATAGCTGCCTATCAGGGGTCCAGCCTCTGCTCATTTCCCCTAGTGAGGATTGAAGATTCTTTGGCATTGGCTCTGACCAGTGAGGGGAGAAGGCCTAGGGAGAGGCCAAGGTGGAAAGACTGGGCCAGTTGCTATGGTAACCCAGATGGCTGAGTAACCATTTTGAGGGTTGCTATGGTGATGGGGTGCTGGGCTGCCGGGTGGCAGGGATCCTGTCTTCCTGGGTGGCTGGCACCATCCAGGCCTCTTAAATTAGTGATGTTGCGCTTTCTGAACAGAAGAGGGCAGCATGGTAGTGGGCAAAGACTTTCTACTCTAGAGCAGATTTGGGAACTTGAGGCAAAGCTTAATGTTTCCAGCAGCTGGGCAGAAAGGGAGCTTTGGAAGGCTGCTTGCTGTCTTTGCAAGACTGGTGGGGCTGGACCTGGAGACAGGTCTTGCAAGAGCTGGGCAAAGGATAGGGTTTGGGGGTAGCCCCTTCAGTGTCTGACTTCAGCTACTGCTTGGGAATGTAAAAGGCATAGGAGACAGCCTGTCCCTGCAGAGGAATAGAGAGAAAACAAAACACACACACACTCTCTCCTAACAAATAATTTATTTATAAAGCATCAATTAACACATGTAAAATAATGCAGCAGGAGCCAAGCTGAAGAAGTGATGGGTATAAACCTAGAGGTTGGAGGGGAGAACTGGCAGAAGGAAAAATAATTTTGCACTTCCCTCTCTTGTTTTATTTTTTAGCGAGAGAAAGAGAGACAGGAGAGAGATGAGAAGAATCAACTTGTAGTTGTGACACTTTAGTTGTTCACTGATTGCTTCTCATATGTGCCTTGACCAGGGGTGGGGTGGGGGTGTCTCCAGCCAATCCAATGATCCCTTGTTCAAGCCAGCAACCTTTGGGCTCAAGCCAGTGACCCTGCATTCATGCTGGATGAACCCCGTGCTCAAGCTGGCAACTTTGGGGTTTCGAACGTGGGACCTCAGTGTCATAGGTTAATGCTCTATCCACTGCACCACCACTGATCAGACTCCCTCTTGTCTTTGCACATGAAGTGCTCTCAGCTCTGTGGCCACTGAATTGTATTTTCAATTGTTTTGAATCACAAATCTAGTCCACATGCATCACCCCCATATGTCTTCAGTGAGATATTCATGCCTTCAGCAAATATTTATTGAACATTTACTAGGTGCAAAGTATTGTGTTAGGTCCTGTGGTGAAGAAAGATGGAATGGATGTTTCTACTTCCAAGAACTTGTGAACCAAGAGGTTAAGGAGGCAGCAACAGGAATGGGGGAAAGAAAATGTGGTTGGGATTTTGAAAAGAACTGCTAAATGGGTTGATCAAAAATAACTTCAAGTGCTGGCTAGATAGCTTGGTTGGTTAGAGCATAGTCCCGAAGCAGAGAGGTTGCTGGTTCGATACCCAGTTAGGGCACATGCAGGGACAGACTGATGTTCCTGTCTCTCTCCCTTCTTCTCTCACTAAAGCTAATTAAAAAAATAACTTCAAATCATGTAGGGTAAGCTTTGAAGATGAATAGGATTTCAGTAGGTAGAGTTGGGGGGTAGAGGGCATTCAGGCTCAGAGTTTGATTGTTGGAGATGTTGCACATAAAGGTATCACAAAAGATAAGCTTGTAAAGGAAGGTAGATGTCAAATTTTGGAGGACTTTGACACATTTAATGAGTGTCCTATATGTGGCAGGTCATTTACTAGATGCTAAGGTTCCTGTGGTGAACAAGATAGACATCCCCAGCTCTCAGGGAGTCAATGATTTAGTAAGGATGCAGGATGCTGAATGATAACATCAAGGGTAATGGATCTTGTAAGAGGGGTGGAGAGGGGGCAGGAAGACCTACTAATGGGGGGGCAGGAGGGGATGGAGGCAGGCTTCCCAGTGGGACTTTCAGCAGAGGGGTGAGTTGGAGTGAGGCAGGTCAAAGGAGGAGAGAGCACTGGAGCACTGAAGAGTTACAACCTGGGAGAAAACTAGGCGGGAAGGCCCTGAGGCGAGAGAATACATTTGAGGAGCCAAAAGAAATTGCAAATGGCTGGGCCTTAAGAAGAAGGGCACTTGAAGAAGCTTAAGTAGGGGAGGACACCTGGAAAAATAGGGTTTTATTTACTTGTATTACTCTTTCCCCCCACTAGATGCCCTTTTGTCCACCCGCACCCCCACCCTCACCCCCCATTGCAGACCCCTTAGAAATGCAACAGCAATCTCACCATCAGGAGCAAAGGAAAATCATAGAGCAAAAGGAGAAAGCCTCAGAGTTGTCCCAATTGTGTGGTCAGGCTATAAATTTAGACTGTTGCTTGGGAAAAACCAAAATCCTCCCCCTTCACAGGCTCCCTTCTTCCAGTTCCCCCAGAAGCTGCTTTGTCCCTCTATCCTAGTAAAATTTTGTCTGTATAAAACAGGAACATCAGCCAAACATGTGGACTTCCCCCTTTCCATTCATTAGAAGAATTCATTACTTCAAAATCTCATGGGAGCATTTAAATGCAAATCTTGTCAAGAAAGCTACTCAAGTCTGAGAAGCCCCCTAGCCACAACCGAAACCAAAACTTTCTTGATTACCCTGTTTCTTAATAGGAATCTCAACCCCTTGCTTTCTCCCCTGCCAAACCTCTCAGGTCTTCAACAAAGCCCGATTTCCAGAACAGGCTCACTTTTCCGTCTTGCCCTTGTCTTCCCTCACCTTTGGGGAGCTTCGGTCACAATTCTTTTTTTTTTTTAATTTAAAGTTTTTAATTATTTATTTTATTCATTTTAGAGAAGAGACACAGAGTGAGAGAGAGAGAAAGAGAAAGAGAGAAAGGGGGGAGGAGCTGGAAGCATCAACTCCCATATGTGCCTTGACCAGACCAGTGCAGGGTTTTGAACTGGTGACCTCAGTGTTCCCAGGTCGACACTTTATCCACTGCGCCACCACAGGTCAGGCTCGATCACAATTCTTGAAGGTTAGGTCTGCTCACAAAGTGGCACAGGTAGCAGTCCAGGGAGGGGATGGGAGGCTTTTCTATTTACTGTAATGTAAAGGAGGAGAGCAGATGTCTGTTTGGGAGTGGGGTGGAGGTGTACATTTATGTTTATTTGTGTCTGGGCCTTCTTAGCCCTACTGGTGTAAAATATGGGAAATGCAGATGACTCAGCACTGATACAGTCAAGATTCCCCAGAGTTAGCATTTCTATATTCTCTGCTGTTTACGAAAAATGTGCTTATGCCATCAATCACCAAAGCCTTCATCCTGCATTTTCTACTAAAAGCCTCTTAATTTATCTTAGAAATGACCAACCTCAAGCTTATTCACCTCCTTTTCTTAAACTGAGCTCATTAGCAGCCTACCCCAAACTGTGAACTCGCTTTTTTTTTTTAAAACACAAAGGATTAAACTGGAAGGAAATGAGCACTTGCTCAAGACCCTCCCTGTCTGCCCTCCTGTTGGCCTTTCCCTGTATGAGTACCGTGCCTAGAACTTGGGCAGGCCAGCAACACTTGGTGGAAAAAGATGTGATAATGACTTGCTCACCCGATTTCTGTGCATGGTGCGATGTGGCAAGAACCAGTGTGCCCTATTAGTGAAAAGCATCACTTCTACTTATTATTAATGTGCTGAGCATTGACCAAATCCTTGGCACTAGTCACGGCATACAAAGATACAGGCCTTGCCCCTACCCCCCCCCCGGGGGGGGGTTTAAGAAGCTGCTCTTTTAAAATCTTGAGAATGGCAACTATAATGGAAGGCCAAGTCCCAATTTTGGCTGCTCAATGTCGCATGAATTCTGTTTTTCACTTGCTAATGTGCTGTTATTTTAAGATCAGCCAGCCTAACTTTTAACCCACAACCACCTGAAAACCCCCCTGAAAAACCAAGTTAACAGACTTGATGGAGCCAGGGAGGAAAATGGCTGGCTGGGGGTAGCTGTGGGCAAAAAGATCACCTGCATTTTACTTGAGTTCCTCACTCATAGCCCTTGGACCCAGCACTGTCTATGAATGGTGTTAGGCTTGAAGAATACACAGTTGAATGAAGGTCAGATGATGTTGGGAACCACCTCCTCAGAATGGTCCCAAATAACTCCCCACCCATATTGACCAGTCTCCTTCCTCCATTTGCCATTCCCCTCACAGAGAATTACTTGCTTCCCTTTTTCTTCCCTGACCAGTTAAGGCCCCTGAATCCATTTCTTTGTTCCTTAACAGACCTGGTTCAGTCTCAGGTTCTCACATTTCTCCCTTTTGATCTAAGTCTGTTCGAATGGCTGTCACAGTACAGTAATCCTGTTGGGTCTCCTCTTTGTCACCCCTTGATGCAGTCAGAATCCCGCTTTCACTGCTCCCACAGTTGTCATCTCTCAGCCTCTGGCTGCTCATCCTTGGCCTGGTTTACTTCACGGGGCTTGGCTTGGCCTCTCATCGCGAGTTCGGTTTCTTTCGTTTCTGGAAACCCCTTTGTTCCTGGGATTCTTTGTGGGCTGAGGCTGAGCGTTGCCTTCGGCAGCCTGTTTGGGTCTGGCCCCTGCCCTCATTCTGACGGTGTCTAGCCCTGCGATCTGAGGCATCTGGGGCTTTTGCTCTCTCCCTTCCCTTCAGTTTCTTTCTAGGTCCTTCTCCAGCAGCCACAGAGGCCCAGCTCGGTCGCTCTCCAGCCAGGGGGCTCCCTCCTTTGTCCCAGCTCCGGGTGGAGGTCTGCGCTGGATGGGGTCACCCGCCCACCCTGTGGAGCCAGCCCCGGGGTGTCCCAGCCGCGGCCGCCCGCCCAGCCTTTCATCCTGACTCGCGCGGGGCCTCCTACCCAAACCCCCTCGGCTCGCCGCCCCCTCCCCGGTCCGGCGACGCGCTGCTCCCCGGCCACCAGGGGAACCCGTGCGGGCAGCCTGGGCCGCAGCCCGGGGCCCGAGGACGCGCCGGCGGCGGAGGCGGCGGGGCGAGGGGCGGGGAACGGGCCGGGCCTGGCGCTCCAGACAGGAGGAGCCGCCGCCGCCACGCTGGGGCGGGCTGAGGGAGGAGCGGAGCCGAGGGGTGGGGAGGCGGAAACGCGAGCCTGGACCGGCGGGTGCGAGCGGGCTGAGGAGCGGAGCGCGACTGACGGCCAGGCCGGGCGAGGCGAGCGGAGAGCGAGAGCGAGGGCGCCGCCGCCAGCGCACAAAGAGCCGAGGCTGGGGCCGCTGCCGCCTCGGCGCGCGGGCCTGGAACCGGCGTCGGCCGGGGCCCGGGAGAGCACGGCGCCGGGCGGCCATGGCTGGCTACGTGCCGGGTCAGCAGCCGGCCAACCGCAGCCAGGAGAAGGAGTTCGTGCAGGCGTACGAGGATGTGCTGGAGCGCTACAAAGGTGCGGTGGGGTCCGGGCCGGCGTCGGGTCGGGGTGGCGCCCGGCACCGGCGCGGTGTGGCCTTCCAAGTCCGCTGCAGGTGGGGCGGCGGGCGGGATCGTGCCCACCCCGGCGCGAGCTGCTGTTGCTGGGGCCAGAGTATTTGCAGAATTGGGGTATATATACCCGTGGAGCCCTCTCCTTCAGACGACAACGCTCCCACGGCACTGGTTACATGCTCTGCCTGTTCTCCGGCCCCGCGGGAAGGCGGCGACACCGGGAGCCGGCTCCGGAGCCCTCCCGCTGTGGGGAGTTGTCGGCCGGCGGGGAGGGGGCGGGCGGAGGGCGGAGGGGAAGCCACCGCTCTGAGCCCCGTGCGGGTCTTCCTCGGAGAGGCTCGGACATCTGCGTGCCCTTTGAGGGTCCCTCGCCCCTTTTGTCTCCCTTAGACTCCCATCTATCGCGTGGCAGCCGAGGTAGTGAACCCCTTTGGTCTCTTTGGGGCCGCTGTCCGTGAGTGTGCAGTTTTGGTGGCCGGCCTCCTCCGACCCCCACCCCCGGGGGCTTAGAACCGGACCCATGCCGGGGTCTATGGCTTCCTTTTCTCAAAAATAAAGATTTATCTTGGAGCTCGGATTTCAGCCCCTGGGGGCTCTCTTGCTAAGCAGCAGCAAGTTAATGGCTCATCTAACCCGGGGTGTAGACAGAGAAAGTTTTGACAGGCCAGAGGGTCTGGGAACGGCTTCGCTCTAACCGCCGCTGCAGCAGCCCCTTACGTAGAAGCCAGGGATGCGTGGCCTTGGGAGGCCCCAGCTTTGACCTTTAACATCCAGGTCTGGGATTTTGCTTTGTGTGGCGGTTGTGCTTTCAGCAGACATGGAGATTTCCCCAGGAACTCGGTAGGCAGCATTTTCTCCTCTGATTTAGCTGGGGCCCTTGTGACTGCGCCCTTAGTTTCTTTAAATCTGAAGGAGAGGAAACTTCAGCCCTTTTGACTGAGTCTATCATACTTGTTTACAACACCTACCCAGTGAAGGGAAACTAATGAAGAAACTGTAAAATGCTCCCAATGCTCCTTTTCCCCTCTTGTAGCATTAGAGCTCTGCTTGGGAATGCAGAGCGAGAGAGAAATGCTATGCCAAAATGGACCAGCTCAGAAGTTCTACTTGTTCCCTTCTTCATCAGCTCCTATAAGCTGTCTAGGTTTTCCTGCCTGCAGCAAGTTTTCTGTCAAACCCTCTGTGGTCTTTCTTTTCAGAAATGTGGCTCATTTCAGAACACAAAGAGGTTAGATTGTGTTGCTGAACTTCACTGAAAAAAGAAAATTCTGCTAAATGAATGGTTCCATTAAGTTTCCTTTGCAGGCTTTTGAGCAACACTGCGCTCCTCAGAGGGAGGATTCTCTGGGCCTGTCTCGAGCTGTGACAGCTTTAAAAATCAGCAGAATTAAAAATACAGGTGAAGAAATCTCAGTGCCTCACTGGATCATATTGCCGGTGGCTTCCAGCTGGAAAGAAGTTGGATTCCTAGCAAATGAAACTAGGAAAGAAGGGGGAAGTAGGGCTTGTTCCTGGAGAGGCCTCTTGTGTTCAGTCCTTTTAGCTGTCTCACTCAGTTTGGCTTTTCACTGAAGGACTTTAATCAGGTGTGTAGGAATTTGATCCTTTTCAGACCCAGATCTCTGTCTTGAGGGGAGGAATGAGTCAAAAATGGTTGGCCAAAGTAAATTAACTTGAACTGGATGAGGGTGTCATGCAGTCCGCTCTGTGAAAGGTGCAGAAGAATTTCTTTCCCTTCCCTATTTTCACCATTCTCACTGGGAAGTTGGGATGGATTAGTGCCTGCGCCTTTGTTACTTTGCTGTATGGGATTCCTGCATTTTCCAGATTTAGAAATCTCCGTACTTCCTTAGCAGAATTGTTTGCCTAAGCTGGAATCAAAAGAGCGATCAGGGGTGGGAGGTGAGGATGAGGAAAAAGCAAGGAATTTATTTTGGAGAGACTTGGGAAAATATTGATGATGATGGGGTGCTAGACTTTCATTGGTTGGCCACTAACTTACTTGCATCTTTCTCTCTCTATGCTGCTATTAATTTGTAATATCTCATTGTACAAATGAAACAGAATTTAAGAAAATGTTTTTTTATTTTTTATTTATTCATTTTAACAGGGAAGCTATTTTTATTTATTTTATTTTTTTTACAGTGACAGAGAGAGTCAGAGAGAGGAATAGATAGGGACAGACACAGGAACGGAGAGAGATGAGAAGCATCGGTCATCAGTTTTTCGTTGCGATACCTTAGTCGTTCATTGATTGCTTTCTCATATGTGCCTTGACCGCGGGCCTTCAGCAAACTGAGCAACCCCTTGCTGGAGCCAGCGACCTTGGGTCCAAGCTGGTGAGCTTTTGCTCAAGCCAGATGGACCTGCGCTTAAGCTGGCGACCTCGGGGTCTCGAATCTGGGTCCTCCACATCCCAGTCCGATGCTCTATCCACTGCACCACTACCTGGTCAGTCTATTTATTCATTTTAGAGAGGAAAAAGAGTGAGTGAGAGAGAGAGAGAGAGAGAGGAGCAGGAAGCATCAACTCCCACATGTGCCTTAACCAGACTAATGCAGGGTTTCGAACCAGCAACCTCAGTGTTTCAGGTCGAGGCTTTATCCACTACACCACCACAGGTCAGGCGAAACAGGATTTTTAAATTTGGAAGGAGAGCTAGCCTAAGTTTTCAGCTGCATAAACTGACCCCAAAAGGGGCAAAGTTGAGAAGAGAAGTGATGCATTTACGGTGTACCGGCACAGAGCAGTATATTATAGCTGTATTGGGAATGGTTGTCAAGCATGGATTTTCCAGACTTGTGCCTGGCAACCATTTCCCTGTATGTTGGTAGTGAGCATGCTTTTGGCAGAATTAGATGATTCAGCATGGGCATGAAAACTCTAATTTCTTAAATATCCCAAAGGCTCTTTTAGAGCCTGACTGGCCAGCAAACACAAGGAGTATTAGATGATAACTCTGGATCCTAGCAGTTCAGGGTGGGCAGCAACTAACAGAGCCAGAGTATATGTTTTATTGTTCCAGTCCTCTAGCAATTATTAAATACCTATTAGAGATAACAGAGTGTTAGGTCCTGGAGATGCCAGAATTGTGAGATCTGTTTTCTACCTTTTTTATTCATATATAGCAAGGGAAAGGTATAGGAAAACAAGTCATGATACTGTGTTAGGTGCTAGAACAGTGGTGTATATAAAGTACTTTGGAAGTAAGAGGAGGGATAACTATCTTCTCTTGGGGTTCATTGAGACTTAACAAAGGAGGTAATGCTTTAGGAGTGTGCCTTAGGGATCAATAGGATTTGGTAAGATGAAGGGGGGATGGGAGGAGGCAGAGGGAATTAATAGCTTGTGCAAAGGCTCCAAGGTATGAAAGAGAAGGGAGGTGTTTGAGGAATGTGAGTAGCTGGGTGTGACTCAAGGGCTAGAGTTTTGATGGGAGCAGATGATACTGTAAAGGATCTAGAGTCCAGCTTGTGAAGATTCTTTCATGGCTTTATTCCATGGGCAGAGGAGGAATCAATCATTGAAAGTTTTTAAAAAGCAACAATTAGTATGCCAATTTTATTCATATTAGAAGACATACCTGTCCATTGATTAGAATACTTACATCACGGTCTGGGGCACCCTCTCCCTTTTACCAAAGTGCTTATGAAGCTAGTAATCAGATGGTTGCTTGGTAAACATGGAAACAAAGAAAAGAGAGGTGCAGTGTTTTGAGGACTAGTTCATCCAGATGATGATTTGGTACAGTTTTAAAGTTTCTGTCTCTGTAGATTGATATCCTTATGAACACCAGAGGAAACTAAGAAGGAACAGTTGGAGAACCAGTACCTGACTCTACTGAAGAAGTAAGCCATGTATGGGCATAGTTCTAGGTTTTAGAGAGGAGGTTTAAAAGCAAACACAAGCCGTACTGGGTAGCTCAGTTGGTTAGAGCGTTGTCCCAAAATGCCAAGGTTGCAGGTTTGATCCCTACATACAAGAATCAACCAATGAATGTAGTATAAATATAGGTGGAACAACAGATCAAAGTTTTTCCCTCCCCTATCTCTCTCTCTCTAAAATCAATACAAAAATAAAAAAAAAAATACTTAAAACCCCCACAATCTGGGTTAATGATGGTTGGTTAAGCAGAAAGGGTAAGAATGTAAGTTGGTTCAGCAAAATTAAACTTTGTTTACACAAAACCAGAAAGACTAAAGAGTCTTTCCATGCCAGGCTGAAGTAAGAATGAAAGAGAACATTCATATTTCATCACTGGGTAACATGGATTATCTGGTACTTAAAAACTTAAGAATTCTCACCAGGTGTCATGGCTTATATGAAGCTAATAAGGACTGCTTTTTGTTCATCATATCACAGGAAAGAAATTAAAAAAATTAATGCACAGAAAATTAGGAGTGAAGGGTCTGCATATTATTATTGTACAAAACCAGCAAAGCAGCAGAAAGAGACTAGGCTTTGAAT
This sequence comes from Rhynchonycteris naso, assembly GCA_037038555.1. Taxonomy (NCBI): domain Eukaryota; kingdom Metazoa; phylum Chordata; class Mammalia; order Chiroptera; family Emballonuridae; genus Rhynchonycteris; species Rhynchonycteris naso. The sequence goes on along the minus strand of CM072997.1, from coordinate 207,955,292 downwards.
TTCTGTAGTGTTGTGCTCCAGTCCTAGTTCTGCCACTTAATTTGTGTTGTGTGACCTTGGAAGAGTTGCTTAACTTCTAAATTTTGGGTTTCTCATCTGCTAAAATGGGGGTGATAATACTCTTTGGGATTCATGAGAATACGAGTGAGCTATTGGCATGTATTAGGCTATAATGTTTAGAAAAACCTTCATATATATAATCCTAGTATTTTACAAAAAGCAGTTTCATATTCATTATCTTATTTGATCTTTTATAATATCCTGTAAGGAAGGAATTATACACATGGGCAAATTTAGGCATGGAGACTTAAATTATTTGTCCAGGAGCCAAAATCTTCCAGATGAAGGTTTTACATTGTATCACAGAAGTAAGTTTTAGAATCAGAGCAGTGACTTTAAATGAGATAATTGTGAAATGCTTTAGTTGTTAGTATCATTATTATTATTAGTTTTTAGTCTCTGAACTATAAGTGACACATTTTATGTGGCACCCATTCCAAATCTGTGAACTGTGGAGAATTTCTTTTCCCCTTATGGGAGAGGTTTCACGGTATATAAATCACTTTGAAATTCTTACACAAAAGCAATGGAGTGCAAAGCAATAAAGTTTTGTTAACAAACTGGTTGGAAAATATAGGCTGAGAATTTGGTATTGTTTATCTAAGAGATACTCTAATGCAACCTCTTGATTAAATGTAGACTGTTTTTAAGTTCTTTCTTAGAACACAGCCCTTGAATTGGAATGGATAACTTCTAGACAGATCAATAGAGTAATTGCCACTTCTGGACATGGACACTGTTAATTCAGAAAGTGAATCAAGTCCGTCTGCTGGGAAGTCACAAGCTTTGACCACTTCTGTGCTGTTGAATCATAGTATGTGTGCATGTGCTAACAGTGCTTATGGGAGCTACTGCTTTCCAATTGGGCTTGCTTGGCAAACGACATAACACAAGCCAGGTAAATGCATCAGCCTGAAGCCTTGTTGCCCTGGAATTTTTCAGTGCCATTTTCAGTTTTCAGAGCTCATGGTAGCAAGAAGATTTCAGAGTACATATCTGGGAACAGAAACATCCCAAGGTCAAAAGTCACAAGTAAACAATCATGGGTTGGAAAATGAGTTTATTGTGTTTTCTCGATGGTCTTGAGAACACCCAGGCTTCCCTCCTTTTACTAAATAAGGTTGGCCCTTTCAGCTCCTGGTAATTATATGTTGAGCCATGTGTGACTAGCTTGTGAGGTGTGCTTAAAGCTCTTGCTTTTTTTTCTCTCTCTCTCTTCATGGTTTTGATTGGAATTTAAGCCTGTGTTGCCTTGCTTCTACCAGGGCATTTACTAATTTCCTGGCCTGGAGGAGCCCTTTCAGGCCTGTTGGCTTGGCTTGCAGTATCTAAGAATGTTTAGTCCAACATTTTATGTTACTTCTAATAAAATATTATTTTTCCTTCCAGAATTTCCCAGTTCCTGGAATAAATTACAGTGAATCTGATTATTTGTCTCTAACTTTCAGATTCTTCCATAATTTGACTTCCTTTGAATACCTAACTACAATATGTCAATAGTTAATGCCCAACCACAGCTCTGCCACCTTTAGGCAGGGCTCAGTAGTAATCTTTCCCCTCGGGTCCTCACACTGCCTCTGTGCTTTTATGTTCTCTCTTCCTGGAAGGCCCTTTTCCTTTCTTTCTGATTATTCAAGTTTTATTTCCTTCTGTGTATTTAAGCTAAGCATAAGGCTTGTGTCCTCTATGTAGCTTTTTCCCGTTACTCTATCAGCAATTGATTTCTCCCCTTCTCTCATCTCTTATAGTGTCTACTTCTCAATTAGTCTCTTACTTATATATGTTTTGTGTTATTCTTGCCTCATGTCTTATAGAATTGTTTGCCTAATGAGGTTTTGTGTGCTTATCATGTAGGGACTTTCTATACTTTAGTATGTGGCTGATTGACAGGGAATTTCTTTTAGGAGATGGGGCAGTCTTATGAGCACTTTCAAGTTATATTTTAAAATAATTTCATATTCAGCCTGATCAGGCGGTGGCGCAGTGGATAGAGTGTCAGACTGGGATGCGGAAGACCCTGGTTCAAGACGCCGGTTCAAGACCCCGAGGTCGCCAGCTTGAGCGTGAGCCCATCTGGCTTGAGCAAAGAGCTCACCAGCTTGGACCCAATGTCGCTGGCTCCAGCAAGGGGTGGCTCGGTCATGGTCAAGGCACATGTGAGAAAGCAATCAATGAACAGCTATGGTGTCGCAATGGCAATGAAAAAGTAATGATTGATGCTTCTCACCTCTCTCCGTTCCTGTCTGTCCCTATCTATCCCTCTGTCTGACTCTTTCTCTGTCCCTGTAAGAAAGAAAAAAAAAGACCTTTAAAAATATTAATTTCATATTTATATTGTAAAAGTGTCAGTTTAATGTAGAAAATTGTATGCCTGACCTGTGGTGGCGCAATAGATAAAGCGTCGACCTGGAACACTGAGGTTGCCAGTTTGAAACCCCGGGCTTGCCTGTCAAGGCACATATAAGAGTTGATGCTTCCTTCTCCTCCCCCCTTCTCTTTTTCTCTCTCTAAAAATGAATAAATACAATCTAAAAAAAATACAGGAAAGTATATATAGAGCTTTAGATAATATGCCTCCCGCATGTGTGTGTGTATAGGGAGGAGAAGGGAGAGGTAGGCAGACCAACACTGATGTGCTCTGCCTACAGAGAACGGAGTTCTCAAGGATACGTGCTTTTTGGTCAGCTCTTTGGTCAGCCTGGGAGCTGATACTCTGTGCTTGCTTTCTTCTGTGTGACCATGTGGCAGTCATCAGGGATATGGCAGTTATCAGGAATGATTTTGGTCATTGCCTGGGATAAGTTAATTAATTGGTCAGTCAACATCTTTTGGGCAAGGGCTTTGCCAGCTGTACTGCTGGATTCCCTCCTACCGTAGTAAATTTCTATCATGATGTTTATTCAGGGAGGTAAATATTGATGAAAAGAATGGGCTTGCTTGAAGTGTCTTTTTGGACTTTTCAACCTGCAGGAACATGTTGGATTGAGACATCTAGGAAGGAATTTTATCTTTTGGCTGTGCTTTTGAGCAACAACAGCGAAATAAGCTCACTTTGTCCACTTCATTCTACTAGTACCTATGATCAGATGCTGTGTTGGCGAGAGTGGTAGTGGGGAGCTGGGTGGGCCACTTGGAAGCGTTGAGAGAATGATATTAAGATTAGGGGTAGAAGGAGAGAGTGCTGAGTGTCAGTATGAGGAACCTCAGTTTTATACAATGAGAGGATTGATGTCCTGCTTTGTAAATGATGGATGAGAGTGGAGATCTACTCCCTAGGAGGCCACTGTTTTGTAATTGAGTCATGAGGTCAGATTAAGAGATAGCTGGTAAAGAGGAGAGGGGTATGTTTGAGAGATATTTTAGGCAGGTACAGGGACTTAAGTTTAGTTAATAACATTGCTAACTCATTTCTAGAAGAGTTTGCCTTAAAAATATAGCCCGCATGGCTTTTCCAAAACAAAGTCCTCTTTCTTCTTATATTAAAATCTTCTTTTAAAGATTTTACTCCATTTTGAACTTGATAGATAGGGCTGTGTATTTGAACATATGACTCATGGTTGTGTTTCTGGGTCTTCTTATTTAAATAGCAATGCTGAGTGCCCTGGAACTCCTGTGTGCTTCCAGGAAAACCTGCCAAGAATTGCATAAAAAATTCTCTTAAATTTGCTCTAAAATCTTCAGTTATATCTTTTTTTTTTTTTTTTTTTACAGAGACAGAGTCAGAGAGAGGGACAGATAGGGACAGACAGACAGGAAGGTAGAGAGATGAGAAGCATCAATTCTTCGTTGCAGTTCCATAGTTGTTCAGGGATTGCTTTCTCATATGTGCCTTGGCCCCGGGGGCTACAGCAGAGTGAGTGACCCCTTGCTCAAGCCAGTGACCTTGGGGTCATATCTATGATCCCATGCTCAAGCCAGTGATCCCTCGCTCAAGCTGGTGAGCCCGTGCTCATGTCAGATGAGTCCGCACTCAAGCCGGCGACCTTGGGGTTTCGAACCTGGCTCCTCTGCGTCCGAGTCTTATGCTCTATCCACTGCGCCACTGCCTGGTCAGGTTTCAGTTATATATATTAATTTTTTTTGTGTGTGGCAGAGACAGAGTCAGAGAGAGGGACAGATAGGGACAGATAGACAGGAAGGGAGAGAGATGAGAAACATCAATTCCTCGTTGTGGCTCCTTAGTTGTTCCTTGATTGATTTTTCATATGTGCCTTGACCGGGGACTACAGCAGACCAAGTGACCCCTTGCTTGAGCCAGCGACCTTGAGATGAAGCTGATGAGCCTTGCTTAAACCAAATGAGCCTGTGCTCAAGCTGGCGACCTCGAACCTGGGTGTTCCACATCCCAGTTCGACGCTCTATCCACTGTGCCACTGCCTGGTCAGGTTTCAGTTATATCTTGAACTGCTAAACTCCCAAGGTGTCAGGGGGCTTGTTTGGAGGATCCATTCATTAAATGTCTCTTCTGAAGCAGGCAGTAGGTGAAGGGCTGAGGAAACAAAGATATTATTCTTACATCTCTGTGACAGTACAGTTTAATGGGGGAAACATTGGTAAAATGGCAATTACCATCTGGTAGAAAGTGCTGTTATATATACTGCGCACAAACATTAGGGGCTATTTCAACACTTCATATTCATTTTGCAATATCCCCTAATGTTTGTAAGCAGTGTAGGTAAATGCAAGTGCTTTGGTACTAAAAACAAGTACCCACTACAGCCAGGGAGGGAACAGGTCAGGGGAGGCATCCAAGAGGAAATGACTGAGCTGTCACCAGGATTTGGGACTCTTGGCAAAAAGTTCAGGTAGCCCTGGCCAGGTAGCTCAATTGGTTAGTGCGTTTCCCCAAATGCAAAAGTTGTGGGTTTGATCCCGGGTCAGGGCACATACAGGAACAGATCTATGTTTCTCTCTCCTTCTCTCTCTAAAATCAATAAGTAAGAATTTTATTTTATTTATTTAAAGTATTTTATTTTTTGAGAAAGGAGAGAGAGAAAGGGGGGTGGAGTGGGAAGCATAAACTCATAGTAGTTGCTTCTCATATGTGTCTTGACCCAGCAAGCCTGGAATTTTGAATTGGCAACTTCCATATTCCAGGTCGATGCTTTATCCAGTGCGCCTCCAAAGGTGAGACAAGAATTTTTAAAAAAAGTTCTGGTAAAGGGCATTTTGGGCAGCATGAATAGAAGTAAGGGGTAAGAGAGCTTGAGGAGAGGGAATATGTATGGATGGAGTGTTAGTAAGGTTGAAGCGGTGGGTGGAAGGGAAGGAGAAGGGTGAGGTAGGATGGGTGGCAGGACTAACATGCTGGATGACTTAGTATGTCATACTGTACAGAATTTGGACTTTATGTTACAGGCCTTTAGGAGCCATTGAAGGATCATAGGCAAGAAAGGCTCTGATTAGATTTATATCGTAGAAGTATTTCCCCTCTGGCAGCAGTGTGAAAGAGGATTTGACAGGGTCACGACTGGTGACTGACTAGTTAGGAGGCTAATCCAGTAATTTAGCCAGGGAGTGATTAGGTTTTGAAGTAAGTTTTGTGGAAGTATTACTGAAGTAAAGTGGGCAAACCAAACCAAGGAATGTTTAGGGGTAAATCATGTGTTTTGATGACTAATTGAATGTGGTATATTGAAGGGAGAAGGGGGAACCCAGGATGACTTGCCGGTTTCTGGCTTGGGTTTTTGTGTGGGTGGGTGGTGTCGTTAACTAAAATAAGAGAAGGAAGGTTATTTGTGGTGACACGGTGACAGTGCTGGTGCAGGGAAAGATACTGAGTTCAGTTTATGGGGCGTTGCCGTTGAGGTTTCTGTGGGATGCTCAGCAGAGCTATCCAGTAGGTGAGGTAGCTATATTGCCTGTAGAGCTCAGAGGGCAGTATACAAGACAGTCATTGTAAAGCCAGCGGCCACGGCCACCATCACAGCCGCCTGGCCAATGCAGGTTCGCATTTGATTCGGACAGTCAGTAATGAAACAACGGAGCCAAGAACTGGTGAGCCATCAGCTTTAATTCTAGCTTGTACCCGAAAGGCAAGCAAAAACACACACTGGGCTCCAAAACCCACTCATTTAGTGCTCACAAAGCTACTGACTTATCCCAGTTTCCTAGAATCAAAGGTTTCTAGCTCACCAGACTTAGTCACCTCTGTTTCCTATCTCCTTCTTTCTACACAAACTCTGCACAAACTGGCTTCTTCCTCAGCACTCTGCCATCTTGGCTGCTTCTCTCCTCCACGTGGCCTTAATCTGCTCTCCTTTCTAATACTAACCTCAGGAACCGAGCGAGAGCAAGCTCCCAGTCTGCCCCACTTTATAGTGTAGATATCCAAACCTTTAATCCAATCTATAAACAAGGAAGTCTCTGATACAAAGTCACTCATCTGAGGCATAATGGGAGGATTCCTCATGAAAGTGCACCACCCTACATCATCCAATCAGTCAAGGGTGTGGGGAAAAGCTTACTCTTAAAACTTGCACGTGGGCAGCGCCATCTTTAACAAAGTGAGCATAATATATTTTATCTGCCCAACAGTCACTAACTCATTGAATCAGAACCACAGGAGTGGCCTGACATGTGGGGGCACAGTGCATAAGGCATCAGCCTGGAATGCTGAGCTCTCTGGTTTGAAATCCCTGGCTTGCCTAGTCAAGGTATACACAAGGAGCAAGTATACTTCCTGCTCCTCCACCCCTTTCATTCCTCTAAAATCAATCAATAAAATATTTTTATTTTAGTGTTTTTTCATTTATTGGTTTTAGAGAGAGAGGAAGGGAAAGAGATAGAGACAGAAACATTGATCTGTTCCTGTATGTGCCCTGACTGAGAATCGAACTGGCAACCTTTGTGCTTGGGCCAACACACTTATCAACTGAGCTTTCTGACCAGGGCAATAAATATAATCTTAAAAAACAACAACAGCAACTCAGGAGTGGACAAGAAGATTGCTTAGAAGTATGGATATAATAAGAGTGTTTTTTTTTAATTTTAATTGATTGATTTCTTTTGAGAGAGAGAGAAAAACATTGATCTGTTCCTATATGTGCCCTGACTGGGGATTGAATGCACAACTTTTGCGTGTATCAGGATGATTCTCTAACCAACTGGGCTACCTGGCCAGGGTGAGAAGAGGTTTGAATCAAAAACTCTGGGGAACTCCAAGGGGAGGGTGATTTTGGGAGCAGAGGAAGAGTAAGTAGCTCCTGAAGGAAACTGTCCACCAAAAGGCAGTGGCCAGAGATGTAGGAGAAACGAGAAAAGGGAGTTCAAGAAGGAGGGTATGCCACATATTGTCCGATTATTCATGGGCAGCAAGAGAAGGACTTTAGTCTCTAATATAAAGGTCACCTTTACTGGAGCATTTTCAGTGGAACTGTGGGGAGAGCATCCAGAAAGCAGTTGGTTGGGAATGAATGAGAAGTGCAGTCAGTTTTGAAACCTGGACTTTGAAGGAACAGAGTGGCCTGACCTGTGGTGGCGCAGTGGATAAAGCATTGACCTAGAACACTGAGGTTGCTGGTTTGAAACCCTGGGCTTGCCTGATCAAAGCACATATGGAAGTTGATGCTTCCTGCTCCTTCTCCCTTCTCTCTCTCTCTTCTCTCTCAAATGAATAAAGTGTTTAAAAAAATGAAGGAACAGAGAGGAGGAAGAAATTACATAGAAGGGGATACAAGGTTGAGGTGTTTTGTTTGTTGTAACATAAGGAGAGACTTAAGCATGTTTAAGGTCTGTTTGGGAAGAGTCAGTAGAGAAGGGGAGATCTACATAATAAAATGTAAAGAAGGGAGAGAATAATTGCTGGGACCATGGGATTCGGAGTTAAAAGAAGAATGTGTCTGATTGAAAGGGAGGAAAGCAAGAATGAGGGTGGTTACATTGGTTGATTAGAGCTGTAGGAGCTATCTGCTGAGAGTAGAGGCTCTGTGTGCGTGTATGCACATATGTGTGCATGCATGTGTACACACACACGTGTACGTTCATTCTCTCTAGTACCAGAAGTACTGAATAACCTGGCTGTATATAACTGAGAAGGCAGACAGGTGGATTGATCCAGGATCAGAGTTTTCTAGCATAGGTTTGATGGAAGAATAAAGGGTTCTTGTAAAAAGTGTAACCTCTGCTTGATTGTTCTCTGCCTGGCTTGTATTTTGTCCCCCCTGCAAAACTGTAACCTTCTTTAGAGCAGGAGGCATTTATATACCTTTTGCATCCCTTTATAGCATTTATTAAAGTGCAGGGCAGAAATTGATTCTTATCTCTTTGTTGACCTAATCTGATTTGTGGTCAGGTGTATCTTGACATAGAAAAGGCTTTTCTCACCTGTGGTCTTTAATCCTCAGCTCAGTATCTGACAGGGAGAATGCAGGATTCCCTGGTTTCAGAGGGAACTCTAGGTTTAGCTTCACTTACTCTCCCCAGGGTAGTTGAGGTTAGAAATATTTGTGCTTTCCATTGAAGATCGCGGGATGAGCATTCCCTGTTCTATTTGGACCAGGTTTGTGAAGACCCAGGTTCTTTGCAGGATTGGACAGAGTGGCTGTTGTAGAAGATGCAGCCTCCTCCCCCAAATGTATTTTGGTTAGCAGGCGCATGATGTATTTATTCTCATGACTCAGAACCCTCCCCACCTTGACTTAACAGGTTCAATATAATCACTACCTTTCCTATCATGGTAGTGTCCTTAAGAGTTTATCTGACCTTTATATCAAAAAGTTTTTAGTTACCCTTCCCTTTGTCCTCTACTTGCTTATCTCCCCCTCCCCTTAGTCTAGTGTAGATGATGTTTCTTAATGTATTAGGTCGAGTTCAGAACTGACTTAGGTCTTACCCCTGTTAGTACACTCTTCATTCTTTGGTTGTTAACTGGCATGTTCCCCTCTGTGGCTTGTTTTCTGCTCCTTGTTTTGTAAATTTGGACTCTGTATCAGATAAATTTGACATTAGTCACTCCAGGGAGTGGAAGGTGTGTCTCTACTAATTCAGAGAATCTTTTATCTTGTTTCAGTCCCTGGTTTTGCTTATCTGGTACAGTTTCTCTCTATGTCCTGCAAGAGGGGTGTGTGTGTGTGTGTACATGTGTGCATTCCTTGCATCCCTTGCCTCTGGTTCAATCTATTGCCGTGATGGTCTACTTCAAGAGATGCCACTTTGCATATGTAGACTCCCTCTACCATCCTTGTTATCACTATCAACAAAAATGCCTCTATTTAAGAGCCTCTTTGAATGTAGTCTAGTGTTTAGCATTGAATAAATAGAGTTCATAAACCCTCTGTCTGCCCTCTAGGAGTTGACAGTATACAGTAGACATTACAACAAATGACAAAAACAGTAAAGAATGTGTGAGAGCAGTTGAACAAATACTGGATGGTCACTCCTCATTTAGCCATCATTTTCACAGTAGAAGATATCCTGAAAAAGAGACTGAGTCCAGAGGAAGATGGGATTGACAGAGACAAGATCATCTTTGTTCCAATGAGGATGGCAAGGGAGCTGCCATCTATGGCCCTTTGGTGCCAGGCAGTTTCTCTTTTTTTTTTAAATTTTTATTTATTCATTTTAGAGAGGAGACACACTCACACACACACACACACACACACACACACACACAGAGAGAGAGAGAGAGAGAGAGAGAGAGAGAGAGAGAGAGAGAGAGAGAAAGGGGGGAGGAGCTGGAAGCATCAGCTCCCATATGTGCCTTGACCAGACCAGTGCAGGGTTTTGAACTGGCGACCTCAGTGTTCCCAGGTCGACGCTTTATCCACTGCGCCACCACAGGTCAGGCCAGGCAGTTTCTCTTTAATGTCCTTCCTTGTCTTGGAGGATTTTATTGCCAGGTTCTCTTTCCATATAGCCAGGACAGGATCTTAATGGGGGCTTCACTCTCCAGGTACCTGTGGCAGAAGTGGTAGTAAGAGAGGTATCTGGAAGACTTGGGTCCTCTGGTACCATGTCTTTGTAACCTGAAGAAATTTATCCCAGATCTACTGCAAACACGTGAAAGGAGTACAAGCACTACAAATGTGACATGAGGGCCATGTTGGGTCAGCAAGTTGGTCTGGCCTGGTCTGGGGCACCTCTAGGGGGTAAGAATGTAGAATCCATCCCAGGCTCTGTTGGTTAGTTTCTCAAATGGAAAACAGGGACCAGACTAGTTTAGTTGGGATGCTTTGAGAGCCTCACATTTCTCAGAGGATTGGTTCATTGTTTTATTGTTAATTAGTATAATGACAGTGATCTTGTAATACTGTCTTTATTAGGAAGAATGGGGATCTGCCAGTGCCTGGAATTTCCCTTGATCCTCCTGTGGGAGAGAAAGATATAGGGAGCATTAGATTGCCAGTTCTCAGGCTACCTCTTTCTGATCATCCTGTGGCTGGCTCCTAAGTAGGGGTGAGGCAGTGGAGGCCCTGGCATGAATATACCCTTGAAAAGGGATAAGAGGCAATAGCATAGGTGGTATGTTAATAAGAGAAGATGGGTGTGGGGGCATTATTATGGGGCTAACAAAGACAGAAAACGTTTGTATGTTGTCTAAGAGCAGAGCTGAAATCCCTGCATTCTTTTTCTTCTTCTTTTCTTGATTATATCTTATTTTCTTGTAAAGATGTGTAATACCTTCAACAGATAGTTTTGTGATGATATGTAAAATTAAATAAATAAGAGTTCCAGAAATTGGAAAGTTGTGGTGAATTGATTATGGTCTTTAAGAATAACAAGTGTTTTTCTTGCAATTCATCATAAAGCAAAACGTCCTTATAACCTTTGTTATGGTTTTTGTTACTTAACTTTTTGTGTATATTTGTCTGAACTTCCCAACCTAACTGTGTTCTTGTTGGGGGTATAAGCAGTGTCAGATGAGATGCACATGGTATATACTTCATGAATTGAACTACTTTGCAAGTGGAGGTGGTTAAGATTTCTTTGTATTTCCTGCAACTTCCAGTACCCTTCACAATTGGGTTTTTCCGTGTGATTGACCCCCAGACATCTCAGACTTGGCATGTTCAAAACGGGAATCATTGTCCCACTCCCTGCTCCCAGATCTGCTCCGTGAATGCCTTTCTTATCCATCCAGAAACCTTTTTCTCCTCCTCCTCCTTTTCTTGGCTACGTCTTATTTTCTGGGTTGTGAAGAGGTATGCTGCTTGAAACCCCTCAGTGGTTCCCATTGCCTAAAGACCAAGTATGCAGCACAGTTCGTGATGGTCTAATCCCTGCCCACTTCTGTCGCCTCATTTTCCTTGCATTTTATACTTCCTCGGGATGAAGCCGTGTTCAGCTTCCTCTGCATGCCCGGCTGAGGACTGTCTCTGTGTGTCTATGTTCCCTCTGCCTAGAATTCCTCTTTCACTTGTTAACTTCATCTGCCAGCAAATTCCAGTTTACCCTTAAGCACAGTTCAGACATTGTTAACTGTTGGTAAGCCTTTCCTTACACCCTGTCTTCTCATATGATATGGTTAATCTCTTTCCTTCCTGCTAGACCTCTGTAGGTTGTATATTTTTCTGCACATCATAGGGGATTGTGGCTTGGTTGTCTGTATGGTTATCTCCTCTCCACACTTTTATTTTCTAGCCTTAGCAAAGTGCTTAACACATACAGGTGCTGGAGAGATGTCGGGCGAATGAAGGCTGTGCACACAGATCTGTTGTAAATGTTCACTGCATGAAATCACTCTAAATACTACATAAGAGGCTATAGCATAAAATAATAGAAGAAATTCAGTGAGCCTAAGGGTAATGACATTGGATTGTTAGGATGGTATGTCATTTTTGCTCTTGAAGAATTTCAAGAAGAAAATAGAATACTCTCGTGGATAGTTGACTTCTTCATTTGCTGAAGACAGGAAACTGAACCAGATGTTATTCTGAGGATCCCTTTATATCTCTAACTCTGATCTGAATATATGGCTAGGATTCAGTATGCGATGCTTCTGTGCTAAGTGCTTTGTGTATGCTAAATATATAACCTGTCCTTTTCAGGAGCTGAAGGCCACAGTGTTAAAAATCAGATAGAGAATTGTAAGGTGCAGAATATAATAAAATCCCCTTATATGCTCTTCTAATTCCTATCTCATGGAATTTTACAAATATATAAGCACTTCTCTTTCTTCAACTTTTTTCCTTTTGCAATGTTGTAATTCTACTTCATCTTATTCCTGGAATTCCCTGTTATAATTTCATTTTGCGTATGTTACTTTATTATCTGATTCTTCCTGCCAACTAAATTGGAAACTGAGAGTGAGATTTTTATTTGTTTATTAACTGTTGTATCCCTTGCAACCAGAATCCGGTATATATTAGGTGCTAAATAAGTATTTGTTGAATGAATGCACTAGAAATGATCAATTCAGCTCACTTTATTCCTTATTATGAGGCATGGAAAGGTGTAGTAACTTGTTCAAGGTCATATAACTAGTTGGTGTTAAAGCCAAATCTCTTCACCAAATGTGTGGTGCTTTTTAAAAATGAAACCACATTTAGTCACAGCTCCTTTATGTAAGTTGATACTGATGTGTATCGTGGACTTACCTGTTTATCCCTATGAGCTGAGGTCAGGGGAGGAAAAGGGAGGAAACCAATATGTATTAGCCCTTACTAAATGCCAGGTGCTTTATCTCACTTAATTACCACAAATGACATCCTATGGCCGTCCAACGACATTGGTAGGTTACAGATGAGAAAACTTTGAGGTCTAGGAACCTGAATTATTTCCCTGAGAGTCACACAGCTTAGTAAGTGACCAAACTGGGTTTTGAACCCAGGCCTGATTAACTTCACTTGGCAGTAGGCCCTCTTACCTTAAGTACAATATAATTTTTGAATTTGTGCTCTGAGTTGCTTTAAGATTTTCAAGTCAGACTGCTCTTGAAAATGGTCTGATTTGAATTGCTCAAATAGAATTGCAGAAATTGTTTACGGACAGCCCCATGGGGCAGTGGGGTTGTGGTAATAGAGATAAGCATGTAGGGCTTTGGAGTCCAGGGGCAATCTTGTGCAGTGAGTGGTAACCCCACTTAGTTATATCACATATAATTCAATTTCAGACTTTCTTTTTAACCCAGGTATCCAGGACCACTATAGAAAGGTTGTTATGTCACAGTCCTGTGCAGTGCAAACACTTTTGAGTGTCTTTGGTAGTGCTCTTAAGCACAAAGACAATGCCTAAAATATAGGACAGATAGGCAGGAGAGGGCTGAACCCAATTGAAACTAGCTGTTTCTGTAGTAAGTAGGCAGACCATAATTACCTGTGTTGCTCAGAGACCTGAGCTGAGAGTGGAGGAGGGGAGAGGTCACACCCATTATCTTTGGAAACATGATGGGAGTAAATAACCCTTAGTTTCCAATTTACTTCAGAAACATTTGCTCACCATTCAGAATCACAATGGTGATATGGGCTTTGAATTGGCTCCTTGTCACCCCAAATCATCCAAGCATTAGGTCAACATTATTTTCATCAAAGAGGTCCCCCCTTATATACACCATAGCCATTCATTTTGAACTCCCTGTTACCTTCCTCTTAGGTAGTTTTGTGTAGCCTACCTTAGAAAGGGGAAGGGGGACTGAGCTGAAGTGGCCCTGGAGGGAAGGAGGAGGATTAAAGTGCCAGAAAAACAAAGGCTTAATTAGGAGGTTTTTCTTTCTTGGGAGTTAAGGTTGTTTCCATTAGCTCATTGCTGAGGTAGGAGGAGGAGGAGTTGTAATGGGAAGCAGTTAGGCACTTGGTGGTGATATGGTGGTCTGGTCCGAGGACCAGCATTGGCAGCACTTGGGAATTTCTTAGAAATGTGAAATGTTAGGCTCCACCCCAGACCTCCTCAGTCAGTTTTCATTTTAGCAAGATTCCCAAGTGACTTTGTGCACTGAGTTGTGGTTGAATGGTTCAGTGCAAGGAGCTCTGAAGTCTGACCTGGGATTGAAACCTGGGTTGGCCATTTACTAGCTGTGTGACCTTGGATACATTATTTAACCTCTCTGTGCCTAAGTTTCTTATCTGCAGAATAGGGAAGCTCAGCCTCAGGGCTGTTGAGGAGAGTAAATGAAATATTGGTGCATTTTGTAATTGATGTTATCTGAGATTTAATAAGATTTAGTGATGTCTACAGTGTACCAAATACTTAGTCTGGCACAGAGTAAATAAATACTTAATAAATGTTATTATTAATAATTAAATTAGGCAAGTTTATATGAATAAAGAGCCTATCTATAGTTCTCTTTTCTCTCTTAATGAGTACATTTGTCTGCAATTTTATAAAACTTTAGTCAGCATCTGTATACTCAGTGTTTTTTTAGCATTATTTAATAATGGTAGTTGCAGCAGCAGCAGTTAACAAATATTGTACTTACTAATGTGCCAGGCACTATTTTAAGTATTTTATGTGTATATTAATTCATTCAGTTGTTAGAGCAACTGTGTGAAAAGGTATTATTATCTTTATTTTCAGATGAGGCTACAGAACAGAGAGGATAAGTGACTTGCCAAAGATCACACAACCCGTAAATGGTAGAGCCAAGGTTTGAATTGAGCGGTCCGATTTTAGCATATGTGCTCTGTATTTTCATGTATTGCTGTTGTCCTCAAACCTATGTGGTGTAATGGAAATCAGGAGACTTGGGTTGGACACCTGATACTGCCACTAACTTCTTTGAGACTTTGGTTAAGTTACTTTACTTCTTTGAACCAGTATTCTTTTCTTTTTTATTCTTATTCTTTTCTTTCTTTCTTTATTATTTTTATTTTATTTATTTATTACAGGGACAGAGAGAGAGTCAGAGAGAGGGATAGATAGGGACAGACAGACAGGAACAGAGAGAGATGAGAAGCAACAATCATTAGTTTTTTTCGTTGCTGTTGCGACACCTTAGTTGTTCATTGATTGCTTTCTCACATGTGCCTTGACCGTGGGCCTTCAGCAGACCGAGCCACTTCTTGCTGGAGCCAGCGACCTTGGGTCCAAGCTGGCGAGCTTTTGCTCAAGCCAGATGAGCCCACGCTCAAGCTGGCAACCTCAGTGTCTCGAACCTGGGTCTTCCACATCCCAGTCCGACGCTCTATCCACTGCGCCACCACCTGATCAGGCTTTTTTATTTTTTTTGAGATAATGAGAGAGACACAAGGGAGAGAGAAGGTGAGAAGCATCAACTCATAGTTGCTTTCACTTCAGTTGTACATTGATTGGTTCCCAAATGTGCCTTTACCAGGGCTGAGCTATTGTCCCCATGCTCAAGCAAGTAACCTTTGGGCTCAAGCTGATGAGCTTTGGGATCATGTGGATGATCCCCCGCTCAAGCCAATGATCCCGTGCTGATGATCCTGTACTCAGAGCCAGTGACTTCATGGGCTTTGAACTTGCGACCTCATTATTCCAGGTTGAAGCTTTATCGACTTTGCTGCCACTGGTCAGGCTTTGAGCTAGTTTTCTTATTTTTAAAATGGGGGAGAATTAGACAAGATTTATGAGGACTCTTCACTGATTTATTCAATACATATTGAAATAAAAAATGTTGGTAGAAAATCATATCTAGGGAATTGGTTCAAAAGTACTTCTCAAGCAGGTTGGTGTGGTAAAGAAAAAGCGGTTTGAATCACTGCTCAGCCACTTCCTGGCTATGACATCAGGCAACTTACCCTTTCCAAACATTAATTTCCTCATTAGTAATGGGGAGAATAGTTCATACCTTGCAGGGATGCTGTGAAGGTTCAGTAAGATAATATGTATTGTTAGCACCGAGTGTATGTGAGACACACAGTGGGTGCTCAGTGTACATGAATTCTCTTTCCTTCTTTCTGTTCATCCAAGGATGGTTAGGGGAACAGATATACGTATCAGGTTCAAAAGGAGTAAGAATCTATCTTGGTCCTAAGGCCTTTTTTCCATAATGGTATTCTCATTGTTAGGAGATTAGAATTAGTAGAGACAAAAGTGTGCATATAGCCAAGTCCTATCATTTTAACTAACCATTCTTTGATTTTTAAATTAAAATGTCTTTTAAAAATACATAGTTTGTAGTAGTATAAATGCCAATTAAAAAGAAAAAGATGGTGTATTAGTTTCCTGGGGCTTCCATAACAAGCTACACAAACTGGGTGGCTCAAACAACAGAAATGTATTGTCTTACAGTCCTGGAGGATAGAAGCCTGAAATCAAGGTGCAGCAGGACTAGTTTCTGAGAGCTCTGAAGGAGAATCTGTTCTAGACCTCTTTCCTAGTTTCTGATAGTTGCAGGCTTGTAGGTGGCGTTCTTTGTCTGAGCTTGTACATCATTTGTGTGTGTCTGTCTCTGTGTTCAAATTTCCCTTTTTTATAAGAACACCAATTTTATATTGGGTCAGGGCCATTCATGATAACCT
Source organism: Rhynchonycteris naso (assembly GCA_037038555.1). Lineage (NCBI taxonomy): Eukaryota > Metazoa > Chordata > Mammalia > Chiroptera > Emballonuridae > Rhynchonycteris > Rhynchonycteris naso. The sequence continues at coordinate 207,938,874 of CM072997.1, read as the reverse complement.
CGTCTTCACTTGATCATTTGTATAAAGACCTTATTTTCAAATAAAGTCATATTCACAGATACTGGGGCTTAGGACCTCGACATCTTTTGGAGGGACACAATTTGACCTATAATAGATGGGTTAGTTACTTTCTAACCTAGAGAGAAGAGCGTATGTTAAATTAACTTTTGCTGGTCTCTTAAGACTTATTATTACTAAGATTCTTTTCTTAGGGACACAGGAAGAATCCAGGTTCACCCCAGTCCTGCTACTTCTGTGCTTAGGTTTTGGCAGCAGTTAGGAAAGGGAGCTCGGATGGACCTGGTTTGTAGCTTGGTAGAAGATGTCTTTCTTTTATGGGCTGAATGAATTAATAAAAAGAATGGAAATAATAATAGCTCTTATTGGTTGAGTTTTTACTATGTTAAGCACTTTATATGCATGAACTCATTTAATTATCAAAAGCCCATAAGTTAGATCTTATTATTATCATCTTTTTACAGAGGAGAAAGGTGAGGCACAGCCATCGAAATAACTTGCCCGAGGTCACACTCAGTAAACGGTGGAGCAGGCATTCAGATCTAGCTCTATGAAACTACAGAGCTTCAGCTCTTCACCATGGTGTTACACTCTCCTTTCACTTCCTTGAATAGAACTGTCTGGCCCAAGTCTCCTTCTTTTCTCTAAAAACTCCTAATTCTGGCATCATGCCGGCTGAGGGGGTCAGGGATGTGACCTTTACTTGCATTCTTGTAAGTTCTTATTGTTTGTGAGTGGGAAAGGGAGGGTGACTTCAGTTGGCACTTTTTACCTCATGGTTTAAGTCTTGCCAAGGGACCCTAGTCAGGTGTGGGACATTGTTTCTTTAAAACAAAAAGTACTGTGCTAGAACAGAAGATTTTAAAGCATGGACCTATTACGATTACCTAACTCTCTTTATTATGATTAATACAGAATTACATGTGCTCATTGTAAGAAATTTAAGCAGTACAAAGAAAAAAGCTCTCTTTTCTAGCTTTTTTCCACCTCGCCCCTTGGGTTCAGGTAACCAGTATTCAAGGTTTAGCTTGTATTCTTCCAGCTTTTTTCTTGCCGGACTTATTTTGGACCTGCCCTTCTCCTTCCTTTACTCCTTCATGTTGGTCACCTCTCTTGTCTCCATGCCTGACCTCTTTATTATTTATTTATTTTTCTGAAGGTGACATTTACCTACATGCCCTGTGAAAAGCAGTTTTGTATTGTGAAGGGCCACGTGAGAGAGATAGGCTGTAGATTATGTGCCAGTGTAGCATAAGGCCACTTTTTGAAATTTTATTTATTTTTTTGTGGCAGAGACAGGGAGAGTCAGATAGAGTGACAGATAGGGACAGACAGACAGGAAGGGAGAGAGATGAGAAACATCAATTCTTTGTTGTGGTTCCTTAGTTGTTCATTGATTGCTCTCTCATATGTGCCTTGACCGGGGGGCTACAGCAAACCGAGTAACCCCTTGCTCAAGCCAGCAACCTTGAGCTCACACTGGTGAACCTTGCTCAAACCAGATGAGCCTGTGCTCAAGCTGGCGACCTCGGGATCTCGAACCTGGGTCTTCCGCATCCCAGTCCTACACTCTATCCACTGTGCCTGGTCAGGCTCCATATGTTTTTAATGATGACTTTTTGAGCCCTTTTAAGTGAATGGATTAGCCACTGTCTTCTCTCTGCTTTACTATTCTGTGCATATGTAATTGTTATCATACCATTTATTTATTTTTATTATTATTATATTTTTTACAGAGACAGAGAGTCAGAGAGAGGGATAGTCAGGGACAGACAGACAGGAATGGAGAGAGATTAGAAGCCTCAATCATCAGTTTTTCGTTGCGACACCTTAGTTGTTCATTGATTGCTTTCTCATACGTACCTTGACCGTTGGCCTTCAGCAGACCGAGCAACCCCTTGCTCGAGCCAGCGACCTTGGGTCCAAGCTGGTAAGCTTTGCGCAAACCAGATGAGCCTGCGCTCAAGCTGGCGACCTCAGGGTCTCGAACCTGGGTCTTCCACATCCCAGTCCGATGCTCTATCCACTGTGCCACCACCTGGTCAGGCCCATTTATTTTAATGCAAGTGTTTTATTATGTTTATTAAGTAAATAACCCATTACAATTATAGTTTTATGCAGACAATATTTATTTAGATTAACCAAATATTTACCTTTTTTTAAAAAGCTTCCTTTCCTTTCTCCTAGCATGTTCAGACTTTCAATTAGGATCATTTTCTGCCTGAAAAGCTCTTTACTAATATTCTGTAGTATAGCCTACTGGTAATAAATTCTCTTAGTTCTTTTAAATTTTTGTTGCCATACGTTTTTGTTGCTTACTTTTTGGGCCTTTGTTTGGTATTAGGATTTGTGCCTTTGCTAGAGTCATCTCCTTTCCCATAAGATCTTTCCCCACCTCTGCTAGTGAAATCCGACTGGTCTTTGGAGCTCAGCTCAAGTTCTCCCTTTTCCATTAATACTTTGCAAACCATACTAACATAGTGATAACTAATTCTGCTTCTGAACTCATAGTATTAACCTCTGCCACTCATAGCCAGTTGCTAATTAATGCTGTATTTTATTATTTGTTGTTTATCTTCCCACATGTTTGCCCAGGGAGATTGTACTAGTGCTCACTGATGATGACTTAGTCTTCTTTCTATTCCTCATCTTGCCCAGCAGAGTGCCCTACATGCAGGTATTTACCAAGAGTTGATGTGATTGATTTTCTCAGTGTTTCACACCTCTTTAAAGATCAGGTGCTCAGAGCTGGAAGCCTGGGGGAAGATTCAGTGATGACATCATCTTGGCTGCTTGTTAGGATGGGGTGTGTGCCACTGAGAGGAGTGTTGGCGGATGAAATACTTGTGTAACAGGTTATGTTTCCTCCTCTAATGAATGGGATTCAGACTCCACATTGGGGAAAAGAGATAGTACATGAAGGAGGAGAGCTGACAAGGGGATGGAAGGGAGGATGCGCCGTGGTTAGACATAGGGATATGGCTGTATTAAAAACATAAATAAAGGATGATGTAATGCAAGAGGAGCTTCTTGGAACCGGTAGGCTGATTAGACAAACCAGCTTCTCTGGTGCAAACCAGTTATTAATTGCCATTTATTATTATGTGGGTTTTTTTTGCAATAAATCTGTACCACCCAGCTACTCGCTTTCTCATTAGGGTGAGTCCAGAAAAAGGGCTTGGTTTAAAAATGAGGAAATTCAAGAAACATGCAGAATAGTCAGAGTAGGGAAAAGGATGGAGATATTCCTTTCTCTTGTTTGTTTTATCAATCCTAGACCCAAGGGGTTACCAGGATCCCCTTGCATTTGCTAGTGGTTGCTACTGGAGGGGTATAAAACCTCTCGTTTTTCTTTCTTTGTTCCTTTCTCTTTTTCTTTCTTTCTTCTTTCTTTTTCATTGCTATTGCGACACCATAGTTGTTCATTGATTGCTTTCTCACATGTGCCTTGACCACGGGCCTTCAGCAGACCAAGCAACCCCTTGCTGGAGCCAGCGACCTTGGGTCCAAGCTGGTGAGCTTTTGCTCAAGCCATATGGGCCCGCGCTCAAGCTGGCGTCCTCGCTGTCTTGAACCTGGATCTTCTACATCCTAGTCCGACACTCTATCCATTGCGCCACCGCCTGGTCAGGCTCTCTCTCTTTTAAGCCAACGTGATGAAGAGTTTTATTTTTAATTGGTTTTAGAAAGATGGTGGATGGGGGAGGGAGCTTTCATTTGTTGTTGCACTTAGTTGTGCATTCACTGGTTGCTTCCAGTATAGTATGTGTCCTGACCAGTGATCAAATGCACAGCCTTGGTGTTTTGGGACGACACTCTGAGTGAGCTAACCAACCAGGTCTGAAACCTTTCATTACTATATCGTTTTTCTTTTTTTTTGTATTTTCCTAAGTTAAAAGCAGGGAGGCAGTCAGACAGGCTCCCGCATGCACCTGACCAGGATCCACCTGGCATGCCCACCAGGAGGCAATGGTCTGTCCATCTGGGGCGATGCTCTGCTGCAGCTAGAGCCATTCTAGTGCCTGAGACAGAGGCCATGGAGCCATCCTCAGTGCCTGGGCCAACTTTGCTCCAATGGAGCCTTGGCTGCGGGAGGGGAAGAGAGAGATAGAGAGGAAGGAGAGGGGGAAGGGTGGAGAAGCAGATGGGCGCTTCTCCTGTGTGCCCTGATTGGGAATCGAACCCCGGACTTTCGCACACTGGGCCGACACTCTACCGCTGAACCAACCGGCCAGGACCTTACTACTTTTTGACACATCTTGCTTTCCTCCTTCACTGGTGCCTTCCACCTTACACACTTGGTTGGTTGATCATCATTCCCATCTTGGAGACCCAGGGGTGCATCAGGCTACCTTGTCGTTAGTTGCCCAGACCCTGAGTGTAATCTGTATCCTCCACTCCTCTCTCTGCCTTTCTCAAAATGTAGGGAGGTAGAGAAAAGGGTATGGAGTGTTATAGTTTTAAGTTGTCTGTGGCTTACAGGGCAGAATATTTTGATTGCTTGCTTTAGGGTGGGGCTTCTTCATATGAGAGGATCTATTCTTTTATTGGTAGAAAGACCTCACTGCATTCTTTATTCTTTTGCTCTTAGTAATGTGGACATGGAGAAAGTTTTGTGTTGGGGGTTGGGATCTGCCCCTCAAAGGGGAGAGATTACTCAGGGACTTGATTTCTTTCCCCATCTGTTAATAGATATCTCTTTATCAGAAGATGAGAATTAATGGTGCTTTGAACAGATATAAATATAACAAGATCCTAATACATTTGTAATGACTGAGCTTTTGGTTTTGAAAGCACTCTTAAAAAATACATTGTTTTTGGCTAGACGCCTCCCCACTTTTGTGGGATAATTTCACTGCATATGAATCTGGAGGGGATAACATTGCTAAATGACTCTTTGTAGCTCATTAAACATGATGTCACTGAGGCTCTCTTGGTGGAGAGTTTGGTCCATGAGAATGGTGTCTACTTCTTTTTCTCCCTTCAGGTAAGTCTTCCTACTTGTCCCGCTGTCTGGCTTTGGGAGGGATGAACAGTGGGAGAAGGGAGTACACTCATCTCATTGTTCAGGCCGTTGCCTGGGTGCGGTTCTGCAGAGCTTCCTCTGAGAGCTGACTCAAGAGTTCTCTACCATTATGGTGGCGTTCTTGTTTTTACATGTCGTACTAATTAACAGCCTTGGCATTTTGAGCAGCATCTTTTGGAGGTGCTAAGTTGGGACTGAAGAAAGTAAAATATTTTCAGAGGTTCCTTGAGAGAAAGGTTCATTTCACGGGGCAAACCAAGTCTCCCTAGATGCTGTGGCTTGAAAACTAGAGACTTCTAAGCACTTATTCTTCCTTTTTGATGTCACTGACTCCTCTGAATAACAGTTGTTTGTCTTTCTGTCTTCCACAATACTCTGAGCATCTTGAGAGCTTGGATAGCTTCTCGTTCATCTTTGTGCCTGGTGTTTAACATAGTGCCCAACTCGAAGTGTTTATAAATATATGTTGAGTTGAATAGTGGAAGGAAATTTTAAGTGCATGAACTGCCAGCAAATGCATGTGTTGCATAATTGAGTTGGGAGATATTAGTATAAAGAGGAGATAGGAGAGATGGATAAAGCAAGGACACTGCAGATAGGACATAGACTTTTTTATTGCCTAAGAATTTCTTGAGAAACAGTTGTTTGCATTCTTCCTTTAAATGGGAAAACATTTGAAAATTGTATTAGTTCTGTCTGATTAGCTAACGACCTTGGACAAGACTTCTAGTCATTGTGATCTTTTTGTAGCATGGACTACCTGCCTATCCCTCTCAAGTGGAGGGACTCAGGACTAGATTGGGGGTGGGGAAAGAAAGCTTTGAGCCCCTGTTAGCCAAACACTGTAGAAATATAAAGCTGTTATTATGATGATTGCTGCTGGCAAACAAGAAAGTCTCAGCCTCTTCTCCGGTTTGTATCCCACACCCAACCACAATCAGGGATTGGGTGGATGCAGACTTTAAATATTGGGGTCACCTGTAGCTGGTGGCAAATGTCCCTTGAGGTTTCTCTGAGTATTGTGCAAATATTACTTTTTGGCTCTTCCTTTTGTCCATGAGCAAAAAGTAGGAAGTTTGTGAAGCTGTGCTTTGGTTGGTGTTAGGGCATGAGGTAGGTGTCTTTATTTTCCCCTATTAACTAGTAAATGTCTGTAACAAAGAGGGCCCACGCTTGGGAATTCTTTCTTAGGGAGTGTCCAAAGTCTGAGAGGAACCGAAGTCTGAGAGGAACTAGGCTTTGCACAACCTTGAGAAGGGAACAGTCATTTCCCTGACCATGACTTGGATCCTGATCAGCTGATTTCCTGTCTATATGGATGTGTTTCCTCCCCTTCCTTCTGGAAGACATGGATATTTTTTCATTTCCTGTTTGATAGCTTATTTTCTGAGTACCAGGAGACATTTGCTGACTATAAATCAGTTGGAGTGTGGGGGTAGGAAGGAAGCTGCTTTTGTTTTCAGCAGAATGGCTTTCATTTGGGGAATTCAAAGCATATATACAAAAGCCCTGGTCAGGTAGTTCCAGCTGGTTAGAGCATCGTCCCTTGTGTTCCAAGGTTGTGCGTTTGATCTCTGGTCAGGGCACATATAGGAAATAATCAATGAGTGCATAAATGGGTGGAGCAACACATTGATGTTTCATCTTTCTCTCTCAAGTCAATATATAAAGATGAAATAAAATCTTTTTTTAAAAGCATATATATGAGCCCAAGCTTTCTTGTCCCCCTGATGGAGACATAGGACCTAAAGGTATTGCTTTAAATTTCTGACTTGTGGTGGTAGAGCCCCTTCTCCCACTTCAGTCAGAAAAGCTTGGTCATTTATGGGGACCTATATATTGTGGATTCCACTTGCACCACATCCTCTGGTCAACCCTTTCGGTGCCTGAATCTACTGGAGCAACTGTTGGTTCCTGCTGACACCACTCTTGGAATGGAACCTGGTAGGATGCCCCCCTGAGCTCAGACTGAATGACACAGGCTGGGACTTGAATCTGGCTGGCTGTCCAGATTTCCTGTCCTCTGTCCTCACAAGCAGAGGTTTCAGCTTCCTCTGTGTGTGTGTGTGTGTGTGTGTGGAAGGTGGGGGTTGAAGAGTGGGGGATGGAGGGAACTGGTTGATAAGAAGTAGCTCCACCTGTGGGTGGACCCAAACAGCAGCTTCTGCTTTTCTATTTTTATTTTATTTTTTTATTTTTATTTTACTTTTAATTTTTTATACAGGAACAGAGAGAGAGTCAGAGAGAGGGATAGATAGGGACAGACAGACAAGAACGGAGAGAGGTGAGAAGCATCAATCATTATTTTTTCGTTGCCGTTGCGACACCCTAGTTGTTCATTGATTGCTTTCTCACATGTGCCTTGACCGCGGGCCTTCAGCAGACCAAGCCACCCCTTGCTGGAGCCAGCGACCCGGATGGACCCTTGCTCAAGCTGGCGACCTCTGGTCTCAAACCTGGGTCTTCTGCATCCTAGTCCAATGCTCTATCCACTGTGCCACCACCTGGTCAGGCAGCTTCTGCTTTTCTAACCAAGAGCTGCCTGCCCATCCAGACTGGCCTGTCCTGATCTATCAGGAGTTAGAGCAGAAAGAGGACTAGAGAAGAGAAGAGTGGGAGGAGGTCATCATGCTCCCCTTGGCTTCTAGCAGAGTTCTGCTTAGTGTTTGGGGACCTGTGTTTAATTTTGCAACACACTAACTCTTCAATTTTCTTTCCTTGACTTTGAAGAAGTCCTTAAAATTCTTACAAAATAGGACATCACTTGGTAGGTTATGAGAAATGTCATTTTTGGGTTTTGTGGATAACACAAAAAGCCTTTCCTAGTTTGCTGGTGGTATACCTCGCTAGGTAATTGGTGTGTTTAAAGTTTTTAGAGACTATCAGCCTCATAAGTGGAATTAGAATATGCCTAACTTTTAATAGTACATTCATGATCCTCTTAACCACAGGGTATGCTCTGAGAAATGTGTCATTAGGAGATTTCCTCATTGTGTGAACATAGAGTGCACTTACGCAAACCTAGATGGTCTAGCATATGACAAAAGTCAAAAGTGCACCATGACTTTACGGACACACTGTATATAGGTAGGTACCTTCCTTATCGAGGTAGTGCCTGCACGTGGTATTTTGTGGAAGAGCCACACTCAAGGGGCCAAAGAGCTGCATGTGGCTCACGAGTCTCAGTTTGCCGACTAAAGGTATAGCCTTTTGCTCTAAATCAGTGGTGGTTCTTAACCTTTTTTGAGGTACCAAACCCACCAGTTTCATATGCGCATTCACCGAACCCTTCTTTAGTGATAAATATGATTTTTTTTTTCCAAATTCAAGACATAGGTATATGTTTTTTTACTGGTGTACAAAATGAGCCGTGCATGAACATCACCTTGCTCAAAGAACAAAACCAACAAAGTACATGAACTCACAACAAATTATGGTATTACTTTATTCTGGCCTCCGTGGCAGAGGCTTCTCCGAACCCCTGAGACCGACTCATCGAACCCCTAGGATTCTATAGAACCCAGGTTAAGAACCACTGCTCTAAATGAAGCTTCAAGTCTGTATACCATGTTACTGTATATATAAGTAGAAAAAGTACACTCTAAAATAACGATAAAATGTATAGTATATTAAATACGTAAACCTGTAACAGTCATTTATTATCAAGTATTATATACTATATATAACTGTATGTACTATATTTTCATATACATGAGTGATGTGTTGTGCTACAGTGTTAGGAAGGCTATGATGTCACTAGTCAACAGGAATTTTTCAGTTCCTTTATAATCATATAGGACCACCATTTATATGCTGTCTACTGTTGAGGGAACTGTCCTTATGTGGTACATGATTGTAAATTCCTCCTTTTATTTCCATTGCTGATGTGTGCCCTCTTTCCTTGCTCCAAGGGTTTTGTGGTTTGTGGCTGTTTCATATTACCAGATAAGTTTCTCCTTTAGGGTGGGAAGCAGCATTTTACATTGGAAAGGGGGTAGGTGTTGGAATCCTGGTTCTGGTACTTACTGGCTGTGATGTTAGACAGTCACTTAATTAACCTCTCTGAGCTGTGCATGTGCTTTTTTTACTTCCTTATTTGCAAAATTTTGTTATTAATAACTATTTTGGAGGGTTTTTGTGAAGATTAAATGAATTAATATATGTAAAGCATGTTGCTTGGCATTTGTAGGTATGTAATTGTAGGTTCTTTGTATTAGTAAAAGCTATAATAAAAAGATATTTTTTTAAAATTTATTTTATTTTATTCATTTTAGAGAGGAGACACAGAGTGAGAGAAAGAGAGAAAGGGGGGAGGAGCTGGAAGCATCAACTCCCATATGTGCCTTGACCAGACCAGTGCAGGGTTTTGAATTGGTGACCTCAGTGTTCCCAGGTCGACGCTTTATCCACTGCGCCACCACAGGTCAGGCCTAAAAAGATATTTTTTTAAGGTGAGATGATAATAAGGCAGACTCCCATATGTGCCCTGACTGGGATCTACCCAGCAACATCATCTGGGCTGATGCTGGAACACCGAGCTATTTTCAGTGCCTGAGACTGATATGATCCCACAGAGCTATCCTCAGTGCCCGGGGCCATGTTTGAACCAATAGAGCCACTGGCTGTGGGAGGGGAAGAGGTAGAGAAGGGGAAAAGAAGGTGTGGAGAAGCAGATGGTCACTTCTCCTGTGTGCCCTGACCCGGAATTGAACCCAGGACATCCATACAACAGGCTGATGATGCTCTATCCACTGAGCCACAGGCCAGGACCAAGATATTTTCTTTTCTTTTTTTTTTTTTTTTTGTGTGGCAGAGACAGAGTCAGAGAGAGGGACAGATAGGGACAGACAGGAAGGAAGAGAGATGAGAAACATCAATTCTTCATTACGGCTCCTTAGTTGTTCATCGATTGCCTTGACTGGGGGTATACAGCAGACCAAGTGACCCCTTGCTCAAGCCAGCGACCTTGGGCTCACGCTGGTGAACCTTGCTCAAACCAGATGAGCCCGCGCTCAAGCTGGCGACCTCGGGGTCTCGAATCTGGGTCCTCCACATCTCAGTCCAACACTCTATTCACTGCGCCACCACCTGGTCAGACAAGACCAAGATATTTTCATTGTGGTAAAATATGCATAACATAAAATTTAACACTCTGTTTTTATGTGTACACTTCAGAGGCATTAAGTGCATTCACATTGTTGTGCAAACATGACCACTGCCCATCTCCAGAACTTTATCTTCTGAAACTTAAATTCTATACATGTTAAACAATTTCACCATCCCCATCCCCCCAGCCCCAGCAAACATAATTCTACTTTTTGTCTTTATGAATTTGACTACTCTAGGCAATTCGTAAAAGTAGAATTATATAATATTTATCCTTTTGTGACTGGCTTATTTCACTTAGCATAGTGTCTTCAAGGTTTATTTATGTTGTCAGAATTTTATTTCTTTTTAAGGCTGAATAATATTTCTTTGTATGTATATACCACATTTTGTTTATTCATTCATCCTTTGATGAACACTTGTGTTACTAACAATATGGTTATTTTTATTTATTTATTTACTTATTTTTTAATCAATATGGTTATTTTTTAATAGTAATGTTGGGTTCTCTATTTTTAGAGCTGCCAAAACTTTGAGGGAGATGATGAAATGAAAGAAGAAACTTTCTTTTTAAGAAAGAGAGAGATTGAGGGACAAACAGGCAGGAAGAGAAAGAGATGAGAAGCATCAGCTCATAGTTGTGGCACTTCAGTTGTTCATTGATTGCTTTCTCATATGTGCCTTGACTGGGGGGCTCCAGCTGAGGCAGTGGCCACTTGCTCAAGCTAGTGACCTCTGGGTTGTGTCTGTGATCCCACACTAAAGCCGGATGAACCCGCACTCAAGCTGGTGACCTCAGGGTTTCGAACCTGGGTCCTCAGCATCCCAGGCTGATGCTCCACTGCCTGGCCAGGTAGAAGAAACTATTCTTGTATGTTGATTTCATCTCTTTAGGTTTTGGTTGTGGCTCCTTTCAAAATAGGACCCGTGGAAGCCTGGCCTGTGGTGGTGCAGTGGGTAGAGCATTGACCTGGAATGCTGAGGTTGCTAGTTTGAATAATGAACAACTAAAGTGAAGCAACCATGAGTTGATACTTCTTGTTCCCCCTTCCCCTTCTTTCTCTGTAAAATACTAATAAATAAAACCTTAAAAAAGAAAATAGGACCTATGATGGAGCCCACAGAGAGTCCAGGCCTGGCAAAAATCTATGGAAAAAATATTGTTTCCTAGCCTAAGTTTTTCCAAGGATAGATTACTTTGTAGTGCCTGTAGCTTACCAACCTTGCTTACCTGTTGTTATGAATGGGACCTGTGCTATTGTCACATATCTAAACTCGCAGTTTGTTTTACACAGGTCAGAGGCTGAGTGGGAACTGCATTATAGCCATGGGGTGGTGAACGGCCAGCTGGGTGCCAGCCTGGTGTGCCAGGGCAGGATTTGTAGGATATACATACGCATACTTGTGTGTACTCTTGTGTATGCACATATGCATATGTATGCATGCGTATATGCACATATGTACCCTATCATTGACAATCGAAGATGCTTGTTCTCCTTTCTTTTCCCTCAACCCACCCCACCACCAGAATAAGTCTCCAAGGGGACTGAAGCATAAAAAGCCTTAGCAGGAGGATTTTGACAACTTAGACAGGAACTTGCAGTTTCTTTCAAAATTCTGAAGAGAGTACTCTCCAGCTATGACATCTTTCTCATCATCAGGCCTGATTAGACCTGGAAAAGTCCAAAAGCCCCAGCGTCTGCATCCTGCACTTAAGCTGGTCATAGGGGATAGAGGTTGGGGAGAGATAGCCCCTCCAACCTCCTGGATCCCTATGTGTGGGCTCTCCTATTTGTGTTTAGGGGGAGGTTTTATAATGATTTGTTCTCAGTCCCTCTCTATGCATAAGGGGACTGCAGTGTCATTGCTTTTGGGGTTTTTATTTGCCCCTTTTTGTCATGGATACAGGGACACATCACCTCAGTCTACTTCCCCACCCAGATTGGCCAACCTTCATATTTCCTGCTTCAGACCTCCAATGCCTAGATACCAGTTCTCTTTCAAAAGCTATGCAGGGTGATTTTCTGTTGTCAACATAGTAGCGGATTAATTCTATATTAAATTAATAAGGATCACAATATTAGCCAATTATGATTGTATAACTACATATAACTAAAGAATTGTGTTTGTGGTTTGTGAAAGCCACTACAGGCCAGGATTTAAAAATGAATCTTAGAAAATAAAACTATTTTGGAGAAACATCGATTAAATATGAACGACAGTAGGGGGCACTTGTATGACAGTGGAGCAAAGACAAGCATAAGAGTGTTCACTTTGATGTTCGAACTTTAACTTGTTCCTTGGAAAGTTAATATTTTTCTCTTAACAGAATTTTCTTTATAAATCTCCAGCTAGATTTTAAATATAAAATATTTGGCGTGATGAAGTTATATTTACTAGTTGTTGACTGAAAGTGGATTTTCTTCAAGGTTTGTCAATTTTATTTTCTATAAGGTTCTCTTTGGTAAGCAAGAATTACTACATTATTTTATTAAAGTCTGTTTATCTATCATCTATCTATCTATCAATCATCATCTGTCTATCTATTGCTTTTAAAATTTGTCTGAACCTGACCTGTGGTGGCATGGTGGATAGAGTGTTGACCTGGAATGCTGAGGTTATCTGTTTGAAACCCTGGGCTTGCCCAGTCAAGGCATGCACAACAAGCAAGCAATGAACAACTAAAGTGAAGCAACTATAACTTGATACTTCTCACTCCCTCCTCCTGTAAAATCAATAAATTAAAAAAAAAAAAAGTTTTTGTCTGAAAGCTTGACTTGTGGTGGTGCAGTGTATCAAGCGTCAGCCTGGAACGCTGAGGTTGCTGGCTCAAAACCTTGGGCTTGCCAAGTTAAGGCACATATGAGAAGCAACTACTACAAGTTGATGCTTCCTGCTCCTCCCCCATTCTCTCTCTAGTCTCGCCTCTTTCTCCTCTCCCCTCTCTCATCTCTCCTCTCTTGTCTCTCCTCTCCTCTGTTCCTCTCTCCTCTCCTCTCTTTCTATCTCATCTTCTCTCTCTCTCCTCTCCTCTCTTCTTTTTTTCTCGCCTCTCCTCTCTTTTCTCTCCTCTCTCCCTTCTCTGTCTCTCTTCTCTTTCTCTCCCTCCCCTCCCTTCCCCTCCCATCCCCTCCCCTCCTCTCTCTCCACTCTCCTCTCTCTCCTGTCTCTAAAATAAATAAACAGAAAACCTAAAACATTTTTTTTGAAAAAATATCTATTGAAAGTCTCAATTTCTGTATCAACAAATTACTACCACTCTAGACAATGTGCTACCTGTCATTCAAGGGTCTTATTGATACTTTTATCATATGAAAATTATGAGTGAAAACAAAACAAACAGAAATGGAAACAATGAATGTACTTCATATTTACTTGAATAGAGGGACCAGCAAACACTTGATAAATGGCTAAGAGAGTTCCAGTTCATTTTGTAGTTGTTGTGAGATAAACATAGCTTTCTGTTACTGGAATAATGATGCCAGAGGTCCTAAGGGCCAAAGCAATCTTTGTGAGCTGACTCTCTCCTGAATTTCTAATGAGAAATAACAATATCATTTTCAGATTGGCCCTTGCCCAAACCTACATAATTATAGTTATTCTATTTTCCATGTATATGATATATCTGGCCCTTCGTCAGCCCATGAAAATGGAGCAGAGCATGTGCTGATACTTCAGGTTCACAGATAAATCCTTGAACTAATTTTAACCATCTGTTTTATCATTTGCTCCTGCTTAAACTACCAAAGATGCTTACAGGGAGAAAAAAATGAATAGATTCCCTATCACCTCCTTGTTTGCACTTTACCTACATTTTTAATGTTATCTACCATATTTTTTAAATTTTTAATATTTTATACATTGAATTTATTGGGGTGACAGTTGGTTCATAAAATTATATAGGTTTCAGGTATATACCATCTCCCATTATTTATATTCCAGCTAAAATGAACAGGTGCCCTTCTAATACATGCACTGTGTTTTCCTATTCCCATGCCTTGTTCATGCTATTTTTTCTTTGATTTTCCTTTCATTTCTACATCTCATTTATCCTGCATTCATCTTAAATGTCACGTGTGTGTGCATGTGTGTCTCTGCACACACAGTCTTTCCTGACCCTTTGGGTACAAGTCATATCATCTTTTTGAACTTAGATAATATTATTGAAAGAAGTTCACTTAACAGTAATAGTAATAATAACTGACAACACTCACACGAACTTTTGCAGAAATGCTTACACAGACATTAGCTCTTTTGAGCTTCGCAGGTAGTTAATCGTTCCTGTTTTGCAGCTGAGGAAAGGAAGGTTCACGGAGGTTAAGTGACTGGCCTGAGGGTACCACAGCTGGAACTGAATCTAAACCCTTTGACCTCACACCCCTTCTTTCCATCAAACAATGCATTTTTATGATTCTTACCCCTTGCAACTATGGGTTACAGTTACTTGTGTAAATGTCATATCTGGTCCACTACATTGTGCTGTCCTTAAAGGAAGGGTTAATGCCTTCTTTGTGACACTAATATCCCATAACACTGAGTACTGCTTGTAATAAGACACCAATAAATGTATTGAAAGGCAGATGATGAGTTGGGAGATGTTGATGAATGCGTGTGCCTTGTACAGTTATGCCTAATAAATATTTGTTGAATTGCCTGACCAGGCAGTGGCGCAGTGCATAGAGCATTGGACTGGGACGCAGAGGACCCAGGTTTGAAACCCCAAGGTCTCCGGCATGAGTGCGGACTCATCTGGCTTGAGCACAGGCTCACCAGCTTGAGTGTGGGGTCACTGGCTTGAGCATGGAATCCTAGACATGATCCCATGGTCGCTGGCTTGAAGCCCAAGGTCGCTGGCTTGAGCAAGGGATCACTTGCTCTGTTAAAGCTTCCCTCCTCCCCCGTTAAGCATATATGAGAAAGCAGTCAATTAACAATGAAGGTGCCACAGTGAAAAATTGATGCTTCTTATCTCTCTTTCCCTTCCTGTCTGTCTGTCCCTATCTGTCCCTCTCTCTCTCTGTCACAAATATATTTATTTGTGGAATTGTAAATGGACCAAAGACCATAGTTAATAAGACATATATTAACTCATTTAGTCCTTACAACAACTAAAGAGATACTATTTTTATCCCCATTTTATACTTGAAACAGGAACAGGAAGGCTAAGTGACTTGCCCAAGGCCACACAGGTGGTAAGTAGCAGAGCTAAATTTTACATTGACAGGTAGTCAGCTCTAGAATCTGCATTCTCTTCTCTAGAGAGAGTGAGAAGCATCAACTCATAGTTACTTTCACTTTATTTACTTAAAATTTTTTTTTAGATTTTATTTATTGATTTTTAGAGAGAGGAGAGAGAGAAATAGCGGGGAGAAGCAGGAAGCATCAATTTATAGTATTTGCTTCCTGTATGTGCCTTGACTGGGCAAGCTCAGGGTTTCAAACCAGGGACCTCAGCATTCCAGGTTGACTCTTTATCCGCTGTGCCACCACAGATCAGGCCACTTTCACTTCAGTTGTACGTTCATTGTTTCTTGTATGTACCTTGACTGGGGTGAGCCAGTGGCCCCTTGCTCAAGCCAGCGACCTTTGGACTCAAGCTGGCGGGTTTTGGGATCATGTCAGTCCCCTGCTCAGCCCAGCAACCCTATGCAGACAGCTTGCGCTCAGAGACTGCGACCTTGGGGTTTTGAACTAGTGACCTCAGTGTTCTCGGTCAATGCTTTACCCTCTGTCAGGCCTGCATGCCCTCTTAATCATTATACCATAATCAGTTCAGGATATTTTTACACTATTAAGTTCCTCTTAGACTTCTTTCTGCCTTGGATGTGGCTCAAATGAAGAAAAGCAGAAGCAGCGTAGCTTGTGAAGGTGCTGTGAGCCGTGGTTCTCAAACCATAGCCTGCATCTGAATCACCTACAGGGCTCATTAACACATAGATTTCTTTCTTTCTTTCTTTTTTTTTTTTTACAGAGACAGAGTGAGAGTCAGAGAGAGGGATAGATAGGAACAGACAGACAGGAACGGAGAGAGGTGAGAAGCATCAATCACTAGTTTTTTTGTTGCGACACCTTAGTTGTTCATTGATTGCTTTCTCATATGTGCCTTGACCGCGGGCCTTCAGCAGACCGAGCAACCCCTTGCTGGAGCCAGCGACCTTGGGTCCAAGCTGGTGAGCTTTTGCTCAAACCAGATGAACCCGCGCTCAAGCTGGCGACCTCGGGATCTTGAACCTGGGTCTTCCACATCCCAGTCCTACGCTCTATCCACTGCGCCACCGCCTGGTCAGGCAAGAAAAAGAGATATTGAGAAAGAGAGATGCCTGCACTCTGTTTGCCAAAGAGGTGAACAACTCCTTTTCCCATTCCTTTCTTAGGGTTATAGCTGGTCTGGAGGAATTGCTGGTAGTTTGCTCTTTCTGGGGAACAATGGTTGAGGAAGTGGTTTGCTACTGGCTTCTGAAGCTGGTCTCTGCAGCCTTTATCCTTCACAGCTGATCACATACTTTTGATTCTTGCTGAGAAAGGCAGTTGTTAGGTTTGGAAGTTTTCAGATTCCAGAGCCAGCTGGACAGCTGGCCCTCTGGTAGCTATTTTCTAAACTGCCAGCCCTGTGTCGCCTCATCTCCCTGGGCCCCTTATTTTTGACTTTGAAGCAATATCCTATTTTTAGTGAACTAGCTAGTTACAGGTTTGCGGGAGTTTGAGGTAGGAGTCTCACCTTAGAGTTTTGGATGGATGGAGTATTTGGGCCTAGGAACAAGATGTATCCTGTTAAAAAATTTTAACCCCTATTCATCAAGCATGCTCAAATGATAGCTTACAGTGCTAAGAATGCACCTCTAGCCCATGAGTAAGGAGCAGTGTTTATTTTTGGGTGTCCTGAAGAAAATATTTGGGAGAAGGAGTGGGGAGAAGTTCAGACAGCTCCATTTATGGTTGAGCAATGTTTGGTATTCTACAGAAGGGACCATATGGACAGTGGGGAAGAGTTTACATTCTGATTGTTCACCTCTTGCTCCCTCCATTCAGGGATTATTAGGGACACCTCATTAGCCATCAAAACGGGACAAGTATTTCTTGGGACTCACATGGGCTTCAGACCCACATCCTGGGCATCCTATGCTCTCCCTTCCTGCTGAATCACCATCTAGGAATGGCGGTAGCCAGGTTGCTGCCTGGAGCACCTGGAGTGCTCTTGGCGTGGTGCATTGTTGCTGGTGTTGGTCTCCTAGACACAGCTTGGAGTGCTAGGCTGGGTCTGAGCTCCCCTCCAGCTTGTTCCACAGGCACTGCCCTACTTTTTAGAGACAATTAAGTGTTTGTGAGCAAAATAAGATGGTGACCCAAGTGAAGGTGAACCAGAGCTGCATGAAACGTTTGGAGTTACCTCCTTTTATAACACACTAGGCCCCATCTCAGTCCAGATGGAACGACTGACCAGGCAGATGTGGGGGCCAAATTCCAGATGCTACCAGATAACCAACTAACTCTTGAATTCTCATTTCTTCCATCAGTGTACATTAATATTAGAAATTAACTTTTATAGTCATTGTACCCTTTGTCATTTGGGTGATAGGATTGTCACTTGGTTTGAAAGGAATTTGGGCTCTTAGAGTGATTCGGCACTTTACTCCCGTGATCCCCCCCCTTTTTTTAGAGAGAGAGAGAGTCAGAGAGAGGGATAGATAGGGACAGACAGACAGGAACGAAGAGAGGTGAGAAGCATCAATCATTAGTTTTCCATTGCCGTTAGGACACCTTAGTTGTTCATTGATTGCATTCTCACATGTGCCTTGACCGCGGGCCTTCAGCAGACCGAGCCACCCCTTGCTGGAGCCAGCGACCTTGGGTCCAAGCTGGCGAGCTTTGGCTCAAGCCACATGAGCCCATGCTCAAGCTGGCGAGCTCGGGGTCGCGAACCTGGGTCTTCACACATCCCAGTCCAACGTTCTATCCACTGCGCCACCGCCTGGTCAGGCCTGTGATCCCTTTTGATAGCAATGTTCTGGCTCATTTGTAGCTCATCTGAGAGGAAACTAATCTCTTTCTTTTTGTGCAGGCTGGGATAATAGGCTGGATGATAGCCCAGATCTTTAGGGAGCAAGTGAGTAGCAAGTTGAGGTTTTGACACAAGGGTTAGATTCAGTTTTTGCAGTGAAAGGAAGTGGACTCACTTTCCCATCTCCTGGATGTCACTTACCTTATTAGCAGACCCCAACTCCTGCCTCCCTGTTGAATGTGATTTTTATCCTGAGGTATTGTCTTTACTGTGGTACTTCAGCGCAGAAGGAAGGATCCCAGGCCTTGAGAAGGACAGTGACTCTTGTCCTGCATCAGCTGACTCCAGGACCCTGAAGGGAATTGCTAAACTAGGAATAAGGCAGTTTCTTAAAGGTTTATTTTCAGCAGCACCACGCACATGACAACTCTAGTAATCTCCCAATCAATAAAAAAAATAGTTGCTGATTCTGTGCCCAGAGATCCAGATCTAATCTTCAAGTTCTGCAAGGAAGAAGCTTACGAGAACTCAGTCCTGCCACTTTCTTGTTGGAATTTCTTTTAACAGCCTTTGAGGTGTCAGCCCCATTTGAAGGAAATAGAGTGCATATAAGAGCATGGCTTAGAAGTCAGTTTGGCATCAATTTTGGCCTTGTAGATGGCTAAGTTCCTTGGGGAAGAGTATTTGAGATGACCTAAAATTACTCCCCTTCTAGAAATACCAGAGTCTGGTCATAACCTCCTTTCTTCCACTTCTTTTCTTTTATGGTCACGAAACCTGGTCTCTGCTTATTTCCCAGTCATCCCCTTTATGGTGTCCTTGCCTTTCCTGCCTGTCCTATATGACAACACTGTACTGGCATTCTCGCCTCTTTCTGTCACACCTTTCTTTCTCCTCTCCCCAAAGCTGGACCCATGTTCAGGTTCTCCACTCAGCTACTGAGTTCTGCTGCGGAACATTGTGCTGACTCCTTTACCTATTTACGAGCTCCAGCCGCAGCTTGACTCTCCCCACCTGAAATCTTTCCTCTCTTCTGATTGACTCCCAGTCCTTTTCTCCACTGTAGCTGCGGCAGACTTTCACCCCTGTCCTCAAACTTGCTACTCCACTTTACCTTGTAAATTCTTAACATGTCGTTTAGCCTTTGCTTTCCACAGCTCTCTCGGTTTATCTGTGATCTTCTCTAGTCCTCACCTCATTCCTTATATGTATTTCAGGAGTAGGCTTCCGGGCAGGTGCATGGTTTGTAGTTTTAGTCTCTCCTCACACAGTGACTATTAACTATGTTTAGGTTTTCTCCATCCAGTGAAAAAAATTCTCTGAAGTTTATCTGTTTCTCAAACTAACTTTCTCCTTTTACTTTATTTTTTTAACCATGAAGCCTATTTAATATTCTACTTTATATTTCTTTAGTCATTGTGACCCACTGTAGCCTGGTTTTTGTGCCCAGGATCCCAACCGAATTCCCTCTCAATGTGTGATAACTTACTTGCAGAATTCATTATCTTTTTTAGTTCTCTTGCTGTTTGACCTTTTCATAGCATTTGACACTATTTGGACCCTCCCCCCCCCATTCTGTATGCTCTCCCTGGAGGAGTTTACCTACTCTGGTGATTTTATTTATCAGTCTTGGCTATGGATGATACAGGAATGATTCTCAAATCAAAATCTCTAAATACAAACTTTTCTTTGAGGTTCATATTTGTACGTTCAGATGACTAAGGTTCTCTCCCACTTTAAAGTCTACAAGATTCTAATGTAACGTGTCCAAAATCAAGCTTATCATCATCCCCCTTTTTTGCCTTGCCCAAACCTCCTCTTTCTGTGCACACTGTCACGGATACCAATATTACTCTCTACCTGTTTTTTAAAATTCATTTTAGAGAGGGGAGACAAGGAGAGGTGGGGGAGGAGCAGGAAGCATCAACTCCCATATGTGCCTTGACCAGGCAAGCCTGGGGTTTCGAACTGGCGACCTCAGTGTTCCAGGTTGACGTTTTACCCACTGCGCCACCACAGGTCAGGCCCACTCTCCATCTCTTTGCCCAAACTAGGAAATTTATTTTACTTTTGTTGTTTTGTTTTTTGTCTTTCTTCGTTCTCCATATCTGATTGGACACTAAGTTCTGTTCTAGCTCAAAAACGTCTCAAAATCCATCTTTTCCCATGCATCCTGCCTGGACCCACTGCCCTATTTTAGATCCCTATCATCTTTGGCTTACTGCCAGCACTCTTTTTAAAAATTCTAGTGCTGAATGCCTTCTGTTCCTTCACAGGGTAAAGTTCAGACTTCTGAGCATGAGTATGAGTCTGAGTTTCATCCCTTGTTTATGCTGTCTTTTATGCTTTGGATGTTCTTTTTACCTTATCTGGCTCACAAATTCTTGTTCATACTGTAATTTTTTATTTCAGCTCCAAACTAATTATCTTTATATGGTGTTTCAGTTTCTTTCCTCCTGCTCCAACCAGGAAAACTTTAATTATCTCCTCATCTGAGTTCTCATGGTATTTTATGCATCCCTTTGTAACAGTACTTGTAATATTATTTTACAATCGTCTATTTCATTATCTGGCTCGTCTAGATTGTGAGTTCACTGGGAGCACATTGTACCTTCTTCATCCTTGTTTCTTTGGTACCAGAACAATTGGTTGAATTGTTGGGTTGTATATAAAGTTCTTGCTATCTTTAGAAAAAGGGTATTTGGAAAGTCTAAAAGAGCTATGCTTAGTTAGGTTGATATTAGTTGTAGTAGAATCTCTTCTCCTCTATTTCATAAAATACCCATGTTTATTATATGAACATTATAAAATAAACAAAATTATAAAATTAAAATTACGTAAAATTCCATTTTTTAAAGATTTTATTTGTTGATTTTAGAGAGAGCAGAGAGAAAGAGAAAGGGAGGGAGGAACAGGAAACATCATGTCATAGTAGATGCTTGTCTTATGTGCCCAGGGTTTCATACTGGCAACCTCAGCATTCCAGCTTGACACTTTATCCACTGTGCTACCATAGGTCAGGCAAATCCCACTATTTTTGTATAACTGATGTAAACATTTTGCTGTATTTTATTTCAGACATTTTCTTCTGCAGATATGATGTAAATACCTATTATCAAGAGTAAATGTTTTCTTCACTTAGTGCATAATGAAAAATTTCCAGTGTCAAAAAATTTATGCTCACCTAATAGTTCATATTGCTGTCAATAGTCCCTTGTATGGGCGCACTGCACTTGAGCCAGTCCACTATTGTGGGACTTTTAGGCAACTTTTCATTCATGTTATAAACAATGAGAAGAAAATAATTGTGTTTGTTTGTATACTTAACCACATTTCTGCCCTGTAAATTTCTAAAAGTGAAATCATTGCATTTAAAGTCATTGCACACTTTAAAAGGTTTTAGATACATTTTGTTAAACTGTTGTCCATAAAAGTTGTAAAATGTGGTTGAAATGCTATACCTCATTGAGATGTTTTTCCGCTGTAGATTTTGTGTTGCTGTAGGAGGCTTTATGTAGGAATGATTCAATTAAGGCTGTGCTTTTTTTAAGTTTTTTTTTTTAATTAATTAATTTTTTTACAGGGACAGAGAGAGAGTCAGAGAGATAGGGACAGACAGACAGGAACAGAGAGAAATGAGAAGCATCAATCATTAGTTTTTCGTTGTCGTTGCGACACCTTAGTTCATTGATTGCTTTCTCTTATGTGCGGTGACTGCGGGCCTTCAGCAAACCGAGCCACCCCTTGCTGGAGCCAGCGACCTTGGGTCCAAGCTGACGGGCTTTTGCTCAAGCCAGATGGGCCCACACTCAAGCTGGCGAGCTCGGGGTCTCGAACCTTGATCTTCCGCATCCCAGTCCGACGCCCTATCCATTCTGCCACCACCTGGTCAGGCAAGGCTGTGTTTTTTGAAGATTGATCTGACAGGGCGTGCGGGGCGAATTGAAGGAGGAGGCAGGAATCCATTTTTTTCGTGGCTATCTTAGCTATCCCGGTGGGAGGTGATGAGGCTTAGACAAGGATAGGTTGACTGTTGAATAAAGAAGTCGATTGTGAGAGACATTTGGAGGAACTGATAGGACCTGATAGTAAGTTGTTAGAAGGACGGCGTCATTACTCAAGCGGGAAATTAAAACGAGGCATTGATTTAGGGGGGAAGCTGTGGACTCACTTTTAATAACTTGCGTTCCAGTTGCCGTGGCATGCTCAGGTGGAAACACCCCGCAGGCAGTTGGCGCTGCAGACCAGCAGTTAGAAGAGAGGCAGGGCTCAATCTATTCGCCTGGTATTTCAAGCTCTTGATAATAACCTTTCCAGCATCCACGCCAGCTACCTCCTCAGATCTAAGCCCGACAAGACTGTCCTCCTGGAGCACTTTCCCTGCTGTTTCTGCCATACAGAATCTTACCCATTGTTTCCAATCCCCCTCAGAGTCCTCTAGGAAACTGCTGATGATCCTCTTGGAAGTTAGTTCTTAGTTTCCTAAGTACTAGTGGCCTTTTTTATTTTTATTATTTATATTGTACTTTAATATCCTATTTGTATGTACGCTTTATTTTCTTTTATGAGATTGGAAGTTTTTAGAAGTTGAGGACTGTATCACAAACTCCATTTTATCTCCCATATTGCCAGCTCTGTATTTTGCTCATGAGTATCCAAAAATATTGTTGATTTATGCAGTAAATGGAATCAACTTTAATGTAGTAGTAATAATTCACTGGATTATTTGGATTATAATAATCCAAGAGAGAGAGAGAGAAGGAGCAAGAAGAGCAGGAAGCATCAACGTCCATATGTGTCTTGACCAGGCAAGCCCAGGGTTTCGAACCAGTGACCTCAGTGTTCCAGGTCAATGCTTTATCCACTATGCCACCACAGGCCAGGCTATTTTTCTTAAAATAATACTCGGATGAATTATGGGGGGGAAATGGAAAACAAGAGATGTTAAGTGAGAATCCCCTTTTATGGGTGTATGCTTTGTTTCCCTTGAGTTATTTTTTCCCCCATTATTAAATCATTTTTTCCAATATACTTTTTCAATTACAGTTGACATACATTATTATATTAGTTTCAGGTATACATCCCAGTGATTAGACATAAGTTACTAAGTAATCATCCTGATAAATTTTTCACCCATCTGACACCATACATAATTATTAGAATATTATTGGCTATATTTCCTATGCTGTACTTTGCATCCCCATGACTATTCTTTAGCAATGTATTTCTTTTTCTTTCTTTTTTTTGTGACAGAGAGAGAGGGACAGATAGGGACAGACAAACAGGAAGAGAAAGAAGTGAGAAGCATCATCTCTTCGTTGTGGCACCTTAGTTCATCGATTGCTTTTTCATATGTGCCTTGACTGGGTGGCTACAGCCCCACACTCAAGCTGGTGACCTCAGGGTTTCGAACCTGGGTCCTCCGCTTCCCAGTCTGACGCTCTATCCATTGTGCCACCTCCTGGTCAGGCTCAATTTATATTCCTTAATTCCTTCACCTTTTTCACCCTTTCCCCTAACCCCTCTTCCATCTGACAACCATAAAAATGTTCTCTGTATCTATCAGTCTGTTTCTGTTCTCCTTGTTTATTTTGTTTTTTAGATTCAGTTGTTGATGGATATATATTTTTTGCCATTTTCTTATTCATATTAAAAAATATTGATTGATTTTAGAGAGAGAGGAAGGATGGTGGACACATTGATTTGTTGTTCCACTTATCTACACATTCATTGGTTGACTCTTGTATGTGTCCTGAGTGGGGATTGAACCTACAACCTTGATATCTCAGAATGATGCTCTAAGCAACTGACCTACCTGGCCAGGGCCTCTCATTTATATTTTTGATCTTTTTTTTCTTTCTACTTAAAGAAGACCATTTAACATTTCATATGATACTGGTTTGGTGGTGATGTACTTCTTTAGCTTTTTCTTGTCAGGGACGCACTTGATCTATCCTTCTATTCTAAATAATAGCTTCGCTGGGTAGAGTAATCTTGGTTGTAGGTCCTTGCTTTTCATCACTTTGAATATTTCTTGCCAATATCTTCTGTCCTGCAAGTTTCTGTTGAGAAATTGGTTGACAAGTCTTTTGGGAGTTCCTTTGTAGGTAACTAACTGCTTTTCTTTTGTGGCTTTTAAGATTCTCTCTTTGTCTTTAACCTTTTGCATTTTTTTCCTATTGATTTTAGAGAGAGGAAAGGAGAAAGAGAGAGAGGAAGGGTAAAAGAGAGAGAAGCATCAACTTGTTGCCCCACTTAGTTGTACACCCACTGATCGATTCTCATACGTATCCTGACTAGGAACCAACATCCTTGGGGTTGAACCAGTGTCCTTAGGATTGGGCCACTGACCCCAGGATTAAGTTGGCAACCTTGGGATCAAGCTGGTGACCCCAGGATCAAGTTGGTTATCCTGGGATTGATCAGCAACCTCAGCATTCTGGGATGATGAACTATCCACTGCACCATTGGCCAGGGCTAACCTTTTGCATTTAATTATGATGTGTCTTGGTGAAGTTCTCTTTGTGTACATCTTATTTGGGACTCTGTGCTTCCTGGACTTTGACACCATACATAATTATTAGGATATTATTGACTATAATATTTCCTTAACCAAGTTAGGAAAGTTTTCTGTCATTTTTTTCAAATAGGTTTTCCTTTTCTTTTTCTTTTTTATTTATTTATTGATTTTAGAAAGAAAGAGGAAGGGAGAGAGAAAAAACCATCGATTTGTTGTTTCATTTATTCATGCATTGGTTAGTTGTGTTTTTTTTTTGGCAGAGACAGGGAGAGTCAGAGAGAGGGACAGATAGGGACAGACAGACAGGAAGGGAGAAAGATGAGAAACATCAATTCTTTGTTGCGGTTCCTTAGTTGTTCATTGATTGATTTCTCATATGTGCCTTGACCAGGGGGTTACAGCAGACCAAGTGACCCGTTGCTCGAGCCAGTGACCTTGGGTCCAAGCTGGTGAGCCTTGCTCAAACCAGATGAGCCCACACTCAAGCTGGCGACCTTGGGGTCTCAAACCTGGGTCCTCCACATTCCAGTCTTATGCTCTATCCACTGCGCCACCACCTGGTCAGGCTTGTTAGTTATTTTATGTGCTCTGACCAGAGATCGAACCAGCAGCCTTGGTGTTTCACTCTAACCAGCGGAGCTACTTATTTGGTTCAATTTCTTGCTCTCTCTCTTCTCCTTCTGCACACCCATGATGCAAATGTTGGCATGCTTGACTTGTTACAATGTCATCCCCCCCCAAGTGAGAAGGGGGGCAGGGGGGTGCAGACAGACTCCTGCATGTGCCCAACTGGGATCCACCTGGCATGCTCACCGGGGGTTAATACAATGTCCTCATTTTTTGGATTCTTTTTTCTTTTTGCTGTTCTGACTGGGTGGTTTTTTTTTTTTTTTTTTTTTTTTTTTTGCTTCCTTATATTCCAAATTGCTGGTTTGATTCTCAGCTTCATCTCTACCCTTGATTCCCTGTAAATTATTCTACATTTCAGTCTGTGTATCCATAATTTCTGACTGGCCTTTTTTAATGCTGCTGAGGTTCTCACAAAATTTATTGAGCATTCTTATAACTAGTGTTTTGAACTCTGCATCTAGTAGATTGCTTGTCTCAATTTTGTTTACTTCTTTTTCTGAAGTTTTGTTCTGCTCTTTCATTTGGACATGTTTCTTTGTCTCTTCATTTTGGCAGTCTCCCTGTGTTAGTTTCTATGTATTAGGTTAGAGAGGCTAAGTCTCCTAGGCTTGGTAGAGTGGCTTAATGTAGTAGGTGTTCTGTAGGGTCCAGTGGCACAGCCCTTCTGATCACCCAAGCTGGGCACTCAAGGTGTGACCCTCATGTGGGCTGTGTATGTACTCCTCTTGTAGTTGAAACTTGATTGCTATTGGCATGTCAATTGAAGGGATTTACCCCCAGGCTGATCAGCTGCAAGGACTGACTGATATCAACCACCAATTTACAACCCCAATGGATGATCGGCTATGCAGGGACCCGCCCCACAGAGCAGGACTTACTTCAGTGGGATTCTGGTGCCCACTGAGGCTGACCCCTGAGTGTGTCACTTGTGGAATTGGTTGGGTGGTAATTCTTAGACATGGTGTGAAGTTGTTCACTGGGTACACTGGCTATGAGGCCAGGGTCAGCTGCCACCTGTGTTCTCGCTTGGGCCGCCCAGCATAAGCTACAAAGTGATCTGCAGATGGCTACTCCTTGTGCTGCAGTTGGAGGTACCCAGTCAAGGCCAAGCTGTCAACCAAGGCTGGCTGCTGCCAGTGCTAGGCCTGGGTCCACTTAGTGAGAGGAATGGGGCACACTGAGGCCAGAAGCTGCTTATTTGAGAGATTTATTTTTTGTATTTTTCTAAGAGAAGCGGGGAGGCAGAGAGACTCCCACATGCTCCCGACCGGGATCCACCTGGCAAGCCCGCTAGGGGGCGATGCTCTGCCCATCTGGGGTGTTGCTCCATTGCAACTGGAGCCATTCTAGCGCCTGAGGCAGAGGCCATGAAGTCATCCTTAGCACCCGGGCCAACTTGGCTCCAGTGGAGTCTTGGCTGCAGGAGAGGAAGAAAGAGACAGAGAGAAAGGAGAGGGGAAGGGTGGAGAAGCAGATGGGCACTTCTCCTGTGTGCCCTGGCTGGGAATCAAACCTGGGACTTCCACACACCAGGCCAACGCTCTACCACTGAGCCAATCAGCCAGGGCTATTTGAGAAATTTTAGGAAAATCTGAAGCATGAGCCAAGACAGGCCATTCTTCTGGAAAAGCCACTGGAAACAGCTTGGGTGGGCCTGGAAGTTGGGTGGAGCAAGGCCTTAGGGAATCACTGGGGAGGGACAAACAGTGTGAGCCAGGTTGATGGAGTCTAAGATATGAAGCCCTGTCTGCCTGCTTTTTTGGGGGTTGGTTCATCAAAGGAACAATGGCTTATGCTAGCACTTCTTTCTGGCAGGAAGCTACTCCCCTCACCCCCAGCGTTTGTGGTGGTGCTGGATAATTCAGTTCCTCCCCATCTGTCTCTAGTGCCTTTCAAGCTGCTGCCCCAGGGCTGGAGCTCAGAGGCCATGAGTCTGAGTAAGTCTGTGCAGTGGTCCTTTAAGAGGAACTGCCTGGGACTCCAGCAGTCTTTGTCTCTCTCAGCATCAATCCCTGCTGGCGTTTATAGCCTGAAGTTACGGGAATTTCTCTTCCTGGCACTGGAACCCTGGGATAGGGGTCCTGGTGTGGGACTGGGGCCCTTCACTCCTCAGGACAGGACCTCCCACAGCCAAGATATCTCTCCCAATTTTTATCCATGACATAGGGGTGTGGGACCATCCTGTTCCGTGTCTCTGCCCTTCCACCAGTTTTGATGTGGCTTCTTTTTAAATGCTCCAGATCAGTGATGGGCAACCTTTTTATAAAAACCGCCCACTTTTGCAGTGCTGGTCTACCTGGTCCCTACCGCCCACTAGTGGGCGTTCCAGCTTTCATGGTGGGCTAATCACGGCGCCGTTTGGTTGCTCTGCTACCGCCCACCATGAAAGCTGGAACGCCCACTAGTGGGCGGTAGGGACCAGGTAGACCAGCACTGCAAAAGTGGGCGGTTTTTATAAAAAGGTTGCCCATCACTGCCCTAGATGTAGGACTTCTGTTCAGCTAGATTTCAGGCGGTTCTGAATGATGGTCATTCTGTAGTTTAGTTGTAATTTTGATGTGGTTGTGGGAGGAGGCAGGTACTCTATGCTGCCATCTTGCCTGAAAGTCTCCCCCAAGATTCTTAAGAGTAGTATATTCCTGCCCTTTAGCTTCCAACGCCCTCCACTCTCCTGATTGCTGTTGTCAAGGTCACCAATCATTCCTAATTGCCAAATCCAACGGTAATTTTTCAACCCTAATCAGACCTGACCTTTCTGTGGTACTTGCTACTGATGTGAAACATTCTATCCTCCTTGAAAGTTCCTCCTTTCCTAACTTTTTGTGATTTTATCTTTTTTCTGATTTTCTTTCTTCATTTATAGGTTTATTTTCCTTAAATAAATGTTCTTTCTAGGATTTTGTTTTTGGTCCTCAACATAATTTTCTTGAGTGACCTTATTTATATTTATGGCTACAACTGCTGGGTCAGATCTGTCTCCCGAGTGACAGACACTTATCTCAGTACCGGAGGACTTCTTTTGGATATTGTATAGTATCTTTTACTCAACATGTTCCAAACTGAACCCTTCTTCTTTGCCCCAGGAAACCTGCTTTTCTCTCTCCTGTGCCTTATGTTATTTAAGTCACCAACTTCTGTTCAGTCACACAAATGATTTAAGAATCTTCCTTCTCTTGGTCCATCAACCTCTCTCCCCAATGCAAATAAAACAGTGATTAAATATTATATAATTCTACTTCAACTTTATCTTTCTTTCTCCCTTCTTCCTCCCTCCCTTCTTTCTTCCCTTCCTTTCTTCCTTTCCCTTCCCTTCCCTTCCCTTCCCTTCCCTTCCCTTCCCTTCCCTTCTACCTCCGTCCCTCCCTCCCTTCCTCTCTCTCTCCCTCCCTCTCTCTCTCTCTCTTTCTTTCTCTTTCTATATTTCTTTCTTGTGAGAGGAGGGGAGATGGAGACAGACACCTGCATGTGCCCTGATTGGGATCCACCCAGCAACACCCATCTGGGGCAAATGCTTGAAACAGCCGAACTATCCTCAGCTCCTGGGGTTGATGCTTGACCCAATTGAGCGACTGTCTGTGAGAGGAGGAGAGGTGGAGAAGGGGGAGAGGGAGGGGAAGAGAAGCAGATGGTTGCTTCTCATCTGCGCCCTGACCGGGGATTGAACTCGGGATGTCCGCACACTCTATCCACTGAACCAACTGGCCAGGACCTCTACTTCAACTTTCATATCCCTTTCTTTACTCCCACTCCAAATACTACTGTCTTAGTGTTGTTTTTTTATTTTATTTTATTCATTTTAGAGAGGAGACACAGAGTGAGAGAGAGAAAGAGAGAAAGGGGGGAGGAGCTGGAAGCATCAACTCCCATATATGCCTTGACCGAACCAGTGCAGGGTTTTGAACTGGTGACCTCAGTGTTCCCAGGTCGACGCTTTATCCACTGCGCCACCACAGGTTAGGCACTACTGTCTTAGTTTTGATTTTATTGTTTCTCTACAATGGTGTCCCATCTGGTTCTCCTGCCTTTGTCTTGCTCCCCTCCTTTTTATCACTGCTAGGTTACTCGTTCTAAAATTAAAATTTGACTATAAAAATGACTCCCAAGCTTAAACCTTTAAATGACTTTCCATTATCTTTAGATTGAAATATGTCTTCTTTAGCATGGCATGCTACCATTTTTCCAGGACTGAGACTACAGTATACTCTATTCATATAAAAACTTCTTAAATACATCATCTCTCATGTTTCAATGTTGTTTCCTCTGCCTACAACACTCCTGTCCCCATCAATTGAATTCTTTCTAGTCCCGAAGTCCCAGTTCCAGCATCATCTCCTTCTGGAAGCCTTCCCTGGGCTTCCTTGCTTTCTTTTAGTTTCTGTGCACCTTTATCAGCATCAACTGCACTGTATTGTGCATTGGGTAATTTGCTTATATCTCTCACTAGATTGTAAGCTGCTTGAGGAAAGGGATCTGAACTCATATCAGTACTATACACATACATTTGGTGTAGGGTAGGCATACAGGGTAGGATGGCTTGTTGAATGTCTGAATGATTAAGTCAGAAGGATATGTGGTCAGTGGCAGTGCTGGGATCAGGATTCAGAACCTTAAATGTTTGGCCTTTAAACTTTCATTTATGTTTTAATTAACACCTTCACATAATTGAATATTCAAAAGGTAAAAAATCAGACACAGTAATAAATCTGTGTTTTCACCCCAGCCATCCTTTCCCCTTCCCTGAAGACAACAGTATTATCAATTTCTTGTGATTCTTTCTTCTTTCCATAGATATGTACATTTATTCATTCACATATCTTATAAATTAAAAAGTTAATTAAGCAAATACTTATTATCTGATATGTACTAGGTACTGTGCAAGACTCGGGGGGTAAACAGTGAACAAAATAGATAAAACTCCCTGTCTTCTTTTTTTTTTTAAGATTTTACTTATTGATTTTACAGAGGGGGCAGAGTGAGATGTTTCAACTCATAATTGCTTCACTTTAGCTGTTTACTCCTTGATTATTGCTTCTTGTGTGTACCTTGACCATGCAAGCCCAAGGTTTCTTTTTTTTTTTTGTATATTTTTTTTCTGAAGTGAGAAGTGGGGAGGCAGAGAGACAGACTCCTGCATGCGCCAACTGGGATCCACCTGGCAAGCCAGCTAGGGGGCGATGCTCTGCCCATCTGGGTTGTTGCTCTGTTGCAACGGGAGCCATCCTAGCGCCTGAAATGGAGGCCATGGAGTCATCCTCAGCACCTGGACCAACTATGCTCTAACGGAGCCTTGGCTGTGGGAGGGAGGATGGAGAGAGAGAGAGAGAGAGAGAAAGGAGAGGGTGAAGGGCAGAGAAGCAGATGGGCGCTTCTCCTGTGTGTTCTGGCTGGGAATTCAACCTGGGACTTCTACATGCTGGGCCGACGCTGTACCACAGAGCCAACTGGTCAGGGCAAGCCCAGGGTTTCTAACCAGCAACCTTAGCATTCCAGGCCGATGACCTATCCACTGCACCACCACAGGCCAGGCAAAAACTCCCTGTCTTTATGGAACCAAAATTCTATATATTTTTCCTCTTCTTTATTTTAAAAAATATAAATGAGAGCTAACATACATTCTTTTGGCCTTGTTTATTTATTTAAATCTTGCAGATTCATTCATATCAACACATAAAGATCTTTTTTTTCTCCAGGCTTATTATTCTGTAATCTGAATATATTATCATTTATTTCGGGTGTTGCCAATCTTTTGCTGTTACAAAATGCTGTAATGAAAAACTTTGTCATACACTTGGCACTTTACATGTGTATATCTTTAGGAAAAATTCTTAGGTGTGGAGTTGCTGGGTCAAAGAATATGCGTATTTCTAGATTTGATCTATTGTTTTCTCTACTGCATTAATTTTTAATTTGAACAGTTTAAGTACAGGTAGTACTGTAGCAGATACATATGTTTCCCACTACTCACTGAACAGATATTGACATCTTCATTGAGGTTCCATCTTAACAATGTGATGTCCTCTTACAGAAAATTATCTTAGACTCAAGAGTAATAAGTTTCTTGGAATCCATACCCTGCCATCCTGGAATCATCATTTTGCAGTCTATCTTGGACTTTTAAAAAAATATATAACCTCATTGTTAGCAAAAGACAGCTTCAGAAGAAAATTCCATTATGCTATTTTTAGTGTTTAGAATCTGACTTCTCAAAAATATTTATTTTGTTTCCTTCCTCTGTTCAAAGCAACAAAGCATGCTACCAGAGGTTAATGGCACTGCACCCCACCACTTTGTCAGAATGATCAAATGAGGCTCTCCTTAGTAGGCACGTGGTGTGTGTGTGTGTGTGTGTGTGTGTGTGTGTGTGTGTGTGACAGAAGGAGGGACACATAGGGACAGACAGACAGGAAGGGAGAGAGATGAGAAGCATCAGTTCTTTGTTGCGGCACCTTAGTTGTTCATTGATTGCTTTCTCATATGTGCCTTGACTGGGGCTACAGCAGAGTGAGTGACCCCTTGCTCGAGCCAGTGACTCCGGCTTGAGCTGAATGAGCCCACACTTAAGCCAGCAACCTCGGGGTTTCGAGCTTGGGTCCTCCGCGTCCCAGTCCAACACTCTATCCACTGCGCCACCACCTGGTCAGGCTGTCCGCACCTTCTTTTAACTGACTTGGAGGTGCAACTGTGTCCTCTGTCTGGGTCCTGACAGTGTTGGTGAGAGGAACTGTTCTTGGAGGAGAGGGGGAACTGTTGATCTCTATTATACCTGGATACCTTTACCTATTTCAGTATGTTTTTGTTAAAATAAATGTCCTTTTCTCCTTCCTCTCTTCTAAAGGTCTGTAACCTTGGTCCAGGGGTAACTCTTGCCTCTGATCTTTTTTTTTAGGTGCTCAGAATGCCCAGCAGTGAGGCATTTACATGAATTATCCTGTGATTTTATAAACTTAGAGGGGAGCCTTAGTTTTAGGTATGGCTAAAATTTGAGGTCATGCAGGTGCAGGTTCACCCTAAGAATAGGCATTTTGCGTTCCCTCCCAATTGGTCAGTCTTTTTTTTACCATATTTGATCTTGTAGTATTATATAACTAGCACAGAGAGGAGAGGAACCCTAGGATTCACCCGTTTCTCCATGGACCACACAGCCAGAGAAGAAAAGGATCAAAGAGAGTGAGCTGATTTGAGGGTCTGTGGCCCAAAGCATGATCCCTTTAGGCTCACTGTAAGGCCCTGTGGCGTACAGGTCTAGCCCGTAGGCAGGATGCGTGTCTCCAGGCCTGGGGTGAGCGCAGGGCGGGCACGACTGCTCAGACCCTTCCTGTCAAGCCCGCACTTGGTCTCTACTAATGCCTGCCTTGGTTCCTGCCATTTCAGCCCTCTGCTTTTAAGCCCAGGTAGTTGACTTCTTTTGTCTTCTGTTCCTCAGCCCCGCAGAGAGAGCTCTCTGGCCCTGGCGACAACCCTTTCTTCAGATGGCAGACTCATTTTCTCTCTAGCAGACCTGAAGGACAAGGTGTAATCCAACCCTCTCCATCAGACATGCTGCTAGGGGGAAACAATGAAGAAAGTGATCTTTGTTGTTCCCAGAATCGGGCCCTGAACCAGGCACCTGCTTTTGTTGCTGGCTTCTTAAGTCAGTGGAGACATTTTTACTGTCTTCCTGGGTCAGCAGCTGCTTTGGGGTAACAGTGGCAACTGGCTGTAGGGTGTCAGTTCTGCTTCAAAGAAAATGGATGTATTTATATGAGGAGAGTTACCTTTCGTGTCTCTGAGCCTCTTGTCTTCAGGGCTGATGTCGAGAATGAGCAGCTGTATGTCAGCTGTGCCCTCAGTGTGACCACTCCTGACCATTATCTTCTCTGAATCTCAGAAGACAGATTCATTCCTTTCTGTCCTGCTCTTATTAGACTGAGTTCTGTGTTTCCAAGCACCTAGGTCGGTGCCCGGTGCGTGGTTAGTATGCAGCAAATGTATGTGGAATGAATAATTGGGTGAATTCCTTACACTGACTGTCCAGGTTTAGTTTCACTGGCCCTCTGATATGAGGGACTTATGGAGGACTGCTTTGTGGGAGAAGGACCTTTGTTTTTATGAGAAAGATTGCTTCAAAGGAATTATAGAAGGTATAGATTTCTAGATGTTTGTGAGAACTGTGTGGGAACTCCAAGAGAGGCCTTATTGTCTCCTCTCCTCATGGGTTTAGAACTTTCCCCTCGGTTGTTAACTCTGCTGGCAGACTTGTCCTCCTGTTTTAGGACTAATATCCTGAACCTGACTCAGGCCTTCTCTTCACCTAGGCTCTCACATTCCTGAGCCCGCGCCAGGGCAGGTATTCCTTTTTAACGGTCATTGTCATTACAGAGTCAGAAACCATAAGGACCACACCTCATACACTGTAGTCTGGACTTCCTGATCTGCCTGCATTTAGTCAAGTTTCACTCAACTCTTAGGTGTTTGTGCCTTGTGAAAGGCTGTCGGAGACAGCAGGGTTTTTTCCTCCTTGGTTAGCAGCTGGCCAGAGAGTACCTATTAGACTGCCAGATCCTAAGCCTTTCACATTTGTCTGTCTCTTACTGGAATTTAGGGCAGAAGCTCTCTTACCATTCGAGGTTACATTCACTGTTCACCATTCACTGGAGAATAAAAGATGAACAGCCATGAAAAGCATATAGACATATTATATACTGCAGTGCTTTGGAATGCTCTGATTTCGGGGAAAGGTCATTGTCTGCAGGAATACAACTGGAATCCAGGCCACTGCACTGCCTCCCTTCCCCAGAGTCTCACATTGGAATCATCACTCATTTCATAATTCCAAACATCCTTGTTTTTGTTTAATTTTTATCTGATATGGTGAAACACACAGAGGAAATGACAAACTAGCATGTGTTGTCTTTTAAATGCACATAGTTCAAGTAGCTATTTTAAATGTCAGTTGTTCCTGCCATTAGATTCCTGTTGTCTGGGCTGCTTTTCCTCCCTGGGGTGGGAGGGGTCTGATACAGTTTTACTGTGGCATTAAAGCAAGAGAACCCAGAGCTTTTCTGCCTGATTGATCGTTCCTTTACACCTTGTTCTTTTCATTACTTATATTTGGATTGCCCTGTGTTAACTGCCTTCAAAGCAGGATTGAGAGAGGGAGGGAGAGAGAGGGGAAGCATCAACTTGTAGTTGTGGCACTTTAGTTGTTCATTGGTTGCTTTCTCATACGTGCCTGGATTGAGCCAGTGACCCTTTGCTCAGGCCAGTGACCTTTGGGCTCAAGCCAGCGACCATAGGGTCATACCTATGATCCCACACTCAAGCCAGCAACCCTATGCTTAAATTGGTGAGGCTGCGCTCAAGCCGGATGAGCCTGAACTCAAGCTGGTAAACCTCAGGGTTTCGAATCTAGGTCCTCATTGTCCCAGGTCGATACTCTATCTACTATGCCACTACCTGGTCAGGCCAAAAGAATCTTAGAGATCAATTCAGAGGTTCTTTTTTATTTTTATTTTTATTGATTTATTTTAGAGACAGAGAGAGAGAAAGAGAGAGAGAGAAGCATTCATTTGTTGTTCTACTCAGTTGTGCATTCAGACATTGGTTGCTTCCCGTATGTGCCCTGACTGGGGATTAAACTTGGAACCTTAATGTTTTGGGACAACTCTAACCGACTAAGCTAACTGGCCAGGGTCAAATCAGAGGTTCTTTACCAGTGATTCATTGACCTCTCTCCACTTGTAAACAAAAGTTTGAAGGTAGCTGAATATGTGCCTTTTTTAGGGAGTGTATACTTAGTTTTCATCAGATTCTCACTGTAGTTTGTGACCTAAAAATAATTTAAGAACTAGCATTTTATAGGAATTTGGGACTCTTGCTCACGTAGCTAGTTAGTGGCAAAGTTGGATTTTGAGATAGATTCTGGACTACAGGTATCTTGACTCTATAACCAAAGTTCTTTTTACCCTGCTCTATTATCCATATTCTTCTGGAGGGATAGTGGAGTAACACCAGGAGACAGACACACATGATCTGAACTGTTATTTAATGTTTGCTTTTCCCAAATCCTTATTTCACAGATGAGGATTATAAGGTATCTGGTCTCTTGGACTAGGTGACCTCAGAAATACTGTGATTTCACAGTAATATATTGTAGAATTTACATATTTTAAAAACTGTATTCCAATGTCTAACTTATGCTGCTCGGTAAGCATTACACTTCCTTTTGACTTATTAATCTTGTCCATTAGTTGTTCTTTGAGAAAAAGGATCATGTATTATGTCCCCTGTGACTCCTGATACTCAGATCTTCACACAGTGGACGGCTGCCTTATTGGTGCTGTTAACTGACTAGTAGTGTTTTAATTTTCCCCTTCCCATCTTTCCATTATCTTATATATTTTTTAAATTTTAAAATTTTTATTTTATTTTTTTTTACAGGGACAAAGAGAGAGTCAGCGAGAGGGATAGATAGGGATAGACAGACAGGAATGGAGAGAGGTGAGAAGCATCAATCATTAGTTTTTCATTGCTGTTGCAACACCATAGTTGTTCATTGATTGCTTTCTCACATGTGCCTTGACCGCGGGCCTTCAGCAGACCGAGCAACCCCTTGCTGGAGCCAGCGACCTTGGGTCCAAGCTGACGAGCTTTTGCTCAAGCCAGATGGGCCTGCGCTCAAGCTGGCAAGCTCGGGGTCTCAAACCTGGGTCTTCCATATCCCAGTCTGACAGTCTATCCACTGCGCCACTGCCTGGTCAGGCTCTTATTTTTTTTAAAGATATTTTTAAAATTTATTCATTATAGAGAGGAGAGAGAGAGAGAGAGAAGGGGGAAGGAGGTAGGAGCAGGAAGCATCAACCCCCATATGTGCCTTGAACAGGGAAACCAGGGTTTCAAACCAGCGACCTCAGCATTCTAGGTCGACGCTTTATCCACTGCGCCACCACAGGTCAGGCCATGATCATAGCAGCTGTTAATTTTATTTAGCCTGATATTTTCAAGTGGGCATAACCCCTTTTCTCTTTGTTTTCGCAATGCTGGGTATACAGTTTCTCCACCTGCATTATACCTGCACAGTTGGGAGTTTTGTGGAACGTTATATTTTGCACCCTGAATTCTACCCCAAGTCACTGAACAGTAGCCTGTATGTCAGGTTGTTCTGAAAATTTTCATATCTGGGAAAGGGGGATCTCTCTTATGAAGGGTTAATCATTGGAATCTGACTTGGTGGGTTGCTCATGATGTTCTACGATGCCAAGGTAAGACAAGCCAGAGTACCAAGCTCAGGTTTGGGAACATAGGTTCTTTCCATGTTTTCTCATTGGCTTGATGTGTGACTTTTGGACAGGTTGCTTAACCTCTATTTTCTCACCAGTAAATGAAAATTTATAGTTTTTATATTAAAATTTTTTTAATTTATTGATTTTAGAGAGAGATGAAGAGGTAGAGAGAGAAGGAGAGAGAGAGACAGGAACATAGATATGTTCCTGTATGTGCCCTGACCAGGGGTTGAACTGGCCATTTCTGCATTTCAGGGCAACGCTCCAACCAACTGAGCTATCCGGCCAGATATATACTTTCACAAAAACGTCCCTAAATATGAGTATAATAATGCAGGTGAACCACTTGGAATTCCTTACAACAAAAGTGCTATAGAAATTTCAGAGTTTTTTCCTCTGGTTATAATCTTTGTAGCTTTTCCGAAGAGCCTGTAACTATTGAGGGGGGTGGTAATCTTTTTTTTTTTTTTTAATTTTTATTTTTTATTTTATTCATTTTAGAGAGGAGACACAGAGTGAGAGAGAGAGAGAGAGAGAGAGAGAGAGAGAGAGAGAGAGAAAGGGGGGAGGAGCTGGAAGCATCAACTCCCATATGTGCCTTGACCAGACCAGTACAGGGTTTTGAACTGGCAACCTCAGTGTTCCCAGGTCGACACTTTATCCACTGCACCACCACAGGCCAGGCCGGTAATCTTTTTTATTTTTTGTATTTTTCCAAAATTAGAAGCGGGGAGGCAGTCAGATTCCCACATGCACCTGACCCGTATCCACCTGGCATGCCCACCAGGGGGCAATGCTCTGCCAATCTGGGGTGTCGCTTTGTTGTGGCTGGAGCCATTTTAGCACCTGAGGCGGAGGCCATGGAGCCATCCTCAGTGCCCAAGCCAACTTTTGCTCCAATGGAGCCTTGGCTGCGGGAGGAGAAGGGAGAGATAGAGAGGAAGGAGAGGGGGAAGGGTGGAGAAGCAGATGGGCACTTCTCCTTTGTGCGCTGACCGGGAATTGAACCCAGGACTTCCAAACACCAGGCTGATGCTCTACTGCTGAGCCACCAGCCAGGGCTCATCTTTTTTGAGGCTAATGAAGTAGAATGAAATTTTTTTTTACTTCCCAAAGTACATTTATAATATTGAACTATTAGCTTTTATAACAAATGTTATGTTTTATTTAATACATATACACATATATTTACATTCAGGTGCCAGAGAGCTAAGAGAACTTAGCTTTAGATATATCTAAGCTAAAAAATATATAAAACAATTGCTTATGAATGAAATATAATTCTGTAATTTTCCTTAAGATTTGTGTCATCTCCTATAATTTCTAAGTTTTTGTACAGTAACTTGTGCTTGTGTACTGGTAGTTTCAATAACAATATTTTATATACAGACTACAGTAAATTTTATTTTCAAAATAAAATGCATTCTTAGAGTTAAACATTTGGATTTAGACTATGGTTAAACTAACCAGTATATTCTTGGAAATGCCCTCAAAAATTATAGTCGGATACTTTGTCAGTCTTTAAAGGAAATGTGTGCCACCAGAGTAAAAAGAAACTTGCAGCAGCTACTGAAATCTTTATAGCACAGCAAAGACAAGTCAGCCGAGTGAAATAGTGCCCCAGAGGGGGAGCAGGTGGGCGGTGTGGGGCTGCATTTTCTCCCTAGTTATCTGCGGAGAAGGTCCTGGCTGCCTGAACTGTGTTGTGAGCACTGAGGGAGTGGGCTTGACACTCTCTGCTTCTCTCCTCTGCCGGTGTAGATGTGCAGCGCCTTCTCTGTGCGTGGCTCTGTTCCAGTCTGTAAACATGACTGCTGTAAGAAGAGTGTCGAGTCAGTTGTTTATTTTGTGAAACCTGTCCCATCACCATGTGATATTTGCCCAAGAGCTCCTGTTGTGGTGGTGACATTCTTCTGGTGAGTGTGGCCCTTTAAAGGTTTCTTTCTTGAATGTTAGATGAGCCCCTAACTGGTGTCTTGAAAAGCATTTAAGCCTCTTTCCCTAGAGTTTAAACCAGAGGAGCAGTAATCCCAGTGGAGCTGGGCTGGAGTCTAGGGAGAAGGTGGCAGATGAGGTGGCAGATGATAGGCAGAGGCTGTTGTGGTCTCTTGTCTCATTTGCACAAAGGAGGGGCTGGCCTCTCCTGGGGAGGTATTTCCGCTCACTGCAACAAATGAGGGCGCACAAAGGGCTGTAATGTAATGAGGCTTCTCTGGTGACGTCACTTGTAAATGTGGTCAAAGTCCAGTTCTTGGGGGCTAGGAGACGCGGTAGGAGAGATCAGTCGGTTCGCATACTCTCAATCCTCAGCTGTCACTGCGCCATGGTGCCCACTTCCAGCCACTGAACCAACACAGCTGGGCCGGGCCATGAACACTTACAAGTACCAGAAGTTCCTGGAGGGACTCAACAACCTTAGAGGTATTACAGGCGGCCCGGCACTCTGCCTTTTGTCTTTGCTGATTGTGGGAACACTTACTGTGGTCTGTCTGTGTTGTATGGGGTCTTTACTTTCTATCAGTCCCTTAGAGGCTTAGAAAGCTCTCTTTCTCTGAGCTGGCATATTTTTTTTGTGTGTTTAAGCAGTTACATAGCAAGGATAGAGATTGTAAGTGTGATTGTGGGTGTGTAGGCAGGAGGGAATCCTCTCAGTTACTTCAGCAGCAGTCTGTTCTCTGGCTGGAAGGACAGTAAATGTCTCCTGCAGTGTTGAGCTCAGCAGAGCTTAGGGCACTTCCTGGGCAGTGTGGGTCCTGCAGCCTCACCGAGGTGTAGCTAAGTTTCTTGGGCCAGGTTTTCCACTTGTCTGTGTCTACAGTGAGTCAGAGTCCTATCTGGAGAGAACAGGGAGTCGGGAGTGGTTGTGGTGGGGAGGAGGAACGCAGGTTGATAGGCCAGAGATACCATTGTACAGGGTAAATCAGTGACTTTAAAGGAGGTAACTTTTTATTAAAAGGGTACTTAAAAGGGATAGTGTTAGCCTTGCATGGTTGGCAAACTCTTCACTAACAATGGATGAGAAAAATGCTCTCAGATGTGATGCTGCAGGACTGTTTTTGGCTATTAAGGAGGAAAATTAATGAACTCTTTTTTTTATCTTCTCTAATTAGTAGGTAGTTTTATTTCCATCTGTTTGGGAAGATGCTCAAACCATCCCTCTTTGATTAACAGTCAAGATTCTAGATCAAGGGCAACCATGGGGTGTGGAGAGAGTATGGGGAGGCTGAGGGAGAAACAGGTAAAGTTGCAGAGAGCTGGGCTCCCATCCTGCCAGAATCTGTAGATATTTTACTTTCTCTCACTGTCTGTTGAAGAACCTATTTCTAAGAGGTCGTATATATATGAAAAGCTTTTATGCTACAAGGGGATATGCAGCTATAAAGTACTGTTCTGTTGATCCTTATCTTCTCTTCCCTTCTCTTGCTCCATGCCTTATGAACATCTTCAGAACTCCTAATAGCTAGAGCCAACTCCTTTTAGGTTCAGGGCTCTGAAAGCGTATCACGCATCAGCAAGAATGAGCGACATTAAATGTTGCTTCTCTGTTAAAGGAAGTTTTAAGAAGGCAGAGAATCAGGACTTCTTTATCCAGACTGATGGGGAACAGAAACCAGTGGTGCTTCTCAGCGAATCTTCAGTTCTTGGGCTCTGTTGGGGGATAAAGATTGTTGCAGAGATTTTTATCTGATAACAAGGACCCCCTTTACTTGCCCTATTTCCTGTCTTATAGG
The DNA here is from genome assembly GCA_037038555.1 of Rhynchonycteris naso. NCBI lineage: Eukaryota > Metazoa > Chordata > Mammalia > Chiroptera > Emballonuridae > Rhynchonycteris > Rhynchonycteris naso. Next base: position 207,898,583 of record CM072997.1, on the reverse strand, counting down.
GATCTTCTCTATTCCTGGTTATGATGCCTAACCAACTGTGGGAGCCTTTTCCCTTCTGTGTTTAAAAAACTCATGGAAGGATTATTAAACTTAATTAACCTACATATTCCTTCAGTAGAAGAAAAGGCTCAGAGTAGAAATCCCAGGCCTCTCCTTGGATACTGAGCTCTTCAGTGTAGTTTTATTTACTCCCTATTACCCATAGCATCATTCTTTTGAGAAAACGCCAGAGGTTTTTGAAGGTGGACAGGTGGTAGGTGGGAACTCCAGGAGATGTACTGATCCATAGGATTGGGGAATATAACTTTTGGTTCCCCTTTGTGTCAGGGTTTAGCTGAGCAGTTAACCACACTAGAATGGCCAGAGCCTGTGTGAATCAGGTTTAGCAGTGACCTACCTAAGTAGGTTCCTGAGGTTCTCAGGAGACCACCCGCTCATAACTGTGTCCTCCTCTGCTGTTTGTGCTTCAGGAATAAAGAGCAGGTATGACTAGTGGCAGGGCCCTCCCTCCATAGATGTTCCTTCCGTAAAACATCTGTGGAGGAAGGAATCCTTTTTTATTCCCCAAGTAAGAGTTGTTTTGGTCCCCAGTTTCCTTTAACTCTCCTGATGCTCTTGGTGGGGCTAGTGGAACCAAATAGCTCTTGATTTGATCCTCTCATGGGTGTAGACGTTTGAAATTGCACCCTACAAAGGGTTATTTCTGCTTTTGGAAGAGGATATATTGAAACCAGCTTAATGATCATTTGTTTTCTCAGCCCACCTATAAAATTTTTTTTGCCTCCTTTCTTTTTGCCCTGTCTTTATTAGGAGTGAATAACAGTGTACCATCGTGGGGAGTCTCGCATATGGGATTGAAATCAGAGAAGGGAAAAGACCAGAGCTCGAGCAGCTTCTACTCACTCCACTCTTCCCACCCCAGACACTGTGGCTCTCTGCCATCTTATTTTGGCATGCCTTTATTTAAGATAAACTCAGAAGCACTTACTGCTATAGGCATTAAACAAGAGGATATATAGACTTAGTGTTTGATATGTATTCAGAATTCAAATGTTATTTCTACCTCTTTCTTTGTTCCTTCCTGAGACTTACTTTTGAGTCACAGTGAGTCCTGTGCCTGCTTTGATCCAGGATGAACTGGATCAGGTAATTTTCTGAATGTTTGGCTCCAGGTCTTACTTGATCTCACTGTAGGTCAGTTATAATGGTTGAGTCTGGAAGACAACATCATTTGGGATATTAGTGATAAGCACTCAGTAATGTTAGTTATGGACTAGCATCTGTTCTAAGCACTTTACATGGATTAATCCATGTAACTCTTATAACACTCCTATAACATAGATAGTTTACAGTGGTATGCCCAAGACTTGGCTGGCCCATGAACAGGGCCTGTATGTCCTGCTAAGGAGGTAATAGTGCCCTGGGAGTATAGCAGCCAAGATGGCTTTATTGTGCTGCTGACTGATGCTGGGGACCATATGAATTAGAAGAAAATACCCATGTGTGACCAAGTATATGTATCAACATACTTGGGCACCTTCCTCTCTGAGGGAGAGTAGCAGTATTGTGCTTTGGACTCAGTGCAGGAGATCTTTTCTTTTCACACTAGTCTCCTTGAGCTGTGTCCTGTTTTCTAATTCTTCACTCACTTATATATACTATATAATAGTCTTTATGGCATAAAATGTAATATACATATAATATACAGCAGTTTGTCATGTTCACCCAAAGAAAGCATCTGATTAACTTTCTTCTCTCCCAGAACCTGAATCTTTTCTGGGTGGGAGAGTTCCTGGAAAGAGTGCATGTAGTTGTTTTGGTTTAGTCCTTATAATCATTTCTGGAATATTGCTACAGGTCTTAGACAAGTATTCTGCGCTGGGCTGCCAGGCAGACAATCACATACAAAGCATTTTCTTTGTCAGACTCTCCTACTAATTTCACCTACTGTGTCCCCTGGTTATGGTGAGTAGCTGCTTTCCTTCATTTCACCTGCATCTTTCTGTATGCCAAAGAGATTGACAGAATGAGGTAATTCCCCCCCCCCTCTTCTTTTAGTTACTAACTTTGCTTTTCTTGACATGGTTCGGTTTGCAGCCATTCCTCAATCTAGTTTGGTAATTGTTGAAGGGAGCCCAGTGGGAGAAGAGAGACAATGTTGAAGTCTTTTGAAGTTCCGGTCCCCGGTTTCCTGTGACTTTTTGGTGCTTTGATGTCAGGACTGCAGTGCAATACATCCCATTGCTCCTGCTTCTGAAAAGCTTTAACTTTTATTTCTCAAGCCTGCCAAAAGCCGTAACCATTGAATGATTTCTGCCCAGCTGGATCTCTCCTGTGGGTATGACAGGTTCCACTGTTGGCCCAAGGCCTGCTCTTTGGCAGTGCCGAGGCCTGTGTGTGCTGTGACTGGCGGTTGTGGAGTAATTAGGGAGGCAGAGAGATAGTGAGGTGGAGTGGTGACAAAGTGCTTCTCTAGCCTTTAATAAGAAAAACTTGTGATTGATCTGTGAGATACTTATTTTTTATTTTTATTAAAAAACCTTTTTTAAAAAATTGATTTTGTTTCTGTATGTTCCCTGACCAGGGATCAAACGGGCAACTTCCGAGCATTGGGAGAACCCTCTAACCAACCAAGTTATCCCGCCAGGGCAATGCTTTATTTAAAAAAAAAACCTAGCCTGGGCCTGACCTGTGGTGGCGCAGTGGATAAAGCGTCGACCTGGGAACACTGAGGTCGCCAGTTCAAAACCCTGCACTGGTCTGGTCAAGGCACATATGGGAGTTGATGCTTCTAGCTCCTCCCCGCTTTCTCTCTCTCTCTCTATCTCTCTCTCTCACTCTCTCTGTGTGTCTCCTCTCTAAAATAAATATATAAAAAGAAATTAAAAAAAAAAGTCTTTAAAAAAAAAAAACACAGCCTGACCAGGCGGTGACGCAGTGGATAGAGTGTCGGACTGGGATGCGGAAGACCCAGGTTTGAGACCCCGAACTCGCCAGCTTGAGCGTGGGCCCATCTGGCTTGAGAAAAAAAAAAAAAAAAAGCTCGCCCGCTTGGAGCCAAGGTCACTGGCTCCAACAAGGGGTTGCTCGGTCTGCTGAAGGCCCGCGGTCAAGGCACATGTGAGAAAGAAATCAATGAACAACTATGGTGTCACAACAGCAACGAAATACTAATGATTGATGCTTCTCACCTCTCTCCGTTCCTGTCTGTCTGTCCCTATCTATCCCTCTCTCTGACTCTCTCTGTGTCCCTGTAAAATAAATAAATAAATAAATAAAACATTAAAAAAAAATAACAAACAAATACATCACCAACCCATGTACTTTCACCCTGCTCTTCCTTTGCGTATACTCTCCTGTTCCCTCTGCCTAGAATAATCATTATCCTTTTATCCTGTACCAAAGTTGTTGTTATTTTTTATTGTTTGTTTGTTTTTTGGGGGATGTTTTTTGGTTTTTTTCTAGAGAGGATGGGTGGGTCGGAGGAGCAGGAAGCATCAACTTGTATTAGTTGCTTCTCATATGTGCCTTGACCAGGGAAGCCCAGGGTTTCAAACTGGTGTTTTATCCACTGCGCCACCACAGATCAGACAGCCTGTACCAAACTTCTATTCATCTTTTACTGTCTAGCTCAATCTCTCTTTCCCTCATAGTTCTTAATTTATTTTATATATTTTTTGCGTTCCTAGGTAGAATTCTTATTTTACTCATCTGTGTTGCTATAGCACTGTAAACACACTAATTATAGAGCATATCACATTATACAGTGTGTCCGTAAAGTCATGGTGCACTTTTGTTCTGTGACCAGTCAAAAGTACACCATGACTTTACGGACACACTATATATTATAGTTATTTTATTAAATGTTTGATTTTCCTGCTAGTCTTTACTTCTTGGATCAAGTTTTCTGTAATTTCTGTAAGCTTCAGTTTTCGCATTTCTAAAATAGGGATGATAGAATTTACCTCACCAGCTGTTGTGAGGATTAAATGAGATAATAGATGTAACATCTGGCAGAGATGTCCAGGAGATGTTAGCTGTACAGTTGCTAAAGGTGGGAGCTATGTCTCATTCATTCTTGTATTGTCCTGATTTAGCATTCTGCCTGGCACATATTAAGCATAAAGGAAACATTTGAAGAATTGAATCGAGCTAAACTCACGTATTCAAATGTCCTTCAGTGGTCGTCACAGAAGGTTAAAAAAAATAATCTGAGAAAGGTACCTGTGCTGTGTAACTTTATAAACCTCCTTTTTGTGGTTTTTCTCTTCAGTGCCAGATTATGACTCTCACAAGAAACTCCAGTCATTTTATCATCATGCCAAATTTTTGGTCAGAAAATGATATTATTCAAAACTGGCTATTTTGAATCGAATCTCAAAGAATGGAAATGTACTGCTCTTGAAAACATTGGAAAGATGCTACTACTAGTCTGTAGCAGTTTCAAATGAAGGGTTCCAGATATATGTATTTTGGGCAGTGGCAACATTGTTGAATAAAGGAACAAGGTGACTAATGAGAAGGCACACACTCAATTTTGCTTCCGTTAGTTCCTTGTGTTTGTCAAATCATCTTATTATCTTAGAGCTTTACTTTGAAAATCTACCTAGTTGGCCAGCCTAGAAGCCTGTCCTCTGTTGCAGTGTCTGGCCAACCGGGACAAACCCTCCCACCTCAACATGTGCCCCTCAGAGAGTAGCCTTCTCTTTTTGGAATAGGGTTCTCTTCCCTCTTCATTGTGCCTAATAATGAACCCTAGAAAAAAATGTAGATCCCCTCCCCGCCATTAAATACATGCACTATCTTGTCCTTATAGAAAGCATGGGAAACGAAACCACCCAAAACCCCACAGGTTCCTATGTTAATAAACTGATCATAAAAATTAGGGAATTGGGGAACATGCAGATACTCCAGTACTTTCAGCTTTTTGTACAGTGTATTTTCACCAATGAAATAAAAGTTTGTTTTGCATCTCACTTGCATAATCAACTTTCTTTGAGTTGTCTGCTTTTCTGATGTTCTTGGTTAATAAAAAAAATCAAATGCTTCTTTTTTTATTGCTTCATATTCATTTTGAAATATCCTCTAATTTTTGTGAGCAGTATATTTCCAGCTAGCCTTTTCTATCCATATATAAATATGCGTTTTTATATATTTGTTATTGTAATGTAATTCTTTATCTTGTTCTTTATTTTTGTGAGCATTTTTTTAATGCCTTTAACTATTTGTCTACAACATAGTTTCTTGACAGCTGTATGGCATTTTTTCAAATGGAAGGTTCATTTGTTTAACATTCCCCAATTGGGGAACATATACATTTCTAATTTTATACTGCTCTAATATGATAATAAACAATCTTGTAAATAAAATTTTCTGTCCGTGCCTGATTATATTTCTAGGATAAATTTCTATAAATGGAATTACTGGTCTTAATACATACATTCAAGGCTCTGGATGTTGTTTTTTAACGTTATTTTACTTGTAAAACTTACTGTGGTTACCTGTAATACTCTGAATACCTCTCTGATAGCTCTTGGCCCCTTGCCCTCAGGGACAGACAGCCCTGTCTTCAGGTTTAGTGGCCAGCTGGTTCAGATGTTTTATTATCCAGTTAATTTCATCATGGGATGGGTGCCAAGTGTCTCTTTCACTTAGTCAGCAGCTCCCGTATGTCATCATCACAGCACCACACTTTTACTAGGAAGCTTTTCTCCCGGCAGCTCCAGGCAGTTAATAAATGGCTTTGTTGATCCTCTCAACCCTGGAACCTTTTCCTCTTGTATTGGGAGAGCTCCGTCAGTGCTGATCAGGAAACCGCTGTACAAAGAATGACCTAATCAGTGCTGTTCAGGAACCCTGCATTGGAGCTGGGATGCAGATTGGTGCGAGGTTGAGGTTTTCTTTTTCTCCTTACTATTACTGAGTTAGTTCCAGCTAGTGATTGGGTCAGCTTAACCTGATACAATAAACTAACAAACTCTACTTTGTCATCGCCCTTGCTTATGGGTAGGTGTCTGCCTCTGGAGCAAGAGGACTTGGTGCTGGGTGTATAAATCAACATATTGCAGCCAAGTGCAAATCAGCTTCTGTTACTTGGGATCGACAGCCTTCGGGTCAAATTATAGACTTGATGAGAGTGCAGTCTTGTTTCTGACTGGGAGTTGACATGCTGGAGCAGACAATGTGGGATTTTCTAGCTGATGACAGACTGTAGGTGTTTGGAGATTAGAAGGAGGCACATGTGTGGGACTTTGTGTGTGTGGGTAGATGGGGGTCAATAAGAATGTTTCTGCAGCAGCCAGGATAGTGGAAAGTGGCTTGAGTCACCAACAGGATTGCATCGTTCACAGTGAGAACTCTGTACTCCTCCTATTCCCAGAGCCCTAAAGCAAACCTGTCACAATGGGGCGATTCTCTTCACTGCAAGGAATCTGGGAGTCTACATACTTCTGGGATGAGAACTGTCAACACCTTTAATGGCACTAGGCAACTATAGACCCTCAAGAAATCCTTTACTTGTCTGGGTACTTGACAGTTTTGTACTGTTAAAGTTTAGCCTCTTCTTAATTATATATCTTTAGGCTTACTGCATGTCACTGGGCAAGAGAGACATCAGCACAAGTTCGTATTGGGATTGGCCTCTATTGCCGGTGGTTTGAAATGTGCGAGGAATGAGGGTTCCATGGCATAATGGTTAGCACTCTGGACTCTCAAATGTGTGGAAGTGTTCTGTGTTTTTTGTTAACTGGAGGTGAGTTTTACACTATCCTTTTTTAAAGAGTGAGCCTATAACCTGACCTGTGGTGGTGTAGTGGATGGAGCATTGACTTAGAGCCCTGAACTTGCCCGTTGGAAACCCTTGGCTTGCCTGGTTAAGGCCCATGCGAGAAGCAACTATGTGTTGATGCTTCTTGCTACCCCCCCCCTTTCTAAAATCAATAAGTAAGATTTAAAAAAGAAAAAGAGAAGAAAAGAATGAGCCTGTGTGGCCAACAAAGTATAAATGATCACTTTTTATCCATCCGTGGTCTTGTCTGTTTTGAAGTAGGCATTACTTTTGAGAGGTGAAGGCTCTGGTCTGCATGTTCTGCAACAGTTGCTTTCGGCCACTCTTCTGGAGGAACCCCAGGCTAGTAACCCTAATTGTGTAAGTTACTCATTATAACAATTGTGGAGATGGTCACACTGAATGAATACCACTTGCTAACCAGTATATTTTCCTCATTGTGAAGTGTCAGGAATCTCTTAGACTTCCTGGTTTGATGTACCTTGAAATCCTTTGATTATGGAAGATCACATTTTACAAGTTGTTATCAACTAACTACCGGTACTTGACTCCTTGATAATGTTCCATGCTTGCAGTTTTCACTGAAGGTTTCCATATCCTTCTCCTTCCTTTTTTTCATTGAGAAGTTTCTATATGCCAGACCCTGTACAAAGTACAGGGAATGCAAAGATTAATGGGAGGCCATATATATTCATATATAAAATTCATATTTACAGCAGGTGCCATTATAGAAATGTGAACAAAATACTGTTTTAACAGAGATGGTATGATTTCTCAGGGCAACATAGTGGGTGACTGGAAAGACTTCACAGTGGAATTGGTATGTAAGCCAAATCTTGAAGTTGGTAGGAATTTTCCAATTAAGAAGAGAGAAAAGGTGGCCTCCCTGCTGTTACTGAGCGTTGCCTGGACAGGGCCTGGTGGGCTACCTGCTGCAAAATCCAAAAGGCTTCAAGAGACAATTTCTTATGTTTAATCATCAATCCAAAACCCCCACCATACATATCGTCTTAACTTTACACCAAACAAAGGATAGAAGAAACTTGCCTTCAGTCTTTCTGGGGAACATGAGGGGTAGTGTAAACAATCCAGCACCAGAGAGGGCAAGATGGCGATGGAGTAGGCGGACGTACCAACTTCAAACTCCCAGAACCAAAGTGGATTATAACTTGATTTTAAGAACCATCATCTGGCCTGACCAGGTGGTGGCTCAGTGGATACAGCGTCAGACTGGGATGCGGAAGACCCAGGTTTGAGACCCTGAGGTCACCAGCTTGACTGCGGGCCCATCTGGCTTGAGCAAAAGCTCGCCAGCTTGGACCCAAGGTCACTGGCTCCAGCAAGGGGTGGCTCGGTCTGCTGAAGGCCCGCGGTCAAGGCACATGTGAGAAAGCAATCAATGAACAACTATGGTGTCGCAACGGCAATGAAAAACTAATGATTGATGCTTCTCATCTCTCTCCGTTCCTGTCTGTCCCTATCTATCCCTCTCTCTGACTCTCTCTCTCTGTGTCCCTGTGAAAAAAAAAAGGAACCGTCATCTGGATAAACCAACGTTGAACTGAACTGAGAAGAAGAGAGAAAAGGCATTCTGGGAAGACAACAGATGTGCAAAGGAATAAAAGCTAGGGAGGATGGATAATTGTTTAGGTGCAAGATTAGTCTAGAATGGAAAGTTGAATCTTTGTTATAAAGGGCTAAGGAATAGTGTAGCCATTGTGGGCACTAGATGTTTTAAGGCAGAGGAATGAAAGACAATGGATATTTTTTGTCTGAGAGAGAAGTATAACTGGCAGCAGTATGAAAGGTCACTTATAGGGATGTGGGGCTACAGCTAAACTAACTTTTCCTTTTTCTCCCATTGATTTGAGAGGAGGTCGGGAGAGAGAGTGAGAGTGAGAGAGACAAAGGCACCAATTCGTTCCATTTCATTGTTCCATTTAGTTGTGCACTCATAGGTTGCTTCTCATCTGTGCCCTGCAGCCTTGGTGCACTGGGACGATGTTCTATCCACTGAACCATCTGGCCAGGGCCTAAATTAGTAAGTATGTACTCGATTTTACTTTGTCTAGGACAGTGGTTCTTAACCTTTTTTGAGGTACCAAGCCCACCAGTTTCATATGCGCATTCACCAAACCCTTCTTTAGTGATAAATAAAATATGATTTTTTTCCCCCAAATTCAAGACATAGGTTTATGTTTTTTTACTGGTGCACAAAATGAGCCGTGCATGAACATCACCTTGCTCAAAGAACAAAACCAACAAAGTGCATGAACTCACAACAAATTACGGTATTACAGCCTGACCTGTGGTGGTGCAGTGGATAAAGTGTCGACCTGGGAACACTGAGGTCGCCAGTTCAAAACCCTGCACTGGTCTGGTCAAGGCACATATGGGAGTTGATGCTTCCATCTCCTCCCCCCTTTCTCTCTTTCTCTCTCTCTCTCTGTGTCTCCTCTCTAAAATGAATAAAATTAAAAAAAAAATACGGTATTACTTTATTTTGGCCTCCGCGGCAGAGGCTTCTCCGAATCCCTGAGACCGACTCATCAAACCCCTAGGGTTCGATAGAACCCAGGTTAAGAACCACTGGTCTAGGATGAGAGAAGTAAAGAGAGTAGGCATATGAAATCTTTCTAAAAGAAATCTGGTTTTAGAAACATACAGAATTTTTGTTGAACTATAGCTAGCGTAGAGATCCAGATTCCCCCACAGCTCAAGTTGAACCTGACCTTGTGTTGTGCAATGCTTTGTGTTTGAGCTGGTATTTCCTGGGACTGGTCAGATGATTTACTTCAGCAAGAAGCCTGTGGAGTAGCTGGTAACTGGCAGTCCCAGGTGTCTGTCAGTGATAAGATGGAGAGAAGAAGCCCATTTAGTTCTGATTAGGGCTTCTGTTTCTTTGAAAATTTCTGGCTGTAGTATCTGGCCCAGAGCTCCATTTTTTACATGACTTTTTTTTTTTTTTAATGATTTTAGAGAGAGAGACACACACATCGATTTGTTGTTCCATTTATTTATGCATTCATTGGTTCATTGCTATATGTGCCCCGACGGGATCAAACCCACAACTTGGTTTATCAGGTTGATGCTTAAACCAACAGAGCTACCGGGCCAGGGCCTACGTTACATGAATCTTCACAGATAGATGTGGGGTAGTGTTGGAGTATTGGCATTTGACGTTGTGGTAATATCCCTGCCTGTTTTAAAACACCTTCTTCCTTCAGCTTTAATGAGGGAATTTCTTGGTTTTCCTTTACCTGTCTGATTGTTGTTTGTCTGCCATTGGTGGGTCTCTTCCTTCTTCTGACTCTTAACTCTGATAAATACTGAGCGGTGAGGCAGTGTGGTGAGGTGGGATAACACAGGCTTTGAATCCAGGCTGACTTAGGTTGAAATCCTAGTGTCTGTTTTACTTGTGGGAAGTTACTTTCTTTAAGCTTCCGTTTTCTCGTCTCTAAAATGGGGATAATACCTCTCACATAAAATTATGAGAATTAAATGGAATGGCATAGGGAAAGCTCCTGACACAATGCTGGCACATAAATGCATTGTACAAACATAGCTGACATTGTTATTAAGCTACTCCTGACTTCTTTTCTTTCTCTAGCCAGTTCTCCTGGCTCCAGCTTTTCTTTTTATTTTCTTTTCTCTTTTTAAAATATTTTAACCCTTTTATAGAGGAGAGAAAGAAAGAGAAGGGAGGGAGGAACAGGAAGCATCAACTCCTATATGCCTTGACAGGCAAGCCCAGGGTTTTGAACCCTCGACCTCAGCGTTCCACTCAGTGTTCCAAGTCAAGGCTTTACCCACTGCGCCACCACAGGCCAGGCTTCAGCTTTTCTTTCATTCATTCATTCTTTCACTTATGGCGGAGACAGAGAGAGGGACAGACAGACAGGAAGGGAGAGAGATGAGAAACATCAATTCTTTGTTGCGGTTCCTTAGTTATTCATTGATTGATTTCTCATAAGTGACTTGACCGTGGGGCTACAGCAGACCGAGTGACCCCTTGCTCGAGCCAGCGTCCTTGGGCTCAATCTGGTGAGCTTTCGCTCAAACCAGATGAGCCTGTGCTCAAGCTGGCAACCTCGGGGTCTCGAACCTGGGTTCTTCTGCATCCCAGTCCAACACTCTATCCACTGCGCCACGCCTGGTTAGGCCTTCAGTTTTTCTTTTAAATTGCCAATTCCTGCATCTGTCTTCTACTTAAAATCTCTCAGTTTTTAGGTGCTTATTCAGATTGTGGTAAGAAACTTATAACAAAATCCACCCTCTTAATGAATTTTTACGTGTGTAGTGCTGTGTTGTTAACTATATGCGTGTGTCAGCAGCTCTCTAGGACTTTCTCATCTTTCGTGACTAAAACTCTCTACTGGTTGAACAGCAACTTCCCATTTCCAACTCTCTCCAGCCCCTAGCTGCTTCAATGAGTTTAACTGCTTTAAATGCCTCTTATAAGTAGAATCATGCAGTATTTGTCTTTCTATGACTAGTTCATTCCATTCAGCATAATATCCTCAGAGTTCATCCATGTAGAGGCTTGTGCCAGGATTTCCTTCTTTTAAAGGCTGAATAATATTCCATTACAGGCATAAAAATCTCAATTTCTAGTCTTTTTAAAAATTTTTTTCCATTTGCCCACAGGCCAACTATCCTTGGACATCACCACAAACTCAGTATTTTCAAAACCAAGCTTCTACTTGGCTTTCCTCCCTTAGTCCCCATTTTTTGATAGTTGTGCTCACATTCTTCCAGTCTCTGAGATCAGAAACCCTGGAGACATCTTTGACTCATCTCTTTTCATCAGCCCCATTTTCAACCTGTCATCGAATTCTTTTGTTTCCTCAAAATATCTCTTAAATTTGCCCTTTCCTCCTCACTCCTTCTGCCATGATTCTAGGCCAGCCACTCATCACCTCATGCATGAGCTACTGCCACTGCTTCGTATTTTGTTTGCTGTGTCCTGTCTCTTCCTTCTACTAGCTACTTCTTAGTGTTTTCTGTTACCAAAAGAAAGAAAGACTTCATGCTGTGACCTCCCCTTGATTATCCAGGCTGTCTCACATAATTTCCTAGAACACAGCATTAGCTCTGGGCAGATGCATCTCCTCATTGTACTTTGAAGTGCTTCATTCAGCCTCTCCTCTGACCTTTTCTTGTGCAGTTCTCTTTACCTGGAATGCCCTTGTTCTTTATACTTAACTGAAATCTATCCATTTCTTCAGCCTCCCTTCAGGTCTTTCTTCTCCATGAAGACTCCTTTGATTATCATTGTCCCCATTGATGTATCACTTTCCCACATTCCAGTTTTGTCTCCATATTAAAATTGTAAGCTTTTTGAGGGAACTATTTTATGGACATTATATTATATTTCTGTAACTCTCATGGTACCTAGCTCTTACCCATTAGCCAAGTTTAAGTGCTCATTCCTGAGTACTCATAAGATGTGGTGACCAAAATGAGCCATTCTTTCACTTGATAAATATATTTGAGCACCTACTATGTGTACTGTGCTAGGTACAGGGGTCCAGTGACAAACCCACAGTGAGGAGACTATATAGTACTGAAGCAGACAAATAGTGATTGGTTGACTGAATTTGAGGAAAAAAAGTAGGATTCTAAATGAGGACAAATGACAAGAAGAGGGAGGAGACTTTAGAAAATAAGGCATAAGTTAAATGACTATTCTATGTAAAAGGCATTTAATGGATTCACTCAGCAAATTATTTATTGAGTGTCCACTGATATCAATTTATTCCAGATATTAGGGATATATTAGAGAACAGACCAAGTCTTTCTTTATAGAGCTTATATTCTAACATTTATAGGCATTTTAAAAATGAAAAGCACTTAGTATATTGGGTGAAGCCCATCTGTAGGAGGTCAGTAGTGAAAGAGTTAATATGCTTGTAGGGCTCTAGGCTTTGTTGAAACAGATGGTTTCTGTGCCCTAGGGAGTAAGGGGGATTAGGGAGGACTGGGTTGAGGAGGGCCTGAGACCTCTTTCCCTCAACCCATAGCACACACACCTGCTGTTCTGGTGCCTAGTGAGCTATGTAACTTGTCCCCACATGGTAGGGACTTATTCGCAAGCTTGTGATTGTGGCTGTATGCTTCTGGCATTTTTATTTTCCTTTTCAGATTTTTATTTATTGTTCAACATCAATGAAGTCCCATTATAATTTAACAGATGTTGGGATTTGTCTGTGTTTCTTCTCCTCCATGTTTACTCTTACATAATTATAACGTGGTTTATATATGTTATTTTTCCAACCCATTTTTTAATTGTGGTAGAAGGCACATAATATATAGTTTACCATTGTAACCGTTTTAGTGTACGACTCATTAACATTTTAAATACATTTACAATGCTGTGCAATCATCACGACTATTCTGAGCTTCAGGATTTTTTCATGACCCCAAGTGGAAATCCCATAACCATTAAGTAGTCACTCTCTCCCCCTGCTCCCCTGGCAATCACTAATCTGCTTTCTAATTTGCTTATTGTGGAACTTCATATAATTGGACTACTGTAACATGTGGCCTTTTGTGTCTGGCTTCTTTCACTTAGCATATATAAATTATATAAATATGTTTGCATGCTTTTTTCATGTGACATTATATGGATTTTTTTTATTGTGTCCTTATAGTCATTGTAAGTTAAGTTGTAATGTTGATAATTTCTTCACTTAGCCAATCTCTTATTGTTGAACATTTGGGTTATTTTCAAGTTGTTGCTGTTATAAAAACTGCTGCAATGGACATCTCCCTATGGTGCTCTGCCATCTTTCAGAGGATTCTGTATGTTGCACACCAGCTGCAGAAGGACCATTGTCCCTGATTAGGATAGTGTGGCCTGGCATCCAACTCTGTAGGAGAACAGTTGAGTAATGAATTTTATATAGAAGGGAGCATTATATTTTGCAACAGAACAGCTTGATCACCAGGGAACAGCAGGGAAAAGGAGAGTTTTTTTATTGTCTAGAAGTCTTCTCTGACACTCCCTCTACCCCCTTGGGTGAAGGAAGGAACTGATTATAGCAGCTGAAGATTAAATGTTTTATTCATTTATTCATTCAACAAATATGTGAGAGCCTACTATATGCCAGACTTTGAAACTTGCCAGTGTTGAGCCTGGCTGAGCAGTGCCTTTTACTCCATTGCCTTTCAAACTACCTGAGAGCAAGTAGGGCCTACTTCCAGCGTAATCAGAGATGATTCAGAATCCTGAGCCACATGGGGCTTTATTACCTCATGGTTTAATACCTCAAGGTTTGGTACCTTTATAGATAGTAGTCACACATTAATTAGGGCTGTTTACTCCAAAGGGTTTGAACGCCTGGCTGAGACTCCTTATACCTGGCTACTCTTGTTCCCCATTGTGACAGAGGTCTGGCTGCTAGAAGGTGTGTCATTGGGCCTATGTTCTCATAGTGATTTTGTTCATAATATCCCGGGCAAGGCAGTAAGGGGAATCTGCTATTGACCGGGTATAAAGGTGTCGGGCCCTTTGTTATAGTAATGCTACTAGGTTCATGTAAAGGATGGGATATCACAGATTCTGAGGTTAGCCCAGATATGTCTGGGATTAGTGCTGCTGGGCCTGCTTGTCTTCTGAGAGACTGTCCTCCCTCCTTTTTTCCCCTTACTGACCTATTATATAAAACAGTCTTAACTTCTCTGTCCTGTTGGGGAAATGCCGACCACTTCCGGCCATTCAGTACCAAACTGTGCCTCTGAAACCTGGTGCTGAGTGGAGAAGGCCGCTGAAACAATGGCCAGATCCTAGCAGTGTACTTTGCACAGCACTGAACCCCTGAATTGTGGATTAGGGGTGAGAAGCCCAGTCTAGTCAGAACACCCTCTCGGCGAAGTCTGGTCTCTGCCCTCTTCACCTACCGCTTGTTTTTCTTTCATTGTCAGAATTTGATCTCTTATGTGTATCTTCAGATGCATTTTTCCTAGTGTACTTTAAAAACTCTTGAACAGTCAGTAAGGGGAATCTGCTGTTGACAGGGAAGGGTGTAGGGGAAAAAGGAGTTAGACCATCAGAAATAGGGACTCTGCTCTCTCTCTCTTTAGACCCTGAGTTCACTGAATAGGCCTAGAGTTACTGAGGGGCCGCTGTTGTTTGTGTTTCAGTGGGCTGGCTTTACTGAGTGGGACACAAAAGCCTAAAGCACAAGCCTAACATTTTCATATTTCTTTCTCTGCCAAAGAATCTTTGGTTAGGGTTAAGAATAACTAGTCTGTCTGTGGAAATACCAAGGGCTTTTGTTTGCGAGAAGAAAAGGGCTTTTGATGAAAGGCCGCCTTCTTTCTCATTTTTTTTTTCTTTTCCTTAAGCTGCTGTGGGAAGACCCAGAGCCTCTGATGGTGCTGTGTTCGAGGGGCTTGGGGAAAAGAATGATAGCAAAAGGGAACTAGAAGAGACTTAGTCACTCTTCACCGGGCATTTATGCAGAGATTAAAAAAAAAAAAGAAACAACAAAAATCTGTCCAATTTTTGGTGACTGCTTTTGTTAACCTTTCTTCTTATGTCTTATGAAATCCATCTAAAAGAGTTGTCCCAAAGGACCTGTGGGGCTGATCTAACCTTGAACCCTGTTCTACCACTAAATATGTATGATTTAGGGCAAGTTACTTAACCTTTCTCTTTAGGCCAGAGTTTCTCAGCTAGAAAATGAGGGTTATAATAGTGCCATTTTCATAGTTGTAATGAAAACCGAATGAGTGAATAATATGTGGAAAGTACTTAAACAGGCCTGGAACATAGTAAGTACTCAGCAAATAGCAATTACGATTACAATAAATATTACTACTAGTATTTATGGCAAATGTTTAGTGTAGCTTTATTTTCCTGATTACTAATTCCAAATGTGGCTTTCTGGGGTTAGCAGAGTCAGGCCTTTGTCTTTTTAGAATAAAAAGGCAAACTTTGATCAGCCAGAAGCAAAGGGACTGGTTTATTTTGTATGTGGACACATTTTAGAGGCTCAGTGTCTCTTTAGTTGAATGTGAGCAAGGGAATCTACTTCATTAGGAGGAATTTACTACTCTTTGGCAAAGTGCCTCCTATTTGTGGGGTGAGAGTGGATCATGACTACAGGAAGTCACCCACTTTTTCAGTGTTTGTTTGAGAGAAGGCAGTGAGGTTTCTTGTGTCATGTATGCACAGGGGGCATCTCAGTAGGGAAAGGGGGCATCTTAAGGGCTGGGCTGGGCTGGCCCTAACGACGTTAGTACCAGTTTAAGGAGTACTAATGGGGGCTCAGAGCAAGTGCCTGGCCACTGCATTTACCTGGCTATACGAGACACCTACTGAATGACCTGCCCCAAGCTCTGGGCTCTTTTATAAGCTGCTGCCTGCCTCCTTTTCCAAGATGTTGGGGGGTGGCTAAGGAAGTGACACAGAAATTTAAGTTTATTGTCTCTTTCTTGCCCTTTTCTATATTGTCTTTAGTTTTTAGGAAGGATTTTCATGTCTGCCACCGCCCTCCCCCCAATGCCCTGCCCCAGACCGCAAGGTGAAGTCTCATCTTACCTCTTGTAGGAAGTTAGGTTCTAAAGTCAGCATATAAAGTAAAAATCCCAAATAATCAAAATTACCCTTTAAAATATCTTAAGTGACCTATCAATCAAACTATATAAATATGGTTTTGTGTAAGTTACCCTATAATCAGGGAGCATTTTATATGAAAAGAGTAAGCATTCTCAAACACTAGAATTCTGTTTGGAGCTCATGGTGCTCACAATGTGAGCGGCACTGGGAACTGAGACTTGCTGACATCTCAGATTCAGGTCCTCTCATCTCATGTTCACCCTGGTACATGGCCTCATCATGGTGTAAAACTTCACTGAATGGAGTTGTTAGTAAACCTCTGTGTTGTGTTTAAATTATTTCTCTCTTTCTGGTCAAGTTTGTATGGTTAAACTCAAGTATGTTGTGATTTTCCTGTATTTTTCTAGCTTTCTGTTTTTCTTATTTCTTTCTTTTTTAAGTTTTATTTTTTTTAAAACCTGTTTCAGTAGCTCTCAACAATTATTTTCTTATCCAGAATGCTTATTTGTATGTTTGCCTGTTGCATTTCTTAATTATTTTCAGCGTTCAGGATTCTGGAAAGGGAGGTTGGCAGAGAGTGAGTGGGAGGATAGACCTCTAATACGTAGTCATTTTTCAGATTCTGTAGTCACACCTCTCACTTTCCTCCTTTCAGGTCCTCTACTAAGTTGGGATTTTTATCCCTTGTATAGAAGGACCTCTCTTTCTTTCATTTTCTACTCCCTTTAGGTCATTTTTCTGTAGAATATTTCTGCTTATGCTAGACCACTTACAAATGAATTTTTATTATACCTACTAAGCGTCATTAGTTTAGCTATAGATGTTTAGTTGGTTCTTGGGTGAACCCCAAATTCATAGTATCCTAAAGAGATAGATGAACACAAAGCCCACCCAGAGAGGTCAAAGGACACTTTCTCCAAGTCACAGGCAGCTGGTTATTGAGAGCTGAAACCGTGACCCAGGTTCCTGACTTGTAAGTTGAATGCCTTTCCTCTGAATCACATGCTTGCCTTTGAAGCCTTGAATAGGAGTTATCCTTTGTAAGACTTTTTAACTGTTTCCCCTTATCCCTCAAGACTTCTTTTTTTTAACTTAAAAAAAATTTCCCCATTTATTTGAGAAAGCTAGAGAGAGGAAGGTAAGGGGGGAGGGAGGGAGAGAGAGAAAGAGAAGCATCAATTTGTTGTTTCACTTAGTTGTTCTATTCAACTCTGCACTTATTGGTTGCTTCCTATATGTGCCCTGACCAGGGATTGAACCTCTGACCTCAGTGTACCAGAAAAACGCTTTATCCACTGTGCCACCTGGCTAGGGCCTTACTTTTTTTAAAATTTGATTTCACTTCCTTTTCTTAACAAAAATGCTAGATAGTATAACTTTAAGAGGGTTAAAATTAGCTCTGTTTCAAAAACATACTTGAGAATTATGTGGCATCTCTTGGGATAGTCTAGAAACTCAGAGCTGTGTTATGCCTTGCAGGACTGGGTTTCACTGTCATTGGCCTGGAGGTTTGTGACAGGGAGATGAGTAGATCATAGTTCCAGGAAGGTGAGAGTTTGTGTTAGGGAATCAACTGGAAGGGTAGTGAAGGTCAACAAGCATTTGTTATTTCACTGTGCCAGGCACAGGACTAGATGTTGGTTGGGAGCACAAACCTGATGCCTGCTTTCAAGGGACTTACAGTTCTCCTGGTTTAACTTGAGAAAGAAGGTAGAATGTGTATTTGGAGAAGTACTACCTCGGTGAGGCTATAATTTCTCTTGTCCTGATTTGGTCAACAGACCTGGAGGAGATGGAGTTGCTGTTCATTGGAACCTTGGAAAAATTCCAAAATACAAGGCATGGAGCATAGTTTGATCCTTAAGAAGGCAAGGTGTGGTTTTCTACAGGTTCTCAAGGGCCCAGTTGTATTGACTCAGTGACAAGGGCAGCTGGGAAAACCTTGGGCTTCTCCATACCCTTTACTCACTTTTCTTCCCGGTGTTCCTCCTTCCAGAAGCTACTAGTAAGCATTAAATTAGGTAATTTCTCTCTCTCTCTCTCTCTCTCTCTCTCTCTCTCTTGGGCAATAGAGGCTATCATAAAAAAAAAAGTAAGGGAAAGATTTGCGAAGGGTAACCCTTGCTGCATTTAAATCACACAATTTACCAGGTCTGGGTGAGGTTTATGCAGGAAGTATTTTCAGACATTGAGGCAATAGGAGCCCCTGCCCCAACCTGTCCTTTAAGTGTTGTCTGGCTCCTAGCTTTTGTTGGTTTAAAAACATCACATTATAACAAAGGTCAAAGCTGTAGTCCTTGCTGCCTCAATCCTAAGGAAGGAAAATGGGTAATTTGTAGCCATCTGTGTTTCTTCTTTGCCCTAGAAAAATCGTAAAACAAACCCAGAAAAATGAGCCACTAACACCGTCCAGTAAAACACAAATTTCAGTTACTATCATGATTGACTTGTGGAGCCTCAGGTATTAGACTACGTAACAGGGTTTCTTATATAAGAGCTTTCCAGATTGATGACTAATGTACAAATAACTACAGAAGGCCCTGGCTGCCATCATTTTGCTGTACAAGGTGGGGTCTAGGAGTCATTCCATGTGTCATTCATGGCATTTTTATTGCTAATGGAGAGGGGACAGTGGTGGTAGGGGTGTTGGTGTGCATAGAGGAAGGTAGGACTACAAGCACTGTGCCCAGTTTCTAATTGGCATTGGATATAACCTTTCAGAGAGTCAGCTCCACGAGGTGACTTTGTGGAAACATCTTAGTTCTGCTCTGTGCACTGTTTACTTTGCTGTCTCTGCCAGCAGCCCTAGTGTATGGGAGAGCCACTGCCTTCTGAAGTGCCCTTAGGCTGTTCCCCGTGACCTTCAAGTCTTAAGAATCATTTGGGTGAGAATAATGCTGAAATCCTGTAGCTATTTAATTCAAAAGAAAGGCTGCACTGCCAATGTGATAAAAGCTCCCAATTGAATAAGGAAAATGGCAATTTCCAAGAAGCTGGGTGGTAGTTATTTTAATCAAGTTGAGAAATGGGATCACTAAGAAGGGGATTTCCGCAGTTTCTAGGCTGCCAGGGAAACCGCTACTCCCCACTGAACTCCGGGAGAGGAGCAGGAGGCCTCCTGCTTGCGTCCCTGTGCCCATAAGACAGGCGCACACAGACGCCTGCCAGCGCACTGCTTTTCACTTACGCTGGAGTTTTTCCTTTTAAAAATATATACTGAACATAAATAATCTTAGTACCTCACAGATGCTGCATATATGTTAGCATCCTTCCTGAAATCTGAAAATACAAGTAACATACAAACACACTTTATAATAAGCCTTTGCTCTTGCAGAAGCTGACTTGGATTTCCCTAATCTTTTTGTCCTATCAGGCTCCTTGAGAGGGGTGATAGGAAGATCTCTCTCTTTTTACCTCTCTCTGGTTTACCCCACTGGGTTGCTGGATTCAACCACATTCTTTCCCAAATGATTCCTAAGGCACGAGGGTCACTGAGATTTATTTTTAAATTTATAACCACGGGTTGAGGGAAAACAGTTGTCCTTACTGAATTCCCTTGTGGAGGCTTTCAGCTGCCCAGACACCCTCATGCCTTTACTAGGCACATTCCAGCAGTCTTACAGCCCTGACCCTCAGGAGTGAAATTCTGGTCTGGCGTCTCACTCATGGAATCTGTTCATGAGCTATGGCCATGGCAGGAATTTGGTGTCAGATTGGAAAGCTGAAGGAACAGGTGGCCCATGAGCTTAGTATAAAACTTCCGGCTTGGTCAAGTAGTTTTGGAGTCTTATGCTTATTGAAAGTTTCTTTCTAAGCTTTCTTGTCAGCTTTAGCCATGTCTTAGATGGTCTCATCCAGGTTTTTCTAGGAGAATGCTGGAGGCTGTCACAATATAAGGATTTAAACCACAGTGAACTTGTGGAGAATGATTAAACAGTGATTAAGTGATATTTTAACTTCTGTTTGCAAGGGAGAAATGGAAATCATCAAGGAAAAGAATTCATTTGTAGTTTTGACTGAAGTCATCTTACCTTTGTTGGCCAAGGCTGCCAGCTTTTATTCAATTTCATTTTTAGCTACAAGGTGAAATCCCCCCCCCCACTTCTTTACTGATGTTTATCGTTGTCTTTACTCATATATATTTCTTTCTCCCTATCTCCCTTTTTTCTTTCTCTTTTTTTATCTCTCTTCCTCCCCCTTTCTCCATCTCCTCTGTCTCCCTCTCCTCTCTTCCTCCACCTCTGCCTGTAAACCTCATGATGTTTTAATTGGTGTAGGGAACCCATTCCACTCAGAACAGAGTTGGAATTAGACTTGGGCGCCCTTCTGTGTCTTTTGTTCCTTGAAGGTCCTGATATGAAGCATGGATAGGAGATTTGTGATATTTGGAAAGCCATTGGATTAGTAGGGAAAGCACCAGATAAGGAATTGAAGATGGCTATGGCTAGATTTGAACCACGGCTCTGCTACTTATTAACTGTGTGATCTTGAGCAAGTTATTTAAGCTCTATAAATCTCAGTTTCCTCTTCTGTAAAATGGGGGTGATAATTTTTACTTGAAAGAGTAGGAATTAGATACGATTAGAGTTATGTATGTAAAGATAATTGCCTGGCACACACAATAGGCATTTAATTATGTTTTAAAGTGGGAGCTTTGCTTTGTGATAGAAGAGGTCAGAATAGCTGGTAGGCTTCTAGAATGCTTTTGGTTGGCATTTTGCTTACTTAGCTACATAATGTTCATTGTTTAGTTTATATGTCATAGTATAAAGTTACCCTATTCTTTGCCTTATTTCAATCTAGTAAGTGTAGTAGCAACCCAAAGGAGAGCTAGAAGGGCTCCTACTACACCCAGCCACTCTGCGTAAACAAATTTAAGTAAAAATGTTTGTTACAGAAATGCAGCATTAAGACTTACTGTTTTTGCTTCTCCTCTTCCAACCAGATTGTTACAAAGAAGTTCATATTTTAAATAAAATTTCTGTTTCCCTACTCTAATACTGATGCAAAGATTTGTTTCTGTCAGGAATGATTTGTGGCTAGTCTATATAAAGGAAGATGTAAGATGATTTCTGAACACTTTGTTTTGCTGTATTTGAGACACTTGTGGATCTAGTTATTTTATCCTTTTTCGTTTACTAAGGTGGAATAAGCCAAGACCAGTGGGACTGGGCAAACCACCCGGCCTTTGCTGTTCCTTTCAGCTCTAGTAATGCTTGACTCGGTCTCTAGATCTTAGGTTTTAGAGTGCTCAGTTGTTTTAGAAACTTGTTAAAAAGCATGTGTTGTTTTGCAATATGAAAAACACATTGTGATTTTACAATCAGTATCTTTTAGTATATTCTTTTTGGTAGAGGTTGTCAAATCTATTGTTTCCAATGTGTTAATTATTTGATAGAGCATAAGGAAGTTTGAATATTTTTATCCCGAAGTATCAGAAAAGAGTGGCTCAGATTGCTTTTGATTTTATATATTCATGATTGGGAAACTTAATACAGTTAAGATGGCAATACTCCCCAAATTGTTTGGCAGATTACATGCCATTTCTATCAAATCCCTGCTGGCTTTTTTTTTTTTGTATAGGATCGGTAGAAATGGACAAGCTGATCCTAAAATTCATATGGAAATGCAAGAAACCCATAATAACCTAAATAATCTTGAAAAAGAACAAAATTGAAGAACTTACACTTCTCAATTTGAAAACTTACTACAAAGCTATAGTAATCGAGAGAGTGTGGTAATGGCATAAGAATAGACATAACAGAACAATGGAATAGATTGAGAGTCCAAAAATAACCGCCTACATTTATGGTCAGTTCATTTTTGATAAAGGTGCCAAGACAATTCAATATGGAAAGAATTATCTTTTCAACATACACATACAAAAGAATGAAGTTGGATGGACCTCTACTACACACCATATACAAAAGTTAACTCAAAATAGTTTATAGACACGTATAAGAGCTAAAACTATAAAGCTATTAGAATAAAATTTAGGAATAAATCTTTGTGACCTTGGATTATGCAGTGGTTTCTTTAACATGACACTAAAAGCACAAGTGATAAAAGAAAAGAAATAAATAGATAAATGACTTAGTCAATATTTAAAACTTTTGTGCTTCAAAGGCGCTATTAATAAAAGTGAAAAGACACTCCACAGTATGGGAGAATGGACAAAATCTTTGAATAAGCATTTCTTCAAAGAAGATATTATAAATGGCCAATGAATAAGCACTTGAAAAGATGCTCAACATTATTAGTCATTAGGAAAATGCAAATCAAAAGCATAATGAGATACCATTTCATACACACTAAAATGGCTGCTATACTCAGAAAGACACGTGGAGGATACAGAGAAATTGGAGCCCCCATACACTGCTGGTGGGAATGTAAAATAGTGCAGCTGCTCTGGAAAACAGTTTGGGGCTTCCTCAAAAATTTAAAGATGGAGTTGTCACATGGTCCAGCAATTCCACTGAGTATATGTCCAATAGAAATGAAAAATATATATCTGGACAAAGCTTGTATACAAATAAATGCTCATAGCAGCATTATTCATAATAGCTCAAAAGTAGAAACAATCAAAATAGCCATCAACTGATGAATGGATAAACAAAATGTGGCATATCCATAAAATGGAATATTTTTCAGCAATAAAAAGGAATGTAATTGATGCTAACATGGATCAAACTTGGAAATATTATTCTAAGTAAAAGAAGCCAGACACAAAACACCACATATTGTATCATTTCACTAAAGAGTAGACAAATCCATAGAGACAATAAATAGACCGGTGGTTGCCAGAGGCTGGGGGAGGGTGGAATGGTAAGTGATATAGGGTTTCTTTGAGAGGTAATGTTAATGAAATGTTCTAAAATTACATGGTGGTGATGGTTGCACAACTCTGAATATACGAAGATCTATTGAATTGTATACTTTAAAAGGATGAAATAATTGTGTGGTATGTGAATTAAATTCAGTACAGCTGTTATAAGAAAACTTTAGGGTGATTTTTATGTATGAATAGCATTTTGTCAGTTTGCACTTGGCGCTTTATCCTTGCCACCATGAATCTTAAATTAGAGCATCACTACTTCGAACACTGGGCAGGTTACTGTTGCCTCCCTGACTCAAGGTGAGAGAGACATTTAGATTTGCAGTCAGTTCTTGCAGAATAATAGATGGCACTTGTATCAGGAACTAAATCAATCTTTCTTTCTTTCTTTCTTTCTTTCTTTCTTTCTTTCTTTCTTTCTTTCTTTCTTTCTTTCTTTCGATATTTTTCTTATTCATTTTAGAGAGAGAGAGAGAGAGAGAGTAGGGCGGGAGGAGCAGGAAGCAGCAGCTCTCATATGTGCCTTGACCAGGCAAGCCCAGGGTTTTGAACTGAAAGTAAACCTTTCAAGGTGAATGCTTTGAGGTTGAAGCCTTTCCAAGTTTTGAGTGTGACCCTGTCTCTGTGTCCTACAGTAGTTCTTATTTATCTTCTCAATTGTATGTTCACTACTGTAGATAATTTATGTTTTGGGTTCCAGGCCCCTTTCGCAGCTCCACCAAGAACTTCGTTTTTCATTTCTTACATTTTTCCTCCAGGCTGTTGTTCGGAAACATTCTTTCCTGGGAGATGTAGCGATAGTAGCTGGAGGAGCCACTAGGAGGTGCCCTACCCCTAAAGGACCGACTAAAAGAATGAATTGGCTGGAATGGGCTTAGGCCTGTGTTGGCAGGAAGAGATGACTCATTTTTCATCAAAGGAATTTCAAAGAAAAAATAATGACAGGATGATGTCAGAGGAGCAGGTGGAGACAGGAACCTTGATTGAGGCACAGGAGGGAGGTGTTGAATAATATGATTGCCTGAGCAGTCAGAATGATTGACTAGCATAGATCACAAGAAGCGTCACCTGTTTTTTAGTTCCTTCCTCATAAACCCTGCTGTAGGCAGTGCTGTTCATGTGCTTTCAGAGCATGTGGTCAAGTCTGTGCCTGCCTTGAGTGTACTGTGTTTGCGTCTGGGTGTGGCATCCTGTGCCAGCCATGGCTTTCTTTCACATACAGCGTGGTGTGTACAGTTTCCTGCACTCTGTGTGTCAGCTCCATGTCTAGCAGGGTCTGGTTCTTGGAGTTGAAGTCAGTGTCATGGTGGCTTGAGGTATGGCATGTGCCCTGATTTATTAAGATATAGGAACTTGCCTAGCCTGTCAGAAGATCAGATCTCAGGTACCTGACTTTATTGCCCAAAGTACTCTGGTTCCCTCTAGTGTTTTGGTAAGAGCTGGATCTTTGCTTTAACCTCAATTAAGTTTTTTCCTTTGAGTTGGGGGCCCTCTGTGGTGTATGTGGATGAAGCTGATAAGCGAGGGAAACAGAGAGGAGGAGGGAGGAATACTTAAGTTTTGATATCTTTTCATATTGCAAAGCCCTGAAGTTGATTAGATATTCAGGCTTCTATTTATATGAAGAGAGTGTTCCTGTTACCACTATATGTTAGCATTACCAGAGTCTGTGTGATTGTGAGATTGGAGGCTAAATCACTAGATTACAAAAAGGTAAAAGAGAGGGCATTTATTGCTATTACTGTGCCTCAGAACTCAATTCTCAAGGAATATCTGGGGAGAGATGCAATTGCTGCATTTGTGCTGCTTTATGCATTGTTCTTGTGAAAGTGGCATGGAGATAGGGACTTTTAGGTAGCATAGGACACTGCCTTGACCTGGGGTAGGAGGTTATTAGGGGCCTCCAGCTGAGCTAGTGACCCCTTGCTCAAGCCAGTGACCTTTAGGCTCAAGCCAGTGATCATGAAATCATGTCTGTGATCTCACGGTCAAGCTGGTGAGCCTGCACACCAGCCAGCAATCTTGAGTTTTGAACCTGTGGCCTCAGCATCCCAGGTTGACTATCTATCCACTGCACTACCACCTGGTCAAGTTCATCAAAGATTATTGCTCAAAGTGTCTTTAAAGTAAATTACAGTGTCAAAGAGTCTTCTCTATTTCCCTGAGTTATCTAGCTCTTGGCAGTCATTTCTAGAATGTTTGAGATAGCTCCAGAGATTTGTGTCTGAGGGGTTACATTTGGCAGTAATGGCTATTAGGAGAAGGTTGAACTACAGTGATTGTTTAGGATTTGTTGCATATCAAGTGTGCTAGACACTATTTTAAAAAAGTTAGATGCCATCCTTTCCCTCATCCCTTACTTTGGGCATTTAGGGTAGATGTGCAGGTACTTAAGAGGCTGTCCCTGCCCCCTTCCTCTGAGATTTGATTTTCATTAGGGTTTTGCCTCATAATATGAAACTGAGTAGTGGCAGATGGTCTTATACTGGGGCTGGCTGCAGTCTCCACTGGGCAGAGCTGTTGTTAGACGAGCAGTCCATGGTGGAATGAACCATAACCAACCTCTAGGCTGGGCTGGGCTCTGCCTCATGTCTTTCACTTTTGGTTTTATTCAAAATAGAAATTGTTATTCCCAGATTTTAGAGTCAGGGTTTATTGTACTCATTGGTGTTTCTGCGTTTACCTGTTTTTGCATTACCACCTGGCTGCCATTAGAGGGAATTCACTACAGCTCTGAGTTCCTCCAAAGGGCTGAGAGGACCTGTTCCTGTTTCCAGGATGGAGTGTGTGTTCTCTTCCCTTAAAAATGTGACCCAGGTTTCCTTTTATGACTTCTTAAGTCAGAGGCAGCTGGTAGGATGCATGGGGGAAGCATTACTCACCAGGCACACGTAGTGGCCCTGACTGCTGGCCTGGAGTCTCAGTTGAGCTGAGAATGAGTCAGCTTGGGAATGGAAAGATTGCAGGGTAGTAGGGGGTGGGGGTAAGTACAGGTGACTGCTTCTTCTGTGACTGCTCTTTTCTCTGTAAGGACACATCACAAAGCAGCTGGGAATACTGGGGATCCAGTAATGTTTTCTGTGAAAGGAATGAGCTATCTGGATTTAGCATTGTTGCTTCCTATGTTATGGGTGTGTATGGGTTTGAGGCAAGCTTGAGCTTGTATAATGGGAGTTCTATGTGTGAGAGTTTCACTGGAATAAAAGCAATCACAGCATCTCTTTGTCTTGGTTATAAGACTCAGTCTTCGGTACTATCTTTCTCCAGTAGGGGTCACTGGGGTATAAACTCTCAATGAGAGAAATTTACTAATCTTATGGTGACCAATCAGATTCCTGGTCTTTATTGTGGCATATCTGTACATCTTTGTACATTTTAAAATATTAGATCAAAAACAAAAGATGTGAACTTGAATTAAGAACTGACTAGCCAGACGTGTGGTGGCACAGTGGGTAAAGCATTGACCTGGAATGCTGAGGTCACCAATTCGAAATCCTGGGCTTTCCTGGTCAAGGTACATACGAGAAGCAACAACTACAAGTTGATGCTTCCCACTCCTCCCCCACTCCCTTTCTCTCTCACTCTCTCTCCTCTTTCTAAAATCAATAAATAAAATCCTTAAAAAAAAAAAAACCAAATAAAAAGAGAGAATAAATCATACACTGTTAAAAAAAAAAAAAGAAGTTACAAGTCTGTCTTTAGGTGGTAAATTCTTTTCCTCTTTTTCATTTGGGGCTACTGCCAAGATCTGGAAAACTATCTCACAGAGATCCAAAATTAGCTTTTGTGTGCAAAGCTTGGTTTCCATGGCTAAGTTGGTCTCTCTTATCTACCCTTATCTTTGGCCTGGACCCTTCTTCTGAGCTTCAAATGTAGCTACCTGTTGGCACTGTCAAGCCTGCCAGGGTGCCCTCATCGCTGAGCTCCTGATCCTTTTGTCAGAGGCATGCCCATTTCTGCCCTCTTATATTAGAGGTGCCTCAGGAAAACTAAGGTTGATTGTGTGTTTCTTAGCCAGACCATATTAAAAGATGTGTTCTCATTGAGATTATTTCTTGTTGTTGTTTTTATTTGGGAAAGCATTTAAAAATGCATGTAGGCTGGATAGGAATAAGATGTTAACTTACCTTCACTGTGTATTCACTTGGAATGAGAGATATTTCTGGACAAAAATAATAGCCTTGGCAAAATTTAGAAGCAATCGCCATAGACAAGGCTTCTTTTTCTTGAATCTTCTCTGTTTATTTCAGATAACTGACTACTCGACTTTCCTGGAAAATGTTGAATAGTTAGATCTTATTATTTTTGGGGAAAATGGTCAGGATCCCAAAAAAGAGGGATTATTTTAAATAGTTCTGTGGATGGTAAAATCAACTAAATATTCTTATAGTTTCTCTTTTTGAAGCAATGCCATTGAAGCCTAATTTGATTTATTCATTAAGTTGATAGTTTCGATCTGTTAAGTAACACACTTTCTCTTGACTCTCCTCCTTGCATTGGCCACTGAAAAGGACTTGATGCTCTGGTAGGGCACAAATACTCTTGTGTGCTAACAGTAATCACAGTAGTTAATGTTAACCAGTTACCTATGTGCCAAGTACTCCCTGCATGTTCTCACATAATCCTCACTGTGACACTGTGAAGTGGTCATTTTATTCTCCCCCTTTACAGATGAGGAATTGAGGATTAAAGAGATTAAGTATGTAATTGGTTCAAAGCCACAAAGAAACTGGGAAGCCAGAATTTGAATCTAGGTTTGACTAACAGATTATGTTAAATTTAGAGTCCTGGGCAGAGAGAGAGGTACTTGAGTTTTCAGAGTCAGTTATCCAAGTGCCAGACCAGAGCTTTTTCCACTTTATTTTCTACCTTTATTCTTTTTCTTTCTGGTTTTCCCGGGTAAGAGCCTCAGTTGCTGAGCTGGGCAAAAAGGCCACCCAGAGTTTAGATGTTGGGCAGAATTCATATCTGGAGAGATTTCTAGAAGTGGAATTTATGCTCAATAAATTGACTCTTTCCCAGCTCCAAGGTAAAGCAAACTTATGCTTGTATTCTTGGAGTCACTTTTTAAACTCCCAGGTAGATTTGGAAGTTCGGTATTATAAAAGTGGCTGGTTTGTCTCATTTGTTAGTGTATGTTATCTGTTGGGCGTTCAGAGGGGCATATTGAGTTATTCCTGCCATAAGAGGAATAGTTTTATAAACACTTGCTCTCTGGTGTATGTTATTAAGGCCAAAATATATACCTTCCCAACAACTGCTTATATTTTGGGAATTTTCATGGTTTATTGCCCCAGTTTGGCTCTTTTTATTATGCTCCCCTCTTATACTCCTGGCTCCTCTCACAGTGCTCTTTAGACCCTCTTGTTCGTTTATTAATTTAGTAATTCAACAAATCTATCTATTCACTCACTCATTCCACAAATAGTTACTTACTGTCTATATTTTACATAGGAGAGCAGAATTTATCTAGCTTCAAAAACTTTAGGCGGTAAAAATAAGCACACAACTATATTATAAATAGGAAATGCTAAAATGTCACAGGAGAGAAACATACAAAGTATAATATAAGGTCAAGAGAGGGAGAGGTTTGCTTCTAGCCAGGGTAGAGGGAGTCTGTCGCAGGAAAAATGCTGTGAAAGCATGGACTTTCAGCTGGTCCACAGGAATGGGATTTTGACGCAGAGATGGGAAGGAACTACATTCCAGGGTAAATGAGGGAAATATTGTAAGGTCAGAGAGTTTTGGACTTAATTTGCTGGCAATGGGTAATTAAAAGTTTTAGAATGAAATTACAAATGAACATTTATTAGGCATTTAAAATGTATCAGTTATTATGCATGCTTCAGGGGGATGAATCTTACAGTGGATGAGGACAGGATTGGCAGGTTGGAGACTGGGATTAGGCAATTATAGATTAGGTAAATTATCAGTTTACCAAGGTTTTGTACAGTTGAGCAGTATTCAGAGGTTTTTGTGCTCAGATGTGGTTTGCTGCTTCTTTGAATAATGATAATAGTAGCCAGTAATCATTAGGCATATATTGTGTCCCAGGCCCCATCTAAGCACTTTAAAGGCATTACCTCATTTAATCCTCATGACAGGTATATGAGACAGGTACTGTTATATCACCATTTTTTCTTTTTTATTGACTTTATTGGAGTGACATTGGTTAATAAAATCAATAGGTTTCAGGTTTAAAAACTCTATACTACATCATCTGCATTATCACTTTGCAGACGAGGAAACTGAGGTTCTATTAGTAATTTACTAAAAGTTGCTAATGTGACATATATAGTAAAATCTGGATTTGAACCCAGGCAGTCTGGCTTCAGGTTCATCTTATAATTATTATACTTCTATAATGGTCATGGTATTATAGGTTACTGAGCAAGAATATTGGGAGCTTTTTCTAACTTTATTCAGTAACACTTGGGTATGTACAATATTCTTTAAAGGCATTCTGGGCCGTTGCCTGTTTATTATCGTCTCAATCCCACATGGTTAAACATTAGAGACAGGAATCATGGTATCTCCTAATTAGCTTCTGTGAAGTCCACATCCTCTGCCTATTTGTAGTTATATGCCTATTGGACTCATGGGAGGAGACAGATGAAAGAGCTCAGGGCCAGGCTTTTTTTTAAAAAATAAGCTTTCTTTTCTTTTTTAGATTTTATTTATTCATTTTAGAGAGAAGAGAGGGTGAATAAGAGAGAGAGAGAAAGGGGAAGGAGCAGGAAGTTATCAACTCCCATATGTGCCTTGACCAGGAAAGTCTAGGATTTTGAACCAGGGTCCTCAGCATTCCAGGTTGTTGCTCTATCCACTGCGCCACCATAGGTCCGGCAGGGCCAGGCTTTGATACCTGGATCCTGCCATTCCCAGAAGCCCAAGGTTTTCCATCCTGTCAGTCATATGCTAGTTACTCTATGAAAGTTTTAATGTCAGATTCAGATATATATATATTTTAATAAGGTCTACTTTATTTATAAGCATTTTTCTAGATTTCAAAATTTTTAATCATGATGGATCTTAAAATTTTAGTCTGTATCTGTGAAAGTTATGCTTATGGATGTGCAATTTTTAGACCAAGTGTAACTTCATGGCAGTTTGAATAAAGCATACAGCCTTCCTTCTCACATGCTTGCTTTCATCTTGGTCACAGACACATTAAAGTGATTCTGGGTATTGCCTTGGTTTGAGATTTCTTGTGGGTAATGGTTGTGGGTGACTGTCCTAAATTCTTGTGAGTGAAGTAATCTTAAAGAGCAGCAGGTCTA
Source organism: Rhynchonycteris naso (assembly GCA_037038555.1). Taxonomy (NCBI): domain Eukaryota; kingdom Metazoa; phylum Chordata; class Mammalia; order Chiroptera; family Emballonuridae; genus Rhynchonycteris; species Rhynchonycteris naso. The sequence continues at coordinate 207,868,116 of CM072997.1, read as the reverse complement.
AATCTTAACAAAGTTTACTCTTGCTTCTAGAAGGTTTCTTTGATGGTTTGGGGCCCTGCCCATTGGCTGTTAGCTAGGGATATCCTGGGGGTGGGGTGTCAAATACGACTTGAAATGGCCTATTATTTGTACAGTAAATGATCTCTAAAAAGAAACTAGTCACTCCCTCCTGCCAGCCTCTAACCACTTCCTGTCAATGACAGCACACAGATCCATCTTATTTTTGCTAAGTGAAAATTTATTTTCACAAAGGAAGTTCTTCTTTTTAAATTTTATTTCCTTCAGACAAACACACACGCATGCACACAAAGGCTGGAAATAAACATTTTACCTGTCATATGTAGAAAAATAGTGTATCCAAAGTATAGCATGCCAGCTTGTGAAGATCTTATGAAGAGTAAATTACTTTGGGCATCTTTCATTGTATTCTGTAATAATAGCAGACTCAGAATGTATCTTGATATTTGAGTTCTTTGGCTTTGTCTTAAAATTTCCTAGATATTTTTGAATGACACAAGCCTGCTGAATGATTTTCTAATTAAGACAGTTTTGGTGTGGCTTCTGGAAGCAGAATAAGGCAGAGAAATGACTTGCACTTTGGGAAATGAAAATATTGTCAAGGTATTTATAAGATTGCAAGAAGGCGATATAGATAGTACTAGTAATGTTTTGTGTTGAACCTGAGATTCTTTTCTTAAAGCTGGGTGGAGCCATGTACAGACTAAGTCTTGCAAAGAGGAAGTTTCCCAACTATAAATATCTAAAATTGTTTAACTTTAGTGTACTTATTTTGCCAGAATATTTTAACAGAGGGAGACAGTATGGTAAAATATATTGATTGACTTGAAATCAGACAGATAAAGGTTCAGATGTCTGTTCATTGTCTTACTTACTCTGTGACTATGGACAAAATAATTTGAATTTTCTGACCCTCAAGTTTTTGATTTTTAAAATGTGGATATTTCAGGGGATATTATCAGAACTAAATGAAGTTAACAAATGTGAAAGTACTTTCTAGAAGTTGCTCAATAAATGTTAATCTAGTATAGTATTAGTATAGTATAATATAATAAATACCCTTCCAAGCATATCCACCTTCCTTGACTATCACAGCTCGGAGCTTCTACCCAGTAGAGGGTGTATTATTGTCTTGGAGTCCACTGTGTCTAGCATAATGTCCCTTGTTATTAATTGAGTGAATGAATGAAATGCTCCAGAGGGAATTCCAGCTTGGTACCCACTGGATTGCACTATCAGTTTTCCCTCTGTAGTGCTTATTCCCTTCAGCGAGCACAGTGTTAAATTTCATATATCAAGAAAAATTCTCTTGACCGTACTGCCTTCTCTCTGTTCCGTTACAGCAAAATTCTTTGAAAAAGTTGTTTTTATTTGTTGTCACTAATTATTCTTCTCCTATTCTTTCTTTTATTTTTTTTGTATTTTTCTGAAGTGAGAAATGGAGGGTGGGACAGACAGACTCCCACATGCACCCAACCTGTATCCACCCAGTATGACCACTAGGGGGCGATGCTCAGCCCCTCTCAGGTGTCGCTCCGCCGCAATTGGAGCCATTCTAGCACCTGAGGCGGAGGCCATGGAGTCATCCTCAGCGCCCGGGCCAACTTTGCTCCAGTGAAGCCTTGGCTGCTGGAGGGGAAGAGAGATAGAGAGAAAGGAGAGGAGGAAGAGTGGAGAAGCAGATGGGTGCTTCTGTGTGCCCTGGCTGGGAATTGAACCTAGGACTTCCACACGCTGAGCTGACACTCTACCACTGAGCCAACCAGCCAGGGCCTCTCCTATTCTATCTTTTTTAAAAAATTTAATAGGTATAATTGACATGTAACATTATATTAATTTTAGATATATGACATAATGACTTGATATTTATCTACATTGTGAAATGATCACCACAATAAGTCTAGTTAACATCTGTCACTACAGTTATGCCCTGTTTTTATTCTTGTGATGAGTGGTATAAGATTGTCTCTCTCTTAGCAACTTTCACTCACACAATTCAGCATTATTAACTATATTAAGTATAGTCACTGGGCTGTACTTTACATCCTGACTCACTCAAGTCAGGCCTTAAACGGCTGTTCTTAAATTCATGGGTGACCTCTACAATGCTAAATTTAGTGGCCAATTCTCAATCTTATTATGACACGTTAGCAGCTTTGACACGGTTCATGAGTACTTCTTAAAACACTTCCTTCACCTGGCTTCTGGGACAGCACGCTCTTTTGGTCCTCATAATCTATGGGCTTCTCTTTTTTTAGTCTCTTCTAGTAGTTAGTTATTCCTATTCCCTATCAAATGTTGGAGGATTTCCAGGGTTTAGTCCTTGAGCTCAATCTCTTCTCTCTCTCCCTTTATACCCTGAGTGATCTCACTCAGTTTCCTGGCTTTAAAACTTTATCCTGGTTGTCTCCCTGAACTGTAGATCCATATATTCAATTGCATATCCAAAGTTACACTACAATGTCTACTAGGCATTTCAAACCTAATGTATCCAAAAGGGAATTCCTAGCACCTCCCCCAAGAAGACAAACAGCCACAACAACCACAATGAACCCCAAACCCTTTGTTTCTCTAGTAGTTGGTAGTCTTTTCTATATTAGTAAATAGCAGTTCTGTTCTTTCTGTTTCTCAGGCCAAAAACCTTGGAGCCATTTTTTACTCTATTCTTTCCCTTTTTACCCCACATATATTTTTAAGTGAAAGGAGGGGAGATAGTGAGACAGACTCCCACATGCACCCTGACCGGAATCCACCTGGCAACCCCCATCTTGGGCCAATGTTTGGACCAACAGAGCTATCCTCAGTGCCTGGGATTGACTCTTGAACCAGTTGACCCACTGGGGTATGAGAGGGGAAAAGGGAGAAAAGGGAAAGAGGGAGGGAAAGAGAAGCAGGTGGGCTCTTCTTATATGTGCTCTAACTGGGGTCAAACCTGGGACATCCTTACACCAGACTGATGCTCTGTCCACTGAGCAAACTGTCCAGGACCCTTTTATTTATTTTATTTTATTATTATATTTTTCTGAAGCGAGAGGTGGAGAGGCAGAGAGACAGACTCCTGCATATGCCTGACTGGGATCCACCCAGTATGCCCACATGGGGCTGATGCTCTGCCCATCTGGGGCATTGCTCTGTTTCAACTGGAGCCATTCTAGCGCCTGAGACAGAGACCATGGAGCTACCCTCAGCACCTCGGCCAACTTTGCTCCCATGGAGATTTGGCTGCGGGAGGGAAAGAGAGAGAGAAAGGAGAGGGGGAATTGTGGAGAAGCAGATGGGCGCTTCTCCTGTGTACCCTGGCTCGAACCTGGGACTTCCACATGCCTGGCCAATGCTCTACCACTGAGCTAGCTGCCCAGGGCTTACTTATTTTAAAAAGGTAGCTCTACAGATATTTAAGCAATTTGCAGTTTTTAAAGTTTATTTGTGAGAATACAGCATATTTATATACCATAGTGCAAAAGGCACCATAGAAACAAGAGCTAGTTTAGTAGAAAGATGAGGCTATACAGGTATTGATCTACTTACGACCTATGCAGCTTAACGACAATTCGACTTTACGACCATAATCACTAGCCACAACTGCTCTGTGTCTGGAGCAGTTTTTGTATTCACCTGTATTTTGTAATTTTGTATGTTTTGCAAATATTAAACCAGTTGTACTGATAATGCAGTGTTTTACTTAAACCTGACGAATGTAAAAATAAGAAACAAAATGGTGTAGAGATGATACAAATGGCATAAAATGAACAAAGAAAATTATGATATATAACAATAATGAAAGAAAATTATGATAAAATATGACTTAAAGTTTATTTATTTACAGGGACAGAGAAAGAGTCAGAGAGAGGGATAGATAGGTACAGACAGTCAGGAACAGAGAGAGGTGAGAAGCATTAATCATTAGTTTTTCGTTGTCGTTGCGACACCTTAGTTGTTCATTGATTGCTTTCTCACATGTGCCTTGACTGTGGGCCTTCAGCAGACCGAGCAACCCCTTGCTGGAGCCAGCGACCTTGGGTCCAAGCTGACGAGCTTTTTGCTCAAGCCAGATGGGCCCACGCTCAAGCTGGCTAGCTCGGGGTTTCGAACCTGGACCTTCCGCACCCCAGTCCGACACTCTATCTACTGCGCCACCGCCTGGTCAGGCATGACTTAAAGATTTTTATAACATCATTTCACAGTACTGTACATATAGCCTACTCCACTTACAACCAAATCGTGTTAGGGGACCGGTCTGTTGGAACCAATCGTGGTTGTAAGTCGAGCACTAGCTGTAACTTCCCAGAGTGAAGGGTGTTAGTGTCACAGAGGACATTAGATGTACTTTTAGATATTGAGTCTTTCCTGTTGTGTGTCCACACTTCATTTTGTAAAGAATCTCTCCAGAGAAAAGTAGACAAGGAGAGGGATGAAAATTGGCACTGCGAGCCCTTTGCATGTTCAACCTAGGTTGTGCAGACTTCTTAGCTTTCTCTACCGGCATTAGATGTACTTGTTAGGTTTATTGAAGTATAATTTGTATACAGAAAACTCACCCTTCTGGGTATATAATTCAGTGAGATCTGAAGATGTTTGTAGTCGTGCAACTGTCATTGTGATGGGCATATAGAACATGCCCCCCCTAAAACTCTGTTTTTCTGGTAGTCAGTTTTGTCCCCTGGCCCCCCGCTCCTAGCAACCACTTATCTGATTTCTCTCTCTATAGTTTTTCTTTTCTAGAATGTCATGTAAATGGAGTTGTACAGTATGTAGCCTTTTGTGTTTGGTTCTTTCATGTAGCATCATGTTTTTAGATTCATCCATGCTGCTTATACATAGTTTTCCCTTTTTATCTCTGAGTTGTATTCCACTGTGTGGATGCACCAGTTTCCTTTAGTTCACCAAGTTGATAGACACTTAGATTGTTTCTAGTTATTCATTATTTTGAGTAAAGCTGCTGTAAACAGTCCCATATAAGTCTTTGTGTGGACATATGTTTTCATTTTGTGGGGGGTGTAAATACTGAGGAGTGATATTGCTCAGTCCTCTGATATATGTATACTCAGCTTTATAAGAAACTGTCAAACCAGAGTGGCTGTGCCAGTGTTCCCCCCTGCCAGCAACAGGTGAGAGTTCCAGCTACTTCACGTCCTTGGCAAGAATTGATATTGTCAGTCTTTGTAATTTTAGTCATTTTAATAGGTGTGTCGTGAAGTGTTTCAGTTGCCTGCTGCAATGTCCATATCATGTTTCCATTGGTAAGCAGACTTTAGTTTATTTTTTATTTATTTTTGTATTTTTCCGAAGTGAGAAGTGGGGGCAGCAGACTGTTTCATGCGCCCAACCGACCGGGATCCACCTGGCATGCCCACCAGGGGGTGAGGCTCAGCCCATCTGGGACGTTGCTTTGCTGCAACTGGAGCCATTTTAGTGCCTGAGACGGAGGCCATGGAGCCATCCTTAGCGCCCGGGCCAACTTTGCTCTAATGGAGATTTGGCTGCTGGAGGGAAAGAGAAAGAGAAAGGAGAGGGGGAAGGATGGAGAAGCAGATGGGTGCTTCTCCTGTGTGCCCTGGCCGGGAATGGAACCTGGGACTTCCACATGCCTGGCCAATGCTCTACCACTGAGCCAACCGGCTAGGGCTAAGCAGGCCTTAGTTTGGGGGAAGGCATTGTTTTCCGCTGTCATTGAGTGTCCTGACATCCCCTTGGACAGCTAGTGGAAATCAGGTGGATTTTAGTTCTCCTTGCTCATCTTTTATCAGCCTTGATGTCAGGTCTGTTTCATGGAGCTTGTTCTGTGTGCGACCTTCTCTGTGGGGATGTTCAGGTCCCTTGCCTCCTCCTCCTGGGCTGTGGGTGTGGAAGGCTTGCCCTCTGGCTGTGCCAGGGTACTTGTGGACACTTATATATCTATATCCTTGTGTACTTTGCCTTCTCCCTGAAAGTGGTTCCCTAGGGCTTCTGTGGCTTTTTGCTTTAAGCTTCATCTTGAAGTCTGGCATTCCATCCAGGCTGGGAATGGAAAGTTGAGTGTGACGTCCTCTGACACCCTCCCTTCTTGTAGAAGGGTCTGAGGTTTGTTTGTTTAAGCCGAACCGAGGATGCCAGAGATAGAGTTTGAGTCAGCTCAACACTAGCTGAGGCTCCCCTTTTCACTCTCCTGGTTCCTCCTTCCCTTCCCCCTCCGGCCAGTTGTTTCCTGGGCTTTGTCTGAGATACACTGTACAGCTTTAGTCCCCATCTCGTACTGCCTACTGAAGAACAGAGGCGAGATGGAGGGGAAGCCGCCCACAAGTTTCTGACAACACTGAGCTGCCGGCTCCTGCCTCTGTGCTGATAGTACAGGACAGCGGTAACCTCAGTAGAAAGGCATTTAGAGGCCTGCACTGAGCTGTGGGCTTGTGGCTAGCTCAGGGAAGGAGAAGGGACGGCCTGGAAATGCCTTTCCTAGATTCATCTTATCTTCCATCAACCATCTTCATTTTGACTCATGTTCTTGGAATTGCCTGTGTTCTCTACTGGAAGAGATGTACCAGAGCCAGAGCAGGTAACTGGTACTGAGTTATTCTTTAAATCTGCTGTGGGGCTTTTGAGGGTGGAGATATGACCGAGGTCTTCCTAGCTGCTTTCCTTAAAGGGCCTGTATGTCCTCTCAAATGGGGTGCTGTCAGACCGGAGTGTGTGTGTGGACCTATTGAGAAAGCTGGTCCCAGACTCTTTCCTGTTCAGTGAGGCTCCCTGGCTGGAGGGTGCTGGTTTGATGAGGTGATGTCTGGGCTTGAAGCTGAGGGAAGTGGCAGCTTTGTTACTTGTGTCCTTCCTCAGAGAGTCAAGCCCTTCCTTTCTTTACTTTCTCAATCTCAAATTGGTTTGGGGGTCTTTGTTTTTAACTAAAACATCTAGTAACTTTATCACCCTTCTCCAGGTTTAGATGTGGGAAAAATAAGTTTTTGGATTTGATGTGTTTGGGGTGAGAAACGATAGAGGAGGAAAATAGGGTGCGTGGTGTCCTTCCTGGGGGGCATCTTTGAACACTGGGGTGCCTGCCTCTGTTTTCTTAGATATGATTGGCACTGTACCTTTCCCCTTGGGCTATCCCCCCCTTGGGATACACATGGAGTAAATACAGTTTATTCTGTCTGTATCCAGGTCATCCTGTTTAGTGCAGGGAAGTACAGTAACTGCTTTTCTCTAGGGAATTGGTGGTAACAAACCCTTCTTATACCCTATAATGCTGTTGTTTACATTATATTCCATTAACTTCTAATGGCCTCGTGCTGGGGTCAGTTCTGTGTTTAGCTGATTCTGAATCTCCGTAGTTAAGATGAATGAAATCTAACTTTTCCTGGAATACATTCTTGGGTCCCAGAGCCTTCAGTACTGTCATTGTGTTCTGTTTACTACCTTCAAGCCAAGTAGTGAGATACTTGTTACTTTGTCTCTTATAAATCACTTTGTCTTTCTGCAAGTTAAGATGGAGATTTGATGACACTACTTAACTTTCTATTAAAAGTTCATGAATGCTTGACAGAATTAGAATTAGACTCAGTCATTCCCCAGTGTCCTTTTCCAGAAGTCCCAAAAAAGCTTTTGACTAAATATTCAGATCCCAGCTTGTGTATAAATAAGCAAAAACAGGAGGACATTTAGAAATATGTTTCCTTGTGTGGTGATGTGTTTAAAAAGGTACCCCCAAAACTAACTTTCCTGAAATGTGAGCCTGTATTTGAGCTTAGAATGTAGTAGGCAGGTATGAGTTATTCTGCCCTATATACAGTGTGTCCGTAAAGTCATGGTGTACTTTTGACTGGTCGACTGGTCAAAAGTGCACCATGACTTTACGGACACACTGTATACTATTTCATAGGTAACAAGAAAAATATTCAGGTGGAAGCTGCTGCTTCCCTTTCCCTGTGCATTATGCTAATGACATTTCTAAAGCACTGACTGCTAATGTTGATTAATATTTTAAAAGTTTACCTTCAGTATAGAATTTTTTACGGAACTTTGGAGTCATAGTCCTATATTTAAGTGCTTTATTTCTTATGTTTTAGAAATATTAATTTCATAAATAGCCATAAATACATTGAATTAAAAAGAAAAATATTTCCTAAAAGCTCTTTATTTTTATGAAACAAGTTGAATTCTAGTAACTAATAGTTATATGGTGGATATGCTATGTTCAACTTATCTTTAAAATTAGAGCAGTGGTATTTCAGTGGAAGATTATGGATACCAAAACTTCCACAGAAGTACTTAAGAGGTTTTGCACCCATTTTATTATACTTTCAATTTTAAGCCATAGTTTATTTTATAATGTATTTAAAAATAACATGTATACTGTAATGTACTACCTTCCAATTGGACATCACCAGAAGAAAGTTTCTCCATTTTTTCTGTGTAAATATTTATACTGCTTATGAAATGTACACTTAATTAAAAAGGTGAAGATGGTCTCTTCTGATCTGTTTTCTTTGTTTGTTTTTTATTGGATGTGTGTATACAAGTGCAGAACATACTGCTGAACATAGGTCCTGTGCCTACTAAATTCTAGGCAAATTTCAGTTGTATGGGCTCAAGTGTCCCTTCTATAATGGTGTGAGGGCAACACATATCTAAGTGATAACATTGTAATATTGGCTTAGTATGTACTAAAATTGTTTGTGCTTGTTGTCCCACATTTACATATTATAAAGAATGTACATAGTGTTTAGATATTGAAGGGATTTAACTTTGAAACAAATATTTCTGCTATTCTTTCAGGCTTGTGTATCAATTTATTTGAACAATATCCTGAGATTACCAGGCAAACTATAAAATGATTACTGTTTTTTTGTATTTGTATAAGTCAGTTTTAAAAAAAATAGTTTTCTGCAATAAAATACAACATAGAAGTAAATTGGATGCTGAGGTTGATATAACTAATTAATCTCTAATTTCAATCTAAATCACCTGATGTAATTTGGCTTTAATATAAGTAACATAAATTTGAACCTCTAAAATTGACTTATGCTATTACATACCACATTTATATGTTCTATATGTTGAGCTCCATATAAGGTTTGTTTGACAAAGTGTTCTCTTGTCAGAGTTGAAAATCACTATGTGGATCATTTCTGAGGTTCCTTTTATTTAGCACTGCAATTCTAAGATACTGTGTTCTAGTAAATCCTCATTGTATAGGTTTTTATTTCTTCCACCCTTAAAGTTGGTAGCATCTTCTATTTTGCTCTTAGAATTGGAAGGGACCTTAATTATTAACTAGTCCAACCTCTTAATTACTTCTACCCTATCAGAAGTAATTCCTCCTTTGCTTGAAGGTCTCTGGTTGTTGAACATACATCCTTTGGACTGTTCATTGTGTTGGTAACTGGGGAATTATTTTTAAGCTGAAACTTGCCTCTTTGTAATTTATGTCCATTAGTGCACATTAAGCCTACCAAAGATCAAGCTGCCTTCTAGGTGTCAGGCTTGCTTATTTATATTGGAAGGCTATCTTCTCCAGTCTAGAGACTTCCCTTTTCATTACTATATACAGTTTCCTCACTCCTTATCTTTCTAATATTCCCTTTGGACTGTTTTTGCTTTAGAAATGTGGTGGGTGTGTAGACAGGTAAAGGGAGTGCAGCAGAAACATGGGGGAGGAATTACTGATTACTATTCCTTAGCTTTTTCTTTTCCTTAGCTAGGTGTTATGGGTCCATTGGTGAGATCATAAGCACATGGCTTTTACAACTATGTTCCCAAGTCACCATCTCTTTAGCAGATGTAAGCAAGATACAGGAAAACAGTGTTTGTACTGCAACCATATAATCTTATAAAACAGAGCTTAGCACTCTATTAGTATTTAGAATTTTAAATAGTTTTCAGTACACCCTGTCCACATTTGAATTCACATACATTATCTCATTCCCCAAACTTCCTCCTGTTTCAGTTCATGTCTTCATTTCTTTTCCTCTCTAGGACTTTTGAAATATTGAAATAATCTCTTTCCCCCATTGTTTCTCACCCCAACCCGCACAACCACGCCTAATCTGTCTTCGATCTGTAGCTGGAGTGATCTTTCTAAAATACAAGCTTTCTGTGTCACTCTCCTGCTTAAAAATCCATCAGTGCTTCTCTGCCTTTAGAAGAGAGTTCAAACTCCACAGCATGACGAAAGATTTTCATGATCTGCTCCCTGCTTATTTCACTAGTTTCATTTCCTGTCTTGACCTTACAAGCACCTTGTAGTCTAGCCATCATTTAAAACTCTGTAGAGCTCTACCTGAATGCCTGTACCCTTTTTTCAACTGGACCTCTTGATGCTTTTCCTTCAGTACTCCAGTAGCACTCTATTAGTACTTCCTATTCAAACCTATATTGTCATCTCACTTAGCTTGTGCCTCTCGCATTGATTAGATTCTGTTAAACGGTAAGATCTTTAAGAACAGGGACTCGTACTCATTTCAGTTCCTCAAGTGTCTGAGACAAAGTAGGTGTCAGTAAATGGGATCTGAACTAATAAATAAAGGAATGAAGGTAGCAGTAGATATAAACTGTAGCAATTTAACCATGTCTTTTTCATTTGTGTATTTATAGGGCATGGTTTAGCTTGTTGTGTAGCCTAAGGTGCATGCTCATTATAGGTTAATTCAGGGGTCCCCAAACTTTACATAGGGGCCAGTTCACTGTCCCTCAGACTGTTGGAGGGTTGGACTATAAAAAAAACTATGAACAAATCCCTATACACACTGCACATATCTTATTTTAAAGCAGTGGTTCTTAACCTTTTTTGAAGTACCAAACCCACAAGTTTCATATGTGCATTCACCGAACCCTTCTTTAGGGATAAATAAAATATGATTTTTTTTTCCAAATTCAAGACATAGGTATATGTTTTTTTACTGGTGCACAAAATGAGCCGTGCGTGAACATCATCTTGCTCAAAGAACAAAACCAACAAAGTGCATGAACTCACAACAAATTACGGTATTACTTTATTCTGGCCTCCGCAGCAGGGGCTTCTCCGAACCTCTGAGACCGACTCATCGAACCCCTAGGGTTCGATAGAACCCAGGTTAAGAACCACTGTTTTAAAGTAAAAGAACAAAACGGGAACAAAACGCGCTTCAGGAGCTGTGACGTGTGCGGCCCGCGTTACCGGAAGTAGTACTGTACGTGAGTGACGCCATGCTTTGCGGTGCTGCCACATACAGTACTCCAGGAGCACAGGATGTGTGTGGATGCATCCTGTGCTCCTCTCACTGACCACCAATGAAAGAGGTGCCCCTTCCCGAAGTGTGGTGGGGGCCGCATGCGGCCCGCAGGCCATAGTTTGGGGACCCCTGGGTTAATTGAAGGATGTAGAGTTGCTCCGTGTTTTTGTTTACCAATTTTGCACATTATGATAGTATAAACATGAAAGGAGCTTAAAGTTACTTGAGAGGAACAGTTGCATTTTTTGTGTATTTGCAAAAGGACAAAATTTTTTTTCTCTGGGGTCTTGTTTTTTTGTTTGTTTTTAGGTGAGAGGAAGGGAGATAGTGAGACAGACTCTCTTGTGCACCCTGACCGGGATCCACCCGGTAACCCCATCTTGGCCACCCCATCTTGGCAGATGCTGGACTACTCAGCTATTTTTAGCACCTGAGACTGACACACTCCAACAGAGCCATCCTCAGTGCCTGGGGCCACACTCAGACCAACCCAGCCACTGGCTGCAGGAGGAGAAAAGAGTGGGAGGAAGCAGATGGTTGCTTCTCCTGTGTGCCCTGACCGAGAGTCAAAACTTAGGGCATCCATATGCCAGGCTGATGCTTTATCCACTGAGGCACTAGCCAGGGCCAGTGTTTTCTCTATTTGTAAACGAAAGGGTTGGACAATCCAGTCCTTTCAGGTTTTTCCATTTCCAACATTTATTTCACTGAGAGGACTAGTTATATATAATTCTTGGATCTGGACCATCACCTTTTTTTTTTTATAGCAGCCCCATCACACTATTGAGTTCTATTAAACTTAAAATCAGATAAATAAATAAAAAATTAAAAAAAAAAAAGCCTGACCTGTGGTGGTGCTGTGGATAAAGCATCAACCTGGAACACTGAGGTTGCCGGTTCAAAACCCTTACCCAGTCAAGGCACATATGGGAGATGATACTTCCTACTCCTACCCCCTTCTCTCTTTCTCTCTATGTCTCTCTTCTTTAAAATGAATAAATAAATAAATAATTTAAACTTAAAATCAGTTATAAAATGGCCAACCCTGTACATGAATTGTGGTTATCTCTTCCAGAGATTGCTGTGCCTCTGGTTTTTGTGAACTTCAGCATAAGACATATAGGGAACAGTTCAATTTTGTCCTGTAAGATTTGGTGCATCTTTTTGAGATTGCTTTCAACTTTGATTTCTCCATTTATAACATCAACTGTGTGCATCTTCCATTTATATTATCTAAAAATTTGTTAAGCATATAAAATTTTAAATAGTTGGTCATATATTGAATATATCTTTACTCAAATAACTAAAGCATTAGGTGTTTTATTTAAGATGGAATGTTCATCTTTTTCTTACCCTGGCGCTTTTTTTTTAAATATTGCACAGTGTGGTAGAAAGACCACTGAACTTGGAGTCAGATCTGGGTTCTAATTCCTGGCTTGTCTGCTTACTAGTATATGATGTAAGGTCACTTAGTTCCTTTGGACCTCAGATTTGCAATCTGCATGAGAAGAAAAATGGTCTCTAACTTTCTGTGTTTATCTGGCTCCTGTTTGGAAATGGTGTGGAGTTGGGACTGAGAGCAGGTTGAGTTTAGGGTCAGACTGCACCTGTGTTCACCCTAGCTCTTGCCCTTACTAATGGAGTAATAGTAATCTGTTTGGTCCTGTTTTTTTATCTGTAAAATTAGATTAATAATACTGCATGGTTGTTCTGAGTTCTTAGAACTCATTCTGCATATGGTAAGGACTATATAATTGTTTGCTATCATAATATTTAAACTGTAGATATCATTGAGGACAATACTTTATTGTGGACTGCTGGGACAAAATATAAATGCTTGTGTTTACAATTGGGAACTAAGAAATGTAACAGAAGTCAATGTGGGGATATATAAAAAAATAGTGATGTATTATGAATCACTGTGTTACATATTAGAAGGACAGACTTCTCCATCAGCTTAAATCTCCTTACATAGGGGTTGATTTTGGCATTTTAGAAAATAGATATATAACTAATTTTCTGTGCTATTGTAAGAAGGCAGTAGCTACAAATTCTCAGATAACTTTTGGTCACATGTGGAAGTATTGGCTTGAACCTCTTCCCTCTACTCAACAATTTAAAGATCTATAGGTAGCAGACAGATTCACCTTTTCCTACCTTTAACATCCCCGGACATCTAGTGAACTGTGAAAGACTAGAAAGGGGCAAAAACTGGGGGGAATGGCTTAGATAATCACTGTACAGGTTGGTTTCCTCTGGACAGTTAAGAAACTAGCTGACTATCTTCTCTCTCTGTTGTCAGCAGCAGCTTCCCCTTTGAGACTCAGGACCTCCTGGGAACCTGAAGGGAAGACCTGCCTCCTGCAGCTAGACTGACCTTGCCCACAACACTGTCCCCTACATTCTTTAGTCTGCAGTACCTTCGGGGGAAATACTTTTGCTTGGATGCCAGGGACATGGGGAGAAGGCAGGCTTTGGTTCACCTTCCTCAAACCTTACCCAGGAATGATTATTTTGATTTTTAGAGACTGAAATTACTTACTATTTCTAGAAGTTGACCCACTTGTTTGTTTGGGACAAACCCTAAAACTCCAGTTGGCCATAGTCAAGTACATACTTTTATTTCTTAACCTTACCAAGAATATTCCACCTTCTCACCTATATAGCCTGTTTAGTTATTCCAGCTTCGGTCCCTCTCAGAAACAGTAAGGTATAACAGGAGGCATAGCTTTGCAGGTGGATAGAGGATATGAAATCTTGGTCAAGTTATTCAACCTTTTTAAGTCTTAGGATTTTCATCTCTAAAATAGAAATGGTAATATCTTTCTTAGAGAATTGTTGTTAGGATTAAATGAAACGATTATTTTAAGTTTTTAGCACATTACTTGTGAACTCACAGTTACAGTATATGCTCATTAATTTTTAGCTTAGGTCATTGAATGCCATCTGAGTGTGTTAAGAGACTCAGATATGAAACAAAAGACAGCCCCTACATATGAGAAATTTAAATCTGATAAAGGAAAGGGTTACTAAATATGAATCAGAAAATATTTATTCCTTCCTATTCTCTCTTCCCTATTTCTTATGTATTTCTTTTCCTAGGACAAGGTAAATTCTACAAGGACCCTTCCTCTCCAGGGCTAAGAAGAGTTTGTTAAGAGGAACGAACTGAGTGGAGTTGTCACAGGTTATCAGGGTGACTGGGAGCTTAGTCAAGGAGGGATAAAGTCAGCTGTGAGTCCCGCTATTAGTAAGTAATAACAGGATTATTAGCAGTTTGTAGGTGGGAGGGATGGCCAGTAGAGAGTGAGGGAAGCTGTCCGGGGACTGAGGCTGGTGACAGGGCTTGTTTAAACAGAGCAGCCTGCTAGAGGACTCCTATTAACTTTTTTTTCCACTTGCAGTCTTTCAGTTGATCTCTGGAAACTTGCTTTCCTGGGTGCTGCCCCTCCCTTTCTCCCTTCAGGAACAGGATTGGAAGTAGCATTAGCCTGAAGAAGTCATTCTATTTAGGGAGCTGGAGCCGAGGGCCAGTGATTAGCCCTTATCTGCAGTGGGGCCTTTCTAAGTGGTGGGGGCCAAGATTGGGGTGTCCGTGCTGACATGGACAGAGGCTTGGCTTTTCTGTTCCCTGGTTGGGTCAGAATTGTGAAGAAGCAATAGATGGGCCGGGCCATCTGAATGAAAAAGGCCTCATTGTGTTTCTTCAGCATTCCAGTGTCTGGTACAATTAGCCAAGACTCAGAAAACAAGTTGGACAAACAAGCAAGCAGCCTTCCACTGATGGAGAAGGGGATTTCTGGCACAGCTGAGTTAAGTGTGCTGATGGCAAGGCTAAGTGGGAGGGTCTGGGCAGAGGAAGGGGACTTTGGGACGACATTCCTGGTTGGATAAGGGGGAAGAATGGAGCAACAAGCAAGCAACAGTTTTGATGAAATCTGCTGTGTTAATCTATCTGAGACTGGCTGGGGCTGAGCTACTCTGAAGCAGGTGGAATCATTGGGGAGAGGCAGTGACTCTTCCTTAGGGCAGCTGTAAATGTGGAGGAATGAAGCTCCCTTTGGAATGCAGGAAGCTGTTGGCAACAGACAGGGTATGGGCTCGCTCCACTATATATATGTCTCCCACCATGGGACCTTCTCAGTTGGTTAATACTTTACATGTACTTCTGCCTAAGAAGAGGCAAGCCCAAGGACGGGTTGTTGGGCAATGGATGCACTGTTCCTGACTTGGCAGTAAGCCATTTTACCTCACTAACTCTCCTGCAACTGTCTGAGTGTCACCAGGTCTCACAAGCTCTGCTCTGCAAATGGAGGGGAACTCAAAACCAGCTTCTACCTGCTGAGTCTTACCCACTTAACAGCTTGGCTGTACTTCTACTTATGAAGCTTCCACCTCTGCTGTTAGTCTGAAAACACTGAGCTGGCACTGCTTTTGAATAGGATGCTGTTTGCCTGAAGACCTGAACCCAGTTTTTGGAAGTGCCCTAGGGAGGAGCTTTCTCTCTGACCTCAAGGCGGGAGGAGGTCAGTAGGAAGTGGTGGGTGGAGCCACTTCTCTGTACTTCTGCTGTTCTGTTCTGTTCATCAAACAGCCGTTTGGCTGTCTGTCTCTGATCGCCTCAAAACCTTATTTTGAGTTGCTGCAGAGAGTGTACAGGAGGGATCTTTGGGACACCATCCTTTTAGGAGGGATCAGCAGACACAGGGAAGCTATGTGGCCCAGTTACCAAGATGAGCACGAGTTCAACGCCCACCTGGTTTGTCGCATGTGCTGTATGGGTTAGTATGTGAAGTTTTTTTCTTTGCCTAGGCCTGAGACTCCCAAATAGCCCTTGCTCTCAGTGACTCATAGGATTGCATGGGCTTTGAAGCCTTGCTGGCGTTACAAACTTTGGGCTTGTTAAAATGTGCAATAGAATAGGCTGGGAGCCCTACTTCCTGGGGAACTTCTTACGCTTGTAGTGACTGGCAGTTCAGAGCCAAAGCTTTGGATGTGGGACTTTTTTTATAGAGACTAAATTCATGCTAACGCTTCTGCCTGAATCAGGAAACCACTTTTAAGTTGCATAGTTCTGAAAGTCCAGGGTGTATTTTTAGCAGAAGTTGGACGGTTATGGAGTCTACCTCTGAGCAGATTTGATGGGGGCGGGAAGGGAGGAGTCATGGCCTAGGTTTCCTCTTTGGAGCTAATTGTTTATTCTCTTACACTTACTCTCTTCTGCCAGCTATGAGGAGGCAAAAGGCATGAAGGTCTGGAGATGAGACCTAAAGAAGACTTGGAGCCTAGAAGAGTCTTGTTGGTTGTGGTTTAGACCTCTCTTGATAAAGGGGAATAGTTAATTAAATAGGTTCTGTGACCTTGAGCAAGTGGCTGACCTTTGTGGCTATAGGTTTCCTGGGCTTTCAACTGTGGGTTGTACAGACAGGTACTGGAACAAAATATCAGGTTATCAATTCTGCGTAAAATAAGAAAAATGTAGGGTGTCTTTCATAAACCAAAACTTCTCTAAAGAACCCGTCCTTTTTTCTGTAATTGTCCTTCCTACTTTTTGATGTTAAAATGCCCTTTATTTTATGAAAGAATTGTTGTTAGATGGAAATTTGTTTTTAGATTTCCTTATTTAGCAAGAGAAAATTGACAACTTTGTGTTAGGTTTTACTAATTTATTTTGAATAATTATTGGTTTGTGAAATATAAGTTTGAGAACTACTGAACTGATAATCTACTAATATCTATTGATTTTATACTCTGTCTCTAAAGCAGAAGAAAATTATGGCCCAAATAGACATATTTTCACTAAAATTGAAATTGCTGGGACCTCAGAAGAGATCTCTGAAGGGGAGTCTCCGAGGGTTCTGATTTTGTCTCCTGACTGTTTGTTAGGCCAGAACTGCCAAAAATTTAAGTGCTTTTTGAGAAACAAAGTTGGTACTATAATGTTGGGGGCACAGGGAGGGAAAACTTTATTCAGTTATTGCCACGTAGTCTAGCTTTATATCTTCCCAGTAGCATTGAGATTTCCTCACTGAGATCTAGAGGAAAGAATCTCCTGCATCTGAATGTGCTTGGAGATAAGAGGGCCCCTTTTCTTAATCCACAGAGAAGTATAAAGAACGCTAGAATCCTTAATCAAAGTTTCAGGGTGAAAACATACCTGCAGCTCACCTTACCTCATTTAATCCCCTGAAAATGGACTTTAGTGTCAATCGTCTGCACAGGGCTCCCATTCTACCACTTAACAGCTAGCTATATGAACTGGAAAAATTGCTTAGCTTTTCTATGTCTTGGTTTCCTCATTTGTTGAAATAAGATTAAAATAGATCCTAATTTATAAGGTCGTTATGAGGGATTTATGATATTAAAGCACCAGTGCAAGTTCCCCAGGAATTTTGATATGGCTGGTTCACAGACTGGTATTTGGGAACTATTAACTTAGTCCAAACTGCTCATTTTATAGTTGAGTCTCAGACTCAAAGAGGGGAGATGAGTGCCCTATACATTAAGATTTAGAGTCCAAGAAACCTACTTTGTAGACTTGGTTCTGCCCCTGAGTAACCTTATCTAAGTTCTTAAATCTCTCTTGACTTTAATTTCTTTCTTTTTAACATGATTTTTTTGAAGATTTTTTAACTTCTGTATCTTTTTGTGTCTGTGAAATATTTATTTTTCCTGAATGTGGTACTCCCGTATAATAATACTCTAGAGACTGCTGGCTTTTCTCCCCCGTCCCTCCCTTACACGCCTCTCCCTCCATCTCTGTGGCTCTTTTCTTTTGCCACCATGCTTTCTCCTGACTTATTTCTTTAACCTCTGTGCTCTTGAAGTCTTAGTAATGCCAAGAATTCTCATTCATGAAGTTCAGTTTTTCCTAAGAAATAACATAAAATTTTAATTTTGCATTGAAGTTTCTTGGGTTACCACCTCTCCAAATTCCCAAGTCTCAGTTCTCATTGAGATACTCTAACTCTGTGCCAACCCTTGGGGATAAATGCCTTTCATGAATCTGTATTATGGGTATAGCTTGCACCTCTCCTCTGACCCTTCATTATATAGGACTGTATTGTGTTGCCTTCTAGTAATTTCATGGTGGCAGTGGAGTGTTGTGGTTAAAAGTCTATGGCAGATTGAGATTTGAATCTATTCTAATATACTACTTATTAAGAAGCCTTTCTGAGTATCAAATTTGAATTATAAAACGAAGATAAATCATGTGTATTTAATAGAATTGTGAGGATTGAGTCAAATACTAAATGAGACAGGCCTTGCATAGTGCCTGATGCAGAGTAAACAACATATATCTAGGTCAGTCTTATCTCCTAAAGTTGGCTTACATACTTCTGAGAAAGGAATCATTTATAATGATAGTGCCATTATACAGTGTGTCCGTAAAGTCATGGTGCACTTTTGACCAGTCACAGGAAAGCAACAAAAGACGATAGAAAACCCTCCCAGTTTCTGTAGGATGATGTGGCAGCATGTGCGCATGCACAGATGATGACGTAACGCTGTGTATACAGCGGAGCAGCCCACGGCTATGCCAGTTGAGATGTGGTCGGTACAGAGGAAAGTTCAGTGTGTTCTGTGGCTTGCTAAATTCGAATCTGTGACCAAAGTGCAACGTGAATATCAGTGCGTTTGTAACGAAGTGCCACCACGTAGGAATAACATTACTTGGTGGGATAAGCAGTTGAAGGAAACTGGCAGTTTGGTGGAGAAACCCTGTTCTGGTAGGTCATTAGTCAGTGACGAGTCTGTAGAGGCTATACGGGATAGCTACCGAAGGAGCCCTAAAACATTTGTGCGTGCGTGTACTTGACAATTACATCTAAGCAAGATTCATAAGGTGTTAAAGAAACGTCTCTGTTTTACGGGTTACAAATTGCGGCTGTTGCACGCTATCAAACTGGTGGATAGACCCACACGATGCGTGTTTGCTCCAGATATGCTTCATGAGATTGACAATGATGTAAGATTTTTGCAGAAGATTGTGTTTAGCAATGAGGCGACCTTCCATATCTGTGGACATGTTCATCACCATAACGTCCGAATATGGGCTGCTGAACATCCTCATGCCTACGTTGAGTACGAACGTAACACCCCTAAAGTGAACGTGTGGTGTGGCCTGATGCATGATAAGGTGATAGGCCCATTTTTTTTCTTGGAGCAGTCTGTGACGGCAAACACCTATCTTTTTTTTTTTTAATTTATTTATTTATTCATTTTAGAGAGGAGACACAGAGTGAGAGAGAGAGAGAGAGAGAAAGAGAGAAAGGGGGAGGAGCTGGAAGCATCAACTCCCATATGTGCCTTGACCAGACCAGTGCAGGGTTTTGAACTGGTGACCTCAGTGTTCCCAGGTCGACGCTTTATCCACTGCGCCACCACAGGTCAGGCGGCAAACACCTATCTTGATATGTTGGAATTGTATGCAGTGCCACAACTTCCAGAAGGTATCATCTTTCAACAGGACAGCGCTCCTCCACCCTACACCACCATTGTTCATGAGTTTCTGGATAGAACATTCCCCCAGCGGTGGATAGGCAGGGGTTCTGTCAAGCCATGGCCACCACAATCCCCGGATCTGACACCCTTAGACTTTTACTTTTGGGGTTATGTGAAGCAACATGTGTACATTGAACGTATCAACGACATTAATCACTTAAAACAGAGAATCACAGACATTATTCACTCTGTTACACCAGACATCCTTACCCGTGTATGGCAAGAACTTCACTATCGTTTGGATGTGTGTAGGGCAACAAATGGAGCCCACATCGAACTGCACTGAATTGGTATGAAACTGGGAGAGTTTTCCTTTTATTTGGTGCAGATTTCACATTTTTATCATCTTTTGTTGCTTTCCTGTGACCGGTCAAAAGTGCACCGTGACTTTACAGAGACACCGTACATTAGCAGTAAGGCATTTTTAATTGTTTGATTTTTAATTCATCCTATTTTCTTTGGGCTTACATTAAGTAGTGGGAGGCTCCTGGGCCCACATATGGCAAGAACTTAGGAAAGCTGTAATTGTAGAAGGGATATCTGAGTGGAAATCCCTGCTCCCTGCTGAAAAGCAGTCTTTTAATTACTATTTAAGAACACTTCTTAGTCAGACTTTAAAAGTACCCTCTTGAAATGTCCCTGTAGATATAAACTTGGTAGATGGTGGGCTCTCAGTATATTTGTTAAATGAATGAGTATTCTTTGATTGCCTACTCTTGTCCTAAATGTTGGATATTTAATGAAATGTAATGTAAATATGGTTTTTGACTCCAAAGAGCTAAAAGTTCCTATAGATAAATGGAATTTACAATTAGAGATATCTAACAATAGTTTTTATGTGCTGAGTGCCAAGTAACTTGAATAAAGACAGGCATCTGTAGGTGTTCAGAGGTGCTGGCATAGCCAGAAAGGTGTATAGGGAGAAGTGGGACTTCAGCAGACCTAGTAAGGAGGCTCTAAATCAGGTAAATCAAGAAGAGGAGAATGCGTATATATTCAAGTAGGGGGAAAGGGTGAACAGAGACAAGAACGTGAAAATTAATTTGGGAAACAATGAGATCGAAGTGGTCACAGTTGACTCATGCAGGGGAGGGTCTAAAGATCAAGTTGTAAGAGTAGATAGATAGTAAATGTTTTCAAGTCAGAGGTCAGGTTGTATCTTTATTTCCTCCAACTACCTAACATAGGGGATAAAATATTGGAATTGACTTTTATAGGGTTGTAACAGGCTATGGAAACTAAGGAGTTAGACTTGCTCCTGTGGTCTTCTGGGAGCCACGAAAGGATTTTGCAGAGAGGGGTGATATGGGCAAAGTGGTAATTTAGGAAGATTTGTTGAAATAGGCTATCTGATGTACTTGCCACAATCTCAGCTGCTATTAGCTTTAAATCTGTACCCTCAACTTGGACTGCTCTTCTGAACTCTAGACGTAAGGTGTCAACTATCTACAAGAAGGTCCTGCTGACACCTCATTATTTTTCTTCTGCTTTACCCAGCCTACCCTTTCTTACTCTGTGCCTCCTATTTTTCTTATCTCGGTACCACTCCTCTCTCCAGGCTGCTCTGTCTAGAAACATTAGAATTATCTCTTTCCTGAACACATCTAGCCAGTATTTAAGGGCTGTGGTTCGTGCCCTTACACCAGTGGTCGGCAAACTCATTAGTCAGCAGAGACAAATATCAACAGTACAACAATCGAAATTTCTTTTGAGAGCCAAATTATTTATTTATTTACAGGGACAGAGAGAGAGAGTCAGAGAGAGGGATAGATAGGGACAGACAGACAGGAACGAAGAGAGGTGAGAAGCATCAATCATTAGTTTTTCGTTGCCGTCGCAACACCTTAGTTGTTCATTGATTGCTTTCTCACATGTGCCTTGACCGCGGGCCTGAGCAACTCCTTGCTGGAGCCAGCGACTTTGGGTCCAAGCTGACGAGCTTTTTGCTCAAGCCAGATGGGCCCGCGCTCAAGCTGGTGAGCTAGAGGTCTCGAACCTGGGTCTTCCACATCCCAGTCCGATGCTCTATCCACTGCGCCACTGCCTGGTCAGGCAGAGAGCCAAATTTTTTAAACTTTAACTATATAGGTAGGTACATTCTTTATTGAGGTAGTGCCAGCACATGGTATTTTGTGGAAGAGCCACTCTCAAGGGGCCAAAGAACCGCATGTGAATCGCAAGCAGTGGTTTGCCGACCACTGCCCTACATTGTCATGCAGATTTATCTGCCTGCCCTCTTTACAGTCCTGCTGCCCAGTTCAAGGTCTTAGATTTACTTCTTGGTTGTCACAGTGGACCCCTGATTCTGTCTCTCTGCTGCAGTCTGGCCTTTAATCCAGCCAGATTAGACTTTCCAAAACACCCTTTGGTTTGGAAAATTTCAATGGTATCCCTTTATCCAGTTTTCTGGAGTGGTATAACCTCAGATGACCTTGCTATCTTTCTTTCTCATTACATTGTGACATATACATTGTGCATAGCTATACCATTTCCTAAAACATGTCCTGTGTATTTATGTTTTCAAATTGCTGCTCATGCTTTTTCTTCAATCTGGAATTTTCTAACCTCTTTTTGGTGCCAAATCCTACTTGTCATCCAGGGTTTAGATCAAACACCAGGACTTTCATGAATTCTTCTATCCCTCTGTTAGAATAATCAACTGTATTTATCAGCATGATTTTTTGCAGCTTGTATCTGGTGTGTTATTTGCTTGGTGTTACTGTTAATTATTTACATGTTGATTTCTGCCACTAGACTATAAACTTCATGAGGTCAAGGAACAGGCCTATTCTGACTCTGTTGCTCTTCTCTGTCAGCTCAGGTAAATCAGTTTTAGATTTCCAGGTGGTGGATGCTTCTTGGGGTTCTTGAACCACTTGTGCCTTTTCTGTGGCCTTCAGGGAAACAAGCAAAGGCTGTTTTCTCATTTGCTTTTTTTTCTTAAAATTTTTATTTAATTTATTGGAGTGACATTGGTTAATAAAATTATATAGGTTTCAGGTGCACAGTTCCACAATACATAATCTGTATATTGCATTGTGTGTTCATCACCCTAAGTCAGGTTTCCCTCCATCACCACCTAGACCCAATCTAAGAATTTCCCAGCGGGCAGCTGTGTTCTCCTTTGTCAGTTGTGTTCTCCTTTCATGGGGCTGAGTTTATAAGACACATCTAAAAGAATATTGGCTTTTCTGTGATTTTGACTGTTTCCATCTCACCTAAGGGTACCTTCTGTAAATTCTATCTCCAGTGTTAGGTGGAAAGATCTTTGCTGGGCTTGAAATTAAATGAGAGATTTATGTGTAGGGTGCCAAAGCTTAAACTTATCACAGGCTTTGAAACTCTGAGCTGTTTGGAGTATTCTGAAGGTCTCTGATAAAGTGGCTCTTTGGCTTCCCTAATGAATTTCCTTGCTAAAATACTACGATCTTAAACTTCAGGCACTGTAGTATCCTGTCATGATGCTTAAATCAGAAAAGAACTTTTGTCTAACTGATGGGTCTGCAACATAGCATTCTAAAAAAGGACCCTTCAACTTTGGGGCCAAGTTGTTCTTTAAAACCTTTTCCAAGGAACTCATGGCTCAACTCTAATTAGG
The DNA here is from genome assembly GCA_037038555.1 of Rhynchonycteris naso. Lineage (NCBI taxonomy): Eukaryota > Metazoa > Chordata > Mammalia > Chiroptera > Emballonuridae > Rhynchonycteris > Rhynchonycteris naso. The sequence goes on along the minus strand of CM072997.1, from coordinate 207,844,812 downwards.
CTAACTGCTCTTAGGAAGGGCTTGTAATCATGTTGCCTTTAGTAATTATATTCAGAATAAGTACCTGGACCTCTTTCTCCCAAATTGAGAGTCAGTTCTTTAGATATGGGAAGCATGACTGATAAGAGATCATTGGGTTTTTTTAGTTCATTATCCCCATGGGAGGGCTTGGTGTGTGAACAGAATAACTATGCATAGTAAAATTAAAGACTCAATTGCGCCTGACCAGGCAGTGGCGCAATGGATAGAGCGTCAGACTGGGATGCGGAAGGACCCAGGTTTGAGACCCCGAGGTTGCTAGCTTGAGCGAGGGCCCATCTGGTTTGAGCAAGGCTCACCAGCTTGGACCCAAGGTCGCTGGCTCCAGCAAGGGGTTACTCGGTCTGCTGAAGGCCCATGGTCAAGGTACATATGAGAAAGCAATCAATGAACAACTAAGGTTTTGCAATGAAAAACTGATGATTGATGCTTCTCATCTCTCTGTGTTCCTGTCTCTCTTTCCCTTTCTATCCCTCTCTCTGTCTCTCTCTGTCCATGTAAAAAAACAAACAAAACTCAATTGTGCTAGTCGTATCTTCAGATCTAAATGAAGTAAGGCAGTGGACTGAAAGGAAATCACATGAGTTCTACCTCTTTGTCAATATATTAATTAGTTTAAAAGGAAATCTGTCATCCTTTTTCCCCCATCTATGTATTACTTAACCTGTAGCAGCAAGCATACATAACTTTTATAATAAAAGAAATTCTAAAAAGAAAAATAATAAAGGAACTTTGTGACTTCAGAGTGAGAATTTTATAAAACTAGAAACAGACTATTATTCTTGGTTATGAAGGTAATATATAGTGAAACAGAGTGGATCTGGTATTGGTGAAAGTGGTGGGTAGAATTTTTAGTTAGCTTTACTTTTGTTTTTCCATCATGTCTGCATATCACAGCACTCAGTTGATGCTTGCTGGGGTGTTGGGGTTTTCATGTATTAGACTGGACTCTTGTAGATAACTTGGTTCTGATTCATTCTTTGGGTTTCTTTAGCCAGTCTTCTAATATATTGGCCAATCAAGAAATTATTTGTTTTTGTTTTAGGCCTTATTATGTAAAGCTTTAGCTATTAGAAGCTGTGGGAGAATGGCACTTAACTATAATCAGCCTTGTGCTAGAGCTTCATCCACCCTGTCCTCCTCTACCTGTTAGATTGTGAGCTCTTAGAAGATGGGTGGTCCTTCATGTCTGATGCCCCTACCAGAGCTAGCACAGTGCCTTGCATCAAGCAAATTTCAATGACTATATAGTAAATGGGGGGCGGGGGGAGGCTTTGGGAGATACAATAAAGTATGGTTTCTCCTTCAGGAGTTAATGATCTTATTGGTGATATAACAACACATGTATTAAAAGTTCAGAGCTCTATTTAATTATGTAAGTGCTGATGGATTGATTAGCGTAGTAAGACCATAAAAATTTGCAGAACAAAGATACCATTGGGAACTGGAGTTGTCAGGAAAGGTTGCCAGAGTGATTTTTCTCAAACACAGATATGATCGTGTCCTCCTCTTATTTAAAATCTTTCAATACTTCCCTTACCTTCCCCTTGCCAGTTTCTTCTTTTTTTTTTTTACAGGGACAGAGAGAGAGTCAGAGAGAGGGATAGATAGGGACAGAGACAGGAACGGAGAGAGGTGAGAAGCATCAATCATTAGTTTTTCATTGCCATTGCGACACCTTAGTTGTTCATTGATTGCTTTCTCACATGTGCCTTGACAGCGGGCCTTCAGCAGACCAAGCAACCCCTTGCTGGAGCCAGTGACCTTGGGTCCAAGCTGGTGAGCTTTTGCTCAAACCAGATGAGCCCGCGCTCAAGCTGGGAGCTTGGGGTCTTGAACCTGGGTCTTCTGCATCCCAGTCCGACACTCTATCCACTGCGCCACTGCCTGGTCAGGCCTTACCAGTTTCTTGGCAATCAAGTTTGGACTCCTTGGCTTGTCATGACTAGTCATATTTTGGTCCATGGCATCCTGTCTAGTTTTAAGTCTCACCACTACCTAATACACATCCTGTCTTTCAACCATCCTTAATACAGTGCTGCTCTGAACATAAGTTCCTTCTTCTCTCCATGAATTGCAGTAGGTGAGATTTCATGTAGCAGCTTTTCCCTTCTCTTCTCTTTATGGCTGACTTCTCATCCTTGAAGGTTTAGTTAGAGTCACTTGTCTGGAAATTTTTACTAACCTCCAATGCTTCCCTCCCCTACTCAGTTAGGCTGTTAAGTTCTTGAGCACTCTGTGCTTACCTCTGTTACAGCCCTTATCAAACTGTATTCAAGTTATTTCTCTCCCTGCTAGATTGTCATCTCCTTCAAAGGTAGGGACTGTGACTTTGTGTAACAGTCTGTTCCAAGCAGCCTATGTCCTTAAAAAAAGATTTATTCAGACAATAAGTGAGTGAATGAATGAGCTGTATTTTAAAGAATAAATAGCATTTGGAGAGGTGGAGAGGAAGAAAGTAACATGCCACTTTCTCATAAATAATATGAGCTGTGTATCAGTGATTTAGATGGGACTGTACTTGCAAGTTGATTCTGATGCAGTCTGTGGATGATACAGGCTTGGAAAGGATGATGATGATGTTGGCTAATTGAGTCAGCTGCTAAAAAGATCAAATGATCAAAATATATTGGAATAACAGTGGTTAAATCTAATAAAAATCCTGGTTTTAAATACTTGCTAGGACTCTATGAAGTGAAAGATTAGACTTAAAAAAAAATTTTTATAGTTCCAAATGAGAGCCAATAGGTAAAATTTATAAAGAAGTAGCTTATGACATTTTATGGAACTATTAAATTATATGTGTTCCTTTATAAGGTAGTGACTTCTGTATTATCTTATTTTTATTTTGCAATTACAGTTTAAATTCATTATTATTCATTCTTAATGGCCTTCTTTTGGAGAACCTTAGTTCAGCTAGTCTTCAGTTGGTTGTTGTTCAGGTTAATTGATAATTTAGTTGTAAATCCGGTTTGGTGCTGAGAAGAGATGAGTAGAACTTCCATCTATCCTGCAGCCAACTTGGATCTTTCTCTGTTCTCTTAAGTTTTAAGCATAGGAGTATTGTAGATATATGCAAGGTTTGGACTGACCTTTTAACCCTGAACATATGATTCTTTATTGTTGAAGAGGTTCATGTATCAGCCGGGAATTAGACTGTATAACTAATTCCTAAGTTCTGTGGTCTATAGTAGTAAGAGAGAACTTCCTTGAAAAGCAGGAAAGGATTCAAGACTGAAAAGAAGGATGTGAAGGTAAGACTATTTAATGGCTTTAAACTCAGAAAAGTAAGTAGATGTGTAGTTCACCTGGAAGAGGAAAGAAAGAGCCTTGGTGTTGTTTGGAATGGTACCCATATAGCTTTTACTAGGGATTCAGAAAGAAGGGAATACCTGGGCAGTAGGAGAGAACACCTAACTGAAGTTTGTGTGAATTACTAGTGAGCCGCTTATATAATACTAGTGAATTACTTGTATAATTATGCCTGTTTCTTCTGAAATGTTCTCTGACTTGGAGAAGAAGTGGAAGAGTTAAGCAATGGTAATAATTCAGGTTTGGAGACTGTTGTGGTGAACAGAGTAGAAGGTGGGAGTTCCTGGTGTATTAGTGATGGCATCTTTGACCTCCTTAACCATGTTGTCTAGCACAGGCTTGGCTAATCTTAGATGCTCTTAATAAAATAGGAATGGGGTGACTGAAGATTGAGAATGATTAGGAGGTATGAAAGATTTACAAAGATGGCTGCTAAATAGCTGTTTGGAGAAGGAATGAGGCCCAGGATGAGGTAGCGTGGTGGCTGAATAGGAATTGGAGATGAAGGTCAGTGGAGCCGCGTAGGCTCACATGCATTGTCAGCACATATGTTGAAGTAATTTGGATATTCTGCCAAGAGGATACATGTGGGGATGATAAATGTGTCAGGGAAGGTCAAGGTAAGTATGCCATGTAGAGGGGGGCGGCCAGCAGGGATGGTTGATGACAGTGAGGGTGATGTGAACAATTGATACAGGGAATGTCACGGCTTCAACTAAAGAGAAAGGGTCAGGGCTGATCGATCAGTGTCCTGGAAGTGGGTCTGGGGAATTGGCAGTTGTGGGAGAAAGTGCCTTTGTGGAGCACTTACTATCAAGGATTGATAGCTGTGTTTCTGTTAAAGCAGGGACAAACTTGAGAATGAAAGGGAGTTTGCCTACAAAGAAATGCGGGCTCTGTTGTAAGATCAGGAGAAGGGAGGGGAGGAGGAACATACCGTGGGTGTAAACAGGGCAGCTCTGAGAGTTAGGCTGGTTGTTAATGGCTGGTGAGAAAATTGGAATGAAGAGTATTGATTAGGTGAAACTGTATGTGTGAAGTGTGAGATGTAACCACTGCATTATGAGTGCCCCAAATGCCAAGGCCACCCACTCTTTCTGTTGGTGTATTTGCAGCTTTGGCTGTTTGGAGTTTGCTGTAGGGGAAGCAGGGACTCATTCTACTCCTCAGAGAATTATGATGCTGAGAGGACTTTGCCATGACATGCATTTTGAGCCACAAGATTCTGTTTCTTCTGTAAAGTAACAACATGATCAGGACAGAAGAAAAAATTCAGACATTCCAGACTTTCCCAACAATAAGACATTGTCTCATAGTTCTCTGGAAATTGCCTCCATGGTCCTGGAGAAACTGGTGTGTGGGAATTTGTTCCTTGGTTTAACGCTAAGCCAGTGCCTTCTGTGTTTCCTTTACAGATGAGCGGGACCGCGTTCAGAAGAAAACGTTCACTAAGTGGGTCAACAAGCATCTGATGAAGGTAGGACTCCTTCATAGTTGCTGCCCTAGCGTTCCTGGCCTCTTTTAATCTGGGTCTATCAGTCTCTTCTCTCAGATGGTTTGGATTGCCTGTCTCAAGTTATTGGAGATATACATGAAACTTTTTTTTTTAAATAACGAATGTAGTCATAACAGTGTGGAAAATTTTACTGATCAGCTTTTTTGGTCAGGATAGTAATGCATGCCATTACCTCAGAAGGTTGAAGTTGAGGATACTGTGGGGTGATTCCTGGGATTCAAAGAACACTTTAAAATTATTTTATAAGCCCCTTTAAAACTTTTTATTTCTAACTCTGATTAATAGGTAAGGATTGGGCAGAGGGGATTTTGTGTTTCCTCTCTCTGCACAAATCTTAAATGTTCAGTTTAAGATTTTTTTTTCATACACACACACACACACACACACACACTGCAGTTTAAAATACAAAATACTTCTAGAATGTCTAGGGTTGGGGGGAGACTTTATAATTAATTAGTTAGTTAATTTAGTGAGAGGAGGGGAGGCAGAGAGACAGACTCCTGCGCTGCGACTGGGTTCCACCCGGCAGGTTTACTACGGGGTGATGCTCTGCTCATCTGGGGCCATTGCTCCGTAGCAGCTGGAGCCACTTTTTTTCAGCACCTGAGACAGTTAGGCTATGGAGCCATCCTCAGTGCCTGGAGTCAATTCATTCCAATTGAGCCATGGCTGCCAGGGGGGAGAAGGAGAGAGAGAGAAAAAGAGAGAGAAGTGAGAGGGGGAGGGTTTGAGAAGCAGATGAGTACTTCTCCTGTGTGCCCTGACCAGGAATCGAACCTGGGACATCCATATGCTAGGCCAGTGCTCTACCACTGAGCCAACTGACCAGGGCAAATTTTATTATTTTCAAACAGAATAAACCAAGGCAGACAATTTAAGGACCCAACTGAGGATAAATACCATATCCCCCCATGTATAAGACGTACCCTTTTCTGAAAAATTTGGGGTCTAAAAATCGGGTGCATCTTATACAGTGGTTGTGGCATTTCAAATGCCATAGATGGAACTGAGGAAGAGGCAATATATGAAAACAGTGATTCATCATCAGACACAGATGAGGACAAGCTAATGGATGGAACTTTTGACAGTGATGAGGAGTTGTATAAATTTTATGATGAATACAACTTGAGTTCAATAACTTTATGTAATCCATTTTTTAAAAAATTTCAGGCCCTAAAATTAAGATATATCTTATACATGGGAGCGTCTTATACATGGGGAAATACAGTAGTATGAATAATGTGGTAGTTAAGATTTTTTTTAAAGATTTTATTTATTGATTTTACAGAGTGGGAGGGAAGCGAGAAGTATCAACCCATAGTTGCTTCACTTTAGTTGTTCATTTGTTGCTTGTAATATCTGGGCAAGCTCAGAATTTTTGTTTGTTTGTTTTTACAGGGACAGAGAGAGAGTCAGAGAGAGGGATAGATAGGGACAGACAGACAGGAACGGAGAGAGGTGAGAAGCATCAATCATTAGTTTTTTGTTGCCCTTGTGACACCATAGTTGTTCATTGATTGCTTTCTCACATGTGCCATAACCGCGGGCCTTCAGCAGACTGAGCAACCCCTTGCTGGAGCCAGTGATCTTGGGTCCAAGCTGGCGAGCCCTTGCTCAAGCCAGATGGGCCCGCGCTCATGCTGGCAAGCTCAGGGTCTCGAACCTGGGTCTTCCGCATCCCAGTCCTACGCTCTATCAACTGCGCCACCACCTGGTCAGGCAAGCCCAGAGTTTTGAACTGGTGACTTCAGCATGCCAGGTTGACATTTTATTCACTATGTCACTACAGGCCAGGCTGTGGCAGTCAAAATTTAAAAACAAAGTTTTTTAGTTATAATCATTATTGCCCTGGGAAAGGTCAACAGTGACCTCTTAATTGCTATATCCAGTAGCCTAGTTTTATCTTCCTTTGATTTGATTTCTCTGTAGCATTTGATACTGTTGACTAACTTTCTACTCCTTAATGCTGTCTCTTACATTGACTTCTAGGATACTGCTTTTTCCTGAATTACCTCTTCCCTTTATGAATGCCTTCCGCCTGCCTCTTCACTGGCTTCTCTTTCTCTCTCTGCCTGACTCCGCTATGTTGTTTCCCCAGGGTCCTGACCTTGGCCATTACCTTGTTTTGTTCTCTGTAATCTGCTTGGCAGTCTCGTTCAGTTGCATGGAACACAAGGAAGCACAGGTAGAAGAGGACACAGGGGGTTCGCACAGGATCCAATGTCTAGATGCATCTGGGCTTTATTAAAACTAAACTTTATTGGGCAGCTACTCTCTCTTTCTCTTTTTATGAGGCCTTGTAATTTTTCTGTGTGTCTCCTACATTTGTTTCTTTGCATTTCTCCCATTATTTGTGTGTGAGCTGTCCCTCAAATGGTGATGCCAACCCCTGCAGCTACATGATTCTAAAGATACAAACAGAAACAACCTGATTGGCTGGGGTTTTCTTTTTCTGCATGGGTCAGGTATCTATCCATCAGTAAACTATGGGAGATGGTTACATAAATCAAACATGGCTCCTTAGGGCCACTTGTGTAATGAGCACTGAGAGTAAGGGTGATGTTCAAGCTACAAGATATGGATAAGGAGGTGATGAAAGAGCCTTTTCCTGAATTCTTGTCCGAACCAAGGACTTGTGTATCTCAGTGTTCTCAGCGTGTTCATCTGGGTGTTACCCAGACATATCCTGTATTCACCATATCCCAATTGCTAAATATTGTTGCTCATGTACCTAGCTGTCCAAGTGTGAACCTAGAATCATATTATATTCAGTCTTGCCTGTCATCTCTCCCTTGTCACCAACTATAGTCTGTCACTTCCAACTCAGAAAGAGTTGCATCTGACTTCTCTTCTCCATCCCTGTTAACCTCTGCTCTAGTCAAGGCCTCTTTATCTCTTGCCTTTAACACTATAATATTTTCCTAATTAAGTTTTCTATAATCATGGTAGTTTTTTGAGTATTTACTGTAAACCAGGCATTCTGTACTAATAAGCCCTTTACATGGGTTATCTCATTTAATGCTTCAGTGACCTTGAAAATTCTTTTTCAATTACAGTTGACATTCAATATTATTTTATGTTAGTTTCAATCTTTCAGTGTGTGCTGTAAATTCTATTAATATTCACATTTTATTAATGAAGATTGAGATTTAGAGAGACTCAGTAGCCTGTTTAAGGTCACACTAGAGAGAGGCAGAACTGAAATTTTAGAACTTGGCCTGTGCAGTACTGGCACTGACTTCTGCCTGCCTTTCCAGGCTCACAGCATCGTATTCCTGTCATACTTTAAGCTCTTGCCGAACTGTGTGCCATGTTATTTTATGACTGTATCTTTGCTCATGTTCTCCCTCTGCATGAAATACCTTCCCCAGCTCTGTGCTGCCTGGATAAAATCAACTTAACACCTCCTTAATAAAAATTTTCTTGACTCTCCCACGTAGAGTCGACTACCCTCTGCCTTGTGCCCTTCCCTGTACTTTTATGTACTTCCATTGTAGCACCTGCGGCATGGATCTTTCTGCTAGATTATATCTTGAATGCAGATATTGTATTTTATTTTTTCAGGAGGGAAACTGGGGCTCTCCTAATTCTTTCAGTGTATGGACCAGTTGCCTCTTGTTTGATGACAGTAACTGTCATGATGCAGAGCCCTTTACATCCCGGTTCCAGTCTGTCCAGCTTCTTTTCCAGGCATTCTCCCCTGTGTAGCCTGTGCTGTAGCCACACGAGACAACCTCCTGTTCCCTAAACACTGTGTACTTTCACACCTCCTTCTTACTCATTCCACCTCATGCCCAGAATACATGTATGTCCCAGCCTCCTCTGCCTGGTCCTCACCCACTTACACTTCAAGTCTCGAGTCCATTATCACTGTCCTGAGACTCTGACCTCCCTCCTTTGTACTAAATTAATTGCAACTTCGTCTCTGTACCTCCGTGAAGAGACATCTTGTATGTTCACACATTGGTTTCCTTTATTAGAGTGCTCCTTGAGGGCTAGACTGGATTGTGCTGCTTTGTCTACCAAGCACTGCACCAGGGACACAAGAAATACTCAGTAAGTTGTTGCTTTGAGTAAGTAATATTTTGATAGGCTCTTTCTTATCTGACTTGATCGTTATAATGACCCTAAAAGAGGTAAAAGTACTTTTCTTCTTTTCAATTTTCACAACTAAGGAAAGTGAGAATTGGAAGGATTAAGTGACTTCCCAAGATCATACAGCTCGTGATGGATGGAGCTAAAGATCCATCTGACCTAAATTACCCATTCTTTCTACTGAATATGCTCCCAATTTGCCCTTTGTGCATCCCTCATCTTTAATGATGGGAAGAAGTGAATTTATCCTACCTCTTGCTTGTCCCCCTAAATTTTGTGGTAGAATACAAATGCTCTGGTTCTCTGTGCTCATTTGTAGCTGGTGCTGCCTGTTGGACCTCTCCTCTGCCTCCTTCTGTGTGATGACAGGAGGCCGAGGGAGAGAGAAACTAGACGAACACATCATAGCATTGTGAGGAACTGGAGACCAGCCAGGGCTCTACTGAAATCACTGGTATCTGTCATCCTTTCTCAGACTTCCACCCTTACGGTTCCAATAGCGTTTTCTCGTCTTAGGGTCTTTCAGAGAGATGATTCACTGCTAATCAGAATCATGCTTTCATGTTCGAATTCTTTGAACTCTTGGCTGAGAATTAGGGATTGAGATTTGGTTTTTCTAACTCAAGCATTCTTTGCTTCGTTCCCCAAGTCCACCCAAGTTAATGTTGCCATTGACAAGTAGACTGATGCAAGACCAAAACAACCAAGCCTCTTAAGTTGTAGATTTAGTTGACCTAAGATCTTTCAGACTCCTAAATATACTTTTGTTCTGGAATAATCAAATTAACCCCCATATATATATAATATTATTTATTAGTTGTTTTTTTTTTTTTTTTTTTTTTAAGAATTTATTTTTATTTTATTCATTTTAGAGAGGAGACACAGAGAGAGAGAGAGAGAGAGAGAGAAAGGGGGGATGAGCTGGAAGCATCAACTCCCCTATGTGCCTTGACCAGATCAGTGCAGGGTTTTGAACTGGCGGCCTCAGGATTCCCAGGTCGACGCTTTATCCACTGCGCCACCACAGGTCAGGCTATTATTTATTAGTTTTAGAGAGAGAAAGGAGGGGAGGAGTGAGAAGCATCAACTAGTAGCAGATGCTTCTCGTAGGTGCCTTGACTGGTCAAGCCCAGGATTTCAAACCAGCAACATCAGCATCCCAGGTTAATGCCCTATCCTTGTGCCACCACAGGTCAGGCTTTGCATTTGAGAACAGTGTCGGTATAATCTTAAAAACATCTGAAATTTTAAAAAATAACCTAATTTAGAATACCAGCCTATATATCTAAGAGTTCTGCTTATATGCCAGAACCATCAAAAAGAAAATCCTAGAGTTTTAAATTAGGTTTTATTTAAATTACCCTTGCCATATCTCTACGTCCTGGTAGCTGATAAAGTATATCCCCCCAAAGAGAACTTTAAGAAAGTGTGAGAGGATGAGGCACTGCGTGTGCTCCTAAGAAGGAGGAGAAACGCTTCCTCTAGTCTAGTGGTTCTTAACCCGGGTTCTATCGAACACTAGGGGTTCAATGAGTCGGTCTCAGGGGTTCGGAGAAGCCTCTGCCGCGGAGGCCAGAATAAAGTAATACCGTAATTTGTTGTGAGTTCATGCACTTTGTTGGTTTTGTTCTTTGAGCAAGGTGATGTTCATGCACGGCTCATTTTGTGCACCAGTAAAAAAACACATACCTATGTCTTGAATTTGGGGGAAAAATCATATTTTATTTATCACTAAAGAAGGGTTCGGTGAATGCGCATATGAAACTGTTGGTTCGGTACCTCAAAAAAGGTTAAGAACCACTGCTCTAGTCGATCCCTACTGACTTCAGAGAATGGCCAGTATTTAATCTAGCAGATGGAATAGTTTGTTCCATTTTTATTCATGCTTGCAATCTGGAAGCCACTGACCTTCTTGGAATTTTAGTCAAGAATTCCAGCTAAATTAGCAAAAGTTTTAAATTCTGAATATTTACTGTTTTCAGTTTTTCTGTTTGAGGGTCTCTGATGGAAGGAACACAGCATAGTAGACAGCTCTGGTGATTCCAGGCACCCTCTCCTGTGCAGCGGCCTCTGTTGTAGCCACATGAGGAAACTCACTCCTTAGATTCTGTGTGTACTTTCACACCTCTTTGCTTGTTTATGTCTGTGGGAAATGTCAGCAGGAGACTAGCAGTGGCATTTTAGAGATGAACACAGTAGTGCTGGTTAGACACTGAGGAGAAGAATGATGGGTGCTCTTGTTGCCCAGGCGTGACAACTTGATGGTTGTTTGTGGCGATCTCTGCCTGGACTTGAGTTGTCAGATCTTCACTCTAAGTCAGTGGTTCTTAACCATTTTTGAGGTACCGAACCCAACAGTTTCATATGCGCATTCACCGAACCCTTCTTTAGTGATAAATAAAATAGGATTTTTTCCCCCAAATTCAAGACATAGGTATATGTTTTTTTACTGGTGCACAAAATGAGCCGTGCATGAACATCACCTTGCTCAAAGAACAAAACCAACAAAGTGCATGAACTCACAACAAATGACGCGGTATTACTTTATTCTGGCCTCCGAGGCAGAGGCTTCTCTGAACCCCTGAGACCGACTAATCGAACCCATAGGGTTCGATAGAACTCAGGTTAAGAACCACTGCTCTAAGTGCATCTCAACCCCCATTAAACGTTTTGGGCCAACATCTGGGCTTGGATTCTCTATTCCCTGTGCACAAGTTCCTGCCTGTTAAGGAAAGCTACCTGCTGTGGATTTTTAGTCATCTAACAACCCAATCAGAGGGTCTTTGTTAATTAATCAGACTTGGCTGCTTCCACTGTTAGATTTCTCAAAACTTAAGTAACTCTCAAAATAGAGAGAGGATAGAATTGTCTGCAAAGAGCTTTATGCTTTGTTCTTCTCACTCACTCTAGCCTCCCTTCTTATTCCCTGCATTTGAGCACAGTTCTTTCCCGAGTGAAAAGTACGGGCCAACTATAATCTGTTTTTTAGCATTAGGCTTTTCATTGAGGATAAATTTGGCCGCTAAGTTAAAATGAAATTTCCTTCTTATAGTTTAAAAATGTATAAATTCATAAATCCATTTGAAATTACTAGATTCACTTTCACCTTTTCTGTCTCTTTTTTAAATTTTTATTTATTGATTTTAGCGCGAGAGGAAGGAGTGGGGGGAGAGCCAGAAACATCCATCTTTTCCTGTGTGTTCCCTGAACGGGGATCGAACCAGCAACCTCTGGGCTAAAGGAGGATACGTTAAGCAACCAAGCTATACTTATCTTTTAATAAGTATAACTGAGAGTAAATAACACACTTTTCTCTTTAAAACTTTCCCCCCTGTCCTATTTTATTTTGCTCTTCAACATAATTTGGATCAAGAAAATGGAGCTGCTTGTGTTTTCTTTTAACAGCCATACAGGGAAGCCATACAGGAAGCTTTCTAGATTAGGTTCTCTGCAGGTATCAAAGAATACTACATGATAATCCTTGGTTCTTTTGGGGGTCCTTTTATAATTTAATAACATTGCTATATACCATTTCTACACCTCAAGTGTCACAGGAGTCTTGTGAAGGAAAAGAGCACTAAACTCAGAGTCAGGAGACAGTGATCTGAAACTTCTCAGCTACATTATATGACACAAGTTATTTAACTTCTCCAAGCAACATCTTCCTGTCTGTAATCTGAGAGTGTTAGAGTTAAGTAATCTTTTTTTTTTTTTTTTTTTTTTTTTTTAATATATATTTTATTATTATTAATTCTAATGGGGTGACATCAATAAATCAGGGTACATATGTACAATGAAAACATCTCCAGGTTATCTTATCATTCAATTGTGTTGCATACCCATCACCAAAAGTCAAATTGTCCTCTGTCACCTTCAATCTGGTTTTCCCTGTGTCCCTCCCCTCCTCCCTATCCCACTCTTCCCTCCCTCCCCCCATCCCATAACCCCCACTCTCTTGTCCATGTCTCATACCCTCACTTTCATGTCCCACCTATGTATGTAATCGTGCTGTTCTCAGTTTTTCTTTTTTTCTGATTTACTTATTTCACTCCGTATAATGTTATCAAGGTACATCCATTTTGTTATAAATGCTCCGATGTCATCGTTTCTTATGGCTGAGTAGTATTCCATAGTATATATGTACCATAGCTTTTTAATCCACTCGTCTTCTGACGGACACTTGGGCTGGTTCCAGATCTTCGCTATTGTGAACAATGCTGCCACGAACATGGGGGCGCATTTCTTCTTTTCGAACAGTGCTATGGTGTTCTTAGGGTATATTCCTAAAAGTGGGATAGCTGGGTCAAAAGGCAGTTCGATTTTTAATTTTCTAAGGAATCTCCAAACTGTTTTCCACAGTGGCTGCACCAGTCTGCATTCCCACCAGCAGTGCAGAAGGGTTCCCTTTTCTCCACATCCTCGCCAGCACTTATTCTGTGTTGTTTTGCTGATAAGTGCCATTCTGACTGGTGTGAGGTGATATCTCATTGTGGTTTTAATTTGCATTTCTCTAATGATTAGTGATGTTGAGCATTTTTTCATATGCCTATTGGCCATCTGTATGTCCTCTTTGGAAAAATTTCTATTCATTTCTTTTGCCCATTTTTTGATTGGGTTGTTTGTCTTCCTGGTGTTGCGTTTTATAAGTTCTTTATAAATTTTAGTTATTAACCCCTTATCAGATGTGCTGCCGAATATGTTCTCCCATTGTGTGGTTTGTCTTTTTATTCTGTTCCTATTGTCTTTAGCTGTGCAAAAACTTTTTAGTTTGATATAGTCCCATTTGTTTATCTTGCCTTTTATTTCAGTTGCCCATGAAGATAAATCGGCAAATATACCGCTGCTACAGATGTCGGAGAGCTTGCTGCCTATGTTTTCTTCTAAGATGCTTATGGTTTCACGGCTTACATTTAAGTCTTTTATCCATTTTGAATTTGTTTTTGTGAATGGTGTAAGTTGATGGTCTAGTTTCATTTTTTTGCAGGTAGATGTCCAATTTTCCCAACACCATTTGTTAAAGAGGCTGTCTCTACTCCATTGTATGTTCTTTCCTCCTTTGTCAAATATCAGTTGTCCATAAAGCTGTGGGTTTATTTCTGGGTTCTCTGTTCTGTTCCATTGATCTATGTGCCTGTTCTTATGCCAGTACCAGGCTGTCTTGAGTATAATGGCCTTGTAGTAAACCTTGATATCAGGAAGAGTGATACCTCCTGCTTTATTTTTTCTTTTTAAGATTGCTGAGGCTATTCGTGTTCTTTTTTGGTTCCATATAAATTTTTGGAATATGTGTTCTATATCTTTGAAGTATGTCATTGGTATTTTAATTGGTATTGCATTGAATTTATAAATTGCTTTGGGTAATATAGACATTTTAATGATGTTTATTCTTCCTAGCCATGAGCACGGTATGTGCTTCCACTTGTTTGTATCTTCCTTGATTTCTTTTATCAATGTTCTATAATTTTCCGAGTACAAGTCCTTAACCTCCTTGGTTAAATTTACTCCTAGGTATTTTATTTTTTTGGCTGCAATAGTGAAGGGGATTGTTTCCTTAATTTCTTTTGCTGATATTTCATTGTTGGTGTATAGAAATGCCTCTGATTTCTGAGTATTAATTTTATATCCTGCCACCTTGCTGAAATCATTTATTAGGTCCAGTAGTTTTTTGACTGAGACTTTAGGGTTTTCAATATACAATATCATATCATCTGCAAATAATGACAGTTTTACTTCTTCTTTTCCAATTTGTATGCCTTTTATTTCTTCTTCTTGTCTGATTGCTGTAGCTAGGACTTCCAGAACTATGTTGAATAAGAGTGGTGAAAGTGGGCAACCCTGCCTGGTTCCTGATCTTAAGGGGATTGCTTTTAATCTTTGTCCATTTAGTATGATGTTTGCTGTCGGTTTATCGTATATGGCCTTTATCATGTTAAAGAATGATCCCTGTATTCCCACTTTACTGAGAGTTTTGAGCATGAATGGGTGCTGGATTTTATCAAATGCCTTTTCTGCATCTATTGAAATTATCATGTGATTTTTGTCCTTCCTTTTGTTTATGTGGTGAATCACATTGATTGATTTGCGAATATTGAACCAGCCTTGCCTCTCCAGAATAAATCCCACTTGATCGTGGTGTATGATTTTTTTCATATATTGCTGGATCCGGTTGGCTAATATTTTGTTGAGAATTTTAGCGTCTAAATTCATCAGGGATATTGGCCTATAATTTTCTTTCTTTGTGTTGTCTTTGCCCGGTTTTGGGATCAGAATTATGCTCGCCTCATAAAAGGAGTTTGGAAGTCTTCCTTCCTCTTGAATTTTTTGAAATAGCTTGAGGAGAATAGGAGTTAGTTCTTCTTTGAATTTTTGATAGAATTCACTTGTGAAGCCATCAGGCCCAGGACTTTTCTTTTTTGGGAGGTTTTTGATAACTGTTTCTATCTCATTTGCTGTAATTGGTCTGTTTAGGTGTTCTGATTCTTCCAGATTGATTTTTGGAAGGTTATATGATTCAAGAAATTTGTCCATTTCACCAAGATTGTCTAATTTTTTGGCATATAGTTCTTCATAGTATTTTCTTACAATGCTTTGTATTTCTGTTGTGTCAGTTGTTATTTCTCCACTGTCCTTTCTAATTTTATTTATTTGAGTCCTCTCTCTTTTTTTCTTGGTGAGTCTAGTTAAAGGTTCATCAATCTTGTTTACCTTTTCAAAGAACCAGCTTCTTGTTTCATTGATCCTCTGTATTGTTTCCTTAGCCTCTATGTCATTTATTTCTGCTCTGACCTTTATTATTTCCTTCCTTCTACTTGTCTTGGGTTTTATTTGTTGTTGTTTTTCTAGTTCTTTTAGATGCAGGGTCAGGTTGCTTATTTGAGCTTTTTCTAGCTTCTTATGATATGCCTGTAGTGCAATAAACTTCCCTCTCAGAACTGCTTTTGCTGTGTCCCATAAATTTTGAGTTGATGTATGCTCATTATCATTTGTTTCTAGAAACTTTTTTATTTCTTCTTTGATCTCATTGTTAATCCATTCATTATTTAATAACATGCTATTTAGTTTCCAAGTGTTTGAGTATTTTTCATTTTTTCTTTTGTGGTTAATTTCTAGTTTCATAGCATTGTGATCAGAGAAAATGCTTGATATGATTTCAATCTTCTTAAATTTATTGAGACCATTTTTGTGTCCTAACATGTGGTCTATCTTAGAAAACGTACCATGAGCGCTTGAGAAGAATGTATATTCTACTGCTTTAGGGTGAAAAGTTCTGAAGATATCTATTAAATCAAGTTGATCTAGTGTATCTTTTAAGTCTGCTGTTTCTTTATTAATTTTCTTTCTTGAGGATCTATCCAGTGTTGTTAGAGGGGTATTGAAATCCCCTACTATGATAGTATTGCTGTTAATCTCACCCTTTATATCCATCAAAGTCTGCTTTATGTATGTCGGGGCTCCTATATTTGGTGCGTAGATATTTACAATAGTTATATCTTCCTGTTGAATTGTTCCCTTTATCATTATGTAGTGTCCTCTTTTATCTCTTACTACAGCCTTTGTTTTAAAGTCCATTTTGTCTGATATAAGTATTGCTACCCCTGCTTTTTTTTCATTTGCATTTGCATGAAATATTTTTTTCCATCCTTTTACCTTCAGTCTATGAGCATCTTTTGTTTTAAGGTGTGTCTCTTGTAGACAGCATATGTATGGGTCCTGTTTCTTTATCCATGCTGCTACCCTATGTCTTTTGATTGGATCATTTAATCCATTTACATTTAAGGTTATTATTGCTATGTAGTTGTTTATTGCCATTTTATTCTTTAAAGCTGTATTCTTCTTTTGCTCTATTCATTCCTCCCTTTAAACTGTTCACAAGAGGCCCCTTAGTATCTCTTGCAGAATTGGTTTGGTTTTTATGAATTCCTTCAGGCTTTCTTTTTCTGGGAAGCTCTTTATTTCTCCTTCAATTTTAAACGTTAGCCTTGCTGGATAAAGTAGTCTTGGTTGTAGGTTCTTGTTCTGCATTACTTTGATTATTTCTTGCCATTCCCTTCTGGCCTCAAGTGTTTCTGTTGAGAAGTCCGATGTCATCCTTATGGGGGCTCCTTTGTAGGTGATAGTCTTTTTTTCTCTAGCAGCTTTTAAAATTTTTTCTTTATCCATTAGCTTTGGTATTTTAACTATGATGTGTCTTGGTGTAGATTTTTTTGGGTTTCTCCTTAATGGAGTTCTGTGTGCTTCTTGAATGTGTGGAGTGTTTCCCAGCCTTAATTTAGGAAAGTTTTCTGCTATGATTTGATTGAACAAAGTTTCCATTTTCTGTCCTCTCCCCTCTTCTTCAGGCACCCCTATGATGCGAATGTTGTTTTTCTTCATGTTGTCACAAAGCTCCCTTAGAGTTTCCTCACATTTTTTAAGTCTCTTTTTCTTTTTCTTCTCTGCTTCTGTGCCTTTGTTTATTGTGTCCTCTAACTCGCTTATTCGATCCTCAGCGTCATCCATCCTGCTTTTAATTCCTTCCATTGTGGTCTTCAGTTCTGATACTGTATTTGTCATTTCTGTCTGATTCTTTTTTATTATTTCAATTTCATTTTTTATACTTGTTATGTCTTTATTTAGGTGTTCATAATGACTATCCATTGTTGCTCTAATTTCTTTGAACATCCTAACTATCATTATTCTAAATTCTGCTTCTGGTAATTTGGTTATATCTGGTTCATTCAGGTCCTTCTCTGGGGATTTCTCTTGATTCATTTGGTTTGCATTCCTCTGCCTGCCCATTTTTTCTGTGTATAAGCGAGTTGTGGCCACTGGAGTCCAGTAGGTGTTGCCTTTGTGTTCTCTAGGTGTGGTCTATCTGCCGGCCCCCCACCTCCTCTGCCGATGCCTAGGGTGGTTGGGTATGAGCGTTGCCAGCGCCGGCCCACTGTGGCTTTTGCTATGATTTCTGCCTCTCCTCCGTGGGAGGGACTGTGACTGAAGCCACAAGATTAGCACCAAGGGTAGAGGTGAGCACCTTTGCTCAGCTGCGGACCCAGCCTATTTCCGGACTTCCGCCCAGAACCAGCAGTCGGAGCCTGCTTGCTACAGTTCCGCGGGTTAGGCGGGGCTTTTGACGTGCTCTCAGCTGTAAGCTTTTGCCCGTCCGGAGCTTTAGCCCCGCCCTCGAGGCCAAGGCCCTACGGCGCAGGGTCGGAAACCAAGGTTTATTGGGGCGGGCGTGTTTGCTGGCTTCCGCCGAGCTGCGTACTTCCGCTCGTCCCGGACTCTACCCCGCCCCCGTGTTCGGAGCCCGCTCGTGCACGTATGAATGGTATCCGGGGTTTCTCCGGCCGGGCGCGGATAGTAGCGTGGGCTCAGCTGCGAGCCTCCACTTGTCTCTGGGTCCACCCCGTTCCCGCGCTCGGAGCCCGCTCGCGCACGTATACTGGCCAACCGCGGTTTCTCCGGCCCGGGGGGGTTGGGGTGGGGGAGTGAGGGACTGGTAACGTCAGCTCAGCCACAGCCCCTGCCCGTCCCTGGTCCTAGCCCGGTCCCCGCGGTCAGGGCCGGCTTGCGCAGGGCCTGCCCGTTCCTGGCCTCCCGCTTTGTCCCCGTAAGTGGGATTAAAGGCGGGCCCGCAGCTTCTGGACCGCTTTCGCGGTCCCCTCTGACCCTCTGGGCTAGACCGATCTCCCACCGGCTTGGCCTCTGCCCACGCCGACAGAACCGCCTTTCAGCGTCCTGCCGCCCCAAAACCTTAAGCAGCCCTCAGCAGAGTAGGAAGGGACCTAACACTCCACACTGTAGGCCTGGTAGCTCCCTCACTTGTTTCACAGCTCAATACTGTCCAAACGCCTTTCTAGGCTCTGAGACTGCAGGCTGGGGCTTGGTTCCTGGGACCCAGGTCCCTCCCTCTCCGCCAAACTCTCCTCCCGCCACACGGGTCTCTCCGGGCTGCCGTTTGCTCCGGGGAGCTGGGCAGCCCTCTTCGCGTTTTCGCTATTCCTACCAGTCTCAATGTGGCTTCTTCTGTGTTCCTTGGTTGAAGAGTCCACTTAGTTTTGTTGAAAGTTGGTTTATCCAGGTGATGGTTCTTAAAATTGAGTTGTAATCCACTTTGGTTCTGGGAGTTGGAAGTTGGTACGTCCGCCTACTCCGTCGCCATCTTGCTCCTCCGAGTTAAGTAATCTTTAAAATCCCTTTGGGCTCAGATTCTGATTCCAAGCACTTAGTGTAATTTATTCCCTTTGCTAAAAAAGCCACTCAGAAATTGAGGATAGCCATTTATCTTTTTATAACTTCAAACAATCTTTATAAAATTGGAGAGCAGCCTGACCTGTGGTGGTGCAGTGATTAAGCGTTGACCTGCAGTGCTGAGGTCACTGGTTCGAAACCCCGTGGCATACCCGGATAAAGCACAAACGAGAAGCAGCTATGAATTGATGGCTTCCTTCTCCCCCCACCCCACCTTTCTCTCTTTCCTTTCTCTTAAATCAATAAATAAAATCTTAAAAAAAAAAATTGGAGAGTAGAGCTTTCCTTGGTTTATTAATAATGCATGGGGGATTGGGGAAGATTGATCCGGGTTAGGGTGGCCTTGGTCTGACAAAATTTAGTCATTAGTTTTTCAAAATGTCTTTTTTTTGAGATTTAACTCACATGTACAATTCTCCCATTTAAAGTGCATATAATTCAATGGCTTCTAGTATATTATCAGAGTTGTACAATTATCACAGTCAATTTTATTTATTTTTTTACAGGGACAGAGAGAGAGTCAGAGAGAAGGACAGATAGGGAAAGACAGACAGGAACAGAGAGAAATGAGAAGCATCAATCATTAGTTTTTTGTTGCCGTTGGGACACCATAGTTGTTCATTGATTGCTTTCTCACATGTGCCTTGACCACGGGCCTTCAGCAGACCAAGCCAACACTTGCTGGAGCCAGCGAGTGACCGTGGGTCCAAGCTGGAGAGCTTTTGCTCAAGCCAGATGGGTCCGCGCTCAAGCTGGCAATCTCTGGGTCTCGAACCTGGGTCCTCCACATCCCAGTCCGACGCTCCATCCAGTGCGCCACCGCCCAGTCAGGCTATCACAGTCAATTTTAGAACACTTTCATCACCCCCAAAAGAAACCTTATACCCTAACTCTTTGACATCCTCCCCCAGCCCCAGGCAACCACTTACCATATTTCCCCATGTATACGACGCACTTTTCCCTGAAAAATTTGGGATCTAAAAACTGGGTGCGTCTTATACACTGGTTGTAGAAGTGTGGCATTTCAAACGCCATAGATGAAACTGCAGGCTCAGACACAGATGAGGACAAGCTAATGGCTGGGAGTTTTGACAGTGATGAGGAGTTGTATGAATTTTATGATGAATAAAACTTGAGTTCAATAACCTTATGTAATACAGTACATTCTTTTTTTTCAAATTTTGGGCCCCAAAATTAAGGTGCATCTTATACATGGGAGTGTCTTATGCATGGGGAAATATAGTATCTACTTTCTGTCTCTATAGATTTGCCTAGTCTGGATGTCTCACATAAATGGAATTATACAGCATGTGGTCTATTCCTTTGTTTTACTGGCTTCTTTCACTTTGCATAATGTTTTCATGGTTTGTCCATGTTATAGCATGAATCAATATATTTTGCTGAATAATATTCCATTCTATGTACAACATTTTGTGTGCCCTTTTATCGGTTGATAGATATTTGAGTTATTTTTACTTTTTGGTTATTACAAGCAATGATTGCTATTGTGAACATTCAGTCATGTACAAGTTTTTGGGGTTTTTTTCTGGACGTGCTTTCAATTCTCTTAAATATACCTGGAGTGGAGTTACTGGATCATATGATAACTTGTGGTTAGCCTTTTGAGGAACTGTCAGACTTTTTGCCAAAACAGCTACACCATTTTACATTTCCACCAGCAATGTATGAGGTTTCTAGTTTCTCTACAGCTCCATCAAACACTTATCATCTGGGTTTTTTTGGTGTGTTTTTTTTCAATCGTAGCCATCCTAGTGGATGTGATGTGGTATCTCACTATAGTTTTGATTTACATTTTCCTATGGCTAATGATATTGAACATTTTTTTATAAGTTTGTTAGCCATTCATACATATTCTCTAGAGGCATTCACTCACTTTGACAGTGATTTTCACAGGTAGTACAAACAGTCAACAATCTGGATAGTTGAAGTTTTCTACTCATTTGTTGACAGAGAGCATGATTATTTGTTGAAAACATACATATTGATGATTCCTGAGCACTCTTAGCTTTATTTTATGTGGCTGTTTCTATATCTGTTGATGCTTACTTAACTGGACTTTTTCTTAAGGCTTTTGTGGAAAACTTTAGAGTCAACCTCATATTTGCAGAAGAGATAAAGACTTGAGAATGGGCAGACCTAGATTTGATTGGCCTGTCCCTTTATTGGATATGTGATCGTGAGATGTTAATTGAGCCCTCCAGATTCTATTTCCACATTTGAAAAGTTTCTGACGTGGAAGCACTAGTATGTTGGCTAGTTTTTGTCCTTTTCTGGGCAGAGTTGTGACCAATATGCTTCAGAAACAGACTGTTGTTCTCTGTTCTTGAAAATTCTCCAGAAGCGGAAAATACTTCACTGCATTCTCCTTTCCTGTTACCTCTGTTTGTATCTCTTTCTGTTGTTTTTCACAGTTATTTTGTTGTAATCAGAGAAAGACTGAGAGATATAACAAACTAGTTTTCCACTAAATTTCTTCTAAAGTAGTTGAATTGTGCTATTCATAGTTGTAAAACGTAACTGGAATTTTGGGGTCTTGATGTGAAATTAACTTTGCATTTCAAAGTGCCTCCTTTTTCTTTTCAGTACCCAGTGGTATTTTGTATCCTATTGATAACGATCTCACCTGGTCCTTAGCACTACTTTTAATTCATTTAAATAGTTATTTAGCCTGACCAGGTGGTGCGCAGTGGATAGAGCGTCGGACTGGGATGCAGAGGACCCAGGTTCAATACCCCAAGGTTGCCAGCTTGAGTGCGGGCTCATCTGGCTTGAGCAAAAAGCTCGACAGCTTGAACCCAAGGTCGCTGACTCCAACAAGGGATTGCTCCGTCTGCAGAAGGCCCGTGGTCAAGGCACATATGAGAAAGCAATCAATGAACAACTAAGATGTCACAACGAAAAACTGATGATTGATGCTTTTCATCTCTCTCTGTTCCTGTCTGTCTGTCCCTATGTATCCCTCTCTAACTCTCTCTGTCCCTGTAAAAAAAAATAATAATAATAAAAAGAAAAAGTTATTTAGTGTCCATTCCTGCTATTTATACCCTATATTCAAATGTTATATTATTAAAAATAAATCCCTTGTTGTTATCTCTTCTCTTTTTAATCCTTAATACCAAGTTTTTAATATTTTGAATTATTTATTTTTAAATTACCATTCATTTATAATCTGATTTCCTTTCTACCACGCTTTAGAAAATTATAATTCCAAACACTCTTATTGTAGGAAAATTAAAAAACCCTTTCTTAGTCCTCATCCTCTTTGTCCTGTAGCATTAGATGCTGGTGATCACCCCTTCCTTGATTATACGTCCTCAGTTTTTTGTCTACCTCTCACTGCTTCTCCCTCTCCCCCATTGATTGCTTTTCCGTCTCTACCTTCTAATTTTGGCTATTCCCTCAGGCTCAGTCCTTAGCCTCTGCTCTTCTTGCTTGCCCCTAACCCAGAAAACCCAACATTTCCCATGTCTCTAGCTAGCACCTCTATGCATATGACTTCTAAACTTAAGTTCTCAGCTGACCCAAATGGAATTCTGGTATTTCCAGCTGCTTCAAGAACATTTCCATTTGTAGCTCCTTTGTGGTTGCTTTACATTCAACATACTTAAAACCGAATTTGTCAAATGTATTCCCTTTCCAAACCTCACGACTGCTTCTTTCTGTTAGTGGTGCACTGTGACTCTTCTGGCTGCAGACTTTGAAACCTTGGACCCATCTGAGGGGGAGGTCCTGAAATCTTGGAGCCATTGGTGTGCTGGAGTCAGTTTACACAGCCTCACAAGAGCCAAATGTTAAATTCTGGGGAATTTTGTGAGCTTGTAGCTAATAAACGTAGCCATTGTTAAAAATTAAATTATATAAGCTTATAGTTAAATACATTCTATTTAAAATAAAAGTAGTAAATACTCAAAACTCATCACTTCATAGTTATTTTTCTACATATTATTATTGTCTATGTTCTTGAAGTTAATTATATCTTTTGTATTTCTGTGATGAAAATACTACATAATGATGTGCAAATGTACTTTTCTTCCCAACATCGCATTTATGGAGATTATATTAGCAGCTTGAAAGTGGTCATGGTGGGAGTATTTACACCCTGAAAATCAACAAATACTATAAGCCTGAGCTGGGTGTATTGTTTTGTTCATTGTCTAGACTTTAAGTGAGGAAGAAAAATGTAATGTTGCAGCTTAAACCAGAAAATGTGTCATATCTACAATGAGTACATTGTAAATAGCACAAAAATGGAAGAGATAGATGTTCTTTCAGTATTTGAAAGCTATTATGCGATTTATTAAGAACCATTTTTTTCATTTGGGTACTCTTCCTGTCACTATATTCCTTAATACACATATACACAAACATGCATAACTTGCATATTCCAA
Organism: Rhynchonycteris naso; assembly: GCA_037038555.1. Taxonomy (NCBI): domain Eukaryota; kingdom Metazoa; phylum Chordata; class Mammalia; order Chiroptera; family Emballonuridae; genus Rhynchonycteris; species Rhynchonycteris naso. Next base: position 207,821,208 of record CM072997.1, on the reverse strand, counting down.
ACTCTATACCTTGTCTTATATGGTTTTCCTATCTTCTTTCTTTCTATCAAAACATTTTGTAATTTTTCAAGTTTTTTCTTGTTCGGGAAGTCTTCTCAGATAGTTCCAGTTTTTATCTTTTCTAATTCCCTTTCTGTTTTTGAATGCTAGATATTATAATTGGAAAGGACTATACATAATTGGAAAGGACCACACAAATTTAGAAACCTCCATTTCTCAGTCTCTACTTGAAAAATCCCAGTGTCTAGAAATCGACTACATCTGAAACTAGCCCTTTTATTATTATCTAGAAAATTATTTATTTTGAAAAGGAATCCTTTTCCTTGTAATTTCTACTAATCTTCTGATTCTGTGTTGTGAGTGTCACTCAATGAAATATCACTAGATTTGGAATGAGTCAGAAGACCTACTGCCACTTAACAAAGCTATGGGGCCTTAACATCTCAGAGCCTCAGTTTCGCTTATCGAATATGAGTCACAAATAAACCTCACAGGGCAGTTATTTGGATTCAGTAAATAAAATAAGATTATGGTTGGTTATAAAACATAGAAGTTAATGGAAAACACTAAAGTTCAAAAAGACCAAACTGAGGCTAGCTTTCCACTTGTGATGCTGGGCAAGTTATTTAACCTCTTTGTGTCTCATTTCCTCATGTATAACATAGGAATAATAATAAAACTTGCCTGATAGATGTGAGAGGTAGATGGGATAACAGGGAAAGCATTTTGCACAGATTTGGACTTTAACCATACATTTTTCCAAAGTGAGATTTGTTTTTCCATAGTTTCTGTTATAAAATTGAAATTATTTTTTCTAAAAGGAAAATAACTCTCAAATCACTATAAAATAATTTGGTAAGAGAGGGGTTAAATTAGATGTATACCCTCTAAAGCAGTGGGTACCTGGCATTTTAGTTTCCTTTGTAGTACTCTCTGGAAGGCTTTTCTACCTCTGTCTTGACTCACCTGTCCATCATTGGCCATCTTATCTCATTTAGGTTCATAATAATTCCTGAGGCGTTTCAGGATGATTAAGACTCCCCATCTCCTTGTCCAAACTTTCTTGAATACTGTTCAGGGTTGGCTAGAATGTTTAATAAATCTGGCTTCAATTTTAAAAACACACACACTCTGGTAAGTGTTCACGTGCTGTACTCCAACCTGAAAATTCCTGAATTTACTGTTTCCATTTTCAAATATTTAATTTTTGTTTACAGCCTGACCAGGCAGTGGCGCAGTGGATAGAGCGTCGGACTGGGATGCAGAAGGACCCAGGTTCGAGACCCCGAGCTCGCCAGCTTGAGCGCGGGCTCATCTGGCTTGAGCAAAAAGCTCACCAGCTTGGACCCAAGGTCGCTGGCTCCAGCAAGGGGTTGCTCGGTCTGCTGAAGGCCCACGGTCAAGGCACATATGAGAAAGCAATCAATGAACAACTAAGGTGTCACAACGAAAAACTGATGATTGATGCTTTTCATCTCTCTCCGTTCCTGTCTGTCTTTCCCTATCTATCCTTCTCTCTGACTCTCTCTCTGTCTCTGTAAAAAATAAAAATAAAATAAAAGTAATTTAAAGAATTAATTTTTGTTTACAGAGATTCTTTTGTAGAGAATAAAATATTTCAAGCTCAAATAAAAAGCAGTCTGTTTTACTGTTGTGCACAGGTCCGCAAGCACATCAATGATCTTTATGAAGATCTGCGGGATGGCCATAACCTGATCTCTCTGCTGGAGGTCCTTTCGGGCATCAAACTGGTGAGCTTCTCTCTTCCCCTAATGTGTGACCTCACAGGTGTGGCCCTGTTAATGACGTATCTATTGGTCCATCATGCTGAGTGTTGGGGCAGTGGTCATCATTGCTTGCTTTGTGACATGGGAGTCAGAAGCAGAAGAGATTATGGGTGGACTATATTTCCATCTCAGACCTACAGTTTACATATGGTGTGATTTTACCTTAATCCAAAATGATGTGTCATGTATTCTCATTTCTTGATAGATTCAGGTATCAGTTATATTTCTTTTATAATTGCATGCTTTCTCCTTTCTTGTTTTTAAATACATTTACAGATACTAGTAGTATTTTAGAAATAGTAGATTCATAAAGATTTTTTAATAAGGTGTATTTTTCTTCCTGGAATTTTATTTCTAGTCTATATAGACTTTTTCTTATTTTTCCATTTATTACGAATTGTTTAATTTTCTGTATTCAGCTCAGGTCCTGAAGTTTACATTTAAAAGCCCAGATGTTTCGACTTATTTTTCCCCCAATTCACCTCACTTTCTCCTGCTGTGGTTCACTGAGTCTCACAGGTTTGAAGGATGCTGAAGTTGGTGCCTGAGCACAGCCCTAGATGCAATCAGTACATTTGGGCTCCTTGGACAACCAACTGTGCCTGCCTCCTGTCCAAGTATATTAAACATTGCTTATGGGAAACACCTATATGCCTGAGGACAAATTTGTATGAGCCTCTCAGCTTGTCAGATGATAGTTTTCATACTTGCTTTGTTTGCAGGATCAAAACAATCTTACTTGATGGGCCCATTGTTTCATATATTTGAGGCTAACGGAAGCAGGTGATCCTGTGCAGTTTCTGTTCTAGCTCCAGCATCACAGACAACATAATTTTCACTTAGAGAAGTCTAGGGTTGTCTATTGGAAACATCTGTGAGGAAAGAGAACTGAAGAGAGGCAGGCGCACAGCTTGATTAGTCTGGGGAGCTCAGTCCACTCGCTGCCATTGGTGAATCCGTAGTCATTATTTGTTGGGTTTCAGGAACAGAATTTGGTGTGTTAAATTTTACTCCCTAAGTATATTCAGCTCCATCTAGGATTGGGTTTGGCTTCCCTTGGGCCCTTTGGTTTGGTTTCACATCTTTTTTTGCCTTGCAATAGAATTATGTTATAATTTTTAATGGCCTAAAATTGACAGATGCTCTTATTAGCACAGCCAGCACAGAGTGAATTCTAGTTCTTCTCTGGCCCTCATTCATAAATTTCATGGGTATTCAGAATTTCACCTTTGCTATGCTGGACTTTACTCCTCAGAGCTCATCAAGTTATGTTTTTTGCAATTTGCCTGGTATGTTTGATGACTTCTAGTGATTTTATATTGGAAAGGGACATTTTTGGTGCCATTGTTTACAAAATAGGTTAAAACCACTCCAATCTAATTTCTTTTTCTAACCTTTAAAAACCTATCGGTGTTTATTAAGATATTCATTGGATATCATTTTACCACTGAAAACAATCCAAATATCTCTTTCACGCTTTTCACTTTATCTGTTTTTCTCTTCATTGATTCACAGAACAGAGAGGGTTGTGGGCCGTGGAGAACTGAAGCTGAGTTTCAACATAAGACATGTTCAATAAAACCATCTGTTCTGGTCTTGGATGTGGGAGGGTATTTTCATCCTTTTTTTGTTTAATGCTGCATTCATCCCCTTTTCATTTTTGTGTTGTGAATTTCTTGTTCCTCTGTGTGTCTTTGCCTTGGTTGGTGGCCAAAGGAACCAGCAGGGCTGAAGACCCTCCGTCTGGTGAGCATGCCCTCCTGGCGCCATACAAACAGCGAGGAACAGGAGGAGGAAGATGATGATGATGTAGTAGGTCCTCCTGGTGATGCCAGGATCCCAGCTGGCACTGCAGGGCCATCAGGGAATTTGAGGGTCTCCAGGTCTCCTGTAGCTCAGTTACCAATTGCCTTCTTCCCTCTCTACCTGGGAATTTGGGTCCCAAAGAAAGTGGTTAAAACTAATTGTGCCTCTGGCCACTGTTAGATGATCTTGAAGTGGGAATTATTTTGCTCATCTGAGAATGATTGACACAAAAAGGGAATAATGGCGTTTGGAGGTATCAAGTCCCTTTGAGACCTGGAGACCCATGGCTTTCTTGTGGCCTTGCTGTGTTGCCTGAGTCCAGAGTGCAGAATTGGAAAGTCTAATTGATAGCATGACAGTTAATTGCTCATCCAGACTAACTGGTAGGTACTCTTTTTCCACCTCTCTAGCCTCTAGGTTCTCACCACACACCACATCATTTGTTTTTAGAATGGCCTGTTGTTTGCAAACCACTCACTGCATGGTGATGCACCGCCTTGGTCAATAATATCTCTAGTTGCTGTGGAGGACAGAGTTTAAGTTGCATGTTCTTAAGGTTATTTATTTTTTGTGGGAAGTACCTAGGAGTAGAGATTAGGGTGTGTGGAAGGGGCATTTCCTGCTTGCAAGCCCTAAATTATAGCCCATGGCCTTTCTCCAGTAACAGGGATTAGGCAATATTTCCCATTCCCTGTCCTCTTAAAGTCGTCTTTTCACTTCATTGATCTCCTTTTTCATTGTCTTAGAATCTTCAGTTTCATAAGCTGTCATTCTTTAAGCCATATTTGCAATGATTACCGAAATGACTGACAAGAGGTTCTTGCCTTAAAGATTTTTCCTAAACCTTTGATTTAAGAAGTTGCCCAGAGAGGCATCAACATCCTGGTAAATTAATCTTAGTTTGGGAGTGTTCCTTAGAAGTGTTGGGGAGGGGAAGCCCAGAGAGGTGCCTCTACCTCTTTCTACTTGTTGGGTCACTTTTTGCTCATTTTAACTTGGGAAAAGGTCTCCTCTGCAGGTGTCTACAGCAGAACTACTTTATATTTTATCAGCCTTCAGTACCAATTTGACATTTACAAATGAACTGGGTATAATCTAGTGAGAGTGATATTTTAGTTCCAGCTTTAGGAAGATAAAAGCAACATTGTACAGTGAGCAGAAGGGAATGTTTCAGAAGCATATAGTCTACCTGCATATTGGGCAAACAGACTTTATGTAATTTTGGAGGAATAATAGTTGAGCTATGGGTAGGGCACCAGAGGCAGGACATAGAGATGGGACCCTCTTCTGTGGCTTATGTGACATCTAGGATTAAGGAACTGGCAGAAAATACCTTTTTGGGGGGATATCATGTTGAACATCCCTATACCATCAAGGTTTTGTTAGCTCAGTATTTCATACTGGAGTAAAGGGTAGCTTTCCTGCATGGAAACCTATCTTCCTGGAAAATAGGTTTTTTTCCCCTGATTTTTGCCTATCGTTTTGGATTTTTTCACTTGTTTATTGAGTATATGTAACTCCTCATTCCCTAGTTTAAAATTAGCTACCTCAGGCTTCTGCTGCTGCGTTTGCAGTCAGGTTGGCTTGTCCATCCCTGTGCAATATGCAACTAGGACTTTCCAATAGCATTTAACTGGTTGTAGGATCCATAGAGCCAAAGTCTTTGTCTCTATTAATCTCACATGCAGAATCAGGCAGCCACATAGGACCATAGGAGAACCTGTGGAGAAGCTGTGGCAGTGGTTCAGCATTAGTGGTCAAAGCGGGCTGTGTTCATGGGACTTAGAGTGACCAAGGTCTTTTGGAGACCTAAGAGAGCATGGTGACACAGACAGGTTCTGCTATTAAAAGGTGCTTTACGTTGCTCCCACGCCTGGCTTCAGCCATGAGGGATTCTTTGTGGTCTTTTAGTCTGAAATGAGAGTGATCTGCATGAGTAAATTGGTGTAGCTAAAATCAACACCCCTGTTTTTGTTCGTAGCCCCGGGAGAAGGGCAGGATGCGTTTTCATAGGCTGCAGAATGTGCAGATTGCCCTGGACTTCCTAAAGCGGCGACAGGTAAGAGTGTCCCATGGGTTCCCCCTTCAGCCAGGGAATGTTGGAATTCAGTTCCTATTTAGGGAAGTTCTCAGTGCCCCTAGTAAGCCCTCAGTGATTGCTAAATCTGACTGACCCAGTTCTGAGCATTACTTGCTAGTGCGTAAGGCTAGTGGACAAATCATTTTGATCATCCTTACATAGAGCTTGGGACCTTCCTGAGAGGGAGAGTGTTAACAGAGGAGAGTTAGAGGCTAAAGATTAAATTGTATGGACCTACCGTAGATAGAGGTGAAAAGGAAGAAGAAAGATAAGCCAGCAAACAAGGTGGAAAAAAGGGAAAACCAGAGTGTCACATTGTGATCATGAAAATTAGATGAGGGGGTGGCGTCACTTCAGGTCTGAGGAAAAGGTCTTAGTTGTTAAGCATTGGTGACTTAAGAGAACAGCTTTAATAGAGCAGAAAAGTGTGTAGACTATATTGAACCTGGATATAGGAAGGGAAGAATAAATTTATCATTCTTTGGATGAGGAAAGAAGACAGCAACACATTTTTAGATATAGGAGGAAAAGCCAGTGAAGAGAAGAAGACTGAAAATGAGGGAGAGGAGAAGAGTGATAGACCTAGAGATACCTTAGAAACCTTCTAGCCCAGTCCTTTCATTTTATAGCTAAGGAAATTGAGGTCTAGATAGGTGAAATGACCTACCTGCCCCAAATCATAGAACAAGTTAGAACAAAGCTGGGGCTTTAACTCGGGTCTCCTGACATGTAGTTTAATGTTCCTTCCTATCTCCATGCTGTTTTCTTTTTTCTTTTTTTTCTTAAGACAAAAATATTTATTCCCTCCCATCCATGCTGTTTTCTATGTACTGTCCTTCCTTCCATTGCTTCCTAATTGATGGAACCAAGTCCAGGAATGAGGGTTGAGATCCAGAGCACAGCCAGTATGGTACTCTTTGAAAAAGGAAAGAAAAATGCCTCTTTTCTGAGATACAAGGAGAAGGAAGGAAGGACAGATAAAGACAGAGATGGTTTGTGGTTGAGGGGAAGAGGGATGAGAGTCACAGACTTCATCAGCTTAGAGAGAGCTGTATGGAAAAGATTTGGGATAGCTATAATTGCTAGGCAACCACAGGGTCAAGCAAACATTGAATGGTATGCATATTTTTGGAGTTTTTTAAATCTCTCTTATCAGCAGTTCTCATTAACTTGGAAAATTTTCTTTTTGTGTGCTCCCATAGTATTTCAGTTCAATATAATACTTATTACTTTATTGTTGTTTCTTGGTTTATTCTAATGCACTGTAGGCCCCATGAGGACAGGGAACATGGTCTTCACATTTTTATCTTCACCACTTGTCATAAAAATGGTCCATAATTTCAAAAACTTACTTGTTGAAATAAATTGATAAATGAAAAACAGTCAGAGAATCGGAGGCTGAAGTGTTTAGGGTACTGGAGAAAGCAGCCCTGGAATGTCTGCGTGTAGAGTTAGAGGACACCAGACGGGCTTTAATGAACAAGGTGAGTTGAGAGGAATTGATTGGATAGACATCTAAATAAGGATCAAGAGTGGATCTGGTTACTGTGGTAGAATGAAAATGTGGGTGGGAAGGAACGGTGGGCTCAGAGAAGGGCAGAGAGCACTCTAGAACAATTCTCTGTGAAGGGTAGAGTCCAAGCTCTCCCTGTGCAGGTGTTGAAAGCAGAGTAAAAATGAAAGTCATCGAAATTGAGAAGGCAGATGAATTGTGCAGAGAAGGCAATATTTAGATCATTGAGACGAGTGCTAAAGTTGCTTGGAAAGATGGTAGAAGGAGTGTTAGGAAGAAGGACGAGGACTGAGGTGCTGACATCATCGAGGAACGGGTTCGCAGAGACTGAGCGTGGTTTGACCCAGGGAGATGGACTTCAGCATAAAAGGGAAAACTGATGGAGGTCAGACTGAGGAATGTGGACTTGGCTGCTACTGCCAACCAACCAACTGTGGGTGGTTAGTGCTTAGTGATCACAGAAACTGCATTCCCAGACTGGAAGGGGACTTCTGAGGTACAGAAAAGAGAAAGAACTTGCCTGTGTCTTAGTCATTCAGGCTGCTCTAACAAAACGCCCTAGACTGGGCGACTTATAAACAACAGAAATTTATTTCTCAGAGTTCTGGAGGCTGGGAAATCTAAGATCAAGGCAGTTTAATGTCTCCTGGGTTCCTGGTTCAGAGATGGCTATCTTTAGCTCTGTGCTAGTATGATGGAAGGGGCGAGGGAGTTCTCTTGGGGTCTCTTATGTAAGGGTACTTATCCCATTCCTGAGAGCTCCGCCCTCATAACATAATCACCCCTAAATGCCCCATCTCCAACTACCATCAGATTGCTATTAGGATGGAACGTACTCATTTTGGAGGAACACAACCATTCCGTCTATAGTACTGGTCACCTTTAGTATACCGGAAAAGTGAGGCTTCTGTTTGAGGTCACTGCGGTTTGTTAGAGACCTGAAGGTTTCAGCTGAATTAACGAGATAAAGGGAGGGACGGTCAGGGACAGTTTGCTACAATTGAACAGGAGCTCCCTTAGGGTATGACAGAAGAGGCTCACAGGGGTTGAGGTGGAAGTAGGCTGGTTATGGGTTTCAGCACTGGAAGTCTCACATCCTAGGAAACTGGGACAGTTGGTCACCCTAGCAGGGGGACAGCCTGTGTGTCTGTGCACACTGTGTTGTTAAAGTAGATACCCTGGGAGTCATGAGTAGTTAGGGATGTAAATCTGGATGGAAGTGGAGGGGAAATGCAGGCTGGCGCAGGCCAAGGACTGCGGAGGCATCACCCCTTCCCCAATCCTAAAACAAAGGAAAAAAATCAGGGCTGTGATGACTTAATAAACAGCTCACAATACCATGTGCTTGCAAGGTCGCTTTACTGCTGGGAATGTAAGACAGTGCAGTCATGCTGGAAAATAGTTTGGCAGTTCTTAAAAGCTAAGCATTTCCCATATGACCCAGCAATCCCACCCCTAGGAATTTACCCCGGAGAAGTGAAAACATGGGCTCACACAAAACCCTGTACATGAATAGAGGAACTTTATGCATACTTGCTTCAAGAAACAACCCCAGTGTCCTTTAGCGGACGAGTGGGTAAACACTGTGGTATACCAATGCAATGCAAGAGGACTCAGCAGTGAAAGGCGCAGACTTGATACGTGCAACAACTCTGAAGGAGGTCTCGAGAGCGTTGTGCTGGGTGAGAAAAAGCCCGTATCAGGAGATTATGTACTGCATGAGTCCATTTATATGACATTCTGGAAAAAGCAAAACTGGGAACAGATCAGTGGTTGCTGGGAGTAGGCCAGGCAGCAGGGTGGGACTACAAAGGGGCAGCATGGGGTCACCCTTTTGGGATGCTGGAACTGTTCTGTTACTCTGATTGTGGTGGCAGTTACATGAATCTATACATGTGTTGAAACTCACAGACTTGTACACCGAAAAACCAGAATCAGTCTAACTTGTATATAAATGAAGACAATCTCTATAAAAATGAAATCAAAACAAATGTCACAAAACATAGACCAACTTTTGTTTCTTTTTCAGGTGAAACTAGTGAATATTCGCAATGATGACATTACAGATGGCAACCCCAAGCTGACCCTGGGCCTGATCTGGACCATTATTTTGCACTTCCAGGTAGGGTCTGTGAAGTTTCGGGTCACTGTCGCTTGGTTTGGACATGGCCTAGAGAGTGCTAGCAGTTGCACTGTCTTCCACAGTCACACTGAGCGTCCCTTCTCTGTATTTGGCAGTGAACAAGGGTAAGAGTGGGAGTTGGAAAGGAAGATAAGAATTGGCCTGGAGGTAAAGCTGTTGCAGCCTAAACCCTGAACTTCTGAATCTTTTTCATGATGCAGTGGGATTTTTCACTTGTTTTGTTTGGCCCTGTCATTGCAGTCTGGTTGTCTGAAGTTTGCTCGGTTGAGTCAAAACTGGCTCTTTAGGTACTCAGAGTTTGAGAGATGGGGAGAGATGTTGGTTGTGATGCTTTCAAAGGGTGAAGTGAAGGCTTGCAGTCCTGCTTTGATGTCTGCTGTTCTTCATCTTTAATGATGTTAAAATAAGCCTGTGTAATTATAGCACTGTTGTAGTTATTTGGGCTGCTGTAAAGAAATACTGTCATAGATTGGGGGGCGTAATCAACATACATTTATTTTTCATAGTTCTGCAAGTTGGAAATATGAGACCGGAGTGCAATATGGTCGGGTTCTTGGCGAGGGCCCTCTTCCTCGTTATGTCCTCACATGACCTTTCCTTGGTGTATGCATGCAGAGAAAGAGAGCTCGTGTTGCTTCATCTTGTTATAATGGCATAAATTCTGTTATGGGGGCTCCACTCTCATCACCTTATTTAAACATAATTGCTTCCTTACTGTCGTACCTCCAAATCCAATCACACCAGGGATTAGAACTTCAACATACGAATTTTGAGGGGACACAAACATTCATTTCATAGCAAACAGCTTAGTAGCTGTGTTTGTGTGTGTTTATAAGCACAACCTTGTAGCATTTATCACACCCGAGAGCAGTGGCATTTTGGTAGTGCCCGCATAGTCACACGGCCTTCATAAGAGGGCAATCCTTTTCAAGTAAGTACAGCCCTACCTTTATAAAAAGATTGTCTTGAAACACGTTAGAACAACTAAGCAAAGCTGTATCTTGGACAGCTCTCCCATATCCAGCTGCTGTACAGGAGGCAGATGGATTAGAGGGAGCACTTGTTGGTCAGGTGGGAATTGAAGGCTAATGTAATATCTGAAGGCACTGACTGGACTGAGGCCAGAACTGAGGCCACTGTGAGGTCCTATTTGGGGAGTTAGTGCCACCTGCTGGTGTAAAGCAGAACAGCAAGAGTGCCAGAATTCCTGAGAACTTGAGACAATTCTGAGAGTTAGGGCTTATTTTGGGGGCTCTGGTTTGGCGCTAGTGCTGGCATTTGACAGCATGGAACTTGTGGAGGTAACATTTTTGTGGAACCATGGGGTGCTTTGGGTGTAAAGGTCAAACAGGGACATAAACTTGGCAAAGTGGTACTTCTCAATGGGAACAGGAACTTTGTTGAGCTTTCATCAGGGACTAGAGTTACCCTTTAGAACCCTTATGAACAGCGGACTTTTTTTAGGGAAAGCATGTTTTTGCTACGAACCTGCCCTCACTGTTAGTGTCCAATGTTAGTCTCATCGGTGTGAGGAAAGAGGAACCTGTCCACTATATCTCTCTTTACCCTGGCCACACTGGATTTCTTTAAAAAGGAAACTAGGAGGCCAGGGAATCAAAACCAAATCGGTTAATTAACACATTACTGGGGCAGAGGGTACTGGAGCTGTTTCTGTCCTGAAAAGCTCCATCAGGAATAGTTTCTTCTCTCTCCTTAAAATTTCGTTATGAAGAATTTCAGACATTTATGAAAGTAGAGGAAATGGTTTGAAGAACTGCTACGTATTCCTCACCTGGCTCAACAGGCATTCATTAACTCACGGTCAGTACTATTCTATATCCTGATGCACTCCTGTAACCCCAGTATGTTAGTTCAAAAGAAATTCCAGAACTTCATATAATTTCACCTGTAAATATTTCAGTGTGTGTATCTTGGGAAGATACTTTTTTTTAAAAGCAAAACAATATTATAATGCCATAACAATTAGTAATTTCTTGAAATCATCAAATATCTGATCAGTGTTCAGATTTTTCTCAGTTGTCTCATTTTAAAAAGTGGGTTGTTTGAATCAGAACCCAAACAAGAGCTACATATTGCATTAAATGTCCCCATCTCCTTGCAATGTGTTGAAGAAATCAGGATTATAAAGAAGAAATATGGATTATAAAGATGATGATGTCATCTCTGGCCCGTCTTCTAAAAATGTCCTCTATCCCTCTATTGTATTGCCTGTAACCTGTTGGTTTAGATCTAGACCTGAGGCTCAGTCACATTCAGGTTCCTGTTGTGGGCAGAGTGAGGATGGTAGTGTTGTGCTGTGCACTTCTATTGCCGTGCACCAGGAGGCACAGAATGTCTGTTGTCTTTCTTCCCATGGTGTTAAGATTGATTAGTGGAGTCAAGTATTATCAGCCCGATTGATCCATTCTGCATTCCCTGTTAGCTCTTCACCTTATAGTTTTAGCAGCAGCTACTGATGTTCATTGCTAGTTCCATTATTTCATTAGTAGGTGCAAAATGGGGATACTCAAACTCTATAATTTCTTTTTTATTATTTGTCTGGAGTACTTCTATAAAGAAGAACTTTACCTTATCAGTTACCCTAAAAGATAGCTCCTCTTTTAAGGAGAGGCAAGATAAAAAGATGAATACTCCCAACTTCTCCTCTGTTTACCAGTTTTCAGAATAATTAGTTGGTTCCCTGAGAATCTTCAGAGGTGACCAATAGAAGTTTCTTTGTTGAATTTTCTTTTCCCTGAGTATCACTATGACTCATGAATTTTTAAATATAGGCTTAAATGTGTTTCAGCCACATACAGCTGTTATTCTTTCCAGTACTTGGCTAGCTTCATCTTCAGCCAGGAAGAGCCTTTTCAAGTTGAGGCTCTTGAGTCCTTTGGCACGACACCCATAGTCTTTGATAGTTTACTTTTTTTCCTTGTGAAATAAGATGTTCTAGATTCTTTGTATATGTATTTCCTGTCCTAGACCTGAACTTAACAATTTCTCCAAGGCTTTAATTCTCTATCACCAGTCTGTGTGCTACTGGTTGGTCATTGTTTCTGGGCTTTATCTCTGGACAGAGCTGCTAATATTGTATTTTTCTCTTTTCAAAAAGTCATGAATTTATACTGATATTTCTAATTCAAACTTAGAATTACAGAGTTTTATTTAACTTCTTTGACTTTACACAGGGCTGGGCAAAGGTAGGTTTAGAGTTGTGAGTATACAAAATACAGTTAACACTGTTGTAATAATCATAACTGGCATAGCTTCTTCCATATGATCAACCGTGAGCTGACTTTTCCCACCCCTGTATTTGTATCCTTCTTTTTCTTAGGTTGAAAACCTTGATCCTAACTACAGTAACATATTACATATTTCCACATACGTATATACACCTGTGTGTTTAAAATCATATGTGCTATGTAGTATATTTGAATCAGAATAACATGTTATTAACAATATGATTACTAAGAAGTTTATGATTTCTTTGCTGTCCTTTTTGTCCTTAGCATATATTTCCTAAGGACATACAAATAATTGTATTTTAAAGTCATTTAAAATAACTTCTCTTTGTGTTGTTAAGCCATAAATTCAATATATAATTAGGTTCATTTGTTTTTATTTGCTTTCAGTTTTTTGGGATATTTTTTCCCTTTCAGTTTCATTTTTTATTATATAAATTATATTGTATACATTACACACACACACACACACACACACACACACACACACACATTATTCCAAAGGGAAATTTTTAAAAGTGAATACAAGGTGTATTCAGAGAAGTCTAGCATCCATCTCTGCTCCCTACATCCTGTTTCTTCCTTTTGCCTATAGTTAGCTTTTTAAAAACATCTTTTTGGTTAGCATTCTATTATTTTATTTTAGGAAAGTACATGTTTTTAAAAAATCAACTTTATTGAAGTATAGTTTACATACCATAAAATTGACCTATTTTCATTGTATATTTCATTGATTTTTATGAGTTGTACAATCGCCATAACCCTGTTTTAGAGCATTATCATCCCAGCATAACCCCCTTGCTCATTCACAGTTCTGTCTTCTCGTCCCCAGCCTCAAGCAACCACTAATCTATTTTCTTTAGATTTGCCTATTCTGGACGTTCCACACAAAGGGAGTCATATGATACATGATCTTTCATGTCTGGCTCTTTCACTTAGCATACTGTCTTTGAGGTTCATCCATGTTGTAGCATGCGTCAGTGCTTCATACCTGTTTATTGCTGAGTAGTATTCTGCTGTATGAATGTTCCATGTATTTTGTTTGTCTGTTCAGCAGTTGATGGACATTTGTGTTATTTTTTTGCTATTATAAATAATGTTGATATGAATATTTGAGTTCTAGTCTTTGTGTGGATGTGTATTTTCATTTCTCCTGGGTATATACCTAGGAGTGGGATTTCTGGGTTCTAAGGTAAATATATGTATAACTTTTTTTAAGAAACTGCCAAACTGTCTTCCAAAGTGGCTGTATCATTTTACATTCCTACCAGCAATGTGTGAGGGTTCCTGTTTCAGCCTATCTTCACCAACATTTGTTGTCTGTCTTTTAGATTATAGGCATCACAGGGAGTGTAAAACAGTATTGCCTAGTGGTTTTAGTTTGCAGGAAAACATATTCTTTAACTGAATTAAACATTTACAGAAGACCAGTTATGAGCAAGGTCTTAGGTAGAGTCTGTGGGAGATCTGAAATTGAACTAGGCACAGAGTCAGTCAGTTTGACCATATAATTCGAAGGAATGACAAGAGACATACCATAAAATAACTTGATAGAGATTTAAAGAATCGGGGAGGTATGGGACAGGGACATGGACATAGCATGTATTCAATAATTAATGGATTTTATTACTTTTAGGAGTTTTGACCTAGCCCACTGTTCTTTACTGTTACCAGTTTTACTGGAAGATATAGGCAGCTCTGGCTTTGTCTTCTGTGTGCATATTGGCTACCTGCTTTTCTCTCATGCTGTTTCAGTCTAGCTAAATGCCTTTTCTGTCTGCTGCCAGATTGTTTTCCCAGATGCAACTAATTACCAATTCCTTTCTTTGCTATTTTTGAAGTCTTGGTGTTTGCCTATAGTATTAGCTAAGTGTTTGGGAGTGTGGGAAAAGGTTCCCTGTCTGCAAAGCTTTTGGTTGGCTGATAAAGGATTATATAGAGCTTCCACCCTCCTTCTTGTCTTGCTTCAAATAAGGTTTCTTTCTTTTTTTTTTTTTTTAATTTTTAATTTTATTCATTTTAGAGAGGAGACACAGTGTGAGAGAGAGAAAGAGAGAGAAAGGGGGGGAGGAGCTGGAAGCTCAACTCCCATATATGCCTTGACCAGACCAGTGCAGGGTTTTGAACTGGCGACCTCAGTGTTCCCAGGTCGACGCTTTATCCACTGCTCCACCACAGGTCAGGCCCAAATAAGGTTTCTTGCTAGTTCTGTATCGTAGTTTTCTAGTCTTTTATTATGGAGCATCTCTTCGCTGTTCTCATCAAGAACAGGCGCTATAGAAAGCAAAATAGAAATGCAGAGTATAACTATTACATGCTGGGGATTAGTAAAATTGTCATTATAGTCGATCTCTGTTATTGGTACTAATGAAGTAGAATAATGCTGATGATATAGGTCATGGTTGTCATATCAAAGGAGTATTCAGTTGAAGGAAAGGCTGGTTCCAGATGAAAAATTTGTTAACTACTAATGAGACTGGTAGATGATAATTTCATAAAGAGGTTTACAGTTTCCAAAATGTTTTAACACATATTAAAAAGATATGTGCTAAATAAATAGTAGGGATTCTTTTTAAGTTTTTAGTTATAAAAATTTCAAATACTCAGAAAAGTCTATAACAGATGATCTTGAGTGTGTAGTAACTTTCTAAATTACTAGTATTTCTAAAATTATTAGTATTTCTAAAAATACTAATATTTTTGTTACATATGCTTCAGGTTTTATTCTCTTTAAAAAAATTTTACTTATTAATTTGAGCGAGAAACATCAATTTGTTGTTCCATTTATTTATGTATTCATTGGTTGATTCCTGTATGTGTCCTGACTGGATATAGAACCTGTAACCTTGGTGTATTGGGACAGCACTCTAACCAACTGAGCTGCCTAGCCAGGGTTCCTTAACTCTTTAAAGAAATAAAACAGCCAATTTTCATGCTCCCTCTGACTTCCAGGTAAATACTGTCCTGAAGTTGATATATATCATTCCCCTATATGCTTTTGTACCTTTTTGATAGGAGACGTATTCATAAACAATATGTGCTGTTGTTCATATGTTTTTATATTTGACAAAGAGCATCTTCTTCATATCTTGCTTTATTTATTTTAAGAGAGAGAAACAGGGAGAGTGATGAGAAGCATCAACTAATAGTTGCGTCACTTGTAGTTATTCATTGATTGTTTCTCATACATGCCTTGACCTTGTGCTCAAGACAGCAACCTTGGGCTTCATGCCAGCAACCATGTCAGTGATCCCATGATCAAGCCAGTGACCTTGCACTCAAGCTGGCTCCCTTGGGGTTTCGAATCTGGGACTTCAGCATCCCAGGTCAGTGCTCTATCCACGGTGTCACCACTGATCAGGCTAGATATAGCCGGTTTTTTTGTTTGTTTGTTTGTTTTTTACAGGGACAGAGAGAGAGAGTCAGAGAAAGAGATAGATAGGGACAGACAGACAGGAACGGAGAGAGATGAGAAGCTTCAATCATTAGTTTTTCGTTGCCGTTGCAACACCATAGTTGTTCATTGACTGCTTTCTCACATGTGCCTTGACCGCGGACCTTCTGCAGATTGAGTCACCCCTTGCTGGAGCCAGCGACCTTGGGTCCAAGCTGGCAAGCTTTTGCTCAAGCCAGATGGGCCCGCACACAAGCTGGCGACCTCGGGGTCTCGAACCTGGGTCTTCTGCATCCTAGTCCGACGCTCTATCCACTGTGCCACCACCTGGTCAGGCACCAGATATAGATGTTTTTGCAGGCTACCTGCCCAGCCCTGGAATACATCTCTGGCCTCTGGTCCTCCTGGCAGATGTTGGCCAAATGTGTCTTGACTTCAGCATGTTTCTCTAAAGCTATTTCTGCCCTCCTATCCTTTAGGTCACTGGGCAGGCTACATATCCTGCTTTTTAAAGAATTTTTTATTGATTGGTTTTCGGGAGAGAGAGAAAGACAGGAACATTGATCTGTTTCTATATGTACCCTGACTGGGACCAAATCGGCAACTTCTGTGTTTCTGGACAATGCTCTAAGCAGCTGAGCTATCCAGTGAGGGCGACATAGACTGCTTTTTTAAATATAAACTTTGTTTTTGCGGTTTATTCATGTTGATAAAGGAGTACCTGACTTGTTCATCTTAAGTAGTATGCATGAACTGTAATGTGAGTGAAGCTCCTGCAGTTCTGCAACAGCTATTATTTGCAGTCTGTTATTTAATTGTACGAAGAAGCCATTCATTACTGCAGTTAACGTCTGTGTACATGTGTCCTTATGCATTTAAGCAGGAGGATATTTTAGATAGATTCCTGGACTGTAATTGTTGGGTTATACACATTCCTTTATTTTGCCAAATTACTCAAAGAAGCACTCTATGACTTACAGTGTTGTGTTGGATAACATCTACTACTGTTTGTCATGTTCATTTGTTGTGCGAGTCCCCGCACCAGGAGGCAAGCTTAATGACAACAGACATTTTGTCTCTTTTGTTCTTTTCTTTGACTGGCATAGAATAGGCACTCGATAAATATTTGTTAGGTGAATGGGTATTTTCTGAATTTGTTCTCAAAGCGCTGTGTTAGGGTAGACCAGAGAAATGGATATGATGTCTATTTTCCGGGGCCCATTTGTTCAAATGAGCAAACACAGAGACCAGCTGACTTTTTTGGGTTACATATTCAGATACTCAGAATAGGATTTCTGTCTCTTGGTTTTTGTCCAAGCCAGTTTTTTTTTTTTTAATTTTTAAGATTTTATTTATTGGTTTTACAGGGTGTGGGGGGAAGAGAAGTAGTTGCTTCGCTCTAGCTGTTCATTGATAGCTTGTCGTATGTGCCTTGATCCAGCAAGCTCAGGGTTTCAAACCAGTGACCTCAGTGCTCCAGGTCGGAGTTCTATCCACTGTGCCACCACAGGCCAGGCCCAAGCCAGTTTTAAAGTACGTGTTAGGATTTACATTTTTTCTAAAAGATAAGTTCTTGAAAATCAAAATCTGATGAAATTAGTTTTTCAACTCTCAGTTGTTAATGAAATACTAGTATATATCTAGCACTCTGAAATTTAAAAAGTTCAAGAGTGACCTTAAGCTGGGTAGACTTGAGTTTTACATTTCTGTGTGCTTTATGGGGCTGAAGGCTTGGCTTGGTGCACAGAGGAGGCACCATCCCTGTCTGTGGATTGAATGTGCGAGCTCTTTCACTCTGGAGGTTCATGCTGGCTGCCTTTATGGGATACCCACAGAGAGTCAACAGTGAATGAGAACAAGCCAAAGGAGAAGACAAAGGTGGGCCCTAACAGTGTTTTCCCAGAAGCCAGCAGTCCGCCGGTTAAGAACTCAGGCCAAATGAGAAAAAGATCCAGGGAGAGTCCTGCTGCTCAGAACTAACTCAGTTAAATAGTGGGAGCAGAGCCTCTGCAAAGAGAAAGAAGCACCCAAACTTTGGATGTTGGGACATATTGTTTTCCTGAGAGCCTCGTCAAGAAAAAGAGTGTATCAGGACCACGCTGGTGATAGCAGGGTGTCTCTTATCTTTTAGCTCCAGTAGTAAATGGGAATAAATGGGATTTTCTCTGGACTAGGCACTGAGCCAGGCACTTTATAGACATGAGCTCATTCACCCTTTCTACAACCCTATTACGTAGGTGGTAGTATCCATATTTTACAGGTAAGGAAACAACCACCTTGCAGGTTATGCTACTTAACTGATACGTTAACAGAACTGGGAATTTGAACCTAGGTCAGTCTTACTAAAATCTCTCTGCTCCTTTCCTGGACTGGTTTTTCTTTGGAACAGAAGGAAATAAAAGCCTGATTTGTCTAACATATGCAAAACTTTAAAGAAAATGCCCCCAGAGTGAATATGCTGGGCTCTGTCAGGCCTCTCGGAGACTCAGTGCAGCAGCAGCCATCGTCCCACAGCTGTTGTCCTGCCCGGAGCTCATCAGTTTCAGAAATTTAGTTTGCTTATTATTTCATGAATAAAATTCAAGTTCCAGCTCTCTTCGTTGGAGGAATGAAGGCCTCGTGCCTGCCTAGAGGACTGTATTGGAATGTCACATTGCTTGCTGATTAAATGATTTCTGGTAGTCTGATTAAGTTTCTGTCCCTTGCTAATCTCCTTGCCGTGGTTTGTGATGGCCATAAGATGGCGCTGCGGCGTTGCAGGTGACGTGGTCGGCACATCAGTAAGGGCCTCAGAAATGATAGTGTAGGATCTGTTGATTTAGGATTTTTATTATTGTTCTTCTTTTGTGCAGGGCAGTTTTCAAGTTTCCAGGAAAGGTGGGTAGGGCTTTAGGGCTGACGTAGCTAGAACCAGGCAGGCTGTTTCTCTCTGCAGTATGAGTTGGATCCATAGAACTAAGCAGCTGCAACCAAGAAGAAACTCGGTAAGTTCTCTCCTTCCACTCCTTTCAGAGCCCTTCGGGTTGTGGAGGTCTCTCCTCTGTCAAACACTATACTAAAAATTGGGGTGCACAAATCTCATTGACATAGCAGGGTGACTTTTCAATTCAACTTTTTAAACCTGTCCTTCAGACCTGCTCCATTGCAATTTAAGTAAAAACCATCGAGTCCTCATTGTAGCAACTTCCTTCCTTGATCCCAACTCCCAAGTGTTCTCTCTTTATTTGAACCCTTGGTCCAATTCAGTTCAGTTGCCAGGTCACAGTGGTGGGGGAATCTTCCTGTTTTACTTCGCTGAGTACAAGAAGCTCATGTGACACGCGGAGGAAATGAAGTCTTAAGCAGAGTCTGTGGTCTGGCTTTGCCACTTACCAGCTGTGGAGCCTTGAGCAAACTGATCAACTGTCTTCAATCTCCGTTTCTTTACCTGTCAAGTGTAAAGTAATAGTTCTGACCTTTAATGGTTACTGTGAGAATTAAAAGAGATAACCCTTAGTTTAGTACAGGGTTTATATATTGCATTGCAAATACTTAAAAATTACTGTTTACACATATTGTTGAGCAGAGACATGGCTTCTCTGTTGTATTTTTACTGACTGTCCAGATCCCATACTCAGAACTGATTTCCAGGTTTTTCCTGTGTATCGTTCATTGGTCAGCAGGTTTAACAGGTATCTCTCCCTCTCTCTGAAAAGAGGGATATAAATGCCATTAAGAAGCTAGATCTTTAAAGCCCATGATCTTTTTTTCTTTTTCTTTTTTTCTTTATTTTTGTGACAGAGACAGAGAGAGGGAGAGATAGGGATAGACAGACAGTAAGGGAGAGAGGTGAAAACGATCAATTCTTTGTTGTGGCTCCTTAGTCTCCTTAGTTGTTCATTGATTGCTTTCTTATATATGCCTCGACCAGGGGGCTACAGCAGACTGAGTGGCCCCTTGCTTGAACCAGCGACCTTGGACTCAAGCCGGTGAGCCTTGCTCAAGCCAGATGGGCCCGCGCTCAAGCTGGTGAGCTCAGGGTCTCGAACCTGGGTCCTCCGCATTCTAGTCCAATGCTCGATCCACTGCGCCACTTCCTGGTCAGGCCATGTTTCTTTTCTTAATTCTGAGAATTAGGCTCTAGTCTCTCTTAGGTTATAATTTAATTTAAATAATTTTATTTCTGACCTGAAAAAATAGAGAATAAGTCTTATTTTGCTTGATATTTTCTTATGGACGCCTTGGCACAACAATTGAAATATTTCCTCTCAGAGCCTGGGGGCCATAGTTGCAGCATCCCAGCCCTGGTCCTCAGCTCTCCCTCCCTGGTTGCTTCCAGCAGCGCTGGTTTTTCTTTCCCCAGTTTTTCTCCTCCTCCTCCTTCACGTTACCTTCTCCCACGGTCCTCCTCCCCCCTCCTTTTCCCTTTACTCTTACAGTCTCCCCCTCCTCCTCACCCTCCCTAATTTCTCCCCTTCCTTGGTTTCTAGCTCCTTTTTGCTTTCTGTTTGTGTGTCTGAGGGCAGTGCTCCAATTACCTCATATTTGAAGAGAGGAAGCTGCAGCCAATCCGGTTTCTGTCTGCTTTTAGGTCAAGTGATTTCTGAACTGCAGTGAGATGCTTTGAATTTGTCTTGTTGCAGCTCTGAGCCTGTAAGATGGCTGTCTGAATCGGCAGCTGCTGGAAGAGACAGAGGTGGGGAGGGAGGGAGAGAGAATTGGAGGGACTGCCTGCATAGTGCATGTTTTTGAATCTGCATCTAATCCGATGAAGCCAAGGTCGGGATTGCTCTGGGATCTCAGGACTGGTTTAGCTGCGTTTTTGCTGAGATTAGGAGAGGAAAGCGATGGGAAATTCACTGGGCTGTGTTAAGGAGCCGAAAGATCCAATAGCTATTCCCGAGAAGGCTCCTATATCTCCTAAGAAAAGGGTTCGATTCAAAAAGAAGTGGAGGGGGAAGAAAACCCCTACTCCAGAGGTATCTCCTGAGGAAGACCCCTTGGAAGGAACTGGAGTCACTGAAGAGACAGAAACCCTAACGAAGTTACTAGTGAGTCTCCCAAAAGAGGAAGGAGTGGGAGGGGCAGAACATTCCCCCTCAGACACGTTGCTGCCTGGGGACTCAGCCCCCAGCTCAGGAGTGGGAGAGCAAGGGATGATCGTGCAGGTGAAGGAGAGATTCCAAGGGGAGATACAGACTGCCCACCTCTTGCTAGAGAATGAGTCATCAGTTGCCAGAGGGGTCTGGGATTCCCTGGAAGAGGGGATGACTGTCATCGCTCACCTGCTTGATAACCCGGCAGAGAGGAACTGTGAGAAGTCAGTGAGCCAGCTGGTGGAATTTCCGAGGACAGCGTCCTGCAGCAGCAGGGCTGTGCTGCTGCCTCTGCAAGGGGAGACTGCAGTGGATCAAGCAGCTCCTCGGCCTGGGTGTCCGAGCAGCACTGCCCCTCGCACGGACATCCCCGACCACCCCGTCAGCGCAGCAAATGAAGACCAGCTTTCAGAAGGGGACTGGGGTGTGGGGGGAGAAACCAAAGGTATTTTCAGTGCCCCTGGAACAGGTCCCTGGATTGCAGAGCGTTCTGTCCCTTCATCACAGTTGGAGCAGTCAAGAGGCCATAGATGCACAGAGCCTGCCCATGTGGCTCGAGTACCCCCTCAGGGTCCCAGATTGCCTAGTTCCCAGAGCGATTTGTCCAACAGTGGCATGACGGTGAGCATTCTGCCCTCCTCTGGCTATGGCAGCGATGGACCGCACTTACGTGGAATCCAGCCTAAAGGTACACAACCTGGAAAGAACTCCATCTCATTCTCAGAGGAGGATGGCACCCTTTCTCTGGAGGCAAGCCGCACCCCATCATGGGGTTTGGAGGAGGTAGGTGGGCATGACCAAGGAACATGCAACAGCTGTTTGGATTCCTGGACCTAAGCTCATTAAAGTGGAATGTGGGGAGCAGTGAGGGTCTTGGGGCTTCTTCTCAAACTTGCCCCATGCCAGCGACTGGAATTAGTTGCTGCTGGACTTGGCAAACAGAATCTATTTCAGGTATGGCCCTGGATGCCTGGGACCAAGTGTTGTTGTCTCTGGGCTACCCCTGATTCAGGGTAACCGGGCAGCATAATTGCTTGAGCTGTCTGTCGGGGCGGGGGTCTCTCAAGGTGCAGTGCTAGTTAGCACTTACTCTCAGGCAGTTCTGTTTCTCAGCTTCCCTGCCACAAGGAGCTTGTGTTAGAGAGCACAAAGGGCGGGGGAGCCCTAGCTAGTCTCGGAAGTGAGCAGAGAAGGACAGAGGAATGTAGAAGGGCGAAGGCAGCTGTCTTCGGTGTAATTGCTCGTCTCCCCAGGAGGACATGCTCTTACCCGAGCTGATGCAATCCCACCCCTATGGGGACACAGCTAGTGACAACACTCATTCAGTATTGTAGCAGCAGACAGGGCTGATCCTCCTTTGGTTCCTAATTCTGGCTTTAGAGGAGAGGGACGTGGAGTTATCTGGAGAGGAACCCAGAGAGAGAGGTTAGGGCAGTTTGAAGGTTTGAGGCTAGAAAAGGTGGTTTTCTGATTAGACTTGTTTATGGCTCTGACACGTTTTTGTTTGTGAAGTATATATCCAGGCATAGGTGGTGGGAATGGTTTCAGGTCACAGAGCAAGTAAGAGTTCAAGGGATCTGGACATAGAGTGGGCTGTGTGTGTCGGGGGGAACGATTCGGCAGGACCCCGGATGGCACAGTGACTGAAGTTATAGTTCACCCATGACCGAAGAACAGTTGTTGGCATGCCAGTGTCTGCAGCAGAAGAAGTGAACACTTTAGGATCCCAGAGCAGAAAAAGGTGGAAGATGAAGTAGAGCGTTCTCCTTGTGGAGACCGAGGGCGGCTGCCTTGATGTCCACAGAGCGGGGCTTTGCCCTGCCTGCCGGTGCCCTGCTTATCACCAACAGCCAGCGGCTGGGGAGAGACACAGATTTTAAGCTGATGTGTTTACAATGTCCTCATTTGGGGAATTTCCCCCATAAATAAGCCCATCTCAGTGCCCTTTTTTATTACTGAGTTTGGTGACTCCCAACAGTTGTAGGGAAAAGTAGCTATTGAAAAATATTCATTACATGGTTAGGCAAGAAGCCTCCTTAGGCTTTTCCATATAAAAGTGTGTGAGTGTGTGTGTGAGAAGGTGGGAAGGAAGGCAGCAAGCCTGCTGGGATGTGGTATATAAGTATTTGAGTTCCCTTGAATAAGAAGGACCGTCAAAGTCTGCTTTTATCTTTGTAAAGAATCGAAGAGTAGTTCAGGATAAAACTAACTCTTTTGATACCAGTAGCATTAAGTTGAAGTTGTGGAGGCATCATAGTATTTTAGGATTCATGCTTATGAATGAGATTTTCAGGAAGTTTGGAGTGTAAAATTTTCAGGGACCCTTGTAGAAATCAGTTCTATATAATGGACCATATGTGATCATGATACTTTAGGTATGTGATGTTCTCACTGAGAAGGGAAGGTTTTGAACCACTCCATGAGAAGTCTTAAAGACAAGGTTGGTGGGAGAAACCTTCGGACCATATAGTTTGACAGTATCAATAGCGATGTGATTCTCTTGCAGTTCAGTATGTAAATCATATTGGTATGTAGCATTTTCTGGGCAGTCAAGCTCTGCATCTCATCCCTTTTACCCTTTTAGATCAGATACAGCCATATTACTCAGCTGTAAAACTCAGCCCAGGCGGAACAACTAAGTGACTGTCAGCTCAGACAGATGACACGTTTCTGAGGCTCTGTCCATCATGTCATGTGGAGACCACAGACTGACCATTCTGTATGACAGATAAGAAGTATCTTCTCAAGATAAATGTGAAATCCCTGCAGAATGCAAATCTTCAAGACAAAAGGGCCTGAGAACCTCATTGGACTCTAAAGGAACTATCTTCAGGGAGCTGCTCCCTTGTAAACAGGCCTTGTTTACAAGGCCTGAGGGCAGCAGCCTGGAGACAGACAGAGGCGGTGTGTTCTGACACTGCAGGCCTGTGACTGTGGTTTGAGACTCCTGGTGAGAGCATCAGGCTGGAGCTCGAATCCCCTCTGCTGGGGTGAGAGCGCTGGGAGGACACAGGGCAGGGGAGCAGCTGTGGCTGGTCACACACCAAGTCCTTCCCAAGAAGAGACAGCTGGCAGCCCAAAAGTAGATTTTTTATTTATTTTGGTACTTGTTTTGTTTTTATTATGTTAGAATACTAACCCTCCTCAGAAAATAATTCAAGTTCCAGAGTGGTGTCCTTGGCATAACTCAAGCCATATAGTCTCTCTTGTCCATCAATCCAGAGCATATCAATGGGAATGGAACCAGGCATGGCTGGACATGAACTTTACAGTGAGTTTTATTTGTTTTCAGGACAGAGAGAAAGGGAAACTCATAATTCTTCTGAGCGTGGGGTTTAGATAACAAAGACAAATGGTCTGCTTCCTGTTCACCTGGTGTAGTTGATTCTTCTCTTGTCAAGAAATAGTTAACACAGAAGCAGAATGGCAGGGCCTCCTGACAAAAGTGGTTTTCTGAGTGACAAATAGATGAGGATGGAGCTGGGTGTGGTGGGGTTAATAGCATTGTATTTTGATGGCAGACCAAAGTCTTCTCTGACCTATTCCTTCTCTCAGGAGGGCTCCCTGCTCCTTGCTGCCATCCGTATCCACAATACCTGAGGTTTTGGAACAAGGAAAATTGTTGAAAATCTCTTCTTCCTCCTTATTTTCCCTCCCACTGCCAATTTCCTGCACACACTGTTAGTGGATTCTATTAAATGAAGACTTTGGCTCTATTCCAGTGTCCTTGCCACAAACCTTACCATCTCTACAATCTCTGGTGATGGTCAGATCTAACATAGGGGGCTAATAATGCTGTGGAAGACATCAACTGGTATATTATTTTCTGGGCTCAGCCTTTTCATTGTACAAGTATCGCTTTACCATTTCCCCTCTTTAATTATAGGGAAAGTTACTAATAATACTGACTTTGTATTGCATGAAAAAAGCAAACTTAACTAGATGATACTATGTAGGAATGTAGCAGTTAAAATTACCATTAGAGTTTTGTTTAAGAAAGGATTCTTTTCTTTTTTTAAAAAATTGCTTAATTAAAAATATTACTAAAAAAAATATTACTAAGGAATCATCATTCTTTTTTAGGTGTAACAGTGGTGGCATAATTATGTAAAAAGAGTCCTTATCTTTTAGAAATGCACACTGGAGTGTTTATGGAAGAAAAAATATATGTGCAATTTGCTTCACAATAATAGGGAGGGCGAAGTAGGTGACGTGTAGACGAAACATGGTAAGTTATGAGTTGATAATGGGTGAAACTGGATGATGGGTATGTTGGTGTTCGTTTTACTATTCTGTCTCTTTTTATATACATTTGAAATTTTCCATTTCAAATGGAAAGTTAAGAAAAATAATGGTAAAATTACTATATGATGCATATACCAAAAAGGACAAATACCCAGAACATTAGGAGCAGTGTGGGTCAGAGTGAGGGGCCAGCGTGGCCAGGTTTAGCCGGATGATCTCGTACTCACTGACATTGTACCTCGGGGCTAGTCGCTTCTCTGTGACATGATTTCCTCATCTGTAAGTTGGAAGTAAAACTAGTATATACTTTGTAGGGTTGCTGTGAGAATTACACGAATTAATTCAAGTAAAACAATAAATGTTGTTAATATTAATATTTAAGGAATCGCTACAATTAAACAAGAAAAAGGTAAATGCCCTAGTAGAAAAATGGGGGAAAGCACAGGAATAAGCAGCTTGCCAAAAAGGAAACTCAAATGTCTTAACCACATACATCTTTCTCAGTGGTAATGAAAGAAATCAGAAAAGCAAGATACATTTTACACTTACCATATTGGCAGAAAATTAAAAATCTGAAAATACGAAGTGCAGGCGAAGATGTAGAGTGATAGAAAACCTCCTCATACCTTTTGGGTGGAATAAAAGTTGGTACTGTTAGAGAGTAGTTTGATACTATTTGGTAGAATTGAAAAATACCCATATTCTATGAACTAGGATTTGCATTCTAGTTATATTCCCTAGAGAGACCTCTGAGATTCTGATTGGAATACTGACCCCCAACCTTTATCTAAGTCTGAAGTTGGAAAAACACAGCTGTCATTAGAACCCTCTCTCCAGGCTTTTGTAATGAGCAACTACACAGCACCTTCATTTGCTTCTTGAGTGAAAGGTTTCAGTCTGATGCCTTTTTTGTTGTGGGGCGTGGTCAGCTCAAAACTTCAGGACATATTTGTTTCATTACATTTGGCTCATTCCCGGAGACTTATATAGACAGAAACATTAAACAGTGTCCAGATCTCTCAGCCTGGTGTTCCCTCCCCTGTCCCCCCGTCATCTGTCTAATCTCTCCTACATCAGTTTTCAGTTTGAACCTTCCTATTTTAACAGGTCAAACCCTTAATCACCTACTATTTCTGTTCCAACTTATTTCAACTTCTAATCTTTGCATCCAATTTCTACCTGGAATTATCTTCCTCTTTGTCTATTCTATAACATCCTTCAAGTATAAGTTTAAATCATACTTCTTTAAGAAATTTATTTTTTTTTTAAATCAAGGTGCTTACTGCTTTTTTTTTAAATTTTCTTTTTATTTATTCATTTTAGAGAGGAGACACAGAGTGAGAGAGAGGGGGGGGGGGAGGAGCTGGAAGCATCAACTCCCATATGTGCCTTGACCAGACCAGTGCAGGGTTTTGAACTGGCGACCTCAGTGTTCCCAGCTCGACGCTTTATCCACTGCGCCACCACAGGTCAGGCAAGAAATTTATTTTTTTAAGAAATATTTTTTATCACTCCAGCCCATACTAGTTTGTATTCTGCTGAGATCCTCTTTTGGATATCATTATGTTCTGTATTACTCTTGGTTTTTTGGGCCTTAAATTATGTGTAACTCTTTCGTGTGATCTGCCACATATGACTAAATATAAGGTAAGATCCCCCCACCCCTATCCCCAGAAATTAGCCTTCAGAAAAAAGGAATTTTCTTTGTATTTGACTTTATAAAATCTTTCTTGTTATTGGGCTCAGTGAACTTTTAGTCATTTCATGAAAAAGGATGAATGAATTTGGGTCATCATCTGCTAGTTCAGTTTATATTAATTTTTATAGCGATCAACTGAAATAATTGGTTAAACAAAAGAACAGAAGTCCAAAAAAGTTTTAGTTATTGTTCTTGGGAATTTAACCTCCTAATTTGACATGTTGAATATGATTATATATAAGTGGTAATCGCATTAAATAAAAACTTTAAAAAATCACTCACATCACTTATAAAACACACACAGACAGTAAGTTGTCACAGTATGGAAATTATAAACACCAATAGAATGAATGAGAAGCAAGTAATCCAGTGTTGTGCAACTGGATTCTTGTGACTAGGGCTGAAATTTTTAGTGGCTGCATGGATTCAGGAAAGTCCTGCTGTATCAGAAATCTTAAAAAGAAATGGAAAGGATGTTTTCTAGACTATTCTCTCAAACAATAGCTTTATTTTTTTTAAGTAGCTTTATTGATGAAAAAGACATTGATGTCAAAGATGCAAAGAGTTTGAATAACATGGTTTTATAAAATGTAAAGGTAGCAAAAGCATTAAATTAATGTAGTAGATATGCTGCTTAATTTTAAATAAGTATATGTATAAATAAATTTCTAAAAGTTTATATATTCAAGAGAAACACTAAGTTTTTCTTTCTCAATTCCTCTCTTCCATCCATCTGTTATCATTTGGGAAAATCTGGGGACTGCCTTATTTTAGCCAGAAATGGCATGTCTTTACTAAGTTTTTGCAGAGCAAGCATGTCTAGATTTATTTCCTCCTTTTTCACCTAGCTAACTTCTACTCATATCTTAAAACTCAGCATAGATGTTGTTTCAGAAAAGTTCCTTGGCATTGCTTGTTTGGGTTACTTGCTTATTTCTGTCACAGTGTTGATCTCTGTATAGTGTATTGTCTTCCTTACTAAATTGCTTGAACTTAAAGCTCAAGGTTGTGCTTTTATCTTGAGATACCAAGAACTTACACACAGCTCCCTGAGTGTAGTAGTTGCTTAAGAAATAACAGAACAAATAAATGGTGTTAGGCTTTTTTTTGTTCTTCTCTGTGGTACCTGGAATTCTGCTAAACACAGATGAGATGTTGTTTAGTAAATACTTATTGAATTATTACTAACCTTAATTTCTAGGTATGTTTCAAATGAGGAATTAATTAAGCCTTTATAAGTATGGGTCGAGAGAGAATTCAGATAGACATGGAATGGTATTGAAGCTATTCTCTCCAAAAGGCTTCCTTTTAAAAACCCAGATGAGAGAGAAAGCTCCCTGACATTGAAGCTGGGTTTCTGCATTTGGGAGATTAAGGTAAAAGCTTTTGCATATCCCAAAGGGCAGCGCTGTGCACATCACGTGTGAGTATTAAATGAAGAGATGGACAGAAGCCAGATTTAATTACTGAGATGGTTGTGACAATAATCCCATTTTCCTCATCCAGTTCACAGTCTAAGAAGGGCCTTATCCAAAACAGGATCTCCCCACTCACTCCCCAGGGACCCAAACACTTCCCTGCTTCCCTGTCTCATTACAGCTTTGTGGAAAAGCTAAAGTAAATCTCTTCATTGTACTACTTTCAGTGCAATATACAAAGATACTGTAATTGGCAGATAGGTGATGCCATCAGAGAGATTAACTATGGCTATCCCAGACATACAGTGTCAATCAGTTAACTGGAATTTCTTTTTTGAGTAAAAACACAAATATTCAGTTTTCATTTTGTTTATTCAAGTTCTCTATCCCTTTAAACTTCAACAAATCTGTTTCCTATTTTGAACAGTGTGTTGCCTTAATATGCATGTGAAATGTTTCTATGAAAGTAGTGGGATAGGTCACTGGTGAATGGCATCTAGTCATTGAAACAAGCAGCTAGCACTGTTAAGGAAAACTGGAGTGGAACGGGTTCCCGGGAGGGGCTGTTTTCACTGGACTCACAGGATAACTCTTGGGCACCATTACCTTTTGTTGTTGAGTCCTCACCTTTGCAATTCTGAAGGTCTTCTTCTTTTCCCAACGTACTTGGAGTTGATGGAGTTTTAGAGGATTGACTTATAGCATGATAATACTTGATTTAATTGATATACATTAAAATTAATTTACAGTAAGAATTATAACTGTCCAGTGATAACCTATTTGAATCAGCCATTCTGCATTTTGTTGCTTTAGGTCTTAGGATATCATACGGGAAGCTGCTAATAATCTGAAGAAGGTCAGGTGAATGTGGAGTCAGAGCAGAGGTGTGGTGGGTGGAGGGTGGATGTGTGGGATGGTCTTGCTCGCTGACATCATCCAAGGCTGGCAGCTGATTGCTCCTATAGAAATGCTCCTGTCAAGGGGACGAGAATCCTGGAATGTGCTGCTGAGACCGCCATTTCTCTGTCACAGTCTTAGAGTCTCTTGTTCTCATAGTCTTTCTTCAGATATCTTAGTAAGATTTATTCGCCTGCAGCTTTCTTTCATACTCAGTAAAATATTAGTAAAAGTTTCTGGCCCTGTTTTCTTTCTGATTTTAAAGTATCTTCTGCTGATGTTTAATTTAATCTATTATGAGTTGAATTTGTAAAGTTAGTATTCTAGACTTGAAAATCCCTATTGTCAATTGTCCCTTGTACTGACCAGTAGGGAGGCTGTTACGTTCACAGTGCTGCACCTACTGGAGACATCTGGGAGACTGGTGTTCTGTTGATGGGCCATGCCCTCCCTGCCCAGATATTCTTCTAAGAGCCCTAATGTATGACGAAGAGGTTACTTCATGTCCTATCTTTTGGCAGATCTCTGACATCTACATTAGTGGAGAGTCAGGAGACATGTCAGCCAAGGAGAAGCTGCTCCTGTGGACCCAGAAGGTGACAGCCGGTTACACAGGAATCAAATGCACCAACTTTTCCTCCTGCTGGAGTGATGGGAAGATGTTCAATGCACTTATTCACCGATACAGGTAAATGCAGTGAATGTCAGTGTGCCTGGGGGACATCTTTTCATCTTTTCTTTGTAATTAGTATAATGGCACTTTCCCCCTCAGCCAAGAGTCAAGGATCAAATTCATTCATCTTATTCATTTCAAAAAGGAATATGTATTGAATTCCTAGTGTTCTAGGCACTGGTCACAAATAGCAGTGAACAAAACAGCAAAACTTCACGCTCTCATGGATGTTATTTGTTTATCAGGCAATATACAACAAATATGGGCTGTCATATAATAGTAAGTGCAGTGGAGGGGCAGAGAGTGACAGGCCTCTCTGCCGAGCATGTAGGAGCAGAGTGGCAAGGGTGTGAGCCATGCAGGGCTCCTGGGTCAGAAGGGTTCAGCTGGAGGAAACAGCCAGTCCTCAGTGCCAAAGGTGAGGAGTGCTTGGAGTGGTGAGGATTATCAAGTGGCTGGTGTGAGATGAGTGAGGAAGATAGGAATTTTGAATGACAAAAATCAAAATTATTATACTCTTAGGGGTCATAAACATGCCCCAGTTTTCACTCACTCTGTTCTACCTTATGATACTTTTCCCAGGAAATTCAGCAAGACTAGTGTGTATGTTTTGAATTAGGAACCACTGGGCTCCTGGTGTGTAATTAAAAATAGAATTAGTACCTTTCTATATCTCTTGTTTTCTCTCTTAAGTCAATCAGTGGTTTTCACCTCAGTATACTTTTTAAGAGGTTTCTTTGTGTGAACTCATGCATGGTGGCCTTTCATGTGCCTTGGTGGACTTTTACAGACCTGATCTGGTAGACATGGAGAGGGTACAAATCCAAAGTAACCGAGAGAATCTGGAACAAGCTTTCGAAGTGGCAGAAAGACTGGGGGTCACCCGGCTGCTGGATGCAGAAGGTGAGAGTTGACCGATGTTAGGTTTGTTTGGCACGATTCACTGTTCCTTCTCCTGGTGGGTTCCTTTGTTCTGATTTGGACATTTCTTCCCCTTTCTCTCAGATGTGGACGTGCCATCTCCAGATGAAAAGTCTGTAATCACTTATGTGTCTTCGATTTATGATGCCTTTCCTAAAGTCCCTGAGGGTGGAGAAGGGATCAGTGCTACGGTAAAAGAACACTTTCTTAAAATACCTTCTGACTTTGATTTGTTTGGCTAGAATGTATTGATTAGACCGTATTTCTTAAGCACTCATTACATATAGAGCACCCTTATACAGAGCAAACTGGATCTACATCATATTTATACCTGGTCATTGTCCTTGCTCCCTGGGAATGAATCTGTCGCTAATTTTGTAGCATCCAGCCTAGACTATTATAGGTGTCAGGAAATTAAATCCCATCTTGAGAGCCCTTGAGGAGCTTTGAAACTGGGACTCGCAGCGTTAAACTGGACACCTGGGTATGCAGTTAGAGGAAAGGGGTTTATGCGGTTTGGGGTGGCCTGAGCTACTTTTGCTCTGCTTGTTTTGCATTCTGCTAATCAGAAGGTGTGTGGTGTTTACCTTTTGGCATTAGGAAGTAGACTCCAGGTGGCAAGAATACCAAAGCCGAGTGGACTCCCTCATTCCCTGGATCAAACAGCATACAATACTGATGTCAGATAAATCTTTTCCCCAGAACCCTGTTGAACTAAAGGTAAAATCATGGGCTTAACGCTGCTTCCTTATAAATTCATTCTAGCGAGTAAGTCTCAGCTTGTTGCTGTTGGTTTCTGGGTGAGGTGGTATGAAAAATTGGGCCAGGTTGCTTTACACCCATTCGTTCATTTACCAAATGTTAATTTTATAGGCACTTTATAACCAGTATATACACTTCAAAGAAACAGAAATTCTGGCCAAGGAGAGAGAAAAAGGAAGAATTGAGGAATTGTATAAATTACTGGAGGTAAGGAAGCTTGCCCTTTTTTGAGACTTGGGGTTTGCTGGTTTGCCCCGTTGTTGCTTCTCTGTTTGGCAGACCTGCACTTCTTCCCAGCCTGCCTTAACAGCAGCATGTGCTGGGGTGACAAATCTAGCCTTGCTCTCAGGCTGGTCTTAAAAATCTGTGGGAAAGGGGCGGAAGCAGCCATCTGTATTTTTTAAAGAGCCTATTGAAAAGTGACATACATTTATTCAGAAACCTTGAATTTCGTGGACAAGTTTTCCTGTTTCTTAGAGGGAAGCCCTAAGATGGAACAAAAAGAGATTTCCATTCACATTTTGATTCTTAGAGAATTTGAAGCTGTGGAGATGGGCATTTGACCTTTCCAGAATGGGGGTTATTGAGAGGACAGAAGGACATACGTAAAAAGTAGAAGGAATGAAAGGATTTAGAGCAGATAGTCTCCTGCAGTTTGCTCATGTTGCATTGTTTTTACTTATTAGACGATGGGGCAAGCTGCCGAATGGCCGGTAAAGAAGAAGGGGCCCGAGGGCATGGCTGTGTTTTGGACTAAAAGAGTATCTTTGGATGTTTTAGGTGTGGATTGAATTTGGCCGAATTAAACTGCCACAAGGTTATCACCCTAATGACGTGGAAGAAGAGTGGGGAAAGCTCATCATTGAGATGCTGGAGCGAGAGAAATCACTTCGACCAGCTGTAGAGAGGTGGGTCCAGGGCCTGCTGGGGAACCTGACACTACTTACTGGGCTGCTTTGGGCCCTGCACTTGACTGTGGTTTTGATCTTATTTCAGGCTGGAATTGCTGCTACAGATTGCAAACAAAATCCAGAATGGTGCTTTGAACTGTGAAGAAAAACTGACACTAGCTAAGAATACACTGCAGGCTGTAAGTTGCCAGCTGTTCTGTCTCACTTCTTACTTCACGTGTTTTCCACCTCTCACCCTGTGCTCTCATGGCTGACGTTAACATTTGAGGAATCCACCTCCTTACTCTTGGAATTGCATTGGGCTCCTTGGCTCCCACATGCTGTGGGCGGGAGCAATGGGAGTTTTCCCACTCTTACTCTCCCTTTCTTTCTCAGGACGCTGCTCACCTGGAATCGGGACAGCCAGTACAGTGCGAGTCAGATGTCATCATGTACATTCAGGAATGCGAAGGTCTTATCAGGCAGCTGCAGGTGGATCTCCAGATCCTACGGGATGAGAATTATTACCAGCTAGAAGAGCTGGCTTTTAGGTGAGGAACGAGGGACTCATATGGAGGGTTTGCTTACTGCTGAGGCTCGTGCCTCGCGTCACATACTAAATCTTGTAACTTGAACCTTAAAAGTCAATGTCTCAGTAGGAACACTAGAGGTACTTTGGCAGGAAAATTCTCATGGGAGAGGACAGTTTGCCATTATTGCAGGCTCTGCCACTAAGTACCTGTAGGACTTCCTAATCACTGTGGCATTTTATAGCATCCCACATGTTTCAGAGTGGCCTGCAGGGGTGGTACCAGACCCAGGTAGAATGCTGGCGACCCAGTGCCTCATTTTATAGAGGAGGAAACCAAGACCTGCAGGGGGGCAGGACCATCCAAGTCACGTAGTCTGTGCAGGGCCAAGACTAAGACTTCCATCTTTAGACTCGCTAATCTATTGTTTACTCTGTTACACCATCTAGGAGTTGTATAGACAGGGATTGGTTTGCTTCCCTCCCATTAGCACTGTGGTATTTGCCGCAAAGACAACTGTGTGCAGAGAAGATGTTGATAATGCCACTTTGCATTCATATAACACTTTTTCTTTCTCAAAACACTTTTCCTGATAGAATCTCATTTTTATTTTTACCTCATCCTTGTCAAATGGATAGGGAAAGTTTTATTTTTAAAAGTCCGTTACAAAATTTAAGTCTCTTCTTTCTTTCTCTTCTTCCATTTCAGGGTTATGCGTCTGCAGGATGAGCTGGTCACCTTGCGTCTGGAGTGCACGAACTTGTATCGAAAGGGTCATTTCACTTCACTTGAGTTGGTTCCACCCTCTACTTTAACCACTACTCATCTGAAGGCAGAACCCTTAACCAAAGGAACACATTCTTCTTCTACCTCCTGGTTCCGAAAGCCCATGACGCGGGCTGAACTTGTGTCTATCTCCTCCTCTGAAGATGAAGGCAATCTCCGATTTGTGTATGAACTGCTGTCTTGGGTAGAAGAAATGCAGGTGGGTTTGTTTATACAGTGCACTAAGATTTATCGGATCCACTAAGATTTATGTCTAAGAGGATGACGTTGCTCTACGCCCCGTATATAGATTCCTTTGATTATTGATGCTGCCTAGTGCCCAGATCCCCTACTCCTTAAATTTTAAATGGATAAATAAGATCAGCTCACATCCTCAGAATTCTACCCAAATAGCATAGGTATTCCTATTTGAAGCCATTAGGGAATTTGTTCCCTTCAGCTAACCATGCTCCAGGTGTGAGCTTGTGAGAGGAGGTGCAGAGTCTGTAAATCTCACTCATCTTTTCTGAGAGGTCCTCGTTGGCAGAGAAGCTTATTCACTTTTTGTGTTTGGCCCTAACTCTTACATTTAAGCAAGGCTTCTTTGTTTCACAAGTCTAAGGGGCACTTTTAAAAAAAATGTATTTTTCAATTACAGTTGACATAACAATATTATATTAGTTCCAGGCATACAACATAGTAACTAGACATTTATATATAACTTATGAAGTGATCACCCCAGTAAGTGTAGTATCCATTTGAAACCATATGTAGTTATTATATTATTGACTATTTCCTGTGCTGTATTTTATATTCCTAGGGAGCACTATTTACATGTATTCTAGAATAATGGTTCAAACTCAGTATTATCTTTCTAATCCTTCTCACCCTTTTATTTGTAAGAAATTCTTCCCATCTTATGATGATGGATTCCTCACGTACTGGTAAATAAAAACATTCAAAGTTGAGCTAATGTTTTAAAATTTGTTGACCAATAGTCAATGCCACGAATGAAGCTTAATATTTTCAGACATTTCTTTCTTACATCCGTTCTGATTGTGAAATGAAAAGACTCCATAAAGTGCAGTGCCTGAACTATAAAGTTAAGCACCTTCAGCCTGTGGGAACACCTTCCCGGTTGGGAAACCTCGGAATGTATTCCCATAATGCAGTAGCAAAACGCTGCCCCTGCTGCTGTAGCTGGTGGGGTGCTTGTGGCATGTTTTCCTGTAGGAGGTCACGATGGAGGTGGTTTAGGTGTCCTTTTGCCCAGTTCTCTATCCTCAACCTATTGTCCAAACGTTGATTGTAACAATTTTCTTTTTCTGCCAACTTAGAGTTCTTATATATGTATTTTTTCTCTCTCAGATGAAACTGGAGCGAGCAGAGTGGGGCAGTGACCTGCCCACGGTGGAGCTGCAGCTAGAAGCTCAGCAGCACGTTCACACCAGTGTGGAGGAACTGGGCTCCAGTGTCAAGGAGGCCAGGCTGTACGAGGTGCGTGGCAGTCGGAATCCACCATGGGGGTGAGTGGGGCGGCGACAGGAAGTGTGTGCAATGTCGCTGTCCTCAGGAGAAGAGGACTTTGGAAAAGAAGGGTAACCATGAGCAGCACTTTCCAGCAAACTCCCCGTTTTGTTTTTTTTTCGGAGAGAGATGAGAAGCATCAATCATCAGTTTTTCGTTGGGATACCTTAATTGTTCATTGATTGCTTCTCATATGTGCCTTGACCGCGGGCCTTCAGCAGACCAAGCAACCCCTTGCTGGAGCCAGCACCCTTGGGTCCAAGCTGGTGAGCTTTGCTCAAACCAGATGAGCCCGTGCTCAAGCTGGTGACCTCGGGGTCTCGAACCTGGGCCCCTCCGCATCCCAGTCCGATGCTCTATCCACTGCACCACCGCCTGGTCAGGCCCAGCAAACTCCCTTTTCATATGAAGTGTTCTTTTGCTCTTTGAAATACCCTTGTGAGAAAGGTTTTTGTTTTATTAACTCTTTTTTACTAAAAAGAAAAGTGGTACAGAAAGGCAAGGTCAGCGTTAGTAAGCAGTGGCTGCAGTTTGCAAAACTCAGAGCCTCCGCTCCACAGTGTGTGCTCTCTCCACTTCGCCTCTGTCTGCAGCGGGAAGCTGGTGCAGAGAAGCTGGTCAGTCTCCCTTCTCCCTCACTCATTCTGTCTCCCCTTGAAAAATGCATTTGGGTGATTCGGGAATCGGCAGATAAGGTTTTTCCAGAAACATCCCAGAATTACTGGAAGCACAAGACAGAGAGGTATGTTTACCTGCCGAACTGTTCCTCACACTGTGCTGCTCCAGGCTATAAAATCTGACCCAGAGATTTGTTGTCCTAAGGTTTTATTTTCTCAGAGAAAGTGATCTTTACCTATGTGCAGACATAGCATTGATATAGTTGAAACTATGCCATAAATATAGTTTACTTTTTCTCTAATTATTTTTATTTCATACCTTTCTTATCAGGGAAAAATGTCCCAGAATTTTCACACTAGTTATGTTGAGACTCTTGGGAAGCTGGAGACACAGTATTGTAAACTAAAGGTAAGTTTTGACTCACTCTCCTGTGTTCTGTTAATGGAGAATCTGCTTCCCTCCGTACAGCTCTGCCCTAATTCGGAAAGCTCTGAGTTTGGCTCTGTTTTGTTTTTCTGTTAGATTGTATCATTTACTCTGCAGTTGTTCATATGTATTATAATATTTTCTTAACGGATCAGAACCACTGCCCCAGGAAGTTTTAAGTAGAACCTGTCTGAGCTGTCATGCTTTACAAAGCAGTGGCTGTGTGTGCTTTGAGACACCAAACTGAAAGTTTGAGGTTGATAAGGAGGGGACTTCTGTGTTCTTCATTTCTGTCATTCAGTGTTGCCCAGGGTAGGACAAGCCCAGGGTCATTTTTTATCCAGGGAGCCCCACAAAGGCCTGGTTAGTTCTAGCTTTTAGTTAAAATCGACAAGGGCTCTGGGAGTCCTGTGCCAAACTTGTACTACATTTAAGTCAGAGGAGAAGCACCCAGAGATTTAAAAAGGAAGACAAAATTCATTTCCTGAATTATTCTTTGCTTGGATATCAAATGTGCTATCTTTTGTAGATGAAAGGCTGATGGTTTCACCTCGTAATTCTTGCTTTGTCTAGGAAACTTCTAGCTTCCGGATGAGGCACCTTCAGAGCCTGCATAAATTTGTTTCCAGAGCTACAGCTGAGTTGATTTGGTTGAATGAGAAGGAGGAGGAAGAACTAGCATATGATTGGAGTG
Organism: Rhynchonycteris naso; assembly: GCA_037038555.1. Lineage (NCBI taxonomy): Eukaryota > Metazoa > Chordata > Mammalia > Chiroptera > Emballonuridae > Rhynchonycteris > Rhynchonycteris naso. The sequence continues at coordinate 207,784,097 of CM072997.1, read as the reverse complement.
ACAACAATCCCAATATCTCGGCCAAGAAAAATTACTTCTCTGTGAGTCTAGCACAACATAATATGCCTGTCATATTTTTGTAATAGCACCAGAAGGAGACAGAGGGTCTAGTCTGCTGAGAGCTTGGGTTTCTGGATTTGCATTCTGCTAGGTAGAAATAAGGACACTGTTTAATGCATCTGCGCACGTGAGAAGTGTGTGTGGAGAGAGAGAGAAATCAAACCCTAGAATGAGTTTGTTTAGAAAGGCAGTGTCTTGGGTTAATAGAGCAGCAGCCTGCAGGTTGAGTCATTTCAGAAGCAACATAACTTTGTGGTTAAGATTATAGTCTTCAAAGTGAGCTAGTTCTAATGTAGCTTCTTATTTCACTGCTTACTAGCTCTGTGACCTTGGGCAAGTCATTTAATCTCTCTGGACCTTTATAAAATGGGATAATAGCACCACTTCAAAGTGTTGCATAAAAGATTCAGTAAGATTTAATAAGCTGCCTGACTGGGCGGTGGCGCAGTGGATAGAGCGTCGGAGTGGGAGAACCCAGGTTCAAGACCCCAAGGTTGCCAGCTTGAGCGCGGGCTCATCTGGTTTGAGCAAAGCTCACCAGCTTGGACCCAAGGTCGCTGGCTCGAGCAAGGGGTTACTCAGTCTGCTGAAGGCCCGCGGTCAAGGCACATATGAGAAAGCAGTCACTGAACAACTATGGTGTCGCAACGAAAAACTGATGATTGATGCTTCTCATCTCTCTTTGTTCCTGTCTATCTGTCCCTATCTATCCCTCTCTCTGACTCTTGCTCTGTCTCTGTTAAAAAAAAAAAAGATTTAATAAGCTAATAATCTTAGTATTGTTAAACTGAGGCTTCTCAGAAATGCTGAATTCTCTAATTCATTAAAAAAACTTTTTGGTCTCAATCTCTTTATTTGTGAAATGGGAAGGAAAATTCAGCATTGGACTATGGAACAATACTTTGTATTCTTTTCAATGAAAGATGGACACAAGTAAGTAGGGTTACTTTTTGCTGCTTTTACTATTTCTACATCTTGGAGGATTTTTAAACATTTTGTAAATCCTATGCAAATAGGAAACTTTTTAACTAACATTTACATTATATATTTTAATTCCATGAATTTAGAGTTTATTTAAAAATATAGGCTTTTCCTGAATAGAGAGTGATTTAGGATTCTTCTGAGGTAAAGGAGACAGAATAGATATGATAATACCTAGAACAGTCTGTATGAGAACAGACATTATAGATATAAAGAAGGTGCTTGGAAAGCATCAAGGGGGAGGGGTCAAATCTGATAGAAGAGCTGGCATTTAAACTAAATTTTGTAATGTTAATAGAATTCAGAGCCAGAAGAGGACAGAACCTACAGGCTGTTGGAATAGTCTTAGCGAAGCCAGCCAGTCAGGGCCACGGGTCCACTGGTGTGACAGGTACTGTGTTAGGTGGGTGCAGCCAAGAACTAGCCACTCTAGCTAAGTTTTATCCTTTCTCTGCTTTCAGTGCTTGTCCTATGTTCCCTCACTTATTCAGGTCTGGTGTGGGTTCCATATCCTTTGTGAATCATTCATCAGTAATTCCAGTATTTTTGCTCCTTTCTGAAATCCTTTGGCATGTACTGTTCATGCATCTCATTTTGGCTGTAACCCAGTGCTGTAGGCTTTTAAAAAGTAGGGCAGGGAACAAACAGAGCATTTCTTCACTGATACTGTCCCTTTAATCGTGCTTATTGCATAAACTTTAATTCAATTTTCAGGAGTTGACAATGGAACTGGAGGAAAAACAGGACGTGTTTCGGGCTCTACAAGATACAGCAGAGCTGCTATCACTTGAGAACCACCCAGCCAAGCAGACTGTGGAGGTATGGACTGGGGATGTGTGAGGGCCAAGTGCTCAGAGGCGGTTGTTATAAAAGTGTTCAAATCAGTGGCTTTGTTCTGCTGAAAGACCTCGAGGAATGTCTGGGATCATTTGTCTTGGGTCTTCTCCCTTTCCGTCTCAGCTCTCAAAAGACTGCAAACAGTTTTGATGGTCTAAGAAGAATACTATGAAAAACCAGAAGAGATATTCACTCCTAACTTCATGGGGAAAATGACTTGGAACTTATTTTTCAAATAACTACCCAGAAAGATCCTCTTGTTGATGTGGTGTCATTGCCCAGAGAGGAAAGATGGTGGAGGAACTCAGGAGGGGTTTGTTTATGCCTGAGTTTTGCTGGCTAGATCCTTTAGTTGCAACTGAGCGTGGCGAGGCCTTTTCTATGTAACCCCTTTTAATAAGACCAGGTTGGATAAAAGACAAACCTCTTGCTTATGGGAAGCACTGAGCAGGTGCCAATCAAGTACCTCCATGTGTCTTCTGTAATCCTCCCTATCATTAGGAGATTGTACTTGGAGGAGAGCGTTGTGCTTGTATTTGGGTGGGTTGATTTCATGCTGCTCCGTCTGTGCTTGGTTGTTGCAGGCTTACAGTGCCGCAGTCCAGTCCCAGTTGCAGTGGATGAAGCAGCTGTGCTTGTGTGTCGAGCAGCACGTGAAAGAGAATACCGCTTACTTTCAGGTATGTGGGCTGTGTGTTTGCGTGCATGCCTTTGTATAAGTGTATGTGTATCAGAGACTGAGGAGAATATTTTCATTCTGGCAAGAGATTGTGTGTGTGCACGCGTGTGCACGTTCATATACATGGAAAAGGCAAAGTTAATACTCATCTGTGTCAGCTTCTGTCGTACAAACCAGCACCCTAAAACTAAGGTACTTAAAACAGCAGTCATTTAGTTAGTTAATGATTCTATGGTTTGACACTTAGAGCTCTGCTCAGCTGCGTGGTCTTCTCATCTTCCCTGGCTTAATCATGACTGCAGGCAGCTGGCAGGCAGGCTGGGGTTGGTGAGTCCCAAGCGGCATCACTCCCATGTCTGACGTCATCTGGGGTGACGAGCTACAAGTCTGTAGCACCCAGCAGGTTATTCTGGACTTCTCCACATGGTGCCTCTGTCCACAAGCAGCAAGAGACAGGGAGTCCCGATGCACCAGCGCGTCTGCTGCCTCGCTTAGTAACAGGCCAGTGGCCAAAGGAAGTAATGTGGTCATGTCCAGCTTCAAGAGGAGGAGAAATAGACTCCATCTCTTGATGGCAAGACCTATAAAATAACAGGACCGTTTTATTTTTCTACAGTCTGTCACAGCATGAAGGATATGCTATTTATTTTCAAATGAGGGTAGGCAGAGACAATAAATTATTATCTGTTTGGTTTTGCCTTAAATTAAATATTCTTCCTGATGATTTTGTAATTATACCAACAAATTAAAACATTTGATAACTCAACATCTAGGCTTTTGTGAACTATATACCTCACAGCCCAGTGCTGTCACTAGTGGGAAGTCAAGAGGAATGAGCAGAGATTTCTGAGGGGGTGAAGCCAGCTGACTTTCCACAGTGCTCAGCAGGCTGTGTGCTAGTCATCAGTAATAGTTCTAGGCCACGGCATCATAAAACTTCCCATTTATACTTTCGTGGCCTTTGTAATGAACTCTCACTAATCCAGGAGAGTATAATTGGCTCTGCTCGGCTCTGCGCAGTAGGGCTGTTTTTTCTCACTTAAGGTCTTGATGTTGTGTTGTAGCGAGCACAAGGCACCCCTCCCTTATGTCCCCACAGTTCTTCAGTGATGCACGAGACCTGGAGTCTTTCTTGAGGAACCTCCAAGACTCCATCAAACGGAAATACTCCTGTGACCACAACACCAGCTTATCCCGCCTTGAGGACCTGCTCCAGGACTCCATGGTGGGTGTTGCATCGGTGGGATTATTACAGAAACGTGCTCGGAGAAACAGGGTAAACCCTATCCGCTGCTGCTGTTTATATCCTTGAAAGCTCCAGGCATTGGGTCATTGTTTTTATGTTTGGCTCACATTCAGATAGAGCTTAATCAGTTTGTTCCCTTTCCTTTTTTCCTTTCTTTCTTTAAGGACATTGCTAATAAGATTCCTTTGGGTATATTATTGAAGCAAAGGCCTAGTCATCTCCCCTGAGCCTCCTAGTGCTCATCATACTTTCTTTGTCTTGTTCCTGTCTGTTTAAGTTCTGTGGTTGGAGCCAAAGATGAGGTATAGAGTGTCAAATGTAGGGTTGAAGCGAATTAACTGACATCAGATTCTTTTTCACTCAGAAAATCCCTATGAAACTAGACCTGAGCCAAATTTCTCCTCCTTGGCAATTTTCTTTTGGTAATGATGAGGTACTAGAAAATTGAATTTAATTAAGGACATTAAAATCTTATTTAGAGGTAATGCAGTATTTTTTAGTTTATTTATATAGCAATATTTACTTTTTAAAAAATAGTATTGCATTCAGTATTTAATCCAAATCAATTTTACCTTCATTGCCTCCAATGAACTATCCCTTCAGGAGTACTGTAATGAAATCAGCAGCAGGACTACTTACATTTATTGAATGTATATTATGTAGATTTGGCAAGACAAGGCTCAAGGTACATCTCTCAGTAAGATAGAATATGTATGTAATAGAGAAATTACTTTTCCTGTATGAAAAGCCAGGGGATCCTCACATTTCAATAGATTATAAATAAGAAAAGCAGAACAACTCAAACCAATGCCATTTGTTTTGTGGGTAAGACCTGGGTATTTATGAACGTTGGTTGGTGTTTTTTTTCTAATGTATATATATAATTAGAGGAATTATAAACCTATGAATGAGTTTGCATTCAGTGTTTCACCTGGGCAGATAATCTGTTAATTTGGAATGAAGGGTAAAAACCTGACTTTTCAGATGTTGTCTCTAGAATGTCTCTTTTGGAGGTACTTCAGGTATGAAGGAGGATTATTATAACCCTTGGCTATTATCTCCTCCCTCCCACAGAGTACCTTCCTGTCGTAGGGTAACAATTCCTCTGCAATTGTTGTCATATCTTCTCTTCTCGAGGGTTGCTGCTCTGTTCCCTCCTCTCCAGGTCAGGGCATCAGGTTGGCGGCATCATCGGGGCATGGAGTCACCTGGGTCTGCTCCTCAGCTTGTCCTCAGCTTTCCGTCAGGTTCGGGAGCATCTGTCCTGGCTTCTGGTTCTTTGCAGAACTTTTACCACGCTGAGCACTTGGTGTCTAGAGTTTGAGATGTTTGACTATGGGTTAGACAGAAATTGACATCTTTATTGCAAGGCAAATGACATGGGTGGACCAGCTTGCAAGTATGGAACAGTGTGGCTGTCTCCCTGATATATTCCATTCCTCTTTCTTAACTAATAAGTTAAAGTTGTATTTCTTCCAATCATGCTCCCCGGGACAGGCACAGGTAGTTTATTTAAGCATTTCTTTTTTTTTTCTTGCATATTCTTAATTCCTTAATGGCATTTCTTAACATTATTAACTCTTTACTCTCATTACATTTACTATTTCCATCCTGAGAAAGCCCTTTTCTGGGGAGTTTTTGTACCTTGAAATGGGCTTGAAACATTCTGGTTAATCTTTTATGTTAATGGAATTGGCAGTAGATCGCTACCAATTTTGTTGACAAGAGGTTCATTAGTTTTTAAGATAATTGGGTTTGTAGAGACTTGAGAGTTTTAATTTTGCATGGTACTGCTTTCAAACCAATCAAATTTACATGATTGTCACACAGCAAGGCACTAAAAGGTGAACCCTAAATCATTTGTCGTAATGCCTTCACCAACAGTATTGATTTGTAGATTGTTGGTTGGAGAGCTAAGATCTTTCTGGAGAAAGTTTGACTCAATTTAAAAAAGTGAAACATTTGTGGTGGATATAATTTAAAATTTTTAAAGAACTTAACTCTAGTTTCTCCTAAGCAGAAGGCAAGAACTGGCTTCTACCATTGAGAAGTTGAATAACTACAACAATAACAACATAGTTGTTATTATTGTTTTTAATTTCTGTGTTCTTTGAACTTTATTTGGGGAAATCCTTTGCTAGCTTTATAGCTGTATTTGGCAGCTAGAAGTTCTTTTTGTTTTATTTTTGTCTTTTTATTTTTTGCATGTAGCTTTTATGGTTCATTGCAAGTGCACAGGGAGAAAGCTGCAAAATTTGAGTCCAAATGCACTTGTAGAAGACAAAAACGGTCTCTCCTGTTTCCTCTACCCCTGTGTTTCTAAAATGGCTCCACCAACAATTATTTAACTAAGAAATGACATTCTCTAAGGGAGTGGAGCACTCAATTTTTTGTTAGTAACCCTGAGTAGCAACATTAGTGTCTTTTTTATTTTCTTCTCATTTTGTAGGATGAAAAGGAGCAGCTTATACAGTCCAAGAGTTCTGTTGCCAGTCTTGTTGGGAGATCAAAAACAATTGTTCAGTTAAAGCCACGAAGTCCTGACCATGTGCTAAAGAACACCATTTCTGTGAAGGCTATCTGTGACTACCGGCAGATTGAGGTAAGGAGGAGGAACAGGTACTTCTGGCTCTAGAGGGAAGTGAGGGACAAGGGAAGCTTCCTGATAGAGTTATGACAGTAAGGAAAAGTCAAATGATAGAGTTTTTAAAATTTAGAAATTTTAAAACTTTTTTATGTATTGACCTTAGAGCAGTGGTTCTTAACTTTTTTTGAGGTACCGAACCAACCAGTTTCATATGTGCATTCACCGAACCCTTCTTTAGGGATAAATAAAATATGATTTTTTTCCCCAAATTCAAGACATAGGTATATGTTTCTTTACTGGTGCACAAAATGAGCCGTGCATGAACATCACCTTGCTCAAAGAAGAAAACCAGCCTGACTTGGCGGTGGCGCAGTGGATAGATTGTCGGACTGGGATGCGGAAGACCCAGGTTCGATACCCTGAGGTTGCCAGCTTGAACGCGGGCCCATCTGACTTGAGCAAAAAGCTCGCCAGCTTGGACCCAAGGTCGCTGGCTCCAGCAAGGGGTGACTCGGTCTTCTGAAGGCCCGCGGTCAAGGCACATGTGAGAAAGCAATCAATGAACAACTATGGTGTCGCAATGGCAACGAAAAACTAATGATTGATGCTTCTCACCTCTCTCCATTCCTGTCTGTCTGTCCCTGTCTATCCCTCTCTCTGTCCCTGGGGGAAAAAAAAAAGAACAAAACCAACAAAGTGCATGAACTCACAACAAATTACGGTATTACTTTATTCTGGCCTCCGCGGCAGAGGCTTCTCTGAACCCCTGAGACCGACTCATCAAACCCTTAGGGTTCGATAGAACCCAGGTTAAGAACCACTGCTCTAGAGAGATGAGAGAAAAAGAAAGGGGGTGAGGGGAGGAGCAGGATGCGTCAGCTCATAGTAGTTGCTTCTCATATGTGCCTGGACCGGACAAGCCCAGGGTTTCGAATTGGTGACCTCAGCATTCCAGGTCAATGCTCTATCCACTGTGCTACTACAGGTCAGGCTAACATTTAGAATTTAGACATTCTCAAATCTCTTCTGTCATTTTCTTTTGTATCACTTTTTCTTTTTTTAATTTTTATTTATTTTTACAGGGTCAGAGAGAGAGTCAGAGAGAGGGATAGATAGGGACAGACAGACAGGAACGGAGAGAGATGAGAAGCATCAATCATCAGTTTTTTGTTGCAACACCTTAGTTGTTCATTGATTGCTTTCTCACATGTGCCTTGACCGCGGGCCTTCAGCAGACCAAGCAACCCCTTGCTGGAACCAGCAACCTTGGTTCCAAGCTGGCGAGCTTTTGCTCAAGCCAGATAGTCCCGTGCGCCAGCTGGCGACCTCGGGGTCTCGAACCTGGGTCTTCCACATCTCAGTCCAACGCTCTATCCACTGCGCCACTGCCTGGTCAGGCTGTCATTTTCTTTTAAAAGCTTCAATTCTATAATAATAATCTGCTCCCACCTATGTGATTGGCTTCATCATCTCCCCTGCTGCCTAAGTGGTGACAAAAATGGTACTTTGTAGCACTTAGGACATACCTGTGACTTCTCTCTCATCCCCCATGGCTAGTAGGACTACCAAGTCAGTACTGACTTATAAATAAATAAATAAATATCCCTTAGCTGTTCTGTTTTCTGTCTCAAATTTCTTTCACTTGGATCATTGTATCCGCTTCCCCATCCAATGCATTCTTTTTTCTTCTTCTTTTTCCAACTGAGGGGAGGGGAGATAGAGAGACAGACTCCCACATATGTCCTGATGGGGATCCACCCAGCAACTCCTGTCTGGGGCCGATGCTCTGCCCATCTTGGGCCATGGCTTGCAACTGAGCTATTTTTAGCACCTGAGGCAGAGGCTCCCCAGAGCCATCCTCAGCACCCAGGGCAATGTCCTCAAACCAGCCAAACCATGGCTGCAAGAGGAGAAGAGAGAGAGAGAGAGAGAGAAAAGGAGAGATGGAAAAGCAGACGGTTGCTTCTCCTCTGTGCCCCTAACCAGGAATTGAACTGGGACATCCACACATTAGGCCGACCCTCTACCACTGAGCCACCGGCCAGGGTTCCAATGCATTCTTTATCCTACCACCAGCATGATTATTTACAAAGAATTGTCACTCCCCTGCTTAAGTCCTACAGCAATTCCCTTTTCTATTTAGAAAGTCTAAATTCCTTAATATGGCTTCAGATGTCTGAATAATTTTTCTTTACCTCTCTGGCCAAGACTAGGTCATGTCCCTTCTGTGCATTCTCAGTAAATTTTATTATTTACACAGTATTGAAACTGTATACCCTTCCAGAATATGTGGATATAGACCAGGTTTGTCAGCTTTCCATTTTACCATTTTTATCTCTAGTGGCCTAGCACACTTTCAGGTACATAGCTGGCTTGATAAATATTGGTTATACAAAAGAATGTATGAACTTTACCTGCACTTTTCTATCTCAGTATTTGTCTATAAAATAATGATAACACTGTTGGTTACTTATCTCCCAAGAGAAATTCCTGATGATTCCAAATACTTAAAACTGTTTTCAGGGATTTGGGTGGGATGACAGGGAAGGAGGAGGAGGAAGTATCACAAAAGCAAAGTTGTGAGCATTCATTATGTCTGTTTCATTTTTACTCTACTGTTTGATTATGCAAGAGATTGCTCTTGGAGTTCTTAACAGTCTACTTCTACTCTTCATTTACTGAGGTATTTGACATGTACCAGGCATTTCATAAACACTCGCTTCCTGGATTTATTTGACATCTGCAACCTTTCCTGTGTTTTGTATTTACATGTTATCTTTTTGTCTGAATCAGGAACTAACTCTCCCTAAGTCATGGCAGATCTCCAAAATGATTTTTTCTTGCAGATTTCATAGCCTTGAGATCAGGCATCAGGTAATAATGGGTTGTTGATTTATCCATTAGCAATTATTTGTAAATTTGTCTCTTCAGATCACTATATGCAAGAATGACGAATGTGTATTGGAAGATAATTCACAGAGGACCAAGTGGAAAGTGATCAGCCCCACAGGGAATGAGGCAATGGTTCCATCTGTTTGCTTCCTCATCACTCCACCCAATAAGGATGCCATTGAGATGGCCAGCAGGTGACTTTGCTCAGCTGCCCCTGTGTGCTTCCACCTCTGCTGTTTGTCCTGGGAGCACTGATATAGGGACAGTCTGCATTTATGATCTTGAGCAGAGTGACCAAATTTTAGTTTCTTTTGGGAAAGACCTTCTATTAGGATTTCAAGTCTTACACTCCCAGCCACAAGTAGAGTTTCAGTAAATGCTTATGTTCAATTGAGATGTTTTCTTTTTAATTGTTTTTTTTTCTTAAATTCATGAAAGAAGGGGGAGGCAGAGACATACTCCTGCATGTACCCCAACTGGGATCCACCCCAGCAAGCCCACTAGGAGGTGATGCTCTGCCCATCTGGGGCCATTGCTCTGTTTCCAGCCGAGCTTTTCTTAGTACCTAAGAAGAAAGCCATGGAGCTATCCTTAGTGCCTGGGGCCACCTTGCTTTAGTTGAACCATGGCTGCAGGAGGCAGAGAGAGAGAGAGGAGAGAGAGAGATGGGTGGAGAAGCAGATGGTCACTTCTATGTATTCTGAACGGGAATTGAACCTGGTACATCTACATGCTAGGCCAACGCTCCACCACTGAACCAACTGGCCAGGGTTGAGACATATTTAGTAATAATTCATTTTTAAAAGAATTCTTGGTTATAAATAGTTTATTCTCAGATTGATTTTTTAATGACAGCTAATTTTCTTTTTTAATTTATATTTTATTAGAGTAATATGTACATATTTTTAAAAGTTGAATTATACCAAAGAGTTTATAGTAAGACCTACCAACCACCCTCCCCACCCCAGAGTTCTGCTTCCCAGAGTCAACTATTTTCAACTCTTTGAAGCAGATTTTTCTGGTTTTAATTCCACATTTCTTAGTCATGTGATTTTTTTTCCTGCTATTTTCTGATTTTTTTCAACTTTGTTGACTTCCTCCTCTTGGAAATTAACATTTAGCTTCTTACTCATACACCTTCATACACTTCTTTTTCCATCTTCCAAATGTAGTTATAAGTTTTGTTTAAATTGATATTTTTGTGATCGCATTAAATGGTTTATGGCTGAGCCACAGGTTGATTACTATGGGGGATTGCTGTGAGACGTATCCTCCTTGGACCTTTCTGCTCTCAGCTCATCCTCAGCCACTCTCCTTGCTTGTGCTTGGCTCTGGTACTCTCATCTTTTTCCTGTTTCTCAGGCACCCCAAGCATACCCTTGCCTCAGGCCCTTCACTTCTCTGTGAATATTGACGGGATTTACTCCCCTATTCACTGCCTGTCAACTTTCTGTCTCCTTTATTCATCTTTCTTTTTCTCCATGAAACTTAACACAGACTAACAGATAATATATTTGTTCATTGCTTCTCCCCTACTGTTAGAAGTTCCAAAAGAATAGAGGTTTTTTGTTTTTTTTGTTTGTTTGTTTACTTTGTAGCTTCAGCACTTAGAACTATTGCTGGAACATACAGTGTGTCCATAAAGTCATGGTGCACTTTTGACCATGTGACCAGTCAAAAGTGCACCATGATTTTACGGACACACTGTAGTAGGTGCTCAGAGGTGGTTGTTGAAGGAAAGAATGAATTGTCTATTTGCATATTATGGATATAAGGTCATTGGCCATGGCCGTGCAGGTTCACATTGGATTTGGGCAGAGTTAGGTAAAGGAACTGTGGAGCCAAAAAATGATAGGCCATTCTGTTTATTAGAGTCTTGCAACAGCTGATGAGCAAACCAAAAACAGGCCAGGGTGGGGAGAACCCCTTCCTTGGCAAACTGTAGCAAACAATGGCCCCTCCTCAACTGGCAGGAAATACTTAATTTGCAATCTGCTGCCCTGAGGGCAAGCACCCACAGCCTTCCCTAGAATGTACACACATGGCGCTGCCCTGTACTCATGCACCAATCAGGCAAAGTACAAGCAAGCAAGTACATACCACACTTATAACACACTCTTTTGCCCAACAATGAATTTATTCCCAAACTCTCCTACATTTCTCTAAAAGGCATCACAATATGGCCAAACACTGTTGGTAATTTTCATTTTTATATTTTTGGAGGGGATCCTCTGTTTTCAGGTGAAGCTTTATGCTAATCCTGAACACAGACTGGAAACTCACATCTTTGAGATCTGGGGAAAATTTTCTGGGATTATTTCTTTAACTGTTTCCTTCTCTATGTTCTGTTCTTGCCTTTAAGAAACATCTCTTTTGGGTAGTCCTGTTTTCCTTTCCAGTCTGAATCTGCTGTGCAAGCCTGCTTCAGTACTGCCTACCTGGTTTGTACTTCATCTTCATCCCAAAGATCTTCTCTACCTCTCTTCTGGGCTGGACCCTCTGATTCCTAGAAACCAAGTCTTATTTGTTGGTGTATTTCCTGGGCTGGGAGAGTCCACTCTCTAGGAACCTCCTGAGAAAAAGTGCATGGGAAGTAAAGTTTTTGAGAACTCTCATATCTGAAACTGTCTTGTCCCTTCATAATGAATTGTCCAGTTATGAATTTTTATAACATGAAGGCTAGCTTCCAGAGTTTGCTGTTGAGAAGTACAGTTCTATTCTCATTCTTTATCTTTTTTTTTTTTAAGTTTACATAACTATCAAATTCTCCTTTTGTAGAGAGTAGTACTATGGTTTTGACAGATGCATAGCATTGTATATTCTCTAACACAGTCACAGGACAGATCAGTTTGATACTTTAACCTCCTGAATGAAATCTTTATCTACCTGATGCTTCTGAAATCCTAGCTTGTCTTTAATTTGTGGAGGGGATCCTCTGTTTTCAGGTGAAACTTTATGCTAATCCTGAACACAGACTGGAAACTCACATCTTTGAGATCTGGGAAAAATATTCTGGGATTATTTCTTTAACTGTTTCCTTCTCTATGTTCTGTTCTTGCCTTTAAGAACTCTCATTTGTCAGATATTGGATCTCCTATACTGATTCTATCATTTTCTTTCTGTTTTATATTTTTCTGTGTTTTTGTTCTTTGAGATTTTCTGAACTTTTGTTTCAACTTTGCTGATATTTTAGTGGGATTTTTGGAAAAGGGGAAGATAAATTAATGAGTTTAATGTCTTTTATTTAACTGTCAATCTTGGCTTCTAGTTTTTCATCCTACTTTGGTATCTCACATTTCTAAACTTGAAGAAATTAATGGTAATTTGATATTTGTTGCTTGTGTCTGAATATCTGTGAGTTTCAGTCTTCCAGAAGTTGAAATTGAATTAGGCATGGGATGCTTACAAAAAAAGTCTTCTCTCAAGCAGTTTCCTTCAATATGCCAGATGAACTTCTTAAATAGCTAATAGCAGTCATTTTTAAAGTGTTGAGGTTGACATTTTCAACAATTCCAAATGAGGTTATTTTATCTCTTAATTTTTTCTGTAACTGCTTTCCCTGGGTATTTCCTCCGACTTCTCATAATTCTATTACATGCAGGTAACATTTATGAGATTGCTAAATGTGTGCTGATATGAAATACATGATAGTGTAGCAAATCCAAATTGTTTGAGGATCTCTATTAACTTAGTTCTAAAGATTCCTAGGTTTTTAGTGTTTGACTTACTAACTTTCCCTGCTCAGCATACACACTCAGTTCTGCTAAAGTAATCACATTTATTCCTTAGAGGGTCCCTAATATGAAGCTAAAGTCTTACAAAAGCTATGCCCTGGCTCTGTGTTGTTCCTAGAGTGGAGCAGTCTTATCAGAAGGTGATGGCCCTTTGGCATCAGCTACATGTTAACACCAAAAGCCTTATCTCCTGGAACTACCTGAGGAAGGACCTTGACCTTGTAAAGACCTGGAACCTGGAAAAGGTAATTATGGAAGCGTTAGCCCAAGCTCACATCCTATTGGCAAGTGTTTTTCCCTACTCACCCAATCAGAAAACAAAAGGAGTCAGGGAGACAGGTTCAATGTTAAGGAAATTTCTGATAAAAATTTGTAACATATTTGGTCCTCATGGCAGAGAGAGAACGGTGTAGGTTTCTTCTCACTGTAGGATAAACATCTCTTTTGCACAAGTGTATGTCGCAGGGGACTATGGTGAATTAACCATTATTAAGGGTTATGTCCAAGGGGGAACAGAGGGTGCTTCTGGGTGCTAGTGATGTTCTGTTTCTTAATCTAAATGCAGATTACATGGACAAGTTCAATTTGTGAAAAATCAGTATGTTTACAGTTATTGTTTGTACATAATTTTGTGTCGTTAAATGTCAATAAAAAGGAGACAGGAAGTATTATGTTTCCATTCTATTGAAATTTCTTGTGGCTTTTCCTGCCTAGCTTCGGTCATCCACCCCAGGGGACTGGCACCAAGTGATGAAGACCCTGCAAGCCCACTACGAAGACTTCCTTCAGGACAGCCGTGACTCAGTGCTCTTCTCAGTGGCGGACCGTCTGCGTTTGGAAGAGGAAGTGGAGGCTTGTAAAACCCACTTCCAGCACCTGATGAAATCCATGGAGAATGGTGTGTGCGCTGGGGAGAGGAGGGTACTGGTGAACTGAGCCCTGAGGGTGCTGCAAGACCCTTCATGTAAACTGGAAAGTACTGTCACCACTAAAACTAAAACCTTGAAAGAGAGAAACTTGTAGAGATGAATTCAGATCATGGAAGAAGAGGCCATATTTTAGTCTATGTTGCTAAGCAACCATCACCTTTTCTTGTGGAAATAATGTGTTTGGATCTTTAAAGATCATTATATAATGCAGGGGATTTAGGCTCAGGCATAAGGTTGCCCATGTGAGGCCTTGCTTTCATTGGTGGACTGTCAGTTCTGCCGGAACCATTGGTACCCTTTGTCTGAGGGTGAAGCTGCTGTGCACAGGTTTGCTGATCTCTGGTGTGGTGCTTGATGGTTTTCTGTGTTTGTGCATTCACAGAGGACAAAGAGGAAACGGTGGCCAAGATGTACATTTCAGAGCTGAAGAATATCCGGTTGCGCCTGGAGGAGTGTGAACAGAGGCTAGTCAAACGAATTCAGACTCCAGCCAGCTCTAGGATTGACAAAGATGCCCGGCAGGACAGTGCATTAAGGATCGCAGAGCAAGAGGTACGTGCTAAGAGCAAGGCGAGTGTTGGTTGTACAGTGAATGCTTTCAGAATGAATTGGGTGGCAAGAGAGTATGTCCAAAAAAGTAAGGCAATAGATTCATGGTGATCCTACTTCCCTGCAGCCTGTAAGTGCCTTTTACCTGTGGAAAAGCTTGATTTCAGCTCTGCTGATTGCCTGAAATTGATTAGTTTCATCCACAGTTGGGAAAGCAAACAGATTGGTAAATTACTCTAAGCACTGTATTTGGGCTATATATTTGAAGATTGCTTAGTAGAGATGCTCCTGTCTGGTCTATCTCTTACATGTAAGTGTTACTTGTATTACACAGTTATTGCCAGTCATTTGACTCAAAAAATTTTAAGGAAAGAATCAGATTCTACTCTGGATCCTAATGCACTTTCTCTGTGACTTTGAGCAAATTAACTCTAATTTTTAGTTTCCTTTCTTAGAAAATGGAGACAATATGTGAGTCACAGAGTCGTTTTGAAAAAATTAAGTAATATAGTACATATAATAAGCTTTCTGGAAAGGTAACATACTATAAAAATTAGGGTAGTATTCTTGAAGTAAAAGCAGCAAATACTAGTTGCTTTATTAAGTGCTCGGAGACGTATATAGAAAAGTAAGGCAAAATTCTTGTTTTTGGCTTATAGTGTAGTTTAAGAAGAATAAAACTTTGAAATCACAATTAGACACTTTAGTCTAAGAGAGATTAAAAATAGTACCTAGTGTACTTCCAGATTTCCAAGCAAACATTACTCTAGGAAATTCTAGAGGGTTTTAGAACATTTCCACTTGGCATAGTAGAGAGAGTTTCGAAGAATATTAGACTTGGTGCTCGCTTCGGCAGTCCATATACTAAGAGTGGAATAATACAGAGATTAGCATGGCCCCTATGCAAGGAAGGGTGACACAGATTTGTGAAGCATTCCATATTGCTATTGGCCTGTTTGTTCCAGGATTATACTGTCACAGAATGCTTACTATTTAGTAAAAACCTACCATCACAAAAAGAGTATTAGATTTGATCTGGGAGCTTAAAGGAAATGAAAAGGAATGGCTAATGAGAAGGAGTGATTTCTTTTTTCTTCTTACCTTTCTTAATCTTAAGCTTGAAGAGGAGGTCAAGAGGGCACTGTAGTGTTCATTGGCCATACGGGACCTATTATGCCTGTATGAATCATATCATATGAACCTGTAATTCTCATTTGAAGTATTTTACTTTTCTGTGGTCTTTCAAAATCTACTTATCCCTACAAAATTGAACATTCTAAGAAATAAAGGTTAATATTCAGCTCTTCTAAAGGACTTTTATTTTTTTCTTTTTCCATTTTTTATTTTAAAATTGTTTTAGATATACAAAAATTTTTATTCTTCACCTAGATTTATCCTTCACCTAGATTCCCCAAATGTTAACTTTTTTTACATTTGCTGTGTCATTTTCTTCTACACATATGTATACAGAATAATCTTCTTTTTTTTTTGAGAGTAACTTCCAGAAATGATGCTCCTTTATCCCTAGATACTTCAGTGGGTGTTTTCAAAAACAAGAATAGTTTCTTATATTACCACAGGACAATGCTTAAAATTTGAAAATGAATATTGATAGAAAATTTTATCAGTTGATCTAATAATCCTTTTTGGGGTAGCAGCCCAACCCTCAACTCACCCTATCCCCCTTACAACAACAAAAAAAGTAATTTTGCCACCCTGGCTGGTTGGCTGAGCGGTAGAGCATTGGCCTGGTATCTGGAAGTCGTGGGTTCGATCCCTAGTCAGGGCACACAGGAGAAGGACCCATCTGCTTCTCTACCCTTCCCCCTCTCCTTCCTCTCTACCTCTCTTCTCCTCCTGCAGCCAAGGCTCAACTGGAGCAAAGTTGGCCTGGGCACTGAGGATGGCTCCATGGCCTCCGCCTCAGGCACTAGAATGGCTCCAGCTGCAGTGGAGCAACGCCCCAGATGGGCAAAGCATTGCCCCCTGGTGGGCATGACAGGTGGATCCTGGTTGGGCGCATGCGGGAGTCTGTCTGACTGCCTCCCCACTTCTAACTTTGGAAAAATAAAAAAGTAATTTTGGTACAGGATTCAATCCAATATCACACGTTGCATTTAGTTGCTGTATCTTTTTAGATTATTTAACCTGATATAGTTCTTTAAATTTTTTCATTGTCTTTCATGAGCTTTACAGTTTTGAAGAGTGCAGGCCATTTATTTTGCAGAATGTCCCTCTATTTTTGCTTATCTGAGGCTTCCTCATGATTAGAAGTACTGTATTTCCCCATGTGTAAGACGCTCCCATGCATAAGACACACCTTAATTTGAGGGCCTGAAATTTGAAAATAAGTATTACATAACTTTATTAAGCCTGACCAGGCAGTGGCGCAGTGGATAGAGTGTCGGACTGGGATGTAGAGGACCTGGGTTCGAGACTCTGAAGTCGCCAGCTTGAGCGGGGGCTCATTGGGTTTGAGCAAGGCTCACCAGCTTGAGCCCAATGTTGCTGGCCCAAGCAAGGGGTCACTCAGTCTGCTGTAGCCCCCCAGTCAAGGCACATAAGAGAAAGCAATCAATAAACAATGAAAGAACCACAATGAAGAATTGGTGTTTCTCATCTCTCTCCCTTCCTATCTGTCTGTCCCTATCTGTCCCTCTCTCTGACACTCTCTGTCTCTGCCACACACACAAAAATAAAGTTATTGAATTCAAGTTTTATTCATCATAAAATTCATATAGCTCCTCATCACTGTCAAAATTCCCATCCATTAGCTTGTCCTCATCTGTGCCTGATGATAAGTCACTGTCTTCAACCATGAGTGCAAAAACAAGTGCGAAAAAGCGGGAAATGCAAGTAAGAAAATCTACAACCACTGTATAAGCTGCACCCAGTTTTTAGATCCCAAATTTTTTGGGAAAGGGTGCATCTTATACGTGGGGAAATATGGTAGGTTATCCACTTTTGGCAAGAATACTATGGAAGGGAAATTGTGTCCTTGCTGGATAATATCAGGAGGCATATGATATTGATTTGTCCCATTACTGTTGATAATTTTTATCACTTGCTGCTATTTTTCTCCTCTGGAATTACTGATTACTTTGTGGGGAGATACTTTGAGGCTATGTAAATATCTTGTTTTACATCAAGCTTTTACCAACTAGTTTTAGCATCTGTTGTTGCCCCTTGAGTGAATAAATATTAGTATGACTGTTGCCAAAAGGAGATTTTCTAATTCTGTCATTCCTTTTACATTTTTAAATTTTTATTCTATCAAATGGAAAGAGCTCCTCCTCTCTCTCCTTTCTCTCTTATGTCAGTATAGACTTAGGAATTCTTATTTTATTCAGTGGTTCATAATTTGCTACTATCTTTATTTTGATGTTCAAAATTTTTCAAATTTAGCCATTGGGAGCCCTGTAAAGCTGGCTCATATGTCATTTTAACATGTCATCATAATCCTTTGAGTGCTTTATTATTTTGCAACAAAATAAGATATTCCAGGTTTATCTTGCTCTGGCCAGCCCCCACCCTGGAATCAGCCATTTCTTAAAGTAGTCCTGCTTCCTTTACATAGAGAATGTTTTTTAGAAACCAAGATCTGGGTGCTCATTGCTGTTGGGGTGTCATTGCTATAAGACTGCTCAGCAGATAGAGCTAGAAAAATACATGGTTACAGATGTATATGCTTTCACACATACAAACATACTCCTATGTTATACACACATCTATTTATATATATGCATATTTATGTGTATATGTGTATATGCATGTCTAAGTATGTATATATAAATATATCACAAAGGTAGATCAATGTATTTATCAGACACACACACACACACACACACACACACACACACACACACACACACACAACTATGAATTCATATATCTCCATCCATTCCAAACTAATACCATAGGGCTTATCCTAACCTTTCCTCCTTCCCTTCCACAAGATTGAAAAATCTGCTTTACATTATCCACAACAAATTTACTTATTGCTCAGTTCTTACACATGCAGAGAGTACTTTCAGAAGTGCTAACTCATACTACTATTAAAAATAAAACCCTATTAACTGGAGTTCAACATGTATTTAAAGTTCTTTTTGTTGTTAGCCTGAAGGTGTGTCAATAGGTCAGATACTTTGTCCAGAAATTACTTGTGTCTGTTTTTTCCCCTTCTCCCCCTTCAGTGCTGTTTCAGAGTTTATTCAACTACTCTCTTAAAGATGGCATTTAGGTTGCTTCCAGTATTTGGCTATTATAAACAAAGACTTCTTTCTAACTTCTTTGTTTAATTCTGTCTTCATCTTTGTTGTATGTCTTATTCCTGACAGCGTACCCAGGATGATTTGCAGCAACTGAGGTCAGACTTGGATGCTTTTTCCGTGAAGTGCAACAGCTTTCTCCATAAGTCCCCATCTGGTTCAAGTGTTTCAACTCTGCACTCAGAACTCAATCTGCTGGTGGAGAAAATGGACCATGTATATAGTCTCTCCACTGTCTATCTGAATAAGTGAGTGAGCCGAGGATTTGGGTCCTAATGGCAAAGTTTTCCATTGGAATGAGAAAGGGAAGTTCCTAGAGTGTTCCATGAACAATCCAGAGGGATTGTAGACTTTGAAGAACATGTATCCATGCCAAGATATCATGGCTTTAGTTCCAAGTATGGAGTGGGTTCATTTGGGCTCCCCTGAACAAATGCCAGTGGGTTGGGAGTTCATTTGCAGTGTTAGGACTCTTACCTCATTTTTGTTTGATTAGATATCTCTGGACAAAATATAAGGAAGTCTCTGGCCAGAGGCTCAGTAGATAGAGCATCAGCCCAGCATATGAATGTGTCGGGTTTGATCCCTGGTCAGGGCACATGTGAGAAATTATCGTCTGCTTCTCCCCACTCCACTTCCCCCTTTTCTCTCTCTTTCCCTCCCACAGCCAGTGGCTGGATTGGTTCGAGTGTGGCCCGGGCACTAAAGATAGCTCCCTTGGAGCACATCAGCCTCATGAGCTAAAAATAGCTCGGTACTTGAGCATCAGCCCCAAATAGGATTGCCAGGTGGATCCCAGTCAGGGCACATGCAGGAGTCTGCCTCACTATCTCTCTTCCTCTCACTTGAAAAAGAAAAGAAAAAGAAAGGAAAGGAAAGGGACATTAAAGAATAGAAAGAAAAGTTTTGAGTAAACCAGGTCTTTGAATCTCTTCCCTCTAACCCCTGACCTTGAGGAGAAACAGATCTTAGATGCTTCACAATGTTGAGTGGATTTCAGGTCTTACACCTTTTCTCCCACAAGTTTGCCACATGTGTGCATGTCTCAGTGCCACCTAGAACTTTATTGTGAATTGGTACCACATATGCCATGCCCCCATTTTTTTTTCTTTTGAAATTCACTTATCATCTAGTGATGATGAAATTGATTTGGGCAGTTAAGTTTTGTGACACTCTCCTTGGTACTCCCATCCAAGTACTAACAGGGCTGACTCTGCTTAGCTTCCGAGATCAGACCAGATTGGGTGCTTTTAGGGTGTTATGGTTTAGACCCATGATGGCGAACCTGTGACACGCGTGTCAGCACTGACACGCATAGCCATTTTCGATGACATGGGGCCGCATGCTGAGAAGGATGTTTCATCCTCGGCTCCTACACGGCCAGGTGCAGTAACCGAGGATAAAACATTTGCTATAGTGTAGACACTCTGTGCCGGAGGTCTGTAGGCCAAAACATCAGAACTCTGGCACCGAGTGTCTAGTTCTGGGACTTCCGGTTAGGCCGTTTTTCTCAAAGTGACACACCACCTGAGTTATGCTCGGATTTTTGGCAAATTGACACACCAAGCTCCGAAATTGCTCATCACTGGTTTAGACACTCCTTGGTGCTCTGGATCTGTAGCCCCCCTCTTAAAATGCATGCATTAATGAAAGTGATTTTATCCTCACAGGCTCAAGACAATCGATGTCATAGTGCGCAGCATTCAGGATGCTGAACTCTTGGTCAAAGGTTATGAGATCAAGCTGAGTCAAGAAGAAGCAGTACCAGCAGACCTCTCAGCCCTGGAATCCCATCGCTCTACATTACGGGTTGGTTGGTCTGAGTTTCTTAGGAGGTTGACTTAATATAAGGGTGAGCAAAAGTAGGTTTACAATTGGGAGTACGTGAAACAAAGAATTTATTCTTATATTATTTATTTGTATTACAACTGTGAATCTCCTTTTGCCCACCCCTGTATATCCAATGCTTTGAGTTGGTGAAGAAATACAGTTTTAGATGGCATGACGCTGATTTTAAGTTTGCATTTGAACTAGGCAGAATATCATATTTAATATATTATTGTATGGATTTAAAGAAGGGACTGAGAAATATGTATGTCTAGCTAGAAAGGGGAGATAAGGAACTATACTTTTCCCTTTTCTCCCCTGTAAAATCATGGCTTAATTGGATATAATCAATGGCTTTGCTGTAAGTTTGTAAATCTCTTAGCTGTTATTTCATCTGATTTTTTCCAGGCAACTCTGTGAGGGGGATAGGGAAGGGATTTTTATTTTCATTTACAGGTAAGAAAACCATGAGTCAGAATGGCTAAATGATGTATGTTGTTTTAATAAATTATAGATGATAGAGCCAGGTTCCCAATACAAGTTCTTTGCCCATTTCTCTGCGCTGTGCTGTCTGCCTATGGCTGCCCAGTGTGCGTGAGGTCTGTGGAGCCATTTCTGGCACAGGCGTTATAGGGTCTAGCTTCTGAATCACAGCTATAATGGGAGCCAGCTGTCGGCCATGTCCTTGCTGTCTACCTTAGTCTGAGTCTTTTTTACTTTTTAGCGTGGAATATTTTTAATCTTATGTTGCTGTGCTTGTGTTTCTATAGCACTGGCTTAATGATGTGAAAGACAAGAATTCAGTGTTTGCAGTCCTGGATGAGGAAATTGCCAAGGCCAAGGTGGTGGCAGAGCAGCTGAGCTGTCTGACCCCAGAGCGGAACCTGGATATGGAGCTCTATCGGGAGAAAGGCTCCCAGCTGCAGGACCGTTGGCACCGAGTCACTGCCCAGCTTGAGACCCGGTGAGTGTCTCAGGGTAGTGACCCTACCCTTTTCTCCAACAGGGTTCAGGGAGTAGGTTTTAAACAAAAATAATAATATCTGCATATTCTTGTTTAAAAGCAGGAATTGGTAGGGAGTGGTAGAAATGAAATGTCATGATGAATTCTGGGCAAAATGAGTAACAGGAGGTTTGGACCACCCGCCCCAAAGCAGACTTGAGTCTCGCTTTTGAGTCAGCAGTGACAGTTCTATTAAGTAGTGCCTCTCCTTTGTCCCTTGTCTTACCTAGTTAATGATGACAGTGCTGACTTAGAATACAGACGTCAAGGACAGAACCTGAGGTTCAGGTCTTGTTTTACTAGCTTTGAATCTAAATATAAACCATTTTCATAGTGGGCCTTTGCAGAATTTTTTGCTTCCTTTCATTTGCTAATTTGGTGGTTTTTATCTCTATAACTTAAGGTCCTATTGCTGATGACTGATTTGAATAGGAAAGATATAAAACTGCCTATCTGAAGCTCAGCTGAGTAGGCAAATACATAGGGTGAGGAGTTACAGCAACTCAATTAAGTTTGGATTGATTCTCTGTAATTGAATTACTATCCCAAGGATGGCTAGGCTAACAAAAATAATATTAAAAAATGCACTGAAATTAATAGTAAATAGGTACTATTTTTCACCCACTCTAACTTTCATCATCCTCCTCAAGAGATGACAATGATTCATAAATCATAGCTGGGGTAATCTGATAGGCACTCCATCATCCAGGGACAAAAGTGTACAGCCAGTACTACCTTATTGGCAACCTTGGTAATCCTGGGCAGTCTCAGTAAAATTTTGGCAAGGATTATCATGGGATGCCAGGCCCCAGACAGTTCCCAGGGCCACTTTTTACCCCAAAGGGCACTGGGCTCATACATAGCTCTCAAGATTGTACTGCTTTCACCCACAAATAAAGATGTATCCTGTGTGGTCAAGCTCAGCTGGAGGCATAGGCCAAGAAGGGAATTCTCATTTACTTTATTATATTAACACCAAGATACCTCATAGCAGTTTTTCTCTGCTCCTTCAGCCAATTGGAACTAGAAAGTATCCAGGAAGTTCTGGGAGATTACCGAGCCTGCCATGGAACTCTTATCAAATGGATTGAGGAAACCACTGCCCAGCAGGAAATGATGAAGCCAGGCCAGGCAGAGGATAGCAGAGTGCTCTCAGAGCAGCTCAGCCAGCAGACGGTGGGTGCAGCATGGTGGAAGTTGGGGGGAGGGTTAGCTCATCATAGCTAAAGATGATATACTTGCAATTATGCTTCTCCTAAATGTGAGATTCTGAGCCCTGTCTCCTGAAAAGGATTCAAGCAGGACTGTCTCAAGATGCTGGTGTTGCATTTAGGCCGGATGACCTATAAGGTCCCTTTTAATCCTAAATTTCTATGAGTATCTATTGAAATCATTTGATGGACGACAGATTAAAAGGACTTTGGTTTATTTTGTTTCTTGATATTAAATTTTACTAGGATTAGAATATGGGGAAAAGCTACGAGTGAAAGAAAATGACTTCTTTCAAAGCAGTTTCTATTTGTTGGTATTTTGGGGTCTTTTGTTTTGTTTGGCATTACAATTAGGTTGCCTGGATTTGAATCCTGGTTTACTCACTTACTATGAGACCTTGAGCAAATTGCTTAAACTCTCAGTATTATATTCCTCATCAATAAAATGGACATAGTTGGTTATTTGTTCAACTGACCTCATACAGTTGTAGTTGTTAGGATTAAATGAAGTGATAGATTTAAAGTACTTAGAACAGTGCTTTTTGAAGTGTGGACCTCAGACTAGCATCTGGGAAATTGTTAGAAATTCAAATTCTCAAACCCAAACCCAAACTTACTGAATCAGAAACTCTGGAGATGGGGCCCAGCATTCTGTGTTTTAGGCTGTTTCCAGGTGATTCTGATGATGCTAAGGTTTGAAAACTACTGCCTTAGAACCTAATAAATGTTCTTTCATTATTTATTATTCATTTGAGCGGTTTCAGTGACAAAGCTAATGTTGTGATATTTTGGTTCCTAGGATCTGTTTGCAGAAATTGAGAGAAATCAGACAAAACTGGACCAGTGTCAAAAATTTTCCCAGCAGTACTCCACTATTGTAAAGGTAACTCCCACGCGCCAGAGGGAACATAGTGATTGTCAGCATAGGAACACCTGCACTGTCCCTGCGGGTTCTCACTGTAGCTGCTCTGCTACAGGCTGGCCCCACCCCTCAGTTGATGCAGATGTGCACTGCTCCTGGCCCTGCATTTCAGGATGCTCAGGGAGGTACCAGAAATCAACCGTGATTTGAGGAATCTTCTTTTGGATTACCCACAGGCCTCTTAAACTTAACATGTCAAAACAGTATTTGGGTTTTCTCTCCATGTTGCTTATCTCAGGATATAGCATCACCATTTTCCTACTTGCTGAGACAAAAAACCCATGAGTCATCCTTAACATTTCTCTTTGCTTTAAGCTTTGTGTTCAGTCTTTGGACTTAACAAACTGGCTCCATCTTCCAATGTGTCTTGTATTTTTTTTTAAGTATATCTTTATTTGCAAACCTTATAATCATGTATTTAGAGAATTCTTTTTTTTTTAAAGGCACAGAGAGAGGGATAGATAGGGACAGATAGACAGGAACGGAGAGAGATGAGAAGCATCAATCATTAGTTTTTCGTTGCTGTTGCGACACCTCAGTTGTTCACTGATTGCTTTCTCACATGTGCCTTGACCGCGGGCCTTCAGCAGACCGAGCAACCCCTTGCTGGAGCCAGTGACCTTGGGTCCAAACTGGTGAACTTTTGCTCAAGCCAGATGGGCCCGCGCTCAAGCTGGCGACCTCGGGGTCTCGAACCTGAGTCTTTCGCATCCCAGTCCAATGCTCTATCCACTGCGCCACCACCTGGTCAGGCCAATGTGTCTTGTATTTGACTACCTCTCATTCCCACCCCCTCACCCCCACCGTTTCCCTGGTATACATCTAAACGAAGACTCTTTCTTAGACTGCTCCACTGCATTCGAGCTGGCCTCTTGCTCCTGCCCCACAGGCTGTTTTCCCACAGTAGCAAACTCAGCCTTAGAACATACTACCTGTCAAGGAGTTTCAGACACCAGCTATGATATACACTACCAAAAAAAAAAAAGAAACTGCTAATTGTGCAAATGCCATTTTTTGTAAGACATATTTCAATTTTAGAGCTACTAAAATGTGAAATTTTTTACCTTACAATAGATGAAATATAGAAAATTGGATCATGTTGTTCTCCTGCTCACAACTGTCCAAAGGCTTCATATCATACTTATAATAATTTTTTTTTTGTGAGAGAGACAGAGAGAGGGACAGGGACAGACAGATAGGAAGGGAGAGAGATGAAAAGCATCAATTCCTCACTGTGGCACCTTAGTTGTTCATTGATTGCTTTCACATATATGCCTTGACCAGGGGGCCACAGCAGACCAAGTGACCCCTTGCTCAAGCCAGCGACCTTGGGGTCAAGCTGGAGAGTCCTGCTCAAACCAGATGAGCCTGCGCTCAAGCTGGTGACCTCGGGTTTTCAAACCTGGGTCCTCCACATCTCAGTCCAACGCTCTACCCACTGCGCCACTGCCTGGTCAGGCACTTATAATAAAATTTTAAATTCTTTGTGGACTGTGAGGTCATGCCTGATCTACCCGCCCCCATTGCTCAAATAACATCTTTAAATAAAAATGACCTGATATTGTTATATATTTATTTGTTTATTATGTGCGTTCTCACTAGAACATAAGTGCCAGGGGAGGGGCAAGTTTGACTCATTCTTCACTGTGTGTATAGTGCTCAGACAAGGCCTGGCATATGATAGATGCTCAACAAAGAGTTTTTGAATGAATGCATTTCCTTAGTTAATAATAGAAGACTTGGTGTCACAGAGTTGAGTTCAAACCCTACCTTCACCATTTTTAGGCTTTAGATTTTGAGCAAGCCCTTAGCCTCTTGGATTATCTGTTGCAATATGTACAAAATGAGAACGGTAACAACCTCACAGATTGACTGTAAGATTAAATGGTGTAATGTATACATAGGACAATGCTGCAAACCTAAAACACATTCAGTAAATGGTAGCACCTGCTTTTTTATTATTACTCTTTTATTCTACTACTATTGTTTTTCTATAGGTTGCTTAAGAAACTCATTCCGTGTTTTCCTCCTGCCTAGGGTTTTCAGAAAGTGAGGTATTCTAGGCAAAAGAAACTGCATAATCAAAGGCATAGTGGAATGAACATACAGTGAGTAGGTGAAGAAATAGGAAATATTCTGGTGTAGCTAGGAGTATGGTACAAATGAAGCAGTGACTGGAAAATAAGAAGCAGTCCAGAGCCAGCCTGTGAACTGCTGTGTTCAATTCTTTGGCTTTACTTTCTACTCTTGCTACTCAAAACGTGATCTTTGAACCAAGAGCACCACCTGGGAGCTTGTTAGAAGTGCAGAGCAGAGTCTTTAACCTACAAATCAGAATCTGCATTTTAACAAGATCTTCAGATGATTCGTATGCATGTTAATATTTGAGAAATTTTTGCTCTATGTCATTGAAAGTATTAAGCAGAGGAACAAAGTGGTCTTATTTGTTTTAGAAAATTTATTCTGGTGTCTGGACATAAAATAAGTTAGAGGTGAGATCATAAGCAGGAGAGTAACTAAGAAGCTCTTGGCACCCGTCTGTGAGAGTTGAAGAGGGCCTGGAGTAGGGTAACACTCTCAGGATTGCAGAGGACGTGACAGAATAGCATGGCGACATGAGTAGAGCATTGCTTTAGAAGTTAAAAACCTGAGATTGTAACCCTGACTTTGTTGCTCACGCACTGAGTTAATTAGGCAAATTCACTTCCTGTTTCTGGGCTTCAGTTGCCCATGCATGAGATGAAAAGGCCGATCAGCAAACACTCCAGATTTGGGGTCAGCAGCTATGACCCACAGGCTAAACCTGGCCTATACACCTATTTCTATATGGCCTATGAGAAGTGCCTGAAAAAAGCAAAGATGAATAATACTTTGTGACACATGAAAATCATAGAAACTTCATTCAACTTTCAGAGTCCATAAGTAAAGACTTGTCCTAATACAACCATGCTCTTTTCTTTGACTTCCTGTCCATGGCTGCTTTCACTTAACAGCAGCAGAGGTAAGCACTTCTGACAGAACTAGCCTGGTCCAGCAGTTCCATCTGTCCCTGCTTTCACAGGAAAAGTGTCTAGTTTTTATTTTAAGACCCCCAAAACGCCTTCCAGCAGTGATCTGCTGTAATTTCTATTACATGATGTATGTGAGCTGTAAAGCCCTCCATAAAGATAGTGAATTGCTTCCTCCCCAGGACTATGAATTGCAGCTGATGACATACAAGGCCTTTGTGGAATCACAGCAGAAGTCCCCCGGCAAGCGCCGTCGCATGCTTTCCTCTTCAGATGCCATCACACAAGAGGTGAACGGGTCGGGAAAGGGCAGAGGCCGCATCTTCCCTTAAGGAGGCTCCTTTGTCTGGGCCTTGCAGTTTGATTTACAGCTCACCTTTCTGTTGAGCATGTGACTTCACAAAAACTTCCTCTTATTGTCAACAACTTCAATATACTTTTCTGGTGGGTAATTTATCTAAATTGTGTTTTTGAACCATAGTTCATGGACTTGAGGACTCGCTACACAGCCTTGGTGACCTTAACGACTCAGCACGTAAAATATATCAGTGATGCGCTCCAGCGACTAGAAGAGGAGGAGGTGAGGACAGTTGGGTCCTAAATAAACAAAGCTTACATAACACATTTTATCTCCACGGGGCACATCCCAGTCTTCCTGTTTCCTGTAGTACTGAGGAACATAACACTGTACCTCAGTACTACACTTGGATCCATTTTAAACAGCAAAATCACTAACAAAAACAGAAATATCTAACCTGTGGTGACACAATGGATAAAGCATCAACCTGGAATGCTGAGGTTGATGGTACAAAACCCTGGGCTTGCCTGGTCAAGGCACATGAAAGAAGCAACTATCAATTGATGCTTCTCACTCCTCCAGCCCCTCCCCTCTATAATTCAATTAATAAAATATTTTCTTAAAAACACAAAAATATGAAAACCATGGCATTATACAGACTGTGGAAAGGACACTTGTTTATAATGTAAGAGCTAGCACAAGAAGGCAAAGTGTCACCTTACTCTCCCCAGCTGGGAACATTGGATGACTGAAATATTTTGCTACCACTCTGCATGTCTGGGAATGACTGTGAAAGTGAACAGATCTTGATTTTGGGGTTGCAAATAAATTTTAGTGAGTAGATAAATTCACAAATATGGAATCTGAATAATGATGAGGATTGACTGTATTCTATCCAACACTCCTACCTCCAAGTATCTTGATTATGGAGATATTTTAAGGATGAAGGAAGGATGTGAACAAAGGCCCTTAATAAAGCACTATTTGTTAAAGGAAAATATTGGAAGCCCTGGCTGATTAGCTCAGTTGGTTAAGAATGTCTCCCACAACAAGGTTGTGTGTTTGATCCCCGGTTAGGGCACACACGGAAAGCAACCAATGAATGTGTGACTGAGTGGAACAACAAATAAATGCTTCCCTTCCCCTCTCTTCTCTCTCCCTTCTTCTCTTTGTCTCTGTAAAAATCAATCAATCAATAAAAAAATTAAGCCCTGGCCAGATAGCCCCATTGGTTGGAGCATTGTCCTGGCCTTTGGAGGTTACCAGTTCAAGTCCCTGATCAGAGCACAGACAGGAGCAGCTTGATGTTCCTGTCTCTCTCCCTGCCTCTCTCAAATTAAAAAAAAAAAAGGAAAATATTGGAAACATACAAATCATTTACAATGAAATGCTCTAAAGCTATTAAAAAAAAATGAAGCCTGACCAGATGGTGGCGCAGTGGATAGAGCATTGGACTGGGATGCGGAAGACTCAGGTTTGAGACCCCGAGGTCGCCAGCTTGAGCGCGGGCCCATCTGGCTTGAGCAAAAGCTCACCAGCTTGGACACAAGGTCGCTGGCTCCAGCAAGGGGTTGCTCGGTCTGCTGAAGGCCCACGGTCAAGGTACATGTGAGAGAGCAATCAATGAACAACTAAGGTGTCATAACGGCAATGAAAAACTAATGATTGATGCTTCTCACCTCTCTCCGTTCCTGTCTGTCTGTCCCTATGTATCCTTCTCTCTGACTCTCTCTCTGTCCCTGTAAAAAAAAAAAAAAAAAAAGATTAAAAATAATGAAATAGGTTTAAATGAACTGACACAGGAAGATATTTATAATATTTTTTTGGGAAAACAATTTAGAATACTATGTATAATTATGGTTTAAAAAATAACAACCACTGTGTGTACCACCAAGATACAGTATGAACATGCAAACAACTTTAGAAGTGTGTATGTATGTATGTATATGTGTGTGTGTGTGTGTGTGTGTGTGTGTGTGTGTGTGTGTCAAATTTCTGGGGGATTGAGATTAAGGGGTATATATTATGTATTTCACATTATTTGTGTTTTTTGTAATGAGTATGTAATTTTTTATAATTATAAAAATCTTCTATGTCTTTGCAAAATAAGTTTCCACATATTCACCTATTCTTATAAAAGAAATGCTTTTGGAAATATTAACCCATATCAACTTTTGCCTGTGTAAATTAGTAAAAGACTCCTCTAATGTTAGTGCCTACTTCAGTCTTTTTACCTGTAAATATAAGAATTGTGCAAATAAGCTGCTATATATGAGGAGTTTTTTAAAATCAGTAAATAATTATTGAGTACCTATCATATATAAAATAGTGTGCTTTTTATTTTTTTGTAGAAAGGTGCTAACCTAGATATAATGAACTTAGCTATTTGTGTCCTTTAGTCAGGCACCTGTGAGCCGTGTTGTAGGCTGGGTAAATTATATTTAATTTGGGGTTATTTTAGCTCCTGATTTAGGTAACTTTCATGTCTCTATTTTAGGAAATCCAAAGTCAGGCCAGTCTAATAAGACTGACCAACATACTGATTTTCTATTTCCTGTTCTAGAAAGTGGTAGAAGAGGAGAAACAGGAACATGTGGAGAAGGTTAAAGAGCTTTTGGGCTGGGTGTCTACCCTAGCAAGGAATACACAAAGCAAAGCTACCTCACCCCAGGCCAAAGAAGTGACAGACATTGAAAAAGCTATTTTAGAACAGCAGGTAAGTAGCAGGTCCCTCTGGCTCTTCCTGGATACAATAAGATATTATAATGCAGCAGGTAGTATAATACAAGTCACATGTGGGCCACCCAAGAATGACTTTTACCTCAGGAAATGTTCAATTTAAGGAGTCATCTTATTTATATTTCTTTTTAATCAGCTCTATATAGCTCATTGGTAATAATAATCTGACCTAAGCTAAATTTTGCCTTGGATTTTTAAAAAGTTATTTCAAATAATTTTGGATTCCTTAATTTTTTTAGGTTCTGAGTCTTTTCTCTTTATTTCTTCTAAATAGGTTCTGGCAGAGGAGCTGACAACCAAGAGGGAACAAGTTTCTGAGGCCATTAAAATGTCACAGATCTTCTTGGCCAAGCATGGTCATAAGTAAGTGTTAAATGAGAAGTTTTGGCACATTTGGGGGACTAGATCTACCTGGCTAAAACTTAGGGTTGGGATAAGAATTCAGGCTGGCGAATTCAGGGCAGCAAGAGTCAGATGGTGAAGAGCCTTGTAGTTCATGCTGAGGAATTTGCATTTGACTTTGTTGGCTATGGGGAGGTTATCATACATGGTCAGATTTTGTTGATAAAGATTTCCAAAACAGTTTGATAGAGAATGCATTCCAGGGGGCGAGAATAGGGGACTGAGCGACCAGTTAAGAAATTGTTCTGATAATTGACAAGAAATGATGAGGGATGAAGAGGGGACCAAAATTCTAAGGATATTAAGGATGGTGAACTTGCGGGGTTTGGTGATAAACAGAAATTATCAGATATAACTGTCTGGTTTCTGGCTTAGGCCTCTGGGTATATGGTGACACCACTAACCCATACTAAGAGAGGTATTACAGGAGCTGGTGTGGGTTGGGGGAGAAGAGGGCAGCTTTAGTTTCAGATATTATGAATGTGAAGACCCACAGGGTGTCAGAATGAAAATGCCTAGTATATATTAGGAGGCACCTAACACATGAATTTATGCTTTATGTAGTTCCATTATAACTATCCTGTCTGCAGCTGTGTGTGTACATTTAGAGTTAATGAGAGAAGTCTAAAGTGATGGAGATTTGAGCCATCAGTGTAGTAGAAACCATAAGAATGGATAAGCTTACCAGGCTCAGGGGCTTGTCAATGTTTCTTGTCCTGTAAAGGAATCCTGAGAGAAGTAAAAGGAAAATTATGAGTGACACCTCAGAACCCAAGAGAGAACAGAATTCTGAAAAGAAGGGAGTCGTCAGAAGTCAAGAAAGGTTAAGACTGAGAAGTATCTATTAAATTTGGCAAGTTGGAAGTTTTGAGTGACTTTGATGTAAAGTTGGGGGGTGATGTCAGATTTAGTCTGATGAGCACATGAAGTAAGGAAGGTAGTGATAATGAAATTAGACACTCTTTCAAGAAGCTTGGCTATAGGAAAGGAAAGAAATAATAAAGTAGAAGTGATTAGAGTAGACTATATAATCAAGAAAGAGTTTTGTTTTCTCAAAACATCAAAGTGACTTAACTATATTTATGGACTCTGTATCAAGGCCCTAAAGGGAGAAAGATTAAAGTAATAGGAGAGGGGTTCCAGAGGGTGTTGGAGAGGATAAAATTCATCAGTGGGTAGAAAGTGCACCTTAAGCAGGAATTGAGATAGCTTTTCTTCTGAGGTCTGAGAAAAAGGAGATTAAAATAGGTGTGGCCTGACCTGTGGTGGCATAGTGGATAAAACATCGACTTGTAATGCTGAGGTCAACAGTGTGAAGTGCCAGGCTGCCTGGTCAAGGCACATACAGGAAGCAACTATGAGTTGCTGCTTTTGGTTCTTCCCCCAAGCAGAACCCAGTGAGGATCTCTTCTTCGTGGTTATGGGATTTCTCCCTACATGTTATGCTTAGCAGCCCGCCTGTGGGAGCAGGGAAGTCCAGTGGTTTGATTGATCTGGGGCTGGAGTTTTATCAGATTAGTAAGGATAATAATAAGGACTGATTGAGATGATGGACTGTGGGATCTGGACTCTAAAGAGAAGAAACTGAATATAATAGAGAGGATGGACAGATTAAGAGAAAATGGAGGAATCAAGGAAGACTTGGAAAATCTCATTAAGTAGGCAATAGTTGTAATATAAATCACAGGATTCAATTTCAAAAACATAATGTAGAATGAGAAAGAGACTTGAAAAATTTACCTGATTCAAGATAGTGATTGCCTCTGGGGAGAAAGGGAAAGTAATGGGGTTGGAGACAAATACACATTGTACTTTATATCTGTAATGTCTTATTTCTAAGAAAAGGATTTAAAGCAAATCTGGTAAAATACTAAAATTTGGTAATGCTGGATAGTTGGGTAATAGGTAAATGAGAATTTATTATAGTCTTTGTTTAAAATATTTCATTTTTAAAAGAGGTGTAGCAGTAAAGAAAGAAAACTGGACAAGTAGGGTTATAATTAGGAGTTTTAATCAGATTCTTAAAGTTTAAAATGACAGAAGGGGAATAAGTTTAGATTGATGTCAGGGTCCAAGTTTGCCATGTGTGGGTGGGGCTGCAGTGGAGTGGAGGCCATTGGATTGAGAAGATTGCAGGACTACAAGCCTGCGGTGTTACAGACAGTTGGTGACGTGAGCAGTGACATCACCAAGAATCGTGACTTGATTTGAGATAAACAGGAAAACTATGAGTTAGAAGCCGAAGTGTTCAATGAGTATGGAGTCCACATGACCTATAGTTAGCAGTGACAAAGAAAAATACCTTCCGAGTTGGAGAAGTCATGATTGTGAAGCAATAGAAGAGAATTTGGAGAAAGGTTTTGCCCTAAAAGAACCTTAAATCTTCATCTTCCAGGCTCTCAGAAAAAGAGAAGGAACAGATATCTGAGCAATTGAATGCCCTGAATAAAGCTTACCATGACCTATGTGATGGTTCAGCAAACCAGCTTCACCAACTTCAGAGCCAGCTGGCCCAGCAGACAGAACAAAAGGTACTTTTAGTTTTAGTTTTACTCTCCAAATTTTGGGAGGGTACCTTTGGAATGGTATGAAAGCAGCTTTGCTGGTTGAAAGTCATGATCACTAGCTTTCCATTACCAATGTGACTTAATTATTTTAACCTCACCGTAGCAGCCATTTGTCTTGTGTTTCTTTACTGGGGTTCCATGATGTGTTGGTCAGTAAAAACACTAGAAGGGATTTACAACTAACCCTTTAGACTTTGTCCACCATTTTGTTGTCTGCCATTTTGTGGCAGACTGTAGTCAAGGAAAACATAAATTTTATATCTAATCAGAGAGCAATAAGATTACTTTTCTGTGGCATTGTCACTCAGAAGTTGATAGCTGACTTCCAAACATTTGGGAGAAGAAATCATAAACCTCTTCCCCTAAGACCTTTTTCATATCTGCTAAGTAAGTGAGAAATGTATATATCCAAAGCAAACTGGTGGATGGGCTGCACTGACTAAGACGCTGGTTCCCCTCACCCATAGTCATTCGATCATGTGACACTTTTACCAGTTCCCACTCGTGTTTGTTTCCTGGACCATATGAAAGTTGTTAAATTCCTGCTGATTGTCCTTAAGTTCTTCCTGGATACTTGTGTATATGTAAACTTACCATATTATATACATGTGTCTCTGGGATATATGTGTGTTTGCCTGCTTATTTCCTATGTTGTGAAGCAATGGCCAACTTATGTGGGGCAGGCCAAAATTAAAGCTCACATGGTAACCAAATTTGGTCTAGATGATGCTCAAAATGATATTCAGAAAAATGTGCTTTGACTCTGGTCCTTATGAAATTTGTGCAGCAGGAGCTAGAGTTGTAAAGAATGTAAGACAGGACCAGCTATGATTTATCTGAGAGTAGATTTTCAAAAAGAAGGTGCTGGTTTAACATTCTCTATGTAAGGTAGCCCACTCTTAATGGCTTGTTGCTTCACCATATAAGGGTGTATGTGAAAAGTTTTAACAATTGCTTGCTGAGAATATCCAGTTCTCATTTTGAAAGGTTAAAAAAGGGGAGAGAAAAAAGAGACAAGCTGCTGAGCACCACTACATTGAGCATGATGTGTCCCTGTTACTGTTTGTGTTTCATGTGAAGTATTGTTCTGATTAACTGACA
The DNA here is from genome assembly GCA_037038555.1 of Rhynchonycteris naso. Classification (NCBI taxonomy): domain Eukaryota; kingdom Metazoa; phylum Chordata; class Mammalia; order Chiroptera; family Emballonuridae; genus Rhynchonycteris; species Rhynchonycteris naso. Next base: position 207,750,257 of record CM072997.1, on the reverse strand, counting down.
TCCTTGCTTACAAGTTTCACTAACCCTTTGGAGTTTAAGCACAAATGCACAAAGGGAAAAGAGGACGACCTGTTTGGGGTTCTTTTTTGCAAAAAAACACAAAATACAAAAAAAACAGTCGCATGCTGGACGCTAACACCAAGCTTACACTGTGTGTGCGATACGGCTGAGCTGCTCCGTAAGGCTCTGTCTCTTATCTGCCCAAGGCGTGCCCTGCAACTCTGGTAAGTAGAAGCCTTTTATGTTTTCTTTTCTCCTCTCCCTCTGTCGTTTTCTGCTTGTTTAGGTCAGAATGCCCATGTTTAGTGGGACTGAAACGGACTTCTCCGGATTACTTCCCAGCTCAGTGTTTCCTACCTGTCCTCCAGTTACGAAGGTGTTAGAAGGAACAATGTGTAGTCTTTTCTCTTTGGCTAGACTTGAGCTTTTTTCTTTAGTATCAGCATTCTGGGACTCTAGGAATCTCACAGAAGAAATTAGAAGTTCGCAAAAGAATCTTTTCCTTTGTCAAATTTTCTGCTTCAGAATAGTCTTTGCATGGATTTTGTCAAAGGAGTTCTTTTATGTTTTAAAGAGTCATATGGCTATGCGATTTTCCCTTCAAAAATCTCTATAGAACAGATACTTAACAGATTTGCATAACATACATTTACCATATACAAGTTAAACTCTATATTATGGGTCAGAAAACAAGGGGGTTTGGGGAATAACAATATTTTAAATAGTCTGGAGAATTTGTTCGTTATTCCATTATTTGAACAAATAGAGTGAGATGTTCCCTTATTTGCTATTCATTCTGTATCTCTTACAGTGTGCAATGAATCAAGCTTGAAATCCTCATTGAATGTTTTTAAAATCTGGAGGGGAAATAGGTTAATGATTTTAAGGATTTTCTTATTATTTATCAGCCTTTATTTATTCATGAAGTGCTCACTGAACTACTGGTACTGCTCCTAGAAACTGAATGGGCAAATTACCAGCTCCTATGGTGCTTCTAACTGAGATAGAAATGAGACGCACCATTTAGGAGTTAGGGAAGTGCTTGGCAATTGCTTCAGCAAGATCCTCCATGGATACATTAAAGAGTTATATAAGGATCAGAAATTAATACTGACCAAAAAAGGACAAATAAAACCATCTATAGAAGATGAAGATAGCGAACATGAACAAGAAGAGTAGAAAGTTGGAGGGCAATAAAAGTGATGAGTTGCTGTAAGTGGTGAAACACTTGACTGATTTAAATTCTGAGTACAGTACCATCATTTTGTGATACAAGGCTTCAAAATAGGAATTCTATTTTTTTTTGATTGGTTGATTTTATTTATTTATTTATTTATGTAAATTTTTTACAGGGAGAGAGAGAGAGTCAGAGAGAGGGACAGGTAGGGACAGACAGACAGGAACGGAAAGAGGTGAGAAGCATCAATCATCAATTTTTCATTGCCGTTGTGACACCTCAGTTGTTCATTGATTGCTTTCTCACATGTGCCTTGACTGCGGGCCTTCAGCAGACCGAACAACCCCTTGCTGGAGCCAGCGACCTTGGGTCTAAGCTGGCTCAAGTTAGATGGGCCCGCGCTCAAGCCAGCGAGCTCGGGGTCTTGAACCTGGGTCTTCCGCTTCCCAGTCCGATGCTCTATCCACTGTACCACCGCCTGGTCAGGCTGGTTGATTGATTTTAGAGAAATAAAGAGGAAGGGAGAAGGGGTGGGGGATATTCATTTGTTGTTCCACTTAGTTATGCATTTATTGGTTGCCTCCTATATGTGCCCTGATCGGGAATCGAACCCTAAACCTTAGTGTTTTGGAACAACACTTCTACCAACTGAGCAAACCGGCCAGAACCTCAAAATAGGAAGTTTTTATTTATTTTTATTTAGATTTTACTTATTAATTTTTTTTAAGAGAGGGAGAGGACGAGAGAAGGTTGGGAGGATCAAGAAACATCAACTTAGAGTAGTTGCTTCTCGTATGTGCCTTGACCGGGCAGACCCAGAGTTTCTAACCAGCAACCTCAGCATTCCAGGTCAACTCTGTTCACTGCGCCACCACAGGTCAGGCAAAAATAGGATTTTTTTTTTTTCCCCCAGGGACAGAGAGAGAGAGAGTCAGAGAGAGGGATAGATAGGGACAGACAGACAGGAACAGAAAGAGGTGAGAAGCATCAGTCATTAATTTTTCATTGCCCTTGCAACACCATAGTTGTTCATTGATTGCTTTCTCATATGTGCCCTGACCACGGGCCTTCAGCAGACCGAGCAACCCCTTGCTGGAGCCAGCGACCTTGGGTCCAAGCTGGCGAGCTTTAGCTCAAGCCAGATGGGCCCCGCACTCAAGCTGGCGACCTCGGGGTCTCAAACCTGGGTCTTCCGCATCCCAGTCCAACGCTCTATCCACTGCGCCACCGTAGGACCTGCTTTTAGGCTTTTTTTTTTTTTTTTTGCAAAGGTAGATTGGGTAATATGTAAGGTTTGTCTTTTTTTTTGTAAGGTTTGTCTTATTCACTCACCTCAGAGAACCTAACTCCTGTGTATGATGAGACTCTACCGTACTTATCCTTCATGCTCTTCTGGATCTGGCTGGGAGGGCAGTATATATATAATGGCCCAACATTTAGAATGAGACCTTGGTTTGATTCTAGAGCTCACTCATTTTGAGACCTTGAACAAGTTACCTAATCTTTCTGTGCCTCATTTTCTTACCTGCAAGCTAAAGGTTAAAATAATTGTTTTCTTAGGGTTGTTGTGAGGCTTAAATATTAGTGCTCAGTAAATATATATACTAAGTGACCAACAAGTGGTAGTGGTAATCATGGTGGTTACTGCGCACTCTAGCCTGGACTAGAAGAAAAGTTACTGCTGGTTCTAGAGGCAAAGGACCCCAGTCTCTTCTTTCCTTGACTTGCTAATTTTAATTCCTAGAGCTAATTTAACTCAGAATCATTGATTTGGCAAGTGCTAGTTAACCGCCAGGAATATGACTGCCCCAATTGCTGAACAGCTGCTTGAGCCATATACACAGAGCCCTTGACTGAGAAGCACAACCGAACCATCGTATGGCTATCGGGATGCTTAAATCTCTCTCCTAATCCTTTGGACTCGTCCTGCGGAACCAATCAGCAGGGAAGTACTACTTCAAAGGTCTTCCATGTGGGTTTCAACACTGAAAAATTGTTATATGGTGTTGAATTCTCATTTTTGGGAACTGGTATGTGGCTTAAGAACCTTTGTGGTTACTCTTAGAATTAGCTGTTCTTTGACTTTCATGGCTTGCTACTTTGTAGAGCTTGTCACTCAGATCTGCTTAATGCTATCATCCCTTAAGTAATCTGTGAACTTCTGGCCATGTTATATTATACATTCTGCAGTTTAGAAAAAAAATGTTTTAATGTTAATACTGCCAAGCTTCAGAATATTTCCTATACTTTAGGGTCCTTCCTAGGCTGGGTTTTTCTTGTGGTCAGAATTTGATTATATAGGGTGGGGCCAAAGTGGGTTTATAGTTGTTCATATGGAAAATAATACAATAAATAATAATGCAAGAATAAACTCTTCTGCGTGCTCAAACTATAAACCACTTTTGCTCCGCCCTGTAGTATATAGTTCTTTGAATGACTCTTTTCAGCACCTGTGCTTCTCTGATTTAGTTCTTTTTCATTTTTTTCTTTCAGGGTTGCAGAGCAGTTGCCGGGGTGATTGACCTAGGCACAGTGGAGATATTTCCCGTCTTCAGAGCCATGCAAAAGGGCCTCATTGACCATGACACAGGCCTTGTGCTCCTGGAGTCCCAGGTTATCACGTCTGGCCTCGTTGTCCCTGAGACCAGTGAAACGCTGTCTTTGAAGGAGGGCCTAGCCAGAAACCTCATTAATCACCAGATGTTCCAGCAGCTCCAGGAGCTACAGGATACTCTGTCCTTAATAAGCAGCCTTACTGAGAGCAGAGGCCCTTTTTCTGTAGTGGAAGCAATTGAGAAGAAAATTATCAGTGAGAGAGTTGGACTAAAAATCTTAGAAGCTCACTTGGCAACTGGAGGTTTCAGTCTCCCCCTTAATGAAAACTGTATTAACCTAGAGGAGGCTTTCCACCAAGGCCTCATTTCTGAATGGCTTCACTCAGAGTTAGAGTCCCATCTGAGATTATCCAAGAATTTGATAGACCCCAACACAGCTGAGAAAATTGGTTTGCTGGATCTGATGCAGAGATGTATTGTCCACCAAGAATCAGGGCTGAAATTGCTGCCTGTCAAGCAATTGGCAGGGGGAATGGTGAGCTTGAAATCAGGCCGGAAGGTTAGCATTTTCCGTGCAGTTCAAGAAGGCCTAATAGATAGGCAGGTCACTGTCCGACTGCTGGAAGCTCAACTTTTTGCTGGTGGCATAGTAGATCCAAGAACAGGACACAGACTTACAGTGGAGGAGGCTGTAAGACATAATTTGATTGACCAAGATATGGCCTGTGCCATTCTCATAAGGCAGCTTCAGACAGGGGGCATCATAGACACTGTCACTGGGCATAGGCTGACAATGGATGAAGCAGTGAGCAATGATCTGGTAGCTCCTAAGATTGCCCTTGTGATTCTGGAGTCCCTCTGGTCTTTCATGGGGTTGCTATGGCCTGAATCTGGAGAGATCCTCCCAATTACAGATGCTCTCGAACAAGGTATTGTGTCGACTGAGCTAGCTCATAAAATCCTTAGTGGACGACAGCATATCAAAGCTCTCTTTCTACCAGCAACCACGGAGATTTGGTCCTGGAGAAAAGCAATCGAAAATGGTATGTTGGACGAAGATCTTGCCAATAACTTAAAATCAATTTGCATACCTGATGTGATGCCCCACATGCAATTAGCAGATCCTTCAGAACAAAGCAAACTGAACATTAATCCTGGAGCATCTGGTCTTTTGTGCAGCAAGGGCCAAACTGAGGGCGTGGCAACCCATAGTGAGAAGCTGCTGTTTCAGCTGATGACTCACAGCTATATTAATGTGCGGGATGGACAGAGGCTGCTCCTGCTGGACAGTGAACTGATGGAAACACTAACAGCAAAAGACGAAGACCAAGCAAGTCCTCCAGAAGTGATTGAAATTGGGTATCAGAGACTAGAAACTCCTGAGGAATTACAAGAACCAGTGAATGTAGAAATCCAAGAAACTTCCTGTGATAGGTTGACCGCGTGGCCACATGAGTTCCGCTCTTCTCCCCAGAACAAAGACTATCCTGGTCAGGCAAATGGCACCGAAGCAGAAAGCAAAAGGACCATTGTAGTAACAGAAGGTTCCCCTGTAGAGAACCCTGAAACAGCCTTGTTTGTAGGGGAACAAAAAGTGAGAAATCCAAATGTTGGTACTTTGAAGGTCATAGGTCAAGTTAAATCAGAGTTAAGAAGACAGTTGTTAGGTACCGAAAAGGAAGACCTAACAAAAGCATCTACCAGAGAAGATGTCAGCAGAGGGTTTCTCCCTACAGTGCCCCTTGAGGAAGCAGAAGGTGTGACCTCAGCAGTGGACAAAGCTCCTTTCTCTGTTGAAACATCAAAGGAAGAAAGGCAGACTCTCAAAAAGACTTTCTTTATATCTCAGAAAGAACAAGCAAACACATTTGAAATTGAACTTATTCCAGGTGAAACTAGAAGGCCTCTCATAAAACCCCAAAGCAAAAAGTTACAATTTCAGGTAGAGAAAACTGTAGATTTGGAACCAGAATTCAGGTCTGAAAATGACATGAATATTTATTCTCTGGACAAAAGGAGAGTGTTAAATAAAACATTTTCAGGTAAAGATGACCATAAACCAAGTCCAGAAGAACCAAACATTGCAGGTGGAAGTGTGATGATGTTAAAAAAAACAGATGAGGCAGATCGGGGTAGTGAAACTTCCCTGTCATGCAATCATCCTTCAGAATTGCTTGAAGAAGCAACCCTACATATATTATCTACACAGTTACTAGATGGTGGTATCTTTCATGAACAAACAGGTCAGCAGCTCTTACTGAATGAAGCAATAGCCCATGGCATTGTGCCCAGTCATACTGCTGTGAAACTTATGGGAAAGCTGAACATGTTTCGGGGCTTCTTTGATGCTCAGACTTGTGAATCTTTAACAACTGAAGAAGTCATTGATGAAGGTCTGATGGATGAGAAATTACTACATAATCTCCTCATGGCAGACAAAGCTATTAGTGGTGTATTAGACCCTCGTACCCACACACTTTGCTCTGTGAAGGACGCAGTTGCAGTCGGACTTCTTGACACACATACAGCCACCAGGATTTTAGAGGGGCAGGTGATGACTGGTGGAATTGTTGACCTGAAACGAGGCAAAAAGGTTTCGGTGACTTTGGCCTTAAATCTTGGCTTGGTGGACAGTGCTGACCAGACAGAGCTTATAAATCTAGAGAAAGCTTCCAAAGGCAGAGATGCTGAAAAACCAGTTAGGGAAAGATTAATTAGCTTACAAATGGAAACAACTGGAATTATGGACCCTGATAGCAAGACCCCTCTAACAGTTATACAGTCCATTGACAGAGGCCTTTTGGAGAGAGAGGAGGCCATTCAGTTGTTGACTAAGCAGGTGATAGATGGAGGTATCATTCACCATATATCTGGGATAAGACTTTCTGTTGACAATGCCTTTAAACATGGCATTATTGATGAAGATTTAGCCAAGCAACTCAAAAAAGTTGAGACCTTAAGCCTTCGTCAGTTTTTTCATCCTGAAACAAAGGAAACTATTTCCCTCCCTGAAGCTATAAAATTAGATCTTGCTACCCCAGAGCTGAAAAGAGAAATACAAGAAATTCAGTCCTTGACTGGAAGCTTTGTAGATCTCATTTCTGGCCAGAGATTGACCTTGGCAGAAGCTAAAACAGAAGAACTATTAACTAATAAAGCAATATTGTCTACCAGAATGATGCATGGCATTGTAGATCCTGAGAATTACAGAATTGTTCCCTATTCAGAATTAGTAAAGAAATGTAAGATTGATATTGCATCTGGACAGAGATATCTAGAAGTAATTCCCTTCTCAGACATTAAAGATGGAGTGAGTGACAAAGTCCTTACATTGTCTGAAGCAACTCAGCTGGGAAAAGTAGACTTTGCATCTACACTAAAGGTTCTGGAGGCTCAGGCAAATACTAGGGGGATCATAGATACTGCCACGGGGCGAAGACTGACATTGGCATCAGCTTTGGGACAGAAATTGGTGGATGAAAACATGGTCAGAATTATTGCATCTCGTCAGGTACTAAATGGAGGAATCATTGACATATTTAATGATCAAAGAGTGACTTTAAAGGAAGCTATTGAGAAAAGACTTATTAGCCCTGAACTGGCAACTTTGATCCAAATAGATACTTCAGAGTCCAGTGATCATGGGGCTCAGATTGAAAAGCAAGATGGAATCGAAGTATGTGAATTAAAGAAGGAATTTCTGAGAAAAGAAACATTGATTGCTTGTAATCAGACTGCTGAAATGAGTTGTGGTAAAGAAAGTGAGAAATTATTTCAAATTGGAAGTCAACCTGCACAAGGAAAGATTAGAAGGAGAGTTTCTGATGGGGAGCAGGCACAGAAGAACAGGAAAATTTCATTGAAAGAATTGGAGTGCAAGGATCAAGATAAGAGGAGAGCTCCAGATGTTAAAGTGTCTGTCAGTGTCATCATCCCTGGTGATTGTAAAGGGAAATCATTGGGCCAGCATTCAGCGACATGCCCTCACTCAGAAGTTTGTGATTTTAAACTCAGAGAAGTGGCTAGTGACAACATGGAAAAAAATATGAATGAAGAGCAGGAAAAATCAGTGTCACAAATAGAAATTATTTCTCATAAAGAAACAGAGGGAAACGAAAGAGAAATTATTTCAGAAGCACAAGAATCAACTTGTGAAACTTCAAGCAAATTACTGATTGAACAGGTTATTCAGAAACCATTGAATAGCAGGGAGCAAAGGAAGAGAGAGAAAAAGGAGATGATCGTAGAAGACAGTGTGAAAACATGCAAACCAGTAGTTCTTTCAGAAGAGAAGTTGAACCAAGAAACTGCCAATAAAGATGACCGTGACTCCAGTATAAAGAGTCAGCCAGTGGAAATTACAGTAATCATAGAAGGAAAGGAAGCTGATAGAGAGCTGGGCTTTTCTAGTCTTTGTAAAGCTGAAGATTCTTCTTCCTCAATGATACACAAAGGACTTTCTATAAGAAATCAAGATGCTTTAACATTCTTCAGCTCTAGTCAGGTCAATGAAGGAGAAGTAAAAAATGTAAGCCTCGGCTTGACTTTAAAACCAGAAGAAAATTTATCTCAAGAAATTACAGCTGGGGCCCAGAGTGAACCATTCTCTTCTATGACGTCAAGACCAAAAGGATTGCACTCCCAGGAATCAGTTGGAGGAGCTCAAGTTGCAGATAGATCCCAAATTTCCGAAACAGACACGTCTTTACAAGGAACCACCAGACAAGAGTCCAACTATTATGAAGATTCCTATATTACTTCTAAGACTAAGGAAACCAAAAATTTGATTTGTCCATCTAATGAATATAAAGAAAAATCATACCAAGAAGTACCTTTTGACTCAACAAAGGGTCTTAAATTGGAAGAAATAATAATTTCAAGAGTAGACACCAAAGAAGTCAGAAAGGATTTTCATCATCAGGAGAGCAAAAGTGATAGTGAATGTTGTAGAATTCTTGAATCTAAAATGGTAACAACTCAAGAAATAACTGGAGAGAAATTTTTAGAAATGTCAAACCCTACAGTTACAGGTGCAGAAGCAGGGTCCTTTGAAGGTGTAGCAACTCAGGGAGTTCCCAGAGTCTTGGTGTCTCTTCTTCCAGAAAAGTTGTTCAAAGACATGTCTCAGAAAGAGAGTACAGGGCGACAGGATGCCACCATTAGTCCCACTATTCTAGAGACCAGTGAGGAAAGGACAGTGCCCCTCATATATCCTACAGTGAAGATGGAGGAGGAGACTCCACAAGAAATGCTCAGAGAAAGCCGTGAACAAACTCCCTTCCTCGCTGCACCGAGGGGAAAGGGAGATGAAAGTGAAAACGTGGAGCCCTCCAGAGCAACAAAAGTATGTTTCCCAGTGGTATGTTGCATTTGCCTATGTGTTTGTTTGTTTGTTTGTTTTAGTGAGAGGCAGAGAGAGAAATGAAAGCAACAACTTGTAGTTGTAGCACTTTTAGTTGTTCATTGGTTGCTTGTCATATGTTCCTTGACTGGGGGGCTCCAGCCGAGCCAGTGACCCCTTACTCAAGCCAGCGACCATGGGGTCATGTCTATGATCCCACGCTCAAGCCTGCGACCCTGAACTCAACCTGGTGAGCCCACACCTCAGGCTGGATAAGCCCATGCTCAAGTTATCGACCTCGGGGTTTCGAACCTGGGTCGTCAGGGTCCCAGGCCAACGTTCTATCCATTGCACTGCTGCCTGGTCAGATGTGTCAATGTTTTTTTAAGATACAGCTGGTCAAATGCTAAAACTCTTGACTAAATACTGAGTTTACATATGCACAATTATATGCATATATATGTATATATCTAGGCAATAGATGATTCTTTAAACTATAACTTATTTTATCATTATCAGTTTTTAATACAGTTGTTAGAAAATTAGGCAATGGCTCATCCTGAGTGTCATTAGAAAGTTGTAAGAATTTTAACATAGAAACTAATATCAAAGCTAATTTGAAATACTGGGGTGATACTATCTAAAGTTAGAATAGGTTTTAGAAATTTTGCTGAAAGGATGTTTATGAGATTGATAATTATGACTTATGCTTCCTGAGGAAGTTAATAAAATTACTTTTTTTGTCTATTGATGTGAGAAGATGTAGACAAAATAATATGTTATTCCATCCCACTCTGATTGTAGTAAAAATTACTATTTATCATCAGTAAGGTCCAGCCTGCTTTAAAAAGCAGACTTAAAAAGGAGAATGTCAGGTCTGAGTGAGTTTTCTTTTTGGCTCCACAGAATATATTTAACCGGCGACTATGTCTAGAACATGATGAGAAGCTGGTGTCCTATCTGTCTCTTTTACGAGACATTGAAATGAGGACCAAACAAATCCAACCAGTGGAGCATAGCCTGGCAGAGCTACAGGATCTGCTGTGTCAGGCCAAGGTAGGTTCCCTGAGGCGTCCTTCCTCCCGGCCTGCCAGCTTGGGGGAAATGGAGACTATAATGGAAGAAAGACATGTTTAAAACACCATTTAAACAATAAAAAGTAGATTGAAAGGTGCATCAGGAAATACTGGTCTCGCAGAAACCACAGCAGAAGAGACTCAAGGGAGCAGTAGTCTGCAGTGTTAACTGAAGTAGGGAGACTGAGTCCAGAGGGAGATTAGCACCTGCTAGTCACTAGTGACTTTCACAACACCAGTGTCAGGGGAGTGGTCTGGCGCACAATGAGCTAGGTTGCAGTGAGAACAAATGGGAGGTTGGAAGGTGGGAGCAATTCATGTAGATGATTCTTTCCATAAGTTTGGTACAGCAGGCAAGGAAGGAGGTGGGACAGCAGCAGGAGGGGATGGACTGAAAGAGGAATGTTTTGAGTAGATTTTGGGTGCTGAGGAGAAAGAAGCAGTAGAAAAGAACTTGAAGTTAGAAGCGAGAGGAAGTGATGACTAATGGCATGAGGTTCCTGAGGGTATAGAATTAGATAGCCTTCACTGAACTGGAGGTTAAGAATCGTCATGGGATTGGAGTTTCACTGAGGGCAGAGGCTATAGAAGTTTACCAGTTCTTTCAATATCCAAAGTATGACCTTGGGTAGGGTGGCTAAAGGGGGAGTTTGAATGATGCTCAGAAGGACTACCTAACTTTCTACAGCTTATTTCTGGCTTCTCTATTGAAGATCAGAAAATTGTAGACTTGCTGAATGGGAAGACTGCTTGGGATATTTTTGTTCTTTGGTTCTGCCCGCTTGGAATTTGGAGTGGAAGTTGTCCTTTTGATTGATTTCTTTGCATAACAGTATATGAGGCATGATGGCATTCTTACAGAGGCAGCAGGTTATAGTGGAAGGAGCACTGCCCTAAGTCAGAAAACCTAAATCCAGGTTTTGCTTACTATCTTGATGACCTTTAAGCATTGAGGCATCTTTTCTGTAAACTAGAATTATATATAATATCTACTTGGCCTATCTCAAGAATTAGTAATTGTGCAAACCAGATAACCTAATGAATTATATAAAAACATCTTAGGAGGCCTGAAGCCTATATAGGCGTGAGGTGAGAGAAGATATGTTCACAGCTGTGTCCTACATAGCAAGATTTCTAGGCTTGAGCTTAGAGATAATGCCACATTATCATCTCAGGTTTTAGACATGGAGCTGAAGGATCTGTCCACCGTGGTGAGGCAGGAACTGGAGTGTGTGAGTCAGATTATCATCAGCCAGCCTCAAGAAGTCCCTGCTCAACTGTTGAAGGCTCTAGAGAAAGATGCTAAGAATCTTCAAAAGTCCCTCAACTCTGTGAGTGACACTTGGAGTTCTAGACTGCTCCACCTCCAGAATGCTCTGGAAGTAAAAAAGGTAGTAGTTTCTTGTTCTTACTCACAAAGGCTCACAAAGTCTGGGCAGGTTTGGAGATTTTTATAATCTGATTTGCCATTTACTTTTTTAGACTAGAGTCTTAAGTCAGCATGAACAGCTAGAAGGCAAAGTTCAAGATCTGAGAGCCTGGGTTGGCAGTACTAATCTGATTCTGAATAGCAAGGAATTTAACAGTGAAACAGATGCCGACACCCTGAAGCAGTATCTCCAACAGTACGAGGTAACCCATTCTCAAGCATGTTTTATTTGTCCTTTGAGTTGGATCAGTTTTATTTTCCTGCTGCAGAAACCAGTATCTGCACTTACCTTACCTTTCTTAGCACGTCTGATTATCCGTTTCAGAGATAATAAAAAGTGGGCTGTGTTTAGTTTTTCAGGTTATTATACTCCTGGAGATTCAGTAATTAAGATTACTTTTCCTTCCAGCTATTCTCTGAGACAGTCTATAGAATGTCCTCTTGTTATCAATGGCCTCTTTGTAATTGAGCATCTAATATCTGCCCCTTTGTTTCTATTTTGCCCAAGATCTACTCCTACGCACACACATCAATTTCAGGAGAATTTTTGGTGAGTGATCTAGTCAGTGGTCAGCAAACTCATTAGTCAGCAGAGCCAAATATCAACAGTACAATGATTGAAATTTCTTTTGAGAGCCAAATTTTTTAAACTTAAACTATATAGGTAGGTCCATTGTTATTAACTTAATTAGGACCAACCGACATTAGCGTCCGCACATGGTATTTTGTGGAAGAGCCACACTCAAGGGGGCAAAGAGCCGCATGTGGCTCACGAGCTGCGGTTTGCCGACCAGGGATCTAGGTCATGGCTTGGCAAACTTTTTTTGTAGAAGACCAGATAGTAAATACTTTAGGTCTTGTAGGTCATATTCAAATGGCCCATTTCTGTGGCAACCACTCAGCTCTGCCATTGAAACATGAGAGCCATAGATAGTACATAAGTGAGTGATCGTGGATGTGTTACAATAAAACTTTACAAAAACAGTTGAATGGCAGGTTTGGCTGGGGACTGTAGATTGCCAGCCTCTGATCTAGAGAGATGCTTTTCTTCTTGTTAAGCCCCAAATTAATTGATAGTTTTTATAAGTCAGTGAAAGAAAAGATAGGACTCTGAGATGCATATGAGCCAGAGGGTGTTCCCCCCAACATTGTCCCCCTTTGGAGGGTTATACTTAAAATAATATTAGCTATTGCTCACATGGTGTTGTCCACCCTTTGCTATAGGTACCCCTCTTTTTAAAACTCTTTTTAAAGTTAGAGCAGACCAATGATGTCCCTTTCTTCTGTTCCAGCCTCGCCCTTTTCCCCAGTCTATAGAGAAGCAGACCTACAGGTTTGTCCATGGTCAGGCTCCTTGTATACAACTTCATTCCCTTTATCTTGCAAGACTGGGCCTGCCTTCTTCTTTCCTAACCTTTTACCATTGACAGGGTATTATAAGGAAGCAAGGTTGAGAAAAATTCCTATGATATAGTATGAGATATAAAAGCACATAGCATCTTGCCTGACCAGGCTGTGGTGCAGACTGAGATGCAGAGGACCCAGGTTTGAAACCCCGAGGTCACCAGATTGAGTGTGGGCTCATCTGGTTTGAGCAAGGCTCACCAGCTTGAGCCCAACGTCACTGGCTTGAGCAAGGGGTCACTCGGTCTGCTGTAGCCCCCGCCAAGGCACGTGAGAAAGCAATCAATGAACAACTAAGGTGCCGCAACAAAGAATTGATGCTTCTCATCTCTCTCCTTTTGGTCTATCCCTATCAGTCTCTCTTTCTCTGCCACAAAAAAAACACACATAGCATCTCATGAATTGAATTCTCCCCCTGTTAAAAGTTATATGAATTCTTTTATAAGAAGAGAGGCACAGTCTAAGCTAGTGGTTCTCAAACTTTTTGAAGTCGGGGCACATTTAAAATCCTACAAATAATTGTAGGCGCACTATATACAAATTTCTGAGAAATATGTTATAATAATTAAGTCAGATATTAAAGAAAAAAATATAAAGTCCAAGCATGCTTTAATGGTAATTAAATGAAATAAATACGACAAAATTAAATTTATTCTGACATTAAAAACCATTTTATGTTACATTTTTTGAGTTATGCTTTTTAGAATTCGTAAAAAAGAGAGGTTAAAAATAAAGAAAAGGGCCTGACCTGTGGTGGCGCAGTGGATAAAGCGTCGACCTGGGAACACTGAGGTCGCCAGTTCAAAACCGTGCACTGGTCTGGTCAAGGCACATATGGGAGTTGAGCTTCCAGCTCCTCCCCGCTTTCTCTCTTTCTCTCTCTCTCTCACTCTGTGTCTCCTCTCTAAAATGAATAAAATAAAATAAAATAAATTAAAAAAAAAAAGAAAGAAAAAAAACGACAAAAAAGTGATCTATTTATATATATAGATACATTCTTAGTAAGATTTAGTAAATTCAGCACATCCTGACATGAATGTGTTAAGTCTTTTCATTCTTGTGTTTATGAGAAACATGAGCCTGATGTGTCCTATCGATTTCTTCAACGTTTGAGCATATATTTGAAAGGCAAACTCTAATTTCCTTGTCAACAGATTGAAGACTTTCTCTCTTTTTACTCTTAATTGTGTTGAAGGTAGAAAATCCTAATTCACATAAATAGAACGTTGAAAATTGTAGTAAAATATTCAAAGCTTTTTTAGATATTGCCACATATTCTTCTTTTATAGAAATCCAAAAGGCTTAAAGAGACAATTCCTTATGTTTAATCATCAATCCACGATCAGTGGATATAGCTGCCAGTTCCTTCTTCTTCTGTTAATGTTAAACCAAAATCACTTAAAGCTTCCATGATGGATTTCTAATCCAATCATATTATTCAGTGTTTAGTGATGGAAAATGCTATAAATTAAATTCTGCCCATCAGCCTTCAAGTCCTATTTTATTTACACTTAACTTTTGCTCACTTCCAGAATCAGATTCTTCAATATCATGCTTGTTTTTGAGAAATCTATCCATTTTATTTGGGTGTATTTATCTAAAAAATAATATAACTATGTGTTAATAAATATAATAATGAGGTGTTAACAAAAAGAGCAGTATTTCCATAATGAATGATATAATTGAATAACTACAATATATCCGTAAAGTCATGGTGCACTTTTGACCAGTCACACGGTCAAAAGTGCACCATGACTTTACGGACACACTGTATATTTATTTTTATATCTGGGCACATACCACAAACCAGCGCAGCTAATAATTCAAGGTCCCAAGTGGGAATGCTGCATAATTAAGAAAATACACGGAATTTAAAAAATACGGGGTCGGGAGGGAGGACCCTATCATTGCTGCTATCGAGAACAAAGCACGCCCAAAAATCACATCTTGCTTTATTTATAGGGCAAAGTGGGCCATTAGCAAATCAATGAGATCTTTGATCATGTTTCCAAGGCAACCCAAGAATTTTTACCAAGTACAGAAAACCCCCACCATACACATCATCTTAACTTTACACGAAACAATGGATAGAAGAAACTTGCCTCCAGTCTTTCCGGGGAACATGGGGGGAAGTGTAAACAATCCAGCACCATAGCTAAACAGCCTTTTGCAACCTAATCAGGCAAGTGAGGTGGGAGGTTAGGCAGACGGTCAGCTTACAGCCAATTCCCCACACCTCTGTCCCCCAAAAATCTAAACTCCAAAAACCCTGTTGGTTTTTCGGTCCCCAACAGGCACTTATTTCTCTGGAATACCATAGTGTGCATCAGTGTGCCCTGGCACACACTTTGAGAACCACTGGTCTAAGCCTTGTTTTCCTAGTGATAATTTCCCAACGCCTCTAATGATACATATACAAGCAGCCCTGCTGGCCTGCTTTGCAGGATTTCTGACTGCTCTCAATTACAGAGTGGTAGAGATGTAGCTATCTTATTTGTCTTTATTGCATCCAGTGTAGCGGCTGATGGCCACTAAATTTTTATGGAAACATTACATGCTTTTAATTTTCTAAAAATAGATAATTGTAGTGTTTAGGGACTTTACAGTTTTAAAATGTATAAGCAACATTATTTACTGTAAAAATCAAATTGTAATGAACCAAAAATAAATGGAATATTTTCTCACTTCTTACCTACCAGTAACTCACTGCTAGATGAATGCAAATACATTTTGAACCTCAGAAAATAGAATTAGGCAGATATATTTTAGACCGGAAGTTCATGTTATACTTCCCCAACCTTAAAAAAATAATTTACAGCTATTTGAGATTAACTGTAGTGTCATTCTGGTAACACAAATAAATGAAAACTTGCCGCATTTGGAAATTAATGTGCAGTAAAGGAAACCTAATTGTAATTTATGAGGATTGTGGGGAGACCAGACACAAAAGAGACTTCCAGTGCTGACTTGGCTCTTGAAATGATCAGTGTCAGTTATAAAAATATAGGAAATTATCCTCTCGTTGATTAAGTTGGTTCTTCGATTACTATTAGTGTCTGCTTCAGTAGAGAATTAGAAATCTCATTTCTTTCTTTTTCCCCTCTTTTTCTACTTACCTTAGGATTTGAAACAGCTCATGGTTGAAAGGGAATCTCATCTGGATGCTCTTGCTGTAGATATTCAGTCCTTTATCTCCGAGCATGTTCAGGACTTGTCTCCTCAGCAGAGCCGACAGATGCTGAGGCTTCTGAATGAACTGCAGGGGTCCTTCCAGGACCTTGTGGGGCAAACTGCAGCACAGACTGATGCCTTGCAGGGTCATCTTCAACAAGCGGAGCAGGCAGCCCTGGTCAAGGTCAGACTGAACCAGCAGCTGGGCTCATTTTCTCTTTTGGGATGTCCTGTGTTTGGGTTTTCTGGCAAAATACATCTGCCATGATTCCAGAAGCCTGCATTTACCAATTTTGAAATTTCGTGCCATTCAGGCCAGTTTGGTTCTGTTCCAGGAGGCAGCTGTTCTGGCTGTTTTTCTTGCCATGTTTTTTGGTTTTATATGTGCATGTGAGAGAATGTGTGTATGCATGTGCAAGTAGTTGTTTTTTTTTAAAATAAGACTCTCCCCTCACTATGTCTCATTGTCTCTGACTTTCAAATGAAAACCACATCCCCAGCCCTTTTTCTCTCAAGACCGTTTAAATGATGCCCCTATACTCTAAGCTTTTGAGAAGAATGGTTTTGAAATCAGTTTTATTCTGGGGCTTTTCAAATGATTAACACTAAGATTCCTTGATAAACTTCCAACAGCTGACAAGGAAATTTTTATCAGAATAATATTAACTTTTTAGCACCTCTTAAATTAATATTATTTTCTTGTACCTTTCTTCACACTGTAGTGCCCAGTGTTTATTCAGTTATGGGAAACCATGTGCAGAAGCAGGGATGATACATTTTAGAAATAAAACTTACTATCACCTTTCTTCACAGCCCTCTTCTTGCAAAATTTAATGTAATTGCATTAATGGTACATAACCTGAGAATACCGAGAATGATGCTTTATGCCTTTTCTGCTATTTGAATAATAAATTGGAATTGAGCAAGATGATACTAGAATTGTCATTATCACTAGCAAATCCATCTCATGGTCTGCTTTATTAAATATTGTGTAAAGTAGAATTGAGCTTTTGATTCAGGCTTAAAGGAAATTAGGGTAATCAATTCCACATGACCCTCATTACTACTTAGTTGTTTCACCTTTATTGAAATTGAAATAAAATACTTTAGGTTACTTTCCAAATCTGAAAATTTGCAATGTCTTCACTTAGGAATTTATATAGCATGGTATACCTATGGATAAATAATGAAACAGTGTTGGTCTGGGCCACCGTAAGACTCAGCCCAGATCCAGGGTAGGCCCCTGAACTGCAGCAGGTGATACAATTGCATGTGAACATTCTTTCTAAGCACATAATTAATTTCACAATGTTTATTAACCTTGTTATTGTCAGAAATGTTCTGCTTCTCTATATTTGCCCTGAATGCATGTGTATGTCTGTGTGTTAACTTGTTTGCTTTGCTTTTTTCAGATACAGTCTGCACCCATCCTAACCCATGAAGATCCCGTTTTACAGCTGAAGAGCTCTTAGGAGTTCTCTTCCAGAGCCCTTCTATTTGTCCTAAAGAGAGGGAGAGAGGGCCAATTTGGGAACCTGTTTGTAAGTGCAGGTGACTAAAACGCCATCAGGAGGTAGAAACTGGTGGAAAAGGATTTTAGGAGGCTGGTCAGGAGAACACATCATGCTCAAATGCTCAGTCAGGTGCTTCAGTGTCAGGCAGCTGGGATGATGTCTGGGATCAGGCACAGAAACATATTTCCTCCCTCCCTGTAGGCCTGGCTTTTTTCTTTGGTATCGACTTAGACTCCTGAAGGTCTGAGCCAGTTGCTAATCTTGGGCAGTTTCCTTCATTCTCAAAATAGACAAGCTTTTCATGTCTGGCATGTGATCATTCCATTTTAATGGGTGTCTGCATTTATGAGACATTTGATTTATAAAGTCAGCTAAATTATTAAGAAACTCAATTACTTTATGAATTGTCCAGTTTCTTGATTTTTTTCCTTCTTAGTCTGGTCCTTCTAAATTGCCATATTTTGACTAATATATAGCATATCCTCTGGTTCTGGTAGAAGAATTGATGGGAACCACTAATTTATTATCATCACCTTGTCATCTATGGATTTCAAGCGTCTAGGCTCTCTCTTCCCCATCTCTAAGGATAATGACAGCAGTCTGGCAAAGAAGCTCCCCAACCAAAACCTGGGAGCTAGCTCTCTGACCCTGATTATAGTCCAGACCATAGACCCAGATCAACAGATTGTCCAGATGAGGGGAGCTTCCTAAATATGATTTCTGTGCTTTTTCCTGTTCTCGTCTCCCACTAACTTTTCCATCCTGAGCTATAACCTTGTTTTATATTTCAGGGAATTATCTTGT
Source organism: Rhynchonycteris naso (assembly GCA_037038555.1). Lineage (NCBI taxonomy): Eukaryota > Metazoa > Chordata > Mammalia > Chiroptera > Emballonuridae > Rhynchonycteris > Rhynchonycteris naso. Next base: position 207,731,786 of record CM072997.1, on the reverse strand, counting down.
TTTTGTAAAATGAAAGTTATTAATTGTCTCTTGGCCCCTTTGCATTTTAATTAGACCCTGCAGAAACAACAAAATACTTGTCACCAGAAACTGGAGGATCTTTGCAGCTGGGTAGGACAGGCGGAAAGAGCATTGGTGGGCCACCAAGGTAGAGCCACCCAGCAGGATCTTTCTGCTTTGCAGAAGAACCAAAGTGACTTGAAGGTCAGTGTGGGTTAATTCATTTCTTGAATTTCTTCAACAAATATTTATAAAAGGTTGCTAGATGCCATGCACAGTGCTTAGTGCTACCAACATACTGGTAAATATCTCTGCTCACATGAAACTTACAGGAAGAGACAGATGTGTATATAATTATGTCAGGAAGGAAAAGTTACGAGGGCATATAATAGAGAGACCCAATCCAGTCTGGGATATCAGAAGAAGTGTCGCTTAAACCAAGAAGTGAAGGATACGCAGGGTTGAAGGCATGGAGGGGTGAGAGGAGGAAGAGAATATGCAGCCCTGTGTATCTGTCTTGGTGAGAATGGGATCGAGCCCCGCATAGTCCAGAACTGAAAGACAGCTAGTTCAGTTGGACTGAAAAGAACAAAAGAAAGATCGGTGAATAATGAGGCTGGAAACTACTCGGAGGTACCTGTATCATGCTGCTTCTTATAGGCTGCAGTAAGGATAAGGAGAGGATAAAAGACCAACCAGGCCTTGACTCAGCTAGAATCCTGTTGTCAACTCTCATTACACAGTAAAAAATATACTCAGCACGTTTATGGGGTTCTTCTTTTTTGTCTTCACTAAATATTTGCTCAGAAATTTAAATTTAAATTTTGCTTAAAAATTGAATATTAGAAAATTTCTTAATTAAAATATATTTTAAAGCCTAACCAGTCGGTGGCTCAGTGGATAGAGCGCCAGACTGGGATGCAGGGGGCTCAGGTTCAAAACCCCACGGTCACAGACTTGTGTGTGGGCTTACCAGCTTGAGCACAGGGTCGCTGTCTTGAGCATAGGATCATAGACATTACCCCATGATCACTGGCTTGAGCCCAAAGGTCGTTAGCTTGAAGCCCAAGATCGCTGGCTTGAGCCCATGGTCACTGGCTTGAGCAAGGGGTTGTTCTCTCTGCTATAGCCCCCTGGTCAAGGTACATATGAGAAAGCAATCAATGAACACCTAAGGTGCCACAACAAAGAATTGATGCTTTTCATCTTTCTCCCTTCTTACTTGTCTGTCCCTATCTGTCCCTCTCTCTGTCTCTCTTTCTCTGTCTCTGTCACACACACAAAAAATTTTTTTTAAGTTTATTATTTGCATTGGTTTATGCCTAAACCTTAAGCAATTATAGTCAGGGACATATATCTGTTGCAGATAGGTCATCCCACCTCGTACTATTAGAGGTCTTAAGTGTACTGACGTCAAAGGCTCTACCATCCCTGTTTTCATGTGTTAAGGATTTACAGGACGACATTCAGAATCATGCCACCTCATTCGCCAGTGTCATTAAAGACATTGAAGGGTTCCTGGAAGAGAACCAGACCAGGATGAGCCCCCACGAGTTGACAACTCTTCAGGAAAAACTTCGTCAGGCTAAGGAGCAATATGAGGCTCTTCAGGAACGGACACGGGTGGCCCAGAAAGAGCTGGAGGAAGTGGTGACCTCAGCCTTACAGCAAGAGACTGAAAAGGTAACCAGACTGCAATGACACTTGCTATTTCTCAAAAAATTTTTTGGTACCTACACAAAAAAGGTAATGAGGGGAAACTGCCTTATAGAGAGCATAGACTCACGAACAAGGGCTGTTTCAGGAACAGATCTGTGAACCAACATTTTATTTTTTATAAGAAACATCCTGAAGAACTTTAAGTAGGAATAGTTGGTAGTAAATTCATATTACCCCACCCCCTGAAAAAAAAAAATCTGGCTGCTGAGTGCTCAGTACTCTAGTTGAAAAATGTCAGGAAGAATTTAGTGAGAAAGAGGTAGTACTCCAAGGAGGAAAATGCAAATGTCCCATTTCTTCTGTGGATCTAGACTCATGATCCGAGAGTGCTGGGGAATGGGGAGTATCTGCAGGCTGCAAGCCATCCCCCAGCTGCCACTGTGGTTTCAGTGGGAATCAGCACTGGGATAAACCTGTGAAAAGGTGAAGTCTCAAGTGGTCTTTTGTGCCCACTTGGCACTGGCAGATTGAATTGGAATCCTTTGTCTGGCCACGGACTCTGATGCTAACAGGAAAGTAGAGAAAAGAGAAATAAGTTACTTGAAGATGAATTCTGAACTACATGAATGTATCACATGGCATATCTTTTCAATCAATTAAAATACTTGGAGAGTCAGAAAATAGTTTCAGAACTTAGTGCTCTGTTTGGCAGAGAAAGGGATAGGAGGAGACTGTATCTCCCTGAGGGAGGAGCAGCAGGTAATGGAGCGTGACTGTGTTATCTCTCAGCCTAGGGGGCAGTGTATCACTTGCATACCTAGAAGGGATGCTCTGAGACCTGGCTGGGGTGCCAGGGCTACATCGCCTCTCAATAAAATGAAGCCTTTTAATAAAATCCTAGGATTTTCTCCCTCAACCCTACTTTTTAAAACAGTAAGATCTAAAGAAAATCTAGAGATAATTTTAAATAATTATTTTTTCAATAGATTTAGATGCTCGTTCTTTTTTGTGGGTTCAGTGACTGATTTCACCCTGTCTTGGAGCTTCTGTTTTTCTTTAGCATAAAAATTTCCCTCTTTACTTAACCCGTATCCTGTAATTGCTGAGCATCTATGGCCTTCCCACTGGGCTCCCTCTGTGGCTTTCAGAGCAAGGCAGTAAAGGAACTGGCAGAAAACAGAAATAAGATCGATGCTCTCTTGGATTGGATGGCCTCAGTGGGCTCACCTGCTGGACAGATGGAGCGGCTGTCAGGAGCTAACCTGGAGAAAGACTTGGATACCACTGATGGTCACATGGGAATGAACCACACCGCAGAAAAACTGGACAAGCAATGTGAGAAGATGAAGGTGAGGGTGTTAGCCTGTCCTCACTGTGCTGGGGACTCTCTTCTGCCCTGGACAACTTACTAAACCTTGCTCATAGATCCAGTGAGCTGTTCAGTTTATCTTCTTTGATATCTCAGCAGCTTTGTCAGTGTTGGGCGCTCACCTTGCAGTACTCTGCCCCTTACTTTGCACAGTGCTGCTCTGCCCTTGATAATCTGTATTCTTTCCCTAGGCACCCTTTCTAATGCTGTTGTGCATTTCGGTAGTATCCTAGGCCTCCCCTCAGCTTTCAGAATATACTTTTCTAGTCTCGTCCATTTATGACACTTCAATTATCATTTGTACTAAATAATTACATGTATATATTTGTCTCCAGCCCAAATGCCTGTGCTGAGCTTCAAGCCAGTATATAAATCTCTATTGGTGACTTGGAATCACAAGCACCTCAAGCTGACAAGTGGAACTCCTGTTTACTATGATACCCCTCCCTGATCAAACACGTTCTCCTTCCTGTATTCCCACAGGATTTACTGCCTGAATTAGACCTCATCTTAGATTTCTTTCCCTGCCTCACTGTCCCATATCAAATTAGTCATCAAATCCCATGTTGCTTATATCTCTTTCACAGTCAGCCACACTTCTTTATCTCCACTGAGATGTTATTGTAGTTCAGACTGCTATCAAGTCATCTTCTACTGGTCTCCTTGCCTGTTGGCTTTTACCCTCCAGTCCATCCCCCACACTAAAGGGACCGTTCTAACATGCTATATCCTTTTAATGGTTCCCTATTGCACTCATCAAACCATTTCTTACTGTTTATCTCTACTCATTTATTCATTCATTTAGCAAATATTAAGCACCTGCTATATGACAGGCATTAGAGATAAACCAGTGAGCCAACTAGATAAAGTGTCTCCTGGGACATTAACTGACATGTGCAGGCACATTGTATTACATGATTGAAAGACACTTATATATTCAGGGCACTTAAAAACACACAGATCACATGTTTTAGTAGTGATATCTTTCTAGCAAAGCAAATCTGGTTTAGCTGAGTGCTTCTATTGAACAGCTTGTGTGGTCTGTTGCCTTATCGTGTACTAATAGGATTTCTGCCTCTGGCATGCCCATTCTGTGCTTGGAAGATTCATTGTGGTGTGTCCTCCCTAAGTCCTGGCACTCTTGTAACAGCACAGAGCAGAGATGGTTCTGCTGTCATAGGAACCTTCCTGACACCTCCTGTTGGCAGCAGTCAGCTTGACCAATGCTATCTCCATTCTAGGAAGGAAACTGCCGTACTGATGGGTGGATGGGTTAGCAGGGGTCCCCAAACTTTTTACACGCAGGCCAGTGCACTGTTCCTCAGACCGTTGGAGGCCCGCCACATACAGTACTCTATACACTGACCACCAATGAAAGAGGTGCCCCTTCCAGAAGTGCGGCGGGGACTGGATAAATGGCCTCAGGTGGCCGCAATTTGGCCCATGGGCCATAGTTTTGGGACCTCCGGGTTAGAGGATGAGAAGGAGACATCTGGGTGCTATACAGATAGACTATATGGTACTATACGCTCCCTGCTATCTGTGTGAGCAGGATATATGTATTTGTCACCCCAGCTTCCCTGAGAGGATGTTGGAATCTGAGGCTATCAGATTGCTGTTGGTACAGGCTAAAATTGGATAATATCCTGAAGAAAAGTAGGCAATAATCCTTCTCTTGGTAGTTGCATAAACAGTATAGATACTTAGGCACACTGACTGAACTCCCACTGACTTTTGTTAGACTCAGAAAGAACATTGTTAAAACAACCACTGCTTGCCTGACCAGGCAGTGGTGCAGTAGACAGAGCGTTGGACTGGGATGCGGAGGACCCAGGTTCGAGACCCCGAGGTCACCAGCTTGAGCGCGGGCTCATCTAGTTTGAGCAAAGCTCACCAGCTTGGACCCATGGTCGCTGGGTTGAGCAAGGGGTTACTCGGTCTGCTGTAGCCCCACAGTCAAGGCACGTATGAGAAAGCAATCAGTGAACAACTAAAAGTGCCACAGCGAAAACTGATGATTGATGCTTCTCATCTCTCTCCATTCCTGTCTGTCTGTCCCTATCTATCCCTCTCTCTGACTCTCTCTCTCTCTCTGTCTCTATTAAAAAAAAAACCACTACTGTCCTTCTTTCACTTGTATTCTGTTGGAATAGAAAGGAAGTCCACATGGAAACACATGGAGATAGCACATACAAATTACCTGTTCTATCCAGAAACACTATTTACTCTAATACAGTGGTTCTTAACCTGGGTTCTATCGAACCCTAGGGGTTCGATGAGTCGGTCTCAGGGGTTCGGAGGAGCCTCTGTCGCAGAGGCCAGAATAAAGTAATACCGTAATATGTTGTGAGTTCATGCACTTTGTTGGTTTTGTTCTTTGAGCAAGGTGATGTTCATGCACGGCTCATTTTGTGCACCAGTAAAAAAACATATACCTATGTCTTGAATTTGGAAAAAAAATCCTATTTTATTTATCACTAAAGAAGGGTTCGATGAATGCGCATATGAAACTGGTGGGTTTGGGCCTGACCTGTGGTGGCGCCGTGGATAAAGCGTCGACCTGGGAACACTGAGGTCGCCAGTTCAAAACCCGGCACTGGTCTGGTCAAGGCACATATGGGAGTTAATTCTTCCAGCTCCTCCCCCCTTTCTCTCTTTCTCTGTCTCTCTCTCTCACTCTGTGTCTCCTCTCTAAAAATGAATAAATAAATAAAAAAAGAGAAACTGGTGGGTTTGGTACCTCAAAAAAGGTTAAGAACCATTGCTCTAATATATAAATTTTTTACTTAACAAATTAATTTTCCTAGATCTTTCCTGTTAGGGACATAGATACTTGTCTTCACAGATAATTGATTAATATTTCCCAGCTAAGAATTTGCAGTTTTTATATTGTCCCCTGTGTGGCTCACTCAGCTTATTCTCTCCTTCCATTAATGTGGGTAACTATTAGTTGGCAATTTGTACCTTCTCTTTGACTAAGGTAGTTTAGTGAAGAGAGTCAGGTCAGCAATTCATCTCTTAACTATCTGCATGACCTTTGTCAGTAGTGTATCTTTTTGATATTCACTTAACCCCATCTTTAATATTGATATTATATTGTCTTCCCACTTTGCAGATTGTGCCATAAGTCAGATGAGATAATACATATAAAATATGTTTAAGACGTATGTTTCTATATGTGTTAGTTCAGCTGGAATTGGCATATGGTGTCATGCTTAGAGAAAGAGAAATTAGTGATTTCTGAGCATCTATAAATGTGGCCTATGAATTCCTCTTTCACCTCTAGTTATAGTTATAATTAAATTATTGTGATGTCTGTACTGATTATCCTTTGTTTGGGGGATTGTTTTGCCAGGCCCGTCACCAAGAATTGCTGTCTCAGCAGCAAAATTTCATCCTGGCTACCCAGTCAGCTCAGGCCTTTCTGGACCAGCATGGCCACAATCTCACACCTGAGGAACGACAGACGCTGCAGGAAAAGCTAGGAGAGCTAAAGGATAGCTACACGACTTCCCTGGCCCAGTCTGAGGCAGAGCTGAAGCAGGTGCAGACGCTACGGGATGAGCTGCAGAAGTTTCTGCAGGATCATCGGGAGTTTGAAAACTGGCTGGAACGGTCTGAGAAAGAGCTGGAGAGCATGCACCAGGGAGGCAGCAGCCCCGAGGGCCTTCCCTCCCTACTCAGGCGGCAGGGCAGCTTCTCGGAGGACGTAATTTCCCACAAAGGAGACTTGAGATTTGTGACTATCTCGGGACAGAAAGTGTTGGACACTGAGAACAGCTTTGAGGAAGGCAGAGAACCATCAGAAACTGGAACCTTAGTGAAGGACAAGCTGAAGGATGCAACAGAGAGATACACTGCTCTCCATTCAAAGGTATGGAAGAGGCTTTGGCAGCCTCTGGGTCAAATATTGTGGCAGCACTCACACTACTCTGGATGGTTTCTGAGGCTTAGAAACCTCACAACACAGTGAGTGAACTAATCTGTATATAGACTACAGGCAGAATATCTTTTTGAGCTGTGCAAAATATAAAATGTGGAGGCCTACGGGCTGATGCCTGATGCTAGCCATATTGGGTATGTCTCTGGTGATGAAGGTGGAGGTGCTCACCTCCTGTATCTTGACCAGCAGACACAGCCTCCCGAGAGACATAGCACAGGGGAAGCTTAAACAAAGTATGCATGCAGTCTGTGTTCCTGGACAGAGCATGTAGGGTTAATCCTTATTTTCCTTCCTATCAAAGAATTCTGTTTAGCTCCTCAGGTATAGAGTGTACTCAATTCTTCTCACCTTTATTGTGCTTTCTATCAATACCTCTTAAGGTACACTTTCATACCTCTTACTCCCATTTCTGCCTGCAACCTGATGTATATTACTTTGGTGGCTAGTCATCCAACTCACTAAATCTTCTCTTGTATGTAATAAAGTAGAGGTGAATAGTAGAATCAAGCAGCAAGGAACCCACTTATAAAAGGTAGTTGCTACCCCTCTATCCATGGAGGCCCCTGTACTACCTCTAACTGTAGTTATGGTGAGTTCCCTGTAACAAAGCCAGGCCTCTCTTTGGACTCTGCCTAGGCAGCTGCTGCCTTTTGCCAGGCCTTGCTTAAGCTTGCTTTCCCTCCTCTCTCTGGCAGTGTACTCGATTGGGTACTCACCTGAACATGCTGCAAGGCCATTACCGGCAGTTCCAGAGCAGCGCTGACAGCCTGCAGGCCTGGATGCAGGCTTGTCAGGCCAATGTGGAGAAGCTCCTCTCAGATACTGTTGCCTCTGACCCTGGGGTGCTGCAGCAGCAGCTTGCAACAACGAAGGTAAGCCAGGACACAGGTTGTGTGGTTTTGCATGGCTTACAGTATCCAAAAGTAAAATAAATACTGGTATTTAGGTTAAAAGCTGCTGTTGGGTTGGGATGCCTGGGACAAGATCTCATTCCTAAACAATTTATTCTAATATCTGTGGCTTTGGATAAGCTGAGAATTACTCTGTAAAGCAGCTTAGTAGATCTGGATTCCTAGAACCAGCTTTGATTACTGACTCACATGTTTTCCTTTTGTCCTTTTTTCATGGACAAGCAGCAGTTGCAGGAGGAATTGGCTGAGCACCAAGTACCTGTAGAAAAGCTCCAAAAAGTAGCTTGTGACCTCATGGAAATTGAAGGGGAGCCAGCCCCAGACTGCAAGCGTGTTCAAGAAACTACAGGTATGAAGTGGCAACAGAAATAATGCGGTCTTAATTCCTAGTATGTACCTCTGTTCTATAATAGATCCCATTGTGTTATGTAAGTATCTGATCCTAGCTGGGTGCTGAGGATATAAACATGAATAGGTTACCCTCTCATGAACTTTATTCTTCTATCATTGAAGGGCCTTTGCAATCTGGCTTCAACCCCTTTTCCCTAGGCATTTTGCCTTCTAGCCACACCCTACATTTTCCTTTCCCAAGTAAATTATGCATTTCTTAATTGCTTTACCCCTGAAGTTTTTCCTGTTGCTTAACATTAATTGAGTGCTTACCATGCATAATGAAATCTTGCTTGTGCTTCAGAACGTAGCCTAGAGGTTGCTTGCTTTGTAAACTCCTGACCTCTGCTGCCACCTCCCAAAAGAAATAAAAGATAAATAATCGTTCTCTTTCAGGCTTCTCTAGTACTCTTAATACCAATATGAGGCACTTGTGCTTTTGTTTTCATGGTTAGTTGTGATGTGCCTTCCTCTGCCTATGCTGTCCTTTACATTAATAGAAAACAGGGATTTGATCGTGATTGTCTTTAGTCCTCAGCTTCTGGCACAATTTCTGGCATTTAGTAGGTGCCAAATACATAATGATATGGAATTTGGCTCAACTACTAATGCCCTTTAAGCAGAGGTCCCCAAACTATGGCCCGCGGGCCAAATTGCAGCCACCTGAGGCCATTTATCCAGCCCCCGCTGCACTTCTGGAAGGGGCACCTCTTTCATTGGTGGTCAGTGTATGGAGTACTGTATGTGGCGGCCCTCCAACGGTCTGAGGGACAGTGAACTGGCCCCCTGTGTAAAAGTTTGGGGAACCCTACCTTTAAGCTTATTCCTTCTATTTGTCTTGATGTCTATTATTATTTTAATTAACATGCCATTTAAATACATTCTTTTTTAAAAGCATAACACAAAAATAGTCTCCACTCTCTCTTTTCATGTCCTTGACTTTCCAGATTCCATACTTGGCCATTTCCAAAGCCTGTCCTGTGGCCTGGCCGAGCGCTCTGCTCTGCTGCAGAAGGCGATTGCCCAGTCTCAGAGTGTGCAGGAGAGCCTGGACAGCTTGCTGCTATCCATCCGGGAAGTGGAAAAAAACCTGGAAGAGAAGCAGGTGGCATCTCTCTCATTGGGAGTCATCCAAGAAGCCCTGGCCACTAACATGGTGAGACCTCTACCACCAGAGTTTTATATAGGGTATATTTGCCATGTTCCATAATTGTATCACTTTGAAAAAGTATCAGGAGAAGAATTCATATTTATGAATCTTCTGATGATGAGACTTAGACAGAGTGACTAGTCCATATGAAGATATTCCTACCCAATTTCCATACCATTGTTAAACTTGAAGAACAGTGGTGATAGCAAAGTCATTTGGTGGAAGGGGTTCTAGAACTAGGGGGACTGAGACATAGGGTACTCTGAAGGCTTAGTTGCAACTCTCTAAACCTCCTTGAGAGGGTGAGCATGTAGTTATTACAAGTTTATTAGTCTGTGTCTCAGGTATCCTTGTTTTTTGATGACAGAAATTGAAGCAGGACATTGCTCGGCAGAAGAGTAGCTTGGAGGCCACCCGTGAGATGGTGACCCAATTCATGGAGACCGCAGACAGCGCCACGGCTGCAGTACTGCAGGGCAAGCTGGCGGAGGTGAGCCAGTGCTTTGAACAGCTCTGTCTACAGCAGCAAGAGAAGGAGAGCTCTCTAAAAAAGCTCCTGCCCCAGGCAGAGATGTTTGAACATCTCTCTGATAAACTGCAGCAATTCATGGAAAACAAAAGTCGTATGCTAGCCTCTGGAAATCAGCCAGATCAAGACATCGCACATTTCTTCCAGCAGATCCAGGTGAGGACGTACCTGCCAAAATGACAGGACAAAGGGAAAACAAGGGCGAGGAGGGGACCAACATTTATTGAGCGCATATGTTGTCAGTCAGTGTACTGGAAACTTTACCTGCATTATCTTAAAAGAATTAACACAACCATCCTGCAAACTAGATATTGTTTGTCCATTTTTTAAAAACATAGCCTAGCCTGACCTGTGGTGGTGCAGTGGATAAAGCGTCGACCTGAGAACACTGAGGTCGCCAGTTCAAAATCCTGCACTGGTCTGGTCAAGGCACATATGGGAGTTGATGTTTCTAGCTCCTCCCCCACCCCACGCCCACTCTGTGTCTCCTCTCTAAAATGAATAAAATAAAAAGAAGAACATAGCCTAGCCTGACCAGGCAGTGGCACAGTGGATAGAGCGTCAGACTGGGACCCGGAGTACCCAGGTTCGAGACCCCAAGGTTGCCAGCTTGGATCGAAGGTCGCTGGCTTGAGCAAGGGGGGTTACTCGGTCTTCTGTAGCCCCACAGTCAAGGCACATATGAGAAAGCAATCAATGAACAACTAAAATATCACAACGAAAAACTGATGATTGATACTTCTCATCTCTCTCTGTTCCTGTCTGTCTGTCCCTGTCTATCCCTCTCTGTCCCTTTAAAAAAAAAAAGAAAACAACATAGCCTAGATTAATTTTTCACTCATAATACATGTTCAGCCCGATCAGAAGGATACTTAGCTCATCATGGTCACTCAGGGATGCAAGCTGATGGAAACTTCATCCTGACATAAGTTTTCATGATTATTGCTTTACTGGGAAGAAGGAATATCATATATATTTTGTTAGTCAAAGCAAGCTTTACTTGCCCACACCTGACTGATATGTAATCCTACCATGTACCTAGAAGGCACAGAAGTAGGAATATTTGGTGAAGAGTATTATCCACCAAAGATAGATACATATATCCAGCAGTGTAATTGCTGGGTCATAATATATATGTGCCAAGGAGTAGCCAGCCAATTTGTGCTCTAGAATGACTGCCCATTCTCTTTCATTGGCCTGTCTATTCATTTACTATAGTACACTATTATTAATTACCAGAACTTTAAGATATGTTTTAATATCTAGTATGCTCTCATTCTTGTTTTTTTTCCTTCAGGATTTTTCATAGCTATAATTGTACATTTATTTTTCCATATGAACTTTAGAATCAACTTTATAGAAAAAATTGGTATTTTTATTTGGGTCATATTAAATTTACCTATACATACATACATACATACATCTATATGTAAATACACATTTTTATGGATGCCCTTCCATTTATTCAGGTCTGCTTTTATGTGTTGCAGACTGTATTATAGTTTTACTCATAAGGATTTTATGTTTCTTGTTAGCTGTTTTCTAAAATTGTACCTTTTGTGTGGCTATTGTATAAAGTTTTCACACTTGATTTTTACATGTTGGTTTCATGTTCTGATACCTTACTGAATTACTTCATTGTTTGATTTATTTGTATTTTTCATTCTCTTGGGTTTTGCAAGTATACTTTCATGTAATGTGAAAATGTAGTTTTATCTCTTTTTCAATTTTTATGCCACAAATTGTTTTCTTTTGCCTAACATCTTCAATGCAATGTTAATAATAGTGGGGAGAGTGTTTGCCTGGTTTACGGAAGAAGAGGTAGAAGCTTAGAGAGGTGTAATGGCTTCAGATCACAAGCCAGTAGGAGGTAAAACTGCGATTGAATTTCAGGTCTTTTGACTCCAAAAAATTCCATTCTTTTCATTCTATTCTGCCTAGCTTCTTTCATCTTTTATAGTGTACTTATTTATAAGGGTTAATATATTTCCTGTTAATATATTTTAGGTACTCGGATACAATGGAAAGAATGCAGGCTTTGGATCTTAAGTCTAGCTCTGCTACTTTTTAGGCAGTTGACTAATATATTTCAGAGGAGTTATTGTATTTCCCGTTTGCTTGACAGGAGCTCGATTTGGAAATGGAAGGCCAACAGGAGAACCTTGATACTCTCGAGCACCTGGTCTCGGAACTGAGCTCCTGTGGCTTTGCACTAGACCTGTCTCAGCACCAGGACAGGATACAGAACCTCAAAAAGGACTTCACAGAGCTACAGAAGATAGTTAAAGAAAGGTGAGTTCTCATATATGTGGGTCAGTGTCGGGGAGATCATTTTTTTCTTGCTGTTGAGTGAAATGATTATCTCACAATTAATCACTAGAAAATATGACACCAAGAACACTCCTATGGAGTTATAGATTTGGAAAGTGCCTCTTTCAACCAAAGCTATTCAATCTACTTGATGCTTAGTGGTTTTTCTATTACGAAATAGTGAGTTGGTTGGGTTTTTTTTTTTTTTTTTTCAGTAATGGGGCTCAATTACCTCTCTGTACCATAAAAAGCTTAGGTCACCTGGACCAAACAGATCAAATTTGGGGCAGCAAGTAGGATTATGGCAGGATTTGAAATAAAGAGAAAAGTTGGAGACTTCCCAGACATAATTGAGGGTTATATTGGCAATAACCCTACTTGTTTTGACCACATTTAAGTTGCTGTTTTGGAGGAGTGTATGGGTTCTCTCTCTTTTTTTTAAGGCATATGTGAGGATGTGTGACAAAGGTGGCCAGTTTCGGGTTATCAGCTTGCTGCTGTAAAACCATGATTTTTCCATTAGAAAACCTCATGTGGATCTAAGAGTTTGTTAAGATTTCTTCTCTTGGTTTAGTCATAAATATAATCTTATTTAACAGATGACAGCCTTAGTGACTAGAGGAAAGTAGTTGCTCAAACCAATGCAGGAAGGTAATTTAGGGGAGGGGAGAGGATGGGGACAAAGGCCAAGAAGGCTTTATTTTTCTTCCCCTATGCTGAGGCCTTTTAGCTCTCTGGCTTGAAGTCTAACAGATGTGGCTGGCCATTTCCAAAACTGAATTCCAAATTGATTTTTCTTCTTGATTTTTTTTATTTGTGAGCATACTTACTCTAACTTCTCAGAGCTTCTGTTTTAGCATCTTCCTTGCTAAAGGAATTAGCATTTGAATTAGGCCTTGAAAGAGTCAGCTGCCTAAAAAGTAGCAGAGCTGGACTTAAGATCTAAGCCTGCATTCTTTCCATTGTATCCCAGTATCTAAATAGCAGGCTCCCTTTAGTTTTTCTCACTTTCACTTTAGCTTGAGTAAGATTGAAGACTCCTTTCCCCAGAAATGTCCAAACAAGGGCAACAGATTCCTCACTCTGATGCTCTCCTATATTATACGTGTTTGTTTAGCCAAAGCTGCTGTGGCAAAGATGATGGGAAGGAACGGCCCTGTTAGGAAACTGATGCCATTGTCCCAGAATGAACTTAGTTTTAGTTTGTGTTGACTTCTTTACACAGCTTAGTCTGGCAAGTAACAAAACGTCTTCCTTAACAGAGGGGAAGATGCATCATCTTGCCAGAAGCAATTGGATGAATTCCGGAAGCTAGTTAGGACCTTTCAGAAATGGCTGAAGGAAACAGAAGGGAGTGTTCCACCTACAGAGACTTTCACGAGTACTAAAGAGCTTGAAAAGCAGATTGAACACCTGAAGGTAGGTGAACAAAAAGATCTCCAAGGCTCGGGCTAGACAACAGTTTAGAAGTATATATGGATTCATGTCCAGCTGTGGGAAAGTGGTGTGAGAAATCCAATTATCCATTTGCATCAGAATAGAAATTCCCACCCATCCCTACCCCTTACCCAAGAACTGAGCACCAAAAATCTCCTACTTAAAAACCAGACCCTGTCTGACCAGGTGGTAGCACATTGGATAGAGCATCGGACTGGGATGTGAAAGGACCCAGGTTCGAGACCCCAAGGTTGCCAGCTTGAGCGCGGGCCCATCTGGTTTGAGCAAAAGCTCACCATCTTGGACCCAAGGTCACTGGCTCTAGCAAGGGGTTGCTTGGTCTGCTGAAGGCCCACGGTCAAGGCACATATGAGAAAGCAATCAATGAACAACTAAGGTGTCGCAATGAAAAACTGATGATTGATTCTTCTCATCTCTCTCTGTTCCTGTCTGTCTCTATCTATCCCTCTCTCTGACTCTTTCTCTCTGTCTCTGTTAAAAAAAAATAAAAAATGGAGTTAGTCTTATTAAATATCCTTCTCTTTAAAAAATCAAAAAACAAAAAAAACCAGGCCCTGCCTGACCTGGGTGGCGCAGTGAATAAAGAATCAACCTGCAACGCTGAGGTCGCTGGTTTGAAACCCCAGGCTTGCCTGGTCAAGGCACATATGGAAGTTGATGCTTCCGGCTCCTCCCCCTTCCTCTCTCTCTCTCCTTTCTCTAAAATGAATTTAAAGATCTAAAAAAAAAAAGAAAAAAATATAATTGAAAACCAGGCCCTGTGCCTGCCATGTGGTGGTGCAGTGGATAAGGTATTGACCTGGAATGCTGGGGTTGCTGTTTGAGACCCCTGGCTTGCCCAGACAAGGCACATACAAGAAGCTACTGTGAGTTGGTGCTTCCCATTCCTCCTTCGCCCTGCCTTTTTTCCCCCTCTCTCTTTTCTCTAAAATCAATAAATAAAATCTAAAACAAACAAACAAAAAGCAACCCAGGCCCTGGCTGGGTGGATCAGTAAACAGAGTGTAATCGCAGTGTGCCAAGGTCACGGGTTCGATCTCTGGTCCCTGGTCAGGGCACATACATATGAGAAGCAACAAGTGAGTGCACAACTAAATGGAACAACAAGTTAATGCTTCTCTCTGTGTGTGTGTGTGTGTGTGTCTCTCTCTCTCTCAAATCAATGGAAAAATTAAAAAAGAACAAAACAAAACCTGAAAACAAAAAAATAATATTGAAAGAATACCTTTGAAGTTTCAACTGTTTTTTGCATGCCTCTTATGCTATGGTGGGTCATAAAAAAGACATTTATAAAAGTCCAGTCCTTGAGAAGCTTAAATTCTCATTGTATATTTGAGAATTAGACATTTATATGTGAGCAGGTGATCAGGAAATTGAGATAAGAACCGTACTATAATTAATAAAGAAAAAGTTATAATCACATGGTTGGAAGGTAGATTCAAGAGTAGGACACGCATTTTCCCCATCCCCTGCAGAATCCCTCTGAACCATTTTTGATTTGTAGTCATCCAGCCTCTGCTTGTACCTCTAACATTTCTTTTTGTTGAAATCAGCCTCCAGCTAACTCTCGTGCATTTGTCCTCATTGTCTTCATAAAGCAGGATTTGTCTGGAACAGAAATAAGTGATTGCTTTCACAGAGAGTTCCAGGAGCATTTGCTGTCAGGAATTCCCCAGTTTCTTGGCTCACAATACTCTTAGTGTTTCAAGGAATTTTTTATGGCAACACAGGCCAAAACAAAAATAAAAAACTTCATTTGCTAGGGGATCAGTCAGGTCCAAACAACTTAATAGTAGTTGTTCACATGGTGTCCAACAGATGTCACTGTATTTCCCTCAAAATTTTAAAACATCCTGTGTCAGTACATTGTCCCACAGTTTGGTAACTCTGGCCCTTTGGAGTCAAGAGTGGTTAATAAAAGAATTAACAAGCTGTGACTTGATAAGGTTCAGTCTGCAGCTAGGCAGCATGAGCTCACTAGATGTTCATGGCTGTCTTTCTCTGCCGCTGCTCTGCAGCTTCAAATCCAAAACAATTTAAGTAGAATGTCAAGGAAATGCAGTGTGAAGGAGGGGCTTGGAGGCTAGGATGGTGTCCCGGTTTTGAAAGGAGTAAGATCTGACTGCTGTGGCAGGCAGCCCACATCCTAGAGACAGTGTGACCTGGTCTATCTGTTATGGAGCGGATGCCATTGTTTCCTGATGGCTTCCTATGAAGCGAGAGCTCTGACTTTAAACCCAGTATAAAGATCCCTTGAAAATATAAAATGTAGGCTATGTTTCTGTGCAGTTCTCTACATCTAACTATTTAGCTCCTGATTTTACTCTCCCGTGATCGTTCCCTTTTATTTTTTACATGCATGCTATTCCCTTTGTCCACCTGACAAACTCTTCACTCAAAACTTTCCTCTCTTTGGCCAGAGTTAGTGTGTCTCCTCTATTGCTTTTAGAGTTTACAGTGCATATTACTGTAATAGCATTTATCACATTATAATGCAATCGATAATCTGAGCTCTTGGTTTTGAGAACTATGCCATTATCTTATTTTGTATCTGCCATATTAGTGTGATGCCTGGCCTATAGTATATATTCAATAAATATTTGATGAGTGAATGAATTAATGAGAAGGTCCTGAATATTCCAGCATATTATTCTTCCAAACCTTGGCTGGCTAAACCAAGGTCTTGAAATGGCTGAATATATGAGAATGGCCTCTTAATTCTTATAAAATCTTTAAGGAGTATATGTAGAAGAATGGGTATCCCTACTTATGAGAAGAAAGCTCCCAGATGTTATATTTAACTGTTTTGTTTTTTAAACAGGGTCTTCTAGATGACTGGGCAAGTAAGGGAACTTTGGTAGAAGAAATCAATTGCAAAGGCACTTCTTTAGAAAATCTCATCATGGAGATCACAGCTCCTGATTCCCAAGCCAAAACAGGTGAGTTCAGTTGCTTAAAAATGTAGTAAATAAACCTCATTCTTTGCTTTAACCTTTGGTAATGATCTCTTCTTTAATAAAAGTCAGAAACAAGGCTGGGTATGAGAACAAAGGGGGCAGTCCATGCAAGTGGTCTTCTCCCTTCCACCTGATCTACTTTCCATGTGCTATATAACATTGCTCCATTCTACAGAGCTCCTTCCCATGATGGGAAAGAGTAAAGGGACTACTTGGCCCACTTAGATCTGTCAAACAGACATAGCAGGATTAAAGTGGGATTTTCTAACTTGAAGATTTTCTCTTTTATATGGGGGAATGGAATGGCTGTGCACTTCTTTAAATTGGGGTCAGCCCAGGAGGTATAAGCATGGTATCTTGTTAGAGGCCAGGCATTGATGGGAGTTAGTAATGGTACACTGGGAACAGGCACATTTCTGGGAAGTGGGTACAAAGATTGTGCCCAGATATATGAATAATCTCTGGCTGAAAATTAAATCTTTTAAATAAATCCATTATGGGCTCAGTGACTTGCTTGTTGTTAATTGGTATCTTATAGGATTTATTACCAGTCTATGTTAATGTGCCCCTATAGCCACTTAAATAATACGGAAAAGGTTTGCTTTTTTCCCCTCCTGAGAGTGACTACTTTTCTCTTGTATCCTAAAGGTTAAAGATCTCTTGGCACTACTTAGAAGTTGAAATTGAATTGAGCTCAATATTGAATTATTAAAAATATTGACAACATTTTAGAGAATTGATGATTTTTAAAAATATATTTTAATACATAAACCTGTAAGTTTAGTGACTTGTTAGTGTGTGATTATCAAGAATTGGCAAGCTTTTTCTATAAAGGGCCAGATAGTAAATATTTTAGGCTTGTGGGTCCTTATCGTCTCTGTGACATCTTTACTCTTCTGCCACTGTAGCACAAAAGCAATCATAAACAATATATAATTAATTGTATGAGTGTGGCTGTGCTCAGATAAATGTTTATGTACAGAAATAGGCGGAAGGTCAGATTTGGCTGCTTGGCTATAGATTTCTAAGTTCTGACTACCATAAGTGGTTTTTCAAATTTTTTAAAGCACTAGAATCTTTTTTTAATTTAAATCTCATATAGAATTCTACTACATAAAACAAAAATGATATCCCTTATAACTTACTTTATTCATCTTATAAAATCCATTAATGAGAATATTGAGACTATTATTCTTAGAGTTTGTAAAAATTTGAAACAGGATTATTAGATGATGGGTTTATGGTATTGATTTAATTCTAAATTCTGTTTGGTTGTACTGTATCTAGAAAATATGGTTCACATAGTTAAGTAGTTATAAATGATGACAAATGTTTTTAAAAGTTTACTTTATAATCTCAGATTACTCTTCGATTAAACTGAACTAGAAGCTTGAAAGTGATATTGTAAGAAATTATTTTTCTGGTTTTTTATTGATTTTAGAAAGAAAGGAAATGAGAGAGAGAGAAACATCATTTTGTTATCCCACTTATTTATGCATTCATTGGTTCATTCTTGTATGTGCCCTGACCTGGAATCAAACCTGCGACAACCTTGATGTATTGGGAAGACACTCCAACCAACTGAGCTACCCGACCAGGGCAAGAAATTCTTTTTCAAAGTTGAATAAGAATATTCAATGAGGGCTCTTATTTATTTATTTTCTTAAATATAGAAAAGATCTAAAACTGGTGAGGAGGACAAGAATGGTCTATAACCTGACGTGATCATGACCTGAAGTGTTAAGAATTCAATTATTACACAGTTCTGCCCAGAGTGTCTGCTCTGTGATGTACCTCAGCCTTTTTTGACGTTTTATTTAACATAGTACACATGTACTACCGATGTGTTTTTTTTAACTTGAGTGGACATGTGTGGTTTGAACATTGTAAAATGTTGGTGAAAAGCTACAACCTTACAATCAGTGACACTCAAAAAGAACCTTAAAGGTTCTTTCTGCTAGAAGCACAGGAGCTTCTTTATTCTGCTGCACCTTCAAAAAGCAGCTACAATTGGCCTTTAGTATTCACAGGTCCCTTTTCTGAGATTTCACCAACTATATATTGAGAATACTGTTAAAAAATATTATGCTGTTGCCTGACTAGTAGTGGTGCAGTGGACAAAATTTCTACCCAGAACCTGAGGTCGCTAGTTCAACGCCCCAAGTTCGCCAGCTCTGAGAGTGGTTTCGTTAGTGCAGGGTCACTGGCTTGAGTCAGGGAATCATTTGCACGATCCCAAAGATTGCCAGCTTGAGCCCAAAGGTCTCTGGCTTGAACAAGGGGATGCTGGTTCGGCCCTGGTTAAGGCATGTACGAGAAGCAGTCAATGTACAACTAAAGTGAAAGCAACTATAAGTTGATGCTTCTCACCCCCCCTCTTTCATTCACTCTCAAAAAAAATAAAAATTTAAATGAAGGAACTCTTTAGAAATATATATATATTTACATATATACAGTATGTGTGTGTGTAAAATGTTGCTGACTTGTACAGTATAGTTAGGCCTGTGCTGTGAATCAGTGCATAGCACAGTCTCCCCCCTTTTTGTATTTTTCTGAAGTTAGAAGTGGGGAGACAGGCAGTCACACTCCCACATGCACCCAACTGGGATCCACCCAACATGCCCACTCGGGGGCAATGCTTGGCCCATCTGGGGCGTTACTCTGTTGCAACCAGAGCCATTCTAGCACCTGAGGCAGAGGCCATGGAGCCATCCTCAGCGCCCAGGCCAACTTTGCTCCAATGGAGCCTTGGCTGTGGGAGGGAAAGAGAGAGACAGAGAGGAAGGAGACGGGGAAGGGTGGAGAAGCAGATGAGTGCTTCTCCTGTGTGTTCTGGCCAGGAATTAAGCCCAGGACTTCCAAAAGCCAGGCAGATTCCCTATCGCTGAGCCAAATGGCCAGGGCCTTCTTCTGCCCTTTTATGTGACCCTTTTATGTCATGTGACCTTATGTCATGAGTATTCTCCAGGTTTCTGTATAATCTTTCTAATTACACTATCTGGTGTTTACTTGACTTAGGAACCTCCTCTGAAATACAAAGAATAAACTCCAGGAGAGGATAGGTGAAATTGTGGTAATTAGAAACAGAACCAAAGGCCCAAAGCAGAATTCATAGGAATGCTGATGAGCCAAACTTATTGGCACCTAGAATTTCTGTTTTCCAGTGGAGGAAGGGGAACAGAACATCCTGAAAGAAAAGATAGGGAATCTTCAGTTTGAAACAACATAAGAAGGGCTCATTGTAATGTATTTGTTAAAAGAATGCTGCTCTTTATGTCCTTGATTATACCTACTGTTCATTTTTATTATGTTGAAGAACATTGATTAAAGTTAATCCTCTTTGGCTTTAACACAAATCTTCATTCCAAAATATGTCAAGTACCATTCTAAAGACTTAATTGTTTTACCAGTACTTGCTTCACAAAATTAGGGTAGGGTCCAAAGACTTCCAATTGGAGATTTAAGAATGGAATTTGGATTTCCTTGAGAAAGGATGAGGAATTATGACTGCTATAAAGCTTTGATGCCTGGCAGCTAAAATGATTTGTCTCTTTCCATGAATATGTTGTCTCGTGCTGTGTTAACTTCCTGATAACCTGAGCTTAAAGTGAGTGCCAAAGGACAAATTCAGTGCCTCTATGTATTCCTAACACGTTTGTCTTGCCCTGTTTGTCTCTCTGTCCTTCTGCTCAGGTTCCATACTGCCCTCTGTAGGAAGCTCTGTAGGCAGTGTAAACGGATACCACACCTGCAAAGGTGAGAATGACATTTCAACAGTGCCTCTGTGTTGGGTGTTTTAGGACAGAGTTCATGTTTGCATCAGTGTATGTTTTCATCTGTGTGGAAGAACTGCTACCAAGCTGGGTGTGAGGGTAAAAATCTGGGGAGAAACAAGTGATGCCTCTTTTTTTGCTAGCTAAACACTATACAGATTGGCAGCAAGTGAAATAAAGTACAAGGAAATAAACTGGACCATTAGATAAGACCAATAAGGAAAGACCTGGAAGATAATACAATATATGTGAATCTTTGAATTATAAAGACGCTATATAGGATAGGTAGTCAGTCTAGTCTAGTCCTCAACCTCCCAAGTAGGTGACTTCTCTGTAGTTTAGAGAAAAGAGAGCAGAAAGAAGAAGAATGCCCCAAACCCTTAACTCTCATCACTCTTGTTGTTCCCATGTTTATTTAGCATTTTATTTATACATCTGAGTATATAGTGCCAAAATTAGAAAGCAGATTGAGAGCTCTTTTGCTTTGTGTATGTAAACAGGAACTTTTATGTGATTTAGCAGGAAGATAATTTGCAGTACACTAGGAATAGGAGAGATGCTTAATCCTGATGAGTAGTTTAGTAATTAGGAACCAGTAGGTTTGCTCAGAGAGTTATTCCCAATCTGATTTCTCTTTCTATCATATTAGATCTGACGGAGATTCAGTGCGACATGTCAGATGTAAACTTGAAATATGAGAAACTTGGGGGAGCGCTGCGGGAACACCAGGAAAACCTTCAGGCTGTCCTCACCAGAATGCAGGAAGTTCAGAAGGAGGCAAGTTCAGTGCTGCAGTGGCTGGAATCAAAAGAGGAAATCCTAAAAGGCATGGATGCCTCTTCATCTCCAACCAAGACAGAAACAGTGAGAGCCCAAGCTGAATCTAACAAGGTACCGTGTTTACGTTAGCTGCATCCCAGACGCTAAAGGGAAGGGGCTGTTGTATTACTGTTCCTGCCTGAGCTCAGGGACTTGAGATGAGGCACGGCCAACCACCCCAGTCATGATGAGCAGCATGGTTGACTTTCAGATGCTTAATATACCTGAACTCTTCTTAGAGAATTATCTTACCTATGAAATTAGAAATTGTTACAAGTCGGATTCAGAAACCAAGCCAGGTGTGTTTGCAAAGAGAGTAGCCCTTAAAATCATGAGCTTGTTGAGAATGGGATCTCTTTTTTTTTTTTAAGATAAGAGTAAGGGAGATAGGAGGTAAACTTAGTCATTCACCCTAACTGGGATCCACCCAGCAACCCCACTGGGGCCCATGCTCTAGTACGGAGCTGTTTTTAGTGCCTGAAGCTGATCTGCTCCAACAGAGCTATCCTCAGTGCCCAGGGCCACCTTTGAACCAATTGAGCCACTGCCTACAGGAGGGAAAGAGGTAAAGAAGGATAGAGAGCGAAGGAGAAGCAAGTGGTTGCTCCTCTTGTGTGCCCTGACTGGGAAATGAGCCTGGGCTGTCCTTATGCCAGGCTGATGCTCTATCCACTGAGCCACTGGCCATGGCCAATATCTATCTTATTTTATGTACAGTGTTGCAAACCAAGCCATTCTCATCCAAGTACCTTTCCAACTCTTGAAGGGCTCTGAATAGGTGTGATTGCAATTTGTTCTTAGGATTGACATGATGAACTAAGAAAAATATCAGAGAAAAAAGAACCATATAGAAAATCCTGTAAAAAAGTTTTTACCAAATTTATTTATATTCCAGTTGAGCATAGCATGTCATCTCCAACTAATAAACATCATCGTCATCATCATCATCATCATCATCATGATTGTATCTTGTCACTTTTAGTTTAGTCACTTTTTAGTTTATTAATTCCTCTTTACTGGGATCTACTGATGTGTTATACATAAAAGGAATTCAGATTCTCCCATCTAGATTTTTCATTTTAAAGTAAAAATTGAAGCAGAAAGGTTAAGTGCCTTAAAATCACTCAATAAGACATGGATGGAATCAGTAGAGCCTGTAATCGTCGCCCTGCCTTCCATACCTTTCCTCCACACTTACATCTTTATTTCCTGTGCAGAAATCTCATGGCACACATGATGTTCTTTCTCCTAGGCTTTCCTGGCTGAATTGGAACAGAATTCTCCAAAAGTCCAAAAAGTAAAAGAAGCCCTGGCTGGATTACTGATAACGTATCCCAACTCACAAGAAGCAGAAAACTGGAAGAAAATGCAGGAAGAGCTCAGTAAGTGATCACAAGGATGTTACGGGTTCCCCTGGCTAAATTGCTTGTCTTCAAAGTAAGTCTAGAATTTCAGCACATTGTATAGAGCAAGAGTTATTTTTAATTTTTATAAGCAAACAAGAGGCCCAGGTTAGGTTAGGGAGTGAGCTTGATTTCCTCTCAAAGTGTCAGAAGTTGGGCTTTCTTGGTTAAGTCAAAGTGACAATCTGCTGTGGTCAAGAACTAAAGAGTACTGATGCTAAGAATGAAGAATGAGAAATAATCTAGTACTCAATGAAGGGGTTAATTTTGCTGTGTTCATAATATTGAACTATAAATGATGTAGATAAATACTTATTGGTATAAAAAACATATTGGCATCAGATGTTTATAATATAGAAAGTTTTAAAAACAGGCTATAAAAATAATAATCTATGTAAGATATTTTATATGTGTGTGTATGTAGTTCTGTGCAATTTTATCACATGTCTAGTTTCATTTACCCATCACTACAATCAAGAGACAGAACGGTGTGTTATTTTAGTTAAAATTATAAACGAAAGTGCCTGACCTGTGGTGGCGCAGTGGATGGAGAGTCGACCTGGAACACTGAGGTCGCTGCTTCAAAACCCTAAACCTGCCCGGTCACAGCACATGTAACAAGCAACCAGTGAACAACTAAAGTGAAGCAACTATGAGTTGATGCTTCTCACTCCTCCCCTCTTCTCTCTCTGTAAATCAATAAATAAAATCTTTTTAAAAAAAGTTATTTTTAACTTTAAAAAATATTTGAATAATGCTCCAGAGGTCATTTCCTGTAGTTTATTAGGAACATAATTTAGGGACCAGGCCTGTGGCTATTGAGAGTAAAGGAATATGCTTTCTCATTTCCTCTCTACAGACTCCCGATGGGAAAGGGCCACGGAGGTGACAATGGCTCGGCAAAGGCAGCTGGAAGAATCTGCAAGTCATCTGGCCTGCTTCCAGGCTGCAGAATCCCAGCTCCGGCCCTGGTTGATGGAAAAGGAACTAATGATGGGAGTGCTGGGGCCCCTGTCTATTGACCCCAACATGCTGAATGCACAAAAGCAGCAGGTCCAGGTGAGCAACATAGCTGAATGCTCTAGACAAAGAAGTTGGGGTCACATGAACCTGGGTTTGAATGCTGCTCTCAGCAAGTAGATCTCGTATAACCTTGGTCAAATTATTTAACCTCTCAGAGTCTCATTTTCTCAATTTAAGTGAGATATTTCTACTGTCTTTATCATGGTTCCTGTCAAATAGTACATAGTCAATAATTGTGTTATTAAGATCATTAACAGGCAGTAAGATGAGTATATATGAGAATGGGAACTTCTGACTAAATTGTAGAATCTTATTGTATTTATAATCCCCAGTGATAGTCAGTAATCATCCATGTTACTTAATGCAGTATAGTATATCATCTGGTTTTACTTAAAGATTTTCTGCTGATCAAACCTTAAAAACAATTCATTTAAGTGCCAAACATCCTAGAACTTTAGGTGAGTAAAATTATGTCATTTCCAATGAAATTCTGCCTAGAATACTTTGTTTTTCTTTCCCCTCAAACTTGTTTCATTTCTTCTCTCACCATTCACCAGGTACCCTAAGTTAAGACCTAAGAGTAGTTTTTGAAGAAACCCTTTCTTTAGGCCCTGAATCCAATTAATTATCAATTCCTTTTTAGTGTACTTACAAATATGTTTCTGACCTATTTGTTTTCAAACTTTTACATGTCAAAACCTTTTTATACTTTAAAAAATTATTGATTTCAAAGAGTTTATATATGGGGTCCTCGGGTTACGACAATCTTAACATATGACATTTTGAGTTTGTGACACTCCCATAAAAACTTTAAAAAATTGAGATGTATTTCAGCTTATGCCATTAGCATTGTATTTTTTTACACTAATTTTTTGTCATTTTTTCTGAAACTACAGTACAGTGTACAGTATAGTATATTTATGACCCTTTCTTTTTTCTGTGGCATAGTTGTGTTTTTATGTTCTAGATTATGATTTTACAATTATGTTAGGCTAGGTAAGTGACTTAAACTAGGGTGCATTTCCATGTACACCAAAATTCAGGTTACATCACTGTTGTAGCTATGGAACTGTGTCGTAACCCAAGGACCCCCTGTATTTATCTATGGATATCTATTAATAATCTGTTTATTGTATTAAAACACTGAGAAGTTTTTTAAATGTATATTTTTAAATTAACTTTAAAATGATAAAACCATAAAATTAACGTAAATTTTCTTTTTGAAAAATACATTTTCAAAAGTAAATTAATGAAACTGACCTGTGGTGGCTCAGTGGATAAAACGTTGACCTGGAATGCTGAGGTCACTGGTTCAATGACCCTGGATTACCTGGTCAAGTCACATACAGGAAGCAACTACTGAGTTAATGCTTCCTGCTTCTCCCCTCTCTCTCTCTCTCTCTCTCTCTCTCTCTCTCTCTCCCTCTCTCTCCCTCTCTCTCTCCCCCTCCCTCCCTCTCTCCCTCCCTCTCTCCTCTTTCTAAAAATCAATCAATAAAGTTTTTTTAAAAATTTAAATTAATTGAGAATGGCATTGTTTTATATCTTTGCAAATCTCTAATATTTAGCTGAATAGAATGATCTCATAGATTTTTTTTTCCTGCTTCTGCATTCGGTCTGTTGTGATTCAGATGTCATGGAGCCTCTGAAAATTCCATTGACCATTTGTGAGAGAGTGAGAATTTTAAAAGGCAAATAATATCTTAGTATTGTTTTGAAAATAGTTTTGACCTCATGAATCCCTGGTAGGACTCCTGGGGGCCCATTGATCATGATTTGAGAGCCATTGCTCTCATCCATGTGTCCGCCATTCTACATGCCTCAGGGAGGCTTAATCTCAGGCCCAGATCATTGCAACGACCTACCCGGCAACCCCCTTGTGTGGCCAACACTCGAATCAACTGAGCCATTGGTTGCCAGAGTGGAAGAGGGAGAGACAGGGGAGAGGAAGGGGGAAGAGAAGAAGATGGTCACTTCTCCTGTGTGGCCTGATGGGGAATTAAACCTGGTATGTCCATACACCAGGCTGACACTGTATCCATTGAGCAAACCAGTCAGGGCTATATCTGAATATATTAAAGTACTTGGCTGCCTATTGAACAAAGTCCATCTACCTGCGCAATGTGGTAATATAAGGCTTTTCACAGTCTGCCAGCCTCACTTTCAGCTCTTCAAGTTTCTACCCGCACCAGATAACATGTTCTTTCCAAACACGCCACATTCATACAGCCCTGTGCCTTTGCTAATCCTGGGGCCTCCTGCTGAACCAGCCTTACTCTCTGCTCACTTGGAGAACTACATATCTTACTGTGTCATCTGTGAAGCCTTGCCTGATGTCCTTGTCTTTTTCATCCCCCACAAATTAAGCCCTTTACTCCTTGCTTTTAAGTTCCGTGTTCACATCAGTGTTTTATCATTTTTACTTTTATTTTATTTCATTGTTTACTGTTTACACATCTGTTATTCCTTAATGTTGTGTCTTACTTATTTTTATACAGTATAAGTGCTAAGTACTTCCTATAAATTTTTTTATTTAATCCTTACTATAGCCAGTTAAGTACTTCATTATCCCATTTTACAGAGGAGGAAGCTGAGATTCAGAGAACTTTTACAAAGTTGCCTAAGTTTATATAGCTTGTGGATGATGGAGACAGGATTTGAACTTAGGCAGTCTCACTCCAGAAACTATAATCCTCACTTCTTTGATGAGTGAAGCAGTGGATAGAAAAGAATAAAAAGGGCCCTGGCCAGCTGGCTCAGTGGTAGAATGTCAGCAAAGTGTGTGGATGTCCTGGGTTCAATTCCTTGTCGGGGCACACAGGAGAAGCGATCATCTGCTTCTTCACCCCTCCCCTTCCCTTCTCCCCCTCCTCCCACAGCCATGGCTCAATTGGTGAGCAAGTAGGCCCTGGAGCTTAGGATGGCTCAGTGGCCTACACCTTAGATGCTAAAAAATAGCTAAGTTGCTGAGCAACAGAGCAATGCCCCAGATGAGCAGACCATCACCCCATAGGGGGCTTGCTAGGGGTGGATTGCAGTTGGGGCAAATATGGGAACCTGTCTCTCTGCCTCCCCTGCTCTCTCTTAATTAAAAAAAATTTTTTTAAAGAATAAAAAGGCATGATATTTGCTTTAAAGAAACTCATTGTCTAATTGTGCTATATTATAGTGTACATGTTGTATGTGCTGTTAGAATTCTAAGAAAAACAGAGGTATTGGGATTTGAAATGGCAAGCCCAGTCAGTCATATAGCTGGCTCTGGGATCTAGGGTTCCCAATTCAGAGGCCTGGGTTTTGCTTGGCAAAGCTGATAAGTGCCAATCCAGAAAACAAACTGGTTTCCCAGCCAAAGCCAACCATAGTAACTGATGTTGAAACAGAGTAAGACAAAGAAGTAAAAAAAAAATAAATAGATAACTAATGATTCTTTCAAAGCAAGTTTTTATTAAGCAGTTTTACAAATGATACTGTATTTTCCTAATAACCTGATGCTTGGAGTTTTCTGGTTTATTTTCAGAAGAAGTTGGCACTGCTTGGCACAATCCAAAGTCAGTTTTGGTTTTGACATTGTTTTTAGATCTGTCTTCTTTCTCTAAACATCCTGGTGTCACTTCTGTTACAGTTTATGCTCAAGGAATTTGAAGCACGCAGGCAACAGCATGAGCAGCTGAACGAGGCAGCTCAGGGCATCCTAACAGGCCCTGGAGATGTGTCCCCGTCCACCAGCCAAGTACAGAAAGAACTGCAGAGCATCAATCAGAAGTGGATTGAACTGACTGACAAACTCAATTCCCGTTCCAGCCAGATTGACCAAGCTATTATAAAAAGCACCCAGTACCAGGAACTGCTCCAGGACTTATCAGAGAAGGTAAAGGCAGTTGGACAACGACTGAGTGGCCAGTCAGCCATCAGCACCCAACCTGAGGCCGTGAAGCAGCAATTAGAAGAGACCAGTGAGATTCGGTCTGACCTGGAACAATTAGACCACGAGATTAAGGAGGCACAGACACTCTGCGATGAACTCTCAGTGCTCATTGGTGAGCAGTACCTCAAGGATGAGCTGAAGAAGCGTTTGGAGACAGTTTCCCTGCCTCTCCAAGGTTTAGAAGACTTCGCAGGTGAGCTGGGCTGAGGAACACACCGCTGCAAGACAAAAGAACGAGTGGATTGATTGGTAGTAGCCCCCAAAATTTAGGAAGACCTGGAAGTAGCTTTTGGACTCAGAATAGTGTTAACCTTTCCCTTCGTCAAGCTACAGTGAGAACTGCCATGGTCATTACGCATTGATTGGGCCCTAGCAATATGTGAAGCACTACATAGCATAATCCTAGAGATTCACGTTCACAGATGTACTTATAGGTGGAGTTACACACCTACTTTTACTGATGCTCACTTATTTTCTTTACACCATGTACCTATGCACACTTACATGTACAAAATTAAAACAGATTCTGGACTTCTTATCATGGCCTTATACAAGAAAAATTTTATCATTAATTCATTGCCTCTTACTCTGGAAACAGGTACTGGTTTTTACCAGCTTAAAAGTAAAAGTTTAACCTGAATGGTGGCAGCACAGGGAATAGAGCGTCAACCTAGGACACTGATGTCCCAGGTTCAAAACCCCGAGGTCACCAGCTTGTGTGTGGCTTATCCAGCTTGAGCATGGGATCATAGACATGTCTCCATGGTCGCTGGCTTGAGCCCAAAGGTCACTATCTTGAAGCCCAAGGTCCCTGGCTTGAGCAAGGGGTCACTGACTCTCTCATCAAGGCACGATGAGAGAAACAGTTAATGAACAACTGAAATGCTGCAATTACAATTATGCTTCTCATCTCTCTCTCTTTCTGTCTGTCTGTCTCTCTCTCACTTTAAAAAAATAAGCAAAAGTTTACTGTGTTTCTCAGATCACCATACAAGACTGAAGTGAATATTAAATAAGATACAGTATGTGAGGGAGCCTGGCTATGTGTCTCTTTAATGGTAGGCCCTCAACGTTAGTTTCCTTCCCCTAAGATTAGACCACATACTCTCAGCAAACATTTTAAATGCCATGTTCATACTTGAATGATTTAAATTTGATTTTCTCATTTCAGCTGATCGCATGAACAGACTCCAGGCAGCTCTTGCCAGCACCCAGCAGTTCCAGCAAATGTTTGATGAGCTTAGAACCTGGTTGGATGACAAACAAAGCCAGCAAGCAAAAAATTGCCCAATTTCAGCAAAATTGGAGCAGCTACAGTCTCAGCTCCAGGAGAATGAAGAGTTTCAGAAGAGCCTCAACCAGCATAGTGGTTCCTATGAGGTGATTGTGGCTGAAGGAGAGTCTCTGCTGCTTTCTGTACCTCCCGGGGAAGAAAGAAAGACTCTGCAAAACCAACTGGTTGAGCTCAAAAGCCATTGGGAAGAGCTTAGTAAGAAAACTGCAGACAGACAGTCCAGGCTCAAGGACTGCATGCAAAAGGCTCAGAAATATCAGTGGCACGTGAAGGACCTCGTGCCGTGGATAGAAGATTGTAAGGCCAAGATGTCTGGTTTGCAGGTCACTCTGGATCCAGTGCAACTGGAATCCAGTCTCCTGAGATCAAAGGCTATGCTGAGCGAAGTGGAAAAGCGCCGCTCCCTGCTGGAAATATTGAACAATGCCGCTGACATTCTAATCAATTGTTCAGAAACAGATGAGGATGATATCCGGGATGAGAAGGCTGGTATCAATCAGAACATGGATTCTGTTACAGAAGAATTACAGGCCAAAACAGGATCGCTTGAAGAAATGACTCAGAGACTCAAGGAGTTCCAGGAAAGCTTTAAGAATATTGAAAAGAAGGTTGAAGGGGCCAAACACCAACTTGAAATCTTTGATGCTCTAGGCTCTCAAGCCTGCAGCAACAAGAACCTGGAGAAGCTAAGGGCCCAACAGGAAGTGCTGCAGGCCTTGGAGCCTCAGGTAGACTATCTGAGGAACTTCACCCAGGGCCTGGTGGAAGATGCCCCAGACGGATCCGATGCTTCCCAACTTCTACTCCAAGCTGAGGCCACCCAGCGAGAGTTTGTAGAGGTGAAGCAGAGGGTGAACAGTGCTTGCATGGCGATGGAAAACAAGCTGGAAGGGATCGGCCAGTTTCACTGCCGAGTCCGAGAGATGTTTTCTCAGTTGGCAGACCTGGACGATGAGCTGGATGGCATGGGTGCCATCGGCAGAGACACTGACAGTCTCCAGTCCCAGATTGAGGACGTGAGGCTGTTTCTTAACAAAATCCAAGCCCTCAGGTTAGACATAGAGGCCTCTGAGGCAGAGTGCCGACAAATGCTGGAGGAAGAGGGGACTCTGGACTTGTTAGGTCTCAAGAGGGAACTGGAAGCCCTGAACAAACAGTGTGGCAAACTGACTGAAAGGAGTAAAGCTCGTCAGGAACAGCTGGAGCTGACGCTGGGTCGTGTTGAGGACTTCTATAGGACGTTGAAAGTACTCAATGACATGACCACCACTGCAGAGGAGGGAGAGGCCCTCCAGTGGGTAGTGGGGACCGAAGTGGATATCATCAACCAACAATTAGCAGACTTTAAAGTAAGTCCTGCCCTTGTTTTTTAATCTTTTTTCTGTCATATACATGTATTTCTTTTCTTGTAACTTAGAAACCAGTTGAGCACACATCTTAACTTCTGTCCCTGGCTTCATTATCCTCACTTCTATCACCATCAAAAAGTACTTTTTGGAGACTGAACAGTCTTTTGACTATTTGAACAACTGGTTTGAACATATTTCTATTGTAATTTTTTTCAGCGTTTATTACCAATTAAGGGTATAGAAAGAAATGTCCAAATCCATCTCTTATTCTAGGAACCTTCTCTTAAGAAATTCTGGAGATTTCAAATTAACTGATTTAAAAATAGCAGTGAATGTTTCTTCCTGTTTTTCAAATTGAGGTAAGGGAAGCCGTAAGATAAACATGGGCTTATCTTCCTAAAGTGTTGATTTTCCCCCCACAGATTTCAAGGGGAAAGTATTGTTGTATTATTGAGATATTATAGAATAAAATTCAAAATTCTCATGAATTATTAAGAAAAAACATGATACTTCAAAGAAATTTTCCACTTAGAGCAAATAGCTTAAGGCCCCACCCCAGACTCCTCAAGAGCACATGTTCTCTGGCTGCAGGAGAGTTTGAGAAAGAAACTGCCTTAACTGCAGAAATGTAGTCATTCTTTTCCTTAGTCAGAATGCTAATTCTGAGATTTTTGTGAGTCTAACTGAAAACAATAGGGAAAGATAAAAGGAGTGGATTCCAAGTGTGAGTTCAATACATGAGACTTTCACTCCAAGAGCTGACTTTGTTGTAAATACTTAAAAGTGCCTCACTGCTCTCTCCTTCGTGTACAGAGATTTGTAAAGAGTGCTTCCGGCACTCTGTTCCCATCAGCAGTGATGCTTATTCCCAGTTACATGGTGAACACTGGCCAGCAGAGTTAAGTTGATCTCTCAGAGCCCTTTGCTGTCAGGATTCTTCCTGTTAAATACATGGATGGTGAGGTGGTGGTGTCACCAGGTCAGAGCCACGTGGTCCTGAGAAAGATCACAGGTTTATAGAAAGATCCAAGTTCAGAAAGGTGGCTGTTTCTGAAGGGCCCCTCTATGAGTTTACGTTGTGTTCAGCACTAAAATGAGACATTGGCTACAGGCCCTTTACCGTGTTTGGAAATAGTGTAATTTGGAGCAGCACAACTCAACATATTTGGGTTTCTTGAAGCACCCAAGTAAGGAAAGGGGAGAGAGAGAGAATTCAAACCCATGAACCCACTTGTTTTTCTCTTAGAAACTCCCACACCTCTGTTCCCTGCTTCACCATGTGTGATTTCTTTTCCTCTTCCATTATAAACATCTCAAAAGCAGAGACTCTTCTATAGACACACTTCGCTGATCCAGTTTACTTGAGTCTGGGTTGCTTAGACCTCTCTAGTCAACTAAATGAATTTCTTAGAAAAGTAAATCTTATCCTTTTGGGCTTCAAAATAGTTTTATTGACTAGATTCTGGTTTATATGGGAATTGTTTTAAATTTTATTTGCCTAATTTTCTAAACACTAAACACTATAATGTTTTTCTTTACGAATGCAAGTTAACATTACTGAAAAGATGATACTATTCTCTACTGTGGTGATATCCTCAAGAATATTAGAGATATTTGAGGCTGCTTTATATTCAGTGTTCCTAAATTACTGTGTAGTTTGTGTTCCGTACTGAAGTTTTGTTTAAGGCCTCTACACTGTTGTACTGGTTGGATAGGTGGTGTGTATATATGTAGAGGGGGGCAGTGTATAGTTTTTGGTTTGTCCCTGTTTTCATGATATCAGGTATTAGTTTTTTGGTTTGTTTGTTTGTTTTCTTCATTTGTTTGTTTTTTAAGTAAGAGGAAGGGAGATAGTAAGACAGACTCCCACATGTTCCCCCAAACAGGATCCTCCTGGCAACCTCTGTCTGGGGCCAATGCTTGAATCAACTATTTTTAGCACCTGAGGCTGATGCTTGGACCAACCAATCTATCCTCAGTGCTTGGGGCTGATGATGCTCAAGCCAAGCCACTGGTTGTAGAAGAGGGAGGGGGAAGGAGCAAGAAACAGATAGTCGCTTCTCTTGTGTGCCCTGATTGGGGATTGAACCCAGGACATCCCTACACCTGGCTGACACTCTATCCACTGTGACAACCAGCCAGGGCCAGGTATTAGTTCTTAACTGCTATTACTTCTCACTACTGTCACTGAGCCAGCCTTTAGCAATCTACCCCTTCCTTCTCATCTTCAGTGAACTAGAAAATGAAGTAAACAAATCTGTTAAAATTGTGTTTAATGTGAGCTAGAACTTTAAAAGAATCCACAGGTAGGCATAGATAGCATTTGGATTTGAGAACAAGTAATCACTTCCTTTTCATTTAGTCCTGAGTGTGTTTATCTCCTTGGAACTGGTGTTGCTGGGCAAGACTGGAAGGAGAGGGGTGTGCTCTGTATCTATCCTCCTTAAGTCTGGATGGAAATCAGCAACCTGGTTCCACCTTATAAGGTCCTTATAAAGTCAGAGGCTTAGGGAAAAGCTTTTGTCTCCTCCCAGCAAAGGTCTTTAGTCCTGAGGGGAGGAACACACTCCTGGCTTAGCTCATGCTGAGCTCATGGGAAGTGAAAACAATGAGAGCGGGGAAAAACTCTGGGTCAGTTCCCCAGTTCCCTAGAGGCTGAGTCAAGGGAAGGTCTTCTTTGACCCATTCGGAGGACTGAGTCATTTTCATGATTTGAATGTGGAGTTCCTGGGTTAAGGTTCAGCAATAGATAAAATTTCCTCATACCAGCAACATGCCACATTCATAAAGTGCGACTGCTTTCAGATTTAACTCGTTTTTAGTAAGGGAAAAACAGGTGAAGATAAATACTAAAAAACAGCATTAGCTTTAAGTTTTCAGCTGTATATAATGAGGTCTTTATATATATAATGGGATCTTTCTCTCCGGAAAGAAGAGGATATATATCTCTGATGTGGACTCTGCTTTGACCTAGCTGATTCCGCTGGGGATGGGTGGAATAGACAGATGAGTCAAGTCTGTGGAGAACCTCAGGCTTACTTGGGACTATGTGATACTGCTGATAAATGCATGGAGAGGCAGTTAGCCTGTGGGAAAATTTATTTCCTCCTTAAATGAACATGGAAAACTATTCCTAGGAAAGCCTTTCCCTCGATTGCTTCTGAATAATTGATAGAATCCGGCCAGCCAGTGAGGAGCTATCAGATGAGATTGGAAGAGAGTCCTTTTCCAATCTAAACAGGCAAAGACCTCAAGGTTCAGCTGTCTGTTGTAAGTAAACCACTCCAGAACTCAAAAGGAGAATATTGAGCAGGATTTCAGAAAACTGGAAGGAAAAGACCTTGGCTAATCTCTTCAGGAAATTCTGTTTTCCGGAACAAGTGTCTCTGATTATTGAGGAAAAGGAATTGTATGTATATAATGGGAGACTAACAAGAAAATGGGGACCTTTATTTCACTGAAACTTAAGCCAAAGAACTCCCTCAAGGTGAATTTTCTGTGAAGGGGAGAAAAAGACTTGAAATTTGGAGACGAAATATATTAAGTCTAAAAATAAGGAAAGGCTCTCCTTATTTTGAAATTCTTCCCATGTAGGTTTTGTACTTAAGAATTGAGATCATTCAGAGTCTTAAATCAACTCTTTCCCTATACCCCTCCTGCTTCCCCATGAGCCAGCCTGACCTTTCAGTCTACTGGTGAGCAGTATCAAGAAACCCGGATGTGCCATCACATACTCCATATTTCATGTTTACATATTTATATTTACTATGTTTTCAGGCCATACTTCAGACTTGAGACTGTACAACTCAGTGACAAGAAAGAACAAGTGGGAAAAATGGAAACTTTCTTAGGGTCTGTAGATTTCTCAAAAGGTTTGCTTCACCTGATGGTGTATTTGAAACTTCCTAGCTAGTCCTTTTTTTTCCTTTCTTGTCTTTGAGGCTGCGCTGGTCTGTTCTCATCCCCAATTCAGTGTGAGCCAAGCCCAGGGTCACGGACTGCATACACTTGCAACTTCAGTCCAAAGACCTAAACTCTGTGTGTGTGTGTGTGTGTGTGTGTGTGTGTGAGAGAGAGAGAGAGAGAGAGAGAGAGATGAAGACTCATAGTTGCAGCACTGTAAGGGGGGGACGCTCTAGCCAAGCCAGTGACCCCTTGCTCAAGCCAGCTACCCTACAGTCAAGTCAGGTGAGCCCACACTCAAGCCAGCGACCTCAGGGTTTTGAACCCTGGGACCTCAGTGTCCCAGGTCGATGCTCTATCCACTGTGTCACCACCAGTCAGGCAAAATATTTTTTTAAAGATTTTGTTTATTGATTTAAGAGAGAGGAGAAGGAGAGAGAGAGAGAGAAGAGGTGAAGGACCAGGAAGCATCAACTTGTAGTAGTTGCTTCTCACATGTTTCTTAACCAGGCAAGGCCAAGGTTTCAAACCAGTGACCTCAGCATTCCAGGTTGACACTTCATCCACTGTGCCACCACAGGTCAGGCTTTGTTGTTGTTTTTTTTATTTTTCCCCAGAGAGAGGAGAAAAAGAGGAAGGAGAAGGAGGGGAGGAGCAGGAAGCGTCATCTCAGAATACGATAGTTACTTCCCCTCTCTACCTTGACTGGGCAAGCCCAGGGTTTCGAACCGGAGGCCTCAGCATTTCGGGTCAATGCTCTATCCACTGCACCACTCCAGGTCAGGTTAAACTTCTTCATTTGATTTTTTGCATCATGGAAAGCAAACTTAGGCTTCCCTATGAGCATATGAGAAAACTCTTGGAAGACAGAGCCTGCCATGGAGCTGAAAGTCTGCCAATTTGCAAAAAGATACTTAGTCTTTCCTTTCAAATAATTACAAAGACAGTATCGGCCCATCTATGTTTTTGCCAGTTAGAGTCACTAAAGAATAAAGCAAACGAGGTCAGCATTATCTACCTGGCGTTAGCGAGAAGGGAAATCACACTTGGTATGACCTGCCTTCCACGTGGAGGTTTAGGCAGCTCCAGCTTCACAGCAGCCAAGTTCAGTCAAATAGGTACCCCAGGTGGACCCTTGGCTTGGCTGGTGGGGTTTTTTGTTTTTTTCTTTCCATAAACAAGACTACTCTAGTAGTAACTACTAGGGTCCAAGGAAGTAAAGAGACCCTAGAATAGGGTCTCTTAACCTCGGCACTCTTGACATTTTTGGTTGGGTGATTCTTTTTGTGGCCGGCTGTCCTGTGCAGCACCCCCTCTCCACCCGCCAAGCGCCTAGCCACTCTTCCCTGGTGACAGCCAGCATTGTCTGTAGACATTACCACATCTCCCCTACAAGGCAAAACCTCCCTCAGGTGAGAACCACTGCCCTGGAAAAAAGTTGGGCCATCTATATGGGGGAAACTTAGGATTCAGTTGGAAAATGTACTCATCGATTAAGTTAAATATTTATGTAGGAGGCAGCCTTGTGATAATCTGATTATGACTGTGTAATTGTAACATTTGCCTCTAAATCTGCTTTTCTTTAGTCCAGGCCGTGACTGGGTTCTTTATTTTTGCTGGTACTAATCACTGTCTGATTTAAAACCTCCTAGTCATGTTCCTTGACATTTGCAGTTTAGTTTGCGTAGAGTTGTTGATGCAGGTGTTGGCTGAGGATGTATTTCTAAAAAAGAGGAACTTCCTTTGTGGAAATACTTCAGAGAGCCTCCTTGTTCTGTGCCTTTAAGAGGGGAGACTACAGTTTGTCTGTTGTTCTCAGCTCCAAAACTCACAGCTTGGCTGCTGGTATTTATAACCCTATGTGACCACCTCCCTCCCCCTGCTAGGAATTCCAATGTTCTGTAATAATCCTCCTCTCTACCCCCACCATAGGAACTGGGTGGGGAGAAGGTAAAGGATCCTTTAAGGCCTTTAGGTTTGCTTCATGTTGAACTTTTCCAGTCCCATTTTTAAGTATCCTTAGTGTTCCAGGTACCAGCATCACAAGCAAAATCTCAAGATCGCAGCCTTTACATCACCTTAAAGGATCCCCATTCATGCCTCATGAAGACAGGAAAATCTATGGGAAGTGGTCAAGGAAAGCCTAGATGGATTTCACAAAAATCTGTCTGGAAATTTTGATAGTAAAGGTGATTTTAAAGCAACTAAACAAATATATCCTCAATCAAAGGGAAGGACTGAACTATTTGATTTACATTTATTGAAGTATTTCATATCTAGTGTCGGCACATATCATTTGTCACTAAGTTTCATCATATGATTTTGTACAAGAAGAGAGAAAACTGTTTTCAGAAAAACTAGACTTTACCCCATGCAGAACTTGTATTTATTGTTGAGTAATCAATGAGTGGACACAGATGGTTGAGATTTTCAAAGACTTGCAGAAAAGGACAGTTTCTCTCTGTGTGTAGAAAAGCATGGCAAGTGGCCTCAGCTTTATTTAGCCTAGTACTGGAGCTTCAGAAAAGTTTCCTGGGCACTTTGAAGCTAACTGACTGGAACAGGAGCTGTAAACAGTGAGCCTCTAGGAAGTGTGATGAGTTGCTTTGAAGGGCACTTCATTGTTAGATATGGTTGGTTCCCCAGGAATAAAATGAGTCCTACAGGGAGTCGTGTCAGGTCACTGCACCAAAGCGCTGTCTCCTGACAAACAGATTCTTCCCAAGTCTCAGCTGTCCTGGTTGGAAAAACCTAGCTATGGGGAGAATGTGCTCCCTCCCCACCTTCCTTGATACTATGCCACTGCCACTACTCAGTCTTTTTCAAATAGCAGTCTCTGGTTTGGCTAGAGGATTAATGGGGCACACTTATTCCCTAGGACAGGGGTCCCCAAGCTACGGCCCTGGCCCACGGGCCGCATGCGGCCCCCTGAGGCCATTTACCCAGCCCCCACTGCACTTCCGGAAGGGGCACCTCTTTCATTGGTGGTCAGTGAGAGGAGCACAGGATGCATCCGCACCCATAGTTCCCATTGAAATACTGGTCAGTTTGTTGATTTAAATTTACTTGTTCTTTATTTTAAATATTGTATTTGTTCCTGGTTTTTTTTTTTTTACTTTAAAATAAGATATGTACAGTATGCATAGGGATTTATTCGTAGTTTTTTTTTTTATAGTCTGGTCCTCCAGCGGTCTGAGGGACAGTGAAATGGCCCCCTGTGTAAAAAGTTTGGGGATCCCTGCCCTAGGACTTCACAAGCTGTTTTCCTACTAGTACCAGTGCTATGATTTGAAATGTGGACCTTCCAGAACTTTGGCTACCCAGGAATGGGAATAAGTACTATGTGGTAATGGTCCATGGATCCCTTTGTGGAGGTTAGGGGAAAGGAGTTTCACATTCCTTTCTGTCTGTCCTTACTGAGCACTTGTGATGGGGCAGGGGTCTCAGAGAGTCTCTAGTTACCAGTGTAGTATGGGGACAGACAAGAAATTCAATGGTGGTGATGTAGTGGTAAGTGCAATTAAGAGAGACCTATGTCTGAATGATCTCTAATCTTAACCCCTCCACCCACTAGAAATCAGATATTTGAAATCCCAGTTGCAGCCTGACCCGTGGTGACACAGTAGATAGTGTGTTGGCCCAGAGTATTAAAGACCCTGGTTTAAAACCCCAAGGTCACCAGCTTGAGCACAGGATTATCATCATGATCCTAAGGTCACTGGTCACTGGCTTGAACCCAAGGTCTCTGGCTTGAGCAAGGGGTCACTGGCTTGGCTTTAGCCCCCTAGTCAAAGCATGTCTGAGAATCAGTTACTGAATAACTAAAGTGAAGCAACTACAAGTTGATGCTCCTCATCTCTCTCCTCCCTCTCTTCCTTTCCGTTTCTCAAGTCAATTAAAAAAATAAAAGTAAACAAAAAAAATCTTAGTTACAGATAAGAAAACAGACTTGACCTGTGGTGGCGCAGTGGATAAAGCGTCGACCTGGGAACACTGAGGTCGCCAGTTCAAAACCCTGCACTGGTCTGGTCAAGGCACATATGGGAGTTGATGCTTCTAGCTCCTTCCCCCTTTCTCTCTCTCTCTCTCTCTCTCTCTCTCTCTGTGTGTGTGTGTGTGTCTCCTCTCTAAAATGAATAAAATAAAAAGAAATTTTCAAAAAAAAAAAAAGAAAACAGACTTAAAGATTTTAAGTAACTTGTTCAAGCCACATAGCAAGTAAAGTAAATGTAGAGCTGGGGATGGAAAGGTCTTTTTGGCACCCAAAGATCATGCTTAACCAGTGGTTCTCAACTAGAAGGGGGCAGTTTTACCCTTTGGGAAATATTTGACACTGTCCAGAGACATTTATTAATTATCATGACTGGGGGAGTCTGCTACTCAGACTGTTATTCAGCCCACTTCTGCAAAGATAAGTTTTGATATTTTGCCCTCTTCAGATTCCATGACAATCTAAGAGTTAACTGCTGAAATAGTTTCACTGCCTAGGGAAGCTTCCTGGTTTTCCTCCCTTTCTTTTTTGAAAATTAGTTAAGAAATAGTGTTGGTTCTGAGAGTGACTTATGCAGATCTGCTGGGTAAAGTCAGGATCTTGGTGAACTAATTTGAGTCACTGTCTAAAGAATTTTCTCCATGCTTGACCAGTCCCCACCCCACCCTGCCACAAGGCTCCTGCTGTGGAAATCAATCAGCTGTGTATCTCGAGCTGCTTCCCATAGGGTGTGTAATGGAATGGCATCAGCCGCTGCACCAGCTGGGAGTACTGATCTCCGTCAGTGTGATTTTATCAGACTCGGTCTCTTTTGAGCTTTGCTGTTGGGAACAAAGGATCCTCTGTTCAGAATGCAGAGAGCCAGTGTGATTGGTCAGCCAGTGTGTATGCACATGTTCCCACGGAAAAAAAAAATAGAAATTATGCTGTAGCCTTCTAAGAGTTGGGCCTCCAAGGTGGTGGTTTTCTCTTAGCTCCTGTCTGTATTCACCCTTCTTTCTATGAGTGCTTATCCCTCACCCCTTCCCAATTAAGGCAGGAGATATCTGTTCTGATGAATTAAATAGTGTCATCCTTCAGAACTGGTCTACATTTATGCTCAGTCTTTTCTTTCTCTAGTCTTGGAAGCTACATTTTTGATCCTGACTAATTTTCCTGTCTTAATTCCTATATGGACCATTCACTCCATCCACTTATCCCCAATACTCCTTATATATTAATTAATACCTGAAGGCTTAATTCAAGTCCCATAAAGCCTTCTTGATCTCAGCAGCTCACTATTCCTGATCCCCTAAATTACTTAATATTTGGCCTTTATCATATACTGCCTCATGTTTGCAGTTTTTAATTTTTTTTTATTTATTCATTTTATAGAGGAGGGTGGGGTGGAGCAGGAAGCATCTACTCCCATATGTGCCTTGACTAGGCAAGTGCAGGGTTTTGAACCAGCGACCTCAGCGTTCCAGGTCAATGCTTTATCCACTGTGCTACCACAGGTCAGGCCTCACATTTGCATTTTTTTGGTTATATGTATTTATCCTATCTCTCATCTGTTTTTGTAATTAGCATCATATTGGTTGACATATAGTTAGAATTTAGTAAATATTCGACTGATTGAATAAATGCTCTTTATTTTATAAGACCATATGAGGATTAAAAATGCTCTCTAATCTCCAAGACTTGAGGTATATATATATCCTTGTGTGTCCAGAAATTCTGATCCTTGCCTGGATTTCTCACCTCTCCATCTGGCTTCTGGGAGCCCTTCCTTCTCTTCTAGATAGCATATCTAAAAGGAACACAGTTTCATTTTAGTGTTAACCTGAACAAAGCAAAACTAGGGAAGAAAAACTTGCTATTGCTGATGTACTTGAAGAAAGCCAGATTCTGAAATGCTGCTTTGTGGTTACCCATCGCTTTAGAAGCATTGTCTTTTATTTAACTAGTTGGTAGTTAAGAATAGTCTTCATACTTTGACAGCTTGGTATATTGGAAAAACTTGAATGAGTTTGAGTCAGAAATGTCCAGTTTTGAATGCTAGCTCTATCATTTACTATCTGAGTGACCTGGGGGAAATTACTTAACCTTTGTATAGTTACTTCAACTATAAAATGTGAACAATGGTAAATCATAATTTTGGGGTTTTTATAAGAATTGATGTAAATGAAGTATTAGGCATATATTAAGTGCTCAGTAAATGATAATGTCCTTTTATTTAAAAAGTTTATTCAGCCTGACTGGTGGTGGCACAGTGGATAGAGCGCTCCAAGTTTGCCGGCTTGAGCGCAGGCTCATCC
Organism: Rhynchonycteris naso; assembly: GCA_037038555.1. NCBI lineage: Eukaryota > Metazoa > Chordata > Mammalia > Chiroptera > Emballonuridae > Rhynchonycteris > Rhynchonycteris naso. The sequence continues at coordinate 207,691,333 of CM072997.1, read as the reverse complement.
AGTTTGAGCACAGGCTCACCAGCTGGAGTGTGGGATCATCGACATGATCCCATGGTTGCTGGCTTGAGCCCAAAGGTCTCAGAGACCTTTGTTCTCTACTCTGTTGCCATACAGTGGCTTGAAGCCCAAGGTCACTGGCTTGTGCAAAGAAACACTGGCTCAGCTGGAGGACATCCCCACCCCATCAAGACATGTATGAGAAGCAGTCAATGAACAACTAAAGTGTTGCGACTATGAGTTGATGCTTCTCATCTCCCTTCCTCTCTCTTTTTCTATCTCTCGCTAAAAGAAAATAAAAGCTTATCTAGACCTACAGATTAGAATGTTATGAAATAATTTTATATTGACCAATAAGGGAAGTTACACTCTTTGTGCCTAGAGATGATCATTTGCCAGAAGACTTGAGATACGGCCCAAGTGAAGAATAGATTCATTCACTTCTTCTTGGAAAACTGGAAATAAGAGAAAGTAAAATTAATTTGATAACAGCAGTGAAACAAGTGAATGGATGGACAAACAGCCTCCCTGACCAGTGTTTGTGGGTAGTAAATGTATAGGTTGTTTCTAATTCTAGAGTAGCAATACACAGGTGTGTTTAGGTCATGACTCTCTTAACATACCTTTAAATATACTTTATGTACATGTACATACATATACATGTTTACTCATTTATTCATGAATTTGTTCATTTGTTCATATCAGAATCCCACAGCAAGTGAGTTTTTGAGACCATTTTTACCCTGGCTCATGTGCTGTACAAATCAATGTTATTTTCTTTTTTTGTTGTTCTTTATTTTTATTGCAATAGAGAGAGAGGTAGAGGGAAAGGCAGGAAGGTAGAGGGATGAGAAGCATCAACTCATAGTTGTGTCACTTTAGTTGTTCATTGATTGCTTCTCATATGTGCAGTGACTGGAGGGCTCCAGCCAAGTCAGTGATCTTGGGCTTTAGGCTGGTGACCTTGTGGTTTCAAACCTGGGTCCTCAGTGTCCCAGATCGATATTTTATCCACTGTACCACCACTCATCAGGCAAATCAATGTTATTTTCATATCATTAACCAGAATTAACCAGAAGCCAGTACCAGCTCAGTGACTTCCCTAGCCATAGTTACCCATCACATCAGCTTTAATGACCTCAGGGTCCTTGGCCTAATTAGCTTTTAACACAGACCATGTTCTCTCCTCTGTTGCCATACAGTGGCAACTACCAAGTCAGCATCTTGGGAAGAGACTGACTTAATTTATATATTTATTTATTTTTTAAAATTATTTTTATTTATTTTAGAGAAGAGAGACAGAGAGAGAGAGGAGAAGGGGGGAGGAGCAGGAAGCATCAACTCCCACACATGCCTTGACTAGGCAAGCCCAGGGTTTTGAACCAGCAACCTCACTGTTCCAGGTCGAGGCTTGATCCACTGCGCCACCACAGGTCAGGCAAGAGACATCTCTTAATTTAATCAGTTGTTATTTAAAACATTAAGATGTGAAGGGGGGAAATGTCAGCCTAATTTCAGAGGTAAACAGCTTAAAAACAGATATAATTCATTTCTCTGCATATATACCACATCAAGATGTTTTATAGACTAGCTATAATTCTTCACATTTTCAGCAAATATGTGTTTCTAATATTTGTACACATGAGTCAGAGGAGGAAAATGATAAGAATTGAAAGAAATTTGACTGATATTAGGTCTTCTCCAGCTCGAATTTATTGCACCCATTTAAATGAACCGTGTAATATCTCTATCATCTTGCAATTCACTCCCAAAGGAAGAGCTCTGATTTTGGCTTAATTCTTTAAATTCAAACCTAAGTTATTTGTGATTAATGACAAAAATTGTTTTATTACCAAAATGAAAGAGACAGTTTTTAGAAATATCTTTCCTCTGTATTATTTATTCTACCTCATTTTCTATTACTGGAAAGAGGACCCCTATATCAAGATTCCTTGGAGATTCGACCCAGGGACCTGTTTCATAGAAATAGCCAAGCAAATTTGTGAAATTATTGATTTGTGAAAGTTGTGAAGTCATGCAACCCTGTTATTGGAAAGACTGTTTTTAGTCCCAGGTGAAAGCCCATATGGTCACTTTCTCTGAAAAGCCTCAACCACCAGGCTACATTGGGCCCCTTAAACATGCTTTCTTAGCACTGTTTGCTTTGTTTTCAGGCTACTTATCATGATTAAATTAAAATGAATGTCTCCCCTACCAGAATGTAGGCTTCTGACCCTGTCTTGCTCACTCTCTCTTAATGCCTGTCATGGTTTAGAACTCATAGTTGACCAAATAAATATTTGTTGAATGAATGAAAAGAAAAGAATCAGCAATACACCTTGTGAAATTATTTGCCTTAACCCTTTGAGTGGTATGAACATTCATGTACATCCTCACTCATAGGGTTAACAAAAAATTCACTACTCAAAGGGTTAAGAGGACAGGAGTAATAGCCAAGAGAGACAAAGACTGGCTAGGAAGGTGGCATTAGGATAGTTGATGTCATGAAAGCCACTAACTTTCTCACCACTGCTAATCCTTAACTCCTATAATCTAACCCAGTCCCCATCACTGCACTGAAACTGTTCTCTTGTAAATAGGTATTCACTGACTTCCTAGTTGCCAAGTCTAGTTAGTGGCCATGTCTAACTCATTGTACTCCTCATCTGTTATGCAGCATTTCTTAAAAACCTTGTGCCCATTTACTTCCCTGACATTGTACTCTCCATTCTCTTCTCTGGTTGTTCTTCTGCTTTCTTTTTGGTTTGTCTTCCTACCTCTCAAACACGTGCTTCCTGAAATTCCATTATCTGCCTTCTCTTCTGTCTCCACATGCAACCCCTGGGATGTCCAATCCTTCACTGTTCTATTGGAGAAGGTGTCCAAATCTGTATCTCTACCCTGAACTTCAACCTTTTGTTTGAGGGGCCTTTCTGGACACTACCACATGGGTAGCCTTTGAGTCTTCACATTGGTATGTTCTAAATTGGATTTGTTATCTTCTTCAAGTATTTTCTTCCTCCCTGCTGCTTTTTTATAGTATTACTATGCCCTCAGGAATCTAAGAGTAATACTATATAGCATTATTTTAAGTTTTATTTTCCCCCCTAACCTCTCACTTTCTCTCTGGTGAGTTGTGAAGTCCAAATCTACTGCCTCTGCAGTTTCTTTCACGGCCCCACCATTTTTACAAGTTCAGGCTTTTATTACCTCTTGTCTGAACTATGTAATTCTCCTAACTGATTGCTTCAGCTTCAGTTTTCCCATCCATATTCTATTCTATATTTACTGATACCAATGCAGTATTTATAGACCTAGGCTCAAATCTTAAGAGTCCAGGAATTTAATAGCTGTGTGACTTCAGACAAGTAAGTTTACCCCTCCAAGATTCATTTATAAATTGAGGATTTGGATTTTTTAAATGAGAAAATATATTATTAAATGGCAGTTGAATAAGCTTCCAGTCTCAACTTTTAGCAACCTTTCCATATACTACTCAATAACTCTTAGGCCCCCTGGTAAGTTTAAATAAGTAAATCTTAATGTACTGCTAGTTTTCTGAATAAAGCATAAATTCCTTGGCTTGGCATTCATGGGCCCTGGTGAACTGGCCTTGAGCTACTTACCACACTGACCTCCCATTTTTCCTTTTCTTATACCTGTATTTAAGCCACACTGACTTCATTTCAGATTTGCTTCTTTGGGGTCCATGCCTTTTTAGGTTTCCTACCTCTTGCCCTTCACTTGTCTTCACCAGCTCTGTATACAGGGTGGAGCAAAAGTAGGTTTACAGTTGTGAGTATATGAAACACAGTATATTCTTGTATTATGATTTATTGTTATTTTCCATTTGAACAACTGTAGACCTACTTTTGCCTCACCCTGTATACAAGTCCTAATGAATAAACTTGATTCCCTCCATATAAACCCTTCTCTCGTTCCTCCTATTTCCCATCCTCCCTTTCTTTTGTTAGGTCTTTTCTAACTTGCAAAGCCCCATGCTTCTGTCATCACCACTGTCTTGGTGAGTGACTAAAAGAGGGATTAATACACTGTTTCTTGGAAAGTCTATAAGCAGGACAGGACTTTAGGGGTCATGAGGGTTCCTGCAGAGAGTGTGAAAAGTTATTTCATGGGTTCAGGAATACACGAGCTCAAATAGCATGAAAGTCCGTAGTATCCCGTTTAAAACAAGTCTCACATCTTGCCATATTGCTTAATGAGCCACTCAGTAGCCCTCTTTATATAATAAAAGCACCAAAGGATGGTAATAACTGATGCCCAACAGGTACAGACTAATACTGTGGAGTTTCCACTTGCCACTAAATAACTGCTTGTAAACTCTAGAGATCCTACACTGAAAGGCATTTTGTAGATTTAAAGTGTGCAAGATCCAGCCGGTCTTCTGTATCTTCCTCTAATCAGCACTAATCCTCCAGTAGGGGTGGGAGTGGGGAGAAAGTCATAGAATCTGAGAAAGTGGGGATCAGGGGTCTCCGTATTGTCCTAAGGGTGACCAGATTTTAAAATTGGTAAAGCGAGACACCATTGATGGGGCGGTTCTTGATTAAAAATTTGGTCTATATAGAGCAAAAAAATTTTTCATAGAATGCAAAAATAGTATTGTAATATATTCTTTTAAATCGGGACATTTTTAAAACGCTGCGGGGCACGGGACAAATTGTTCAAAAGCGGGACTGTCCCGCCAAAAGCGGGACATCTGGAGGGTCTAAGGCAAGGGTCCCCAAACTAGGACCTCGGGCCGCATGCGGCCCCCTGAGGCCATTTATCTGGCATCCTGCTGTACTTCTGGAAGGGGCACCTCTTTCATTGGTGGTCAGTAAGAGGAGCACAGAATGCATCTGCACCCAGTGCTCCTGGAGTACTGTATGTGGCAACGCTCACTACAGTACTACTTCCGATGATGCAGCACGCACATGTCACGGCTCCGGAAGCACATTTTGTTTTTTTACTTTAAAATAAGATATGTGTAGTGTGCATAGGGATTTGTTCATAGTTTTTTTTATAGTCTGGCCCTCCAACAGTCTGAGGGACACTGAACTGGCCCCCTGTGTAAAAAGTTTGGGAACCCCTGTTCTAAGGTTTAAGTCTGGAACAGACAAAGGCAAAGGGCCAGGTCCAAAACTTAGAAAGAGAACTCTGGTAGGGTGTGAAGAGGCTCTACCTGGCGGTCTTTAATTAGAAAGACAGCAAGCAGTAAGGGCCCAGATTATTCTTTCTTCTAAGTTCACTGAAGGAAAATCGGACACCAAATTCTGTTCTTAGGAATTTCTAAATGAATACAGAACTCTTTGAACTCTAATCAAGTAACTGGAAACTAATTTGAAATTTGGCATGCACACATACATCTGTGGTTGCAGGAGTGGGGGAAGTATCTGAAGTGGTTCTCTGAAACTCCCTATACTTCTCCTTTAAAAAGTTTACACATAGCATGTAAAATGAACAGATGCTGCTGTTGTTGTTGGAGCTATCAGGGTAACAAGAGGCAGAAAGCTGTATCAGGTATTTATTTCAGTCACTGTGATGGCTACTGGCAGAGTTCCACATACCAAAACTAAGGAGAAACTCATGAACAGATAAAAAATAAAGCACAAAGGAAAGTGACATTATGCTTCCTCTCTCGATTTCTTTCTAAACACATATGGATGGTAAAGTAGGAGCAAAAAGCACTCTTTGGCTTCCTTTTGGCAGGTGGGTGGGGGATTGGGTAACTTTATGTAATCCTTTCTATAAGGTTGTGTTTACACTTTGGGGAGATATTTTTATAATGCTGTCTTAATGCTTTAGTCAGAGAGTGTGACTTCAGTTGAAAAGTAATTTGAATTCTAACTTAATAGTTGCAAAAATGCTTCACTTATTTATTTATATTATAGTCTGGAGCATTGGTGAGAGTGGTGAGAATAGGGTAGATAGGTGTGGGGAGGAAGAAGACCAGAAAAGACTGAATTGATTCGCACTTGACATGGTGAGGAAAGAGGAAAGGAATTTCTGCCTGGGAAGTTTGTGATTCCACATCAAGATCATTCTTTATAATAGAATAACTACCCACCCTTAGTCCAGAGCCAGAATTCCTCAGATTCTTCCAACCAGAGGGGCCTGGCACACTGTTGTGTTATGATATCTGAACACTTAAGTGAATGTATTTGGCCAGAGAGATTTGCTAGTGAAAGTGATCTCGCCTTCCCTGGGTTTTTCCAGTTGTACTGAATAATTAAAGGAAAATTAAAACCTGCATTCCCTGAAATGTTAAGTATCAGATCTGTAAGTTGATCAAGCCCTATGATCACAGTGTTTCAGAGTTAGAATGGACCTTAAAATTTATTCTAAACAAACTGATGGAGGATTTGTAAATGTTTCCCCAAATCTCTCCCAAGTGATTGCTTGAATTTCTGCTCAGACACCTCCAGAGTCAGGAATGTCATCACTTTAAGAGACACCCAATTCTTTGAATAGCTGTGAGAAAGCTCTTTGTTGTTTGAAATCTACCCTTGGATCTTCATGTGTCAGTTTAAGGAGCTATCCAGAACAAGCTTCCTTCCTCCCACATCCTACTCCTTCAGATACTTATTGACTGGATTGCCTTGAACCTTCTCTATGTCAACCATTTTTGGTTCTTTCTGTTATTTGCTCCTGAGAAGACAGTGCTTTTATTGTCTTGCAATATAGGGCCAGGGGGACTCGGGATTCCAGGGCAGCTTCTTCAAAAGTTTTAGTACTAAAGAATATTAAAGTTAGAAAGGTAGTCAAAACACAATCTAGCCTGCACCCCCTTTCAGTTTACAGACAGGAGAGAGTCTTTTGGATTTGAGTGGGCTGAATTGATCAACAGCCTCTTTCAAAGTGAGAAGTAGTGAAAACAGTTTGCCAGTGAAATGTCTTTTAGTTGTTTAATTCTGAGCATAGGCATCAGTCCACACCTCATTTCTGCCAAGGACTTCTCTGGCTCCCTAAACTTTAGGCTCCCTTCAGGATTTCACTGCCAGAGATCCACACACCAACTATTGGCTTCACTTTTCCATTAAGTTTGACTGTCATATTGACCACACAGTTCAGAGATTCAGGAATTTTAATTGATTTTTTTTTTCCTATAGAAAATGACCATCACAAAGGGAGCTATATTTCATAAACCCTTCAGAAATGTAGCTGCCTCTGGTGGACAGTTTTCCTGGGTTGCCCTTTCTACTTTCTTTGTTTAACAGTTACCAGGTGACTAGGCTTTCCTAAAAAGCCAAAACGCTGTGGACAGGATTGTGGGTCACCTTTCTCTAAGATTTTCCATCTTCAAACTTGAAATATAGAATCATGCTTTTCAGCCGGCCCCAAGGGGGCTCGGGTTTCCTTGGGTGTGTGCAGTTATAAAGGAGCCCAGGTGTTTGGGCACGCGGTGCTGCCACTGCCGCTGGCGTCTCCAGACCTTCCCTCAATCCCCATTCCTCAGTCATTGACACTGCTCAGGTCTGTGGAGAAATACTGGTGGAAAAAAGGACCAAGACCTGATGTGAGAAGGGGGAGCGAGAAGCTGCCTAGAGTTTATCCAATAACTTGGTCTCTGAGCTTGGCCGAATTCCTTCAGACAACCAAAAAGTGCCAGGTTTAAGACTGGAGTGTTCTTGGGCTCGGCAGGAGAGCCCTAAAGGTGACATTGGAGGGACTCGGACAGCTCTTGGCGGGAGAGCTGAAGCCGATAACCAGGCAGGCGGCCCGCGGCAGCCGGCGCGACCCTGCCGGCAGATGGGGCCCTGAGTGGCCCTTGCCAAAGCCGGCTGGGGGAGGCGAGAGCACCCCTTTGGGTTCGCTCGCCCTTGGGCTGGGCGAGTAGCCCGGCGGGATGGGGCGCGGAGCGGGCGGCAGGAGGCCAGGCCAGCGGGGAGGGAGGGAGAAGAGGGCGGGACTTTTCTTTGTCAGGGGATTTGTGCGGTGCGGCAGAGACTCGGAGACTCGTGCGCGGTGTGGCTCCCCTTCTCTCGCCCTCCCCAGGGGGCGGGGCTTTCCCTCCGTGAGGGACGCGGGGGGCGTGGGCTTGCTGAGCCGAGCGGCTGGCGCCCGGGCTCCCTCCTTCCCCCCCCTCCCCCCGAACCTCGCAGAAGCCCCTCCCCCGGTGCCTCGGCCTCCAATCCTCTCCGCCACCCCCTCCCTCTCCGCTCGCACGGGTCTCTCCTTTTTCCTGCCCCCGCCCCGCTCCCCCTCCGTCCTCCTCCCTTGAGCTCTCTGCGGCGCGCTCCCGGCCTTCCAGGGGGGCTGCCCGGGCGGGGCGTTGCTGCGCCGCGGCGCGGGGAGGGGGTGGAGAGCCGCCTGGCAGCCCAGCGCTTCCAGCGAGCCGCCGCGGGCAAACGGCGCGAGGGAGGAAGGCTCGCCCCCGCCCGGCCCGAGCGGAGCCTTTTGTTCCCAGCCAGAAGTTTGCATGCCGGGACCGTGACAGCTGCGGGCGGGGAGGACGGCGGGGCCGGCGGCGGCGGCAGAGAATAGAGGCGGCTGCTTGACATGCAGCCCACGGCGTGGCGGCTGCGGCCCGGGGACTGGCGGCGGCGGGGGAGGCGGCAACCACAGCACGCGGGACTCAGCTGCCGGAGGGACAAACTAACTTCCTGAGCGCGGGACTGGAGGCCGGCCCGGCCCGGAGCCACCTGCCAGCCAGTGGTGAGGCAACCCTAGCCCTCGGGATGCGCGGCATGGCGCGGGGGAGTGGGCCGCGCTAAGCGAGCCCTTCCGACTGACCCTCGGCGGCTGCTGCAGCCTGCCGGCCTCTCAAAGGCCCGGAGCCGGGCTCCACTCTCCTTGTTTTGCGACCACAGCGCGGGACTCTTCTGGGAGCCACAACAATGCCATGATGTTTTGGAGACAGGAAGCCCCAAACTGGCCCCGAATGAAGGACTTCCTGTGTTTAAAGTTGCAGGAATATCCGCCGACCAGCCCAGTTCAAATGCAAACACCCGAACTAGGGAGGACGAATGGCTAATTCAGACCAGCTGGACTCTCCAGGGCTGGAACTGAGGATAAAATGAGAGGAATTCTTAGGAGCTTGGGCCATACATGAAGACTAGAGAGGCCGTGCCATTGTTAAAGGACACAATCGGTATAAATCCTCTGCTTCCAACTCTGTTTGGATGAGAAGTGAGTGGAACTAGATATTGAATAAGACTTGTCAATATCAGATTATTTTTTTTATTCACTAAATTGGAAAGAGCCGTGCTCTTTTAAAAAAAAAAAGCCATACAAGGAATTATTTTGTTTGTTGATTAAATTATACCACTAACCTGCAACTATGCGGCTGCTAACCTGTAAGGAAAAAGCTGTTGCTCTTAGTTTCTCCCAGGATGGTTTCAAAGTGGGACTTACAGGCCTTTCTGGAGGGAAGAGCCAGTTGGTGGTTTGGGATTATGAACATGTGAAGGGATTTTTAACTTATGCAGAATGCATTTTGGAGGAACTCATGAAAGACTTTTAAAAGGTTGATGGTTCATTTTGATTGAAAAGTATGGGTAAGCCACTGAGCAGGCCAGACTGTTTAAGGCAGAACCCCACCTGTCTGGGGAAAGGAGAGGAAGAGGATGGCTACATAGAGGATTGCTATGTTCCTCAGCGGTCTATATATGATACAATGAGGATAAATGAACAAATTGACCAGGGGTCAAAGCTTAATCAGACTTCGAAAAGCACCATGGAAAAGATGGAAGGAAGTACTATATCCAGCAACGGTACATTAGGAGCAGTATCTAATGTTTTTGAGTCTAGAGCACCAGAAGGAAAAAAGCTAGATGAGAGAATAATATTTGATGCACTGAAGCTAAGCAGTGATGTGCAGAAGTCAGCACCTGTACCGCCCAGAAGGCGACCAAATGCAGAACGCAAAGACAATATTAACAGGAGGTCATGGAAGTCCTTCATGCCACCCAATTTCCCAGAATTTGCAGAAAGGATGGAAGCTTCTCTCAGTGAGGTTTCAGAAGCTGGTGTTTCCAATCCTTCCTTGCAAGACAAGAAGGAGTCCAGTTCTGCATTAACAGAAAGTTCTGGTCATTTGGACCACAGGGAACCACAGTCAGAGTCAGTAACTCTGGAACATTTGTCCAAATCCATAGGTATTTCAGAAGGACAGGATGTAAAAAACTTAAGTGGAGACTGCCAAGACTTCAGATTTCAGCAGCACAGTGAGAGCTCTCCCCATGAATTCCAGCCTCTAGAACCAGAAGCTGCAGCAGCTAGTGGTAACACAGATGTAATGCAGGAACACAGATTCTCAAGTGCAACCTGGCCCAGAGCCATGAAAAGTTTGGCTAAGGGAGGCTTCAGTGAGAAGCAGCACCCCCTTGGGGACACAGCTTGCACTGTGGAAATGCCACCTCTCTCCCCTTGCCTGAGTGAAGAGCTGTTGAATCCAGAATCGCATGTTCTCATAACCCCCGGCCTGAGAGAGAAAACAGAGTCTGAACTAAAGTTTGAGGAGGATGAGCGATGGATTATGATGACGGCTGAGGAGGAGTGGGAGGAAGAGAATCTGTCAGAGAGAGGAAAGACTTTTCTAATGGCAAATGAGAGAAAGAACAGCCTGGCAGATATTTTTGAAGAAAGAGAACAAACAAATGCTGTAACAGTGGTGGAGAATGGATCTGATTGCTCATCTGCTGCCTTAGGGACTTTTGACCACCTAGCTCTAGGTCAGATTTCTTGCTCAGATGACTTACAGCCAGTTGAGAACCATTTGGTTTCTGTTCTGAGGAATACCCCTCTTGATTACAATTGTGTTCTCACAGGTGAGAGTGTAATAGGTGAGCTGAAAAACAGAACTGCCCAGGAGCTAGAAGGTCTTGCTTCTGATTTAGAATACACTGTTGGCCCAGATGATTCAGAACAGCTCTCTGACACAGATTCAGTGCAAATGTTCCTTGAACTTGAAAAAGAATGTTTATGTGAAGAAGGAGTTACTCCTCTAGTTGAGCTGGAGAACCAAGTTTCTTCTGAAGGGCTGGCCCCATCCCCGGATACAGAAAATTCACTTGTAATTAGTCATTTTCCAGGGGCTGCCATAGAAAAGGAGCACATAGGCATTTTAAATGTAAGTGTGAAAGATGATGATACTGGAATGGATTGTGAATATTTTAATGCCCTGGATTCTTCTCAGGTGTCTAATGCTATGGAATTTAGTTCCCACTCTGATACCACAAGGGACACTTTCATTGTTAGTGAGGAGGAGTGTGAAAAAGTGCCTTTTATCCCCAAGACTGCAGGGGAATTTATATTTGGACACCCTGCTGGCCTGGAGTCACCGGGAAAGCTGGACCCAGAAACATTGCCCAGCTCTGATTGCAGGGCTTCTTGTAAAGAAAACTTACCAGCCTTTGAAGCTGAGCTGGCCAAAGAAAATGGCAGTTTGTCTGAGGTAGACTATAGTCAAATTGAGGGGAGTATTGAGAGGGTCCCCTTCGGTTCTGCTTTTAGCTATGAGCTAACAGATATTACCTCACGGTCTGAAGTAGAGGTATTATCATATGGATCACATTTGCTAACAGATGAGTTTCATTTTGAAAGTGAGAAAGGAGCTGTTAATCAAGAAAATAGTCTGATGTCCTTGGGAGATGTGGACCTTGGTGAACTGTCCATGGAAAAAGTTTATAGTGAGGCACAAGAGCTGGGTTATGAAACCCAGCTTATGGAGTACCGAGCCCAAGCACATCATAGGGACTTCCCAGAGCAGGTATTTGAGGATCTCCAGAGAAAGTCCTCAGAGTCAGAAATTCTGAGTCTGCACCTGCTGGATGGAGGATGGAGCCATAGCAATGATGGAGAGAGAACTGCGAGTGACATAAAGCCCAAGCTGAATGTGCCATCTCTGAGTGGAGGGGAGACAGAAATGAGAAATTCAGAGTCATTGCTGAATATTTTTCTGGGGGAACAAATTACAAAGGATAGTAATTCTGAACTAATTTTGGAGGAATGGATACCCATTCCAGAGAAGCCTGCCACAACTGCTGCAGTGCCCACTATGAAAGATACCCTAGATGCTGCAGTGCCTGCCCCAAAGGGAACTGCTATAGCTGCTGTCACAGTGCCCTTTCCAGAGGAGGACATCTCAGTTGCTTCAGTGGCCACCACAGAGGCACATGTCCCAGCTGCTTCAATGGTCACCATAGAGAAGGATGTCCCACCTATTGCAGCGCCTGCTTCTGAGGGGACTGCTCCAGCTGCTGCAATGCCCAGCACAGGGGAGTATATCCTAAAGGGCTCTCTCCCTCCAGCCGCTGCAGTACCTGCTCCAGAAGAGCCCAATATTTCAACTGTTAGAGTGCCCACCCCCGCGGAGCCCGCAGCCCCAGCTGCTGCAGTGCCCACCCCCGAGGAGCCCGCAGTCCCAGCTGCTGCAGTGCCCACCCCCGAGGAGCCCGCAGCCCCAGCTGCTGCAGTGCCCACCCCCGAGGAGCCCGCAGTCCCAGCTGCTGCAGTGCCCACCCCCGAGGAGCCCGCAGCCCCAGCTGCTGCAGTGCCCACCCCCGAGGAGCCCGCAGCCCCAGCTGCTGCAGTGCCCACCCCCGAGGAGCCCGCAGTCCCAGCTGCTGCAGTGCCCACCCCCGAGGAGCCCGCAGTCCCAGCTGCTGCAGTGCCCACCCCCGAGGAGCCCGCAGTCCCAGCTGCTGCAGTGCCCACCCCCGAGGAGCCCGCAGTCCCAGCTGCTGCAGTGCCCACCCCCGAGGAACCCGCAGTCCCAGCTGCTGCAATGCCCACCCCCGAGGAGCCCGCAGCCCCAGCTGCTGCAGTGCCCACCCCCGAGGAGCCCGCTGCCCCAGCTGCTGCAGTGCCCACCCCCGAGGAGCCCGCTGCCCCAGCTGCTGCAGTGCCCACCCCCGAGGAACCCGCAGTCCCAGCTGCTGCAGTGCCCACCCCAGAGGAGCCCGCAGCCCCAGCTGCTGCAGTGCCCACCCCAGAGGAACCTGCTGCCCCAGCTGCTGCAGTGCCCACCCCAGAGGAGCCCGCAGCCCCAGCTGCTGCAGTGCCCACCCCCGAGGAGCCTGCTGCCCCAGCTGCTGCAGTGCCCACCCCCGAGGAGCCCTCCACTCCACCTGCTGCAATGCCCACCCCAGAAAAGTCCCCAGCTGCTCGAGTGCCCACCCCTGAGGAGCCCTGCACTCTAGCTGCTGGAGTGCCTGCTGTGGAGAAAGTGTTCCTTGCTGGTGTGCCTTTCCTGGGAGATTCTGTCCACAATGACTCAGTGCCTATCTCAAGAGAAGGAACTCCTGTTCTAGAGCAGTCTCCCTCTGCAGAAATGTGGATCAGGGAGGACCTTGGTTCTCCAGCATTTGGAATAAAAGAGGTGACTGGCACAGTGCTGCATGCGAAGGTGCCTCTGGCTGCAACTGATGGATTAAATTCAAATGAGGTAATTAATTATCACTCAGTTTGTTGGAGCAGAATGTGGAGAGTAAAGTGAGATTTGCAAGTTTCCTGACTTGGTGGTTATTAGAAGGGGCTCAGATAGTCCTTTGTCTAGTTCTCTGGGGGTTCTGGGCTTTTCTGGTCTTTTTATTGTAATTATGAGGAAAATGTGTCTTACCTTCATCTGGCAAACTTTATAATTTGTATTCTGTGTTTTGTTTTGTTTTTACAGAGACAGAGAGAGAGTCAGAAAGAGGGATAGATAGGGACAGACAGGAACGTAGAGAGATGAGAAGCATCAATTATTAGTTTTTCGTTGCCATTGCGACACCTTAGTTGTACATTGATTGCTTTCTCTCATGTGGATTGACGGCGGGCCTTCAGCTGACCGAGCAACCCCTTGCTGGAGCCAGCGACCTTGGGTCCAAGCTAGTGAGCTTTTGCTCAAGCCAGATGGGCCCGCGCTCAAGCTGGCGAGCTCGGGGTCTCAAACCTGGGTCTTCCACATCCCAGTCCGATGCTCTATCCACTGCGCCACTGCTTGGTCAGGCTGTATTCTATGTTTTTATTCAGAGATAACAAAAACCCAGGAAAGACAGGGTTGTAAAAAGTCTGTTTACATTTTTAAAACGATTATTAGCAGGAATGTGATAAGCATGTTCTTAGCCAAATCATGAGGCTGCTATCAATCAGTGATGCCAGCAGTCATGTAGAGACTAAAGTATAGGCTTTGGAGTGAGACTTGGGATACTTCTTAACCAACCACTTTGGAAAAATTAATTAGATGTCCTAAGTCTCCAGTTTCGTCATTTGTTAAGGCAGAACCCTGTGAAGATTGTGAGAATAAAATGCAATCACCCATTTAAAGCATTAAGTGTATAAGATTTCAGTCACTGTCAATATCTTCTCCCTCTCATATAGATAAGTTGTTTAGTTGAAAGAATTCACCAAAGCAGGTTGGGTTAAAGCAATACATAGATGTGCAAATTACAGCTTTTTAATACAAAAAACTTTATTGAAGCCAGAATAAGGGATAATAATGTTTATGAAAAAGAAAGGTATTTCAGTTGTCTTGATAAACTTTGTGTCCTGAAGCAAGTCACTTTCCTGTACCTCTTATTTCTTAATCTATGAAATAAGGGAATTAGGCTAAATGTTCTCTTGGATTTCTTAACTCCGAAGATTCTGAAGTTGTTAATGTTAGAGAACAGACTATGTTAGGAATTTTTCAACACTCCTAGTCAAAGGAATCTGAGATCGATGAATTTCACAGTTCATTGCTCCAGTGTCATTTGGTGAATGGTAAGCAGTGGAGTGAAGGAGTTAGAAGTTTAATCAAATACAGTCAGGGGATAGATACTGAGTGCAGAGGTGCAGGGAGTCCTCATGTTATGACACAGTTCCGTACCTACGAATGACTGTGACGTAACCCAAATTTTTGTGTAAGTGGAAACACCCCAACCTAAGTCACTTACCTATCCTAACACAATTGTAAAGTCATAATCTAGAACAGGGGTCCCCAAACTACAGCCCATGGGCCGCATGCGGCCCCCTGAGGCCATTTACCCAGCCCCCCGCCGCACTTCCAGAAGGGGCACCTCTTTCATTGGTGGTCAGTGAGAGGAGCACAGGATGCATCCGCATCCATAGTTCCCATTGAAATACTGGTCAGTGTGTTGATTTAAATTTACTTGTTCTTTATTTTAAATATTGTATCTGTTCCCTTTTTTTTTTTTTTTACTTTAAAATAAGATATGTGCAGTGTGCATAGGGATTTGTTCGTAATTATTTTTATAGTGCAGCCCTCAAAAAGTCTGAGGGACAGTGACCTGGCCCCCTGTGTAAAAAGTTTGGAAACCCCTGATCTAGAACATAAAAACACAACTAAGCCACAGAAAAAGGAAAAGGATGTAAATATACTGTATTGTACACTACTGTAGTAATAGAAAAATGACCCAAAAAATGAGTTTAAAAAAATCCTTACCTTTATTCCTGTGGTTGGCTTGCACACTGGAAGGAGAATTGCAAGGTGGGAGGGGAGTGACCTATTGGGAGGAGGAAGCTGAAGAGGCAGGAGAACCTGCAGAAGGTGCTAGAGATACTGGGCCAGGTGTATCAGGATTGCCTAAGGAACATGCAGGAGACACTGGAGATGATTCTACCTGTGTACTACAGGTGTTTCATCTTGAGAAGCCGCTGATGTAGAGGGTACAGGATCTGTTGCAGGCCTCTCTACCTTCTTAAAGAATTGTTCAGGCTAGTCTGAAAGTAAGATATAGTCCGTAAGTACGATGCTAGTGGCATAAGCCAAAACACTCATGTCACAATTTTTTTTTTAACTTTAATGGGGTGACACCAATAAATCAGGGTACATATGTACAATGAAAACATCTCCAGATTATCTTATCATTCGTGTTGCATACCCGTCACCCAAAGTCAAATTGTCCTCTGTCACCTTCTAACTGGTTTTCCCTGTGCCCCTCCCCTTCCCCTCTCCCACCCTCCCCTCCCTCCCCCCACCCCGTAACCACCACTCTCTTGTCCATGTCTCATAGTCTCACTTTTATGTCCCACCTATGTATGAAATCATGCTGTTCTCAGTTTTTTTTTTCTGATTTACTTATTTCACTCTGTATAATGTTATCAAGGTACAACCATTTTGTTGTAAATGATCCGATGTCACAATTTTTTTAAGTTTTTTTGGGAGTGAGCATCGTAAACTCGAAAGTCAAGTCATATGTTGAGACTGATAACTCGAGAACCCGCTGTAGTTTGATTTATTACACCATGCTCAGGATCCAAAACAGTACCTTCTCTGAATAGGCATTCACGTTGACTGACAAGATGAGTATCAGTCTCCTGAATATCTTAAGGATGTAAGAAAGTTGAGTTCTCTCATCCACTCACTGCAGAACCTTTCAGGTAGGCCTTAGCTGGCTTTAATACCATTTACACGTGAAGCTGCCAGCAACGAGAAATCATTTTGATTGTGGGCCATACGTGCCGGTTTTGCCACAGATCCTCCAGAGTGGTGGTGGTGTCACCTTAGGCTTCACCAGTTATTTTGTAATGTATCATCCCATCAAATTAGAACACATTACCTTTCAGGTTGGGATTTGATTCAGTTTTCTGAGTTTTATTGAATTTGTGGTTAACACCAAGATCCCAGTAACCTGTCCAAAGTCACTGGCGTTATTGGTTATACAGAATATTTCCAGTTTAAAGCCTACACAGTAATCAGTGAAATACAGAAATTAAATTTATAAGGAGGCAGTCAACTCTGAATAAAGGTGGAAAATTCAGGGAAACCCTTAATATCAGTCTCTGGGATCTCTGTTTCCTCCTCTACAAAATAAGTAGATGGAGCCAGATAATTTCTAAAGATCCCTCCAGGCACAGGAGGTAGTCATTTTGTAACACAGTTGCCTGTTACAAATGACAGGAGGAGGAAATAATAGCCCATCTGCAAGGTAGTTCATCATCCTTGACATGTGGTTACTTTATGGAATATCTGGAAGCAAAATGCCTACATCAGTGTATAAAAGGAGAAATCTAATCCATAGCCATAGCCAGGAGTGTTAACCAATAAGAATGTCGAGAGGCTATTTTGAAAAGATTTATTAAAACAAAACAGATATCATGATAGAGGTAATATGAGTATGTAAATTTTGCTTAGTGGATAAAAAAGCTTTTTCTCAGATAAGAAATGGATTTAATTTCTTCTATAAGGGTTTCTAGAGGCGATTGAAACTTTCATTTTTATACATAAACACAGGACTTGACAAGTGATTATACCTAGAATGTGATTTAAAGTGAACTGCTTTAGATAGTGTGTGTGTGTGTGTGTACAAATATACACATTTATACATGGTTTAAATAGATACATGCTTTCTAATAACAATAAGACTAGAGCTCAGTAGAAGCAGCAAAATGTCAGAATTTGTTTGCTTTTTCTTTAGTTGGGATTCTAGGTCCACTGAGAGCATTCTGTGATTATTTAAATGCTCTTCTCAAATAAGATTAAGTCTTATTTCTAGTCACTTCAGAAGAAAAAAAAACTTTTTGTATAAAATAAGGGTTTTGTAAAATTAAAATTTGCCCAATAGTTTTTAAGCAAAAATTGGAGAACCTCATAATCTCAGTTCGGTGTTTGAATGCTTAGCTGGTCAGCAGAACCTTCATGAAATTGTTTGCCTTCCCTAGCACTATTTCTATACAACGATTTATTTATTCAATGGATAAATATCTATTGCGTACTTACTCCATGCCAGGTATCGGGGCTCCTGCAGTGAATAGAGTTAGTATGGTCCCGGCCTTTGTGGCACTTATACTATAGTGGGGAAGGCAGGCATTAAACAAAAATGACACAAATGTATAGCTACCAGTTGTGTCAAATGCTTTAAATAAAAAAGAAAGGCAGTGATAAGAAATAAGTCGGATATTTAATTTCAATTGTAGTGTCAGGGAAAGGGTTTTAAAGCTAAAACCGGAAGGATAAATGGAAGTTACTTATGTAAAGAGTCAGAAGGAAGAGCCTCGCAGACAAAGGCAATGGAAGCTGGGAAGAACTTGGCACGTTAGAACTAGCAGGCCAAGTGGCTAGACCACAATGACCAAGGGTTCTGGAAAACTACCTTGAAGTGAATGTTGAGATTGGCAGGGGTTAGGCCAGGGGTAGTCAACCTTTTAATACCTACCGCCCACTTTTGTATCTCTGTTAGTAGTAAAATTTTCTAACCGCCCACTGGTTCTACAGTAATGGTGATTTATAAAGTAAGGAAGTAACTTTACTTTAAAAAATTTATAAAGCAGAGTTACAGCAAGTTAAAGCATATAATAGTAATTACTTAACAAGTACTTTATGTCGGATTTTTGCTGTTTGGCAGAATAAATCTTTATAAAACAACTTTCTATAGTTAAAGCTATCTTTTTATTTTATTTATACTTTGATTGCTCCGCTACCGCCACCATGAAAGCTGGAATGCCTACTAGTGGGCGGTAGAGACCAGGTTGACTTCCACTGAGTTAGACAATGCAAGGACTGAGAAAGACATCCTCAAAAGCATCTGTACCTTAAAAACCATTGGAGGCTATTGAAAGACTTTAAGTAGAGGAGTGAAATGATTTCATTTATATTTTTAAAAGATTACTCTCAGCTTTAAGTTCGATAGAGAAAAATCACCTGACCAGGTGGTGCCACAGTAAATAGAAAGTCAGACTGGGATACAGAGGACCCAGGTACAAAACCCCAAGGTCGCTGGCTTGAGCGCGGGCTCATCTGGTTTGAGCAAGGCAAGGGGTCGCTGGTAAGGGGTCACTCAGTCTGCTGTAGTCCCCCAGTCAAGGCACATATAAGAAAGGAATCAATGAACAACTAAGGGGCTGCAATGAAGAATTGATGCTTCTCATCTCTCTCCCTTCCTGTCTGTCCCTATCTGTCCCTCTGTCTGTCTCAGTCACAAAAAAAGAAAAAAGAAAAATCAGTCCACACTGACAGTAAAGATTCTCAACATTTGGAGTTTATGAATCTCAGCTTTCTTTTGTCTGTTTTATTAGTTTGTAAAAACTAGTATAATAGATAATTGGCATAAATCCAGAGAACACTGAATGGTTTGCAATTTTTTTTAATCCCACTGTCTACTGTGTATAGAGTGAATTTAGGAGATCAAGGACAGATATCCACTGCAATTACCCAGGTTGCTTGGACTAAAGAGATGTATGTAGATTTGAAAAGAGTTGGATAAATTCAAAGTTTATGGGCCCTGGCCAGTGGCTCAGCAGTAGAGTGTTGGCCCAGCGTGTGGAAGTCTGGGTTTAATTCTAGTCAGGGCACGCAGGAGAAGTGACCAACTCCTTCTCCATCCCTCCCACCCCCATCTCTTCCCCTCCCGCAGCTATGGCTAGAGCAAAGTTGGCCTTGGACACTGAGGATGGCTCCATGGCCACACCTCAGGTGCTAAAATAGCTTGGTTGCCAAGCAATAGAGCAGCGACCCAGACTGGCAGGGCATTGCCTGGTAGGGGGCTCGCTGAGTGGATCAGGACACATGCAGGCGTCTGTCTCTGCCTCCCTGCCTCTCACTTAAAAAAAATCAAGATATATTTTGGAGGTGGAATCAAGACCTGAGAATGGTTTTTATATTAAGAGGAAAGTAGAGGGAGATACCAAGGATGGCTTCTAGGTTCTGGTTTTTACAACTGAGTGATGGGGGCAGTAAGTAGTAAATTGTTAACTTAGGGAAGAACAGATTTTGGGGAAGAGGAAAGTAGAAAGTACTGTTCAATTTTGGAACAGTTAGGTTGGAGATGCCTGAAATTCATTTGTATGGCAATATTAATAAAGTTGGATATACACTTTAAAAGTCATAAGCATTTATCATGGTTAACATTTAAAGTCATAGGATTGGATAGAATTGCCTGGCAGAGATTACAGAATGAGAAGAGAGCCCAGGACTGACATTCTGCCCCAGACACTAACATGTGCAGGTCTAGAAGAGAAGGAAAGAGAGCAAAGGACATCAAAAAAGGATCAGCCAGGATGAAAACTAAGAGAATATGGTATTACCAAAGATAAAAGTGTTTTAAGACATTCTTTGGGGAATTTTTTGTTTTATGTCCCTGTTGTATCTTACATCCTTGCAATTATTTTTACTAGTGTTCTGCTCTGGGAAATGTCCGCCAGCCCTGGTTAGTTAATAACAAGGCATGGTCCCATTGAAATACTAAGGAGTAGGAGTTTTAGTGTGTCTAAAAGCACTGGGTTTGCAAAACAACTTTATTTGGGAGTTGAGAGAAGGGAGCAGGTGTTTTCAAATTTATTTCCTTTAACATTCTGTTTACTTGTATTCAAAATAAATATTTAGATAGCATTTACTTAGGGGTGCCCTCATATATTTTAAGCCTTCTGAAAAAAGATGAAAAAAATACACCTTATCATAACCCATAAAGAGGAAGTGGGAAACAAAGGAAGAAATCTAATGCTTCTATAGGAACTATTCATAAACAAAGAAATTCAAATTTTAAAAAGGGAATTAGCTCTATTAAGTGAGAGATTATAATACTTATTTACTTGCGCCTGACCAGGTGGTGGCGCAGTGGATAGAGCATCGGACTGGGATGCAGAGGACCCAGGTTTGAAACCCCGAGGTTGTCAGCTTGAGTGCGGGCTCATCTGGCTTGAGCCCCAAAAGTTGCTGGCTTGAGCAAGAGGTCGCTGGCTTTACTGGAGGACCCCCTACCCCTGGTCAAGACACATATAGAAAGCAATCAGTGAACAACTGAGGAGCCACAACAAAGAACTGATGCTTCTCATCTCTCTCCCTTCCTGCCTATCTATCTGCCCCTCTCTGTTCCTCCCCTCCTTTCTCTGTCCATATATATATATGTGTGTGTGTGTATATGTGTGTATATATATGTATATATATATGTATGTATGTATGTATTTACTTTCTTAGTACTTTAGACACTAGCCACACGTAGCTGTTGGCCACATGGAGTTGCTGGCTACCATGTTAGACAGCACAGAAAGAGTATAAATGTCACTCATAGTGTGAAACAGAATTTTATTAATGGCTCTTCAGTGGACTTGACATCTTCTGTCTGTACCTTTGGCTTTCTGCTTTCTTTGCTTTTCCAAAACCTACCCAACCCCACCACTACCATCACCATTTTGTTGCACCCAAGCAACTTAAAACATGGGAGGTATTTTTCCTCCTCTACTCTGATTCTTCTTCAGTAAAAACGTCTTTAATACAAAATGGAATCATAGTATATACTTGCTTTTTCTGGGAACCATGTTGTGTTGGGGAAACAGTCATTTTTAGCTAAACTGCCTTGTAGTGTTGCCTAACAAAATATGGTGTGATCAAATTATAGTATAAAATGAAGCCCACTTGTAATTACCTTTGTAATCTTCCCTTTTTAGTGTTCCCTGGGGCTTTTCCTTTCTGGTGACTCACTTATCCAGCCATAGACCATTCTTTCTAGAATTCGTTTCCTAATCCTAGTGTGATCTGTGTGGTCTGATATAGGCCAAAATTAGTCTTACCCAAACTTACAAAACTTTTTACATTTAGTTTTGTCCTCTTTCATTTTTTTCATCCTTCAATCTTAATTGACTCACCTGTCTCACTGAAATTGAAGGAACTTTTTATGGAAGAAGAAAAGAATGGAAAAATACCAGATGATTTTTATCCTCTGATGATTGAAATAAATCTGATCTTAGGGACAAATATTTCATTCTTTCCTTTAGACCGGTGGTTTTCAAACTTTTCACACTCAGAGACCGGTAAAAATAGAATTATCTTGGGGACTGCTAAGGCAGAAATAACGCTGAGCGTATACATGAATTTGACTATGATCATTGGGTCTATAATCCTCATACAACATCAGGGTGGTTAACTCTTTTGGACCAGAATCTAATTTCTGGTGAACTGGTCGGCGGACCGCCAGTTGAAAAGCACTGCTTTAGAACTTTCTAAGAGTAGAGTTTAACTGCAGAAGAAACATGCACATTGCTTGTTATACTTGTTCACATTTTTAAAAAATTCTGTTTTGTGGTGAGCATGAATATGCAATATTATTTTTTAAATATTTTATATATGTCTGCATGTTACTCAGAATTATATGTCTGAAGTTGTTAAGGATATTTACCAGTTATTACTGGCTTATTTCCCTTTTTAATCAGAGGAATACTGTTTCAAGATTATTGTCTGTGTGGTCTATGGCCCTGGAACAGAATGGATTAAATAACCACGAGAGGATTAAGCTATGAGATTGGCATTTTTCATATGTTCATATGTTTTGGCTAATTGAGCTATTAGTCCTAGTCAGAGAAGAGCATTGCATTTATCAGTGGTCACTTAAGGCTTTTCCCCAAGGTATTTTTAATCTTAAATAGTCGTCATTTGGTATTATCCTTCCTTTTTTGGATTGCTATACATCACTTTTACTTTTATGATATCTTGAGGCTGATGCTTCTCTCTTCTTTATAGATTTTTGCATTAAAAATATGCAAACATTAAAAAATAAAAACAAACCAGGAGTCATCCACTGGGTTAAAGTCCTAAGTAGTGCCATAACTCTCTGCAATTACTTGTCCATAGGAGGTTGTATTGAAATATGAAACCGCATGTGTCCTTGATAGTTCCTTGCTCAAATGGCCTGTTTTCACTTTTTATTCCTGGGCCTCCTTTATCAAACCATAAATCTCCCAAGAGTAACCTGTCAGTGTATAGTGTGGAGGATCTGATTGCCTTTAGATTAAATCTCCTTTGGCTTACAATTGTGCAGATGTTTCAGAAGGAACAGGTGGATCCTCTTCAGATGAAATTACAGCAGGTGAATGGACTTGGCCAGGGATTGATTCAGAGTGCTGGAAAAAACTGTGATGTGCAGGGTTTGGAACATGACATGGAAGAGATCAATGCTCGATGGAACACACTGAATAAAAAGGTAAGTGGTGATGGTGGGGAGCGTATAACAAGTATACCGGAAATGGAGGGCAAGGAAAGAAAAGAGACATTTAAATCTGAGGTTTCCCTGAATGCAAATAAAAATTTAGCCGTTGCAATCTCTAGTTATGAAGAGGGGTCAGTAATTTGAAAAGCTCTCTCCTTCTCATAATGAGCCTTGTGCCTGTGGTACAGGTTGCACAAAGAATTGCACAACTACAGGAGGCTTTGTTGCATTGTGGGAAGTTTCAAGATGCCTTGGAGCCGTTGCTCAGCTGGTTGGCAGACACTGAGGAGCTCATAGCCAATCAGAAACCTCCATCTGCTGAGTATAAAGTGGTGAAAGCACAGATCCAAGAACAGAAGGTAAGTGAGAATGGTTGGGACAGTGAGCTCTTTAACAGCCGCAGGGAGTGGCAGACTACACATTCGCTTACACTTTAAGGAGCATGTTCAATTTTAGTAGAATCCTCACATACTTTGTGTGATCCTGAAAGAGAAAGGTAGACATTTGTTTTTACTATCTTTAATGCACTAGTTTACTGTGGCTGTATTGGACTGAACATTTTTACTTGTTTATGTATCCTATTTCAGTGTTTTAGCCACAGCTTTATCTAAAGAGGTTTTTGGTGTTTTAGGGTCAGCAAAATTTTAAATAATGCATTTATATAATTTCATGTATAAACAAAGGTCTATCTAAATATTGGAAGGAGGGGGTGTTAATTTTTATTTCAGTGCATTTTTCTCCTGGTTCAAAGTAAGTTCCCTGTTAGTCACACAATGATGGCAGTCACTGCTCCATTTAAAAACTTAAGTGTACGGCCTGACCTGTGGTGGTGCAGTGGATTAAGCGTCGACCTGGGAACACTGAGGTCGCCAGTTCAAAACCCTGCACTGGTCTGGTCAAGGCACATATGGGAGTTGATGCTTCTAGCTCCTCCCCCCTTTCTCTCTCTCTCTGTCTCCTCTCTAAAATGAAAAAGTAAAAATTAAAAAAAAAACTTAAGTGTATGAAAAGTTTATGTGAGCGGTAGGAACTGTGCTGTACATCTTATGTTTTTGCCTCAAGGTGAAAAAAGTTCCTTCTATTAAATTAAGCTTAGTAATTGATGGGGTGGGATTGGGGACTTGTTTTTACATTCTTATTGTGAATTTTAAAGTGACCGACCCCATGTTACCACTTTTCATTCTCTTTAATCATTTGTACGATAGCTGCTCCAGCGACTCTTGGACGATCGAAAGGCCACTGTAGACATGCTTCAAGCAGAAGGAGGCAGAATAGCCCAGTCAGCTGAACTGGCTGATAGAGAAAAAATCACTGGACAGTTGGAGAGTCTGGAAAGTAGATGGGCTGGGCTACTCAGCAAGGCAGCAGCCAGGTAAGGCCAGAGGGGTTTTGAGAATGGGTCAGAGAAGGTTTGTGCCCTGTTTTTGACTTGCTGTCACTGAGATGCTCTAAAAGCTCCTGGGTGCTTCATACAGTGCTTTGAAAGGTATTTAATGGCTTTTATCTTGAAGAGGGGTACAGTCTTACAGATGATCCTCATAACCAGAATAACTCTCAGGTTATGAGTGTCACTCCTCCCTAAATTACTGGGACCTGAAAGACGCCTTGGTCTGTTTTTCTGCTGCAGCATAATTGTGATTCTAAATGACAAGACACAGATTCCCACAGTCCAGCCAGTTATTTTCTGAATGTTTGAAACAGACTATTTCCCCTTCATATTTATAAATAGTGTTTTTGATACTTAGAAATGAAATTTTCACTGATTTTCTTTCTGCTTATTCGAATATTAGATGTTTTTGCATCATAGAGCTAGTCTGTGGTTCTGTTAAATGTGCTTTCAACAAATGCATAAATATTACTTTCTTCAATAAATGGCAGAAAGACAGGTAGTATACTTTTCTCCTCCAAGGCAATGCCTTCTCATTCTGTAACTAAAAGTTCTCCCAGTGTCACATGGGCTTAATAAATCACATGGATGTCTTTACTTTCAGCCTATACAGTCACCAGTTTTAAAAATAAATGATAGCTGATCAGAAATCAATATGAGAGTAGTAGAGCTGATTGTTTATTATTGTGGCCTAATTCAGTTGTCTGCCAATAGCAGTCTTCAAATAACTTCCTCCTCAGTCTATTTACTTTCACCTGCTCATGGCTTGCTTATTTCTTTTCTGAGTTACAAAGCAATTGCTTGCCCATATTAGTGGGAAAAAACAAAAATGAAAGAATTCAACTTCTTTTTACTTCCAAATTGCACTGCTTTTCTTCTTTCTCTGGCCATTTCTATCAGTATTGCCATTAAACTTCCAGTTACCTTGGCCTAAAACCTCAACCCTACTGTTACCCTTCCCCCCTACCACCACCCCAAATTTGTCACATCTAGCAGCATGCTAAATTCTGTCCACTTTACGTCTACAGTGTCTTCCAATTCACGTTCCTCAGTTCATGACTTGAGTTCTCATTTGGCTTAGTTCACATGAAGTAGCTTCCTAACCGATCACTTCACTCATCACTCTGCTGCCACGTACCCCAAGGCCTTTGACTCTTTGCGTGCTCAGAAACATTAAATGTTGCCTATAAATAGAATCTAAACTATCAATAGTTAACCCAGCATTCAAAGCTTTCTACTGTTTGGTCTTAACCTACCTTCTTAGTTTCCCCTATTCTTCTCAGTCTTTATATTATAGGTAAAGAAAATCATATTTTGTTCTTCAGTATCTTCTCTCAGTTTCCTATTCTGTCTTTGCTGGTGGTGTTGCATCTCCATGAAATACTTCTGGCCATCTTCCCTTCTTCTATGAATTCCCTAAGTACAGAATAATCTCACTTCCTCTTAAATAGCTCTTTATCAGTACCTTGTACTATGGTTATTAGTATATGTAGTACTTATCTCTCAGGTCCATACTCTCATTAAAGTCATGATTTGTTTCTAATGTACCTATAATCCTTGTTCTACCCTACTCAGTCCCATCCTCCTGGCCTAACACAGTTTCTCGGCCATTATTTTAAAGAATAATGCCAAGAGGAGCTTCATTTATTATAGACATTGTAAAGATTTTAATTTAGAGTTTTAATACTGGATTTTCGGTGCCTCTGTATTATTTTAGCTATTCTCTTTGCTACCCCAAGTCCTGTATATATTGAGTTATTCACACTTTCAGATTCCAAAATTAGAGGTGAATCAGAAAGACGTAGAAATTAGGGCCAATTTTTTAAAATGAAATTCTAGCCAGACCAGGCGGTGGCGCAGTGGATAGAGCGTAGGACTGGGATGCGGAAGACCCAGGTTTGAGACCCCGAGCTCACCAGCTTGAGCGCGGGCCCATCTGGCTTGTGCAAAAGCTCGCCAGCTTGGACTCAAGGTCGCTGGCTCCAGCAAGGGGTTGCTCGGTCTGCTGAAGGCCCGCGGTCAAGGCACATGTGAGAAAGCAATCAATGAACAACTAAGGTGTCGTAACGGCAATGAAAAACTAATGATTGATGCTTCTCACCTCTCTCTGTTCCTGTCTGTCTGTCCCTATCGATCCCTCTCTCTGACTCTCTTTCTCTGTCCTTGTAAAAATAAAAAATTTTAAAAATTAAAAAAAGTGAAGGTAGTAGTGACAGAGAGAAAAATGGGAACTGATGATTTTCCGACTCCTTTAGACTATATTTTGGTCTCATGTTTAGATGATGCATGAGCTACATTTCAAAGAAGAAAGAGCATTAGAAGGTTTGATATCATCCTCATTGTACTTTTTCTACTCACTGGGCACCTTGGACAAATCTTTAGGCCTCCAGGGTTGGTTCTCTGTTTTGTAATAGGGAGATAATAATTCTGCCTACACTATAAGATTATGACAAAATCAAAATAAGGTAATACTTTTGAAAATCTTTTAAAACAGCAGAATGCTATATATGCGTGTTCTGTTTACTATTGATACTCAAAATGTGCCTGGTTAAGATTGATCTTTTACTGAATATAGTACTGTTATCCATTTTAATGTGACTTTTGCCTTAGCAATTTGTTCTATATATTTGTGTAGGCAAAAACAGCTGGAAGATATCCTGGTTCTAGCCAAACAGTTCCATGAGACAGCTGAGCCTATTTCTGACTTCTTATCTGTCACAGAGAAAAAGCTTGCTAACTCTGAACCTGTTGGCACTCAGACTGCCAAAATACAGCAACAGATCATCCGGCACAAGGTAGGAGGTAGTCACAGTAAATGAAAACAAAACTGGAATCAGAAGCCCTGGAAATTAGGAAACTGCCTTCAACATGCTAGAATATGTATTTTGTGGGGTTTTTTAAAGTTTAAAACATGGTCATATTATTAATTGGAATAGTTACATCTTTGATAGATATCGACTAATAGTCTACTACCATTTTTAAAAAAACCACAGTTCTTGTGTTATTGTTGCCCTTCACTAGGTAAACTTTTTTGTGTTATTATTTAATTTATTACATCACTTATTATTCATGTTTACTTTTCATTTATTTTGTTTCTGTTATTTATTCTTTCCATCTGGATTTCCAGGCTCTGGAGGAGGAAATAGAAAGCCATGCAACAGATGTGCACCAGGCAGTCAAAATTGGGCAGTCTCTCTCCTCCCTGACATGCTCTGCGGAACAGGGCATGCTCTCAGAAAAGCTAGACTCCTTGCAGGCCCGATACAGTGAGATTCAAGACCGGTGCTGTCGGAAAGCAGCCCTGCTTGAACAAGCACTGTTTAACGCTAGACTGTTCGGGGAGGATGAGGTGGAGGTGCTCAACTGGCTGGCTGAGGTTGAGGACAAGCTCAGTTCAGTGTTCGTAAAGGATTACAGACAGGATGTCCTGCAGAAACAGCATGCTGACCACCTGGTATTCATGTTTTCCATTCTTATTGGTTGTGTTTCTAGTTATTTTGTCATTTTGATTCATGTTTCTCTTAATTTCTTTTCTTTTTTATTTCTAACATTTCAACTTTATACACAAGTGCATACTTACAGACTTGTTGCTAAGAATTTACCTATTTTCTAATGAGTCCATGGAAATACTTGTACTTAACAAACTAAATTAGGAATTCTAGAAGATGATTCAGAGTATAGTCAGAAGCTGTCTCAATTCCTACTCCGTTTACGTCGTTAAGTAATGTACCACTCTGTTTCCATTTGAAAAGCAGCTTTCATAAAACCAGATTACCTAAACAGTTCCCAGGGTTTGAATTGTACAGCTATAACTCTTAAAATATTACTAGAATCTGTATGCTCAAATTCCAGGGGTTCTGCATCATCTTAGTACAGTTTGCCCTTTTCAATTCATCAAATGAAATTCATTAAATTTCATTTCATAGCCTGATCTGTGGTGGCGCAGTGGATAAAGTGTCAACCTAGGAACACTGAGGTCGCCAGTTCAAAACCCTGCACTGATCTGGTCAAGGCACATATGGGAGTTGATGCTTCTAGCTCCTCCCCCCTTTCTCTCTCCCTCTCTCTCTCTCTCTCTGTCTCTCTCTGTCTCTCTCTCTCTCTCTCTCACTCTGTGTCTCCTCTCTAAAATTAATAAAATAAAAAAAAATTTTTTTTTAAGTCTTTTAAAAAAAATTTCATTTCATGAAATTTCTTTTGGGATGACAAAAATAAGTGAAGCAGGGAGGGTTTTACTTTTGTATCTAGTAATGTAAAATTCATCTGTTTCATTGATTTCAGATATTGAGAGTTTTTAACCAGGATTTAAATCTGCCTGTTTCTTGCTTTCTTCTTTTGAAGTGTTTTATTTGTTTCACATAAAGACAATTTTGCCTGACCTGTGGTGGCGCAGTGGATAAAGCGTCGACCTGGGAACACTGAGGTCGCCAGTTCAAAACCCTGCACTGGTCTGGTCAAGGCACATATGGGAGTTGATGCTTCCAGCTCCTCCCCCCTTTCTCTCTTTCTCTATCTTTCTCACTCTGTGTCTCCTCTCTAAAATGAATAAATAAATAAGTAAATAAATACAATTTTGCTGAATTCTACTTTACCTTTTTTGGGCTTGGGTTTGGTACCAATAGATTGATAAAATTGATTTAATCCCAAAACTCTTCTCATTAGTACAAAAGAAAACTTGCCTGTATATATCTGATTTAATTATTTTAAGTAAGTAATGGTGTAACTAAAGAGATAATGAAGGAGTCAAATATCTAATGTTTAAACTATACTGATATTCATGTTTACTTTCAGTTTCATCTCTTAAAGTTCTCATTTCTTTCCTTTTGTTGTGCCATAGTTTTAGGATTAATGGTATTCTTTCCATTCAGGCTTTGAATGAAGAAATTGTTAACAGAAAGAAGAATGTAGATCAAGCTATTAAAAATGGTCAGGCTCTTCTAAAACAAACCACAGGTACTTTGAAAAGTGCATCTCTTAGCACCTCTGTATGTATACAATCACATAATGTAGGGAAAGAAGCACCCAGCATTAGCCATTTCCCTAAATATACAAGCTTACTTAATATTTCACTGATTTTATTACCATGTTGCCATGGCCCCACCTCACCCTACCCACTGAGCAGCCATCAGCCTGGGTTCCTGTTTCCTGCTAAACCTTTTGAAAACTAAAAGACTTTGTTGTGGTTATAGATGATGACCCCACTTCCCTCCAATGTATTGAAAGCCAGTATTTACTGGAAGGTTTCTGGGAACATCTAGAAACACCTGCATTTGGACTCAGATCTTAATAATCTCGGGAGTGGCTTCTTTTTTTTAAAAAAAAAAAGGTTTATTTCCCTCCTCCTTTATTATGGGATGGTAAGTGAAGTCACTATCCTAGGGAGAGAGCATCTATAAAATGTAAGCACTGCTGCTGAAGGAAGGGGGATTAAGGGACTTCCTCATGCCCAGAAGGTGAGTTCCTCATGTTGTCTTTAATACGAATAATTGTGTACGGTTTCCCACAGGGGAAGAGGTTTTGCTTATCCAAGAGAAACTGGATGGAATAAAAACCCGCTACGCAGACATCACAGTCACTAGCTCCAAGGCCCTCAGAACTTTAGAGCAAGCCCGGCAGCTGGCCACCAAGTTCCAGTCTACTTATGAGGAGCTGAC
Source organism: Rhynchonycteris naso (assembly GCA_037038555.1). NCBI lineage: Eukaryota > Metazoa > Chordata > Mammalia > Chiroptera > Emballonuridae > Rhynchonycteris > Rhynchonycteris naso. The sequence goes on along the minus strand of CM072997.1, from coordinate 207,661,451 downwards.
CGGGTGGCTGAGGGAGGTGGAGGAGGAGCTGGCAGCCAGTGGAGGACAGTCCCCCACAGGGGAGCAGATACCCCAGTTTCAGCAAAGACAGAAGGTAAGCTGACGTTCCATTTCACACTGTACAAGGAAAAACATTTCCCTCTTAGCCAGAATCCTTAAGTTTAAATTCTGAAGTTTTATCACTAACTCTGTCTACCTTAAATCTAAACCAAAAATTTCTGCCTGCCTCCTTTCTTATTTATTCACTGACAGTAAGGTTTGACATAGATCGATATAAGATCACTTGTTACAGTCTGAAGAAAAAAATGATTGAATCTCAAATCCCTGGGAAGTTTGCTTTGTACATAACATTTTAGAATTTGCTTTCCTGGTTCATTCTCTAAAGAGTGCTTCTTGTCGTGTTTGATTCTCATGCAGGATCTAGTGCAGTTCTAACTGCACTGACGTAGGTACTGAGTTAAGTGCCTAAGGGTAAAGAACTATCATTTCTATTGAAGTAAGGAGAAAAAAGGAAGAAACACTTTGTTTTATGCAGACAGTCTGGCTTAAGAAGTCTTGCAGACAGTTCTAAGCAGCAGCTAAGCCTAAGTCAGACTTGGAATGATTGCAAAATCTAAGACAAGAAAAAATAAGTAAAGGAAGGAGGTCAAAGCCCTGCTGGGATGTGTGGCAGAATTACCACTTTCCACCCAGCACAGCTGCTAATGTGCTTAATTTAGCAAGGTCTGGCCTCAAAACTGTTTTTCCCTCCTTAGGAATTAAAGAAGGAGGTCATGGAGCACAGGCTGGTGTTGGACACAGTGAATGAGGTGAGCCGTGCTCTCTTAGAGCTGGTGCCCTGGAGAGCCAGAGAAGGGCTGGATAAACTTGTGTCCGATGCCAACGAGCAGTACAAGCTGGTCAGTGACACTGTTGGACAAAGAGTGGATGAAATTGATGCTGCTATTCAGAGATCACAACAGGTAATGTTTATAAACACTTCTGCATTAATACTTTCAACAGTGGAGATATATGTGTAAGATACAAAGCTATGACCCACATAAATAAAGGCTCAGGAATAGGAAAAACAAGATGAAGGTAAATCCAATGCAACAAATTATTTCAGTGATGGGAAGTGATTGGGTAAAGGTTGTGAGGTTGGATTTGGTTTGACCCCACATACTTGACCCCTTGGAGCAGGGAACTTGGGGAAGAGTCTGTGAGTCCTCTCCTTAGCTAATGCCCTGCTAAGAGGCAAGTGGTGATTGAAGTAGAGAATATCTAGACCCAAAAGGTCCAAATGCATCACAATCTTAGTTTGACATAATCAGTTGTTTTAACATTAGATGCAAGAGATAAAGGAACCAAGAACTATAATTACTGTCAAATATGCCAACCAGAATAGCAGAGCCATCCAAAATAGAATCCCTCCCAGTAAACATAGGTGTCATATTTCCCTCCATCTTTTTTCCCTCCTGCTTTTTTGAAAAAGTTTAGTTGCTTTTCTTTGTAGCAGGATATGCATCCATGAATGTGCCGGTGTCTAAAAAATAATATAACACGACTCCTTGGGTTCATAGTGATAAATAAATGCTTTGTGAACCACACAGAAGTTTGCCCTAACTCCAGATGCATTCCCAGTATATCTTTACTGAGATCATTAACTTGGCCAGATAATTGAGTATAAAATGTATTGTGTATGGGAGCTTTCTTTTCTCTTTAAATATTAGTGTAGGTTAGCAGAGTTGAAGAGGAAGAGATGGAAGATTGAAGGACCCTTACCAAACAACAGTCATATAGAACATGTGCTTCCTTGTTGCTGCATAACTGATTAAAGGGTGGTGTTCTTCTGAGGGTCTTAAGCTTCTTCAGCTTAGTATTTCCAAGTTAATTTCACTCAGCTGTCTGCTACCATGTTAGTTTATATTTAAACATGACTAAAACTATTGTTCAGGATTGACAAAGTTCACAGCCTCATAAAAACACTGATGAGAATAAGATAAACTCATATTTGTTGAAGTATAAGCAATTCTAAATTGTCTGCATCTTGATTTGAATTCTAAAAAGGAAGACTGGCTGTGTATAATCTGTCATTTTTCTTCAATATGTGTATAGTATGAGCAAGCTGCTGATGCAGAACTAGCTTGGGTTGCTGAAACAAAACGGAAGCTGATGGCCCTGGGTCCAATTCGCCTGGAACAGGACCAGACCACAGCTCAGCTGCAGGTACAGAAGGTAAGTATAACACTGTTGTATCCAGCGTGTTCTGAACTAATGTAATCATTTTAGTTTAGCGTGACTAGGGGAGAGTTTCTGTCTACTATTCCAAGTCGAGTGGAGTGATGCAATGTCATGATGGTGGATAGATAATAATTTTATAAATATTTGGTTAGGATGAGGGGGAGTTTTTTTGCTTTGTGAAAAGGGAGAAATGGGCTCATTAATCCAGGAAAGATTAATAATTTTCTGGACGATTTTTATGAGGGAAGATATTTTTCTAAGCTATTAGAAGATAAGCACTGAAGATGTGTAGATAGGCAAAATGTCAAACTAGGTTAGAACAAATTTTTTTTAATTTAGAAATTTAATGGAGTGACATTGGTCAATAAGAACACACAGGTTTCAGGTAAATATCACTGTAGCAATTTTTTTTCTTTGTTTTTTTTGCAAGAGAGAGAGGGAGGAAGGGAGAGAGATGAGAAGCATCAACTCATAGTTGTGGCACCTTAGCTGTTCATTTATTACTTCTCATATGTGCCTTGACCAGAGGGCTCAAGCCAGCAACCATGGAATCATATCTGTGATTCCATGCTTAAGCCCGCAGCCTTGCGCTCAAGCCAGTGACCTTGAAGTTTCGAACCTGGGACCTCAATGTCCCAGTCGATGCGCTGTCCACTATGCCACCACTGGTCAAGCTCAACAATTTTTGATGTGGCTTTATTAAAGCAAAGAATTTTTATAGGTGTGTCTGACTTTTCGCTGACACAACCTTGGGGTTCTTTTACTTCCTAACTGTAGTTTATTTTTCTTAAAGGCTTTCTCCATTGACATCATTCGACACAAAGATTCAATGGATGAACTCTTCAGTCATCGTGGTGAAATCTTTAGCACATGTGGAGAAGAGCAAAAAGCTGTGTTACAGGTAAATTACATTTATTTATTCACCCTATATTCTTGTCTTGATGGTGAGTTAGAACTATAGTTGTGAAATTATAGTTTAATAAGTTTTAGTTTAATTATATTTTATTTTTCCTCCATTACTAATAATGGTGTTAAAGACCAAACCTGATGTTCCTGGGACATTTATACTCCTAACACTGTGTTTACAAATGTCTAAACAGCAGTACTGTATAATGTGAAATGTATTACAGATCCATCTTCTTTAAACAAAGAAATTGCTACTTGTCCTAAGTCCATAATGAGTGACCTTTGAGTTAATGTTTCAAAAATCTATGATAGATTTTTCAGAATCATATGCAGATAATGTTTCAAAAATCTATGATAGATTTTTCAGAATCATATGCAGATATTAATTTTTTCTTCAGGTTCTTCTAAAGGATTATACCTATTTCTAAAAGCTTGGCCAAGAGTTAGTTTGTATATCAGTTTCTTTTTATATAAAGGATATTAATAACCATTATTTCCTCAGAATATTTGTAAGTTGACTGTGCTACTCATTCTAAACATATAAAACATAAATGCTAGGTTGGTGTAGACTTTTTCCAGTTACATCTTACATTCAGTATTATTTTGTATTAGTTTTATGTGTACTGCATAGTGGTTAGACAATCATATACTTTACAAAGTGTGCCCCTCGACAATCATATACTTTACAAAGTATTTTTAGTACCCACCTGGTGCCATTAATACAATATTATTGACTGTATTCCCTATGCTGTACTTTATATTCCATGACTATTTTGTAACTATCAAACTGAACTTCTTAATCCCTTTACCTCTTTCACCCAGTCCTCAGAGCTACCCCCACTGGCAACCATCAGTCTATATTCTGAATCGGTGTGTTCCTGTTTTGTTTGTTCATTTATTTTGTTTTTTAAATTTCACATATAAGTGAAATTATATGGTATTTATATTTCTCTGTCTGACTTATTTCACTTAACACAGTACTCTCTGGCCACATAGTATTCCATTGCGTGTGTGTGTGTGTGTACACATACACATGCTCATATGTCTGTACCACTAGTCCACTGATGGGCACTTGGGTTGCTTCTAAATCTTGGTTCTCGTAAATAAAGCTGCAGTGAACATAGGGATGCATAGATTATTTTCAGAATAGTGTTTTGGGTTTCTTTGGATAAATCCCCAGAAGTGAAACAATTTTTAATTTTTTGAGGAATCTTCATACTATTTGTGGAGACTTTTTTTATCAGAGGAAAAAGACAAGAGAAACTTGATGGGCAGAGATTTCATCATAGCCTCTGAGATGCTCAGTCTTAAACTGATTGTTACAATACTGTATCTACAGTTGTAAAAGCTTATTCACTATGATGGTAATTTTGCTGTGTTGAGTTTGTGCTATTTTACTATATTTGAAACAACTTTTATATTTTAAAAGTTATACAAATAATACATATAGGCAAGTGTGTGTGATAGAAAAGTTAGAAAATTCAGATAACTAGAACGAAAATAAAAATCACTCATAATCTTATTAGGTTAGTTCATAATGTTTTCACATTTTAGTATTTATCTTTTAGACTTTTTAATTTATATATACCTACATTTTTTTTTGTTATTGTTCATAGGAAAAGACGGAGTCTCTAATACAGCAATATGAAGCCATTAGTCTGCTCAATTCAGAACGTTATGCCCGCCTAGAGCGAGCACAGGTCTTGGTGAACCAGTTTTGGGAAACTTACGAGGAGCTCAGCCCCTGGATTGAGGAAACTCGGGCACTAATAGCACAATTGCCTCCACCAGCTATTGATCATGAGCAGCTCAGGCTGCAGCAAGAGGAAATGAGGGTAAGGAGCATGCTGAGCTTTATGTAATTGCAGAACTAAGAATGGACTCCGCAGTCTATTCAAGTTCTGCATTATGAAATTCTTAATCAGTTAGAATTTCTTTGCACAGTAAAAATGTATGTCTGAATTATTTCCTTTGTTCTTTAATATGAGTCAAGTAAAGAATACTTTTATATATCAGGAACCTGTGTTGCAGAAGTAAACAAAGAACTAAGTAAACATCAAGGGAATGTAACATCTTTCTAGTGATGGTGGGGTGTTGTTAGACTTTGGGTGTGGTTGGTGGCTTTTTATTTGGTCAGGCCCCAGCTGGCCCTGGGAAAGAATGTCACAAAACATTTGCTGCATGTGGGTAAGATGAAAGGAAGATTTATGGACACATCAACAAATGCTATGACCACTTACAAAAGGTTCTTTTTTAATGTTTATTTTATTTGGTTTATGGCTTGTTCTTATCCCTATCCCTGTATTTCTGTAAGTGGAAGGATGTAAACTAGAAGTAGCCATCAGTTAAGTCAGGGAGCAGCTGGAGTACCAGAAATATTGCTCTTTGTAGCTTGTCCTGCTTGTAGTTTGTCTCAGTCTCAGGAGGAAGACAGATACTAACCCATGAAAATTGCAGTTAGTACTCTTAAGTATTTATGAGTACAGAGGATGGTGGGATAAATTTGTATTGGAGGATGAGAGTGAGAGAGAAGACATGGTCTGGGAAGGCTTCCCGGTTGGTGGGACATCTGAACTGGCTTTTAACAATGTAGAGAATCAGAACCCAAGGCAAGGTTTAGGTGCTTTTCCCCCTCCATAAATGTTGAAATGCTCAGACTTTCAGTAATTCCGTTTGTTTTTCTCAGAGTTTGTGTAAGCTCTTAACAAAATTTTTAAGCACATAAACTGGTATAAAAATGCTTATTTTAATCTGTATTTCTTCACATAGCAACTAAGGGAATCCATTGCCGAACACAAACCTCATATTGATAAACTGCTAAAGATAGGTCCTCAGCTAAAGGAGTTAAACCCTGAAGAGGGTGAAATGGTGGAAGAAAAATACCAGAAGGCAGAAAGCACATATGCCCAAATTAAAGAGGAGGTGCGCCAGCGGGCCCTGGCACTGGACGAGGCTGTTTCCCAGTCAGCTCAGGTATGTGTGTGGCTTGAACTCGTAATCTTCATTTGCCCTTTAGTCTGAGCAAGAAGTTTCTGTATCAGATACACCTCCATGCTCAGGATGTCTAGACCAGCATGCTGATGATACAGTGTCAGACTAGGAACCTTGGCTGATCTGCATTTTTATTGTAAGGATCAGTAAAAATCCATTGTAATGTATGTGTGTGCTGGTGCTGAAAGGAGGGTAAAATGCCTTATTCGGTACATGCTGTCTGTTGATAGTGTCCCTTAAAACTTTATGTTGTGATGATCCTTTAGCAGGGATAGTTCTGGCTAAATGCATCTTGAAGCAACAAATGCCTCAAGAAGTCAGACTCCTATTGAACCAGTTAGCGAACCAGTTAGCTCTGAGACTTATAAGACAGCACATTAGGATTCTCTCACTCAGGAGGCCACCAGCTAGCTCCTCCTATGTCAGAGAAGGATGCTTGAGTAGAGAGAAGTACGAGCCAAAGGGAAAGAGACCACCAGCAGTGAAGTTTACAGCATGTAACTACATACTTTTCAACTAATATATTACCGTTAGTGGTACTTTTGTCATGTCTGGGTATTTTATTCCTATGTTTAGTCAATATTCTTGGTTAATATTTGTACTTACTCAAGTTTTTCCCCCCACCCTCCGTCCCATCTCTCACTCACATTGTGGAATGTGTTACTTTGTGTTGTTGCTGCCTGCTCCTGTCTTCCCCACATCGTCACATTTCATTGTTGTGTTGACCGCGCCCACCATTACAGATTACAGAGGTAAGGTGCCCACCCCCACTGGGACTAGGGTATTCTTATGAAGCTGAGAATTGAGGATTACCTATCAGGAAATTTCCCTTTACTTCAGAGGAATGAATTTTATTAGCTCAGTTTATTATGCCAGTTTCACTTGGGGTGGAACCTAGAAGTGAGGGAGTGATGGAAAGTGATTTTGTTAAGGAAATTCCACCATGTATTTCTTACAGGACACTTATAGTTGATAAGCCTTATTCTGATTCATGAATCCAGAGTTGGTTTTAGATAGCCTTTTTTAGGGGGCAAGCTTATCTGTCTTGCTCCTGTTTATCCTCTCTCTCTGCTTCACATTGTAAGTGAAATTTTACAATAATAGTCACATTATTCAAAGTACCAGAGAAGTGGAAAGGTAATTGTTCTTTTAGAATAAGGTTAGATTTGGCCTGCCTTAATTGCCTTTCATCATGCCAACATTTTCCTTTCCCACTGTTATATACGGTGGTTATTAAATTGCATGCTGTGATGGTTTTAAACTCAAAGTCATTTAGCAAATTGAGTTCCCCATTTATTTTTATAGTTGGTGGAGGTCATCTAACTTGTTGGTCTAATCTGTTGCATGCAACTATCATCTGAGATGTTGACACACTGAGTCTCACCAGTTTCATAGTGTTGTCCCTTTCGTCACGTTCCTGGTATATTACTTAATATCTTTTTGATCCTTAAACATTTATTTGCTATTTCTGGTGGGCCAGCTCCAGTGTACTATGCCCAAAACAGTTCTTAGCCAAACCCACAGCCGTCAGACAAGGCTATGTGCAGCTTATACTCAGCAGTAGATGTATGCCTTGGCCTTGTTCCCTAGCACTTCCTGTAGAAGTGGGATGAAGTCGTGCTATGGTGGCTAACAGTCTGGCTTTTCTTCAGTTCCATGACAAAATCGAGCCCATGTTGGAGACTCTGGAGAATCTTTCCTCTCGCCTACGGATGCCACCACTGATCCCTGCTGAAGTCGACAAGATCAGAGAGTGCATCAGTGACAATAAGAGTGCCACCATGGAGCTAGAAAAACTTCAGCCTTCCTTTGAGGCCCTGAAGCGCCGTGGAGAAGAGCTTATTGGGAGATCTCAGGGAGCTGACAAAGATCTGGCTGCGAAAGGTGCTTGATGAATCTAATCATTTTTAAGAAAACCAATAATATAAATTCTAGGCTCTGGTTACCTCTAGCATTCCACCAGATGTATGTACGGTACTTTGTTGAATGTTAAGTCCCCAAGTAATGAGTATTCCAGAGTCATTTGGGAATCATTTAGAATTCAGAACACATCTCCCCATTGAAACAAGGTTACAATTGGTAGTTAGATTCCCAGGCCAAGAAACAAATGCTCCTTTAACCCTTAATATGAGTGAACTGCAGTATCAATAGTGTGTAGAACATAGCTACCTTTTATAACACTTTCCATGGGAAATAGAGCAAGTTGAACACGGAACACTGGGAATCGAGTTCTCATCTCAGTCTCTTTGTAAGTTAGGGGTTTTGTATCTGAGCAGTAGTACCTTTCTGTTAGATGGTAACTCATTCCAAGATTACCTCTATGGTCTCTTTATGTGGGAAATCAATGTAAGTGGGAAATGTGAATGTAGAATGAATAATAAAACTGAGATAGATAAAAATTGTTAGAGCTTTTTAAAAGATAATTTCTATGAAAATGTGAGAATTAGATGACATTTCTGATGAGGCTGATTTCCAGTACTTAGAGAAGTCCTAGACCTATCTCTTTTTTGCCCCCTTAGAAATCCAGGACAAATTGGATCAAATGGTATTCTTCTGGGAGGACATCAAAGCTCGGGCTGAAGAGCGAGAAATTAAGTTCCTTGATGTCCTTGAACTAGCAGAAAAGTTCTGGTATGACATGGCAGCTCTCCTTACCACCATCAAAGATACCCAGGACATTGTCCATGACTTGGAAAGCCCAGGCATTGACCCATCTATCATTAAACAGCAGGTTGAAGCTGCTGAGGTAAGAATAAACAATCCCCTTCACTATGTGTTTACCCACTGCAAAAGCACTTTTTCCAAGGATGTTATGTTAATGCCTTAGCCAAGCTGAGTGTCTGAAAAGTTGTTTGTGTTTGTTTTTAAGTTTAGGGGAATACTTGCTCCTATAGATTTCTTTTTTTATTACAAATACAAGTTTTACCATTTGTAGGTTTGTATAACCTCTACCAACTATGATACACAGCAGTTCCATCACACAAAACTAATTTTCTCATCAATTGTAAACTTAATTCAAATAAGTAGAATAGGCTTAGATTATTTAGTTTTGCTTTCATTTCTGAATATAGTCCTCGCTATAGTGTACATTATTTTGTTTCTCGAGTAAATTTCTTTAATGCAGAAAAATAGAAAGTAGAAAAGAAAATAAATTCTGGATTCATCATGCAAAGGTTAACAGTTGTTAACATTGACATACCTTTTCTGGTCTTTTGGGAAAGCCTAGTTTTTATTTTTACTAAATGCATTTCTCCCCTCATTTTGTCCATTTAATATAAGCCAAGCCTGTCTTGCTATTATCTTACTTTTATTTTAGCCATTTTTCCTCTCCCTGTCCCTGTGTTTTTTAGGAATTGGCAAAGAACTGACTTTGTTCAAGATTATATAACCCCAGTGTTCCTACTGTGCTAGTCTCTCAGCTCTTAAATTTGTGACTTGTGCTATATTATTTTACCCTTGTTGACATACTTCTCTGTAATAGAATTCTGGCTATAGATTATAATATCCTTGGAGGTAGGGGGGATAAAACCTTTGGTAAATTATTGAAGGCCCATGTACCTTTCCCAGACTTTTTTTTTTTTTTTTTTTACAGGGACAGAGAGTCAGAGAGAGAGGGATAGATAGGGACAGACAGACAGGAATGAAGAGAGATGAGAAGCATCAATCATTAGTTTTTCGTTGCCGTTGCACCGCCTTAGTAGTTCATTGATTGCTTTCTCATATGTGCCTTGACCACGGGCCTTCAGCAGACCGAGCAACCCCTTGCTGGAGCCAGCGACCTTGGGTCCAAGCTGGCGAGCTTTTGCTCAAGCCAGATGAGCCCATGCTCAAATTGGCGACCTCGGGGTCTCGAACCTGGGTCTTCTGCATCCCAGTCCGGTGCTCTATCCACTGCGCCACCACCTGGTCAGGCTCCCAGACTGTTTTATATAGATATTGTTCTATATGACATATATATAGTTATATATAAATACATTTGACACGTTCATTTTTTATGTACATATATATGAAAAATAACCAGAGTCTAAAGCTTTACTGTTTAAGTGAAATACAACATTGGAAGGTTTTTTGTGAAATTGACAGGTTCTGTTCAACATCTGCTATTGATGGGGATGTAATTTGCAAAGTTTGGGAAGTTCTGCTTCTGTTTCGGCTTATTTTTGTTTGTTTACACATAGACTATTAAGGAAGAGACTGATGGCCTGCATGAGGAGTTAGAGTTTATTCGGATCCTGGGAGCAGATTTGATTTTTGCCTGTGGAGAGACGGAGAAGCCCGAAGTGAAAAAGAGCATCGATGAGGTGCGGAGACCTGGATAAGGAACTTAGAATGTTAATGGACTTAGACTAAACAGTGGTATTAATTGGAGAAACTGATGTTTCCTCTAGATGAATAATGCCTGGGAGAACTTAAACAAAACATGGAAAGAGAGGCTAGACAAGCTTGAGGACGCCATGCAGGCTGCAGTGCAGTACCAGGACACACTTCAGGTAAGAAGCCAGAGGCGGCCTCCACAGAAGTACAGGTTCTGTGCTGTCGCAGTCAGGACCCAGCGGAGAGGGGTCCCTTCACAGAACTGCAGCATTGTCTGTATGTCTAACCAGAATTCCCACCGCTGACATGAAAGGTACTGACACCTGAATTTTTAGTTTCCTCACCATGTTTGTCATTATTATGTGTTAACCGTATTTATTCTTGTGGTGGGTACACAGCAAAGCTGGCCATACTGTGAAAGCCGTCTCTCGCCAGAGGCTGCACGCCCAGGTCATCTGAAGCACCGCTTGGTACAGTAGCTTCAGCCCATCACCAGCTTGCCAGCTGGCCATGAGAAACAGTAGCTTTTTATTCATATTTTGTTTTTCTAGATCGTAGTTTATTTTGGACTCTGTCCCAGTAATGTTTGCTTTTGTTCTTAAATCTTCATATTATTAGAATAATTTTTTCTTACCTATGCCCCACAACCTGAAAACACAAACAGTGTTTGGCACTTTAGTTTACCTCTGCTTATATTAACAGAGATGATACTTACTCTCTTCCAACTCTGTATGTTTTTTGTTTTCTGACTACTGCTTTGTGTTTTCACTTTAGGCTATGTTTGACTGGCTGGATAACACTGTGATTAAACTCTGCACCATGCCACCTGTCGGCACAGACCTCAACACTGTTAAAGATCAATTAAACGAAATGAAGGTTTGTATCCAGGAATGACTTTCGAAAGAGGATGGCTTCTTCATTTTTAAAGACTTGATGTTAACATTGTTTGTCTTTGACAGGAGTTCAAAGTGGAAGTTTACCAGCAGCAAATTGAGATGGAGAAGCTCAATCACCAGGGTGAACTGATGTTAAAGAAAGCTACTGATGAAACGGACAGAGACATAATACGAGAGCCGTTGACAGAACTCAAACACCTCTGGGAGAACCTGGGGGAGAACATTGCCCGCAGACAGGTGAGGCAGGTGGGGAAGTAGTCAATAGACGACTACTGTCTACTGTTTTCTAATTTCCTAACAATCGTCCTCTTTATATCTTCTGTGCAGCATAAGCTAGAAGCCGCTCTCCTGGCCCTTGGCCAATTCCAGCACGCCTTAGAAGAACTAATGAGCTGGCTGACCCACACTGAGGAGCTGTTAGATGCTCAGAGGCCAGTAAGTGGAGATCCAAAAGTCATTGAGGTTGAGCTTGCGAAGCACCATGTAAGTAGTTTTATTTTTCATCTCTAAGCCTATAGGTTTCAGACTAAATATTGTCACCAGAAGCCTTTCAATGTTGTGTGTACCTTATAGAATCAGGTTTAATGTTATCTATAGAGATAAATTGTTGTTCAACATTTTTTTAGGTTTTAAAAAATGACGTTTTGGCCCATCAAGCCACAGTGGAAACAGTCAACAAAGCTGGCAATGAACTTCTTGAATCTAGTGCTGGAGATGATGCTAGCAGCTTAAGGAGCCGCTTGGAAACTATGAACCAGTGCTGGGAGTCAGTGTTACAAAAAACAGAGGAGCGGGAGCAGCAGCTTCAGTCAACACTGCAGCAGGTATGCGCATTCCCACGGTACCCAGGTGGAGCTGTGCACGTGGTGTTCGCAGGAAAGCCTGTCTCAGTCAAGGCAAGCTAAGCCATTTGGGGCAGAGACCCCTGTGTCTTGAGAGGAAGGTCGTTTCTGTGCTGGAACTTGGCTGAAAAGAACAGCTTTTATTTATTTATTTATTTATTTATTTATTTATTTATTCATTCATTCATTTTAGAGAGGAGACACAGAGAGAGAGAGAGAGAAAGAGAGAAAGGGGGGAAGAGCTGGAAGCATCAACGCCCATATGTGCCTTGACCAGACCAGTGCAGGGTTTTGAACTGGCGACCTCAGTGTTCCCAGTTCGATGCTTTATCCACTGCGCCACCACAGGTCAGGCTGAAAAGAACAGCTTTTGATTCAATGGTTTGTTATTTGGATTAGTTTGTAGCCCAGTCTTTTTATTTATTATCCAAAGTTAGTAGATTTTATTTTAAAGATACTTTTCTTTATTTTTTCTTTGTGTATTTTTCCAAAGTGAGAAACGGGGTGGGGGGTGGGGAGTGGCAGACAGACTCCTGCATGTGCCCGACCAGGATCTACCCGGCATGCCCACCAGGGGACAATGCCCGGCCTCGCTCAGGCATTGATCCGCTACTATCGGAGCCATTCTAGCACCTGAGGTGGAGGTCATGGAGCCATCCTGTGCCTGGGCCAACTTTACTCCTATGGAACCTTGGCTGTGGGAGGGGAAGAGGAGAGACAGAGGAAGGAGAAGCAGAAGGGTGGAGAAGCAGATGGGTGCTTCTCCTGTGTGCTCTGGCCAGGATTGAACCGGGGACTTCTACATGCTGGGCCGACACTCTACTGCTGAGCCAACCAGCCAGGGCCAAGATACTTTTCTTTTTTAAATTGATATGGGAAAAAAAGGTAGGAAGGGAGAGAGATAAGAAGCATCAACTTGTAGTTGTTTCACTTTAGTTGTTCATTGATTGCTTCTCATACATACTTTGACCCAAGGTGGGTGCAAGATGAGCCAATGACTCCTTCCTTGCTCAAGCCAGCAACCTTGGGGTTATGAACTGGGATCTCATCATCTCAGGTCCACGCTATACCCAGCATGCCATCAACCGGTCAGGCTTAAAGTTAGTAGATCTTTGCTATAACAAACCTGTTCACAGGTTCAGTTATTTGTTCGATCAAGTCGGGTCCCTCCATATTCATACTCAGTAGTACTTTAGTCAGTCAATTTATCAGTTATAGCAGACATTTATAATACTGGTGTGGGCAAAAGTAGGTTTACAGTTCATATGGACTACAATAATTAATAATAATACAAGAATAAACTTTTATTTTCTTTGGACTGTAAACCACTCGTGTACTACAGTGAGGTTTATAGAAAGTTTGCTTTCAAAGCTAGAATTGACTCTTGACCTTGCTAATGTGTCTTTTCTCAAAAGGCCCAGGGTTTCCACAGTGAAATTGAAGATTTTCTCTTGGAACTGACCAGAATGGAGACCCAACTTTCTACCTCTAAGCCTACAGGAGGACTTCCTGAAACTGCTAGGGAACAGCTTGACACACATATGGTAATAGAGAGTTCCTGAAACTGAGCATAAGCATCCCGTATCATATCGTATTCATAGCTCCTGTCTGAATTCACAGAGAGATGTATCTGGGTCTGCAAGTAGTACCTTTTTACTGACAGTATGATACAGCCTTGAGGACTGCTGCCTGTGTATGGGCTTATAATACCTTACCACAGACAGCTGTGGTGATGGGATGCGTTGGTGAGCTGGTTAATTTTGAGTTGGTCAATTCAGAGGGCACAAGAATATTGACTTGAAGGTGAGAGCATCAAGAAGACAAGTACGTGACACAGACATCGTTGTATTTAAGGAAGAGATTGCTTCAGTGGGTTGTAAAGAAACCCAATAGATACTAACAGTATTTCAAGAAAGTGAGAACAAAAGGCATGATTTCTAGGCAAATCATTTAGGAAAAGGAAATAAATTATGGGGGTCTATTTTTATGATGTATGATCCTTTAAAATAATTTCATCTACTCAGTGACAAACTGTTAATTGGGTTATATATGATTTTTATTTTCTGCTTTGTATTTTCAGGTTACTTTTGTAAATTAAAAAGAAAAACCACTATAATGAATGGGATAAAAATGTATAGGACCAATCTAAATTAAAGCAAGTGGGTTTCTTTTCCCTAGTTGCTCAGCAGTTGAACTGAATCCAAAAGAAGGGTTTTGGAAGGGCTTTTCCAAGCTGTGCTTGTAAATCTGTGTGCGGATATCTTTCAGGAAATTGGCAGTATTGATATCTTTCCTGTCTTTTCTTGTAGGAGCTCTATTCCCAGCTCAAAGCCAAGGAAGAGACTTACAATCAACTACTTGACAAGGGCAGGCTCATGCTTCTAAGCCGTGATGATTCTGGGTCTGGCTCAAAGACAGAACAGAGCGTAGCACTCCTGGAACAGAAGTGGCATGTGGTCAGCAGTAAGATGGAAGAAAGAAAGGTATCACCACAAAATAGAGTGTGCAGTTACGGTATTGGAGTAGTGTGCTTGGTGATGGCATGTAATTACCTACTGTCTAGTGTGTGTGTAAAGATTTTTTTAAGGACCATATTTTGTACCGTAAGTTGCAAAACGGATATCCTCAGAACTGCCTTCATGCTAATCATCTATCTTTTCTGCTGTTAAATTTCTATTTTCTTTTCATGTCAAGTTGCATTGATGGTACTAGTTTTGGCCAGTATTTGCTTTTATTATTTACTCCTTTTCTGCATCTACCAGACATTTCTGCCTATGACTGCTCAGTGGTGGACCCTATATCCATTATTAATCAGATTTGTGTTCCTACTTAAAAACAGATTATGTTGGAGTTAGTGACTTGGGATTGGGAGGGTAGGGGCAGAGTATGCATGGTGTATGACATATAATGGCACCTAAGGAATTTGGATTAGAGTGTAAGTACAGTATGCAAAGAATTGTAATTAAAAATTGAGAGAACAGTAAATTAGCTTCTTCCCACTTCTCAAAAATTAAATTCTATTAAGAAAAAAGTTATTAGGGATCAAAACACTGTTTTTTATGATACCAAGTTTCAGATTATCTGTACATAGAGTTTCTGTGCTGGGCAGGTCAAATAAAACATGTATGTTCAGATCTCTTGGCCACATCCATTCGACAAGTATTTATTGAGCATAGAAGTGCCAGGCACTGTGCTCTAGGTGTACAGTGCAAACTGTAATGGCATGGATTCTATCAAATGTAATGGGCAGAAAAACATAAAACAAATTTTTACACGTAATTAAACATTTTGACAAGCATTAATTTTCTAGAATTCTTCCAATGTGTGGTCTGGTAATTTTGTTATACAAAGAATGGCAGAGGACCTGGGTGTACAGCTGTGTTGTAATCCTTGGACACGCTGCTGCCTATAACTCCTGCGGAATGGAGAACAAAGATTAAAGTACCTGAGACAGCTTCTGGCTCATCATCAGGAAGTTTCTGTAGGGTTTTCCTGACAATGGAGTAGGAAATGCTTAACCCATCACCAACGGAACTGGTAGAGCAAAGGCTAGGTGTCAAGGACAGTTATTTCTGATTTTGTAAGAGCATTACATTTCAGGATCACTTAAAATCACTTACTCGTTGTATGTGGTGCTCTACTAAAGAATTTATCAATAAAACAATGTGGAGGATTTTCTGCCATCTAGGAACGTGGCAATATATTAATTTCTACGTATTTCCAAGATAGATTTGATGTGGATTTTATTTTTCCACTTGCTTTATTTATTTAGATTGGGCCTGTACATTTTTATCACATTCGTTATAGTGGGTTTTTTCTTAAGTTACAAAAGTAACTTGAAAACACAAAGAAGAAAATAAAAATCATATATAATCCAATTAACAGAAACTAATATTTGCATTACATATCTTGGGTTTTTTTCTGTTAATATTTTGGTTGTATTCTTTTTTTTTTTTTTTTCAAGTGAGAGGAGGGGAGATAAAAGAAACAGACTCCTACATGCGCCTCAGCCTGGATCCACCCAGCAGCCCCCATCTGGGGCCAATGCATGAATTAACCAAGCTGTCCTCAGCACCCAGGGCGTTGGCTCAAACCAGTCAGGCCCCTGACCACAAGAGGGGAAGAGAGAGAAGGGGAGATGGAGGGGAAGAGAAGCAGACAGTCGCTTCTCTTGTGTGCCCTGACAGGATCGAAACTGGGTCGTCTGCATGCCAAGCAGATGCTCTATCCACTGAGCCAACCAGCCAGGGCCAGGATGTATTCATTTTTAAATGCCTGTCATTCTACTTTGCCGGCCTGGTAGATGGGCCAGGGGCAGAGGTCATCTCCCAGGTGTTGGGGGTAGAGGTTTCTGCGATGAAGCTTGTAGCCTGTGAGACTGTGCAGCGGGGTGTACTCATATTGAGCCATTGTTTTTTTCACCTGATTTAGATAAAAGCATCTAAACATTTATATCTAGGGTTGTCAGGTTTTTGTGGATTTTATCTTCTCTCCTCATGGCATAAGAATAAGTTTCAGACTAGGACATCTTTAGGTGCCATATTTTCTGAAAACATTTAAACAGAGGCCCTTCAATGAGCATCATCGTTATAGTGAAGAGCTTCCCCTTGGGGGTTTTTATGCCACACAAAGCGCATGAAGGGAAAATGAGACTTTGCCCAAAGCAGGTTGCAGATCTGCAGCTGTCTCCACTAAGCTATTCACTTGTACTGTGACTGGTTTTGCTCCTGTTCTTTAATGTCCCGGGAAGGGGGTGGCAGAGAAGGCAGCTCAGCCACAAGTCGGTGCTCTCTCCTTTTTCATATGCAGTTGTTTCAGAAACTAACATTAAAATATCCCCTTCTTTGCAAACAAGGCGTGTTTGGAGGTTGGTTAAATGAGGCTTCCTTTTTAGAAGTCATCTTATGTGGTGTACAATTCACGCCTTTATCCTTGAATCTATAATTCCTGAATTTGGCACTTTTTCTTTGTGTGTGTGTGTGTTTTAATTAAAATTCAGTCAAAGCTGGAAGAGGCCCTCAACCTGGCAACAGAATTCCAGAATTCCCTGCAAGAATTTATCAACTGGCTCACACTAGCAGAGCAGAATTTAAACATCGCTTCTCCTCCCAGCCTGATTTTAAACACTGTCCTTTCCCAGATAGAGGAGCACAAGGTAACTATGACATTGTGACGTTGCCTTCTTTCTGAAAGCACTCGTTGAAAGAGATGCTCCATAGTCTTATCTTCAGTTTAAAAACAAAGAATATTTTCCCCCAGATTTTTGCTAATGAAGTAAATGCTCATCGAGACCAGATCATTGAGCTGGATCAAACCGGGAACCAATTAAAGTTCCTCAGCCAAAAACAGGATGTTGTTCTGATCAAGAACTTGTTGGTTAGCGTCCAGTCTCGATGGGAGAAGATTGTTCAGCGATCTATTGAAAGGGGGCGATCACTAGATGATGCCAGGAAGCGGGCAAAACAAGTAAGTTACAAAAGAAAGATGACTGTTGTACTTAACAACCTCAGGCTGCAAGTGTTGAGTCACTATATTGGTTCATGTAAAAGTGTTGTATAGTTTGCCTCCTCTCTTCCTGTTATAATTTATTCCTTATGTAATCGTAGTTTCATGAAGCTTGGAAAAAACTGATCGACTGGCTAGAAGATGCAGAGAGTCACCTGGACTCAGAGCTGGAGATATCCAACGATCCAGACAAAATTAAACTTCAGCTCTCCAAGCATAAGGTAAAGCAGTTTGTTGCTTACGTCCCAAGCTCAGTATTCACGGAAGATTGTATCTGGGTAAAAAAGTCAAGATGATGAAGCCAGCATTCCATTTTATGTCTAGACAGTGTCTAACCATGACAGTTGCTCATTTAATTAACAGTTCAAACAAAGTGATTGTGGAAGGAATCCAGTTAAAACTGTAAGCTTTTAGGAATTCTGGGCTTTTAGAAATATGCCCTGCTGTATATGACATAAACAAAAACTTCGAATTTCTAAAGGATAAGCTCTTAATTAGTTATAGTTCAAGAAGTAGTCATAGTCAGACTATATCTAATTACTCGCCTAGGCTAGTTTTTTCCTCCAAATCAGGGTATCATCTCATGGTTTTTTCTTTTCATTTCGTTTTGGAAATAGGAGTTTCAGAAAACTCTTGGTGGCAAGCAGCCTGTATATGATACCACAATTAGAACTGGCAGAGCCCTGAAAGAAAAGACTTTGCTTTCTGAGGACACTCAGACACTTGACAACTTACTGGGAGAAGTCAGGGACAAATGGGATACTGTTTGTGGCAAGTCTGTGGAGAGGTGAGCATGCCCGTCCCCTTCCTGGTCTTCGTTTTTCCAGCTCTACCTAAGAGATTATTATTGTATTCCATAAAATGGTAAAGCTTATGCATCAGTAACAGGTTTTATAGCATCTCATTGTCTCCAGTTAGTTCAGTGAGTGATGAAAATTTTGAATATAATGTATTAAAATTCTCTCATTTTAACTTGAACCTCACTGTATTAGAAAGAGAGAAGCCACAGGAATAAATCAGTAGCTAAATATTTGTAAATCACTAATGTGTAGTACCAGTAGCTGTCTCACTAAGCACTGTCACCATGTCTCGGACACTATTACCTCGTCTAACCATCACGATATCTGGCCTGGACTGAGCAACTGCTCTTGCGTATGTGCCCAGCAGTGCCTACTAATCGTGCAATCCTCATAACAGCCACTGAGGTAGGGGCCGCTATTCCCTTCTTAAACAGATGAGGAAACCATCACTAAGAGGTTTCTCAGCTATTAAGCGGCAGAGCTGGGATTTGAAATGATTTGGTTTGGTTCTAAAAGTTACGCTTTTAGTCATTTGTCTCCACTATGTCATACTCAGTATTACAATATCTCTGTATAATTTGTATTCCCAAATATTTGGTGGAGCGACTAAGATTTAAGGAGGGGAAGAAACAGCCCACGGTCTCACAATGGGTACAGATTTAGGAGATGAGCTCTGGCTCCAGGCCATTACCAGGACCATCATCCTGCACTAGAGTGGTAGTGGTGTAAAGTAATGGCCAGTGACAGACCATGGTCATCAGGGTGTGTCTGTGTGTAACCATGGACTCTAAAATGCCAGAAGGGCATCTAGGCCTATCTCCTACACTATGATTAATTCATTCTAGGGAGTGATTTGATTTAAAATGTCTGAGCATCTCTTTTAGTCACTTTCTACTGTATTTTAACCATTTCAGCTTGGTGGTCCCTCTCAACATAGAGTTCAAGTAGTGTTTCCTTTCAGCAGTTAGAATTGTGGGCTATTCATAAGTAATACCTAAACACAGTGAGGTTTGTGTGCTTTTCTCAGGCAGCACAAGTTGGAGGAGGCCCTGCTGTTTTCAGGCCAGTTCATGGATGCTTTGCAGGCCTTGGTTGACTGGTTGTACAAGGTGGAGCCACAGCTGGCCGAAGACCAGCCTGTGCATGGGGACCTCGACCTCGTCATGAACCTCATGGATGCCCATAAGGTGAGGGCTGAGATCTGACTGATGGAGGGCAGAGCCATTAGGGCCTCTCCCTCTGTGTACCTTCTGCTCATGCTAGCTTCTAGGAGAGAAAGGAGATCTGAAAGAGCCTTAGGGCTCTGCTCGTCAGAGGGGCGGCTCCTTACTCTGCAAGTTTAAACAAACTGCTGCTGGGATTCTGCATCAGTCACAAAGAATTTACCAAAATGGTTAGATTCAGATTTGGCAGTATATAAACTTTACTTTGAGGTTCCCCAGCCCCTTCCTGTTTGTAACTCTCAGTTGAGTCACAAAATGAATTTAAATTCAGGGGTCCCTCAAGACATCTGTTTACACTGTCTCCTAAAATGAAAATGAGTACACCAATATTTATTTAGTATAACCTACACCTGTCACATTGAGCTGCGTGAGGTCCTTGTGATTCAGCACAAAGCAGTCAGTTTACCCTGAAATTACATCAGATTCTTATGTGCATGACATATTTGTTCTTATTGAACTCCCACAATTCTAGAAATATTAGTATAACTTTATTCCCATTTTACAGGTTAGAAAACTGAGATTGCAGCTAAGCAGTTTACCCAAGTCAGACGGCTCATATTTGGAGCCATCTTTTCTGGTTGTTTTTTCTTATACATTGTCCTGCCTCCCTTTGTGCATAAAAGACACATGACTGGAACCTACCAAGGAAAATTGAACTAAATTATGACTTTCTTTGTAGTTTTGCTTCTTGGATTCAAAATGTTTCCTCTTTGTTTGTTTGGGTTTTTTTTAAGATTTTTATTTATTGATTTTAGAGAAAGAAAAGGGAGTGGGGGGAAGGGCAGGAAGCATCAACTTGTAGTAGTTGCTTCTCATATGTGCCTTGACTGGGCAAGCCCAGGGTTCTGAACCAGTGACCTCAGCGTTCCAGGTCAATGCTCTATCCACTCTGGCACCACAGGTCAGGCTCAAAACTTAATTTTCTTAAACTAATTTTCCTGTTTTCTAGGTTTTCCAGAAGGAACTGGGAAAGCGAACGGGAACTGTTCAGGTACTGAAGCGGTCGGGCCGAGAGCTGATTGAGAATAGTCGTGACGACACCACGTGGGTAAAAGGGCAGCTCCAGGAACTGAGCACTCGCTGGGACACTGTGTGTAAACTCTCTGTCTCCAAGCAAAGCCGACTCGAGCAGGCCTTGAAGCAGGTCAGAGATGTTTGTTGGGACAACCCCCAAGGGGTGGGTTGAGCAGATTTATTCTAGTTTCTTTATCAGGATCAGTTCTAGCCAATTTCAAGATGAGAATATCGTCAAACATTGATATCCTGAATGTTCTGTAAGATTTTAATACTGATTTGTATTAGAGAAATGATGAATTTAGTTTGTTTTTAAAAATCTACAAATGAGCCTGACCTGTGGTGGCGCAGTGGATAAAGCGTCGACCTGGGAACACTGAGGTCGCCAGTTCAAAACCCTGCACTGGTCTGGTCAAGGCACATATGGGAGTTGATACTTCCAGCTCCTACCCCCTTTCTCTCTTTCTTTCTCTCTCTTTCACTCTGTGTCTCCTCTCTAAAATAAATAAATAAAAAGAAATTTAAAAATAATTAAAAAAAAAATCTACAAATGAAAGATAACCTTTGTGGCACTTTGGTAGGGCCATCAGATTCCTGTGGTGAACTAAGGAGTTTAGGCCTAGACCCTTTCCAGGGCATACCCTGGTGTCCAGGACCTTGGCTGCAGAGGGGCGGGGTTCAGTTCTTTGTGCTTGGTTATTTCAGGCGGAAGAGTTTCGGGACACAGTCCACATGCTGTTGGAGTGGCTTTCTGAAGCAGAACAAACGCTTCGCTTCCGGGGAGCCCTTCCCGATGACACAGAGGCCCTGCAGTCTCTCATTGACACCCATAAGGTAATCCAGTCCCAGGGTGCAGTGACCCATGCTGCTCACCACAGTGAGGGCTGCCTGTCACTAAAGGAAGGTAGCTTTTGCTTGTGAACTGTAGACCTCAGGGGCAGAGGACCAGAGCCGGAATGAGCCCAGATTGAGCAGGAATGACCAGTGGTTTTTGTGACACCTTAGAGATTGGTCATTCATTTGGTTTACAAACATAATACATATTGGTTGTAAACAAGTCAAGCATCATGTTATTATATAAAGAAAAGCATACTACTCCACCTTTTTTACTCCTCACCTGTGCACAGCTTTGTTGGAATTTCCTCATTGTCACTGGCTCTAGGCCCTGATTGGCTCCCCAGAGCCTCTTAACTGCGCCACAGAATGCAGAGTGTCCGGGCCCTCAGTGTCACTGTCCTAATGAGCTAGCAAATGTTTCCTGTTTTCATTTTTGACTTACCCACTGGGAGATTTTAATCATGGCTTTGTCCATTGTATCCTGTTTTAGGTGTTTAAAAATAGTAAGGTTTTTTTGTTTTTTTACAGGGACAGAGAGAGAAAGAAGGGGATAGACAGGGACAGACAGACAGGAACGGAGAGAGATGAGAAGCATCAGTCATCAGTTTTTTGTTTCGACACCTTAGTTGTTCATTGATTGCTTTCTCTTATGTGCCCTGACCGCGGGCCTTCAAAAAACCGAGTAACTCCTTGCTGGAGCCAGTGACCTTGGGTCCAAGCTGGCGAGTTTTTGCTCAAGCCAGATGGGCCCGCACTCAAGCTGGCGAGCTCGGGGTCTCGAACCTGGGTCTTCCGCATCCCAGTTCGACGCTCTATCCACTGTGCCACCGCCTGGTCAGGCAAAAAATAGTAGTATTTTATCACAGTTATTTTTCCAAGACATAAATATTATTTATGCATATTGAAATGAATAAAAACAAGATTTTTAAAAAAGAGAATAGGAAAATGGGCATGCCCAGTTTGAGGTAAGGGGCATACCTCAGTGTCCCTAGTCCTTGTCATCTGTAACAGAGGAAGTCATTCTTGTGTAAACCCCTCACCTTCTGGAAAGAAAATGCCAGAGATGCCTAATACTGGCATTTAGAGTTCTGTGTTCATGAACATGGAGGGAAAAAACACATTGAAATTTTTCCCCCTCACAGTGTAAACTAACAGTGCTGTTAGAGTAGATTTTTTCTTCTTCTTCTTCTTCTTTTTTTTTTTTTAGTTTTTGTTTTCCAATCTTTTTTGTTTAGGAGTTCATGAAGAAAGTGGAAGAAAAGCGAGTGGATGTGAATGCAGCAGTGGCGATGGGAGAGGTCATCTTGGCCGTCTGCCACCCAGATTGCATCACCACCATCAAACACTGGATCACCATCATCCGCGCTCGCTTTGAGGAGGTGGGTCCCTGGCTGGAGAGGAGGGAGAGTAGCCGTGCCCGATGAAATGGGTTTACGGCAATAAAATACAGCAGAGCTCCCGCCGTAAGGAATTGTCCACTCACTGGGACTCTCTCAACAAGATTAAGTTAGAGTTTTAGTAGTGACTGCTTTCTTGGTAATGTGCTGAAATCTGAAGGCTCCTGCTGGCGCAGAGAGGTGTTAGTTGATGGCTTCCAGTGGACACGCGTGTTCCCCTCCTTCCTCGGAAGTTCTGTATTCAGTAGGACGTACTAGATTTGCTTTCAGAAGAGCTGATTTCTCATTCTAGCTCTTTTTTTATTTTATTCATTTTAGAGAGGAGACATAGAGTGAGAGAGAGAGAGAGAGAGAAAGAGAAAGGGGGGAGGAGCTGGAAGCATCAACTCCCATATGTGCCTTGACCAGACCAGTGCAGGGTTTTGAACTGGCGACCTCAGTGTTCCCAGGTTGACGCTTTATCCACTGTGCCACCACAGGTCAGGCTCATTCTAGCTCTTAACCCAGTTCTGTCCCTGGAGTAAGAGCTAGGTCTCCTAACTGCTTGGGTGGTCTCTTCCCTAAATAGTCATTGTTAGGATCCAATGAAAAATAACTTTGAAAACAAAAGGATTTGCTGGACTGAAGAGGTGATGATTTCTCCCCCTCAGGTCCTGACATGGGCAAAGCAGCACCAGCAGCGTCTTGAAACAGCCCTGTCAGAACTGGTGGCCAACGCTGAGCTCTTAGAAGAACTCCTGGCGTGGATCCAGTGGGCTGAGACCACCCTCATTCAGCGGGATCAGGAGCCAATCCCTCAGAACATTGACCGAGTTAAAGCCTTTATCGCTGAGCATCAGGTATCTGAGCCGCATGGTGTGGTCACTGGTGTCTGCTGCATGTCTCATGGAGCCCGTTTCCTTTGCCCTGTGCGTCCCGTTTAAATCTCTGCTTAACATATTCCTGCATACAGACTTGGCAGCTTCAAACAACACATTTATCTCATGGCTTCTGTGGGGCAGGAGTGGGCATTAGTCTTACTGGGCTGAAATTAGAGTATTGGCCAGTGCAGCGCAACAGTTTCTCCTTCCGGCTCACTCAAGTTGTTGGTAGAACTCTTTTCCTGTGGTTGTAGGACTGAGGTCTCCTTTTTTCTTTTCTTTTTTTTGGGGGGGGCTTTTTGTTGTTGTTTTGGGTTTTTTGCTTATTAACCCCTTCACCTAATCTCACCCAACCCCCTTCCATCTTCTTGCTGTCAGTCAGAAGTTGCTGTTAGCTCCTGGAGGTTGCCCTCAGGCCTTAACTACATGTGTTACAGAATAGAAGGAATCCATTCAGCTGCTGCTGGTGCCTGTCCTGGCTCTTCCTTTGGCATCCTCTGTGGCACTCATGGCTCTGACTTTCTGGTTTGCCTCACTCACCTGTGAGCTCCTTAAAGTGAGAAGCCGTGTCTTATTCTCCCAGGCCTTCAGCACCTGGTGGAGAGTCTTGCTCAGTCATGTCTCATAAAATGAGTGAGACAGTGTACAAAGACATCTCAATTGGTCTGTGTCGTGGGCGTAGCCTATGTTAGTAAGAAGCTGCCTACTTCCATATTAGACCAAGAAAACTTGAAACTCTCTTCAATTGTTTGTGTTTAACAGGCATTTATGGAAGAGATGACTCGCAAACAGCCTGACATGGACCGGGTCACCAAGACATACAAAAGGAAAAATATAGAGCCTACCCACGGGCCTTTCATCGAGAAGCCCCGCAGCGGCAGTCGTATGTGTCCCGCCCACTGTTAGGATGCTTCGCTCCCACTAGTTGAAGATGAGCACTTTTCAGATACCTGTCCATGTTCAAAAACCATTGGATTTGAGCTAAATTCTTTTTCTGAAACTCTTTTTTTTTTTCTTTTTAACAGGGACAGAGAGAAAGTCCAAGAGAGGGATGGTTAGGGACAGACAGACAGACAGGAATGGAGAGAGAAGCATCAATCATCAGTTTTTTGTTTTGACACCTTAGTTGTTCATTGATTGCTTTCTCACATGTGCCTTGACCGCGGGCCTTCAGCAGACTGAGCAACCCCTTGCTGGAGCCAGTGACCTTGGGTCCAAGCTGGTGAGCTTTTTGCTCAAGTCAGATGGGCCCGCGCTCAAGCTGGCGAGGTCGGGGTCTCGAACCTGGGTCTTCCGCATCCCAGTCCTACGCTCTATTCACTGCGTCACCACCTGGTCAGGCGAAACTCAATTTTTTTAATAGTGACATTAAGTAACTATATTTCATTTTCTTGGGTCAGTATAAAATTTCAAAATTGTTAAGCA
Organism: Rhynchonycteris naso; assembly: GCA_037038555.1. Classification (NCBI taxonomy): domain Eukaryota; kingdom Metazoa; phylum Chordata; class Mammalia; order Chiroptera; family Emballonuridae; genus Rhynchonycteris; species Rhynchonycteris naso. The sequence continues at coordinate 207,636,221 of CM072997.1, read as the reverse complement.
GATTTTTTTTTGCAATGACCTTTCCATTGTTTTGGTCATTGGTGCTACCTGTTTACATTTGGTTTGTGCTAATTTAATCACAAACTAAATGAGCTCTCTAGAACCACTGCTGTGCTAGTTGATTTGACATTTCCTCAGTTCACTAAGGTACTACTGATTGAAAATATTAGACAAGTATAGGCTTGGAGGAGAATCAGTAGTTTTTAATTTAATACGTTTTTGTATCTAAACATTGCCAGGTTCCATGTTTCTCTTACTTATTGGACAGCATTGTAAAGCTCCCTTAGTTCATACACATGGTGGTGGTCCTCTTTGTAAACTGACAAAACCAGCTTTTCTAATCCCAGGGTAATTTTTCCCTTTAGGGAAGCCCTTGAGTCAGCCCGCACCTCCTCCCATGCCGATCCTTTCACAGTCCGAAGCAAAAAACCCTCGGATCAACCAGCTCTCTGCCCGCTGGCAGCAGGTGTGGCTGCTGGCACTGGAGCGCCAGCGGAAGCTCAATGATGCCCTGGACCGGCTGGAGGAGGTAAGGCCCTGCTGAGAGCCTTCCAGCAAGGAAGCAACTCTTAGTAAAGACAGCCCTTTCAAGGCCCTCTAAATATGACCGGTGTGCCTTGGTGTGCGACTGGTGTGAGCCAGGACTCTGCCCTTCAGGGCCCTAGAAGAAACACACACGTTAGTGAACCCTGCACCACAGAGGAGGCCAGGCGCAGGCAGCCAGCCGGTTCATGGGCCGGCACCCTGACCCTCCTCAGGCCTGGCTGTGGCCCAGGATCGGGAGGGCTGTGACTGCACGGTTACCTCCAGGTGTGTAGCTTATCACAAACATGTTTGTTAGTGAGCCCATTAGGTAAGGTATCAGCTACACAGTTAGGAAATCAGTAAGTCTTTTATGATCTTGCTATTCTATTAGTCTTCACTGGATTATGAAAAGCAAATATATTTTGAAGTATGTCTAGTCTCTAAAACAAACCTCTCATAGCTCCTGTCTTTTTTATTTGTGCATATCAAAGCAGCTATGCCCAGACGTGAGTGTTCTATGTGTTTTTTTGTTCTTTTTGTAGTAGCTCATTTGAGCTTTAAGCATATTTGGTTTTTGGCTTTTTCCCTATTCCTTCCAACTTCGGAGTTAGAAGGACCAGGGGGAAGCTGCTGTGCTGCCTCAGTCACTCCGCATCAGTGTCATTGACACAGTCCGAGCAGCTAAATGTCACCTCACCCACATTGGAGACCTGCTGCTGGCTATCAGCCAAGTGCTTCACATGGACGTCAGACGGGCAGTTTGCCCCCTCTGGTGCCATTTCAAACAAGCATGCTAACATGCAGGGTTGGAGTCTTAAAGCTTCCAGCCAGAACTCAAATTGTCTTATCTCAAATGATGGGAGGTGCCTGACCAGGTGGTTGCGCAATGGGTAGAGCGTCAACCTGGGACACTGAGGACCCAGGTTCAAAACCTCAAGGTCCCAGCTTAAGCGTGGGATCATAAACATGACCCGAGGTCACTGGCTAGAGCAAGGGGTCACTTGTTCTGCTGGACCCCCCCCCCCCCAGTCAAGGCACATATGAGAAAGCAATCAGTGAACAGCTAAGGTGCTTCCGCGAAGAATTGATGCTTTTCATCTCTCTCGCTTTATGTCTGTCTGTCCCTCTTTCTCTCTTTAAAAAAAATAAAATTTAAATGGTGGGAAGCATGAGCCCCCTAACATAGGCCCTCTATGGTCATGACCCCCTTCGTAATCACATGAGCAAGGAGTGCTTAATAGGCATTTGTCTTATGGGGTAGAATTCATCCCCTTACATCTAAGAGGGCGATCCTCCAGAAAGGGCAAAGGGAAAGCATGGCTGGCTCCACCCGGTCTCATTCTCCCTGCTCCATGTTTGTCGTGGTGGCTGTTTGGTCACATTCTCCTGCTGCTCCGCTGTACCAAAGCTCATGGAAAAACTCAGAGCTTTACATGAAGAAGCTGGATGGGGCCTTCACAAAAGGGGCGGCACCAATGTTGTTGTTGGGGCTCCTCCAGAAGACCTGCATGGCTTTACTGAGAGTCTGAAAGTTTGGGTATGCTTTGGGCAGGTTTAAAGGCCAAAATACAGGCCTCATTAACACTTCTGATTTTTCTGTAGTTGAAGGAATTTGCCAACTTCGACTTTGATGTCTGGAGGAAAAAGTATATGCGTTGGATGAATCACAAGAAGTCACGGGTGATGGATTTCTTCCGGCGAATTGACAAGGACCAGGATGGGAAGATAACACGTCAGGAATTTATCGATGGCATTCTAGCATCCAGTGAGTCCAGTCTTAATCCCAAACATGAGCACACCTGGGTTCCTTACTTGGTAGAAGCAGGCAATCATCTGGCTAAACAGTCCTTGTGAAGTTAAAGATATAGTCTTAGGGAAGAAGTAAAACTGCTTACTAAAATTGGTCTGTCGTGTTCATGGAGAGAAGAACCTCATTTTGCTGGGAATTCAAAAGATAAAATAAGAAGCAGGTCTTGTTTGACATAGTGTGGCAAGCAAAACAATTTTGAGGTATAGATAAGGAGCTGATTTTTGCGAGGGATGTGATGCTAAGCAAAATGTTTGAAAAAATAAAGTTTTTCATTACATCAGTTTCTGACATCTGTATAACAGCTTACGAAGTATATTGTCTCATTTATTTTTAGCAAAATAAGTAATTGAGTCATAAGTAGTTAAGTGACTTGCCAGGATCACAAAGCATGTTTCACAGCTGTGCTACTTCACATGGGAGCCTGTCTGTGGAGGTGATATTTGAGCTGAGCCCTCGATTAGGAGGAGGATCTAGCCAGCTTAGGATCTAAAGGGAGCAAGAGAGGCAGAGGGACAGCAGGTACCAAGTGCTGAGATGGGAGGGAGCTTGGCATGTTGTAGGCCTGGAAGGCTAGCGTGGCTAGAGTGTAAGAAATAAAGTTGGAAGGTGGGCAGCAGGTAGTTCATGCAGGGGCTCATGGGCCATGGTGAAGAGATCAGCTTTTATTCTAGAAACAGTGGGACAGCGGCAGCCACCAGAGGTTTTCAATTGAGAGACAATATAATCTTATTTACGTTTTAATAAATCATTCTGCTACTATAAATATTCACCTCCTTTAGAAGCAGTTTGTCAGGAATCGAAAAGACAGTTACCTAAAGAGAAGAAACTTGATCCTGTTAGTTTCCAATTGTCACTTTTCTGAAATAATCTAAATATAATATAGTGGAGTGGATAAGTAAATTCTTAGTTGGTTGGTAGGTCCCATGAGTAGTTATAATATTCTGTTTATGGCTTGTGGTATATCTAAAGTATCCTTTTTTTTTAATTGCATGGGGGCAAGTGTAGTCTAGAAGCAAAAAGTTAACAGTAAGTCTATCTTCTAAGGTTCTAGTTGAGCATATATTGCTTTTCTGAAAAAAATATCAAGACATACTTTCTTTCAAGTAGCATTTATATAACCTCCAACCAATCAAGTAAGCCTTGTAGTTATTATTCCAAATGTGGATTAACTTTCTCCAGAGTTCCCTACTACCAAGTTAGAGATGATGGCTGTCGCCGACATTTTTGACCGAGATGGGGATGGCTACATTGATTACTATGAATTCGTGGCTGCTCTCCATCCCAATAAGGATGCTTATCGACCAACAACTGATGCAGATAAAATTGAAGATGAGGTATGGGAAATTGTACCTTGAGTACATTCTGACCATAGCTTTCTACTGTCCTGCATGTGGTTGGGTACAGATGCCATATCAGCTATGGGACTTATCTATTGGGAGATGATTGTGTAGAGTTTTGTTTGGGGGTTCCCTTGTGGATGACGTTGCCCCAGAAGACCTCTGGCTGTCTCACTCTCACTCAGTCCAGATGACTTCTTATTTAAGTGAGTCACATTACTCTGGTTCTCTGAAGTTTACAGAAAACCTTCCCTGGTTCACAGATACCATGTTGCTTAAAGCAGACTCATAGTCTTAAGCATCCTGCCTCAGCAGCCAGGGAGTACTCTTCAAATGCAGCGGTTAGGGGGTAAGATGTAAAGTAATGTCTAAGACAGTGTGCACTCATCATGCTTTCTGCCTAGTTAGGAACTGTATCACAGCCTGACAAGTGGTGGTGCAGTGGATAAAGCCTAGACTTGGGACGCTTAGGTCCCAGGTTCAAAACCCTGAGGTCACCAGCTTGAATGCAGGCTCATCCACCTTGAGGGTGGGGTTGCCAGCTTGGTCCCAAAGCCACTGGCTAGAGTCAGGAATCACTGGCTCGACTGGAGCCCCCCAGTCAAGGCACAAATGGGAAGCATCAGTGAATGACTAAAGTGCCACAACTACAGGTTGATGCTTCTCATCTCTCTGCTTTCCTGTCTCTTTCTCTTAAGAAAAAATAAATAACTATCACATTGAAAATAGTAAATTGACATCCCAGGATGTGTTGAACCTGGGTAGGAAGAGGCAGTGCAGCAGGCCGTGGGAGTGGCCTGGAACTCCCCAGGATTGACTTCTGGGTAATCTCAAGCTCCTCGGTTGAAATTCAGATCAGTTCATAATTTGCTTTAGTAGTTGATTTTGATGCATGCATATTAGCACATTTCTCTGAAGGAATTTTGGAGCAGGATGGGAGATAATGTTTTATAGTTACTTTGGAATTTTTTATACTTTTTCTCTTTCCACATCTCAACTATCACAGTTTGTAAGAACAATGTGTTTTAATTTGGAATAAAAAGTAAATGTATGTATGCCTTAAAAATATAAAATATTTAATGAATAGCTTCTCTGCTTACACGTAAAAATTTTTGTTTCTTTGAAAAGGAAGTCTTGTTATATACCCTTCACACTTTTTCTCTTTTTGTTCTTGTTCACAACCATAGGTCACAAGACAAGTGGCTCAGTGCAAATGTGCAAAAAGGTTTCAGGTGGAGCAGATTGGAGAGAATAAATACCGGGTAAGGAAGAGAAAAGCATGCTTTGTGGTGGTTGTCCCTCCTCCATGGCCCTTCCAGGTGAAAGCAGCCGGGCTTGGTGACTGGATGACCCCACCTTCCCACTGCCAGTGCTTGGAGGACCCGGGCTCGTGGGACCTGAGATGTGTCTCCATAGATTCAACTGTCCTGTTGGGCTAAGCATAATGCCCTTTAGAGTTCCATCTGAGAAGTAGTGCTATTATCTGCCTAATAGTAGCTTGTGCTTGAGTTCAGTGTAGGAGACATTTCAGAGCGCTCTCTTGACTACCAACTGAGGTCTTTAGGGAAATGAAGACACCTCTACTATAAAATTACCTAACACGAATCATTCACCAAGAGCTGGTCATTGTGAGCCTAAGTGGCTCCTGGGCTGAGAGAGAGCTGGAGGCACTGTGTGCCCCGAGGGACACTGCCTGTTCTCAGCCGGACTACAGAACGGCCTGCATGTCCTGGGTGATGCCAGGCTCAGTAGTCTTCCCTGGAGAGCCATGCTGAGTTTGGCCATACTTGACAGTGAATGGTGCTATGTTTTAGTTTGTTTTTTTTAGGACCAGGGTCAGGGTCTAAAAGGGGTCTAAAACAGGGTTCCTAAACTATATTCAGCAGTTTGTCAGGAATTCTCTAAAATCCAAAGGAAAATCTAGGATTGTCAAAGAGGATTTAAGATGGCTATGTCAAATTACAGTGAACATGCACTCAGTTAAAAACAGAAAAATCTGGGTTTCATTAGTACATCTAAAGTCTTTTTTTTTTTTTTTTTTTTTTAGTGAGAGGTGGGAGTCAGGGAGGCAGAGACAGATTACCACATGTACCTCACCTGGGATCCACCCAGTGAACCCTCTAAGGGCGGTGCTCTCTGCCCATCTGGGGCTACTGCAATCAAGCTATTTCAGTACCTGAGGCAAGGCCATGGAGCCATCCTCAGCGCCTGGGGCCAAATTGTCTGAACAATTCAAGCCATGGCTTCAGGCGGGCAGGGGTAGAGAAGCAAATGGTCACCTCTCCTGTGTGCCCTGACCGGGAATCGAACCTGGGACTCCACATGCCGAGCTGATACTACCGCTGAGCCAACCGGCCAGGGCCTCAAAAATGTCTTCTAAGTACACCGAGAGCACAGCCGAGCTGCTCTGAGCTGGGTGCTCGGCAACTCTGTGTTGAAACAGCCCAGGGCTCTTAGTTAATGAAACTCCAAGCAATCTTATGCTTGCTTGTTGGGTTTTGTTGTCTTGGGGTTTTTTAATTACCTATGAGAGAAATAAGTTAATAAGAGCAACACAGAGTGGAAAAGTTAGGTCTTAATTTGTAAAATCATGAGCTAGGTAAGAATGGTTAGTGTGTGTTACTGTGCTCAAAGACTGGTAACATGATTACATGACTTTTATTCCTTAGTGTTAATTTGATAAAATGTTCTCTTTTTCTTCCCTTTTTTTTTTTTTTTTTTTTTTGTCCTTTATTCTTACTGTCTGTAGTTCTTCCTCGGCAATCAGGTACAGTGTGCCTTGCAACATTCTGCTCGGTGGAAATGGTCTGTGTAGCTAACGCTGCCTGTTCTTGCTGTGGGGAGAGGACATAATCTGAAGCATGCCTGGGTCACATCTGGTTGTCTTACCAAGTGGAGAAGCTGCTAATAGGGCTGGCATTGTAGGGCTGTCTTTAGCAGCAAGTGGTTGTACGAATCTATATTTTTTGAAAACAAGAGGAAATTTTCCATTCCAAATTAGATTGGCTGAAGATAATGATATGCTGGGCATAGTTAAAAGTAGTATGGTTCAGCGGAAATTGAAACTGTGGAATCTGCATTTTTTTCAAAAGAGCCTCATCTTGTACTTCGATTTCGGAAGTCAGAATACCAGACAACATCATTCTGACTTACTTGCACCAGTCTTTTGACAGTAAATACCAATTTTATAATGTACACTTGGGGTATTTAAATATCCTGTCTGTTTAAATACCTTATGAATACTTATAATTACTTGCACTTGTGTTGTATTTTATCATCATAAGGCATGTGAGAAGTGTAGTATGGAAATTGTAATAGGTCATAGCCTGAAGTTTGCCATTATGGCCAGCCAGCCAAAACCTAATGGGATTAAATTAGACTTGCAAAAAAGATTGAATGCTTTTGACTCCACTTGGTAACTAACCTTTTAGATCTTTTTGAGGGCTCTGGGGTCCTGTGTCTTCAAATGGAAGGAAGTTGCATGGGTAAAATATGTCTTGTGATATGAAATCAGAAACACTAAGAGTTAATTTGAGGCCCTTCACCTGTGTTAAATTCCAGATACTGCAATAGTCATTAACTATAGTAACCTTTTAGGCCAATGGAAATAACAGAGAATAGAAAGACAAGAACAGTGAAACTTGATGTAAATAAGTCATACTATAAGAGTGCTAAGTAGTCCCTAAAGGATGTGCCCGTTAGCTCACTGCATGCAGGTACCAGGGGCCTCTTTGAAGACTAACATCCTCCTCTACTGCTCCGTTGATCAGCAGAGGGTCAGATGAGTTCATCCTAATGTTGGGAACAGAACTAGGAACTTCATTTTATCCATGAGGCAGCTGAGGCCTAAAGGATCACATGCTGACAGTCACCTAGCTGATGTCAGTCACAGCAAGAACCCATGTCACTGTAAGGGATTTTCCACTGAAGAGAAGAAAACAGAAGTTATTGTTGCTTCTAAGACTCTGCTCTGAGGTCCCTGCCTCCCCGACACGCAGCTCGGCCAGGTTTGTGCAGGTCCCCTTAGTTAGAGCTGCCATAACTCCCCACTGTTCTTCACTCTGCCCACAACTTCCCCAGACAGTGGCTACTGGCGTGGATCAAACCACCTCTCCCCCACAGCTCACCAGAAACAAGTGAGTCTTTCTGAAGGAGATTTAGTAAAAAATTAAAGGGAAGAAGTGAAAATAAATGGAGTGAAGGCTGACAAATGACAGGACACAGTAATGGAAGTACACCTGGGGTTCCTCCTGAGCTGCTCTGGAAGACACACAGATCCTTTCCTTCCTCTCCCTACCTGCCTGGAGAGAACCCCCAGTCGGGACGCAGGGCAGTGGAATCTCAGTTCCCCCTGAAGGGCCTCCCCGTTGCATTCACTGGGCCAGGGGCTGAGAGAGGCTCCCACAGGGGCTGGAGGGGCAGCTTCCTTCCCTGGACAGGGACATCTCCCTCACCTGTCTGGGTTCCCACGTTGGTGCTCTTCACACTCCACCGTGCTGCTGCTCTGGTCACTTTGCATAAAAACTTGAAAACTGTACAGAATGAAAGATGCAGGACTTTTTATTTTCAAAGTAAGGGGCTGGGAAGTGGGATGACACATGTTTTTAGTCACCTTGCCTATATAAACAATGCAATTGAGTCAGTGTAAAGTAACAGAATTGTCAAAAATTACTAATTTTGAGGGAGGCTGGTAATACGCCCTTCACAAAAATTCTTTCTGGGATTTTCGGGTTTTGTGCCTCATTTCAAAGTTATAGTTCTCCTTTATAACTTTGAAAATCCCAATTAAGTGTTGAAATAGTCCCTTCTTCCCTGCCCTCCCCCCCATTTTCCTCGAATTAAATAATTTTAGGAATGCTGTTTCTCCAATCATTTGATTCTTTTTTGTTTGTTTTGGGATCTCAGCATGATTCTCTTTCGTAGCCTCCTAATTTATTTTAGAAAGAGGATAATTTATGCAGTGGGAAACTTCAAAATGTTAACAGCACTGAGAAGTAAGAATGTTAGGCAAGCAAAAAAAGGAAAAATGTCAGAAAGTCATGCTTGTCTTAGCATCCCAAAATGATTGTTGAATACAGTTAAATACAATCAACATGGTAAATGAAAATTTTGATTTCTTCAACTAAATTTTAGGAAAATACTAATCATTTGTTCAGCTGAAGAAACTTTTATGTTGATAACATCACAATTAGAGCCTGACCAGGCGGTGGCGCAGTGGATAGAGCGTCGGACTGGGATGCGGAAGACCCTGGTTCGAGACCCCGACCTCGCCAGCTTGAGCGCGGGCCCATCTGGCTTGAGCAAAAGTTCGTCAGCTTGGACCCAAAGTCGCTGGCTCCAGCAAGGGGTGGCTCGGTCTGCTGAAGGCCCGCGGTCAAGGCACGTGTGAGAAAGCAATCAATGAACAACTATGGTGTCACAATGGCAACGAGAAACTAATGATTGATGCTTCTCACCTCTCACCGTTCCTGTCTGTCTGTCCCTATCTATCCCTCTCTCTGACTCTCTCTCTGTCCCTGTAAAAACAAAACAAACAATTAGAGAATATTTGGGGTTTATTTTTGAAATCCTGATGTGGCAAATCAAATTTATTTCTAAGCTTGTAATAATATTGATGATTTGCAAGGGTATCCTCAATGCTTGAAATATTTGCTGTTCTCCATTAATTTGAGCACACTGTATTCAGAAATTGACATCCATCTTATATCTCCACCTTCCCTTTTATGGAAATAAACTAGCATAATAAAGAATTTCATTACTGGGTTTTAATTTGGGCAGACTGTTTAAAAGAACCCAAGTGAGCTAATGTTTTTCTGTCCTCTGTCCCCCTGTAGTCCAGGGGCATGACCATCAGAAGTGAATTTTATTTCAACACACTGACTGGTCTGTAAGCTTTATATTTCAGCTTTTCCATATTTTAAATTCCTTGGGAAAAAAATGCAAAACAGAGTTAAAATTCTCCCCCAAACTATCAGATTATCATTGTGTCTGAAAACAGTCTGCTCAGAAGGACACCTCACCTGCTCTGAGGCGTACTCGCTCACCAGTCTCCGCTTGGCCCTGCAGTTCGGGGACTCCCAGCAGCTGCGGCTGGTCCGCATCCTGCGCAGCACAGTGATGGTTCGCGTTGGTGGAGGATGGATGGCCCTGGATGAATTTTTAGTGAAGAATGACCCCTGCCGAGGTAAGGAACCACCCTAGCATGAGACGCACATTAGGTGCCCTCACCACTGTGCTTTCATGCTCACACTGTGTTGGGGGTCAGTGTGTTTCTTTTGTTGTTGAGCTGCTCAGATGTCTCACTGGCACAGATCAGAACCTGTGGGTGACAGAGTACACCAGGGAGAGAAAGCAGGGAAGGTTCGTGCCTTCAGAGAGACGGTAATGAAAACTAGGAATTGATTGGTGTTATTGAATATTTCGAATAGAGATGTTAAATAAACACTGGCCTGGAAAGGAGCCTGATGACGCCCGTTAGGTTCCGCTTTAGGGCTCCTTATCCTGATCCCTTTCCCTGAAGCTCAAGGAGGGCAGGGCACTGGGCCGTCCTGTGCGTGGGGAGCTCCCTTGACCAGAAGCAGTGTGCCTCCTCACTTCTGAGACAGGTGATCATCTAAGACCCTGGGGAATCTATCTTTCTGCTGAGCGTGGGAAGGCAGGTGTGCCAGCCCAAAGCAACATAAACGGGACGTGTAACGAGTGATGCACCTGCAGCTGGAGGCACACGGGGCTGCAGCAGGGGAGTGGCCACATTCCGGGCGCCCAGTTCTTTTCAGCTGCGTCCTTTCCTTCCTGCTGTTAGCCGAGCTGCATGCGGGTGTACAGGAGGCGCCCCCGCTGTCTGCCAGTTTGTCTTTCTTGACCAGTTTCTGCATTTTCTGCTCTGTTTCTTTGTGTTTACATATTTTTTTATTCTAGTTCACCATCCTGGGAGTAAAATAAAGCGCTCTGATTCCAGCTCTTCGATTTCCAGTCAGTCACCCATAGGTTGGCTTTTAAGCTTTGTCCCTCTTACCCACACCCCAGCCTGTTGAGAATGGCTTTGCTTCTTAAACTGTGGTTCCTTTTGGCTCTATGGTAACTGCTGCCATTATGAATGCTTTGAAATAGCCAAACCATAACATTTCTAACTATTACAAGTTGACAGAGCATAAAATACTCCTGTTGAGACAGAACCCATAGAATTTGTTCTGAGCTTCTATTTAACAAAAACCCATATAGCTTTATACGCCACACACCGTTATAACTATATACTTGACAAATAACATTTACACCCCCATGAGGTGTAGTTAGTTTTAGTTACTGTTATTATCTCCATTTTACAGAACAGGAAATTAAAGCATAGAAAAGTTAAAGAACTTGCCAGCGACAGACAACTCAAATGGCAAAGACAGGGTTCAAACGCAAGGCAGTCTGGCTCTGCAGTGTGTGCTGCCCAACATGCTGTGTGTCTCTGGGGCCAACACCCCCCTCCTGCCCCGTGTGTGTGTGTGTGTGTTAGTGGTTCCGTCTGCATAATTAATTGTGAAGGCTTATTTATAAACCTAGCAGAAATGTTTGCAGTATAGTTATATAACTTTATTTGGAAGTGAGCTATAGTCATACTCTGAAGCATTTAGAGCCAAAGGGTGCAGTTCTCACATAGTTCTTATTTTAACTCACTCTGTATTTATTCCAGTAAATGAGAGTAATCATTTTCATCAGGAGTTCCTTCTTTTTAGAAAATAGTTATTTTTTAAAACATTTTTTCATTGCAAGTTTTCTTCATATAAAAGTCCTGTTTTTAAATTTATTAGAAAGGTTTTATGTTTTGTGTCATGTATGATTGGACTAAACACATGAGCGATGCTGCATGTGACATCTGGGGCTCTCTGATTGCCTGTGTGCTGCCTGCTCTACTTGCTCTGTTTATGACATGCTGCTGGCCGAGAGGAACACTGCCTGCTCTGTCCTCTTATTAGCTTAAAGTTGGAACCCTGAGGAAATTGGGAGGGCCATCTAATAGCTATATTTTTATGGAACGTAGTGGCCTTGTTCAGCATCCTTTGGAGCACACAGGTAAGGCTTTCCTCTGTGTCTCTCCAGGAGTCCTCCTGGAGCTCGATAATCCCCTCGGTTGCTGAGTCCAGATCTCCCAGCAATCTGAGATATTATGACTCTACCAGTGATAGACAGGATGAGCTATTTCTAGTCAAATAAAAATTGTGCTGGCAGGTGAACACTTAAGGGCTGGGATAGATGTAGTAAGTGATTTGGAAAGGCATGAACTTTGCAGAAAGAAAAGTTACTTGAAACTTCCTGGGATCCTATACGGTTTGCTGTGGTTTCTAGAAGCAGCTAGGGGTAGCTTCTGTGTGCATTTGTGTTGTGTTTCCTTGACTCTCTGGACCATAGAGACTTTTATACTGAGGACAGTACAAAGTTTATGAGTGGTTCTGAATACTGGTATGCACGATTATTTGTTACCTCCTTTTACACAGCCATCTATAAAAATATGAAAGACATGCCAGATGGCATGATACTTTTAGCCAAATGTAAAAAGTGAAAATATTCAGTGAGGTAGTTTCCTGGTGCTGCAAGAATTTGAGATCTCAGTTTCTGAATCAGTGGCAGCGAAGGTTATCATGATGTTTTGGATGAGCATCAAAAGCAGTGTCCCTGCCTAACGACTCAGTAGAACTTTATTGATTTTAGAACATTTGACAAATTAGTCCACTCAAATTTTAGTGAAAATCTAGAAAAACTTCATTTCTGAAGATTTAAATAGTATGATTTGGTTTAACACTTGTTTTTGGTTATGGTAAAATACCTGTATATACATAAAATTTACTATCTTAACCATTTTGAACTGAGCAGTGGCATTAAGCACCTTTGCTCTCTTGCTACCATCACCCATCCTCTTTTCATCTGGTCAGACTGAAACTCTACCCATTAAACTAATAGCTTAGAACTGAATTATAACTAGCAGGCCTGTTTCGGCCAACATCGGGTGACCAGCCTAAGTCCCTTAGAAAATGATGGCCTCTTGGGTGGTTGAAAACTATTTGAAATGGTTGCCTTTACAGTCTGGTCCCCAAGTTGTGATCTTCAAAAAATAAAACGTGATCAAATGCACATATCTTTACTGTAAGAATTCTCAGAGCTTAAAAATGATGATTGCATTAGGGCTCGTGAGAGGTAGAGCATACAGCATTTACTGAACTCCCTTTTTGTAGGAAATTTCTCAAAAACCTCAGTTTGGGAAATTATGCTTTTAGCCGTGAAAGGCCGTGGATATCGGATTTTTACTGAGAAATACGGTCTGGGAATGAGGAGTGAGGCGGTTCAGCAATAAGATGAGAATCAAGGAGGACAGTTGGAAGCCTATTACAACTGTCCTGGGTGGCAGAGACTGTGTGAACCACATGGTGTAGGAGGGCTGGGAAGGCTCAGGAATTTAGGTAGCATTTAGAAGGCAGAGTCAGTAGACCAAACTGCCACCACAAAGGAGGGACTGCATCAGTTCCCAGGTCTCTGGCTTTGATCATGGCTAAATCAGTGACTGGACTTAACTTCTGACCTCCAGGAACAGAGTCTGTGTTGGGATGTATTTGGGATTCAGGCATGACCGATGGCACTGAAGTCTCAGGTGGATGAACTCATCACCGGGTTGTAAGTCTAAGAGGGAGAACAGAACTGCAGACAGAGCCAAGGGGGATGTCCGTGCTGCAGAAGTGGGCAGGAAGGGGAAAGGAAGAGAAGCAGGAGACTGATGTCCTGGGATACAAGGGAGGGGAGTGTTTCACGAAGAAGAGAGCAGTTAGTAATCCCCCCACATACACATTATGGCAGCAAAGAGCTGTTTTTACCTGTAATGTTGGCAGATTTTTACTTGTACATGTAAACATTTCTGTTCTCATACTCTCTTCCTCGCCCCAAATTCTGAGAGCATTGGCCAGAGTGAAGTAAATTGAATATACTCATACATTATTTTCCAAGCATGTAGATTGGTCTAAAACTGAAGATCAGTTGCATGGGCACAATTACCTGTAATCTTCTAAACTTGTGGTTTCTGGCCAAAGTAAAATTCTAATGTAGAGGCCCTGGCCAGGAGGCTTAGTAAGTTGGAACATTGTCCTGATAAGCTGTAGTTCCAGGGTCCATCCTTGGTCAGGGCACATGCAGCAGTCAACCAGTGACTGCATGGATTGCTGGAATAGCAAATTGATGTTTCTCTAGTTCACTCTCTCCCTTCCTCTCTCTAAATATCAATCTATAAACTTTTTAAAAATCTAATATAGAAAACAACAAGTAATTTTGTGTTTAATTTTTTTCCCCTGGCTTCCCCAGTAGTCCCATTTGTTTAGATATAACAGTGATCTAAAAAATGAACAGTTTAGGATGGATGAGGAGGTAGAATGATTATTGCAGGATAACACCTTTTAGTGAGTCATAATATGAGAACATATTCTAGAGGAGTTATTTTGAATTAGTAGTATCTTTTCCACTTCACATTTGTGTTGACCATACTTGGTCTCTTCTGACTGAATCCAAATTTTAAGTTCTGGTCTTACAGTTCAGAAAGTCATGGACAGCACCTGCTGGCCTTCAGTGCTGTTACTGGATTCTTCCCACCTTGACATTTCTCTCCCACTCACAGATGTCCCTCAGCTCCTTACCACTTTCAGTTTTTTTGTTTTTTTATTTAAGAGCAGGAGAGGCAGAGAGACAGACTCCCTCATGCACCCCGACCAAGATCCATCCGGGCAAACCCCCATGGGGTGATGCTCTACCCATCTGGGACATTGCTCCGCAACTGAGCTATGTTTAGTGCCTGAGGCAAAGTCCAGGAACCATCCTCAGTTCTCAGGGCCAACTCGCTTGAATCAATCAAGCCATGGCTACAGGAAGGGAAGAGATAAAGGGCAGGGTGGAGAAGCAGATTCCTGTGTGCCCTGACCAGGAATTGAACCCAGGACATCCACATGCAGGGCTGACACTCTACCACTGAGCCAGTTGGCCAGGGCCACCACTTTCAGTTTTTGACTTAACAGTTCCCACACTGGCAAGTTTTGTGCATGGTTTTATCTTTCTCTCTCTTCCCACATGTTTATTTACTTCTTAATGATCCTATCCTCATCTTTTTACTGTCCAGAGTTCTCTAAAATTGTTATTGACTGATTCAAATAGAAGAGTCTGGACAATGTAGATTTCAGTGATTTTTCTTCACTGTTCTGTTACCCTGTATCTTGAAAAAGCTGAGCAAAAAGTACACATGTCCTGTGAGAGAGAAAAGAGGGGTTTGAATTCACCTCCGCTTTGAACTGCACCTGCTCTCCCTTGACCAACCAGTGTGCTTACCGCAGGGGACAGTGGCCAGGCATGCTTGTGACAGCAGAATGCAGTGGCACTTTGTACACAAAGTTTTTTTATTATAGCAAACCAAGGGGCTTATTAATTAATGTGTCTGCTATGCATAAGAATCATGATAAGGCTGATTGCTCATGAATTTATCTCTTTTAAAAGAATCTGAACATGGTACTAAACCTATAACTTAAGTGACTTATTATAGGGTCAAGCAGCTGTATGACCATCAAGGATGTATTTTGTAAGAATAACTGACACTGTGTGTGTGTGTTTATTCCCTTTTTAGCACGAGGTAGAACTAACATCGAACTTAGAGAGAAATTCATCCTACCTGAGGGAGCATCCCAGGGAATGACCCCTTTCCGGTCACGAGGTCGAAGGTCCAAGCCATCTTCCCGAGCAGCTTCCCCTACCCGCTCCAGCTCAAGTGCCAGTCAGAGTAACCACAGCTGTACGTCCATGCCATCCTCTCCAGCCACCCCAGCCAGTGGTACCAAGGTACGTACTGACCTCCATTCTGGCCTCCTTCCCGTCCGGCCTCTGCAGATGTTCATTGTTCAGTGTAGCCCCTGAAAGGCTCCAGTGAGAGAGGAGCATGAAGGCGTATAGACCATGCTCTACCTAGGCCGGGCTGACCAGGCCTAGCAGTGTGCAGAGGCAGGGCCTGCAAGATGACAACAGCACATTTATTAAAATACATGCTCGGCTCATTAAATCAGAAGTGCTTCTTTCCCCAAATCCTCAGTTTGAAGTTGAGCTCATCCAGAGTTTCTAACTTTGAGAATCCATGCGCTCTCTGTGCAGCGGGAGCTAACAGATGAGTTAAGAATGCCATTGCCTTTCTGCCTTGTTCCTCTCAATCCCATCAGACTGATATGCATTTTATTTTGTTTTTTGTTTCTTTAAAATTCAGTGTCTTTCATTTTATGTTCCCAATTTGCTCCCTTTCTGTTCCGCTTTCAATGGTCCCCATTCCTCCCTTTGGATTTCCATTTCACAGACGCCACTTCAGTCCTCTCGCTGTTATGACAAACCCTGGTTGATAAACAGTAAAGCTGGCACCCCAGTCAGGGACAGCCAGTATCCTGACCTCCAGCTGTCCAGCCCCGAGGTAGAGTATGGCATTGCTGACTGAGGACACAGTCAAGACGAGGCCTCACTAATGCTGAGAACTTGACCCGCTCCTCTTCTGACACGAGGCCGTGCTCTCTCCATCTTTGTGGTGCTTGCTCTCACAGCTGATTCTTCTAGTGATGAAGTGGTTTTCGGGTGTTTCTAACTCAGTCACCAAAATTGGAGATAAATAGGAGATGCCTAGAACTGGATTGTTGAACAACTTTCTAACAGTCTAAAATGCTGTTTGTTTAGGGTGATAAACAGTGGTCATCCCTGCTCATTTGTTTGTTGATGTTATTTATAATCAGGTCTCTTGGAGTCTCCAATTATCAGATACTCAGACGAGTTACAAACACTTGAAATTCAACTACAGTGCATGTTCAACAGTTTCCTATCTTTTCTGAGAACAGAAGAGTGGCGGCACCATTGCCCTGAGCCACATCGCCATTGTGGTTGGCATCACCATGCTAGTTTGAGGTTGTGGGTGCTGCCCACTTCAGCCAAGCATAATATCAGTAAACAACTCTCTGAGGCTCAGCGTTTAGCTTTTGGACTTCCTGGCCTGGGCACTTGGGTTTCTGTAGCCTTGATTTGAATACACATGAACAATTAAGCATGTTCATGTGTAGTCATTGAAATGCCCAAGTACTTTCGGAAGAGCAGTGTTTTAGAAACAAAACCTGGACCAGCGGCTTGTCTGGTATCAGGACAGTTTACATTCCAGCTTCTCTGGGAAACCATTGGGTTCTTGTGCCTCAAATGATAGCACTGCACTCAGTCATGTAACGCTTCATTCAGCCACAGGAGCTGGGGGCAGGAAGCCAGAGCCTGTGAACAGACTGCTGCTTTGGGAGCCAGCCCGCTCCACACTGAGGGTCCAGTTCAGAAATAGATCTGGTTTAGAACGTGGTCTGGGGACTGACCGCTGCTAAAACCCCAAGGCTCACCCTGCTTGATCATCTTTTCCTCTTTAATGGCTCCAGTTTCACGGAAGTTTTTAAAGTTCTAAAATTTTAGATGTTTTAATTATTTGGTACAAATTCTCAGAGGATTCTGATAGATGACCCTTTTTGTTTTGTCTTAAGGTTTTACCTTTTTCTGTTTCATTTCGAGGTTTCATCTTTCCTTACCTGTTGGTATTTGTAGCCAGGCTATACCCTGACGTGACGCCCAGCTCAGGCCTCTGGGGCTGTGGTCTTCCCAGCAGCAGTGCTCACCAATGATAGCTTCTGAAACTGGTGCTTTTCCTCCTGCGTGGGCCAGGAGGGTTTGTGCTTGAATGTTAATCACTTTCTGTCGCTTCTGCTGCTGCTTTATAAATTAAAGAAATACAAGAATCACAATGAAATGGGTTGCTTTACTCTTCTTTTGGTGTAAACATCTTAAAGGTCCGGGAAAACAATTTACCAAATTGATTTAAAAGAAAAATTATAATAGTATGCTCTGGCATGAAATGATAAAAGATTTTTTTTATGAGAAAGAGACAGGGACAGAGAGGGAGAGAGATGAGAAGCATCAATTCATAGTTGCTGCACCTTAGTTGTTCGTTGTTTGCTTTCTCATATGTGCCTTGGTGGGGGGAGGGGCGCAGGAGGGGTGCTATAACAGAGCCAGTGACTATGGAGTCATGTCTGTGATCCCACCCTCAAGCTGGTGACCCCACACTCAAGCCTGCAACCTGAGGGTTTCAAACCTGTGTCCTCATCCTCAGTGTCCCAGGTCAACGCTCTATTCACTTTACCACCACCTGGTCAGGCAATAAAACATATTTAAAATATCCAAATTAAGTTAGCTACTGTCTTTAAAAATAAAAAAGCTCTAATAGGAAATGTAGCTCCTGCCAGTGGCAATGATAATAAACGTACGTCTGTCCTGTTCTTCTCCAGTTTAGAAAGTTTCTACACGTGACCTATTCATTCAGCGAGTTTTTATTGAATACTGCTTCTGTTCCAGACACTGAGGTGTTGAGGATCTGATAGTGAAGAGAACAAAGTCCCTGCTATCATGGAGTTTATGCTTTAATGCACCAAGGACAGATGACAAACAGGAAGCCCCCCTGGGCTGTTGGAATAGCAAGAAGGCCAATGTGGCTGGAGTAGATTGAATGAGAAGGATACATAGGCAAGACCTAGCCCTGGTCTTCTGGCTCCTCGTTGAGAGCCTTGCCCCTGCTGTCACAGCCCCACCCTGTGTGCTTCTCCTCATCATTCATTTGATCCACAAGTCAAGTATTTTTATCTGCATTTTCCAATGAAGAAAAAACTGAAAAACCTTAACTTGACTGAAGTTGCTACACCACCCTACCCTTGTGATGGGTAGGAATAGTATTCAGATCCCCATATTAACTATTTGAGGCTAGAGCTCCTGTTTCACATGTCTAACCCCAAAACTTTGATACTTAGGATTATTTGGATTTTTTTCTTTTACTTATTTGCCACATTTTTGTTCCTTATAAGTATTGTACTTTTACTATTTGTGGGGGGGTTTTCCATTTCTAGTGGAAATCTGCCAGTTAGGTAAAAGGTATTGGAAGCATTTTTGAAATTTTAAATTGGAACATGGAAGCTTCATTTTGGTAATCATCAAACTACATGACTTAGAACACTTTCAAAATAAATCTTTGTTTTCCTGGACTTTTAATTTGCTTTTCAATCAGTTAGACATAAGGAAACCTTTTAAGTTTTAAAATTGAATTTCTATCAAAGATTTCACCAAGTAAATACAACCTTTTTATTTTTTTAAGGTTATTCCCTCGTCGGGCAGCAAGTTGAAACGGCCAACACCAACTTTTCATTCTAGTCGAACATCCCTTACTGGTGACACTAGCAATAGCTCTTCCCCAGCCTCCACAGGTGCCAAAACCAGTCGGGCAGGTGAGTACCTGTGCACTGGCATGGGAGGTGGGTGGCCAGGCCATGACTGTGGAGACAGCAACCCTTCAGCAGTGCGCCACTGCTCCCCAAGTTGCAAATCCTGAGAGTAGCACTTACGGTGATGCGCAGACACACAGGCCTGCAGGTTTTCTCCTGACCTTCAGTTTTCTCCTGTCACCACAGCCGGCTCAGACCTGCCCTCTGAGAACAGATTCTTCCCCAGCCAAAGCCAGACCACCTGTTCTTGATCAGATGTGATCATATTTAAGAGACTGGATAAGGAAGAAAGGGCCTCCTGAAGCGGGGCCTTTTCAGAAGCCCATGCCGTGTGGGGACAGGCAGTTTGCTAGTAATGTTTCCAACCCCTTGTGTTTATTTTGGCTGCTGGTAAGCTGAGAGGGTCAGGGAAAGATCGCCTATACTCGCCATCACTTTGCCTCCATTCTTAGTCGGCCCATGTGTACCCCCGTTAGCAGCCACCTTGAGGACATGCGAGGTGACAGTGCTGCTGGTAGGAGCTGACTCTCGTCCTCAGGAGACACACTTCTTACATGAAATCACAGAGCTAGAAAGGCTTTAGTGACTTCTGTGTAGGTGAGGAGACTGGGGTCCAAAAAGGCTCTGATCTACCCAAGGTCACGCATTGGTATTAGGTTCAGAACCCTGACATCTCTGTTAAGGCTGCTGCTTTATTCTTGAATTCCAGACCCTAAAAAGTCAGCCAGTCGCCCTGGGAGCCGTGCTGGGAGCCGTGCCGGGAGTCGAGCCAGCAGCCGGAGAGGAAGTGATGCCTCTGACTTTGACCTTTTAGAGACGCAGTCTGCTTGTTCAGACACTTCAGAAAGCAGTGCAGCCGGGGGCCAGGGCAACTCCAGGAGAGGGCTAAACAAGCCTTCCAAAATCCCAACCATGTCTAAGAAAACCGCCGCTGCCTCCCCCAGGACTCCGGGCCCCAAGCGGTAACACTGTATCAGCACCGCGCGCCTCTGTCCACTTTGACTCCTACTCCATACCTTGGGTGTATATTTATTCTGAACGGGAGAAGTTATATTGTTAAAAGTGTAAAAGAATAATTGTGTTATGAAGCTGCCTTATTTTTTTTTTCTTTTTGTAAGTTACTATTTTCATGTGAATATTTATGTAGATAAAATTTGCCTCCTGGTAACCCTGTAATGGATGGGGCCCAGAAATGAAATATTTGAGAAAAACAAATGAAAGGTCAAGATGCGAATATGTATTAAAAACAGAAAGAAAAACAAAGCCTCTAAATAGGGTTTCGGTGTGGCGCAGGATTATAAACCTGCTTTATCTTTTAGGATTATTCCTAAATGCATCTTCTTTATAAACTTGACTTGCTATCTCAGCAAGATAAATTATATTAAAAAGTAAGAATCCTGCAGTGTTTAAGGAACTCTTTTTTTTTTTTTTTTTTTTTTTGTAAATCACTGACACCTCCATTAGCAAGAACTGCGGGGAGGGCACTTCTAATTGCTTTTTCCGTTGTTTTTAATGTGTGATTTTAGCTGAAGGGAGGGAACCTCATCTAGGTGACATTTGCACATGATACAGCGAGAAAGGACTTCATTGCAATACTGTCTTTGAATGCTGTTTCAGTATTGGGTGTTTAAAGGACAAATAGCTGCTAGAATTCAAGGGTGAATGTAACTAACTATTCAGAAAATGGCAGAACATTGGGGTTTTTAAGAGTCCTGATTTGTAACTTCCTATCCAGCCCAGCCACCAGTAACTCCTGTGCTCACCGGGACCCAGGCCCTGGCAAAGGAAGATGCCTTGGTGGCATTGTGAATTACAGATCTGTTTATCTGCGTTTTTTGCTATTTACAATACCTAAATGGTCGATCAACTTCCCACAAATTGAGGAATTAATTCCATGAGCGTATTCTGAAAATGTGGACATAAAACAAAACACTTACTCGTCCGTTAAAGGAGTTCACCAGCACACTTGTTAACAAGTCCCGTTTGCTTCCGTCTTTTTTTGTGCGTAGTAAAGTCAACTGACCAAGTGACCATGAAGAGGGGCTGTCAGGGGTTCCTGTTTTTAGCTGCTGTCCTTCTTCAGCTCCGACCACGTTGCTGTGTGATTATCTCAATTGGTTTTAATTGAGGCAGAAACTGAAGCTCTACCAATGAACTGTTTAAAAACAAGACACTTTTGTATTAAAATTGCTTGCAGTAACATTTTGTATTTCCTGATTTTCTTCTCAACCATTCCCTTATATAGATAACATGTTACTCTGGGATATGATTGTGTTTTAGGTACTTGAATGCATTATTGAAATCAAAATGTCTTGATGGATAAATTATGGAGCTTATTAATAGATTTTTTTTCTTGTTTATTTTATCCTCGTTAATTTTATTTAACAAGGCAATAGAGAAATAGTTGGGCTATTAATGTAAATGTGTAGGGAATCTGCACCACTTATATGATTAAGCAAATACCAATATGTAAGAAGATTTCTATATTAGAAATCACAGAGATCCCGGGGTTTGTGAAAATGGAGCCAGTTTCCCACCGTGCACTGAAATTCCTGGCTAAGTAATAGAATTTCAGAGGTGGAAGCAAAACTGGTCATCAACTCTAGCTCCTTTGTTTTACACAGAGACACTGGAATGAGAAGGGACTTGCCTGAGATCACAGAATGAATAAATGGCAAACGTGGGCTGTGAATCCAATCTTTGACTCTGTTCATTCAAGTCTGGCTGTTGTTTCCTCTAGCCTCTTGTTGGCTTTATAATAACTAGAACATCCAAACACTAATTCTAACCACATGAATCAGCCTAGGAAATAAGCAGAGAGCTTGAGGGGTTCAAACTCAGCCGCCTGTGTTTACTCACTAGGCCATACTCCTCTTATGATTCAAGAACTTGGTAAGATGGGCCATCTTTGCCAAAGTAGTTGGAGGCCAAATACCCAGATAAAAGGAATATACAGTCTGATGGCTTCTGAAGGAGGTGTTTACTCTCACGGAACTTAGTAACTTTAAGATGCCAGAACTTTGTGTAGGACAGTGTTTTCACCCAAATTTACCTCCCTTTAGGCCTCCAGGCTGCACAAGCATGCTGCATACAGCTTGACCATCTTTTCAGAGTCTGAACCATGGTCACTTGTTTTTCTTACCAAGTAATTCAGGTTTTCCCTAAGTCTTTGCAACAAAGCTCAGCTAGGGGTAGAATCGTCCAGACAATATTACTTCTATTCAGCAAACACCATATGTATGACCATGTGGGAAATACAAGAATGCCAGCAAGGGGGTTAAAATAGAAAAGGGGACAGGTGCTACACGAGTAATACAAATCTAGTGTAGGGTAGAGGAAGAATGGGAGTTCCTGGGGCCTTGAATGACAATAGCTAACATCGAGTGCTTACTATGTGCCAGTCACTGTTATAAGTGTACTAGATACATTCTCATTTAATCCCCATCTCAAACCTACAATTGGGAGCCCCATTTATAGATGAGAAACTGAGAGGTTAAGTCATCTGCCCAAGGTCACATACTTACTAACAGGTAGCTGGGAAAAGCCCTTGTTAGAGACCACTTTCTCCAGGAACCCTTCCCCGCCTCAGTTCCAGAATCCACTCACCCACCCCTACTTCCTCTTCCCTTCCAGGCACTTGCCAGCCCCTCTGTTAAGCACAACCTTCATTCTGCCTTCAGAATGACTAGGCTCACCTGTCACCATTGTTAAAAGAGTGGGGGCTGCTGGAGGCAGGGAGCTGGTCGGCTTCATCTCTGATTCAGCGCACATTCCAGAGCAGCCCATTAGTTTATGGGAATGTGAGGCCATTGTTTAAAGAACACAGTTATCTCCACCAAATTAAACTATTGAGTTAAATGATTTCTACTATTACCAGAATTAGCCCAGCTCTGGGCTGTTTACACTCTAACTGGGAGCCCAGCATTGGGCAATACACAACCTGAGATTTACAGGCCACAACCCAGGCCACAAATGATGTGGATTCAAAGAAGAGTGTAGAAGGCTACTCAAGGACACAATGACAGTGAAGGGGGCAGGAGATTCAGAACCCTAACCAAGCCTGATGGCGATACCCCCTTGACTCTGCCTCTGCATACAGTCACCAAACCCAGTGGATTCAGCCTCCTCAATAGCTGCTTTGTCCTTCACACCATCACCATTAGGAGATCATTGCCATGATCCCTCTCCACTCCCTCCCACTACTGTATGGTCTCTAATTGTGGGCCTGGCGCTAGTCTTCTTACCTCCAATCTTAGTCCCCCCTCTACAACCTGGCTCTGGTCTTGCCCGGGGCACTTTTCAATGGCTAATATGCATCATTATTATCCTGGTTCACAAACAGGAAATTTACCTGTTGTTTTAAAGGCAGACTAAGCATGGGTTTAAGGCACCGGCAAATTATTGTTTAGATTTAAGATTAATTTATTTTAATTAAGTGAGAAGCGGGGAGGCAGAGAGACAGACTCCCGCATGCACTGGACCAGGATCCACCCGGCAAGTCCACTGGGGGGTGATGCTCTGCCATATCTGGGGCCATTGCTCTGCTGCAACCAGAGCCATTTTAGCACCTGAGGTGAGGCCATTGTGTCATCATCCTCAGCATCAAACCAACTTGCCTCCAGTGGAGCCTTGACTGGGAGGGGAAGAGAGAAGAGAGAAAAGGGAAGGTGGAGAAGCAGATGGTTGCTTCTCCTATGTGCATTGACCGGGAATGGAACCCAGTACATCCACACACCAAGCCAACGCTGTACCACTGAAACAGCTGGCCAGGGCAAAATTGAAAAATTTTTGAAGTTTGACATGATCATGGGAAAATATGAATTTTATTGGACAGCATACATTTTTTTCCCCACTGATTTCAGAGAGGAAGTGGGAGAGAGAAACATCAACTTGTTTCATTTATTCCATTGTTTCTTGTGTGTGCCCTGACTGGGTGTCAAACCAGTGACCCTGGTGCGCCGAGATAACACTTCATCCACTGAGCCACCCAGCCAGGGCTCATACATTTACTTTGAGGTTCTATCTTGAATCTCTGCATTGGGGCCCCATACCGTCTGGTGTCCAGAGCTTTCATCTAACCTCCCCGCAAGGCCCTTTGTGGTCCTAGGCTTGCCAACCCCTCCAGCCTCACTCATCCTTGCCTCTTGCCCCCTAGGGTCTCCAGGCTCCACTGAGCAGCTTACCTGCCCCAAGCCCACCTCCACTGTTGTGTGATAGTAGAAAATCCCTTAACCTAGTGTGCCTCAGTCTCCTCATCTGTTAAAAGAAGGGATTTAAGTATATGAACGTGAAAGAAGTGATACAGACCATGCCTAATACGTCTAGGTGCCAGTTATTACCTGCCATTGTTATGCTCCCTTCAGCCTCACAATCTCGACCCAAGTTATTTCCTCTGCCTGGAACACTTGCCTCCCACTGACCTTTCCTGTCATCCCAACCAATTAATTCTATCCAACCTTCTGTGCCCAGTCTGGGAATTACTTCCCACCAGTGCAATGACAAGGTGCATGGAGAGGAGCAAGCTGTGCAGCCAGGGACCAGTGTTGGTGTAAGAAAAGTCCAAACCTATAGAGGATTTTTATGTTTATTTGAGTCAAACTGATGACAGTTGCAAGAAAGCGAAATTTCAACAAGTTGAGAAAAATGCTCCGGAGAAGGGCAGTTCTGTACCTGATTTTATACATTAGAATCAGAGAAGGAGACGTAAGGAGGGTTACATGGAATTCATTGATGGCAGTTTAAGGGGGTGGGAAAAGCAAAACTGGAAAATCTCTGGAATTGGATAAAAAGTAAAACAGATACATTTTTTTTTTTTTTTTTTTTACAGAGACAGAGAGAGGGATAGATAGGGACAGACAGACTGGAACAGAGACAGATGAGAAGCATCAATCATTAGTTTTTCGTTGCAACACCTTAGTTGTTCATTGATTGCTTTCTCACATGTGCCTTGACTGCGGGCCTTCAGCAGACCGAGCAACCCCTTGCTGGAGCCAGCGACCTTGGGTCCAAGCTGGTGAGCTTTGCTCAAGCCAGATGAGCCTGCACTCAAGCTGGCGACCTCTGGGTCTCGAACCTGGGTCTTCTGCATCCCAGTCTGACGCTCTATCCACTGCGCCACCACGTCAGGTCATACTTCTTTTACGTTGGTAGTTACAGCCTAGTTAATAATCAACACTTAACAGCACATAGAGATGGTATTTGGGGAACAAGATAAGCAGTTCTGTGGTGTGTGGTGCTCTGGTGTGGTGGGTGTGACCTGGAAGGCCTAGAAAAGGAAACAACTGACATTTCAAAGGTATGTTATTTTATGAAAAAGAATACATAGGCTCACTTAAGGTAAAGATTGACCTTTGTTAAACCAAGAAAG
The DNA here is from genome assembly GCA_037038555.1 of Rhynchonycteris naso. NCBI lineage: Eukaryota > Metazoa > Chordata > Mammalia > Chiroptera > Emballonuridae > Rhynchonycteris > Rhynchonycteris naso. The sequence continues at coordinate 207,610,850 of CM072997.1, read as the reverse complement.
TTACAGGCCTAGCGAGGATGCGACTACACACCAGGACCAGCTTTTAGTTAGGAATTTTTATGTTCAGACCATCCTGTGTGGTTACTTTCTTTGTCTCTGAATTTGTAAGGCTCGCCATGCAGGCCTACTTGACCTTGTCAGATTTAGTATGTGCTTCTTTTTTCGTCCACACTAGTCTGTCTAGGAGTGTCAGTGAGGAGCCTCCTCTTGCAAGGCCCTGAGGGCCTTGACAAGATGCGCGCAGCCTGACCTGTGGTGGTGCAGTGGATAAAGCGTCGACCTGGGAACACTGAGGTCGCCAGTTCAAAACCCTGCACTGGTTCGGTCAAGGCACATGGGGGAGTTGATGCTTCCAGCTCCTCCCCCCTTTCTCTCTCTCTCTCCTTCTCTCTCTCACTCTGTGTCTCCTCTCTAAAATGAATAAAATAAAAAGAAATTAAAAAAAAAAAAAAAAAAAAAAAAAAAAAAAAAGATGCGCGCAGGCGGTTCACAGGCGCTGATGAAGGGTCCCAGAGCTCCTTGGCAGAGCTGGAATGGTGCTGGTTGCGCGTTTTCTGCACACGCTGTGTTAGCACCAGGGGCGGTAGCGGGGCACAGCGATGGGTGGCGGTTGGTGTCACAAGTGTCGACTCTCAGAAGATTTCGACCTATAGGTAGGCGGTGGGCGGGTCAGGAGAGAGGAGGCCGGCGGCGCTGCCCGGGAGCAAGCGGGAGCAAGCTGGAGCCGGGTGGGTGAGCACCCTTACAGCAGCGATGGAGCAGAAATCCAAAAAGGAGATACCCTAGGCCAAGGGGTCCCCAAACTACGGCCCGCATGCGGCCCCCTGAGGCCATTTATCTGGCCTCCGGCGAGCTTCCAGAAGGGGCACCTCTTCCATTGGTGGTCAGTGAGAGGACCGCAGGATGCATCCACACCCACAGTTCCCATTGAGATACTGGTCAGTTTGTTGATTTAAATTTACTTGTTCTTTATTTTAAATATTGTATTCCCATTTTGTTTTTTTACTTTAAAATATGTGCAGTGTGCATAGGGACTTGTTCATAGTTTTTTTTATAGTCCGGCCCTCCAACGATCTGAGGGACAGTGAACTGGCCCCCTATGTAAAAAGTTTGGGGACCTCTGCCCTAAGCAGTGCACCCAAAAGGACAACGAGGAAGGCGACGAGAGGCTGGTCAGGAGCTGCGGTGATGGGGACCCTGGGCCAGCTGTGTTGACAGAGTAAGGCACCCACTCGCCGGACCTGGCTAACACCCGCGGGGCCCTTGTTTCGGTCCAGGGGTCCAGCGTACCAAGGGGCTGCCGAGTCACTCGCTGCCCAGAAACAAGACTCGGGATTCCCGCCCAGGCGAGGGCGCTCAAGGACGCGCCGCGCGGAAGCGCAGGTTCCTGCTTTCTGCAGACCACGCCCGCTACCCTGGAGTCTCCATACAGAGGCCTAGGGCCGCCGGACCTCGTGGCCAGCGGCTGCAAGGGCAGCCCAGGACGACCCTGACTGCTGGTATGTGGATCTTTGGTCGGACTGCTGGTATATGGATCTTTGGTCGGACCCGCTCAGCACCCACGACAGCAGGTCGAATTTCCCGGGCGCCACCACCCACACAATTACAGCTCCGAGCTCTTTCCGAGAGGTGGGTGGTATGGCCTTGGCCCCGCCCCTTGTGTCCCCATTGGTCAGGCCCTGAGGGGGTGGGACCCGAGGCCGGGCGCTGGACCCAAGACGCCAGCGTTCCGGGCGCCCGGCAAAGACCGCGGGTTCGCCTGAGCAGGAGCTAGTGGGTCCACACCTCCTTGAGCGCCTTGATTGAACCGACCTCGGCAGCAGCCGGACTGAAGGGCACGGCGGCGACAAATTAATCGACGGTCCGCAGTCCCCGGAGTAGTCTCTGCCGCAGGTGTTGCCGGCCACGGCCACCCGCCCCAGAGCCACGACAGGTGCCGCGCTCTAAGGGTCGGCGCTGCGGTCGCGGGCAACTCCCGCCCCGTTCCGCTGCTCGCCGTCGGGGGTCCCCTGCCCCGGGCCGGCGGCGAAGCGGATGCACGCCGAATGAGTGCCCACCTGGTCCTGCCCACGATGGCCGCGCGCCCCGGGCCGCTGTGGCTCCTGGGCCTGGCGCTGTGTGCGCTGAGCGGCGGCGGCCCCGGCCCGCGCCCCCCGCCCGGCTGCCCGCAGCGCCGCCTGATCCCGCGCGAGCGCCGCGACCTGCAGCGCGAGATCCTGGCGGTGCTCGGGCTGCCGGGGCGACCCCGGCCCCGCGCGCCGCCCGCCTCCGCCCGGCTGCCCGCGTCCGCGCCGCTCTTCATGCTGAACCTCTACCACGCCACAGCCGGCGACGACGACGATGACGGCGGCCCCCGAGAGCGGCTCCTGGGCCGAGTCGACCTGGTCATGAGCTTCGTCAACATGGGTGAGTGCTCGCTCCGGAGATGTGTGTCGGTGACCGTGCGACCTCCGCGAGAATGTGCGTGTGGGGACAGCCAGCGAGTATTGGTCCCCATGGGGAGGAACACCGACTGCAGGAGAGAGAGCACAACCTTGGGTAGTGGGTGCCTCCTGCGGTGAATGAGGAGTCACCGTGTGGTGGACAGGGCCCCACAGGGGAGTGAAAACTGCCCAGGTCAGGGCGGCAAAGAATGAGGGGTGGTGGGGGGGGGTCGGTGAGCTGTGGGTCGGGTGGGGCAGACGCAGGAATATGAGTCCCAGGGGCGTGTACAGTCACCCCGCCCCCAAACACACGCAGGAGTAGGATTCATGTAATGTCAGGTGGACCTGGGCAGTGCCAGGAAGACAGTCCGGTCCTGGGGAGACGGAGGAGTAAACGGGCTGGATGGGGTCACTGTGATAAGGGCAGTACTGAAGAGAGGGACAAAGTTCATTGTGGAAACCCAGGTCCCATCACCAAAATGACTAGAGGGAAGAGAAGTCAGATGTCCTGAGTCCGCAGCAGCCTCTTCTCTGTGCCACAGCCCCGGAGCCAGTAGGTTGCGGTGCAGCTGTCAGGCGATGGGTGGGGAAGGACTAGACTGAGCTCAGTGGGACAGTCTGTGGTCCTGTCACCCATGCCCAGCACTTGGGGCATGGCTTGACATGCAGTGAGTGTCCAGGTCTGTGGAATGGCCTGGTGGGCAGCTTGGACCCCATTGTTCTCCCAGGCAAAGCCCAGCTTTTTCTCATTGCAGTCAAATCTTGGAGTCATTTATCCTTAAAGTTCTCAAAGATATCTTTTTCCATTACTAAACTCTCTCTAATCTTTTTATTTATTGATTTTTGCCAGAAAAGAAGGGAGAGAGACAGCACACTAGAACATCAATCTGTTCCTGTATGTGCCCTGACCAGGGATCAAACCAGCAACCCCTGTGCTTCAGGCCAATGCTCCAACCAATGGGGCTTCCGGCTAGGGCAACTCTCTTTAATCTATGTTCATAAATGTTTGTCCCTCATCTGATCTGTCTCCTGTTTGTGGCAAGTGAGGGGTAGGGTTATGATCTCAAGTACACTCCAGACTAGAGCTGGGGACTACAGGGCTACAGGTCAGTTCAAGGTGGGGGGAGCTGAGGGGCTGAGAGCAGGGAAAGGACCCAGTGCAAGGCCACCAGCTTCCCTTCACCGGCAGCATCGCTCTTAACCCTGCACCCAACCCAGTTAACAGCCATGATATTCATCCGCATCTCCCAGATGGGGACAGTGAGACTTGGAGAGGCAGGTATGAGGTCCTCAGCCATTTGCTTCCTGCAGGAGTATAGGAAGAGGGGACAGCCAAGGAGGCCTCTGTTTCTCCCAACCCAGAACTGATGGTGGGCTGAGGTGAGGGAGTGAGCAGCAGGAGGCAGCAGCTGTTACCTCTGCTGACAGCCGGATGCCAGGCATAGGACTTGGGTCACTGGGTTTTGGATGCTGCCTTCCTGATTAGAGGGCAGGGTGGGGACTAGGTACAGAGAGTATGTGAAACTGAAGCTAGAGCTCTGTCCTTGGGACAAGCTGAACCAAGAAGAGCTGTGCATGGAGTCACCCGGAAAATGCCCCTAAGGGAGCCATCTGTTAGAGTGAGTCTCCGCCCAGCCCATGTCCTGCTTCCCCCAGCATCCCCTGGGTCAAGGCGTGCACAGCCCTACTGGGAACGGCCGCTGTGAATCAAGCTTGACCCTGAGCTCAGGGAGACCTGGTCCCCTCCAGACTCTGCTGTGTGATCTTAGGCAGGTCCCTCCCCTCTCTGAGCCTCAGGTCCCTCCTTGTAAAGCGGGGCTCCTAGTGATCAGTGTATCCTCAGAGTTGTGTGATTGGTCCATGTGTGGGAGGAACAGAAAGCCGGCTCTTTTAGGCTGAACCTGGGCTGGTCACTGCAGACTACGGTCCCTCCCAGCTGCTGCCCAGCCCTGGTATGGATGTGACGGAATTCCCCCTGTGTCTTATACACATGTGAAACCCAGAAACAGATTTTAAAAGCCAACCAAAGGTGTTTCCACCTATTTTTAGAATAAAAACTAGCATTTGAAGTTCCATAGCTTTGTAAGTCCTGGTTTCATCCATGCAGACCACATAAGGCTGTTTTACCAATCTTGTTTCATGGGCTCAGTCAGGGAGGTTGAATGTCCTGCCCAGAGCCACACAGCACATACATGGCATCATCCAGGCTGTGGATTCCAAACCCCAGTTTCTCCTGCTTCATTAAGATCTAAGGCCTGTGGGCTCAACAAGCTGGTCCTTGTTCAGTAGAAGCCCAGTGTGGGTGGGCCCAGCAGCTGTCAGAAAGGCCTTCTTTATTCTGACGTACTAATTGCACTAGTAGAACTCTCAGTGAGTGTGGTTTTAACTAGTAATTACTTAGACTGATATGGAGATTAGACACGTAGCAGGACTCTTTCCCTGTTTGGAGGCCCAAACCCCAGGCCCCTGAATGACCATGGAGTCTAATAGCAAAGTTGCCGTGCTATCAGCTCCCATGCCCAGACTCCCACACCTGCTGCCTCCTGCTTCACTTCTCCTGTCAGCCCCATCTGGCTTCTGAGAAGCCAGGCCTGGTGCTAGCCAGGTCCCTGACCATCAGTGGCAGCCTGTGGGACCCAGAGGCCATGGACCTCTCACAGGCTTCAGCCCATGGGCCAGACCTATGTCCAAGCAGATGCTTTGGGAGCCCGTGTATGACTGACAGTGCGTATGTTCGGAGGCCAGGGCTATAGTCAGAGGTGGTGGCTTTGCTTGGCCTGGCAGTCTTAACCTTGAAGAATCTTTGCTTTCTATGGCCAGGACACAGTGATAGGGGTTGATCGATAACCACGTGAAGTAGACAGTCTGCCCCTGGTGTTGCCTGTGCTCGGAAAGGAGAGGAGGGTCTTGTCCTGTCAGAGCTGCCATTGATTCTTCCATGTCCTGAGTCACATCCCTCCCCTGCTCTGGGCTCTGGTTTCCCATCCATCTACGGTGATGGTGTCAGAAAAATGAGGGGCCTCCCAGCTCTGATCCTGCAGCTCTGTCAGGGGTGCCTTCTCACACCACCCCATCCCCTCAGCCCTGGCACAGGCACAGATGTGACTGGCTGCACCCTGGGCACCTCAGGCCAGCCCAGCCTCTCATGAGGGAGGAAAGAGGCAGGAAGATCAACTCTACTTATTCCTCCTGAATCCTTCTCCACCCCATGTTAGTGTGGTGACAGGCGCTCACCTTCCAAACTGAGAAACTGAGGCACAAATGGCACTGCTGGCAGAATGAATGAATCGTCTTCACTTTTGTCCTGACCTTTCCCTGGTTTGTTAGTGGGAAAGACAGCTAACAAACACAGGAGTCATAAAGGCGATCGTCAAGTGATCGAGACAGTGGCACCTCCTATCTGGACACCAGGAGGGGATGGACAGTGTGAGAGTAGACGGGACTGGGTTCGGGGGTCCCGGCCTGAGACTTAGAATTTGCATCTTGACTCTGTCACCTACTCTTAGTGTGATCTGGACTTTCTAGTCCACCTTTCAGAGCCTCAGTTTACTCTTCTGTAAAATGGAGACTCTCACAGGACTTACCCTATTAGGCTGTGCAGGGATAGTGTGAGAGGACACCCAGACATGACCACATGCCCAGACCTCTACATTTGTTCCTTCATTTGCATCTCACAATTTTTGTTACATCATTTTTTTTTAACTGATTTTTGAAAGAGAGGAAGGGGGGAGAGAGAAAAAGAAAATTTAATTTGTTGTTCCACTTATTAATGAATACATTGGTTGATTCTTGTTTATCCCCTAAATGGGGTTCAAACCTACAACCTCGGTGTATTGAAACGATGCTCTAACCAACTGAGCTACCTGACCAGGGCATACATCTTTGTTTAAAGAGAAGAATGAGGCTCAGAGAAGTTAGTTGATTTTCCCAAGGCCACACAGCAGGTGGTCTCCATACCTACACATCCTCTGTTCTTCTCCCATATGGAAGCTGCCTCTCCACCTACCCCGAGACCTGGCTCATCACTGGGTCCAGTAAGTGCTGCTGAATTGCACTGTACTGAATGTATTTTGTAAACAAAGAATCCTATTTGTAAAATGTCTATTTTGGGAGCATTTACAGAAAAATACCATGTGCTCATTATACAACATTCAGACCACAGGAGCATACAACATGAGTGCCCCTGGGAGTCCTAGTAGCCAGTCCCCTCAGGCAGCCACTTTCTGGTTTGTCACCACGCATTCATATGGCCTGCTTTTTGAACTTCATGTGAATGGGATCATACAATGCATATACTTGTATATGGTTTTTCACTCAACATAATTTTTCTGAGATTCAACCACAGTGTATCTGTAGTTTTCTTATACATGAGTTGTATTGCATTGCATGACTAGGACTACATTTATCCATTCCTGCTGACGGACATTTGGCTTGTTTCCAGTTCTGGATGATGAATAAAGTTCCTCTGAGCATCCTTGTCCACATCCCTCTGTGGCTATATTACACCTGAGTGCTCAGCCCAACTCTGCCATGTGGGAGCTGTGAGATGTTACAGGGGTTCCTTTTATAGTTTCTGGCCCCCATTTCTTCTCTTGTTTTAAATTAACTGAGAGGCAGTGAGACAGAGACAGACTCCCACATGCACCCCAACTGAGATCCACCTGGCAAACCCTACTGGGCGATGCTCTGCCCATCTGGGGCCGCTGCCCTATTGCTCAGCAGTTGAACTATTTTAGTGCCTGAGGCAAGGCCACAGAGTCTTCCTCAGTGCCCAGAGCCAACTTGCTCAAACCGTTTGAGCCATGGCTGCTATGGCTACAGGAGGGGAGGAGAGAAAGAGAAAAATGGGGGAGAGAAAAGCAGGTGGTCACTTCTCCTGTGTGCCTTGACCGGGAATCAAATCTGCCAGGCTGACACTCCACCACTTAGCCAACTGGCGAGGACCCCATTTCCTCACCTTTAAGGAGCCTACCTTCCAGGGCTGTGCAGGACTAAGTGAGATGTGCAGTGAGGCCAGCTGGGTGCCCGCCAAATGTGGGAACTTCATAAATGGGAGCAGATTGGTACATGGTGTCCTACCTCAGTGCCTTGCTATGGTATACCCTCTGCATAAAGTACTCTCACCTCCTTTTCTGTTTGTTTTTCTTTAAAGTTTCTTTTTATTTATTCATTTTAGAGAGGAGACACAGAGTGAGAGAGAGAGAAAGAGAAAGGGGGGAGGAGCTGGAAGCATCAACTCCCATATGTGCCTTGACCAGACCAGTGCAGGGTTTTGAACTGGCGACCTCAGTGTTCCCAGGTCGACGCTTTATCCACTGCGCCACCACAGGTCAGGCTCCTTTTCTGTTTTTAAAAGGGGGAGAGGGCCTGACCTGTGGTGGCACAGTGGATAAAGCGTTGACCTGGAATGTTGAGATCGCCAGTTCAAAACCCTGGGTTTACTGGGTCAAGGCACATATGGGAGTTGATGCTTCCTGCTCCTCTCCCTTCTCTCTCTCTCTTTCTCTTTCTCTTTCTCTCTCTCCCCCCCCATCACCTCCTTAAAATGAATTTTAAAAATTTTTTAAAAAGGGGGAGACAGAGCCTGACCTGTGGTGGCGCAGTGGATAAAGCGTCGACCTGGGAACACTGAGGTCGCCAGTTCAAAACCCTGCACTGGTCTGGTCAAGGCACATATGGGAGTTGATGCTTCCAGCTCCTCCCCCCTTTCTCTCTCTCTCTCTCTCTCTCTCTCTCTCTCTCTCGTCTCCTCTCTAAAATGAATAAAATAAAAAAATAAAAAAGGGGGGAGACAGGAGTTTCCATAAATCTGACTCCTCCCACCTCCTCCTAAAGGGACAGGCTCCCTCCATGGTTAGAGCCCCCATGCTTCATCGTGTGTGTTAGTTGCTGTCTGCCTGTAGGTTCAGGGATGCATCACCCTCTTCCTCCTCCTCAGATTTGGTCCCGGTTCCCATGAGCCACCTGGGAACTGGGACCAAATCTGACTTGATGCCCCTCCCCCTGCCATGTGCCCTTGTCTCTGAGTCAGGCACTCAGGGTCTCTGGGCGGGGTTGCAGGGAAGAGGAATTAGCGTGGGGCAGAACCAGGGCCAGGTGCAGGAGCCTGGCCTGGCTAGTGGGCGAAGGGGAGGCAGCCTCCCTGTTTTTCTTAAGCTGACAATGGGTGTAGCACGTCCCTGAGTTCTCCCCTGGGATCCCGCGTCCCTGCAGGGTCCTGCCTGGAGGAAGGTGGCTTCAGCAGGCGTTCTCGGGGCACCTGCTGACAAAAGAACGTTGAAGACAGGTGACCCCATCCCGGTATTGTCACCCTCTGGGGCCACTCATTTTATATCAGCTCTGAGTCTGAAAGTCCACGTGAAGGACCCCTAACCTGATATGTGACCTCTGGCAAGTCTCTGCTCCTTCTGGGCCTCAGTTTCCCCATCTATGCAGTGTGGCCCTGAAGGCCTTTCTAGCTCTGACCCAAGGATGTGCCACCCTCTGCCCCCTAAAGGGGGCTCCTCCGGCCTAAAAGACAGGGTGAAGGCACATGTGGCCCCTCCTCCCGGGAGCACATTCCCCATGGGGGAGAGGGCTGTGTCCCCCAGACCACATCTTTCTGGAAAGCGCCCACAGTCCAGTTCTCTCCCGGGTTTGAACTGGAGGCATCACGTCCCCCTTGCTCACATCCCCTTGGATCTATTTCTGGCCTTGGCGGGCTTGATGTGGTGAGGTGTGCGGGTGTTCCCTTTTAATTTGGGGTCTGAAGCCGTCTGAGCCCAGACCGGTAATTATGAGTGCGGAGCCATTTATGGAAAGAGCTCTGAAAAAAGTCGGTAATGAGAACTGACTAAAAATACCTCAGCAGCGAAACCCTGGGCCTCCTCTCGGCAGCGCTGAGATTTCTGGTAGGGGGAGCCCTTCAGGATGTAGGATCGATAGGTGGTCAGTCCTGCGCCCCCCCCCCCATGGGTCTGCACAGGCCGTGGGACCTGGGTCTTGTTTTAGGTCTGAAGTGGGCCCCTCGGCCTCCCTTACCAGCAGAACCAGCCAGACAGGCCCAGCCTGTCCGCCTCCCGGGCCCTGGGGTGGGGGTGGGGGCTGCCCTCCACCTCAGGGCCCACAGGTCCCACAGGAAAGTAGAAAACATGAGTGGCTTCTGATGGAGACACACTGTGACATGGTTGCCACTGTCCTAGGGACCAGGAACCCTTGGGAAGAAAGACCCAGCCTCCCCTCCAGGCCCCGGGAACACAGGGCACTTAATAAGTGGACTGCTGAGAGCCTCCGTGTCCACTTCACAGAGTCGGTCCCTGCCCTCAAATTGCCCACCATCGTGGGGGGATGAACCAGGGACAGGGAACCCTGGGATGGGGAAGGGCAAGACCAGAAGGCGGATCTGTGTGGGGTCAGAGGAGGACAAGGGGCTTTTATAGCTGGACCAAAAGGAAAGCAGCCTTCAGGCACGAGATAGTGCTGCCCAGCAGAGAGTGCCTTCAAGAAGGGACTTGGAAGGGGGTTAGCAGCCAGAAAGCCATGGAGGCCATGTGGGCCCACAGGGCCAGCTCACAAGGAAGGAAACACAGAGCTGAGCTTAGACCCCATCTGGGGTCCTCGGGGGCTGGGAAGGGTTTGAGGGCAGGAAGGACAGGTGGACAGCTCAGAAGATTCTCTTAACATTCTCTCTGGGCTGGAGAAAGAGGGGAGGTCTTAATTTAAGTTTTACTTTTTGCTCAGAAACAAGATAGACTTAGGTCATCTGGGCAACTCTAAATTTTGTCCCAGGCAAAAAAAATAGCTGAAGCCTTTGCTGGTATTGGGCTGGTGGACACAGGGTGTGGCCTGTGGAGGTGTAGGCTGTCGGTGGTGGGTGCAGGGCCTCAGACGTGGAGAGGCAGAATGTTTATGGTGGTCATGGCGGTAGAGGCTGCCTCCTCTCCACAGGGGCCTGTCCCCGCAAACCTGGGATCCAGAGGTTGTTTAATCAGGGGCCAGAGGGGAGGTCCTGGGGATTCTGTTTTCCCAGATCAAGGAAAGGGGTTAAGAAAGCAAATCCAGTGCTTGCTTCAGCAGCACATATACTTTTAAAAAAGAAAGCAAACCCCTTGAGTTCTTCCCTAAGTGGCACTTTGTAAAACATCAGATGCCATAGAAATAGTGGTGACACTGTGTGTCCCGACCCTGGGCCCATGCCCCACCGGCCCTGGTGTCCATGGAGCTGGCTGTCAAGTCTGTCGGCCACAGGAAACTCCAGGAGACTTCCACCCCTCTCACAGGGCTGTGGACTGCCATAGCGTCAGCAGTGGTCGAACTTCATGACGTTCTTCCTGAATCAGAGAGATTCTTTGAATTGCTGTGCTGAGTTCTTGAGAAACAGAATTGTGAACTGGCCTTGCCTGTTGCTCCAGCCTCACCTTGGACACCTTGCCCCCGGGCCGCTAGATTCCAGCCCCTCCGGTCTCCTGGAAGTTTCTGGAACATGCAGGGCCTTTGCACTTCCTTCACCTCTTTGTAAGACTGGTTCCTTTCTTCCTCTAGACTTGACTGTTTTCCCTCACTTACCAGGATTTAGAATAATGAACTGATTCCTAGCAGTCACCAAAGGCAGTGAGTGGCTCGGAACCTCCCAGAAGGCACTTGGCACTCCCGGGGGATGTTTTTAGTTGTTACAGCTGGGGAAGTGAAGGCAATGCCGCTGGCGTCTGTGGGCAGAGGCTGGGGATGCTGCCGTGTCTTCTGTAACACACAGGACAGCCCCACGATGAAGAAGTGCCCAGCCCGGAGTGTCGGTAGTGCTGAGGCTGAGAAACCCTGTCCGGAGCAAAGTGCTTCCCGAGGGGGGCGATGGTGGACTCAGGGCTGCTGGCGCGTGCTGTGTTGCAGTCTGTTGCACTTGTTATTCTCTTTGATGCTCAAATTGTCCCTTTTTGACCATTACAAATTCTCTTTGGGTTGGCTTCTGAGCACTTTTAACTCTCTCCTAGGAGTTTCTGAGAGCTCCGTTGTCTTCTGGTAGGAAATGTTTCAGGCTCTGCTCATGCATTTCCTGCCCTGGGTGGGGAATGCACAATTTCTCCCCGTGCCCTGTGCCGTGGAGTGGCCAGGTACTCTGAGACTGCACACCAGACACTAGGCACGGTGTGGACATCACTTCTAGGCTTTGTCAGTAGACAAAGGTAGGGAATATGTATTTTTTAAGTGAAAGTAGAGGAAATACAAAGACAGACTACTGCATGCACACCAGCCGGGATCCACCCCCTGACCCCCATCTGGGGCCAATGTTCTGCCCATCTAGGGCTGCTCACAACCGAGCTATTTTTTTTAACGCCTGAGGCAGAGGCTCCATGGAGCCATCCTCAGCACCTGGGGGCCAACATGCTGAAATCAATTGAGCCATGGCTACAGGAAAGGAAGAGAGACAGAAGGGGGGAGAGAGAGAGAGGAAGCAGCAGATAGATGGTCAACTCTTCTGTCTGCCCTGACCAGGATTTGAACCTGAGATTTCTACATGACAGGTCAACACTCTACCACTGAGCTAACCAGCCAAGGCCAGGAAACATATATTTTCTTTTTTTTTATTTTTTATTTTTATTTATTCATTTTAGAGAGGAGACACAGAGTGAGAGAGAGAGAGAGAAAGAGAGAGAAAGGGAGGAGGAGCAGGAAGCATCAACTCCCATATGTGCCTTGACCAGACCAGTGTAGGGTTTTGAACTGGCGACCTCAGTGTTCCCAGGTCGACGCTTTATCCACTGCGCCACCACAGGTCAGGCCAGGGAACATATATTTTCTAAGAGAAAAAAAATAATTATGACTTCAAACTAATATTCCCAATTCAATTAGGATTATAGGTTTTTACTTAAACCTTAAATCTTATATTTCCATTTTCTTTTTCACTGAATAACTTGATTCTAACAACATTAACATGCTAATTATTTGCTGTGCCCTACAATTTTATATTCTTAAGGGGGGACATCACTTCTGTGATATGCTTCTCCAAGATTCTTAATTTCAGTCTAATCTAATGAGGAAGCATCAGATACACACACGTGGAGGACATGCTACAAAATAACTGACCAGTGCTCTTCAAAAGCGTCAAGGTCATGAAAGACAAAGAAAGACTTAGCAATGTCACAGATCAGAGGAGACCAAGGACACATACCAACCACATGCCATGTGCAGTCCTAGATTGGATCCTGGAACAGAAAAAGAACACTAGTGGTAAAACTGGTACAATTCAAGAAAAGTCAATATTTAGTTAATGGTATTATATCGGTATCAATTTCCCGGTTTCGCTCGTTGTACTATGGTTTGCTTATGTGAGACGTTATCCTCAGGGGAAGCTGGACAGAGAGCATCTAGGAAGTCTCTGCACTAGTCTTCCCACAGCTTTTCTCTAAATCTAAGTAATCTAAAATTATTTCAATGTAAAATGACTCCTGCGTGCCCTCCCTGCATTATCCCTCTCCTGAAGTCCTTCATGGCGCTCATCACATACAGTGATCTTGTATGGTTACTTTTTTATTTTTTTTAATTTACTTTAGAGAAGAGAGAGAGAAAGAGAGACAGACAGACAAAGAGAAAGGGAGGAGGAGCTGGAAGCATCAACTCCCATATGTGCCTTGACCAGACCAGTGCAGGGTTTTGAACTGGCGACCTCAGTGTTCCCAGGTCGACGCTTTATCCACTGCGCCACCACAGGTCAGGTGTATGGTTACTTTCTTGTTTAATACCTGCCTTCCCCCGCGCCCCTGCACTAGAAGCTCCCTGGGGACAGGCTTGATGTCTGTGTTTCCTCCAAAGTTTAAATAATGGCTTGTATTCAGTAAGCACTGCTTTCAAATGTGACAAATAAGTGACTTAATTGATATTCCTGAATGCGACCAGGAAAAAGCAACTGTTCTAAAAATCCTCCAGAGCATAGTCAGAAGGCACCTCTCTTGTGCTGAATGGGGAAATGATGTGAACCTCCCCATTAGCAACCCCTGCCCCAGATTTTGCAGATGGGAATAATTGACTACCCAGAAACCTTGCTCTAAACACCAGTGGTTCCCACCCCCACTCCAGTGCCACCATGGAGAGAGGACTCCTAGCAGGACACATCTCAGCTGGCCGGGATCCAGAACACAGGCCAAACCTGGAGCACCTCCTGCCTGCCCACATCCAGCCTGTCTGAACCTGCCAGGGGACCTGGGGGTGAACTTCCCAACCCACAACCGGTTAGCAAAACTTGACTTGGAAACCCCGAGAAATCATATTGTACAGACCTTGGCTTTTCCCATAAATTCCCTCTGGATACCACCAAACAATAGCAGCCGACTGGGGAGTAGTGACAGGCCAAGTCCGTCTTGGTGTTTCTATGCTGTCTCAGCACCAGACAGTGGGCAGAGGTCCACGGCAGTGGGAGGAGCCTACGCAGGGTGAGAACACCTGCAATCAGTCTCCAGGTGTGCGGAAATGTGTGAGGCGAGTGTCAGTGGTGATCTCGCTCGCATACTTGATGTTATGGGATCTGCAGCACTTTGATGAAGAAATGGTTAGCTCCTGCTTTGTGCCCAAGCTATCACTTGGGTGGTGGCCCCCGTGATGTTACTGAGGGGCTACCTCTCCCAGCCAGGGCATCTTTGGGAGATTCCCGACCCTGGTTATGGGGAAGGTGGAGGCTGGGCACGAGGGTGCTGAAAAGGACGTGCTCCTGAGTAATGTGTTAGGAGCATTTGCTGGACCATCACAGTCCTGGCTCCGAGAGCAAACATGGTTCTTTACAGTTTCATTTGACCTAGTGTCATGTGGTCATTTTGCAGATGTGGATACTGAAGCCCAAGGGATGAAGCGCCTTGCCAAAGGTCAGGCAGGTGAAAAGGAGGCACCTTGGAACCTTCCAAAAGCTTTCAGTTGAATTAATACATTTGATGTTCTATAATCTTTCATTTCACGCTTTTATTTGGAAAAAAGAAATCAAATGACTCCCTTTTTCCCCCAGGAGCTCTTGAGTTTCACACACAGAACTCCTGATGGTGCTGGCAGGATGTCATCACTTTGAGACATTGATCAAGTTCAGAAATTAGAGATCGGTGCCCGTACCTGACTCCAAAAAATAGCCGTCGCTCCTATCTCATAATCCCTGCCCTGTACAAAGGTGGGGGCCCTTTCACAACCCTGTGTGGAAAGGCTCCCAAGAGCCCCATTTCACAGATGAGAAGACTGAGCCCACGTAGGGAAAGTACTGGTCAGGGCTGGGCCTGAGGCTCCAGCTCCAGGCCAGAGCCTCTATACCTCTCAGTACTGTTTTAGTGGCTTAATGCGGGGTAGCCTGCCAGGAACTACCATAGGGGAAACTCCAGGTCCCAACAAATATTGTTCCTCATTCAACATTTGAGAAAACACATCTTTCCTGACACAAAGGAGCAACCTCTGAAAAGCCATACATCTACGAGTTCCAGCAGACAGAGTGGGGCACTCCCTTTGACCCATTACAGTAATGTTTAGCTTAATGCTAGAATCCAGAAAGTATTGTCAGTTTCTGATTAAAAGCATTATTTTCCTCAAAATATCTCACCTTCTGATGCTTGCCTGGAATAGTCAGGGTGGGCAGTTTCCTGTGCTGGAGCAACTGGGTAGTTTATCAAAATACACAGGATTGAAGTTTGGAACTAGAGTCAGTTCAGATGAACAAGGCGCTCTTGACCCAGAAGGGAGGGAGGCCGCACGGCTTGGTGCCTGAATGGAGCTGGCCAGTTTGTGGGTTGTTTCCTCAGTCCCCGGATCCAACATGAATCGGTATCAGGCCTGTAGACAGAAATTCCCAGGGATCCCCGATAACCCACCTTCTGGTACGCCTGGGGACAGATACACATACGATGCTTTGAGAGTGTGTGATGAAGGGTATGAGAGATAGCACTCCTTCACTCTCTGTGTCATACCCTGTGACAGCCAACAGTCTGGACCTCTGTCATCCTGCAGAGCGGGGATTCTTACACAGCCATGTACTGGCGGTGGTCTGTGTGGTCCCTGAATCCACATGGATTGTCACCAGAGTTCTGTGTGTGTGTGAGTGTGTCTGTCCAGAACCCTGCCGTCCATGCTCTCTGCCTGTGTGGGTGGACCCTGATGCCACCCTGTGTCTGAAATGCTCCCAGAGGGCATTTACTTCATATCCAGTGCCCTTTCTGATAATGGACATTCTGTTTCCTCTCTGCCTCAGTCTGGGGATGAAACACTCATCTCCTCCTGCCCAAACATGTGTGCCCGCCGGCCCCTCCCAGCACAGCTGTTCACCCGTCCATCACTGGACCAGGTCCCCACCACGAGGACAGGAAGTGCTCCCCACATCCACCTCCACCACCAGCCTGGTGACTTGTGGTCACTGAGCCCAGTAGCCAGAGAGGGAATTTTTAAAAAGACTCACAAACATGTAATTAAAATCTCAGTGTTGGGTTTGGGGGAAGGTGTTGGGCGGCTCCCGCCCCTGCTTTCCGGAAACACAGATTTTTAGTGTTTGAAAGTGACAGAAGGCTAAAGTGAGACGGTCCTAAATATACCGTCCCGGGCATTTCCGGCAGCTGGGGAAATGTGGGATTTATTCTGCGCCAGAGGCCTCTTGGCCTAAGTGTTGGACCAGCCCCCGCAGTAGGGCCACCTCGGGTACCCCTCCAGCCTGTGCTTTACCCCCATCTCCACACACAGCTTCCACTTCATGTCAATCACTCCCCTGCTGCTCGGAACCCTGGACCCCACTGGCGAGGGGCACAGCTCATGCTCCAAGGCTGGATGGAACTCCACATTCAGGCCCCAGCCAGACTTACACCCACACCCCACACCGCTAACCTGAGAGTGGCCCAGCCCCACTCAGCCTGTGCACTTCATGTCCCCTCTGCCTAGACTGCCCTCCCTGCCACCTCTCTACCTGCAAGTACTCCATCCCATCCTTCAGGCCAGTTCAGATGTCACCTCCTCCAGGAAGCCTGCTCAGATCCCACCACACCATGGAACCCTCCGACTTCCCAGCAGTTGACTGGGTCTCTCTAGGAGCGGTCACTCCTCCCTTGCTTCTTCTTGTTCCTTTCCATGTCTCCTTCCTGCCCTCCCTCCTCCCTCACCTTGTTCCAGGAAGGAACCTACTATCCTTTCGCCCTCTGCTGTTTCATGGCTGTTGTTTTCCTGCCTGTGCCGCCAGTCCCTCAGCTCTAGGGCTTTGTCCACACTGGTCCCTTCCTCTGCCATGTCCTTTCCCCATGACCTCGTGGCAGACTCACTGTCACCTCTCACGGCCCAGCTCCAGTGTCAGCTGTGAGCGCTCACTGTCCCCCACGTTCATCACACACACCGGTAGACTGTGACGTGCACTAGTCATGTCCCTGCCCACCACGTGGCCTTTTCTACCTTGGGCCTAAAGTTCGTCTCTCCAGAGGAGTGACCTGTTCTCTCTGCCTCAGATGTGGGTCCCAGAGCCCCAGGGGCTGAGCCAGAACCTGCTGGCTGTGAGGCCTGGGGGCCAGAAATGGAAACTGCCCTTGTTGACCCTACTGTGTGTCAGGTGCTATGCTGGGCACCTCACTGCGGGGCTCACGGGTCCCTCTCAGCCCTCAGGGCAGAGCCTGTGGGCAAGCCCATGCCCCAAGGAGGAAATACCTCTCCCCAGGCAGCCCTGGCCCCTGGCTCCCACCAGGCGCTGCCACCCTGCAGGCCGAGCCCGGGACCAGGAGTGAACGCCAGCCTGCTTTGTCTTGCAGTGGAGCTTGACCGCACCCTGGGCCACCAGGAGCCCCACTGGAAGGAGTTCCGCTTTGACCTGACCCAGATCCCGGCGGGGGAGGCGGTAACAGCCGCTGAGTTCCGGATTTACAAGCTGCCCAGCTCCCACCCGCTCAACAGGACCCTCCACGTCAGCATGTTTGAGGTGGTCAGGGAGCAGGCCAACAGGTGCTTGCCCCACACCCGCCTCCTGGGCAAGCCTCTGTCGGGGTGTCTGGCCCAGCCCTGGAGGGTGCATTTCTCAGATGACAGATGGGGAGCCTCCTGGGAGCACACCTTCAGAGACTAAGGATGCTTGGCTCAAGGCCCTGTCACCCTGGCTTCAAGTCCTGGCTGTGGGACCTTGGATAGGTCACTTAGGTCCCAAGTCTCAGTTTTCCCATCTGTGCACAGGGGCAGTAGCACCGTTCTATGGCAGATACCACAAGATAAGGCAGTTAGGCGCCCAGCTCACAGTCAGGAGGGTCGATGCCCTACGAGTGGTCCCCCAGGTGGGCGCTAGAAACACGGAGGCACCTGTGCGACTTCGGTTAATTGTTCTTTCGTATCCACAGGGAGTCTGACTTGTTCTTTTTGGATCTTCAGACGCTCCGAGCTGAGGACGAGGGCTGGCTGGTGTTGGATGTGACAGCAGCCAGTGACCGCTGGTTGCTGAACCGTAACAAGGACCTGGGACTCCGCCTCTATGTGGAAACAGAGGACAGTAAGACTCGGGCCGGGGGTCCAGCAGAGAACCCTCTCCTGGGGCTCTGACCAGAGAGGTCTGGGTGCATCCCAACTCTGCAGCTTCCTAACTGTAGCCTTGGCAGGTTACTTACCCTTCTGGGCCTCCGTTTTCTTTTCTGTAGGAGGAATGCATTCATTCATTCACCAGGTGTTTGGGGGCAGAGCCTCCTTTGTCCCAGGCAGTGGGGATAGAAAGCCCGAAGGTGAGCCCCGGATTGGCGTGTGACTACATCAAGGGGCCGCCATGGCTGGAGCAGAGCAGGGAGAGGCTGGAAGGACAGGAGATAGGGAGAGGCGAGCAGGGGGCATTCGGAATTAGGGAAAACCAGGGTGAGGGGCTGGAGTTTTTAGGAGCTTCTTGAATTTAATACCAGTGGAGAATGGCAGGATCTAATCCAGCTTTTTATAGACGACCCCTCAAGGAGGTGTGGGATCACTCCCCGCCCTTCAGTGTGGGCGACCCTTAGTGACCGTCTTCTCAGAGACGGTGGTAGCGGGAGGGGAGGTAACCTGATGGTGGAGAAAGCTGACCGGCATGACCTCAGCCAGGAGATCAGGGTTCCTGTGAGTCCCTCACTTGCTCCTGTGTCCCCTGGACGTGAGGGAATGAGAAGGAAGCTCCTCCGTCCTTTTCCAAAACCCTTAACCCCTGTGTAACTGTGAGAAAAACACGACCAAACCCAAACTGAAGGACAGCCTACAGAGTGCCTGACAAGTACTTCCCAAAACCGTCGTGGTCATCAAAAACAAGGGCAGCCGGAGGAATTGTCACAGCCCAGAGGGGCGTGAGGAGTTGTGATGACTCAGTGCCGTGTGGGGTCCTGGATGGGGTCCTGGGAGAGAAGAGGACAGTGGGGAAAACTGGTGAAATCTGAATAAATGTGCTGTTTGGTGAAGAGGAAGATACAAGGATTGGTTCATTAGTTGTGACAAATGTACCATAGTAATTTAAATGTTAACATTTCCCAGAAAATTCTCTATGCTACCTTTGCAATTGTTCTGTAAATCTCAGTTTTGTTCTTTTATTAGAGAGTGAGAGAGTGGAATGGAGAGAGAGAAGGAGACAGACAGGAAGAGAGATGAGAAGCATCAACTTATAGTTGCGGCACTTTAGTTGTTCACTGATTGCTTCTCATACGTGCCTTGACCACAGGGCTCTAGCCAAGCCATTGACTCTTGCTCAAGCCGGTGACCTTGGGCTCAAGCCAGCAATCATTGTACCACGTTCATGATCCCATGCTCAAGCCAATGACCCTACTCTCAAACCGGTGACCTTGGGGTTATGAACCAGTGACCTCATCTTCTCAGGTTGACACTCTATCCACTGTGCCACCACCAGTCACGCTGTAAATCTCAGCCTTTTTTTTTTATCAAGTGAGAGGGAGGTGGAGAGACAGACTTCAGCATGCACCCCAACCAGATCCACCCAGCAACTCCCTTCTGGGGCTGATGTTCTGCACATCTGGGGTGGCTGCTCTGTTGGTCAGCAATCGAGCTCCTTTCGTGCCTGAGGCAAGGCCATGAAGCCATCCTCAGCTCCCTGGGCCAACTTGCTTATTTGAGCCATGGCTGTGGGAGGGGAAAAGAGAGGAAGACAGAAAGAGAAGAGGGAGGGGTGGAGAAACAGATGGGTGCTGCTTCTGTGTGCCTTGACTGGGAATCAAACCTGGGACTTCCACACGCGAGGCTGAAGCTCTACTGATGAACTGGCCAGGGCCTAAATCTCAGCTATTTTAAAGTAAAAACTCTATTTGTTATATGCATAAAATAAACACCCCCTGACTTCAGTGGGATATGTAAACTGCTGGGGACAAGAGTGAAGTGAAGCCAGAGAGGCCCTGGGAGCCACAGTGACCCGGTTAGAGCTGTGAGGGGGGTCAGAAGCAGCAGAAATGGAAAATTGTGGAAAGAAGAATCACAGATAAACTGGGCCAGTGAATTTTTTTTAATTTAATTTTATTTTTAGCGAGCAAGACAGAGACAGAGAGAGGGACAGATAGGGAGAGACAGACAGGAAGGGAGAGAGATCAGAAGCATCAACTCTTTGCTGCAGCACTTCAGCTGTTCATTGATTGCTTTCTCATATGTGCCTTGACTGGGGAGCTCCAGCAGACTGAGTGACCCCTTGCTCAAGCCAGCAACCTTGGGCTCAAGACAGCGACCATGGGATCATGTCCATGATCCCACGCTCAAGCCAGTGACCCCGCACTCAAGCTGGATGAGCCCGCACTCAAGCTGGATGAGCCCGTGCTCAAGCTGAGTTCACTGGCTCAAGCCATACATGATTATTGCAATGTTATTGGTTCTCGTCCCTGTACTATAGTTCACGTCCTGTGACTATTTTGTCCCTTCACCTTTTGCACCTGGTCCTCCAGTCCCTCTCCCCTCTGACATCATCAGTCTGTTCTCGGTGTGCAAGTGGGGTTTTTTTTTAAATACATATTTTTTCTCTACTTGAGCTGGGGAAGAATGGAGAGGTGGCAGGTCTGAGGTAGGAAATGAAGAGTTCTTGCTGGGCCTTGTTATCATTGATCACCCTGGCGGACGTCCATAAAAATGTCATTCCAGGACAGGTGCCTGCTGGAGAGACAGGTGTGGGAACCACTGAAACGTAAAAGTGATTTATAGGCTTGGAACTGGAGCAGTCCACCTGGGGAGGAAGCTCAGCATTGGAGCCCAGGGGGGCCTATGACGGAGCCTTCCTCTGAGTGGTGCCCAAAGGCCTCCGTGCACTGGACCGGACTGTCGGCGCAGACCCAGCTCTCTCCCGTCAGGGTGGACCTTCCTGGGCCAGGTTCCTCTGCTGTCCGCAGTTCCCAGGTTGGGAGGCTCAGTGCCTCCAGTGCCCCTCAGGTTGGCGAGGAAGGCTGGATGCCAGATGGCATGGGGGCATCAGCAGGCTGGTGTGTCACCGCCTGGGTGCCCAATCTGTCCTGTGACACATGTGCTGGGGCGCACACAGCTAGCCACAGAAGCAGCATCCGGTGGCCACTCTGCAGCTCCTGGAGGCGTTGCTGTAGCTGCATCCCTGATAGCCGGCCGCCAGGCACCTGCAGGCCGAGGGAGCATCGGCAGCTTTCAGTGTCGCTTGTACCTGCACCGAGTTCTACACAGATCCTGTGGAGGCCGTGAAGGGGCTAGAAACTGAGCAGATCACCATTATCTGCTCCTACTGACCCCTCTGTGGCCCGGTCTCTCCAGGGCACAGGGACAGGGCAGCAGCACCCTGGAGGGCCGCCTGGGCCCACGGCCATCACGTGTCAGTCAGGCCATGGAGCTCCACTCCAGTGCCGTGCAGATGACAGCCACCTGTCCACTCCTGTCACCACTGTTGCCTCCTCATCCTCACCTCCCTGGCCTCCCCTACCCTTCCCAGTCCGCATCTGTGTGTCCTCGTGGTTCTGCTGCTTCCTCATGACTGGGACTTGCCATGACCCAGACTCTACCACGGCTTCCGTCTGGGCTCCTTCCAGCGACAGCTCCTGCCGCTACAGCCTCCTGTCTCAGCAAGCTCAGTCCTGCATGGAGCCCCTGATGGGCCCAGCGCCACCTTGTTTGTGGCAGTGATGTTAGAGGTCAAATGTTAGTTTCAGAATTAATTAGTTGTTCAGTTCACTGAGGCTCATAGACTCAGGTCTAAAGCTCAGCTGTTTAAAGCTGCCCTTTGAGCAGGATTATGGGTGGGGCAGGCAATGTTCTTGACCTGTCTGTAGTGGGTAATGGAGAATCATAGTAATTCTGCTAATGGAAGAAATATATTTACCTACATATGTGGACATATGTACCCTGTATATATAATGCACGAGTGTGTTTATGTACAGACATGTGCATACATGTGTGTGAATCAGTGTTGCAACATTGAGGGAAGTGTACATGGAACTGAAACAGTTGGCCCGCTCTGTTGGTTTTTTCAAAATTTTCCATTGATTTAAGAGAAAGAGAGAAAGGGAGAAAGAGAGAAGCACCAACTCATTGTTCCATTTAGTTGTTCCATTTTAGTTGTGTACTCACTGATGGCTTCTCATATGTGCCCTGACCAGGAGTCAAACCTGTGACCTTGGCATGCCGGGACAATGTTCTGTCCACTCAGCAAACTAACCAGGGCGGGGACCTGTGTTTTTTTTGTTTTTTTAAATTTTTTATTTTATTTTATTCATTTTAGAGAGGAAACACAGAGAGAGAGGGAGAGAGAAAGAGAGAGAGAGAAAGGGGGGAGGAGCTAGAAGCATCAACTCCCATATGTGCCTTGACCAGACCAGTACAGGATTTTGAACTGGCGACCTCAGTGTTCCTAGGTCGACACTTTATCCACTGCGCTATACCACAGGCCAGGCATGGGCCCTGTGTTTTAAGAAACAGAAAAATGGTTTAGTAATCATGCTCCTGTTGCTAATATTCCACAGGAAAAGAAAATAAAGAAGTACTATCTCATTCTCATTTTTATAATAAAAGCCAGGAAGTAACCTACATATCTAAGGATAAGCTAATCTCTAAGTAAATTATGGTGATGAGATACTTTTTCTCAAAAGACTCTTTACACTTGTCATTATATTGCTTTGACAATTAAAACATCAAGAGGTCATTTGGGAATACAGAGTGCAGGAAGCGTTTCCTTGGTGGAGCCAACATCTGCAGGGTTAATGACTGTTTTTCACGGCAGCCTCGGTCTTTAAGCGGCTGTGGGTGAAATGCCATTTTTATAGACCTGACTATTCCTAGGGCTGAGGCCCCACCATGTCCCTGCCCGCGCCCTCTCTTTTCCTTAGCCACTAACCGGGCCTTGTGGATAAGAACTTGGGCTCTGGAATTAGACCGATGAGGGTTAAACCCGGAACCCAGGACTTTGGTCCAGTGTCTGCCCCACTGAGCCTGGTGTCTGGGGCGTCAGGGGACAATGAGTGCCCTGCTATTGGGCACTGCTCAGCAGGGCAAGCACTCACCAGCCCTGAAAGCTGCTCCAGTCAGCTGGGTGTCATCAGTCCTACATTGACACCCCCAGAAATATGGGGGGAAGGTATACCTCAGGCCTAGGAGTCCTCAGACTGAGGTGGGTCCCTGGCCGTGTGACTCTGGGGTGTCACGGAGTGACTGAGGGTTCTTCGTGACATGTGAGGTCCAGGAATACTATAAAGATGAGCAAGACCATCAGTGTGAAGTGACACTGAGTCCTGTAAAAGCTTCACCAATGGCCGTGTACACGGCCGTCACTACTGCTGACCCTGTGGTTCACGAGGCCCTCCTCCCACAATCTCCTTCAGACCTGCCTGCTGGGGGCTGGAGCTGGACTTGGGACTCTGGTCTTCAGATGAGGAAACCGAGGCACAGTGGGTCCCCTCAGTCCTCAGCTTTCATACTCCGGGTCCCACCCAGGCCCTGCCGTGTCCATGTGCAGAGCCTCTGCCCTCCAGTGACACCCCCTTTCCTCTCTCTGTCTCAGGGCACAGCGTGGATCCGGGCCTGGCCGGGCTGCTGGGGCAACGGGCATCGAACTCCTTTCATGGTCACCTTTTTCAGGGCAAGCCCCAGCCCCATCCGAGTCCCTCGGGCAGTGAGGCCCCTGAGGAGGAGGCTGCCAAAAAAAACCAACGAGCTACCACAGCCGACCAAGCTCCCCGGGATCTTTGGTGAGCCCCGGGACAGTCTGGTCAGAGCCCCGCAGGCTTCTGGCTGAGAACCAGTGGTGGGGACAGAATCTCCCTGCCCTCAGAAGGGGTCAAGCCAATGGTCACTCTCCAGCTACCTTTCCTCACACCCTCCTTTGCCCATGCCCACTGTGGACCGGCCACACACTGTCTCTCAGGCCTCCCTGCCACCGAGAAGTCCCTTCTCTGCAGTCCCCTGCCTCACCAGGCCTTCCCAGAAGTCTCCGTCCAAACCAGGTGCCCTTCCACCGGGCAGCGCCGCCCGCTGTGCCCTGGGCTCTCTGTCACCCTGCGGGGTGCACGGTTGTTTAGGCGGAGGTCTCCCCACCAGTCTGACCCTCAGGATCTGCTGGGCATGACCCGACCGTGTACCTTCCTTTCCTTCCTGGGAGTCGGTTGTTTGGCTGGCCTCAGTGGGCGCCAGAGGACCCTGTGGAGTGGGTGAGGCAGGACAGGAGGAGGGAGGGCAGCAGGGGTCTCAGGAGGCAGAAAGGTCCCCTGGGCTGTTTATGGCAGAGCTGAGGGATGGGCTTTATGAGACCAGATGGTTTCGTTTCCCATCATTTATTCCACAATGTGTCCATCAGGGCATCCTCCACCCTGGGAGCCCAGTAGTAGCTGCACAAAGCAGGACCCCAGAAAAGACCTTGCACCATCTGTCCCCTGCAGGTGACATCCATGGCTCCCATGAGCTCTATGTCAGCTTCCAGGACCTCGGCTGGCTGGTAATTTCTCTTTCTTTTTTTTTTCTTTTCCTCTCTTTCTTTTTTTTAAAATTAAAACAAAAATTTATCTTAGTGAGAGGAGGGAAGGAAGAGAGACTCCCGCATGTGCCCGACCGGGATCCACCCTGCAAGCCCACTAGGGGGCGATGCTCTGCCCATCTGGGGCTTTGCTCCGTTGCAACTGAAGCCATTTTTTAGCACCTGAGGCAGAGGCCATGGAACCATCCTCAGCATCTGTGGCCAACTCGCTCTAATCAAGCTTTGGCTGCAGGAGGAGAGGAGAGGAGAGGGAGAGAGAGAGAGAGAGAGAAGCAAGAGGAGGAGAGATGGAGAAGCAGATGAGCACCTCTCCTGTGTGCCCTGACTGGGAATTGAACCCAGGACATCCACACGCCAGGTCAACTCTCTACCACTGAACAAACTGACCAGGGCCGGCTTTCTTTCTTTTTTAAAATGTATTTTGTGAGCCTGACCAGGCGGTGGCGCAACAGATAGAGCGTCGACCTAGGACGCTGAGGACCCAGGTTTGAAACCCCAAGGTTACTGCTTGAGTGTGGGCTCATCCAGCTTGAGTGCAGGGTCGCTGGCTTGAGCATGGGATCATAGACATGACCCCATGGTACCTGGCTTGAAGCCCAAGGTTGCTAGTTCAGCTAAAGCACCGCCCACCATCAAGGCATGAACATGAAAGCAATTGAACAACTCAAGTGCTGCAACTATAGTTGATGCTTCTCATCTGTCTCTCTCATGCTAAAAATAATAAATTAAAAACATAATAAATGTGAGGCCAGTGCAACAAGGCAAGATTAAAAAATTTTTTAATAAAATAAGATGTATTTATTCACTTGAGAGTGGAAGGAAGAGACACACAGAAACATCAATTTGTTTCTGTGCCCTGACCAGGGATCCAACCAGCAACCTTGCAAAGCTGGACGATGCCCCAACCTACAAAGTTATCCGACCAAGGCTCCCCCTTCTTCCTTTTTTTTTCCTTTTTTTAATTTATTGATTCTAGAGAGACACACAGGGAGAAAGGGGGGCAGGAGGAGAGGGTAGCATCAACTTGGAGTAGTTGATTCTCATCTGTGCCTTAACCAGGCAAGCCTGGGTTTTCAAACTGGTGACCTCAGCGTTCCAGGTCAACGCTTTACCCACTGCGCCACCACAGGTCAGGCTCCCCGTTCCTTTTTTCTTTCTTTCTCTTTTATTTTATTTTTTTTTCTCTTTTATTTTTTTAAGTGAGAGGAGATCTAGAGAGCGAGACTCCCACATGCATCCCTACTGAGATTTATCCGGCAAGCCCCACCTGGAGCCAATGCTTCAATCAACCAAGCTATCCTCAGTGTCCAGGGCTATGTTCAAACTAATCAAGCCACTGGCTGCATGAGGAGAGAGGGAAGGGGGAGTGTGTGGGGAAGAGAAACAGACGGTTACTTCTCATGTGTGCACTGGCTGGGATCAAACCCGGATGTTTGCACACCAGGCTGATGCTCTATCCACAGTACAGATTGGCCAGGGCCTTCCCCTTCTTTCTTTAAGATTTATTTAGTTAGTTTTAGAGAGGGGAGAAAGAGAGAATGGGAGGAGCAGGAAGCATCAACTCCCATAGTGCCTTGACCAGGCAAGCCCAGGGTTTCAAACCGGTGACCTCAGCATTCCAGGTCAACACTTTATTCACTGCGCCACCACAGGTCAGGCTCCCCCTTCCTTAAATGACGATCCTCACCTGAAGATCCTAAGTATTATCTCTGGGAAGAGGTAGAACTGGGGAAGTTTATTTTCTCATCTAACATTTCATTCTGTGTTCTCTACGTTTTCTACAGAGAAACTATATTGCTTTTGTAGTGACAAAGTGCTTTTGGTACAACCCATGAATATGGAGACAATCTTTCCCCTACTTCGTAGTTGCTTGTATGCACCCAGCACAGCCCGAGTGCTCACTTCTGCTGGCCTAACTCCGGGACTGGGCCAGTAGCCCCACGTAGGGCAGAGGCGAGTGAGCTATTAGCCACTGAGGTGCAGGTGCGGTTGCTACCCCGCCCGTCACATGGGCTGGGATATGCATGTGCTTCAAGGATGTAGGCCAGGTGGCAGTGCCTCTGTGCCTTCCCTGTGACGGCAGCCTCAGGAGACTGGGGGTGAGGGACAGGCTGGGAGGATGATGCCGAGTGCTGATGGCACGTGATGGGGACAGATGTGTGCAGTCTGTTTGCTGAGGGGTCTTGGGATGAGGGCGTGCTCCAGGAGGGGCCTCAGGCTGAGGGAGGGTGAGGGGAAGCCCTGAATCCTCTGTGACAGGTGCTGGATGGAGGGGCTTGAGAGGAGCCACATGGGACTCACCCTCTTCCATTCTCCCACCCAGGATTGGGTCATCGCCCCGCAGGGCTACTCAGCCTATTACTGTGAGGGGGAGTGCTCCTTCCCACTGGACTCCTGCATGAACGCCACCAACCACGCCATCCTGCAGTCCCTGGTCAGTACCAACCTGTCCTGCCCGGACCCTGGGGGAGGGTGCGCTGAGGAGAGGGGCTGGGACTGCAGGTGAATTGGGAACACCTGCTCGGTCTCAGGGAGGTTTCTCCACCTGGAGCCTTGGCTTCGTGCATGTGGTTAAATCCCCACACCTGTGCAGACGCTGGTCCCTGTGTGGTACGCAGTGTGTGTATTCACTGCTGGTACACACACATCTGCACACATGCATGCGGGGACATGCAGGGGTATGGTGGGACCCAGACTCCTAAAGGCAGCCTGCTGTGGTCACATGCACAAACATATAGAAGAGTCATGCACGCTACCTGGACACCAGTGTGCTCTGAACACATGTTCACCTGTGTACACTGGATTGTTCAACCTCCTGTGACACATGCACACAGGGTGAGACAGGTGTGTGTTCACACACCTCAATCACAGAGTGCAGGAAGCCACCTGTGCCTCTGAGCTCCCCTGGGCTCGGGCTCCTCCTCCCGTTTTCTTCTGGTTGGTTTTCTCCTAGTCCTAGCTCTCCTCTGTCCACAGATGGCATGGTGTTTGGGGTCACTTTAATGCTTAAAAGTAGTTTCTATGAGGAATATTGTCGCTGCAGATTATTGCTCAGCATTTTAAATGGTTTATGTGTTGAGACTTCTAGAAAGTTTACCTCAACTCCGAGTTTGTAACATGCTGGAGCCTTACATTTACCTAGCGAGAGGCTGTCAAGGGGGCTCCTTAGAGTGAGAGTAAATATAGGGGAAGCTGCTTTGACCTGTAACACCTCCTTCTCAACGTCAGTTGGGATTTGCTGGACCCTGAGGGCTCCCTATTTTGGTGAAACTCGGGGTGACAGGCTCTGTGTGATGGCCACCCAGGTCTCCCATCCTTCATGGATGTGCGTCTCCCAGGCCCTGGGAAGGGTGTGGGGGGATCTTGCACCTCCAGAGCTACCCTCCCGCCTCCCCACCTCTGTGCAGGCCCTTCGTCCCCACTGTCGGTCAGCGGGAGTGAGCGCTCAGGCTGTCCTCGGTGCAGACAGGACAGCAGCTGCCCTCCTGGGGAGGGCGGGGCTGCCAGTGACACACAAGCCAGAGACCAGCCAGGACAGTGGGGCCTGTGAGAAGGGAAGACTGGGCCTCTGCATGAGGAGGGAGGTCTTTCCAGGCGGGAGCGAATGCACAGGCCCCAGGATAGGAGCAGCTGGGTGGGCTCAGGCTCCACAGGGCGGCGGGTCTGGAGAGAAGCAAAGGAGGTCCCAGGGAGGTGATGTTGGGTGGGCAGAGGTCCCTAGCATAAGGCCTTGATGGTGGAGCAGGACCCTGTCTGGAACATTTCTGTGCTCCCCGGCCTGGCACAGCAGCACATGGGGGCGGTGTTGCCTGGTTTCTTTCACGCAGGCCTATACATGCCAAGGCCAGATAACACATGTGGAGGCTGGGAAGTTAGGGAGCAGTGGTCCCCATGTCCCAGTGTGGCTGGACATCCCTGCAGAGGCCTTGGCTTCCTCAGTGGGCCCCACGCCAGCCCAGGGCCAGGCTGACAGTCCTCCTGGCAGGCTGGTGCAGAGCTGAGGCTTCCGGGACAAGGCTGGGCACTGGGGAACAGGGACTAGGCTGCCAGACATGTCCCCCTGTCAGACAGCTTCATCCAGGTCCTGCTTTGCAGCCTCCTTGAGCGCTAGGCGGTCCTGGGCCCTTGAAGCAGCCAGAACACACCGATGGAGGCAGGGTCCTTTTCTCTCCTGCCCCCAAAGTGCAGGGAAGCCTTCTGGGCCCATCTGTTCGGGGCCCTGATGAGTCCAGTGTAAACTCAGCTCATCCTGCCAAGTCTCAGGGTAAATATTTGTATGGAGACCGAAATAACTCCTCAGTCAGGCTCTCTTTGGGGGGTAAAGCTGTTCTAAGGGGAGAGAGCAGGGTCACTGTGCCTGGGTCCAAGTCCTGCCACAGCTCACATGCCCTGCGTGCCTCAGTTTCATCATCTGCCAGAGCAGTCCTTGCCGCAGAAGCTGTTATGAGGGATGAAAAGTGCTTTGAGAAATAACAGTGCTGAACACCCCAGGGTGAACCTAGAATCCTGGGCTTTATCCACTTGTCCCAGGAACACTCATGGGGTCCTAGTCAGGAGGGGAGACAGACTATGAACAACAAAGGTGGACTAGAGATGATTAAGTACGTCTCAGAAGCACAGAGAAGAGAGAGGAGTGGAGGGGACCCCAGAGGCCTCAGGCAGGGGCTTCAGGCTGCGCTACCTGCCACAGGTGCATTGTGCTGGTGACCAGCAGCGTCCTCAGGTCTGAGGGCAGTGGGTGTGGCAGGGATCAGGCTGTGCCCTAAGGGCCTCGGCAGGGAAGGGGGAAAGGAGAGCAGGTTTGCCCCTGACATATGCCCAGGCTGCTGGTCAATGGAGCAGGGAGGGGCGAGTGGCTGGAGGCCTGGGGCAGGCCGGAGCTGGGGGCTGGGCTGCGCGGGTGCTGGTGGAAGGTCTGTGTGCCCACGCTTCTGCCTGCGGACCCCTCCCTGGCCAGGTGCACTTGATGAAGCCAGACGCGGTCCCCAAGGCGTGCTGCGCGTCCACCAAGCTGAGTGCCACCTCAGTGCTCTACTACGACAGCAGCAACAACGTCATCCTGCGCAAACACTGCAACATGGTGGTCAAGGCCTGCGGCTGCCACTGAGGCCCCGCCCCCGGGAGAAGCCGCTCTTCAGAAGCCAGCCCGATGCCACCATAGCTCTAGTGGGGCCAAAGGGAAGACTCTCCTGCCTCTGCCCATATCCAGCCAGCATCTCATTGGTCCTCTCCAGGCCCCTCCCGACTGTCCCTGGAGTCTGTGGCTTGTTCCCTGCCTCCCCACCCTGCATTGTCTGAATGCCTTGGTGTGCTGACGGTGCCATCTGTGGTCAGCACCAAAGGCCTATCTTAGGACCTGTGCTTGGCCACCTTGGCCCTTACTGTGAGCGACCTGGGCTGGCCTGAGGAGCACCTGGAGTGTAAGGCTAGCTGGCTGGCCTTTGCATCACTCACCAGAGGTTTGGGGTGTGGGAGAAGGGTCTGCCCCTTCCCTGAGCACCACTGGGCATTTCCAGGGCACAGCTGGACACGGGCACGCCCTCTATTGGGCTCCTAACGTGGCTTGCCAGCAGTCAGCACATTAGAGAAAGAACAAGCTGGATGGGTTCCTGTCCTGGGCCTGCCCTCCTCCTGCTTGGGGAGGGGGTGTGGCCCCCAGAGGAGCAAAGCAAAGACTCTTGGGGGCTTCCAGTTCTCTCAGTCTGCATATGGGGCTCAGCACTGAGACGAAGGTGACTCTTAGCAGAAGCAGAGTCTGCACAGTGAGTAGTCCTGGCAGACACTACCTATCTTGCCCGTGGGCAATAGGAATCACCTGGGTACTTTTCCCACTGAACCTGGATAGGGTCTCAGACCCTCAACACAAAACTTTCAGCAGCCACCAGCTGTTCCTGCTCCTCCCATGCTAAGGAGCAATCCATTCCCTGAGCAATGCGCCGGGGCCACCTCTGGCTGGTGTGGGGCAAACATAGCCACAATCAGTGCCTGCTCATCTGGAAGGTAAGAAGAGACTGGTCACCCTGTGTGCCCGAGTCCTTCCTGTTTCTTGGTGCCTCTGAGCCAAAGAAAAGGCTCCTGTTGCAGGGGAGTGACAGGCAGTAATTAGGATGAGCTGGGTGGGGAGGTTCCCGGAAACCCCTGCTCTCCTTGGAGCAGCCGAGGCAGTTGGAGTGTTTGATTTCTGACTTGCTACACCTGTAATTTACCTGCAGGGGTAGACAAGTCCAGCTGCCTGAACCCTGAAATACTGTGTCATTCATAGCAGATCCTGGGCTCATCTCAACCCACAGGCACAGCCCACAGAGGCAGAAAGTCCCATGTGCCCAAGGACATGCATCCCTGGGAGGGACTCTGGGAGCGAGCGCAGAGAAAGCCCTCCCTGTGCACAGAGGGGATGAGCCCAGACTGGGACGTTCCCGTTCGCTGGGCCTTACAGCCCCGACTGGCCAGGACTGGGCCAGGCCCCGGTAGGAACATCATGACAACGGTATGCTGGTTCCAACTCAGTCACTGACCTGCTTGCTGTCTGGACTAGCCCCCGTCGTGATTCGGGCTCCAGTTTCCCACCTGTGACCTGAGCACACAGGGCCCTTTGAGCCACCCTGAGCTCTCTCACTCAGGGCCCCGTTGCCATAGGACACTAACCTGCCCCTTCGGGACCTTATGGACCAGCTCTCCCCTCACAGCACTGGGGCAGGACAGGCTTGCAGACAGGTGTCAATGTCTGTCCTCTTCGGTGCTAGCCCCTAACCTGGTATGGTATAGGGGTGCCAGGAAAGCGTGTGAAACGCCTTCCCCAGGGGTGGGCAGAGCAGGAACGTGGCGATCGTGACACGACACCTTTTCATGCAGAAAAACTGGAAGTGCAGTGGTTGTGGCCTTGCTGAGTGCCTTCAGCCACCCAGGTGGCACCACATGACATCCAACAATAAAGGCCTTGGAGAAGGGAAGTTATTGTGGACACGAAGCCCACGAGGTGGCCACCTTGTTTATCTGGTTGCCCTGGCAGCCCCGGTTACATTCAAGGCTACACATTAGAAGCACAAGGGTGGTCAATTCAGGCCCACTGACAGCAAAGTAAATGCTGACATTCGGGAGGACGCAAAGGCACAGAGAGTCAGGGGCCATCAGTGCGGGGCCAACGGCTGTCCTCACCTCCCCCACCGCACATCTTCACAACAGAACACAGCGTATCAGGCAAAACCGCATTCTGCTGTCTCCCTACACAGGGAAGTGGGTAACATGCTCCAAGAAATCCCCTACAATTTCACAGGGAAGGAGGCCGTGACCGGGAGAGCAGGCTTTGCAGCCAGTAGACCTGACATCCAGTCCTGGCTCTGTCTCTTGTCAATTTGACTGAATTATGTAACCTGAGCTAGAATAGAAGGTCTTCCCCTGTAGAAAGGGGCATGGCTTTTGCCCTTGCACAGCTATGGTGGGGCTCAGGTCTGTTTGCAAAGCACTTAGTACCCTGTCTGATCATGTGTGAGATGAGTAGCACCTATCAGTGGTCTCACTGAACAATAGTATGCACCGTGGGCTTCCTGGTGTGCCTTCCTATGAACTCACTCTCCCAGGAGGCGTCCTAGGCTGCTGCTGTGTTTACTTCAAAGCTGTGTTGTCCTAAAAAATCTAAGCTTGGTAATCTTTTTTTGGTTCTTTTTGTTTTAAATTTGGTAATCTCTTGGGGTGAGGGGTGGACTTGCACCTGCCCTGCCTGTGAAGTAGCCCTGGCTGGCAGTGACCTCCAGTGGCCACACCCCCACCTGCAGCCTCACGGGAAGCTGAAGGGAGGAACTTTCTGGGGCTCCTCTTCCTACTAGGAGCCATGAGCAACCATTTGACTCTCTTTGTTAATTTTTTCTGTACACACATTAGGAAATTTTCCTTCATTTTTTTTTGCAAGACAGACAGGAAGGGAGAGAGATAAGATGCATCAGTTCTTTGTTGTAGGACCTTAGTTGTTCATTGATTGCTTTCTCATATGGGCCTTGACCAGGGGGCTACAACAGGGTGAGTGCCCCCTTGCTCAAGCTAGCAACCTTGGGCTTCAAGCCAGTGACCCCATGCTCAAGCTAGTGACACCCTGGGGTTTCGAACCTGGGTCCTCAGCATCCCAAGCCAATGTTCTATCCACTGTGCCACTGCCTGGTCAGGCACACTAGAACATCCATGTTGCTCAGTGGATGGAGCATTGTTCTGGTGTGCCAAGGTCATGGGTCCATTGTTAATGATTGCTTCCAGTCATTTTTCTTGGTGTATATATGTCTTTATACATAAGAGATGGTTATTTTACAACATCAGAGTCATACTTTATGCACTGCTTAGTGATTTGATTTATTCAATTTATGATATATTCCAAAATTTTGTTATTAAATATTCTTTGAAAACAATTACATTCTGAAATTTTATTATTAAATATTCTTTGAAAACAATTATATTCTGAAATTTTGTTATTAAATATTCTTTAAAAACAATTTGTAGAAGCATTCCATGCCTAGACTTCTGCCACAGTTTTCTCACTTACAAATCAGGTCCCACCATTCCTTCCCCAGAGGGCAGTGTGGGGCCCCCAAGATGCTACCACCCGAGCCCCACCTAGCATCAGGAAAGGGACAATACCCGCACGGTCACTGGACTGGCTATTAACCTGGAATCCCTGGGCTTGGCACCTCACCTCTGAGTCTCAGGTCAACACCTGTACAAGGGTCAGGGGACCTAGGGGTAACTTCTGGGGAAGCCCTTGCATAACACAAGTGAGCAACTGTCACCCTATGGTCCCTACCCACTAGCCTCCTGGCCAGTCTGCTGGTCCCATCTTCCCAGGACAGCCAGGAAAGCATGGTAAGCGACAGGGTCCCCCCACAACCTTTCCCTTTATTTCAGAGTTGAGAGACCAGTCCTCCCTCTTGAGACCTCGGGTCAGCCTGCTCCAGGTCCCTGCATGTCTCACCCAACTGGCCATGCTGAGTACTTCACACACACCCTCCTCTCTCTTGGTGACCACACCAACCATGAATGGCTGCCATTCTCCTGGCCTCTCTGCTGCCTGTCCTGACAGCCATGACCAACCCCCCGTGAGAGGCACACCTAACTAAGAAGCAAGGGTCTCCACTGGGAATGCGACAGGCCATGGCAGTGGGCTCCAGCCAACCCGTTGGCTCCAGATGCCAGAAGCAGGAGCTGGCCTGGGATCACTGGAGCCACAGGCCAGGAGGCTTGTCCCCCTCCCTACAGGCTCAACCTGATCTCAACCCAAAACAAGAACCAGCCCAGGCCAGCAATTTCTAAATGTTGCTATTTGATTCAGAGATACTGGCAGTAGCAGGGAGCAGGTGGCAGCCCTGGAGGAATTTTCTGGTGACTGATGGTTGCTGGCTCAGCCTCAGTGCATGAGAGATGCTGTGAGGAGGCCTGGCTGGCCAGAAGCTGTGCAGGCCACAAGACCAGCCCAGCACAGGTTACAAACCAGGCACCAGGGTGGCACCGGTGGTAGGAACCACCTTTGGCTTGTTTCTTATGTGCCCCAGCACCAAACACACACCAAAGAAGGGCCCTGGGCCTCTGCAGCAATACATCTCTGACTATTGACTCAATGACTGAATGAATGAACGGGCTCCTGGACTGATTATGGGTGTCCATCGGACTGAAGACCAGCAGGTATGAGGGAAGAAACGGAGTCTGGCTAACGCAGCCCACCACTCTGGTACCAGAAGCGAGCGCGAGGACAGAGGCACTTCTGCACCTGCAGTGGTCCCATAGGGTGTGCCTCAGGGACATCCTGGGAAGGGGGCAGGAGGAGAGGTGCTCTGGTCTGTCCTAACTCTAGGACCTGGCGAGCAGGTGAGAAGGCCCCCTCCTCACACTGGGCCCCTGCACTGTGTGCTTCCTGGGGACAGGGTCTGAGTCCCATTCCACTCTCAGTGCCACAGCAGAGCAGGGAGTCTCACACACGGACCAGCCCAGTGAATACCTGCTCTAAATATTCAAATACTTGTGCGTTTACTGCGTGTCAGACACTGTTCCAGAACACAACAGTGGAAAGAAAGTCTGTGTCCTGCCCTTCTGAAGCTGAGGTTCTCAGAAGGGAAACAGAAAATAAGTGAGTAGAGCAGTGGTTCTTAACCTGGGTTCTATCGAACCCTAGGGGTTTGATGAGTCGGTCTCAGGGGTTCGGAGAAGCCTCTGCCGCGGAGACCAGAATAAAGTAATACTGTAATTTGTTGTGAGTTTATGCACTTTGTTGGTTTTGTTCTTTGAGCAAGGTGATGTTCATGCACGGCTCATTTTGTGCACCAGTAAGAAAACATATACCTATGTCTTGAATTTGGAAAAAAAAATCATATTTATCACTAAAGAAGGGTTCGGTGAATGCGCATATAAAACTGGTGGGTTCGGTACCTCAAAAAAGGTTAAGAACCACTGGAGTAGAGCAATGAATTATAACATAATTTCAGGTAGTAAGCGGGTGACAGATATGGACTTAACAGAAGAGTGAGGTGGCAGGAAGCCCGTTTAGCGAGGGAGGTCAGGGAGAGTCCCTCAGACACAGTGACACATGTGGCACCTGAAGGAGGCGGGGTGAACCCTGTGGAAACTGGAGGAAGACACTCCAGACAGGAAGCAGTACTTGATGAGACCCCAAGGGGAGCGATCTCTGGGGTGTGAGGAACAGCGAGGCTGCGGTGGGGACGCAGAGGGAGCAGGTCAGTGAGCTGGGAGAGGGGCGGCCCTGCTGGACGGGATCCCACAGGCCATTGCGGCCCCAGGAGGGCTGTCAGCAGAATGATGTGACTGGTTTTCCATTAGAGGGACCGCTCTGACTCCTCTCGCTATCCCCCCACGAGGGGGAAGAGGCAAGAGCGGAAACAGAGGTGAGCTCAGGCACCTGGCTGTGGGGGAGGGTGGAGAGCAGCTGGACCAGGAGGTGACTGAAGACAGAAGCATCTGACACACGAGTGACAGAGGAGAGGGGTCCTGGGTGAGTCCTGAGTTTCTAACTCACTGGCTGGGTGGATGGTGGTGTCACTGACTGAAACAGGAAGACGGGAAGAAGAGTTTGGGGAGAAGACAGTTGTTGGGCAGGGGAAGCCGCGGGGGCTCCAAGGGGAGAGGACAGGGAGAGATTGGCCTGGAGACGGACATGTGGTGAAAGCCGGGGGACCAGATGGGATTGTCTAAGACAGGGGTTCCAAGAGTAACACTGCCCCCTGGAGGCTACTTGGAACTTCAGGATATGTTTTGGTCAGTAATACACTATGGGTGCTAATGGCATGAGCTGGAAGGGAGCAAGGAGCCAAGATGTCCCCCCATGTCCCACCTAATGAAGAATTATTCTAAATCCTCTTAGGTCTTTTTTTTTTTTAATTAAATGAGGTGGGAGGCAGGGAGGCAGAGACAGACTCCCGCATGCACCAGACCAGGATCTACCTGGCAAGGCCCCTACAGGGTGATGCTCTGCCCATCTGGGGCCACTGCTCTGTTGCTCAGCAACCAAGCTATTTCAACACCCGAGGTGAGGCCATGGAACCATCTTCAGTGTCCAAGGCCTAATTGCTTGAACCATTTGAGCCATGGCTACAGGAGAGAAGAGGGGGGGAGAGAAAGGGGAGGAGGAAGAGATGATGATGATGGTTGCTTCTCCTGTGTGCCCTGACTGGGAATCTAACCTGGGACTTCCACACGCCGGGCTGATGCTCTACTGCTGAGCCAACTAGCCAGCACCTAATCCTCTTAGATCTTATGTCCTGCCACACTGATGTATGTAGATGAGAAAAATCTGTTTATAATCATCTGAGATTAGAACCTAACTCTATTTAACATAGAAATCCCACTATAAAAACCTCAAAGAGGACATTATTGTGACAATGAAGAAATCTGAGTATGTACAATAGATTACAATATTAATTTTCTGAGTTTGGTAACTTAATTGTTGTAATATTAAAAATGCCATTGTTCTTAGGAAAAAACATGCTGAGGTACATTTAGTGGTGATAGTACATGAGGTCTCCAGCTGATTCTCAAATGGCTCCCCAAAATAAACATCATCTATAAACACAGGGTGGGGCAAAAGTAAGTTTACAGTTGTTCATATACCAACTGAGTTATCCTCAGCACCTGGGGCCAACGCTCGGACCGCCAAGCCACTGGCTGTGAGAAGGGAAGAGAGAGAGAAGGGGGAGAGGGAGGGGAAGAGAAGCAGATGGTCACTTCTCATGTGTGCCCTGACCAGGAATCAAACCCGGGACTTCCACAAACCAAGCTGATTAGACCGCCCAGTCAGATCCTCTTTTTCTTTTTCTTAAACTATGAATACATGTTTACTTATATTTTTAAAAATTATTAAAATATAGTAAACCAGCACTTATAATGCCTCAAAAGCAGCTGCTCTGACTTGTCTGTTACTAGATTTCTGGATCAAAACTACTCAGGTCAGGATCACTGTCAAGGGCACCAGAACCGAGGCAGCGGAGAACCGTGGGAAGGCTCACTGCTCGGCCACCAGCTTCCTGGCGGTCCTGACCGGAGCCCTGCTCACCTGCTGTCATGGGAACGACGTCTGAACGCAGGAGCATCTGGATGCGGCCGGCGGGCTTGTTCCCGCCCTTGATGTCCATGTACACCTGAGGATTTGACCGAGCCTTCTTCGTGGTGGGCTCTCCCTAGGTGCAGAGGAAATCGCCAGGTTAGAGAACTCCCTGACTCCCCGAGGAGAGCCAGTGTCCTTCTGAATACGCACCCAGAACCAAATGCAGTGTGCGGACTGGAGCCAGGTGCGGCCAGGAGAGGCCTCGGGCAGAGGCCACGGCCACGGCACCCAGCTGGACACCTAGTGACAGGAGGCCTCAGCACCATGTAACTCGAGCCCCACCTGCCGGCACGTCACTCCTCACACTCGCCCTCAGACGTACATGGACCTGTTTCACCCTCCCTGCAGCCACAGAGTAACTGCTCTGGCCCAACCCAGCTCTCAACACCCACACACCAGCTCACGCCCACCCGCCTTACTCCAGTTAAACGGGCCCATAACCTTCTTCCTCTATGCCTAACCCTACATAATCATAGGTTGACGCAACGGAACCAAGGAGAGCAGACGCCTTTCTTGGGTCTAGAAGACAATGGAGTAGGTTGGGCCTTGCTTTATGCTCCAAATGGACAGGGCTGACCGACTAAACGTTCACTACAAACTTTCTATTTGTTTGATATAGAAAACTTCACTGCCTGACCTGTGGTGGCGCAGTGGATAAAAGTGTTGACCTGGAACACTGGGGTCGCCAGTTCAAAACCCTGGGCTTACCTGACCCAGCATCGGACTGGGACGCAGAGGATATGGGTTCGAGACCCTGAGGTCGCCAGCTTGAGCGCAGGCTCATCGGGTTTGAGCAAGGCTCACCAGCTTGAGCCCAAGATCACTGGCTCAAGCAAGGGGTCACTCCGTCTGCTGTAGCCCCCCAGTCAAGGCACATATGAGAAAGCAATTAATGGACAACTAAGGAGCCACTACAAAGAACTGATGTTTCTCATCTCTCTCCCTTCCTGTCTGTCTGTTCCTCTCTGTCCCTCTCTCTGACTCTGTCTCTGCCCCCCAAAAAAACAAAAACAAAAAAACAAAATCAAAAACCCTGGGCTTGCCTGGTCAAGGTACATATGAGAGTTGATGCTTCCTGTTCCCCCCCCCCTCTTCTTTTTCTCTCTCTCTCTCTCTCTCTCTCCTCTATAAAAATGATGAAATCTAAAAAAATAAACAAAATAATACTTCACTGTCTCTAACCTCATTGGAGTGTGGATAGGTCTACATTTAGATATTGAACCATCAGGCCAAGCACTGGAATTATTAACCCTTTGAGGAGTACAAACGTTCATGTACGTCCTCGTGCCTCCTGACCAGCCAGAGTACGATCGTACATGTGTAAGGCAACAATAATAAAAGGCAATGTATGTTCTTCTTGTTTCCATAAATTGGTTATCAAACAAACCTGATTTTAAGTTAATAAAACTGTAACTGAGCCTGACCAGGCAGTAGCGCAGTGGATAGAGCATCGGACTGGGATGCGGAAGACCCGGGTTCAAGACCCCAAGCTCGCCAGCTTGGATCCAAGGTCGCTGGCTCCAGCAAGGGGTGGCTCGGTCTGCTAAAGGCCCGCGGTCAAGGCACATGTGAGAAAGCAATCAATGAACAACTAAGGTGTCACAAGGGCAACGAAAAACTAATGATTGATGCTTCTCACCTTTCTCCGTTCCTGTCTGTCTGTCCCTATCTATCCCTCTCTCTGACTCTCTCTCTCTCTGTCCCTGTAAAAAAAAAAAACAACTGTAACTGAAACTAATTTCATTTCTTGGGGAAAAAAAACTCACTCCCAGGGGTCAGTGAGCATGAAAAAAACTCACTACTCAAAGGGTTAAGTAAGAAAATATGGTTCCTGCCCTTGAAGAACTGAATGGCTATGATAACCTCAGACAGGACAAAAGTGGCTGAAACATCTCAAGAACGGTGTGGAGACAGGAGCAGAGGGGCAAAGAAAGGGACTCAAAGAAACACCAGCATTCAAAGGGCGGAGAGAGGGCGCCCTTCAATCTCCCCAGAGAAGCACGGGTCAGGCTGGTGTAGGACAGGCAGAAGGCACCACCGAGCAGGGAGAGCTAGGCCTGGGCAGGACGAGGGGAGGGGCCTCTCTGAAGTGAGGGCAGGACTAGGAAGAGGTGACCTGGCTGCCAGAGTCTGCCGGTGATGAGGGACACCCACTGTCCTTGCTCATCTCAGACACCCCCCTCATTCCACAGCACTCACAGGTCCCCGAGCACACTTAGAGCCTTACGAGGACAAGAAACCCAAAGCTTCTCCATTCAATTCACCCACCACCCGCGCCAGAAGCGACCTGGGTGTGCAGCCTCCGCTCTCACCTCCTGCATTTCGGCTTTGGGAGGCTCCGCGCCCTCTTCCTCTTTGTTCTCTTCCAGAGTCTTCCCAGAGAACTTCTTCAGCCAGTCATCATCCGACCAAACTGAAGGGCGGGAATCAAACAAATGTGAGGAGATCCACGCTATCAGCCAACTGCCAATCAGTCATGCCCAGTCCTTCACTGCTCTGGTCAGCCAAGTGGACAGTGTGTGTGTGTGTGACTTCTGAAGAAAGCCAGGCAAGGAAAGCTGGCACTGGGAAATGCCAAACCTTCAAGTCCAGGTCTTCGCAGAGGAAGATGAGAATAAAGAGGGACTAAGCTGAGCGAGAGGGAAGTCCTACCCTTGTCAAGGCACAGCCTGTGTGTACGTCCAAAAGCAAGACTTCCATGGGGACAGTGCCTCTAGCTTTACTGAGAATCTCAAGCTCTTTACTTCCCTGGAGGAGCCACATCCTCTCCCACTATACACCGCGCTGTTTGGGTACATACTAGCACCAGAGCAGGAAGTAAGACAGGGATAACTGTGCAACAGAGGCCAAACTTGAGAGCGTGTTAGGGAATCTATAGTGGTCCCACCCACCTGGTCTGGAAGAGCCTTCCTTAATCCCCATCACTGGTTTGGTCAAATTGACATAAATTGTTCTCCCAAAGAATTCAGACTGCCTTCTGAAAAGACTGAAAATTCAACTGCTTACATCTTGTTAGGTTAAAATAATCCCTGCCTGCCATTTACTTCAAGTCTGAGACTTACTCATGAGTTTTTTCTTTTTAAGTGAGAAGAAGGGAGGCAGGGAGACAGACTCTTGCATGTGCCTCGACTGGGGATCCACCTGGCAAGCCTCCTATGGGGCGATGTTCCGCCCATCTGGAGCATTGCTCCATTGCTTGGCAACCGAACCATCTTATAGCACCTGAGGCAGAGGCCCTGGAGCCATCCTCAGCATCTGGGGCCAACTCGTTTCAACAGAGCCATGGCTGCAGGAGAGGAAAAGAGAGACAGAGAGTAAGAGAAGGGAGAGGGGGAGGGGTGGAGAAGCAGATAGCTGCTTCTCCTGTGTGCCCTGACCGGGAATTGAACCCGGGACATCCACATGCTAGGCCAACGCTCTACCACTGAGCCAACTGGCCATGGCCAATTTACTCATGATTGATCCTAAATTGGGAGCCTCTGCCCCACCCCGTCCCCAATGGCAAGCTAAGCACAAAGCTAACCATAAAAAGTCTCTGAGCCACCATACACTTCCTTCTCCCACCTGGGAGGTCTGTGCTGGCATGATCTTTGGATCTGAAATTATAAGGGTGAATGCAGTTTCCAAGTCCACCTGAAAAGTCAAGATCAGCACTGAACTGGAAAAAAATGGGAGTACTGACTGTTGAGAGACAGACTACATGAAAGAGTGACAGAAAACACAGAGTGAAGTATGGGATGTTTCACTGTCCAAGAGTAAGTGATAGAGGGTCCTCTCCAAAGATGGCAGAAGCTGAGGAAGGAGAGTTGTCGCTGCCATGGCTCCCACCAGCAAGCAGCTTCTGGATGGAGTGGAATTAGTGGCTGAACCCCCAGTTCCTGGGGAACTCCAAGAGAAGGTGTTGAAAGGACTATACCTCCTTTAAGAAGGCTGCAAAAACGTCAGCGCAGCTCATCTTGTTCAGCTGAAACTGAGATCTGGAAGACACTGCTTCCACCAACATGAAGTGCTTTTAAGGAGCGTTAGCCATGAAACCAGTCAACCCCAGCAAGTGGCATTATCAGCTGCAGTGGGCCCAGCAACACTTTTTAAACTACTTAACTCAGTGCCAACGCTATCATGTGGCAGAGTTTGAGTCGCCCAAAACCAAGAACTTGGCTGAAAATAACACTGCTAGTCCCGCCATGGCCCACCCTAGTCTTGTTGCTATGGCATCTCAAGGACAGGCTAAAATAGAAACACAAGTGAAGAAGGAGATAAAGCGTAGG
The DNA here is from genome assembly GCA_037038555.1 of Rhynchonycteris naso. Taxonomy (NCBI): domain Eukaryota; kingdom Metazoa; phylum Chordata; class Mammalia; order Chiroptera; family Emballonuridae; genus Rhynchonycteris; species Rhynchonycteris naso. The sequence continues at coordinate 207,569,702 of CM072997.1, read as the reverse complement.
TTGTCTGCGCTGAAATCTGCTGTGGAAAGTGGCGAAGCACGTGATGAATGTGTTCGTGTCACCTCCTTTGCCTTTGCAGGTAGACCAGTGTCAGCTTAGAGGAGACTGAATGCACCGACCAGGAGATAAAGATCCTCAAAAGAGGCATCGGCTTCTCACTCTTCTCCGGCCAGGCCTCCAATGAAACCTTTCATTCTCACTTGGAATGCGGCCCAGGCCAAAGTATTTGGAGCTGGCTATTCAACTCTGGCATCTACAATGGTGAATGACTGGTATGATCAGCATCAGAATTTGGAAGCTTTACCAGATCAGGGAATAGCAAAGACAACATCAAAGATCAAAAGTGATAGCAGCTCAACGACGGGAAGAACAAGAAGATGGGTAAACACTCCATCCACCACACTTGGGAGTGGGAGGACTGAAAGGACACTCATCCTAGAGCAGTGATGGGCAATCTTTTGAGCTTGGAGTGTCGAAATTCGCCGAAAAACTGAGCATAACTCGGGTGGTGTGTCACTTTGAGAAAAACGGCCTAACCGGAAGTCCCAGAACTAGACGCTCTGTGCCGGAGTTCTGTTGTTTTGACCTACAGACCTCAGGCACAGAGTGTCTACACTACAGCAAATGTTTTATCTTCGGCTACTGCACCTGGCCGTGCAGGAGTCGAGGATGAAAGGTCCTTCTTGTCATGTGGCCCCATACTTCTCTGGTATGCGGCCACGTCATCGAAAATGGCTACACATGTCAGTGCTGACACACGTGTCATAGGTTCGCCATCATGGACCTAGAGGCTGTGGCAACCAAAAGAGCATGAATTTGTCTTCCCATAACCCGATGGGGCTACAGGGGGCGCACCTCTTCCCCGCGAAGGAAAACTGTGTGGTTTCCCCCTTCCCTGGGCTCCTGCTCAGCTCTGGACCATGAATAAAAAGACACTTAATCTTGCTTTGCGTTCAGTGAAGTGTCAAGCAATTAAGCATGTATTTGTGCCCTAAATGATGAACCAGTGACTTGTTTTGGCATTATTCTTATCATGCTGAATTTCAATGTGTCAGGTGGAAGGAAAAGAGCCCTGAGAAATGGCTCTGTATAATCAATGGCTGTATGAATTCTCCTCAAAAAATAATAGAAGTCCCTTCTATTACATGAGCCTGTGCAGAAAATAAAATAATTGATACTAAGAAAAGGTAAGTAGAGCCTGACCAGGCGGTGGCGCAGTGGATAGAGCGTCGGACTGGGATGCAGAACACCCAGGTTTGAGACCCTGAGCTCGCCAGCTTGAGCACGGGCCCATCTGGCTTGAGCAAAAGCTCACCAGCTTGGACCCAAGGTCACTGGATCCAGCAAGGGGTTGCTCTGTCTGCTGAAGGCCTGCAGTCAAGGCACATGTGAGAAAGCCATCAATGAACAACTATGGTGTCACAACGGCAATGAAAAACTAATGACTGGTGCTTCTCACCTTTCTCTATTCCTGTCTGTCTGTCCCTATCTATCCCTCTCTCTGACTCTCTCTCTGTCCCTGTAAAAAAAAAAAAAAAAAAGGAAAGGTAAGTAGAGAGATTTTAGTTTTTTAAAAAAGGTTTGTTTTGGACCTTTTCTTGAAAATTAAAAAACATAGGAAATAAGATTCCTTAACTTAATAAGATATGAGTAGCCCCCCTTCTTAGAAACAAAGATGAATAAGGAACTATTTTTATTTTCAGCAACTAAAAAAATTTGAAACACAGCATGAAATGACATCCTTATTTCATACTTAGTCATGAAGATTGATCACAAGATTTTTTTTTTTTAAATGGGCAAACATTTAAGGGTTTTGTGGTAGGCAAATGTCTACATTCTACTCCTTGAAACCTGGGGATATGCTTATCATATAGCAAGATGGAATTAAGGTTAGTCAGCTGATCTTAAAACAAGGACATTATCCTGGGTTATTTGGATGGGCCCAATATAATCACAAATATCTTTTAAATGTGAAAAGGGAGGCAGAAGAATTAGGTTCAGAGTAACAGTGTGAGAAAGACTTGCCTGGTCCTCGCCGGCTTGAAGATGGAAGGCGCCGAGAGCCAAGGAATGTGGGCAGTCTCTAGAAGCTGGAAAAGGCACAGACACAGACTCTCCTCTAGAGTCTCCGGGAGGAACACAGCCCTGCCGACACCTTGACTTTAACTTGGTGAGACCCATCTTGGACTTTTGATGTCTCGACCTGTAAGATAATACAATTGTCTTCTGTTATATATAGTTCAAATAGTTTTCTTTTGAAGCACCCAGCCTGTCATAACCCTGTAGGTTTTCTCTTCCTTAGTTGTTAATTGGTTTAACTTTATAAGAGTGTCACTTTTCAATGGCTCAAAAGAGCCTCACTTTTCTAACTAGAGCCAAAAACAACAGTTTTCCATAGTCACTTTCAAAGAGTTCATGAAATCTGCCTCTTATAGAAGAATCTGCCTCTTATAGAAGATTCACAATTCTACCTTGCAATGAATTTACATTTTATTTGCAGTACACTGTCCCAGACTAAAGATCAACAAACATCCTGAAAAAGGTTGGAGAATAAATATTTTAAGTTTTGCAGGCCACATACAGTCTCTGCTGCATGTTCTTTTTTTCCCCACAATCCTTTAAAAAATACATAAAACATTTAGCTAACTGGCCATACAAAAACAGGCTACAGGATGGCTCTGGCCCATGAACTGTAGTTTCCTGACCTCCAATGTAAAATACAAAACAGGGAAAGATTTAGTCGACAAAGATGGCTGGTATTTATTCAAATATTAAACGCAAAGGATATCTAAATAAGAATTCATTTTATAAAGTTACTTCATAGTGAACAGTTTCAAAGAATGACAACTTTGTTTTTATAACTTTGGTTATGGAAATTAGAAACAAACAGTATAAACAAGCACCAGGTAACAGCTTTAGTAAAAAGCAAAGATTCTCCGCCATACCGTGTGTCAGTAGCTGCCGCAGTATCCTGTCAAAAAAGAAAAAGTTTATGTTTGCAGTTAAACTCTCCTTACAGTTAGCACTTAAATAAAAACTCAGTAGCACAGGAAAAAGACCCATTTTCCCTTCCTAATTGCTTAGACTGTTATGTACATATTTAACAAAGAACACATACTAACTGCTTCTTAGAGCTGGTAGTATATGGCACGTGTCCAGGTTACGAAGAAGAGAATACCCACAGGAAATAGGAACTAGCATGTCAGGTCAGAAGACTCAGGGTTCTGTAGGTAGGACCTGTCTTCCACATTCTGACTACATGAGGGGAACTTTGAGTCAGAATTTCCTACCTCTTGGAAACTGTTACCAAGCCACTGTACAGGGTTGACTAGTGTCCTCAAATTTCACATCTACCCAAACCTCAGAATGTGACCCTGTTTAGAAATAGGGTCTTTGCAACCTGATCAATGGTAGCGCAGTGGATGGAGTGTCAATCTGGGATGCTGAAGTCCCATGTTTGAAACCCTGAGGTCACTGGCTTAAGCGCAGGCTTACCAACTTGAGTGTGGGGTCACTGGCTTGAGCCCTAGATCACTGGCTTGAGCAAGGGGTCAATGGCTCCACTGGAGCCCTACCTGGTCAAGGCACATAAGAGAAGCAATCAATGAACAACTAAAATGCTACAACTATGAGCTGATGCTTCTCATCTCTCTCCCTTCCTGTCTCTCTCTCACACACACAGATACACACACACACACACACAAAAATAAAAATAAAAAAAGTAGGATCTTTGCAGATGTAATTAAATGTAATGAGGCCATACTGGATTAGGGTGGACCCTAAATCCAATAACTGATATCATAATAAGAAGAGAAGACACAGAGAGGCACACACAGGGAGGAAGGCCAAGTGAAAACAGGCAGAGACTGGAGAGATCCAGTTACAAGCCGAGGAATGCCAAGGATTGCCAGGAGCCACCAGAAGCCAGGAAGAAAAGGGATTCTTCCTAGATTATTCAAAGGGAGCATGACCCTACCAATACATTGATTTTGGATTTCTAACCTCCAGAACTGTGAGAATAAATTTCTGTTGTTTTAAGCCACCAAGTTTATGGTAATTTGTTATGGTAGCCCCAGTAATCTACTACACCCACCCAAATGGAGAGTGGCACCTTTTGTAACCAATTACAAAAGTAACACTAGTCAAATAGTAAACAATGAAACTTACCTCTGCCAACCCAAATTCAACAAAACCACGTCCTCTGTGCTTTTCTACAATAGCAGAAATGGGTAGTTATTTTGTGGGCAACAGGAGGAAGCAGGGCATATCCAGATGCCATTTAAAAAGGGAAAATCTAGGGCCCTGGCCGGTTGGCTCAGCAGCAGAGCGTTGGCCTGGCGTATGGAAGTCCCAGGTTTGATTCCTGGCCAGGGCACACAGGAGAAGCGCCCATCTGCTTCTCTACCCTTCCCCCTCTCCTTCCTCTCTGTCTCTCTCTTCCCTTCCACAGCCAAGGCTGCATGGGAGCAAAGCTGGCCCGGGCGCTGAGGAGCAACTCCATGGCCTCTGTCTCAGGTGCTAGATTAGCTCAGTCCGCAGTGGAGCAACTCCCCAGATGGGCAGAGCATCACCCCCTGGTAGGCATGCCGGATGGATCCCAGTGGGGTGCATGCAGGAGTCAAGTCTGTCTGTCTGCCTCCCCACTTCTAAATTCAGAAAAAAATACAAAGAAAAAAAAGGGAAAATCTAGTTTTTAGATTTTTCTTGGTTTAATTAACAATGCTTCCAGAAAGAGTAGTCATTCTGTGTAAGTCAATATAAGTAAATAGTGAATAAAATTTTAAACTTTGCATACCCAATTCTAATGCTACCCAACTTAAGTCTTAAGTTACTTTCTAAGCCTTTTTTCTTTTCTTTATAGATGCTTTGCTTTGTTCAGATAGCTGGGAATCTGGGGAGATAGGGGTTACATTCCCAAATCATCTCCTTCCAAGCATTTTAGTAACCTTTATTTACAAGACTTATAGAAGGTAAAAAAAAAAAAAAAAAAGTTGATCTATCAGTTATTCATCAACTACATACAGAGCACTGACCTCACTACTGAGTTAGGTGGGTAGTCGAGAAAGGAGCACTGCTATTTTAGTTGGCAGAGAGCATGAGCAGTAGGAGTTACTAATTCATAGAACACAGGGGTAGAAAGGCTCCCAGAAGCCAGACTTCCCATCTTATTTAAGAATTGAAGAACTTAAGGCTCAGAGAGTTTAAGTGTCACACACAAAGTTAGTGGCATAGCTGGGTCTAAAATTTCTATCTTAAAAAATAACAACCAAGGATCAAATAGAACCATGCACCATAACAGTGATACCAACTGAAAGAAAACTCACCCATGTGAGCAGAGGTTAAGGCTCCATGGTTGAGGTTGAGTTTCCTTGCTGCCCTGTGCTTTTTAAAAGCACAGCTGCCAGGGATATCTGGTGAGCAGACATGCACTTCAACTACCCAGCAAGTGGTGGTATGAAACAACAACCAGATCTTTCAAGATTTTCCAAAGACTATCTTCTTACTTATTCTTACTATACAGTTTCTATATTAAATGATGAGAAATCAAAGGCCTCAAATGGTTGAATGTGGATAAAGTGTTTCTTCAAATACAACAAACTCAAAATCTCTGTAAATTTCAGCCCACAGTCATACCGCCATCTTGGCTTCACTGTCTCAGAACATTCCTTTTCCATCACCAAGATCAGTGATGTTATCTTACAGACATCTTCAACTTCATTACATACCAAACATACACAGAATGCACATGATACTGTTTTTCTCGGGTTCTTTTCCTGGCATTAGAAATCTAAACATAAGCAACACCAAAAAGACTTATCTGTGCCATAATCCAGTGAAACCTAAATGTCTGTAATGTCTCCAAAAGGAATAAAAGCAGCATAAAGAATTTTGTCATCCACCTCCTCTTGCCAGCCCACCTGCAGACACCACGCTCCTTTTGCTAATGTCCTCCACACTCTTGGTACAGCTGCTGCAACGAAGTGCTAGCAAGACAGCCACAGTGAGGGCAAGAGTCCCTACAGTCTTTTGAATACAAAAAATGACTTCTCCACATTCCTCCTGAGGTCTACATCTAGCCCCTGTAATGCAGCTTCCTAGATGGGCTCATCACCTCCAATTTCTTTCTCTCCTCCATACAGCCACTAGAATGATTCCAAGAAAGTGCAAATCTGATTACAGCACTGCCCTGCTTATTACTACCCAAAAACTCATCAATGACCACCCGAGTCCAAATTCCCTAACATGGCATATAAAACCTTCATAACCTGAGCCCTGCCCACCTCCCCAGGCTCCTTTCCCTCCCCAGGGTTAACTGTTTGCCTGGAAGTGCTAGACTACTTCAGCCCTCTGGGCTGTTGCCCTCCTTGCTTTCCATTCAGGCCAGCGCCTTGCTCCCACCTTGGAAGTCTAAGTCCTGACCTTTCAAACCTTACTCTGGCCCTAGTGCCTCTAGGATGTTTGCCCTCACTTCTCCGGATGGAGTGGTCACTCCCGACCATCTTCAACAATAATCCTACAATCGCATCACGATGCTCACCAACCCACGTAGTGAAGCTGTTTCCGTAACTCCCCAACTATTCTGGGAATGCCTTCATCTAAGGAGCCAGGGCCGAGCTTGGGATACGGGTCCAAGTACTGTATCTCACCACCTCTCTGAGTCCAGGGTCAGAGGAAAAAGGGCTCTGGGCAGCGCTAGGGTCAGCAAAGCCATTAGGTCGCGAGCACTGTTCAGACTGCGGGGACAAAGCGCCATTAGAGACCCGGCCGTGGTCATCACACGCCGCCTGGGGCCAACCTCAACCTCAATTTAATCAAGGCCTTGCCAGTGAAGACCCTATCCACACTAGCTCGCCCACGTTGAGAATACCGCTGGCGGCCGCCATCTTGCATCCCGGCCCTTCCGCCGGAAGCTGGCACTCGCGCCCGCCCACTGACCAGTTGGCGCAGATGCCGCTGCACCAACCGAGTTCTGCAGCTGGTAGGTGTGGAGGGGCAGTCAGATAATAAAAAACAAATGCATAGCTGCATTAACAACGGTTGTCAGAAAATGGGGGAATCTACTGTAGACCGGACCCAACCCTAAGGAAAAGGGGGAGTTGGCCAAAACGGAAGAACATTCCAAGGAAAGGGACCACGTGGGCAAGGCTCGGAGGAAGGTCAGCCTGCCAAGCTCAAGGAAGGGAAAAAGAGTTCCCGGAGGGAAGTGAGGACAAAGAGACGCTGACCTTGGCCAAGGAGTCATTTGGAAGACTAAAGGAACCACAAAACATGTAAGACTTAAGCATCTATCTGCCGCTATCTCCCAAGGCTTTCGCACTGCCAGGGGAAACCCCGGTAACAGAATCTAGGCAACCGGACCTCCTGACCTGCATACAGGACCAACTGTTGCGGGAAACAGAAGGGACCGATAACCCACCAGCACGTCACGGAGGGCGGGGCCTGGCACTACATACGTCACCACATGTCCATCTCCCAAGGCTTCCGCACTGCCAGGGGAAACCCGGTCACAGAATCTAGGCAACCGGACCTGCACCTGCACACAGGACCAACTGTTGCGAGAAACAGAAGGGACCGATAACCCATCAGCACGTCATGGAGGGCGGGGCCTGGCACTACATACGTCACCACATGTCTATCTCCCAAGGCTCTCGCACTGCCAGGGGAAACCCTGGTCACAGAATCTAGGCAACCGGACCTGTGGACCTGTTGACCTGCATACAGGGCCAATTGTTGCGGGAGACAGAAGGGACCGATAACCCACCAGCACGTCATGGAGGGAGGGGCATGGCACTACATACGTCATCACATGTCCTTTAGAAATGTGCCAACCCGGTATCAGATCCAAAGTCTGCTCTAATCAGACTCCTGTTCCCTAAGTAGGAGCCAATACGAAGTCCTCCCATAACAATGCAATGGGCGGGTTCTGCCCATCTACCTAACCCAAAATAGCCTGCTTATAATTGTCAGGAAAGGAGAAGCTATACAGTACTTCATCTGACTCTATTTACATCCTAAAATTATTTCCAGTGAAAAGAGATTTATGGAATAAAACTATGTGGTCAGAGTACAACATAAGACAGAGGCGGTTTTATGATTTTTTTCTTTATTGAGAAACTTAAGACTTGGGTACATCAAATAAAACCAATTTTGGGGGGAGGGCCAAAACTCACAATAGAAAAAAAAAAGTTAACACTGTCTGGGCCATAGCAGAACCCAGAGAATATATTCTTTTAATTGAAAAATTCTAGGTGCATCGTAATTGACCTTTTGATACAAAATGACCTATTAAATTTGCAATTTGTGGTTCTTGGTGTTGAGGTCCATAGGACAAGCTAGGAAGTCTTCAAATCTTGAGCTGAATTCCATGAGGGGTTATTTGGCTTTTGAATCCTGAAAAGAAAAGCACCAACACAATCAAAAGAACCTCAGAGATTGATTCTCTGAAATCTCCGGCTGATGAAGGTGGTACAGTCAACCTCAGTGCTGACATCTGGGCCTGGAGAGAATTCCGCTGGGGTTGACCTGTGCAGTGTAGAATGTTTAGCAGCATCCCTGGCTTCTACCCATTCGATGCCAGTGACACATTTCCAGTTTCAGAACCATAAATGTCTCCTGACATTGGCAAATGTCCTCTGAAGGGGCACATCTAGTTGAGAACCAGACTCTGAGGATAGATATAATCTATAAAGACTCATCCCCACCCTTCCAGGCCATCCTGTACTCAAAGCTTCTAGAATCTTATGGTTTTTTCCCTTAAATCCCAAATGACAAGCCAAGAGGCCATGGCTAGTTAAGTCAACCCTAGCCTCGATACCAGCTCTGGCCCTTAGTAGCTGTATTTTCTTTTTCTTTCTTCCTTTTTTTTTGAAAGAGAGAGAGATGGAGAGGAAAGAGAGACAGGAAGGGAGAGAAATGAGAAACATCAACTCATAGTTGCGGCACTTTATAGTTGTTCATTGATTGCCTCTCATGTGCCTTGATGGGGAAAAGGGCCTCCAGCTGAGCCAGCAACCATGGAATCATGTCGATGATCCCGAACTCAAGCTGGTGAGCCCGCACTTCACCTGGCAACCTCGGGATTTCAAACCCAGGACCTCAGCATCCCAGGTTGATGCTCTATCCGTTGCACCACCACCAGTCAGGCCTACCTGCACTTTTCCCTTGACTGTGCATCTGTTCATTGAGCTCTCCTTTCTTCATCAGTTCTTGTCAGACAGGACTGTCACTCACCAATCCCCGCAGACAGGGGCTATGGCCCCCCAAGTCCAGAAGTTGACTGGAACACACACTGTAACTGCAGTAGTCAGATGTGTGTCTGTCTCTCCCACTTTGACACCAAGGCTTTGCGCATCCTGTGCTCCCAGAGCTAAGCAGTGGCTATATATACAGCTGACCTCACCAATCTCAAACCAAACCAGGGAGAATCTCATAGAAATGAGGCTGTGGGTTCTGATTATGATGACTCCTGTATATTCATCATTATTCCAAACCAAAAATGGGATTCTTGAAAAAGTCTGCTTGTAACTATCAGGAAAGGAGAATAAGCTATACAGAACTTCTAACCAGGTGCTCTTTATTGAGAAAACTGTTGCTTGCTTCTTATAATTTACAACCTTTACTCTTTTCTCCATGTTAACACATCCACATTGACAGTGTGCACAAGTTATCAGGTTAAATGGCAGAAACATGGCTCTATATATTGTCCCTCATCTTTTAGAAAGACACTGAGTCAAAACCATTGCAGAAAACAAAAACAGCCAAACATACGGTTTTTCCTTGTCTAAGAGGTAGCAGCAGCAACAGCGCCCACCTTCTGGGCAGCTTCTTTCTTGGCATGATGAGCCTGCAGAACCGCCACGGCTTCATCCACCTGTGGGAAATCTCCAGGTGGTCAGTGACATGTAAGGAGAGCCCCCCAATCTTCCCTGAGCCCCAGCCCAGGGGTGGCCTCCTGAGGCTATTTTCTCAGGTACCCACACCACAGTCACCACTCCCTTCTGCCACACCCAGGGGCCCCAGGCCAGCTGTCACCCTCCCCACCTGAGACCACCCGCATGCACCTTGGAGCGCAGAGACTCAGGCGACTCCAGCATGTGCAGCAGCTCAGAGTTGTCAATCTCCAGCAGCATCCCCGTGATTTTCCCAGCCAGGTTTGAATGCATGGTTTGGATGAGCGGGAACAAACGTTCTCCTGTGGGAAGATACTCAAATCACAACCAGCTCGAATCCCAGGAATGGACACTAGGTCCGGGTAAGCAGCAGGCTCTGGCCCTCTCTTTTGCAAGTACATACCCAGCATCTGCTTCTGTTCCTGGGGAGGTGCTGCGGCCAGCATGGAGGCGGTCAGGGGCTCCTGCCCCTGCACATGGACTGCAGGCTGGGGTGCCTAAGAACCAGGAGAGGCAGTGGGTTAGCACCGAAATAAGGACACTTGATGATGATGAACATCTGAAAGTCTACTATGTGAAAGAGGAAGTGGAGGTAGCTGTCCTTGCTGTCAAGAAACTAACCGCAGTCTGAGGGACAGAGAGGGCGAGGGAGAACGGTGGTATGGATGCAGGTGCACCGCCAGCTACAGTAAGAACAGTATACTATCAGCAGGGAAATAAAACAGATCTACAACACCTGTGGCAATCATCTACCACAGGATTTTAACTTATTCGAGGTTATTTACCAAGGTTACTTACCCACAGAACTTGAATCCTTGTTAACACATGATGTATAGGGAACATTTGTGTGTACAGCTTTTACATAAAAATTATAGTTTCCCTTTAGGGTGAATTCCTAGTCGAGACCAGGTCAAAGACTAGGAATATCAAACCGTTTGTAATTACATCCTACATCACCTTCATTGTACCAAATGTTTTTATTCTATCAAATGCTTGAAGACCATCAATGTGCAATGGCAATGCCAGTCACAACTCTGAAAGTAGGGCCTTGTAGGCAAAATATTTCACACAGTATCAAGTTCCGAGAAATATTCAACTTAGAAATCATGAAGCAGGAGGAAGCAGCTCAAGGACCATAAAGCTAAGTGAGGTTCCTCTAATCAAAGCGCTACTGAGCTTGGCCTTACTGGTGGTGCAGTGGGTAAGGTGTCGACCCAGAACACCGAGGGTGCCGTCTGAAACCCAAGGTCACTGGCTCTGAGCATAGGCTCATCAGCACAGGGCCGCTGGCTTGAGCAGGGAGAATCGTCCGCGCAACCCCAAAAGCTCACCAGCTTGAGCCCAAAGGTCACTGACATAAAAAGCCCAATGTCGCTGGCTTGAACAAGAGGACACTGGCTTGCCCCAGTCAAGGTACATACGTGTGAGAAGCAATCTATGCACAACTAAAGTGAAAACAACTACAAGTTAATGTTTCCTACTCTGTCTCTCTCCCTTCCTGTCTCTCTTTCAAAAACATAAAATAAATCAGTAAAATAAAGTGCTACTGAGCTTTTCAACAGAACAGATGCATCATGGCTGGCCTTGGAAAGCACAGCTCCAGATACAGCAAGTTCCAGCTGAGAAAATCTGAGATCTGGGTCCAGCTGCCCTCCTCCAACCTAGCATGTCTGAAGCTGAATGTCTGTGAACTGAAGTTCTCTCCTGCCTCAATGCACAGGCTATCTTGTAGAGCAGCCAAGGACCAACTGGGCCAGTGGAGGGGAAAGAGCAATGGAAGCTCAAAGAGCAGGATGAGCTGTGTGTATTGTGAAAAGGATACTGGAAGCACCAACTGTCTCCTCTGGAGCATTTCTGAGTCAACTGTTATCAGGAAGAACACTTGAAGCCCTCCCTTCCTTCCCTATCAGAGAGCCCCTCAAGGGCAGTGTCACCACAGGACACAGCACCCTGACACAGAGCAGGCATTTAATACCTATTGAAGAATCAAAGCAAGGCTTCTTTGAAATCACATGCACACGGAGGAAATCCCTTTAGCACGGGCCTCACCTGCAGAGGCGGTATGGCAGGGTGCGGGCTGCGGACGCTGGAGGCATACTTGTAAGGTGCAACAGCCCGAGGAGCAGCAGCAGCCACAGCGGCACGAGGGGCTAAGTTCTGCACGGCTGTGGGAACACCTTAGGAAAAGAATAAGTAAAATTAAAGCCCATCAGTCTGGGCAAAGACCCGTCAAATCCCATCTTTCCCCATTCTGTGTGCATCCAATACCACCTCCAGACTGGCAGCTGTCAGTCAGCCCTTGCTGGGCGGCACCAGCCCCACCAAAGTCCATAGCCAAGCGGTCCGGGCACTCAGACCCTACAACAGACCAGCAAATGCACATCAGTGTTGGCAGCAGATGTCCAACTGGCCACGCCCCACGGAAGGAGAAATTCCAATGTTCACATAACACATCACACATGGGGCCTCGACTGCTACTCTCTTTAAGGAACGGCCAACAAAATAACACAACTCTTGCCACCTCTCGGAATACAGGACATACTCTGTAAAAAAAGTTTCCTTAACTCTCCCAACTCCACCCAAAAGAACAGCTGCCTCTAGTCACCCAGCTAACAAATTTCAACATTTAACCTTTTTCACTTGAGTCACCAATGAGCCAAGACTCTTAAAAGTAACCAGCACTCCTAAAATGAATTGTTTCTCTGTCCCTTAGTACATACCTAAGCACACAGCTGACATTACAGAACCAGGACTCGATGAGCCCAACAAACTGACCAACCCTGGGCAGAGCCTAGCCATCCTGACCCGCTCCTCCCCAGGCCACGTTTCTCAAGGCCAGTTCGCTCACCGACTCTCTGAGCAGTAGTAGTAGGGAGGCCACGAGAGGCCGGAGCATTACCAGTTGGAGCCAGATGGCGAAGAGCTGGACGAGGCCCAGACTGGCGTATAGCACTTGGCATTCCTTGGAAGCCTAGCGAAAAGACAAAAATTACACATCACCCATGAATGATGTGGATCAGAACTTCGGCTGCACCTCAGAGGGTCAGGGAGGAGACGCAGGGAGATCAGGATAGGTATATCCTGGGCGATCAAATTCCTGTTTCCCACCACCTACCTTGAGGTCTCCCACCTTGCTGCCAGCGTGGATTAGGTCTCATCTGTGCTAACTGGTTAGGTGTGTAATATGGAGGTCTTCCCTGAGCCTGTAAGAAACAGCACCCAAGCCTTTTTAAGGACCCGAATCTATACTAGAAGTATCTCATCTCATCTTATTACCAGTCCTTGGCTACTTCAGGTATTGGCTCTCTCTACTCAAAAGCCCAGGGGGGCCTGACTGGTGGTGGTGCAGTGGATAGAGCATTGACCTAGGATACTGAGGTCCCAGGTTCAAAACCCTGAGGTTGCTGGCTTGAGCAAGGGTCACTAGCTCAGCTGCAGCCCCCTGGGCACAGTACATATGAGAAGCAATCAATTTACAAAAGGGACACAACTATGAATTGATACTTCTCATCTCTCCCCTCCCCCCCCCCTCCCCCCCCCTGAAAATCAAACAAACAACACCTTGGGGGAAGGAAAGTCGATTAATAGGGATTCTTCTACTCTACCTTGCCACTCTATGTATGACCGTGGATAAGTCCTTCCTCATTTTACTTGATATCCCAGAACCCCTTCTCCTGGCCCATGGGAGCTGCTGTCAGTGGGCAGGCCCCAGAGCCATGATCCTATAGCAGACCCACCTGTGGAACTGCTGGCACAAAGTAGCCACCAGCTGCAGGCTGGAACTGATTTAAGATGGCATTGGCAGGGAGTGCTCTCATTCCAGCCACCCGCTGCATATACTGGTTGGTGAGGTGAGCCTTTCGCTCCTCCTTCCTCTGTGCAAGGGCAACATACAGTGGCTTGGAGCCCACGATGCGTCCGTTCATCTCAGTGACTGCTTTGGTTGCCTCTTCAGGAGATGAGAAGCAGACAAAGCCAAAGCCTTTGCTTCTCCCATCCTCCAGCATTACCTACAAAAAGAGACCAGCTTAGAAAAAGGTGTTCTGTGTTTGGGCCGGTATTAAAAGCCAAAAACCTGGGTTCCGTTGAGAGTTACCATGTCTAGAAGAGGGTCCTCTGCCCTGTCCTAGGATGCACCCCAGACCAAGGGTGGGAATCTAGGCATTTTCTTTGTTAGATTCTTCTTTTTTTTTTAATTTTTATTTCATGATTTTAGCAAGAGAGGATGGGGGAGGGAGAAGGAGAGAGGGAGAGCAAGAGAGGAACATCAAGTGGGCCTTGTATGTGCAACAGGGATCGAACCAGCAACCTCTCTGCTTCAGGACAACACTCTAACCAACTAAGCTATCCTGCCAAGGCCTTTGTTAGATTCTAAAGTTCCCAAACGCTATGATAAGGCTAACGGTTAAATCAGGAACCGAAAGATGTTTCCTGGATAACCAAGCAGGATAGCTACCGCTGTACCCAAAAGAGATCTGGATGGTTGTGTCAAGCAATTTAATTGTAGAATTCATTTGCCCAAAGACTTTAATAAGCTCTTAGCACAGTTAGGATATGCTTTTGAAATAACAAAATTGGGAAAGAGCTAAATGACTGCCACCATTAATTTAATGGGAGTAAGAGCAGAAAAATGACCAGCTGGGAGACAAGCATTCTAGCCCCATCCCTGCAGTTTCTAAGCTGTACAACATTAACAAAACACTTCCTTGCCCTCTCAGAGCCTCAGCGTCAGTGAGGCAAATGGCTAACAAAGCCATGAGTCTACTGGTTCAGGCAGTCTTTTCCTATAGTCTCTTGTTTACAAATGGCTCTTCTCACCTGAAAAGGTTGTTACTTCCCCTGGCTATCTCTTCAGAAGCACTGGGAGCAGTATGATGTGTGCCTGGCACCACTGTGTCTTAGCTCACTGACTGGAGAGCCTCCTCAAGTGGAGGACATGGAAGTAAAGATGTGTGTCAGCCCAACAATTCTCTACAAATGAAGTGGACCAAAAAGGTTAAGATCAAGACACCCTGCCCAGAAAAATGGTGCCTATGAAACTTCAAGATATGGTTCTTTTGCTCTCTTCTCGCAAATGCCAACTGGACTGCTATGCTGATAAGCAAGGAAACTGCATTCCCTGCACGGGGGTAGGCCAGTCAGGGGGCTGATGAGAGGGCAGGGGCGAGAAACTGGAGAAACCCCACAGGGTGACCCCTGGTCAAATCCCTGTCATATCTGATGATGATGCTCCCAGGCTATGAGTGACTCAAGCTAAGGACCAGGGCAGGGTCACCTAGAGTCTTTCCTGGCCCAGATAGCCTCTTTTCTCATCATCTTAAGTAAGGACTTTGCGACATGTGTACCTCCTGAGAAGGACTAGTGTTGAAACTTTCAGATTTTGTCACACTCCCAAAACGCCAAGGATACAAAGTCTAACAACCTCATGTAACCAGCATTTTCTTGCTCAAGCACTCATACTCCTTGACTTTAAAATGGGGTCTGTGCCCTGGCCAGATAGCTTCTTTGGTTAGATCTCCGTCCCGCAGTGCAGAGGTTGCTGGTTTGACCCCTGGTCAAGGCACGTACAGGAGCAGATTAATGTTCCTGTCTCTCTCTTACCCTTCCTCTCTTGCTAAAAATCAATAAACAAACATAAATAAAATACAAAATGGGCTTGTACTTACGCTGCTAACTCAGTTGATTTGATCATCAAAGCAAACGACACATATGGCAAAACATGAAAAAAAGAACTTCCCGCTCCTCTTTCCTCCTTCTAAGACCAGGATGAAGTTCCCCCCCAGCTCTAAGATCCTCAAAATACCTTCATTCAGGAAAAAAGTGTGGCAGAGTTGTAGAGACAGACCCCAACATGAATGGAAAACAGCCCATCTGGATTTCCTCTGCTCCTTCTGTGGCACCATCTGTCCCCACACCAGCACGAAGCAGCAAAGAATGGGAAAGATTCAGGTGCTCTAGGGCTTGGCAGTGAGGGATTGGGTCAGATTCATCTCCACTCCCCAGGACTTAGGGACAGCACAGAAATACTTAATGAACTGTCATTTTCTAGAGCATATATTCAGACAGCTAACGGAATGCAGGAGTTTGCTTGATTAAATGTGGGAGTTATTCTCAGAGATGAACACAGTTTAGATCCCATTTCATCGATGAAACAAATGACA
The DNA here is from genome assembly GCA_037038555.1 of Rhynchonycteris naso. Classification (NCBI taxonomy): domain Eukaryota; kingdom Metazoa; phylum Chordata; class Mammalia; order Chiroptera; family Emballonuridae; genus Rhynchonycteris; species Rhynchonycteris naso. The sequence goes on along the minus strand of CM072997.1, from coordinate 207,553,651 downwards.
ACAAACTGCTGAAAGACTACAACTTCTGCTTTCAACCCGATTTAGAATCTCAGTATCAAATACCTTAGCACTGGTGATGGATCCAAAGGGAGAAAACTCTTTCCTTAACTTCTCATCGTCAATGGTGTCATCCAAGTTCTTAATGTAGAGATTCACACCCTAAAGCAGAAGGATCACTGTCAATTGCTCTTTTATAGCTCATATATTCCGTAGGACAGTGGTTCTCAAAGTGTGGGACCCAGACTGGCAGCACCAGCATCTTTGGGTACTTGTTTGAAATGTAAATTCTCAGGCTAGAATCCAAACCTAATGAACTAGGAACTCTGGGCCTGCAAATCTGGGTTTTCAACAAGCCCTGAAGGGAATTCTGATGCAGGCTCAAAGTTGAGAAACTACTGGCCTAAGCTTCTGATAAGAGATCAATGCAAGTCACAAGCTTTTATCACATTCCCTCACCCAGCTGCTCTGGCTGACCACTCAACCAGCAGGGCTCTTCTTGCCACCATTCCAAACATTTTTTTTTTTTACAGGGACAGACACAGTCAGTGAGAGGGATAGACAGGGACACACAGACAGGAACAGAGAGAGGCGAGAAGCATCAATTATCAGCTTTTCATTGCCGTTATGACACCCTAGTTGCCCACTGATCGCCCTCTCATATGCACCTTGACCGCGTGCCTTCAGCAGACCAAGCCACCCCTTGCCGGAGCCAGCGACCCTGGGTCCAAGCTGGCGAGCTTCCGCTCAAGCCAGATGGGCCCGCGCTCAAGCTGGCGAGCTCGGGTTCTCGAACCTGGGTCCTCCGCATCCCAGTCCGAGGCCCCATCCACTGCGCCACCGCCTGGCCAGGCCAAACAAGTATTATTTAAGTAAAAGGAACCCACACCACTAACAACACACTGAGGCTTCTGAGCAGAGTCCCTAAATGAATGAATTCATTTCTTTGGTCCCTGTTCTAGAATTGCTGCTACATCTGGTAGGCATAGCCTGTTAAACCCGATGATGGTGAGTGGGCTCCAAGAACCCAACAAGACAACCCGCTCGACATCTGGGTGCTTTGCCAACACATCCCAGTAAATTCCCTGTGGGTAGGCTGCGCCAAGACCACCTCTCACCTGATATCGACTAATTCTCTCTTGTTTCAGCTGCTCAAATTTCCGTTTTAACTCGGCCTGTCGTTCCACTTTCTTCTGTGCACGGCCTACAAAAATAACTTTCCCACTGATTTCTTTTCCATTCATCTCTTCCACGGCCTAAAGAAGACAAAAATATGCATCTTTAAAACAAGATGCAGAGGTAGGGGCCTTGCTCTGGAGGTCTGTAAGTCCCACCAAATATTCCGAAGAAGAAATCTTCCTATAGGACTAAAAACTCACTTCACTCCATCTCTGAAGTCAGCTAAGCAAACCAAACTTCCTCACCAGTAAAATGGGGTTAATATTTAGATAGGTAATTGGCCAGGTAATACAGGAGAAAAATAGAACAGTTGTATAAATACAGGCATAGTAGACATGAGCTCAGCTTGATTGTCACTAGATTTCTCAGGTTCTTTTGTGGGATTAAGTTATGCATGTCAAGGGCCTAACACAATGCTTTACCCACAGTAGCTGTTGTCCTGTTATCAAATCAAGAACTCTCTGGTCCTTAGTCCCCTCACCTATGAATAGGAACAAACACTTGTCCTATTTTCAACCTACAAGGCTAAACAGCTAAGGTGACAGTATGTGCCAAGTGCTTTGAAAATAGTTAACTGATACATGAATGTATAAAACCCCTTAAGAAGGCAATTCTAGAGCACAGTAACTTCATCACTACTAGCCCCTCAGATAATTCTGGCTCCATTCTATGTGTATCAAGGCCCTGCCCACATTCTGGGGCACTACCTACCAAATTTTCCCAACCCTTGGGGTACTCTTACCTTATTGGCATCCTCGTGTTTTTCGTAACTCACAAAGCCAAAGCCTTTGGACTTCCCACTGGGATCTCTCATCACCTTGACACTCAGGGTCTTACCTATTACCAAAGGACAGAACTATCAGTAGCACCATCCCTACCACAGCTCAAGGAGAAAGGCTTCTCTGGGAGCCCACCTGAAGCAACCTCTTGCTGAACCCAGATGGACTATTAAGGAAGAGGCAGCATGCCTGGCTTTCTAATTCTGACCAAGCTGCTGAGATGGCCTTAAAACTTGGAAGATGTGAGGTAAAGCCAAGAGCCAAGGCCTGAAATCTATTCTTATCTACCTTGTGACCTTTGTCACGAAAGGTATTTTACTTCTGGTTCTCGGTGACCTCTTCTGTTAAATAAAAACAGATAAACTCCAGGTCTGATGGACTATTAAACAGGACCCATGGGGCAACAGACTCGACTTACCAAACTGGCTAAACAGCTCTTTCAGGCTCTCATCATCCATCTCTTCCCCAAAGTTTTTGATATACACATTGGTGAACTCCTTGGCTTTGGCTCCAAGCTCAGCTTCCCGCTCTTTTCGAGATTTGAATCTGCCCACAAACCTAAAAAGAAACCATGCAAAAAACGGGATCACCCAGAGGAATAAAACATGATTTCTAGGGGCTGGTTAAAGGCCGATAGGAGAGGTTAAAATATGAATCCCAATCCAACCACCAAGAAAGCAAGTCCGAGATGCCCAACTCCCCACAGAAAGAGAAAGAGGCGGGACCGTCCTGCAGGGCCCAGCCCCGGGGTCCTGGCTCAGGCCAGGCTAGTCCTACCACATCACACTGCCTTCGTGGAGAAACCTGACGACCACGTTTTTTTAAACGTTCATTTCTGTGCATCTATGTAAATGCATAGAAAAGGTCTGGAAGGATACAAACCAAACTGTTAACAGTGGTTAATCTGAAGAGTGAAATTGCTGGAGTGAACTACCTTTAATTTTTCAGGAGTGTATCCATACACTGAATATCTTTAAGACTTCTTTCTAGGGATACATTTAGGAGACTTGAGAACTGGGCACAATACACATCATCAACGCAACTCACCCCCTGGTTTGTTCAACAATACAAACGACAGAAATGACTTTTGCTTATTATAGCCAAGACATATTATTGTCCCTCTCCTCTCCCTGCATAGCTTAGCTGAGATCACCATCTCTCCATTCTGCAATAGCCACACCAAAGCAACAAAGTCTATTTTAAAGTATCTTCTGCAAGATGAAAATTTTCATTGTGATAAAATAAGTATTACTGTGGAGCCAGCCTTGTGTTAGAAGGCCACCAAGTCATAAGTTAGCCAAGTGGAGCTCTGGGGACAATTTGGCATCAATCTCTAGTGAGTGACCCCATGGACAGGCCAAGGTCACATGGCTAGTATACAGCTCCTGGTCAGTCCAGGACCCTCTCCACTCTGCCACTGGCCAAGACCCCTGCTCAGAGTGGGCTTAGAGCTGTGTTCCAGCCAGCCCTAGGTGCCGATACTCACAAAACCCAGACATATGCTTTTAAGGGAAAGGCAGCAGCAGGCCATGGCTTGGGCAGGAAGCCCACCTTGGCGAGTCAAAAGGGCTGCCATGGCTCGGCAGGGAGACTCACCAGCCCTGGAGTGGAGAGGTAGGAGCAGGCCACACTTGGGCCGAGAACCAGTAGCCGCCTTGTGTGTGCCAGTTAATACCGAGGTGGGGCCATGGCTGGCTCATGCGATGGCTGTTGCTCCGGACTGGGACACTCACACTTTGCGGTCATTGAGGAGCATGCCGTTCATCTTCTCGATGGCCTTGTCTGCAGCCTCTTGGGTCTCGAAGTGAACAAAGGCATAACCCTTAGAGCCGTTCTCATCACACACCACCTGTCAAAGACAAAGCAAGGCCACTTCAGCGCCACTGGGCAGGCTCCAGAGATTCAAGAACGATTTGGTCTCTTACTCAGAGCCTCCCATGCTTGCAGCCTCCAGCCTATCCATGGTCAAATGGCAGGGAACTACAACAATTAAGGTTTTTCTAACATTCAGCATGGCACCAGGCACCCTGTAATGTTACATTTAGAAATGTTAGCCACTATTACGTTGCTCCTATTCCAAATGTTTTCTTCATTAAAAACACCAAGAGATCTGGGTGCAAAGCCACAGTGCTGCAGAAAGGCAAGCCATTTTCCAAGCCAATAACAGAATTTCAATCTAGTGTGGAGTCAGACATATAAACCACACAAGTTGTACACAATTCTCCACATAAACAGATGCACAGAAGAAGAAAGGTCAAATTATGCTTCTAAAATGACTACATACAGCTTCCTGGAAACCAGAGTCACTGCTCTGGGTCCCTGCCCCCAAGAAAAATCTTTTCATGCTTTCCAAAGTTAGAAGACAGGAAGGATATTTCAGGCAGAGGGAAGAACAAAGACACAAAAGCACCTTCTAGTTATGCTAGGTTGTGGCCCGAGATATTCTACAGGGAACATTTAGGCTTACGAGCCATTTTCATAATTTTGAAAATTACCATACCCTGTCACCCAATTCCAAGGCAGTTTCCCATTTAATATTTCCTTTTTTATGTGTATGTGACAGAGACAGAGAGAGGGACAGATAGGGACAGGCAGACAGGAAGGGAGAGAGATGAGAAGCATCAATTCTTCATTGCGGCACCTTAAGTTGTTCATTGATTGCTTTCTCATATGTGATTTGACCAGGGGGCTACAGCAGACCAAACGACCCCTTGCTCAAGCCAGCGACCTTGGGCTCAAACTGGTGAGCCTTGCTCAAACCAGATGGGCCAGTGCTCAAACCGGTGACCTCGGGGCTTCAAACCTGGGTCCTCCGCATCCCAGTCCTCCGCTCTATCCACTGCGCCACCGCCTGGTCAGGACAATTTAGTATTTCTTGTTTTCAGGATGCAGTAATTATTTAGCTGAAATCATTTAATCAATGTTTACCTTGCAGGACAAAATGTTTCCAAAAGCAGAAAAAGTATCATAAAGTGCCTTGTTATCAATGGATTTGTCCAGGTTCTTGATGAAGACATTTCCCACACCAGATTTTCTCAAAGAGGGATCCCTTTGAGACCACATGATGCGGATTGGCTTTCCCTTAATCACATCAAAGTTCATGGTATCCAAGGCCCGCTCAGCTGCAAGAGAGAAACACACTTCAGTCCAGGATAGAATACACCTCAAACAGGTGAACATCACCATCCCAAGAATAAGTAACCCCAAAACTTTTCAAGGTAACCACTCTGATAAAAAGCAACTCTTAAAATTAAAGGGCATCAGATTCTTCTAGCCTGTATTGCTTCTGATGGCAGATTAAGTTCTTGCTAATTAATCTACATCATGGTCAAAGTCTCAACCCCTTTGGGTCTGCATCCTGATTGGGTCAGGGGGTTAGGCAAGATAATCTAAATGGCCTTATGGCACCAGGATCAAACGATATCACAGGCCTGGCCTGTGGTGGCGCAGTGGATAAAGTGTCAACCTGGAACGCTGAGGTTACTGGTTTGAAACCCTGGGCTTGCTTGGTCAAGGCACATATGGGAGTTGATGCTTCCTGCCACCCCCTTCTCTCTCTCTCTCCTCTTTAAAAAATGAATAAAGTCTTAAAAAGAATCTAAAAAGGAAATGGTATCACAGTGGTGGGGATATGTTCCAAGATACCCAGTGGATGCCTGAAACCATGGATGGTCCGAAACCTTACATAAATATTGTTTTTTCCTACCCGTACATACCTGTAATAAAACTTAATTTATAAATCAAGTACAGTAAGACATTAACAATAATGATAAAATAGAACAATTATCACAATATACTCTAATAAAAGTTCTACAAATACGGTCTCTGTCTCAAAATATCTTATTGTATTGTAGTCAACTTTTCACTTAAATAAAGCTCTTTCTGGTTCTCTTTGGCATATCTGAATTCCCCACATGACTAGTGTTGCGCTTTAGGGCCATTAAGTAAAATAAGGGTTACCTGAACACCAGCACTGCAATACCGCAGTCCATCTGATAACGGAGACAGCTACTAAGTGACCTGACTAGCTGGCGGGTAGTGTATAGAGCATGGAATGCTGGACAAAGAAGGATGGCTCATCCTGGGTAGGATGGTGGGAGATTTCATCACACTACTCAGAACGGCACGCAATTTAAAACTTATGAATTATATCTGGAATTTTCCATTTGGTATTTTTGGACCAGTTGACCACAGGTAACTGAAACCGCAGAAAGCAAAACAGTAAATAAGAGGGGACTACTGTACCTCTTGTCATGTGTAAAAGACAGTGCAGCCTAGCACCCACTATGACACAGGTGGAACAGGCGAAATTATCCTTTTTCTTCTTTTTTTGGTATATTTCTGATATCCATTTTAAAGAATGAACAACTTATGTTCAGGATGGCTGAACAATGCAACTAACTAGTGACCAGAAGAAACTAATACCACTCTCTAACCACCAGGCTACACACCTGAAACTAATACAACACTGAATTAAAAATGAAACAAATACCAGATTTTCTGTGTTTCTTTTTTAAATAAGGTATTGCATCAAAGTTATCAAGTAGTTGTCATTTAGTCTACACTGAGACAAATGACAAAACAAAACTCAGCAAACGACTGGGATTGAAAATGTATGATCCTTGAATTCAGCCCAGTTTCTTCTATTTTCAGAACAGATATTGATTGACAAAAAGCCTCAATCATAAAAATGATAAACACTAATGGTTACAAATGGAAATGTTCTTTGTATGATGAGATAAGAAAGATAAAGCTGCAACACCTTTCTGCCTAAGTAGACAGTACAGGTAGGCCCAGCACCTGGTAGTTTCCAGCCACGTTCTCCAACCAGGCAGGGCCTTGATTCTTTAGCTTCCCAACCAATCCCATGTGTGCACCATGGAAACCATTTAAAGGACCAGAAGCTAAAATATATCAGCAGCAGCAGTCAGGAGCAATTCTCTTCACTGGTAGTAACAAGAACCGGTAACTAATGGCTACTTACCCTGATTTACACAATGATACAGCACCCAGGATGCCCTCTATGAAGGCATGGGGGTAGCGGTGGCATCATCCCACTTAAAAAGGGGACAAAATTCCCTCAATGCCTTCTCCACAAGCTTAGCTACCCAGCCAGCCAAAAGAGTATCTATCTCCTTTTTACTCATTTCCAACCACCTTCCCCAGGTCGGGTCCTCAGTGTGGAAGGGGAGGTCAGGAAAAGCCCAGGCCCAGTAAAGGTCGCTTGTGATCGCCAGCTGATCGAAAGCCTGGGACCCCGATCTATGTTTCATTAATTAGCAGCAAAAGAACCCATTTTAACACCACTCCTCTCCTATTTCCAGACAGCGCTGCAGAAGGCAAGTCAGCTTAGCCTGACAAACTGGGCTGCACTTATTTATAGCAGGGAGAGGTCCTGTAGAGGTATGTGTTGGCAGACACACCGACCAATGGATTCTGCCACTATCGCTAAGTGACAGGACTTTTGTTCAGAAGAGTCAAAAAGGCAGGCAACAGCCAATGAAAAGGCCACCCTCAGCTACCTTTCTTGTGCCTGTGGTCAGACAGACTCGAGTCATCTCAGAGCACACTGAATTGATGGGAGCAGCGCCTTGAGTACCCCAACAAGTCCAATTCTCTGATTTTAGTTGCATCCTGGGCAAGTAACATTCTCCATGCTTCACAGACAACGAACAAAGTAGGGACAAAAATAGGGACCTGGAGATCCTTTTCCACAGAATGGCTTGTTTCTCCTAGTAATGATCTCTACAGTTGTTCCTTTTTAATCTGGAGTCACGTGCAGCCCTGATTAGGTTTCCTCTGGCCTCACTCTCACCACCATGCCTGCAGCATACCTCTCCACTCCACTGCTCTAAGCTAAGGCCCAATGTGGGTTCAGAGCACTGCATTGGCAGTCCAGCTTAGCCTCCAGCCTTCTGCAGTCCCATTTCCCTCTCAGGAGTCCCATTTTCTTCAGAAGGGAGGAAGTGAAAGGGTTTTGACAAGTGTAAAAGCACTGTTCACAGGTGAGACAATAATCCCCACCAGCCCAGCGGATTTCCATAGCGATCCTTTCCCAGATTACCGTTAACACCTATTCCCCCCAGCCCAGAGCTTTAACCAGAGGGAAGAACTCCTCCACCCCAGTGGCAAACACCCAGAGCAGGGCGCTGGCCTGCACACACAGCGCTGGTGGTGCTAACACAGAGCCTTCTCAAGTTTAATGCACAGAATTATTCACCTGCTTCCCACCTGTCTGGGAAGATCTTATCAGCACAAAATCAGACTTTTAGTCCAGGGTAAAGGTAGGGAAAGGGGCAGCAGTTTTGTGATCTAAAATTTTTAAACAGGATCTAAATTTTTCTAGACAGGAATTGTGTCTCAACTGTCCTTTTTGGCAGGCCTGTGAGGGGCACCAGCTCATGCCCACTCACCAGCAAGAGTCTAACGGACCACCCCAGTGATGCAGGACGACACACACCATGGAATGTCGGTGACTTCCCTCTGAAACCATTTGAGTCTCCTTGGGTTCCAACCCCACTGCCACCACTGATTAGTCCAAGGTCACCCAGTTAGCAAGTGGTGGAAACAACACCGAAAACTCCGGTCATCTGATGCCAGGATCCCGTGTTCTCAATCCCTGCATCCTGTTCCCCACTATGGCTTCTGTGGCAACGCACTGTCGTGATGCCTCCCCCTCCCCCCCGTGTGGGTACGGACCCGCCTGGTGGATGACTCCCTAGGGCCCCCTGGGATCACGAGAATTTGTGGACACAGCTTCTACTCACCGTCAGCCGGTTGCTGGAAGTTGACGTAGGCATAACCCAGGGAGCGGCGGGTGATCATATCGCGGCAGACCCGGATGGACAGCACAGGCCCCGCAGGGCTGAACTTTTCATACAGCATGGCCTCGGTGACGTCCGAGTGCAGATCACCCACGTACAGGGAGGCCATGGGGTAGCTGCTGGCTGCAGCGTTCATCTCCCCAGCCCCCACTACCCCAAGCCCCGCCAGGAGGACTTCTTATAGGGACCACCACTGGACAAAAAAGGGGCTCTTCTCGGAGCCGGGGCCGCGCCGCGGCTCACAGGTGGCAGAGTGCAGCCGAGAAGCTGGAGTCGGCTCAGGAACAGGAGGGGACAGGAGTTCGGGGGCGGCTCGCTCGAGACTGCAAGACCGCAGACAAAAGGCTCTCAAAAACAATATGGCCCTCCCTGGGAGTTTATTTCCAGCTGTCCTGGTCTGAAGCTCCAAATTTCAAAAACAAATTTATTAAAATGGGGACTTCCCTCCAAATTACAAAAATTCTTAAAGAGCCAACCAAACGGTGCCCACGCGGCCTCCAGGACACGCGTTTTTCTATAAATATAGGCCTCGGGCTCCTGGCGGTTTAAATTACAGCAGCCAGGGAAGAGGGATACAAAACACCCGTCGGTGCCGGCTCGGCAAGCCCGGGGGGCAGAGCGCGCAGCCGCCTCCACGCCGGGCCGCAAAGGGCAGCGCGGACACGTGGTGCGCGGGGAGGCCGGCGTGCGGGGGCGCGGGGCTGCCACGCGGCGCGGGCGGGCGGCCGGAGCGGAGGCGCGTGGACACGGGCGGCTCACCACCGGACCGACAGACTGGAACCGACGGGCGCCCAGGTGCGGCGGCGGCGGCGGTCGCGGGCAGGCCGGAAGCGTGCAAAGTGACTTCCCCGCGGGTTCTCCGGAGAGGATTCGCTTTTTCTTTCCTTTTCTTTTTTTTTCAGATTTTAAAGCGTTTTCAGATTTTTTTTTAATCTTTTTCTCTTTTTTTCTTCAGGCTGCTGGGCCCGAAAGCTGCAGAGGATGCGGCGACCCGGGGCGGAGAGAGGCGGCTGACGGAGCCACCGCTCCATTTATACCCGCCCCGGGCGCTGCTGGTCGAAGGGCGCCTCGCGACCTGGGCGCAGTCGTGCCCGCCCACTCCGCCCGGGGGCCCGAGGCGGGGCGGCCACGCGAGAGCAACCCGGCGGGGCCGTGTAGTGCCACAGCGACCCCTGGCGCGCGGAGGACTGCTCCGCGTGGGGTCCTGTGCCAGACCCTAGGGCAGGGGTCCCAAAATCATGCGGCCCCTGAGGCCATTTATCCGGCCCCGCCGCACTTCTGGAAGAGGCACCTCTTTCATTGGTGGTCAGTGAGAGAGGAGCACAAGATGCATCTGCACCCATAGTTCCCATTGAAATACTGATCAGTTTGTTGATTTAAATTTACTTGTTCTTTATTTTAAATATTGTATGTGTTCCCGTTTTGTTTTTTTACTTTAAAATAAGATATGTGCAGTGTGCATAGGGATTGTTCATAGTTTTTTTTTTATAGTCCAGCCCTCCAACGGTCTGAGGGACAGTGAACTGGCCCCTGTGTAAAAAGTTTGGGGACCCCTGCCCTAGGGCCTCTGGCCACTGACTAGGAATGCTGTTGGAAACAGCTGGCATCTCCAGGAATAGAACCCACAGATAATTTAACTCACACACATGATGTTTATTAACAATGTATTGCTTAATTCTAAAATAAAACTGACAGGAAATAAATTATAGTTATGTAACAAGTGTTCCTATACGTAAATGTTTGATTCCAAATACAGGAGAAAACATTCTGAAGCTTTCAGAATACTGGGACCTGGTGGTAGAATCACCAGGAATGGACAGCTACAACTGCAATAGATTTATGGGTGATGGGATTTTCTAGAAAAATGAACACAGTTTGGTAAAGTTGCAGAAAAGAAAATGCGGTCATCCCTCTATTTACATGGTAGTGGCATTTCTATAAAGTTAGTTGACATTGAAGGGTGCAAAAATACTTTTTTTTTCTATGTAAAAAGGAGTTAGTGTCTAGGCTCTGGGAGGGGTAGAAAGAAACTTTATTTTAGCTGGTCTAATAATTAAATTGAGATGAGAGAGATTAACAAGAAGAAATAAATAAAGGTAATGACATATGTATGCATAAAAACTCCACATACATGAGAGAGTCACTCACACACCCCCCACATACATGAGTGGTTCAAAGACAATGTTGAATGAGGTATATATGACATTCTGAGCTAAGGATGAGGTAAGGTGCCTTGGGGCTTCAAAGGGGAAGAGGGTCATTCATAGGACAATAAGACGATCTGTAATTAGATGTTTGCCTATCCTATAGATAGGTTGTAAAAGTTACTTCTAGTAATAACTCTTATTATGGGTAAGGCCTCCAATTTAAATTCTTTAAGGGGGGGTGGTAAAAGTTTCTCCTGAGCCCACAGGGTCACAGGGTCTCGATTACTTTCAGCCCAAAATAATTCATGTACCACAATGGCATATCTTGGAAGTGCCTGTTCTGAATGACTTTAGTCTGAACTTTGAAACTTTCCAAAAAGTTTCTTTCACATTGCAGAACTTGGGTTTGATAGATTGTTCCATATCTCACTAAACCAGTCTCAGTCCTGAGAACAGGTCCATTCAGTTAAACAGTCGTGTCACATTTCAGGAGACAGTGATGGAGGTGAGCTCCCAAAGCCAGGCCTAGGGTGCAAGCAATCAAGTATTTAATAAGGGACATCTATATGTAAACAAAAGAAAAACAATGGTTAATTATTAGAGCAGACTATAATCCCATTTCTGAGTTCTCAAGGCAGCTAGCTGGTGGAGAAGATTTCTAGATGTCTGTCTGGAATAATCTTTGAATGGAGTGAAGACAGGCAGTCTCAGTCTGATAAAATTTCCCGTTCTATAGATTGCATGTCTTGGGCGATCTGTCTGCAACAGGCATGAAGATCGTCCATCTATGAGCTGTTGTGGTGATTTCTCTGAAGTTTATACCATGCTGTCACACTTTAGCTTGCATGGAGTTGGGAAAAGGGCAGTTTTAGTTCTCAATGATTCCAAGTTAGAAGGAAACATTAGTCAGAGTCATAGCCAGATATTGGAGGAAATTAGAAGACTTCAGCATCCAGTCCAGGTTATGGGTATAAAACAAAAACCTCAAAAGACAATGAACAGTTGGAGTCTAATATCCATAAAGGTGTATTACTGAAACAGAACTTTCTCTCTAAAATTATCTCCATTTTTACCAAAGATAGCCAAATTAAGATTAATGGGTTTGCAAAATGTCTAGTATAATAAAATTTTATTTGCCTTTATTTGTCTAATTACAACAAGAATAGTAATTGACGAGCCTGACCTGTGGTGGTGCAGTGGATAAAGCGTCAACCTGGGAACACTGAGGTCGCCAGTTCAAAACCCTGCACTGGTCTGGACAAGGCACATATGGGAGTTGATGCTTCTAGCTCCTCCCCCCTTTCTCTCTCTCTCTCTCTCTCTCTCACTCTGTGTCTCCTCTCTAAAATGAATAAATAAAAATAACTTTAAAAAAAAGAATAGTAATTGATGACATAGCTCTTTTAAATATGCAGTGGAACTTTTCATAAGAAATCTACAAATTGAACTTTAAATGGACTCTTGGGGTCAGGAAAACCAAACGAAGAACTTCACATTAGACTTTTCCTGCAATACCTTTAGATTTGGGTTCATTCTTCTCTTTTTGAGATCCTCCCCAAAATATCCTGAGGTTCCTGCATCAGTGATATACCCAGTTTCCAATTGTGTCCTGTTACAAGGCGGACAGATCCTTATTGAACCTATGCCTGAAAATAAGAGTACTCACTGAAAGTTTCTAAATTCTGAATGGATCAAGTAGAGAGAAAAAGATTTTAAATTCTGCAGCCTGACCAGGCAGTGGCGCAGTGGATAGAGCGTCAGACTGGGATGCGGAGGACCCCGGTTCGAGACCCCGAGCTCACCAGCTTGAGCGCAGGCCCATCTGGCTTGAGCAAAAGCTCGCCAGCTTGGACCCAAGGTCGCTGGCTCCAGCAAGGGGTTGCTTTGGTCCGCTGAAGGCCCGTGGTCAAGGCACATATGAGAAAGCAATCAATGAACAACTATGGTGTTGCAATGGCAACGAAAAACTGATGATTGATGCTTCTCACCTCTCTTCATTCCTGTCTGTCTGTACCTATCTGTGCCTCTCTCTGACTCTCTCTCTGTCCCTGTTAAAAATAAATAAATAAATAAATAAATTCTGCAGACAGAGGTGTAATTTACCAAATTGCTATAAGTCATAGTTTAAGAGGAAAGTTCTTCTTATATCTGGAAAAAAAATAAAGAGCTAGCAATGTTTCAAACAAAAAGGCATAAAAATTGTAATCATCCTCATCTGTTCATGTAATTAAGACTTGTCCTGCTTGAATCCAGTTTTTTCTTTAGCTTTTTAGACCTGGCATGATGATTGAGGGGGAGAGGATCAGAGATAATTGCAACAAGTTTGTAAGACTTCCTGTCAAGGCTTGTATGATTTGCTCAGTGAAATGGGTGCCTTGCCTGACCAGTGGTGGCACAGTGGATAGAACGTCAACTTGGGATGCTGAGGTCCCAGGTTCAAACTCTGAGGTCACCAGCTTGACTACAGGCTTGCCAGCTAGAGCGTGGGATCATCGACAATGGTCACTGGCTTGAAGCCTAAGGTCGCTGGCTTGAGCAAGGGGTCACTGGCTCAGCTGGAGCTCCCTGTCAAGGCACATATGAGGAGCAATTGAACAACTACAAGTGCCGCAACTATGAGTTGATGCTTCTCATCTCTCTCCCTGTCTCTCTCTCTTACTAAAATGTTAAAAATAAATTTTAAAAAACCTTCTAACAAATTCAATCTTACCCAGCTTGAACATACATAAAATTTATTTCTAAAGGTTTCTTTCACAAACATTCTACAACTTTCCTTGTTCCTTTTAATTTGTCTCTTGTTCTCTCACCCATTCAGAAATAACCAACTTATTTTAGGACAAACTATTTTTTTTAAGTTCTCTCAAAAATGTATTTTCAGCCCTGGCTAGTTGGCTCAGTGGATAAAGTGTCAACCCAGTGTGCTGATGTCCTGGGTTCGAACCCCAGTCTGGACACACATGAGAAGCGACCATCTGCTCTCTTCCCCTCCCACTTTTCTCTCTTCTTCTGTTGCAGCCATTGGCTTGATTGATTTGAGCCTTAGCCCTGGGCACTGAGGATAGCTCTGTTGATCAGTGCATCTTCCCCAGACAGGGGTTGCCTGGTGGATTATAGTCAGGGCACATGTGGGAGTCTGTCTCACTATCTCCCTTCCTCTCACTTAAAAAAAAAATGTAGGCCCTGGCCAGTGGCTCAGTAGATAGAGAGTCAGCCTGGTGTATGGACATCTTGGGTTCCAGTTCTGGTCAGGGCACCATCTGACAATCTGCTTCTCCCCCCTTCTCTCCCTCTTTCCCTTCCTCAGCCAGTAGCTCGATTGGTTCAAGTGTGGCCCTGGGCACTCAGGATAGCTCAGTTGATCTGAGCATTGGCCCCAGATGGGGTTGCCAGGTGGATCCCAGTCAGGACACATGTGGGAGTCTGTGTCACTATCTCCCCTCATCTCTCCAAAAAAAAAAGTATTTTCATGCCTATACTTTCTATTACTGAAAATATGTTATTTTCTTCCATATTAATCAGAATTTTTTCTTAGAAACCTTCGTTTTCTAGTGAAAACTAAGAAGTAATTGTAAACTATTTGTTACACCAGCATTATTTAGATCAATACATTTATAAATACATTCCATAACCTCTAGAAATCTATGCTTTTTCCGTATTACCATCTTTCAGTGAAGTACAAGACACATTTACTGACAGACCCAAATTTCTTTAGTTCCTCTATATTAGGAAGCCAAAACTAGGTAAATCTATGTTCAATAATTATCATTATTTTATCTTATTTGGAAATAATCTGGATACTCAATAAATTTCCATCATTTAATTTAATTTAGCAAAACTTTAAAGTTTCGAGTTATCAGAGAGGTTTAGGAAACCATTTCTAAGTACATATGAAATATGATTGCTCACGAGTTTACCTAAATATGTTTTTATTCTTTTTACATCTATTTAATTTACTTTTTCTTAATTATGCTTAGATTGTTTATGAAAATTTTATCACACTAAGTTATATTTCTAAGCTGACTAATTTTGCAAGCGTTATAATGTGACTCTCCAGTCTATTTGACTGGCTGCCAAGTGCACGCTGACACGTGCACATTCCCGATGGCAGAGACCAAAGAGGAGGTCGAAACCAAGCTCTCAAAACATAGAACAAAACAAATGACATAATAGACACAACAGTGCCCATCTCTGGAAAAAGGGATTACTAAAAACTGAGGATACTCATACCAAATAACCAAATCTCACTAAGCCCAAGGAACTAGCTCCACAAATATTTTCTCTTGCTAATCTAAATTTAGAAAGGGAAAAATAAAAGGACTCTTACAATTCTGCTTCCACTGAGCTCTGCAGGTAGAGATATGAGAATCTGACTTGACAAGAATTCCTACCTTTCTTTGCTGGCTCATGTTTGAGGTCCCAGGATCAAAATTTCTACTGTAGCTGTTCAGAGTGAGCATTGCCCAGCCAGTATGATATCCTACTCACAGCACAAACTTTGGGGGAAGAAGAAACTTTTCTGTACCCTTCTAGGTTCTTTTAGCTGGTCTAATAATCAAATTGACATGAAACATTAACAAGTGAAAATAAACAAATTTAAATACAGACAGACACCCCCATATCCATGAGGTAGTCAGAGGCAGAAAGGGAATATATGATATGTTAAGCTAAGGTTGATGTAAGTTACCTTGGGGCTTTCAAGGGGAGCAAGGTCATTAGCAAGATTATAAGAAGAGCAAGTGTTCAGTAATTAGACATTTGCCCTGCCCTATTGATAGGTCATAGGAAGTTATTTCTGGTGATAATTTTATTATGGGCAGGCACCCAAACTAAATTATTTGGCCCTGGCCAGTTGGTTCAAAGGTAGAGCATCAGCCCAGCGCGTGGATGTCCCAGATTTGATTCCCTGTCAGGGCATACAGGAGAAACACTCATCTACTTCTCTACCTCTCCCCCTCTCCTTTCTTTCTATTTCTCTCTTCCCCTCCCGCAGCCATGGCCTGGTTGCAGTGAGTTGGCCCCAGGTGCTAAGGATGGCTCCATGGCTTTGCCTCAGGCACTAAAATAGCTTGGTTGGCGAGCAACGGAGCAACGCCCCAGATGGGCAGAGCATCGCCCCTAGTGGGCTTGCCCAGGTGGATTCTGGTCAGGGAGCATGCGGGAGTCTGTCTCTGTCTCCCTGCTTCTTACTTAAGAAAACAAAAATCTTTAAGGAAGGGGGCAACAGTTTCTTGTGAGTCTGCAGGGTCTCAATTGCTTTCAATTCAGAATAAATCACCAAAATGCATATTTTTGGGAAGCCTATTCCAAACCCCTTCCACACCATCCTGTCTTCTTGTCTTTAAGACTCATATTACTACCTGAAATTATGTTGTTCATATATGTGTTTACTTGTTTAGTAGGGTCATTGTGAACTCTTTGTATAAATATTCATTGTTGTTACTACTGTAATGCCAGTAGCCGTCACCGTGGCCACGCAGGTCCCCATTGAATTCGGGCAGACAGTAAAGGAACTGCTGAGCCAGAAAATGGTGGGCCATTCCATTTATTAAAGTCTTATAACAGCAGTTGAGCAAACAGGCAGGGAAGACTGCTTCCCTCTCACTCAGGGTTTCCAAGCCCTGACTCTTCTCCAACTTTACAGGACTCACAGCCCCCACCAGCCTCAGCATTCCCCAGCCAAAACCAGCCAGGTGGAAATATACCTTTCCCAGCAAACAATCACCCCTCCCCATGGAGGCAGGCAATCTGTAATTTGTAATCTGCCACCCTGAGGGCAAGCACACGCAGTCTTCCACAAACCACACACAAATGGTGCTGCCCCACGCCAATGCAGAATCCAAGCCAGCAAACCTAACTCACTTGTTTCACACTTGAAATATGTTGGTTTGCCCAACAACTACCAAGCTACAATGAGAGGAGAGTTGCTTAACTGAAAATGAGACAGAGAGAAGAGCATGTGTAAAGGCCCTGAGCAGGGAGTAGGCTGGAGCTGAGAACTCCCACAGTCTGCAGGAGGTGAAAAAGATAGCCTGTTCCACGAGACTTGAAACAATGTGGACTTTATTGTGAGATCAAAAGGCAGAGCTGAAAGATTTTAAGAAGAAATTGCCTTGGCTCAAATTACATTAAATAATAAAAAACCAAAAAATACTCTCTTGCTGTAAAATTCAAACAGATTAGAGGGTGAGCACAAAGAAACCTGGGAGGTGATGGCCACTAGGTGGTAGCCATGGAGATGGAGGAAGTAGCTTTGATTTCTAAAAATTTAGTGTCATTTGTAATTAACTGGATATGAGAAGTGAGAAAGTAGGAGTCAAAGATGGTTCCCAAGTTTCTTGGAAATAAAAAAAAAATTATAATAATTAGATTGCCCATATCTAAACACAAAGTTATCACTTAGTCTTAGAAGGAAGAGATATGCAAAGCCACTGAAGTAGCCACCCGGACTCCTGGACTGCAAAATCCAAACAGGACTTGATCAGGGCTAAAGGCAGGATGGGCAGAGGCTGGACAAATGACCTGGCCAGTGATCTGAAGGAGGTCTGAGCACATCAGTACAAATCCACCTTTATTGGGAACGGATGGGGCGCAATGTTTTGCTTGAACCTACTCTACTCTACTCTGTGGGTCTGTACTTGCTAGATGGTATGAGGTGTCAGGAAAAAGAATGTGTCCAGCACTGGGAAGAGAAAGAAGAAAGATCTTCAAAATGAGGAGATGGGTGCAGGTGTGGTCCTCTGCAGCTGAGGACTTTGCCATAGAGCAGAAACAGAGAATCTTTGCCTTCTGAATTTATTCGTCATTCAACACACTACGTGGCATTCTTAAGCACCAGCCTCTCTCTGAGGCTCTGGGGAATGCTGGGGACAGATCTGTGAGCTAAACATTCACAGAACACTTGCCCTTTTGAGGAGAAAGATAAGAAACAAGTAAGTGTGTGTGTGTGTGTGTGTGTGTGTGTGTGTGTGAAGTAAACCTTGTGAAAAGTGCCTTGAATCTAGAAACTTCTGAAGGTAAGAGCAGGGGAAACCCAGCCCCATCCTCTCAGCAGGAGACCAGTTCTTCCAATTCTTCCTACAAGAGCTCAATTTCTTATAAGCAACAATGGTCCTGCCCCATCAGGAAGGAAGCCCCTACCTTGTCCACAGACAGGGTCTTTGAGATCTTAGAGGTTTCATACAGATACCAAGACAGGCTACAAACTTCAAACAACAGGTCCTCACATCTCTGGGCCTCCCCCATCTGTGTGATGATCCCAGTAAGTAAGCCCTTTGAGAAACAAGTATCCAGTACCTGCCCACTGGAGAGGAAACATTCTTCCCTTTCTGTCCATCCTTCCCACACTGACAGCTGCGAACCTGCCTGACACCTTCCTGGCCTTTACAGTCAGTCAGAAATGCTAAGAATAAAGCACCAGTTGATGAGCACCTACTGTGTGTCAGACACCATTTTCAGACATCAGCCCAATACTAAACATGTGTGTGACACGACCAAAGACCAAGGTGTTAAAAGATGAAACTGACCTTTTTTTTTAAGATTTTATTTATTGACTTGAGAGAGAGAGAGAGAAAGGATGGAGGGGGAATAAGAAGTATCAGCTTAAAAAAAAAAAGCCTGACCAGGCAGTGGCGCAGTGGATAGAGCGTCGGACTGGGATGCGGAGGACCCAGGTTCGAGACCCTGAGGTCGCCAGCTTAAGTGCGGGCTCATCTGATTTGAGCAAAGCTCACCAGCTTGGACCCAGAGTTGCTGACTTGAGCAAGGGGTTACTCAAGTCTGCTGAAGGCCCGCGGTCAAGGCACATGTGAGAAAGCAATCAATGAACAACTAAGGTGTCGCCACAAAAAACTGATGATTGATGCTTCTCATCTCTCTCCGTTCCTGTCTGTCTGTCCCTATCTATCCCTCTCTCTCTCTGTCTCTGTAAAAAAAAAAAAAAAAGAAGTATCAGCTTGCTTCTCTTTTGTGCCTTGACTGGGCAAGCCCAGGGTCTTGAACCAGCGACCTTAGCATTCCAGATCAATACTTTATCCACTGCGCCACCACAGGTCAGGATAGACCTGACCTTAAAAATAAAGAAAGGAAAAAACTATTTGTAGAGTCCAAAGGAGTAAATGTGAGGAGACTCGTTACTGCTGTCTTCCAAGTTAGGGCCCTAGGCTGGATGCTGTCTACAAAGATGGACCTTTCCCTGGAACTGGTCACAATCTGGTGGGAAGCACTGACTTTCAGATTAACTATTACAACCCAATGCCTATGGAGTTAGGTGCCACAGACAGGAGCCCCAGGCATTAAGGGAGTAATTAATTTGTATCAAGGGTGAGGATCAAGGAGGACTTTCTGGAGGCCTCTTGTGGATGGCCCTTGAAGTGGACAAAGCAGTTCACACCCACTAATTCATTTCATGTCCACACGAAGTATGTTTCAGCCACCCAGTGTCTGAGCACCTGGGAACAGGAGCTTGTCATAAAAGTCTGATGGCCATAAGCAGAGATGGGAACCCAACAGGGTTGAGGATGTGAATGCTTCCCAGGGTAGCTCTGCATGCTGGCAATTTTGTTTCCTGACCACATGGTCTGGTTCTGATACAGAAACAGGCTCAGAGAGAAGAAGGAGGATTTAGCAGGCTCCACTCATAGCCAGACCAAGTCATCACTCAAAATTAACCAGCTACTCTTGTTCTAATTCATATTCACCATGCTGACTTCTCATTTGAAACATGATGTATGGACCTGACCTGTGGTGGCACAGTGGTTAAAGCATCAACCTGGAATGCTGAGGTTGCTGGTTTCAAACCCTGGGCTTCTCTGGTCAATGCACATATGAGAAGCAACTTCTACGAGTTGATGCTTCCCATTCCTCCCCCTCCTTTCTCTCTCTCCAAAAAAAGAAGGAGGAGGAGAAGGAGGAAGAAGAGGAAGAGGAAAGAAAGGAAGGAAGGAAGAAAGGAAGGGAGGGAGGAAGGACTTTGCCATAGAGCAGAAACAGAGAATCTTTGCCTTCTGAATTCATTCATTTGTCATTCAACACACTATGAGGCATTCTTAAGCACCAGCCTCTCTCTGGTGAGGGAGGGAGTGAGGAAGGAAGGAAAGAGAAAGAGAAAGAGAAAGAGACATCTGATACATACAAGAACTTACCCCCCTAGAAGGATATAACCTTGGCAGCTGGCAAGGTTAAAGGCAAGATCACCTTTTTCGAGGCGAGTGAGTCCCAAATTCCCTACCCTTCTGGTGGAAATCCTCTGCATTCCCCAATATAACCTGGGAGTTTCTTAGCCACACAGCACCTTAGGCCCACCCTTTGCATACTGAAATAGAATCTGCATTTTAGCAAGATCCCCAATAAGGTTTGAGAAACTCCATTCTATTGTGTCCTGTCCACCACCCACTCTGCCCTACCCAGGCTCCAGGTAATTGTGATGTCCATACAATGCCAAGTTATTCAGCAACAACAATAACAACAAAATACCAATATGGCCTGACCTGTGGTGACGCAGTGGATAAAGCGTCGACCTGTGAACACTGAGGTCGCCAGTTCAAACCCTGCACTGGTCTGGTCAAGGCACATATGGGAGTTGATGCTTCCAGCTCCTCCCCCCTTTCTCTCTTTCTCTCTCTCTCTCTCTGTCTCTCACTCTGTATCTCCTCTCTAAAATGAATAAAATAAAAATAAAATTAAAAAAATACCAGTATGTGCTACAATGAATCTTGAAAACATGTTAAGTGAAAGAAGCCAGTCACAAAAGACAGCATATTGTAAAATTCCGTTTACATGAAATGCCTAAAAGCAGCAGATCCATAGAGAGAGAGAAAGTGTGCTGGTATTTCTTAAGGCTTGGGGGACGGAGAACAAGAGGAAATGGGAAGCGACTGTGAATAGATAGAGGTTTTATTTTGGGGTGATAATAATATTCTAAAATTGATTGTGATGATGGTTGTACAACTTTGTGAAAATACTAAAAACCATTGAATTGCACACTTTCAATGAGTGAATTGTATGGTTTGTGAATTAGATCTCAGTGAAGCTGGTGTGTGTATCAAAGAGTGTATGCCTTAAAGAATTGTTATAAGCTCTCAGTAAAACCATGTGTGTAACACCTCAGCTCTGCAAGAGTAGCTCCCATGGAGCACATGCAAACCTTGCCCTCAAGTAACTTACAGTCTAGTGAAAGAAATAGCACCAGCATAAGAAACAAAAAATTAAAAAATGAATGGGCAATGATCGCTGACTGAGGTATACCTAATATGCTGGGCAAATAACAAGAGAGAGAAGTAGTTTGCCCATCCATCCATCCATCCATCCATCCATCCATCCATCCATCCATTCAATAATTACCTGACACCTATTGTGTGCCTGACATGGGGAGCAGAGATGAATATCATGGAAGGAAGGCATGAAAACAACTAAGTTCCATTCCAACATGATAAATGCCTTGGAGAGGCCACACACTCTTAAGTGCAAGAGGGGAGTAATTAACAAGCTGAAAAGGCCAGGAAGGAGCTCTCCAAAAGACGACTTCTCTTTTTCCTGGTATAACTTAGTTTTCCTTTCAAACTAAAAAGTAATGCTTGCTCATTGAAATAAGCCAGACTGCAAGGAAGAAAATAAAGATAAAGGCAAGTTCCCCCTACTCAACTACCACCATGGAATCACTGTTTTGTGGAATCCTTCTATACTTTTCCCTGTGATCATACTAATGTATACCTCTTAGCATTACGTGATATGTGACCTGGCATACATTCATGTCAACACAACTTGTTCCTGCTAATACCGTTGTCTATTAGGGTGAACCATAAGTCATTAAACCATTCTCTACTCATGTACACTCACGTTGTTTCCAGATTGGGGCCATGACACGATATTGTCATCAACATCTTGACCTTAATTACCAGGGCTTTTATTTTGATTGGATAGAATTTCAAAAGTGGGTCAATGAGTATATATAATTTAAATTTTAAGAAGCACTGCCAGGAATTTTCCAAAAGTTTGTTGTTATTCAGTTTCCCAAAAGAAATGTGTGAAAAGGTCCATTTTTCTTCATCTTTGCCAGTTCTAAATGTGATCATTTTTAAACATTTTCCTCAATCTGATAGGTTTAAAAATGGTTTCTCTTTGTTGTGTTGATATGCTATTAAGGTGATGCCTTTTCATATATTTTTTTAAAAATTGATTTGAGAGAGAGAGAGAAAGAAGTGCGATGGGGGGCAGTGGAGGAGTGGGAAGCATCGACTCGTATTGTTGTTTCCTGTATGTGCCATGGACAGGCAAGCCCAGGGTTTTGAACTGGAGACCTCAGCATTCCAGGTCAAGACTTGATCCACTGTACCACCACAGGTCAATCTTCATTTTTTTTTTTTTTTTAATCATTTTGTGTCATTATCTTTGAGTTGACTGAGCTTGGCATTGAAAGAAAAGGCATTTATCAAACAAATAGGAATCTCAGTAGGAGACATTTTGTGCTAAGACTCCACAAATAACCCAGAGCAGGAAACCTGTTAAAATACTTAAAAGTGGTTTAATGTTGGTAACTTTGCAGACTGACAGGACATATAACAGCAGGTGTGAATAGGGGGCCAGATCTTAAAGTATCATCTATGTCACATTCCCAGGGACTTTAGACTATATTCCCCAAGTTGCAGAGCAATGGAAGGTTTCTCAGATGGCTGTTGTGGAGGGTGAAAGAGTGAGTGTATCCATGTCCTGGGGCTGCCATAACAAAGTGCCACAAACTGAGCAGCTTAAAAACCCAGAAAGTTACTGTCTCATAGTTCTGGAGACTAGAAGTTCAAAATCAAGTTGTTAGTATGCCACATTCCCTCTGAAACGTATAGGGCAGGGGTAGGGAACCTATGGCTCGCGAGCCAGATGTGGCTCCTTTGATGGCTGCATCTGGCTCTCAGACAAATCTTTAATAAAAAAAATAATAACGTTAAAAATATAAAACATTCTCATGTATTACAATCCATTCATTTCCTACAGCTCATGTTCATGGTTGCGGGTGGCTGGAGCCAATCACAGCTGTCCTCCGGGACAACACCAAATTTTTATTGGATAATGTGTAACATACATGGGTCATTGTGAGGTCAGGAAGTAAACTTCCCTCCTTTTAATCAAGTAGTCAGCTAGCTAATTGCAGAAACCCTTTTGACGAAGAAGATGGCTAAAAGAAATAAAGATGAGGAGTATTGTACTTTTCAGCAGGAATAGACAGAGGAATTCACCTTTGTGGAGAGAGCAGGTTCTGCAGTGTGTCTAATATGCAATGATAAAATTGCATTGATGAAATGATCATATATAAAGCGGCACTTTGACACACGCCATACTACATTTGCATTGAAATATCCAGCAGGAGACAGCAGGAAGAAAGCATGTCAAGAGCTACTGTGCAGAGTGCAAGCTAGTCAGCGGCAACTCCGTGTTTGGACCCAACAAGGTGACTGGAATTTGGCTAGCTTTGCTGGTGCTTTAGCAAGTGTGAGAAATAGAAAGCCATTCACAGATGAAGAGTATGCCAAAACATTCATGCTTGATGTTGCCAATGAACTTTTTGACGACTTTTCAGATAAAGACAAGATAATCAAATGAATAAAAGACATGCCTCTGTTGGCAAGAACTGTTCACGATTGTACCATCATGATGGCAAATCCAATTGAGGCAACACAAGTGAAGGACATAAATGCAGCACCATTCTTATCTCTAGCTTTGGATGAGTCAACAGACGTAAGTCATTTATCCCAGTTCAGCGTGATTGTAAGGTATGCTGTCGGTGACACACTACGTGAGGAAAGTCTTGCTGTTTTGCCTATGGAAGAGACAACAAGAGGGAAGGAATTATTCAAGTATTTTACTGAGTTCGCTAAAGAAAATAATCTACTGACGGATAAACTTATTTCTGTGTGTACTGATGGTGCTCCGTGCATGGTGGGGAAAAACAGAGGATTTGTAGCGCTTCTTCGTGAACATGAAAAGAGACCCATCCTAAGTTTTCACTGCATCCTACATCAGGAGGCGCTTTGTGCTCAGATGTGTGGCGAGCAGCTTGGTGAGGTGATGTCGCTGGTCATTCGGGTGGCCAACTTTATTGTTACCCGAGCTTTAAATGATCGCCAGTTTAAAACACCGCTGGATGAAATTGGGAATAATTATTCTGGTCTGATTCTGCATAGCAATGTGCATTGGTTGTCAAGAGGGAAGGTGCTCAGCCGTTTTGCAACTTGTCTGAGCGAAATCTGGACTTTTCTTGAAATGAAAAACGTCGAGCATCCTGAGTGAGCTAACACTGAGTGGCTCCTGAAGTTCTACTATCTCATGGACATGACTGAACCTCTGAACCAGCTCAATGTGAAAATGCAAGGTGTTGGAAATACAGTCTTATCCCTTCAACAAGCAGTGTTTGCATTTTTTTTAATTTTAAATTTCTTTTTATTTATTTGTTTTAGAAAGGAGACACACACACAGAGAGAGAGAGAGAGAGAGAGAGAGAGAGAGAGAGAGAGAGAGAGAAAGGGGGGGAGGAGCTGGAAGCATCAACTCCCATATGTGCCTTGACCAGACCAGTGCAGGGTCTTGAACCGGCAACCTCAGTGTTCCCAGGTCGACGCTTTATCCACTGCGCCACCGCAGTGTTTGCATTTGAAAACAAGCTGGAACTCTTCATCACCAACATTGAAACAGGTTGTTTACTACACTTTGAAAAACTGGGAGAGTTTAAAGATGCATGCACAGCAAGTGACCCTGCTCAACATCTTGATCTCTAGCAGTTAGCAGGTTTTACATCTAATCTCCTGCAGTCATTCAAAGCGCGCTTTGGAGAATTTCGTGAGTACACTCGTCTTTTTAAGCTCATCACCCACTCTTTTTTTTTTTTTTTTCTTACTCCTTATGGTTTATTTATTTATTTATTTTTTCTTCAATTTTTTTTATTTATTTTTTTATATATATATATTTTATTATTATTAATTCTAATGGGGTGACATCAATAAATCAGGGTACATATGTACAATGAAAACATCTCCAGGTTATCTTATCATTCAATTGTGTTGCATACCCATCACCAAAAGTCAAATTGTCCTCTGTCACCTTCAATCTGGTTTTCCCTGCGTCCCTCCCCTCCTCCCTATCCCATTCTTCCCTCCCTCCCCCCATCCCATAACCACCACTCTCTTGTCCATGTCTCATACCCTCACTTTCATGTCCCACCTATGTATGTAATCGTGCTGTTCTCAGTTTTTCTTTTTTTCTGATTTACTTATTTCACTCCGTATAATGTTATCAAGGTACATCCATTTTGTTATAAATGATCCAATGTCATCGTTTCTTATGGCTGAGTAGTATTCCATAGTATATATGTACCATAGCTTTTTAATCCACTCGTCTTCTGACGGACACTTGGGCTGTTTCCAGATCTTCGCTATTGTGAACAATGCTGCCACGAACATGGGGGCGCATTTCTTCTTTTCGAACAGTGCTATGGTGTTCATCACCCACTCTTATGAGTGTGCAGTGGACAGCGCTGACATGAGATACATCCCAGTGTCTCAATCAGAGATTTTGAGCTACAAGCTGCTGACTTAAAGGCCTCAGACATGTGGGTGAATAAGTTCAAGTCACTGAATGAAGATTTGGAAAGACTTGCACAACAGCAAGCAGAGTTGGTGAGCAAACACAAGTGGGGAGAAATGAAAAACTTCAACCCGCAGACCAGCTAATTGTCAAAACTTGGAACAAACGCACTTCCCATCAAATACCACACACTACAGCGTGTGAGTATTGCTGTACTGACAATGTTTGGCTCTACATACGCATGTGAGCAGTCTTTCTCACATCTAAAGAACGTTAAGACCAACCTACGATCACATTTAATGGATGGAAGTCTCAACAGCTGCATGAAGCTTAACCTCAACACTTATCAGCCAGATGCAAAACCATGCAGCACCAGAAGTCACATTAATGGTAAGAAGTACTTTATTCATCATTGGTTAGCAACAGCATAACAACGTCACTAAAAAGAATTCAGAGACTTATTGTACTTTAAAAGTGTTGGTTCTATATAAAATGCACACATTTACTTGTATTTAGTGTTAAACATATTGTATGGCTCTTACGGAATTACATTTTAAAATATGTGGCATTCATGGCTCTCTCAGTCAAAAAGGTCCCCGACCCCTGCTGTAGGGGAATCCATCTTTTTCTCTTTCTGGCTTCTGGTGGTTTGCCAACCACCTTTGGTTTTGCTTGACTGGCAAATGCATCGCTCCAATCCTCCAGTATTCACATAGCATTATCCCTGTCTTCACATCCTCTTATTATTATAAGTGTGGTATGCAGTTAGACAGACATGAACAGAGCAAAGACTACAGGCCAGGCACAGAAGGTCACCAGGGCAGAAAGACCCGGGTGCTTAGCAATGGGCAATACTGGGAAAATAAGGACCTGGCCCCCAAGGTGACATTTCTTCCACTAGCATATTGTTGGTCATGTGGTTTTAGACCCCTTTAAAGGAGGAACAAGAGACAGGAGAATAGCCTCATATGACCCCCATACCAATGCTTGGTACAATGTCTGACATAGAGAAGGTGTTCCATAAATGTTAGTTGAATGAACAAATGCCCATATAGGTTTGTGATTCATCAGCATAAGAACAATGGGAGAAATCAGTGCAGAGGAGAAGGGAGAATTTTGAAATCCCCAGAGAATGCACACATTAAAGGGGTAGTGAAGGAGAATGAGGGACATCTGGGTGGAGAGCTGGGAGCAGTGACAGTGACGCTAGCTGGACAGGATTTCAAATCGTAAATCCATCCAGGTCAGCTTTTAAAGATGGCAGTGACTAAGGGTGTTTACTGCGGAGATGAGACAATAGAAGAGATGAAGCGAAGATCACAGATGGAGTGAAGAATCCCAGAACAGGGTCCCCAAGGAATGAGGAGGAGGTGAGATCTGGGCTCTGGAGGAGGTGTTAGGTTGTGACGGAGAAATGGGATCTCCTCCATTGTCCCTTTCTCAGAGGGGAGGAAAGAGTCCCTACTCAGCTGTCCATGCTCTTCTGAAAGCACTCCTGGCTTACCACACATACTCTATCCACCCGCACTGGCCCTTTCACCCTTCACAACCTTTCCATTAGGTAGAACCTTTCCTGAGACTCACCTTCCCTGACTGGTGCCTTCATCATTCTCCATGTCTCAGCTCAAGTATCTCGTCCTTCTTTGAGAGGTCACCTTCCCTGGTAGGTGCCTCTGTGATCATCTCTTAGGGCACTCTGTTTATTACTCTCGCAGACTGCATGAAAATCTAGAATGTACCCACTTATTTAAAGTGTGAGCTCTCTGAGGGCAGTGGCACCATAGGTCTTTTCTATGCTTCAGTTCCTAGCACATAGTAAGTGCTCAACAACCCTTTCCACTCATTCAGTTGCTCAACCCAGAAGCGTGTGGGCATCACCCAGTTTCTCTTCTCAACCGGCTCCCTCAACCACATCCAATCAATCACAAAGTCCTCACAAATTACATAGCTGGTCCCGAGCAGACAGGACATTGGTTAGTGAGGACAATAGGGGTGGAGTAGGGGAGTAGATGACTCTTTCCAGAGACATGGCTGAGTAGGAAGGAGAGATGGGGTCTCTGCCTCTCCCTTTCCACCTAGCGCTGGCTCTGCCACCAGGGCTCATGAAGACTGGATCTGGGCTGGGCCTTATTCCTGGGAGGGCTCAGGAGACATGCAGGCTGGGTCAGGGACTTCTGTCCTAGGTTTCTGAGGGCCTCCAGCCATTCCTCCTTGGCCTCTCCCCGCACCTCAATGTTTGCTTTTCCCAGACACTCTGGCCCTTTGATGCCAGATCTTTGCTACAGGAAGGTTTAGGTTCAGAATATATATATTTTAAAATTTAAGTATTTTAGAAAAGCCCAGTGAATTATGTAACAAGCACCCATATGCTCATTACCTAGCATAATCATTACATAATGGGCCTGACCAGGAGGTGGCACAGTGGATAGAGCGTCGGACTGGGATGGGGAACACCCAGGTTCGAGACCCCAAGGTCGCCAGCTTGAGCGCAGGCCCATCTGGCTTGAGCAAAAGCTCGTCAGCTTGGACCCAAGGTCGCTGGCTCCAGCAAGGGGTGGCTTGGTCTGCTGAAGGCCTGCAGTCAAGGCACGTGTGAGAAAGCAATCAATGAACAACTATGGTGTTGCAATGGTAACGAAAAACTAATGATTGGTGCTTCTCATCTCTCTCTGTTCCTGTCTGTCTATCCCTATCTATTCCTTTCTCTGATTCTCTCTCTGTCCCTGTAAAAAAAAATCATTACATAATGGCAAAAACATGGAAACATTTTTGAGTTTGAACTCAAAACATTTGAGTTTGTCAACTCAAATTAAAAAACAAGTGTGGTATATCCATATAATGGAATATTACAAAGCAATAAAAAGAAATGCAGGTCCTGGTAGGTTGGCTCAGTGGTAGAGTGTCAGTATGGCATGTGGAAGTCTTGGGTTTGATTCCCTGTCAGGGCACACAGGAGAAGCGACCATCTGCTTCTCCACCCCTCTCCTTTCCCTTTCTCTTTTTCTCTCTCCTACTCCTAAAGCCATTGCTTCGAGCCATCTTAGTTAGAGCAAGTTGGTCTTGGGCACTGAGGATGGCTCCATGGCCTTGTCTCAGGTGCTAAAATAGCTTGGTTGCCGAGTAATGGAGCAGTGGCCTCAGGTAGGCAGAGCATCTCCTGGTAGAGGGCTTGCTGGGTGGATCCTGGTTGGGCACATGCAAGAGTCTGTCTCTCTGCCTCCCAGACTCTCACTTAATAAAAATAAATAAATAAATAAATAAAAATGCAGCACTGCTTCATACTAACATGGACCAACCTTGAAAACATTATAAGTAAAAGAAGCCACATATGAAAGGCCATTCATGGGTCACACATTGTATGATTCCATATACGTATACAGGTGTGGCAGATGCATAAGGACAGAAAAACGGTTAGCGGTTGCCGGAGGCTGGGTGCAGAGGAAGGAGGAATGACCAGTGACTGCTTAGAAAATAAGGGCTTCTTCTTTTGTTTTTTTTTTTAAGGGCTTCTTTTGGAGTGATAAAAATATTTTAAATTAGATAGTGGTGATGGTTTTATAACTCTGTAAATATAATAAAAACCACTGAGTATGTACTTTAAAATGGTTAGAATGGTGAATTTTTTTTTTTAATTCATTTTAGAGAGGAGACAGAGTGAGAGAGAGAGAGAAAGGGGGGAGGAGCTGGAAGCATCAACTCCCATATGTGCCTTGACCAGACCAGTGCAGGGTTTTGAACTGGTGACCTCAGTGTTCCCAGGTCGACGCTTTATCCACTGTGCCATCACAGGTCAGGCTAGAATGGTGAATTTTGTTATGTGACTTTAACCTCAATAATAAAATATCTAGAATGTGATTTTAAAATATTTTCTTTCTTTTATTTTTTTTTCTTTTCCAAGTGAGAGGAGGGGAGATAGAAAGACAGACGCCCACATGTGCCCCACCTGGGATTCACCTGGCAACCCCCATCTGGGGCCAATGCTTGCAACTGAACTATTTTTAGCACCTGAGGCAGAGGCTACACAGAGCCATCCTTGGCACCCCGGGCTGATGCACTTGAACCAATCAAGCCACGGCTGCGGGAGGAGGAAAGAGAGAGAAGGGGTAGTAGAAGGGGTGGAGAAGCAGATGGTTACTTCTCCTGTGGGACCTGACTGAGAATCAAACCCAAGACATCTAGACTCTTGGCTGATGTTCTACCACTGAGCCAACCAGCCAGGGACTTAAAATATTTTCCTCAGTTTCTTTATACTGTAGATATATTTCTGCACCTTGTTTACTCAGCATTTATTGACACATGTTGATCTGATTCATTTATTTTAACTGTTCAGTTGTCTTTCATTGGAGGAACACACCATAGTTAATTTTTCTATTGGTGGGCATTACAGATGATACAGTTTTTCTCTATGAGCAGGGATGCCTTGAACAGTCTCAACAATGTCTCCTGGGGCACATCTGGGAGAATTCCTCTAAGGTAATTGCTGGGTTCTAGGGAAGATAATTTTTCAAAATATTGTCAAATTGCTCTCTTAGTGGTAGTATCAATTATACTCCCAACAGAGGCTGACAAAGTTTCCCCAGGTCTTACCATCAACACTTGTTATTATCAGACTTTGATCTTTACCTGGTGGTTGTGCAGTTTTTTGTTTGTTTGTTTGTTTAACAGGGACAGAGAGAGAGTCAGAGAGAGGAATAGATGGGGACAGACAGACAGGAACGAAGAGAGGTGAGAAGCATCAATCATTACTTTTTCGTTGCTGTTGTGACACCATAGTTGTTCATTGATTGCTTTCTCACATGTGCCTTGACTGCAGGCCTTCAGCAGACCGAGCAACCCCTTGCTGGAGCCAGCGACCTTGGGTCCAAGCTGACGAGCTTTTTGCTCAAGCCAGGTGGGCCCACGCTCAAGCTGGAGAGCTCGGAGTCTCGAACCTGGGTTTTCCGCATCCCAGTCCGACGCTCTATCCACTGTGCCACCGCCTGGTCAGGCTGGTGGTTGTGCAGTTTTAATTTGCATTGGTAGTTCCTTTATTTTAGTTATTTTTCTTTTGTTTCTCTTCCTTCCCTTCCTGCCTGCCTTCTCATCCTTTTTGCTATCTCTTTGGCTATTCTGGGACCTGTACACTCCCATATGGATTTGGAATCCATATGGAGTCTAGTTTTTTTCTTTTAAGTTTTTCAGTGGAAGAGTTTTGACATCATAGATTTGTTTGCCTGTTACCTGGCATCATCAATTATTACTATATTGAGCATTCCCATTCATGAATAAATTATATATTTCTATTTATTGAGGTCTTCCTTTGGCTTTAAAATAGACTTTATTTTTTAGAGAAGGTTCACAGTCCCTGCAAAATGGATTGAAAAGTACAAAGAGTTCTTATATACCTTTTTCCCCCAATGCACTGCTTCCTCCGCTCTAAACAGTCTGCACACTCCCCACCAGAATGGAACATTTGTCATAATTGTTGGGCCTCCATTGACACATCATTATCACCCAGTCTCATAGTTTACATTGGGGTTCACTCCTGGTGTTGTACATTTATGGGTCTGCCACTACAGTATCATATAGCATAGTTTCACTGCTGTAAAAATTCTCTATGCTCTACCTATCCCTATCCCCACCTCCCCCAACCCCGGGCAGCCACTGATCTTTTTACTGTTTTCATGGTTATACTGTTTCCAAAATGTCATACAGTTGGAATCATACAATATGTAGCCTTTCCAGATTGACTTCTTTCACTTAGTAACACTCATTTAAGTTTCTTCCATGTCTTTTCATCACACAATAGCTCATTTATTTTTCAGAGCTAAATAATATTCCATTGTCTAGATGTAGCACAGTTTTCCATTCACTCACTGAAGCGCACCTTGGTTGTTTCTCAGTTATGGCAATAATGAAAAAAGCTGCTATAAACATGTGTGTCGGTATTTGAATGAACATAAATTCTCAACTTATTTGGGTAAATACCAAAGAGTGTGATTGTTGAATCATATGGTAAGATATACTTAGTTTTATATTCTTTTACATTAAAATGTTTTATAGTTTTCTGAGAAAATGTCTTGCAATTTTTTGTTAAATATATTTCTAAATGCCTTACAATTTTTGGAAATGGTATCATTTTATTATATTTTATTGTTTCTTGTTAATCCAATAAGGATTCAATAGAATACTCTGGATTTATGTAATATTAGCTAGTATTCAGCATCCTGCTAAATAGTCTTCTTAGTTTTAATACTTTGTATGTGGATTCCTTTATAGTATTCTAAATAGAAAATAAATCATATACATTAAGGATGGTGTTAACTCTTCCTTTCTGTTTCTTCTTTTTTTAAATTTATTGATTTTAATGAGAGAAGAAGGGGGAGAGACAGGAACATCAATCTGTTCCTGTATGTATCCTGACTGGGGATCGATCTGGCAACCTCTGTGCTTCCAGATGATGCTCTAACCAACCAAACTATCTGGCCAAGGTCCTTTCTATTTCTTAAATCTTTCATTTCTTTCTATTATTTTATTACATTAGCTAGAAATGCCAGTAAAATTGTGAATACAGAGCATTCTTATCATGTTTTTTTTATAGGAATATTACAGTTTTACCCTTAAGTGATGTCTAGGTGTTTGGTAAATAGACTTTTCAGGTTGATATATTACCCTCTTAATCTTAATATGCCAAGATTAAGAAAAATAATGAGTTTTTAATCTCATTAAATAATTTTTAAGCATTTATTAAAGTGATTATGTGCTTTCAATCTTTTAATGTATTAAGGCTCAGCCTGACCAGGCAGTGGCACAGTGAATAGAGCATTGGACTGGGATGTGGAAGGACCCAGGTTCAAGACCATGAGGTCGCCAGCTTGAGCGCGGGCCCATCTGGTTTGAGCAAAAGCTCGCCAGCTTGGACCCAAGGTAGCTGGCTCCAGCAAGGGGTGGCTCGGTCTGCTGAAGGCCCGCAGTCAAGGCACATATGAAAGAAAGCAATCAATGAACAAGTAAGGTGTTGCAATGGCAACGAAAAACTGATGATTGATGCTTCTCATCTCTCTCCATTCCTGTCTGTCCCTCTCTATCCCTCTCTCTGACTCTCTCTCTGTCTCTGTAAAAAAAAAAAAAATTAGTATTAAGGCTCAAAATATAGAAACTGTTTTCCTAATGTTAAACCATCCTTGAATTTTTTTATTTTATTTTTTTATAGGGACAGAGAGAGAGAGTCAGAGAGAGGGATAGATAGGGACAGACAGACAGGAACGGAGAGAGGTGAGAAGCATCAATCATTAGTATTTCGTTGCTGTTGCGACACCGTAGTTGTTCATTGATTGCTTTCTCACATGTGCCTTGACCGCGGGCCTTCAGCAGACTGAGTAACCCCTTGCTCGAGCCAGCGACCTTGGGTCCAAGCTGGTGAGCTTTTTGCTCAAGCCGGATGAGCCCGTGCTCAAGCTGGTGACCTCGGGTTGAACCTGGTTCCTCCACATCCCAGTCGGATGCTCCATCCACTGCGCCACCGCCTGGTCAGGCCCATCCTTGCATTTTTGACTAAACTCTCTATATACTTCTATATTTTTATATAATATGCATTTTTCTGTTTTATTATTTAGGAATTTTGTACATATGATTACAACTAAGCTTGTTTTATAATGTTCTCACCTATAATTGCATTTGCTTGGGCTTGATGTCCCAGGGATCTCCAGAGAAAGAGGCCAATAGGACATGTGTGTGTGTATGTGTGTGTGTGTGGAGAGAGAGAGAGAGAGAGAGAGAAATAGAAGGAAGAGAAGAGAGACTTATTACAAAAAGTTGGCTCAAAATATTTTGTAGAGAGAGAAGTCCCAGATCTGTGGTTGATGAGCTGAAGAGCTTGGCAAGCAGATGTATAGTTTCACTCTGAGTCTAAAGGCCTCAGAACCAGAAGAACTGATGGTCTAAGTTTCAGTCCACACACCAGTAGGCTTGAGAACCAGAAAGATCAGGTGTTTCCGTTTCAGTCAGGCCAGAAAAGACCAATATCTCAGCCCAAACAGTCAGGCAGGCCAAGTTCCCTCTTATTCAGCCTTTTGGTTCTATTTAGGACTTTACTTGATTGGATGAGGCCCATCCATATTATAGAGAGCAATCTGCTTACTTAATCAACCAATTCAGATGTTAATTTCCTCCATAATACTCTCACAGAGATACCCAAAATAATGTTTTTTATTATTGATTGATTGATTTTAGCTAAGAGAAAGGAAAGGAGAAAGCGAGAGAGAAAGAGAAGAACAATTGATCTATTCCTGCATGTGCCCTGACCAGGGATTGAACTGGCAACCTCTGTACTTTGAGACAGCTCTAACAACCACACTATCCAGCCAGAGCTTCCCAGAATAATGTTTAAGCAAACAATTGGGTATCCCATGGCCTAGTCAAGTTGACACATAAAATTGCCCACCACATAGAGAGAATATGTTATTTGAAGGTCTGGACAATTTAACTGTGATCTGTTGAGCCCGTTATCCTTTTTGTGTGTGTCTCTTTGAGTGGTGAGATTGGCTAACTCATTTTCCATGATGATCATTTCTGTGGAGCCATTCTGCCCTGCAGGGATCCACATGGAAGATTGATCTTCACTTCGTTCATAAAGACGAATAAGATCCAGAAGACTAGAGGAACCAAGAACCATGGGCTGTTTTATTTCTAGAAACTGCTAGCTTTGGGGCTACACCAGTGATGGGCAATCTTTTGAGCTTAGTGTGTCAAAATTCGCCAAAAAACCGAGCATAACTCAGGTGGTGTGTCACTTCAAGAAAAACAGCCTAAACGGAAGTCCCAGAACTAGATGCTCTGTGCTGGAGTTCTGTTGTTTTAGCCTACAGATCTCCGGCACAGTGTCTGCACTACAGCAAATGTTTTTTTTGTTTGTTTTTTTACAGGGACAGAGAGAGAGTCAGAGAGAGGGATAGATAAGGACAGACAGACAAGAACGGAGAGAGGTGAGAAGCATCAATCATTAGTTTTTCGTTGCCGTCGCAACACCTTAGTTGTTCATTGATTGCTTTCTCACATGTGCCTTGACCGCAGGCCTTCAGCAGACCGAGCAACCCCTTGCTGGAGTCAGCGACCTTGGGTCCAAGCCGGTGAGCTTTTGCTCAAGCCAGATGGGCCCGCGCTCAAGCTAGCGAGCTCGGGGTCTCGAACCTGGGGGTCTTCTGCATCCCAGTCCGACGCTCTGTCTACTGCGCCACTGCCTGGTCAGGCAACTACAGCAAATGTTTTATCCTCGGCTCCTGCACCTGGCCGTGCAGGAGCCGAGGATGAAACGTCCTTCTCGGCATGTGGCCCATACTTCTCTGGTATGTGGCCGCATGCGGCCCCATGTCATCAAAAATGGCTTCACGTGTCTGTGCTGACACACGGGTGTCATAGGTTCGCCATCACGGGGCTACACCATTCAGGGATTTTGGATTAAGCACAGAGTTGTGAAGTTGTCATTTTGACTGATCACTAGAGGGCAGTAATGGATCAATAATAGATACAATATAATAAAAAGGGTTAGAATGGCTACCATTTAGTAGGTAAAAGGTAGATTTTTCACATTCTTCCTATAAGGACCCTCAAATTTAGGTTAAGAAACTTGTTCTAATCATGTATTCCAATCATAGAAAATTTAGAGTTTTAACTTCGATATAACTCCAAAATTCATTATTTCTGGTATGAGCACAATAAATGATTACTCTTCATTCCTTCTTTTTTTTTTTTCATTTATTCATTCACTTATTCTAGAGCAGGGGTCCCCAAACATTTTACACGGGGCTCAGTTCACTGTCCCTCAGACCATTGGAGGACCGGACTATAAAAAAACTATGAACAAATCCCTATGCACACTGCACATATCTTATTTTAAAGTAAAAAAACAAAATGGGAACAAATACAATATTTAAAATAAAGAACAAGTAAATTTAAATCAACAAACTGACCAGTATTTCAATGGGAACTATGGGTGCGGATGCATCCTGTGCTCCTCTCACTGACCACCAATGAAAGAGGTGCCCCTTCCGGAAGTGCGGCGGGGGGTCGGATAAACGGCCTCAGGGGGCCGTAGTTTGGGGACCCCTGGGATAGAGCAACATAGCAGAGTGGTTAAGAATTCAGTCTCTGGAATCAGACCATGTGGACTAAAATTCTGGCTCCATCACATACTAACTGGCATCATAAGATCTCTATGACTCAGTTTCCTCAGTCTAAGCAAATATCAGGATTTACCTCCAAAACTATTGAAAAAATGAAACGAGATGATACATAAAAAGTGTTTGGAACAGTGTCTGGCACTTAGTAAGTACTTATTAAATTTGAGCTATTGTCATTAACTCAACAAATATTTATTAAGTGACTACTGTGGTCCAGTATCACTGTTTTAGGTACCACTGGGGGTGGATGGAACACACACACACACATCCCTGCTTCCTGCAGCTTTCATTCTAGAGAGGAAGATCAACTAAAAACAATGTAAGAAAAATTTTGTGTTTTTCTTGGTAAGAGTAATGAAGATGACCAAAAATAAAGCATGAATGGTGACTAGGAAACGCTGGGCTGGAGGACAGAGATGCCCTGGTGGAAATTAATATCGGCTTCGCTTCTTAGAAAGTGGCAACCCTTTTCATCTCTCCACAAGGTGGAATCCAGTTCACCTACTGAATGGAAATTGATGTTGATTAGGAAAGTAGTCCTGACTCTTATCCATTCCTCCTGATGGAGCCTCATCACACACAAACCATAATCTCTGGGGCCTGGGCACCAATATTTTTCAAAAGCATCTAGCTGTTTCCAACGAATAGGTAGAACTAAGTATTCCTTCTCCCAGTCAGCCATCCATACCATGCCATGCAGGAGTTTCTTAAACAAGGTCTGATCTTGGTGTTTATCTGGCAAAACCTTCCTTGGCTCCCACTGCCTAGAGGCTAAAACCCACACTCTGCATGGCACTGAGGTCTTTCACAGTTTGGATCCAGCTTCTTCCCATCAATGACATGAATGGCCGTGAGCATTTCATATGACCCACGCATAGTACTGAGGGCTTTACATGTGCTACCCCATTCACTTTTCACCTACCCTTAGGAGACAGTGCCTTGGTTCATTTTCCTCATCTGTAGACTAGAGACATCCCAGGAGAAGCATTTAGCATAAAGTCTGGTACGTAGATGCCTCTCAGTTAACAGTAGCCCTTCCTCTGTCATCCCTGTTTTAGAGATGAAAAGCTGAGATTCAGGGGCTGTTAACTAACTTGCCATGGCCACGCCCCTGATTAAGTGATGGGGCTAGAGTTTGAAGCCAGGAAGTCTGGCTGCAATGCCCAGACTAGCCCACCTTTTGCTCTGTTGTTGAAGGCCTGCACTCAACTTGGAGCCAGCTTCCAGAGCTCAGCTTGATGAGGTCTCCAGGTCTTTGCACACCGAGTTCCCTGATTCCCTTTGATGTTAGAATGCTCCTTTATTCCTCCTCCAGGAAGCCTTCCTCCCGTGCTCCCCTCCCCCATGACCACCCTAGGCAGAGGCAGATACCACGCTCTGTGTCCCTGTCAGCCCTCTTATCAGAACTCTCTCCACTCTTACCTCACCAAACTATCAGTGAGAGGAACATGCCCTCAGGGTGGCAATGTCCTTGTCACCTCTGGCACAGCGGTGCCTGGCGAGGAGCAGACCTTTGTGAATGTTGGTGCATTTGTTGCAAGCCAAATCCCTCAGAGGAAGCCAGGCCAAGGGTGGTGAACAATGCCCGCTGGCAGGGACGCCTGCCTGCTTGCAGCTGTCATGTGCACTCCAGGGCACACTCACACTTCTCTTTGGCCAGAGCCTCCTCCCCATTGGCCAGAACTTCCAGTTCCCTGGCCTTGGCTCTCACTTCACTCTCCGGACTCTTCCCAAAGTTAACCAATAGCTGGTTCTCCTCTAGGGGAGCCTGTACCATCTAACAGTTTGAGTCTGGAAGATTCCTCACCTCCCCAGTTCATTTAGTCAACAAATATTTATTGAACAGCAACTTCGAGTCAGGAACAATGCTTGACACTGGATACAGGGTAGGAAGCAAACCAGGCATGGTCTCAGTCTCACAAAGCTTACATGCTGGTGAGGGAGACAGTCAACCAACAAGTACACTCACAAGCGGATGTGCAATGGCAAGTT
Source organism: Rhynchonycteris naso (assembly GCA_037038555.1). NCBI lineage: Eukaryota > Metazoa > Chordata > Mammalia > Chiroptera > Emballonuridae > Rhynchonycteris > Rhynchonycteris naso. The sequence continues at coordinate 207,516,011 of CM072997.1, read as the reverse complement.
CCGTATAAAGGGAAAGTATAGGGAACTTTGAGACTGGTTAACTAGTAGTCAGGGAAGGCCTCTCTGAGGAGGTGCCTTTTATGCTGAGGCCTGAGGATATGCAGAGCTCAGCCAAGCAAAGGGTAAGGGAAGAGAATTCTAGGTAAGGGAACAGCATATGCAAAGTCTGGGAGGCAGGAAGATGGTTGGGATGTTGAGCTGAAGGCAGGCCAGGGTAGCAGAAGCACAGGGAACAAGACTGGGATTGGCCAGAAATTAAGCTGGAAGTGAGGTTGAGACCAGAGAGGAAGGAGCTTGGATTTTATCTTCAGAATAATAGGGTAATAGAGTAAGGTTTTTAAACCAGAGTTGATGTCATTTGCATGTTTAAAGCTCTCTCTGATCTCTGCTGAGGAATGATTGACAAAGCAAGAGGGGAGTGAGCCAACTAGGCCGGCAGCGACAGGGCAGGCAACGTGTCTGTCCAAGGGAATGGCTGTGGGTTCAGAGAGAAGTGGACGGACTCCAGAGATACTTAAGAAGTAAACCACTCAGAAGTTTCTAGAAGAACTAAAAAAAAAAACCCAAAAACTTTATTGGATGTCTACAACAACCCCAGCAATGGGGTGGGAGTCGGGGGGCACCAGAAAGGCTTGGGAATATAAACAAAAGATACAAAGCCTCAACCACAAAAACAATGACATCCAGTCACCTTTACCCCACAGTCTTTAGGGGAGAATGAACCCAAGATCATTGAAGATGCTGAGAGTTCCGGGTCATTTCACCTCATTCAATGGCATCAACAGATTCTTTTTGGAGTTGGGTGCTAGGAACATGGAAATGGGACTCCCACAGCCCCACTGAGTAAATGCTAGGGCTAGGAAGTTGCCAAACTACAGGACTGACCTGGCATCCCAGGAGCAGTGAGCCACCACTTAAGAGAGCCAGGGAGAGGGAAGAGGAAGGCAGGAGGAGGGGAGGAAGTGGAGAGGTAAGAGGAAGGGGATGAGAATGAGTTCTTCCTGCCTTTTGCGAGAAACGTAGAGTTGGTCTTACCCTTCTGCCACTTTGCCCTTTCCAAACCCTGTCCCAATTGCTGGGAGCCTGCTGATGGCCCTGCCCTCCTTGTCCGTCTTTCTTAGGAACACTCCAGGCCAGTGACCCACTCCTTGAATTGACACCCTCTCTCCTCAAGGTTGCACATCTCAGACAGGTGCAAGGGGACAGCAAGCTGATGGAACTAACACTGAGGAATGAAAGAATTAGTTGAGCTCTTTATGCCTCTTTGAGGAATTTGTCTTTCCAAAAGAGCTTTCTGGCCCATTTAAATGATCTCTGCACTGTGACCCACTTCTCTGAAAGGGTTCTTTTTCCCTAGGGCTTTTGCAAACTCTACTTTTGAGCCCTGGGAGTCTCCTCAAGTTAGTTTCTGCAGACGGTAGTTTCAGCAAAAGGGGGGGGGGGGTGAGATAATCTTTTCAACAGTGACATTTGAAGTATTTAGTAACCAGCATGAAATAAGCACCAACAGAGGAATTGCCAGTTGGAGGACTCCAAGACCTTGGGTCTGCCAGGCATTAACCAGCACAGGGGTCTGGTGAGCAAAGCCATGTGGTGGGGATACTCAGAGCCACTCAGGGGAAGCAGGTATTTGCCATTGGCAACAGATGTGCTTCTACATTTTAACAACAGGTCTAGCAACACTAGTCTCGCTGAATGTCAGTCCTGGGTCTGCCTAATCTTGTCCACCCTCTGCTCTTCCACCGGGAATGGTCGCTGGATCATTTGTTCCGTTAGAGAAAAAGTGGTCTGGGTTGGAGCTGGGTAATCAGATGGCTTCTGAGCAGAGCCAGCTGCGTGGAATCTTGGGTGAATGGGCTCTCAGGCCCTCGACACCCTGTATGACCTTGCATGGCCGAGCAGCCTCTGACTGTCCTTCCTCTCACCCTTCCTCACAGTTATTTTTGTCCAGCCTGACAGCCCTTGGCTGTCCCAGCAGTCTGGGCTCCAGGAGCCGGATGCAAACCAGGCAGCACAAACGTCTGGTTTTCAATCCCAGGGGGACTCCTCTTTGGGAGCCATCATGTGGGAACATGGCTGTCCATACAGTGCACCCAAGGGGGACCGCACGCCTGGAGAATGGTGACAGAGTGAGAAGCAGAAAGCTGGGTTCTCTACTCAATGCTGGGTCCTGTAAGAGAGCACTGTCCGGGCCTGGTGGTAAGGACATCCTGTCATGCAGCCTTACTCTACCCTGATACCCCTCCCCCAGTTGTGTGCAGGGAAGGGCTGGTGAGCTGGAGGGGGTGTTGCAGCTGGGAAGAGGAAGGAGCAGGCCCTACTTTGCCCCGAACCCCAGGCAGGGACCATGGTGGACAGCAGATCTGTCCTGTGGCTTGCTGCAATGGGGTGGGCCAAAGACAGATGGGCAGGGGCAGATAGGGTTCCCAGGAAACCTCTTTGTGGCCCTATTCTTTTACTGTCTTAGGAAGCAAGGTAGACACCGTGTTCTGGACCCCTGGGCCTGGGCAGGTTGCAGCCAGTCAGTCACTGTTCCTGGTTGAGGTCTGATCTTTCCTGGGAAGCAGGCAACCTCAGGCTACTGTGCCTTTGTGTGTGTGTGTGTGTGTGTGTGTGACAGAGACAGAGAGGAACAGACAGACAGGAAGGGAAGAGAAATGAGAGCATCAATTCTTTGTTGCGCTCCTTCGTTGTTCATTGATTGCTTTCTCACATGTGCCTTGACTGCGGGCCTTCAGCAGATCGAGTGACCCCTTGCTTGAGCCAGCGACCTAGGGCTCAAACTGGCGAGCCTTGCTCGAACCAGATGGGCCCGCGCTCAAGCTGGCGACCTCGGGGCTTTGAACCTGGGTCTTCCATGTTCCAGTCCGATGCTCTACCCACTGCACCACAGCATGGTCAGGCCTATTGTGCTTTTTAGGTCAAAGCTTTGTTCCCAGAACTGAGATTCATAACTGCCGCACATGTGTACTGGGGCAGGAGAGGTGCCTGAGCCCAGTTTTCAGGGCTCTCCGGGACACATCTGTCCAGGCAAGAAGTTGAGACCAAGTCTCTGAGGTCAGAACAGCTCCAGGAGAGCTGGGTGGACAAGCTGGGATGAGCAGTGAGGAGGGAAGGTGGGCCAGAGGAGGGGAGGCCGCTGCTGGGTACAGACGTCTTCACACACGGGGCAGTCCAGGAGGCAGAGCCCCCTTCAGAGCTCCAGGAAGAATTCTCCTTGCTCCTGGGGTGGGAGACAGCTCAGAAAGCCCCGACTTCTGGGATTTCAGCTACCCAGGAGCGAGGGAGCCCAGCTTCTGAGGGCCTCCCAGCAGGCCCGGGGGAAGAGGGCCTGGGGGCAGGAACAGTGGCATAAGCAGGGGACCTCCTGACCCCAGGGGGTGTGGGGGAAGACTGCAGGAGGGGTGCCATGTGGCTGCTCCTGGCAGCCCTGCTGCTGGGAGCCACAGGCAGGGGGACAGCGGGCCTCTCTAGAGGGCGGACCCTCCGGGTCGAAGATGCCCCTCGATTGGGCAGCAAATTCCTCCGGGGTGGCAGGACGGTGCCAGCGGCTCTGCGTACAGGAGTGGATCGGAGGGCTGGGATGGGGTAAGCAAGAGAGGAGGCACCAGGGAGGAGAGGGCTGGGCACTCTTCCTAGGATGGCAAGCTGGCTGCTCGGGGCTGACAGCCCTGGACAGCTGTGGAAGAAGGACCAAGGCCAGGCAGGGAAGACCAGGGGGCTGGCCGGTGTGGGCGAAGGCTCCATCTCGGCGGCATAGCTGTTGAGGTGGGAGAGAAGGCGAATCCGGACAGGGTCTGCACGGCTGCTGGGTCCTTCCAGGACCCCCAGGTACCTGATGACCTCGGTGAGGCACTCCCGGAAACCAATGCTCCGAAAGTCAACTGCCAGGGTTCGGGCATCAAAGAATCCTGCAAAGTGAGGTGTGATGAGGGCATGCCCGGTGGTGCGGGACACACTGTGATCCTGGGGTAGGCTGCCTGAGTTCTGCACCTGCTTCCCCCCACTCCCTCTGACATTGGGCATGTCTGAGACCCAGTCTCTCTGTCTGTAATGTGGGAATCATCATCCCTACTGGGGGAGAGGGACTGGGTTGTGAGGGTCAAACACTAAACTATGAAGCATTATAAAATTGTAAAAATATAAAGTATTGTTTTTGGCACAACTTATGACTAATGCAATGCGACCAAGATAACTTAAGTAGACACTTGCTACGTTTGAAAGGGCTGAGCACGTGCAGGGGTAGGATAATCCTGTCTGGTGATGCAGGCAGGTACTGGGACACTCCTTGGAGAGCCATGTTACAAGTTGCTGGCCGTAAACAAGTCTCTTAATCTCTCTTTGCCTTAATTTTCTTAGCTGTAAAATGGGCATATAACACTACCTGCTGCATAGAATTGTGAGGGTGAACTGAAATGAAATGGTGTACAGAAATGCTCGGTAAATTACAGGTTAGCTACTATTTATATTACTGGCTTGGACACTAAAGGAATTCCAGTTTGTCAACCAGCCCAAAGGGCAATCTGGAAGGCAGGACCCCATTCTGGTCCTGAGCTGCTGCCAGCAGGCCAGGGATACCCTTTGGCTGATTTCAGTGAGGAATGACCAGGTGGACTGCCCACTGCCTCTCTGTACCTTCCCTTCTCTCCATTCTACCTTCTGGCAGATAGAACAGCCCCGGTGAGCACAAGCCTAATGACTATGGCAATAAATACCTGGTCCCTGGTTCACAGCTGAGGCCCCTACAGAGAAGGTAGCTGGGCAGGAGATGATGTTTGGAGTCTAGCCTCCTTGGAAGCAAGAACACTGGTTGTGCTGTATGCTTAGCTGTGCTGACTGAATAAATCCCTTCACCTTCTATTCTTTTTTTTTTTTTTTTTTTTTTTTAGAGAAAATGCATTCATTGGCTGATTCTTGCATGTGCCCTGACTGGGGATTGAACCCACAACTAATGCTCTAATCAACAGAGCTACCAGGCCAGGGCCAACACTGTTCTTTTTTTCTTTTTAGTGAGAATGAGAGAGTGAGAGAGAGAGAGAGACAGGGATAGACAGGAAGGGAAAGAGATGAATCAACTCGTAGTTGTATCACTTTAGTTGTTCATTGTTTGCTTTCTCATATGTGCCTTCACCAGGGTTGAGGGCAGCCAGTGACCCCTTGCTCAAGCCAGTAACCTTGGGCTTCAAGTCAGCGATCATGGGGTCATGTCTATGATCACACACTCAAGCCAGCAACCCCACACTCAAGCTGATGAGCCCGTGCTCAAGCCAGTGACCTCAGAGTTTCAAACTTGGGTCCTTAGCATCCCAGACCAGTGCTTTATCCACTGCATCACCACCTGGTCAGGCTCAACACTGTTCTTTTTAACTAGTGTTTATTGAGTTCTTACTTAGCACTTAATTTGCATTATCTAAGTTAATTTTCATAAAAATACTTTTATTATTCCCTTTTTAGAGATGAGGAAACTGAGGAATAGAAAAGTTAAATTATTTGTCCAAGGACATAGAGCTGGTAAGTGGTAGAGCCAGGATTCAAATCCAAAGCCAATGCTCTCAACTGCAATTCTCTGTCCTTCCATTGGCCTTTAGACAGAATGTGGGGGTGACAGTAACCCCACCTACGAGGTTTTGGGGAGAACCAAATGAGATAACATTAGTGAAAACAGTTTGAAACTATGAAATACTGCCCAAAATATTAGTCATTATTTTTGTTTTCATTTGATAACCACAAATGTAGTTTGAAGACGTTTCCCCTGCTGGCCGTGTATGCCTTTGGCAAAAGTCCTCTGAGTGACCACTTGCACCAGGGTCATCGGGCGTGCTTCCTAATCCTGCAAATTCCTAAACTCCAGCCCAGACCTACTGGCTCAGAATCTCTGGGGTGTGACCCACGACTCTGCCTGCCCCCGGATGACACTGCTGCATACTGAGAAGTACGAGGCTGCGCCACTTAAAATGCAACTGTCCCCTCCAAAGGCAGTAAGTTAAGGTTTTAGGTCTAGGTCTTTGTGACCAGGTATGTGGAGGTTGCAAGGTTTCCCAATTGTGAAATCACCAAAATACACATAGAGGCTCCATGCAGACAAAATTTCTATTTGTCCGCAAGTCTTTTTAAAGCCACAGTTCCAGGACTTTATTGTAACAGGCTAGTTCAAAATAACGGAAGGAGTTACACTGGTATTCTACTACAATCCCACGACTGATCTTCAGCTGTGAGCATGACATATGACCCCAGCACTGCCAAGGACACAACAGGGCAGAAGCTGTGGTGGGCACACTAGCGAACCATCTGTGGTTAAAAATCTCAGGCAGCCTGCTCCCACTGGGACCCCAGTAAGAATGAGCTCATTCGGGCTAATGCTTAACGAAGTCCTGGGGGTGGAGTCAGGAGGAATAGTCTGTTGGAGAAGGAGTGGCTTTGAGGAAAGAGCTGGGACCAATGGAGACACTGAGAGTGGAGAGGGAGGTGCCAAAAACAGAAGAGAAACAAGCTTTGCGAATGTTCTACCTGGATCTGCTTCAGCTTCACTGTAGACTGTAAGCTCCGCTCCCCTTTCCCAGGGACCACATCTACTTTGCTCATCAGTGCATCCCCAGGGTCCAACCCCAAAATACTGGCTGCATGCATAACTCCCAGAAAAGCAGAGCATCCATACCTGTCCCACCAGTGGCGTGGAGCATTTTCAAGTGATCTACCGTCATCTGCAGGACCTCGGCTTTCTCCAGCTTGGAGGAGCCCTGTGTGTACAGGAGACAGAAGAGTGAACCAGAGTGAAGGTTGCCGGCTGACCCCTCTCCTCACCTCCCTGCACAGTGTCATCAGCACCCACTGTCTCAGTTTTCTCACCTTCCTCCCATTCTATCACTGCCTGCAATTGGGCCTCTGCTTTGGCCTGGGTCTTCAAATCTAACAGATTCTTTCAGTTCTCATGTTAGTCCCCTTGTCTACTGCATTGCTGACCATCCTTCCTGCAACCTCTGGTCCCTTGACTTCCATGACAGCCCTTTCTCCAGGGTCTCCTTTCACCTTGCCTTTTGCTCTGCCTGTACCTTAAAACGGTGGTGTCTCCAGTGGGGCTTGGCTCACTTTTCTCACCCTGCACACTCTTCCCGGAGGATCTTGTCTGTCTCCGTGCCATCGTTTGCCATCACCAGAATGCCATGCCTACATTCCCACCCACCTCCTAAATTAGCTCTCCGGGGATCCAGGCTCTTACCACACCAACACCTAGCTCATCATCTTTCCCCCCAAGCACTACTCTCCCTCTTCTCACTCTCTTGGGAAATGTTTTCTAAGCCTCTAGCATCACCTGGTCTCCCAGATGAAACCTAAGGGTCAGACTCTCCTTGAGGGCAGGTAGCTGGTCTAGTCCACAGCTGGTCTTGTGAAGATTTTAGTGGACATCTGTGGAATGACTGACTTTTTCTCACCAGCAGAAGGGAAAACACATGACCTATGACCATGCCTTGGAACACAGGGTGAGAGTTCTTGAGGCTGTCTCACTGATGCAACTGTCTGACTTCCTTCCCACTGCCGTCCCTCCACCCTACCATGTCCAGTGTTTGAGCGCTCACTCACCAAGCAGCCTGTTTTACTTTCAAATAGCTTTGGAAATGTCAGTAGTGTAGAGGGTCAGGCACTTTAGAACCACACAGTTCTGTGTTCCAGTTCTGCTCTGCTATATATTTATTAGCTGTGTGACCCGGTATAAGTTATCTCACCTCTCTGTGCTTCAGTTTCCTTACCCGTGCAATGGACATAATAATCCCTACTCTTCAGGATCATTTTGAGGATTCAATTCAATGGGATAATGGACATAAAGCCACAATACCAAGACACCTCAGTAAGTATAAATCACTGAACTGCAGGCAGCTACTACCAATCAATAAGAGATACCATGATACATGACCCTCATCTGCCACTCACACAGATTTCCTCTAGCACAATCATCATCAATGTCACACACCTGTTTTTCAAAGGCGGTGGGGACCAAGCGCCGCAATTCAGAAAGGCTGCTGTTGATGCGGTCTCGGCGCCGTTTCTCTATGATCTAAAAAACGACAAGAATTTACACATAAGCACTTCACAGTCAGTTCAACATGCCTTGATGGGCATCACCTCATATTTTCCTTCACAATATTTTTGTGAGGGAGATAAATCTGTTCTTACTTTATGTCAGAGGAAACTGAGGCTCAGAGAGGGGCAGTGACTTGTTTAAGGTCACACAGCAAGGAAGTACAAAACTGGGAGAACTCAGATCTCATGTCTTGATGGGCAGGGGAGAATGTTCAAAGTGTTTAAACACTGGCACAGCACCCACTAATCAGAACAGGAATACCAGCCACAGCACTGGAGCAGGCCTAGAGATTCCTGCTGGGCAAGGAACACCCCTTCAAATGCTGGGAAATGAGGTCTGAGTTGTCTAGGGCATTGCCCACTCCAGTTGTGATTGCCTTTCATTCACATTATCTTATTCTCATCTCACAATACTGGTAGCAAAATACTGAGCATATGGCAGGAATTATGCCCTCCCCCCTCCATTTTACCAATAAAGAAAATGAGAACAGTGATTTGCCTAAGGTTTTCTGGTCAGTGAGTGGCTGGTCTGGTCCCTGACAGATCCCAGGTCTTTGGGCTCCCACTGTAGAAGCACAGCTGCAGATTGGGGGGAGTAGAGGGGATGGGATATGACGGCCAACAATAAGCAGGAGCGCCTCCATCTTCTGTCCTCCTCACCCCTCAGTGCACAGAGGCAAAATGAAAGTTCTGGGTTCAGAGAGAAGAGGAAGGCTGGAATACACAATAATGGCTAATTGTGTCATGTATTGCTCTGAGTGTGTTACATTCCCTTAATCTTCAAAACAACACTTTGAGGTATGTACTATCATTATTTTACTTACACAGTTGAGGAAATGGGGCACAGAGAGTCATCCCCCTAGCTACTTGCAGAGTCAGCATTTGAACCCAGGCAGTCTAATCTAGAGTGATGTTTCTGACCGGGTTTCTCTAGGCTAGGCCCCTGGGGACCCAGGGTAAACCTCTGTTGGGCAACCCTGTTGAGACACTCACCCCTCTGCGTTTCTTCCTGGCTTGCATCTGTGAAGGACTGGGGGTGGACAGCGGCCTGGCCATCTGGCTGGAGAGTAAGGGAAAGGTAAAATGTTCAGAGCTGGGGAACCATCTCCCTGGCCTGGGGTGACCTGGTAGGTGAGCACAGTCCCCTTGCTGGGTAGCTGTGGTCTTCCAGACTGAGAGGAAGCACCAAGTGGGAGGAAATGCATTCTCTCCCCTTCTCCCTGGGGCCCATTTATTCCTGGGCCAAGTCCTTTCCTGCACTGGGTGAACCGTCCCGGGGCAGTTGGGGGCTGAAGGAGGCTTAGTTCTCACCTCTCTGTCGGCCCCACGCCCCTCTCCCTCACCAAGGCTGGAGGGTGGGCATCGGAACTGCGACTGGCCACTCTGACTCCTGCAACTTGATCCCCGGGCGGGGTGGGCCAGGGCACGGGCCAGCGGCGGTGGGGCCTGCCGGCGGGTTGGGTTTCACAAGGAGCCGCTGGGAACGAGCGTGGAAAGAGCAGATGCTGCTGCTTCCCACGGGCCGGGCGCGCCGGCTGCCCGCCCTCCACCCGGGCTGCAGCTGCCGCCACCTCCCACGCAGCACGGCTAGGGGCAAGGGGGAGCGGCATCTGGGTCACACGCCCATCTCGGACTCTCTGGGGACACTGCTCTGGCCTCCCCAGAAGGTCCCAGACCTGTATCACGTCAGCCTTCCCTTAGAAAGCCCGGCTAAAGGCGGGATGGCTGCCGGCACGCCAGGAGTTCCCATCACAGGGAAGAGGCTCAGCCCTGGGGGGTTTTCCTGCCCAGACTGACCTAAATCTTTCCCCCACCCCAACTGCTTGCCGTCTTAATGGTTTCCTGTTTCAGAGGCCTTTATGGAATGGCGGGGATTTGCTAGGTTGCACTAAGAACCATTCATTGGCCAACACCCCAGAGTGTCCCATTCAGGCCCAAGGTTGGACTTGGCTTCCATGAAGAGACACCAGGTCAACAAATAACTTTAGACAAGGTGACTTCCTCATCATGTCAAATGCAAAATGCCACCTATCTGAACAGCAACCCATGAATTTGCCTTTACCTCATACTTCTCTTCCCCACACCCAGGTTCCCATCTCACTTCTCAGTGAAGACACCCTATCTCCCAGGTCTGCAAGGGGGACACCTGGCCACTGGTCCGCATCCCACCTCCTCAAAACTTAAAACACATCTCATATCTGTCCTCATCTTCACTGCCTCTCTCAGAACTAAGCCTCTATCATCTTTCATCTGAACATCTGCAAGAATCTATTGTTGGGTCCCTTTGCACCCATTACCTCCTACAAGCAGGCAGAGTGATCATTTTAATGTTAATCTGATCTTGTCACTCCCTTAAAACCCCTAAGGGGTTTCCCAATACTTATAGGATCAAGGCCTGGCCCCCCCTACCCACCCCCCATCACCTCCTAGCCTCAACTCTCTCTGCTCTCCGTATTACTGTGAATGTACTAACTCCCTCCCGTGGTATCACATATTGTTCCCCTAGCCTGGAATTCTCTGGTCTACCTCATCTGCCCACTCCCAAGACCCTGCCATGTTGCCTAATAATATATACATACTTTTTTTTTTTTTTTTTGGCAAGAGAGAGAAAGACAGACAGACAGGAAGGGAGTGAGATGAGAAGCATCTACTTGTAGTTGCATCACTTTAGTTGTTCCTTGATTGCTTCTCATACATACCTTGACTGGGGAGTTCGAGCCAAGCCAGTGACCCTGGACTCAAGCCAGTGACCTTGGGCTTCAAACCAGCAACCTTTGGGCTCAAGCCAGTGACAATGATCCCACACTCAAGCCCACGACCTGGCACTCGGGCCAACAACTCCATGTTCATGCTGGTGAGCCTGTACTCAAGCCAGCAACCTCAGGGTTTCAAACCTGGGACTTCAGCATCAATACTCTCTCCACTGTAACACCACCAGTATGGCTTGCCTGATAATTTATATCACCCTTAGGTCTCAGCCCAAATGTCACCTTCCTGGAAAAGCCTTTTCTGATATCTTCCTTCTTATTAGGTAGGTATCCCTTACTCTACACTTATAGCATCCTGCATCCACAGAATTTTGCCCATTTTTTGTTTTATATTTACATGATTATTTGGTTAATCTTTGTCTCTCTGACAAGTCCATAAACTCCACGAGGTCCTGATACTCAGCAAGTGTTTGGAACATGGAAGAGCTTATAGTTGAACTCCCGCCTGCCCTCATCTTTGGCATTACTGGAAAACAGAGATGTGACCATAAAATGTATGTCCTAGGTCAGTCATGGGCAATCTTTTGAGCATGGTGTGTCAAAATTTGCCGAAAAACCGAGCATAACTCAGGTGGTGTGTCACTTCAAGAAAAATGGCCTAACCGGAAGTCCCAGAACTAGACGCTCTGTGCCGGAGTTCTGTTGTTTTGGCATACAGACCTCCGGCACAGAGTGTCTACACCAGGGGTGCTCAATGCATCGATCGCGAAGGAAGTGTGGGTAGATCACATAACATTAAAAAGACATTTGTCTTTTGATTGGCATACAGGGTAGCCAATCTGACGTCTGAACTTTTGACACCCTACGCATGCGCGTTAAACCGCGCTAACTTGTTCAGTTACATTGCTGCATAGTTAGCCTTCAATTTATTTAAAATAAATACAACAAAGGGTATAAAAATGAGTGCCGTAGCTGGTCCAAGTAAGAAGCCTAAAACCTACCACTTTCATGCAGAATGGGAGGGGATTTTTTTCACTATGTCATATTCTAAGTGCGTCTGCCTCATCTGTCTGTGTGCCATTGCTATTCCAAAGAAGGGAAATGTGGAGCGGCTTTTTCGGACTGTTCATAAAAACTATGACATTGACTTTCCTCCGAAAAGAGAGCTGAGAAGGAGAAAGGTGAAAGAAGAATACACAATACTAAATAGTAATAATAGTAACTTAAATAATGATAATATAGAAGAAATAAATTTATGTTTTGCATTTTTATTGTAGGTAGATCATTTTGACTTGGTCATCTTATAAGTAGCTCGCAAGCTGAAAAAGTGTGGGCACCCCTGGTCTACACTACAGCAAATGTTTTATCATCGGCTCCTGCACCTGGCCATACAGGAGCCGAGGATGAAACGCCCTTTTCGGCATGCAGCCCCATACTTCCCTGGCATGCGGCCGCGTGTCATCGAAAATAGCAACGCGTGTCAGTGTTGACACACGTGCCATAGGTTCGCCATCACGGTCCTAGGTCTTTGTGGAATGGAGGCATATGTGGCTCACCAGGAAGGTCCCAGCCCCCATGATTACTCTCTTGGCATCAAAGGTTGGATAATTTTCATCATCTGCTCAAAGAGAGAAAGTTGCAGGAGAGACCAGATCAACACTTGTCAAATCCTGCTGCAGCCACATCTGGAAAAGGATTGTCTCCATCCAAACATCTGGACAAGAAGGCTGGTAAGAGACCAGTGGGAGCTCCTGGGAGGGATTGGCCCAGCAAGCTAGGTTCAGGGATCAGACGGCCAGATTCTGAGATCTGCAGGGCAGCCTGTTTACAGAACTTCACTGAGGACAAGCCCCAAGAGCCAAACTATGCTAAGAAACACAGCCTTTGTCCCCCCAGCTGGATAAGGATTCTCTAGGGGTATTGGATTAGCTTTGCGCACGTCACTAACTCTGAGCCTGATCCCTCCTCAGGGACCGTCTGTTGGAAGCTGACGCATCCCTTTCAGGACAGGTGGTTCTGCCATCCCTTTTTCCAGTCTCCTGGTTCCTTGTTCTCTGCATTATTATTCACTCCCATATCTAACAGGCAAACCCCACTTCACAGTTTTCCTGGCATCACCACACTAAGCACATTTCCCTGCTGGGAGCCTAACAAAAGCCCCATTTTACAGAGGAAGACGCTGAGGCTCAGGAGCTAAGGCAGCTTGCCCGGCCAACACAGCTGCTGAGGAGCAAAGCCAGCATGGGAATCCATGTCTTCTGGCTCCAAAGTCAGCATTGTTTTCCTTCTTAATTGCCATTTCCTGTATGTCTGAATAGCCCTCCATTCCCCTTATCCTTAAAACTCCCAAGAGCTCAGCCTGTGCTCATTTCCAGGCTGAGATCTGGCCCTGACACTGACAGGGAGGAGGTGTGAGGGCTTCTTGGCTGACAGGCTGAAAATAAGGCAGATTTGAACAGCCCCAGAGAAGATATGTTGATCACCAAGACCTGCTTCATGGACTTCGAGTGGTCCCTAGCCAGAATTCTGGGGTGGTCTCTTGGGGGAGGGCAGTTTCTAGGTGGTCTAGCTACCAGTCCTGACCACCCTCAGTGCTCACCCTCAGTTTCCCCTTGGGAACTGCTAGTGGAGCCCCTGTAGATAATCCCACTCATTTTTCATCAACCAAAGGTAGAATCATAATGTCCCCAATGAAAGGAGCTCAGAGAGCACTGAACCCACTGGCAAAATGAAGGATCAGAGAGGGGAAAGAATCTGCTCCAGGACACACAGCAAATTAGAGGAAATTCCAAGTCTACTGACTTTTAACCCAGTGCTCTTCCCAGTGTAGCCCATATATTCATCATCACATCTTGTAAATCTCATAGCCAGTACTTTCTGTTCTAGACAGCATGTCCACATTCACTTGTCTCATTCATTGCACAATAGCCCTGCAAGCTAAGTATTATTGGGGCCATTTCATATTTCAGAAAAATTGTCACTTGACAGATGGCGTGACAGAGACATAAAGAGTTAAGAATCACGCCCTGTAAATCCATTGTGCAGACCTCCAGTCTTTTAATTACACCATATGGTCTCATGAACATGTATCCTCCACCTGAATGGCAACCCATCAGAGAGTAGCATCAATTGAAAGCTACCTTGTGCCAAAGCAGGGGGATGTTCTTTAATGCAGTAATGATTGCATTAAAGCCTCACCCTATGAGGTAGGTATTAGATTAGCATCCTCACTTTGTAAGGTAGAAAACTGAGGTTCAGAAATGCCCAAGTTAGAGGTGGTGAGTCAAACTCAGGTCCATCTGACTTCAAAGGCTACCATGTGCCTTAAATTATGTAGGAACAACCCACAGACCCTGACCGAGTGCCTGACATGTGGCAGGTGCTCATTAAATGTTTGCAGAAGGGGAAGGGAGAGGCTGTATTCTCAGTTCTATCCCAACATGTGTCAGAGAGCTGGGTTCAGATAGGAAGGAGCTCTGTGGGCGATTCCCACAGATGGGGCAGGATACCACCACCAGGCTGATGCCCAAAGTGACATGGAACACACTTGCTCTTTACTCTCACATCTCTGAGTGTGTGTGTGTGTGGGGGGGGGTTGTGCCCTGCCTTTGACCCCCAGGGAGGCTGGTTGCCCTAGTCCCATGGCCCTTGCCACTGTTTATCTGGCTGTCTTTATACATGAAGCTCTTCTTCTCTGAGAGTTCCCTGAGGGCAGAGGCTAAGCAGGATACATCTGGGCCCTCCCACACCCAGCCCAGGGTCTGGGCCACAGCAGGCACCGTTCAGTGATCCCTGAATTGAAGCATTGATGTCTGCTGGGGGGAGGGCCCTTTGGTGAGTGCTACAAAGAGAGGTCTATAAGTCAGCTCTGCCAGATGTCCAACTGCTTTCTCTCCTCTGATGGGGTCTGCTCCTCTAAGAATTGAGACAGTCTATCAAAATGGGCTCTGGCTGAAAGGACAAAATGCTGCAGAGGGAAAAAACTGCCACTGATCCTTTAGGCCACAGCCCAAATGCCACCACCTTCAAGAAGCCCTCCCTGATGCCTTTGGTTATAAGTGACCTCTCCCAGACTGAGTGCCTTCACAACCTACAGTCTGTCTCTATTTCCACCTCCCATGCTGTCCACGGTCTTCGTGTGACCTGATAGGTCACTGGCCAGGCTGTGAATTCTTGAAAGACAGAAGCCAGCTCTGATCAGCCTACCTCTCTGGCATCAATTTCATGCCTCTGATTCATGAAAAACCAATGACATTGAATTTGAGACCCCCTCCCTCTACCATCACCACATGGTGCTGGGTCCTTCTCCTGTTCCTAGCAGGCAAAGACTCAAGAATAGCTTCTCTAAAGAGCGGTTTCTGCTAAACAACTAAAAAAGGCTACTAAGTGACATGGAAAATATTGTATACTCCAAATCTAATGTACAGTATGCAAGGGGAATATCTATTTATTGTCTTACCTCCAATTATAAACTATAAATAATTGAAAGCTGGTGGCATTTTACTAGGATTTGTGATGGAGGCAGGATGCCCTGCTCTCAGAAATTGGAGATCATTTGAACTTATGGAATGCCCTAAAAACATCCTATGAATAACCTGAACTGCCTCTCCCAATTCTATTCTAGAGAGTCAGATCTCTAGAATGTGGATGAGCCACAAGAGATCAGAGCCTTTTCTGTCCTCCCATTGTTGAGGAAACAGGCTCACAAAGAAAAAACAACGGCCCAACGATGCATGGTGAGTAGGTTGGCAGATTTAGGGCTGTGACCCGGACCTGCAGACTGCCAGTCAGCCCCTGTTGCTCTTTCAGGGTTCTGGGTATCACTGTTGGGTGCCTGATACTAAGCATTTGCTACGTTCTGGGCCCTGTGCTAAACCCTTAAAATATACTATCTCATTTGATTTTCCCAATATTCCCATAAGGTTGGGTCTGTTATTTACATCCATTTCACAGATGAGGAAACTGAAACTTAAGTTTGTTCACAGAATTGGAAATAGCAGAACTTTCCATGTGCAGTTTGTTCTATAGGTTTAAAGCAGGTCAGGATATTTACTAAGAGCAGAAAGACATTCGCAGCAGGGCGGTACAACAGAAAGGGCACTAGAATTGGAGCCTTCACCATGGGCAAGTCAGCTATCACTTTCTTCAATATCAAAACCTTATTCAAAGTCCAATTTGCTTAAGGGACAGAAGTCTTTCTTCCCCTAGAAGCTTTCTCTGTGCTATATGAAATGCGCACCTAAGTTAGGATAGGATTGGGAAAGAATGGTTATTCTGCATAGTCCAAGGATTCCAGACAGGGGGTGTGGTGCCAACAGTCCATGAGGGTTTTCTCTAAGAGCTTCAGGGAAAACTCACCAATAGCCTCACCTGAGCACTTCGACAGAAAGAGATCACCAACAGGACATTAGACCCGCGAGCTGAACGCTAACTCTAGACCAGCATCACGAGCCATAAATGGCCGAGGGTACACAGGAGCCCTGGCTCCCGTGGATGTAACAGCACACACTGCAACCCCACCCGCCCCACACACCCCTGTGGGGTACAGCTCACACATGCGTCGCCGGAGGCCGCATGAAACTAGTTTCCGCGTTCAGGGAGCCCGTCGGCGCGCCCAGTCCCCAACCCGGTACCTTACCTAAACTCGCTCTCGCGGCCCACGTCAATGGGTCCGTCAGACTCACCGTCGGAGCCTCTCGGCTCCCGGGGCCGCTTCATGGCTCGTGTAGGCTGCCGGGTCTCCGCCGGGTGAGGCGGGCTTTCAGCCGGCAAGCCGGCCCCGCCCTTGCCCCGCCCCGGCCCGCCCCGCCCCGGGGCGCCGCCACCGCCCTTTCCCAGGGCCCTTTCCTGCGCCGCAACCCCTGGCGGCCCGGCGCCCCCTCGCCCCCGCGGTGACGCGCAGGCCGAGCCGTGGGAAGGCCCCGGGCAGTCACCGCCCCCACCGACGGCTAGGAGGTCCGGCTCTGCTCCACCGCCTCGGCCAATTCGCTCTGGGTGGCCTTGGGCAGGTGCCCTTGGAGGTCTCCCGGGGAAGCCAGGGGTCCCTGTCTGTCCCTGGTTTGCCCCGGGCGCTTGCCGTCTATAGAGGCGCCGCTCTGCGATGCTCCAGCTTCTGTAAAGGTCGACACCGCCAGCTCCTGCCTTGCGGTTTTGGCGGCGGCCGACACGTCGGGTTTGGAAAGGTGGGTGGGGGCGACCGTGGCCTGATCCTAGACAAGAATCCCCCTGCAGCTTCTCCCATAGGGGTCCAAAGCAAGTGGAATGTGTGTGTGTGTGTGTGTGTGTGTGTGTGTGTGTGTGTGTGTGTGTGTGTGTGTCTGCGCGCGCAGACAGGGTTTTAGGGATGAGGTCAGACCTGTGAGCGGCAGCTAACATCCCCAAAAGTGACGGCTGAGGTTGTGGCCGCATCACTAGAGCAGGGCCGGCTCTGGCCAGGGTCCCTGAAGATCTGACTGGATACTGGCGGCAGTGGAATCAGTTCTCCAGCTTAGGAGGTCTCCTGAGAGGCCAAAGGCACCAGGAAAGAGCTCATTCTGAAGCTGTGGCAGGCCTTCAGAGGTGGGCAGGAAGACACCCTGCAAATTACCCCCAAAAGACAAAACTGATCACTCAGTGGGTTCTCCAGCCTCGAGGGAGGGGACCTCACAGAAGATTCTCAGAGATTCACCTGCTGTCTCATGGGCCAGTACAGTACTTCAAAGAAGCCCAAGGCTCAGAAGGGAGCAGGTGGGAAACCATTCCGAAGGGGAGTTCACGGGCAGGGAGGAGATCGGAAGGCAAGCATGTTATGTGGGTCTCAGAAAAGTCCTTCCCTTTGATTCAGCCACCAGGACCAAGAGGAAGCCACCCCTTCATTTGGAGAATGGAGTTGGTCATCTGAGAATGATTGCACTTTCACCCCCTACAGCAAGACCTGTTTGGGGACACCTGATTATTATGGTGGTGGGAAAGAACATTCCCCTGCCCTCTTCTTCCACACATGTCTACAGACACAACCCTTGGCCAAGTGCACAGACACATACACAGACACACATACTGATTGATACACAGCAATCAGTACCGCCTGTGCTTCCTTGGGAGGTTCTGGTGGTCGCCCCAGACACAACTATGGACTCTTCTTACAAATGCCTTCGCACTCATATAACTTTTGTAGGCACACACCAATGGAGTGGAAACCTCAAGCAACATAGAAGTTGTGCAATCTATGCAACTATGCATTCCCTGGAAAGGCAAAAGTCAACCATGTCTTGCAGATGTGTTCTGCCCTGTGTGATTGACAGAGATTGAAAGAACTGGCAGTGAAGCAGATTTCCAGGGGAAGGTCAAAGGCTGTGTTGTGGGTATGTTCATGTGAGATGCCCTGGGTCATCAAAATGGAGTGCACAGTTAGATAGGGAGTCTGGAGCTTGGAAAAGAGGTCTAAGGTGGATATTTAAATTTGGAAATCATTATGTAAGACATAGCACTTAAAGCTATGGGAGTGTAGACAGATTACCTAGAGAGAAAGTGTGAATAGAGACAGAGGGGCCAACCTAAATAGTTAACATTTGGTAAGCATTACTAAAACACCTGAAACTGTTCTGTAAGTGTTAATTCATTTAATCCTTGACAAGTCTATAAAGTGGTAATATTATTATCCTCACTTTACAGATGAGAGAGAAGGGCACAGAGAGGTGGAGTAACTCTGCTTAAATTGGGCAAGTAGTAAATGGAAGGGCTGGAATTCAACAAGACAGTTTGGTTCCAGAGCCTAATCATTAGGCTTTATTGCTTTATACAGCTCTTAAACATGAGGCTATCTTATCTAGTACTGAGCCTAGAGCTATGCCATCAGTACAATAGCCATGAAACATAGGCAACTACTAAGTACCTGAAATGTGACTAGTCTGAATTGTTATGTGTAGTAAATGTGAAATACACACTAGATTTTTTTTAAGGAAAGAAATAAAAGATTTCATTGATTTCTTTTTAAGCAAGAGGAGGGTAGATAGACTCCTGCATGCACCCTGATCAGGATCCTCCCGGCAACACCCATCTGGGGCCAATGCTCGAATCAACTGAGCTATTTTTAGCTCCTGAGGCTGATGCACTTGGACCAACCAAGCTATTCCCAGCGCCAGGGCCGATGCTCAAACCAACAGAGCCACTGGCTGCGACAGGTGATCGCTTCCCTTGTGTGCACTGATCGGGAATTGAACTGGGGACATCCATACACTAGGCCAATGCTCTATCCACCGAGCATTGGTATTTTTTCTAATCATTACATGTTGAAATGATACTATTTTATACATGTTATAGTTAATAAAATAGATGATTAAAATTAACTTCACCTGTTTTCTTTTTCATATTTTTAATGTGGCTACTAGAAAAATTTTAATTGTATATGCAGCTCCCATTCCATTTCTATTGGACTGTGCTAATCTAGTGCAGGGTTTTTTAACCTTAGCATTACTGATATTTGGGGCTGGACAATTGATTACTATGTGTAGCTGTTTTGTGCATTGTAGAATGGTTAGCAGCATCTCTGGCATCTACCCATTAAATGCCAGTAGTACCTGCCTTAGTTGTACAATTTAAAATGTCTCTAGTGCCTGACCAGGTGGTGGTACAGTGGATAGAGCATCAACCTGGGACACTGAGGACCCAGGTTTGAAACCCTGAGGTTGCTAGTTTGAGCATGGGCTCACCAGCTTGAGCATGAGGTCCCTAGCTTGAGGGTAGATAGACTCCCGCACACGCCCTAACCAGGATCCTCCCGGCAACACCCATCTGGGGCCAATGCTCGAATCAACTGAGCTATTTTTAGCTCCTGAGGCTAATGCACTTGGACCAACCAAGCTATTCCCAGCACCGGGGCCGATGCTCAAACCAACAGAGCCACTGGCTGTGACAGGGGAAGAGGGAAAGAAGGGGGTGAGGTAGGGGAGAGAAGCAGGTGATCTCTGCTCAAGCAGGGTCACTGGCTTGAGCCCAAGGTCGCTGGCTTAAGCAAGGGGTCACTGGCTCTGCTGTAGCCCCTGGTCAAGGCACATATGAGAATGCAATCAATGAACAACTAAGGTGCCACAACTATGAGTTGCTGCTTCTCATCTCTCTCCCTTCCTGTCTATCTGTCCCTGACTATCTCTCTCTAGATAATACCAAATGTTCACTGGGGGAGAAGTCACTCTGGTCGAGAATCACTGGTCTAGAGAAGCTCCAAGATTTAGACCCTGAGCAGAAGAGAAAGAGCTGTCAGGACAGTGGAAAGGAACAGCCAGCAAGGTAGAGGAGAGCAAGAATGGGTGTACAAGAGCCAGAAGAGTGTTTTGAGTACTTGGTCATAATTCTTTAAAATATCAGTCAGATCATGTCTCTTCTTGCTTAAAACCATCTATAGGCTTTCCATAACATTAACAATAAAATGCCAACTGCTTCTTCATGGCCTATATGTAGGGTGACTATATAATTTATCATCTAAACCTTGAGCACCTTTGAAAGTGAAAGGAGGAAATACTAATAGCTATGCTGGGACAGTCCAGGGCATACCGATGTATGGCCCCTGCCCTGCCTTGGTCTGGTCCCTGCCTGTGCCTTGCTCACTCAGCCACTAGAGTCTTCTTGCCATTCCACCAATAGCTCATACTTGTTTGCGTTGGGTGTGTCTTCTACCTGGAATCCTCTTCCGGTGCTCACTTTGGCAGAATGTGTACTAAAATTGAATGCCTTTTCCCCCAGATCTTCTCAGATTATCTCACTCCATTGCAGGTCTTTGCACAACTGTTTCATCCTCAGTGAGGACTCTCTTGACCTCCTATCTAAAATAGCCACCAAC
The DNA here is from genome assembly GCA_037038555.1 of Rhynchonycteris naso. NCBI lineage: Eukaryota > Metazoa > Chordata > Mammalia > Chiroptera > Emballonuridae > Rhynchonycteris > Rhynchonycteris naso. The sequence goes on along the minus strand of CM072997.1, from coordinate 207,495,413 downwards.
CCCCAATCACTCTGTACCCCCAGTGCATTTCATCTCACTACATAGCACCTGTCACTATCACTGATATACATGTTGATATATTTGTTTATTGTCGCTGTCCCCCACCAGAGAATAAACTCATTGGGGGTAGAGATTTGTCTCTTCTCTTCACTGCTGAATCTCCAGCACCCAGAATATGCTCTTTGAGAAGCTTGAATGATGGGAAAGTGCACTAGGAGTCTAGCTGGAGGGAGATGTGGAATCCAGGTTGTTCGCTCTTGCTTTGTTTTGTTTTAAGATGGAAAGAGTACCAGGAGACCACCGCTCCGCGGGACTTTTATGAAAAGGCTTCCACACTGATTGTGAAGTTCTTAGGGACAGGAATAATTTTCGTTGTTCATTACTATGTCCCTTAGTGCCTAGGAAAATGTCTGGTTCATAGTATGCATTTAAAAAAAAATTTAAGATAAATAAGTAAGTAAAAGAAATATAAATTTTTATTATACTTACCATGTACCAGGCACTGTATTATTTGGCATTCATTAACTCATTTAAACCTCACAATGAGCCATGATAGAAGTTACTATTACCTATAATCTCATTTAATGAGACATGGGGAAGTTAAGTAACTACTAAGATGACAGTCAGTAAGTGGTAAAGGTGGGACTCTAACCAGGTGGGCTGGGACCCAAATTTATGCTGGTAACTGCTGCATCATGCATTAGAGTTGGGTAGACCAATAAGAGGCTCTTATAACAGGCCAGGCAATTGGGACTGTTTTAGAGGGGATGAAGAGGCCACAGATCCAAGTGATTCTGGGGTCCTGTCTGGGTGACTGAGCATATAAATGTGACAGGCACCAATGGAAAACACAGGAGATGCTGAAATGTTTAGGGTGGTCATGCTGTTTAGGAGACCCATGGGACACCCAGGAGGAGAACCCAGAGAAGTGTGGGCTGGAGCAGAGATTTGGTGGCTGGCAGCTGAAGACATGGGGTACATGAGCTATCACAAGGAGCTAGCGCAGAGCAAGGAGGAGGAGAAGCCAGCATGGAAGCCTGGGGAACAACACCGGGAAAGAGGAGGAAACTGGCAAGAATGAAGCACCAGGGCCCGGACAAGAGAAGGCCAAGAACAAGGGCTTGGTCTCCAGTCCAGGAACTCTAAGAGGAAAGTGTGCAATCACGTGGTCACTGAGGTCTTGGCATAAATGGAGGAGGCAGAAGCAGGGGCCAGATTTGTGGATGGAACAGTGTCTGAGGGAGGCTGGAGAAGCAGGTTTGAGGAAGGAGCAGGTCAATGACAGAGGGCACAAAGGTAGCTCTAGAGGCCAGCAGGTTCTTGGGGGGATTTGCTTGCTGATGGAGAGGGGTTAGAATTAGACAGAAGTGAGCTCTGGGGATCACTTGAATAGCAGTGAGCCTTGGTCCACAGGGAGGGAGGCAGAGAAGGGACCTCTACCTTCCCCACTTCCCCAGCCCCCAGCCCTGGATCTGAGTGAGCAGGAAGAGATTTTCAAGGGCAAGTTTCAACTCCAGCAAACTTTCTTAATCCCTGACTCCCACACAGGTCAACCCCTGTCTTCTCTCAGGGTTGTTATTCCGATTGCTAAACTGACATGACCTTCAAATGGCTGGGTTGCATGTGTGCCATATGCTGAAACAGGGACCTCTGTTGACGAGGCACCGAGCTTCTAACTGCTGGGTGGCGGAGCTATCCCGGGGTCCCAGAGGAGAGGATGATTGCACAGAGGTGCTCGGGGCAGTGGTTGGTAGTTATTAATTGTGCACTCATTTGTGTCAGTCTGTAGCACACAAAAGCAGGAAACAGGTTGGGTTTGTTCACCATCGTCTCCTCTGTGCCCAGCAATGTCTGACACATATTAGGTGTTTAATGAATACTGACCAAGTGACTAGCGATAGGGAGGGAGCTGGGGGCTCCTAGAGGCCTCTCCCTTCCCTGTGGAGGACGTGGTGTCTGACCCCTGGGAAAATAGAGTCATAGCAGGTACTGTTCTGGTCCAGGGCCTGGGAGAGGTGGTGGTGGGGTGGGGGGCTGGAGCCCCTGCGTGTGCCCCCAGTCTTCCTTCTGCAGAGCCTCTGCCCTCCCCTTGTGTCTGGGGACACAGAGACCCAGAGAGGGGCAGGAACATCTCTACAGCCTCACAGTAAGGCAGGAGGTGAGCCAGAATAAGAGCGGCCTTTCTATACTGTGGTTTCCCATTGGACAAGTGTGATGATAACAGAACTACTCTCCACAGGCTCTCTGTAAGGTTTAACTGAGGAGAGATGCATAGAACAGTGTCGGTGTTTGGAGTCAGAGCTTGGTGACGTTAGCATTGACTAACTCTGTTACCAGGCATTTTATCCTCCAGAGATTCATCTAGTCCTGAGGCTCTACCTCCTAGAAACCAACAGTTCCCAAATTTATATCTCCAACACAGACCTTTTTACTGAGTTTTGGACCCATATATTCAACTGCCTAGTATTTCTCCTTCCACTCATGTTAGTCCAACTATGTGCCAAGACCAGTCAGGCTGTGCTGGACTTGTCCCGGTACACCCACCCCCAGCTCTCTGTGTCCAGGCCACATCTACAGGGCCTCCAGCCCACGCGTCAGCCATCCCTATCACCATTTCCTGCTTGGTGTTTGGCCCTGAGAACAATCTGAGCCTGCTCCCCTCACCACCTCCCTGACCCCACTCTCCCAGGCCCTTTCTGTCCTCCTCTTGCCCTCCTCCCCTGCTCCCCTGGGACCCATCAGTGCTCACTCCCCACCTCCCCAGCTGCCACCACAGCTGGTCACTGACGGAATGTGCAGCTGCTGTGAGCCACATGTGATGAACAGGCGGTGCACAGCCACTCCTGGGGCCCACGGGGTGGGGTGGGACCATCTGTCTGCTGTTTGTCTGTCTAACACACACACACACACACACACACACACACACACACACACACACTCTTGAGCGCCTTCTCCAGGGAAGATGGTGGACAACATTGATTTGGTTCCCTTCTCCATCTCTGGGCTGCAGAGTTCATGAGAATCATGCTCCATTTTGGGGGTCCAGTGGCCCAACTCAGGGCCTCTGAGAGCAGACTGGCTGGCCTGGCCCTGCTGTTTGAATGCACATACACTCCTGTGTGCAGGTAGTGCAAAGCCCCACCCAGGCTGCCCAAGGGCCAAACAGTGGCTGGGTGATCAGAGCCTCCCAAGCTTTCCCAGGCTCCGGGGTGGGTGGGGGATGGCCTGCTATGGAGGAAGCCAGAGGCCTCGGACACATTCCAGAGCCCCCTTGGCAGCACCCAGAGGCTTCTCAGCCCTGGGGCAGAGCCAGCAGCGTCTGTCCTGGTTCCCACACTCTGGCCTCCCCGGAATCTCTGTGGATTTCTCCTCCATGTGTACATGATGTCAGCACAGACAAGGACACTGGGGGTGGAGGAAAGTGAGACTGAGGACACCATGCTCCCTGATGTCAGATGGACATGAAGAGGGGACAAGGAGGATGGGGGAGATGGTCCTTGGCATTGGCCACACAATAAGAAGAAGGTGATTTGGGCTCTGGCTCCCTAGACTAACTGGGTCCTGACACTGCCCACTGCATTCCTGTTAGAGCCCCTCTCCATCTCTCAGGGCCTCAATTTGTTCAACTGTAAATTGAAAATAAGATGGACATCCACCTCCTACATATAATACCGAAGTCTGTAGAACAGGTTGTCCCCAAACTTTTCACACAGGGGGCCAGTTCACTGTCCCTCCGACCATTGGAGGGCCGGACTATAAAAGAAACTATGAACAAATCCCTATGCACACTACACATATCTTATTTTAAAGTAAAAAAAAAACAAAACGGGAGCAAATACAATATTTAAAATAAAGAACAAGTAAATTTAAATAAAAAAACTGACCAGTATTTCAATGGGAACTATGGGTGCGGATGCATCCTGTGCTCCTCTCACTGACCACCAATGAAAGAGGTGCCCCTTCCGGAAGTGCGGTGGGGGTGGATAAATGGCCTCAGGGGGCCGCATGCGGCCCATGGGCCCATAGTTTAAGGACCCCCGCTGTAGAATCTTCACTATTCTACATAATCTCCACAGTCTGGGCACAGCTCACTCTCTTAGCACTTCCCTGATCTCCACCCTAGCCCTGACATTTCTCATGTTTTAGAACACATAACATAGGCTCTTGCTTCTGATTCTACCTTAAAAGCCCTTCCCTTTATTTGGAAAACTCCTACTCAGCCTTCAAAGCCCAATATAAAAGTCCTTATGTAAGAAACCTGTCCAGCCTCCCTTGAGTACCAGTACTGCCTCCTTATACTCTCATAATTCCCTCTAGGGTAGCCTGACTTCAATATGCTATACTGTCTGCTTACTTTCCCTGACTGCTTCCCCAGGGGGCTGGCCTTTCTGGAACTGATGGCCACTCTCGGGAGCCCAGGCACAGTAGTATCCCCTCGCCTGCAGGTATCCAAGCATAATCAGGACATGGCTTTATGTCCTGATACTGCCAAGTAAGCTTCCTACCAGGTCTGGTCTTAACAGGCAGAGGAACTAGCTAACCAGCTGCCAAGAAATTTCTTAAACCCCTGAAATAGCCATGGTCCCCCTTCCCCCACCCAGTCCCACCATTCCAAAGTTCCACTGCACAGATGTGGAAAACATAAGCCCAGAGAAGGGAAGTCAGCAGCAGAAACTCAATTAAAACTCAGGGCTCCTACCCCAGTCTAAGGTTCGGAGGCCCTTTTCCCCTCTTGGGTGGAGGATATGGAGGCTGTGGAGTGATAATGGGGTCGAGAAAGGGCACAGGTTGGGTGGGAGCCCCAGACTTGAGAAGTAAGTAGCCATTCGTTACCTTTGGCTATGCTGGCATTGGTTTCCACCATGTCCCTCGGTATTGACAGGGAAGCTGCACTTCCATTCCACCACTTGGTAATGATGAACTGTAAGATCATCAGGTACAAGCTATCCTGAGGAGCAGATGGGTGCGGGCCCTACGGCCCAGAAAGGGTTCGTCTTCTAGAAGACAGATGCTAATGCCAGGCAGAGGTGTAAGAGATGAATTGAGGAAACCATTTGTAAGGATCAAGAGAGGAGCCAGAGTAAGCAAGAAGAACCTCTGACCACAATGGGAGTTTGACACCTATCTTCAGAGGGAGAAGGAAGGATGGGTAGGAAGAGCCTCAGACTGCCAATGGAGCTCTGAGAAAGTACTGGTCAGGCCCAGAGTCAAGATTGTCTATTATCTATTAGATTGATCTGTGGTAGTGTAGTGGATAAAGCATTGATCTAGAATGCTGAGGTTGCCAGTTCGAAACCCCAGGCTTGCCTGATCAAGGCACACATGAAAAGAAACTACTATGAATTGATGCTTCCCATTCCTCCCCCACATTTCTCTCTCCCTCTCTCCTCTCTCTAAAATCAATAAGTGAAATCTTTTTTAAAAGATTGTCCATTAGAGGAGCCACGTAGGACAGAAATAGCCTGTTCTAGTATCCCCACTGTGCCCAGTCACCAAAGGGAAAACATGCTATCTTTGGATCTGAAGGTGCAGCAGCTGGAGGCCATTGGTTAGTGATACTCCTAGCAGCTGGTTCTCTTGAAGGCAAATATGAGTGACTGCCCTCCTGGCAGCTGCAGAGGATACGTGATTTGCAAGGTCACCCAGCTCGGCCAGCAGGTGACAAGTTCACACCCTTGGGCTGTGGCTGCACTATGCTAACACCGGGGTGAGCTTTAAACCGCAAAGAACTTCACAGAGCTTTTAAGGGAGGTTGCCAGATGAATGAAAGAATAAAGATTCAGATTAAGTCAGTTTGAAAATACAGTGTTTCAGAGGGAAGGGCCTGAGTTGGAAAAATACTCTGACTTTAAATTTCCTTTCTTCATCTACTAGTGCGCATCCTTAGACAAGTCATTTCTCCTCTCTAAAACTTGGTTTTCATCATTGCAAGATACAGATGACAATATCTCACTCATGCCTTCCCTGCCCAGATCCAAAAATCGTGGCATGAGGGGTACCAGTATTTTTGTCTCTGGAAAGATGGCTTTGTTTCTTACAGAGGTGCCCATTAAAAATCAAACTTTTCCCCTGGAGTAACCCAAATAGCAGGAAATTATTTGTACTACCCTGGGACTCAGGAGGATATAGCACAAACTAAATGAATGTACACTCAAATTTTCTTATGTGTGTTTTATCTCTAAAATATACGTGGAAGAGTCAGTCTAGTGTAGCAGTTAAAATACTCTGGAGCCCAACAACTCGAGTTTAAATCAAGCTATGCAACTTACCAGCTATGGACCTTAGTTGAGTTACCTTATCTCTCTGGACCTCAGTTTCCTCATCTGTAAAATGGGGATAATAACAGTACCTACTCCATAGAGTTATTGTGAGAATGAAATGATCTGTTTTTTTGTTTGTTTATGTCATTTTTTAAAATTCATTTTAGGTGGGGAGAGAGAGAAGGGGGGAGGAGCAGGAAGCATCAATTCCCATATGTTGTGTTGACCAGGCAAGCCCAGGGTTTCAAATTGGCGACCTCAGCATTCCAGGTCAACATTTTATCCACTGTGCTATCTTTGGATCTGAAATGAAACAGGTCTGGCTGAAATGATATGTATAAAGTGTTTAGAACAGAATTTATTCTATTCCCTGTTAAGTGAATTTGTCATTTATCCTTGAGTTACTTCTTTATTAAAAAGAAATTTTTAAATGACTTATTGGCAAGTAAAACTGACCACTAATAAGCAAAAGAAAAGAAAAACAAAGAAAGAACATGTGGCTTCCAGATCTTGGAAGAGCTCTTCAAGTTAAAAAGGGAGGGCAGAGAGGAAGAGAAGGAATTTTGTCCACAATTTCTCCATCCCAATACTCCAAGCCACAGTCATGTCTCTACTATGCTATGGAGTTCTTTCTCCCAAAATACAGTCCAAGATCATGTCAGAAAGTAGGATTCAGTTATGGCACCAGAGCCCATCACTCCTCCCACCACCTCTCCCCTCTCCTTCACCTTAGACATGGTCCATTGGCTACAGACCAGTATAAGCAGCTTTGGTACCGCTGGCCTTCGGACACTATAAAAACTTCACAGTGAGACCAAGACATTTCAGAACACAAAGTTTCCATGACGTTCCCAAGTAGGTGGCCCCAGGGTCCCTGAAGGAATCTGCTGGATGGGAGGTTGAGGAGTCACACTTCTCCTTATTCCTGGTGACTGGGTGGGAAGGTGGAGGACTTCGGGTCAAAGAATCAGGGAGTCACATGTGGGTCTCATATTGACCAGGGGCAGGGTGATGGGTAAGATAAACTTGGATAAGATAAGTCATACCAAGCTGGTGGGGATATAATAATATGTGGGAGCCAGCCTCCAAGATGGCCTTCCTGGTGTTCACACCTGTGTGTAGTCCCCTCCCACAGCATATCAGGTTGGGCCGTGTGATCAATAGAATAAGGTAGAAGTGAAATAACATCACTTCTAAGGCTGGGTCATAAAGGACAGTTTTTAAAAGTAAGTTTTGCCTTGTTTTTTCTTGGATTACTGTTGGGGAAGCCAACAGCTATGTCATGAGGACACTCAGCAACCCTGTGGCAAGGAACTGAGGCTACCTGCCATCAGCCATGTGAGTGCGCCATTTTGGAAGTGGCTCCTCCAGCCCCGGTCAGGTCTTCAGATGCTTGCAGCCCATGCTCACAGCTTGGCAGCTACCAGATGAGACATTCTGAGTAAGAACCACCAGCTCAGCTCTCCTGGACTCCCATGCCCACAAAGACTGTGACATAATAGATTTTTTGTTTTTGTTTTTAGTGAGAGAGACAGAGAGAGGGACAGATGGACAGGAAGGGAGAGAGTTGAGAAGCATCAATTCTTCATTACAACATCTTAGTTGTTCATTGATTGCTTTCTCATATGTGCCTTGATGGCGGGGCTGGGGGAGCGCTACAGTGGAGCAAGTGACCCCTTGCTCAAGCCAGCGACCATGGGGTCATGTCTATCATCCCATGCTCAAGCCAGCAATTTCGTGCTCAAGCTGGTGAGCCGGTGCTCAAGCCGGCAACCTTGGGGTTTTGAATCTGGGTCCTCTGTGCCCCAGTCAGATGCTCTATTTACTGCGCCACCACCTGGTCAGGTAATGTTTGTTGTTTTCAGCTGCTAAATAAATATTGGGACAATTTGTTACACAGCAACAGATAACTAAAACTCCTGTACTTTTGATTTTCCACCCAAATAGACCACAGGTAATTCTTCAATTACCTTGTTAGGAAAGATACAAAAATATTTTACCATATTGCTCAGAATGACAGTTCTGGAATGACAGTGGCTGCAAACAGCTGGCCCAGGCCTGTCAGCCCTGAATTCAATCATTCTATCATAAGGACAGTTATTGGCACCCACTTAGGGCTGAGGGAACACCAAAATGAAATTGGAGCCACTTCTTTGGGCTATGGGAGGAAGAACCATGGAACTAAATATTGTTCACGGAAGGAAGTGATGTCTCTCACGATATATGGAGATTTGGGGGAGCCTAGTGGAGGAAGTGGTGTGTGAGATGCTTCCTGTCAGGGCCTCAGCAGGTGGAGGTGAAGGGAGAAGCAGGAGAAATGTGGGCCATGGACGGGTTGGTATAGACCAGCTGTCGGCAAACCGCGGCTCGCGAGCCACATGCGGCTCTTTGGCCCCTTGAGTGTGGCTCTTTCACAAAATACCACGTGCGGGCGCTACCTCGATGAGGAATGTACCTACTTGTATAGTTTAAGTTTAAAAAAATTGGCTCTCAAAAGGAATTTCAATCGTTGTACTGTTGATATTTGGCTCTGTTGACTAATGAGTTTGCCAATCACTGGATATTACAGACACATTGGCCCTCTAGGTTGGGTGGACTGTGGAGGGGGCTGAGGGTCAGGAAGAAGGGTTATGTTAGGGCCGAGGCTGGAGTCTGAGTCACATGCTTCCTCGCCCATCTCACATTCTTTTATAGCTCCTCTTCTTCCTCTCACTCCACCCCCAACCCCCACCCCCACACCTCGGTAGTTCCAGATAGGGACATGAGTCCATGTCAAGGACACTCCTGGGGAAGCTTATCTTGTGGTGGGCTCAGATTGCCACCCATAACAGAATCTCCCCTCTGGGTGGTCTTCATGTGGGGCAAGAGGGTCTACAGGGAGACAATAGCACCTATGGATGGCACAAACCTCAGTCATGCTCACTCTGTGTTCCCACTGTCATTTCTTTTTTTTTTTTTTTTACAGGGACAGAGAGAGAGTCAGAGAGAGGGATGGGTAGGAACAGACAGACAGGAACAGAGAGAGGTAAGAAGCATCAATCATTAGTTTTTTGTTGCCGTTGCGACACCTTAGTTGTTCACTGATTGCTTTCTCACATATCCCTTGACCGCGGGCCTTCAGCAGACCAAGCCACCCCTTGCTCGAGGTAGCGACCTTGGGTCCAAGCTGGTGAGCTTTTGCTCAAGCCAGATGGGCCCGCGCTCAAGCTGGCGACCTTGGGGTCTTGAACCTGGGTCTTCCGTATCCCAGTCCGATGCTCCATCCACTGAGCCACTGCCTGGTCAGGCCCCACTGTCATTTCTTGAGGGGACCCTAAGACAGTCTGTGAATAGTTAGGGGGAGGGGAAACAAGACAATATACATTTATTTTAAATGTCTTCTATTTATTTGAATGGCTTTTAAGAAGCAGAAGCTCACAAGGTAAAATTAAGGTAAAGGACAAGCATGAGGAGCGAAAGGGATCCACGCTGACCAGCATGTAGCACCCTTTATCATGTGACTGGCTGAACACTGCAGACCAGATAGCTGGAAGCCGGGGACGGCTGATAGCGGCCAAGGAAGGGCAAAGCCGGGAGAAGTACGAGCAGTCTTATCCATCTCCAGGCAAGGGAAGCCCCACAGATGAAGAGGCACGTGCTCCAACTGTTGAAGGAGGCACTTGAGGTTTGCCATAAAAAGCAACCCAAGGGGGTTAGGTTAGAAGGAAGGCCAGAGCAGCTCAAGTTTGCAAAAGACAGAGGTAGAGCTATCATTAAGCACATGGTATAAAATAGGACTTCTGACAGGTAGATAAAAACATACTATGTGCAGAAGCTTCATTTTAAATCTTGCTATAAATTGGGGGTACTAAGATGCTTATAAGTAGAAAACTAGACGTTAAGGATATGTTATTGAATTAATAAAGGAGCTCATATGTACACAGTCTGAAACACACAGGGATGAACCAGGTTATCTCTAAGGCCTCCTAAGGATCCCAAACTCTATGAGTCTGAGTGTAATACCCTTACTCTCGGTAACTCGGTTCTGAAAAAACCAATTCACTGGGCCTGAGCCAGAAGGTGCAAACTGTGGACTGAAAGGCCAGATTTAGCTTACAAGGTGTGTTTTATTTGGCCTGCACAGTGTTTTCTAACTTCAAAATAGTCACCAACATTTAAAAGTCCAGATTAGTTAACACCTCTTGAAAACTGGGGCGAAATATCTGGCAACACGCGCCTCCATTCCCACACGGCAGCAACCACGGCAGAGCCAGAGCGTGTGCTCTCTGGTTTACTGAAGACCCTGCCGCGCCCTCTTTGCTCACTTGGGTTTCCTGCCTGGCCCTTGGAGGCATCAGGGCTTGGGTCCTGGCCCAGACATCCTGTCTGTGGTGATCTCGTGATTTTTCACTTGGTGGCAGCTATCAGTCTACCCTGAGGCCTTTACCCTAATTTCACTGCACATCCATCTTAACGGTCGACCCATGAAGGCATATTCACTCTCAGGCCAGGATTGTGGGAGTCAGTGACCCCCGTCTGTCAGGCTTTGGTTTGTCTTACAGATGAGTAACTGAAAAATCGCCGGCCATATTTCACTTTCACAAATTGAATCCCGAAGGCCTCCAGGGGATGGCCCATACGGAGATGCCTCCTGACCAAGGCCAAGGGTAAATCACTCTGGGCCAGAGTAGAACACAGAGGAAGGAATCTCAGCCTAGGGTGGCTTGGCCCAGGGGGTGCGGTGGAGAAGGCAGCTTTCCTGTCCATGGCCAGTAGGTGGCCAGGGTAGCTGTGCACAGTGAGCAGATTTTGCAGGTGCCTAGGAAGTACCACTCATGTCATAGTGTGAATGGCTCCATCTGGATTTGTACAGTGTACAGTCTTCCCGAATGTACATGTTAGCCCTGGACTGTCAGGGGCAGGAGAGGTGGTAAGGCAGGTGTAGCCAAAAGGGGTGTTCTAGCACAGATTCTACCACTTCCTTCTCATGGCTGTAGGAGGTAAGGGTGGGAGGGAGAGTGTTAGGAGCCAAGACCTTGTTGTACAGAGGCAAGAAGCTGGAGAGAAAGATAAAGGAAGGGCCTGGCCTCAGCAGCCCCCATGCTACACATGTGCAAATGCTCATGAGGTGACACGACTAGCCAGAACTAGTCCCCACAAGCAAGACCAGCCAGCAGTATGTGGGGCTCAGGACACTTAGTCAACAGATAACCACCCTGTACACACACACACACACACACACACACACACACACACACACACACAGTTGTCAGCAGAGATACCAGACCCATTACACACACCTACATGAACATGCATACAATGCACAGTTTTTATCCTGTGGCACACACTGAATGTGAACATATACACAATCACAGTGGTTGTTGGTAAGAGCTAACTGGTCTTACCAGACAGGAACGTTTAACAGACATTTTCAGAGCACCTAAAGTGCTTTTTGGCTAAGCTACCCGTGGGAGTCCAGCACAGCACCAAATACGTACTATGGAAGGAGAGAAAAATAACCCGCAAATAAAACCACTAACTACTACTACCACCAGCAGCTGAGGGTGGGCCTGCAGTGCCACCTACTGGCAGGAGGGTGTTTGCACTTTGCTTGAAGACCGTGAAACCAGGGACTGTCTCTCAGGCACTCCTGAGGAAACCCAAGCAGGACTCCTGTCTAGGACTAAGCCCAGCTGGCTATCCAGCATCTGCTCAGGGTGGATTTGTTGTTCTTGATTTGTCATTACCTTCATGGGGCCACTTGGGAATGATAAATGCCTGGTCACCCATGATAAATGGGTGACCAGGGTAGCTGTGCACAGTTAGCAGGTTTTGCATTCTCCCTCTGCCACTCTCCCTCTGTATTCTGCCCGAGTCAGGTGAGACCCTGACAGTCTCAGAGTTGAACTACAGCACCAGAAAATATGAATTTAGAACTTGGCATACCCATCCAAAGCAATATTCAATGGGGATGGCAAAAAGGTTTTCATCTTTTATGCCCACTCCAACCCACTGGTAGTGACTAGCTGGAATGCTGGGTTGAGAAGGATTCTGAGGCCAAGACTGGGTCTAACAGAGAACACGATGGAACAGCGACAGCAACCATGACTGTAGGTAGCACGGTTTCCACACCTGTCATCCTTGCCGTGGATCCTGGAACCCTGGTAAACCCCTAATTCTGCAGCTTTCTCCTGCTCCACAATTCCGTCATGAGGGTATGTCTGTTTCTTGCCCACACCTCACAGCACAAGAAAACCGACATTTCAGTTTTTCCTGGAGTTTTCTCTCTCCCTTGATCCGTACCTCCTGAGCCAGCTGGAGCTTTCTCTGGGACCGTCCTTGTGAAGAGCTTTTGCTTCCACAGAGAGCATATGAATGACCTGTTAGATCTGAGCCCTGATGTCAACACTGGGCATCTCGCTTTATCCAAAATTTATATTTAGCTAAGGCCCTTCCATCCACTGGCATTTATCATTCCCAAGTGGCCCCATGAGGGCAATGACAAGTCAAGAACAACAAATCCACCCTGAGCAGATGCTGGACAGCCAGCCGGGTTTAGCCCTAGACAGGGGTCCTGCTCCCTTAACCGCACCCATCAGCTTGGGAGGGCAAGCTGGTTTACCTCTTTAAACCAGCATGGACGCCACCAAACAGAGGGGACACTGCCATCATGCTAGAGCAGCCTCCTAGAAGCCCCCTAAGAAGTCCCTTTTACTGGACCATGGGAAGATGAAGCAGTCAAAGGGGAGGGGCCAGGGCACTGAGGCCATTCAGGGGCACTCAGGGACTCAGGCCAGAGCTATTTACCAACTGTTAGGGCCCCATTTAAATATTTTAAACACCAGTTTAGCTGTACTGATGCGTACCAGTTGAATATCATTATAATGCCAGATCCATCTTGGATTTGAGCTTCTTGCTGGTTTTTATTTCTTCTGACATTTTCTGCTATATCACCACCATTCTGATTGTGCACTCAGGAAAGGGAGGGGGCTGTTTTGCAATGATCTTAGCAGTCTCAGTGCTTAGTAACAGGGCTCTTGTTTTTCTGCTGAGTAGCAGTTGCCACTGGGTCTGGGACTGTTGGCAAGCATTTCTGGGACAAGTTCTGCAGGACTTTGCTTTTGGCTACAGGGGTCCAGCATGTTGGAAGCTGTGGTCTTTGTGCCCCAGAGCTGCAGAACAGGTGGGGCCTGAGGCTTTGGTGCTCGCCTGGCTTTTTAATTTGCCTGGTGAATGCTCCTCCTTACCTCTTGAAATAAGCAAGTATGTTTGGCTGCTACTTCAGCCTGACCTCAGGACTTCTTGCCTTTTATTTCTGCCTCCGAAAGCTTTTTTTCCAGGCTTGACATTCGTAGTTATGGTTTCAATAATAGAATTTGGACCCGACTATCTCTCATTGCCCAGGGCTGTCTCTGTCTATTAATGGTGGCTCCAGTGAGTTCCAGGCTTTTACTGCACCTTATCTTTCTGCTTCCAGCATCATATTTTCCTGCTTCCTGAGAGACCTGGAAAAATCTGTAGTGTTTATCACTAGGCCCTGGGGGCAGGCGTCTTAGTTCCTAGAATTCCTGGGTTTATCTTCATTAGGAGACATCTGGTGGTGCCTTCACTGTGCACATGGCCACCCTGGTCACACAGTCTAATGCCAATCTGTGGGCTACCAGCTTGCTCTGGGAGCCCTAAAGGCTCATTCAAGGGGATAATTTTGACCAGGGGGAATGGTGAGCAGAAGATATTTCTGCAGTCCAGCCAAAATCAAAGGTGACTTGGGTTGAGCTCTCTGACTTCCTCCTCATTTCCTCTGAGGTCTCACAGTGTCTCTGGCTGGGCTTGGAGCATGGGAAGAGGAAGAGGCTCAAAACCAGGCCCTCTGCCCTGAGTCCACCTCTGTTACCCAGAAAGATCCTGGCCGTGGATGAAAATGACCTTGTGCAAAGTCATCTTCATCACCTGCCCTTCCCCTGATAAGGCAGTCAGTGCTGGGCGTCAGCCTGGGCACACAGCACAGCCTTGCCCTTCCTCCTCAGGACCAGCCTCGAGGCGCTGACAGTAAAAGCCCAGCCAAGCACTTCAATTCTGGCCCAAACTGCTGTTCATGTTGGAAACCACCTCTATGTTCTCATCTTTTTCTCCTTCCTGGATGATCTTTCTGCAACTACTGCCTGACCTTACACTGTCCAGAACCTGTGCCCATTCAGACCCTGGGCGAAGTCCTCCAAAGGACACAGATCAGGCCTCAGATGGCCCTTCACCCCTTTGTCCTGTCCCCATAATGGTTTCAGCTCTCCACATACCTCCAGGTTCCTGGTCACTTCAGTGATACCTTTGGCTTTCTTCACAACGTTCTTGCTCACAGCTAGAATCCCTCCCCCCAAGACCTGGGCAATCAACACCCCCATACAGATGTTTACTCACACCTTTGTGTCTTCCTGAAGGACCAGCCACTGGTGCCTACAATCCCTCCAGAGAGAACCGGACTGGTCAGCAGAGGAGGCTGACTCACCAAGAAGTGACAATTCTACCCTGGAAATGGTGACGAAGGAGCTGCAGGGGCTCTTGCAAGGGTAGAAGAGTCACGGAGGACCCCAGAAGGTGTCCTCGCACAGCATTCCAGCAATGGAGAGCTCATTACCTCCACTCATGATCCCCTAGCTAAGAATCTTCCACAGTTCAACCTTTCCTCTCCAACTGGTCACACGCAGATCAGACCTCCTCACACATCCCACAGCATTCCAGGCAGGCCTTCCCTCAGGCTCAGCCTGGACAACCGAGCTCCCTCCCCTGGGCTCACAACAATAAACCCCCATATGCCACCTCATTCCCGCCCGCCCGTGGAGGGGCTGCTTGGATACAGTAATTGGACACAGCAGGATACAATAGAAGGAGTGAGGGTTGAGGTGAGGGGATTGGCAGAAACCCCTGAACTTTGGCTAAAAGCAAATGCAAAGGAAGCAATGAGCAGCCTGCCACTAAAACTGCTTCCCAGGAAGTACCTGCAGTGCCCCCTGCAGGTGAGTTTGCATGCAAGTTAAATTCACTCTCATTCCTTTCTCAGATGCCCTCCACCTGGCAGCTGACCCCTAATGACTCAGATAAGAGGATCACAGGAAGCAAATGGGTCATCTTGTCCAGTGTTTTCCAAGTGTGTAAAAGTATAGGTAGGGTTGCTGTGGACCGATGATTGTGCGTTTTGTCCAGTTGACAAAGGCCTCTGAGCTGAAGAGCCAGTGGAGGCTGACATCCTACTTACATCCCTGACAACCAAACGGTGCACCCCGGCGTGGGTACAGCCAGCCCAGAGGAAGGGCCATCTTTCATAATTCATTCTGGAGACAGCGTCTTTCTGTCATCTGCGCAAAGGTGCCGCGCAGACCAGTGGCGGCCCTGACACAGGAGGCTTCCTTCCAAGAGGGCAAGCTTATTATTCTAAGCCTTTTTAACTAAAGGAGAGTTTGAAAACCACCTAAAAGAGGAGAAAACTGAAGTCTACGAAGGGGAGGGACTTACTCAAAGTCATGCCGTTAATGCCAGGACAGAGCTTAGAGGCCAGATGCCTTCTCTCTCGAAGCAGTGTTCTACGTACTACACTGAGCTGGTTTTTATCCCAAAGCCCTTTGGAGGCATCCTGGCTCCTCCGACCCTCCCAGCCCCTGTCCCATCCATTTCCCTATGAAATCCAGTCACTGTCTTACTTTCCTAGCCAATGTCATGTTACAGTGTTGGCCCAAAATGAGGGCTGGTGAGAATGCTGGCCCAGTCTGCATAACTGTCTACTAGTACCTCACTCACAGGGATGAGGGCGGGCATGCAGCAAGGCAGTGTGGGAAGGGCCTAGAAGGGTCCGCTGGATGACAGATATGGCAGGGAGCTGTGCCCGGAGCACTGCATGTCAGCGAGGCTGGTGGTTCAGCTACTGTGTGGCTGGGGTCTGCTGTGGGGGTGCAGTCCGCCGGGCTGTCTGTGCCACACCGTAAGGCACATGGGCAGCCACTGTGCCCATCTCCTGAGCCCCAGCCACATGGAACATCTGGTCATCGAAGAAGATGTGAGGACGGATCTTCTCGAGGAGGGGGCCCTTGGGTGCTCCTGCAAGGAACAATGCTTCATCTGTCTCCAGGCCCCAGCTGCGCAGTGTCTTGAGAGCCCGGGCCCCAGAACTGGCTGCACTGCGTGCCGTCACCAAGTAGGTGCGGATTGGGCACTCCAGCCGCAGGCCCTTGGAGTAGAATTTCTTCTGCAGTCTACCCAGAGCCTCCAGAAAGCCTTTTAAAGGGCCCTATGAGAAGGCAAGGGAAGACTGTGAGCTCATCCCTCTCCCAATCATTTGCGCCCCCCCCCCCCCCCGCTCTGGTTGGGATCCTCCCTAAAGCATTTGTGTCTTGATGTTTGGGGTGGGAAAGCTTCTCAAGAGCCCCAGATCTCTCAGTTCTGCTCTGCCTGTTTGGGCTGCTGTGTGAATTATTGGGACTGTAGGCAGCTATGCCAGTCTGGGTGTCTGTACTACTGTGACTGGGGATGTCTGTGGCAGAAAAGCCGCACCAGGACAGCTGTTACTGTGTATGTCTATCTATGGTGCCCCTCAGGTACATGGATGTCTGTCCTGCAGCTCCATAAGTATGATCTTCTGTGCATACCAGCAGGAAGGATATTAAACATATTTAGTCACCATGGCATGGGCACCTCCAGGGAGAATGGATTCCAGCTGCAAACGACACGGCCAGACAGACCAGTGTAACTGGCTCAGGGTGTTGTGCTCTGGCTCTCTTAGGGTCAAGGGAAGGATTTACTCTCTACAGTGCTGGGAACAATGAAAGGCAATGAGGACATGTAAATAAAGAACCAGATGATGATGAAGAAGGAAACTACAATAGCAGCTGGAAATAAGGAAAGATGAGCTTGCAATCTTGGAGACTCCTCACCTGCTGGGTAACTGGAGCAAGCAGTGGCTTCCTGGGCTCTGCCTACCACATAGTGGGAAAACATTCCCACCCCGATTCTCAAAAATTTCAGAGAGAATTGATGAGAATGGAAGGAGATAAATATTCAGGGACCACAATTCAGCCTGCTGAGCTCTCAGAGAGAGGAGCTCTGGGGTGATTGAGATTTTTGTTAAAAGCACAAATAGGAGCTCCCAGGAGGGCTGAAGAATCCCAACAGTTCCAATCCCAAGGAATTCTGACCAAGCTCTAGGGCATATTCTGCTCTCGGGGAGATTTCTGAGCAGACAGTGGGTGAGGGTCCCTGAGCCCCTTTCCAAAGGATGGATGGCAGGAGGTAGTTAGGGACCTTGTGACCCAAAGAGAGGGTCTGCTCCAGATCCCTACCCAGTGGGATCTCCCCACCCCAGTGAGGGGCATTAGGCCATCCTTTCCTTTCCTCCAATGAGAGAAATGGGGGCTTCTTGAGAGGCAGGGCAGGAGAATCTCAGGGAGGGGATGTGGGCTCCAGGGAGAGGGTGGTGGCTTCAGAGGGAGAGGTGAGGCTTTCAGAGTGCAATGGGGACTTCAGAGAGGGGACAGAGACCTCCAAAAGGGAATAGAGCCTCCAGGAGGGGGTGGAGGCCACAGCTAGGGGCTGTTAAGGATAGGCAGGGGCTTTAGAGAGAGGTTTAGAGAGAGGAGGGGGCTCCAAAGGGAGGGTGGGGCTGCAGTGAGGGGGACGGGGTTCTCAGAAGGAGTAGAAGCTCACTGAGGGGAGCCAGAGGTCAGGTGAGAGAAATGATGGCTAGAGGCTTGGTGAGGGGACCTGGCTGGATTCTGGGCCAAACTCAGAGTTTGGTTCTAGACTGGAGATTGCAGTCAAGGGCAGGTTCTGAGGAGCCACCTGGCTCCACTAGGGGTTCTGGAGAATGTGTAGAGCACCTGGGCCAAGGGTTTGTTCTCATGGGTCTTCTCATGCTCAAAGAACCTGTCCAGCCCGTGGGCCTTGACAATGCGCTCCGACTCGTCCGAGAAGAGCACGGCATCCCCATCGAAGGCCACACGCAGCTGACTCTGGGATACAGCCATGTCCCTGCTGGGGCTGAAGACGGTGGCGGCTGCAATCCCTGGGCAGAGAGAGGCAAATATTGTCTGCCTTTGTCCTGGCAATAGGGGCCCCCTGACATCTGCCCCCGCTGTCCTGACCTGGCAAGGGCTCTCAAACAATCCTTGCCCCACCTGCCTCACTGGGACTCAGAGCAAGGCTAATGAGAGCTAATATTCATAATATTTAAAACCTGGCCATTGCCTGACCTGTGGTGGCGCAGTGGATAAAAGCATCGACCTGGGAACACTGAGGTCACCAGTTCAAAACCCTGCACTGGTCTGGTCAAGGCACATATGGGAGTTGATGCTTCTAGCTCCTCCCCCCTTCTCTCTCTCTCTCTCTCTCTCTCTCTCTCTCTCTCTCTCTCTCTCTCTCTCTGTGTCTCCTCTTTAAAATGAATAAAACTGGCCAATAAGAATGGACAGTGGCTTTTGCTCTGAGTGGACATCTGAGGGCCCTGGCCTAAGCCCAAGTTTCCATTTATTTGCTGCTTGGTAGGAAGTTCTAGGGAAGTCCCAGGGAATGGGGGGGTGGTGGCACTTAGAGGACTCAGGGGCGGAGCCATTATCAGTCAGTATGGAAGAATGTCAATACTTTAATATCTAGTAAAGTCATGTTGGTATGGACCATCTGAACGTCAGGCCTGGGTGGAAGGATGGTTCCCAAGGCCGTTGGTGTCTTTCCCAGAGTTCCTCACAGGCCCCTGATATAGATCTACGGGGGGCGGGGGGGGGCTGGAAGGAGCCCTGACCCTGGCTTGTCCATACTTTCTTGCCATTGAGTCTGGCAAGTCCCTCACTGGCTCTCAGCCAAGGTAAAATTAAGGATGCTTCAGCTCTGTCTGGGGCTGAGACCCCAGGCTGCAGTCTGGGGTGTTGTGGGTGTGGGCACCCTCAGTCTTCTGCCACAAAAACACTCAGGCATGCCCTATTGAGGGCAGCCTAGCCATTCAGGTTTCCTTGAAACAATGTGGATGGTCATGAGAGGCAGCACTAATTACATTAGACTGTGGCCCAGAATCTTTGCAACCCTGCACTTCTTAGAAGGTCAAGGATGCCTGTCGGAAACCCAGGCTCCAGGCTAGAGCTATGCTAGACAAGAGAGCCAGTGCTAGGAGGGCTAGGAGGCTGCAGACCTGGTCAGCAGCTTGGTCCATTCCCTATTCTTCGTCTCTCCAAAGGCCACTTCGGTCCTGCTCTTTGGGAATCTGTGATCACAGGGGCTGGGCGTAGGCAGAGCTTTGGGAGAAGCGAGCAATGCCAACCCCATAGCAACTTTGATAGCCTGAGGAAGTTATAAGTAGGACCAGGTACTGGGCATCAGGCCAGGCACCCTCTCAGCATTGCCAGTACTGGAGCCAAAATGAACCAAAACCACTTCCACCCTGGGCAGGGCCTCCTCCCCCCCGCCCCCCGCCCCCGACCAGCCCCTGCTCTCTAGCCTGTGCTCAAATTGCAGACACATAGAGGCGCACATGCAGGCCAGTGCCAATGCCCCAGCCAGAGGGTGTGATATCTATGTAGGGAAATGGCTCTGGTTCCTGGTTAAAGAGAGCCTCCTAGAGGCCTGAGCAGCTCAGAAAAGTGGGACATCAGGGAGAGAGAGGCGCGGCTTCCATGCAAGAGACAGCATGAAGGAAGAAGAGAAAAGTGAATACAGTACCTATATTGATGGTTGATAAACCTATCAGTAGCACTTAGCCTGAGGAACCCTCTCAGGCAGTGGGGCCTGTTGGCCTGTTTTCTTCCATGTGTGATAGTGTATGCCCTACTGGAGGACCAAGGCTACGGCCACCACCCAAAACTGCCCCTTGAAAGAGACACACATGGAAGGAAATTCTCTTTGTCAGTACTTGTGGCTGGGTCTCCTAACCTCGCCTCAGCTGCTGGAATGCTGGCCGTTTCCTGACCCCACTCACTGTTCAGGCTGGACTAGGTATTTATCTCTCTCCACATTAGCCCAGAGAGGGGCAGAGGCTGCCCACGGTCACACAGGAACCAGAACTGCTACTGACCTGGAGGATTCCTAGAAGGGAGTAGCTTTCTGGGTTGTAAGGAGGGTTTCCATGGAAATAAAAGCCTAGTGATGGTGATGAATAAAAGCATCCTTACCAGAGTAGGGCAGGGGTGGAAGAGAGGAATAGACGGGCAACAGTGGAAGGGGTGGGGCCTTGTTCTCAGAGTTATAGGACAGCTCATAGGAATTAAGCAAGGTACTCCCCTTCTAGTTACCATGGCAGCCCCTAGCTGAGAGCCTACTCAGAGCTTTAAGACCAGGCCTCCCACCACAGGGACCCCTTTGCCAGACTTCCTATACTCTCCATCCCCAGTTTGACTCACCTTCATCAATGGCTTCCCGAACTTTCTCTGCATCAGCTGACAAGTAGAGGTTGGTGTGATAGGCCTTGAGGTAGCAGATGGGGCTATTCCCACCTGTCATGCAGAACCTCTCGATGAACAGGTCTGGGGAGGAGGTAGAGAACACCCAGGTGATGCCTGGGTCAACCCTTCGGGCTTCACAGTGGCTGCTCCATGTTCAGTAGACACCGTCTTGGTTCTGAGTGGCGGTGGGGCAGTGGAGCAATTCTCTGAGTGATTTTAGGCCAGAGTTCCCCATTGTTCATCCATGAAATGAGGATGATCATATCTCCGGAGCAATTGCCTGGCTCACAGTAACAGCCTTTTGTCAGGCAATCATAGTACTACACAAGGTGGGTCCCTAGCCATGAGTAGCCCTCTTGGCCATAGCTGATTGGATAGGGGCAGACACCTGATCCAAGTTGGGCCACTCAGATTCTCTCATGGCCTGGGCGGATTGTCACCTTGTATCCATGTCTGCACAGGTTGTAAAATATTTGCTGGTTGGTAAATGGCTGCTGCTCTGAACCCACTGAGTTAGCCCAACACTACCTTACTCCTCACGCAGCACAATCCGCAAGGGAAAGGGTAAGACCGGGCACAGCAGGGGTCCTTCTGGATGGGCTCCAGTGCTGTGGGCGCTATCTGTCCTGATTACTCGGTGCCTACATCACAGGTGGTTAAGTATTTTGAATATCATTTCTGCTCCCAACAATTTGAAATTAGGATTTTAAAAATGCCCACTGGGCCTGACCTGTGGTGGTGCAGTGGATAAAGCGTCGACCTGGGAACACTGAGGTCGCCAGTTCAAAACCCTGTACTGGTCTGGTCAAGGCACATATGGGAGTTGAGCTTCCAGCTCCTCCCCCCGTTCTCTCTTTCTCTCTCTCTCTCACACACACTCTGTGTCTCCTCTCTAAAAAAAAAGAGAATAAAATAAAAAAAAAATGCCCACTGGACCTGACCTGTGGTGGCACAGTGGCTAGAGCATTGACCTGGAATGCTGAGGTAGCAAGTTCGAAACCCTGTGACCAGTGAAGGCACATACAACAAGCAAGCAATGAACAACTAAAGTGAAGCACCTATGAGTTGATACTTCTTGTTCCCCGTCCCCCTCTCTATAAAGTCTTTAAAAACAAATGCCAACTGGACTCTCTTGCTTGCTTAAAATAAGGGCTTGTAAACATAAAATTTTGGCCATGCTTGGGGTGGGGGTAGGGGGAAATAACAAAGAAACAGGCTTGTTGAGAGGAGTAGAAATAAGGACCAGGGAGAGAACAAGCCCGAGAGAGATTTCCAGTTGTTGGGTTCAGGCCTTCATAGAACTAATTTTAC
This sequence comes from Rhynchonycteris naso, assembly GCA_037038555.1. Taxonomy (NCBI): domain Eukaryota; kingdom Metazoa; phylum Chordata; class Mammalia; order Chiroptera; family Emballonuridae; genus Rhynchonycteris; species Rhynchonycteris naso. Next base: position 207,473,455 of record CM072997.1, on the reverse strand, counting down.
TTCTTGTTCTGTGGTTCTAAGAGACACCCCTGTAATCTAATAATAAAAGATGTTTTTTTCAACTTAAACTAGCCCTGGAGGACCAATTACTTTCAATCAAGACTTTGAATTAAGCCACAAAGCTGCAGTTGCTCTGATGATTGTACCTGTTTTCCCAGCAGCCTCGGGAAGCCTGTCAGCCCCATTGCAGATACAGAAACTGAGGCATAAAGGCAACAAGTGCCCTGCCCGATCACATGGGGGGGGGGGCTGTGCAGTGGTGTCCTAGAACTGGCTTATCCTGGCTTGCAAGAACCAAATGTTAAATATCCTGGGGATTTTTGAGCCAGTTAGATCATTCAACTGTTGTTAGCTTGAAATCAGCCCTGGTGAAAATGTTTATACCCTGAAAATGTCAATGCTGCAGTTGGATTTGGTTTTTTAAAGCCAGTTTATTTTTAGCCTGACTGCTGGTGGCGCAGTAGATAGAGCATCGACCTGGAACGCTGAGGGCCCATGTTCGAAACCCTAAGGATGCCGGTTTGAGCACAGGCTCACCAGCTTGAGCCCAAGGTTGCTGGCTTGAGCAAGGGGTCACTGGCTTGGCTGGAGCCCCCGTGGTTAAGACATATATGAGGAGCAATCAACGAACAACTGAAGTGCCTCAACTATAAGTTGATGCTTCTCATCTGTCTCCCTTCTCATCTCTCTCTCTTTCATTCTCTCTTCCTCTTTCTCACACACACAAAAGGCAGTTTATCAGCACACCGCTGGGTTTGGGTCCTAGTTGGTATACCCTCGCCCTGCAGAGGGGTGGCCCCATCCCCAGGTGTCTGGTAGGGGTGTCCCATGGCCAGACCCCTCATACTCACCATAGTGGTTGATGCTATTGATGAGACGGACACCCACTTGAGCGTGGTTGTTGGTTACAAGGACAATGTCGAAGACGTCCTCACTGTCAGGGTAGAGTTCCCGAAGACGCCTGTTCACAGCCTCCAGAGCCTGGATGGGAGAGGGTGCCCTCCAGGTCAGACCCCACGAACTAATACCTGGAGTTGGTAGCAAGGGTTGGGGGGGAAGGTGAACTGGAGTCCAATGTGTGCGTGGGGGTGGGGGGAGGTCAGGGACCAGGGTTTGGGTGAGATCAGCGGACTCGAACTTTCTCCTCCTAATCTCAGCCATTGTGTAGGTTGAATCATGGAAAGCATGAGTGGAGGCTGAAATCCAGCCCACTTCCCACTCACCAAACTGGTTGGTTACCTGGTGTGGGGCTGCATTAGTCCAGAGTATGGAATGTCCTCTTCTTCCCACAACAGCTCTGCCCCTAGTTAAGCCATGCTCCTAGGGGTAGCATCTTCCCAGAGGGTTCCTCTTCCTTATTCAAACACCCATGGAAGTGCTTTTCTCTAACCCCCACAATGGCACTGTATGGCTAGTGGTGGACTGCCCCTCACCTTCACAAAGGGGAAGGCCGGCCCGGGGCTGAACGGCTCATTCTCATGTTCCAGCTGGTAGCGCACATACTCCTCCACGCCCTGCTCGGTGTAGATCCGCTGCTCCTCGTCCATGCGGAACAAGGCTCGGGAGGACACAGCAATGGTGACCGCATTCTGAGGCTTGGGCTGCAGAGGAGCAGGAGAAAGGCCATCACTCACACCACTATGAGGTGGGTCTCATGTGCCGTCCGCTGAGGGTACTGGGGCAGGAAGAAGACCCAGGCCCAGCCTCTGCCCTAGGAGGCTTAGTTTTACCCAGGGGCAGACCTAGGAGAAGACCCCCTTCTGTGAAGGACCCAGCTGGAGACTGAGGGAAATGATGGCTCCCCACCAAGAAGCATGATGGGGTGGCAGGAACATGCTCTCGGGGAATTTACATCTAGCTAGCCAACCGGACACAATAGAAAAATGAATGGTGTAGGGAGCCAGGGTATGACTGATGCTCAAGATGGTCCCCAGATGGTTTCTGTTATAAAAGGAGAGCAACATGCCCTAAAGAGGAAATGGTACCTAGAAACATAACAATTACATACGAAAATTTATCTCCAGCCTAGATCTTTCTCCTGAGCTCCAGACTCATGTATCTAACTGTCCCAGTTGACTGACAGACATTCAAACTCAACATGCTCAAGGCTGAATTCTCACCGCTCTCTCCACCACAAAACCTGGGCTCCTCCTTCCTTCCTCATCTCACTGCTTGGCACCACCATGTATTCATCACCTAAACCAGAAGCCCAGAAGTCAGTGCAGGTCTACCTTCTTCCTCAACTCCCTTTCCCATCAATCAATCACCAACACTTGTCAACTGAATCCATTCACTTCTTTCTGTCTTCCTGACCACAGCCTAGTCCATCAACATCTCTTATCGCCTCAATCTGTCATCCATAGTGTTGTCATGGGATTTTTCTCAAATTTAGATCTGATCCTGTCCCTCTTCACTTCAGTGGTGCCCATTTTCCTCAGCCTTCAGTATGGAGTAGGAAACTCTTTATGACAGCCCCCCTACTCGCTCTTCACTCTCACCTTCCCTTGACCCCACTTTGCTCAAGCTGACCTTTCTCATGTGTAAGCACACTTTCTATTCTTCCTCTGAGCTTTGCACATGCTGTTCCCCTTCCTGATTGGCTCTTTCTCTGACTCTCTATCCAGCTAACTTCTACCCAACCTTTGGGTCCCAAACTACATGCACTTCTAGGAAGCCTTCCCTCATCCCAGTCATGGGTTTGCTACCTCTCTTATTTCCTTTTCAGTAAAATTTAACACTAAATTATAATTGCTTATTTAACTATTTCTATTTCTAGACAGAGTTCTAGAGAGAAAGCAGGAAACACACCTAAGTTCTGAGAGAAGAGGAACTACAACTATTTTGTTCATTTATTGTATCTCTAACATAGAACTGTACCTAGCACATAGTAGGTGCTCAATAAAATTTTAATGCCTCTGAACTTTTAAGTTACGTATTTCAATGAAAAACAGTACTGCTGGCTCTGGCCAGTGGCTCAGTGGATAGAATGTTGGCCCAGTGTATGGATGTCTTGGGTTTGATTCCCAGTCAGGGCACACAAGAGAAGCGACCATCTGCTTCTCCGCCCCCTCCCTTTTCCTCTCCTGCAGCCAGTGGCTCAGTTGGTCTGAGCGTGACCTAGGTGCTGAGGATAGCTCTGTTGTAGTGCATAAGCCTCAGGCACTAAAAATAGCTTGGTGCTCCAGCATTGGCCCCAGATGGAGTTGCTAAGTGGATCCCTGTCAGGGTACATGCAGTATGTGGAGGTCTGCCTCACTATCTTCCCTCCTCTCACCTAAAAACACACAAACAATCAATCAAACAACAAACAAACAAAAAGACAATATTTGCCAAAACAAATTTAACATGGACTAGAAATTTTAATGCAGTACCCTAATCTGTTCAGATTGCTTGATATATAGTAGGTGCTCAGAGAATACATTATGGTTGATGCAAATCTGTCAAACATTTACTAGTTCTTTGTGCCAGGCACCCGGGCTCTGCCTGGGAGTAGTCCTGGTAAAGACTTGACTGCTGTCTTCAGAGCTTACAGACTGGTAGGGGAGAAAGTCAGATAAACAGAGATACAAAAAGGACCAAAATGAGTGACAGAACACAGGAGAAAACAAAGTCTTAGTGACAGCGGTTCAGAGAAACTAGTCATGGGAAAGGAGCTGTTTGAGCGAAGACTTGAAGGAGTAGGGTGAGGAAGGCCTGAAGAGGTGCGCACACATGGTGACCCACAAAAGTGAGCAGGGCCCTGGGCATGCGGGTGTGAGCGCAAGTGAGAAGCAGGAAGGTGTTAGATTGCCGATTGTCTCAGGGTCCCAGGAGGGCCTCAGAACCCCTTCCACACCTCCAGCGGAGCGGAGACAGGTATATGCCATCACGGAGAGCAGGGGGCCTTTTATAATCCCTGGGGAAGACCAAGATGTGGGTTCCCAAGGGACTCACAGACATCCAGCTTCCCACTACGTGTCTGTGACCTGTCCTAGGACCATGATTCCTACTTTACAGGTGAGAGGCTCAAGTTGGGGACAAGACTCATAAAAGGACCCCCCATTCTGGTCTGCTTATGAGAACCCTGGCTCCGCTGCATCTCTCTGGAGTCAAGGCTGGGTTCCAATCAGGTGACACATTAAGTGGTTACCATGTGACAGGCACTGTGTTGGGGACATGGCAGGAAATAAGACAGGTGCAACCCCTGACCCCATAGAGTTTATGGTCTGTCCTCAAGGGAGAGGTTTGTGCGATCCTTTAGAAGAGCACGGTTCACTAGAACTTGCTGTGATAATAGAAATGTCCAGAGTTGTTCATGTGGCTACATGTGGCAACGGGGTACCTTGAAATGTTGCTAGTGAGACTGAGACTGAATTTTAAATTTTTATTTAATTTTAATCAATTTAACTTAAGTAGCTATGACTGGCCAGTGGCTAGCGAGGCTTTAAACTCTCTGAGTAGGAATGGAAGACCGAAAAGTTCCCAAGTTTGTGAGGTAGAACTCAGTTTGCATTTGACTTTTACTCCAACCAAAGTGCTGTATGTGGCCAGCAGGACCAGTCTAAGACATTTGAAGGACAAGAGCCTCTTCCAGTTGCTGGCTACCAGCACGTATCTGTGTGTCCTTAGGTTGGGTACCTCCCAACCCCTCAGCAGTTGTAACCCTTTAAGGAAAGAAAGTAAAGTTAAAATAGCTAGAGAAAAAGAATGATGAGGGATGGCCAAGAATCGTAAGGGTGGGTCTGGGGGGTGGGGGTGGTAGAGAGACCTACTCTCATAAACCCAGGAAGCCTGGTGGCCTTCAGGACACAGTCTGAGCTTGTTCTGCCCCCTGGGCTTACTGCCCTAGGGACAGGGCCAATCATCCCTTTAAGGACAGAGAATCAGCTGCCCTCCCAGCCTCTTTCAGGCAGATTCCCAGGCAGTCAACCAAGGTCTCTCTCCTCACTTTGTCCCACAGTTCCTGCCAGACCGCTGTGCTCTGGGTCCCCTCTGGTTGACTTGCTCAGACCCCATCTCATCCTACCTTGGGCTATTGCAAGAAAACCATCGCAGCTGCCTTGGCTCCTGGAATCTCTACTTCCTTCTTTTAAAGATGAGGAAATAGGCCCAGAGAGGGACAGAAAATTACGTTAGGTCACACAGCAAAGTCAAGGCAGAGCCAGGATAAGATCCCAACTCTCTGGCCTCTAGCCTGGTCTCTGTCCACAGAGCAGCCATTCCCCTCCTCATAGGTCCCTATTCAATAACTCCCAAAAGACCCCAACCCCTACTACTTCAGTCACTTCCCTAGGATACTCCCTCCACACAGCCCTCCCTTTCCAGATTTGGGAGAAATGGTGAGAGATACAGTGTCCTGACACTAAGGATTCTAAGGGCAGGGCTCTCTTTACACTCAGAATGGAGATTCCAAGGGCAGGTCCCTGCCTCCCCACTCATCCTGCTCTGTACAAGTGAGGTGGAGTCTAAGGACCTAGGGGGCAAGAATGGCTGTGGGAATAAGAATCCCAGCTGGGAGAGATGGCAGCCTGTCCGGGCTCCAGGTGGAGCTGAAGGAACAGGTGAAAGGGGTTGGCCAGAGTTGGGTACAAGCAAGCACTTAGAGACCCTCTTGTACCCAGCTGCAGAGGGAGGCCACCCGGTCATGTGTTGTCAAGTGAACCTGGGGACAGTTCCTTCATAAATCAGGAAGCAGTCCAGATTCCAGACTGGGACTAGGTCAGAAAGCCCTGATGCTAGACCAGCAAGTCAGCCTGAGAGCACTGGCCTCCAGGGAGCCAGGGTCCTGCCAGCTTGCTCTGCCTTCCAGCAGAGCTTGGGGCCAGGCTGGTGTCCCCCTCTGGCTTGGGGGCAGGAGGATAATGGAGGGCAGCCCAGCCCACCCAGCCTGTCTGAGGAGCTTTTATTTAGGCCAATATGATGCTGCCTGTTGGGACCAAGATAGGAACATGGCCAAGAGCTGTCATTTCTAGAAGGACTTTGAAAGAGAAGGGCTACTGGAGGGGAGAGAGACAGATGGGTCCGTACTGAGGAAGTCCTCTGACCCCATGAAATGAGGGCTTCCTATGGGTCTCAGGGCTTAAATAGTTCACTCAGGCTCCTGGGAATGAGAATGAGTCCAAGCCAGACCCTGATGTGGCCCATGAAGCCAAAAGCCCCCAAAATAGCCTGTGGAAGGAGGGGCTACAGCAGGAAGGAGTAAGAGGCCTTGCCTCTTAGAAAACTGTGAGGGGCTGACAGAAAGGTCATGGCTGACAGAAAGGTCATGGCTGACAGCTGGGCCTGGATTCCAGGGTTCCTTGGAGCGTGGGGAGGAAATTAATTGGTGAGCTTCACTCACCACCTTAGTCCCCAACATCCACCCCTTTCTCTCATCCCACAGGTCATGACATTAAGTCCAGCTTGCTTCCAGGCAAGGACCAGCCTCTTAACTAGTTTCCCTGCTGCCAGACACACCCTCTCCAATCCATCCACCACATTGCTCAGGGTGATCTTTCTAAAACGAAAATGGAACCAAATTAATCCCTTGCTGAAAAATCCTGCATAGCTCCATAATGGTTTTCATGCTTTTTTAAAAAGCAGATTGACCTTTTATTCAAATGATCTTTTGGTGGAAACCCCAATATGTAAACCAGATGATATCATATCCTCTTGGTATAAATCTATTTTACAAATTCAAATGCATTACACACACATAAATATTTATTATAACGTCAACCAATGAAAACAACACATTTGGGTGATGAGAAATTTGAAACTGGGAGTTAGGATGCCAGTGCAGACTTAAGATTCATCATTCAATTTGTTTCTGCATTTGTTGGTTTTTGCGCAGTATTGCAAAAGCCCTGGTCCATACCAATAAGTGGTTGCAGATGATCAAAGGTATTTTGTTTTGTTTTAAACTACAAGCCTCAAGAGACTCAGCAATAATTGTCATCAATGTCAAGATATCCTTCTATTAAATAGATCACAGGAAAAGCTTTGAGGTTTGCTTTTAAAAAGGATCAACCTGAGCCTGACCAGGTGGTGGCGCAGTGGATAGAGCGTGGGACTGGAAGACCCAGGTCTGAGACCCCGAGGTCGCCAGCTTGAGCGCAGGCCTATCTGGCTTGAGTAAAAGCTCGCCAGCTTGGACCCAAGGTCGCTGGCTCCAGCAAGGGGTTGCTCGGTCTGCTGAAGGCCTGTGGTCAAGGCACGTTTGAGAAAGCAATCAATGAACAGCTAACGTGTTGCAGTGGCAACGAAAAACTAATGATTGATGCTTCTCACCTCTCTCTGTTCCTGTCTGTCCCTATCTATCCCTCTATCTGACTCTCTCTCTCTCTCTGTCCCTGTAAAAAAAAAAGAAAGAAAAAGGATCAACCTGAAGCATAAATTAATGTTAGTGGTTTCCAAGATGCTAAACCATCCGCATTATGTTTGAGTACGTTTAGCTTTTATTAAACATATTTTAATTGCTTAAAACAGTGGTTCTTAACCTGGGTTCTATCGAACCCCTAGGTTTCGATGAGTCGGTCTCAGGAGTTCGGAGAAGCCTCGGCCGTGGAGGCCGGAATAAAGTAATACCATAATTTGTTGTGAGTTCATGCACTTTGTTGGTTTTGTTCTTTGAGCAAGGTGATATTCATGCACGGCTCATTTTGTGCACCAGTAAAAAAACATATACCTATGTCTTGAATTTGGGGGAAAAAATCATATTTTATTTATCACTAAAGAAGGGTTCGGTGAATGCGCATATGAAACTGGTGGGTTCAGTACCTCAAAAAAAGTTAAGAACCACTGGCTTAAAACATACTTTTAGAAAAAGGAAAATAAATTAGATTCATATGTGTGCAGACCTCCTGAAACGTGGGGCTCTGTGGAACTTAGTTTTAAAATTAAAACCCCTAACCTCACTACATAAGGTGCAGGCTTCTTAACATGGCTCTCAAGGCCCTCCAGTCGTCTCTGGCACTCCTCCGATTCTTCTCCAAAGATCGGCATTCTCCCACTCAGTAGCCATCTCCGTGCCTTTTGCCTATCCTGTTTCGCTCTCTGTCTGGAAAAAGCACCTACTCAAGCTTTATGATCAGCTCAAATACCACCTCTACAAAGCCGAACTCCTTTCTGTTTCTCCGCAGTTATAGGGTCTTCCACCCAAGCACTCACCACATGCAGTTGTCACCCTAAGTTCAGTGTAAGCTCCTGACACGGGACTCATCCTAACTTATCTCTCCGTTCCGCAGCTGGGGGGGGGGGGGGGGAGGGTCCAGGGAGGCTGGTAGTATTTCAGGAAATGACTGTTGACAGGTGGGCCTCCTGGGGTAGGGTCTTTGGAGTGAAGCAGCAAGACAATTTAAGGTCGGCGGGAGGTCTTTGGAGGATGCTCTGAGTCAGCCTCTATTCCCAGTCCCCTCCACAGAGCTCTGAGATCTGGGAAGTGGAAGTGAGCAAGGCCCAGGGACCAACCAGGGAATCAAGAACTTGGTGGATGGGAAGAGGACCTCTTTACTAAGTGAGTCCTAGAGGGCTGAGGCCACCGAGGTATCTATCGGGTATGCTAATGTTCACTGTGAAAGGATCAGAGCTCGGAGCTGAGGTGGAGTTCAGCGCGGGAAGCCCAGAGGCAGGGTCGCGGATCGCTGAGCGCACCCTTGAGACAGGGGGAGCGCAGTGCCGCAACTCAGAGTGCAAGGCCCTGAGCCAGACCCCAAACGCAGAGGCTCGGGTCCGAAGCCCAGTACCCAGATGGCGGAAACCGGAGCACACAGCAGGGAGCCGGGTTTCCAGAGTCCGGTTACCGAGGCCCGGGTCGCTTCTGCAGGTGCCACTGACCGGCTTTGCCAACAAGTGCTGCCCCCGAGTCCCAGGCAACCCGCTCCCGCAGGGGCTGAGCCGCGGGGCCGCGAGCTGGGCGCTGATGACAGCATGGGGGAAGGGGATCCTGGCGTGGAACCCGAGCCCCGGAAAAAAAACCACGGAGCAGAGCTCCCAAAATAAACCCGAGCCCGCGCCAACGGCCGGGCGCATTCTGGTGCTGAGGAGCTGCTGCCCCTCCCGGAGGGGCGCTACGGGTCCCTCCCTCTCCAGGGGCTTACGACCCCTCCACTGGTGACCTTTCCCCTTCCCTCCTTCCACACCATGCCGTGTGTTTACCGATTTGGGTTTCTTCTTGGGCGCGAGGTTGTCGTAGAAAGTCTTGGCTTCCTCCCAGCGCGGCGCCGCGGCGGTCTCTGCCCCCGGCCCGGGCTCGCGCGGCTCCCAGGGCTCCGCGGCTTCCATGCTCCGGCTGCGACCCGACCCGGCTAAAGAAGGCGGCGGCGGGGACACGGACCTCGCTAGGCTGGGCTGAGGGAGGGAGGCGCGTCCCGGGCGTGAGAAGGGGCGGGCAGCGGCAGGGAGTGTGAGCGCGCGAGCCCGCGGGGGCGGGGTGGGGAGCGGGGCTGCCAGACTCGCCTCTCGGTTGCCCGTGCGCTGCTCCTGTGTGTGTCAGAGGACAGCTGAGCTCGCCTTCCCCGACCGCCCCACGGCCGCAATGAATGGGGTGGGACGGGGGTTGGCCTATCCAGCTCCCAGGTTGGAGGGGGCCTGACTCCGGATTTTCCGCTGCTGCGGATTCGGGATTGGGGGGAGATGGGAGGCCTGGCAACTTTCTTTTCCAGGATAGGGAATCCCAGAAAGAAAATGAAAAGCTGACTGCCCCTCGCCCTCAAACTCACTCTCTTTCTTCTCCGTTTAGAGAACCCTGGAACCCTGAGCGGCGTCCCCTTCCCTCAAACCCTAGTCGGTTCCGTAGATTGGGATGAGGTAGTGGTTGGACAGCTCCATCCACCAGCAGGAGCCGTTTCTAGCCGGGCGCACTGTGGAAGGCCCAGAGGGGCAGCACTTTCCTACCAAAGCAGGAGGTCCCTCCAAGTGGAGACTAAGTTCTCTTCTGCCCGGCCAGAGACCCAGACCTGAGAGACTCCCCAGGATTCTGAACCTGAGTTCTTGCTGGGCCCTCTACAGCCAGCAGGGTGCGCGCACTCCCATGTCCCATTGACTAAGCTAGGGATGATTAGTTTCCGGCTGAGAAGTGGCAGGGTGGAGGGAGAATAGAGAAGGAGTCTGGGAATCCAAGACTCTAGGACCACTGCCCTGGAGTTTCCAAGGGCATTGCCCCCTTCCCTTGGTGGCGAGCCCAGGGTGCAGACACTAATGCCACCCATCCCAAGGCACAGGCCAGAAAACAGACAAGGTATATTCTGTGTGAGCAGCAGAAGAAAATACTGGCTTAAGCTGGAGGGCGTATGCCTGGGAGGGGGTATGGAATGGAGGGATCCAGACACACTCTGCCATCCTGGGAGGAACCAACCAAACCTTGCATGGGAGGAAGGGAGAAATAATAACAATAAAAAGTTTTAGGATGGGGAAAGTATGTTTCCACTTGCCTTTCTCAAGCCTTGGTAGATTGTTTCCCTAGATGACCCCAAAGTTTCTCCCATCTTGCCTGCCATTTGGCAATGTAACTTGGATATTTCTCCCATCCAGAGGTAGAGAAAAAGCTGAGTTGACTCAGTGTCTTGCTTTGACTAACAGAATGCTGTAGAAGTGACGTCGTACGGTTTCCAAGCTTAAGCCTTAAGAGGCCTTGCAGATTCCATTTATGCCTCTTGGGAGCCAGCTCCTAGGTAAAGAAGTCTGGACTGTCCTGCTGGAAAGTCCACTTCATAAGGCAGAGCAGCCCTGGAAGATAAGTAGCTAGAGAAGAATAGTGGTTTTCCCATGGCTGTCGGCATCAATTGCCAGATATATGAGTGAGGTCACTTTGGCTTTTCCAGCCCCAGCTCAGCTCCAGTGGGAAGCTGCTGGATAAGTGACCCCAGCCATGAAGCAGGAAAACCTCTCAGCTGAGCCCAGCCAACCCACAGAATCATGAAAAAAATAAATTGTTGTTGTTTTAAGCACTAAGTTTTGGAGGGGGCTTGTTACGCAGCAATAAATAATGAAACTCTAGGAAAGGGTCACATTCTCAGGTGCATTATGGAGGTTGAGGAGGTCAATTAGGAAGCATGTATAGGGAAGTTACTTGTGTGGGAGAGAGCACCCGATGCAAAGGTGAGTCATCCCCATGCTGTCCAGTGACCTCTGACCTGTGTGGCCTATGTTAAAAAGTTGATCTGGGCCAGATTCCTCTTTTTCAGGAATCTGGAATTGGGAAGCAGAGACTGGAAAGTCAATTGTAAGACTGGAAGCTGAGGATGCTGTCAAATACAATTGGCTTCCAAGAGACCTGGATGAGCCTTAGTGAGCTACGGTGTGTGCAACCTAAAACTAAGGGAGGTAGAAAAACTCTGTGAGCAGCAGCAGATGAAGATTGGAGAAGTGTGCAGAGGGCAGTAGAAACTGTGCAGAAGAGGAGCCATGCTGCCCTGAGAGGGAGCTGCCTCTGGTCCTGACAGCTTCCCTAGTCCCAACTGGGGCCCCCTGGCCATAGTGCCCATCTCTAAATTTCCTCAAGAGTCTCTGCATCACTTCAACAAATGCCCCCACCTCCCAAAAAGTTGGTGGCTATTTTTGTTTTCACTAGCAACTTTTCCCACCCTCTTCTTCTAGTAACTGGCCCTGCCTCCTGGCCTTCCTTGTCATAGAAGTAGGCACGTGACCGAGATCTGAACAAACAGTAGAGCCCTATTTCCTTGAACACAATGATGAAGACAAAGATGAGCACGTGGCCCCAGCTGGGCCACTCTCCCATACCTTTATATAGGAATGCTGGGAGATTTGGCTCCATCTTCTCTGGGGTTATTAATTTGGGACAATATGATCTGGGAACCTGGCTTTCCCTGAGGTGGGTGAAAGGTCATAGGAAACACCCATCTGGAGAGGACAATGAGGTCACACACAGAGAGAAGCAGAAGCAGGGAGCGAGAGAGAGAGTGTATCATTGAGCCTCTGGATCCAGCAGTGCCTGAACTTTCCAATTACAAGAGCCACTAAGCCTCCTTTTTTGGCTGAGCTTGTTTGAATTGGTTTTGTTCACTTGCAATGCAAAGTCTCAACTAATCCAGTCCCCTTTACTTGGAGACTTACACATGTGCCCAGCTCAGCTGACAGAATCACATGAGAAGTTATAGGAGAACTATGAGACCAATTGTTTGAGGTCTGGGAGGGCTCCATAGAGGAGATCATTGAGACAGGAGAATAAATGGGTGGCCCAGAGAAGGGCAATGGCTTGTGTACAGGCCCAGAAGCCTAAGAGATCTCTTAGGGAAATGAGAGGGGGCAATTTGGGGTGTCTCAAATGCAGGGTACAGAAAGGGGAGGTGGGGGAAGAACAGGATTTGGAAGTCAGCAGGTGGAAGATCATGTAGGGCCTTGAGGGACTTTTTTTTTTTTTTTTTTTACAGGGTCAGAGAGAGGGATAAATAGGGACAGACGGACAGGAACAGAGAAAGGTGAGAAGCATCAATCATTAGTTTTTCGTTGCCGTTGCAACACCTTAGCTGTTGATTGCTTTCTCACATGTACCTTGATCGCTGGCCTTCAGCAGACCGAGCAACCCCTTGCTGGAGCCAGTGACTTGGGTCCAACCTGGCGAGCTTTTTGCTCAAGCAAGATGGGCCCCGTGCTCAAGCTGGCGACCTAGGGGTCTCGAACCTGGGTCTTCTGTATCCCAGTCCGATGCTCTATCCACTGCGCCACCGCCTGGTCAGGCTGTTGAGGGACTTTTAAGAAGTTTATGATACTGAGGGCAGGGGGAGACTTTTGAAGAGTTGACATGGTCAGATTTGAGCTTTAGGGGGGTCACTCTGGTTTCTTTGGACCAGATACATGGGGCAGAGAGCAAGTCTGAAAGCAGGAGGTGGACTAAACTGGGCCAGAGATGATGAGGGCCTGAGAGGAACATTTTTGGGAGAGGGTAACCCAGGGCCTGTGCACTCTAAGACAGGCAGGAGACAGGACTCCCCATCCCCCCAATGTGGCTTCATCTGGGAATAGCAGCCCCAAGTTCTCAGACTTCTGAGTCTACTCCTTAGGTTCATGGTTGCCCTGAGGGCAGGTCAGCCTCCTTCCTCCATTCTAATTGCTTCCTGCCAGAAACCCAACCCCCTCCAAGTGTCCTTGAGAAAGCCCTTGTAAAAAGCAATTGAGCGTTTCAGGAAGAAACAGGCACTGGCAGCTGCCACTGTTCCCAACCCCATGCAGGGAACAGTGCATCTGACTATTGAGGGGTCTTCTGAGAGGAACGCTTCACCACCAACTCCCATCCCCAACCCCTACCGTATTTGGGTCAGTGTAGGGAGTCTCAGGGTTCTGGGCTGGGCTTCTGGGAATAAGGTAACAAACAGTTTACGCAGTACACAACCTCTGACAAGGGTAGGTGGGGAGGGGGTGCTGAAATCCTGGCTGTATTCCACTTGTCAACCTGTGCATCCTGGCATGACAAGACTGTTTGTTCAGAAGAAAGTGTATGTTTCTCATTAGCCCAAGGTGACACCCACTGGTCTGACTGCATACGTATAGGGATGCTTCCATTCAGAGGGGTCTCTTTTCCTAATTACCACAGGGGGCACCACATGAATCATAATCCTGGCTCATGGCCTTTCTCTCCACAGCCCGCTATTTACTCATTTGGGGTTTAATGATGCCTTCCTCTGGACAGAGGGAGAAACTAAGCCCCACTATCTGCTGCCACTGGCTTCCTCCTGGGGGGACTGCTCTGCTTGCAAACCCCACAGATCAGCATCTGGTCTGGCCCCAGATGGTGGGACCAAGGGGTCCCCCCAAAAGCTAAGCTGAACCAGTAAGGTTCTTTTGACTGAGAACTGGAACTAAGAGACACAGAGGGGCATTGTCATCGATGGTGAGTCTTGATAGAGTTAGGATGCAGCCACTTTATGCAGGGAAATCAAGGAATTCTGAAGAGAAACCAAGGAAAACATGGTTACAAATGTTCCCAAGGAGATGAGAGCCTGAGGCCCCCAGAAGAGAGAGGAACCATTCTTAGTTCTACCTCAATAGGCCCAGTCATTCTCTCTCTCTCTCTTTTTTACAGGGACACAGAGAGAGTCAGAGAGAGGGATAGATAGGGACAGATAGACAGGAACGGAGAGAGATGAGAAGCATCAATCATCAGGTTTTTTTTGCGACACCTTAGTTGTTCATTGATTGCTTTCTCACATGTGCCTTGACAGCGGGCCTTCAGCAGACAGAGTAACCCCTTGCTGGAGCCAGAGAGCAACCTTAGGTCCAAGCTGGCGAGATTTTGGCTTAACCTTAGGTCCAAGCTGGCGAGATTTTGCTCAAGCCAGATGGGCCCGCACTCAAGCTGGCAACCTCGGGGTCTTGAACCTGGGTCCTCCGCATCCCAGTCCGACGCTCTATCTACTGCACCACCGCCTGGTCAGGTGGCCCAGTCATTCTTGATTTTCTGTCTTTAGGGTCCTTTGTAATCTGCTCATCCCCTTCTCTTTTTTTTTTCTAATTTTTAAGATTGATTTTTAGAGAGAGAGAGAAAAAGAAAGGGGTGAGAAGTGGGACGCATCAACTCATAGTAGGGGCTTCCCATATGTGCTTTGATTGGTCAAGTCCAGGGCTTCAAACAGGTGACCTCAGCGGCCCAGGTCAATGCTTTATCCACTGCGCCACCACAGGTTGGGCCACCCTTTCTTATTTGTTTGTTTGTTTATTTTGAGAGAAAGAATCAGCTTGTTGTACTTAATTGTGCCATTGATTCTCATGTATCCTGACCAAAGCTTGAACCTGAGACCTCAGTTCAAGCTAGTCCCCAGGATCAAGCCATAACCTGGGTGCTTCAGGGCAATGCTCTACCCACTGCATCACTAGTCAGGGCTGCTCACCCCTTTTTTTGAAGCATGGAGTGGGTCTCTATTTCATGTAAGCCTGTTTCATGCAGGCAGGAACAAGGCCCTTGGGCCCAGGGGCTGCAGAGGCACCCCCACTGTGTGAGCTGTCCCTCTGCCCTCTCCTCCAGCCCAGCCCTCCCCCAGCTCAGAGAAGAGTAGGAACCCCCGGTACAGTCACACTTTTTATTCAAGTTCAGTGAAAATAAAATACACCACAAAGCATAAGGTTGAACAGTGAGGACAGTCACTGTGGGCACAACCAGTAGCAGCACATCTGAAGGGGACAAGGGGCCACAGTGGTGGATGTTGAGAGGCCCCCTTGTGCCACCTCCCCCCTCCTGCCCCAGGCCTCCACACTCCCAGAGCCTCCACCAAGCAAGAAGGGCAGGGCACCCTGAGAGGCCTGGCAAGTTCCAAAGAAAATTTTGAAAAATAATCCCATATTTGAATTTTTTTCAAAACTGATAAATAAAATATGGAGGAAATGTATTCTTGCCCCCACAGTGATCTGTAAAGTCAGCACAAAGCCTCACCCAGGGTGGATATTCAGGAAATATTTGTTGCTTTAGTAAATTTTTGTGTAAAAATATTTACAGTATCAGCTTACTACCTTGCCCAGAAACCTAGCTATTCTCTTCTTTCTCTTTCCCGTCTCTCCCTTCCCCTCCTCTCTGTGCAGCAGAATGAACGTCTACTTCTAGGGACTCTGCCATTGTCAGGAAAAGATACAGTGCCTTTGCTTATGGGCTTCTTTTTTCTTAACTTTTGATTTAAGGTAAATTATATAATTCTGACTATAGCTTAAAGGGTTAGGGTGGCCATCTGAAGTATCCCATGCTAATGATTTTTAGAGGTCAGGAGTTCATCAATTAGCCCAAAGGTCGAATGAGGACAGAAGACAGTTTGAAGGCAGATTTTGGAATCTTGCAATTCAGAGTTGCTGCAAGAAGATACAGAACTTCAAAGGAGAGTTTGGAGATATCAATGTTTTAACTGTCTGTATATTTTTGAGTCTATGTGAGTCATACTTCAGTCTCTGCTAAGCTTGTGCTCTGTGACAAGTCCCTCTCAGCTGGGACATAGATGGGAAGACTGCCTCTCTTCTCACAGCAGAGCCAGTGCTCTACCACGGGGTCTCCTGGGCATGGCCCTTGGGACACCAGGAGGAGGTGGGAGCAAGGTCTGGCCTGCCTGTGGCTCCTCCCATTAACAAGATGGCAGTTCTGTTTCCTGGCCTGGCATTATGTATTTAACATTGTTGGGCTGTATGAGAATTTTGGGGCTGACCGGCAAATATTTCCCATGGATATGTATCCAAGTAGCTTGGAGTGATAAAACATGCCCTTGAAGTAGGTTTTGCCTACCAGTTGGGAAAAACAAAAACAAAAACAGTTCTCTTAGGGAGGAAGATTATCATAAAGACAGTACAAGATGCCTCCAGGGTTCTGAGTCAGAGGCCTCCTAGGACAGCACTGAATTGTTAGCAGTGCTGCCCAGAAGTAGGAAACAAGATGCTTGAAAAGGTGGGGACTCCCACCAAGCTCCTTTTTTTGTTTTGGAAGACCATAGCCTCAGAAACTTCTTAGCAGGAAGCTTGTAAAAGATCAAAACCCCCTTAGCTTGTCCCGCAGTCAACCTCTGTACAACTCAGAGTCAAATAAATGAGCAGGGGAGAGACTCTGAAGGGAAGACACCTGCTTTGAGCCTTGGGTTCAAGTCTTGGTATGTGCCACCTCCCGTATGCTTTTGCACAAGGTACTCCCCTCTCTGTCTCAGTTTCTCAGTCTGGAGAAAGGGAATGAAAATCCCCCTTCTCAAGGCTGTGAGTGTAGAATGAGATGGGGTAGATGGCAAGACTTTGAAAGCTATGAATAGAGTTCCGTGTGATTGCGAGTTGGGTTAGATTCAATGTTTGGGGGATAGGGACCCCACTTTGTAAAAAGCCTTCCATTGGAAGTGTCAGCTGAGTCAGGCTATTGAGTATCTGCTCCTGTGGTGCTGACTGACAGCACAGGATACAGCTAATGGCCAGCTCCTGAGAGCAATGGAGCATCTTTTGAGGTGTTACTGGATAAAAGCCTGCTGGTTACTGCCTGAGGATGCGGATTCCCCAGTCTTACCACGTGGCTGGTCATAGGCAGGATAGAAAGAGTGTGGCAACCCCATGGCCTTGCTATGTCCAAGAGCAGCAAGAAGGAAGTTCCAATAGAGTTTGGGACCAAAGGTCAGCATCCCCAAGAGTTCCCACCTGCAGAGAGGGAGGATGGTGAACACTCCAGTATAAAAGGCATGCTGCATCGCTCTCGCTGATGCAGTCCACACCTCCTCTCCTGCCGATGCAGTCCACACCCCCTCTCCTGCTGATGCAGTCCACACCCCCCAATGCAGCAACTATTCCCTGCTCCTAACCTGGGCCGACAGCACCTGTGCACTGGACTGTTTTCACCAGCAGTTCAAGAGGAAATTAGCTGTCGTTGCACATCAAGCTAATTTGTGATCACAAGTACAGGAGTAAGTAAAGTGAAAGACTTAAAGAAAAAGCAAGATGAATTTTCTAGCAGTCAAAGCATGCAGCTGCAGAACTCATGGATTCAAAATCAGAAGGCAGACATTGAAAAGCAAAGCCAGTGTGCTCAGAAGATGATGAATCACCTGGGCAGATTCAGGATTTGGGGTTAGAAAAAAGCTTTTCAAGTGGAGCATGCTCAGCACATTTTAGGCATCTGCTCCATCAACGCAGCCTGGCAGCCTAAACAGTAGCCAGGTGGTCTTCTAGCTCCTTCTGCTGCTGTAGCAGTGAAAGGACAAGCCCATCCCTGAAACTAGACCAAATCCAGACAGGAACTACCAAGATGTGGGAAACACACAGTCTCACCCTTGGCAAGCCTTGTCTTTTGTGTTTCTGAAGACACCTAACTAGTGTGAGTGTAGAACAGAATTGCTCACTGAATTAAAAGAGATCATCAAAAAGGAAGCAGCAGAAATTGCTGATGGTGACAGCTCAGGATTCAACCTGGTAAGAAAAAGTGTTTTCTGGTAAGTTTGGTGGTATTTTCCCTCTTTTCTTATCAGCTCTTTTTTCCCCATGAAAATACCATTTATATATTCATTTGATCATTTTACAAGAAGTTGAGTAATGTAAAGTATGTCTTAATACCCTAAACTAATAAAATGACTTTAGCTTCGTTTATGGGTCCTAAAAAAAATACATATTATATAAATTTCCATTTTTCCTTAAAACTTCCACTCATATGGTTCCTAGACTTCCAAATACTTTTCATTTCATCCTTCTACAGCTCTGTACAGAACTAAGTGGAAAGATTTAATAATAGTTCCTCTCAAACTAACCAGCCTTACTGTGCCCTTTGCTCAGCTGTCTTCGATGTCCCCATCTGAGACTCTGACCACTGGTCTGCCCCACTACTCTGAGCTTCCAGAGGGCATGGAATGTGTCTTGTAGACTACCACATCCTTAGCACCCAGAGGTGCCTGACATTGATAGGTGTTCAACAAATGCTTGCTGAAGAAAGAACTAAATAAATGCTCCAAAGATGGGGCCAGAAGGGTCAGGTAGAGTCAAGTGGACAGGGCAGAGACCACCTTTAAGGGATCTGGGTCCTCAGCATAAGACAGACATAATTTGGCCCTTTAAGTGGGGTGTATGGTACCACATCCTATAAAGCATAATCCCAGGAAGAACAGACTTTCAAAGCAGAACCTCAAGCTCCCTCCTTAACCCTGCTTGTAGGGGCAAAAGCCAACTCCCCTAGGCCCAGTGGATGTTAATTGTGGGCCAACACTGGGGGATGGTGCTAGACCACAGGATACCTGAGAATCTGTCTCTTTTTCAGGGTGAGGTCTTGATTAAGGAGAGCAAGGGCTTTGGCAGAGGGGATGGGTGGGCCAGAGAGTGAGGCTGAAGTGTCCCTCCCCCCTGGGGAAAAGCCAGCCAGAGAGATCAAGGGGTTGGGAGTTGGCCACACTCCTCCTGGCCCAGGACCCTGCCTGTCACCCGCCTCTACTCTACTTCTGCATGTCACACTGCAGCAGCAGCACAATGGATGGGTCACTCTTGGCCGCCTCCTTGAACTCCTCCAGAGTAATCTGGTCATCCTTATCCTGGTCCATCTTCTTGAAGATCTTGTCCACACGCTGCTGGGGTGTGAGCCCATCTTGGTTCATGCGCATCATGATCACAGTGCCCACCATCTTATAGATAGCCTGGAGAGACAGAGGGGGCAGGGAGGATTGAGGGACTGAATGGGAATGAGCAAGGAGAACGCTGGGAAACGGTAAGGATGCTGAAAAGTACTGTACGTTCATTAAGACTGGATATTTAATGAGCATCTCACACTAACAAGTCTAAAACCCCACTCTTCATCTCCAACCTGCTACTCCCAGGCACTTCCTGTAGCAAATTCATTCTTCTAATTGTTCAGACCAAAAACCTTAACACAGTTCTTGACTCTCCTTTCACACCCACATCCAATCCTCCAGCAGATCTTGTCAGCCTTCATTTTGCAATCAATCCCACATCCAAGCACTGCCACCGACTGTTCCTCCATGCTGTCACCTCCATCAGCTCCTGACCAGACTGCTGTGGAAGTCTCCTAACTGACTGCCTTGCTTCTCATGTCCTTCCCTCCCCCTTAGTCTATTCGCCACACACATAAGAGAGAGCTCCTTCTGGCTTTCCATCTCACTCAGAATAAGGTCTCTACCCCAGACTATGAGACACTAAGTGATTGGGCACCTAGCTACCTATCTGACTCCCCTCCTACCATGCTCCCCTTGCTCACTTCTCTCTATCACCCTGACCTCCTACAACCCCTCAAAACACTGCAAACACAATCTAACTAGAGGGTCTTGGCATTTATTGTTGCCTGTGCATCGAACACGAACACTTCCCCATACATCTACGTGGTTAGGTCCCTCACCTTATTCAGGTTGCTGCATCTATTTCACTTCATAAAATTGCTTTTCTTCGATTGCTCTCTCTCCCCTTTGCTTTGCTTACCTTACTGCCTGACATAACATAGTTTTTCGTTGTTGTTTTAAAATTTTTCTCACTAGAAAAAATGTCCCATGAAAGCAGGAACATTGAACAGTGCTTGGCCCGTGGCAGGCACTCAATACATGCTTGTTGAAAGAATAATGAGCTAAGAGAACTTAGGCCCTGGAGTCAGACTCCCAGGATTTGAATCATGAACCACCACTTGATAATTTCCTCATCCGCAAAATGGGGTTTCTGACAGTACCTACACCCGTGGATTGTTTGGTAGAGCATTTAACACAAAGCCTGTTCAGCACTAAGCGCCCAAACCATGCTAGTTAGCCACTGAATCCAGGGAGTCGGGATGGGGGTTTTAGGGGAAAGATGGTTGCAGCGAGCAGGCTCCTGAGGCCGGAGAGGAGCGTGGCAGGAAAGGGCGGTGCCAGAGAAGGGCCTGGAAGCGAAGACAGGGGGCGCACCACCCCAGTACATCCCCGCTTCTTGGATCCGCCCCAGCGCACCTCGATGATCTCCAGCATCTCCAGACGCGTGATGCGCCCGTCGCCGTCCAGGTCGTACATCTCAAAGGCCCAGTTGAGTTTCTGTTCGAAGCTGCCGCGGGAGGTGACCGAAAGGGCGCAGATAAATTCCCGGAAGTCGATCGTGCCGTCGCCGTTCTTGTCGAAGGTGCGGAAAGCGTGCTGCGCAAACTTGGAGGCATCGCCATAGGGGAAGAACTGAGATGGAGACGCAGATTGGGGCACAGTAACAGCCTCACCTTGTGCCGGGGCGACCCTCTGGGGTTGCCTGGCCCCGCCCCCGCTCATTCGGCCCGCCTCCCAGGACGCCTGGCCCCGCCCCTCCCATTCGGCCCGTCCCCTAGGATCCCTGGCCCCGCCCTCGCCCGTACATCCAAGCCCGCCCACCTTGATGTAGAGCTGCTGGAACTCCTCCAGGTTGAGGATGCCGCTGGGGCAGTCCTTCAGGAAACCCTTGTACCACTGCTTCAGCTCCTGCTCGCTGAACTCGGTGTTCTGAACCAGGTCCTCCAGGACCTCTGGGGCCAGCTTACTGTTGTTCTTCCCCATGGCGGGGCCTGGGGGACAGGCGCAAGGCCCTCACCTCAGCAGCGGTCCTCCAAGTCCCCTTAAAATGGGGTTCCCTTCCTCTACAACAAACCTACATTACCACAGCCAGGGTCCCTCCCTCCACAGCAGGCTGGTCATCACTCCTCTCACCACCACCCTCAACAAGCCCGTCTTCCTCCCGCTGAGCTCTGTCCTTCTCCACATTCCTTCCTGTAGGAGCCACACCTCCCTCCCCTCTCCACCCTCACCCCCAACACAAAGTGTACCTTCCCCTCACTACTCTCCCCCCCCCACACCCCCTAAGGGGCCTCCACAGCGGGGCCACTGCGCTCTCCTTACCAGGTTTCCTCTCCTGGCACCAGCATCTCTCTAGCCTTTTATCTCCTTTTCACTGATGGGTGCTGCATGCCACAGCCTTCATCCTCTCCTCTCCCGTTTGCACCTTCTATAGCTCCCCACACCCATAGAATAATCTTAAGTCTCTCCTTGCTATTCAGAACTTTCACATTAAGGCCGACCTGCCTCTGCAGGCTTCTCTGCCCGCTCCTATGCCACCGGGGACCCCAGGCAGGCTCCTCAAGTGTTCTCCCTGGCACCACCTCCTAAGTTCTTTCTCAAGGCCTTCCAGGCCATCCCAGCAGAAGGCTTCTCTCCCACTTTCTTCTGTACAAATAGAAGTCCTTGCTGTTTGCACTGATGACCCTGATTACATTCTACTTTTCATTAGTTCACTCATTCCCTAAGCATTTATTGAGGCTGGCTGTGTGCTAAGCCCTGAACTAGTCATGAGGATAAAGAAGACACAAACCGCCTGACCTGTGGTGGCAAAGTGGATAAAGCATTGACCTGGAAACACTGAGGTTGCCAGTTCAAAACCCTGCACTGGTCTGGTCAAGGCACATATGGGAGTTGATGCTTCCAGCTCCTCCCCCCTTTCTCTCTCTCTCTCTCTCTCTCTGTCTCCTCTCTAAAATGAATAAAATAAAAAGAAATTAAAAAAAAAGACACAAACCAACATTCAATCATCATAATTAGGTCAAAGAGGTAGGTGGTTGATTGTAAAGGGTCTTCAGTTCATGCCAAGGAGTTCAGCGTTTACCCAGAGGAGATAGAAACTCCTGGAGTTTTAAAGCAAGGGCTAGGAAGATAGCATTCATTCCACAACTCTTACAGAATGCTTACACGTGGGAAGTCCTGAACTAGGTGCTGGGGATTCAGGGAGAAGGAATGTGTTTTAGAATTTCTGCCTGACCAGCCAACTGGTGGCACAGTGAATAGAGCATCATCCTGGGATGCTGAGGACCCAGGTTTGAAGCCCTGAGGTTGCTGCCTTCAGTGCAGGCTTATCTGGCTTGAGTGTGGGCTCACCAGCTTGAGTGCAGGGTCGCTGGCTTGAGCAAGGGGTCACTCACTCTGCTGGAGCCCCCCAGACAAGGCACATATGAGAAAGCAGTCAAAGAACAACTAAGGTGCTACAACAAAGAATTGATGCTTCTCACCTCTCTCCCTTCTTGTCTGTCTGTCCCTCTGTCTCTCTGTCTAAAAAAAAAATTGTCCTTTGACTACAGTGTGCAAGATGATGTGTGGGGGGGGAGGTAGGGAGAGCAGAGAGGAGTCCGCTGAATAGTTCAGGTGAGAGATGATGACACGAGGGTAAGGGTTGTGAATAGATGAGGATGGACTGAGGGCTGTTAGGAGTGGGCATTGGCAGGACTTGGTGATTGGAGTGAGAGGGATGGAGGAGTTTAGGCAGATGCTCAGATTTGGGGTTGAGTGATGGAGGTGACGTTGCTGAGAAGCAAGTTTGGGGCGGATGAAGAGTCAGTCCTCAACTGGAACATGAGCTCCTCAAGTAGCCCTGTGCCAGAAGAGGTATTTGCAGAGGGGGGTATAGCCCTCTCCAGGAAGCCTGCCAGACTGACACCACACAGGCGCTGAAGGCGGGGTGGATGCCCCTGTCTGAACTCCACAGGAGGAAACTCCTCCAGGGCTTGCATTTCCCAGGACATGGCCTGGGAGGTGACTTTGACCTGCCTGGAGTCTTTGGAAGGCTAGCAGACTTCAACCCCAGAGTTGACTGTTATGAAGATACTCTGGAAAAGGAAGCCCTCAGGCCAGCAGAAGGAATGCCACTTTTATAGCTCACCTCAGGCCAGTGTGGCTTCTAATCTTTACTGCTGGGAGTGCCATAAACAACCAAAGATCAGCCTGTTCCATGCCCCCTCCCTTGCTGCATGACCTCAAGTTAGTTACAGGGTATCTCTGGGCCACAGACTCCTCCCATAGGCCATGAGAAATATCAAGGGGCAGAGTGGGTAGCTACCTCTTCCCCCACCTACCACTCTCAGAGGATGAGGAATCCTATATGGCCCCAGGAGAAGCCAGTGAGGGGGATACACGCCATCTTCAGAAACCTGGAACTGTAGGATTTACTGCACTGGGACCAGAGTCAAGGATGCCTCTGGAACACCACAGCAGGAGGCAGCCCCTCCTCAAGTCCAAAGCACACTGAAGATGCAGGGTTTATATAGTCAAGGAAGCTGGAGAACCCAGAGGTGGAAGTGTCTGGCGGGGGAGGCAGAGCCTCTTCCGCTGTCTCCTGTGCAATGTGCCTGAGTGTTTGCATGAGGTGCAGGGTGTGGGTGGGAGCATGTCAATGTATGAGATTGCAAATCTGTCAGAGCACACAGTCTCTGTGCGTCATAGTGTCTGTGTGGCTCTCACCTTCTGCCCCTTTTCTCTTCCCTCCCACCATTCTCTGTCTCCTGGGGTCACACTTCCACCTGGACCCAGGCCCACCAAGAACTATGTCTCTTCCTTCATTTCTCCTTATTCCTCTGGTCTTCGATTGGCAGATCAAAGCTAGCGATGCTCTTTAAGATCATCCCCTTATGTTCATGAAAACCCAGAGAGGAGAGAACGGGCTCAGAGTTACACAGCAGGTCAGTGGAAGGGCCTGGGTGAGCACCTAAGCTGAGTCCATGCTTCCGTCTGAACCATCCACTCCAAGTCATGGCTACTATTTATTTATTTATTTATTTTTTGGTGACAGAGACAGAAAGAGGGATAGATAGGGACAGAGAGACAGGAAGGGAAAGAGATGAGAAGCATCAGTTCTTTGTTGCGGCACCTTAGTTGTTCATTGATTGCTTTTTCATATGTGCCTTGACTGGGGGACTACAGCAGATCAAATGACCCCTTGCTCAAGCCGGTGACCTTGAGCTCAAGCTGGTAAACCTTGCTCAAACCAGATGAGCCCGCACTCAAGTCGGCGACCTTGGAGTTCCGAACCTGGGTCCTGTGCATCCCAGTCGGACTCTCTGTCCACTGCGCCACCGCCTGGTCAAGCTAATAATGGCTACTCTTGTCCAGTGCAAGTCTTCCTCACTCCTACCTGACTTTTGGGAAAACCGTACCCCTGATCTCTCTTTTAGCCATAGTGGTACTATCTTGCTTAGCTTCAGGCCATGGTGTCTAATACCCAGGGAATATCCACTCTTTGGGGTAGCCCACCAGCACCTCTAATCCAGAACATCTACAACCAGACTCATCTTCAACCTGTGGCTGTCCTTCTCTCCATCGTCTCATCCTTCCCCTTGTCCCAGGGTGGTAATGCCATCTCAGTTACCTTTAGTTTCCCTTCTCCCTTTTCCCTACGTCCAACTGCCACCAAGTTCTATTGTTCTTTCTCTTTCTTTTTTTTATTCAGTGATAGGAGGAGAGACAGAGATAGACTCCCACATGTGCCCCGGCTAGGATCCACCCAGCAAGCCCACTAGGGAGCAATGCTTTGCCCATCTGGGGCTTTGCTCCATTACTCAGCACCCGAGCTCTTCTTAACACCTGAGGCAGAGGCCATAGAGCCACCTTCAGCGCCCAGGGCCAACCTGCTCCAATGAAGACATTGGTGCAGTGGGGTAGAGAGAGAGAGAGGGAGAGAGAGAGAGAGAGCAAGAGGAGGAGGGGTGGAGAAGCAGATGGTTGCTTCTCCTGTTGGCCTGACCGGGAATCAAACCTGGGACATCCACACAGGGCTGATGATCTGCCACTGAGCCAATTGGCCAGGACCTGTTCCTTCTTTTGAAGTGGTCCTGGAATACTCACTATGTTCTTTTTCTCCCCATGGTCAGGGCCAGGGGCACAGCCGACAGGGCTGAAATCCAGCTGGGACACTGCTTGGCAAACCAGGCCCGTGGGCTCAGCTGCCTGGGGGGTGGGGGCTTCTGATTCCCCTCTTCTGAAGAGATTTTTTTTCTGGTTTTGCTCAGAAATATAGGCTAGAGGTGGCCATGCCCACAGGCCCCTTCAAACTCCAGAATCCTCTAGTATCTACTGTCAAGGTGCCTACCTATCTAGCCTCACCTCCCACTGCTCCCCTCACAACTATATTCTCCTTTCAAGCCAAGCTTCTCAAAGCCATAACCTACCTCACCTACTTCCTAGCTGTTTTCCTCTCCCTTAATATCTTTCCTTCTCTCCTGGATTAACACAGCTATAATCAGCCTTTGGGCCTAGCTAAAGCCCACTTCCTTAAGATCAGCCTCTCTGCACCGGGACAGTGGACAGTCAGCAGCATGGGGGCAGCATTTTGGGCATGAGTAGACCCTATGAGACTGTGGAGTTGAGCCCACAGGTATGTAGACCTCAGAGCTCTCTGACCTTCAACTAGTGCTCCAGAATTCTAGGATGGATCCTGATTTGGGAAATGCCTTTGCATTAAAGATTTGCCTAAGCCAGAAAAAGTTCTCCAGGCCTTTTTGTTCAATGGCAAAGAGCCTGCCCCCTCTCAATTATAACCCAGAGCACACTGGAGAAGCTTGGAGAATGAGAAAAGTGCTTTTCTTGTTGATCCTTAGTTTACCCTCTTGTAGCTGTCTCACACAGGTCCCCACTCTGTCCCTTTGTGCAGCTGCACAGAGCTGCCCTGCAGATACGTAGGGGCGGTGCCTAGAACCCAGCAATGTTTGGTGAGTGTCCCTTTATGGATTACACGAGAGGGGCAGAAACCCCTTCTTCCTCTGTAGAGCAGCCTTAGGCCGCTTTATCTGTGTTCTCCTGCCATTGCGCCAACTTCAGAGACAATGAAAGCCAGATCCGGCGAAAGGAAGGGTTCACCCAAGGTAAAGTAGAGCCCATCAGCAGCAAGGCAGATGCCAGATGCACTGGGGGCATGTTCTGTCGCGCTGTAGACCTGCTGGTCATGCACAGGCTCCTCCTCTGCTTACTTCTCGCAGGCTGCCCTCCAGCTGTGAAGGAGCTGGCATAGGGTCATACACAAAGCTGCTGCCCTCTGTGCCCAGAGGCTTCTTCCAGAGGGCAGAGCTCAGGTTTGTGGACTTCAGATGGGGAGGTGGCAGTGTAGGTGAGAGAGACTGAGGGATGCAATAATCCCACACCCTCACCCAGTCTTAGAGAAGCTGTTGCTGAGACAGTTGCCATAGTGACAACAGCTCCCTGGTCAGGAGATTTTTCTTTCTTTCCTCTCCTTCCTTCACTCTTCTCCAAGCAGCAGCCATAGTAGCAGCAACCAGGTCTTCTCCCTCTCCTTGTTAAGGAGAGGCAAGGGATGATAAAGGGTAGGCCCTGTTGATCACCTCTACTCTCGAGCTGTCCATACCATGTGGGCTGCTGGTCTAGGAGGGTCTCCTAACAGCTGAGAAGGGGTCTAGGCCTGGGAAGTGTGTGGGAAGAGGTAGCCTGAACCTAGTTCTGAGTAAAAAGCAATATCCCTTCACTGAGGACTGAATTCCCTGAGCCCTACTCTCTGAAACATCCTCATGGTTCAGGGATAGAGGGAAAAGGTAGTTTTCTCATAATCAGCCATAAAACCAGATTGTATCACTATCAGAAGACTGTTCAATATCATCTCATCCAGTCCACTCTTGGTCCTGACCCCATCCCCATTTCATGAAGATTCAGAGAGGGAAGTGACTTGGCCAAAGTCAGACAGCACTGAGACAAAGGCAAAATTTGAACCCAGCTCTTCTGCCCTCCAGGCTCAGGCCACCTTAGGAAAAGGAGCAACACAGTCCACATGGAGCTTTGGCACAGTCCCTACAGAGCAGCAGGAAGATAGGAACTCAGAGGGAGTGACTGGACACAAGAGCAGAGAGGATACAGATTAGAAAGATATTTGAGAGGAAGAATAAGAGGACTTGGTGCTTTGGCTGTGAGAGGTGAGGGTAATGGAGGATGGGACTTTGGCAGCAGTGACTGCCAGGTATGGGTGGTCTGTGTGTGTGTGTGTGTGGGGGGGATGGAGTTCCTGGTTCATCCTTTGGCCAAGGTGAAAGAGGCCAAATGTGGGGTCTCTGCCTAGTACAGGATGCTGTTGAGAGAATGTTGTGAGGAGGAGGAGAGGGGAGGGAGTTGTGGGGTTTTTTGGGGGGGGAAGCTGATCTGCTGGTGGAGTTGGGTGATGTGGATGGGGATTATCTGTGGAGATGAGAGGTTGCCATGGGAGTGGGTAAACTACCTATCTCCAAAGAAGGTAGGTTGACTGATGCCTCCTCTAGTACAAACAACACTGCTTCCGTGTGTGTGTGTGTGTGTGTGTGTGTGTGTGTGTGTGTGTGTGTGTGTTGGGGACCAGAGCAGTGGTTCATCTTACCTGAATTAGGGATAAGGAAGCAGTTCTGCCTCCTTTCCTGGGACCCATAAGGCCTGGACTATGGACGAAGTCCCCCCTCCAGATGCTGCCGCCTATGGCAGAACTTGATGTCAGGGAGATGAATCAAAGACGGGGCAAAAGATGAGGATGGGAGTGAAAAATGGAGGTGAGGGGACAAGGGACTCCGCCCAGCCCCGTCCGCGTTACCTGAGGCCTCTCACCGGGTCACTGATGGCTCCGAGCCTCGGCCGGCCTCGGGCACCGAGATTGGCTCTCGAGTTGGCGGCCAGGTTCTCCAAGGTCCGCTCCGGAGCCGCCTCCCAGCTCTTGTATCATTAAGTGTCTCGCGGAGGCGACACGATTTGCATAAGCCCCACCTCAACCCGGGCAGATTGAACGTGATTGGTTCAGTTAGGCTGGAGTGGCAGGCGGGGTTTCAGGTGGGGACAGGGTGGCCAGTTAGGCCCCGCGACAGGAGCGTGCCCCGCCCGCCCTCGCTGACCTTGCCATAGTCGCGAGGTAGGAGGAGGGTTGTAATCCCGTCTGTAACCCGCCCTGAGGCTCAGACCCCGGGGCGTAGTCTGGGGTGAAAAGTGTCGAAGATTGAAGTGGATTCACAAAAACAACTGCACGGTTGCTATGGAAACGGGCGAGCCACAGCAGAGTCACTAAGCCTTTCCTTCCTGGGCCCCAGCGGGGGTGGAGATGGAAGAGTGGATGAGTCACAACATGCGACCCCCTCCATATCCCACCCGAATTTGGAGGATGGCGATGAGGAGCTGAATGGGGAAGGGAAGAGATGGAGTGGTCAGCAACCCACGCCTTCGCATCAACCCTCCAACACACCCACTCCCCTCACACCGTGGAACGCAAAGGAGGGTGGATGGCATCGGAGAGCGCAGTCCGTTTGGATGGCGAAGTACCCAACCGCTCTCTGGCCCCACACTAATCGTGGGCTCCCTAAAGCCCCTAACTCCAAGCTCTGTCCCAGGCAGCCTTCCTTATTCCTCACGGAACCCCCAAAGACCTCTGGGATCTTTCCCAGAAGGATCCCTCTGCTTACTCCATAAACCCCTCCATTCCCCACCCTCCCGTCTTCCCGTCGCGTAGTCGGAGCCGGTCCCCAGCCGCCGCCAGTCTCCGGCCTCGGATGTTGACACAAACCCGAGGCGGTTTACACTGAGCGGGTCTGGAAGGTTTCAGGGCCCCGGGAACACCTCCTCCTCGCACTTGGGGGTCTCCCCTGAAGCCCGGCGGGCCGCCCTGGCTGCACTGGCAGCTGAAGACTCCCTACCTCACAACTGTGGGAAAGAACCCTTTTATTCCAAATTAGGGGCGAAAGGGGAGCTAATAGCCTCGGTCTGAGCCACGTGCATGGAAGGGATTTATATGCATCTGTCAAAAGTGGGGCGGAGCGTTTGGGAATTGAGCCAATGAGAGCCGGGATACTGAAGAGCTACGGAAAGAGGCGGGGCTTCCGCGGAGCGAGACAAGGTTGAGGTGGGCGTGGCGATAGGGGTTGAGGAACTGCAGGCCAAGAGTAGTGGCGAACCTTTTCCGCTCGTCGCAGAAACTCCCCCTCCTGGCTCTCTGCGAAGCAACCAGTGGGATCTCTCTCTCTCTCTCTCTCTCTCTCTCTCTCTCTCTCTCTCTCTCTCTCTCTCTCTCTCTCTCTCTCCTCCTTGAACGCGTTTTGCTGTCCCATTCTCCTGCCTGCAGTGCCTTCTCTCTGGGGCCCTTGCAGCAAGACAGCGTTACCTGGGACTCCAGTTAGCAGGCACATCCCTGGCCCCTTTGGTTGGCGATTCACAAGGGACAGGTGTTTGGAAGCCCTGACTCTGTCAGTTCCTGAGCACCTTCTCTGCTCTGAGCCCTGGGGACCCGTAGATGGAACAGAACTCATCCCTGCTCATGGAGAACCATACCCCAAGGCCTGAGGAAGTGTGCAGAGGCAGCTGGGATGCTGGAAGTGGTATCTGAAACTCCATGGGTCCCATCTTTGCCAATGATTTCACACATGACCAGGGACAAGATCCTTGTCTCTCTGAGCCTCCCAGTCTGTAAACTGTGAAAGGTGGAGCAGACGAAGAATTTCAACTAGCAGGATGAAGAAAGACTGTCACCCTGAACAGAATTATGTGGGCATGAATCTGATCACTGCACTACACTTATGAGCTCCTTAACAATAACTAACATAATTGAGAATGTCCTTTGTGTCAGGCATCATCCTAACACTTTATATGTATTATTTCATTTATTCTTCTTAAGAACTCTATGAAGCAGGTTACTATTATTAGTCCCATTTGACAAATGGAAAAATTGAGACTTAGAACAGTTAAGTGACTAGCCCAAGTTCACATAGCTAATACAGCTACAGAGCTGGGATCTGCACCCAAGCATCTGGCTCCAGAGCCTACACTCCTAACCAGTACATAATAGTACCTCTCTTTAAGATTCTTCAAGTGACCAGACGGTGGCACAGTGGATAGAGCATAGGACTGGGATGCCGAGGGCCCAGGTTCGTAGACCCCAAGGTCAACAGCTTGAGCGTGGGCTCACCTGATTTGAATAAGGCTCACCAGCTTGGACCCAAGGTCGCTGGCTCGAGCAAGGTGTCACTTGGTCTGCTGTAGCCGCCTGGTCAAGGTACATATGAGAAAACAATCAATGAACAACTAAGGTGCCACAACGAAGAACTGATGTTTCTCATCTCTCTCTCTTCCTGTCTGTCTGTCCCTATCTGTTCCTTTCTCTGTCACACACACAAAAAAAGTATTCTTTTAAGTGCCTGACCAGGCAGTGGCGCAGTGGATAGAGCGTCGGACTGGAATGTGGAGGACCCAGGTTCGAGACCCCGAGGTTGCGGACTTGAGCGTGGGCTCATCTGGTTTAAGCAAAGCTCACCAGCTTGAACCCAAGGTCACTGGCTTGAACAAGGGTTTACCCGGTCTGCTGTAGCCCCACAGTCAAGGCACATATGAAAAAGCAATCAATGAACAACTAAGGTGTCACAACGAAAAACTGATGATTGATGCTTCTCACCTCTCTTCGTTCCTGTCTGTCTGTCCCTATCTATCCCTCTCTCTGACTCTCTCTCTGTCCCTGTAAAAATAAATAAATAAATAAAAAAGATCCTTCAAGTTCTTATGGGGAGGAACCTTGAATTGGAATATTTTTTTTCTGATTCCCCAAGGCATTAGAAAGGCAAACCCCAGCCTCCTGGGAGCAGCTTCTCTGTCTCAGGCCAGCAAGACTTGGGATCCCAGTGGCAGTAGTAGAGCTGGTATAGTGAGCACAAGGACAAGGGTTTCTGAACTGCAAGAGTGCCAGTGTGTGGCTCCTCTGGACATCCCCACCCTGGCTCTGGAAACTAGCATGTGATCCAGGGATCCCAGATAAGCAGGGGAAGGAAGAAGGCAAAGGGCAATTAGTGAAGCAGGATACATTAGCCCTGTTCTGGCTCTTTAAATCAGGCCGGACCACCCATGCAGCCTCACCCAGGAGTCATCTCAGGGCCTGTGCCTGTTTCTGAACTGCCAGTTATAACCCATCTTTACCTGCTGATCATTTTTGAGACCCTGATCTTGATCCTGCCTCTGCTCTTTAGATTTGATGTTTACAACAATAACAGCTGACATTGACTGGGTTGCTTCACTATGTACCAGACTCTCTGCCAAGTTCTTTATCTGCATCATCTCAATCCTAGAGATGACCACTGCCAGGGCTGATATTAAAAATATCTAACAACTCTCTTTCGGCATGAGCAATCAGAACAGATGCCGGCCTTTGTGCTAGGTCAAGGACTCAGTAGGTCTCTGTTCTGCCAAGAGTTAACACTTTTGTTACTAGATCAAGGGGCACAGGCAGAAGAAAAGCTAGAAGTTCATGGGCTACTGCTAGCTATTTACTAGTCAATTTGAAAATATTTTGATGTTTTAACAACAAGTTCAACTGTGCATAGGGACTGAATCTCAGAGAGGTTAGACAGCTGGCCCATTGTAACACACCAGTTAGTGACAGAGTTGGGATGCCAACTTGGGTCTAACTCCAGAGCCCACATTCTTTCTTTTTTTTTTTTTGTGACAGAGACAGAGAGAGGAACAGATAGGGACAGAAAGGCAGGAAGGGAGAGAGATGAGAAGCGCCAATTCTTGGTTGTGGCACCTTAGTTGTTCATTGCTTGATTTCTCATATGTGCCTTGCCGGGGGGTGGGGGGGAATCCAGCAGACCGAGTAATCCCTTGCTCGAGCCAGCAACCTTGGGCTCAAGCTGGTGAGCCTTGTTCAAACCAGATGAGCCCACCTCGGGATCTCGAACCTGGGTCCTTCACGTCCCAGTCCAACACTCTATCCACTGTGCTACCGCCTGGTCAGGCTGAGCCCACATTCTTAACCAGTGACTGAGCTGTGTTCCTAAAAAAGGACAGTGTCTGAAACAGAGCTGAGGTTTCCAATTTTTTTCAGCTAACAGTTGAGCCAGAGGAACGAGGTTTAAGATCTGGAGCTTTGCCTGACCAGGCGGTGGCTCAGTGGATAGAGAGTCAGACCGGGATGTGAAAGAACCAGGTTCGAGACCCTGAGCTAGCCAGCTTGAGCGCGGGCTCATCTGGCTTGAGCAAAAGCTCACCAGCTTGGACCCAAGGTCGCTGGCTCCAACAAGGGGTTACTCAGTCTGCTGAAGGCCCGCAGTCAAGGCACTTACGAGAAAGCAATCAATGAACAACTAAGGTGTCTCAACGGCAACGAAAAACTAATGATTGATGCTTGTCATCTCTCTCTGTTTCTGTCTGTCTGTCCCTATCTATCCCTCTCTCTGACTCTCTCTCTGTCCCTGGGGGGGAAAAAAAAAGATCTGGAGCTTTGTTGTGGCCTTGTTGTTCTCAGGCTTGGAGCCTTGGCAACACCTGTTCTACCTTGTTGAAGAAGCGAGCCCTGCAGAGTGAGGGCAGAGTGGGCTGCATGGAAGGAGGAACAACGTGGTTGTCTGGGTGACTGTAGAAAGGGTGAGAAGGTAATTGAGCCCAGTGGGGTGTTCAGTAAGGGCAGAGGTCTGCAGTCAGTGGCCACTTCAATTTGCTTCACGAAAATGCTAGCATTCCTCTTCTTGCAGATCTGAACACTGTCTTTATGATGGATAATGCCTTCCTGACTCCCTCCCTGGGTTTCCTCAGCCTTAGCTAGTACAGCCTGGTGACAGATGGAATTCCCCTGGGTCCTAGATATTTCATAGTCTTCTTTGTGTCTGGGGGAAAGTGAGATCACCAGCTTTGGGCCCCTTTCTTTTTCCTATTGGCTAAGCAGGATTTCTTTTTTTTTTTAATGTTTGTTTATTTATTTATTTATTTATTTATTTATTTATTTATTTATTTTACAGGAACAGAGAGAGGGATAGATAGGAACAGACAGACAGGAATGGAGAGAGATGAGAAGCATCAATCATTAGTTTTTCATTGCCATTACAACACCATAGTTGTTCATTGATTGCTTTCTCACATGTGTCTTGACTGCGGGCCTTCAGCAGACCGAGTAACCCCTTGCTGGAGCCAGCGACCTTGGATCCAAGCTGGCGAGCTTTTGCTCAAGCCAGATGGGCCCTGCGCTCAAGCTGGGGAGCTCGGGGTCTCGAACCTGGGTCTTCCATATCCCAGTCCAATGCTCTATCCACTGCACCACTGCCTGGTCAGGCAGGATTTTATTTTTTAATTTTCTAAAATAAACATCTCTATTATCTCTCTCTCTTTCTCTTTCTTTTTTTTTTTTTTTTGTCTAGTTAATACATGGTGCTAAAAAATTATGCAGAAAGAGTGGAAGGCTGAGCCTTCCACTTAATTCCTGCAAGTGAGCATTACTTGCAGGGGACCTTGTGTTTTTGCCTGCCTTTGTTTTCCTCCTATAGTGTGCTGGGTTAAGTGCACAGACTCTAGAGCCAGGCTGCCTGGGTTTGCATCCCAGCTCCTCACTTATCAGCTGTGTGACCACAGGCAACTTACTTCACCTCTCTGTGTCTCAATTTTGTTATCTTAAAAATAGGGGTAATAATAACAGTACCACCTGGCCTGTGGTGGCGCAGTGGATAAAGTGTCAGCCTGGAACACTGAGATCTCCGGTTCGAAGCCCTAGGCTTGCCTGGTCAAGGCACATATGGGAGTTGATGCTTCCTGCCCCTTCTCTCTCTTTCTCCTCTCTAAAATGAATAAATAAATAATTAAAAAATAATAACAATACATATTTCAAAGGGTTACTCTGAGAATTAAAGTGAGTTAATATATTCAAAGTGCTTAAGACAGATTTTGTTTTGGGGAGTTACCTAACCTGGATTGTGTATAGTCTTGAAGAACTGTCAATCCAGGTGTCCTGCCTTCCCATGGACAAGGGTTGGGCATGAGACATAAGTGAGGACTTCTCTCTTTCTCAAGTTAATCTGAATCTTGAGTAAAGTAACTCAGATGTAGTAGACAGTTAGCACTGGTTTATTGTTGGGCAATGCTCTGATGATGCCACTATCCATTCATTTCTGCTATCTGAACTCCCAGTGACCACTCGGGTACAAGTCCTTTCCAATACCTGCTTCTTCTGCTTTTCCTTTGGTTCTGTGAACCACTGTACATCCCTCCTCCCAAATTTCTTTTCTTTCTTTTTTTTTTTTTTTACAGGGACAGAGAGTCAGAGAGAGATTGATAGGGACAGACAGACAGGAACAGAAAGAGATGAGAAGCATCAATTATCAGTTTTTCATTGTGACACCTTAGTTGTTCATTGATTGCTTTCTCACATGTGCCTTGACCGTGGGCCTTTAGCAGACTGAGCAACCCCTTGCTGGAGCCAGCGACCTTGGGTCCAAGCTGGCAAGCTTTTGCTCAAGCCAGATGGGCCCACGCTCAAGCTGGCGACCTCAGGGTCTCAAACCTGGGTCCTCTGCATCCCAGTCCGACATTCTATTCACTGCACGACTGCCTGGTCAGGCCTTTTCTTAAGTTATCTAGAGGTGATTTCTGTTTGCTTGCAGAAAACACATATGAGTTCGATGTATTTCTCTATCATTTGTGACTCTTGGTTACAAATGACAGAAAACTTAGCCCACAATGGGTTAAGCAAAAAGAGAATGTAGTGGCTCAAGCAAGAGAAAATGCCAGGAGTAGATTGGACTTTAGGGATGGCTTGATTCAGGAGCTTAAACAATGCGATTGATGTGTGACCTTTTTCCAGGTCTTTGCTCTCTTTTGTTGACTTCATTCTTGGGATCCACATAAAGGGAAGATGTCTGCCAGCATCTCCAGGCTGATATACTCTCAGAGCTCTGTAGAAAAGAAGAGAGGCCTTACATGTGGTGTTGCAGTGGATAAAGCATTGACCTGGAATGCTGAGGTCACCAGTTCGAAACCCGGGGCTTGTCTGATCAAAGCACATATAGGATTTGAAGATTCCTGCTCCTCCCACTCTTCTCTCTCTCTCTTTCTTTCTCTCTCTCTCTCTGTAAAATGAATAAATAAAATCTTAAAAAAAATTTTTTCTTTGTTCCTTTTTATTTATTTATTTATTCATTTTAGAGAGGAGAGAGAGTAAGAAAGAGAGATAGAGAGAGAGAGGAGCAGGAAGCATCAACTCCCATATGTGCCTTTACCAGACAAGTACAGGGTTTTGAACCGGCGACCTCAGTGTTCCAGGTCGATGCTTTATCCACTGCGCCACCACAGGTCAGGCCAATAAAATCTTTTAAAAAAAAGAAAAGAAGAAAACTTCTCTTCCCCAGCTCAGCCAGTCAACATCCTTTGCTGGTTCTCACTGGCCTGATTCGGGATCCATGTTAAACTCAGAATCAATCACTAATGACAGGAGGATGCATTGCTATGACTGTCCAGGGTTAAGTCACTTACCTACCCTTAGGACTGAGAAATAAGGTCAACTCTTCCCAAAGAATATGTACCTAAGAGTAGGGAAAGGTGGGTCTTCCTACCAAGGATAAGAGAAGTTCTTAAATTATAAAAATACTTACAAGCGATACTTATCAGGGTGCTGACAGGAAATAGATGGCACCCAGATAATTTAACATAGGTCAATGAGAACTATTTACACAGATATGGGCAGTGTTGAGAGAAACCAACAAGGTATACTCAAGCACAATGGGGCTAGCACCAGTGGAGACTAGGCCTCAGGGGGCAAGGAGAGGGAGTGGGGCTATTGTAGGGGGAATCCTTCCAATGGGAACCCTGGGCTTTGGTAAGGAAACACAGCCATTGCCAACACATGACCTGTTAGAGAGAGACTGAGGGTGGATGGAATAAATACTTTGACTTATTCTGGTGTGCCTTTCTCCTACTTGGGTTTTCCACTGGACAAGCCCAACTGGAAGCCAGAGAGCAAAGAAACCCAACTGATGCAGTTCACAAGTCAGACTCATGGGGGCAGTACAGAGTGTAGAAGCAAGCAGAAAACAAACATACTGGGAATAGATAATATCTATATCTACACACCTGTAGAAATAGCTATTTCAAAGAGCTACTCTGAACTCTGATATCTATCTGATCTGTCATCTATCTGTATAGATATACACACCCTCATTACATATATGTATATAAAAGATCTATTATTTATCCAAGTGCATAGACTTTCAAGTTAGACAACCCTTGAAACCTTCAACAAGTTACTTAACTTCTCTGCAATTTAGTTTCCTACTCTGTCAATGGGAATAATAAAAATATCTACTTTTTTTTAAGGTCTACTTATTGTGTGAGGATTCAAAAGGATAAAGTGCTTAGCTGAGCATGTGGCACAAGTAACACTATATTTACATAAATATATATATATATAAGTGAATATAGTGATATATATATCACAGTTAATTAAGGTGCCATATTAGTTGGGGCAAAGACTAAGCTGCTGTAACAAATAGATTCAAACATACAATAACTCAAATGCAATAGGAGTCTATTTTTTATTTATGTACAGTCCAAGGTTGGTGTCAGGTTGATGGGTGGCTTTCCTTCTTACAGGGTTTTGGGACCAAGGCTCTTTCTACCTTGTGGTTCTGCCTTCCCCTAGGATTTCTAGCTAGTGAAAAGGAAGAGAGAGAGTGGAGGAAGCTGGAGGTGACTCACGCTACTTCCTTTCACATTCCAAAGAAAACAAAATTCATTCTAGTATTTCAAAGAAGGAATTTAATACAAGAAATTAGACATGAAAATGTTAGAAGGCCTAGAGAAACCAACCACAGGAAGGTTACTCAGATATTTCTAATTGGAAGAAGCCACCACCACCCCTAGGCAAAAGGGAAAACAATGCCATCCAGAGCCCATGCTCATTGCATTGCTAAGCCCATTGGCGCACCTGCTGCCTCCACTGGAACTCCTACCACTGCTGCCCTGCCGGGAGCCAGGAGCTCCCACTCTCGCTGTATGTGGAAGTCTGAAGTCACGTGGGGCGGTTGTCACTGCCAGAGCGAGAGTTCATGAGTGCCATGCTGCCATGGCTACCATCTCTGGAAGAGTACTGCTTGAGCAGGAGCCCAGGAGCCTGTACTTGCCCATCGTTTCTACTCCTTCCACTTCTGGAAAGAGGAAAAAAGGCTTCTCCCTCTGCCTTCCAAAGTCCCACCAATGTCTCTTGTTGGTAAAACCTAATGGAAAGCCAGTTGACAAAGAAATTTGACAAAGGCTTCCAGCCCCTCACTATACAGAGGAGACCATAGTAGGATGAGAATAGAGTTGAGAGCAAGCAGGTAAGCAACTGGTACTGTAAATCCAGAGTACTGAAAGTTGTAGTTTCATCCACCTTTCCGCAGTGCTCGCTGGGAGAGCCTCAACTTCAGAACTAGCCCCAGAATCTCTCTACCCTCCCACGAGATTTCTATAAGGAGACAAGAGGAATACCGTGACTGTGAAGGGAGATTCACACTATTCTCCCCCTCATTCCTTATAGGTAGATTCAAATGGTTCCCTCCACCAAGATCTTCCCCAAAACCTCAAAGAATGAGCTCATTAAGTTTTGGGGGATCCTCAGGAAGGGGAGTCTGATTCCTATTTCCTAGTTCTGTCTCAGCTGACCCATAGATGCGCTGATCTGCCTCCATGCTGCAATAGCAGGGGTAGGACAAGGCAGGAAAAAGCATTGGGGAGAGAAGATGTGGTTGGTGGCAATGACACCTGGAGGGAGGTCAACTTTGTTCCTTCAAGTGGCCAATTCCTGAGAGTTGCAAAAGATAGATCCTATAGTCCGGTGCTGACCAAATAGAACTTTTGGCAGTGATTGAAATGGTCAATAATACCTAGGCTACCCCACAGGGGAGCTACTATAGTGTCACTTGTAGTTGTTCACACTTGAAATGTGGCTCGTGTGCAAAAGTAACTGAATTTAACATTTTTTATTAATTTTAATTTAGATAATCACCTATACGTTGTGCTTATTAGACTGGGTAGCACAGGTATAGACCCTGAAACTGGGATAAAAAGGCGAGATAACATTGGGAGCTTTAGGCTTGCTGGGACCACTGCAAGGACCGTGGCATGCTCCCACGTGGGGATCAACAAAAAAATAAAAAATGTAGTTGTGTTTCAAGAGACCTTTGATATTCATGAGAATACCTTGGGATCGGGTATCACACCAGCAGGGCCTGTAGGGACCTCACTGCTGGATCTGAGTCAACAGACAATGAATTGATTTGCGGTGACAAGGCTGAAATTCATCCAGAATGTACCAGAATGATCATATCAATTGTTAAAGTATTAAAACATTTTCATATCAGTTGGTAAAGAGCCACTTCCCTGAGTGCTTCCTGCTACCTCAGGCACCCTGTTGCCATTCCCAGGACTTTTGAACCATCAAATGGTCTGGCCACTGTCCCCTAACTCTGGCCTGGCAGAGCAGGGAGCTTTCAGAACCTTGCTCCAGGGATTGGTTGGCAACTGTTCAGATGGTTTGGTGTCTGTGCCATGCTGGTTGTTAAATATTTGGAACATCACCCCTGGTTCGCACACTAAAAGCACAGAAACCGATGTGCGGTTACTGGTGCAGGGGAGTCACAGGTATGACCCACTGGGAGAGGCCAGTTCACCCCACCATGGGCAGCCACATGAAGAACCTGTCTTTTCCTTTCTCTCTCCTCCTGAAAGCCCATACAGACAAGCAATCACGAAGAAGGAGGTGAGTATGTAGGAGCTTCCTCCCTGTCCCCAGCCTCTGGAGCCTTACATCTGCCCCTCATCGGGTGGGGATAGGGCAAAAAGCCTTTGAGTCAGATGTGAAACTGAAACTTTAGTTAACTGAATTTCAAGAACTAAAAGTGATGGAAATGACGGCCTCAGATTGAGATAGAGATGGGTGGGAGGGGGAAAGCATCAGCTCCCTAGATCTATGTGCCCATCTCCTTATTGATATCCTTCTGTCTCCATAGCCCATCCCTGGCGCGGCTCCTCTGTAACCCTGGCCTTGGGATATTTGGCCACAGCGGTGGATTTAACAGCGGGCGCACCCTGGGCTCCAACTTCTGAAGGGCGTTACAAAACTCCAACTTTATACTTTTTTCTAACGACACCAAGTTTGGTTTATATGTGCAATTTTAACATTAATAGTACATAATATATTTTATTTATTTAAAAATATGGTTAACGTGGCCTGACCTGTGGTGGCGCAGTGGATAAAGCGTCGACCTGGGAACACTGAGGTCGCCAGTTCAAAACCCTGCACTGGTCTGGTCAAGGCACATATGGGAGTTGATGCTTCCAGCTCCTCCCCCCTTTCTCTCTTTCTCTCTCTCACTCTCTCTCGCTCTCACTCTGTGTCTCCTCTCTAAAATGAATAAATAAAAAGAAATTTTAAAAAAAAGAATAATTTGCCTGAAATTATTCTGTAAAAAAAAAAAAAAAAGGTTAACGTGTATTTTTATTTTCCCTGTCTCTCTCTTTTTTTAAGGGGCTAAATATTTTCTTCTGCACCAGGGGCTTCAACCGACCTTAATCCGTCTCTGGCCCTACACGCCCCCTGCTGGGGCTTTGCTGATATTCAGTGTCCTCCTCTTTGAAACAGCATAAATACTGGTTCTGGGCTCATAGGATTTGTTGTCAGGATTAAATGAAGTTATGCATGTAAAATACATAGCATAGGCACAGAGCAAGGGCTCAACTAATGTAAGCTGCTCCCCAGTGCCTAGAGCAGTGATGGGCAATCTTTTGAGCTTGGTGTGTCAAAAAACCGAGCATAGCCTGACCAGGCGGTGGCACAGTGGATAGAGCATTGGACTGGGACGCAGAGGAACCGGGTTTGAGACCCCGAGGTTGCCAGCTTGAGCACGGGCTCATCGGGTTTGAACAAGGCTCACCAGCTTGAGCCCAAAGTCGCGGCTTGAGCAAGGGGTCACTTGGTCTGCTCTAGCCCGCCGGTCAAGGCACATATGAGAAATCAATCAATGGACAACTAAGGAACTGCAATGAAGAATTGATGTTTCTCATCTCTCTCCCTTCCTGTCTGTCTGTCCCTATCTGTCCCTCTCTCTGACTCTGTCTCTGCCACAAACAAACAAACAAAAAACCGAGCATAACTCGGGTGGTGTGTTACTTCAAGAAAAATGGCCTAACCGGAAGTCCCAGAACTAGACGCTCTGAGCTAGAGTTCTGTTGTTTTGGCCTACAGACCTCCGGCACAGAGTGTCTACACTACAGCAAATGTTTTATCCTTGGCTGCTGCATCTGGCCGTGCAGGAGCTGAGGATGAAACATCCTTCTCGGCATGTGGCCCCAGACTTCTTTGCTATGCGGCCACATGTGGCCCCGTGTCATCAAAAATAGCTACGCATGTCAGTGCTGACTGACATGCGTGTCATAGGTTCGCCATCACGGGCCTAGAGAAAATTCTAGTTTCTGGTTGAGACTAGAGGGTAATAGGGGGCTGTGAAATCTGGGCTGCGTTGGCAGCCTCACTCACCCACTTATTAGCAGGTAGAGCTGGTTTCTTTGAACCATCTGGCCCTGATGGTCCTGGCCAGTGGGGCGGGAGAACATGGCGCTCCAGATCTGGAAGGCAGAGAGGTAGCCTGGGGCCAGAGAAGGTTGTGGCTTAAAGTGCCCTGCAGATTATCACACTGTCTCAAAACTGGAAACGCAGCCTGACCTGTGGTGGCGCAGTGGATAAAGCGTCGACCTGGAACACTGAGGTTGCCGGTTCAAAACCCTGCACTTGACTGATCAAGGCACATATGGGAGTTGATGCTTCCTGCTCATCCTCACTCTCCTCTCTAAAATAAAGAAATATTAAAAAAAGAATAGTAAAGAAAAAAAAAACCCAAAAAGTAGAAACGCTGGGGTGTCTACTAGAAATCTGCATTTTGTGTACACTAAAGTTGGGGGACTACTGATTTGTCCATCTTATTTACTTAAGTTTGGGGAAACCAGAGGTCAAAAAAAAAGAGAACTAAAAGCAGAGTAGCATGTGCAGTTGGGCGAGGAACCCTGGATGGGAAAGGAAGGATTCCCAGAAAAGTACCAACTTCCAGTGATGAAATAGATGCCCTTGGGGTGTCATGTACAGCATGGTGACTATAGATAATGATACTGTATTGCATATTTCAAGGTTGTCAAGAGAGTAATTTTTAAAAGTTCTCACCACAAGAAAATAAATTCTGTAACTACATGAGACTATTTTGCAGTGTACACAAATGTTGATGTGTTGTACCCTTGAAACTAATATAATGTTGTCTGTCATTTATAGCTCAATCAATGTACATATGTATGGATTTTTTAAAAAAGGACCCCAGAATGAGTACATAGGGTTTGACTGCATAAGAAAAATGGTAATTTTTTTTTTCTGTTTAAAAAGAAGAAACAAAACATTTCTACAATTTGAATTCTGAAGGGGAAGTTTGCAAGTGGGAAAGTCCTCTACCTAAATCACCCAATTTAGTCCCACCTTCCACCTCCACGGTGGCGGGCACTGTGACAAACAGGACTGCTAAGCAAGTATGCACCGTTAAGACTGGGACAGCTGATGAAATGTTGAAATACTAGCGTACTAGTAGGCAAATGGTAAGTAGCAACTGCAATAAATAGTACAATTAATTATTTATAAACACAAATTATAATGTAAGCTCATTAGTTCATTGAATACCATCATGAAGTGATAAATGGCCCTCATAAAATAGCCACTTCTGAGGAACACCGCGGGCACCGTCTGCGACTGCGCCTGCGCCTGCGCCTGCGCCCACGCCTCTGCAGACAGCACTCCGTGCATCGCTCATTCTTTATGAAGCACTCTATGCTTTAGAGGGGTCATCAGTTTATCTTTATCCTCAGAGTACTCACGTGTTAGTACGTCTACATTGTATACCCTTTACTTTGCTTTTATCGTTGGTGCACTACAATATTTGTATAAATAGTAAGAGGGCAGGGTTTTGTTTTCATCAAAGATCCAGAACTGACAGGAAAATTTTGAAGATGAACACTCAGATAAAGAGACAATGGTGCTTGGATAGGGTTTCTAATAAAATGGGGTTTCTTTTCAAAAATGAAAACCTACTGAATCTGGCAGAGACATTTAAAAATATATTAATAATCGAAGGTGCTTAACTTGTGTGGCACTTGTACAATTCAGAATAGCAATTACATTCTGTTACAGTTCATGGTTTCTATCAATCAGTGTTGGGTCAAACAAGCACTGAGAATAATATAGAAAAAAGAGCCTGACCTGTGGTGATACTGTGGATAAAGCATTGAACTGGAATGCTGAGATTGCTGGTTTGAAACCCTGGGCTTGCTCGGTCAAGGCACATATGAGAAGCAACTGCTATGAGTTGATGCTTCTCACACCCTGCCCTCCAGCCTTTTTCTCTCTATCCTGTCTCTAAAATAAAATAATTTATAAAAGAATTTATTAAGGAATTAGAATTTATGCAATTGTAGGGATTTGTTCAAGGTACAGTAGGGGCAGCTTACCTCTGTTCCTTGATGACTGGGGCTTTGCCTGGGAAAATTTGACAGCTAAGGGCTAAAGGCACCTGGAGACTTCTTTATACACATGTCAGGGGCTTGATGCCAGTGTTGGTGGGAACCTCAGCTGGGGCTGCTGAGGTGTGGACATATGACTGAGATCTACACAACAGAATGTGAGTGGAAGTGACATGTCTCTCCTCCAGGCCTGGCCCATACAATGCTTCCATGCATGAACCTTTCTCTTCTCCATCTGTCCACTGAATGGAGAGGACTTCATGAACTTAGAAGG
Source organism: Rhynchonycteris naso (assembly GCA_037038555.1). NCBI lineage: Eukaryota > Metazoa > Chordata > Mammalia > Chiroptera > Emballonuridae > Rhynchonycteris > Rhynchonycteris naso. The sequence goes on along the minus strand of CM072997.1, from coordinate 207,430,756 downwards.
AGGCAAAACCCTAAGGTGGAAGAAGTCTGGGTCTCTGAATGACTGCATAGAGCAAAGCCCTCACTAATGTGCAGTGGGCTGTGCCATGAGTGAGTCACACAGCTGTAGGTAATAGAGCCAGACTTTGGTAGGTACAGTAGGTCACTTACAGTTTATGGAAATAAATTTCCTGAAACCATTCTGCCCTGCAGGTATTCACATGGGCCAAGCCTTTCTGGTCAAGGAAGTTGACTTTAGTGCTGGCACATTTAAACCACTTTGCTATCTCTTTTACGGGAAGGGGAGGCAGAGACAGAGAGACAGACTGAGAATATAGTGCTAAGATCTAGGTTAAAGTCTCAGATCTGTTTTATGCTACTTACAACTACTGTGAACTAAGCAAGTTACTTAGCTTTTCTAAGGCTCAGTTTCATCACCTGTAAGGTGTGAAAATAATGCATATGTAAATGTAAGGTGACCAATCGTCCTCCTTTAGGGAGGACAGTCCTTCTTTTGTAAGTTTCATCTTCCCTCGAAAAGTGTCCTCCTACATGTCCTCGTTTTTGATATTGGAAGACTAATCTGTAAATGTCTGTATTCAATCGCAGAGTCGATCTATCGCATGTGATATGACATATTTGTATCTAAATGAGTACTTTATTCTTACAATTATAATTAAAAATTAGTAGGCATATAAGCATAATTACAATATAAAATATTACAAATGTTTTTATTATGCATTTATCATATTATAGTGTATTGTTGTTGCAATGAATAAAATGTTTCTTTTATTTACGATATTGTTTTCTTCAATTTATTTTTGTCCTCCTTTTCATTGTAAAAAAGTGGTCACCTTACTAAATGGGCACTTATTTATTTTCTTATGGTTTTAAATATGGCGTGCCAATTTATGGTCCAAGACTGCCCCCTAGAGGTAAAATTAAAACACAGACTCCATAACTCAGCTAAAGACAATAATACCCCAAAACCTTTTTTTCTCTTCCCAAACTGTCCAGCCAAAAATCTATTAATTTCTGCAGATCAAATGGCCTAATAACAACTGGTCTTTAGTGTGTCTCCAATGTCTTTGAATTGCAAGATCAGGCTTCCTCAAAGGGAACCAGGAAGGCTTGGTCCAGTTGGTTACTACAGGACCAAATGGCACCAGTGAATTGATTGCCAGAAAGGGCAAGTACCCCACCACTAACAACAACAACAACAACAACAACACACACACACACACACACACACACACACACACACACACACACACACCAGGATGGCTAGTTAACTTGACAAATACGTTTCCCACACTTCAAAGAAACAAATTATCCCCTCCATTATGCAAATTGCTTCAAATAACCAGAAAACAAAAGAAGAAAAGCTGATTAATTCATCTTATTATGTTAACACAGGTTCACAGTTCTTTATCTTAAACATTTTGGGGGGTTGAGAGTTTAGAAAGATTACGCAGTGTGTAAGTTGTATATAACACCCCCAGCACAGTCTAGATCAGCTTCCACAATCAAATATATTAACATTTCTGCAGTAAAACATACTAATGGGATAAATTAAAAACTAGGAAGAGCTTCACATCAGTTTAGATGAGGTTTTGCTACCAAATAAATTCACTTAATACCTACCTCTCCACACCTCAAAAAAAGCCCTATTGCTAGTTTTCAGAACTTTTTTGAATTTTGGAATTGCAGATAAAAATTGTGGACCTATTAACCAATGTCAACCCAATCTGGGTAACTAGTATGATAAAAGGACATTCAAAAAAACTGAGAACAGCATGATTTCATACATAGGTGGGACATAAAAGTGAGACTATGAGACATGGACAAGAGTGTGGTGGTTACGGGGTAGGGGGAGGGAGGGGAGGGTGGAATAGGGAGAAGAGGAGGGGCACAGGGAAAACCAGATAGAAGGTGACAGAGGACAATTTGACTTTGGGTGATGGGCATGCAACACAATTGAATGATAAGATAATCTGGAGATGTTTTCATTGTACATATGTACCCTGATTTATTGGTGTCACCCCATTAAAGTTAATAAAAAAAAAAAAAAAGGACATTCAGCCCTGGATGAATAGTTCCATTGTTCCAAAGCACAGAGGTTGCCAGCTTGATCCCTGGTCAGGGTACACACAGGAATAGATCAATGTTCTTGTTTCTTTCTCTCTTTCTCCCTTCCTCTCTCTCTAAAGTCAATTAATTAATTAATTAATTAAAAAGGAATTTTACCTGAAACTCATGGGAATATTTGCAAAAACAAAATACTAGCAAATAGAATCCTACAGTGCATAAAAGTTATGCCATGATCACCAGAAAGGAAGGCGCAGTAACATGGCTGTGTGCAGTATCATGGGTTCAAGTTGGCAATCAGACCCATGAGACAGAAAGGATTTGAGCGGGAGAGAAGGCAGATGCTGTATTTTCATCTCCCTGAGAGGTCCAGCAGCTACCGAAGGAGAAAGGCTCTTTTGTCACTCACCTAAAGGACAGGACAGCTACTACTGGGACATCATCATTATGTGTAGGTCATCTTGACTCACAGAAGCTGTGGCCTCTATTTCCCACCAATATTTTATATGGTTCTGGTTGTGTAGGCCCACAGCTTATGTGTCCCTTGGCAAGTTCTCTAAACCTATGCACACAAGAAAGGAGGCATGCGCAATATCCCCCATTTATCTTAACTCTGCAATTTCCAAGGAAACAGAATTGTGAAAGGCCAAAGTCAGTGTCAGGCAGGTGTTTATCATCCAGGCCTGATATTAATTTTCCCTGATGCACAGAAGGAAAGTTTAACATTAGTTAATCTGGCCCTGGCCAGCTGGCTCAGTGATAGAGTATCAGACAGATGTGAGGAAGTCCTGGGTTTGATTCCCATTCAGGGCACACAGGAGGAGCGACCATCTGCTTCTCCACCCCTCCCCTTTCTCTCTCTCTTTTCTTCTCCCACAGCCGTGGCTTGAACGGTTCAATCAAGTTGGCCCCGGGCGCTGAGAATGGCTCCATGGCCTCGCCTCAGGTGCTGAGAAGAGCTTGGCTGCTGAGCTACAGAGCAATACCCCAGATAGGCAGAGCATAGCCCTACAGAGGGCTTGCTGGGGGGATTCCAGTCGGGGTGCATGCGGGAGTCTGTCTCTGCGTTACCACCTCTCACTTAATAAAAAAATATACATACAGTGGTACCTTGACACACAAGTTTAATTCATTTCATGGCTGAGCTCGTGACTCAATTTGCTCATGTGTCAAATGGAATTTCCCCTTTTAATATATTTATTTATTTTCCTCAGGGACAGAGAGAGAGAGTCAGAGAGAGGGATAGATAGAGACAGACAGACAGGAATGGAGAGAGGTGAGAAGCATCAATCATTAGCCTTTCGTTGCCATTGCGACACCATAGTTGTTCATTGATTGCTTTCTCACATGTGCCTTGACTGCGGGCCTTCAGAAGACCGAGCACCCCCTTGCTGGAGCCAGCGACCCTGGGTCCAAGCTGGTGAGCATTTGCTCAAGCCAGATGGGCCCGCGCTCAAGCTGGCGACCTCGGGGTCTCGAACCTGGGTCTTCCACATCCCAGTCCGACGCTCTATCCACTGCGCCATGGCCTGGCCAGGCGAATTTCCCCATTTAAATTAATGGGAACGCAATTAATCCATTCCAGTCCCCCAAAACTACACATTTTTTTGTTTTATATGCTTTTAAATAAGAAAATGTACTTTATAAATAATAAGTATATATATATATACATATATATATATATATATAAAATAAGAGAGAATGTAAAGAAATAAACTGGTTTATGAAGTGTATTTACCTTCAAGGTCAGGCGAAGATGCTGGTGAAGGGGGAGGAGACTGGCAGAGATTTTTCATTTCGTGTGCTATTACTTAACATAACTTCCTCTCTATACACTTAATGCTACATTTAATTGCAAATTTTAACTTACATACTACCTATGATATGTAACTTTATCGCTAAACTTAATAGCTATTTTTTTACTTTGCTTAATCATCATCATTTTCTTCACTGACTTTTGGCTTTTTCAGTACACTTTCCTTGCTTTCACTTAGAAGCTTTTTCAACAAAAAACTTTCCATGAAAGTTTGTTTCTTCCTCCCTTTCAGAACTGTTGGGCAGGTCATCTAGTGGAGGGTGGCGGAAGATCGTGATTCCAATATCTGCTCGTGACTTAAAGCAAAAAACCCCAGTGACTGCTTGACTCTCAAATAGCTCTTGATTTAAAGTGCTCATATGTCAAGGAACCACTGTATAAAATATGAATCTTATGTTTCTGTGAGGAAGTAGAAAGAAGAAATAACAATAATAAAATGTCACAGCCTGGAACATCTTTTACAACTGTGCCCAAATCTGAAGAACCTACAATATTAGCAAGCAAGAATCAGTACAAAATAAAACAAATGATTTGTATTTCTGGAGTAAAAAACAAATTTAGAGCCCTGGCCAGGTAACTCAGTTGGTTAGAGCATCATCTTGATACACAAAGGTTGTGGGTTCGATCCCCAGTCAGGGCAGATAGAAGCAACTACTATGAGTTGATGCTTCCTGATCCTTCCCTGCTTCTCTCCCTCTCTCCTTTCTCTAAAATCAATAAATAAAATATTTTAAGTAAATAAATAGTAAAATAAAATAAAAATGTAAAAACCAGTCCTAGTTTACAGGTTTTCCAAAAACCGGCAACCGGTGTGGCCCGCGGACCGTAGTCTATTTGCAGTCACCTATTGGGGGTCCCTGACTGATTCCACCCGGAATTGTTTCCAACAGCCCTGAGAACGAGAAGCGCCTGGACCACACAGCTTCTCTCAACCTGGTGCACATCCCGGGCGCCAGATGTTCTAGGTGCGGGAGGCGTACGGGGCGGTCCAGGGAGTGGGCGGGTTCTCCGAGAGCAAAGACGAGGGGCGGGGCTTATAGTGGGGCGTGGCCACAAGAAGGGGCGGACCCAAGAGGCGGGGCGGGCCGCGAGCCGGCTTCCGGACGCAGAGCGCGGGAGCAAGATGGCCACTACCAAGCGTGTGCTGTACGTGGGTGAGCGAGCTCTGGTGCCAGGCGGGGTTTGGGGGAACTGATCAGAGTGGGTTCGTGCGTGGGACTGGACGCGGAGGGTGGCGAGGAGTTGTCTAGGCGAGATCTATTATGGTATTGCTTTGCTTCAGGGTGTTAGCCCGAGACGTAGAGACCTTTCTGGTTCCTTCCAAGCCCGCTAAATTCGAACAGGTACCCTTTCACCTCCTAGATCCCGAGGAGTGGTGGAGGAATATTGTGGGCCTCCAGATCCTCGCGCCCATTCATTTTACAAACGTCCACTTGCAGCGATGGCACAGCCCTGGCTCCTGCCCCAGTGGAAGGGGTCCTCTGACTAGCCAGGTGGAAGTGAGAATAACTTAAGTCGTCGCACAGCTTGATGAGCACTTTGGTGGGGAGAGACGATGACATGGGCCTGGGTGAGAGGAGAAATGATCCCTCCGTCTAGAGAGCTGATAACAAACTTTCAGAATGCGGTGACGCTTTACCTGATAATCCGGATTTAACCAAGTAGCTAGAATAAAGGCCAGTGTATTTACTGATAGGGAGCAGCGAGAGCAAAGCCCAAAGGTGTGAAATAGCCTTACACTTGTGAGCAAGTGGGTCATTGTATGGGAACCCAGAGAATTGGGGAAGCAGAGGCGAAAGGGCTGACGAGGTGGGCAGGGCTCCAGTTATGAAGAGCCTGCTAAGGAGTTTGTACTTTATCTTGAGGACAGTAAGTAACCTTTGAAAGGGTTTAATCAGGGAAATTATGGGTTAAAATCTGCAGGTTCCCAGGATCATTACAGTTGGCTGTGTGGAGGAGAGGGAGCTCAGTTAAGAAGCTATTGCAGCCTGACCAGGCGGTGGCGCAGTGGATAGAGCGTCGGACTAGGATGTGGAAGACCCGGGTTCGAGACCCCGAGCTCGCCAGCTTGAGCGCAGGCCCATCTGGCTTGAGCAAAAGCTCATCAGCTTGGACCCAAGGTCCCTGGCTCCAGCAAGGGGTTACTAGGTCTGCTGAAGGCCGGCGGTCAAGGCACATATGAGAAAGCAATCAATGAACAACTATGGTATCTCAACAGCAACGAAAAACTAATGATTGATGCTTCTCACCTCTCTCCATTCCTGTCTGTCTGTCCCTATCTATCCCTCTCTCTGACTCTCTCTCTGTCCCTGGAAAAATAAAAATAATAATAAAAAAGAATATATAAAGTATAAAAGCTATATAACAAAGCTTACAGACTAATTAAAAAAAAAAAGAAGCTATTGCAGTAATTCGGCTAGATGAGGGTCTGCAGGAAGGGGGAGGAGAGCAGTGTGTTTCATAAGTATGGGTGAGGAAGCAGATGACTGCTCCCAAAAGACTGGATGAAACAATGCCTCCCCATAGCTATCGGATGCTAACTGGGCTGCAGGGACTTCTCAAAAGAGTTAAAGGACAGTGGCTTAGAAGGCCCTTACCTTATTTGCAGGTGGACTTGCAGAGGAGGTGGACGACAAAGTTCTTCATGCTGCTTTTATTCCTTTTGGAGACATTACAGATATTCAGATTCCTCTGGATTATGAAACAGGTGAGTATTTTTATTGTTTCTTATGGTCAAAATCCTCCTACTTGGAGAAGAACTTTAAGAAAATTTTAAGTCTTATCCGACTGATGGTGATACAGTGGATAGAGTGTTGATCTGGGTGTTGAGGTTCCAAGTTCGAAACCCCAAGGTTGCCGGCTTGAGTGTGGACTCTCTAAAATCCACAGCGCAGGCTCACCAGCTTGAGCGTGGGGTCGCTGGCTTGAGCTTGGGCTCATAAACATGACCCCATGGTCACTGGCTTGAAGCCGAAGGTGACTAGCTTGATCCCAAGGTCACTGACTTGAGTAAAGGATCACTGGCTAAGCTGGATTCCCCCTCCCCCGGTCAAGGCACATATGAGAAGCAATCAATGAACAACTAAAGTGCTGCAACTACAAGTTGATGTTTCTCATCTCTCTCCTTTCCTGTCTCTTTCTCTCACTAAAACAAAAAACATATAAATAAAAGTAAATGTTAAGTCTTATCACAGTGTACTATATGGTAGGTTTGGAGGATCCCCAGTAGGGCAGCATGGCAGTGATCTTGTTGCAGAAGGAACATTCTGAGGCTTGTGTTTGTGAACCGTAACCTAACTCTGCAGAGGCTCTTTTCTGTCGGGTTTGAGATAAAACAATTTTCAATAGCCCAGTCAAAAGATAGATTTTTGAGCTATATGGGGCTCAGAAATGGACATGACTATTGTTTCAAACTACCCTACCCCACCTGCTCCCTTGGCAGCTGTGCTATTAATCAGGGCATCAGGAAAGTCTCGCCCTAATGATGGAGGCTTGGCCTCTGTGCACCTGGGTAAATTTTCCTTTAATAGATATATCACAGTTACAGTTCAGTTTTCTATTTTAGCTCTGTTATCAACCCTGCATGGTTGTTAGCAAGGTCTTTAAACTCTCTGGCCTGGGATCTTTATCTGTAAAAAAACAAGGTTAGCTGACTGGTGGTGGCACAGTTGATATAGAGTGTTGACTCAGAATGCTGAAGTCACTGGTTCAAAACTCCAAGGTCGCAGGCTTCATTGAGCGCAGGTTCTCCAGCTTGAGCATGGGCTTGTAGACATGATCCCAAGGTTGCCAGCTTAAGCCCAAGGTTGCCAGCTTGAGCAAGGGGTCCCTGGCTCAGCTTGAGCCCAAGGTACCATCTAAAAAAAAAAAAAAGTTTATATTGATCTCTGACGTTAGTTTGTTAATTAAACTAACCCTGCTGTGCTTGGCCTTTTAGGTAGGTCAGCATTTTCCTGAGGATAAAGAATGAGTATCCTTATCCAGGTTTTAGGATTCATGCTTTATATATAGTTATGATCAAAACATATATTTGGAATAAGTAGGTTAAATAACTTTATTTTTTTAGTCACCTTACATGCAAAGGGTAAGGTTTTAATTTGGCTTTGGTACAAGAATTGAATGATTATTTTAAAGATTAAAAGTATAGTTCATTATTCAGCTATGTTCACTAAAAAGCATTTTAATATAGCTTAAAATGTTTAAACTAGGAAGAATTGAGATTTCTTCTGACAAGGATTGGGTAGAATTTCTAATGTCTTGTCTGGATATGGCTATGACTGCCTTGACTTTTTTTTTTGTGGCAGAGACAGAGAGAGTCAGAGACAAGGACAGATAAGGACAGAGAGGAAGGGAGAGAGATGAGAAACATCAATTATTTGTTGTGGTTACTTAGTTGTAAATTGATTGATTTCTCATATGTGCCTTGACCGGGGAGCTATAGCAGACTGAGTGACCCCTTGCTCGAGCCAGCGACCTTGGGCTCAAGCTGGTGACCCTTGCTCAAACCAGATGAGCCCGCGCTAAAGCTGGCGACCTTGGGGTCTCGAACCTGGGTCCTCCTCATCCCAGTCCAATGCTCTATCCACTGTGCCACCACTTGGCCAGGCTGGCTTTACTTTCCTTGTAACCATCTGTTTCTTCCCATTGCCCTAAATGGTAATTAGTTGTTTTTGTTTTCTCTCTTTTCAGAAAAGCACCGAGGATTTGCTTTTGTTGAATTCGAGTTGGCAGAGGTGAGAAAATGACCTATTACCTATGTTTCAGCTTTGGCTTGGGATAGTGTTATTATTGATTACAAAAGGGAGCTGTTCTCCATTAGAGTAGGTTTCTGGGCCTCATGCTGATGCTTACAGAGGACAAGAAGTGCTGTCTGAAGAAAAACTTCCCTCATTTAATCTAATTGTAGGCTGTGGTTAACACAATAGAGTAGCCAGTTCCTGACCCTAGCTCTGCCAGAGCCGCCCCAGCCCAGCTCACTGATCCTTCTTGCCTGGCAGCACAGGTAATTATTTCTTACGCTTCCTCTAGGTAGCACATTGCTGTGCCACCAGCTCTAAAGTCATCAGGAAGCGCTCTTTGGTAGATACACTCACAACCTAGGCAGGAACCATAGCAGTGACTTCTTCCTGTTCTGATTTTTTTTTTTATATATATATTTTATTATTATTAATTCTAATGGGGTGACACCAATAAATCAGGGTACATATGTACAATGAAAACATCTCCAGATTATCTTATCATTCAATTGTGTTGCATACCCATCACCAAAAGTCAAACTGTCATCTGTCACCTTCAATCTGGTTTTCCCTGTGTCCCTCCCCTCCTCCCTATCCCACTCTTCCCTCCCTCCCCCCATCCCATAACCACCACTCTCTTGTCCATGTCTCATATTCTCACTTTTATGTCCCACCTATGTATGAAATCATGCTGTTCGCAGATTTTCTTTTTTTCTGATTTACTTATTTCACTCCGTATAATGTTATCAAGGTACATCCATTTTGTTATAAATGATCCGATGTCATCGTTTCTTATGGCTGAGTAGTATTTCATAGTATATATGTACCATAGCTTTTTAATCCACTGGTCTTCTGACGGACACTTGGGCTGGTTCCAGATCTTCGCTATTGTGAACAATGCTGCCACGAACATGGGGGCGCATTTCTTCTTTTCGAACAGTGCTATGGTGTTCTTAGGGTATATTCCTAAAAGTGGGATAGCTGGGTCAAAAGGCAGTTCGATTTTTAATTTTCTGAGGAATCTCCAAACTGTTTTCCACAGTGGCTGCACCAGTCTGCATTCCCACCAGCAGTGCAGAAGGGTTCCCTTTTCTCCACATCCTCGCCCTGTTCTGATTTTTTGTGGGGTTATTTTGCTACTGTGTATAGGTTCAGACCCAACAGAAGCTGAACTTGTGCTTTGTCTTTTCTGGCAGGATGCTGCAGCAGCTATTGACAACATGGTACGGCTGGGAATCTTCAGTTTTCCTGAAGTCGGTTTTGGTGGTACAGAGGGGTCCTTGTTCATATATTAGTTTGTGAATCTCCAGAGTGACAAGGTTGCAAGGGGAAGGAAAAACTCATCGTGCAAAAATATTCACTGTGAATTAATCACTTATAAGATTAATCCTTATGCAAACATCCTTCCCCATTTAACAATAATATGAATCCTACTCATTCTTACTGGCCAATCTCTCACTGACTACCCCATGCCTAGGGTAATAAATTGCAAACACTATGCAAACGGATGGCATTGTGAAATTTCGTATTTTGCAAAAGAGGCAGGATTTCCTGAAGCGTTAGACCAGTTATTGAGAAGAAGTCGGTAAGGATAATGGCAAGGTGTGCTACTGACACAAATGCTGTGAATGTCCTGGAGAGGGCCTTGGGGAGAACTTTTGAGTGTTTGTGCCCTCTTTGAGATCCCTGTGATGTTCATATCCGATATAAAGTGCAAAGATGTCATATCATACTGTTGGTAGAATTTCGTTGGAAAAAATTGTGCAAATTAATCAGCACCCACTACATATTTGTTCTACTAACTTGTGCGTAGTTAAACCTGAATTTGAACTGTAAGGAATTCATTATTTTTAGTTTCATCAGAGTGAAGTCCCAGTCAAACCCCTTTTTCCTTTACTTTTACCATGAGGTTTTCTTCACTGCTCTAAATGGAAACACATTACGTGACCTTTCCTGGTACCAGTTATCTTTGGGTAGTAAGGTTCTTTTATTCCTGTTCTGTTACCCATTCACCGAACATACTCCATAGCTCTCAGAGAGAGATCGTTTCTCACGATTTCAGAGCTGATCTTGAATTTGAAGGTGAACTCAGGTACTTCGAAACTATAGTTACCCTTGTAACTGAACCCGGAGTTCCTCTCGGCATAGTTCTTTGCTGGCATTGAAAGGAAGGAGGTGCATGATGGCTCCAGGGAGGCAGTTCCCGGCAACCCACGGGCTGCTCTGGGCACAGGGCTTGCTGTTAGGGACTCAGGGATTAAAGGAGAACGAATCAGGAGCCTGTCACAGAGGTGTCAGAGCAAATGGAGAACTGACTCTCTTACAACCCAATAGAGTTTAACCAGCTGAGTTCTCAATCTTTCCAGAATGAATCTGAGCTCTTTGGACGGACAATTCGTGTCAATTTGGCCAAACCAATGAGGATTAAGGAAGGCTCTTCCAGACCAGGTGAGTGGGCGCCACCCCAGATTCCCCATTACATCCTCCAGTGTGGCCTTGGTCGTGTTTTTATCCCTAGTACCTGGAAGTGGGTGCTGAGTGCCACTCCTGGAAGCAGGGGTAGGGGATGGTTCTTGTTGATAAAGGGAATGTGCCACCTCTGTGGGGAGTAAAACGTTTGAGCTTCTTGGGGTGATTGTTTCCATTACAGAGAAGCCCTACCTGTTCTCTTATCTTTCCCAGTTTCCTTGTCCCTGGGGTATTTCACCACGGACTAGACCTGGCAAGACAGCTTTTCCCTTGGATGTAGCTTCTTCCCTTAGCCCTGCTGAGAGCTGGACTCCAGGGCCGACATTCCCAACGGGGAATTTTCTTACCCTTGGGTGTTCCCACAGCGGACTCCTGGGGCTGCAAGGACTGCACAGCCTGGGCCACTTTGCTGACCAAGGCAGCTTAAGAGCAGTTAGCTGATAGCGTGGATCTCCTCACATTTGTTTGATTCCCGCCCTTCAGTTTGGTCGGATGATGACTGGCTGAAGAAGTTCTCTGGGAAGACTCTGGAAGAGAACAAAGAGGAAGAGGGCGCGGAGCCTCCCAAAGCCGAAATGCAGGAGGTGAGAGCGGAGGCCAGGCCATGCTTCTGGAACAGAGGCTGCCTTCGACAGGAGACTTCTTTTTAGGTTTTATGGAAATTTGAAAATACATATACAAAGGCAGAGAGAATGAAAAATGAACTCTCAGTACTTTGGTGAGGGCAGTATTGCATGAACTAAAGAGAAGCATAAGCCTCTCATCCTTGTGCTCTGGGTAGTGAACTTGTCAGCCCCTTAGCTCAGGTTAGGTACTGATTTGTGATTGGCAGCTGATAAGGAGGAAGGCCACCATGAGAAAGGGTAGTGAGTGCTCCTCGTCACTCCTGATCAGCCCTCTGCCTTCACTGAAGGGTTTGACAACAGGCTCAGGGTATTCCTGTTCTTGCCCTGACACAGGAGACAGGACAGGGCAGTGGTACCATCCCTGCGGTCTCTACACAGGTTTCAGGTTCTCCTTCCTCGGGGAAACCTGCCTTGGCACCTTCTCCTGGTTCTCAGCATGCAGCATTCCTCTCTGATCACTGCTTCCCCGGCTTCTTCCTCCCCTCGTAAATATTGCTTCTTTCTTGGCTCATGGCATCACTCTCTTCTTTTGGCCAAAGAAGTAGCAGTCAGTCTGATCTTTCACAACCTCTACTATGCTATTGACTTTCATGGTCTCTATTTGTAGCATTGAGCTTCAGACATTGTGCTGCAAGTCTCACAAGTAGCTTCAAGTTGCCTAAAATAGGTGCTCTCCCTTCCCCAATCCTGTTCTTCCTGTAGTCTCAAGCTTGTTAAGTTGCCACCATCCATCCACACATGGACCTAAGCCAAAAATTTGGATATATTGTAAAGCAGAGCATATAAATGGCCCTCACAGTCAAAGAATAACCCTAGATCATTTAGACCCCTCTTTAAAATAGAGACAGCATATCATCATATCCTCCTAGTCGTTCTCTTACATCTTCCTTGAATCCCTCCTCCCTGATTGTTCCATCATTCCAATTTAACCTCTCATCTCATTTGGGTGATTGCAGTAGCTCCGTAAGTAGTCTTCTGGCTGAAATGCTCTCTCCTTCAGTCTCGTTCCTAAAGGCTCGAACGACCTTTTCAAAGCACAAGACCAATCATCTGACTCGCCTGTTGAGAGCATTTCTGTGCCTCTCCATCACCTGTACCACGGGAAAAAGTCCAAGAGGGACTCTCCAAGTTCTTGACCCCGCCCCCCTCTGTGGTCTCAGTTCCCCTCTGGACGTTATAGCCCGCGCCTTTAAGCTCTTGGTAAAATCAGCCTTTGCGTTTCCCCGCTGTCTTTGCTTTTGTACAGTCTATTCAAGTGCTTACAGTATTGCCTTTCCCTTTCTGGGCAGCGAACTGTGAGGATATTATGGATCTTGTTAAGAAATGCCGGGTGGAGTAATGTGATTAAGAGCAGGGACTTGGTGGGTGGTGTGCGTGGTTTAGGTTTAAATTCCAGCGTTACCACTTACCACCTTTGACCTTGAGCAAGTTACTGAACTTCATTGTGCCTCGCTTCCCCACCTATAAGATGGGAATAGTAGTGGTTCTGATCCCAAAGGTTGTTATGAAGACTAGGCGCACTGATGTACATAAAACATTGAGAATGGTGTTCTGTGTGTGGCAGGCGCTGGGGGAGTATTGGCTCCTGTTGTTAGCAGCAAGTGATAGTAATAGTCTCCTCAGTACTGTGTTAAACTGAACCACAGACAAGTGACAAATCTTTGACTTTTCTCTTTGGAGCAAATGTGACGGCTGTATTACACGTCTTGTCCTCTGTTTAGTTTTCTTTACTTGGGTATAAAGCAAGGCCCCCTCAACCTCCTCCATTGTCTTCTGAGCACTTAGGCCCAAGCCAGTGGGCTGCGCTCCTTGCTTCCATTGTAGCCAGCCTTTGGATACACAGGGCTAAATACAGAATGAGGGGATAGTGTTACATAAATGGGCCCGTTTAACTGGAGTAAGGCGGGTGGGCGTGAGCTGGTGTGTGGGTGTTGAGAGTTGGGTTGGGCCAGAGCAGTTACTCTGTGGCTGCACGGAGGGTGAAACCGGTTGTTGAGTCGTCTGAGGGTGAGTGTGAGGAGTAAAGTGCCGGCAGGTGGGGCTCGAGTTACATGGTGCTGAGGCTTCCTGTCACTAGGTGTCCAGCTGGGTGCCGTGGCCTCTGCCCGAGGCCTCTCCTGGCCGCACCGGGCTCCAGGCCGCACACTGCAGTTGGGTTCTGGGTGCGTATTCAGAAGGATACTGGCTCTCCTCGGGGAGTCAGGGAGTTCTCTAACCTGGCGATTTCCTCTGCACCTAGGGAGAGCCCACCACGAAGAAGGCTCGGTCAAATCCTCAGGTGTACATGGACATCAAGGTCGGGAACAAGCCCGCCGGCCGCATCCAGATGCTCCTGCGTTCAGACGTCGTTCCCATGACAGCAGGTGAGCAGGGCTCCGGTCAGGACCGCCAGGAAGCTGGTGGCCAAGCAGTGAGCCTTCCCACGGTCCTCCACTGCCTCAGTTCTAGTGCCCGTGACAGTGATCCTGACCTGAGTAGTTTTGATCCAGAAATCTAGTAACAGAGGAGTCAGAGCAGCTGTTTTTGAGGCATTGTATTTAAAACTTAACCCCTTGCCTGACCAGGTGGTGGCACAGTGGATAGAGCGTAGGACTGGGATGCGGAAGACCAAGGTTCGAGACCCCGAGCTCGCCAGCTTGAGCGCTGGCCCATCTGTCTTGAGCGAAAGCTCGTCAGCTTGGACCCAAAGTCGCTAGCTCCAGCAAGGGGGTGCTCGGTCTGCTGAAGGCCCGTGGTCAAGGCACATGTGAGAAAGCAATCAATGAACAACTAAGGTGTTGCGATGGCAACGAAAAACTAATGATTGATGCTTCTCACCTCTCTCTGTTCCTGTCTGTCTGTCCCTATCTATCCCTCTCTCTGACTCTCTCTCTGTCCCTGTAAAAAAAAAAACAACTTAAGCCCTTTTCTCCTTTCCTCGTCTAGTCTTCTTGTAACTAATATTAACTAACAGTTTGAGTATTCTTTCCAGTTTGTTAAATATTGACTTCTATTTGTTCTTTCTTAATCTAAATTTTGTTATATAAACATACAGATTTAAAAATCAACTTCACGTGCTTGTTTTGATAAAACAGCAATTCCCTGTGCTGTACTGCCATTCTGTCCCACCCTGCCATTCAACAGCATTTTCTGATCCTCAGTGGCAGGCAATTTCAACTCTTAATGACATTTAATTTTATTTCCATATTAGTGGATAACAGGTTTATCTTGTTACTTCCTGGTTTTTTCATGAGAGAAGGGAAGATAGACAGACTTCGGCATGTGCCCTCACCAGAATTCACCTGGCGACCCCCATCTGGGGCTGATGCTCTGCCCATTTTGGGCCCATGCTCACAACTGAGTTATTTTTAGCTGCAGGGGCTGAGGCTCTAAGGCCGTGATGGCGAACCTATGACACGCCTGTCAGCACTGACACACATAGCCATTTTCGATGACACGCGGCCGCATACCAGAGAAGTAGGGGGCCGCATACCGAGAAGGACGTTTCATCCTCGGCTCCTGCACGGCCAGGTGCAGTAGCCAAGGATAAAACATTTGCTGTAGTGTAGACACTCTGCCGGAGGTCTGTAGGCCAAAACAACAGAACTCCGGTTCAGAGCGTCTAGTTCTGGGACTTCTGGTTAGGCCGTTTTTCTTGAAGTGACACACCACCCAAGTTATGCTCAGTTTTTTTGGTGAATTTTGACACACCAAGCTCAACAGATTGCCCATCACTGCTCTAAGGAGCCATCCTCAGCACCCAGGGCCAATGCACTGGAACCAATCGAGCCACTGGCTGCAGGAGCAGAAGAGAGAGAGAAGTGGGAGAGGGAGGGTGGAGAAGCAGATGGTCACTTCTCCTATGTGCCCTGACCAGTAATCGAACCGGGGACATCCACACACCGAGCTGATGTTCTATCACTGAGCCAATTGGCCAAGGCCTTCCCTGGAAATCTTAATTGTCTTGCTTTCACATTTGCTTAGTCCTCCATGCATTTATTCCTGATTCTCTGCCAGTTTTTCCAGCCTGTATGAATCTCTCATAATGTTCATCATATCAGATATTCCATCAGTTTCACTTTCTCGGGTAGCTTCTCCTTGGAGCCTTGTGATGTGCTCCAGCCTGGACCCATTCCTTTCCAGGCCCACTGCATAGCTATTGTCATGGGGTCTCCTATTTTCATGTCTTATGTTATTACCTCTGTTTTCTTCTTTTTTGGTCTATGCCCTCATTTCAGTAGAGGACATAATTCTGTAGCTTCTGCAGAAAAGCGCTTGGGAGGCAAGTTCTTTTCAGACTGATGTCTGAAAATGTCTACCTTCCCACTTGATTGGTAGATGGGGAGTAGATTCTAGGGAAGGCTAATGCCATTCTGATGATTGGTCCTTCATATAAAATCTCTTTTCCTGTCTAGAGCTATGCTGTCCAGTATGGTCGTCATTAGCTACAAGTGACTATTTGAATTTAATTAGATGACACTAGTCAAGTGCTTAATAACGTTCAATAATGCTGGCTTTCAACCAGATTTACTGTTTTTAGAACTACCTTTACCTTGTATCTGCACTTTTGGTGTTTCTGCAGCATAAATTGAGTTGCTTCTCAGCTTTACCAGCTTAATTAAGATTCAGCTTTCTTAGGTCTGTTATATCAGTTATGACTCATCTATTTGTTTTCAAGCTTTCAAAAAAATTATTGTTGCTGTTGTCTCTTCTCTCTTTTTTTCCCATTTTATCCATTTTTAAGTGTATAATTCAGTGGCATTAATTGCAATCACAATGTATACAAGCATCACCAGTATCTATTTTCAAATATATTTTATTATCCCAAACAAACTCTGTATTCACTAGACAAGAACTCCCCATTCACCTCTCCCTCCAGCTCCTGGAAACCTCTAATCTACTCTCTCTCTGGATCTGCCTATTCTAGATATTTCATATAAATAGAATCATAATAGTTATACTTTTGTGTCTGGCTTACCTCACTTAGCATAATGTTTTCAAGTGTCGTCTGTGCCATAACCTGTGTCAGTACTTCTCTCATTTTTATGGCCAAACAATACCACGTTTTGTTTACCCATTCCTTTGTTGATGGACACTTGAACACTGCCTCCACTTTCTGGCTATTGTGAATAATGCTGCTATGAATGTTCATAATACTCATTTGTGTTTAAATCCTTGTTTTCAATTCTTTTGGGTATATAGAGGAAACACTAGATCATAAGGTTATTAATGTTTAACTTTTTTTTTTTTTAGCACGTGATAGAGAAAGGAAGGAAGAGAGATGAGAAGCACCAACTCATAGTTGTGGCACTTTAGTTGTTCATTGATTGTTTTCTCATATGTGCCTTGATTGAGGGTTCCAGCCAAGTTAACGACCCCTTGCTCAAGCCAGCGACCATGGGATCATGTTTATGATCCCACATTCAAGTTAGTGGCTCCGTGCCCAAGCCCATGACCTCAGGGTTTTGAAACTGGGTCCTCAGCGTCCCAGGTCGATTCTCTATCCGCTGTGCCACCACCTGGTCAGGCATTATGTTTAACTTTTTGAGGAACTGCCAAACTGTCTTCTACAGCCTTACCAACACTTGTTATTTTTTGTTTATCTTAGCCATCCTAGTAGATGTGAAGTGGTATTTCATTATGGTTTTAACATTTCCCTGATGAATAATGTTGACCATCTAGTTATGTGCTTTATTGGCCATCTGTATATCTTATTTGGAGAAATGTCTATTCCAGTGTCTTGCCCATTTATTAACTGAGCTTTTAGTCTTTTTGTAGTTATATCTTTTGGATATTAAATCCTTATCAGATACAATTTACAAATATTTTCTCCCATTGTATGGGTTGCCTTTTCACTCTAAGAGTGTCTTTTGATGCATTAAAGTTTTTAATTTTGATTAAGTCTAACATATATTTTTTCTCTTACCAGCGCTTTTCAGTGTCATACTTAAGAAACAGTTGCCAAATCCAAAGTCACTAAGATTTGCCCCGGAGTTTTCTTCTAAGATTCTGTTTGGTTTTTTTTTAAAAAAATTACTTTACCACCACCTGACCTGTGGTGGTGCAGTGGATAAAGCATCGACCTAGAATGCTGAGTTTATCAGTTCAAAACCCAGGGCTTGAAGGTCAAGGCACATAGGAGAGGCAAATACGAGTTGATGTTTCCTATTCCTGCCCCACACCTCTGTCTTTCCCCTCTCTCTAAAAGGAATGAATAAAATCTTTAAAAAATAAAATACTTGCCTGACCAGGCGGTGGCGCAGTGGATAGAGCCTCAGACTCGGATGCGGAAGGACCCAGGTTCAAGACCCCGAGCTCACCAGCTTGAGCGTGGGCCAATCTGGCTTGAGCAAAAGCTCGTCAATTTGGACCCAAGGTCGCTGGCTCGAGCAAGGGGTTGCTCAGTCTGCTGAAGGCCCGCGGTCAAGGCACATGTGAGAGAGCAATCAATGAACAACTATGGTGTTGCAACGGCAACGAAAGGCTAATGATTGATGCTTCTCACCTCTCTCCATTCCTGTCTGTCCCTGTGTATCTCTCTCTCTGACTCTCGCTGTCCCTGTAAAAAAAATAAATAAAATACTTTACCACCAATCTAGTGTGAAGTGGAGCTAGAATTCTTGCCTCCTTTAGTCAGACTCCTTTGTAGTCCTTTAAGATGTCAATATCCCAAAACTTAAAATGAAAATTTAAGCAAATATAGCAGTCCCTCGTCTATCTCAGGGGTTAGGTTCCAGAACCCCCCCACGATAGGCAAAAATCCTCAAAGTAGCAACCTTATATTTATCTTATTACTTATGTATTTTTAAGGCTTTATTTTAATGTTTTTTTTAAATTTTATTTTATTCATTTTAGAGAGGAGACACAGAGTGAGAGAGAGAGAGAGAGAGAGAAAGGGGGGAGGACCTGGAAGCATCAACTCCCCATATGTGCCTTGACCGAACCAGTGCAGGGTTTTGAACTGGCGACCTCAGTGTTATTCACTGCGCCACCACAGCTTTATTCACTGCGCCACCACAGGTCAGGCAAGGCTTTATTTTAATTTAATATTCTTTTAATACATTTTAATTAATACATTTTATATTTTTTAACGTTTTTATTTTCTTAGGCTAGAAAATGCTTGTTTTACCACAAAAACAATTAAAATAATAAATACTATATAAAAATATCTATATGCTGTAAAACCCCATGATATAGTGAAAAATTCGTGATACGATATTAGATATATACAATTAAAAAATGCACAATACAGTAAGACCGCGAAAAGTGAACCGCCATATGGCGAGGGATGACTGTATAGTTTTCTGATTCTAGGTAGAGGGAGATTGTTTGTTTGCTTGTTTTGTTTTTTAACCTGCACACCTTTTCCTTTGTCAACCACAGAGAATTTCCGGTGCCTGTGCACCCATGAGAAGGGCTTTGGCTTCAAGGGCAGCAGCTTCCACCGCATCATCCCCCAGTTCATGTGCCAGGGCGGCGATTTCACGAACCACAATGGCACCGGGGGCAAGTCCATCTACGGGAAGAAGTTTGACGATGAGAACTTTATCCTCAAGCACACAGGACCAGGTGGGGCCCGGTCAGTGGGTGGTGACGAGTGGGGCTGGGGCAGGCTGGCTGTGCAGAATGGACCGTGCCCATCCCCCCACCATGTCCACACTGCCTGTCATCTTGCTTTGATTCCATGGTCTGCTGTTATCAACTTTTTCTCACTGCCTGAACCTCACTGCCCCCTCTCCCTATCAGACTTACCCAGTAAAAGATCCCAGTGGTTGCTCCCCCAGCAACTAGAGAAAAACACAGAACTGTACTGAGTGGTCCCACTTGAAGTTTACAACTACAGTTCTTCAGAGGAACCTGGTTCAGACCTACTAGGTTTCCTTACTTAATGCTCAGTCCCAAAGATGGCAGTTCCATACCTTTCTTCACTCGTGAGGCCCACACAGCACCCTCTGCCTCAGCTGTGGCCATGGGCATCTCTCCACACATGCCCACTCTGACTTCCCTCCAAGTACAGGGAGGAGCTGTCTCCTACAGCCTTCCCCTCGCCCCTACTCAGGGGCCTGGTTTCTGCAATTGTTCCCACCCCCTACTCTGCCTTGCTGCCTTGTATACTCCATTCCCCTGCTCTGCCAGAGAGCTCATCAATGTAAAAACATGTGGTATCAATCATAAATCACCCTTTGACTCATGTCCCCTCCCTCAGCTCTTATCCAATGCCTCTGGTCCCCTTTCTAAACAAATCTTGAAAGTTGTGTAGACCCCCTGCTTCCTATTCTCTCTGTACTCCTCCAACCCCACCTATCCACTCTCATCAAAGATGCCAACAGCCAGGTCTCAGCCCCTCTCACCCCACCTCCTAGCAGCACTTACACGGCTCACCCCAGGCTCCTTCAGTCATTCTGCACTTGGCTACCGGACTCTTCCCTCTTCTGGTTTTTCTTTTACCCAATTGGCTCCTTTTTCTCAGTCTCTGCTGTCTCTTCCTCCTGACCCCTAAAAATCAACGTAGCTCAGAGCTCGATCTTTTTTGTTCTCCATAGAAGCCTGGTGCCCATTGCCCCCTTTTTCTAACTATCATTTGCAGTACCCTTCACTGTGCTGAAGCAGAATTCACGGATGCTTTGTCCTACCTACCCACAAAATTATTTTAAAAATCAAATTTAAGCTACCCCCCCCCCAAATCAGCATTATTCTAAACTAATAGAACATTAAAGGAAAATAAGTTGTAGTAGAATCTGGGTTTCCATATGTTCAAGCACAGCTATACCAGATGACAGTGATTGTTCAGGTGCAGCAGCTAGAATGCAGGTGGGCATGTGGACCAGCAGCTTGGACACTGAGCAATATTGCTGCTGGTGACATGATTTTGTGGACTGGTGAATACAGTCGGTTAAATTCTGACTTAAACAAAAAACAGTATTCTCTTGATTTACATAGTAGTTGCACATAACAACTTTGGGGTTAGGTGTGTAATGGAATTGGAGTTTAGGTACAGATAGTGGTAAAAAGACCATCCACCCACACCCATGTCTGGTAGGACATTTGACAGTTTTTCACTGGGTGGGATTGCAGAATATCTAGCATTTTAGACCCCCACCCACTAATGCCAGTAGCACTCTTTTTGGCCAGAGGCTGCCACCATTGTGGCCATGCACATGCAGGTTCTCATTGGATTCGGGCAGACAGTAAAGAAACAGTGGAGCCAAAATGTGGTGGGCCATTCCTTTATTAAAGTCTCACACCAGCCGACGAGCAAACACACAGGGAAAAACTTCCCTTTCACTCATGGCTCCCAAAGCCACGGACACATTATCCGGTCCACAACCAGGAGGATGTTCTTCAGTTTCTCCTAGAATCAAAGGCCTCATCAGTCTCAGCGGAGCTCACAAAGCCCCTCAGCTCTGGTTCCCTTTCTGTACACTTTCTCACTTCTCTGCCGACATGGCTTCTTCCTCAGCAGTCTGCATTCTCTCCTTTCTCACTCTGTAAACATGGCTCCTTCCTCCCTCCCTTCCTTCCTCCCTCCTTCCCTTCCTCCTTTCCTCTTTTCCTTCCTCCCTCCCTCTCTCCCTGCCTCCTACTAAAACAGGCTGGGGGCAATCAAAATCCCTACCCCAGCAAACATTAGCAAAACGATGGCTCTTTTCAAGCAGGAAGGTAATTTGCAATTTCACAAACCAAATATACCTGGCGCTGCCCAGTCCCCAATGCAAACTATAAGTGAGCAAACATAAAAATCATATTTTACAAACTTACTTGACCAACACTCTCCATAATACTTCTGATAATTAAAAACATTTAAATTTCCAAAGGACCTCTAGGGATAGGACCAACCCCATTACCACTGGCCCAGGCAAACATCCAGTCCCTGGGCTTTCAGTCATGTCTCCGTTTCTCCTCCCACCTGTCTGTCTCCAGGCCAATCTCTCCCTGTCCTCTCCCCTTGGAGCCCCCACGGCTTCCCCTGCCCAACAACTGTCTTTCCCCAAACTCTTCCTCCCATCTTCCTGTTTCAGTCAGTGATACCACCATTCACCCAGCCAATGAGTCAGAAACTCAGGACTCACCCAGGACCCCTCTCCTCTGTCACTCGTGTGTCAGATGCTTCTGTCTTCAGTCACCTCTTGGTCCAGCTGCTCTCCACCCTCCCCCACAGCCAGGTGCCTGAGCTCACCTCTGTTTCCGCTCTTGCCTCTTCCCCCTTGTGGGGGGATAGGGAGAGGAGTCAGAGCGGTCCCTCTAATGGAAAACCAGTCACATCGTTCTGCTGACAGCCCTCCTCGGGCCGTATGGCCTGTGGGATCCCGTCCAGCAGGGCCGCCCCTCTCCCAGCTCACTGACCTGCTCCCTCTGCGTCCCCACCGCAGCCTCGCTGTTCCTCACACCCCAGAGATCGCTCCCCTTGGCGTCTCATCAAGTACTGCTTCCTGTCTGGAGTGTCTTCCTCCAGTTTCCACAGGGTTCACCCTGCCTCCTTCAGGTGCCACATGTGTCACTGCGTCTGAGGGACTCACCCTGACCTCCCTCGCTAAACGGGCTTCCTGCCACCTCACTCTTCTGTTAAGTCCATATCTGTCACCCGCTTACTACCTGAAATTATGTTATAATTCATTGCTCTACTTATTTTCTGTCTCCCTTCTGAGAACCTCAGCTTCAGGAGGGCAGGACACAGACTTTCTTTCCACCGTTGTGTTCTGGAACAGTGTCTGACACGCAGTAAACGCACAATGAGTATTAGGATTTTTGGGGGATTTTTTTTGAGAGAAAGGGAGAGGGATGAGAAACATCAAGTCGTAGTTACATCACTTTAGTTGTTCATTGATTGCTTCTCATATGTGCCTTGACCGGGGGGCTCAAGCTGAGCAGTGACCCCTTGCTCCAGCCAGTGACCTTGAGCTCATGTGGATGCGTTCAAGTCAGTGACTGGGGTTTCAAACCTGGGACGTCAGCATCCCAGGTCAATGCGCTATCCACTGCACCACCACCAGTCAGGTGAGTACTGTATTTGAATATTTAAAGCTGGTGTTCACAGGGCTGTTCTGTGTGTCAGACTCCCTGCTCTGCTCTGAGAGTGGAACGGGCCTCGGTCCCTGTCCACAGGGAGCACACGGAGCAGAGGCCCAGTGTGAGGAGCGGGTTTCTCACCATCACAGGCGAGCTACAGCCCCTTGTGCTGCACCTCTCAGCCCGACACCGGGACCTCTTAGACTAAACTCGGATGCCTCCTCTAGGGAGCCTCCCGTGATAGTGCTGCAGCACCCGTCTCTCTCTCCTCTCTTACACACACACACACACACACACACACACACACACACTTTCCGATGTGGCTGCCCCTTGTGCCTCCATTCCCTGTGTCACTGGGCTTCACTCTGTTGTGGCTGTCGTAGCACAGTTCTTTTCTGAGTGACTCTTCCACTAGCCTGAGTTCCACCAGAGCTGGGACAGTGTTCCCAGGGCTCAACAGGCATCTGGTTACAAAGTAGACAACTACAATTTTCTGAGTGAATAAATAAAAGGACAAACCAGTATGAAATGATTGAAAAAACAACTCTGCTCACCATTTCACTATCAGTTAAGTGGAAGGCGGATTGGATGGTCTGTCCATCCCAGAGTCTGCCTGGATGAGGAGCCAGGGTGGAGGGAGTGTGCCTGCTGGTTCCTCCCCCAAGCCTACTTTTTTTTTTCTTTTTCTTCAGAAATTAAATGTAATGGGGTGACATTGATCAGTGAGTACATAGGTTTCAGGTGAACGTCTCTATAGCATTTGAACTGTTGATTGCATTGTGTGCCCATCACCCAAAGGTCTACTTTCTATGGCCAACTCCGGCCCAAACACCAACGGCTCCCAGTTCTTCCTGACGTGTGACAAGACAGACTGGCTGGATGGCAAGCACGTGGTGTTTGGGGAGATCACAGAAGGCCTAGATGTCTTGCGGCAGATTGAGGTGGGTGACTGCCCAGACCCTTGGTGCACAGCCCTGTGGGACAGTGGGAGCAGGTGTCCTGTGGCCTGGAGAGAGGGGCTCAGCTGTTCCGGTTGGGAGTGGGAGGTGTGATGGGTGTCCCTGAGTCTCCCTTTAATCCTCACCCTCCCTCCCTGGTTTTTTCTCTTCTGTCTTGCCCACAAAGGCCCAGGGAAGCAAGGATGGAAAGCCGAAAGAGAAGGTGATCATCTCCGACTGTGGGGAGTATGTGTGAGGGGTATCCAGGGTCAGCAGCCCGGGGACCCAGCACTTCTTAAGTGGGTCTGTGTCAGGGCCGTCTCGGGGTCCGCTTGGAGCAGCTCCTCTGCAGTCACGGCCTGCGCTTCCTCTGGCTCTTTGCCAAGCATGGCCGTGGGCCCCGAGCTGGCACAGGCGTCACCGTGCCCACCATGGATGGCTGTGCATATCCTTTCTATGCCTTTGCTGCCAGGGTCTCTCCTGGGCCCACCAGTGTAGCTTCCGGACATTCATTTTACCAGATACAGTAAATCTCAGAAAAAACTGATGACCTCAGTCTTTTCTCTCTTGAAGATTTCAACTGATTGTACAAGGCCCACCCACATTATGGAGGGTATCTGCTTTATTTCAGCTCTTATTTAAATGTTAATCACCTTCACTGAAATATACCTTCACTGCAACATCTGGACAGGTGTTTGACGAAAAACTGGATACCGTGACCTATCCAAGTTGACACATAAAATTAACCAGCACAGTCCCCAAAATATTTACCACCTGAACCTTTATAGAAAGTCTGTTGACCCCTGAATGAGACAAGTGGTCCCTTCCCAGGCTGAGCTCACATTCTGGCCCCACTGTGTGCAGCCACTGCTTAGAACCAAGGTGGGCTGGCTTCTCTCCACTCCCCTTTCATGTTCTGGTGGGCCAGGTGGCTTTAAAGACCCCACAACTGCAGAAGGCTCTGAGTAGACTGAGCCCTGTAGCCACACAATTCAGAAGCTGCTGGGCTGGGTTATTTAATCTTGAGCCCTGGACGAGCCAGGAGGCTCTGGGATCCCAGGACAGCTCCTGCTAAGTGGAGAAGACACTGGCTCCCATGTCTCAGGTGGACTTCCAGCCTTCAGCTGAGCTCCCTCTGCTGCAGTTTGCCAGGTTTCTGTCTCCTGGTGGCTGGGATTTACCACATGGTTTCCCTTGAGCACCCAAAAGTCCCCAAGCATAGGGCCCCATCTATCAGAGCACACCACAGCAGCTACAGGTCAGTCACAGGCGTGGGCAGGCTTTAGTAAAGTGGGGATAATGGCAGTGACTTCAGGGCTTTTACAAAAACCATAAAGGATGTGTGTGAAGAATCGATACAACCTGACCAGGCGGTGGCACAGTGGATAGAGCATTGGACTGGGATGCGGAAGACCCAGGTTCGAGACTCCGAGGTTGCCAGCTTGAGAGCGGGCCCATCTGGCTTGAGCAAAAGCTCACCAGCTTGGACTCAAGGTCGCTGGCTCCAGCAAGGGGTTGCTTGGCCTGCTGAAGGCCCACGGTCAAGGCACATGTGAGAAAGCAATCAATGAACAACTAAGGTGTCGCAACGGCAATGAAAAACTGATGATTGATGCTTCTCCTCTCTCTCCATTCCTGTCTGTCTGTCCCTATCTTTCTCTCTCTGTGTCCCTTTTAAAAAAAAAAAAGAATCGATACAGCCAGCCTCCCAAGAGCAGACTGACTCCTGTGATGACCCTGCCACTTTATGCTCTTCCCTGAAGGCTTAAGAAGGTTGAGACCAATTTGTCCTAAGTTCAGAAAGCTTAGCACGGGGGTGCTCAATATGTTGATTGCGATCTACCGGTCGATTGCGAAGGAAGTGTGGGTAGATCGCAGGACACTAAAAAGACATTTGTCTTTTGATTGGCATACAGGGTAGCCAATCTGACGTCTGAATTTTTGACACCCTACGCATGCGCGTTAAACCGCGCTAACTTGTTCAGTTACATTGCTGCTAGTTAGCCTTCAATTTATTTAAACTAAATACAACAAAGGGTATAAAAATGAGTGCCGTAACTGGTCCAAGTAAGAAGCCTAAAACCTACCACTTTCAAACAGAACGGGAGGGGATTTTTTTCACTATGTCATATTCTAAGTGCGTTTGCCTCATCTGTCTGTGTGCCATTGCTATTCCAAAGAAGGGAAATGTGGAGCGGCTTTTTCGGACTGTTCATAAAAACTATGACATTGACTTTCCTCCAAAAAGAGAGCTGAGAAGGAGAAAGGTGAAAGAAGAATACAGAATATTAAATAGTAATAATAGTAACTTAAATAATGATAATATAGAAGAAATAAATTTATGTTTTGCATTTTTATTGTAGGTAGATCATTTTGACTTGGTCATCTTATAAGTAGCTCTCAAGCTGAAAAAGTGTGGGCACCCCTGGCTTAGCAAGTCTAGAGTCATTGGGGACCACTCCCCTCCCGGGGGTCTACCACGTTATCCACTGGCATCTCACTGTGTCCACACTGGAAACCTACAGAGGTAAACCAAAGCTCAGGGCATATGACTCCAAAGGTCACTCAGGACAGCGTGGAAGAGCTGGGACCACAGTTTGACCTTTCTCCCACTCAGCATACTGAAGTCCTGGGAGGTTTACTGGACTCTAGGCTCAGCCTATAGCAGGGGTGGCCAAGGAAGGCCCCAGAGCCTTGGGAGCAGTAACCTGTCTACCCACTTCAGCTACTCAGCACAACAGCCCCCCATTGTTCAGAGGGACTGCAGCCTATGGGAAGTGGACCCCATGGCACTGTGGGGCCTTTGCAAGCAGCCTGAAGGTCAAAGCTCCTTTCCTCGGACTACCTGGCTCCCATATAAGGCAGCCTCTCCCCATGCTCCTGCCACTGGCTCCAGCACCAAGACTGAAGACATGGAGCTCAGTGTTGCCAATTCATTCCTTCACTGACTCCTTTAGGGTTGGGCCCTGTCCTGGTACTGGCCCTCTGACAGCTGCATCATGGAAGAGACCCACGCTGTGGCCGCAGGTTCAGGTCCTGTGACTGCTGGAGTTTCCCCTCTGACAGCATATATGACCCCAGGCTCTGCGGGTGGGTATGATGTATCTGTCAGTCAGGGCAGCCTCGCAGCAACCTTCCAAGGAAGGGACTGGGATCTACTTTTCTTAGTGGTGAAAACAGTCTCATAGAGTTCAGGTGACAGAAAACTAGAAAGCCATGTTTTCAAAAAATATTTATTAACAGGGACATTTTCACCATATAAGAAGGTGGGAAAAGCATATCCCAAAGTAATTTAATGCAATATGATACCAATTTTGTAAAAATACCTATCTATAATATGTAAACATCTACATTTATATCTATATCCTAGGGAGGAAAACTAGAAATTCACAAAATATTAGTAGTGCATTTATCTAAGTCATAGGACTATGGTGACTTAATTTGTACATGTTTTTTTATTTAAACTTCCTTCTAAAACTGCATTACTTTTGTAATAAATGAAAAACATATTTTAAAGAGAGATTTAAGTGAGCCCTGGCCAGATTGCTCAGTGTTGGTTAGAGCATTGTCCCAATATATGCAGTTTGTGGGTTCAAACCCCGGTCAGGGCACATACAGGAACAGATCAACATTTCTCTCTCTACCCCCTCCTCTCTCTCTTAAAAAAAAAAAAAAAACCATTTTAAAACTTTTTTAAAAAGGGTCAATTGTTTGCACCAGACCTTTGCATAAGTGGGAAAACCTGGGGTGGACCAGCCCATCCATTTAAATGCTCAGAGGCGCCTGACCAGGCGGTGGCGCAGTGGATAGAACGTCGGAGTGGGACGCGGAAGACACAGGTTCGATACCCCGAGGTCGCCAGCTTGAGCGCAGGCCCATCTGGCTTGAGCAAAAAGCTCGCCAGCTTGGACCCAAGGTCGCTGGCTCCAGCAGAGGGTTGCTCGGTCTGCTGAAGGCCCGTGGTCAAGGCACACGTGAGAAAGCAATCAATGAACAACTATGGTGTCTCAACGGCAATGAGAAACTGATCATTGATGCTTCTCACCTCTCTCAGTTCCTGTCTGTCTGTCCCTATCTCTCTCTCTGACTCTCTGTCCCTGTAAATGCTCAGAGGCACTAAGTGGGTGCTGAGCGCCCTCTACAGGACAGTGCAAGCCCCATGTCAGGGAACCGCAGTTTCACAGCCCTGGCCATTGCCAGCAAAATAGCACCAGCCTGGGGCCTTTCAAGCAGGTGAGAATTCAAGTCCTGCCCTCAAAGGATTGCAGTGTGTATTTTATAGAAAAGCAGAGCTCTGAAGCAAATACACCATCACCCACAGGACACATTCTTGGAGGAGGTTTAATGAATAAGCACGGAAGGGGCTCAAAATTAGCAAATTTATCATATAATAATATCAGGTACCAACCAGTTGGTAGGTATTTGTAAGCCAGGCATTGTCCTAACTATATGTTTATGTACATATCTGATCCTTATAACAGCCAGGCAGGAAAGAGCCAATATCCTGCTGTACAGAGGAGGAAGAACCAGGATTCAAATCTATTTGGTTCCCCAAATCTGTCCTCTTGCTATGCTGCCTCTTTCCTATTCCTAAGGGACTTTTCCAGAACATGTGACTTCCCTACCTCAGTTAGCAGACAGAGAACACTAACATTCTCACATCATGGTCTCGAGGCCAGGATTGCACTGCAAACAGCAAGACTGCCATGCATGTCTCCTTAGCCTGTTTTTCCATGTGTCCTCCCTTCCTGCCAACTGTCATTGAGCTTTCATTGCTGTCAGTGGGTCTGCACTGACCACCCCTATTTATCCTGGTCTGGTGTGACCAGACAAACAAGCTACAGCTTGAGCAGGAGAAAGGGAAATCATGGCATCTGTGCTTTGTTACCTGTGAGCCTGGGCCACCCACTGCCGCTGCCACGCTTGGCTCAGCCAATAGATAACTCATGGAATAAAATGCACGGGCTTTGTGTTCACAGTTATTTCACTGCTCAGGGCTTTTTCTATTTGATTTCATTTAGAGATTAGATCTCAGAGATTAGGTAAGCGATGACTTACTGTTTTCAATTCTGCATGAAAAGGGATTGCAACTCATTCATTCCTGCTGTGCGTTTGATTGGTAGGAAAGCTATACTCCATAATATCTACAAACTGTTGAGTGATTTGACAGACATTTCTGGTGCACCCCTACCTGTGCCAGGCCATTCCTGTGCACTAAAGGTACCATGGAAATAAAATATTAGTTGTCAAAATAATTGACTAATTTTAAATTTAGTTACCTAAAAGACAATCCTTGATGTTAGGAAGACAGAATGGTTACATAAGTACTAGAATGGCAGATAAGTTCCATGTCATGTGCCAATCATGATGGCCACCTGATTCATGACTCAGCTTTGTGATGACCACCAGAACTCCAAGTTCAGGATCATGAAGCTGCATCTAGGCTCAGTGCTCAGACCAATTCCCTGACTGAAGGCTCTCTGGAGATCAGAAAGTCCCCTGCCTTCATGTTAAAGATGGGAAATGAGACCCATTGGAGGAAACCACCCACCTACAAGTCAGGTCTCCTAACATCTAGCCAAAGCTTAGATCCCAACACTGATAGAGAACTCACTACCTTTAAGACAGTCTGACCTGACCAGCGATGGTGCCATGGACAGAGCACTGACCGGGAACACCAAGGTTGCTGGTTTGAACCCAAGGTCACCAGTTCAAGCTGGCTTGAGCTTGGGGTCACCACTCAACCCTGGGTCACTGGCTTAAGTCCAAAGTTGCAGGCTTGAGCCCAAGGTCAACAGTTCAATCCCCAATCAAGGCACATATGAGAAGTAATCAATGCACAACTAAGTGGAGCAACAAGTTGATGCTTCTCTCTCTCTAATAATAATAATAATAATAAAGACAGTATGTGCCCTGTGGGAGAGTCTCTTTCTCTATACTCATTCCCAGAGTCCCTCCCAGGCCCAGGTGTGGGGGCTGTTGTCCTCAGGGGGCAGAGTGAATCCTAGGGTTGCATGTCCTTGGGCACATGGGACTTATTGCCTCTGTGGTCTGGGATGAGCCCAGGATCTGCTATGAATGACACAGTATTTCAGGGTTTAGGCAGCTGGACTCTGTCTACTCCTGCAGGTAAATTACAGGTTTAGCAAGTCAGAAATCAAATAAACACTCCAACTGCCTCAGCTGCTCCAAGGAGAGCAGGGGTTTCCGGGAACCTCCCCACCCAGCTCATCCTAATTACTGCCTGTCACTCCCCTGCGACAGGGGCCTTTTCTTTGGCTCAGAGGCCCAAAAAAACAGAACGGGGCTCCTGGGCACACAGGGTGACACAGACTTTGGTAATCAGCCTATTTTTGACAACCTATGGATACAACAGGTGCTGACAAGGCCCTGACCCGGCCCCACACCTGACCACAGGCCGCCCAATGTTGCAGACACATTTCTCTGGGTGGAATGGACTGCTCCTTAGCAAGAGATGGCAGACAGTTTTCACTTCACATGTCAACTCTAATATGCTGACAGTGGCTGTCTGGAGTTCTGTGATGATCTTGCTGAAATTCTATCCAGATTTGAAAGAAAAAAATATCACGGTTGATTATTGATGTCTGCCAAGCAGAAGGGAAAGGAAAATTATGTCATCTGTTAGGCACTGTCATCCTCAGCCACCCAATGTATACTTGGCTCAATAAAAAGATAACTCCCGCGGAGCTGAACTCCCGATGGTTCAACATGGTGACAGAGAGATGGGTCAGTGAAACCTCTAAGATATTTTGTTTCTCCAAAACCAAATTTCAATACAACTGCACATCTTCCCCAGAAAGCAGAGATAGATCAAGGGCGGGAAGACAGAAGGTAAATGCCATTGGCCTTAGACCTAAACCATGTTGTTCATTCAGCTCTTTCTGGAGTCACCCCACGTGTTTCCCCATGGCAGCAGTTTGGTAATTCAGATCTACAAATATACCACACAGAGGGCAAGTCCATGTTCCTCAACAGAAGTGCCCAGAAATGCCTACTCTCGTACCTAAAAAGGGTAGGCACCTGGACGTGGGCCAGACCCTGTCCATATATCCCCAAATCCTATAAGGGAGAGTGGAGGGCCTCTGGTGGCCATCTTGGGCTCCAGGTGCCTCTCGGGTCATTCCATATCTGCCCACAGCCTGGGCCTGCAATGAGCAAGGGAAGGTCCTCAGACAGGACTTTTGTGCCAACCCTCAAAAGCCAGTCAGCACGTGCCACTGGGGGAGAGGGCTGAACCGGAACCCTGCTTGATGACTCAGACCACCCGGACTGGAGGCCAGAATCTGTCACAACTTCAGGCAGGGGAGGGGTAGAGGGGCCTGAAAGGATTCAGCCCTGGCAGGAAGGTGGGAGGGACATGGACATATTGCTCTCTGACGACTCTCCGTGTCAATCCCGTCGATGGTCTGGCTGAGTTTGAGGGGCTCTGCCTCTGGAGAGCGGCTGTTCCCGGTGGGAGGTGCTGCAGCGGCCAGGGGCGGGGCCTCAGTGGCAGCCGCAGGCCTTGACCACCATGTTGCGGTGTTTGCGCAGGATGACGTTGTTGCTGCTGTCGTAGTAGAGCACTGAGGTGGCACTCAGCTTGGTGGGCGCGCAGCACGCCTTGGGGACCGCGTCTGGCTTCATCAAGTGCACCTGGCCAGGGAGGGGTCCGCAGGCAGAGGCATGAGCACACAGACCTTCCCCCAGCACCCGCGCAGCCCGGCCCCCAGCTCAGGCCTGCCCCAGGCCTCCAGCCACTCGCCCCTCCCTGCTCCATTGACCAGCAGCCTGGGCATATGTCAGGGGCAAACCTGCTCTCCTTTACCCCTTCCCTGCCGAGGCCCTCAGGGCACAGCCTGTTCCCTGCCACACCCACTGCCCTCAGACCTGAGGACGCTGCTGGTCACCAGCACAATGCACCTGTGGCAGGTAGCGCAGCCTGAAGCCCCTGCCTGAGGCCTCTGGGGTCCCCTCCACTCCTCTCTCTTCTCTGTGCTTCTGAGACCTACTTAATCATCTCTAGTCCACCTTTGTCGTTCATAGTCTGTCTCCCCTCCTGACTGGGACCCCATGAGTGTTCCTGGGACAAGTGGATAAAGCCCAGGATTATAGGTTCACCCTGGGGTGTTCAACACCGTTATTTCTTCTTCTTCTTTTTTTTTACAGGAACAAAGAGAGTCAGAGAGAGGGATAGATAGGGACAGACAGACAGGAACGGTGAGAGGTGAGAAGCATCAATCATTAGTTTTTCGTTGCCGTTGCAACACCTTAGTTGTTCATTGATTGCTTTCTCACATGTGCCTTGACCTCGGGCCTTCAGCAGACCAAGCCACCCCTTGCTGGAGCCAGCGACCTTGGGTCCAAGCTGACGAGCTTTTGCTCAAGCCAGATGGGCCCGCACTCAAGCTGGCGACCTCAGGGTCTCGAACCTGGGTCTTCTGCATCCCAGTCCGATGCTCTATCCACTGTGCCAACGCCTGGTCAGGCTCAACACCGTTATTTCTCAAAGCACTTTTCATCCCTCATAACAGCTTCTGCGGCAAGGACTGCTCTGGCAGATGATGAAACTGAGGCACGCAGGGCATGTGAGCTATGGCAGGACTTGGAGCCAGGCACATGGCTCTCTCCCCTCAGAACAGCTTTACCCACCAAAGAGAGCCTGACTGAGGAGTTATTTCGGCCTCCATACAAATATTTACCCTGAGACTTGGCAGGATGAGCTGAGTTTACACTGGACTCATCAGGGCCCCGAACAGACGGGCCCAGAAGGCTGCCCTGCACTTTGGGGGCAGGAGAGAAAAGGACCCTGCCTCCATCGGTGTGTTCTGGCTGCTTCAAGGGCCCAGGATTGCCTAGCCCTCACGGAGGCTGCAAAGCAGGACCTGGATGAAGCTGTCTGACAGGGGGACATGTCTGGCAGCCTAGTCCCTGTTCCCCAGTGCCCAGCCTTGTTCTGGAAGCCCCAGCTCTGCACCAGCCTGCCAGGAGGACTGTCAGCCTGGCCCTGGGCTGGCGTGGGGCCCACTGAGGAAGCCAAGGCCTCTGCAGGCATGTCCAGCCACACTGGGACATGGGGACCACTGTTCCCTAACTTCCCAGCCTCCACATGTGGTATCTGGCCTTGGCATGTATAGGCCTGCGTCAAAGAAACCAGGCAACACCGCCCTGGTATGCCAGCCATCGGCCTCTAAGTGGCTAGAAATCGGCAAGAGCCTTTCCTGACTTGGGACACTGGAGAGAGACCAGAGCTTCATGAGATCAGTGACAGAAAGAGAAGATGCCTCTTATTTCATCTGCACCAAACAGATTGATTTGTGTCTAATGCGCCATTCCATTCAATTCTGCTACTAGGAGACCAGATCAGAGGTTCTGTTACTTTGGGTATAAATTGCACATCTGTGGGCCTCAGTTTTCTACTCTGTTACAAAGTATAATGATACTTCTCTCATTTCTAACACAAATATATCTCTCACACAAGCCTTGTGGTTGCCATGCCAGGACCAGGAACACAGAAATGTCCCAGACATGGTCCCTGCCCCATATTTGGTGGGTAGGGAAGGGGACACAGGGAACACTCCAACAGACCACCGGGACCCACAGGAGTGGCACAACAGTCACAGCAGTCCCTCAGCGCTGCAGGAGCATGAGTGCTGGCACCATCCGTGGTAGGGAAGGACCACAGGAGAGGCACGCAGGGTGGTCAGGAGTTGGCTGGTCCCAGGGCAGAGGAGGAGGCCGGCCAGTGAAAAGGCAAGTGCAAAGAAAGGAAGACAGGGAGGTGGGAAACCCACAGCCCATGCTGGCACCAAGCGTGTGCTGGGGGCGTGGGCAAGGTCAGCAGCGAGGCTAATGAGGGGCCCAAGTCCCAGGCTGAGGACCCCTGAAGATAACGGGAAGTGAAGGAAAGCTCCTCAGCCAAGAACAGGGTCAGATTTGTGCTTTAGTGAGACGCCCCCAGCTGCTGTGTGGAGAACAACTCGAAGGGTGAGCCTGAAGGGACACTTTTCCTTCCTCCCTTTCTTTCTCCCTTCCTCTTTTCCCTCCTTCTTTTCCTCCCTCCCTCCCTCCCTCCTTCCCTCTCTCTCTCTTTCCTTTTTTTTAAGTTTTATTTAGAGGAGAGGGTGGGGGGAGCGAGAAGTATAGATGCTTCACTTTGGTTGGTCATTGCTTGATTGTTGCTTGCAGTATGTGCCTTGACCAGGCAAGCTGAGGGTTTCGAACCGGCAACCTCAGCATTTCAGGTTGAGGCTTTATCCGCTGCACCACACGCCAGGCAGCACTTTCCTTCTCTAGGTCCCCTGGATGCGCTGACATCCTCCCACATCACCCCCCAGCCTCCCTGCATTCCCTCTTTCTTCTCAGGCCTCTCCACGAGGGAGGTCTATCCTGACGGCCTCTTCTCTCTGGTGCCTGCACCTTCCCAAAGAAGCTCATCTGTTCTATGGATTCAAAAACCAGCCAGACAAGCTATTTCTCTCAGTTCAGAGCTCCAGCCTGGCCTCTTCTGAACTTGACTCTGGGATCCAGCAACCTGTCAAACTTGGCCACATGGGTTCTCATCGAGCCTCAAGCATGTGCTGGCAAAAGCAGATGACTGATTCCCCCAATCTCTTCCCACCCCAACAAAAACTCTACCCCACAGGTCACCCCCAGGTCAGAGCCCTTGCCTGGAAGCCCCTGGTTCCTTCCTTTCTCCCTCCTGACCCGATCCTGAGAGCCATCTTACCTCCCCCATCTGCAAGGCCTCAGCTACTTCTCACCACCCATCAGCCACCCTGGTCCTCTGTCAGGTGACTGTAGCAGCTTCCTCACTGTCTCCTGGCACCTTCCACCCTCTACCCATGGTTCAGAGAGCAAGCTTCTAGAGAGGCAGTCAGATCATGGCACTGCCTCCCTAAAACCCAGCGATGGCTTCTCAGTTTACTCGGGATTGAATCCACCCACCCGCCACACTACCTGGGACCCTAAGGCCTTATATTAGGGACCCCTGCCCACCCAACATCACCTCCCTGGGACCTCCTTTGCTTCTCTCCAGACCCGCCGCCCTGTGGAGCCTGAGCCCACCCAGCTGCTCCTATCCTGGGGCCTGTGCATTCGCTCCCGCCTGGAAAGACCTCCCTCCTCATGCAGAGGCCCAGTCTTCCCTTCTCACAGGCCCCACTGTCCTGGCTGGTCTCTGGCTTGTGTGTCACTGGCAGCCCCGCCCTCCCCAGGAGGGCAGCTGCTGTCCTGTCTGCACCGAGGACAGCCTGAGTGCTCACTCCCGCTGACTGACAGTGGGGACGAAGGGCCTGCACAGAGGTGGGGAGGCGGGAGGGTAGCTCTGGAGGTGCAAGATCCCCCCACACCCTTCCCAGGGCCTGGGAGACGCACATCCATGAAGGATGGGAGGCCTGGGTGGCCATCACACAGAGCCTGTCACCCCGAGTTTCACCAAAATAGGGAGCACTCAGGGTCCAGCAAATTCCAACTGGCATTAAGAAAGGAGGTGTTACAGGTCAAAGCAGCTTCCCCTATATTTACTCTCACTCTAAGGAGCCCCCTTGACAGCCTCTCGCTAGGTAAATGTAAGGCTTCCAGCATGTTACAAACTCGGAGTCTAGGTAAACTGTGTGTATGTTGTATGTGTGTGCGCTTGCGTGCGTGCACACACATACAACATACACACAAACCATTTAAAACACAGCCATAATTGGCCCTGGCCAGTTGGCTCAGTAGTAGAGGTAGAGTATCAGCCTGGAGTGTGTATGTCCTGGGTTCAATTACCAGTCAGTAAACACAGGGGAAGAGCCTATATGCTTCTCCATCTCCCCTCCCCACTCCCACTCCTATCCCCACTTCCCTCTCTCTCTCTATCTCTCTCACTCTCTTCCCCTCCTGCAGCCATGGCTCGATTGGAGCAGGTTGGCCCTAGGTGCTGAGGCTGACTACATGGCCTGGCCTCAGGAACTAAGAAGAGCTTAGTTGCTGAGCAACAGAGCATCGCCCCCTAGTGGGCTTGCTGGGTGGATCCTGGTCAGGGCACATGCGGGAGTCTGTCTCTCTGCCTCACCTCCTCTCATTGAATTATTTATTTATTTTAGAGAGGAAACACACACACACAGAGAGAGAGAGAGAGAGAGAGAGAGAGAAAGGGGGGGGAGGAGCTAGAAGCATCAACTCCCATATGTGCCTTGACCAGATCAGTGCAGGGTTTTGAACTGGCGACCTCAGTGTTCCCAGGTTGACGCTTTATCCACTGCGCCACCACAGGTTAGGCTCCTCTCATTGAATTAAAAAAAAAACAAACAAAAAAAAAACCCCACAGCAATCCTCAGTAGTAACTATATTCCTCATAGAAACTACTTTTTGGCATTCAAGTGGCCCCAAACATTGCATATCAAACGCCACACATCTGTAGACATACGAAAGCTAGGAGGACCAGGAGAAAGAGCCAACAGGAAGTAAATGGAAGGGGGAGCCCAAGCCCAGGGAAGCCTTGTCCACAAGGGTAAATAGGTAAATCTCCTCGCACTCTCCGTAATTGGGTTGGATGAACACACACACCTCTCACCCTATGCACATGTGTCACAGGAGGTTGAACAATCCAGTGTACATGCATGCATGTGTTCAGAGCATGCATGTCTCTCCTATGTTTGTGCATGTGACCACAGCAGGCTGCCTTTAGGAGTCTGGGTCCCACCATACCCCTGCATGTCCCCGCATGCATGTGTGCAGATGTGTGTGTACCAGCAGTGAATACACACACTGCGTACCACACAGGGACCAGCGTCTGCACAGGTGTGGGGATTTAACCACATGCACGAAGCCAAGGCTCCAGGCGGAGAAACCTCCCTGAGACCGAGCAGGTGTTCCCAATTCACCTCCTGCAGTCCCAGCCCCTCTCCTCAGCGCACCCTCCCCCAGGGTCCGGGCAGGACAGGTTGGTACTGACCAGGGACTGCAGGATGGCGTGGTTGGTGGCGTTCATGCAGGAGTCCAGTGGGAAGGAGCACTCCCCCTCACAGTAATAGGCTGAGTAGCCCTGCGGGGCGATGACCCAATCCTGGGTGGGAGAATGGAAGAGGGTGAGTCCCATGTGGCTCCTCTCAAGCCCCTCCATCCAGCACCTGTCACAGAGGATTCAGGGCTTCCCCTCACCCTCCCTCAGCCTGAGGCCCCTCCTGGAGCACGCCCTCATCCCAAGACCCCTCAGCAAACAGACTGCACACATCTGTCCCCATCACGTGCCATCAGCACTCGGCATCATCCTCCCAGCCTGTCCCTCACCCCCAGTCTCCTGAGGCTGCCGTCACAGGGAAGGCACAGAGGCACTGCCACTCTGGCCTCAGTTTCCTTACTGTAACTCTGACATTTCATGGCTCAGGATTCATATTATCTCCATTTTCATAGGTTTTACCAAAAAGCATTTCTTCACTATAAAAGTAACACATTCTCTTTTTAGAAAACTTGAAAAACATGAAAAAAAAATAATACATGAGAAAATGAAATTCCCCAATTCTACCTCCTCCTGGAGATACACTTACGTCATTTACAAAAGGAGGGGGAGAGCAGAAATTACCAGCCAGCCGAGGTCCTGGAAGCTGACGTAGAGCTCATGGCGACGGCAAACCTGCCGACCGTGGGAACCGTGGATGTCATCTGCAGGGGACAGATGGTGCAAGGTCTTTTCTGGGGTCCTGCTTTGTGCAGCTACTACTGGGCTCCCAGGGTGGGGGATGCCCTGATGGACACATTGTGGAATAAATGATGGGAAACGAAACCATCTGGTCTCATAAAGCCCATCCCTCAGCTCTGCCATAAACAGCCCAGGGGACCTTTCTGCCTCCTGAGACCCCTGCTGCCCTCCCTCCTCCTGTCCTGCCTCACCCACTCCACAGGGTCCTCTGGCGCCCACTGAGGCCAGCCAAACAGCCGACTCCCAGGAAGGAAAGGAAGGTACACGGTCGGGTCATGCCCAGCTGATCCTGAGGGTCAGACTGGTGGGGAGACCTCCGCCTAAACAACCGTGCACCCCGCAGGGTGACAGAGAGCCCAGGGCACAGCGGGCGGCGCTGCCCGGTGGAAGGGCACCTGGTTTGGACGGAGACTTCTGGGAAGGCCTGGTGAGGCAGGGGACTGCAGAGAAGGGACTTCTCGGTGGCAGGGAGGCCTGAGAGACAGTGTGTGGCCGGTCCACAGTGGGCATGGGCAAAGGAGGGTGTGAGGAAAGGTAGCTGGAGAGTGACCATTGGCTTGACCCCTTCTGAGGGCAGGGAGATTCTGTCCCCACCACTGGTTCTCAGCCAGAAGCCTGCGGGGCTCTGACCAGACTGTCCCGGGGCTCACCAAAGATCCCGGGGAGCTTGTTCGGCTGCGGTAGCTCGTTGGTTTTTTTTGGCAGCCTCCTCCTCAGAGGCCTCACTGCCCGAGGGACTCGGATGGGGCTGGGGCTTGCCCTGAAAAAGGTGACCATGAAAGGCTGTTTGGAGTTCGATGCCCGTTGCCCCAGCAGCCCGGCCAGGCCCGGATCCACGCTGTGCCCTGAGACAGAGAGAGGAAAGGGGGTGTCACTGGAGGGCAGAGGCTCTGCACGTGGACACGGCAGGGCCTGGGTGGGACCAGGAGTATGAAAGCTGAGGACTGAGGGGACCCACTGTGCCTCGGTTTCCTCATCTGAAGACCAGAGTCCCAAGTCCAGCTCCAGCCCCCAGCAGGCAGGTCTGAAGGAGCTTGTGGGAGGAGGGCCTCGTGAACCACAGGGTCAGCAGTAGTGACGGCCGTGTACACGGCCATTGGTGAAGCTTTTACAGGACTCAGTGTCACTTCACACTGATGGTCTTGCTCATCTTTATAGTAATCCTGGACCTCACATGTCACGAAGAACCCTCAGTCACTCCGTGACACCCCAGAGCCACACGGCCAGGGACCCACCTCAGTCTGAGGACTCCTAGGCCTGAGGTGTACCTTCCCCCCATATTTCTGGGGGTGTCAATGTAAGACTGATGACACCCAGCTGACTGGAGCAGCTTCCGGGGCTGGTGAGTGCTTGCCCTGCTGAGCAGTACCCAACAGCAGGGCACTCACTGTCCCCTGATGACCCAGACACCAGGCTCAGTGGGGCAGACACTGGACCAAAGTCCTGGGTTCCAGGTTTAACCCTCATCGGTCTAATTCCAGAGCCCAAGTTCTTATCCACAAGGCCCGGTTAGTGGCTAAGGAAAAGAGAGGGCTGCGGGCAGGGACATGGTGGGGCCTCAGCCCTAGGAATAGTGAAGTCTATAAAAATGGCATTTCCCCCACAGCCGCTTAAAGACCGAGGCCGCCGTGAAAAACAGTCATTAGACCTGCAGATGTTGGCTCCACCAAGGAAACGCTTCCTGCACTCTGTATTCCTAAATGACCTCTTGATGTTTTAATTGTCAAAGCAATATAATGACAAGTGTAAAGAGACTTTTGAGAAAAAATATCACTATTACCATAATTTACTTAGAGATTAGCTTATCATTAGAGATGTAGGTTACTTTTTGGCTTTCATTATAAAAAAGAAAATGAGAAAGAACCTCTTCATTTTCTTTTCCTGTGGAATTTTTACCCTAAACAACAGGAGTGTGATTACTAACCCATTTTTTTTTTCTTTTTTGAGAGGGAGAGAGAAAAAGAGGGAGAGAAATGAGAAGCATCAACTTGTAGTTGCAGCACTTTTTTTAGTTTTTCAGTGATTGCTTTCTCATACGTGCCTTGACTGGGGGGCTCAAGCCGAGCCAGTGACACCTTGCTCAAGCCAATGAATGACCTTGGGTTTCAAGCCAGAGACCATTTTGCTCAAGCCAGTGACCATGAGATCATGTGGGTGAGCCCACGCTCAAATCAATAGCCTCAGGGTTTCGAACCTGGGATTTCAGCATCCAAGGTCAACACCCTATACACTGTGCCCCCACTGATGAAGCTCATTTTTTCGTTTCTTAAAACACAGGGCCAACTCTTCCACTTCTGCCTATATTTCCTCAATGTTGCAACACTGATTCACACACATGTATGCACATGTCTGTACATAAACACACTCGTGCATTATATATACAGGGTACATATGTCCACATATGTAGGTAAATATATTTCTTCCATTAGCAGAACTACTATGATTCTCCATTACCCACTACAGGTCAAGAACATTGCCTGCCCCACCCACAATCCTGCTCAAAGGGCAGCTTTAAACAGCTGAGCTTTAGACCTGAGTCTATGAGCCTCAGTGAACTGAACAACTAATTAATTCTGAAACTAACCTTTGACCTCTAACATCACTGCCACAAACAAGGTGGCGCTGGGCCCATCAGGGGCTCCATGCAGGACTGAGCTTGCTGAGACAGGAGGCTGTAGCGGCAGGAGCTGTCGCTGGAAGGAGCCCAGACGGAAGCCGTGGTAGAGTCTGGGTCATGGCAAGTCCCAGTCATGAGGAAGCAGCAGAACCACGAGGACACACAGATGCGGATGGGGAAGGGTAGGGCAGGCCAGGGAGGTGAGGATGAGGAGGCAACAGTGGTGACAGGAGCGGACGGGTGGCTGTCATCTGCACGGCACTGGAGTGGAGCTCCATGGCCTGACTGACACATGATGGCCGTGGGCCCAGGCGGCCCTCCAGGCCTGTGGGTGCTGCTGCCCTGTCCCTGTGCCCTGGAGAGCCTGAGCCACTGAGGGGTCAGGGGGACTCACTGTCCCCCTGAGGCCATGTTCACTGTTTGCTTTTCTTTGGGCAACTGTCTGTTTAAGGATTTTATTGGGGTTTTCTGGGCTCAGAGAAAATGACATAGTGAATCAGTTAGGCAACAAGTCCTCCCAGCATGCCACTGAGGTAGGCCTCTGCGGGACACTAGGGTCCTGACTGAGGATCCTGAAGTAGCTGATCCTAGGTTCCCATTTTACAGAAGCAGAAACTAAGACCCTAAGGTTAAATTGAAAAATAGAGCCTCTGTGAGCAAGGTCCCTTTCCCAGTTAGGCTGTCACCTGCTGCATAGGTCTGACATTGGGTAAGACGGCAAAGGCGCTCCTGTGCTCCCTGATGTCCTCCACAGTCAGGCCTTCCCAGAGCCCAATCAGCATCGGTCCTTTCTTCTTGTGCATGTTAAACACAGCCTCTTCTCTGATGATTCGGTCCACACACTACTTCCCAGGTGGGGCATTGTGCATTTCTCTAAGATTTTGGGTTCACTGGCCTTGGTGCAGTGCTCCATGGTGATCACTCTTCTGGTCTTGATATTGGACAACAAATCCATTATACCCTGCCCATTCCCTTCTCCTTCTTCCCAGCGATCATCCAGATAGCCAGAAACCTGCATGGCTCCTAGATGGTTAGGTGGATGAGCCCCCTTCTATCATGGCCAATGAGTCATTGCTGGCAAATGAGTCATAGCCCCTGGGAAGAATGGTGACTGTATGCTGGCCCGCATTGATGAGATCTGTATCCACCTCCTCTTTTAAGAGAAATGGACCCAAGCCTAGGCTTCCATTTTCACTGTGAAGATGAACAGATACATTGAGACTGGTATAGTTACTGGCCAGAAGAGAGATGTCTGTGCCCAAATTGGCATACCTGCCATCCTCAAATTCAAGAGCTGTCTGTTTGATTATTCATGTCCTTATGTCATCTGCAGACTTGGCTTTTCCATATTCCTCTTTCTGGATTGTTTTTTGTTGTGTGTGTGTGTTTTTTTAAGTGAGAGGAGGGGAGATAGTGAGGCAGACTCCTGTATGTGCCCTAACTAGGACACACAGAACAACCCTCATCTAGGGCCAATGCTCGAATCAACTGAGCCATCCTCAGCACCTAAAGCCAACACTTGGACTAAGCGAACTAACATCAGCACCTGGGACTGATGCTCAAGCCAGTTAAGCCACTGGCTGCAAGAGGGGAAGAGAGAGAGAAGGGCGAGAGGGAGGTGGAGAGAAGCAGATGATCACGTCTCATGTGCTCTGACTGGGGATTGAATTCAGGACATCCATATACTGGGCCCACACTCTATCCACTGAGCCAACTGGCCAAGGCCTCTTTCTGAATTGTTAACTGCTCAATTCTCTTCTCAGACCGTCAAGTCCTTTACATGGGTCTTGAGCAGCGCCTTTGTCAGGTTCTCAGGAATCCCACAGAGCCTGAAACCTCTGACTGTGATCTTTTCCCCTTCAAGATGTCCTTCATAGCCACCACAGGATCCGTGTAGAACATGGTGCTGGCACAATCCCTGCTGGTGAAGCTGAGGACGCTGCCCTTGCCTTGTGGGTATGCAGCACCCAGGCGATGCCACCAAGAACCGCAGAGCAGCCATCGTCTGATGCTGCTCCAGGACCTGCCTGGGATGGGCCCTGCCAGGGACAGACAGCTGCCTGCCGTGTGCACCCCAGACTGGGCATCACAGGGCAGGGAGGGCACCTGTGGTGATGTACTGGCCCACAGGTGCCCCCACACCATCCGGTCTCCATTGCTAAATGAGGGGCACTGGATGCACTGAGCCTCCTGGCCTCAGGAACTGCGGACAGCAGAGGAACCTGGCCCAGGAAGGTCCACCCTGACAGGAGAGAGCTGGGTCTGCGCCGACAGTCCGGTCCAGTGCACGGAGGCCTGTGGGCACCACTGAGAGGAAGGCTCCGTCACAGGCCCCCCTGGGATCCAATGCTGAGCTTCCTCCCCAGGTGGCCTGCTCCAGTTCCAAGCCTATAAATCACTTTTACGTTTCAGTGGTTCCCACACCTGTCTCTCCAGCAGGCACCTGTCCTAGAGTGACATTTTTATGGACGTCCGCCAGGGTGATCAATGATAACAAGGCCCAGCAAGAACTCTTCATTTCCTACCTCAGACCTGCCCCCTCTCCATTCTTCCCCAATGCAGGTAAAGAAAAAAAATATATTAATAAAAAAACAAAAACCACTGGCACACTGATGATATCAGAGGGGAGGGGGACTGGAGGACCAGGTGCAAAAGGTGAAGGGACAAAACAGTCACAGGACATGAACTATACATAGCACAGGGACGAGAACCAATAAGATTGCAATAACCATGCATGGTATCAGGTGGGTGCTGGAAATACCAGGGGAACACTGTCAAGTATATGATTGTCTAACCGCTGTGGTACATTTGTCACAACTAATGAACCAATCCTTGTATCTTCCTCTTCACCAAACAGCACATTTATTCAGATTTCACCAGTTTTCCCCACTGTCCTCTTCTCTCCCAGGACCCCATCCAGGACCCCACACGGCACTGAGTCATCACAACTCCTCACGCCCCTCTGGGCTGTGACAATTCCTCCGGCTGCCCTTGTTTTTGATGACCACGACGGTTTTGGGAAGTACTTGTCAGGCACTCTGTAGGCTGTCCTTCAGTTTGGGTTTGGTCGTGTTTTTCTCACAGTTACACAGGGGTTAAGGGTTTTGGAAAAGGACGGAGGAGCTTCCTTCTCATTCCCTCACGTCCAGGGGACACAGGAGCCAGTGAGGTATTCACAGGAACCCTGATCTCCTGGCTGAGGTCATGCCGGTCAGCTTTCTCCACCATCAGGTTACCTCCCCTCCCGCTACTACCGTCTCTGAGAAGACGGTCACTAAGGGTCACCCACACTGAAGGGCAGGGAGTGATCCCACACCTCCTTGAGGGGTCGTCTATAAAAAGCTGGATTAGATCCCGCCATTCTCCACTGGTATTAAATTCAAGAAGCTCCTAAAAACTCCAGCCCTTCACCCTGGTTTTCCTTAATTCCGAATGCCCCCTGCTCGCCTCTCCCTATCTCCTGTCCTTCCAGCCTCTCCCTGCTCTGCTCCAGCCATGGCGGCCCCTTGATGTAGTCACACGCCAATCCGGGGCTCACCTTCGGGCTTTCTATCCCCACTGCCTGGGACAAAGGAGGCTCTGCCCCCAAACACCTGGTGAATGAATGAATGCATTCCTCCTACAGAAAAGAAAACGGAGGCCCAGAAGGGTAAGTAACCTGCCAAGGCTACAGTTAGGAAGCTGCAGAGTTGGGATGCACCCAGACCTCTCTGGTCAGAGCCCCAGGAGAGGGTTTTCTGCTGGACCCCAGGCCCGAGTCTTACCGTCCTCTGTTTCCACATAGAGGCGGAGTCCCAGGTCCTTGTTACGGTTCAGCAACCAGCGGTCACTGGCTGCTGTCACATCCAACACCAGCCAGCCCTCGTCCTCAGCTCGGAGCGTCTGAAGATCCAAAAAGAACAAGTCAGACTCCCTGTGGATACGAAAGAACAATTAACCGAAGTCGCACAGCTGCCTCCGTGTTTCCAGCGCCCACCTGGGGGACCACTCGTAGGGCATCGACCCTCCTGACTGAGCTGGGCGCCTAACTGCCTTATCTTGTGGTATCTGCCATAGAACGGTGCTACTGCCCCTGTGCACAGATGGGAAAACTGAGGCTTGGGACCTAGGTGACCTATCCAAGGTCCCACAGCCAGGACTTGAAGCCAGGGTGACAGGGCCTTGAGCCAAGCATCCTTAGTCTCTGAAGGTGTGCTCCCAGGAGGCTCCCCATCTGTCATCTGAGAAATGCACCCTCCAGGGCTGGGCCAGACACCCCGACAGAGGCTTGACCAGGAGGCGGGTGTGGGGCAAGCACCTGTTGGCCTGCTCCCTGACCACCTCAAACATGCTGACGTGGAGGGTCCTGTTGAGCGGGTGGGAGCTGGGCAGCTTGTAAATCCGGAACTCAGCGGCTGTTACCGCCTCCCCCGCCGGGATCTGGGTCAGGTCAAAGCGGAACTCCTTCCAGTGGGGCTCCTGGTGGCCCAGGGTGCGGTCAAGCTCCACTGCAAGACAAAGCAGGCTGGCGTTCACTCCTGGTCCCGGGCTTGGCCTGCAGGGTGGCAGCGCCTGGTGGGAGCCAGGGGCCAGGGCTGCCTGGGGAGAGGTATTTCCTCCT
The DNA here is from genome assembly GCA_037038555.1 of Rhynchonycteris naso. Taxonomy (NCBI): domain Eukaryota; kingdom Metazoa; phylum Chordata; class Mammalia; order Chiroptera; family Emballonuridae; genus Rhynchonycteris; species Rhynchonycteris naso. Next base: position 207,386,221 of record CM072997.1, on the reverse strand, counting down.
TGGGGCATGGGCTTGCCCACAGGCTCTGCCCTGAGGGCTGAGAGGGACCCGTGAGCCCCGCAGTGAGGTGCCCAGCACAGCACCTGACACACAGTAGGGTCAACAAGGGCAGTTTCCATTTCTGGCCCCCCAGCCTCACAGCCAGCAGGTTCTGGCTCAGCCCCTGGGGCTCTGGGACCCACATCTGAGGCAGAGAGAACAGGTCACTCCTCTGGAGAGACGAACTTTAGGCCCAAGGTAGAAAAGGCCACGTGGTGGGCAGGGACATGACTAGTGCACGTCACAGTCTACCGGTGTGTGTGATGAACGTGGGGGACAGTGAGTGCTCACAGCTGACACTGGAGCTGGGCCGTGAGAGGTGACAGTGAGTCTGCCACGAGGTCATGGGGAAAGGACATGGCAGAGGAAGGGACCAGTGTGGACAAAGCCCTAGAGCTGAGGGACTGGCGGCACAGGCAGGAAAACAACAGCCATGAAACAGCAGAGGGCAAAAGGATAGTAGGTTCCTTCCTGGAACAAGGTGAGGGAGGAGGGAGGGCAGGAAGGAGACATGGAAAGGAACAAGAAGAAGCAAGGGAGGAGTGACCGCTCCTAGAGAGACCCAGTCAACTGCTGGGAAGTCGGAGGGTCCCATGGTGTGGTGGGATCTGAGCAGGCTTCCTGGAGGAGGTGACATCTGAACTGGCCTGAAGGATGGGATGGAGTCCTTGCAGGTAGAGAGGTGGCAGGGAGGGCAGTCTAGGCAGAGGGGACATGAAGTGCACAGGCTGAGTGGGGCTGGGCCACTCTCAGGTTAGCGGTGTGGGGTGTGGGTGTAAGTCTGGCTGGGGCCTGAATGTGGAGTTCCATCCAGCCTTGGAGCATGAGCTGTGCCCCTCGCCAGTGGGGTCCAGGGTTCCGAGCAGCAGGGGAGTGATTGACATGAAGTGGAAGCTCTGTGTGGAGATGGGGGTAAAGCACAGGCTGGAGGGGTACCCGAGGTGGCCCTACTGCGGGGGCTGGTCCAACATTTAGGCCAAGAGGCCTCGGGCGCAGAATAAATCCCACATTTCCCCAGCTGCCGGAAATGCCCGGGACGGTATATTTAGGACCGTCTCACTTTAGCCTTCTGTCACTTTCAAACACTAAAAATCTGTGTTTCCGGAAAGCAGGGGCGGGAGCCGCCCAACACCTTCCCCCAAACCCAACACTGAGATTTTAATTACATGTTTGTGAGTCTTTTTAAAAATTCCCTCTCTGGCTACTGGGCTCAGTGACCACAAGTCACCAGGCTGGTGGTGGAGGTGGATGTGGGGAGCACTTCCTGTCCTCGTGGTGGGGACCTGGTCCAGTGATGGACGGGTGAACAGCTGTGCTGGGAGGGGCCGGCGGGCACACATGTTTGGGCAGGAGGAGATGAGTGTTTCATCCCCAGACTGAGGCAGAGAGGAAACAGAATGTCCATTATCAGAAAGGGCACTGGATATGAAGTAAATGCCCTCTGGGAGCATTTCAGACACAGGGTGGCATCAGGGTCCACCCACACAGGCAGAGAGCATGGACGGCAGGGTTCTAGACAGACACACTCACACACACACAGAACTCTGGTGACAATCCATGTGGATTCAGGGACCACAGACCACCACCAGTACATGGCTGTGTAAGAATCCCCGCTCTGCAGGATGACAGAGGTCCAGACTGTTGGCTGTCACAGGGTATGACACAGAGAGTGAAGGAGTGCTATCTCTCATACCCTTCATCACACACTCTCAAAGCATCGTTATGTGTATCTGTCCCCAGGCGTACCAGAAGGTGGGTTATCGGGGATCCCTGGGAATTTCCGTCTACAGGCCTGATACTGATCCATGTTGGATCCGGGGACTGAGGGAACAACCCACAAACTGGCCAGCTCCATGCAGGCACCAAGCCGTGCGGCCTCCCTCCCTTCTGGGTCAAGAGCACCTTGTTCATCTGAACTGACTCTAGTTCCAAACTTCCATCCTGTGTATTTTGTTGTTGTTTCGTTTTGTATTTTTCTGAAGTGAGAAGTGGGGAAGCAGAGAGACAGACTCTTGCACATGCCCAACCAGGATTCACCTGGCATTCCCACTAGGGGGCAATGCTCTGCCCCTCTCGGGTGTTGCTCCCTTGCAACAAGCCATTCTAGCGCCTGAGGCGGAGGCCATGGAGCCATCCTCAGCACCCGGGCCAACTTTGCTCCAATGGATCCTTGGCTGTGGAAGGGGAAGAGAGATATAGAGAGAAAGGAGAGGGGGAAGGGTGGAGAAGCAGATGGGCACTTCTCCTGTGTACCCAGCTTGGGAATCAAATGTGGGACTTCCACACTCTGGGCTGACACTCTGCCACTGAGCCAGCTGGCCAGGGCCTCCATCCTGTGTGTTTTTGATAAACTACCCAGTAGCTCCAGCAAAGCCCTAGCTATACCATGCAATCACCAGACTGTGGGGAACTTTTAGAAAAATGATTTTCATTAATTGGTGAAATTTCCTATAGTGTGGAACTAGGTAAAGAGAGCAACTCGTGGACCTGGCCAGTTAACTCATTCAATTAGAGCAGTGTCCTGAAACATCAAGGTTGCGGCTTCAATACGCAATCAGGGCACAAATGAGCCTCTCTATTTCCTCCTTGTCAACTGTGTAGCTGAAGCCTGCTTTAGCCAATGAGGCAGCATCAGCAGCATGGAGTGCTCTGGCCAGTGGTCACTGCAGGCCTGACCCTGCACCAACCAGGCACATACTAATCTTCTTGGCTTCATCTCCTCCTCGGTGAAATGGGAAGAAAGATACTGCCCAGTTTACCTTGTGGGCTATGAAAGGGCTTTGTAAACAGGCAATGGACTGGGCAGGCTGGCAATTTAACAGGAGTTTAGGATGAGCCTGCCTTGCAATCTCCCGACTTTGTTCCAAGACGTGAAGTCGTCAGGAAACCATGTCAGAAATTTCAAGGCCATGGGGTGATGGGAAGGGGAGACTCTGAATGGTGTTTTTCTAAATTACTGTACACATTTGCTCATTTATTTATTCTAATATATCAAGTTCAATTTATCAACAAATTTATCAAGTTCTTCCTATAAGACTCTGTTCTGGACACTTGGGAATTAAATAAGTCAGGTCTCTATACTCATGGAGGCTACAGTCTAATGAGAAAGACAGAAGATAAACAAAAAAGTAAAATAAGGGATGTCATATCTATTGTAAGTAAAACATAGAGGATTATGGGATTAAGAGTAATAGGTAAGGGGGCAGGGCTTTACATAAAGTGGTCAAGTATGATATTCCTTTGAGAAATAAATAAGAGGGGACATGAACACTCACACATTACTGGTTGGAATGCTGTGGAGAAGAATCTGGCAATATCTTCTTGTAACACCCTAGCAAAATTACTTATGAATTTACCCTTTGACATGACAATCCCAAGGACGCAGTGGCAAAAGTATGAGAAGCCATTTGCACAAAGCTATTCATTGGGCATAGGGAACAGACAAAGCTATGCCTTGCTCAATAGAAACCTCTAAATATTTATTTTCCACAAAACTATAAAAGCTGCCAAAAATGTTCAAACACTGAACCAGCTTCTGTCTGGGGAAGCAGCAAACGAATTTAGTTTCTGAATTGCCTTAATGTGGCTTCCGGAACAATAAACAATCATGAATCACCATGTGCTAATGGTACTCTGGGCCTTCTTCTCCAGCCCGATTAAACAACCTCTGGGTCCCACGTTTGCGGGAAGGGCCCCTGTGGGCAGGAGGCAGCCTCCACCGCCATGACCACCGTCAACATTCTGTATCTCCACGTCTGAGGCCCTGCACCCACCACGGACAGCCTACACCTCCACAGGCCACACCCTGTGTCCACCAGCAAAGGCTTCAGCTATTTTTGTGCCTGGGACAAAATGTAGAGTAGCCCAGATGACCTAAGTCTATCTTGTTTCTGAGCAAAGAGTAAAAAGGACCCCCTCTTTCTCCAGCCCAGAGAGGATGTTAAGAGAATCTTCTGAGCTGTCCATCTGTCCTTCCTGCCTTCAAACCCTTCCCAGCCCCCGAGGACCCCAGATGGGGCCTAAGCTCAGCTCTGTGTTTCCATCCTCATCCTTGTGAGCTGGCCCTGCCGGCCCACATGGCCTCCAGGGCTTTCTGGCTGCTAACCCCCTTCCAAGTCCCTCCTTGAAGGCACTCTCTGCTGGGCAGCCCCATCCTGTGCCTGAAGGTTGCTTTCCTAGCTATAAAAGCCCCTTGTCCTCCTCTGACCCCACACAGATCCTCCTTCTGGTCTTGCCCTTCCCCATCCCAGGGTTCCCTGAACCTGGTTCATCCCCCCACGATGGTGGGCAATTTGAGGGCAGAGACCGACTCTGTGAAGTGGACACGAAGGCTCTCAGCAGTCCACTTATTAAGTACCCTGTGTTCCCGGGGCCCAGAGGGGAGGCTGGGTCTTTCTTCCCAAGGGTTCCTGGTCCCTAGGACAGTGGCAGCCATGTCACAGTGTGTCTCCATCAGAAGCCACTCATGTTTTCTACTTTCCTGTGGGACCTGTTGGCCCTGAGGTGGAGGGCAGCCCCCACCCCCACCCCAGGGCCCGGGAGGCGGACAGGCTGGGCCTGTCTGGCTGGTTCTGCTGGTAAGGGAGGCCGAGGGGCCCACTTCAGACCTAAAACAAGACCCAGGTCCCACGGCCTGTGCAGACCCATGGGGGGGGGGCGCAGGACTGACCACCTATCGATCCTACATCCTGAAGGGCTCCCCCCCACCAGAAATCTCAGCGCTGCCGAGAGGAGGCCCAGGGTTTCGCTGCTGAGGTATTTTTAGTCAGTTCTCATTACCGACCTTTTTCAGAGCTCTTTCCATAAATGGCTCCGCACTCATAATTACCGGTCTGGGCTCAGACGGCTTCAGACCCCAAATTAAAAGGGAACACCCGCACACCTCACCACATCAAGCCCGCCAAGGCCAGAAATAGATCCAAGGGGATGTGAGCAAGGGGGACGTGATGCCTCCATTTCAAACCCGGGAGAGAACTGGACTGTGGGCGCTTTCCAGAAAGATGTGGTCTGGGGGACACAGCCCTCTCCCCCATGGGGAATGTGTTCCCGGGAGGAGGGGCCACATGTGCCTTCACCCTGTCTTTTACCCCGGAGGAGCCCCCATTAGGGGGCAGAGGGTGGCACATCCTTGGGTCAGAGCTAGAAAGGCCTTCAGGGCCACACTGCATAGATGGGGAAACTGAGGCCCAGAAGGAGCAGAGACTTGCCAGAGGTCACATATCAGGTTAGGGGTCCTTCACGTGGACTTTCAGACTCAGAGCTGATATAAAATGAGTGGCCCCAGAGGGTGACAATACCTGGATGGGGTCACCTGTCTTCAACGTTCTTTTGTCAGCAGGTGCCCCGAGAACGCCTGCTGAAGCCACCTTCCTCCAGGCAGGACCCTGCAGGGACGCAGGATCCCAGGGGAGAACTCAGGGAAATGCTACACCCATTGTCGGCTTAAGAAAAACAGGGAGGCATCCCCCCCTTCGCCCACCAGCCAGGCCAGGCTCCTGCACCTGGCCCTGGTTCTGCCCCACGCTAATTCCTCTTCCCTGCAACCCCGCCCAGAGACCCTGAGTGCCTGACTCACAGAGACAAGGGTGCACCGCAGGGAGAGGGGCATGAAGTCAGATTTGGTCCCTGTTCCCAGGTGGCTCATGGCTCCCTGGGAGGCATGAGCAGAGAGAGGGTGATGCATCCCTGAATCTACAGGCAGACAGCGACTAACACACAGGATGAAGCATGGGGGCTCTAACCATGGAAAGTGCCTTGGGGAAGGGGGCGGTCAGGAACACTTTTCTAGAAAACATATGTAAGAATGGAAGAATTCTGACAAGCAGAAATGGAGCAGAGTGTTCTCATCAAAGGCACAGAGGTGGGAAATAATGCACCAGCTCCCATTTTAAAGAACTGACCTGAATCAGGCTCCATACTGGGCACATTACACATCTCACTTCTGTTAATATTTACCCAGGCAGCCTAATCCTAGCCCTGTGCTCTTTACTAGTTGGCTCCAGGCCCCTAAGTAAATGATGGGGTAAAAGGGGTGTGGGTAAGCACAGCAGGCCTCACCATACCGACTGCCGTCCTGAGCAGTGACAGGCATTGCTAAGGTTTTAAGTGCCTTTTACCTAATTAACCACTGAACTATGACACAGGGGTTATCTCAACTGTGTTTTTTGTTGTTGTTGTTTGGGTTTTGTTCTTTTTTAGATTTTATTTATTCCTTTTTATAGAGAGAGGAGAAAGACAATGAGAGAGAGAGAGAGAGAGAAAGGGGGGAGGAGCAGGAAGCATCAACATCCATAGGTGCCTTGACCAGGCAAGCCCGGGGTTTTGAACTGGCGACTTCAGGGTTCCAGGTCGATGCTTTGTCCTCTGCGCCACCGCAGGTCAGGCGGATTAGCTCAATGGTCAAGGCGAGGAAACTGAGACACAGAGATTTTAAGTAAGTTGCTCAGCATCTCACCACTCTTGAATGGTGCCCTGGGATTAAAGCCCAGTGTACCCTTCCCAGAGCAATTAACCAGTCTGATCTCCACCTCCGTGCTGAGCCTCCTCACTATGGTCATCCAGTTTTCACACCTGCTCCTGTGAATCTGGATTCCCAGAAATTAAGATTCAACTTCCTCCTCTATCAACTAGAGACAATAGTAATCATTTGCCCCAGAAGGGAGAGAAAACACTGAGGAGGTAAGGCTTGGGGAGGAAGAGTCAGCCCTCATGGATCCACAGGGCACACCATCCTGGAGGCCAGACAGGGTTTTGGAAAAAAGAAACCCACTTTCAACTATTGGGAAACAAAGTACCTTTGGAAATCATGAACAAAATGAAGAAGCAACCTACAGTATGGGAGAAAATATTTGTAAAGCACATATCTAATAAGGGATTAATTCCCAAAATATATCAAGAACTCATACAATTCAATAGCAAACAACAATAACAACAAACAATCCAATTTAAAAATGGGCAGAAATTGAATAGAGATTTTTCCAGAGAAAACATACAAATAGCCAAAAGGTAGCTTAAAAGGTACTCAGCATCAGTAATCATCAAAGAAATACAAGTCAAAAGTGCGATGAGGTATCAGCAAAAGATAAGTGTTGACAAGGATGTGGAGAAAAGGAAACCATTGTGTTCTATTGATGGGAATGTAAATTGGTGCTGCCACTATGGAAATCCTTATGGAAGTTCTCCCCAAAATTAAAAATATGCCTGACCAGGTGGTGGTGCAGTGGATAGAGCGTCGGACTGGGATGCAGAAGACCCAGGTTCGAGACCCTGAGGTCGCCAGCTAGAGCGCGGGCCCATCTGGCTTGAGCCAAAGCTCACCAGCTTGGACCCAAGGTCGCTGGCTCCAGCAAGGGGTGGCTCGGTCTGCTGAAGGTCCGTGGTCAAGGCACATGTGAGAAAGCAATCAATGAACAACTATGGTGTCGCAACGGCAACGAAAAACTAATGATTGATGCTTCTCACCTCCCTCCGTTCCTGTCTGTCTGTCTCTATCTATCCCTCTCTCTGACTCTCTCTCGGTCCCTGTAAAAAAAAATTAAAAATAACCTGACCAGGCAGTGGTACAGTGGATAGAGCATTGGCCTGGGATGCAGAGGATCCAGGTTCAAAACCCCAAGGTTGCCGGCTTGAGCACGGGCTCACCAGCTTGAGTGCAGGATCACTGGCTTGAGTGTGGGATCATAGATATGACTCCATGGTCACTGGCTTGAGCCCAAAGTCACTGGCTTGAGCAAGGGGTCACTCGCGTTGCTGGAGCCCTCAGGTCAAAGCACATATGAGAAAACAATCAATGAACAATGAAGGTGCTGCAACTAAGAATTGATGCTTCTGATCTCTTTCCTTTCCTGTCTGTCTGTCTCTATCTCCCACTAAAAAAAAAAAAATTAAAATTAAAAATAGAACCACTATATGACCCAGCAATCCCACTTCTGGGTATAAATCCAAAAGAAATAAAAACAGAATATCAAAAGGATCTCCTCACTCCAACGGTCATTGCAGCATTATCACAATAGCTAAGATATGGAAACAACCTAAATGTCCATCAATAAATAAATGAATTCAGGAGATATGGTATTGGTATATGTATATGGCCTTATGCTAAGTGAAATAAGCCAAAGGTAAGTGCTTCATATTATCACTTATATGTGGAATCTTTTTTTAGAAAGCCAAACTCAGAAACAGAGAGTAGAAAAGTAGTTGCCAGGGGTGAGGGGTGGGAGAAACGGAAAGAGCTACACACTTTCAACCGTAAGATAAATAAGGTCTGAGGATCTAATGTAAAACATGGTGCCTATAGGTGATAACACTGCGTTATATAACTGGAATTTGCTGAGAGTAGAACTTAAATGTTCTTACCAAAAATAAACAAACAAACATAAATAAATAAATAAATATCAACATGTGAGGTGATAGATGTGTTACTAAGTTAAATTGGTGGGGGTGGGGGCGCGGGGATTCTTTAACAATGCATACATATGTCAAATAACCACTTTAAATATCTTACAATTTTGTATGTCTATTATACCTCAATAAAACTGAAATAATAATTTTTTTTTCTAAGTGAGAGGAGGGAAGATAGTGAGACAGACTCCCACATGCGCCCCAGGCCTATATTTAGCGCCTGAGGCTGACTTGCTTGGACCAATGGAGCTACCCTGGGCCAACCCTCCAACCAATGAAGCCACTGGCTGCAGGAAGAAAAGGGGGAGAAGGAGGAGAAGAGAAACAGATGGTCACTTCTCCTGTGTGCCCTGACTGGGGATCGAACCCAGGACATCCATATGCCAGGCCGACGCTCTATCCACTGAGCCAACCAGCCAGGGCCTAGTTTTGCTTTATTTTTTAGAGGAATATGTTTGGATATGCAGTCACTGTAGTAGTAAGCTTTTAAGATGCATAATGATTTACTCGGGCATTAGACCAAAGGGTTAGAATGCTGATTTTCTCTGTGGTGGAGGTAGGATTACTAGGGCATTCCCTATTATGCTTTTAAACATATGGTCTGAAGTCTTTTATAATAAAATTCTGTAATAAATTTATATGATATAAGAATTTTTTATAATGAATATGCATTAGTTCTATAAATCCCAAAAACATGATATATTTTTAACAGGATTCTCAGTTTACAACATACTGTACATTCAAAAAATTCCAATTCAGAAGCACTTACTGAACCCAGCGATGGGCCAGGCCTCCGGGGTGGGTGGAGAGGCAGCTACCATATAGAAGAGCAGAGGGTGTGTAGGCAGGGAGACCACCTGCTGGGCGGCCTTGGGAAAATCAACTAACTTCTTGGAGCCTCACCCTCCTCTTTAAAATGAAGATATGACAATAACTGTGAGATGTAAATGGAGGAGTAGATGTGGAGACCTGGACATGTGGTCATCTCTGGGTGTCCTCTCACACTATCCCTGCACAGCCTAATAGGGTAAGTCCTGTGAGAGTCTCCATTTTACAGAAGGGTAAACTGAAGCTCTGAAAGGTGGACTAGAAAGTCCAGATCACACTAAGAGTAGGTGAGAGAGTCAAGACGCAAATTCTAAGTCTCAGGCCAGGACCCCCGACCCCAGTCCCGTCTACTCTCACACTGTCCATCCCCTCCTGGTGTCCAGATAGGAGGTGCCACTGTCTCGATCACTTGACGATCGCCTTTATGACTCCTGTGTTTGTTAGCTGTCTTTCCCACTACAAGGTCAGCTCCAGAATAGCAGGGACTTCGTTTTGTTCACTCTCCTATCTTAGAAACTAGAACTGCCTGGCACAGAGCAGGTACCATATAACTATTTGTTGACGGAATTAGTGAAAACAATGAAAGAATTCCCTAGTGAAGAACCAAAGAAAGCTGGAGCTCATGGATGTAGAGAGTCAGACCTTTGGCCATGGCCAGGTAGCTCAGTTGGCTAGAGTGTTGTTCTGATACAGTAGGCTACGGGTTCAATCCCTAGTGAGGGCACATAAGTACAAGAACCAACCAATGAATGCATAAATAACTAGAACAACAAATTGATGTTTCTCTCTCTCTCCATTTCTTTCTCTCTAAAATCAATTTAAAAAAATTTTTTAAAAAATAGTAACAGTCAGCCCTTCAAGGTCACAGGGCGGAGCAGGATCCAGGCCAGATCCCTCATTCCCACTGGGCTCTGCTCCTCCCAAATCCACAGCCTCTGTCAACACCTCTGTCCTCAGTTGCCTGAGACCCCAGGAAGAAATCAGTCCGGTTCAGGGAAAGGTCGGGACAAAAATGAAGATGATTCACTCATTTCTGGCTGGACTTCTGCCAGTAGTGCCGTTTGTGCCTCAGTTTCTAAACCTGGCAGGTAAGCGCCTGTCACCACGCTAACATGGGGTGGAGAAGGATTCAGAAGGAACAAGCAGAGTTGATCCTTCCTGCCTCTTTCCTCCCTCAGGAGAGGCTGGGCTGGCCTGAAGTGCCCAGGGTGCAGCCAGTCACATCTGTGCCTGTGCCAGGGCTGAGGGGATGGGGTGGTGTGAGAAGGCACCCCTGACAGAGCTGCAGGATCAGAGCTGGGAGGCCCCTCATTTTTCTGACACCATCACCATAGATGGATGGGAAACCAGAGGCCCAGAGAAGAGAAGGAGCCTGACTTGGGACATGGAGGATAAAAACCTAAATCTAGCTCCAGCTCAGGGTTGTCCCCTTCCTGAGCCCGGGTGGCAGCAGGGCTAGGCTCTGTCTGCTCTATGTGGGTATCTGCCCCCACTACTGTGTTCAGGCCATACGAAAGCAAGAGTCTACATGGCTGAGATTAACAGAACCACCAGGTCTGGCCACAGAGGCTTGACTCATGCGCCAGAGGTCTAGGAGAGGCCTACAGCCACTGGGTCCCACAGGCTGCCACTGATGGTCAGGGACCTGGCCAGCACCAGGCCTGGCTTCTCTGGAGCCAGATGGGGCTGACAGGAGAAGTGAAGCAGGAGGCAGCAGGTGTGGGAGTCTGGGCATGGGAGCTGATAGCACAGCAACTTTGCTATTAGACTCCATGGTCATTCAGGGGCCTGGGGTTTGGGCCTCCAAACAGGGAAAGAGTCCTGCTACGTGTCTAATCTCCATATCAGTCTAAGTAATGACTAGTTAAAACCACACTCACTGAGAGTTCTTCTAGTGCAATTAGTACGTCAGAATAAAGAAGGCCTTTCTGACAGCTGCTGGGCCCACCCACACTGGGCTTCTACTGAACAAGGACCAGCTTGTTGAGCCCACAGGTCTTAGATCTTAATGAAGCACACAGAGATGGTGGCAGGAGAAGCTGGGGTTTGGAATCCACAGACTGGATGATGCCATGTATGTGCTGTGTGGCTCTGGGCAGGACATTCAACCTCCCTGAGCCCATGAAACAAGACTGGTAATACAGCCTCATGTGGTCTGCATGGATGAAACCAGGACTTACAAAGCTATGGAACTTCAAATGCTAGTTTTTATTCTAAAAATAGGTGGAAACACCTTTAGTTGGCTTTTAAAATCTGTTTCTGGGTTTCACATGTGTATAAGACACATGGGGAATTCCGTCACGTCCACACCAGGGCTGGGCAGCAGCTGGGAGGGACCGTAGTCTGCAGTGACCAGCCAGGTTCAGCCTAAAAGAGCCGGCTGAGTTTCTGCTCCTCCCACACATGGACCAATCACACAACTCTGAGGATGCACTGATCACTAGGAGCCCCGCTTTACAAGGAGGGACCTGAGGCTCAGAGAGGGGAGGGACCTGCCTAAGATCACACAGCAGAGTCAGGAGGGGACCAGATCTCCCTGAGCTCAGGGTCAAGCTTGATTCACAGCGGCCGTTCCCAGTAGGGCTGTGCACGCCTTGACCCAGGGGATGCTGGGGGAAGCAGGACATGGGCTGGGCGGTGACTCACTCTAACAGATGGCTCCCTTAGGGGCATTTTCCGGGTGACTCCATGCACAGCTCTTCTTGGTTCTGAGCCCTGGGTCAGCTTGTCCCAAGGACAGAGCTCCAGCCTCAGTTTCACATACTCTCTGTCCCTAGTCCCCACCCTGCTGTCTAATCAGGAAGGCATTGGGCTCTCAGCAGAGGTAACAACAGCTGCTTCCTCCTGCTGCTCACTCCCCCACCTCAGCCCACCATCAGTTCTGGGTTGGGAGGAACAGAGGCCTCCTTGGCTGTCCCCTCTTCCTATACTCCTACAGGAAGCAAATGGCTGAGGACCTCATACCTGCTGCTACTCCGTCGCCTGGGTTCCTCTGCCTAAATCCCTCTGAAAGCTCACTCCACCCAGAAAGCCTGCCTTGAGGACCAGATATAGGTCCAAACAACCTGGGCCTGTCCTGGGTTCACCACACAGAGGCCATGCTATCCTGGATGTGACACTGCCTCTCCAAGCCTCACTGTCCCCATCTGGGAGATGTGGATGAATATCATGGCTGTTAACTGGGTTGTGTGCAGGGTTAAGAGCGATGTTGCTGGTGAAGGGAGGCTGGTGGCCTTGGACCGGGTCCTTCCCCGGCTCTCAGCCCCTCAGATCCCCCCACCTCGAACTGACCTGTAGTCCTTGGGTCCCTTGGTCCAGTCTGGAGTATGCCTGAGACCATATCCCTACCCCTCACTTGCCACAAACAGGAGACAGAGTGGATGGAGGACAAATATTTATGACTATAGAGTAAACAGAGTTTAGTAATGGAAAAAGATATCTTTGAGAACGTTAAGAGTAAATGGCTCCAACTAGCTTCAGCACAGGGTCCCCAGCTTGAGTGTGGGATCATCGACATGATCCCATGATCACTGGCTTGAGACCAAGGGTCACTGGCTCAACTGGAAGGCCCCTCACCCTGTTAAGGCAGGTATCAGAAGCAATCAGTGGACTGAAGTGCCGCAACTATGAGCTGATGCTTCTCATCTCTCTCCCTTCCTGCCTCATCCTCTAAATAAATACATAAATAAATAAATATAAGAGCAAATGGCTCCAAGATTTGGCTGCAATGAGGAAAAGCTGGGCTTTGCCTGGGAGAACAATGGGGTACAAGCTGCCCACCAGGCCATTCCACAGACCTGGACACTCACTTTATGTCAAGCCATGCCCCAAATGCTGGGTGACAGGACCACAGACTGTCCCACTGAGCTCAGTCAGTCTAGTCCTTCCCCACCCATTGCCTGACAGCTGCACTGCAACCTACTGGCTCCCGGGCTGTGGCACAGAGAAGAGGCTGCTGCGGACTCAGGACATCTGACTTCTCTTCCCTCTAGTCATTTTGGTGATGTGACCTGTGTTTCCACAATGAACTTTGTCCCTCTCTTCAGTACTGCCCTTATCACAGTGACCCCATCCAGCCCGTTTACTCATCCGTCTCCCCAGGACCGTACTGTCTTCCTGGCACTGCCCAGGTCCACCTGACATTACATGATTCCTACTCCTGCGTGTGTTTGGGGGCGGGGTGACTGTACACGCCCCTGGGACTCATATTCCTGCGTCTGCCCCACCCGACCCACAGCTCACCGACCCCCCCACACCCCTCATTCCTGGCCGCCCTGACCTGGGCAGTTTTCACTCCCCTGTGGGGCCCTGTCCACCACACGGTTACTCCTCGTTCACCGCAGGAGGCACCCACTACCCAAGGCTGTGCTCTCTCTCCTGCAGCCGGTGTTCCTCCCCATGGGGCCAATACTCGCTGGCTGTCCTCACACGCACATTCTCGCGGAGGCGCACGGTCACCGACACACATCTCCGGAGCGAGCACTCACCCATGTTGACGAAGCTCATGACCAGGTCGGCTCGGCCCAGGAGCCGCTCGCGGGGGCCGCCGTCATCGTCGTCGTCGCCGGCCATGGCGTGGTAGAGGTCCAGCATGAAGAGCGGCGCGGACGCGGGCAGCCGGGCCGAGGCGGGCGGCGCGCGGGGCCGGGGTCGCCCCGGCAGCCCCAGCACCGCCAGGATCTCGCGCTGCAGGTCGCGGCGCTCGCGCGGGCCCAGGCGGCGCTGCGGGCAGCCGGGCGGGGGGCGCGGGCCGGGGCCGCCGCCGCTCAGCGCACACAGCGCCAGGCCCAGGAGCCACAGCGGCCCGGGGCGCGCGGCCATCGTGGGCAGGACCAGGTAGGCACTCACTCGGCGTGCATCCGCTTCGCCGCCGGCCCGGGGCAGGGGACCCCCGACGGCGAGCGGCGGGACGGGACGGGAGTTGCCCGCGACCGCAGCGCCGTCCCTTAGAGCGCGGCACCTGTCGCGGCTCTGGGGCGGGTGGCCTTGGCCGGCAACACCTGCGGCAGAGGCTACTCCGGGGACTGCGGACCGTCGGTTAATTTGTCTGTCGCCGCCGTGCCCTCCAGTCCGGCTGCTGCCGAGACCGGTTCAGTCCAGGCGCTCAGGAAGGTGCGGACCCACTAGATCCTGCTCAGACGAACCCGCGGTCTCTGCCCCGCTCCCGGAACGCGGGTGTCCTGGGTCCAGCGCCCGGCCTCGGGTCCCACCCCCTCAGGGCCTGACCAATGGGGACGCGGAGGGCGGGGCCAAGGCCATACCACCCACCTCCCGGGAAGAGCTCGAAGTTGTAATTGTTGTTGTGGGTGGTGGCGCCCGGGAGATTCGACCTGCTGTCGTGGGTGGTGGGCGGGTCCGACCAAAGATCCACATACCAGCAGTCAGGGTCGTCCTGGGCTGCCCTTGCAGCCGCTGGCCACGAGGTCCGGCAGCCAAGGGCCTCTCTCTAGAGACTCCAGGGTAGCGGCGCGGTCTGCAGAAAGCAGGAACCTGCGCTCCCGCGGGACGCGTCCTTGAGCGCCCTCGCCCGGGCGGGAATCCCGAGTCTTGTTTCTGGGCAGCGAGTGACTCGGCAGCCCCTTGATACGCTGGACCCCGGACCCGAAACAAGGTCTCAGTCCCGTTAGGAAGGGTCCCGCGAGTGCCAGCCAGGCTCGGAAAGTGTGCGCCTTCTTCTGCCGCACAACCGGCCCAGATTCCTACCGCAGCTCCTGGCCGGCCTTGAGGCGCATTTCCCGCTGTCCCCTTGCATTCATTGCTGGGGACTTCTCCCTTTCTGACGCCAGCTCGGTCGCTGTTTCCAGTGCGCTCATCCACCTGGCTCCCGCGGGCTCCCTGCCAACACTCCAGAAGGACCACCTCTGCTGTTCCAGCGGCTGAGGAGTCAGCGCCAGCTGTCGCTGTGCTCCCTGCGGACCCCGTGCTCACCCAGCCCTGCGAAAGAGAAGCGCACCCGCCTCCAGTCCTGCCACGGAGCTCGGGGCGCTTCCTGAGCGCTTGGGAACCGCTTGTGCGCATCTTAACTGTGAGGGCCTTCAAGCGTCTTCCACCCTTGGCAACACTATGTATTATTATTAAATACATAAATAAATAAATTTCTGCCAACATGACAGGTAAAAGCTCTTGCAATGTGCACATGGGGGGATTACTAACTGCTTTCTTTTTCGTGAAACACTCCCCTCCCTTGTATCCCAGGACATCACTCTCCTGCTTCTCTTCCTTTCCCCTTCCTGCCCACTTCTGCAGCACGGACATCCCCCTGGGCTCTGTCTGCAGACTTACAACCCGGTGATGAGCTCATCCACCTGAGACTTCAGTGCCATCGGTCATGCCTGAATCCCAAATACATCCCAACACAGACTCTGTTCCTGGAGGTCAGAAGTTAAGTCCAGTCACTGATTTAGCCATGATCAAAGCCAGAGACCTGGGAACTGATGCAGTCCCTCCTTTGTGGTGGCAGTTTGGTCTACTGACTCTGCCTTCTAAATGCTACCTAAATTCCTGAGCCTTCCCAGCCCTCCTACACCATGTGGTTCACACAGTCTCTGTCACCCAGGACAGCTGTAATAGGCTTCCAACTGTCCTCCTTGATTCTCATCTTATTGCCAAACCCCTCTCACTCCTCATTCCCAGATCATATTTCTCAGTAAAAATCTGATATCCATGGCCTGTCACAGCTAAAAGCAGAATTTCCTAAACTGAGGCTTTTGAGGGGTTTCTTACAAAAAGGAGTTTGGTAAACAATGTTTGCTGCATCTCCCCCAGGAAAGCCCTAATGCAATCAGCATTTTGTAAGCTCTGAGAAGTCCTGTAGTTAAGAAGCCTGCTCAGCTTTAACTCGATATCTTCCAAATGCATTTGACCATAACTATTGGGGTTTTTTGAAGATCACATCTTGGAGACCAGCAGGGCACTATGTGATTGAGTGCCCAGCACTCAGTGGTCTGGCATCCACCACCTGGTCCCTGCTGCTCACCCCTCCTCACAGTCTTATCTAGCCACTAAGGTGTGCACATGATTTCAGCCACATGAGACTACCTGGGGCCCTTCGTCTTTCCTGCTGTTGACATTTCTGTTCATCAGCACATGTGGTTTCCTTTTTCTTTTAAGCTTTTAATTTTATTTTTAACGAGCAAGAGAGAGACAGGAAAGGAGAGAGATGAGAATCATCAACTCATAGTTGCAGCACTTTAGTTGTTCATTGATTGCTTCTCATATGTGCCTTGACCGGGGGGCTCCAGCCAAGGCAGTGACCCCTTGCTCAAGCCAGTGACCATGGGATCATGTCGATGATCCCACACTCAAGCCGGCAACCCAACGCTCAAGCCAGCAACCTTGGGGTTTTAAACTTGGGACCACAGTGTCCCAGGTTGATGCTCTACCCCAGGGGTGCTCAATACTTGATCGCGATCTACTGGTCGATCCCGAAGGAAGTGTGGGTAGATCGCATGACATTAAAAAGACATTTGTCTTTTGATTGGCATACAGGGTAGCCAATCTGACGTCTGAACTTTTGACACCCTACGCATGCGCGTTAAACCGCGCTAACTTGTTCAGTTACATTGCTGCGTAGTTAGCCTTCAATTTATTTAAACTAAATACAACAAAGGGTATAAAAATGAGTGCCGTAACTGGTCCGAGTAAAAAGCCTAAAACCTACCACTTTCAAACAGAACGGGAGGGGATTTTTTTCACTATGTCACATTCTAAGTGCGTTTGCCTCATCTGTCTGTGTGCCATTGCTATTCCAAAGAAGGGAAATGTGGAGCGGCTTTTTCGGACTGTTCATAAAAACTATGACATTGACTTTCCTCCGAAAAGAGAGCTGAGAAGGAGAAAGGTGAAAGAAGAATACACGATATTAAATAGTAATAATAGTAACTTAAATAATGATAATATAGAAGAAATAAATTTATGCTTTGCATTTTTATTGTAGGTAGATCATTTTGACTTGGTCATCTTATAAGTAGCTCGCAAGTTGAAAAAGTGTAGGCACCCCTGCTCTACCCACTGTGTCACCACTGGTTTCCATTACTGAGAACCACAGTTCTCCTTTGCCTGCATGGTCCCTCTGTAAGATGCAGCTGAAGCAACAACTTGTCTTCCCAATGCCATCTCCATCTTCATGGTTAATTAGATTTCTCCAGCTTCCAACTTACCCATTTTATCAAACTGAAGGGCATTTATCTGTCCACATGTTTGTTCTCTCCACTTCCTGTCTCTACTGTGAACTTCTCGAGGCAGAGATTGATCTTTAGATCCCAGTGTCAGACTCATGGTTAGGGTCTCAGTAAATATTTGCTAAATTTACTAGTCTTTGAGAAAGGAGTAGCCTCCAACCTTCATGAATCCTTCCATTGAGTATTGTTCATTATCACATGGGAGGCAATGAACTGAAGCGCAGAGCTGTGTTGGAGTGTGGGGGCCAGTGGCCAACCATACTCAGTCTCTAGCTATGTGACTGGTTTTCTTGCACACCAGCCACAAATATAAATCCATAAATTTTCACTACTGAAACCACAAGGTTAAATTTATGCTCTCCAAAACCTACTCTATATAGAATATAAAAACAAAAGAGCGATTTAAAAGAGGAGGAGAAGTTTTCTACAAGTAAGATACTACAGGAATGGAGATTATCCAATGTTCTCTCTGACATCTTTATTCTTTGCATTTTGTGATCTGAGAACCTCTTTATTCCTATCAAACGATCCTGTCCTGAGCTCCTATGTCATGACCGTGTCAGACCCAGAGGCCACCACAAGGTAGATGCATAATAATGCCTCATTATATGACTGCTGAGGGACCTAAAAGGTGACTCACTTTCCTGGCTGCTGCATCTAGGAGGTTGGGAAAATTCAGCTCATCATGTTCCCAAGGTGCGCTTACCTGCTAAGAAGAAACAAATAAACATAATGAGATGGTTCTGTATCATGAGGAATCTCCAGCCAATGGGTCAGGTCACCTCCTTTTAAAGAAGTAAAGGCTCCAATTAAAAGCCAGAGATTGTCAGATGTGTTAGGGAGAAAAAAACAAAAAGCAGAAATAAGTGACCAGCTGTGGTCTGGTGGCTCAGTTAGAGTGTTGTCCTGATATGCCAAGGTTGTAGGTTCGACCGCCAGTCAGGGCGCATAAAAGAAATAACCAATGGCCTGACCAGGCGGTGGCACAGTGGATAGAGTGTCGGACTGGGATGCGGAAGACCCAGGTTCGAGACCCTGAACTCGCCAGCTTGAGCACGGGCCCATCTAGCTTGAGCAAAAGCTCGCCAGCTTGGACCCAAGGTCGCTGGCTCCAGCAAGGGGTTGCTCGGTCTGCTGAAGGCTCACGGTCAAGGCACATGTGAGAAAGCAATCAATGAACAACTAAGGTGTTGCAATGACAACGAAAAACTAATGATTGATGCTTCTCACCTCTCTCCGTTCCTGTCTGTCTGTCCCTATCTATCCCTCTCTCTGACTCTCTCTCTGTCCCTGTAAAATAAATAAATAAATAAATAAAAAACAACCAATGAAAGCTTAAATAAGTGGAACAAATCCATTTTTCTCTCACTCGTTTGCTCTCTCACTTCCTCTCTCTTTCTAAAACCAATAAAATTTAAAATTAAAAAAAAGAATAAATGTCCAGCTGCCTATAAGAGATGCACTATAAATATAAAAATACACGTTGCAAGTAAATGGATGGAAAAAAGTTGTGTCATGAAAACAAAAGAGTGAGAAGCCTGGAGTAGCTATATTAATATCAGGTAAATTAATCTTTAAGATAAAGGATACTATCAACAGAGTATAAAGGCAACCCACAGAATAGGAAAAAATATTGTAAGTCATATATCCAGTAATATCTAGAATATATAAAGAATTCTTACAACTCAACAGCAATAAAACAACCAAACAATTTAGATATAAGCAAAGGACTTAAATAGACATTTCTCCAAAGAATGTGTATGGATAGCCAATAAACACAGAAAAAGATACTCAACATTACCAATCAAAACCACAGTGAGATACTACTTTATATCTATTAGGATAATTATTTTTTTTAAGATTTTACTTATTAATTTTACAGGAGGAGGGGCAGCAAAAAATATCAACTCATAGTTGCTTCGCTTTAGCTGTTCATTGTTTGCTTGTTGCTTGTTATATATGCCTTGATCAGGCAAGCCAGGCAAGCCAAGGATTTCAAACCAGCAACCTCAGTGGATAGATCAATGCTCTATCCACTGTGCTACCACAGGCCAGGAAGGATAATTATTATTTAAAAAAAAACAAACAGAAAATAATAAGTGTTGGTGAGGATGTGGAGAAATTGTAACCCTTGTGCTTGCCAGTAGGAATGCCTTAACCACTCAGCTGCTTGGGCACCTGACCAGTGGAAATGTAAAATGGTGCCGTTGTGGAAAACAGTATGGTGTCTCCTCAAAAAATGAAACATAGAATTACCATATGACCCAGCAGCTCCACTACAGGTATACATCCAAAATAATTGAAATCAGGGAGTTGCACAGATATTTGTACACCAATGTTCATAGCAACATAGTTCACAATCACCAAAAGGTGAAAACAATCCAAATATCTATCATAGATTAATGAATAGGCAAAATGTGGGATATGCTCTTTCACCCTAAAAAGGAAGGTAATTCTATCACCATGTTACAGCATGGATGAATCTTGAAGATGTGCTAATTTAAAGAAGCCAGAAGCCATGGTCAGTTGGCTCAGTGGTAGAGTGGTGGCCCAGTGTGTGGATGTCCTGAGTTAGAATCTTGGTCAGGGCACATAGGAAAAGTCCCCATCTGCTTCTCCACCCCTCCCCCTCTCACTTCTTTCTCTCTCTCTTTTCTCCTTTCCTCCTGCAGCCATGGCTCAATGAAAGCGAGTTGGCCCTGGGTGCTAAGGATGATTCCATGGTCTCCGCCTCAAGCACTATGCCTCAGGTGGTATGGTTGCAAAGGAGGTACATGTGGGAGTCTGTCTCTGCCTTCCCTCCCCTCACTAAATAGAAAGGAGGGGAGGGAAGGGAAGGGAAGGGAAGGGAAGGGAAGGGAAGGGAAGGGAAGGAAAGGAAAGGAAAGGAAAGGAAAGGAAAGGAAAGGAAAGGAAAGGAAAGGAAAGAGGGAGGGAGAGAAGGAAGGAGGGAGGAAAGGAGAGAAGGAAGGAAGGAAGGAAGGAAGGAAGGAAGGAAGGAAGGAAGGAAGGAAGAAAGGAAGGAAGGAAAGAAGAAAGGGAGGAAGGGAGGGAGAGAGGGAAGGAGGGAAGAACGGAGGAAGGGAAAGAAAGAAAGAAAGAAAGAAAGAAAGAAAGAAAGAAAGAAAGAAAGAAAGAAAGAAAGAAAGGAAGGAAGGAAGGAAGAAAACAGACATAAAAGAACAAATATTGTATGGTTTCACCTATATGAGATACCTAGAGTAGTAGAATTCAGAGACAGGAAGTAGAATGGTGGCTGCCAGAGCCTAGAGAGTTGTCGTTTCATGGGTGCAGAGTTTCAGTTTGGGATGATGAAAGGGTTATGGAGCTGGATGGCAATGGTGGTTTCACAGAACTGTGGATATGCTTAATGTTACTAAATTGTATATCTAAAAAATGGTTAAAATGGTCATTTTTGTTATGTATATTTTAGCACAATAAAAATATGACCAAGAATGATGTCTAGACATTTTTACTCAAACCACACTCCAGAATGGAATAAGCAGGGTGCAGGGAACAGGTATAGAGTAGCTCTAACATCTTATAGTCCAAACGCTATGAATGCAGACACACCCTTGTACAAAAAGTCTGCATGGATAACTTTATACACTCCTGCAGTGGAGGGCAATGGATGAGGGCCAGATAACAGTAAGTAGCATAGGCTTTGAAATCAGACAGATGGGAGTTCTTACCAAAGCTCCAAACCATTTAACTTCTCTCAGCCTCTGACTTCTCATGTGTAAGACAGGATCATAATTGTACCAACCTAGAAAACTGAGGTAATGGCATGACATTCCTCATTCAGTGCAGGGTACAGGACATGGGGTTCCAGGACCCCAGCTCCACCACTCTCTGGCTGTGGGACTCTCTGAGCCTCTCTTCCTCTTCCTTAGAACAGGTGTAAATGACACATGTCTCCCTGGGTTGCTGGGCAACTTGCTATTAATAATAAAATAGCAACAGCAACAATGAAATAGCCACCACTTCTTGAGAACTAGCTTTGTGTTAGGTACTTTGCACGAATCCTCACAATAGTCCAATGAGGGAGGTATTCTCCCAACTTCACAAGAACTTAGTCATGATGAGCCTTGCTCTGAAAATGGCAGCCGTATCCTTCCTGTGTGCAGGGCAGTGTGGCTGTGTGAAGCCACTAATGTGTGTGGAGCTCACAGCTGGGGCCAGAGTCCCACCACAATCCAGAATGCCTGAACACTGTGTTTCTCCATAGCTGCTGAGGGTTTGAGTCTAGGGCGGGGATTCAAGCTGCTGGGAAGTTGGAGTCTTGGGTTCTAGTCTCACTTCTGCTCCTGATAGGCTTTGCCATCTCTGTGGGTCACTCTGCCTCCCTGGCCTCAGTTTATCCTATTCTAAAGTGAGAAATAGGTCACTAAGATCTCTGACCACAAAGAAAACACGGAGCCTGTTTCTAAATTACCAGCTTCTCTCTGCCCCCTGGTGGACACCAGCAGCATGCAGTGACTCCCAGGACTTGGGGACTAACTTTCTGACTTCTGCCAAGGTTCCCACTCCTCTGAGCCCCAACCCCCATCTTTACATGTGGATGATGATAATACACACCTCTTTGGGCTGTAGTGAGCATGCCAAGAGATAATACATGAAGAAAGATTGAGGCAAGTGCGACTTAGCTGGTCAACAGAAGCC
Source organism: Rhynchonycteris naso (assembly GCA_037038555.1). Lineage (NCBI taxonomy): Eukaryota > Metazoa > Chordata > Mammalia > Chiroptera > Emballonuridae > Rhynchonycteris > Rhynchonycteris naso. The sequence goes on along the minus strand of CM072997.1, from coordinate 207,364,112 downwards.
AGATCCTACAATTGAGATGGCAGTCCTGTCATCAGTGAAGAATGTAATGACTAAAAGCTTATAAAACATGTCTGTTATTGGAAACCAAAGTTGTTTGCTTAAGCTGTAAATGGGTTCATGGTCCCTGTGATAATTAACCCACCTCTGGATAAATAAACTCAGCAGCCTCAATTTATTAATTATTTTTAAAATGCCAAGTTTAAAATATTTTCCTTCTTTTGTTTGTTCTCTTCCTCGGTTTCTGACTTTATCTTTATTGTTACCTTCCTTCCTGTTTTTAGGGGTTTGTTTTATTGCTCCTGTTCATCAACTTAAATTGAGTGGCTGCCTTGTTTAGTTTTAACACTTTATTGAGGTATAATGTACACATCACAAAATTTCCCTGTTTTGCCATGGCTGGATAGCTCAGTTGGTTAGAGCATCATTCCAAAGCATAGAGGTTGCCGGTTTGATCCCTGGTCAGGGTACATGCAGGAAGAGATTGATGTTCCTGTCTCTCTCTCTTCTTCTCTCTCTAAGTCAATAAAATAAACATTTTTTTAAAATTTAAATTTCTTTTTATTCATTTTAGAGAGGAGAGAGAGAGAGAGAAAGAGAGAAAGGGGGGAGGAGCTGGAAGCATCAACTCCTATATGTGCCTTGACCAGACCAGTACAGGGTTTTGAACTGGCGACCTCAGTGTTCCCAGGTCGATGCTTTATCCACTGCACCACCACAGGTCAGGCAATAAAATAAACATTTTAAAAAACTAAATGAAGTCATTCACGTTAAAAAATTTCCCTGTTTTAAGTATACAATTGAGTGATTTTTAGTACAGTTACAGAGTTTTGCAACCAGCACACAATATTATTTTATTTTATTTTAGAGAGAGAGAGAGAAACAGATAGGGACAGACACACAGGAAGGAAGAGAGATGAGAAGCATCAATTCTTCATTGTGGCACCTTAATTATTCATTGATTGCTTTCTCATATGTGCCTTGACCAGGGGCTCCAGCCAAGCCAGTGACCCCTTGCTCAAGCCAGCGACCTTGGCTCAAGCCAGCAACCATGGGGTCATGTCTATGAACCCACACTCAAGCCGACAACCTCAGGATTTCTAACCTGGGTCCTCAGCATCCCAGGCCAATGTTCTATCCACTGCACCACCGCTTGCTCAGGCACAATATAATTTTATAATATTTCAATTACATCCCCAGAAAGAAATGTTGTACCCATTTGTCATTTATCTCCAATTCTACTCCTAGCCCTAGGCAACCACTAATCTACTTTCTTTCTTCATATTTGCCTTTTCTGGACATTTCACAAAAAAATGGAATCATGCAATATGTGACATTTTGTGTCTGGCTTCTTTCACTTCATGTAATGTTTCTGAGGTACACTTATGTTGTAGCATGTAGCACTTTTGTTCTTTTTTATCGCTGAATAATATCCCATTGTATAGACATACCACCTATGTTTACCCATTCACCAGTTAATGGACATACTGTTTCCACTTCGGGGCTTTTTAAAGGTCTGTGTCTATAACTCCAATATCTGAAGCCTCTGAGGGGCTATTTTTCTTGTCTATTAGTTCTACTGGGTTTTTTCATGCTAACTCCTTATGTACTTGTTTTTCATGCATGTGCATGCGCTGGGCACTGTGTTTGCAAAATTCCTCACAGAAAGAATCTCAAGCTCAGGGTAGTGTTACTTCCCTCCAGAGAATAAGTCCAGAGAGGAATTACTTTTGCTTCTGCCCAGCATCTGGAGGGACTTGCAATTTGAGATCCCCTTAATGCAATGTCAGGGGTTGTAAAAGTATGGAGGTGGATTCTTTGTGAGGACCTATCTACTACGCTTAGAGTTTAGCTTTTCAGGTTCCTAGTTCAAAGTGAGGGGGTTTCTCCAAGAAACCCTCCTTGATGACCCCTCACTCCAAATCTTGTCCCACTTCCCCTGCAAATTTGTGGAAGAACAGCATATCTTTGAATAACATCATTTCGTTCAATGTTGTTTCTTTATAGTGTTGATGAGATGCTGCAGGAACTTAACTCTTGTTTATATCAGTCAGCCTATGGTAAAAATTGGTTTCATTATATAATGTTTTGCTTACAGTTCCAGAAGCTATTGACAATGCTAAATAAAGACTCACTGTACAGCTCAGCCTCTCAGACAACCTCTCAGGGAAAAGTAGCCCCACACACACAGCTCACCTCCCTGAGCCTCTACCAGACATCTTCAAACTTTTTATAAAAACGGCCCACTTTTGCAGTGCTGTTCAACCTGGCCCACTAGTAGGCGCTCCAGTTTTCATGATGGGCAGTAGTGGAGCAACCAAACGGCACTGCGATTGGCCCACCATGAAAGCTGGAATGCCCACTAGTGGGCGATACGGACCAGGTAGACCAGCACTGCAAATGTGGGCCGTTTTTATAAACAGTTTGAAGACGTCTGCTTGAGTACACTCTTACAAAACTTGCCCCAGTTAGTAACTCCTTACTAACTTGTTAACAAACCATTACCTTTATGTTAGTTTTCCATTGCTGAATGACAAATTGCTACTAAGTTTAGCAGCTTCAAATATTAAATTAAAATGTATTACTTGACACAGTTTCTGAGCGTCAGGATCCAGCCATGGCTTAGCTGGGTGGTCCTGGCTCAGGGTCACTGCTCAGGCTGCAGACATCTGAAAGCTTGACTGGGGCCAGAGGACTCACTTCCAAGATGGTGCACTCACACTCACACCTGGCGAGATCATCCTGGCTGATGGCAGGGAGCCTCAGTTTCTTCACCTTGTAGACCACTCCATAGGACTGCTTAAGTGTCTTCATAATACAGCAGTTGGCTTCTCCTGGAGTGAGTGATCCAAGAGTGAGAGCCAGGAGGAAACCTCAATCTCTTTAATGATTTGGGCGCTCACTGTCCTTTTCGCTTTATTCTAGTCATTAGAAGTAAATTGTGCCTGACTGGTGGTGGTGCAGTGGCTAAAGCCTTGAACTGGAATTCCGAGGCCATCAGTTCAAAACCCCAGGATTGCCTGGTCAAAGCACATACAAGAAGTGACTAGAGCTGATGCTTCCTGCTCTTTCCCAATGCCTCTCTCTCTCTCTCTTCTTTCTCTAAAATCAAAAAGAAAAAAAAGAAGAAATTAATTGTAAAGTCTGACTCACACTTCAGGGAGGGGAAATTAGGCTCCATCTCTTAAAAAGAGGAGTATTGTCTGACCACACGTGATGCAGAGGATAGAGCATCGACCTGGGACGTTGAAGACCCAGGTTCGAAATCCCAAGGTCGCCAGCTTGAGCATGGGATCACTGGCTTGAGTGTGGGGTCATAAACAGGACCCCATGGTCACTGGCTTGAGCCCAAAGGTCGCTGGCTTGTGCACGAGGTCACTGGCTTAATTGGAGCCTCCAGGTCAAGGCACATATGAAAAAGCAATCAATAAACAGCTTAGGTGCCACAATTATGATTCGATGCTTCTCATCTTTCTCCCTTCCTGTCACTGTCCCTGTCTGCCTGTCTGTCGGTCTATCTGTCTGTCTCTCTCACTAAAATAAATAAATAAACAAATAAATGAAATTATTTTTTAAAATGTTTTATTTATTTATTTATTTTATAGGGACAGAGAGAGAGTCAGAGAGAGGGATAGATAGGGACAGAGAGACAGGAACAGAGAGAAATGAGAAGCATCAATCATTAGTTTTTTGTTGCTGTTGCGACACCATAGTTGTTCACTGATTGCTTTCTCACATGTGCCTTGACCACGGGCCTTCAGCAAACCGAGCCACCACTTGCTGGAGCCAGCAATGTTGGGTCCAAGCTGGCGAGCTTTTGCTCAAGCCAGATGGGCCCGCGCTCAAGCTGGCAAGCTCAGGGTCTCGAACCTGGGTCTTCCGCATCCCGGTCCGACACTCTATCCACTGCGCCACCGCCTGGTCAGGCTGAAATTCTTTTTTAAAAAAGAGTATCACAAAAGAAAAACTGAAAAATACTCAAACACTTGGAAACTAAATAGCATGCTATTAAATAATGAATGGGTTTACAATGAGATCAAAGAAGAAATAAAAAAGTTTCTAGAAACCAATGATAATGAGCATATATTAACTCAAAATTTATGGGACACAGTAAAAGCAGTACTGAGAGGGAAGTTCATTGCACTACAGGCATATCAAAAGAAGCTAGAAAAAGCTCAAATAAGCAACCTGACCCTGCATCTAAAAGAACTAGAAAAACAACAGCAAATGAAGCTCAGGACCAGTAGAAGGAAGGAAATAATAAATATTAGAGCAGAAATAAATGACATAGAGGCTAAGGAAACAATACAGAGGATCAATGAAACCAGGACCTGGTTCTTTGAAAAGGTGAACACGATTGATGAACCTTTAACTAGACTCACCAAGAAAAAAAGAGAGAGGACTCAAATAAATAAAATTAGAAATGAGAGTGGAGAAATAACAACTGACACAACAGAAATACAAACTATTGTATGAAAATACTATGAAGAATTCTATGCCAAAAAATTAGACAACCTAGGTGAAATGGACAAATTTTTGAATCACCAGATAGAAGGTGACAGAGGACAATTTAACTTTGGGTGATGGGTATGCAACATAATTGAATGATAAGATAACCTGGAGATGTTTTCTTTGAGCATATGTACCCTGATTTATTAATGTCACCCCATTAAAATTAATAAATATATATATATGAGTATCATAAACTTATCATCATACTTTAAACCTGTCACAGCTGTTCAGAAGAATAATTTTTAAATGATTTTGTCCAGATTTTATTTGTTTTTAATTTTTACTTATTGATTTTAGCAAGAGAGGAAGAGAGAGAGAGAGAAACATCAATCTGTTCCTGTATGTGTCCTGATTGGGGATTCAACCGGCAGCCTCTCTGCTTTGGGACAATGCTCTAACCAACTGAACTATCTGGCTCAGGCACACATCCAGCTTTCCTAGTTGTCCTCAGGAATAAAGTTGATTAGAATTCCCCAGACTATTATAACCTGAACTACAAATCTATACTTTTTAAAAATTGTTTTATTTTTTAATTTTAGAGAGAGAGCAAGAGAGAGAAGCATCAATTTGTTGTTCCACTTATTTTTGCATTCGTTGAATTATTCTTGTATGTGCCCTGACGGGATCGAACCCACAACCTTCGTGTATCAAGATGACACTCTAACCAACTGAGCTACCTGGCCAGGGCTATAAATTTGTTTTTTTTACTCCAGAAATACAAATCACTTATTTTGTACTGATTCTTGCTTACTAATAAATGTAGGTTCTTCAGATTTGGGCACAGTTGTAAAAGATGTACCAGGCTGTGACTAATTATTAATGTTATATTTTCTTTCACCTTCCTCCCAGAAACATAATATTCATAATTTATACATATATATTTTATTAAGTGAGAGGCGGGAAGACAGAGACAGACTCCCGCATGTGCCCTGACTGGGATCCACCTAGCAACTCCCCTACTGGGAGATGCTCTGCCCATTTGAGGCCACTGCTCCATTGCTCAGCAACCAAGCTATTTTAGGGCCTGAGGAGAGGCCATGGTGCCATCCTCAGGGCCAAGGGCCACCTTGTTCGAATGAGCCATACTGTAGTGGGGGCGGGAGGGGGGCAAGAAAGGAGAGAGGCAAGGGGTGGAGAAGCAAATGGTCGCTTCTGTGTGCCCTGACTGGGAACTGAACCCAGGACTTCCATGTGCCAGGCATTGATGCTCTACCGCTGTGGCAACCAGCCAGGGCCTTAATATATTTTTTAAATATTAAGAAAGATCTAGCCTGACCAGGCGGTGGCACAGTGGATAGAGTGTTGGATTGGGATGCGGAGGACCCAGGTTCAAGACCCCCAGGTCGCCAGCTTGAGCGCGAGCGAGCTCATCGGGTTTGAGCAAGGCTCACTAGCTTGAGCCCAAGGTCGCTGGCTGGAGCAAGGGGTCACTTGGTCTGATGTAGCCTCTCGGTCAAGGCACATATGAGAAATCAATCAATGAACAATTAAAGAACCTCAACGAAGAATTAATGTTTCTCATCTCTCTCCCTTTCTGTCTGTCTGTCCCTATCTGTCCCTCTCTCTGACTGTGCCACACACACACACACATAAAAAAAGATAAAAGAAAAAAAAAAGATCTAACGTGACCAGGTGGTAGCGCAGTGGATAGAGCATCAGACTGGGATGCGGAGGACCCAGGTTCGAGACCCTGAGGTCGCCAGCTTGAGCACAGGTTCATCTGGTTTGAGCAAAGCTCACTAGCTTGGACCCAAGGTCGCTGGCTTGAGCTGTACCCCCACCGTCAAGGCACATATGAGAAAGCAATCAATGAACAATTAAAGTGCCACACGGAAAACAAAATAAAAAAATTGATGCTTCTCATCTCTCTCCCTTTCTGTCTGTCTGTCCCTATCTATCCCTCTCTCTGACTCTCTTTCTGTCTCTGTCAAAAGAAAAAAAAGAAAGAAAAATCTAGCTTGATGTGTGGTGGTGCAGTGGATCAAGTATGGACCTTGAACACTGAGGTCACAGGTTTGAAACTCTGAGCTTGCCTGGTCAAGGCACATACCAGAATCGATTATGAATTGATGTTTCCTGTTTCCTCCCCATGCCTTTCTCTCTCTCTCTCTCCTCTCTCTAAAATCAATAAATAAAATCTTTTAAAACAAAAGAGAGAGGGAGAGAGAAAGAAAAAAAATGGAAAAGAAAGAAAAGAAAAAAGAAAAGTCCAGAATTTCTTTTTTTAAAAAACTTTTTAAGCCTGGCCTGCCGGTGGTGCAGTGGATAGAGCGTCAGACTGGGATGCGGAAGACCCAGGTTCAAGACCCTGAGCTCACCAGCTTGAGCGCCGGCCCATCTGCTTGAGCAAAAGCTCGCCAGCTTGGACCCAAGGTCGCTGGCTCCAGCAAGGGGGTGCTCGGTCTGCTGAAGGCCCGCAGTCAAGTCACAAGTGAGAAAGCAATCAGTGAACAACTAAGGTGTCACAAGGGCAACGAAAAACTAATGATTGGTGCTTCTCACCTCTCTCCGTTCTTGTCTGTCTGTCCCTATCTATCCCTCTCTCTGACTCTCTCTCTGTCCCTGTTAAAAAAAACTTTTAAAAAGACATTTTTGTTTATTGATTTTGAGAGAGAGAGGAAGGGAGAGTGACACAGAGAGAGAAACACTGATTTGTTGTTCCACTTATTCATGCCGTCATTGGTTGATCCTTGTATGTGCCCTGACTGGGCATCAAACCTAAAACCTTGGCATGTTGGGACTACGCTCTAACCAACTGAGTTACCTGGCCAGGGCCACCTGGAACTTTTAAACTTTTTAAATTTCTGGGGTTCCAGTCCAATTTACTAAATCAGAAAGTGGGGTTTGGGGCCCAGCAATTATCAGTGTTTTCAGAAGCGTTTCAGGAGACTGGGAAGCACTTCAAGTTTAGGACCCACTGACAGGACAAAAAGACAGAGGTGAAAAACATGAGAGAAAAATTAAAAGACCTAGAGAATTGAGGAAGAACTGAGGAAGAATTATAGACAGAATACAGATTCTTATAAGGAGTACACAATCGAATACATAATTTTAGAAAATGTCCTTGAACTAAAGAAAAAATAAAAATCTTTAGATTTAAAAGCCTCAGAATTTTATCACCTCCAAATACTGTGAGGATAACTAGTGACACGTAAAGAACCTGAGACGTATCATGGCACCAAGTAAATACTCAGTAACTGTTACTCTCCTCGTCAGTGCGCAGGTGTCTGACATGTATCCTCCAGACCTTTCTGTACACCCATATAGTCTTGTCTGTAGCTTATCTTTTTCATAAAGTTCATCTTATTATACATAGTGCTTAGTGCTTTGCAATTTAGTTTTTATCAGAATTTCTTGACTCTTCATTTTGGTGGGTTTTTAAAATATATATTTTATCATTTTTCTTTTTCGTTTGACAGAGCCAGAGAGAGACAGACAGAGGGGCAGAGAGGGACAGACAAACAGGAAGGGGGAGAGATGAGAAGCATCTATTCTTCATCGTGGCACCTTCGTTGTTCATTGATTGCTTTCTCATACGTGCCTTGACCAGGGGCTGGGTGTAGTCTGAATATAGGGAACAGAAAGGCACAGGGTGACGGAGGCTGCAGAGGTAGGCAGGGTCCCTAAAGGATGCTTGAAGGATTTGGACAACTGTCCAAGATGAGGCACGTGTAGGTCTGGCTTTGTGGTGCGGGCAGATGGGGCCACTGAGGGGAGGTGCAGGAGTGCTGGAGGGGTATGTGCGTGTGCGTGCGGAGTGGTGGTGGGGGATAAAGCTATTGAAGAAATCCAGGAGGGAGATGGTGAGGCCTGGTCTCTATGATAAAGAGGATGCAAGAGGGTGAGAATCAGCAGTTCTGGTGACTGAGCGTATGTGGAGGTGGAGGAGAAGGGGGATGAAAATGATGATTAACATCTATTAGGCACATTCTATATATTCTGTGTGTGGCTTAAGAGTTTCATACTCACGATTACATTTAACCCTCACAACATCCTGATGATGTTGGTACTATTATAGACCCATTTAACAGATGGGGATTGCGGTTCTGAGCAGTGGGAACATTGGCAGGAGTCACAAAGCTAGTAGTCTCCATGTCCTGGGAGTCCCTGTATGTAGTCTGTCCATTTTCCGTGGGTGCTAGGCTACTAGTGTCCACCAGGGGGCAGAGGGAAGCCAGGAATTCAGAAACAGGCTCCATGTTTTCCTGAACTTCCCTTTCGCCTTTCTTTGTGGTCAGAGATCTTGGTGATCATGAGATCTGACCCTTATTTCTCACTTTACAATAGGATAAAATGAGGCCAGGGAGGCAGAATGACCCACACAGGTGGCAGAGCCTATCAGGAGCAGAAGTGGGACTAGAACCCAAGACTCCAACTTCCCAGCAGCTTGGACCCCCGCCCTAGACTCAAACCCTCAGCAGTTGTGGGGAAACATAGTGGTCAGGCATTCTGGATTGTGGCGGGGCTCTGGCCCCAGCTGTGAGCTCCACACCCACTAGTGGCTTCACACAGCCACACTGCCCTGCACACAGGAAGGATACGGCTGCCATTTTCTGAGCAAGGCTCACCATGGCCAAGTTCTTGTGAAGAGGGAAAAGCGCCTCCCTCATTGGACTATTGTGAGAATTCATGCAAAGCACCTAACACAAAGCAAGTTCTCAAGAAGTGGTGGCTGTTTCATTGTTGTTGCTGCTACTTTATTAATAGCAAGTTGCCCAGCAACCCAGGGAGACATGTGTCATTTACGCCTGTTCTAAAGAAGAGGAAGAGAGGCTCAAAGAGTCTCACAGCCAGAGAGTGGTGGAGCTGGGGTCCTGAGATCCCATGCCATGGTGCTCACACCTCCCTCAAAAGGGCCTCTTCCTTTGGACAATTCTTTAACTCATTCATCTACCAATTATTTGTGCAGGATGCAGTCTGAGGCTGGCCCTGTCGTGGGCATGGGGTGCCAAGCCCTGAGCCCTGGGAAGATGATGGAGGGTAGAACAAAAAGGAACCAAAGCTGGCCAAGCCCAGAGCTTCTGGGATCCTGAGTCTGGGCTTTGAGCAGGGAGCCTGGGCTGCAGGAAGCCAGGCCTGAGGGCGTAGCCTCAGAGCCACCTCTGCCTGACTAGGGTTTGCTTATGTTCCAGACAGAATCACACACTGGAGGTCAGATGGCTCTGATGGCAGTGGTCACTAAAGCACAGACTAGGGGTAAGACTTGATGCTGGCCTGGGCTTGGGAGTTGGGCTGGGGGTTTGAAGCCAGTCCGTATTTGAATGAAAGGGTTGTGATCGCAGTGAGAACTTCTACAGCAGTTACAACGTCCCAGGCTTTGTTCTGAGAGTTTTACGTGCAATAACTTGCTAAATCTTCACAACATTCCTACAGATAGGTCCAACTGCAGCCTCTAGTTTTCAGATGAAGAAACTGAGGCACAGGGAGGGTAAGGAACTTGCTGTGGTCAATACAGCTCGTCAGTGGTGGAGCCGGGATTCACTTCTAGCCCAAGCCAGGTCCAACACTGCAGCTTTATAGATATTGTTAAGCAAAAGTTTGTCTTTTTATATTTTTAACCCATTCTCCTGGGTGAGGTGGCCTCTTGCCTGGATCCATGCCCCTGGGGTCTGGCTCATGAGAAAAAGTGAAGGAAGGAGAAGAAACTGGTCATAGCCCCCTGAGGCGCTTTTAGTGCTCTGTTCAAGATAACCCAACAAGAACTGCACCACTACCCTCTGGGTCCAGCATCTTCTCCGCTTTTCACCCCCCCAGGCCCCTACACCACCTTCGCTCCCCCAGATGCCTGTTGTTGATTACGCCCAAATCCCTTTGCAGGGCCATTGATTATTCACCACACACAGTCCGCACCTCTGACAAGCCATTGTTACAAGCTGGACCTCTGGGAAATTCCAGGCCCCAGATGGGTGAAACCACCTGTTCTGGACACCATGGGGTGGTGGTGGCAGGAACAGGATGTTTAAGCAGCCTAGCAGAGCCCCTGGTGGAAACTGACCTGGAACCCATGCAGTGTGGGGTGAGATGCCTACCACCCAGAGCAACTAGGAAAGTGTTCCAGGTCGAGCATGGAGGCCTCTCTGTAGCCTCCTGAGGCCATGTAGGGACCCAGCCTGGCCTGGCCCGGAGGTCAGATTTGTCAGCTGAGGAGCTCGGGGCACAAGGAGAGGTGACCAGTCATGGCAGGAGGACTCCTTTGTTCCAGGTATTTTCTCAACAGTGGGGCTGGGCTGCCTGCCAGGTGCCAGGGTGCGGCCCTGGCCTCCCGCCGAACAAGCAGATTTGCCGCCAAGCCCTGTACCTGGCCCGGCAGCTTCTTCCCGCGCTTCCTCTGCCAGGCCCGGCAAAGCGAGAGGCAGGGCCTCTGGGCAGACGGTGGTTGGGCTCCTGGCCACCAGGCCTCACTCCAGGAGAAGGGACTCACTCAGGGCTCCTTGTGGCGTCTGGCGCTTAGAACTACCACATTATCCCAGGAGAATGGGTTAAAAATATAAAAAGACAAACTTTTGCTCAACAATATCTATAAAACTGCAGTGTTGGACCTGGCTCGGGCTAGAAGAGAATCCCAGATCCACCACTGACGAGCTGTATGACCACAGCAAGTTCCTTATCCTCTCTGTTCCTCAGTTTCTTCATCTGAAAACTAGAGGCTGCAGTTGGACCTACCTCGCAGGAGTGTTGTGAAGATTTAGCAAGTTATTGCACGTAAAACTGTCAGAAGAAAGCCTGGGACATAGTAACAGCTGTGGAAGTTCCCACTGAGATCACAATGGTAACAATGAGGATGACAGCCAAGCTTTTTGGTCACACAGGACAGAAATCACTCAGGCAAGCTTCAGCAAAAAAGAGAAATTTAATACAAGTTGTCAGCGATGTCACATGGAACCCAAGGGTAGGGAACAACCAGGCCTCAAGAGGAGTAAGTTTAAGAGTTTGAGCAGCCAGGCCTGACCTGTGGTGGCGCAGTGGATAAAGCATCGACCTGGGAATACTGAGGTTGCCAGTTCAAAACCCTGCACTGGTCTGGTCAAGGCACATATGGGAGTTGATGCTTCCAGCTCCTCCCCCTTTCTCTCTTTCTCTCTCTCTCTCACTCTGTGTCTCCTCTCTAAAATGAATAAAATTAAAAAAAAAAAAAAAAAAAAAGAGTTTGAGCAGCCAGGAAGCTCCTCCCCCGCTCTGGGCCTCAGCGTCCTCTGCGTCTCAGACCACACGGCAAACAGGAGAGGCTCTTGCTTCTCAGGTCAGGTGGCCACCAGAAATGATCTGGCATCTCTGAATACCAACAGCAGAATCATGGGAGAGAGAAGCCACTGTCAATCTAGGTCATGCACTAAGAGCCCATTAACTATGGCTGAGGGGACTGCCAGGGGCCCAGGGCAGGGGGCAGTCTATTGTCCAGAGGGGGCAGCATAGGCCGGGCAGATGCTCCCAAGAGAATCTATCTAGTCCAGAGGCGCTCTGGAGTGGGGTCAGGACTTGTGCACTAGTCCTCATGTGGCCTCAGGAAATCCCATGTGTCTGGTGCCTTCTCTTCTGTTCAATGTTCTCTAGTCTTTATCACAGCACTTAGGTTGTGCTATAATCATTTACGTATCTGTCCTACTCACTAGACTGTGATTTTCATTCGTTCTTTCAATATAATAATTATCTACCAAGCACCAGCCGTGTTGTTATGGATACAGAGATGAATCCAACCCACTGCCCTCCCAGAGGTTCTGTCTTGGCCTGCAGTCAGGTGAAACAGGTCAACATCACTGCCCAGTTCTGCCCAAGTTCAGGAGGTGGGACCTTCTTTCCCACACCATTGATACTTAGAGTCAAGGTCCAACCCTCTGTGTTGTGAGGCTTATAAGGTTCCTGAGCTATTAGGAAAAGTAGGTGTTCACAGATGGGCCATGGCATCAGTGGGCACCAACTCCACTGGGTAAATTGAAAGCAACAGCAGACAGCTGACAAGAGAAGGACTTCCAGCAAGTCAGGAACAGAACTGTGGCTCCATAGCATGTGTGATGCAGTGCTGACATGGGGCTATGGACGGAGACCAAAGTTGGCCTGGCTGCCATAACCCTGCCTGGCCCTCTGCAGGCAGTCTCTTGATGCTGACTCTGTGCCTCCACATCTTTGCTTCCATATATATATATTTTTTTGACAGAGAGAGAGACAAAGAGAAGGACAGATAGGGACAGACAGGGAGAGATGAGAAGCATCAACTCATACTGCAGCACCTTCGTTGCTCATTGACTGCTTTTTCACACAAGCTTCGACGGGAGCTGCAGCGGAGCCAGTGACCCCTTGCTCAAGCCAGCAAGCTTAGGCTTCAGGACAGCAACCTTTGGGCTCAAGCCAGCAACCATGGGGTCATGTCTATGATCCCATGTTCGGTGACCCTGCGTTTAAGCTGGTGAGACCGCACTCAAGCCAGGGTTTCGAACCTTGGTCTGCTATGTCCCAGGCCAATGCTCTATCCACTGCCCAACTGCCTGGTCAGGCTTTGCTTCTACCTTTTATCACACTGATCTCTTCCAAAATCAATTCCTGTCCACATCCCCCACCTGAGTGACCCCTAACTAGACTTCCCAAGGCTGGGACAGTCCAGGCTTTCTGAAATCTTCACTTTTCTAGTTCATGACTAAGGCATTGGCTTTACATTCTGTTTCCTTTAGGACCACCCATTTGGGCTCTCAAATACCCTTCTTCCCATAAAGCCCACCATGTAATTTCTTTTTAAATTGATTTTTAGAGAGAAGGTGGGGGCGGAGAAGAGCAGGAAGCATCAATTCTCAGTAGTTGCTTCTCTTATGTGCCTAGACCAGGGGAGCCCGGGGTTTCAAACTGGCGACCTCAGCATTCCAGGCGAACGTTTTATCTTGTGCTGTTTTAAGTCACTGTGCCACCACAGGCCAGGCTGTAGCTTTCAGAACTATTCATGTAGGTGTCCACACTGCAGCCTAGTTTGGAAGTTGAAAAACTTAAAACTATCATTTTTTTCCCTTTCTCTTTGCATTCATAAAGACAATATGAATGCCCCGACTGACTCGGGGGAAGCTCACATACAAAGAAATGGGGGGGGGGGGAGAAAAGTACAAATATTAGTATTTCAAGATATTTTCCTCCTACACCCATCATCTAGTAATTGTAAAGATAATGTGATAGGATCTCTAGTTCAGGTCTGAAGAGTTCCCAGAACTCTGGCATGCAGGGGAAGAGACAGTAGTGTCAGTGATACTGAGCTGAGCCTTGAAGAGATGGTCAGAATTTCCAGGGAAACAGTGGTCTGGGGCGAGCATTCTGCACAGCATCAATGGGACGGAAAGAACAAGGAGTGACGGAGGAAAAAATAACTGTGTGCCGCGCACTGTTTTAATAAATACTTTAAAAATATTGATTTAATCATCACAACCCATGAGGACCAAATTTTTAAGAAGAGAGGCACAGTGTAGTTATGTTATTGGCCCAAGAACTTATATTTGGCGAGTGGTAGAGCTGGGATTCAAGCCTGAGAAGTTTGGCTTCAGAGGCTCTATAACCCACCCTGTGCTGTCTTGAGGATTTGAAAGTAGCTTTGTAATGGCTGGCTGGAGTTTCGGCTGAAGGAGTGAGCAGCAAGACCACAGGGGATCTTGTGCACCAACTCAGGAGCTGACCTTTGGACAGTAAAGGCAAGTAAAAACTTAAACGAGAGTGAGAGCCGTCTGACCTGTGGTGAGTGGTGCAGTAGATGAAGTGTCAACCTGGAGCACTGGGGTCACCGGTTCAAAACCCCAGGCTAGCCTGCTCAAGGTAGATATGGGAAGCAACTGCAAGTTGATGCTTCCTGCTTCTCCCCATCCCCTTTCTCTCACTCGCTCTCTAAAATGAATAAAATCATTAAAAAAGAGAGACAAGATGCAATTAGAAGGATAATGGATGTGAGGGGCAGAACCAGAAGCAGAGACCAATTTGAAGGTTAACAGTGACTCTTTAGAGAAGTGACAGTGGGAAGCGAAGGGTTCCAGGAATGGTAAGTGGGCAGGATGGTGTGAAAGACAGCCATATCCTAATGACTGGAATCTGTCATTGTCACCTTACATGGCAAAAGGGACTTGCAGATGTGATTAAGAATCTGGAGATGGGAAGATTATCTTACATAGGATAGGCCCTATGTAAATAACAAGGGTCTTTAGAAGAAGACAATAGGAGATCAGAGTACTAGGAAGAAGGTAATGTGATGACAGAAGCAGAGAGGGAAGGGATGTGGCTATAAGCCAAGGAATGTAGGTGGCCATTAGAGGCCGAGACAGTGAATGGTTTTCCCCTACTCTCCAAAAGGAACCAGACTATCTGATACCTTGATATTAGTCCAATAAAACTCATTCCAGACTTCTGACCTCCACAACCATCAGATAATAAACTTGTGTTATTTTAAGTCACTAAATGTGTGTTTATTTATTATATCAGCAACAGGAAACACATACTACAGATGGGAAAACCTGCTGACCAGGTAGTTATGAAAGAAGGAAAGGAAGGGGTACAGAAAGAGTTGAAGATGCCAGCCTGGATGTTGGCTTGTTTGATGGGACTGATAGTGAAATCATGATAATTAGGATTGAGAATAATGAGGAAGGGGCAGTTTGTGTAATAGTGGGAGGGTAGTATATTCGGTTTGTACATAGCAAATCTGAAATGCCCATGGGACACCCAGATGTCCAGGAAGAAGGTTGAGCCTGGGACGGAGCTTGGGAGCCACTTGTGTGCACAGACTCTGGTCTGAAAGTTGTATACCCCTGTGGTCAGAGACATAGGTTTTCTTTTCTAGCTCAGACCCTGTGATGTGGCAGGCTGTCTCCTAGATGGCTGTTGAGCACTTCATCCCCAGTCCCAGCAGCCTCCTCATACCCCTTTTTGGACTGGGTGGCAGACTTGTCCCAGATGGCAGAATCCAAATTGACTCTTCCAAGGAGGTACCCAGTATGTCATTACAATGGCACAGGCAGCCTCACACAGGCCAGGACCTTGCTGGGCAGCCCACGGGGCAAAGGTCCATGTAGATCACTCTTCCAAAAAACTCCTGAGTGAGCTCTATTAGCTCCTGAAGAATCACCCTGTCCCACTGATCCATCTGAAGATGCAGCTTAGTGTATAAACCAGTTTAACTCCAGCTATACCTATAAACAACTCCAAGGTGTGATAGTGATGAAAATAGCTCAGTGGAGTTTCTTGTGGGTTAAACTAAACATTCAAACACAGAAGACAAAGTGTATGGGGAAAAAGTCGTTTATTAAAAAAACAAAGTCTGCCTGACCAGGCAGTGGTGCAGTGGATAGAGCATTGGACTGGGATGCGGAAGACCCAGGTTCAAGACCTCGAGGTTGCCAGCTTGAGCGCGGGGGGCCCATCTGGCTTGAGCAAAAGCTCACCAGCTTGGACCCAAGGCCCCTGGCTCCAGCAAGGGGTTGCTCGGTCTGCTGAAGGCCCGCGGTCAAGGCACATGTGAGAAAGCAATCAATGAACAACTAAGGTGTCGCAACAGCAACGAAAAACTAATGATTGATGCTTCTCACCTCTCTGTTTCTGTCTGTCTATCCCTATCTATCCCTCTCTCTGTCCCTGTAAAAAATAAAAATAAAAAAAAAAAATACAAAGTCTGCTCAAAGTCAACCACAGAACAGGTGCTAGTGAAGGCTGAGAGCAGGTGAGATCATTCAAGGAGACTGGTGGAGGACAGGAAACGGGGAAAACCAACTGCTGAGGGTGGGCCGAAGAGACTGGCACACTCACACCCAGGGTGGACATAGAGGGAATTTCAAAGGATTCTTGGTGACTAGATCCTTTTGTATTTTATCTTCTATAGAATATTGTATGGCCAGGGGCCGCCATCATGGCCATTCACATGCAGGTTTTCATTGAATTCGGGAAGACGGTAAAAAAACGGTGGAGTCAGAGGATGGTGGGCCATTCTGTTTATTGGTGTTTCACCAAGACAGACAAGCCACAAGAAAAGCCAAGGGAAAAAGAAGAAAAACTGCAAGGGGTCAGGGAGGCCTCTGCAATGCTGATGGCAGGATCTGAGAGAGAGAATCCCTGGTCTGCCCCGTTTTATAGTGTAGAAATTAAAGCCTTTAAGCCAGTGGTTCTTAACCTTTTTTGAGGTACCGAACCCACCAGTTTCATATGCACATTCACCGAACGCTTCTTTAGTGATAAATAAAATATTTTTTTTTCCAAATTCAAGACTTAGGTATATGTTTTTTTACTGGTGCACAAAATGAGCCGTGCATGAACATCACCTTGCTCAAAGAACAAAACCAACAAAGTGCATGAACTCACAACAAATTACGGTATAACTTTATTCTGGCCTCCACGGCAGAGGCTTCTCCGAACCCCTGAGACCGACTCATCGAACCCCTGGGGTTCGATAGAACCCAGGTTAAGAACCACTGCTTTAAACCTATATACAAACAAGGAAGTCTCTGATACAAAGCCACTTATCTGAGGTGTAAATGGGATATCTCATAAGAGTGTACCACCCCAGATCATGCAACAAAGGAGTGGGGAAAAATCTTAGTTTTTGAGAAGATCTTAGTATTAGAAGGATGTTGAAAAGATCTTAGTATTAAAAGGGTGGGAAAGGCTTAGTCTTAAAACTAAGCCTTAGGCTATAAGGACCTTGCCAGTACACAGCCTGTCTCCCATACCCAATGCAAACTATAGGTGAGCAAACATATACATCATATTTACAAACTTATTTGACCAACAAACATAAAAAGGAAAAAAAGAGTGTGGAAAAATATGTGTACCGCCTGACCTGTGGTGGTGCAGTGGATAAAGTGTCGAGCTGGAATGCTGAGATTGCTGGTTCTAAACCCTGGGCTTGCCTGGTCAAGGCACATATATGGGAGTTGATGCTTCCTGCTTCTCTCCCTTCTCTCTCTCTCTCTCCCCTCTCTAAAATAAATAATTTTTTTTTCAAAAAAAGGAAGAAAAGCCTGACCAGGCGGTGGCGCAGTGGATAGAGCGTCGAACTGGGATGCGGAAGACCCAGGTTCGAGAACCCGAGCTCGCCAGCTTGAGCACGGGCTCATCTGGTTTGAGCAAAGCTCGTCAGCTTGGACCCAAGGTCGCTGGCTCCAGCAAGGGGTTGCTTGGTCTGCTGAAGGCCCACGGTCAAGGCACATGTGAGAAAGCAATCAATGAACAACTAAGGTGTCGCAATGAAAAACTGATGATTGATGCTTCTCATCTCTCTCCTCCGTTCCTGTCTGTCCCTATCTATTCCTCTCTCTGACTCTGTAAAAGAAATAAAAGAAAAAAACTCATTTATGTAAAAGTGGATATTTTGATTGGAAATGGAGGAGTCTCAAGAGCCCACAGAAGCACCTTAGGCCTGAGGAGGGTCAGAAACCAGGAACCAGAAAGTCTACAGGAATCTCTTTCTCTCTGTCCTTGTCTGGGCATCCCTCTCACAGCTGCTTCCTATTCCTTCTCTGTAGTTCTGTCATGCACCCACATTCACAAGACAAACATGGGGTCCTCAGATTACAACAGTCTCAACATATGATGTTTCGAGTTTATGGCTCTCACTCCCATAAAATCTTTTAAAAAATTGAGATGTGAGTGTTTCAGCTTATACTATTAGCATCGTACTATGGACTACATGGGCGAATGACTTTGGTGGTGTGCGGTGGAAGAACACGCAATAACGCGGCATATGAGCGAGGGAGTTGGGATTCCACTGCACACTCACCTACACCATTTTGGACTGTTAAAAGTGCAAGTGTTCTGTTTGTGTTGTTAGGCTAGGGTCGTGATGGCGAACCTATGACACGCGTAGCCATTTTTGATGACATGCGGCTGCATACCAAAGAAGTATGGGGTCGCATGCCGAGAAGGACGTTTCATCCTCGGCTCCTGCACGGCCAGGTGCAGTAGTAGCCAAGGATAAAACATTTGCTGTAGTGTAGACTGTGCCAGAGGTCTGTAGACCAAAACATTTTTGTTATTTAAACTATAAATATTGCAAAATTAATGGTTTTCTTCTCGAACTGACACACCACCTGAGTTATGCTTGGTCTTTTGGCAAATTTTGACACACCGAGCTGAAAAGATTGCCCATCACTGGGCTAGGGTGTGTTTCGACTTACAACAAAATTCAGGTTATATCACCATTGTAGGAACAGAATTGTGTCGTAACCTGAGAACCTCCTGGTTTTATTTTGTGTATATGCCCAAACACAGCAGTTCCATTCCATGTTCAAGCGTGCCAGCAAAGGCTGGGTTTAAAATTCTGAGCAGTCGAACTGGAGCATACTGGATCCTGCACTGGTATTCTCAGCAAGGACCCAGAAAGGCTCTTACCCAGTGGTTCTTAACCTTTTTTGAGGTACCGAACCCACCAGTTTCATATGCGCATTCACCGAATCCTTCTTTGGTGATAAATAAAATGTGATTTTTTTTTCCAAATTCAAGACATAGGTATATGTTTTTTTACTGGTGCACAAAATGAGCCATGCATGAACATCACCTTGCTCAAAGAACAAAACCAACAAAGTGCATAAACTCACAACAAATTACAGTATTACTTTATTCCGGCCTTCGCGGCAGAGGCTTCTCCAAACCCCTGAGACCGATTCATCGAACCTCTAGGGTTCGATAGAACCCAGGTTAAGAACCACTGCTCTTACTTCTGAGGGGGTTGGAATCTCTAATCCTTTTTCCCACAGGAGGATCCCTCATCTCTATGTAAATTAGTAAATGTGTGCAGGTAAACAGGAGGAAGTGCCTCAGGGCAGACAGAGATCAGAGATCATTAACCTACCCAGAACTTCTGAAGTCCAGGTCCTGTGTCCAGCCAGAACATCCGGTTAAACTTTTCCTGCTTCCACATTCCACAACCTGATTATGCCTTCCTAGCAACCAGACTTATCTCTAAATGTAAATCGGATTGTATTCTACCCCTGCTAAAAACAAACAGACAAAAACAAAACAAACAACATTAAAACAAAAAAATCCTCTTGGACTCCTTCCTGTTGCAATTAGAATAAAGTCCAAGATCATTACAATGGCCTATCACCCCTACCTAATCTAGCTCAAGGCTGTTCCTCTGACTTTATCTTTTCTTTAATTTTTATTTATTGACTTTTAGAGAGAGAGAGGAAGAGAGACAGGAATAACTAGGCACATACAGACCAGCAACCTCCGCATTTCTGAACGACACTAACCAACTGAGCCATCCGGGCCAGGGCTCTGACTTTATCTTTTACAAATCTACCCCTCATTCACTTGGCTGAAGCCACACCTGTCTTCTTGCTAGTCCTCAAATATGCCAAATTTATTCTCATCTCAGGACCTTTGCACTTGCTGCTTTCTGCATCTCCTAGTTTTTCATTGCTGACTCCACATCATGCCAGACTCAGGTGAAGTCATCTCTTCAGGGGGTATTCCCTGATCATCCTATCTATATACCACCCACCGCAGAACACACACATGCTAGTCATTTTCTTTTTTTTTTTTTTTACTTTATTCATTTTAGAGAGAAGACACAGAGTGAGAGAGAGAGAGAGAGAGAGAGAGAGAAAGAGAAAGAAAGGGGGGAGGAGCTGGAATCATCAACTCCCATATGTGCCTTGACCAGACCAGTGCAGGGTTTTGAACTGGCGACCTCAGTGTTCCCAGGTCGACGCTTTATCCATTGCACCACCACAGGTCAGGCCACGCTAGTCATTTTCTACCCCGTTGTTCAGTTTTAACTGTATAGGACTTAACACTCGTTGAAATAGGCTTACCTGTTTACTAGTATATTTTCTTTCCCTCCGTATTAGAATGTAAGCTCCATTTGAGCAGGGACTATCTCACTCTTTGATATTTTCCCAGCAGCAGAACTGAGTCTGGCACATAGGAAACACCAAAAATATGTGAACCAAAACCTGAATAATTTGGTTTCAATAATGTACTATGAGGCACCTCAGAGCAAAGGTTCTGCAGCTGAACCCCTGGGCTCACCTCCTCACTTCCTATCGGTGTAAACTTGCACAAGTTGTTTACAGTGTTTTATTTTTTTAATTTTTAGAGAGAGAGATAGATAGGGACAGACAGGAATAGAGAGAGGTGAGAAGCATCAATCATTAGTTTTCCATTGCCATCGCAACACCTTAGTTGTTCATTGATTGCTTTCTCACATGTGCCTTGACCATGGGCCTTCAGCAGACCGAGTAACCCCTTGCTCGAGCCAGCGACCTTGAGTCCAAGCTGGTGAGCTTTTGCTCAAGCCAGATGGACCCGCACTCAAGCTGGCGAGCTCGGGGTCTCGAACCTGGGTCTTCCCCATCCCGGTCCGACGCTCTATCCACTGCGCCACTGCCTGGTCAGGCCATTAAGTTGTTTAAATTACGTGTTTCGATCTCCCTATATGCAAAATGGGGAGAATAGCGCCCATGATATTGTTGGAGGATTAAATGAGTTCACATACTTGTAAAAGGCTTACAAAATGCTTGTCACAGAGCAAGCACTCAACAGGTTTCCACTTATTATTCATTATTAATCATTAGTCCATTCATTTGAATTCTCAAAATTCATCTTCCACTCTTCTGCCCTCCCTAGCTCCTCTTTCATTTTCATACTGTGATCACTTTCCTCTGTGTTCGAAGAATCCACCTGAAGTTTGTTTCCTTTGCAAAATTGGCCCCCTGTGCTCACCCCGGCATTCGCTGCTTTCATGCACTTTTCAATTCAACAGCCACATTTTAATCTCCTCCACATTTCCTTATCTCTGATTATTCCTTTTGCAGGATTGCTGGTTGTAAGCTAATTGTATACCATCTTTTTGAAGCGTATTGCCACATCTATCAGGTATTGCCTACACTTTCCTCTGTTCCTCGCAGTAGGTCTTTGTCTGAGGCAGGCAGCTCCTCCCCATCTTCAGGGAATGATCAATCCCTTTCTGCAACTGGAAAGTATTTATTATTTATCCTAATGAACGAAATCTACACCCTAGGATGCACACTTACACTGAAGGGCTGCCAAGGTCATGGGACTGTGAGTGCTAGCACGTGGAGAGTCCCAGACAAATTGGTCACCCCACGTCCAGTGGTAGACAACATCAAGGAGGCGCTCTGTCATATTGCACAAACGTTCCTCCAGATCTGTCACAAAAGGAGGAAAGCATTTTCTAGAATTTAGCACTACTCGCCCTTCCAAGTGGCACTGAAACACGTGCAAATTTCTCAGAAATAAAAGGAAACAACTTCCTTCAACCCCTTGCTTCCCTTTGGCAGTCACCTTGTCTCCTTCCTTCTGACACTTAAAGAGCAGAACACACTGGCTGTGACGGCCCTCCGTCCTCCCACACACTGCTCAAACCACTGAGAAGTGGCTTCCACTTGCTAACCGTCAACAGAGCCTTCTGTTTCCAAGATTACCTCGATGCTCTCATCACTAAAATCCACGGAATGTGCCTCATTCCTTATTGGACACGGTCTCTTTACACAGTCCTTCCTGCTGCTTACTAAAGCTCCTTCCACTCCGCTGCTGTGACCCCAGGCTCCTAATTGCACCCCGCTCGCATCCTGTTTCTGATGCAAGCTCCTCTTCCATACTCGGCTGTTCCTCAAGTCCTGTTCTAGACCTTTTCTCTTCTCACTACACACCCTGCTCGAGTGACCTCATCCTTCACAGCTTCAAATGCCATCCACACTGATGACTTAGAGATCCCTATCTCTAGCCCAGAATTCTCTCTGTGTTCAACCGGAATACCCAGTTCCTCACTGTACTTTCCTTTAGGATTTTCCTCAGACACTTCAAGTTCAACAACTTCCAAACTGAACTCACCCTCTGCCCTCAGCCCACTTCTGCTATTTGTCCAGTGCTCCCCTTCCTGGCCAAAGAAACCATCACCAATCAATCGCTCAAGTGAGAAACCTGAGCCTTCTTCTTGACCCCTTCCTCTCCCTCACCACCAATATTTAACCAAGTCTGCCAAATACTTTTTTTTTATTATTATTTTTTTTTATTTTAGAGAGGAGACACAGAGTGAGAGAGAGAGAGAGAGAAAGGGGGGAGGAGCTAGAAGCCTCAACTCCCATATGTGCCTTGACCAGACCAGTGCAGGGTTTTGAACTGGCGACCTCAGTGTCCCCAGGTCGACTCTTTATCCACTGCACCACCACAGGTCCAAGTCTGCCAAATACTTTAACCACTGCCCTCTGCCTCTAGGCTGTTCCAGCCAATTCATTCTCTACCTTGTACCAGAGTGATCTTTCCAATAACACATCTGATGTTGTTATATGGGTTTAATGGTTTACAGGGCCCTCTATGTTCTACTTCCTGAGGACCTCTCCAGACATTCTCCTAACACTCCCTTACCTGACTGACTCACTTGTTTTCTCTAGTGCAGGGGTCCCCAAACATTTTACACATGGGGCCAGTTCATTGTCCCTCAGACCATTGGAGGGCCACCACATACAGTACTCCATACAATGACCACCAATGAAAGAGGTGCCCCTTCCAGAAGTGCGGCGGGGGCCGGATAAATGGCCTCAGGTGGCCGCAATTTGGCCCGCGGGCCGTAGTTTGGGGACCTCTGCTCTAGTGTTTTCTTAGATGCCATTTGCTCAGAATGCCTTTCCAGACTTCACTGAACTCGGGTACATCTCTGTTATAGCACAGAACACTCAGAACCCTTGGTAGTTAAGAATTGTCTTGTTCACTGATATATATATCTCTAGCACCTAGCATGGTCAATAGTAAGCACTCATTAAGTCTGCTGAATAAATTAACAGGCATTCCTTTTTTTTTTTTACAGGGACAGAGAGAGAGTCAGAGAGAGGGATAGATAGGGACAGACAGGAACGGAGAGAGGTGAGAAGCATCAATCATTAGATTTTTGTTGCCGTTGTGACACCTTTGTTGTTCATTGATTGCTTTCTCACATGTGCCTTGACCGCGGGCCTTCAGCAGACTGAGCAACCCCTTGCTGGAGCCAGCGACCTGGGTCCAAGCTGGCGAGCTTTTGCTCAAACCAGATGGTCCCGCGCTCAAGCTGGCGACCTCAGGGTCTTGAACCTGGGTCCTCTGAATCCCAGTCCGACACTCTGTCCACTGTGCCACCACCTGGTCAGGCACAGGCATTCCTAATTATAAAGCTCTTATCTATCTATTAAGTTAGGCTCCCAAAATCCACTACTTGCCTTCACGTTAGTCCAGTTCAAGCTATCGTGGAATTGAAAAAAAAAGACAACTACTTTCTTGAAGTGATCATCCAAATAGTTGGGAATGGGAGGCAAATAGCCTGAAGCTACTGATATAATAAAAAGAATACAGCTCCTAAGCCAGGAGACCAGGGCTCCGATCATAGCTCTGCTATTCTTTGTGCTGGTGTGGGCAACCCACTCAACCTCTCTGGCCACTATTTCTCTGTGTGGGGGAAAAAATGGCTAACCCACATCAATGACTTTCAAAGTGTGTTCCACAAGGGAGGAGACAATTAGAAGGTCCAGAGGCCCCTGTGACCCACCCAGATCCCAAGTTATTCTGCTTCAATCTATACTTTATATTAGAGTTCAATAAGATTTTACCTGGAGTAAGAAAGAGAAAAGGATCCACAGCTGAAACAAGTTAGAAAACAGCTGAACCAAATGAATTCCCTGTGCCCTTTACATGCTGACATTTAAAACAATTGAAAGCCATGAGTGCCACTATCAAGAAGTAATTCCCCCTGACCAGGCGGTGGCGCAGTGGATAGAGCTTCGGACTGGGATGCAGAGAACCCAGGCTCGAGACTCCGACATCACCATTTTGAACATGGGCTCATCTGGCTTGAGCAAAAAGCTCACCAGCTTGGACCCAAGGTCGCTGGCTCGAGCAAAGGGTTACTTGGTCTGCTGAAGGCCCGTGGTCAAGGCACATAAGAGAAAGCAATCAATGAACAACTAAGGTGTCGCAATGAAAAACTGATAATTAATGCTTCGCATCTCTCTCCGTTCCTGTATGTCTGTCCCTCTCTGTCCCCCTCTCCCCCTCTCTGTCCCTGTAAAAAAAAAAAAAAAAAAAAAAAAAGATAATTTCTAAAAAGGGAAGGTAATTCCTAAAAAGCATATACAGTTCTGATTGTAAAGGTTTAAAGAAGGTGGGCTGGCACTTCCATCTGCCATCAGGAACCCACTGTGGTTTCCATGGGATTCTACCCCAGTATGCAGATCTAGTGGGGCACAGAGACACCTTTGAATCCACAAATAACATTCATATAAAGTTCTTGAGCCCTTTGATATTAACAAGGAAGCTTAGGCAAAAGAAATAGACCTTAATGATTTTAGATTTTATTTTTATTTACTGAGTTTAGAGAGGAAGGGGAGAAAAAGAGAGAAAGAAACACTGGTTGCTCCACTTATTTGTGCATTCATTGGTTGATTCTTGTGTGTGCCCTGACTGGGGATCTAACCGCCAGCCTTGGTGTGTCAGAACAATGCTCTCACCAACTGAGCAACCCAGCCAGGGCAGGCCTAAATGATTTTAAGTCTCACTTCAGGTGGCTCATCACCCCATATCTGGTGACTCAAGGCCTGAATGGGGTCACACCTGAGAATGTACTGTCCCAGGGGCCTTGCATAGACACGACCTTCTTTTAGTGTGGGGAATACTTAGTAGTTACCATATGCCACTGAGGGATGTAGTCAGAAGACCTGGGCTTCTCTCTTAATCTGCCAATTAATGGATCTGTCATTGTTGTGGACACCTATTGTTTGGTCTATTCAGCATCAATAGGCCTACCCTTTCTGAAAACGTTTTTTTTCCCCCAGTCCCTTTCTAGTCATATAGTTCTATAGGGAGCTGCCACATTCTTAGGTAACTGGCTTTCCTGCTTAATCCAGGGGGAGACGAGAGAATTCAGCTCTGTTTGGAGTCCTTCCTTGGGATACAGTTCCACTTCTAAGCAGTGGGGGATAAGCTATGAGAAGTGAGGTATGGAAACTTCCAATGACCAGGTTAGAAGAAAACTGGTTTGCATGGAGAAGAAAGCGGAGTGAGCACGCAGGGAAGAGAGGAAGGACAGAGACAGTGCTGGTCGTGTCTGAGCCGTCCCTGATGCCCACTGCACCTTCCCTGCCCTTCAGAAGGACGTCAGTTATTCAACTCAACACTGGATTTCCTGAGCTAAAAGATCCTTCTTTGTAACCTAAATCAATCAATTCAAATTGGCATTTAGTCCATACAACTGAATTGATACCAACCTTACATTGTCACTGTTTCCTCATTTGTAGAAACTACTTCAAAGATTTTTGGCAAGGACTAAGCTGATAGCTAACTTTACTGACATCACACTGACTGTAAGTATGTAAGAAGTGACTGACAGACGTCTGCTGATGAAGATAATGGCAAGTGCTACCTAGGTGGGGCTTGGCCTTGTGTAAGATGACCCTGCTGCAGAAAACAACTACTGTCTTGCTGACGCCCAGTTCTGTCAGTCCAGCTGCCCTTCACTCCTACCAACCCACACACCCTGCTTCTGGAAATCACTCCATTTCCACCCACTCAGTTTTCCATGGGAACTGCCCCCGTTTCAAGACTCCTCCCCTGGCCTGGTTGATTGGCCGTAGTGTGAGCACTAGACCCAAGTTGAGCTCCTATATCCTTCCTGGGACTCTTTTTTTTTAATTGTGGTACAACACATTTAACATGAAATTTATTATCTTAACTATTTTTATGTGTAAAGTTCAGCAGTGTTAACACTGCAGTGTTGTGCAACCCATCCCCAGAACTTTTTGTCTTGCAAAATTGAAACTCTATACTCAGTGGACAAATCCCCATTTCCTCCATTTTACTTCCTGCCTCTATAAATTTGGGAATACACACACACACACACACTTTTAGAGAAAGAGGGAGAGGAGAGAGGGAGAATGAGAATCATCAACTCGTAATTGCTTCACTTTCAGGGGTAGTCAACCTTTTTATACCTACAGCCCACTTTTGTATCTTTGTTAGGTAGTAAAATTTTCTAACCGCCCACTGGTTCTACAGTAATGGTGATTTATAAAGTAGGAAAGTAACTTTACTTTATAAAATTTATAAAGCAGAGTTACAGCAAGTTAAAGCATATAATAATAATTATTTACCAAGTACTTTATGTCGGATTTTTACTAAGTTTGGCAGAATAAATCTTTATAAAACAACTTACTATAGTGAAATCTATCTTTTTATTTGTACTTTCGTTGCTCTGCTACTGCCCACCATGAAAGCTGGAATGCCCACTAGTGGGCGGTAGGGACCAGGTTGACTACCAATGCTTTAGATCAGTGGTTCTTAACCTGGTTCTATTGAACCCTAAGGGTTCGATGAGTCGGTCTCAGGGGTTTGGAGAAGCCTCTGCCGCGGAGGCCAGAATAAAGTAATACCGTAATTTGTTGTGAGTTCATGCACTTTGTTTTGTTCTTTGAGCAAGGTGATGTTCATGCACGGCTCATTTTGTGCACCAGTAAAAAAAACATATACTTATTTCTTGAATTTGGAAATAAAAACCATTTTATTTATCACTAAAGAAGGGTTTGGTGCATGTGCATATGAAATTGGTGGGTTTGGTACCTCAAAAAAGGTTAAGAACCACTGCTTTAGATGGTCAGTGACTGCTTCATGAACGGGCCTTGACTGAGCGAGTGTGGGGTTTTGAAGCAACAACCTCAGTGTTCCAGGTTGACGCTCTATCCACTAAGCCACCATAAGCATGCATTTGGCAACTTTAAAAAAGTGGAACCATATAGTATTTGTTCTTTTTTGACTGACTTATTTAGCATATCCTCAAGGTTCATTCAAGTTACAGGATGTGTCAGAATCTCCTTTCTTCTCAAGACTGAATAATACTACACTGTATGTATGGCCACATTTTATTTATCCACTCATCTGTTAAAGGACACTTGGTTATTTCTACCTTTTGGCTTCTGTGAATAGTGGTATGAACATGGATGTACAAAAATGTCTC
Organism: Rhynchonycteris naso; assembly: GCA_037038555.1. Classification (NCBI taxonomy): domain Eukaryota; kingdom Metazoa; phylum Chordata; class Mammalia; order Chiroptera; family Emballonuridae; genus Rhynchonycteris; species Rhynchonycteris naso. The sequence goes on along the minus strand of CM072997.1, from coordinate 207,336,661 downwards.
TGAGATCCTTTTAGTTCTCTTGACTATTCCTGTAAGTGAAATTACTGGATCATATGGCAATTCTTTTTAATCTTTTGAGGACCCTCCATACTGTTTTCCACAGTGGCTGTACCATTTTACATTTCCACCAACAGTGCACAAGCATTCCAATTTCTCTGCATCCTAATCAACATTTATTTCATGGTTTTGGGGGGTTTTTTAGATTTTTATTTATTCATTTTTAGAGAGGAGAGAACAAGGGAAAGAGACAGAGAGAAGGGGGGAGGAGCATGAAGCATCAACTCCCATATGTGCCTTGACCAGGCAAGCCCTGGGTTTTGAACTAGCGACCTCAGTGTTCCCAGGTTGACACTTTATCCACTGCACCACCACAGGTCAGGCTATTTCATGGTTTCTTGATAGGCAGAAGCCATCCTAATAGTTTTGAGATGTCCTAGCACTTTCGAACTTAGAATCAGAGAAAGTATCAGCACATCCTCTCAGATGTAAAAACTCTAAGAGGTGAAAATTAGGTGCTACTGGCAGCTCTGTCTCCCACCTGCTAGAGAAAGTGTTTGAGAGAAGGCAGAGAGGGAGCAGTGGAAGGATTCAAATAAATTAACAGCCAATTCTCTGCCCTAATGACCATTTTAAGTATAAAAAATGACTTACTGAAAGGTAGTTATTTCACTTATTTAATACTTAGAGGTACACAAAACTAGATTCTGTTATAAGAAAGTTTTAAAATATCAATGAAAAAATATTAAATACTCGACAAAAAACAATCAAACTGTTATTTAAGATATTTCCAATGACAGCTTGTCATCCCCTGGTTGTTTGGCACTTTTCCTCTTTACATTATATTTGTTTACTGAAGTAACAAACGTGAGGGAATTAAAATGTAGTATTTCATCAAAATGTATAATGAGTTTTATGAAGTGAATCAATATACAAGCATAGTTCCATTAAATTCTTTCACCTATGGACAGAATGAACATTAGTACAGGCGCTTAGAATATAGTGTTGTGCAGAACAATGTTAAAAAACAGTAAGGGAGGCCTGACATGTGGTGGCGCAGTGGATAAAGCGTCGATCTGGGAACACTGAGGTCGCCAGTTCAAAACCCTGCACTGGTCTGGTCATATGGGAGTTGATGCTTCCAGCTCCTCCCCCCTTTCTCTCTTTCTCTCTCTCTCTCTCACTCTGTGTCTCCTCTCTAAAATGAATAAAATAAAAATAAAATTAAAAACAATAGTCTACATGTGGTTTCTGTTTAAAAACAAAAACAAAAAACAGTAAGGGAGGCCCTGGCAGGTTGGCTCAGCGGTAGAGTGTTGGCCCAGTGTGTAGAAGTACCGGGTTTGATTCCCGGTCAGGGCACATAGGAGAAGCACCCATCTGCTTCTCCACCCTTCCTCCTCTCCTTTCTCTCTCTCTCTCTCTCTTCCCCTCCTGCAGCCCAGGCTCCATTGGAGCAAAAGTTGGCCCAGGCGCTGAGGATGGCTCCATGGCCTCCACCTCAGGCGCCAGAATGGCTCCAACTGCAGGGGAGCAACACCCCAGATGGGCAGAGCATCGCCCCCTGGTGGGCATGCCAGGTGGATCCCAGTAGGGAGCATGTGGGAGTCTGTCTCTCTGCCTCCCTGCTTTTTATTTCAGAAAAAATAAAAAATAACAGTAAGGAATATCAATTTGTGATTTCCACATTGGGTGGCTGCCCAGGTGCCCACCTTAGGGAAAACCCTGATTACAAGTGCCATTTTAATAATCAGTTCACCTAAAAAATTAGGTATCAGTTCTACCGAACTGGTGTGAATCAGTTCGGTAGAACTGATACCACTGCCAATATTGTATCCCTATCATACATTTACCTTTTTGCTTAAGTTAGTTTGGATTTGGCTTGTTTCATTTCTGATCATCAGTCTTAACATAAACATCTTAGTTTCTTCAGAAATCTTTTTTTACTGCCTGACCAGTGGTGGTGCAGTGGATAAAGCATTGACCTGGGATACTGAAGTTCCAGGTTCGAAACCCTGAGGTCACTGGCTTGTAGCTTGAGTGCAGGATTGCTGGCTTGGGTGCAAGATCAACATGATCCCAAGGTCTCTGGTTTGAGCTCAAGGTCACTGGCTTAGCTTGAGCCACCCAGTCAAGGCACATATGAGAAGCAATTAGTGAACAAATGAAGTGATGCAACTACAAGTTGATGCTTCTCATCTCTCTTTCCTCCCATCTTTCTCCCTTCCTGTGTGTGTGTGTGTGTCTCTCTCTCTCTCTGCAAAAATAAATAAATAAAATAAAACATAGAGCCAATAACAACGATACCACCTCATTGGGCTGTTGAGGACTAAATGAGTTATTATGTGTAAAGTACTTAGAACATGATTGGCACGTAGTGTCTACGCGGACTTGCTAATATTATATATAAACTGCTATGGGAACACATAGGAAGGAGAAACCAAGACTCCCTAGAAGAGCCAAGAAAAGCTTTGTCTAAAGAGACGATATCAGACTTGGGGGCCTTGAAAGATGAGCAGGAGTTTACCAGGTGAAGAATAGGGTAAAGGGCATTTCAGGTGAAGAAAAACAGTTGAAGCAACCAACCTAATCCCATGAAAATCTCATATGCATTAAAATAATGAATAGTCGAAACTTAGTTGGATGGCAGATAAAACCTGAAGCACCATTTTGGCCATTAGTGCTGTGGATGGACAAACTAGTCTGAGCTTGTCCTGATAACTTTGGGAACTAACACCATACCATAAACCAACACTTTAGTAGCATTAATCATTTTCCCCCAACCAGGCAATTCTAATTTATAGCTATGATTTACTAGGCGTTGCAGTGCCAAATACTATGCTGTTTTCAAAAAGATGTCATCTTTTTTTTTTTTTTTTTTACAGAGAGAGGGATAAGGACAGACAGACAGGAACAGAGAGAGATGAGAAACATCAGTCACCAGTTTTTTGTTGCGACACCTTAGTTGTTCATTGATTGCTTTCTCATATGTGCCTTGACCATGGGCCTTCAGCAGACCCAGTAACTCCTTGCTGGAGCCAGTGACCTTGGACTCAAGCTGGTGAGCTTTTTGCTCAAACCGGATGAGCCCGTGCTCAAGCTGGCGACCTTGGTCAGGGTCTCGAACCTGGGCCTCTCCGCATCCCAGTCCGATGCTCTATCCACTGCACCACCGCCCGGTCAGGCAGGATGTCATCATTTTACCCTCACAATGTCCCCCAAAATGGAGGTAGTAACTCCATTTTATATATGAGGAAACTCAGGCTGCCTGAGCATTTTTCCCAAGGTCACGCAGATAGTATGTTAAAGTGTTCAGTTGCAAGTACAAATAGTTTTGTTCCTGCATAAAAAGAAGTCTGGTGGTAGGCAGTTACAGCCCTTTGTTCAGTGATTCCACAATGCCATGACACCAGCTCCTATCTTGCCTCCCCACCCTCTCTACTGTTAGCATTGGCCCTAATTCTCCTTCAGTTTCATGTTCCGTATGCTTTTAAAATTCTCGTCTTAAAACCTTACCAGCCAAGATTTTGTCAAGCTTTACTTTCTGAAATATTTCAGAGGTCAGGTCATACAACTCACTGATCTCACAGATGGGGAAATGAAGAGACTTGCCCCTAGCAAGCTTTCAGAGCTAATTAGTCAAACCAGCCTGGAATTCGGTGCTCTTTCCATGTTACTAATTTAGTGGAGACTGAAAGCTGCCCACCAAAACCTGTTCTCCCATTCTTTCTTGGCACAGGGCTAGACTACATGTCTCAGGCTCCTTTGCAGGTAGGTGTGGCCATACAACTAAATTCTTGCCAATGGAAAGAGAGCAGACATTCGGCACCACTGCAGGGTCTGCCCATAAGGCAGCAGGTGTGCCTCCTCCATGCTTTGACCCCTTCCCACCGGGCTAGAACCAGTGATGGCCCAGCTTCAACCACGCAGGTGATGACAATGCCCCTGCGTGAGACTAGAGAGCAACATGATATAAGGGACCTGTTTTCCTGAGTGACCGCTTGGAGCAAAGCTGCCCCACTGACCCAGACTGCTCACTTCACAGAAATGCTAACTCTTCTCAGAGTTTGTTACATGAGAAACAAACTTTTGTTCTTTAAGCTGCTGTATTGTTGGGTCCGTTACAGCAGCTTAGCTTTTTACCCGAATAAAACCATGCAACTTCCTTTGTGCTTATTCAGAAAAGCTTTACAAATGTTCAGTTAACTTTCTTCTTCCTTTTTTTTTTTTTTTTAAAGAAAATAGCCTTAACCTCCCAAGTATGTGATAATCAAATAAAGAAATTCCTTCCTGTGGCTTCTGTTCCAAGATTTCTTCGTCTGGTTAAAGGCTATTTAATAATTAAAACAGATCACTTAAGGAAAGACCACTTAATTTTTATGCTTGCAAGCAATTAATTCAACCAATATTTTTTGACTTTCTAAAATTTTGCCAGTGCTTCCTCAGCATTAGACACACTTCGTTCTAAATGCTGGGAATATACAGGCAGGTTCCTACATTTTTAAGAGCTTGCTTTCTATCTAGTGAGTGCTCCTTTAATGTGTTTTGTTTTAAGCTGAAAAATCCTCTTTGCAGAATGTGGAACTGCGACTAAGAACATAAATAATTACTGAGAGTTACAAAGGATCAAACTGTGTGCCTATATAGATCAACTGTTCCCTTGTTTAGCTCTAAAAATCAAGCAAAATATTTTAAAGACTAAGAATCCCTCTTTCTTTTCAAAGTATTCCCCAACCTTAGAACATTTTCTGAACAGTAAGAAGTGTTCAAAGCAGAGTCAAGATTTTAATTTTATGTCAATTACATCTCAATAAAACCGGGAAAAGAGATTTTAGATGGACCTAATTGCTTGCTGAGTGCTGGAATTAATTAACAAAGCCATTCAGACAGTACTGCTACTGCTGCAGACTCTGGGTACCCGGCCTTATCTGGGGATTAGCTAAGGCCAGATGGACGGTAAGAGAGGGCATTCCTCGTCCTCACTCCAGGCTGAACAAACAGCCTATGGTAGTCTCTGTCCTTCCCACTCTCAAATGAGATTGCTATGAGATTTAGTTTTTGAATGAGAGGTTTGTCCTGGCTTTGCTGTAACTTGCTCTGACTGCAGAACATTCGTGTTTTGAGCCTCAGTCTCCCCATGTGCACAAGAAGGTGATAGGGCTCTTTCCAGCCCTATATTTATGACGATCACTAGAAAGCCGTACTTTCCTCCTCCATACTCAGCAACAAAGTCACGCAGAGGACAATAGGCAGAGTAGGGAAAAACTTTCCCCAGGGCAGTGCCTCAGGCCAGGGGGCCATACAAACTTCCCAGGCTCTCAGCTGCTGGGGAAGAAGTTCATCTTGGCGAAGAACAGGGGCACTGGGCACACCCACAGTGCCTTCAACTTTGCCAGTGCTTCCTCAGCATTAGGATTAGGCACACTTCGTTCTTTTTCTTTCAAGAAAAGTTCTGATTTCCAATGCCAGGAGCAGTGATTTTCAAGTGATGTTTCACAAGAATTTTTAAAACATGCAGTACCTGACTATTTAGTCAGGGGCACTGACCTCTTTTCCCTTAGATTGTCAAATTAAAAAATGATAACAGCCAGCACACAGCCACCCACTGTGAATGAATCAAAATTATATCTACTATTTTTTTTGTCAGACTGACAAAAAAAATGTGTATTTGGGTGTGCAGAATTTTAGTAATTAGTTTATGAGTGCCAGGAGATGAAAAGGGTTGAAAATGGCTGTCAGAGAGGCAGCGATGAGTTCAAGGGGAAGTTGCTGCCCCAGGTATTTCAGATGGAAGGATTAAAGGCTTTTTGAGGTAGAATTATTAAAACTAGTTTTTCCTGCTTGTCCACTGAAACTTTTAAAAAGCTTTAAAACACATTTAGCAACGAGTGAAAAGCATTTCAGAAAGAATAAGTTTCCTCCCTGAAAACAGCCAGCTTAACACAGTGCTTAACAGCCTGAGCTCTAAAGTCTGCCGTCTGTACCTCAGTGCCAGCCCCGCCATTACCAGCTATACTCTCTGCTGAACCTGTTTCCCCCACTGGGTAACAGGAATAGAAAAGCATCTCCCTCCCAGGGCAGTGTGAGAAAATAATGTGTATAAAGTGTTGGTCCTGCCTGACTCACAGTAAGTTTCATTCTCCACTTCCAGTGGGAAGGTGTGGCTTTCCACCCCGTTAGCTCCTGAAGTATTTAATAAACGGACTGGAAAAATTATACCATGTTTAATTGTAAAGAACAACATTGGGTAGACATAATGCTAATTTATTCTTTGACCAGAAGATATTTATTTTTGGGATTCAAATCAGTTATAAAGCTCAATAAAACTCCAGGGGCCAAGGACATCCTATAGGCTGGGGAAAGAGAATTCACTGAAGTCAAGCTGAGAAAGCCAGCTCTCCAAGTCACTGAAACCTGCGTGCCAGTCCGACTCTTGCCCGTGAGGTGCCTCCACGCCTCCCCACACACACAAACACTACCACACAGGTGAGGCAGAGCCTCACATTACCTGCTCTTATAGCAAGTGTCCTTTCTTTGCAGCCCTATCACAGCTGTGATTCTATAATTATTTGATCAATGTGGACTTTTATCACCATTGTATTCCCAGAGTCTAGCATAGTTCACAGCACATAATATGCTCTAAAATATTTGCCGGCTAAATGAATGGGCTGGCCATAGTTTGAGAATTCCTCAGGGGCTGGTTTGGGCTTAAACCCTTGCATCAGTATATGAAGGTGAGTATGTGGGGGACCCTAGGGTGATGGTCAGGGACAAAAACAGGAGACCTGGCAGAGATGGCAGGAAAAATTCATGCATACCCAGTTACTGACAATAGGTGAGGTGACAGATGAAGACAGTATGTGCTATATTCTATCTTTTGGGCAAGGGAATAAATAAATATATGTATTTGGTTTCACTTAAAAACTTGAGACAAATAAAAACTAGCAAGTGATTATATATATAAGGGAGGAGAGAGGGCATGGAGGTGGGAGCAAAATTTCTCAATACATGTCTTTTTATATCATCCTGATTTCTGAACTATGTAAATAAATCTGGTAAAAAATAAAACTTTTTTTTTTTTTTTTTTACAAAGACAGAGAGAGAGAGAGTCAGAGAGAGGGATAGACAGACAGGAACAAAGAGAGATGAGAAGCATCAATCATCAATTTTTCGTTGCGATACCTTAGTTGTTCATTGATTGCTTTTTCATATGTGCCTTGACCAGGGGCCTTCAGCAGACCCAGTAACCCCTTGCTCGAGGCAGCAACCTTAGACTCAAGCTGGTGAGCTTTTGCTCAAACTAGATGAGCCTGCGCTCAAGCTGGCAACCTGGGGTCTCGAACCTGGGCCCCTCCGCATCCCAGTCCGATGCTCTATCCACTGCGCCACTGCCTGGTCAAGCAATATAATAAAACTTTTTAAAAATGTTAGGGATAAAAGAGAGAGCAAGGCTATGGAATTCAGCACTGTTTAAAAGGCCAATCAAGTATGACAGTCTTTCCCTTTACCCACTACAATACATTTACCAAGAACTGCTTTTTAAGGTCCAGCAGAAATGCTCCTTCCGAGATCCCTTCCCCTCCCCTCCAAAGTGAAATTCTACACAACTCTTATGGCCTCTGATATTCTCTTACCTAGACTTGGTGTCTGTGTATATATACGATATTTATAAGCTCCTTGCAAGCAAGAACCGCATCTCATTTCATCTCTGTATTCCCTCTTGCCTAGTTCAGGGCCTCCCATAGGATAGACTCTGAACAAATAGAATATTACTTGAGAGGGGAGTTATTGCTTAATGGGTACAGAGTTTCTGTTGGGGGTGATGAAAAAGTTTTGGAAATAGCATAGTTGCACAACATTGAGAATGTAATTAATACTGCTGAATTATACACTTAAAACTGCTTAACGCGCCTGTCCAGGCGGTGATGCAGTGGATAGAGCATTGGACGGGGATGCGGAGGACCCAGGTTCAAGACCCCGAGGTCTCCGGCTTGAGCGCGGGCTCATCTGGCTTAAGTTAAAGCTCACCAGCTTGAACCCAAGGTCGCTGGCTCCAGTAAGGGGTTGCTTGGTCTGCTGAAGGCCCGCGGTCAAGGCACATATGAGAAAGCAATCAATGAACAACTAAGATGTCGCAATGGCAACAAAAAACTGATGATTGATGCTTCTCATCTCTCTCCGTTACTATCTGTCTGTCCCTGTCTATCCCTCTCTCTGACTCTGTCTCTGTAAAAACAAACAAACAAACAAAAACAAAAAACCCTGCTTAACTCTATTATATGCATACATATACATAACATTGTTTGCAGGTCAGGTCATTCCAAAAAGAGAGCATCAATGGGCGATAACTTAAGTCTCTAATTGAAGATCCTCTCCAGATGTCTTCCAATAAACATTTGCTAAATAAATGAACAGACAGTATGATCATATAAACAATGTCAAATGTGAGAAAAAGCCGTCTGCTGATAACAAAGCATATTGTGTACAAACTAGACTTGAGCATACATATCTTTTTAAGGACTAAAGAGGCTCTTGCTAACACTTTCTTAATTCTCATTAAAAATATAGATAACTGCCTGACTAGGCGGTGGCGCAGTGGATAGAGCGTCGGACTGGGATGCGGAAGACCCCGAGCTCGCCAGCTTGGACCCAAAGTCGCTGGCTCCAGCAAGGGGTGGCTCGGTCTGCTGAAGGCCCGCGGTCAAGGTACATGTGAGAAAGCAATCAATGAAAACTAAGGTGTTGCGACGACAACAAAAAACTAATGATTGATGCTTCTCACCTCTCTCTCTTTCTGTCTGTCTGTCCCTCTCTCTGTCCCTGTATAAAAATAAGTAAATAAATAAAAAATATATAGATAACTAACTCTATAGAAAGATAATAGTGATAGTAACTATCACACATGAGGACATCAACAAATATCAAAGTCTAGTTTGCCAAATCCAATGTCACAGCCACCTTGATTGAACTCTCTCCTTCTCTATGGAATTCCAAAAGATGGTTTGGTTCACTTAATCATCTCACTGGGGCCAGTCCTTTCCTGCCACTCACACAAATCCAGAACTCTCTGATATGTGAGGTTCACAATAATTCAGTCATCTATTATATGTCTTGAAATTATAGATATTTTTAGCCAAAGTCAGGGACATAAAACTTCTCTTTTAAGGGATATAGTGAATCCTGGTATTCATTACCAAAAAGGTCCTCAAGTGTAAAAAAGTACAATCTGTGCCTCTTTTAAAAACAGAACCTTAAAGGTTAAAAGAATTCCTTCCTGAACTCATCATTGCCAGACACATCAGCCACACAAGACCTGTCAAGACCTGCTGTTTCCATGACAGAGAATGTGACACTTTGGAGCCACCCCACTGAATGAAAGAAAATGGTGGGAGCATTCTGCACAGTACTCCTCCACCCAGACTGGGACAGACATAATCCTCCCGCAGGAACTGGATCCCCGCCACCTCCGCAAAGGCCACTGGACATCTCTTAAACACTAGATTTCAGCTCTTCATCATTCTGCCCCGGGGATCCACTCTCTTTAAGCTCTTTTACACGGTCTGGGGAAAAGCTCTGACTTTCCACAGTGGTGATGGCATCCGAGTCCAATCTTCTTCTTTTCTTCAGTTGGTGCAAGTGGGATTTGGATTTTACATGTGCTAAAACAAAACAACAACAACAAAAAACTCATTAGAATTTTCTACAATTAATCCTAGAAGCACATAAAATTAACCATGCAACCTTTTTCTTTAACATAACAGGATCGGCACATATATTGGTATAGCTGCTTAACAATTTTACAGGAAAAATAAGTCATATGGCCAGCTATCTAGCAAACTACAGCGAGCTGCCAGAGCTATCTAGCAAACTACAGCGAGCTGCCAGAGCAAGTGTACCCTGCTGGGCACACTTCACAGCACTAATCCTCCCAATAATCTTGCAGACAGTACTATTTGGCTCATTTTACACAGGAGGAAACTGAAGTTCACAGAGGTCTTACATTCATTCTCTCCAAGGCCACACAGCAGGTGAGTTCCTCAGCTCATCTATAGCTCCAATTTTCCAGAACCAGACTCCTGATCCAATTTTTCAGTATGGGGCTTCCTGTTGCAGATATGTTTCAACCCACACCATAAAAAGTTACAAATCCAAATCCTTGTCTGTATTGCAGGACACTTGCCTGGTCCTGCCATGGGCCTGTGGCACCCAGGGATGCCTTCCTACTTCTTCCCTGCACACACAAGTTGGCCCCCCTGGTCCAACATCTCTCTGCCCACGTCAGATAAGCCGTTTGAATGACTAACCCACAAGGCTCACATTATCCAAACACACAATGCTCTGGGCAGATAAGGAGAAACATTCTTTACTGAGATCCCTTCGGAGGGTCCCTAGAAGCAGTGAAGCTCCTGTTGCCTGATATCAGTTTCTGACCTCTCACTCCAAAGACAGTTCCCACCCTCTGCCTACCTCACACAAGCTCCTTTTCACTGGCCTGTTCTTTTTCAAGGAAATTACTTGGGAACACCCCCCAAAATAGATAACTAGATTAAATTCTATTTTCTACATATTTAAATCATAATTTTTAAGGATTTAGAAAAGCACAAATAAGTATGGGAGGTCAAAGAAGAGTTCACTTGAGGGAAAAAGTCAGCTTTGTTCTCCAATTAGAGCCTAAGGCAAAAAAAAAAAAAAAAGCATTTCTAGACTGGCTCTCCATGGCAGCAGGAGATAGGAGCAAGGACTTGACAGATGGCACTATAGAAGGGCTTACACAAGCTAAGCTCACAAAGGCTCACAAATGTTGCTTCTCTAAGGCTATCCCTGAAGGACATTGGAGAAATCGAACCACTAAGTTTCCTTTAGAAAAAACAATCAGACACTCTCTCTCTCTCTTCCCCTTTCATCATTATAAACCAACGACAATCGAGGCTTCTGCTGCAGCTTGGGCAATCACAGCCGTCCCCAGTCTCTGACAATGGAGTTCATTTTGCCAGAGTTACCAGTTAAGAACTAATCATTCTACTGGTTGGTGTGGAGAGAAAAATCTACTAAGAGAATCCCATGTCAAGCAGTGCTCTGAACAGAAGGATTCCAGGCACTAGGTAGCCTGACTATGCTACCTATAAAATGAACGAGTCTTAAACAAGTCTCTAAATGCAATGTAAATTCAAGGCCTGGAGACTAAGGCCTTTTGGGCTTTGACTGGGCAACTACAGAAATCCAGAGGGAGCACAGTGACTGTGGCAGAGGCAGATCCAGCCTCTAAAACAGGGACAGACCTTCGTGCAGGGACAAACCTTGAATGGTCAGAAGTATCATAAAAAAGGTATTATCTGTAACTACCTTCTTTATACATGACTGACAGCCTTGCTTTCACACTTTGCTAGGTTGACTGTTAAGGGAAACAACACTTTTCATCAGTTTTAACAACCACCACCATTTCAACATATCACCTTAAATATTACTGAAGAGACACCACTTCTGAAGAATGTACGCAGGAAGAGCAACAGCACTGCCTGCTCCCTCCTGGCTGTCTGTGCTTCTGTGGTCTCTTGGGTGAGCTGCCTGGCTTCCCTTACAATCCATCTCACCCCCACTAAGGTCTAAACATGAAAGGCCAAGGAACTCCTATAAGGCAGGTCACAAAAGTCAAAAGAATTCTGGACATTAAACTGTAGACCTTTCAGTATAAAAATATCTACTCTAGCTGAAGTTAAGAGCATATGATCTTCCTTTGAAATTCAGAATACAGAGATAACTGTCCTATTCGGGAAGGCATCCATGAAATTTGAGTACAGGCTCTCAGGGGAATCTGGCCCTCCCTTTACAAATAAGCAGACTCCAACATTCAACCTAGCAAAGACCTTACATTTCATGAGTCAATGTGACCCACCCATCAGATTTCTCTGTGCCCTTCCCCAGACTCTACCTGTCCATTCACGGTCCCCAATGATAATTCGATCACAGAGGTCACATATGTGATAACTTCTCTTGTTCTCAGTTTCACTGCATGGCATCTTCACTGGAGCAGCAGCAGGCTTACGGCCCTGCCAGAAAAAGGGGAGGATGCGGGAGAAGCATTCAATTCAAAGAGACTTGGATATCATTCTCTGATATTGAGGAGAGTAGGATTGTCCCATGATCTCTTTTCCTCATCCCAGAGAGCAGGTGGGCTGTGAACAGATTTTAGCAACAACCTTTCTGAATGTGATCTAAACCTCCAGGGATCTAAACGCAGCCAGCCCTTCTGTGCTACTCCATGGAAAAGAAGGCTTGGTTCCTGACATAGCAACAAAGGTGTAAGGTAAGGAAAGCTGTCTGAAAACCAAACAATAGACAGTACCGTCATTAATAATCACCTGAATGAAACTTCGCACAATTTCAAGAGCAGGTTCAAGAACAGACTCCTCCCACTTCGACACATCAGATACTTCTAAGCCATATACTGGGGGGACACTGGGACCAGGTCCTAATGATGAGAAACAAAAGTTGTGAGAGGTCAGCCTCCAAGACCTAATCTATTCTGCTGCCAGGACTTCAAAACCCTCAAGGGAAACATGAAGGCCAAAGCAATTAACATCCTGACCATGCTGTTCATTCTAACCAGAAAAACAAACCAGAGTGCAACATACAATCCAAGAACGACTTAGAAGGTTGACTGGTCTGTAGCCAACAAGTCTAGCTATATAATCCAGAGTCTCGAGTGTAGGGTCTTCCAAATCAGTTATGAACACAATATAGAGTAACAGCTCCAATGACCACTGTTTGGGATACAATATAAAGACAGTACACCATAGGAGAGAATAAACTAATAGCTTGAAGTACTTCAGAATGGAAATTAGACAGGAGGTAGCCAAAAGTACAGCTATAGGCATTTCATCCGTTGAGCCAACCATGTTTAGTCTCTGCTGGTAGCTTCCCAGTCTGTGGACACACTAACTTGCCTTCCACAGCTAGGTTAAGTGAGTAGCCTAAAGGCAAAGAGCATTGCCCCATGGACAAAAACATCAAAGTCTTCAGGATGCCAACGGCTGGCAGGTGCTAGCCTTTTGATTGTGCCAACCACAAATAAGATTCTTCTTAAAGTGGACTGGGCTGCACCTGCCACCACATGGAAAGGTGAGACTGGGAGGGTGCAGGCAGCATCCACAGCACACCTGGCCTTGGCTAAGCTCTGCACCTGTTTCCAGGCCACTCTATATTTTCCTTTCCCCTCTAAGTCCTTTGTTGGGCTTCTGTGCCCTGTCTAAGCACCTTTCAACAAGTTCTCGGCTCCCAGCTGCTATTCCTGGCTTGAGTCCAAGGCCAAGCTGGGGTGGGGAAGTCCCTCTGGCTTCCTGCCAGAAGCATATCCCAGCAGGCCAGGCCTGGCCAATCACACACAGCTCCCGATTTGCAGGGCAGCTGCGCCTTTCACACCAGCACCAGGACTGGCCGGCACACGCATGAATGAGGAATGGGTGTATGATGCGCTGTGCCATCAGCCCCTCCTGACTCGGAGATGGGGGAGTACTGTGGCTGTACCACAGGAGGAAGTTCCAAATCATTACAAAAAACATCTTTTGTTACAGGCTAATTGTAGCCCTGGGGAGAAGAGAAGCTGCATTAGAAATTCAGAATGAACTTCATTTCAGCTGACTCAGACTTCTTTTATCAGGACATGCAGAGAAAGCAGGATAAGTAGAAGAAAGTGTAAAGAGCCTTTTGGCACCAGAAGGACAAAGGAGAGCTCTGTCAGAAAGTGAGAGCCGGGAGAGACTTCAAGATCTGGTAGTCAACAACATGAGTCAAGGTGTTCATGTTGGGAAGCACTGAGAGAGGGGAGGGCCTCAGCTGTCCTCATCTGTAACTAAAAGCAGAAGTCAAAGGTAAATGGATGATTGAGAAGCATATTTTAAAGTGTCACAAGATAAAACTGGGATTTCACTTATGCTTAATTTTTTTTTTTACAGGGACAGAGAGAGGGATAGATAGGGACAGACAGACAGGAACGAAGAGAGGTGAGAAGCATCAATCATTAGTTTTTCGTTGTCGTCGCAACACCTTAGTTGTTCATTGATTGCTTTTTCACATGTGCCTTGACCGCGGGCCTTCAGCAGACCGAGCAACCCCTTGCTGGAGCCAGCGACCTTGGGTCCAAGCTGGTGAGCTTTTGCTCAAGCCAGATGGGCCTGCGCTCAAGCTGGTGAGCTCAGGGTCTCGAACCTGGGTCTTCCGCATCCCAGTCTGACGCTCTATCCACTGCGTCACCGCCTGGTCAGGCTATGCTTAATCTCTTAATAAGCACAGTTTCTTACCCAAGGCCAATACTAATGCTGTTTAGCTGAAATTATAGCTAAAGGAATTAAGACCAATGGAAAGCAGAATCAGGTCCGCCAGTCAATAGTCTAGCCCTTATTGGCTACGGGTTTTTTGGCAAGTTATTTAACCTGTCTATGCCCCCATTTCCACATCTGCAAAAAGAAAAGAATAACACCTACCTTGAAGGCTCAATAATTTACATACAGCACCAAACTTAATGTCAAGGATCAATGACTGAGATTTCCCTTAAAAGTGCTATTCAACTAAAAGTTGCAGTTTTGTTTTTTTAAGTGAGAGGAGGGGAGATAGACTCCCACATGTGCCCCAGTGGCCCATGTCTGGGGTCGGTCAATGCTTGAAATCAACCGAGCTATCCTCAGCACCTGGGGCTGATGCTCGAACCAATCAATCTAGTGGCTGGGAGAAGGGAAGCGTGAGAGTAGAGGGAGAGGCAGAGAAGCAGATTATCGCTTTCCCTGTGTGCCCTGACCGGGGATCGAATCTGGAATGTCTATACATTGGGCTGATGCTCTATTCACAGAGCAAACGGCCAGGGCCAAAGATGCAGCAGTATGAAGCACCACATATCTGAACACAGAAGTGCTACTGGTGAAAGTTTTGTCTTTTTACACTGCTCACGTGGCCCAAGAACCATTTTAATTAGGAAAGCATACCTACAGAAATTTGATTGCTTTTCAAAATTAGAATCTAAAATTAATCCTGAGCACCAACTCTGCTAAGAAGTTGCTATTTTGCTCTTACCTGTTTGTAGCCAGCACGTACATTTTCAAAGCATAAGGCAAACTCCTCAATGGAAAAATTTGTTTTCTGAGCCATCACAAGAAAATATCCCCGGACAATCATTTATGCAATAGACACCCACCCAAGTTTAGACCAGGTCCATTCTCTGGGTGGGCTGAGGACACCTATGTTCTATTGAAAACAGACCCAGAGGATAAGGAAAAATACAGACTTACTGTTTAAAAAACGGTTTTTAACCCATCGGTTTTGCTTCCGGGCATATCTCTTAGTCACTTGTTTCAGAGCCTCAATTCCTGAAAAATAAAGTATATATATATAAGAACCTCTAAGCATTTTCCACCCCAGCCAAAAGGTAGGCCCACCCAGCCCAGCAGAAGAGAAAACTAGCCATAGCAGCACACTGGTGGACGCTTAATAGACAAAAATCTCAATTCTGAGTTGCAGGCCATTTGGGACTCTTCTAGCCTCAACTTTCTCAGACCACACCAGCAGGAACTCTGTCACCCAAGGATGTGTGTCCAAGGCTAGGTTAAATGGAGAAATTCACACCTTTTTTTAGGAGCTGGTTGCTAGTCTCTGGTGTACATTTTCCCTCAGTGATCAGGAACTCGTGAAATTCCTTAAAGCCAATTGATTGGAAGATACCATGTTGATAGTCCTGGCTGGGAACAGGAGAGCATCAGCAGATGAGCCATTACATCTGAGAGCTAGCAGGGAGCTTGGAGAGGATCTAGCTGAGCCACTTCATCCCTTAGATGAGGAAATTGAGATCCTTAGCAGTTACTGCCTCTCTTAAATCCTTCTTCCACCATCTCCACAAGCTGCCAGGTACTTCCCTTGAAAATTAACTCCTGGGAATGCTTGACAGATTAGAAAACTACAACTGTAACAAGTATACCAAACCTCCCTCCAACAAGGTTTAGCAATGCCAAGGACAAAGGCTAATAAACAAAGAAATCCAAAGCCAGTATTATGTTCATGGTCTTTTGACCATAAGCAAGTGATGGAGAGTAGGTTAAAGTAATAAATTAAATCCTCACCTATTTTCTGCAACTTTCTTCTGATTATAGCGTCTGTGAAAATCCCTTAGTTCATCCAAGAGCCCAGCAGCAAGCATGTCATCCACCCTCTTATCCAAGCGCTCATCTAGAACTTGAATCAAATTAGCCCGTCACCAGCAAGCCTGCTGTAGGTGTGTACTATATACTTACAAGATGAATGGACAGGCTGCACAAAGAGAATTCGCTCAAATGGAAGAAAGGGTTCACAGTCCAAAGATAATATAATAATTCATATTATATTTAGTCACACTTAAGACTCTGCAACTCCAATAATAAAAACAGCCAGAACGAAACACATGTATTCTTAAAATATAAAGAGAAAGCATACAACTGCAGCCTGTAGGGAGGACAAGTATTTTATTCTCATACGGAGTGTATATCCAGTTTATTTCAGAGGCGGCGGAGAGCCCCCTGGTTTACCCTTCTCACTTTTTTCCATTGTATTTGTTACTCTAACTTTGTATTATTTCACATTTAAGAACTCTCAGATGACACCCTGAATAGGAAGAGGAACTTTAGTCCAAAGCCCTCCTAGGTATGTCTTGAACTAGTGCACCTGACAAAGGAGTAAAGAGAGGTCATAATCATTCAGATACGGCGGTCAAACACAGCTTTATTATAAATCAGATACCATTACTTAGGACATGTTTTGATTTACAAAAATTTCATTATTAAAACATTACTGCCCTGGCCAGGTGGCTCAGTGGGTCAAGCATTGTCCCATGCTGAGGTCACGGGTTTGATCTCCAGTCAGGGCACGTACAAGAAGTAACAAATGAGTGCACAACTAAGTGGAGCAAAGTTTACACTTCTCTCTCTTTCTCTTTCTTCCTCTCTCTCTCCCCTTTCTTCTTTCTCTCAAATCAACAGAAAAATTAAACATTACCTTTTCCTATAAATGTATAAGTAAAATTAATAACAAAATTGCACCATTTCAGTCATGATCTTCTCTATCTCTGCCATTGCTATTTCTTGGCCTGCAATGATACTAACCATTGTCACTATCTTCCTAAAAAGTTTCCATTTAATGAGGACTCTAGATGTGTCAGGCACATTCTGAGTGTTTTGTATTATTACTCAACTAATCCTCAGTGAAGCTGAGAGAGATGTACTAACATTATCTCCTTTTACAGGAGAGCAAATCAGGGAACAGAAAGGTAAACTACCTTGCTTTAAAACTCATATAGCTAGAAGATGATGGAGCCAGAATCTGCATCCCAGTCAGTCTGGGCCAGAGACTGTGCTCTTAAAAACTACACTATATTATCCTAGCCAGGTTGCACAGTGGAGAGAGTGTTGTCCCTGCGTGCTAACGTTGTAGGTTTGATCCCCCATCAGGGCACATATGAGAAGTAACCATGAGTGCACAGCTAAATGAACAAAGTGGAACGAGTTGATGCTTTTCTCCGCCCCCCCCTCTTTCTCTATCAATGGAAAGATTTTTTTAAAAAGCAACTACGCCAAAAAAATAAAAATAAATAAAAAAGCAAAAAGTAACTATGCTACACTGTCTATTCTCATAATAAACTCATCTTTCCAGACCTAGCTCACAGGTTACCTCTAGAAATTGGTCCCTGACTGCCCCACAGAGAATGCTCCTCTTCCATTCTCTGTGCCCCACAGCACTTTCTAGCCCAACGTGTATCACAATGTAGCACGACCTCATTATGTGTTGCCTCACCAGACTGGGAGCTAATTAGGAGCAGGCATTGTCTTGTGCCCATCTCTGAAATCCAAGTACTATGCAGAATACTTGACACGTCAACCTCTTCCACAGGGGCCTTACTTCTCTTTAGCTTTCTCCTTTTGGTCTTCACTGGATAGCCTTCTTTTTCCATCCCACCCATCACATCTTATCCCACTCTTGGTATTTTATCCTAGTGCCAGGGCTGCCTTTACTCCCTTTCCAGATTGACACTTAGGGGAATGGCATTGTGCCTTACTAAGTCAATAAATAATGATAATCAAAGTAAAATTAATAGCTAATACTTGTTCAGTGTTTATTACGAGCCACTCATGAATTCAAGCATTTTATATATAGTAATGCAGTACCATAAGATCTATCTCAAACGGACTTTTACCTTTCTGGTCAGCATGAAGCCAGAGGATGCAAGGGTTAGGGAACTTCAGAGGGCCTCCAAGGGGACCACCGCCTTCCTCCGCATGTTGACGATGAAGAAATTCACTATGAGAGATTCCTGTTTCTTCAAACACTTGCAAGCTCCTAAGTAATTTGGGAGGAGAGAAGTACACCTATAAAAACTATTAGGATATATTCATTCTCAAGGAGAGAGGTTATTTTTATTATAAAACATCTCATTCTCATTTTTACAGCATAAGCCCCTGAAGATATGAAAGTCCAGGTTACTGCAATTCTATATCTAATCAGCAAGGGGTCCTAAAAAAACCTTTAAGTAAAGTAAGAAATAATAATATTCCTCTAAACACACACCAGTTGGCCCTGGCAGGGTAGCTCAGTTGGTTAGTATCCACTTGATACACCAAGGTTGCACGTTTGATTCCTGGTCACAGCACATACAAGAATCAACCAATGAATGCATAAATAAGTGGAACAAATTGATGTTTCTCTCTCTCTCAAATCAATCAATAAAAAATTGCTTAAATAAATATAATTTTTTTTTCTGAAATCAGTTCAACAGGTTCAGAAACAACAGGTTTCTTCTACACACACAGAATAGAACTTTTTCAGGTAAGCAGTAAAAAAACTTGTTTGGGACACTTTGTTACAAGCCAACAAGCCTAGTCTCGCTGGAATTCCTTTCCCACAGTAGAAAAGTATGTTGTATAGCCAGCTCATCAACTTTCTTTTTAAATATGTCTAAAATTCTGACTAATTCTATACTCTACTAGCACAAAGATCACTGAAGAAAGAATTCACATACTCTTAAGCCACCATTCACTCTGTCGGTATCTATTATGTTATGCAGCACCAGGTAATTTAACTCCCAAATCTATACTCTACCACTCTGGGTGATTACAACTTATCAGCTTGAAAGTGATCGTTCCCTTCCTGACCCAATTCTACTTCCTGAAACCCTAACACAAGACTAGAGACCCCCTTCTCATTCCATATCATTAGTCACGCAAAAAGGACCTATGAGGAAAAAATGTATAGTGATAGTTATCTTACTTTTTTTTTTTTTAATTTCTTTTTATTATATTTATTTTAGAGAGGAGAGAGAGAGAGAGAGAGAGAGAGAGAGAGAGAGAAAGGGGGGAGGAGCTGGAAGCATCAACTCCCATATGTGCCTTGACCAGACCAGTGCAGGGTTTTGAACTGGCGACCTCAGTGTTCCCAGGTCGACGCTTTATCCACTGCGCCACCACAGGTCAGGCAATAGTTATCTTACTTTATAGAGGTTAGAATACAGGCTCAAACTAAAAGAAAGATGAAAAGAATTCTCCAATTTTCTCTAAAAGAGAGACTCTAGAGCTCTTGCTTAGAACGGATTGACTCTTACAAAGACACAATTCTCAACTCACTACTAGTTTAGAAGTAGACAATGAGGAGAGGTGATAAGAAAGGACTACTTGATAAAGAGATAATAAAGACCAAGCTTGGCCCCCAAAACGCAAAGATTGTGGGTTCAATCCCCCATCATGGCACATACAGGAAGGAAACAATGAATACAAACTAAGTGGAACAACAAATGAATGCTTTCCTCTTCCCCACTTTCTCCCTTCCTCTGTCTCTCTAAAACCATCAATAAAAAAAAGAAAACCAAGGTACAGAATCATATCATAAAACAATATAAAAATGAATGTTCATTATAATGGTCCTGAATTATCCAATTTTTTAAAAAATATTTCTATTAAAATGTCTGAATAAAATGTTTGGATACTGGAAAGTATAAACTTCATTTATCCAGAATATGCATTATCACCAGGGCAATACTGCCCTCAAGGAGACAAAAACCCCCACAATAATAAAACAGACAGAGACAGACAGGCAGGAAGGAAGGGAGAGAGAAGCATAAATTCTTTGTTGTGGCACGTTAGTTGTTCATTGATTGCTTTCTCATATGTGTCTTGATGGGACGTCGGGGGGTGAGGATGCGGGGCTCCAGCCAAGCCAGTGACCATGAGATCATGTCTATGATTCCATGCTCAAGCCAGTGACCCTGTGCTCAAGCTGGTGAACCTGCACTCCAGCCAATGAGACTGTGCTCAAGCCAGGGACCTCAGGGTTTCAAACCTGGTTCCTCTGTCTCCCAGGCTAATGCTCTATCCACTGTGCAACCACTTGGTCAGGTGGAAAAATATTTCTAAAAAGGTTTCTGGGTGGGGTGGGAGGCAATAATGAAATAAGAATTTGGTAAAATGATCTAGAACATTCACTTGACTCGACACTTCATAATCCCTATCAATACCAGATGTTGCTACACTATTTAATCTGTATAACATCAACATAGTAGTTAGTTAGATACTCTCCTCTGCCAGATACAGTACTACTCCCAACACAGAAAAATACATCTAGCACATGAGGCTGCAATATTAAAACCTAAGAAAACATGACCTTATTAGTTCATCCACCACTTCTCTCTTCCCTTCAAGAAAATCTCCATGTGTAAAGGTGAGCTGATCTATGAGGCAGTTTATAAACCCTACCTCCCACTGGGAAAGCTGCTAGGATAGAACTCTGTATTGCACAATCAATTATGAAATCCAAATCACAATGTAAACTGACTGCATGCCAGAAAAATTTATATGAAAACTGTTATACAAGCAAAGATCAAATAGAAAATGAAGCAAGATTACACAGACCCTAGGAAAAAAACATATTGTATTATGCATTTTAAAATATAACAACAAAGTAGGGTGCAACTATTTACTGAGGGAGTTGGACTTTGGCAGTTACTCAGGGTCTCCTAACCTTCTAAGCTATAAGACGCATCAATCTCCACTATCACCAAACCTGTCAACCATTACCCAGGCACACTGAAGAACTGACTGCCCTCTAACTCTAAAGGAACTCCAGGTCAGTGGGCCTAGGCTTTCTTACCTGGCCACTTTGCGCTTGTCATGTGGGTGCAGCTTGGCAGCCATTTCTGGGTCCACCTGGCGTAGGCGTCTGTAGAGTACATGGCCATCCTCCTTTTCAAGTTCTGCTTTCTGGTCAATCACTTTATCAGTGCCTATCTCCTGGGGTTATTAAGTAAAAGTTTAGAAATAAATATAATTCAACCATTCAACAAACACCAAGATGCTATATGTGCCAGGTACTTGGTTAACTGTTAGGAATATAGCATACAGAAGAATCAGAAGGTTATCCCATTTAGTAAGGGACAAATCAAAACAGAAAATTCCATTACACCATGGTAATGCTGAGGCCACAGCATTACTACCTAGGGACATACATACTCAGGTACCCTGCTTCCTTGTCAAAAGTACAAACAGGTACCAGGATGTATGTCTATATTAACACATCCAGGAGTCCAGTGTTCTCAGCAGGTGTGACCAAAGAGTGGATCAGTAGAGCCAGTACATTACAGTTTGCAAAGTTCCACCTTATGCAATAGCATCTCTGTAAGAAAGGTTAGTATTAGACATCTCCCTGACACATAGATTGTTACAGGCCAAGAAATGCTGAATCAGACTAGTGTACTACTAATTTACATGGAGATGCTAATTAATTCACAGAGGAACATTTTCCCCACACACACCCCCTGCCCTTAGGCTTGCCTGGAGGAACACACTTCACATATGGAGGTGGAATTTGCTTCAAAATATTAAGTAGGAAAATTACAGTTGCTGACTGTAAGAAATAGGCAAGAGTCAACCTTCCTTTTATTAAAATTAGCTGGCAAGAAGAAAAAACCCATTTTCTCAGCGTTACAAGTGAACTAAACATACCTTAGCATTGATAAGAACTTTCCAGAGCAGAGATTCAATGTAATAATTGGTTCCTCCCACGACAATAGGAATTTTGTCTCGGGAAAATATATCTTCAATGTGAATATTAAGAAATACATCACAATATTTAATATCAGAAGAGAATCCTGACTTCCTCAGAAATGAGGGTATTAGCAAGAAATCACATTTACTTGTCTCAATAGCAGAAGAGAAAGGGTAGAAATGAAGATGAATTGATACTAGTCTTCACTGTTTCCCATGAGCTCTCAGAATAATTTCCTCCCAGTTCTGGGGGGACTTGCATAAACTAGAGAAAAGTAATTACTTCCAGTTCTAGAACTTTCTAGGACTTGCTACTAAAATCCAAGGCTTGTTCGGTATTTCAAATCTGTTTAATGAGCACAAGCCCACAGACTTTCAAAGAACCAAATGTCAGCTATTTAGGAAGCCTCCAAGGTGACGTCCACTGTCTGACTTTGCTTTCTTTTTTTTAAGTGAGAGGCGGGCAGGCAGAGAGACAGACTTCCACATGCACCCATTTACCTGGCAAGCCCCTTACTGGGTGATGCTCTGCCAAACTGGGGCTGCTGCGCTGTTGCTGGATAACCAAGTTATTATAGCACCAGAGGAGAGGCCATAGAGCCATCCTCAGCACCCAAGGCCAACTTGCTCGAACAAATGGAGCCATGGCTGTGGGAGAGGAAGAGAGAGAGAGAGAGAGAGAAGGGGAAGAGGGAGGGGTGGAGAAACAGATGGTCACTTCTCCTGTGTGCCTTGACCAGAATTGAACCCGAGACTTCCACACGCTGGGCTGACGCTCTACCACTAAGCCAATGGGTCAAGGCTTACAATTTTTTAAATAAAGATTTTACTTATTGATTTTACAGGGGTGGGGTGAGAAGTATCAATTCACAGTTGGTTCACTTTAGTTGTTCACTAATTCCTTGTTGCATGTGCCTTAACCAGGCAAGCCCAGGGTTTTGAATGAATGACGTCAGCACTTCAGGCCAATGCTTTACCCACTGTGCCACCACAGGCCAGGTCTGGCTTTGCTTTCTAAAACAAAGTACAAACTGGTTCTTTAAGCTATGGTTCTTAGACTAAGTCTCCATTATGGGCCAGTAGTGCACATTTCAGCCACTTGAGACTCCAGTAGATAAACTGAGAAGCACTGGTTCTGAAGACAAATAGATTTCAATTACCAGCTCCAATTCTTGGGCATGTTATTCAACCTATCTGAGCTTCAGTTTTCTCACTTGTAAAATCCTCATGAGTTCTTATGAGCATTAAATGTGACAATGCAAATAATCCCTAACCATAATGCCTGAAATATCTTTTCAATTGCGTTTACTATTTACTTTAGTAACTATTTTTATATCTCTGCTACTTTGAATTCTTCTCTTCAGAACTCTGTTGAACAGATAATTATCTGCTTTAAGAAGGGCTTTGCTTCTGAGGATAATTGATAAAAAGAGACTTTCAACCCAAACAAAGATTCATTTACACACTTCTTCCCATTACCAACCAGTGCGTGGGCACAGACACAGATGACCTCTTTTCTATCAGAAGCCCACTAACCTTTAATAAATTGGGGTGGGGTGGAAAGATGTTAGCAATCAAAGATTATATAGAAGAAACATCATATTTGTTTTTTAAAAAGAGGAATAAATTTTATATTCCCCTCCTTAAATTAAGTACAGGAAATATACAATTACACAGCAGTTGTAATAAAACTTCAAATATATAATTAACAAAGGGTAAGGAAACAATGAAAATAAAAAAGGTTATAAATGATGAGATACCAGAGCACGGCAAGTGGAAAACAGGGAGGGAAATGGGTAGGAGCCATGAAGGGAAGAAGTTTAACTTGTCTGTACAAGCCAAGAAGCAACTGTGATCCTGGGTAAAACCTTTCTCTCTGGTCCTCATCTGGTACCTTTATTTGTCTCATCAAGAAGGCTGACTGAATACTTCTTAAGTATCCAGTTTTGACACTCTGATTGCAATTCTTACCTAAACTAAATTCATTAAATTGCCAATCCTATAAGTGATCTGATTAAATCATCCCCTATTGCTGCTGCCCTTTTAATTAGCTCTCCATTTTCTATAAGTTGTCCCTGAACAACTAAACTGTCCTAAAGCAAGAATGTACTTTGGTGATATATTTAAATTTGCAAAGGGCTTTCATATACATTATCTTATCTGATACAACTGCCTTGTAAAGCTGGAAGTACAAGAATTACTATCCACATTTAAATCTCTGGCCAAGTGCTAGGCAAAAATATATTCTCATTATTCTTATTTGCATGGCACTTATTAACAACAATAAACCCTTTCTCATGTTTATCACCATTTATATTTCTTCCTTTGTGAATTATTACTTATGACCTTCAGTTTTTGTATTGATTCATATCAGTTCTTCATATATTAAGTATATTAATAATTTGCCTTTCTTATGTTACAAATATTTTCCCCTGGGTTTGTAGTCTGCTTTTCTTATTTTGTTTATAGTGGGCTGTTTTCCTTTTTATTTTATTTATTTATTTGTTTGCTTTTTTCTACAGTGAGAAGCAGGGAGACAGAGAGACAGACTCTGCATGCACCCAACTGGATCCATTCAGCATACCCACCAGGGGGCAATGCTCTGCCCATCTGGGGCATTGCTCTGTTGCAACTGGAGCCATTCTAGTGCCTGAGGTGGAGGCCATAGAGCCGTCCTCAGCACCCGGGCCAACTTTGTTCCAGTGGAGCCTTGGCTACAGGAGGGAAAGAGAAAGATAGAAAGGAGAGGGGGAAGGGTAGAGAAGCAGATGGGCGCTTCTCCTGTGTGCCCTGATTGGGAATCGAACCCTGGACTTCCACACACCAGGCCGACACTCTACCACTGAGCCAGGCAGCCAGGGCTTCCTTTTTATTTTAATTGTCAAATATCCAATATATATACAAGAACACGGTAATATATGAAAATTATAAAGCCCAGTAATAAAACAAATACAGTGGTACCTTGAGATATGAATTTAATTCATTCTGTAACCGAGCTCGTAAGTCAGTCAACTCGTATATCAAACTGCCAATACTGGACCCATGTGCCAAGGCGCCAACTAGCGGCAGCTTCCCAATTCACGACTTGTATCTCGGAATTTCACTCGGATCTCAAACAAAAATATGGACCAAGTCGCAGCTCATATCTTAAAAAAATGTTGGTCTGTTCGTATCTCAAGGTACCACTGTATTCATGAGCCCAATGTTAAGAAAAAGAATATTACTGTATTTTTCACTCCATAAGACACACGTTTTTCCCCCAAAACTGGAGGGGAGAAATTCCCATGTATATTATAGAGTGAAATATACGGTATTTTATTAATTATTTTAACACACCATTAGGTTCAAAATATTTTTTTTCTTATTTTCCTCATTAAAACCCTAGGTGTGTCTTATGGTCGGGTGCATCTTCTGGAGCGAAAAATACGGTAATTCTGTTGAAGTTTCTGTGTATTCATTCCCATCCTAACCCCCAACTTACCCTCTGTCTGAAGGAACCACTATCTTGAGTTATTTTGGCTTTTTTATTTTTCATCATTCCCTTTCTTTTATTTATATTATCACTGATATGTATATACCCCTAAAGATTATATTAATATAGAGTATATAAGCAATACATAACCATATATTTACATATGTTTAATTCTGCTTGCCTTTTTAACCTTTACAATAAGTGGTATAAACATGTATGTATCCTTCTATAATTTCTCAAATTTTACATTTCTGAGATTCTTCTACACTGATGCATGTAGCTATAATTTACTCATTTTCACTGCTGAAAAAGTAAACATATAAACAAAGCAAATTTTATATATTCTTCTGTAAGTAGGAATTTCAGTGTTTACCTGGTTTTGCTACTAAGAATAATACTGTCCTAGAATGATCCCTACCACATATCTCCTGGCATGCTTGTGGCAAGGTTTCTTTAAGGTAGAAACTGAGGAGTTCTGGTTGATAACCATTCTTGCCAATAAAAATTCTTAATTCTTACATATTCAACTCGTTATTTTCCTTTTTTAAATATTTAACTTAATAATTATTGTTGTGGGCATAGATGGTGGTGAGGGCTGCACAATGGGAATTTATTTAATACCAATGAACTTGTACACTTAGAAATGGTTAAGCCCTCACCGGTTAGAGCATTGTCCCAAAACACCAAGGTAGTGGGTTCCATCCCTGGTCAGCACACATACAGGAAGAAACCAATGAATGCATAACTAAGTGGAACACTAAATGAATGCTTTCCTCTCTTTCTCCCCATTCCTCTCTCTCTTTCTAAAATCAATCAGCCTGATCTGTGGTGGCACAGTAGATAAAATGTCAACCTGGAATGCCGAGGTTGCAGATTCAAAACCCTGGGCTTGCCTGGGCAAGCAAAGCACATGTAAGAAGTAACTACTAGTTGATGCTTCCCGCTCCCCCCGCCCTTCTCTCTCTCTCTCTCTCTCTCTCTCTCTCTCTCCTCTCCTCTCCAAAAATCAATAAATGAAATCTTAAAAATAGCTCTAGCTGGATAGCTTGGCTGGTTAGAGCATCGTCCCTAAGTGCAGAGGTTGCCAGTTTGATTCCCAGTCAGGGCACATTACAGAAACCAACGTCCCTGCCTTTCTCTTGCTCTCTATCTTCTCTCTAAAATCAATAAACATTTTGACAAAAAAAAAATCTTATAAATAAATAAAAGCAATTAAAAATAAAAACTCTGCCTGACCTGTGGTGGCACAGTGGATAAAGTGTCAACCTGGAATACTGAGGTTGCCAGTTTGAAACCCTGGGTTTGCCTGGTCAAGGCACATATGGGAGTTGATGCTTCCTGCTCCTCCCCGCACTCTCTCTCTCTCTCTCATTCTTTCTCTCTCTCTCTTTCCCCTCTCTGAAATGAATAAATAAAATAATTTAAAAATATATAAAAACCCTTTTAAAAAATGGTTAAGATAGCCCTTGCCAGATAGCTTGGTGGGTAAGAGCTTGGTTCCAAAATGCAAAGGTTGTGGGTTTGATCCACAATCAGGGCACATATAGGAACAGATCAATGTTTCTGTCTCCCTTTCTTGTCCTAAATTCAAAAAATATATTTTTAAAAAACTGGTGAAGGCCCTAGCCGGTTGGCTCAGCGGCAGAACATCGGCCCGGTATGTGGAAGTCCCGGGTTCGATGCCCAGTCAGGGCACACAGGAGAAGCGCCTATCTGCTTCTCCACCCTTCCCCCTCTCCTTCCTCTCTGTCTCTTTCTTCCCCTCCCCCAGCCAAGGCTCCATTGGAGCAAAGCTGGCCTGGGCGCTGAAAACGGTTCCATGGCCTCGGTCTCAGGTGTTAGAATGGATCCGGCCACAACAGAGCAACGCCCCAGATAGACAGAGCAACACCCCCTGGTGGGCATGCCGGGTGGATCCCAGTTGGGCGCATGTGAGAGTCTGTCTGACTGCCTCTCCACTTCTATCTTCGGAAAAATACAAAAAGAAAAATTATAGAAGAATATTTACAAAGCCCCTTCCCACTCTAAAATCACTTAAGTACTCAATTATATAATATCGCATTTGTTGTAAAGTTTCAAAAATATATATATTTAGCCTGGCCTGTGGTCGTACATAAGATAGAGCATCAAGCTGGGACACTGAGGTCCGAGGTTTGAAACCTTGAGGTCGCTGGCTTGAGCATAGGCTCACCAGCTTAAGCATGGGCTCACAGACATGATTGCATGGTTGCTGGCTTGAGCCCAAAGATCGCTGGCTTGACTGGAGCCCCCATATCAAGGCACATATGAGAAGCAATCAAGAACAACTAAAGTGATGCACTACGAGTTGATGCTTCTCATCTCTCTCCCTTTCTGTTTGTCTCTCTATATATAAAAAACAAAAAAAAGAGTAAACCTGGAATTCTGAGGTCGCCAGTTCAAAACCCAGGGCTTACCAGGTCAAGGCACATACAACAAGCAACCGATGAACTCAAGTGAATCAACTATGAGTTGTTACTTATGAACTGTCTCAGGAATAATTACTAGTCCTTGTATTTTCTTCTTTTTTTTTTTTTTAATTTTTTTAATTTATACATTTTAGAGAGGAGACACAGAGTGAGAGAGAGAGAGAGAGAGAGAGAGAGAGAAAGGGGGGAAGAGCTGGAAGCATCAACTCCCATATGTGCCTTGACCAGACCAGTGCAGGGTTTTGAACTGGCGACCTCAGTGTTCCCAGGTTGATGCTTTATCCACTGCGCCACCACAGGTCAGGCTATTTATTTATATTTAACAGAGACAGAGAGAGAGTCAGAGAGACGGATAGACAGACAGAAATGGAGAGAGATGAGAAACATCAATCATCAGTTTTTCCATTGCAACACCTTAGTTGCTCAAACCAGATGAGCCCGTGCTCAAGCTGGCGACCTCGGGGTCTTGAACCTGGGTCCTTGCACATCTCAGTCCGGCACTCTATCCACTGCGCCACCGCCTGGTCGGGCTATTTTCTTCATTTTTTAAAAAAAATTTTCATTGACTTGAGAGAAAGGAAGGGGGTGAGGAAGAGAGGTAGAGAGGGTAAAAGGGGGAGAGGTGGAGACAGAAGCATCAACTTGCCGTTCCACTTAGTTGTGTACTCACTGGTTGCTTCTCCTATGTGCTCTGACCGGGGATCAGTTCTGTAATCTCAGCACACCAGGATGATGCTTACCCACTGTACCACTCAGCCAGGGCTTCACTGTTTTTTATTTTGAAAACTATGAAATAACAAACATGCATGTCATCATTGCACATGGCCCATGCTAATCTCCGTATGGCCGCAATTTTATAGTATATGTGCTACTGAATTGAGCACTCTTCATTGTTTTTAAATGCTATCTTAATAAACTAAATATATACATCCATTTGAATTTATACCTAGAATTTCTATTCTGTGCTGTAAGTTTGTCTAGTATATAATTTCCTGCTATTATAAATTATTATGAATTTTCAATGTCTTAATTCCTGGCAGTTCAGCTATTAAAAGTAGTCTGGACATTAAAATATCTGGGCAGTCCTCCTTCTATTATTCTATTTTCAGTCTTAAAAGTTCTTAGGTTGGAGGACCCAACACACTCTTCTGGGAGTACATCTGCACCTTAACCCCCTCCCCCAGGTGCTTTACCTTTACCCTTCTCTCTAAGTTCCAAAGACTCCTTCTTCTGCCTCTGTAACTTCTTTTCTAAAGTCCATTTCTTCTACCTTTGTGACCTTCTAAATAAACTCTTATAGTTTGAAAAAAAATTTTTTTTCTGGTGTAACCCAGAACAATTACCGTATTTCCCAGTCCATACCCCACTCTGCCCCAATAATCCCTTTGAAGTTCTAACAGGAACTCCATTATATTTATAAATTACTTAAAGGTGGGGAAAAAAAATTACTTAAAGGTGGAAAACTGAAGCTTAGTGAGGCAAATACTTTACCCAATAAAACTCATATGGTCAAAAGAGGTGGCACTAAGGCTAGAACAGATCTTCTGGTTCCTAATCAATGTTCTCGCCATTAAAACAGTGCTTCTCAAATATTAATGTGCATATGAATCACCAGGGGCCCTTGTTAAATGCAGATTCTGATTCAGTAGGTATGAAGTGAGGCTTTTCTCAGCCCTTCTAACAAGCTCCCAAGGGATGCTGACTTTGATCTCTGAGGACAAGATGTAGGAGTAGCAAGGGCACTATATCTTCCAATCCATATACTGCTGATGGGATGCTACCTACTGGTAGTTAGGTCTTGTATGCCCCTGCTTAGAAGAAACTGTCACTAGAAAGAAAACTTTTTTCTTGGTTTGGGCTGCCTTGCCATCCACCAAGCGCAGCTGCTGTGTTTCCGAAGGATATCAGAGCAGTTGCCTTGTTCCTGAACTCCACCACTGTGTAATTTGTCACAAGAGGATCCACAAAGCTGATCATGTGGTGCCGGCATATTCTCTGCTCTTCGGTAGAAACCTTGTTGGTGATGATGTCTAAGCCTTCATAAACCTAGAGGAAAAAAATTACCGTGAGAAAGTCATCGCCCTCCATTAAATGTGCACTTGATAGGTGGAAATGGGGGTGCGTTCCTCCCTCTAACTGAACATCTGACTGACCCAAAACACCAGAGCACAGCCAGATCCGCAAAGCCCAGGACAAAGGAAGCGAAAGAAAATAGAATTTTGGCTTTCTTATCAAATACAGGTTTTCTCTCCATCCCCAAGTAGAGCATTCCTACAAAACTTTCCATATAAGATAAAATGAGGTCAAGCAAAAGAAGCAATTATCATTAATTTATGAGAAAAATCTTGATCTTTCCCAGACCCCAAATTCAATGCATACACAATGTCTTTATTTTGTTCACCATGATAGAAACGCTTAATTACATCCAGCTTTACACTAAGCATAACACCTTTACGAGCTCTGTTAGGCTTTGCTGATACCTTAGGACGTATCTTGCTAATGGATGCACAAAGCAAATCGAGATAAAGCACAGATGCTCACAGACACGGCTCAGTTATGATGGCTTGATGCTGAGAGGGTGGGTGTAGTTCCTAGGGAAGGAGCTTGGCACTGCCTTTATAACAACTTGCAGCAAAACAAATGCCGAATGCTATTTTTGCTTTTCCTCTCTTTTCATAAAAGCAAAAATTCTCTTTTGATTTCTTTCAGTTCACAAAAACAGTGCAAGTTTCCCCAACTATCTGAAAAGAAGAGCATTTCTATGAAACTTTAATAGGCCCTGGCCAGCTGGCTCAGAGGATAGAGCACTGGCCCAGCATGTGGACATCCCAAACCCAGTGAGGGCACACATGAGAAGTAACCAAATGTTTTTATTTCCCTCTCTCTCCCCTTTGTCTCTCTCTACCCCTCTTGTAGCCAGTGGCTTGACTGATTCCAGTGTGGCCCAGGCGCAGAGGACAGCGCGGTTAATTCGAACAGTGGCCCCAGATGGGGGTTGCCAGGTGGATCCCGGTCAAGGGGAGTCTGTCTCACTTTCTGCCCTCCTTTCACTTAAAAAAAAGAAACTTTTATAAAACGAAATGGTATGAGGCAAAGAAACAATTACCGTCAATTAAAAAACCTCTTAATTAATTAATTTAAAATCCTCTTCAGATTTCTTCTGGTTAGTGAAAACAGGTATTAATGTAGTAGATCTTACATAACAGTATCTTTAACAAAAACTTTTGAAAACTGGAGATACCTGTATAGTGGCTACTAGTTCAAACTTAAAGATTAAAAGGGTATGTAAATCAGTGGCCAAATGAGAATTAATTGTGCAAGATTAACCAGAGGTTCTTTAGCCTGAAATTTAAGCATTTAAAAGGACAGACTGTTTTATTTATTCTATTTATCACAAGTCTCCAGAAAGGTAACGTTTTGCATTGCTCATGGTTCTACTTCAAATGCTTACTTACATATCTTGGGATTTAAGTGGCTCTGAAAGGTTTTTAGAATTTGTATTAGATTGACTCCATTTGTGGAGAAGTGGCCTACTACAAGAATATATATAAAATACACAAAGTCAACTATAAACAAATAAAACACACATACTTTGAAGTCAGACCCCTAATACTGCTGTACTCTGGTGGAAACATTGTGATGTATCCATATTACTGCTTCAGAGGGTCAGCCCATAGCCTAAATACTCAAAGGCAATATCCTATCTGTACGCTCTTGATTTGCCAATTCATCTAAAAAGTTCAAGTGTATTTTTGCTAAATGTAAGGTTGCAGATAGAGATCTGAAAATACTAGTTTAATTTATTTTTATTTATTCATTTTAGAGAGGAGACACAGAGTGAGAGAGAGAGATAGAGAAAGAGAGAAAGGGGGGAGGAGCTGGAAGCATCAATTCCCATATGTGCCTTGACCGGACCAGTGCAGGGTTTTGAACTGGCGACCTCAGTGTTCCCAGGTCGACGCTTTATCCACTGCACCACCACAGGTCAGGCTGAAAATACTAGTTTAAAAGTTGGGATGGATACTCTGAGATTAAATGTTCTCTCTGTAATCACTGATTCTACAGGGAGCGTTGAATGAACAAATAACAAGTTCCATAGAGCCCACAAAGATGTTAAAAGCATTCTTTACCTCACATTTCCCCTTATTTATATGGGTGTCACATAAGTACAGTACAATGGTTAGAAGGAAGGACATTGACGCCAGGCTGCCTCAGACCAATTCCTAACCCTAGACCAGTGGTTCTTAACCTGGGTTCTATCGAACCCTAGGGGTTTGATGAGTCAGTCTCAGGGGTTCAGAGAAGCCTCTGCCGCAGAGGCCAGAATAAAGTTATACCGTAATTTGTTGTGAGTTCATGCACTTTGTTGGTTTTGTTCTTTGAGCAAGGTGATGTTCATGCACGGCTCATTTTGTGCACCAGTAAAAAAACATACCTATGTCTTGAATTTGAAAATAAAACCCATATTTTATTTATCACTAAAGAAGGGTTCGGTGAATGCGCATATGAAACTGGTGGGTTCGGTACCTCAAAAAAGGTTAAGAACCACGGCCCTAGAGTTACTTGTATTTGGAGTAGTCAATTACTAATCTCATCCATAAAATGATGATAATACCTATCTCACAGGGTTCTTGTGCAGATTAAATGAGTTAATACATGTTAAAAGCACTTCGTTTTCCCTTGGCACACCGTAAATGCTACATAAGAATCATTATATAACTACTTTACAATCACTACCACTTCTACAATCAAAACATAAGAAATAGCCTGACCAGGTGGTGGTGCAGTAGATAGAGCATCAGACCGGAATGCGGAAGACCCAGGTTCGAGACCCCAAGGTCACCAGGTGGAGCGCGGGCCCATCTGGCTTGAGCCAAAGCTTGCCAGCTTGGATTCAAGGTCGCTGGCTCCAGCAAGGGGTTGCTCAATCTGCTGAAGGCCCGCGGTCAAGGCACATGTGAGATAGCAATCAATGAACAACTATGGTGTCGCAACAGCAACGAAAAACTAATGATTGATGCTTCTCATCTCTCTCCGTTCCTATCTGTCTGTCCCTACCTATCCCTCTCTCTGTCCCTGTAAAAAATAAAAAAAGAAAAGAAATAATTTCAGTGTCACTAGTTATCATTCTAAAACCTGTGTTTTTAGATGCTGAAGTTACTTGCCCAACAAGGATATAAGCTATCTTCAAGTAAAAAAAACCTGTTTATTAGTAAAACAGTACCCCCAAAAATACAGATCATAGGGAAAGAACCAGTTCTGCCTTTAACTCATTTAATCTGCACCTGACAAAAAACTTGCATTGAATACTGATGGAATCTTATATCATAGTGCTCTTTTCTGTACATCTTGAAAAAGACTTCTTCTGATGTTTTAAAGTGGCCATAAAGTATACTGGTACACTGGGGTCTTCTGTGAAATTAAAACAACCAAAGGCGGGAAAGGAGTTACAACTGTGTGCTCCTCTCCCCCTTTACTCATGCTTTTGGCTGTAGCTTTAAGTTCCAATATCCTAATATTAAAGAATTTATATAGCAACAACTCGATTTTGCCAGATTTCTTAACTCTATTAATTAGAATCTCATTTTTTAATACTGAGATTAATGTTTAGGAAATGCATAGTTGCAAATGTATAATAACCAGCCCTCACCTCCCCAAATGCCAAAATGTAAACATCTCAGAGACCAGCACATTCTATCAATTATGTAGATACATTTTCGTCCTGTGTCCTGACTTCAGGTGTATCTTCAAGAGCTCCTTAAAATGGTAATTTTATTTACTTAATTCCTTTTAGAGAGGAGAGAGAGACTGAGAGAGAGAGAGAAGTGAGAGAGGAGCAAGAAGCATCAACTCCCAAATGTACCTTGACCAGGCAGGCCCAGGGTTTCGAACTGGCGACATCAGCGTTCCAGGTCGATGCTTTATCCACTGCGCCACCACAGGTCAGGCAAAATGGCAATTTTAAAAAAACACATAAACATAAATCAAACAGGAGGTAACCCCAGATCTAGGCTCACATTATCTACTAAAGGAAGTGGTTTATTGCACTGTTTATGGTATCTACAAATGCCAACAAATATCAGAAAGGGAAAGAGAATGGTTTAAAGAAAGCAGAGTTCTTGCTCATGAATTTAAACTAAAAACCGTAACTCATATAAAAGTACTACATCATGGTTACCAATGTAAACTGCCATCTCTGAGTGATTTGTTAACCTTTTGCTTCCTACACCATCAGATTAAAAGAAATTAGGCATAAAGATATGGGTTACACTAACCACAAACCCTTTTTTTTTCATTTTAGAGAGGAGAGAGAAGGGGGAGGAGCAGGGAGCATCAACTCCCATAGTACCTTGACCAGGCAAGCCCAGGGTTTTGAACCAGCAAACTCAGAGTTCCAGGTTGATGCTTTATCCACTGCGCCACCACAGGTCAGGCACTGACTACAAATCTGATAGTACAAAATTATTGTTGCCTGACCAGGTGGTGGCGCAGTGGATAGAGCGTCGGACTGGGATGCGGAAGACCAAGGCTCAAGACCCCTGAGCTCGCCAGCTTGAGTGCGGGCCCATCTGGCTTGAGCAAAAGCTCATCAGCTTGGACCCAAGGTCGCTGGCTCCAGCAAGTGGTGGCTCGGTCTGCTGAAGGCCCGCGGTCAAGGCACATGTGAGAAAGCAATCAATGAACAACTAAGGTGTTGCGAAGGCAACGAAAAACTAATGACTGATGCTTCTCACCTCTTTCCATTCCTGTCTGTCTGTCCCTATCTAACCCTCGCTCTGACTCTCTCTCTGTCCCTATTAAAAAAAAAATTATTGTTAATTTTTAGGTAAATATGTTCTTACGTGGTTTTTTTTAAGAGTCCTGCCCTGGCCAGGTGACTAGGCGGACAGAGTGCTATCCTAGAGTGCTGAGGTCGCAGGTCCAATCCCTGGTCAGGGAACACAGAAGAAGCAACCAATGAGTGTAAAACTAAATGAAATAAATTAGTGGAACAAGTTGATGCTTTTCTTTCTCTCAAATCAATGGAAAAATTTAAAAATAAAATAAAAAAGAGTTAACTTTGAGATGTACAATATATTGAAGTACATATCAATGAAAGAATGTCTTTTTTTTAAAGAATTTAGAGCTGATTCAAAATTATATTTATAATAATGTCACTTCACTCTTTTCCATTGTAATCTGACTTTTTGATAATCACCATGTGCTGTTATAGCTGTGCTTACAAATGAATGTGCAACTTGCAATCATAGCTATGTATTTTTAAATTTTACCTATGAATTAAGAAATATTTTTAGCCTGACCAGGCGGTGGTACAGTGGATAGAGCGTCGGACTGGTAGGCGAAGGACCCACGTTCGAGACCCCGAGGTCACGAGCTTGAGCATGGGTTCATCTGGTTTGAGCAAAAGCTCACCAGCTTGGACCCAAGGTCGCTGGCTCCAGCAAGGGTTTGCTCGGTCTGCTGTAGCCCAGGGTCAAGGCACATGTGAGAAAGCAATTAATGAATAACTAAGGTGTTGCAACAAAAAATAATGATAGAAGCTTCTCATCTCTCTCCGTTCCTGTCTGTCCCTATCTATCCCTCTCTGTCTGTAAAAAAATATATATATATTTATATATATATTAAATTATTCATTTTAGAGTGAGGGATAGAGAGAGAGAGAGAAAGAGAGAGAAAGAGAGAAGGTTGGGGAGAAGCAGGAAGCACCCCATATGTGTCTTGACCAGGCAAGCCCAGGTTTTCAAACTGGTGACCTCGACACTATCCACTGTACCACCACAGGTCAGGATCCCCATGAATAAATTTTTAACAAGCAAGAGTGCAAGGGTAGATGAAGGGCATATGTAAACTACATCTATATCTGGATTGCATGAGAGCAAGAACAATGCTGAGAAGCTATCAATAATGACACAAGTAAAATTTGCAGTAACATTATTCATAATATTAACATAAAAATATTATTTTATTTTGTTTTTAACAATAGGAATAAAAAAAGAAAGTATAATGCCTGACTGGTGGTGGCGCAGTGGATAGAGCGTCCACCTGGAATGCTGAGGACTCAGGTTCAAAGCCCTGACTGAGGTCACCAGGTTGTGCGTGGGCTCCTCAGCTTGAGGACAAGGTCAACAGCTTGAGTGCAGAATCATGGACATGATCCCAAGGTTGCACTCGCTTGAACAAGGGGTCACTGGCTCGGCTTGAGTATTCCAGGCAAGGCATGTATGAGAAGCAATCAATGAATAAACTAAAGTAATGCAACTACTTGCATTAGTTGCTGCTTCTCAACTCTCTCCCTCCCTCCCTTTCTCCTTCCTTCCTCGCATTCTTCCTCTCTCTCAACATCTATTTTTAAAAAGTTTACGATGGCCCTGGCCGGTTGGCTCAGCAATAGAGCGTCAGCTGGGTGTATGGAAGTCCCGGATTCAATTCCCGGTCAGGGCACACAGGAGAGGCGCCCATCTGCTTCTCCACCCTTCCCCCTTTCCTTCCTCTCTCTCTCTCTCTCTCTCTTCCCCTCCTGCAGCCAAGGCTCCATTGGAGCAAAGTTGGCCTGGGTGCTGAGGAAGGCCATGGCCTCCGCCTCAGGCGCTAGAATGGCTCCGGTGGCAATGGAGCAATGCCCCAGAAGGGCAGAGCATCGCCCCCTGGTGGGCATACTGGGTGGATCCCGGTTGGGTGCTTGCAGGAGTCTGTCTGACTGCCTCCCTGCTCATAACTTCAGAAAAATAAAAAAATAAAAATAATTTAAAAAATAATAATATGAAAAAAAAAAATAATATGCCTGGCCTAACCAGGTGGTGGCACAGTGGATAGAGCGTCAGACTGGGATGCGGAGGACCCAGGTTCAAGACCCAGAGCTTGCCAGCTTGAGCGCAGGCACATCTGGCTTGAGCAAAAAACTCGCCAGCTTGGACCCAAGGTCGCTGGCTCCAGCAAGGGGTTGCTCAGTCTGCTGAAGGCCCGTGGTCAAGGCACATTTGAGAAAGCAATCAATGAACAACAAAGGTGTTGCGATGGCAACGAAAAACTAATGATTGATGCTTCTCACCTCTCTCCGTTCCTGTCTGTCTGTCCCTATCTATCCCTCTCTCTGACTCTCTCTCTGTCCCTGTAAAAATAATAATAATAATAATAATAATAATAATATGGCAACGAAAAACTAATGATTGATGCTTCTCACCTCTCTCCGTTCCTGTCTGTCTGTCACTATCTATCCCTCTCTCTCTGTCCCTGTAAAAATAATAATAATAATAATAATAATATACCTGGCCTGTGGTGGTGCACTGGATAGACTGTCGACCTGGAATGGTGAGGTCTCTGGTTTGAAACCCTGAGCTTGCCTGGATGAAGCACATACGACAAGCAAGTAATGAACTAAAATGAAGCACTACGAGTTGATACTTCTCATTATATCCTGCCTCTCTCTCTTTCTCTCTCTCTCTCTCTCTCCTTCTCTGTAAAATTAATAAATAAAACCTTTAAAAAAAGTTCATGAGGATGTAGAGAAACTGAATCACCTGTGTAACTGTTGGGGGAGATGTAAAATGATATAGTTATAAAAAACAGTATTGTGGTTCCCCCCAAATAAAAAACACCACTACAGAATTACTATACGATCCAGCAATTCCACTTCTGGGTAGTAACTACACGAAAGAACTGAAAGCAGGGAGTCGAACAGATATTTATACACCCATGTTTACAGCAGCATTATTTACAACAGCCAGAAGGTGAAAGCCATCAAGTGCCTATCATGGATGAATGGATAAACAAAATGTGATATATATATATATACACACACACACACACACACACACACACACACACACACACACACACACACACACACACAATGGAATATTTTTCAGCCTTAAAAGGGAATGAAATTCTAAGATACACTATAACATAGATGAACCTTGAAAACATTATGTTAAATGAAGCCAATCACAAAAGAACAAGTATTGTATTATTACACTGATATGATGTATCTAGAGGAGTCAAATTCAGAGACAAAGAAGAATGGTGGTTGCCAGTGGTTGGAGCAGAGGAAGGGGAATTCAATGTATAACAAATACAGAATTTCAGTTTGGGAAGGTGAAAAAGAGAGAGGGTGATGCTAGCTGCAGGACACTGCTCTCTCATGATGCCAGACCTGGATATTTAACAGCCTAGAACATTCCCATCATCAATGAGAAGCAATATAATATTGTGAAGTAGTTAACAGTAGGGACTCAGGGGCCAGGTTACCTGGATTTAAGTCCTGGCTCTACCACCTAATTGGCTATGTACACTGACTAGTTATTTAATCTCTGTGCCTCAGATTTCTTCTTTATAAAATGAGGATAATCTTAAATCTAACCTCAAAGGTAACTGTGAGAATTAAATAATTATTACATGCAAAGCATATGGAATAAGGCCTGCCCTATCTGAAGCAGTCAATAAATGTTAGCTAGCAAGCATCACCATGATCACTTCGGACACCTGAAACCTGGTATGTCCAAAATTGAATTCCTTATATTTCCAGCCATATTTGAGTGAACCACCTAGAAAATCAATCCAAATACCTTGAAGAGATCCTAGTATCTCTATTCCCATCCCATTTCCAATCTGTATCAACTTCTATCTATACTAGTTTCCAAAATGATTTCAAAGCTCATCATCATTACCACATTTCCCATCACCATTACATCAACTGAAAGCTTCATGATTTCTCAACTACACTATTCCATCAGTTTCCTCATTAATCTTACCTTTAGAGTACAACCCCTCAAACTCATGTCCACACTGCTGCCAGTGATCTTTCTGAAATGAAAACCTGATTTCATCCAGCCCCATGAACTTCAGCATTGTGTCCCCAACATAGCCTATCTTGAGACTCCCCAATCTTCCCCATCTGTGCTCCTACAGTCGCCTACATCACCTGTATCGCAGAATTTATTGTATATATCTTTAAATCTCCCACATTAGACTACAAGTTCTGAAGGAAGAAACTGTGTATTTTACCTCTAGTCCCAGCACCTAGCACAGTGTCTAGTACACAGAATATACTCAATGAATACTGGGGTACAGATTGCTATATCCTGGGCTAAGAGTTTCATACCCTATGAAGTTATGTTGCCCTCATTTTATCAATGAGGAAACATATTTAGATACAGTAGGTAACCTGCCCCAAATCACACAGCTGGTTCGTGACAGAGACAAATTTTGAATCCGTTGTTTCTGACTTCAGAGCCAATGTTCTTCTTGCACTATGTTGCTAATCTCTGTTTTGTACAAATCAGCTTTGTGACTTTGGGAAGTCAACTTTCTCTCCTGAAAACTCAACGTCCTCACATCTAACATCCCTTTCTAACAGTCTGAGCTTCAAAAATGGTTTTGGTATAGCAGGGTGAAAGAAAAATATATATGTTTAAAGGATGTTGGCACTCACCAGAAACCTTTTTGATTGAAGGAATATGAATTCGATTACTAAACTAAAGAGTAGGGAAAAGGTCAGTCCCTTGGCTAATTTTTCTTTCTTCACAAAAGGATGAGTTTTTTTAAAAATTTACACTTTACTAGGTTAGAAAGAATGAATTAGCTGTAGGAACATCATGGCAAGCAACTACTTTTAGCTTTGGCAACAATTCAACTGCAGACATGCTGAATAAATAAGACAGATGAAGATGCTCAGTGAGCAGGAGAGCCTGTGCCTGACTTGCTTGCCCAGTCTGGTGAGGAGAGTGGTTTGGGATTTCTAGTGCAGATCATAGCTTTTATTCCCCCTGTGCCTATCTCTCTTTAAGGTAAAAGGGACTACAATCATTACATAAGACCATACTTCTGCATGACCTGTGGTGGCACAGTGGATAAAGTGTCAACTTCAAAAGCTGAGGTCACCCGCTCGAAACCCTGGGCTTGCCTGCTCAAGGCACATATGGGAGTTGATGCTTCCTGCTCCTCCCCCTTTCTCTGTCTGTCTCTGTCTCTCTTCTCTAAAAAAATGAATAAAAAATTTTTAAAAAGACCATATTTCTCAAATTGAGATGTACATATATAATATGCATATGATGCACTCTTCCCAAGCATCAATTTTATTAAATGGTAAAAGAAATTTACAATATTTTTACATCTAAATTAATATGGACAGATTAGGGCAGAGGATGCAAAACTGGCACATACTTTTAAGTTAAAAATAAAAAACTCTGCAATGCAGAACTTTGTAGCAGGGCTGCTTAGAAGTCCATCTAAGGAAATATAAGGAAATTCAGAAATCATCCATCCAGTCCAATCACCTGAAATTTTATACTTGAGAACACTGAGGCTCAGAGAGCTCCTTTGCCCATATACTGGCTGGAAGTAGAGACAGGATTAAAGTCTAGAAGCTCTGTCTATAACACAACTGTTTCTGCTGCCTCTTATCAGAATTTTTATTCCCATTTGACTCTGGTCTGTTTGCTTGCTTCAAGTTCTGAATTTAAACTAAGATGAAATTAAATTCCAAAACCCAAGAAGACAGTTAACATACACTGAACCCCTTCAGAGTTCCCAAGAATAAGGGACAGGAAGCAAACAAAACCTCAGACGTAGGCAATAGTATGGCAGTTACTAGAGAAATATGGTTGGGGGTTGTAAAGGGGTCAAATAGAGAGAGAGGAAAGAAGATCTGACTTTTGAGTGGTTGGCACACAATGCAATATACAGATGATATATCGCAGAACTGTATACTTGAAACCTTTATACTTTCATTAATCAAGGTCACCCCAATAAATTTAATTTTAGCCTGACCAGGCAGTGGCGCAGTGAATAGAGTGTCAGGCTGGGATGTGAAGGACCCAGGTTCTAGACCTCAAGGCCGCCGGATTGAGCGCAGGCCCATCTGGTTTGAGCGCGGGCTCATCTGGTTTGAGCAAGGCTCACCAGCTTGGACCCAAGGATGCTGCCTTGAGCAAGGGGTCACTCGCTCTGCTGTAGCCCCCTGGTCAGGGCAAATATGAGAAAGCAATCAATGAACAACGAAGGAACCGCAACAAAGAATTGATGTTTCTCATCTCTCTCCCTTTCTGTCTGTCTGCCCCTATCTGTTCCTCTCTCTGACTCTCCCTGTCTCTGCCACAAAGAAAATCACACAAAAACAAACAAATTTAATTTTAAAAGTGTAATAGAAAGATGAAAATTTATACAGACAATAAATTGTGACTATACGAAGACTGACACAAAGGGTTTTTGTTGTTGTTTTGTTTTGTTTTAAGAGAAAGGCAGGGAAAGAGAGACAGAAAGACAGGAACATAGAGCAGTTCCTGTGTGTGTCCTGACCAGGGGTTGAACCGGCAACCTTGACACTCCAAAAAAACAAGCTATCTGGCCAGGGCTTAATTTATTTTATTTAGTGGTTGATTTTTTGAAAGACAGAGAGGAAGGAAGAGGGGGAGGAGAAAGGAAAGTCTTCATTTGTTATTCCACTTAAGTTGTGCATTCATTGATTGCTTCCCTTGACCAGGATCGAACAGCAACGTTGTCGTTTCTAACTAACTAAGCTAAACCGTCCAGGGCACAAAAGGGTTCTTTTGAGAAAAGAAAATTAATAATAAAGTTTCCAGGCCCTGGCCAGTTAGTTCAGTTGGTTAGATCATCATCCCAAAACAAGGTTGCAGGTTTGACCCCTGGTCAGGGCGCACATGGGAAGTGATCAATGAATATACAACTAAGTGGAGCAACAAATGATGTCTCTCTCTCTCCACCCCCCCCCCAAATCAATATAGACAGAATGCCTGGGTTCAAATTCAGACTCTACTACCCAGCTATATAGCCTTTATTTGGCAGGTTATTTAAGTATCTAATTTTTCTTTGCCTAAAGTTTTCTCATCTGAAAATGAAAGTAATAATAGAACCTATGCTCTTCACTGGGTTATTCTGAGAATTAGGCTTAATAAGGGGTGGGGCAAAAGTAGGTTTATAGTTTTAAGTACACAAAACACAGTTTATTTTGGTATTCTTGCACTGTTATTTATTAATTATGGTACAAACAACTGTAAACCTACTTTTGTTCCACCCTGTATATGAAAAATGTTTAGAATAGTGCCAGGCAGATGGTAAGCACTACGTAAGTGCTTGGTATTATCTATATTTAACTGGTGTAGGTTAAACAAGATTTTCCTTGGTCCTTTATGGTGAGACCCCTGCCTAGGGTTTATAACAGAACCACAAAATACCAGAGCTAAAAGGAGCTTTAGACACAGAGACACTGTATGGGCCAAAACACCTACATTATTTACCACCTGGACCTTAACAGAAAATGTCTGCTGATCCCTACCTAATCCAATTAGTCTCCCCTCCCTAATATATCTGAAGAGGGAACTAAAGCCCAAAGAAAGGCAGTAACCTATCCAAAGTTACATATGCAATGACTTAGTGGCAAAGCGGAGACTAAAACCCAGTAAGAATAAAGGTTAACTAAAAATTAGCAGAGAATAGTGGTACCTGAAGAGTTAAGCAAGTCATCTAATTCTAATCAATAGCTATGTACTGAATACTATAAGCCTAGGCATCAGTATTTTTGAATGTTCTCCAGGTGACTCCCATGTGCAGCTGGGGTGAGAACTACTGTTATAATTACTGTGCTATGCTACAAAATGCAAACTAATCCTTCCCCACAAAAAAAGAGCAAGGAAACTGACTGGGTAGCTAAGCAAAGGCATCCAGATCTACTTAAACCTGGACAATGCAGAATCCCCTATGACACCTGCAATTTCCTGCACGTATGTGTAAGGAACTCTACCGGAGGGGCAGCACTACTGTGCAGTAAAGACAAAGAGACCCTAGGTATCTCTTCTTTTACACTAGAGAATCAACATCATTTTTTATTTACATCTGTATGTTCCAACAGTTAAATGGATTAAAACTTCAAACAAGAACTATTTTATTTTCTTTCTTTCTTTTTAGAGAGAAAGGAAGGGGGAGAAAGACAGACACATTGATCTGTTTTTGTATGTGCCTTGACAAG
Organism: Rhynchonycteris naso; assembly: GCA_037038555.1. Lineage (NCBI taxonomy): Eukaryota > Metazoa > Chordata > Mammalia > Chiroptera > Emballonuridae > Rhynchonycteris > Rhynchonycteris naso. Next base: position 207,293,725 of record CM072997.1, on the reverse strand, counting down.
GGATCAAATCCCACAACCTTTGCATATCTGGATGTTCCTCTAACTCCAGGATAAGAACTCTTTCTAAAAGAATGTTAAAATAGCCTGGCCTGTGGTGGCACAGTGAATAGATCACTGACCTGGAATGCTGAAGTCGCAGGTTTGAAACTCCAGGCTTATCCAGTCAAGGCACATGCGAGAGGCAACTGCTACGAGTTGATACTTCCAGCTCTTATCCCCCTTTCTGCTCTCTCTCTAAGATCAATAAAAAAATCTTTTTTAAAATGTTAAAATTAAAAATATATATATTATTAAATATATATATTATTAAAAATAAAAATATATATATTATTAAAATATATATTATTTAAAATAAAAATTATATTATTAAAAATAAAAAATATAGCCTGACCTGTGGTGTCGCAGTGGATAAAGCGTCAGCTTGGGAACACTGAGGTCGCCAGTTCAAGACCCTGCACTGGCCTGGTCAAGGCACATATGGGAGTTGATGCTTCCAGCTCCTCCCCCACTTCTCTCTTTCTCTCTCTCTCTCTCTCACTCTGTGTCTCCTCTCTAAAATGAATAAATAAATAAATAAATTTAAAATATATATATATATTATTAAAAATAAAAATATATATATTATTAAAAAAAATGTTAAAATTAACTTGTACTCCTAAAAAGTGTACAAAAGTATGCTAAATTTAAAACTTTTAGGCCCTGGTCAGGTGGCACAGTGGATAAAGCCACCACCTGGCACACCAGAGGTCATGGGTTTCACCCCTGGTCAGGGTATGTAGTAGAAGTAATCAGTAAGTACAGAAGTAAATGGAACTAAGTGTAACAATGAGATGATGCTCATTTCCCTTCCCCTCTCTCTCTCTTAAAAGAAAAATTAAAAAATAAAAAACTTTTATATAGCAAAAGAAAAAAATCATAAAACTCAAAAGACAAATGACCAACTGAAAAAATACTCCCAATACATGAGACTGTACAAAGGGTTAAAACTTGAAACACACAGCCCCGACCTGTGTGCAGTGGATAAAGCAGAGACCTAAAATGCGGAGATTGTGGGTTCAAAACCCTAGGTTTGCCTGGTCAAGGAACCTACAGAAGCAACAAGTTGATGCTTCTCTTTCTTCTCTCCATTCCTGCCTCTCTTCCTCTCTCCCCTCCCCCATCTATAATTAATAAAATCTTTAAAAACACTTGAAATGCACAAAAAGCTCTTACAAATAAATACTCAAATGAAAACCATTATACAGAAGTATACACATCAGGTATGAACAGGAAATTCAAAACAGAAAAACACAAAGGGTCAGTGTATCATCAAAAAACAATCTAAGAAATGAAACCCATTTCTTCTTTACCAGACTAACAACAATGAAAAAGAAAGGTAATATACAAATTGAAAGGGAGAGGGGAAAGAGACATATCACTGATACAAACCTTAAAATCAGTCTGGCAATATGTATCAAAATGTAATGTGCTCAATTCAACAACACAGATAACCAACCCAATTTAAAAATGAGCAAAGGGGCCCATTGGTGGAAGTCCCGGGTTCGGGTTCGACTGGTCAGGGTATACAGGAGGTCCTCCCCCTCTCTCTGTCTCCTATCTCTCTCTTTCTTCCCCTCCTATAGCCATGGCACCATCAAAGACTCCAGGAGCTGAGGACAGCTCCATGGCTTTGCCTCTGGCACTAAAATAAGATAGCTCGCTGGCTTCAACAGAGCAGCAGCACAGACGGGCAGAATATCGCCTGGTTGGGGGCTTGCAGGGTGGATCCCAGTCTGTCTCTGCCTCCCAACCTCTCACTTAATTTAAATAAATAAATAAATAATAAAAACAAGCAAAAAACCTAAATGGAAATTTGTATATTTCTCCAAAGAAAATATATAAACAGCCAACAAACACATAAAAAGATGCCCAACAGCCTGACCTGTGGTGGCGCAGTGGATAAAGCGTTGACCTCGGAACACTGAGGTCGCCAGTTCAAAACCCTGCACTGGTGTGGTCAAGGCACATATGGGAGTTGATGCTTCCAGCTCCTCCCCCACTTCTCTCTTTCTCTCTCTCTCTCTCTCTCTCTCTCTCTCTCTGTGTCTCCTCTCTAAAATGAATAAATAAAAATAAATTAAAAAAAAAAAAAAAAAGATGCCCAACATCATGAGTTATTAGAGAAATGTAAATCAAAATCACAATGAGACACCACTTTCACACTCACCAGGATGACAATTAAAAAATATAAGTAAATAGCCTGACCAGGAGGTGGCGCAGTGGATAAAGCGTCGGACTGGGATGCGGAAGACCCAGGTTCGAGACCCCGAAGTCACCAGCTTGAGCGCGGGCCCATCTGGCTTAAGCAAAGATTCACCAGCTTGGACCCAAGGTCGCTGGCTCCAGCAAGGGGTTGCTCGGTCTGCTGAAGGCCCGCAGTCAAGGCACATGTGAGAAAGCAATCAATGAACAACTATGGTGTCACAACAGCAATGAAAAACTAATGATTGATGCTTCTCACCAATCTCCGTTCCTGGATGTCTGTCTCTATCTATCCCTCTCTCTGTCTCTGTCTCTCTGTCCCTGTAAAATAAAAAAATAAAGTAAATAAAAAGAACAGAAAATAAGCCCTGGCTGGAAGCTCAGTTGGTTAGAGCATCGTCCCGAAGCACTGAGGTTGCCAATACAATCCCTAATCAGGACACAAACAAGAACAGATCAATGTTCCTCTCTTCCTCCATCCTCTACCCCCACCTTTCTCTCTCGCTAAAATCAATAAAAAAAATTTTTTAAAGAAAAGGAAAATAAGTGCTGGAGAAGATGGTATCCTCATAATACTGTTGGTGGGGGGTATAAAACAGTGCAGCCACTGTGTTAAAAAGAGTTTGGCAGTTTCTCAGAAAGTTAAACACAGAATTATCATATCACCCAGCAATTCCACTCCCTGGCATATTCCCAAAATAACTAAAAAACAAATGCATGTACACACATGTTCATAGCAGCACTATTCACAACAGCCTAAAAGTGCTAAAGTCCATCAGGTAGACAAATTGTAATCTATACTACAATGGAATATTATTCAACCATAAAAAAGAATATGTACCTAGAAAGTTGGCCTGACATGTGGATGTCCCAGGTTTGATTCTGGGTCAGGGAACACAGGAGAAGCACCCATCTGCTTCTCCACCCCTCCTCCTCTCACTTCTCTCTCTTTTCCTCTACTGCAGCCATGGCTTGATTGGAGCGAGTTGGCCCTGGGTGCTGAGGATGGCTCCATGGCTTCCGCCTCAGGCGCTAAGAGCTTGGTTGCTGAGTAATGAAGCAATGCCCCAGATGGGCATAGCATCACCCCCTACTGGGCTTGCCAGGTGGATCCCAGTCGGGGCACGTGGCAGTCTGTCTCTGCCTTCCCTCCTCTCCCTGAATTGAAAAAAATAAACAAAAAACCCCCGATGTGCCAGAAATGCTACAACTGATACAAATTTAAAATCCCAACATAAAAGGTTGTATATTATATGATCCCATTTATATGAAATGTTCAGAATGGGTACAATCTATAAAAACAGAAAGCAGCCTGACCTGTGGTGGCGCAGTGGATAAAGCGTCAACCTGGGAACACTGAGGTCGCCAGTTCGAAACCCTGCACTGGTCTGGTCAAGGCACATACGGGAGTTGATGCTTCCAGCTCCTCCCCCATTTCTCTCTTTCTCTCTCTCTCTCTCTCTCTCTCTGTGTCTCCTCTCTAAAATGAATAAAAACAGAAAGCAGACTGGCGGTTGTCATGGGCTGAGGGGAAGGGAAAATATGGAGAAACTGTTTAGTAGATATGGGATTTTCTTTTGGAACTAGATAGAGATCTGAGGTATTGGTGTACAACATTGTGAATGCACTAAATACCACTGAATTGTTCACTTTAAAATGGATATGTGGAGGGCGCCAGGTAGATGATCATCTTTAAATTCAACCCATTTTTTACCTTGGACCATAGCTAAAACCGTAAAAACCATTTCAGTGTTTCTTCACATGTGCGCCTGAAGATCATGTCACCCCTACTATCCAAGGAGCTGCAGCAGAAGTACAACATCCACTCCATGCCCATTCACAAGGACAACATACAAGTGGTTCGAGGTACTACAAAGGTCAGCAAAACAGCAAGGTAGTATGGGTGTACAGAAAAAAATGTCATCTATATTGAACGGGTGTATCTTGAGAAGGCTAATGGCACAATTGTTCAAGTGGACATTCACCTGAGCAAGGTAGTTATAACCAGGCTAAAACTGGACAAAGATCAAGAAAAAAACTTTTTTATCATTTTTAAAAATTTATTGCTTTGACTGCCCTGGCCAGATAAGATTGCTCAGTTGATAAGAGTGTTGGTCAAGCACAAAAGGTTACCAGTTCAATCCCTGATCAGGGCACATACAGGAACAGATTGATATTCTTTTCTCTCTCTCTTTCAAATCAATAACTTTTTAAAAATTAAAATTTATTGGTTCAAGAGAGAGAAACTTTGATTTATTGTTGCACTTATTTATGCATTCATTGGTTGATTCTTATATGTGCGCTGACGGGGTGGAATCCACAACCTGGTGTACTGAGACGATGCTCTAACCAACAGAGCTACCAGGCCAGGGTCCAGAAAAAAAATTCTTGAACACAAAGCGAAATCCTGACAAACTGGAAAAGAGAAAGGCAAATATAAGGAAGAACTGAATGAGAAAATGCAGGAATAAATAAAATCTGTTGTGTAACCATGGTTTTATCGATTTTTAGCCTGGTCTATATTCCTCTAAAACAGTGGTTCTTAACCTTTTTTGAGGTACCGAACCCACCAGTTTCATATGTGCATTCACCGAACCCTTCTTTAGTGATAAATAAAATATGGGTTTTTTCCCCCAAATTCAAGACATAGGTATATGTTTTTTTACTGGTGCACAAAATGAGCCGTGCATGAACATCACCTTGCTCAAAGAACAAAACCAACAAAGTGCATGAACTCACAACAAATTACAGTATTACTTTATTCTGGCCTCCACGGCGGAGGCTTCTCTGAACCCGAGACCGACTCATCGAACCCCTAGGGTTCAAAAGAACCCAGGTTAAGAACCACTGCTCTAAATCCTTTCAAAATGTCTCTGGAATATTTCGTTTCCTTCCTGTGTTGTTACTAATATGTGGTTTTGTAAATCCATTGTTGCTTTTTTGATTAATTTTATAAATAAAAATTGAAAATGTTTCTTAATTCCAATAAATAAATAAAAATGGCTAGTTATGTGACTTTCACCTCAATATGAAAAAATAAGTATATCCTTTAATAAAGGTCTTAGAAGGTTGGAAAAAGAAAATAATGTATACATCCTGTCATCCATCAACCCCATTCTAGAAATTTACTCTGAAGAGAATCATCCAAGTACAAAAAGATAAATATATACAAAGATGTTCACATTAGCATCATTTATTATAGAAAATAAACTGAACCTTCTACATGACTTTCAGTAGAAATCTGGTTAAGTGAATTATGACACACTCGTGGAATTCTATACAAAAATGAAAAACAATGTAGGCAGAGCCCTGGCTGGACAGCTCAGTTGGTTACAGTACCCTCCCAATACACAGAGGTTGCCAGTTTGATCCCCATTCAGGCACATACAGAAACAGACTGATGTTTTCTGTTTCTCTCTTCCTACCTCTCTCTAAAATCAATAAATTAATGATAATAATGTAGACAGAAAGCTTATGCTATCTAATCTCAAGACTTATAGAAAGAGCCTGACCAGGCAGTGGCGCAGTGGATAGAGAGTTGAACTGGGATACAGAAGACCCAGGTTCAAGACCCCGAGCTTGCCAGCTTGATCGCGGGCCCATTTGTCTTGAGCAAAAGCTCGCCAGCTTGGACCCAAGGTCGCTGGCTCCAGCAAGGGGTTTACTCGGTCTGCTGAAGGTCCGCGGTCAAGGCACATGTAAGAAAGCAATCAATGAACAACTAAGGCAGGGGTGCTCAATACGTCGATCACGATCTACTGGTTGATCGCGAAGGAAGTGTGGATAGATCGCATGACATTAAAAAGACATTGGTCTCGGCCTGACCTTTGGTGGTGCAGTGGATAAAGCGTCGACCTGGGAACACTGAGGTCGCCAGTTCAAAACCCTGCACTGGTCCGGTCAAGGCACATATGGGAGTTGATGCTTCCAGCTCCTCCCCCCTTTCTCTCTTTCTCTCTCTCTCTCTCACTCTGTGTCTCCTCTCTAAAATAAATAAAATAAAAAAATAAAATAAATTAAAAAAAAAAAAAGACATTGGTCTTTAGACTGGCATACAGGGTAGCCAATCTGACGTCTGAACTTTTGACACCCTACGCATGCGCGTTAAACCGCGCTAACTTGTTCAGTTACATTGCTGCGTAGTTAGCCTTCAATTTAAACTAAATACAACAAAGGGTATAAAAATGAGTGCTGTAGCTGGTCCGAGTAAGAAGCCTAAAACCTACCACTTTCATACAGAATGGGAGGGGATTTTTTTCACTATGTCATATTCTAAGTGCGTTTGCCTCATCTGTCTGTACCATTGCTATTTCAAAGAAGGGAAATGTGGAGCGGCTTTTTCGGCCTGTTCATAAAAACTATGACATTGACTTTCCTCTGAAAAGAGAGCTGAGAAGGAGAAAGGTGAAAGAAGAATACACAATATTAAATAGTAATAATAGTAACTTAAATAATGATAATATAGAAAAAATAAATTTATGTTTTGCATTTTTATTGTAGGTAGATCATTTTGACTTGGTCATCTTATAAGTGGCTCGCAAGCTGAAAAAGTGTGGGCACTCCTGAACTAAGGTGTCGCAACAGCAACAAAAAACTGATGATTGATGCTTCTCACCTGTCTCCGTTCCTGTCTGTCCCTATCTATCCCTCTCTCTGACTTTCTCTGTCCCTGTAAAAAAAAAAACAAGACTTATAGAAAGCTATGGTAATCAAGACAATGTGATATTGGCAAAAGGACATACAGATCAATGAAAAAAAGGGAAATAGTCCCCACACAAATACAGTCAATTAATTTTTGACAAAGGTGCAAAGGTAATTAATTCAATAGAAAAAAGGTAACCTTTCAAAAAAACAGTGCTGGTACAACTAGATGTCAATATACATCTCACACTTTTATGCAAAAATCCACTCAAAACAGATAGATCAGCCTGACCAGGCGGGGGGCAGTGGATAGAGCATCGGACTGGGATGCGGAAGACCCAGGTTTGAGACCCCGAGCTCACCAGCTTGAGTGCGGGCCCATCTGGCTTCAGTAAAATCCCATCAGCTTGGGTCCAAGGTCGCTGGCTCTAGCAAGGGTCACTCAGTCTGCAGTATCCCCCCCACCCCCATCAAGGCACATATGAGAAATCAATCAATGAACAACTAAGGAGCTGCAACGAAGAACTGATGTTTCTCATCTCTCTCTGTTTATGTCTGTCTGTCCCTCTCTCTGACTCTCTCTGTCTCTGCCACAAAAAAAAAGACAAAAAAACTAGATAGATCACAGACCTAAACATAAAACTCAAAGCTATAAATTTTTTTTAAAAAACACAACTGGCCCTGGCCAGTAGCTCAGTGGCTAGAGCATCAGCCCAGCATATCCATGTCCTCGGTTCAATTCTTGGTCAGGGCACACAGGAAAAGCAACCATCTGCTTCTACTTCTCTCCCTCTTCCCCTTCTCTCCTTCCTGCCCTCCCATAGCTAGTGGCTCAACTGGTTCAAGCATGGCCACTGGGGCTGAGAATAAGCTGGGTTGGTCCGAGTATATCAGCCTCAGGTGCTAAAAATAGCATTTGCCCCAGACTAGGTTGCCAGGTGGATCCCCATCAGGGTGCATGTGGGAGTCTGCTTCACTACCTCCCCTCCTCTCACATAAAAAAAAAAAAAGTAGGACTTTCAAATTTCACCTCAGAGGAGGCTTAGGTGCAACTTTCTTGGGTCATCCTGAATCCAGGTTTATCCGACACCAGCAGCCTCCACAGTGCGGCTGAAGTCCCACCCCAAGATCAAAGTCATATGTATACCTGAAGTGCACTGATGGGAAAGTTGTGCCACGTCTGCCTTATCCCTCCAGATTGGGCCCCCTGGGTTTGTCTCCAAAAAAAAAAAAAAATAGGTAATGACATTGCCAAAGCAACCAGTATTGGAAGGGCCAGAGGATTATGGTGAAACTGACCATTCAGACAGGCCGGGATTGAGGTAGTGCCTTCCACCTCTGCCCTGATCATCAAAGCCCTCAAAGAACTGCCACAAGACAGAAAAAAATTAGCACAGTGGAAATATCACTTTTGATGGGACTGTCAACCCTGCCCAACAGATGCCACACCAATCTTTAGCCAGAGAACTCTCTGAAACCATTAGCGACCCTATGAGTGGCAATGTTGATGGCTACCACCTGCATGAAATCAGATGACAACAGTGGTGCAGTGGAATGCCCGGCTAGTTAAAAACTACAAAGAAAAATATTCAATTAAAGATCATTTGACAACAAAAGAAAGGGAAAAAACCTGAATGACCTCAGATTTGGCAAAAAAAAAAGTTATGAAAGACAAAGACTGAGAGCCTGACCAGGCGGTGGCGCAGTGGATAGAGCGTCGGACTGGGATGCAGAAGACCCAGGTTCGAGACCCCGAGCTCACCAGCTTGAGCGCAGGCCCATCTGGCTTGAGCAAAAAGCTCGCCAGCTTGGACCCAAGGTCGCTGGCTCCAGCAAGGAGTTGCTCGGTCTGCTGAAGGCCTGCAGTCAAGGCACATGTGAGAAAGCAATCAATGAACAACTAAGGTGTTGCAATGGCAACGAAAAACTAATAATTGATGCTTCTAACCTCTCTCTGTTCCTATCTGTCCCTATATATCCCTCTCTCTCTGTCCCTGTAAAAAAACATAACAAAAAAAGACAAAGACTGAGAAACTGTCACAGATTGGAGGAGACTTAAGGCAGACATGATGGCTAAAAACAGTATGGTATCCTAGATTGGATTCTAAAACAGAAAAGACATCAAGTAGAAAGCTGAAATCCAAAATAAAGTCTGAAATCCAAATAAAGTCGACAGTTAACAGTATTGTACCTATGTCAATTTCTTAGTTTTGATAAATGTGCCATTATGACATAACAAGTTAATTTTAGGAGAAGGTGGGTGAAAGGTATACAAGAAGTCTGGACTCTTTGAAAACTCTTGTGTAAATCTATAATTACTTCAAAATTTAAAAACAACAATAACATAGAACAGGTTTTCTCAACATCAGTGCAATATATTGATATCTTGGGCCAGATAATTCTTTGTTGTGAGGGGTTATTTTATAAATAGCATTACTGGCTTCTACACTTAGAATTTCAGGAACCCACCACCCTGGTTGTTATACCAAAAAGTTTCCAGATTGTCCGATGTCCCCTGGCAAAATTCCCTCAGGTTGAGACCGCTAATGCAGAGTTGTATACATTAACATGTAAAGATATCCATAACATACTGTTAAAAGGAGAAAAAAGCAGGACACGGAACAGCATGAAATGTATGCATTAACTTATGTAAAAACACATAGACAAGAATGAAACTTGAGGACATTATGATAAGTGAAATAAAGCAGTCACACAAAAGACAAATACTGTACCATTCCACTTACATGAAGCACTTAATAGTGAAAATCATAGACACAGAAAGTTAAACGGTGGTTACCAAGGGCTGGAAGAAAGGAGGAATGAGCAGTTCTTGTTTAAGAAGTATAGAGTTTCAGTTTTACAACATGAAAAGAGTTATGAAAATGCATGGTGGTAACGGTCACATATTATGAATGTATTTAATACCACTGACCTGTACATTTAATTTTTTAAAATTAAAAATATTTTCTTTTATTCATTTTAGAGAGGAGAGTGAGTGAGAGAAAGAGAGAGAGAGAGAGAGAGAAAGGGAGAGGAGCAGGACACATCAACTCCCATATGTGCCTTGACCAGACAAGCCCAGGGTTTTGAACCTGCAACTTCAGCATTCCAGTTTGACGCTTTATCCACTGCGCCACTACAGGTCAGTGACCTGTACACTTAAAAATAATTAAGATAATAAATTTTGTTATGTGTATTTTACCACAATAAAAAACCTGGAGCCTGACCTGTGGTGGCGCAGTGGATAAAGCATCGACCTGGGAACACTGAGGTCGCCAGTTCAAAACCCTGCACTGGTCTGGTCAAGGCACATATGGGAGTTGATGCTTCCAGCTCCTCCCCCTTCTCTCTTTCTCTCTCTCTCTCTCTCTCTCTCTCTCTCTCTCTCACTCTGTGTCTCCTCTCTAAAATGAATAAAATAATAATAAAAAAAAACCTGGAAAAAACCCACATACACACGTGCATAAAAACAGACAAATGTCCAGAAGGATGTGCACCAAAATGTTAAAATGGTTATCTCTAGATGAAAAGACTAAATGTTATTTCCTTTGTATTTTTCAGTGTTATTTGGATTTTTTTCAGTAAACATGTACCCTTTTTGCCAAAGATAAAAAGGCTTTGTTCTCCATCATTTTGTTTCACAGTACTCCCATTTCAATAATCAAAATCCTACTAATCTGTCTCCAAAATATCAAAATGGTTACCTGTTATCCTCAGCCACTGCCTAATAATTCCAGCATCTTTCACCCAGGCTAATGTAAGAGAATCCTAAACTGTTTATCCCTCCCTAACCCACACTCCACCCAGCCATCAAAGTTACATTATGAAACAATTTTACTATCACTTCCCTATTTAAAACCCCAAACGTAAAAAAATAAAGATTCATAGAATGCCATTCAAGGGCTTCTAAAATTTGTTCCCAGAGTTTTCATTCATTCATTCATTCATTCATTCATTCATTCATTTATTTATTTACAGAGACAGAGAGAGAGAGAGAGTCAGAGAGAGGGATAGATAGGGACAGGCAGACAGGAATGGAAAGATGAGAAGCATCAATCATCAGTTTTTTGTTGCTGTTGTGGCACCTTAGTTGTTCATTGATTGCTTTCTCGTATGTGCCTTAACCGCGGGCCTTCAGCTGACCGAGTAACCCCTTGCTGGAGCCAGCAACCTTGGGTCCAAGCTGGTGAGCTTTTGTTTTGCTCAAGCCAGATGAGCCTGCACTCAAGCTGGCAACCTTGGGGTCTCGAACTTGGGTCTTCCATATCCCAGTCCGATGCTCTATCTACTGCGCCACCGCCAGGTCAGGCCCAGAGTTTGTATTTTTAGTTTCACCTCCTATGACTGTCTCTCAAATATTCTAGATGGCAGATAGCTGGTGACCTGAAAACATACCATGCACTCTTTTACTCTTCCCTTGCTTTGCTCATGCTGTTCTTTTGTCAAGAATATTCTTCTTTGGCCCTGGCCAGTTTGCTCAGCGGTAGAGCGTCGGACTGGTGTGTGGAAGTCCCAGATTCGATTCCCGGTCAGGGCACACAGGAAAAACGCCCATCTGCTTCTCCACCCCTCCCCCTCTCATTTCTCTGTCTCTCTCTCTGTCTCTCTCTCTCTATCGCTCTCTTCTCCTCTCCTCCTGCAGCCATGGCTCAATTAGAGTGAGTTGGCCCCAGACGTTGAGAATGGCTCCACGGCCTCCACCTCAGACGCTAAAAAATGGCACAGGTTACAACAGAGCAAGGGCCGCAGGTGGACAGAGCATCGCCCCCTAGTGGGCTTGCCAGGTGGATCCTGATAGGGGCTTATGTGGGAATCTGTCTTTGCCTCCTCTCCTCTCACTAAAAAAAAAAAAAGAGAGAGAGAGAAAGAATATTCTTCTTACCTGACCAGGCGGTGGTGGCACTGTGAATAGAGCATCAACCTGAGATGCTGAGGACCCAGGTTCAAAACCCTGAAGTCACCGGCTTGAGAGTGGGCTCACCCAGCTTAAATATGGGCTCGCCTGTTTGAGCACAAGGTCACCTGCTTGAGTGTGGGATGAGACATGACCCCAAGGTCGCTGGCTTGAGGAAGGAGTCCCTGGCTTGACTGAAGCCCCCCACCCCTGTCAAGGTACGTATGAGAAAGCAATCAATGAATAACTTAAAGTGCTGCAACTATGAGTTGATGCTTTTTATCTCTGTCGCTTAAAAAGAAAAAAAAAGAATATTCTTCTTGCCCTGGCCCTGTAGCTCAGTTGATTAGAGTGCTGTCCCCATACACCAAGGTTGCAGATTCTATCATTGGTGAAGGCACATACAAAAATCAATCAATGAATGCATAAATAAGTGGAACAACAAATTGATGTTCCTCTCTCTCTCTCCTCTCACATTCCTCTCTCTCATTAAAATCAATAAATTACATTTTTTTTACTTCCTTCTTTGCCTAATGAAATATATACAGGAAAAGAATGGGATGGAGGATGAATTGAAATTTAAGTAGGAGGAGGTAGAGGAAAAAACATAGAATAGCATGAAGATGACCAGTCAAGAAAGTAATTTTTTTAATATTTTATTTATTGATTTTACAGTGAGAGGATTGGGGGGACAAGAAGTAGCTGCTTCACTCTAGCTGTTCATTGGTTGCTTGTTGTATGTACCTTGACCAGGCAAGACTAGGGATTCCAACTGGCAACCTCAGCGTTCCAGGTCTAGGCTCTATACCTACTGTACCACCACAGGCCAGGCAAGAAAGTAATTTTTTGCCCTGGCTAGATAGCTAAATTGGTTAGAGTATTGTCCTGATATACAGGTTGCTGGTTGGATCCCCAATCAGGGCACATACAGGAACAGATAGATGTTCCTCTCTCTCTCTCCCTTCCTCTTTCTAAAATCAATTTAATAATAAGTAATTTTTGGTAAAAGTGAGATAATTATAGAGCCTAAACCTCTATAATTGCTGAGAATATTAAATGAGATAATATGTCAAACGTTTAGAACAGTGTCCAGCCTGACCAGGTGGTAGTGTAGTGGCTAGAGCGTAGGACTGGGATGCGGAGGAACCAGGTTCAAGACCCGGAGCTCACCAGCTTGAGCGCGGGCCCATCTGGCTTGAGCAAAAGCTCGCCAGCTTGGACCCAAGGTCGCTGGCTCCAGCAAGGGGTTGCTTGGTCTGCTGAAGGCCCGCTGTCAAGGCACATGTGAGAAAGCAATCAATGAACAACTAAGGTGCTGCAATGGCAACGAAAAACTAATGATTGATGCTTCTCACCTCTCTCTGTTTCTGTCTGTCTGTCCCTATCTATCCCTCTCTCTGACTCTCTCTCTGTCCCTGTAAAAAAAAAAAAAGTGGGGAGGGGGTAAAGAACAGTGTCCAGTATATATATTCCAATTGTTATTTTCAGTATTATTATTATTATTCATGGTACAGTGCTGAACTTGAACTCTAGCTGCCACAATGAGGAAACAGCAGTGAGGTCCAGCAGGGCTTCAGATGTAAGCAAAGAGACCCTCGTCTGATTCAATTTATTCAACAAACTACACACGAAACCAAAATCAACTAGGTTAAGCCATACTAGAGTACATACAGAGCATGTAGGTGAATTCCTATGTACCCAAAATAAGTTTTACCTCTCACAAATATATTCTTTTTTGAAGTGGAGCTATTTCAGGTGAAGCATCAGGACAGCACATGCTCACAAATGTGAATCTGAAAGTACCATTTTTGCTCCCCTATGGCTACCCAGCCAGTAGTCACTTCTCTTTCCTTATATAATGAGAGGTTTGAGTACAAAGTTCTTCCCAAAGCTGAAAAAAGGTGAAAAAATATATATGTACAACCCATCCACTAAATACTGTGGCCAAAGGAAAATTAAATCCACTCACAATAGAGGTGAACCAAGGGACCTTAAAAATTTTAGATGAGCCTGACCAGGCGGTGTAGCAGTGGATAGAGCGTCAGACTGGGATGTGGAAGACCCAGGTTCGAGACCCCGAGCTTGCCAGCTTGAGCAAAAGCTCGTCAGCGTGGACCCAAGGTCGCTGGCTCCAGCAACGGGTTCCTTGGTCTGCTGAAGGCCCGCAATCAAGGCACATATGAGAAAGCAATCAATGAACAACTATGGTGTTGCGACAGCAACGAAAAACTAATGATTGATGCTTCTCACCTCTCTCCGTTCCTGCCTGTCCCTATCTATCCCTCTCTCTGTCCCTGTTAAAAAAAAAAAAAAAAAAGCGGGAAATAAAGTTTAAAAAAAATTACATCGGTTTCAGGTATACCATTCCATAATACATCATTTATGCTTATACTGCACTATGCGTTCACCACCCCAAGTCAAGTCAGGCTCAGTCTTTTTATTTTTTATATATTTTTAAAATTTTATTTATTGATTTGAGGGGGCGGGGGGAGAGGGAGAGAAACACAGAACATTGATCTGCTCCTGTACGTGCCCTGACTGGAGATTGAACTAGCAACCTTTATGCATCGGAAGGGCACTCCAACCAATCAAGATATCTGGCCAGGCAGGTCCTTTTAAAAGATTGCCTCCGGCCTGACCAAGCAGTGGCACAGTGGATAGAATGTCGGACTGGGACGCAAAGGACCCGGGTTTGAAAACCCAAGGTTGCCAGCTTGAGCACGGAATCATCTGGTTTGAGCAAAGCAACCAGCTTGAGCCCAAGGTTGAGCAAGGAGTCACTTGCTCTGCTGGAGCCCCCTCCACCCCCACCCCACCCCCGTCAAGGCACATATGGGAGAGCAATCAATGAACTAAGGTGCCACAACGAAGAATTGATGTTTCTCATTTCTCTCCCTTCCTGTCTGTCTGTTCCTATCTGTCCCTCTCTGTCTCCGTCACCAAAAAAAAAAAAAAAAAAGATTGCCTCCAGACAGCCCCCATCTTTTCTGGTTAGCAGGTTTTCATGATTTTTATTTCATATCTTAGTAAGCCACTGTGATCCACTATACCATTTCTCCTTTAACATCCCTCTCCCATGCATACCAGACCTCCCTTGAGCACAATCAGACAATAGTCCTTTGGTAAAAAACACTGCTCCTAAATTCTGTCCCAAAGCAGACAAAAAGAACTCCACATCTATTAAAGGACACAGAGCCTGCTTACCAGTCAGACTGCCAAAAATCATTTGCTTCTCATCTTGTAGGTTTAGAGAAACACAAACACAAAGGGAACTAACTGTGCTCCTATGTATGACTACTGCTTCTCCACAGGACTTGAAGAACTAAGGCTTTAGAGATATTTCCTCTCTATAAACCCAAATAGAACACTTAGTTTATTTTATCTTGGCATATAGTTAGCAGCCTGTATTTCCAGGCAGTCATTGTACATCTCTTGGCAAGGGCCTTTGAGTTTCTCAGTACAATGTTTCATCTAGTCGCTGAAGGCCATGCATTGTACCTTGAATTTACATGCCAAGAAAAAGACTCAGACTGAAAAAGAAGACCTTCAGTATCACCTTCCTGCAATATATGAGACACCACACGAGTTAGAAGGCCCAGATCCAGTTCCCAGGTGTGCAAGTGTCTTGCAGCATGATCTCCATCCAGTCTGCTCTTTAATCTCTCTGCACCTCAGTTTTTCCATCCAGGAAAGCAGGGATTGTATTACCTGCCCCTCCCTGAATTTAGACTCTTACTGCTAACTGAGAATATTTATGTTTTTGTCATTTGTGAGACTGGGGTTTGGAAAAACTCAAGACAATTAAGCACAAATGCTGTTTTTCACTTTTGTCAGACCTTCCATGCAGAATCCACAGTAGAACCTAGCAGAAGTCCCTAAGCAAGTAATCCCTCAGAGAACAGTTCTGAGGGAGTTTTATGTGTCAACAAGAAACACATAAAAATGGGAAGCAAAAGGCCAGGCAGGACCTTCTGATGCTACATGGCTAGCTACAGAAACAAGTCATTATATATTGGGCTCCATTACAATATTATCACTCTAGACATCCTACCCTTAACATTCCACTGTAATTTTACCTCAAAAAAGCTACCTCAATACTTAAAGCACTAGCTTATTCAATCTTTACCAAAAATAAGCACTTTCCCTGGATGGGAACTGTCCTGGTAGGGGTTGCCTCGGGGTGAAAAGTTAAAATAGGAAAAAGGGATGACACCCCAAGTAAGAGGTGCAAGACAATTTAAGATTCTTTAAATATATTTTTAATCTTATTTATTTATTTGAAAGAGGGGAGAAAGAGAGAGAAAGCGGGAAGGGAGGGAGGAGCAAGAAGCATTAACTCCCATATGTGCCTTAACCAGGCAAGCCCAGGGTTTCTAACTGGTGACCTCAGCATTCCAAGTTGACGCTTTATCCACTGCGCCACCACAGGTCAGGCTACAATTTAAGACGGTATTTAACAATCCTTTTTGAGTAACTAGCACACTTCTGAAATAAAAAATTCTGGACAGCACTCCAAAAGGGATTATTAAAATGCAAATATTGGCTTCTAAAAAGATCGACTTGATTACACATTAAAAAAAAAATCAATTTGGCTCTGGCGTTTGGTGGCACAGTTGATAAAGTATCCACCCGGAATGCTGAGGTCACCAGTTCGAAACCCTGGGCTTGCCTGATCAAGGCACATATGGGAGTTGATGCTTCCTGCTCCCCCCCTCCTTCTCTCTCCCTTCTCTCTCTCTCCTCTCTAAAATGAATAAAATAATATCTTTAAAAAATAAAAAATAAATAAAAAGATCAACTTGCAAACTTGAAAAAACTTTCTATCACCCTTTGGTCTGTACAGCTATTACAACAAAGAAGCTTACTGCTCTATCTAAGCTATCCACAAGGCCAAGTTTCCCCTTTGTTCCAGTGAACATTCTCTGATCACTGAATTATTGATATTAGGAGGGGGAGTAGAGGGACAAATATATACCCCACATAGGTGGGATATAAAACTGAGACTCAACTGACCAGGTGGTGGTACAATGGATAAGAGTGTTGACCTGGGACACTGAGGACCCAGGTTCTAAACCCCAAGATCACTGGCTCAAGTATCTGCCTCAAGTATAGACTCACCAGCTTGAGTGCGGGGTCGCTGGCGTGAGTGTGGGATCATAAACATGACCTCATGGTCGCTGGCTTGAGCCCAAATGTTGCTGGCTTGAAGCCCAAGGTTTCTGTGCTGGCTTGAGCCCAAGGTCACTGGCTTGAGCAAAGGGTCACTGGTGTGGCTGTAGCCACCCCCCTCCCTGGTCAAGGCACATATGAGAAAGCAATCAATGAATAACTAAGGTGCTGCAATGAAGAATTGATGCTTCTCATCTCTCCCTTCCTGTCTGTCTCTCTCTCAAAACAAACAAACAAACAAAGACTGAGAGACTCATGGACACAGATAAAAGTGAACTGGTTACAAGGAGGAGGAGGATGGTGGGGAGGGAAGTAAAGAAGGACAAAATATATGGTGACAGAGAATGATTTGACTTTGGGTGATGGACACACAACACAACAGTTCAAATGTTCTGGAGATATTCACCTGAAACCTGTGTACTCTTATCGATAAGTGGCACCCCATTAAATTTAATTTCTAGATTAAAAAATTTTTAATTAATAAAGGAATTATTGATATCAAGTTATATCTCAATCTAATTGCAGTACAGTTTATCCCCCTAAGCAGTGAGTGGATCATGTGGTTGATACTCAGCTCAACACTTCACTTGACAGATTATCACTATGAGTTCACACTATGGTTCACAATATCAACCTTAAAATACTTTTTTTTTTTTTAACTGAGGGGAGGGGCGATAGTGAGACAGACTCCTGCATGCACCCTGAGGGGGATCCACCCTGCAAGCAATTCTCCAAATCAACCAAGCTGTCCTCAACCCAGCTATCCTCAGTGCCTGAGGCCAACTCTCTATCTTCCACACTGGGGGCCTACAAGCCACTGGCTGAAAGAGGGGAAGAGAGAAGGGGGAAAGAGAGAGGAAGAGAAGCAGATGGTCACTTCTCATGTTTGCCCCGAAGGGGGGGTGGTGGAGATTGAACCCAAAGCTGTCCATACCCCGCGTTAATGCTCTATCCACTGAGCCAACTGGTTAGGGCCCTAAAATATATTTTACTGTATATCCTGATAAAAATGCAGCAAACCCTCGTGAAAGAAAAGTGGAATTAAAAAAAAAAAGTGGCATACAAATTAAGAAATACTATATCCTGACCTGTGGTGGCACAGTGGATAAAGCATGGACCTGAGGTGCTCGGTTCAAAACCCCTGGCTTGCCCAGGTCAAGGTACATACAAGAAGCAACTACAGCCTGACCAGGTGGTGTCGCAGTGGATAGAGCGTCGGACTGGGATGCGGAGGATCCAGGTTCCAGACTCTGAGGTCGCCAGCTTGAGCGCGGGCTCATCTGGTTTGAGCAAAGCTCACCAGCTTAGACCCAAGGTCACTGGCTTGAGCAAGGGGTTACTCAGTTTGCTGTAGCCCCACGGTCAAGGTACATATGAGAAAGCAATCAATGAACAACTAAAGTGCCACAACAAAAAACTGATGATTGATGCTTCTCATCTCTCTGCGTTCCTGTCTGTCCCTATATATCCCTCTCTCTGACTCTCGCTCTGACTCTGTAAAAAAAAAAAAGCAACTACAAGTTGTTCCTTCACACTCCTCCCCCCGACACTGCCTCCTTTTACTCTTTCACCCCCTCCCAAAAAAATATCACTAAATAAAATCTTAAAGAAAAAAGAAACACTATCCCCTGGCAGGTAGCTCAGTTGATCAGAGTGCCCTCCCAATATGCCAAGGTTGTAGGTTCAATCCCAGTCAGTGCACATATAAGAATCAACCAGGCCTGACCTGTGGTGGCGCAGTGGATAAAGCATCGACCTGGGAACACTGAGGTCGCCAGTTCAAAACCCTGCACTGGTCTGGTCAAGGCACATATGGGAGTTGATGCTTCCAGCTCCTCCCCCCTTTCTCTCTTTCACTCTCTCTCTCTCTCTCTCTCTCTCTCCGACTCTGTGTTTCCTCTCTAAAAATGAATAAATAAAAAAATTAAAAAAAAAAAAAAAGAATCAACCAGTGCCTGACCTGTGGTGGCACAGTGGATAAAGCGTCGACCTGGGAACACTGAGGTCGCCAGTTCAAAACACTGCACTGGTCTGGTCAAGGCACATATGGGAGTTGAGCTTCCAGCTCCTCTCCCCTTTTCTCTCTCTTTCTCTCTCTCACTCTGTGTCTCCTCTCTAAAATGAATAAAATTAAAAAAAAAAAAAAAGAATCAACCAGTGAGTGCATAAATAAGTGAAACAATCAATGTTTCTCTCTCCCTTCCTCTCTAAAATCAATAAATAATAATTTTTAAAATTCTCTCTAATGATCTAACCCTACAGTTCCTGCCTCATTTAAAGCAGATGGCTTTAGTCTGACCTGTGGTGGCACAGTGGCTAGAGCATCGACCTAAAACACAGAGGTCACTAGTTCAAAACCCTGGGCTTGCCTGGTCATGGCACATACAAGAAGCAATAAATGAACAACTAAAGTGAAGTAACTATGAATTGATACTACTTGTCCCC
Organism: Rhynchonycteris naso; assembly: GCA_037038555.1. Classification (NCBI taxonomy): domain Eukaryota; kingdom Metazoa; phylum Chordata; class Mammalia; order Chiroptera; family Emballonuridae; genus Rhynchonycteris; species Rhynchonycteris naso. The sequence continues at coordinate 207,274,335 of CM072997.1, read as the reverse complement.
CACCCCCTCCACTCTGTAAAATCAATAAATTAAACCTTAGAAAACAAAACAAAACAGAAAAACAAAACGGATGGCTTTAGGTACATATGAGAACTCAACGAAGAACTGATACTTTTCATCTTTCTCCCTTCCTGTCTGTCTGTCCGTATCTGTCCCTCTCTGTCTCTGTCTCTCTTGCTAAAAAAAAAAAAAAAAAAAAAAAAAGAAGCAGATGGCTTTGTGTGGATAAAGCATTGGGCTTGCCAAGTACAGACCTCTATTCAACTCCATCCAGGTCTGCTACTACTTACCAAAACACCTTGAGCCACTTTTCTTATCTGTGAAATACTAGTATCTACTTTACGAGGTTATTGTGAGAATAAACAGTGCTATACAAGTTTAAGTTATTGTTACTATTATTATGCCTGTTAACTTATCCAAAATTAAAAATGTTCTTTCAAGGAGCTGGTGATCCAACATTAAGAATGTCATTTTTCTTTGTCCACATGCCTATCAAATATTTTGAGTCAAACTAAGTCACTAAAAAGCATCATCTCCTTCCATTAGCTAGAAAACAAGCACAGCAGCCCTGGGAAATTAGCTCCATTGGTTAAAGCATCATCACAATGTGCAACGGTGCCAGTTCAATTACCAGTCAGGACACATACAGGAACAGATAAATGTTTTCTCTCTCTCTCTAAAGTCAATAAGTAAATTTTAAAAAACAAAGGCTCAAGCAACAAATGCATAAATAAGTAGAACAACAAATAAATTTCTAAAATCAATTAAAAAACAAAACAAAATAGGCAAAGCAACTCTACCCTAACAAGGGCATGTTGTAAGCAGAGTTAGAAATGAAGAGTTGGGCATATTCACAGTGAATAGGGCAGATACTTTATTCCATTATTTGGACTGAAAAGTAAAACCAAAGGTCAAAGTTTTCCAACCAGGACCAAGAAGAAATGTTACAAATATCCAAGATACAATCAAAATGAAATAGAATCTATAGCCAATTCAGAGAACTCAATAACCATCAAAATATTTTTCATACATTAATTTTCTGGCATCCTAAAGAAGAAAGAAATTTAATTCTCATACTCTAATTACTTATAACCACAAATTTGGGCCAAGATGGACCATTTTAATAAAGCAGGTCAACAAATATTTTCTTCTTTCTTAACTATCTATCCAAATCTCACCTACTTTTCAAGTCCCCTTTCAGAGAGTTCTCCATGACTATGTCACCCTTCACTGATTTCTCCCTTTTCAGGAATTCTATGGTTTATCATAAAACCTAACACTATAGCCTCTTTTTCCTCTACCCTATCCACCTTGCAAAGCAGCATTAATATCTCAGTTCAAACACTGAATAACTGCTTTGTTTCATGTTCAGCTGGACTAAAACTTGTTCTTTTTTTCTAATTTTTTATTTATTGATTTTAGAGAGAGGAAGGGGGAAGAGAGAGACAGACAGGCAGACAGATGGAGAGGAACATCAATTTGTTCCTGCATGTTCCCTAACCAGGGACCAAACTGGCAACCTCTATGCTTCAGGACGAAGCTCCAACCCACCAAGCTATCCTGCCAGGGCTGGACTAAAACTTCTTGAGGATAAGGATTATGATTTTGTCTCTACAAAAGGGCCTTTCAGAAAAATGGCAACTACCATATTTTTACCACCCACTGTGTGCCATACATTGTATTAAGTGCTTTATATATTTTATCTCCTTTAATCATCACAATAATGTTAATGATATTATTCTTATTTTTTTTTATTCTTCCTATTTTACAAAAGAAGAAAAAAGGGTATGAAGAGGTTAGGCTGAAGTCACATATTTTAGAAAAGATAGGGTTATTTGGGCTAAAGTCGGTTTCTCGAAGTTGTCACAAAGTAAAAACTGCAAACAAGTATTTGCTAAATTATCAGAATCATTTCATGTGTGTGTTGGTTTTCTCAATCCAAACCAACAAGTGGGAGGAGAAACCTCACCTAGAGGTTTATGAAGTAGAGAGTGGGTAGGGCTGCCCCTCCTTGCGGAGTACCCATCGGGTGCTAGGCTCAGCACCTGCATTTCACATCAAGCATCTCATTTACTCTATAAAAACTCATAACTATATTCTCTTTGACAAATAGCACCTGTAATTCCTCCATTATAGATTTACCCAAAATGTCACCTCTCAATCCAAACACAAATGCTCCCAGGTGCCATCTGTGCTACAGTCGTTCTGAGCTTCCCTCAAGAAAGAGGACAAAGCCTCCTTCTTTCCAGTAGCCAGGAGGTAAAAAAAAAAAAAAAAAAAAAAAAATCTCAGCTTTTTAAACAAGCCTTTACCAAGTGCCTGGCCTTCTTCAGAAGACCCTGCTTTTCATTCTAACCCTCATGATCTCAGTTATTAATCACCACTGCACTGTGAGGTTGATGCTATTTTCTCCAATTTACAGATAAATAACGTCAAAAACCAAAACGAAACAAAAAAACAACAAAAAAATCTCAGCTTTTTAAACAAGCCTTTACCAAGTGCCTGGCCTTCTTCAGAAGACCCTGCTTTTCATTCTAACCCTCATGATCTCAGTTATTAATCACCACTGCACTGTGAGGTTGATGCTATTTTCTCCAATTTACAGATAAATAACGTCAAAAACCAAAACGAAACAAAAAAACAACCAAACAAAAAACACCCGACATTGTTAAGGTCATGTGGCCATGGCCGATTAGAGGCTAGAATCCGGGTCTCCTTATTATCCACCGTGTTTCATTCCCTCAGCAAAAACTCACATGATAACCGATTTATCTTGGTATCGCTGGGAACTGTAAATAGCAAAAGCTCTAGACTAATTTTCATTCAAAAGGTATTTACTGGATCCTATATGTCAACCTTGTAGGTTCAAATATTACCTGATTGATATGCGACTGTTTCACCTCCTTAGGTGAATTCCCCTCTTCCGTAAATGCAGATAATAGTACACAGCAAACAAGTATGTGGGAAATAAATGAGATGATGAAAGTGAAACGCATGGCACTATGTCCGACAAATGGTGGGCGCTTAGTAATTACGGGTTCCCTTCACCTACCTTCTCCGCCCCACAAGCTTCGGGGTTCATTCACTACCACCATGCCACAGGGTATCCACTCTGGCCAGAGGCCTGCACGCGGCCTCCGGGTCCCAAAAGAAGGGGCCAGCCGCACTGTCATACCTGCATGGAGTCAGCGCTGACGATCTCGCCTCCGAGCCGCTGGCCTAGCTGCAAAGCCAGGGTGGATTTCCCGGTGCCCGTGGCCCCAAGAATCACTACAAGAGGCAATGTCCGTTGCAGGCCCCGGAGCCCAGGACCCACAGAAACTGCTCGTGCAGCCGCCAACGCCGCCATCTTGAACACTTTTGCGCTTGCGCGGGAGCAGCTGTCCCCATGACAACCGTCAGTGCGCCTGTGCAGACCTAGGGCTCAGTAGCGAGAGTGAGAAGGGAGGAGGGAGCTGCGGATCTAAGATCCCCAAGCTTGAGGTTCCTAACGTGACTGCCATCAACTTAACTGGTGTCAGAGCTTGAACTACCAACGTGGCGGGATGGCAATCCTATCTACCCCTATTATTCTTTCACAGCACCCAGTTATTGTTCTTTCTTCTTTTATTTATTTATTGATTGATTTTTAGAAAGAGGGAGAGAAACATCCATCTGTTTCTGTATGTGCCCTGACCAGGGATGGAACCAGGAGGTTTCTGCGTATTGGGAGGACGTCAAACCAACTGAGCTATCCCACCAGGACCCAGTTATTTTTCTCCATAGCACTGATTACAATATAAAGTTATATATTGACCTCTTGCCTATTGTCTGACTTTCCACTCCAGGCTGTTCATTCCATAAAAGCAAGGAACAGGCTCTGACCAGGTAGTTAAGTTGGTTGGAACATCGTCTTAATGTGCCAGGATTATGGGTTTGATTCCTGGTCAGGGTACATCCAATGGCCTAACCAGTCAGCCTGGGTGGGACACAGAGGACCCAGGTTTGAAACCCCAAGGTCGCCGGTTTGAGTGCAGGCTAACCCAGCTTGAGCAAGGGGTCACTGGCTCAGCTGGAGTGCCCCCCATCCCACCCCTTCAAGGTACATATGAGAAAGCAATCAATAAACAACTAAGATGCCACAAGGAAGAATTGACGTTTCTCATCTTTTTCCCTTTTTGTCTGTCCCTATCTGTCCCTCTCTCTGTCTCTGTCTCTCTCACTAAATAAATAAATAGCATCCAATGAATGCATAAATAAGTGGAATAACAAATTGATGTTCCTCTCTCTCTCCCACATGCGCTCCCTACCGAGATCCACCTGGAAACCCCCATCTGGGACAGATGCTCTGCCCATTTGGGGACATGCTCACAACTGAGCTATTTTTAGTGTATGAGGTGGAGGTTCCATGGAGCCATCCTCAGCACCTAGGTGATGCACTTGAACCAATTGAGTCATGGCTGTGGGAGAGGAAGAGAGAGAGTGAGAGAAGAGACTGAGTGATGGAGAAGCAGATGGTCACTTCTCCTGTGTGCCCTGACCAGAAATTGAACCCAGGATTTCCACACACCAGGCAGACACTCTACCACTGAGTAAATCAGCCAGGGCCCCTTTCTCTCTTTCTTTTCCTTTCTTTTTCTTTTTTTTTTTATTGAGTAAGAGGAGGACAAGCAGAAACAGACTCCCACATGTGCCCTGACTGGGATCTACCCCACAAGCCCATTGGGAGTGATGCTCTGTCCATCTGGGGCACTGCTTTGTTGCTCAGCAACCAAGCTCTTCATAGTGCCTGAGGCTGAGGCCATGGTGTCATCCTTAGTACCCTGTGCCAACTTGCTCCAATAGAGACCTGGCTGCAGGAGGGGAAGAGAGAGAGAGAAGCGGGGGTTGGGTGTTGGAGAAGCAGCTGGGCACTTCTCCTGTGTGCCCTGACCAGGAATTAAACCCAGGACATCCACACACCACGCTCTACCACTGAGCAAAACAGACAGGGCCACCCTCTCTCTCTCTTTCTAAAATCAATAGCCCTGGCCAGATGGCTCAGTTGTTTAGAGCATGGTCCCAATATGCAGAGGTTGCAGGTTCCATTCCTAATCAAGGCGCATACAAGAACAGATCAATGTTTCTGTCTCTCCCTCTATCCCTTCTCTTCTCTAGAATCAATTATTTATTTATTTATTTATTTTACAGGGACAGAGAGAGGGATAGATAGGGACAGACAGAAAGGAACAAAGAGAGGTGAGAAGCATCAATCATTAGTTTTTCATTGCCCTTGCAACACCTTACTTGTTCATTGATTGCTTTCTCACATGTGCCTTGACCGCGGGCCTTCAGCAGACCGAGCAACCCCTTGCTGGAGCCAGCAACCTTGAGTCCAAGCTGACGAGCTTTTTTGCTCAAGCCAGATGGGCCCGCGCTCAAGCTGGTGAGCTCAGGGTCTCGAACCTGAGTCTTTCACATCCCAGTCCGACGCTCTATCCACTGCGCCACCGCCTGGTCAGGCTAGAATTAATAAATTTTAAAAATTGCATGGCCTGTGGTGGCACAGTGGATAGAGTTCCAACCTGGAGTGCTGAGGTTGCTGGTTCAAAACCCTGGACTTGCCCAGTCAAGGTACAAGTTAAAAGCAACCAATGAACAGCTAGAGTGAAGTAACTATTTCTCATCCTCTCTCTGTAAAATCAATAAATAAAACCTTAATAAAATTTTAAAATTTTTTATTTATTGATTTTAGAAAGGAAGGGAGAAAGAGATACAGAAACATCAATCTGTTCCTGTGTGTGCCCTGATGGGGATGGAACCGGCAACCTCTGAGCTTTGAGAGGAGGCTCCGATCAACTGAGGTGCCCAGCCAGTGCAGTAAATTATTTTTAAAAAAGGAACAGATCCTAAAAAAAAGAAAAGGAACAGATCCTGCCTAGGTCATTGCTGCATCTCTAGTACCTAGCACAGTACCTGCTATGGAATAGGCACCCATATTGTTGTTAAATGAAGAGGGGAATGGCTTGCCTATCTAGTGCTAGATCCAGTCAGAGGTATGGCATTCTCCAGGATCAGCTCTGCCCTTTTATCAGGCAAGGGTGGCGCTCTAATGTTTTTATCCCACAATGCAAACTCAGACACAATCAGAAAGCAGGGCAAAACTTTCCATCTCTTTGGGGAAAAGATGTAAGAGATAGGGTGAGGACAGAGAAAAACAACCCACAAAATATGAAGAGGAAAAATAAAGAAGTCAGAAAGGATAAAGTAGTAGCAATCCTCAGATTATAAGTGGGGGGGGGGGGGGTGAGGAGAGCCCTGACTGGTTAGCTTCGTGAGTTAAAATGTTCTCCCAAAACACCAAGGTTGTAGGTTCAATTCCTGGTTGGCACATATAGGAAGTGACCAATGGATGAATGCACTACTAGGGCACCACTATGTGGAACAACAAATGCTTCTCTGTCTCTCCCTCCCTCCCTTCCTGTCTCTCTAAAAAATCAATTGAAAAAAGAAAGCGCCCTGGCAAGATAGTTGGATGCACAAAAGCCACGGTTCCATTCCCCGATCAGGGCATATACAGGAACATATCAATATCTCTCTCCCTCTCTCAAAAAATCAACAATTTTATTTTGCCTGACCAGGCAGTGGCGCGGTGGATAGAGTGTCAGACTGGGATGCGGAAGACCCAGGTTCGAGACCCCGGGGTCGCCAGCTTGAACGCAGGTCCATCTGGCTTGAGCAAAAGCTCGTCAGCTTGGACCCAAGGTCGCTGGCTCCAGCAAGGGGTTTCTCCGTCTGCTGAAGGCCTGTGGTCAAGGCACATGTGAGAAAGCAATCAATGAACAACTATGGTGTCGCAACGGCAATGAAAACTAATGATTGATGCTTCTCATCTCTCTCCGTTCCTGTCTGTCTGTCCCTCTCTCTGCCTCTCTTTCTGTCCCTGTTAAAAAAAAAAAATCAACAATTTTTTTTTCGGTGAGAGGAGAGGAGATAGTGAAGCAGACTCCCACACGGGCCCCAACCAGGATCCACCTGGCAACCCCAGCTGGGGTCAATGCTCTAGTACCAAGCTATTTTTAGCACCTGAGGTGACCAACGAAGCTATCCTCAGCATCCCGGGGCCATGCTTAAACCTATCAAGCCACTCTGGCTGTGAGAAGGAAAGAGAGAGAGAAGGAGAATGGAGAGTAGAAGCAAATGGTTGTTTCTCCTGTGTGCCCTGACCGAGAATTGAACCTGGGATGTCCTTATACTGGGCCAATGCTCTAGCACTGAGCTAACTGGCCAGGGCCAAAAGAAATCAATAAGTTAAAAAAGAATCTAAGGGAAAAAAAGTGGGGATGGAGGAAATTACTAGAAAGGACCAAAATCCAGGGGACTCTACAACCTTTAAGAAAGGGCTTTGGGCCTGACCTTTGGTGGTGCAGTGAATAAAGCCTCAACCTGGAATGCTGAGGTCGCCAGTTTGAAACCCTGGGCTTGCCTGGTCAAGGCACATATGGGAGTTAATGCTTCCTGCTCTTCCCCACCTTCTCTCTCTCTCTTCTCTGAAATGAATAAATAAAATAAAATAATAAAAATAATTTTTTTAAGAAGAAAGGGCTTTGGAATCATGTGGAACTGGGGTCAAATCCTTGCTCTGTCGCTTATCAGCTGTGTGACCTCATACAACTAACTTTAACTCTTAGTTTCAATTTTCGTATCACTAAATACCTCTCAGGATTACAATAGGGAGATAATAAAGTAATGTCGGAAAAGTGTCTGCTACAATGCCCTAGCACATAATAACCAGTATTTGTTGAACACTTTCTATTACTATAATAGTAACACCCCATCTGCCTCACTAAAGAAGTAAGAACAGCAGCCTAAGGGCCAAGAAATTTTCAATAATGTGTCAAAGTGTCTAAATACCTATTGTACTAACTCCTTCTCATCCAAATGAAGATTTAATTGCTTTCTCCCTGAGATTACTTGTCTCTGCCTAGCTCTCAGGTCGCATCACCAGGATCCCTCGGGCCAGAAGAATTACTCCGGAATGTTTAGAGCATATGTGAGAGTGTTTGCCAATATGTGGCCTGCCTGGAATAACTGCGAATACATTTCTCAATCACTCGGATCACCATTGGCATAATAGTCACTCTTATAGCCACATGTATTATTCGGAGAACACCAGATCCCAGGGTCCCCATATTTCCTTTTCTCAGTCCACTCTGCTTTGATCAAAAGCCTTATTCTCTCCAATTTGTGGTACCTGCCTGAGGCTAGTTTTAAAATCGAGATGTGTGGCCACATATTGGCAGACACTCTCAACACGATGGTTGTTAACTGTAGAGCCTTTGCCTGGAGACTTTCAGAGGGTACAGTTACCATGACAACCTACAGAAAGATGGCAGGCTGGAGAAAGGATGCAAATAAGCAAAAGGGAGGCTAATTTCATGATGACAATCTGACCATGACAGAGTATGCTCACTCACAGATGGGAAAGCACTGTCCAAGTCATGACCAGGTGACTGTTATGAGAGGAAAAGGGGGGCTGGGAGTGGAATTTACCACTGAGAGACCAGAAGAGGGAGAAGCTGGTTGCCAAGGCAACTGGAGAGAAAGGAATGAAAAAACGGGGCTTTACCACAGCAGCAGAAAATTGCTTCTAGCCAAGCAACACAGGACTGTTGCTATAGAAACAAAGAGAACGGGATCCTGCAGACCATGGGGAGAATTATCACTAAAATGCTGAGCAGGAAAGACTCCTAAATCAGAATGGAGCCCGTTGTCCAAAACAAATGAGAAATGAGAAAAACATCGTATTCCATTTCCATTCATTGTAATTCTACCAGTCCTACCAAAGGAAAATGGGAATATATTTTTTAATGCCTTTATGGTATTTTATTTGTACCTCTATCTCCCTACTGATCTTCTGAAGTCTAAATTATACTAAGAATAGTTTCTGCAAGATAATCTGTTAATTTGAAATCCTAATTGGAGAGTTTAAGTTAAAGGGAAATTTGGGAAATTGAAATCTATGACCAAGAGTTAATAAGTATTTTTTTTTAAAAACAACAATGTAAAACCCTCTAATGTAAAGCTTTACAAGGTAATAAGGAGACAAAAGGTAACAAAAGGGAGTCAGGGAAGTTATTTGTAGTCATGCCCAGGTATTAGGTTTGACTCCCTCTCTACCTTTTATGAAGTCAAGTGGGATGTAGTTCAATCTATTCTAAAAGATAGCTCGGGGAGAAAGGAACCCTGTAACATAAAGTGTGCATATGCGTATATGTTGAGGTGAAGGGTGCAGAAGCTTCAATATACTCCATTGCTTAGAGATTTTGTTGGGTAAAGAAATTTTAGTTTAAAAGGCAAAAATGTTGGGATCAAATCAGTCTGGAAGAGCATATCTAAAATGTAGGAATGAGGTACTAGGGATGCTCAGATTACTTAGAGGGTAATAATTCCTTGCTTGCTCATCTGAAAGTCCACAGCCAGCTACCTAATTGTCACCCACAGTGTGTGTGTTATATCCTAGGGACAGATTTGTAGTCAGGCTGGGCCCCTCGGCCCTTACCCCTCCTTCTTTAGGAAATTGAGAGCAGTACATCGGGTTGAATGCACATGTGAATATGGAAGAAAAGGAGAAAGGGAGAAGTACAGAAAGGTAGAAGGGAAATCTGGGTGATGTCCCACTAGTGTTTATTATATTACTTTCTATATTCTGTATATTTAAAATTTTTTTTAGAAAAACAAAGAAACTTAAGAAGAAGATTAAAGGTGAAACCATTAGAGTGGAAGGCCCATTCAACATGAAGCACCCAGAAAACTCTAACACTCAGGATGGGATTCTGGAGGATGCTGTGATAGTTGAGATAGAAGGAAGAATGTGCCATAGGAGGACTGAAACATCTATTTCCAAGGTAAAAGTGAAAGTTGGGTCAAAGACCAACACTAGGTTTTTGGTACAATGCAAGATGCCTTTGCAACCTAACCCCATAGTAATTAGGTATCCAAAATAAAAAAATATTTCCTGCAGGGCTATTTCATGATGAACTTGGTTCCTGTATTAGTTTCCTAGGACTGCTATAACAAACTATTACAAACTGGGTGGCTTAAAACAATAGAACTACATTCTACCACAGTTCTGGAGGCCAGAAGTCCAGAATCAAGGTGTGGGCAGAGCCATGCTCCCATGTTTCCCTCTATAGAAGAAATGTTCCTTGCATCTTCTAGCTTCTGGTGGTTGCTGACAATCCTTGTCATTACTTGGTCTATGGCAGCATGACTCCAGATATGTCTCTGTCCAAATTTCCCTCTATTTAAGACACCAGTCTTTGGATTAGAGCCCAGCCTAATCCAGTATGACTTCATTTTAATTTGTTTACATCGGCAAAGATTCTATTTCTAAATAAGGTCACATTTGTAGGTTCTGGATAAACCTGAATTTGGCTGGGGATATTATACAACCCAGTACAGTGAGTAATCACAATACCTGCCATTGGTTTGGTGAATTGCTTGTTTCTCTTGGTGGTTGCTTAATTCAAATTTGGGAGCATCAGAATTGCTCAACACAAGCAAGGGGAAGAAGAGAGTAGAGCTCACTATGTTGTAGGGTTTATGTTACACCCAAAGCTGACTTCCAGGGTTTGCTTCAGAGCACACCAGACTGTTGCTCAACTTTGGGCCTTCTCAGCTCTCTAGGAGCTGCATACACACAGGGCATCAGTTAAGGCTGCAGAATCAGACTGGCGAGGCGCAAAAGGGGAACAGATGCACAGCCATCAGAAGTCCTTGCTCGTTCTAATCTCAGGGCTCTTTTTTAAATATGGAATGCTTCATGAATTTGCGTGTCATCCTTGCGTAAGGACCATGCTAATCTTCTCTGTATCATTCCAATTTTATTTTATTTCCATTTTTTTTTGTGTATTTGTTTTAGGGTATGTGTTGCTGAAGCAAGCACTTCAGGACTCTTCTAAGCTTTCTTCTGTACTCCTCCGACCCCTTCTCTGCCTCGTGGCTTGGCATATTGAGCCATCATCATCTTTATATCCTGATGCATTTCAAGCTGTATCTTCATTTCAAACCCTTTCTAAACCTTCAGTGTCACATTTCCCACTTCCTCTGTTTTGGATTACTCCATCACTTCAATCTCTGTGTCCCAAACCACAATCAGTTTCTTTCTCTGAGTTCCCTATTTCAAAGACTCACAGAGGATGTGTGCTATTGAAAAGATCCTCTTAGAAATCTAGTGCGATCCCTCAATTTGTAAAAATGAGACCACTCAGCCAGAAATCAGATCAGATTTCTCCCTTTTCCCCAGGTTCCATACAACCTTCCCAATCCCCTTTCCCCAAAGCAATTCCCTTAGTCTAGAACACTGTTTCCTCTTCACTTAGCCAAATACTACTGGTATTTCTAGTTCCAAAGTCACAATATCCCCAACAAGAACTTTCTTAATGACTCCAAAGTGCTCTCTTCCCCTTCCGAGGCTTGTAACCCTTGTCTGAGACACATATTGCCTTATTTTGTAATCATGATTGCATGCTCATAAACTTCCATAAGGAACTATAGTTTCAACTTCGTTGCTGTTAACTATGTGGGAGGAACTATTCTAGACACTTTACATATAATAATTTATTTACTCTTCACAATAGTTTCATGAGGTAGGTATTACTATAATATCCATTTTAGAGAAGAAGGAAACTCATTCAGGGAGGTGATTTGTCCAACATCACACAAGCAGTAAGCCTAACTCCCTGTTCTTTTTTTTTTTTTTTTTTAATTCATTTTAGAGAGGATACACAGAGTGATAGAGAAAGAAAGAAAGGGTGGAGGAGCTGGAAGCATCAACTCCCATATGTGCCTTGACCAGACCAGTGCAGGGTTTTGAACTGGCGACCTCAGTGTTCCCAGGTCAACGCTTTATCCACTGCGCCACCACAGGTCAGGCCTAACTCCCTGTTCTTAACCATTACACATAGTGGGGCAAAAGTAGGTTTACAGTTGTTCATATGGATTAATAGATAACAACACAAGAATAAACTGCATTTTGTGTACTCACAATGTAAACCTACTTTTGCCCAACCCTGTACTATGCCATCTATACCCCTTATGTGAGTATTTCTGTCTTTTCTCTGCAGGACTTGGCTCTAACCCCTTTCGCCAATGTTTTTCTAAATATGACCTCAGGATTCTACCTCCCTGCTTGCTTATCAGCAATGTCAATTTCTGGCACTGAACTACAGCATCAGGGTCTTGGAGATGGTTGGATTCTAAAACCACACTGATGTTTAAAAATTCCTGCGTGAATAAAATAGGCATTCGAGGATTTAATGACTGAATGGAATCAGTTGACTCCAGCTCAGATTGAAGGCACTGCAGTGCTCAGTAGGGACAAATGGAGGGCACATATTTGCAATAGCATCATAGACTAGCAGCTCCTACCTGCCATGGGTCATGGGATGCTGTAAACTGGCAAGAGACTCACATCTTTGCCCTCCTTTCCTCTTTTGCCTACCTCAGTCTCCCCAAACTCCTTTCCCCAAAATTTACTCTTTTTAAAAAAATTCATTGATTGATTTTATAGAGAGAGGGAGAGAGAAAGAAACATCAATTTGTTGTTCTGCTTATTTATGCATGCATTGGTTGATTCTTTTTTTTTTTTTCTTTTTTTTTTTTTTTAATTTTAATATATATTTTATTATTATTAATTCTAATGAGGTGACACCAATAAATCAGGGTACATATGTACAATGAAAACATCTCCAGGTTATCTTATCATTCAATTGTGTTGCATACCCATCACCAAAAGTCAAATTGTCCTCTGTCACCTTCAATCTGGTTTTCTCTGTGTCCCTCCCCTCCTCCCTATCCCACTTTTCCCTCCCTCCCCCCATCCCATAACCAACACTCTCTTGTCCATGTCTCATACCCTCACTTTCATGTCCCACCTATGTATGTAATCGTGCTGTTCTCAGTTTTTCTTTTTTTCTGATTTACTTATTTCACTCCGTATAATGTTATCAAGGTACATCCATTTTGTTGTAAATGATCCGATGTCATCGTTTCTTATGGCTGAGTAGTATTCCATAGTATATATGTACCAAAGCTTTTTAATCCACTCGTCTTCTGACGGACACTTGGGCTGTTTCCAGATCTTCGCTATTGTGAACAATGCTGCCACGAACATGGGGGCGCATTTCTTCTTTTCGAACAGTGCTATGGTGTTCTTAGGGTATATTCCTAAAAGTGGGATAGCTGGGTCAAAAGGCAGTTCAATTTTTAATTTTCTGAGGAATCTCCAAACTGTTTTCCACAGTGGCTGCACCAGTCTGCATTCCCACCAGCAGTGCAGAAGGGTTCCCTTTTCTCCACATCCTCGCCAGCACTTATTCTGTGTTGTTTTGCTGATAAGTGCCATTCTGACTGGTGTGAGGTGATATCTCATTGTGGCTTTAATTTGCATTTCTCTAATGATTAGTGATGTTGAGCATTTTTTCATATGCCTATTGGCCATCTGTATGTCCTCTTTGGAGAAATTTCTATTCATTTCTTTTGCCCATTTTTTGATTGGGTTGTTTGTCTTCCTGGTGTTGCGTTTTATAAGTTCTTTATAAATTTTAGTTATTAACCCCTTATCAGATGTGCTGTCGAATATGTTCTCCCATTGTGTGGTTTGTCTTCTTATTCTGTTCCTATTGTCTTTAGCTGTGCAAAAACTTTTTAGTTTGATATAGTCCCATTTGTTTATCTTGCCTTTTATTTCAGTTGCCCATGAAGATAAATCAGCAAATATACCGCTGCTACAGATGTCGGAGAGCTTGCTGCCTATGTTTTCTTCTAAGATGTTTATGGTTTCACGGCTTACATTTAAGTCTTTTATCCATTTTGAGTTTGTTTTTGTGAATGGTGTAAGTTGATGGTCTAGTTTCATTTTTTTGCAGGTAGATGTCCAATTTTCCCAACACCATTTGTTAAAGAGGCTGTCTTTACTCCATTGTATGTTCTTTCCTCCTTTGTCAAATATCAGTTGTCCATAAAGCTGTGGGTTTATTTCTGGGTTCTCTGTTCTGTTCCATTGATCTATGTGCCTGTTCTTATGCCAGTACCAGACTGTCTTGAGTATAATGGCCTTATAGTAAACCTTGATATCAGGAAGCGTGATACCTCCTGCTTTATTTTTTCTTTTTAAGCTTGCTGAGGCTATTCGTGTTCTTTTTTGGTTCCATATAAATTTTTGGAATATGTGTTCTATATCTTTGAAGTATGTCATTGGTATTTTAATTGGTATTGCATTGAATTTATAAATTGCTTTAGGTAATATAGACATTTTAATGATGTTTATTCTTCCTAGCCATGAGCACGGTATATGCTTCCACTTGTTTGTATCTTCCTTGATTTCTTTTATCAATGTTCTATAATTTTCCGAGTACAAGTCCTTAACCTCCTTGGTTAAATTTACTCCTAGGTACTTTATTTTTTTGGCTGCAATAGTGAAGGGGATTGTTTCCTTAATTTCTTTTGCTGATATTTCATTGTTGGTGTATAGAAATGCCTCTGATTTCTGAGTATTAATTTTATATCCTGCCACCTTGCTGAATTCATTTATAAGGTCCAGTAGTCTTTTGACTGAGACTTTAGGGTTTTCAATATACAATATCATATCATCTGCAAATAATGACAGTTTTACTTCTTCTTTTCCAATTTGTATGCCTTTTATTTCTTCTTCTTGTCTGATTGCTGTAGCTAGGACTTCCAGAACTATGTTGAATAAGAGTGGTGAAAGTGGGCAACCCTGCCTGGTTCCTGATCTTAAGGGGATTGCTTTTAATCTTTGTCCATTTAGTATGATGTTTGCTGTCGGTTTATCGTAGATGGCCTTTATCATGTTAAGGAATGATCCCTGTATTCCCACTTTACTGAGAGTTTTGAGCATGAATGGGTGCTGGATTTTATCAAATGCCTTTTCTGCATCTATTGAAATTATCATGTGATTTTTGTCCTTCCTTTTGTTTATATGGTGAATCACATTGATTGATTTGCGAATATTGAACCAGCCTTGCCTCTCCAGAATAAATCCCACTTGATCGTGGTGTATGATTTTTTTCATATATTGCTGGATCCGGTTGGCTAATATTTTGTTGAGAATTTTAGCGTCTAAATTCATCAGGGATATAGGCCTATAATTTTCTTTCTTTGTGTTGTCTTTGCCCGGTTTTGGGATCAGAATTATGCTCGCCTCATAAAAGGAGTTTGGAAGTCTTCCTTCCTCTTGAATTTTTTGAAATAGCTTGAGGAGAATAGGAATTAGTTCTTCTTTGAATTTTTGATAGAATTCACTTGAGAAGCCATCAGGCCCAGGACTTTTCTTTTTTGGGAGTTTTTTGATAACTGTTTCTATCTCATTTGTTGTAATTGGTCTGTTTAGGTGTTCTGATTCTTCCAGATTGATTTTTGGAAGGTTATATGATTCAAGAAATTTGTCCATTTCACCAAGATTGTCTAATTTTTTGGCATATAGTTCTTCATAGTATTTTCTTACAATGCTTTGTATTTCTGTTGTGTCAGTTGTTATTTCTCCACTGTCCTTTCTAATTTTATTTATTTGAGTCCTCTCTCTTTTTTTCTTGGTGAGTCTAGTTAAAGGTTCATCAATCTTGTTTACCTTTTCAAAGAACCAGCTTCTTGTTTCATTGATCCTCTGTATTGTTTCCTTAGCCTCTATGTCATTTATTTCTGCTCTGACCTTTATTATTTCCTTCCTTCTACTTGTCTTGGGTTTTATTTGTTGTTGTTTTTCTAGTTCTTTTAGATGCAGGGTTAGGTTGCTTATTTGAGCTTTTTCTAGCTTCTTATGATATGCCTGTAGTGCAATAAACTTCCCTCTCAGAACTGCTTTTGCTGTGTCCCATAAATTTTGAGTTGATGTATGCTCATTATCATTTGTTTCTAGAAACTTTTTTATTTCTTCTTTGATCTCATTGTTAATCCATTCATTATTTAATAACATGCTATTTAGTTTCCAAGTGTTTGAGTATTTTTCAGTTTTTCTTTTGTGGTTAATTTCTAGTTTCATGGCATTGTGATCAGAGAAAATGCTTGATATGATTTCAATCTTCTTAAATTTATTGAGACCATTTTTGTGTCCTAACATGTGGTCTATCCTAGAAAACGTACCATGAGCGCTTGAGAAGAATGTATATTCTACTGCTTTAGGGTGAAAAGTTCTGAAGATATCTATTAAATCAAGTTGATCTAGTGTATCCTTTAAGTCTGCTGTTTCTTTATTAATTTTCTTTCTTGAGGATCTATCCAGTGTTGTTAGAGGGGTATTGAAATCCCCTACTATGATAGTATTGCTGTTAATCTCGCCCTTTATATCCATCAAAGTTTGCTTTATGTATGTCGGGGCTCCTATATTTGGTGCATAGATATTTACAATAGTTATATCTTCCTGTTGAATTGTTCCCTTTATCATTATGTAGTGTCCTCCTTTATCTCTTACTACAGCCTTTGTTTTAAAGTCCATTTTGTCTGATATAAGTATTGCTACCCCTGCTTTTTTTTCATTTCCATTTGCATGAAATATTTTTTTCCATCCTTTTACCTTCAGTCTATGAGCATCTTTTGTTTTAAGGTGTGTCTCTTGTAGACAGCATATGTATGGGTCCTGTTTCTTTATCCATGCAGCTACCCTATGTCTTTTGATTGGATCATTTAATCCATTTACATTTAAGGTTATTATTGATATGTAGTTGTTTATTGCCATTTTATTCTTTAAAGCTGTATTCTTCTTTTGCTCTATTCATTCCTCCCTTTAAACTGTTCACAAGAGGCCCCTTAGTATCTCTTGCAGAATTGGTTTGGTTTTTATGAATTCCTTGAGGCTTTCTTTTTCTGGGAAGCTCTTTATTTCTCCTTCAATTTTAAACGTTAGCCTTGCTGGATAAAGTAGTCTTGGTTGTAGGTTCTTGTTCTGCATTACTTTGATTATTTCTTGCCATTCCCTTCTGGCCTCAAGTGTTTCTGTTGAGAAGTCTGATGTCATCCTTATGGGGGCTCCTTTGTAGGTGATAGCCTTTTTTTCTCTAGCAGCTTTTAAAATTTTTTCTTTATCCATTAGCTTTGGTATTTTAACTATGATGTGTCTTGGTGTAGATCTTTTTGGGTTTCTCTTTAATGGAGTTCTGTGTGCTTCTTGAATGTGTGGAGTGTTTCCCAGCCTTAATTTAGGAAAGTTTTCTGCTATGATTTGATTGAACAAAGTTTCCATTTCCTGTCCTCTCTCCTCTTCTTCAGGCACCCCTATGATGCGAATGTTGTTTCTCTTCATGTTGTCACAAAGCTCCCTTAGAGTTTCCTCACATTTTTTAAGTCTCTTTTCCTTTTTCTTCTCTGCTTCTGTGCCTTTGTTTATTGTGTCCTCTAACTCGCTTATTCGATCCTCAGCGTCATCCATCCTGCTTTTAATTCCTTCCATTGTGGTCTTCAGTTCTGATACTGTATTTGTCATTTCTGTCTGATTCTTTTTTATTATTTCAATTTCATTTTTTATACTTGTTATCTCTTTATTTAGGTGTTCATAATGACTATCCATTGTTGCTCTAATTTCTTTGAACATCCTAACTATCATTATTCTAAATTCTGCTTCCGGTAATTTGGTTATATCTGGTTCATTCAGGTCCTTCTCTGGGGATTTCTCTTGATTCATTTGGTTTGCATTCCTCTGCCTGACCATTTTTTCTGTGTATAAGCAAGTTGTGGCCACTGGAGTCCAGTAGGTGTTGCCTTTGTGTTCTCTAGGTGTGGTCTATCTGCAGGCCCCCCACCCCCTCTGCCGGTGCCTAGGGTGGTTGGGTATGAGCGTTGCCAGCGCGGGCCCACTGTGGCTTTTGCTGTGATTTCTGCCTCTCCTCCGTGGGAGGGGCTGTCACTGAAGCCACAAGATTAGCACCAAGGGTAGAGGTGAGCACCTTTCCTCAGCTGCGGACCCAGCCTATTTCCGGACTTCCGCCCAGAACCAGCAGTCGGAGCCTGCTCGCTACAGTTCCGCGGGTTAGGCGGGGCTTTTGACGTGCTCTCAGCTGTAAGCCTTTGCCCGTCCGGAGCTTTAGCCCCGCCCTCGAGGCCAGGGCCCTTTGCGCAGGGTCGGAAACCAAGGTTTATTGGGGCGGGCGTGTTTGCTGGCTTCCGCCGAGCTGCGTACTTCCGCTCGTCCCGGACTCTACCCCGCCCCCGTGTTCGGAGCCCGCTCGTGCACGTATGAATGCTATTCGCGTTTTCTCCGGCCGGATGGGGATAATAGCGTGGGCTCAGCTGCGAGCCTCCACCCGTCTCGGGGTCCACCCCGTTCTCATGCTCGGAGCCCGCTCGCGCACGTATACTGGCCAACCGCGGTTTCTCCGGCCGGGGGCGAGGGGACTGGTAGTGTCAGCTCAGCCGCGAGCCCCTGCCCGTCCCTGGTCCTAGCCCGGTCCCCACGGTCAGGGTCGGCTTGCGCAGGGCCTGCCTGTTCCTGGCCTCCCGCTTTGTCCCCGTAAGTGGGATTAAAGGCTGGCCCGCAGCTTCCGGACCGCTCTCGCGCTTCCCCTCCTACCCTCTGGGCTAGACCGATCTCCCACCGGCTTGGCCTCCGCCCACGCCGACAGAACCGCGTTTCAGCGTCCTGCCGCCCCAAAACCTTAAGCAGCCCTCAGCAGAGTAGGAAGGGACCTAATACTCCACACTGTAGGCCTGGGAGCTCCCTCACTTGTTTCACATCTCAAATCTGTCCAAACGCCTCTTCTAGGCTCTGGGACTGCAGACTGGGGCTTGGTTCCTGGGACCCAGGTCCCTCCCTCTCTGCCAAACTTTCCTCCCGCCACACGGGTCTCTCCGGGCTGCCGTTTGCTCCGGGGAGCTGGGCAGCCCTTTTCGCGTTTTCGCTATTCCTACCAGTCTCAGTGTGGCTTCTTCTGTGTTCCTTGGTTGAAGAGTCCACTTAGTTTTGTTCAAAGTTGGTTTATCCAGGTGATGGTTCTTAAAATTGCGTTGTAATCCACTTTGGTTCTGGGAGTTGGAAGTTGGTACGTCCGCCTACTCCGTCGCCATCTTCGCATTGGTTGATTCTTGTATGTGCCCTGACCAGTAATAAAACCTGAAACTTTGTCATATGGGGATGATGCTCTAACCAACTGAGCTATATAGCTATGGGTACGTTTATAGCTTCTTTTCTTTTTTTTAAGATTTTATTTATTGACTTTAGAGAGAGAAGGGGAGTAAGAGATGGAAGCATCAACTCATAGTAGTTGCTTCTCATATGTGCCTTGACCAGGCAAGCCCAGGGTTTTGAACCAGCAACCTCAGCATTCCAAGCTGATGCTTTACTACACCACCACAGGTCAGGTCGTTTACCGCTTCTTGAGGCATCAATATACAGTGTGTCCGTAAAGTCACAGTGCACTTTTGACTGGTCACAGGAAAGCAACAAAAGACGATAGAAATGTGAAATCTGCACCAAATAAAAGGAAAACTCTCAGTTTCATACCTATTCAGTACAGTTTGATGTGGGCTCTATTTGTTGCCCTACACACATCCAAATGATAGTGAAGTTCTTGCCACACACGGGTAAGGACATCTGGTGTAACAGAGTGAATAACGTCAACGTCTGTGATTCTTTGTTTTAAGTGATTAATGTCGTTGATACGTTCAATGTACACATGTTGCTTCACATAACCCCAAAAGTAAAAGTCTAAGGGCATCAGATCCGGGGATCGTGGTGGCCATGGCTTGACAGAACCCCTGCCTATTCACTGCGGGGGGAGTGTTCTATCCAGAAACTCACGAACAATGGTGGTGTAGTGTGGAGAAGCACTGTCCTGTTGGAAGATGACACCTTCTGGAAATTGTGGCACTGCATACAATTCCAACATGTCAAGATAGGTGTTTGCCATCACAGACTGCTCCAAGAAATAAATGGGCCTATCACCTTATCATGCATCAGGCCACACCACACATTCACTTTAGGGGTGTTACATTCATACTCAACGTAGGCATGAGGATGTTCAACAGCCCATATTCGGACGTTATGGCGATGAACATGTCCATAGATATGGAAGGTTGCCTCATTGCTAAACACAATCTTCTGCAAAAATCTTGCATCATTGTCAATCTCATGAAGCATATCTGTAGCAAATGTGCATTGTGTGGGTCTACCCGCCGGTTTGATAGTGTGCAACAGCCGCAATTTGTACCCTGTAAAACAGAGACGTTTCTTTAACACCTTATGAACTGTAGTCTTGCTTAGGTGTAATTGTCGAGCACACACATGCACAGATTTTTTAGGGCTCCTTAGGTAGCTATCCTGTGTAGCCTCTACAGACTTGTCACTGACTGATGACCTACCAGAACGGGGTTTCTCCACCAAACTGCCGGTTTCCTTCAACTGCTTATCCCACCGAGTAATGTTATTCCTACGTGGTGGCGCTTCGTTATAAACGTGCCGATATTCATGTTGCACTTTGGTCACAGATTCGAATTTAGCCAGTCACAGAACACACTGAACTTTCCTCTGTACCGTCCACATCTCGACTGGCATGGCCAAGGGCTGCTCCGCAGTATACACGGTATTACGTCATCATCTGCGCATGCGCACATGCTGCCACATCACGCTACAGAAAGGGTTTTCCTTTTATTTGGTGCAGATTTCACATTTCTATCGTCTTTTGTTGCTTTCCTGTGACCGGTCAAAAGTGCACCGTGACTTTACGGACACACTGTATATACTCCAGATTACTTCAAAGAGCTCCTTCTAGGAAGCTTTCTTATTTTACCAATTCCTCCTGTCTGTCATCTTTCAATAGGATGAATCTTTATTCTAGGTGTGGCTTGTTAAGTGATTTAAATAAAACTAATCATTTGGGGAGAAAATACTTGGAAATTATATATCTGATAAAACAGGGGTAGTCAACCTTTTTATACCTGCCACCCACTTTTGTATCTCTGTTAAAATTTTCTAACTGCCCACTGGTTCCACAGTAATGGTGATTTATAAAGTAGGGAAGTAACTTTATAAAATTTATAAAGCAGAGTTACAGCAAGTTAAAGAATATAATAATAATTACTTACCAAGTACTTTACGTTGGATTTTCGCTAAGTTTGGCAGAATAAATCTGTATAAAACAACTTACTATAGTTAAATCTATCTTTTTATTTATACTTTGGTTGCTCCGCTACTGCCCACCATGAAAGCTGGAACTCCCACTAGTGGGTGGTAGGGACCAGGTTGACTACCACTGTGATAAAAGATTAATATCCAGAATATATAGAGAATTCCTAAAACTTAAAAAAATCCAATTCGAAAATGGGCAAAGAACTTGAATAGTCATTTCTCCAAAGAAGAAACACAAATGGCCAATAAGCACATGAAAAGATGCTCAACATCACTAATCATTAGGTAAATACAAATCAAAATCACGAGCTACTTCACATCTATTAGGATCGCTGTTTTTGAAAAAAGAAAGTGTTGGAGAGGATGTGGATAACTTGGAACCCTTGTGCATTATTGGTGGGAACATAAGATGGTAGAGCTGCTGTAAGGAAGCGACATGGAGTTTCCTCAAAAAATTAAAAATGCGACCTGAGCCTGACCAATGGTGGCGCAGTGGATAAAGCGTCGACCTGGGAACTCTGAGGTCGCCAGTTCAAAACCCTGCACTGATCTGGTCAAGGCACATATGGGAGATGATGCTTCCAGCTCCTCCCCCCCTTTCTCTATTTCTCTCTCTCTCACACTCCGTGTCTCCTCTCTAAAATAAATAAAATAAAATAAAATAAATTAAAAAAAAAAAAAATGCGACCTGACCTGCGGTGGCGCAGTGGATAAAGCGTCGACCTGGGAACACTGAGGTCGCCAGTTCAACCCTGCACTGGTCTGGTCAAGGCACATATGGGAGTTGATGCTTCCAGCTCCTCCCCCCCTTTCTCTCTCTCTCTCTCTCTCTCTCTCTCTCTCCTCTCTAAAATAAATAAAATAAAAAGAAATTTAATTAAAAAAATATTAAAAATGCAATTGCCATATGATTCAATAATTCCAGTACTAAGTATACATACCAAATAACTGAAAGCAGGTTTTTTTATCTTTTCTTTTACAGAGACAGAGAAAGAGTCAGAGAGAGGGATAGATAGGGACAGACAGACAGGAATGGAGAGAGATGAGAAGCATCAATCAGCAGTTTTTCGTTGTGACACCTTAGTTGTTCATTGATTGCTTTCTCATATGTGCCTTGACCGCGGGCCTTCAGCGGACCATGTAACCCCTTGCTCGAGCCAGCGACCTTGGGTCCAAGCTAGTGAGCTTTCTGCTCAAAACAGATGAGCCCATGCCCAAGCTGGGGGCCTCGGGGTCTCGAACCTGGGTCCTCCGCATCCCAGTCCGATGCTCTATCCACTGCACCACCGCCTGATCAGGCTGAAAGCAGTGTTCTGAAGAGATATTTGTACACCCATATTCACAGCAGCAGTATTCACAATAGCTAAAATGTGCCATTCAGATGATCATTAACAGATGTATAGATAAGCAAAATATGGTATATGCATAAATGCAATATTATTCAGCCTTAAAAAGGAAAGTTTGGGCCCAGGCCGGTTGGTTCAGTAGATAGAACGTCAGCTCAGCATGTGTTCAATTCCTGGTCAGGGCACATAGGAGAAGCAACCATCTGCTTCTCTCCCTCCTCCCCCTTCTCTCCCTCTTCCTCTCCCACAGCCAGTGGCTCAATGGCTTTGAGCATTAACACCAGGCACTAAGGATAGCTCAGTTGGTCTAAGACTGTCAGCCTCAGGTGCTAAAAATAGCTCGATTGATTCGAGCAGCAGCCACAGACGGGGATAGCCAGGGGCATCCCAGTTGGGGTGCATGAGGGAGTTTATCTCACAATCTCCCCTCCTCTCACTTAAAAAAAAAAAAGGAAAGTCTGACATATGCTACAACATGGATAAAACTTGAGGATATTATACTAAGTGAATAAATCCAGTCACAAAAAGACAAATAGTGTTTGATTCCACTTATGTGAGCTACTTAGTCAAAATCAGAGAGACAGAATGGAGAGTAGTGGTTGCCAGGAGCTGGGGGTGGGGGGTGGGGAGTAGGAAGTTATTGTTTAGTAGGGATAGAGTTTTAGTTTTACGAGATGAGAGTTATGGAGATGGTGGTGATGATGGTTACATAATATTATGAATGTATTTAATACCACTGAACTGAATACTTAAAAATGGGTAAGATGGGCCTGACCAATGGTGGCGTTATGGATAGAGAGTCAACTTGGGATGCTAAGGTCCCAGGCTCAAAATCCCAAGGTTGCTATCTTGAGCATGGGGTCACTAGCATGAGCATGGGGTCACTGCATGAGCAAGGGCTCACTGGCTTGGCTGGAGTCCCCTAGTCAAGGCACATATGAGAAACAATCAATGAACAACTAAAGTGCTGCATCTCATCTCTCTCCCTTTCTCTCTAAAAAAAAAAAACAAAACCAAAAAATGATTAAGATGGTAAATTTAAGTTATGTGTATTTTACTACAATAAAAATAATTAGGAAAAAAGATAATAGCTAACATGCTAATAGAATGCTTACCATGAGGCAAGGACTGGCCTAAACACTCCACATGTGATACTACAAAAACAACACTAATCATTTACTGAGCACTACTATTGCTCACAACAATCCAATGAAGCAGCTGTTATTATTTATACTTATTTTACAGATAATGGGGCTAGAAGAAGTTAATAATTTGCTCATGGTCACCCAGCTCGAAAATGCAGAGCCAGATTTAGAACTGAAATCTGTTGGGTGTGAGAGACCACTTACCCATAATGCTTCCCATAAATTTAAAGGCGATCCATCACTTCCAGGGCACCTACTGGACCCCTGGCATTGAGTCTCATTGTTTTTAATAACTAACCTGATTAGAGACTTTTTTTTTTTTTTTAAACAGGGGCAGAGAGAGAGTCAGAGAGAGGGATAGATAGGGACAGACAGATATGAACGGAGAGAGGTGAGAAGCATCAATCATTAGTTTTTCATTGCCATTGCGACACCATAGTTGTTCATTGATTCCTTTCTCACATGTGCCTTGACCGCAGGCCTTCAGCAGACCAAGCCACCCCTTGGTGGAGCCAGCGACTTTGGGTCCAAGCTGACGAGCTTTTGCTCAAGCCAGATGAACCCGCACTCAAGCTGGCGAGCTCTGGGTCTCGAACCCGGGTCTTCCGCGTCCCAGTCTGACACTCTATCCACTGTGCCACCGCCTGGTCAGGCTGATTAGAGACTTTAAGAACTTATTTACATTTCCTTGGCAAAAGAATGGTAACATTAATACAGTTGACTCCTTTGGCAGCAGTTCTAAATAAAGACTTTAACAAGAGCTGCCCACTGGGCTGAAAGTAGAAATGCCCACACCCCACCAGGAACTTCAGCTGACATATTTAGATACCTCCCCTTCACCCCTCACCACCCACCCACTCAGTCATCCATCATCTCCCAACTGGTTATCTTATCCTTAGAAAGGAACCTCTCTTTCCTCTCACTCCCTCCTATCACTTCCAGATCTACAAAGGCATCCCCATCCCCTTTCTTAAGTAAATATTCTGCAATATCTTGACACTAGAGGCACTTAAGACAAACTCAGCATGTCTAAGGTAGCTACCTGTCTCAGTCCCCCCAGAATAGCTGCCAATAGGGGCAGGAGTTAAGCACATGCATTAACTTTTTATTGTCTAACAAGATGGTTTTTCTTTACACCAAGGGTGGCTTCTCTGCTGTCCCTTATTGTCTATGTCCACATCACTAAATTGGGCATGTATTCTCCGAAATCCAGGAATAAAGTCCTGGCTATTTTCAGACGAAGATAGAAGTAGGAGTCTGTAGAAATGAGCTAAGAAGGAGCTTAAAATACTTCGCATTCCAGAAACTCCCTCCCTTCCCCCCAGGAGATGGCTTTATTCCCATTCCCTTCTCAGCAGCATAGGACTCAAAGGAGCTGAAGCTTGGAGTCTGGTGCTAGCTGTGTGGGCTTAAATGACTTAAATGTGTCTGAGCTTCAGTTTGCTTATCTGTGAAATGGGGTGACACCATCCTGTTCTCCAGGTTATTGTGAGGACTAAGATATATTAAACAACTAGCATTAGTGCCTGTACCAAAACTTCCTTCTATCTTATTGAGGGCCCAGGAATTTTTTCAAGGTCTAGTGAAGGAAGAGAAGTCCTAAAAATTAGTTTCTTGATAAATATCCTCAAAAGAGAATGGAGCCTGACCAGGCGGTGGTGCAGTGGATAGAGCGTCAGACTGGGATGCGGAAGACCCAGGTTCGAGACCCTGAGGTCGCCAGCTTGAGCGCGGGCTCATCTGGCTTGAGCAAAAAGCTCGCCAGCTTGGATCCAAGGTCGCTGGCTCCAGCAAGGGGTTGCTCGGCCTGCTGAAGGCCCGCGGTCAAGGCACATGTGAGAAAGCAATCAATGAACAACTAAGGTGTTGCGACGGCAACGAAAAACTAATGATTGATGCTTCTCACCTCTCTCTGTTCCTGTCTGTCTGTCCCTGTCTATCCCTCTATCTGACTCTATCTCTGTCCCTGGAAAATTAAAAAATATATATATATGGGAAGGAAACAGTTGATAACTAAAAGGGAAACGAATTTTTTGGTATTTTTTTTAACCAAGTACTGGCCAGTTTTATTAAAGTTTTTTTTTTCTTTTTTGCATGATTTAGTTTCTACAAATCTGTTCTGGCATGCTTCCAATGACACCAGGATCACCTGGATCAATGATAGCCAGTGTGCACACTCTCTGGCATTTCCCATAGGCCGTGCCCAATTCAATATAATTGCCACTGTAGTGACGAACATCAATCCGTCTTGGCAAACATGGCACAGTATTCTTTTGTTGTTATTGAGAGGCAGGGAGGCAGAGACAGACTTCTTTTCTGCATGCATGCGCCCTGACTGGGATCCACCCGGCAAGTCCCTACCAGGTGCTCTGCCAGGCTGGGCCGCAGCTCCAATGCTTGGCAACTGAGCTATTTTAGTGCCTAAGGCTGAGGCCATGGAGCCATCCTCAGCTCCCAGGACCAACTTTGCTTGAACCATTCAAGCCATAGCTGTGGGAGGGGAAGGGAAAAATAGAGACAGATGGGGAGGAAGGGTAGAGAAGCAGATAGTCACTTCTCCTGCGTGCCCTGACCAGGAATCGAATCTGGGAATTCCACATGCTGGGCCGATGCTCTACTGCTGAGCCAACTGGCCAGAGCCATGGTATTCTATTTCAGATTTCCTCAAGGCCAGACAGTTATTGGAGAGGATGACGAATTTAGCTTTGCCTTGTCAGAACATCTTCAGAGTCTGTTTGTACCCCAGCACATACTTTGTATTTTCATAACAAGTTGGAGCCTACAGTTGATTGCCTCCAACAACTTTTTCATCTTTCTTGTGGCTACCATCTTCCTGCCTTAGGTGCAGGGTGGCCCCAATCAAGAGCAGCCACCAAGTTCAGAAATGGAGTTTTAAGAAGAGTCCCAGAGTCCCAGTAATTCAAGCCTGTTTTTATCAAACAGCTGCTTATGGGCTGGGTTGGTGATGCAGGGGCAGTGGGGGTGGAGTAGAAAGTTTACCTGACAGGAGACTGGGTTTGGGATTCTGATTCTGTTATGTGCCTTTGAGCAAGAAATCTCTCTGGGCTCCAGTACCATGGGGCAGATTTTGCTTACTTACCACACTGTGAGGAGGGTCACTTGGCAAATGTGAGGAAATCACAGCAGCTTTCTGACTCTTCTCAAGCTCCATAGGAGTGTAGGCAGCCAATACTAACCCAGGTTTCAGCTATAAGGCTGGAATACTTGAGGTGATGTGGCCTTCTCCTGCTCATGGCCTTTCTGAATGGCGCCATTTCTCCATCAGTTCCAGAAGGGGCCTCTCCGGGGCAAAACGGACCCTCTCAGCCCACAAATGGGCAAAGGGATGGTCATGAACATTTGCTCCACTTCATCCAAGTAAGTGGCAGGTACAATGTCCCCATGGAGAGTTCCAAGAAACAATTAATGGAATTCCATGTTTCCCTCCTCCATACACCCCATGCTAGCAAAACAAGCCGACCATTGCTATGTAGCAGTTAAGACTTCTGGCTGCGGAGATAGGCAGAGCTGATTTCAAATTCTAACTCATTCATTTACTAGCTGTCTAGCTTTGGACAGTTCGTTTCACTCTTAGAACCTCAGTTTCCTCTTCTGTAGCCCTGGCATGTGATAGGTGTGGCATAATATGGAGAAGTGAGCTTAGATATAGGCAGGAAGAGCTATTATTAAATTCCTCCTCTTGCATTTACAGTAAGTTTATGAGAACTATGGGAGGGACAGGGAGCCTTAATTTTCTTTCATTAAATACAGAGGAAAAGAAAGAAAAAAATCATTGTACCACAATTCACCGAATTTTTAAAAAGATACCCTGCAAAGGATCATTATACCACTAGAGTAAGAACAGTACCACCCTAAAGAACACAAGGCTTTACAGTTTAGAAAGAGGTTTATCATCTACTTTTTCATTTAATACCTGCCAAACCCTGTGAGGTAGCATTTATCCCCATTTTACAGATAAGGAAACTAGGACTCGGAAAGATAAAGCTAAAAGGCACAGAACAAGTGGTGGAACCAGGATTTCAAGCCTTCCAAAGTACAAATGCAGCACTCTTCACAATTCACAAGAGAATTTCGTGTTCACCAAGTGCTGAGCCTACATTGTTTAGACATGTCTGAAATGGCATTTCAGGAACCCAAAGTGGAATGACCAGGTTAGTAACGTGGTTAGAGAAATGCAACCCTCTGGTTTCCTTGTGGCTACCCTGAAATAGTCTTCCTTGGTTCAGGGAGACTTAGTTGGCATAAGTTGCCTCCACTCTGACATGTTTGAGAAATCTTTTATTAGAAGATGTCCCAGAAGGCAACATTTTAAAATCAGGCGACCAATAATCACAACTAAATACAAAATTTCAGGTAAACTTGCCTTTCAAAATAAATCAGACTCTTGCGACAGTAGAATTGCCCAAGAGGTTTTTCTTGTACAAAAACACCACCACTTTTCAAAAGGCATATACAAAAATACAGTATTAAAAAGAAAAAAAAAAAAGACTGCTCCCAGCATAATACCCAACAGCAGCTTATAAAACACAAGCTATCCAGGCAAGATATCAGAAACCTACTTCCCACCTGTTCTCCAAAGACAGTTCCAGAAGTCAGTTGGCTCCTGAAAACCATGCTCCAAAAGGTAGAGGTTTTTTTTCCAAACTTCTACTGGGGTTCTGTGGGGCCAGGAGGCAACCTCAGAAATAGACCATTGTGCATAATAGGTTTGGAAGTAGCAGTTCGCTTTCCAGAGCCAGGTACAACCCTCCACCATCCTCCCCTCCCCCACTTTCAAACCCACAACCAGCAGATACTGGCTGATCCGGACAGAGTTCTGGAGGGGTGATGATCCTTCTTCCAGGCTATGCCTAGGGGCTCCTGAGGTTGCCCACAAGACATGATGGGGTTGGGTGCCTTTTGCAGACTGGAGGCTCACTTGGAGGTGCCAAGTCCTGCTAGGGCAAAATTCCACCATAGTCCACTAACCAGAGCCCCACCAGGAAGGTAGGCCATATTCTGGAGCACTGGATGAGTCCCAGCAGCTCTCCCGGGAAGAACTGTAGTAAGGCCCAGATTCTGGGAAAGGGATCTGACTCATGTCAGGCTGGCGGGCTGCCCAAGGGTGGCTGCAGAACCAGCAGCTCCCTGGAGTTGCATGAGGACAGGTTTGCATGATTCTAGTAGAACTGCAAACTTATCAGTTAGGCATTGAGATGAGAGGGAGCTGGGGAAGAGGAAGCAGTACAGTCCTCACTCCTGAGGTGGGTGCCTCTTCTCCTTGGAGAAAAGATTCCAAGATGGAAGACACCGGGGCAAGGGAACACATTCGCAGCCAGGAATCAAGCCTTCCCCAGGCCAGGATCCATCTCCCTGTGTCTTGGGGAAATAGTCCTGACCTGTGGGAAAGGGGTGCTGCAGAGCCCATTGCATCACGAAGGCAGAAGGAAACAAAAAAAGTCCCTTGTGAGGACAGAACAGTCTCTCTCTCAGAGGGAAGGGCCCCGAGGGCTTTGAGACAAAGAATCTAGAGGCCAAGCTCTTTAAATGTCCTCGAGGTCGCAGCATTGAGAGTGGGAGGAGGGGTGTCATCTAACATTATAATATATATGTATATATTAGTTTCCAACTCCTCAGCTACTGTAAAGTGTCTGACAGTGAGGTAATGGTACATGCTGATCAAGTCTGTGAGCTTGTCTTAACCCAAGATAGCTCGTGTGTCTCCTGGAAAAAGGAGCCTCAGGGACGGCGTCCAGCCCCAGCTGTCCTAGCATCACCCCAGAGACACCAGTGGGAGCATCCTTTCCCAGCCTGAAGCTCATCCGGAGTGTGAGATTTCATGCAGGCTGGAGACCCCGACAACGCCCACCACCTGTTGCATAGCATCTGTCAGGCTTTTCTTCAGAGCTAGAGAGCTCAGCAGACCAAGAGGCTCCTCAGTCAGCCGCCTGCCTGCCTGCGAAGCCAAAGGCTCCAGAGAAGACAGTGCTCAAGTGAGTCAGGGAAGAGGGAAAGCTGGGTTTCCAGGTTTCTAAGAATGCAAGCCCTTATTGTGTGCACCGGCTGCAAAACATCCTGGGATCTACTGTCCAGACTGTCCCACCATAACCAAAATGTGCAAATTACTAAGGGGGAGAGGGCAGGTTAAAAAATAAATTCGGGACTTTGTAAGACAGAGCAGTCAGGCTTTTTGGTCAGTTAGTAGCCACTGAGGTACGCAATTCTTTTCTGCAGTTGCTGCTGCCGGCATCGGAGCTGCCTCTTCTCTGTAGCCATCCTCTTCTCGGCCCCCACCAGGGCTTGCAAGTATTCCAAGGCCTTGCTCAGGATCACCACTTTGGGGGCCTTGGAGCAGCTGGCCAGGGTGGGTACCTGGTCCCTCAGGGCCAAGAACCTCGAACGAAGGTCATTCCGCCTTTTGCGCTCCAGGAAGTTGTGGTTCTTCCTCTTGGTCACATCCTCAGTGTCAGAACTGACAGGTTTGGGGTGGCAGGGCTGGGGAGCCTCACTTTTTATAGGTGAGAGGCTCACAACCTCTTCATGTACCTCATCTTCCTTCTCCTCTGGAGCATCTCTCTCCAGAGCTTCTTCTTGGGGACCTCTTTCTGGAGCCCCTCCCTGGGAGCAGCTTTCTGGAGGAAAACGGGCAGCATAGTTGTGTTGTTGCTGATGGATGGAGATGTGGAAGTGTTTCATGCAGGGATCCAAAGGGTCTGCTCGCACAGTGATGGTGACCGGTTTCCGTACATCCAGGGACTGTCTCTTCTCCACCGTCACCACATCAATTTCTTCACCCTCTGTCCAAGAAGAGAGATCAAGAGAAGGAACACACCCCATGAGAAACACATGCAAAGACCCTATACTAAGGCTTTTGGAAAGGAGGTGGCATTTTCCCAATTTAGATATAAACAAATTGAAGTGAGGGGAAAGACAGCTGATTCATTTGTAATAGGGTAAGGGCAGAGTGAAAGAAAGGAGGGGAAATAAGCAAGAAGAAAAATATTCTCCAATTTCCTTTTGCACAGCAAGGCTTAGATAAGAACAAAAGGCAGACCCAAGCCAACAGCCCCCAGTCTGCAGAGGCTCTCCCCTCCCCCACTGAGAGGATGGAGAGAAAGAGCTATCGGCCTGGGACAAAGTTTAGCTATAAAGATCTTCCCCTGTCGGGCTCTTTCATGCCCCATCAGAATTGTAAATGAGGGGTCTGTGGGCAGAGTTGCCCTTTGTTCCTGCCCAGCAAGCCTGCACTTGGGGAATTGTTACTTTTCACAAGTTATAAATCCTATTATTCCCCCACCTCTCTATTCTACTATCCCTTTCAGCAGAAGATTCAGAGAAGGGAGGGCTACTACGCATCCCTCCTCACTCACGGAGGGGAGGGAGAGGTTTCCCTTAGGGGCATTTTGCTCCTGGGTTCAGTGGGTTTCCAAAGTCATCCATCATTTATAGGTTGCCTGCCCCACCCCCTTCCCTGGACCAGACAGTGTTGGATTTGTAATTGCAGGTCGGCAAAAGCTGCAGGAACTTCACAAAGGTACAAGCAACCATTTCCAAGCTACCTGTGCCAAGGACAGGAATTGAGCAGAATATCCCCATACAACGGCAGAAACACCAGGGATCCAGAGGCACCTGGGCATGCCCCCACTCATCATTCCCTAGCTTGAATGTCTCTTAGGTTACCCCAACCAGAAGAGGGGCATTTTAAGGTAAAACCTTCCTGCTCCACGTTTTTCAGCCCCCCACATAGAAGACCACCTTAACGCTTTTCAGCCTGACAACAGAAGAGCTCAGTTCTCTGTCTCTTTTGCATATCAGGATGCTTGAGCGCCTTTGTCAGGAAGGCTTCCATTGTGTGGACAATCGCATTATTTCTCCATTAATAAAACCTGACCATTCAGGCCGCCTGGCCCCAAGGTCTGTGATTGGCTGGCTAAGCCGTGTTTGGAATGCTGTTTCACCCAGCCCCTACCCCCTATTGGCTGAGTTTTGCCATCAGTCACTCTCCCCACCCCCTCATTGTTTGCAATCTGTTGCATTTTGTTCTGGGCCATGTGGCCTGTGAACCAGGAGCTTGCAAACAGGTTCAGGTTAAAGGGCAGGTCAGAAAATGATTCAGGAAGCTCCTCCACATCCCAAACCTTTAATATTTCAATGTCGAAGGTTCTGCCTAAAGAAGAAATAATGTAATACCACTGTTCTCCTTTTCAGAGAGTATTGTCTAACTCAACTCTCTGAAATACCCTCAGCTGCACAATAAGGTCAACCCCCTCATGCACCAATGGAGAAACAGAGCCAGATCAGTCAAGTCCACACATCACCCTTGTAACGTTCTGGACCTTAAACTAAGATCTCCAAACTCCCGAAACAGTGCTCTTCCCACTCTACCACTCCATCAGCCTTTGTAGAGGTACAACTTTATTGGTTTCTTGATCTCAAAATTTCCATTTCAGCCATTAAACAAACACAAGTTTTTGTTGTAGAGAGTAAGCAGGTTAAAAATGACCCTAAACACAGTGGACTGAAAAAAACTGACTTTTGATTTTTCTTGTTATCCTTATTTTTCCCTTCAAGTGCGTGATGACTTCCGTACCCCACTCCCCAGTTCCAAATGGTAATGTAAAAGTTAGCCTTAAAAGTGATAAGGAGTTTTCTCTGTCCTGATTTACCTGATCTAGCCTCAGTCTGCACCCTATAAAAACACACTCTCTGCTATTCTCATGGGTACAGAGGTCGGGGAAGAGGTTAGGCTAAGAACGTTGTAGTCTGGTAGCACATGATGCTGGTCTGCCCTCAGTAAGGTTTACACTTATATTCAAGCATTGGGGAAAAGGTCTGGAGCTCCATATCCTTGATCCCAGTATCTAATCCAGAGTCTGGCACAGAGTAGGGGTCAGTGAACATTTTTTTAATGCAAGGAGCCAACTAAAGCACTCAGATGGATTGGGAGGGAGTTAAAGGGACACATTTCCACTTCTGGCCAAAGCAAGAAGTCAAAGTGTAGCCCTTCTCAAATAAACTACAGTTTATTTGTAAATATTTTTAGGTTAGTTTGTTTATTCTAAACACCAAGGAAGAAGTGCCTGGCTTCGATGGAGGGCTGGTCAAAGAGGCTGGCTAGATGGCAGGAAGCTGGGGTTCACTTCTACAGATTTCTTATTTCTAAGCCTCAGTTCTTCCATCTGTTTAAGGGGAGAGTTCATTCCTCCCCTTCCTGCCTCATGGGTAATGGTGTGGATGCACAAATGGTAAGGCATAGGCACATTTTAAAGTAAAGCAGACAGGAGACTAGATTTTTTAAAGGATGAAGGCTTTGGCTTTGCACAAAAGGCTCCTCAGCTTCTTCTCTCCCTAGGGGAGTGTGAGTTTTCCAGGAAAAAAGGCAGCAACAAAAAAACTTCAAGCCTGGAGTGACCCTTAAAGGACCCCTTCCAGCCTCCGGACGACAGAAATCCCCTACAGTCCAATCCCAGTATTGTCCTCTCTAAGCGCCAAGCCTCACCCAGTCTCCCTCGTCCCCTGGGGCTCCAATCATCATCAAAGAAATGCTGGCTCCCACGCCACTTCTTCAAACTGTTTACTAACACACCCACGTGCCAGACAGACACCGCTGGGGGCTACACCAGTAGCTTCAGCCAGAGAAAGGGGGAGGTGGCCAAAGGGCTAGCGAAGACTGTGTCTGACCTCAGTGGCAATTCTGGTTAACCATGGGGTGCCCCCCTCTTGGTTGGCCCGGGACGGTCCTTACCCGAGTCGCTAGGGCTCTCGGACCCCGAGCAGGCCTGGGTCTTGGGCTCGCCCAGCGGACAGGGGGCAGCGGGCACCGGGTTGCCGACTTCGAGGCTGGGGGCGCAGTCCGCGGCGGCGGGCACCTTGGGCGGGTTCCCCCGGGACGCACCAGTGGCGAGCCGGTCGCTCACCGCTCTCTCCAGCCGTTCCCGGGCCGAGAAGCCGCTCCACATGCAGTCACGGCGGATGATTGAGGCATAGTTCCTGCCCCAAGCTTTTGAGTGGCCCCGGGATTCTGTCTCATCCCCGGCGCCTCCTCCGGGCCACGGCTCCGGGGGACCAATTGCAGGGGCCGGGTCCCCGGCGCCGAGCCCCGAACCCCAGGGCGGCGACGTGGGGGGCGACGGCACCAGCTCGAATTTCTTCCAGATGTCCTCGCTGGGCGCCGTGGAGCGGTAGAAATCCTCCCCGCAGTCATAGTCGTAGAAATAGTGCTGGTACGAATCGAAGTCCATGTCCGCTCCCTACGAGAGGGAAGAGGGACGTGCTGACTTGGGTACGGGAGGCGTTCCCGGGTCCCCCCGCACAGTCGGCTCCAAGGCTCTTGTCCCACCCGAACCTCTGTGCTTGGAACCCACGCCCTTCCCTCGCGTCCCCGGGAAGCCCGGTTCTGGGTCAGTGTGCCCAGGGAAGCCGCTCACAGCTTGCGGACAAGGCTGCGGGGAGCGAGTTCAAAGCAAACTTTGCCAGCGCCGCCCGGAGCGCAGCTCCCAGGGCCCTGCTGTGCCGGGCGGGGGCGCGCTATGTCCAGAAGGCAGCCTGCAGCCCGCCCCCCGGGACCTGTGCCCGTCCCCCGGCCGCCCCTATCCTCACCTCGATCCGGCCGCCCGCCACCAGGAGCAGACCCGCTCCGGGCCGGCTAGGGGCAGCCGGACAGCCCGCACACAAGCACATGCGCGCCACCGAGCGCGCGGCCCGCATTCAAGAGCGCGCTGCGCGCGCGCGCCCGCCCTTCCTCGCTCGTGCACGGAGGACTCCCTGCTACCGGGATAGTCGCGGAAGCGCGAGATGCAGGCGCATTGTTTCCCAGCTGCCTTATATCCCGTCGCGCGCCCTGGGCCCTGAGCCCTGGGACCCGGGGGCGGGCCCTACGGGACAAGCCCCTCCCCTTACCCGCCCCCTCCCTGAAGTCGACAGGTGGGGGACGGTGGAGTCTCCACCCCACCCTTGCTGGCTGCTCTCTCCCGCTCTATTTTAGTCCCTATATACGGTATATCCCCCAAATAAATTGCACACTGGGGAGCGTAAGAAAGGTCGCAAACTGATGCAGCTGAGCTGTCTCCTCGTGGGGTCGTGACTCTTGATTAAGATCTAGGCGGCCCAAGCCGACAGAACCGCGATCCTTGCCCACTCTGTGCTGGGTACGAGGACTACTCCCTACCCAGCCCCGCCAGCCTACTTCCCTGGCTTCGCCCGTCTCAGTTCAGGTGCGTCTGCGGGCCGGGGGTGAGTCGCACCTCCACCGCGCCACCTGGCGGCCCTCATCCCAGAGCTGGAGTCGGTCCCCAGCCTCCGCTTCATGACCCGTTGACTGTTTTTTTTTTTTTAGCTAGGTGTTCTAAACCCGGACCCCAGCAAAGTGAGGTGGTTGAAGATTCCGGACTTCGAAGCCTGACACTTCATTTCTCTGTGCCTCAGTTTCACCTATAAATCGAAGGGATGGTAATACCTCACAGAATTGTTGTGAGGATTAAAAAGATAGAGTATCCAGAGAAGGGAATTAGGCGAGGAGGAGAGTCCAGCAGAACAGACTTAGCCCTTGGTGCAGTAGTGAGGAGGAGAATTTCCCCCCAGTGCCAGGCCACTGCTGAGGGCCTCTCTCTCCCACCATTCACACAACATTGTAGGAGCTGTACCAGTAGAGGAAAGAATGGGGATTTGAAGTTTGGAAACTGTTCTAGCCTTTGCTTTCCTATTTGGTAGCTGTAGAGCCAATACATTTGAGGCCTCTGCCTTTTTACTTGTAAAATGGGAACATTGCTTGCAGCTGCATTTCTGGCCAAGATGATGGACATATAAAGACCTTTATGTTGCCTGACCTGTGGTGGTGTAGTGGATCAAGCAACGACCTGGAAATGCTGAGGTCGCCAGTTCAAAACCCTGGGCTGCCTGGTCAAGGCACATATGGGAGTTGATGCTTCCTGCTCCTCCCCCCTTCTCTCTTTCTCTCTATCTCTCTCTCCTCTCTAAAATGAATAAATTAAAACAAATTAAAAAAAAAAAGTAGGATAAAGACCTTTATGTCATCTTCCATGTAGACTACCTTTAGTAAAAAAGGAAAAGCTAAACTATACAATTATTGTATTTACCTTTTTTTTTTAGATTTTATTTATTCATTTTTATAGAGAGAGGAGAGAGAAGGGGGGAGGAGCAGGAAGCATCAACTCCCATATGTGCCTTGACCAGGCAAGCCCAGGCTTTCAAACGGGCAACCTCAGTGTTCCAGGTCGACCTTTTATCCTCTGCGCCACCACAGGTTAGGTGCAGTTATTCTATTCAGGCCAACAAAAGTAACTTGGAATAGCTGCTGATTAATCTGGAATGCTTTACCTGGCATTCAAGGTCTTGTCCCTATCTACAAGCAGCAGCCTGATTACCTGCTGTCTATCTCTTTCCCTCCCACCCCCAGAGTCTTAAGAACACCAGCTACTGACTGTGTATCCCAGCAGAGGGAAGGGAGAAGTACAAACAGTTCAGTGTTGTTGGAACATGGGACACGTACACACTCAGCTGTGTGAGTTGATAACGTGGGTTAGGAGAAGGCAGAAAAGATCATACCCTCAGTTTTGGATGTGTTGGGTCTAAGGCTTATGCGGGACATCTTTGAAAGCAGCAGCTAGGTCTTACTAGCTTTGTAACCTCAGTACCTAGAACGGATTATGGTAGGTATTTTTTTAATGTAATGAGCGACTCAACCAACCGGATTTTATTGAGACAGCCCATGTGCCTTGCTTTGTGCTGAACAGAAAGCACAGATCAGAAATATTTCAGGTTGCAGCCCTGAGGTAGAGAGATTAGAAATGCCTTTTTGTGACTTGTTCTATGGTCTACAAATGTCTGAAGTGGTTGCTGTACCAGAGTTATTGCTTGCAAATGACAGACACCAATTCTAGATAAATTTAAGCAGAAAATCACTTTATTGGAAGGATTTTGGGTTTAGAATCCATGGGAAGCTGGGAATCTATGGTTGAAAAATGAGTCTTCTTTCTCTATCTAGACAAAAGAGTCTATTCAACAGTGCCTCCTGTGGTTCATAGTAGTAGGTGATATCTGGAGGCAACCAGGAGTTGACTCCACCTCAAGAAATAGTATAAAGTAAACTAAGTTGTTGTCTGAGAATTAGGCTGTTCTTCTATTTTGTACTTTGTTAAATGTCGGTTTTCCTCATCAGACTATCAGCTCAGAGTGGGCAGGACAAACATGTCTTGTTGACTGCTGTAACTTCAGGGCTTAGAACAGAGCCTGGCACATCATAAGTGTTTTGTAGATGTGTTGCCTGTTTGACTAGACGTAAGCCTTTGATGCTTTAAAATAGAGATGTGTCAGCTTCCAGTGTCAGGGTCTAGAGAAGGGGTGGCAGGTGCCATGTCTGGCCCCAAAGGTGGCAAGAAGTAGCCCCTGAAGCAGCCCAAGAAGCAGGCCAAGGAGATGGATGAGGAAGATAAGACATTCAAGCAGAAACAAAAAGAGGAGCAGAAGAAACTCGAGGAGCTGAAAGCAAAGGCAATGGGAAGGGCCTCTTGGCCACAGGTAGAATTAACTAATTTGGCCTGACTGGCGGCACTGTGGATAGAGCATTGTCTTGAAGTGCCAAGGTTGCTGGTTCAATCAGAGGGTACCAGCTTCAGCTCCAGTCAAGGAACCTATGAGAAGCAATCAATGGGTGTAGAACTAAGTGGAACAAGTTAATGCTTCTCTCCCCCACCCGTCTCTTAAAGGAAAAAAAAGGAAATTTGGAAAAAGTGAGCTGTTCTTTGTGTCTGGGGCAATGGTGATCTTTAATTTTATTCTTGTTTTAACATCTGGATTCCCTGTCATAACATCTCTTGCTACCTATAGCTAGAATGAAGTGTCTTGGAGCCTGTTGTACACTTAAGAGTCAACTTTTGTAAAATAGTACTACTACTACTAATAATAATAATCATGCAGTGGCTCATTAGTTCTTCTTACTCTGCCATTTCAACCTTAGCTGTGAGGTCAGAATACACACAACCCGGGATCCTGTCAAAGTGTGTTCTTTAGTCTCTGTTCTATCCCAAATTCTGTTCCACCTGGAACTAAAGCAACTCATTTGAAAATAAAGTTCATAGAGAACTGTCAACTTTAGAGATAGAGACAGAATAACTGTTAGGGCCAGTCTAAACTGTAACTTGAATAAAGGTATTAATGCAGCTAAAGAAAAGAAGGTGCCGGTCAGGAGAGATCTGGACAGAGGTCCTGAAGAGGTGTCAAGGCAATCACCAGAGTGTCCATCCTAGCACTGCCTGGGGACAAAGATGCTGGTCCAGGAATATGGGAGATGGAGGCATCATTCTTTGAAACGACCCAGTTCAACCTCCAACTTCACTGGTGCTCTGGATCACCAAGTAACATGCTGAAAACCACTGTGTTCCCTATGTAGATTGCCCCCAGGGAGAGAACGCAGTCCTCAGCGAACAAGAAGATCCAGTCGGCTTCAAAGCTTTGCTTCCCTTTATAAATGAATGAATTGCTATTTGATTTGGAGTATCAGTCTCATGAGCCTGGTTAATGTGTATCTGTTCATAGACATGCTGCTGCTTTTAGGGCTTACAGCTTTGGTTTCTGTAGAGATGTCCTGACCCAAGATGGAGATGAATTTACGAAGGTAACAAATGCTACTCTAGGAACACTCAATTTCTCAGCAATTTTCATTTTTCTTAAAACATTTTTTTTCAGGGATAGAGAGAGAGTCAGAGAGAAGGATAGATAGGGACAGACAGACAGGAACAAAGAGAGGTGAGAAGCATCAATCATTAGTTTTTCATTGCCCTTGCAACACCTTAGTTGTTCATTGATTGCTTTCTCACATGTGCCTTGACCGCCGGCCTTCAGCAGACCGAGCAACCCCTTGCTGGAGCCAGCGACCTTGGGTCCAAGCTGACGAGCTTTTTTTGCTCAAGCCAGATGGGCCCGCGCTCAAGCTGGCGACCTCAGGGTCTCGAACCTGGGTCTTCCGCATCCCAGTTGAACGCTCTGTCCACTGCGCCACCTCCTGGTCAGGCTTAAAATATATTGTTATTTATTTATTTATTTTTACAGGGACAGAGAGAGAGAGTCAGAGAGAGGGATAGATAGGGACAGACAGACAGGAATGGAGAGAGGTGAGAAGCATCAATCATCAACTTTTCATTGCAACACCTTAGTTGTTCATTGATTGCTTTTTCACACGTGCCTTGACCGCGGGCCTTCAGCAGACCAAGCAACCCCTTGCTGGAGCCAGTGACCTTGGGTCCAAGCTGGAGAGCTTTTCCTCAAGCTGGTGAGCTCGGGGGTCTTGAACCTGGGTCTTTCGCATCCCAGTCCGACGCTCTATCCACTGCGCCACCGCCTGGTCAGGCTTAAAACATATTTTTAATCAAAGTAATGTATATGCCTGACAAGATAGCCGTGCAGGGGATAGAGCAGGGGTCCCCAAACTTTTTACACAGGGGGGCAGTTCACTGTCCCTCAGACCATTGGAGGGCCGAACTATAAAAAGAACTATTAACAAATCCCTATGCACACTGCACATATCTTATTTTAAAGTAAATAAACAAAACGGGAACAAATACAATATTTAAAATAAAGAACAAGTAAATTTAAATCAACAAATTGACCAGTATTTCAATGGGAACTATGGGTGCGGATGCATCCTGTGCTCCTCTCACTGACCACCAATGAAAGAGATGCCCCTTCTGGAAGTGCGGTGGGGGTCGGATAAATGGCCTCAGGGGGCCTCATGCGCCCGCAGGCTGTAGTTTGGGGACCCCTGGGATAGAGCATCAGCCTGGTACGCTGAGGACCCAGGTTTGAGGCCCCAAGGTCACCGGTTTGGGCGTACGCTCACCAGCTTGAGCTTGGGATCATAGACATGATGCCATGGTCTCTGGCTTGAGCAAGGGGTCACTGGCTCAGCTGTAGCCCCCCAGTCAAGGCACATGTGAGAAAGCAATCAGTGAGCAACTAAAGTGCCACAACTATGAGTTAATGTTCCTCATCTCTCTCCTTTCTTGTCTCTCTGTCTGTCTCTCTCAAAAAAAAAATAGAAAAGAAAAAAAAGAAAAGAACCTGACCAGGCGGTGGCACAGTGGATAGAGCGGAAGACCGAGGTTCAAGACCCCGAGCTCGCCAGCTTGAGTACGGGCTCATCTGGCTTGAGCAAAAGCTCATCAGCTTGGACCCAAGGTCGCTGGCTTGAGCAAGGGGTTACTCGGTCTGCTGTAGCCCCATGGTCAAGGCACATATGAGAAGGCAATCAATGAACAATTAAAATGCCACAATGGGCCTGACCTGTGGTGGTGCAGTGGATAAAGCGTCGACCTGGGAACACTGAGGTCGCCAGTTCAAAACCCTGCACTGGCCTGGTCAAGGCACATATGGGAGTTGATGCTTCCAGCTCCTCCCCACTTTCTCTCTCTCTCTCTCTGTCTCACTCACTCTGTGTCTCCTCTCTAAAATAAATAAATAAATAAAAAAGAAATTAAAATGCCACAATGGGAAAATTAAAAAAGAAAAAATATATACATAGTTCTTTTTCTTTAATTAACTAAATGTATGACAAGGTAAAAAAAATTTTAAAACGGAGTCTCCTGACCTGCCTTCTGACCTGATTCTCGCTCTCCAAAGGCAACTAACTAGTCTTTTAGTTGTTTATTGCCCCTAGTATTTACTTTTGTATTTTGACCAGTCAGATAATCTATTTTTTTCCTGATTTAAAAATTTTTATTGACGCCTGACCTGTGGTGGCGCAATGGATAAAACGTCGACCTGGGAACCCTGAGGCCGCCAGTTCAAAA
Organism: Rhynchonycteris naso; assembly: GCA_037038555.1. NCBI lineage: Eukaryota > Metazoa > Chordata > Mammalia > Chiroptera > Emballonuridae > Rhynchonycteris > Rhynchonycteris naso. The sequence goes on along the minus strand of CM072997.1, from coordinate 207,233,948 downwards.
CCCTGCACTGGTCTGGTCAAGGCACATATGGGAGTTGATGCTTCTAGCTCCTCCCCCCTTTCTCTCTTTCTCTCTCTCTCTCGCTCTCTCTCACTCTTTGTCTCCTCTCTAAAATGAATAAAATAAAAATAAATTCTAAAAAATTCTTATTGACATTTTGAAATAGAAGGAGATGATGTAGCTCTTATACTTCCCTTTCCACACCCACATACTTGGTATTCCCTTATTCAAATTTAAAATAAATATTCAATATTTATAGTATTTTTACTATAGTCCTGGCCAGATGGCTTGGTTGGTTGGAACATCGACCTGATATGGAAAGGCTGTGGGTTCAATTCCTTGTCAGGGCATGTACAGGAACAGATTGATGTTTCTTGCTCTCTCTTCCTCCCTTCTTCTCTCACTAAAATAAATAAAAATTTAAAAAGAATAAAATATAGTATTTTAACTATATGAGTATGGAGTACTCTAACTACATTTTATTTCTTATACTTTTATTATTATTATTATTATTATTATTATTATTATTATTATTGAGAGGTGGGGAGACAGTGAGACAGACTCCCACATGCACCCCAACAAGAATCCACCCGGCAAGCCCCTACCAGGTGATGCTCTGCCCATCTGGGTCTGCTGCTCCATTGCTTAGCAACCGAGCTATTTTAGCTCCTGAGGCAAGGCCATGGAGCCATCCTCAGCGCCTGGGGCCAACTCGCTCATTCAAGCCATGGCTGCAGGAAGGGAAGAGAGAGAGAGAGAAAGAGAGAAAGGGAAAGGGGAGGGGTGGAGAAGCAGATGGTCGCTTCTCCTGTGTTCCCTGACTGGGAATCGAACCCAGGACTTTTACAATCTGGGCCGACACCCTACTGCTGAGGCAACCGGCCAGGGCTTCTTCTAGATTTTTTTCAGAGTTAAATTGTCTTATCTTTTCTTTTGCTTAGATTTCTATGTACTGGTATATATTATAAATTTAATCCTACACAGTTCCACTAGAGTTACAAGGATCACTTCATATGGTCAAACATGTCAGGTTCCATTTTTTTCTTGGTAACATGAAGAAAACAAACATTTTCTTTGTCTTTCTGTTCCAGTTTGAACTTATTGGTCTCTAGGCCCTCTTCACAATTGTCATTCTGCAACTTCCCTTCATCGTCATCCTGGAAATTCCCTTTGCTTCTCTTCCATGTTGGCTCCCCTGTTTTCTTGAGCTCATTTCTTCTTTCTTAATTTACTTCCTCCCATTGGTGAAGCATATCCTCCATCAGCTGCCTGAGGAAGGGTACTTGAGAAGTAAAATTTTTGAAACTTTGAATTTCTGAAATTGTCTTTATTACTGCACCTTTGGTTGATAGTTTGATTGAGTATAGAGTACTAGATTAGAAATCATTTTCCCTCCGAATTTTAAAGGTATTGCTTTCCTGTTTCTTTATTTCTTTCTCTCTCTCTTTTTTTTTTTTTTTTTGTATTTTTCTGAAGTTAGAAGCAAGGAGGCAGTCAGACTGACTCCTGCACGCTTCCAACTGGGATCCACCCAGCATGCCCACCAGGGGGCAATGCTCTGCCCATCTGGGGTATTGCTCTGCTGCAACCGGAGCCATTCTAGCGCCTGAGGTGGAGGCCATGAAGCCATCCTTAGTGCCCGGGCCAATTTTGCTCCAATGGAGCCTTGGCTGCAGGAAGGGAAGAGAGAGAGAAGAAGGAGAGGGTGAAGGGTGGAGAAGCAGATGGGCGCTTCTCCTGTGTGCCCTGACGGGAAATTGAACCCGGAACTTCTACATGCAAGGCCGATGCTCTACCACTGAGCCAACTGGCCAGGGCCTCCTGTTTCTTAATAACCAGTGTTGCTATTGAGAAGATTAACATAATTTAATTTCTTATTTTTTTTTTAAGAGAGAGACAGGAAAGGAGAGAGTGAGAGGGAAGAGAGAGATGAGAAACATCAACTCGTAGTTGCTTCACTTTAGTTGTTCACTGATTGCTTTTCATGTGTGCCTTGATAGGGGAGAGGCTCAAGATGAGCCAGTGACTCCTTGCTCAAGCCAGTGACCTTGAGATCATGTTGATGATCTCATGCTCAAGCCGGCGACCCTGTGTTCAAGCCAGCGACCCTGCGCTCAAGCCAACAAACCCGCACTCAAGCTGGTGACCTCAGGGTTTTGAACCAGGGACCTCAGTATTCTGGGTTGACCCTCTATCCATGGTACCACCCTTGTTCAGGTCATATGTCATTTAATTTCTAAACATTTGTATGTGAACTGTTTGTCTCTAAAATTTTTTAGGATGTGCTCTTTGTCTTGGCATTCTGAACTTTTTTAGTGATATGGCTTAGTGTGGATCTGTTGTATAATGAAGAATTTGACTGGCTCTTATATGTGTTCCCATGCCTCACCACCCCCTTCCCTAAAAGGTAGCCTCAAATCCTTAGACTTTCCTGAGTAATAAGTTGTCTTTGTTATTCATGGTGGGCCCTAATGGTTTTTGCTAAGGAAGGTTCTCATGTGGGGTGCCTAGGTATTTTAAGATGATTTAGGATAAGTGTTGGCCAAGCCATAAAGGCCAATTATGAGATTACAGGGTTAAGGTTTTGAGCCATGTGATATCAGCCTGACTTTTTGGAAAGGGAAAGGGGCTGGAGATTGAGTGGACAATGATTCAATCAATCATGCCTACATAATGAAACCCCAGTAAACTCTGGACACTGAAGCTCAGGTAAGCTTTCCTGGTTAACAATACTGTATGTGTATTATTACACAACTATGTGCTCTTAAGGGTCTAAGTTCTTCCATTTCTTTAGAAAATATATATATATATATGGGACCTGACCTGTGGTGGTGAATTGTATAAAGTGTCGACCTGGAATACTGAGGTCACCAGTTCAAAACACTGGATTTACCTGGTCAGGGCACATATGAGAAGCAACTATTATGAGTTAATGCTTCTGGCTCCTTCCCACCCCTCTTCTCTCTTTCCTTTCTCTCTCTAAAAAAAATTTATACACACACACACAATATTTTGCAGCCTTCACCACTAATTCCAGAACATTTTATCACCCTAAAAAGAAATCCCATATTCAGCTTGACCAGTGGTGATGAAGTGTATAGAACATCTAACTGGGACACTGAAGTCCCAGGTTTGAAACCCTGAGGTCACCAGCTTGAGCACTGGCTCACCAGCTTGAGCGCAGAGTCACAGGCTTGAGCATGGGATGATAGACATGATCCCATGGTCACTGGCTTGAGCCCAAAGGTCACTGGCTTGAGGCTCAAAGTCATTGACTTGAGCCCAAGGCTGCTGGTTTGAGGCCCAAGATCATTGGTTTAAGCCCTAGTTTGCTAGCTTGAGTGAGGGGTAATTGGCTCAGGTTGAGTCCCCTGGTCAAGGGACATATAAGAAGCAATCAGTGAACAACTAAAGTGCCACAACTATGAGTTGATGCTTCTCATCTCTCTCCCTTCCTGTCTGTCTCTTGCTAAAAAAAAGATACCCCATATCCATTAAGCATTCATTCCCTTCCATTGTGAGTTATTTTTTCTTAATCCATTTACTGTCATTTTAATGGAATTTCAGGAGTGAGTGGAGATAAACACATGTGATCAATCCTCACATTTAGCCAGAAACTGCTCTTCCTTTCAAACTACAACAATTCGCACTTTCATTAGGCAGATTCCTGTGCCAGGTTGTCTGAGAGGGCTTTCTGGAGGAGGGAAATTTGATCTGAGCCTTAAGGGTGCCTAGGATTCCAGTGGAAATTAAGGAGATGAAGGTGGGAGAGGATGAGAAGGGAGAGTTAGGGAGGCGAAAGGGGGAAAGAAGGGAGAGAAAGGTCTTTCATGACAGCACCAGAAGAATTTAATCAGATTAAAGTTGCTTTCTTATCCAATGTCTGTGGCTCTGTTACCTCTGGTTGAGTTTCACTGAAAAGCACTCCTTCCCTTAGAACCCTAAGGAATGTGGCCTTGCCTTGAGCTCTGTGAGGAAGGAGTTCTGGAGACATGTCTATTTGTAGTCTGACCTGTGATGGTGCGGTGAATGGGGTGTCGACCTGGAATGCTGAGATTACTGGTACTGGACCCTGAGCTTGCCCGGTCAAACCATGGGCAAAGCAACTGCTGTGAGCTGATGTTTCTCGCTCCTCCCCCATCTTTCTCTCTCTCCTCTCTTTAAAATCAATAAATAAAATCTTTTAAAAACCCAATAAACTCATCTGTTTGCAAATTGTGTGTCCCTTAGCTAGCTTATACTGACTCAGTTTTCGCATCTGTAAAATGTTTATCCCTAGCAGCATTATTGGAGAATAAGATACTGTTTGCAAAGTATTTAGTACAGAGCCCAGCCCAGAAAAGAATTTCAAAACCTCAGTTTTCTTCTTTTTCTTTTTTTAGAGATTTAGGGTAAACAGTATGAGTGCAGTCTCAACCAGGGCCTTGAATACCTGGCTAAAGAGTGATGCTGAGAGCAATGGAGAATTATAGGAGGTTTGTGGGCAGAGGAGTGACACAGGTATATCTCTGCTTTGGAAAGATCACTTCTGGCCTGACCAGGAGGTGGCGCAGTGGATAGAGTGTCGAACTGGGAAGCGGAAGGACCCAGGTTCGAGACCCCAAGGTTGAGGTTGTCAGCTTGAGTGCGGGCTCATCTGGTTTGAGCAAAAGCTCACCAGCTTGGACCCAAGGTCACTGGCTCCAGCAAGGGGTTATTCAGTCTGCTGAAGGCCCGCGGTCAAGGCACATGTGAGAAAGCAATCAATGAACAACTAACAACTAAGATGTCGCAACGGCAACAAAAGACTGCTGATTGATGCTTCTCATCTCTCGCCATTCCTGTCTGTCCCTATCTATCCTTCTCTCTGACTCTCTCTCTGTCTCTGTGAAAAATAAAAAATACAAAAAGAAAGATCACTTCTGGAAGAGTCCAAGCATAATACAGAAGGGAGAGTCCTGAGCCCCAACTCTGCATCTAATTGATTCCATTCTTTTTATTCCATTTTCTTAAATGTGCCCAACACATATAAATGGTCCTCATCAGTATTTCCTCAGTGGGCTATGAGTTAATGTAAACACTTAATCCCTAACAGACAGTGTCTTTGAGTTTGACATCTTAGAGATAGATCTAATGGAAAGAGGTTTCCTTATTTGAAGGTCTGATGTAGCCAGCCTGGGGAATGAGATGAGATGTTAGAGAAGCTCTGGAAATTGTCATAATGGCTGAAGGCAAGGGCACCCTTCAGGCACTGCTGTCTCAGGGAAGGGGAATACCAAGTGTCTAGTGCTTGAGGACAGTTGTGAAACCATATGGATCCCCCTTAAGAAAATTTTCTCATGAGGTATAACAAACCTCATCCACAACCTACTTTGGGTTCTCAGCTCTGGTGCAGTGAGAGAATCACCTTGGATTAGGTCTTCTGTCCACTAGAGGGAAACCCAGGCTAGAGAGATGATAAATACCGTGTTAGAGCCCAGAGGCTAAAGGAAGCGGATAAGCTGTCAACCCTTGGACCTGAGTGACTTAGGCTCAGTACTTGTACTAGCTTGGTGAGAGCTGGTTGTTGTATCTTCAGGAATTGTGGGAGCTGGTTATTAAACACAGTTATTACAAATTCAATTATATATCTCTGGCCCGATTGCTCAGTTGGTTAGAGTGTTGTCCTGGTACACCAAGTTTGTAGGTTGGATCATCGCTCAGGACACATACAAGAATCAATCCCAATGAATGCATAAATAAGTGGAACAATGACTCAATGTCTCTCTCTTTCTCTTCCACTCTCTCTAAAGTCAATTAAAAAAAACTAATGAATGCATAAACAGATGGAACAACAAATAGATATTTCTCTCCCTTCATCTCTCTTTAAAAAACAAAAGCCCCCCCCAAAAAAAACAAAACACAAAAGACCCTGGTTGGTGGTCTAAGTGGTAGAGCATCGGCCTGGCATGTGGATGTCCTGGGTTTGGTTCCTGGTCAGGGCACACAGGAGAAGCAACCGTCTTATTCTCTACCCCTCCCCCTCCCTTCTCTCTTTTTCTCTCTCTCTTCCTTTCCCGCAGCCATGGCTCGATTGGTTAGAGCACATTGGTCCTGGGTGCTGAGGATGGCTCCATGAAGCCTCCACCTCAGGCACTAAAAATAGCTCAGTTGGTTGCAAGTATGGCCCCAGGTAGGCAAAGCATTGGCCCCAGATAGGGGTTGCCAGGTGGATGCCAGTCAGGGCGCATGCGGGGATCTGTCTCTCTATCTCCCTTTCTCTCACTTGGAAAAAAGAAGAAAAGGGGAAAAAATTAATGAAAAATTAAATTATGTCTTGGCTGGATAGCTTGGTTGGTTAGAGCGTCACCCTGAAGTGCAGCGGTTGCCTATTCAATCCCTGGTCAGGGCACATACAGGAACAAATCTATGTTCCTGTCTCTCTCTCTCTCTCTCTTTCTCTCTTACTAAAATCAATCAATAAAAAAATTTTTAACCATTTAAAAATATTTAAAAAACCAAGATAGTAAAGACTCTAAACTTATCACTACTTACTTATTTTACTATGTATATCTTGCTATTATCTATTGTATCAGCTATGGTGGAAGTACTATATAATGGTATGCTACTGTCTAACTCTAACTTTGATAGCTTGAAATTGGCCCTGGTGGAATATATATTTCATGGAAACCACAAATGCTACATATCAGGGTTTCCCCTCATCCTGTGACAGCTGTTAGATCACTACCTAGGCCTTTCCCACATTAGGTCTTGTGGGAGGAGATAAGTTTTCCAGAGGTCTTACCAACACAGACACACTTAAAGATGTCCCCATGGATGGAACACTCAATTCAGAAGGCAGAGGCTGCAAGTAGGTACACGGGGGTGGGGGTGGGGTGGGGAGCATTGTTGTATTATTGCAGGAGCTTGACCCAGAGGTCCTCACGCAGTCTCAGGCTTTGTGCAAGCTGCTCCTCTACCTGAAATCTCTCTGTGCGTGAGTGCTAAGGCATGCCTTTCTATCTGCCAGGCAATGAGGCAAGTTCCTAGATCATCCAGCATCAGCAAGCATCTCCTCATCAGACAGGGTGCTGCCTGAGGAGTAGGAAAGTGCCCACCTGGATCTGTATCCCCAGGCCTAGCTCATGTCCCTGGGTGGAAATGTTGGAGTGGCTATACAGAACACTGAGCAGGAACAAGCAAGGCATTGCAGTCAAACAGATCTGGGTTCGGCCACTCCTAGCTGCATGATCCAAGGAAGGCACTTAAACTGATCTGATCTTCAGTGTCCTAATTTGTGGGATAGGAATAAGAAGACTCATCACGCATAGCTGTTGTAGAGATTAAATGAGATTACTCATGTAAAGTTCTCAGCTGGTCATTCCATCCCTTAGATGGTGTTCCCAGATGTAGACGCTACTGTTTTTATACTTGTGGCAGAGTGGGCTGGGTGCTGAATTTACACTGGCTCTGAGTGCCTGACCACCCCTGACACTGTGTGTCAAGGAGGTGGGGGTTAGGACGGGAAGGACCAGGAGGCAACAAATATGTGGTGGCACTGCTGGCAGACTTCTCCCAAACACACAACTAAGAAGTGGAATTGGGTCTGGGAACCAGACCTCTAGCCAGGCCTCGCAAACGCTGAGTGCCAGGCAAGTGGCGCCTTGGTAACCTCCTCCTCAACTCCAGGACTGGGGCTGGGACGGAGGTGGGGTGGGGTGGGATGGGGTGGGTGGTGGGTGGGTGTCTGCTTTGGGGCCCTGAGTGGGGGCAGCCGGACTTCGCAGGCCCCAAGCTGTGCGCAGGAAGCGGTGGCCGGGGCTGTCCAGGAGCATCAAAGCTGCGGATGGGAGGGAGCAGCCCGCACCTGCATTGTGCAAGCCGGGCTCCCCACTGAGTCGCCGCAGACCCCTGGCGCGAGTTCTTGGCTCCAGCCGGTCCCACGGTTTTCAGGCAGGTAGCAACTGGGCAAAGAAGACTACATCTGCACTTGGTCCCTTTATTCGTACATTCACTCATTCATACACCTAATAGTTATCCAGCTGTTATAGGAGCTGGTAAGCAAAACAATTCATGATCCCAAGGACCTTCACAGTTCCGTGGTCAGATGGCTGGGTTGGAATCCAGGCTTCCCCACTTACTAGTTGTGTAATTTGGGCAAATTACTTAACCCTTCTGGGGCCTCAGCCAATAGAGTGTTGGATTAAATGAATTCCAAGTGAAGTATTAGAAACTATGTCTGCAACTACTAAGCATGCATTAAGTGTAGGACTTTAAAAAAAAAAACAACCCCAGCTGGTTTGCTCAGTGGTAGAGCATCTGCCTGGCATGTGGATGTCCTGGGTTCAATTTCCGGTCAGGGCACACAGGAGAAGTAACCATCTGCTTCTCCACCTCTTCCCCTCCCCCTTTTCTCTGTTTTTCTCTCTTCCCCTCCAGTAGCCATGGCTCAATTGGTTTACACATGGGCTACTGGTGCTGAGGATGACTCTGTGGAGACTCCACCTCAGGTGCTAAAAATAGCTTGGTTGGGAGCATGGCCCTAGATAGGCAGAGCCTTGGCCCCAGATGGGGGTTGCCAGGTGGATCCTGATGGGGGCACATGTAGGAGTCTGTTTCTCTATTTCCTCTCCTCTCAGTTAGAAAAGAAAAAGAAAAAAATAATTTTTATTATTGCAAAAGACCATCGTAAGGATGCTATAGAAGCCTTGACTGTTTGGCTCAGTGAATACAGCATTGGACTGACATGCGGACATTCTGAGTTCATTTTTTTAGTGAGAGCCAGAAAGAGGGACAGATAGGGACAGACTGACAGGAAGGGAGAGAGATGAGAAGCATCAATTCTTTGTTGCAGCACTTTAGTAGTTCATTGATTGCTTTCTCACATGTGCCTTGACTGAGGGGTTACAGCCGAGCCAATGACCCCTTGCTCAAGCCAGTGACCTTTGGGCTCAAGCCAGCAACCATGGGGTCATGTCTATGATCCCACGCTCAAGTCAGTGAAGCCGCACTCAAACCAGTGAGCCCATGCTCAAGCTGGATGAGCCCGCAATCAAGCTGGTGACCTCGGGGTTTTGAACCTGGGTCTTCTGTGTACCAGTCCAATGCTCTATCCACTGTGCCATCGCCTGGTCATGCAGATGTTTTGGGTGTGATGCTTACTCAGTGCACACATGAGAAACCACCATCTATTCTTTCCCCTCTCTCTCTTCCTCTCTGAGCCAGTGGTGTGATTGGTTTGAGCATCAGCCCCTGATGGGGGTTGCCAGGTGGATCCTGGTCAGGAGTCATGCAGAGTCTGTCTCTCTATCTCCCTTCCTCTCACTTAAAAAAAAAGGGGGGGGGGAGGTGCCTTGGCCAGTTGGCTCAGCAGTAGAGCATTGCCCTGGCATGTAGAAGTCCAGGTTCGATTCTCGGTCAGGGCACACAGGAAAAGTGCCAATCAGCTTCTCCACCCTTCCCCCTCTCCTTCCTCTCTATCTCTTCCCCTCCCTCAGCCCAGGCTCTATTGGAGCAAAGTTGGCCCGGGAGCTGAAGATGGCTCCATGGCCTCCGCCTCAGGCATTAGAATGGCTCAGATTGCAGCAGAGCAATGCCCCAGATGAGCAGAGCATCGCCCCCTGGTGGGCATGCTGGGTGGATCCCAGTTGGGCGCATGCAGGAGTTGCTCTCTGCCTCCCCACTTCTCACTTCGAAAAAAAAAAAAATTAAAAATTAAAAAATAAAGAATGGTATGGAAGCCCTGGCCAGATAGCTCAATTGGTTAGAGAGCCCTTCCAATATGCAAAGGTTGCCAGTTTGAAGCCCAGTCAGGGCACAGGGCACATATAGAAACAGATAGATGTTTCTCTCTCTCTCTCTCCCTCTCTTCTCTCTCTAAAATCCATAAATAAATAAATAAATAAATAAATAAATAAATAAATAAATAAAAAGAGTGCTATGGAACATGCACTTAGAGGGACCCAAAGTTGCATACTAAAGATCTGAACAGTCGATTTAAAGATTTTAAAAGCTAACTAACTGCCAGCATTTAAAAATTATGAAATTTTATCTAAAACTCAGATTTTGGCTTCTGTTAAAAAAGATCGAAGGTCTGGGAAGCTTGTGTTTCATAAGCTGCAATTGGGTATTATGCTAGAGGCAGTCTCTTTTTTGACAGTGTATTTTTGTATGCCTTTTGCAAAGTTGTGTTAATTGTACCAGAAAAAAACTCTTGGGCAATTCTGCTGTTGCAAGAGTCTACAAGGCAAGTGTATTATGAAAGGCAAATATTCTTGAGATTATTGATTGCTTGATTTTAAAATGTTGCCTTTTGGGACATCTAATAAAAGATTTCTCATATACATCAGAATGGGGCAGTTTGTGCCACTGGAATCCCCTGAATCAAAGAATAGATCTGTCTGCTGTTGAATTTTCACAGCTAAGCCAGAAGCCAGAAGTTAGTAATTAGGTGGAAGATATGGAGACCTGACTGGGAAGTGGTATGGAGCTGGAGCGAAGAAACAGACAGGTGACAGGTACTTAATAGAATTGACAGGGTGTGGGTTCTCGGGGAGTAAGAGGAGGCAAGGCTGACTCTTAGGTGTCTGGCCTAGAACAGTGGGTAGGAGGTAGACCTATTCACTGACCTCAGGGTCCAGAGGAAACGAATGAGTTTGCTTTTAGCTGTGGGTGGTTCTGAGGGCCTGGGTCTGCCATGAGGAGATCAGTGGGATGTCAGGGGTCTGGTGCTTAGGGGAGAAAGCTGGGTTTAAGACAGTGGTTCTCAAAGTGTGCGCCTGGGCACACTGGTGCACCCTAGAAGATTTCCAGATGTGTCCTATGGTATTCCAGAGAAATGTATGTCTATTGGGAACCAAAAAACCAACAGGGTTTTTGAAGTTTAGATATTTGGGGGATAGAAGTGTGGAGAATTGGCTGTAAGATGACAGTCTGCCCAACCCCCCACCTCACTTGTCTGATTAGATTGCAAAAGGCTGTTAAGCTGTGTGCTGGATTGTTTACACTACCCCCTATGTTCCTCGGAAAGACTGGAGGCAAGTTTCTTCTATCCTTTGTTTGGTGTGAAGTTAAGATTTGCTAATGGCCTCACTTTGCCCTTTAAATAAAGCAAGATGCGGTCTTTGGGCACGCTTTGTTTTTGCCAGCAGCAATTACGGGGCCCACCCGACCCCGTATTTTCTTAATTCCTCATATTTTCTTAATTCTGCACCGTTCCCACTTGGGACCTGGAATTACTAGCTGCACTGGTTCGTGGTATGTGCCCAAATATAAAAATAAATATAGTTACTCTATTATACCATTTCATTACGGAAATACTGCTCTTTTTGTTAACACATCGTTATTATATTTATTATTAACAGATCATTATATTATTTTTAGATAAATATACCCAAATAAAATGGATAGATTTCTCAAAAAGAAGCATGATATTGAAGAATCTGATTCTGGAAGTGAGCAATAGTCAAGTGTAAATAAAATAAGACTTGAAGTCTGATGGACAGAATTTAATTTATAGCATTTTCCATCACTAAACACTGAACAATACGATTGGATTAGAAATCCATTCATGGAAGCTTTAAGTGATTTTGGTTTAACATTAACAGAAGAAGAACTGGCAGCTATATCCACTGATCGTGGATTGATGATTAAACATAAGGAATTGTCTCTTGAAGCCTTTTGGATTTCCATAAAAGAAGAATATGTGGCATTATCTAAAAAAGCTTTGAACATTTTACCATAATTTTAAACATACTATTTATGTGAATTAGGAATTTCTACCCTCAACATAATTAAGAGTAAAAAGAGAGGAATTCTTCAATGTATTGACAAGGAAATGGGGTGGAACATTGAAGAAATCACTAGGACACATCAGGCTCATGTTTCTCATAAACACAAGAATGGAAAACTTAACACATTTGTGCCAGGACCTGCTGAATTTACTAAATCTTATTAAGAATGTATCTATATATATAAAATGATAACTATTTTGTCGTTTTTTAAATTTTTAACCCTTCTTTTTTACGAATTCTAAAAAGCATAACTCAAAATGTAACATAATTTTTTTTTTTAGAGGGACAGAGAGAGAGTCAGAGAGAGGGATAGATAGAGACAGACAGACAGGAACAGAGGGAGAGGTGAGAAGCTTTAATCATTAGTTTTTCATTGCCGTTGCAACACCATAGTTGTTCATTGATTGCTTTCTCACATGTGCCTTGACCGCAGGTCTTCAGCAGACCGAGCCACCCTTGCTGGAGCCAGCGACCTTGGGTCCAAGCTGATGAGCTTTTGCTCAAGCCAGATGGGCCTGCACTCAAGCTGGCGACCTCGGGGTCTCGAACCTGGGTCTTCTGCATCCCAGTCCGATGCTCTATCCACTGCGCCACTGCCTGGTCAGGCAAAAAATAATTTTTTTTTAATGTCAGAATAAATTTAATTTTGTCATATTTATTTTGTTTAATTATCATAAAAGCACGATTGGACTTTATATATTTTTTGTTTAATATTTGACTTAATTATTATAACATATTTCTCAGAAATTTGTATATAATGCGCCTATAATTATTTGTAGAATTTTAAAAAGTTTGAGAACCACTGGTTTAAGATGTTCCTTCGGGAGACAGGAGGCCAGGGGAGTGGGTAAAATCACCATAGGGCACAGAGGTTACTGGTTCAATCCTTGGTCAGGGCACATACAGGAACAGATCAATGTTCCTGTTTCTCTCTCCCTTCTGCCCATTCCTGGAGTTACTGCCCCGGTTTGGGCCTCTCTCATATAAAATCAATCAATAAAAAAATTTAAAAGAAGGACTTTAAGGGATTGCAAGAATATTAAAGGAGGGGGAGAGGAGTTTGGAAGTCTGCATTATCCAGCTGCCTCCCCAGATGGCCTAGGTCTTCATCCTGCAGGGCTGCAATCCCCAGTACCTCACTGCAGAGGCAGACTGAGGAATAGGTGGGCAGAAGGGATTTTGACTAGAGCTTGCTGCAACCCAAGTGAAGGGGCAGGTGGGTCAAGACCCCAATCAAGTTCAGGACAACTCAGCGCTCTTCTGAGGCTCCTTCCTGGCCCACAAGTAACTTGGTAGGCTTCTGGGACACTATTGGGAAGGGGAACTTGGTGGAAGGGCCAGCTGGGTCTCACTGGCTGGAGAGAGAGCAAACAGGGAACCTATGACATTCTTTTCAGCTGCGGAGAAGTTAGGCGGCTGGGATGCGTATAGCTGCCACAGGGTAGGATACCTGCAGATCAGGCTAGAGAGCCTACCCCTTGTGACCAGGAGGTATTGTGATTGTCATTGATTTAGGCCAGTAATCTTGCTTGAGAGCCAGAGATTTGGGCTGGGACAGGGCTGAGCTTTGAAACATGCATTGACTTTTTTTGTGTGTGTGACAGAGGCAGAGAGAGACAGAGAGAGAGACAGATAGGGAAAGACAGATAGGAAAGGAGAGGGATGAGAAGCATCAATTCTTCGTTGCGGCATCTTAGTTGTTCATTGATTGCTTTCTCATATGTGCCTTGACCTGGGGACTACAACAGACTGAGTGATCCTTTGCTCAAGTCAAAGACTTTGGGCTCAAGCTGGTGAGCCTTGCTCAAACCAGATGAGCCCACACTCAAGCTGGAGACCTCGGGGTTTCGAACCTGGGTCCTTTGCGTGCCAGTCCGACACTCTATCCGCTGCACCACTACCTGGTCAGGCTTGCATCAACTCTTTCTATGTGCCAGACACAAATGGGTTTTGTCTAATCTTCATGAGAAAAGGAAACAAAATTTCCTCCATTCTACAGAGGAGGAAACTGAGGCTCAGAGTGCATAAGTAACATTCCAAGGACATGCAGCTGGTAAGAGGAAGAGTTGGGAGGACAAGACTGGAGCTCAGGCTCTGTTCCTATGGTTTCTCCCAAGGTAGCCTCACTTCTGCAAGCACCTCTAAGCCACCTGGACACTTAGGCTCTACCCTGAGTGTCCTCCCAGCCTTCACTCTCTCCCTCACCCTCAATCAGATGACCACCAGCTCCTGTAAATCCTATTCCCTCTACAGATCTTACATCTGTCCCCTTCTGTCCATTGCTGGAGTCACTGCCCCAGTTTGGGCCTCATGATCTATCTGCCCTGGCTATTACATCAGCTTCCTCCTTGGTCTCCCTGCCTTCCACTCCTACCCCAGTCCCTTTTCCACATCAGCAGCCAGAGGGCTCTTCTAAACACAAGTCTGACCATGTCACTGTCCTTCTTAACACCTGCTATAGATGTTCTATTGCCCTTTGATAAAATCCAAATTCCTGAGCAGGTGGGCTCTGATCATCAGCCTCAGAAGCCTCATGTTCACTGTTCCCCTGGCCTGCTTCAGCAAGATATGATGCTAGCTCACCCTCCTCTGAACAAGCCCTGGACTGGACTTTCTCATCTCTAGACCTTTGCTTCACTGTCGACTCTGCCTACCACAATCTCCCTCATCCATCTCTGCCTACTGAAGTCTGGCCAGCTTTGTAGAGGGCCCTTTTGCCAGAGTCGAGTGTGCCTTGAATTTAAGTTCTTTGAGATTGCCCTAGCCGGGCCGCTCAGATTGGTTAGAGTGTGTCCCAATACTCCAAGGTTGCTGGTTCAATCCCTGGTCAGGGCACATACAGGAATCAAGCAATGAATGCATAAATAAGTGGAGCAACAAATCAATGTTTCTCTCTCTAAAAATCAATAAATAAAAATAAATAAATAAAATTTAAAAAATTAACTATAGAAAAAGAACCCCAGCCTGACCAGGTGGTGGTGCAGTGGATAGAGCATCGAACTGGGATGTAGAGGACCCAGGTTCGAGACCCTGAGGTTGCCAGCTTGAGCGCGGGTTTATCTGGCTTGAGTAAAAAGCTTGCCAGCTTGGACCCAAGGTCGCTGGCTCCAGCAAGGGGTTGCTCGGTCTGCTGAAGGCCCGCGGTAAGGCACATATGAGAAAGCAATCAGTAAATAACTAAGGTGTTGCAACAAAAAACTGCTGATTGATGCTTCTCATCTCTCTTCGTTCCTGTCTGTCTGTCTCTATCTATCCCTCTCTCTGACTCTCTCTCTGTCCCTGTTAAAAAAAAAAAGGAAAAGAAACCTCCAAAATAATAAATTTCTTTGTGTTCCTATCTCTCTTTCCTACTGAGCAGCATGAGTTCCTGTGCATCCCTCCCTCCCTGCCCAATATAGTACTGGGAGGTTCTGTAATTGTGAGATGGGAACACCTTGGCCTCCATTTCCTATCCTCTCCATCCTGGCCTCAGGCTCCTAGTTCAGCACCTTGCCCTGGCCTGGATTCACTCCAGTGAGGTAGCATTCCAGGTCAGGCTCTTGGCTCAGCTCCAACTCTGATTCTAGTTCTGATCAACATACTGCAAGCTTTAACTCCAACTTCTGGCCTGACACCAGCTTTGGCTCAATATCTAAGACTAATAATTACTTAGCCTATGACATTGGGTCTAACCTAGTGGTTCTTAACCTTTTTTGAGGTACTGAACCCACCAGTTTCATATGCGCATTCACCGAACCCTTCTTTAGTGATAAATAAAATATGATTTTTTTTCCCAAATTCAAAGACATAGGTATATGTTTTTTTACTGGTGCACAAAATGAGCCATGCATGAACATCACCTTGCTTAAAGAACAAAACCAACAAAGTGCATGAACTCACAACAAATTACGGTATTACTTTATTCTGGCCTCCGCGGCAGAGGCTTCTCCGAATCCCTGAGACCGACTCATCGAACCCCTAGGGTTCAATAGAACCCAGGTTAAGAACCACTGGTCTAACCTTGCTACCCATCTAACTGTTTCCCACTGTCCTGATGCCCAGCTCCACTTTCCTGGATTGAGTTTTCCTGCCTCCCTAGTTAGAAGGAGGGAGAGCTGGGAGAAGGAACAGGGCCCCAGGCAGTCTCCCCACTTCTGGGATAACCCCAAAATTAGACACACCTTGCTGCAGCATGCTGGCCCCAGTCTCAGGGCTCTGGCCAGTGTTATGAGGACAAATAGTGCCAGGTTCAAAGCGAGACCATTACTGGCTGTGAGGATTTTTTTTTTTTTTTAAGTGAGAGGAGAGGAGATAGAGGGGCAGGCTCCTGCATGTACCCTAAATGGGATCCACCGGGCAACCCCCATTTGGCTGATGCTAGAAACAACAAAGCTATCCTCGGTGCTTGGGGCCAACACTAGAACCAGTCAAGCCACTGGTTGTGAGAGGAGGAGAGAGAGAGAAGGAGGAGAGGGAGGGGAAGAGAAGCAGATGGTTGCTTCTCATGTCTGCCCTGACCGGGGATCGAACCTGGGACTTCCACATGCTGGGATGATGCTCTATCCACTGAGCAAACTGGCCAGGGTGACTGTTAGGATTTAATCAGCTCTTTGGGCCCCCATTCTTTTCTCTATAAAATAGAATGACGGATGATGTAAAAATGACAGGAGACAATGCTATGGAGGTCTGGCTATGGCGCCAAGCACAGAGTTGATGTCAATAACCTTTTATCTTTACCCTGTCTCTGGGTACATTGGGTCAGCTCCTGTAGGAGGCCTGCACATTTCAGAGCCCATTGCATAACTATGACATTGGTGGGCCTGGCACAGCCTTGCTTTCAAGCTTCTAGCTTGGACTGTTATCCCTAGTGCCTCTTGGGCAGTGGGAGCAAAGCCAAGGCTCCATACTGGATCCCCTGCCCAGAACTCCATGTCCCTAAAGTCTGGAGCAAACAAAGATACAGAGGTTACTGGAGGAAATGCCAGTCTTCCTTCTGTGGGTCTCCCTTGTTGTTAATTGAATACATGTATTTGGACTTGGGAAGTATAGGTGCTTCCTTCTCACCTCCGATTATCTCACTGAATCTCTGTCTCATCAAAGTTCAGAAGACAAGGGTTTCTATGGATAAGGGAACTCGGGGACCCTGCCCCTCAAACACAGGAATCAACAACAGTGGGAAGTGATATGGAGGTGAGAGAATGTATAGGTGGAGATGTATGTGTGGCTTGGTGTATGGCAAGTATAATCATGTTAGAATATCATGTGTAGTATGTATACATCTGTATGTTATATGTGTATGTCTGTAAGTGATGGGGTAGTTGGCAGACTGTACCTATGTGTGGTATGGGTGTGATGTGTATATGTGACTTTTATGTGTTAATAATTGTATAAGTGGAGACAGATGTAGACTTGGGTATGTGTAAGCAATGTGTGTTGGTGTATCTGTATATAATATGTGTCTCATGTGAACTAGGACTGGGGAGAGTGTGAGCTGGAGAGCTGTGTTAGGCAGTGGGAAGGTGTTAATGTGTTTGGGATTTCCTGCTGAACTCTCTGACAGGTCATTAACCATTCGTTACAGGAGCAGAGAATGCTAGTAGGGGCAGAGTGAGGGGGTTGGGTCTAGTCTCTAAAGAGCCAAGCTCCTCCACATCAAGCTGACTGCCCTGATGTCTGCAAAATCCCCAGGGAAATAAATACAACCTTTGGAAGTCGACCTCTGATGATGTGTCTGGGAGAATGCTCCAGCCGGTAGTTTATGTGAGCAATACCTTGCCTTTGACCCTTGGTCGAGGCCAGTGAGGTCAATGGCCTTGCTGCCACTAATGGGTCCTAGATGATTGCCTCAGAACAGCAGTCCTGCTCCAGAGCTTCAAGTGCCCCTGCTGATTGGTATCTCTAGATACTCCAGGCCCAAGAAGGAAAGTTTAAGGACTTCTAAGGCCAAGCCACACCCAGGCTGCTGATCTGTGAAGGAATCTCATTTTTTTAAAAAAGACTTTATTGTCTGACCAGGCGGTGGCGCAGTGGATAGAGCGTCGGACTGGGATGCGGAAGACCCAGGTTCGAGACCCCGAGCTCGCCAGCTTGGGCGCGGGGGCCCATCTGGCTTGAGCAAAAGCTCGCCAGCTTGGACCCAAGGTCGCTGGTTCCAGCAAGGGGTTGCTTGGTCTGTTGAAGGCCTGCGGTCAAGACACATATGAAAAAAGCAATCAATGAACAACTAAGGTATCCCAACGAAAAACTGATGATTGATGCTTCTCATCTCTCTCCGTTCCCGTCTGTCTGTCCCTATCTATCCCTCTCTCTGACTCTCTCTCTCTGTCCCTGTAAGAAATAAAAATAAATAAATAAAAAGACTTTATTTATTCAATTTTCAGAGAGAAGAGAGAGGGGGAGAAAGAGAGAGAGACAAGAGGGAGGAGCAGGAAGCATCAACTATGTGTGCCTTGACCAGGCAAGCCTGGGGTTTCAAACCGGTGACCTCAGTGTTCTAAGTCAACGCTTTATCCCACTGCACCACCACAGGTCAGGCTAGAGGAATCTAATTTTAACCCCAGCTGGCTCCACCTCTAGGGTTGCCTCCCCACTCAGAATGGCTTCTTAGATCATGTGATGTTGTCTGTGTCTTCCATCACTTCCAGATATGCACTCTGTGCTGCAGAAACCCCAAATTACTTACCCTTTCAAGAAGGTACTCTGCAGCCGACTCTGCCCTGCTAGCTCTGATTCATCCTTCAAAATTCAGGTTAATTGGCAGATGCCTTCTGAGGCTGAAACTACTCGTTGTCTCCTAATATCTGTGATTCTGCTTGTCCTTAGTCACAGAACCCTGCTTTTTAGCCAGGCTTTCAAAGTTGTCTAGAGTAAAATCTATATTTCCCAGGATTCCTTGCAGCTAGGCATGGCTCTAGTATTGGTCAACAGAAGTTGTGAGCAGAAGTGTTTTGTTTAACTTCCAGAAACAACTTTTATTTATTTATTTATTTATTTTTTACTTGTTGATTTTAGAGAGAGGAAGGGAGAGGGGGAGAGAGACAGACAGATGGAAACATCAATCTGTTCCAGTATGTGCCTTAACTGGAGATCGAACCAGCAACCTCTAAATATTGGGAGGATTCTCTAACCAACAGAGCCAAGACCCAGAAGCTACATTTATTTGTTTATTTGTTTGTTTGTTTGTTTCAGAGACAGAGAGAGAGTCAGAGAGAGGGATAGATAGGAACAGACAGATAGGAATGGAGAGAGATGAGAAGCATCAATCATTAGTTTTTCATTGCGACACCTTAGTTGTTCATTGATTGCCTTCTCATATGTGCCTTGACCATGAGGCTACAGCAGACCGAGTGAGCCCTTGCTTGAGCCAGCGACCTTGCTCAAACCAGATGAACCCGTGCTCAAGCTGGCAACCTCGGGGTCTCGAACCTGGGTCCTCCTCATCCCAGTCCGACGCTCTATCCACTGCACCACTGCCTGGTCAGTCCAGAAGCTACTTTTAAAGGAAGAATGTGCTGTTTTCAAATCTTCCTCCTTCAGATGTGATGACTAGAGCTTGAGCAGCCATACTAGAAAACGAGGTAGAAGCATCGTGTGAGGGATGGCAGACGGCGGTAGAGCAGCATAACAACACCAGGGCTCTGCTGATCAGAGACCTAGAGTATGCTCTGGAACAGTTATTTCCTGACTTTTAACTGGTTGTAATGACAGTGGTTTGGGGTTTTCTGTTACCTACCACCAACCTAAGCCTAAATTACATATTTTCATTGGATTAGCTGTTTCTTCCCCTGTCCCCTCAGCTCTCTACCAACACATTCCATTCTAATAGCCTAGCTTTATCTGCTGACAAGACTGTGAGCTCACGATAGCAGGATTCATATCATTCACCAAGCACTAGTGTCTAACAAACTAAAAAAATGTTATTTGTATTCACAGCTATGTGAAATACACATCCAGGCATCCAGATTTGGGTGGAGCTGTAGATTGGGGAGTTGTAAATAGAACTACGATCTAAAGGAGTGGGAGAGAATGGGGTAAAGAGGAAAGAGGGGTAAAGAAAGAAGTCTATAGAGCTCTAGCATTTAAAGTAATGTGAGGAGCCTGACCAGGTAGTGGCATAGTAGATAGAGTGTCAGCCTGGGATGCAGAAGACCCAGATTTGAAACCCAGAGGTCGCAGGTTTCAGTGTGGGCTTACCAGCTTGAGTGCTGGGCTGCTGTCTTGAGTGTGGGGTCATAGACAAAACCCCATGG
Source organism: Rhynchonycteris naso (assembly GCA_037038555.1). NCBI lineage: Eukaryota > Metazoa > Chordata > Mammalia > Chiroptera > Emballonuridae > Rhynchonycteris > Rhynchonycteris naso. Next base: position 207,213,970 of record CM072997.1, on the reverse strand, counting down.
TCACTGGCTTAAGCCCAAAGGTCGCTGGCTTGAGCCAGGGGTCACTGGCTCAGCTGCAGCCCCGGTCAAGGCACATATGAAAAAGCAATCAATGAACAACTAAGGTGCCGCAACAAAGAATTGATGCTTCTCATCTCTCTCCCTTCCTGTCTGCCTGTCTCTCTTTTTCTCACTAAAAATATAAAAAATAAAAAATAAAGTAGTGTGAGAAGGAAAAGCCAGTAAGTTCGCAAGGACTGGGCAAAGGGCTTTGGAGCAGCTGAACTCAGAGACGGCGTGTCATTGTGTGGTTCCTCCAGCAGCTTCCAGTAACCTGAGATGGGAGCAGAGAAAGAAATCAGCTGGATCTGACCCAGGATGAAGGCAGGAGAAAGTGCTGGCAAAAGAAATGCCAGCCCTAAGGAAGGAAAGACAAAGTAAAACTAGGAAGGGCTGTTAGGCTGGATGAGGATAAAGGGGTAGAGGGAGGGAGGTCCTGGTGGGGTTGAAAAACTGGTGATATGGACATGCAGACACGAGAGAGCTGAAGAGCTCTTTACTTTTTTTCATAGTATAAACAGGTCAGGCCATGAAAATAAACAAGGTTAGCAAATAGTTTTTCTGATCCTGCAGGACCTCAGCCACCTTCAAAATCTTCCTGGAGAGTTCTAGGAGTACCAGGGGCGTGTCTTTCTTCTTCTTCTTCTTTTTTTTTAAATTTTCTTAAGTGAGAAGCAGGGAGGCAGAGACAGGCTCCCACACGCACCCTGACCAGGATCCACCTGGCAAGCCCCTTACCGGGTGATGCTCTGCCCATGTGAGGTCGTTGCTCTGTTGCTCAGCAACCTAGCTACTTTAGCACTTGAGGCTAGGCCAGTGATGGGCAATCTTTTGAGCTTGGTGTGTCAAAATTCACCAAAAAACTGAGCACAACTTGGGTGGTGTGTCACTTTGAGAAAAACAGCCTAACCGGAAGTCCCAGAACTAGACACTCTGTGCCAGAGTTCTGTTGTCATGATTATACTTGCCATACACCTCCCGCAGAGTGTCCACACTACAGCACCTGGCTGTGCAGAAGCCGAGGATGAAACGTCCTTCTCGGCATGCGACCCCATACTTCTCTGGTATGCAGCTGCATGCGGCCGCATATCATCAAAAATGGCTACTTGTGTCAGTGCTGACATGTGTGTCATAGGTTTGCCATCAAGGGGCTAGGCCATGGAGCCATCCTCAGAGCCTGGGGCCAACTTGCTCCAACTGAACTATGGCTGTGGGAAGGGAAGAGAGAGATAAAGAGAGAAAAGAGAGAAGGGGAGGAGTGGAGAAGCAGATGGTCGCTTCTGTTGTGTGCCCTGGTTGGGAATCGAACCTAGGACATCTACATGCCAGGCTGACACTCAACCACTGAACCAACCAGCCTGGGCCCCAGGGGCTTTTCATATACGCCCAGAGAGTTTGCTCATGTGGCTCCTTCTCTGTTTCCCCTATCTCCTACTCAAAAGAAGCCCAATGAAGGCACTGCTACTGGTGAAGCTCAAAGGGGGCTGATGTGACTGCTGGTGTCCACCTGATTCTGCACTGAGACCACCCCTGACCAAAGTTAAGGGCATCAGTGTTGAGGGAAGCGACGGTCAAAGTCTGAGGATTCTAGAGTTCAGGACATCTGGGTTGTCATCCTGGCTCTGTCATTCACTAGCTCTGTGATTCTGAGCAAGCTGACTAACTCCTCTGAGCTGGTTTCCTTATCTGCAGAAGGGAGGATAAGAACCTGCCAGTAACTCACAGAATTGTGAAGTTAAAATGAGAAAATTTGGCCCTGGCTTGTTGGCTCAATGGATATAGCATCCGCCTGGCATATGAATGTCTTGGGTTCGATTTCTTGTCAGGGCCAACATGAGAAGTAACCATGTGCTTCTCCACCCCACCCTCTGCCCCTTCTCTCCATCTTCCCCTTCCGCAGCCAGTGACTGGCTCGATTGGTTTGAGCACAGCCCCAGGGGCTGAGGATGGCTCCCTTGGTCATTGGTTGAGTGTGTCAGCCTCAGGCACTAAAATAAGAGCTCGTTTGATTCTAGCATCAGCCCTAAACAGGGTGGATCCTGGTCAGGGCTCATGCAGGAGTCTGTCCCATCGTCTTCCCTCCACTCACTTAAAAAAAAAAGAGAAAACTCACGTAAACTGTAAAGCGCTTCACATAATGCCTGGTATAGTTACTGGTTAATGAATGTTGGCAATTATGACTTTTGTTATTTACAGTTGACCCTTGAACAACACATTTGAACTGCAGAGGTCCACTTTTTGTGGATTTTTATTTTCAATTAATATATAGCCAGCCCTCTGTATCCCATCCCCCACACCCCACCCCCCGGTTTCCCATCTGCGGTTGAGAATGTGTAGATGCAGAGGGCTGATTGTATACACTGTTCTATGCCATTTTATATAAGGGACTCAAGCATCCAGAGACTTTTGGTATTTGCAGGGGGTCCTGAAACCAATTTTCTTTGAATACCAAGGAACAACTGTAGTTTTGGGGGAATCTAAAGTTTAATGCAGATTTTTGACTACACAGGGAGGGGGTCGGCACCCCTAACCTCTGTGTTGTTCAAGGGTCAACGATATAGTCCTTCTTACACTCATTAATTCATTTAACAAGTAAGCTATAGGCATTCCCCCACATGTGCCCAGTGCTTCTGCCAAAATATATTTCCCGATACTTCCCAATATTTAACATGTTCCATTACCCTGCTATGGCTTTGCACACACACACTGTTTGCTGTGCCTGGATTGCTCTTCAGTCCTCAGAATACCTAGTACTTTTAAAGGATTTGCTAAGACTTTCCAGGCTGGGTCAGATACCTCTTCTGGCCTTACATATGACCAGGGCTATCTCATTGCACAATTCCGGGAAGAGGGGAACCAGTCATATAGACCTCTTAGAGTTTTACAACGTGGCAAGGTTGGCCATATCTCTCTTCTGTGTCCCTCTATCATAATTTTTATCAAGCACTTACTATAATGATTTCTTTACCTGTTGGTCCCTACCTCTAGACTCTGAACTCCTTGAGGACTCTGCCTGACATAGTGTCAGAACTCAGAGAATGCTCATCTGAATGAAGGGATCCTGGATGCGTCCCTGTATTTTGGGACTCCCAGTTTGGCTGGGGAAACAGAATGAGCAAACATAAAACATGACCAGAAGGTTCATATCCTTGTGTGTTTCAGACTGAGGCATTTCTAGGACTGACAAATAGTAAGGGAGGATGCGGTGGTCAGAGTAAGGGACTGGCGCAGAGACATAAAGAGGGAGTTTGCAGGGGGGCGTGCATTCAGGGGGACACTAGAATCTATGTAAACACAATAAATTAAAATTAATTCTAAAAGAAAGAATGAGTTTGCACTTGGAAAACCTGATGCTCTACACTTTGGATAGCTCTACTCAGGAGTGGGAAGAATTCTAGCCTTCCCTCATGATTTGCATCTGGGCCAAAGTGAAGGAGGTAATCTTTCAAAGCTCTTACATGGACATTATGTATATATTCAAGAGGGATCATCATAGAGTGATGCTTTTTGCCAGGCCCATTTTCGTAATGCATGATAGGCTGGGCATAACCTGAAGCAAGAGGATGTGCCCAGAGCAGCTAACAATGCTCTGAAAAGATCATTTGAGTTATTCCCATTGTGAGCAGAGATCAAATTATGGGGCTCTTAGGAAAGTGTTTTCCTTTCTCAATATGGATTTAGACAATAGTCTTTCTGAAAATAAACACTTGTTTTTTGTAGGTGTGTGTGTGTGTGTGTAATTGCTCTACATTTAACCATGTCCCTTTCATCCCCACTTGCCCCAAAAAGCCAAGTGTGAAAAAATGTGGCCGCAGCAGAACTCCACTTTTCATTGGTGAAGAAACTTTAAAAGGACAGGACACTGAGAGTAAAAATTGCCAAGCCCACACTAGACTATTTGGCTAAAGCCCATTTCTTGCACACTTCCATCCTCCTGCTGTGACATTCTTCTAGACTGAGTAACTCAGATTTTGGGAAGTGTTCTGCTAAGTGTTTCTTATCCTGTTGATCCTGTTCCACGTGGTTTAGGGGGTTTCCTACACAGAGTATGATAATGATGGAGATTTTGCTTGTGCAGAACTGAGGTGTTCTCTTTCCATGGGTGTGAGGGCAGGGAGACCTGAGACAGGAGAATAGAGTTTGGAACTGAGTGTACTCATGAGGGGATATCCTGTTCATAGGTTTTGGTTCTTCCCTTAAGCAGTCACATGACATATACAATTTTAAATGATCTCGTTGTACCTCCCTACAGGAATTCCTGCCCCTTCTGTGAAGTCGGCCACATGTACGTGGGTCTCGTGTTCACGGCAGTACCGTGGAGTGGGCATGTCCCGCAGCAGGGCTGGGGAGGAGTCCTGCTGGAGCATTAGGCTCTGGAGCAGATGAGGGAGAAAGGGAACTTTTATTGAAAGGGAATAAAATACGCAGCAGTCCATTGTAAGGAGAAGGCAGTGAAGGTAAAGGGCAGAATTTGAGCAAAGGCTTAGGGGAATCCTGGGGATTACCTTTGCTGGGGACAGAGAACCTCAGGATCAACTTCTGGCTGGAACAGAGGGTGGGATGTGAAGTCTCTGGGAATGAGGTGGGAAAGGTGGGGAAGGGAGCCCATCAGTCTCAGTCTCAGCCCCTGTTGCAGCCCTGCTTCCCATGCCTTTCTCTCCTCGGGGACTCAGGCTGTGGGTTGTGCCCACGCGTCCTCACTGCTCTGAGCTTTGGGGACGTCCTGGATGACAAGCAGGATGGGTTCTGGCCACTTGAAGATACCTCCACAGACCACCTGCCCTGCCCTTCACCTGTCATTTCTTCCTGGGGATCCAGGAAGTCCTTGAGAAGCTCATAGTAAAGCATGACCTTCTTTACCATGAGCAGGGAGTCAGGAAGAGGACTGGAATGAGAGGAGGCTCAAGAATTTGCTACTCTCCCTCCTGTGACCCCCTACTCACACCCAACCACTCCAGAGCCTGGAGTCCACAGCTTACCGCCTAAGGTTTAGAACCCAGCCCAGCTCAACTTCAGAGTCCAGCCCATAGCCTAGAACCTAGAGTTCAAACAAGGCCAGCTCTTGTCCAAAGTCCAGCTCAGAATCCAGACCTAAAGCCAGGAACCCAGAATCTAAACGGCAGAGCCTAGAGCAAAACTCAGTCCAGGTCCAAGCACTAGCCAGAGCCAAAGACCAGAGCTTAGAACTTAGAGCCAGGCCCTGGGCCTATCTTAGCTCATATGCTAGAACACAAAGCCAGAAGGCCCAAAGCTAAACCCAAAATCTAGAGCCCAGAGCAGCTCAGAGTTCAGTTTAGAACCTATCTAGCCAAAAGCCTACAACCTAGCATAGACCCATTCTAGCTCTAGAACTCAGAGTTCAGTCTCATAATTAGGATGGTCTAGAACTCCATACTCAGCCCAGAGCCTAGCAGATCCTTGATGCTCCTTTTAGGCGCAGCTGCAAAAGGAGGTATCAGGGCCCTGGCCAGTTGGCTTGGCATGTGGATGTCCCGGGGTCAATTCCCAGTCAGGGCACACAGGAGAAACGACCATCTGCTTCTCTACCCATGTGGGAGACAGGCTGTAAACTGACAAAGTCCTTATAGCCTAGGGCTTAGTTTAAGACTAAGCTCTTCCCCACCCTTCTAATACTAAGATATTTTCAACACCCTTTTTAAGACTAAGCTTTTCCCCACCCCCTAACTGTTGCATGGTGGGGGGTAGTGCACTCTTATGAGGATTTCCATTTATGCCTCAGACGAGTGACTTTGTATCAGACTTCCTTATTTGCATATGGCTTAAAGGCTTTAATTCTCTACACTCTGTAATAAAGCAGACCAGGGGTTGACTTGCCATCAGCTTGCAGAAGCCTCACTCTGACTTGCCATCAGCTTGCAGAGGCCTCCCGATCCCATCCTTTTTCCCTTCAATTTTACTTCTTAATTCCGCATTGTTCTCCCTCAGGACCTGGAATTACTATTGATTTGCAGCACACCCATCCCTCTCATTTCTCTCTCTCTCTCTCTCCCCACCCCCCTGCAGCCATGGCTCAATTAGAGCAAGTTGGCCCTGGGTGATGAGGGTGGCTTTATGGCCTCTGCCATAGGCGCTAAGAACTCGGTTTCTGAGCAATGGGCAGAGCATTGTCCCCTAGTGGGCTTGCCAGGTGGATCCTCGTTGGGGTGCATGCAGGGGTCTGTCTCTGCTTCTCCTCCTCTCACTGAAAAAAAAAAAAGAGAGAGAGATCAAGGCTGCAAGCTGAGGAGGAGGAGGAATTCCAGATCTCAACCCTACTTCTGGCTGGAAGTAAAAAGGAGTTTATTATTTGTATGTGTAGCAGGGCAGGGAGAGTGTTCTGTGTTCATCCTAGCCCTGGTCTGAAGGGTCCATCCTGGGGATTCAGATACTAGGCAAAGCATGGCCTACATAGAAGAAGGAGGTATTGCAGAAAGCCCCTTCATTCATTTAGTCTTTCATTCATCAAACACTTATTGAACACATATAATAGATAAACTTTAAGCAGGTGATTAAATGATCAGATCTGTTTTTTTGTTTTTATTTTTACAGGGACAGAGAGAGAGAGTCAGAGAGAGGAATAGATAGGGACAGACAGACAGGAACGAAGAGAGGTGAGAAACATCAATTATTAGTTTTTCGTTGCTATCGCAACTCCTTAGTCATTCATTGATTGCTTTCTCACATGTGCCTTAACCGCGGGCCTTCAGCAGACCGAGGAACCCCTTGTTCGAGCCAGTGACCTTGGGTCCAAGCTGACGAGCTTTTGCTCAAGCCAGATGGGCCCATGCTCAAGCTGGTGAGCTCGTCTCAAGCCTGGGTCTTCCGCATCCCAGTACGATGCTCTATCCACTGCGCCACCACCTGGTCAGGCTGATCAGATCTGTTTTTTAAAAATATTTGCCTGTTGCTGGAAATTAGAGCAGTGGCGACCAGTTAGGGCATTGCTGCAACAGTACAGGAGAAATGCAGTGAGGGTCTGAGGATGACAGCAACTGCGAGCAAACACCCAGACTGCCCAAGCTGCTAATTCTTTGTGTGCTCACCATCCTCCATCACACTTCCATGTCTGTGGTGTTCCCTTTGCCTGGCATACCCTTCCGTGCCTCGGGAACTCTTACTCATCCTTCAGGGTTCAGCTCCATCATCACCTTCTCTGTGAAGACTTTCACCTCTCAAAAAAAATCTAGTATTCTTAAATCTCCCTTTGGTCTTTGCCACATTATTTTGTAACTCATTCTGCTTATGTTTGTCTTCAGTTTAATGTGACCTCCTCAAAGGAAAAGATCACCCATGCCTTATTCATCTCTGTGTTGCTGGGTAGGCCCAAAGTTGGCTCAGTGAACACACTTATAAGGCAAACTTCACTAAGTATTATTTATTTATTTATTTATTTATTAAAACATTTTAAAAATGTGTATTGGCCCTGGCCTGTTAGCTCAGTCTGCTAGAGTGTCATCCTAAAACGACAAGGTTGAGGGTTCAATCCCCAGTCAGGGCACATACGGGAAGCAATCAATGAATGCACAACTAAGTGGAACAACAAATGAATTCTTCCTTTCCTCTCTCTCTCTACTTAAAAAGAAAATATTTTTATTTATTAATTTGAGAGCAACAGAGAGAAAGAAGTATTGATTTGTTGTTCTACTTACTTATGCATTCATTGGTTGATTCTTGCATGTACTCTGACCAGGGATTGAACCTGCAACCTTGGTGTATTGGGATGATGCTCTAAACAGCTGAGCTACCTGGCCGGGCCCCCCCCCTTTTTTTTTTAAATTTCTTTTTATTTATTCATTTTAGAGAGGAGACACACGGAGAGAGAGAGAGAGAGAGAGAGAAAGGGGGGAGGAGCTAGAAGCATCAACTCCCATATGTGCCTTGACCAGACCAGTGCAGGGTTTTGAACTGGCGACCTCAGTGTTCCCAGGTCAATGCTTTATCCACTGCGCCACCACAGGTCAGGCCCCCCTCCCACCCTTTTTTAAAGGCTCTCATGTTTTAAGTTTTTTTTTTCTCATCATGTTTTCAGTTTTTAAACCCAGAACAGAAATGTGTTTTTCCACTGTCTATTAATTAAAGACATCCTGCCAATCAGAGGGAGTGAGTAAAGGAAAGAAAATTGACATTTGTTGAGATCCATCTGTAAGGCTTGTACACAGATTGCCTCGCCTGATCCTCAGGATAAAACTATGAGGTATTATTACAGATCAGATAAATGAGGCTCAGAGAAGTTAGATGACCTGTCCGAAGTCATAGAGCTAGGCAGAGACAGAAGTAGATATAAACCCTGGTGATCCTGATTCCAGGCTGTACTTGTTAAGGTCCACAGCTACCTCTTGCTCCTAAGCAGCACGAGGACCACAGGATTACCACAAGGTCTAAAGCAGTGGTTCTTAACCTTTTCTGAGGTACCGAACCCACCAGTTTCATATGCGCATTTACAGAACCCTTCTTTAGTGATAAATAAAATATGATTTTTTTTTTCCAAATTCAAGACATAGGTATATGTTTTTTTTACTGGTGCACAAAATGAGCCGTGCATGAACATCACCTTGCTCAAAGAACAAAACCAACAAAGTGCATGAACTCACAGCAAATTACAGTGTTACTTTATTCTGGCCTCCGCGGCAGAGGCTTCTCCGAACCCGAGACTGCCTCATTGAACCCCTAGGGTTCGATAGAACCCAGGTTAAGAATCACTGGTCAAAAGGGAGCCACCAAAAACTAAAGGTCTCCACATGCCATGGTGAAGATGGAAGCAGCCATTACATGGTGCTGGGTTGTCCAACATGCTTCTAGACATAGGATTAAGAGGAAGCCTGGAGGGTGTTGGTGATAACAGAACTTCAGGGCTTCCCAAGGTTCTGCTTCTGCCATGCAGATCCAAGTCCAGCAAATCACTTATTCCAGCTCTGGGAGGGTCAAGACTAGGAGACCAAGGCAGGGCCTCTATGTAGTATGAGTATGAGGAAAGCCAGGGCAGAGTCTTAGCCATCCAGACAGGGAGAGGAATTGCTCAGGCCTCAGTCCCCACCTCTTCCTCTGAGGCCAGGCTGTGTCTCCTGCTCAGAGTGCACCTCACCTGATCTTGTGGCTCCTGAATCCAACTGGTAGGGTTGATCCAACCCCTGGAGCTCCTACAGAGCTAGGCCAGAGCTCTACATGGCAGGACTCTCTCAGTGAAGGCTGACCTACTTAGCTTCTTCCACTCCATCATTCTTAGATCTTTTCAGCAATCAGAGTTTTTCTGGGAGTTAGAATTGTTTCTCTCTTCTGGGAGGACCTTGAACTTGGGGAAATCCAGGAGAAGAAGATTCAGGGGTGCTGGTTGATTCAGGCAGGGAGGCGCTAAGTGTCCCAAATGTTGATGTAAAAAACGTCCAAACCTGTAGAGAATTTTTATAAGAGTTTATTTGTGCCAAACTGATAAAATGTGCTGGGGAGCAAGATTTCAAATGTTCTAAAGAATAAGAGTTTTGCAGTTTCTTTTACGCATTGGAAATTAAGGGAGGGTTGTAAGAAAAATTGGAAAAAGCAAGGTAAAGATTGCATTACAGGATAGTCAATAAGATTATGTGCTTTCTTAAGGGTGTTTATGCCTTCCAGGGGTATTACTTCTGACATCTCAAAGGTGTGTTCATCTAAATGCACAAAAATAAGCCTGACCAGCCTGACCAGGCAGTGGCGCAGTGGATAGAGCATTGGACTGGGATGCGGAGGACCGAGGTTTGAGACCCCGAGGTCACCAGCTTGAGCGCGGGTTCATCTGGCTTAAGCAAAAAGCTCATCAGCTTGAGCCCAAGGTTGCTGGCTTGAGCAAGGGGTTACTCGGTCTGCTGAAGGCCCGCAGTCAGGGCACATATGAGAAAGCAATCAATGAACAACTAAGGTGTCGCAAGGAAAAACTGATGATTGATGATTCTCATCTCTCTCCGTTCCTGTCTGTCTGTCCCTATCTATCCGTCTCTCAGACTCTCTCTCTGTCTCTGTAAAAATAAATAAATAAATAAATTCACAAAAATAACGGACAGGGCTTGCTTAAGGCAAAGATAAACCTTTTAGTAAAAAGTTATATGTCTGGAACATGACTACCCACCAACTACCCACCATTACCTGCCTAGTTAGGAACCTATGAGATTACTTTCCATAGAACCTCTTTTTTCATACACACAAGGAATCTCTGGAAATTTCATGCTCCTCTGCCTATTGACAATTGAGACTCAGATCCATTGCCCAGCCCATTTCCGAAGGCTAGGACAGGGGGCTTCTCTGTGGAGTGGTCTATAGCCTTGTGGGATCACAGATCAGCCTTGGGGCTTCTCCTGCCCCACAATTGCTCAACCAACAGCCAGGCAGGAGCTGGCAGCCTCAGGTGACTTCAAGGGCCCTTAGCTACTTCCTCCCCAAAGAATCTCTCTTGGGATCCTCAAGAGTCCCTCCTTCCAATTTTCTGCCCTCCCCCCCAAGACAAACAAAGGGGTTAATGGGAAAAGGCTGAGGCATTCCCAACACAGCAACTGTTCCAGTAAACTCTTGTTCCAGGGCCTTCCCAGCCTGTACCTCTTCAACCTAGCCATTCCCTCACCTCAGGCCTTAGAGCACCACTACCGGGATGTAAGTTTACCAGTAGCTGCTTAGCTAGGTTTAACATGGGCTGGGCTCCTCTTCTCCAGAAGTCAAGGTAGTAGGTCTGCCAGTTAGGGACTGAAGACATTTTACCATTAGATAACACTTCAAACTATGTGACAACATTGGCTTCTGGCAACAACTTTACTTAGCAATAGTCTCCTAGCACCAACACCCCAATAACTCCATCTGCCTGTCCCACCCTGGCAGCATCTTGCTATACCAGAAATACCCCCCTTGAGTTCCTAACATAAAGCTAGCCCCTAGCCATTCATATCAAATTTTCTCCTCTCTGACTTACGTGGTCTGATTTGGTGAGGCTTTGCCCAGTGTACTAATAATGATAATAACAAATGATAATAGCCTGCCTGGTGGTGGCACAGTAAATGGGGCATCAACCTGGGATGATGGGGTCCCAGATCCAAAGCCCCAAGTTTGCTGGCTTGAGTGCAGGCTCATCAGCTTGAGCAAGGGGTCACTGGCTTGAGCATGAGATCATCAACATGATCCCATGGTTGCTGGCTTGAGCTCAAAGGTCGCTGGCTTGAAGCCCAAGGTCACTGGCTCAGCTGGAGCTCCCCAGTCAAGGTGTATATGGGGGGCAGTCAATGAACAACTGACGTGCCGCAACTACAAATTAATTCTCCTCATCTCTCTTCCTTCCTGTCTGTCTGACTAAAAAAATTAATAAATGATTACAATAAACATTTTTAGGTGCTTGTTATATGCCAAGCACTGTTCTAAGCACCTCACTTAATCCTCATGACAACCTTATGAGATAGATACAATTATTATCCCCATTTAACATGTGGGAAAATTGAGGCTCAGAGAGACTCATTAATTTGCCCAAGAGTAAACTGTAATGGTAGAGATAGGCTATGAAGCTTGGTAATCTGTCTCCTGGGATCTTGCACTTAACTCTGCTGCTTGGCTTCCCAAGAAGCCCAGGGGACATTCAGGGGAGTGTGCTAGGGCATATGAAGAAACCCACAGGGCTGGGCATGGTGTCCTGTGTAGGCACAGACAGGGGGAGAGCACAAGTGGACCTCTGAAGTTCATTTACCCTAGGCCATGAGACTGAGAATGACCCAGAAAGGGTCAAGGATGGCTAGGATGTCCCCACCACAAAGCAGGGAGCTGTTTGCTCCTCAGAGAGAAGCACTTGTCCTTACTGCTGTCCTAGATGGAATGTTTCTATAAAGAATGGGCCCAGGTCTCTACTCCAAACTGCTGAGGTTAATAGGGCTGGTAAGGTCACCCTCTGCCAATTGTGGACGAGAGCCTCAGCAAGGCCCCTTGGGTTCCAGGCCTGGTGGTGTGGGGGTCAGAGGGTAGGAAAGAGAGTGGCCAAGAGGGCCAACGGAGACACATGATCAGGACTGTATATGCCTGGAGGACAACATCCCTAAGTGACAAGTCAACAATCAAACTCATTGTCAGAGAAAAATGCCTGACTCTGGGGTTCAAAACTAGTCCCTGCTTCCCCTCTCTTAATCTCTTCTCAGGTTCATCATCTACAAAGTGGGAGTAACAAAAACTACCCTTCTCAGTGGTGTTGTGAGGAGCAAACAAGATGATGTAAAGGACAGGTGCTTGCCTGGCACTTGCCTAGCATACAGCAGATGCTCAATAACTGGGAGCTGTTGAATTAGTAGTGCCCTGGTTTGGTTAATGGCGAAGGAGTGTCTGTAGTGGTGTGTTATGGGGCCCTGTCCTGACCAACAGTATGCATGGTGGAGCAGCCTGGATCTAAATTTAGAGGGGGAGAGAAAACAGTGGGCAATAGAACCAGTGTTCAAAACAATTTCACTGAAAATACAGTACAATATACAAATTATGTATTATAGAATCATACCTACCTGAAACCTATATAGCCAACTTTGCTCCAGTGGAGCTTTGGCTGCAGGAGGGGAAGAGAGAGAGAGAGAGAGAGAGAAAGAAGAGTGGGAAGGGTGGAGAAGCAGATGGGCGCTTCTCCTGTGTTCTCTGACCAGAAATCGAACCCAGGACTTCCACATGCCGGGCCGACGCTCTACGGCTGAGCCAACCAGCCAGGGCCGAAACCTATATAGTTTTATTAAACAGTGGCACTCCAATAAGTACAATACACATTTTTAAAAAAACAAATGGAGTTTTACACAAAACAAAATGAAACCCCAAACAATTTCAACAGGCTTTCATAAGCAAAATGATACTTGTCTTTCTGTAGCTCCAAGATATTATTACACAAAGCAGAGGCAGGGGGAGAGACCTGACTTGACCCCCGCTCCAGTGAAAAGGATCTGAATGATTTAGTTGATCACAACCTGATGGAAACTAATCATGGGAGAGAAAGGTTCTGAAGCCCAGCAGCCTTAGGCTGTGTTAACAATGTGTCGAGTCCAGACAGGGGGAAATAATAGGCTTATTGTGCTGGCTTGGTCAGGCCATATCTGGAATCTTGCATTGCTACACTGACAGACTGGAACTGGGCCAGGATGGGGACCAGCCCAGCCTCAGCTCCCAGGCACTTGTGCTAAGCATTTCCTTGTTTCATACCAAAATAACCCTATCAGGTAGTCACTACTAATATCCCTACTTTAAAACACAGGGCGGTTAACCACACAGCTAGTAAATGGAGGAGCCTGGGGCTTTTCCGAATGGACCCCTCTTCCCCTCTTGTACTTGTACCTGAGGAAGACTGAGCATGCATCACTGACCACATGTTTATCAAGTTCCTATGATGCCGTTCACAGTGGGGATATGGCAGCAGTGAAAAAGATGTAGTTTCTACTTTGTAAAATTCATCGTCTGATGAGGGATCTAAATCACTTGTGTTATGGTATGATGTGATAAAAAGGAGTGAAGATTTTAGGACTACAAGGGACCATAGAGTCTACCTCAGCTGACTCAAGCCCACAATGTGGAAGAGAGAGAACAGTGTCACAGAGCTCAGGTGGGGCTGTGGGGGCCAGTCTGCCCTTTTCAGTATTCAACTGCCTCACTTTGACCCTCTTCTGTTCAGCAATGGCCAACAGCTGAGTGCCAAGATGGGATCTGCTAGAACACATAAGGAAGCTTGCTGTGGCCATCCTGGGAAAGCCAGACCTCTTACCTTCTCTAGGAGATTTCAAGGGGGAAAAGGGAGCCTGATGCTGAGCAACCACAAGAACTGGAGTGAGTGGCCTTTGAGGATATGCTCACCAACGGCTTCACTAATTAGTGTGAGTGGTCTCCACCAGCCTCTTAAGCGTCTGTCTGGGGTGACTGGCACAATGGACAAAGAAGTGGCAGAAAGAACTGTTTTCTGGCATCTGTGTCTGGTCTCTGTTCTATACTAATGTCCTCCCATCTTCTTTCAAGAACCAGATTACTCAGTACTCTTTTTTTTCAGACTTTTTTGTTTGTTTGTTTCAACCCAGAGTGCCATTGTAGCTTCGTATCTCCCAGAGCTTCTTGCTGAGGCGATACATTCAGTCTTCAGCTAAGTTTTGCTGAGAGTGACAGGGTAGGGCTGTTAAGAGGGAAGGCTTTGGGCTGAGACAAAACCTTTAAGGCCTGTTCTGCCACATCTGTGAGTCTTCCTTTCTTCAGCTGTAAAACGGAGATAATAATAGTACAAACCTCATTTGGTGGTTGTGAGGGCTGAATGAGATCATGTTGACTGTGGAGGAAGCTCTCCATAAAAGGCTGCTGTTATCATCCTGTAAGTAGTAGCGTTTGTGGCCCATTCTCCACAACTTGGGAGCTCTCTGCCTGCCGGGGCAGCGATTCCACTGAGTTGCCTCAGCTTTCTCCCCTATGACTAAGGGCCCCAAAGAAGCCAGTGGCAGGAAGAGGAAATGAAATGGTCGGTTTTGGAGAATGAAAGAGGGGCACAGGTAAGAAAATGCCTGCACTATATCCTCCAGATTTGGAGGATGATAGGGAGACTCAAGTGATTCCAGATTTTAAAGGGGTTCTGAAAAATAAAATAAAATAAAATAAAAAACAGGCTTCCAAGTCCTTACCTTTCCTAGGCTTGGGGGTCAGAAGTCATGGGCTGTAGGCTGGACTCAGGGAAAACTCATTGTCTGAGACCACCGGAAGGTCACGTTCAGCCTCGGGCCTCTGTTTCCTGGTGAATGAGTATCAAGTGGGACCCCGATCTTTACCAGGCTTGCGAGATCCCGGCTTCGAAAACGTGGCTCAAAAGGCTGGTTGGGCAGGCAGGGGTGGGGAGCCAACGGGCGATCGGATTGGCTGGAGGCGGGGCAGCCGGGCTCCGGGATTGGCCGAATCTAAGAGGGCGTGGCCCAACTTTAAGAGGTGTGGGGGGGAGTACATTATAGTGTGAGCCTGGGTCGCCTGCCTGCTGGGTTTACTAGAGCGCTGCGACTGAAGGCTGTGGCGGCGGCGGCGGCGGCAGCGGCAGCGGCGGCGGTGGTGGCGGTTACTACCCGAGCCGGGACGGAGCGAAGGCCGGCAGAGCAGAAGCATCCCGGCGTCCCGATACGAGGCGGCGTGGCCCGCGGGTCATGGCCAAAGGAGAAGGCTCCGAGAGCGGCTCAGCAGCTGGGCTGCTGCCTCCAAGCATCCTCCAAGCTGGTGAACGCCCGACCCAGGTGAAGGTGAGAATCCGGCACCCGAGCTGGATGGCAGTGGGTAGGAGGCGGCGGTGCAGGATGATTGGGGAGTCTAAGAATAATCCTGGTTCTGGGACATTTTGAGCTACCCGGGCCTAGGCGGGCCCAGGGGCTGGAGAGAGCCCAGAGATGCCCTGGAGACTGAGGGTGATGGAGTGGTTTTGTAGACGCCGGTGTCCTCCTTTTTCCAATCTCCCTCCGCATCTCTGCGGAGCGCCGGGTTGGTAGCTCCACATGGTACCTGGCTGGCTCTGCCTAGCTGTTTTTCATTCTTATGTGACTCGCGGCTTAGAAGCCACAAAACACTCTAGAAGCCAGAGAGACCCCAGAAATCTAAGAAAGACCCTTTGGTTCCCCATCTCTCACCCCTGTTCCCCACCCCCGCATGCCTACGCTCGCGCCTCAACTCTGAAGGCCGCTCAAGTTCATTCATAAGAACAAGGAGTTGGCTCTTAAAGGCGCCGCATTCATTCTTCAGGCGTTGTGTGAGTGCGGGTTGTAGGGGTTCATGCTGTGCTTTGTGCGTCTTGATCTTCAGCACCATCCCCAGCTCTCTGGACATAATGAAGTACGGAATGAACTCAGGTGGCCCCAGGGAAGGATCCCAGACAATATATATCTGCCTGGGAGGTGATTGCCTTTCTTTTCATTTTATTAACTGATCCTTGGCAGGAGCCCTGGAGAGCAATTAAGCTGCTGCCATGCATGAGTAATCTCTACTTTTCCCTGGGCAACCTTAACCTCCCTAACGTCCCACCCAGAGAAAATTCAGCTTTTCCCCACCTCTCCAAGGTCCCCTAGGAGCTGAGGAAGGGTAGGACAGCTGGGTTTGCCTGAAGCTCTGGCTGCCCACAAGGGCCAGGGATGCTCTGGGACAGATGAAAGGAAGAGCTGTGCCTGCAGCCAACTGTGCTGTACCCCGACAGCTCTCTAGAACCCTCACCTAGTAGGCAGGTGGGTCCTGGCCTCTGGACCAGGGCAGGAGTAGGGTTAGGCTTAGGCAGCTCTTGGCAGCAAGAGGATTTTCAGGTTATGGCAGTTGGTGCTGGGTGGAGACAGGTCCCCTGCTGGAGCATGTCCCCTTCCAGATTGGAAAGGAGTATGACTGAGGTCTTGGGGTTGTTTTTTTTTTAAGGGATGGTGGGCTGATAAGAATCTGGGGGTGGGGTGGGTAAGGTGGAGTGGCTTAGGGGAAACTTCCTCAGTATGAATTCACTTTTCTCAGGTTCCTAAGAATAGAGAATCCTTTTGTTTTATTGAGGAACGTGCTATCAAGCTGGGTAGGAATAGGGCAAGGCAGACTTGTTCCTCTTGGCAGGATTGGTCCTGCCTCTGGAACCTTCTAGGATGGAGTCAAGGATCTTGGGTCTCTTTTCATGTTTTTCTCTCCTTTCCAGAAGGAACCGAAGAAAAAACAACAGTTGTCCATTTGTAACAAGCTTTGCTATGCAGTTGGGGGGGCCCCCTACCAGGTGACAGGCTGTGCCCTGGGATTCTTCCTGCAGATCTACCTGTTGGATGTGGCTCAGGTGAGTGGACTGAACATTCCAGGGCGCTTGCAGCATCTTGAAGTTTTCCCCTTCTGTGAAATGGGATTGGGAATCCCTACTTTGCTGCCTGTCATAGTCACAGTGGATGAGAAATAGAAGGTTTTGAAAAGTATCCAGAAGGGGAGTCTATCTTCCCCAGGAGTGTTAGCTGGCAAGGTCAGGCAACTCCTCCTTGTCTGGCAAGAGCAACAGAGCCTGGAGGGGTAGGCGGTGGTGTGAGGGAGAATGGAGCCCGCTGGTGACGCTGTTCTTAGAAGCGACTGGCACACCATGTCCCCAGCTGGACAGCAAGCAGTCAGCTGGCTTGGCTCTGGGGTAGGTGGATATTGCCAGGTATGTGGATGAGATGCATCTCATTTTTACCTGAGGAGCAGAGGCATGTCGGGGGGGAGGGGGGGGCTCAATGCTGGGCTGAGTTAGGGTGCCGCAGTACATAGGGTCTTTGACTGGGAGGGGTACTTAGGGTGAAGCAGGGTTCTTCTGTGCTTTGAGAAGCCTTGGCCAGAAGCCTGGCATCTTGAGAATTCACCTAGTCTGGATGGGAGAGTGGGAAGCTGAACAGCCACGGCTCTCAGAGCTACCACACTGGCCATCTTTTCTATGCAGTATTTGACTGCAAGCAGGGCGTCTTAGTTGTATCCATTTATAGGTCAGGAACACTGAGCCCCAGAAGGGCCAAATAACATCATTCTGCAGCTAGTTTTCAGCAACTTCCATGGATTGGGTGCTGAGTGGAACCTGCAGCTAAAGTGTTATACTGTATTGTAGTGTCAAAAAGTTGGAAAAGTCAGATTAGGGAGCCATGTGGGAGAGGCCACCAGTTTCCCAGCTTACTGGAGCGATAATAACAGTAGGGCCTTGATGGATGAGGAAGAGTCCAGAAAAGCTGTCTATTCAGGCATAGAAGGTTTGTGTGGAAAGAATAGCTTAAATGGGTAGTGACAGGCCACTCTTTTTTCTTTTGAGAGTAAGTTTATTAAAGTTGGGAATAGTGAAACAAGGAAGGGCCTGGAATAGAAAGAGCAACAGGAGAGAGCCTAGGTGGGGCTGCCTTTGCTCTCTAGAAACCTTATGGGAAAGAAAGGAGGACCTTGGGGAACAGGTTCAGGGGGTCAGCCTGGGACGAGCTGCCTCTGCCCATTGCTTCCCTGGTTGCAAGTCTCCTGGGAACCTTTAAAATTTAGGAGATGCACACCTGTGGGGGAAGAAGAGGGGGAAAGGAAAAGTGCAGGCATGCTCCTGGGAGAAAGAATGCCTTTTTTAAAAAAAAAATCAGCCTGACCAGGCAGTGGCGCAGTGGATAGAGCATTGGACTGGGATTTGGAGGACTCGGGTTTGAGACCCCGAGGTCACCAGCTTGAGCGTGGGCTCATCTGGTTTGAGCAAGGCTCACCAGCTTGGACCCAAGGTCGCTGGCTCCAGCAAGGGGTCACTCGGTCTGCTGTAGCCCCCCGGGTCAAGGCAAATATGAGAAACCAATCAATGAACAAGTAAGGAGCCACAACAAAGAGTTGGTGTTTCTCATCTCTTTCCCTTCCTGTCTGTCTGTCCCTGTCTCTCTCTCTGTCTCTGCCACACACACACAAAAAAATTAGATACCTGGTGGGTAACTGGGTAGCTAAGTTGGTTTAGAACATCATCCCAATACACCAAGGCTGCAGATTCGATCCTGGATCAGGGCACATAAAAGAATCAACCAATGAATGCATAAATAAGTGGAACAACAAATTGATGTTTCTCTCTCACCCTACCCCCTCTCTACAATCAATAATAATAATAATAAACCATTCCTGGCACCCCATCTCTGCCATCTTCTTAAATTGGGATTCTTTGGGGATATAGCCTGGGAATCTAAGCTTTAAAAAAATTATTTTTAATTGATTGATTTTTAGAGAGAGGAAGGGAGAGTGAGAGAGAAAGAGGAACATCAATTTGTTGTTTTACTTATTTAATGCACATATTGGTTGGTTTTTGTATGTACCCTGACAATATTGAACCCAAAACCTTGGCATATTGGGATGACACTCTACCCAACTGAGCTACCAATTTAGGATGACCAGCCCCCCCTTTTTTTTTAAGAGAGAGAGACAGACAGATAGACAGACAGAAGGAAAGGGGAAGAGATGAGAAGCATCAACTCATAGTTGGCTCCTTAATTGTTCATTGATTGCTTTCTCATATGTGCCGTAACCCAGGGTCTTCAGCCAAGCCAGTGACCCCTTGCTCAAGCCAATGACCTTAGGCTCAAGCCAGTAACCATGGGGTCATATCTATGATCCAGTTCTCTAGCCAGCAACCTCGGGGTTTTGAACCTGGGTCCTCAGCGTCCTAAGTCAACACTCTATCCACTTTGCCACCACCTCGTCAGGCCCAGGTCACTTTTTTTTTTTTTATTAGTTTTTGTTTGTTTGTTTGTTTTTTTATTTTATTCATTTTAGAGAGGAGACACAGTGAGAGAGAGAGAGAGAGAGAGTAAGGGGGGAGGAGCTGGAAGCATCAACTCCCATGTGTGCCTTGACCAGACCAGTGCAGGGTTTTGAACTGGCGACCTCAGTGTTCCCAGGTCGACGCTTTATCACTGCGCCACCACAGGTCAGGCCGCCCAGGCCACTTTTTTGAAAGCATCTATAAGTTCCTTTTTCCACATCTAAGATAAAGCTTGAACTGTAAAATAGAGATCATAACTCCTATTATAAAGATGGGGAAATTGAGGCAAACTGTGGTCAACCAGCAAATGTTAACTCTGGTGTCAGGTGCTTGGGGGCTCATGGCTGTGAAATGGAGACACAGAAATGATTCTGGATTTATTCTAATTGATGAGAGTTTTTTCAAGGGCAGTGAGGGGGATGCCATAAGGAGACAGATCTGGGAAAGTTTCCAAGGAGGGACACAGTGCTACTGCTATCAGAGAATTGTTATTGTCATTATTTACAAGGCAAGTGAAGATGCTTAAGGCGTGGGTAGAAGCAGCACAGGCTGCCAGGGACCTGGCTGAGTTGCGGAAGAAGCCCCTGCTCTTGCTAACCAGTGAGGGTTGAGGTAGGTACAAGGTTGAGGAGGTCATCTTTTACCTGTTCCCATTCCAGGTGGACCCATTCTCTGCCTCCATCATCCTATTTGTGGGCCGAGCTTGGGATGCCTTCACAGACCCCCTGGTGGGCTTCTGCATTAGCAAATCCTCCTGGACCCGCTTGGGCCGCCTCATGCCTTGGTGAGTAGAAAAAGTCTCCTTCAAGGTGGCAGAAGGCAGGGCTTCTGGCATGTCACCACTCTTCAGTATTTCCATGTGCTTTGTCGCATACTGAGGGCAAAGAGAAGGAATGACGCAAAAAGCCATGTTGAAATGCTAGCTGAGGTCATCTACCCCAGGCATGGGCCCTACCATGCCCTGCCAGTTCATTCCAGGATGGACAAATTGTTAGATTGAGCAACTTTCCCCCACCCGAATCCTATTGCTTTCCAAGATCCATTCCTTTCAATGAAGCTGGAATTCTAACTTTTCCCACTCAGTCACTTTCCCTAGTGGGAGAGGTAGTAGTACTGCATAGTGGTAGAGAGGTTACACTCTGGTGCCAGCCTGCTTCATTTTGACTATCAGCTTTACCACTTACTTAAAGCTATGCAATCTTGGACAAGTCACTTAACATCTGAGTCTCAAGTTTCTTCATCTATAAACAGGGATAATGTGCCTGTCTCTTAGGGTTGTGGTAAGAATTAAATGTGTTTGTATGTGCTTTTTAAAAATATGTAAAGTACTTAGAGCAGTGCCTGGCACTCCTTCAGAATGGCTCATAGTGGAACAAGACTGGAAGGCAATACCAAGCATGGGATATCAGACCCATAACCCCTGGTCCCTTGGTACAAAACCTACAGTATTCAGCTGTCTAGCAAGGTAGGGAGTGGTGGTGTTACAGATCAGATAGCAAAGGGAGACACATATAGGACAGGCTGAAAGGCTGGAGCTTTGGTCCCCTTCAGGACATCCTGCTTGGTGGTGGTGGTGGTGGGGGGGGACATTTCCTTTCATCTCTAGCCCATCCATGCTCAAGTGGGCGCCTTCCTGCCCAAGGGGCGCCCATACCTGGTCTCCGGCCTTCAGCCTTCAAAGCTCTTCCCACAGCCCGCCTCTCCCCACTGTTTCCTTTCCCACGAACCCCCCTCTCACTGCAGTCCTGCCAGCCTCTGGCTAAAGCCCAGTTTGGGGCCTTTGATCCAGACCTCAGAACCAGGGGGCAGTCAGCCTGCCTTACCTGGGTAGGCTGCTCAGAGTTACTTACTGGCTGGAGCCACAGCTAGGCCCTGTGCCTGCCTCCCTGGCAGCTGGTGGGAGGCGGGGCCCTGCTGCCACATCTCCTCATGAGGCCCAGCCAATGGGAGGCAGCCACTCTGGCCAGCCCAATGCCCAGTGCAGCAGCAGCCAGGGTTACTCCCAGTCACATTCAGTTCCTCCTCAGCTGCTCAGCTGCCTACGAGAGGATGGAGTGTTTGCTCAAAGCTGACGCCCTTGTTCTCTGAGGAGACACGTGGATTTGGGAGGCTGAAGGCGGGCAGGGAGGGAGAACAGGGGAGGCAGGTGTGGCAGCCGGCTTGGTGAAGTTGATGAGGCCCTGCAGGCTGGTTTCTGATTTAGTACATGTCCTCACCCATCTGGGTAGTAACTCTCGAGTAGTACCACTGTGGGCTGAAGGGCAGCCTTGTAGGGTATGTGACCTCCTCCCAGTCCATTCCACAGTTAGCACCTGGGTCCTTCTTCAGGTCTAGGACCAGACCCCTTCTGTCAGTATGGGAAGAGGCTGGGCCTTTCTGGGTTTATGAGCCCTGTGGCCCCCAATCCTCCCAGGCTTTAGGCCAGATCGGCCCTCAGCCACCATTTAAACTCCCCTTTCGGACCGGGAAGACTTTGACAGATACTTTCCCTGGAGTTCTCAAGGCCACCCCCTGAGAGGCAGGGTATCAGCAGGGTCGCATGGGGAGGCTGAGGTACAGGAGGGGTGGACATGGGGTCTGACTCCCAGCCCAGTGTTCTCCATAGCTCCCTGGCTGTGAGCCTGTACTTACCCCGCCCCCCAGCTTTCCTTGTGTGATGATATCAGCAAATACTTACTGTTCTACATTTTATTTTTTTAAAAAGTAATTTTAGAGAGGGGAGAGAAACATTAATTTGTTGTTCTACCTATTTATGCATTCATTGGTTGATTCCTGTATGTACCCTCACCAGAAATCAAACCTGCAACCTTAGCATATCAGGACAACACTCTAACCACCTGAGCGAACTGGCCAGGGCTCCCAAACACTGTTTTACATTTTAATACCCATTTATTTAAGTCTCAAAACTATTTCAACCCTAAGGGAGAAATAGAACCGCAGTCTTTATACTGGCCTGCAAAGCCCTAAGTGACCTGGTGTCCCATTTCCTCTCCAACCTCATCTCTTCTTTGCATCTCCACGCTCACCCCACTCCCGCCTGAGGATGTTTGCACTAACTCTTCCCCTTGCCCTGCACACTCTTGCCTAGACATCTGCGAGGCTAACTCCCTCCTCTCATTCAAGTCTTGGCACAGATGTCACTTTTCAAAGAAGGCTATCCTGTCTACTCGGTTGTGAATTGCACCCTCAGACTCCTAATTTCCATTTAGCTTGTTTATTTCTTTAACCACAGCAATTAATCACCTTATGTTTATATGACTTTTTTTGTGGTAAAATACACATAACAAAATTAACCATTTTTAAGTTTGTAATTCAGTGGCATTAAGTATATATATTCTTATTCTGTTGATTATTACCACCATCCATCTCCAGAACTTTTTCAGCTTTCCAAACAGAAACTATAATATTAATCAGTAACTCCCTAGTCCTCCCTTTCCCCAGCCCCTGGAAACCACCATACTACTTTTTTTCCCCCTACTGATTAGAGAGAGAGGCATCAACTTGTTCCACTTAATTTTTCCATTCAGTTGTGCACTCATTTGTTGCTTTTTGTATGTGCCCTGACTAGAGATTGAACCCACAACATTGCTGAGCCAGGATGACGCTCTACCCACTGAGCCACCTGGCCAGAGCTACTTATTTTTTTTAATTTATTTTAGAGAGAGGAAACATTGATCTGTTACTCTCCTCATCCACTAATTCATGAATTCAGCAGTTGACTTCTGCATGTACCTTGACCAGGGATCTAACCCACAACCTTGGTTTATCAGGATGATACTCCAAGCAACAGAGCTGCCCGGCTAGAGCACTGTTCTGCTTTTTGTCTCTATGAATTTGGCTTCTCTAGTTACATCGTATAAGTAGGATCATAACTTAGCATAATGTCTTCAAGGTTCATCTGTGTTGTAGCATGTGTCAGAATTTCATTCTTTTTTAAGGCTAGAAAATACATATAATATAAATGTATAATACATATCCTCCCCTCCCTCAGGATCATCTTCTCCACACCGCTGGCCATCATTGCCTACTTCCTCATCTGGTTTGTGCCTGACTTCCCACAGGGCCATGCTTCTTTATTTTTATGGTACCTGCTTTTCTACTGCCTCTTTCAGACTCTGGTCACGGTGAGTGTGGGCACCTCCCGTGGGTATCAAGGCAGGGCTGAGGGTATTCCTGGGGCCTCCAGGGTTGGTGCCTGAAGCCACATCTGCCCATCATCTGACTAGCTAAGGGCCTCTCTTCCTTGCCAGTGTTTCCACGTTCCCTACTCAGCGCTCACCATGTTCATCAGCACAGAACAGAGTGAACGGGATTCAGCCACTGCCTACCGTAAGTCTTTCCCTGGCCCACCGATCCGCCCACCAGCAACCCTGGGTCCCCCGCTCCTTGACCCTTCTGCCACATTATTTCCCTTGCTAGGAGTGGGTATAAAATGATCTTTAAAATAACTCAATTCCCTTATGGCTCTGGTGAGATCAGAGATGCAGGGACTAGCCAGAGATCACACAGAGCAACGTCATGAGTTTAGGCCAAGGTGCTATCTGCCCTGCACCTACAGCCCCACTACTTGGAGCTGTTACCAACATCTGGGGCTAGAACTGGGCTTCTACTCAGCTGACCTTCCTCCCTGGGGGCCCATAAGCCCTGGGTCCCCTCCAAAGGGCCTTCTTTTCACTGCTTAGGGATGACTGTGGAGGTATTGGGCACAGTGCTGGGCACAGCGATCCAAGGGCAAATCGTAGGCCAAGCGGACACGCCTTGTCTTCAGGACCCCAGTGGTTCGGCAGTGGCCTCGGAAGGTGCCAATCGCACACACAGTACTACCTCACTCAGAAAAACGGTGAGGCCCCTGTCAGTGTTTGCTAAATGTTGGGCATTGGATATACAAACTGTTAACATGACTACTTTGTAGGTAAAGAAACGGCAAGAGGCTAAATAATTTGCCCAGGGTAATAGAGCTAGTGAGTTGCAGAAACTAGATTTGGGGGTATTTGAACTGTGAATTCTCAGCTGCTGTAGGTGGGCCTCTTAGTGTTTTGTTCTGCTGGACTTTGCCTATCCTTGGGAAACAGCAGCAAGCCTAGGATGATTCTCCCATCTCACAGATGGAGACAGTGAGGGCCCAGAGTAGAAGGCACTCATTCAAGGTCATTGAGTGGAACTGCTGAGTTGGGATGAGACTGGACTGACTGTTTCTCTGTTGCCTTTATCTCTATTTATAGCAAAATGCATACCTGCTGGCTGCAGGGGTCATTGCATCCATCTATGTCTTCTGTGCTGTCATCCTGGTCCTAGGTGTGAGAGAGCAGAGAGGTGAGAAGCCCCGAGGGAGGGTTGGGTGCAGGCCTCAGCACAGGATGCTTAGGTCTCAGGCTTCGGGAGAGGCCTCTGCTCCTTCTTTACTATTCCCTCTGGTCCCCAGAACCCTACGAGACTCAGCAGGCTGAGCCGCTATCTTTCTTTCGGGGCCTCCGGCTGGTCATGAGTCATGGCCCATATGTCAAGCTTATTGCTGGCTTTCTCTTCACTTCCCTGGCTTTCATGGTGAGTGAGACTCTGGTGTGTTCAGCCTGGGGAGGGGACTGGGGACCAAGGGACTCAGGATATGGCAAGCCTGAGAAACAGGTGGAGTTGGGGGTTGGGTGAGCAGAGATCCCTGGAGCATAGGGAATGTCTTGGGGAGGCTCAGCCACAATATAACTTCTTTCCTGTGTTTCCTCCCCTCTCTCTTGCCCTGTCTCCCAGCTGGTAGAGGGGAACTTCGCCTTGTTTTGCACCTACACCTTGGGCTTCCGCAATGAATTCCAGAATCTGCTCCTGGCCATTATGGTATGTGTGGGGCCGTGAGGGTGGGTGGGCAGCCTGGGCTGAAGTGGCATAGACCTTAAGATAGAGCTTTGGAGAGTCAGAGGTTATTTCCCAGACTGGCCTAAGGTCATGAAGGGGTGAGGGAGGGCTCACAAAATAATTTCATTGGATCTGACCTACAGTTGCTTACGTAGGACTGTGAAAATGTTTGGGTGCATGTATCAGATCATTACATTGCACCCTTAAACTACTAATACAATGTCACATGTCAATTATATCTCAATAACACTGGGAAGGGGAGGTAAAAAGTTTAGAGTGAAATGTTCAAGTAGAGAAGATAGCAAGTTGTTTGTGCAAGCTGAGAGGGCAGAAGATGAGATTGGAACCTGCTCTCAGCTCCCCTTGGGAGCCATCAAAAGTGTCTGTCAACTTCCTCACTGCCCAGATGATGTCCTGTGGTTGCTCACAGGCAGGGTGGGAGCACCTTTTGGGTCCTGAGAGCTGGAGGGCTTCCACAGCTCTAACCCACTTCCCTCACCCCTTTTCCATCTATAGCTCTCGGCCACGTTAACCATTCCCGTCTGGCAGTGGTTTCTAACCCGCTTTGGCAAGAAGACGGCTGTCTACGTAGGGATCTCAGTGAGTGGGACTGACAGGGTAGTGCCTGGGTTTTGGATTGCTGGCGGGAGTCTCCCAGATGACTCATCTTCCTGCACCCCCTTCCCTAGTCAGCAGTGCCATTTCTCATCTTGGTAGCCGTCATGGAGAGTAACCTGGTTGTCACATATGTGGTCGCCGTGGCAGCCGGCATCAGTGTAGCAGCTGCGTTCTTACTACCCTGGTAAGTATACAGGCCCGTTTGGATGTTTCCCAGCCCCCCCTCCCTTCTGAAGCTCCTTTGGGAGAAATCTGAGGGTCCAGGTTGGGGGGTGTGGGGCAGGTCTTCCCACAGGGTTGTACAGATTGTGAACTGTGCCAGAACATCTAATCAGGGTGGGAAATTGGGGCTTAAGTGTGGTCTGCATGCGACCTGCCCAGCGGAGCACCTATTGCAGGGCTATTTCACCGTGGAGGAACTGGCCTTCTTAATCATATGAAGTTGCTTCTCCTCACTGTGCTGTGTCCATGGTGCTGTAGACTCTCAGAGGGCCACCTCTTCTCATTGGCACAGATGGGCTAGTAGGGATATGGGGTTGCTAGGTAGGTGGGTCCTCAAGGCTGCTGCCACTCTGCCCAGGTCCATGCTGCCCGATGTCATTGACAACTTCCACTTGAAGCACCCCCACTCCCATGGAACTGAGCCCATCTTCTTCTCCTTCTACGTCTTCTTCACCAAGTTTGCCTCCGGAATCTCATTGGGCATCTCTACCCTCAGTCTTGAGTGAGTGGGTTGGGGGCCTGGGGCAGTGCTGGACAGGTCCAGTCCCCCAGGGTCCCATTCTCACTGTTCGCCTTCCCGCTGGGGCCCACAGCTTTGCTGGGTACCGGACTCGTGGCTGCTCCCAGCCGGCACGTGTCAGGTTTACATTGAAGATGCTGGTGACGATGGCTCCCATAGTCCTCATCCTGCTAGGCCTACTGCTCTTCAAGCTGTACCCCATTGATGAGGAAAGGCGGCGGCAGAACAAGAAGGCCCTGCAGGCTCTGAGGTGAGAGCCGGAGGGGACAGGGAGGTGCAGGAGGGGCATCATCCAGTCCAAGTCCTCAGCTCGTGCCTTCTGTGCCCATGTCCAGACTTCCTCCCGCACACCTTCCCTTGACGGCTCCTCCTCCACCCTTCCCTCTGCCAATTTATGATAGTGGCAGCTGATTTTTCTTGAACACAGTTGTGTGTCAAGTGGTTTTACATTTATTTGTTCAAGAAATGCTTATTGGAAGCCTACTATGTGGCAGGCATTGCTCTAGTGAATGAAACCAACAAAAGCCCTGCCCTGAAGGAGTTTGTTTTAGAGAATGTGCATTCTTCATCATCTGTAGTCCTCCAACAATCCTAGGTGTCAAATCCTAGGCTTCCCACTCTGCGGGTGAAGAAACTGAGGCTTACCCAGGACGAGTGACCAGCCCAGCTGATAGAGAGGGTAGAGCCAGGTTTGAAGCCTGATATTCTGACTCCATGCCCTGCACTCTTCATGACACTCCTGGCATGCAGGACCTCTGGTGTGGCCGGAGCCCTCCCTGCCGTTCAGGAGACCAGGGGGCAGGGAGTCATGCCAACCTATCTGCCGGTCTAGGCCAGAGCACTGTCTTTGGGTCTGTGATGTTTTTTGGGTAGCAAGAACAGTGAACAGACCAACCAGCAGTTTCTGGGCTGAGAAGATTCTTTTAGACTTGCCCGACAGCTGGCTAAGACTGCAGGGCCAAGATTATGGGAGGAACAAGGCAGGTAGGAGACAGGAGATGGATAAGAATGGTTCTGCTAATCCATCTCTTCTGGTTCTTGCAGGGAAGAGGCCAGCAGCTCGGGCTGCTCTGACACAGACTCTACAGAACTAGCCAGCATCCTCTAGGACCTACTGTGTTGCCTGAAGTCACCAGCCCACACCAGTAATCTGGGCCTATCTGCCTGCTCACTCATCAGCTGGCCTCCAGGTGCCAGGAAGAAATCCAAAGACTTGAAAGTATGAGGCCCAGGACACCTTCTATGCCCACCATGGGCAGACTATTCCTATAGCCGCCTGCCTCCCCTCTCCCTGCCCTTGGGGCTGAGCCCTGGGGCTACTACTGTGAATATGCCAAGGACTGACTGGGCTTAGCCCAGGACACTAATGTAGAAACATTTTATACGGAGACTAATTAATAACTTAATGACTGTGTACATAGCAATGTGTGTGTATGTATATGTATGAACTATTAATGTTATTAATTTTCATAAAAGCTGGAAAACAGAGCTGCTCTGTCTTTGTCTTTCATCACTCACTGAACCCTTCTGTGCCAGAACTCAGATCGTGAGAAGGAGCACTGAGCCAAAGGGGCCCTGGGTCGGGAGAATGAGTCTGGAGGTATAACAGCATTAGTTATTTACTAAACATTTATCTGTACCAGACCCAGTGTGGAGGCTTTACATTCATTCACTTTGTTGGGGTCCTCACTTAATCCTGGAAACCAACTTTCCAACTTGCTAAATCAGAATTTGTCCCCATTTTAAACTTTTTTTTTTTTTTTTACAGGGACAGAGAGAGAGAGTCAGAGAGAGGGATAGATAGGAACAGACAGACAGAAACGGAGAGAGATGAGAAGCATCAATCATTAGTTTTTCGTTGCCGTTGCAACATCTTAGTTGTTCATTGATTGCTTTCTCACATGTGCCTTGACCGCGGGCCTAAAGCAGACCGAGCCACCCCTTGCTGGAGCCAGCGACCTTGGGCCCAAGCTGGCAAGCTTTTGCTCAAGCCAGATGGGCCTGCGCTCAAGCTGGCGACCTCAGGGTCTCGAACCTGGGTCCTCCGCATCCCAGTCCGACGCTCTATCCACTGCGCCACTGCCTGGTAAGGTGTCACCATTTTAAAGATGAGGAAACTGAGCTCCAGTGTTGAGAGAGACTTGGCTAACATAATGTAGCCAAGAGGACCTAAGTGTAATTCCATCTCAGGTTTGTGAGACTTAGTATGTTCACCACCAATCTCCCCTGTCCTGTGTTTGACGACAACTGATCTACTGTCAGATGGTTGCTCTGCCCAGACCCACATGCTGTGTTTTGCACCCTGTGTGTGCCTGAGCATGTTGGCAAATTCCATGTGACTGGGGCCCTATGGGGCCCTAGATACCTGTGATTCTTTCTCCGCAGTTGTCAATGACAGTGTTGGAAGGTGAGAATGTACCTGGCTGGGTATATGTGTGTCAGTTGAAGAGGAAATCTCCCTGGTATGCTGGTGAAAACCACCTCTGGCAGGGAGGTGGGTGACATGGGGAAGGCTTAATTTGTAGCATTTGCCTATTTCCATGGTGTAAATCCTCCCACTATAGCCAATTTTCAAGTCGCCAACCATTGTACTACTATGTTGGGTTTTTTTTAACTTACTGATTTTAGTGTGAGAGGAGAGGAGAAAGACAGGAACATTGATCTGTTCCTGTATGTGCCCTGACTGGGGATCGAACCAGCAACCTCTGTACTTTGGATCGATGCTCTATCCAACCAAGCTATCCTGGCCAGGGCACCATTGTACTGTCTTGCAAAATTTCTGAAAATTTAACAGTTGTCTCTTGCAAATGAGTAGGAGCATGCACAGGCACATCACTAGGTTTTATGTGTTTAAGCCAAGCTCAAAAAAAAAAAAAAAAAAAAAGCAAGCTGTTGGGATCAGGAGCTACCAGTCCAACCTCTGTTTTATAGATGGATAAATGAACGAAGGAGGCCCAGGGAAGAGAAGCACTTAAGACTATTTAGGCTTGGTTTTGACTTTGGGTGTGGGGCCACTTTTATAAATTTATAAAATGATACTAACAGGCACTTAATAAAGATCAGTTCAATTAGTTAATTATAACCACCAAGTCCTGTTTCTTTTTTTTTAAAGTTTATTTTTTAATTTTCCAAACCACTCACACTTGTTTCTTTCCCAATCTCTATGATTACTTATCAAGTGTTATCCTCTCATTTCCCTCCCTACGTTTACTTATCAGGATGATTGAACCAGCATTCTCACGGATCTCTGCCTTTCATTTAATCTCACATTTCTTCTGCAAACTATCCAAAATAACCAAGTAGCTCTCCCGTTTAGAAACCCTTCTGTGAGTCCCTGCTGCCTTTAGGATGTTCGAGACTCCTTCCAACCTCACCAGCCTGAGATCTAGATACAGCCCTTCTTGCAGGTCACCCGTGCAGCCCTGGGATAAACTTCTGGCCTCTGGTTTCCCTGGCTGATATTGGCACTATTGATATGTCTTGGCTTCAGCATGCCTCATTAAAGCCATTTCTGCCCCCTACCCCTTTGGGGCAGCTCGGAGATTTCCACATCCCCTTCATTGTGGTCTCCCACACGAATCCAGGGCCATACTCCCACACGAGTCCAGTGGGAGGTGCTTGTGGAGCTAAATAAACATAAGATATGACAAGATGGTTTTGTGAGCCAGACCCAATTCCTACGGATCCACTCTGATGCTTCTCTCTCGGCTTCAGTTTGCCCCAACTGTATAATTGGGATTTGGAATTGAAAACCATTGCTTCTCTCCAATTCCATGCTCACAGAAAATTGTAATAGTTTTCTTTCTTTCTTTTCGTTCT
This sequence comes from Rhynchonycteris naso, assembly GCA_037038555.1. Lineage (NCBI taxonomy): Eukaryota > Metazoa > Chordata > Mammalia > Chiroptera > Emballonuridae > Rhynchonycteris > Rhynchonycteris naso. Next base: position 207,183,698 of record CM072997.1, on the reverse strand, counting down.
CCTTTTCAAACACCCCCTCTGCTGACTGAGGAATGGTTTGGGGATGGTACCGGTGGGAGAAATGGAAAAGCAGTCTGATATGCCAGGCCTCCTTGGGTCATTGGCTACTCCAGGTCTCTTCTAGACAGCTCATATCTACCCATCCTTAGAGATAAGTACCATCTTGACTTTCCTCGCACTTGAATCCAGCATTACTACAATAACTTTTGCTTCTCCCCTTTTGACTGCGCTGAGCAAATGCCCCCATCCCCATCCCTGCTAAGGACCAGATGTGGCTTTGGCTCCTCCTGCTGGAATAAAGGGGCAACATCTTTCAACATTGCAAAGAAAAAATTCAGATCTGTCATGAACTGGCTTTGTGATCTTGGCTATTCATTTATAGAACAAATATTTGTAACGAGTCTACTATGTGTCATGCATTGGCTATGCTCTGAAGATAGGGTGGTGAACAAAACAGAGCTTATATTCTCAGTGGGGACCAATGATGAATTAGCAGACATAGCTCAGATTGTAATAAGCACCACAAAAGAAAAAAGCAGGGTGATATGATAGAGGGAACTTGTGTGGAGGTTATTTTACATTGAGGAAAGAATGTTCTGAGAAAGTATAAAGCCAGTAGCCACAGCCACCATCACAGCTGCCTGGCCCATGCAGGTTTGAATTTGATTCGAACAGATGGTAATGAAACAACAAAGCCAAGAACTGGTGAGCCATCAGCTTTAATCCTAGCTTGCACCCGGTGGGCAAGAAATACACACAGTGGGAAAACACTTCCCTTTCCATTCAGGGCTGTTGGGCAGATAAAATATATTATGCTCACTTTGTTAAAGATGGCGCTGCCCACATGGAAGTTCATTGATATTAATGTGTGTTCTGGAACAGGCTGTGGGCAGGCCGGGTCATTATAGCCTAAGGCTTAGTTTTAAGAGTAAGCTCTTCCCCACACCCTTGACTGATTGGATGATGTAGGGTGGTGCACTCTCTTGAGGAATCCCATTATGCCTCAGATGGGTGGCTTTGTATCAGAGACTTTCTTTATGTATAATTGGATTAAGGGTTTGGATTTTCTATGCTATAAACTGGGGCAGTCTGGGAGCTTGCTCTCTCTCGGTTCCTGAGATTAGTATTAGAAGAGAGGAGAGCAGAATAAGGCCACGTGAAGGCCAGAAGCAGCCAAGATGGCAGAGTGCTGAGAGAGAAGCCAGTTTGTTAAGAGTTTGTGCAGGAGGAGATGGGAAACAGAGGTGAATAAGTCTGGTGAGCTGGAAAGCTTTGATGCTAGGAAACTCGGATAAGTCAGTAGCTTTGTGAGCACTGAATGTGTGGGTTTTGGAGCCCAATGTGTGTTTTTGCTTGCCCGCTGGGTGCAAGCTAGAATTAAAGCTGATGGCTCACCAGTTTTTGGCTCCTGTGTTTCATTATCAACTGTACGAATCTAATGTGAACCTGCATGGGTCAGGCTGCTGTGATGGCGGCCTTGACTACTGGCTTTACAAAGGCTCCCAAAGCCACTGACTTATCCGAATTTCCTAGAATCAAAGGTTTCTAGCTCACCAGCCTTCTTCACCTCTGTTCCTCACCTCCTTCTCTCTGCAAAAAATTCTGCACAAACTGGCTTCTCCTTCAGCACTCCGCCATCTTGGCTGCTTCTCCTGACCTCCTTCACATGGCCTTTCTCTGCTCTCCTCTCTAATGCTAGTCTCAGGAACCGAGAAGGTGAGGCCCCGGTCTGTCCCCATTTTATAGTGTAGAACTCAAAAACCTTTAATGCAATCTACAAACAAGGAAGTCTCTGATACAAAGTCACTTATCTGAGGCATACATGGGATTCCTCATGAGAGTGTACCACCCACAACATGGAACAGTCAAGGGTGTGGGGAATAGCTTACTCTTAAAACTAAGCCTTAGGCTATAATGACCTTGCTGGCTTACAGCCTGTCTCCCACACCCAATGCAAACTATAAGCAAGCAAATATATATATCATATTTACAAACTTATTTGACCAACAGAAAGTAATATTTGTCTTGAAGCATGAAGGAGGAGAATTAGCAGACATTTGAAGAGCTTCCAGGAAATCATTGCAGGCAGAGGAGACAGCTAGTGCAAAGACCCTGAGGTAGAAAAGAGCTTGGTCTATTTGAAGTACCGAAAGGAAACAGTGTAGCTAGAGTGTAGTGAAGGAGAGGGCTAATGGTATGGGGTGAGTTTGGAGAGGTACCCAGGAACTAGATCATTTAGTGCGTTTAAGCCCACAGTGAAAATTTGAACATTATTTTGAGAAAAGCCAAAAAGCCATGAAAGAGACTTAAACAAAAAAGATTTACATTTATTTTATTTTATTATTATTCTTTTATTTTAAAAATGAAGGCAGAGGCAGATGGCACAAGACTTTGTAGGTTATGATAAGCATTTTGAGTTTTATTGCAAGAGCACAAAGAAGCCATTGATAGGTGTAAAGCCAGTAGTCAAGGCCACTATCACAGCAGCCTGACCCATGCAGGTTCGCATTGGATTCGTACAGTCGGCAATGAAACACCGGAGCCAAGAACTGGTGAGCCATCAGCTTTAATTCTAGTTTGTACCCGGCGGGCAAGCAAAAACACACACTGGGCTCCAAAACCCACACATTCAGTGCTCACAAAGCTACTGACTTATCCGAGTTTCCTAGCATCAAAGCTTTCTAGCTCACCAGACTTATTCACTTCTGTTTCCCATCTCCTTCTCTCTACACAAACTCTGCACAAACTGGCTTCTCCCTCAGCACTCTGCCATCTTGGCTGCTTCTCTCCTCCACATGGCCTTAATCTGCTCTCCTCTCCAATACTAACCTCAGGAACTCAGGAACCAAGAGAGAGCAAGCTCCCGGTTCGCCCCAGTTTATAGCATAGAAAATCCAAACCCTTAATCCAATTATACATAAAGAAAGTCTCTGATACAAAGCCACCCATCTGAGGCATAATGGGATTCCTCAAGAGAGTGCACCACCCTACATCATCCAATCAGTCAAGGTGTGGGGAAGAGCTTACTCTTAAACCCAAGCCTTAGGCTATAACAACCTGGCCTGCTTACATTACAACTTTTCCCCCACAGCCATCACAAGCATAAGGGCAAATAATATCACCTGGGTGACTGGCTTCCATGTGGGCAGCACCATCTTTAACAAAGTGAGCATATTATATTTTATCTGCCCAACAATAGGTTTTAAGTAGGAGAGTCATATGCTAGATCAAGACACGGACAAAAAAGGGGCTCTGTAGTAAATCTGATGAAAAGTAGCCTCAAAGAGTGAGCCAACCACAAAGTTTCTAACTAGGCAGGTCAGGATGGGCAGTCACAGCCCCTGCCTATAAAAAGGTTTATCTTTGCCGTAAACAAGATCTTGCTCCCTGGCATTCGTCATCAGTTTGGCTCAAATAAGTTCTAATAAAAAAAATTTTTTTAAAGAGTCCTGCCCATTGTTCTTATGTATCTAGGTTAACACACTTTTGAAATGTCAGAGTAATCCTCTGTTTCAGACCCCTGGGAGGTGTAGCTACTCTCAAGGGAGTGCATAACATTGTTAACTATCCTGTAATCCCCACCTTGCTTTCTCCCGCCTTCATGTGATCTTCCCTAGTTCCCTTAATTCCAAAAGTATAAAAGGAAAGACAAAACTGTCATTCTCCAGAGCGCTTGAGGTCTGTTGGGCAGATAAAATATATTATGCTCACTTTGTTAAAGATGGCGCTGCCCATGTGCAAGTCCGTTGATATTAATACATGTTGCGGGACAGGCTGTGGGCAGGCCGATCGGTATAGCCTAAGGCTTAGTTTTAAGAGTAAGCTTTTCCCCACACCCTTGACTGATTGGATGATATGGATGATATTCCTCTCATGAGGAATCCTCCCACTATGCCTCAGATAAGTGGCTTTGTATCAGAGACTTCCTTGTTTGTAGATTGGATTAAAGGTTTGAATTTCTACACTATAAAGGGGGGGCAGGCCAGGAGCTTGCTCTCTCTCGGTTCCTGAGGTTAGCATTAGAGAGGAGAATAGATTAAGGCCATGTGGTAGAGGCCAGGAGAAGCAGTCAAGATGGTGGAGTACTGAAAGAGAAGCCAGTTTGTGAAGAGTTTGTGCAGGGAAAAGGAGATGGGGAACAAAGGTGAATAAGGCTGGTGAGCTAGAAACCTTTGATTCTAGGAAACTCAGATAAGTCAGTAGCTTTGTGAGCACTGAATGAGTGGGTTTTGGAGCCCAGTGTGTGTTTTTACTTGCCCACTGGGTGCAAGCTAGTATTAAAGATGATGGCCCACCAGTTCTTGGCTCCGTTGTTTCATTACCAACTGTTCGAATCAAAGGCGAACCTGCATGGGCCAGGCGGCTGTGATTGTGACCATGGCTCCTGGCTTTAAAAGGTCTTGGTTCCCAGCATGTCATCAGTTTGGCTTGAATAAATTCTTATAAAAATACTCTAGCCTGACCAGGAGGTGGCACAGTGGATAGAGCATCAGAATCGTACGCAGAGGACACAGGTTCGAAATCCTGAGTTCTGGGCAGATAAAATATAATATGCTCACTTTGTTAAAGATGGTGCTGCCCACATGGAAGCCCATCACCCAGGTGATATTATTTGCCCTTATGCTTGGGATGGGTGTGGGGGAAAAGCTGTAATGTAAGCAGGCCAGGTCGTTATAGCCTAAGGCTTAGTTTAAGAGTAAGCTCTTCCCCACACCCTTAACTGATTGGATGATGTAGGGTGGTGCACTCTCCTGAGGAATCCCATTATACAGAGACTTTCTTGTTTGTATAATTGGATTAAAGGTTTTGATTCTACGGTATAAAGTGGGAGAAACCAGTAGCTTGCTCTCTCTCTTGGTTCCTGAGTTCCTGAGGTTAGTATTAGAAGAGAAGAGAGCAGATTAAGGCCACGTGAAGGCCAGGAGCAGCAGCCAAGATGGCGGAGTGCTGAGGAAGAAGCCAGTTTGTTAAGTTTGTGCTGGAGGAGATGGGGAACAGAGGTGAATAAATTTGGTGAGCTAGAAGCCTTTGATTCTAGGAAACTAGGATAAGTCAGTAGCTTTGTGAGCACTGAATGTGTGGGTTTTGGAGCCCAGTGTGTGTTTTTGCTTGCCCGCCGGGTGCAAGCTAGAATTAAAGCTGATGGCTCACCAGTTTTTGGCTCTGTTCGGTAGCACCCTCCGTGCAGGGGCCAGAAAGTCCCTCATATCTTTGGCATTTCTGCAATTACTAACCTTTAGCACACACACCCTGTCCAAAAACACAGTAGAAATCCTTTAACCATTAGCATTCCTAGTTACGCAAATCACCTGCAGGCCGAAACCACAGTGGAAATTTCCCAGCCAGCCTGAAGGGGTATAAAAATCTCAAGCCGCACCAGTTGGGCGCGGCTTCTCGGGCTCCCATTCCGAGTCTGCGAACCCGCCCGGAGTCCTCCCAATAAAGCCTGACTTGCTCATTTGGCTGTTTCGGCTCTTCGTTCGTTCATCGGCGGCACCCGGCAATCTTTCAGGCTCCATTGTTTCATTATCGACTGTTCGAATCTAATGTGAACCTGCACGGGTCTGGTGGCCTTGACTACTGGCTTTACACTGAGATTGATGGCTTGTGTGCGGCCTCATCTGGTTTGAGCACAGCTCACCAGCTTGAACCCAAGGTCACTGGCTTGAGCAAAGGGTCACTCACTTCTGCTGTAGACACCAATCAAGGCACATATGAGAAAGCGATCAATGAACAACTAAGGTGTCGCAACAAAAAACTGATGATTGATGCTTCTCATCTCTCTTTACTTCTGTCTGTCTGTCCCTATCTATCCCTCTCTCTGACTTTCTCTCTGTCCCTGTAAAAAAAAGAAAAAGAAAAAAAAAGTGGAAGCAGGGTTACTAGTATATAGAGACTGATCTTGCAATATTCTTAGGCAATGAAAAAGATCAGACTGGGTGGTGGTGATACTGTAGACAGTAATCAAACATCAGCAGAGTAGGAATGATTGGCCAGGTACAGAAGTTTGCTAAAGTGGAAAGGCCTGGGTGCCCAGCAATGAACAATTGTAAGGTGGGACCTCGCCCGCAGGGTGACCTTTCCTCCCTTAGCATATTACTGGTCATGCACTTTAGACTCCCTGATCTTTCATATCTCTGGTCATGTGGTTTGGACCCTCAACTGACCTTTCCTCCCCTGGCATGTCGCTAGCCATGTGGTAGACTACTTCCTTAGAGGAAGAATAAGGGGAGCTCATATCATACAACTCTCATACAAAACCCTGCATGACCACTCCCTTAAGCATTAAGCCCTCAGGACAATAAGGTTCTGCATTTTTATTGTAGGTAGAACATTTTGACTTGGTAATCTTATAAGTAGCTCGCAAGCTGAAAAAGTGTGGGCACCCCTGCCTTAGTTGTTCATTGATTGCTTTCTCACATGTGCCTTGACTGCGGGCCTTCAGGAGACGGAGCAACCCCTTGCTGGAGCCAGCGACGTTGGGTCCAAGCTGATGAGCTCGGGGTCTCAAACCTGGGTCTTCTGCATCCCAGTCTGACGCTTTATCCACTGTGCCACCGCCTGGTCAGACAATAAGGTTCTGATTTGCATCAAATAATCTTAGGAAGAAAGCCTCAGGTCTCTTGACCACAGAGACAGAATTTTGGTCAAACTGGAGATGTGCATTAGACAGACATGAGCAGAGCTAGAACCATGGGCCAGGTACAGAAGGTCATCAGACAATAGGCCAGATCCAGGCTCAGAAAAGTACCAAACAAGAGGCCCACACCTGACCTCAGGACCAGCTACATATGGACCCTCCTGAAAGGACACATCTGGAGAGCTGATACATATTTCATTGAGAGCCTCCCCTGGGACCTCCCCTAAAATCTCCACCCTTAAAAGCCCTTAGGAAAGAAAAAGAAGCCCTTAGAATGGTATATAGATAGAGTGTCGGGCTGGGATGCTGAGGATCCAGGTTTGAAACCCTGAGGTTGTCAGCTTGAGTGCGGGATCACCAGGTTGAACATGGGATCATAGACATGACCCCATGGTCACTGGCTTGAGCCCAAAAGGTCACTGACTTGAAGCCCAAGGTTGCTGGCTTGAGCAAGGGGTCACTCGCTTCTGCTGGAGCCCCCCAGTCAAGGCACATATGAGAAAGCAATCAATGAACAATTAAGATACTGCAATGAAGAATTAATGCTTCTCATCTCTCTTCCTTCCAGCCTGTCTGCCCATCTTTCTCTCTCTCTCTCTCTCTCTCTCTCTCATAAAAAAAAGCCCTTAGATTAAGGTGACCAGATTTAAAAATTGGTAAAGTGGGACACCATTGACCAGGGAGGGGGGTTTCTTGATTAAAAATTTGGTTTATATGGAGCAAAAAAATATTTCATAGAATGCAAAAATAGTATTGTAATATATTATTTTAAATTTCAACATAAGTATAATTTACAAATATAATACATTTAAAAATTATGTATAGTATTATTTTATTCTTTGGCATATTTCTCATTTGAGTGAATTTTTTTAGTAGATTGCTGTCGCTGTTTAAAAGGTCATGAAATTTTTCACGAGAATTTGTTAAATTATATTTCACACATAAAATGGCTTTCAAAGTCTCAACACTTATTTGTGATTTTTCTGATGTCCACACTTTATTTACCATAGAAAAAACGCGTTCAGTCGCAGCATTAGTGCCTGGTAAAGACAGTGCGTATTCCACAATTTTTAGTGCATTATTATATGGAACGTGGTTTGTTTCAAAATGATGAAATATTTCTAACCATTTGTTCTCTATTGTGATTTTTGCTGATGCCCAAGATTTAACCTTTTCCTTATCAATATATATTTTTAAATAATGATACCTCATTAAAAAGATCATTTTCGGAAATATTACTATATGGGAAATTTTGAGTGAGTCAGAGTGATCAGGTTACACAGTCCCGAAACTGATGCCGGAGCTGCACGAGCGGGCGGGAGCAGGCAGGGCAGGGCCGCCTGTGCACTAGCACAGGAGCAGTCATGCACACACCCCGCCTGGACTCGTCTTTGCCGTGGCCGTGCTCCCAGCGTCCAGCCCTGCTGCCTGCTGGAGACCGAGTGGATTGCGCCTCACGGAGCCTGGAGCCGCTCGCCAGCATCCAGGATGGGCCTATCGGTAGTTAGGGGACTTGACAGCCACCGCCCCAGCAGGTACGTCCCACCCGAAATTCTTTGTTTCAGGGCCCCGCAAGGGGCAGCCAGCTCTTGTGGCAGTGCGGGCGCTTCCAGGTCGAGGTGGGGTCTTGTTGGGCAGATAAAATATAATATGCTCACTTTGTTAAAGATGGCGCTGCCCACATGGAAGCTCATCACCCAGGTGATATTATTTGCCCTTATGCTTGAGATGGGTGTGGGGGAAAGGCTGTAATGTAAGCAGGCCAGGTTGTTATGGCCTAAGGCTTGGTTATAACAGTAAGTTCTTCTCCACACCCTTGACTGATTGGATGATGTAGGGTGGTACACTCTCCTGAGGAATCCCATTATACAGAGACTTCCTTGTTTGTATAATTGGATTAAAGGTTTTGATTCTACAGTATAGAGTGGGAGAGACCAGTAGTTTGATCTCTCTCTCAGTTCCAGGGATTAGTATCAGAGAGGAGAGCAGATTAAGGCCACATGGAGGCCAGGAGAAGCAGTCAAGATGGTAGAGTACTGAGAGAGAAGCAAGTTTGTGCAGAGTTTGTGCAGGAGGAGATGGGGAACAGAGGTGTATAAGTCTGGTGAGCTAGAAACCTTTTGATTTTAGGAAACTCGGATAAGTCAGTAGCTTTGTGAGCACTGAATGAGTGGGTTTTGGGGCCCAGTGTGTGTTTTTGCTTGCCCGCCGGGTGCAAGCTAGAATTAAAGCTGATGGCTCACCAGTTCTTGGCTCAGTTGTTTCATTACCGACTGTTCGAATCTAATGCGAACCTGCACTGGCCAGGCGGCTGTGATGGCGGCCTCAACTACTGGCTTTACAGGTCTCCCCGCGAAAACTGTATATTCCCTTCCCGTTCTCCCCCCCCCCCCCCGTTTCCTAGCTTTTCGTGCATTCTTTCCAAAAATCGGGACTTTTTTAAAACTCTGTGGGATGCGGGACAAATTGTTTAAAATAGGGACTGTCCTGCCAAAAGCAGGACATCTGGTCACCTTACCTTAGATGGAAGACCCAGCCCACTCTCCCTCCTGGGAGCATGCTCCTGCCTTTCCTTACCCCCACTCCTTTCTCCCATAGGTGTATTTCTATCTTTCTTCTCTTGCCTCTATAACTTGTTTCCTAAAGCCCAATTCTTCTACCTGTGTGACTTTCTAAACAAACTTTCTTTTATATTTTGAGTCTTGGTTCTGAAATCTTTCCTAGCAAGAACTCAAATACTGAGGTTGCTGAACCTAGGTCTGGTCTGACCCCACTGATCTAACACCTAGCGCCATTTTTGTTCTCATCACCATCAACAGACATAACTTCTAGGCCTCAGTTGTGTTTCAGCTCTAGGCCCAGAAAAGCAGCAAGGCCAGGCATATCAGCACCAACTGTGATTACTAATGACTCCCTATTGGCGCTGACCAATCGGTAGAGACCACAACCATGAAAGGACACACCTGGATGGCTGATGAATATTCTATTGAGATTCTCTCCTGAGACCTCCCCTAAAAATCTGCTTTTGGAAACCAGATAAAAGTCCTTAAAAAGAAGGGCCCAGTGCAGCCCTCTCCCTCTCCCTCTCCCTCTCCCTCTCCCTCTCCCTCTCCCTCTCCCTCTCCCTCTCCCTCTCCCTCTCCCTCTCCCTCTCCCTCTCCCTCTCCCTCTCCCTCTCCCTCTCCCTCTCCCTCTCCCTCTCCCTCTCCCTCTCCCTCTCCCTCTCCCTCTCCCTCTCCCTCTCCCTCTCCCTCTCCCTCTCCCTCTCCCTCTCCCTCTCCCTCTCCCTCTCTTCTCCCTCTCTCTCCCCTTTCTCTTTCCCTCTCCCTCTCCTCTTTCTCTTTCCCTCTCTCTCTCCCTCCTTTCCTTTCTCTCTCTCTCACGCACGCATTCCCAAGCCTTTCCCCAGTACATTTTCCAAAGAAAACAAATCATTCTTTCTCCTAAGCTCTAAGGGCTCTTCTTTTACTTCTGTAACTTGTTTCCTGAGTCCAAGCAGCACAGCTGGCTCAAGTCTATGGTTCACTTCTACCACTGTGGTTTTCTAAATAAACTTAAAAAAACAACAACACTTTTCTCTTTTTTTATTCAAACTGCTGAGCCCAAAAGCAGCAGAAGACTGGCAACCCCAGGCATGGAGAGAGGCGGCTGAGGGAGCCACCGCTCCATTAATACCTGCCCCCCGTGCTGCTGGTCAAAGGGTCGCGACCTGGGCACCTTGGTGCTGCCCACTCTGCCCTCTGAATAAACTTTTGCTTGCGATTTAAGATCCTTGGCTCTGAATTCTCTTCTTAGCCTAACTCAAAGACCGAGATCTAAAAAAATCTGGTACCACTTTGTCATTAACAGTAGCAGAGGAAATGGAAAGAAGACAGCTTTGACAGTTGTTTGCCTAGGTAATAAAAAGAGTGAGGGGGTGGAGGAGAGGGGAAAAAAGATGAAAGAGATGCCAAGATTTCTTTCTTTTATTTTTTTTTCTAGATTTCTAACTTGGGAAACACTGGATTCTCAACTCAGTAACACAGGGAGGACTGGAAGAGGAGCAAGCTTGGGGGACAGAACAAAAAATTTGTTACTGAAAGATTGCCGGGTGCCGCCGATGAACGAATGAAGAGCCGAAACAGCCAAATGAGCAAAAGTCAGGCTTTACTGGGAGGACTCCGGGCGAGTTCACCGACCCTGGGATGTGAGTCTGTGAAGGCGCGCCTGTGGAGGGTTTTTGGGTTTTTTATATCTGCAGAGGGGGGAGGATGGTAACGGTCGACCGGTTTGGTGGGGCATGCAGTTCATGGAACAGCCTTGGGGACAGATAGTTTCGAGAATTTGGGTGTGTGCGGTTTGAGCAAGATTAACAACTATCAGAAAGCTCAGGGCCAGGGAGGGTTTCACTACCCAACCCAGAGGCAACTACCGGACAGTTACTTCTTTTTATCATTTTCATATATCTCACTTAGAAATTCCACTAAGTCAGTAATAAGAATACACTTTCACCACCATGAGGTAGAACATTATTTGAAGGTATTAGCTGTTAAAGAATAAAAACTTAACCAAGCAAATTTTAAGATGTAATTTCATGAATTGGCCCTGGCCAGTTGGCTCAGCGGTAGAGCATCAGCCCGGCATGTGGATGTCCTGAGTTTGATTTCCTGGCCAGGGTACACAGGAGAAGCGCCCATCTGCTTCTTCAACCCTCCTCCTCCATCTCTCTCCCTTTTTTCCTCTCTCTCTCTCTCTTTCCCTCCTGTAGTCATGGCTTGAATAGTTCAAGCAAAGTTGTCCCAGGCACTGAGGATGACTCTATGGCCTCAGCCTCAGGAGCTAAAATAGCTCAGTTGCTGAGCAACAGAGTTGTGGTGCAGCCAGGCAGAGCATCGCCTGGTAGGGGTTTGCCAGATGGATCCTGGTCAGGGAGCATGTGGGAGTCTGTCTCTGCCTTCCCACCTGTTACTTAATAAAAAGAAAAAAAGGTCCCTGGCCAGTTAGCTCACTGGAAGAGTCTCGGTCCCACACGTGGATGTCCTGGGTTCAATTCCTGATCAGGGCAAATAGAAGTGACCATCTGCTTGTCCATCCACCCCTCTTTTTTTCCTTCCCGCAGACATGGCTCGGTTTGAGTAGTTGCCCCTCGGGTGCTGAGGATGGCTCCATGGGCCTCGCCTCAAGCACTAAAATAGCTCGATTGCTGAGTAATGGAGCAATGGCACCAAATGGGAAGAGCATCGCCCCATAGGAGGCTTGCTGGGTGGATCCCAGTCAGGACACATGAGGGAGTCTGTCTCTTTGCCTTCCCACTTCTCACTTAAGAAAAAATTTAAAAAATAATTTAATGAATCAAGTTGTAGCTACGTCAGGGAAGCCTTTTCCATCTGAGTGAATGTGTGCCTGTGGAGATGTCCTGAGCACATTCATTTTCCCTATCCGTCTGTGGCCAGAGCTTGAGTTTTGGGATGCCAATTCTCATCTCTGACCACTCCGAGGACTGAGGGCAGCTGTGGGGGCACAGGAATCTCCAAAAACACTCTTGGAGTTGCTTTATCCAAAATATCTCCCTCCCTAAAGAAGAGGAAACTGTTTTTCTTCTCTGCTGTGGCCAGGCCACAAAACCCACTGGATAATCAGACCAGGTAGCCTCTGAAGGGACTTTCGGTTTTAACACCCTCACCAATTTAACTATCGCCAAAAAAGCTGGGAGCTGGTTGAAGATCCCTTATATTCAGGGCTTCTAATTATTCGCGCACCCGTCCTTAATCTCTGTGCCACCTGTTCTACACACAGGCCGTTTCTGGCCAGAGAAACCTCACCTAAACCCTCCGCTCCTAATCTTTCCTTCTTGGTGGACTTCCAACTCTCTTCCCTACAGAGAGCCCCCTCCCCTCCCTTCGCTAAATCCTGTTTCTCATTCACTTGCAAATACCAGTCTCTCTTTCTCCTCCTCTGCTGGCCAGGATGCCATCCCTTCTCCACTGTGTTCTTAAGTCCCTCCTCCGTCAGGCCATCCTCTGCCTACACCAGTTTGCAGGACGTCCAACCCCAATCTGCTTGCAGGAAGTTCTGACCCTGTCTTGCCTTTGGATCCAGCGTTTCCAGCTAGATCTGGGTGCCGGGCTCCCTAGGAGCCCTCCTCCTCCTATTCTCAAACCCCAAACCCCTATCCGGGACCTGTGGACATGGCATTTAAAGTTTTCAATAATCGCGGCTAGTAGGAACAGGCCAAGGATGTTCTCCAGGGCCGCATGCAGCAGAAAGTAACACTCCAAACCCAGGCTCTTGTGGCAGCCCTGAGGCCGGCAGAGCAACAGGGACAAGGCACAGGAAGTGCCCAAGTCTGGACCGCAAAGAGGAATCTCACCAGCAGCTTGCTTTAAGTGTGGCAAGCAGGACCACTGTGCCCAACAGGGACCCTGCCCACAGCTGCCCACTGAGCCCTGTCCTAACTGCAAGCAGCCCGGTCACTGGCAGAGTGATTTCCCCTTTGGGCAACAGGCTTTTTCCTCAACACCTCTACGTGTAGGACGAGCCAGCCATGTGGGTCCATCGCTCAAACTCCTAGGACACGGCCTGGACTCGGAGAACCCAGGGTATGCTGCAACTATTGCTTAAGTCTATTTCATTTCTTGTGGACACGGGAGCTGCCTTCTCTGTTTTGCCACCATATTCTAGACCTCTAATTCCCTCACAGGTCTCAGATGGGACCCTTTGCACTTCACCCCTGACATGCAGTTTGAACGGAATCCCCTTTTTTGCACTCCTTCTTAGTTATGCCATTGTGCCCTGTACCCCTTCTGGGTCAAGACATTGGATAGACATTCCATAGTCTTGGAGCCACTATCCAGCTGACAGCATCTTCCCACTTACTCCTACCATTCCTCACTACCAAGGGCTCCCCCATAATCAATACTACCCTCATTTCTAATCATGTCTCTCTCCTCAAGCTTGCTCCCATGCAGGATCACTGGCAATCAGAACCACTAGGCCTTACTCGTCTGCGGCTCACCAAAAGGTTGGGCCCTGCAGACCCTCCTATTGCTCCTGTCCCTCCCACCAGGAATCTGCCACCAGAGTGAGCTGAAGCAGGGAGCAATGCTGTTCAGTAGGACTGGCCTGATGAAAGAAGCTTCAATCTCCCCAACTGTCTGCAAGAAAACTGAGCAAGAATCTCTCCTCCTACAACCCGCTTAACTCCTGATGGCAGCCACCCATTCTTATCTGGGCTGCTCCTATCCTAAATCTTCTAATTATCAGCATATAACTCACATTTGCTCCTCTTTTTAAAATTCTTACAAAACGGCATCTGCGAAGTTTCTCAACTCATGGCCAAACAGATGTTCTTCCTGACACCCCTCAAAGTCACCACCTTATGACCTCCCCTTCCCACGATGCCCATTACCAGCAGAAAGTAGCCAGATGAATAAACGGCACCCCTATTCTATTTAACAAAAAAGGTCAAAATGTAAGGTCGGTGGATAAGGGGTCAGTCATGTGAGGAACTCAGACCCGGGACTTTTGGCTAGGGCCACCCACAACCAAGCGCACAAAAAAGAAACTTCCCAGGAGTCCTTGGGAAAAGAGCCACCGTCCGTCAGCCAGTGAGATTTCACCACGTCATATTAGCTCGCCCACCCTAGAGGACCCCTTTAAATACCTCTCACGCAGTTTAATTCACATCACTCCTCTGGCCTCTGTACCCTGGGACCAGAGGACCTCGTTGGGTGGGATGCCCTGTACTAAATAAAGCCTTCACTATTCCACATTTTGTGGCTCCGGCCCCCTTCCTTCTTTCTCAGCGGGGAAAAATACCTTACAATGTTATAATTAAGTCAAATATTAAAGAAAAAATATATAAAGTTCAAGCGTACTTTTATGGTAATTAAACAAAATAAATATGACACAATTTATTCTGACGTTAAAAACATTTTTATGTTACATTTTTTGAGTTGTGCTTTTTAGAATTTGTAAAAAAAAGGGATAAAAAATTTAAAAAACTACAAAAAAGGTGATCTTTTTATATATGATACATTCTTAGTAAGATTTAGTAAATTCGGCAGGTCCTGGTGCAAATAAATGTGTTAAGTTTTTTCATTCTTGTGCTTATGAGAAATGTGAGCCTGATGTGTCCTAGCAATTTCTTCAATGTTTGGGCATATATTTGAAAGGCAAACTCTCATTTCCTCATCAATACATTGAAGAATTCCTTTTTTTACTCTTAAGTGTGTTGAGTGCAGAAAACTCCCACCATACATATCATCTTAACTTTACACCAAACAAAGGATAGAAGAAACTTACCTCCAGTCTTTCCAGCGAACATGGGGGAAGTGTAAACAATCCAGCACCACAGCTTAACAGCCATTTGCAACCTAATCAGGCAAGTGAGGTGGGGGGTCAGCTTACAGCCAATTCCCCACACCTCTGTCCCCCAAAAATCTAAACTCCAAAAACCCTGTGGTTTTTTGGTCCCTAGCAGGCACATATTTCTCTGGAATACCATAGGGCGCACCTGGAAATCTTCTAGGGTGCACCAGTGTGGCCTGGCGCACACTTTGAGAACCACTGATTTAGGGGAAGGCAAGAGGCTTGTCAGGCAGATACCTTACTATTATTATCAGAAAATTCCAGACTAATTGACTTAAAATTCCATTCCTGGGAGAGACTGAAACTGCAACTTAGGTTAGTATTAAGTTTTGGTGGGGCTCACTACAAATGATTTCATTTTGGGTCTGTTTTTCCTTTTTAACATTGTCAATGCAATTAGAAAAGAAACATAAAATTGGAAAGGAATAGTGTAAAGCCAGTAGCCATGGTCACCATCACAGCTGCCTGGCCCATGTAGGTTCGCATTAGATTCGAACAGATGGTAATGAAACAATGGAGTCAAGAACTGGTGAGCCATTAGCTTTAATCCTAGCTTGCACCTGGCGGGCAAGAAATACACACAGTGGGAAAACACTTCCCTTTTCATTCAGGGCTCCCAAAGCCACTGACTTATCCAAGTTTCCTAGAATCAAAGGTTTCTAGCTCACCAGCCTTATTCACCTCTGTTCCCCATCTCCTTCCCTCTGCACAGACTGGGTCTCCTTCAGCACTCCGCCATCTGGGCTGCTTCTCCTTTCCTCCACGTGGCCTTTCTCTGCTCTCCTACAGCATGGGCTCCTCCTAGAATATAATCACTCTTCTCCAGAACAACGTGATCTCTCCTCCCCTTGAAACCTTTTGGCGTGAAAACCCTCCTCCAACACATATTAACATAATCACACCCACCTCAAGCAAGAAGGGCAACTAATATTATCACCTGGGCGATAGGCTTCCATGTGGGCAGCACCATCTTTAACAAAGTGAGCATAATCTATTTTATCTGCCCAACAAATAGGTAAAATTATCTTTATCAATAATGTAATTGGCCTGACCAGGCGGTGGCACAGTGGATGGAGCATCAGACTGGGATGTGGAAGACCCAGGTTCAAGACCCCGAGCTCACCAGCTTGAGCGCGGGCCCATCTGGCTTAAGCAAAAGCTCACCAGCTTGTACCCAAGGTTGCTGGCTCCAGCAAGGGGTGGCTTGGTCAGCTGAAGGCCCACGGTCAAGGCACATGTGAGAAAGCAATCAATGAACAACTATGGTGTCGCAATGGCAATGAAAGACTAATGAATAATGCTTCTCACCTCTCTCTGTTCCTGTCTGTCTGTCCCTATCTATCCCTCTCTCTGACTCTCTCTCTGTCCCTGTAAAAAATAAAAATAAAAAATAATGTATTTGTATTCAAGAGAAACCAAGTTAATCAACTGAAAAACAACTATAAGCAAGAAAATTCTGTAAGAAAATGGGAATAAAATTAACATATAAAAATCTATAACCTTGCCTGACCAGGGAGTGGCACAATGGATCGAGCATCGGCCAAGGCCACTGGAAGCCCAGGTTTGAAACCCTGAGGTCACTGGCTTGAGCATGGGATCATAGACATGACTCTGGTCACTGACTTGAGCCCAAAAATTACTGGCTGAAGCCCAAGGTCACTGGCTTGAGCAATAGCCACATGTGATAAGGAGCTACTATATGAGTGTGGTTATAGAACATGTTCATCATTGCAGAAAGTTCTATTATGCAGTGCTGAGTTATAAGATATGGTGAAACAGAAGACAACATTTATGAGATCAACAAAATACCCAGAAATAGGAAAGAAATAGTTCTTTGTCAAACCATATAATTAGGCCTGACTGTTGGTGTTTGTAAAGCCAGTAGCCACGGCCACCATCACAGCTGCCTGGCCCATGCAGGTTTGCATTTGATTCAGACAGACGGTAATGAAACAATGGAGTCAAGAACTGGTGGGCCATTAGCTTTAATCCTAGTTTGCATCCAGTGGGCAAACACTTCCCTTTGCATTCAGGGCTCCCAAAGCCACTGACTTATCCAAGTTTCCTAGAATCAAATATTTCAAGCTTACCAGTCTTATTCACCTCTGTTCCCCATCTCCTTCTCTCTGCACAAACTCTGCACAAATTGGCTTCTCCTTCAGCACTCCGCCATCTTGGCTGCTTCTCCTCTCCTCCACGTGGCCTTTCTCTGATCTGCGTCCATGGGCTCTTCCTAGAACGTAATCACTCTCCCCAAAACAACGTGACCTCTCCCAGGAGTCCTTGGGAAAAGAGCGACTGTCTGTCAGCCAGTGAGATTTTGCCACTTCATATTAGCTCACCCATTCTACAGACCCTTTAAATATCTCCCATGCAGATCATCCCATGAGACTTCTCTGAACCCTGCCCCCTGGGATCAGAGAATATTGTCCAGGCAGCACGGTACTAAATAAAGCCTTTACTATTCCACACTTTGTGGCTACGGCCCCTTCCTTCTTCCTCAGTGGGGAAAATACCCTACATTTTGGTGCCGAAACCCGGGAGGAGATAGAAATCCGCAAGGACCGCTCCTCTTTCCTTCCCCTCCGAGAAAGAACCAGGATCTCCTACTTTCCACTCAATTCGGCACACAGTGCAGTAAGTTCCCTGCCTCCAAACTCCCCTCAGTTCTTTCCGCCGAGGCTCCCTGCCTGATACTGCAGCTGCGTCAGGGAAGTCTTTTCTGTTCTGAGTGTGTGTGTGCCCATGGAGACGTCCCGAGCAAATCCACTTTACCTATCCATCTGGTGGCCAGAGCTTAAAGTTTTGAGACGCCAACTCTCATCTCTGATCACTCCGAGGACTAAGGGTGGCCATGGAGGTACAGGAATCTCCAAAAACACTCCTGGAGTTACCTTATCCAAAATCTCTACCTTCCTAAAGAAGAAGAAACTGTTCTTCTCTGCTGTGGCCAGGCCACAGAACCCACTGGATAATCAGACCAGGTAACCTCCTGAAGGGACTTTTGGTTTTAAAACCCTCACCAATTTAACTCTCGCGAAAAGAACCGGGAACTGGTTGGAGATCCCTTACATTTAGGGCTTCTAGTTATTCATGCTCCCATCTTAATCTCTGTGCCTCCTGTTCTATGTACAGGCCCTTTTTTGGCCAGAGAAACCTAAACTCTCTGCTCCTGATCTTTCCTTCTCCGCAGAACTCCAACTCTCTTTCCCTGCTGCCTGACCCCTGGGGGCACTCCTTTCTCAGGGCTCCTCTCTGATCCCTCTGCGGACCTCTGGACCTTTTTCGCTCAGGTCTCTTTCCTCCAAAAGTCTCCTCCCCTCTCTTCGCCAGTTCCTGTTTCTCATTCACTTGCAAATACCAGTCTCTCTTTCTCCTCACCTGCTGGCCAGGGGTCCCTCCCTTCTCCTCTGTGTTCTTAAGACCCTCCTCTGTCAGGCCATTCTCCACCTTCCATTGGCCTTTATGCCAGTTTGCCAATTGACCCCACAGCCCAACCCTAATCTTCTTACAGGAAGTTCTGACCCTGTCCTGCCCCTGGCTCCAGCATTTCCTGCCGGGCTCCCCAGAAACCTACCTCCTCTTATTCTCAACCCCCAAGCCCTTATCCGAGACCTGTGAACATGGCATTTAAAGTTTTTAATGGTCACAACTAGGAGGAACAGGCCAAGGCTGTTTGCCAGACCCGCATGCAGCAGAAGGTAACGCTCCAAACCCAGGCTCTTGTGGCAACCCTGAGGCCGGTAAAGCAACAGGGGCAAGGCACAGGAAGTGCCCGACCCAAGTCCAGGCCGCAAAGAGGATCCCCACCAGGAGCTTGTTTTACGTGTGGCAAGGAGGGTCATTGGTCCTGTCAGTGCCCCTGCCCAAAGCCACCCACTAAGCCCTGCCCTAATTGCAAGCAGCCCGGTCACTGGTGGAGTGATTGCCCGTTTGGGCAGCAAGCTCATCCTCAACATCTCTACGTGGAGGACAAGCCAGCCAGGTGGGCCTATTGCTCGAACTCCTAGGACTGATGCCCTGGACTCAGAGACCCCCATCAGCCTCACCAAACCCCAGTGTAATGCTGTAGAAACAAGTAAGTCCATCTCATTTCTTGTGGACACGGGAGCTGCCTTCTCTGTTTTGCCACCACACTTTAGACCTCTAATTCCCTTGGTTATAGGAATGGATGAAACCCCTTCTTTTCCCCTTCACATGCCACCCCTGACATGCAGTTTGGACGGAATCCCCTTTTCGCACTCGTTCTTAGTTATGCCATCATGTCTTGTACCCCTTCTGGGTAGAGACATTCTACACAGTCTCAGCCACTATCCAGCTGACAGCATCTTCCCACTTACTCCTACCATTCCTCAATACCAAGGGCTCCCCCATAATCAATACTACCCTCATTTCTAACCATGTCTCTCACCTCAAGCTTGCTCCCATGCAGTATCGCTGGCAGTCAGAATCACTGGGTCTTACTCGTCTGCAGCTCCCAAAAGGATGGGCCCTGCAGGCCCTCCTGTTGCTCCTGTCCCTCCCACCAGGAACTTGTCGCCAGAGTGAGCTGAAGCAGGGAGCAATGCTGTTCAGTAAGACTGGCCTGATGAAAGAAGCTTCAATCTCCCCATCTGTCTGTGAGAAAACTGAGCAAGAATCTTTCCTCCTACAACCTGCTTAACTCCTGATGGCAGCCACCCATTCTTACCTGGGCTACCCCTATCCTAAATCTTCTAATTATCAGCGTATAACTCATATTTGTTCCTCTTTTTTAAATTCTTACAGAATCGCATCTGCAAAGTTTCTCAACTCACGGCCAAACAGATGTTCCTCCTGACACCCCTCAAAACCACCACCTGCCCATCTCCCCCTTGCCACGACGCCCCTAATCAGCAGGAAGTAGCCAGGTGAATAAGCGGCACTCCTAATTAACACAAAAGATAGAAATGTAAGGTTGTTGGATAATGGGAGAAGGTCACGGGAGGAACTCAGACCCAGGAACTTTGGGTCTGAGTTCCAAGTGCGTCAAAAGAAACTTCCCAGGAGTCCTTGGGAAAAGAGCGACTGTCTGTCAGCCAGTGAGATTTCGCCACATCATATTAGCTTGTCCATCCTACAGACCCTTTAAATATCTCCCAAGCAGATCGTCCCTGTGACTTCTCTGACCCCTGCCGCGCAGGACCAGAGAATATTGTCTGGGCAGCACGATACTAAATAAAGCCTTTACTATTCCACACTTTGTGGCTATGGCCCCTTCCTTCTTCCTTGGTGGGGAAAAATACCTTACAAGAAAGGCAACTAATGTTATCACCTGGGAGACAGGCTTCCACATGGGCAGTGCCATCTTTAACAAAGTGAGCATAATATATTTTATCTGCCCAACAGTGTTGCAGTGGACTGAGCATAGGACTAGAATGCTGAGGGCCCTCATTTGAAATCCTGAGGCTCACTGGCTTGAGTGTGGACTTGTAGGCTTGAATGTGGAGTTGCCAGCTTGAGCACTGGGTTGCCAACTTGACCATGTGGTCACTGGCTTGAGCGCTGGCTCATCAGCATGATCCCAAGGTGACTGGCTAGAGCCCAAAGGTCACTGGCTTGAGCCCAAGGTCAACTGGCTTGCGCAAGGGGTCACTGGCTTGGTTTGAGCCCCTCAAGGCACATATGAGAAGCTATCAATAAAACAACTAAAGTGAAGCAACTACAATTTGATGCTTCTCATCTCTCTCCTACCCCTCCCCTTCCTGTCTCTCTCAAACAAAAAACCCCCACATAATTAGTTTTTGGTTTAAAGGCACCCTTTCTAGACCTCTCTGTATTTCATGTCAGTCTTCCCTGACTTTTCCAGGTGAAAGGCAGGAACCACGAACTGAACCCAAAACACGAGGCTAGTGTGTTCCAAATTTTTTTTTTTTTTATATTAAAAACTCCTGGGTGCAGGCAGGCTGAGACAAGCAAAGAGTGTCAGCCCTAAGGGAGAAATGGGGCAGGGGTTATATGGTGTAAAGCCAGTGTCCAAGGCCACCATCACAGCCGCCTGGCTCATGCAGGTTTGCATTAGATTCGAACAGACAGTAATGAAACGATGGAGCCAAAAACTGGTGGGCCATCATCTTTCATTTTAGCTTGCACCCGGCGGGCAAGCAAAAACACACACAGGGCTCCAAAACCCACTCATTCAGTGCTCACAAAGCTACTGACTTATCTGAGTTTCCTAGAATCAAAAGTTTCTAGCTCACCAGACTTATTCACCTCTGTTCACCATCTCCTTCTCCCTACACAAACTCTGCTCAAACTGGCTTCTTCCTCAGTATTTCACCATCTTGTGTGCTTCTCCTCTCCCCCACGTGGCCTTAATCTGCTCTCCTCTCTAATGCTAACCTCAGGAACCAAGAGAGAGAGCAAGCTCCTGGTCTGCCCCACTTTATAGTGTAGAAATCCAAACCTTTAATCTAATCTACAAACAAGGAAGTTTCTGATACAAAGTCACTTATCTGAGGCATAATGGGAGGATTCCTCATGAGAGTGCCCCACTCCACATCTTCCAATCAGTCAAAGGTACGGGTAAAAGCTTACTCTTAAAACTAAGCCTTAAACTATACCGACTGGGCCTGCCCACAGCCTGTCCCCCAACACACATTAATATCAACAGACTTGTATGTGGGCAGTGCCATCTTTAACAAAGTGAGTATAATATATTTTATCTGCCCAACATATGGATTCATCAAAGGGCCTTGGACAAAGGTAGCTGCAAGGTAATTTCTTATGTTTGTGTTTGGGAGTGGTGCCACAGTTCTTCAAAATTGTCTGCACTCTGATCCAATTGTCCCTTATCAGCATCCAGTTACAAGGAAGGTCTGAGCTGGATTATTGAGTAGGCAAGTCCTTCTTCCTCCTTCAGGTCTGCATTGTTCTTAAGAAATATGGTGGCTGAGTAGCCATTTTATCTATCACCAGGCATAGTCAAAGTTTCCTTGAGACTCCCCCTGGTATAACATACACTTGATCCTCATTATTTGCAGATTCTATATTTGCAAATTTGCCTACTTGCTAAAATTTATTTGTAACCCCAGGAAGGGAGGCAGGAGAAAAAAGGGAGAAGAAAGAAGCAGCAATAATAGAGGAGGTAGTGAACCAGAGAAGATGTTTTGAAGTAGATCCAAAGCTTCCCCTTTTTCCTCCAGGGACGATGAGCAGGGCAGCTGAGCATAGCTGGGTGGGGCTCAGATCTCCAGGGTATAGAAGGAAGTCCATGATTTCTGTGGCCTGAAGCCCTTTCTGGGTGAGGCCCTAAAGAGGTCCAGCCCAGAGTCAGCTCTGATTACTCACCTTCCAAGAAATTACTTTCAGTCTGGCAGATATTTCATTGAAATTGGCCTCGGTTGTGTTCACTATGTCTTCACCCCAAAGTTTTCCAAAATGACCTGGATAGCTTGGGGGGAGTATGGGGTGTCTTGGAGTCACCTAGGTTCAGAAAAGCAGGCAGTGGGCAGGACTATCTGCTCTTCTAATGGTTCATAAAAGATGGGAATGAGACATAGAGCCTCTACTAGTCTCCCACTTACAGCCATGAGTCACTCATCCCATACCTCCCTCTTCAGGAATCCCCTGCAGCCTCAAAGGATGACTGTATTCAGGAAGGCAGGGAAACAACCCACCTAGCCCCCAGGCTCAGAGAGGGCAAGGGATTTACACAAGGTGTACAGTCAGAGGTAGAAGAGGATAGAATCTCGGTCTTACAAGCTCAGAGTTATTTTTGTTTACACACCAAATTGTCTTTCTCTCCACCTTCATTTTTACCAGGACCCAGTGTTGGGCAGTGTAAAGCCAGTAGGCAAGGCCACCATCACAGCCATCTGGCCAGTGCAGGTTCACATTGAATTCGAACAGTTGGTAATGAAACAACGGAGCCAAGAACTGGTGAGCCATCAGCTTTATTTCTAGCTTGCACCCGGCAGGCAAGCAAAAACAGACACTGGGCTCCAAAACCCACTCATTCAGTGCTCACAAAGCTACTGACTTATCCCAGTTTCCTAGAATCAAAAGATTTCTAGCTCACCAGACTTATTCACCTCTGTTTCCCATCTCCTTCTCCAGCACAAAGTCTGCTCAAACTGGCTGCTTCCTCAGCATTCTGCCATCTAGGCTGCTTCTCCTGGCCTCCATGTGGCCTTCGTCTGCTCTCTCTATACTAACATCAGGAACCAAGAGAGAGCAAGCTACTGCTCTGTCCCACTTTATAGCGTAGAGTCAAAACCTCCAATCCAATTACACAAACAAGGAAGTCTCCAATACAAAGCCACCCATCTGAGGCACAATGGGATTCTTCAGGAGAGTGCACCACCCTACATCATCCAATCAGTCAAGGGTGTGGGGAAAAGCTTACTCTTAAAACAAAGCCTTAGGCTATAACGACCTGGCCTGCCCACAGCCTGTCCCCCAAAACACATTAATATCAACCAACTTGCATGTGGGTAGCGCCATCTCCATGGTGATGATATTGGTTGCCCTTCTTGCTTGGGATGGGCGTGATTATATTAATGTGTGTTGGGGACAGGCTGTAAGCAGGCAGGATCATTATAGCCTAAGGCTTAGTTTTAAGACTAAACCTTTCCCACCCTTTTTGATGTAGGCTGGTGCACTCTCATGAGGAATCCCATTATGTCTCAGATAAGTGACTTTGTATCAGAGACTTCCTTGTTTGTATATTGGATTAAAGGATTGGATTTCTATAAAGTAGGGCAGACCAGGAGCTTGCTCTCTGGGGTCCTGAGATTAGCATTAGACAGGAGAGCAGAGAAAGGCCTCATGGAGGAGGCCAGGAAAAGCAGCCAAGATGGTGGAGTGCTGAGGGAGAAGCCAGTTTGTGCAGTTTGTGCAGAAGGAGATGGGGAACAGAGGTAAATAAGACTGGTGAGCTAGAAACCTTTGATTCTAGGAAACTTGGATAAGTCAGTAGCTTTGTGAACACTGAATGAGTGAGTTTTGGAGGCCAGTGTGTGTTTTTACTTGCCTGCTGGGTGCAAACTAGGATTAAAGATGATGACCAACCAGTTTTTGGCTCAATTGTTTCATTACTGTCTGTCCGAATCTAATGCGAACCTGCATGAGTCAAGTAGGTGGCTGTGATGGTGGCTGTGGCTACTGACTTTACACCCAGATTCCAAAGCTAGTTTCCAACATTCCATGGCTACCAGATCATGGGCTTGGTCATAAATGTAAACTCCAAGGGACAGTGCAGTGTGTGAGAGTGTGGTAAGGTGCCAGAGAACTGTAAAACTTAGTATTGGCAATGCCATTTTAAAGAGGAAATGTCAGGCTTTCTGTCCTTTCTTTGGAAAATGGAGGGAAAAGGATATAGAAATCTCCTTACTTACAAGGACAATTGGGTCATTTAGTTTTAGTTCTCTGAAAGGATTAAGGTTATCTGAAGAACTTCCTTTCCCTTTCAATAAGAGACAAAATTTACATACCACCCTACACTGATTTTTAGCTCTCCCTCCCTTCCTGGAATCCTGAGATTAATGTGTACCTCTAGGCAAAGAAGGGGAGGTAAATACTAAAAGATTTGTGAAAGTCTTTGATTGTATTACCTTGAAAGTTTTAAACGTTTTTTAAATCCCCTAGACAAATGTTATAATCTTGTTAATGATTGTGTCATGCTGTCATGACCCCCCAACCTGTATGTGGTCAATGGGTATATAACCAGCCTCTGAGATGTATTTGGGGTGGCACGATTTGGGGCCGATATGCCCTGTGTCAGTCATATGCAGCCGGCATATTAATAAATCCCCTCCTTTTAATAAAACCCTTCAAAACTCATCTGGATTTGGTGTCTCTACGTAACCCCGCAGAAGTGAGGTATAGTACTGTTGGGTAGATAAAATATATTATGCTCACTTTGTTAAAGATGGCGCTGCCCACATGGAAGTTCATTGATATTAATGTGTGTTCTGAAAGAGGCTGTGGATAGGCCGGGTCGTTATAGCCTAAGGCTTAGTTTAAGAGTAAACTCTTCCCCACACCCTTGACTGATTGGATGATGTAGGGTGGTGCACTCTCCTGAGGAATCCCATTATACAGAGACTTCCTTGTTTGTATAATTGAACTAAAGGTTTTGAGTCTATGCTATAAAGTGGGAGAGACCAGTAGCTTGATCTCTCTCTCAGTTCCTGGGTTCCTGAGTGTTGGGCAGATAAAATATATTATGCTCACTTTGTTAAAGATGGCGCTGCCCACATGGAAGTTCGTTGATATTAATGTGTGTTCTGGAACAGCCTGTGGGCAGGCCAGGTCATTATGGCCTAAGGCTTGGTTTTAAGAGTAAGCTCTTCTCCACACCCTTGACTAATTGGATGATGTAGGGTGGTGAACTCTCCTGAGGAATCCCATTATGCCTCAGATGGGTGGCTTTGTATCAGAGACTTTCTTTATGTATAATTGGATTAAAGGTTTGGATTTTCTATGCTATAAACTGGGGCAGTCTGGGAGCTTGAGCTCTCTCTCTCTCGGTTCCTGGGTTCCTGAGATTAGTATTAGAGAGGAGAGCAGAGTAAGGCCACGTGAAGGCCAGGAGAAGCAGCCAAGATGGCTGAATGCTGAGGAAGAAGCCAGTTTGTTAAGAGTTTGTGCAGGAGGAGATGGGAAACAGAGGTGAATAAGTCTGGTGAGCTGGAAAGCTTTGATGCTAGGAAACTCAGATAAGTCAGTAGCTTTGTGAGCACTGAATGTGTGGGTTTTGGAGCCCAATGTGTGTTTTTGCTTGCCCGCCGGGTGCAAGCTAGAATTAAAGCTGATGGCTCACCAGTTCGTGGCTCCTGTGTTTCATTACCGACTGTTCGAATCTAATGTGAACCTGCATGGGTTAGGCTGCTGTGATGGCGGCCTCGACTACTGGCTTTACATTTGGCGTAGTTGGCAGGATTCGATACAGATCAGCATGGAGCCACCACTACCTTTGAGTGGTGGAGTAGAGGACTGGTTGCTGTTTTGGTTTCCCATAGCTGTTTTTTGGGGAACTGTAGGCTGGCTGACTTTTACAGCCATGTGTGAGGAAACTGAGAGCTCTATGAAAGAGCCTGTCCAGGACCTGCAGGACGAGCAGTGGAAGGAGCTGGAGGAAACGTGGGAGAAACAGATGCTGACCCTGGAGCTGAAGGAAGCGCTGGTGGAGGAGGCCAACCAGGATTGTGAGATTCACCTGGAAATGGAGCAGACGCTGGAGAAGGAATCACAGGTTCGTGAGTTGGAGATTGCCCTGGATGTTGTGGAGAGCCAGCAGCGGCATGAGGCCGGGCCTGAGGCCGGGGCCGGAGCTAAGGCCAGGACCGGGGCTGAGGCCGGGGTTGGAGCTGCAAGACCTGCTGAGCAGAAGGCAGCGGTGGCCTGGAGATCAAGCCCAGCAGCAGGAGCTGGTGTTTTCAGTTCCTCTTTGGAGGATGAGGAGAATCAAGCTGGAGTTGCAATCCGCAGTCTCCAGAAGGTGAGAGCCCAGCAGCAAGGAGTAGCTATGCTCCTGGTAGGTCTGCGATTTTGGGACATAGGGGTGGATGCCATCATGCTCCCCAGAGCAGAGATGGAAATGCTGACTGCAATGGCCACGTGCTCCTTTTTGGGACAGTGTACGAGCTGCCAGGATGGCAGAGATGAGGGAGGAAGCTAACACCTCATGTATGTGGACTGATTTCCTGGACTACGACCCGACTGAGCACAAGCTCCTTTGTTGAATGGACTTATTGTTTTTGGACAATGTGAAATACCCTGATGGGGGTGAGGGGTGGCTTTGATGGAGGCCCTCCTGCCCTGGGAAGCCTTTCAAGTGGCAAGAGAAAAGGCCGAGGACATTTTGCACTTTTGGCAAAGTGCTTAGAGACTGGTGAAATGTGTGTACCTTTGTAATTTTTGAAATTGTATGATTTGTCATGTTGTAATATGTGTAATGTGCCTAATTTCCTTGTACAGGAATGCCGGTGGTGTAGATTGTGGGTAGTAGAGTGAGCATAAGGGTGGATTGTTGGGCAGATAAAATATATTATGCTCACTTTGTTAAAGATGGCGCTGCCCACATGGAAGTTCATTGATATTAATGTGTGTTCTGGAACAGGCTGTGGGCAGGCCAGGTCATTATGGCCTAAGGCTTAGTTTAAGAATAAGCTCTTCCCCACACCCTTGACTGACTGGATGATGTAGGGTGGTGCACTCTCCTGAGGAATCCCATTATACAGAGACTTCCTTGTTTGTATAATTGGATTAAAGGTTTTGAGTCTGTGCTATAAAGTGGGAGAGACCAGTAGCTTGATCTCTCTCTCGGTTCCTGAGATTAGCATTAGAGAGGAGAGCAGAGTAAGGCCACATGAAGGCCAGGAGAAGCAGCCGAGATGGCTGAATGCTGAGGAAGAAGCCAGTTTGTTAAGAGTTTGTGCAGGAGGAGATGGGAAACAGAGGTGAATAAGTCTGGTGAGGTGGAAAGCTTTGATGCTAGGAAACTCAGATAAGTCAGTAGCTTTGTGAGCACTGAATGTGTGGGTTTTGGAGCCCAATGTGTGTTTTTGCTTGCCTGCTGGGTGCAAGCTAGAATTAAAGCTGATGGCTCACCAGTTCTTGGCTCCTGTGTTTCATTACCGACTGTTCGAATCTAATGTGAACCTGCATGGGTCAGGCTGCTGTGATGGCAGCCTCGACTACTGGCTTTACAAGTACTTTACAACATTTGGGGGTATGGTACTTTACAACAAGAGGACCTGTTCCATTCCCTGCTTAAAGGTACCCAGTGGCAGAGGCCACAAGGTTAAGTGACCTAGGTTTCTAATCCAACCCCATCTGATGCTTGAATGATGCCCTTTACAACATTCCTGCCTTGTGTCTGACAGCCTCCTGCTCCCACACACTGCCATTGGCAGACAGCTCATTATGGTTCAAGTCAGCCTGTTTCAATTATGGAGAAAGGTGTAAAAAAAAAAGATCTTATATTGAGTGGAAACTGTCTTTATGGCTCGCCCCCGGTAAAGCCAGTGGCCAAGGCCACCATCACAGCCACCTGGCCAGTGCAGGTTCACATTAGATTTGGACAATCGGTAATGAAACAACGGAGCCAAAACAGGTGAGCCATCAGCTTTAATCCTAGCTTGCACACAGCGGGCAAGTAAAAACACACACTGGGCTCCAAAACTCACTCATTCAGTGCTCACAAAGCTACTGACTTATCCAAGTTTCCTAGCGTCAATGGCTTCTAGCTCACCAGACTTATTCACCTCTGTTCCCCATCTCCTTCTTTCTGCACAAACTCTGCTCAAACTGGCTTCTCCCTTAGCACTCCACCATCTTGACTGCTTCTCTCCTCCATGTGGCCTTAATTTGCTCTCCTCTCTAATACTAACCTCAGGAACCGAGAGAGAGCAAGCTCCTGGTCTGCCCCACTTTATAGCGTAGATTCAAAACCTTTAATCCAATCTACAAACAAGGAAGTCTCTGATACAAAGTCAATTATCTGAGACATACTGGGAGGATTCCTCATGAGAGTGCACCGCCCTACATCATCCAATCAGTCAAGGGTGTGGGGAAAAGCTTACTCTTAAAACTAAGCCTTAGGCTATAATGACCTGGCCTGCTTACAGCCTGTCCCCCACACCCAATAATATAATTACGCCCATCCCAAGCATAAGGGCAACTAATATCACCTGGGTAATGGGCTTCCATGTGGGTGGTGCCATCTTTAACAAAGCGAGCATAATATATTTCATCTGCCCAACACCCCCACAGATCCTGGTTAAGTTTTTCCATATGTATACAGTTGGCCTTCTGTATCAGCATATTCTGCAACTGTGGATTCAACCAACCACAGACTTAAAGTATTTTAAAAAGCCCTGGCCAAGTACACCAAAGTTGTAGGTTCGATCCCTAGTCAGGGCACATACAAGAATCAATCAATGACTGCATAAATAAGTGTGTTGGGCAGATAAAATATATTATGCTCACTTTGTTAAAGATGGCACTGCCCACATGGAAGCCCATCGCCCAGGTGATAATATTAGTTGCCCTTCTTGCTTGGGATGGGCATGATTATGTTAATATGTGTTGGGGGGAGGGCTTTCGCACCAAAAGGTTTTAAAAGGAAGACAGATCACGTTGTTCATTGTTCTGAGTAAGAGTGATTACGTTCTAGGAAGAGCCCATGCTATAGGAGAGCAGAGAAAGGCCATGTGGAGAAGAGGAGAAGCAACCAAGATGGCAGAGTGCTGAAGGAAAAGCCAGTTTGTGCAGAGAAGGAGATGGGGAACAAAGGTGAATAAGGCTGGTGAGCTAGAAACCTTTGATTCTAGAAAACTCAGATAAGTCAGTGGCTTTGGGAGCCCTGAATGGAAAGGAAATGTTTTCCCACTGTGTGTATTTCTTGCCTGCCAGGTGCAAGCTAGGATTAAAGGTAATGGCCCACCAGTTCTTGGCTCCATTGTTTCATTACTGTCTATCCAAATCAAATGCGAACCTGCATGGGCCAGGCAGCTGTGATGGTGGCCATGGCTACTGGCCTACACTGTATATATGTTTTTCCTATACATACATACCTATGATAAAGTTTAATTTCTAAATTAGGCACAATATAAAAAAAATTAGGCACAATAAGAGATTAACAACAACTAGAAATAAAATAGAATAATTATAATAATATACTGTAATAAATGTTATGTAAATGTGGTCAAAGTCCAAATATCTTACTATACTGTACTCATCTTTTCACTTAAAGCACTTTACAGCTTATCTCTGGCATATCTGAATTACCAACATCATTATGCCTGTGCTTTAGGGTCATTGTTAAGTAAAATAAGGGTGACTTGAACACAAGCACTCCCATATTATGACAGTCATTCTGATAACCAACACAGATGCTAAGTGACTAACAGGAGAGGAGTGTATAAAATGTGGATATGCTGAATAAAGGGAAGGTTAATGTCCCCGGCAGGATGAAGTGGGATGGCTGGAGATTTTATTATGCTACTCATAATGGCATGCATGCAGTTTAATACTTACCAATTTTTTATTTCTGGGATTTTCTACTTAATATTTTCTGACCACAGTTGACTGTGGGTAAATGAAACTACTGAAAGTGAAATCACAGATAAGGGGGGACCACTGTATTTTGATTTCTATCACCATAGATTAGTTTTGTTCATTCTTTTTTTTTTTTAATATATTTTTTTAATTTTTATTTATTCATTTTAGAAAGGAGACAGAGAAAGAGAGAGAGAGAGGAGGAGCTAGAAGCATAAACTCCCATATGTGCCTTGACCAGACCAGTGCAGGGTTTTGAACTTGCAACCTCAGTGTTCCCAGGTCAACACTCCATCCACTGCGCCACCACAGGTCAGGCAGTTTTGTTCATTCTTGAACTTCTTATAAATGGAATCATATAGTACGTATTCCTTTGTATCTGGCTTCTTAGGACAATGTTTTTGAAATGCATCTGTGTTGTTCTGTGTATTAGTGCATTTTTCATTTTGATTCGTGCTGGTAATATTCCATTTTATGAATACATCACAAACTGTGTCATTGTCCTGGTGATGGGTATTTGGATTTTGCCTAATTTTTGACCATTATGAATAAAGCCACTGTCAATAGTCTATACAAGCCTCTTACAGACATATGAACTAATCTTTCTTAATATATGTCTGGATGTGGCTTTAAAAAAAAAAGTCAATAACAACAACATAGGAGAATTCCAGTTACTCTACAACCTCAGCAATCCCTGATAATGACAGTATTTTATAATGTATTATTTATTAATTTTTAGAGAGTGCAGAAGAGAGAGAACATTGACATATTGTTCCACCCATTTATGCATTCATTGGTTGATTCTTATATGTGCCTTGACCAAAAATCAAATGTGCAACCTTAGTATATTGGGACAATGCTCTAACCAACTGAGCTACCTGGCCAGGGCTTGATTGCATTTTTTTTTAATTTATTTATATTTTATTCATTTTAGAGAGGAGACACAGAGTGAGAGAGAGAGAGAGAAAGAGAGAGAGAGAGAAAGAGAGAAAGGGGGGAGGAGCTGGAAGCATCAACTCCCATATGTGCCTTGACCAGACCAGTAAAGGGTTTTGAACTGGCGACCTCAGTGTTCCCAGGTCGAGGCTTTATCCACTGCGCCACCACAGGTCAGGCTCTGATTGCATTTTTTTATGAAATATTATTTTAAGCACTCTTTAATATGTTTATTGGCCATTTAAATGTCTTCTTGTGAAACGCTTAAGTCTTTTGTTTTTTGAATTGAACATTTGTCTTTTTCTTATTGATTTGTGGAATTTTTATATATTTTGGATATGATTTCTTCAGTACACTATGTCTTGCCTATTTGTTTTGTCACTGCTGTCTTTTGCTAATCAGAGGTGTTTAATTTTAATTAAAAACAAGTTATTCATTTTTTTATAGTTTAGTGCATTTTCTGATCTGATTGAGAAATCTTTACCTATTCTGATATCCAAAAATTCTTCTATGTTTTTATTTAGATGTTTGTTGAAGTTTATATAAATATATATATATTTATTTATTTATTTGTTTTTACAGGGACAGAGAGAGAGAGTCAGAGAGAGGGATAGACAGGGACAGACAGACAGGAATGGAGAGAGATGAGAAGCATCAATCATTAGTTTTTCATTGCGATACCTTAGTTGTTCATTGACTGCCCTCCCATATGTGCCTTGACCGCGGGTCTTCAACAGACTGAGTAACCCCTTGCTCGAGCCAGCAACCTTGGGTCCAAGCTGGTGAGCTTTTTGCTCAAGCCAGATGAGTCCGTGCTCAAGCTGGCAACCTTGGGGTCTCAAACCTGGGTCCTCCGCATCCCAGTCCAATGCTGTATCCACTGCGCCACCGCCTGGTCAGGAAAAGTTTTTATATTTTGATCTATAATCTACCTCAAATTAATTTTTGTGCACAGTTTGAGTTAAGGGTCAATGTTTGTTTCTCTCTACACATATCTAATTGTCCCAACATCATTTATTGAAAGGTCATCCTTCCCTTACTTAACTATAGTGATACCTTTACTGTATACCAATCGAGCCATGGCTGTAGGAGGGGAAGAGAGAAAGAGAGAGGGGTGGGGCGGGGAAGCAGATGATTGCTTTTCCTGTGTGCCCTGACTGGGAATCAAACCTGGGACATCCACGCACAGTGCTGATGCTCTACCACTAAGCCAAATGGCCAGGGCCTGCACCATTTTAATTTAACCTAACTTATTTTCTAAATGTTTTATCATGAAGAATTTCAAGTATACAAACAAAAGTAGAGAGAACGGTGCAATATATTCTCATATATCTATCACGTCAATTCAATATATTTTTTTGTGACAGAGGCAGAGAGAGGTATAGATAGGGACAGACAGACAGGAAGGCGGAGAGATGAGAAGCATCAATTTTTTGTTGCAGTACCTTAGTTGTTCATTGACTGCTTTCTCATATGTGCTTTGACCAGGGGGCTCCAGCTGAGACAGTGACCCCTTGTGCAAGCCAGCAACCTTGGGCTCAAGTGAGCGACATTGGGCTTCAAGCCAGCAACTTTCGGGGTCAAGCCAGTGACCATGGGTCATGTCTATGATCCCATGCTCAAACCAGCAATTCCCCACTCAAGTTGGTGAGCTGCGCTCAAGTTGGCGACCTTGAGGTTTGGAACTTGGGTCCTCTGCATTCTAGTCTGACGACCTATCCACTGTGCTACTGCCTGGTCAGGCTCAATTCAATATTTTAAACAATATTCCTCCTCATTTACTTTATCTATTCCCTTTTCTCTTTTCTTTGCAGAAGTATTTCAAAATAAATCCCACACACTGTGTGTTCATACCTGCAGACCCAGCGAAAAGTTCCTAAACTGAAATTCTATTTCCATAAACTAGAGGACAGAGACCAAAGAAAAAGGCTGGCCACTCTAGTCTGGTAATTAATAATGTCAATTAAGGGAAATTTGCATATAAGGTGTGTCTTGGGTAACTGCAAGGTGAAATGGATCCTTGTGCCTCTTGGCAGGCATCCAAGAATTATATAGGGTACAGGGGTGGAGGTGGGGCTGCAGGAATAGTCATAGGTACTTGTATGTCAATGCTACCAGGTACAGAAATTACTTTACATGTTTTCCCAGGTCTGGACAGTGGCCTGTTCCAGGAACCAGCACAAATGGGAGGCAGGGATGGGGTGCCATGACCATACATAACAAAACTTAAAATAGTCCTTTGGTATCATATAATATCCAGTCTGTCACCTTCCCTAATGTCGCAGATATGTCTTATTATACTGGGTTTGTTCAAATTTGGATCCAAACAAGGTTTACACATTACATTTTCTTGTTGTTCCCTTTCAATCTTTTCTATTGTTTTTAGACTTTATTCATTTTAGAGGGGAGAGAGAGAGAGAAAAGGGAGGAGCAGGAAGCATCAACTCCTATATGTGCCTTGACCACGCAAGCCCAGAATTTCAAACCCCCAAATTCAGCGTTCCTGGTGGAGGCTTTATCCACTGCGCCACCACAGGTCAGTGGTTCCCTTTCAATCTTTTAAATCTCCAGTGGTACTCCTCCTCTATTTTTCATACCATTGACTTATTGTAGACTTAGCTCAATTGTTCTGTAGAGTGTTCCACATTCTGGATTTGTTCCCTTTTTACAACAAATCTTTTGTAATTTTTCTTTTACTGTCTTAAAGTGAAATACAGAAAGAATGTAAGTACTGTGTTAGTTAGGGCCTGGAAGAAAACAGATGGCATACACAAGCCGAGTTCAGTTGAGGCCAATTTAATCAATGGATTATTTACAAAGATGTGGGCAAAGTTAAGAGAACCAACAAGGAATAAGAAAGTAGCAGAGGGAGTGTCTGCCATCCTCAGGTCTGAGGGAGTGTTATTTCCCTTTGGCTGATCCTAACTGGAAATCACAGGGTACAGGGAACTGGTTGATGCCCTTCATAAAGGTTGTACCCCTAGGGCAGAGAGCAAGGGTGCAGAAGAGCAGAGTGGATTGGGTCTGGAGGGGCAAATGCAGACTACCTCTGCTGGGTAAACAAGTGTTTAGGTTTGCTCACTTGCCATGTGTGTATAGTCTGTGGAAGGATGTGGGTGCTTAGTGTTGATTACCTTCCTGCTTGGCAGGGGCCATTGTTCGCTGGAGAAGGGGTTTCCCCCAGCCAGTTTTTGCTGGAGAGTGCAGAAGGAGAGGCAGGGGAAGGGAGTGCTGAGGAGCTGGGAACCCCTGAGAGAAAGGGAAGCGGTCTTCCCTGCCTGTTTGCTCATCTGCCATTTTGAGACTTTAATAAACAGAATGACCCACCATTTTCTGGCTCCCCTGTTCCTTTACCATCTGCCCGAATCCAATGGGAACCGGCATCTGCATCGCCACAATGGTGACGGCTACTGGCCTTATAACCCCTCACCCCAGTCTATACAAATAATTTCAAAATGATGAATTTAAGTCCCTGTAATATAAGGAGAAATAAGGGAAATCTAATGCATGCAATTATATGAACATGTAAAAGTTACACACTACTTCAGTAGAAGCTCTAAAGCAATCAGCAGATGCTTCCAGCCAGCCATCTCTAGAATCACTGTACCTGCCAAAACTGCACATGCACACTGACCCAGGAGTGCTGGATTGGCATTCTAACACAGAGAGCAGCAGTGTTATTGATTTTCCAAACAAGACAGAGCACCCTCTTCCATCAGTC
Organism: Rhynchonycteris naso; assembly: GCA_037038555.1. Lineage (NCBI taxonomy): Eukaryota > Metazoa > Chordata > Mammalia > Chiroptera > Emballonuridae > Rhynchonycteris > Rhynchonycteris naso. The sequence continues at coordinate 207,149,028 of CM072997.1, read as the reverse complement.
ACATGGAAGTAGCATTCTTGGGAATCTCAGTGTATATTAAAACCATATAAAAATACTGTGTTTTTATGTGCAGAACAGATTTATGCTCTAGATTGGAATGAGTAATAAACATATTTTTCACTAAATGAATGTCCAATAGGACATCTGAAAATCATGTGAAATGTGGGACAATTGCTGTTGTACAGAATTGTCTTATGCATTGCAGGATGCCTAGGAGCCCTGGCCCCACCCACTAAAGCATTATAGCACTTCTCAGCTCACCACCCTGATCATCTCCAGTCCCTTCCTCCCCCACTTATGTTCTGGCAATTTTCTAAATTTTTCTCTAGTGGCTGGGTCATTCCAGGGAAGAATCATTGGCTTAGGTCCGTGATGGCAAACCTATGACCCATGTGTCAGCACTGACACACGTAGCCATTTTCGATGACACATGGCCACATGTGGCTGCATACCAGAGAAGTATGGGGCCGCACGCTGAGAAGGACGTTTCATTCTTGGCTCCTGCATGGCCAGGTACATTAGCCGAGGATAAAACATTTGCTGTAGTGTAGACACTCTGTGCCGGAGGTCTGTAGGCCAAAACAACAGAACTCTGGCACAGAGCGTCTAGTTCTGGGACTTCCGGTTAGGCCATTTTACTTGAAGTGACATACCACCCGAGTTATGCTCGTTTTTTGGTAAACTTTGACACACCAAGCTCAAAAGATTGCCCATCACTGGCTTAGCTGATCTCCTCTGGTCCCATGGATTTAGATACACTACACCTTCCAAATTATTGATTCAACTTCATCCTCTCTACTGAATACAAACTTGTAGATTCAACTTCTTTCTTTTTTTATTCCTTTTTATAGATTTTATTTGTTCATTTTTAGAGAGAGAGAGTAGAGAGAAAGAGAGAGAGAGAAGAGGGGGAGGAGCAGGAAGTATCAACTCCCATATGTGCCTTGACCAGGCAAGCCCAGGGTTTTGAACCAGCAACCTCAGCATTCGAGGTCGACGCTTTATCCACTGCGCCATCACAGGTCAGGTAGATTCAATTTCTACCTGATGTCTCTATTTACATCACTAACTGGCATCTCAAAACTTGCATATCAAACCAAAATATTTTTTCCCATTGATTTGAGGAGAGAGAGAGAGAGAGAGAGAGAGAGAGAGAGAGAGAGGGAGAAAGAGACACCAACTATACTTGTATACTTGGTAAATAAAGCTGCCCATTTGGGGTGAAGGGGACAGACACATCAGGTGCTACTTTAGCTCTCTTGACTGAAGAGATATTTAGGTCCTACACCGTATTTATCACACTGAGGAACAGTGATATGTCTCTCTCCTTATGGGAAAAATCTCTTTCTACTCTATTGGCAGTCAACCTTCCAGGGACAGCTCAGCTAAAGTGGTAAGTGCCTTATATATACAGTCTGAAGTCGTGGGATGGGATCAATCTCCAATTCACCACTTACTAGCTCTGTGTGACCTCGGGTGTGCTTTATAACCTCTCAGAGACTCTGTGTACTCATTTCAGAAAAGTCAGAAAATACTAACAATTGTGACTAGTAAAAGAAAACCACACTCTTTGTCCCCTTCTTATGTAACTTGCACAAGCACAGCCTGGAGGAGTTTAAGAGTTTAGTTTCAAAGCTTTGGCAGGGCCTTTGTGTCTTTGTGTAGAAAAGGGAGATGCTATTAAGAGGTATCTGACCCTTCAATAGGCCTGCTCATTATTCCCAGCAAGCCTAAAAGAACACAGTTTGGAAAGGCAAGGATCAAAGAAATGAATACAACTGTTCTGCATTGCAAATAGGAGTCCTAACCCATTGTGAGAGAGGCAGCTTTGCAAATTATGGGGGTAGAGGGAATGAGGTAGCTAAGGGAGGAACAATTGGTGAAATCCAAGAGTGGAGAATTGTATAAACCTTCAGGGGAAGGTAGGTGAGAAAGTGTTATATCGGACAGGAATGGGAGGGGTAGGTTCCCCCTTCCTGTTCTGACACAGTCTGTGGCAGCGGGGCCACCTCTATCCCACAGAGGAAGTTAGTAAACAATGACTCTTCTCTGAGCAGAAGCAGCTCCGTGCCAGAGTACAGGATTTAGTGTGTGGAGTGTGGGTTGGGCACCATCTCCAAGGCTATGCTCACTGGCCCTGCGTGCCAGTCCTCACTGTAGACTAGTGGGCTGCAAGGAAGATCTGCCAATAGGAGTGGACCCAAATGGAGACAGAACAAAGGTGATGCTCAGGATTCTCCCCTCTCTCAAGACATACCTGGTAGGACAGAAAAAGGAGAGGCCAAACACAGGTTTTATATGTAGCCCAGCTCTTTACCCTCTGAGATTACTTAAAATTACCTCTAATCCCAAAACATATGGAGAAAATCTACCGATTCCTTAAGAATCCAGTTAATTCCCAGGGGTTACATGTTATCCCTCTGGGTTTCTGATTCCTTCCATGTGTATCATCTCCCCTCTTTCTCCAAGTTTTATAAAAGCTGCTCATTCTAAGCATTGCTTTGAGTATTAGTTATTACAGAAAATGGGGATGGGCAGGGAGAAGAAGAAAGTGTTTGCATTGAAGTGATGTACACTTAAACTTTGCCTAAGGGAAAACTCCAATCTTAAAGTTCTTTTCAGTTATCCTGCCATTCTACAGGTTTCTCACGGACATTTATCACCATGTACACCCAATCTTCTAGAATTTTGCTAGCTCCCATCTCCCCTTTCTATCTCTTCCTCCTTCTATACTCCAAATTTGTCTTCCTCAATTATGCAGAGCAATTTAGCTCTCTCCAAATCTGAATCTGCACCATATCTAAACCCATCAAGTGGGGGTCTTATATAAGAAGGTCCATCCTTCTTATAATACTATTAGTTGTAAGACCCTAAGAAAAAAATGTTAGCTTTGTTCAACTATTCAATTTGCAGGAGAACCTCTTAGATAATATGATACTTAATAAATAGGAGGCATAAAATATTAGGTAAAGTTAGAAGTTGAGTGATTAAAAATTTTTTTATTGATTGATTTGACAGAGAGAGAGAGAGAAATGGGAATGGAGGGAAGGGCGAGGAGAGTGAGTGAGAAGCACCAATTTGTAGCTTCATTTTAGTTGTTCATTGATTGCTTCTCGTATATGCCTGATTGCAGTTTTCACCTTGCTTTTCACACTGCTGGGAGATGTGGAATTTTCTGCAGATATAGTTTGGTCAGAAATATATTGATCTTTGATTAACTTGATCTGTAAGAAGAAGTTAAGGTCTCTCAATAGTGAAAACTTCAATTTGCCATTCCCTGAAGTACCAAAGTGACAAAATTGGGTTATGTGGGGTCTGAGGATTATATGGTTCCACAGGCGGCTTTTTATCATGATGGTTCTTTGTGTGTGTGTTTGGCAGGAGCTTAAAACAACAGACATATATTCTTTCACAATTCTGGTGGCCAGAAACGTGAAATCAACGTGTTGGTGGGGTCGGTTCCTTCCAGAGGTTCTGAATAAGAATCTGTTCCATGCCTCCTAGCTTCTGGTGGTAGCTGGCACTCCTTGGCATTGCTATTTGCAGACACATCACTCCTATCTCTGCCTCCATCTTTGTGTGGTCTTTTCGTGTGTGTGGTGTGCACACATCCGTGTCTCTGTATAATGGTGGTTTTTAAACATTAAAACATTATTAAAAATGTAACTCAGCGGGACTTCAATGTCCTGCTTTGATAATGATGAAGGTGAGGGGTGCTTCACCTAGGGCAGTGGTTCTTAACCTTTTTTGAGGTACCGAACCCACCAGTTTCATATGCGCATTCACTGAACCCTTCTTTAGTAATAAATAAAATATGATTTCTTTTTCCAAATTCAAGACATAGGTATATGTTTTTTTTACTGGTGCACAAAATGAGCAGTGCATGAACATCACCTTGCTCAAAGAACAAAACCAACAAAGTGCATGAACTCACAACAAATTACAGTATTACTTTATTCTGGCCTCCGCGGCAGAGTCTTCTCCGAATCCCTGAGACCGACTCATCAAACCCCTAGGGTTCGATAGAACCCAGGTTAAGAACCACTGACCTAGGGAATGCTAAATCTAGTTCAGTTACTCTGTGCAGTTTTATGTAAAGATGAAGCTGCCTTAAGTCAATGCAGGTCCAGAGTGTTTTGATTTTCCATGACTTGGGGGCAGAGATCAAAGCAAAAGGTCTCACTTCTAGAGAAGTTTAATAAATCAGAGAATCTGCTGTTCCAAGAAGTTAAAATATGTCCTGCATGAACTTCAGTTAATCACAGTTTGTATCTTAGACAGTAGCGAGGTGAGCCAAGTGGAACTACCTACTACAAACTGGTGTGGAAGAAATTATCATGCTGACACAGTTTCATAATCAAAATATTTAGGGTTCTTTATCAATGAAATTTCACAAATCTTTGGCAACCTGCCAGGGTTCTTGGGAGGGGAAAAAAAAGTGGTGATTGTTGAGTTAAGGGTGTAGATGTTGAACAACTTAGAATGTTAGGGCAGAAGGTTTCTCAGGAAGTCCCAAGAACATGACATTTGCTGCTCTTTTTCCTCAGATCCTCAAATTACCAACTTCCTGAATCTCCGTTTCCTGGTAGCTATAAGAAAATCGGGTAAGAAGGGTTGGAAACTTGGTAGCAAACAGGTGGGATCTTTTTATTTTATTTTATTATTTATTTATTTATTTGTATTTTTGCAAAGTGAGAAGCAGGGGATGGCAGACAGACAGACTCACACATGTGCCCAACAAGGATCCACCCGCATGCCCACAGGGTGTTGGGGGGCGATGCTTGGCCCACCTGAGGCATTGCTCCACTGCAACCGGAGCCATTCTAGGTGGAGGCTATGGAGCCATCCTCAGCGCCAGGGCTAACTTTGCTCCCATGGAGCCTTGGCTGCAAAAGAGGAAGAGAGACATAGAGAGAAAGGAGAGGGGTAAGGGTGGAGAAACAGATGGGCGCTTCTCCTGTGTGCCCTGGCTGGGAATCAAACCCGGGACTTCTACACACTGGGCTGACACTCTACCTCTGAGCCAACTGGCCAGGGCCCTTTTATTTTATTTTTTAAAATTCATTTTAGAGCGAGAGAAACATTGATATGCTGCTCCACCCACCCATTCATTCATGTGCCCCAACCAGGATTGAATCTGTAACCCCCGATGTATCAGGAGGATGACCCATCCAACTGAGCTACCTGGCCAGGGCCCAGCTAGGTTCCTTGTAAAGAAAAAAAACCACAAAAGTATGAATACAAATTTATGTACATGGCCCTGGAAGGCTCTGATGCAAGGAGGGGATCCTAAATCTAAAGTTTCATTAGCCTCATGGTAAATACGTTTCTCTTCTTGCCTGATATTTAGAAAATTTATTTCTGTTCACTGTATTTGTGGCTATTTGTCCTTCTGGAAGGTATTGTAGAAAAGGACTGAAATCCATCATATTTGTCCCTACTGAGTGATGGCATAACATCAGAGCAGCAACTCTGGGTCAATGTAGGAACATTATAGTGAACCAAAGGTCAATTTTGTAACGAGAGAAGAAAGTAGACCAGTAGGAACCTATCTGGAAAACATCGTGTTATTTATGACTATTTTTCCAGCATCCTCATGCTGAATGCTTGAGGTTGTTTGCACTAGCTGCACAATGAACTGTGGAGAAGAGCCAGGATGATTAGGCCAAGTTCAGCTATTTGTAACTATCCATCACAGTAACACCTTCCTCCTTTTTTAAAATTTGGAAATCAGCCTGGCTGAGCAGTGGCGCAGTGGATGGGGTGTCGGACTGGGATGCAGAGAACCCAGGTTCAAGACCCCGAGGTCGCCAGCTTGAGCATGGGCTCATCTGGTTTGAGCAAGAGCTCACCAGCTAGGACCCAAGGTCGCTTGCTCCAGCAAGGGGTTGCTCGGTCTGCTGAAGGCCTGCGGTCAAGGCACATATGAAAAAGCAATCAATGAACAACAAAGGTGTCGCAATGGCAACGAAAAACTGATGATTGATGCTTCTAATTTCTCTCTGTTCCTGTCTGTCTGTCCCTATCTATCCCTCTCTCTGTCCCTGTAAATAAATAAATAAATAAATAAATAAATAAATAAAATTTGGAAATCACACAATTTTTATGATAGCCCCGGGTTTCCTACTGTGTAGCCAGGGGATGACACAGGGGGCTACATTTTCCAGTTACCTTTTAAACTGGCCCATCACTATATATCTGATACGATCTGATTTATATTTTGAAAAGTTTCCTCTATCTGTTGTATGGAGAGCTGATAGTGGGGACAAGAGTGACAGCAGGCAGATGAGTTAGGGTGCTATTGCAATAGGTTAAGCAAGAGATGATGGAGGTTTAGATTTGGTAGGTAAGACTTCAGAAAAGAGGTAAGATTCTGGATATCTTTTGAAAGGAGAGTCAACAGTATGACTAATGAATTGGATAACTGAATATGAAGTGAGGTTGGGGATGGGAAGGGAAAGAGGATTCAAAGTTGCTTCCTAGGGTTTTGGCTTGAATTACTAGATAAAATTTCAAAAGGGGAAGATGAGGTCAGGTACAGATTTGGGGGAAAAAAATCAAGAATTCTGTTTTGAGCCTGATGAGGCAGTGATGCAGTGAATAGAGCAGTGGACTGGGATGCAGAGGTCCAGTCATCCAAAGAAGGACCAGAGGACCAGAAACCCAGAGGTCGCCGGCTTGAGCACAGGCTCATTTGACTTGAGCGTGGGCTCACTATCTTGAGTGTGGGGTGGTTGGCTTGAGTGTGGGATCACAGACATGACCATGACCCCATGGTCGCTGGCTTGAGCCCCAGGTCGCTGGCTTGAGCAAGGGGTCACTAGCTCTGCTGTAGTCCCCACTCCCCATGTCAAGGCACATATGAGAAAGCAATCAATAAACAACTAAGGAGACTAAGGAGCCACAATGAAGAATTAATGCTTCTCATCTCTCTCCCTTCCTTTCTGTCCCTATCTGTTCCCTCTCTGTCTCTCTCTCTCTCTCTGTCTCTGTCACACACACACAAAAAAAGAATTCTGTTTTGATCATGAAATTGACCAAGTCAAACTTCATTGACTATGGGACACCTATTCAAACAATGCAAATGTTCACTAAAATATTCATCCACTAGAGAACAAGTTCTGTAAATACCAATGCAAATAATATATTTACATAAATAAATGTTGTTTCTTTTACCCTGACATAGAGACTTCCGTGTCCTGTTAATATTACAACTAGGTCAGCCAAACCAAATTTCACTTCTATTTACTTAAAAAAGTAAATACAGTAAGTAAACTCAAATAACCAGCATTTTTAAAAAAAGAGTTTATTTCAGCCAAATTGACAATTGCCAACAAGTATATAAATGCTCCCAAATAACCACCATGTTTGTAGGCCAAATAATGACATAAAAGTCAAGTCTCAAGATTTAATGATCAACAATAGACAATTCTGAAAGAAACCTTGTTAAGTGGGGAAAAGTTTTCTGTGTACCTTCTCATTAATTACTTGATTGGTTAATTAGTGTAGTAATCTTACATGTAAACAAAAAATATACTCAACTCCTTCCAGAAAGAAACAGCTTATGTCCAGTTATGGCATCTGTTCCTCCCCTGGTTACATGTGTTCATTTAACAAATATGTAATGAATGCCTATTACGTACCAGGCACAGTGCTAGATTATAAAAATTTTGAACAAAACATCTTCCTTGTCCCTATGGAGCTTCAGGTCAAATTGTGGAGATAGAAAAGTAAATATATGGGATTTCAGCAATCTGTAACACTTAATAAACTAAAACGTTCTTATAATAAATGCTTAGAAATGCTGGCCAAAATTTAAGGGAATGCTCAACTGAATTTCTGAGAAGAGAGAAAAATCTCCAGGCAATAAAGTGAAGAGAGAGGTGAAAATCAGGGTGGTAAGCATGTGAGCAGACAATGTAGCTATCCTGGGGTAGGACTTAATCCCAGTAATCTAAAATATTCTAGGACCTACCGAATGTGGTAGGACATAAACACCAGGAAGCAAGAATCACTTAGGTGCCTTTTCTTTCACTTAATAACTTAATCTTTCTTTTAAAAAAATTATTGAATTTGCCTGACCAGGCGGTGGAGCAGTGGATAGAGCGTCGGACTGGGATGCGGAAGACTCAGGTTCGAGACCCGAAGCTCGCCAGCTTGAGCGCGGGCCCATCTGACTTGAGCAAAAGCTCATCAGTTTGGACACAAGGTCGCTGGCTCCAGCAAGGGGTGGCTTGGTCTGCTGAAGGCCTGCAGTCAAGGCACATGTGAGAGAGCAATCAATGGACAACTAAGGTGTCGCAACGGCAACGAAAAACTAATGATTGATGCTTCTCAGCTCTCTTCATTTCTGTCTGTCTGTCCTTATGTATCCCTCTCTCTGACTCTCTCTCTGTCCCTGTAAAAAAAAAAAATATTGAATTTATCGGGCTGACATTCACTAATAAAATTATACAGGTGTGTAATTCGGCATCAGCTGTATATTGCATTGTGTGTTTGCCACCGCAAGATCCCAAGTTAAGTCTCCCTCTTCACCATGTATCTCCCCTCTACTCTCAAGTCCCCCTTTCCCTCATGCAATCCCCACACTATTGTCTGTGTCTATATGTACTATTTTAAATATAGATTTTTCTATTTATTGATTTTACAGAATGGGCAGAGAATGAGAAGTAGTTGCTTCACTATAGCTGTTCATTGGCTGCTTGTCTTAAGTGCCTTAACTGGCAACCCAGTGTTTTGAACTGGTGACCTCAGTGTTCCAGGTCACTCTAACCACTCTATCCACTGCACCACCACAGGCCAGGCTATAAATTTTTTTTTATTTCCTTTAATTCCTTTACCTTTTTCACCCAGCCCCCCAAACCCCATCTCCTCTGACAATGGTCAGTCTGTTCTCCATATCTATGAGTCTATTTTGTATGCTAGTTTATTTTGTTCATTAGATTCCCCATATAAGTGAAGTAATATGATGCTTGTCTTTCTCTGACTGGCATATTTTACTTAGCATAATAATCTCCAGGTCCATCCATACTGTCACAAAAGGTAAAATATTTCCTGTTCTTTTATGGCTAAGTAGTAGTCCATTGTGTAAATGTATCACAGGGTTTTTTTCTACTTACTACTGATGGGCACTTGGGCTGCTTCCAAATATTGGTTATTACAAATAATGCTGCAATGAACATAGGGGTGCATATATTATTTCATATTAGTGTTTTAGGTTTCTTTGGATATATTTCCAGAAGTGGAATTGCTGCATCATAAGGCAGTTCTTTTTGTTGTTGTTGTTTTTTTAAGGCAGTTTTGTTTATAATTTTTTGAGCTAACTCCATACTGCTTTCACAGTGGCTGCACCAATCTGCATTCCCACAATAGTGTTTGAGGGTTCCCTGTTCTCTACATTCTCGCCAACACTTGTTTGTTGATTTACTGATGATAGCCATCCTGATGGGTGTGAGGTGATATCTCATTGTGGTTTTAATTTGCATTTCTCTGATGACTAATGACGTTGAGCATCTTTTCATATGTCTCTTGGTCATCTGTATGTCTTCTTTGGAGAACTGTCGATTTGGGTCCTTTGCTCATTTTTTAATTGGATTAGTTTTTTTGGGTTTGTCTGTTATTTTTATTTATTTATTTATTTTTTTTGGTGCTGAGTTTTATAAGTTCCTTGTAAATTTTTAATATTAAGCCCTCGTCAGATGTATCAGTGGCATTCTCCCATTCAGCATGTCATCTTTTCATTTTGTTGATGGCTTCCTTTACTGTGCAAAAACTTTTTAGTTTCATGTAGTCCCATTTGTTTTAAAGTTTATTTAAAGTCTATTTTGTCTGACATAAGTATTGCTACCCAAGCATTTTTTTTTCATTTCCATTTGCATGATATATTCTTTTTCATCCCTTTACTTTTAGTCTATGTGTATCTTTCATTCTGTGGTGGGTCTCTTATAGACAGTATATATATGGGTCCTGCTTTCTTGTCCATTCTGCTACCTGTGTTTTGATTGGAGCATTTAAGCCATTTACATTTAAAGTGATTATTGATAGGTATGTATTTATTTTCATTTTATTATTTTAATTATGCTCCTCTTTTCTTCTCCCTTCCCCTCCCCCTCCTCCTTTTTTTCTTCTTCTCGTGGTTTGGTGGTATCAAACTCCTGTAGTTTTCTCTTGTCTGGAAAGTTCATGATTTCTCCTTCAATTTTAAATGATAGCCTTGCTGGATAAAGAAGTCTTAGTTGTAGGTCCTTGCACTTTGAATATTTCATGCCAATTCCTCTGGCCTGAAATGTTTCTATTGAGAAATCAACTGGTAGTCTTATGAGAGCTCCCTTGTAAATAACTAGCTGCTTTTCTCTTGTTGCTTTTAAGATTCCCTCTTTGTCTTTAGTTTTTGGTATTTTAATTATTATGTATCTTTGTGTGGATCTCCCTGGGTCCATCTTGTTTGGGACTCTGGCTTCCTGAACTTATGTCTTTTTACTTCACCAGGTTAGGAAACTTCTGGTCATTCTTTCTTTCTTTCTTTTTTTTTCACAGGGACAGAGGGAGAGTCAGAGACAGGGACAGACAGACAGGAACGAAGAGAGATGAGAAGTATCAATCATTAGTTTTTTGTTGCCATTGCGACACCTTAGTTGTTCATTGATTGCTTTCTCACATGTGCCTTGACCGCGGGCCTTCAGCAGACTGAGCAACCCCTTGCTGGAGCCAGCGACCTTGGGTCCAAGCTGGCGAGCTCTTGCTCAAGCCAGATGGGTCCGGCGCTCAAGCTGGTGAGCTCGGGGTCTTGAACCTGGGTCTTCCGCATCCCAGTCCAATGCTCTATCCACTGCGCCACTGCCTGGTCAGGCACCTTAGTTGTTTATTGATTGCTTTCTAATATGATTCTTTGTATGTACCCTGACTGGAGATCAAACCCGCAACCTTGGTTTATCAGAACATTGCTCTAACTAACTGAGCCATCTGGCCAAAAATTCTTTATTCTTACAGTCACACTTCTGACACCAGGTGTGGAACCCCTTCCCCAACAAGCAGCCCTTGACTGGGGGGCTCCAGCCAAGCCAGTGACCCCTTGCTCAAGCCAGCGATCTTGGGCTCAAGCTAGCGACCATGGGGTCATGTCTATGATTCGATGCTCAAGCTGGTGGCCCTGCGCTCAAGCTGGATGAGCCTGCACTCAAGCCAGAAACCTCAGAGTTTCAAATCTGGGTCCTCAGAGTGAGTCAATGCTCTATCCACTGCACCACCACCTGGTCAGGCAGCTACTCTAACAAGTTAATCAAACCCAAGGAGGTGGTTATGGGAACCGTCAATTTATAGTTGGCTGTTCAGAAGCAAAAATGACAAACTGGACTTGCAATTGGTGTTTGAAGGGGGTGACTGTTTTGTAACTCTGAGCTCTGAACATATGGGATCTGACACTATCTCTAGGTAGATAGTGTTAGAATTGAGTTAAATTGTAGGACACCCAGCTAGTGTCACAGAGAATTGCTTGTTGGAGAAGGGGGGCCACATCTGATGTCAGAAGTGTGACTGGAAGAGTAAAAAAGCCCTGGCTGGTTGGCTGAGTTAATTAGAGCATTGTCCTGATAAACCAAGGTTGCGGGTTTGATCTCCAGTCAGGTCACATACAAGAATCAACCAATGAATGCATGGATAAGTGGAACAACAAGTTGATGTTACTCTCTCTGCCTTCCTCTGTCTGAAATAAATAAATTTAAAAAATATTTTTTAATAAAACAGCCTGACCAGGCAAGTGGCACAGTGGATAGAGTGTCAGCCTGGAATGCTGAGAACCGAGGTTTGAAACCCCAAGATACCAGCTTGAGTTCGGGCTCATCCAGCTTGTGTGTGGGTTCACAAGACTGAGTGCAGCATTGCTGGCTTGAGCGTCAAATCATAAACATGACTCCATAGTCGCTGGCTTGAACCCAAAGGTCACTGGATTGAAGCCCAAGGTTGCAGGCTTAAGCAAGGGGTCACTAGCTCAATTGGAGCCCCCGACCCCCGGTCAAGGCACATATGAGAAAGCAATCAATGAACAACTAAGGTGCCTCAACTATGAGTTGATGCTTCTCAACTCTCTCCCTTCCTGTCTGTCTGTCCCTGTCTGTCTCTCTCTCTCAATAAAGAAAATAAAATAAAATACTCACAAAAATTTAAAAAGCATAATTACTAATATTTTAAAATAGCAAAGGAAAAACACAATGTGTTTTCCTCCCAAACTTATATACAGTGATATGAAGAAAGAATATTTAAAAGTAATTATCCTTCTCTTTCCTTTTCCCTTCTCCTAGAATTGTATATGGTGTGGGTGGGTGATGGTTTAGCTTGTCATTTTGTTCACAAATTGTACAATATACAGGGAGATCATGATGGAACCAGGGAAGGAATGATTGCCTTAACTGGATATGGATTTTCTCCTTTTGGAAGGAGTTGAGTGTAATTTTTTTTTTCATGTGAGATAATAATATTGTTAGGCAAAGACATTTAAAAATTGTATATGGTAAAAAAAAAAAAAAGTGGGAGGATGTTGCTTGGCAACCCATGATTGGAATTCAGAGAACATCTGTTGTTTTTCTCTATCAGCATTTTATCTCCTTTTGTAGACTGCCTCCTCCCCCACTGCACACTGGCTTGATGGGGCTGTCAATCATTGTTCTCTACCCTTACCTAGTCAGAGGATGGCATCTAATCTCAACTAGGCCAATTGGAAATGCTTTTTCTGAACATTTTAGTAGGAGACAGGACAGAAAACTCTTAAAACTAATTCATTCTGGGGCAGCGTCCTGAAGAGATTTTCTATTTGTTTCTGTTAATTATATATCCAGAACTGCCCTATTCTTGAATGTCTTGACACTTGGCTGCTCAGATTATCATTTGACTTAATGAATTTTCATATTTTATTTAATAAATTTCTTTATGTCCTCTTAAGTTATCCAGAGTTGGTTCATATTGCTTGTAGCCAAAAGATTTTAATTAGTAATAGTTGGTCTCTTAGCATTAAGCTTAATTAGGATGGTCTCAAAACAAAAGGACAACAAACTCAGAAGAATACCATAGACAGCATAGAGGACCCCCAAATGAGATGATATTTAGTGATCCAACTTTTTCAACACACGCATATAGCAATTTTCTTCCCAGATATACTGCCACAATGTCTGGATTGGAAAGGTTTCAGGAAGGGTACCTGTAGTTGCTAATACATTGTACTCAGAACCATCACCTAGATATGGCCTTATATATTTTGAACTACCAAAAACTCCAGGAACTGCCATTCACATAGATTATGAAGTGAATGGTGTTCTTGGTGTTGTTTAGTGCAGTAACCTGTCACTCCCTTCTCATAGTACCTGTTGTGGGACTTGGTTTCTTGTGACAGCCTCATACAACGTCCTCCTTCTCTTCAATTTTTCATCAAATGCATAGCTGAGCTTCCTAGAAATCAGGTAGGGCCATACCAATCCATCAAATGGGTTTGTATGTATCTGAATCAAAGAGAGGACAGAGATCAAGACTTTGTTCCTCAGGAGGTTCTGGGAAATCAACACATACAGTGAATGTTTGTATCCACCTCTGAATTCATATGTTGAAGCCCCAACCCCCTATGGCTGTATTTGGAGATGGAGCCTCTAAGGAAATAGTTAAGGTTAAATGTGGTCATGACGGTGGGTCTCTGACCTGATAGTATTAGTGTCATTATCAGAAGAGACACTGGAGGCCCTGGCCGGGTTGTTCAGTGGACAGAGTGTTGTCTCAGCATGCTGAGGTCACAGGTTCAATTTATGATCAGGGCACATACGAGAAGCAACCACTGAGCTCACAGTTGGAACAACTTGATGCTTCTCTCTCTCTCTCTTCCCTTCTCTTTTTCTCTCTCTCCCCCTTCCTCTCTTTCTCAAATCAATACAAAATTAAAAAAAATATAAAGAAGAGACACCAGAGAACTCTCATTCTTCCTCCTTCCTTCCCTCTCTCTCTCTCTCTCAGTCCCCCAGTGCATGCCCTGAGGAAAGTCCATGTGAGGACATAGCAAGAAGGCAGCTGTCTGCAATCCAGGAAGAGAGTTCTCACCATAAACCAAATTGGACAGCACGCTGATCTTAGACTTTCCAGCCTCCAGAAGTGTGAGAAAATTAATTTCTGTTTTATAGGCCACCAGGTCTCTGATATTTTGTTTTGGGAGCTAAGTTGTCTAAAATAGATTTAATAGGTAGGTGGAGGTAGAGAGAAGGGTATTAATGAATTTCACTCATCAAGAGCACTGACTACCAAACTATGTCCAATCTAGCCACCTTGCTACATAAAGAAGTTAAAATTAACTAATTGGGTGTCTTTTTTGTTTGTTGTGGGGGAGAACAGTTGAATGAAAAATTTGGGAGCGAGTAGAACCAACTCTTTCTATACTTTATGTTTTCTTCAACATACAATCTATAAATATCTTGTCATTATAGCAATGTAATTATCACACCACCATCATCACACAAACACACACAAAAATTAAAACAAATGATATTAATCATTAGGGAAATGCAAATAAAAAACTACAATGAAATACCACTTCACAACTACTAGAATTGTTATAATTTAAAAGATAGACAAAAACAGGTGTTAGAATGTGGAGAAATTGGAACCCTGATATATTGCTGGTGGGGATGTAAAATGGTGCAGCTACTATGGGAAATACTTTGGCAGTTCCTCAAAAAGTTGAACATAGAGTTGCCTTATGGCCCAGCAATTCTACTCATAGGTAAATACCCAAGAGAATTGAAAACATATATTCATATAAACACTTGCACACAAATGTTCATAACAGCATGGTTCATAATAGTAAAAAATTAGAAACAACCTAAATGATTGTCAACTGATGAATGAATAAACAAAATATGGTATATCCATAAATTAAATAGTATTCAGCCACAAAAATAATGAAAGATTGATATATATAAGGCAATATGGATGAGTCTTAAAAACATTCTGCTTAGTGAAAAATTATCAGACACAGGGCACATATTGTATGATTTCATCTATACTGCATAGGATAGGTACATGCACAGAGATAAAAAGTACAGTAGATTAATGGTTGTCAGGTGCTGGGGGGGAATGGGGAATGATTGCTACTAGGTATGGGGCTTCTTTTTGGGGTGATGAAAATGTTCTGGAATTAGATAGTGGTAATGATTGCACAACTTTTTAAACATACTAAAACAAACTAAACTGTACACTTTTAGAAAAGTACATGAATTATACATCAATAAGGAAAACTAGAAAGGATAACAAGGTGACTTCTGTATTTACAAACCTTAAACAAACACACATTTGGTAATACCATCCAACTTCGAATTTTCTACCAAAATGCTTAGCAAGAAATAATTACTCACCTGACCAGGTGGTGGTGCAGTGGATAGAGCGTTGAACTGGGATGTGGAGGACCCAGGTTGCCAGCTTGAGCGCAGGTTCATCTGGGTTGAGCAAAGCTCACCAGCTTGAGCCCAAGGTTCCTGGCTCGAGCTAGGGGTCACTCAGTCTGCTGTAGCCCCCGGGGCAAGGCACATATGAGAAATCAATGAACAACTAAGGAGCCACAACGAAGAATGATGTTTCTCAACTCTCTCCCTTCTTGTCTGTCTGTCCCTATCTGTCCCTCTCTCTGACTCTCTCTGTCTCTGCCACATACACAAAAAGAAATAATTACTCAGAGAACAAGGAGAAAGATTTGATTATAAATTATAAAATGTTGATTTTAAAAAATCTATATTGGACACAGACTAATTATAAATGCAATACAAAATTTTACAAAATGTAAACAATACCTAAATGCATAATGTAGAAAGTCAAATTCTCCTATAACCTTATTGTATGAGCTAATGTATGCTAGCAGTTTAACAAATCCTGACATCTCAAATGCCTGGAAAAAGTTTATTTTTCACTTCTGAAATCTAAAACAGAATTTCATTACTGATCAATAAACTACTCTCCTCTAAGCAATGATTCAGGCACCCCAACTCCTTTCATCTTGTGTCTTCATCTTGATTGAACACCGAGCTTCCAAAGTTGATACAGAAGGAAAAATACCATGGAAAACTGTCTACAATTCCACTGGCCAGACCTCAGGCACATGGCCATACCTATCTGCAAGGGCAGCTGAGAAATGTAGTGAGTGCCCAGAAGGAAGAGGAAAAAGATTTATTGAATTGTTGACCAGTATCTGCCAGACCCACCCCATGAATAACTCTGTCAAAAGTTCAGAGCAAAGTCCTACAACTCTTTTTTTTTTTTTACAGGAACAGAGAGTCAGAGAGAGGGATAGATAGGGACAGACAGACAGGAACAGAGAGAGGTGAGAAGCATCAATCATTAGTTTTTCGTTGCTGTTGCAACACCTTAGTTGTTCATTGATTGCTTTCTCACATGTGTCTTGACCGCGGGCCTTCAGCAGACCAAGCCACCCCTTGCTGGAGCCAGCGACCTTGTGTCCAAGCTGACGAGCTTTTTTGCTCAAGCCAGATGGGCCCGCGCTCAAGCTGGCGACCTCGGGGTCTGAACGTGGGTCTTCCGTATCCTAGTCCAACGGTCTATCCACTGCGCCACCACCTGGTCAGGCAGTCCTACAACTCTTTTAGTATGCATACATTAAAATAATAGTATGTAATTTAGTTCTTCCATTTAGTTGTGCAGTCATTGGTTGCTTCTCATATGTGCCCTGACCAGGGATTGAACCTGCATCCGCAGTGTGCTAGGGTGACACTCTATCCACTGAACTACCTGGCCAGACTCTATAATAGTAGTTTTTGGTTTTTTTAGATTTTTCTTATTGATTTTAGAAAAAGAAAGGTGGGGGGGGGGCAGGAAGCATCAACTCATAGTTATTTTTCGAATGTGCCTTGACCGGGCAAGCCTGGGGTTTCAAACCAGTGACCTCAGTGCTCCAGGTCAACACTTTATCCACTGAGCTACCAAAGGTCAGACTATAATAGTATTTTTTTAGTAAAAATGGTATCATACTATGCATACTGTGCATGAGTAGGTTGATTCAGATATAACCTACACTTATTTGTCATCACACACAGAGTTCAGAATACACTGATTCAAACCTTGGTTACCATAACGTCAAGCAGACATTATGCACTGTTATTCATGTTTCTCATGCTGACTCAGATGCTACTTACTCACATACTCTCTCACATGCTTACCTGTGCAGACGGCTAATCCCAAGCAGAAAGAATTGAATGGGGGAGGGGTGTTCACAGCTCTACTGAGGTTCATTTCCCTAGAAAGTTACCTTTTTAACTTCTCAAAAGAAAGTTTTATATTTTCTAGCTTTTTATATATCTGTTATTTTTAAAAATATTTTATTTATTGATTTTTAGAGAGAAGAAAGAGGGAGAGAAGGGGGCAGATGAGTGGGAAGCATCAACTTGTAGTAGCTGCTTCTAATATGTGCCTTGACCCAGGAAGCTCAGGGTTTCAAAACAGTGACCTCAGCATTCCAACTTTATGCTTTATCCACTGCGCTACCACAGGTCAGGCTGTGTTATTTTTACTTTAAGCTCAGATGCAGTTAATTCTTCTCTTCATGGCATATTATCATCATTGGTCCATGCAACAATGTTCTATCTATATATTACATATGAATTTTGTGGTATGTGAATGATACTGTCTGTCTATATAGAGAGAGACAAATCCTTTAATTTTATAACACAGTTCCTTTCCCACCCCTTAGACAACCACTGTAATGTGTTTAATACATATCTTTATGTTTGTGTTCTTGCAAAGTGTATTGCTTTATATCCATGTTTTAAATTTGCTTAAGTGGTTTCCGTTTATAACTTATTCTGACCTTTTCTTTTTTTAGATTATTTATTTTACTCATTGAGAGGAGGAGAGGCAGAGATAGACTCCTGCATGTGCCCTGACAGAGAGCTACCAGGAAATCCCAGTAGAGGGTGGTGCTCTGTCCATCTGGGGCATTGCTCCATTGTTCAGCAACCAACCTCTTCTTAGCACCTGAGGCGGAGGCCGTGAAGCCATCCTCAGTGCCCAGGTGCAACTCGCTCCAATGGATCCATGGCTACAGGAGGAGAAGGTGGGGGTAGGGGTAGAAAAGTAGATGGGTGCTTCGCCTGTGTGCCCTGACTAGGAATTGAACCTGGGACATCCACATGCCAGGCTGACACTCTAGCACTGAGCCAACTGGCCAAGGCTATTTTGACCTTTTAAAATCAGCACTGTTTTTAAGTTCAGGATCCATTCATGTTGTTAAATGTGCATCTAATCATCATTCTCAATTGCTATATAGTAAAGTACTTCATAGTGTACATTTACCACATATTATGTATTCAGTCTCTAAGTGAGGGAATCAGAGTATCTCCATTCCTCTGCGCCATAAATAAAATTCTTATTGGGCTTGTGTGCAAATTTCACTGAGATATAGACTCAAGAGCTGATTTGCTGGGCCATTATGTATAGTATATACATTATTAGACTATGTGTCACCATTGTGCACTCTAGAATAGTTGCACTAGACTTGATGTCCATCGTGAAGAGCTCCTATTTCTCCAACAAAGTTCATTATTATCTAATTTCTACTATATGATTAGAAGTAAAGCAATATCGCATTATTAATTTATATTTTTCTGACTATAATTTAGTTTAGACATCTCTTTATATGCTTATTACTCTCTGAATTTACTTTTCTCTGTATTGCCTACAGTCCTTCATTGAACCAAGAATCTAAATTCAGAAGAATGTCACCTGTGATAAAACACAAGATGGAAAGCATACTTAATGCACAGGTGAACTTGGTTAAGATTTCCTGGCAGAATGTTCAAAATGCCAACTGGTTTTTTATAGTTATCAATGATAACAAACAGAAAGAGAAAGATGAGCTAAAAAGGGAAGTGTTCAGCTTTCTATGAGAATTTAGAGGATATATGAAGGGTTCAGAAAGTCTTTCTAGCCATCAAAAGATTTTCAAAGAAAGAATACTCTTAAGACAGTGGTTCATAACCTGGGTTCTATCGAACCCTAGGGGTTCGATGAGTTGGTCTCAGGGGTTCGGAGAAGCCTCTGCTGCGGAGGCCAGAATAAAGTAATACCATAATTTGTTGTGAGTTCATGTACTTTGTTGGTTTTGTTCTTTGAGCAAGGTGATGTTCATGCACGGCTCATTTTGTGCACCAGTAAAAAATCATATACCTATGTCTTGAATTTGGGGAAAAAAATCATATTTTATTTATCACTAAAGAAGGGTTTGGTGAATGCGCATATGAAACTGGTGGGTTCAGTACCTCAAAAAAGGTTAAGAACCACTGTCTTAAGATAAAGATGAAGTCAAGAGTGCATTGTCAGACTCTTTGTTAAGACTTTAGAAATTTCTTACTGTCTTTTAAGAATGCTAGAATGCCTCTTACTAAACAAGAGAGCTTTATGGCCTGACCTGTGGTGGCGCAGTGGATAAAGCATCGACCTGGAATGCTTAAGGTCGCCGTTTTCAAACCCCAGGCTTGCCTTGTGAAGGCACATATGGAAGTTGATGCTTCCTGCTCCTCCCCTGCCCTTCTCTGTCTCTTCCTCTCTCCCTCCCTCCCTCTCTTTCTCTCCCCCGCCACCTCTCTAAAATGAATTTTAAAAAATAAAAATAAATTTAAAGCCTGACCTGTGGTGGCGCAGTGGATAAAGCGTCGACCTGGAATGCTGAGGTTGCCGGTTCAAAACCCTGGGCTTGCCCGGTCAAGGCACATATGGGAGTTGAAGCTTCCTGCTCCTCCCCCTCTTCTCTCTCTCTCTCTCTCCCTTTCCTCTAAAATGAATAAATAAATAAAATTAAAAAAAAAAATGTTGAGTCTTCAGAAGAAAAAAAAAAAAAAACTGAAAAAAATAAATTTAAAAAGGAGAAAGCTTTTAAGAATCTTAAGGGTTGCCTGACCGGTGGTGTCACAGTGGATAGAGTGTTGACCTAAAACACCGAAGACCCAAGTTCAAAACACTGAGATTTCCGGCTTGAGCATGGGCTCATCCAGCTTGAGTGCAGCTTTACTAGCTTGAGCGTGGAGTTGCCAGCTTGAGTGTGGGATCATAGACATGATCCCATGGTTGCTGGCTTGAAGTCAAAGGTCTCTGCTTGAGCAAGGGTGTCATTGGCTTGGCTTGAGCCCCTGGTCAAGTCATATATGAGAAGCAATCAATGGACAACTGAAAGTGCTACAACTACGAGTTGGTGCTTTTCATCTCTCTCCCTTCTTGTCTATAATTTCTCTCTCTCAAAAAAAAAATATCAATCAAGCCTGACCTGTGGTGGCACAATGGATAAAGCATCGACCTGGGAACATTGAGGTCGCCAGTTCAAAACCCTGCACTGGCCTGGTCAAGGCACATATGGGAGTTGATGCTTCCAGCTCCTCCCCCCGCCCTCTCTCTCTCACTCTGTGTCTCCTCTCTAAAAAATGAATAATAATAAAAAAATATCAATCAAGTAAAAATAAATAAAGATGCCCTGGCTGGGCTGCTCAGTGGATAGTGTTGTCCTGGAATGCTGAGGCCGTGCATTTGATCTCCTGTCAGGGCACATATGAGAAGCAACCAATGAGTGCAGAACTAAATGGAACAACTTAGTGATGCTTCTTTCTCTGTTTCCCCTTTCCTCTCTTTCTCTCTCTCAAATCAATGAATTTAAATTTTTTTAAAGACGTTATTCATTTTAGAGAAGAGAGAGAGAGAAGAGGGGAGGAGCAGGAAGCATCAACTCCCACATGTGCCTTGACTGGGCAAGCCCAGGGTTTTAAACTGATGACCTCAGTGTACCAGGTCAATGCTTTATCCACTGCACTACCACAGGTCAGGCTGGAATTTTAATTTTTTTATAAAAAATTTTAAAATAAAATATATATTCTCTAATATTGAGTAAAGTTTTCTAAATGTAATTTATTAAAATATATATATTTTTAAAAACTACTTCTTTTTCAAATATTTAACACTGGGGAACAAAATTTTTGTTGCATCCACAAAAACACTTGTTCTCACCTAATTCCAGTGTGCTGATTTCAAATCTGTCATTAGTTTTTCTCTGTAAGCTATAGTTTTTTTGCAATCAAAGATTTTAGGTTTTCATCTTATTGTAAAATTTTCAACATTTAGTTGAACATAATGAAGTAGAATGTCTTCTAGGGCATCATCTTTGTGAAAATATAATAATTTATATAATGCAGTAAATACACTAATACACTAAAAGACATGATTGCATCAGAATTTGTCTACAACTTCAAAATAGAACATATTAAAACACTTATTTTAATCATAAAATTTGTGCAAAACTTATTTAAATTCTATTCAGGCAAAAATTTGCATTTGTAGCTCTTGCGTTTGTGTACTTGTTGAGGACAATCTCGTTTGATGCTCCTGCAGTAGTCTGCTCATCACTAACAATTCCAAGATTTTCAGGAAACTTATCAAGG
This sequence comes from Rhynchonycteris naso, assembly GCA_037038555.1. Taxonomy (NCBI): domain Eukaryota; kingdom Metazoa; phylum Chordata; class Mammalia; order Chiroptera; family Emballonuridae; genus Rhynchonycteris; species Rhynchonycteris naso. The sequence continues at coordinate 207,127,576 of CM072997.1, read as the reverse complement.
TGACTGACTGTTCAGGAAGTGATTTTTTTTTTTTTTTTTTTTTTTACAGGGACAGAGAGAGAGTCAGAGAGAGGGATAGATAGGGACAGACAGACAGAAACGAGAGATGAGAAGCATCGATCATCAGTTTTTCATTGTGACACCTTAGTTGTTCATTGATTGCTTTCTCATATGTGCCTTGACCGCAGGCCTTCAGCAGAATGAGTAACCCTTGCTTGAGCCAGCGACCTTGGGTCCAAGCTGGTGAGCTTTTTGCTCAAGCCAGATGAGCCCACGTTCAAGCTGGCAACCTTGGGTCTCGAACCTGGGTCCTCTGCATCCCAATCCAATGTTCCATCCACTGTGCCACCGCCTGGTCAGGCCAGGAAGTGAATCTTAATGCTCATGTTACATCCAAAGTCGCGGAAAGCCAACAACATCCTTTGAACGAGAAGTTCATAGTTTTCTGCTTTTTTGTTGCCAAGGAAGTTCTTTGTAACTGCCACAAAAGACTGCCATGCTGCTTTATCCTCCTTATTCATCTTCCTGGCAAATTCTTCATCACATATGAGGGTTCGAATTTGAGGTCCATCGAATACACCTGCTTTTATCTTCTCAAAAGACAAGGCAGGAAACAGAAATAATATGTTGAAAGCATTCACTTTCTCTATTCAAAGCCTGAACAAACTGCTTCATTAAACCAAGTCTGATGTAAAGTGGGGGAAAAATGATCCTGTCTTGATTAACTACAGGTTCATTCACAATATTTTGCATCCCTACTTCTAGAGCTTCATGTTTTGGCCATTCCTTTTGTGTCCAGTGTTTCTCCCGAGCTTGGCTGTCCCACAAACACAGAAAGCAGGGATACTTCATGAAACCTCTCTGTTGTTCTAGCAGGAAATTTACCATTTTAAGATCCACACAAATGATCCAGTTATGCTCCTTATACTTCAGTAAAGTTGAGAACAATTTTTATGTCATTATAATCTCGCAGATGAATTGAATAACCAATTGGAACCACTGCATAAACATTACCGTTGTGTAGGAGAACACATTTCAGACTCTGTTTAGAGCTGTCAAGAAATAGCTGCCATTCTGTTGGATTGTAAGTGGTAATACCTAGCTGGCTAAGAAGACTACTGATATCATGACAGTAAACAAAGTGTCTTTGGAAAAAAAGTCCATAAAAACTTGTTCATGCTTCCTAAAAGGGGATACTTTAGCTGAGTGGTGAAGTACATTCTTTTCTTGAAGCCTGGAGGCTAATAACTCAGCTGCTTTCTTTGATAGGCCCAATTCTCTTACTAAGTCATTCCATTTGAGTTAGTTAAACTGCTGAGGGGTTAATGACTGCTTGGCATCAGAAGAAGACCCTTCAGATTCTACAACCATTTCCTCATGCATCTTATCAAAATACACTTGATCACCATGTTCACTTTCTTCATCCTTAGAAGAAATAAAACCATTGAAAACTGGAAGTGGGAGTGTCTCAGAGTGTGGGATAGGTCGTATTGCTGAAGGAATATTAGGATATGGGACCATATACCATTTTTTCTTGCCGATGCCCTTTGTATGGATCAGACAGAAATAACAGTCACTGCTGTGGTCCTTAGGTTCACACCAAACCATGGGAATACCAAAAGGCATTCCTTTGCGTTTTCCTTTTGTCCAATCATGAAGCATTTCCTCACAATTATTACACACAATATGAGGAGCCCAATTCTTCTCTTGATCACCAAGGGGAACTTGAAAATAGGCAACATATGCATGAGTCACAAATGATGAAATATTGCGCCTTTGATGTTGAAGTGTGTAACAGCCACATATATAACAGAGGTGTCAGGACTGTTCTTACATTTATGCCTACTTGAAGAAGCATAATTCAATCTTAAAACAAAATAAGAGGGTGTTTTTATCAGATAATTTTTTACATTTAAAAACCACAATTATGTACAAGTGATGTTTGTAAAACATTAATTGCCTTGTGGTTATGTTCAATCCAAGAGTCGTTGCCCTTTGACTCCAATTTAAAAACCAATGTATGCCATTAACTGTAACCGAAAACATTAAAATTGCATTAAAACTAGAGCATGCACCAAAAAACAAATTTCAGATTTGTAATCTGCTATGCAGAAATATATAGAAACAGTTCTAAAACCTCATGCAACAGAAAATGAAAAAAAAAATTGTTCCCCAGTGTAATCTAAGATTTAGAAAGAATTAAACAAAAGGAAAATTAAGAAGGTCAAGTAAAAGTTACAATTATTTGCCTTGATAAAAATTCATTTTATTGATATGGAAAATATAAAGCCAAAAGATAAATGGCTGGAAAAATGTTTGTAATGAATAGAATTGAAAAGAAATGAACACCTGTAATATACAGTGAGAGCTATAGTTTTTTGTTTTTTTGTGTGTGTGTTAAAAAGGCAACTCAACAATCTGCAGCAATGGTGCTATAGTTCAGCCCATTAACCTTCCTCTTCTAAGTTTCTCCTCAGGAAAAGGGGCCTGTGAAAATCGCAGAGGAGGAACTACTTTCCAAAGATGTATGGAAGAGTGGATGCCTGAGCAGTGCAAGGTATAGACTACGTCAGCAAGAGATGGACCGTGCCCTGGCTGGGTAACTAAGTTGGTTAGAGCATCGTCCCAATAGGCAAAGGTTGGGAGTTCGATCTCTGGGTAGAGCACATGCAAGAATCAACCAGTGAATGCATGAATAAATGGAATGACAAATTGATGTCAATCTCTCTCTCTCTCCCTCCTTCCTCCTTTTCTCTAAAATCAATAAATAAAAATAAAAAAAGAAGTGGTTTGTGTGCATAACTTCTTAAATTTACCTTTATAAATAGACCTGCTGTAGGAGTATAGATTGCTGACAGCTTCTAACTGCTATACCGTCGGGATTTTTTACAGCATCCACATCAAGGCATACTCTCCCTGGACTAAACCCAGCCAAGGTCTGAGCCCAGCAGCCATGACAGACCTGGGCCATTGATGCCTCCTGTGGGACTCCTCTAATGGGAAATGGGGCTTCCTGCACTGCACTCTGAGACTCTTCTTACCCAATCTCCTTTCACAGTCACGCATCATTCTAAAGATTCTTCCCATCTTCCTGCTGCTTCTCACCTTTATCTTTCACAGGCATTTCCCTCTTGAACTTCTGATTCCATCTTTGACCTCCACTTGCAAGAAGACTCAAATTTATACAGCTTCTAAGTATTGACGTAATTCATTATGCAGCTATAGATAAGAAAACAGTGTGGTATGGGTGTTGCCATAACAAAAGCCTAAAACATGCTGCATGGCAGAGAGAGGTTGAAGGGACCTTGAGAAGAAAGGCCAGAAGGCCTCAATGAGAGTGTTGGCTAAAACCTCAAGGACCTGGAGGAGGTTGCTGATAAAGGCACAGAGGGAAGTGAGAAAAATGTTATTGAAAGCTGGAGAAAAGGGGGCCCTTTCCCAGAAAGTTTGGCAACAGTGTCACATGATGTAATACAATAAATAAGAATCTGCTTGGTGGGCTCATGGCACAGCAGGAGGCCACTGTGCTGGAGCTCAATGATGATGGTAAGAGTGGTGAGAGATGCAGTCAGGTACGTGAGGCTGGAGGCTGGGTACAGATAACATAGGGTCATGCAGGTCATCGTAAAGATACTGGGTTTTATTCTAAGTGTGATAGAATCTTATTGGAAAGTTGAGAGGAAGGACTAATGAGATCTGACCCACACTTTCAAAGAATCACTCTGGCTGCTTGTGGAACACAAACTGTAGGGGCCAAAGTAGAAGTAAGGAGACTTGTCAGAAGGCCTTTACAGGAGCTCAAGGCACAAATGACAGACAAGGATGGTAGCAGTAAAGGTAGTGAAAACTTGTCAGATTACAAATGTATTTTACTAATGGGACTGGATGTGAATTATAAGAAAAAGAGAGACAGGTGTGAAGGATGACTCCAGAGTTTTTGGTCAGAGCAACTAGGTGAATGCAATGTCATTTACAGATACAGGAGACCCTAGGGAGGTTTTCTTGGGGGTGGGTTGGGAGGGTTTGGTGGAGAAAGGGATGATCCTGAGTCCATTTAGACATGTTAAGTTTGAGATGATGGTTAAATATTCAAGTAGGAATGTTGGGTAGGTAGTTGTAAATACATGTCCGAAGTTTAGGAAAAGAAGTCAGGATTGGAAGAATAAATCTAAAAACATTCAGTATATAGAGTGTGTGTATATATTTATATATGTATTTGTTTATGTTATGGAAAAATTTTAAGCAAAATTTTTCTCTACAAAAGTAGAGAGAATAATATAATAAATATTCATATACTAATTACTTAGCTTAATCAATGATTAATATTTTATTAGTTTTGTCCCATCTTCCCTCACTATGTCCTGGGTTGGGAGCATTTTAAAACAAACTCTGGATATTATTTTCCCTGTAGATACTTCTGTTTGTAGTAGATTGTTTTTAAAGTCATGGGGCCAGATGATATCACCCAGGACATATAAATAGAGAAGAAGTGGGAGGACTGATTCATGACTCTCCCCCTTCTGAGGTTGGGAACAGGAGGAGGAATCAGCAAAGGAGACTGAGAAGGAACAGCAAGTGAGATAGGAGGTGTAAAGCCAGTAGCCATGCCACCGTCACAGTTGCCTGGCTTTTGCAGGTTTGCATTTAATTCAGACAGATGGTAATGAAGCAACAGAGCCAATAACTGGTGGGTAATTTTCCTTTATTCTAGACTCGTACAGGCCAATGAGTAAAAACAAATACATGGGTACCAAAAGCCATTCTTTCCGGTTTTTTCCTAGAATCAAAGGCCTTACCAGCCTCACTCAGTCCCCTCTGCATGCCACCATTTTGGCTGCCTACTCCCCTCCAACCACGTGGCCTCTCCTTCTCTACAATGTGGTCTCTCTCCTCTTCCCTAAAATGGCCTCCTAGCTCCTCCTTTTAAAACTTTTGCCTGGGACAACCCCCTCCTCCAGCAACATTAACATAACCGAGCCCCTTCCCAAGCAAGAAGGTAATTAACTGCGTATACCATGTGAGAGCATCATCACGTGAGAAGCGGCCATCTTTAACAATAAGAGTGTGCAAAACCAGAAAATACAGATGTTACAACTCATTTTCCCAACAGGAGGAAAAGAGTGATGAGCATGGCTCTGTTTTGTGTGCCTCCCACTCTCCCTCTTTTTGAAGGGGATGACTATAGAGGTTATCCTGTACCTTTCCCACTACTGTATGTACAATGTGTGTAGGGGAGAGAGAAATGGCCTCTTCAGTTCACAGATCTGCTAAGTAGGAACAGGTGTCAGGAAGAGATCAAATTAGGAGGTAAATTAAGACTCTTAGGATGGCCCAGGCAATGACAAACAACAAAAAGAGGAAAAAAAAGAGAGAGAGAAGCTAGCCTAGGCAAGAGATGATGGTGATTTGGAGTAGGTAACAGTGGAGAAAGGGATAAGTGTGAGATTCAAAATATATTTTGAAATTGGAGCCCACAGGCTTTGCTGATGTATTGGAAGTAGGACACGAGAAAAAAAGAAGAGTTGAATATGACTCCACAGTCTTTAGCTTGAAGAACTGGGTGAATGAATGTCTTCCGCAAACCCCTTTTTTCTGTCTCTTATCAGAACAAAATTTTCAAAAGTGACCTACACTGCTGTCTCATTTTCTCACTGCTCACTTCTTGTCCTACTCCTGTCTAGTCTCTGCCTACTACCACTCCACAGAATTGCTATTGGTAATATCACCAGCGGCCACCATGTTTCTAAATCCAATGGATACTTTTCCATCTTCTTTTCATTTGATCACTCTATTGCATTTAGTACAGGTATCTACTACCCTCTGAAATATTTTCTTCCCTTGGCTTTCTTTTTTTAAAATTTTTTGAAAAAGATTTTATTTATTGATTTTAGAGAGAGGAGAGAGAGAAGGGGGGATGTTCGGCAGATAAAATATAATATGCTCACTTTGTTAAAGATGGTGCTGCCCACATGGAAGCCCATCACCCAGGTGATATTATTTGCCCTTATGCTTGAGATGGCTGTGGGGGAAAAGCAGTAATGTAGGCAGGCCAGGTCATAGCCTAAGGCTTAGTTTAAGAGTAAGCTCTCCTCCACACCCTTGGCTGATTGGATGATGTAGGGTGGTGATGTAGGGAGGAATCCCATTATGCCTCAGATGGGTGACTTTGTATCAGAGACTTCCTTGTTTGTATAATTGGATTAGGCGTTTGGATTTTCTATGGTATAAACTGGGGCAGTCCGGGAGCTCTCTCTCTCTCGGTTCCTGAGTTCCTGAGATTAGTATTAGAGAGGAGAGCAGAGTAAGGCCACGTGAAGGCCAGGAGAAGCAGCCAAGATGGCAGAGTGCTGAGGAAGAAGCCAGTTTGTTAAGAGTTTGTGCAGGAGGAGATGGGAAACAGAGGTGAATAAGTCTGGTGAGCTAGAAAGCTTTGATTCTAGGAAACTCGGATAAGTCAGTAGCTTTGTGAGCACTGAATGTGTGGGTTTTGGAGCCCAGTGTGTGTTTTTGCTTGCCCACCAGGTGCAAGCTAGAATTAAAGCTGATGGCTCACCAGTTCGTGGCTCCTGTGTTTCATTACCGACTGTTCGAATCTAATGTGAACCTGCATGGGTCAGGCGGCTGCTATGGTGGCCTTGACCACTGGCTTTACAGGGGAGGAGCGGGAAGCATCAACTTATAGTAGTTGTTTCTCTTATGGACCTTGACCAGGCAGTTTTGAACCAGTGACCTCAGCATTCCAGGTCAATGTTTTATCAACTGTGCCATTGTAGTGGTCAGGCTGTTTTTTTTAAAATCTTTTTAAATTCCCTTGCCTTTCTTGAACCATGTACTTTTCTGATTTTCTGCTACATCTCTTGTTGCTCCTTCTAAATATCCTTTTCTGGCTTTTCCTTTAACTACTATTGATATAGCTCCTCAGTAGCTCTAGCTGAACCTTTTCTTGTCTCCCTTTATACTCTTTCAATCTTTGGACTCCTAAATCTACATCTCCTGTCTTTGAAGTTCCATATGTCTACCTGCATATTCAGGAGATCCTAAAAACACCTCAAACTGAACATGTCCGACACAGAACTCATTACTTTCTCCCTCAATCTTACCCTTCCTCCAGTATTCCCAGTTTCTATAAAAAAACAAACAAACACCATCTCCCCAGCTGCTCAAGCCAGAACACAGATAGGCTACTTGACTACTCGTACTCTCACAGACAATCGAGCTCCGGTAATTTTCACCTCTTAGATCACTTACTCTCAAATCTGTCCATTTCATTTCATCTACTGCTGCCACTGTAGTCTAAACCACCATCACCTCTTGCCTGGACTTCTGCATCAGACCTTCACTCCCAACCCTGCTGGACTCCTTGTATCCACTTGGCCTCCCTGCCATGGCCAGAATGTTCTTGTTCAAACACTAATAGGACCATGCACTTGCACAGTTTAAAGTCTTTCAGTGACTTCATAATATCCTCAGAATATATATTCTAGAATCCTCATAGAGTTTAGAAGCATTTGCAAAATCTGGACCCTGCTGTCTCTTTCACTTCAATCTCATTACTTCTCTTTATTCTGTGTCCAGCCACACTGATCTTTTCTTAGTCCCTTGAACCTGCTGAGCTTTCTCTTTTGGACCTTCATACTTTTTCTCTTTGCTCAAACAGCTTTTCTTCAATTTTTGGCTATGTATGGCCAGTAGCCACAGCCATCACGGCCGTTCACATGCAGGTTCTTATTGGATTCAGGCAGACGGTAAAGAAACAGTGGAGCCAAAAAATGGTGGGCCATTCCTTTACTGAAGTCTCGTACCAGCCAACAAGCAAACACACAGGGAAAACACTTCTCTCTTCATTTATTCAGAGCTAACAAAGTCCTGCCACATTATCTGGTTCCACAATCAGGAGAATCTTCTCTGGTTTCTCCTAAAATCAAAGACCTCACCAGTCTTAGTGGAGCTCACAAAAGACCTCAGCTCTGGTTCCCCATCCACACAACTTCATTCTCTGTTCTCACTCTGCAAACATGGCTTCTTTCTCTGCAAAACTGACTTATCTCTCTGTCTCTTCTCCTTCTGCTTTCTTCTTTTCAAAACTTTCTGGCACAAAAACCTCTTCTTCAGCAAACATTAGCAAAACAATGGCCCTTCCCAAGCAGGAAGGTAATTTGCAATTTCACAGACCACATATACCTGGTGCTGCCCAGCCCCCAATGCAAACTATAGTGAGCAAACATAAAAATCATACTTTACAAACTTATTTGACCAATAGGCTAACTCTTACTCATCCTTCAAGTCTCAAATTAAGTAACATTTCCTCAGGGCAGTCTGCACTAATCCAGCCAGATTAAGTTAATTTACTGTTTCTTTAATTTTCTGAATGTCTGTTTGGCAGCATTTTGTTTGTGACTCTTATTGTTATTTATTTAAATATGTTTCATATTTGTCTTTCCCCCCTAGAGTAATTCCATGATGATAGACTGTGCCTGTTTTATTCACCATTGTGTCCACAGTGCCCAGTAGTCCCTGGAATGTAGTTAGATGTTCACTAAATATTTCTAGACTGGCTAACAATCAGGAAAGACCCAAGCAGCACTGGCTTTGCACAAAGGTTACAATTATCAGAGACTACACCCCCATCCTTTTCCTCCCTTAAGGGAATTTGTTAGAGGCAAGGGAAATGGATGTACTGGATGACCTCCTACACTGTCTAGTACAATATGAAAGAATATTCATCACAGTTTTACTTATTAGAGTGAAAAATTAGAAAAAAGTCAATATCACCCAAATGTGTAACAATGATGGACTGGTGTAAGGCGAGTAGCCACGGCCACCATCACCGCCACCTGGCCCATGCAGGTTCGCATTTGATTCAGACAGACGGTAATGAAACAACGGAGCCAAGAACAGGTAGGCCATTACCTTTAATCCTAGCTTGCATCCAGCGGGTAAGAGATACACACAGTAGAAAAACACTTCCCTTTCCATTCAGGGCTCCCAAAGCCACTGACTTATCTGAGTAATCCTAGAATCAAAGGTTTCTAGCTCACCAGCCTTATTCACTTCTGTCCCCCATCTCCTCCTTTCTGAACAAACTCTGCACAAACTGGTTTCTCCTTCAGCACTCCGCCATCTCGGCTGCTTCTCCTTCTGCAATGCTAATTTCAGGATCTGAGGGAGAGAGAGCCCCTGGTCTCTCTTATTTTATAGTGTAGAAATCAAAACCTTTAAGCCAATATACAAATAAGGAAGTCTCTGATACAAAGTCACTTATCTGAGAAATAAATGTGATTCCTCATAAGAGTGCACCATCCCACATCATGCAAAAGTCAAGGTTGGGGGAAAAGTTTAGTATTGGGAAGATCTTAGTATTAAAACAGTGGCAAAGGCTTAGTCTTAAAACTAAGCCTTATGTTATAAGGACTCTGCCTGCTTACAACCTGACCCCACACCCAATGCAAACTATAAGCGAGCAAACATAAACATCATACGGTGGTACCTTGAGATATGAGTTTAATTCGTTCTGTAACTGAGCTCGTAAGTCAATCAACTCGTATATCAAACAAATTTCTCCCATTTAAAATAACTGAAATAGATTTAATCCGTTGCACCCCTGTGAAACATCCCAAAACCATCCTAAATTATGAAAAAAGACATGTTTTAAATTAAGAAACACACATGTATACTTTACCAATGCATAACAAAATATATGAAATAAAAGAAAAAAGTGTTATTTACTACTGTATTCTTACCTTGGAGACAGATGAATGCGGCTAACAGAGGTGAATGGTGAAGGAGGAGGGAGAGAGGAAGGGATGCAGGCACTGTAGACACATTAACTAAAACTACACTTTCTTAACACTAAATGTAAACTAAAACTGCATTTTCTTCACTTTAAACAAAACTAAAACTGCATTTTCTTTACTTAAAATGAAACCACAAAAACTTAATTGTGAAAAAGTGCACTTTCTTAACTTTAAACTTAACCTAAGCTTAACATTAGGTATTTTTCATTTAATCATCACCTGTTTTTGCCTTTTGGGCTGCACTTTTGGCACTTTCACTTGCAGGACTTTTGAATAAAAATCTATCTAAAGAGGATTGCTTTTGCCTGCCTTTTAAAATGTTACGGAAATGTGACAAACAAGTGTCATTAAAAAGTGCTGAAGCATGACCAGTTGAAACTTCTTCTGGGTGTTTCTTTTCAATGAAACTTGAAAGGTTCTCCCACATTGCCAGCGTGTCTTTAATTTCACTTGTAGAAATCACTTCCTTTGACTCTACCTCCTCCTCACTACTAATCTCTTGCAGAAGCTCTGTATGTTGCATTATCTGTAGATCCTTCAACTCCTCAGTTGAGAGTTCCTCCTCATGTTCCTCCAAGAGCTTGTTTACATCCCTGTCATCTACCTCCAGACCCATCGACTTTTCAAGGTTGGAAAGTTGACCCATCAAATCTCCTCCAATGCTTCTACTTCAGTCTCAGTCTCTGGTTCGAATCCTTTGAAGTCCCTGTCTGCAACAACATCAGGCCATAACATTTTCCATGCCGACTTCAAGGTTCTTCTTGTTACCTCCTGCCATGCCAAGTCAATAATGTGTAAACATATCACGAAGTTGTAGTGATCTTTCTAAAACTCTCGAAGGGTTAGATTTGTGTTCTCAGTCACCTCAAAGCAGCGGTGGAACAAGTGCTCTGTGTAAAGCCTTTTAAAGTTGGAAATGATCTGCTGATCCATAGGTTGCAAGATTGAAGTCGTGTTGGGTGGGAGGTAGAGGACTTTCACGAATTTGAACTCATCGAGAATGTCATCTTCAAGACCAGGTGGGTGGGCTGGAGCATTTTCAAGAATTAGTAATGCTTTCATCAGGAGTTTGTTTTCTTAAAGATATTTCTTCACTGCAGGACCAAAGACAAGATTTACCAATTCAATAAAAAACTGCTGCATAGCCTGACCAGGCAGTGGCGCAGTGGATAGAGAGTCTGACTGGGATGCCCAAGACCCGGGTTCGAGACCCCGAGGTCGCCAACTTGAGCGCAGGCCCATCTGGCTTGAGCAAAAGCTCGCCAGCTTGGACCCAAGGTCGCTGGCTCCAGCAAGGGGTTGCTTGGTCTGCTGAAGGCCCGCGGTCAAGGCACATGTGAGAAAGCAATCAATGAACAACTATGGTGTCGCAACAGCAACAAAAAACTAATGATTGATGCTTCTCACCTCTCTGCATTCCTGTCTGTCTGTCCCTATCTATCTCTCTCTCTGACTCTCTTTCTGTCCCTATAAAAAAACAAAACAAAACAAAACTGCCGCATAAGCCACGCCCTAGCATTGGCGTGCCACATAACCTGCAGTTTTTCTTTAAGAATTTTGTGAGTCTTACAGGCTCGAGGATTTTCAGAATGATACACTAGCAGTGGCTTTACTTTACAGTCACCGCTAGCATTTGCACACAATGTAAGGGTCAGACAGTCCTTTGTGAGTTTATGACCAGGCAGCTTCTTCTCTGCAGTGATGAAAGTCCTCCAGGGCATATTTTTCCAAAACAATCCTGTTTCATCACAGTTGAACACTTGTTAGCGGAGGTAGCCTTCCTTTGTGACAAGCGCAGCAAAACGTGCAATGTATTCCTCAGCTGCCTTAACATCAGCACTCGCAGCTTCACCATGCCTCACCACCGAGTGGATGCCAGATCTCTTCTTGAAATTTTCAAACCAGCCATGACTTGCTGTTCGGCAGATAAAATATAATATGCTCACTTTGTTAAAGATGGAGCTGCCCACATGGAAGCCCGTCATCCAGGTGATATTATTTGCCCTTATGCTTGAGATGGCTGTGGGGGAAAAGCAGTAATGTAGGCAGGCCAGGTCATAGCCTAAGGCTTAGTTTAAGAGTAAGCTCTCCTCCACACCCTTGGCTGATTGGATGATGTAGGGTGGTGATGTAGGGAGGAATCCCATTATGCCTCAGATGGGTGACTTTGTATCAGAGACTTCCTTGTTTGTATAATTGGATTAGGCGTTTGGATTTTCTATGGTATAAACTGGGGCAGTCCAGGAGCTCTCTCTCTCTTGGTTCTTGGTTCCTGAGGTATTAGAGAGGAGAGCAGATTAAGGCCATGTGGAAGAGAAGCAGCCGAGATCGCAGAGTGCTGAGGAAGAAGCCAGTTTGTTAAGAGTTTGTGCAGGAGGAGATGGGAAACAGAGGTGAATAAGTCTGGTGAGCTGGAAAGCTTTGATGCTAGGAAACTCGGATAAGTCAATAGCTTTGTGAGCACTGAATGTGTGGGTTTTGGAGCCCAGCGTGTGTTTTTGCTTGCCCGCTGGGTGCAAGCTAGAATTAAAGCTGATGGCTCACCAGTTTTTGGCTCCAGTGTTTCATTGCCATCTGTCCGAATCCAATGTGAACCTGCATGGGTCAGGCTCCTGTGATGGTGGCCTCGACTACTGGCTTTACACTTGCCTTAAATGTATCTTCTGCTGCCACTTTTGAAGTTGATGGTTCTTTCTTCTTCAAATCACCGTAAATAATACGTGCCTTTTCGCATACTACAGTCTCCGTCACTGTATCTCCTGCCAGCTCTTTCTCTTTCACCCACACCAGCAGAAGCTTCTCCATTTCTTCATGGATATTTGTCCTTAATTGGGACAGAATTGTAGTTCCTTTCACTGGATTTGCACTTTTGATGGCATCCTTTTGTTTAAGGATGGTACAAATTGTAGATGTATTGCAGTCGTACAGCCTTGCCAGTTCAATCACTCGTACACCATGCTCATGTTTTTCTATTATTTCTTGCTTTACTTCTATTGACATCATTCTCTTTTTCTTCTCACCACTGTCCTTTATACTCACTTTCTTCGGTCCCATGATAGCACACAAAAAATGTTAGTAAAAAATGCAAAAATGATGCAAGAACGAGTACAGTGAATGAGATTCGACTTGATTCTATGGGTAATATGTGAGAAAGAACAAGATGATGGTGTTGTGCTGCAGATACTGGACCCGTGTGCCTACACGCCAACTAGTGGCCCGAATCATGACTCGTATCTCGGAATTTCGCTCGGATCTCAAACAAAAATACAGACCGACTCGCAGCACGTATCTTAAAAAATTCATATGCTGGTCTGCTCGCCTCTCAAGGTACCACTGTATTTGCAAATTTATTTGACCCACAAATGGCTTCATATAGTACTCCAGAAGTTTAAAAGTATTGTCTAATATAGTTAATCCTTATTTTTCAAATCAAACCTTATATGGAGCTTAATATGTAAAATGCATTAAAATGGTGCTAATCTAGTTGAGTGGGGATGGGACAGAGTTTGATCTCTTAGGTCACCCTAGCCCCTCCCTTGAATCTGGAAGGCTTTCCTATTTCTGGCTTTATTCTTTCTTTTAAAGCCAGGGCGCTGCTTCTGCTTAGGTTTCCATGAGGCACTCCCAAATGCTTTGTTGTGTTGTTGTTAAGCCGGCTCAAATTGGTTTCCTGTTACTTGCAATTAAAAACAAAAACAAAAAACCTCGAATAATACTGTTGCAGTTTGAGATTCACTTATGTAATAGAAAGAAAATTAGCTTTGGAATCAGAAAACTGATTTCAAATCTAGGTCCTGATTTTGAGCAAGTTAACCAGTTTCAACTCAATTTTCTCATCTGCAAAGGGGATTATATTTAACTTTAAATCTTAAAAAATACTAACATATTAAGCCTGACTTGTAGTGACACAGTGGATAAAGTGTGGACCTGGAATGATGAGGTTGCTGGTTCAAAACCCTGGGCTTGCCATGTGGGAAGCAACTAACTATGCGTTGATGCTTCCTGCTTCTCCCCCCCAACCCCCCACCCCGACTTCTCTCTCTCCCTCCCTTTAAAATCAGTAAATAAAATATTTTTTAAAACCTAGTATATTAAAAGAATCAGCACTGAGTAGGTTCTCAACAAATGTTATGTTAACAATATTAAAGTCTTAATAGAAGTCGCTCCTAACCTCTCCAACTTGAAGGAATTGAAAACTGGATTCAGGGTAGCCAAAATTAGCAAGGCTGCCATCTTGTGGTGATTTACTGAAACTGCCCATAGTCATTTAGCATATTTGAAGCAAGATGCGCAAGAACCTAAAGCTATGTGAAAGGATGGCAGACACATCAGATAGCCATTGGAATGAAGATGACTAAAGACACGGGACAGCCTGACCTGTGTTGGCACAGTGGATAAAGTTGACCTGGAATGCTGAGGACGCCGGTTCAAAACCCTGGGCTTGCCTGGTCAAGGTACTTATGGGAGTTGATGCTTCCTGTTCCTCCCTCTTTTCTCTCTCTCTCTCTCATGCTCTCTCACTTCTCTCTAAAATGAATTTTTAAAAAAGAAAAGAAAGATACTGGACAAAGGTAATTGATCACTGGCAAACACAAGAAATTAAGAACCAAAGGCTGAACTTTTTAGAAATTAACATGCAGCAGAGAAGTCAGGGAAAGAAACAAAAGAAGTGACTGATGAAGGAGAAGTAAATAGTAGCTGACTATATCACTCAAGCTAGGGTTGACATTTATATTTGTGTTGATGGCCAACCTGATCCTGTCTTTCATTTTTCAAGACTTCAACAGCCATTAACAAAAGCCAACTGACACCATAATCCTTATACCATTGACCAGGCTATTCAAATGCCATTCTTACTTTTTTTTTTAAGTGAGGGGAGGGGAGATAGAGAGATAGACTCCCACATGTACCCCGACTGGAATGTACCTGCAATCCCATCTGGGGCCGATGCTAGAATCAACAGAGTTATCCTCAGTACCGGGGCCAACACTTGAACCAATTGAGCCACTAACTGCGGGAGAAGAAGACAGAGAGCAGGGGGAGAAAGAAGGAAGGAGTAGCAAATAGTCACTTCTCATGTGTGCCCTGAATGGAGATCGAACCTGGGATGTCCTCATGCTGGGTTGATGTTCCATCCACTAAGCCAACTAGTCAGGGCCAAGACCCTTAATTTAATCACACCTGCAAAGTCCTTTCTGCCATGTAAAATAGCACTATCACAGGTTCCAGTGATTAGATGTGGACATCTTCAGAGAGCCATTATTCCACACACCACAGTGCATTTTTCTCAATTCTATATTCAGTGACATGACATTGACAGTTTAAAATTGGTTCTGATGGGAAGGTTTAAACTGTAGAAATTAGAAAATTCTACAAATCAGGAATTTAACCCCTGGAGAACTTACTGTTAAACTTTACGGTGATGCATGGGCTGAATGAGCTTATCAAGGCTAAAGATAATTGTCATAATAGAGAAAGGGAGAATTAATGGATATAGGATGCCTAGCGCATCTCCTACTCCTGCCATGTTTAGTGCAGAAAATTATGGGAATATCATACAGGCAGGGCCACCAAGGTCTCTACTCCTTTAAGAAAGAAGGTTTGGATCACCTCTAGAAAACTTATTTATATGATTAAGTTCTATTTAATACAGTATAAGTGAAAGTTATTTATGCCACTTCTGGATTGGGCCTTTAAAACAGTATGTTGCCTCCTTTACGCCCTCTTCTTTTCCAATCACTATGACCCGGAGGAACTGAGCTTCTGGTTGAAGATAAAGAGAGTATGGAATGGGGAGTGGATAAGTGAAGTCAAAACTATCAACTAAGGCCCTGCAATCAGCTATAGAAAGGTTTACCTGCCATGTCAGTTCAATAGTTACATATTGTATCTAATTTTCTTCTTCTTTCCTCCCAACCCTCAATATATGTAGCATGTGGTATGCTGTGGTGGTTGACTTTAAATAAAGTTCAATCCATAGACTGAAGAACACTGAAGCAGGATCATTATGGAACTGGAGAAAGAAAGAACATTTTTCAGCGATCCTGGACTTTAAGCTGGATAATGCAATTGATGAGACTTTAGCTGATTTCTGTTTGAGGGTGGGGGATAAGTATAATGATGATGATTAATGATAAAAGGAGAGTTGTTTTAGTTAGAAGTTTTGTTTTGTTTCATTTTTTGAAATCAAACTGTAGAAAGAAGGGTATATATTGCTTTTGGGCAGTCCCAAGTGTTTATTATCATGGACTTCGATCATTCTTTTTTTTTTTTTTTTAATTTATTTTATTTTTATTTTATTCATTTTAGAGAGGAGACACAGAGTGAGAGAGAGAGAGAGAGAGAGAGAGAGAGAGAAAGAGAGAAAGGGGGGAGGAGCTGGAAGCATCAACTCCCATATGTGCCTTGACCAGACCAGTGCAGGGTTTTGAACTGGCGACCTCAGTGTTCCCAGGTCGACGCTTTATCCACTGCACCACCACAGGTCAGGCCGATCATTCTTATTGGACTCTTAGTATCTGTATCCCCTTCATAAATACTGCTCACAAAAATTAGGGGATATTTCAAAATGACTATGAAGCTATAAAATATCCCCTAATTTTTGTGAGCAGTATATTTGGGCAACATCCCAAACAGAAAGAGATCAAAGCTGATAATGTTCACCATAACTATCCTAGTGTCACAATTGATTTATCTAGTCTTACAGCCAACAGCACAGGCCCCAACTTGGAATCAAAAGGTAATGATATAAAGAAGTAATGATATAAAGAACTCTGGGGTATCTTTCTTAAAATGGGACAGTAGTGGCAGTGGTTATGGTGGCACCATCTATTGTGTCAATACTTCAACCTTATTTTGCTTCCTGATTATCTTCACCAGAGATACAGACAATAGACTCTCTATATTGAATAGTAATTGTTACTACTCATTGAGTATTTACCTTGAGTCAAGTATTTTGTAATTTTTTTCTCCTAATCATTATATCAACCATTCAAGATGGATATTAATATCCTCTGAGGTTAACTGACTTGACCAAGATTACAGTTAGCAAGTGGCAGCATTGGGATTCAGGTTCAGGTCAGAGTGATGTCAAAGCCAGATCTTAACCACTAAATTGCATTGCCAATATTCCTCTTGCCAACTTGTCCTTTTTGGACTTAAAATCCTAATGCAGGCTGAAGCCTGCCTGCAGCCCATCCCAAGGAGGGGGTAAAAGATGGGTTTGCATAGATTATTGCTTGTCATCAGCCTCTTCTGGCAGGGGGATATAGTATCTGCCCAAATGCAGACAGGCTCTGAGCCAGGCTGCACAGATGCGGGCAGTCCTCCGAGCCAGGCTGGGGAACACTCCAGATGAACCGCCAGACTTCTGTGTCTGAAATTCTGAGAGATAAGGAAGAATCTTGGGTGACACTTTCAGAGACAAAGAAATCTGTAAGCTTAGAAATGTGCTGAAATCTAGGCAAAATGAAAAAATGACAAAGTACATGAAGGGGGGTATGTGTGAGAATCAACTCTCTGTTGTCAATTCTTGCTTGCAAAATGATTACCTGCACTCCTTTCTCCCTGTCTCTTCCCAAGGCTGGATTTTTTTTTTTTTTTTTTTTTTTTTTTTTTTTTTTTTTTTTTTTTTTTTTTTTTCCAAGGCTGGATTTTGAAGTCTGAGGCTCAAAACCTTAAACCCTGATCCAGTCTTCCTCCTGCCTTCCATTCACCCATGCTCCAAGTCTCAGAGCCACCTTGGCCCCTCTCATCCTTTTCATTTAGTCAACATTTCCCACAAGTATCTATTGAGTATCAGTTTTAAGCCAGAGAGGCAAGGACTCTAACCTCAAGTTACTTACAGAAAAAGAAGTCATTATAAGATAATTGCACAAATAATTAATTAGAATGGTGAGACCAGCCAGGGAGGAAAAGTAGTATTCAATGGGACTATACCCCTGGGGAACTAGACCTAGACTGAAAGTTATTCAAATTATTCCCTTTCCATTTGTCTTCCTCCTCTTTATTCTCTTCCTCCTCACTATTCCCTTCATAAGAATGGTATCTTATTCATTGTCCCCTCTCCTGCACTCCCAAATCATAGCCTTGATTCAAGTTCTCAATACATTTTTTATCTGTCTTCTAACAGGTCTTCCTGCCTCTTTTATTGCTCACTCAAACCACAGCTAGAGTTGTATTTCTAAATGCAATCTGACCAGCTCTTCCTCGCTTTCACATTAAGGTTTTACCTCTCTTGCCTGGCACAGTTGGACAGCTTGCTTGACCTCTTTTTTTTTTTTTTTTTTTTAACCTTATCTCCTATTTCTCTCCTGCAGGAATCTCACACCTCAGCCAGTCACAGATTGACATCTCCACTATTTTTGCTCTGGATGTTCTCCCCATCTATCTCAGTTTAGTAAATGACCACCCTGAATTATTGCCTGAATAATCCAGGCAATTAAAGTGTCTCACTGAATATGTGCTTGATGAGAGTCCTCCATGGATGAAGCAATAGGTACTGGGCAAGATCAGTGAAGAGGAAACAGCTGGAAGCCAATAGTCAGCCCATGTTCTGATGACCCCCTCAAATGGCACAACAGACTATAAGCTTCATGAGGACAGTGACAGGGTCTGACATGTCCACTACTGTGGCCCTAGTTGTGCTTGGTACGAAGTAACAGGGTGCCTAGCACAGAGCAAAACCTATTTATTTATTTATTTAGAGTTTAAAGTAAGAGTTTATTAATGCCATGAAACAGAAAATGGCTACTCCACAGTTCAAAAGTGACAGATACTCTTAAACTGCCTCCCACTAAAATTATTAAGTGCTTACATCTTGAGTCTTTAAAAGATTAGAAGTTTCTTAGGTAACTCTCTCTCATGTGTGCATTCTTTACCAAAAAATCACTTTATAAAGTGGTTTCACATAGGTTATTGCTTCTGTTTCTCATTATAACCTTATATATTATAGATGGAGAATTTTTTTCTTTCTTCCTTCTCCTTCCTTTTTCCTCCTCTCTCTCCTTCCTCTAGCATGCATGTGTGGTCTTGAAATTTCCTGTCTCTGAGAAATTCAGAAGGGCTAAATGGAGAGGTGATTACAATGAGGGCTGGAGAGGCTACTTGCCCTGGTTTGCACATAAATGAAGCACTCAAATATAACCTTTTGATGTTATGTCTAAATCAAGTCAAAGTTTGTATGTGTGCGCTTCTGACATTGTTTTTTGGTAAACGTTATTTAAAATATACAATTTCTGTACAATATTGTGTCTTGTCATTGTTCTTTTAAACATGCTAGGGGTCATAAAATTGGAAAGAGGCCCAGGTTTAGGGAAGTTAGGTACTGATAGAGTCTGACCCTTTGTTAAAGTTCTAAGCCAGGCTTAGAGCCCAGATGTCTCCTCATCCAAAGGACAGGCAAAATTGACTCAAAACTGCCCCAAATGATTACAGTATGGGCTATATACAGAAGTTAAACTCATGGGACTTAAAACTCAGAGAGATGTATTCCTTTCAAAAAGGTACAATAGTTACTTTGTGACCCTGGTAAATAATTCAGCTTCCTCATTTGAAAACTGAAGGCTATAATGGCACCTATCGCAGTGTCCCTATTAGGATTAAATGAAAATGCACTTGAAGCATTCAGTACAGCCCTGGCATGTAGTCAGCGCACAGTGAATGGTAGTTCTTATTATAAGAACTGTATTTGTTGAATGAATGACTCTGGCATATAACAAACATCTACATTCAACTTGAAGCAACTTGTCACACTTGTTCAATCGGAGGAATGGGAACTACAGCACTCGCTAATTTTTTCTGGAAATAAATCTGCGTGGGAGGATAATCACCGGTTGGAAAATGTGATCCTTGAGGCAACAAAGCACTGAGGGGTACGGAAGCCAAGCCTCGCCTGCGGGCTGCAGCCACCGTGCAGAACCTCCCCTGAACTGAGTGGCAGCTGGCTGGGAACGCCCAACTCGGGGTGAGGCTGCTTCAAAAGCCGGTTTTAGTGGAGTGGAGCAGTATCTCTAATTCTGCTCAATTATTCTCAGAAGCCACACCCTGCGCGCCGGGAGGAAGGACTCTAAAACCGCGGGGCGGAGGCTTCCGCGAGGTCCCAGACCTGACCATCTATGGTCAGAGCTCACCGAACAAACAGGAAGTGGGGCGAGCTTCCACCTTCCAAGCCCGAGTAGCGCGAGTTTGGTAGCGGCGGACATGCCCAGAAACCCGGGCCTGAGCCCACGCGCTCTCCCTTACCCTCTCCCCACACCCAGCCTCTGAAGGACACCCAGAATTCTATCCAAGGGGGCCTTCTGAGGTCACAAACGGGGAAACCGAGGTAGCCACGCCCAGAGAAAGACGGGGCATAGTTTCTAACGCCACGCACAGTTGACAACCGCCGGGAACTCCGAACTCCAGAAAAACCTACCACTTGGTCCCTCCAAGACTCCTTCGGAATGCTGTGAAAAGACACTGGCCTTTACCATTAAAACTAAACTGACAGGACAGTTGGCCACCCATCGGTCCTCCTTATGCGGAGGTCGTGCTTAGCCAGTAATTGTGTCCCTTCATTGGTCTGGGCGATTGCGGCTCATACAGTTGAAAGGTGTGGCTAGTCTAGAGCACGCCCCACAATGTCGCTCCCAATCTCAGGGGGCGGGGCTCCTTTGCTTGTGCCCCCTGGGCTAGCGGGTACACTCCAGAGAATGATGAGTAGGAAGTGGAGTCACGAGGGGGGGCGGTTGGATTTCTTCCTCGGTCCTCCTCTACTCTGGCGTTTCAGCGGCCGTTCACTTCCGGTGGGGGGGCCGCGCCCAGTGAGGGCCCGGAAGTGGGTCGCGCGAAGATTGCTGGGCGGTTCTTGCCGGAAGTGGAGAGCGGCTGTTCGCAGTCCCGAGGTGAGGCAGAACTCTGAGGTGAGCGTGCGCTGCCGGGAAGGGACGGGGATCATCTCCGCGGCCCACTGGCCCCTGGCGTTATTTAGTGACCTGTGTTTCTGACCTATGCGGGCGTGGTGAACCCTGCTGAGGGGCTGGGGGCGGAGGCCCTCAGGACGACCTGGGATCTTGGGTGCGGTCCCTTGAGATGGGGCCGGGGTGACCACCTGAGCCGTGCTGTCCTGGGGAGGCCTTTCCGCTGGATTTCTCAGTCTCGTTCATCAGTCTCCGCGGAAGTCTGATAGCTAAGGTGTCCTACCTGAAAGGAACCTCCAAGACCTTAGTAGTCTTCTTCAACCATCTGGTCCCCATTGCACGAATGGGTAAATTGATCTCGGAGGCTGGTCTACAGTCATATAGAGAGTGAGGGAAAGAATTGGAATCATGACTTAAATTACTTAAATCTAAGCCCAGGTCCTTTCCGCGTTCATTTCCCGGGAACCTCTGTCTTGAAGCGGTCTTCCTGTGATGACCTCTCTTGGGCAGCTGCAAGTTAAAGACTGCTTGAACTTCTTATTTATTTGTTTACTTATTTATTTGCAGCGTGTTTGGATTGCCTAGGGAGTTTTTAAAAAGAGAGAAGGGCAAGTCGTTGTATTTGCATTCAGTTCGTCTTCCCTTCCTCCTACTCTTACTCTTATTCTTAAGAATCAAGTTAACTTTACTGAGGGTGTTGCATCGTTCTGTTTCTGAAATCAGATGGCTCAGGTTTGGTCTTGTCTTACTGCTAAGTGTGTAGCCATAGATGCCTTATTTAACTTATTTGCACTTCATTTTTTTCTTAAAAAAATGTTTATTTTAGAGAGAGAGGAAGAGAGAGAGAGAGACAGGAGAGAGAGAGAGAGAGAGAGAGACGGGAACATCAGTCATTTCCTGCATGTGCCCTGACCAGGGATTGAATGAGCAACCTCTGCATTTTTAGGAGGATGCTATTGCTATAATTAACTGAGCTATTCGGCCAGGGCTCTTTTTCATCTTTTAAGTGGTGAGCTCTATGCACCTCACAGAATTAAATTTAGTACAAATTGTGTTTATTCTGTCTCAGGCACTCTGCCACATCCAGGGAATGAAGTTTTGAAACACCAGCTAGACACTGCCATCATGGAACCAACAGTGTTTGCAGGGATGTTTAAAAAGTAAACATAAATGTGATGAGTTTTAGCAAAGAAGAGGGTGCTATGCAAGTATGTAACAGGGGCTCAGGAAAATCTCTTTTGCAGAAGCATAGTTTAAGATGAATTTTGGAGGATGGATAGGAATAAGTTTGATGAAGAGAGGATGACAGCCTTTTAAGACAAGTTAAAACTGTGTCAGTTGAAGTTTGTAAGGATCCTTGCTCAAGTGAAAAACAGCACAGCTGAGTACATTCATCATCCGCCGATTATTTCTTGAGCCTTTAATATGTGTGAGGTACATATTAAATGAGGCACTTGGCCCTGGTAGCTAAGAATACAGTTGTTCTCATGGAGTGGAGGAGGGGACAGACAAGAAAGCGGGGATGGCTTAACAATGTTATAGTGAGCACAAGGCTGAGACAGTAGAAGAGGAATACCTGAGCCAGGTTTTCAGGCTTTCAGAAGAAAGTGGGAGGCTAAGTCTTGCAGGACTTTTTTTTTTTTTTCTTTTGTGAGAGAGACAAGTGGGGGGCAGACAGGAAGGGAGAGAGATGAGAAGCATCAGGTCGTAGGTGCAGCACTTTAGCTGTTCATGATTGCTTCTCATACGTGCCTTAATGGGGGAGGGGGTTCAGCTGAGCCAGTGACCCCTTGTTCAAGCCACCGACCATAGGGTCATGTCTATGATTCCATGCTCAAGCCAGTAGCCCCATGCTCAAGCTGGTGAGCTTGCGCTCAAGCTGGCAACCTCAGGGTTTCAAACCTGGGACCTCAGTATTCCAGGCTGACACTCTATCTGCTGTGCTACCACTGGTCAGGCTTGCAAAACATATTTACTACAGTGAATCTGGAAAAGGGATTTCCATGCAAAGAGTACAAGTGCAAGGACATATGAAAGACCGTGACTAAGTACATTGTGACTGGAATTCTAATAATGCTTGAAGAAGTGGAGGAAATTGGAAATGGTGAGGTCAAATATGAAAGACCTTGTAAACCATGCTAAGGAATTTGGATCTGACCCTGAAATCTGTGGGGAGGCTTTGAGGATTTTATTTAGGAAAATGATGTAGTTGGATTTATGTTTAGGGAAGTTCAGTCAAGTGGGAAGAGAAATGATGAGGAAGTAGACTGGTGTTTGGAAGTGTTGCCATAATCATGACTTGAACTAAAGCAGTGACTTTGGGAAGAAGAGGAGGAATCAGATTTGAGCAATATTAAAAAGATGGAATCCATAGAACTGGGGGCTGATTATTTATGGGAATGAGAAAATATGAGTAGTCTAGGATGATTGCCTGGTTTTCTAGCTTAGAGAACTGGGTGGTACCATTCACCAGGATAGGTAATGTGAGATGGAGGGGTGAGTTTGGGAAGTGGCATGGGAAGAAAATTAATTTTGGGCATACTAAGTTCAAGGTGTTTGCAGCACATCCAAGCAAAGGAATCAGCAAGAGCAAAGATGTGAAGGCAGGAAAGGGTTGACGTTGTTCAGTGAAGTACTGGAACCTGGAGTTTATAGCAGAAGATAAGACCAGAAAGAAGTAGATGCCTGCCAGGTTATGAATGATTTTTGATGCTTTGTTTAAAGCATTTGGATTTTATTCTGTGGTTGGCAGTTTGCTTATTGTTTGAGTTGCTGCAGTCCAGCATAAAGAAATTTCTATAGGTTTGACTAGGCAGTGGTGCAATGGATAGAGCATCAGCCTGGGATGCAGAGGACTAGGGTTTGAAACCCTGAGGTCGCTGGCTTGAGCACGGGGTTGCTGGCTTGAACATGGGATCATAGACATAACCCCATAGCTGCTGGCTTGAGCCCAGAGGTCGCTGGCTTGAGCAAGGGGTCACTTGCTCTGCTGAAGCCCCTGGTCAAGGTACATATGAGAAAGCAATCAGTGAACAACTAAGGTACTGCAACAAAGAATTGATGCTTCTCATCTCTCTCCCTTCCTGTCTGTCTGTCCCTGTTTATCACCCACACACACACAAAAGAGAAAGAAAGAGAAATTTCTGTAGGAATTTCCTGCCTTTTTCTTCCCCCAAAATCAATCAGGTGGACATAATTTATATCTCAGAGAAGTTTAAATAAAATGGTGACAGTGAAAGTACTTTGTGAAGCACAATTTGTCATGCAAACTGAGAGTGGTGGTATTGTTAAGATTTGGTGAGTGTATTTTTTGCCTTGAGGAGGTTAGCTGTTTAGTTTGTAAAATGTTGTATCCAACATGAGGGGATTTTTTTCTCATCCCTTTTCTAGGTTATACATACATTTGTTTAGTTGCAATTATTTTTTTAACCAGGGACTAAGTCTTTTAAAAGTAACTTCCTTCTTTTAGTTTTCTGTGAAGCATTATGAGTCAGAAATGCGTTTTACTTAAAACAAGCAAATGCATTGAAAGTTGAACCTTCTGGTTTGAAGTTTAATCCCAAGATTTGAAATCTGAGGGTTCTTAAGCCATATCTTACCCAGTCCTAATGGTTATTCCTTTGAACTGTCATCATCAGTTTCTTTCTTTCCTTTCTGCTACTACTTGGCTTTGTTTCCTATACTTCATTTCTACTACAATGAGACTAATCTTAAAAAGAAATCATTTTCATCTCATTACTCTTCATATTCCCATTGTCTTGATTGGCTGTTGCTGATTGATATTCTAAATTAGAAAGTCCTAAACTCTACCACATTAGTATTTTATTTGTACCTCTTGCGCTTCCCTTTTACTCATGACCATTAGGACAGGGTTTCTCAACCTTGGCTCAGTTGACATTTTGGGCCAGATAACTTCTTGTTGTGGGGTTATCCTGTGTGTTGTAAGATTTTAGCAATATCCTGGGCCTCTCCTCATTAGATGCCAGTACCACTCTCTCAATTGTGACAACCAGAAATGTTTCCAGACATTTCCAGATGTTTCTTGGAGGACAGAATTGTTTCTAATTGAGAACCACTGCATTAAAAAGTATCACAGCTATCATTGTGCAGTGTCTTATAGTTCCAACTAATTTCTCTGAGGTTGGGCTCCATGGATATGCTTAGGACAGTACATGGTACCTTGCAATGAATGAATCATGTGTTTCGTCAAGACTCAAGAATTATTGTTTATTTAAGGAATTCCGGGGTGGTCTTTGAAGGACTTGCCATTTTGATTTGTTTTCTTCATCAGAGGATGATCTTAATAGAGAAATGCTATTGATTAGGGCACTCACTAGAGGAAAGCTAGTGTTAGTTGACAGTGCAAGTTGAGAGATTTTTATGGGGTGAGGCACAAGTAGTTTTACAGATGTGAGTACGTGAAAGAGTTTATTCTTGAATTATTTATTAATTATTGTATTATTTTCCATATAAACAATTATAAACTTACTTTTGCCCCACCTTACATATTGAGAATATATAAATTCCTGTTTTTTCATGTTGCCTTCATATAGACAGCTTGGTTTAGAGGACAAGGATTATAATCATTTATTTTAATTTTTAAAATTGAATTTAGAGAGACAGAGGAAAGGAGAGATAGAGAATTCATTTGTTGTTCCACTTAGTTGTGCATTCATTGGTCACTTCCTATATGTGCCGTGACTCAGGATCAAACCTGGAACCTTCATATTTTGGGATGACACTCTAACCGACTAAACTTACTGACCAAGGCATATTATAATTTATTTTAAATTGCATATAGTTTATGATGTACTCAATGTTTGTTTTTATTGATTAAATCATTATAGTTTTATCATCTTTAATGCAGCTACAGCATTCACCATGAAATTATTTTTTCTTGATTTACTATCCTATAAGCCTATAAAAAGAATTATAGCTCTAAAAATATTTCTCATGTACAACACAGCTATGTTTGCCTTGAAGTATTACCAAACCTGTCATGTAAAACTTTTCCATCCAATTGGAAAATAGTTATAGCTGAAATGTTTCACGGAAGGAATGAGCTTGCTTTTTTTGTTTGTTCTTATTTTTTCCTCCAGAAGTCATAAAAGTTCCTGTACTTAAGTTAATTATAGACTTATAGTCACAGATCTTTTCATACATCTAATTGTAGCTGAATCATGGCTAGGGACAATTGGCATCCTTGAATCTATCTTTATGCATGAGAATGGGAAATGTTCTGTTGAAAGCAACTGCCCAGCTGAAATCAGCCAATGCAGCTTTTATTTATACAATGTCAAAGATGCCTGCTAAATGTTCTTATGTGGTTAGTCTTCATAATATTCCTTGAATATAAGAGAGAGAGCGAGAGAAAGAGAGCCTGACCAGGCTGTGGCACAGTGGATAGAATGTGGGCCTAGGACACTGAGGACCCAGGTTCAAAACCCTGAGGTTGCCGGCTTGAGCGCAGGCTCATCTGGCTTGAAAGCAGGGTTGCTGTCTTGAGCATCGGATCATAGACATGACTCTGTGGTCGCTGGCTTGAGCCCAAAAGTTGCTGGCTTAAAACCCAAGGTCACTGGCTTGAGCAAGGGATCACTGGCTCAGCTGGACCCCCCACATACACACCAAGGCACATATGAGAAAGCAATCAATGAGCAACTGAAGTGCTGCAGCAAGTTGATGCTTCTCATCTCTCTCCTTTCCTCTTTGTCTGTCTGCCTCTCTCTTGCAAAAAAGAGAGTGGGAGAAAGAAACCCATTTCTACACAGTTATCTGTTTGCTGTTGGCTGTTGAAACAATTCCCAAGTCTGACTTCAGCTTGTACACTACTAGCTTTCCTTACTCCTGGAGTTTGAGATAGAGGACCATGTTAAGAAGGGAACAGGAGACAGGTGCTGATACTGAATTGGATTCTTTCCCTCCCTAGAAGATAGTCCTTTCTTTCTCTTAATCTAAGCCTCAGATGGCAATGACTCAGGCACTAAAATGTCATTGGTTTCATCAGTGAAACCAAATGCTTGGGGAAGTACACTGGCTCCTGATTTGGGTTAGATTTAGATGGCATCTTTACTGGGGCAAAGTGGTGTCTGTCTGTTCTTTGGTTTCTGGGTTAAAACAGACAACTTGTAAGTATCTCTTATTAGCATCTCTAGGTTTCGCTTTGTGGCTGACGTGTTAGAGCCTAGTGATGAGAATTTCTATATTGTTAGAAGTAGAACTAATGCCTATTAACATTGTTAAAGTTTGGAAAGTAGAGGGACAAATTGTCTAAAACCCCATCGCTCTGATGTGACAAATACTTTAAATTTTGTGTTTTCTTCAAGTCTTTTTCTACAGTGCATTTAGCTATTGTGCTATAATCGGAAGTCTAAGCTAACATTGTAGTGAGCATCTTTCCACCTATCATTTTTCCCACATGAGGATTATTTTCTTAGGATAACATCTCAGAAAGAGAATTACAAAGTCAAGGCCAAGATAACTATTTTGAAGCAGATCAGTTGTGCTACCATAGTACCGTGTTTCCCCGAAAATAAGACGGTGTCTTATATTAATTTTTGTTCTAAAGATGCGCTAGGTCTTATTTTCAGGGGATGTCTTATTTTTCCATGAACAAGAATTCACATTTATTGTTGAACAAAATATCAACATTTATTAATATACTATAGTGATGTCATCACAAACATCAGCCTAACCAGCCAAACTGAATTCCATCAAGAATTTCTTGTGACTCTATTTCCATGTACAACAATCTACCGTTTCTCCGAAAATAAGATAGTGTCTTATATTAATTTTTGCTCCTAAAGATGCACTAGGTCTTATTTTCAGGGGAGGCTTTATATTTCTAAGATTGAAAAAAATTGCACTAGGTCGTATTTGAGGGGAAACAGGGTATTCAGGCTGACTTGTATAGTTTCTTTCTTTTCAATTTCATTTTAAGTTAGGACTTAGAGAAACTACTATCAGGCAAAGTAGAAAACGTTTTTAGCATAGCAACTTCCTACTCAAGTAGAAATTCATACCACTGGCTTAATTGCCTGATGAAATGAGACAAGAACTGCAGGAGTAACCTAGTTCCATTTACTTCTGAATGACTTCCTTGAATAGGCAGAAGGAATTGGGTTGTTTGAATTGTTAGAATGATGAGTATGAAGCAGCTTTAGCAGGTGTCCCTAACCATTTCTGATTTTTTCAGACCGCAGAAGAAATTGCTAGAGAATCAAGGTTCTAGTTTTTTTTGCTCTGCATGATATCCCTCCAAGAGCCTACCCATTTTTGTGACTTCATGACATTTCTTTGCCAATAACTTGCAGGCATTGATCTCCTGCCTTGATCTTCTTCAAGCTTTATTTCTAACCAGTTACTAGACATTTCTATTAGAAGCTTCATCTCTTCACACTCTGCATATCCAAAACTGACCTCATCTTTTGCCTAACTGGAACACTGCAAAACATGTTTCTGCCCATATGTCATTATTCTCTTAGGCGACTGGATTTACAACTCTGAAGTCATCTTGGACTCTCTTCTCTGAATGCTGCTGTATACTCAATAGTCAGTGCTACACAGTTATTACTTGTTCTTTGTTTAATGCACACTTGTTTTGTGTGATCTCCAAGGGCAAACCAAGATCAGTGGGTGGAAGTTGCAGGGAAGCCAATTTTGCCTCCATATAAGGAAGAACTTCTAAATACTTTGAGCAGTATGAATGCAGTGGGCTGCTTCCAGAAGGCTTGGGTTCTCCATACTGAAGGTATTTGAACAGAGGCTACCTGACTAATTGCTGGGAATGTTGAAAGGACTCTTCTGGCATCAGATGGAGTTTTTACAAGATGATTCTATACTCTCTCCTAATCTTGAGAGCCAGTGATTCAGTGGGAGGTAGCTTTGTTTCTCCTGCTGGATTCCCTTAGGTCAGAAAAACTGTTTTACTATTCTATTTTCATAGCACTTAATTTAGGGGCTGGTCACTTAGTTGCCTAAAACTGATTATTTGTAGGTTAATTGATTCTCTTCATTTGGTTTCTATATCTGGTTAGACACTGGATGTGGATTTTTAACTTTGAAATATAAAAATAATATTTTGTAGTCGCCTTATTTTAATAGCTAGATGAATAATGGCTTTCACCCTAACTTAGACCCTTTCCTTTTTTCCAAATCCCATTCTGTTTATCAGACAGTATTTTTGAAATTTTGTGTTTATTTTGTTATTCCATCAGTCAGAATCCTTGAATGGTTTTACACTTATCACAACAGCAAATTCAGATACTGCATTGCTTTCCATGCCCTCCATAACCTAGCTTGACTTCCTTAGCCTCTTTTTTCATGATACTTAAAGCTGCCTGATCTGTGTGGGCTAACTTACCCATACTTGCTGTGTATGTCCTCTGGTTCTCACCTCTTGCTTCTGGTTACTCTGGAATGTCTTCCCTTTTTTCTTTTATCTTTTCTATCAAGATGCCCCACTTCCTGAAACTAGATTACCTTCAGTCCTCAGTGATTTCTTCTGAGCTCTCAGACTACTTAGTTAATTATTCAGTAGAATTCACAATCATACAACATTCTGTAAAGAAAAATCTTTAGTATAAAGGCTGATACTTTACCTGACCTGTGGTGGCACAGTGGATAGAGTATTTACTTGGAATGCTGAGGTTGCCGGTTCAAAATCCTGGGCTTGCCTGGTCAAGATACATGCAAGAAGCAACTACCAGTTGATGCCTCCCGTTCCTCCCAACCCCACCTTTCTTTCTCTCTTGCCCTCTCTTTTCTCTAAAATCAATAAATAGAATCTTAAAAATTAATAAAACACATAAAAATAAAGGCTGATACTTTAACTTTCCTTGATTCAAGTAAAGTTAGACAATCTGATAGAACTTTTAAAAATATAGGCTTCAGTATTTATTACATTGACATTTCATCTGCATTGTCCTCAGTAAAAATGAAAGCTTCTGGAGGGCAGAGACTATATATGTCTTCTATTTCTTCAGTAGCTGCCACAGTGTTAAGCACCTTCATTTTATGAGCATCTCTTCTGTGTGCCAGGTTGTTCTGGGTGCTGTGAATTAATGGGCTGGAGTTGGGGAAAGAGACTAGATAAATATCCATCCTCTTGAAGGCCTCTATTCTAGCACACAGTATGCAGTGGTAACATTTTACATTTGATCTGCATTTTAAGGCTCCCAAAGTAAGTACTCCTTTATAAAATGGACTCCTTTGAGCCCGACTGGTGGTGGCGCAGTGGATAGAGTGTCGACCTGGGACGCTGAGGTCCCAGATTCAAAGCCCCAAGGTCACAGGCTTGAGCCCAAGGTCATTGGCTTGAGCAAGTGGTCGCTGACTCAGCTTGAGCCTCTCTACACCCAGTCAAGGCACATATGAGAAGCATTCAATGAACAACAAAAGTGATGCAACTACTAGTTGACGCTTCCCATCATTTTTTCTTCTTTGTTCACTCTCTCTGTCTCTTTTGCAAAAAATAAATAAAATATACTTCTTTAATTTTTTTAAAATTTAATTTTGATTGATTTTAGAGAGGAAGAGAGACAGAAATATTAATCTGTCTCTTTATGTGTCCTAACTGGAGATTGAACCAGCAACCTTTGCATCTCCAGATGATGGTCTAACCATCCAAGCTCTCTAGCCATGGCTAAAAGAATTAAGTCTTAAAAGAAGCAACAAATTGGTGATATGTAGCACAGCCATTAGGGAGTTTATTTTCCTATAGAATTAGTTTAAAGATCTCTATAGCAATGTGGTTTGTCCCCAAGAAGGCAACATTTTGAAAGATTGGGGTGTTTGTAAGATCCTAAAACAGATGAGCAAAAAAGGGAAAATACTTCTCCCCAGACTTATCAGAGAGAGGAGATAGCCAAACTTGTGTTTATTTATTTATCCACCCCAGGAACTCTTACCAAACCCCAGTGTGTATAGTGCCTAGTACACTCATAGTATGGGAATTACAAAGACAAGACATGGTTCCTCACTATGGTGGCTAATTGCCTGTTGACTATTAAATAAATTATTATTTTTAAATTTATTTTATTGATTAATTTGAGAGGGAGAGAGAGACATTGATTTGTTGTTTTACTTATTTGTGCGTTTATTTGGTTGATTGTTATATGTGCCCTGACTGGGTTGAACCCACAACCTTGGCATATGGGAACAACACTCTAACCAACTGTGCTACCTGGCCAGTGCTTAAATAAATGAGTTGAAACCTGTGTGTTAAATGTGTGGTGGAGATAAGTGCATAAGGTTCCAGTACGTGGGAGTACATACTGGAAATGCTTCTTGGAGAGGTGATACCTTAGATAAGACTTAATTAATGGACAATAGGAATTCTGAAGAGGGGGCAAATTGGAAGGAAAGCATGCCACACTTCCTGGAGAAGGGCAATACCTTAGCTGAGGTTTAAAAGTGTGCTTGAGAAAAGGTGTGGCAAGAGATTAAACTGGATGAGTAGTAGGAGATAAAGCAGGACCAGATTATGGAAATCTTGTTTGGACTTTACTCTGAATGCCCTGGGAGTATTGAATAGTATTAAATAAAAGACTGTCATAATTATATTTGCATTAAGAAGGATCACTGTGGTAATATGGAGACTGGATAAATAGAGTGTATTACTGGAATTAGGGGAGACTGGCAGGGAGGTTTTTGCAGTAATCTAGCAAAAATCAAAGACTGAATTTTTGTCAATCAAGGTGAAGGCAAGGGGAAATTATTAAGGAGATTTGCAAGATGGAGCCTGTGGGTTTTTATAACTGATTAGATTTGGGGAGTAAGGAAGAAGATAATTTAGTTAACATTTATGGAATCCTTACTAGTTTTTAGGACTGAGCCAACTATCTCTACATGTATTTTCTTTTTTTTTTTCAAATACAAGCAAAAGTTGGATGTGAGGGCGATCTGGCTGCGACATCTGTCACCCCATTGATCGCCAGGGTTGATTCGGCTGATCTGGCTAGGCTGGTGTCCCCTTCCTCCCTCACCACTCCATATGCGTCCCTCCCGAAGCTGCACGCTCGATTGAAGAGGACGACCTTCCCTGATAGAGGAGAGGACCGTTCTTCGGTCAAGGGTATACAAGTAGCTGCGCTCCCCTGGTAGAACCTCCAAACAAGTCTCAAATACAAGCAAAAGTTTATTTAGAAAGTCAAAGCAGTGGAAGAAGGGAGCCAGCTGGGCTGTGTGGGCCCAAGAAACAGTTACAGAGGCAAAAGACGGGCCCTTGGAGCTTAGGAAAAAGAAAGGCAGAGAGAAGGAAAGGCATGGGCATACTGCAAGGAGAGAGAGCTCAGGTATTTCCTCTTGATTCTCACTGCAGCCCCTTGGATTTTGTACTGTTGTCTCCATTACACAGATAAGGAAGCTTAGGCTCAGAAAGTTTGATAACATTTATAGTCACAGAGTCAGGTAGTGCTGTTATTCAAACCCCAATCTGTCTGACTTCTCTGAAAACAATACTGTTGTGTTGGGTTTTTTGTTGTTTTTTTTTTTACAGAGAGTCAGAGAGAGGGACAGATAGGGACAGACAGACAGGAAGGGATAGAGATGAGAAGCATCAATTCTTTGTTGCGGCACCTTAGTTGTTCAGTGATTGCTTTCTCATATGTGCCTGGAGGGGGGAAGGAGTTACAGCAGAGTGAGTGACCCCTTGCTCAAGCCAGTGGACCTTTGGGCTCAAGCCAGCAACCATGGGGTCATGTCTGTGATCCTGTACTCAAGCTGGATGAGCCCATGCTCAAGCCGGTGACCTCGGGGTTTTTAACCTGGGTCCTCCACATCCCAGTCTGGTGCTCTGTCCACTGCACCTCCACTTGGTCAGGCTAAAGACAATACTCTTAATCTGCTATACTTGATTGCCTAACGGTTACCAGGTTACTAGCTTGGTCAATCACGTGATTCCTGAGACAGTGTGGGTGGGAAGATAATAAGTTCTCTTTTTCACATTTCAGCTTGAGATGCCTTTGGGACATCCAAGTAAAGATGTCTAGGAGGAAGCTGGATCTAAAATTCTGAATCCCAGAGAATGGCCTGCACTGGATATGCTGCTCTGGGAGTTCTTAGTCTATAGGTGGTTGTGGTAGTACTAGGTGGTTGTGGTGGTACTACACAGCAAGCCAGCTGGCTGGTTCTCTAATAATGGTAGTGGAAGGCTTGGGGGTGGGCATGACCACCTAAAGAATGTGAATTTGTGCATAGACAGTGAGACAAGGTGTATCTCTGGTCCCTTCAGTTCTAGATGTTCTTTCCCATATCATTTCACATTTCATTCTACCCCCACTCAAAACAAAAAAAACTATGTACTGTTCCATATTTGGTTAGTGGTAGAATGAGATTAGCTATAAATGATTGCTGTATTGCCCTTTTCATTCTGCTTAAGTTAGACAGCAGAACTGTAGCTTGTTTAGTAAAGCTTACAAGTGAAATAGGGGGGAAAAGAAGCCAAATCTCAAGAAGCTATATTAAGCTTTTAAGATCGGTAAGTGTTCACCAACCCTGGCAGTCTTTGGAGACACTTGTACCGTGTTTCCATGTTAACACTGGTCTCAACTTGTAGATGAAGGGAACATGTTTTAGAATGGATGGTATCTATTAATGGAAGATAGGTTGGGAGTTTATTACATTTGCTGCCTTTTCCCCTTGGATTTACTGAATGTGATAAATTATATGTGCCTGTCCCTGGACAGTATGCAGAATGGACGCCAATTCAGGAACTCAGGTGATTGGTAGCATAACATAAGGAAGACAGTATCAGCTGCTTCTAGCCTTCTCCATTTGTGAGTAGCGCAGAGAGCTGGAGGCTTCTGCTGCATCTCTAGGCCAGGGAATGGAAAGGTTTATTTGGTTCGCATTCTTACTTTTTTCTTTGATTCTCTTTAAAATTACATTCTCTGGCAAGTCACTGGACCCAGAGACACCAGAGTCTATACACAGAAAAGAATGGACAGGGATACTTTATCTTGTGGGCTGCTTATCTCTTCCACAGGTAGGACAATGTGTTGAGATATTCTGGCATGTCATCTTTGGGAGAATTGTAATTGCTATGGTCATTTTAGGCAGCTTCAAAGCAGTAGAGTTCATTGGCTTCAGTTACCTGAACTAATTAATGCTTTGAAATGGAATCTCTCCAAGTCAAGGCTTTGATTGAAATTTCACTGATTTTTATGAGATCACTTATGGTCTCAAGCATTTTATGTACAGGTATATTGATAACATTTTTTTAATGGTAAGGTGTATGTTTATTTTTATTTTATTTTTTTTGAGAGTTGAGGAAACAGAGAGGGAGGAGAGAGATGAGAAGCATCAACTCATAGTTCCTTCACTTGAATGGTTCATTGATTGCTTCTCTTATATGCCTTGACCGGAGTGCTCAAGCTGAGCCAGTGACCCTGTGCTCAAGCCAGCAACTCCACGCTCAAGCTGACAAGCCCACGCTCTAGCTGGCGACCTCAGGGTTTCAAACCGAGGACTTCAGCATCCCAGGTTGACACTCTATCCACCGCGCCACCACTGGTCAAGCTATTGATAATATACTGCTCATAAAAATTAGGGGTTATTTTATTACTCCTTATTCATTTTTGAAATATCCCCTAATTTTTGTGAGCAATATATTTAACACTTATTTATGTGTATAGTATGGACAGCTTTCAGAATATTTATCCCTTTGGAGTTTTGGGATGTTATACTTCAAATTCATTAACTTTCCATATATTTTTGTTTCTTTTTTCTTTTCTTTTTTTTTAGTGAGGGTTGGGGAGAAGGAGAGAGGGAAAGACAGACAGGAAGGGAGAGAGATGAGAAGCATCAACTCATAGTTGCAGCACCTTATATGTCCCTTGACTGGGAGGCTCCAGCCGAGCCAGTGACCCCTTGCACAAGCCGGCAACCCCACTCTCAAGCTGGGTGAACCATGATCAAGCTGGTGACCTCAGATTTTCAAACTTGGGTCCTCAGCATTCCAGGCCAAGGTTCTATCCATTGTGCCACTGCCTGGTTAGGCAACTTCATAAATATTTATTGAACACCTTCTACCTGTCAAGTAGTGGTCTAGATAGTACAGCATCATAAGGAACAAGTCAGAGAAGGTCCCTTCTCTGGTGGAGTAGGCTTTCTTTAGGATATTAGACATTGAATGAGGCTAGTTTAGATAAATTAGTACTTGTAAAAGATCTGTAAGAAGCTTTTCTGGATGTGTCTGTTCTTCACACTACATGTCCAGATCCCACCCATTCCCATTTGAAGCCTGGCTTAAATGGTGGCTTCTCCATGCTGTGTTTATCTGATCCTTCCTGCCGATATTTTCTTCCCCTCTCTGAAATACTGTGTTATTCTATCTGTAACATTTGTATCTTATGTCACTTTAATTTTTTTTCTATTTGTTTTATAGTTGTAAGTGTACATGTCAAGTCTCCTATATTAAAGTTGTTGAGGACATGATAAATATCCTATTCATCTTGGTTTTAGTCATTCATATGCAGACAGCAAGAAGTTGTAGGAAAAAAATACTGAACTTAGTGAGTACTGGCTTCACTATCATCTTGTCATGTGACTATAGGCAAGTCATTTAACTTCACTGGAATTAAGTTTTCAGTGGGTGTTTCAGTGGATAGAGCATTATCCAAGCACGCCAAGGTCACAGGTTGATCCCTGGTCAGGGCATATAGGAGAAGCAATCAATGAGTGCACAAGTAAATGGAACAACTAAATAGAACAATAAGTTGATGCTTCTCTCTTCCTTCCCCTCCCCCCTTCTCTCCCTCAAATCAGTGGAAAAATTAAAAAGAAAAGAGTTTCCTATCTTTAATTAAGACTGTAATAATTTTTTCATTCCTGAATAGTTGGAAGGCACAAACTAAGATAATATATATGTGACTATACTTTGTAAATTCTAAATTTTGTGGTAATATACCCTATTTCCCCAAAAATAAGACCTAGTGCATTTTAATTTAGGAGCAAAATTTAATATAAGACACTTTTATTTTCGGGGAAACAGTAGATTGTTGTACATGGAAATAGAGTCACAAGAAATTCTTGATGGAATTCAGTTTGGCTGGTTATGCTGATGTTTGTGATGACATGACTACAGTATATTAATAAATGTTTATTTTTTGTTCAACAATAAATGTAAATTCTTGTTCATGGAAAAATAAGACATCCCCTGAAAGTAAGACCTAGCGTGTCCTTAGGAGCAAAAATTAATATAAGACACTGTCTTATTTTGGGGGAAGCACAGTAAATATTCAGTAAGTATTTGAGTGAGTAAACATTTGCTTTCAGTGAACTTCTTTTCCTGAGTAGTTCTTGCTTAATGAGGTCTTTATGATTTTGCAAATACGCTAGGCTACTTTTTAATCTTATTTTATTATTAAATGATTCTGTTCCTCAGAATTGGCATCCTCTTCACCCCCACGGGTATTATGTCTCTTCTTCTTAGGTAGGTACTATGTAATAATAAAACAAATGACATTTGATCTGTTTTAGCAGGTGGTGCATTATGGCTGATATGCAAAATCTGGTTGAAAGATTGGAGAGAGCTGTGGGCCGCCTGGAGGCAGTATCCCATGCTTCTGACATGCACTGTGGGTATGGAGCCGGTACTCCACAAGGTAAGCAATAATACATACTGCCCAGCCGAATACTTTGAAGACAGTGTCTTGGCCTGAAATCTTTCTCTCACAGTGTATTCTCGCGTTTGGAACTATCTTTTCAAAATGCTTAATCTAGAAAGTTTATTGCCTGTAATTTATATTGCTGTAAACAGATAAGGGATGAGGGAGGAAGTGACTTGAGCAGGGAGGCCTGTGGTTAAGTTATTTTAATGCAAGAACTTCCTGCTTGTGTGCTATTTCCTGTTCTTTCTTTAGCAAAATGACTCCAGTATGAGACAGATGACAAGTGATATTAAAATTTTCTTTCTCAAAATGTTTGGAAAATTGGCCAATTTGCATGTGCACCAGCTGACTCAGAATGTTAGAGGCAAAAGGAACTTTAAGGGATCATTTTGTTTATTTTCATTTCATACATAAAATTAAGCTCAGAGGAAAAATGACTTAGTCAAGGTAAAACAGCCAGTTAGTGTTGGTATTGGGATTGGATCCCAGGTTTCCTGATTCATGTTCTAGTATTCTATTTATGGCATAACCTTGCCTCACCACTTTCATATGGAAGTGCCTCTTTTTTTAAAAAAAACACAGAATTCCATTTTATTTCTTTTTATTTATTCATTTTAGAGAGGAGTCACAGAGTGAGAGAGAGAGAGAGAGAGAGAAAGGGGGGAGAAGCTACAAGCATCAACTCCCATATGTACCTTGACCAGACCAGTGCAGGGTTTTGAACTGGCGACCTCAGTGTTCCCAGGTCGACGCTTTATCCACTGCGCCACCACAGGTCAGGCTGGAAGTGCCTCTTAACAAACGATTTTGTGACACATGACATTATTTGTGGTGTGTCTGTCTTCAGCAGGAGCAGTTCCCTTTGTGCAAGCATTCGACTCACTGCTTGCTGGTCCTGTGGCAGAATACCTGAAGATCAGTAAAGAGATTGGAGGAGATGTACAGAAACATGTAAGGATTTTCTGCCCTTTTTTCCCTCCTTTAAGGCTTTCTTCAAATCCTATTCATTCTTGTTTTAAGAGCCTCTTGCAAGTCTCCTGGCTCTTTTCTGGCTAATTTCTGCTTGGAGTTCAGTCCAGGCACTGGAACCATTCTTTAGATTTTTTTAGACCCCCTACTTTTATCACTTACTCTGTATAAGCTTCTTTTATACAGATAACTTGCTTGGTGCATAAAATATGGTTCGCTTCATCTTTGTAGTGAGACCTGCTACCAGTCTCATCACAACATGTTATATAACCAAGCTCAGGGTGGCTTATTCAAAAGAGCCATTATCATGACTTAGCAGTTATAAAACTATGTTTGATAGTTTTTGGTTATGCTAATATGAGTTATTTTCACACTTACCCCACAGCAAGAATATGAAGTAGGCAATGACAGATGCCTCGCCACCCACCTCCCTTCATGTGCTGCCACCTACATTGTCACCACCATCCCACACTCACACAGATATATTTGGTCTCTCTTTGGGACCCATAATCTTCCAGCTTAGTCTCCTCAGTGATTCACTGTAAGCAGTAACCATGTTTAGGATCCTACTGACCCTTCAGTAGGACTGGCTGCTTGATCTTTGGAAGATCTATTTTGAGCCTCTTGTGTACTTAACCATCTGTTGGCAGTGGTGTTAACTCAAGAGAGTGGGACTGGGACTTACATAGGGGCGTAGGGGCTTGCATTTTTACTCTTATGCAATCTGTAACATTTGAAAATTTTTTTAAATGTGTATCATTTTTATATATATTTTAAAAATGAAATCCCGAAGAAATAGGTCGTCTTATTTAAATTTTTATATTTTAATTATGCTATTTATAGCCCCATGATTCTTAAATTCTTTTTGACCATGACTTTGAATAAGAAAATACATATTTGTAACAGATATGTTTAACAAAATAATACTTACACTACTTGTACTGCACTTTGTTTTTTAAGTGAGAAGAAAGAAGGTAGGCAGACTTGCACATGCACTCCTACTGGGATCCACATAGGGACCCTTGTCTGGGGCTGATGTTCTGCCCATCTAGGGCTGTGCTCAAAACCAAGATATTTTTAGTGCCTGAGGGGAGGCTCCATGGAGCCATCCTCAGTACTCTGGGCCAGTGCACTTGAACCAATTGAGCCATGGCTGTGGGAAGGGAAGAAAGAAGAGTGAGGGTAGGGGTGAAGAAGCCAGCGGTTACCTCTCCTGTGTGCCCTGACCAGGAATCGAATCTGGGACATCCACATGCCAGGTTGATGCTCTACCATGGAGCCAACTGGCCAGGGCCTGTTGTGAACTTTAAATTGTTTTTTTTTTTCACCTGACCAGGCAGTGGTGCAGTGGATAGAGCGTCGGACTGGGATGCGGAGGACCCAAGTTCGAGACCCCGAGGTCGCCAGCTTGAGTGCGGGCCCATCTGGCTTGAGCAAAAGCTCGCCAGCTTGGACCCAAGGTCGCTGGCTCCAGCAAGGGGTTGCTCGGTCTGCTGAAGGCCCGCGGTCAAGGCACATATGAGAAAGCAATCAATGAACAACTAAGGTGTCAAAACGAAAAACTGATGATTAATACTTCTCATCTCTCTCTGTTCCTGTCTGTCTGTCCCTATCTATCCCTCTCTCTGACTCTCTGTCCCTGTAAAAAAAATTTTTTTTTCTTTGGGAAATAATTTCAAACTGATATACTACACTTACTGTTTTATTTTTTTCTATTTCATTTAATAAAGTACTGGTTATGACTCACTAAGTTGATTAATTACCTATGAATGGATCATGATCCAGTTTGAGAAATGGTTTCAACTTAAAGGTATAAATACCTTGAGCATTTTCGAGATAAATGTAGGGCTTTGCTTTTATTCCTACCTCTAGTTTTTGAGAAAAGAGGTGTTTTATTTTGTTTTTATTTTCAGTTAACTTCATAGCACACTGTATTGTGCAGTTGCTCACTTGATTTCATCTAAGGGTACCCCTGATTATTGTAATTTCCTGGATATGCGTCCCTGACGAGTTTCAACAGTAATCGTGGTACATGTAATTCTGCTATCAGTCCCTAGAATCTGGAATACCTGAGGAGAGCAATGTGAGGTGCCTGGGCTGCTACCAAAGTACATGGATGTGGAGGTTTCAGGTTTTTCTTATCAGGACCTCTCCCGTTGTAATGTGTCATCGATAGCTGATTCTTTTCCTTTCCGGCAGGCGGAGATGGTCCATACAGGTCTGAAGTTGGAGCGAGCTCTCTTGGTTACAGCCTCACAGTGCCAGCAGCCAGCAGGTGTAAGTTCACTGCTAGTTGTTTTGTTTTGGTTTGATGCTCAGGAGATGTTGAGAGGCTTCTGCTGAACTATCACAACATACTAAAATAAACCTACCTGACTCATGTACTGTATGATCAGACCAATTTCCAGAAGTAGAGTCATTTAAAGTGCCATTCTGGGAATGTGCTATTGGGTATTTATTGGGCTCTACAAGCCTTTCTTCTGTCATTTTACTTAGGGTTGTAGTTATGCCTGGGACTTTGTTGCTTCTCTTTTTTCTTTTTTTAAGAGAAAGCTTATATAGAAGGTCATAGAGGTAGAAGTGAGTTACAGAAGAAATGGGTTCAGGAAATAAGTTACAGACGCAAAAGAAGGGCCCTTGGAGCTTAGAAAGAGAGGCAAGGAAAGTGTGCCCAGGGGATGAGGGTGGGGAAAGGCGGGATGTGCTCCATAGAGAGAGTTGTGCTACTTCTCTTGATAGACAGCCTTTTTTTAGCCTCTTGGTTGAGGCTAAATTCATCATATTGTCCCCTAAGTCCTTTGGGTCACAGAGATTGGTTCTCTTGCTTCACTGTGAAGTGGGCTTTAATAATGCTGTGGAGATCCTAAAACTTTGGAAGTACTGCTTCTCCCCGTTAGCTCTACTTCTGCCTCAAAATTTTATGCTGCCAAGGTATCAAAATGAATTAGAGAAAGTTTAGATTTTTCTTGGAGCCAAAGATTTTAGTTTTGTTATTTTGGCATTTGGCTTTTCTGGGCAGAAAGGTAATAAAACTCCTGCTAATGCTGTATTAAAACCTTTGGACTCTTGGTATATATCAGTAATATAAAAAGTAGAATAAGATGCCTGATCTGTGGATAGAGCATCGACCTGGAGCACTGAGGTTGCTGGTTCACAACCCTGGGCTTGCCTGGTCAAGATACGAGAAGCAACTACTATGAATTGATGCTTCCTGCCTCCACCTTTTCTCTCTCTCTCTCTCTCTCTCTCCAAAATCAATAAATAAAGTCTTCTGAAAAAGTGGCATAAGGTAATGTTAAATATATTAGACTCTGATTATTAATCTGTCTTGAATGGCTAAAGCATTCTGTTTAAATCTTTTCTCTAAAACAAATCAGGCAGCTGAGACACCTGTTATGTTTGCCTTCCTTTAAACTAGGGATTGGCAGACAACATCCTGTAGGCCGAATCTGTTTTATACCTGTTTTGTAAATGAAATTTTTTGGAACACAGCCATGTCCATTCTTTTGTGTTCTCTGTTGCTGCTTAATGCACTACAACGGCAGAGTTAGGAAATTGCAACAGAGACCATATGGCATGCAAAGCCTGAAATGTTTATTGTCTTGCTTTTTACAAAAAGTTTGCTGACTCTTGCTTTAGACTGCTTTCATGCTAAGAGCAGAGAATTGAGATGTTCAGGAAAACTGAGCTTTCGAAAAAAGATCAAAACATAGAAACACAAGGTCCATCTTTTTTGCTAAACTGCCTGCTCAGATGCCAAGCACCCTAACTGCATTTGATTCAGCAGTCTTCTGCTCCGCAGATGCTGTATGGCTGGCAATGTGTTGAAGGCCATAAGTATTATAAAAGAGGTCTTAGACAAAGCCCTTGTCTTTAAAGAATTAATGAGGAAAAAAGACATTCACGTGTGTTCATTAATAGTTTGTGCTGGTGTGTGATACGGTGCCAAAATCAGTTATGCCAGCAGTAAATGCAACTCCAGTGTGGCTGGAGTTGGAGTGCTATTCCTTATGAAGCATGAGGAACATTTGGATAGATTGAAACAGGCGATTGCATCTTGAGTAAAAGCCCAAGAATGAATTACTATTTCCTATTAGTGGGACAGAAAAGGGACTATTTCCTATTAGTGGGACAGAAAATGGTAGAATTTTGTGATGCAGCCAGAATATGGGTCCTGATCATGAAAAACCACAAAATCCAACCTGAGGAAATGGAACTCTTTAAGGAGAGAGAGAGATGGTAAGCAGAATTTTAGCTAAATGAATTTGTGTGGGATGAATACAAAGTTTGTTTATTTTTTATGTAATACTACAAAGTTTATTTGATCATTGTAGTCCATAAAGAATTCTTGCCTTGCCTGATCAGGCGGTGGCGCAGTGGATAGAGCATTGGACTGGGATGCGGAAGACCCAGGTTCGAGACCCTGAGCTTGCCAGCTTGAGCGCGGGCCCATCTGGCTTGAGCAAAAGCTCGCCAGCTTGGATCCAAGGTCTCTGGCTCCAGCAAGGGGTTGCTCAGTCTGCTGAAGGCCTGCAGTCAGGGCACATGTGAGAAAGCAATCAATGAACAACTATGGTGTCGCAATGGCAATGAAAAATTAATGATTGATGCCATAAGAAACGATGACATCGGATCATTTATAACAAAATGGATGTACCTTGATAACATTATACGGAGTGAAATAAGTAAATCAGAAAAAAAGAAAAACTGAGAACAGCATGATTCCATACATAGGTGGGACATAAAAGTGAGAATATGAGACATGGACAAGAGAGTGGTGGTTATGGGATGGGGGGAGGGAGGGAAGAGTGGGATAGGGAGGAGGGGAAGGACACAGGGAAAACCAGATCGAATGGTGACAGAGGACAATTTGACTTTTGGTGATGGGTATGCAACACAATTGAATGATAAGATAACCTGGAGATGTTTTCATTGTACATATGTACCCTGATTTATTGGTGTCACCCCATTAGAATTAATAATAATAAAATATATATATAAAAATTAAAAAGAAACAACTAATGATTGATGCTTCTCACCTGTCTCCGTTCCTGTCTGTCTGTCCC
This sequence comes from Rhynchonycteris naso, assembly GCA_037038555.1. NCBI lineage: Eukaryota > Metazoa > Chordata > Mammalia > Chiroptera > Emballonuridae > Rhynchonycteris > Rhynchonycteris naso. The sequence continues at coordinate 207,085,238 of CM072997.1, read as the reverse complement.
TATCTATCCCTCTCTCTTACTCTCTCTCTGTCCCTGTAAAAAAAAAAAAAAAAAAAAAAATTCTTGCCTTGCCTGACCTGTGGTGGCACAGTGGATAAAGCATCGACCTGGAACACTGAGGTCGCCAGTTCGAAACCCTGGGCTTGCCTGGTCAAGATACGAGAAGCAACTACTATGAATTGATGCTTCCTGCCTCCACCTTTTCTCTCTCTCTCCAAAATCAATAAATAAAGTCTTTTGAAAAAGTGGCATAAGGTAATGGGAGTTGATGCTTCCTGCTCCTCCCCCCTTTCTCTCTCTCTCGCTCTCTCTCTCTCTCACTGTCATTCTCTCTCCTCTCTAAAATGAATAAATTTTTAAAAAATTAAAAATAAAAAAAGAATTCTTGCTTTCAGGATCAGAGCTGACCAACGTATAAAACTTATATAGAAAGACTCTAACATGAATCTTTTCCTGCATCTTTTCCTAGAATAAGCTTTCTGATTTGTTGGCTCCCATCTCAGAGCAGATCCAAGAAGTGATAACCTTTCGGGAGAAGAACCGAGGCAGCAAGTTATTCAATCATCTGTCAGCTGTCAGCGAAAGTATCCAGGCCCTGGGTTGGGTGGCTATGGTGAGCAGTGCAGCTTCCACGGGAGGGAAGGGATGGATAGAATGAAAAAGGTAAGGAGATAGCGCTGGAGAGGCTCTGAGTCACTGACATCTTCTCTTTCTCTAGGCTCCCAAGCCTGGTCCTTATGTGAAAGAAATGAATGATGCTGCCATGTTTTATACAAACCGAGTCCTCAAGGAGTACAAAGATGTGTAAGTCCAGCCATTCCTTAAGGGGTAAAGGACAAACCCAGCAGGGTACTTGCTGGAGTACTGCTTTGGGTTTAAGGCTGCCTTTGACTGCTTTGTTGGTTCTCCTATCTCAGGGCTGCTTTCTGGGAAGTTTGGTAGATATTGACTCACAGAAGATGTATTTGCAAGCAGAAAGTGTTTCTCCTTCCACTTCTGCTTCTCCAGGGTTTGTGGAGACCCTTTTAGTCTTCTAATGTGTGTCCTTCCAGGTTTAGGAGGTTTTGCTAGAGATAAAATAGACTAATAATGCCTTTTAATTTGCCTGTTTAGATGAGATTTTGTTCCTTTGTTGAGGATTTCTAACTGGCCCAGTGGCAGAAATTTCAGTAACATTTAGTAGGAAATTGCTCTGACTATTGAAGGGGTTAGTAAAGTGAGAGGAAGGCTATCTGGCCAGTGCAGGTTCTAAGTGGGGGAGTCACTGTATGGAGTGACTTTAGGCAGCTATTACTTAACTGCATAGCAACCCAAACCCTTCCTTTCTTCCGTTTATCATCAGTTAACATTTGTTGAGTAACTACTCTGTGAAAGAAGTAAGCTTCACGTGCGTGAAGTATGTCCCAGAACACCAGGCACCTCCTGATCCTCCTGGCAACCTGGAATTACACATCATATGTGTTTTATTATCATCCCTCATTGTAAAGTTGAGAAAATTAGGTCTTACGCTAAATAACCATAAAGTCTTTCAGCTCAGGTGTAAGAAGAGAGGATACTTGAACTAACTGCAGTGCTGTTTCTATCATTTAATGCTGATTATTTTCTCCTAAAGGGAAGTTTTTTGGGGGGAGGCATATTTTGACATAAGGCACTGTGCTACACAGCAGTTGAGTTTCTTGGGAGTCCTAGAGTTCTACAGTGATGCCCAAGAGATCTTCATTATGGTTTCGTGCATAAAAAAAAAGAATGACTGCTTTTATTAGTTTTTGCCTAAGGTCTATTATGAGCAAACAGTTTTGCTACATTAAAATTTTTTTTTTGGAAAATACTGCTATAAGAAAAAGAGATAGAATCTGAAGTCCTTATCCTGATGGACTTTGGTCTATTAGGGAATAGGTTTGAGAAAAAGAGAAAACTCAGTGGTGATAGAAAACCTATTGAGCATAGCCTGAGGAACACTGGGCAGGTAGATGTGAGCTCACAGTGGCGGGGGCGGGGGAGGGCTGGAATGTACCCTGACTGCCTGTGATGAGTTCTTTACTTTTTCCAGAGATAAGAAGCATGTGGACTGGGTCAAAACTTACTTGAGTATATGGACAGAGCTGCAGGCTTACATTAAAGAGTTCCATACCACTGGACTGGTCTGGAGCAAAACGGTCAGTGACTCCTCCCTCCTTTTGTTTACCCAGCCGGGATCGGGTCTGCAGGTTTCTTAGACTTTGGCACTGCCGAGACCCACGAGGCATGCTGGTCTTCTCTCTCAGTGGAGGGGAAGGAAAGGGAAAGGGGCTCAGAGAAAGCAGGGATCAGAGAGGGAAGGAATATTCATTTCAGTTCCAGTAACCATGGTGAGGGGACAGGGGTTGGGCTGGATAGGGAGATAGGTGAGTAAGTTATATTATTCCAGCACTCTTGAGCTGAAAAATATAGATATAAAACCCCAATATGAGTTACCAAGCTAAATATTATAATAAAGATACACAGCAGAGTATGAGGAAGAAGAGTGATTCTCACTGGGATTGTACTCTGTACTCTGAACTGAGACTTTTTGCAAGTATAAAGCAGTGAGAAGTGGGAGAAATGGGGATACTAGCAAACAGCATAGCTTAACCAAAGTAAATCCAGAGTAAATGTAGAGATTGCTCATCTCTGGCTTTAAGGAGAGAGAGTCAGATTTACGAGAAAATGCAGAGAACGCAGGTAGGTTGAGTGCTTTAGAGTGTAAAATAGGCGATAAATATATCAAACATATTTGAGCAAGAAAGTGATAATGATCAGATTTGTCCTTAAGAAGGTCTCAGTTTATAGATTAGGGATAAAGGTGCATGCTCAGACTATGGAAATGCTCATGGTGCTAGTGGCTCATACAGAAGAATTTGTAGGAGACAGAATGAAAGTAAAAGAAAGATTCTAAGAGATTGTGGGGGTTGAAAGGCTCAAAGAAAATTGAACAGTCAAGCTTGGGTGGTAATATTTTTCACTGAAATAGAGACAAGGGGGTGATTATACAGGTGGAGAGTGGGCAGATGATGAACTCAGTCTTGGACTTGCTGAGTCTGAGATACTGGTGACACACTTAAGTTGATTTTTAGAAGCATGGATTTAAAGCTGGAATTAGGTAGAGGCTAAAGGGAATTTTTTTTTTTTTTTACGGGGACAGAGAATCAGACAGAGGGATAGATAGGGACAGACAGATAGGAACGGAGAGAGATGAGAAGCATCAATCATTAGTTTTTCATTGCCGTTGCGACACCTTAGTTGTTCAGTGGTTGCTTTCTCACATGTGCCTTGATCGCGGGCCTTCAGCAGACCGAGCAACCCTTTGCTGGAGCCAGCGACCTTGGGTCCAAGCTGACGAGCTTTTGCTCAAGCCAGATGGGCCCACAATCAAGCTGGCGAGCTCGGGGTCTCGAACCTGGGTCTTCTACATCCCAGTCCGACGCTCTATCCACTGCGCCACCACCTGGTCAGGCTAAAGGGAAAATTTGAAGGTTGAACATATCCTTGGAATAGAGTGAGAAGGAATAAAGCCAAGCTTTTTTGGATAGGAGCATTAATAACTGCATCAAGAGCTACAGTGGACATATGTGGGACCCAACTGGAAATGGTACGGGGGAAGACAGGATGACTATTTTGTCTGCATTTGTTGTTCCAGGGGCCTGTGGCAAAAGAACTGAGTGGATTGCCATCTGGACCCTCTGCTGGATCAGGTCCTCCTCCTCCCCCACCAGGCCCACCTCCCCCGCCAATGCCTACCAGTTCAGGGTCAGATGACTCTGCTTCACGCACAGCACTGTTTGCACAGATTAATCAGGGGGAGAGCATCACACATGGTGAGTACTTTGGCAAGAAGAGTTGGTACAGTAAGTTGCTTGGGCCAGATCTTACCAACTAGAGACTGGACAGTTGATACACCAGAACTCTGGTTTGTGTATGGGTGAATTAATTTGTGGTGTTACATTCCGTTAGGTTGCCCAAAGGGACAGCAAAGTTGTCTTAAGTGGAAATGGAAACTGGGTGATTATCATTGGGGAAAACCCTGTTAGGAAAAGTGATTTAATATTAAGTGGCATATATAGAGTACCTTTTGAGCCAAGATATGATGCTGGCAATTAAAAAAAGTCTTTTGTTTTTATTAAATGAGAGGGTGAGAGGCGGGGAGGCAGAGACAGACTCTTGCGTGTGCCTCAACTGGGTTATAACCAGCAAGCCCCCTGCTGGGTGATGCTCTGCCCATTTAAGGTTGCTGCTCTGTTGCTCGGCAACTGAGCTATTTTAGTGCCTGAGGCAAGGCCATGGAGCCATCCTCAGTGCCCTGGGCCAACTTGTTCAAACCATTTGAGCCATGGCTATGGGAGAGGAAGAGGGTGGGGGCAGGGGTAGGTGAAGAAGCAGATGGTCACTTTTGTGTTCCCTGACCGGGAATCGAACCTGGGATTTCCACACGTTGGGCTGACGCTCTACCACTGAGCCAATCAGCCAGGGCTGCTGGCAGTTTTCCCCAGAGATTTTTCCATGTCAATACATGGTCTATTTGGGATGTCATTGTGTTGGGGGTTAACTTCCTCAGAGGATAAATAATAGTCTTGGAAATTTTGCATAAGAGTTACCTAATGTTGGTATACGGAAAGTAGACAGCAGATGGAAGTCTAAATTATTCAGCCTTGTTTTAGGGATCTACCTATAAAAATATCGAAAATAAAGAACAAGTTTTATAGTATTTATAGTAGCTAAAAATAGTATAACCTAATATCTAACAGTAAGGGAGATGGTTAATTGTAGTATGTCTTCTTGATGAAATACTATGCAGCCGTTAAATCTCTCTACAGTGAACCAAGCAGTGTGTAAGAAGAACCAAGTATTTAAACTACCGCCATTGGGAGTGATGGAGCTAAAAACGCCATTCAGTATTGGTTACTAAGATTGGGCCATGTTCAGGAGCAAGGAGTGGGTTAGCCTGCTCACGGTGATTATGTAGTCTTTTCCCTAAATTTAAAAAAAAGACATTTTTAGAAACTAAATAACATGAGCCCTGGCCAGATAGCTCAGTTGGTTGGAGCATCATCCAAAAGCACAGAGGTTGCGGGTTCAATCCCCAATCAGGGCACAACTGGAACAGATGGATGTTCCTGTCTCTTTCTCTAAAATCAATATACAAAAAAAATTAATATGAAAAATTTTTTATTAAAGTGTTAACTGGTTAACAACCAAATTTAACTGTGTACGGTTATACCAAATATAAAACAACTATCAATTGAAAAATTTGGAAGGAGGGTTACAAATGCTAACACTAATTTGAAGGGGAGCAGTTGGTTAGCTGTAGGTGAGCATTTTTTGTTTTCTTAGAAATTTTCTTTACTATTACATATTATTTTTTTCTTCCTCTGTTGCTTTAAAAGCTGCATACATATTTTTTGAGTATATACAGTGTGTCCGTAAAGTCATGGTGCACTTTTGACCTGTGACCAGTCAAAAGTGCACCATGACTTTACAGACACACTGTATTTGGTATTGTCTTTCTAGATCTTTTCCTGTGCATTTACGTATTCATTCCCCCATATATACACATATGCCATGTTTTATTTTTTTGAATGGAACTTATATAAGTTAACCTGGGGCAGAAGAGAAATGATAAAACTGCTTCTTTAAAATTGCTTGTGAGAGAACATCTCAAAGGCTCTAGTTTTTGTCTTTGAGTTTTTTAAGGATCAGTCTAACTTCTGATAGCATAAGTTGGTTGTTGCATCAGCCCAAAGCCCTGATATGAAGGATGGAAACAAAACGGCCTTGTTGTTCGTATAGCCCTGAAACATGTATCTGATGACATGAAGACTCACAAGAACCCTGCCCTGAAGGCTCAGAGTGGCCCAGTACGAAGTGGCCCCAAACCATTCTCTGCACCTAAACCAGGAGTCAGCCCATCCCCTAAACCAGCTGCAAAGAAGGAGCCTGCTCTACTTGAACTGGAGGGCAAGAAGTGGAGAGTGGTGAGTTAATAACGCCGGGACTGGAGGAACAGGAGTGGATGGGGTTTCACGGAGCACACCCAGATAGATGCACGCAGGGTTCTGGCGTAGATCACAAGAAGGAAAGTTTGGGATAGCATGTTTGGTGTGTGCTTAGTGGTGAGATTGCTGAAGTGGGTGTCTCTTTAACAGGAAAATCAGGAGAATGTTTCCAACCTGGTGATTGATGACACAGAACTGAAACAGGTGGCTTATATATACAAGTGTGTCAACACGACATTGCAAATCAAGGGCAAAATTAACTCTATTACAGTAGGTGAGTTCTTATCCAGCTGAGAGGGTTGAAGCCATACCTATTCTGTTTGTAAGATTCTTAAATATATTACTTTAAAGTTACATTGTTGACCTGCTCCCTTTCTTCTCCTAGATAACTGTAAGAAACTTGGTCTGGTGTTTGATGACGTGGTGGGCATTGTGGAGATAATCAATAGTAGGGATGTCAAAGTTCAGGTAACTTGATATTTTGGCTCCTTCCTTGGGTCCCTGAGGAATTAATTGAAAGAGACAGCCGACCCACAGATGTTGCTGTGGTGGGAATCTGATTCTACAAAGTCTGTAAGCTGAGCTGCTTTGGATGTGGCCAGAGAGGAGTTGGCTCGTAGAGAGAGCTCTTTCCAGCACCCATCCCAGCCTGCCCTTAGTATCCAATATCTTGTGCACCTGTGAGCTTTTTATGTAGCCGCTGCATCATGTGAACCAGTGAAAGCTTTTCCTGTAAATTACTGTTGTTCTCCCAGCTGCAGGCACTTAGTGTTCTTGGTGTTCTCTGCAGGTAATGGGTAAAGTGCCAACCATTTCCATCAACAAAACAGATGGCTGCCATGTTTACCTGAGCAAGAATTCCCTCGACTGTGAGATAGTCAGTGCCAAATCTTCTGAGATGAATGTCCTCATTCCTACAGAAGGCGGTGATTTTGTAAGTTTCTTTACCTTTTATTAGTATGATCTAAAAACAGAAGGGACTGAAAACATGTTACATTAGACAAAGCTACTTGATGGGCATTCTGCACTGAGTGGCTCAAACTCAGTGAAGCATGAGATAGTCCCCACGAAGCAGCGCTCCATACAAGGTGGTGTCTGCTTTTCTTAGGTTGAGCAGATAGATGCTCAGGGTTGTATAAAGGAAAGGGATTGAGTCACAGCACACTGTTGATTGGTGCCATGAAGCTAGACACATTCTCATCTACACCTCATAGGCTTAACAGTCCAAGGGTCAGTGGTCAGTGAACAGTAGGGAACAGATTCCGTCCTACACTTGGCTTTGGAGCCTTTGTTCTTCCTACACTGCAGTGCTCCTCCCTGTGGGTGGTAGGGGAACTGGAAGTAGCTGTGGCACCGCCAGTTTTTCAGGTGGGTTGTTGCTGTCACTACATCCTGCCTGCTGTCAGAGCTTAGTGGAAGCAGGCACTGGACGAAAAGTGTCAAGTTGAATCCCAGCTTTTTTTTTTTTAATTTCACAGTTGGTTTTTTTTTTTAATTTTTATTTTATTTTATTCATTTTAGAGAGGAGACACAGTGAGAGAGAGAGAGAGAGAAAGGGGGGAGGAGCTGGAAGCATCAACTCCCATGTGTGCCTTGACCAAACCAGCGCAGGGTTTTGAACTGGCGACCTCAGTGTTCCCAGGTTGACACTTTATCCACTGCGCCACTACAGGTCAGGCCGAATCCCAGCTTATTTTTTGGCTCAGATTTAAACCTGTTGTTTTTCTATTTGCAGAATGAGTTCCCTGTCCCTGAACAGTTCAAGACCCTATGGAATGGGAAGAAGTTGGTCACCACAGTGACAGAAATTGCCGGATAAGCGAAGTGCCACTGGGTTCTTTGCCCTCTCCCTCACACCATGGGATAAATCTGTATCAAGACGGTTTTTTTCTAGATTTCCTCTACCTTTCTGCTCTTAAACTGCTTCTCTGCTTTGAGAGGCACAGCTACCTGCCTTCACTGAAATATACCTCAGGCTGAGATGGGGTGGGAGAGCAGGTCAGTTGATCTTCTGCAGGAAGGCACAGCTTTTCCATATCAGCTCAACCACACGGCCAGTCCATCCTTACGGAACCACAGACCAGGACTGGTGTGTTTTAGCTTTCAGCCTTTGGGATTATTCCACCAACAGTCTTTGGGGAAGAATAAAGCTGTACCCAGGAATTAACAGCGCAGAGTGTTCACACAAGTTAATCTTTTCCTAACAATGAGCATGAAGGTAGCAGAAGCTGGTGTGATTCCAACTGGTTCTTCTAACCAGACTAATTTTTCACTTTTGACAAGTGAGACAGGGGTTGCACGGGACCAAAGGCTGAAGCTTGACCATCTAGCATTCCAAGCAAAATTGTTTCCTGTCATTATTCCTTTTATTCTGCATTCCATCCTGGCTCTACCAGCACCTGAGATAGTAGGTTCTTTTGTACGACCTGCTGGGGAAGTGCCCTGCCCCCAGGCAGGTTAAGGAGTCTTGGATACTTTCTTTCCCTGGGATCCCTGCCCAGCACCTTCCTACAGAGATGACTTAAAAAGAAAAAGGAAAATCACCACACCATTCCGAGGAATCTGGCATTCCTTCCTCCTCCCATGCTAGGTGCCTGTCATCCACCTTCACTGTCTCCTTCGCCCTGTCATGCTCAACAGCTTTTGGCCTCTGTCCAGGCACCTGAACAAAGGACTAAAATCTCCACTGCTGGCTGATTTTAGGTCTTATGTAAGAGTCTTGCACAGCATTGCTAATGTAAATTTCAGTTTTTTCCCACTAGGACAAACACATACCAAAATATGCAACTTTTTTTGGTGGGAAGAGAAATTGTCCTGTGACTTCTACCCATTTCCTGAGGCCTGTAGAAATAAACCTTTATGTACTTAAAAGTTATACAGAAAATAGAATAAAATTAATACCAAACTTGTGTACTATTTACCTATGTTATCTGTTGTACAGAGCTGTAAGAATGTTGAAAACAAACATGACACCAAGGATAAGAAGCGACTCTTTATTTTAGACAACCTCATACAATTTTTTTCACATCCCCCCCCACTCTTGCTCATAAGCCTCATCTTTTAGTTGAAAAATAGGCTTGAGAGAGGTAAAGGGAAATCAAGAGTCAGCTTGACAGCACTAACATGGTGCTTCTCGTGGAGCTAGCTCATCATTTCCCCAAACTGGTACCCTGCACAAGACTTCCAAAAAGTGTCGGTAGGGATTTCACAGGTGGGAAATGGTAGAGTAAGGTTAGTTTTCTTTACCGTAACAGGAATTCTCAGAGTCCTTAATATTCCAATATGGGTTGATCCCCGAGAGAAGAAGGGTATGTAATATTCCCAACTTTTTGAGCAATCAATTTTTTTCAGAGAACACATCAGAAACCAGTTTGGAGTATACTAGTAAATAGGATGTTTGGAGGTGGCAGTTAGCCTGCTCTCCATTTCCTCCCATTCTCTGCTAATGCTCATATAACAGAGTGACTTTAGAACCCAGGCCGCTTGTCATGTTAAGGAAGGACCAGTTAGTCAAGGGTGGAATGGAAAGAACCAGCTGCCTCCTCATTTTTCATTTCCATTTCTACATTCTTCATACACATCTAAGTTAAGCAATACATACACTTCCTCCCTTAAGTAACCCAATTGGGTGTCACTTCCCTCCCTTTGCGACAGCAACTAATTTATCACTACCTGAGGAAACAAAAGTGCTACCGAAGCAAGATGGTGAATCTAATAATTGCTAAGATACCACAGAAGACAACATATTCAAAGAGAGGAGGGCAGCCTCAGATTATGCAGCAACTAAGCAATAGTTTTACAAGCACTGGTTTCATCCCCACCAGCAAAACAATATGAGAATACCAGAGGCCTGGGTATTGGCCTTCTCTTGGCTTGAAATGTGGCTAGAGTCATGTGAGAAAGATGTTTGTCCTTAGAATCTATGTCATCGCTTTAGCTTGTTCAGTCTCTTCTGGGCCTGGGCAGAGCTCTGGCAGTGACTGCAACAGGCTGTTTCCTAAGTCGGCTTGACTACATCAAATGGTTGTAAAATAATCTGTGGTTATTAACTGATTAAACTTGGATTCAACACCATATGCTGATAGTATGAAGCAAAGGATAAGATTTGTATCTTAGATCTTTCCGAGCAGGGCATCTTACTTAGATGATGATGAGAGAAAAGGGTTGGTTGCAGGCTGGATCTGAGCTCAGGCTTGGGCATAAAGGGACTAGTCCTCACTGGTTTGTAAGTGCTGGGGGCTCCTTGAGCTCTGGCGCCAACTGCAAAGGTTTCACTCAAGGAAGGGTATGATGTGAGCATAAAACCAATCTTCAGACAGCTGAAGATGGTCCCCTTCTACAGCCAAGAATACTAGTTGTCCTGCATTGTCCATTTCTTTTAGCCCTAGGCGGTCCTGCAGAGAGAAAGGCCATAATTAAAAAGGCTTAATGAAAAGGTTTGGAGTAAAAGAAATAGAATGTTAACCTGAGATATATTTTCAAAATGCAGTATTTTCCCTAAGCGTTACAATTTGGGTATATTGGCAAAAACACCGAAAAAAGATACCTCCTATTTTTTCCCAAGCATTAAAAATATATGCAGTTGAGGTTATTCTAGAGTTTCACATTCTGTATTATGAAATTTCCCAAGGCTTCTGGAGGACAAAATCCTCAAAATGTCAGTTAAGTGGAACTGGCCTTAAGACATTAGCTTTATAAAACATCCAGCCCTTAGATAACAAACCTGGGACACTTATATCTTGCTGCTGAAAATGTTATTGGCTCTGACCAGTTGGTTCAGTGGTGAGCATCAACTTGGCATGTGGAAGTCCCAGGTTTGGTGGCCAGTCAGGGCACACAACAGAAGTGACCATCTGCTTCTCCCTCCCCCCCCCAACCACCCCTCCTGCAACAATGGCTCAACTAATTTGAGTGCATTGGCCCTGGACGCCGAGGATGACTATGGAGCCTCTGCCTCAGGTGCTAAAAATAGCTTGGTTGCAAGCATGGGCCCCAGATGGGCAGAGCATATCAACCCCAGACAGGGGTCACCAGGTGTATCATGATTTGGGGGCACATGAGGGAGTCTATGTTTCTATCTCCCCTCTCACTTAAGTAAAAAGAAAAAAAGAAAATGTCATTACCCAAAGCCTATGTGCTGCAGAACAAATATGGTGGGGAGATGAGCAGTTATGACAGAATGCTGCCTCTGTGGCTACCATCAGTTGGAGTTTCACGATATGGAGGTTCGTAGTTGTAATTTCTAAAACTTAACAGACCCTAGCTTCCCTTTCACCTCACCCAAAAGGGACACCAAATACAGAAGAAAAGCCAAGAGATATGACAGGTTTCTGAAATTTCAAGAAATTCTAGTAGAGGTAATTGGTTCAAACACAAATAGCAGTTGGTGCATTTTGGGGAGAGTCAATCTCCAATATAAAATCTTCAGTGTGGAACTGGAGGTGGTGAAATGCTACAACCTCTGCTTGAGAAACCATCTACTATTCAAAAGTTCACAACACTAGTCACATTCACTCCTGCAGGAGGAGCTCCCATTGTCAGAGCCTGATTTAAAAACAGAACTTCTACATCTATTAAAGTAACACCCATTTCTTCTCTGTTTTCATTATGCCTGGGGGACTTCTTGGATTTGATCCAGTCTGCACCTCAGCAAAGCCAGTTCTAAACCTTATTATCAGAAGGAAGGAGTTAAGAGATGCAACCCTTGAACATGCTTGAAAATCATGAGATATATATAGGTTCTTCGACCTTCAGAATGTAGATTTCTGTAAACCAGCACCTAACAGACTAGTGCACTGGTCAGCAGCCTAACCAGCCTCATTCTAACAGATATAGGTCAGATGCCTCATGATCACTTACTGCTCTGGGGTATATATACAACACAGGGTCCATCACTCAAGGACCAAGAAGCTTCAGCAGCTGAGAGCTGAAAGGGACAGCACTTCTCCCTACCCTGTTACCTGTGTGTATAGAGTGGTCTTCTGTAAGGGAATGGTTTCCTTGTCTTGGCCACTTCTGTAAAATCCAAACCACTGCAGGAAAGGAGGAAGAAATATGCAGGTCAAACAGATGGCACAAACTGCCAAACTAATTTAAGACTGGCTGGTAGCTATGACTACCAACAAATAGAACATCATGAAGGCATAGTCAGGAAAAATAGAGTATGGTTTGAGTCACCTGGGTAGATCATAAGAGATGAGTTAATCTTTCCAAAGAGCTTTCCAATTTCCCAAAATTTCTGATTCCTATAATTATGGAGCAGCTACCCTGTGAAAATCTTCGTGCTGAAGCCTAGACATTCTAGATCAGGGGTCGGGAACCTATGGCTCGCGAGCCAGATGTGGCTCTTTTGATGGCTGCATCTGGCTCACAGACAAATCTTTAATAAAAATAATAATAATGCCTGACCAGGTGGTGGTGCAGTGGATAGAGCATCGGACTGGGATACAGAGGGGCCCAGGTTCGAGACCCTGAGGTCGCCAGCTTGAGCGCGGGCTCATCTGGTTTGAGCAAAAGCTCACCGACTTCAGTCCAAGGTAGCTGCCTCGAGCAAGGGGTTACTCGGTCTGCTGAAGGCCCACGGTCAAGGCACATGTGAGAAAGCAATCAATGAACAACTAAGGTGTCAAAACGTAAAACTGTAAAAAAATTAAAATAGAAAATAATAACGTTAAAAATATAAAACATTCTCATGTATTACAATCCATTCATTTCCTTCCGCTCATGTTCAGTGGTTGCAGGTGGCTGGAGCCAATCACAGCTGTCCTCCGGGACAACACCAAATTTTTATTGGATAATGTGTAATGTACACGGGTTGTTGTGAGGTCAGGAAGTGAACTTCCCTCCTTTTAATCAAGTAGTCAGCTAGCTAATTGCAGAAACCCTTTTGACGAAGAAGATGGCTAAAAGAAATAAAGATGAGAAGTATCGTACTTTTCAGCAGGAATGGACAGAGGAATTTGCCTTTGTGGAGAGGGCAGGTTCTGCAGTGTGTCTAATATGCAACGATAAAATTGCATCAATGAAACGGTCAAATATAAAGCGGCACTTCGACACACACCATACTACATTTGCATCGAAATATCCAGTGGTGGACAGCAGGAAGAAAGCATGTCAAGAGCTACTGTGCAGAGTGCAAGCTAGTCAGCAGCAACTCCGTGTTTGGACCCAACAAGGTGACTGGAATTCGGCTAGCTTTGCTGGTGCTTTAGCAATTGTGAGAAACAGAAAGCCATTCACAGATGGGGAGTATGCCAAAACATTCATGCTTGATGTTGCCAATGAACTTTTTGACGACTTTTCGAATAAAGACAAGATAATCAAACAAATAAAAGACATGCCTCTATTGGCAAGAACTGTTCACGATTGTACCATCATGCTGGCAAATCAAATTGAGGCAACACAAGTGAAGGACATAAATGCAGCACCATTTTTTCTCTCACTTTGGATGAGTCAACAGACGTAAGCCATTTATCTCAGTTCAGCATGATTGCAAGGTATGCTGTTGGTGACACACTGCGTGAGGAAAGTCTTGCTGTTTGCCTATGAAAGAGACAACAAGAGGGGAGGATTTATTCAAGTCTTTCACTGAGTTCGCTAAAGAAAAAAATCTACCGATGGATAAACTTATTTCGGTGTGTACTGATGGTGTTCCATGCATGGTGGGGGGAAAAACAGGATTCGTAGCGCTTCTTCGTGAACATGAAAAGAGACCCATCCTAAGTTTTCATTGCATCCTACATCAGGAGGTGCTTTGTGCTCAGATGTATGGCAAGCAGCTTGGTGAGGTGATGTCGCTGGTCATTCGGGTGGTCAACTTTATTGTTGCCCAAGCTTTAAATGATCGCCAGTTTAAAACACTGCTGGATGAAGTTGGGAATAATTATCCTGGTCTGCTTTTACACAGCAATGTGCATTGGTTGTCAAGAGGGAAGGTGCTCAGCTGTTTTGCAGCTTGTCTGAGCGAAATCCATACTTTTCTTGAAATGAAAAATGTCGAGCATCCTGAGTTAGCTGACACTGAGTAGCTCCTGAAGTTCTACTATCTCATGGACATGACTAAACATCTGAACCAGCTCAATGTGAAAATGCAAGGCATTGGAAATACAGTCTTATCCCTTCAACAAGCAGTGTTTGCATTTGAAAACAAGCTGGAACTCTTCTTCATCACCGACATTGAAACAGGTCATTTATTACACTTTGAAAAACTGGAAGAGTTTAGCCTGACCAGGCGGTGGCACAGTGGATAGAGCGTCAGACTGGGATGCGGAAGATCCAGGTTCTAGACCCCGAGCTCACCAGCTTGAGCGTGGGCCCATCTGGCTTGAGCAAAAGCTCGTCAGCTTGGACCCAGGGTTGCTGGCTCCAGCAAGGGGTTGCTTGGTCTGCTGAAGGCCCGTGGTCAAGGCACACGTGAGAAAGCAATCAGTGAAAACTAAGGTGTTGAGATGGCAACGAAAAACTAATGATTGATGCTTCCTCTCTCCATTCCTGTCTGTCTGTCCCTATATATCCCTCTCTCTGACTCTCTCTCTGTCCCTGTAAAAAAAAAAAAAATCAGAAAGACTGGAAGAGTTTAAAGATGCATGCACAGCAAGTGACCCTGCTCAACATCTTGATCTCCAGCAGCTAGTGGGCTTCACATCTAATCTCCTGCAGTCATTCAAAGCGTGCTTTGGAGAATTTTGTGAGCGCACTTGTCTTTTTAAGTTCATTACCCATCCACATTAGTGTGCAGTGGACAGCGCTGACCTGAGTTACATTCCCAGTGTCTCTGTCAGAGATTTTGAGCTACAAGCTGCTGAACTGAAGGCCTCAGAAATGTGGGTGAATAAGTTCAAGTCACTGAATGAATACTTGGAAAGACTTGCACAACAGCAAGCAGAGTTGGTGAGCAAACACAAGTGGGGAGAAATGAAAATCTTCAACCCACGGACCAGCTGATTGTCAAAACTTGGAACACGTTTCCCATCACATACCACACACTGCAGCGTATGAGTATTGCTGTCCTGACTATGTTTGGCTCTATGTATGGAGGTGAACAGTCTTTGTCACATCTAAAGAACGTTAAGACCAACCTACGATCATGTTTAACGGATGGAAGTCTCAACGCCTGCTTGAAGCTTAACCTCACTACGTATCAACCAGACTACAAAGCCATCAGCAAAACCATGCAGCACCAGAAGTTGCATTAATGGTAAGGAGTACTTTATTCATCATTGGTTAACAACAGCATAACACCGTTATTAAAAAGAATTCAGAGACCTATTGTACTTACAATAAGTGTTGGTCTTACATGAAATGCACACATTTACTTGTATTTAGTATTAAACATATTGTATGGCTCTCACGGAATTTTAAAATATGTGGCATTCATGGCTCTCTCAGCCAAAAAGATCCCTGTTCTAGATATATAGTCACTGTTTTCAAAAAGCTCTAGTCTCATGAGGCATGGAAATATCAAATTGTTTAGCAGGGGTGTCAGCAAATTTTTTGGTAAATACTAGATACAAAATATTTTTGGCTTTAAGAGCCACATGGTTGCAAATATGCAATGCTCTCATCATAATGCAAAAATGATGAAAATATTTTTAAAAACATGAGTATGGCCTGACCAGGTGGTGGCGCAGTGGATAGAGCGTCGGACTGGGATGCGGAAGATCCAGGTTCAAGACCCCGAGCTCGCCAGCTTGAGTGCGGGCCCATCTGGCTTGAGCAAAAGCTCACCAGCTTGGACCCAAGGTCACTGGCTCCTGCAAGGGGTTGCTCGGTCTGCTGAAGGCCCGTGGTCAAGGCACATATGAGAAAGCAATCAATGAACAACTAAGGTGTTGTGATGGCAATGAAAAACTAATGATTGATGCTTCTCACCTCTCTCCATTCCTGCCTGTCTGTTCCTATCTATCCCTCTTTCTGACTCTCTCTCTCTCTCTCTCTCTGTTCCTGTAAAAATAAATAAATAAATAAATAAAATAAAAAACATGAGTATGGTTGTGTTCCAATAGAACTTTATTTGTAGACACTGACACCTGAATTTCATATAATTTTTACATCATCAAATATTTTTTATTTTTTCAATCACTTAAAAATGTATACACCTGACCAGGTGGTGGCACAGTGGATAAAGCATCAACCTGGAATGCTGAGTTTGCAGGTTCGAAAACCTGAGGTTGTCAGCTTGAATGTGGGCTCATCAACATGACCCCATGGTCTCTGGCTTGAGCCCAATGTTGCTGGCTTGAGCAAGGGGTCACTGGCTCAGCTTGAGTCCACTGGTCAACGCATGTATGAGAAGAATCAGTGAACTAAAGTGCCTCAACTATGAATTGATGTTTCTCATCTCCCTTCCTTTCTCTCTCTCAAAAAAGAAAAATTTGTCAAAAACCATCCTTAGTTCATGGGCCATACGAAAACAGATGGCAGGCTGGATGTGGCCAGCAAGCCATGGTTTGCTAGTCCCTGCTGGTTTGATGTGATATGATGAGTGCTGTAATAGAGGCTGATTGATTCTAGAAAAGAGAGTAAATTCTACTCGAAACAGGGGTGGTGTTCTGAATGGAGAAAGTGGTTTGGGTTTGGCCTTGAAAGGTGAATAGAAGCTTGTCAGGTAGAGAAGCCCAGGACAGGACATTTTAAGAAACTTAAAAGTTTAAACTAAGGTACACCAGAGAAAAAGCATATGCCAAGTTTGGGGCATTTCAAGAAGTATAATGTGGTTTGATCAGAGAGTATGAAGTGGGTAGTGAGGGTAGATTAGGTTGGAGAAACATGATGAAGCCAGGCTGTGGCAGGCAGGTCTTCAGTGTCAACCTTAAGCATTTATAGACTTTGAGCTGATGGTTCTGAACTTTTTTGTTGGGTCACTGGTCTCTTAAAATCTAATCAAAATTATTGACCCTGGCCAAGTAGCTCAGTCAGTTAGAGCATTGTCCTGAAACTACAAGGTTGCAGGTTGGCTTCTCGGTCAGGGCACACATGGGAAGCAACCACTGAATGCACAACTAAAGTAGAACAACAAATGAATGCTTCTCTTTCTTTTACTCTTTCTCCCCCCATTCTTCTGTCTGTCTCAAATCAATCAATTTTTTTAATTATAGACCTTTCCTCAGAGAATGGTACTGTATCATTTTGCATACAATTCTGGGGGTGAGGGTTTACAACCCTCATTGTACTGAGGTCTGTAGACCTCAGGTGAAGAACCCATGCTCTACACAAAGGTTGGTAGAAGGGACCAACAGGAAGCTATATTTTAATACCATTTGCTCTAATGGTCTCCTGGAATGCTGTGGCCTGCCCAAGCAGTGTCTCACCTCAGAATCCACCGGATCCACAACTGTATCGTTGAGAAATTTCACCATCACAAATTTCTTCAGGGCCATCAGGTTCTTCTTGTAGGACTCATTGACACCCTGAAGGGAAAGGCCAGCGGTGTCTCAGAGACATCAACATCAGGTTCCAGCAGGGGGACTAAAGCCTGTCAGTGCTCCGGTCCCCCTGACCCTGGACCACCATGTTTCCTCCCCAGGGTACGAACTGCTGCTTCAGTTTCCTGACCAGAATATACCTTGTACAGCCTTTCCCTCCCATCCTCTCTGACTGGCATGTCCCACCAACAATGGTGCCACTGTTAGTCTGTCACTGCACTCCACAGGCATCCGTCCGTCATACAGGATCAAGACGTCCAGCCAGAGAAAGCCAAGGCAAAAGGAGAAGCTGAAAATTCTGAGTGGTTTTGCTATATACTATTGTTCCCATCCCCCTTCAAAAAAATTGTTTTAAAAGACCCTCCTGACAAACACAATAAACATAAATTGAGCCATCTACTGTATTTTATCAGAATCTCCCAAACCATGCTGGTGTTTGAGACACTGAGTCTCCTTTGCCGTCTCTAAGTAAATCTCTTTTCTGAGAAAATGTGACCCAAAAGGGACCCACCAGAAGGCTTGCCTCACTGAAGCAGCAGGTGGAAGCCAGCCAGCAACCCGCCGAGCTGGCCGCGCTCCGACACTAGGAAAGGGAAGGGACCTACGGGCAGAAAGCCAACTGGATTGCAGCTTCCCTAAAAGGCACTGGACCTCCAGAGCACTGGCTCCCCTGCAGAAAGACAGAACTTCTGTCTCATGGGTTCTGCCTGGGATATTTTGGGTAAACAGTAACTGCTGGTCTTTTTATAAATGCCCCAAATAAAAAAATGAATGCACAACTACAGTAGCCAGGGTTGGGCGCTTACTCGCTCCTGATTAATATCTGCCAAGAAGACGCTATGGTTGCGGTACATGTCCTCCTTTACGGGGTCGTGCCAGTATTCTGCTTGCACCAGGCTGCAGGGAGAAAAAGGAATCAGGGTGACCAAGCTGCTTATCAGCATGCCTCTGTGCACAGATCACCAAGAAACTTCGAAAGACCAGAGCCCTCGAGTCCTAGGCCTTGCCCCTCTATTAAGGAAGACAAGATTTCTACCTACCAAACAGTTCATCACCTAGACACCTGAGGTGAGGATGTGTTATTTAACACAGTCCAGTCCGAAAGCTTAGGAGACTCACCAATATGGTTACCCTGTGGCACTGGGCTTTAGCACACTTCTCATACTTCCAGGTCATGAAGGCACATGCTGTCCCCTCTCACAACCCCAATTCCTTCATTGTCCTTGGCTTCCTACTCAAACTGCAAGAATCAGTTCAATCCCACCACCTCTGCCTCCTCTTCATCTATCTCTTCATCCATCTTGCCATCTTCAGATAAGGATGGAGCTCTAACCTTTCAATTATAAAGCACTTACCATACTACTGAGTGATGATACTAGTTTTCAGGTTTCTGGTATGTCATGCAGTTTTTAACAAAAGGTAGTAAGTAGCCTGCCTGACCAGGCAGTGGCACAGTGGATAGAGTGTCAAACTGGGATGTGGAAGACCCAGGTTTGAGACCCAGGTTTGAGACTCTGAGCTCACCAGCTTGAGCACGGGCCCACCTGGCTTGAGCAAAAGCTCGCCAGCTTGGACACAAGGTCGCTGGCCCCAGCAGGGTGTGGCTCGGTCTGCTGAAGGCCCGCGGTCAAGGCACATGTGAGAAGGCAATCAATGAACAACTATGCTGTCCCAACGACAACAAAAAATTAGTGATTGATGCTTCTCATCTCTCTCCGTTCCCATCTGTCTGTCCCTGTCTATCCCTCTCTCTGACTCTCTCACTCTGTTCCTGTTAAAAAAAAAAAAAAAGGTAGTAGCCTGACCAGGCGGTGGTGCAGTGGATAGAGTGTCAGACTGGGATGCGGAGGACCCAGGTTCCAGACCCCGAGGTCACCAGCTTGAGTGCAGAATCATCTAGTATAAGCAAGCCTCACCAGCTTGAACCCAAGGTTGCTGGTTCGAGCAAGAGGTCACTTGGTCTGCTGTAGCCTCCCCTCAAGGCACATATGAGAAAGCAATCAATGAACAACTAAGGTGCCGCAACAAAGAATTGATGCTTCTCATCTCTCTCCCTTCATGTCTGTCTGTCCCTATCTGTCCCTCTCTCTGACTCGTTCTATCACAAAAAAACAAACAACAAGAAAAACAAAAGGCGATATTTGATTATTATAATACTATTATTTCAGACACAGATCAGCAGTTCTCTTCCCGCCTTTTTACTTTCTCTGCACGTTCTTTCCCCTCCCCTCCCTGCCCTCCCCTCCTCTCCCAGCCCTCCTCCACCAAAACTGACCCCCAGCCCCAAGTCCTCCCAGCAGCTATCCCTACTTAGTTCCTGCATCTACACAGCAGCGTTACAGCTGGAAAAATGGGGAAAGGGAGGCTTTAGAAAATGGGTGGGACTCTATCTCAGTTTGGAGGAGAAAGAAGTCAAATTTTCTACAACAGGAGCCCCAGCCGACTAGAAGAGCAGCCCAGCAGCAGTGGTCCTGAAAGTGCCACTCTGCAGTACAGGTGGCACTGACGCCCAATGGACCAGAGATGATGGCAGCCCTCGTGCCCAGGAGCAGACAGGACTGAGCATAAAGGAGGCAGCAGGAATTGGACTCTCAGCAGTCAGACTGACATTCTGTAATCTGCTTATCAATGTATTTGAGAGTTTTTAAAGGTTTAGTTTCTCCAATTTTTAAAAATATGATGAACTCTCTTGCCTGACCAGGCGGTGGCGCAGTGGATAGAGCATCAGACTGGGATGCGGAAGACCCAGGTTCGAGACCCGAGCTCGCCAGCTTGAGCGCACACCCATCTGGCTTGAGCAAAAGCTCGCCAGCTTGGACCCAAGGTCGCTGGCTCGCTCCAGCAAGGGGTTGCTCGGTCTGCTGAAGGACCGCGGTCAAGGCACATGTGAGAAAGCAATCAATGAACAACTATGGTGTTGTAATGGCAACGAAAAACTAATGATTGATGCTTCTCACCTCTCTCCTTTCCTGTCTGTCTGTCCCTATGTATCCCTCTCTCTGACTCTCTCTCTGTCCCTGTAAAATAAATAAATAAATAAAACATTTAAAAATATGATGAACCCTGAACATTTATAAGATGCTGGTATGAGTAGTGCTCGTTTTGTTTCAGTATTATCACTTATCGTGTGAGTACTGGTCTCGTCTCTCCCCTACAAGACTGTGAGCTCCCCAGCAGTGACTGTCTGGCAAAGGGCAGATTGCCAAATAAGACAGAATGGTGCAGGGATGTAGACAAGCTATGCAAGAAGCAGGCCTGGCCCTGAAGGAGGGGTAGGATTTACAGATGTGATGGGAGTATAGTTAGAACAAGGGAGGAAAAAGCTTCAGGAGTGGGTGGTTCAGTGTCAAATGCTGAGAAATAATGAGCACACATACTTTTCACATCAGTGGCCAATCAAGTTTCTTCAGAAAATATAAGTGAAAGAATACAAAGATCTCTGGATCTTTCCAGGCCAGGCTTTGGTGACTCCAAACAGCACTGGGGAGGCTTAATGGCTAAGGATCAAAGAAAGAATGAAGGCTGTAGTCACAGGTCACCTTTTTGTGTGAAAAGAGAACAGCTAAGAAGGGCAACAGGGAAAAAGGAAGGGCACTTTGTTTCGTAGGAACCCTAGTACACATGGCACAGCCAAGGGGAAGAACGTGAGGATGAGCAGAGGCTGGAAATGCTGCAGAAGGTGGGGACGGGAGGTTCTTCAGGTAGACAGAGGAGAAACATGGGTTTGTACTATTACCTCCTTTTTAGCACTGAAGGGCCGGCTTCAGAGAGCTTAAGTAACTCTTCCTAAACTACATAGTCAGCAATAGAAAAGGTAAGATATGAGCCTAAATCTGAGTCTACATTCTTTCCAGTGCAGCCCATGAAGAGGCAGGAAAACCAGGTAGCTCCCAAGCAGAACTTTCCAACCACTGGCCGCCCTTGGTGAGATGAGCCTCTACCCTGAGGCTCTAACCATGTGGCTTGGAGATAATAATAGTAACAAAGCTCTTAACCATATATCAGGTCTATTTTAAGCACTTTATACATACATATTAACCTATTTAATCCTTACAAGTAGTCCATAGGGTAATTCCTATTATTATACTTATGTTTACAAATGAAGCAACCACACTCTGAGAGATTAAGTACCTTGCCCAAGGTCAAAGTGTTAGTAGTAAGAGGGCCAAAACACAGGAAGGGAAGACTGGGCTTTTATTTTATTTATTTATTTTTACAGAGACAGAGACAGAGAGAGAGATAGATAGGGACAGACAGACAGGAACTGAGAGAGATGAGAAGCATCAATCATCAGTTTTTCATTGTGGCACCTTAGTTGTTCATTGATTACTTTCTCATATGTGCCTTGACCATAGGGCTACAGCATACCAAGTAACCCCTTTCTCGAGCCAGTGACCTTGGGTCCAAGCTGGTGAGCTTTGCTCAAACCAGATGAGCCCACGCTCAAGCTGGCAACCTCGGGGTCTTGAACGTGGGTTCTCCACATCCGAGTCCAACGCTCTATTCACTGCACCGCCGCCTGGTCAGGCAAGACTGGGCTTTTCAACACAAGGATGTTCTGTGAAAGTTGTTTGTTATGAGAAATTGAAAATGATGAAATGTTTGCAACATGGAACTCAATAAACTGTGAAGTCATATAATAAAATGCCATGCAGCAATTAAGACGTATCAGCTTCATGAATACGTAATAACATGTTTAGATCTCAAAAACATAATATTGAGAGCAAAAGTAGAATCTCATTGTAGAATGAGATGCACAATAATATATCTATTATATAAAACTTTAAATATACAATATGACACTACATATTGATTGATTATGGACATGCAGGTGTACAACGCAAAATTTTTTAACAGAAAGGCGATATTCTGCTTTCTTGACGGGGGTTGCCACTGTGGACAGAGGACACAGAATGGGCGAGAAATGTAGAAAAATTCAATTTTATCAGAAATGTTTGTTCTTAAAAATACCTGAGGCGAATGACAAAATATTATTTTTAGGTACATAGTAGTTTGTTACATTACTTTTAATGTTTTTATGAACAGTTGAAAATAATCTGAGGGAGCTTGAGTGGTTGCCTCAGTATTACTAGGAAACTGGCAAATTGAGGGCAAAGGTGTGGGCAAAGCGAGATAACAGAAGGAAAGCACTCTGAAAGCCATGGGGGAGGGGCTGCAGGCCTGCCAAGCAGGGAGCATACAGGCTGGGAGGCAGGGACCAGCCTAATGCTGGTGGGAGAACAGAGCTTGCACAGGGGAAGACAGGGGCCAAGGCTAAGACGATAGTGGGGCGGGCGAATGGCAGGGAGAAAATGAGGAAGCAGAAGTCAGGAGGGCTGCCAGCACCTCAGAGGGGAACCACAGAGCAGATTTCACAGTTAGAAGGCGAGAGAGAACGGTCACACTCACCATTACTCATTGTCCCCCCTATGCCAGGCTAGGGCCTGGCGTTTGAAAACACTTCTTCACTGCTTGCTTACTCAGGGTATCAGAGTATCAAGTTTGCTTTGCTATGGTCAAATTATCTAAACAGTATAGAAGACATCTGCTGGGGTCCCTGCCTAAATTAAAACCATTCTCCTTTGTGAGGAACCACACCCTTCCAGCCCTCACCCACCAGTGACAGGGGCGGGTGTGGTTGGTCACATAATGAGACCACGTGGGTACCTGACCTGATTTGGGACATGGTTCCTTCCTTAAGAACAGAGAGATTCTAGCCTCAGACTGAGATAATCTAAATAAGCTGTGCTGTCCACCTTTCCCCAGGGCAGGACGCTGGTCTGTGTGGAAAGAAACAAGAAGCAGTGACAGGGACAGAGAAGCAATGACGACAGCTGGGGAGAGACTGCCTCAGTTCTCAATGGCTCTGATTTCTTTTTTTGTTACAGAGACAGAGAGTCAGATAGGGACAGACAGAAAGGAATGGAGAGAGACGAGAATCATCAATCATCAATTTTTCGTTGTGACACCTTAGTTCCGTGATGGCGAACCTATGACATGCATGTCAACACTGACACACGTAGCCATTTTCGATGACACGCAGCCGCATACCAGAGAAGTATGGGGCCGCATGCAGAGAAGGATGTTTCATCCTCGGCTCCTGCACGGCCAGGTGCAGTAGCCAAAGATAAAATATTTGCTGTAGTGTAGACACTCTGTGCTGGAGGTCTGTAGGCCAAAATAACAGAACTCCGGCACAGAGCGTCTAGTTCTGGGACTTCTGGTTAGGCCGTTTTTCTCGAAGTGACACACCACCTGAATTATACTCGGTTTTTTGGCTAATTTTGACACACCAAGCTCAAAAAATTGCCCATCACTGCCTTAGCTGTTCATTGATTGCTTTCTCATCTGTGCTTTGACTGCAGGCCTTCAGCAGACCGAGCCAGCCCTTGCTCAAGCCAGTGACGTTGGGTCCAAGCTGGCGACCTTGGGGTCTCGAACCTGGGTCCTCTGCATCCCAGTCTGACACTCCATCCACTGTGCCACCACCTGGTCAGGCTCAACGGCTCCGATTTCTTTTCTTTTCTTTTCCCTCCCTCCTTCCTTCCTTTTTCTTTCTTTCTTTCTTTTTTTTTTTTTTTTTTTTTGTGACAGACAGGAAGGGGAAGAGACAAGTGTGAACTGGTAGTTGCAACACTTTAGTTGTTCATTGACTGCTTTCTCATATGTGCCTTGACCGGGGGCTCCAGCCAAGCCAGTGACCCCTTGCTCAAGCCAGCAACCTTAGGCTGAAGCCAGAGACCTTGGGCTTCAAGCCAGCGACTATGGAGTCATGCCGATGATCCCACAATCAAGCCAGACACCCGTTTTCAAGCTGGTGAGCCTGCACTCAAGCTGGCAATCTCAGGGTTTCGAACCTGGGTGTTCTGCATCCCAGGTTGACTCTCTATCCACTGCATCAGCACCAGTCAGTCTCAATGGCTACCATTTCTTGATTCCAGTCCTCCTGAGGCTGTGGATACCAAACTGAATTTCTTTTAAAATTTACTTTGGCTTGCCTAACCTGTGGTGGCGCAGTGGATAAAGCATCGACCTGGGAACACTGAGGTCGCCAGTTCAAAACCCTGTACTGGTCTGGTCAAGGCACATATGGGAGTTGATGCTTCTAGCTCCTCCCCCCTTTCTCTCTCTCTCTCTCTCTCTCTCTCTGGGTCTCCTCTCTAAAATAAATAAATAAAAAGAAATTAAAATTTACTTTGGCTTGATTTGGTTTATTTCTTGCAACCAAGAAAGATCCTCCCTAATACAAAGGCCAACCTAGGACAAAACTGCAAAGAGAAAACTATTTCATTTTGTCGCTTTAAGCTCTCACCATCCCCCTTCCCAGCATTCTACTTGGACTACTTGCCTCTTTCAATCTCATATTGGCATGTGTTAAAATGATATTATTTTACAAAGAAACTTTAAAAATAGCCTGACCAGGCAGTGGCACAGTAGATAGAGCATTGGACTGGGATGCGGAAGACCCAGGTTCGAGACCCTGAGGTCACCAGCTTGAGCGCAGGCCTATCTGGCTTGAGCAAAAGCTCGCCAGCTTGGACCCAAGGTCGCTGGCTCCAGCAAGGGGTTGCTCGGTATGCTGAAGGCCCACAGTCAAGGCACATGTGAGAAAGCAGTCAGTGAACAACTATGGTGTTGCAACGGCAACGAAAAACTAATGATTGATGCTTCTCATCTCTCTCTGTTCCTGTCTGTCTGTCCCTATCTATCCCTCTCTCTGACTCTCTCTCTCTGTCCCTGTAAATACTTAATTCATTCATCTGTTCTCTGTTTTTCAAAAACATACTGACATCCTTCATTATCACTTATCTCTTCCCCTGTTCTCTTTGCCCTTGTGGGTCTATCACTTTATATTCTTTTGCTACCACTTTTTTAAAGTTTAAAGAGGAAGTGAAAATAAACACATCAATTTACCACTTTTAATTAGCATTTAGGTACCACTGTCCCTCCAGCCCCCTGCTGACTGCTCATTTATAGTCACTAATAATTCTTATTGCCAAGGGTTTGTTCAAGTTCACAAAAGAGAAAAATGGGGGGAGGGATGAGTTTTTCTGAGGCATCTGAGCTAGAATTAGAATAAAGAGTAAATTAAGAACAATAAAATGTAAAGAGGACCTACATATCTATGAGAACAAAGAATATGTAGGACATAAATAACCAAGTTACAGCTAGTCAAACAATGTAAGAGGGTAAAGCTTAGCAGTGGTATGAGTTGCTTGAGAGGGATGAAGATGGAAATATAAGGTATCGTAGTTTCCTTCACTGACCATCAGGTGGTACTGTTGACCCACAACAGCTTTGTACCTTGGAAATGGCTTCAAGGAACTGCTGCTGTATTGAAGAATTGTTATTAGATAAGAATGACACATTTGGGAAAACCCATAGGCCAGATACTAAAACCATAGTAGTTGATCCTAAATCTCAGCTATTACCTCGAATTCTCTAGACCTATTGAATCTGAATACCTTGGAATGGAGCCCTAAAATCCCTTTTTGATGAATTTTCCAGGGGTTCTAATGTATATTTTAGTTTAGAAAAAACTGGACAAGAACACATTCCAAAAGTGATTCCTTATATTTTTAAATACCCAAACATCTCTCTCTCTCTCTCTCTCTCTCTCTCTCTCTCTCTCACACACACACACACACACGGAAAGAGAAAAAAGTAAATACCCAAACACATTTGAGTAGTCAGGTACACTGATAAGGAAACTATTCGCTGCTAACAATATAAAAAATCTGTTCTGCAATATTAGTAGTAATTCCTTAGGCTTGGTACTTTATAAAGAATTTTTGTTTGTTTTTAAGATGAACATTTATTCTGTTGTGATTACATTTTTCCTCTATAGAAAAATGTGTTTTCTTTCTAAAATTAATATTAAAGCAGTTTTAGGTTTACAATAAAATTGAGCAGATAGTACAGAGATATTTACAAAAAAAAAAAAAAAACTCACTTGACTGTCACCAGCAACTACTAGAATCACTGTTAGCATGGAAGCAGCATGTTTTCCTGCAGTGACAGTTCTGTGTCCTTTTCAGCGAACCATACATACCGTTCTTGGATAGCTTTGTTGTAAGCTCCAGCATTCAGTGTTTTTCTGATCAAGTCACAGATGTGAGAGCTTGCTCCTGGGCAACGAGGGAGTCCAAAAACACCTAGAGTAGTGGAAGACGAATATTCATTCCTTCAATAATCATGTATTGAATACCTACTATGTATAAGACACTATGGGAAACAAACAAAAAAATAACCAGAGCTTGATTGACCCTGATTTCATTCATGTATTCTTCAAGAAAATACTATATTAAGGATTAATACTATAACCAGCTTCCTCCTGGTACTCCCACAGTCTTTTCTGCCTAAGGACCTTTGTCCTGCTCATCCCTGGAGGATGTACAGGTAAACCTCAGAGGTACTGCAGGTTCAGTTCCAGACCACGGCAATAAAGCACATATCTCAATGAATCATTCAAATTTTTTAGTGCATATAAAAGTTATGTTTACACTATGCTGTAGTATATTAAATGTGAAACAACCTTAGGTCTAAAAACACAATGTACATACCTTAATAAAAAAATACTTTATTGCTAAAAAATGCTAACCATCATCTGAAACTTCAGCGAGTTGTAATCTTTTTGCTGGTGGAGTCTTCCCCGAATGCTCATAAAAATGCAGTATTTGCGAAGCGCCCTAAAGTGAAGCGCAATAAAATAAGGTATGGCCTGACCAGGCAATGGTGCAGTAGATAGAGCATCAGACTGGGACACGGAGGACCCAGGTTCAAAACCCCGAGGTTGCCAGCTTGAGTGCGGGTTCATCTGGTTTGAGCAAAGCTCACCAGCTTGAGTCCAGGGTTGCTGGCTTGAGCAAGGGTTCACTTTGTCTGCTGTAGCCCACCAGTCAAGGCACATATGAGAAAACAATCAATGAACAACTAAGGTGCCACAACAAATTGATCTCTCTCTCTTCCTGTCTGTCTATCCCTCTCTGTCCCTCTCTCTGTCTCTGTCACAAAATACAAGAACAAAATAAACAAGGTATGCCTGTACCTCTTTTCTCACTGCTTCAATGGGTGAACTCGTTTGCATCTCGCAGGTCTCAGCTTAGAGAAGTCATATCTGACTGCCCTAACTCAACTAGTTCCCAACCCCATCTCCTTCCCCTCCCCTGCTTACACTTTCATCCTCACCATCCTCCTCAATAACATTTTTGGGGTTACCAGGCATAGTTCTGAGAGTATACTGACAATAATTAATTTAATCCTCACAACCACCCTGTTGAGTAGAAATCATCATTTGCCCCATATTACAGATATGAAACTTT
This sequence comes from Rhynchonycteris naso, assembly GCA_037038555.1. Taxonomy (NCBI): domain Eukaryota; kingdom Metazoa; phylum Chordata; class Mammalia; order Chiroptera; family Emballonuridae; genus Rhynchonycteris; species Rhynchonycteris naso. Next base: position 207,057,485 of record CM072997.1, on the reverse strand, counting down.
AAAACAGGGAGGCTCGCCTGACCAGGCAGTGGCGCAGTGGATAGAGCATCGGACTGGGATGCAGACGACCCAGGTTTGAGACCCTGAGGTCGCCAGCTTGAGCACGGGCCCATCTGGCTTGAGCAAAAGCTCGCCAGCTTGGACCCAAGGTCACTGGCTCCAGCAAGGGGTTACTCGGTCTGCTGAAGGTCCCGCGGTCAAAGCACACATGAGAAAGCAATCCATGAACAACTATGGTGTCGCAATGGCAATGAGAAACTAATGATTGATGCTTCTCATTCCTCTCCGTTCCTGTCTGTTTGTCCCTATCTATCCCTCTCTCTGACTCTCTCTCTGTACCTGTAAAAAAAAAAACAACAGGGAGGCTCAATACGTTGTGCAAGGTTGGATAATAAATGATATGGTCAGGAGAGGCACACAGGCATTTCTGGCTCCCAAGCCCACAATCTTTAACCAGTATAACCACAATTCTGTCCCTTGAGTGTTAACCCATTTTTCCTTTATCCTAGTCACCACTGCCTGTATTTATTTTATTTGTTTCATGTCTATTCTCCTCCCCATCCCCACCCCCAACTAGAGTGAATATTTTAAGAAGGAAGGGATCGCCTGACCAGGCGGTGGCGCAGTGGATAGAGCGTCGGACTGGGATGTGGAAGACCCAGGTTTGAGATCCCGAGCTCGCCAGCTTGAGCGCGGGCCCATCTGGCTTGAGCAAAAGCTCATCAGCTTGGACACAAGGTCGCTGACTCCAGCAAGGGGTGGCTCGGTCTGCTGAAGGCCCGTAGTCAAGGCACATGTGAGAAAGCAATCAATGAACAACTAAGGTGTTGTGACGGCAACGAAAAACTAATGACTGATGCTTCTCACCTCTCTCCATTCCTGTCTGTCTGTCCCTATCTATCCCTCTCTCTGACTCTCTCTCTGTCCCTGTAAAAAAAAAAAAAAAGAAGAAGGCAGGGATCTTGTCTATCATGTTTCTAGGTTTTCAATAAATATCTGTTGAATGAATAAATGATAAAGCTGTGTTTACCAATTTGCCCTTGAATAATACTTAATTTTTGAAAATATTTCCTACTTATTATTTTACTTCATTCTCTGGAAAATTCCTACAAGAAGAGCAGGGCCTTCCTTTAGTTTCCCTCATCTGTGAAAGGGACCTACAATACCAAATTACTTCCCTATCGGTAGTAGTTAATTGGGTGAATCCAGTTTCTTGATTATAAGGAGAATCTACCCCTACACTACACTACTGATAGGTATACCCATCAGAACAGAGATAAGTTCCATTCCAAAGACACATCCTACCCCAAAAGTCTATAGTTCTGTAGAAATAGAAAAACCTGTTGTTCTTCAAAGGATTTAATTGCTACTGTTAATTTTACAGACAAAAAAAGGCACAGACATTATTCTTTGCCGAAGCCTAAACTCAAGACATCACCAATATCAGGAAACAGGAAAGGTTATTAGACCTTCCCAATTCCTCAATCACCACCCACTATATGCTGCAACCATCTCACTTCCAGGAAATCATGTCAATTAAACTGGAGAGAAGTAGATGGCAAGCTAATGATTCACCTGTGTTCTAGGCCTATGGAACCCTAAGTCTCTTCCTATTTCTTTGGGAATGCTGGCTAGTTTACTATAAGCTGGAAAAAGCAGAATTTTGCAAAGATAGGTTACTTCTTGTACAAATAAGAGCTGCTAGAATTAAAAAAAAAAAGTGGTTATGTGAGTTAGAACATAGGAGAAAGGAGGCAAAGAAGCCAAAGTTACCTTGATGTTGCCCTCCAACTGAGATCAGATTGACCATGGGAGGGGAGGGACATCTCTGAGCCACTGCCCTCCTGAGGGGAAACAAAAAAGGATGATCAGGTCTGACTGTCAGATGGCAATGTATCACCACCAACAAACAGCTTCCCAAACTAAGATACGTCATTCCTTGTGGTTCCCCAAGGCCACAGAGCTGCAGGACTTTCCTCTGATATGACCAAACACAGATCTTTGATCTTTCCATAAAGTTCCATAAAGCTTCCTACATGGGGACATTTTAGAATAGTTTCCCTTCCAAGGTAGGGGAAGAGCCAAGAACAGTGGTTCTTAACCTGGGTTCTATCAAACCCTAAGGGTTCAATGAGTCAGTCTCAGGGGTTCGGAGAAGCCTCTGCCGCAGAGATAAAGATACACTTGTGTAAAGTCGTGATGACATGCCCCGCTTGGCCATCACTTGCTGCAGAGGTTCACGTTACATTGCTTGGCCAACCAGTGCTGCGGGGAATTTAGTGCGCGCAGTAGTCAACGGCTGTCGTAGCTGTACGTCGTGTGGTTTCTTTCTTAATATTTTAATCCATACTAAATATGTCAAGCAAAAAAACAAAGTGGTCAGACAAATATGTACAACATGGATTCACATGTATCACGGAACAGGATGGGAGTCAGCGTCCTATCTGCATGATATGCAATGCCAAGTTGAGCAGCTCTAGTCTCGCACCGGCAAAACTAAAGGAACACTTCTTGAAGCTGCATGGAGATGGTGAATACAAGAACACAATGCCTGCTGAATTCAAGGTGAAATGAGCCAGATTCGATGAAAGGGCCACTCTGCTTGCTCTTGGATTTGTACCCATTAACAAACCGATCCTCACAGCATCGTAGAAGTTGCTTACTTGATCGCAAAGCAGGGTAAGCCATACACCATTGGTGAAACACTCATAAAACGAGCTGCATTAAAGATGGTGAATCTGATACTCGGAACAGCGGCCGAAAGTAAATTATCCCAAATTCCTCTTTCAAATGACACCATCAGCGACAGAATAGAGAACATAAGTAAAGACATCTTGGCTCAAATAGTTGCAGATCTAATTTCAAGTCTGGCAAAATTCAGTCTTCAACTTGACGAGACCACAGACATTTCTAATCTAAGCCAGCTTGCTGTTTTTGTGGGCTATGTGAAAGAAGACATGATAAAAGAAGATTTTTTTTTTTTACAGGGACAGAGAAAGTCAGAGAGAGGGATAGATAGGGACGGACAGACAGACAGGAATGGAGAGAGATGAGAAGCATCAATTATTAGTTTTTCGTTGCCGTTGCGACACCGTAATAGTTGTTCACTGATTGCTTTCTCACATGTGCCTTGCCCGCGGGCCTTCAGCAGACCGAGCCACCCCCTGCTGGAGCCAGCGACCTTGTGTCCAAGCTGACGAGCCCTTGCTCAAGCCAAGTGGGCCCGCGCTCAAACTGGCAACATCAGGGTCTCGAACCTGGGTCTTCCGCATCCCAGTCCGACGCTCTATCCACTGTGCCACCGCCTGGTCAGGCAAAAGAAGATTTTTTATTTTGTAAGCCTCTTACAAAAACAACTAAGGCAGCCGATGTGAAGAAGCTGTGGAAACTTCTTCAGAGACAACAATCTTTCATGGGATATGGTTTCTGCAGTTTGTACAGATGGAGCTCCAGTCATGCTGGGAAGAAAGTCTGGTTTTGGCGCACTAGTAAAAGTCTATGCACCACACATCACTGTTGCACATTGTATTCTGCACAGGCATGCGTTGGCAACTAAAACCTTGCCTCCAAAATGGCAGATGTATTAAAAACTGGTGGAATGTGTGAACTATGTGCGAAATAGTGCTCTGAGGCACCGCATCTTCAGTGAGCTGTGTAAAGAAATGGGCTCTGAATTCGAGGTACTCCTGTACCATTCTAATGTTCGGTGGTTATCCCGGGGACAGGTGCTGAATCGTGTTTTTGCCATGCGTGTGGAATTAGCCATGTTTTTGCAAGAGCAGCAATATTGTCATGCAGATTGCTTCAAAAATCCTGAATTCATTGTGATTTTAGCATACATGGCTGATATATTCACAGCTCTTAATCATCTCAATCAGCAGATGCAGGGTGGTGGAGTCAACATCATGGAAGCGGAAGAAAACCTGAAAGCTTTTCAAAAAAAACTACCGTTATGGAAACGACGAATAGAGAACAATAATCTCGCAAACTTTCCCCTTCTGGACGACTGTGTAAGTAAGATCGAAGATGTGTCTGGAATCGGAGACGGTTCTGTACCCATGAAACTGAAGCAAACAGTTGCCACGCACTTAGATGAGCTTGCAAAGTCTCTCGACGGATATTTCCCTACAAGAGAGTCATATCCAGCATGGGTGAGACAGCCATTTACGTTTACCATTGAGACAGCGGATGTCAATGATGAATACCTCGACGAAATCATTGAAACTCAGCAGAGCGAGGTTCAACTGCAGCTCTTCAGAACAACAACACTCTCAACATTTGGTGTCGATAAATGGAAAAGTACCCAGTTATTGCTAAGAAAGCCCTGGAATTTTTTATACCATTTGTTACAACATATCTTTGCGAGCAATCCTTTTCAAGGATGCTGGACATAAAAACGAAGAAAAGGAACAGACTTTGCTGTGAAGATGACATGAGAGTAGCATTTGCCAAGGTGAAACCACGCATATCTGAACTGGTCTCCCAAAAAACAACAGTAGAAGTCACACTGATTTGCAGGTATATAATTTGAGCAATGCTTTATTCTGGCCCCAAAAATGTATTTTGTGGATTCAAAATGACAAAAAACAAATTAAATTTAAAATTAAAAAAATTAAGTTATTAAAAAAATGTTAAATTCTTTAAAAATCTGAATTTATTTTTAATTAGTAAAATAGTAAAAAAATATTTTGGGGGCTGAAATTCTTTTATGGGGCTGAAATATTTTTTGGGGCCAGGATAAAGTAATACCGTAATTTGTTGTGAGTTCATGCGCTTTGTTGGTTTTGTTCTTTGAGCAAGGTAATGTTCATGCACGGCTCATTTTGTGCACCAGTAAAAAAAACATATACCTATGTCTTGAATTTGGAAAAAAAAATCATATTTTATTTATTACTAAAGAAGGGTTCAGTGAATGCGCATATGAAACTGGTGGGTTCGGTACCTCAAAAAAGGTTAAGAACCACTGGCCAAGAAGCATCAGAGTGGATCTGTTCGAATAAGAGAAAAAGAAATCAACTCCATGTCACTGGTATAACAGAAAGGAACTTACAGAAATTGGCCTCCCTGGGAGAATCCCATGGCGTTGTAGCCTTGCTGCAGCTTAGGATCCTTAGCAAGAATGTCACACGCTGTTTTTACTTGGGAATTGACATTCAAGAAGAAGCTGTTCTCCATATCCTAAAAGAGGAGCCACAGGGAAGTGAGAAGATGGGGGTGAATCTCTAAGAGGTAAACTTATTTAGGCTGGTATCTTCACATAAGCCACTCAAGAGTTAAAGGGTCATTGCATATTTGCTGCTAAAAACACAAGGTAGCATTTTAATACATTCTACGAAATGAGTCAGCAAGCCTTCAAAGGAACAGAGCTATGAAGAGCCTCACCTCCATTATGGTCTTCCCAATCTCTAGAGATAAGACATAAATTCCAGGTATTTTCTTCTCAACCATTTTTTTTATAGCACCCATGCTTAAGGGATTACAACAGCTGTCTCCTAGACAACAAAGATAATGGAGGGGAATGCATGAACCAAAACATTATTATTAATTATTATTATTACTTTAGGTGAGAGGAGGGGAAGATAGCGAGGCAGACTCCTGCATGCGCCCCCACCAGGATCCACCTGGCAACCCCATATGGGGCTGATGCATCAAGCTATAGTATTTTTAGTGCCTGAGGCTGAGGCACTCTAATGGAGCTATCCTCAGCACCTACCTGGAGCCAACACTCACCAACACAGCCACTGGCTGCTAAAGGGGAAGAGAGAGAGAAGAGGGAAGGAAAGGGAGATGAGAAAAAGCAGCTGGTCCTTTCTCCTGTGTGTCCTGACCTGGAATTGAACCCAGGGCGTCCATACGCCAGACCAACCGACCCTCTATCCATTAAGCCACTGGCCAGGGTCACAACATTATTTTTTTTTAAATGTTTGTGCTTCAAAAAAAAAAAAAAAAGTTTGTGCTTCAAAGGGCATTATCAAGAATGGGAAAAAGCGCCTGACCTGTGGTGGCGCAGTGGATAAAGCGTTGACCTGGGAACACTGAGGTCGCCAGTTCAAAACCCTGCACTGGTCTGGTCAAGGCACATGGGAGTTGATGCTTCCAGCTCCTCCCCCCTTTCTCTCTTTCTTTCTCTCTCTCTCACTCTGTGTCTCCTCTCTAAAATAAATAAATAAAAAGAAATTTTAAAAAAAATCAAAGAATCAACCAACAAATGCATAAATAAGTGAAATAACAGATTGTTGTTTCTCTCTCTTCTCCCCCTTCCTCTCTCTCTCTAAAGATCAATCAATAAACTAAAAAAGAGAGAGAGAGAGAGAAATAGAAACCCTTGTTCATTGCTGGTGGAAATGTAATATAATGCAACCATTGTGAAAAGAAGTTGGTAGTTCCTCAGACAGTTACCATATGACCAGCCGTTTCACTCCTAGATACATACCCAAGAGAAATAAAAACATTTGTCCACACAGAAATGTGTACATGAATGTTTCTAGCAGCATTATTGGTAACAGTCAAAAGGCAGAAATTACCCAAACATCCACCAATGGATGAATGAACAGACAAACTGCAGTCTATATAACACAACAGAATAGTGTTCAGCATAAAAAGCAACCAAGTACTGACTAATGCCACAACGTGCATGAACCTCAAAAACATAAGTGAAATAAGCCAGATATAAAAGGTCACATATTACATGATGGATTCCTTTTAGATGATATATCCAGAATAGGCAAATCCATACAGAAACCAGACTGAACATTTTCAGGGGGTTGTGGGAGAGGGAGAATGAAGAATGATTATTTAATGGGTACAGGAGTTTTTTGGGGTGATAAAAGTTTTGAAAGTAAAGAGAAGTGGTGGTTGCACAACCCTGTAAATACACTAAATGCCACTGAAGTGTATGCTTTATTATGGTGAACTGTATCCTATGTGAATTTCACCTCAATAATAAAAAAAAGAACATTTTTGCTTAGCTCATGTATATCAAGTAATAAATTTCAAAAGTCCATACAATATAATTGGGACACCAAATTTACAAATGAAAAATGAGCAGAGGTGCACATACCCCTCCCTGGGTTAATGAACTCAAAAGCGCTTTGGAATTCAATTTCTCTTTAAAGCCAGGACTAGGATAAGACAAGTGAAGCACACTCATCCTTAGGTTTATGCAAGCAGCAGCTGATCGTGAACTTGGAACAAACCACAGAGTGAGTGCTTCCTGAAATCTAAAATTCTAGGGGCTTCCTTGTTTCACTCAAAGCCTAGCCCTGTTTCTTTTCCTGTTTTCAGGAACTGGAACTGAGAATGGGAAGCAAAGTGACAGGACAATGGGTGGGAGAAGTGAGGTGAGATCACCCTTAATTTAATCATTCATTTTAATTTAATCATCCCATTTTCAACCCGAGAGGAAGCTTACGAACACTGGTAGGTTTTTAAAGAAGAAAAAGCTAAGGATACAGCATCTTTGATTTCTCTCATAACATTCACCAAACTGAACTGTCATTGTTGCTTACTTACCTGCCTCCCTGTGGACTGACTGTGGCCTGAGATGACACGAAGCATCTGTGATCTCTTTTAACTCCACTGTAGCAGCCCCAGGATCTGGCACAAAACCCTGAAAGAACTTTATATTTGCTGACTCTAATTGTCTCTGAACACCTCCCTTCAGTCCATCCCAATAAGGTTCTCACTCTCTCCACTCTCTCAAAACTGCTTGTCAAGGTCTTTAGTGATCTTCATATTGCTAAATCCAATGACCAAATTCTCAGCCCTTATCTTACTTGACTTGTCAACATTCCATACAGTTAACTACTCCCTTACTCTTGAAACATTTTCATCTGTTCCCCAGGCTGCTGCACCCTCCTGACTTTTCTCCACCTCCCTGGTTGTTCCATCACTGTCTTTGCTAGTTCATCCTTACCTCCTCAACCTCCATATGTTGGGAGTGCCTCAGGACTCAATCTTCAGACCTCTTCCCTCTTCTGTGTACACTCATCACTGCCTTGGTTATCTCACCCAGTCTCCTGGTTTTAAATACCAGCTATGTGCTGAAGGTTTCCCCAACTTAAATCTCTAAACTGTATCTCTCTTCTAGACCCCACACTCCAAATGCCTCTATGACATCTCCTGGATGTCTAACAAGCATCTCAAATTTAGTAAGTTCAAAAGCAGACCCTTGATCTTCTCCCTACCCCAAATGTGCTCCCCTTCAGGTTCCCCACTTTGGTAAAATGACAACTTCATCTTCATTCGAGTTGTTCAGGCCCAAATCCACACAATCATCTTGCTTCCTTTTTCTCTCATATCACATCTCCTCTGTTAGCAAATCCCATTGGTTCCACCTTCAAAATATTCCAAACTGATCACTTCTCCATATTACTATACTGTTTCAAGCTACCATCACCTCTTGATTAAATTACTGTAATAGCTGGTGAACACACAATGCAATCTACAGATGATGTATTATATAATTGTGTACCTGAAAACTATATAATTTTTATTAACTAATGTCACCTCAATAACTGCAATAAAAAATTTAAATAACTTGCCTGAACAGGAGGTGGCACAGTGGGTAGAGCATCGGACTGGGATGCGGAGGACTCAGGTTCGAGACCCCGAGGTCGCCAGCTTGAGCACGGGCTCATCTGGTTTCAGCAAAAGTTCACCAGCTTGGACCCAAGGTCGCTGGCTCGAGCAAGGGGTTACTTGGTCTGCTGAAGGCCCGCGGTCAAGGCACATATGAGAAAGCAATCAATGAACAGCTAAGGTGTCGCAATGAAAAACTGATGGTTGATGCTTCTCATCTCTCTCCATTCCTGTCTGTCTGTCCCTATCTATCCCTCTCTCTGACTCTCTCTCTCTCTCTCTGAAAAAAAAATTTAAATAACTAAGTAAATAAATTACTGTAAGAGCTTCCTAACTTATCTTCCTGCAAATGTCCATGACCTCCTACAATCCATTTTCAACTAGAATGGTCCTTTTAAAACATAAGTTAAGACTATGTCACTCATCTCAGATCTCACTGCCAAAGGCTTCCAAACTCATTCCAGCCAAAGTCCCTACAGTAGCCTTAGTAGGACTAACAACATCTGCAGTCCCCACACCCCCACCTCCAACCTAACCCCCTATTTTCTTTTCCTTGCTCGCTCAGTTCTGGCGACACTGACCTGAATGTAGTTTCTTGGACATACCAGACATACTTCTGCCTAAGGGCATTGCATTTGCTGTTCCTAGTAACAGCCACACGGCATCTTCCTTGTACACTTCAACTTCAGGTCTTTGCTCAGATGTCACTTTCTCATGAATCCTTTCCTGATCTTGCTCAGTAAAATTGCAAGCCTCCATCTTCCGTTTCTATTCCCCTCCCTGTTTCTTTCCATAACACTTAGCATCATTTGGCATACTTTGTGTTTTACTTATTTCTTTATAGTCTGTTTCAAAAGGGTAAAGAATTTAGTCCGTTGTGTTCATTACTGTATTCTCAGCATCTACAGGAGCTCAATAACTCAGTGTTAAATGTATGAATGAACTACAGGTGCCTAACATATCTCTGCCCAATGTGTGAATGCATAAAAGAATGAGTGGAATGAAAAAAAGGTTCATGCTGCCAGACCCCAGCTGTCCTGTGCACGTGCTAGAGGATGCATCCCGACACCACTGCTGTGAGGATGTAACGAGTTGGGCACGTAAAAACCGAACGCAGTGCACTGCCCTCTGTGAGCGCGCATCCAAGGACAGACCTTCCTTCTCTCCCTTCCCAATGCAGAGTAGCTCCCAATCTTAACGTCGGGCCAGCCGGCTTCTCCGTGACCGCGGTGCTCGCCCATCTCACTCGCACTTTGCAGACCCGAACCCAGACTGGGAGAGAGAAAGAGTCGCCAAACCCTTTGCACCCTCCCCTAGCTCACTCACCCATGCCATGCCACAACACGAGCGGCGTTGGTTCTGGCGGGTCGAGGTGCCACCGCACCCGGACAGCGCCGGACGCCGGCAGGAGAGCGACAACCAGGAGCCACAACCAGCAGAGCGACGCCATCTTGACTCAATCACGTGATGTGCTCCCAGCCAGGAACCGCGCGGGTCAGCCGAGCGCGGGCTGCACGCCTCCGCCCGGCTCCCGCCGGTTGGGCGTGTAGCGTGGTGGTCTAGCTGTAGACTGCCAGCCACGGTGTGTCAAAATGAATACTAACATTTATTCAGCACGCACATCACATCAAACACTATTCTAAGTGCTTTATTCATTTTTTATTTTTTTACAGGGACAGAGTCAGACAGAGGGATAGATAGGGACAGACAGACAGGAAAGGAGAGAGGTGAGAAGCATCAATCATTAGTTTCTCGTTGCCATTGTGACACCATAGTTGTTCATTGATTGCTTTCTCACATGTGCCTTAATGGCGGGCCTTCAGCAGACAGAGCTACGCCTTGCTGGAGCCAGCGACCTTGGGTCCAGCTCAAGCTGGCAAGCTCAGGGTCTCGAGCCTGGGTCTTCCGCATCCCAGTCCGACACTATCCACTGCGCCATGGCCTGGTCAGGCTTTTAAGTGCTTTAAATCTGTTAACTGACTTATCCTCTTAACTACTGTACTACTGTATACACTTCTCCCCATTTTACAGTCAGGACAAGGAGGCACTGAGAATTTGGGTAGGGTGCCAAGGTCATAGAAACAGCAAATTGTTTTTGTTTTTAGTGAGATGAAGGGAGATAGAGAGATAGACTCCTGCATGCGCCTGGACTGGGATCCACCCTGCAACCTCCCTCCCTCCCCCACCCCATCCCCATCTGGGACTGATGCTTAAATGAACCGAGTTATCCTCAGCGCTCCTCAGCGCTCCTCAGCGCTCCTCAGCGCCCCTCAGCGCCAGGGGCCGAGCTGAAGCCACTGGCTGAGGGAGAGGGGGGAAGAGAGGAAGAGAAGCAGATGGTCGCCTCCCGTGTGAGCCCTGTCGGGGATCCAACCCTGGATGTCCATACACTGGGCGGACACTATCCACTGGAGCCAACACGCCAGGGCGACACAGCAAATTGGAGGTTCCAAAGTCGCTGCTTTTAACCACTGCTCTATACTGCCTCTGGAATAAATTTACTTTGAGTTAAATTTATTCTAGAAGGGAGGGAGGACTTGGATCTATTAGAAATGAAAGGGTAAGGACAATTTTCAGGTAGGGTCAATCAAGGCAAGGTGTGTGGTCTTTAATCTTTTATGTCCTATAGCCAGATTCACTATTTCAGTCCATTTTCATCATCTTAATTCTCTGCTCGCTTTTTTGCCCCCCAGAAACCATTGAAATAGTTTAAATAGAGAATTTATTAAGTAAATTGTGATGTATCCACTAAGCAATAGAATATTATGAGTCAGGTTTTATAAAGGATGTGGTAGATTTATATATACTAACATTATAAATGTTCTCAGTATATTATAAAGGAAAAGCTGGTTACACACCCACTAGAGACCCTTTTATAAGATGTTGTCGGGAGGGGTGGTTAATTGAAAAAGTCCATTGCCTGACCAGGCGGTGGCACGTTGGATAGAGCATCAGACTGGGAGACCCCGAGGTCGCCAGCTTGAGCGTGGGCTCACCAGCTTGGACCCAAAGCCACTGGTTTGAGCAAGGAGTTACTCAGTCTGCTGAAGGCCTGCGGTCAAGGCACATATGAGAAAGTAATCAATGAACAACTAAGGCGTTGCATCAAAAAACTGCTGATTGATGCTTCTCATCTCTCTCCGTTCCTGTCTGTCTGTCCCTATCTATCCCTCTCTCTGACTCTCTCTCTGTCTCTGTAAAAAAAAAAAAAAGTAAAGAAAAGGAAAAGTCAATTAAGCCAGACCAGGCGGTAGTGCAGAAGATAGAGCATCAGACTGGGGTGCAGAGGACCCAGGTTTGAAACCCTAAGGTCGCCAGCTTGAATGTGGGCTCATCCAGCTTGAGCATGGGATCATAGATATGATCCCATGGTTGCTGGCTTGAAGCCCTAGGTTGCTGGCTTGAGCAAGGGGTCACTCGGTCTGCTGTATCCCCTGGGTCAAGGCACATATGAGAAAGCAATCAATGAACAACTAAGGAGCTGCAATGAAGAATTGATGCTTCTCATTTCTCTCCTTTTCTGTCTGTCCCTATCTGTCCCTCTCTCTGTCTCTGTCACACACACAGTTAGCTCAGTGGTAGAGCGCCAGCCCAGCATGTGAAAATCCCGGGTTCAATTCCTAGCTAGGGCACACAGGAGAAGCACCCATCTGCTTCTCCACCCGTCTTCCTCTCCCTTTTCTCTATCTCTCTCTTCCTCTTCTACAGCCAAGGCTCCATTGGAGCAAAAGTTGGCCTGGGTGCTGAAGATGGCTCCATGGCCTTCACCTCAGGATTTAGTACGGCTCCAGTTACAATAGAGCAATGCCCCAGATGGACAGAGCACTGCCCCCTAGTGGACTTGCTGGGTCAACCTCAGTCAGGCATATGCAGGAGTCTGTCTCTCTACCTTCCTGTTTCTCACTTCAGAAAAATACAAAAAACAGAAGGAAAAAAAAGAAAGAAGACAAGATTAAAACTTTAAGAACTGAGAAGTCTTGGCCCTGGCTGGTTGGCTCAGCGGTAGGGCATCAGCCCAGTGTGTGAAACTCCTGGGTTCAATTCAAGGTCAGGGCACACAGAAGAAGTGCCCATCTGCTTCTCCACCCTTTCCCCTCTCCCTTTTCTTTATCTCTCTCTTCCCCTCCTGCAGCCAAGGCTCCATTGGAGCAAAAGCTGGCCCAGGCGCTGAGGACGGTTCCATGGCCTCCACCTCAGGTGTTAGAATGCCTCCAGTCCCAACGGAGCGATGCCCCAGATGGACAGAGCATCTCCCCCTGGCAGGCATGCCGGGTGGATCCAGTAGGGCGCAAGCGGGATACTGTCTGCCTCCCCACTTCTAACTTTGGAAAAATACAAAAAATAATAATTATAATTGAGAAGTCTTGGTATAAGGATATGTAATAATCAGTGAATTTATTTAAATCCATAATTAATACTGAACACTTGTATGAATTGCTTTAGAGCATATGCATATTATACAAATTAAGACTGAGAAGTAATATGACTAAGAAATATTGGACCTTGTGGGAATGGGTTATGGATGATAGTGTGAGCATGTTTATGTCCTGATCTTCCAGGGTCCATTGATTCTAATTTAAAATATGTGGGGTTTTTAAAAATTATTTTATTTATTTTAGAGAAGAGCAACAGAGAGAGAGAGAGAGAGAAGGAGGGAGGAGCAGGAAGCATCAACTCCCATATGTGCCTTGACTGGGCAAGCTCAGGGTTTTGAACCAGCGACCTCAGTGTTCCAGGTCGACACTTTATCCACTGAGCCACCACAGGTCAGGCTGGGTTTTTTTTAAAGAAAATGTAATATCAAAATCACTTTTTCTAACCTTAAATTTTTTAAAGAAATAATATCTCTATTTTTTTTTTTAGAAATAATATCTCTTGTAGTGAATAAACTCTTACTTGATGCTCAGCTTTCCTTTTAGTTTCTTTTAATTTAGTTAAATTCAAGTGAGCTTGTATTTAATACCTTTTCTATTTTTAAGTAACACATATGGTATGATACCATTTAAAAAGTAGGTATATTTATCCACCTGACTGGTGTCACAGTGGCTAGAGCATTGTCCCAGAGTGCTGAGGGCTTCAGCTCAATACGGATGGCACCAGTTCCTGCCCTGGTCAGGGCACATGTGAGAATCAATTAATGCCACAACTAAGTGGAACAACAAATTGATGTTTCTCTCTCTCCAAAAAATTAATTAAAAAGTAGGTGAATTTATCTATATATCTATTATTCTGTCATACTATCTGTATAAAGGCATGGAAGGATAGTCAAAGTGATGTTAATCAAATGTTAATGGTTATTTTTAGATGGTGGAGTTAGGGGTGTTTAAATGTTTTTTTCTTTGTGTTTTTCTTTTTTTTCCATTGTTTATATTCTTTACAATGTATTTTTGTAAGAACAATAAACTGATTTTTCTTAAAACAAAACAAAATGAGAAACAAATCTTCAACACTTCTAAGTCTTTAGGGTATGGTTGAAGCTTTTGTATTCAAAATAAGCACACCAGACTGTTTTCCAAACCTATCTTCCTTTACTCCCACATTAATAGGGCTTATCTATAGGAGGAGTTCCCTGAATATTCCTACTCTGTTCCTTTTCCCAAATCATTTTTAACATCTTGAATGGATGCACCATCCTTATCCTACCTCGACAAATACAGCCCGTCTCACAAAGCTCAACTTCTGGTCTATCTCTTCCATTGGCCTCATTCTCCTCCCCAGCATTTGTTAATCAAATAGTTAAAAATATCCACGTAGAGAAGTACAGAGTTCTTACTTCCTCTGGATTTGGTTTCAAGAGGAACCATTTAATGAGAGACAAGCAAAGCTCTCTTGGTTTAAGTCAATTCCAGGTTGTTTTTTAATAAGCCTCAGAAGCTTATTAATATTATAATAGGAAGTGAGAACTTGCAAAGCCTGAATTTCAGTGTAACTTCAAAGAGTACTGTAAGTTAATTACATATCCATTCCCTAAAAAGACAAGGAACAATGGGAACATAGAGAAGTATCTGAATACTCGTAGGTTTCAGTTTTCTTTTTTGCACACACCTGTAACACTTTTTGTAGATGAAAACTTTTTAATAAAGTTGCTTGCTATTAAAACATGTTTATTAATAATAAAGATCTAGATACCTGGTTTTTCAATAAAATGAACAGAAATTTCACCAAGTGACCACATAGTGTAAATACTCAGACTGAAAAACAATTTATTTCCAGCATCTAGGCCATGAAAAAAGACCATGATTACCATTACCTAGTGGCAGCAATGGATAAAAGTAATACCAAGATTTTTTGGTTTGTTAACTATTGGGAGCTACAAGAATGATATTAAAAGTGAAATAAGTTATATTAGATATACCATCTACATTAAAAACTTTTGAAAAAATGTTTTCATCTTCTTGCCCAGTAGAAAAGAATGTTGTTTTTTTGTAACATTGTGACAACTTTTATTTATTTGTTTAGAGAAACAGGAAGGCAGAGAGGGAAAGGAGAGAGATGAGATGAGAAGCATCAGCTCATAGTTGCTTTACTTTAAGTGTTCATAGATTGCTTCTCATATGTGCCTTGATGGTGGGGGAAAAGCGGTTTAAGCTCAGTCAGTGACCCTTTGCTCAAGCCAGTGACCCTGGGCTTCAAGCCAGCAATCTTGGGATCATGTCGATGATCCCCCACTCAAGCCAGTGACCCTGCACTCAAGCTGGCCTGTTCGCACTCAAGCCTACAGCCCCAGACTTATACTGGCAAGTCATGTTCAACCAAAGGAGCCTGTGCTCTAGCTGGCCACCTTGGGGTTTAGAACGGAAGCCTTCAGCATCCCAGGCCAGTGCTCAATCCGCTGTACCACCACCAGTCAGGCTATTTATTTTTTTTATTGATTATTATTATTATTATTTTAAAGAGAGAGACATTGATTTGTTGTTACACTTATTTATGCATCCATTGGTTGATTTTTGTACATGCCCCAACCAGAGATTGAACCTGCAAGCTTGGTATTTGGGACAACACTCTTAACAAACTGAGCTAACCTCCAGGGCACATTGTGATAACATTTAAAGCTTTTGAAATTTTTTACCATATGTAGACACATACAGTGTTTAAATTTTAAGAAGGGCCTAAAAGAAAAGGTGAAGTCTCTTTTCTTTCCCATTTATTACCAAGTCTCACTTTCTGGGGTCAATTCTGCTAACACTTTATACTGTTTAGCTTTTTTTAAATAAACAACTTTTTTTTTTAATTTTGTTTTTTTTTATTTTATTCATTTTAGAGAGGAGACAGACAGAGAGAGAGAGAGAGAGAGAGAGAGAGAAAGGGGGAGGAGCTGGAAGCATCAACTCCCATATGTGCCTTGACCAGACCAGTGCAGGGTTTTGAACTGGCGACCTCAGTGTTCCCAGGTCGACGCTTTATCCACTGCGCCACCACAGGTCAGGCCTATGCTGTTTAGCTTTTTAAATTTTTATTTTATTTTTTTGTATTTTTCTGTAGTGAGAAGCAGGGAGGCAGAGAGACAGACTGCTGCATGTGCCCGACCAGGGTCCACCTGGCATGCCCACCAGGGGGCAATGCTCTGCCCATCTGGTGCTCTGCTCAGTTGCAAATGGAGCCATTCTAGCACCTGAGATGGAGGCCATGGAGCCATCCTCAGCGCCCACGCCAACTTTGCTCCAATGAAGCTTTGGCTGGGGGAGGGGAAGAGAGAGACAGAGAGAAAAGAGAAGGGGAAGGGTGGCGAAGCTGATGGATGCTTCTCCTGTGTGTCCTAGCTGGGAATCGAACCTGGGAATTCCACATGCCAGACTGACACTCTACCACTGAGCCAACCAGCCAGGGCTGCTATTTAGCCTTTTTGATGTTTACTATTGAGTTCTTTAATCTGTATAATTATTTATTGTTTTACCAGTTTTTTCCTTCTTTTTTTTTTAATTTTTATTCTATTCATTTTTAGTGAGGAGACACAGAGTGAGAGAGAGAGAGAGAGAGAAAGAGAGAAAGGGGGGAGGAGCTGGAAGCTCAACTCCCATATGTGCCTTGACCAGACCAGTGCACAGTTTTGAACTGGCGACCTCAGTGTTCCCAGGTTGACACTTTATCCACTGCGCCACCACAGGTCAGGCCTGTTTTACCAGTTTTAATGTGTACCTCTCCACAGTAAAATACAAATTAAAAATTCTCTTCTATCCCCTTCTCTCTACCTCTAAATTTTTGTTCATTGTTGTACATATTTGTACCATTTATATTTTCTGTGACTAAATTAAATGCAAAATTAATTTGTATACAGACTGACTGAAAACTAAACACCAAAACCCAACATTCACCATATTATCATTTTATAAATATTAACTGTAGAACCATGTGGTATGATTAGACCTTAGTGAAGGAAATATATCCTTATGTCATTAAAACTTTGTTCTCTCTCTAGCCTGACCAGGCGGTGGCGCAGTGGATAGAGCGTTGGACTGGGATGCAGAAGACCCAGGTTTGAGACCCCGAGGTCTCCAGCTTGAGAGCGGGGGCCCATCTGGCTTGAGCAAAAGCTCGCCAGCTTGGACCCAAGGTCGCTGGCTCCAGCAAGGGGTTGCTCGGTCTGCTGAAGGCCCGCGGTCAAGGCACATGTGAGAAAGCAATCAATGAACAACTATGGTGTCGCAACGGCAACAAAACACTAATGATTGATGCTTCTCATCTCTTTCCATTCCTGTCTATCTTTCCCTCTCTCTGACTCTCTCTGTCCCTGTAAGAAAAAAAAAGAATCCCCCTACCTTAATGTCTCCTCTTAGTAATTGACCACCCATTGACTACTTCACACTGTTTTGTTTTTTGGGTTGTTGTGTTTTTTTTTGCCGAAAAATCCTGAGCCGTCTTTGCTGTAGCTGGAGTTGAACTCAGTTTTACTGAAGCCTGTATCCCACATTGCAATAGTACTGAATAAAGACTGTCTTTACTATCTTTAATTACTGTCTGGCTCTATTTGTCTTTAACAATTCTGGATTCAAATACGTCTTGCCTCATAACCTTGAAGATGTTTATTATTAAAGATAAAAAGTCTCATTCATTTATAGAGAACCCTTTTGTTTGTTTCCTTGTTTTGCTTTTTCTTTCCTTTGGATGCTGGGTTGCCCACTCATATTCCTGTATAGAGAGCTAGCCTAAGTTTCTTCTGCATGTGTTTTTCCAATAGACCTATCCATTAAACTTGATCTCTGTGTGAGAGGAGGTGCATATTGTTCATTAGTCAAGGTTCTTTGTAAGGTGCATGAGAAGTAGGGAGGCAATCTGGTGACTTCTATAACTAATTTCATGAGGGTGGAGTGTAGTTTTCATGAATCTCGCCTGAATGAAGGTGCTATTCCTACCCACCTTCCTTCTCTGCAAGTGTGACCTGCTTTTTTGTCAGGCTAAATACTCTCTGGGATATCTCTAGGAGCCAGGTCCAGGCAAATCTCCACTGTCTTCAGAGAGCATCTATGATGTGATCAGCAGACAAACCCTTACAAAAAGTGGCTGGGTTCTTCCTTTGGTGGATGGCTGTGTCAGATTATCTGCTGGAAGTTCACACCATTTACCCGCTCTGTGCTCCTCAATATCACTGGGACTGGAAATTTGGGATTTACATTTTCCAAATCCCTTACCAATGGAGTTCAGGCTAGGGCCAGTCAATGAAAGCCATTCAAATGAGATTAGGAAAACAAAAGAGAAACAGTTGCTATATATTATTGTTCCACAGGCAGCAGCAAAAAGACAAGAGGTTTTGCAGTGGCTTCCAAGTATTTCCACACAAATTGCCCATTTTGGTGCTACATGAAGCAGAAATGGTTGCAATTCCTAACATTTGTGACTCTTTGAAAACTAGTAGCAAGTCTGAGAGCAAAGGGTGATTTTCCCTGACCAGCTCTTCTAATGATTTGGTAAAACCTAAAATAAATTCCTTTCTGCTTGAAATATCTAGAGTAGTTTTCTTTTCCCTGAATGATTCTCAACTGACACAGTGACAAAGAGAAGAGCTGGTATGACAAACATGCTTTGAGATGAAATTGGTTTCAGAAGGCCCCACATGGTGAAGACGTTGGATGGGGTGGCATCTCTGAGAAGAGAGAGAAAAGGGTTACATCACCAAAGGTCAAAGCAAAGGGTGGGGGGATTGCTTTTAGATTCTGAGAACATAATCTTCTTTATTTACCACTGTATTCCTATTGCATTGCATATGCTTAACATAGAATTGGTATATGATAACCATGTTTAATAAGTGCATGGCCAAGTAGAAAACTGTGCCCCTTTTTTTGTGGTTCAGATAGGGTGCTCTTAGTTGCAAGTAACAGAAAATCCAATGCAAACTAGCAAAAGTAATAAAGAAAATTTATTATTTTACATAACTGAAAAAATTAGGCAAAGCTTATTATTCCTTAAAAAAGATATGATTGGATTGGAGTAGAACACATGCCTAGTCCTGGACCTATCACTTTGTAGCTGGCACTGAGCACAGTTGCTTGTAGTGAGAGTCACTGGCTAGATGTAGACCCCAATTCCATTTATTTCAGTAAGTCCCCACCATTTTCTGGGCAAAGATGTTTATTCTCTGGAAATAATACTGATAAGGAAGGGGGTATGCCTCTGCCCTAGAACTTGAGTCACAAGAGGCAAGACCACCTGGATCTACAGAATTTCCTGTAGGTACTGAAATGAATGCTATAAAACCTAGATCCCATTCCTCTTACCTACTCCAGGACTGAGCTCATTAAATTATTCCCTCTCACTTCTACATCATCAGAATTTCCCTCTCTACTTGATTGTTTCTATGAGCATACAAACATGCTGTAATTTCTCCTATCTTAAAAGTGTGCCTTTTTGAACTTTCCCTCTTCCTCTGGTTATTACCCAGCTCTTCTGTAAGAAAAAAAAAAAGATTTCTTACAAAGTTGTATGTCCTTGATATCCCTGTTGCCTTCTCACTTTAGCTTGAGCTCATTTTAATCAAGCTCTTATGTGCATAATACCACTAAACTGCTCTCATCAAGATTACTAGTGATGAGGGCAAAGGGGATAAATGGTGATGAAAGGGGACTTGATTTGGGGTGATGAACATACATTACAGTACACAGATGATGTGTTATAAAATTGTACTCCCCCTGAAACTTACATAATTTTACTAACCAGTGTCCCAATAAATTCATTAAGCAAAGGATCACTAGTGGTTATTTTTCAGTCCTCATCTTTCTTTGCTTCTCTATAGCATTTGACACAATTGATCATTCCCTCCCTCCTTTTTATTTAAATTTACTTTATTGATTTTAGAGAGATGAAGAGAGAGAGAGAGAGAGAGAGAGAGAGAAACATCGATCTGTTTCTGTATGTGCCCTGACCGGGGATCAAATTGGCAACACTTGCATAGCAGGACAACACTCTAACCAACTCTCTGTTCAGGACTCATTCCCTCCTTCATGAAAACTATTTTTCACTAGACTTCCAAGACCCCACACTCATCACACTTTTCCTCCTATATCACTTGCTCTCATTCTCAGTCCCCTTAGCTGATTCTTCTTCCTGTTCCCAACCTCAGAAAGTAGAGAGTCATGAATCAGTCCTCCCACTTCTTCTCTATTTATACACACTCCCTGGGTGATATCATCTGGCCCCATGACTTTAAAAACAATCTACTACAAACAGAAGTATCTACAAGGAAAACAATATCCAGAGTTTGTTTTAAAATGCTCCTAACCCAGGGCACAGTGGGGGAAGATGGGACAAAGCTAACAAAATACCAATAACTGATTAAACTAAGTAATGAATATTTGAATATTCATTATATTATTTTCTCTACTTTTGTATATACTTAAAAGTTTCCATAACATAAATAAATACATATATACAGACAATCTATATACTGAATGTTTCTATATTTATGCTTCCAGTCCTGACTTCTTTTTCTAAATTTCGCACATGTATTTTTAACTGCCTACCCAACATTTCTACTTTATTGTTTAACAGTCATCTCAAAATTGACATGTTTAAAATGAACTCAGGATCATTCGCTCTCCACCAAACCCTCCCACCCCACCCCCAAGAAAACCTCCCTAGGATCTCCTGTATCTGTAAATGACATTGCATTTACCCAGTTGCGCCTACCAAAAACTTTGGAGTCACCCTTCACTCTTCTCTTTCTCTTATAGTTCACATCCAATCCCACTAGCAAAATGCATTTGGAATCTGAAAGGTTTTCAACACCTTTACTGCTACCATCCTTGTCAGTCATTTGTGCCCTGAGCTCCTGCAAAGGCCTTCTAACAAGTCTCCTTACTTCCACTTTGACCCCTACAATTTGTTTTCCACAAGCAGCCAGAGTGATTCTTTGAAAACATGAATCAGATCTCATCAGTTTTTCCTCTCAACTTTCCAGTAAGGTCCCATAATTGGAATAAAACCCAGTATCTGTATGATGACCTGAAGGCCCTATGTTACCTGTACCCAGCCTCCAGCCTCACATACCTGACTGTGGGCTGGCAAGGTCGTTATAGCTTAAGGCAGTGGTTCTTAACCAGGGTTCTATCGAACCCTAGGGGTTTGATAAGTCAGTCTCAGGGTTCAGAGGAGCCTCTGCCACAGAGGCCAGAATAAAGTAATACCATAATTTGTTGTGAGTTCATGCACTTTGTTGGTTTTGTTCTTTGAGCAAGATGATGTTCATGTACGGCTCATTTTGTGCACCAGTAAAAAAAAACATATATGTCTTGAATTTGGAAAAAAAATCATATTTTATTTATCACTAAAGAAGGGTTCGGGGCCTGACCTGTGGTGGCGCAGTGGATAAAGCGTCAACCTGGAATGCTGAGGTTGCCGGTTCAAAACCCTGCACTTGTCTGGTAAAGGCACATATGGGAGTTGATGCTTACTGCTCCTCCCCCCTTTCTCTCTCTCTCTCTCTCTCTCTCTCTCTCTCTCTCTCTCTGTCTCTCCTCTCTCCTCTATAAAATGAATAAATAAAAAAAATTAAAAAAAAAAAAGAAGGGTTCGGTGAATGCGCATATGAAACTGGTGGGTTCGGTACCTCAAAAAAGGTTAAGAACCACTGGCCTAAGGTTTAGTTTAAGACTAGGCCATTCCCCCTCTTTTTTTTTTAATTTTTATTTTATTTACAGGGACAGAGAGAGAGTCAGAGAGAGGGATAGATAGGGACAGACAGACAGGAACAGAGAGAGGTGAGAAGCATCAATCATTAGTTTTTCGTTGTCTTTGGGACACCATAGTTGTTCATTGATTGTTTTCTCACATGTGCCTTGACCGTGGGCCCTCAGCAGACCGAGCCACCCCTTGCTGGAGCCAGCAACCCTGGGTCCAAGCTGGCGAGCTTTTTGCTCAAGCCAGATGGGCCTGTGCTCAAGCTGGCGACCTCAGGGTCTCGATCCTGGGTCTTCTACATCCAGTCCGACGATCTATCCACTGTGCCACCACCTGGTCAGGTCCGTTCCCACTCTTTTAATACTGAGATCTCTTAACACTAAGATCTCTTAATACTAAGATATCTTTAATACTAAGGTAAGAGCTTTTCAGCACTAAGCTTTTTCCCACACCCTTGACTGTTGCATGATATAGGGTGGTGTACTTTTATGAGGAATCCAATTTATGCCTCAGGTGAATGGCTTTGTATCAGAGACTTCCCTATTTGTATAGTGGCTTAAAGGCTTTAATTGTCACCTGACCAGGCAGTGGCGCAGTAGATAGAGCCTCTGACTGGGATGCGGAAGACCCAGGTTCGAGACCCCGAGGTCGCCAGCTTGAGCGTGGGGCCCATCTGGCTTCAGCAAAAGCTCACCAGCTTGCACCCAAGGTCGCTGGCTCCAAAAAGGGGTTGCTCGGTCTGCTGAAGGCCCATAGTCAAGGCACATGTGAGAAAGCAATCAATGAACAACTAAGGTGTTGCAATGAAAAACTGATGATTGATGCTTCTCACCTCTCTCCTTTCCTGTCTGTCTGTCCCTATCTATCCCTCTCTCTGACTCTCTCTCTGTCCCTGTAAAAAGAAAGTAAAATAAAAAAATAAAAGCTTTAATTAAAAAAAAAAAAAAAAGGCTTTTGCCTGACCTGTGGTGGCGCAGTGGATAAAGCGTCGACCTGGGAACACTGAGGTCGCCAGTTCAAAACCCTGAACTGGTTCAGTCAAGGCACATGGGAATTGATGCTTCCAGCTCCTCCCCCCTTTCTCTCTTTCTTTCTCTCTCTCTCTCTCTCTCTCTCTCACTCTGTGTCTCCTCTCTAAAATGAATAAAATAAAAATAAATAAATAAATAAATAAAGGCTTTGTCTATGCCAGTGGTAGTCAACCTGCTCCCTACCGCCCACTAGTGGCCATTTCAGCTTTCATGGTGCGCTGTAGCAGAGCAACCAAAGTATAAATAAAAAGATTTAACTATAGTAAGTTGTTTTATAAAGATTTATTCTGACAAAGTTAGCGAAAATCCGACTAAAGTACTTGGTATGTAATTATTATTATATGTTTAAACTTGCTGTAACTCTGCTTTATACATTTTATAAATTAAAGTTACTTCCCTACTTTATAAATCACCATTATTGTGGAACCGGTGGGTGGTTAGAAAATTTGATTACTAACAGAGATACAAAAGTGGGCGGTAGGTATAAAAAGGTTGACTACTCCTGGTCTATGCTATATAATAAAGCGAGGACTGGGGTTCTCTCTCTCTGATCTTGCCATCAGCATCGCAGAGGCCTCCTGATCCCAGTTTCTTTTATCAGTGAGTCTATTTTCTTAATTCTACTCCGTTCTCTCTCAGAACCCAGAATTACTAGCCGCACTGGTTCGCGACACCTGACTACATCACTCACCACTCTTACCATCATTCAGTGAGCTCCACACACAGTGGCCTCCTGCTGTGCCATGAGCCCACCAAGCAGACTCCCACCTTGAGGTAACTGCTGTTCTTTCTGCCTGGAATGCTCTTCCCCAACGGTTTGCATGGCTTATACCGTCACTTTATTCCAGTCTCTACTCAATCATCACCTACCTAGAACTTTCTCCAAACAATATATATAAAATAAATACTCCTGTTACTCTCTATCCCTTTCCTATTTAATTATTCATGTATTATATATTATGTATTACCTGCTTTGTAAGTGACATAAGAGCAAAAACTTTGTCTTGTTTACTGCTATCTCCCTAACACCTAAAACAATTCATAGTATAGGTAGACAACCAATATTTATTGAGGAAATGAATGGGTCTTACTTAAGGGTGGAAGATAGCTCTGCTTTTGAACACTCCAGGATGAGGAAATTTGACTTCCCTTCCCCACTTTCAGCTTCTCCTATGCTGCTCATCTGAACCATGCTGTGACCTTTCAGTATCCAAAGGTTTGTTCTAGGGTGCAACAAAGTAAGTGGGTATAATCTTAGATCTATCCTTTCAGGAGGAGACAAGAAGGAGCTCTCTGCAGGCCTGCGAAAGCAACAACTTGCCTGAGTTAATCTATTGCCTGATCCAGTAACGGGACTGTGAATGCTGCTGGCTAGTCTCCTAATGCCTTCTCTTTGTCTGTGGCAAGACCAATATTTCTGACACCATCTTCTGCTCAGTTCTAGAACAGCTGTCAGATTCTGCAACTGTGCCCCAAGGTCTCACATGCCTGAACATGTAATTCATAGCCTCAAAAGCCTAACAAAATTTCTAGGCTTCTCTGTAGACCTCAGGACTGGCCACCTTTGATAGACAGATAAAGGGTAAACCCAAGCTCCTCATCATAACCTTGAAAGTCATACAGATTTTGTTCCTACCTCTCTATAAACTCATCTTGGACCACTCCTATTTACTCACAAAGTTCTAGCCAAAATGACCTTTCTGTTCCTTAAATACCCAAGGATCATTCCCACGTCATGGCATTTTCACTTGCCTCCTCTTCCTGGAATATTCTGTTCCCAGATCTTTGCATAATTGGTTCCTTCTTTTCATGAGTTTTTCAGCTCAAATTTCAGATCTCTAGCAATGTTTCCCCAATGGCCATCCATTTGTAAGACATCATAACATTGCTATCTTTTATTCAGAGTAATTTCTAGTCTTGTTCATTTTTGTTTACTTGTTTATTGTCAGACTCTTTCTAAAAGAGTGTTGACCAGTGCTGCAGTGGTGGAAAAGTTTTTACATAGAACCTATCCCTCATTGATTTGAGAGAGAGAGAAAAAGAGAATCAACTTTTTGTTCCACTTAGTTGAGCACTCATTGATTGCTTCTCATATATGTCCTGACTGGGGATTGAACCCACAACCTCAGTGTGCCGGGACAATGCTCTGTTCACTGTACCACCTCAGGTCAGGCTACATTCAGTTTTTAATCAGGCAAAAATACCACAGTAGTTCTGGCCTGGTAGCTTAGTTGGTTAGAGCATCATCCTGATATGCCAAGGTTGCAGGTATGATCCTTGCTCAGGGCACATACAAGAATAAAGCAGTAAATGCATAAATAAGTGGAACGATAAATTGATGTTTCTCTCTCTCTCTCTCTCTCTTCCCTCCTTTCTAAAATCAATAAAATAAAAACTTTAAAAATATCACAGTAGAAAACTTTAGGAGAATGTAGCTTGTCTCAAATGTATCTTTTATTTGGAACTCATTAGCTGTGTTTTGGTTTTTTTTTTACAGAGACAGAGTCAGAGAGAGGGGTAGACAGGGACAGACAGACAGGAACAGAGAGAGGTGAGAAGCATCAATCATTAGTTTTTCATTGCTGTCGCAACACCTTAGTTGTTCATTGATTGCTTTCTCACATGTGCCTTGACCGTGGGCCTTCAGCAGACCAAGTAACCCCTTGCTGGAGCCAGCGACCTTGGGTCCAACCTGGTGAGCTTTTGCTCAAGCCAGATGGGCCCGCGCTCAAGCTGGCAAGCTCGGGGTCTCGAACCTGGGTCTTCAGCATCCCAGTCTGATGCTCTATCCACTGCGCCACCACCTGGTCAGGTTGGAACTCATTAGTTTTAAGGTCACCTCTGCAAGCAAATCAGAAGGTCAGTGTACTAGGATTTTACCCAAGAATGCAAGTTTCAACTATACTAGGAACATCCATTAAAGGTCTATTGTGGTAAGCAGTAAAAGTATTTTTCAACCACAAAATTTTTTTTTTTTTAATTAAAGGCTAACAAAACGACCTTATATTTATGGATGATTACATGAGGGACACTCACCTTTTTATTTTTTAACGTACGGTGACATTGTTCAACAAAATTATACAGGTTTCAGGTATACAATTCTACAACACATCATTTGCACACTGTATTTTTTTAAATCTCATAGAAGCTTTTATTTCAGTGATCAAAAGCATGCAGCCTGACCTGTGGTGGCGCAGTGGATAAAGCGTCGACCTGGGAACGCTGAGGTCGCCAGTTCAAAACTCTGCACTGGTCTGGTCAAGGCACATATGGGAGTTGATGCTTCCAGCTCCTCCCCCCTTTCTCTCTTTCTCTCTCTCTCTCTCTCACTCTGTGTCTCCTCTCTAAAATGAATTAAATAAAAAGAAATTAAAAAAAAAAGCATGCAGTAAATTGAATTTGTACTGATTAACATTATGCATACACCTCTATCTGAAATGGCTATTAGTTTTTGACAGGCTGAATCTTTACAAGTTATTTAGGCAGGTCTTTGAATTTCTTGGACCCTAAAATCCAGAATAAGTTAACGTCTTCCTTGTGGAACCTTAGTAACAAGAATTATGTTCAAAGGCTAGATTCCTTCCTAACTAGAGGCCCTAAACACTCAGGCTGCCTGTATGACCTCGAGATCATTCTTTATATAGATATTTAAGTAAATTACAGTATAAGAAAGAAAGATAATTTAGAAAGCTGAACTGTATTGTATGAACATTCCATAGATATTTTTCCCCCAGCAGTGGTGGTCAGAACACTAGTTAAGGAGGCCTACAGTTAAGTACCAAATTACTCTCCCCTATGGCTACTCTTTCTCAGAGACACAAATATGTATGTATCAGTGTCCCCAGAGATCTGAAACAAATCCTTGCAAATGACAGATTTTACCCCTGTGGTCCCACTATCAAATTACAGAAAGCAGTTCTACTATCCAAATTATAGGAGGCAGTTAATGGGACTTTGAGCAAAACATAGTCCCACATACAATAACATGCATCCAGTAAAGTTTTCCATTCATCTGTCAATTGTTTTTACAAAATTAACTCTAAAAGCACAATAGAATATACATAAAACTCTCAAACCCCAAACACACAAAAAATTGGTCTTTGTTCATTCTCAGATGCCCAGATGCTGCAAGAGTGCCAAAGGTGGAAGCCACCCCCCCCCCATAGCCTTTTCTTTAATCATCCATCAACCATTCCTGAACTACCTTCTTTTTCCAAAGGTGGATAATATTGAAATCAGTCAGAAAGAGAAGACGGGCTTGGATGCTGGGTCAGTTCCAGTCGACTTAAGATGAATTGACTTGTATCAAAGAAGCACTCAACACAGTTCACAGAACAGGCCTGGCTGGACTGTCCAACTTTGGCCCAGGCTTGTCTATACATTTCTTCCAACAAAGTTCCGTCATCTGGTGCACCAGTCTCTCTGGAAGTGCTGCTTCTGAGTCTCCAGCTGTATGATATATTCAGGACACCATTCTTTAAAACATATTTTGTGAATGCCTATTATGTGCCAGGTACTATGCTGTGTCCTTGGGATACAGAGGTGAGGAAAAAGGGGTAGGCCTGGCTCTCCTGGGACCTGCAGTTTAGTGGGGAGGCAGATAAAAATGGAATAACTATGTCAAAATTTTATAAAATTACATTTTTGATCAGTTCTATATGGAAAAGGTGCAGAAAGGGGATTTGACCTAGACTGGGAAGGCAATGAAAGGTTTCTTAAGGAAGTCACACTTGAGCTGTTATCTGAGAGATACGTTTACTTTGCAAAACTGGAGTTGGAGAGGAACAGGAAGCATTTTAGGCAAATAAAATAAAATTAAAAACGGAGCGAAGGGAGCAAATGTAAAATCTGCTCCTCATGTTGGTACACTTAACGCCATCTCTGGGTCAGATCAAAATCATCCAACTGGCTATATATTTGTTACCCGTCATTGGCCTCTCTGGAGGCCCAGGGAGAAAACAAAGACCAATAATTACCACTGACATTTTTTTTTTTTTACAGGGACAGAGAGAGAGAGAGTCAGAGAGAGGGACAGACAGGGATAGACAGACAGGAATGGAGAGAGGTGAGAAGCATCAATCATTAGTTTTTCGTTGCCATCACAACACCTTAGTTGTTCATTGATTGCTTTCTCACATGTGCCTTGACCATAGGCCTTTAGCAGACCGAGCAACCCCTTGCTGGAGCCAGGGACCTTGGGTCCAAGCTGGCCAGCTTTTGCTCAAGCCAAATGGACCCGTGCTCAAGCTGGCGAGCTCGGGGTCTCAAACCTGGGTCCTCCGCATCCCAGTCTGAGGCTCTATCCACTGCACCACCGACTGGTCAGGTTATCACTGACATTTATTAAGCACTTACTATGAGCCATGAACTTTGTTAGAGGTTGTAAAGGAAAAATCTACAATTCTCCTATGTCTTTCTCCTTAACTCTCACACTACTACAACTTTTCACTTCACTTTTGATACCAAATGTGTGGGTTCTCCACACATCAAGCAATTATCTCACACCAGCTGGATGTCCTACAATTAACTCAATTCTGACACTGTAGTGTCAGATCCCACAAGTTAAGGGTTCAGTCCCACAAAACCACCTGCCCCCTACAGATGCCAATCACAAGTCCCAGGTTGTTACTTATACTTCTGACTAACTGAGCTATAAGTCTGGGTTACCATAGACACTCTTTGGGTTCACTAATTTGCCAGTTTGACAATCAGCAAATAGACCATGTGACTGAAGGAGAGTAGCAATAAGAAGAGTGGAAGGAGCTTACTTAAACACACCACATCTTCTCCCAGTACAGTGATAGCACTACTTAAATCCTTTCTTCTTAATTTAGTAATTCTAGTCAGTGTTGTTACAAGTCTGTTTTATGTCTATTCAATAGTAGAAACATTTTTAGATACTTTATTTTGAAAATGTCCATATCAGCATTCTTTCCCACTTTCACCCCAACTTCTGCCATCTGTGTTTTTATTTTTACATGCTCAAGATGGAAAACATTTACATTCAGTCTTCTGTGCTTTGTCTATAACTTGATTCCAAAAGTTGAAATCAACAACATAATATTTCAGTTGTTTTGACTAATTATTATTCAAAGCAAAATCAAGTCATAAATTTTTTTTTTTTTTTTTTTTGAGAAGCATCAATTCTTTATTGTGGCACCTTATTTGTTCATTGATTGCTTTCTCATACGTGCCTTGACCAGGGGGCTAAAGCAGAATAAGTGACACTTTGCTCAAGCCAGTGACTTTGGGCTCAAACCAGCGACATTGGGATTCAAGCCAGTGATCTTTGGGCTCAAACTAGCGACCATGGGGTCGTGTGTATGATCCCATGCTCAAGCCAGCAACCCCACGCTCAAGTTGGTGAGCCCGTGCTCAAGTAGGCAACCTTAGGATTTCGAACCTGGGTATTCTGCTTCTCAGTCCAATGCTCTATCCACTGTGCAACTGCCTGGTCAGGCTATAAATTTTAATTCATATAAATATATTTCCTTTCTTGCTTAGAATTTTTTTCTGTTTTTTTTTTAAATTAAATTATTGGCAAAGACAAATTTTTATGACAAGAAGGTGAGTGAAGGTACCCATTTCCCCCTATTGACAGAAAATAACTGAAGTAGGTTATTTTGGACAGGATTTTGTTTTTTAGATTTTAGTTATTTATTTCCAGAGCAGTGGTTCTTAACCTTTTTTGAGGTACCGAACCCACCAGTTTCATATGCGCATTCACCGAACCCTTCTTTAGTGATAAATAAAATATGATATTTTTTCCAAATTCAAGACATAGGTATATGTTTTTTTACTGGTGCACAAAATGAGCCGTGCATGAACATCACCTTGCTCAAAGAACAAAACCAACAAAGTGCATGAACTCACAACAAATTGCAGTATTACTTTATTCTGGCCTCCGCGGCAGAGACTTCTCTGAACCCCTGAGACCAACTCATCGAACCCCTAGGGTTCGATAGAACCCAGGTTAATAACCACTAGTTGTTCATTGATTGCTTTCTCACATGTGCCTTGACTGCAGGCCTTCAGCAGACCAAGCTACCCCTTGCTGGAGCCAGCGACCTTGGGTCCAAGCTGATGAGCTTTTGCTCAAGCCAGATGGGCCCGCGCTCAAGCTGGCGAGCTCGGGGTCTCGAACCTGGGTCTTCTGCATCGCAGTCCAACGCTTTATCCACTGCGCCACCGCCCGGTCAGGCAAGGCAACATTCTTATTCTTGTCTACTCAGATGTGATTATGAAATGATCTTGTTTTGTCTCACTGGTCTGCTTGTATCTGATGTTTGTGTTCTGTGAAATTATTTGTGTTCAGTTGGAGAGCATCATGCCTGAGCTATGAGTACCAGGCCTGCTGCTCCTAGCTATGCTAAGGCCCAGGTGTGAGTGCCAAGATAGCTCTGGTTGTCAGGAACTGATTTTCTCTTTCTCACAATATTAACAATGTGTATGGTATGAATATATCATGCATTAAAAAGCTGTCAATTCAGATAAGAAAATAAATGAAAATTGAGAGATGGTATGTTTGAAAATATAAGTATCACGAAAAAACAGAGCCTAATAAGAGGGATCAGGCGTAGCCTGTGGTAGCACAGTGGAGAGAGCGCCAACCTGGAATGCTGAGGTCACCAGTTCAAAACCGTGGGCTTGCCTGGTCTAGGCACATGCAAGCAACCAATGAACAGACAGAGTGAAGCAACTACTTCTATTTCCCTACCCCTCCTCTCTCTGCAAATATCAATAAATATAATCTCGCCTGGCCTGACCAGGCGGTGTCGCAGTGGATAGACTGGGATGTGGAAGACCCGGGTTTGAGACCCTGAGCTCGCCAGCTTGAGTGTAGGACCATCTGGCTTGAGCAAAAACTCATCAGCTTGGACCCAAGGTCGCTGGCTCCAGCAAGAGGTTGCTGGGTCTGCTGAAGGCCCGCAGTCAAGGCACGTGTGAGAAAGCAATCAATGAACAACTAAGGTGTCGCAACGGCACCTAAAAACTAATGATTGATGCTTCTCACCTCTCTCCGTTCCTGTCTGTCTGTCCCTATTTATCCCTCTCTCTGTCCCTGTAAAAAAACCAAAAAACAAAAGACTGATGACATTGCTGGGAAGTAAAGTCTCAAATACTCCTGAAAATGATAGCTTTGCAGTTTCTTTAATGCATTTGGAATTAAGGTGAGAACATACAGAAGATTGTAAGAAGGTGGGAGAAAGCACAGTAGGGATTGAGTTACAGAATAGCTTGTGGTAAGGTACCAAAAAGTTGCAAAATTAATATTTTAGGAAGAAAGGTCAGGTTTTCTGTCCTGTCCTTTCCTTGGGGAGGAGAGGGAGAAGAATGTGGAAGCTTCCTGACTAACAAGGACAATGGGTCATTTAGTTTTAACTATAGAATAAGGATTGTCTGAGGAACTTCTTTTCTCTTACAGTAAGAGACAGAATTCACATAGCACCCTACATTGATTTTGGCTCTTCCTCCCTTCCTGGAATCCTGAGAGTAATATACCTCTTGGCAAAGGAGGGGAGATAGACACTGAAAGATTTGTAAATGTCTTTGATTATGTTACCTTAAAAGTTTTAATGTTTCTATGGATTCCCTAAACAAATGTTATAAAGTTGTGCCATGATGTCATGCTCCCCCCAGCCTGTATGTGATCAAGGGTATATAACCAGCCTCTGAGATGTATTTGGCGCACATGATTTGGGTCTGCAATGCCCTGTGTTAGTCATATGCGGCCAGCATATTTAATAAATCTCCTCCTGTAAAGCCAGTAGCCAGGGCCACTATCACAGCAGCCTGGCCCATGCAGGGTCACATTAGATTCGAACAGATGGTAATGAAACAACGGAGCCAAAAACTGGTGAGCCATCAGCTTTAATTCTAGCTTGCACCCGGCGGGCAAGCAAAAACACACACTGGGCTCCAAAACCCACTCATTCAGTGCTCACAAAGCTACTGACTTATCCGAGTTTCCTAGAATCAAAGGTTTCTAGCTCACCAGACTTATTCACCTCTGTTCCCCATCTCCTCCAGTGCAAACTCTGTACAAACTGGCTTCTGCCTCAGCACTCTGCCATCTTGGCTGCTTCTCCTGGCCTCCATGTGGCCTTAATCTGCTCTCCTCTCTAATACCTCAGGAACCAAGAGAGCAAGCTCCTGGTCTGCCCCACTTTATAGCATAGATTCAAAACCTTTAATCCAATTATACAAACAAGAAAGTCTCTGATATGAAGCCACCCATCTGAGGCATAATGGGATTCCTCAGGAGAGCACATCACCCCACATCATCCAATCAGTCAAGGGTGTGGGGAAAAGCTTACTCTTAAAACCAAGCCTTAGGCTATAACGACCCAGCCTGCCCACAGCCTGTCCCCAAACACACATTAATATCAACGAACTTCCATGTGGGCAGCGCCATCTTTAACAAAATGAGCATAATATATTTTATCTGCCCAACACCTCCTTTAATAAAACCCTTCAAAATTCATCTGGACTTGGTGTCTCTATGTAAACCTGTGGAAGTGAGGTACAGATACTTTACAACAAGCTAACAAAGTTACGTGCTCTCTTGAAGGTGGTCAAGTTTCTGAGAGGGCTGAAAAAGAGGTATTTCTAAGGTGTGTTAACCTTAATGCTCAGAAACAATGGACATGGCTTGCTTAAGGCAAAGAAAAACCTTTTACTAAAGAAGTTATATGGCCTGACCAGGCAGTGGCGCAGTGGATGGAGCTTTGGACTGGGATGTGGAAGACCCAGGTTCGAGACCCTGAGCTTGCCAGCTTGAGCGCGGGCCCATCTGGCTTGAGCAAAAGCTTGTCAGCTTGGACCCAAGGTTGCTGGCTCCAGCAAGGGGTTGCTTGGTCTGCTGAAGGCCCGCGGTCAAGGCACATGTGAGAAAGCAATCAATGAACAACTAAGGTGTCGCAAAGGCAATGAAAGACTAATGATTGATGCTTTTCACCTCTCTCTGTTCCTGTCTGTCTGTCCCTATCTATCCCTCTCTCTGTCCCTGTAAAAAAAAAAGAAGTTATATGTCTGGGGCATGACTACCCACCACGAGCTGCCCGGTTTGGAATTTATTATCAGATCAACCTGTGAGGTTATTTTCAATTATACTTATTACAGCACCCCTTTTTTCATTCACAAAAAGAAAAAAGTTGTAGGTTTCACAGTTCCTTATTTCAAAACTTAATAAAAATAAATAAAATTTTAAATAATAATTTCTTAAAAATTGCTTTAAAACTTAATCCAACACTATTGTAATCAATATGGTACTGGCATAAAGGCAGACATCTAGGCCAGTGGATTAGAATAGAGAGTCCAGGAAAAAAACCCTCATATGTGGTCAAATTATTTTTATTATTTTAGTGAGAGCAAGAGAGAGAGAGAGAGAGAGAGAGAGAGAGAGAGGGAGGAAGAAAGAGAGGGAGGAGAAGTATGAACTCGTACTGATGTCACTTTATGTTTCGAACCTGGGACCTCAAGAGTTCTAGGTCAATGCTCTATCCACTGACCCACCACTAGTCAGACTATTGATTTTAAAGATAAAGAAAGGGAGAGAGAGAAACATCAAGTTGTTTTCCAACTTATTTATGTATTCATTGGTGGATTACTGCATGTGCCCTGACTGGGTACAGAACCTGAAACCTTGGTGTATCCAGACGAAGCTCTAACCAACTGAGCTATCTGGCTAGGGCAATGTTGCCTTATTTTCAAGAACAATAACAACAGTTGCCATTTATTGAGCATCTATTTTTCTTTCTTTTTTCAGCGAGCGAGAGAGAGAGGGACAGATAGGGACAGACTGGCTGGAAGGGAGAGAGATGAGAAGCATCAATTCCTCGTTGCAGCACTTTAGTTGTTCCTTTATTGCTTTCTCATATGTGCCTTGATTGGGAGGGGGGGGGCTCCAGAGTGAGTAAACCCTTACTCAAGCCAGCAACCTTTGGGCTCAAGCAAGTGAACCCATGCTCAAGCTGGTGAGCCTGCATTCAAGCTGGATGAACTGGCACTCAAGCTGGCAACCTCAGGGTTTCAAACCTGGGTCCCCTATATCCCAGTCTGACACTGTATCCACTGCATCATCAACTGGCCAGGCTTGAGCATCTATTATATACCAGGCAAGATATTTGCAGTTTATACGACTTATTTTCTTTTTAAAATTAATTAATTAATTAATTAATTTTAAAAAAATTTATTTTATTTTATTTTATTCATTTTAGAGAGGAGACACAGAGTGAGAGAGAGAGAGAGAGAGAGAGAGAGAGAGAAGGGAGGAGCTGGAAGCATCAACTCCCATATGTGCCTTGACCAGACCAGTACAGGGTTTTGAACTGGTGACCTCAGTGTTCCCAGGTCGACGCTTTATCCACTGTGCCACCACAGGTCAGGCTTTATTTATTTATTTTTACAGGGACAGAGAGAGAGTCAGAGAGAGGGATAGATAGGGGCAGACAGACAGGAACAGAGAGAGGTGAGAAGCATCAATCATTAGTTTCTCGTTGCCGTCGCAACACCTTAGTTGTTCATTGATTGCTTTCTCACATGTGCCTTGACCGCGGGTCTTCAGCAGACTGAGCAACCCCTTGCTGGAGCCAGTGACCTTGGGTCCCAGCTGACGAGCTTTTGCTCAAGCCAGATGGGCCTGCACTCAAGCTGGCGAGCTCAGGGTCTTGAACCTGGGTCTTCAGCATCCCAGTCTGACGTTCTATCCACTGCGCCACTGCCTGGTCAGGCACGACTTATTTTCTTAAAAAAAAAACATTTTTTTTTTTTTTAATGAGAGGAGGGGAGATAGTAAAAATGACTCTCACATGGGCCCTACTGGGATCTACCAGCAAACCCATCTGGGGTTGATGCTCAAGTACAGAACTATATATTTTAGCACGTGGGGCTAACACTCAGACCCATAAGCTATCCTCAGTGCCTGGGACCATGGTTAAACCAATCAAGCCACTGGCTATGGGATAGAAAGAGGGAGAGAAGGGGGAGAAGGAGGGAAAGAGAAGCAGATGGTTGCTTCTCCTGTGTGCTCTGACAGGGAATTTAACCCAGGACGTCCATATGCTGGACTGATGCTCTATCCACTGAGCGACTGGGACATTTTAAAATTTTTTAATTTTTAAAATTATTAAATGATTTTATAGAATGAAGAAAGGGGGGGGGGAAGAGAGAGAGGAACATTGATTTGTTTTTCCACTTATCCATGCAATCACTGGTTGATTCTTGTATGTGCCCTAAGGATTGAGCCCACAGCCTTGGCGTATTGGAACAACGCTCTAACCAACTGAGCTACCTGCCCAGGGCAATGACCTGTTTCTTATTTGATCCTCACAACAACACTGACAGGTGGGTATTTATTATCTTCATTTTATATGTGGCTCAGAAATACCCCTGACCTCACCTAAGTATGTTTAATACAAATGTATCCCACATTTGGCAATATTCCAAATCTCCAAGGTCTAATCATTATATGCTGACGTAGCAGTCAATCCAGTTTTTCAATTGGGTCCCCTTCCCAATACTCAGAAATAACTGGAAATACCACAATCACTCTTCTACTCATCAATTGTTGACCTTTGTTGAAGTCTGTGCTGCCTTCTCCTAATAGGACCTAGATCACTAAATGTTTCATCGGTTCATGCCAGAATTGGCCCCACTATCTATGCTGGGGTCACACCTGGCAAGGCTGGGCTGGAGCCCTCCTCTCTCTACAGGCTGTCAGAGGAGTTCACAAAGATTCTTAAACATTCCTGGAATTCAGTCTACTATACCAGAAACAAAAGTCCTCTAGGGGGCAGTGTAGATTAACTCGTTAGGCCAAACTAATAAACCTCTGCTCACTTTTGTTACACAAAAAGGAAGAAGCTTACAATTGAGAGAAAATATATGGTCAAGACCACCAACTAGTCAGTAACAAATTCAATATCAGTCTGTCTGGACAACGACTACTTTTTATTTTGTTGGGCTATCTTCCTGTCCATTCATTAGATTAAAAGGAAAAGGACATAGCAAGTAAACTCTGTAGTAATCGAGTATATATGGAGCAATTTCTCTGTGCCACAAGGCACCAGTCTATGAAGTAAAAAACAGAAAGAAGACAGTCTTTGGGAGAAGTGGTCTTTGATGAGAAGGTAGGTCTAACTTAAAGCAAAGAAGAGATTGAGAATTTAGGGGACTTTGATGGTGATAGCTGGTGAGTTCCATGCATTATATAACTCATTAAATCACTCATGCATTTAGCAAAATTCATGCTTACTCTGGCCTGGCACTGTGTTAGACACTGAAATGGAGTGGGGAACAAACAGACATGAGCACTATCTGCAAGTTTATAATCTAATATATATGTGTGTGTAAACAAAAATATACTTAAATGAATCATTACAGATTGTGGCAAATACCATGAAGGAAGACAGAACAGGATGTTAGAAGAGAGAAAAGAAAGAGATCTACTTTAAGGGAAGAACCTTGAAAATTGAGAAGGAGCTGGACAGGTGAAGAATGTTCCAGACAGAGAGAACAAATACAAAGGCCCTAAGGTAAGAAAAAGATTAGCATTTGAAGGGTTGAAGGAAGGCCAGTGTAGCTGGGGACCACTCTACCAAGACTAGATGGTCTTATCTTCTTAATTTTATTCAGTACAAATGGCAGACAGTACCAGGGACAAATTGATCAGAAACACAAAAGCAAGCAAACTGTGTAAATTGGGGGTGTTGTTGTTGTTGACATGTATGGGGAGTTAGCAAAGGCTCCTGTGCTCTTAGGACTAGCAAGTGATAAATGGTTGGACTTAGAAGCCAACTGAAGATTTTCATTGTATTTGAAGTGAAAAAAGGATGAAAATAATTTTAAGCAATGGAGATAAATTTAGGAAGGTGAACCTCAGGGAGTGAGTAGGGTGACCTAGAAGCAGAGATACCTACTGGGACTCTCTTACAATTGCCCAAGCTAGAGAAAAGGACTCATCTAAGGGTGGTGGTACAGTGAAGGAATCACTCCTTCCATAAGTCCAACCAATATAAAATCTCTGAAAAGATGAGCAAAAATAATTCTCTGGGGAAAATCTCTGGCAGGAGGGAAGAGTCTGAAATGGCATCTGTGAGATTTTTGAGTTTCCACCTTTTTGGGGGTTCTCTGCCATTGGGTCCCTGACCCTTCATCAAAACACAGCAACAAAGCCTCTGTCTCATAAAGGAGCACTAAACTCCTGGGGAAGAAACAGAATGCTCCTGGGGTCCAAGAGAAAGGGCCTGGTAGGGCGTGGTGACAGTTACAGGGATAATCCTTCAAAAGGAGGGTCTGGGGTACAAACACTGCTCCCTCACCTGGCTGCTGCTCTCACCCTCTGCGCTATCCTCACACCATTAGAGGACATGAATAAGTGGAAATGAGTCAGGGAAAAAATGGATGGAAGATACATTTTTCCGAGGATAAATTAATAGGATTTGAAATCTAATGGTTTTAGATTTCTAGGAGAAAGAGAATAGAAAATAATTATGAGAGGAAGTCTGGGTGTTAAAACAGGGGTGATTTAAGACCTTCTAATTCCCTTTACACCAATTCTACCCTCCCTAAGCAACCTCTGATGCTAATTTTGTTTCCCAAACCGACTTTACTATAGGGATGCCATTTTTTCTTTCTTAGGGTAAATTAGTAAAGTGGGCTCTTTGTGACTTAATCACTACCTAGGTGAAATGAAAGAATCAAGTCCTTGAACTTGCAAATGACAAATTCTAGGTTAAACAACCCCTTTAATGATGCACAATATACCGTATTTGCCCATATATAAGACACATCTTAATTTTGGGGCCCAAAATTTGAAAAAGAAATGTATTATATAAAGTTATTAAACTCAAGTTTTATTCATCATAAAATTCATACAACATCACTGTCAAAAATCCCATCCATTTCATTGTACATATATACCCTGATTTATTGGTGTCACCCCATTAAAATTAATAATAATAATAAAAATATCCCATCCATTAGCTTGTCCTCATCTGTGTTTGATGACAAATCACTGTCTTCAACAATGAGCACAAAAACAAGCGCAAAAAAGTGGGAAATGCAAGTAAAAACCCTACAACCACTGTATAAGACGCACCCAGTTTTTAGACCCCAAATTTTTCGAAAAAGTGAGTCTTATACATGGGGAAACATAGTAGGTCTGTCCTCTGATCACTTTGTCACTCACAGGACAATCATGAGAATAAATTGTTTCCAAAGTCAATATACTTGGGGGTCTACAATAAGGGAAGCTAAAATTATTCTCTGAGATTGAACCTACATTTAGAAGCACTATTTATAATATTTATTGAGTGCTTACTATGTGTACAGTCATGTTCTTCAAATATTTTTCATTAGACCCATCATATTTCTATGAGATACATGCTACTATTATGCCCATTTTAAGATGAGAAACCTGAGGGGGTTTTTTTGGTTTTTTTTTTTTTTTTTTTTTTTTTAGGAACCTGAGGTTTAAGGAAATTAAATGACCTAGAGGCACTTAACTAGTAAGAGTGGAACTGGGATTCAAAACCAGCAAACTTGACCTGAGAACTCTCTGCTTTTTACCTATACAGTGGTTCCCTCATCTATCGCAGGGGTTAGGTTCCAGAACCCCCCATGATAGGTGAAAATTTGTGAAATAGCGACCTTATATTTATTTTATTATTTATATATATTTTAAGGCTTTATAAATCCCACACTTTTTTTTTTTTTTCCACAGGGACAGAGAGAGAGTCAGAGAGAGGGACAGATAGGGACAGACAGACAGGAACGGAGAGAGGTGAGAAGCATCAATCATTAGTTTTTCGTTGCCCTTGGGACACCTTAGTTGTTCATTGATTGCTTTCTCATATGTGCCTTGACCGCGGGCCTTCAGCAGACCGAGCTACTCCTTGCTGGAGCCAGCGACCTTGGGTCCAAACTGACGAGCTTTTTGCTCAAGCCAGATGGGCCCGTGCTCAAGCTGGCGACCTCGGGGTCTCGAACCTGTGTCTTCCGCATCCCAGTCCGACGCTCTATTCACTGCGCCACCGCCTGGTCAGGCTAAGCCCCTCACTTTTTTTTTAAACCCCACACTTTTATAAACCTTTTCCACACTGTTATTAACCTTTCCCACACTCGTATAAACACTTCCTATGCAAAAATAGTTAAAATACTAAATATATAAATACCTATATACCACAAAATCCCGCAATATAGCAAAAAATCCGTGATACAAAATTAGATGTATACAATTTAAAAATCCGCGATACAGTGAGACCACACGAAAAGTAAACCACGATATGGCGAGGGACGACTGTATTGAGATAAAATACCACAACCATAATCGGAACCCATTATGCTTTTTGAATCCAGATAGAGGAATCTGCAAAATGAAAACTACCTTAAGCTATCACTTGTAAATGTGTTAACTGATGGCACATTGAGAAATACCCAGTTTCAAACAAGGGGAACTGGGAGAAGAAATCTTAGAACTGGAAAACCACTAAAGGAAGTTGTAAATAAATTAACTGTACTGTAACTTCTGGGGAAAAAAGAATACAAAACCCAGGGACTTCTTTTATTCATGAGCATTTCTACCCCTAGTTAGAAGAGTACCTGAAACATAGTGGACACCTGGGTTTCTGGCACAAAAAGAAAACAAGAAAAGAAAGAAATATAGTAGACCAGCAATAAATATTTATTGAATAAATGAATGAATGCCACTCAACACTTCTCTACAATCTTCCTGCACACTCTAATAAGCTTTCTTTCCTTTCTCACTCTGAAACAACTCTGACAAAGGTTTTTTTCTCTCCTCAGATGTCCAATATTACCTCTCCTCCCCTACCCCACTGTCAGCTAATGACTTTACTTCATACTTCATGGAGAGAAACAAACCCCCAAACTCAGGCAGTGATTTCCAAAATTTTTCTACCAAATCTATATACCTCCTGCATCTGCATCCATATTTTTTAGCTTCCCTTTTGTTAAAATAACAATCAGTCTCTAATTTCTATTCTAGAACACACCATTTCTTGTATTCTCGATGCCTTCTCCTCTTGCCTTCTCAAGGGCGGCTTTTTTCCTGCAGTTCTCCCTCTCTCTCCTTTCTGTATCATAACTCTCCCCTGTTTTCCTACATCATTTCTGCATGCATACAACCTTACTCTAGAATTTCCTTGTCTTTAAGAATTCCTTCCCAAAACACATGCCCCCTTATAGCACAGACTCATTTTTAAAGGTAACGTTTATTTATTTATTTATTTTTTACAGACACAGAGAGAGAGTCAGAGAGAGGGATAGATAGGGACAGACAGACAGAAATGGAGAGAGGTGAGAAGCATCAATCATTAGTTTTTCGCTGCTGTTGTGACACCTTAGTTGTTCATTGATTGCTTTCTCACATGTGCCTTGACCGCGGGCCTTCAGCAGACCGAGCAACCCCTTGCTGGAGCCAGGGACCTTGGATCCAAGCTGGTGAGCTTTTGCTCAAGCTAGATGGGTCCGCGCTCAAACCGGCGAGCTCAGGGTCTCGAACCTGGGTCTTCCACATCCCAGTCCGACATTCTATCCACTGCGCCACCACCTGGTCAGGCTAGCATAGACTCATTTTTGTGCTCCTCTTTTGCGAAGAACTTCTCAAAGGAATTAACTTCCTCTCCTTCCATTTTTTAAAAAAATCTTCCTCATTTTAAGTGAGGTCTATGGTGGTGCAGTGGATGGAGTGTTGACCTGGAACCCTTAGGTCACCAGTTCGAAACCCTGGGCTTGCCTGGTCAAGGCATGTATGACAAGCAATCAACGAACCAATAAAGTGAAGTCAGTATGAGTTGATACTTCTTATTCCTCCCTCTCCCTCTTCTCTTTGTAAAATATCAATAAATAAAATCTTTAAAAAATAAAAACTTCCTCACCTCGAGTTAATTTTTCAACCTTCTCCAATTAGACTTCCATACCAGATATCCATAGAAACTTCTCTAGTCAAGGTTATCAACAAAGCCCTGATGTATCAAGTGATTCCTTTTCTGTCCTCATCTTACCCAAACTCTTGTTAGCAATCTACACAGTTGACTCTTTTCTCCCTGCCACTGTCTCTTCTTTTGTTGTCAGGAATACCACACTCTTCTTGTTTTTACTCTACCTCTTTTATGGCTCTTTCTCAACACTATTTTTTTTTTTTTTTTTTTTTTTTTTAGTGAGAGTTGGATAGAAAGAGAGACAGACTCCCGCATGTGCCCCAACCAGGATCCACCTGGCTACCCCCATCTGGGGCCAATACTCTGCCCATCTGGGGCCACTCACAACTGAGCTATTTTCAGCACCTGAGGCAGGGGCTCCACGAGCAA
Organism: Rhynchonycteris naso; assembly: GCA_037038555.1. Classification (NCBI taxonomy): domain Eukaryota; kingdom Metazoa; phylum Chordata; class Mammalia; order Chiroptera; family Emballonuridae; genus Rhynchonycteris; species Rhynchonycteris naso. The sequence goes on along the minus strand of CM072997.1, from coordinate 207,016,435 downwards.
TCCTCAGTGCCTAACCCATGTGCTCGAATCAATCAAGCCACTGGCTGTGGGAGGGGAAGAGGGAGAGAAGGGGGAGAGGGCAGGGAAGAGAAGCAGATGTTCATTTCCCTTATGTGCTCTGACTGAGAATTGAACATGGGAAGTCCATAAGCCATGCCAACACTCTATCCACTGAGCAAACCAGCCAGGACCACTTCACTCTTTCAGGTAACCTGCCTAAGGCACGTAGAAATGTGAGATGGTTACCCCTGATTTACACTTTCCTAAGTGATCTCAGCCAGTCTTATTTAACCATAATGTTTTAAAGTTTCTTCTTAAAATATCAAAACAAAACAAAACCTAACAACTGTTGAGTCCCCACAATATGCCAAGAACTACTGTACCAGATTCTAGGGATACAGCATTGAATAAAACAAGTCACCCTACCTTCGGTACTATGTCAGTTATATCAATTTAAAAAAACAAACTTACCTCCTAGCAAGGGGACACACACAAAACAGTCATAATGTAAAACGAATTAATATGAAAATAAAGAAAAGAAAGGAAAGCAAAGAGATACAGAAAGCTATTTTAAATAGGCATTATGGAATGCCTCTCTGAGATGATACTTGAACCTGAATGAAATGGGGGGGGGGGGAGAAAGGGTTCCCCAGAGAGGGAAGAGTATGTGCAAAAAGTCAAGGGACTCGCCTGACCTGTGGTGGTGCAGTGGATAAAAGCGTCGACCTGGGAACACTGAGGTCGCCAGTTCAAAACCCTGCACTGGTCTGGTCAAGGCACATATGGGAGTTGATGCTTCCAGCTCCTCCCTTCTCTCTCTCTCTCTCTCTCTCTCTCTCTCTCTGTGTGTCTCCTCTCTAAAATGAATAAAAAAAATAAAAAAATAATAAAAAAAAAAGTCAAGGGACTCAACTTACTTAAGAATGGTAAGGCCGCTTGACCAGGTGGTGGCACAGTGGATAGAGAATTGACCTGGGACACTGAGGACCCAGGTTTGAAACCTTGAGGTTGCCAGATTGAGTGTGGGCTCACCAGCTTGAGCGCGGGGTTGCCAGCTTGAGTGTGGGATCATAAACATAACCCCATGGTTACTGGCTTGAGCCCAAAGGTCACTGGCTTGAGCACAGAATCACCAGGTCAGCTGGAGCCCCCTCCTGAAGGCCCTCACCTTGTGTCAAGGCATGTATGAAAAGTAATCTATGAACAACTAAAGTGCCATAACTACGAGTTGATGCTTCTCATCTCTCTCCTTTCTCTCCCCACCCTCTCTAAAAAAAGAAAGTAAGTCCAATATGGCTGGAACCCAATGAGAGGTGAAGTAGAGGGAAGTAACTTTGGAAAGGTGGCAGGTCGGACCTTGTGGGTTCTGGTAAGAGTGAAGGAAAGCCACCAGAATGTTTTAAACAAAGGGAATGGTGAGACCTGAATTGTTTTAAATAGATTAATGTGGCTATTGTGTGGAGAACTGATTTCAGAGGGGCAAGAACAGAAATAGTCCATTAAAAAGGTTATTATTGCCTGACCAGGTGGTGGTGCAGTGGATAGAGCATCAGACTGGAATGCAGAGGACACAGGTCCCTCTCTTTGATTCTCTCTCTGTCTCTGTCAAAAAAAAAAAAAGATTAAGTTTAGAAAGGAGGTGTTAGGAAGTAAAGCTGGAAGAGGTGAGAGAAGGTCAGACTTGAGAATATATATATATATATATATATATATATATATATATATATATATATATATTAGCGTGCGAGAGAGAGAGGCAGACAATAAGGGAGAGAGATAAGAAACATCGACTCATAGCTGTGGTACCTCAGTTGTTCATTGATTGCTTTCTCATATGTACTTTGACCCAGGGGCTCCAGCTGAACTGGGACCCCTTGCTCAAGCCAGCTGCTATGGACCCAAGCCAGTGACCTTTGGACTCAAGCCAGCAACCATGGGGTCATGTCTATGATCCCATGCTCAATCCAGCAACCCTGCACTCAAGCTGGCAATGTTGGGGTTTTGAACCTGGGTCCTCAGTGTCCCAGGCTGAGGCTCTATCCATTATGCCACCGCCTGGTCAGGCGAGAATATGTTTTCAGTATAGAGAATGGTTTAGATAACAGTGTGTGAGGAAGAACTTGAGCATGACTTTAGAGAGTCTTTGGCTTAATCAACTAGATGAACATAGTGTCATCTACTAGGAAAGGAGTTGTTTTGGACATGTTTTGTGTAAGATGTCTATTGGATATGCCTGGCTATTGACTATTATTAAGACTTTCTGAATCACAGTACATATGCATTTATAATTCTTTTAAATATTACGTATTATTTTCCTAAGTGATATACCAATTTATGATTCCATCAGCAATGAAGTTCCATTTTCCTAAACTGTAAAACATGGTACTAATTCTAAATTTCTCTCAGACTGATGGATATGGAATTATATCTCACTTTAATTTGTACTTTGATAGTTATAGTTAAATATCTTTTCATGGGTTTATTGCCCATTCAAAATTCTTTCTGTATCCGTTATCTACTTTTTTTTTTTTTAATAGGGATAGAGAGAGAGTCAGAGAGAGGGATAGATAGGGACAGACAGAAACGGAGAGAGGTGAGAAGCATCAATCATCAGTTTTTCATTGCCATCTCAACACCTTAGTTGTTCATTGATTGCTTTCTCACATGTGCCTTGACTGCGGGCCTTCAGTAGACCGAGAAACCCCTTGCTGGAGCCAGCGACCTTGGGTCCAAGCTGACGAGCTTTTTTTGCTCAAGCCAGATGGGCCCGTGCTCAAGCTGGTGAGCTCGAGGTTTCGAACCTGGGTCTTCCGCATCCCAGTCCTACTGTCTATCCACTGGCCACCACCTGGTCAGGCTCCTTAATTTACTCTTTATTGAATTGCTTCCTTTATTTTATTTCTCTTTATTTTGGGAACTTTTCTGGATCTAAACCCTTTGCTGGCTATATATGGTGAATATCATCTAGTCTTTGCATGCCATCTTTTTAAACTTCTGTTATTACCAAAATAACACATTTTAATTCAGTCAAATATAACATTTTTCTTTATGCTTTGTGCTTTTTGGATGATACCTAAAAAAGTTATTCCCTATTTTAATATCATAATTTATTTTCTATATTCTGAAAAATGTCTTGAGGTCTACTTCATCTGGGATTTATTTTTGGATATGGTTTAAAGTAGAAATCTAATTTTATCTTTTCCCTTTTGGAATAAAATGTCTCAGCGCCATTTATTTAAGAGTTCATCCTTTCTCTACAGACTTATAAAGCTCTATTCCAAATCACGTTCCCACAGAGCTGGTCTTAATTTCGGCCTCACAATCTTTGCTTATTTTCCTTCTACTGGGGATGCTTTCCTCTCTAGGCTCTTCTCAGGGCTACCTTTTTCTCGTTCTTCAGATTTCAAATCAAATGTCACTTCCCTCACATTTTAGATCATGTCTACGAGTAGGTCGGTTCGGTGACCGCATGACTCTACTAAAGGATCTGGAAGGACTGAGTTGGGCAGGAGTCTCTCTGCCCAGTTGTTGCCATGATTTTGGCAGGACCGCCGTAGGGTAAGCCGCCAAGAGGAGGAGGACCCTGAGTCCCAGTGACGGAATTCCGCGGGCGCCGGCGTCGCCAGGGAGTACGTCAGCACGCGCGGTCGACCGGGGGCGGGGCGAGGTCTGAGTCACGTGGCTTGGTTGCCTACGCGCTGCTGGGCCGTGGGAAGATGGCGGACGGAAAGGGAGACGCCGCCGCCGCCGCCGCCGCTGCTGCCGCTGCCGCCGCCGGGGCTGGGGCTGAGGCTAAGGCTCCGGCGGAGGCCGGAGCCGGAGACCGAACCGAGACTGAGTCTATGGCTTGGAGTCAGCACCCCACATCTCCAGCTCCAGGAGCCCCAGGACTGCGACCGTGTCTGTGGCAGCTGGAGACAGAGCTGAGGGAGCAAGAGGTGTCGGAGGTCTCATCTTTGAACTACTGTCGGAGCTTCTGCCAGGTGAGGGGCTAGCTGGTTGGCTGAGGGCGGCGGAGTGGGGAGGCCAGGGGAAGAGGCCCCGGGTCCGTGGCCGTGGCCGTGGCCGGACTGAAAGGCGCTACCCCCGTGTTTCGCCGCGCCCCCGGGCCGGGAAGGCCCAGCTCGGAAGCTCAACCGCTGGCCCCCCTCCGCCACTGCCTGACTTTAGCCTCCGCCAGGGCGGGTCACGCTGAGCCAGACTGAGAGCTCCGAGGGCTCCATGGAAGGGCCATGCCCTGTTGCCGTTGCCTGTGCCCCAGCGGAGTGGTTGGAGCGCCATTGCCCTCTGAGGGATTGTTTGTTCGTTTCTGCTAGGAGATCCTTTTTTTTTTTTAGTAGAGTGCAGGTCTCCGAACTGGAAAACCTGTTTTTCCCTGAACAATTCGGAGCTATGTGTTGGGCCCAGAGACTTATCTTTGGAGTCACCATCTACTGGATCTCTGAAAGCTATGACAGTTCTAGGAAAGGCGTATAGGGCTTTCTGGTTAGGGATTGCAGAGCCTCTTGGTTGGTTGGTTCGTTTTTTGAGCCTTTAAAAAAAAACAACAGTTAAGCCGTTCTTTCTACTTCTGTACTCCTTTGAGGATTCTACTGTGATGAATGAGCCTTGTAGTTATTAGGCTCCTGAGAAGAAGAGAATCAAGAAAGATGTGGAGTGTTACCTCGTTTGGCAGTCGTGTGACCATTTCTGTGCCATACTGGTTCTAATCTATGATTACATATTTATTGGTATGTTAAATTTAGTCTCCATGATCATTCCCCGAGTTTTTTCTCAATATTTCGAGCCCCTTATAAATGTAAAGATATGCCATTATCATTTCTGCTTCTGTTATATCAGGTTTCAAAGCTACCCTTTTGCTCCTTATCCTTAGAGAATGCGAAATAATAATGGTATATTGGCACTTGGACTCAATAAGTAGTTGACTGTGTTGAATAAATTGTGGTGCTCCAAAGTTACAGTTGTGGGGGACAGTTTGCTCTGTTCGTCTGAAGGAGAATAAAACATTGACTTAACTTGGTTGCTTTTCTCTCTCGTTTGCTGAGCCAGAAGTGCCTCATCTCTGAATGGAATTTTGACCTTGCTAACATTTTCCATACATTGTATCATCAAATTTTTGTGTCTACAACCTGTAGCATTTCCCTGAACTATGAAGTGTTAAACAGTAATTGTTCTTTGCTTCTTTACTAATAATGGTCATTTGTACTTGCTACACACATCTATGCTACAAACTATTCCTGATTCCATAGAATGGTGCCAGGCACTATAGGAAGTGCTGAGGAAATGTAAGACAGCACTTGCCCTTGTTGAGCTTACAGTTAGGAGGAGGTGGTAGAAATAACAGAATTTACAGTGCAGTTTTGGTAATGATAGGAAGGAAAGTGTTTGTAGAGACAGTGGTGAGGGAAGAGCCCCATGGGACATCCTTATGGGAATGACAATTAACTAGTAAAAATAAAAAGATTAACTATAGAATGCAATGTGTGCTTAGAAGCAAATAATTGGGAGAGGCTACTTTAAATAGGGTGATGAGGGAAGCCCCTATACTGAGAAGGTGAAAATGAGTCGTGAATGTTGTGTGTGTGTGTATGTGTGTGTGTGTGTTTGGCACACGCAGCATTCCAGGAACGCAGAATGCTTTGGGAAGAAGAGTTAACTGGAAAAGGAGTAAGGAGGAGGATAGGAGAATTGTGGGTTTGGGGTAAGACCTCTAAGCTTGACTTATCTTTGTAGAAAGATAAGCATGAATGGAACCAATCACATTGTGGCTTGTCAGAGGATATATATATATATATATATATATATATATATATATATTCTTTATGCTAGTTCTTACAGCTTTGATTTTATTTTAAGTGAATCGTTTAATGTCTTGAGTCTTGGTCATAACCTAAAGATGTGAGGACGTAAGAATTTTTAAAAGAATGTACTTTTGTAAGTTGTCTTTGCTATGATATTTTTGGGCCACAGTTTTTCCGAAAACATTTTTTAGACTAGTAAATGAAATAAGAAAAGGAATTTCTGTGATGGTATGTTGTAGTAGAAAGCATGTGGGCTTGGGAGTTAGTTGGATATTAATTGTGACCACTTCTTAGCTGTTAACCTTGGACAAATTATGACTGGGAAATTATATTTTGCTTTCTGACCTTTAACTCCTGGTAATGCTTTATACAAACAGTACAAATAGAAAGTTTATATACAACTCTTTACAATATATATTACAACATTTTTGTCACATTTTTCCCCAGTAGTCCAGATATGGTCAGTCTAGTGTGTTCTTGCTCACCAGATACAGAAAACAAATTTGAATTTTATAATGGAGCAGGAAAAATTTCACCATCTATATTTGGTTTAATAGATCTTGGTTACACACTTGAAAGGCTAAATAAGATGCACCCGTCCTCTTAAGAAACACTGATTGTGTGTATGCCTGACATTGCCCTAACTGCCGGAGATGGGAACCTGTCTTGCTAGGAGCACATAATGTGTAAAGATTGGAGTGGCAATACATTATCCTAAAGTCCTGACCTCTGCTCTCTGGGATGCTTAATTCCCACAAATGTATTTTTGCCAGGTGTTTAGTTTAGATATGTTTTAGAAACTCAATTGGTGCCAGGTGGATCTCTCCTGCAACAGACTAGGACCATTCTCTCCATCTCTTGCAGCACTTAAAAAGAAATGGCTTTATCTTTGGAATTGTACCAAATCAAGAAATAAACTAACATATGAAAGGATAGAGAAGCTTGTTTCATTCTGGGCATGTTTTCAATTTTCAGGAGTTTGTGAAGATGATAAAAACAAAATTTCAGAAGTGAGAGTTACTAAGGTCCTGGCCTGGTAGCTTGGTTGAAACAATGTCGGGATATACCAAGGTTGCGGTTCAGTCCCCGGTCAGGGCACATGTGGGAGACAACCAATGAATGCATAGTAGAGTGGAGCAACAAATCATGTTTCTCTCTCTTTCCCTTCCTCTTTTTCTTAATAAATAAGAAAAGTTTGTTTTGAAGTTACTAAGAAAATTATATTCAGATTAAGTTGTATTCAGTGACTGGGATATGGTGTTTTTTCTTCTTTTCTTCAGTTCCTTTTCTGAACATACTGTCTGCCAGACAGTGTGGATAAAGTAAACTCCAGAAAACAGTCTTGTCTTTGTTTTGCTGAAAAATTGATGATATCCTCTCAAGTTTTAGCTATATTTTGGGAACCAAGTGTCCTTAGGTTTTACATATTTGTAATAATTTTAAGTCTTTAAAAGTAGTCTTCATTAACAAGCTTGAAGTTATTGGGTAAACGATTGATTATACTTTGAGAATACCAGGCAAAGTACTTTCATGAGTAAACCTGTTTAATGAGATGTTTTTAGGTTCTACACCAGGGGTGCCCATACTTTTTCAGCTTGCGAGCTACTTATAAGATGACCAAGTCAAAATGATCTACCTACAATAAAAATGCAAAACATCAATTTATTTCTTCTATATTATCATTATTTAAGTTACTATTATTACTATTTAATATTGTGTATTCTTCTTTCACCTTTCTCCTTCTCAGCTCTCTTTTCGGAGGAAAGTCAATGCCGTAGTTTTTATGAACAGTCCGAAAAAGCTGCTCCACATCTCCCTTCTTTGGAATAGCAATGGCACACAGACAGATGAGGCAAACGCACTTAGAATATGACATAGTGAAAAAAATCCCCTCGCATTCTGTATGAAAGTGGTAGGTTTTAGGCTTCTTACTCGGACCAGCTACGGCACTCATTTTGATACCCTTTGTTGTATTTAGTTTAAATAAATTGAAGGCTAACTACGCAGCAATGTAACTGAACAAGTTAGCGCGGTTTAACGCGCATGCGTAGGGTGTCAAAAGTTCAGACGTCAGATTGGCTACCCTGTATGCCAATCAAAAGACAAATGTCTTTTTAATGTCATGCGATCTACCCACACTTCCTTCGCAATCGACCAGTAGATCGCAATTGGCGTATTGAGCACCCCTGTTCTACACCAACAGTGATTTTGTAAGTTTTTAATGGTTGAAATAAGTACTGCATAAAGGTATTTCAGTTTTTCTAGAATATGGATGGAATACAAAGTGTCTAGGTCATATAGAGACAGTGGCTTCATTTAAACTACTTGTGTGACCTTGGGCATGTTATTTTTTAAAAACCTTAGTATTCTTATCAAGTAGAGTAATAGTACTTTTTATTCTCTATGTAAGTATATTGTGGAGTGAACTAATTAAGACAATCTAGTAAAAAACAATACCCTCAGAATTGTCTCACTTTTCTAGATTTCTTAGTCTTGGAATAAAAAAGCCTTCACAACCTTGCCCATGATTATTTTTCTGATTTTACCTAGCCATTTTCATCATCCCAATCCTACTCTTAATTTATTCTATGGTATTTGGAGTGCATGGACTAAAGTGTAATCTCTGTTACTTCTGTGGTTAATATTTTGCTTGTGAATTTCCAAGTGCATTATTTTGGGAAAGATGATCTTAATTTTCATTTTATTCTCCAAGATCCAAAACACATTTTAGGCTTTCAGTTAGTATTTACCAACTAACTGACTGGCTGGTCTCCAAAAGGATAGAATTACTTTAACAAGATCTCAGGTTGTCAAGCATTCTTAAGTCTTTTTCTTTTATTGTGCTGTTCTTTTTTTCTTATTTTCTGTGTGGCAAATGTTTTCTTATTTTCTGTGGAGCAAATGTTCTTTCACTGTGTGGCAATGCAAATGTCCCTTCCTCTGTGAAGTTTTAACTAAATACATTTCTTGGTTGTGTTCTTTTGATACTTTGTACATACTTATGGTTTTAACTCTTGTTTTTCTTGTCACTGTTTTAGTTACTTTCATAATATCCTCTTCAGTAATCTTCCTTGCCTTCTGACTGGCCTTATCTACAGGCTACTTAGGTGTTCTTTCTATATTTTAAATAGGCGCAATCCTCTTTTTTTTTTTTTTTTTTTTTTTTAATACAGGGACAGAGAGAGAGTCAGAGAGAGGGATAGATAGGGACAGACAGACAGGAACAGAGAGAGGTGAGAAGCATCAATCATTAGTTTTTCGTTGCCACCGCAACACCATAGTTGTTCATTGATTGCTTTCTCACAAGTGCCTTGACTGCAGGCAAGTAGACTGAGCCACCCCTTGCTGGAGCCAGCGACCTTGGGTCCAAGCTGGCGAGCTTTTTGCTCAATCCAGATGGGCCCACACTCAAGCTGGCGACCTCGGGTCTCGAACCTGGGTCTTCCACATCCCAGTCCGACGCTCTATTCACTGTGCCACCGCCTGGTCAGGTCCTCTTTTTTTTTTGGTATTTTTCCGAAGATAGAAGTGGGGAGGCAGTCATACTCCCATATGCGCCGGAATGGGATCCACCCGGCAATGCCCACCAGGGGGCGATTCTCTGTCCATCTGGGGCGTTACTTTGCTGCTGCTGGAGCCATTCTAACGCCTGAGGCAGAGGCCATGGAGCCATCCTCAGCGCCCCCTGCCAACTTTGCTACAATGGAGCCTTGGCTGCGGGAGGGGAAGAGAGAGGTAGAGAGAAAGGAGAGAGGGAAGGGTGGAGAAGCAGATGGTTGCTTCTCCTGTGTGCCCTGATGGGGGAATCGAACCGGGATTTCAACATGCCGGGCTGACACTCTACCGCTGAACTAACCGGCCAAGGCCAATATGCATAATCTGTTAGTCACTTGATTCCCTAAAATTCTTCAGTGGTTTCTTGCCCCAAAGGCAAGATAAAATTTAGACTCATCAGCCTGGTATACAAAGGTATTTAATATCTGGACCCCACTTATTTCCCCAGCTCCCCATCTTTCCCTTTCCAGCCTCTTCTTATTATTTATTTGTCCATTTTCACCTTATTTCTCAGTTTGCCTGATTAATTTCAGGGTTCTCCTCTTCCCCATATTCCTATTTTGTCCTTTAAGGCCAAGCTGGGATATTAACAGTTTTTTCAGAACTGTGTTTTGATTTCAGCAGACTGAATGAGGTGGTTCTTTCACTTAGTATATACTCCATTATCATCTCATACATAAGTGTGGTGCTTAAATATTTGTTTTCATTTTGTCTCTTGTATCGACAAGTAAGCCAATGAAAGTGTGGGTCTTTTTTGGTGGTATGACAGTCTTTACCTAATAGGATTTTTATTCAGCTGTCCCTGATCCTTTTAAAAAGTTATTTATTGATTTGAGAGAAAGAAAGAGAAACATCAATTTATTGCTCCACTAATTTGTGTTTTCATTGGTTGATCCTTCTTTCCTTCCTTCCTTTCTACCTACCTACCTACCTACCTACCTACAGAGAGAGGGACAGATAGAGACAGACAGGAAGGGAGAGAGATGAGAAGCATCAGTTCTTTGTGGCGGCAACTTAGTCTCATATGTGCCTTGACAGCTGGGGAGGGGGGAGCTCCAGCTGAGCCAGTGACCCCTTGCTCAAACCAGTGAACTTGGGGCTCAAGCCAGCTACCATGGGATCATGTTTATGATCCCACGTTTAAGCCAGATGAGCCCATGCTCAAGCTGGTGACCTCTGGGTTTTGAACCTGGGTCCTCTGCATCTCAGGTGGCCTTTCTATCCACTGTGCCACTGTCTGGTCAGTCTCATTGTTTGATTCTTGCATGCGCCCGGACTGGGTATTGAACCTGCAACCTAGGCATATTAGGCCAACACTCTAACTGGGCTACTGGGCCAGGGCTTCTTTAGTCTTTTTTGTATACTTGGTACCTAGCAATTAATACACAGCTGGGCCTGACCAGGCGGTGGCGCAGTGGATAGAGCGTTGGACTGAGATGAGGAGGACCCAGGTTCGAGACCTCGAGGTTGCCACCTTGAGCACATGCTCATCTGGCTTGAGCAAAGAGCTTGCCAGCCTGGACCCAAGGTCGCTGGCTCGAGCAAGGGGTTGCTCGGTGTGCTGAAGGCCCGTGGTCAAGGCACATATGAGAAAGCAATCAATGAACAACTAAGGTGTCACAACGAAAAACTGATGATTGATGCTTCTCATCTCTCTCCGTTCCTGTCTGTCTGTCCCTATCTATCCCTCTCTCTGACTCTCTCTCTGTTCCTGTAAAAAAATAAAAATACACAGCTGGGCACACAAAACTAATTTGTTGAGTGAATTACATCGTAGGGACTTTGTGATATACTCAAAAGGGAACACTGAATGTAAAATCTAGTACGTACCTGACCAGGCGGTGGTGCAGTGGATAGAGCGTCGGACTGGGATGCGGAAGACCCAGGTTCGAGACCCCGAGCTCGCCAGCTTGAGTGCTGGCCCATGTGGCTTGAGCAAAACCTCGTCAGCTTGGACCCAAGGTCGCTGGCTCCAGCAAGGGGTTGCTTGGTCTGCTGAAGGCCCAGGTCAAGGCACATGTGAGAAAGCAATCAATGAACAACTAAGGTGTTGCGACGGCAACGAGAAACTAATGATTGATGCTTCTCACCTCTTTTCGTTCCTGTCTGTCTGTCCCTATCTATCTCTCTCTCTGTCCCTGGAAAAAAAAAATTAAAAAAAAAATCTAGTACGTTAAATAGCAATTTTACCATAAGAAACTAGTGTAAAGGAATAGGATATAGGAGGTTTGGTCATTTCTTGGAGACATTACTCGTCAACTTAGCCTTTATTCATATAATAATATACATAGTTATACATGTGGAAGGAAGGGTAGTGTTGCCTGACCTGTGGTGGCACAGTGGGTAAAGTGTTGACCTGGGAACACTGAGGTCGCCAGTTCAAAACCCTGCACTGGTCTGGTCAAGGCACATATGGGAGTTGATGCTTCCAGCTCCTCCCCTCTTTCTCTCTTTCTCTTTCTCTCTTTCACTCTGTGTCTCCTCTCTAAAATGAATAAAATAAAAATAAATAAAAATAAATTAAAAAAAAAAAAAGAAGGGTAGTGTTGATGGAGGTTGACATTAGGAGGCATTACAGTACTGAGGAAGAGCTACCAGTATAATAGGACAACAACTTGGAAATTTTGAGAGGGTAAGGATTAATCTTCCTAATTTCTTCAGGTTCATGGCTATAAAGACCTTTGAGGTTTATCTCTTTCATTTATTTTAAAAGATTTTTAATGCATTAGCTTTTCTTCTTGTGCTGCCTTCCCTTGGGAGATATCTAAAATAGAAACTAGATGACAGGTAATTATAATAGCAAAAATTAGCTTTGCAGTGTATATGACCAAAACAAAACTGTGACCTGCAAAGCAGTTGGAACTTTGGGACTTTCATTTACTGTGGTAGCACCTAAGTCTTTTGCTGTATACTGTGACAGCCCCCCCTCCCCTCCAGATTTCCTTGTCTACCTATGGATCATGTTCTTCTGAACAATTAACAACAAAAAATATCTAAATAGAAAGCACCATATTTCAATACTGCAAAGGCATTGGTAAACTAAAATGTGCTTTGTTTTCATTTAGTTCTAGACACCTGTTACCTCTCTAGGAGACCTTGCTTGTCTATCTTACCTAAAACAGCACTTCCCCATTTTCTTCCAACTCTTTAATACTACTTTATACTTTATCAAGTCATTATCTGATATGTCTTCCCACGTGGAATGTCAGCTTTTAAGGCTGTTAACTGTTTTGTTTACCCAGGGCCTAGAATAGTACCTAGCACTTAATGGGTACTCAGTCAATATATATTGATCTTTTATCTTCTCCCTTTCTTAAATTCCTGAATGGACATCTTGAGGGTGACAAGAAAATCTTCATAAAGAAACAGGAAGTTTTTTTGTCATCCAGTTTATATTGCCTCCCAGAAGGGATAACGGCTTAGTGTTCTTTGTCTCGATTACCTGAATAGACCCTCTTTTTTATTTTATATTTTCTAAGGACTTTCCATGGTTATTTATATTTCACAAATATTTAAAGTAATGACTTTTTATACTGGTTTTGCTTAGCAAGATTTAAGCATTTATTTAGGATATAATTGACACAGTACTGGAAAACATGAACAAAATGGTATAAAAATATAGATTCCTAAAACTTTCATTGCTGACTTAAAGCCAGTATACAAACGATTAGATGAAAAATTAGAGGGACTCTTTAAGTTACTGAGCATCTTTTCTGTGCCAAGCACTCAGGCAGGTGGTATTTTCATTTTACTGGTAGAGAAAACTGAGACCCATGGGAATTAAGTAACTTTCCCAGGGTCACACAGATAGTAAGCTGTGGCAAAATATTTTGATTCCAGAGCCCCTGCTATTTTTCCTATATCAGCATTTCCTCAACCGTGTTTTGTTCATTATAAATGTTTTTCTTGAAATAAGGATTGTGTTCATGTTCATAGAAATGGGGATAATGTTGGGATAAATGTTTTTTAATGCATCTTTATATGTTGAGGTGCCTTGTGAATCCCCTAGAGGTACATTAAATGTTGTATTGCATTTGGCATACTTAGCAGTTTCAAACATTTAATATTTTGCCATGTTCTAAACACTATTCCAGCCTAAAAGTCACATGTTTTTCTTTTGTTATATATAGTAAAGTAAACACTGTGGTTGAAAACTTGATTGTTTTATTAAAGTTTCTGCACAGCACTGAATTTTGATTTCCTAGTTTCAGCCTAAAATGTGACAGTTAGCTATGAAAAATATTTCATCCAAAGATTAGGTAGGTTTTGTTATTGTTCTTTAAGAAAATATTCCAATATAGTATAATTTTTGGAAGTTGAGAATGAATTATATTTTGGACATATCTTGATAGTCTATTCAGGTTTATCAATATTTCTGCAACATAGGGCACTATGTGGAAACTACTGATGTATTTACTCGTCATCATTTTATGTTGTGTCTGTTTTCTCTAATGTTTTTATTTTTTTATTATTTTTAAATGTTTTATTTTTTAAATATTTATTTCAGAGGCAGAGAGAGGGATAGATAGGGACAGACAGGAATGGAGAGAGGTGAGAAGCATCAATCATTAGTTTTTCGTTGCCCTTGCGACACCATAGTTGTTCATTGATTGCTTTCTCACATGTGCCTTGACCGCGGGCCTTCAGCAGACCGAGCAACCCCTTGCTGGAGCCAGCGACCTTGGGTCCAAGCTGGCAATCTTTTGCTCAAGCCAGATGGGCCCGCGCTCAAGCTGGCGAGCTCGGGGTCTTGAACCTGGGTCTTCCGCATCCCAGTCCTACGCTCTATCCACTGCGCCACCACCTGGTCAGGCTGTTTTTATTTTTTGAGTACTCTTTTTTTGGTGGGGTGTTTAATAACTTACTATGTGTTCATAGTACTTTTACTCACAAGGAAGGAACCTCAGTCTGTCACATTAGCCAGCACAATAATGCTTTATTAATATGGGCACTTAAAAGAATTATTACCAGAATTATTATGATAGAATGAATGGTCTAGCTTGGAAATTGCATTTTTATGATATATTAGTTGTATAAAATAGGCATCTTTTTGTGATTTCATTTTCTTTAATTTGCTTTTTTTTCCATGTATTTAAAATATAGAAGGTATATATTTTTTAGAACGAGAAAGAGACAGGAAGGGAAAGAGATGAGAAGCATCAACTCATAGTTTTGACACCTCAGTTGTTCATTGATTGCTTTCTCATATGTGCCTTGACCGGGGGCTCCAGCCAGCGAGTGTGACCCCTTGCTCAAGTCAGCGACCTTGTGCTTCAAGCCAGCAACCTTTGGGCTCAAGCCAGTGACCATGGGGTCATGTTTATGATCCCATGCTCAAGTTGGCAATCCGGCAATCAAGCTGATAACCTTGGGATTTCAAACCTGGGTCCTCAGTATCCCCCAGGCTGACACTATCCATTGCACCACTACCTGGTCAGGCTATTTAAGGTATCTTAAAGTAGTAAAACTGAGTGTATTTTTTGTTTTATTTGTAACTCCAATTAATACATGCTCATTCTAAAAGCTTAAGATAAGATGTTAAATATATAAAGCAGAGAATGGAAGTACCATGTAATCTCATTGTTAATAGCCTGGTGTAATTATCTGATTTTTGGAAAAATACATATATAGCATGTGACAGTCCTAGGTTAACAGTTTGGGATGTATACTTAAAGAATTTTTCTATATAGTATAGTAGTATGTACATATATATATACCACTTTAGAAAAATAGTGTCAAACTTATAAACTAAAACTTGCTTATTTCACTCTGTTTTATACCCATCTTTCCATGTGGAATACATATTTACTACATTAAAAAGATAACTGCATAGTATTACATTAACAACTGCATTGAATGAAAATTCTGTAGGTAGCAAAACCTGCACATTTAATTTTAAAAGCCATTTTAACTATAAAATATATAATGCTATAGAAAGATTTAAGGGAAAAGTTAAAGCCCCTTTCTCTGCTCAATTCCTGTAGTCACTCCACTGAGGAGTCTCTGGTGTAGTCTTACAAGCTCAAGGACATACTCTTTGCAGTTTCTCCTTTAAATTATTATATTGAGGACAATTTTCTATATCAGTACATGTGGAGTATGTGTCGTACTTAAACCATTTTTGTTCTTTTTTGTTGTTAATACAAATAATGTTGCAGTAAACATCCTTAAACATTAGCATTGATTTCTTTATATTGATAAAACAAATTTATGAAGTGTGTTAAAGAGAGTGTTTATAATAAATTTTGATGGATATTAGCCTATAAAAGTTGAAATGTAGTTCCAACAGTGGTGTTTGGGAGTCCCTGTTTCACTATATCCTTGCCAACCCTCGTGTTTATTTATTTATTAACAGGGTCAGAGAGAGAGTCAGAGAGAGGGACAGATAGGGACAGACAGACAGGAATGGAGAGAGGTGAGAAGTATCAATCATTAGTTTTTCGTTGCCATTGCGACACCTTAGTTGTTCATTGATTGCTTTCTCACTTGTGCCTTGACCGCGGGCCTTCAGCGGACTAAAGCAACCCCTTGCTGGAGCCAGTGACCTAGGGTCCAAGTGGCGAGCCTTTGCTCAAGCCAGATGGGCCCGCGCTCAAGCTGGCAAGGTCTGGGTCTCGAACCAGGGTCCTCCGCATCCCAGTCCAACGCTCTATCCACTGCGCCACCGCCTGGTCAGGCAACCCTGGTGTTTTTATTTGCCAATCTGATAAATTAAAAATGCTATCACATTATTAATTTGTACTTTAAAAGCATTTGTGTATTTTTCATGTGTATTAGATATTTACATTTTATTCTGTGAGGTTTGTTTTTCCTCTTTTATATTTTTACTTTTTAATTTTATTTATTTTGAGACAGAGATAGGAACAGACAGGAAGAGAGAGAGATGAGAAGCATCCATTCTTTGTTGCGGCACCTTAGTTCATTGATTGCTTTCTCATATGTGCCTTAACGGGGGTGGGGGCGGGGTTCAGCAGACTGAGTGAGCCAGTGACCTTGGGCTCAAGCTGGTGAGCCGTGCTCAAACCAGATGAAGCCACACTCAAGCTGGCAACCTCGGGGTTTCAAATCTGGATCCTCTGTATCCCAGACCGACGCTCTATCCACTGTACCACCTCTCAGTAAGGCTACATTTTTACTGTTTACTTTTGTGTGTGTGTATGTATGTCAGAGACAGAGAGAGTGGGACAGATAGGCACAGACAGACAGGAAGAGAGAGAGACGAGAAACATCAATTCTTCGTGTGGTTCCTTAGTTGTTCATTGATTGATTTCTCATATGTGCCTTGTCTAGGGGGCTACAGCAGACTGAGTGACCCCTTGCTTGAGCCAGTGACGTTGGGTCCAAGCTGGCGAGCTTTTTTGCTCAAGCCAGATGGGCCCGCGCTCAAGCTGGCGAGCTTGAGGTCTTGAACCTGGGTCTTCCGCATCCCAGTCCGACATTCTATCCACTGCGCCACTACCTGGTCAGGCTAAAATTAAAATTTGATTGCGTCTAATCATCAAGTATGACCATTTAGTCTTGTGATTCTGCACTGATTTGAGATTGTCAAGAAGCAGAACATATAGTTAGTTGAAGCCTAACCCCGAAGTCATTGGAGTGTATCATCATGCTTAGTGATTGATTGTTGTGAGAGATTTGTCAGCGTGCTGATTTCCAACCACCATTTGATCTTGTGTATCTTTTATCAATGCTATTAGATAAATCAGCTGAATAACTGGAAATTGTGCTTTACATTAGATAACTTTTTCTTACGTTGTTATCTTTATATGTTTTGAAATAAAGTGTCACTGATGGGATGCATGACCTTGGGCCAGATAGTTTGTTATTTGGACCAAATTGCTGCTCAAACGAGATGACCTTTAAGATTCCATTCTCCTTCAATATTATATAATTCTATTGAAAAATATATGGTAAGGATTATTTTCTTTTTAAAAAAATATTTATTAATATTACAGCAAGAGGATGGTGGGGTGAGAAGTATTAACTCATGGTTGCTTCAGTTTAGGTATTCATTGATTGCTTGTTGTTTGTGCCTTGACCTGGCAATCCCAGGGTTTCCAATAGGCTAAGTCAATGTTCCAGGTTGATCTTCTATCCACTGCGCCACCACAGGCCAGGCAAGGATTATTTTCTAAGTCATCTCTAAACATTGCCTTGTACATTCTATTGAAATAAATTTTTATTTTTTTATTTTTATATTTTTTTACAGGAACAGAGAGAGGGATAGATAGGGACAGACAGACAGGAATGCAGAGAGGTGAGAAGCATCAATCATTAGTTTCTCATTGTCCTTGCAACACCATAGCTGTTCATTGATTGCTTTCTCACATGTGCCTTGACCACGGGCCTTCAGGAGACCGAGCCACCCCTTGCTGGAGCCAGCAACCTTGGGTCTCAGCTGGCGAGCTTTTGCTCAAGTCAGATGGGCCCGCGCTCAAGCTGGCGACCTCAGGGTCTCGAACCTGGGTCTTCCGCATCCCAGTCCGACGCTCTATCCACTGCGCCACTGCCTGGTCAGACTCTACTGAAATAAATGAATATTTAATATTTTACTTATATAGTACCAATATTTAAGCAAACAAAATATAAAAGGGATGAGATTTTTTGAGAACTAATTCAAATAAAACTATTAAATTTATATCCTGTCCCTTGGTGGGTTATTATTTATCCCTCCAGAGTAAATGTGTAACCCAGTGGAAACCACTCTATTAATTTGAACTGAGATTATTTGTCTACATTAGTTGCTATGTTCACTATTCATGTGGCTTTTTTCTTCATAGTGAAATCTTTTTTCTTTTTTTTTTTGTGTGTGGCAGAGACAGAGAGAGGGACAGATAGGGACAGACAGACAGGAAGGGAGAGACATGAGAAACATCAATTCTTCTTTGCCATTCCTTAGTTGTTCCTTGATTGATTTCTCATATGTGCCTTGACTGGGGGGCTACAGCAGACCGAGTGACCCCTTGCTTGAGCCAGCAACCTTGGGCTCACGCTGGTGAGCCTTGCTCAAACCAGATGAGCCCGCGCTCAAGCAGGTGACTTCGGGGTCTCAAACCTGGGTCCTCTACATCTCAGTCCTGCGCTCTATCCACTGTGCCACCACCTGGTCAGGCCATAGTGAAATCTTGATTTCAGTGTTTAAAGGACTTGCTAAATGAAAATGTTAAATCTAGAGCAGTGGTTCTTAACTTTTTTTGAGGTACCAAACCCACCAGTTTCGTATGTGCATTCACCGACCCCTTCTTTAGGCATAAATAAAATATGATTTTTTTTTCCTAATTCAAGACATAGGTATATGTATTTTTACTGGTGCACAAATGAGCCGTGCATGAACATCACCTTGCTCAAAGAACAAAACCAACAAAGTGCATGAACTCACAACAAATTACGGTATTACTTTACTCTGGCCTCCACGGCTGAGGCTTCTCCGAACCCCTGAGACCGACTTCTCGAACCCCTAGGGTTCGATAGAACCCAGGTTAAGAACCACTGATCTAGAGCAAATTATCCCATAAAGTTTAACAGTAAATGTGGTTAAAACATTATATTTGATCAATCTCATATTTTGTTGTCTTACAAGTTGGAGAACATATGCACTAGAAAGTAGATTTGAAGTTAGGAGATTTCACTTTAAATGCTCATTCCAACACTTGTGACTTTAAACCTTGCCTGGATCAGTATTGTCTATAAAATTTGTGGTAATAGAAAGCTACCCCAGTTAATGTTCAAGTGGGACAGTGTAACACTGCCCTTAGCATAGCTTTTGGTAGCAGGTGGGTATTCAATATGTAAGTTTCTTTATTTTCTCTCTATCCTCAATATCGTTTTAGGAAAGTATTTAATGTAGAGCAGTTTTCCTTCATTCTCCCGTCAAAGTACAGCTCATTGAATGAAAAAAACATAGATTTAGAGAGCTTATAATGAGCTTTGTAGACTAGAAGTGTAATTTACAGTTTCTGTTACATTGAAAGCAATATAGATGCTCTTTGGGGTTTATAGTGTGTATAATGGATTTGACCTGTTGAAACCAACAGGGCATTCTATATAAAATACTTTTTTTTTTTTTTTACAGGGACAGAGAGAGAGTCAGAGAGAGGGATAGATAGGGACAGACAGACAGGAACGGAGAGAGATGAGAAGCATCAATCATTAGTTTCTCATTGCCGTTGCGACAACATAGTTGTTCATTGATTGCTTTCTCACATGTGCCTTGACCTCGGGCCTTCAGCAGACCAAGCAACCCCTTGCTGGGAACCAGTGACCCTGGGTCCAAGCTGGCTAGCTCGGGGTCTCGAACCTGAGTCTTTCGCATCCCAGTCCAACACTCTATCCACTGCGCCACCACCTGGTCAGGCTATAAAATACTTTTTATTTATTTGGTTATTCTTATCTTGGTTTATTGTTTGGGATTTAAGTTATGTATTTATTGAAATATGCATATTGAAAGTGATTTGAATTTGTAACACATTGGATTTGAGTCCCTGGGAAAAAGATGACTGGCCATGTTTTCATAACATCACAGAATCTTATCTTTGCAGGGGAAGAATTATAGAGGTTATCTTGCCCATTCTATTTCCAGCTTAAAAATTGAAAGGGGGAACTCCCTCTTAGTCTAGGATAGTGGTTCTCAAAACTTTTTGAAGTTGGGGCACATTTAAAATTCTACAAATAATTGTAGCTACACTATATACAAATTTCTGAGAAATATAATAAGTCAAATATTAAAGAAAAAAAATAAAGTCCAAGCGTGCTTTTATGGTAATTAAGTGAAATAAATATGACAAAATTAAATTTATTCTGATATTAAAAACATTTTTATGTTACATTTTTTGAGTTATGCTTTTTAGAATTCATAAAAAAGAGGGGTTAAAAAATTTTAAAAAGACAAAATAGTTATCTTTTTTTATATATATATATAGATACATTCTTAGTAAGATTTAGTAAATTTGGCAGATCCCGGCATGAATGTGTTGAGTTTTTTCATTCTTGTGTTTATGAAAAACATGAGCCTGATGTGTCCTAGCCATTTCTTCAATGTTTGGGCATATATTTGAAAGGCAAACTCTCATTTCCTCATCAATAGAGTGAAGAATTCCTCTCTTTTTACTCTTAATTGTGTTGAGTGCAGAAACCCCCCAGCATACATATCATTTTAACTTTACACCAAACAAAGGATAGAAGAAACTTGCCTCCATTCTTTCCCAGGAACATGGGGGAAAGTGTAAACAACCCAGCACCACAGTTTTGAGTTTCTCCTTAATGGAGTTCTGTGTGCTTCTTGAATGTGTGGAGTGTTTCCCAGCCTTAATTTAGGAAAGTTTTCTGCTATAATTTGATTGAACAAAGTTTCCATTTCCTGTCCTCTCTCCTCTTCTTCAGGCACCCCTATGATGCGAATGTTGTTTCTCTTCATGTTGTCACAAAGCTCCCTTAGAGTTTCCTCACATTTTTTAAGTCTCTTTTCCTTTTTCTTCTCTGCTTCTGTGCCTTTGTTTATTGTGTCCTCTAACTCGCTTATTCGATCCTCAGCGTCATCCATCCTGCTTTTAATTCCTTCCATTGTGGTCTTCAGTTCTGATACTGTATTTGTCATTTCTGTCTGATTCTTTTTTATTATTTCAATTTCATTTTTTATACTTGTTATCTCTTTATTTAGGTGTTCATAATGACTATCCATTGTTGCTCTAATTTCTTTGAACATCCTAACTATCATTATTCTAAATTCTGCTTCTGGTAATTTGGTTATATCTGGTTCATTCAGGTCCTTCTCTGGGGATTTCTCTTGATTCATTTGGTTTGCATTCCTCTGCCTGCCCATTTTTTCTGTGTATAAGCAAGTTGTGGCCACTGGAGTCCAGTAGGTGTTGCCTTTGTGTTCTCTAGGTGTGGTCTATCTGCAGGCCCCCCACCTCCTCTGCCGGCGCCTAGGGTGGTTGGGTATGAGCGTTGCCAGCGCCGGCCCACTGTGGCTTTTGCTGTTATTTCTGCCTCTCCTCCGTGGGAGGGGCTGTCACTGAAGCCACAAGATTAGCACCAAGGGTAGAGGCGAGCACCTTTCCTCAGCTGCGGACCCAGCCTATTTCCGGACTTCCGCCCAGAACCAGCAGTCGGAACCTGCTCGCTACAGTTCCGCGGGTTAGGCGGGGCTTTTGACGTGCTCTCAGCTGTAAGCTTTTGCCCGTCCGGAGCTTTAGCCCCGCCCTCAAGGCCAGGGCCCTTTGCGCAGGGTCGGAAACCAAGATTTATTGGGGCGGGCGTGTTTGCTGGCTTCGGCCGAGCTGCGTACTTCCGCTCGTCCCGGACTCTACCCCGCCCCCGCGTTTGGAGCCCGCTCGTGCACGTATTAACGCTATCCGGGGTTTCTCCGGCCGGATGGGGATAGCAGCCGTGGGCTCAGCTGTGAGCCTCCGCCTGTCTCGGGGTCCACCCCGTTCCCGCGCTCGGAGCCCGCTCGCGCACGTATACTGGCCAACCGCGGTTTCTCTGGCGTGCGGCGGGGGGGGGGGGGGGAGCGGACTGCTAGCGTCAGCTCAGCCACGAGCCCCTGCCCGTCCCTGGTCCTAGCCCGGTCCCCGCGGTCAGGGCCGGCTTGCGCAGGGCCTGCCTGTTCCTGGCCTCCCGCTTTGTCCCCGTAAGTGGGATTAAAGGCAGGCCCGCAGCTTCCGGACCGCTCTCGCGCTTACCCTCCGACCCTCTGGGCTAGACGGATCTCCCACCGGCTTGGCCTCTGCCCACGCCGACAGAACCGCCTTTCAGCGTCCTGCCGCCCCAAAACCTTAAGCAGCCCTCAGCAGAGTAGGAAGGGACCTAATACTCCACACTGTAGGCCTGGGAGCTCCCTCACTTGTTTCACAGCTCAAAACTGTCCAAACGCCTCTTCTTGGCTCTGGGACTGCAGGCTGGGGCTTGGTTCCTGGGACCCAGGTCCCTCCCTCTCCGCCAAAATCTCCTCCCGCCACACGGGTCTCTCCGGGCTGCCGTTTGCTCCGGGGAGCTGGGCAGCCCTCTTCGCGTTTTCGCTATTCCTACCAGTCTCAATGTGGCTTCTTCTGTGTTCCTTGGTTGAAGAGTCCACTTAGTTTTGTTCAAAGTTGGTTTATCCAGGTGATGGTTCTTAAAATTGAGTTGTAATCCACTTTGGTTCTGGGAGTTGGAAGTTGGTACGTCCGCCTACTCCGTCGCCATCTTGCTCCCCCCCCCAGCACCACAGTTTAACAGCCTTTTGCAACCTAATCCGGCAAGTGAGGTGGGGGTTTGGGCAGATGGTCAGCTTACAGCCAATTCCCCACACCTCTGTCTCCCAAATATCTAAACTTCAAAAACCTTGTTGATTTTTTGGTCCCCAACAGGCACATATTTCTCTGGAATACCACAGGGCGCACCTGGAAATCTTCTAGGGCGCACCCTTTGAGAACCACTGGTCTAGGATGTTAGCTGAGGATCAGAATAGGTTATATTTTCAGTGAAGTTCTGAACTTTGTCACATCTGTTTACCATCAAACAAAATTCAGGACTAGTGCACCATTATGATTTGATGTGGCCTCCCTCCTAAAATACATGATCTAAGGATTTTAAAAATATTTCTACAAGTGCAGTTTGGTCACCACGATACTTCTTTTATAGGGTTTGAATGAAGCAATAAGAATTTGTCATCAAATCTACTTAGTTGATTTTGCTTTAGTACTACCATACAGGTGTATTTTTCTCTAAAAACGTGTATCTGAAAACTGCCTTAATCAAATTTGTAAGTTAGCAGATTTGTTAGTGCAAAGCAGCTAATTACAGAATAGCTGCAGAGTACTACTTAGCATGCTGGGTTCTGGTCTACAGTGATGAAAAAAGAGATATGATTCTCGCCCTCTTGTGAATTAATTGTCTAGTGCCTTGGTCAGCAAACCAAGGCTCATGAGCCACATGCGGCTCTTTGTCCACTTGAGTGTAGCTCTTCCAAAAGGGCACTCCACCCGAATTAAGTTAATAATGTGTACCTACCTATGTAGTTTAAGTTTAAAAAATTTGTCTCTCAAACGAAATTGCAATTGTTGTACTGTTGATATTGGGCTCCGTTGACTAATGAGTTTGCTGACCACTGGAGTGGAGAAGATAAACATTAAACAGTTTTATTTTTTTAGTCCTGGCTTGATAGCTCAATTGGCTAGAGTGTCATCCTGATTCGCCAAGTTTGTAGGTTCGGTCCCTGGTCAGGGCCCAAAGAAGAATCAATCAGTGAATGCATGAATGAATGGAACAAAAAAATTGATGTTTCTTGCTAACCCTTCCTCTCTCTCCAAAAACATTAAACAGGTTTTCATATTACATTTGCTTATGATACAATAGAGCAGTAGTCACTGTTTAATGGTCATGTATATTATCTACCTTTCAGTTAGTTTTTTAGGTAGCAGAAGCAGAAGCAAAACAATTCCTAATGCATAACTATTGCATAATTTTGAAGTCTAATACAAGTAAATGGTTTTGAATAGGCAATATTATTGTTCTTTGCCATTTGGTATAGATTATCAAGAAGACGTTTTCCATGCCACTCTTCTTTTTTATTTAATTATTGTTTGATTTTTAATTTTTTTTTTTACAGGGATAGAGAGACATAGATAGGGACAAACAGAATGGAGAGAGATGAGAAGCATCAATCATCAGTTTTTTGTTGTGATACCTTAGTTGTTCATTGATTGCTTTCTCATATGTGCCTTGACCGTGGGGCTACAGCAGACCGAGTGACCCCTTGCTTGAGCCAGCGATCTTGGGTCCAAGCTGGTGAGCTTTTTTGCTCAAGCCAGATGAGCCCATGCTCAAACTGGCGAACTCGGGGTATCGAACCTGGGGCCTCCACATCCCAGTCCGATGCTCTATCCACTGTGTCACTGCCTCGTCAGGCGATTTTTTATTTCTCTTAAGTGAGAAGTGTGGACGCAGAGAGACAGAGAGATAGACTCCTGCATGTGCCCTGACTGGGATCCACTTGGCAGGCCTCCTACTGGGTGATGCTTTGCTCAGCAACCCAGCCATTTTAGCGCCTGAGGTGAGGCCATGGGTTCATCCTCAGTGCCTAGGGCCAACCTCCTCCAACTGAGAGAGAGAGAGAGAGAAGGAAGAGGGGGAGGGGTGGAGAAGCAGATGGTCGGTCTGTGTGCCTAGACTGGGAACTGAACCTGGGACGTCCACACGCTGGGCGGACGCTCCACCACGGAGCCAACTGGCCAGGGCCTCACTTCTTTATTGCATACAAAATTTTAAAGTGGTGGAATTGTGTAGATTTTACTTTTTGTGAGTCTCTGTATTTTTTCAGGTAAAATTTGAAGTATAAAATATTCAAGATTATTGTTTCAAGGAAAAGTTTAGGACACTGTATTTATCCATTTTATAAAGCAGTGATGTATAAGAAAAGTTTTGAAAGACAATTACTGAAGTATTATAATTTGTTGCATTTCAGTGAAGATATTAGTGGGACATTAACTTTATGTTTGTGTTTTTATACAGTTTATACTTCTGTGTTACCCTTTTAAATTAATTTTCATTTTATCAGCTGTTGTTTCAGTACTTGTTTTGCTTCTGTCTCTTGTTAGAGACTCTGTTCCTGGCTCTCATTTCTTTTTCTTGCTTTGAATGTAGCCTCTTGAGGTGGTCTTTCCTCTTTCTTGATGGTATTAGTCTGGCTGGGTGTAGGAGTCTGGATTGAAAGTCAGTTTGTTTAGAACTATGAAGGGTACATTACCCTTTAAAAAATTTTTTTTTTACAGGGGGGGGAAAGGGGGAGGGATAGATAGGGACAGACAAATAGGAACGGAGAGAGATGAGAAGCATCAATCATCAGTTTTTCGTTGCGACACCTTAGTTGTTCATTGATTGCTTTCTCACATGTGCCTTGACCGCGGGCCTTCAGCAGACCGAGCAACCCCTTGCTGGAGCCAGCGACCTTGGGTCCAAGCTGGCGACCTCGGGGTCTCGAACCTGGGTCCTCCAACCTGGGTCCTCCGCATCCCAGTCTGACGCTCTATTCACTGCGCCACCGCCTGGTCAGGCAGGTATATTACCTTTTAAAATACCAAATATTGACTGACCTGTGGTGGTGCAGTGGATAAAGCATTGACCTGGAACGCTGAGATCACTGGTTCAAAACCCTGGGCTTGCCTGGTCAAGGCACATGTGGGAGTTGGTGCTTTCTGCTCCTCCCTCCTTCTCTCTCCCTCCCTTTCTCTCTCTCCTCTCTAAAATAAATAAAGTCTTTTAAAATAAAAACATTTTAAAATACCAAATATCTCTGAAATACAAAGTAATATAAAGAGTGTACTAAAATGAATACAACTTAAAAAATAAAATGATTAAAGCTACCCATGTATCTGTTCATAGATTGTCATCTACCTCCCACCGCCATTCTGATTAGGGTATTTAATTATTTCCCTACACTTCTTTATTTTTTAAATTTTGTGTATTTTAATACAGTGTACAGTGTTACTTTGTTTTTTAGCATTAACTAAATGATGCTAGTTGCTAGTGTATGTATTCTTCTGAAGCTTTTTAAATTCAACATAATGTTTCTAAGCTTTATATTGGTATATATAGCTTTGGTGTCTTCACTGGTATGTAGTATTTTATTATGCAGATATATCACAGTTCATTTATCCATTCTTTTATTGACAGATTTAGAGGCAGTTTTTAACTGGTAGGGTATACATATTTAAAAAATATCTTGATACGTAGATGTAAGAATTTCTTTAGGTAGAATTACTGGGTTCATATTTTAGACCTATTTTTATTTTATTTTTATTTATATTTTTAAAGAGAGGGAGAGAGAGAGAGACATTAATCTGTTGTTCCACTTATTCATGCTGTCATTGGTTGTATGGGCCCTGATTGGGAATTGAACCCACAATCTCTGCTTGTTGGGACAACACTGTAACCAACTGAGCTACTGGGCCAGAGCTCTTTAAATTTTTTATTTTTTTACTATAGAGAGAAGAGGGAGAGAGAGCGAGAAACACTGATTTGTTGCTCCAGTTATTTATCTTATTTATGCATGCATTGGTTGATTCTCGTATGTGCCATGCTGTGACTTCAGCAGGCCAGGAGCACGCTCTAGCTACTGACCCACTTGGCCAGGGCCGCCTTATTTTAGTTTTTGCTTAGTTTTCTATTGGGTTATTTCTATTTGTTTTTAACAGTGTTTTTTTTAAAAATTTTGTTTTTTCAGAGTCAGAGAGAGGGATAGATAGGGACAGACAGACAGGAACAGAGAGAGGTGAGAAGTTTTTCGTTGCCATTGCGACACCTTAGTTGTTCATTGATTGCTCTCTCACATGTGTCTGCCTTCAGCAGACCGAGCAACCCTTTTGCTGGAGACAGTGACCCTTGGGTCCAAGCTGGCGAGCGTTTTGCTCAAGCCAGATGGGCCCTCGTTCAAGCTGGCGAGCTCGGGGTCTTGAACCTGGGTCTTCTGCATCCCAGTCCAACGCTCTGTCCACTGCGCCACCACCTGGCCAGGCTGTTTTTAACAGTTTTTATGAATTTATATGTTCTGGATATGAATCCTTTGTTGGTCATATATATATTTTGGAATTCCTTCTCCAATTTATTTTTTCACATTTTATATTATCTTTTTGCATAGAAGTTTTATATTGCAGTAAAAATCATAAATCTGAAATGAAATGTCAGTTTTATTTAAATTCCTTTTATGATTTTGTGCAGTTCTTGGCCCAATGAATAACATCTATATTGAGGTGTCATTGACATACAGTAAACTGCTTGTATTTAAAATGTACAGTTTGAGCCCGACTGGTGACGGCGTAGTGGATAGAGTGTTGACCTGAGATGCCAAGTTCACCAGTTGGAAACCCGGAGGTTGCCAGCTTGAGCCCAAAGGTAGCTGGCTTGAAGTCCAAGGTTGCTGGCTTGAGCAAGGACCTGCTGCCTCGACTTGAGCCCCCTGGTCACAGCACGTAAGACAGTGGTTCTTAACCTGGGTTCTATTGAACCCTAGGGGTTCGAGGAGTCGGTCTCAGGGGTTCGGAGAAGCCTCTGCCGTGGAGGCCACAATAAAGTAATACCGTAATTTGTTGTGAGTTCACGCACTTTGTTGGTTTTGTTCTTTGAGCAAGGTGATGTTCATGCACGGCTCATTTTGTGCACCAGTAGAAAAATATATGCCTATGTCTTGAATTTGGAAAAAAACCCCATATTTTATTTATGCCTAAAGAAGGGGTCGGTGAATGCGCATATGAAACTGGTGGGTTTGGTACCTCAAAAAAGGTTTAGAACCACTGACATAAGAGAATCAGTCAATGCACACTAAAGTGAAGCAACAATGAATTGATGCCTTGCTCTCTGTTCCTGTCTCTTCCTTTCTCTCTCTCTCTCCCCCTTTCTCTCTCTCTCTCTCTCCCTTTCTCTCTCTCTCTCTCTCCCTTTCTCTCTCTCTCTCTAAACGTGTGTGTGGGTGTGTATAATGTAAAATTTTAATAAGCTTTGGCATACACATCCATGAAACCATTACCATAACCAAGATAATATGTATATTTATCACCCTTAGAAGTTGTTTCCTTCCCCTTTATATTTCCTTTTTTTTTTTTACCCTTACTCCTGTATACATACTTTTGTCCTCACTCAACTATTGATCTGCTTTCTGTCCCTATAGAGCAGCAGTGGTTCTTAACCTTTTATGAGGTACCGAACCCACCAGTTTCATATACACATTCACCGAACCCTTCTTTAGTGATAAATAAAATATGATTTTTTTTTCCAAATTCAAGACATAGGTATATGGTTTTTTACTGGTGCACAAAATGAGCTGTGCATGAACATCACCTTGCTCAAGGAACAAAACCAACAAAGTGCATGAACTCACAACAAATTACGGTATTACTTTATTCTGGCCTCTGCGGCAGACGCTTCTCCGAACCCCTGAGACCGACTCATCGAACTCCTAGGGTTCGATAGAACCCAGGTTAAGAACCACTGCTATAGAGATTGCATTTTAAAAATTAGATTGCATTTTTAAACGACTTTTATGTAAGTAAGATTATATAGTCTTTTTGTTTTTGGCTTCTTTCACTCAGTATAATTATTTTGAAATTCATTCATGTTGTATATATTAATATTTAATTCCTTTTATTGTTTACTATGTATTGTATGGTTATATCATAATTCATTTACTTGTTCACCTGTTGATAGACATTTGGTTTACTTCCAGTTTTTGGCTGTTGTGGACCTTGGTGTATAAGTCTGTGGACAAATTCTTTTTTATTTTTTATCATTATCTTTTAGAGAGAGAGAGAGGTACAGACAGGAAGGAGAGAGATGAGAAGCATCAATTCTTTGTTGAGACACCTTGGTTGTTTATTGATTGCTTTCTTATATGTGCCTTGACTGGGGCAGGGGCGGGGGCTACAACCAAGACAGTAACCCCTTGCTCAAGCCAGCGACCATGGGGTCATGTCTGTGATCCCATGCTCCAGCCAGTGACCCTGCGCTTAAGCTGGTGAGCCCACAGTAGTCAGTGGTCCTGTGCTCAAGCCAGCAACTTGGGGTTTTGAACCTGGGTCCTCTGTGTCCCAGTCCTAAGTTCTATCCATTGTGCCACCACCTGGCCAGGCCAAATTCTTAAATGCTTTCTGTCTCTTGGGTAGATGCTAGATGAAATGACTGGGTCACATGACAGGATTTTCAGAGTGAGTTGTATCATTTTACATTTCCACAACAATGTAGGAGAGTTGTAATCTACCTCCCAGTCAACACTTGTTTTGTCCAGTCTTTTTAATTTTAGTTATTCTAAAATTTGTGATAGCCCATTGTGGTTCTAATTTGCATTTCCCTAATGACTTACTATGTTAACTATGTTTCATGGTTTTATTTGACATTCTGTATCTTCTTTGAAGCATCTTTTCAAATTTTTTGCTTATTCAAAAAGATTGGATTGTTTGTTTTCTTGCTGAGTTTTGAGTGGGGTTGTGTGTGTGTGTTTGTGTGCATATGCACAAATCTTTTATCAAATTTTTTTTCTCTTTTATTTAACTTTTTTTGTTGTTTTTGGATAGAGACAGAGAGTCAGAGGAACAGATAGGGACAGACAGACAGGAAGGGAGAAAGATGAGAAGCATCAATTCTTCGTTGCAGCACTTTGGTTATTCGATTATTGCTTTTGAAATCAGGAAATGTGAAAACTCTAATTTTGTTCTTTTCCAAGATTATTTTAGCAATTCAGGGTCCCTTGAGATTCCATATCAATTTTGGGTTGGATTTTTTTATTTTTGCAAAGAGAGGTCATTTGGATTTTGATAAGGATTGTATTGAATCTGTAGCTTGCTTTTGAGTAGTACTACTATTTTAACAGTCTTAACTTTTCCAGTCCATAAACGTTACCATGTAATGTCTTTCCATTTATTTCTTGAATTTCTTTCATCAAGGTTTTGTAGTTTTCAGTGTGCAAGTTTTCCACTTCCTTGGTTAAGCTTATACCTAACTGTATATATTTTTAATAAATCAATTCATATTTTAAATTTATTTTTATTTATTCATTTTAGAGAGGAGACACAGAGAGAGAGAGAGAGAGAGAAAGGGGGGAGGAGCTAGAAGCATCAACTCCCATATGTGCCTTGACCAGGCCAGTGCAGGGTTTTGAACTGGCGACCTCAAGGGCACAGGCTTGACCCTCAAGGATGCTGGCTTGACCCTGAGGTCACTTGTTGGAGCCCTGGTCAGGGCACATATGAGAAACAGTCAGTGGATACACAACTAAGTAGAACAATGAATTGATGCTTTATTTTCCCTTTAACTCCCCCTTCCTCTTTCTCTCCCTCTTCCTCTCCCCTTCTTCTCTCACTCACCCTTCCCCCCAGAAAACAATTTTTGTGTTGATTTTGTACCTTGAAACTTTGCTGAAATTTGCTTATTTGAATAGTTTTTTTGGTGGGATCTTTAGCATTTTCTACATAAAAAATCATGTCATCTGCATGAAGTGATACTTTTACTTTTTTCTCTCCAATTTGGGTGCCTTTTATTTCTTTTTCTTGCTTAATTGCTCTTGTTAGGATTTCCAGTACTGTGTTGAATAGAAGTGGTGAAAGTGGACATCCTTGTACCTAATCTTAAAGGAAAAGCTTTTAGTTTTTTACTATTAAATATAATTTTAGCTGTGGGTTTGTACCTATGGTTTATATTATATTGAGATAGTTTTCTTCTGTTGCAGTTTGTTGAGTGGTGTTTTTTATTTTATTATGAAAGGTGTTATATATGCTTTTTACCTCATTTGAGATACCATGTGAGGTCTTTTCCTTCAGCGTGTTAATGTGTTATGTTGCTTTCAACCACGGATTGCATATGTGATGGTGGTCCCATAAGATTATAATGGAGCTGAAAAATTCCTCTTGCCTAGTAAGGCTGGGTACCGTGGGCATGCAGATTTGCATTGAATTTGGGCAGACAGTGAAGCCAGAAAATGGTGAACCATACAAATTTATTGGAGGCTCGCAAAGACAGGCAAGTGAAAAGAAGAAAGAAAAGAAACAAAGGGAAAAAACCCCTGCTTTTCCCAGTGGAGGGAAAGGCAGCAGGGAACCAACCACACCTCTCAATGGAGAAGCACGATCTGATTTCATTGCCTCTGAGGGGAAGCACTTATATCCTTACAATAGTGCCGTCAAGTGCTTGTGCACTGATTGCCCAAAGGGCTTGCAGCCGGTAAACCTGTGAATAAGCCTAACAAAGTTGTTTTCCCCACACCTAGTAATTCAGCACAATGCATTACCCACATATTTGCGGTGATAAAGTGTAAACTAACTTGTGCAACCTGTCATATAAAAATGTAGCATGTACAATTATGTGTACTACATAATCAAAAATGATAATAAATGGCTGTTATAGGTTTATATATTTACTACACAATACTTTTCACTGTCATTTTAGAGTGTACTCTTTCTGCTTGTATAAAACTGTTTGCTGTAGAACATTTTGCTGTTGTTATGCTGGCTGCAGCCCCATACATATCATGTGTGTATCACATCTCTTGATTTCACCATTTTCTCTTGTGCTTGATTTAACCTGGTGTTTTTGTTCATCATGGTCCCTAAGTGTACAAATTCTATTGCTAATGTTGCCAGTAAGGGGCCATATTACATTATTGACCTAGAAATGAAATTAAAAGTGATTAAGGCCTGACCTGTGGTGGCGCAGTGGATAAAGCATCGACCTGGGAACTGAGGTCGCCAGTTCAAAACCCTGCAGTGGTCTGGTCAAGGCACATATGGGAGTTGATGCTTCCAGCTCCTCCCCCCTTTCTCTCTCTTTCTCTCTCACTCTGTGTCTCCTCTCTAAAATGAATAAATAAAAAAATTAAAAAAAAAAGTGATTAAGGACTGTGAAGTTGGAAAATCAGTGATGGCTCTTGCTCACTAGTCAGGCATGTTCTATTTGACCATAACTATGATCTTGGAAAAAATATAACAAAACCGTGACGGACCTGATGGATCTGCTTCATGGAAGGCAGTGAGACTAACAAATTTGAGAAGGGCCTATGTCAGACATGGAGAAAGTTCTGATTACCTGCATTGAAGATCAGAGACACTCCAGGCTTTGTCACCTGTCTCAGGCCCCCAGCTGTGCCCTCTCACTGCAATAGTCTAAGTCCTAGTACTCAAAGACACCAGGTCTTTGGTCTGTAGTTTTCTTTACTGTTGTGTTTGTCTTGCTTTGGTATCACTAATGCCGGCCTCATAGAATGAGTTAGGGGAAGGTTCAAGTTAACTGTTGATGCTGTTCTCATCCAAACTTTTCTTCAGGAATATTACTGATAACTCTGGTGAAGATACATACAGAGCTTATAGTAATTAAAATGAGATTATGTCATAAAAGAAACATACCAAATATTTTATTCCATCGCTACAGTTTTGAAAAGATTTATACATTGATAAAGAAAACATTGAATTCCTCCTAATCCAGCTGAACATAAAAATTTATATTTAGAATATGACAGTGTAATTATGACAGTTCCTCAACCAGTCACTACTGCCTTACATTAATAGCAGAAATGTAAATTGGAACATATTTTTCTGGAGCAGGATTTGGCACTATGTAAAACTTTTGTTTTTTAATTTTTATTTGTTGACTTTATTGAGAAAGAAGAGGTGGGTTGGGGAATAAGAAGTATCAACTCATAGTTGCTTCATTTTAGTTGTTCATTGATTGCATAATATGTGTCCTGACCAGGCAAGCCCAGGATTTTGAACTGGCAACCTCAGCATTCCAGGTCGACACTACTGTGCCACCACAGGTCATGCTGACTCTGTGTAAAGCTTTAAAGATTAGGCATTCTCTGATTCAACAATTTCATTTATAGGACATTATGCTAAGAAAGTTGTCATGGCTACATGGAAAAAGTTAGGTAGAGAGGTCCTCTTGCTATATGTATAATAATACAAAGTTAGAAACTCTAATGTCCAGAAATAGAAAATTGGGTAATAAATTGTGGTACACATACAAAGCTGTGCAGTTATAGAAATACTGATACTGAAGAAAATTTTACAAATGTTGTAGAGTATGATTTCATTAAAATGCTTTTATTTAGGCATAAAAACTCCTCCAACTTAATACTGTCTGTAATAGTGGTATATTTCTGGGTGGTGGTGGTGCAGATTGTAGACATTTAAGTTTTTCTTTATCATCTATATTTTTTTCTTTCTTTTTTTTTTACAAGGACAGAGAGAGAGTCAGAGAGAGGGATAGATAGGGACAGACAAACAGGAACAGAGAGAGATGAGAAGCATCAATCATCAGTTTTTCATTGCAACACCTCAGTTGTTCATTGATTTCTTTCTCATGTATGCCTTGACTGCGGGCCTTTAGCAGACCAAGTAACCCCTTGCTCGAGCCAGCGACCTTGGGGCCAAGCTGGCAAGCTTTTGCTCAAGCCAGATGGGTCCGCGCTCAAGCTGGTGACCTTGGGGTCTCAAACCTGGGTCCTCTGCATCTCAGTCTGACGCTCTATCCACTGCGCCACTGCCTGGTCAGGCTCATTCTTTTCTAAGTGAGAGGAGGGGAGATAAACTTCTGCATGTGCCCCAACCAGAATCTACCCTGCATCCCCTTTCTGGGGCTGATGCTCTGCCCATCTGGGGCTATGCTTGCAACTGAG
Organism: Rhynchonycteris naso; assembly: GCA_037038555.1. Taxonomy (NCBI): domain Eukaryota; kingdom Metazoa; phylum Chordata; class Mammalia; order Chiroptera; family Emballonuridae; genus Rhynchonycteris; species Rhynchonycteris naso. Next base: position 206,982,946 of record CM072997.1, on the reverse strand, counting down.
CTATTTCTAGCACCTGAGAGTAGAGGCTCCACGGGGCCAATGTGCTTGAACCAGTCGAGCTGTGGGAGGGGAACAGAAAGATATAGATAGAGAAAGGGTAGGGAAAGGTGGAGAAGCAGATGGTCACTTTTCCTCTGTGCCTTGAGCAGGAACTGAATCCAGGACTTCCACATGCCAACCCTCTACCACTGAGCCAACTGGCTAGGGCTCATCTATCTTTTTTAAACAATAAATGGTACTGCTTTTATGACAAAACAGTAAAAGGTATTTTTTTTAATTGAAAATAAAATGAAGCTAGAAAGCATAGTTAAATTCCATTACAGAATCTGTATCTAAAAATAATTTTGGAAGGCTGGGGTGATGAACCAAATCCAGTGAAATTTAATCAGGATGGATGAATAAATAGGTAGATGGATAAATAAGTTTGTCCTATTTCTGAGTCTAAAAACTCAACTGGATCCTGACCAGGTGGTGGCACAGTGGATAGAGAGTCAGAATGGGATGCGGAGGACCCAGATTCGAGACCTCGAGCTCACCAGCTTGAGTGCGGACTCATATGGTTTGAGCAAAAGCTCACCAGCTTGAGCCCAAGGTCGCTGGCTTGAGCAAGGGATTACTCGGTCTGCTGAAGGCCCGCGGTCAAGGCACATATGAGAAAGCAATCAGTGAACAGCTAAGGTGTCAAAATGAAAAACTGATGATTGATGCTTCTCATCTCTCTCTCTGTTCCTGTCTGTTCCTATCTATCCCTCTCTCTGACTCTCTCTCTCTCTCTGTCCCTGTAAAATAAAATAAAAATAAAGAAACCCTCAACTGTAACAATTGTAGAAAGTGGGAATTGGGGCCTAATAAAACATATATAAGAGACTTAAAGGTTTTAATTTACTCTAGCTGCTTTCTCAGTGAGCAGCCAACTGTTCTCTTCCTATTTTGTTCCATCTCATACCCAGCTTAGTCTCTTTATGGGAAACCTCTGGTGCTTTCTTACCAAATGACGTTTTAAGTGTTGTCACCATCTGTTCTAGTCATCTTTTCTGACTTTGTTCAAGTTGTTGTCTACTTGGATTCCTCCTATTCTTCTCTCTCATGTTTGCATTTTCAAATGTCACCCATACATACTTCAGAAACCCAGCTCAAGTGTTATCCACTGCTGGAAGTATGTCTCTTGCAATGCAATTACCTTTTACTTAAATTTATTTAATTCTTTGAATTTCACATATTGAGAAATTAAAATCAAGGCTTCTGGCTTTATGTGCAAAAACTGAAATAATGCAAATCCTCCTTTGTTAAAAGTCACATAATTTCCTATTGTCATGCAGTTTAAACGGTAAATACTAGATGCCTTTTGTCCTTTCTTTGTGAATCCTCAGTACTCCATATAAACTGTGGGGTATCAATCAGCACCACTGCTGGAAAATTTTCCCCAGAACTAGTCACTTTAAAGGGAAATTAAATGTTGTAAATTCTTAGGAAGAAAGCCAAAGTGATGACCATGATACTACTTGCTGTAAAATATTAAAGTTAATGCGTGGAGAGGGAAAGCAGAATTTAAAAGCACACTTAAAATAATTGTAGAATTGTGCAATCTGAAAAAACATAGAACTAGGTCCGTGATGGTGAACCTATGACACACATGTCAGCACTGACACGTGTAGCCATTTTTGATGACACATGGCCGCATACCAGAGAAGTATGGGGCCGCATGCATAGAAGGACGTTTCATTCTCATCTCCTGCACAGCCAGGTGCAGTAACCGAGGATAAAACATCTGCTGTAGTGTAGACACTCTGTGCCGGACGGAGGTCTGTAGGCCAAAACAACAGAACTCCGGCACAGAGCCTATAGTTCTGGGCCTTCCTGTTAGGCCGTTTTTCTCGAAGCGACACACCACCACCCGAGTTATGTTCGGTTTTTTGGCGAATTTTGACAAACCAAGCTCAAAAGATTGCCCATCACTGAACTAGGTGACCTTTGGTTCAGATCCTGGATGCAGCACTTACACTGTGTGGTTTCTTATTGTTAAAATGGGTTGATGATAAGTCACCTGGCTCATATAGTGGTTTTAAATGTTAGTAGCATGTAAAGCTCTTAGGAAAATGCCTAACCCATGCTATGTGCTCAAAAACATTGAAGTATTGTTATTTCATAGGGAAATTTAGTCTTGAACAATTTGAGTTTTAAATTGGAATGCATCCCTGTATAAAATATGACCATCTGAAAGAAATTTCATTCCTTAAAAGTTTCAGAGAATAGTCAGGATACTGTCAACCTCTTTATATTAGAGATAGAATTGGGATGAGGGGAGATATTTTATTCCCTTGTTATAAACATAATATTGCTTGTTAAAGAAAATCTGGGAAGTTCAGAAAAATATAAATATCACAAAAAATAGTTCATAATCCTACTACTACCCCAGTGCTAATAACCCTAGTAGCATTTTAATTGAGTCCCTTCTGGTCTTTCTTCAGCCATGCATTAATTTTATAATGAACAAACATATGTTGTCATTTAACACATATATAGAAATGGGGGGTATTTAGCCTAGAGACGTAAACTACTATAGCAATCCAGTTGAGGGATGTTGAGACCCTGGTCTAGGTAGGCCATTGGCTATAAAAATAAACCTTAGGGGCGGGAGACAACGTTATTTTCTGAGGTTGAATTTATAAACTTTGGTGTGGTGGTTTCAAAGATAGTCTTTTAGCTCTGGCTCCTGAAAAGAGAATATTTGCTGGGGGAGGTGTCTGCTTTGGATGTGTTGAATTTGAAATTTTACTAGGACATCCTGATGGAAATGTCTAAGGGGGCAGTTGAGTGAGGTATATAGCAAGAATTTGAGAGATAATCTGCATGGGATATGAATGACAGCACCCATTAAGAATATTTAAAATCGTCAGAGGTCGTATCTAATTGTGCTAATTTTTATACACTGTATATCTGACCTGTCATTATACCTAGTAGCTTTTTAAGGGTAAGAATAGAGTTTTTGTCCCCAGTAAATAGTATTATGTATTGCCACATAATAGGTGTTTATGGAATAAATGAATTTACTACAAAAAAAAAAGAGACTATTGATTTGGTCTCTGTCAACTTGAAGGAGTCATATTTGTCATTTATTTCCTCTTTTTTTCTTAGTTTTATTGGTACCTAAAACTTAAATTTCTAAAGAGAAAGAAGAGTTTCATTTTTCTTTACTTCTAATGGAATACTGCATTATAATATTATTTGGATGGCTATAACTTATTCATCATTAAAATTTTAAATTTATTGGGGGGTTACATTGGTTAATAAAATTATGTAGGTTACAAGTGTACAATTCTAGAATACATTGTATATTACATTCTGTGTTTACCACCCAAGATCAATTATTGAGTTTCTAAAAATGATAATAGTGATTATACCTGAAACCTATAGAATTTTATTAACTAATGTCATCCCAATAAATTTAATAAAAATTTAAAAAATAAAAAGGATGATAGTGAAGATTGTTCTGGTGACTATTCATATGTCCAGAGTATACCCATAGTGATTATGTTACGACGATCTCACTATTTAATTGGACGAGTGAACACATGAAGGTGATTTAGTAATATTAAAAATATGTAAATTGGTATAGTGTAAACTGTAAATATGAATACCCATTGGGGTATTGGCTCTTTGAAATTGTGTAACTTAGCAGTAGTCTTAAATGAGTGTCTGGGTCGGAAGATAATTAGATTGGTGACAGGAGCATTTTAAGCATGCAAAGGTGGACTGTGGAAAGACACTTGTATGCACTCTGTCCTTGTCTTTGTATACTTTGGTTAGCAGTTGATAATTTGCTTATGTGGTTTCAACTATCATGTTGTGTTGACTCATTCTGAAAGCTTCACAAGGATAGGTCCCCGTGTCTTTCCCCAGCACCCAGCACGGTACATAGAATAGGCTATCGATAAATATTTGTCAAATGAATAATATGGTGAATGTATTTAGCAAACATTTAGTGAGACTTCAGAATGTCCTGCAGGGTGTGGGAGTGTTAGGTCTATAAAGATTAATAAAATGTAGTATCTCATTGCTTCTCGGCCTTTTGGCTAAGATCAAGATGTAATATCTGACTTCAAAGAGCATAAAACTGGTACTGAATATGAATTTGCAAAGCTTTCTGGTTTTTAAATTAATGCAGACATTAAAAATTTACTGGCCTAAGACAGAATTTCTTCCTAACATACATTTTAATAAATTTCTTAAGAGAGATTTTTGTGAAATCATACCTATGTTAACAGATAAGCACATATTCTTTCTCCTTCTCTCTACTCATTTAACTGGGAAGAGGATTATTATGGGGTCAGTTTTATCCTCTTACTAAAATTTTCTTTTTCTTAATAAAATTTGGGATTTGGTTAAATGGAGACAGATTTTCTAAAGTGGCTGGTAAAGCAGCAAGATACTTAATTGAATAGGTGGCTTGATTATTCCAGTATGCAAAGATCAGATAATCCAGTGTGTTAAGAGAGTTACTGCTATATTCTGGTTTATCATATATTTCCTTGTAAGGTTTTTTGTTGTGGTTTTTTTTTTTTTAAAGTAAGACTAGTCGTTTCTTAATTATAAGAACTGATACAGAGGCTGTTAGTGTGGAAACTAAAGCTGCAGAAAATCCAGTGGAATCTTGCAGTGCTACTGCAGCTATATGTAGTTCTTTAGGCAGAAAAAGGGAAGGCAGTATTTATAGGAATCTTTGAGGACATAATAATGCAATGAATACAAGATAAAGCTATCCTCTGAATATGACTTGCCAAAGAAATAGCACCAAACTAAGATTTTAGGAATTCTTTAGCCCAGTCATGTTTGTGTGTGTACTTTTATGCTGCTGTCTTAACCTAACTTGACATACCAATTAAGCATAAGCAAAACCCAGCTAGTTGTTAAAAGAAATATATTAATAGAAGAAAGCAACTCCACAGAACATAGGGAGCCCCCAAATAAAATTTTGGCAGTGCTTTTTCTAGCACTGTCTGGAGTGAACAGCCAGCTTTTCTCCATCATTTGAACAAAATCCTAGTGTTGGACTCATAATGTATGAGGCCTGATTGTGGCTCCATTTTCCTTGTTTTAGATTTTGTACCCACCAAATATCTCTTAGATAAATGGGGTATCCTGGATAATAATAAGACTATCCCTTCACTGTCAATAAGTAAATATTTGACTTAATTTTGTGTGTGTGTGTCAGAGACAGAGAGAGTCAGAGAGAGGGACAGATAGGGACAGACAGACAGGAAGGGAGAGAGATGAGAAACATCAATTCTTCGTTGCGGCTTCTTAGTTGTTTATTGATTTTTCATATGTGCCTTGACCGGGGGTCTACAGCAGTGACCCCTTGTTTGAGCCAGTGACCTTGGGCTCAAGCTGGTGAGCCTTGCTTAAACCAGATGAGCCCATGCTCAAACTGGCGACCTTGGGGTCTCGAACCTGGGTCCTCCACATCCCAGTCTGACGCTCTATCCACTGTGCCACTGCCTGGTCAGGCTGACTTAATGTTTTTTAAAAATCTTATTTAGAAAATTAAATTTAACGGGGTGACATTGATCGGTAAGAATACATAGGTTTCAGGTATACATTTCTATAGTATTTGAACTGTTGATTATGTTGTGTATCCATCACCCGAAATCAAATCATTTTCTGTCACTGTATATTTGTCCCTCTTTACATCACACCCCCACCCAACTTACATGTTATTTTTTGAAAATAAACTTAATTAAAAATGTAACATCAACCTTTTATAAATTGGTTAGTATCAATTAAGCCTAATCAGTTCGATGTATGCAAAATAAGAAAGATTTTTTTGAACTGCAGAGCTGAGGGTGATATTCAGGAATAAGTCTTCTTGTAGAAGACAGGGAGGGGTCAGTCTTTTTTTTTTTTTTTTACAGGGACATAGAGAGAGTCAGAGTGAGGGATAAAGAGGGACAGACAGACAGGAACAGAGAGAGATGAGAAGCATCAATCATCAGTTTTTCGTTGCGACACCTTAGTTGTTCATTGATTGCTTTCTCATATGTGCCTTGATTGCAGGCCTTCAGCAGGCTGAGTAACCCCTTGCTCGAGCCACAACCTTGGGTCCAAGCTGGTGAGCTTTTTGCTCAAGCCAGATGAGCCCGCGCTCAAGCTGGCGACCTCAGGGTCTTGAACCTGGGTCTTCCACCTCCCAGTCCGATGCTCTATCCACTGCACCACTGCCTGGTCAGGCAGGGAGGGGTCAGTCTTAATTCTTGTATACCCAGTGCCTGGCACATGGTCAGTGCTCAATTTAATGTTGTATTAATGAAACTCATTGAATTTTAGAGATGGTAGCTACAGATCTCTAGAGAGAACCACTATAGGTATTTTATGGCTCTACTAGATTTATTCTCATGTCAGAAGAGCAGTTCTGCCTTTTCTTTAACTCAGCAAAAACAGTTCATTAACAGATGAAAATAGAATCCTGTTAACAAGCCAGAGACTATAAAGGCAAATAAAAGGTGTATGTGTCTGTTAGGAAAAAGGGAACAGAGACTCTATTTGTTTCATTGTTTATTTTTTAAATAATTAAAATTTTAATTTTATTTTTTAGACCCTATTGCAGTATGCAAGCAACAAGAATGCATCAGAACATATGGTGTATCTTCTGGAGGTATATCGACTTGCCATCCAAAGCTTTGCCAGTGCACGCCCGTATTTAACTACTGAATGTGAAGATGTCCTATTAGTGCTTGGCAGATTAGTACTGTAAGTTTAAGAACTTAAATTACTCTTAAAACAGTATTTTTTTTGTTGTAATGTTTGCCTGACCTCTGGTTATTGTGGAATCACTTTATTCAAAGCGCCTTTAGAATCATACCTTTGCATGAAATTTCCTTTGCTCTGAACCTTTCCACTCCGGTTCCCAGGAGATCAAGTACCAGCTAAGCAACATAACCCAATTGTCTCTAGTCTCTTTTCTTACCCAGGCTTAGAATCCAAAAATGATAGTTTTTGCTTTGTCCTCAAGTCTAGATCAATCAAGTGGCAGAGTATCTGGAAACTATTTTGGTCTTAGGGGAACACTTTGGGGAAGGGGGAAACATTATGAGTTCTACAATTCAGTTATATTGTTGAAACTAAGAATTTTGCTAGTAGAAAATGTCAGGGTCAGGTGTAAGATTTCCACTGTACGAGTCCATGGTAGTTTAGCTGCTGTTTTAATATTTGACTGCCTAGTAGTAGAGAAAATTACATCTCTAATTTTTATTTCCAAACTGATAAACTATAGCAACTATTTACTTTTTATCTGGGGAATCACTTTGGTTCAGCTTACTGATTGTTGGGATAACTTCTAGTCTGGGTGGTCCATTTTATTTTCCTCTGGCCTCACCTGTTTTTCCTATTCTCTAAAACCCCAAAACCTTTAATACCACAGCTTTTATGGAACACAGACATTTCTGGTTTTATAATCCCATTATTCCTTCTAATCTATTTCCTATATCTAATCTCTAAGGAACAGAGTAACATTCTGCAAGATTTTAGAGAGGTGTTGGTTTATGGGTATTTTGAGTTGATCTATATTCTAATTGTTATTCATTTTCTTTTTCAAATTCTTCATTATTTTTTCTGGGTATTAGCTGTGGTAAAAAGCAGAAAACTTTTTTTTTCCTTGCTTGATTTGTTAGAGGTAAAGAAAATTTTCTACTCTGGCCAGTTGACTCAGTGGTAGAGTGTTGACCCTGTGTGTGGATGTCCTGGGTTTGATTTTTGGTCAGGGTACACAAGAGAAGTGACCATCTGCTTCTCTTCCCCGTCCTGTCCCCCTTCTCTCACTCTCTCCCCCCTCCTCCGCACCCCCTTCTGCAACTAGTGACTCAGTTATTTTGAGTATGAAGGCCCAGACCCAGATGGGCCTGGCTGCTGAGGATGGCTCTGTGGAGCCTCTGCCTCATGTGAGCATTGGCCTTAGATGGGCAGAGCATTGGTGGGCCCAGCTGCTGAGGATGGCTCTGTGGAGCCTCTGCCTCAGGTGCTAAAAATATCTCAGTTATGAGCATTGGCCTCAGATGGGCAGAGCATTGGCCCCAGACAGGGGTTGCTGGATGTATCCTGGTTGAGGAGCATGCGGGAGTCTATCTCCCCTCCTCTCACTTAGAAAAGAAAAAGAAAAACTAATGGCCTGCTGATCTTTCAACTTCTTGAGCAAGTGACAAGAACGTACGTATATAGATGATAGTTACCTATATTTATCACTTTATCAGCTGAATTGACAAGAACATGAGCTCCTGTTTTTGTCTTCTAAAATCAGAATGTTTCCTGTATGTGCACCCTCTCCTCACCCTAAATAAATAAATTTGTTTGGTATATGATTTATAGACTGTTTATATTCTTACTAAGTATATTAAATAACAGTGTAATTATTAAGCCTCTTGATTTTTCTGCTTTCTAAAGTTGAAAAGCCAAGGAAACAATATTGAAGAAATTTTTAAGAGTAAAAGAACATATTTAAAACTTTAAAGAAATGTAAATGTATATTGTGTCAATGTCGTACTGTTGATAATGACCATACCCCCCCTTTATATACTGACTTATTTATATTGTAGGAGTTGTTTTGAATTGCTACTTTCAGTGTCTGAAAGTGAACTGCCTCATGAAGTCTGGGTACTTTTTCTTCAGTCTCTACAGGTGAGTTAATTTGGACTCAAAAATAGTCTCTTTTAGGAATCCAAGATACCTAATTAATTTTCTCCCAGCAAACTAAATTTGGAAACTTAGAACAAAAACAATTTCATTATACATTCTTATTAAGTTTGTGAAATGAGAGACTTTCAGATGATGGGGGTGTATTTAAAAATTCTTTTTTTCATATGGTTTTGTTAGCCTTTGTATAGGTTAGAATCAACAAAGAAGTTTTCATTACTTGGGAAAAGTTTTATACAGAATAAAGCTATTAGCCTGACCTGTGGTAGCGCAGTGGATAAAGTGACGACCTGGAATGCTGAGGTCGCCGGTTCAAAACCTTGTGCTTGCTCTCGGTCAAGGCACATATGGGAGTTGATGCTTCCTGCTCCTTCCCCCTTCTCTTTTTCTTTCTCTCTCCCCCCCCTTTAAAATGAATAAATAAAATCTTAAAAAAAATAAAGCTATTAAAAATGTAAAATTGTGTATGGTTATAAGTTAGCAGTATTTGGGTCATTTGTAACATTCTAATACTTCAAACATTGTGTCAAGTATTATAAGTCAGTATAGTCATTGCAAATTCTGTTCATGTATTTTACTTACAGGAGAAAATTCTATTCATGTATTTTACTTACAGGAAAGTTATACTGTCTCTTGTATTGGTTTAATTATCACCATACCTGGGGGTTAGTAGATGAGAAAGTAACAAGTTGGGGAGGGAGAAAGTAAGGTGGGAACAAAAGCAAGTGTATACCAGCAACAGGAGGCACATTTGCTTGCTACTGGCAGAGATAGAAAAACTAGTTTTAAAAAACAGACATAAGCCTGACCTGTGGTGGCGCAGTGGATGAAGCGTCGACCTGGGATGCTTGAGGTTGCCGGTTCAGGACCCTGCACTTGTCTGGTCAAGGCATATATGGGAGTTGATGCTTCCTGCTCCTCCCCCCTTTCTCTCTCTCTCTCTCTCTCTCTCTCTCTCTCTCTCTCTCTCTGTCACTCTCTCTCCTCTCTAAAAAATGAATAAATTAAAAAAACCCCAAAAAACAGACATAATAGCCTGACCGGTGGTGGTGCAGTGGATGGAGCATCAACTTGGGACATCGAGGACCCAGATTCAAAATCTCGAGGTCTCTGGCTAAAGCATGGGTTTATCCAGCCTGAGTGTGGGATCGCTGGCTTGAGTTTGGGATTATAGACATGATCCCATGGTCGCTGGCTTGAGCCCAATGGCTGCTGGCTTGAGCAAGGGGTCATTCACTCTGCTGGAGCCGCCCTCATCTGGTCAGGGCACATATGAGAAAGCAGTCAGTGAACAACAGAGGTGCCGAATTGATGCTTCTCATCTCTCTCCCTTTCTGTCTGTCCCTCTCTCTATCTCTGTCACCCCCCCGCAAAAAATTAGACATAAGTAATACTAGCTGTCATTTATTTATTATCATTAATTATGTGCCAAACACCACTCTACATGTTTTGTATATTTTAATCAGGTTACAAACACTGATAATCATTTTTGACCATTTGGCCCTCCATTTACATATGGGAAGACAGGCATAGAAAGTTTAATTAATTCGTTTGCCCAAAGTTACACCCAGAGTTATACCCAGAGGTTCCTTAACTGTTTCCTTCAAGACCCAAACTCATACTAGCTTGAACTTGTTCATGTAGGCACAAGTAAAGATTTGCATATTAACAGTCACACCTCATTAGGGTCTGGAAATTTTCTTCCTGGCATATATAACCCCAAATAAAATAATGTTAATTTTTATTTTCTTTGGGAAGAAGTTTCTTTGTCATGTTCTTGTTCTATTTTTATCCCTGTACTGTGGTACTGATTTCTCACATAATCATACAGCTGCTAAAGTCATCTTTCATGCATAGTACATTGATTTTGTTAACTCTGTTTTAAGGCCTGTCAGTAGTTTTGTTCTGGCATACGACATTCTAGAAGGGCAAATCTACTTATTCTTATTAGGTCTGTCATTATTATTATTATTATTATTATTATTGTGTGTGTGTGTGGCAGAGACAGAGAGAGTCAGAGAGAGGGACAGAGAGACAAAGGATGAGAGATGAGAAACATCAATTCTTCGTTGCAGTTCCTTAGTTGTTCATTGATTGCTTTCTCATATGCAGACCGAGTGACCCCTTGCTCAAGACAGCGACCTTGGGCTCAAGCTGTTGAGCTTTGCTCAAACCAGATGAGCCCGCACTCAAGCTGGCGACCATGGGGTCTTGAACCTGGGTCCTCTGCGTCCCAATCCACAGTGGCTCTATCCACTGTGCCACCGCCTGGTCAGGCCTGTTATTATTTTTTATTAGTATCATTTGCAGAGACAGTGTTCTTGATGTTACATTATTTTTCTCTTAGTTAGCCTGAATAAAAGATTTCCCTTTATCCCCCGTTTGAGTTAGGTTCTTATCACATGTATATTTATTTTTTGAGAGGGAGATAGGAAATGAGAAAGAGGGGGAGAAGAGAGATGAGAAGGATCAACTTGTAGTTGCTTCACTTTAGTTGTTTGTTGATACCTTCTCATATGTGCCTTGACGGGGTAGGGGTAGCCTAAAGCTGAGCCAGTGACCCCTTGCTCAGGCCAGCAACCATGGGGTCATGTCTGTGATCCCACGCTCAAGCCGGCAACTTCAGGGTTTCAAACTTGTATCCTTAGTGTCCCAGTCTGACACTCTGTCCACTGTGCCACCTCCTGGTCAGGTGAGAAGCATCAGTTCTTTTTTGCCACACTTTAGTTCATTGATTGCTTTCTCATATGTGCCTTGACTCGGGGGCTACAGCAGACTGAGTGACCCCTTGCTCAAGCCAGCAACCTTTGGGCTCAAGCCAGCAACCATGGGGTCATGTCTGTGATCCCATGCTCAAGTCAGTGACCTCGCGCACAAGCTGGTGAGCCCACGCGCAAGCCGTAGACCTCGGGTTCCAAACGTGGGTCCTCTGTTTCCCAGTCCATTGCTCTATCCACTGCATCACCGCCTGGTCAGGCGGTTTGGGAACTTTTTAAACTTTTATTTTTCAAAGGAATATATTGCTATAAATAGAAGCTTATGTTTCTTGAGAATTTCAGCAGTCTAAAATAAGGGAAAACAGCCTGACCAGGTGGTGGTGCAGTGGATAGAACGTCAGACTGGGATGCGGAAGACCCAGGTTTGAGATCCCGAGGTCGCCAGCTTGAGCGCGGGCCCATCTGGCTTAAGAAAAAAAGCTCGTCAGCTTGGACCCAAGGTCGCTGGCTCCAGCAAGGGGTTGCTCGGTCTGCTGAAGGCCCGCGGTCAAGGCACATGTGAGAAAGCAATCAATGAACAACTGTGGTGTTGCAATGGCAACGAAAAACTAATGATTGATGCTTCTCACCTCTCTCTGTTTCTGTCTGTCTGTCCCTATCTATCCCCCTCTCTGTCCCTGTAAAAAAAAAAAAAAAAAGGCAAGCCACACAGTGGGAGAACATAAAATAAGGGAAAACAAGTTAAATATTTAAAATACGGGAACAACCAATAATTCTCACTAGTAAGAGAAGATGATGAGATGTATACTTAATCATTTATGGCAAGTTAAATTTCTGACCCTTTTCCCGACACTCTTTGTGTATATAAGTATATTAAAGAACAAACATTTGGTAGTTTGTGTGTGTATGTGAGAGAGAGACAGAGAGAGGGACAGACGGGAAGGGAGAGGAGAAGCATCAATTCTTCATTGTGGCTCCTTAGTCTCCTTAGTTTTCATTGATTGCTTTCTCATATGTGCCTTGACTGGGGACAGCAGAGTGAGTGACCTCTTGCTCAAGCCAGGGACTCCGCGCTCAAGCCGGATGAGCCTTTGCTCAAGCCAGTGATCTCGGGGTCTCAAATCTGGATCCTGCATGTACCAGTTCAGTGTTCTATCCATTGTGTCACTGCCTGGTCAGGCCGTTTGTTTGTTTTCTGAAGAAGTATAAAGATAGCTGATTACTTAGACTTTTCACAATATTTTATATAGACCTGTCTCTTATTTGATAGAATAATTTAAACAAAGTATATAACAATTGGTGTCATTAAGTAATATTTCTATTCAAAGGTTGTTTGTGTGACTACTATAGAACTCTTTAAAAGGCAAAAGATTTATTCACTCTGAAGAGAAACCAGAGCATAACAGAATCCTTTAAAGGAGAACTGTACCATTGGCTGTAAAATAATCTAGTAATGTAGGGATGTAAATTGAATTGTGATGATAATTTTACCTAAAGGAAATTTAGGAAAAACGTTATAAAGGTACCCTTTTACTTGGTGAAAACACCCTAGTTTCATTCAAAAAGAGCAGCACCAGAATTTCACTAAGCTTTAAGGATAGTTTTCTCCCCCAAGATAAGGTTCTTTCATAGACATTCAGATATATTTAAAAGGCAATATTACTGTCTATATTGCATGTTCGCCTGTTTTCTGGATGTGTGTTTTTGTTTTAGGAGTCACATGATGCATTATTGGAATTTGGAAATAATAACCTACAAATATTGGTTCATGTTACCAAGGAAGGGGTGTGGAAAAATCCAGTTCTTCTTAAAATTTTGTCTCAACAGCCAGTAGAAACAGAAGAAGGTAAGCCTTAAAACTTACTGACTATATATATTGAAGGAAGACATAGTTTGAAATGAGAATACCATATTCTCCCATATATAAGACACACCATTTTTCGAAAAATTTGGGGTCTAAAAACTTGGCGCGTCTTATACAGTGATTGTAGATTTTTTTAATTTGCATTTCCCGCTTGTTTTGCACTTGTTGTAGATTTTTTTACTTGCATTTTCTGCTTTTTGTCTTTGCGTTCATTGTTTTGCACTTGTTACCGGTATATTATGGTAGTTTATGTTTTGCCACATTTCGCCCAGAAATGGCTTAGAAAAGATTTTTGTACAGTGCTGAGTTCAAGTTAAAAGTGATCCAGTTTGCAAAAGTGAGTGGAAATTGTACTGTTGAACGTAAGTTTGGCCCTCCTCCAACTGAGAAATCAATTCAATACTGGCTAGGGGAAGAAGAAACCCTACTGAAAATGCCATGGCAGAGGCAAGTCAGCCATGAGAGGCAAGTCAGCAAAATGGCGTGATTTAGAGAGGGAATTGAAGAATTGAAGAGCAAAGGGCAATTGGAATTCCTGGGTCCACAAAGATGGTTCAGCATGAGGGAAGAAGAATTGCTGATGAAAAAGAAGTTACTTATTTCAAAGGAGGACACAATTGGTGTTTCAGGTTTATGAAATGGAATGGACTAAGCATGCGTACATGGACCAGACTTGCCCAAAAGATGCCTGAAAGCTATGAGCAGACAGTTCTTGAATTTCATCGTTTTGTCATTCAGTGTTGGAAGACATATCAGTTTGAGTTGGGACAGATCGCAAATATGGATGAAGTCCCCCTTCAATTTGATGTCTAAAGTAACAGAACTGTTGATATGAAGGGGGTGAAAACTGTAACTGAAGACAAGTGGACATGAAAAGAGCCATCATAGAGTTGTTCTAGCTTGTTGTGCCATCAGAACCAAGTTGCTTCCTATGCTGATTTTCAAACATGGAACAATGCCAAAAGAAGACATTCATCGAGGACTGACTGTCCATGTTCATGACAAGGGTTGGATGGATCAGGATGGTATGAAGATCTGGTTTAAGAAAGTTTGGAGAAGGAGACCAGGTGGGCTCTTAGGCAAACCTGCTCTATTGGTGCTTGATCAGTTCAGGGCACTCATAACAAACACAAAGAAGATTGCTACAGAGCAAAAAACAAAACTTGCTGTCATACCTGGAGACTTGACATTCCAGCTCCAACCACTTGATGTCAGCATTAACAAACCCTTCAAAGCTGCCATGAGAGGCAAATGGAACCAATGGATGAAGTCTTCTGGGGACAATTTGACACCAGCAGGTAAAGTGAAGAAACCAATTATAGGACAAGTTTGTACCTGGGTGAAAAGATCTTGGGGTAATATCAAGATTGAGATCATTGTCAAGTCATTAATAAGTGTGGCATTTCAAATGCCATAGATGGAACTGAGGATGAGATAGTATATGAAGACAGTGACTTGTCATTAGACACAGATGAGGGCAAGCTAATGGATAGGAGTTTTGACAGTGAGGAGGAATTGTATGAATTTTATGATGACTAAAACTTGAGCTCAATAACTTTATGTAATAACATTTTTTTTTTTTAAATTTCAGACCCTAAAATTAAGGTGCGTCTTATATATGGGAGCACTTTATACATGGGGAAATACATGGGTTAAAATTTTGTGTTTTATCTTTATATCCCCAGTCATTCTGTTCCCCTTGGAATAGTTAAAACTAACCATTAATATTTCATGTTTTGCCTAAGGATTCTTTCATTTTTTAGGTAGTGTTTTAAGTATCCTTTTGCACTTACGTAAAAATGCTGCTTTGAGTAACAGTGTTCACACAAAGTTCTGTGATAAAAATAAATTACCTGTTTTTAGACTTTGGTGTATAGTAGAGCGTTGCTCATATTTTGTTCACTGGTTATTATAGCTTAGGACTGTGAAAAAAAATTGCTATTTTATTTTAAACTTGAGAAATACTGGAATTTAGTGTTTTTAGATATATGCATTTTTATTTGCAGTACTGTCAGGTTAAGACCAGAAAATTTTTGTATTTAAGTTGACTTTAGCATTTTAGACACACAAAAGTCTCTCATATGTAATTTCATTTGCTTTAAGTTAATGGAAAATTAAAAGATCACATTCTGTTAAGTATGTTTCTGGAATAAAAATGAGTTTCAGAACAATTTTTATTTACACTTCTGAAATATAGTAAGTTTAGGTCTTAGTACAGGCCATTTGAATGTTAGTGCCTTAAAATATCCCAGTTTATATTCATTTACCAAATTTGACACCTGCTATATAGATGTTATTTGGGTTTTTCTGCATAGTGAGGAGATTATCAGTAAGGGTACTTAGATTTTCTCTTTGTCCTTTTCCTCTGATGATTCTGCTTATCAGTTAGTTACACTGAGAAAGAAGAAAGATACCTACATACCTAAGGAATTAGTCTGAATATAAGTGAGGGGCAGCCTGTGACCTGCCTGCTTTCTCAGTTGACCCTTACCCTAATTTCAGGTCAAAAGATTGGAAACCTAACTTCACAGCTCAACTGCCCTTGCAGGCTAGTACTGACATTTGACTATTGGAAAGCAGTAACTATCATCTCATTGATTGTCTTCTGGTCAGTAACATAGTAATTAGAAGAGTAAAAATTGCATTTTTAAACCTCCAAGGAACTCGGTAAATGCTTTTCAGTTTATTTTTTTGAATTAAAAAAAAAAACAAAACTCCTTTTAAGATTTTTATTATTCCTTCCTTGAATTCTTGAGTTTTGCCTCCCCACCAAAACTTTATTGTCCCACCCCAAAGGTTTAAGTATTAAGTACCAGTTCTTGACAATTCTGCCTGCATGATCAGGGAAATGAAGGGTTTTCTCCAACCTAGATTCCAGCCCAGCTACTGTAGGCCTGGTCAGCAGCCTACCACAGAAGGTGGGAATGGTGAGAACCAAGTCCAGCCAAACCCCATAGAAGGTTCCCAGCCTGAGGTCCAACATCCACAAAACTACCTCTGCTGCCAGTGATTATGGCAGCAGCTAGAAGTTGGGTAGTCCATAGCCCCAGAGACCTCAAACTCCCATCAATTATAGTGGGACCCTCCCACCACTGAACTGAAGTGATTCCAACTCAAGGTCACCCAGTTACTGCCATCCTGTATCTGCCAGTTTTCCAACTATCTTGTACCCAATAATTTATGACATCAAAGCACAGGCTTTTCACTCCTTTTCCTTGAAACTCAGGCATGCCAAAGCAGTAGCCTCCTGCTCTCTTCTCTCCCTCTCCCAACAGTTGAAAGACAGGGTCCATCATGGTGTGGACAGGCACCAACTATTTTTCCTGACTCAGTCCGAGAAGGAACCACCCAGCTCATACTTCCCTCTGGTGGTTTAACTTTTGTCTCCCCCCATCCCTTACTATTTTATTAAGTGTCATGTGCCACCTGAGTCTACAGTAGAAATAAAAATAGGCATTCCTCATTGGGGAAAAAAAAAGTTGTTTTTTAACTGGACCCTAACTGTTACTTTTTACATGATGAATTATGTAAAAGATAAACTCATGATGTTTGCAGCTTTTAAATGGTTCAGAAAAAAGAAAAACTAGGTAAAGAAATATGCCATAACCAGTTCAGTCATTGAATCTAGATGGAAGGAGCTATTTGAGTGGGAGGTATGATTATAAGTTCTTTTGTGGAATTTAGTGCCTGTGGGACTAAACTGGAAAAGTTTTCAGTGAAAATGATCCATTTTCTGTCCATGCTTTTTGACCTTGACTACATATTAGATATCTGTGGAATTTGAAACCAAAACACACATCCACTCCTGAGGTCCAGCCTCCACCTGCTAAATTAAAATCTACAGAGTTGAAGCACTGCATCCAGACCTTTTTGAAGTGCCACAGGAAATAGGCACCTTCCACCTATAAAGTGTGGGAGTATAAATGGATACAACTTCTGTAGATCAGTTTGACAGCAGTTCTACTCCTAGCAGTTTTTTCCATAGATATAGTCAAGCGTGTGTGGAATGGCCTATGTACAGGGCTGCAAATTGTAGCATCATCGAGGATTGCTAAAGATTGGAAACAAGTTGCACATATCAGTAAGGGATTGGTTAAATCAATGACAGTACACCCACACTAATACTATTCAGTTGTTAAAAGTATTGTGGTAGCTTTAAATGTACAGTGATAATAGAATGATGTCTTTGATATATTAAGTGGGAAAAAGTTTTCCATATTCAGAATTATTATTATTAATTTTGTGACAGAGAGAGAGAGGAACAGACAGACAGGAAGGGAAAGAGATAAGAAGCATCAGTTCTTTGTTGCAGCACCTTAGTTGTACATTGATTGCTTTCTCAATTCTGTAACGTGCCTTGACCAGGGTTACAGCAGACTGAGTGACCCCTTGCTCGAGCCAGCGACCTTGGGCTCTAGCTGGTGAGCCTTGCTCAAACCAGATGAGCCTGTGCTCAAGCTGGTGACCTCGGGGTTTCGAATCTGGGTCCTCTGCGTCCCTGTCTGATGTTCTATCCACTGCGCCACCACCTGGTCAGACCATACTCAGAATATTTTGAAGTATAAACAAGAAATTGGAAACAGTTTTTTTCTTGGGAAGGGAGACTAGGGAATGGAGTCAGGGTAGAGGAAGACAGTTTTTAAACAAACACCTTTTGTATGGCTTATGAGTTTTATGTTGTGTATATATAGTATTACCTTAAAAAGGAATTTTTAAAACCTACAATTGACTCTGATATATAGTTAAGATTGGGCCTGCAGTTTATTTTTCCCCCTTTTCTCCGCTCCATGGTTTATTTTATCTTAACGATTTTTACTTCATATGTGGCCTATAGACATAGCAGTACTTTAGAGGCTTGTTAGAAAAGCAGAATCTCAGTTCCCATCCCAGACTTACTGAATTAGAATCTGCATTTTAATAAGATTCCCCAGGTAATTCAGAAGGCACGTTGAGATTTGAGGAACACTATTTTAGATGAGCCACTTAAAGCAGTTTGCTTGTTTACCACGTCTTGACACACAACATTCCCACCTCTGTTCTTCAGATAAAAGTATGTAAATTGATGCTACATGCTTGCCACACACACTGTTCAGAAATTGAGGGCTTGTCCAGAAGACGGTGCAAATCAGTGCTCAGGTGCTAAATATTTAGTACTGCTCTGCAGCATTTTCCAAAGTGTGTACTGAACCAGAAATACGTATTTTACATTGTACTAATAATATGTGTAAAAGGGTTCTCTGGTCAAATCAGTTTGGGAAGCATTGGACTAAATAAAAGTGGACAGTTTTCTTTATTGCAGGACTGTTCAGAGATTTGACCAAGGAATCCTTTCTTTTTCTAGGACTCTCAGGTCTTTTGGTCGGTGGAACACACTTTGAGAAATGCCTGGTTTAGAGGAAAGAGCACCACCAGCTTTGGAATTTTTGGCAAGTTACCTAATTTCTCTGAATGTTAATTTTTCTAACTTTATACTGGGGATGATAATACTTGCCTTGGTGGTGGTGTGAGGAATAAATGAGAGGTATATAAAAACACTCAGCTTAAAGCTTGGTACCTTATAAGTGTAAGTTGCAGTTGTTAATATGACATATGTTACTTCTTTTTCTTGCACTTATGCTTGTAGTTCATTTCACTACTTATTGTCCTGATAAAATGAGGAAGGAGGTCAAGCAATTTGATGAAATGTTAGTAGCTTTATTAAAGGGTTTGGTGTTCCAAATAAAACTACTAGGTAATGTGGGAAGCATTAGCAAAATTATTTTATTTTGCTCTCTGCTCTATTAGATGAGTAATGAGACCAGATTGAACTTCCCAGTTGTAGCATCTGAGTTTTTTATTCACTAAAAACACACGACATCAAATGATACTAACTTCCTCTTAACAACCCTGGCATGTTATATGGTATATTATCAAACTGTTTTATATTTTCTTTTTTTTTCTAGTCAATAAATTGATTGCAGAAGAAGGACCATTCTTTCTGCAAATGCGAATAAAACATTTGTTGAAATCTAACTGCGTCCCCCAGGCTACTGCTTTATCAAAACTATGTGCAGAATCTAAAGAGATTTCAAGTGTGTCATCTTTTCAGCAAGCCTATATCACATGCTTATGTTCCGTTCTCCCTAATGAAGATGCTATTAAGGAGGTGAGTAAAGCAAATAACTGCTGTTGTCATTCACATTTACTATAAGTTTTAGTAGAATTTGATAAATGTTGTATGGCAGGATGAAAACCAAGACTTTCCCCCCCCCAGGCACTGAAAAGTACTGTTTTAATTTTATATTTAACTGTTCAACAGACTGACTATAAAGTCATGTTGTAGGTAGATGTGAAAAGTAGATAATTAAAGAATGTGCAGTGGATTTTTGTGCTTGGGTAATGGTTTGCTTTGAAATCTTTAAATGTGAAAATTGTTTTTTCATAAAGTAATTGTTTTTCTATGTTTGGGAGCAGAAATTATTAATACTGGTATCAAGGGATAAACTAAAGAGAATGGCACTTATTTTTAGCTTAAATTACTTTATACATTGAACTGTAAGCAGAGAAATGTAGGACTTTAGAACACATGAATAAATTTTGAACAATGACTAAGTGGACAAACTGGATATCATGGAAAGTAATAAACAATATTTTTTAAACTGTTTTATCACTCAGATTGTGTTCTTTTTTAAAACCTGAATCATTGTTTCTCTTAGGAAAGTTAAAATTAGTTTTCTCTAATATATATGTTTTTCTAATGAGAGATAAAGGGAGGGACAGACAGGAAGGGGGAGAGATGAGAAACGTCAATTCTTCGTGTGGTGCCTTAGTTATTCACTGATTGCTTTCTCGTGTGTCTTTTTTTTTTAATGTTTTATTTATTTATTTCTTTGTTTATTTTACAGGGACAGAGAGAGGGATAGATAGGGACAGACAGACAGGAACAGAGAGAGGTGAGAAGCATCAATCATCAGTTTTTTGTCGCTGTTGTGATACCAAAGTTGTTCATTGATTGCTTTCTCACATGTGCCTTGACCGTGGGCCTTCAGCAGACCGAGCCACCCCTTGCTGGAGCCAGTGACCTTGGGTCCAAGCTGGCGAGCTTTTTTTCTTAAGCCAGATGGGCTTGCGCTCAAGCTGGCGAGCTCGGGGTCTCGAACCTGGGTCTTCCGCATCCCAGTCCGACGCTCTATCCACTGCGCTACCACCCGGTCAGGCTCTCATGTGTGTCTTGATGGAAGGGGGCCCCAGCTGAGCCCATGACTCCTTGCTCAAGCCAGTGAACTTGAGCTTCAAGCTAGTGATTATGGGATCATGTCTATGATCCCATACTCAAACCAACGACTCCACGCTCAAGCTGGTGAGCCTGTGATCAAGATTGATGAGCCGGCAACCTTGGGGTTTTGAATCTGGGTCCTCAGTGTCCTAGGCTGACACTCTATCCACTGTGCCATTGCCTGGTCAGGCTCTAATATTTTGTGATACATTATACAGAGAAAAAATAAGGAATTCCTAGGCTGTAATTCATCACCTACCTTCTCTTGCCTGCCATTCAGCTCTGACATATGGATTCTCATTTTGCCTCTACATTGAACTTTAATCTTACTAAATGTAGAAATCCTAGGGATCTGGGCCTATGCTGTAGTAATTCTTCATCTTTTCTGACAGTTTCAACTATATTCTACTATTCAAATGCAAGTCTATCTTTCCACTTGACACCCTTTAATGTAAAGACTCCACCAGGACCAGCAATCTATAAATCCTGTCACCTTTTCACTCTTCCTCATCCTGAACATGTTTTCACTTCCCTCCTTACTTTTCCATAGTCAGTCATTGTTATCACTTCCTAACATACACCCTCAGTTCCTCTGCTAGACTCTCCCTTAATTGAACTTATTGACTAACCATTATTCTAATTATCCCTGATTTCCACCAACTCTGTATCTTAACCTGCAGCAGTGGTACCAAACTTGTGTGGAGAAACACGTTGTGCCAAGTAATTTTAAATCACACACTGTGCTTTTTAGCTCATTCATTCTCTTACTCTTAGATTACTCATACATTTTCTCTCTTCAAACCTGTATTACAATTTGTGTGCCATGTCACTCTGTTTATGAGCTCTCTCCCTTTTTCTTGGAGAGAATTGAGACAGCTGTAAGAATTTACATAAGCTTCTTCCATGACATCTATCCACCTGCCTGCATCTGTGCACATATACAGCTTCTCTTCTGTTACTAAAGGTAGATAATAAACCGTGTCTGTTCTCCCAGCTTAGGTCAGTTCCTTGTCTGTATCAGATCCCATCTGCTGTTGCCTTCTCGAGGGTGATGCTATAGCAGTTCCCCTTTTCTCAGCTGCATACTCAATTTGAACCTCTGTTGTAACCACTGCACCAGGATTTATGTTGTTATTATTTCCATCTTTAAAAAAGAAATACTGAGATCATACTTCCTCTTCCAGCTACCACCCCATTTCTCTCCTGGTCTTTCAGGGTGATTTCTTGACCTGTCTAAATTTACTGTGTAACATTATTCTCCTTGAACACATTCTAATATGGCATTCACCCCTGCCAGTTTGCCACACCACTAAGTCCAATGAAGAGTTCACTTTTCATCTTTTATAAATTATTTTTTATTAATTTAATTTGTTGTGTTTACATAGTTACAGGTGTTCCCCCAAATATATCTCCCTCTCCTCTGTGTTCTCCTTGATATCCCTTTTGCCCCTCCCCCACTGCCTTTCCCCTTTCCCTTCATATTTATTTATTTATTTGTTTATTTTTATTTTTTCAAGGACAGAGAGAGAGATAGATAGGGACAGACAGACAGGAAGGGAGAGAGGTGAGAAGCATCAATCATTAGTTTCTCGTTGCTCTTGCGACACTAAAGTTGTTCATTGATTGTTTTTTCACATGTGCCTTGACCCCGGGCCTTCAGCAGATCGAGCCACCCCTTGCTGGAGCCAGTGACCTTGGGTCCAAGCTGGTGAGCTTTTGCTCAAGCCAGATGGGCCCGCGCTCAAGCTGGCGAGCTCAGGGTCTTGAACCTGGGTCTTCCGCATCCCAGTTTGATGCTCTATCCACTGCACCACCGCCTGGTCAGGCCCCCTTCCCTTCATGATTTACTATCCTGCCTTCTATCTTTCTGTGTTATATATATATACTTTCCCTTATGTCTTTCCTTTTGTTGATCCCCTCCTCTCATCCCCTTTCCCTCTGGCTCTTTATCCCCTTTTCTGCCTCTCTTCCGTTCCTGTTCACATTGTTCATTGAATTCCTCATATGAGTGAGGTCATATGATATTTTTCTTTCTCTGCCTGGCTTATTTCGCTTAGCATAATAGACTCCAGGTCCATCCATGTTGTCACAAAGGGTAAGATTTTCTCTTTTTCATGGCTGTGTAGTATTCCAGTGTGTATATGTACCACAGCTTTTTAATCTACTCGTCTACTGATGGACACTTGGGCTGTTTCCCGATCTTGGCTATTGTAAACAATGCTGCAATAGGGCCTTGATATGATTTCAATCTTCTTGAATTTATTAAGACTTGTTTTGTGTCCTAACAGGTGGTCTATCCTAGAAAATGTACTGTGAGCACTTGAAAATAATGTATATTCTATTGCTTTGGGGTGAAAGGTTCTGATGATACCTATTAAATTCACTTGATCTAGTGCAGTGGTAGTCAACTTGGTCTGTACCGCCCTCTAGTGGGTGTTACAGCTTTCATGGTGGATGGTAGCGGAGCAACCAAATGGTGCCGCGATTACATAGATTTAACTATAGTAAGTTGTTTCATAAAGATTTATTCTGCCAAACTTAGCGAATATCTGACATAAAGTACTTGGTAAGTAATTATTATTATATGCTTTCACTTGCTGTAACTCTGCTTTATAAATTTTATAAAGTAAAGTTACTTCCCTACTTTATAAATCACCATTACTGCCTGACCAGGCGGTGGCGCAGTGGATAGAGCGTCGGACTGGGATGTGGAAGACCCAGGTTCGAGACCCGGAGCTCGCCAGCTTGAGCGCGGGCCCATCTATCTGGCTTGAGCAAAAGCTCGTCAGCTTGGACCCAATGTCGCTGACTCCAGCAAGGGGTTGCTCGGTTTGCTGAAGGGCTGCCGTCAAGGCACGTGTGAGAAAGCAATCTCTGAATAACTATGGTGTTGCAATGGCAACGAAAAACTAATGATTGATGCTTCTCACCTCTTTTCGTTCCTATCTGTCTGTTCATATCTGTCCCTCTCTCTGACTCTCTCTCTGTCCCTGGAAAAATAAAAAAAATAAAATAAAAATAAAAATTGAATAAAATAAAATAAATCACCATTACTGTGGAACCGGTGGATGGTTAGAAAATTTGACTACTAACACAGATACAGAAGTGGACTTTATAAAATAATAATTACTTACCAAGTACTTTATGTAAGAATTTTGCTAAGTTTGGCAGAATAAATCTTTATAAAACAACTTACTATCGCCTAACCAGGCGGTGGCGCAGTGGATAGAGCGACAGACTGGGATGCGGAAGACCCATGTTTGAGACCCTGAGGTCACCAGCTTGAGTGTGGGCCCATCTGGCTTGAGCAAAAACTTGCCAGCTTGGACCCAAGGTCGCTGGCTCCAGCAAGGGGTTGCTCTGTCTGCTGAAGGCCCATGGTCAAGGCACATGTGAGAAAGCAATCAATGAACAACTATGGTGTCGCAACGGCAACGAAAAACTAATGATTGATGCTTCTCATCTCTCTCAGTTTCTGTCTGTCTGTCCCTATCTGTCCCTCTCTCTGACTCTCTCTCTCTGTCCCTGTAAATAAAAAAGAAAATTAAAAATATTTAAAAATCAACTTACTATAGTTAAATCTATGTAATCGCGGTGCAGTTTGGTTGCTCCGCTACCACCCACCATGAAAGCTGGAATGCTCACTAGTGGGCAGTATGGACCGGGTTGACTACCACTGCAAAAGTGGGCGGTGTTTATAAAAAGGTTGACTACCCCTGATCTAGTGTGTCATTTAAGGCCGCTGTTTCTTTGTTAATTTTCTGTCTGAAAGTTCTATCCATTGATGTTAGTGGGGTATTAAAATCCCCTACTGTTCTAGTATTGCTACTGATCTCTCCCTTTTTGTCCATCAAAATCTGTGTTATATATTTAGGTGCTCCTATATTAGGTGCATATATATTTATAATAGTTATATTTTCCTGTTGTAATGCTCCTTTTATCATTATGTAGTGACCTTCTTTATTTCTTACTATAACCTTTGTTGTAAGTTTATTTTGTCATATATTAGTATTTCTACCCCAGCTTCTTTTTCCTTTCTGTTTGTGTGAAAAAATTTTTTTCATATCTTTACTCTCAGTCTATATGTATCTTTAGTTCTGAGGTGGATCTCTTGTAGACAGCATATGTATGGGTCCTGTTTTCTTATCCATGTCACTACTCTATGTCTTTTGATTGGAGCATTTAATCCATTTACATTTAAGGTTATTATTGATAATGTAGTTGTTTCTTGTGTTTTTATTCTTTAAATCAATAATCTTTTTTTTTATTTCTTTTTTCCATTGCTCTTTTTACAGCAAGCCCCTTAACATTTCCTGCAGTATTGGTTTGGTTGAAATGAATTCCTTGAGGGTTTTTTTTTGTCTGGGAAGCTTTTTATTCCTCTTTCAATTTTAAACAATAATTTTGCTGGATAAAGAAGTCTTGGTTGTAGGCTTTTGTTTTACATTACTTTGAATATTTCTTGTCATTCTCTTCTGGCCTCAAGTGTTTCTGTTGAAAAGTCGGGTGTTTTTTTATGGGGGCTCCTCTATAGGTAATTGACTTCTATTCTCTTGCTACTTTTAGTATTTTTTCTTTATCTCTTAACTTTGATATTTTAATTACGATGTGTCTTGATGTTGACCTCCTTGTGTTCCTCTTTAATGGAACTCTCTGTGCTTCTTGAACTTGTGTGACTTTTTCCTTCATCATTTTGGGAAAGTTTTCAGCTATGATTTCTTCAAACAGGTTCTCTATCCCTTGTTCTTTCTCTATGATGCAGATGTTATTTCTCTTCATATTGTCAGTGTTTTTCTTATAGTTTCCTCAGACTTTTTGAGCCTCTTTTGCTGCTCTGTTTCTGTGTTTTTATTTATCTTTTCCTCTTAATTCGCTGATTCGATCATCTGCTTCATCCAGCCTGCTATTGATTCCTTCTGTGTAGCCTTCATTTCTGATATTGTAATTGTCATTTCTGATTGTTTTTTTTTTTTTATGATTTCAGTGTCCTTTTTGATACCTGCAGTGTCTTAATTTAGATGTTCATTAAGTTCATCCATTGTAGCTCTGAGATCCTTAGGCACCCTAACAATCATTATTTTTAACTCTGCATCTGGTAATTTGGTTACTTCCATCTCATTCAGTTCTTTTTCTGGGGATTTCTCTTGTTGATTTATGTGGATTACATTCCTCTGTCTTCCCATTTCTTTTGTGTGTAGTTTGCAAGTTTGTTGGGGTTGTGGGTCTGAGGTTGGTATATGGAATGCAGCTCTTTCTCCAGGTCTTTATCCCTCAGCCTCTGCTGGTTGCTCGGATTTTAATTCTCCTTAATTAGTACAGCTTTAAAAGTCTTAATTCCCCTGCTGTTTGTTTACTGAGCCCAACAGGGAGCTTCTGTGTTTAGGATGAGGTGGGAGGGAGTGGGTGTATCTTGTTCTTTGGCCCCAGTTGAAACTCTGTCTAGGAATGCAGTGGGTGTGACCTCTGAGAATCAGAAGGTGTGGTCTGCCCAGTTACTCTCCATGGGCTGGGGCACAGTGTCCATATCAGAAGGGGGAGGTATAGTTTAGGTCTCCTGGAAACCTGAGTCACTGTCCCTCCCCTTTACTTCCTCCTTTCCAAGCGGCCCTTTGCTCTGATTGGAACTGGAGAGCTTTTTGGAGGTGAGTCTACTGGCTCCACGCTAGGTTTGTGCTGGACAGAGGGAGCGACCCTCTCCCCCAGCTATGGCCAGCTCAGCACTGGAGAATGACTCAGCTCAGGTATTCTTCTCACCGTCATGTTTGAGTCCCGGTGCCTTCATCTCTCCATTCTCCTCATGCAAGACCAGTCCTCTCAGCCCTCCTTGCCCCCAGAGCCCCAGGCAAGTGGCTGTAATATTTTCTGCGCTGGCCCTTTAAGGTTGCAACTTTTCCCCCCACTGTTTCCTGCAGACAGAAATCTTGTTCTCCCCACTCAATGCTATCAGGCTTTCTCCTCCCTTTGGGTTTCTAGGCTGGGGCTCAGGTCCTGGGACTAAGAACCTCCATCTCTTAGGGTCTCTCTTCCCTCAATGAGAAACCCTCTGGACCCTCAACAGCCCCTTGCTCCTGGGAGTAGGGGAACCCCCACCATGTCCCCGACCTTCCTATCAGGTTCAGTGTAGTTTCTTTTGTGCTCCTTGGTTTTTGAGTCCTGTTCTTTTAGTCCAGAGTTGGTTTTTCACAATGATTGTTCTTAAATTAATTTGTAATCCAGTTTGTTCTCGTGAGGTGGCAGTTTGTTTGCTTGCCTTTTTTTTTTTTTTTTTTTTTTTTACAGGGACAGAGAGAGAGTCAGAAAGAGGGATAGATAGGGACAGACAGACAGGAATGGAGAGAGGTGAGAAGCATCAATCATTAGTTTTTTGTTGCTGTTGCAACACTTTAGTTGTTCATTGATTGCTTTCTCACATGTGCCTTGACCACGGGCCTTCAGCATACCAAGCAGCCCCTTGCTGGAGCCAGCGACCTTGGGTCCAAGCTGACGAGCTTTTGCTCAAGCCAGATGGGCCCGCGCTCAAGCTGGCAAGCTCCGGGTCTCGAACCTGGGTCTTCCATATCCCGGTCCGACGCTCTATCCACTGCTCTACCGCCTGGTCAGGCTCGTGAGATGGCAGTTTGTATGTCTGCCTACCCCGCTGCCATCTTGGAATCTGCTCTCACTTTTCATCTTAAATTTATCTTCGTAACTGTGCCTTTTAAACTTTTAATAGTTTTTCCATTTGGTTCTAGGTTACCACACTCTTGGTTTTGTGTCTACCTGATAGGTTGCTCTTTCTCAGTTCTACCTTTACTCTAGGACTCTATTTTTGAGTGTCCTCTCTTTTCTCTCTATACTTATTCCCTCAGTAATCTCATCTAGACTCATGATGGTAAGTATCAACTATATTCAAAATTCCAAATGTTTTATTTCCAGCCCAGTTTTCTCCTCTGAACTCCAGACTCATATATCCAACTACCTACCTAATTACTATTTTTACTTGTACAGCTAATAACATCTCAAACTTAACATGCCTGTAACTAAGCTCCTGGTATTCCTGATATTAGGGGGCTTTATTTGCTTTTATGCACTTCCTTTTGAATGAAGTAATTTGTCTTCCAACTATATTCTCAGTGTTGGGGGAGGTGAATGGGTAGTGAATAACCAGCTAATATTTTTTTGAGTCCTTACTGTGGGTTAGGCCAGGGGTCTCCAAATTACAGCCCGTGGGCCACATACGACCTCCTGAGGTCATTTACCCGGCCCCCGCCGCACTTCTGGAAGGGGGCACCTCATCCATTGTTGGTCAGTGAGAGGAGCACAGGTTGCATCCGCACCCATAGTTCCCATTGAAATACTGGTCAGTTTGTTGATTTAAATTTACTTTTTCTTTATTTTAAATATTGTGTTTGTTATTATTTTGTTTTTTTACTTTAAAATAGGATATGTACAGTGTGCATAGGGATTTGTTTATAGTTTCTTTTATAGTCCAGCCCTCCAACGTTCTGAGGGACAGTGAACTAGCCCCCTTTGTATAAATTTTGGGGACCCCTGGGTTAGGCTGTAGGCTGAGTGCTTTATATACATTGTCACGTTTAATCCTCACGACAACTCTTTGGCAGCTCCATTTTATTGCTGAGAAACTGAGGCTTAGATTAAGTAACACACATGTGCATGGTTACAAAGCTTTAAGTGCTTATACTGAGATTCAAACCTGAGTTTGGTATATTATATTAAAGATATGGGATATTAAATATTGTCTTAACTGGTATATGTCTAAAGGTTTTATATACCAAGTGCTGCGTAGGCATTATAGATACAGGTATGAAATCAGAAGTCTCCAAATTGGTGTACTTGCTTTCACTCTTGCTCCCTACATTGTATTCTCCTCAAAAGTAGCCAGAATAATCTCTTAGTTAAGTCAGACTATGTAACTCCCTTGGTTATAACCATTAGACATCTTTCCACCTTTAAGAGGATAAACCCAGAAGTCTTTATTCTATGTGACTTGGCCTCTGACTACTTCTCTAACCATTTCTGTTTTTTTTATCTTTTTTTTTTTTTTAACTGGGACAAAAAGGGATAGATAGGGACAGACAGACAGGAACGGAGAGAGAGATGAGAAGCATCAATCATCAGTTTTTCGTTGCGACACCTTAGTTGTTCAGTGATTGCTTTCTCACATGTGCCTTGACCGCGGGCCTTCAGCAGACTGAGCAACCCCCTGCTGGAGCCAGCAACCTTGGGTCCAAGCTGGTGAGCTTTTGCTCAAGCTAGATGGGCCCGCACTCAAGCTGGTGACTTCCGGGTCTCGAACCTGGGTCCTCCGCATCCCAGTCTGATGCTCTATCCACTGCGCCACTGCCTGGTCAGGCTAGAGATTAGAGTTATTAGCAAGAGGAGAAAGGATAGGACTTGCTGACAGGAGAATAATAAAGGGGTTGGTAAACTATGGTCTGTGATCCAACTACCTGTTCTTATAAATAAAGTTTTATTGAAATAGTCACAAACAACTATTTGTTTATGACTTGTTTTGCTCTATAGTGGCAGAGGTGAATAACAAAGATAATCAGGCCCTCAAAACTGAAAATATTTTCTATATAGTCTTTTACAAAAAATGTTTATTGAACCTTGCTCTACAGGAATTAGATTTTCCAGTGTATTACAACTATTAAATATCATTTAGTCTAACCTGTGTTTTATCAATAATGAAACTAAGACCAAGATGCTAATGCTTCCAAAACCCTACCTGCATTAAGCTAATGTCCAAGCTCAAACTAGAACACAGATCTCCTAACAACCTTGCCAACCCCTTTCCACTGTACAACTTATTTTCAGTTGGTAGGCATTGGTGAGCCATGTTCTAATAGGAAACATCTTGGTGGTATATCATTTCATTCATATTTATACATTTATATATAGGTATGATTTCAAATATACTGCTCAGAAAAATTAGGGGGTATTTCAAAATGAAAAAAACAAGGAAGAAAAGCATTTGGTTTTTAAAAATTAAACAAGAACATCAGAAAAGCAAACAACAAGTCAAAGAAAGTTGTCTGATTATGCAAATCAGATGCAAAACCAACTTTTATTTCATTGGTGAAAATGCACTGTACAAAAGGTTGAAAGTACTGCAGTATCTGCATGTTTCCTGGTCCCCTAATTTTTGTGAGCAGTGTATTTTATGATTGGAATTAATTTGTTAAATAAATCAATGCAAAAACATTTGGCACGCATCACAAAATTATTTTATTTATTTATTTTTATATTTTATTTTAGTGAGAGGAGGGGAGGCATAGAGACAAACTCCTGCATATGTCCTGACTGGATCCCATCTGGCAAGCCCACGATGGGACCATGTTCTGCCCACCTAGGGCCGCTGCTCCGTTGCAACCGGAGCCATTTTTTAGCACCTGAGGTGGCGTCCCTGGAGGAGCCATCCTCAGCACCTTAGGCCAGTTTGCTTGAGCCAGTAGAGCCATGGCTGTGGGAGGGGATGAAAGAGAGAGAGGGAGAGTGGGAAAGGGAAGGGTAGAAAAGAATATGGTTGCTTCTCCTGTGTGCCCTGACCAGGAATTGAACCCGGGACATCCACACACTGGGCCACTGAGCCAGCCAGGCAAAGGTCATAAAATTATTTTAAAAGGAGCACCAGCACCATCGTAATTAGTCTCTTATTCAGTGATGCTTTCTTTTTCAAGTGACGATAGAATGAAAGAGAATCCTTAAAATTTGCTTTGGAGAGGTACTAATTAATTACTAGATGTTCTTTTTTTAAAATCAGTATATATTTTAAGGTAGAAGAGTTATACACATATTTTGCCATCTACTTCAACTGAGTTTAGAAGTCAAAGTAACTTGAGCAACAGCTGGGAATACAAGTACTAGTATTTTGGCGCCTGAGGGTATCACTGTAATAGGTATGTGTAATGGGAGACCTATGTTGGGGAAGATTTAGCCAGATACATACAATTAAGAATAATTGACAGGGTCAGCTTCAATCCCCAAATTCAGGACTCCACGGAATCCTCAAGTTCTAATTTGTAAATACCTCATTTAAACTTGAACGAGATGGCATTGCTGTTAATTTTACATATGAAAAGATTTTAATGAAAGTTAGAGACTTCACCTTGGCCCAGGATCCCAAGTGGATGTTTCTCATAATTTGTTATTCACTACCAAAGAGGAAATCTTTACAAATGTTAATTTTTCTACGTATAATATAAAGGATAATGATGTTTTAAACGCAAAGCACTTCTGTTATTATGAACAACCAAGAAAGCTGTCAGCAGAGTTCTTGACACAGGTAAGGAGGGAGGTCCATTTCAGCCTTGGTCCCTGAATGAACTACATCTTCAGTGTTGAATGTAATTGACACAGCTGCAAAAGCTCTTTTCTTGATGGGGAAAGGAAAAGACAAACAGGACCTAATTTATTCCCCAGTTAACACTGTTGGGAATTGACACAGTTACTAGGTATAAGTGATAAACAGAGCAAATACATTTAAACAGTATCCATTGGGAATTCAGTTTGAGAGCAGAAGAAAAAGTAAATAAGAATATAGAAATTTCAGGTATGTTTTAAATAAGAAACAAGATTAAGATGAATCAGGAACAAAGAATAATAAAGTATATAATTAAATTTAAAATTAAAATCTGAATAATTTTACCTTATCATCATATGGGGAATGAGATGTATACTCAAAGAACGGCTTTCTGAAGAAATTGTGGATTTGCCTATTTAAATATTTTATCTCCTAAAGCGAGTTTTTTGTTTTTATTTTTTCCATTGTTTTGAGAAAGTGAGAGGGGGGAAGGAAGGAGAGAGAAAAGGAGAAAGAGAGAAGCATCAACTTATTCCACTTAGTTCCATTTAGTAGTGCACTTAGTGGTTGCTTCTTATATGTGCCCTGATGGGGGGTCAAAACTGCGATCTCATTGTGCCAGGATGACACTCTATCCACTGAACTAGCTATCCAGTCAGGGCCAGAATTTTTTTAAAATTGCTTTGAAGAAGCATCTGGATCTCACTTCTAGTCTCAGTTTCATGGGTTATGTGTGAAATGATTACACTGAAGGGGTCATTATGGAGATTTAGTCAGACACATTTTCAAAATTCAGTAGGACATGTTAGGCTTCTCTTAGGTAAGCACAGTGATAGGATTTAATTAGAAGCATCAATGACCATTTATTTCTTTAAAAAACCTCCATGTGATCATTCAACATGATAATGGTCTGTGGTATTGCTAGTTTAAAAGAAGACAGATTTTTTTTTTTTTTTTACAGGGTCACAGAGAGGGATAGATAGGGACAGACAGACAGGAACAGAGAGAGATGAGAAGCATCAATCATCAGTTTTTCGTTGCGACACATCAGTTGTTCACTGACTGCTTTCTCATATATGCCTTGACCGCGGACCTTCAGCAGACTGAGCAACCCCTTGCTTGAGCCAGCGACCTTGGGTCCAAGCTGGTGAGCCTTTTGCTCAAGCCAGATGAGCCCGCACTCCAAACTGGTGACCTCGGAGGTGTCAAACCTGGGTCCTCTGCATCCCAGTTCAAAGCTCTATCCACTGCGCCACCACCTGGTCAGGCAAAAGAAGATAGATTTTTAAAAGCCTTTTTCCAGGTGATGTTTATAAACCAGTGGTTCTTAACCTGGGTTCTATCGAACCCTAGGAGTTCGATGAGTCGGTCTCAGGGGTTCGGAGAAGCCTCAGCCGTGGAGGCCACAATAAAGTAATACCGTAATTTGTTGTGAGTTCATGCACTTTGTTGGTTTTGTTCTTTGAGCAAGGTGATGTTCATGCACGGCTCATTTTGTGCACCAGTAGAAAAACATATACCTATGTCTTGAATTTGGAAAAAAAAAATCATATTTTATCACTAAAGAAGGGTTCGGTGAATGCGCATATGAAACTGGTGGGTTCGGTACCTCAAAAAAGGTTAAGAACCACTGCTATAAACCTAACAGGGATGATTCTCCCAAAGATGGACCTAGGGTTACATGAGATGAAAGCTTGCTAACTATAACTTCCCAACTTTCTTTTCTTCAACAATGCAAGTGAGAGAGAAATCTATTATATGGATAACCTTAAATTTGCTTTGATTCCTTTTTGAAAAGACATTTACCAGTTTTAGTTTTTAAAATGTATTATTAGGGGCCCTGGTTGGTAGCTTAGTGGATAGAGCATTGGCCTTGTGTATGGATGTCCTGGGTTCGATTTCTGATCAGGGCACACAGAAGCGACCCTACCCCCAGCTTCTCTCCTGCTTCCCCTCCCACAGCTAGAGGCTTGATTGGTTCAAGTGTGTCCCTGGGCACTAAGGATACTTCCATTGGAGCACATCAGCCTCAGGCACTAAAAATAGCTCAGTATTTGAGCCTCGACCCCTGATGGGATTGCCAGGTAGGTCCTAGTCAAGGTACATGCGGGAGTCTGCCTCACTATCTCCCCTCTTCTCACCTAAAAAATAAATTATTATTAGTAACAAATTATTTGCATTATACCTCAGAATGGATCTGGAAAATATCAGATTGAAAACCACTATTCTAGATTGAAAATATTCCAGTACTGGCATGACAGAATATTAGTTTATATTCCAGAATATTAGTTTATATTCCAGAATATTAGTTTACCTTGGTAGCCTAAGCATGAAAATAGGAAGACAAATATACTTCCTGTACCCACCTTCTCTTATTCCAGTTGGCTGCCTGTTTAGTTGGCTGATTATTATGAAAGTTTTTAATTCATTTCTTCTTGTCTTCACTATTCATTTTTTACAATAGCTAAGATTTTTAAAGTAAAAGTAGACAATTTTATTTTTAGATAATTTTAGATTCATATGTTATATTGTAAGAAATGATGTAGACATACCTTTCAATCTATTAACATATACTGGTATTCATTGCAAGATTTTACTGGGCACTGGGCATACAAAAATGAATAACACAAAGAAAAGGAGCTATAGACAGTAGTCACACAATGTGAGACTTAGGGGAGAGGTATGAGCTGGAAATTAAGTGTTCCCAGTTAGCATTTGAAATCAGAGTGGATGAGATTAACGTTTTCAGAACTCTGGAAATTATCTAATGGCTTACCATAATCCTAGGAGATTTTATTCAAGAAGAGCAGGTGAATTTCATTAAGAACAGCAAGCTTGGTGGCATTTTAACTTTCCCATTTCCCACATCCCAGCTTCATAGTAACCTTGAAAACCACTTTGAAACTATGGTAGCTGTAAAAACCAGTGGCTTAGAAGCCACCCAAGGAAACAGCAGGATGGTTCTGGAACTCTGCAAAAGACCATCCCCAGTAAATATTTGACATACCTG
This sequence comes from Rhynchonycteris naso, assembly GCA_037038555.1. Taxonomy (NCBI): domain Eukaryota; kingdom Metazoa; phylum Chordata; class Mammalia; order Chiroptera; family Emballonuridae; genus Rhynchonycteris; species Rhynchonycteris naso. Next base: position 206,949,115 of record CM072997.1, on the reverse strand, counting down.
GAAACTTTCTAAAAAGCTTTATTCTCAGGACTTGTCTTTATTTGACTCAGAGTTTACTCTGCCAAAGGTTCTAACCCCAGAATATTTTGAAAAACAATTGGTAATAATTGATTAACATGACAGTTATCTGAGGAGGCATTACTAGTCAGGCTAACAAGAGACTGGACAAAAGATTGAAAAGAAAATGAAATATGAGATTCATAAAGAACTTTGAAAACCTCTGATATGTTCCTAGGACTTCGGAAAGTAACATGCATGAATACGACATTGTGTCTACCAAAGAATGACTTGCGAAGACCCTAATCCCTCACCTCTTCTTTCCCTTGAGACTCTGTACAAGTAGGAAATGAAGGATAAAGCAGAGTTGTAATATGCCTACTGAAATATTGAAAGCATGCCCCAACACAAAAATAGCTGCTTAGCAAAGGCAGAGATACCTACTTGTTCAAGGCATTTAAATAAATCTGGATGTGTTGAATATGTAAGTATACCATTAAGCAGACTGAGTATACATGACAAGCATACAAACTTTACAGAATTATTCCAGGAAAGTCACTAAATAAATAGCAACAATAATAAACCCTAAAGAGGTGGGGAAATTAGGTTTTAGGTTTTCAGAGGTGCCACAATATATTTAAAATACCACTTAATATATAAAGAAAAATGATAGTCCATACACAATAAAAAAGCAACCCATAGAAACTGTTCCTAAGAACACCAGATGTTGGATTCAGTAGACAAGGACTTTAAATTACCTATTATAGCCAGACCAGACGGTGGTGTGGTAGGGAAAGCATCAACCTGTGATGCTGAATACCCAGGTTCAAAACCCTGACATCACCATCTGAAGCGCATGCTCAATTGCTTGATCCCAAAGGTCGCTGGCCACTGGCTCAGCTGAAGCACAGCCCCCACCACCCAAAGGCATGTGTAAGAAAGCAATCAGTGAACAACCAAAGTACCACCACAATTTGATGGTTCTCATCTCTCCCCCTGTCTGTGTGTCTCTCTCTAATAAAAAAAAATCACCCACTACAAATACATTTGATTCTTTTTTTTTTTTAACAGGGTCAGAGAGAGGGACAGATAGGGACAGACAGACAGGAACGGAGAGAGGTGAGAAGCATCAATCATTAGTTTTTCGTTGCTATCGCAACACCTTAGTTGTTCATTGATTGCTTTCTCACATGCGCCTTGACCGCGGGCCTTCTGCAGACCAAGTAACCTCTTGCTGGAGCCAGCAACCTTGGGTCCAAGCTGGCGAGCTTTTGCTCAAGCCAGATGGGCCCGCACTCTAGCTGGCGAGCTCGGGGTCTCGAACCGGGATCTTCCGCATCCCAGTCTGACGCTCTATCCACTGCGCCACCGCCTGGTCAGGCCGTTTGATTCTTACTCATGATAGTTACATAGTCTGTGTAGCAACTGCAAACAGAATTAGCAAATGCTGAAACCGTTACTCCTAGAGGACCTAGAGGACGTAGAAGGATAGATTCCTACAACCTCTCTGGTCACATTTTTGTCAACTGATCAGTACATAACATTGTTTTATGTGTGTTTTTGTTTAAGGACACCTTATTTAATACATACTACTGATTCATTAACACTGAACTGACAGCCAGCAGTACTGTGCTTTAGTTAAGTTTATTTAATATATGTATTTTCTTTGTAAGGCCCATTATAGCCTCTTGCACTAAAAAACAATAGATAGCCCTTCAGCACTGCATTTGGTAGCTATTTTAAACAGTAAAATCACCAGCAAAAAGCACGAAAACAAAAAAGTGATACTAAAAAGAACATGGGGGAAATAAAACTTGTTACATTATGAGAACTAAAACAAGGACAGAGAGAGTACAGTATAACCTTGTTTGACATTAGCTGCGAATATATTCACTCCAGGGGCTCAGATTTTTTGCCACTCTGTTTATGTTCATAAATGACTGTAGAAGCACCCTGCGTATTGAATTGTGGGGTTAAAAAAAAATTTAACAACTAAACTAATTTGCAAATATAGAACCTGTAGACTAATTTGTAAATATAGAACCTGTGAATAATAAAGATCAGCTGTGTATTAAAAGAACCAACAAACTATTTAAATAATTAAAATATGAGAACAATGTCTGAGCAAGTAGAGAATAGCAGCAAAGAAATTGAAATTATAAAAAAAGAATCAAATTGAGATTATGGAGTGGAAAAGTAATATAAATGAAATTTAATTTGCTGGAGAGATTCAACACCAGGGTTTTTTTGCCTTTTTTTTTTTGTAATACAGAGAGTGGGACAGATAGAGACAGGAAGGGAGAGAGATGGTAAGCGTCAGTTCTTCGTTTTGGCACCTTAGTTGTTTATTGATTGCTCTCCCATATATGACTTGACTGGGGGGCTATAGCAGACCGAGTGACCCCTTGCTCAAGCCAGGAACCTTGGGCTCAAGCTGGTGAGCCTTCCTCAAACCAGATGAGCCTGCGCTAAGCTGGCAACCTTGGGATTTCGAACCTGGGTCCTTCACATCCCAGTCTGACGTTCTATCCACTGTGTCACCACCTGGTCAGGCTCAACACCAGATTTGAAACTAGACCAAGCAGACATCCATAAAATACCTGACCCAACAGCAGCAGAATATACATTCTTAAATGTATATGGAACATTCTCTAGGATAGACCATATATTAGACCACAAAACAAGTCTTGATTGAAATCATAAAAAGTATGTTCTTCAGCCACAGTGAAATGAAATTAGAAATCAGTAACTAGAAAATACATTGAGATGAATGATGAAATGCAGCATATCAAAACTTACGGAACCTGACCTGTGGTGGCGCAGTGGATAAAGCGTCAACCTGGAACGCTGAGGTTGCCAGCTCGAAACCCTGGGCTTGCCTGGTCAAGGCACATATGGGAGTTGATGGCTTTCTGCTCCTCCCTTTCTCTCTTTCTCCCTCTACCTCTCTCTCTCTCCCCCCCCCTTTCTAAAAGGAATAAACAACAACAAAAACTAAAAAATCTCATGGGATACTACTAAAGCAGTGCTTCGAGGCAAATTTATAGTTATAAAATGTCAATCTTAAAAAAGAATGATCTGGCCTCACCAGGCTGTGGCGCAGTGGATAGAGCATTGGACTGGGATGCGGAAGACCCAGGTTCGAAACCCCGAGGTCGCCAGCTTGAGCACGAACTCATCGGGTTTGAGCAAAAGCTCACCAGCTTGGACCCAAGGTCGCTGGCTCCAGCAAGGGGAGGCTTGGTCTGCTGAAGGCCCGCAGTCAAGGCACATGTGACAAAGCAATCAGTGAACAACTATGGTGTCGCAATGGCAATGAAAAACTGCTGATGATGCTTCTCATTTCTCTCTAGTCCTGTCTGTCTGTCACTACCTATCCCTCTCTCTGACTCTCTCTCTGTTCCTGTAAAAAAAAAAAGATCTCAGATTAGTGACTTAAACATCTACCTTAAAAACACTAAACAAAGAACTAAACCCAAAACCAGCAGGAGATAATAAATATTAGGGTGTAGATAAATGAAATAGAATACAAAATCAGTAGAAGAAAAATAATAGTTTTTTTTTCCTTTTGACAGAGAGAGGGATAGATAGGGACAGACAGAAACGGAGAGAGATGAGAAGCATCAATCATCAGTTTTTTGTTTTGACACTTTAGTTGTTCATTGATTGCTTTCTCATATGTACCTTCACTGCAGGCCTTCAGCAGACCGAGTAACCCCTTGCTCGAGCCAGCGACCTTGGAATAAAGCTGGTGAGCATTTCCTCAATCCAGATGAGCCCGCGCTCAAGCTGGCAATCTTGGGGTCTTGAACCTGGACCCCTACGCATCCCAGTCCGACGCTCTATCCACTGCGCCACCGTCTGGTCAGGCAATAGTTGTTTTTTGAAAAGATGAAAATTTATGAACTTTTAGGGGTTTTTGTTTTTGTTTTTTGTGGCAGAGACAGAGTCAGAGAGTGGAACAAATAGGGACAGACAGACAGGAAGGGAGAGAGATGAGAAGCATCAGTTCTTCATTGCGGCTCCTTAGTTGTTCATTGATTGCTTTCTCATATGTGCCTTGACCTTGGAGCTACAGCTGACCGAGTGACCCCTAGCTCGATCCAGCGACCTTTGGCTCAAGCTGGGGAGCCTTGCTCAAACCAGATGAGCCCACACTCAAGCTGGTGACCTTGGGGTCTCGAATCTGGTTCCTCCGAATCCCAGTTCGACGCTCTATCCACTGCACCACTGCCTGGTCAGGCGATGAACTTTTAGTTTACTGAACAAGAAAAAGAGGCAATATCCCCCCAAGAGATATTTTCCTTAAAGCTTTCTTTTCTTACTTAAGTCTACCTTTATTCTTCCTGTCTTCAGTCTGTACCACTTGTTCATTCTGCCATTTTGTAGTCACTAAGTTATTTATCATGTAACCTTTCATGTCAAGAAATATTTATTGATGTTGCCCCATATACCTCACACTGTTGTAGGCATTGAAGATAAGTGGTGAATGAAACAAAGTTTTGCTCTCATGGAACATAGGTAAGATGGGTAGTAAACAAAGAAATATTTGATGCATGTGTCCTACTTGTCTTAATGGGTATAGAATGTAAATCCCAGGGGTAAGAGTCATATCAGGTACTAGGTATTTCCTAGTTAATTATTGAAATTCTCAAAAGTTTGTCAGTGGTCTTCACTTTAATTCTCTTTAACTGAAAAGTATATATTTTGTGGCTTATATTTGTTTTTTAGTGTGTGGTCTAAGCTATTTATTGCAAAAGGTTGAGGACAAATAGTGTAATCATATTGTATTAGTGGGGTGTAAAACATCATTTAATTTACCTTGATTTTTCTGTTTACTTTTATTTCCTTTACATACCTCTTTTCCCACTGTATTCAAGAAAATACAAATTTGGGGCAAAATACTAAGATTCTTCTCAACTAAAAAATGTTAATCTGCCTGACTGGAGGATAGAGCATCGACCTGGGATGATGAGTTCTTAGGTTTGAAACCCCTAGGGCTTGAGCACAGGGTCAGCAGCTTGAGTGAGGGGTTGCCAGCTTGAGTGGGGATCACCAGCTTGAGCGTGGAATCATTGACATGATCACATAGTTGCAGGCTTGAAGACCAAGGTTGCTGGCCTGAAGCCTAAGGCCACTGCCTTGAGCAAGGGGTCAGTGGGTTGGCTAAAGCTCCTTGGTCAAGGTATGTATGAGAAGCAATCAGTTAACAAGTAAAGTGCCACAACTACAAGTTGATGCATCTTATATTTCTCTCTTCCTGTTTGTCTTTCTCCCTCCTTCCCCCTCTCTCTCTTTAAAAAAAAAAAAGTTAGACCCTGGCTGTTTGGCTCAGTGGTAGAACGTCGGCCCAGTGTGTGGGAAGTCCTGGGTTTGATTCCCAGTTAGGGCACACAGGAGAAGTGCCCATCAGCTTCTCTACCCTTCCCCCTCTCCTTTCTCTTTGTCTCTCTCTTCTCCTCCTGCAGCCAAGGCTCCATTGGAGCAAAGGTGGCCCCACCACTGAAGATGGCTTTATGGCCTCTGCCTCAGGTGCTAGAATGGCTCCAGTTGCAACGGAGCAATGCCCTAGATGGGCAGAGCATCGCCCTGTAGTGGGCTTGCCAGGTGGCACCCAGTTGGGCGCATGTGGGAGTCTGTCTCTCTGCCTCCTTGCTTCTCACTTTAGAAAAATACAAAAAAAAAAATGTTAAGTGCTTATTGGTCATGCAAAGATACTGAAGCAAGAAATAAAATATGGTACCAGCTTTCAAAGAATTTAGAATCTATAAAGAGGGGCAGATAACAAACTGAAGAAACTCTGGCTTAGATTTCTTCATTTGTAAAATGATTAGATATTTTTTATTACCTAGTTAAAGGAAAGTGCAAAATAAGTCTAGAAGGGTGTTTCTGTGTTACTAGCTTATTAGATAAGGGTGTGTGAGGCAAATGAGATCTTGGATTGGAAGGTTGTACAAAAACCCCATCACAGCCTAGTCCCAATTTCTCAGTAGAAACCTTGGTGGAATTATATCATTATATTCTAAAATGTTATGTAAACAGTAAGACTAAGCTCAAGCTAAAAGAATCTTAGTATTTAAAGTTTACTAGAAAATACATTTGGGGAAAGATAAGGTTAAGTTTGAGAAGTTGGTAGAGATTAGGTTCACTCTATCCCATGGCTATTCGTACTCATTCTTTAATTCTCATCTTAGTTGTGACTTCATACAGGAAGGTTTCTATTTATCCCCACAATTGGGGTTAGGTTTTCTTTACTAAAGGTATTTGAAAAATATTCTATATACCCTCAGTTTAGCATTTAACATACATTGTAACTCTTAGTAATTGCTTGCTTCTTCATTTGTTGTTATATCTGACTAGACTGTGAGTTCCATGAGGGCAAAATCAGGTTGGCTTGATGCCCTGTACTTTAAGCACAGTACAATAACAATGACAGACAGACATTTTATTATGGGTATTTCCTCTTACGGCGTTTTGTGCACAGAAGATTTTGGATATTGTTTATAAGACTGCTCTTGTCATTGTGGAGATCATAATCTAGTTGGAGAGCCAAAGTAAAAGCACATAAAACAAAGTAAAATAATAAAAGATGAAGGCCAGTACAAGTGACTAGGGCAAAAGCTGACAGAAAGTAGAATTTAAAAATCACCTAATTAAAAATGTTGACAAGATCCTGTGAATTCAGAGCAGAGCAAGAGATCACTGGGTGCTGGAGTTCATCTGTAGAATATTTGTAATAAATGGAAATGAAATTATATATGCCTTATAAACTACTAATCCAGATTTTTCATATCATTTCCATCCCCCCCAAATTATTTTAGGTTAATGAATTTTTACCTAAAATACATATTTCTAATTTACTTTTGCCCACCCCCTTTTAACACTTTTTTCCATAAGATGAAAGTGTATATATCTCTGAAATGTACCCTTTTAAAATGTAAGGGCTTTCCCCTCTAGGAATAAAATGAGATTAGTTTTATATTTTGTTTACTGTTTTGATTATTTGCCACAGTTGACCTTTCATCATATGCTCATTTTTCATTTGTGAATTAGAAATAATATTGCCTGTCTTGCTTACAGATTTATCATGGTGATAAAATGAGATAATAAAAGTTACCTGAAAGGGATTAAAAAAAGTTTTAGAAATGCAATTGTATGTTATTTCTATTCTGATTTGTATATTTGGCTTAGAGAATTTCTCATGTTATTTCTCAGCTTGGAGATGTTATATTGTTGCCAAAATCAAATTTTAGAATTCTTGAATTTTGACAGAAGCTATTTAACATGATGGGCATAGTAGCTGATGTTAGCTGTGGAACAGCTGTTTCCACTTGCTATGGAATTCTCATTTTGTTTCTTCAGTCAGTGCAATTTTAAGTGACTGTGTCATGGATGTTTCCTTTTTTGGATGATCCTTCTGATTAATTCAGTTCTGGATGAGGACATGGTTTAGGGGATCAGTAAAATTTCATCTTCATAATGTATAATGAGGTCTTTTATTTCTTCTGAAAACTGAATTTAATTTTAATTATGTTTCAGGCTTTAACTCATGTTTAGGCTTTAACTTAGGTTTTAGGCTTTGCCTCCCAGTATATGTTAGATTTAAATTTGCATCAGAAGTGATCTTGCAACTGAGAATGATCTTCTGAAATGCTTTCTAGCCCTGACTGGATTGCTCAGTGGATAGAGCATTGTCCTAGCATGCGAAGGTTGCAGGTTCCATCCCTGATCAGGGCATGGACAAAAATCAGCCAGTGAGTACACAACTAAATGGAACAACTAAGTGGAACAAGTTGATTCTTATCTTTCTCTTACCCCACCACTCCCAAACTAATGGAAAATTATTTTAAAAAATGAAATGCTTTCTTGTACTCTTTTTTTTTTTTTTTTTTGTATTTTTCCGAAGTTAGAAGTGGGGAGGCAGTCAGACAGACTCCCAAATACGCCCAGCTGGGATCCACCTGGTGTGCTCACCGAAGGGTATTGCTCCGTTTCAGCCGGAGCAATTCTAGCACCTGAGTTGGAGGCCATGGAGCTGTCCTCAGTGCCTGGGCCGACTGCTCCAGTGGAGCCTTGGCTGCAGGAGGGGAAGAGAGAGGTAGAGAAGAAGGAGAGGGGGAAGGGTGGAGAAGCAGATGGATGCTTCTGTATGCCCTGACCGGGAATCAAACCTAGGACTTCCATACTCCGGGCCGACGCTCTACCACTGAGCCAACCAGCCAGGTCTTCTACTCTTTAAGATTTACATTTTTTCCTCCCCCTTTAAAAAAATTTATATATTTGCACTGGCTGGTTGGCTCAGCAGTAGAGCATTGACGTAGTGTGTGGAAGTCCTGGGTTCGAATACTGGTCAAGGCAAAGAGAAGAAGCAACCATCTGCTTCTCCACCCCTCCCCCTTCCCCTTCTCTGTCTCTGCCTTCTCTTCTCCTCCTGCAGCCATGGCTTGATTAGTTCGAACAAGTTGGCCTGAGGCACTGAGAATGGCTCCAGGGCTTGCGTCTGGGGTGAAATAGCTAGGTTGCCGAGCAACGGAGAAGTTCCAGATGGGCAGAGCATCACCTGGTAGTGTGGGATCCCAGTAGGGGTACTTATAGGAGTCTGTCTCTCTGCCTCTCACTTAATTTAAAAAAAAAAAAAATTGTATATTTTATGAAAACAATTTTTTCCTTTTTTTTACAGGGACAGAGAGAGAGTCAGAGAGAGGGATAGATAGGGACAGACAGACAGGAACGGAGAGAGGTGAGAAGCATCAATCATTAGTTTTTATTGCCCTTGCGACACCATAGTTGTTCATTGATTGCTTTCTCACATGTGCCTTGACCATGGGCCTTCAGCAGACTGAGCAGCCCCTTGCTGGAGCCAGTGACCTTGGGTCCAAGCTGGCGAGCTTTTTTTTCTCAAGCCAGTGAACTCGGGGTCTCGAACCTGGGTCTTCTGCATCCCAGTCCGATGCTTTATCCGCTGCGCCACCGCCTGGTCAGGCTTATGAAAACAATTTTTAACAGCACTTTTAAAGTGCTCCCTATTTGCCAATCCCCTTTTAAAACATCTTTTTAAAAAGACTTAACTAATTATAATCAGCACACATTTTTAAAATTGAGATATGATTAACATAGTGTGTCCGTAAAGTCATGGTGCACTTTTGACCCGTCACACGGGTCAAAAGTGCACCATGACTTTGCAGACACACTGTATAATGCTTGCTAGTTTTAGGTGTACAAACAACATAATGATTCAGTATTTGTATATATTGCAAAATGATCACCACAATAAGTCTAGTTAATAACACTTGTCACTATGTACATAATTACAATTTTTTTTCTTATGATGAGAACTTTTAAGATCTACCCTCTTAGGCACTTTCAAATATGCAATATAGTATTATTGAGTATTGTACTAAAGCATAATGATTCTTAAAATAACTCTGAGGTAGATTGTATTATTTCCATTTTATAGAGGAGGAAACTGAGGAACTAAGTTACTAAGAAGTTACATAACTTATCCAATATTACATAGCCAGTAGCTATAGAGGTAGGAAAAGTATATACACAGGCTCTGGCTGGTTGGCTCAGTGGTAGAGCATCCCCGCATGTGGATGTCCTGGATTAGATTCCCAGTCAAGGCACACAGGAGAAGCAACCATCTCCACGCCTCCCTCCCTCCCTCCCTCCCTTCTTTCGTCCCTCCCTCCCTCCTTCCATTCCCATCTCCCTCTCTCTTTCTCTCTGCCTTTCCTGCAGCCATGGCTTGATTGGTTCAAATAAGTTGGCCCCGGTGCTTAGGATGGCTCCATGGCCTTGCCTCAGCTGCTAAAATAATTGGTTTCCGAGAAATGGTCTCATTTGGGCAGAGCATCGCTTGGTAGGGGGCCTGCTGGGTGGATTCTGGTCCCAGTGCATGTAGGAATTTGTCTCTCTGCCTCCCTGCCTCTCACTTAATTAAAAAAAAAAAAGTGTGTGTGTGATACATACACAATCTGGTTCTAGAATAATTGCTTTTAAGCACTGCATTTTACTGCTCATTATGTGATCACATGTTTGTTTTTTTTTTTTTTTTTTTTTGGTGAGAGAAGAGGGAAGAGAGAGATAGAGAAGTATCAACTCATTCTACTTAGTTGTGCACCCATTGATTGCTTTTCATATGCACTTGACTGGGGTTCAAACGGGTGCCCTCAGACTTGAGCTGACGACCTCAGATTGAACTTGGCAACCTCGTGCTCCAGGTCAACAGTCTATCCACTCTGCCACTGGTCAGGGCCACTGCTTGTCTTTGAATAGATGAGAAAACACAGAATTGTATAAGGTTTAGTTTGTGAATATGAGCTTTTTAACCTTGATTTACAACTAGATTCATTACAAAATGAACTACAAGCAAAATAGAGACAGACTCATATAGAAAGCAGGCTGACAGCTGTGGCAGGGCTGGTGTGGATGCTGGGTATAGGAGGTGGAGGGATTGAGCAAGAAAGTAAAGAAAAACTCATGGACATGGACAACAGTGTGGTGATTGCCAGAGTTAGAGAGGTTTAGGGGGGAGGTGAAAGAAGGTATGGGAAATAAGTGGTGATAGACAAAGACTTGACTTGGGAGGGTAAACACAATGTGGTGTACAGAGAAGATTTGGGCACCTGACACCTGTGTGTTAACCCAATAAACTGAATTTTAAAAAAAAACTTTATTCATTTAGTCCATTCATCAGCACCTGTTTACTGAGCGTCTTCTGTGTTCCAGACAGTGGTAAATGCTGAGTTTTGAACAAGATGTATTATCCCTGACCTCACGGATTTTATATTCCAGCAGAGAAGACATACTAATAAGTTGTTCAACTAATGATTGAATTACAGTTGTGATAAATGCTACAAAGGAGGAATTTGAAAGTAGAATTTTTGAAGGAAATTCTAACGAGTTCTTAAGGATTCTTTGAGAAAATGGCAATTTTGCTAAGCTTTGAAAGAAGTCTTTCCAGTGCCTACCTGAGGGTATGACTAAAATGAGAGTCTTTGAACCATCAATTAGAACTGCAAGGCACTCTAAGGGATGAGCTGAACTCTGTGTACCTCATTTGCCTTTATACATACCTCATTTGTCCTGAAGTTATCACTATTTTGTCTATTTATTGTCTGGTATAATTGACATTTATAATACCGAACGAGTCATGAAATAGATTATGTTTTTTACATTCTGTTTATTAAGACAGGGAAGTGATAAAATAGAATGAGAAGGGTCTTTAGAGGTTTTATTCTCCTGTTTTACCAGTATACAAAAAATCCCCGAAAAATTCTGATTTGCTCAGAGGCTTGCCTTTTTTTTTAAGCTTCCCATAAATAGTGAAGATAAAAAGGATGTATTTTTAAAAGTGTTTCAGTTGTTTGAAAAACTCACCCACATGATTTTTTTCCTTATTTATATGAGAAAATGATGTGTTAATACATCATTTATATGTAAAACAATTTCTCAGTTGTCTTCTTAGGCCAACTGGCAGTGAGGGTAAGCCCTTTATTTTTATATCTGTAACTAGTGTGACTTGAACAAAATTGAAAATGAAAGAAAGAAAAAATGATGGCATTTTAGCTGAAAATAGCCTAAAGATAATCTACATAATTTGTCTCATTTATATAGTAGTGATGTTCATGAGTAATTTTTTAAAAATTGTACTAATATGTTTTTATCTGTGTTGGGACTGCAGTGGAGTTCCTTGTAGTATCTATTCTGTGTTTAATATTTTCTTACATGAAATATTTCATTTTGTAAGATTAGCATTAGGTCATAGAAGAAAAATTTATCTTAATTCTTGCTTCATCAATTATCAAAGATAAAAAAGATTTACATTATATAACAAAGTGTATAGGAAAGTCACCATTTGCTTTTTTGACTTAGTCATCTCGTTTTTGATAGATTGCAAAGGTCGACTGCAAGGAAATACTAGACATCATTTGTAATATGGAATCCGAGGGTCAGGATAACACAGCATTTGTTCTTTGTACAACTTACCTTACCCAACAGCTCCAAACTGCAAGTGTATATTGTTCTTGGTAAGTAAATATATATATTTTTTCCCTTTAGTTGTTAGTGCATAGCATAGCATTTAGGGTTTACTGTAGAACATTAGTTTGTTTCAAATTTAAAATCTAATCAAATTAAATGACTTGTGAATAAAATTTTGTTTATAAGCTTACCCAGTTAATTAATGATGCCATTGGTTTAATCTTCTGGAAGAGACCAAAATAAAGAGTAAAACATTTGAGCTCATCTTCATTATCCCATAGAGCGTTGTTTGTTAACTTTAACATGTACCTTTTTCTTTGAAGATAAAACTATGGCAATATGAAAAAAATTGGTGTTGGGTTGTTTTTCTTTACATTTATTAGATATTCTGGTAGTCACTTTCCTCTTTTTTGGAAACCCACTATTTTATCTAGGTTTCTATATCAGACTTGTACTAGAGAAGATAATTCATTTGAATAGTGACTTCTTATGCTATATAGTACTACATAGCAGAATTGCATTTTTTTTTGGCTTTAATTCAGTTTATAATCTTGTTTGCCTACTGAGTAATTTATTTATTTATTTTTATAAAACCACTTTTTTTTTAATTTTTATTTTATTCATTTTAGAGAGGAGACAGAGAGAGAGAGAGAGAGAAAGAGAGAAAGGGGGGAGGAGCTGGAAGCTCAACTCCCATATGTGCCTTGACCAGACCAGTGCAGGGTTTTGAACTGGCGACCTCAGTGTTCCCAGGTCGACGCTTTATCCACTGCGCCACCACAGGTCAGGCTGAGTAATTTATTTTTAAAAAGGAAACAGTAGGTGTAACCCATGGTTCTTTAATTCTAACTATATTGAATGTGTGTAGGCCAAAAGACAAACCTGATACATAGGAAACCTCTAAAATGCAAGAGACTGTCAATAAGAAATCAGATTAGTAGTATGAATAATGTTATAGGAGGTTTAGGAAAAGATGCTCACTGTACACCAGTGTTTAAAAAGGTCAGGGAAGCCCTGACTGGTTAGTTCAGTTCGTTAGTGTCCTCCCATTGGCCAAGTTTGTGAATTTGATTCCTAATCAGAGCACATGTAAAAATTAACCAATGAATGATGCATAAATAAGTGCAACAACAAATCAATATTTCCCTTCCTCTTTCTCTCCCTCCTCTCTAAAATCAATAAAAATTTTTAAAAGGAGAAAGGTCAGGGAGCAAGTAGTATTTGAACTTTAATTCAAAGAATGGTTGGATTTTTGCATAATCTTGATTAGGGAATCCTTGAGTATTTTAGAAACTAAAGATTACTTGAAGTTGGAAATGAGCATTTTGTTTATATGAAAACCTAGTGAACCCTTTTTGTGTATACTTTAGTCTTCATTCATCTTCCTCTGGAGCATCTATGTATATTTGTATAGTTTTATGTTAGTTAGCATTTTATATATTATTATATTTCTCTTGTTTACTATTTTGTATAGAAATATTATTTATGTACTATAAATTATCTCACTCAATCATCATAATAATCATTGCATAGATGAGGATCAGAGGGATCAGAGAAACCTTGTGATTGCCCAATGTCTCAAAATGAACATGGTAGAGCTGAGGTGCAATTTCAGGATTTTTGGCTCCTAATTCAGATGTCTTCTTGGCACAGCCAGAATTCAAATTGCAGTCTTTACAACCAAGTCCAGTATGCCAGAGTAATATTTCCTATGAGAATGGAGACAGTGAGATAGGGACTTTAAAATATTTTGTAGTAATCATTGTGGGCATTTTGTTAGGAAGCCAGAAAATGTTATATAAATTTTTCAAAAATGGTTAATAAATAACAGTGAAGTTTTTGATTACTAAATTAATTAGTTTTTCCCCCTGAAGAACACACTCCTATTTTTCTTGTCACAGTTATCTTCTTTGCCTCTAATAAAAATATATATCTCTCATTATAGTTTGGTTTTCAGTGCAGAGAATACATTAAATAACATATGGGATGCGTTATAAACTTTTTAAAAGTAGTCACATAGTTCTCTTAATAACCGTGACCCAGCTTCCCTTTTGTAGTAGTGACCCATGCTTTTTTTCTTCCCTTCACTCAGCTACCATTAGCCCTTCTAAGGATGTCAGTGGCTCTAAGATTAATGGTGTTCCCCTGTAGCAGGAAAGGATTAACAGGGATTTCCCTCTTGTTGACCTCCCTGAGGAGCTATGAGTAAAGGAAAGAAAATTTTAAGTCACTTCACACTTTGTTAAAAGTAAACTCCTTCCAAGCAATTCAAAGAGAAACAATCAAAAATTTCAGAATTTGGAAACTTACTTTTACCCTTCTGTTTTCAGACTGTTTAAAAATGGGATTTTTGATGAGATATTTGTAAAAATAAAGTTGGTTATAATAAAAGTAGTCACTTAATTTTAAGTATATATATGTATTTGAATTTATTTATTGGAAATGTCATCCTTTAATATGGTCACCATGGAAGGTAATATTTGAAATGTAAACTATGTAACTATCACCCAAAACGGTTCTTTATTCTTAGAGAAATTTCCTTCAGAGATATTTACAAACCACATTAAAATATTTTATAGCACTGATCTCAAAAGGTACAGTATATTACTTAGTTGCTATTTATTTAACCTTGCCTGGCCCCCCAAATATTTGGCTATCTGTAAAAATTAAAAGAAGTGTTAGAGGAATGAATTTTGTATAGATGTCTAGCAGTGATAATGTAATTAGAGTAGCCATGCAAGTGAGAACAAGAATTATTTTGAGTGGAACAGTGTACATATATATGTGTAATTACCACTGCTTCTTTAAAAATAAAATCATACAGTTGAACCACATTAAGCTTTACGAGAGTATTTGATGGGTCGACCTTTGCTTTCTGTCATGTCTCTGAGCTTAAACTTTGTACGTTGTTATGTTTGAGTTTCTTCAGATGTAATTTTCTGTCTGTTCTCCTAACTAGACTGTGAAACATCAGGGTTGTTATGTATGTATGATACCTAATTCATAGTTGAGTCCCCTGCACCTGGCGAAGACCAGATATCCATATGTGTTTTATTTAACTTGAGTTTTGTGGGGGTGCAGGAGGGGTCATGAGAATCAATTACTGTATTTTTAGGAACCTTCTTTATAGGATGGTCTTTCCTTAATTCCACAAAGTTTTGTTTTGAACCTCATTTCTAAAATGCCTTAATTCTGGATCTCAGTGTGACATGTTAACTGGACTTTCATGGGCCTCCTGCTGTTTAAAGTTCTTGCTTGGTAGCTACATCTCTGCCAAAATGCATTTCTTCCTACTTATAGAAATAAATTTCCTGCCCAATTTTATGACTTTGTAATTTGTTGACTTAAGGTAGGCAGTGAGCTAATTTGAGAATACAATAAGTCATTTGAACTCTGAAAGCATCTATACCAGTGGTGGTCAGCCTGGTCCCTACCGCCCACTAGTGGGCATTCCAGCTTTCATGGTAGCAGAGTAACCAAAGTATAAATAAAAAGATTTAACTATAGTAAGTTGTTTCATAAAGATTTATTCTGCCAAACTTAGTGAAAATCCGACATAAAGTACTTGGTAAGTAATTATTATTATATGCTTTAACTTGCTGTAACTCTGCTTTATAAATTTTATGAAGTAAAGTTACTTCCCTACTTTATAAATCACCATTACTGTGGAACCGGTCGGCGGTTAGAAAATTTTACTACTAACAGAGATACAAAAGTGGGCGGTAGGTATAAAAAGGTTGACTACCCCTGGTCTATACAATGGAATCCTTTTTCATATATTCTTTAGAGGTTGTCCTTTTTTTTTTTTTTACAGGGACAGAGAGAGAGTCAGAGAGAGGGATAGATAGGAACAGACAGGAATGGAGAGAGATGAGAAGCATCAATGATTAGTTTTTCGTTGTCATTGCGACACCTTAGTTGTTCATTGATTGCTTTCTCACATGTGCCTTGACCGCAGGCCTTCAGCAGACCGAGCAACCCCTTGCTCGGGCCAGTGACCCTGGGGTGAGCTTTTGCTCAAGCCAAATGGGCCCACGCTCAAGCTGGCGACCTTGGGGTCTCGAACCTGGATTTTCCGCATCCCAGTCCAATGCTCTATCCACTGCGCCACTGCCTGGTCAGGCAGTGGTTGTCCTTTTTATTTTAAGATTTTTTGGGAGAGGAAGGGGAGGATGGCGGGGGAGGGAGAAGTAGGAATCATCAAGTTGCAGTTGCTTCTCCTATGTACCTTAACCGGGCAAGCCTGGAGTCTCAAACAGGTAACCTGAGCATTCCAGGCCAAGGCCCTGTCCACTGCACTACCACAGTTCAGGCAGTGGTTGTCCATTTTTAAAACACATCACTGTACTGATTATTTTTATCCTAGTACATGGATAACCCCGCAGGTTAAAAGTTATGATTCACTGGTGTTTTATTTTTCTGATGTGCAGATTTAATTGGGTGATTAAAATCACTTATTTACATTCTCACAAGTAATATATTGGTTGTCATGGTTTCAGGCACATTTACATGTTTGGGTGGGTAATTGTCATTTTAAATCGTTGAATTGTAATGTGCAGATATGTATAGAAATATAAAATACATGATAAAGTACCTTTTATAGGTCATGGTTATTTGGAATTAAAATAACTAAAGCTTGAAATATTTAATTTGAAATAAACTAAGCCCTAGACCAGTGATGGGTAATCCTTTGAGCTTGGTGTGTCAAAATTCGCCAAAAAACCGAGCTTAACTCGGGTGGTGTGTCACTTCGAGAAAAAACCCATAATTTCGCAATATTTATAGTTTAACAAAAATGTTTTGGCCTACAGACCTCCGGCACAGAGTGTCTACACTTCACCCAATGTTTTATCCTCGGCTACTGCACCTGGCCGTGCAGGAGCTGAGAATGAAACGTCCTTCTTGGCATGTGGCCCCATACTTCTCTAGTATGTGGCCGCGTGTCATTAAAAAATGGCTACGCGTGTCAGTGCTGATATGCGTGTCATAGGTTTGCCATCATGACCCTAGACATTCTGATTTTTAAAAAATTATTGGAGACCATAATTCTATCTGCCTTTTATCACATTATCAGATTTGCCTACTTAACATTTTAGCTAGTCAGTGAATTTTAGTTAGCTTTTTTTACCATTTTATCTTCATAATCAGGTTTTGCTTGCTTTCTTCTTTTTAAGTAGGGTAGATTTCACATATATATTTTTTGGTAGATAACTTCTTTTTATCTCTGAGCATATGTAATTCTCCCATTTCCTTTGTTCTTCAGAATTTTACACTATTCTCAAAAGTTTTTATTACAGAAATGGCTTACATCTGAATGAAGCAATCTTGTGAGTTTAAAAATGAACAGTCATCCAATTACTTGACTGGCTTGCAGCTATTTTCAAAGCTAACTTATCTCGATTTTTACTTTTTCTGGTTAGGAAAGCAACACTGGTTGCCAAAGACATTTAAAATTAAAATTTATAAATGTTTTAAGTTAAATTTTACTTGTTTTAGCTCAAATTTACCATCATTAAATATTAGAAGCTTTAATCATATATCTTTTGAGATACATATTCATTTCAATCTTTGAGGCAAGGGTAATATCTATGTAAGCATATTACCATATGAGAGTCCTAGTTATCTCTTTAAAAGTATGCAAAAATATAAATTCGGTTAAAATTCATTTTTTATCTATTTTAAAAAGAGGTATATTTTTGTAAGCAAGCAATACTGTGTGGCAGATGATCACGCTAGCATTTCTGTCCTGGACATTTCTGAATTCCTTTGGCTTTCCTTGAGAGTTTTCTCTTAACCCAGTCATGGTTTTACTTAACTTTTGAAGCTTTTGTTTCCATATGAGTTATTTTTTGAGATTCTTGTATTTTAGCCTTTTCCCATAGTACCAGTTTACTAATTTATTAGTAATATTTTAACATTTCAAAATACAGGCCTAGGTAGCATCATGTCATTGTAGAACTGGGAAAGACCTCTGAGATTAATGTGGAGAAGTGTGCCATTAGAATAGTTATTGGTTGCCCTGGCCAGATAGCTCAGTTGATTAGAGCTTGATCCCAAAGCGCAGAGGTTACTGAACTGATCCCTGGTCAGGGCACATTCAGGAACAGGTTGATATTCCTGTCTCTCTGTCCCTTCCTCTCTCTCTGAAATCAAGAAAAAACATTAAAAATAATAAATTTATTAATTTTTTAAAAGAATAATTATTGGTTAAAAAACAAAAGAATAATTATTGTTGTATGCATTTTGTTAGAAGTGTAGTAATGTGTGATGATCCCTGCCCACTATAGTATAGTCAGTGCAGTACTAATGTAAGGGGTAAAACATTTTTGGAACAAGGTGGGAATGGTTTGGGATGAAGGTGTAGGGAATATAGAAAGTTTTTTTCTCCTAGTTTTTGTTTACTGTCAATTTATTTTCACAAACCAAAAAAAGGGGGTGTGTGTGTTGGAAGGTAGATAGCAAATACCATTTGCTTTAAATGTTTTACCTTGATCTTTCGTTTTATAGGGAATTGACTCTCTTTTGGAGTAAACTGCAAAGAAGAATTGATCCTTCTTTAGACACTTTTTTGGAGCGCTGTCGTCAGTTTGGTGTCATAGCTAAAACACAGCAGCATTTATTTTGCCTCATTAGAGTTGTACAGACTGAAGTGAGTAATTTATGCTTTTTATGCTGATTGTCTTGGAGGGAAGAAATGAGGGGCTAGATAACTCTCAGGCAGCTCCTTTTAGATAAGGGGAAATGAGAAACATTGGGGTTTAATACAGTTATGGAATTGGCCATATCTAGCTATTTCTGCAGCTTGACTTCCGAAAAACCCACAATTTTTCTTAATGGAAAATAATAATTTGAAGTGACAGACCACTGGAGGCAAGGAAGATTATGTTTTATTCCTATCACCTCAACTACCCTTTATAGGCTTTTCCTGTATTTTATACAGGCATGTGTTTGCAAATTAACATAATAATTATAAATGAAGAAAATATAATTGCATTTCTTAGCTTCTTGAGGATGCAATGATACATTTTTGGGGGGTTTGGAGTAATAATAGAACAGTTCCAGAATTAATTCACAAATTGTAAACTATGCAAATAGGAAACAAATTAGATAGTTTTAGGAAGTAAATATTTCCTAAAATGAAATAGATTGCAAATATATAAAACTTTGGGGGTTTTTGTGTTTTTTGTTTGTTTGTTTTAGTTCAGTCCTATAGAAATATACAGAGTGGAACAAAAGTACGTTTACAGTTGTAAGTGCACAAAATAGAGTTCATTCTTGTATTAATTTCAAATGAACAACCTATAAACCTATGTTTGCCTCATCCTGTATGCTAAAACTACTAGCCTATAGATTTGGGGCAAGTCTCATGCTATCAATTTTTGTTTGGTTTTGTTTTTAGTATCTTCTCATGACTGAGTTCTCCATATACCCATATCTATAATGACTAATGGGTATGTTTTATGGGTTACTTCTTTGACAACATCCAATAATTGTTTTTACTTATTATTTTTTCAAGGATTGTTCTTACATTAAAGTCAAGACACAGTTGTAACTTTGTTATTCCCAATCTCCTTTAATGTAACATTCCGTATCCTATACTTTTATTTCAAATATGTTGATCTAGTTTTCTCCAGTGAAGACAGGAAAAGATAGAAACTATGATCAGAAGCAAGTTTATGGTCAGATAAATTAGGTAATAATTACTTCTAATCATTGTGAATGAGGTTGTGATTCCTATAACAAAAAACAAGTTCACATATTATAGAACTTGCCATGTTTTAAAATGTTAGTGTTACAACAGGCCTTTAAAAAGTTTTGTTTTTTAATCTTGAAGGAAAGTATCAATTCTATTGCCGCATAACAGATTACTACAAAGTTAGCACTTGAAACAGCACCCATTTATTAGTTCACAGTTTTGTAGGACAGAACTCCAGCACAGTGTAGCAAGGTTTGCTGCTTAGATTATCACAAAGCTGAAGTCGAGGTTTGGCCAGGCTGTTTTTATCTGTAGAAAATCTGCTTTTAAGCTCATTCTTGATGGATGTCAGCCACAGTCTGATTTCAGCTCCTAGAAGCCTCCCTCCCTCATTCCATGCCTTTATATTCAAGTAGGCAAAGGCACTAAGAATCATTTCTTCAAGTCTGACCTCTTCCATCTAGATACAGACTTAGACGTAAAGGGATCAGGTGATTAGGTCACTTGCTTGGGCATTCCACCTATGTTATTAAGATCAGTTGAATTGGGGTCTTAATTACATCTTCAAAGTCCCTTTTGCCATATAACATAATCACAGGAATGAAATCTCATCATATTTACAGGTTCCATTTACACTCAAGTAATGAGATTATACAAAGGTGAGGGTCATTTTAGAATTCTGCTTACCACAGGAACACAGAACATGTGAAAGCTGCTAGAAGACAAGGAAAAGTGGGTTTCTAACCCAGACCAGGGAATTTGATGTGTATCTGAATAACCAGAACCTATTTCTCTTTAATCCCAGTGTAAGATCCTTTCCATTATAACCCCATTTATGATATTTGGCCTAAAGAGTAGGAAAGATAGGAACTGGTAGGTGGAAGGGAAGTGAATATAGAATTTCAAATGGAGAGTCTTGCTTCTAGCTTCTTAAAAGAGAGAGGCAATCTAACCTAAATCATTTATTTATTTATTTTTGACAGAGAGTCTGAGAGGGACAGACAGGAAGGAGAGAGATGAGAAGCATCAATTCTTCGTTGAGGCATCTTAGTTGTTCACTGATTGCTTTCTCATATGTGCCTTGACTTGGGGGGCTAAAGCAGAGCAAGTGATCCCTTGCTCAAGCCAGCGACCTTGGGCTCAAGCCAGAGACCATGGGGTCATGTCTATGATCCTACGGTCAAGCCAGCAACCCTGGGCTCAAGCCAGCGACCGTGGGGTCATATCTATGATCCTACGGTCAAGCCAGCGACTCCGGGCTCAAGCTGGTGAGCCTGTGCTCAGGCTGGATGAGCCCACGCTCAAGCCGGCAACCTCAGAGTTTCAAACCTGGGTCTTCTGTGTCCCAGTCCAACACCCTCTCCACTGTACCACTGCCTGGTCAGGCCTAAATCAGTTTTTTAAATGTTTAACTTTATTGATTTGAGAGACATGAACATGGATCTCTTCTTGTTTGTTCCTGGATTGAGTATCAAACCGGCAACCTCTGTGCTTCAGGATTATGCTCTTAACCAACCAAGCTATCCAGTCAGGGCTAAATCAATTTTGATCTAGTTCTGTTGTGAATGGTAGAAATCCTATAATAGTAGTGGTCTAAAGAAGATAGAAGTTTCTCCCTCTCTCATAGCAGTAGATAACCCAAGTAGACAGGCCAGGGTTGCTTTAGTAGCTCCACATAACAGAGACCCAGATCCTTTTGGTCTTTGCATCTTGCATTCTAAAAACTGTTGCAAAGCATGCTCTCCCTCTCAGGAGCAGACCCACACCTTTCCCTTGCTCTTCTTCTTTCCCTCAGAGCATGTGTTTTTTGCCTCTCTCTCCTAAGCTCCAAGGGCCCTTTTACTTCTGTAACTTGTTCTCTGAGCCTATGCAGCCTAACTGGCTTACTTTTACCTCTGTAACTTTCTAAGTAAACGTTCTTCTATGCTTTGGGGAAAAAAATAAAGTAAAACTATTCCAATCCCAACTATATGTCTCCATTCCAGATACCAAGAAGGGAAGTTGGGGTCCTGGCTGGGTTGCTCAGTAGATAGAGCATCATTCAGTGGGCTGAGATCACAGTTTCAGTCCCCAATCAGGCAAGTAGAGAGGCATCCACTGGATGCACAACTAAATAGAACAACTAAGTGGAACAACGAATTGATCCCTGTCTCTCTTTCTGTTTCTCTCTCTCTCTCCCTCCCCCTTTTATTTTACCCTTTTCTCATATGTGCCACATATGAGAAAAATTAGAAAAAGAAGGGAAGTGGGGGGAAAACATACTCTGACATACCTTTCCCCCCTCTCTCTCTCTCTCTTGTGCGTGCGCGCGCACACACAGCCACAGCCACATCCAGCTGCAAGAAGAAGAGGGGAAAGGATATTGGGGGACAAGTAGTGGACAGTCACATAGTACTTAGGAGGAAAAGGTTAATGATGCTGAAAAGCTTGTGTGGACATTAGGACTGTTGCAGAAAGCAACAGTGTATAATGGAGAGGGCCTTGTAATAGTGCTTCTTTATTTTCTGGGCTTCAGTTTTCTATAAAAGGCTTAAACTAGATTGTAATTTAAAGGTGCTTAGAGTTGTTAAACTTTTAATTCTGTGACTTGAGAATGTCAAGTGGAAGGGATGACTATAGAATCCAGGGTCTCTCTCAAGACTTTCAAAAGAGTATGACAGAAGGAATGTCGATGTGGTTATATCTTGAAGTGGAAAGTGTAAGAAGAGAGGTCAGCTTGAATCCAGTTTACTTGGTCATGGGCCCTTTTGGAGAAACATGGTACAACTGTTTTTGCAAAACATGACCTTGTATAGTTTAATCCCTTCTATTTATTAATAAAGAAGCTAAAAATTAATGATGTGTGACTTATATGAATCATAACATCTTGTTCACAGCAAAGTCAGGGCTAGACCAATTTTGACAAATTGTATAATATGATAAGGTTATCATTTATAAGCCAGAGCACAGAGGACTTGGAGAAAGCCGGGTAAATTTTAAACTATTTCATAGCTTCTCAACAAGTTATTATTACTTAATTTCTCTTGGAAGACTCTGTGAGATAAACAGAATGTCTATATTTTCTTAAATAGCCTATACTGGTTGAATGGTAAAATTTGTGAAATCAGTAAAACACTTTAAAAAAAGAACACACTAGAAATACCATTATACATTCTGAACAGATATGCCAAGCAGTTACTTGTTAAAGGATTGGTGAATAAATTAGAATTAGGATATGGAGTGTGGAGTTGAATTTTGAAAAAATTGATGGTCATGCATAAATTAGTGGTTTTTAAACTAGGAAGCTGAAGGAACAAAGGGTGACTTGGCATGTTGTATTAAGGGCACTTGGGATATTGCAAAATCAGTTAAGCTTTGGAGTCAGTATAGGCTGTAAAGTGATTAAGAACTCAGGCTCTAGAAAAAGACTGTTTTAAGTTTAAATATTTGCTCCTCTGCTCATCAGCTAATGCCATTGGGCAGCTAACCTTCTGTGCCTTGTTTTTTCTATAAAATAAGGATAATATATGCAAAGAATTTATTTAGAATAGTGCCTAGAATGTAGCAAGGGTTCTGTAAATTGATGGCAATTATTTCTTTTTGTTTCCAGCATTTTGAATGGTGCCCAGCATAGAATAAATTGTTTAGCATATTGATGAACAGTGGAATTTATTCTCAGTTATTTTACATAGTATTCTGTTGAGTATTTACTATGTGCCAACATTGTAGTAATCACTTTACATTATCTTCATTATTATAACAATGTTAGGAAAATCTAATAGTACCACGGCTATTATCATTTTACTGTAAATGTTCTATAAAAGAAGTGAAGCTGGGGTTCAGAGTCTGACTCAAAAATCTGTACTCTTAAGTAATGCATTTTAAGCTATTCTGCCATATGACTTCACTTTTCTTTGCTCATGTTATTTCCCTATCCATTTCAGCCTCTCCCTTAAAGTCATCTTGTATGAACTAGCCTTATATCACAAATGACCAGATCATTTTCCTGATTTTTGACTAGTGTTTAAGAACTTGCTGCTATGGAGAGATTTACTGATTTCTGTCCCCTCCCCCCAATTGGGAAGCATGAGATTCCATACACATGTAATTTTAAAGTACTAATTCTTTTAGGAGGAGATGAGGAGAATAATTTATTTTAGTTTTGAGGTTTTAAAAATTCCCATGTGTTCATAACAAATGAGTTTCTTACATTGAATTCAATATTAGACTCATTTCTCTTGTACCCAATTATTTAAACCCTATTCTTTATACCCAGCTTAAGACAAAACCTTTTTTGAATCCTTTGGTGACTTAATTTATCCTGAATTCCTTTGAATTCACATGCCATTATTGTTTATATGTTTGGCACATAGGTAAATTCCTTGAAGGTTAGGGATTGCTTTTAATATGCAGTTTATATAATGTTTCTGTAATTAAAAAATAACATTCCTTTCCTGCTTTCCTTGTAGGCACAAGATGCTGGTCTTGGGGTGTCGATTTTATTGTGTGTCAGAGCTCTTCAACTCAGATCAAGTGAGGATGAAGAAATGAAGGCATCAGTTTGTAAAACAATTGCTTGTCTTTTACCAGAAGATTTAGAAGTTAGACGAGCCTGTCAGCTTACAGAATTCTTAATTGAGCCCAGTTTGGATGGGTTTAATATGTTGGAAGAACTATATTTGCAACCAGATCAAAAATTTGATGAAGAAAATGCACCAGTTCCAAATTCTCTGCGATGTGAGCTCTTACTAGCTTTAAAAGCCCACTGGCCTTTTGATCCTGAATTTTGGGACTGGAAAACTTTAAAACGACACTGCCACCAACTCTTAGGACAAGAGGCCTCAGATTCTGATGATGATCTAAGTGGCTATGAAATGTCTATAAATGACACAGATGTTTTAGAGTCATTTCTCAGTGACTATGAGGAAGGTAAAGAAGATAAACAATATAGAAGAAGAGATTTGACAGATCAGCAGAAGGAGAAAAGAGATAAAAAACCCATTGGTTCTTCAGAAAGATACCAGAGGTGGCTTCAATATAAATTTTTCTGCTTGTTATGTAAGCGGGAATGTATAGAAGCCAGGATTCTTCATCATTCTAAGATGCATATGGAAGATGGAATCTACACTTGTCCAGTTTGTATTAAAAAGTTCAAGAGAAAAGAAGTATTTGTTCCTCATGTGATGGAACATGTTAAAATGCCACCAAGCAGACGGGATCGCTCTAGAAAGAAATTACTGTTGAAAGGCACTCAAAAGGGAATTTGTCCCAAGAGTCCCTCTGCAGCCCTGGAGCAAAATCAGTCATTGAATGAACAAACCAAAGGAGAGTCTCATGAATATGTCACATTCAGCAAATTAGAAGATTGCCATCTACAAGACAGAGATTTGTACCCATGTCCTGGTACAGACTGTTCCCGTGTGTTTAAGCAGTTTAAATACTTAAGTGTACATCTTAAAGCTGAACACCAAAATAATGATGAAAATGCTAAGCACTACTTGGATATGAAAAACAGAAGAGAGAAGTGTACTTATTGTCGACGACATTTCATGTCTGCATTTCACCTGCGGGAGCATGAACAAGTGCATTGTGGTCCTCAGCCTTATATGTGTGTATCTATAGACTGCTATGCTAGGTTTGGATCAGTGAATGAACTACTTAACCATAAACAAAAACATGATGATCTGCGTTATAAATGTGAATTAAATGGCTGTAATATTGTCTTCAGTGACTTGGGACAGCTGTACCACCATGAAGCACAACACTTTAGGGATGCGTCTTACACATGCAACTTTGTTGGCTGTAAAAAGTTCTATTATTCCAAAATTGAATACCAGAATCACCTCTTAATGCATAATGTTGAGAGTTCAAATGGAGATGTGAAGAAATCAGTGAATCTTGAGGAGTCAGTAGCATGTGTAAAGCAAGAGTGTACTGATCAGCCCCATCTACTTGACCAAACTGATAAATCAAATTTACCTGAGGATCTTCTTTTCTGTGCAGGATCAGCTAGTTCTCAAATAGAAACTGCAGAAAATCTGAAAGAAAACAGTGACAGTAATTCTAGTGATCAGTTAAGTCATAGCTCTTCAGCTTCCATGAATGAAGAGTTAATTGACACCCTGGAACACTCTGAAACCATGCAGGATATATTGTTATCTCATGAGAAAGTTTTTGTGTCCTCTGGTTTAAAAGACAAATGTTCCAGTGTGGCTGTTTGTTTTGATGGGACTAAGTTTACCTGTGGTTTTGATGGCTGTGGTTCCACTTACAAAAATGCAAGAGGGATGCAAAAGCATCTACGAAAGGTTCATCCATACCATTTTAAACCCAAAAAGATAAAGACAAAAGATCACTTTTCTTGTTTAGGTAATGAACACAATCAAACAACTGCAGAACCTAAGCCCAGCTCAGATACAAACAGCGACTCCCCAGATGAAGGTCTAGATCACAATATTCATGCTAAATGTAAACGGGAACATCAAGATTATTCTTCAGAAACCTCTATTTGTGCTTCTAAAAGGCCATGTACAGAGGATACCATGTTGGAACTTCTGTTGCGCTTGAAACATTTAAGCTTGAAAAACTCAATAACACATGGATCTTTCTCAGGGTCATTACAAGGGTACCCATCTAGTGGTGCTAAGTCTCTTCAATCGGTTTCATCTACTATCACAGATCTTAATTTTCAGAATCAAGATGAAAATATGCCAAGTCAGTACCTTGCACAGTTAGCAGCTAAGCCTTTTTTCTGTGAGCTTCAAGGATGCAAATACGAATTTGTGACCAGAGAGGCATTGTTAATGCATTATCTTAAAAAGCATAATTATTCAAAAGAAAAAGTCCTCCAGTTAACCATGTTTCAACATCGGTATTCCCCATTCCAGTGTCATATTTGCCAAAGGTCATTTACAAGAAAAACACACCTTAGGATTCATTATAAAAATAAACATCAAATTGGCAGTGACAGAGTAACTCACAAACTATTAGATAATGAAAAATGTGATCATGAAGGCCCATGCTCAGTAGATAGGTTAGAAGATGATTGTTCTGCCAAACTTGGAGGTGATCCCAACAGTAACTCGGAGAAGCCACACTGTCATTCTAAAAAGGATGAATGCAGTTCAGAAACAGATTTGGAATCATCTTGCGAAGAAACAGAAAGTAAAACATCTGATATTTCATCACCAATAGGTAGCCATAGAGAAGAACAAGAAGGAAGAGAGGGGAGAGGTAGCAGGAGAACTGTTGCTAAAGGAAATCTCTGCTACATATTGAATAAATACCACAAACCATTCCATTGTATCCATAAAACTTGCAACTCCTCATTTACCAATCTAAAAGGCTTGATTCGCCATTACAGAACTGTACATCAGTACAACAAAGAACAGTTATGCTTAGAGAAAGACAAAGCAAGAACCAAAAGAGAACTTGTCAAATGTAAAAAGATATTTGCTTGCAAATATAAAGAATGTAACAAACGCTTCCTGTGTTCCAAAGCCCTTGCTAAGCACTGCACTGACTCTCATAACCTAGACCATATTGAAGAACATAAAGTGCTTTCTGAAGCTGAATCTGCAGCGAGGTTTTCCTGTAACCAGCCTCAGTGCCCTGCTGTTTTTTATACATTCAGCAAGTTGAAGCATCACTTGATGGAACAGCATAATATTGAAGGAGAAATACATTCGGATTATGAAATTCATTGTGATCTTAATGGCTGTGGCCAGATTTTCACCCATCGCAGTAATTATTCTCAACATGTCTATTACCGACATAAGGACTATTATGACGATCTGTTTAGAAGCCAGAAGGTGGCAAATGAAAGGCTACTAAGGAGTGAAAAGGTGTGTCAAACAACTCTTACCCAGGGGCATGAACATCAGACTACCAGAAGGTCATTTAATGCTAAGGCTAAAAAGTGTGGCTTAATCAAAGACAAGAAAGCTCCAATTACTTTTAAAACAAGAGCTGAAGCCCTCCATATGTGTGTGGAGCATTCTGAGCACACACAGTACCCCTGCATGGTTCAAGGATGCTTATCTGTGGTGAAGTTGGAGAGCAGCATAGTGAGGCATTACAAACGTACCCATCAGATGAGTAGTGCCTATTTAGAGCAACAGATGGAAAATCTTGTCATTTGTGTTAAGTACGGTACCAAAATTAAGGAGGAGCCCCCTTCTGAAATAGAACCCTATATAAAGAAAGAAGAAGATGGAAGCTGTGAATCAGAGCACACAAAGCTCAGCCATTCCCCAGGCGGCCACAGCATACCTGTCCAGAACACTGATTCCCTTCATCCAGGCGAAAGGGATGGAGATCAGAAAGGATGTACAGAAAACAACCAGGTGTTTGAGGCAGATACTCTGCTTTACAGAGGAACTTTGAAATGCAGCCACAGCTCAGAAACCACTTCTTTGGAACAATGTAATATAATTCAGTCTCCTCTTTGTAAAATAGAAAATTCCATACCTGATCCTGATGGGACTGAAAATGGGACTTATTTCACGAGTTTCCAGCTGCCTTTACCAAGAATCAAAGACTCAGAAAGTGGGCAGCAAGGTTCAGGGCAAGAAAACACTGTAAAAAATTCAACCCATGTCCCAAAAGAGAATTTTAGGAAGCACCCACAGCCCA
Source organism: Rhynchonycteris naso (assembly GCA_037038555.1). NCBI lineage: Eukaryota > Metazoa > Chordata > Mammalia > Chiroptera > Emballonuridae > Rhynchonycteris > Rhynchonycteris naso. The sequence continues at coordinate 206,920,824 of CM072997.1, read as the reverse complement.
GATCATTTGATTTGAAGACTTATAAACCTATGGGATTTGAATCGTCATTTCTGAAATTTATTCAGGAAAGTGAAGAGAAAGAAGACGATTTTGATGATTGGGAGCCTTCAGAGCACTTAACATTAAGTAATTCTTCACAATCCAGTAATGACTTAACAGGGACTGTTATGGCAAATAATATGGTGAATGACAACAACCCTGAAGTTGACATACCTCATTCTTCCAGTGACTCTGCAATTCATGAGAACCTAACTGCAATTCCACCTTTAATAGTAGCTGAGACAACAACAGTTCCTTCCTTGGAAAACCTGAGAGTTGTATTGGACAAAGCATTAACAGACTGTGGAGAGCTTGCCTTAAAACAGCTTCATTATCTTCGGCCAGTGGTTGTCCTTGAAAGATCTAAGTTTTCCACACCAATTTTAGACTTGTTTCCAACAAAAAAGACAGATGAGCTTTGTGTAGGAAGTTCCTAAATAGCAATTTTGTTTTTGGAACAGACTGGCTCCAGCACTGCAACATGGGGACAATTGCCAACTCGAACAAAGGCTGAGAACCAGCCATACCATTGTTTAAGGTAGAATAGGCTGTGTATTTACATGAATGTATAATATCTATGTCAGCACTATTGGCTGAGTCCATTAGCTCTCCAGTTGGTTTATTGATCGGGTTTTTTTGTTTATTAAAAATAAGAAATGGAACTGTACTCTTGTTTGGTGCTAATTAATACATCAAAATATATTGGGCTTCCTTTTTCAAATTATGTGTGCATGATTGTATATGGAACAAATACCAAGATCCCAGGGTGGGAGGGCTAGGGAAAGGGATATGGAGTTCTTACTTGACTTGAATGTGCACCTAAGGGTGCTTTGTGTAATATATTGTACACTACAGCATCTTATATTTTTTGAGTTGAGTTTCAATAAATTACAATTTTTCACCCATTTCCTGTTTACTCATGAAGAGTTTTCATACCACACATAAGATAGAAATGCACTTGTATTTTCTGGAATGTGCATTTCTATTGTACCCCAGTGGTTTTTTGTTATTAACAAGCCCATTCAGATCAAGCTTCTTTTTAAATGATTATTGTCTTAAATTTTTTGTGGAAAGAAAATTTCACACCAAATAATTAGCTTTGGGAGTTAAGATAGCTCCCACAAGAGGATGTTTAGGTAGAAATGAGAGGTAGGTCAAGCAGAACATGAAGAGCATAGCATATCCATAGGTATGAAGTCCATGTGTCCAGGGAACTACAGATAATTTGACAGGCTGGCAGTCAGAGGGGAGCAGGGAGCACTGGGGTGGATCAAGTTATTGTAGAGATAGGCAGGAATCACTCCATGAATACTATTGTGGACTTGAGTCCATAAGCAGCTGAGAGCCTTTGAAGGATTTTAAAATATAGATTACTTCAAATGTGTGTGATTTGAGGGACTGGAATGGAATAGATAAGACTGCTGAAGTAATTGAGGCAAACTTGATGAGAGTCAGTATTAACATTTGCAGCTGAAGGAAGAGTAAATGAAATTGAGAAATTTAGAGAGCATTTTTGGGTCTTGGAGGATGAAGAAAACATTGAGAAAAATATAAAGTGGTGCAAGCAATTGAGGTGGGAATAAAAAAAAAAAGGAATGGTTTTTGGGAAGAGGGTAGAAAAACCAAAGACGAATTTGGTCTTTGGATGTGTTAAGTTTTAATATACTGTGGGACATTGACGTCTAATGACAAGGTAAGAAACATGTTCTTATAGATGGAATAGCTTTATTCTCTGTTCCTTATGAAGTTTTCAACCTTTTATTAGCTAGCAATAAAATAAACATTCCTAACATCCCTTTATTATGCCTGTGGTTAGGATTTTAAGATCTTTTCTCTGACCCTTAAACCTTGTTGCCTTGTTTCGTCAGCTCTTCAGAAATCTCATTCTGCCACCTTCTCCTCCTAAGTCTTTATAAAGCACCCCCTGTGCCCAAGTGTTGCTTGGCTCAGATCTCAATAGGTAACAGGATTGTCAAATGAAAATGTGTTGAAAGAAACAGTGGGACATCTTAAAAGAGACTGAGGCTATTGCTGACTCCTTAGGATCTTGAGCTCCTTTGGGTTTCAATTTCCTCACAAAGTGAGGAGATATGATTGATAATTTTGAAAGACTACTTTCTGTGATTTGAGCACGAGAAACAGTTGGTGGCCACATTTCAAAAAATCCTCATACTAAAGATTTTTAGCCCAGAGCAAGAGAGCTGCTAGTTTGCTTAAGGCTGAACTAGATCCATTCACCACCCCTAACTCCTACCCCCTGGAAGGACAAAACGAGTCCCTTTGCAGTGGAACCCAAACCCCAATTGTCAGAACCCAATTGAGAGTAGGCTTCAAGTACTTAGGATCAAATGGTTAGCCCTAACATTTTTGTTCCAGTTGGAGCAAGCAGCTTGCTTCATTTGATCTTTACTGGAGAATGTTTTGTGTTAGAAGCAGCATGTGTGACTATATGATAATACTGAAAGTCAAAAGGTTTTTTTCCCAAAAGGTTTTTTAAGTAGCTTTTTTTCCTTTATAGACTTGCATTCTTTTATATCCAGAATTCTCCCTATTTTTATGAGCACATATATAAAAGAGGATGGAAAGCGATGGAGAAGCAAGTTTTTTATTAGCCTTTCTAGGGGTTCCATCCCCAACTGATCTTAGTTGCCTACTTCAGAACTGTACTGCCAAGGACAGTCACTGGAGGACAGTCGCTACCCAAATATTTAAGTATACACATTTTAAAATACTTCCAGATGCTTTGGGACATAAAAATACCAAAGTACATTTGTCAAGGCATCTGCTGTAGTGGAACTTCAATGTGAAGGCTGGGATAGCTTAAACATTGTTCATCAAAATGTGGCAATAGGTCAGCAGCATGGGCATCACCTAGGAGCTTGTTAGAATATAGACTGTACAGACCTGGACCAAAATCTGTGCTGTATTAAGGTCTTCAGATGACCTGTAGGCACAGAACAGTTCTAGGAGCAATGTCCTGGCATACAAAGTGGGATGTTTTGTGAGAATTCAGGATAATTACTTTTTTAGCACTTTACATAAATTATCTTGAATTTTTATAACTCCATGAAGTTGGTACTGTTACCCTTGACACAGCTTTAGAGATGAAATGTCTTGACTAGCTGATAGAAGCCAGGAAGGAGATGGAGCCTAGTTTCCAATCTCTTCTGACTGGAATAATATCAGAGGGGAATTTAATGTGCAGGATGAAAGATAGAAAGTTGCAAGTGGTATTTAAAGTACAAAAAATACCACAGCTTTGTAATTAAACAGTATTATTTGTGAGAGTGAGTGGGAAAGTTTGAAGTGTAGGTAAATGCCAGATCATGTAGATCTAACTCTTTGTCATATAATCCAGTATTGACATTTACTCATGAGGAAAGAGATGTAAAACTGGTGCATATTGTTTCTGTGAATAACATGTAGCCTGTAAAAAGGTCAACTTTTTCTTAGAGAATCTTCTAAAAGTCAGAAAAGTTGCTCAATCCTCTTTTGTCCCCACCTCCCATCCTCACAGACTGATGCCTCCTGGGTTTGTATTACCGATTCAGGGGCAAAGCCTGCTATTACATAAAGCTGAGTCTAGAAAGAGTTTTTTATTTGCTGAGTCTACACCTGCAGGAACAGATTGGGATGGACTGCATTTGGAGGTCTGAACCACTTTGATGAAAGTAAACAGGATAGTCGGATTTAATCTGTCTACCTGTAGGTATGTTTAGCCTGGAAAAGACAAGACAGGAGGCACAGAAAAGCTATAGCCAAATAGTTACAAAGCACAAACCATCCTTAGCTCCTGGAATAAGTGTTGAAAGTGACAAGGTAAATTTCCTGCGTCTTGGAGAGTAGAGTCTACTAAGGAAGACAGACATTAAAATAGTTAAAGTGCTGCAGTAGAAGCTCTGGTTGTGATGGGAACCAAAAAATGCACAGAAGATGCTTTCTTGAGGAAGTGATGTTTAAACAAGTTCAGAGTCAATAGGAGTTAGCCAGAGAGGATAATCCATTATATGCAAAGGCTTTGTGGTGCAATAGCTTTGTATGGTAGTGACATTAACAAGTTTAGTTGAAAGAAAAAATGGGAACAGGAAAGGAGAGGGTTGAATAGGTAAGCAGGAACCAGGTATTTTACTGCCTTGGAACCACGTTTTAAATTTTGTTTGAAAGGCAATAACCTGTTGAAGGCTCTAAAGTAAACACTGCATATGTCATGAGTCTCCATGTGTAAGTCAAAAAGTCCTAATAGGCCACAATGTTAAAGATTACTGAGTGAATATAACCAAGTGATGACTGACTGGCTGGCTAGGTGGATGGACACTATTTAAAGGTGGGCTGAGATGTCTTCTATGGTGATAAATTCTTGGTCATTGGAGGTGTCCAGTTCCAGTGGTGAATCAAACAGGTTTTTTGGCTTAGCTTCTCTGAGGCACCTTATATTGAAATTTACAATACAGTACCTGTGTTTGGTCATTAATGTCACTACAGATAATAGTTGCCCTTATCTGTATGTTTAGCATGGTACTTTTACACAAATTATCAAATTCTCATTACAGATCTACACCGTCGGAATAGCTTCCACTTTGCAAATGAAGAATTGAACCCCAGATTAAGTAAACTAAGGTAACAAGGTTAGTGAATAGTAGAGCAAACTTAGAATCCAGATCCATTATACTCTCAAAGGCCTATGCTCATAATTACTGTATAAAGGTTCTACATGAACTACTACATAAATATAGGTACTTACAGAATGAACAATTTAGGTTTGAATAGATACCTGGAATTTTTCTAGGGGACTTTGCATTTACTTAAAAATATTTTAATGTTGGCCTGACCTGTGGTGGCGCAGTGGATAAAGCGTCGACCTGGGAACACTGAGGTCGCCAGTTCAAAACCCTGCACTGGTCTGGTCAAGGCACATATGGGAGTTGATGCTTCCAGATCCTCCCCCCTTTCTCTCTCTCTCTCTCTCTCTCTCTCACTCTGTGTCTCCTCTCTAAAATGAATAAAAATAAAAATTAAAAAATATATATTTTAATGTGTTGCTATGTGCCAAGCACTAGGGATACAGTAGTCAAGAAAATGGGCATGGTCCCTGTCTTCCTTGAGTTTAAAATAGACAAGGAAAACTGATATTAAAACAAAAATTGTACAAAGTATAGTTGTATAAAGTGCTTTGAAAGGAAAGTATGTAGTGCATTATAACAGGGATCTAATTGAGTGCGGGGATTTAAGGTAATGAGTCAGCCATCACAACCCTATCTCCAAAACATTTCCGGTTACTTTTTTAAGAGAGAGAGTGAGACAGAGACAGCCCAGGAAGGGAGCGAGACGAAAAACACCAACTTGTAGTTGCAGCACTTCAGTTGTTCATTGATAGCTTTCTCATATGTGCCTTCACCAGGTGACTCCAGTCAAGCCAGTGACCTTGGGGTCTACCCACTATGCTACCACCTGGTTAGTCTACTTACCATTCTTAAGTGGTTTCTGATATACATTTAAGCTGTTATAGTCAAACTCCAAGTTTTACCTGAATAACTTTTAGTCCTTAACAAAAGGATCCTGGCTACAATCTGTCACTAGCAGACTATGGGTTTAATATCCATTGTCCTGGCCGGTTAGCTCAGTGGTAGAGCATCAGCTCACAGTGTGGATGTCCTGGCTTCAATTCCCAGTCAGGGATCACATGAAAGGCACCCATCTGCTGCTCCACCCCTAACCCCCTTGCTTCTCTCTCTGTCTCTCTCTCGCTTCTCTCTCTCTCTCTTCCCCCCACCCTCCTGCAGCCATGGCTCGAATGGAGCAGGTTGACCCCAGGAGCTGAGGATGGCTCCATGGCCTCTGCCTTGGATGCTAAGAAAGGCTTGACTGCTGCGTAATGGAGCGATGCCCCACTTGAGCAAAGCATTGCCCCTAGTGGGCTTGCTGGGTGAATCCCATTAGGGTGCATGTGGGAGTCTGTCTCTGCCTCCCCTCCTCTCACTAAATATATATATACACATCCATCCATCCATAACAGTCACTCCCTAAATCATTTCTCCCTGACATAGTACTATATTTTCAACAGCATTCTAGACTCCATTTTCTGGATGTGTCTCTGACACCTCAACTTACCATACCTCCGATTCCTGTAAGAACAGAATAGTCATCACTTCCCACCAGGCTTCTCTATTCCTGTTTTAATCAACCAGAATGAACAACTTGGAGTAGCATCAGACAATATTTTCTAGAAATTACTTGTCATAACTGACCCTTTCTTATTATACCCTTCCCCTCATCTGAGTACAAAACCTTTTAGATTCTTGCTGTGTGTGACCTTTTTCTTTCTTTTTAAAAATATTAATTTTAGGAAGTGAGGGAGAAAAAGAGACAGAAACATCAATCCATTCCTGTATGTACTCTGACTGGGGATCAAACCCACAACCTTTGCAAATGGGAATGACACTCTAACGAACTGAACAGTCCAGCCAGCGCTTGTGCAAACTCGTTTTCCATGTAAGCTTTTTAGGAACAGATCATACATTTTATATTTTCATATTGCCTTGCTGATAAGATAGGTATTGGCCCTGGCTAGTTGGCTCAGTGGATAAAGTGTCAGCCCAGCATGTGTGGATGTCCCGTGTTTGATCCCAGGTCAAGAAACACGGGAGAAGCAACCGTCTGCTTCTCTTCCCCTCCCTTTCCCCCTTTTCTCTCTTCCCCTCTCAAAGCCAATGGCTCAATTGGTTTGAGCGTTGGTTTCTGGGCACTGAGGATGGCTTGATTTGGGCATTGGCCCCAGATTAGAGTTGCTAAGTGGATCCCAGTCAGGGCGCATCCACTTTTCTCACTTAAAAACAAAAAGGAGCCTGACCTGTGGTGGCGCAGTGGATAAAGCGTCGACCTGGGAACACTGAGGTCGCCAGTTCAAAACCCTGCACTGGTTCGGTCAAGGCACATATGGGAGTTGATGCTTCCAGCTCCTCCCCCCTTTCCCTTTCTCTCTCTCTCTCTCTCTCTCTCTCTCTCTCTCTCTCTCTCTCGTGTCTCCTCTCTAAAATGAATAAAATAAAATAAAATAAACCCAAAACAAAAAGGATAGGTACTAATCAGTAAATAATTAATTTGGTAACATGTCAGTTTATAATGCAGCATGTTACTGTTTACCAAGTGTTTATAAAATTATACTATTTGTTCCTAATATAAATTGTTAAGGAGGTAGAATTCCCCTCTGTAAAAAGATGAAAACTGAATATTAAAAGCCTTCCCAAAGATCACAATTTTTAAACACTAATGACATGAAAAAAGGGAGTGCTACAAAATCCAATAATAACCTCTTTCTACATTTACCAAGTATTCTCTTTAGTAAAGTCCTCTCTAAATCATGTCTCCTCAAATCTCCACATAGCCTCAATTTTCTCACTTGTCACGTGAGACTATTGCTATTCATTTCAAGGATTGTTGGAAATGATCTATATACTGTCCAAGAAGGTAACCACTAGCCACATGTGGCTAAATTTAAATTAAATAAAATGTAAATTCAGTTTCTTTGTCACAGTATACACATTTCAAGTGACTAGTAGCTACCATATTGGACAGAGCATATACTGCCATCTTTGCAGAAAGTTCTGTTGGATAGTGTCGAACTTGGACTTGCCAAAGATCAGAGAAAGCATTATGACTGAACTGAAAACACATGTCAGTGCCTGCTTGGTTTTGAATGAGAATCTTCACTGGGTGAGTGGGAAGCAAGCTGATCTTTGGAACAGTGACATCACAAAGCACAGCTCACAGTGGCTCTAGAACACCGGGGCTTCCAGGCCACCTTCCCTAACTCATCCTTAGATTACTGAAGCCTCTGCACATGTAGCTCCTGGAGTGGCTATCTTAATGAAATGTCAACATTTTCACCTTCATCTTCTATCTGGGACATCATAGAGTATGCCTCTCAGAGCTCAATATGGAATTGGCTACAAGCAACTCTTCTGGGAGAGACTCCTGTGCCTCAGCAAACAAATCTGGGGCTACTAGATAAATTTGCCCCGGCTGTGCAAGCCTTCCTGGGAATATTCTTTTTAATCTTATTGGCAATAGGACTCTATGCCTTATGGAAAAGAAGCGTTCGGTCAATTCAGGTTATACTCTTGTTACAGAGAAATTATTTATTTTTTTGAGAGGATGTTGATTAAAACTGGGGACAGCGAAACAAGGAAGGGCTTAGGATAGAAGGAGCAACAGCAGAGACTAGGTGGGAGTGCTTTGGCTCACTGGAAAGAGAAAAGGGGGACTAGGAGACAGGTTCAGGGGGTTTAGCCTGCCCATTGCTACCCGGTTCCAAGTCTCCTGGGGTCCCTTAGAATTTAGGAGAAAGATAAGAGTGAGGAAAACATGCCTGGGGGCATCCCGGGGCAGAAGCACAGGCTGCTTGGGGAGGGAGAGCACCTACAGAGAAGTTTAATTAATTACACAATGAAACTTGATTAGTTCTATCCCATATTACTGCCACCCAGTTTTAAGACCATGCAGATGAGCAAGCATGAACCTTGTCTCTGAAGTTGGTTGAAACTAAATCATCCTTAAAAACTTCCCCTAATGAAGTCCTGGCTGGATACCTCAGTTTGTTAGAGCATCATCCAGATATGCAAAGATTTCCAGTTTGATCCCTGGTCAGGGCTCATACAGAAACAGATTGATATTTCTGTCTGTTGGTCTCTTTCCCTCTTCCTCTCTCTTTAAAATCAATAAATAGAAAAAAAATTTAAAAAGGGATGGTTAAGCCTGACCAGGCAGTGGCGCAGTGGATAGAATGTTGGACTGGGACACAGACGACCCAGATTTGAAACCCCGAGGTTGCCGGCTTGAGCATGGGCTCACCAGCTTGAGTGTGGGTTTGCTGGCTTGAGTGTGGGATCATAGACATGACCCCATGGTTGCTGGCTTAAAACTAAAGGTTGCTGGCTTGAGCAAGGGATCAATCACTCTGCTGGAGCCCCCAGGTCAAGGCACATATGAGAAAGCAGTCAATGGAGAACTAAGGTACAGCAATGAAGAGTTGATGCTTCTCATCTCTCTACCTGCCTGTCCCTTTCTCTGTCTTTCTGCCCCTCATGCTAAAAAAAAAAAAAAAAAAAAAAAAAAAAAAAAAAAGGATGGTTAAGATGACAAATTAGCCTGACCAGGCGGTGGCGCAGTGGATAGAGCGTAGGACTGGGATGCAGAAGACCTGGGTTCGAGACCCCGAGGTCACCAGCTTGAGCGCGGCCCATCTGGCTTGAGCAAGGGCTCGCCAGTCAAGGCACATATGAGAGAGCAATCGATGAACAACAGCAACGAAAAACTAATAATTGATGCTTCTCATCTTTCTCTGTTCCTGTCTGCCTGTCCCTATCTGTCCCTCTCTCTGACTCTTTCTCTCTGTCCCTGGAAAAAAAAAAGACGACAAATTAAAAAAAATTAAAAAGAACTTTCCCCAATTCGGTTTTAAGCATAAAAATGCTCTTACAATATTTGGCTTGTCTTATAATAAAATAACTCAAACAGGTTCACAACCTGAAAAGGCAGCCTTACCCCAAATTTATCACTGATTCATCTTTGTCTACTCTGGCCCAGAGACCATTTGGGGTACCTTTTATAGAACAGGCACCACGAGTATAACTAGGATCTTGGGTTCTTACTGTGCCATTGCTCTGTAATTGATGAGGAGGCATGTATATTCATTTAGTTATCATGGTGGTTTGATTTACTTCCTTGTTTTAACAAGATAGGGTTCCATAAATACACAGTGGCACTTTTTGGTAATAGGAGTATAACTGGCTGGGATTTTGAAACATTTAGGATTTTATATACTGCTGTTTAATCACCAATAACAGCTATTTTTACAATATAGTCAAAATGCTTTGAGAATCCCAATTCCACAAAATGGATGTTATTTTTAGAAATTAATTTATTGACTTTAGAGAGAGAGGAAGGGGGAGGGAGAGATTAATTTGTTGTTCTACTTATTTATGCATTCATTGGTTGATTCTTATATATGCCCACCCCAGGGATTGAACCTGCAACCTCAGTGTATTGGGATGATGCTCTTAACTAACTGAGCTACCTGGCTAGGGCAGAAGTTATTTTCATATGACAAAAACAAACTGAGATGAACTGAAGTTCAGTGGAAATTAAAGGAGGTAGGGTTTTAAAATAGATTTTCTTAAACATTGACTACTTTGTACCCGACTGGTGGTGGCACAGTGGATCTACGTTCGAAACCCCAAGGTCGCTGGCTTGAGCAAGGGGTCACTGGCTTGGCTGCAGCCCCTCAGTCAAGGCATTTATGAGAAGCAATCAATGAACAACTAAGGTGTTACAACTATGAGTTGTGCTTCTCATCTTCTCATCTCTCTCTCTTCCTGTCTGTCTCTCACTAAAAACAAAACAAAAAAGATGACTGTTTTCTGTTTTTCTTCTTCTTCTGGCAGGACTATGTCCTAGTAAATAAAAAATGTTTAAGCCATGACCAGAAAATCCAGTTTTTCAGACCACTATGTCCTAAAAGAACATACATGGAAGTCAGAATTCCTGGATTCCAGGACTGGCTCTACCATTTCCAAGTATATGACAATGACAGGGTCCAAACTGGAAGGAAACTAAGTGGCTATTCAGTTTCTTCCTACATAAATAGGTCATGCGTAGGCAAGGAAACTCCTAGCAAAGAACCTTGTATGTGGCAAACTTTCAACAAAGGGTATTTATTATTATAATAAGCTTTATTAAGTAAATGCAAATAATAATTCCTGCCCTGCCTGCCACTTCATTTTGTGGTGAAAATTAAAAGACGAAATAGGGGCAAAGATGTTTTGTTTAAACAAGGGTTGGCAAAGGAATGAGGGATTGTTACCATTTGTGTTTTGTTTTATTTTGCATCTACAGCAAACTGGCATTTCACACGAATAAACAAGTAACATTCAACTTGTTGTTTTATTTTAGAACATGTTGTTGTTTGCAATCACACTCTACAAACTTTACAAGAAGGGCTCAGATTTTTTTCAGACTTTGCTTGTCAACCCAGAAGGGAGTGGTCTCCCAGTTCAAGAAAATAAGTTCTTCGTGTCCTTGGGTCTGCAAGAGAAAATCTTGAAAAAACTTCAGATGGTAGAAAGCAAAGTGAAGGACCTGGAGGGGATGATCATTTCCCAAAAACCTGCCACGAAGAGGGATTGCTCCTCTGAGCCCTACTGCAGCTGCTCCGACTGCAAGAGTCCCTTGCCCACATCAGAGTTTACTTCCACATCTGAAATGTGATGGACTCCAATCTTTTCCAGAAAAGCACTGTTTCCCTTATGTGTGCAGTGGTGTATCAATAAAGATAGAAAACTGTATTGAATTTACCTTGTAAGGACTGGCTCTCTATTCAGTAGAGCCCAACTTCTACTTGTGTGAGTAGTGGGTTAATGCTGGTTATGGTGGTGGTTAAAATGTCTCGAGATTGTGGTGCCCTCTGTGCAGGCTGGCGATTGTAAGCAGTCATCTAGAAAAGGACAGCCAAACTGGAATCCATGGGAGTGGGGAAAGAAGGGAGAGTGGTCAGGCTTATGGCTTTGAGCTCCAAGCCTAAGAGGTTTATTTGGATACAATAAAAACAGCAAGAAAGTGTCATTGAAGGGTGATGCTGTGGACTGTTCTTTAGATGTAGGCTGGCCCTTGTGCTGGTGTTGGGCCTAAAGGTAAATATTTGGCCCAGGAGTCCCTCTGTATTAATTACTCAGAAGTGGGCAATTATAACTCAAGGTGGGATGAACATAAAGGAGACTGTTTAACTTTATCTCTTACTGATACTTCCCCTGTGCTAAGCACTGTGCTAATCCTTGGGAATCTGTCCTGAATGCTACCGGAGCACTCAGTTTGGCTGGTTGGACAGACAGGTAATTTCAAAACAAGGAATTACGATACAGTGGGGTCATAATATCTTGAACTTAGGGGAATTCTCATTTGAATCCAGCTTGGCAGGGACAGAACGGGAAAAGGCACCTGCCTGCTGTTAACACTCAAATTGAGTGTGTACCCTGACAAGATGGCCTACTGGGGAAATGATAGTAGATGGTCCTCTCGGTGGGTATCATAGTCAAGCCTTATAGCAGGAGTCCCCAAACTTTTTACACAGGGGCCAGTTCACTGTCCCTCAGACCACTGGAGGGCTGGACTATAAAAATAACTATGAACAAATCCCTATGCACACTGCAAATGCGTCATATGACGCACTTCCCGAGCCGTGATGCGTGTGTCCTGCGTCACCTGAAGTAGTACTATATGTGAGCAACGCAGCCACATACAGATTCACTGACCACCAATGAAAGAGGTGCCCCTTCCGGAAGTGCGGGGGGGGGGGACGGTCAGGCGGATAAATGGCCTCGGGGCTGCATGTGGCCCGCGGGCCGTAGTTTGGGGACCTCTGCCTTATAGTATGTGCATTTTTGCCATAATAAATGTGATTACAATCACTGAAACTGTATTTGTCATCTAAATGAAATATTTCACTTGGTGTGGAAAATAAACAGTGATTTACTGCTGTGCTGGACAGACTGGCTATGCTGTTTAACAGAAAACAATATAACAGTCGCCCAAGTGGCTTTTCACAAGGGATTTCCAAGGGGAATTTATGCACTGATGTTAAAATGCAATCTCTGTGTAAAATGAGACTTCATTGAATAGTGTATTCAGTGTAAAAATAGGACAATGGGTCAGTGAGTGTTGGGTGGGGCCAGGAAAGACTTTGCAGAGGTGACACTGAGTTTTCCCATAAAGGGTCACATAGCAAGGTATTCCTGTAGATGGGATCATGGAGCCACATAAAAAAGAGGGTGGCTTGCCTGGAGAACAAGGGGAGTTTCAGGGTACCTGAAGCACTGGCTATTTCCAGAGCTACAATGAAGGATTTTGGTTTCAGGGCAAACAGAACAGATGGGAGTTATCAACAGCGTGCCTCATCTGACAGTGCAGGTGAAGTCTGTTAACCATGATGCTGAAGAAGTGCCATGCAATCTTTTAAAGTCAATTCCTCAAGTTTTGTGCTATCTAAATTTCAGTGTCTTCCTGCATAGTTTCAGTCATTCTGTCTTGGCTACCACTCTGGAGTAAATCAAAGGAAAGTGAAGAAGGGCATAGGAGAGTAGACCGATGTCAGGTAATGACGGGAATTTAGAGGTCACACCACATTGTCAAAAATGGACCTTTGTAGGTTTTTAAACACGGGAGTAACAGATTTGGTAGTCTGTGTGAAAATACAGATTAAGCTAGATGCAAAGTGTGGCAAATTAATGGAGTCTCCTTGTTCCTAGATCTCAGCTCTCCAGAGGGATATGTGATTCACACCACAATCATAAGAGACTATTATCAAGTAATCACTCCCAGTGGGGGTATTGTTTTTTTGAGATCAGAGCACTTATGTCCAGGGCATCAATTAAGGGACCTTGGATGCTTGGCAAGCAGAGAATCAAGACAAATATGGAAAGCGCTTCAGAGCTATTTTATCATTCAGGTTAAATGAATTAATGTACACCAACGTCCATCACTCTAGGGAGGAGAATCCTTACCAAATTCAGTCTCTCTCCTTTGGCAAAACCGTGACAACACCCTATTTTGAGACTCCAGACAGACCAGCCCCTTTATGCCAAGGGGAACAAGTGATTATTCCCTTTCCATAATTTACTTCTCCTTCCACCGCTCTCTCTCTAGTCTAAGCCACCATCACTTCACATGGTTCTTGAAATGGCCTCCTAACCCAACTCCCTGTTTCCATGTCATTATATTTATTTTCCATACAGTAGTCGAAGATATCATGTTATTACTGTGCTCATAATCTTCCAATGGCTTTTTCTTTCACTCTGAATAAAAGTCAAGTTCTTAACTAAAAGACTGTGTATGATGTCATGATCTGCACTCCCCCTCCTTACTCTCCATACTCTTACTATTCCTCAAATATGCCAAGAAGCATTGTCCCACCTCAAGGCCTTTGCACTTGCTGCTCACTGTGCATGGCACTTTCCCCAGATACTCTATGGCTTCTTCTCTTTCTTTTGATCTGTGCTCAACTGTCAGCTATTCTCAGAGGTTTTCCTTGACCATCTCATATAAAGTAGTGCCCCTCATGCCAACATGCTGTATCCCCTTTCCTTTTCCTTCATAGTACTTAATACCCCCTCTACTTTTACTGCTATGTATTTGCTTATCCATCAACCCCACCATCCACCTCAGCCCACTGAGTATGTAAGCTTCAGGAGAAGAAAGGACTTTGGTTCACTGCTATATCCCGAGCACCTAGAACAGTGTCTGGTACTTGGCAGATACTCAATATTTGTTGCATGAATGAGTGAATTATACTGTTAATTTCTAGAAACCTCATACCGGCACCTTGTTCCTTGATTTCTTCAGACACATGGTGCCAGATCAGCACTATGATGTGATTCTCACAAGTATGGGGAGCTAGCTCCTAATCTTCATTGGGCAAGCCAGATGCATTGTTAAGAGATTTACGTGATTTTTCTCATTTGATCCTCACAATATGAGGAAGCAAATACTATTAATATTATTCTCATTTTACTGATGGGGAACTGATGTACAGAGAGGTTAAGCAACTTGCTAATATGTGGTACAGCTGTGAATGGCACTCAAGAAGTCTGACTAAATCTGTGCTCTTAGCCACAAAGCTTGGGTGTGAGGCTTTGGACCAGTGGCAGCAGGCTGGATGGACCTAGACAGATGCAGACAAGAAGACTGAAGAGGGCATAGCAATGATACCCAAGGGAGGGAGAAATTTGAAAAAGTGTTTATCCTCTCATATTTTAAGTTAATACCTAAAAGTTTCCATCATTAATTTAAATAGTTTCAATGGATGTAAATTCTGGGAAATTATAAATAATGACAATTTAAGATAAAACTGTAAAATTACTTTTTATAATGCATCCAACAGACTCTACATAACAATTGAATTACCACTATCATCCATTTAAAAGTACACTAAGAAACCTTTCAACATTTATTATTTCTACATTTTGTTTTACCATCTCTAATTTATATTCCACTTCCCCATTAAATGTTATCCAAATGTAACCTTTTGTTAAAAAGAAAACATTTAAATGATCACTTGAGATAAAAATATGCACGTATTAAAGTAGGATTTTAAAATTATTCCTGTAATTGTATGGGTCTATGTATTAGAAGAATTCTTTGATCTGATTAATTACTATAATTATCATTAAAACTAATGATAAAGTCTGCACAAAATATGACTACAAATGTTAATAATACATAAACAAAATGTAAAACTCTACTAGAAATGCACCTGCAGTGAGATGGATAGGTCTTCCTCACCAATTCATGTCTGAATGACTAATTCTTACTGATAGGTTAATTTTTTGTTTTCATAGGTACAGTTCCGAGAAATATTTCACAAATTAATGAAAATGCTAGTTTTCTTATAGGAATATCAGTCAACTCTTGTTTTCCTTGAGTTATATGCCAAAAATCAAATAATGTTCCCTCATTAGCTGACAGGTTCAATTAGGTCCACCACTGATTTTGTTGAAAGCAAAGAAGTGGAAACAATTTGACTACCCAAATAATGCTATCCTGTCATTAGAGTCCATCACTTTCTCAAGTGACTTTACTTACATGAGTAATCTCATTTACAGGCCTTTAGGAAGAGTTGGGAAATTGAAGATATTGTTAATTTCAGCACATCTTTAGCACTACAATTCCACTGTGATGTAATTATAATTTTAGTTGCAGCTGCAGATGAGCTCAATTCGTTGTAAACAGAAACTATGTAAATATTTGTTAATCCAAGTAACCAAGTCAGATTTATTTTCGGTCAGAAAAAATTTCTTTTCAAGTCAAACAGGTCTGTTAACAGGCATTCCTGTGACTGCATTTCACTTCTGAATTCAAAGACAGAAATGGTATTGAGCTTCGATATGAGTTTAACCCTAGATCAAATAAGAACCGTTCCATTCAAGTACTTCTAATTTAAAATATTCTGGCTTTGCTCCAGGGCACGCAATCTTAGGCAAAAGGCCACCTTTGACTCACATGGTGTGAAGGGGCGAGATCTTTAATTAAAATCTCACCACTACCGCCCACTCTCTACAATGCCTAAATTCAGAACACCCCGATACTAGGCCAAAATACGGCACTTATAATGCCTAGTCTCGCTGTTAACTATCCCTTTAGTCTTAAGGTATCCCAGGATGAACATACCACAGTCCGAATAGCATTAGTTAGAGGAATGGTCTCTAGAGCCTGGCACGTCGGCTCCTCTCGTTCTTCCCATTTATTTCGGGACGGGAGTGGCGATCCACCCTGCGTTGGTTCCTACTCAGTCCCACTACCAGTGGGCTTGTCCTGGCCGGGGAAAGTGCGGCTCAGGCCGCAGCCTAGCCAGACTAGCCCCCAAAGCGAAGAGATACAACTGAGACTCTGGAAGCTAAAAACCGAATGCTCTTCAGCGCTGCCGGCTTAGGATGGCAGCCGGAACCCTTGTCAGGAAGTCGGCGTGGAGGGGAAGGGAAAGAACGTCGGTGTAACGCAGCTCAGCTTGACCAGTCCCGGGGCGGGAGCCGGGGTTGGCCCCGGCCGCAATGCAGCGTCTATCTTGGTCCTCCTCGAACCGGAAGTAAGAAGGCAGGGGTGGTCCTTTTCCGGCCGACCCTAAGGGGCGTCGGCGTGGGGAAGAGTGTTTGTGTAACACGGCCGGCTGCGCGCCTGCGGTGGGATGGGCGCGGTGTCGGTGCAGGGGCGCTCGGAAGGGACGGATATAGCTGTGACACTGCCGGGATTCTCTGAGGGGACTGTGTTGGGGTGGCACAGGTGCACGCTTAAGGAGCCGGCGGAACCGGGTGACCATGGGGATGTGGGCAGCGCTGGACCCGATGTGGGAGATACCAGCCGAGAAGCGAATCTTTGGAGCCGTGCTGCTCTTCTCCTGGACCGTGTATCTCTGGGAGACCTTCCTAGCACAGCGGCAGGTGAGCCTAGGCCGGGCCCATCTAACCCTGACCCTCGGCCAGCTCTAGGCCAGCCACCGTTTTGACCCCAAGTTGCTGGATGAATGCGGCGACCCCAGCGCCCAGCCTCGACACTGTGGGCCCCTACTGAGCCTCCTAACTTGGCCGGATGGTGGCATTGGCCTCGAGAGGATCTGGTGTCCCTGGGACGTTTTCCGCGACGTGATCTTGGAACTCAGGCAGATGAGAGCCTGATGAAAGGGAAAGCAGGCTGCCGCCTTGTCAGGCGTTAGCCCTTGTGCCTGTTCATAGCTTCCTTAAGATCCCTAGACTTATCTTTGGCAGCGACCCATAAACCTTAAAAAGGACGATACTAACATTCTAGAATCACGACTTCCTCATGACGTTTGTCTAAGCATGCTCAACCATAAAATCAGGAAACCATTTTCTGAAAATAAAGATTTCTCAAGCCTTCCAAGGACCTGACTCTTTTCTCTTAAAAAAAAAAAAAGTATGTTGTTTTTGCCCAAAGAACAATATTTTCTTATTTTTCTCAAAAATGTCTATTATTTTTGTTTAAACAATTGAAACAGGAACGTACAAAGTCAAAGTTTCTTAGCAATTTCCTGGAGGTAATTGGATGGATGGATTTAAAATCTGAACTTTTAAATGAGATAGATTTTAAGTTCAATAGACTGCTTTATTGCCATCTCTTACTGCCGGCTTACTTTACCTACTTTCTATGTTTTTGCTGAACTTTGTCAACCATGATGGTTACGAAAACTTTGTTTTTTTAATTGCTGGAACACTTTTTCTTGAGCATCACAGTCCTTTTCCTCTATAAATTTATTCTCTCATTTTACATTCTGCATGAATCTTTAAATTAAAAATGTTAATTTTTCTAAATCTGTCAGTGTTTGGGTTATATCTTGATCTCTCTCTCTCTCTTTTTTTTTTTTTTAGAGTGTATTGATTGATTTTAGAGAGAGAGGAAGGGAAAGAGACAGAAGACAGAAACATCAATCTGTTTCCACATATGCCCTGACCAGGGACCAAACCAGCAACCTTTGAGTATCAGAACAATGCTCCAACCAATCAAGCTCTCTGGCCAGGGATCTTGATCTCTTCCTTTAATCCAAAATATTCAAAGAGGTGTTAAGATGAATAGCATTGATTTCTCTGATCTATTGTTCTCTGACCTAATAGCTCTTTGGATAGCTTCATTGGTACAGAATCTTGTAGGCCTGCAGTGTAAAGTAAATGCTCAGTATAGTATCTAAATTGGAGGTGGGGTATTAAACAACTTTCTGTCTTACTTTAATAATAAGCCTAACCTGGACAGGCGGTGGTACAGTGGATAGAGTGTTAGACTGAGATGCAGAGGACCCAGGTTCGAAACCCAGAAATTGCCAGCTTAAGTGAAGGCTCATCTGGTTTGAGCTCAGCTCACCAGCTTGAACCCAAGGTCGCTGGCTTGAGCAAGGGGTCACTCACTCTGCTGTAACCCCACTCCCCCCCCCCCCGGTAAAGGCACATATGAGAAAGCAATCAATGAACAACTAAAGTGCTGTGATGAAGAACTGTTGCTTCTCATCTCTCTCCCTTCCTGTCTGTCCCTTTCTGTTCCTCTCTCTGTCTCTGTCACACATACACACAAAATAATAATAATAAGCCTAGTTAGAGTAATTGCTTTTCTATAGTGTCTTCTTTACTCAGTTATTCTTTCATGTAATGCCTTTTAATGAGGATTTGGTAAGTTGCACAACAATAAATAGAGTAGCCATTTGTCTTAAAACCTGTAGAATATACTGTCCATTATATTGTTTGGTATCTGTTCCCTTTATTATGTCCCATGGGCTGAAGTTACCTTTTAGAATTTGGTATAATGAGAAAGTTTGTCTTTCTTAAAGACCAAATATGTTTCTGTTTTTCCTTAAATTTTCCTTAATTTGGTTTCTAGGACCAAATTTAATTACTAACCACAATATCTGTTAACACTTGTGGTTAGCATATTTGCTTCCTTCTCCTTTCCATTGATTTGTTTTTCTTATGTTATAGGATGTATGTTATACCTGAAAGTTGTGATGTTACAATTTTGGTTTTCATAGGCAAACTGAAATGTGATGACAACCTTGATTTTAATTTTACCTGGTCAGCTAGCCTCAGATTTTTTTGTTCTTCTTTTACTTTACTGCATTTGTTGTTTTAGTAGACAGTGTGCTTAATCAAGTGCAATATTGTGTGTGTATAAAGCAAATTGAATAGACTTGAGTGACAAGTTATTGCTATAAACCATTCGATGTTTGATTATAAGTGACTACTGTAGTAAATAATGAGTTGGTTTGACTGTTTCATTAAAGGGTTTTCTTCAAAATATTTCAGAGACGGATATATAAAACAACAACTCATGTACCACTGGAATTAGGACAGATCATGGATTCAGAAACATTTGAAAAATCGCGACTGTATCAGCTAGATAAAAGTACCTTCAGCTTCTGGTCGGGACTGTATTCAGAGATTGAAGGCACTGTGAGTAATTTCTTTTTTTTCTTCCTTTCTTTCTAAGTTTTTTTAAAAATAATTTATTGATTGATTTTAGAGAGAAGAGAGAGAGAGAAAGGTGGTGGGGGAGGAGAGGGTATGTGCCTTGACTGGGCAAGCACAGGGTTTTGAACCATTGACCTCAACATTTCAGGTTGACGTAGCATTCCAGCTCAACATTTTATCCACTGCACCACCAGAGGTCAGGCAAAAATTTACTTCTTGAAGAGACAATCTGCCAAATTGTTTAATACTTTGTAATGGTTGTTTTCCTTTTTAAATTTTTGTGATACAAAAGAGGGTACCACATGTACAAATTCAAGAATGCTTTTCTGATCTTTGTTATTAATAGAACAGGTGTGAGCAAAAGAGGCAGAAACATAACTGTTTAGTTATGATCTCACTTATATGTGGAATATAATAAACAGAATAAACTAAGAAACAAAATAGAGACAGACTCATAGATACAGAGAACAGACTGACAGCTGTCAGAGGGGAGGGGTGGGACTGGGTGAAAAAAGTGAAGGGAGTAAGCAAAAAAACCCTTATAGACACAGACAACAATATGGTGATTACTAGAGGGAAAGGGGGTCAGGGGAAGTAGAATAGGGCAAAGGGGGATAAATGGATGTTGGAAGGAAACTTGACTTGGGGTGGTGACCACACAATACAATATACAGATGATGGCGCAGTGGATAGAGCGTCGAACTGGGATACAGAAGACCCAGGTTCGAGACCCCGAGCTCGCCAGCTTGAGCGTGGGCCCATCTGGCTTGAGCAAAAGCTCACCAGCTTGGACCCAAGGTCGCTGGCTCCAGCAAGGGGTTGCTCTGTCTGCTGAAGGCCCGCGGTCAAGGCACATGTGAGAAAGCAATCAATGAACAACTAAGGTGTCACAATAGCAACGAAAAACTAATGATTGATGCTTCTCACCTCTCTCCGTTACTGTCTGTCTGTCCCTATCTATCCCTCTTTCTGACTCTCTCTGTCCCTGTAAGCAAAAAAAAAAAAATCAATATACAGATGATGTATTATAGAATTGTATATGAAATGAAACCTATATAATTTTATTAACCCCAATAAATTTTTTTTTTTACTTTCGGAAAACAATTGTAGAATATGGTAATTGTCATCCTGGGGCCAGGTATGAAGAAGAATCTTTTGATGTAAGTGATTCTTGTAGCAGTGCCTAGTCTTTATGCCTCTTTTGTGTGTGTGTGTGTGTGTGTGTTAGAGATAGAGAGAAACAGGCAGGGATAGACAGGGACAGACAAGAAAGGAGATAAGAAGCATCAATTCTTTGTTGCGGTACCTTACGTGTTCATTGATTGCTTTTTCATATGTGCCTTGACCCTGGGAGGCTACAGGAGACCGAGTGACTCCTGGCTCAAGCTGGTGAGCTTTTTGCTCAAGCCAGATGAGCCCGCGCTCAAGCTGATGACCTCGGGGTCTCAAACCTGGGTCCTCCGCGTCCCAGTCCAGTGCTCTATCCACTGCACCACCATCTGGTTAGGGTTCATGCCTCTGTCTTAACTGTACAACCCATCTTCCACATTGCAACCAATGGAATTCTGAAGAAAATTTTGATTATGTTATTCTCTTACAGGATGAAGTCCAAATTTCTTTGCCTGTTTTATGAGGTCCATTTTGCTTACTTTAGCCTCATCTTTTTATTTCTTCCCCCAAATTCTGTCCCTTCTCTATCGTACTCATGTCCCACTTAGTTTCCTGTGACTGAGTCTTTTTACATGCGGGCCTCTCTGTCTGGGGTGCCCTTCCTCTCACTCTTCAATGCCCCTCTGTCACTGGAGGCTGATTGATCCCTACTCTTTCATTAGATCCAGCTGAGATATCATCTCTTCTAAGAAGCCTTTGAAACTTCCCCTGTCTGTCAAACCTGCATAAAGTAACATTCTAACATTATTCCTGTCAGAGTACTTACCAGATTGTATTGAATTTGCCTGTTTAGTTGACAGGTGTGTAGTTCCTTAAGTAAAGGGTACTTTTCAGTCTTGTTCAGCATTTTATACCTAGTGCCTGGCATAGAATAAGCACATAGTTCTTTTTTTTTTCTTTTTTTTACAGGGACAGAGAGAGAGTCAGAGAGAAGGATAGATAGGGACAGACAGACAGGAACAGAGAGAGGTGAGAAGCACCAATCATTAGTTTTTCATTGCTGTCGCAACACCTTAGTTGTTATTGATTGCTTTCTCACATGTGCCTTGACCGCGGGCCTTCAGCAGACCGAGCCACCCCTTGCTGGAGCCAGCAACCTTGGGTCCAAGCTGGCAAGCTTTTGCTCAAGCCAGATGGGCCCACGCTCAAGCTGGCGAGCTCGGGGTCTCGAACCTGGGTCTTCCGCATCCCAGTCCGACGCTCTATCCACTGCGCCACCGCCTGGTCAGCCACATAGTTCATATTTATTGAATGAAACAGTGAGAGATTATTTTTAATTAGCAAAACAGGGCCAGTATTACCCCCATGCTAAAATAAGAGAGGCCTTATAGAGTGGAGCATCGTTTCTCTGTTTTTCATGTTTTCCCTTGGCCCCTAGCCCTTGACCCCTGACCCCTAACCATGTAACGTTTTAGACATTTTTTTTCTAATCGTCCCCCTATGAAACTTTAATACCACAAATACACTGTATATATATTTCTGTATCATATGTATGTATATCCGTGTTTTATATAAAGTGAGTAAAAATTTTTCCACTCCAAATAACCAGTTTCTTGGTTTTCAACTCCAGGAGTATTGAAAATGCATGGTGTAGAAATTAAGAGTAGGTGGCTTGATTTTGAATCTCAGCTCTACCATGTTAGCTATGTGACCCCAAGCAAGTCTCTCAACATTTTGTGTCTCAGTTTTCTCATCTGTTAAAATTCTATGGTAATAATAGTTCCTCATTCGTAGTGTTGTTGAGAGGATTAAATGAGTTAATATATATAGCATGCTTAGAACAGTGCCTGATCCATTGTAGGTGCTCCTAAGGGTTGCCTGTTACTACTTTTATCATGATCTTTTAGAACCACCATTATCACTGAGAGAAAGATTTCTAAACTGAAAATAATTAAAATTGGCTCTCAATTGTTTCATCAGTTAAAGGAAAGAAATTGGTGGTTGGTAGCTTTGTTAAGTGATGACAAAATTATTCATCTGGTCACAAAATTTGCCTTGACAAATATGTAATAGTAAGAGTAATGTGGTTAGAACCAAGTTATAAGAAACCTCTCCGATTTCCTCAAGGTGATGAAAAATGGTAAAATTTTGGAAAGAGTTATATCTTGCTTGGTATTAAAGAAAATTCAATAAATTTGCTGAAAAATCAAATTGTAGTGGCTTTGGGGGTAGACAGTGAATGCTAGTAATTAGTCTTTTTTAAAATTTTATTTAGGAAATTAAATTTAATAGGGTGACACTGATAAGTACGAGTACATAGGTTTCAGGTAGACATTTCTGTAGCATTTGAACTGTTGATTTTGTGTGTGCCCATCACCCAAAGTCAAATCATTTTCCATTACCGTTTATTTGTTCCTCTTTCCTTCTATCCTCCCATCCTTCTCCCCCATGATAATTAGTCTTTTCAATATTGATTTTCTTTTTTTTTTTTGATAGAGACAAAGTCAGAGAGAGGGATAGATAGGGACAGACAGACAGGAAGGAAGAGAGATGAGAAACATCTTTGTTGCGGCACCTTAGTTGTTCATTGATTGCTTTCTCATATGTGCCTTGACTGGGGGGCTACAGCAGAGTGAGTGATACTTTGCTTAAGCCAGCAACCTTGGGCTCAAGCCAGCGACCATGGGGTCATGTCTGTGATCCCATGCTCAAACCAGCAACCCCGCGCTTGATGAGCCTGCTGGTGAGCCGGCACTCAAGCCAGGGACCTTAGGGTTTCAAAATTGCACCCTCTGCGTCCCAGTCCGACACTGAGTCCACTGCGCCACTGCCTGGTCAGGCTCAATATTAATTTTTAATTACATTTTTACTAGCCTAAGCCAAGTTTAGTTACTGAAATGATGAAACTTGATACCTTCCAACCAAATCAGGAAAGCTAGCATTGTTATAGATTATATTTGACTTTGGTTAATTTATCTGAAGTATTTCTTCTATTAGAGACAGGGCCTAATTAGGAAATCAGCCTTCAGAGAGAGATAGAAGTAGAGGTGGAAAATTTAGACATTATCATCTTTTGTCATTGATGTTTGATTCTTTTGAAGTTCTTTGACCTACCCCCACAGGGCCATTATAAAATTTTTAGTCTCCTTGGTTGTCATTAGTAAACGATTCCAGGATAGATGGGCAGTAGTTTGGTTGTTACGGTCAGTGACCATGGGAATGGTTCAGTTTGTTCTGGGAGGTGATAGTGGTAGGGAGAGTACAAATATAGAATGAGAGCTTTGTAATCAGTGGCTCAAACAAGAAGCAGTACTAATGCGCAAAAGCTGGGAACAGTAGTAATCATTATAATAGTTGTATGGGTAATGAGTTTCACTTCATATATATTTTTATATTTATTGTTTTGTTTGCTATTTACAACAGTGCTTTGAAATAGAAAGAATAGGCATTATTATTTCCTTTTTGTGGGCAAGAAAGCAAAGGCTCAGAGAAATGAAATGGCTTAACCATTTAATGGCCAAGTGACACTAATAAATGGGAGAATGGCTTTCAAACTCTGCTCTTCTGAGTCTTGACGCTCTAGGGACTACAACTTGAATGTGCTAGATTAATCCTTGGGGAATTAGTAGCTACATTTACCATTAGATAGGAAGCATTTTGTGTTACTTTGAAATCCTGTTCTGTTTGGAAACCAATTCATTAATTCTTATATTATGTTGATTAAAATGGGCTTATATGCTTTGATCACAAGGAGCAAGTACAGAGATTAATTTAGACTTTTTTTTATTGATTTGGTACTTTTTAAAAAAAGTTTATTTATTTGTTGACTTTAGGGAGAGAGAGAGAGAGACAGGAACATCGATCTGCTTCTGTATGTGCCCTGACCGGGAATCAAACTGGCAATCTCTGCGCTTCAGGAGGAAGCTCTAACCAATTGGGCCATCCAGCCAGGGCTGCCTTGGTACTTTTTACCTAAGGGAGCATAAGCAGAGGTCTTGTGTGACCACAGGTGCCACTGTTACCACAAATATGACAGAGCATCCAGAGAGAAAATGTCCATCCATTCTGAGAGTTTTCTGACATCTCATAGATGACAAAAAGAACCCTCTCAAGAAATGGAATGTCTGGGGAGTAGAGTAGGGCAAAGAAGAAAAGTTCAAACTGCCCTGGCTCAGCGGTAGAGCGTCAGCTCAGCATGTGAAAGTCCCAGGTTCAATTCCTTGCCAGGGCACACAAGAAAAGCACCTATCTGCTTCTCCACCCTTCCCCCTCTCCTCTCTCTCTATCTCTCTTTTCCCCTCCTGCAGCCAAGGCTCCATTGGAGCAAAGTTGGCTTGGGCACTGAGGATGGCTCCGTGGCTTCTGCTTCAGGTGCTAGAATGGCTCCAGTTACAATGGAGCAATACCCCCTGATGGGAATGCCGGGTGGATTCCAGTCCGGTGCATGCGGGAGTCTGTCTGTCTGCCTCCCTGCTTCTTACTTCAGAAAAACATAAATTAAAAAAAAGAAAGAAAAGTTCAAATTGTTGCTTTTTTAAATTTCTGCATGTTTCTGAGTAGTTTTTAGCCTCTATGAGCCTCACTTTTCTCCTCTTCTAAGATGAGAAGTAGAAGATATTAAATCATATTGCATATGGTTTATGGCAAGGACTAAGAGAGTAAGATGATGTAAATGAACCACTTAGTACAGTGCACTTAGTACAGTGCTTAACAGCAATTACTTAGTCATTAGTTTCTTTGGGCAAATTACTTTACCCTCTCTGAGTTTCAGTTCCCTCATCTATAAAGTAGAAATGACTATGCTCGGAGAAGCAAGATGGTGACAGAGTAGGCGGACGTACCAACTTACAACTCCCAGAACCAAAGTGGATTATAACTCAATTTTAAGAACCATCATCTGGATAAACCAACTTTGAACTAAACTAAGTGGACTCTTCAACCAAGGAACACAGAAGAAGCCACATTGAGACTGGTAGGAATAGCGAAAACGCAAAGAGGGCTGCCCAGCTCCCCAGAGCAAACGGCAGCCCGGAGAGACCCACGTGGCGGGAGGAAAGTTTGGCGGAGAGGGAAGGACCTGGGTCCCAGGAACCAAGCCCCAGCCTGCAGTCCCAGAGCCTAGAAGAGGCGTTTGGACAGTTTTGAGCTGTGAAACAAGTGAGGGAGCTCCCAGGCCTACAGTGTGGAGTATTAGGTCCCTTCCTACTCTGCTGAGGGTTGCTGAAGGGTTTGGGGCGGCAGGACGCTGAAACACGGTTCTGTCGGCGTGGGCAGAGGCCAAGCCGGTGTGAGCTTGGTCTAGCCCAGCAGGGTCGGAGGGGACGCGCGAAAGCGCTCCGGAAGCTGCGGGCCCGCCTGTAATGCCACCTACGGGGACAAAGCGGGAGGCCAGGAATGGGCAGAAATCTGCTCTGTGACCCTGCGCAAGCCGGCCCTGACCGCGGGACCAGGCTAAGACCAGGGACGGGCAGGGGCTTGTGGCTGAGCTCATGATACCAACCCCGCCCGGCCGGAGAAACCGCGGTTTGCCATTATACGTGTGTGAGCGGGCTCCCAGCGCAGGAGCGGGGTAGACCCCGAGACAAGTGGAAGCTCGCAGCTGAGCCCACGCTACTATCCCCGCCCGGCCGGAGAAACCGCGGATTGCCATCCTACGTGCACGAGCGGGCTCCGAAAGCAGGGGCGGGGTAGATTCCGGGACGAGCGGAAGTACACAGTTGAGCGGAAGCCAGCAAACACGCCCGGCCCAATAAACCTGGGTTTGCGACCCTGCACAGAAGGGCCCTAGCCTCAAGGGCGGGGCTAAAGCTCCGGACGGGCAAAGGCTCACAGCTGAGAGCACGTCAAAAGCCCTGCCCAACCCGCGAAACTGTGGCGAGCAGGCTCTGACTGCGGGTTCTGGGTGGAAGTCCGGAAACAGGCTGGGTCCGCAGCTGAGCAAAGGTGCTCACCTCTACCCTTGGTGCTGAGGCTTGTGGCTTGAGTGACAGCCCCTCCTGCGGAAGAGAGGCAGAATTCACAGCAAAAGCCACAGTGGGCCGGCACTGGCAATGCCCATACCCAACCACCCTAGGCAGCGGCAGAGGGGGTGGGGGGCCTGCAGACAGACCACACCTAGAGAACACAAAGGCAACACCTACTGGACTCCAGTGGCCACAACTTGCTTATACACAGACAAAATGGGCAGGCAGAGGAATGCAAACCAAATGAATCCAGAGAAATCCCCAGAGAAGGACCTGAATGAACCAGATATAACCAAATTACCAGAAGCAGAATTTAGAATAATGATTGTTAGGATGTTCAAAGAAATTAGAGCAACAATGGATAGTCATTATGAACACCTAAATAAAGAGATAACAAGTATAAAAAACGAAATTGAAATAATAAAAAAGAATCAGACAGAAATGACAAATACAGTATCAGAACTGAAGATCACAATGGAAGGAATTAAAAGCAGGATGAATCACGCTGAGGATCGAATAAGCGAGTTAGAGGACACAATAAACAAAGGCACAGAAGCAGAAAAGGAAAAAAAAAAGAGACTCAAAAAATGTGAGGAAACTCTAAGGGAGCTCTGTGACAACCTGAAGAGAAACAACATTCGCATGATAGGGGTGCCTGAAGAAGAGAAGAGAGGACAGGAAATGGAAACTTTGTTCAATCAAATCATAGCAGAAAACTTTCCTAAATTAAGGCTGGGAAACACTCCACACGTTCAAGAAGCACACAGAACTCCATTAAAGAGAAACCCAAAAAGATCGACACCAAGACACATCATAGTTAAAATACCAAAGCTAATGGATAAAGAAAAAATTTTTAAAGCTGCTAGGGAAAAAAAGGCTATCACCTACAAAGGAGCCCCCATAAGGATGACATCAGACTTCTCAACAGAAACACTTGAGGCCAGAAGGGAATGGCAAGATATAATCAAAGTAATGCAGCCTGACCTGTGGTGGCGCAGTGGATAAAGCCTCGACCTGGGAACACTGAGGTCGCCAGTTCAAAACCCTGCACTGGTCCGATCAAGGCACATAGGGGAGTTGATGCTTCCAGCTCCTCCCCATTTCTCTCTCTCTCTCACTCTGTGTCTCCTTTCTAAAATGAATAAAATTAAAAAAAAAAACAAAAACAACAAAGTAATGCAGAACAAGAACCTACAACCAAGACTACTTTATCCAGCAAGGCTAACGTTTAAAATTGAAGGAGAAATAAAGAGCTTCCCAGACAAAGAAAGCCTCAAGGAATTCATAAAAACCAAACCAATTCTGCAAGAGATACTAAGGGGCCTGTTGTGAACAGTTTAAAGGGAGGAAAGAATAGAGCAAAAGAAGAATACAGCTTTAAAGAATAAAATGGCAATAAACAGCTACATATCAATAATAACCTTAAATGTAAATGGATTAAATGATCCAATCAAAAGACATAGGGTAGCTGCATGGATAAAGAAACAGGGCCCATACATATGCTATCTACAAGAGACACACCTTAAAACAAAAGATGCACATAGACTGAAGGTAAAAGGATGGAAAAAAATAGTTCATGCAAATGGAAATGAAATAAAAAGCAGGGGTAGCAATACTTATATCTGACAAAATGGACTTTAAAACAAAGGCTGTAGTAAGAGATAAAGAAGGACACTACATAATGATAAAGGGAACAATTCAACAGGAAGATATAACCATTATAAATATCTATGCACCAAATATAGGAGCCCCGACATACATAAAGCAGACTTTGATGGATATAAAGGGCGAGATTAACAGCAATACGATCATAGTAGGGGATTTCAATACCCCTCTAACAACACTGGATAGATCCTCAAGAAAGAAAATTAATAAAGAAACAACAGGCTTAAAGGAGACACTAGATCAACTTGATTTAATAGATATCTTCAGAACTTTTTACCCTAAAGCAGTAGAATATACATTCTTCTCAAGTGCTCATGGTACGTTTTCTAGGATAGACCACATCTTAGGACACAAAAATGGTCTCAATAAATTTAAGAAGATTGAAATCATATCAAGCATTTTCTCTGATCACAATGCCATGAAACTAGAAATTAACCACAAAAGAAAAACTGAAAAATACTCAAACACTTGGAAACTAAATAGCATGTTATTAAATAATGAATGGATTAACAATGAGATCAAAGAAGAAATAAAAGTTTCTAGAAACAAATGATAATGAGCATACATCAACTCAAAATTTATGGGACACAGCAAAAGCAGTTCTGAGAGGGAAGTTTGTTGCACTACAGGCATATCATAAGAAGCTAGAAAAAGCTCAAATAAGCAACCTGACCCTGCATCTAAAAGAATAGAAAAACAACAACAAATAAAACCCAAGACAAGTAGAAGGAAGGGAATAATAAAGATCAGAGCAGAAATAAATGATATAGAGGCGAAGGAAACAATACAGAGGATCAATGAAACCAGAAGCTGGTTCTTTGAAAAGGTAAACAAGATTGATGAACCTTTAACTAGACTCACCAAGAAAAAAAGAGAAAGGACTCAAATAAATAAAATTAGAAAGGACAGTGGAGAAATAACAACTGACACAACAGAAATACAAAGCATTGTAAGAAAATACTATGAAGAACTATATGCCAAAAAATTAGACAATCTTGGTGAAATGGACAAATTTCTTGAATCATATAACCTTCCAAAAATCAATCTGGAAGAATCAGAACACCTAAACAGACCAATTACAACAAATGAGATTGAAACAGTTATCAAAAAACTCCCAAAAAAGAAAAGTCCTGGGCCTGATGGCTTCACATGTGAATTCTATCAAAAATTCAAAGAAGAACTAACTCCTATCCTCCTCAAGCTATTTCAAAAAATTCAAGAGGAAGGAAGACATCCAAACTCCTTTTATGAGGCGAGCATAATTCTGATCCCAAAACCGGGCATAGACAACACAAAGAAAGAAAATTATAGGCCTATATCCCTGATGAATTTAGACGCTAAAATTTGCAACAAAATATTAGCCAACCGGATCCAGCAATATATGAAAAAAATTATACACCATGATCAAGTGGGATTTATTCTGGAGAGGCAAGGCTGGTTCCATATTTGCAAATCAATCAATGTGATTCATCACATAAACAAAAGGAAGGACAAATATCACATGATAATTTCAATAGATGCAGAAAAGGCATTTGATAAAATCCAGCACCCATTCATGCTCAAAACTCTCAGTAAAGTGGGAATACAGGGATCATTCCTTAATATGATAAAGGTCATCTATGATAAAGCAACAGCAAACATCATACTAAATGAACAAAAATTAAAAGCAATCCCCTTAAGATCAGGAACCAGGCAGGGATGCCCCCTTTCACCACTCTTATTCAACATAGTTCTGGAAGTCCTAGCTACAGCAATCAGACAAGAAGAAGAAATAAAAGGCATCCAAATTGGAAAAGAAGAAGTAAAACTGTCACTATTTGCAGATGATATGATATTGTATATTGAAAACCCTAAAGTCTCAGTCAAAAAACTACTGGACCTTATAAATGAATTCAGCAAGGTGGCAGGATATAAAATTAATACTCTGAAATCAGAGGCATTTCTATATACCAACAATGAACTGTCAGCAAAAGAAATTAAGGAAACAATCCCCTTCACTATTGCAGCCAAAAAAATAAAGTACCTAGGAGTAAATTTAACCAAGGAGGTTAAGGACTTGTACTCAGAAAATTACAAAACATTGATAAAAGAAATCAAGGAAGATACAAACAAGTGGAAGCATATACCATGCTCATGGTTAGGAAGAATAAACATCATTAAAATGTCTATATTACCCAAAGCAATTTATAAATATTTGCAATACCAATTAAAATACCAATGACATACTTCAAAGATATAGAACACATATTCCAGAAATTTTTATGGAACCAAAAAAGAACACGAATAGCCTCAGCAATCTTAAAAAGAAAAAATAAAGCAGGAGGTATCACTCTTCCAGATATTAAGGTTTACTATAAGGCCATTATACTCAAGACAGCTTGCTACTGGCATAAGAACAGACACAATGATCAATGGAACAGAACAGAGGACCCAGAAATAAACCCACAGCTTTATGTACAACTGATATTTGACAAAGGAGGAAAGAACATACAATGGAGTAAAGACAGCCTCTTTAACAAATGGTGTTGGGAAAATTGGACATCTACCTGCAAAAAAATGAAACTAGACCATCAACTTACACCATTCACAAAAACAAACTCAAAATGGATAAAAGACTTAAATGTAAGCCGTGAAACCATAAGCATCTTAGAAGAAAACATAGGCAGCAAGCTCTCCGACATCTGTAGCAGCAATATATTTGCCGATTTATCTCCACAGGCAAATGAAATAAAAGGCAAGATAAACAAATGGGACTATATCAAACTAAAAAGTTTTTGCACAACTAAAGACAATAAGAACAGAATAAAAAGACAAACCACACAATGGGAGAACATATTCGACAGCACATCTGATAAGGGGTTAATAACTAAAATTTATAAAGAACTTATAAAACTCAACACCAGGAAGACAAACAATCCAATCAAAAAATGGGCAAAAGAAATGAATAGAAATTTCTCCAAAGAGGACATACAGATGGCCAATAGGCATATGAAAAAATGCTCAACATCACTAATCAGAGAAATGCAAATTAAAACCACAATGAGATATCACCTCACACCAGTCAGAATGGCACTTATCAGCAAAACAACACAGAATAAGTGCTGGCGAGGATGTGGAGAAAAGGGAACCCTTCTGCACTGCTGGTGGGAATGCAGACTGGTGCAGCCACTGTGGAAAACAGTTTGGAGATTCCTCAGAAAATTAAAAATCGAACTGCCTTTTGACCCAGCTATCCCACTTTTAGGAATATACCCTAAGAACACCATAGCACTGTTCGAAAAGAAGAAATGCGCCCCCATGTTCGTGGCAGCATTGTTCACAATAGCGAAGATCTGGAACCAGCCCAAGTGTCCGTCAGAAGACGAGTGGATTAAAAAGCTTTGGTACATATATACTATGGAATACTACTCAGCCATAAGAAATGATGACATCGGATCATTTATAACAAAATGGATGTACCTTGATAACATTATACGGAGTGAAATAAGTAAATCAGAAAAAAAGAAAAACTGAGAACAGCATGATTTCATACATAGGTGGGACATAAAAATGAGAATATGAGACATGGACAAGAGAGTGGTGGTTACGGGATCGGGGGAGGGAGGGAAGGGTGGGATAGGGAGGAGGGGAGGGACACAGGGAAAACCAGATAGAAGGTGACAGAGGACAATTTGACTTTTGGTGATGGGTATGCAACACAATTGAATGATAAGATAACCTGGAGATATTTTCATTGTACATATGTACCCTGATTTATTGGTGTCACTCCATTAGAATTAATAATAATAAAATATATATATATATATATAAGAAGCAATATAGAAATATATTAAATAACAGTTTTATTGTTTTTGTCAGGTACTATTTAATATGTTTTCATTAACATTTTAAAACTCTCATGCCATAATCTTGTATCGTATACCTCTTTTATTGTTCTTGTTTAAGTACTAAACGCATGAAATAATAAACTGCCTTTCTGTAAAAAAAAAAAAAAGAAAAGAAATGACTATGCTCTTGCCCTGCTTGCTTTTTAAAATTTTTTTTTTATTTTTATTTCTTTATTTTTTTGACAGAGACAGGGAGAGAGTCAGAGAGAGGGATAGATAGGAATAGATAGACAGGAGCGGAGAGAGATGAGAAGCATCAATCATTTTGTTGCTGTTGCTACATCTTGCTTGTTCATTGATTGCTTTCTCATATATGCCTAGACCACAGGTCTTCAGCAGACTGAGTAACCCCTTGCTGGAGCTAGCGACCTTGGGTCCAAGCTGGTGAGCTTCTGCTCAAACCAGATAAACTAGCGCTCAAGCTGGCGACCTCGGGATCTCGAACCTGGGTCCTTCCACATCCCAGTCCGACACTCTATCCACTGCGCACCACCTGGTCAGGCCCTGCCTGCTTTTTGAGACTAGGGAAATAATATATGTAAAAGCACTGGACTTGTTTTTGCTGAGATCATTAGTTATTTTTATAGGACATTCCAAGGAGCATGCTCAGTGAGATTATCAATATAAAATTCACTGTTCACCTTGTTTTTATTCCCCAGAGTATACTAAACAAGGCTGCAACAGCAGTATCCAGATGCATTCATAGATGTATTCAAAGTTCATATTAAAGCTACTCTTGATACTTACTTAAAAGCTAGACTTTTAATAATAAGTGTTTCAGCCCTTCACCAAAAGCATTATAAATTTTTTATTGTGTATTAGTATTGAGAATAGGATGAAAGAAATTCCATCCCAAGTCAATTAGTTCAACAAGTCAAGCATATACCATGCATTGATGCCAAACATGTCTTTTGGGAAAACAGGATTTATGTCCATGATTGAGTTAGTTGTAGTAAAGTAGAAATAGCTGGACATACAGCTAAGGGAGCCTTTAAAAGCAATTTATTAAAACAATGATTTTCAAATTTTGGTGTACATCAAATTTATATAGAGACTGCTGGGCCTCACTTGCAGTTTCTGATTCAGTAGCTCTTGGGTAGAACCTGAGAATTTGCATTTCTAATACTCCCGGGTGATTCTTATACTGCTGTCCAGAGACTGTATTTGAGACCCATGGTATTAAAACAAGCCAGCACACTGGTAAAAATCTAAAAGATGGATAGTATTAAGTGGGAGAGAGATTGTAGGGAAACAGGAGCACTCAGATACTGCTGATGAGAGCAGAATTTAGTATAAATACTTTAGAGAACAAGCTGGTAATACTGAATAAAGTTAAAACTCACTAAGAATGGGCCCTGACCAGCTGGCTCAATGAGTAGAGCATTAGCCTGACATATTGACGTCCTGGATTCAGTTCCTGGTTAAGGCACTCAGGAGAAGTGACCATCTATCTCTCTCCCCCTTCTGAAACCCCTACTCTCTCTTAGACAGTGGCTCGATTGGTTTAAACATTGGCCCCAGGCACTGAGGATAGCTTGGTCAGTCTGAGCATCAACTTCAGGTGCTAAAAATAGCTTGGTTGATTTCTAGCATCGGTTCTAGACAGGGTTGCCAGGTGGATCCTGATCAGGGCACATGCGGGAGTCTCTATCATTATCTCTTTCTTCCTCTCACCTAAAAAAGAACTCACCAAGAATGTATCTAAAAAAATGTAGAGTGGGCCTGACCTGTGGTGGTGCAGTGGATAAAGCATCAACCTGGAATGCTGAGGTTGATGGTTCAAAATCCTGGATTTGCCTGGTAAAGGCACATATGGGAGTTGATGCTTTCTGCTTGTCCCCGCCTTTTTCTCTCTCTCCTTTTTCTCTCTCCTCTCTAAAAATGAATAAATTAAAAAATAAAATTAAAAAAAGTAGAGTGTAAAACATTATACAATATGATGTCATTTACCGTATTTTCCCATGCATAAGATGCACATTTACCCAGAAAATGTGGGGTGTAAAAACTGGGTGTGTCTTATACAGTGGTTGTAGATTTTTTTACTTGCATTTAAGAAGTGTGGCATTTCAAATGCCATTGATGGAACTGAGGATGAGGCAATATATAAAGACAAATTATTCATCATCAGACACAGCTGAGGACAAGCTAATGGATTGGAGTTTTGACAGTGAGGAGGAGTTGTATGAATTTTATGATGAATACAACTTGAGTTCAATAACTTTACGTAATACTTTTTTTTTTTGTAAATTTCAGGCCCCAAAATTAAGGTGCATCTTATACATAGGAGTCTTTTATATGGGGAAATACAGTATATACACTCTTTAAAAGAACATATAAACCACTATATTATTTTTGGATTTATGTATAAAAATGCAAGGAACCATGTCTGAACTGGCAGGATATTGTGGTTCAGATCGTTGTGTTCCTGAGGCCCTACTGAAAGAAACAATAAAAGTTGATTCCTTGACAAAATGAGTTCCACAAACTTAGTATCTGTCATGAGAAATTGTGTTTCTTCAGCATGTATTCTCAGATTTTTTAAATTTATTTTTTGACAGAGACAGAGAGAGGGACAGACAGGAAGGGAGAGAGATGAGAAGCATGAGTTCTTTGTTGCGGCACCTTAATTGTTCATTGATTGCTTTCTCATATGTGCCTTGACTGGGGGCTACAGCAGAGCTAATGACCCCTTGCTCAAGTCAGCAACCTTGGGCTCAAGCCAGTGACCTTGAACTTCAAGCCAGAAATCTTGGGCTTAAGCCAGCGACCATGGGGTTATGTCTATGATCCCATGCTCAAGCCAGTGACCCCGCACTTAAGCTGGTGAGCCTGCATTCGTGCTGGATGAGCCGCACACAAGCCAGCGACCTTGCATTTTCGAACCTGGGTCCTCCGCATCCCAGTCCGATGCTCAATCCACTGCCTGGTCAGGCTGTATTCTTTTATTGTAAGAGCTTCTTCCTCATTTGAATGTCCTAGAGATTTGGTAAATATCAGTGTTCACTTTATCTGCCCAAGACAAAGGGTGTGCTAAGAAAGAGGCGTACTTTTATAAAACCCTGACTCCTCCTCAGGATTCACCTTTTTCTTTCCTGGAGAAGGCACAGATAGCTCATTCTGTTCCAATTTGATAAGTGGACATGACTCTCCACTTACAGCAATACTAATACTTTGTCCTGACTAAAGAGGTTGTTTGGTTTTAAGGAAAAGCCATTTATAGAGCTGTAAAGCCTGGTTTAATTATTTTATTTTTTAAAAGATTTTATTTATTGCCTGACCTGTGGTGGCGCAGTGGATAAAGCGTCGACCTGGGAACACTGAGGTCGCCAGTTCAAAATCCTGCACTGGTCTGGTCAAGGCACATATGGGAGTTGATGCTTCCAGCTCCTCCCCCCTTTCTCTCTCTCTCTCTCTCTCTCTCTCTCTCTCTCTCTCTCTCTCACTCTGTGTCTCCTTTCTAAAATGAATTTTTAAAAAATTAAAGATTTTATTTATTGATTTTTAGAGAGAGGAGAGAGAGAGAGAAAAGGACAGGGGAGAGGAACAGGAAGCAACTCATAGTTGCTTCTTGCATGTGCCTTGACTA
Source organism: Rhynchonycteris naso (assembly GCA_037038555.1). Lineage (NCBI taxonomy): Eukaryota > Metazoa > Chordata > Mammalia > Chiroptera > Emballonuridae > Rhynchonycteris > Rhynchonycteris naso. Next base: position 206,885,069 of record CM072997.1, on the reverse strand, counting down.
AGCAAGCGAGGGGCCGTGAGCCAGCAATCTCAACACTCCAGGTCGACACTTTATCCACTGTGGCCCCACAGGTCAGGCCATAAAGGCTGGTTCAAATTTTATTTCTGTCACTCTTTAGCTGTGGGGATTTGGGACAAGTTATTTAGCCTTTCTAAACTTATTTGGGAAAAGTTTTTTTCTTTCCTTTAAACAGCTTTATTGAGCCTGACCTGGCGGTTGCGCAGTGGATAGAGCATCAGACTGGGATGCGGAAGACCCGAGTTTGAGACCCCGAGGTCGCCAGCTTGAGCACGGGCCCATCTGGCTTGAGCAAAAGCTCGCCAGCTTGGACCCAAGGTCACTGGCTCCAGCAAGGGGTTGCTCAGTCTGCTGGAGACCCGCAGTCAAGGCACATGTGAGAAAGCAATCAGTGAACAACTATGGTGTCGCAAGGGCAATGAGAAACTAATGATTGATGCTTCTCACCTCTCTCTGTTCCTGTCTGTCTGTCCCTATCTATCTATCTCTCTGTCCTTGGGGGAAAAAAAAAACTTAAAACAGCTTTATTGAGATATAATTCACATATCATAAAATTCATACATGCCTGATCAGGCGGTGGCGTAGTGGATAGAGCGTCGGACTGGGATGCGGAGGACCCAGGTTCGAGACCCTGAGGTTGCCAGCTTGAGCACGGGCTCATCTGGTTTGAGCAAAGCTCACCAGCTTGGACCCAGGTCGCTGGCTCCAGCAAGGGGTTGCTCCATCTGCTGAAGACCCGCGGTCAAGGCACATGTGAGAAAGCAATCAATGAACAACTAAGGTGTCACAACGAAAAACTGATGATTGATGCTTCTCATCTCTCTTTGTTCCTGTCTGTCTGTCCCTATCTATCCCTCTCTCTGACTCTCTCTCTATCTCTGTAAAAAAGAAAATAATAATAAAGTAAATAAAATTCTTACATATAAAATGTACAGGCAGAAACCCTTTAACCATCTAAATTTAGTATCTCAGTTGGTTTGTATTCATCTAAATGCATATTCTAAAACAGGTCTTTTTTTCTTTATAATATGATAGTTTCTAGTATTGCTCAAATGTGAGCAAAGTATGCTTTGTTTTATAGCTTATTCTTCTCTTTGGAGGAATCCCTTATCTCTGGAGACTTTCTGGACGGTTCTGTGGCTATGCTGGCTTTGGACCAGAATATGAGGTATGTACACCCTCTTCTTAGCCTCCTTGGCTCTGAAGTGATATTTGTCCTTTGTACGAACATTTTGTTGGTGAGCCTGTCATTGTCTCAGACACAAGGGTACTGGGTAATGTAGTCTCTGGTTAGGCAGCCGCATCTCAGAAACAACATGCAGTGAATGGGAAGGCATGAATTTTGTTGAACCCATACAAAGCAGGTATTCTGTGCCACACAACTTAGCAGATACTTCAGACAAAGACAGAGTGTATATCTCTGTTAGTCTCCATTGAGCTTCGTGGTTTAACTAGCCACTCTGCCCAGAACTCCTGTTTAAGGCAACAGCTTAAACCTGAGACTTCCTACCAGTAAAGTATGTTGGAATTCTACTTCCTGATTTTTCCTTAGAAATTGCTAAGTCAATACCTCCTTCCCAATTCCCTTTTGAAATGATGACTCTCTTCTACATGTATAGGTACTTTGGGCTTTAATTCAGCTCATCCGATGTCCCTTTTCTATATACCTTTTTAAGAGCCCCTCTTCCTGTGAGGTCTGTATCTTCACAAACACTTGCTCACGACCCGTCATATGCGGCATTGCAGTTTACTTACATATTCTCAGCATTGTTTCAAAAAGGATATAAGGTGGTTTTATATATAATTATCCTGATTAACTCCTTACTCAGTTCTCATCTTTTTCTTTTTGCATGAGAAGAGAAGCATCAACTCATAGTTGCGGCACCTTAGTTCATTGATTGCTTTCTCATATGTGCCTTGACGGGGGTGGGTGGGGCTGGGCTCCAGCTGAGCCAGTGACCCCTTGCTTAAGCCAGTGACCTTAGGCTCAAGCCAGTGACCATGGTGTAATGTCTATGATCCCACGCTCAAACCAGCGACCCTGCGCTAAAGCTGGTGAGCCCATGCTCAAGCCAGTGACCTCAGGGTTTCAAACCTAGGTCCTCTGCATCCCAGTCTGATACTCAATCCACTGCGCCACAGCCTGGTCAGCCTACTCTTTAGTTTTGTACAAAGAAATAAGACACTGATTTTTTAGTATTTCTAATGGTTTAAATTATAGTATACTAGATGAATATGAGTTTTACATACATATTCAGAACTGATAGTAGGAGTACCCAAAAATTTTAAAGATCACAGAACAATCATTTTTATATTGATATGAAGATATGTTGATAAACTAGGGAGAATGGAGAATATTTCAGGAGACTATAGATGAACAAATTTTTTTGTGTGTGTGTGTGTGTGTGGCAGAGACAGAGAGTCAGAGAAAGGGACAGATAGGGACAGACAGACAGGAACAGAGAAAGATGAGAAGCATCAATTCTTTGTTGCGGCTCCTTAGTTGTTCATTGATTGATTTCTCATATGTGCCTTGATGGGGGGGGGGGTGGAGACTCCAGAACAGCGAGTGACCCCTTGCTCAAGCCAGCAACCTTGGGTCCAAGCTGGCGAGCTTTTGCTCAAACCAGATGGGCCTGCGCTCAATCTGGGGACCTCGGGATCTCGAACCTGGGTCCTCCACATCCCAGTCCGACGCTCTATCCACTATGCCACTGCCTGGTCAGGCAGATGAACAAATATCTTGATATTCAAATATTTTAATTGTCTATTTGACTTCAGATGACTTTAATAAAGTGCTGTGTAATAAAGGAGGAATTGTTTTATTGCTTCGTTCTCTCGCAGGTAAACTTTGAGGGTGTAGATGATGTTTCAGGCCTCGATTTACCCATTGAATCAAGCACATTACTTGAGATCTACTAAGTACTCAGAAATTACTCATGGAATTGTTCACTAATAATTTATTTTAAGAATGAATTAATATTATACTATAAAATCTGCCATTTTATTTCCTTCTTGTATTTAGATCACTCAGTCCTTGGTGTTTCTGCTGATGGCTACACTTTTCAGTGCATTGACTGGTTTGCCTTGGAGTCTTTATAATACTTTTGTGATAGAAGAAAAACATGGTTTCAATCAGCAGGTATAATAGAGAATGCAAATATTATCTTTTAAGATTCCCATTTTTAAAAAGCTTATTGAGGGGAGAGAGAGAGAGAAATATTAATTTGTTGTTCAACTTATGTACTTATTCAGTGGTTAATTTTTTATTTTTTGTATTTTCCTGACGTGAGAAGCAGGAAGGCAGAGAGACTCCTGCATGTGCCTGACCAGGATCCACCCGGCAAGCCCACTAGGGGGCGATGCTTTGCCCATCTGGGGCATTGCTCCGTTGTAACCGGAGCCATTCTAGCAGAGGCCATGGAGCCATCCTCAGCAACCGGGCCAACTTTGCTCCAATGGAGCCTTGGCTGCGGGAGGAGAAAAGAGAGATAGAGAGAAAGGAGAGGGGGAGGGGTGGAGAATCAGATGGGTGCTTCTCCTGTGTGCCCTGGCCGGGAATCGAACCCAGGACATCCACACGCCAGGCCAATGCTCTACCACTGAGCCAACTGACCAGGGCTCATTGGTTAATTCTTATATGTGCCCTGATCAGGAATTGAACATACATCCTTGGCGTATTGGGGTGATGGTCTAACCAACTACACTATGCAGCCAAGACCAGTGTTCTCCTTTAAATATGAAGAACTTTTGTGTTCTTCTGCTAGTAATAGTTGAAACATACTTTGCTATTTTAACGCATGAATTAATTGAGAAAAAAATTGGAACTACATATGGTAAAGATTGTAAAGTCTTGCATAAACTTTTCTAGCGGTAATGTCTAGTGATTTTCAGCTAATAACTATTAAATGAGTTTATTTTAAATTTTAAAATGTAAGACATTTACTTATTGTCTTAGGTACCCAGTATCATATAATATAGTTTCACTGCCTTTTAATTTTTAAAATTGCTTTACTAGTGTATCCTTTTTATTCATCTATTAGTTATTTAAAAAGCAGTTTCTCAGTTTCTTGTGATGTTTTCTCTTTTCAGACTTTGGGGTTCTTCATAAAAGATGCAATCAAAAAATTTATTGTGACTCAGTGTATTTTATTGCCTGTGTCTTCACTTCTACTTTACATTATTAAAATTGGGGGCGACTACTTTTTTATTTATGCCTGGCTGTTCACATTAGTTGTGTCTCTGGTGAGTAAAATCTTTGTTTCATTTTCTTTTACAAAGTTCCTTTGTGCGATAAGCATGGTTTAGTCTTCATTAGCATATAAACAGTTCTTAATAAGCAGATGAAATATAAATAGGTGCTCCTAAAGTTCACTCTTGGTTTCTGCTTTTGTTTATAAAAATAGAATTGACTCCGATATAGATATTCATCTCCATATGGTGACTTTTACAGATCCTAGAAACTAATGTTACTTTTAATGATCCAGTTGTCAGGCAGTTTTGGGCTATACATTTATGAGTTGCCACCAAGGTGGATGACACAGTTTGGTAAATTAGTGACTCTTGTCTGAGCTCCATTGACTAAAAATAATGGTTGTTTTGAAGAGAATAGATAGCAGAGGAACAAGAAGAAAGCAGCTTTCCTGGTTTATCTTTGCCCTTCCCTTACTTTTTCCTTTCTCCTCTCTGCCTTTTCTGTGTCTCACTTCTCTGTTCCTTTCCCCTTCTCCCTACCTTCCCTTCTCCTTTTCTCCCACTGTCAGCTCTCTTTCTTCTCCCTCCCTTTTCCTCTCATCCCCATTCATTGATTCTCTCCCACATCTTCTTTCCTCTTTTCCTTCACATATCCTAACACAGACACTACAACACAATAAAAATTGCCTGTTGATGCCCCTAGAAAATATCGCCTATCATCTCTTAACCCTGCTGGTGAGGAGAGGCATGTTAGTCTGAATGACTGTGGTGTTCATTGCTTCACTTCCCTCTGCTGGGATCAAAATCAGAAAATGGACACTAGTTGGATTTACAAATATCTGTTGTAGGAAATGCTTCCAAATGCTTAAGGAAGTGCTGTTTCAACTAAAGTGTATGGTTGTGAACTGCAGGTAATTAATTTTAGCAGACCAACCAAATAACACAGCACGCAGATCCCCTCTAGTAATTCTTTTTTAGCAAAGACTTCAGGTGTGTCGTGATTACTTTGAAAGGCAGAATTCCAAATTCTTACAGGCTGGTGAAGTATCAGAAATCCCCAAGGGAGTTTTTTGTTTGTTTGTTTACAGAGACAGAGAGAGAGTCAGAGAGAGGGATAGACAGGGACAGACAGGAATGGAGAGAGATGAGAAGCATCAATCATCAGCTTTTCATTGCAACACCTTAGTTGTTCATTGATTGCTTTCTCACATGTGCCTTGACCGCGGGTCTTCAGCAGACTAAGTAACCCCTTGCTGGAGCCAGCGATCTGGGGTCCAAGGTGGTGAGCTTTTGCTCAAGCCAGATGAGCCTGCGCTCAAGCTGGTGGCCTTGGGGTCTCGAACCTGGGTCCTCCGCATCCTAGTCTGATGCTCTATCCACTGTGCCACCACCTGGTCAGGCCCCAAGGGAGTTTTGAATGGACCATTTGACTTTTCAGTTGTGACCACCTGGAAACTACTCATTTTGATTTAAATTATCAAATACATTGAACACTTGCCATCTGAAACAATTTGGGGCTGAGGATACCAGCACAAATAAGATAGGGTCTCTGTTCTCAAGGCTAGGATCACATAGTTATTTTAACGTAATTGAATTTGTATAACGAGGAGTTTTTCTTTAAGAACACATTCATAGGTTCTCTGACATTTACTTTTCAGGTGCTTGTCACAATCTATGCTGATTATATTGCCCCTTTATTTGACAAATTCACACCTCTACCGGAGGGAAAGCTTAAACAAGAAATTGAAGTAATGGCAAAGAGTATTGACTTTCCTTTGACTAAGGTGTATGTTGTTGAAGGTAAGGCTACTGGGGGTAAGAAGATTTCATTTGACTGGCTTGTTTTATTTGAGCACTTTATTCTTAAAACTTGAATAAATGAACAAATCAGTTTTTAAAAATTGTGCTACCTAAAGGTTAGGTTTTTACATTTTTGCTTTTTAGGATTTATAGGAATTGATGACGTAGTCTAGGGATAGAGACTGGTTGCCTGATCCCAAATCTTGCTCTTGCCTGAAGCTGTGTTTGGTTGGCTTTACAGTATTGTTTTTAATTTTGGGCCAAGGCCTGTATCACTTCCTGTTATATCATCTACATGAGATTGATTTATGTACTTTACCTGCCTGGCTCCTCGTAATTAAGTTGGATTCGTGCATAGTCAAATTTCAGTTAACACTAGTTGGGGTGCTCAGAAACAAAACTCCTTTTTTTGGCTTTGTTTCCCTCAACGAAACCTCCAGTGTTCTGGAGGAGTCTGATTTCACCTGCAGATTACTGAAAACTGTCCTATCATTTGGTACAGGTAAGCTAGCTATAGCTACGTGAGACAACTAAATTCTCAAGGAAGCTTGCAAAGATTCAGAGTGATGCTGTCATGTGATAGCAGGACTTTCAGATGCTTTAAATTAAAACCTATGTAAATGAATGAGATTGGTCCTGCCCCTGCTGCTACCAGCTGTGGAATCTGGACAGATCACTTCACGGTGCTTCTGGTTTTCAGTTTTGCTTCCCCTAAACCATGGTTTGGCACACATTTTGTGTAAAGGCATAAATAATGAATATTTTAGGCTTTGTGGGCCACATGTTCTTTGTCACAGCTGTTCAACTTTGTCATTATAGTACAAAAGCAGTCATAGGTAATACATAAACTAGTGAGCATGACTGTCTTCTAATAAAACTTTATTTATAAAAAAATAAGTGGCAGATTGCATTGGGCCTGCAAGCCATATTTTACCCATCCCTCTAAACTTAAAATATTGCCAGTGAGAAGCAGTTACATTGGATGAAGGCGTAGAAATTGAGAAGTACAGAATTATGGGGCAGGGTGTACAGAGATGGTCACAACTGGAAAGAATGAATTAACAGCAACTAAGAGAGTATAGAACTCTCAGATATTGGTAGTTTCTGAGGTTATACAGCCCAACTAAAGGTATCACTGGAACATTTCTATGGGGAAATGATGGGAGAATAAGCCAATTTATACTACTTCTTTAGCCACTGAGATCACTCCTCTTTTAGTTAATATTAACTAGCAGCACATTAATCAGTATAGTAGAACAGTTTCTGAGAGTCTTTTACTGAAGGAGCAACCTATGTTGCTGATCACTTAAATTATAATCAGGTAACATGAAATGACAAATAATAATGTGACAACAGGTGCTTGATAGATGGAATATAAGCCATAATTGCTATATGATTTTAGATGAAATTGTCAAAGGCTTTATGTAGGGTTATAATATAAGCTGGGACACCACATAAAATTAAGATTGGGGTAGGTGGAGGGGTAGAATTTCAGAGGTTAAGCTGTGGAGTCAGTAGTCTTGGGTTTGAATCCTACCTCTATCACAGTTATCTGTGACTTTGGGCAACTTAACTTGGCTAAACAGAAGTTTACTTATTAGTAATATATGTTTTTATTGTTGTTAATAATGGTAACAATCCTCAAAAATGTTTTGAATGAATAAAGGTTGTTACTAACCATAACAACATGCATACAGATTGGTACATTGATAAGAATATTATAGTGAGAAGCCAAGGTTCCTGCTCTCAGAAAATATCAGATAGCAAGTGCTGTGCAGAGAATGAAAGTGTGATGGGATGAAGAATGACTGAGTAGATACTTTAGAGTGTCATCAGGCAAGCCTTCTCTGAGCAAATGAATTTAAGCTGAGACATGAAAGAAGGAGCCATGCATGCAGAGATCAGGAGAAAGACCTTCCAGTGCTTTGAATCTTCAGGAAACAGAAAAAAGCCCAATGTGCCTGCCATATAGCAAGAGAGTGTTAGGACATGAACTCTGAGACATAGGCAAGAATCAGACCATGAAGGCCTTTGTAAATCAGGGGAAGGAGCTTGAATTTTATTTTAAGTTCAGGGAGAAAAGCCATTGAATATTTTAGGTAGGAAAGTGCATGGTCTGGTTTGTATTTCTGGAGAACAGATTGTAGGGGCGGCGAGCATAGAAGCAGGAAGAGCAGTTAGTGGTAATCCAGGTAGTAATCCAGGTAGGAGATAGTGGTTGCTTAGACTAGGGCAATAGTGATTGATGGAAAGAAGTAGGTGCACTGGGCGTATGTTTTAAAGGTGGAGTTGACGGACTTTGCTAATAGGTTACATGGAGAGGAATAAGGGGCAAAGGGAGACATCAAGGATAAAGACCTAGACTTTCTGCCTGAGATATTGGATACATGGCAGTTTATGGAGACCTGAAAAAAACGGGAGACAGCAGGTTGATGCAAAATTAAGTTGGATGTGTTGTAGTGGTGGGATTCAGCTGGTTTGCACCAGTTCAACAGAACCGATACCTAATTTTTTGTTCAGTTTGAGGAACCATTTGTTAAAATGGGACTTGTAAATCAGGGTTCTCTCTAAGGTGGGTGCCTGCACAGTCGCCCAATGTGGAAATCACAAATTTACATTCCTTACTCTTTTTTAACTTACTTCTGTGCACCTGCATATGCTAAGTGCCCATAGTAATGTTCATTCCGTCCATAAGTGAAAAAAAATTTGATGGAACTATGCTTGTAATATTTATGTATTCATTTTGTAAAACTCATCATACCTTTGATGAAATACTACATTTTAATTCCCTTGCATTTGTTACTTCAGTAAAAAAACATATAACGTAAAGAGAAAAAGTGACAAACAGCCAGGAGGTGACAAACTGTCATTGGAAATATCTTAAATATCAGTTTTATTGTTTTTTGTCAGGTATTATTTACTATTTTTTCATTAATATTTTAAAACTTTTTCTTTTAATCTACTTTTGTGTACCTCATTCATATTTAAGTATCAAATGCATAAAATAATAAACTACCTTTCAGTTTGTTTTTTAATACTTAAAACAGACATTAGGGCCAAGAACTGGTTGTTAAATTACTTGAATCCAACCACTGATGTGTTGTATATTGAGATATCTATTGAACACTGAGTTAGAGTTCTGCAAACAAATAGTAGAAAACAACTGTAGCTGATTTAAGCAAAAAAAAAAAATTATTGAAACAATATTTGATAGGTTACAGAATCACCAGGAAGGTTGAATTTAACAAGCTTGGGAAATAGGCTATTCCTCAGGGAGACGAGGAGCTCGGAATTTCGCTGCAGAACCAGCCTGGGAGGGCACTGCTGTTGCCTCCCACTGTTAGATTCAGCACTCTGTGCCCTAACATCCCTTATCACTAGCACTGACAGAATTAATTCCTCATGCCCTGCTTCTATTCCAAGTCCTCAGTGGGTGCATTTGATTGACAGAGCCAGGGCATGGGGCTAGCTGCCAGGAATGCTGAGGAAGCAAATATCTGGCTTTTTAGATTTCTCAAATGAGAAGCAGTCTTTCTCAGACTTACATGGTGTGAATTCCCTGAACTCTGAAAGAAGATTCCAATCCTGGACAAGGACAAAAAACACACATAAGAATATAAACAACATATGTGGACTGTAGACATCTGTGTGCAAATATAGAAATATCAACTAGGCAGCTGGGTGTGTGAGTCTGGAGTTCTAGGGAGAGGTCAGGGCCAGGACTATTGATATGGAAGTATCTGGCACATAGATGGTGTTTAGTGTCATGAATGAGGAGCACATAGAAGCGGGGAAGCTGTCAGCTCACAGTCAGCAGGATAGGAAGAGCCAGCATCAGAAACTGAGAAGAAGAGAGACCAATGAGTAGGAAGGAAAACAGGAAAAAATGTAGTTTCTTTTGAGATAGGAAAAGAAGGTGTTTCAAGGAGAGAATGGTCAGCTGTTACAGATGCTGCTGAGAGGTTAGTTAAGGTCAAACATAAAAATGACATAGATGGCAACACCTTGCATTTGCATAGAACATTTTGATTTCCAGTTTTCAAATACATGCTTCATAACTCCAATGGTATTATTAATCCATTCAGTCAACGAGCATTATTAAATATATGCTACATGCCAGGCACAGGGATACAAAAAGCAGCTTGTGGTTTATTGTGAGGACTCTTAAACTTTAGTGAGTACTATGTAAAAATTCCCTGGAGAGTTTGTTAAAAGACAGGTTCCTGGGCTCCATTCCTGGAGTGACTTACACGTGTTTATAGTATCTACTTCTAACCAGCACCCTGAGGTGTTTTAGTGTAGGTGTTCCTTTGGCCACACTTCCAGATATTTGGACCAGTGGGAGATATTAATATGTTAATTTTATTTTATTTAGATGCATACAATCTGCCTACTTCCATAAATAACTTCAGGCAGTGTCTAAGAACACCTTAGTTGTTCATTGATTGCTTTCTCACATGTACCTTGACCACGGGCCTTCAGCAGACCGAGCAATCTCTTGCTGGACCCAGCGACCTTGGACTCAAGCTGGTAAGCTTTTGCTCAAAGCAGATGGGCCCGTGCTCAAGCTGGTGACCTGGGGTCTCGAACCCGGGTCTTCCGCATCCCAGTACAACACTCTATCCACTGCGCCACCACCTGGTCAGGCTCTAAGAACTATTTTTATATTACATTTTTTAAAAATCAGAATCAGAGAAGACAGAAATAAGATGGAGGAATAAGACCTCAGAATGATACACAGGTCTCCAGATCCTAAGGTCCTATATTATGGGCAAAACTGGACCGCATGCTTGGCTCTTAACATCCAGGCAATTAAACAAAAACTGAAAAATAAGTGCCACTACTTACCAGAGCTTTATTACATCCTTAACATACGCCAAACATACTGCTATATATATATAGAATATACTATAGTCTATATACACTACTAAACATACATTATGTTAGAAATATAAGTAGATACAGAATTCACATTTTTTGTGAGAGATCTCAAATTTCCAAGAGAAACAAATGTTTTATCATTTCTTATCTTAAAAAAGCATGTAAGTAAAAGTAGTAGTTTATGTGGATCAGGCTGTATACTAATTGATTTACTGAGAATTTCTCATGTCCTTAATCCAATCCAATGATGTGTAGATAATGGCTTGCATCATAAACAGGAAAATTAAACTTAAAGAAATGAAGAAAGTTCCTAACATTTACACAGCTAGTACATGGCAGAGCCAAGATTTGAACCCAAAGTCTGCTCTTAACTACTAAGTTCACTGTACATTATAGAACATTTAGAATAGAAATATATATCAGGAAGAAAATAAAAGTCAACCATAGTTCACTTCTGTTAGCCACTATTAAAAATTTAGATATGTTTTTTCCCAGCCTTTTCAAAAATAGCTTTAATTATTTTCTGAGTATTGAAGTACATATACTTACTTTAAAAGCCTTAGAAAAAAGAGACAACTATAGGAGGAAACAAAAATCCATAGTTCTAGAAGCCAGTGATAAACACGCCAGTATTTATGACAATAATGGAACCTTATATACAGGAAGTTTTATATCCTCAGTATATTGGTGAGCCTTTTCCTGTCTTGTTAACATTCTTCAAAAGTGTAATTTGGGGGGAACTGCTTAAAATTCCACTTCATAGCTTTACCATAATGTAAGCATTTCACTGTGCTGGATGATTAGGCTGTCATGTATTGTTGCTACACAGCTCTGGTGAGAATAAATCTGTTGGCAAGACTGCAGGTAAACAGACACTGTCCGCCACTGGGGATGATTTATGCCAATACAGTTTTCTTTAGGTATTAAACAATTTGAAAATGCTAATATCCTTTCCAATAGTTCAATTTCTAGGAGTCTCTCCAAAGGACCCAGACTTTTTAATTATTTTCCATGCTTTGAACTGTCTTTTCCTTAGGATCTAAACGCTCTTCCCACAGCAATGCTTATTTTTATGGCTTCTTCAAGAACAAACGAATAGTTTTGTTTGACACTCTACTAGAAGAGTATTCTATACTAAACAAAGACATCCAGGAGGAGTCTGGCATGGAACCTCGCAATGATGGAGAAGGGGACACTGAAGAAATAAAAGCTAAAGTTAAAGTGAGTTCTTCTCCTAAGAGACTCTGGTTTAGTTTTTATAAAACAGGTTCCCGTGACAACTCAAAATAACATCAATGTCTCTGTGAGTGTTGCATTGAGAGAGAATGTAAATACAAACATCATGCCCCTTTATGATTCTGGTATTTGGGAGACATCATCACTGTTATTACATGCCAATCACCTTGCAAGCTTTTATAGAATGTACACATTAAAATTGGAAATATAAGATAGGAAAGTTCTTATGATTATAAGCTATCTTTAAAATGGGATCTTTATAGCCTGACCTGTGGTGGCGCAGTGGATAAAGCGTCGACCTGGGAACACTGAGGTCGCCAGTTCAAAACCCTGCACTGGTCTGGTCAAGGCATATATGGGAGTTGATGCTTCCAGCTCCTCCCCTCTTTCTCTCTTTCTCTCTTTCTCTCTCTCTCTCTCTCTCTCACTCTGTGTCTCCTCTCTAAAATGAGTAAAATAAAAAAAAAGAAATTTAAAAAAAAAAGGGATCTTTATATTCTTTTTTTTTTATTAATTTTAATGAGGTGACATTAATAAATCAGGGTACATATGTTCAAAGAAAACATCTCCAGGTTATCTTATCATTCAATTATGTTGCATATCCATCACCTAAAGTCAAATTGTCCTCTGTCACCTTCTATCTGGTTTTCTTTGTGCCCCTCCGCCTCTCACTGCCTCTTCTCCCTCCCCCCACCCAGTAACCACCACACTCTTGTTCATGTCTCATAGTCCAGTTTTTATGTTTCACCTATGTATGAAATCATGCTGTTCTCAGTTTTTTTCCGTTTTACTTATTTCACTCCGTATAATGTTATCAAGGTCCATCCATTTTGTTGTAAATGATCCGCTGTCATCATTTCTTATGGCTGAGTAGTATTCCATAGTATATATGTACCAAAGCTTTTTAATCCACTCGTCCTCTGACGGACACTTGGGCTGTTTCCAGATCTTCACTATTGTGAACAATGCTGCCAGGAACATGGGGGCGCATTTCTTCTTTTCGAACAGTGCTATGGTGTTCTTAGGGTATATTCCTAAAAGTGGGATAGCTGGATCAAAAGGCAGTTCGATTTTTAATTTTTTGAGGAATCTGCATACTGTTTTCCACAGTGGCTGCACCAGTCTGCATTCCCACCAGCAGTGCAGAAGGGTTCCTTTTTTCTCCACTTCCTCGCCAGCACTTGTTCTGTGTTTTGCTGATGAGCGTCATTCTGACTGGTGTGAGGTGATATCTCATTGTGGTTTTAATTTGCATTTCTCTAATGATTAGTGATGTTGAGCATTTTTTCATATGCCTATTGGCCATCTGTATGTCCTCTTTGGAGAAATTTCTATTCATTTCTTTTGCCTATTTTTTGATTGGATTGTTTGTCTTCCTGGTGTTGAGTTTTATAAGTTTTTATAAATTTTGGTTATTAACCCCTTATCAGACGTGTTGTTGAATATGTTCTCCCATCGTGTGGTTTGTCTTTTTATTCTGTTCTTATTGTCTTTAGCTGTGCAAAAACTTTTTAGTTTGATATAGTCCCATTTGTTTATCTTGCCTTTTATTTCATTTGCCTGTGGAGATAAATTAGCAAATATATTGCTGCGACAGATGTTGGAGAGCTTACTACCTATGTTTTCTTCTAAAATGCTTATGGTTTCATGGCTTACATTTAAGTCTTTTATGCATTTTGAGTTTGTTTTTGTGAATGGTGTAAGTTGATGGTCTAGTTTCATTTTTTTGCAGGTAGATGTCCAATTTTCTCAACACCATTTGTTAAAGAGGCTGTCTTTACTCCATTGTATGCTCTTTCCTCCTTTGTCAAATATCATTTGTCCATAAAGGTGTGGGTTTATTTCTGGGTTCTCTGTTCTGTTCCATTGATCTATGTGCCTGTTCTTATGCCAATACCAGACTGTCTTGAGTACAATGGCCTTGTAGTATACCTTGATATCTGGAAGAGTGATGCCTCCTGCTTTATTTTTTCTTTTTAATATTGCTGAGGCTATTCGTGTTCTTTTTTGGTTCCATATAAATTTTTGGAATATGTGTTCTATATCTTTGAAGTATGTCATTGGTATTTTAATTGGTATTGCATTGAATTTATAAATTGCTTTGGGTAATATAGACATTTTAATGATGTTTATTCTTCCTAACCATGAGCATGGTATATGCTTCCACTTGTTTGTATCTTCCTTGATTTCTTTTATCAATGTTTTATAATTTTCCGAGTACAAGTCCTTAACCTCCTTGGTTAAATTTACTCCTAGGTACTTTATATTTTTGGTTGCAATAGTGAAGGAGATTGTTTCCTTAATTTCTTTTGCTAACAGTTCATTGTTGGTATATAAAAATGCCTCTGGTTTCTGAGCATTAATTTTATATCCTGCCACCTTGCTGAATTCATTTATAAGGTCCAGTAGTTTTTTGACTGAGACTTTAGGGTTTTCTATATACAATATCATATCATCTGCAAATAATGACAGTTTTACTTCTTCTTTTCCAATTTGGTTGCCTTTTATTTCTTCTTCTTGTCTGATTGCTGTAGCTAGGACTTCCAGAACTATGTTGAATAAGAGTGGTGAAAGGGGGCACCCCTGCCTGGTTCCTGATCTTAATGGGATTGCTTTTAATTTTTGCCCATTTAGTATGATGTTTGCTGTGGGTTTGTCGTAGATGGCCTTTATCATGTTAAGGAATGTTCCCTGTATTCTATATAAGACTTTTTTTTTCTTTTTCTTTTATTCATTTTAGAGAGGAGACACAGAGTGAAAGAGAGAGAGAGAGAGAGAAAGAGAGAAAGGGGGGAGGAGCTGGAAGCTCAACTCCCATATGTGCCTTGACCAGACCAGTGCAGGGTTTTGAACTGGCGACGCTTTCTCAGTTTTCCCAGGTCGACGCTTTATCCACTGCGCCACCACAGGTCAGGCCTTTCCCTGTATTCTAAAACGGGGTTTTTATATTCTTGATATGTTTATGATCATCAAAGAAATCCAACAGGCAGAATAAAGAGAAGATAAACATCTCATTTCTAGCTTCATTAAGACAATATTTATAGGCCCTGCAAAGGAGAGACTTGGATTTGAATCCTGGTTCTGTCATTTAGTAGTTGTGCACATTGTGTACTTGGTACATTAATGTACTTGAGTACATTCTGTAATTCGATCCGTTTTCTTTTAATAAATATTTATGAAATGAATATTCTGCACTGAGGTACTTTGACACTAGGAATACATATAGGTGTTGATCGACTTACAACCTATGCAACTTACGACCATTTGACTTTACAACCACAGTAGCTAGCCATGACTCCTCCGCGTCTGGAGCAGTTTTTGTATGCACCTGTATTTTGTAATTTTGTATGTTTTGCATATATTAAACCAGTTGTACTGGTAATGTAGTGTTTTACTTAAACCTGACGAATGTAAAATAAGAAACAAAATGGTGTAGAGATGATACAAATGGCATAAAATGAACAAAGAAAATTATATATAACAATAATGAAAGAAAATTATGATAAAATATGACTTAAAGATTTTTATAACATCATTTCACAGTACTGTACAGATAGCCTACTCAACTTACGGTCAAATCGTGTTATGACCGGTCTGTCAGAACAAATCGTGGTCGTAAATCGAGCACTAGCTGTAATTAAAGAGGCAAACCCTTGCTCTCAAGGAACTTACACAGTCACAGTACAATCTAGTGATGATTGCCACAGTGAAGTTGTGTATACCGGATGCAGTGAGAACATAAGAAAAGACAGTTCTTAAATCTCACCTGGAAGTCTGAGAAAGCTTTTGCCGAAGTCCTTTCCTATATGAGGTCAGCTGTGCTGATTAGCAAAATCTAAACTACCAAAATTAAATGGGGGAAAGGGGACAGTGCTAAGAAAAGACATATGTTTAATCAGAAACAATCACCAGTATTCAGTGGTTCTTAACCTTTTTTTGAGGTACCAAACCCACCAGTTTCATATGTGCATTCACTGAACCCTTCTTTAGTGATAAATAAAATATGATTTTTTTTCCAAATTCAAGACATAGGTATATGTTTTTTTACTGGTGCACAAAATGAGCCGTGCATGAACATCACCTTGCTCAAAGAACAAAACCAACAAAGTGCATGAACTCACAACAAATTACGGTATTACTTTATTCTGGCCTCCGCAGCAGAGGCTTCTCTGAACCTCTGAGACCGACTCATCGAACCCCTAGGGTTCGATAGAACCCAGGTTAAGAACCACTGCCAGTATTTATCTCTGTGATGTGCTGTTGGCTTTGGATCTGTGTATCGCTGGGCAAGTAAGTTAAGTTCTCTAAACCGTTTGTTTCTTAACCAAAAGCTGATGCCATCAGGGTTTCTTACCTCCACACTGTTGACACTTGGGCCACATAATTTTTTGTTGTGGGAGGATATCTTGTGCATCATAGATGTTTAGCAGCATCTCAGCCCTCTCCCTGCTAGGTGCCCACATCAACACCCCACCATACCCTTGCCACCCCAAGAATCACAACTACCAAAAAAGTCTCTAGACATCATGAGGTGGGGGCTTGCAGGACAAGTTCACTGAGTTGAGAAACACTGGGCTGAAGATGCCTACCTTTGAGGGTCATGGATATTAAAAGAAATAATATGTGTATGTAAATACTGTTGAGTTAATTTTATGTATTCTAAGTATGAGAAAATAACTAGACTGACCAGGCGGTGCCACAGAGGATAGAGCGTTGGACTGGGATGCAGAGGACCCAGGTTCGAGACCCCAAGGTCGCCAGCTTGAGCGCGGGCTCATCTGGCTTGAGCGAAAAGCTCGCCAGCTTGGACCCAAGGTCACTGGCTCAAGCAAGGAGTTACTCGGTCTGCTGAAGGCCCGCAGTCAAGGCACATATGAGAACGCAATCAATGAACAACAACTAAGGTGTCGCAACAAAAAACTGATGATTGATGCTTCTCAGCTCTCTGTTCCTGTCTGTCTGTCCCTCTCTCTGACTCTCTGTCCCTGTAAAAAAAAGTAAGAAAGAAAATAACTATTTTAATTTGAGCATTTGTTTTGACCTAAAAAAGATGATCTAGTAAAATGCCTAGCCTGTTATAAATATGTAAATATGTAGGTGGAACAAAATTCTGTGAAAGGAATAATTAGCACCGGGAAAGGCATTACTCATTTGATTGTATTTATTTTTAAGTGGAGTTATCCTACTTGTTACAATATTGGAATAAAAGTCACTTTGGTCTGACCAAGAGACATAGGACTTTGATTCAGGAAGAGATCTTAAGATCATCTTATAGATAGGAAAACTGGAGTCCAGAAAAGGTAACCCAGTAACAATACTGAGCAGTCATATAAGTTCAGCAAAGCAACCTACTTAAGAGGTAGCCACATACAAGGTGGATCATATTAGAGCCAAACTAGACATAAGCTAGTGGTTCACTGATTTTAAGCAATATAGTGAAATTGCTGACTGTTAGTATTCTTTGGCTTAAATTTTTTAAAAGATTGGGTAGTCCTTAGAAGCATGTTGAATGGAGTTTGAGTTATTATCTTGGCTTCTTTAAGAGCCAGTTTTATTTCATTGATAACCATAAACATTTTAGCATCTGGGTACAAGTTACAAGATGAAAATACATTAGACATAGTCCTACCCTAAAGAACCCATTGAAACGGAGATTAGATATGTACACAAATAGCCCATACTTTAAGACAAAGTGTGGTAAATATCTGACATGGTTGAAATAGTGTGGTTTTTATAAATTAAGAAATTAACCTGACCAGGTGGTGGTGCATTGGATAGAGCATCCACCCGGGGTGCGGAGGACTCAAGTTCGAAACCCTGAGGTTGCTGGCTTGAGCACAGGGTCACTGGCTTGAGCCCAAAGGTCACTGGCTTAAAGTCCAGGGTCATTGGCTTGAGCAAGGGGTCATCGCCTTGGCTGGAGCCCCCTGGTCAAGACACATATGTGAAAGCAATCAGTGAAAAACTTACGGTGCCACAACTATGATTGAATGCTTTTTATCTCTCTACCTTCTTGTGTGTGTGTCTTTCTGTTTGTCTTTCTCTTGCTAAAAAAAAAAGTAAATAAAGAGAAGTTAAGAAATTAATGGTCAGACATTTCTTAAAAGAGGATATTTGAACAAGACAAAATTTAACTTTGGAATGGGCCTTTTCATGTTGAAGACATAGAATAAATAAAGCTATAGAGACAAATATATACAGTGGCTATTCTGAGACTAATGATTGAATGTATTATTGTAGATGGAGACAGGTAGGCCAGGACCCGTTAATAACATACTCCTTCCTGAAGACATCGAGTGCTTGTTTCCAGTAGCCTGGAAAGTTCAGATTGATTTAAGTAGAGGCCATAGCTTGGTTTAGGAAGATGAAAATTTGGTGGCAACATGTAGAACAGAGCAAAGATTGGAGGCAGGGAGGCTTCCAGGGGCCTGTTGCATCAAGATCTCCAAGATAAGCATGAAATAGAGAGGGCCTGCACCAGAGTGAGAGGTGAGAGTAAGTGGATGAGTCACAATTAAAGACAGATTTAAAGTACTTGGTGATAGATTTTATGCGAGTGAAGGAAGTCAAAGACTGACTCAACTCTTATTAGCTGTGTTGGTTTCCAGTGTATGTCCACTGGTGAGATGATTTTAGATAGTATCAATATTTTAAATTGGTATAGCTATATACTTATTAATGTATATTAGGAAAAAGAAAATAGCATATTATGATTTTATGACTGTTATCATTAAGAATAAGTTTTAGCCTGACCAGGCGGTGGCACAGTGGATAGTGTCGGACTGGGATGCAGAGGACCCAGGTTCGAGACCCTGAGGTTGCCAACTTGAGCATGGGCTCATCTGGTTTGAGCAAAGCTCACCAGCTTGGATCCAAGGTCGCTGGCTTGAACAAGGGGTTACTTGCTCCACGGTCAAGGCACATATGAGAAAACAATCAATGAACAACCAAGTGCCACAATCAAAAACTGATAATTGATGCTTCTCATCTCTCTTCGTTCCTGTCTGTCTGTCCCTATCTATCCCTGTCTCTGTAAAAAAATAAAATAAAAGAATAAGTTTTAAAAAGTGAATTAATTTAGCCTGACCAGGCGGTGGCGCAGTGGATAGAGCATCGGACTGGGATGCGGAAGACCCAGGTTCCAGACCCCGAGCTTGCCAGCTTGAGCGCGGGGCCCATCTGGCTTGAGCAAAAACTCGTCAGCTTGGACCCAAAGTCGCTGGCTCCAGCAAGGGGTGGCTCGGTCTGCTGAAGGCCCGCGGTCAAGGCACATGTGAGAAAGCAATTAATGAACAAATATGTTGTCGCAACAGCAACGAAAAACTAATGATTGATGCTTCTCATCTCTCTCCGTTCCTGTCTGTCTGTTCCTATCTGTCCCTCTCTCTGACTCTCTCCCTGTCCCTGTAAAAAAATAAATAAAACATTAAGAAAAAGTGAATTAATTTAAAGAAAGACATTAAGAAATTAACCACAGAGAATACACAGATGTGGCAGAAATTTAGGAAACAGTGATTATTCTAATTTA
Source organism: Rhynchonycteris naso (assembly GCA_037038555.1). Lineage (NCBI taxonomy): Eukaryota > Metazoa > Chordata > Mammalia > Chiroptera > Emballonuridae > Rhynchonycteris > Rhynchonycteris naso. Next base: position 206,865,412 of record CM072997.1, on the reverse strand, counting down.
TTTTATTAAAAAAAAAAAAAAAAAGCCTGACCTGTGGTGGCGCAGTGGATAAAGCCGTCGACCTGGGAACACTGAGGTCGCCAGTTCAAAACCCTGCACTGGTCTGGTCAAGGCACATATGGGAGTTGATGCTTCCAGCTCCTCCCCCCTTTCTCTCTCTCTCTCTCTCTCTCTCTCTCTCTCTCTCTCTCTCTCTCTCTCTCTCTGTGTCTCCTCTCTAAAATGAATAAAATAAAAAAATTAAAAAAAACATAAAAAAATAAAAAATAAAATTACCCTCTGAACTATTTTAAAGTCTACACTTCAGTGGTTTTCATATTCATAATACTCTGCAACCATCACCACTATCTCATTCATCCTTTCACTTTTTTTTTTTTTTACAGGGACAGAGAGAGAGTCAGAGAGAGGGATAGATAGGGACAAACAGATAGAAATGGAGAGATGAGAAGCATCAATCATCAGTTTTTCGTTGTGACACCTTAGTTGTTCATTGATTGCTTTCTCACATGTGCCTTGACCACGGGCCTTTAACAGACTGAGCAACCCCTTGCTCGAGCCAGCGACCTTGGGTCCAAGCTGGCGAGCTTTTGCTCAAGCCAGATGGGCCCGCGCTCAAGCTGGCGACCTCGGGGTCTCAAACCTTGGTCCTCCGCATCCCAGTTTGACACTCTATCCACTGCGCCACCGCCTGGTCAGGCCATCCTTTTACTTTTAACCTACCATCCTTATGTGTTAGATGTCTTGCACATAGTCTGGAGATAGATTTTGTTATGGCAGACAGTTATTGTCTTTTATTTTTTAGTTGTATGTTTTTAAATTATAAGAAAATGTTTATTTAGAAAGTCACAGAGGTAGTAGTAGAAGGTAGCCAGCTGGGCTGTGGGCTTGTAAAACAGTTACAGAGGCAGACGAGGGGCCCTTGGAGCTTAGGAGAGAGAAAGCAATGGGAACGCACCTGGGGAAAGAAGGGCAAGGGAGAGGCGTAGGCATGCTCCTGAGAGGGAGAGGGCACCTCACTATCTTTTTTATTGACAAGCCCAGTGAATCCCCAGTGGAAAGGTCTTCTTCTTTTGCCCTATCCAGAGAACGAACTTGCAGGCTTCAACCAGCATGAGGGAGGAGCAATTACCTTTAGGTGTGGAGCTGGAGAAGGGATCTGATGCTTTAATTCTTTCTCAAACAGCTCTTGCCCAATTATTTTAGTCAACTTTCCCTTCTCCCCCAGTTCCGGAAGTACCTGGTGCTGTTAGTTCCCACGCCCTTGGAAGAGGCTGGTGTAAAGAGGCGGGCTCTCTTTTCTCTACCTGCTTTCCTGCTTCCAAATGTTGCTGTTGTCACCTCTGCTGTTTTCTTCATTCTTGTGGGTTTATATCTTTTATATTTATAAAACCATTGTTAACATTTTTATATACTTTCTGCCTCTTTTCTAGATTTGTGTAGTTTTACATACACATTCACTTTTTTTTATAATTAGAATCATACTGTTTTTAGTTTTGTTTCCTGCTGTCCTCGCCAGTTAAACCATTTTTCCATGTCAGAGCACAATCATTGAAACCTTAGACCCATTACTATAAAAGTTTTTTTGAGCCAAACAAAGGCTACATACACCTGGAAGCAAGATCCCAACAGGCTGAGCTAAATGCTTCCAAAAACAAAATTTCTAATGGGTTTATAATATGGCTGCTATATGACTTTATCATAATTTATTTAACTATTGTCCTATTGATAAAGATTATATTTTTTCCATTTTTTCTAACCTGAATTAGACTGTAAGCTTCATGAAGTCAGAATATATCTGTCTTGTTCATGATTCTATCTTCAGTGCTTAACCCAGTGTCTAACAAGGAGTGGGGTAGAGAATGTTTGTTAAGTGAATAAAGTGTTGTACAAAAGATTGTTCTCTTAAGTTAGAACCAAAGATGGGCTCTTACTGGGTTAAAAGGTATAAACTTTTATTTTTGACAGAAACAGAGAGTCAGAGAGAGGGATAGATATGGACAGACAGGAATGGAGAGAGATGAGAACCATTAATTTTTTGTTGTGGCACTTTAGTTGTTCATTGATTACTTTCTTATATGTACCTTGACCGTGGGGCTACAGCAGACTGAGCAACCCCTTGCTCGAGCCAGCGACCTTGGGTCCAAGCTGGTGAGTTTTTTGTTCAAGCCAGATGAGCCCATGCTCAAGTTGGTGACCTCGGGGTCTCGAACCTGGGTCCTCCGCTTCCCAGTCCAACACTCTTTCCACTGCGCCATCACCTGGTCAGGCAAAAGCTGTAAACTTTTTGAAGATTATTGATAATTTATTTTTAATTTGTTCTTTGACTCAGAATAAGAAACAAGGATGCAAAAATGAAGAGGTGCTTGCTGTCCTTGGCCACGAGCTGGGGCACTGGAAGTTGGGACACACAGTCAAAAACATCGTTATTAGCCAGGTAAGTTTGGAGTGACAGTTCTCTTTTTTTTTTTTTTTTCCCCTGCGCCTCATCTCGACAGTTCTCTTTTTATGTCATGATAGTCAAATTAGACATATGGCAGGTATGAGAGGTCATATAGTAGAGAGGTTAAGACGGACTATAGCCTGGCCACCTGATTGTAGCTCCCTGACTCACTACCTGTGTAACTAGGCAAATTTCTGAATCTTGTCAGCTGCTATTCCCTTATTGAATGGTAATACCCAGTGGTTCTTAACCTTTTTTGAGGTACCGAACCCAGCAGTTTCATATGTGCATTCACCGAACCTTTCTTTAGTGATAAATAAAATAGGATTTTTTTTTCCAAATTCAAGACATAGGTATATGTTTTTTTACTGGTGCACACAATGAGCCGTGCATGAACATCACCTTGCTCAAAGAACAAAACCAACAAAGTGCGTGAACTCACAACAAATTACGGTGTTACTTTATTCTGGCCTTCGCAGCAGAGGCTTCTCTGAACCCCTGAGACCGACTCATCGAACCCCTAGGGTTCGATAGAACCCAGGTTAAGAACCACTGGTAATACCTCATAGGAGTGATATAAGAATTAAATGAGTTAATGCATTCAACGAGTTTGTAGTACCTGGAAAGTGGTAAGTACTATAAAATATTTATTACTATTACCACTATTGTCCTCACTACCTCCTGAGTTACTCAGCTGTAGGAACTAGAAGAGCAAAAGAAGGGAGACCTGACCTGTGGTGGCGCAGTGGATAAAGCGTCGACCTGGGAACACTGAGGTCGCCAGTTCAAAACCCTGCACTGGTCTGGTCAAGGCACATATGGGAGTTGATGCTTCCAGCTCCTCCCCCCTTTCTCTCTTTCTTTCTCTCTCTCTCACTCTGTGTCTCCTCTCTAAAATAAATAAATAAAAAGAAATTGAAAAAAAAAAAAGAAGGGAGGCTAGCCTGACCAGGCGGTGGCTCAGTGAATAGAGCATCAGACTGAGATGTGGAAGACCCAGGTTCAAAACCCTGAGATCACTGGTTTAAGCACGGGCTTATCCCGGCTTGAGCGTGGGATCATATATATGACCCTATGATTGTTGGCTTGAAGCCCCATGTCACTCGCTCTGCTGTAGCCACCCACCCCCACCCCATCAAGGCACATATGAGAAAGCAATCAATGAACAACTAAGGTGCCGCAATGAAGAATTGATGCTTCTTATCTCTCTTCCTGTCTGTCTATCCCTCTCTCTGTCTCCGTAAAAAAAAAAAAAAAAAAAAGTAAGCCTAAATAAGTTAGACATTAAAGTGCTTTTTTAAAAACATAGTTTTCTTTTTTTTTTTTCAGGCACAGAGAGAGAGAGAGTCAGAGAGAGGGATAGATAGGGACAGACGGACAGGAGCGGAGAGAGGTGAGAAGCATCAGTCATTAGTTTTTTGTTGCCGTTGCAACACCTTAGTTGTTCATTGATTGCTTTCTCACATGTGTCTTGACCACGGGCCTTCAGCAGACCGAGCCACCCCTTGCTGGAGCCAGTGACCTTGGGTCCAAGCTGGTGAGCTTTGCTCAAACCTGATGAGCCCACACTCAAACTGGTAACCTCAGGGTCTCGAACCTGGGTCCTCAGCATCCCACTTCGGCACTCTATCCACTGTGCCACCGCCTGGTCAGGCAAGCTCTTGAACTTTTTACAGAGAGAAAATGTCCTGTTATTCTTGACCACTTTATTTATTTATTTATTTATGCAAGAAAGAAAGAGAGAGAGAAAGAGTCAGAGAGCCATATAGGCAGACGCAGGAAGGGAGAGAGATGAGAAGCATTAACTCATAGTGGTGGCACTTTAGTTGTTCATTGGTTGCTTTCTCATATGTGCTCCGGCCGAGCTAGTGACCCCTTGCTCAAGCCAGTGACCATGGGGTCAATATCTATGATCCCACACTCAAGTTGCAACCCTGCTCTCAAGTTGGAGATCCTGCACTCAAGCCAGAGACCTTGGGGTTTCAAACCTGGGTCCTCAGTGTCCCAGTCTGATGCTCTAGCCACTGTGCCACTGCCTGGTCAAGCATTCTTGACCACTTTAAACCTTCCATCGTGGGAAGCTCCACTTAAGCCTGTCCTTATAAAAAAAATAAATAGTTTATATGTTTAGGAAAAATTTGTTTTCCTTCCTAGAATAAAAGTAAAAGTATAAAACTACCTAAATAACTTTTTCTGCCCTTACACTAACACCATTTATTTATTTGTTTATTTATTTATAAAGTTAGAGGTGGGGAGAATGAGAGACAGACTCCTACATGTGCCCAGACTGGGATTCACCTGGCAGGCCTCTACAGGACGATGTTCTGCCCGTCTGGAGACACTGCTCCGTTGCTCAGCAACTGAGCTATTTCAGCACCTGAGGCAAGACCACGAAGCCATCCTCAGTGCCCAGGGCCAACTTGCTCAAATCATATAGCTGCGGGAGAAGAAGAGAGAGGGGGGGGGGGGGAGTGGTTGCTTTTCCTGTGTGCCCTGACTGATAATCAAACCTGGAACTTCCACATGCTGGGCCAACACTCTACCACTGATTTAACTGGGCAGGGCTACTAACACCACTGTTAAAATCACACCATGATGTCTTATTCTGCTTTTTGGTACTATGGTGAAATCAGTTTCGTAATAATATAGACATTTTGTGTCCTTCTTTCCAGATGAATTCTTTCCTGTGTTTCTTCTTGTTTGCTGTATTAATTGGTCGAAAAGAGCTTTTTGCTGCATTTGGTTTTTTTGACAGCCAGCCCACTCTAATTGGACTCTTGATCATCTTCCAGTTTATTTTTTCACCCTACAATGAGGTAATGTATAATCTTTAAAATTATCGCACATATGCCCTTACTTGTTTCAAATCCAGAACCTAGGGTACTGAAAAAAGAAATAAAAAAAACTATAATTTTAACAAGGAAATGAAACAGTCTTTTAGTCCCTTCCTTCACTTACTGGCTAGTATGTAAAAGTAGCAGATAAACCCAAGCCCAAATAAACAAATGCTTTCAGACTGTTAGGACAGTGGTTCTTAAACCTTTTTTGAGGTACCGAACCCACCAGTTTCATATGCGCATTCACCAAACCCTTCTTTAGTGATAAATAAAATAGGATTTTTTTTCCAAATTCAAGACATAGGTATATGTTTTTTTACTGGTGCACAAAATGAGCCGTGCATGAACGTCACCTTGCTCAAAGAACAAAACCAACAAAGTGCATGAACTCACAACAAATTACAATATTACTTTATTCTGGCCTCCGCGGCAGAGGCTTCTCCGAACCTCTGAGACCGACTTATCGAACCCCTAGGGTTCGATAGAACCCAGGTTAAGAACCACTGTGTTAGGGGAAGCATGGTTGCTGGAGACTGACTGTTGGAGTGCTGTGTCCTAGACCACAATTCACCAGTGCTTGGCTGAAAATCCACATGTGAGGGGAATAAAACAAATAATAATTGAGGATCTATGGCTAAAGGGAGGTGATGTGAGAGGGTTCCTCTGATTGTGTTCTTTGACCACCTGCTTCAAAAATAGCCTGAGGTCCCACCCTAGACCTTCTAAATCAGGATTGGATCCTTTATGATGAGTGAAGTTTAATATCCACTGCTCTGTGACTGCTCACTTGTGGGACTCCGTACATGTAAGACATGGGTTACTGAGACTGTTAAAGCTGATGATAGTATGTCATATTTTATAAGGCTTCCAGATTAAGCCAAGAAATAACATTGGGGAATCTTGCAATATCTCCATTCAGAAAAATACTTTCTTGGGACAAGTTGTAAATTTAAGGTTTTAAGTTAAACTGGATGAATCCTGTTTCTTTGTAAAAAGGGGGAGAAGGGTAGGGTACCAGAAAAGAGAGGAGCAGGTCATGTTTCTGTAGCACTGTCCACATAAACTAAACAAACTCTTCACAGAACTGAGATTATCTTAAACTCTAAATTTCTTAATTTTATATTTTAAGTTTTATTGAAAGTATTTATACAATGCTTACGTTTGTTACTGCTTGAAGAGGTTACAGACTGCCTTCTAATGATATTGTCATTTCTGTCTCCTGTCACAATTCAGTAATGCCTTAAGGACACTGAACTATGTATATTAATTGCCACAGACCACTCAGCTTTTTCAATAGGTGTGCTATTTATGTACCTAACTAATAATTTTCTTGTTTCTTTCATCATAGACTGATAATCCTTGCTCTGTCAATATGACTTTCCATTACAGTCAATATCCCTTACTTACTTTCTTTTTTTTTTTTTACAGGGACAGAGAGAGGGATAGATAGGGACAGACAGGAATGGAGAGTGATTAGAAGCATTAGTCATTAGTTTTTCATTGCCGTTGCGACACCATAGTTGTTCATTGATTGCTTTCTCACACGTGCCTTGACCGCGGGCCTTCAGCAGACCGAGTAACTCCTTGCTGGAGCCAGCGACCTTGGGTCCAAGCTGGTGAGCTCTTTGCTCAAGCCAGATGGGCCCACGCTCAAGCCGGCGACCTCGGGGTCTCAAACCTGGGTCCTCCACATCCCAGTCTGATGCTCTATCCACTGCGCCACCGCCTGGTCAGGCTCAATATCCCTTTCTAATTTTCTTCTTTAACCTGCCATAGACTGGGAAATCAGATACTCATGCTCATTAAGTAAGAGTTCCTAGATTCTAATTGAGTAGACAGTCCTCTTGTAAGTAGTGTTAGTGGTTGTCCTTTATGGCATCTACATAATTGGGCTTCTGGGAGCGGGAGTTGTTTTGTCTGTTTCCTTAAATTGAGTAGTTGAGTTCACTTTGTGGAGTAGTAAGGTAATTTGAAAATTGATTAATCCACAGAAATACTAAATTTTAAAACTTTGGAGAACCATAATATTTGTTTCAAAAATACTGGATATTTAAACAGAAATTTCATGAAGTCAGTGTCTAAGTCAGAGGTCTCCAAACTACCGCCCATGGGCTGCATGCGGCCCCCTGAGGCCATTTATCCGCCCCCGCCGCACTTCCGGAAGGGGCACCTCTTTCATTGGTGGTCAGTGAGAGGAGCACAGGATGCATCCGCACCCACAGTTCCCATTGAAATACTGGTCAGTTTCTTGATTTAAATTTACTTGTTCTTTATTTTAAATACTGTATTTGTTCCCGTTTTGTTTTTTTACTTTAAAATAAGATATGTGCAGTGTGCATAGGGATTTATTCATAGTTTTTTTTAATAGTTTGGCCCTCCAATGGTCTGAGGGACAGTGAACTGGCCCCCTGTGTAAAAAGTTTGGGGACCCCTGGTCTAAGAGGTCATGATAAGAAAGATATTTTCCTGGGGAAAATGGCCCTATTAAGAGTTTGGAAACCTATGTAAGAGCAGATAGATGCAGAGTAGTATTGCTTATGTCTTTATTTATGTGTTACAGTGAGAGTCAAAAGACAGTTTGCCGGGGACACTTAATATCAAGAAGACAGACCTCCCCCACCCCAGTTGATGATTCTGCTCCAAAAATTCAAGATTTGCAAAGAAATTTCAGGCAGACTTCAGTTTTTAGGTTTGACCATATGTTAGAGGTATAGGGAACTCCCAGACTTTACTTTGAAACTCATATTTGCGAGTGGCAATAAGAGGCACAGCCTGACTAGGGGGTGGCGCAGTGGATAGACCATCAGATTGGGATGCAAAAGACCCAGGTTCGAGACCCCAAGCTCGCCAGCTTGAGCATGGGCTCATCTGGCTTGAGCAAAAGCTCGTCAGCTTGGACCCAAGGTCTCTGGCTCCAGCAAGGGGTTGCTCGGTCTGCTGAAGGCCCGCAGTCAAGGCACGTGTGAGAAAGCAATCAATGAACAACTAAGATGTTGCAACGGCAATGAAAAACTAATGATTGATGCTTCTTACCTCTCTCTGTTCCTGTCTGTCCCTATCTATCCCTCTCTCTGTGTCTCTCTCTGTCCCTGTAAAAAAATTAAAAATATAAATAAATAAATAAATAAAAAATAAGAGGCACAAATGAGAGACTCTTAAAAGTTTTGTTTGTTTGGCCTGACCTGTGGTGGCGCAGTGGATAAAGCGTCGACCTGGGAACACTGAGGTCGCCAGTTCAAAACCCTGCACCGGTCTGGTCAAGGCACATATGGGAGTTGATGCTCCAGCTCCTCCCCCCTTTCTCTCTCTCTCTCTCTCTCTCTCTCTCTCTCTCTCTCTATGTGTGTGTGTGTCTCCTCTCTAAAATGAATAAAATAAAATAAAAATTTTTTTAAAAAATTAAAAAAAAAAGTTTTGTTTGTTTGTTTTAATGGTGAAGCATTTTTAGATAAGAAACATCTTAATTATCATATCACTCAACCTGTAAAATTTTAGTGTGCAAAGAAATTATTTTTTCCTCAGAAATTTATATTTTTAAATGAAATTTGTCCCTTTCATAGCTGTCACCTTTGGAGACTGGATGTATATTCTAGCAATGCTTCCATAGCTCAGAACATTTTAGAAAATTCAGTTTTGAGATTGTCATTAGAAGCCATAGCATATTTTTTAGAATATTCTCAGTAAAGACTGTCATACTTTAAAGGCAGGTACATGATCAAGAATATTTTTTAGAAAGAAAGAAAGAGTCTGAGTATACATTCTTGCAAAAACTTCACTCAGACTCTGAGGAAGGCGGTGTGCATTGGGCTTTGGAGTCACTGAGAATTTCAGCACTACCACCTTCCAGCTGTGTGGCCTCAAGCAAATTGTCTAACCTCTCTGAACTTAACCTTCCTCATCTCTAACACAGAAGAGTAATTACTGTATTTTTTGCTCCATAAGACACACCTAGGGTTTTAAGGAGGAAAAAAAGAAAAAAAATATTCTGAACCAAATGGTGTGTTAAAAGATTTAATAAAATACTGTATTTTTTGCTCCATAAGATACACAGGCATTTTCTCCTCCACTTTTTTGGGGGAAAAGTACATCTTATGGACCGAAAAATACAGTACCTTTAGAATTGTTGGGGAATATGTAAATTGTCTGACAAATAGCAGGTTCTTAAAAATCAGTAGTTTCTGGTAAGAATATCATTCATTTGGATATATAGCTGTTTCTGGTCTATTTACTTGGGGGGAAAGGCTCAATTTATAGTAATTCCCCCATCCTAAATTCCCCAAATACTAGTAATCTTTCCTGGGACCTGCTGTTTCTCTTATCCTGAGCTGAACTTCCTCTGCAGCCTTAGCTCTTGAAACCTTCAGTGACAGCAAAGAGGTGGGCAGTGGTTAAAAGCCCTTTATTTCCTTTTTCAGGTTCTTTCTTTTTGCCTAACAGTCCTGAGCCGCAGATTTGAGTTTCAAGCTGATGCATTTGCCAAGAAACTTGGGAAGGCTAAAGACTTGTATTCTGCTTTAATCAAACTAAACAAAGATAACTTGGGATTCCCTGTTTCTGACTGGCTGTTTTCAATGTGGCATTATTCTCATCCTCCGCTACTAGAGAGACTTCAAGCTTTGAAAAATTCAAAACAAGACTGAGTTGCCCAGGGTCTGCAACTGAAGACATTTCTGATTATTTCTGTCCTGACAGCATGTTCCAGCTCTTGATGTTTTTAACCTTTTTTTAAAAGAAAATTATTAAGTACAGAAAAGCCCAGATTTAAAGACATGTACTAGCTCATTTCAAAAATTATTTTAATAATCCATTTCTTAATGCAAACACTGGATAAAGTTTTAAGGCTTATACTTTTATCTTTAACATTGAATTTACCATCAACTTGTAAAATTATTTGAGCAAATACAGAACTTGTTTTATTTACACACGTAAATGAAATTTGCATATAAGGTGTTTGGGGACATACATATCAAAGAGGACACACCACCTCCAAGCCCTGTCTGCAATCCAGAAGCAGTGGTTCTGAATCGTTGTGCTCCTACCTAAGTTGAGACTTGTTTTTATTTTCATGCTGTTATGATTTAAACTGGCTAATCAGTGTTTTATTTAAGTGAAAATAGAAGAAATATGCCCTACTGCTTTATCAGATTTCTCTGATCCTCTCATTGCACACTGATCAGGAATTTCCAATACTGCTTTGAAATTAGAAATTATGTATAGAATGTTTCAAATCATCGGGTTTTGTTTTAAAGAAAATTTAAGTTTTTATCTTTCCTTCCACCTGGTGGGTATGATCCCATTGTGGGTAAACTAGTATTTTTCAAAATATTTCAGCCTTTTCCTCAGTCATACTCTTTTATTCAATAGATGATGTATCCTTTCGTTTAGCAGAAATTGCCATATTGAACAGGTTTTGCTATTTTTAAATTGGCAGAATGTGGAAAGAAGAAGAAATGGTATTTTAAGAGACATAAGGATGAAAATGCTGATGATTCTCTTGGTATAGGAAAAAATATAGTTTTCTATCTCTTTTAAGGACAGAAAAGTTTCAGTTTTTATTTTTGTAATTTTTATTAGTAAGTTGTAAGTACTATTTAATCGAGCCTGGTTCCATTTTTTAAAATTAAACTTCTTGATGTGCAGGTGATTTTTCTTTTTAAAACAAATGTTATGAAAAATTTCAGTTTGCAAAGCCACGTGTTTGACTGCTTCAGGTCTCTGTCACTTCCTGTGTGAGAACTCTGGGCCTAAGCTCTCACCCCCGGTGATGCTCACCTCTGGGCATTTATTCCAAAGTGGGGTCAACTGTGTGCCCTTGGTATGTGGCCAGAAAGTATCTTCTTGGTATCTGCTCAGCTCACAATTGGGTGATGTCTTCACATGGAAATACAATGAAAACAAAGATCTAGTTTAGTACTGCATTATTTACTCCCCCAAGGCTAAAGAGGAGCAGTCCTGTGATTTTACCCAGCACCCTTTATCGTGAATCCATGCTGTGTTAACTGCCTTTCCTTCCTTCTGTGCCTTTAAATACAAATTTCAGTTCTGCACAATGAAACATTAAAAATTGCCAATGCCGATTGATGTACTTTGTCTCTGATTGGACAAAATTTGTGTGCCGTTTGTTACCTGGCTGTATGTTTACTGCCTCGCGGGCCTGAGTGGCAAGGATGTGAAGAACAGTGGGAAGGAACAGCCCTAATGCTGAGTGGTTTCAGCTCCATCTCCGTGCCTCACTCACACCAGCTCTTCTGATCTTCCTCCGGCCCCGCTCACAGCAGTTTTGGCTGGTGTTTTCTCAAAAGTTTTATTCAGGACCATTCCCTCTCCGTTTCCATAACCTCAGATTGTCTTGGCATGTCCGCCTGCTCCAGCTGCCTCTTCCTTACACTGGTAGCAGTAATTAGCTTTTTAATATGTAACTTTTTCCCTGGTCCCTGACAATATATGGATGGCAGAGACAGAGCGGTGGCCAGAGGATACTGGTAGCTTCCGGAGGTATTGACCAGCTACGGGGAGGAGTAGAGAGGCCAACCAAGGAGAGGAAGAGGTGGCACTCGGCAGCCCTGGGTGGACATGCGGGGGCGGGATGAAGGAGAGTGAGGCCTCAGGTAGGCAGCAGACCCTCAGCGGGGTTCATCTCTGATGCTGAGGCAGCGTCTGTTGTGTGCATGCCCTGCCTTTATCTGTCTTGGCCGTTGGCTGACATCTGAGAGCCGTTAGTAAATTCTATGTCTGTTTAGGACAGGACCAGAACCCCTGGGGTTAATTCTCTCATTTTAGTGCCAGTGATAGTCTTCCCTTGCCTTTCCCTTTCCGTGCTCCTTGTCAGCCCCACCTTTGTGCGGTAGTCCCTCCCTGAGGAAGCCTTCTTCCACTCGGTCTCTTCCTCAGTCATCGGGGTCCTTTTGTACATGTAGCTTCTGTAGCTCTGACTGTTTTGAGTAAGGTGACCAGACGTCCCGCTCTTGGCGGGACAGTCCTGATTTTTTAACAATTTGCCCCACATCCCACGGTGTTTTTAAAAAGTCCCAATTAAAAAATATATATTACAATACTATTTTTGCATTCTATGAATTTTTTTTTTGCTCCATATAAACCAAATTTTTAATCAAGAACCCCCCCATCAATAGTGTTCCGCTTTACCAATTTTAAAATCTGGTCACCTTAGTTTTGAGTGTTCTGTCATCATTAGCAGAAAGCTGAGTATACCACCGGAGAGCCTTAAGTTCTGTCCTAGGAGCTATTCAAGGAAAATTACAAAGAACTTGTATCCAAAATCTTCTGATTCAAGAACACAATGATGTGATGTAAATTAGTAGCTTGTGTGTTAGGCTAAGTACAATTAGGTGGGAAGAGAGGAATGATCCCTTGTTGAATGGTGTAGCCCTATCCAGACAATACTGTTCAGAGTGATTTCCAGGGAGAAGGGTTTCCTAAACAGGACCCTCGTGTGTTCTAAACACCAGACGGTTATTGTTGTGTTTGCAGTTGTCATTTTTTTATTTGATGATCTAAGGAAAAAGAAGTCCGTGCCTCTGACCAAATAATCAGGTATTGTATATTTTAAAATTCTTCCTCTGGCCTGACCAGGCAGTGGCGCAATGGATAGAGCGTCGGACTGGGATGCGGAAGACCCAGGTTCGAGACCCCGAGCTTGCCAGCTGGAGCGCGGGCCCATCTGGCTTGAGCAGAAGCTCCTCAGCTTGGACCCAAGGTCTCTGGCCTGAGCGAGGGGTTGCTGGGTCTGCTGAGGGCCCGCGGTCAAGGCACATGTGAGAAAGCAATCAATGAACAGTTATGGTGTCGCAACAGCAACGAAAAACTAATGATTGATGCTTCTCACCTTTCTCCATTCCTGTCTTTCTGTCCCTATCTCTCTCTCTCTCTCTCTCTCTCTGTCTCTCTGTCCCTGTAAAAAAAAAAAAAAAAAAAAAAATTCTTCCCCTGGCCAGGTAGCTAAGTTGGTTAGAGCACCGTCCTGATACATCATGGTTTCAAGTTCAATTCTTGGTCAGGGCACATACAGGAATCAACCGATGAATCATAAATAAGTAAAACAACAAATCGATGTTTCTCTCTCTAAAATCAATCACTCAATAAATTCTTGTGGCACATAGGATGAAAATCGCTGCCCTACTGGGATAGATAATCCTGGCTGAATCCTTGCCACAGCTGTACAAAGGCTGGGAAGGGATTTGCCCAGTTACATAGCAGGTTACTGCCCTGACCACCCCCAGGCTCTTCCTACAGATGTTCCTCAAACATCACTTGCCGTCCTAATGCTTACAGTTCAGGATGTGCCCAGACGAAGGTGCCCCACCTTCTGCCTCCCTTTTCAGAGCAGAGACCCTGACCATCCTGCCCAGGCAGTGCAGGCCCACCCCCAATCCATGAGAAATAAAGCCAAGTCACATCCTGGTTTGTACCAAAGTTCAGGGCTTTTATTTACAGAAAGGCTTGTGTGGATCTAGGGGAGGGGAATTGGAGAAACTGATGCCAGAAAGAGAAGGGACATGGGTGTTTAAATACTCAGATGGGAGGGAGACGGAGGAAGTGGTGGGCCTGGCCTAAGGATGGCCACCTCGGGTAGTCACCCATCAGCCATCACCCAGTAAGCCCAGGAGGTAAAATGGGATCAGAAACAAGCACAGACCTGTTTATTTGCTCCAAGGGGCAGATGGCTAGTGGAGGACGGCGCAAATTAAGGAGACACTTGTTTTGGTAACATCCAAGTTGTACTCCACGATGGAAAGCCACCCCACCCTCTGCAGAGCTTAGAATCTGCAGTGACACTTGTCCTGTCTATTGACCTCACTTTTTCACCCCAGTGTCCTCCCTTCCCCTTCCTCAGGACTACTGGGTCCCAGACAGGTACTGGGAAAGCTCGTTTCCTGGGCTGAGGGACTGGGTGCATGGCCACCCAGAGGGGACCTAGTCCTTCCCCCGAGGATGCCTGCTGGCTCTGTGCCGGCCTGACGCTCACGGCCCCTTGATGGATCCAGGCTCTGTAAGGCGCGCAGAGGCGTAGGCTGAGGCTCCAAGGCAGGCTGCAGGCTCGCAGAAGCCCGGCAGCCCCACAGGGCCTGGCAGACCAGGTCGGCCTGCCTCTCCTGGGGCCCCTGGGGTCCCTCGATCGCCATCTTTTCCATTGATTGCCTGGCCAGGCCGCCCAGGGAATCCTGTGAAAGGGAGAAGTTTAAGGCATGAAGACCTCTACTGTCTTGGCTCTAAAAATTACCAGTCCCATTTTCCCGGTGGGGAGAGTGAAGCTAAGGGCACCTTCGGAAGAAGGGACTACCCCAGACACACAGGTTGAGTCACGTGTGATTGTCCATTACTCTTGCTCCCAATCAGTGAGTCTTGGGAGCAACTGGCCTTCCTTTCCCTCCATGAAGCAGATTCTGGTGCAACCCAGGAGGTCCTCAGCTGTCCAGTTCCCAGACCCCACACAGAGGCTCCAAAGGGATACTAGAGCTGGTGCATGGTACTGAGTAGGCTGAGCATGACGCTCCACCAAAGAGACCCAGTTGTCCGTGGGTCATTAACCCCAGAGCTGAGGGACAGAACTGCTGCTGGGCAGGGCCAACGTCTTACCTGGGATCCCCGGGGGCCCAGGCATCCCAGGGTGCCCGCGTCCTACGTCTCCCTGGTCACCCTTCTCTCCACGTTTTCCTGCGGAGAAAGAGGGGGGCTTTAGTTTTTAAGAATTAGAAAATGTGTTTTCTACGTTGGTTGTATTTAATTTTGATTTCACACACAGTAAATATTCCTGTTTTGTACTAGTTTATGACAGGGGAAAGTAGGCAATGACTGCAGAACTGGTTAAATAAAAGAAGGTCCACACAACAGGATGGGATAGAAGCAGGTTTACAGTTGTTTGTATGGAAAATGACACAATAATACAGGAATAAACTGTGTTTCATGTTCTCACAGCTATAAACCTACTTTTGCTCCTTTACAGCTGATAAAGTTCATTACAGGGAAGTGGCTAATAAGGACAGCTGGCATTTTCTATGTGCCAAGCAGTGAACTTAGAGTTCTTTGTAAATTACCTCTGAATGTAATCCTCAGGACAACACTATGAGGTTGTTGCTATTAATACCCCCATTTTACAGATGGTAAATCTAAGGCCAGGGGGATTAGCAGGTGACTTGTCCAACGACCACAACAGGCAAGTGGCAGAGGCTGGACACACACCCATCTTGTGATTCTTGAGCCTGCCTGCGTTACTGTTTTGTTCACCTGCTTCCCTACCTCTAGAGACATGGAAAGATGTTTATGGAGAGCCACTAAGTAAATTTAAAACACCCCCCCAAAAAAACAAGTTATAAAATAGTACATTTGTTTCTATCAATTTGCTACCAAGAAAGAAAAAGAGAAAAACAGGAGGCTGAGCAGTCAGCCTAGCTGAGACCCCCTGGGGCCCACCTTGGCCCATCCCCTGGCGCTCACCCCACACAGAATAGCACTCACCCTTGGGACCTGTGTTGCCAATCTGACCCACAGCTCCCACGATGCCAGGAACACCTCGAGGGCCAGGGTGCCCATGGGGTCCCTGTTTGCCTGGGTACCCAGGAGGCCCAGGGGGTCCTGGAGGACCCATTATGCCGGTTGCTCCCAGGGCTTCCCTCTTGGCACTCACAGCCACCTCTGCCAGTTGCTCTGGAGGGAGGGAGGGAGTAGAGAGGTCTGTGACATGGATGCCAGCTCAGAAAAACGGGAGGGCAGAGCATCCTGACGGCTCCTAGCCCCTGAGTGTGCAGACAGAAAGACCCATTTAACCACCCTTAGTCCCGCCAGCCATTCTGCGGAAGTCAAAGGTCCAGAGAGGGCAGGGATGCATCTAAGGTTCCCAGTCCCCTGGAGGCAGAACTGTTACCATCATCCAGGCCTCCAAACACTGGGACAAGTCCAGTTGGAAAGACTCCTGAAGGGGGGGGCAGGGTGATCCCTGACAGGAATGTGGGGGGTTGCGGGCTCCTCTCTCACCTTGCAGCATCTTCAGCACCACATCCACGATGTGCTGGTCACTGGCATCCCGACCCTGAAAGCAGAGCCGGCCTTACAGGAAGAAACCCCTGGTTGCCAGGGCTGCTGCCCCTGTGCCCTGAGATACACCCCACACCCCACAACGTTGCCACTTTCTTACCAGAAATATTTCCAGCATCTGACTGAAATCCCTCCCGCTGCACCCACACATCCACCCTCTCTGATTTGGGGGTTGGAACCAGCCTCAGGGACGTCAATTTCCACTGGGAGCTCCCAGCCTTTGGGACATAGGCAGCACTCCCAATAGACTTCCTACAGTGCAGACTGCCCTAGCCTGGGGGGCCTACTCACCGCCACGCCCTGTCTCCCGGGGTGTCCGGGCACGCCCCGGTCTCCAGCCAGCCCTCGAGGGCCAGGGAGCCCGGGGAAGCCCTGCACCCCGGGGGCGCCCGCATCCCCGCTGGGGCCCCGGTAGCCGGCTTCTCCGCGGATTCCTTGCTGCGGGGCGGGGTGGGAGCAGAGTTGGGGTGAGAGGACACACGCACCGGAGGAGAGGAGGGGGCCAGAGAGCGACGCGACAGTCCCCCCGCAGCGCTATGCGAAGCGGGAGAGAGGGACGAGAGGGGCACAACGGGAGAGGAGGAAGAGGGGAGGAGGAAAGGTGACATCGCAGGGGCAGGACTCACCTGTCCCTTGGGGCCCGGCTCGCCAGACTCGCCCTGCAGACACAATGTCGTTCTGTCATAAGGTGGTGGGGGCCCGGGGTCACCCGCTGCTGCCTGGGCCGCCCCCACGCAGCCCACTCACCTTCTCGCCTTTCTCTCCTGGGAGGCCGGCCACCCCTGGGTCGCCCTGCAAATGGAGAAACACGAGTCAGAGCAGCGTTGAAGCTGAGGCTGTGACACCCTCCCACACACCCCACCTCACGATGGCCCGACGCCCCCAAGCTGGGAAAGGGGAGACGCTGGTACTCACCACCCCGCCGCGGGGCCCGGTCTTCCCTGGGGCGCCCTGGAGAGAGCGGGCGTGGTGAGCTCTCCCGGGTCCCTCCACGCCACCTCCCAGCCACACCCCCTCTGCAGCGCCACCTTGCCCCTCAGGACACCCCGAGGCCCACAGGCAGTAATTTTTCCGCGAATATTTGGAAGCTCAGGAAGCACTGAGCTCCCCCCACCCCCAGCGTCTTAGGGCCTCTTCCTCAGGTGTCTTCCTGCGCCATTGGTACCTTGTCTCCCTTGATGCCCGGCAGGCCTTGCGGTCCTGGGATTCCCGGGGGCCCCTGCTCCCCCTTGGGGCCCTGAGAAGAAAAGAAACCAATGGAGTAAATCAAATGAGGTGCCCAGGCATACTCCCCACTGCCAACTTCAGCTACCACTCACCTGCCGTCCAGGAGGGCCTGGCTGCCCCACTGGCCCCCTCTCGCCCTGGTCACCCTGAAACAGAAAGTCACACCGGGTCTATCAGCCCGGCAGCCTCCTCTGCCAGACCCGGGAGCAGACCCTGCATAGTCAGGGTGTCCTTCATCTCTGCTGCCACCAGCACGTTAGTTAGTCCTTTGCTCCACTTCACAGACCAATAAACTGAGACCCTGGCATGTGCTGTAGCCACTGAGAGGACCCAAATCCTGGGTCCAGCAAAGACAGCAGCTGCAAAGGCCCCTTGGAGGGGCCACTGTGCTAGGCACTTACCTTCTCTCCCATGATGCCCTGGGGACCAATTTCTCCTCGAGGCCCTGGCTCTCCCTGGGGGACCAAGAAATCAGGAATAAGCAGAATGCCTAGTGGATCTCTCCCACTCTGGCTAATGCCCACCCATCCTTTAGTCATAGCTAATTCGCTTCATGAGGGAAGCCTTCCCTTGCCGCCTGTTCTTTTCTTCAGGTCTCTGTACTTTCTCTTCATAAGACCAACACATTGTAATTAGTCATCATGTGGTCATTTACATATTGCATATCTGTCTTTCCCACTAAACTGTAATCTTTGTGTGAGTTGGAGACTGTGTATCTCAGCATTTAGCACAGTTGCAGGTATTTGGTGAATGTTTATGGAATGAATGAATGAATCTCTCTGCTGGATTCTCAGCCTCAGTCAGTTTGGTCATATGGGGAGGTCATACCCCAGATCAGAACCTATTTCCTCCCTCACTGCAAGGTACAGAGAAAAGAGGGAGCTTCCGTGGCTTGGTGGGTCAGTGGGTCAGTGGCAGAGCTCTGGCTGGCATCCAGGTTACCCTCACACTAGGGCTTCACCCCATAGTCTCACCCAGCCCCCATAAGCTGATTGCAGGGTCCTCTGAGGCTTGGGGCAGGAAGCAAAGCAAGAACTCTTGTGCCAAAGGAGAGGGCACTTACCTCCTTCCCAGGGGGACCAGAGAATCCAGGGAGGCCCTGTTGGCCTGGCTCACCCTGCAGGAAAACACAGTTCTGAAGTCAGTCTGGGTGGCGCAGTCAGACCCTTGGTCTTGGAAAAGCCCAATGAACCTAAAAAGACTCTGGAACCAAGTGACTTGTAGAAGGGAGAAGGTGTCCTTGGTCAGGTCCTCTGGACTCCACTGATTTTCCTATTTGTTTCTTCTCTGATTCTGAGACATGCTGTCCTGTCTCCACCCACTGAGTTGAGATGAGGTGCGGGTGTGTGTGTGTGTGGGGGGGGGGGGTGACAAGAGGGAAGGGCTTAGTTAGGCCCAAGGGATCTGTGTACAAGATGAGTCACTGAGCCTGGGGAGAGACTGAGCCTTGCAGTCTTTATTACATGCCCCTGGTCGCTTGCCCCAGACTTCCTTGCTCAAAGGAAGCCATTCTGCTGCCAACTTGGGGTAACCTCACCTTGTCTCCAGGGTTTCCTTTTGTCCCAGGCTGTCCTGGCACGCCCTATAAAAAGAAGCTAACATGAGTTTCTGCCTTGGCATGGGGCAGCACCATGTACCTGTGCTTTGCCTCCCACCACTGACCCACGTCTCCCACCCTCTTGTGGGAGCTGAACAGCAGAAGGCCCAGCCATGGATTATGAACTTGACTATGCCCAGCCCCCAAGCCATGGTGGGAGAGGAACGGGGACAGAGGCATTTGTGGTCCACAGGGAGAAGAGAAGTACGCTATGTGCTCATAGGCACACCTGTGCATACATGAACATGAATGTGCACACCTAAACAGTCACGCATGCGGACGTTAGCAAACCTTGGCCTCAGTACCCCTGGCAGGGAGCCAGGGTGGGAATGGCTCCCATGTACTGGGCTCCCAGAAAGTGTGTCCCGCCACTGAGATGGGCCTCAGTGGTGAGAAGACACAGAGATGAGGCACAGGCAAAGGCCTGAAGGCGTGGGGATGGATAAGCCAAGGCCCGTGTTGAGAAGAGAGCGGGTGTAGTGGGGGATGAGGCAGGAGGGTCAGCTGGTTGGATCATGGTGGTCCTTGGATGCTGAGATGAGCACAAGGGCGGGGACTATAGCTGTCTGTTCATAACCGTTCCCCTGCCACTCAGTGTACCGTGGGTGCTCAGGAACTCTTTCTTTCTTTCTTTTAGAAATTAGAACTATTTCTTGACTGGCTGACTGGAAATGACTGTCCTGGGGACCACGGAAGGGGCTACAGGTAAATGGTCAGGTTTCACTTGGCCAGCATGGAGGACCGGAACAGCCAAAGAGAAGGCTAGAGCAATTGCCCAAAGGATAAGATCTAACTAAGCCAGGCCAGAGGCCATAGGGGTGGTGATGAGGTCTGCGCTGGGTGGGAACAAGGACAAGAGCAAGAGCCCTGGCTTGTAGATTTTCAGCTCATCAGCCACTCATTCCACCATGAGGAGGTGGGCAACAGAGCACTTGGCCTTTCTGAGAAGCAGCTTGTGGCGGGGCGGCCCCCAGGGCTCCACACCCATACTCACCGCTAGGCCCTGGTGACCTGGGCTTCCTGGCCGCCCCGCCAGTCCCGTACTGCCCTGGAAGAGACAGACAAGAGGAACAAGTGAGAACTCCACCCAGAGGGCACTTTGCTTCCACTGGAATTCAGTTGGGGAAACTGAGGCCCGTGGGCAAGAACGGATGTTCAGTGATACTCTGAGGGTCCCAGCACCTAGGCCTCCAAGATCAGTGTGATGGGACTCAGGGCCTGAGCTGGGAGGGGTTCTGGCCCTTGCCCCAATCCCACCGGCCGTCCCCACTCCTACCTTCATGCCAGGTGTGCCTGGGGTCCCATCCTTTCCATCAATGCCTGGGGGACCCTGCTCAGAGGGAGAGTTGAAGGTACTCACAATGGGGAGATGCCTGGAGTCAGGCCACCCACCCATGTCCCTCTGTGACAGCTGCAGTGTGCTGGTAGGAAGTGGGTCTGGTCACCTCATAAAAACCCATGAGTCAACTGGGGGAAGGGAATGGAAGTGCGAATGGGAATTCGGGGGATGGCCCACAGTTCTTCCCTCCTTTGGGTTACAAGTGTCTCAGATTGCTGCAAGCTTCCCATGATCCTCCTAACACCAACCACCACCCTATTTACAGGTGAAAAAACTAAGGCACAGAAAGAGCATTTCCTAGCATGACAGAATCAGCCTGCCTGCAACAGAGATCAGCGAGTCCCTGGGGGCTTGTTCTCTGGGGGTCTGGACAAAGTTGACTGGACCCTGCCCCCCCCCAATCTGGGTGGGCCTGGGTCACTTACAGTTACTCCTTTTGGGCCAGTTATTCCCTGGGGTCCTCGGACACCTTGGCTTCCCTGCAAAGTAGATAGAAATGAGGTCCCCTTCAGGATGCTGAACCCCCACCTGGCTATTCAGAGGGAAACAGCTGAGAACAGTGACCTCTGACTCCCAGGCTCCCTCTGACAGGGCCATGCTGTGCAGGGGCTGGAGAAGGGCCTGGGAGTGCCCTTTCCTCTTGGACCCAGCCAGCTGGAGTGAGTGATGGTCAGTGCCAGACAGAACCGCTGGGGGAGGTGGGAAGGAACCAGCACTCACTGAGACCCCAAGACCCTGAGCTTCACAATGTAACACAACAACCAAATTTCACGTGTGGGCTTCACTGTGTCTTAATTGGAACAAGAACTCTGAGGAGACATGTTAGAGGTCATTGGAAAAAATTGAACACAGACTGGTTATTTAATGATGTTAAGGAATACTTGATAATTTTGTTACTGTGATAATGATATTGTGTTAATGTGAGAAAAAAGTCCTTATTTTTTAAAGAGATACGATGTTAAGGACTTGCTTGAAAATATCAGGGCAAAGCAATAAGAAAAGTGAAGGAAGGAAGGATTAAAAACTAAAAAAATAATAGCTTTACTTTCTGCTCAAATTTTCTGTAAACTCAAACCTGCTCAAAATAAATAAAGTTTATTAATTAAAAAGAAAAGAAAGTTAAGAAACTGGGATCCAGACCAAATCCCATTAGTCCCATGGCTGATTTGCTGGAATTTAATTGTCTGGCACCAGTGACCATGGGACTGGATCTTATAGCTTCTCCCAAAGTCTGAATTTGATCAGCAACAGGCTGGGCTTCAAGGAGTGGGGGTTGGTGGATCTGACTGGGCTCTGGGTTCAGGCGCTCCTTGTCCACACCAGACACCCGCATGCACAGCCACAGGCACCCAGAGTCTCACACACACACACACACACACACACACACACACACACACACACACACACCAGCATTAGGTGGAGCAGGGGCCTTGACTGGACAAGAGGAGCCTGAGGACTCACCACATCGCCCTTCTCCCCAGGTCGGCCAGGTGGCCCCCGTGGACCTTCCTCGCCCTGGCAAGGACAAACAGGAATCCGATTTAACGCCTCAGGCCGAGGCACACACACACACACACACACACACACACACCCTCAGCCCAGAACTGCAGCCTGAAGGAGCTGCGTGTGGGGCAGAGCAGGAGCAGACTTACCGGTGCCCCAGCGGCGCCAATGGAGCCCACCATGCCTTTGTACCCGCGAGGACCCTGCGCAGAGGAAGGAGGTGTGTCGGTCTTGGGTGGATCCCAGAGGCCAGAGGGCTGTCAGGACAGCTTTTGCAGGACATCCCCAGACTCACTGTCTCTCCTTTGGGTCCTGCCATGCCTGGGTAGCCCCTGACACCCGGGGGACCCTGTCAGGACAGGAGAATGACAGTGATGGAATTACAAGGCCCACTTCATTACACCTTCTCTGACCCCCACCCGCAGTCTTCACAATAGCTCTCTGAGTCCCTCTCTCATGGAGGGGACTGAGGCTCAGAGATAGGGAGGGACTCACCAGAGTCGCTCAAAGGGACAGTGGCAGAACCTGTGCCTGAGCGAGTCTGCTCACTGACAGCCCAAGTTTTGACAGCTTCAGGATCCCTCTCCCCACCCAGAGACACGCCAGCTGGGCACAGGGTCTGTCTCTTTTGCAAGTCAGAGGCTGGAGGTCTCCCAGGACTGGGCGAGGAGGCCCCGGGGGAAGTATTCCTTACCGGCGGTCCAGGGATGCCTTGCTCTCCAGAGGCACCCACATCTCCTTTGGGACCCTAAGGGGCAGGACTGGATGATCAGACAGGCAGGCAGATAAAGCGACAAGTATTCAGGCAGCCAAAGATGCCTCCCTTCCCAATCCCAGGTGACGGATGGGGAAATGGAAGCCCAGAAAGGTGAAGAGACTGTCCAGGGATGCACTGACCTAGAACATGGGCCTCCTGCTTCCCAGCTGAAGGCTCTGTGCCCAAAGAGCACAGGGAAAGGGAAGAGAGGTGGAAGGGGAAGCCGATAGGGCAGCTCCACATGCCCCACCCTTGGCCCCTGCCCTCACACTTACCGGCTTCCCAAGGCGGCCAGGATCTCCCAGAACCCCACGTTTCCCAGGATGCCCCTAAAGAAAAAGGGGGAGCTCAGTGTGAGGTTCCCACCTGACCACCTGCTCCGCCTTCCCAAGACTAGGGCCAGCTCACCTTGACTCCCTGCAGCCCCTGGGGGCCCTTCACACCCGCTGGACAGTTGGTTGGACACTGGAAAGAAAAGCCCAAGCCCGCAGGGCTCTGTGGTTGTGGACCTGCCTCAGGCCTGCTGGGCAGCGCTTCCCCATCTTGCCAGCTCCCAAACGCCCCTTCTACCCAACCTGGCTGAGCTGCTCTGTGTGGCCCCTCCCCACTTCCCACTGACCTGTCTCCAGACCCAACCTTTCTCCACCACCGACCATTTCCCGCTGACCCACACGTGACCTCCCTGCATTAGCCTCGCTCAAGGACCACCTCTTACCAGGAAATCTGCGCTGCCTTCCAGGCCCTGGATGGTTCCGGGCCGGCCCTGAGAGGAGATGTGTGGAGATGAAACCTGACCCCACCCTGGGCTTGCTTCAAGCACCCTTCCCCTTCCTCAGCTGCACGCAGCCACGTGGGAGGTCTGAGGACACTTACCGGTTTCCCAGGGGGTCCTGGGGGTCCTGATGGTCCCTCTGGTCCAGGATCCCCCTGGAAGCAAAAGAGGCCAAATCATACCCCTGTCCAGGTCACCTCCTGAGATCTGGGCTTTTGGGGAGATCAAGGCCTGATTGGCAAGGGATGGTCCCGTGCTTGGTCTCCCTGAAGGATACCACAGGGTGGACTCAGCAGGAGGGGTTTCTGCCCCAGACCTGGAGGAGCTCCCTGGTGGCCAGAATCAGGCCGAGGAAACCCTGGAGAGACACCTGGCTTGCAGGCGAGGAGGTAGATTCAGCAGAGAGGCGGCTGGGGCTCACCTTGGCACCTGTGATTCCAATCTCTCCAGGGAGACCAACAGGTCCAGGTGGTCCCTAGGAACAGAGACATCACTTACTAGGATGCCTCAGAGGGTTAGCTTACCCAGGCGCAAAGGCAGGGACAGGTGCCAAAGCTCCCTTCCCCACTTTTACTTTGCAACCAACACTAAAGAGACAAACAGATTAGGGCTTTTAAGGCCCCAAGAGTCCCACAGCCAGCGGATAGACCCAGAGTGAGCTGGCCCAGAGTTCTCTGGCAAGTTTGCCCATCCCTGACATCAAAGCATGCTGGCCCCTCCCCATGATGGCTAGTCCCTTAGAAGTCCAATTTTAGCATCATTCCCTGGGAATCTCAGGGACCCTGCCCCATCCCTAAGGACTTACAGGAGGTCCAGCAAAGCCAGGGCCCTGGAACAGAAGGAAAAGAGATTGGGTTCTTATCCCCTTCAAGTCCCCCCTATCCACACAGGGTCATCGAAGCTTTTGCAGGTTATTATACTCACCGGTAGGCCAGGGGGACCTGGAAGGCCAGGCTGGCCCTGCAAGAGCAATGGCAGAGGCTCAGAGGGGTGGGTCCACTAGGTTTTCGCTACTCTCTATGACAGCCCCTCCCCAACTCTTGCTCTGGATTGCCCATGCTAAGTACCCAGCAGGCCACTTACCTTGACTCCTGGAATCCCAACAGGGCCAGGCTCCCCCTTGGCTCCAGTTAGACCCTGGGGAAGAAAACGGTAGGTCAGTGAGAGGCAAATCTGCTCCCCGACCCATGGGGCGGGGCAGGTATCAAGGTCTCCCCTGGGTGGACCCAGACTGCCTTTCACACCACTCCTTGAAGGTCTCAGAGCCTCAACACCTCACTTTTATTTCCCCCAGTTCCCCCGGTAACTCTGGGAGGTAGGCAGGCAGAAGGATTGTTCACTTTTGAAAGATGAGAAACCAAGTCTCAAAGATTCATTAGCCCAGGCCTCATGCCTCCCAGTTTAGGAGTCTAGATGGCTTAGATAGGTCTGGAATGGTCATTTTCTTGATAACTTTTACTGAGCCTTAGTTTTTTCATCTGCAAAATGGATGAATAACCATGCTTACCTCTCAGGATGGATGTGTGAGGACTAATGTGGAAGGCAGTGTGCTCTGTAATCTTTGCACGACATGAATGAGTTGGCAGGGCCCTGGTGGCTGGGCACAGCTCTGGTGGGAGCCTCTCTAGCCAGCAGGGCAAAGGTGACTCACCGAGACCTCTTCTCCCTCTCATCTTTCAGTGACTGACCCAAGTGTATCCCCCAATCAGCTAACTATCCCAATGGCCCTGGCTGTGTCCTGTGACTTTGGGACCCCCGGGAACTCTGTGAGATCAGCCAAATAACATTCTTCTCCTGAGCTGCACCTGCCCTTTGAGGGGCTGGGGTGGGAAGGGAAGAGAGGATGAAAGAATGGGGTATACAAGGAAAGTTCTGCCTGGAGTATTCAGTCTGACACTTGGAAGCCAGGAATGTGAATTGAAACCTAGCTGCTGCGGACACACCAGTTCCCTCTTTGGACCCCATTTGCCCATGATTCAATGCTCCTGGGGTGGGTGTCAGCTTCTACTGAAAGCACAAGTCATGAAGGGAAAGGGGGGCTCCCAGCTGTAGTCTCATCCTGCCTCTCCACTCTGAACAAATGATCAGGAAAGAGGCCAGAACCAGCTACTCACATCAATCCCGGGCTTCCCGTTCGGCCCATCTGGCCCCGCTTTGCCAGGCTCTCCCTTAGGTCCCTTGGAAACAGAGGTGGAGCAAGTATTAGTGGGAGGAGGGCAAGAACTGAAAGAGTCAAAGGTCAAAGAGGAATAAGCACTCACCGGAGGGCCAGCTTTCCCAGGGGGTCCCTTGTCACCCTGCAAGATACAAGTTGGTGAGACAGCACTCTCTGATTCATGCTACCCAAGTGGGCACACGCGGGCCCTGGCTGGCTGATCCCACATGCCTTTCTACTCACTCTCCTCTCCTTTGCCCTGGGTCCCCTAGGGCTTGCACTTTTTAGAAAAATAGCTCCATTTCCCTCCAAAAATAAAAAGTCATAGGTTGATTGAGACCAACCCCAGCAAAGCAGGAGAGGGTGGTAATTTAGTGTTAGACATGCCAGTGCTGGTAAAGTGCTGGTTATCAGACTTGAAAGCAGGGCTGTGGGCTCCAAATGACCTTGGAGACTTGGTGCCTCTTGGATTTGGGCAAGTGTGGGAAGAAACTTTTAGAAAAATATGAAGGGGAGGTGAGTGAAGTAGGCAGTGCCTCTCATCTGGATTGGAGTCAGGAAACCAAGACTGGGGCAAGGCAAGGGGGGCTATGAAAAGGGCAGATTCATACTTTCCAAGGCAGGAAGGCCCTCCTTTCTCCTGTGACAAAGGACCCTTGGTGGAGGACAGGCAGGGCCTGGAGTCAATTTCAGCCCCAGAGAGGCCTCCAGACATCACAGAGCCTGCAGCAGTTAGGGAGCTGGCGGGGAACCAGAGCCCTGTGTTTGGGGGTGGGAGCACCAAGCTGAATAGAAGTCTGTCCAGATGGGTAAACATAGAACTGGCCTCCTGGGGGAGCCTCCGGAACGAGGTATTTAACCCTCACCGTGCTAGAGAGACCAGGGAACAAGTCCAGCTGGTTCTAAATTGAGGACAGAAATGCAAAAGGAAGATACAGGAGGCTGGACCCAGCTGGTTAGTGGTCTGGCCAAGGCTCCCAAACTACCCTGAAGAAGCATCCAGACGTGCCAGTGGGCAGGGTGAGGGGTTAAGGCGGCTCCCACCTTAAAAAGAGGGGAAAGGAAGGGAAGGGGATAAGGAATCTCTGTGAGCTGTGGTGGGTAGACAGCACAGCAGCTCCTTGTCTGTGGGCAGCTAGCTATAAGGAACTCTCCATCTCCCAGCTGGTTTGAGGTTTTTGCAGAACAAACGGGTTCCTTGTGGTGCGGGCCGGCGCCGCCTACTGACAACAGGGGACACTGCATCTCCAGGAACCCACCCACCCCCTCTCCGCTGTCGACGCTCACAAAGTTCCCTTGTCCGCAGCCTCCCTCTACTTCGGTCCCAGCTTAGAGACTCACGTCGAGGCCGTCGGATCCAGGCACTCCTGGCGGACCTGGGGGGCCCGGGGGACCACGCTCTCCTGGCGGACCTCTCTGAAAACACATACAGGATGTGTAGCCTTCAGATAGTGCAAGAATCTGGGCATCCTAGGGTACACCTCCCCCAGAAAGACCGCTCTGCAGGGAGTAGCAAACTCCCGTTTATTGAGAACCTACGGTATACCTCCGTGATGGCGAACCTATGACACGCGTGTCAGCACTGACACGCGTAGCCATTTCTGATGACACGCGGCCGCATGGGGCCGCTTACCAGAGAAGTATGGGGCCGCATGCCGAGAAGGACGTTTCATCCTCGTCTCCTGCACGACCAGGTGCAGTAGCCGAGGATAAAACATTTGCTGTAGTGTAGACACTCTGTGCCCGAGGTCTGTAGGTCAAAACAACAGAACTCCGGCACAGAGCATCTAGTTCTGGGACTTCCGGTTAGGCCGTTTTTCTCGAAGTGACACACAACCCGAGTTATGCTCGGTTTTTTGGCGAATTTTGCCACACCAAGCACAAAAGATTGCCCATCACTGGTATACCTGGTACCACCACAGTATGGATGCTCAAAGCTGTGAGGTGGACACTAATCACGAGCCCCAGTTTGCAACTGTGGATTCAGGCCCAGAGAGATTAAGACTGATCACAGAGTAAGTGGTGGAGCCAGGATTCCAATGGACCACGTTGCCCTAGCGATGTTGTGGTGAGGAATAGATGGGGATGATGGCTCGAGTAAGTCACAGATAGTACAATGACAGGTTGCTGGTATTTTTATTTATAGATGACCAACAGGTATGGATGGTGGGTAGGTACCTCCTCCCTTCCTCTGGTGAGGGTAAAGCCAAAGGGAAGATGGGGGAAGCTGGAGGGGGGGCGGGAATATAGGGACCGGGAAACCTGTTCTCTCCTCCTACTCAAAGCACCCCTCTTCCAGCACCGCGCTCCGCTATTCTGCCTAGGGTGCCCTCTTGTAGGGGCCGACCTCGGCCCAGGCAGAGGCCCCGCGCGAGCCAAGTGCCCGCGCCCTCCCTAGGCTGGAATCCCGCGGTACAGCTGCGAACCGCACCAGACGGCTCCCTGCCCCTGCCCCTCTACGCCCGAGTCCCGTTAGACTTCCAGCCCCAGGTGCCCTCGGAAGTGACATGCAGGCGCTCGAGCCACGCGGATAGACAGTCGCCGGCGAGAGCGGCGTCTAGCTGGAGCCGGTCCCCCTGGGAGGCAGGCGGCTCTCGAGCTCCGTGAATGAGCACCATTGTCTCCCCCACCACCTGGGTTCGCAGGGCTGCCAGGACCTCGCTCCAGCTCCTGCTCCACGCGGCCGTCCCTGGCAGGGCCGAGCATCTCGGGACAGGGTCCCTCTGGTTCCCCGGCTCATCCACTTCTTTTCACGGTGTGTACACCTACCAAGGGGACTTCTGTCGCGGGCTATCCGAAGCGGCCCCTGAGGTCTAGGAAGTGTCAGTAGAGCATGGGGGACAGGCAGAGCCAGACTCCTACCTGGGTCTTGGACCTCGGACCCCGGCCCCGGCCCCCTGAACCCGGCGCGGGAGTGGCCGTGGGACTTACGATTTGCGCTATGGCGAGCCCGAGCACCTGGAGCAGAACCAGGAGGCTGCGGGGGGCGGCCGCGGCGGCCATGGCAGCCGCGGGCTGGAGGAGGACGGGGCCCGGATCCACGCGCGCACCGACGGCTGAGGCTCCGCGCCGCGCAGACTGCGCTCGGAGGCAGCGGCCCGGCCCCCCGACTGTGCGGCGGGGCGGGGCTGGGGGCGCGAGGTCAGTCACCTGAGAGGACCAGGGGAGGGAATCCGCCGCCCTCCACCCAGCTCCGCCCCTCTCGGTCCAGCCGCCAGCGCCCACCCTCGGTCCTCGCCCGGACTTCCCGAAGGCCCCGGCCCTGTAATCCGAGGAGCGGCGCAGAGCAGAACGGAGGCCATGGTCCTTTTTCTGTGTGAGGAGGCAGGGGGCCGTCAAGATACCCCTCCAGACCGCCCGCCAGGGCCCAGCCCCTTCCCCCTGGCCGGCAGCCCGCGCCCCATCTCATGCTCCACGTCCTCAGCCACTTCAGCCTGCGAGCCTGAGTCAGTCCGCTCACCAGGTGAGCGGGCCTCTGATCCTCTCAGCAGGCTTTGCCCAGCCCCCACCCACCTCGCTCCCGTCCACATATAAGCAAGCCTCTTTCATATTAAAACATCCTAAAGCCCTTCCTGGATCAGGCATCGTGTGACTACCCCATTGATTCCTCCCTCTTGTTCACAGGCTCTTTACTGGAGTTGCCAGCAACCCATTTCCAAACCTCCTTCTCTCCGTCTCACCTTCTGCTTCTGCCCCAGCTGGGAGAGCAGTCTCCTGGAGGTCACCAGGGAGGCCCAAGCCTCCTTCAGTTGTCCAGACAGGCTGTTGGTACCTGGGCCAGCCCTTGACCTTCTTTCTATCCTTGAAGTCTTCCCTGTCCAGGCTTCTGCCATCTAGCTCCTCTTCTTCTATTGCCTTTTCTTCTCTGCAGCTCCAGTAAGCCCCCCAGTCACTGGGATTGGGTCTCTTCACTCACTGGGAGTGTTCTCCATGTTTATGGAAACAACCACCACCTTATACACCAGGGTTTTCCAAACCTACCTGTCCAGCATAGCCTCTTTCCAGAGGTCTTACCTTCCCTTTTATTCACTTAAGCAATATTGATAAAGTGCTTAGGAATCTGACTCTGTTACTAACTGTGTGAACACAGGCACCTAAAACCACTTGAAGCCTCAGTTTCCTCATCTGTAAAAGGGAATAATAAGATTCCCTATCTTACAGGGTTTTTGTGAAGATTGAATGAGATGATGTATATGAAATGCTTAACCTAGCACAGTGGTTCTTAACCTTTTTTGAGGTACCGAACACACCAGTTTCATATGCGCATTCACCGAACCCTTCTTTAGTGATAAATAAAATAGGATTTTTTTTCCAAATTCAAGACATAGGTATATGGTTTTTTACTGGTGCACAAAATGAGCCGTGCATGAACATCACCTTGCTCAAAGAACAAAACCAACAAAGTGCATGAACTCACAACAAATTACGGTATTACTTTATTCTGACCTCCACGGCAGAGGCTTCTCCGAACCCCTGAGACCGACTCATCAAACCCCTAGGGTTTGATAGAACCCAGGTTAAGAACCACTGACCTAGCACCAGCACATAGTAGGTGCTAGATACGTTTTAGCTTTCATTATGAATGATTGAGGATCCTCTGTTTACCAGGCATGCGCCCGATGTGAAGAAGATGACCAGAAGCAGATCAGCCAAAATAGTCAAGGAGAACATCCTCTGGAACCTAGAGAAGTCCCAACTCCAGGGGGCAGATTGGCAAAGGTCCCCAGGCTTTGAAGGGTGTTCCTGGAGCTGAGTCTTGGAGAAATGGACTTGAGAGAATTTCACTGATCTGCCTTACAAAGAAAGGAAGAATTTGGAGTTAGTAGGGGGTAAGAAGAGGGGAGAAGGAAGAGAAGGGGAGAGAGGGGTGATGGGTATTGCTTGGGATAATATATGTAAAAGATTTCTAAGAAATAAGATGTCCTAAATTGTTGGGGGTCTTTTTAATTTCTTTTTTTTACAGGGACAGAGAGAGAGAGAGAGTCAGAGAGAGGGATAGATAGACAGGAACGGAGAGAGATGAGAAGCATCAATCCTCAGTTTTTGGTTCCCATTGGGACACCTTAGTTGTTCATTGATTGCTCTCTCATATGTGCCCTGACTGCGGGCCTTCAGTGGACTGAGCACCCCCTTGCTGGAGCCAGCGACCTTGAGTTCAAGCTGGTGAGCTTTTGCTCAAGCCAGATGGGCCCGCGCTCAAGCTGGCGACCTCGGGGTCTCAAACCTGGGTCTTCCGCATCCCAGTCTGATGCTCTATCCACTGTGCCACCGCCTGGTCAGGCCTAAATTGTTGGTTTTATGCTGTTCATTTATTCATCTCTTTGTGGGCTAAACACACAAGGCCTTATGTAAGTTTCCTCTTTGTGTGTGTGTAAACTATGGAAAGGGGATGAGTTTCAAGTTTCAGATCTAGACAGCACACATTAGTATGTTAGTTATCTATTGCTGCATAGCAAATCACCTAAAAACGGAGTAGCTTTAAACAATTCCTTGGGTCAGGAATTGAGGAATGGTTCTGCTAGTTGGTTCTGACTTGGGAATCTGTTAGAAAGGTGCAGAAAGATGGCAGCTAGGGTTGGCATTATCTAGAAGCCTTCTTTACTCATATGTCTGGTGCCTGTGCCAAGAAGCCTTCAATATCTGGGGCTGGAACGGCTGGAATTTCCTGGGCAGCTCTTGCCTTTATCTGTCTGTGGGCATTACGTGGAGTCTCATCAGTGTGGTAGCTGAACCTGATGAGACTACCGCATCAGTAACTCTGAGAGAAAGAACACCAGACAGAAACAGAATTGCCTCGTAGGGCCTAGCCTCAGAAGTCACACCGCATCAATGTCACCACTTACATTTGGTCCAGGCAGTTACAAAAGTCTGCCTGAGCTCAGGGGGAGGGAACAGAGACCTCACCTCTTGATGGACCAATGTCAATATGACATTTCAAGAAGAGCTTGAAGGATGGGACATATATCGGTGCAGCTAGCTATCTTTGAAAAATACAACCTACGCCACTTGGGCTTATAATCTGAATCAATTCAGTGGAAGTTGAAGCTTAAAGCTAAAGCTGACTAAGAGAAATCTTAGGGAAGGCTTTGGACCCACAAAAAGTGGACTAGAGGTTCCAGCCAATTGCATACAGCTCTTAAGAAGCAGGGAGATCTGAATAAATAGAGAGCCACCCATCCACATTCTTGGATAGGAAGACCCAATATTGCAAAGATATGAAATTAATCTATAAACTACATGCAATCCCAATCAAAATCAATGCAGTTTTCATGAAACATGACAACCTGATTCTAAAGAGAATCTAAGAGAGAAATGGCATGGAAATAGCCAAGAATTTTTGGGAAAAAAATGAGAAAGATTTCTCTCTACTAGAGATTAAAACAGTACAAAATCAGTTATTCAAATAGTGTTATACCAGCCCAGGAACAGATTTTTAAAAAGAGAGACAGACAGGATACACACATGCACACACACACACAGACACATTTTTCACATATAATTTATGATAAAAGTTTATATATTTAGTTAATAATAAAGGTTAAATATAAGGCAAATGAGGAAAGGGTAGACAAGTTAATGAATATTGAGGCACCTGTATACATATTCAGAAAAAAATTCAAGGTTAGATTTCTACATCAGCATGCAAAATATATGTTTCTGGATAAATGTATTGAGGACTTAAATGTGAAAATAACAAACTACGAAAATCTAAAGGAAAAATGTTTGTAATTTTGTGGTAAGGAAAGTGTTCCTGAACAATACACAAAACCAGGAAAAGATGTTTAAGTTTGACTTTATAACACTTTAGAAAATGTTTTTATAATAGAAATTCACAGGTAAAATGAAAAGACAGAAAAGAAATATTCACAATATATATTACCAGACAAAGAATTGATGTAACATACAAAGAACTCTAACAAATCAATAAGGCAAGCTCTATCAAACATTTAAGAGTATCTAACTCAGTGGTTCTAACCTGGGTTCTATCGAACCCTAGGGATTCGATGAGTCAGTCTCAGGGGTTCAGAGAAGCCTCTGCCTCCGAGGCCAGAATAAAGTAATACCGTAATTTGTTGTGAGTTCATGCACTTTGTTGGTTTTGTTCTTTGAGCAAGGTGATGTTCATGCACGGCTCATTTTGTGCACCAGTAAAAAAAAACATATACCTATGTCTTGAATTTGGAAAAAAAAACCCTATTTTATTTATCACTAAAGAAGGGTTCGGTGAATGCGCATATGAAACTGTTGTGTTCGGTACCTCAAAAAAGGTTAAGAACCACTGATCTAACTTGAATCTTCTACAAATTAAAAAAAAAAAGAACACTCTCAAACTCATTTTATGAGGGCCCTAGCCAATTGGGTCAGTCTGTTAGAATGTTGACCTGGAACACCAAGATTGCAGGTTTGATCCCTGGTCGGGGCACATATGGGAAGCGACCAGTGAATGCACAGGTAGGTGGGAC
Organism: Rhynchonycteris naso; assembly: GCA_037038555.1. Taxonomy (NCBI): domain Eukaryota; kingdom Metazoa; phylum Chordata; class Mammalia; order Chiroptera; family Emballonuridae; genus Rhynchonycteris; species Rhynchonycteris naso. Next base: position 206,832,273 of record CM072997.1, on the reverse strand, counting down.
AACAAATTAATGCTTCTCTCCCTCTCTCAAAAAAAGTAATTAATTAATTTAAATAAATAAACACTTCATTTTATGGGGCTAATATCACCTTTATATCCAAACCAGTGGTGGGTAGTAAAAGAAAGGAATATTGGATTTATCCTGTGACCACAAATGGAAAATTCCTATTTAAAATATTAGCAGATTGAATATAGCAATCTACAGTGTATCCGTAAAGTCATGGTGTATTCTTGACCGGTCAACCAGACACACTATATTTATTAAAAAATACATCATAAACCAAGTTGGTTTTATACCAGGAATGTAGGATATTTTAAAGTTAGAAAATCTGTCTTTTCTGTAGTGGCACAGTGGATAGAGTGTCGACCTGGAATGCTGAGGTTGCCGGTTCAAAACCCTGGGTTTGCCTGGTTAAGGCAAATAGGACAAGCAATCAATCAATGAACAACTAAAGTGGAGCAACTATAAGTTGATACTTCTCATCCCCCATCCTCTGTAAAATCAACAAATAAAATCTTTTTTAATAAAACCAAAAAGATATCCTGACCAGGCGGTGGCACAGTAGATAGAGCGTCGGACTGGGATGCGGAGGACCCAGGTTCGAGACCCCGAAGTCGCCAGCTTGAGCATGGGCCCATCTGGCTTGAGCAAAAAGCTCACCAGCTTGGACCCCAGGTCACTGGCTCCAGCAAGGGGTGGCTCGGTCTGCTGAAGGCCCGCGGTCAAGGCACATGTGAGAAAGCAATCAATGAACAACTAAGGTGTCGTAATGGCAACAAACAACTAATGATTGATGCTTCTCACTTCTCTTCGTTCCTGTCTGTCTGTCCCTCTCTATCCCTCTCTCTAACTCTCTCTCTGTCCCTGTAAAAAAAAAAAAAGAAAAGATAAAGAAAACTGTCTCTGGCTGGATAGCTTAGCTGGATAGCTTAGTTGATTACAGCATCATCCCAATATACCAAGGTTGCGGGTTTGATCCTCGATCAGGGTACATAGAGCAATCAACCAATGAATGCATAAGAAAGCAAAACAACAAATTTGATGTTTCTCTCTCTCTCTCTCTAAAAATCAGTAAATAAAAAATTTAAATAAGTAAAATTAGAAAATCTGTTACTGCAATCCACCACATTATTAAGGATAAGAAGTTTAAGATGATCTCAAAGATGCAAAAAACAAAAACTCAAATATCTGCTCTTGTCTTTCCACTACCAGGGTAATTTACTCTGCAAGAATGAGCCTGATGGCGCAGGCCCAGGAAGCCAGGTCCCGGACCAGAAGAGAAGATCGACACTCCACCCTCCCAGCCCCATCTTTCCCAAAGAATGCAGAGTCTGGAAGCATCCCCCTTCATATTAGAACAAAAAGTAGGGGCAAGAGAAATGTCCCTTCTATTTCCTTTTCATCCAGATGAACTCAAGATTTTTTTCTTTCTTTCAATACAGTTTTAAATCGTAATCATAGAGACATTTCATGTTTAAGTGGAGACTGAGTCTGATTGATTCATTGCTTTGTTCCCAAACTGCAGATGTCCACAGATTTTTGAGTAAGCAACTGACATAGCACTGAATCAAGCTCCCACACACACTGGGTCTGTGGGCGATGCTTCCCTCAGGAAACTGCCTCCCACGTCCCTCTCTCAGGGGAAGATTCTTAGGGTTTAGTTCAGAGTGATGGACTCCATGCTTTCACACCTACATATCAGGCTTGTAGTGTGAGGAAATAGATGATGTAACCATAAAAAGAATAGCTAGGAACTGCCTGACCTGTGGTGGCGCAGTGGATAAAGTGTCGACCTGGGCACACTGAGGTCGCCAGTTCAAAACCCTGCACTGGCCTGGTCAAGGCACATATGGGAGTTGATGCTTCTAGCTCCTCCCCCCTTTCTCTCTCTCTCTCTCTCTCTCTCTCACTCTGTGTCTCCTCTCTAAAGTGAATAAATAAAAATAAATTAAAAAATAAAAAAAAAGAATAGCTAGGAACTACTATTTATTCACGGTAACCTTTATCATTTACATATTTATATTAATATATTGATAATAATACTGAGCACTTGCAATACGACAGAGATTGCACTTGTGTGTCGTGTGCATTTTGTCAAGTCCTCGCAACCACCCAGTGATGCAGGTCCTGTGATAGATAATCTCCACTTTATATACAAGAAGACGGAGGCTTAGAGGAATGAAGTAATTTTCCCAAGGATCTCCGCTGTATGTCCACTGTTTCTGACTCATGGTAGGTACCTGTAATGTGCATTTCCTCCCTTTTCCACTAAGACCGCAGTATAATGTTGCGCAGTTTGGGCTCTGCACAAAAATGAATGGCAGAGGGGAGTGGGGCTGAAATCCAGTCCCCGCCCGCCACCAGCTTGCCGCAGCTGTTGTTTTGCTGGTCCTATCCCTTTTAGAGACAGATCCTTAGAATCTTGTTTGACTTGAGGGCTGGGTCACTTCAGTATACGATCCTCAGACCTCTATTCTCTAACCTTCCAATCTCCTGATCCTTTCTCCTCAGCCCTGATAGGAAGGAGGGGTGGGTGTTGAGAGCAAGAAGGAAAGGCAGGCCCTGCTGGGTTAGCTCAGTCGGTTACAGCGTCCTCCCCAGAGGCCAAAGTTGCCAGGTTGGATCCCAAGTCAGGGCACGTACGAAAAGCGAACAATGAATGCACAACTAAAACACAAGTAAGTGGAACAACAAATAAATGCCCCTTTCTTTTTTTTTTCTGTTTTTTTTTAAATTTTTATTTTATTCATTTTAGAGAGGAGACAGAGAGAGAGAGAGAGAAAGAAAGGGGGGAGGAACTGGAAGCATCAACTCCCATATGTGCCTTGACCAGACCAGTGCAGGGTTTTGAACTGGCGACTTCAGTGTTCCCAGGTCGACGCTTTATCCACTGCACCACCACAGGTCAGGCCATAAATGCCCCTTTCTCAAAAAAAGGGAAGGGCAGTCCACCTGTTTTCCTCCGTGGTCAGCAGTAAATTAGGCTCTCTGAGACTCTAGCGCCATCTAGCGGACCTCTTTTGTAGCACACCATGCCGACGAGTTGGATAAATGCCCTTTTCTCATGGAGCTCTTAAACACAAAGCTTTCTGAAATTCAACGAGGATGAGATCATGGCTTTTGAGGACTTGGAGCTATACTTGGATACTGATTCTACCACATACTAAATGTGATACCCTGGGCAAACCACTTCACCTCTTTGAGCATGCCTCTTGACGTTCAAGAAGCACCCAACAAACTTTGAATATTTTAGGTAGAAGGAATTTTGTAAGCAAAAGCAGGGAACAGGGAAAATGTTCAGAACACAGGGTAGGTGACAGCTCAGGGAAGATGGTCAGCTCCAGCTGTGGGTGGGGGAGCATATTTCCATAGCAGAAGAAAAGCTGGAAACCCTTCTTAGAATCAGCTGCCCATTCAAGGTTGAGTCTGAGCCCTAAACAGGTTTGCCTACTTGGACTTACTGGCTTCCACAAGTTTTGTTGTTTTGTTTTTATTTTCGTTTGTTTCTTTTTACAGGGACAGAGAGAAAGTCAGAGAGAGGGATAGATAGGGACAGACAGAAACGGAGAGAGAGATGAGAAGCATCAATCATCAGTTTTTTTCGTTTTGACACCTTAGTTGTTCATTGATTGCTTTCTCACATGTGCCTTGACCTGGGCCTTCAGCAGACCGAGCAACCCCTTGCTGGAGCCAGCGACCTTGGGTCCAAGCTGGTGAGCTTCTGCTCAAGCCTGATGGGCCCGCGCTCAAGCTGGCGACCTTGGGGTCTCGAACCTGGGTCCTCCGCATCCCAGTCAGATGCTCTATCCACTGTGCCACCGCCTGGTCAGGCTGGCTTCCATAAGTTTTATTCTTCTGATTTTCTCCCACATCACCAGCTGTTTCTTCTCATGCTCCTTTGTGGGGTTTTTTGTTTGTCTTTTTCTTTTTATATCATTGATTTTAGAAAGAAAGGGGGAGAGAAACATTGATCTGTTGTTCCACTTATTTATACATTCATTGGTTGATTCTTGTGTGTGCCCTGATTGGGGATCGAATCCACAACCATGGTGTATCAGGAGGACTCTCTAACCAACTGAGCTACCCAGCCAGGGCCGTTGTGTGTTTCTTTTCTCCTCACACACTTACCACTCCAAAGGGTCCTGTCTTATCCTTATCCTTTTATAACCCATTTTCTTCCCAGTCTATCTAACCTACTCCCCTGACTTTAACTATCACTTAGCTGTTTTCCCCAGAGCCTCAGACCTGCTTATCCAACCCCCTCTGGGATGTTCCACAGGCACCACACACATGATATGTCCAAAATGAAATTCTCTGCTTGCACCCAAACCTGTTCTTCTTCCTGTGTTTATTACATAGTCAATGGTCCCACCCTCTGCCCTATTGCTTAAGCCAAAAATATGGGTGTCAGCCTTGATCCTTCCCCTGCTTCTCCCCTAGAAGTATTATCGTCATGTTCCAGTCACTATGTCTCATACATGTTTATCTAATCCACCCTCCTTGGATTATTACAACTGCCTCTGAATTTGATTGACTCTTTAACTCAGTCTTACCCTTTGTTTGCCTCTTGTGTTCCCTTGTGGAGATTTCAAAGGAAAGCCCATTTCCTATCCTTTTCCACCTTGTAGAGCCGTGATGGCGAATCTATGACACGCGTGTCAGCACTGACACGCGTAGCCATTTTTGATGACACTTGGCTGCATGCGGTCGTATACCAGAGAAGTATGGGGCCGCATGCCGAGAAGGACGTTTCATCCTCGGCTCCTGCACGGCCAGGTGCAGGAGCCGAGGATAAAACATTTGCTGTAGTGTAGACACTCTGTGCCGGAGGTCTGTAGGCCAAAACAACAGAACTCCGGCACAGAACGTCTAGTTCTGGGACTTCCGGTTAGGCCATTTTTCTTGAAGTGACACACCACCCGAGTTATGCTCGGTGTTTTGGTGAATTTTGACACACCAAGCTCAAAAGATTGCCCATCACTGCTTTAGAGGCTTCCTACATTTCTTGATTCGTGATCCCCTTCCTCCATCTTCAAAGCCAGAAAAGTTACACCTCTCTAACCATTCTTCTATATCTCCCTCTGCTTCTCTCTTCTGTTTTCCTCTTCCACTTTTAAGAATCCTAGTGATTGCATTGGACCCACTTGCATAATTCAGGATAATATCTTCATCTCAAAGTCCTTAACTGTATCTACAAAGAACTCTTACCAAGTAATGTAACAGATTCACAGATTCTGAGGATTAGGATGTGAACATGTTAGGAGGACTATTATTCTGCCTACCATAGTCCTCTCTCTGCCCCCCAAATATTTATGCTGTTCTACATACAAAATACATTCACCTCATTTCAAAATGTTTCCCCAAAGTCCCAGCCCATTAGAGTGTCAACTCAAAGTCTAAAATCCCATCTAAATCCCATCACCTGCCCTAGCTGGATAGCTTACTCAGTTGGTTAGAGCACTGACCTGATACATCAAGGTTAGGGGTTTGATCCCTCGTCAGGGCATATACAAGAATCAACTAATGAATGCATAGATAAGTTAGAACAATAAATCAATGTTTCTCTCTCCCTATCTCTCCCTCTAAAAATAAATAAATAAATAAATAAATAAACCCCACAAGCTAAAAGGGCCCAAATCTCATCATCTAACTTATCTATATTAGGTATTGGATGAGATTCAGTATAATTTATCCTGGGGTGACATTCCTCTCCATCTGTGACCTGTGAGACTAGAAAACAAGTTGCTCCCAAAATAGAATATTGGGACTGGCATAGGGGACCAGTTACAGGTAGTCCCTTGCAAAAATAAAAAAATGAAAGAAATAAAGGAGTCATCAATCCCAAGTAAAATCCAAATTAAATTGGACCAACTCTATTAGGTTTCAGGCCTAGGGATAATTATATTCTGTGGCTCTATCCTTTGAGTCACTCTTCCTTTTTCATGAAATATAGCACCTGTTTTCATCCTATTTCCTGTTGGTGGAATTTGTGAGTTCATCCTGCAGCCTTCTTTTATTTCTCTCTGTCCCTTTCTGTCCAAGTTCTGCTGTTTCTCCTGGCGTAAAATTCTCAAGAACCTTGCGGGTCTCTCACGGATGTCCCAGGGATTCATTCCATTCATTAGATAAGAGGTTCCTTCATGATCTTTCCTGAAAAACTCCATTTCTATTTTTGGCTTCTGTTGAGATAGCTGAGGGGATCTATGAGTAACATACTTAACCTCTTCAGAAAGTCTTTTATTTGACTGGATCCTTGGACATTTTGACCTTACAGAGGTATTAGCAAAAGCTTATCTGGCCATATCCTCAGCTTTTTCCTCTGAAGCACATTTTCCTGACAGTGCATCTTTTTATTGTAATATTGCTTGCAATCTACATAGGCTGAGAATTCCTCATATCACTGAGGCCTAGGTCATTTTTGTTTGACAATTGTCCTCTCAATTGATCGATTTCCCCTCATTTGACCCTAAGCAGCAAGAAGAAACCAGGCTACACCCTTCAACAGTGGACTTGGCAATCTTCTCCGCTAAATAGCCAAGTTCATTGTTTATAAGTTCTGCTTTCTACATAACTGTAGGACACACGATTCTAAGTTTTTTTCCAGTGTGTGACAAGGTTCTCCTTTCCTCCAGTTTCCAGTAACATGTTCCTATTTCCTCCTGAGCCCTCACAGGCAGCTCCTTTAACATCTGTATTTCTACCAAGTCTGTTTACAATGATTTAGGTGTTCTCTAAATTGATGTGTTTTCTTTTACCATGTTCATCCCTTCTGCATCCTCACTGACAGTCATTAACATCCATATCACTGCTAACAAGTCTGCTGAAGGCGATCTAAGCTTTTTCTCTCCTGATTCTCAAAGTTTTGCCTGCCTCTCCCCACTGCCCGTTTTCAAAGTCACTTACCCACATTTACATATTTCTTATAGTAGTACCAAAATCTGTATCAGAGTTCTAGTGCTGCTGTTACAAATTACCACAAATTCAGTAGCTTAAAATAATACATATGTTTTTATCTTAGAGTTCTGTAGGTCAGAAATCCAACACTAGACTGAAATCAAGATGTGAGCAGCAGGCTCTGGCCAAGGTGCTTAGTAGGTTAGAGTGTCATCTCAATGCACCAACGTTGCGAGTTTGACCCCTGGTCAGGGCACCTACAAGAATCAACTGATGAATGCATAAATAAATAGAACAACAAATCAATGTTTCTCTTTTTTCTCTCCCCCTCCCTTCTTCTCTCTTTGAAGTAAGTAAATAAATGAGAAACATTAAAAAAACATATAGTGTATTTTTTTTTAAAAGATATGAGCAGTACTGTTTTCCTTTCTGGAGACTCTAGGGAAGAGTTAATTTTCTTTTCTTTTTCTTTTCTAAAGGCTTCGCACATTCCTTGGCTTATGGCCCCCTTCTTCCATTTTCAAAGCAGCAACAATGCGTTTTTTTTACTATTCTTCCACAGCAGAATCTCCTTTGCCTCTCTCTTCTGCTGCCTATCCTTCCACTTCTAAGGATGCTTGTGAGCCAATCTGGTTAATCTAGATCAGGGGTCGGGAACCTATGGCTCGCGAGACAGATGTGGCTCTTTTGATGGCTGCACCTGGCTCGCAGACAAATCTTTAATAAAAAGAAATAATAACGTTAAAAATATAAAACATTCTTATGTATTACAATCCATTCATTTCCTACCACTCATGTTCATGGTTGCGGGTGGCTGGAGCCAATCACAGCTGTCCTTCGGGACAACACCAAATTTTTATTGGATAATGCGTAACATACACAGGTAGTTGGGAGGTCAGGAAGTAAACTTCCCTCCTTTTAATCAAGTAGTCAGCTAGCTAATTGCAGAAACCCTTTTGATGAAGAAGATGGCTAAAAGAAATAAAGATGAGGAGTATTGTACTTTTCAGCAGGAATGGACAGGGGAATTTGCCTTTGTAGAGAGAGTAGGTTCTGCAGTGTGTCTAATATGCAATGGTAAAATTGCATTGATGAAATGGTCAAATATAAAGCAGCACTTCGACACATGCCATACTACATTTGCATCGAAATATTCAGCAGGGGACAGCAGGAAGAAAGCATGTCAAGAGCTACTGTGCAGAGTGCAAGCTAGCCAGCAGCAACTCCGTGTTTGGACCCAACAAGGTGACTGGAATTTGGCTAGCTTTGCTGGTGCTTTAGCAATTGTGAGAAACGGAAAGCCATTCACAGATGGGGAGTATGCCAAAACATTCATGCTTGATGTTGCCAATGAACTTTCTGACGACTTTCCGGATAAAGACAAGGTAATCAAATGAATAAAAGACATGCCTCTTTTGGCAAGAACTGTTCACGATTGTACCATCATGATGGAAAATCAAATTGAGGCAACATAAGTGAAGGACATAAATGCAGCACCATTCTTTTCTCTCACTTTGGATGAGTCAACAGATATAAGCCATTTATCCTAGTTCAGCGTGATTGCAAGGTATGCTGTCGGTGACACAATACTGAGGAAAGTCTTGCTGTTTTGCCTATGAAAGGGACAACAAGAGGGGAGGATTTATTCCAGTCTCTCACTGAGTTCGCTAAAGAAAAAAATCTACCAATGAATAAACTTATTTCAGTGTGTACTGATGGTGCTCCGTGCATGGTGGGGAAAAACAGAGGATTTGTAGCGCTTCTTCCTGAACATGAAAAGAGACCCATCCTAAGTTTTCACTGCATCATACATCAGAAGGCGCTTTGTGCTCAAATGTGTGGCGAGCAGCTTGGTGAGGTGATGTCGCTGGTCATTCGGGTGGTCAACTTTACTGTTGCCCGAGTTTTAAATGATCGCCAGTTTAAAACACTGATGGATGAAGTTGTGAATAATTATTCTGGTCTGCTTCTGCACAGCAGTGTGCGTTGGTTGTCAAGAGCGAAGGTGCTCAGCCGTTTCGCGACTTGTCTGAGCGAAATCGGACTTTTCTTGAAATGAAAAACGTCGAGTATCCTGGGTTAGCTAACACTCAGTGGCTTCTGAAGTTCTACTATCTCGTGGACACAACTGAACATCTGAACCAGCTCAATGTGAAAATGCAAGGCGTTGGAAATACAGTCTTATCCCTTCAACAAGGAGTGTTTGCATTTGAAAACAAGCTGGAACTCTTCATCGCTGACATTGAAACAGGTCATTTACTACACTTTGAAAAACTGGGAGAGTTTAAAGGTGTTTTTTGTTTGTTTGTTGTTGTTGTTGTTGTTGTTTTACAGGGACTGAGAGAGAATCAGAGAGAGGGATAGATAGGGACAGACAGACAGGAACGAAGAGAGATGAGAAGCATCAATCATTAGTTTTTCGTTGCCATTGCGACACCATAGTTGTTCATTGATTGCATTCTCACATGTGCCTTGACCGCGGGCCTTCAGCAGACTGAGCAACCCCTTGCTGGAGCCAGCGACCTTGGGTCCAAGCTGAAGAGCTTTTGCTCAAGCCAGATGGGCCCCGCGCTCAAGCTGGCGAGCTCAGGGTCTCAAACCTGTGTCTTCCGCATCCCAGTTCGACGCTCTAGTCACTGCACCACCACCTGGTCAGGCAAAAAACTGGGAGAGTTTAAAGGTGTATGCACAGCAAGTGACCCTGCTCAACATCTTGATCTCCAGCAGCTAGCAGGCTTCACGTCTAATCTCCTGCACTCATTCAAAGCGCGCTTTGGAAAATTTGGTAGGTGCACTCCTCTTTTTAAGTTCATCACCCATCCACACAAGTGTGCAGTGGACAGCGCCAACCTGAGTTACATCCCCGGTGTCTCTGTCAGAGATTCTGAGCTACAAGCTGCTGACCTGAAGGCCTCAGACATGTGGGTGAATAAGTTCAAGTCACTGAATGAAGATTTGGAAAGACTTGCACGACAGCAAGCAGAGTTGGCGAGCAAACACAAGTGGGGAGAAATGAAAAAACTTCAACCTGTGGACCAGCTGATTGTCAAAACTTGGAATGCACTTTTTGTCACATACCACACAATGCAGCATATGAGTATTGCTGTACTGACAATGTTTGGCTCTATGTATGCATGTGAGCCTTCTTTCTCACATCTAAAGAACGTTAAGACCAACCTACGATCACTTTTAATTATTTATTTTATTCATTTTAGAGAGGAGACACAGAGTGAGAGAGAGAGAGAGAGAGAGAGAAAGGGAGGAGGAGCTGGAAGCATCAACTCCCATATGTGCCTTGACCAGACTAGTGCAGGGTTTTGAACTGGCGACCTCAGTGTTCCCAGGTCGACGCTTTATCCACTGTGCCACCACAGGTCAGGCTACGATCACTTTTAATGATGGAAGTCTCAACGCCTGCATGAAGCTTAACTTCACCATGTATCAACCAGACTACAAAGCCATCAGCAAAACCATGCAGCACCAGAAGTCACATTAATGGTAAGAAGTACTTTATTCATCATTGGTTAGCAACAGCATAACAACGTTATTAAAGAGAATTCAGAGACTTATTGTACTTTAAAAGTGTTGGTCTTACATAAAATGCACACATTTACTTGTATTTAGTGTTAAACATATTGTATGGCTCTCATGGAATTACATTTTAAAATATGTGGCTTTCATGGCTCTCTCAGCCAAAAAGTTTCACGACCCCTGATCTATATACTCTAATCTCAAGAGCCTTAATTTAATTATACCTGCAGCCTGACTAGGTGGTAGCACAGTGAACAGAGTGTTGGACTGGGATGCTGAGGACCCAGGTCCAAAACCCCGAGGTCTCTGGCTTGAGCACAGCCTCACCACCTTGAGCACAGGGTCACTGGCTTGAGTGTGGGATCATAGATGACCTCGAGGTCATTGGCTTGAGTCCAAGGTCGCTGGCTTGAGCAAGGGCTCACTTGCTCTGCTGGAGCTCCCGGGACAAGACAAATATGAGAAAGCAATCAATGAACAACTAAGGTGCTGCAGCAAAGAATTGATGCTTCTTGCCTTGACCAGTTGGCTCAGTGGTAGAGTTTTGGCCCAGCGTGTGGAAGTACTGGGTTCGATTTTGAGCCAGAGCACACAGGAGAAGCACCCATCTGCTTCTTCACCTTTCTCCCTCTCCTTCCTCTCTATTTCTCTCTTCCCCTCCCGCAGCCAAGGCTCCATTGGAGCAAGTTGGCCTGGGCACTGAGGATGGCTCCGTGGCCTCCGCCTCAGGTGCTAGAATGGCTCTTGTTGCAAGGGAGCAACGCCCCAGATGGGCAGAGCATTGCCCCCTGGTGGGCTTGCCGGGTGGATTCTTGTTATGCACATGTGGAAGTCTGTCTTTCTGCCTCCCTGCTTTTCACTTCAGAAAAATACAAAAATAATAGTAATAATAATAAAATAAAAAAGAAAGAAAGAATTGATGCTTCTCTTCTCTTTCCCTTCCAGCCTGTATGATCCTGTCTGTCTGTCTCTTTTTTGCTAGAAACAAAACAAAACAAAAGAAACCTGCAAAATCTCTTTTGCCATGTACTGTAACATATTCACAGGTTCCAGAAATTAGGATGTTAACATCTTTGGGGGGCATTATTCTGCCCACCACACTCCTCCAAATTTTAGAGAGTATGGTCTCTCCAAACAAATTCCGTCATGTTAGTTCCTGCCAAGTGAAATAAATCACAAAAAGACAAATATCACCTTATATCACTTATATGTGGAATCTAAAAAATCAAGTATATAGATACAGAGAACAGATTGGTAGTTGCCAGACGTGGGGGTTGAGGGGTGTGCAAAATGTGTGAAATGGGTCAAAAAGTACATACTTCCCATTATATATATAAAATAAGTCATGGGGATGTTTATGTGTGACTATAGCTAATTATACTGTGCTTCATAATTGAAAGTTGCCAAGAGAGTAGATCTTAAAAATTCTCATTACAAGAAAAACAATTTTTTTTGTTACTATGTATGGTGACGGATGTTACCTAGGCTTTTGGTGATCATTTTGTAATATATACAAATATCACAACTTTTTGTTGTATTCCTAAATCTAATATAATGTTATATGTCAATTATTTATTTTTAAGTGAGAGTTGAGGAGATAGAGAGACAGACTCCCGCATCTGCCCTGACCGGGATACACCTGGCAACCCCATCTGGGGCTGATGCTTGGACAAACGAGCCATCTTCAGAGCCACTAGCTGCAAGAAGGAAAGGCTCTCCGTGGACTTTAGGATGCAAATCAAATTTCTTCCATGGTTGGTATAAAGCAACTTTAGTGATCCAGCTGTTGAACCCTCTCTCAACTTTCCCCTCCCTCCTGCCTCAAACACCCTGCAATCCAGCCATGCTGAACTGCTTGCAGCCTCAGTTTCCACGCTGCAGTCAAGGTCATTGTCCATTGAATTCACTTTTACTTGTTCTTTTGGTCTATCTTAGGCATCAGCCTCTTCTGGAAGCCTTCCCTGGATTACGTGTCCCTCTCTGACATGCTCTAGCACTTTCCCTAAGTCAGGGTGTATCATATAGCATTGGAACAACCTGTGGACTTTTCCGTCTCCTCTTCCACTACGCTGTGAACTCCACCGGGCAGGGACTGTGTCTGCCTCGTTGCTGTGTCCTTAGTGCCCAGCAAAGGTCTGCTAGGAAATAGGTTCTTCACAAATGTTTGCTTTGAGAAGTAATGGACAAGATTCCTCCAGCTCACACATTCTCTTCTGTGAACTCTTTTTCTTTTTAATTTACAATTTTTTATTTATTGATTTGAAAGAGAGAGAAAGAAGAGGGAGAGAGAAAAGAGGAGAGAAAGAAATTGATTTGTTGTTCCATTTATGCATGCATTGATTGGTTGATTCTCGTATATGCCCTGACTCTGTATGTACCTGCAACCTTGGTGTATCAGGACTCTGCTCTAACTACCTGAGCTGCCCAGCCAGGGCCTGTTCTGTGAACTCTTAATGCAGGATTTGCTGGAGGGTTTTGGCAGAGGTGCCCTGAGCAGTCATCAGGCTGGTGGGAGTGAGTGATGCTGAGCAGTGAATGTCAGTGGGAGAATGTCAGAGCGGCGAGGGGCCAGACCATGGCGAGGGGCCATTCCCTTCGCGAATGATTCTCGTCATTTCAGCTGATTCCCATTTCAGAAAGCAACACTAGGAGCCACAACTATCACAGTCCAGGTTAGTCTCATTGATGGAAAGGAGACTCCTCGAATCTAAAGGTTAACGTATTTGCTTTTTAAAAAATTGTTGTTTGTAAAACCAAAATAGAAATAGCATAGACTCCTGTCTCTTTAAAATGCTCTCTCTCTCTCTCTCTCTCTCTCTCTCTCATGCGTGCGTGCACACACACACACACACACACACACACACACACAATTTGCCTCTCTTCAACATATCAACATTCATGAATTTTTTTCTTAACCAGAACATAAAAATTTTCCACTTTCTTTTTAATACCTGTCTTTATTGTGTATAGCAACATAGCTTAAAAACCACATCCCACCAATGAAGGACATTGTCATTGCTTCCATTTTTTTTTTTCAGCTACCATTGTGAGTTCTGCGATCCAAACTTTATCTGCAATCCCTACTCCATCAAATTCAAGTTTGTTTTGCTCAACTTGTCCCCTCACTCTGCCACTGTCTTGCTTATCAGGAACAGGCTATCTCTATAGCTGGTACAGGCAGGAGGCAAGGGGGAAGGGAACGGAAGGTTGAGAGGCCAGCATTTAGAGGTTTGAGCAGGGAGAGGTCAGGAGAGCAGAACAGACGTGCAGCTGCAGCTCATGAAAAGGCTTATCACTCTCTAAGAGATATGAGGTTGGAATTATTTTTCTCCTGGCACTGATGTCTTTGAATGTGGCTGCACATAGAGAGGCTGTTTGGAGTCCAGGGATGTGTTATTAGGATTACACAAACAATCCACGGTGAAGGCCACTGAATATGCATTGTCAGGTGTTTCTGCTGTTATCTGTGCAGGATCCATTCCTAGAAGAGGAATTGCATGGTACAGTAGTATGTGCATTTAAATACCACCCCAAAAATGTCTTGAAACACTTTCCAGAAAGTTTGTAACCCACTTATACAAGTTTATGAGCTTGACTCATAAATAAATTTTGAATAAATATTTAAAGAATATTGGCTTAAGTGGGTGCCAAATTAACAGCCAGCTGAAAACACTGACGGGAACACCCAGCATGTTTCCTCTTGTCTAGGTTGCAGCTGTCTTTCTACACCCTCACCAACATGGGGTTTTATCTATCTTTTGGGTGTTTGCTACTGCAGTGGGTAAAAACAGGCAACAGACAAGTTATTTCTTTTTCACTCACCATTATGCAGGTTGTGCAAGACATTTTGATCTAGTGGCATTTTCACAGTATGTTTATGAATATAAATGCTTTCATCAGAATCACACTGAGAATTTTGCTGTACCACAAGTGGCAAGCCTGTGTTTGGAAATGAACTCCCTTGAATCCCAGTTCCACGCTGTTGCCACTAGCTCATGCTGAGCCACCGAAGCCCAGAAGCCTCTGGGTGAGAACAGAGCTGATAACGAGCCCCAGGTTACAAACATGCTCTTATCTCACTGTTTTCTTCTTTTAAGTTCCAACTTTCCTATTAAACCCCTCTGAAAGAACAGGGTATGTTGCCATTTTACTCCACTCCATTACTTATTCGTCTTATAGAAGCTTGTTTTTGGGTGCTCAATACAGAGACCGCAACAGTGAAAGTTATGTCTGGGCCACAACCTAGACAAGAGGAAACATGCTGGGTGTTCCCATCAGTGTTTTCAGCTGGCTGTTAATTTGGCACCCACTTAAGTCAATATTCTTTAAATATTTATCCAAAATTTATTTAGCAGAGAGGATGAATACTATATAAAAGAGGGTAGGAGAGGGAGGCCTGCTGGGGAAGGATTCTCTTTCTCTTTCATTATCCTAAGTAATTCAGTTCTGGCTCCAAACTTGCAAAACAGAGGCTCTGCTGTTAGCTCGACTCACCCGTCCTCTTTTAGAAGGGAGTGTGTCTCCATCAACAGTTACTTGGGCAAACCCTGGGAAGTCTCAAACCCTCCATCTCCCCTCAACAGTTAGACACTGTGTTCTTGAGAAGAATATATATATATATATAATATATATATATAATGTTTTATGCATTATTTATGTTATATGTATTATGTTTCTAGGGTTTCCTCTTATGAGTTGGGGTCTGGATCAGTGTGGGTGCTAGCCAAGGGAAGAGGAGGGGTGAAGTGGGGTTGGGGGTGGGGGTGAGGCATGGTTTTCCAGGCAGAAGGAACAGCAAACGGCGGCCCAGAGTTGGGGCGAATTTTGACTCTAAGAACTAAAATTGTGTCTGATTGGAGGGGAAAGAAGCAGAAAAGACTGATGTTAGAGTATTTTCTTCTCGTTTATCCATTACATTAGAAAAATGGTCTTTAGGCCTGGTATTACTATCCCATGTCATACTTTTCAAGTAATTTTTATGTCTGTTTGTATATATGTTTATATATGTTATATCATTTTTATATCAAATCACATTTATAACTGTTGGTATCTGTGGTGTCCACCAGAATATGCACTGAAGAGCTAGATGATGAGATCAATGCAACTGATTTCCCTGTCCTCACCCTGAGCCCTACATAAATACATAATTCAACCTGCCTCTGTTTGCAAAAGTATGAATAATGCTGTGTAGAAAATTACTATACATAAGTCTTGGTGGATTTATTGGATTGTTTTACTTTGTACACTGCTAGAATGGAAGCTCAAGTTCTGATTATTTATTAATTTTTTAAATTAATTTTAATTTACTGTGTTAACATGGATTCAAGTGTCCCACTGAATATAACACCCTCTCCCCTGTCCCTGTGTCCCTATTTACACACCCTTTCCCCCCCCTTAACTCCCACTCCCCTATTTATTTATTTTAAAGATTTTATTTATTGATTTTAGAGAGAGGAGAAAGAAGAGGGGGCAGGGGGAGGAACAGGAAGCATCCACTCATAGTAGTTGCTTCTTCTGTGTACCTTGACTGAGCAAGCCTGGGGTTTCAAACTGGCGACCTCAGCATTCCACGTTGATACTTTATCCATTGCACTGTTACAGGTCAGCCAAGGTCTTTTTTTTTCTTTTTTAGAGAGAAGCAGGGAGAGAGAGACAGAGAGACAAGACATCGAGCTGTTCTTCTACGTGCCCTAACCCGGGATCAAACCGGCAACCTCTGTGTAACCAACCAAGTTATCCAGCTAAGGCAGAGAACTTTTTTGATAACTTATAGTGTACTCTACATTTTTAGTGTATTGTTAGGATATTAACATTTTGTCAATTTGTGGGCACATATTTTTCTAACTTGTTGCTTGCTTTTAAAAATAATTTATAATTTTTTAAACATAGAGATTAAAATGTTTTGTGCATGTAAATTTATGGTTTTTACACTTGGGAAATTCTGTGGTAATAGCTTCAAATAGTCACCTTTTAAAAATTGATTTAGGTATGTTTTCAATTTCTCAGTATTATAAATAGTGCTTAAAGAATATCCTTGCTTTTAACTCTAATTATTGCTTCAGGATAAATTTCTGAAAGTGGCATTATCATGACAGAATATGCAATGTTCTAAGACAGTTAATATATTTCTTTTTTATTTGTTGTGACAGAGACAGAGAGAGAGGCAGAAAGAGGGACAGACAGACAAGAAGGGAGAGAGATGAGAAGCAACAATTCTTCACTGCGGCTCCTTCGTTGTTCATTGATTGCTTTCTCATCTGTGCCTTGACTTGGGGGCTCAAGCCAGTGACCTTGGGCTTCAAGTCAGTGACCATGGGGTCATGTCTATGATCCCACGCTCAAGCCAGCGACCTTGTGCTTAAGCTAGTGAGCCTGCACTCAAGCCAGCGACTTCAGGGTTTTGAACCTGGGTCCTCTGCGTCCCAGTCTGATGCTCCATCCACTGTGCCACTGCTTGGTCAGGCCAGTATATATTTTTTAATTTTTGTCCAGAATTGGGTTAACAAGTCACATACCTCTCCCCCTAACAGTCTTCAAGACTAGTGGTTTGCTACCTCCCAGCCCAAATGAGGGTATCATAATTTTAAAATCTTTTCCAACATGATAGGTGAAACAAATTTTATTAATTAATTAATTAATTTTTAAATTTATTTATTTATTTATTTATTTTTTAAAATTTATTTTTATTTATTCATTTTAGAGAGGAGACACAGAGAGATAGAGAAAGGGGGGAGGAGCTGGAAGCATCAACTCCCATATGTGCCTTGACCAGACCAGTGCAGGGTTTTGAACTGGCGACCTCAGTGTTCCCAGGTCGACGCTTTATCCACTGCGCCACCACAGGTCAGGCTTTAAATTTATTTATTTTAGAGAGCAGGGAGAGAGACCGAAAGAGAGAGAATGAGGGAAGGAGCAGGAAGCATCAACTCCCATATGTGCCTTGACCAGGAAAACCTAGGGTTTCAAACCGGCCACCTCAGGGCTCCAGGTCAACGCTTTACCCACTGCGCCAGCACAGGTTGAAACAGATTTTATTATTCTATTAATTTGTATTTGTTTCTAGTGAGAACAAAATTTTTTTCATGTGTTTATTGATCATTTGTTGTTTAATCAAATTACCTAGTCATATTTTTACCCTATTTTTCTATTGATATGTTTAATTCATTAAATTGCCCCACATTGCATTCCTGTGAATTTTTCTGAGGTTACTGTTTTTGCCTGTTGTTGTGTTGCTATGTTATTTAATATATAAGGGTTTGTGACTTCAGTGATTAAGTGGGGGTCAAAAAGAGGCCTGCTCTTTGTAGTTAATTATAGGGACAGGTGCCATTTGTTAATATCTACAATATACTGGATGCTTCTTATATGTTATTCCTAATTTTCATAGCCATCTCTTAATCCCATGTTATGGATGAGGACACTGAGGAACATGGAGGTTACGTCTCTTGTCTGAGGTCATGCAGAGTAAGTGGAGAGCTCTTTATTGTTTCTAATCCTCATGACAGCTTGTATGGTGTTATTTTCTCTGCAATCCAAGCACCAAGTTTCTATAGGTCATTTAATAGGAGCACCTTTGTCCAATATGCTATCTCACAGGCAGTTGTTGAAAATGGCAGAGGTCTGATGAGTCAGAGGGAGGTAAGGATTGCCTCTCAGAGGCTGTGGGGAGTGAATCACCCACCAGTGAGGAGGAGAATGTATACAGTCATGAGATCCCAGTCTCAAGAAGCCACAAATGGAGCAACTGCCCAGCTGGGTGCTGTGAATGGACTGAACGGGCCACATGATAAAGCCAACACATCACCAGAACCAGAAAGCACTCCAGATGGGCCAGCAGAGAATTTCTGGTTTCCCCAGCCATTACCCACAGCAGGGATCAGTAGGGTATTCGAACAGAATCAGCTGTATCTCAGGGTACACCCGCATAGGAATCAGACCAGACCTACCACTAAGGGTGCAGAGGCGTGCAAACCTGAAGTCCCTAGTCTATGAGACCACAAGAGGTCCAGTTATCAGTGATCGTGGGCTGGCAAATATGAGTCACACATCTATTTTCTGGTAAGAGACAAAACCAAAAGGAAGACTGTATTATTGGTACAATACTAAATTTTGTGGCAATTTGCAAATCTGGGCCACTTCCTCCTATTCAGGCACTAGTTGTAATATATTTGGGTAAGTAAGGGTCCCACTAGCTGGATCAAAGGAAGTTCCCATCTTAATTTAGGGTGCTAACAAAGTTATTTGGAGGTCTGTTGAGTCTACCTGGATGAATATTTTAAGTGTGTGGTACCTATGGGGCTAAGAACCGTGAAGGCTTCTTAAACTTGGAAATTAATTGGAAAGAACCAAACTAACACCATTAGTGAACAAGTTTAGTTATGTAAAGCACATTTCTGTGTCTTCTTATAAAACAAATACATTATTTTAACTTTTTTTTTTTGACAGAGAGAGAGTCAGAAAGAGGGACAGGAATGGAGAAAAATGAGAAGCATCAATTTTTTGTTGTAGCACCTGACAGCAGAGCGAGTGACCCTTTGCTCAAGCTAGCAACCTTGGGCTCAAGCCAGTGACCTTGGCTTCAAGTCAGTGACCTTTGGGCTCAAACTAGTGACCATGGGGTCATGTCTATAATTCTATACTCAAGCCAGCGAACCTGCGCTCAAGCTGGTGAGCCCGCACTCATGCTGGATGAGCCTGTGCTCAAGCTGGCGACTTCAGGTATTGAACCTGGGTCCTCCATGTCCCAGTCTGATGCTCTATCTACTGTGCCATTGCCTGGTCAGGCTAAGACAAATATTTATTAAATTGTGTTGTTTATAGTGAGTTTTGTAAAATAATTTCTCTTTGAGTTAAGAAAAATAAGTGATAATATTCTGCTCCACTGTGGTTACTCACTCATTACAAATGATTGCAAGTTTCTAAAGAATCAAGGCTGGAAGCAGATCCAAATGATTCTACTTTTTACCAGGAATCACAGGCACAAGTATAGACAGGAAGTCTTCTTGTGCCATTTTGGCTCTCCAAGCAGCAGCAGGAAAACTGACAGGCAGCAGGAACAATCACCTTATGAAAGGCAAAATGTGGCAAAAAGGGAGCCAAGAAGAAAGTGGTTGATCTATTTTCTGAGGAAAGTGTGAAAGCACCAGTTATATTTAATATAAGAAATATTGGAAAAACACTAGTCACAAGAACTCAAGGAACTAAAATCACATCTGATGACCTCAAAGGTCATGTTTTGAAATGAGTCTATCTGATCTGAAAAATGATGAAATTAGAAAATTCAAGCTAATTCCTGAGGATCTTTAGGGCAAAAAGTTTGCCTAAATTGCCATGGCATGGGTCTTACCTGTGACAAAATGTGCTCCATGGTAAAAAGAAAATGGCAGACACTGAATGAAGTTCCTGTTGATGTCAAGACTACCAATGGTTATTTTCTTTGTTTTATTTTGTATTGGTTTTACTAAAAAAAATGCAACAATCAGGTTCAGAAGACCTCTTATGCTCAGCACCGACAGGTCTGCCAAATCTGGAAGAAAATTATGACCCAAGAGATGTAGACACGTGACTTGAAAGAAATGTTCAATAAACTGATTCCAGAGAGCATTGGAAAAGACATAAAAGAGGCTCCCAATCTACTTATCTTCTCTATGATGTCTTTTTTAGAAAAGTCAAAATGCTGAAGAAGCCCAAGTTTGGGAAAACTCATGGAGCTTCATGGTGAGGGTAACAGTTCTAAAGCTTCTAGAAATAAGACAGGTGCTCGAAAGCTGAACAGGCTAAGGGATATAAGCCTCCAGTTCAAGAATCTGTTTAAAACTCAGACATTTACTAGTGAAAAATTCAAAAATCCTATTTGTGATTTTAAAAAGTTTCCTTGTACTTGTCCCTCTCTTGTTCCTGTTTCTGGTGACTTCATTGGGGAGTTCCATTCTGGAGTGCCCCAGCTTTGGTGGAAAGCTGATGGACCTCTCTTCACAGAGGTAGCATCCCTTCCTTTCTCATTACTTGGAGGCTTTTGGAGAGAGGAGGGACTGTGTGACTTGCGAGTGTTTCTTATACACTGGAGGGTTACCCATCTCCCTGGGCACTCGTTGGAGATTGTGTATTGCAGAGATTGCACACGAAAGGGCTCCAGACAGGAAAATAGAACCCTAGTTCCAGTCTGAGCTCCGTCCTTTTCTTTTTAACCTGGACCAAGAATCTGATAGAAGTCTGCCCTGGCCGGGTGGCTTAATGAATCTCTGTTCATCATCCAGGTGTGCCCAGGTCACAGGTTTGATCCCGGTTCAGGGCATGTATGAGAAGCAATCAATGTGTGCACATCTAAATGAAACAACTAAGTGGAACAAGTTGGTGCTTCTCTCTCTTTCTGAAATCAATGGAACTATTTAAAAAAAAGAATTTGGTGGAAGTCTGAATTTATTCTAGTGATAAATGAAAAATGTAATGTCTAATTCCTTGACTCCTCAAAGAAGTGATTCTTAAACTTGTTTAGGTTACATACACCTTTGCAAATCTAGGGCCCACTCTTGAGTGAAGTACACAGGCCCACATACCCATGAAATCTGTTATATGATTGGTTGTCAGCGGGTTCAAGGTGCTAACATCCATCTGTGAACCCAGGTTGAGATACCCTCCAAGCTTTAATGATATTAGGAACAGTGTGGAGTCCAACCTCCTAAACACAGCACACAAAACTCTTTGTGATGGGGCCCTTTGCCGCCCCCCCCCTCCAGCTTCTCCTAATGCTCTTTGCACATAACAATTTTCAGTTCTCCTTCCTCACTTCTGCACTTTCATGCATACTAATTTCTCTGCCTGGAATGTTCTCCTCCTTGATTGCCTGGAAACTGACGAACTTTATTAAGTCAGATTTAAGCACTTTGTTTGCTCTGTGATATGTACAAAAACAGGACATTTTGATGGGTTGTTTGTATGAAAGCAGCCGCAGTGTCAATTCCCTATGTCAAAATGTAAAAATAGTTTTTCTTTTAGCCCGTTCGACAGTTTTTTGTCTTCTCTTCCCCTGTCCTGCCCCTGACCATTTCAGATAGAAAAGAATTCTTTTAGCATATCAATTATGGTGAGAACCATCATTCTACAAGAAAAAGATAATAGCAGTAAGAATGAGATTTCTACCTTGCCTGACCAGGCAGTGACACAGTGGATAAAGCATTGGACTGGGACACAGAGGATTCACGTTTGAAACCCTGAGGTCACTGGGTTGAGCACGGGCTCATCCAGCTTGAGTGTGGGATCATAGACATGACACTGTGGTTGCTGGCTTGAGCCTAAAGGTCACTGGCTTGAAGCCTAAGGTCGCTGGTTTGAACAAGGGGTCACTTGCTCTGCTGTAGCCAGACAGCACCCCCCACATCAAGGCACATGTGAAAAAGCAATCGATGAACAACTAAGAACCCGCATGAAGAATTGAGGCTTCTCATCTCTCTCCTTTTGTATCTGTCTCTGTCACACACACACACACACACACACACACACACACTTCTACCTTGTAGATCCTTCCAGCTAAAGAATTCAGAAGTGCTAAGACTACTTTTGCAGATGAATGTCAAGGTCTTCTGCTGCTTTTATAGGATGGAGTCAGGAATAATTTATCTGTGGCCCTGACCACATGGACTCTGTGGCAGACATTGTCTTCTGACTATCTATAGACATTCCCAGCCCCTTTCTCTACTGCTGCCTCTCACTCTAGGGGCTGGAAAGCCAGACACATGCTTTCCCAACACCTTTATAGTTAGGAGTTGAGCCATACAGTTGGTTCTAGCTAATGAGTCTTAAGGGAAAGTCTGCTAGGAGCTTCTGGGAAAACCTACACATCTCTGATAAAGAGAACAACCAGATTGGGAGGACTGTTTCCCCGCTCTTCCTGCCTTCAATGATGATGTGATGTTTGGAACTGTGGTGAGCATTTTGTGACCATGAGGTGATTAGCATGAGCAGTGGTTCTCAAACTTGAGTGTGTATCAGAATCACCCAGAGGGCTTCTCAAAACACAGACTGATAGGTCCTACCCCAGAGTTTCTCATTCCTAAGTCAGGAATGGGCCTGAGAATTTGCACTGCTACCAAGTTTCCAAGTGATGCTGTTGCTCTGGGTTGAGGACTACTGAACCTGAGGATAAAAACTCAATAGGCTGATGATGGCAAAGCAGCATGATAGAGTCTGGGAGCCGAGGGCCTCGCCGGGTAGCTGAACAACGCAAATATCTACCCTGCCTCTAGCTTCCTTGTTCTGTGAGGGAAATAAAGCCCCATTTGTTTATACTGCAGTTAGCTGGATGTCTTAAGACCTGCATAGAAAAGCACTCTGAACTTACAGAGAGAGAGAGAGAGAGAGAGTTGGGCTTCGTGGGGAGGGCAGAAGAACAGAAAAATCTAGAGAAATGCTCATCCAAGGCTAACTTAGCATGAAGTAAAAACTGTCTTGACAGGAAATGTTTTGAAACACCTTTTAGAGTCCCATGGGTGTTGATCACAGTAAGATTGTGGTTTTAAAGAACTATATTAGGTTTATTAAAAGAATTTTAAAGTAAAGCATGTACATAGTTTAAAAAGTCTAATTATAACAGGCTTCTAATGACAAATGGTTCTGCCCTTCCCACCCCAACCCACCCCCATACCTACTCTTCCAAGGGAATTGTTTTCAACCCTTATAGTTATTTTTCCTGAAATTTGAAAAGTTTCCTAATGACATGCTCATGCTATCATTATTTATCTTTTCAGCTTTGCTTATTCACTTCCTCTCATAGACGAGAATTTCTATGATGAGGAAGATGAGGTTTCTTTTTCTATGTTCTTTCCCTCTCCACGCCACATACTGAAATCTGTCAGAGCCTTTGTCTTGGAGTGCTTAGTCCCCAGAACTGTGAGAAATACATTTCTGTTGTTTTTAAGCCACCCAGTCAGTCTATGGTTTTCTGAATGGACTAAGACAGTCACCATCATGAACACTGATGATTAACATGCCAGAGGAAAAAGAAGCAGAGAAGTCTCAAGGCTGCAACTAAATGCTTCAGGCGTGAAGTAGCACGTATTCTTTCTGCTCAAACTCACTGGCCACATTCAACTAAGAGGGCCAAGAAATAAAATTCTGGAAAACAAGTTCCCAGAAAGCAGAAAGCCAAGAATATTTAGTGAAGAGGATGAATTATCTGTTAGTACTATGTGCCAAAAGCTGTTCTAAGCATAGTATATTATTTCAGTTAAGCTTCACAATGATCCTATGAAATAGGTACTATTATATCATCATAGTTCCTATGTTATAGATCAGGGGGCGGGAACCTATGGCTCATGAGCCAGATGTGACTCTTTTGATGGCTGCATCTGGCTCACAGACAAATCTTTAATAAAAAGAAATAATAACGTTAAAAATATAAAACATTCTCATGTATTACAATCCATTCATTTCCTACCACTCATGTTCATGGTTGCGGGTGGCTGGAGCCAATCACAGCTGTCCTCGGGGACAACACCAGATTTTTATTGGATAATGCATAAGGTACACGGGTCATTGTGAGGTCAGGAAGTAACCTTCCCTCCTTTTAATCAAATAGTCAGCTAGCTAATTGCAGAAACCCTTTTGACGAAGAAGATGGCTAAAAGAAAAAACGATGAGGAGTATCATACTTTTCAGCAGGAATGGACAGAGGAATTCGCCTTTGTGGAGAGAGCAGGTTCTGCGGTGTGTCTAATATAAGGTGACCAGATTTTAAAATTGGTAAAGTGGGACACCATTGATGGGGGGGGGGCTTGATTAAAAATTTAGTCTATATGGAGCAAAAAAATTTTCATAGAATGCAAAAATAGTATTGTAATATATTTTTTAAAATTTCAACATAAGTACAATTTACAAATATAATACATTAAAAATTATGTATAGTATTATCTTATTCTTTGGCATATTTCTCATTTGAGTGAATTTTTTTTAGTAGATTGCTATCGTTGTTTAAAAGGTCATGAAATTTTTCACAAGAATTTGTTAAATTATATTTCACACATAAAATGGCTTTCAAAGTCTCAACACTTAAATGTGATTTTTCTGATGTCCACACTTTATTTACCGTCGAAAAAACGTGTTCAGTCGCAGCATTAGTTCCTGGTAAAGACAGCGCGTATTCCACAATTATTAGTGCATTATTGTATGGAACATAGTTTGTTTCAAAATGATGAAATATTTCTAACCATTTGTTCTCTATTGTGATTTTTGCTGATGCCCAAGATTTAACCTTTTCCTTATCAATATATATTTTTAATAATGATACCTCATTAAAAAGATCATTTTCAGAAATATTACTATATGGAAAATTTTGAGTGAGTCAGAGGGATCGGGTTACATGGTCCCAAACCAATGCTGGAGCTGCACCAGCGGGCGGGAGCAGGCAGGGCAGCGCCGCCTGCACGCTCCCTGTGTCCAGTCCCGCTGCCCGCTGGAGACGAGCGGCTTGTGCCTCACAGAGCTCAGAGCCCCTTGTCGGCGTCCAGGACGCAGTC
The DNA here is from genome assembly GCA_037038555.1 of Rhynchonycteris naso. NCBI lineage: Eukaryota > Metazoa > Chordata > Mammalia > Chiroptera > Emballonuridae > Rhynchonycteris > Rhynchonycteris naso. The sequence continues at coordinate 206,807,338 of CM072997.1, read as the reverse complement.
CTATGGATAGTTAGGGGACTTAACAGGTGCCGCTGCAGGGGGTATGTCCCGCCCGAAGTTGTTTGTTTCGGGGCCCCTCACAGGGCAGCCAGCTCTTGTGGCAGTGCGGGCGCTTCCAGGTCGAGGTGGGGTCTCCCTGCTGAAAACCATATATTCCCTTCCCGTTCTCCCGCTGTTTCCTAGCTTTTCATGCATTCTTTCCAAAAATTGGAACTCTTTTAAAATGCTGTGGGACACGGGACAAATTGTTAAAAATCAGGACTGTTCCGCCAAAAGCGGGACATCTGGTCACCTTAGTCTAATATGCAATGATAAAATGGCATCGATGAAATGGTCAAATATAAAGCGGCACTTCGACACACCATACTACAATTGCATCAAAATATCCAGCTGGGGACAGCAGGAAGAAAGCATGTCAAGAGCTACTGTGCAGAGTGCAAGCTAGTCAGCAGCAACTCCGTGTTTGGACCCAACAAGGTGACTGGAATTTGGCTAGCTTTGATGGTGCTTTAGCAATTGTGAGAAACAAAAGGCCATTCACAGATGGGGAGTATGCCAAAACATTCATGCTTGATGTTGCCAATGAACTTTCTGACGACTTTTCGGATAAAGACAAGATAATCAAATGAATAAAAGACATGCTTCTGTCAGCAAGAACTGTTCACAATCATACCATCATGATGGCAAATCAAATTGAGGCAACACAAGTGAAGGGCACCATTCTTTTCTTTCGCTTTGGATGAGTCAACAGAGGTAAGCCATTTATCCCAGTTCAGCGTGATTGCAAGGTATGCTGTCGGTGACACACTACGTGAGGAAAGTCTTGCTTGTTTGCCTATGAAAGAGACAAACAACAAGAGGGAAGGATTTATTCAAGTATTTCACTGAGTTCACTAAAGAAAATAATCTACCAATGGATAAACTTATTTCGGTGTGTACTGATGGTGCTCCGTGCATGGTGGGGAAAAACAGAGGATTTGTAGTGCTTCTTCATGAACAGGAAAACAGGCCCATCCTAAGTTTTCACTGCATCCTACATCAGGAGGCGCTTTGTGCTCAGTTGTGTGGCGAGCAGCTTGGTGAGGTGATGTCGCAGGTCATTCGGGTGGTCAACTTTATTGTTGCCCAAGCTTTAAATGATCGCCAGTTTAAAACACTGCTGGATGAAGTTGTGAATAATTATCCTGATCTGCTTCTGCACAGCAATGTGTGTTGGTTGTCAAGAGGGAAGGTGCTCAGCCGTTTCATGGCTTGTCTGAGCGAAATCCAGACTTTTCTTGAAATGAAAAACGTTGAGCATCCTGAGTTAGCTAACACTCAGTGGCTCCTGAAGTTCTACTGTCTCGTGGACATGACTGAACATCTGAACCAGCTCAGTGTGAAAATGCAAGGCATTGGAAATACAGTCTTATCCCTTCAACAAGCAGTGTTTGCATTTGAAAACAAGCTGGAACTCTTCATTTCCGACATTGAAACAGGTCATTTAATATACTTTGAAAAACTGGGAGAGTTTAAAGATGCATGCACAGCAAGTGGCCCTGCTCAATATCTTGATCTCCAGCAGCTACTGGGCTTCACATCTAATCTGCAGTCATTCAAAGCGCGCTTTGGAGAATTTCGTGAGCGCACTCATCTTTTTTTTTTTTTTTTACAGGGACAGAGAGAGAGAGTCAGAGAGAGGAATAGATAGGGACAGACAGAGAGGAACGGAATGGAGAGAGGTGAGAAGCATCAATCATTAGTTTTTTTGTTGCCGTTGCAACACCGTAGTTGTTCATTGCTTTCTCACATGTGCCTTGACCGCAGGCCTTCAGCAGACCAAGCAATCCCTTGCTGGAGCCAGTGACCTTGGATCCAAGCTGGCAAGCTTAGCTCAAGCCAGATGGGCCTGGAGTGCACTAGTCTTTTTAAGTTCATCATCCAACTACCCGAGCGTGCAGTGGACAGCGCCGACCTGAGTTACATCCCCGGAGTCCTCTTCAGAGATTTTGAGCTACAAGCTGCTGACCTGAAGGCCTCAGATATGTGGGTGAATAAGTTCAAGTCACTGAATGAAGATTTGGAAAGACTTGCACGACAGCAAGCAGAGTTGGCGAGCAAACACAAGTGGGGAGAAATGAAAAAACTTCAACCTGTGGACCAGCTGATTGTCAAAACTTGGAATGCACTTTTTGTCACATACCACACAATGCAGCATATGAGTATTGCTGTACTGACAATGTTTGGCTCTATGTATGCATGTGAGCCTTCTTTCTCACATCTAAAGAACGTTAAGACCAACCTACGATCACATTTAACGGATGGAAGTCTCAACGCCTGCATGAAGCTTAACCTCACCATGTATCAACCAGACTACAAAGCCATCAGCAAAACCATGAAGCACCAGAAGTTGCATTAATGGTAAGAAGTACTTTACTCATCATTGGTTAGCAACAGCGTAACAATGTTATTAAAGAGAATCCAGAGACTTATTGTACTTTAAAAGGGTTGGTCTTGCCTGACCAGGTGGTGGTGTAGTGGATAGAGCATCGGACTAGGATGCAAAAGACCCAGGTTTGAGACCCCGAGTTCCCCAGCTTGAGCGCAGGGACCCATCTGGCTTGAGCAAAAAGCTCGCCAGCTTGGACCCAAGTTCGCTGGCTTGAGCAAGGTGTTGCTCGGTCTGCTGAAGGCCCGTGGTCAAGGTACATACGAGAAAGCAATCAATGAACAACTAAGGTGTCGTAACAGCAATGAAAAACTGATGACTGATGCTCCTCATCTCTCGTTCCTGTCTTTCTGTCCCTATCTATTTCTCTCTCTGACTCTCTCTCTGTCCCTGTAAAAAAATAAATAAGTAAAAAAGTGTTGGTCTTACATAAATGCACACATTTACTTGTATTTAGTGTTAAACATATTGTATGGCTCTCACAGAATTACATTTTAAAATATGTGGCGTTCATGGCTCTCTCAGCCAAAAAGGTTCCCAACCACTGTTATAGATGAAAGAACTGAGGCATAGAGAAGTTAAGCAACCTGACCAAAGTCACACAGATAGTAAGTGGCAAAGGTGAGGATTTAAACATATTCATCTGGTCCTATAGTGTGTGGGACTTTATTAGGTGGAAAAATTTGAGAAGCACTGCCATTGATGATGGATAGTCACTAAAGGATTTCAAGCAGGAAGGTGTGATTCAATTAGATTTGCCATTTAGAAAGCTCTTTCCAAAGATGGGGTGAAGAATCAATTTAACTAGGGTTAGAGTAGACTAAGACAGGAAGGTTATTTGCATTATGAAAAGGAGAAGAAATAGAAGGCTTGAATTAAAGCTCAGTTACCACAGTTAACTGGATAATCTTGAGCTTGTGTTTCCTCATTTCTTAAAAAATAGTTATGCTAATACTTATTTTGATAGTTTTTTTCCCCTGAGGATTATAAGGGATAACATAAGCAAAAACTCTGACAATACTAAGGCTGAAATCGTTGGAATCACAGAAACCTAGGTTAAAAATCTCAGCTCTACTATTCACTAGATGGATGTTATTATCCTAAGTCTCAGTTTGCTCATTTCTAAAATAGGTGTTACAGTAAGAAAAGTTAAGTAAGTTAAAGAAATATTATTGCAAACTGGAGGCAGGTCTAGAAAATTAGCCTAGGAGGAAGGCAAGATCCCTTCTAGAGAAAGAGCTGACATTTGATTAGGAAAACTACCTTAATGAATTTGTTTCTTTATTAAAATCAGCCTCCTAGACATAGCTAGAGGAGAGGTTTCCACAATTAAATTGTTTTGATGAATAAAGTAATAGAGAATTTTAATTTTTTTTCTGATGAGATTAAATTTTTGAGGGAAGCCTAGTCTTGGGAGAAAGTAAAGAGATGGAAAAGAGGGTTTCACTAGAGACAAGATAACTGACAATCTGGTTTTACCAACTTCCCTGATCTATTTTTCCCATGACAACCAGTGATCTTTTAAAACCACTAATTGTACTGTATTGTTTAATCCCCCAACCCCAACCCCCAGTGCCTGATAGTTAAGTTAGAAGTTGCTCAGTAACAATTTTTTTTTATTTGTTTTATTTTTATTTTATTCATTTTAGAGAGGAGACACAGAGTGAGAGAGAGAGAAAAAGAGAGAAAGGGGGGAGGAGCTGGAAGCATCAACTCCTATATGTGCCTTGACCAGACCAGTGCAGGGTTTTGAACTGGCGACCTCAGTGTTCCCAGGTCGACGCTTTATCCACTGCGCCACCACAGGTCAAGCACTCAGTAACAATTTAAAGAATGAATGAATGAATACATTTGCCAGATGGCAGGTGGATCTCTAAAGAAAAGAACAGTTATCAAATTCTCTGTAACAGGGTGGCATTGGACAATTATGTTGAATAATCATAGTTTCCTATGCTGCAATCACCCTTTCTCTCTACACCATTCCCTCCAAATAACCTAGTAAAAGTCTGCTACACAAAACTGAACTATTTGGGGGGAATTTAAGGAATAAAAGAGAAAGTCTCTAACCATCGGGCAGAGAAACAAAACAAAAACAAACATGGAAGTAACCACAAGAGGAAAGCTAATAAACAGGGAGATCCAGAATTTAGTGGAAGCAGACATTCCAATTGAGAAGTGACCAGAATCCTTTGAAAATTTGGGGAGGATGTGATGTCCTCCTTATCCTGGGTTAAAAGCTTGAACCTTTCTATTTGGCTGTTGAAGGTCTTTGGGGTATCCATAACCCCGAGGTTACATAAGGATGATAAGTATTTAACTCATTAGAGATGATTTGAGGATATTACGATAATTCATGTAAAGAGATCAGCACAGTGCTTGGCACATAGCAAGAGCTCAGTAAACGTTTATTATTGTTTTTCTTTACTTTCTCCCACTCGCTCCACTCCTTTTTTGCCAGGTTCCATTCATTCTTTTCCAAGGGCATGTAGGGGGCGTGTCCACTCCATCCTCCGCCCCGCCCAGGCCCCGCCCCTCACTTCTGCCCGGATTGGTTCCTGAGTGGCGGAGCCCCGGGAAGAGCCCAGTACGGCCCAGTGCGGAGCGGTGGGGGCGGGGCGCATGCGCGGGCTGGGCAGGGTGGAGGTGGAGAGGAAGAGCTGCCGGAAGTAGACGGCAGAGGTGGTGGCGGAGCAGGCGGCAGCTGCCAGGGAAACCGAGACCGAGACTCACCGCCGGCAGACAGGCAGGCTAGGCGGTTGTCTCTGTGCCCCTCACCCAGGAGACCCGACAGCCCCCCTTGCATGGGCTGTGGGTCCTTAGTCTCTCAGCTTTCTCTGGACTCGAGCCTTCCCTTAAGCCCGCCAGGGGGCGTCACACTGAGGGGCTGCAGGGTGCAGGGCGGGCGCAGCTGACCCGACAAGGGGCGCGGGGCCGGAGGAGAGGGCTCTGCCCCGCTCAGGAGGTGCCCCTGGGCGGGGAGCCGGGAGTCCTCACCTTCCGACAGAGGCAAAGGTTTCTGGGGGTGAGGAGGGTGCGTCGCCCTCTGCCCCCGCCGGCACCCTGGCCATGACGGGCAAGTCGGTGAAGGACGTGGATCGGTACCAGGCGGTCCTAGCCAATCTGCTACTGGAAGAGGATAACAAGTTTTGTGCGGACTGTCAGTCTAAAGGTAGCGTATCCCCTCGGCAGGCGGGAGATCCTCCAGCCTCCGGAGCGCTCCTGGGAGCTCGTCTGTGTGGGGAGAGGGTTTCTGGAGCTTGGGCCGCCCAAATCATTCTAAATGGTAACCTCGTGCTACGTTGCTGCTGAGCCTCCCTGGTGTTCTGCAGCGCCGGGATTGGTGTGGAGAGAGGTTGCGAAGGCGAGTGCGTGTTTGTCTATGTTGGGGGAGTGATGGTGGGGGTAGAAGTGGCGTTGTGTGTGCAGGCGAGTGTCTGTATTTCAGGGCTCTGAATGAGTTCTGGGCTGTCATTCCAGAGGCAGCCCAGAGCTCACATGCAAAACTGGGGATGAACTGCAGTGTGCGGATCTGAGTGTGACAGAGAGGGAGAGAGAGAAAAGAGAGAGAGGGAGGGAGGAAAGTGGTATGATGATGGAAGGGAAAAGTGCTTAAATAATTTTTAAAGGTGGTGATTGTTGCTGCCTGCCATTTGGTTAGCAGCTCCTTCTATCAGTTTACAGACTTGCTGAGATCTGGGGGAGTGCTTAAGTGGCTTTCTTCCTGAATATGTGCAGTGGAAACTGCCTTAAGCAGTGACACAGTGCGGATTTCTGGACAGCCTACCCCTGGCTTGTGGAGTGCGTTTGAGGCCTAATGTGTGTGGTGGCAGAAACTAGCAGACTGTGGCCATAGTGTAGGGCCTATTTAATTTCTGGAAAGAAGAAAGCAAGGAATACATTGAATTTGTTGCTTCCATAGTGATTGATTAACCTTCTAAAGGTGAGACATGAACATTATAAATTGGCAGTCATTTATTTAGTCTTTGCTTTCTGTGCCCTCAAGGATTTATGGTTTATTCCAGTTAAAAATCAGTCTGATATGAAAGTGTGGTTATTAGTGAAATGTTTGCACTTGAAGCATCTATAAATATAAATATTTTGTTTTCTTATTTTCTTTTTGAATTATTTGGAATATCATTGGAAGAGTTGGAGAATATTTTTTTCTTTGGTTGGGGAGAAAGAGATAGTTATATTTTGGGAGCTGTTGTTAATTTATTTGTGTGTATAATGCAGTGGATTTGCCATATAGCATATTGAGCATATAGTATACAAGAAAGATTTACTGGTAAATGCATTTGTATTTAACAATATTGAAAAAGGAAGTATGTGCATAATGGATGCTTTCACTAATTTCCTTTTATTTTAGAAAAATTTATGTAAGAACAGAGGGATGATAACATTGATACTGCTAGAAACCTAGTAGTATATTTTAGGGCCTTTTACCAATAGATAAATAGCATGTGTCATTAGGACAGCAGGTCCCCAGACTTCTTTCCTGAATTTTTGCATTAGCAAGATTTCATTTTCAGAAATACTTTAGAATCAATTTATGTTGAGTAGGTTAATTTCTTAAAGTTGACTTTTGCTAGATCTTGGCCGAGATCTACTGGAAGATTCTTTTTAAAATTTAGGACTGTAGCCCTGGCTAGGTTGCTCAATGGATGAAATGTTGTCCTGGTGCACTGAGGTCACAAGTTCAATCCCAGTTCAGGGCATGTATGGGAGGCAGTCAATGGGTGGAATGGAGAGTTAGTGCTTGACTCTCTCTCTCTCTCTCTCTCTCTCTCTCTCTCTCTCCCTTTCTCTCTCCCTCCCTCTACTCTCTGGGCCCCCCCTCCCTTCCTTTCTCTCCCTTCCTCTTTCTCTTTCTCTCTCTCAAATTAATGGACGATTTTTTTTTTTATTTTATTCATTTTAGAGAGGAGCAGAGTGAGAGAAAGAGAGAGAGAGAGAGAGAGAGAGAGAAAGGGGGGAGGAGCTGGAAGCATCAACTCCCATATGTGCCTTGACCAGACCAGTGCAGGGTTTTGAACTGGCAACCTCAGTGTTCCCAGGTCCACGCTTTATTCACTGCGCCACCACAGGTCACTAATGGACGATTTTTAAAGAAACTTAGGAATGTATCTCTTGGCTTTACTAAAATTTCCTTATGTTCTGGGTTGACAGATCTTGAGTCACATTGAAGCAACCTACTGGAGTGAGCATGCTACGTTTGGGGAGTCAGATGCCATTTTATTGATTAGTACCCTCCCCCCATTTGTCATATCACTCTTACACTTACTCATATTTCCGTAAAATACAGCATATGGAAGAGAGGTTGATTTATCACTTCTTCCTCCAAATTTTCCATTGCTCTTTATCAGTAGCGTTACTGAGGATCGAGTAATGAAACATTAGTTAATTCTTAATGAGAACTAGTAACTGCTGGCTCGTAAACCTGATTAATTGCTGTTGATGGTAGAATCCTGGTTCTTGAAACAATTTATTTTTATAGATTAGTTCTACATTTGCCTTGGTGGCTTCAGTGACTTGGCCATTATATTAAAATTGAGATGACAGTATGTCAGTCATTTTTCAAGAAGACATTTATTTGTTAATTATCTAACCCCTTCCACTCTTTCAGCCTCTCTCACTTATTTTCCTACTCCTTTTCCTGGTTTTGGTTGTCATAACGATCATGTGAACAACTGTCAGATCGTGAAAAGAAGAGGCATTTGCATCAATAGATTAAGTTGCCTATTAGCTGTGGTAAAAAATATATTTAGTGGGAGAAGGAATTTAAACACTATTGGTTAAGATGAGACACGTATTTGAGTCTATTTATATCTATGTCTCATGCCCTTTCTTACTTAGAGAATTGAGAGCTACAGGACCTGGTGGGTGATTGCTAATCCATTAATATTAAGTCAGATGCTGTAGCCCTGGACTGCAGACCTATGAGCAGGTATTTTTATAATGTTCCAAAAATAAATCTTTGGCAATGACTCTTCTTTTTAAAAACTTATACTTATTTAAGAATGTTATTATCTTTAGATATATAATTTAAACATTAGAATAGAGAGCAAGACAGTGTTCTCTTTATATAGTACAAGTTTTGCTGGTCCTGGGTTTTTAAAATTTTCTTGCACAAGACTCACCAGGCACGGAAGTGATTTCTGTGTGGGAAAGGAAGCTGATTTGGCAGTGCCTTTAAAAAAAATGCTATGACTCGCTGTAGGCCCAAAGATGTGGTTTCCTCACCATCCCAAATCTTTAAGTTATTGTGACCTTTATGGTGAATTTTTGGACGATTTATGTAGTGTGGTAATAAAACAGAGGAAAACAGTGAAAATTCCAGGTATGTCAGTGGTAGTTCTACCTAGTTGAGGCTGGATCCCAGTTTTGGGTGGACCCTTGATAGGTCTTACTGGCCCAAGGATTAGTCTTTAACTCTGAGGTTCCATATTTCATCAGTGTGCCTCAAATAACTCCTTATCAACCTCTTCAAAGACTGGTTTAAACTAGACACTATCTTATTTACCATGAAAGGATCTGCCTTTCTGATGACCTGAATACTTGTGTGCACTATTCGAACACTCTTTTCTCAGTATCAGGGTTCGTAAAAAATTGAGAGCTGTGTAATGAGTAAAGAATTAAAATGAAAGAAATTGGAAGATCTTAAAGAATATATACTTCAGACTTTGAGACACCACATGGAATTCTGGAGTCTGACAGAAACTTTGCAATACCTCTTTACTCTTCTTTTTTGCTCCTTCCTATTTCTGAAATGTTTTCACCTTTAATCACCTAACCATTGCCTCTGTTTCAATTCCCATTATATATTCTTTTTTTTTTTAATTAAGAGCAGGGGAGGCAGAGAGACAGACTCTCACATACACCCCAACCAAAATCCACCTGGCAAGCCCCATATGGGGCGATACTCTGCCTATCTGGGGCGTTGCTCTTGTTCCGCAATTGAGCTATTTTTAGCGCTTGAGCAGGAGGCCACAGAGCCATCGTCTGCACCAAGGGCCAACACGCTCAAATCAATCAAGCCATGGCTGTGGGAGAGAGCAGAGAAAGAGAGAGAGAGAGAGAGAGAGAGAGAGAGAGAGAGAAAAGAAAAGAAAAGAAAAGAAAAGAAGGTGTGGAGAAGAAGATGGTTGCTTCTTCTGTGTGCCCTGACTGGGAATCAAACCTGGGATTTCTACATGCTGGGCCGACGCTCTACCACTGAGCCAACCGGCCAAGGTCCCATAATATATTCTTAAATTTAAATTTACCTTTTGAAAAAGGTAGCACTTGCATATGGTTCAAAATGAAAAGGTTTAAAGGGAATGTGTATAGTGAAGAATTGTGTTCCTTTCCCTGGTTTCTTAGCCATCATTTTCCCTTCCTGGAAGTAACACTATTGATAATTTCCAGTGGGTTTTTTTTTTTTAATTTTTATTTTATTCATTTTAGAGAGGAGACACACAGAGAGAGAGAGAGAGAAAGAGGGGAGGAGCTGGAAGCGTCAACTCCCATATGTGCCTTGACCAGACCAGTGCAGGTTTTTGAACTGGTGACCTCAGTGTTCCCAGGTCGACGCTTTATCCACTGCACCACCACAGGTCAGGCTCCAGTGGGTTTTTTAAGAGATACTCTGCATAGACAAACAACTACATTTAAATATATTCCTATGCAGTGCTTTTGTGTAAAGAGTAAGTGCTACCTACCCACACTTCCTGGCACCTTGCATTTTCTAATCAATAGTATAACACAGAGAACCGGAAAATCCACAACATTGAGGGGCTTCATCGTTCTTTCAAGGTATTTTCTAAGTCTATAACTAGCTTATCTTAAATTGAAAGATCCGCTGAAGCAAGTTGAAAACATCTGGTATTATTAAAGGCATCTTAGAAAGTGTCTGAGGCCCATCCATAGAATATAGAAGCCCACTTCACAGGTGGTAGAGAAGCAGAGCAGTGGAAGGGGCTAGAGACTCGATGCTGAACTATCCAGTTAAACTCCTTTTCTCTATTTATTTTAGCTTTGTGACCTTCAGCTCGCCACCTACCATCCTCAATTTAATTTTCCTTCTTTGAAAATAAAAGTGCTTTGTAAACAAAAGTGTTGCACAGCTGTAAGCAGTATTTATTATTACCATTGCTATCTTATTTATTTTATCATGATTATTCATTTCCGTTTCTGACTTTATTCCCTTAAATATCCAGTTCCTGGAAGCTACAGTTATAATGACTCACCGGATAATTCCCTAGTCTTTAAGCCAAAACCATTTCCTATACATGGAGTTCTGTCATTTTTACAAATGTTCTTTATGGTACCCTTGAGATGGTCTCTGGATGTTTCCTGACTCTTCAAACTTATGTGAAAAATTAGACCAAGGAATCTTTGTATTAAAATTTTCTATTAGTAGTCCTAAATTTTAACTCTGGTAAATTAACCTCTAGCTTCGCTTTACATTTGTTTACTGTTGATAGCTAAAGCATTGCTTTTTAAAAAATATATAATATTTCTTTTAAAAAAATTTTTAGAAACTTTTTATTACAAGTGCTTATGTCAAGGGCTAACTTTCAATAGATTGTAAATCATTGCTTGTTAAGCATCATTCCTTAGAACATGAACTTCCCTATCAATTTTAAATTATTTTAGCTGTATCTAAGGGACCTTTGAGAGGTTTAAAACAGTCTATCATATCTGGACCACAGAAGGAGTTTTGTTTCCATCGCTAGTCCAATAGCCTTCTCCAGCCAAGATCAAATAACTTTCTGGGTTTTTACACCTAATGTATCTGAATTCTGACAGTTGTGGTTAGCTTGACACAGTTTTACTGAAAGTAATTTGTTCAATTCCCTATTAGATTGTCTTTTAATAACAGCTTGTTAAACCTGTTCCCTGGGAAATACTTTCCTATTTGTTCTGCTTGTACTTTAAGTATCCCATGGCAGTGAGACAGAGATTACAAAATGCCATAATTTTGAGGGTGAAGTCTTTGCAGGCCTGCAGTCCCACGCTACATATATTCATTCAGATAATATTTCTTAAGCACCTACTTTGTGTCAGATTCCATACCAGGATATGTAAATTAAAAATTAGGGTCTTTGGGCCTGACCTGTGGTGGCACAGTAGATAAAGCTTTAACCTGGAATGCTGGCGTCACCAGTTCAAAACCCAGGGCTTGCCTGCTCAAGGCACATAAGAGAAGCAACTATGAGTTGATGCTTTCTGCTCTACCCCTCACTTCTCTCTCTCCTCTCTAAATATCAATAAATAAGTTTTTTTTAATTAAGTGAGAGCAGGGGAGGCAGAGAGACAGACTCCTGCATGCATCCAAACTGGGATCCAACCGGCAAGCCCCCTATGGGGTAATGCTCTGCCCATCTAGGGCGTTGTTCCATTGCTCAGTATCCCAACTATTTTTAACACCTGAGTGGAAGCCATGGAGCCATCCTCAGTGCCCAGGGCCAACTTGCTCAACTCAAATGAGCCATGGCTGCGGGAGGAGGGAGAAAGAGAGAGGGAGAGAGAGAGCTAGAAAGAGAGAGAGAGAGTAAGGAGAGGGGTGGAGAAGTAGATGGTTGCTTCTCCTGTGTGCCCTGACTGAGAATTGAACCCGGGACTTCCACATGCCAGGTGACGCTCTACCAGTGAGCCAGCCACCAGGACCAAATAAAATCTTTAAAAAAACAAAAGTAGGGTCTTTGGTTTTAAGGACTTTATAGTCTATGAGGGAAGCAGATGTGTAAACACATACATGATGCAATGCTGTAATTAGCATTATGGCATCATATACAGGAAAAAAAGAAAGCAAACAAGTCAGCCTCAGGAAGTTGTGGTTTCTAAGAGACATTTAGGCTGTATGTTGAGTGATGAGCATGACTTTGTCAGGTGAATTTGGGGAACTTTGCATTCTGGGCAGAAGAAACAATGTGCAAAGGCTGCCACATGTGTTTTAGCATGTGTATGTGGGTGTGGGTGGGGAGGTTTTAGTATATTTTGACTACATGTTGGGAAGTGGCAAGGGTAGGCAGGGGCCAATAAGGTTAAAACCAAAGCTCTGTAATTGGCTTGCTATGTGGTATTGAGATTATAAATGTGCTTTAGACTCCGATAGTACTGGAAACTACCTGCTTCTCAAATGAAAGCATAAGTATTGCAGGTATGAAATGTTTACTACATGCTGAGTAATAAGAAAGGTCTGAGTATTGTGCACACAAGATCTCCATGGAAGTGCACCTTCACCAGTACATTCAATTGTCTTAGAAAAGTCTACTGAATTGGCAACAATAAGTGTTTCTGAAATTGATGATGTTGGTTTTTGAGGCTGAACATGCTTTTATGCTCAGGCAGTCTAAGAGTTCTAAATATTTGATGTGTGCTTATGGTTACACAGTGCTTAGGATGTGTAAACAGGTAGTGCAGCCTGATCTCTCAGTAGACTTTTCAGCAAATCTATTGCTTTCAAGTAAATCATTAAACTACTTTCTTTCTGCATTTTTCATCTGATGTCATTGTGGTATGTAGGTGGCAGCTTTCTTGGGAACGGTTGTCTTTATAACTGTTCACCACATGAGTCATTGTCTGTTTCTGTTCTTCTGCCTGCAAATTCCATCTTGGAAATAATATCATGCAATTGGTGACTGCAATACTGCCCTCATTATGTACATTGCAGCTGGCCTTGTATGTTATATTGATGGACTTTACCTGTGCCATAGATGAGGACTAAATGACTAATTAAATAGACTCAGACTCAATCCCTCCGAGTGATATCCCCCGTGAAAAAGATGCCAAGCAGGAATCTGTGTAAAACACACTTATGTTTTACATTCTAAGCATACGATGCCTAACTTTTATTATTGTGTCTGCTTAAATCTTTACCACAGTTTTACTTCTGTTTGAGCACAAGCGGCCAGTTTAAGTAGATACTAACTTTGAAGAAGTTCTGTATTGGCTTCTGGAATGTGACAGTTCAGCATACCACATTGAAAAGGTAGGACCCAAGTCTGTGTAGAGTAGAACACCTTAAAGTGAATTCACTTTTGCCAAATTCCGCTATTGTTAAAGAAATATCCCTAAATGGGTTTATTTTTTTAAATTGTAATTTGCCACAGTTAATGCATCCACTAGAATGTAAGTTCCAAGAGGGCAGGGGATTCGTGCCTGTTTTGTTCACTATAGTATTGCCAGTGCCTAGGATGGTGCTCAGCACAGATCAGCCTCTCAGGAAATAATTTGTTTGAATGAATGAATTGATTTTTGTCATCCATACAGTCTTTGTTTCTTATCAGAAGAAATCTTTTATAGGTATCTGAATGTTTAATTTATATGAAAGCTAAGTTTTAAAATATTTTTTAAAGTCAGGGACCCATCAGGGAAACAGAAACCACTGCAGGTACAAGCAGAGGGAATTTAATATATGGAATAAGTTACACAGATGATATAAGCGCCGAGAAGGTAAATGGGCTGGTGAGGCAACCCAGAGATTAGCAACACTTGGGAGCAACTATACCCCTAAGGAAATTAGAAGGTGCTGGTGTCGCCAAGGGCCAGAAGCCTGAGCCATCTGTGTGATCTAGAAAGCAGAGCTGTCTGGTGGCAGCTGGAACTGAGACCAAGTAAAAGACAGGCTTCCCCTGTCCTCCTGTTTCTTATCCTTATCAGTACCAACCACTGATGGAACTCACCCAGAAATCAGCTGGCAAGGGAGGTGTGTAGCTCCCTGTGATAGAGGAAGCAAGAATACAATCCAAGTGGAAGGAGGCAAAAGCACTTTTAAAAAAATCTCCAAGAGCCTGACCAGGCGGTGGCGCAGTGGATAGAGCGTCGGACTGGGATGCGGAAGACCCAGGTTCGAGACCCCGAGGTCACCAGCTTGAGCGCGGGCCCATCTGGCTTGACCAAAAGCTCACCAGCTTGGACCCAAGGTTGCTGGCTCCAGCAAGGGTGGCTTGGTCTGCTGAAGACCCGCGGTCAAGGCACATGTGAGAAAGCAATCAATGAACAACTAAGATGTCGCAACGGCAACGAAAAACTAATGATTGATGCTTCTCATCTCTCTCCATTCCTGTCTGTCCCTATCTATCCCTCTCTCTGACTCTCACGCTGTCCCTGTAAAAAAAAAAAAAAAAAAAAAAAAAAAAAAAAAATCTCCAAGATATATTCCTTCTCCTTTATAAGTAAATGATTGAGTTATTTTGGACAAGCAATACAAAGGGTTTTCAGGCAGATATAACCTGTGTGCTTTTAAAGGATCTTAGCTATGGCTGAAACAATAATAAGTCTCAGGGAGTAATGCAACAACTCAATTGTGGCCTATATAATTAGGATGCATGACTGGGAAAATTGGCTTCTGTTGAATCTGATTTGACTGTTGGTTGCTTCCAGGAGTGATTTATCATTTGGTTACTCAGAAAATAAGCTCCCATTCTGTGAAGCCTTAAGCAGGATATGTATACATTGAGCTTGTCCCATCTACAATTGGAAGATGAGTCAATACACATAAAGCATGCAGAGAGAGTTTTGAGGATTGTGGCCTTAAAATGTGGTGCAGATTAGTTTTTCTTTGATAAAGAAGGTAATTGCGGTGGAGCTGATTTTCCTGGTGCTACACATGTTAACTAGTCTTATTGATTTGTCTGCTGCTCCCCCCATATCTACAGATGGGTTAGCACTGGGGGAGGGAGGTGTGATCTCTGGATCTACTTTCTTCTGTGTTGAGCCTGAAAAGTATTTTATCCTGTAAGAAAAGTTTCTGCTGCTCCATGTAAAGGCAGGACTTCCCAAATCATTGCTACTAGTTTTCCTCTTGATTGTAAAGCATTTAATGAGTTACATGATACAAGCACAACCCTTCCTAGAAGTGCTTTTTTTGTCAATTGGGTCACCTGCCTTTGGGATGTTGCTACATTAATGGAATTGGTGGAACTAGGCCAGCAAAGGTTTTCAGTGTTTGCTTTTCGGCTATTTTCCACAGAGGCTGAGGATAAGGGACTCTCATTGTTTGTGTAACGTTGCCGACTGTAAAAATTGCATAGCTTTCATTGTTTTTCTCTTTTCTCCAAAAGTTCATTTCCTCTGGGCAGGAATTACTATAATTCCAGATGTAATTAAAATGTAATTTTGTACTTTAATAAAACGTATCAGACTGCTTTCCAGAACCCCAGTCTGTTTCAACTTAAGAGGGTCATCTATGCATTTTTGAAGCCTCATGTTTAATAAGTACACTATTTTGCTATGGTATTTGACTCTTCCATTTTCCAAACTTTCTCCTTCCCTACCCCACTCTTCCGGATCCTGTATTTCCCCACAGGCTTTGTGGATGCCGGTCCATTGATGGCTGCACTGCAGGTCCCTCCCCAGAGGGAAACCCCCGAGATGAGCCAAATCTGCCTTCACCTGTGGCCATTGTCAGCGTAAGGTTGCCCTGGTGGTTGTCTTCAGTTTGTCCTACTCTACCCTTACCCCCATCTTCCCTCAGGTGTGGCTGAGACTTGCCCTGGGATCTCCCCTTTGTAACATATCACTGGATAGTAATAGGATTTTCTTATTGCTGCTTTTTTATTTTCATTTGTGAGTAATGTTAAGTAGTTTTCTAACCATTTTTGTTGGCACTAGCCCCCTCTCCCCCATTTGTATATTTCTTATGGGTATTGCGGTTTGCTTTTATATATATACATATAGAATAGGGTTTATTGAGGGACTCTATTTACCTGAGTACTGGGTTTCAGAAACCCACTTGAAGAATACTATATTGATCTTTTTCTTTCCTTAACTTTAAGTAAAAACTTTGAAAAAGTAATTTCTTACTCCAGAGCAGCGAGGACTGGATTCCTCAGGCTTCGTCTCATTTCTCCTCTACCACAGTGTGCAGCGTTCTCATTTCATGATGTATTGAAAAAGGTAAAGCAGCTGTAGGAGGCAGAGAGAACTGCTCTGAGCCTGTAGCCACTGAGCCTGCCCTGCGTAGCGATGTGCGAGACCGGGGCACCTTTTCCTTTCCTTTTCTCAAACAGCCGTGTAGTCTTTTGCGGCAGTTGGTAATGATGGAAAAATCCCCAGGTTTTTACCACAGAACTTACATCTTTAGATATGGGTTTACATATTAATTCTACAACGTTGCTTCCTGAAGTGCAAACTAAGTAAATTTTGTTCACTTCTTCCTCTTTTCTTGTCTTACTGGAAGTCCCCAGTGTGTGTGTGGATTTAGAAATAAGTTCTTTAGTGTTTCAAACCCTGTGTTTAAAATTGCTTTAATATTGTTTAGATGGTTGTTCTTCTTTTATGCTCTCAAAAAATAATTTCTTATAGAATTGTCTCTGTGAGCTGGGCATATCTTGTGCAGCAGTATAAGGCTCATGGGGACTGGGTGCTGGTGTCTTTTTCTTGTTGATACTTTACCACTAGGGTTACAACTAACACAAGCCCTGCCATGAGAAATAGGAAGGAAACTCCCTGTTCTTAGCATGATGCTTTTTTTAAAAAGAGCTGTAAACAGCAGAGCTCATGGAAACCGATTTAAGATTCAGGCTCTTCTATGTTGAAAGCATTTTTACTGAAAAACTAGCTATTTGAAACTGGGGACTTTGTCTCTCTGAAAGTAGGCACGAGGAGTTTGGTTAGAAAACTGTTTTACACCAGGGAGAATTTTGAGAAAAGGTTACTCACTCTTTCTTTCTTTCTTTCATTCTTTCCTTCTTTCTTTCTTTCTTTCTTTCTTTCTCTCTCTCTCTCTCTCTTTCTCTTTCTCTTTCTTTCTTTCTTTCTCTCTCTCTCTCTCTTTCTCTCTCCTCTTTCTTCCTCCCTTCCTCCCTCCTTCCCTCCCTCCCTCCCTCCTTTCCTCCCTTCCATCTTTCCTTCCTTCCTTTTCTCTCTCTCTCTCTCTCTCTTTTTCATTCCCTTTCCTTTATTTTGAGAAAAGGCTTTTCTCAGAGTGAGTGCAATAACGTCCCCAGCGTATATGTGAGAGATAGAAAGTGTCATTAAATGCAGCACTGAAGTCAGGAAGACTCCAAATCTGCTCTCTGAGCATCCTGACTTGGTTCTAAGCCTAGTCTGTGAACAGAAGCAGCCTGACAAAAATGACTAAAATCAAGGGTTCATATTATGAGCAGGGTAAAAGTAGGACTGACTCATGCCTGACCTGTGGCGGTGCAGTGGATAAAGCGTCGACCTGGAATGCTGAGGTGACCAATTTGAAACCCTGGGCTTGCCTGGTCAAGGCACTTATGGGAGTTGATGCTTCCTGCTCCTCCCCTCCTTCTCTCTCTCTCTTTCTCTCTCTCTTCTCCTATCTCTCTGCCCTCTCTAAAATGAATAAATAAATAAATAAATAAAATAGGGCTCAGTTTCATTAGACTTTTTATGCTGTTGCAAGGAGGGAAAAAAAGAATTGTTACCATAGAAACAGACTCCCAGACGAGTTGCTTATTGTCTTATGGGATTTTGGGGGGTAGGGAGGTAGGAAAGTCCTTGTGCTTATTAGCTAAGCATCATTAAATGTGATTTATTTATAAAGCAAAAACTATTTTTCTGATTATGAATATTCATATTTTTGATTGGGAAGGATGAAACAGAAAATATTGCCCATACCCCATTTCACCCATTTTTTTACTTGGGCTTGTACAATAATAATTTTATTTCATTGTTTTGCTTAACATTTATCATCAGCATTTTTCATGACATTAATACATCTAAATACCTTTACTATATTCTATTTGTGTATCGTTTGAATGTGTCATTACTTAACTCCTCCCGAATTTTGGACATTTGGGATTTTAGTTTTTCAGTATTATTAAAATGATGCAATGTAAATTTTGTGTTGCTGTTAGACTGATGGGTGGTCAGAGTTGAGAAGTCAGGTGAGTCTTCTAATTGTGAAAAGTTGTCCTCAAGGAGTCCTCTGGGTTGAGCCCATGTAGAGATGTCCTTGCTGTGGGGACTGTCATTCTGAACTGCTACACTGCAGTGGACATCTGTTGAGGCAAGGGGTAGAAAGCTGGGGAGAGTCCTAGCTTGACCATGATCACAGTGAGATCATATTAATATCTCACTGATATATCCATATATTTCACGTACAATCTTCTGCATTATACACCTGGCATGTGGAAATGTTGTAGTGCCATTGATTAGCATCTTAGGTTATTCATACAGGCCTCCTACTCTTCAATTCATTTCCCTGGGAAGGTGGATTAGAAGTCCTACATTGGTAGAAAGGTGATAATAGCAACCACATTTTTTTAAGGCGTTTCCTTAGACTGTAAATTTCATGAAGACAGGGGACTATGTTCCATGTATATCTGTATACCAAAGGCACAGTGTCTGGCTGATAGTGTCTAACACAGGGGCACTCAATAGGTGGATCACGATCTACTGGTCGATCACATGACATTAAAAAGACATTTGTCTTTTGATTGGCATACAGGGTAGCCAATCTGACGTCTGAACTTTTGACACCCTACGCATGCGCGTTAAACCGCGCTGACTTGTTCAGTTACATTGCTGCGTAGTCTTCAATTTATTTAAACTAAATACAACAAAAAGTATAAAAATGAGTGCCATAACTGGTCCGAGTAAGAACCCTAAAACCTACCACTTTCATACAGAATGGGAGGGGATTTTTTTCACTATGTCATATTCTTTTTAAATTTTTTATTAGTTTTAACGGGTGACATTAATAAGTCAGGGTACATATGTTCACTTATAGGAATATACCCTAAGAACACCATAGCACTGTTTGAAAAGAAGAAATGCTCCCCCATGTTCGTGGCAGCATTGTTCACAATAGCAAAGATCTGGAAACAGCCCAAGTGTCCATCAGAAGACAAGTGGATTAAAAAGCTTTGGTACATATATACTATGGAATACTATTCAGCCATAAGAAATGATGACATCGGATCATTTACATTCACTATGTCATATTCTAAGTGCGTTTGCCTCATCTGTCTGTGTGCCATTGCTATTCCAAAGAAGGGAAATGTGGAGCGGCTTTTTTGGACTGTTCATAAAAACTATGACATTGACCTTCCTCCGAAAAGAGAGCTGAGAAGGAGAAAGGTGAAAGAAGAATACACAATATTAAATAGTAATAATAGTAACTTAAATAATGATAATATTTAGAAGAAATAAATTTATGTTTTGCGTTTTTATTGTAGGTAGATCATTTTGACTTGGTCATCTTATAAGTAGCTCACAAGCTGAAAAAGTGTGGGCACCCCTGGTCTAACATCTCCATAGTAAACACTATTATTATATTAATATTTGTTCAGATCATAGTTTTATTTTGTTTTTCCTTTCATTTTATTTTGAGAGTAAGAGAGAGTGAGCAAGGGAGAGAGAGAGGGAGGGAGAGAGAGTAAGAAGCATCAACTTGTAGTTGCTTTCACTTTAGTTGTGCATTTATTGCTTCTCACACATATGTGCCTTGAGCATGGATCAGACCTCAGGCCCAATCTAAGCCAGGGGCCTTTGGGTTCAAGCTGGAACCTTTGAGATTGTGTGGACGCTCCCCCCATTCTAGCCAGTGACCCTGTTGTGCTCAAGCTGATGAACCTGCACTGAAACCAGTGACCTCGGGGTCTTGAACCAGCAACCTCAGCATTCCCAGTTGGGCTTTATCCAGCTGCACCACAACCAGTCAGGTTTGTTTTGTCTTTTGAAAGCCACCTTCAGATATTTAAAGATCTGTGACATTCCAGGAAGCTGAGCAGGTAAATCTCATGGTTGCTTTGTAGTTATTGCTTCTTTGTGCTGCTGGCTTCTGTGCCCATTGAAAACTAGAGCCAGTCAAAAGCTAGTACTCTGCCCTCTCAGTAGGAGATTTTAGCGTGACACATCATCTTGGGGAAAATGTAGCCTGGGGTGTGAAACAGGAGGCTGAAATAGCAGTCCCTTAGCCTTTTCGTGGGATGGGACTAAATATTTAGACACTGTTCTCAGGTGCCATGGACATTAACAGTAACCTGTGGTCGCTTTAAAAGCTGTCCTTGCTTGACCTGTGGTGGCGCAGTGGATAAAGTGTCAACCTGGGAACACTGAGGTTGACGGTTCGAAACCCTGCACTGGTCTGGTCAAGGCACATATGGGAGTTGATGCTTCCAGCTCCTCCCCCCTTTCTCTCTCTCTCTCTCTGTCTCCTCTCTAAAGTGAATAAAATAAAAAGAATTTAAAAAAAAAAAAAAAAAAAAAAAGCTGTCCTTGTTCCCACTGGAACAGGTTCATTTAATTTGAAGAACCTTCAAATTGCTTTGGCTCTTTTGAAGCTGTGATTATTTTCTCTAGAGACATGCTCTGGGTTTATCTACACAATGTCCCCTTTTCAGGCTCTATTTACATGGCCATCATCTTTGCCCCACTTCCTTGTGTACCACAGTTTCTGACGTGGACCTCATTATACCCAATTTTGAAACACCTAGGTTTTGAAACACAGTAGTGAACGTTTTCTTTCTGAAAGGCCAAATCTCCACCTTTTGCTCTCCCTGCTTCAGCCAGGGCTGTTGTGATGACTAAAATTCAGCATGTCCCCGGACTAACCATCTGTACTTTGTCCCAGAATTCATTGCTGTTTTGTTATTTGTTTAGAAATGAAAATTCTCTTGCCTGTTTGGATATGGTTGTGATTCATTTAACCCAGCCCTGATTTTCTGCTGTTTGCCGTTGGTTGGGCCCTTCTGATATGTTGGGAGAGCTGCCGCACACCATTGTGGAGAGAAGTTCGCATGTTCGCGGTCTCGCACAAGGGTTCATTTGCTAACTAGAAGGTTTTGTGTAAAGCTTCTGCCTGGGTGAAGGGCAGGAGCTTCCCTTCAAAGAAATGAAAAACATTTTCTGCCTGGCCACTTGTTCATGAGTGTTCTCTAGTATGTCCCACTCTTCTCCATATCTGGGCTTCCTTTGAGGAAGAGGATGTGAATGGGAAGTGGTGTGAATAAGCCTTCCAGCACAATCTCAGATGTTGGGCTTCCCAGCAGCAGAGTCTAAGTGGTGTGTTATAGTAGTAGAAAAGAACACCTGAAGAATAGGATGTCAGTTTAGTGGAGATTTAGCATCTACTGCGTGTAACGCACACTGGGGGTATAAAGATGAGTCAAACTCCAGTCCAGCTGATGATTTCATCTATGAACTTGGGTAAATGACTTGACCTCTCTGGGCCTTAGTTTCTCCAACTCTACCTGGACTTGATAATCCTTAAGGTTCTTTCCAGTTTTGGAATTCTGTACTCTGTATTGTTTGTCACAGAACAAGAGAAGACACTTCTACAGAATAGGTATATTCTTTTTTCTTTCTTTCTTTCTTCTTTTTTTTTGTGTGTGTGTTCAAGCTAGAGACCTTAGGCTCAAGCCAGTGACCTTGGGCTTCAAGCCAGTGACCTTTGGGCTCAAGCCAGTGACCATGGAGTCATGTTGATGATCCCACGCTCAAGCCGGCAATCCTGTGCTCAAGCCACAACCTCAGGGTTTCAAACCTGGAACCTCAGCATCCCAGGTCAATGCTCTATCCACTGCACTACCACCAGTCAGGCAGGATTGGTATATCCTTATATCTTACATGTTCTAAGCTAAATGGCTTATAAATAGTTCCTCTAGAGCTGAGCTCAAACTCAGCACTCTTGACTTTTTTTTTTAAATTCCTGGTATGAAGATCTTTATTAGGCTGCATAGAATATAACATTAATGACACTGGCCAAAGAGAAGTCCATTAAAAAAATAATAATTTTAAACATTTTTATTGAGCTCATTGGGGTGACATTGGTTAATATTATTATGGGTTTCAAGTATACAATTCTACATAATACAGCATTTGTATATTGTGAGTTCACCACCCCAAGTCAAGTCTCCTTCCATCACCATTTATCCCCCCTTTACCCTCTTCTATCTTCCTTCACCCCCCTTTTCCTCGGGTAATCACCATACTGTTGTCTGTGTCTATGAGGTTTTTTTCCCTTTGTTTAATCCCTTTACCTTCTTTACCCAGCCCCCTAAACCCTTCCCCTCTGACAGCTGTCAGTCTCTTCTCTGTATCTATGAGTCTGTTTCTATTTTGTTTGTTAGTTTATTTTGTTCATTAGATTCCACATATAAGTGAGATCATATGGTAGTTGTCTTTCTCTGACTGGCTTATTTCACTTAGCATAATACTCTCTAGGTTTATCCATGCTGTCACAAAAGGTAAGATCTCCTTTTTATGGCCAAGTACTATTCCACTGTGTAAATGTACCACAGCTTTTTTGTCCACTCATCTACTGATGGGCACTTGAGCCACTTTCAAATCTTGGCTTTTGTAAATAATGCTTCAATGAACACAGGGATGCGTGCATATATCCTTTTGAATTAGTATTTTGGGTTTCTTTGGATATATTATCAGAAGTTCAGTCACTGGGTTCTCTTGATATTTTGAATCCTTTATTCTTATGGAGAGCTGTCCTGTGCATTGCAGGATATTTAGCAGTATCCCTGGCCTCTGTCTACTAGATACCAGGAGCACTCCCCACCTTCTGCCAATTGTGACAACTAAAAATGTCTCTAGGCCCTGGCTGGTTGGCTCAGTGGTAGAGTGTCAGCCCAGCAGGTGGAAGTCCTGGATTCGGTTCTTGGTCAGAGCACACAGGAGAAGCACCCATCTGCTGCTCTACCCCTCCCCCTTCTCTATTCCCTTTCTCCTCCTGCAGCCATGGTTCAAGTTCGAGCATGTAGACCCCAGGCACTGAGGATGGCTCCTTGGCCTCACCTCAGGCGCTAAAAAAGCTCAGTTGCTGAGCAACGGAGCCGCTGCCCCAGATGGGCAGAGCATCACCAGGTAGGGGTTTGCCCAGTGGATCCCAGTCGGGGCGCATGCGGGAGCCTGTCTGTCTGCCTCCCTGCCTCTCACTTAATAGTAAAAAAAATATCTCTGGACATTGACATTGCCCCTTGGGAAATTGCTTCAATTGAAAACCACTGCTCTAGAGGAAGAGAACCAAAATAGCACTGTTTGAATGTGGGCTATTTTATTTTTAATTTTATTTATTTATTTTGTTACAGAGAGAGGGACAGACAGGAAGGGAGAGAGATGAGAAGCATCAATTCTTCATTGGGGCACCTTAGTTGTTCGTTGATTGATTTCTCATATGTGCCTTGACCAGGGGGCTACAGCAGACCGAATGACCCCTTGCTCGAGCCAGCGACCTTGGGCTCAAGCTGTTGAGCTTTTGCTCAAGCCAGATGGGCCTGAGACCTCGGGGTCTCTTACCTGGGTCCTCCACATCCCAGTCTAATGCTCTATCCACTGCGCCACCGCCCAGTAAGGCTGAATGTGGGCTATTTTTAATATTCATTTTTATATTGTTTCTCTTTTACTTATTCCCTTTCCTAGGGTTGGAGGATGGAGAGCTCTCTGTTGGTTAGTGGCATGTCACCCTTCTTTAGTATCTTCTTCTAAAGGTATGCATACCCTCAGTGGGCATGTTCACTTTGCATCTTCAGTATAATAGGAGTGGTTATTGCAAAGAGGAAGTTAAGGCTTTAACTAGAAGTTTTGTTAAAAATGTTAAGAACTAAATGTCCCCTGAGAGTGAAGAAAGTGACTTATAGTGAACCAAGTTAAATTTAGCACTTGTTACTTGAAGTGAGGTCATGAATGATGGGAAATTAACCTAATTATAATGTCAAGTTTTGAAATATCAGGTCTACCTGGCAGACTTTGAAATGATTGCCTGGCTGTTAGTTCAGCAATCCTGCCCTGCCCCCCTCCTCTCAGAGTCTGCTGTTAGCCATTGAGATAGTGATTGAAATGTATCAATTCTCTTATGAGATCTAATTTTTATACTTGTTATGTCCGCTATAAAATGTCAGTTTTATGCTGAATAACTTTGCATTTGCCCCAGTGCTCTCTTTTCTTCATCTCTTTTAAATCTACATTCTTGGCTGGGCTGGGTGCAGAATGGTGCTGTTTGCTGATTGGGGTAGTGTATTCTGTGAGCATCCTTGCTGTGGTGCTCTGGTTCTCCAAAGCCATACTGAAGCTGACATTTTAGCCTGTGTCAGTCCCTATCCCTCTGTCCTGGCAAGCTCCAGGTTCCATTCCAGCTGAGCCTTTGCAGTAATTGGCCACATGGAGCCTTAAAGCCAAACAATTGTTTGTACTGACATAGTCTCGCTGTTTAGCTCCTAATGAAATAATCTCCTTCCTGCCCCCAATGAAAGCAGCTATTTTTTTATTTCCTCCCTCCCCTTTTCAGAGAATCATGCCTTAGCTTATTCATAAATGTTTTAAGCAGGGTCTTTGTGCAGAGGAAACTGGCTAGAGCCAAAATATCATGGGCTAACCTGAGACAAGGAATATTAAGGACATTCTTACCCCCACTTTTTGTGTAAGATATTTTAATTACCTTTGGATAATTTTCTGAGTAATAAGCAATTCAATTTTCAATTTTACATAAGACAAATACACTAGTTTTTTTTAAAGTATACTAAATTAGGTAGTTGTTATATAAAGAACTCACAAAAATAAAAACAAAAATGAAACCCAACAAAAGAACAACCAACCGAAGTTGTCACAGGAGAACAACCGAGTGCTGTGGGAGTCAGAATGGGGTGGAAAAAGTAGATGGAGCAAGATTTTCACAAGATGATGTTTTGCAAATGGAAGTAATGGCCCCTGGGAAGCTATCTGTGAGAGATCTCAAGTTGATTTCACAAAGTGTAAGTCCAGTGTATCCGTAAAGTCATGGTGCACTTTTGACCGGTCGACACACTGTAGTCCGGTTTTTCTTATTGGTCAAAGTGGAGAACTTCAAATGTGAATTCAGGAAGAAGAGTCCACAAGGAGAGATGAGAAGTTGCCCAGATGGCCCCCGTGTGTCTGCTTCTCCCCACCCCTTTGGGTTTCTTATTCTGGATCATCAGAGCTTTTATCACATTGCTGCCTCTGATCTAAAGCTCTGCTTTATGTAGAGACTCCAGTTACTTCCTTGGTTCTTTCCCCTTAACCCTGTTAAAACTATTTATTTTTGTTTGTTTGTTTGTTTTTTATTTATTTTACAGGGACACAGAGAGAGAGTCAGAGAGAGGGATAGATAGGGACAGACAGACAGGAACAGAGAGAGGTGAGAAGCATCAATCATTAGTTTTTCGTTGCTGTTGTGACACCGTAGTTGTTTATTGATTGCTTTCTCACATACGCCCTGACCGCGGGCCTTCAGCAAACTGAGCAACCCCCCGCTGGAGCCAGCGACCTTGCGTCCAAGCTGGCAAGCTTTTGCTCAAGTCAGATGGGCCCGCGCTCAAGCTGGCGAGCTCGGGGTCTTGAACCTGGGTCTTCCGCATGCCAGTCCGACGCTCTATCCACTGCGCCACCGCCTGGTCAGGCTGTTAAAACTATTTAGAACTTTGAGTACAAAGGAAGAGCAACATGACCTGGCCAGATAGTTCAGTTGGTTAGAGCATCATCCCAGTACAGTCCACAAAGGTTGTGGGTTCGATCCCTGCTCAGGGCACATACAGGAACAGAATGATGTTTCTGTCTCTCCCTCCCTTCTCCTCTCTCTAAAATCAATAAGATAAACGTTTTTAAAAAAAGTTTTTCCAGAAAGAATGGGGCTTCCCACTTGGCGATCCACCAGTGTGTCCCACACTTCTATATTGGTCTCTCGTGGCAGCATTTATTTAACATAAATAATTACAAAGTGCCAAATCTCCCAAACTAATCTATGGATTTGGGGCTAAACTAAAAAAAATATTACTAAGTTTAGCTGGAGGTATTATTGTTTAGTTTAGTTTTCTTTTGCATTATTTTTAAAACCAAACTTTATTGAGATAAATATTGTTTTATAGATTTTTAATAACAGCTCATTGCATTTTCTACATTGTTTCATGTTAAACTTCAAAGAATGGTTTAAATAATAGCAGATCTCTTTTATTTTTTTTAATTGATTTTAGAGAGAGAGAGACAGAAACATCAATCTGTTTCTATATGAGCCCTGACTGGGGATCGAACCAGCAACCTCTGCATATCCAGATGATGCGCCAACCGAGCTATCCTGTCAAAGATAGCAGCAGATCTTTTATTTCAGTCAAAGTACAATAATTATAGTGTCCGATTCTAGAGTCCAGTGAATTAGAAACCATATGCTCCTAAGCATTATATTAAACACTATCTTAGGAATTACAATAAAAGCAAATGTAAAATCAGTTAAATAGCCATTAATTAAAAACAGGTAATCAATATTACTTTTTTTTTTTTTTAAGTGAGAGGCAGAGAGACAGACTTCTCTGCATGCACCCAACTGGGTTCTACCTGGCAAGCCCCTTATAGGGTGATGCTCTGCCCATCTAGGGCCGCTGCTTTGTTGTTCCACAACTGAACAATTTCAGCACCTGAGGCAAGGCTGTGGAGCCAACCTTACTTAGTACCTGGGGCCAACTTACTTGAACCATTTAAGTAAGCCATGGCTGTGGAAAGTGAAGAGACGGTGGTGTGTGTGTGTGGGGGGGGGGGGGGGTAGAGAAGTAGATGGGTGCTTTTCCTGTGTACTCTGACCAGAAGTCAAGCCTGGGACTTCCACACATGGGGGCTGACACTCTACTGCTGATATAACTGGCCAGGGCCTAACCAATATTACTTTTAAATAGAGAAACTATAGGCACATATTTTCCTGTGGTTGTGGATGTTCAGGGGGCTGCTGCTGTGGAACCTGAATGTGACCCTGGGTCCCTCAACCCTCACAGTTTAACCTCCCTCCTTCCCTGTAAGGTGAGAGCCACACTGACCCTCTCAGGCCTCTGCTTGTTGAATATCAGGAGCAAAGGAGCCACTGGGGAAAACTTGGAATTTAAACTCTATTTTAGCCAATTTTTGTCTGCTATGACCATTTCACCCCCCATTAGGTCATTGAGCTTTTTCTTAGCGAACACAGATGCCAACCAACTTCGTTGAGCTTGCTTTCTTAAGGGACATAATCCATCTCTGATAGAAGGAGGTGTTCTTTCCAATTCTCTCTCTAGGTCTTTGGCCATCTTCTCACAGGAGTTGCAGTTCTGGTATTTTCATACACTTTGGAAACTTGGGTGTTTTTTTTATGTCTCAGTAGTAAATTCCCTCCTTCATTAATTCTCTGCAGTTTCATGATATGTTCTTGATGTAGTTCAGTCAGCATTTGTGGACAGTGTCTTTTTTTAACAAAAGGAAACATTCTTGCGAGCTAGACCGGAAGGGACTTCTTTTGCAGAGCATTCTGAGAACAAAGGGTGATTGAGTAAGTCCTTATTTTGTTCTCATGGTTCCTTAAAATGTTTCTACTTATAGAAGTTCAAGGCTACTGTTTATTGTTGCTTTGGAATAGGGGACTAGGAAAATTCTCTTTTGTGTGGATGAAAATAGTTTCGTAAACTTACCTCTCAGCCCTACTTAAGTGCTCGGAGATGGCCCGGGTGTTTCTGTGTCTTCTTTGTGGTGAATCAGGGTGGAGGGACGAAATGAGTGGACTGAGGTAACTGGCATTAGAATTGTTCTTAAAACAAGTACTGCTTACTTTTCACTTTGACTCCTAATTTTCATGTTAGAGTTAATGGCAGGCCAAGTCAAAGAGAATTAAACTCTGTTTTCAAATCAGAGTTTGTTGAGTAAGGTTCTTCCTTATGTGTCTAGGACATTTAAGCCAGTTTTCAGTTTTTGTTTTGTTGTTTGATTGTTTATCATGTTTAAACTAGTCACAGGTTCCATGAACTGAATTTGATTCAGTTTTTTAGGTTCATCAAGACCTAACATCTTCTTAAGTTGATTCTCTTGTGTTGCATTTTGAGAACGTTTTACTGAATGTCAAACAGGAAGAGACCTAAAAGTTACCTACAAATCAGCTAGTGGAACTGCAGTAGTAGAAGGGACCCTAGGGCTGCGTTTCACCCACCCACCGTGCAGAGATCATTGCTTTACCGTCCCTGAGAGGGTCATCCAGCCTCTGCATGAACATCTGCACTTAATGGGCTTCTGCTAGTTCCGGATATGCTGCATTTGTTTTCACACAATGTTAATCATTAGGAAATTCTTCCCCAGGGTGTGCTAAAAATTGACTTTCACTCACTGATGCTTGTTCTGCCTTTGGACCCTCACTGTAGTAAGCTAATTCCTTTTTTTTTTTTTTTTTTTAAAAAGAGGTTGTCTGCTTACATTTTTTTTTTTTAATTTCTTTTTATTTATTTATTTTAGAGAGGAGACACAGAGTGAGAGAGAGAGAGAGAGAGAGAGAAAAGGGGGGAGGAGCTAGAAGCATCAACTCCCATATGTGCCTTGACCAGACCAGTGCAGGGTTTTGAACTGGCGACCTCAGTGTTCCCAGGGCTAATTCCTTTTTTGGGTGACAGTTTTGCCTTTAAGGTGTTGGAAAACTTCTTCTCCCTTCATTTTCCAAAACAGGAAACAGTTGTGTACTTTTATCTTACCTATTGATGAATTCATTTAACAAATATTTATTTTGTATGTACTACTTGTAAGCATGAGATTAAGTGTCTGGGAGAAATGATTAAGGGGCATGGTTCTTGCCTTCTAGAGCTCACAGTCTATTTAGGGCAAGAGAGACCTGTAAGCAACTAATTATAATAAGATATTAAGTATTAGAAGAGCAAAGCATACAGTGGACTATTAGCCATAGAGAAGATCAAGACTTACTCCACTGGAGGGCCTCACAGAAGAGGCGAGTGGGCTACATTGTGAAGTTTGTCAAGCAGGGAATGGGTGAGAAAGCCATTCCAAGCAGGAAGATGGTGTAGACAAAGGCGTGAGTACATAGCATATTCAGAATGGTGACTTGCTCAGTACGTGTAAGGCACAGGCTCTTAAAGGGCCTGTCATGTTAAGGAGTTTCAACTTATCCTACAGCCAGTAAGGAGTCACGAACATTGGTGTTTTGTTTTTAAATTAACCTGTACCGTTTTCTTTTTTTCCTCATACAAGCTCATTGCAAACAGTTCAGAGAGTATATAAAAATATAGAGAAGAAAATTGATATTTCGTAACCCTGCTACTCGAATAATACAGTGTGTCTGTAAGTCATGGTGCACTTTTGTCCTGTGACCGGTCAAAAGTGCACCATGACTTTACGGACACACTGTAGTTTTTCATATTTTGCATATATCCTTCTAGACATTTTTTCTGTGTATACATATACATTTATTCACATTATTTTTTTTTTTTTCTTAAAGTGAGAGGAGTGGAGATAGAAGACTTTCACATGCGTCCTTACTGGGATCCACCCAGCAACCCCTGTCTGGGGCCGATAATTGGATCAACCCAGCTATCCTCAGCGTCCAGGGCCGATACCCAAACCAGTTGAGCCATTGGCTGCAGGAGAGGAAGAGAGAAGAGAGGGAGAGGGAGATGCAGAGAAGCAGATTGTCGCTTCTCCTGTGTGCCCTAACTGGGGATTGAACCAAGATGTACACATGCCGGGCTGATGCTGTATCCACTGAGCCAACCGGCTAGGGCCTTATTCACATTCTTAAACAGAATGGTGTTGTTCTGTGCATACTGGTTTAAAAGTGGATTTAAAAAAATTTAAATTTTACTCATTGATTTTAGAGAGAGAGGATGGGAGAGAAAGACAGAAACATTGATGTGTTTCTGTATGTACCCTGACTGGGGTCTATCTAATAGGCAACCTTTGTGTATCAGGATGACACTCTAATCAACCAAGCTATCCCACCAGGGCTAAAATTGGATTTTATTTTATTTTTTTTAGATTTTATTTGTTCATTTTTAGAAAGAGAGAGAGAGAGAACGGGGGGAAGAGCAGGAAGCATCAACTCCCATATG
This sequence comes from Rhynchonycteris naso, assembly GCA_037038555.1. Taxonomy (NCBI): domain Eukaryota; kingdom Metazoa; phylum Chordata; class Mammalia; order Chiroptera; family Emballonuridae; genus Rhynchonycteris; species Rhynchonycteris naso. The sequence goes on along the minus strand of CM072997.1, from coordinate 206,777,152 downwards.
TACCTTGACCAGGAAAGCCCACGGTTTTGAATCCGTGACCTCAGTGTTCCAGGTCGATGCTTTATCCATTGTGCCACCACAGGTCAGGCTAAAACTGGATTTTCAAATTAATATAAGTGTTCTCCTACCTCCTAACTCCTCAGCACCTAACAGAATAACTAATATATAATAGGCTCTCAGAAAATACTTGATAAATAAATCAGTCTGTTTTCCCCCCACTATCTACTACTCCATCCTTAGGTAAGTTAGTTGATTCTCCTCACCTGTAAAGTGGGTAGAATGATATTTATAAGGTTAAGATCATTGCCTGACCAGGTGGCACAGTGGATAGAGCACTGACCTAGAATGCTGTGGTCCCAGGGTTGGAACCCCAAGGTCACAGGCTTTAGCACAGGCTAGCTAGCCTGAGTTCAGGGTGAGTGTGCAGGATCATTGACTTGGCCTGAGCCCCCCAGTCAAGTTACACGTGAGAAGTAATCAGTGAACAACTAAAAGTAAAGCAACTATGAGTTAATGCTTTTCACTTTCTCTCCTCCCCCTACCCCCCTTCACTGCTTGTCTGTCTCTCAAAATCAATAAAAGAAATTAAGATCATTAAGTAATTTATAATAAGCTGTAACTATCAAACAGACTAATTCAGTAATTAATACTTCACACATGATGGGCAGCCTCTCATTGTAGCTTACCTGGGTTTATGCCCTTGTAGATTTATTGACTGCTTCTAACATACAGAATACATCAAAAGTGATGAGATCTCTCTAACACAGTGGTTCTTAACCTTTTTTGAGGTACCAAACCCACCAGTTTCATATGCACATTCACCAAACCCTTCTTTAGTGATAAATAAAATATGATTTTTTTCCCCCAAATTCAAGACATAGGTATATGTTTTTTTACTGGTGCACAAAATGAGCCGTGCATGAACATCACCTTGCTCAAAGAACAAAACCAACAAAGTGCGTGAACTCACAACAAATTACGGTGTTACTTTATTCTGGCCTCCGCAGCAGAGGCTTCTCCGAACCCCTGAGACCGACTCATCGAACCCCTAGGGTTAGATAGAACCCAGGTTAAGAACCACTGCTCTAACAAGATGAGGTTATAAAAAAGACTGTGGCTTCAGTCTTATATTCTCTCCTTCATCCTCTTGGATTGCACACTCTGGGGGAAGCCAGCCACCATGTCATCCAGCCACCCTGTAAGTGAATTCAGAATTGGATCCCAGCCAAGTTGAGTTTTGAGATGACTGCAGCCAACACCTCAGTTGTAGCTCCTGACAGAGTCTGAGCCAGAATCACCCAGCTGAGCTGCTCCTCGATTCTTCATTCACAGAAACTATGAGATAATAAGTGTTTCTTGTTTCCAGCTAAAACAACCGAATAAGTAAATAAATAACATTAATATAACATGAGATATTCTATATTCAGTTGAGAGTTACAAATTTTTTATGGTGATACCTAATTCCTTTATGTAATCTATTGATGTTTCTAATTTATATTACAACATTCTTAATATCTTCCTTTGTGTACTTGACCTGTTACTTCCCTGGTGAATTCTTACAGGTGGTAGGAGGGTGGCGTCAAAGGATTTACTTATTTTTAATTAATTTTTACACATATTTTGCTCACTGCTATGTGTGAGGAACTGTTCCACACCCTGGGAATATGACAGTCACCGTCACAGATCTGGCTTATAGTTTAGTGGAAAAGATGTGCTAAACAGTTAAATAAATATATGGTAAAAAGTGATGTGACTAGACTACACATGGTGGATGGTGGTTGGGGAAAGAGCTCTTTTCCTGCAGTGGGAATGGCTTGGAAGAATGCCAAAAGCCCAAAGTAAAGAACATGTTGGTGCTTTGAGGAAATGAAAGAGAGCTGCTGTCGTCAGAGTCGAGAAGCTGGGGGAGTAGGCATGGGCCAGATCACATAAGACCTTGGGACCATGCTAAGGATTTTATTCTTTAATCCAACAGTGATTGAAGGGAGGCTTCTATAGAAGGCTTTTAAGCAACTGAGTGACAAGGTTACGTTTGCTTCTTTAAGAGCTCAAGCTGTTTAGTGGAGAGTGGTTTTGGTTCGGGGTTGGAGAAGAAAATATAAAAGTAAAAGTGAAGAGACATTAGGAAGTCATTGCACTAGTCCAAGAGATCTGGTGACTTGGATTAGAGAAATAGCATTGCATATGGAGAGAAGAGATACTGACTTGAGAGAGATTTTGGCCTTGGTGATGGTATAGATATGAGGATCAAAGGAGAGAGCTATCAAAGATGGTACATAAGTTTCTGACTGATGCATCTGAATGGTTGGACATGTAATTGACTAAGATGGAGCAAATGGCGGAAGAGTAGATTTTGTGGCAAGAGATGGAGAGCTCAGTTGTAATATGCCTGGAAAATTTGCATATTCACCTTTATACTTGAGACTATATGAAATGTGTATATTTGGAGGCCTGCTCTGTACAGATTTGTGTTTTAGAAAGATTCTGGTGGGGTCCTGGCCAGATAGTTCTGTTGGTTAGAGCATCGTCTAGAAGAGCAGAAGTTACCAGTTTGATCTCCAGCTAGTGCACATACAAGAACAGACTGAAGTTCCTGTCTCTCTCTCCATTCCTCTCTTGCTAAAATAAATTTATAAACAAACAAACAAATAAAAGAAAGACTATGATGGTAGTCAGGAGACCAGATAGTTGTTAGTCTGTGAACTCTTTAAATTGGGAATATCATTTTATTTTCTCTGCCTTTGTATTCATAATAACTAGCAGGCACATAGTAGATCCTCAATAAATAATGTTAAAAGATGCCTAGCCTATGGTAGCGCAGTGGGTAGAATGTCGACCTGAGATGTTGAGGTCACTGGTTCGAAACTCTGGGCTTGCCCAGTTAAGGCACATACAACAAGCAACAATGGACAACTAAAGTAAAGCAACTATGAGTCAATACTTCTCGCCACTCCTCACCTAGTAAAGTCCAATAAATAAAATCTTAAAAAAAAAATAATGTTAAAAGAATGAATGCTTCAGCCCTTGCTGGATAGCTCAGTGGGTAGAATGTCATCCCAGCATGCCAAGGTTGCAGGTTCGACCCCTGGTCAGGGCATGGAAGAGAAGGAATCAATGAGTGTACAGCTAAAAATGGAACAACTAAGTAGAATGAGTTGATGCTCTTTTCTTTCTCAAAGTGGTGAGAACTGGATAGATAGAGATGGATAGATTCTGGGAATGTTTCCAAGATAGATTCACCAGGGCTTGGAGGTAAGATGGAAGAGATTTTTCTCTCCCATCCTTGACCTTTCTTCTGTTGAAGAGCTTTTCAACAGCTCCATGATGCCAACAAGTCTAGGTACAGATACTGATTTTTAAAATGTATCACTTTCCCTTCAACATTTATTTGTAATTATTATAGTAGTAGCTTCAAGCTCTATCTCTAACTTTAGTTCTTGTCTCTGCTGACTTCTCAAGCCCAGAATCCTCCCAAGCCTAGTAGCTCTGGTTGTGGGGGAAGTTTTAGCAACAAGGGAAACTTGCAGCACTGCCCCAGTAGTTACCGTCTTTCCCCACGTATAAGATGCACTCCCCTACCCCGAAAAATTTGGGGTCTAAAAACGGGGTGCGTTTTATACAGTGGTTGTTGTTTTCTTATTGCATTTCCCGCTTTTTCATGCTTGTTTTTGCGCTCATTGTTGAAACCAGTGATTCGTTATCAGACACAGATGAGGACAAGCTAATGGATGGGAATTTTGACAGTGATGAGGAGTTGTATGAATTTTATGATGAATAAAACTTGAATTCAATAACTTTATGTAATACATTTTTTTCAAATTTCGGGCCTCAAAATTAAGGTTCATCTTATACATGGGGAAATACGGTACTGGACAGTAGAAGCTGTCCAGAATTTGAATGTAAATTGGGTATTACTTATATACTTTCCATTTTACAAATGGAGTTATAAGCTCTAGGGCAGGGGTCCCCAAACTACAGCCCACGGGTTGCATGCGGCCCCCTGAGGCCATTTATCCGCCCGCTGCACTTTCGCACTTCTGAAGGGGCACCTCTTTCATTGGTGGTCAGTGAGAGGAGCACAGGATGCATCCATACCCATAGTTCCCGTTGAAATACTGGTCAGTTTGTTGATTTAAATTTACTTGTTCTTTATTTTAAATATTGTATTTGTTCCCGTTTTGTTTTTTTACTTTAAAATAAGATATGTGCAGTGTGCATAGGGATTTGCTAATAGTTTTTTTTATAGTCCTGCTCTCCAACGGTTTGAGGGACAGTGAACTGGCCCCCTGTGTAAAAAGTTTGAGGACCGCTGCTCTAGGGAGACATCAAAATGAAAGCCCGTGAACTTGTCAGTGTAAGCCAGATTTCCCTGATACTGGGCTGGTACTTACTACAGCCAGTTTCTTGACTCATCAACCACATCCATATACTTGATTCCTTATTGCAGAGCGATTCTATGTTAATTTTAATATTGCTTCATTCTTCCTGAGCCTGCCTCTAAGCACCTGTTGAATGTGTTCATTAGCCATGACCTTGTTCTTTCTTGTGTTGTACTCATCACTACCAATTTATATCACTTGTTAATCCTCTTTGCTTTCGACATTGTTCAGAATATTGCCTCTCAGAGTCTCTTTCTATATTCAACTTCAAAGTGGTATCTTTTCTATTTCCTCCTGGTTGCTGTGACTGTTGTGTATTGAACAATTGGTTTATCTTTGCACATAGACTCGATTTGACTAGTCTGGCCTGCAGCAGCAATCCCAGGTACCGTGGAATCCAAGCACATCCGGTTGACAGCTTGGGGCTTCCTTGGTGTGTGCAGTGGAGGCATGTGTGGGCATAGGGCAGGGTGGGTGTATAGCAGCGAAGGGAAACAGGTGAGGATTTAGATCGTGCTTTTTCAAGGCCTATTTTGAGAGAGGTGAAGGAGGCTGCTTAAAATGTCCTGTTTTCTAAAAGACTTTGAAATTGGATTCAGGTTACATTTCTTCTTTCTTCAATTAGTCAACTTTGGTTCTGATGTTTTCGGACTGGAACTCATTTCCTGTCTGAAAAGAAGCATTCTCTAGTGTTGCATAGAGAGAGTATATAGAGTATGTACCTATGGATGAGTTATCCAGCCCTTATCAACGAAGAAGATGAATTGGAAGTGGGTTCTGGAAATCTCATTCTAGACCATGTTCTTATATATGGCTCTCTTTTCTCCCTAACCCTCCAGATTCTAAGCACTGTGAGGTAGATCTTATTGTACACATTTGGTTAGTGAGAAAACTGAGAGACTTAAGAAGTTTAAGTATCTTTCTGAAGGTCATGTAGCTAATCATTAATGGAACTGACATACAAACCTATCTGATTGCAAAGATTGTGCTTTTAATAACGGCACCATTCATGCCACATTTTTAGCCATGTAAGTAACTTCTGTTTCTTATTTTTTCCTCTCCAATTTCAGAATCTTTTATGGAGCATGCAGCCATTGACTAATAAATCTAGTGTCTTAAAACCAAAGGAGGCTGCGTGTGTGGGATGGAACTGTCACTGTTTCACTGGGAAAAGGGTAGGAGGAATGTGGGAGGGAACAGGGGAGGCTCTCCTGGCTTTTCATGAAAATGCTATTACCTGTATTGCTGTCCTGAGGCCTCGTTAGTAGCTCCAGAGTATGAGGCCTTATATCCGTCCGAGGCAGAATCTTTAAATACTCTAGAATGGGATCTGGAGAAATTCTGCAGCTGTGGTGGAAGCTTAGGTGACTGGGAATCACCTTCTCCAGGAAGCACGACACTCCACAGCGAACTTTTTAATTTAACTCTTAAAAAGTAAAATTTTTTTTTCAATTACACTTGACAGTATATTAGTTTCAGGTATACAGAATAGTGCCCAGCTGGCACTATATATACATATATGTCATATATATATATATATATATATCATATTTATATATCATACGTAGTAATACATAGTTTTTACAGTATTATTGTCTATATTCCCTGTGTTCCACAGCTAACTTTTAATTAGTGTTTTTGGCTTCTGGCTTTGTTTGCAAACAAATATATTTTAACTATTTTATCATGAGTTCCAGAATTTGGAGCAAAGGAAAAATGGTAAAGAAGCATGAGATTCTAACTTTTGGTCCCATTTTTAACCCTATATAGCCCTATATAGCTTAGAGCATATCTGAGTCCCAATTTTAGTATATGTGCTGCCGGAGCAAGCAGTCCGAGTTCCTTTATGAAAACTGTAACCTAAAATGGACATATGCCTGCCCTGGCTGGTAGGCTCAGTGGTAGAGTATCGGCCCGGCTTGTGGAAGTCCTGGGTTTGATTCCCAGTCAGGGCACACAGGAGAAGTGCCCATCTGCTTCTCCACCCTTCCCCCTCTCCTTCCTCTTTGTCTCTCTCTTCCCTTCCCACAACAAAGGCTCCATTGGAGCCCCATGGCCTCTACCTCAGGCACTAGAATGGCTCCAGCCACAACGGAGCAATGCTCCAGATAGGCAGAGCATCGCCCTCTGTTGGGCACACTGAGTGGATCCTGGTCGGGCACATGCGGGAGTCTGTGACTGCCTCCTGCTTCTAACTTTGGAAAAATACAATAAAATACAACAAAAAAACCCACAATAAAATAAAATAGACATATGCCTTATTTATATCTGTTTTGACTTTCTGTTTTTCTGGGGGGGTTTTGTTTTTGAGATTATATTTATTAGTTTTAGAGAGAGGAAAGAGAGAGAAGGGCAGCGGGGTTGGAGAAGCAGGAAGCATCAAACCACAGCTGCTTCTCATATGTACCTTGATGGGGCAAACCCAGGGTTTCAAACCAGCAATCTCAGCATTCCAGATGGACAGTTTACCCACTGTGCCACCACAGGTCAGGCAGGTTTTTTATTTTGTGTTTATGTAACTCTCTGTCACCGAAAGAAGTATGTGAATCATTTGTGTGTGTATTAGCTACAGGGCAGACCTACTGTGCAAATTTGTCTAGGGATTTGAAGGGACTGAACGTCTTTTTAGAAGATAATAGCAATAAGAAGGTAGTGGGATGCACTTTCAGGCAGAGAACACCACCTGGTGGTGATAAGGAGGATTTGAGTCTTCAATACTACAAATATGTAGTGTTTGCTACAGTATCTGAGTGGTATCTTTGCCAAAAAATTATAATAATTGTGGATTCAGATTTCTAAGAATAATCTGGCATACGATTCTACTATTCCTTTAGTAAAACTGCTGTCAAAAACTGCAGACCAAATAATTGTGTCTGGCAGAACTGAAATCTTTGCCCTTGGTTGTTCAAAACACGAGGTCTTCTTTATAACTATAGAAAATCATTTTGTGTCTTTTTTACCTCTTTATTGCAACTTCTAACTTTGATATCATGCTTATTTTATGTGGTAAATTTCTGCCCAGTGGAATAATGGAGAAGAAATACTATGGTTTTTCAGAAACTCTTAGGCAGGTGTCATATAAAAGCCCATTGCTTTTTCCTGTATAAAAATCACGAAGAGGACTTTGATAATTTTTGAGAGATATCGTTAGGGTAAGCAAAGTTGGCAGTGGATGGGAGATTATATAACAATTTTTAATTAAAATACATATCTGAGAGTTCTTTTTTATTTCATTAAGCATCCTTATATGACAGTCTTGAATGTAGATGATTTTGTAGTTGTGTAAAGTAGGGACATCAGCACAAGGAGAGAGGATCCTGTTAAATTAATCTGGATGCATATTTTATAGGCTTGGTGGAGAGGGAAAGATAAACAAAGTTTTAAATTTCAGGTTGAACCCTGGGCTGGCATGGCATGTCTGTATCTTTTTTCCTAGTAGGAAAAGTGAATCCAGGCCCTCGCCACCTGTTGATAAGTTGTTTGAGGGAGGGCTGTTCATATAAGATACTAAATAGAATGTGATAATAATTCTTCACTGTCCTCCTAGGATTTTTTTTAATGTAAGTAATGATACTGTAACATCTACATTTCAACACTCATATTACTAGACATTGTAAAAAGCTGCTCCATACACAAATGTCCACATATTGTTTAATTCCATTTATGTGAAATGTCCAGAACTGGCAAGTCTACAGAGACAGAAACTAGATTTATGGTTGCCAGGGCCTAAGGGGTGGGGAGGAGGTGGGGGGAAATGGGGAGTACCTGCTTATGGGTTTGATTTTTCTTTTGGGGGCAATGAAAATGTTCTGGAATTAGATAGTGGTGATGGTTACACAGCTGTGTGAATACAGAGTGGGGTAAAAGTAGGTTTACGGTTATAAGTACACAAAACACAGTTCTATTCTTGTAGTATTATTTACTCATTAGTGCATCATTTTTAATATGAACAAATGTAAACCTCCCTTTGTCTCACCCTGCATACTAAAAAAATAAAATAAAGATAAACAAACAAAAAAACTGATCCATGAAGGAATGAACAAAACCAATTAAAACAATTTTCTCACTTATGTTTTAGCAGAAATGTTTGATAGTCTGAACATTATAGCTCAGGCCTTGAATATTATTTCATGTTGTCCTTTACTGTCCTGTTCCTAACCTTCACAGGGCCACGATGGGCCTCCTGGAACATTGGTGTGTTCATCTGCATTCGATGTGCTGGAATCCACAGGAATCTGGGGGTGCACATATCCAGGGTAAAATCAGTTAACCTTGACCAATGGACTCAAGAACAGATCCAGGTACTTATATAACCCAAGAGTGAATTAAAGTAGTTCCAGATGAATTTCAAACTGGGCACAAAAATAAAGATAAAGGAAAGTTTTAGTTGGCAAACACATCAAATTCTCATACCTTAATAAAGAAAATTTTCATCTTTATTTAAAATATAAAGTATTCTACCTATATTTTACCTACTTCAAAACACAAATAGTGTATGGTCCAGGATCCCCTAAGTCCAGGAAGGTGCAAAGGGATATCTTTGCATTACTTTCCAAGACCCTTGGCTTTTGCAGGTCTAACATTTGTAGTTACAGATATTCTTTAAAAGCAAATTAAAAAAAAAACACCTCTAACTCATAGATTTACTACATTTTATTGTTAAAGTGCATATGCGACTCTTGCTTGCTGTAAGTTTGATGGGCTGGAAGTGAGACACTTGTTAGTGAGTCTGTCTGGCCTAAGATACGTACCTCAGCGTGGTCTCGTTGTTCTCTGTTCTCTTCCTGCATTGAAACTTTTTACAGTAATTTAAAATTTTGGGGCCTGCCCAGTGTTGGCGCAGTGGATAAAGCGTAGACTTGGAATGCTAAGGTCACCAGTTCGAAACCCTAGGCTTGCCCGGTCAAGGCACATACAACAAGCAACCAATGAACAAGTAAAATGAAGCACCTATGAGCTGATACTTCTTGCTCCCCCTGCTCCTCTCTCTGTAAAATCAATAAATAAAATCTTTTTTTTTTTTAAGGATTTTATTTTTATTTATTTATTTTTTTACAGGGACAGAGAGAGAGTCAGAGAGAGGGATAGATAGGGACAGACAGACAGGAACGGAGAGAGGTGAGAAGCATCAATCATTAGTTTTTCATTGCCCTTGTGACACCTTAGTTGTTCATTGATTGCTTTCTCACATGTGCCTTGACCGTGGGCCTTCAGCAGACTGAGCCACCCCTTGCTGGAGCCAGCGACCTTGGGTCAAGCTGGTGAGCTTTTGCTCAAGCCAGATGGGCCCACGCTCAAGCTGGCGAGCTCGGGGTCTCGAACCTGGGTCCTTCCGCATCCCAGTCCGACGCTCTATCCACTGCGCCACCGCCTGCTCAGGCTCAATAAATAAAATCTTAAAAAAAGAAACAACTGGGGAGTGCCGGTGGGGGAAAGTGGCTCTAAAGAAAATCAGGTGCTAAAGTTGATGCTGGAAATAAGGTTAGTCTTAACCAGAACACGGCTTTAGAAATACTTTAGACTGTTTTTATAGATTCATTAAGGGTTTAAAAGTTTAGTTACATTTTTCCATTTTTCAGTTGTACTTTACTGTATCTTATAAAGGAAATTACATACCATGGAGCTATTTGGGGATTTAAAGATTTTTTAAAAAGATGTTAGGCCTGACCTGTGGTGGCGCAGTGGATAAAGCGTCGACCTGGGAACACTGAGGTCGCCAGTTCAAAACCCTGCACTGGTCTGGTCAAGGCACATATGGGAGTTGATGCTTCCAGCTCCTCCTCCCTTTCTCTCTTTCTCTCTCTCTGTGAGTGTGTGTCTCCTCTCTAAAATGAATAAAATTAAAAAAAAAAAAAGATTTAAAAAAGATGTTAGGGTTTATCCCTTGCACATATTAAAGAGTCTATTTCAAAAGCCTAGTGTAAAACACATTTATTGGTAGTAAAGCTGAATAGGTTAATTAATAGTACAAATTCTGAATGTAGTTACTGCCTGTGTGTTGCCTGCCCAATTAGGCACTGATTATTGCCTGCCAAGTAGACATTTTGATTGGTAGCTATGTCTTGTATTTTCAAATAGGGTCTTGAATTATTACTGAATCAAATATATCTTACTCATGTGGGTGAGAAAGACAACTATGGGGGCAAATGGTTGGGGGTAAAGTAGAGAGAATTAAATATTGGAAATCAAAATACTCAGGTTTAAATCTTGGTTCTGCTACTCTCTGGGTTGGTTCTTCATTTGTAACATGCTGCCAGTGGGTAAAAAAATTTTCAGTTCCTTCCTAATCTGACATCCCATGTTTCTACATGTCTTTGATTGCAGTGTATGCAAGAGATGGGGAATGGAAAGGCAAACCGACTTTATGAAGCCTACCTTCCTGAGACCTTCCGGCGACCTCAGATAGACCCGTATCTTTTCTGGAGCAACTGAGAAGACTGAGTGGTATTTTGGGAGAGTTGTATAATAAGACTCAAGACCAGAGGTCCCCAAACTACGGCCCCGCGGGCCAAATTGCGGCCCCCTGAGCCCATTTATCCGCCGCCACCGCACTTCCGGAAGGGGCACCTCTTTCATTGGTGGTCAGTGTATGGGGTACTGTATGTGGCGGCCCTCCAACGGTCTAAGGGACAGTGAACTGGCCCCCTGTGTAAAAAGTTTGGGGACCCCTGCTCAAGACCCATGAGTGGTCCGGGCAAAGTCAGATCTAATCTGTGTGGGTTAGTCATAGCCTTGTTCTTTCTCTCCTGCAACCAAGACCTACAAAAAACACATGGGTACTTTCCATATCAGAATGGTGGTGTCACGTGGGGAAAGCTCATTCGGGAATGAAGGGAATGAAGACTGCAGCAGCTCGCTGTGAATTCTTCTGTAAAGCGAGCTCTCTGTAGTCTTCGGATCTCTGAAGCTGTTGTTTGAGAAAAATAGTTGAGTCAGCAAAACTACTATTCATTTTTAGGGCCTTTTAATGTTCTGTGTGAAAGAATTAACTATTGTTGACCAATTGCTGACTTTTTTCTCCTTATCCAACATGGGATCACCCAGCTCATACAACCAAACGCCCTAAAGGCATCTCCAAATGTGGTTTGTAGACTATCTTGTTAGAGTTTCCATTTTGGTTGGTGCTGGTGGGACCTGTTAAAGTGCAGATTTGAGGCCCTGCAGAAGGCCCACTGGTCAGAGTCTGGCTCTTGAGCACAAGAACTTAAGAGTTTTAAGGGTCACTCAGTTGCCTTTCTAAAGGCCTATTGACCTAAGGGCTTTAAAATAGGTAATTGATTACTGCCTTACCTGTATTCTAGAACAGCCACAATTTCCCCTGCTGTCAATATGGAAAGTAGTCCCATTTGTTGCTATCAAATCTGAAGGCAAATCAGAGGAAATAGGATTCCCTGCAGTAACTGTAAGGAGACATTTCAAGGTTTTGGTTGGGGTAACTACATGGGAAGAGACAGGAGCCATATGGGGAAACCAGGCAGGAGGGAGAGAGGAGGAGAATGTTCCATGGAATATAGATTGACCTTTTCTAGTCATCCTGTGGGAAAGACATGTTTCATTTTCCCTTAACAAGCTTTTTGCAGAGCTGTCGAAGGATTTATTCGAGATAAATATGAGAAGAAGAAATACATGGACCGAAGTCTGGACATCAGTGCCCTTAGGGTTGGTTGTAAATCTTTCAAATTTTGTTCAAATAAGTAGTTTGATTATCAATCAGGCCAGGGAAGAATTTGAAGAACAGCTACCAAAACCTGAGGTCTCCAGCTTGAGTTTGGGCTCATCCAGTTTGAGTAAAGGTTGCTGGCTTGAGCATAGGATAATTGACATGACCTCATGGTCACTGGCTTGGCTTGAGCCCCCCAGTCAAGGCACGAATGAGAAGCAATCAATGTGAAGCAACCACAAGTTGATGCTTCTCATCTCTCTCTTTCTCTCTCTCAGAAGAAAAAAATACAGAATTAGAAAAATAATCAATTATAGAATTAAGACCATGAAATATTATGGAGCAAACTTTAGCCTTAGGGGGTAGATAAGGCAAACCATCAGTGAATTCTTTGCCTTGGTTCTCATTTGGGTGTTAGTAACTTCCAGTTTCAAATTATTTCTTCAAATGGACATGTTGGGCATGTGAGATCAAATAAAATAATATGTATATGTGTGTGTATATGTATATGTTATATTTATAAATATGTATGCACATACATACATACAAACACTTCATTTATACATAAATATATGAATATTTTTTCTATAAATTAAGTCAACAAAATTAATTATAATTAAGTCACCAGCTTCTTCAATTAGACCAGCATGTATGTCCTGTGTGTCAATGGGCTGACTGGCAGTGGGACCCTTGTTCCTGAGAAGGGTTTTAGAAGGAGACTACCAGTTGCCAAGTACATTTTCTACCCTAGACATGTGGTTAGGGTCTGAAGTACAATGTAGGATAACTAGGACAAGGATAACATACAGGAGGACGTACGACTTGGTTCCTGGAAGAAGAATATAAGCCTGATTACTGACAACTAAAGAACTGATAAATATAACTATTTAGACCTTTAAAAATGCTATGACAAGGTGCTATAGTAAATTCGCTTAGGTGTTCTTAACTATTTCTGAGCCACAGAAGGATAGAAAGTGTGGGATTCTCTAATTCTAATGCAGGTACAGAGGTATCTGTCTATATCTATCTATCTATCTGTCTATCTATCTATCTATCTATCTATCTATCTATCTATCTATCTATCTATCTATCTATCTGTCTATCTATCTATCTAGTGCAGGTACAGAGGTACCTGTCTATCTATCAATCAATCAATCAATCTATCATCGATCTAGTGTTTATTTTATTAGTATTTATTTTAATGGAGGATGTACTGTTAGTGAAATCACTAAGTTTACACAGAGCTCTAAGTCTTTCCAGGTAATTTAAAGCTCCAAACTGATCTTTTGAGGTTGTGTGAAAAGGCATAACTGGTAGGTTATTTTACACAGGCAAAAAAGCGCAAGATAATAAGATAATTCCTCTCAACTTATTATGAAGGACTCTTACCTCATAGTCATCCAGAAAAGGGACCTGGAAGTTATCATAACTGTTCCAAGGAAGATATACCCAGTGTATAGCTGTCACTTGGATGGCATCATTAAAAAGGGCTTGAAACGAAAACACATTTATTGCCTTTTATTTGTAGGAAACTATGGTTTGTCTGCCTCCCTCTGTTCATTGTGCCTGAAGATATAAAGTTAGAGGAGATCAGCAAAGGGTATCTGAGGTAATCCCGAAGATGAGGGTGGACGGAGAGTGGCTGTATGAAGATAGATAGTGGACTCATGGAAACAGCCTGTTTTACTCACTGGGTGTTTTCATTTAGGAAGGAAATACCTGTTTAACAAAAGCCTATTTCAATTTTTTTTCATGTTCTTAGATTACATATCTTACCATTCTCCTGTGACGGAAAGGTTGTGATTTACGTTTTTCTTCAGTACAAATAATTCTGGGGTGAATGTCTTGATGCTTATGCGCTTTTCCATATTTTGGATTATTTTCATAAGATACATGATACGATATTATCTAGGTCAGAGGGTTTCAGTATTTGTCTGTCATACTTAGCCAACATACTTTCCACAAGTTGTACTCTTGTATACTGTCTTCTCAGCATTGCACTGGAGTACTAGTTTTACCTAATCTCTACCAACACTAGGTATTAAGATCTTCCTTCCTGAAAAGAAATGAATTTTAATTTGCACTTTCTGATCATCAGCAAAGCTGGACATTCTCACCTACGTGCTACACTTCCTTTCATATGCCTGTGTTCCTGGGTTTGCTTTGAGGTTCTGCTTTACATTTAAGTGTCTTTTTGATTTGTAAAATATGACCAGTGACATCTGTGTTATTATTAAAGTACTATGAAACTGTCTCTGAAAGTAGCAAAAACAGAGAGGCTTTTTAATATTTTATATTTGAGCCTGACCAGGCGGTGGCGCAGTGGATAGAGTGTCGGACTGGGATGCGGAAGACCCAGGTTCGAGTCCCCGAGCTCGCCAGGTTGAGTGCGGGTCCATCTGGCTTAAGCGAAAAGCTCGCCAGCTTGGACCCAAGGTTGCTGGCTCCAGCAAGGGGTGGCTTGGTCTGCTGAAGGCCCGCGGTCAAGGCACATGTGAGAAAGCAATCAGTGAACAACTATGGTGTCGCAACGGCAATGAAAAACTAATGATTGATGCTTCTCACCTCTCTCTGTTCCTGTCTGTCTGTCCCTATCTATCCCTCTATCTGACTCTCTCTCTGTCCCTGTGGGGGGGGGGGGATATATAATATTTGATGTGGTTTTTGGTTTAATACAGGCTACTCATTACTCATTTGGGACACCCTAAAAGGGATTCTTTAATCCTTTTACTCTTTTTTTGTTTTGTTTTGGCCTTATTTCCTTGATTTTTATTTTTCTAATAATTAAGCTTGAGATTATGGTTTATTTCCTGATTTTTAAAAAAGGATAAAGATTGAGAAAATTATGATTGAAGTGATAAAATCACAAAGGTTATATGTTAGTGAGATGAATACGAACTTATTTCCCTGGTGTATACCAGGATGATGGGGGACCCCTCAAACCATGGGCAAGTTAAACTAAAGTCAGAAAGGGGCAGCAGATGGGCAAAATGCTTTATCCTTTGTAGCCAGCCTACACTGCACATCTCATGAGTCATAGGACAGAACAGGGGGGACAGGTGCTTAAGGGATTTGAAGGATGCCTCTTAGAGCATTGAGGCTAATGTGAATGCAGCCAACTCTCCTGCCCCACACCGAAACAGTCCCAAGCTTGTCAGACTCCTGCATCAGATTTAATAGGGATTTTTTATTTCCTTTTTGGACATCTGGGATGATAATTTATCAAACTAAGTCACCACTGGGCCTGTGCTCTTTGTCTTGTTTGTAAAATCATTATAGAAAGAAAAAGATGACAAGTGGAAAAGAGGGAATGAGCCAGCTCCAGAGAAAAAAGTGGAACCTGTTGTTTTTGAGAAAGTGAAAATGGTAAGTGGGCAAGTATTTGCACTGTGTGGATGGCCTCAGGTGTGTTTCTGCGGGTGGCGGGGCGGTGTGAGGTTGATCCATTCTGCACCTGGGTGGCGGGGCGGTGTGAGGTTGATCCGTACTGCACCTGGGTGGCGGGGCAGTGTGAGGTTGATCCGTACTGCACCTGGGTGGCGGGGCGGTGTGAGGTTGATCCATACTGCAGCTGGGCTGAAGGGTTCCACAGTGAGATCATACACCTGCTACCACTTCTGCCTCTTTCCCGCTGCTTGCTGCTGCCTCATCTGCCCTGTGACACTTCTCTTTGCAGCCAGATGGCAGCTTGGGAACTGTATCATTCCGATTGAAGCAAGAGGCACACAGTCCATGCCAACGTGTCAAGGCCGTGTGACACCTGAGTAGATGTTACCTCTACATTAGTCCTTCTCTAGTTAGACCTTCTGTACCCCATTTCCTGTTGCACTTGAGAACAGTTTAGAAACCAGGCCATGCTGGTCCATTTTAAATGGTCACTTCTTCCATTCTTGCTCTGTCATGTTGCAGTAGACACCTTTCTCTTTCTGCAGCATATATGCTATTGTGGCTGTAGTGGTAGATGCTTGAATATCAGAGCTTGGCATCTTGGGAGAGAGGACTTTTACTATTTGCTTAAGGAAGAGTGTTTTATCATCGTTCTGAACCACACTGTCTAAAGAACACAGTCACTGGTGATATTGGCAGAGTGAACAGGGTAATCTTTAGACTAATCTCCCTTTTGGTATTGAAGATTTTCTAATTACTGGGAGACTTGTTGGCTCTCGGCTTTTGTACCATCAGGCACCTACTTTTATTCTTGTTTCTTCCTGGGACCGAAAACTGCTACTTTTGTTGAATCCCCTGATGTGGTTGTCTTGGTTTCAGACAGATCTGTCTCTTCAGAAAACCAAACAAGCACAGATTATATCTTTGTTTCTCACTTGAAGTTCGGGTTATGCTCTCATACCTCCTGACTTGATTCTTTCAACTGACACTTCCTGAGTTTTGTCTCTTTGGTGACTCTTTGAATAGTAGCATCCTAACCACAAGACTACCTGTGGCTTTACAGCGGAGAGGGGAAAAGCGTTTGAAACACCTGCTTACTTCTTTCTATGACATTTTCACCTTAGCCACAGAAAAAAGAAGATCTACAGCTACCTCGGAAAAGCTCCCCGAAATCCACAGCTCCTGTCATGGATTTGTTGGGCCTTGGTAAGAGTTAGACTTCTCCACTCCCAGAACCTTATAGATGCTGATGAATTCTCTCTGATCCTGGGAAGATGGGTAGAGATGGAAGTCTTTGGCTTGTGTCTCTGTCACTAAGAATGTTCTCTCATGTTCTTTCTGTTGTTTTACATCTGAGCAGTTGTGCTAAGGAAGTGTCTGTCTACTCTGACATTTTCAGAGTGACAGTGCAGAGTAGTGGTTAAAAGCATGAACCCTGTCACTTACTATTATGTGACGTTGGGTCGTTCACAGAACCTCTGAACATTACTTTCCTGTCTATGCAGTTCGTACCACATCAGAGGTGTTGTTGGAAGGAGAAATGAGATAATGCCTCTAAAGCTCTAAGTCCCTTGCCTAGCACATATTAAGCACTCAGTAAATGTTAGCAATTTTCAGTAACCCAGCACCTGTGAGCCTTCCCCCCCTGCCTCTTGTTTTTCAGGTGTGACCTGTTTCTGAGATGGCTTCTTACCTTGTGCTCCCTTTTCTCTGAGTCTTAGAAACCCCTCCCCTTTCAGAAGTAGAGCCTACTCTTTACCTTTCACTGTACTGATAGTTGTACTTTATTTTAGTTTGTTTCTGTTGACTTAGGTTATTGGCTACTTAGCCTTCTAGTTTCTATACCTTTAATTTCTCTCTGAAAATGAATCCTACGCAGTTTTGTCTCTCAAATAGCCAGCCAGGAGCCAGCCAGCCCCCCTGCTGTGGTACTGATGTGGCCTACAGGCCTGACCTTCTGCTGCCCTGTGTCTGAGAGCAGGGCTGCAGGCTTCTGCAGAGTGCCCTTGGGAATGTGGGCGTGAGGCCTCTCTTGAGAAGTCCCGTCCAATCTAGATGTCCAGGTCCGTGATGGAGCATGAGGGCCTTCTCTGTCTTCTTTGTGTCTATGATAGAAGGAAGGCATGGGCCTAATGAGCAGTGCTACATTTCAACTTCTACCTCTCTTTCCAGATGCTCCTGTGGCCTGCTCCCTTGCAAACAGCAAGACCAGCAATGCCCTAGAGAAGGATTTAGATCTTTTGGCCTCTGTTTCATCCCCCTCTTCTTCAGTTTCCAGAAAGGTGAGTCTTGTGCACTCCTCAGGATTTAAAGTGTATTCTGAAAAGAGTGATTTTGATAATTTTATCATGGAACCAAGTCATGCTTCTTTGGTGGAACTGGACTTTGGTTTTCTTGGTTCTTGATTCTTTCCTTAACACTGTTGTCTCTGTTAACAGTTTAAGATTATTATTCATTCTATTCTCTCTTGCCCCAAAAGGGTGGGCCCTCTGGGTGGGCTTCTGTCTAAGGTGTGTCAGATTGTAAAGGCTGATACTTAGGCCCTTGCCTATTGGCTCCATGGATAGAGCGCTGGCCCAGGGTAAAGGCTGATACTTTAGGTCAGCTCCTCAGCCTGAGTTATTGCCAGAGAGTTTGCAGGTACGAAGGACTAGAAGGGTTTGACGGCAACTGTCTGTGGACTATTTGCTGTGTACCAGACACAGTGCTAGGTGCTTTTATGTATTTCACTTATAATTTAAAATCTTTACCGCCTGACCAGGCGGTGGCACAGTGGATAGAGTGTCGGATTGGGATGCGGAGGACCCCAGTTCGAGACCCCGAGCTCGCCAGCTTGAGCACGGGTCCATCTGGCTTGAGCGAAGGCTCGCCAGCTTGGACCCAAGGTCGCTGGCTCCAGCAAGGGGTTGGCTCGGTCTGCTGAAGGCCCGTGGTCAAAGCACATGTGAAAAGGCAATCAATGAACAACTAAGGTGTCGCAATGGCATGAAAAACTAATGATTGATGCTTCTCACCTCTCTCCATTCCTGTCTGTCTACCCCTATCTGTCCCTCTCTCTGACTCTCTCTCTGTCCCTGTTAAAAGAATAAAAATAAATAAATAATAATAAAATCTTCACCAAAATGGATATTTTATAGACGGGGAAGCATTAGTTTAGAAAACTTACGTGACTAGCCTTGATATACAACCAATAAATGACTACTCTGGTATCTAAACTCAGTTCTTTCTGGCTATATCATTTGTAGGTTGCTTTTATTTTTTTAGATTTATTTCATTTCATTTTTTTAGCAAGTCACATTGTTTTGCTAAAAAACAAAGTATTGTTCCCGAGTTTAACTATCAGGTATTTCAGATATTTGTATGGTAAAAATGTCAGGAGGCTATTAACTTCAACTATGAATTCTTATTGCAAATGTTAGAAGCAGCAGAAAGAGGAGGGAAGTCCTTCTGAGACCCCCATGAGGACCATTCCAATTCTCCCCCTGCCCTCTTTGCCCTAAGGTTGTAGGTTCCATGCCAACGGCAGGGAGTGCTGGCTCTGTTCCTGAAAACCTGAACCTGTTTCCAGAGCCAGGGAGCAAATCAGAAGAGACAGGCAAGAAACAGCTCTCTAAAGACTCCATCCTCTCACTGTATGGATCCCAGACGCCTCAGATGCCTGCCCAAGGTAGATTTCTTGGGGGTCATCTTAAGATGCCAGATAGAGACACGAGGACTTACATGCAGGAACTATTTGTTGTGAAGGGGCAGTTGCTTTAGGGGCTGTGACATCATACTCCAAACAAGCCTGAATGTGAATGACATTCGCTGTGAAGCCACAAAGTATCAGCAGATTTTTCTCTGAGATCTGGCATCACACTTCTGTGAACTCTGTCTGACTCAAAGTCTGGATCTAGACCTTAAAGGGGAAGTGACCAGGTCAGCAACCCACTGGCAGTAAGCCATAGCTGCTTTGTAGGGAACCTGTGTAACTACCTGTTTTGTGTGTAAAAGAGCATTCTGAGATGCGTAGTCCTGAGAAATCCTAGCTGGACAGGGGCAGCCAGTGAGACTTTGGACTGACTGTGTGTGCTGTCTTCACAGATCTGTATGTGTGTTTTCTTGGCAGCAATGTTCATGGCTCCTGCTCAGATGGCGTATCCTGCAGCCTACCCCAGCTTCCCTGGGGTTGCACCTCCCAGCAGCATAATGGGGAGCATGATGCCCCCACCAGTAGGCATGGTAGCTCAGCCAGGACCTTCTGGGATGGTTGCCCCCATGGCCATGCCTGCAGGCTACATGGGTGGTATGCAGGCCTCAATGATGGGTGTGCCAAATGGAATGATGACGCCCCAGCAGGCTGGCTACATGGCAGGCATGGCAGCTATGCCCCAGACTGTGTATGGGGTTCAGCCAGCTCAGCAGCTGCAGTGGAACCTCACTCAGGTAAACTGCCCTATTGTGTTTGGGATAGTTTTCAGACTTCCTCAAGGCCATCTCCCTTTGTGTCACTGTCTTATCCTTTGAATCATTACAGTAGAGATAACATGAGAGATATTCCTATGCTTAGGTTTGCTTTTTTTTTTTTTCCTAGAAGGTCTGTCTAAAGTCAGAGTTTCTGCAGAGTTTCTGCAGAGTTCTGGGTATCTGTAAAATAATGGTAACTTCCTAAATCTAAGTCTCTCCATGCATTTATCAAAACAAAAACAAAAATAACCTATACAGATAAACAAGGAGCACAAAATAAAACCCCCCATGCCTCACGGCCACCACGTCTAGTAGACAGAGTACTACAGACTGTATTATATGGCAGTTGGCATGTGAACACCATAATCCAGCAGAGCCAACATCATGGAGGAGACTGTGAAAAGAGGCAAGGGAGCAGGAGGTCAAAGGCAACAGAAGAGAGATAAAATCATTCCCTAGGACAGTGGTTCTTAACCTTTTTTGAGGTACCGAACCCACCAGTTTCATATGCGCGTTCACCAAACCCTTCTTTAGTGATAAATAAAATATGATTTTTTAATCCAAATTCAAGACATAGGTATATGTTTTTTACTGGTGCACAAAATGAGCCGTGCATGAACATCACCTTGCTCAAAGAACAAAACCAACAAAGTGCATGAACTCACAACAAATTATGGTATTACTTTATTCTGGCCTCCGCGGCAGAGGCTTCTCCGAACCCCTGAGACTGACTCATCGAACCCCTAGGGTTCAACAGAACCCAGGTTAAGAACCACTGCCCTAGAGAGAGGAAGACCTACCCTGCCTGGAGACCTGCTGAGAAGAGGTCTGGGACTTGGTTGATTGATTAGGACTCTGGTTATTTAGAGAATCAAAAATAAAGGATTGAAATATAGTATTTTAGATGGTAGTCTTGGAACACATTGCTTCTAGAGGAGCTGGGATGACTTAAAAGGAGAATGTGCTCTTTGGACCTGGTGATGAAAGGAAGTGGAAAGGAGAATCACAAAATCAAGAAATATATATACTGTACCTTCCTCCTCCCCACAAAATAGTCATTTCACTATACTAACAGAAGAGGTGCTCTTGAACTAAGAATGGCACTCATGGCTTAAGACACTGAAGGGGCCTGACCTGTGGTGGCGCAGTGGATAAAAGCGTCGACCTGGGAACACTGAGGTCGCCAGTTCAAAACCCTGCACTAGTCTGGTCAAGGCACATATGGGAGTTGATGCTTCCAGCTCCTCCCCTCTTTCTCTCTTTCTCTCTCTCTCTCTGTGTCTCCTCTCTAAAATGAATAAAATAAAAAGACAAAAAAAAAATGAGAAAAAAAAAAAAAAGACACTGAAGGGAAAAATATCCATGAGTCCACCGTGATATATTTTTTAAAATGGGTGTTGGATACAGGGAGGGAAAGCCATTTTTACAGAAGATGACAACTAATAACAGTAGAAAAATAGGTTATTCACATATTCTCAAGAAGTGCTTCAGATTATCTATTACTTACAATGAAAAAACATAATGATAGCTACACCTTACCAAGTGACCAAACTTAAAATGACCAACAATGAGACAAATCAATAATAACATGTGCTTTCTGGCATCTTGTACTAGGACCTAAGAAAGACACAATATCACCTACATAGGACTTTTGTCAAAAATGGATCCAATCATAAGAAAACATGATATAAACCTAAATTGAAGAATTTTCAGCCAAATAAGTGGCCTGGATTCTTACAGCAATGTCAGGAAAAAAATTAAAATGTGGGGGTAGTGTTCTAGGATAAAAGAGACTTAAGAGAAATGACAATGAAATGTGTATTAGAGTATTGTATTAATTTTAAGTTTCTTGAGCATGTTAATTGCATTGTGGTGCTAGGAGAGAGAGGGTTACTCCTCGTGAAATGCATTCTGACTTAAGGGGTGAAATGTCACAATAGCTGCAATTTAAAGGTTATACATATATGTATCAGGAAGTATGGCAAGATGTTAAGAATAGGCAAGTTTGCCTGACCTGTGGTGGCGCAGTGGATAAAGCGTCGACCTGGGAACCCTGAGGTCGCCAGTTCAAAACCCTGCACTGGTCTGGTCAAGGCACATATGGGAGTTGATGCTTCCAGCTCCTCCCCCCTTTCTCTCTCTCTCTCTCACTCTATGTCTCCTCTCTAAAATGAATAAATAAAAAGAATTTTTAAAAAAATTTTAAAAAAAAAGAATAGGCAAGTTTAAGGGAAGGATATATAGGTTTCATTGTACTATTTCTTTCAAGTTTCCTGTAAGCTTGAAATTTTATTTAAAAGTTGACAGAAGAAAAATAGTTAGACCTCCTAAAGAAAAAAGAACTTCTAGAGAACCTGTACTAGGCTTAGGAATTTGAAGGCATTTGCTTTGATAAGTTGTTTCTTCTTTTCACTGCTGGAGGCTAGTCTTTCAATCCAATTCATAGAGGCCCTGACCCCACCCAGGCCTTATTCCCCTGACTCTTTTCTCCCGACAGCATCCCTTCTCCTGCACTGGAGACACGCTTGTAGATTTTTCTCCCTCCTTTGTTCATTCTGAACAGTCCAGTTCGTTTTGCTCTCTGCTTGAGCGTGCGCAAGCGCTTTCATTGACAGTAACAACTCCGCTGGAGATAAGGCAGGCTGGCTGGCGCACAGATTTCTCTGTTCTGGCGGGGTTGGCTGCAGCAGGTTAACAATGGGCCCCTTCTATTCAGAATGAGAGCCTGGAAAGGAAAACGAATCACTTCTAATGCTGCTTTTATGTTGACTAGCTCCAGGATTCCTTCTCTCCCTCCCTGAGCATTAGTCTCTGTCTTCATCTCTTTTCTGAAAAACCCTTTACTTATGTAATCTGGTGTCCTTGAAATGATCTATTCAGGTTCAGGGCAGTTATGTACCCATAACAGGGTTCCCCTTTGTCTCCTTCTCCCCATCCCCACAGATAGAAGGACCCCTGCCCTGCCTTTTGCACTAATTGGCTGCATGCCCACATCCTGGTCTGAAAGTCTTCTCTCTCTTTCAGATGACCCAGCAGATGGCTGGGATGAACTTCTGTGGAGCCAATGGCATGCTGAGCTATGGACAGTCGATGAGCGGCGGAAATGGACAGGCAGCAAATCAGACTCTCAGCCCTCAGATGTGGAAATAAAAACAAAACACCTGTATGGTCGCCACTCTCCTCCGCCCTCTCTCCCCCTTATTCCACTTTCCCCAACTCTTTCACTCCATCCCCTTTTCCTACCTCTCTCTGGTTTAGAAATTGCTCAATCTGGCCCAGCCCAGCCACTTTCCAACCACTCAGCCCTCTCTGTTGCTTTATGTTGTATATGTCCCCTTGCCATTCCGCCTTCCTCCCCAGCCACCCCAGTCCTCTCCTGCACCAGCACCTTAGCAGTTGTCGGCAGAAGCACTTACATTGCGGAAGAAATGCGCACACCTCTGAGTACCTTTTCCGCAAGGTGAAACCTATCTGATTCTAGGGGGGGAGGGGTCTGTAAGTGTTGTGTTTTAGGCAGAAGGGAATGTTTAGAGGTACTTCCATATGTGTTAATAAGCTATTTCTCCATGTTTAAATTATTGGTTCAAGAGGGAGGCATCATGCTTCCATGATTTATGGGAGTGAAGAAAGTACTGAAAGCAAATTAAATACTTCTTGGGTCTTAGGTCAGGTGGGCCCTCGCCCTGGGGAGAGACAAACCCCCATCTATGAGGATGAACAAGAGTATTACTCTTCTGTGCCCTGAATTGCTTTCCGGATCTGAGGCTTTAGGACT
The DNA here is from genome assembly GCA_037038555.1 of Rhynchonycteris naso. Taxonomy (NCBI): domain Eukaryota; kingdom Metazoa; phylum Chordata; class Mammalia; order Chiroptera; family Emballonuridae; genus Rhynchonycteris; species Rhynchonycteris naso. Next base: position 206,753,505 of record CM072997.1, on the reverse strand, counting down.
CGCTGCTTCAGTCGGCCTTTATTAGCACCAAAGACTCTATGGACGTCCCACACAAACACACAGGCCTTGCCCTGCCTCCATCCTGCCTACAGTAGGATCTGGCTCCGTGCTGGAGGACCAGCACCTCTAGGGAATAGAGTTTAATGTGTGTGCCGTGTGTGTGGATTCCACCTCCCACTCTTTCCCCATCTGCTCTGGGTATTTTTGGTTTTGTTTTTTCAGGTTTAGGTTTACAACAGAGAGGAATTACTTTATCAACAGCCTAAAAAAAAATCTGTTGCCAGGTTATCTTATAGTTTAAAAGAAAATTGCAACCTCATTGATGGCTCTGTTTCTCCTTTCCCATCTCCCAACCTGCCAGTCACTTTCATGCCTGTACTTCCCGGGCTGCTCTGTCTTCCCACTTGTTCCAGGTGGAGCGGGAGCAGGGCCTGGGCAGCTTTCCGCTCGGTCGTCGTTCACCTACTTGAAAATTAAAACAAGAAGACTTTGCTGAAATTTCATCTGTGGGAACCACAACTCCTGGTTGCCTTTTTCCTGTGTATGTGCAAATCCTTAATAAATATTGCAGGGAAAGTCTGCTTGCTGTTACTGTGTGTCACACCTGGAGGGGAATGAGCTCCACCCACATTTTCTGCTTTCTGTAGCCACTTAGTTCCCTCATTCCCTGTATTTTAAACAAATTCTGTATGGGTAAAACCAAGGGCCAGGCCCGGGCTTGGGCTTGGGCTCAGGCTCAGGCAGTCAAGGGACTTTTATCCAGTGGTGTCTAGAGTTGTGAGCTGCAGGAACTGAGGAAATCGGTACCTGCTAGAGTCACAGAACATGGAACTGGAAGCGTCCCCCACCCTTGCCCCCGCCGCCTCCCGCCCTGTCACCCTCCCACCCTTCCTCCCTCCCATCTTTCCTTCCTTCTTTCTTTCCTTTGAATATACCTTCTAAAGACTTCCAGATGTGAGAGGTAGCACAGTGGCTAAGAAAGTGAGCTCTGGACCAGTCAGTCAATATTCATATCCCTTCTTATTCTGTGACCTGGGCAGGTTGCTAAACCCCAGGTCTCAGTGTAAAATGGGGTTAATGCTAATAACTTAAGGCAAAATGAAGCAATTATTGTGGTGCGTGTAGCACAGTATTGGGCACGTAGCACCCAACTGTTAGCAACTTTTATGTGCCAGACCTATGCTAGACATTAATTCAGTCAACAACTGATTAATAAGTGTTTGCAATGTGCCAAACACTGTCTTAGGCTCTGGAATAAGGCAATGAATCAGATCTCCCCAGTCTCATAAAATAGTGTGGTAGGAGGGGTGGACAATAAGCAAGTAAATAATGTCACTTCAAACAGTAATAACACAAGGTAAGGCAAGTTAAGGGGGAAAGTGGGTCTGGGACCATTTGAAAGGAGAAGTTAGGAGGAGGTTACATTTGAACAAGGCTGAATGAGTAGCCAGTTGTGTGGGGAGCTGGAAAAAGAGCAGAATACGGGTAACTGTGTGCACTGGAAAGTGTTTGGCCAGAGGTATCAGTTTGGGAGCTACTAGGGTGTAGATGGTACGTAAAGCCCTCAGACTGGATGCTGTCCCCTAAGAAAGCTCAGAAGAGGATTGAGCCTTGGTGCCCATCAGCTTTTCAAATTTGGAAAGAAGCAATAAAAAATGAATTTGACATAGTCCCTATTCTTAAGAAGCTCACAGTCTCATGGAGCAAAAGACTTAGAGGAGAAGTAGTAAGTTGTAAACCAGTGCAGGGGGTCGGGGGGTGGGGAGTATTCCAGACAGTACATGTGAACAAGATAGCCCTACAAGAGCACAGAACATTCGGGAAGCACAGCGGTTTGAGGTTTCTAAGGTATATGAATTAGGGTGTGGTGACAAGTAAGATGGCGGTGGGTCTGGGCTAGAGCGCAGGGGGCTTCCTGTACCCCAGGAAGGAGTTCAGCTTGAAGTGTTGTAAGCAGTGGAGTGACATGGTCAGATCTGAGTTTTAGGCAGCTACTGAGAACAACGTATTTGAGGAACAAAACCAGATCTAGGGGATCAGAGAAAGGGTAAGAGCTGAACCAGGGCCATGGTAGCAGGGGTAGGAGAGAAAGGAGTGGCTTAGAGCAGCAATTCATGAACTGCTTATGAGGTAGTGAGATGCTCAAAGGTGTTCCACAACACCGCAATAAGTTTGGGAAAGACTGCATGTTTTATCACCTCCTGTGCATCTAGAATATAATATCCCAATAGTAATGACTGGAAAGTCTTGTAGTAAAGACTTTTTTAAAAAAATTAATAGACTTTGCCTGACCAGGCGATGGCGCAGTGGATAGAGCGTTGGACTGGGATGCAGAAAACCCAGGTTGGAGACCCCGAGGTCGCCAGCTTGAGCGCGGGCCCATCTGGCTTGAGCAAAAGCTCATCAGCTTGGACCCAAGGTTGCTGGCTCCAGCAAGGGGGGGCTCGGTCTGCTGAAGGCCCATGGTCAAGGCACACATGAGAAAGCAATCAATGAACAGCTATGGTGTCACAATGGCAACAAAAAACTAATGATTGATGCTTCTCACCTCTCTCTGTTCCTGTCTGTCTGTCCCTATCTATCCCTCTCTCTTACTCTCTCTCTGTCCCTGTAATAAGTAAATAAATAAATTGTATGTCTAAAAAAATAGACTTTATTTTTTAGAGTAATTTTGGGTTAATAACACAATTGAGCAGGAAGTGCAGGCTTCCCATATACTGCCCCCAACCTCCTCCTCTTTTGACCTCACACCAGAGCGGTCCATTTGTTACAGTTAATGAACCTAGATTGACACATCATTATCATCACAAATCCTTACTTTCCATTAGGGTTCACATTGGTGCTGTATATTCTGTGGGTTTTGACAAATGGATAATGACACCAATTCAACATTGTAGTATCATACAGAATAGTTTCACTGTCCTAAAAATCCTATGTGGTCTGCCTATTCATCCCTTCCTCCTTCCTAGCTCCTGGCAACCACAGATCTTTTTTCTTTTTTAACTGTCTCCATAGTTGTGCCTTTTTCAGAACATCAAATAGTTGGACTCATACCATATGTAGACTTTTCAGTTTGGCTTATTTCCCTTAACAATATGCATTTAAGTTTCTTCCATGTCTTTTCATAGCTTGCTGGCTCATTTCTTTTTGCAACTGAATGATATTCCTTTGTCTGGATATACCACAGTTTATTCACTTACTAAAGGACCTCTTTGTTGCTTCCAAGTTCTGGCAAGTATAAATAAAGTTACTTTAAACATTTGTTTGTCTGTTTTTGTATGGACATAAGTTTCCAATTCATTTGGGTAAGTACCAAGGAGTGTGATTACTAGATTATATGACAAGAGTATGTTTAGTTTTGTAAGAAATTGCCAAACTGTCTGTACCATTTTTGCATTCCTGCCAGTGATGAATGAGTTTCCATTGCTACACATCCTTGCTAGTATTTGTTATTGTCAGTCTTTTGGATTTTGGCCATCATAACAGGTGTATCACAGTATCTTGTGGTTTTTTTGTTTTTTTTAATTTTTTTTTCTTTTTATTTATTTATTTTAGAGAGAAGACACCGAGTGAGAGAAAGAGAGAGAGAGAGAGAAAGGGGGGAGGAGCTAGAAGCATCAACTCCCATATGTGCCTTTACCAAACCAGTGCAGGGTTTTGAACTGGCAACCTCAGTGTTCCCAGGTCGACGCTTTATCCACTGCGCCACCACAGGTCAGGCACACAGTATCTTGTTTTAATATGAAATTTCTTAATACATATGTTGAACATCTTTTCATATGTTTACTTGTCATCTGTATATCTTTTTTGGTAAGGTGTCTGCTCAGGTCTCAACTATCTATCTAGTTGTCCTAATGACCCTTACTGAATAATCCCACATTACTCCACTAATTTGAAATGTCACTTTAATAATACATTAAATTTAAATTATCAAGTCTGTTTCTGGGATTCCCATTTCATTTCACTAATTTATGAGTATATTTTGACACTAGTTTTATTTTTATTATTGTACCTCTATAATACAAGATGATAGCTTATTAGTAGGGCAATTCTCACTTCATTATTAGAAATTTTTATTGTCCATTCTGGAACACTTTAGAATTGTTTATCTTAGTAAAAAGAAAAATTGAGATTTTGATTGGGGAGTATTAAAGTGGAGGAAAGTAACATACTTAGAATGTTCTATTTCAATCCATTAATATGGTATAAGTCACTAGTCTCTATTTAAATCAATAATTTTTATTTATAATGTCCCAAATAATTCTTATTTATTCTTAGCCTTACTTTTCCAATATTTTATTATGAAAATATTCAAACATACAGAAAAGTTGAAAGAATTTTTACAGTGAGCATCTGTGTACCACTACCTAGACCCTACCATTAACATTTTACTATATTTTATGCTATATTTTTGAATAGCAGATAGGTGTATAGGCTGCCTGGGTTCACCACTTGCAAGTTACACAATGCATGCTGGGAAAGTATTTTATTATTTTCCAAACCCCAGTTTTCTTATCTGCACATGGGAATAATGATAGTACTTACCTTAACGGGCTGTTATGAGTACTAAATCAGTTAAAATACGTAATGCAGTTAGGAAAAAAGCTTCATATTCTGTGAATACTATATGCTAGTGTATTAGTCTGCTTGGGCTGCTATAACAAAATATCATTTCCTAACAGTTTTGAAGGCTAGCAGTCCCAGATCAAGGTTTAGCAGGGTCAGTTTTTAGTGAGGGCTCTCTTCCTGGCTTATAGATAGTCCCTTCTTCATAAATCTTCACAGTGACTTTTCCTCAGTGACTGCACCTTCAGAGAGAGAGTGAGCCCTATAGTGTCTTCTTTTTTTTTTGTGACAGAGACAAAGAGAAAGGGACAGACAGATAGGAAGAGAGAGAGATGAGAAGTCAATTATTCGCTGTGGCACCTTAGTTGTTCATTGATTGTATTCCCACATGTGCCTTGACGGGCAGAAGGGGGCTACAGAAGACCGAGTAACCCCTTGCTCGGGCCAGCGACCTTGGGCTCAAGCTTGTGAGCCTTGCTCAAACCAGATGAGCCCACACTCAAGCTGGCAACCTCAGGGTTTGGAACCTGGGTCCTCCACATCCCAGTCCAATGCGCCACCGCCTGGTCACGCTGGTGTCTTCATATAAGAAACACTACTCCTATGGGATTAGTGCCCCACCTTTATGATCTCATTTAACCTTTTTTTTTTTTTTTTACAGGGACAGAGAGAGAATCAGAGAGAGGGATAGATAGGGACAGACAGACAGGAATGTAGAGAGGTGAGAAGCACCGTTAGGACACCTTAGTTGTTCATTGATTGCTTTCTCACATGTGCCTTGACCGCGGGCCTTCAGTAGACCGAGCAACCCCTTGCTGTAGCCAGTGACCTTGGGTCCAAGCTGGCGAGCTCAGGGTCGAACCTGTGTCTTCCACATCCCAGTCCGACGCTCTATCCACTGCGCCACCTCCTGGTCAGGCTCATTTAATCTTAATTACTTCCTTTCTCCAAATACAGCTACACTGGGGTTAGGACTTCAACATATGAATTTGGGAGAGTGGGTGGGGAGTCACAAACATTCAATCCACAACAGCTAGCAAGCACCTCATAGTTTTATTCTATTTTCTAAATTGTTATTTCTGTAACTATTGACGTAGAAGTATGTATTTGGGATGACATCATACTATTTTGTTGAGTTTACAAAACAAAGCAGCATTACAGTATAATTTATGCAAAAAATTACATTAAAAATGCATGAAAAAACATAACTGCTGTGTGTGAGCGAGTATCGGTACATGTGTGTGCACCATTGTTAGCAATGGTTGTCTCTGCTTGGTGAGAGTATACTTATTTTGCTTTTGTGTATTTTCTGGAATTACAGAAATATAAGGAAAGAGATTAATATAAGTTATTCAATACTAGAACAGAAGCCTGCCTGATCATGGTATTCTCTTAAAACAGTGGATTCCGGCCTGACCTGTGGTGGCGCAGTGGATAAAGCGTACCTGGGAACACTGAGGTCGCCAGTTCAACACCCTGCACTGGTCTGGACAAGGCACTTATGGGATTTGATGCTTCTAGCTCCTCCCCCCTTTCTCTCTCTCTCACTCTGTGTCTCCTCTCTAAAAATACTGGATTCCGTTCCATTTTCAGTCTTCCGCGTACCTCTTAGTAAGTGACAGTGGTATGGATTCTTTTATACCAACGTTGTTTCGACAAAAAAAAAAAAAAGGTGATACAGATGTTTCCCTTTTGTCAAGGGTTTCAGACCTCCTCACAAATATTCACATGGCTATTTCCGGCGGAGGAGAGCTGATTCTATGATTCAGTAGTCTCTGGGTTGGGGCGAACAAGAACCTTCTTGTCCGGTACCTTCTGCAGCAACGGGGCTGCTTCGCTTTGGGTTGGGATCCCGGATGCTGCAAAACGAGTGGTGGTGGACCACGGGGCGAGCATCCGGGGAGGCGACCGCGAGCCGCGAACAGCCCGGGAGGATTCTGGGAATCATGCGCGGTGGCCCGCGGCCGCGCAGGCGCACCGGACTGGGACGCGCGACCTGGAAGCAATCTTCGCGTTGCGCGGACACCAACCGGCGGCCGTAGGAGGGCGAGGGCGCACGGTAGGAGCCGGTGAAGGGGTGAGCGAGGCTCTCCCGGATCTGAGGAGGGGACGAGCAGGGAAGCGCCGGTCTCTTCTCACCCACTGTCTCTCTGGGGCGCCGGGCGCAGACAAAGGCTCTGAGGAGGGCAGGACAGGGCGGTCCAGCCCTGGAGCAAGGTGTCGCCTGCCCATTCAGAGGGGAGGAACCCAGATTTGGGGGGTAGCCATAGCGGACAAGTGAAGGAACTGAGCTTCACACCCAGATCCTTTTTTATTCTAAATCTCAGATTATTTAAGACGTAATACCGCTTAAAACCATTGGGTTTACTCATCTCTGTGCTTCGTGACACCAGCACAGTGTTTAGGACCATGTGGGCTATGTACATACAGGGTTACTGTATTTTTTTTTTTTGTAAAAATTGTTCAGTGATTCATGCAAATTCTAGAATTCTGACCATATGACTGAGCCTTCTAGATCCTTTTGCTGACTCGAATGTTTTCTGTCCATCACTAGGGGAATATAGAGGTAACCGTTAAGGATAGATACCTGGAGCCTCCAGCTGCCTGCTAAGGAGACAGGGAGCTCAAGTTGGGAGGTATTCCTTGAGAAACTTGACATTGAAAGGCCCCGACTCCGGAGGATTTTGATCCTGTATGTCCCTCGGGTTCCTGAGAGGGAGGATACTCATATCACTGTGAAGTTTCCATTTAGTTTCTGGCAGTGTCCTCATCAAAAGTGGACAAGCCCTTTCAAGACTCTGCCTTGTAGGCTGATACGAGAGTCCCCAAGGGAGTGCTGAAGTCGTCATGCTGCAGCAGCTCCTGGTCACCCTGCCCACCCGGACGGACACTTGGGTGAAGCTGCTCCATCGAAGGAAGGCCAAGGAAGGGGTGCCCATGTGGGAGGATGTGACTAAGAAGTTTGAAGGAGAAGGTGAGAATAGATTCATGGGTGGGAGGGAGGAAAAGCAGCATCCTCTAATGTGAGAAGGAAGGGTAGACACCTGAGCAGGAGCATCTCTTGCCGCAACAGTTGAATAAGAGGTCTCTTGAGTTCTCGATTATGGATCCTGGCCTGGGCTTTCCCTGAGTACTGGTGATTGGTTCAGCCTAAAACCAGTATTTCAGTGTCATGGCTGTCTGTTACTTCTTTTTATCTTTTCCATGGGCATGTGAGGGAGCGTGGACTTGCCTGATTTTCCTTATTTTATATCAAGTATATGCGAATCAAATGAGAGACCTGGCCAGGTAGTTGGTGGTTAGATCAGAAGTAGAAGGGTGCAGAGAGAGTACCAAGTTAGCCTGGATGGAGTACCTTGTGCTAACTAGCAAGGCAGAGCTCAAAAACTAATGGACAATAATCAGATGGATGCAAGATCTAGGTTCAAGGGGCTTCTTCCACTGGACAAATTTGGGATAGTAGCAAGTGTCCAAATTGTAATACCTTTAATAAATAAAATTCTAAAAGTTCATGATGACATTTAAAATAGATAAAGTATGGGAGAAACTCACTTGCCAACATTGGTAGTGATTGACACGCTGATTTCTTACTTTGAAAATAGATTATTGGGCCTGACCTGTGGTGGTGCAGTGGATAAAGCGTCGACCTGGGAACACTGAGGTCGCCAGTTCAAAACCCTGCACTGGTCTGGTCAAGGCACATATGAGAGTTGATGCTTCCAGCTCCTCCCCCCTTTCTCTCTCTCTCTCTCTCTTTCTCTCTCTCTCTGTGTCTCCTCTCTAAAATGAATAAAATAAAAAGAAAAATTAAAAAAAAAGAAGAAAATAGATTATTGGCCTGACCAGGCGGTGGCGCAGTGGATAGAACATCGGACTGGGATGCCAGAAGACCCAGGTTCGAGACCCTGAGGTCGCCAGCTTGAGCGCGGGCCCATCTGGCTTGAGCAAAAGCTCGCCAGCTTGAACCCAAGGTCACTGGCTCCAGCAAGGGGTGGCTTGGTCTGCTGAAGGCCCGCGGTCAAGGCACATGTGAGAAAGCAATCAATGAACAACTATGGTGTCACAACGGCAATGAGGAACTAATGACTGATGCTTCTCATCTCTCTCTGTTCTTGTCTGTCTGTCCCTATCTATCCCTCTCTCTGACTCTCTCTCTGTTATCCCTCTCTCTGACTCTCTTTCTGTCCTTGTAAAAATAAAAAAAATAAAAGAAAATAGATTATTGGCCCTGGCTGGTTGGCTCAGTAGTAGAGCATCAGCCCAGCATGTGGATGTCCTGGGTTCGATTCCCAGTCAGGGCACACAAGAGAGGTGCCCATCTGCTTCTCTACCCCTCCCCCTCTTGCTTCTCTCTCTTTCTCTCCCCCTTGCTCCTGCAGCCATAGCTCGATTAGAGCAAGTTTGCCCCAGGTGCTGAGGGGCGGCCTTTGCCTCTGGCTCTAAGAAGAGCTTGGTTGCTGAGCAATGGAGCAATTCTCCAGATGGGCAGAGTATCGCCCCCTAGTGGGTTTGCTGGGTGGATCGCGATCAGGGCACATGTGGCAGTCTGTCTCTTTCTCCCCTCTCACTGAATAAAAAAAGAGAGAGAGAGAGAGATTATTTTGGGAATGAACAATGCATTACCTTTCTTTTTAGGTCATTTCCAATTGTTGAGTAAAAGCTCTTTACAGAAAATACCTGCCAATAACAAATGTAGATGGAATGATAGAATATTTCACTGTAAATGAAATAATTGAAAGGTTGATGGGAACAGAATAGCCACATGGTGTCAAAGTATCACCCCCACAAATTACTTGCTAAATGCCAAGGAAAGAACAGACTTTCCAGTGGTGAGATCTGTGAGTCAGATATTAACCAACGTCCCAATGATGAGATAACCTGATATTTTGTGTCTCCTGGTTAATGTCATATAAAGCACATAGTATCACCCATGAAGTATTCCTGTCAAAAATGTTTAACCTGATCCTAAATTAAGCTTAAAAGCTGAACTTCTGGTTTAAAGAAAGTAAGAGGATAGAGAGATAAGGATATAGTCAGACTGTCTGGTATCTAAAACAGTCATGGAAAGGGGGGAAATACTATTCTAGAGTAAGACAGACTAGAAATAATCACTTTGAATGTATGAACCTTGATTGGCTCCTGGTTTGAAAAATATCCAGAATAAAAGATAGTTTGGGAACAGTTGAGGAAATCTAAATATGGACTGAATATTTAGATAATACTATAAAATTATTGTTAACTTTCTTAGATGTGATAAATGGTATTGAAGTTATATAGGAGAAGAACTTACTTGAGATATTTGGGGATGAAGTATCATGAGATCTGTAACTTTGAAATGGTCCAGAAAAAATATGGATAGATGAAACCAATATGACAAATTTTGACAATTGTTGACTATAGGTGGTGGATATATGAGTGTTCAATATTTATGATAAAAAGTTGGGACAAAAATATGAGGACAATAATTCATGTGCCTTCTTTCCTAGGTCATATTTTTAATACCTCAAATTGAGTCAGTATTTCTTGAGTTCCAGCAACCTGGCAGAATTATGCTTAACACTTGGAAGGGGGGGTGGTGGATGAACCATATACAGTTTCTAACCATATACACACAATTAGTCGCAATTGAGGGAGATAATTATAAAAATAAATATAAGCATACTGAGACAGATACCAGAGTGTAGATAAAAACTTCCTTTGGGGAGTACAGGGGAGAAGCAGCTCTCTTCTTATTCAGGTTGTCTGAGAAAATGTCACTTGAAATGGTCCAGGAAGATACTTCAGTTTTTCAGCAAGTATGACTTGGGGAAAGTACTGATGTGGGTGCTATCTAGGTACATTTAAAGAATGGTTAATAGTATGATATGGGTAAGTGTGTCCAGTGGATGAAGAATGGTGTTTAGAGGGAGATCATACTTGGAGAAGCAGCTTTGGATTGGTTGTGGAGGATCTTGAAGTCCATGGTGAAGTGTTTGAATTTATCTTTCTTGTCATTGGGAAACTGTTGATGATTTTTGAGCAGAGGACTGGCCTGACAGAGCTGTGCTTTTGGACCAGCATTGACATGGGGAGATATTCGCTCCCAAAACAGCGCACTGCAGGTCCTCCTCGTTAATGAGGCTCCAGTCTTCTCTTGAGTAGCTCTAAATGTCCCTCTCTGAGAGAGGGGCTACATTCAGTAAATCTGCAGGCAGTTTTTCTGTTTGGGCGGTTTGGGGAAATGCAAACCTCACCTCTTTCCTTCCCCAGCTCTGCTATCTCAGGATGCTGAGGAGACCCAGGGAGAATGTTTTGGGAGTGAAGTGACCCCTAGGCCCCTGACAACAGAACCCCAGGTGGGTTGGAGTTTCCTGTCACTTTCTTGAAATTGTTTTTCATATTTTAAGAGCCCTGGAATTTGATTTTTTTTTTTTTACTTCTGTGTTTAGATTTTCTTAACTTGTTCGAAACCAGGTTACATCCACTGATTTCATAGGTAATTTTCCCACCAGTAGTAACCTTCCTTAGAACCCCCTTTTTCTAGAAAACCTATAGATAATTACCCAACAAATTTAAAAATCATGCTGGTGTGTGTGTAAAGGTATGTAATGTATTTTTGTTTTTGTTTTTTAAGATATTATTTATTGATTTTAGAAGACAAAAAGAAAGGCAGTGGGGAAGGAGTGTGAAGCATTAATTCATAGTTGTTTTCCAAATGTGCCTTGCCTGGGTAAACCCGGGGATTTGAACTGGCGACCTCAGCATTCCAGGTTGATACTTTATCCACTGCACTGCCACAGATCAGGATATAATGTAGTTTTTGCCCTTAAGTCTCAAGGATGACATCTGGGGGAAAGAAAAAACAGTGTGAAACATTTTAAGCAGCATTTAAAAATGAACAGAACCAGGGAGATGCGTATACTTCATTCGTGGCTTTTAAGAAAAGATGTTTGGTCACATCCTAGAGCAGAAATTGTAACTGAAAAGAAAAATGGGTAGAGAAGCCACTGGCAGATCATGAAGAGCACAAACTAAATCGGCTGAGCAGAAGAGGAAGGAGAACTTTTAAGAGCAGTGTAACAGTGTCCGTGTTCCATAAATGAACTAAAGAGAAAACCAGTGGCACTGGCAAAGTTCTACGCCACCAAGCCCCAGAAATACAACAAAATTAGAGAGTAGTCAGAGAAAACTGATTTAAAAGGAGGTATTATAGAACAGAAGTGGTTTGTTGTTTTTTGTTTTGTTTTTTTTTTGACACAGACAGAGTCAGAGAGAGAGACAGAAAGGGACAGACAGGGAGGGAGAGAGATGAGAAGCATCAATTCTTTGTTGCGGTACCTTAGTTGTTCATTGATTCATTTCTCCTATGTGCCTTGACTGGGGGCCAACAGCAGACCGAGTGACCCCTTGCTCAAGCCAGTGACCTTGGGCTCAAGCTGGCAGGCCTTCCTCCAACCAGATGAGCCTGTGCTCAAGCTGGCGACCTCGGGGTCTCGAACCTGGGTCCTCTATATCCCAGTCTGATGCTCTATCCACTGCGCCACCGCCTGGTCAGGCAGGACAAAAGTGTTTTAAAGTAGGGTCCTCTTATCTTTCAACATCACATGATTTAATCCCATGTCTTTAACCTTCTTCACCGTCGGCCTCATAGTCCTGAGATGCATTCCAGAATTTACAGTTACATAAAAAAAGCATTAGAATAGTCCCCATATTTAAGAAATTTGTTATTATCTCAGTATTTTCTGGGTTCTCTTTGCAATTGGGAATATTTCTTATAACTATCAAATGGTTATTTAACTTGTGATTATATTATAATTTGTAGATGATGCATAACAGGCTCTTGTACTTTACTGTACAGCGTCTGCTTCCATCACAGGTCTTCTTCACTAGGTAGAATTCCTGCTCCCTCCAAAAACAGGCTATTCTCAAGTACATTTCTTATTAACAGATATACCCAGCCAAGGGTGTTTTACCCAATCTGACATGTTTTCATTGCCACAACTCTTTCAGCCCAGCAATGGTCCCTGTCTTGTCTTGTGGCCTTTGCCTCTTTGAACTCTCCCTTTTCTCCTTAATTTAAATTACTATACAATGTTCTGTAACATTCTTTACTATTTCATGAGTATTTTGTTTTTCTTGGGGTTTTTTTTTGTTTTTTTTTTTTAACAGGGACAGAGAGAGAGTCAGAGAGAGGGATAGATAGGGACAGACAGACAGAAACAGAGAAAGGTGAGAAGCATCAATCATTAGTTTTTCGTTGCTATTGCAACACCTTGGTTGTTCATTGATTGCTTTCTCACATGTGCCTTGACCGCGGGCCTTCAGCAGACCGAGCAATCCCTTGCTGGAGCCAGGGACCTTGGGTCCAAGCTAGTGAACTTTTTGCTCAAGCCAGATGGGCCCGCGCTCAAGCTGGTGAGCTTGGGGTCTCGAACCTCAGTCTTCCGCATCCCAGTCCAACGCTCTATCCACTGCGCCACCGCCTGGTCAGGCTTCATGAGTATTTTGACTTCTGCCAAATTGTAAGCTGTAAAAGACAACTTCCATGCTCTCAGCATTGCTTTGTAACCTCTGTCAGAGAATCAGTCAAACAAGTGGATGTTTGGGAAAACTTGACTAGAATCTTAGCATTAGGCAAGGTCAGAACAACTTCCTGAACTCAGCCTGAAAAGGAACATAATTTGATGTTCTAGGAACTGTTAACCTTCAAGGACATATCTGTGGACTTCACCCAGGAGGAATGGGGGCAACTGGGCCCTGCTGATCGGAATCTGTACTGGGAGGTGATGCTGGAGAACTACGGGAACCTGGTGTCAGTGGGTAAGGACGGGCTCCCCTAGCAACTACAACCTGCCTATTGGGAGAAAATATTTATTTGTAAGGTAAGTGCTAAGCTTGGGCTTTGGGTCCTCTGTTAGAGGTTTCTAGTTTATTCCAAATACTGAGTCAGGATTGCTGGGGGGTTTTGTTTGTTTTACTTGATTTGAGAGAGAAAAACATTGATTCTTAGGATGGCTTTAGACCTTAGTACATACAGTTTTTTCTTCTCCATGAGCAGGGTATAAGCCTTCCAAACCTGTTGTGATTTCCCAGTTGGAGAAAGGAGAACCATGGCTGCTTGAGAGAGAGATTTCAGGAGGCCCAAGTTCAGGTAAGAGCAAGGCACATGGGCCCTTTGTCATGTCATGTCTGCCAGAGTTCTGCTCAGCGGCTTCTCAGGCTGTGGGGAAAGTCTGAGGCCATCTGGGTGGGACCCACGAGAAACCTGACTGCCACTATTACCACTCTCCTGCAATTGCTGCTTCTCACTTTCTCTGGAGTCAGAGGAAGATGCCTTTCTTGTCCAGGTTAGCCTTCTTCACCATTTCTTCTGACCCGACTTTCATGATTTTCTTGCTTTCTCCAGCATTTCAAACCTTACCCTGATCATAGTCTCTTTCTCCATACATTCAGATATCCATGGGTCTCTCTCCTCATTAAATGCAGCACCCTTCACCAGCTTCTGGCGTTATTTTATCGTGGTTTTCACTTTCTCTCATGATTCCACTTAAAAATTTTTTCCTAAAGCTTATTCTATGATCATAGTTTCAATTCTGATTCTCTTTTTAATTTGTATAATTCAACTTTTTATTTCAGATAATTTATGACTCTCTGAATAATAACCACAAAATTCCTTCTTGCAAAATCCAGTGGCTTATACCAGTCTTCTTCAACGTCTTTCTTTCTTTTTTTTTGAGAGATAGAGACAGGAAGGGAGAGAGATGAGAAGCGTCAACTCGTAGTTGCATCACTTTAGTTGTCCATTGATTGCTTCCTGTGTGTGCCTTGCCTGGGGGGCTCAAGCCAAGCCAGTGACACCATGCTCAAGCTAGTGACCTTGGGCTCAAGCCAGCAATCATGGAATCATTTTACTGATCCCATACCCAAGCTGATGACCCTGTGATCAAGCTGTTGAGCCTGTGCTCAAGCCAGTGACCTCGGGGTTTCAAACCTGGGACCTTAGTGTCCCAGGTTGATGCTCTATCCACTGCGCCACCACCAGTCAGGCTCTTCTTTAACTTCTAAGAATAGTAATACTGGCAGCTATTTACCAACCTGTCGGTAATGTGCCTACTTGACCCTCATCTAACAAATGAGGAAAAGAAGACTCCTAGGTTAGGAAATTTGTACAGGATCACTTAGGTTATGACACAGTTCCATTCCTATGACAGTGACATAACCCAAATTTTGGTGTAAGTTGAAACACACCCTAGTCTAAATCACTTACCTCTCCTAACACAGTTGTGAAATCATAGGCTTTCCTCTTCTTTGAAGCACTCCCATCTGGACTCTGACTTTCATTTAGGAACCATGATAAGGGCCAAAAAGTCACCAAACAAAGCAACACAAACAGAACACTTGCACTTTTAACAATCCAGAATGTTGTAGATAGCGTACTTGGTGGACAGCTACTCCCTTACTCATATGCCCCATTACTGCATATTCTTCCACCATGCGCAACCAAACTAGTTCACCCATATACTGTAGTCTGTAAGTACAACATAACGTCATAAGCCAAAATACTCATGTCTCAATTTTTAAAAGCTTTTATGGGCATGAGCATTGTAAATGTGATATTGAAATGTTATATGTCCAGACTGTCGTAACCTGAGGACCCTCTACTTGGTAGTCAGTATTTGAATTCTAATCATTTTGACTCCACAAATTGTGTTCCTATGACACCGTTCTACACGGCAGCATTAGGCTATTAGACCTCACCACTTTCCTGATATCCTTTCTTCCATCAACTAGTTTAATAATTTTTGTCTTCTCTATCTTTCTTACTGGTTTTGCATTGCTTTTCATCATATTCCTTTTTAATATAGAGTTATCATTTCTACCTTCATTAGGATAGACTAAATTACTGTAGCAAATAGACTCTAAAATTTGGCTCAGATAGAATAGGAATTTCTTGTTCATATATTGGTCTGGGGAAACTATTTAGTTCAATGGGTAGATGGTTCTTTTCTACCTGATGAAACTGGAACCAAGAGTTCTTCCACATGGTGGCCAGAAATTCCGTGCCTGTCCGTGAAAGAGTTAACAACCCTGATGTTGTATGAAGATTACAGACCCAATTATCTTAGTCAAACTCACTTACACTCAGGGTGATTTCTGCCTTGGTAGTCTCATTTTCACTGGTCCCCAAGTGTAAAAAAGGTTGAAACCACTGCCCTACCACCTCCTCCTCATCTAAATTTAGCCAGCAGTAGAGAAGCTCCTGTCGGATTCCTTATGGGCCAGCCTGGAGTGGCTCACATCACTTTCACTCTCATTTACTTAAAGGGGAAGACCTCTGTCACTCCACTCAATCAAATTCAAGGAAGATTAGGAAATACAGTGTAGTTGTGTGTTGAGAACAGACTTCAATGAACAGCTAGCAGTCTCGGCCACAGTTCCCGAGGAGCCTATTTCTTTGCAAACTTCCACAAATATATTGTGATGGCTTCAACTATCCCTTTGATACTGATATCTTCCATATTTTCATCTTGGTCTTATACATCCATATGAACTCTATTTCCGCATATCCCTGGTATTTAGAACATCTCTGTATAGATGCATTTTTAACCCAGTACATCCAAAACCAGAAGCCATCTTTTTTCCCAAGCAAGTTTCTCACCCTGACTCCTCCTATTCCTTCTGTCCCATGATATCCACAAGACTGTATCGTGCTTTATACTCTCAGTTCCCCTCTCATTCCCCATAGTTTCTTCTTTGATATTACCTGTTAGAGCCTCTTCTACTCTTTGTCTGTTGGTGCAATGCCAAGCCAAGTTTACCTCATGCCTATTATGATTGCTAATTGCATTTGAGGTCTTATTTTCTTTTGAATCATATTGAATGTTATTGCCAGATTTGACTACTTGATAGATGACATTTATCTTGTTTTTACCTTAAAAAGAAAGTTAAGTGATTCACTATTTCCTGTACTAAGTAATCAAAACATCTCCACTTGTTTTTTAAGTTCACTCTGAAATTTATCCAGCAGTTACTGAGCACCGTGTATGTGCTGTTACTAAAGTGAAGTTAGAAATCCTGGGGGGTGTGATTCTTCTCTGAACAGGAAATAATGGTGTTTTAGGATGGTAGGGCCCAGAGTAGATGGATAGGAATAGAGGGAGAGTAAAAATCAAGGAAACCACCTCAACCAAAAATTTGTGTCATGTATACTATAAATAGAATATATCTTCTCTAGCCTTTAAGGTTTTTAGTCAACATTTTGGCACAAATGAAGACCATTTTTCACCTCTTATCTAGGCAGAAATTATGAAGATTGATAAAAACCCAGTGAGGTTTCAAGGAAGGGCACCTACATTTGCTGAGAGCACACATGCCATGACCCAATAATTCCTCTTTAGTCAAGCCTATGAAATACTTACAGGATTGTTCACAAATGTATGTATAATGAGAAGATGAAAAATTGGAGACACCCTAATTATTTTTCAGTAGGGAAAAGTCAAATTATGATATATCCATGAAATGGAATGTAATGCAGTTAAAACAAACAAACAAAAAACAAGATTAATCTAATGTATAGACATGGAAGGGGGCCCATAAGATATAGCTGAATTAAAAAACAAAACAAAACAGATACAGAACTCTATGTATACATTGATCCCTGTTTTGTGCAAATGTACATATATGACCATGTATACATAAATGCAAATAGTCACATACACATATTGTCGGGAAATGCTGAACGAATGCATCCCAAAATCCTAGGAGATTCGTGGGAATGGGATGAGATTGAGAGAGATTCTCCACTTTTGGTGAATACATGCCTGTTATTTAATGTTTTATCTTAATGTGTAAAAAGGATGAGACAAATGCTTATACAGTATTTTTCAAAAAAGAACATTTTGTCATAGAAATATGAGCTTGAGAATATGGTGTTAGAATCCACTCTTCTTGGCCTGACCTGTGGTGGCACAGTGGATAAAGCATCGACCTGGAAACACTGAGGTCGCCAGTTCAAAACCCTGCACTGGTCTGGTCAAGGCACATATGGGAGTTGATGCTTCTAGCTCCTCCCCCCTTTCTCTCTCTCTCTCTCTCTTTCTCTCTCTCTCTCTCTGTCTGTCTCCTCTCTAAAATAAATAAATAAAAAGAAATTAAAAAAAAAAAGAATCCACTCTTCTTTAATCTTCTTTCTTGATATTTGCCCTTACAACAAGGTTCTCTTCTTACTCCATTTCCTCTTGCAATTCACATGGGAGAATGCTCCCAATTTCTTAAAGTCACCTCACATATTTCTAACAGCTTCCTTTAATCATATCCTCGCTTCCTTTCATATTAGTTTTCTAGGTTGCAGGATCATTTGAAGACAGTTCAAGCTCTCTGTACCTAGTATATGTTGTTTTTTCCTCCTGTTCTCACTATAGCCATTTATTTTTTTCAAGTGCAGATAATATGGGTCATTTGTATTTTTGGGTTTCTTTCAGACTTGGAGAGTAAAACGGAAACCAAAGAGTTACCCTTAAAGAATTACATTTCATGGGGAGAATTACATCATGGTCTGAAGACGAAAAGGTCCACAAGAGGAAGCACTTTGTATCCCACATTTGGAAGAGTCTCCAAATGTAATAAGTTAGAAAGCTACCAGGAAAACCAAGAAATAGGTGAGGGGCAAATCCCCTTGATCCACAGGAAAACACACACTCAGGTGATAGATCAAGAATGTAACAGATTCGAGAAGACTATTAATGTGAGCTCAAAAGATGATTCAGGACCAGTAGGTCCTCCAAGAAAAAAAGACCATAAATATGATATATCTGGGAAAAGGAGTAGATACAACTTAGACTTGATTAATCATTCAAGGACTTATACAAGAATGAAAACCTTTGAATGTAATATTTGTGAAAAAATCTTCAAACAGCTCACTAACCTTACAGAACACATGAGAGTTCATACTGGAGAGAAACCTTTCAGATGTAAAGAATGTGGAAAAGCCTTTAGCCAAAGTTCATCCCTTATTCCACATCAGAGGATCCATACTGGTGAGAAACCCTATAAATGTAAGGAATGTGGGAAAACCTTCAGACATCTGTCATCTCTTACTCAACATGTTAGAATCCATAGTGGGGAGAAGCCCTATGAATGTGGTGTGTGTAAGAAAACATTCAGCCAGAGCATTGGGCTGATCCAGCATCTGAGAACTCATGTTAGAGAGAAACACTTTACATGCGAACACTGTGGAAAGACATTTTTCCAGATTAGACACCTTAGGCAACATGAGGTTATTCATACAGGTGTGAAACCCTTTATTTGTAATGTATGCAGTAAAACCTTCAGCCATAACACGTATCTAACTCAACACCAAAGAACTCATACTGGAGAAAGACCATATAAATGTAAGGAATGTGGGAAAGCCTTTAGCCAGAGAATACATCTTTCTATCCATCAGAGAGTACACACTGGAGTGAAACCTTATGAATGCAGTTATTGTGGGAAAGCCTTTAGGCATGATTCATCCTTTGCTAAACATCAGAGAATTCATACTGGAGAAAAACCTTATGATTGTAATGAATGTGGAAAAGCCTTCAGCTGTAGTTCATCACTTATTAGACATTGTAAAATACACCTAAAGAATACCCTGGCCAGGTAGCTCAGTTGGCTAGAGTGTCAGCCCAATACACCAAGGCCATGGGTTCAATCCCCAGTCAGGGCACACATAAGAATTAAACAATGAATGCTTAAGTAAGTGGAACAACATTTGGTATTTCTCTCTCCCCCTCCTTCTCTAAAATCAATAAATAAAAGTTTCAAAAAAATATCTTTAGCAATGACATGAAATATGTTCAATATCAAGAAATTAGTGGTTTTCTGACTTTTGGATTTTTAAAACCAATATTTTTATTGATTTTATCCAATTATAACTTAGTTTTTATATTAAATGAAAACACATATTATCATCATTGTTTCAAAAAAGGCATTTTCATATTTAAAAATATAGGAAGGATATGATCATAAAGAACAGACCTTTGTATTGAATTAAGTCAGCTTTATGAAAACCTCCCAAATTTGTCTTTATTTTTTTTATTTCACTATGAGTCAGTGAAAACTTCATCATGGGAGGTCAGTGATCTGTGGACTGGCTTTTCAGAATCACTGTTTTAAATACCCTTTAATGAATCAGAACAAAATGCAATACAACCTTTCACTATAGCTCCTTATATGGCTAGAAGAGGTATAAATAAAATATTGGTTGGCTCATTTCTAGAAGAAATACTATTAAAGGTAGCTCTAGAAAACCTACTCTATGTGTTTTATATTTTTTTAATGATTTTTTTTTAATGGCAAACTTGTTCTGTAATGGGCCAGATAGTAAATATGTTAAGCATTTCCGGCCATAAAGCTTCTGTCAGAATTACTCAACTCTACTATTTTAGTGCAAAAGCATCCACAGACAATACATAAATTAGGGTATCTTAACCCTGACACTGCTATTTTGGGCCAAATAATTTGTTATGGGCAGCTGTCTATGCACTGTAGTATGTATAGCAGTATCTATGACTACAAGATGCCAGTGCTAGATGCCAATAGCTCCCCACCATAGTGACAACCAAAAATGTCCTCAGATATTGCTAGATGTCCCCTGGGGATCAAGATGGTCCCTATTTGGGAACTCATAAATGAATTGGTGTAGCTGTGTTCCAATAAATTAAAAAAAACAGGTGTTGGGCTGCATTTAGCCCAAGGGCTCTAGTTTTGCCTTTCCTGCTATAGAGTATGTAAATTACTAATAATGGCAAGAAACTTATTTAATGTCAAATTAGTATATGCATATCCATTCCATAAGTCTGACCTCATTATCAATTCCTTTGGTACTTTGTTGCAAGACATTTTTTTTCAAATCACTTTTGTAATGCTGTTGGGTAAGTTTCGGAGTTATTTATGGAGATATTTATACAGACTTCAGTCTATAATGATGCCTTTTTTTTCATCCATAAGTACTTTGGGATGTATCTTTAAAACATAACTGCAGCCTGACCTGTGGTGGCGCAGTGGATAAAGCGTCGACCTGGGAACACTGAGGTCGCCAGTTCAAAACCCTGCACTGGTCTGGTCAAGGCACATATGGGAGTTGAGCTTCCAGCTCCTCCCCCCTTTCTCTTTCTCTCTCTCTCACTCTGTGTCTCCTCTCTATAAAAAATAAATAAATAAGTAAAAATAAAACATAACTGCAGTGTCATTATTACACCTAAAAAGATTAGGCCATCATTCTTTAATACATATTGATGACTTTTTTTTTTTTTTTTTTATTTTAATATTGATGACTTTTTGAAGATAGATATATTGAAATTGGTGGCTGCCATTTTAATTCTTTTTAACTTTCCCTTTAAAAAGTATACAGTACAGTACTAGCCTGACCAGGTGGTGGCCCAGTGGATACAGCATCGGACTGGGATGCTTAGGACCCAGGTTTGAAACCCCGAGGTCGCCCGCTAGAGCGCAGGCTCAGCTTGAGCCCAAGGTTGCTGACTTGAGCAAGGGGTCACTCAGTCTGCTGTAGCCCCCCAGTCAAGGCACATATGAGAAAGCAATCAATGAACAACTAAGGTGCTGCAATGAAGAATTGATGCATCTCATCTCTCTCTCTTCCTGTGTCTGTCCCTATCTGTCTCTCTCTCTGTCTCTGTCACACACACAAAAAAGTATACACTATTAGATTTGAAAATGTGCTTTCTGTTCATTGGAGAGACTTTGAGATAGCTCCCAGAACAGACACATCTAGGGGCCCACCAAAAAAGACCACGGAGAAGGTGACTACAGGGGCCATACCGAGGCAAGGAAGTAAGGAGAAGAAATATTAACTCATAGTACTTTACTACATTTAATAGATACTGCATCCTTCCAAACATAATTGGAAGTACGTCAAGTTCAACTTATTCTTACATAGCAGAACAATTCAATTGTCTGAGCCTTATAAGTGGGAACTAATCAAAAGTAAAGCTGTAAATCCAGGATATATAATATTTCTAGATTTTTTTCTATTACTACATTTATTTTTTTTAAAGACTGGCCTCTGATTCTTAACCCTTTTGAGTAATACGAATGTTCACGCATATCCTTGTGCCTCCTGACCGTCCAGAGTCCAATCAATTTATTTTAAAAATGTGTAAGGCAATATTGAGAAAAAAATTACCTTCATTTTCAAGTTCTTTGCCCAGCCAACCTCCAAACAAATATGAGGGCAAAATAGACATTTTTAGATATGCCAAGGGTCCTCCCTTCTCTCCCTACCCAGCTTTTAGGCATACCCTTGCAAACACCCTCAGCTCCATATATGCATGTGGTTAACACCCTGTCTTAGTTCTCGCTGCTATAACAAAATATAGGCTGATGGCTTATATACAGCAGGAACTTATTGCTCACAGTTTTGGAGGCTAGAAGTTGAAGATCAGGATGCTAGCATGGTGAAGGTCCTCGACTGGGTCGCAGATTGCCATCTTCTGGGTGGGTCCTCACATGGCTAGGGAGCCTTTTGGGGTCTCTTTTATAAGAGCACCAATCCCATTCATGGCATGACCTAAGCACCTCCCCAAAACCCCACCTCGTAAATACCAACACATCAGCCATTAGGATTTCAACTTAAGAATTTTGAAGGGACACAAACTTTCATACTATAGCACACCCACATTTATGTTTCCATAGCCAAACTGTCTCTGCACCTCAGACTGTAATTCCAAGTGCATGTTTGACTCCTGGATGTGTATCAAGCACCTCAAATTTAACAATTCCATTTCTGAACCTGCTCCACCTCCAGTATTTCTGGTCTCAGGAAATGGGAACATATAATTGCTTAGTTGAAATCAGCCTTGACTCCTCTTTCTCTAACTCTACATTCAATCCATCAAAAAATTCTGTAGGCTCTATCTTCAAAATATCTTTTCTCATCACCTCCACTACCACTCCCTAATCCCAGCCCATGCCTTTCTCACTTAAATTAGTGCACACTAGTATTCTCCACTTTTTTTTTTTTTTTTTTTTTTTTTTTAGTATTCTCCACTTTTCCTTCCCCAGATAGCAACCAAATCTTACTATCATCTTGCCTCTCAGATCAAAACCCTCAAGGGCTTTTCATTTCTCAGATCCAATGTTCTTACTATGGTTTGCCTCAAGCAATACAGTATTCCTTGCTCATTCCTGCATATGCCCACACATGCTTCCACCCCAGGGCCTATTGCCTGCTAAGATGCTCTTTCTCCAGATTTCAACATGGTTCATTTTCTGACTTGGGTTGGGTCTCTGTTCACAGCATCTCATCATGCGACATTCCTTGATTACCCTCTATAAAACAGCTCCCCACTTCTTAACAGCTATTCTCTCTTGGGCGGATTATATTTTTATCATTTCTTTCCTCCTCTTTACTACAATAGTCTGAAGTTACTCTACTTCTGTTCTTTTAGTGGTTGCCCTGAAACTTGTAACATGTATTAAAAACTTTATTAAATTATAATAGTAATACCAAAAAGTGTATGCATGTAAATATCTTGATGCATCGTCAAGTTTGCTCAACACTGTGTCTGAGTCATTAATGTGTGTAGCTGTAGTCTATTTTCACCGCTGTGCATAATCCATCGTGTGATACAGCAATGCTTATTTCTCCATTCCACGGCTGATGGGCATTTGAATAGTTTCTGGTATGGGGCTAACATAAAGAATGTGCAGCCCTGGCTGGATAGCTTGGTTGGTTAGCATTGTCCTGAAGCGTAGAGGTTATTGGTTCAATCCCCAGTCAGGGTACATACAGGAACAGATCAATATTCCTGTCTCTCTCTCCCTTTCTCCCTCCCTCTCTTTCTAAAATCAATAAAGTAAATATTAAGAAATAGCCTGACCTGTGGTGGCGCAGTGGATAAAGCGTCGACCTGGGAACACTGAGGTCGCCAGTTCAAAACCCTGCACTGGTCTGGTCAAGGCACATATGGGAGTTGATGCTACTAGCTCCTCCTCCCTTTCTTTCTCTCTCTCTCACTCTGTGTCTCCTTTCTAAAATAAATAAATAAAAAGAAATTTAGAAATATATAAGGAGTGTACTAAGAACATTCTGGTATATGTCTTTTGGTGGACAGTAATGTTGGTATGTATCTAGGGATGGGATTGGTGGGCCATAATGTTCAGCTTTAGTAAATACTGCCTAATATTATACTTTTCCAAAATAGTTGTCCCAACTTATTCTCTCACCAGAAGTGTCTAAAATGGTACTTAATTTATATCTGGGTTAATTTATTAATTTTATCTTTATATTTATGACTTTTTATCCCACATAATCTAAGGTATTTCAAGGTCATAAAAATATTCTCCACCTTCTAAGTTTTATTGTCATACCTGTCACATTTAGATCTAGAAAGTATCTGAACTGATTTTTCTGTAAGTTATAAAGTAGGAGCCAATATGAATATCCAAATGACCCACTACCAGTTTACTAAAAAGACCTTATTTCCCCCCAACCCTTGTCATAAATTAGGTGATGGGTGATGTGTGTGAATTTCTACTCTTAATCTGTTCCATTGTTCAGTTTACCTACTCTTGCACCAATATCGACCTCATTGTCTTAATTACTATAACTTTATGATAGGTTTGCATATTCAGCAATATAAGTATTCCAGCTAACAATATATGTACAATTTTTACTTGTCAAAACTTAATATTAGCCTGACCAGGCGGTGGCGCAGTGGATAGAGCGTCGGACTGGGATGCAGAGGACCCAGGTTCGAGACCCCAAGCTCACCAGCTTGAGCAAAAGCTCGCCAGCTTGGACCCAAGGTTGCTGGCTCCAGCAAGGGGTTGCTCAGTCTGCTGAAGGCCCGCGGTCAAGGCACTTGTGAGAAAGCAATGAACAACTATGGTGTCACAAGGGCAATGAAAAACTAATGATTGATGCTTCTCACCTCTCTCTGTTCCTGTCTGTCTGTCCCTATCTATCCCTCTCTCTGACTCTGTCCCTGTAAGAAAAACAAAACAAAACAAAAAAAATCTTAATATTAATGAATATCTCTACCCCTCTCCAACATGGTCCTTAGAGTACTTTGCCTCAGTTAACACTGAAAGTGTTATATTTGGCCTGATCAGGCAGTGGCACAGTGGATAGAACATCAGACTGGGATGCAGAGGACCCAGGTTGAAATCCCCAAGGTCACCAGGTTGAGTGTGGGCTCATCCAGCTTGAGCGTGGGCTCACCAGCTTGAGTGCAGGGTCACTGGCTTGTGTGTGGGATCATAAACATGACTCCATGGTCGCTGGCTTGAGCTCAAAGGTCGCTGGCTTGAATCCCAAGGTCACTGGCTTGAGCCCAAGGTTGCTGGCTTGAGCAAGGGGTCAATCGCTCTGCTGTAGCTGCCCTTCCACCCCCTGGTCAAAGCACATATGAGAAAGCAATCAGTGAACAACTAAGGCAGTGGTTCTTAACCTGGGTTCTATCGAACCCTAGGGGTTCGATGAGTCGGTCTCAGGGGTTCGGAGAAGCCTCTGCCGCGGAGGCCAGAAAAAAAAAATCATATTTTATTTATCACTAAAGAAGGGTTCAGTGAATGCACATATGAAACTGGTGGGTTCGGTACCTCAAAAAAGGTTAAGAACCACTGCGCTAAAATATCTCGGTTGCTAATCTACAGAGCGGCGGCCCAGATGGGCAGAGCATCCCCCGGTAGAAGGCTTGCCAGGTGGATCCTGGCCAGGGCGCATGCAGGAGTCTGTCTCTGCCTCCCTGCCTATCACTTAATAAGAAAAAATAAAATAATAACTAAAAATGACTTAAAAATAAGCATTTTTAAATTTCACATTGTTCGTGGGTTAGTAATTCAAAAGCTGCTAAAATAGGAGACTCTGGCTCAGGATGCAGTCAATATGAGATTACAGTCCAGTTGTTGGCTGAAGTGGGAGTAATCTGAAGACTTGACTGGGGCTAAAAGATACTTCCAAAATGGCTCATTCACATGGCTGGCAAGTTCATGCTCTCCTCAGAGAAAGCAATCAAAGAGGGAGCAAGGCAGAAGTGGCAATGTCTTTCATGGCTTAGTTTCTGAAATTACACACTATCACTTCTGCTACATTTTATTCTTTAGAAGTGAATTTGCTTCACATTCAGTGGGGGAGGAATTAGTTTCCACCTATTGGAGAGAGGAGTGGGTATATTTTAAAACGATGGCCACTTTTAAGATTTTCTGTCTTTAGGTGTTTTTTGTTTTTCCAGTTTCACAATAATTCGTCTAAGTGTGGATTTCTTTTCAATTATCCTGTTAGGGAATTATGTGAGTTCTTGTATCTATTATAATCTGGCTGCTTTCATAGGTACTGAAAAATATTTAGCTGTTATCTTTAAAATACTCTCTCTGGCCTTAGCTTCTCTCCTCTTAAACTTATGCTAGATCTTCTCTATCATCTATGTCGCTTATCCTCCCTTCTGTATATTCCATTCTTTTGGTTGTTTTTTTTAAAGATTTCAACATTATTATTCATTTATTTATTTTTTGAGAGAGTGAGAGACAGAGAGAGAGTGAGTACCGTCAACTTGTAGTTCTTTTCACTTTAGTTGTACATTGATTGCTTCTCGTTTGTGCCCTGACTGGGGTGAGGCAGTGTTCTCCTGCTCAAGCCAGTGACCTCACACTGACAAGCCTACGCTCAGAGCCAGCGACCTCGGGGCTTTGAACCCATGGCCTCAGTGTTCCAGGTCAACATTTTATTCACTGGTCAGGCCCATCATTTTTTTCTTTAAGGCTGATAAAAATTCCAGCATATATATATATATATATATATATATATATATATATATATACACACACACACACACACACATATATATGTATATATATAGTGTTTAGCATAACAGATATATGTATATATACACACATACACATATATGTATATATATATTATATATATGCATATATATTAAACATAGTATGTATGTGTGTTTCTTTTTTATTTTAGAAATTAAATTTAGACCTGACCTGTGGTGGCGCAGTGGATCAAGCGTCGACCTGGAATGCTGAGGTTGCCGGTTCAAAACCCAGGGCTTGCCTGGTCATGGCACATATGGGAGTTGATGCTTCCTGCTCCTCCCCCCCTTCTTTCTCTCTCTCTCTCTTTCTATCTGTCTCTCCTCTCTAAAATGAATAAATAAAAATAATTTAAAAAAAGAAATTAAATTTAATGTGGTGACATTGATCAATAAGAGTATATAGGTTTCAGGTAAACATTTCTATAGCATTTGAAATGTTGTGTTGTGTGCCCATCACCCAAAGTCAAATCATTTTCCATCACCGTGTATTTGTCCCTCTTTATTCCCCTATCCACTTTCCCCAGTAAGCACCTCACTGTAAGGTCCGACCCGCATGAAATGAGACAAAGTACCAAATAGTTAAAAAGTCCAACTTTATTGGAACCTTCGGGCAGGTTCAGTGACTCGGAGAGTAGTGAGCCAGAGAAGCCTCGCCCAACTGGTGGGGCTCGAGATTTTTATACCCCTTCAGGCTGGCTGGGGAATTTGGTTTGCGTAACTAGGGACGCTAACGGTTGAGGAATTTCTATTGTGTTTTCGGACAGGGTGTGTGTGCTAAAGGTTAGTAATTGCAGAAGTGCCAAAGGCATGAGGGATTTTCCAGCCCCTGCCCTGGGGGTGCTACCGGACACTGACTTTTATCTATGTCCATGCATCTCAGTTTTTTTTTAATTTTTTTAAAATTTATTTTTATTTTAGTGAGGGGAGGGCAGGAAGCATCAACTCCCGTATGTGCCTTGACCAGGCAAGCCTAGAGTTTTGAACCGGCAACCTCAGCATTCCAGGTCGACACTTTATCCACTGCGCCACCACAGGTCAGGCAGCATCTCAGTTTTATATCCCACCTATGTGTGAAATCATATAGTTCTTAGCTTTTTCTGATTTACTTATTTCTCTTAGTATAATGTTCTCAAATTCCGTCTATGTTGTCATAATGGCAAAATGTCATCATTTCTTATGGCTGAGTAGTATTCCATTGTACAATATATACATTGTATCTCCCACTATGAAAGACACTTTGGTTGTTTCCATGTCTTTGCCACTGTGTTCCAGTTCAACACTTTATCCACTGTGCCACCACTAGTCAGACCCATTCTTTTGTTTCTTAATGCTTTATTCTAGATAATCTCTCCTGATGTAACTTTCAATTCATTTATTCTCTATTAAACTATGTTTAATCTGTTACATTCACTGAATTCTTAATTTTGCTACAGTATTTCCCAGTTATATAATTTCTATTTAGTTCTTTTGTGTGTGTGTGTGTGTGTATTTTTCGGAAATTAGAAGCAGGGAGGCAGTTAGACAGACTCCCGCATGCACCCAACTGGGATCCACCCGACATGCCCACCAGGGGGCGATGCTCAACCTGTCTGGGGCGTTGCTTCGGTGGGGCCCGAGACATTCTAGCACCTGAGGTGGAGGTCACGGAGCCGTCCTCAGTGCCGGAGACAACTTTGCTCCAATGGAGCCTTGGCTGCGGGAGGGGAAGGAGGGGAAGAGAGAGATAGAGAGAAAGTAGAGGGGGAAGGGTGGAGAAGCAGATGGGCACTTCTCCTGTGTGCTCTGGCCGGGAATCAAACTGGGGACTTCCACATGCTGGGCCAATGCTCTACCGCTGAGCCAACTGGCCAGAGCCTATTTAGTTCCTTTTTATTTACCACTTTTTATTGTTTCCAGGTATCTGCCAAAACTGTCTGTTATCTTCTATTTCTTTGAACAAAAAAAAAAATAAATTGTTTTATAGTTTGCATCTGATAATTCCAAAAGAGGTTATTTTTGCATGTCCATTTGTTTGTATTTCCGCTGAACTACTCAGCCAAAGAGTAATTTGCTTGTGTACCTGCATATCTTTTTATCTTTAATTCTGTACTAAACATTTCTATGAAAACTTATGCATAGGAATAATTTAAGGCCTACAATTATAATGTTCTCTTCCAGAGAGGATTTGTATTTGCTTTTGTCAGGCATCTGGTGGCATCACAGTTTGAGACTACCTGAAACCAAGATCAAGACTTGAGACAGGTCATTTAACCCCAGCATATACATTCCTCTCAAGCTATTCCACTTCCAAATCATCCTCATCCTGAGGGGTAGCCCTTGGGAGTCCCAGTTATTGTACAGAGGGCCTTCTATTTCACTCCCTACACATGCATTTTATTTATTTTTTTCATCCTTTAAGTGCAAAAGGAAGATCACTATTTTTTTTTACAATTCTCTTCTTTTTGTTTCCTCTTAATTTCTTTTTATTTATTCATTTTAGAGAGGAGACAGAGAGAGAGAAAGAGAGAAAGGGGGGAGGAACTGGAAACATCAACTCCCATATGTGCCTTGACCAAACCAGTTCAGGGTTTTGAACTGGCGACCTCAGTGTTCCCAGGTCAATGCTTTATCTACTGCACCACCACAAGTCAGGCAGAAAAATCACTATTTTTGAATTAGGTAAATGTCTCAGGGAAAAAGCATCTTACAATGTTACAAGTTAAATTACTTCCTCCAAGCTGGATTACCTCCTTCAATCCTGGCTTTCCAGCTTTTGGTGTGGTAATTCTATCTTGCCATCTCTTAGATATCTTGTGTGACCCCAAAATTCGTATGTTGAAACTCTAACCACCAGTATCCCAGAATGTGGCAATATTTAATAACATATTTCAGTGACTAAACTTAATCACTTTAAAGAGATAGTTGAGTTAAAATGAGGCATTAGGATGTGCCTGGTGTCGGTATAAGAAGAGGAAATTTGGACAGAGGCACACCAGGAATATGCACACACACAGAGGAAAGACCAGTGAGAACACGGAGAAGGCAGCCATTGCAGCAGGAAGAAAGATCTCAGGAGAAATCAACCCAGCTGACACCTGGATCCTGGACTTTTGGCCTCCACAACTGTGAGAAAATACATTTCTGTTCTTTAAACCATCCTGTTAGTATTTTATGACAGCCCTAGTAAACTCATATACACCATTAAAAACATTAAAACATATATTCCAGACTTTTACTTTTTAATTTTATTGTTTTCTGAGATGGGTTGGTATAAATACCCAACCTAGCTCATAATTACTAGAGAAGGGAACTCGTTATTCTTTATGCCCCACTCAACCTGCTGCTTTCCACTTCCTCATCGCCTTTATTACTACCTGGGATATTATCTATTTTATTATTTACCTATATATTTATTTATTTATCATTTATTTATTTATTTTTTATTATTCTATTTAGTTAACTATTTAATCTCACCGGAATTAAGATCCAAGAATGCAGGGGCTGCGTTTTGACAACTGGTGTAGACCCAGACCCTGTAACAATGCGCGGCAGAACGCAGGCACTAAGAAGACAGTTGGGGAACGAACGAATGAATGAATGAATGACAGATATGGGGCTTCTCTAACGGAAGAGCTGGCATGTGGTCTCGCGGGACCTGGCAGTGGTCAGTTCGTGGGGGGCGCGCTCCACCACATCCGGGTTCCGGGTTTTCACGCATGCCCCACATCCTTGGAGCCTACGGGCTCCTAGGCAGCGCTCGTGGGCGGAGCCAGCAGCAGGGCGGGCGGGGCCCGCCGGAAGATTAGCGGGCGCTAGGGCCGGGAGGCAGCGGGGCCGCGTGGGTGGGCCGCGCTCGGGTTCCAATGGGGCCCGCGCAGGGGTGATCCGCTTTCCAGGCAACTGCCGGAGCGCATCTGGAGGTTGAGAAGCTGGGAGATGCCGGGCTGCGGCCCAACGGGCGGGGCTCCAGCTGACTTGGCTGCTGCCACCGCCCCGCTTTTAAGCCGCAGTTGGTGAAGTGTGCAGCCTGTGTAGCCTCACTTAGGTCTGTGGGAAAGCCGGTTCAGGGGACCGCTCCCATTGCGGCCCCCAGAGCCCCGCTCGTCCTGTGCGGCTGGGAAAGAACTCGTTGGAGGATAAGGGCTATCTGTAGCAACACCAGCCCTAGGCCGCCTCTCCGTGGGAATTTGGAGAAGACCCACTTTCAGTCCGGCGGCCGACGTGAACGTTGGGCGTTTTTAGAAGGATGATTGTTTTGAGTGGGGATGTGGTCTGTCTATAGAAGGCTGGGAAAGAACAAAATCTGTTACTTTCTCTAAAGAGACATCCTCTGGAGTTGAACGCCTCCAGAGCGAGTGCTCTCACCCCAGTCTCCGGTCCTACCGGCGTCCAAGGCCGATCTGGTGAGTAGGAGGCTGCGCTACCTGCGTCGTCAGTCCCCAAGTCCGTGGGAGGCATGTCTGGGAGCAGAGAGAAGGGGCATCTTCGAATGGAAGCTTCTCTGTCATTAACCGTTTCGTAAACTTCTTCACTTTGGTAACAAGACATTTACTTTTTGTATATTTATTAGCAGGATACTTCCCACATGCTCCAGTCGGTAGGGTGCAACCCCTTTCTCTGCACCAGTCACAGGAAAAAAAAAGACATGCCCATAAACTACATACTCTTCCTCAAAAACTTCAGAAAGTTGGGGTCGGCCTCCAACCCATGGAGCTAGCACTGATTTGGGGGCCCCAGATACACTGGACCTGGTCGCTGTGGAGAGACCTACCTGCTCTGATGCCAGGGATGAGATAGACGATGTATTTGAGGTTTTATTCTTTACAAAACTGCCTGTTACAAACAGTTCTACAGCAGTCTTCATTATACTCGAAGTGCTATATTTCCTCCATTTGTAGGCATACTTCTCTTATCCAGTTTTAACATTTTTGAAGCCAGGATGTATCTTAAAGGAGAGGCTAAAAGGACTTGCTGGCTGCTAGGCAACCGCGTGGGTGGTGATGTGCCTGTCACTGCTTGCCTATGTGAAAATGCAATGATGTGATTATTCCATCGGTCGATATATTTGAAATGAACTCTAAGTTGGGACCTCTAATTGTTTTTTTAAAAATAACTTAAAAAGCTAATGCTATGATGCAACATTAAAGCAAAAGGTTTATAATCATGTTTATTAAAGATTTACTGTGTGCCTGACATTGTTTCAATTAATCAACATTATAACCCCATAAGGTACAATTATTATTCCTGTTCTATGGTTTGGAGCTTTTTAAATGCAAGGGTCAGGATTATAACCCAGGTTGTCTAATTTTAAAGCCTGCCCTCTTTCAAATCTGTGTCCAAGTAGAAGATGCATGCAGCTTGTAAGGAGGGAAGTCAAGGCAGGGTCAGTGTGTGTTTGTGTATTTTTGGCTGTTTGTATATGTGTATATGGAACTGGGAACCAGGGCCACATCCAGGAGCATTGATTATAATTTTTCCCACATTGATGCCAAATCTTTGTTTTTGGATCTTTTGCAGTTTTAAATATATTTTTGCAAGTTCTAGAGTTCTGGCTGTATGGCGGTACCCCTGGGTCCCTCCTTTCCTGCCTGTGGTCCTCTGGAAGAAGGTAGAGGCATGCACTCAAACCTACCCCACTGGCTGCCTCCCAAGGAGGCAGCACATAATTTAAGAAAGGACTCAGTTTTTCAGAGTTGTTAAAGTTGCATCAGCCTCTAGGAACCCCCAGGTTCTGGTGCTGCAGGAACATGCCAGAGTCCTGAGGGAGGAGACTGTGACCAGAGGAGGACCACACAACTGTGAAGCCTCTCAGCAGAGGTTCTGGCAGTTTCCTCATCAGAAGTGGAAGCCCGGTGAGGCGGACATCATCATGCTGCAGCAGCTCCTGATCACCCTGCCCACGGAGGCTGGCACCTGGGTGAAGCTGCACCATCCAGAGAAGGCCAAGGAAAGGATGCCTCTGTGGGAGGATGTGACTAAGATGTTTGAAGGAGAAGGTGAGAATAGACAGATGAAGGTGGGGAGGGGGGAGATGAAGAGAAAGAAGGAGATCTAATTTGTGTGTGAAAAGTTAGGTACACTTTCTTGTTCTGGTCTCTTGGGGAGAAAATTGGAAGAAAGCAGGTCTTTAGGATTCATGCTTGCGGCTTTTGGGAAGGGGATAGCTGTGAGAGTTATGCCGTTTTGGCTGTGTGATCAGTGCTTCTGGATCCCTCCTTTCCTGCCTTTTTGTTCCTTGAAGAAGATAGAGGCATGCACTCAAACATACTCAACCAGCTGTCTCCCAAGAAGGCAGTAATTACAGTGCGGGCAGCTCAGGCTCCTTGCTGACATGTGCTCCATGCTGCTCCCATCTCCTGTCCTCAAATACTATACAGGACAGGAACACAGAACACAAGGTGTTCCCCACCCCCAGCAGCTCCTGACTGGGTAGATGTGATTCATAAACAGCAAAGTCAAAGCTCTTTTGCATCCTTAAGCCCTTCAATTTGCCTTTGCAAATTTCAGTTATTTAGCCCCAAAGCAGTATCAGTTCTTTCTTATCATCTGCTGCTGAGAGGAAGAAATGACCTGCTTGATCACTCTGATTTTACCTTGAAATATATGGGTTCACTGGGATATATGTCCAAGATTACACATTATTTAGTGGTCTGGTCAGAACAGATAAGTGGATAGAGGAATTTGTGTGTTTCGTGTGATCTCCTAATTCATAATTCATACTGCTAACACCTTAGATTCAGCCAATATTTATTGGAGTCAAGCTGTATCAGGCAGGGACTTTACTAAGCATCTTGACAGATGGAAAAGTGAATAATGATCTCTAGTGATAATTATTAATTGATGGAGATAGACATATACCCAGATTAAAATAATAGGAGGTAACCTAGGAAAATACTATGGTAGAGTTCTTTTGGAAGACAAGAGAAAGGAAACATTTTTCCAATTGTATTTATCTGAGAAATTTTCTCAAAGCAGATAGCATTGAATGGGGCCTTGAAAGATGCCTAAGTTTTTTATAGGTTCAGAGAATGGAGACTATTGTAGTCTAACAGGTTGGTGTTCATATCCAACAGATAAAGGATGGTGATTAGAGGAGACCAATGCTGGGAAAATAGGCTTCAGATGGACTTTAGAGTGCCTTGAAGTCCATGGGAAGTGACTGGATTCTTTATCTTGTTAGGAACCTTTGCACAAAGAAGTGGGTTGATAGATCTGTGCTTTTGGACCAGCATAGACTGTTGGGAAATACTAATGCTCAAAATAGCACACTGTAGGTCCTCCTTATTAAGGAGGCTCCAGTTGGCTTGAATCATTCTAAAAGTCCCTCTTTGTTCCTCTATGAGAGAGGAGCCATATTCAGCAGTCTACAGGCAGCTTTTCAGTTTGGTGGCTTTTGGGAGATGCAAACCTCATGCTCTTTTCCTTCTCCAGCTCTGCTTTCTCAAGATGCTGAGGAGACCCAGGGAGAACGTTTAAACGATGAAGGAACCTCTGGGACCCAGGCAGCAGAATTACAGGTGGGATAGAGTTTCCTCTCTCTTTTCTTATTTTTTTTGGCATGCTTCTTGGGTTTTAAGGCTATAACTTACTCCTTCGGTGGACGGAGTGGGAAGTTAAGGCTAATGAATTCAACGTAGGGAGCTCAGAGCATGTTTGCTCTTATGCAGAAAAACAGGCCACAATGGTAACAAATTATCTGCTCATAGTAGAATTTGTACCTTCCTGCATGTAACTTTAGTTTCTGAGGAACATTTAGTTCTAACATTGTGCTTATTTCTGTAAAGAAAGCAAAATGAATGATATAATTCTAGCCTCTAAAAATAAACAGATACCACTTGGGACTTATAAGCCATATGTATATATTAGTATTTCATACTGAAAACAAACTATGTAAGTGAGAAGAAGTTCTGTATTCTTAGTGATGTACACATATCACTTGTGAACTTTATGAGGTGACCCTTGGAGTGTTGGGAGTAGAGGTCAAACTGCAGCCAAAGAAGGGAGAAGAGAAGTAGTCAGGCCACACAGCACACATGGTAGCCTGGGCAGCTGGGTGTCAGAAATGGGTGTCTTCGCCACCTGGTGGAAGGATAGGTGAGAAAGAAAGAAAATTGTTGAATAAATGGAAAAGGAAGACTATCAAAGAGGAGTTGTTATTCGAGGACAGAAGATTATTAAGTGAAAATAACTTGGGTTTTGAAATTAGATGGTACAGGCTTTGAACTTATATCTTGAATTTACTCACTTGGTTAACTGGGGCAATATTTTTTAGCAGTTTACAATCCCAGTTCCCTCAGCTAATTCAGATGCTAATACTTTCTAGGATTGAAATGCACTCCAGAGTTACTTGAAGAAATATGGAAGAAGTAATAATAGTCTAATTATTGCATTCCATTTTTCTGGAATTCCTCACGTCCTAACATTTATCAAACACTGATGGGGCCTGACTTTTGGTGGTGCAGTGGATGAAGCATTGATCTGGGATGCTGAGGTTGCTGATTTGAAACCCTGGACTTGCCTGGTCAAGGCATATATGGGAGTTGATGCTTCCTGCTCCTCCTCCCTTTTCTCTCTCTCTCTCTACCCCCTCTCTAAAATAAAAAATAATAATAAAATTAAAAAACCATTAATGGGATTCTTAGCACCGAGAAGAGATTAAATTTTTTAAAATTGAGGTATAATTTACTTACAGGGTAAAACACAAGAAAGTGCATAGTTCTATTTTGACATATGTATACACCGTCTAATCAAATCAAGATATAGAACATTTCTACCATCTCAGAAAGTTCCCTCATGCCCCTTTCCAATCAAAACTCTGCTTTGGCCTGGCCTGTGGTGGCACAGTGGATAAGGTGTTGGCCTGGAATGCTGAGGCCACCAGTTCGAAACCCTGGGATTGCCTGGTCAAGGCACATATGAGAAGTAAACAACTGTGAGTTGATACTTGCTGCTCCCCTCCCACAGCCTTTCTCTCTCTCCTCTTTCTAAAATCAATAAATAAAATTCTAAAAGAAAAATACTCTGCTTTGCCCCTGGTAGAGAGTATATGGGATCTCTATTTATTTCTTATAACTGCATGTAAATCTTAAAATTGATTTACATGTAAAATTATCTCAAAATAAAAAATTTAATTAAACAATGTATATTCTGTAATGTTCTATAAGTGTCAGGTTAAATTGGTTGTTCAGAATTACTTTTTTTAAATTTAGAAAATTAAATAGAGCAGAGCCATTGGTCAATAAGAGCACATAAGTTTCAAGTAAACATTTCTATAGCATTTGAACAGTTGATTGTGTTGTATATCAAAGCTAAATTCTTGATCAATTTTTGTCTAATTGTGTCAGTTACTGAGAGAAGAATATTATAAAATCATTGTGATTTTGTCTGTATCTACCTTTAGTTCTGTCAATTCTGCTTCATTTTGTGTTCTGTTATCTGCTGCATAAACACGTGGGATTGTTGTCTTCTTGATGAACTGACCCTTATCATTATGAAATGTTCACCCTTATCATTATAAAGTCTACTTTGTCTGATTTAATATTAGTTATTGCTTGCAGTACTATAATGGTATAACCTTTTCTATTCTTTTACTTTTTCTTTTATTTTAAATTCAGTGACAGGGTGGGAGGCAGAGACAGATTCCCACGAATACCCCAACTGGGATCTACCCCGCAAAGCCACTAGGGGGTGATGCTCTGCCCATCTGGGGCCACTGCTCCATTGCAACCAGAGCCATTTTTTTTTAGCTCCTGAGGTGGAGGCCGTGGAGCCATCCTCAATGCCTGGGGCCAGCTTGCTCCAGTTGAGCCATGACTGCAGCAGTGGAAGAGGGGGAGAGAGAAAAGCGATAGGGAGCAGGGTAGAGAAGCAGATGGGTGCTTCTCTTGTGTGCCCTGATCAGGAATTGCACCTAGGACATCCATACGTGGGGCCAACACTCTACCACTGAACCAACCGGCCAAGGCCTAAAGCGTGACCTTCTTAAATATAGATGGGTCTTGCTGGTTCGTCCATTTACAGTTAACATAATGATTAATAGGGTGAGATTTAAGTGTATATTCTTATTCTTGGTTTGCGGTTTGTACCATCCATTCTTTGTTCCTCCTCTTGCCTTCTTTTGAGACTTGTTTGGAGGCTCTAGCAGGAGAGCGCAGCTACTTGTATACCCTTGACCGAAGAATGGTCCTCTGCTCTGTCGGGGAAGGTTGTTCTGTTCAACCAGTGCACAGCTTCAGGAGGGACACACATGGAGTGGTGAGGGAGGAAGGGGACACCCACCTAGCCAGCCAGATCAGCTGAATCAACCCTGGCGATCAATGGGGTGACAGATGTCGCAGCCAGATCGCCCTCATATCCTTGCCTTCTTTTGAATCGAATAGTTTTTCAGTATTCCATTTTATGTTTTTAATGACTTTTTAGCTACACTTCTTTAGTTTGTTTTCAGTGGTTGCTCTCACCATTACAATATACATTTTTAAACATATCACAGTTTCTTTGAATTAATATTATACTGTTTACATCCATGGTTCTTAACCTGAGTTCTATTGAACCCTAGGGGTTCGATGAGTCGGTCTCAGGGGTTTGGAGAAGCCCCTGCCGCAGAGGGCAGAATAAAGTAATACCGTAATTTGTTGTGAGTTCATGCACTTTGTTGGTTTTGTTCTTTGAGCAAGGTGATGTTCATGCACGGCTCATTTTGTGCACCAGTAAGAAAACATATACCTATGTCTTGAATTTGGAAAACAAAATCATATTTTATTTATCACTAAAGAAGGGTTCGTGAATGCGCATATGAAACTGGTGTGTTCGGTACCTCAAAAAAGGTTAAGAACCACTGGTTTACATGTAATATGAAAGTCTTATATTTTTATTTACTCTTTCCCATTCTTTGTGTACTATTATAATACATTTTACTTTTACATGTTATAAATCCTATAATACATTGTTCTTAATTTTGCTTTTAACAATCTGTTGTGTTATTTAAAAATTTAGAAAAGGAAAAGAAAATGATTCATATGTGGCCACATATTTACCAGTTTTTGCACTCTTAATTTCTTCTTTTAGTTCTGAGTTTCTCTCTGCCACCATTTACCTTCAGCCTAAAGAATGTCAGTTAGCATATTGTAGAGTGGGTGTACTGATGACAAATTCTCGTAGCGTTTGTTCATTTAAAAATGTCTTTATATAGCTTTTTTTTATTTGAGGATCTCTCACTGGATACAGAATTCTGGGTTGACTATTCTTTCTTTAAGCATTTTAAAGATGTTCCATGAACTTTTGGCTTATATTATTTGGGATGAGAGGTCAGCTATTATCATTTGCTAATATGCGGTGTGTCTTTCCATTTTTATTTATTTTTTAAAAATATTTTATTTCTTTTTAGAGAGAGAGAGGGTGAAAAGCATCAACTCGTAGTTGCTTCACTTTAGTTGTTCATTGATTGTTTCTTGTATGTGCCTTGATTGGTCAAGCCTGGGGTTTTAAACTGGCAACCTCAGCATCCGAGGTTGATGTACTATATCTACTGCACCACCACTGGTGAGGCTCTTTCTGCTTTTATTTAAATACCAACTTTACTTGTTCTTCTCTGTCTTCTTTTGGCTACTTTTATGGTTTTCCCCCTTTTACTTTGCTCTTCAGAAGTCTTACTATGAAGTGCATAGGCATGGCTTTCTTTATTCTTTCGGGGGCTTGCTGAACTTCTTGGATCTTTGGGTTAATTTGAAAAATTTTTAACCTTTTTTTTTTTAGCAAGAGAGAGAGACAGGAAGGGAGAGAGACGAGAAGCATCACTTCACAGCTGCAGCACCTTAGTTATTCATTGATCACTTTCTCATATGTGCCTTGACCTGGGGCCCCAGCCAAGCTAGTGACCCCCTGCTCAAGCCAGCGACCCTGCGTTCAAGCCAATGACCATGGGACTACATCTATGATCCCACACTCAAGCCAGCAACCCCACACTCAAGCTGGCAACCTTGGGGCTTTGAACCTGGATCACAAGCCACCACTTTATCCACTGCACCACCACCTGGTCTGGTGAAAAATTGTTAGCCTTTATTTCTTCAAATATGTATATATTTTCCCCATTTTCTATATATTTTCCCCATTTTCTAATCTCCTTCTGAGATTTTAATGTACATTAAATCCTGGATATTATTCAGATTTTTCTTCTTTTGGTGCTTCAGTTTTGGTTTTTTTTTCTTCTTCTTTTCAAAATTGAGAGGTGGGGAAGACAGAGAGACAGACTTCTGTTTGCACCCAGATCTGGGATCCACCTGGCAACCCCTGTCTGGGTTGATGCTCTGTCCATCTGGGGCTGTGCTTGCAACTGAGCTATTTTTAGCACCTGAGATGGAGGCTCCATGGAGCCATTCTCATCACCCAGAGTCAATATGCTTGAATCAATCGAGCCATGGCTGCAAGACAGGAAGAGAGAGAGAGAGAAGGGGGAGAGGGAGGTGCCATGAACCAGCGTGGCTAGTAATTCCAGATTCTGAGTGGGAATGGTGCAGAATTAAGAGAATAGGCTTAAAGTAAAAGGATGGGCTTGGGAGGTCTCTTCAGTGCTGATGGCAAGAACAGAGCATACTCTACACCCGCTTCTTGCAGTATTTAAAGGGCAAAATGGACCATTAGCAAATCAAAGAGATCTCTGATCACATTTCCAAGGCAACCCAAGAATTCTACCAAGTGCAGAAAACTCCCACCATACATAACATCTTAGCTTCACAAAACAAAGGATAAAAGAAACTTGCCTCCAGTATTTCCAGGGGGACATGGGAGTTAGGATGAGTATAAACAATCCAGCACCATAGCTTAACAGCCTTTAGCAACTTCACAGAATAAGTGAGGTGGGGGGTTGGGCAGACTGTCAGTTTACTGCCAGTTCCCCACACCTCTGTCCCCCAAAAATCTAAATTGCAAAGACCATGTTGGCTTTCAGTCCCCAACAGGGAGGGGTGGAAAAGCAGATGGTTGCTTCTCTTGTGTGCCCTGATGGGGAATCGAACTCAGGACATCCACACACTGGGCCAATGCTCTACCTCATGGCAAACTGGCCAGGGCTGGTGCTTTAGTTTTAATAACATCTATTGACCTGTCTTAAGTTTCACTGATCTTGTCTTTATCAGGGTTCAGTTTGCTGTTAAGCCCACCCAGTGGATTTTCCAAATATTGCATTTATAAGTTGTAGAATTTTCACTTAGTTCCTTTTTTAGTATTTCTATCGCTCTCCTCAATTACCTCCATGTTTTCACTTATTCTATCTATATTTTATTGTTAATTCTTTTTTTAAATTTATATATTCTTTTTAAGAAAGAGAGGAAGGGAGAGAAAGAGAGACAGAAACACTGATTGCTTCTCATAAGTGCCTTGACCAGGCATGAAACCAGTGACCTCAGGCTCAAGCTGGCAACCCCAGGCTCAAGCAGGTGATCTTAGGTTTCAAACCAGCAACCTCAGCATTCAGGGTCAATGCTCTATCAACTGCACTTCCAGTGCACCATCACTGTCCGGGCTTGTTGTAAATTTTTTAAGATATTTTCGTAATTGCTTTAAGCTTCTTGTCTGCTAATTTCAATGACTTGGTCACCTATGGGTTTGCTTCTAATGATTTTTCTTTTTATTTATTTTTTAAGTGAGAGGAGGGGAGATAGTGAGACAGACTTCCACATGCACCCCAATGGGGATCCACTCGGCAACCCCCAATTGGGACTGATGCTCAAATCAGCCAAGCTGTCCTCAGCACCTCATGCCAGTGCTTGGAACAGCTGAGCTACCTCAGCACCCAGGGCTGATGCTCAAAGCAATCAAGCCACTGATTGCGAGGGGAAGAGAGAGAGAAGGGGAGCGGGAGGGGAAGAGAAGCAGATAGTCGCTTCTCATGTGTGCCCTGACCAAGGATCAGACCTGGGATGTCCACATGCTGGGCCGATGCTCTATCCACTGAGCAAACCAGCCAGAGTCGATTTTTATTTTCTTAATTGTAGGTCAGATTTTCCTTCTTATACACACGTCTAACAATTTTTTATTGTAGTTTAGATACTGTGTATAAAAGAACAGTGGAGGGTTAAATAGATATATATATATATGTCGATATATAGGTAGCTATCTATATATAGATATAGATCTTTATCATTTGTCTTATTCTGTTTTTTCTAAGAGACTCTAGGCCCTTTCCTCTAGTTGTTAAGGTGAGGGACCAATTACTCATATTCCTCCTACAGCAGTGGCTGAGTTCTGGCTGAGACACAGCTTTTACTGAGTTTACTTCTGATGAACTAGCTACCGTTGCCCCACGACATTAGTGCAGAGCGTCTGATTTTTTTAAAAATCTCCTCAGTATTTGAGCCAGGAAGGCATCAGACTATAGTTCCAGACAGTATTATTCATCTTTGCATTAAACTCCAGCAGGGCCCCAGAATTTAATCTCAGCAGGAATGCACTGGTCTTTGTGACAATAAGTGCTAAAAGCCTCTCTTCTCTCTCCCACTGCTCCCTTAGCCTCTGTGATCTCATCTTCTTCCAATCTCCCCTTTACTAACCTACCTCCAGTGATGCTGTTCGCTCTCCTGCTCCTCAGCCAAGCCAGTGACACTCTCACCTTAGTTCCTTTGTATCTGCCCAGGATACCCTCTTCTTAGATTTCCAAAAAACTATCTCTCACTGAATTCACATCTCTGGTCTGATATCACCCTTTTAGAGAGCCTTGCCCCACCAACCTATATAGAAGAGTATCCCTACCCTCACTGTGTCTCCCCCTATTCCCCTTTTCCTGCCTAATTTATTCTAAGGCACATATACCATCTGTCCTTATGTATATTTAATTATGGTAATCTCCAGAGACTCTCCAAAGAGATCCAGTAGGGGCTCCGAGTAAAACTAGTTTAGACTCTCAGAATACTGTCAGAACTCCATGGACCTTGATGGAAGTGGTCTGTGGATGAAAAGCAATGTGTTTGATGTTATAGGAACAGTTGACCTTCAAGGACATATCTGTGGACTTCACCCAGGAGGAGTGGGGGCAGCTGACCCCCACTGACCAGAATCTGTACCGGGAGGTGATGCTGGAGAACTACGGGAACCTGGTCTCAGTGGGTAAGGACAGGCTGAACATTTATCCAGACACCTGCTCGTTACAGGAGAGTTGTCATTTCTAAATTATTAAGTGTCGTGGATTCCCTGGATCTTGGCCCTAGGTTCTGTGTTAAAGATATCTCATTCCTTTAAAAATCAAGCCCGGGCATCTTCTTCTCCTTCCCTTCCAAATCAAGCCCGGGGATCATCTTCTCCTTCCTTTCCTTTATAGAGCTAAAATAGAAAGATATGCTCTGGTGCCCCTTTCCATTTTCAGGACTGGAACTAACTTCTGGAGATGGTTCTTAGACCTCGATATAAACATTCATACTCTTTTTTTACTCCATAAGCAGGGTATGAACTTTCCAAACCTAGGGTGATTTCCCAGTTGGAGAAAGGAGAAGAGCCATGGATAAGAGAAAAAGAAGGCCCAGAATATCCCAGTTCAGGTGAGCCAGGGCAGATGGTACCTTTACATATGTAAGCCAGAGTGCCCCAAGTCTTCTTAGGCTATGGGGTCCCTGGACCCTAGCCTTCACTTGACCTTGCAAAAGTCTCTCTAGAGTTGGAGGGAAGAGAAGTCTTGTCCTCCTTAAGATTAAACTTGAGCCTGATCAGGCTGTGGCACAGTGGATAAAGCGTCAGACTGGGACGCGGAAAACCCAGGTTTGAAACCCCGAGGTCGCTGGCTTGAGCACGGGGTCGCTGACTTGAGTGTGGAATCATAGATATGACCCCATGGTCGCTAGCTTGAGCCCAAAGGTTGCTGGCTTGAGGCTAAGGTCACTGGCTTGAGCAAGGGGTCACTTGTTCTGCTGTAGCCACTCAGTCAAGGCACACAGGAGAACGCAATCAATGAACTAAGGAGCTGCAGTGAAGACTTGCTTTTTCTCATCTCTCTCCCTTCCTATCTGTCTGTCCCTATCTGTTCCTCTCTCTGATTCTCTCTCTGTCTCTGTTAAAAAAGAAAGATTAAACTTGATTTTCCTTCTTCTGTATTCTGAAGTCTGCCAATTGAAAGTTCTTTTCTCTGTTCAGTCCGATGTACTCAGTCTCTCCTCACAGAAAACAGATCTCTGCTCAGGACTTTTACTGCATTCTGCAGATCTTTGGTTTTCTCTCTTTAATTCTGTGTCCACTTTAACCAACTTTCCTTTCACTCTTTTAATGTACATATCTTTATTTTTTATAACAACTTTATGAAAACTGTAAGAGAGTTACTACAGAATTCCTTCTCAAATTCAGTGATCTTCAACAATCTTCTTAAACTTTGTTATATTTTGAAACATTTTTCTTTTTTTAACAGAAACAGAGAAAGAGAGAGAGAGGGACAGATAGGGACAGACAGGAAGGGAGAGAGATGAGAAGCATCAATGCCTTGTTGCGGCTCCTTAGTTGTTCATTGATTGCTTTCTCATATGTGCCTTGACCAGAGGGCTATAGCAGAGTGAGTGACCCCTTGTTCAAGCCAGCGAACTTAGGCTCAAAGTAGCAACCATGGGGTTGTGTCTGTGAGCCTGTGCTCAAGCCAGCGACCTTGGGGTTTCAAACCTGGGTCCTCTGTGTCCCAATCCAATGTTCTACCCACTGCACCACTGCCTGGTCTGGCTTTGAAACATTTTTGATGTTCAGAAAGGCATACAGAACATTATAACAAGTTTCTGTGTAGCTTCCACCTCTATTAAGAACTAAAACAGAGTTGAAGCCTTGTTTTTCCCCACCTACCTTTTGACATAACCAATTCTTCTGAGTTTGAATATTACTATTCCCATATGTGC
Source organism: Rhynchonycteris naso (assembly GCA_037038555.1). Taxonomy (NCBI): domain Eukaryota; kingdom Metazoa; phylum Chordata; class Mammalia; order Chiroptera; family Emballonuridae; genus Rhynchonycteris; species Rhynchonycteris naso. Next base: position 206,710,301 of record CM072997.1, on the reverse strand, counting down.
TTTCATACTTTTACTAAATGTGTATGTTCCTAAACAACATATAGCATTGTTTTGCATGTTATTATTCTTTAAATAAATGGTATATATACTTCTTTCAATTACTTTTTTCATTCAACACTATTTATGTTTATCCATGTTAATTCATTTCCATTGAATTAATAGACCATAGTTTATCCATTTTCCTGTTGATAGACCTTTATACTGTTTCTAAATTTGAGTGTTACAAAGATGCTACAGTGTCTTCATGTATATGTTCTCTTGTGTGTACATGCAAGTGCTTCTCTGAGATACTTGGTAGAAGCAAAACTGTTGGGTCATGGAGGATATGCTCCTTCATTTGCTAGGTGTTACCAAATTGCTCTCGGCTGCACCCATCAGCAGGTTTTAAGTGTTTCCTTATTTATGACAGAACTTCCCCTTTCTCTGTCAGAACTCATATATATATATATATGACATATATATATGACAACATATATATATGACAGAACTCAGCATCATCGTCAGCATTTGGTATTTGACAAACTGTTAAAATTGTGTAAACTCAATGGGTGAATACAGTATCTTGTTATTTCTTTTGTTTTCCCGATTACCAGTGAGATGAAGCATATTTCCATGTTTACTGACCATCAAGTATTCCTCTTTTAATTGCTTATTTATATCCTTTCCCAATTGTTCTATTTTTGTTTTTCTTTTTTATTGATTTATAGAAAAGATATAAAATATATGTTATCCTCTCTTTTGAAAATTTTGTTTTTCTTTTTTCTTTTTTTTTCTTTTTTATTTAATGGGGAGAGTGAGAAATATCAACTTATAGTTGCTTCACTTTAGTTATTCACTGCTAGTTGTATGTACCTTGACCAGGCAAGCCTGGGGTTTTGAACCAGTGACCTCCACATTTCAGGTCAATGCTCTATCTACTGCATCACCACAGGCCTGGCAAATTTTGCTTTTCATAGTTAGGTTTAATTCACTAGGAATTTATTTTATATATAGTGTAAAGTGAGTATCTAGTTTAATATTTTCCACATGGATAATCAGTCTAGTAATCACTTACAGTTTTTTATAGTTATAATAGTTACTTATCAATAGTTAATGGCACTGCCAAGTTTATAATGCTTGGGCCTGTTTCTAGGCTCTCCAGGCTGTCTTAATTACGGTATTTCATAGTGAAACATTATCTCTGGTAAAGGTAGTTCTTCCACCTTGTTCTTTAAAATTGTTTGTGCTTTTCTTTTTTTATTTTTTAAAATTTATTTATTTACTATTTATTCATTTTAGAGAGGAGAAAGAGAGTGAGAGAGAAAGGGGGAGGAGCAGGAAGTATCAACTCCCATATGCGCCTTGACCAGACAAGTCCTGGGTCTTGAACCGGCGACCTCAGTGTTCCCAGGTCGATGCTTTATCCACTGCGCCACCACTGGTCAGGGATCAACACTGGGCTTTTCTGAGCCCCTTGCTTTTCTAAAGAAATTATTTAATGATCACATCAAATATATATATAAAATGCATCAAAATTATATAATGTGAAATGTTCATTGCACACACACACATATATGCACACACACAGTCACATTCACAAATACTCTGGTAGTATTTTTATTGGAATAGAATTAAATTTATAAGGCCCTGGCTAGTTGACTCAATGGTAGAGCATCAGCCTGGCATGTGGATGTCCTGGGTTCGATTCCCAGTCAGGGCACACAGGAGAAGCAAACATTTGCTTCTCCACACCTTCTCTTCCCCCTTCTCTCTCTCTCTTCCCCTCCTGTAGCCTGGCTCGATTGAGTTTGAGTACATTGACCCTGGGCACTGAGGATGGCTCTGTGGAGCCTCTTCTTTAGGCACTAAAAATAGCTCGGTTGTGAGCATGGCTCCAGGTGGGCAGAGCATCGGCCCCAAATGGGGGTTGCTGAGTGGATTCTGGTTGGGGCGCATGTGGAAGTCTGTCTGTCTATCTTCCATCCTCTTACTTGGAAAAGAAGAAAAAAATATTTTTTTAAAGAATTGAATTTATAGATCAATTCAGGAGGGTTACTATTATGATATTGAGTCCTACTATCCAGGAACATAATATATTGCTTTATTGATATTTCCTAATATTTTTCTTTTTTTTAGATTTTAGTTTTAATTTTTTTATTGAATTTATTGGGGTGACATTGGCTCACCATACAGGTTTTAGTCTAATTATTTTTTCAGTAAAGTTTCAGGATTTTCCCCTAAAGGTCTTGTATATATTTATCTCTTTTAACAGATTCATCTTGAAGACCCTATATTTTGATGCTATTGTAGATGGTGTATTTTTTTTCAATTATATTTTCTGTTTGTTGCTGGTATATAATAACATTGTTGGTTTTATATATTGATCTTATAGCCAGCCATCTTGTTTCACTTGTTTTCTTTTTTTTAATAGTTTTCCTTCTTTTTTAAACAAAATTTTTATTTACTGATTTTCAGAGAAAGGGGAAGGGAGAGAGAGAGAGAGAGACAGGAACATCAATTTGTTCCTGCATGTGCCCTGACTGGGGATCAAATTGGCAATCTCTGCACTTTGGGATAATGCTCTAACCAATGGAGCTATCCAATCAGGGCTCCTTTGTCAGTAATTCCAGTAATTTCTTTGTACATTCTCTTGGGTCTCAACTTATAATAATGTAAATAATAGTAAGCCTGACCAGTTGGCACTGTGGATAGAGCGTCAACCTGGGATGCTGAGGACCCAATTTCAAAACTCCGAGGTCACTGGCTTGAGCCCAAAGGTCACTGGCTTGAAACCTAAGCTTGCTGGTTCAAGCCTAAGTTGCTGGCTCGAGCCAGGGGTCACTGGCTCAGCTGGACCCCTTAGTCCAGGCACATATGACAAAGCAATCGATGAACAACTAAAGTCCACAACTATAAGTTGGTGCTTCTATCTCACTCCCCCTTCTTGTCTGTCTCTCTCTCTCTCATTAAAAAAAAATAAAAATAAAAATAAACAATAAAAATAGTAAAAGCTACAATGGTATTCTTTTCCTACCTATTGGTAAAATCTCAAAGAAATCCCATAGACAAGCAGTCCTTTTAAATAATAAAAACAGTCTGATTTTAGCCTGGCCGGTGGTGGCGCAGTGGATAAAGCATCGACCTGGGAACACTGAGGTCGCCAGTTCAAAACCCTGCACTGGTCTGGTCAAGGCACATATGGGAGTTGATGCTTCCAGCTCCTCCCCTCTTTCTCTCTTTCTCTCTTTCTCTCTTTCTCTCTCTCTCTCTCTCTCTCACTCTGTGTCTCCTCTCTAAAATAAATAAAATAAAAAGAAATTAAAAAAAAAAGTTTGATTTTAATAAAATGGTTAGTTCAGTGAACTAATAAAAACTCCTAACTTCATTCAAAATTAAGTCCTTTTTTTTTTAAAGATTTTATTTGATTTTACAGAGAGGTGGGTGGAGTGAGAAGTATCAACTCATAGTTGCTTCATTTTAGTTGTTCATTGATTGCTTGTATGTGCCTTGACCTGGCAAGACCCTGGTTTCGAACCGGTGACCTCAGCATTCCAGGTCAACACTTCATCCACTACACCACCACAGGCCAGCCACAAAGTTAAATCTTTTCATTTCCCCTGGTTTGGGCTGCTTCAGGCTTGGAGATTGAATTGGGGAGGGGGACATAGATGGCTTCTTTTATCTTTCCCTATCTTTTTCTCTTCCTCCTCCACTATTCAAGACCTAAATTGGGCCTGCAGAACATAGACTACTCTTGCCTCCATTCATTTAGAATTTGGAAATTCAGGCTCTGGTCAATGGCTCAGTGGATAGAATGTTGGTCCAGCATATGGAGATTCTGGGTTCAATTCTTGGTCAGGGCACACAGGAGAAGCAACCATCTGCTCTCCACCCCTCCCCTTTCTCTCTCTCTTCCCTCCCACTGCCAGTGGCTCAATTTGTTCAATTGTGGCCCCGGGTACTGAGAATAGCTTGGCTGATCTGAGAGCATCAGCCTCAGGTGCTAAAAATAGCTCAGTACTCTGAGCGTTGGCCTAAGATGGGGTTGCCAGGTGGATCCTCTTTGGGAGTCTACCTCACTATCTCCCCTCATCTCACCTAAAAAGGAAAAGAAAAGATTTTGGAAATACTAATGATCCTTTGTGTTGACCAAAAAATCCTACAAGAACTTATACCTTTCAGGAATACAAAGCTGTCAGTTGAAATATTAGTAATGGGTACAACAAATGATCAAGTTAGAAAATCAGTCATAATTTTAAAGGTTAAAGGATATTTTCATAGAACATAGCAATATAGCCCGACCAGGTGGTGGCCCAGTGTATAGAGCATTGACCTGGGACACTGAGGCTCCAGGTTCGAAACTCCGAGGTCGCCAGCTTAAGCATGGGCTCACCAGCTTGAGTATGGGATCATAGACATAACCTCATGGTTACTGGCTTGAGCCCAAAGGTCACTCACTGGCTTGAAGCCCAAGGTCGCTGTCTTGAGCAAGGGGTCACTGGCTCAGCTGGAACCCCCTGGTCAAGGAACATATGAAAAATCAATGAACAACTAAGGTACCACAATGAAGAATTGGTGTTTCTCATCTCTCTCTCCCTTCCTGTTTCTCCCTGTCTGTCCCTCTTTCTCTCTCTCTCCTTTTCTTCCCCCACCCCCATGTGCATGCTAAAAAAAAATAGCAATATAGTCTTGGTTTCTTACAAGTCTTCTCTGTAAAATAACACTTCCAGGGACACATTAATAAGCACAGGAAACAGAAAAATGTTTAAGTGTTAACACAAATTTCAATAAAAGACAGCTCAATGTTCGTGTGAATTTTCTTAGTTCCAACATTATTTTTTGAACTAGTGTATCTCGCTGCTGCTGGAGTGAGGAGAGAGACAATTTTTTATTTTTATGAGATGTTTTTCTAAAAGTATTTGTCAATTTAAAACATATATTTTAAGGCATAACTCTGGATTTTTATGATTTACTATTATTAGAAAGAGCAGGACTAAAATGCTCAAACTTTGCTTTCTCTATATTATACTTTTACTCTGTTTACTGTTTTTAATTAAATTTCCCATTACCTCTCCAGATGCATAACCATATTTAAAAATAATGAAAATCTCATGTAGTTTATATGTATTGTTATATGAATCTTTATTCCATATACACTACAGTAACTGAGTTTTCAAAGCATAAAGAATATGAGTTATTTGTATTTTTTCTATTTCTTTCAGACTTGAAGAGTAAAACAGAAACCAGTATGTCAACTGCAAAAAATGGCATTTTACAGAAACAGTTATGTCAAGGCATTATGATGGAAAGATTCATGAGGGATGATGTCATTGATTCCACATTGAGAAAAGTCTCCAAATATGATGATGAGATAGAAAGGCATCAGGACACCCATGGAAGAGATGTAAGACAAGCCTTCTTGACCCACAAGAAGAGAGGCCAAGAAACTAACAAATTTGGGGAAAATATTGTGAGTTCAAATGTTGTTATAGAACAGAGGTACCATAAATATGACACACTTAGAAAGAGGAACAAATACAAATTAGATCTGATTACTCATCCAACAAGTTACATAAGAACAAAAACCTATGAATGTAATATATGTGAAAAAATCTTCAAACAACCCATTCATCTTACTGAACACATGAGAATTCATACTGGAGAGAAACCTTTCAGATGTAAGGAATGTGGAAGGGCCTTTAGTCAAAGTGCGTCTCTTAATACCCACCAGAGAATCCACACTGGTGAGAAACCCTTTGAATGTGAAGAATGTGGCAAAGCCTTCAGACATCGCTCCTCTCTTAATCAGCATCACAGAACTCACACTGGGGAGAAACCCTATGTATGTGATAAATGTCAGAAAGCTTTCAGCCAGAACATTAGCTTGATCCAGCATTTGAGAACTCATTCTGGAGAGAAGCCCTTTACATGCAATGAGTGTGGGAAAACCTTCCGACAAATTAGACACCTTAGTGAACATATAAGAATTCATACTGGGGAGAAGCCCTATGCGTGCACTGCATGTTGTAAAACCTTTAGTCATAGAGCATATCTAACACATCACCAGAGAATCCATACTGGGGAGAGACCCTACAAATGTAAAGAATGTGGGAAAGCCTTTAGGCAGAGGATCCATCTTAGCAACCATAAAACTGTTCATACAGGAGTGAAAGCATATGAGTGCAACCGCTGTGGAAAAGCCTATAGGCATGACTCATCCTTTAAGAAACATCAGAGACATCACACAGGAGAGAAACCTTATGAATGTAACGAATGTGGAAAAGCCTTCAGCTATAATTCATCACTTACTCGGCACCATGAAATACACAGGAGGAATGCCTTCAGAAATAACATGTAAAAACAGATTATCCAACATGAGAACAAAAACCAAGTCTAAATCAGTGATTCTATGCTTTTAAATTTTAGGACTCTAAATTTGGATTATTGATAGAATGATGCCAACTTCTAATTTTGTCCATTGTGTAAATAAACACTACATTGATAACTATCATCTACTAACACCATAAAAAGTACTTAATCAAGAATAATGGATGGTCCTTCCAATTAAATTCAACAATATGGAAAATTCACACATTATTATTATTTTTCTGATTTTGTGGTGGATCAATAGCTTATTCTTGGGCATTCACTGATTTATAGGCCAGCACTTGGGAACTACTGTTTAAAATGCCATCACCCCCATACCTGGTTGGTTAGCTTAGTTGGTTAGAGCATTGTCTGGTAATACCAAGGTTGCAGGTTTGATCCTGGGTCAGGGCACATATGGGAAGCAATAAATGAGCACACAACTATCAATAGAACAACAAATGAATGTTCCTCTCTCTCTCCCTCCCTTTCTCTGTCTTTAAAAGTCAATAAAACAATAAATGTCACCATCCCATGTTTTTTTTTTAATTTCTTTTTATTTTATTCATTTTTAGAGAGGGAGAGAGAGAGAGAGAGAAAGAGAGAAAGGGGGGAGGAGCTGAAAGCATCAACTCCCATATGTGCCTTGACCAGACCAGTGCAGGGTTTTGAACTGGCGACCTCAGTGTTCCCAGGTCGACGCTTTATCCACTGCGCCACCACAGGTCAGGCACCATCCCATGTTTTAAGTGACAATTTTATGTATTTATTTTTAGAGAGAAACATCAATCTGCTCTTCAATTTATGCATTCATTGGTTGATTCTTGTATGTGCCCTGACCAGGGATTGAAACTGCAACCTTGGCATATGGGGAGGATGCTCTAACCAACTGAGCTACCTGGCCAGGGAAAATTTTATTTTAATAGGGAAAACTTTCACATGCTACAAAGTTCAAAAGGCACAGACAAGCGCTAGCTGGATAGCTCTGTTGGTTAGAGCATCGTCTGGAAGCACAGAGGTTGCCAGTTTGATCCCTGGTCAGGGGATGTACAGGAACAGATCGATGTTCCTGTCTCTCTCTCTTGCTCTCTTTCTTCCTCTCTCTAAAATCAATAAACATTTTTAAAAATGTAGACAGTTGTATAGATTAGAAGTCTTCTTCCTCCATTCCTCACCACCAAATTCTACCTAAAAGCAAACATTTTTTATAACTAATTTTTATGTGCCCTTCTAGAGATTTTTCTTCCTTTTATTTTTTAAATGTTTATTTTTATTTACTTTAGAGACAGAGGAAAGGAGAGAGCAACAGGAACATTGATCTGTTCCTGTATGTGCCCTGAACAGAGATTGAACCAGCAACCTCTGAGCTTCAAGACAATGCTCTAACTAACTGAGGTATCCAGTCAGGGCTAGAGATTTTTCTATTTATGTCCAGGAGAATACAAATACACAGTTTTTCTTTTTAAACATAAATGGCAACCTCCTATACAAATATATCTGCACATTACTTTTACTTAACTATATCTCAAGGAGGTCATTCCTAGTAGATAAAGTGCCTACTCATTTCTTTTTACAGCATAATTTTCCATATTTTGAATGTGCTTTTATTTAGCTAGTACACTATGGATGAACTTTTGGATTTTCATTATTGTTTCTATAATGTCACAATGAATAGTCATATAATTTGATTTCTCACATATGTAAGTATATACATTGGGTAAATTCTTAAAACTGGAATTTCGGTGCTGGAGGGTGTGTGCATTTGTATGATGGATATTGCCAAGTTGACCTTCATAGAGGTTGGAACAATTTATTTTCCACCACCCTCTCTGGTGCTAAAGCATCTCGGACCAACAGCCCTATCAGCCATCAAAGAAATGTCAGCTTGTCTCAGTAACATAGCGCAGTGGAACCAGCTGAGCTGCATCCCCAGAAAGATTAGCATTTGTCATCCCTGAAGCTAAAGAAGAATCTACACAGTGGTGGGATTCAGCCGGTTCGCACTGGTTCAGCAAAACCAATACCTAACTTTTTCATGAGTTTAGCAAACCGGTTGTTAAAATAGCACTTGTAATCAGGTTAAAATAGCACTTGTAATCGGGGTTCTCTCTAAGGTGGGTGGGTGCCTGGGCAGCCATCCAATGTCGAAATCACAAATTTACATTCTTTACTCTTAACGTTCATTTGCGCAACAGCATATTCTAAGCGCACATAGTAATGTTCATTCTGTCCATAGGTGAAAAAAATTTGATGGAACTATGCTTGAGATATACAGTGTGTCCGTAAAGTCATGGTGCACTTTTGACCAGTCACACGGTCAAAAGTGTACCATGACTTTACGGACACTGTGTATGTGTGTGTGTGTGTGTGTGTATATATATATATATATATATATATATATTTTTTTTTTTTTTTTCTGAAGTGAGAAGCAGGGAGGCAGAGAGACAGAATCCCAATGGGGATCCACCTGGCATGTCCACTAGTGGGTGATGTTCTGCCCATCTGGGGCATTGCTCCAATGCAGCTGGAGCCATTCTAGCACCTGAGGTGGAGGCCATGGAGCCATCCTCAGCACCCAGGTTAACCTTGCTCCAATGGAGCCTTGGCTGTGGGAGGGGAAGAGAGAGAGAGAAAGGAGAGGGAGGAGAAGCAGATGGGTGCTTCTCCTGTGTGCTCTGACCGGGAATTAAACCTGGGACTTCCACACACCGGGCTGATGCTCTACCACTGAGCCAACCGGTCAGAACTTATGCTTGTAATATTTATTCATTTCATAAAACTCATTATACCTTTGATGAAATACTACATTTTAATTCTGCATTTATTATTTCAGTAAGCAAACATAATGTAAAGAGAAAAAGTGCCAAACAACCAGGTGACAAGCTGGCTGTCATTGGAAATATCTTAAATAACAGTTATTTGTCAGTTATTATTTACTATTTTAAGACTTTTTAATAATCTAGTTTTGTGTGCGTCTTTTATTCTTATTTAAGTATTAAATGCATGAAATAATAAACTACCTTCTGGTATATCTTTTTTTTTTTTTTTTTTTTTTTTACTTAAAAGAGTCATTAGGGCAAAGAACTGATTGTTAAATTGTTTTTTGTTTTTTTTTTTAACTTAAAAGAGTCATTAGGGCAAAGAACTGATTGTTAAATTGTTTGAATCCCACCACTGAATCTGCATCTTATCTAATAGCAGCCAAACCTATCAAAGCTGGCGAAGACATTTTTTCACCAACTGCTGTAGTGCCTGGGAGACAAAAAAGTAGTAGTACACAACTTTCTAATTAATAAACAATGAATGAGAGCGTTAATTAGTCAACATTCCTTGTGTTGTAAAAACTGAGCAGATTAAGGACCACAGTGATCTTATATGTGTTCATTTTTCAATCTGGTGAAATTGTATTAGAGTTTTTATGACTTTCCGTTTACTTTTCTCCTTCCCATATAGGCTCCGGGCAAAAGTAGGTTTACAGTTGTGAGTACGTGAAACATAGCTTATCCTTGTATTGTTATTCTGTTATTTATTTGTATTAAAACTATAAACCTACTTTTGCCCACCTTGTATTGTTTGGAACTCTAGGTTGCAAATAAATCAGCTGGGGTATTTAAGTCTCAAAGGAGGTGTTATTAGAGAGAGATTGGGCTATCTTCTGTAATCCAGGGGCTGCAATACATTTTAACAGTGGACTAGGGCCTGATGGGTGGTGGTGCAGTGGGTAGAGCATTGACCTGGGACACAGAGGTCCCCGGTTTGAAACTCTGAGTTCATCAGCATGAGTGGGGGGCTTGTCAGCTTGAGCATGGGATCAACAGCTGAGTGCAGGATCATTGACATGATCCCAAGGTCACTGGCTTGAGCCTAAGGTTGTGAGCTTGAGCAAGAGGTGACTGGCTGAACTTGAGCCCAGGGTCAAGGCACATACGAGAAGCCTTCAGTGTACAACTAAAGTGAAGCAACTATGAGTTGATGCTTCTCATCTCTCTCCTCTCTCCCTGTCTCTCTCTCTAAAAAAAAAAAGATTTTTCCTTAACTCATATTTCTAAGAACAAGAACATTTCTCTACAATCACAAAATTATCACACTCAAGATATTTATAATTGATACTATTGTCTAATATTCACATTTAAATTTCCCCAACTGACCCAAAACATGTTTTGTAGTTTTTTAAAAATTTAATGTGGCCTGACCTGTGGTGGCGCAGTGGATAAAGTATTGACCTGGAATGCTGAGGTCGCCAGTTCGGAACCCCGGGCTTGCCGGTCAAGGCACGTATGGCAGTTGATGCTTCCTACTCCTCCCGCCTTCTCTCTCTCTCTCTCTCTCTCTCTCTCTCTCTCTTCACTAAAATAAATAAATTTAAAAAAAAATTATTGTGTTTACATAGATTCTAGTGTCACCCCGAATGCATCCTCCCCCATATTCCCCTCAACATCTCCTTACCCCCTTACCTTCAGGTTTATCCCATCCTGTCATCCCCTTTCCTTCTGTCCTCTTTTCCTCTCGTCCCTTTGATCCCTTCTCTGTTTCAATTCCGTTCCTCAGTTCTTTGTAGTTAAAAAAAAAATTTTTATTGTATTTTTCCGAAGTGAGAAGCGGGGAAGGCAGACAGACAGACTCCCACATGCACCCAACTGGAATCCACCTGGCATGCCCACCAGGGGACGATTCTCTGCTGCAACCAGAGCCATTCTACCACTTGAGGCGGAGGCCAGGGAGCCGTCCTCAGTGCATGGGCTAACTTTGCTACAATGGAGCCTTGGCTGCTGGAGGGGAAGGAAAGATAGAGAGGAAGGAGAGGGGGAAGGGTGGAGAAGTAGATGAGCGCTTCTCCTGTGTTCCCCGGCCGGAATCGAACCTGGGACTTCCACATGCTGGGCCAACGCTCTACCGCTAAGCCAACTGCCAGGGCCAAAAATATTTTTGTATTTTTAATTTATTTTATTTTTATTTTATTCATTTTAGAGAGAAGACACAGAGTGAGAGAGAGAGAGAGAGAGAAAGGGGGGAGGAGCTGGAAGCAACTCCCATATGTGCCTTGACCAGACCAGTGCAGGGTTTTGAACTGGCGACCTCAGTGTTCCCAGGTCGACGCTTTATCCACAGCGCCACCACAGGTCAGGCCTATTTTTGTATTTTTAAGAAAAATTTCCACCCTGGCTGGGTGGCTTGGGTGGGTGAAGCGTCGTCGGGAAATGCAAAGGTTGCTGGTTTGATCTCTGGTCAGGGCAGACAGAAACAGATTGATGTCCCTGTCTCTCTCTCTCTCTTGCTCTCTCAGACTCAATAAATTAAAATTATTTTAAATAAGTAAAAAACAAGAAAAATTTTCCTATTCTAAAGCCTAAAACTTATTTTCCTCTATTCTAAAACTTCATAGTTAAGCTTTTCACATTTAGACCTTTAATCTCTCTGGAATTGACTTTTGCAACAAAGACAGAGGTCTCATTTTATATATATTTAATAAGGATACCTATTGTTACAGAACCTTCATTAAAAAAACCGCCTTGAGGCCTGACCTGTGGTGGTGCAGTGGATAAAGCGTCGACCTGGGAACACTGAGGTCGCCAGTTCAAAACCCTGCACTGGTCTGGTCAAGGCACATATGGGAGTTGATGCTTCCAGCTCCTCCCCCCCCCCTCTCTGTGTGTGTGTGTGTGTGTGTGTGTGTGTGTCTCCTCTCTAAAATAAATAAATAAAAAGAATTAAAAAAAAAACAAAAAAAAAACCGCCTTGAGCCTGACCAGGCGGTGGTACAGTGGATAGAGCATCAGACTGGGATGCGAAAGACTCAGGTTCGAGACCCCGAGGTCGCCAGCTTGAGTGTGGGCTCATCTGGCTTGAGCAAAAACCTCACTAGCTTGGACTCAAGGTCACTGGCTCGAGCCAGGGGTTACTCGGTCTGCTGAAGGCCGGCGGTCAAGGCACATGTGAGAAAGCAATCAATGAACAACTAAGGTGTCACAAAGAAAAACTGACAATTGATGCTTCTCATCTCTCTCTGTGCCTGTCTGTCTGTCCCTATCTATCCCTCTCTCTGTCCCTGTAAAAAACAAAACAAAACAAAACAAAAAAACCACCTTGAGGGAAATGGAATAACCAGCAGTGGCATAGCGAACATAACTGGCCCCAGGATACAACACTTTATTGGCGCCCCCCTGAGGGCATAGTAAGCTTTTCTTGTTTGTCTTGGAGACCATTTGGCGCCCCTCTGCGAGTGGCACCCGGCAGGATTGACCCCCTTGCCCCCCCCCCCACTACACTACTGGTAACCAGGGACAAATATATGGTGATAGAAAATGATTTGACTTTGGCTGATGGGAACACAACAGTTCAAATGCTGTAGAGATGTTTACCTGAAACTTGTGTACTCCTCCTATTAATCAATGTCACCCCATTTAATTTCTAAATTTAAAAACAAGATCATCTTCTTTGTCATAAATCAAGTTTCCAAATATGCAATAAAACTAAATAAAAGCAAAGACGTGATGTCATAAAAGTCAGGCTAGTGGTTTCCTCAAGAAGGCATGGGAATGTGTTTGGGAAGGGCCTGAAATTTTTTTATTTTCACTCTAACGATTGCATGTCTGCTCAATAATTACTTTTTTAGATTTTATTTATTCATTTTGAGAGAAAGGGAAAGCGAGAGGAGCAGGAAGCATCAACTCCCATATGTGCCTTGACCAGGCAAGCCCAGGGTTTCAAACCCGCGACCTCAGCATTCCAGACGGACACTTTATCCACTATGTCACCACAGGTCAGGTCTACACTGACTGGTACCTTTATTTTTAAAATTGATTTTGAGAGAAACAGAGAGCAAAATCGATTTGTTGTCCCACCCATTCACTCCCTGATTGGTTGATTCTTGCAGGGGCGGGAACTGGGGATGAACCTGCAACCTTCCCATGTGGGGACATCGCTCCAACCAACTGAGCCACCTACCCAGGGCCCACTAACCTTTATTTTATATATCAAAATATAATTGTGTTACATTTCCCAATAAAAAGGTTAATTAAAAAGGAAATAGAAAAGAGAAATACATGGATGAGACAAGCGCCGGCATCTTTGAAAAGTGAGTTCGTGGTTGTTCTCTCCAGGAAAGCTGGCCTGCGGTGCTGGGGGGCGGGGGGGGGGGTGTACGACGACACAGCACCCAAGGTAGCGAAGCGAAGACACACGCTTAACTGAGGACAGGTGTCCAAAGAAAGGGCATGCCCGGACCTGTCCCGGGCACTAGCTCGACAGTACCCAGGGAACCCCACCAGAGTGCGTGCTTCTAAGTCATGTGATCGCGCAGCTGCGATTGGAATTAAACCGCACTCGCAGCCGGCGGTACTCGGAGAGGACCCGACCAGAGGTGGGCCCCGCATTAGGACCCTGCTCGGCAAGACCCCTAGAGGGGCTCTCGCGGGAGCCGCAGCCTCGCGAGGACTGGGCGGTGCCACCGTGGCCTCTCAGAGGGGGCGGGCCTTAGGCTTCGCTGAGTGTTGGGACCCCGGTCTCCTGGCTGGTTTGTGCAAACCCTGGAGCAAGTTTGCCTCCTGATCTGCTCTTGCTGGTCGGGAGTGGAGTCCGGGAGCGGTTGCGAGGTCGCGGCGGAGCCAGGTGGAGTCCGGGATTCGCTGGAGTCTGCGGTGAGGGGAAGGCCAGCGAATGGGCGTGGCGTACTGACGGGCTCCGCTGTCGTAGCTCTGGGGTCTGTCCCCTTGGTTCCCGCGTCTCCCTCCCTCCTTCCAGAGTGGCCGGGGCTTGTCCCGTCCACCCGCTCAGGCCAGGTTCCTGTGGGTTCTGGACTTTTTACCCTCGGAAGACCCAGCGGTCCTCTGGGACCTTTTCTGGAGGCCAGCAACCTCTTGCTGTCATTCCGTATTCCTACAATGTCAAGAAGCGTGCAGTAAACTTTAGGGCGTGCCTGGAGCTCCCCGGGAGACCGTGGTTTGGGGCCGTCTACCAAGGCAGACGAGTCCGGGCTGTCCCAAACAAGTCAGGTGCTGACGTGAGGGCCGTGGTAGTTTCGTAAGCAGCAGGAACCCATCAAAGAACCCTCTGTGTGACCTGAGTTCTCTTCCCGAGCTTCTGGACTGAGCTTGGGGCTGGAAGACGGTACTGACGGCGGGGCTCCTGGAGGACCTTGGTTATTTGTTATCCTTTTACTTTCAGGGAGCAGGGATTGGCTCAAGTAACTGCATCCAGGGTACGGGGAAAATGAAGAAGTCATGGAGGATTAGCCCCTGGAGAGGCAGGCGTTACCTAGGACTGGGGTGGGCTACAGTTTGTGCAGTGTGGATCAGAAAGGAGGAAACGCCTTAATGTGAGGGACTGGTCAGGTGAGAAAGGACCAAAGGTCCCCGCTACCACCGCAAAGCCCAGAGTTACAGATCTGGATTCTTTGATGTAGACCTCGTTTTACAGAGCTTCTTTCTCCTCCCCTAGCTTTGTCATTTCAGTGTTTTGCCTTTTCCTGTGAGGAGGGTCAACCAAGTCCCAGGTGAGTTTTCCTCTCTCCTAAGGTTTAATCTCTTTTGTCAGAGGGAGTTGATACCCTACCTCTTACTTGGGAAGGGGAAGAAGATCCATAATTGTTGAGTGCTAATATAGTATATATACTGTTTTATCACCCAGTTTTGCGGGTAGCTGAGTCCAGTTGGAAGGAATACTCTGAATTTTGAAGAGTATTCCTGGAGCATGAAGTCCTTGAAGGTTTGAGAGAATCTTGACCGTCCGATAAGAAACTAAAGTTAAATGGCAATAAACACTTATACTTTGTGATTTCCTAAAGGTTTTTAGTTTTAGCCTCAGGAAACCTTGCCCAGAAGTACTCCTAAAGCAAGTAGCATACTGCTAAATACTGCTGGCTAGAAACTAAACTTGTCCTAAGAAACACTATCTATGAAATGATACATTTGATGGTTGCTCTGATAGCTTTGCATTTATTTTAAGATACCACTAAAAATGTTGTTCAGTGTACCATGTTGTAAAGCCTGTGGCTGGGGCCACCATCACAGCAGCCCGACCCATGCAGGTTCGCATTGGATTCGGACAGATGGCAATGAAACACAGGAGCCACGAACTGATGAGCCATCAGCTTTAATTCTAGCTTGCACCCGGCGGGCAAGCAAAAACACACACTGGGCTCCAAAACCCACACATTCAGTGCTCACAAAGCTACTGACTTATCCGAGTTTCCTAGAATCAAAGGTTTCTAGCTCACCAGACTTATTCACCTCTGTTTCCCATCTCCTCCTGCACAAACTCTTAACAAACTGGCTTCTTCCTCAGCACTCCGCCATCTTGGCTGCTTCTCCTGGCCTTCACGTGGCCTTAATCTGCTCTCCTCTCTAATACCAACCTCAGGAACTCAGGAACCAAGAGAGAGAGAGAGCAAGCTCCCAGACTGCCCCAGTTTATAGCCTAGAAAATCCAATTATACAAACAAGGAAGTCTCTGATACAAAGTCACCCATCTGAGGCATAATGGGATTCCTCCCTACATCACCACCCTACATCATCCAATCAGTCAAGGGTGTGGAGAAGAGCTTACTCTTAAACTAAGCCTTAGGCTATAATGACCCGGCCTGCCCACAGCCTGTTTCAGAACACACATTAATATCAACGAACTTCCATGTGGGCAGCGCCATCTTTAACAAAGTGAGCATAATATATTTTATCTGCCCAACACATGTAAAATCTCATCTCGTGTCAGAAAGATTCAGACTGCATTTTGGGACATAATGCATGGCATCATGTTCTTGCTGAGATTATTTTTCTGCACAGGAAAGTTCAAGCGACACATCTGAGACTAAGTTGTCTGTCACCAATGTATTGTTTTCTACTTTTAGATGAATAATTCCACAGAGAAAGCACCTCCCCCACCCCTTTGTGTCGTTTTCACAAAACATTTCACTTACCTGTTCAGAGCTACTCTGTTCTCAAAGCTGTATAAAAAACAAGTAGAAAGTCCATACCCTTCAAGAGCTTACTTACTCTTTGGAGAGTTAACACATAAACACGAAATAATCTAAAACAGTGCTCTCCAATAGAGCTTTCCATGATGAGGGAAATGTTTTATATCTGGGCTTACAATATGGTACCTACTAGCCATATGTAGCTCCGCAGCACGTGAAATGTGCCTAGTGTGGCCCTGGCTGTTTGGCTAAGTGGTAGAGTGTCAGCCCAGGGCATGGATGTCCCAGGTTCAATTCCAGTCAGAGCACACAAGAGAAGCGACCATCTGCTTCTCCACCGGTCCCTCTCCCCCTTCTCTCTCTGGTGATCTGTCTCTCTCTCTCTCTCTCTCCCTCTCCCTCTCCTGCAGCCTTGACTCATTTGGTTCTAGCACATTGGCCCGGGTGCTGAGGATGACTCCATGGAGCCTCCACCTCAGGCTTTAAAAAAATTGGCTCGGTTGCAAACATGGCCCCAGACTGGGGTTGCTGAATGGATCCTGAAGGGGGTTGGAGGCAGGTGCAGGAGTCTGTCTATCTCCCCGCCCCTCACTTGGAAAAGAAAACAAAAAGAAAGAAAGAAATGTGCCTGGTGCAACTGAGAAAATGAGGTATACATTTTGTTTAAGTTAGCCAGTTGTGGCTGATGGCTATATAATGAACAACCCAGGTCTAGAAATTTGAAATGAAATATCTTCAAGGTCAGCTGATTTGGATTTAGTTCCCTTGTCCTGGGAATGAGGGTGGGAGGGAAACCACAAAGTATACGTGTTTATTGCCATTTAACTTAAGTTTTTTGTGGACGGTAAAGATTCTCTCACACCATCAAGGGCTCCATGCTCCAAAAAATATTACTCATTTTGAAACTGTCATCGTTTAAGGCACATTTATAGTTTAAGATACTTTTCTAAATGTGCAGCTTCTGTCTGTGGTTTGTTACTACAGGGGGTCCTTGATTATGACACAGTTCCTTTCCTATGACAGTGACATAACCTGAATTTTGGTGTAAATTGAAACACAGCCTAACACAAATGGAACACTTGCACTTTTAACAGTCCAAAATGGCATAAGTAAGTGTACTGGGGGACGCCAGCTCCCTCACTCATATTTCCCGTTATTGCATATTCTTCCATCGCACATAACCAAACTAGTTTGCCCACGTAGTCCGTATGACACTGATGGCATAAGCCAAACACTTACGTCTCAATTTTTTGAAGTTTTTTTTATGAGAGTGAGCATCATAAACTCAAAATATCATATGTCGAGACTGTCGTAACTTGAGGACCCCATATTCAAGTATACCATTTTCAAGACCTCTGTTCTTAAGCTTTAAACTGGGGGATTGGTCATTCAGCTTATTCATTGTTTATTAGAATAGCAGATAGGAACCTTGGCTCATAGTTACTCAATCACCTTAAATTCTGTGTCAAATTATTTTTTTTCCTGGTGCCCAAAGTCAAACACTAGTGGACTGATCACACCTTGTTTTGTTTTCTCTCTATGCAAGGTTAGATTAGATATGTGAGGAAGGCTCAAAAAGAGTATCTCCACAAGATAAACATACTTGAGTGACAAAACAATCAAACGAGATGTGTAGTCTTTGTTTCCTGGTTTAAAGAAAAGCTATCCAAGATATTTTAGGGCAGTTGGAGAAATTTGAATATGGACCAGAATGTTAGGGAATTTTTAGTTTTGTAAGATGTGATAATCATAGTGTACTTAATGTAGAAGAATGTGCATATTTGGAAATATATGCTGAAACATTTATATTTCAAGTGTTATGATGTCTGTAATTTAAAGTAGTTCAGCCAAAAAAAATGCACATCTGAAAGAAGCAAATACTAAATACTATTACATTTCAATAGTTGTCTATCTAGATAGTGTGTATATGAGTGTTCATTGTTCTTTCTGTTTCTCTGATAGTTTTCATAGTAAATTTATTTTTTTAGATTTTATTTATTGATTTTACAGAGGGAGTAGAAACATTTGTTGCTTTACTCTTGTTGTTCGTTGGTTGCTTGTCCTAAGTGCCTTGACTGGGCAAGCTCAGGTTTTGAACTGGCAACCTCAGCATTCCAGGTCAACGCTTTATCCACTGCACCATCACAGGTCAGGCCATAGTAAAAAATTTTTTAAAAGTACCTGTGAGATATTGCATGTGAAACACTTGTCCAAGTGTCTAGCACACAATGACTGCATGGTATACAGTCAGTAAGGTAAAGTAAACCAACCAAGGACTTGTTTTCCTTGCCGTATCTCAAGTATAAAAAGCAGCAGATTGCCACATGTCTATGTGAACATCCTTTCTCATCACTTCATTCTATTACTATGAGTAGGTCTGTTTGTGTCTATAAGTTCGTCTTTCAATTTTGTTTCTGCAGATTACATTTTATTTATTTATTTTTTCAAATACAAGCAAAAGTTTATTTAGAAAGTCACAGAGGTAGACAAATTGAGCCATGGAAGAAATGAGCCAGCCTGACCAAGTGGTGGTGCAGTGGATAGAGCGTCGGACTGGGATGCAGAAGACCCAGGTTCGAGACCCTGAGCTTGCCAGCTTGAGCGCGGGCCCATCTGGTTTGAGCAAAAGCTCACCAGCTTGGACCCAAGGTCGCTGGCTCCAGCAAGGGATTGCTCGGTCTTCTGAAGGCCCGCGGTCAAGGCACGTGTGAGAAAGCAATCAATGAACAACTAAGGTGTCACAACGGCAATGAAAAACTAATGATTGATGCTTCTCATCTCTATCTATCCCTCTCTTTGACTCTCTCTCTGTCCCTATATAAAAAAAAAGAAACAGTCATTGTGGAGCTGATTTTTCTCAAGAAACAGTTTGTAATTGAGATTTATTTTCATAGTGAAGGACTTTGTATGAAAGGAATTGTAGAAGTGATTCATGGTAAACTGTTGAACATTGCTCCAACATTTACAAAGCTCTATATTCATTTAAAATAATGAAATAATGTCCCAAGTCAGCAGAATTTTGAATCCAAACAGGCAAACTCAGGTTTTTTATATGAAGAAATTGAGGCCAAGGAAGGTGATTTGCTTAAAGTCACTCATAATGTGTTAGTGCCAGATTCAAAAATAAAACTACCTTGCACTTAAAAAAAGTTTGAAGTGTTCATTATGAATGATACAAGGAGCCCTATTATTGTAAATTATACCTGTGCTACTACTCCGCAGTATTACTAATTTGTTATAAACAAATAGACTTCTTTAAGGAATGTAAATAGTCATAATTCTTTCTACTGCCTTGAACTTTGAAAGGTTTTTGAGAAAGTTTTTATTTGGATAATGCATTTCTTTAACGTGATATGCAGGGCATTGACCAGTCCAGAGCTGTGGCATGGCAGAAACTGGGGAAGAGGAGGCAGTGTCAGCAGAGGCCTCAGGGTTCTCAGACATGAGTGACTCGGAATTTCTGGATCTGATAGATACGCAAGAGTCAAGTGCCTCCTTTGACAAGCCTGGCCCTTCTTCTGAACTCCCTGGGAGAAATGACAATCCCATAAACTTACCAAAGTGGAAAAGAGGATTGGATGTCTCATCACCCATGGAGCGATTCCACTTTAAATATTTGTGTGTGACTGACCTGTCTACTCAGAACTGGTGCGAACAGCAAATGGTATATGGGAAGGAGCTTCCTGGTTTCTTAGCACCTGAGAAGGCAGCTGTTTTGGACACTGGTGCCAGTATCCACCTAGCTAGAGAACTAGAAGTTCATGATCTTGTGACTGTCCCTATCACCAGTAAAGAAGATGCTTGGGCAGTTAAGTTTCTGAATATGTTATCAATGATTCCTATCCTGCAGTCAGAAGGGTGCATCAGAGAGTTTCCAGTGTTTGGAGAAGTGGAGAGTGTGCTTCTGGTTGGAGTGATCGATGAGCTGCACTATACAGCCAAGGGGGAACTGGAACTGGTTGAACTCAAGACACGCAGACACCCTGTGCTCCCTCCAGCAGCTCAGATAAAAAAGGACTGTTTTCAAGGCAGCCTTTACAAATATATCTTTGATGCTATGGTGCAAGGGAAAGTGACGGCTGCTAGCCTAATCCACCACACAAAATTGCATCCAGAAAAGCCACTGGGACCTGCAGTGCTGAGGCATGCACAACTGGGAGGCTTCTCTGTGACGTCCTTGGCTGACCTCATGGAGCTGGTCTTCTTGTCGCTGACACAGTCTGACCTCCCAGTCATTGATATTCTGAAGATTGAGTATATTCACCAAGAGAGTGCCACTGTGCTGGGTTCAGAGATTGTGGCCTTTGAAGAGAAGGAGCTGAAAAGTAAAGTACAGCACTATATGGCCTACTGGCTGGGACACCGAGAGCCTCAGGGGGTTGATGTGGAGGAGGCCTGGAAATGCCGGACATGCAACTATGCAGATATCTGTGAGTGGAGGAAGGGCAGTGGGGTGTACAAGTCCATGTTAGAGCCCCAAGCCAAAAAAGGCAAATGAACAAAAGGTATGCCTTAAGGAACTTGGATCCTACTGCTCCTGATGTACTAGAGAGTAAAAGAGGACCAGAATGTTCTTATTTTGATTCTTTTCATATTTCCTCAGCCTCTAACCACTCAAATCTAGGACCAAGGCTTGGGTTTGTGGGAGGGACCTGAGATTATACTGTACCTGGAGCTTTGCCATAGATTGCCAGGAAGACAGATGCTCATCTCATCATGGCTGGAGGAGAAGTATCCTTCAGGAATCAGTGCTTTCCTAAGAATATTCTTCAGTTTCTGTTAAATCTTTTACCAACCTTTTTTCTCAATCAAGGCTTTCTGTGTTTTATATAATAAAGTAAAACGCTGTCCGGATTAGTTACCTGATGTTTTTTTTTTATAATCTTAACCTTTCAATTGTGACTACTATAAATGATTGTATGTATACTAGTCCAAGCCTTTAAATACATACATATATTTCTGAAATAGAATTAGTGGATGAGCACTAAGAATTTTTTTCCCCCACTGATTAGAGAGAGGAAGGGAGAGAGGAGGGGAGAAGTATGAGAGAGAGAGGAGCATCAACTTGTTTCACTTACAGTAGTTGTTCCATTTACTTGTATACTCATTGATTGCTTCTCTTACATGCCGTGACCATGGACTGAGCCTGCAATCTTGGTGCTCTGGGATGACATTCCATCCATTGAGCCACCTGACCAGGACCAGATCAAGAATTTTAATAATCATAGTAAATATGCTCAAAGAAATAAAGGAGGCCCTGGCCAATTTGCTCAGTGAGTAGAGCATTGGCCTGGCGTATGGATGTCCTGGGTTCAGTCCCTAGTCAGGGCACACATGAGAAGCAACCATCTGCTTTTCTTATCCTTCCTCTCCCTGTCTTTCTCTCTTCCCCTCTGTGGCTGGATTGGTTCAAGTGTTGTCCCTTGGCTCTGAGGATAGTTCAGCTGGTTCAAGCGTTGGCCTCAGGCACTGAGGATAGCTTGGCTGATTTGAAAGTCAGCCCCAGACAGGGGTTCCTGGGTGGATACCGGTCAAGGTGCATGTGGGAGTCTATCTCTCTGTTTCCCTTCTCACTTTTTAAAAGAAAAAAAGAAAGGAAAATGAAGTAGGAACAGGAAGTCATAAAATGAAAATGTTAGATAGTAAAAATATATGAAGTAACATTTATACTGCACAATCCAGTACTACCATTCCTAGGTATATACTCAGAGAAACTTATTCAACAAGGAAATGTGAACAAGAATGTTCTTTTTTTTTTTTTTTTTTTTACAGGTACAGAGAGGGGGATAGATAGTGACAGACAGACAGGAACAAAGAGAGATGGGAAGCATCAATCATCAGTTTTTTGTTGCGAAACCTTAATTGTTCATTGATTGCTTTCTCACATGTGCCTTGACCGCAGGCCTTCAGCAGACCGAGCAACCCCTTGCTGGAGCCAGCGACCCTGGGTCCAAGCTGGCGAGCTTTTGCTCAAACCAGATGGGCCCGCGCTCAAGCTGGCGACCTCGGGGTCTCGAACCTGGGTCCTTCCGCATCCCAGTCCAATGCTCTATCCACTGCGCCACCTCCTGGTCAGGCAACAAGAATATTTATCACTTTCACAGTATGGAACCTAAACTTAGTAACTACTTGGGGCCCTGATAGAAGAGTGGCTGGTGTGGTACAGCAGCCAAAACAGATGAGCTGCAATGACATGCAGCAATGTGGGTGAATCTTAGCAGCACAGTAGTAAGTCCAAGAAGGTTATATATGATATATACCCTTTTTTTTGTGTGTGTGACAGAGACAGAGAGAGGGATAGATAAAGACAGACAGACAGGAAGGGAGAAAGATGAGAAGCATCAGTTCTTCATTGCAGCTCCTTAGTTGTTCATTGATTGCTTTCTCATATGTGCCTTGAAGGGGGCTGGGGGCTACAGCAGAGCGAGTGACCCCTTGCTCAAGCCAGCGACCTTGGGCTCAATCCAGCGACCATGGGGTCATATCTATGAGCCCACACTCAAGCTGGCGACCTCAGGGTTTTGAACCTGAGTCCTCTGCGTCCCAGTCCAATGTTCTATCCACTGCACCACTGCCTGGTCAGGGAATATATACCCTTTTTATAAAGTGAAAAACAAGAACAGAAACATTTAAAGGAATGCAAAGATAGTGGAGAGGAATTTCAGTGTATCGTAGAAGGCAGTGGAGCCCTTAGCTGTAACATCACCAAAGAGGCTAGAGGGAAGAATGATATGGACATCATCCGGAAGGTGAAGACTTGTTCATAGAGATACTACTAAAGAATTGGCAGAAGTAGATGGAGAGGAAAAGGAGTTTATATTAATTGGAAGGCCAAGAGCCAGCTGAATATGGTAAGTATTGTTTTTTTTTATTTTTATTTTTTTATTTTATTTTATTCATTTTTAGAGAGGAGACACAGACTGAGAGAGAGAGAGAAAGAGAGAAAGGGGGGAGGAGCTGGAAGCATCAACTCCCATATGTGCCTTGACCAGACCAGTGCAGGGTTTTGAACTGGCGACCTCAGTGTTCCCAGGTCGACGCTTTATCCACTGCGCCACCACAGGTCAGGCGGTAAGTATTGTTATTTTAACTCCATGTTATATATAAACTGTTAAAACCTGGACATTTATAGGAGAAATGATAGGTTACCTCTGGAGGCCTTCTGAGCTACACATACTCTTTTATGGACAGTGTGAATCTGGTGATAATTCTTCCCATTTATAAAGTAGAATGTTATGTGCCAGGCACTGTGGTAAGCATTTTTTATGTTTCAATCTATGTATTCATTATCCTTGGTGAGGGAACGAGGCTTAGAAGGCTTATAAAACTTGCCTAAGATCCCACAGTTTGACGATAGGCTGTAGCCTGGCCATGTCTGACTGCAGTGCTTATGCTCTTAACCATTATGCAGTAAATATTTCTTGCTGTGTCATGAATTTTTTCATGAAACTTCATGCACTGTATGTTATTCTAGGCCCTAGGAAGTTTGAAATCATATTGGGGGCTTAATAAACTAGACCTTATGAGATAAACAGCAATAGTCTTCAAGAGAAGAACTTGCTTAGGGTTCTGTAGCATCTTTTTTGTACTAGAAGCTTTAAAAAGAAGAAAATGAGAAAATCAGTTTGTTTCAAACAGTGACCCTGTCAGAACTCAGCAATTCTGTACATCAGTAATGCCCTGAGCTTTCAAATCCTTACTTTAAGTTAACATCTCCTGATTATCGCTTTATGGTTTCCCACAAAATAGTTGAGGCATCTGCAATTGGGATCCCCTTAGGACCACTGGATTTTTCTATAGATACTTCCCTGGTTTTGCATCCTTTGCATGTCTAAGAATTTCATCTCTCCCTTGTGAATTCTGCCTAACGTGTTTGAACCCTAAATTATGGACCTCTTGGATATTTGTTCAGTGAGTGGGTAAATGAAAAGAAACATCACACAAAGCTATTTCTTGCTCTTTAAATTTTTTTTTTTAATTCATTTTAGAGAAGAAAGAGAAGGGGGGAGGAGCAGGAAGCATCAACTCCCATATGTGCCTTGACAGGGCAAGCCCAGGGTTTTGAACCGGTGACCTCAGCGTTCCAGGTCGATGCTTCATCCACTGCACCACCACAGGTCAGGCTCTTGCTTTTTTTTTTAATGTGCTTCCTGGGCCAGAGAATGGGTAGAGTGCCTTAATTAGAGTTAGGTTCTACTGTTCATAATAGAAATTTCCAAAACAATAGTGGTTAAAACAGAAATTTATTTCTGTCTTATGAAAAAGATAGTCTAATTCTGATATGGCATCACATGGGGTCAGGAGCTCAGGTTCCTTCTTTCTTATTTCTCTAACATGAGCGGGTATCTTCCTACTTCATAGTCCAAATTGGCTGCCCAAGCTTCAGTCACCCATTACATGTTCAGCATAGAGCTGAAAGAGGAAAAGAACATCAATTTATGGACACTTCCTAAATTTGCACCACTGCTTCCACTTCTGTCACACTGGCCAACACTTACTTGGTTATTTGGTCAGAGCTAGCTGCGAGGGAGATTGGCATATGTAATTTCTATTCAGGGAAGTCATATACCCAGACAAAAACAGGAAATTCTGTGAACTCTAAAAGAGAGAATGAATATTGAATAACAACTTGAATTCTCTGTCCCACTGAGATTTTCAGGAATAGAGCCGGCAACTTTTGCCTTGCTAAGGACCCTAAATCCTTGGGGAAAAGAGGAAGAGATGAACATGACTAGTCTTTAATTGATCTCCCCAATGCCATCCCAGCACCAAAATGTGTTAGAATGTTTCTTGGTTAAGGCTCATAATTTTAAAAATCTGATGTCATCTGCTAGATGAAATCTGGACAACTCTTTCCCTGCCTTGTATATTCTGGGGCAAAAATAAATCAGGTTGAAAGGATCAGTGTTCACAATTTGATACTTGCAAATCCATTGGAGGTCCCAGAAAGCAAATCTTCAAGGCCATGAAATTCTTGGGGGCTTACCAAATGATTCTGAGCATCCTGTGGCACAAAGAAGAGCAAGTTTGAGAGGACCTAGTCAAGAGATTCAGTTCTGGCCTGATAGTGGTGGCATAGTGGATAGTGCGTCAACCCCGGGGCGTTGAGGTCCTTGGTGTGAAAACCCAAGTTGCCTGTTCGAGCACAGGCTTGTCGGCTTGAGCACAGAGTCACTGGCCTGAGCACAGGATCATCGACTGGATCCCAAGATCGTTGGCTTTAGCCCAAGGTTGCTAGCTTGAGCAAGGGGTCACTGCTTTGGCTTAAGCCCCCAAGTCAAGGCATGTATGAGAAGCAATCAATGAACAACTAAAGTGAAGCAACTACGAGTTGATGCTTCTCATATCTCTTCTCTCTTCCTGTCTCTATCCCTAAAAGAGAGAGAGAGAGAGAGAGAGATTCAGTTCTGGCCCTCATGCTTCATATAGTCTAGAGAATACAGACAAGTAAACAGGCAATGACAACCATGTGACAAGAGCCAGTATCGGGCAGTACAAGATACTAGAAGTTCGCCTGACCTGTGGTAGTGCAGTGGATAAAGCGTCGACCTGGGAATACTGAGGTCGCCAGTTCAAAACCCTGCACTGGTCTGGTCAAGGCACATATGGGAGTTGATGCTTCCAGCTCCTCCCCCCTTTCTCTCTTTCTCTATCTCTCTCTCTCACTCTGTGTCTCCTCTCTAAAATGAATAAATAAATAAATTGAAAAAATAAAAAAATAAAAAAATTTAAAAAAAAAAAAAAAAAAAAAAAGATACTAGAAGTTCACAAGAGGAAATCTACATTGAACTTATGAAGTCAGGAAAGCTTTCTGGTAGACTGCTAAACAGCTTGATTTAGCTGGGTTGAGAGAGTTTGAGCAATAATTTTTCAGGCAGAGAATGGTATGTGCAACAGCCTGGCAGATTTAGAACATAGTGGCTTCAAGGATCAAAGGAGTTTATTAAATTTAGATAGTAAAATATGAAGGGAAGTGGGAGAAGATGAAGCTAGAGAAGTACACGGTATATGATTATATAAGACCTTAAATATCTTGCTTAAAATTTTGGGGTGAGAGTAGATGAATTCTTGCCTGTTTGCCCTAATTTCTCTCTCCAATTTTTAGTATCTTAAAAAATGTTTTTGTAGTAAAATACAGAACATAGTATTTATAATTTTCAGTGTACAATTCAGTGTTATTTTAAGTATATTCACACTATTGCACAACCATCTCCACCATCTGTCTCCAGAACTTTTTCATCTTCTCCAACTGAGACTGTAAATAGTAATCATTAACTCATTTCTCCCCCACCCTTCCAGCCACTAGCAATCACTATTTTACTTTCTGTCTGTATGAATTTGACTGCTATAGGCATCTCATATAAGTGGAATCATATAATATTTATTCTTTTGTGAGTGGCTTATTTCACTTAGCATAATATCTTTAAGTTTCATCCATGTTATAGCATGTGTCAGATGAGTGTTCAAAAATAGATTGTATTTTTCTACATAGTCACAATAAATCAACTTATAATACAATTTATAATATTAAAAATACAAAATATTTAGGGATATCTCTGACCAAAAACTATGTTATTTTTATACACCAAAGACTGGCAAATATTAAAAAAAAAAAAAAAAAAAAAGACTGGCAAATATTGCAGACAAATTAAAGCAGACTTAAATGAGATATACCATGTTCTTGGATTGGAAAACACATACTCTTAAAATATCAGTTCTTCCCAAATTGATTGATGGTATGTTTTTGAGATGCTGAGCCAGACAAATTCCATAATGTATTTATGAAGCTGGAACTATAGTCATATTTATTCAGTATTCACAGATAATTGTTTAGCACCTACCATGTGCCAGGCTTTGGAGATAATGTCATGAAAACTAAAATTATACTTATACCAATTCCAATGTGTGTGTGTGTGCGCTTCTTTTCCCATCACCAAGCAATCTCTGACACCAGCAGAGTGTCCTGTGATTCAGTTAAATTCTGACACTATTTACCTGGTGATAGTGTCAGATTCCACAGGTTCAGTGCTCAGTCCTACAGCTTTGCCCTCCCTCCACTTCTTGATACTAATTGCAAGTATAGTAAGTTGTCACTTGTGCTTCTGACCTACAGGATATAGACTGGAGGTGCCAAAGTCCCCTTCCTCATGTTCAGTTAATTCAGTAGAATGGCTCACAGAACTCAGAAAACCATTTTACTTACTAGTTTATCAATTTATTATTAATGGATATAATGTAGGAACAGGCAAATGGAAAAGATACATCAGGGCAAGTAACAAGGTAAGGATACAGAGCTCCCATGCTCTCCCTCTCTAGGCTCGCCACTCTCCCTGAACCTCCATGTGTTCACCAGCTGGGAAGCTCTCTGACCCCCATCCTTTTGGGTTCTTGTGAAGGCTTCATTACATAGGCATGGCTGAGTAAATCATTGACCATTGATGGTTGAATCACCCTCTAGCCTTTCTCCCTGCCTCAGTGATGAGGGGTGGGACTAAAAGTTTCAACCCTTGGCCTGGCCAGATGGCTCAGTTGGTTAGAGCTTTATCTCAAAGCTCAGTGGTTGCTGGTTTGACCCCCGGTCAGGGCACATACATGAACAGATGTTCCAGGCTCACTTTCTCTCGGTCCCTTGCTCTCTCTAACAACAACAAAATTAGAAAGTTTCAACCCTCTAATCACATTATTGGTACTCTGGCAACTAGCCTCCGTTCTTAGATGAAGAGCAAAAGTCACCTCATTGACATAAAAGATGATTATTTTTCTATTACTTAGGAAATTCCAAGAGTTTTAGGAGCTCTGAGCCAGAAACACGGAAGAAGACCGGATATATATTTTCTTATAAATCACAGTATCACAGAAACAAAAATATATGCCCTCATAGAACATATATAATATGATAAAAAGATAGCAAGAAAAAAGAACAAACGAAATCAAGGAGGCTCCTAAAATTTTGCTTGATTAACCAGGTTGATGATGATGCACTTATCAAATTAAGAGGACTTGTTGAGATGGGTGGGGGAAGGAATTAAGAGTTTGGTTTGGGCTGATTAGACTAACAGTCATTATGTTTGATGTAGTAGAAACAGGTGCCCTCCTTAGAACCCTGATTACAAGTGCCATTTTTTTTAAAGATTTTATTTATTCCTTTTAGAGAGGGGGAGAGAGAGAGAGAGGTAAGGGAGAGATGGGGGCAGAAGCAGGAAGCATCAACTCCCATATGTGCCTTGACCAGCAGACAAGCCCAGGGTTTTGAACTGGTGTCCTCAGCATTTCAAGTTGATGCTTTATCCACTGTGCCACCACAGGTCAGGCACAAGTGCCATTTTAACAGCTGGTTCACCAAACTGAACAAAAAATTAGGTTATCAGTTCTGCTGAACCAGTGTAAACAGGCTGGATCCCACCACTGAGTGAAACCAATAGGAATCTAGTACACAATGAGCCAATAGAAATACAAATTTCAAGGGTTATCTAATTGCCCATTTGGGGCACTTCTACAGTGAAAAAATGGTTAGGGATGAATCACACAGCTGATGATGCTCAGATAAAAGCGAAAAAAAATTTTAAGTGAGGATGCCAATCAAGAAACAATATGGAAATATCATTAACAGTTTTATTGTTTTTTGTCAGGTATTAGTATTTTTTCATTAATATTTTAAAACTCATAATCTAGTTTTTGTTTATTTTTTTTTACAGGGACAGAGAGAGAGAGAGTCAGAGAGAGGGACAGATAGGGACAGACAGACAGGAACGGAGAGAGGTGAGAAGCATCAATCATTAGTTTCTCGCCGTCACAACACCATAGTTGTTCATTGATTGCTTTCTCACATGTGCCTTGACTGCAGGCCTTCAGCAGACCGAGCAACCCCTTGCTGGAGCCAGCGACCTTGGGTCCAAGCTGACGAGCTTTTGCTCAAGCCAGATGGGCCCACACTCAAGCTGGCAAGCTCGGGGTCTCGAACCTGGGTCTTCTGCATCCCAGTCCAATGCTCTATCCACTGCGCCACTGCCTGGTTAGGCTAACAATGGGCTTTTAAACTTTTCCATTTTTGCTAATCTGACAGGTGGGAAATGGTATCTCAGCATGGTTTTAATGTGTATTTTTCATGTTATAAGAAAAGTTTGACACTTTTCCATACATAAAAGGGCCATTTGTATAATCAGGCTCATAATCTAGTTTTGTGTACCTCTTTTATTGTTATTATTTAAAAATAAAATGCATGAGCCTGACCAGGCGGTGGCGCAGTGGATAGAGCGTCGGACTGGGATGCGGAAAACCCAGGTTTGAGACCCCAAGCTCACCAGCTTGAGCGCGGGCCCATCTGGCTTGAGCAAAATCTTGTCAGCTTGGACCCAAGGTCACTGGCTCCAGCAAGGGGTTACTTGGTCTGCTGAAGGCCAGTGGTCAAGGCACATGTGAGAAAGCAATCAATGAACAACTAAGGTGTCGCGACGGCAATGAGAAACTAATAATGATTGATGCTTCTCACCTCTGCTCCTGTCTGTTCCTATCTATCCCTCTCTCTGACTCTCTCTCTGTCCCTGTAAAAAAAGAAAATATGTTTTTATGACATTGAAAATGCTAGTCAAGTTAATGGCTACTAATATCAAGTGGGCCCTTAATGCTGCCACACAGCAATACTACATTTTTCTAATCCATTCATTCTTTCATATTTCTAAGTAACATTAGAATCTCAGATGTCATTAATTATAAGATGTATCATATTACATACTACTATGAAAGAAAATAATGCCAAACTATGGCATGCCATTACTTGTAAGTTAGCAACTTAAAAGATGCTGACAGATGGGCCCTGGCTGGTTGACTCAGGAGTAGAGCATCGGCTCGGTGTGTGGAAGTCCCAGGTTCAATTCCTGGCCAGGGCACACAGGAGAAGCGTGCATCTGCTTACCCACCCATCCCCCTGTTCTTTCCCTTAGTCTCTCTCTTCCCCTCCCGCAGCCAAGGCTCCATTGGAGCAAAGTTGGCCCAGGCGCTGAGGATGACTTCCATAGCCTCCACTTCAGGCGGTAGAATGGCTCAGGCTGTGACAGAGCAACAGCCCAGATGGGCAGAGCATCGCTCCCTGGTGGGCATGCCAGGTGGATCCCAGTCAGGCACATATGGGAGTCTGTCTGACTGCCTCCCCACTTCTAACTTCAGAAAAACACAAAGAAAAAAATGCTGACAGATGGGGAAAAAAGTGTATTGGAATCAATGTGGGCCTGACCAGGTGGTGGCGCAGTGGATAGAGCATTGGACTGGGATGCGGAAGACCCAGATTCGAGACCCCGAGGTCGCCAGTTTGAGCGTGGGTCCATCTGGCTTGAGCAAAAACTCGCCAGCTTGGACCCAAGGTCACTGGCTCCAGCAAGGGGTGGCTCGGTCTGCTGAAGGCCCGCGGTCAAGGCACATATGAGAAAGCAATCGATGAACAACTAAGGTGTCACAACGAAAAACTGATGATTGATGCTTCTCATCTCTCTCTGTTCCTGTCTGTCTGTCCCTATCTATCCCTTTCTCTGACTCTCTCTCTGTCCCTGTAAAAAATAAAAAATAAAATAAATAACAACAACAACAACAAAAACATTAAAAAAAAAAAAGAATCAATGTGTATGGCCAGGAGCCACCATCGTGGCCATTCACATGCAGGTTCACATTGAATTCAGACAGTCAGTAATGAAACAACGGAGCCAAGAACTGGTGAGCCATCAGCTTTAATTCTAGCTTGCACCTGGCGGGCAAGCAAAAACACACACTGGGCTCCAAAACTCACTCATTCAAAGCTCACAAAGCTACTGACTTATCCGAGTTTCCTAGAATCAAAGGTTTCTAGCTCACCAGTCTTATTCACCTTTGTTCCCCATCTCCTTCTCTCTACACAAACTGCACAAACTGGCTTCTCCCTCCCCTCAGCACTCTGCCATCTTGGCTGATTCTCCTAGCCTCCTCCACATGGCCTTTCTCTGCTCTCCTTTCTAATACTACCCTCAGGAACCAAGAGAGAGCAAGCTCCCAGCCTGCCCCACATTATAGTGTAGAATCAAAACCTTTAATCCAATTATACAAACAAGGAAGTCTCTGATACAAAGTCACTTATCTGAGGTATAATGGGAGGATTCCTCATGAGAGTGCACTGTCTTACATCATGCAGTCAGTCATGGGTGTGGGGAAAAGCTTACTCTTAAAACTAAGCCTTATGCTATAATGACCCGGCCTGCCCACAGCCTGTCCCCCAACACACATTAATATCAAGAGACTTCCATGTGGGCAGTGCCATCTTTAACAAAGTGAGCATAATATATTTTATCTGCCCAATACAATGTAGTACAGTATTTTTTTATGATTTCTTTCATCCCACTTCCAATACCTTCTATCTTCACTTTCAGCTTTCTATTTCACTGAAAAAATAGAAGCACCCTGAAGAGAATATCCTCAATCTTCCACTACCAAATCTGTCTGCCCATCTGCATCTGTACCTATGAATTCTGCCTTCCCTCTTATTTCAATGGATGAATTGTCCATACTTTTACAACTCATCCTTCTGATTGTGTATTGGATTCTGTAAAGCCAGTAGCCATGGCCATCATCACAGCTGCCTGGCCCATGGAGCTTTGCATTTGATTCAGACAGAAGGTAATGAAACAATAGAGCCAAGAACTGGTGGGCCATTACCTTTAATCCTAGCACATGCCTGGCGGGTGAGTAAATACACACAGTGGGAAAATACTTCCCTTTCCATTCAGGGCTCCCAAATCCACTGACTCATCTGAGTATTCCTAGAGTCAAAGGCCTCACCAGCCTTATTCACCTCTGTTCCCCATCTCCTTCTCTTTGCACAAACTTGACTTCTCCTTCAGCGCTCCACCATCTTGGTTGTCTCTCCTCTGCAATGCTAATGGCAGGAACCTAGCGAGAGTGCCCCTAATCTGCCTCATTTTATAGTGTAGAAATTAAAGCCTTTAAGCCAGTGGTTCTTAACCTGGGTTCTATCGAACCCTAAGGGTTCGATTAGTAGGTCTCGGGTTCAGAGAAGCCTCTGCCGCAGAAGCCAGAATAAAATAATACCTTAATTTGTTGAGTTCATGCACTTTTGTTCTTTGAGCAAGGTGATGTTCATGCACAGCTCATTTTGTGCACCAGTAAAAAAACATATACCTATGTCTTGAATTTGGAAAAAAAATCATATATTATTTATCACTAAAGAAGGGTTCGGTGAATGCGCATATGAAACTGGTGGGTTCGATACCTCAAAAAAGGTTAAGAACCACGGCTTTAAGCCAATATACAAATAAGGAAGTCTCTGATACAAAGCCACTTATCTGAGGCATAAATGGGATTCCTCATAAGAGTACACCGCCCCATGCAACAGTCAAGGGGGTGGGGAAAAGCTTAAATTTGAGATCTTAGTATTAAAAGGGTGGGAAAGGCTTAGTCTTAAAACTAAACCTTAGGACTGACCAGGCGGTGGTGCAGTGGATAGAGCGTCGGACTGGGATGCAGAAGACCCAGGTTTGAGACCCTGAGCTCTCCAGCTTGAGCGCGGGCCCATCTGGCTAGAGCGAAAAGCTCGCCAGCTTGGATCCAAGGTCGCTGGCTCCAGCAAGGGGTTGCTCAGTCTGCTGAAGGCCCCTCGGTCAAGGCACATGTGAGAAAGCAATCAATGAACAACTAAGGTGTCCTAACGGCAATGAAAAACTAATGATTAATGCTTCTCACCTCTCTCCATTTCTGTCTTTCTGTCCCTATCTATTCCTCTCTCTGACTCTCTCTCTGTCCTGTAAAAAAAAAAAATTCAAACAAACAAAAATAACCTAAACCTTAGGCTATAATGACTTTGCCACCTTACAGCCTGTCTCCCACATCTCATGCAAATTATAAGCAAGCAAACATATATATCATATTCACAAACATATTTGACTAACAGATTTCATCCCTTCTTTCTTCCAGGACTTTCTGCAACTGTCCTAGCTCTCCTGTATTGTCCATTTCCCCCTTTCTACTGTTATCTTTTTAAATTTATTTTGAGAAACAGGAAGGGTGAGAGTGAGAGGCATGAACTCATAATTTTCACTTTAGTTGTGCTCTGATTGCTTTCAAGAGAGGGAGGAGAGAGTGAGATACATCAATTCATAGTTAATTTTGTTGTAAAGTACAATACCCCATGTTTGGCATATAAAATATATTATGCTGTTGGGCAGATAAAATATAATATGCTCACTTTGTTAAAGATGGCGCTGCCCACATGGAAGCCCGTCACCCAGGTGATATTATATGCCCTTATGCTTGGGATGGGTGTGGGGGAAAGACTGTAATGTAAGCAGGCCAGGTCGTTATGGCCTAAGGCTTGGTCTTTTTTTTTTTTCACAGGGATAGAGAGAGGGATAGATAGGGACAGACAGACAGGAGCGGGGAGAGGTGAGAAGCATCAATCACTAGTTTTTCATTGCCGTTGCAACACCTTAGTTGTTCATTGATTGCCCTCTCACATGTGCCTTGACCGCGGGCCTTCAGCAGATTGAGCAACCTCTTGCTGGTGCCAGCGACCTTGGGTCCAAGCTGACGAGCTTTTGCTCAACTAAGGCTTGGTTTTAAGAGTAAGTTCTTCTCCACACCCTTGACTGATTGGATGATGTAGGGTGGTGCACTCCTGAGGAATCCCATTATGCCTCAGATGGGTGACTTTGTATCAGAGACTTCCTTGTTTGTATAATTGGATTAAAGGTTTGGATTTTCTATGCTATAAATGGGGGCAGACCGGGAGCTTGCTCTCAGTTCTGGGGATTAGTATAGAGAGTAGAGCAGATTAAGGCCACATGGAGGCCAGGAGAAGCAGCCAAGATAGCAGAGTGCTGAGGAAGAAGGCAGTTTGAGCAGAGTTTGTGCAGAGAGAAGGAGATGGGGAACAGAGGTGAATAAGTCTGGTGAGCTAGAAACCTTTGATTCTAGGAAACACAGATAAATCAGTAGCTTTGTGAGCACTGAATGTGTGGGTTTTGGAGCCCAGTGTGTGTTTTTGCTTGCCCGCCGGGTGCAAGCTAGAATTAAAGCTGATGGCTCACCAGTTTTTGGCTCCTGTGTTTCATAACCGACTCTTCGAATCTAATGTGAACCTGCCTTGGCCGGGCGGCTGTGATCCTGACCCCAGCTACTGGCTTTACAAATGCTCACTTTGTTAAAGATGCACTGCCCACATGCAAGTCCGTTGATATGAATGTGTTTTGGGGGACAGGCTGTGGGTAGGCTGGGTCCTTATAGCCTATGCCTTAGTTTTAAGATTAAGCTTTTCTCCACATCCTTGACTGATTGGATGATGTAGGGTGCTGCACTCTCATGAGGAATCCCATTGTGCCTCGGATGAGTGACTTTGTGTAAAGCCAGTAGTCAAGGCCACCATCACAGCCGCCTGGCCAAGGCAGGTTCACATTAGATTCGAACAGTCGGTTTAGAAACACAGGAGCCAAAAACTGGTGAGCCATCAGCTTTAATTCTAGCTTGCACCCGGCGGGCAAGCAAAAACACACACTGGGCTCCAAAACCCACACATTCAGTGCTCACAAAGCTACTGATTTATCCGAGTTTCCTAGAACCAAAGGTTTCTAGCTCACCAGACTTATTCACCTCTGTATGGCCAGTATTCGCGGCCACAATCACAGCCGTCTGACCAGTGCAGGTTCGCATTGGATTCGAACAGATGGCAATGAAACACAGGAGCCACGAACTGGTGAGCCATCAGCTTTAATTCTAGCTTGCACCCGGCGGGCAAGCAAAAACACACACTGGGCTCCAAAACCCACACATTCAGTGCTCACAAAGCTACTGACTTATCCGAGTTTCCTAAAATCAAAGTTTCTAGCTCACCAGACTTATTCACCTCTGTTTCCCATCTCCTCCTGCACAAACTCTTAACAAACTGGCTTCTTCCTCAGCACTCCACCATCTTGGCTGCTTCTTCTCCACATGGCCTTAATCTGCTCTCCTCTCCAATACTAACCTCAGGAACTCAGGAACCAAGAGAGAGAAAGCTAGCTACCGGTCCGCCCACTTTATAGCATAGATAATCCAAACCTTTAATCCAATTATACATAAAGAAAGTCTCTGATACAAAGCCACCCATCTGAGGCTTAATGGGATTCCTCCCTACATCACCACCCTACATCATCCAATCAGTCAAGGGCGTGGAGAAGAGCTTACTCTTAAAACCAAGCCTTAGGCCATAACGACCCGGCCTGCTTATATTACAGCCTTTCCCCCACACCCATTCCAAGCATAAGGGCAAATAATATCACCTGGATGACGGACTTCCATGTGGGCAGCTCCATCTTCAACAAAGTGAGCATAATATATTTTATCTGCCCAACAACCTCTGTTTCCCATCTCCTCCTGCACAAACTTAACAAACTGGCTTCTTCCTCAGCACTCTGCCATCTTGGCTACTTCTCCTCCACGTGGCCTTACTCTGCTCTCTATACTAACCTCAGGAACTCAGGAACCAAGAGAGAGAGCAAGCTCCCATACTGCCCCAGTTTATAGCATAGAAAATCTAAACCTTTAATCCATTTATACATAAAGAAAGTCTCTGATACAAAGCCACCCATCTGAGGCATAATGGGATTCCTCAAGAGATTGCACCACCCTACATCATCCAATCAGTCAAGGGTGTGGGGAAGAGCCTACTCTTAAACCAAGCCTTAGGCTATGACGACCTGGCCTGCCCACAGCCTGTTCCAGAACACACATTAATATCAACAAACTTCCATGTGGGCAGCGCCATCTTTAACAAAGTGAGCATAATATATTTTATCTGCCCAACACTTTGTATCAGAGACTTTCTTGTTCGTAGATTGGATTAAGGGTTTGGATTTCTACAGTATAAAGTGGGGCAGGCCGGGAGCTTGCTCTCTCGGTTCCTGAGGTTAGTATTAAAAAGGAGAGCAGATTAAGGCCACATGGAGGAGAGGAGGCAGTCAAGATGGCAGAATGCTGAGGAAGAAGCCAGTTTGTGCAGAGTTTGTGTAGAGAGAAGGAGATGGGAAACAGAGGTGAGTAAGTCTGGTGAGCTAGAAACCTTTTGATTCTAGGAAACTCGGATAAGTCAGTAGCTTTGTGAGCACTGAATGAGTGGGTTTTGGAGCCCAGTGTGTGTTTTTGCTTGCCCGCCAGGTGCAAGCTAGAATTAAAGCTGATGGCTCACCAGTTCTTGGCTCTGTTGTTTCATTACCACAGAATCTATTGTCCGAATCTATTGCGAACCTGCACTGACCAGGCAGCTGTGAAGGTGGCTGCAACTACTGGCCTTACACCCCAGATTCTGAAAAGTACTATACCTCACTTCAGCGGGTTTACATAGAGATACCAAGTACAAAAATGAATTTTGAGGAGTTTTATTGATTAAGCCGGCAGCATACACGGGGGATTCTTCAGGCCCAAATCATGCAGCCGCAAGTATTTCAGAGGCTGGTTATATACCCTTTGACTACATACAGGTTGGGGGGGCATGACAGCATGACACAATCATTAACAAGATTATAACATTTGTCTAGGGGATTTACAAAAAACGTTAAAACTTTCAAGGTAATACAATCAAAGACATTCATAAACCTTTCAGTGTCTATCTCTCCTTTGCCAAGAGGTACATGTTAATCTCAGGATTCCAGGAAGGAAGGGAGAGCCAAAATCAGTGTAGGGTGGTATGTAAATTTTGCCTCTTATTGAAAGGGAAAGGGAGTTCTTCAGATAACCTTAATCCTTTCAGAGAACTTAAAACCAAATGACCCTAGTTGTCCTTGTAACTCAGGAGACTTCTATATCCTTTTCCCTCCATTTTCCAAAGAAAGTACAGGACAGAAAACCTGACTTTTCCTCTTTAAAATGGCGTTGCTAATACTAAGTTTTAGAGTTCTCTGGCACCTTACCACACTTTCACTTCAGTTGTACTTTGAGCTTCTCGTACATGCCTTGACCGTGTCACGCTGGTGTCCTCTTGCTCAAGCCGGCGACTTTGGGCTTTTCATGCCACTGACCTTTGGGCTCAAGATTGCATTTGGGATCATGTGGACAATCCCCCATTCAAGCCAACAACCTTAGGGTTTTGAACCAGTGACCTCAGCCTCCTGGGTTGATGCTTTATCCACTGTGCAACCAACAGTCAGGTGCTACTATATCATTTTTTTATATCATTTTTTATTAGGAAAAAACATACTGTAATTTCTTCCATCTTAAAAAACATTCTGGCCTGGCCAGGTGGTGGTGCAGTGGATAGAGCATCAGACTGGGATGCGGAAGACCCAGGTTCAAGACCCCGAGGTCGCCAGTTTGAGCGCGGGCTCATCTGGTTTGAGCAAAAAGCTCACCAGCTTGGACCCAAGGTTGCTAGCTCGAGCAAGGGGTTACTCGGTCTGCTGAAGGCCCGCAGTCAATGCACATATGAGAAAGCAATCAACAAACAACTGATTTTAAGGTGTCGCAATGGCAACAAAAAACTGATGATGCTTCTCATCTCTCTCCGTTCCTGTCTATCTGTCCCTATCTATCCCTGACTCTCTCTCTGTCCCTGTAAAAAAATAATTAAAAATACAGTAACTTATAAAAAAAATTCTGGACCAATAATCCACATGCTAAAACAGTTTTATTTTTTGCTTATCTTAAAAAAGCAAAACTTCTGGAAAGTACTTTCTATACTTGTTTTCTCTACTTCCTCTCTTCCCATCCTTTCATCCCACTCTTATTGAACTTCCACCACTGTGCCAAAATGACATGTTTCAACAGCTTCCACCTTGCTCCTAAATTCAATGATCAGTTCTTTTTTTTTAATGTTTTATTTATTTATTACTTTTTTACAGGGACAGAGAGAGGGATAGATAGGGACAGACAGACAGGAAGAGAGAAATGAGAAGCATCAATCATTAGTTTTTTGTTGCTACACCTTAGTTGTTCATTGATTGCTTTCTCACATGTGCCTTGACCGCGGGCCTTCAGCAGACAGAGCAACCCCTTGCTGGAGCCAGCGACCTTGGGTCCAAGCTGACGAGCTTTTTGCTCAAGCCAGATGGGCCCGTGCTCAAGCTGGTGAGCTCGGGGTCTCAAACCTGGGTCGTCCGCATCCCTGTCCGACGCTCTATCCACTGCGCCACCGCCGGGTCAGGCCAATGATCAGTTCTTATTCTTGGTTTACCTATTGGCAGCATTTAACAGTGGATCACTCCCTTCTTCTTGAAACACTTGTTCCCTTGAGTTTTCAGATCCAAACTCTTCTACTTTTCCATCTACCTCACAGATGATTACTTCTCAGTCTTTGTTGGGTTCTCTTCATCTCCCTGACCTAAGCTACTGCATTGTTAGAAGAAATCAAACTAAGTAAGGGTGAATTATTCTCTTAGCATACTGCTGATTTATATTCTACTGTATTTGAAAATTCTGGAAAGAAAATAAAACTTCTGATGTGTTAGGCTGACACCTTTTGCTAATCTCA
The DNA here is from genome assembly GCA_037038555.1 of Rhynchonycteris naso. Lineage (NCBI taxonomy): Eukaryota > Metazoa > Chordata > Mammalia > Chiroptera > Emballonuridae > Rhynchonycteris > Rhynchonycteris naso. Next base: position 206,671,578 of record CM072997.1, on the reverse strand, counting down.
GCCCGCTTGTACCCAGGCATTTTTAAAATAAACTTCCCTTTTGGAAAATAAAAATAAAAACAAAAAACTGATGTGTTATAGTAAACACAAAATCAAGTTAATATAAAATTAAGGTGACCAATCGTCTTCCTTTAGGGAGGACAGTCCTTCTTTTGTAAGTTTCATCCTCCCTCGAAAAGTGTCCTCTTTTTGATATTGGAAGACTAATCTGTAAATGTCCATATTGAATCGATGCAGAGTCTATCCATTGCCTGTGATGGGACGTATTTGTATGTAAATGAGTATTTTTTCCTTACAATTATTATTAAAAATTAATAGGCATGTAAGCATAATTAAAATATAAAATATTACAAATGTCTTATTACGCATTTATCATATTATAGTGCAGTGATTCTTAACCTGGGTTCTATTGAACCTTAGGGGTTCGATGAGTCAGTCTCGGGTTCGGAGAAGCCTCTGCCGCAGACCAGAATAAAGTAATACCGTAATTTGTTGTGAGTTCATGCACTTTGTTGGTTTTGTTCTTTGAGCAAGGTGATGTTCATGCACGGTGCATTTTGTGCACCAGTAAGAAAACATATACCTATGTCTTGAATTTGGGGGAAAAAATCATATTTTATTTATCACTAAAGAAGGGTTCGGTGAATGCGCATATGAAACTGGTGGGTTCAGTACCTTAAAATAGGTTAAGAACCACTGTTATAGTGTATTATTGTTGCAATGAATAAAATGTTTTTTTCTTTACAATATTGTTTTCAATTTATTTTTGTCATCCTTTTCATTGTAAAAAAGTTGGTCACCTAGCCTGACCAGGCGGTGGCGTGGTGGATGGAGCGTCGGACTAGGATGCGAAGGACCCAGGTTCGAGACCCTCAAGCTCGCCGGCTTGAGCGCAGGCCCATCTGGCTTGAGCAAAAAGCTCGCCAGCTTGCACCCAAGGTCGCAGGCTCCAGCAAGTGGTGGCTCAGTCTACTGAAGGCCCGAGGTCAAGGCACATGTGAGAAAGCAGTCAGTGAACTAAGGTGTTGCGTCGGCATTGAAAAACGAATGATTGATGCTTCTCACCTCTCTCTGTTTCTGTCTGTCCCTATCTATCCCTCTCTCTGACTCTCTCTCTGTCCCTGTAAAAAAAAAAAAAAAAAGTTGGTCACCTTAATAAAATGTAAAAAGGATACTAAGAGTGATTTAGGTGTAACCAGTTTACGCCCTTTTGAGATAATGCTGTATGTTTTAACTGCATACCAGTACTAAGTGTGAAGTAATGTGATTAACTCTATTTTACGTAAAAGCCCACTATGTAAAGCCCAATTTCCAAGGTCTAATGGGTTTACACCCTTTTCTGATAACTCCATCTGTCAACCTTATCAAGCCCATATGTGACTTATGTTTGAAGTGTGATAATGTAACTCTATGATGTGAGGAGTGGCCAAACCGGATATAAATAGTTGGGGTGAAGATCAAGTCAGTCTCCAGAGATTCCGGCGCAGACTCCACGTTGCCCACCACAACCCTTTGGCAGCTGCCGCAAAGCACTCTGCCTCTGCAACCAAGTTTGTTCCGGGGCTCACCGAATCAAAGCGAAGAGAGGACCTAGACTTAGCCAACCCCTCGTCTTAACCGTGAGTGAATTAAAGTCCATGTTATTCAACTTGCTATGAGTGTCTTTGCCTCTTAACTCCTAATTACTACTTTCATTTTACATCCTGAACTACCTAACGAACTGAGCTATAACTTAATTATAACCAACTAAATAGTTTATCATTTTAAACAGATATATGTGCACCTGCCTTTTACAAATGAGCATGGCTCTCAAGACAGTCCCAAAGATACCAACCCAGGAATCTCCCCCCAAAAGAGATAGAAGCCGCTGACGTTTTCAGAAAGAGAGCTCCAGGTGCCTTATGGGAAATGTAGTCTCCGATGGAAGGCCTGCACCGCGGGGCAGCCTGGGAACTCTTGGTGGCAGTTACTTCCGCACACGCGCAGTGTGGCGGTAGGCGGCATTCAGTAGTCTTTAAACCTCAGTCGCTTAAATAAGAGTGGGTGTTGCTCCCTGAGTCTGTGGGACAGCTCTATGAGCTGATGTAGGACTTCCACCGGGAGCTGGGAGCGTGGCGGTAAAAGTCTGACAGGTATGACTGCGTGACGAAGGGAAAGGCGGGAGAAAGACGGGTTGTTTTATTGGCTTACTTAAGAGAAGGTAAAACTTAACCCGCACGTGCGGTGACTTTGGGTATGTGGGTCCTTTCCAATTCTGGAGTAGTTCAGAGAAAGCAAGCGCAGGACTCCGACTGTCACTCATTGGGATCCTAGATCCTGACTGGTGCTGGGGCAGGCTAAGTTTGCATTCTAGCCTTCGTTGGTATAGGTCACTGTGTAGGAGTCTTTGCATTAAACTGTACCTTTCCTGGTTACAAAAGCACCGTTGGCTCTACCAGAGCCTGCAATAGGAGATGTTAAACCATTTCAAAAAATCTGGGAAAAAATATTTCTAGAGACTGCTGTGCTGTTTAAGGTATTCTAACACAACTATCACCTGAAGTAACTGTTGTCTTCGTTTTACTTTTGAATTACTGAAGCTGAGAAAGGGTAAGAGTCTTGGCCAAACTCACAGCTTAGTAAGTGAATTTTCTCCAAATTTCTTTTTTTTTTCTTTTTGGAAGATAGCTCCATACCAAAGAAAACCCACAACGAGTTGGATTTATTCTTCTTTTGAAATATTTGATGCCTGACCAGGTGGTGGCACAGTGGATAGAGTGTAGGACTGGGATACGGAGGACCCAGGTTCGAAATCCTGAGGTCGCCGGCTTGTGTGCAGGCTCACCAGCTTGAATGTGGGGGTTACCAGCTTGAGAGAGGGGTTGCTGGCTTGAATGTGGGGTCATAGATATGACACCATGGTCATTGGCTTGAGCCCAGAAGTCACTGGCTTGAAGCCCAAGGTTGCTGGCTTCAGCAAGGGGTCACTCATTCTGTTATGGCCCCCTCAATCAAGGCACATACATGTATAAGAAAGCAATCAATGAACAACCAAGGTGCCGCAATTAAGAATTGATGCTTCTCATCTCTCTCTCTTCCTGTCTGTCTGTACCTTATCTGCCCCTCTTTCTGTCTCTGTCAAAAATATATATATTTGAGCCTGACCTGTGGTGGCGCAGTGGATAAAGCGTCGACCTGGGAACACTGAGGTCGCCAGTTCAAAACCCTGCACTGGTCTGGTCAAGGCACATATGGGAGTTGGTGCTTCCAGCTCCTCCCCCCTTTCTCTCTCTCTCTCTCTCACTCTGTGTCTCCTCTCTAAAATGAATAAAATGAAATATATATATATATATATATAAATATGTATGTATATTTGAGCAGTGACTACTACCAAGTAAGTTTTGATTTAGTGGCATTTTTAAGGGTCACTAGGTGAATCTGCAGATCTTCCAGTGAAGAGTGTAAATAAAGCTGAGTTCCTCTTGCACATACTAGCCTTTGTAGGGCCCCAGCAATACTGCTTGGAGACAGAGACACACACACACACACACATTTGGAGTCTAAACTGAAGGCTCCATCTTCAAATGTTCTTGAATTTTTAGACTAGCCTTCTTGGTTGTGGATGGAAAAGAGGCCACAGACTAAATAGACAAACTCAGGTGAGCACTGCAATAGTGGCTTTGCAGACTCGGAGACCTAAAGTTACCACACAGGATGGTCTAAAAACAGTTCATGTAAGTAATGTCCTAGGGTGGTATTTTTCTCTAAAAAGATCAGTGCTGACCTTAAATGAGCCTGTCTATTGTCTTTTGCATCTACAATAAATAAAGTACCTGATAACATGCCTTTGAAATGAAGGATAATCTTTTTCCTGCCCCTGCCTTAGGGCAGCCATCCCATCAAAGCAGGAACCAACAAATCCCCTCATTGTAATTGTTGTCAACTGTTAACTATCTTATTCTTGTGATGTAAAAGAAGTTTGAGTTTATACATTTTTACTTTTTATCCAGTCCCAGAGATTTGCCAGTTTTGCTTTCTCCCACGTCCCTAATTTCATGTAATCCCCTTACCTCTTTCCCTTTGATTCTGCTGTGTAAAATAAGTGGTGAAGTCGCCATGTTCTAGTACACTTTCTCTATCCGTTGAAGCTTTGCTTCCCAGCTGTTGTCAACAGTTTGGCTCAAATAAACTGAAAAAATTCTTACAGATCTGGAAGTTTCTTTGTTTTACAGGGACAGAGAGAGAGAGTCAGAGGGATAGATAGGGACAGACAGACAGGAACGGAGAGAGATGAGAAGCATCAGTCATTAGTTTTCCGTTGGCGTTGCAACACTTTAGTTGTTCATGGATTGCTTTCTCACATGTGCCTTGACCACGGGTCTTCAGCAGACCGAGCAACCCCTTGCTGGAGCCAGCAACCTTGGGTCCAAGCTGGTGAGCTTTTGCTTAAGTCAGATGGGTCTGTGCTCAAGCTGGTGAGCTCGAGGTCTCGAACCTGGGTCCTTCCGCATCCCAGTCTGACGCTTTATCCACTGCGCCACCGCCTGGTCAGCAAGATCTGGAAGTTTCTTATGTTGACACAGTGAAGCCAACCTAACTTGAAATCTCTTACACCAGCTTTAGAGTGAAGACCACAGAATCACAGGAAGCAATGACTTCCAGAGGTGCTGAGCTTCAGAGACCAGGCTTTTACTTAGTCTTTTAACTTGTTCATTATTATTTTCTTAGGATAAATTTCTTGGGAGGAAAGTTACTGGTTCAAAGGTCAATAACTGGCTCTGGCCGGTTGGCTCAGCGGTAGAGCTTCAACCCCATGTGTAGAAGTCCCAGGTTCGATTCTCAGCCAGGGCACTTTGGAGAAGCGCCCATCTGCTTCTCCACCCTTCCCCCTCTCCTTTCTCTCTGACTCTCTTCCTCTCCCTCAGCCAAGGCTCCATTGGGTCAAAGTTGACCCGGATGCTGAGGATGGCTCCATGGCCTCCACCTCAAGTGCTAGAATGGCTTCGCGTGAAACGGATCAATGCCCCAGACTGGCAGAGCATCACCCCCTATTGGGTTTGCTCGGTGGATCCCAGTCTGGTGCATGTGGGATTCTGTCTCTGCCTCCCTGTTTCTCACTTCAGAATAATACAAAAAAAAAAAAAAAAAAAGGTCAACAACTTGCTCTATAGATCAGTAGGACAGAAATATACACCATCCATATATTCGTAACAGAATCACAAGTAGAGAGAGAATGGTGCTTTTAAAATAGGGGCTTTTCTGACTGGCTAGAAACATTCTCCCATTTGGCATTCTCTGAGGCTGCATTGTGGGTACTTATGTTCCAAATAGAGCAGGATTCTACACTGCAGTCCTGGTCTTTCATGTCCTGCTATTCTCTTTCCCATTTTTAATTTCATAAATCTCTGCAAGAGTTGCAGAAAATGATTAACATCCAGGTAAGACATCCATTTAATTTAGTCAGTCACTTAAACCTCTCAGAAGTCCATATAAAAAAGAAATTATAGTATAGTCAAAGAAAATCTAAACTGAATAGATGAGGTCCAAAAGAAAATTTAGAAAATAGGTAAATTGATACTTAGGTCATAGGGTCTGCACATAGTTGTAATAAATTTGAGCTGTATTTGTGTATCCACTGTTTCTGATAGTCATAGAAAATGGATAACCAGTTAAAGTAGTGGCGTTGTCTGTGAGGATAAAGCAAAGCAAAGTAGTTTCCCAGATAAGTAAAGATTTTCCTGGCACATTTCTCTGAAGAAAATATCTTAAAATGGGTTTTCATAGAGGTAATATTAAAAACTCACATCAAGAACCCTGTGATAAATATAAATATAACATCAGATTTTCTATGCCTTTCTTAGAGTGCTTCCTGGAGTAAAAAGTGCCAAGCAGTCCTATATAAACCCTTTTAAAGTTCTGGAAAAATAGTAACAGGTATCGTGCCTTTTTCAGTGTCTTCAGCCATTCTTTTTATTTATTTATTTATTTTGTGGCAGAGGCAGAGAGTCAGAGAGAGGGACAGACAGACAGGAAGGGAGGGAGGTGAGAAGCATCAATCATTAGTTTTTCATTGCCATTGTGACACCTTGACCAGGGAGCTACAGCAATCCGAGCAACCCCTTGCTGGAACCAGCAACCTTGGGTCCAAGCTGACGAGCTTTTTGCTCAAGCCAGATGGGCCCGCACTCAAGCTGGCAAGCTCGGGGTCTCGAACCTGGGGCTTCCGCGTCCCAGTCTGACGCTCTATCCACTGCGCCACCGCCTGGTCAGGCTCTTTCATGTGCATTTTAAAATGACGTCAAGGTTCCTGAAGAAGTATGTTAGGTGTTTTTATTATGATTGCATTACACTTTTAGATTACTTTGGAGAGAATTAATGACTTTTCAGTAATGAGTCTTTAACCTATTTAATTTTTTATATGTCCATTATAGTTTTATAGTAATTCTTGTACATTTTTTGTAATGTTTATTCTTTATTTTTTAGCGAGAAAAGACAGAAAGAGATGAGAAGCATCGACTCTTAGTCGCCGCACTTTAGTTATTGGTTGCATTTTTCTTAAATTAATTTTTTATTATTTATTCATTTTAGAGAGGTCGGGGTGAGCAGATAGAAAGAAGGGCAGGGGGAGGAGCAGGAAGCATCAACTCCCATATGTGCCTTGACCAGGCAAGCCCGGGGTTTTGAACGGGCAACCTCAGTGTTTCAGGTTGACACTATATCTACTGCGCCAGCACAGGTCTGGCATTTGATTGCTTTCTCATATGTGCCTTCACCTGGGGGGCTCTAGGTGAGCCATTGACCATGAGGTCATGTCTATGATCCCACACTCAAGCCAGTTACCTCAGGGTTTCAAACCTGGATCCTCAGCATCACAGGGTGATACTCCATCTACTGTGCCACAACCTGGTTAAGCTGTAATGTTTATTCTTATATGTGGTTAAAGTTGCTATTGAGAATGATAAATATTTTTTTTCATTATATTTTCTTATTGGCTATTCTGTTTATAGGAAATTATGGATTAATCTGTTTGACTTTGTAGTTATGCATTGCTTTACAACTGAGAAATGCAGTTAGGCATTCTGTCATTGGTTGAACATCATATAATGTACTTACACATGCCTAGATGGTATAACCAACTACAAATGTAGGTTAGATGGTATCACCTGTTGCTTCTAGGTTGCAAGTCTGTATAGTATATTACTGTATAAAACAACATGAGAGTAAACCAAGCACAAGAGAAAATGATTCAATCAAGAGACACTGTAGCGACTCCCCTAGCCTCTGTCTCAGGGGCTGGGGAACCTCATCTGGAGGGATGCACGGTATTTAATAAAGCCTTTATTTAAAAAAAAAAAAAAAAAAGAGACACTGTAAACATGAAACATATGAGGTTGCTGGCATAACATACCATACTGTTTTACAGAAAACAGTTTTTTGTTTTTTTGACAGGGACAGAGTCAGAGAGGGACAGATAGGGACAGACAGACAGGAAGGGAGAGAAATGAGAAGCATCAAGTCTTCCTTGTGGCACCTTAGTTGTTCAGTGTTTGCTTTCTCATATATGTTCCTTGATGGGGGTTGGGGGTGGAGAGGGCCTACAGCAGAGCAAGTGATCTTTTGCTCAAGTCAGAGCCCTTGGGCTTCAAGCCAGTGATCTTTGGGCTCAAGCCAGCAACATGAGGTCATTTCCATGATCCCATGCTCAAGCAAGCGACTCCGTGCTCAAGCTGGATGAGCCTGCGCTCAAGCCGACAACCTTGGGGTTTTGAACCTGGGTCCTCTGTGTCCCAGTCCAAGGCTCTATCTACTGCGCCACCTCCTGATTAGGTCAGGAAACTATTTTTTAGTAAGTAGAAATAGTACACTTTAAAATAACAGTAAAAAGTTTAGTATAGTTAATAATAAACCAGTAACAGTAGTTTATTATTATTGTCAAGTATTTTGTGCTGTACATAACTATATGTGGTATATACTTTTATATGACTGACAGCACAATAGGTTTGTTTACACCAGCATTGTCACAAACACATGAGTAATGTGTTGTACTATGAGGTTATGACAGCTACAACATCACTAGGCAATAGGAATTTTTCAGCTCTCTTCTGGTATCACCACTGTCTATGTGGTCAGTCATTGACAGAAACATCATTAGGCAGCACATGACTGTATGTTAATTTCTAGAATTCTTGTTAAGCCCAAGAGGTTTTTTAGTTGATTTTTTTATATTTTTAAGTTAGACAATCCTATACTCTTCAAATGGAGTTTGTCCCTGACTGCTCAATATGTATATCTCCGTTTTTTTTCTTGTCTTATTGCAACGGACAGGACTTTTAGTAATTATAATTTTGAATATGATTGCTAGCCAAAATCTTAATTGTTCTATTTTTAATGGGAATGTTTCCACTGTTTCACTGTTTCTTCTTGTATTCTGGTAAATAGTTGTCTTTTGTTTTTGTTTTCATAAATTTGGAGCTTTTTAAATCATATTCTTTTTTAATACCTGTCAATTAAGTTATATATTTTATCTTTAGCAGTTTAGAGAATTTTCTAGTACACTTACCAATATTGAGCTACCTATATATTCCTGGGATAAATCCTACCTAGTCTCTTAACTTAAAGGGCAAGGTAGTAAATATTTTAGGCCTGAAAGGCATATAGGCTCTGTGGAAACAACACAACTCTGCCCTTATAACTGAGGTAAAATGTAACTATGTCTCAGTAACACTTTATTTACAAAAATAGTAGGCCAGCGCATGTGTTATAGCTGCTGACCCCTACTCCCTCCTGCTCTCTATGGTCTTAATATTTCTTTGTGACAGACATGTAGCCATATGCCTTTTTAAATTTCAATATAAGGCCTGGCCTGTGGTGGCACAGTGGATAATGCATCGACCTGGAACACTGTGGTTGCTGGTTTGGAACCCTGGGCTTACCTGGTCAAGGCACAAATAGGAGTTGATGCTTCCTGCTCCTTTCCCCTTCTCTTTCTCTCCTTCCTTCTCCCTCTCTCCCTCTCTCCTCTCTCCTCTCTACTCTCTAAAATGAATAAATAGCCTGACCTGTGGTGGCGCAGTGAATAAAGCGTCATCCTGGAATGCTGAGGTCGCCAGTTCAAAGCCCTGGCTTCCCTGGTCAAGGCACATATGGGAGTTGATGCTTCCTGCTCCTCCCGCCCCCCCCCCTTTCTCTCCTCTCTAAAATGAATAAATAAAAAATCTTTGAAATAAGTAAAAATCTTTTAAAAAATAAATTTCAATTTATGTTAATTAAGCATGGGTTTAGCTTTATGGTTGAGAGGATATATTTTATCATGTTAACAGAAATTCACATCTTTTTTTTATTATGCTTATGAGTCTGATATGTTAACCTTATAGCCCCTTAACATCTTATTGTACTTACATATTTATTTTCAAGTGTCTAATAGATTGTAAGATTACTGAGGGCAGTAATTTTTTTGTTTTTGCATCACTAGTATATCTGGTCATCATTAAATATAAATGAATGAATGAAGACTATATATAAGCAATATTTTAAAGTGATTTTATTGATATATAATTTGCATGTTAACAGTTGACCTATTTAAAGGATATGTCATTCACTATTTTTGGTATATTCATGGAATTGTGAAACCATCATCACTATTACCTAATTTTAGAACATTTCATTACTTGCAAAAGAAACTCCATATCCATTCTTTCCTTGCCCAGCCCTAATTTATTTATTGTTTTTATAGATTTGCCTATTCTGAACATTTTATACAAATGGAATCATATGCCTGACCAGGCAGTGGCGCAGTGGATGGAGCATCAGACTGGGATGCAGAGGACCCAGGTTTGAAACCCCAAGGTTGCCGGCTTGAGCGTGGACTCACCAGCTTGAGCGCGGGGTTGCTGGCTTGAATGTGGGATCATGGTTGCTGGCTTGAGCAAGGGGTAACTTGGTCTGCTGTAGCGCCCCCCGCCACCCCCACTCACTGCACATATAAAAAAGCAATCAATGAACAACTGAGGTGCTGCAACGAAGACTTGATGCTTCTCATCTCTCTCCCTTCCTGTCTGTCTGTCCCTCTCTTTGTCTCTCACAAAAACAAACAAAAACAAATAGAATCATACAATATGTGATCATTTGTAACTTATTTCACCCATATTTTCATCTATGTTGTAGTTACCTTTTAATTGTCGAGCAGTATTGCGTCATGTGCAGTATTTTTTATCCATTCATTAGTTGATGGATATCCAAATTGGTTTTACTTTTTGACTATTAATAATTCTGCTGTGAATATTTGTGCACAGGTTTTTGTGTGGGTATGTATTTTCAGTTATCTTGAGTATGTATCTGTTAGGAATTGTTGGATCATATGGCAACTCTCTGTTTAACATTTTGAAGAGCTGCCAACTGTTTTTTTGTTTGTTAGTTAGTTGCAGCACTTGTCATTTGCCTTTAATTTTAGCCATCCTAGTGGGTGTGAAGTGATACCTTAATAATAGAGATTTTGATTCACATTTTACTATTGACTAATGATGTTGAGCATCTTTTAATGTGCTCATGGACTATATATGTCTTTGGAAAAATTTCTGTTCAAATACTTTGCCTATTTTCAAATTGGGTTGTCTCGTTATTGTGTGTAACGAGTTCTTTTTATATTCTAGATACATATCACTTAGCAGATACTTGATTTGCAAATATATCCCCCATTCTGTGTTGTTTTCACTTTCTCATTTTTATTTTTTTTACATGAGAGGAGGAGAGATAGTGAGACAGACTCCCACATGCCCTGACCGGTATCTACCTGGCTACCCATGTCTGGGTCTGATGCTTGAAATAGTGCCTGAGGCTGACTCACTTGGACCAACCGAGCTATCCTTAGTGCTTGGGACCTATGCTCAAACCAGTCAAGTCACTGGCTGTGGAAAGGGGGAGACAGAGGGGAAGAAAAGCAGATAGTCGCTTCTCTTTTGAACCAGCACCCTTGGTGTCCTAGGTCGACGCTTTACCCACTGCGCCACCACGGGCCAGGCCTCTTGTATCCTGACCGGGACTGGGATGCTTCAAACTGGGATGTCCATATACTGGGCTGATGCTCTAGCCACTGAGCAGACTAGCTAGGGCCTGTGTTTTCACTTTCTTGATGGTGTCCTTTGAACCACAAAATTTTTAAATTTTGATGAATTCCAACTTACCTATATTTTCTTTTGTCACTTACATTTTTTGTCATATTAAAAAACAACCACTGACTAATCCAAAGATTTACTCCTGTTTTCTTCTAAGATTTTTTAGGTTTAGCTCTTACCTTTAGGCCTCTCAACCATTTTTAGTTCATTTTGAATATGATGTGAGGGGTGTGTGGGAGTGGGGGAGTCCCACTTTATTCTTTTGCTTATGTATATCCGATTGTCCCAACACCATTTGTTAAAGAGACTATGCTTTCCCCCACTGAATTGTCTTGGCACTAGTTGAATATTTTAAATAAGACTTTTGTTTCTATTATGGAGTCTACTTCTGAATCAGACATGCAGTTGTTATCATATATAACTTTCTGAAAACTTGGCAATGAACATGATATGACCAGAAGAGACTGACATGATTATCTTGCAAGTCCCCAAATGATTCACACTTTAGTTTGAAGATCAATGTGCTGTTGCAGGGATCAGTGACATTCCAGGATGTGGCTGTGGACTTCACCTCAGAGGAGTGGCAGCTGCTTGACTGTGATCAGAGAACATTGTATTGGGATGTGATGTTGGAGAACTTTAGAAACCTCATCTCAGTGGGTAAGGACAGTGGGTAGTAACTTTTCATTGTAATTCAGAATCTATTAATAGTGCCCTTCCTTGAAGGCTTGTGAAAACTGAACATTCTGAAGCTTTAGTAAGTTTGGCCCTGAATTTTAGTGATCAAAGATTCTTCATCCCTGCCTGACCTGTGGTGGCGCAGTGGATAAAGTGACGACCTGGGAACACTGAGGTCGCCAGTTCAAAACCCTGCACTGGGCTGGTCAAGGCACATATGGGAGTTGATGCTTCCAGCTCCTCCCCCCTTTCTCTCTTTCTCTCTCTCTCTCTCTCTCTCTCTCTCTCTCTCTCACTCTGTGTCTCCTCTCTAAAATGAATAAAATAAAAAGAAATTAAAAAAAAAAAAGATTCTTCATCCCCTTTGGAAGTCAGTCTGTTTATGCTTCTACCTCCCCAAGTGGAAAAGAGTCTTTCTGTTCTAAAGACTGTTTGTCATCGTTGATAGGCCCTGAGACTCAAGGAGACCTGAGTTGTGAGGTAGTTTGTCCCTGGCACCTTGTTCCCAGTTGTGTTGTTTCCCATGAACGGGGTGTCCAGTTACCAAAACAAAAGTGATCTTCAGGGTGGAGTAAGGACAAGAGCTGCTGATGGGGGAGGGAGAGAACCCAAAATGGAGCCACCCTGGTGAGTCAGAGAAAACCAGGTAGATGGGAGTTTTAGGAATTAGTCATTGAGGAACAGGCACTTCTGAAATATTTTTCAGGAAGCATTTCTTAACAGCCACACGCCTTTGGTAGTTACTGGGTACACCTGACATAACATATCAGATGTCCCAATGACACCTTCATTTTTACTCTCCCCTCATCGCTGCTCTTTCTCTTTGCTCAGCTCTTGTATGAAGGATTGTCCCTTCTCTACTCGCACTGCCTGCTTCATCTAGTCCTTGCTTTGTTCTCTTAATTCCTAAAATCCTCATTCCCCTTCTTCCCCAACATGACTGCAGATCTTTTCCATATATCTGATCCTTAGAGTGTAGTCAGATAGTGAGAATTTGAAGTCTTACTCCACCAATCACTGTCAACTCTAACCTAATTACTTTGTAGCACAATTTTATTTATAAAATAGGGAAAATATTAATCCTTACCTTATCTATATTCTAGTTTATCTGTCTGTTTCATGTGGCAATATTGATTATCTATTAGAAATTCTCCTATAACTTTAGGTTGGTTCCTTGCCTTTACCCTTTCTTACTGCTTATTCAGCTTTTGCTTCTTGCCTTCTCTTCTACCTTCTGAACTTTTTTGACAGTAACTCCCTCTGAAACAATCACTAAAGACTAAAGTTAAAGTTGTTTTTTTTTTAGCCAATATTCTTCAACCTTCACCACTGTCTTTATATTACAGTAAAGGATAATGACTGGCCTGCTGCTTTGCAGTCTCGTAAACACTGTGGTAAGCAATTTAATTTTCTTTTCTCTCAAGAATTTCTCCTTAAGTACTATTGTGACTTATTGCCTATTATTTTAACTATTAGTTTATCCCAGACTGATTCAAAATAAAAATTTCACTTTCCACAGAGCCTATAAAAGAAGTACATTTCAAATTATTAAGACACCAATTAAGTGTTTTTTAGATATTACCTAGGACCTCAACTACTGGCATAAACCAAGTGAATTAAAATAATTTTTTATTGTATTTATTAGGGTGACATTGTTTAAAAAAATCATAAAAGTTTCAGGTACACAATTACATGTCCGTTTTTTTATTTATTTTTATTTTTTTACAGTCAGAGAGAGGGATAGATAGGGACAGACAGACAGGAACGGAGAGAGATGAGAAACATCAGTCATCAGTTTTTTGTTGCCCTTGCGACACCTTAGTTGTTCATTGATTGCTTTCTCATATGTGCCTTGACCACGGGTGCCCAGCAGACCAAGCAACCCCTTGCTGGAGCCAGCAACCTTGGGTCCAAGCTGGTAAGCTTTTGCTCAAACCAGATGAACCCGCAGTCAAGCTGGCGACCTTGGGGTCTCGAACCTGGGTCCTTCTGCATCCCAGTCCGACACTCTATCCACTGCGCCACCACCTGGTCAGGCTCAGGTACACAATTAAACCAAATTAATTTTAACTCCTGGTATGGTAGACTGTGCATATTCCTTTATTGTGAATTCTTTTATATTTTCTGGTTTATCTTAGATGTTCCTTCAAGATTTATTCAAATTATTCTATTTTTATTTTCATGTTCCTGACAACATAAGTTATTCCTTTATACCTTGTATTGTGATATTTAAATGGCTCTTAAATCCCTCTCCAACATGATCCCATTTTCTTTATCCAGAATTGTTCATCTCTTCCCTATTCCATGGCATTTGGGTTCATTAGTGTCCTCTACACAGTTTTCTCTGCATCAGTCCTTTTGATTCTGGTGGGCTCCATCTAACTAAAACCAGCATGCTATTAAATCTGAATTCAGTTTTCTCTTTAATGGTAACTCCAGCCTAGGTTAATTTCTACCTTCTTTGAACTCTCATCCCAACTCTAATATATGGCTGTGTCATAAAAACCTGACTGGGTAGCTCAGTTGGTTAGAGCATCGTATGATATGTCAAGGTTGCAGGTTTTGATACCTGGTCAGGGCACGTACAAGAATCAACCAATGAATGCATAAATAAAATGGAACAACAAGTTGATGTTTATTTTTCTCTCTCAAATCAATAAAAAATTTTGTTTTTGACAAATATTATCTTACATTTTTTTAAAAGCATATTTTCTTATGGTAATGCCCTGAAGAGAAAGACCTATATCATTTGTTCCTTTATACTATTGTTGGACATATAAAGGACATTCAATGAACATTTCATTAATTTTTTTTCTTTTTAAAGTGAGAGTAGGGAAGATACAGAGAAAGAGTCCCACATGTGCCCTGACTAAGATCTACCTAGCAACCCTCGTCTGGAGCCAGTGCTCTGCCCATCTGAAGCCACTGGCAACAGCTATTTTTAGTGGCTGAGGCAGAGGCTTGACAAAGCCATCCTCTGTGCCGGGGGCTGATGTGCTTGAATCAATGGAGCCATGGGTGTGGGAGGAGAGAGAGAGAGAGAGAGGAGTGGGAGAAGCAGATGGTTGCTCCCCCTGTGTGCCCTGACTGGGAATCAAACACCAGCTCTTGAATAACTTGTGTGGACATTGTACTCCTGGGCTTGGAGCTCTGTCTACAGGTATGTCTCAGCTGTGGTTTGGATGAGGTTAGAGGACTGGAGTTACGAGAATATTCCTGAAGGGAACTGACATTGTGCCAGATGACTAAGAGGAAAAAGATGTGAATGAGGGAAACGGAGCTATCCTGATAGGGTGCTCTAGAGATTACTTAGTGTGGTCAGTGTGCAATGACTGAGACAACTGGTCAGGGCCTAATTCTTGTTTTGTTTTTAAGATTTTATTTATTGATTTTAGAGGGTGGAGGGGAGAGAAAAAGAGAGGGAACAAGTAGTATTCATATGTGCCTTGATGGGTTTCAAGCCAGCAACCTCAGTGTTCCAAGTTGATACTCTATCCACTGTGCCACTACAGGTCGGGCCATTTCACTAATTCAGTGTTGTAAAGTCGGCATTGTGGGGATGTTTCTTATTCTTAGTTTCAAGAAGGCTCTCGTTTCCTTAGAAGTATTCAAAGAAAGCAAAACAACGAAAACCTATTAGTGTTTTCCAGATATGTAAACTGTAGTAAAAGAAGGCAAAACTTAGCCGTATAAAATACTGTATAAGCTGATGGGTGTGGAACATTTGTTCGTTGCATGATAACATTGCAGTTCTGCACTAGTTAATTGTCAAAATGCATGATGTAGGCAGCAGCAGTGACTATCTTAGACATTCAGAGAAAAATGGAGCTTAAAGTTTAAGGTATGCGAGCATTGGAAGTCTCTTTAATATCTTGAAACGGTAGTTCCTCCCTAAAGATATTTAAGCACTCAATAGTGATAGTATAAGAGGGGACAAAGGAGGGCAAGTTACAATGGGAAAGGAGCACGAGCAAAAGATTGTAGCTATTTAAAGTCTAGAATCCTTGAACGGAAGGTTTTTGTTGAGGACTAGAAGAAAGCATGCTTAGATACCACGAGTGAATTCATTATATTGCATAGTTTGTTCACCAGGCTAATTACCTTGGATTTTTCAGTTGGTTATTATTGCTTGAGGTAACATGGGATGCTGCTTCTCATTGGTTGAAGTGAGAGGAGAGAATACAGAAACCCAATCCCTATATTTAGAACAACTCTATATAAAAACTTCTGTATTAATGTCTGTGGCCACTACTCAATCCAGCTCCACAGAGAAAGATAAGTCACCGAGCAAGAGGCTAAGGGTTTTGTGTTAAAACTCCATATGGGCCTGACCAGGCAGTGGCGCAGTGGATAGAGCGTTGGACTGGGATGAGGAAGACTCAGGTTCGAGACCCCGAGCTCGCCAGCTTGAGCGCAGGTCCTAAGTCCCTGGCTCCAGCAAGGGGTGGCTCGGTCTGCTGAAGGCCCGCGGTCAAGGCACATGTGAGAAATAAATCAATGAACAACTAAGGTGTTGCGACGGCAATGAAAAACTAATGACTGATGCTTCTCACCTCTCTCCGTTCCTGTCTATCCCTCTCTCTCTCTGACTCCCTCTCTGTTCCTGTAAAAAAAAACAAAACTCCATATGGAAGGAATCTCAGAAATGGAATTATAACCCCCTCTTCCTAGGCTTTTTTTTCTTTCTTTTTTGATGGAGTGACAGATTTGGGATTTATGGGATTTTGAGGGTAGGCATGAAAAAGTCTGACTTCAGGACCAAGGCAGATTTCTGGGGATTACTTGGTTAGGGAGATTTATAGAGGATATAAAAACAGTTCTTGTTAAAAAAAAAAAAAAAGAAAGAAATAGTTTTCATACATAGAAAGCCAGCCAGAATAAAAATGACAGCAAGCAGACTGAATCTGTTCTTGGGCTAAGGATGACTTTCCACTTGAATTACTTGTGTAGACATTGTACTCCTGGGCTTACAAGTAAGTACATGGGAAAATGAGTCCCACCTGTAGTAAAGTTGGAGCTCTGTCTACAGATATGTCTCAGCTGTGGTTTGAATGGGGTTAGAGGATTGGAGTTAAAAGAATATTCCTGAAAGGGAACTGACATTGTGCCTAGTGATTAAGAGGAAAAAGATGTGAATGAGGGAAACAGAGCTATAGGATAATTTAGAGATTAGTTAGTGAGGATTCCACTTCTGATCTGCCTCCTCTTAATTTATCCTGATATTTTCCCTTAATTCCTTTGTCTTTTGTTTCCCTAGTTACCCTATGCATTATTTAGATCTCCACAATAGGCTTTCTTCATTTTGTGAGCCAACCATGTAGCCTTGTTTAGCAACATTTGACTTCCTTTGTACCCTACTCACTGTACCTTGTGCCCATTTTACTGTCTTTCCACAAGCCACAAGATAAACCATCTGTTCTCATCGGCTCCCATTTCCTCTTTAGAGTTTTATTCTTAAAGCTCAGGAGCTTGTTATCCAGTGTCACCCAATAAATTCAATTTAAACTGAAAACAAAAGCTTGGGAGCAAGGCAAATACAGGATTTGTTTCAAAATGAAAGACTAGATTTGAAGTCATATAAGTTTTTCTATAACTGTTGGTAGAAAAAAATTAACTAGGAATGTTTTATTGTATTCCTTTTTAGAAGCTGACTGCCTATTTGTTGATGACTCAGAGAAGCACCAGGAAAGCAAAGACAATTTTTTGAATTCAGTTTTGTTCATGTTTAATAAAATTATGACTGTAGAGAGAGTCTATGGTTATAACATGAGCACAAGTCATATTGGAAAAAATCATCTGAATGCAAGAAAGATATATATACGCAAATCACATGGAAAGAGTTTGAAACCTACTTTAGACTTATTTAATTATAATAGATGTTATAATGGAGAAAACCCTTATGAATGCAAGGATTGTGGGAAAACCTACAAAAAGAAGTTTCATTTCATTATGCATGGAACAAATCATACAAGAAAACAATGCTTTGAATGCAATGACTGTGGGAAAGCATATAGCAGTAAGGTGCACCTTGCAACTCATCAGAAAATTCATAATGGAGAGAAACCCTTTGTTTGCAGTGATTGTGGGAAAGCTTTTAGGCGGAAAGCACAGCTCGTGAACCACCAGAGACTTCACACTGGAGAGAAACCTTATGAATGCAGTCAGTGTGGGAAATCATTCACGTGGCACTCCTCCTTTTCTCAGCATATGAGATCTCATAAACTGGAGAACTCATTCGTGTGTAAGGAATGTGGGAAAACCTTCAGGTATAGTTCATCCCTTTATAAACACTCTAGATTTCATACAGGAGAGAAACCCTACCATTGTATCGTATGTGACAAAGCCTTTGGCAACACATCTGTGCTTGTTACTCATCAAAGAATTCACACAGGAGAAAAACCTCATGGGTGTGTTGAATGTGGCAAAGCCTTCATCAAGAAGTCTCATCTCCTTAGACATCAGATCACTCATACAGGAGAAAAGCCCTATGAATGTAACAGATGTGGGAAAGCATTTTCCCAGAAGTCAAATCTTACGATACATCAAAAAATTCATGCATAATCACTTAATGAATATGAGAGAACCTTAGATATTAAATTTTATAGAGAATTCATAGTGAGAAATCCAAGAATTAGAATTAATCTGGAAGAGTAAATTACCATAAAAAGATAATTCCAAACATGTTCAGGAAGTGATAAAGTTTTTACAGAAAAATATTGAATTATAAAGAATTGGTGAAGACTACTTGCTAGAAGATGTTTATACATAACATTAAAGTACATTGAGTTTCTACAGTAAATACCGTTTTTTTCTTAAAACCATGTGGGAGGGGAAGGTGGTTTAATATGTAGTGTGAATTTCAGTAATATTTTTATCAATTTGCTGGCACTTTTAATGGGCATAGGAGTATTACTGACTTGCAGAGACAATATTCCCACCCTACCCTTGATACCTGGTCAATTCCTCATCCTTAAGACATTTTCCTATGTATGTAAACAGCAAAGCAAAAAATTTAAATTTATACCAATTGAGAGAAAAACAATTGTGTTCTATATTACAATAAGCATTCCATTGAGGAAAATAAAACATTTGTGCTTAATATTCCTGTTTTTCATTGATGTACTTACATAAGATAAGCATAGCTCAAGTAGTATTTAATTGGGGCATCATCTATCTATTTGATTTTAATAAAGTAGGGTGTCGATAACTTGCAACTTTTGAGGAAATGGTTTTTAAATCTTTTTTTTTTTTTTTTTTGAAGAAATTAATACAGACTTACCTCCTATGAGTGCCTGGAATTTTCTACACTGCCCACAAAAATTAGGGGGATATTTTATCACTTCATATTTATTTGAAATAATCCCTAATTTTTGTGAGCTGTATATATAATAGCATAGTCACCATTAATCAACTTGAAAAGCAAGTTTTTTTACATAGCAACTTTGCTTTGGAATGTGACATTTTTTAAGTTCCACATACTCCCTTAAAAGGATGAACCATCCCTTATTAAAGCTAAAGTTTTTATTGCTGTCCACAACATTTTATTTTTTACAGATATGGGAAGTCAGAGAGAGGGGTAGATACGGAAGACAGGAACGGAGAGAGATGAGAAGCATCAATCATCAGTTTGTTGTGGCACCTTAGTTGTTCATTGATTGCTTTCTCATATGTGCCTTGACTGTGGGGCTACAGCAGACTGAGTAACCCCTTGTTCAAGCCAGTGACCTTGGGTCCAAGCTGGTGAGCTTTGCTCAAACCAGATGAACCCGTGCTCAAGCTGGCGACCTCGGGGTCGGAACCTGTGTCCTCTGCATCCTACTTCGATGCTCTATCCACTGTGCCACTGCCTGGTCAGGCCACAATATTTCTTGGTAATATTAAAAAACTTTGAGTAATGCTAAAACAGCTTGAACCTAAATGCAGAAATCAAGCCTCTTAAGTTTAAGCTCAGTTACAACTATGTTATATATTTTTTCATTAGCCTTTTAAAAAAAAATTGATTTTAGAGATGGAAGCATTCGTTTGTTGTTCCACTTAGTTGTGTATTTATTGGCTGCTTCCCATATGTGCTCTGACCAGGGATTGAACCGCATTTTCAGGTGATCCATTATTTTTTAAACGAATAATGGTGAATGTTTATACATGAATTATAGTGCTTATTTGAACAAGCATACTAGAACTTAAGGATCTAAATTAAATCTTGTACGCAGACAAAGATTCTTTGACCAAACTTGTCAGGCTCCTGAACCCTCTCCCCTTGGCCCACTGTGCACTTCCTTGTAAAATTTAGTTTTAGCAAAAACCCTCCTAAGTCAGTGTAACGAGAATACTCCCACCCTACCCTTGATTCCTTATCAATTCCTCATCCTCCACCATTCTTTAGGTGATGTCTGATCACTTTGACCTGTCTTAAGCAAGAATATTGTTAGATTTAGCCAGAACTCACCCCATTGTTTCCTAATTTTACATCCACTCATCGCCACCCTGCTCCTTGGCTCTAAGTTCCCACTTGTCCATTTGTTTTTGGAGTTGAGACAGCAATCAAGTGCCGAGAATCTCACGCCTTATTAGTGGCTAAATCAGGCCTAAAACCCAGTCTTCCTAATGTAGGATCCCAGAAACTAAAATTTAAAAGTGAATTTTCTAACCCCTAGCAAGGCTGAACAAGGAATCTACATGTTCCAGCAAGAGGGATAGCCAGAGACGGGCGCCAGGACTACGGTGAAGACTAGGCGGCAAGCCGCAGGGTCTTACAAGAGGCACGCGCGGGCTGCAAGCGCAGGCGCAGTGCGACCCGGCAGCGGGCTAGTTCCAGAGTGTGGGTGCGCCGTAGGTGACCCTTGGCGCGTCTTCGTAGCGCTAGCAGCCTTAGCCTCTGCACTGGGGTTCGGAGGGTTACCTGGGTCAACGGGAAGATGGAGATCAGAGAAAGCCAGAGTGGGGTGGGATTGGGGGACTTGAAGCCCCAAGTCTGGAGCCCCAGCAGTGATGGTCCCCGGAAAGTGGCGTCCACGATTTGGCTGTGGAGGGTCGGATCTTTCCAGGTCCCGGAAAACAGTCACATCAGCTAGCTTTGCCCTCTCAGACAAGAGCATTAGCCATCTGCCGCCTGAGTGGCTCCCGGATCCCTTTCTCCTTCAGACTCTAGCCTTGGCTCGGCAGCCCAGGGCCCTCTGCTCCTGGCTGTGAGCGCCCGCGTCAGGGCTGCGACCCCGGAATAATGGTTATGGTTAGCCACGGATCTCCCCTCACCGAGCAGTGTGTGTCGGGTGATTCCACCCTTTGGTGCCTCAGCTTTCTCCCTCTAGTGTTTGGTCACCTGCTTTGCAATCCTGGTGTTCAGAGGTGCCTAGCCTGAGTTTCCCAGGTCTGTTTCCTGAGAGGAACTTAGCATAACTTTGAGCCTACTGGGTTTCTGACTGTGGGACTTTTGCTGGGAGTTCAGAGGTTTGGGGCCCAGCAGAAAGATGCCAACCAAGGAAAAGGTGTTCCTGAGCTCATAGAAACAACACCTTGTTCTTATGAATGAAGGCAGCTGGAACCCATCTTTAAAGGACACACCTATAGCCTGAGGCCTCCCGCCAAAACTATGAGCCAAGGCTGGAGTCTGGAAAAGGAAGGGGTTCTGGAGCTGCTGGGGCTGTAGAGGTTACTAAGCAAGGGTCTGGTGACCACTTTTAGAGAACAGAGAGTCATAAAAGTTTTTAATCAGAATAGAGGGGAGACCACTTACTTGAGGTGGTGACTTGAGGGTATGGAGAAGAGAAGCATCATAGGGCAGAGTGGTTGAGGGAATGATTCAGGCAAGGCAGAGCAGTTGTCCCAGCTGGCCTCTCCGGGAGCTACATCCAACTCGGGCTCAGTCTCACGGCTCCTTTCTCTCCCCACCCCCCCTTCCACCTCCTTAACATTCTGTGACCAGGAGGATAAAGAGATGACCAATTCCCAGGTGAGGTGCAGTTTTCCTTTTTCAGTCTAGAATGTGTCTAATTTCGAGGAAAAAGATGAGTTCCACTTTCTTCCATTAGGAAAGAAGGAAACCAGCATTTATGGAACATTTACTGTGTGCTAGATACATTTACTTTTAACTCTCACAACAATTGTGAGAAGTGGAAATTCCTATTTTACAGATAGAGCAACTGACTCCGTGAGACTTGTCAAGTTCACTAAGCTATTAAATGGTAGACCCAAGATTTATCTCCTGGTTTGTTGCCTCTACTGTACATGTTGTCAGTGGACAACTCTTCCCATCCAGGGACTGAGCCTAAATTGTACACTAGAGAGCTGGGCCTAATCTGTGAAATGACAGACTCCAAAGGGAATGTTCTTTTCTTGCCTGGTGCCCTCCTTGAAGTTAGGTCTCTCCTTTAAGTTAGATCTCTTCTCTTCCTAACATGTTGCTCATTCATTTTCCCACTTGGTCATAACTGCTCCGGGCTCATTTAGAAACAGATTGACTCAGATACAGTTCTTCAAAATGTGTGATTTCTTTGGGAGAGGTTAATATGCACATATTATAAAATAGTTATTACTACTCATGTATATGTTAAGTAAAGTGAACAGAAGCCACTCTTAAGTTTCAGTGTGAGGACTGCAGTTTGTCATATCTGTGCTAGAGGAAAGGGGAAAAAATCAGTGTGCACTGGGGCGACTGAAGAAGACATTTCGAAAGTGGTGAGCTTTTATTTCTTAAAGATTTGAGGATATAGTACCTTCCATACATCTTTCAAATCATCTTTTATGTTGTTGCTGATTGCTTTGTGGCCTAGAACAGCATTATTGAACTGGTGTGTTGCAAGGGTTTTTAAAACATGCAATACCTGACTATTTAGTCAGGGATATTCACCTCTTTTCCCTTACATTGTCAAATAAAAAAATGATAGCAACCAATACAACAATAGCTGTCTGGAGTGAATTAATCAAAATTATACCTATCTTTTTTGTCAGGTTGGCAAATATTATATATTTTTTGATGTGCGCAGAATTTTAGTAGTTTATGTGTGCCATGAGATGAAAAGGGTTGAAAATCACTGCTCTAGTATATGATTAGTTTTTGCAATGTTTCATGTGTGCTTGAATAGATTATATATTCTCTAGCGATAGCTGCCAACTTCTATGTGTCCATAAGATCTGACTTGTTCAAAATTTCTGTATATTTACTGATTTATTTCTGTTTGCTTGTGCCATCTGTAATTGAGAAACTATGTGTAGGATCTCCTACAGTAATAGATAGAGGTATACCTTAGGGATACTGAAGGTTTGGATCCAGACAACTTCAGTAAAGCAAATATCACAATAAAGTGTGTCACACAAATTTTCCCAGTGCCTATAAAAGTTATGTTTATACTATACCAAAGTCTATTAAGTGTGCAAGGGCATTATGTCTAATGAATAATGTACGTACCTTCATTTAAAAATGCTAACCATCATCTAAACTTTTAATTTACTTTATTTTTATTTTATTCATTTTAGAGAGAAGACACAGAGTGAGAGAGAGAGAGAGAGAGAGAGAGAGAGAGAAAGGGGGGGAGGAGCTGGAAGCATCAACTCCCATATGTGCCTTGACCGAACCAGTGCAGGGTTTTGAACTGTCGACCTCAGTGTTCCCAGGTCGACGCTTTATCCACTGCGCCACCACAGGTCAGGCTCATCTAAACTTTTAGCAAGTTGTAATCTTTTGCTGGCAGAGGGTCTTGCCTCGATGTTGGTGGCTGCTGGCTGATAAGGGTGGTGGTACTGAAGGTTGGAGTGGCTGTTGCAAGTTCTTAAAATGAAACAAGAATAAAGTTTGCCATATGGATTCATGACTGCCTTTCATGAATGATTTTTCTGTAGCATGTGATGCTATTTTACAACATTTTAACCACAGTAGAACTTCTTTCAAAATTGGAGTCCTCTTAAACCCTGCTGTTTCCATACCAACTGAATTTCTGTAATATTTTAAGGTCTTTGTTGTCATTTCAACAATCTTCACAGCATCTTCACCAGGAGTCGATTCCATCTCAAGAAACTACTTTTTTTGCTCATCCATAAGAAGCATCTGCTCATCTGTTAGGTTTATCATGAGATATCAGCAATTCAGTCACATCTTCAGGATCCACTTCTAATTCTCTTACTGTTTCCACATCTGCAGTTTCTTCCTCCAGTGAAGTCTTGAACCCCTCAAAGTCATCCATGATTTAGTGATAGATGAGATGTGAGGGATGAGAGAGAAGTCAAGCATGGCTCCTGTTTTTTTACTTGAACCTCTGAGAGGTTGAGGTTTGGTTTCCTGAGTTAGGGAACAGTGGGTAAGAAGCAGGATTGGAGAGGGAGATAAAGTCAGAATTGAGCATGTTGATTTTCTTTTTTTTTTTTTACAGGGATAGAGAGTCAGAGAAAGAGATAGACGGGGACAGACAGACAAGAAGGGAGAGAGATGAGAAGCATCAATCATTAGCTTTTGGTTCCAACACCTTAGTTGTTCATTGATTGCTTTCTCATATGTGCCTTGACCGCGGAACTTCAGCAGACCGAGTAACCCCTTGCTCGAGCTGGCGACCTCGGGGTCTCGAACCTGGGTCCTCTGCATCCCAGTCTGATGCTCCATCCACTGCGCCATGCCTGGTCAGGCAAGCATGTTTATTTTGATGCCTCTGAGACATCCAAGTGGATATTTATTTCATTTGGTAGGTATTTATTGATTACCTACTATAGATCAAGTACTGTGTTTCACAGTGGATGTTTATCAAGTGGGTGTTTGGACCTGGAACTCTAGGTCTGGCTAGAGGACTTGGCTGTCAATGGACATTTGAGAGTTGTCAGCATTCAGATGGCATTTGAAGCTATCAGAATAGATGAGATCACGTAGGGAGAATGAAAAGAGGGGCTGCGATCTAACCCAGGAAGCCGCAACACTGATAAGTTGAATAGAGAAGAATATTGAAAAAGAGTGATCAGAGAGGTAGGAGAAAAACCAGATTATTGTATCCAGAGTTTTGAGGAAGACTATGTGGGCAACAGGTCCAAATAATGCCAGGGAGTTAAGCATAAAAAGGACTGAAACTTTCCATTGGACTTACCAGCAAAGAAGTTATTGGTTATTTTAATGAAGATGAATTTCTAGAAATGGAATTGCTGGATCAAGGGATATGTTTGATAAATACTGCCGAATTATTCTCTCAGAAAGACCGGCTTGCTGGAGAGGAATTGCTGTTCATTGGTGTTTTAGGAACCTGTTACATTCAAGGATTTGACCATGTACTTCCCTGAGGAGGAATGGGGACAACTGGACCCTTCACAAAGGGCCCTGTACAAAGAGGCGATGCTGCAGATCTATGGCAACCTGGTGTTAGTGGGTGAGGACAACTAACTCTTTGGAGAATTTTTGTTTCCTTCATTGTTAAAAGCCGAGGGCTCTAAAAGTGTTATTTAGGAAAGACTTGAGATTCAGATCTCAAGAGTGTCTAAATCACTATTGAAGAAAGAAAAATGTTGCTACTTAAATAAAACTTTTCTCCTCCTGTTTGTATTTCTTTATCTTTTGAGGTGAAATTCAAATAACATAAAATTAACCATTTTAACTTCTGCAGGTCAGTGGCATTTAATACATCAAAGTGTTGCATAATTACCTCCCTTATCAAGTTCCAAAACATTTTATCACCCCAAAAGAAAATACTGCAATTTTGGCTCAAGAATACTGTAATAAAGTGAGCATCACAATCAAGCGCATCATAATCATTTTGTTGGTGCAAAGTGTTGCCTTCAGCTTGTGAAAAATGCAACACCAGTTAAGTGCAATAAAGCACAGTGCAATAAAATAAGGTATGCCTGTGTTTGTTTTGTATTCATTTGTATTTTATCTGTTTATTTTACAAAAATGGGTTCTGCAACTTCCTTTTAGTTATGTTACATATCTTTACATGTCAAAATATTTAGACCCACTTCAATTTTTTTCATTATTTAGAGCCATTTTAGTCTTTTTAATGGCTGTATTACATTCCATTGTATGATATGTTGATGTACAGAAATTAATATTTTAACCAGTGCTTTATTGATGGATATTTAAGATACCAATTTTTCTCTATTACACATATGCTGAAATAACTGTCCTTGTATTTTTGGACATTTTTGGATCCAATATTTTTAGAGAAAGAAATTTTAGAAGGGGAATTGGTGGATCAGAGATTATTCATTTACTTTACTGTCAAATTTGTCCCTGAGAAGTTCAAGTCAATATACATTCTCATCATGGGAATTCCCATTCTTCACACTCTCACTGCTCCTAATCTTTTCTATCTAAAAAGTAGGAATTACCATCTTTTGATTTCCCTTCTTTCTCACCCGGACCTACTTTTCCTCTCATCTTCTCTTCCCTCACAGTGAAATTGAAACTCCACTGTTCAAATTGCTTAGACCTAAAATCTTGGAGTCATCCCTGACTCCTTTTTCTCTCACCCCCAAATCAATCCATCAGTAAAGTCAGCTGTACTTTCAAATTATATCCAGAGTCCAATCACTCTTCACAACTTCCATTGCTGGAATACTATTCAACAATAAAAAGGAACAAACCATTGATTCATACAAAAACTTAGATCTGAAAGGAATTTTGGTAAATGAGAAAAGTTATTCTCAAAAGAATAAATACTATATTTCATTTATATAACATTCTTGAAATGACAAAATTACAGAGATGCAGAACACCTTAGTGATTGCCAGGGATTAGAGATGGGGAAGTAGCTTCTAGTGTTGCTATTGAAAAACCTGTTATTAGTCTATTTTTTATTCCCTTTAAGACACTCTGTCTTTCAGGAGGTTTCGCAAAATACTGAAAAGCAGACAAGTATAAAATGTATCTAGATATGAGTTTACTTATATTTTTCCTAATCAAGGCACATTATATTTCTACATGCTATTTTCTATCTTATTTATTTATTTATTTATGAGAGAGAGAGAGAGAGAGAGACAGAAAGACAGATGGACAGACAAGAAGGGAGAGAGATGAGAAACATCAACTTGTAGTTGCGGCACTTCACTTGTTCATTGATTGCTTTCTCCTACGTGCCTTGACCAGGGGTTTCCAGCTGAGCCAGTGACCTTTGGGCTCAAGCCAGCAACCATGGGTCATATGTATGATCCCATGCTGAAGTTGGTGATGTCAGGATCTTGAACCTGGGTCCTCAGCACCCCTGGTTGACATTCTATCCACTGTGCCACCACCTGGTCAGGCTTTATTTACTGTTTTTTATTTTTCAGGATTTTATAAGCAGTCTCTAATGCTGCCTAATCCCCATTGACAACAATATTGCTTCTAATTACAAAATGATAAATGTCTTGTAAAATAGCAAAATACTCTGATGCAAAATTATAATTGGCTTATTATAAAGTGGCAACTCAGTGGGGTATTTATGATCATGAAATGGTTTTATTTTTTCCAGTCACTGCTTTAGTCACATTCTGTTGAATCCTAATGAATGAATGAATGAATGAATGAATGAATGAATGAATATTGATTGCAAAAGAGAGATTCTGGGAAAGGGCTTTAGGAAAAAGGAAGAATTTCTCCCTCATCAGTTCCCTGAGGAAGAATACAAATTAGGTAAAAGATTACAAACTGGTGAGAATATTTGCAATTTACATTCCAGACAAAGGGATTCATCTCTCTACTTATCTGGAGCTTTTAGAAATCAAGGAGGAAAGCACAAAAAATAGGAAAAGACCGTTCAGAGAAAATACAAATAGCCCTTTTATGTATGGAAAAGTGTCAAACTTCTTTTTTTAACAGGGACAGAGAGAGAGTCAGAAAGAGGGACAGACAGACAGAAACAGAGAGAGGTGAGAAGCATCAATCATTAGTTTTTCGTTGCCATTGCGACACCTTAGTTGTTCATTGATTGCTTTCTCACATGTGCCTTGACCGTGGGCCTTCAGCAGACTGAGCCACCCCTTGCCAGAGCCAGTGACCTTGGGTCCAAGCTGACGAGATTTTGCTCAAGCCAGATGGGTCCGCGCTCAAGTTGGTGAGCTCGGGGTCTCGAACCTGGGTCTTCCGCATCCCAGTCCGACATTCTATCCACTGCGACACCGCCTGGTCAGGCTCAAACTTTTCTTATAACATGAAAAATACACATTAAAACCATGCTTAGATACCATTTCCCACCTGTCAGATTAGCAAAAATGGAAAAGTTAAAAAGCCCATTGTTAATGAGGCTGTAAATAAATTAAAAACAATTTTTTTTAATGCAAGAGGAAGGGAGATAGTGAAACAAGCTCACATGAGCCCCAACTGGGATCCACCTAACAACCCTGTCTGGGGCTGGTGCTGGATACAACCGAGCTATTTTTAGCACCTGAGACTGATGTGCTCAGACCAACTAAGTTATCCTCAGCTCTGGTGGTCCATTCTTGAACCAGTCAAGCTACTGATGTGGGAGTGGAAAAGGGAGAGAAGGGAGAGGGGGAGGAGTGGAGAAGCAGATGGTTGCTTCTCTTGTGTGCCCTGACTGGAATCACACCCAGGACATCCATATGCCAGGCTGATGCTCTACCCACTGAGCAACCTACCAGGGCCAAAATAAACATTCTTATGCATTGTTGTAGGGGTTGAAAAACAGAACTCCTATGAGGAGGAATTTGACACTATCTTCCAAAACTATAGATACATTTTTGCCTTTTGATCCAAATATCCTATTTCTAAGAATCTAGCCCACAGATACACCTGCGAATATGCTTTGAAAATAGTTGGCATTGGGTGCCGCCCCCCCGCCCCCTCCCCGAGAAAGGTGGTCTTGCTTACCAGGTCCTCAGTGAGCAGCTGCCGACAGACCAAGTCCACCTGCTGGCAGAATGTCTCTGGCTGCTTATTGTGTCATCTGTTGTAGAAGAATAGGAACCTCAACTCCTCCAAAAGGCAACACATACTGGAAAGATATCAGAAATAAAGTTTACTGGATCACTTATTTTAGGAGGTTCATTATTTCTTACGAAGTTCTGGCCCTGAAGAAGTCTGTGACATTAGATACTCAAGTGGTAGAAAGAGAAAAAATGAAGTCATATACAGTGTGTCTGTAAAGTCATGGTGGCCGGTCAAAAGTGCACCATGACTTTACGGACACACTGTATATGTGTGCACACAGTTTCTTTAGATAAAGGAGAAAATCATGGATTCACCTACCAGGCAAGAAAAGAGCTTCACAAAGCAGTAAGACAAGTATTGGCAGCCTCAGCCAAGATATTATGGGGTCCTTTTGCTGACACCTTCAATACAGTGGACATAGAGGATCATGAGTATGCCGCGTGGCTGCTCCTGAGGCGGAGTCAGTGCTAGACAGGGCGGCCTGCCTGCAGGCGGTGCAAGAAATGTCGCAGCAGGTCTTTGGCACGGTAATGACCCTGATGCACCACATGCCACTAGCCAGCTCTCCAATTCTGACACTGAAGAGAAAGGAATATGACATTAGGGAAGGGGAATAATTCAGGCAATCTAAAAAATATGTTAAACATATTTCCAGAGCCTGACCAGGTGGTGGCGCAGTGGATAGAGCATCGGACTGGGATGTGGAAGCAAAAGCTGACTAGCTTGAGTTCAAGGTCACTGGCTCCAGCAAGGGGTTACTCGGTCTGCTGAAGGCACGTGGTCAAGGCACATATGAGAAAGCAATCAATTAACAACTAAGGTGTCAAAACAAAAAGCTGATAATTGATGCTTCTCATCTCTCTCCCTTACTGTCTGTCTGTCCCTATCTGTCCTTCTCTCTGACTCTCTGTCCCTGAAAAAAAAAAAAAAGGATTTTCCAGAAATTAAAAAAAGAAATTCCAGTGAAAACCCGCTGGTCTGTTAACCAGATTTATGTGTTTGGTATGAACAACCTCAAAGCTAGAAATATTTTTGTAGTTTTGTACCAGGACAGAGTTTTGTTTGACTAAAGAAACTCTTAATTCTGATAATTATGGCCTATTTTTTAATTTACATGTTCTTTTGGTTCCTATTAAATAAAATCTTTAAAAAAAAGAAAAGAAAATATTTGGCGTTGTTTCCAATAGCAAGAAAATGAAAAAAAAATACCATAAATGTTTATCAATAAATTGAAGTAGGAAGTAAAATTCAGGAGACTTGAAAATACATCGGCTGGCCCTAGGAAAAAGAAATTATGACTAATGGGACCCTTTGCATGGTGAACAAGCAGTGCAACGTACAAATGATGTATTGTGGGATGGTACACTCAAAATCTATGTAATTTTATTAACCAGTGTCACTCCAATAAATTCAATTAAAATAATAAAACTAGCCTGACCAGGCAGTGGTGCAGTGGATAGAGCATTGGACTGAGATGTGGAGGACCCAGGTTCGAGACCCCGAGGTACCAGCTTGAGCGCGGGCTCATCTGGTTTGAGCAAAGCTCACCAGCTTGGACCCAAGGTCGCAGGCTCGAGCAAGTGGTTACTCGGTCTGCTGAAGGCCTGCGGTCAAGGCACATGTGAGAAAGCAATTAATGAACAACTAAGGTGTCGCAACGAAAAACTGATGATTGATGCTTCTCATCTCTCTCTGTTCCTGTCTGTCTGTTCCTATCTATCCCTCTCTCTGACTCTCTCTCTGTCCCTGTAAAAAAAATAAAAACAAATAAAACTAATGGGGACAAGCAGCCACAACTGGGCTTTTAAATAATGTGATTTTTGGCCCTGTCCAGTTGGCTCAGTCATAGAGTGTCGGCCTGGCATGTGGATGCCACAGGTTCGATTCCTGGTTGGGGCACACAGAAGAAGTGTCCATCTGCTTCTCCACCCCTTCCCCTCTCACTTCTCTATCTCTGTCTCTGTCTGTCTCTCTTCCCTTCCTGCAGCCATGGCTCAATTGGAGCAAGTTGTCCCCAGGTGCTGAGGATGGCTCCATGGCCTCCTTCTCAGGTGCTAAGAAGAGCTCAGTTGCTGAGCGACAGAACAACGCCCCAGATGGGCATACCATTGCCCCCTAGTGGGCTTGCTAGGTGGATCCCTGTCAGGGCGCATACAGTAGTCTGTCTCTCTGCTTCCCTGCCTCTCACTGAATAAAAATAAATAAATAAAATAATGTTATTTCTAAAGCTTCAAACAAGCATTAAACATGGTCTGGTGTGGGAAAATACAACCTGATAGAGGGCATCTGGTATGAGTCTCCTATAGATGAGAAATAAAAAACAGATTGGGAAATTCCCGTATTAGAGTGGGATAATAGTACAACAATGATTACATTAGGAATATCAGCATTGATTTACTCTGTCCCTGAAATAATCTGTGTTTCTAGCATCAGTATGTATACTGCAAGTGGTCGTACAGAATGGCAAAAACATGTTATTTATACTTTAAACTGTATCTATATCAGTGGTTCCCAATAATGGCTAGGCATCACAATCTTCTCTACAGCTTTCTTAAAATATAGGTATCTTGGGTTTTACCCCAGGAGGCTGTGATTCAGCATTTCTGTGAGAAGACCTGACTAAGCATCTAAGTTCCACGTTTGGGAATTGCTGCTTTATACACCTTTTTAAAATAGAACCTAGGCTTCCTAGGGGCTGGATAATTTGGAATCTTGGTCATGGCAATTAAGCTGGGACCTGGAACATCCTGTAAAGTACTGATGCTCACAGAGTTTCCTAGGGTAGCAATTAAGAGGAGTAAAGGAACTAGACAAGAAGAGGGCTTCTACTTATGAGAATGGTCAGGCAATGACAAGTGGAGCTGTTAAAGCAACTTCTGATCACCCTGCCTTAGGGCTGATGGATATGTTCCACAAGTACTCTTTAAAGAATATAAAAATAATTGTGCACTTGTCAGCAAGTCCTCACTGAAAAATGTTTCTGGTACTGGAACATTTTGCTCTGTGAGAAGCTATTAATACTGTGATTAAGCTCCCTTCCTATTTATTTATCTATTTATTTATTTTATTATGGTACCATAGGAATGAGTGACCCAACAGGATCTGAGCACCCACTCCCAGCTTCTCTATGGAAACCTTAAGATGGAACTTGGATTCTTTGTCAAAGACATTCAATGGAGTTCAATATGGAGTATGTGTCTGCTTCTGAAAGCAAGCTAAGGGAGGGCAAAGAGACCAAAAAGATTGAACAGTTGTCAAGGGTGAGGCTACTGTGATGTCCATCCTTTTTGATGACACTTTAAGATATTTAACACCTTGGGTTTCCTGAAAACCAGTAAACAATTAAGGGTGAGGTCCCTTCAGTAGACAGCCGTGGTTAGGAGAAGCCTCTTCACCGGGTGCTTTGCCCACACACTCATCTGGGACTAAAGGTTGGAAACTTGGGGGTGGGGATAGAGGGGATCAGTATTTTAGAGGGGCCATTTCACCCTGACAAATACATCTTTATTTTAATAATCTACCATTAAGCAACTAATTTGATCAGTCCACATGGGTAGGTTATGGAACATAAGGACGTACCATTCCCCTTCCCCCTCCTCTGATTCCTCTAGCTAACCTGGGCTGGGTTGTCTAGAACTCCAAAGCATATTTTCAGATCCATCCATAAACAGCTCAAACAATTTATCAAGCCTTGCTCCCAATTTAACATTTCCTCTTAAATAGGAAACAGTGATTTTGTTATTTTGGGAATCTTTGTTTGAGTTAAACCTTGTCAAATTAATCTAAGCCCTGGAATGGCTATTGGTTCTTGGTGAAGGAGTTATTTTGCTGCGACCAGCTCAGCAATGGGTGTGCACGAAGGGAAGGCACTGCTGGTCTTAAGAAAAAATGCACACAAGACACAACATAAGAAAGGATGGGTACAGGGGACTCTTAGGACCGAGAGCCCAGATCTCTGCAGCCTCATTGTATTCATTGGTGTCTTTGCTCATCAAGCAAATTAGCAGAGCCTAGGTCAAATTATCCCTGAATGGATTCAAGGGCAGAGAAGGATGATTAATAGCTTTCAGGTATATAGGAAAAGGCTATAGGGATCAGCTGCTTCCTTTAAACAATCTTATCAGTGCTCGTGCTGCCCCCGTGGGACTTGGTGTCCGTGGGACTTGGTGTTCCCAAGTCCACACCAAAGACTTGTCTCAGGCCAACAATCTAATTCCTAGCCATTTTTCTACATTATTTCTCTCTTCTCCCACTCTTCCTATTTCCTAAATCTTGGAAATGTTACCCTCAAGTGACTAAGATTGTCATTTTTACTTTTGATCTATTTCTCGTCTGCTCTTTGCCTGCATACTGCTCTTCAGAATTGGAAATGAGTAACATCTCACAGACCAGAGCTGTCCTGCTTCTAAATTATCCCTAAGGGATAGCTCCTGGTAATCCTTGATCAGTTTCTTATGTTTGGTTCCTTCATCATCCAGAATTATGACTATATTCTTTCTCCCAAACATCTAGGACAACCATGGCTTATTTCGAAGATTCTTAAGTGGAGAAAATAATGCATAAGTATAGAATAAATTCTTTCCTTTTTAATGGGATAAATAAAGGAAAATTGTCCACAGAAGGTAGCATTGGTAGTACTAGCTAGCTGGCCCCCTCTCCCAGTCATTCAATCTCCTTCGCTATCCATTCTGAATATAGTTTTTAATCACCTTTCTACATTTGGGATACAGAGCCAAGCTTTACTTAATGTAGTCATAGTGTTCTAGTTAAACGGATTGCAACCCTCAAAATGAATTTGTATAATCCTGATATTCATTTCATTCTGAATATTGTTAACCTTCCATAACGTCTTTGGAGCCACTTCACTCACTTGCTCTTAACATTTCCAGAGCTTCACTTACCCATTAAAATTGACATGGATTCAGCCATGAATTATCCTTGACAGTCTAATTTGATGGATATATTTAGTAAATGTTCCTGCACTTAGCCATTCATTCATTTAGAAAGTGTCCATTGAGTGCCAGTCCTGTGCCAGGCAATCTGATATCCAGACTGACCTACTGATTTCTCCTGAGACATTCTGTTTTCCTGGTCCTTTCATACAATCCCAAACACTTGGTTTGGCCATCTCAGTTTGCTTCTACATTGTGTTGATCAGTTGAGGTCCATTCGGCCATTGCATACATTTATCTTGGGATGGGGAACCTTTTTTTTTTTAACCTCAGGAGCAGAGGACTAAGTTCATAATGTGCTCTGTCATGAGCCTGTACAAGGTGCCTGTCTTGCTTTACTAGGTTATTCACTTTTATGCCCATATCTCACTTCTACTCCCCTTATTTTACAAAACCTCGCAGGATGTCTTGACATGTGTCTATGCATTCTTGAAAAATATGGGGTGTTATTTAGTAGGCTGTATTTTAAATTTTCATACATATTATGCACTAGGCTACAATCTATTAATTACCTTTTCAGCCAGCACTCTTTTTTTTTTTTTTTTTTTTTTTTTGCTTAAAACAACAGAAATTTATTCTCTCACAGTTTCGGAGGTCAGTCCAAAATCAGTTTCACTGAGCCAAAACCGAGGTGTCAGCAAGGCTGCACTCCCCAAGGCTCAAGGGGAGAATTTGTTTCTTGCCTCTTCCAGCTTTTGGTGGCTGCTGTCTGTGACTGCAGCACTCCAATCTCTGCTTCCTTGGTCACATTGCCTTCTCTTCATTTCTATGTGTCACCAGCATCCTCTTTCTAAGGTCTGTCTACATGTGTGTGTGTGATCTGTGCTTCTAACTTCTCAATGTATCCTGCTGAGTGTCTTCCCCATATGATACTCACACATTTCCCCAGTGACAGACGAACACCTAGACTTTCTCCAACCCCCACCTTTGAGGACAATTCTGAGCTGACCATCTTCATACATGCCCACTTTTGGTATTATGTGAGAATTCTTTGGGGTAGATTCCCAGCACTGGGAGCACTGAGTTAAAGGGTTCTCCAGTCTAATCTTCCATCATTCATGTACAAGTGTTCTTGTCGGGATGAGAAATCATTCATTACCTATATTCATAAGGCAAGTTCTGTAAGCTACCCTGAGCCATTGTTATGCCTGAGACTACGGAAGTGAAATAATTTTTCAAACCTACAAGATATCTTTTATTTTTGTTGAGATGAAGACTTTTGTAACAAGCCTATAGTTTAAAGATTTTCCTGGATCTTAGTCAATGTTCTTTATCAGTCTCTGGAGTTTTGTGTTTTTTTTCCACAGGGACAGAGAGAGGGATAGATAGGGACTGACAGACAGGAACGGAGAGAGGTGAGAAGCATCAATCATTAGTTTTTCGTTGCCGTCGCAACACCTCAGTTGTTCATTGATTGCTTTCTCACATGTGCCTTGACCGCGGGCCTTCAGCAGACTGAGCCACCCCTTGCTGGAGCCAGCGACCTTGGGTCCAAGCTGGTGAGCTTTTTGCTCAAGCCAGATGGGCCCGTGCTCAAGCTGGCAACCTCGGGGTCTTGAGCGTGGGTCCTCTGCATCCCAGTCCGATGCTCTATCCACTGTGCAACCGCCTGGTCAGGCTTAAGCTTTATTTATAAAGGAGCTGCCTGCCAACCTTCTGCAACTCTTTACAACTTGTTCTTAAAATTATTAGAGTTACTAATTACAGTTGTTGCTGTTATTGTCAAACCATTAGGCTTCACACTTTCAGAAGCTATCTGGATCTTTGGCGAGTTCCTTTTTCTTTAGCATTTTGCTCCTCCTGCATCCCTTAGCTTGCCTGTTTGGTTGGCCAGTCTTGAAGGGCAGCTCCCTCTGTGATTGTCCCCTCCACCACTTGGGCCTATGGCCAAACCATGGAAGAGGCAGGACTAGTGATGGCTGAGCTAGAGAGAAAAGCAGGGGCCTACCATCTTAGAGACCCTTTGAGCTGAGTTTTCTGAGTAAGTTTCTTCAAGGTGCACCATCTCATCCATATCTCGGGAATAATCCAGAATAATCCTCTGTGACCACCACAGCTCTCCTGCTCAGAGAATCCATCTTCCTGCAGGGAGACAGAAGTTTTCCAATGTTCTTATCAAACCTGTGTCCTCTCGATTGCCCTTCCCCTGGAATTTACAAGGGACCAGGGTTTGGAAGACAATGGTAGTCTGTATCCTACATAATCATAGGCACCTAATTTATAGATAATATTTTTTAAATAAACATTACTGTGGTATATTACATAAAATGCATCCATTTTATGTAATTTAACTAAATTTTAATATAGTTTGATGCATTTTGATAAATGTAGACATTTTATGTAACCACTACAACAATCTAGATATGGAATATTTCCATTTTCCTCCCAAATTCCTTAGTGATCTTTTGGAATTAATACCACCCACCTCAAATCCTTGAGCAACACTGATTTGGATTTTTTGTCCCTCTATAGATTAGTCTTGTGTATTCTAGAATTTTATATAGCAGTATTTACCCTTTTGTGTCTGATTTCTTTCATTCAGCATGCTGTTTTTGCTATCCATCTGTGTTGTTGCATATATCTGTAATTCATTCTATTTAGTGATGAAAGATATCCCATTATACTAAAATACCACAAATTGTTCTCCCATTGTGCCTATCGATAAGATGTGACAGCTATCAACTTGCAAACTCTAAATCTTCGTTTCATTACATGCTCTATGGTAGTGGAATAGTCGCTTTTAAACATTTCTCCTTTGCAGTGTGAACAGTATTGAGCTCTGTCAGTAGATGGCGCTGGTGTGACACTGCCAGAGAAGAAACTTCCTGCTCTGGTGTGCTTCTGCTTGGCTTCTCCTCTGACCGCACTACTGCCAGAGGCCCAGCCATGGGGACATCCATTAGCATTCTGCCCCACTGTGCGTCCAGAGCACACAATTCTTGTGAGTTCAAAGCCTCAACCTAGCCCAGTGCCCACCTGACTCCCATAGTGGACTTTGTGCACCTCAGGCTTGCAGGCTGCTGACACTGACTTCCCTGGTGCCAACCTGCCAACCTGCCAGCCTCAGCCCACCAGCTTCTGGAAAGGGTGTTTCCTACTGACCTGGAGCCTGGCCTGGCTCCTAGCACACTTCACATCACATTATGTGTATTCCAACAAAGTTTGACTACCAGCTTAATGGAGAGGGCCTCCTTCCAGTTTGTTCCTTCCTTAAATATTCTACAGTCCTCTTTACACCTTCATCTTCCCTGATAGTGTTAATAATTGTTTTAAAATATTTTTTTTATTGATTTTAGAAAGAGAGGAAGGGAAAGGGAGAGAAAGAGAGAGAGAAATATCCATCTGTTCCTGTATGTGCCCTGACTGGGGATCCAGCAGCCTTTGTGCTCGGGCCAATACTATCAATTGAGCTATCTAGCCAGGGCAGTAGTGTTCTTTTTTTTTCTTTCTTTCCTTTTTTTTTTTTTTAGAGAGAGAAATAGAGAGGGATAGACGGGGACAGACAGACAGGAAGGGAGAGAGATGAGAAGCATCAACTCATAGTTGTGACACCTTAGTTGTTCATTGATTGCTTTCTCACATGTGCCTTGACCGCAGGCCTACAGCAGACCGAGCAACCCCTTGCTGGAGCCAGCGACCTTGGGTCCAAGCTGATGAGCTTTTGCTCAAACCAGATGAGCCTGCGCTCAAGCTGGCGAGCTCGGGGTCTCAAACCTGGGTCCTTCTGCATCCCAGTCCAACGCTCTATCCACTGTGCCACCGTCTGGTCAGGCCAACACTAATAACTTCTCTCTCTTTTTTTTTTAGAGGGACAGAAAGAGAGTCAGAGAGAGGGATAGATAGGGACAGACTTACAGGAATAGAGAGAAATGAGAAGCATCAATCATTAGTTTTTCATTGCCATTGCGACACCATAGTTGTTCATTGATTGCTTTCTCAGACGTGCCTTGACTGCGGGCCTTCAGCAGACCGAGTAACCCCTTTCTGGAGCCAGCGACCTTGGGTCCAAGCTGGCGAGGTTTAGCTCAAGCCAGATGGGCCCGCGCTCAAGCTGGCGAGCTCAGGGTCTCGAACC
Organism: Rhynchonycteris naso; assembly: GCA_037038555.1. Classification (NCBI taxonomy): domain Eukaryota; kingdom Metazoa; phylum Chordata; class Mammalia; order Chiroptera; family Emballonuridae; genus Rhynchonycteris; species Rhynchonycteris naso. The sequence goes on along the minus strand of CM072997.1, from coordinate 206,633,949 downwards.
TGGGTCTTCTGCATCCCAGTCCGACGCTCTATCCACTGTGCCACCGTCTGGTCAGGCTTAATGTGTTTAAATTACTCTGTGGTTTCTGAATTCTGATTGAACTCTGACAGACACAGTAGACATTTGTCTTTTTTCTAATTTGGGACAATTATGAATAAAGCTGTCATGAGCATTTTTGTCTTTGGGTGAATATATGTTTTCATTTTTCCTGATAAAACACCTAGGAGTGTAATTTGTGGGTCATGTGGTAAGTGTGTAAGAAATTGAAGAAGTGGTTGTAACATTTTATATTTCCATTAAAAATGTATAAAAAATCACCAATACTTGGTATTTCCAGTCATTCAGTTTAGGCATGTAGTGGTTATGAAGTTCCCTGATGAATATGGACAATGAACATCTTTTAACGTACTTATTGGCAATTGTGTGTGTCCTTTTGTGACACATCTGTTTAAATCTTTTACTTGGGTTGTCTTATTAAGTTGTCATCTTATTATGGGTATTAACAGTGTCTTTCAAAGAGGAGAAATTTTAATTTGGGTGAAATCCAATTTATCTTTATTTTTATTTTAAGATTAGTGCTTTTCATTGAGGTATAATTGACATAGAACAATGTATTAGTTTCAGGTATACAATATAATGATCCAATATTTGTATACGTGGTGAAATAATTGCCACATTAAGCCTAATTAGTTACCATCCCTCACCATACACAGTTACAAAAATTATTACTTCTTGTGATGAGGTCTTTAAAGATTTACTCTCTTAGCAACTTTCAAATATTCAGTATAGCATTATTACTTATAGTCACCTTGCTGAACATTATTTCCTTATGATTATTTATGTATTTATTTATTTATTATTACAGGGACAGAGAGAGAGTCAGAGAGAGGGATAGATGGGGACAGACAGACAGGAACGGAGAGAGGTGAGAAGCATCAATCATTAGTTTTTTGTTGCTGTAGCGACACCTTAGTTGTTCGTTGATTGCTTTCTCACATGTACCTTGACCGGGGGCCTTCAGCAGACCAAGCAACCCCTTGCTGGAGCAGTGACCTTGGGTCCAAGTTGGCGAACTTTTACTCAAGCCAGATGGGTCCGCGCTCAAGCTGGCGGTCTCGGGGTCTTTAACCTGGGTCTTCCGTATTCCAGTCTGATGCTCTATCCACTGCGCCACCGCCCGGTCAGGCTGATTATTTATTTTATAACTGGAATTTTTTTACCCTCTTCACCCATTTTGCCCACCCCATACTCCCCAACTTCGCACCCCAACCCCTCTGGCAACCACCAATCTGTCTCTAAATCTATGGGTTTGGTTTTTGTTTGTTTTTATTTTTAGTATTTTTCTTCTTTTCCAAGTGAGAGCAGGGGAGATAAACAGATTGCCACATGTGCCCCGACTGAGATCCACCCGGCAACACCTGACTGAGGCCAAGGTCCATTGGGGACCATGCTTGCAACGGAGTTATATTTAGCACCTGAGATGGAGGCTCCACAGAGCCATCCTCAGCAGCCCAGGGCCGATATGCTCAAACCAATTAAGCCATGGTTCTGGGAGAAGAAGAGAGTGAGCGAGAAAGAGAAAGAAGGGGGAGGGAGAGGAGGTGGAGAAGCAGATGGTCACTTGTCCTATGTGCCCTGACCAGGAATTGAACCCAGGATATCCACATACTGGGCTAATGCTCTACCACTGAGCCAACCAACTGGCCAGGGCTGGTTTGACTTTTAGATTCCACATATAAGATCTTTTGGTGACTTTGTCTGACTTATTTCACTTAACATAATGTCCTCAAGATTCACCTATGTTATTACAAGTAATTCTATTCTTTTTATGGCTGAGTAGTATTCCATTATATATACTATATATAACATCTTTTTAAAATATTTTATTTGTTGATTTTACAGTGGGGTAGCAAGAATGATCAGTTCATAGTTGCTTCACTCTAGTTCAGTGGTTCTTAACCTGGGTTCTATCGAATCCTAGGGGTTCGATGAGTTGGTCTCAGGGGTTCGGAGAAGACTTTGTCGCGAAGGCCAGAATAAAGTAATACCGTAATTTGTTGTGAGTTCATGCACTTAGTTGGTTTTGTTCTTTGAGCAAGGTGATGTGCATGCACGGCTCATTTTGTGCACCAGTAAAAAACCATATACCTATGTCTTGAATTTGGAAAAAAAATCATATTTTATTTATCACTAAAGAAGGGTTCAGTGAATGCGCATATGAAACTAGTGGGTTCTGTACCTCAAAAAGGGTTAAGAACCACTGCTCTAGTTGTTCATTGCTTGTGTGTGTATGTGCCTTGACTAGGCAAACCCAGGGTTTCTAACCAGCAACCTCACCATTCGAGGTCACTGCTCTATTTACCGCACCACCCTACTCCAGGCTATAACATCTTCTTTATTCATTCATCCATTAATGGACACTTAGGTTATTACTATATCTTGGCTTCTATAAATAATGCTGCAATGAACATGGGTGTGTGTGTGTACATATATCTTTTCAAATTAGTGTTTTTATTTTTTTAGATTAATACCCAGAAGTGAAATTGCTGGCTCATATGGTAATATTTTTTTTATTTAACTTAACTTTTTTTTCTTTTTACAGGGACAGAGGGAGAGTCAGAGAGAGGGATAGACAGGGACAGACAGACAGGAAGGGAGAGAGATGAGAAGCATCAATCATCAGTTTTTTGTTGAGACACGTTAGTTGTTCACTGATTGCTTTCTCACATGTGCCTTGACCGCGGGCCTTCAGCAGACCGAGTAACCCCTTGCTGGAGCCAGCGACCTTGGGTCCAAGCTGGTGAGCTTTTGCTCAAACCAGATGAGCCTGCGCTCAAGCTGGAGACCTTGGGGTCTCGAACCTGGTTCCTCCACATCCCAGTCCAATGCTCTATCCACTGCGCCACTGCCTGGTCAGGCTCCTTTTTTTTTTTTTTTTTTTTGAGGAACCTCCATACTTTTTTCTATAGTGGGTGAACCAGTTTACATTCCCACCAACAATGAGTACACAGGGTCTGTGTATATTGGATCAGGTAATGTCAGATTGATCTCCAAACTGGCTGCACAAATCGTATTTCCATGTCCCTGTCATCATTTAGTGTTACTTAGTTTTCTAATTTTTGCCAGTCATAAAGTGATATCTCATTATTGCTTTAATTTGCATTTCCCTGATTATGATTATAATTATAATGATCCTGAAGCTACTTTCATATGCTTCTTAGCTTTTGAAGTTTGCTTGTTCCTTTGCCCATTTTTCCATTGAAGTTGTCATTTTATTGTTGATTTGTAGGACTTCTTTGTATATTGTAGCCATTTTTTGACATCGCAAATTACTATTCTGTAATCTGTTTATTAACATTTGTCCATGATGCCACTCATTAAATATAATATCCTTTCTTTAATATGGTCACATTACATAATTTTTAAAGTATGATTTGTGCTTTTGAAATATTAAAAGTTCTTTATTGCCCTTAGTTTACAAAAATACTTCTCTTATATATTCTTTTACTAATTTTACATTTTACCTTTCCTTTTTTTTAATTTTTAAATTTATTTTAGAGAGGAGAGAGTGAGTGAGTGAGAGAGAGAGAGAGAGAAAGGAGGGAGGAGCAGGAAGCATCAACTCCCATATGTGCCTTGACCAGGCAAGCCCAGGGTTTTGAACCAGTGACCTCAGCATTCCAGGTTGATGCTTTATCCACTGCGCCACCACAGGTCAGGCCACCTTTCTCTTTTGAGTCTATTAAACCATCTAGGATTTATCTTTGTTTCTTGATTTAGGTAGTTTGTTTTTTTTTAAACTAAGATATTGAACCAATGTTTCTAATACATATTTTAAACAATCGTTTCTTCCAGGTTCCCTTTGTCATATATTAATTTCTCAAATATATATGTTAGTCTTTAAGTTTGCTCATTTTTTCTTTAAACAGAGGTTGATTTAACCATTAATTGACTTATATTATTGCATATAAGTTTACATTTAGCATAGTAGTTCTTAACATACTAATTGAGATTTTATTTAGATTACATTAAATTTATAGATTAATTTGGGGAGAGTTAACATCTTTATATTAAACTGTCTCACCCAAGAACAGGGAATGCCTCTTCATTTATTGATATCATCGTTTCTTTTTTTTTTTTAAATATCACTTTTTTTTTTTTTACAGGGACAGAGAGAGGGACAGATAGGGACTGACAGACAGGAACAGAGAGAGCTGAGAAGCATCAATCATCAGCCTTTTGATGCGACACTTTAGTTGTTCATCGATTGCCCTCCCACATGTGCCTCGACCATGGGCCCTCAGCAGACCGAGCAACCCCCTGCTGGAGCCAGCGACCCTGGGTCCAAGCTGGTGAGCCCTCGCTCAAGCCAGATGGGCCCTCGCTCAAGCTGGCGACCCCAGGCCTCGAACCTGGGTCCTCCGCATCCCAGTCCGACGCTCCGTCCACTGCGCCACCGCTTGGCCAGGCTCATTTCTTATTAGGGTGAAAATTCTCTCTGTAGAGATCTTATATGTTCTAAAATAATTCCTACTTAATAATTTAAATTGCTATTCTGGATAACATCTATTTACTGTTTATTATTTATAGTGGTTATAGAAAAATGCAACTGATTTATTGAGAGGAGGGGAGGCAGAGACAAACTTCCACATACACCCTGACCAGGATGCACCTGGCAAGCCCACCAGAGGGTGCTGCTCTGCCTATCTGGGGCATTGCTCTGTAGCTTAGCAACCGAGCTCTTTCTAGCACCTGAAGAAGAGGCCATCCTCAGCGCCCATGGCCAACTTGCTCCAATTGAGCCATGGCTGCAGGAGGGGAAGGGAGAAAGAGAAAGAGAGAGAAGCGAGAGGGGGAGGGGTGGAGAAGCAGATGGATGCCTCTTCTATATTCCCTGACTGGGAATCAAACCTGGGACACCCACGCACAGGACTGATGCTCTACCACTGAACCAACCAGCCAGGGTCACAACTGATTTTTTTAAGGTGAGCTTGTATCCGGCAAACTCACTGCTTTTCAAAAATTAGGTAGTGATAAATTATCTATAAATTGTAGTTTTATCTTTTCTCTTTCAATTCTTACACCTCCTTTTTTCCCCCTTATGTCACTGTGCAGGAGTCCTAGAACTATGTTAAATGGTAGCAATAATAGTTGGCCTCCTTGTATTGATCTTAAACTTAAAAAGAATGTGTCTAAGGTATTTCCAGTAACATATTTGCTGTAAAATTTTTTGGCATATGAATTTCATCCAACTAAGAATGTTACCTTCTATTTGCTAAGTTTTTTTATTTTGAATAGGATTAAATCTTATAAAATGCCTTTTTAAAAAAACTTTTATTTATTCATTTTAGGCGGGGAGCAGAAAGCATCAACTTTCATATGTGCCTTGAACAGGCAAGCCCAGAGTTTTGAACCAGTGACCTCAGCATTCCAGGTCAATGCTTTATCCACTGCGCCACCACAGGTCAGGCATAAAATGCCTTTTCTACATAAGGATAATAATGATTTTTCTCCTTTAGTCTATTAGTGTGGTGAATTTCAGCAATGAATTTTTGTGATAATAATGAACCATCCTGCCTAACCAGGCGGTGGCACAATGGATAGAGCATCGGACTGGGATGTGGAAGACCCAGGTTCGAGATCCCGAGGTCACCAGCTTGAGCGTGGGCTCATCTGGTTTGAGCAAAAGCTCACCAGCTTGGACCCAAGGTCGCTGGCTTGAGCAAGGGGTTACTCAGTCTGCTGAAGGCCCGCGGTCAAGGCACATGTGAGAAAGCAATCAATGAACAACTAAGGTGTTGCAACGAGAAACTGATGATTGATGCTTCTCATCTCTCTCGGTTCCTGTCTGTCTGTCCCTATCTATCCCTCTCTCTGTCTCTGTAAAAATAATAATAATGAACCATCCTTGCATTTCTGGGATAAATTCCTGGACTATCATGTATTTTTAAATACATTGTTGGATTCCATTGGTTGTATTTAGGATTTTTGTGTCTACTAGAATCTATCTTCTTAGTATTTTCTCTAGATTTTAGAATGGATATTTAAGAAAGATTGAGGTTATACAATGTCTTCAATCTCAAGAACATTCCAAGGACCAACTTCTATATTATTACTGTCCAATATTTTATTTTTATTTTAAATTGAATTTATTGGGGTGACATTGGTTTAGTTCATGCTTATATATTTTTAATTTCACAAATCAAACATTATAGTTTTATAATATAAATATTTACTAATTTTAAAAACCTACTCCCTTACTCACTTTTCTTTCTTGCATCTCAACCCTTCCATCAGGATCATTTTCCTTAATAACAGCAAAAAGCACTTTCATTTGTTTTAAAGATTTTATTTATTCATTTTAGAGAGAAGAGAAAGAGGCAAGGAGGAGCAGGAACCATCAACTCCCATATATGTCTTGATTAGGGAAGACAGAGTTTTGAACCACTGACCTCAACATTCCAGGTCTACACTTTATCCACTGCGCTACCACAGGCCAGGCCAAAAAGCACTTTCTGTGTGCCAGCTACTACTCTGAGCACTTTAAACATATTCTCATTTTACCCCCCAATAATCCTATGGGGTACATACTATATTCCTTCTGTCCAAAGAATATCCTTAATTTTCTTTCTCTGGATCTCAGTTTTTGTGATTTGTCCCCCCCCCCTTTTTTTTTTTGGAAAGAATTTTGTCTAGAAGCACAGAGGTTCTTAAATACACGAGCATATAGGCTATCTCGGGAGAAAGCAGAGTGGAAAGGAAGTAGAAGCCCCTGGGAAACAGCAAGGCTCATGTATTGGTCTCACAGACCTTTGCTCAGGGGATGGTGCCCAGTGGCATGCCCAAGCCAAGGGCCAGAGCCAACACAGTAGGTCTTGGGATGGAGAATGCCAGCCTTTTCCCAGCAAGCAAGTGCTTTGAGTGCTGCACTTCCTTTATGCATCTCCTGTATCCCTAGACCCAACCCTAGCAGGAAATGGCACTACCCTGAAGTGACTAAATGTTAACTTTCTGTCGCTCCCTGCAGCAGGGGCACTCTGGGTATCAACGAATGATGTAGTTCACAGCACTCGAGGTCAACTTCTATGTTTACTGCTTATATCAGGTATGGCTGAAGTAAGCAAGACTGCCCTAGCCACATGCCTGAGCAGAGCTGCTGGACACCAGCACTCAGAAAGAAATGAACAGTGGATTGTAAGCAGTGACTTTACCTCTATCTCACCTTCCCTCTACTTGACTCTGGCATCCCTTGTGAAGTCTGTGGGAACAGAAGGCTTTGAGGGCCTGTAAACAGGGACCTTGGGAGGCAGAGCCTGGAAGCTCCCCGCACCAGTCAGATTTCATGGCCATGGACATGACTGTGGCAACACAATTCCCACACAGGTCAGATGCTTTTCAGGCCTTTTTCCTGAGATGCACTGCTCTTCTGCCTCTCAGTCTAGGCATGCCCCTCCTCTTTGTTTGAGTCAGGGGAACCCTGCTTTCTCTCTCCTACCATTAAGAACCATCTTCAGTCTGACCAGTGGTGGCACAGTGGATAGAGCGTCGGACTGGGATGCGGAGGACTCAAGTTCGAGACTCCGAGGTCATCAGCTTGAGCGTGGGCTCATCTGGTTTGAGCAAAAGCTCGCCAGCTTGGACCCAAGGTCTCTGGCTCGAGCAAGGGGTTACTCGGTCTGTTGAAGGCCCACGGTCAAGGCACATAAGAGAAAGCAATCAATGACCAACTAAGGTGTCACAACAAGAAACTGATTGATGCTTCTCATCTCTCTCCGTTTCTGTCTGTCTGTCCCTATCCCTCTCTCTGACTCTCTGTCTCTGAAAAAAAAAAATTTAAAAAACCACCATCTTCAGAAAGCAACACATGAGACCACTTTCAGACTGACTTTAATCATTTTTTGCTGCCCAAATACTGTACATGCAGAAGCCATGTGAAGAATTTTCTCCTCAAGGGAATTGGCAAGAATGTTGTACGAACGGCCGGCAAGTTCTTCCCAGCTGTCCACCTGCCACCCAGGAGCCACAACCAGTTTGGAAAGATGCTGCACATAGAAAATGTATATAGAGCACAGATATAAAAGGCGAGCTGCTTCTTATCTAAACAGTGTGCTTGTCAGCCCCCATCAGCTAGCTCTTTCTTTGCAGGATGCATATTTGGATATTGTATAAAAAAAAAAAAAAAAAAAAAAGCTCCTGCCTCCTGTGAATTTACATTCTAAAGGAGCGGATAGAACAATCGGGCCATTTTTTCCTAAGAAAGCAGCCACTGGGCCTGCTGAGATGTCATCTGGTAAAAAATGTTCTGGAAAGAGGAGTGCTTTTAAGAAGCAAAATACTTTGATGGGAAATAAGTTTCCTGTCTCCTCCCATCAGAGATCATTTCCTTTCAAATTCTCCAATATTCAACCCTCCCACAGATGTCGTTCTCCAAGCTACAATGAGGACTGACCCAGCCTCATCTACTGGCGGGGATACTGACCTACACAGGATGCAGCTGAGGTTGTAACTTCACATCAGCACCTTGAAAATGGTCCATTGTAGACACCTCTTACTTATTCCTCATTGTTACACAAGAATAAGAGAGAATAAACCACAATGAGGTGGGGCAGTCTGTTAGGATTCCCAGAGTTCTTGTCAGAAACAGCATCTGTGTGTGGGCAGATGAGGACCTGCACCCAGCATGGGCACCCAGGGCTGGAGGAAACAAGCCCGTGGAACCAGGTGCCGGTGCACCAGGCTCACAACTTTCATCAGCTCCAGATCAGACTTTTAAAACCTGGAGGGAGTCGTGGAGCAGCTAGCACGGTTTGATTTTGCCAATAAGAAAGTGAGACCAAGAAAAGTGAGGAGTCTTGCACATGGTCACTGTTTCTGGCAAACTTTATATAACAGCCTTGTTGCTCTATAGCCACCTATCCAGGCCATTGACCAACCGGGTGAATGCTCTGGTGCCCCTGGAATTCCCAGGGCTCATGGTTGTTAGCCAAGCTCTCTGGAGCCCAATCCCAGGGGCCCTTCCTGACATTGGAGTGAACTGCTCAGGAGGCTCAAGGCCCCGGTCCTTACTGACCGTTTCCAACCAGAGTGCTGGAAGGTTTTGCCAAAGCACTTATGCTTTTCAATGAGCACTTGCCCCCAGCCAGTCTTGGCCCCTCGGAGGATGCAGGTTTCTCTCTCTGGTGTGGTTTCCCTCACAGGCATAGCCATCTGGGCCCACAAAAGCCCAAGCTTAGGGTTGGGGGAGGGGGAGTTGCTTTGCTACATGGAAAGTTTAAGCCCTTTGTCAGAGAACAAGGTTCCACCATCAGGCAGGCCAGCAGAGTTGGTGCCCAAGGAGGCCAAGTCGCTCTCTTTGGCATCACTGACATTGCTCTGAGATGCTCAGGCACTCTTTCAGAATAACCCTTTCACAGTCAGACCAGGTCCATCCAGCCCCCATCAGTCCTCCCCTGATGGAAAGGGGCTCCCCTGCCCTTCAGTCATGATTGTTTTGTTTCAGCCCAATCTCTTCTGATCTGAGTGAAAGCAGACTTGAGGGAGAAGGCAGGGGACAGTGAGTCCACAGTCTCACCTCCCTGATCATCCAGTGGAAGGTGATGCAGTACAGGGAGCAGCATCTTAAAGACCCTCTTCATGTATCAGGATATTGGAGAAGAAAACGCAGAGGAGGGGCAGAGAACGGCAGGGGTTGGTAGGGCAGCGGGCCTCTTCTTTTCCATCTGCTCTCAGCCACTGCAGATACTGCAGGACCACCCCTGGCCCTCAATGACGTGCCATCTCTCTCCACCCAGGTGGAGGACAACTCATTGCAATATCAAGCAAAGGCAGCAGTTTCTTGCACAGGGTTTGCACAGTGCAGGGAGCAATCAGACACAGAAGAGCAGCCTTACTGAAGCCCGGCTGCTTTCTGGGCCTAGGAAGATCGGGGGTCAGAGGTATTAGGAGCTCTGGAGCCCTAAGGGAGGAGCGCAGGTCTCATGGGGAGCAGGGTGAAGAGCAAGAGCCCCGGTTGTGCATCAGGGCTCCTGATAACGCAGTCTAAGATTGTGCTACATTTAATTTCCAAAGAAGTACTCTTGGAGGGTTCTATTGTCTTTAAAAGCGGGGGGAGGAGGGTGGCTTCTGCTCTCTTCAAGGCTGGCAGTAAAGAAGAGTTCAGGCATGCTTGCCCTGGGTGCCATGCCCAGGAGAACTGGCTTGACCTCAGTGCTATAATGGGCAGTGATATCACGAGTGGTGTGTTGCATGGGCACCCCTCTCTGGAGCTCCTAGGTTCTGCCTCAGCCAATCCTGGCAATGCCTGGGACGTGTTGTACACCTTTCCTAGCAGAGCTGGGTGGTGGAAGAGACCGGATGGGGAGCAGTCTTGGAGAGCGTTCTTCTCTGATGGATCACATTCCCCTTTGTCAAACCAAGACTTGGCCTATTTAGTGGAGCTGATTCATACTGAAGGCCCATCACAGACTTCTCTGTAGAGAAGGAGTCTATGAAGGAAGTGGGACAGATTGAACAGAGCAGAAATGTGAAGACAGATGCTCTGAATCATTTGTCACAGTTCCTGCCCACAGCCCAGCATCGCTGTAGGGCCATTTCTGTCTCTGCCACGTCTTCCATGAATCCTGCCCGAGCAGAGGAAGATGGAATAACAGAGCCCCTGTCTGTAATCAGCTCCAGGTTTCACCTGGGCTAAGGGGGCATTTGGGGCCAGGATACTGTACCTGGCAGCGACCTGTTTCCGTGTTAGGGAGAACTCTGGGGGATCATGTTCCTTCCTCTTCTACCACCCCCTCTTCAAAGGACAGTTGCTCCTCAGCCCAGGGATGGCCAGGAGCCACACTTGAGCTCCCTTCTCTCCTGAGACAGGCTAGCTCCAGAACAGCTTTTCAGACAAGCCTCTGCCTCCAGGATGCTGAGAACAGACCCTCAAATCCAGCCAGTCACCATCACACACATACGTCAGCCTCACACAACTTCACCCTTCTGGGGGGAAATCTAGGTGGGGATTAGTCTCTTATTTGGTACACTGAGTTAAAAGGAATAATTACCAAGGTCAACTTGGGGGAAATTATTTCCCATTAGAAAGGTGGAATTGCGAAGTGGCCCAACCCTTGGGCAGTTTTGGCAGCTGGGGATTGTAGGCAGCTCAGCCCAAGTTACCAACAGGTCAGGACCCACCTCTGGCTGGAGCTTCCCCCTGTGCCAACCAACCTTCCCCCAGAGGCAAGGGCACCAGCCTCCACCACTCAGTGGCAGCCTGTCTGCTGGGAGCCCTTATCTTCTCTCAGTCTTTCTGGGCCTTTTGAGGAATGAGGGTGATATCCCTCAGTAATACTCCCCCACTCCTGTGTGGTCTGCATGTAGACATCTGGTGCTACATCAACAGATGTCTACACTATGACTAATAAACCCACCACTCAAGTTGTATTTTCATACCATCTTGAGGGTGACCTCTCTAGAGCTGAACACATCAGACAGAACATAAAAATACCCTTCTATAAGCGAGTTTTTTCCCTCTCCCTGCTCTAGCATCAAAGAGTACAGAGCCCTTTGCTTCGTTTTAGAAACATGAGTACATGCATTAACCAGTCCCTACAATGGGAGTGAATTTCTGCAGAAAAAGAACATGAAACCTAGCTGCCCCTTCCCTCTTTTCCACGCACACAACGGTTCTCACCCATGATATAAGAACGGGGGCTCGGCAGCAGCCTGGAGCCCAGGAGCTCACCGTGTCCATTTCTTTACCGCCCGTATTGCCTACTCTTTGTCTGTGGGCAAGACTGCCTGCGTCCTGGTTTCTTCCCCTTGTTTCGGGAGAGGAAAGGTACCAGACCCTTTGGTGGAGAAGGCTGTATCTCCAGAGCCTCCACCTCTACCTCCACCCCTGCCCCGCTGCAGTTACAGACAGAATCCAAGCACAGCATCTGAGACCTCTGCACTGCTCCCTGGGCAGCTGCCCCAGTTGGTGTACAGGATTAGAGTCACTGCAGCATTGGGGAGGAAGTCTGGGGAAGAGAGAGAATTTGCCCCGTACTGTGACCCCTTCGGCACCTCTTTCCTCCCTAGACCTGGACCCAGGGGCCACTATGTCCATCTCCTGGGCAACCTCTTACTTTTCACCCTAGACCTGAAGAGGGAAAGGGCCAGATTTGGGCATTCCTGAACCAGACTTTGGGGCTCCCAGCAGACATTTCAAAAGGTCCAGTCCAGGCACTTGTCCTTATCTACAGGGCCCAGCTGTCAGATCAAGTCAGAGTCTGAGAGGCTTTGGAAAGCTCCAGCCGGGTGGGTAGAATGAAAGCAGAGGCAGGGTCAGCGTCCAGAGGCGGCCAGGCCGCTGTCCGGGGCACAGGGTGGAGCACAGGAGGCAGGGAGGGCAAGAGGGTGAGTATTGCTTGTACAGAGCTGGTGACTGCAGTCTAGAGTCCAGAGCTAGGCTGTCTGTGGAGCCAGGAGGCTGGAGCCCACATGAGTCTGAGCTCACAGACAGGGGCCCTGATCTAGAAATGAGCAAAAAGCAGAGCCTCAAATGATGAACTTCAGGCAGCTGACCCCCACAGGTCAGACAGGATGCTCAAAGTGGCTCGGAGCAAGTTAGCCCCTGCCCTCAGCACTCCTCCTGGGCCAGGCCACCCTCAGAGCCTGGGGAGAACAGAGGTGCCTCCAGGGACTGTCTGTTTTCGCAGATTTTATCCCCTCTGAGGCTAGCCTCCCGGATGTCAAAATCCTCCTGTCCACACCTCTTGGGGTGCACTGGGAGAGCTCCTTTGGCATGTTGGAGGTGAGGTGGCTTGGAGGGAGACAGGAGGGAAGAGAGTGCTGAGAGAGGTACCAGAACTTCCCTCTAAGGTATCTGGCCAGCTACCCTGAGAACTAAGACCTCCTCATGTTTCGCTTGTAGGAAGGAGGTGGTTCCATTCCGAGGAAGGAAGCAATCTGCGAGCCCTTAGCTCCCTGGGCATCCTTGCTTCCCAGGGCCCTGGCCAGGGCATTAGATGAGCATGCTACATGCTGCAGATGCAATCAGTGGGAAAAGCTGCCAGAGTGCTGGGTGGCAGGAGGAATGTCAGGGTTCCCAGAGGGGCCTCAGTGTGGCCAGCTACAGTGTTTGCTACATTCCTCAAAAAAAGCAGCAGTGCTGGGAGAGGCAAAAGTGGAAACAAAGAACAAGTCAGAAAACTCAGCAGGGCCCACTAAGAGGAGGCACAGGTAGGGACACACGGGCTCTGCCCCGGGCATGGGACCAGGCAGAATGGACCAATGGCCATGTTCCCCTCTTCCATCCCTGGACAAGGGGGGAGTCATGTCCACACAACACTCATTTGGATTTCTTTTCAACAAGACACAGAGGGACATGGATTTCAGCCTACATAGTCACCAAGACTGACTATAGCCAGACACATGAACGGATACAACATGATCACACACAGACACACACACACACACTACACTCTCCGCTGCCACCTGGGACGGGCCCAGTAGCCAACAGGCATGCAGTAGGGCAAGGGGGCCAGAAAGACGTGAAGACTATGTACAGGGGGGTGGGGAGCCAGCAGGTGCCCCTTCCCACACTGCATCCCAGCCTCTTCCTGAGGTCCTTAGGAGCAGGAGGGGCTGGTGGCACTCTCCAGGGAGGACTGGGACAGGCGTCTGGTGAGGGATCCGAGTGTAGAGTCTGCCACGGAGGACGTGGGGAAGAGTTTGTACCAGCCAGTGATGGCAGCACTCAGGTCCAGCTCATCCAGCATGACCTGGGCCATGCCCATGAAGCACTTGTGGTCCATGCGGCCGTAGTCTCCCCAGACGATCACCTACCAGTGGGGAGGAAGAGAGAGGAGCTGAGTCACCTCTCTGACTCCAGGGCTGGGTGGTGGGCCCAGACACCTACAAATGTCACCAGGGCTCAGACGGGGCAGAGAGAGCTGAAACTCAGGCTGATCTCAAGCAACAACTTACTATGCACATAAGAAGTGCCAGTAGGCTCCGTCCTATGGATTTTATACATATCATCTCAATTGTTGCAACCATCCAAGTAGAAGTGCTGTGTATTATTTCCACCAAGAGGAAACTGCCCTGCAGAGAGGTTAATTAACAAACCCAGAGTTGCACAGTAATGGGCGGCAGAGCTAGGAAAGTACCCTGGGTCTAACTTCCGGGCTTGCGCAGGTGACAGCCTTTCTCCGGAAGGAGCAGACTGCAGGACTGGGTCACAGCTCCTGCTCTGGCGCTGGTGCGCAGCGGGGCCCCTTTTACTGGTGACTTCTTTTCTCAATATGAAATCCCAATACATATAAAAATGGGCAACCAAGAGTGAACTCGCGCCCACAGAACCCTAGGGTTCGTCAGTTCTTACTGTGTGCAACTCCAGGTGGCCTCCACCCAGAGGATAGCCCTAGACAAGAAGTCCCACAGCCCAGACAGCCCCTGGCTTAAACCTCTCCTCTGCCACCTATGTGGCCTCAGGCAAGGCCGACAGCCACCACCACCACCCCTGTTATGAGTTAGGCAGTAGCCCTCCATAGGCATCTCTCATTTAAGCTTCACAACATACTACAGCTAGTAAGGCACAAAGCTAGAACTTGAACCCAGGACTAAACCCAGAGACCCACCACCCCTGTGCTCTGTCCTCATGTACGCTCTGTGCACCTCAGGCACTTTATCGATGAAATAGACACGATGAAGGGTTTGTTGCCCTCAGGGGGCTGCGGTGAGAGTCCCCCGGCCTTAGCTCGTCCAGTTTCAGCAAGTCCGAGCTGAAACCGCACGCAAGTCACTACACTACATCGTTTGAGGTTGTTTTCTCATTTGTAAAGTGGGAAGAACCATGCCTGCTCCACAGGGTCATCTCGGGGATGAAGTGAGGTCACAGCTGGTAAGCGGCTAACACAAAGTCTGGTGTGGAGCCGATGTGCAATGAACATCAGGGCCAGGTAGAACCTGGGGGGCAATCAAGTTACCCTCCAAATCTTGGTTTCCCTATGAATCAACCAGGGGCAACAGCACCCCACTGGGTAGCAAAAATAAATGGGCAATGTACTTGGCATGAGTGCCTGGCACAGGATGAGTCATATATGAAACAAATTTTAAATTATGACTTGCCGTCTTAAGAGTTGCCCTGTCGCCTGACCAGGCAGTGGCACAGTGGATAGAGCGTCAAACTGGGATGCAGAAAACCCAGGTTCAAGACCCCAAGGTCGCCAGCTTGAGCACGGGCCCATCTGGCTTGAGAAAAAGCTCACCAGCTTGGACCCAAGGTCGCTGGCTCCAGCAAGGGGTTGCTTGGTCTGCTGAAGGCCCGCGGTCAAGGCACATGTGAGAAAGCAATCAATGAACAACTAAGGTGTCGCAATGGCAACGAAAAACTAATGATTGATGCTTCTCATCTCTCTCCGTTCCTATCTGTCTGTCCCTATCTCTCTCTCTCTCTGTCTATCTCTGTAAAAAAAAAAAAAGAGTTGCCCTGTCAACTCACCTGCAGCACTTTGCCCTGGGGCCCCTCGTCAAAGAGCAGAGCCTGCTGGTACAGGGGGTCACAGGTCTTCTTGGCCACCTTTGTCTTCTTCTTGGCCAAGCAGGCCCCATTCTCAAGCAGGTAAACCTTGATATAGGTCGCTGAGGGATGGGAGAAAGCATGATGGGGAGGGGTCCAGGAGAGACTACTATTGCCCACTCTGTCCCCAACACCAGCTGACCCTGGAGGTGAGCAGAGTGAGTAGGACGAACTAACCAGTGGACAAAACGTCGAAGAGACTGACTCAAATGCTGACTCCTTCATCCTCCCCTTATACCCAACCCTATTCACTGCCTTCCAAGCAAACTGGGACTCCAGTGTTGAGAATACTGATTCAGGCCAATGGGGAGCTGAGGACTCGTTAGACCTAGAATTCAGCTGTATACCCTTCCCTGGCAAGACCCCAGTTCCCAAATCCTTCTTCCAGCTGCTCAGCCTCACCTGGGAGAGATTTGGAGCCAGGTTTTGGGGTCAGGCTCCGAGCCTCGATCACTTCCACCTCCAGCTGGCCACTCCGATCCATGATGGCAATATGCACATCCCCTGCAAGGAGAAGAGGGACAGTCCAGGCAGAGCCAGACCGGGGCAGGCCAGCCAGCATGGAGCAGAATGCCAGTCTGCAGAGGTCGCTACAACACTGGAAAGGACACAAGACGAAAAACTGCATGTGTAAGGTCTGTTCTCAGGAGACCACTTTAAAGCAGCTGAGAAATGCTCTACCAGGTCCCTTGGGGTGGGGGCATGACCCTCAAGAGACATGCTTGGGGACCAAAAGTGTCTGCCTCACTCCCATATAAGTCTGGTTAAGGAGAAGTTTCTGTTTTGCTGAGTAGAATAGACAAGCTTGGGGACAGCTTCCTGTGTCAGGAAGATGGAGGCTATGGGTCCTGTTCACCTTCTAGACGGCAGCCCCCAGCCACCCCCCTAAATACACATCAAACAGATATTCAAAGAATATCAGCTTGAAGTGATGCTGAGGTATGAACCTGTCTGGGCCATGAGGAAACCAAGGACTGCTTGCATTCTTGCCAAGGATGAAGGGAAGGCCAGCAGACTTCCTGGGAGCAGAGGACTGAGAACTCATGATGCTCCCATGAAATGGATTATCCAGCTGGGGCAAGTTTGTGGGGAGTCTTGTCACTTTTCTGATTTCTAAAAGTGTTAGCTTTGTTCAAATTCTGCATTAGCAAAATTTGAAATTATGCGTTAGTCACTTGGAACAGCCTTAAAACAAGTGCAAAATCATAAGCCTGAATCATAAGAAAAATTAAAATAGGCCAGACTGTGGGTTCAGCTACCCATTTTAGATTCTCTGAGCCATTATGCAATTGTTTGTATTTGCATACTTGGAAAGATGCAGATACAAACAAAAGCATTCTGGAATTCATTCTCCTCCCCCCAACTATTCCTGACCTCCCACGGGGAAGTGGGAGGGGTATGTCTCAAGAATTAATCTCCCTGTCTCATTGTAACATCCCCAAGATCGGCAAACACAAACCTATCATTCCCAGCTTGGGACAGCAGAGGGCACCACACGCACAGTTCTAGGTTGTGATGGTGCATTAGCCTTATAAAAAAACGGCTGACTCCTCTCACTGCCTCCCAGCCCTTGGCTGGGTCCAGGGCTGGGAGAAGCAGCCTTCCCAGGCCCTTATGAGTCTGAAAGCAAGGGCTGAGAATTAGCTAAATCCAACCCAGGAGCCAGATAAGAGCTGATGCTCACCCTCTGAGCGTCCCCATGGACCCTTCTTCCAGCAGACAGAGAGGTTCCTGTGAGCACTGAGGAAGACAGGGCTGAGTGGTGGGAAGAGTCCTGGACTGGAATGAAATGCCAGCTCACTGTGTGGCTCACAGTGGGGCACTGTCTGCACTCAGCTTCCTCACTTGCTGTGAGGTCAGTGCAGATGTCTGGGTCAGACACTGCTCGAGTCAGGCTGATGAGGAAGAGGGCGGGACAAGGAAGAGAGGGAAGCTGGGTCTGGAAGGAGCTGCTTGAAGCCAACACATCCATGTCTGAGGGAGACGGGGTGGGGTGGGGGCAGAACTACAGCTAGGTACTAGGAGGACCATGGACAGACTTCGGGAAGGATTTTCTACCTACAGGAAACGGGGGTGAGAAAATTACTATAAGGCACCTGGGTGCCAGATACCATCCAAAGTAACAAGACAGATAAGACACAGTTCCTAAGAAGTCAATGAAATACTTCATGCAAAGCATGGAAAAAAAAAAAAAAACCCGACTCAAATTGTTGATAGATTGCAGAATGAAGGCAGGTATTTTGGTTTTTTGTTTGTTTGTATGTTTGTTTGGTTTTCTGAAGGCAGCTATATTTATTCTTATTTTACAGATGAGGAAACTGGCTCAGAGAAGGGATTTCCCCAAGGCCACACAGAACTGGCGACAGGGCAGACTCTATGTAAGTCAATGCCGTGATGATTTTGTTTACCATTTCACGTCCAGCACTTGACAGTGCCAGGCACGCTGTGTGTGGGGAAGGGAGGGAAGGAATGTGCTGGAAGAGCTGCTGCTGGGTGGCCTCCCTCTCTGAGCAGCGTAAACTCATGAGTGCTGTGCTCACTGGCATCGGAGCCTGAGTGAGGGCTCCTTTCTGCTGCTTGGGTCACACAAGGCACCCACTGATTTCACTAGTTCTGCTGTGTTGCCGCCATCAGCCCGCTTGTCCTACCCTCAGAAAGACTCACCCATTGGTGGAGTTGCCAGTGTCTGTCGCCCCACAATCTGGGCTGGTCCCAGCCCATCCAGGAAATCGCTGAACTGGCTTTCAGCCCCGAGCCGGGTGGTGGGGAAGATGAACCTGGGGAAGGAGGCAGAGGGGCACATGAGGGCATCTGGCTGGTGAGAAGCAGTGGCTCTGCCTCTAAGGCACTAGGCACTACCCTCTGTGCCTCAGTTTCCACTCTACATAGTGTGACTGTACTACTTTGGCTGGGGACAGGCAGAATTGTTCATCTTTGCACATTAAAGAAAAATACTTTGACATTGCTTGATAAAGGAGACTAATGAACCTAACATAACAATGGTATTTAATTCTCAAGCTCCAGGAGTTCAAGGTGACTCTTAAAAGGCAGGGCTTGCTGAACACCTGTGTCCTCACCAGGAGGTGTGAGTGCCAAGAACAAGAGACATAGGCCAGAAGTTTCAGTGCCTGAAGCAAGTTTCCAGAGTTGATGTTTAGTTGACCCTAAGTTTGAAATTAAGTTAATAACATGAGGTGGTGCCCCAAACTGCAACTCAGTCCAAAATAACACAATTATAGGGTTGCAATTAATGACAAGTGATAGTAGGTGGTCCGTGGTTGTGGGGGGTCTAGAAATAGCAACCAGAAAAACTGACAGTGATTAGAAGCTGGCCAGGTGCCAACAGCACACTAAATGCTCTATATGCATCATATAATTTAATCCTTGCAATCCTGTGTGGCAGGAGCTATTATCCAATTTTACAGATGAGAAAACAGAGGCTTCAAGAGGTAAGAGACTTGCCTATAAAACGGATGTGGTGCCCAACTCATGTGGATTTATGGTGAGCATTAAGACAGATGCTGCAAGAAAAGTTCCAAACAGAAAATATACAGTATTATCGTTGCCGTGGTAATCATTGAGGGAAAAGTGCTACTTGTTCATGTCCTCAAGCCGAGGTGCTCTGGATGTGCCAGCAGAGAAAGGACAGATGGAGGAGGGCTGGCCCAAGTCTACTCATGGGCTACAAGGAACCAAAGAAAGCTCAAAGATCTGAAACAGCTCAGGCTGCTGGCTAAAGAGATCAAAGTTTGCCCCAGAAAAAATGCCCTGTTGGACAGTTTGCCCTTGAGTCCCTCTTGGCCAGTGAGTGACAGGCAGGGAGGAGACAGGCTGCATAGGCTTGTTGGAGAGGACCTGTGTGTCTCTCCTCCACCCCCAAGGAAGGGGCTTTGAGGCTCACCTACTCTTTTTCCCCCCCCAGGGACAGAGAGAGAGAGAGAGAGAGAGTCAGAGAAAGGGACAGACAGACAGGAACAGAAAGAGGTGAGAAACATCAATCACTAATCTTTCATTGCCATTGCAACACCACAGTTGTCCATTGATTGCCCTCTCACACGTGCTCTGACTGTGGGTCCTCAGCAGACCGAGCAACCCCTTGCTGGAGCCAGCAACCCCGGGTCCAAGCTGGCAAGCCTTCGCCCAAGCCAGATGGGCCCCGTGCTCAAGCTGGCGACCTCAGGGTCTTGAACCTGGGTCCTCCGCATCCCAGTCCTACGCTCCATCCACTGTGCCACCGCCTAGTCAGGCTGAGGCTCACCTACTCTTACTGGCCACAGTCGGTGGTAGCCTAATAGCATATTCTTAGGACAATAGGTTCTGAGGTTAAATAAAGAAATCTACTCTGGCCCTGGCCAGACAGCTCAATTGGTTGGAGCATCTTCCCAAAGTACAGAGGTTGCTGGATTGGTCCCCAGTTAGGGCACCTACAGAAACAGATTGATATTCTTCTCTCTCACTCTCTCTCTCTCTCTCACTCTCTTTCTCTCCTTCCCTCTCTTCTTGCTAAAATCAATAAATAAAAATGAAAAAAGAAATATACTTTGGAGGCCAGAGAATTTCAGGAGCTTGGTATAGAGAGTGTAGATATTGTGAACAAAGGTCATAAAGTCAAATGACCTTAATTCAAATCCTGACTCCATCACCATTTAATGGCTGTGAACTCAGATCAGGTACATCACCCTCCTCCTGTGTCTCAGTTTTGTAGGTAGAACCAATGTCCCTTAGGATTGTTGTGTTAAATTAGACAGTTTTTGGTCTGATAGAGGCTGGTAGATCCCAGAATAAGAAGCACTGATCTGAAATGCCCAGTGATACCCTGCACACAGTAAGACAATAATGCTAGTGGCTACTCACGCTCATGGATGAAGGCATAACAGGGAGATACACGATCATAGAATCTTAAATAATAGAGCAAAAGAATCCTGAAATCATTGCATCTTAATGAGGTCAAATCAGAACATCTTAGTTGTATAACCATACTTTCATAATTTAGAAGAGATCTGAGGGACTTCCAAATTTTTTACTGTAACCCATATGCAAATGTAAGAAATACATGTAATGTCATAGACCTATGTGCACCCATACATTAAAGAACTAAAACAGCCTGACCAGGTGGTGGCTCAGTGGATAGAGCATCGGACTGGGATGTGGAGGACCCAGGTTAGAGACCTCGAGGTCGCCAGCTTGAGCCCAAGGTCGCTGGCTGGAGCAAGGGGTCACTCCATCTGCTGTACCACCCCCCCCCCTGCGTCAAGGCACATATGAGAAATCAGTCAATGAACAACTAAGGAACCGCAAAGAAGAATTGATGTTTCTCATCTCTCTCCCTTCCTGTCTGTTCCTATTTGTCCCTCTCTCTGACTCTCTCTGTCTCTGCCACAAAACAAACAAACAAACTAAAACAAAAGTTCACAAGGTAATTCATGCTTACTCTATAGGATACAATTAAATTTCTGTTTCTTTTTCTAATGCTGGTTTTCCCCCACTAAACTGATTTTACCTCCTGCCTATCTTTGAGTCACCACCCACAGTTTGAAAAACTCTGATCCAGACCAATCTCATCTCCTAAACTCCAAGCAAGGGCACTTGTAAGAACTCCGTTTAGTTGAACCATAACAATGATTTTAAATTTAAAGGATTTTTGAATCACATTTTCCTTTCAAACCCTTTCCTTTGGAGCCAGGCAATGTGCAGGTGCTGGGAGGCGGGAGGGAGGAAACGCACGGAAGGGAGGAAGCACTGCTGGACCGGTGGGGTGTTCAGATGGGGAACAGCAGCCTGGAGCAATAAGAAGACTGGGACCCAGGAATCAGACTCCAAGGGAGGGGAATGGAGGAAGGCAGGGATACAGAGGAACCCAGACATCTGGGCTGAAAACCCAACTGGAGATGTTCCTGCCCTGTCCCTGGCTGTGTGACTAGAGGCCAAGGAGGAGGGAGGGGACCATGGAGGGTGGGCTACACGCACGTGCCGTCGGAGCTGTTGCTGTTGGTGCTCCCGTCGGTGGACTCCCTGCTGCCCTGACGGGTGATGCGGCTTCGCATTTCCACAGCGATGCCCGTCTCAGTGCTTCGCCGGATGTTGCTGCGCAGCTTCTTGGTGGCCCCTTCTGTGGCCCCGCCCCCCAGAGCACAGAAAAGGTATAAGATTAGCTTACCGATTAGGTTTTTCTGAAATCGCTGCCCGGAAGTCACCCTCTTGGGAGGGAAATGATGGGCAAGGTTATGACAGGAGGTGGGGGTATTGTTGAGATGACCTCCAGGGCCATTTGCAGCCTGACCCCTGGCCCCGCGCAGGGCAGTGACAAAGTAGACTAGAAGATGGCTGGAGGCAGAGTCAAATGGTAGGGCTAGGGGAGGTAGCGTCACCAGGTAATGTCCCTGCCCTGCAGCCGTTGGACTTCACCCTCATCCTTGCCAGCCTCCCCTGATGGCTACACCACTCAATTTCAGCCCTTGCTTCAAAAGGTTGTGTTCCAAAAAAAAAAAAAAGGTTGTGTTCCTGCCTCTCTCCTTTCTGGAAAGTTTGCCTTTTGTGGGATTCCCAGATTTGTTCTCCTTCCTGCACCCTATCTTCCTCAGACCTCACAACCACCTCTCTGATAGTATCACAGGCCCTATAAAAACCTCATGTGAGGCCACGCTCAAACTAACATGCATTCTCAGGTGGGTCTAGACAGGAGGAGGTGATTACGGAAGCAAGACCAAGGGAGGGGCAGCTAGTTTGGCTTACACTGGCCTTGGATTTGAGAGAGAGGTCTGTAGAAGAACCCTAGAAGCTGCATGGTGAGAGCTCCCCCTGTCTCTGTGCCTCCTGTTTACAGGACCCTGTGCCCTCACTCTGACCCCCTGCTGAGCCTTGCAGGGAACATGGGCACTTTGCCTCTCCTAGCAGCGCACCAGCCTGCCTGGGTTTCCACGGCAACCTCCTCAGCATTGCTGTGTGGTCTCTCTAGACACCCTCTCCTCCTAGGGGGGTGGGTCAAGGGGCACAGAAGGTGGGTTAAGGGTTTACAGAGACTTCCCCTGCTGAAACCTGGCTGCCCAGAGAGCTTGATGGGGAAGGAAGTGGTGCGTGCACACATAGGGGCTGTACCAAAGGAGCCATCTGCTATTGCTGGTTAGAGAACCAGGCAAATTAAGAATGAAGTTGCCTATAGGGATGGGGAAAGGCCAAGGTGGGGCAGGCAGTGCAGCACCCCAAAGGCAATGGGGAGGGGGAGCTGGTTACTCTGGCAACCCCCTCTCCCACCCATATCCAATGGTAAGGATATTCAAGACTCTGGCCCAGGAAGTGGGAAACGGGGTTATTCCTCTTGCTTTGTCCTACTTATCTGTCAGGAAGTCCCCCTGGGAGAGGAAAGGCTAAGAGGGCTAGTTTCATGTCACCAGAGGATGGAATAGGGGGCTGGAAGTGAGAGGAGGCAAGGAGGAATACCTTCTTTGAAAGTATCCCAGCTTCTGGGATATTGGAATAGCTAACTACCCAGGAATCAATCTGTCTCTCAGTCTTCCACACACAGTAACGGTAGCTCATTCATACTTATTTTGTACTGACAGGCACACATAGACACACACAGTGCTGACAATCACATTTATGAAAAGTGATCTCACATTCAAGTTCTTGTTTACATTCATACAAGAGTCACAAATGGTCCTACCCAGTCTTAATCATACATACACGACATAATCTGCCACATAAATGTGACGTCCACACCATAATCCTTGTGGTTAAACCTATCCACTATGTGTGTGAATCACACACATAGATGTGTGTGTGACCCACCCCACACTGAGGGCTGGGCAATAAGGTGGGTGTCCAGGGACTCACCCTGTCCCTGGCTCCTAACTGCCAACCCCCTCTAACTAAGTTAGAAGACAGATAGGCCTGTGGGAGCTACACTTTACCCTCCCTGCCCTCCAATCCCTCCATAACACACCTTCTGAGATGAAGCCAGAGCCTCTCCTCCATGTGACCCCAACCCCTTCTTCTAGAGCTTGAGAAAGCTTTGACCCATTGAAGTAAAAATTTACCCTCTTTGATCAGATCTGCCCAATCCACTGTGACCCCCTGGTCTAGGAATCACAGAACCCTAAAATGTTAAAGACACATTGGCTAGCCCCCTACCCCTGCCATTTCACTGATGGGGAGCCTGAGGTCCAGGCATACATAGGCCCAGGCTGACCCCCAGCCTCCTGACTTGCTGCTTCTCACTCTTGTCCACCAACTCCACATTGGTTTGAGATGTGATTCAGCAGAGATTAAGTTCCATGTCTTCTGGGTGGGGAGAAAGGTTCTTGCAACCTTAGAGAAAATTCCTCTACTGTTTCACAGCTGTCCAATTTCTGAACCCTGTTGATCTAGAGAGTAACTTTATGTAGCCTCTCTCTCCAGAGAACTGGGCCAAGTTGCTTACAATAATAATTCTGTGGTCCCTGGAGACCGAAAGACTCCAGGAACCATCCCATCTGTCTAGCCACATCCAAGGGAGAGGCAGTTAGTTACAGCTCCCAACAGCACTCTGGGTGGCAGCTCCTGGAATGGTGCTGAACCCTCTCCACTACCTGAGCCCTGAGCCCAGAGGGAGGGGCTGCTGTCCTTGGTGCTGAAAAAAATTCCACTTGAGCAGGGGATGGGACAGCCCAGGTTGGCCTTGTGTGGACCCAGTCTAAGGCAAGGCCAGAACCCACTTGTGTCCTGTGACCCCAAAGCTCTCTCACCCCACCCCCTCATTGCTCCCATAACATCAAAGATATTAGATCTAGAAGAAAGCTGGGAGAGAGTCTGAGTCTTTTCAGCTCCATTTTTCAGAGGAAATAGGCCCAAAAGGGAAAGTGACTTTCCCAAGGTCCTGTGAGGAGCAAGAGCCAGGAAGAGTGCTCTAAAATTTAAAGGTAAGTTTTTGGAAGCCACTCTAGGGTGATGTGAGGAATAAACTGGGAAGGTTAGGCAGGAGGCAAGGGGACTAGGGGAAGGCTGGTGTAGTAATTCAGGCTTTGAAACAAGGAGGGTGGGATGGGCAGAGCTCGGGCCAATGCAGCGTATGGACAAACTAGGAGGAAGGAGGCCCCTGGGAAGGCAGACCCAGAGCCCAGAAGACTGGGTCCAGGAGAAGAGTTGTTCCCCACCCACATAGCCTAGCCCTTCAGGGAGCTGAGCCATCCCACCTGGTGGCAATAGGGTACACCCTGCTGGGATCTTTTCCCAGAAGAGAGTTTCCAGGGCTGATTCCCAAGGTGAGTCAGCCCCATATGTCCCTTTGGAGCCAGACTGTTCCCTAGGATGGGGTTCCAAGCTGGGACCCTGGCAACCTCAAGGCTTGGAAGAAAAAATGGGGACAAGGAATTATAGAGGGGAAAGGGTTATGGCACAAGCAAGGGACAGAGCTGCAAAGGCCAGAAATCTCACTGATTTTTCAGCCCTACAGTTTGACTGTGGGTAATAATAACACAACAATGTACCACGTGTCTACTATGTATAAGGCTCATGCCTTTGCATCTCCTGTGTCATTTAATCCCCTGGACAACTCTGCAAGGTATAGATTATTGTCCTTATTCTACAAACGAGGTGGCGAGCTCAGAGAGGTGAAGTAACTGGCCTGAGTCAACTGGCTGGTAAATGACAGTGTGGCTCCAAAGGCCACCTTGAATCTGTGTTTCAGGAAAGTGCCTTCCCCTCTTCAGGCTCAGATGCTTCATCAATAAAATTGGACAAGATGATCTCAAGGGGCCCTTCCTGCTCTGACATTTGGTGATTGGATGATTCATAGAGATCTTCAGTTAGAAGAGCATCTGTGTAACTCCCCTGACTCGGCCCTCGGGCCTTCAGCCGTGCCCTTGCTTAGCGCAGAGACAAGTGGTCCAGAAGCCCTCCCATCACTCATCTCCCTCGAGCTGGAGGTCTCCTTGGTCCCCTCTGATCCCTGCCTGCTAACTGATGGTCTGGGTAGGTGGACACGTGAGGCATATCACTGGAACATCCTCCAGTGACTCGCGCCCCTGGCCTGGCTTTGAAAGTCTGTTCTTCCAAATCGCTTTGGGCACCGGAAGCCTTTGGCTCTGAAGCTAACTTGGCTCAAGGTCAGCAGGGCTTGGTCTCCTCAAGCCAGGCCCTTGGGGCCCAACACTTCTTCAGCCCCCTAACCTCAACCCCACCCCCTCGTCCTGTCCCAGCCCAGCTCCTGGATCCCCAGATCCCCATCTTCCTAACTCCCTCATTTCAGGCCTACACTGCATATTTACAGAGGCCATGCCCACCCTGGGGCACCAATAACCACAAGCCCCCTTCTCATGTAGCATTTCCCTGAACCAGAACCCACATTGCAGCTTGCATGCTGGAAAAGACCATCCTACTTGCTCTGGTGCAGGGCTTTGTAAAAGCTATTTTAAGGCCTGGAAAAGTCCCCCACCCCCAGCCCCAACTGGGACTCTTGATGAGCATTCTCCCCAGATCCTCCGGCACCCCCGCCCCCTCACCACCCCCATCCAGCTGCCTATTTGAAGGTTTCTTGGGGAAGTTGTTACTCTGAGCAAAATAAGCAGGAAGAGATCTTAATACACAACCAGCTGGTGTCTGGGCTGCTGCCACTGAGTGAGGAGGTCTTGGTGGGGAGGGCTGGCTCCTCTGTGATGTAGGGTCCAGGTGTGAGTGTGTGTGATAAAGTGGGCTGCCCACCTCTGAGCATAACTAGGATTCTATAACTAGACGTCTGAGAAAGTATATTTGCTGAAATGTCAGTTGATAATGTGTGTGAATGTGGGTTTTCATGAGGTATGTGCATACACGTGTGACATGTTTCTGTGACCATGGGTCATTATGTGTGTGTGTGTGTGTGAGAGAGAGAGAGAGAGAGAGAGAGAGAGATGGTGTGTCTGTGATCTGGGTCTGTCTCTATCAGAGGACTGTGTTTGTAGGAATTGCCTGACCGGCTTTATTTGTGACCACGGACCGTGTAAATGACTATATTGCCCTTTCCTGGCAATACGGTAGTGACTGCCTAAGCAACTGAGCACACTATTGATATAACTGTGTAAGGCGTGTGTATTTGTGTGTGTGAGTCTCTCTTGTGACTTTGTGCTATATGCATATGACTGTGTAACTTCATTTCTGTGGCTTTTTGGAGTTAGGAAACTCAGAGATTACTGGTGAGACTGAATCTTGTAGATGTATATCTGAGAAGATGTGTCATTTAGCACAGGACCAGGAACATGATGGCTGTTTAGTAAGAAATTGCTGAATGATGTGTAAGTTCGTGCATGGAGGCAGCAGAGTGCAATGGTTAGGAGCATGAACTCGGAAGCCCAACTGCTGGGGTTTGAACGCGGGTGCCACTACCTACTAGCTATGCAGTTTGGGACATCGTACTTCCCTTCCTGTGCTTCAGTAGTTGCCGTATAGAGTTACGTGGGGATTCGCTGAGTCAGGACATGTACTAGACCCAGAATAGCAACTGGTATAAGGTAAGTGCTACATAAATGCTTGTGGGTAATGGTGTGTGGGTATACATTCATGAGGACAGTCCCTGGGTGCAAGGTGACCCACCCTGGCCCTCGGTGCCCCACACCCGCTCACCAGGCTGGGGGAGCTGAAGTGTGCTCTTGCTCCACTGGGTCAGCCCCACAATGGCCACCATCTTGGCGCCAAGGCTGCTGCGTCGCTTCTTGGCAGTGGTGGTCCCGGTCCCGCCCCCGCCCCCAGCCTGCTGGGACCCACAGATTTCACCGCTGATGCTGGAGCTCCGAACCACATTCCTGGAGCCTGCGGCCGGGGCCGGACCTGGCTCCCCGTTAAACATGGTCTGAGGGGCAGCAGGGTCTCAGGCAACTCTGTGGGGGAGATGAAGAGACAAAAGGATCCCATGTTAGACCCAGGGCCACTCTACCACAGCCACCACTTCTTAGTTGTGTGGCCTTGGGCAAGTCACTTGGCCTCTGTGAGGTTGTGAGGATTCAAGAATATGCACAGAGTCTGGCTCAGTAAATGAAATTATTCTTGTTAGGACATGGCTACCCTGGCAGGTACCTGGGTTTGGAGGTAAAGGCAGAGGTGGTAGATCAAACGGCCCATTCTTGAATTCCTAAGGCCTCTGCACACTAGCTGCATGACCTGTGACCAAACTGCTTGGAGTTTCAGTGAACTTCAGCAAAACAAGAAATGCAAGCACTTACCCCATGGGATTGTTGTAGGGATTAAATCAGTGCACATGGAAGTGCCTAGAACAGCATCACTAAGTGTTAGCAATTGTTATTTCCCAGCCAATACTGAAAACAAGGAGAACGAAACTGGCCCCGGGCTGTGGGAGAGCGCCGCCTGCTGGAAGGGGTGGCAGAGAGACATGGAAAGACGCAGGCAAAGTCACCCTTAATTGCACCACGGAGAGGCAGTGCTGAAGCATTTTTAACCCTATTTCTTCCCAATCTCTTTCCTATGCATTTTTTAAGTAATTGAACTCAGACGGCAAATACAATTTTATATCCTGACATTTTTCATGTAACATATTAAAAGCATTTCCCAATGTCATTTACACTTTGTATAAATGTTTCAATGCCACTATAATAGTCCATTGTATGGAGGTAGCATAATTAATTAAAATATTTCAATAAGGTTACCTCTCAGGTCAGGTCCAACTTTTTCTCTCTCTCTTTGTCTCTCCATCTCTCTCTCTCCCTCCCATCTTTTAAACAACTCTGCAGTAAACATCTTTCTACACGGATTTTTATCTGCTTATTACCTTAGGATTGATGCCCAGAGATGGAGTGATCGGTTTAAAGGGGTGTGGACACTGCTGGGAGCCAAAAGTCCATTCTCGCTTCCTGCTACCTGACAGAACAGTGGCTGCATCCAGCACTGCCCTGCCCTGATTAGTTTAAGCGAGTTGGGGAGTGTCATTCACCTTGGTCATTCCTGGCTGGCCCAATCTGACTTACAGGGGAAGATTTGGATTCCATGCTTACAAAGAGGTGGAACACTCTCTCTCTCTCTCTCTCTCTCTCTCTCTCTCTCTCTCTCTCTATATATATATATATATATATATATATATATATATATATATATATATTTCTTTCTCTCCCCCCCCCTTACTCTTTTCTTCCCCCTAGGGAGGGCCTTAGGCTTACTAGGGAGGGCTGAAGCCCGTGTTGCTGAGGGCAGCACAGCACAGAGATAAAAAGGTCTGCTGCTGCCCTGAAGCTTGCCTTTCTCTGGCCTTCTCGTCATATGTGATCATGTATCTTCCTTTTCTTAAAACAGTTTGAATCAGAGTTCTCTGTTACATCCAAAATCATCCTAACTGATATCAAAAGCATAAACTTTTTTTTTTTTGATTCTTGAAATAAATTGCTCAATTCCTTTCCAAAGTATATAAGTAGATTCTCTCCATTAATTGCATTCAACAGATATTTAAACTCCTAAAATTCCAAGGCCTGTCTTGAGTGCCTAAGATACAGTAGTGAGCCAGGCCAACTTCATCCTGCCCTCCTATAGCCTTCAGGCCAGGAGGGCAGACAGACAGTAAATAACTAACTACCCAATTAAATATTTAGTGATGGTTCGGAGGAGTGGTAGGGAAGAGGAAGAGGGCACTGGGAGCCACTCGGGGAGGGGCCAGGCAGCAGGCATCTATGGCTGGGTTGTAAGAGGTGGGATCTCTGGCTATCAGCCCTACAACTTGCCAAAAGTCCACCGCTCAGTCCAAGTATCGGAGAGAAGGCTGCTCTAGCATACTCTGCCTGTGCCCTTCCTGGCTCTGTCCTGGTGCACTGTTTTTCCCAGGGTGGCTCCCCACCCCGGGCCTCACGGGCACTTTGCTTGACACTCTGCCCTCAGGCCTGTCTCCCTGAAAAAAACCAACTTTCCAAAAGGACAAAGATAGGGGTGGAAAAGTGGAGGTGGGAAAGGGAAGGCACCCCTCCAGCTAATAAGGAAGACAGTCCCTAGACGGCTGAAAATGGGTGCCTGGTCGGCGTGGCTCCTGTGGGCTGGGAATTAGGGCTGACAGTAGCGCTGAGTCAAAGTCATGTCTTGCCTTTTCTGTGGCTGTTGGAACTGTTCTCAGTCACCCTGTGATGTGTGCAGAGCCCCGGATTGTGTTTCCCCATCCTTCCCCCATCAACCTCACAGCTAATGGAAAGTACCCTGGACTTGGGCCTCTGATGTTCTCTCCTCTTTAATTTCCAATTCTAGTGCCAGTTGGTGTGTTTTTGGGGCATCTGCATGGTCCTTTGGTGGATGGTGGGAGGGCACCTATCTGATACTTTGAATCTGCTGTAGTGTAAACCTAACTTGCTCTTGGAAGAATTTCTGTCAGGTGTAGCTATTTCCATGTCGCAGATGAGAAAACGGAGTCTCAGAGATGTCAGGACCCAGCCCATCCTACTCGGCTAAGAAGTGGTGAGACCTGCCCTCGAACCAGGTCTCCTGTTTCCACAGAGACAAATGCACTCTGCAGCCCCTGCCCCTTCAAGTCAGAACCTACCCAAAGATGTGGGTGCATCCCTCCTGCTCAGGCTTTGCCCTGAGTCTCTGGGCTCTTTGAGAAAACTGCCCAGAGCAGCCAGCCTACAGGGAGCTCGAGAATACCACTCCCAGGGGACAGGAAGGCAAGGAGGTAAGGGACAAAATTCTTGACCCTGCCAACTCAGGGACTCATATTTCCTCATGAATAATGAATGGCACCGGCGAGCGGATGGTTTGACATCCAGGACTCTGTGCCATCCAGAGCCACTTTGTCATCTTTCACCACCCGGGGGCCAGGAGAACTGATGAGTACGCGGGAGAGGTTGGCCAAGCCTTCCACCCCCAAGGGAACAGGAGAAGCCAGACCCGAAGCACTGGACCCAAGGTCACAGGGCCTGACTGCCAGTATGGGAGTCCTGGGTAGGCGGCCTGGGAGGGTGAAGAATCGGGAGGTGGGATTAGAATGCATACAGATCCCCTGTGGTACCTTCTTGGGGCCTTCGTTTCCTTATGTGTGTGTAAAACAAAGCGTTTGGATTAGGTGATCTCTAAAAGCCCCTGTGCCTGGGATAGCAGTCTGTGACCACACCCACAGTGGCAGGCTCAGAACTGGGGCTTGAAGACATGACAGAGACACAGAGCCGGCCACTGGCCCCTCTGAGGAGGGAAGTCCTACTGCATAGCAACCCCTAAGCTATCAGATCACAGGGACAGGAAAGGCTCAGCAGGTGGAGAGGGACCGGCAGGATACAGAACACAGCACCTCGCATTTTGGTGGTTCTAAAGGATTGCTAGATGAATGACAGCCTTTCCACAAAAATCACTTCAACAATTTCCCATCCTGAGCAGAGCTGCCTCTTTCCTGGCTGGGTTTGGGGCACCCCAAGGAAGGGAACTCTGCCCTGATGTAATTGGGTCACAGGGACCTCACTGTCAAGTTCTCCAACTGATAAGAACCAGCTCAGAAGTTAAAACTGATCTGCCATCCCTATTCCAGCCTAAGCCTTTCATTGTGCAGGGTAGGAAATCAAGGCCCAGAATGGGAGACACACCCAGGGTCACAGAGAAAGTTGGTGACAAAATCAGAGCTCCAACCCAAGTCTCCTAACTCAGATTCTACATCACCTGTCAAGTGCTTCTTCCTTACCTCTCACCTGGAAGAAAACCCAAACTCACCGAGCTGAGGAATCTGAGCGTGGTGTTCAACATCACAGGGGGCTGCGCCCCTCCCAACCGCACTCGCCTAGGGCATTGACACAAGGCTTCCGTTAAACTGTTAACTTCTTCAGGACACCAGTTTTCAAGAGAGAAAGTGAAGGCAATCAGGGTAGCTCCCAGGAGTTATGTGATGTGATAAGACTCTGGAAGGAAAGAGAAGAGCTTAGAGGAGGGGTTAAAGAAGACATCTGTCCTCAAGGGCTTCCAGTTATAAGCTGTATGACACAGGGAAATGTCCTTAACAATTCCCCTGAGCCTACCATTCCTCATCTCTAAAGTGGGAATAATAACAACAGCATTAGGATTTGTAGATGAAATATTACAAAATAAGGGTTGATACATGCTAAATGCTCACTTGGACATTTACATTATTACTATTCATAATGGTGCCTTTGAAAATGGTAAAGAACTATACAGGTATTAGTGCTTATTGCTGGATTATATACCAGGTGCAACCACCTCATGAGAAGGCTCAGAGACCAACAAGGCCACCGCCCATCCAGCTCTGGGAGCTTTCTATCCAGAGCCCAGGGTAAGTGTGAGAATTGGGTCCCTGCAGCTCCCGGTTGGGGTGAGTGCTGCCCCACGAGGTTCTGCTCTCCGCCAGCATCTCAGCTCCTAACCCCTCACTGGTTGCTGGGCATGGAATTTGAGATGCCTGCCCCAACCCTGATCCAGGACCAGGGATGCCCACCACATCATCCATGCCACTCTGTGCCTAAGTCAGAGGTCAGTGCTTGCATCCCCAGAAGGTGAGAGGAGTTCTGTTTCTTCTTTTTTTTTTACAGGGACAGGGAGAGTCAGAGAGAGGGATAGATAGGGACAAACAGACAGGAGCGGAGAGAGGTGAGAAGCATCAATCATTAGTTTTTCGTTGCCATTGCAACACCATAGTTGTTCATTGATTGCTTTCTCACATGTGCCTTGACCACGGGCCTTCAGCAGACCGAGCAACCCCTTGCTGGAGCCAGCGACCTTGGGTCCAAGCTGGTGAGCTTTTGCTCAACCAGATGGGCCCGCACTCAAGCTGGCGAGCTTGGGGTCTTGAACCTGGGTCCTCCGCATCCCAGTCCGACGCTCTATCCACTGCGCCACCGCCTGGTCAGGTGAGAGGAGTTCTGTTTCTAAGATTTCCTTTTCCCCCTCAGTGACATCCTGGTTTGCGACAGGGCTTCTGTGTGGTGGAAGAGGTGGGCTGGGCTGAAGAAGCATACCCAGCCTGGGCAGGGAACTGTGCCAGCTCCTCTCCGGCTTGGACAAACTTATCTCCCCAAACCAGGCTCACACACACATTCACATACAAGGACACACAAGGCACAGAATTTCAAGTGTGTGATCACACAGCACAGACCCACACAGACGATACACACTTAAAGACACAATCACATGCATACTCAGATATGCATATAAACCTTTAATAAGATACTCAGCCACACAAAGGCACAAAGCAATGACAGTGTGAACCACAGGCCTTCACACACCCACACACACTCACACCTCCACACACCCTTTTTTGTTCCTGTCCAGCCCAAAGAGGCAGGAAGAGGCCCGTCCCTTCAGTGGACAGGGAACCGGGGATGTGTCTCATCTGGAATTTGTGGGTTCCCTTGGCCAAGGCACACACACCAGCTCTGAGCAGGCAATTGTGTGAGCATGGACACACATACACACACACTCATACACGCTGTAGCCGCCAATCTCACTCTCCTGGCCCCCATCCCAGCAGGTCGGACAAACGAGCTCATCGGTGAGGTTTGTGGTGAGAAGATGAGAAGGCTGGCAGGGAGCAGCTGCTGTCACCATGGCTACCGAGCTGACCCACTTCTCCTCCACCCAGCGTGGCCCACCCAGCTCGGGCAAGGGCAGACAGGCAGCTCTGGGCACAGGCGCCTTCTCCCATCACACACAGTAAGGGGTGGCCTTCTGAGCGTGCTGTCAGGGATGGGTTGAGCATCAGATAGGCTGGGTCCTGCATAGGAAGGCAACATCTAGACATCCCCTGAGGAGAGTAGGGCACTGAGGAGGTGGCCCCTGAAAGACCCAGCCCCTCAACTCACCCAGCATTGGGGGCTCTGGCCTCAGGGACCCGTATGGGTCTTATGCTTGCCTTGGAAACATCCTCAGACACAGTACTCATGGCAGGGCAGGGGGTGGGTGGCCAGGCCCAAACTTGTGTCCCCCAGACTCCAAGGGCTCAAGACATACATGGGTGAGGCAGACCCAGGGCTAGGCGAGCCCTGTGTCCTGTTCAGAACCAGGTTCCTACAGGCAGGGCTTGTCTGTCCTCCTCAGACTGGGGGCTGCCGAGAGGGTGGGGTGGGGCGTGGCCACGCCTTCATTCTTGGGGCGGGGCTTCCAAGGGTCTCCTTTCAGCTTCTGAAGACGTGGCCATGCATCTTTCCTCAGAACTGGGGTCCCAGAGGACCGTCACAGCCCTCAGGCAGCTCAGTCTGGTAAGGAGACAGCTCACAAAGCAGAATGAATCACTCCTGCGTGACCAGCTCCTGTGGCTCCCTGCTGCCTTAGGGAGAGAGCAAAACCCTCACCGCGGCCCCCACGCCAAGTGACACAGCATGCCCCTGCTCCTGCCACTCCTCTGTATTCCAGTCACACTGGCCTTCTGTTCATTCCTCAAAAGTGCCACTTTGTCAACTGTCAGCCTGGAGTGCTCTTCTCCAGCCAGCCTCCACCCTCACGTTTGGAGGACCCCAAGTCTGTGGCACCACCTTTGCCTGGCTGGTCCCTACGCATCACTCAGGCTCAGTTTGAATGTCATTTCTCAGGAGAGTCTTCCCAGATGAGGTTAGTCCCATGTCATCTTCCCCCAGACTCGGTACTGAACCTGCCAGTTATGGGTTGAATTTTGTCCCCACACAAAAGATAGGCTGAGGTCCTAACCCTAGTATCTCAGAATTTGACCTCAGAATAACACCATTGCAGATACAATGAGTCCTTCTGGAGTTGAGTGGATTCTTAATCCAATATGACTGATGTCCTTATAACAAGCTGGCCATGTAAAGACAGAAACACATAAGGAGAATGCCATATGACGACAGAGGTAGAGATTAGAGTGGTGCAGCAACTAGCCAAGGGACACCAAAGACTGCCAGCTGTCACCAGAATCCAGGAGAGACCTATGGGACAGGGTCTCCCTCAGAGATCTCAGAAGGAACCAACCTTGCCAACATCTTGATGTTGGACTTCTAGTATCCAGGACTGTGAGAAAATAAAGTTATGTTGTTTAAGCCATCTAGTCGTCATACTTTGTTACAGCAGTCCTGAGAAATGAATACACTGCCATTCCTAACTTGTTCAGTGCCTGTCTCCCACACCCCACCTCCTGGTTGTCAGCTGCTTGAAAACAGGAGCCATCTGTCTTCTCCACCCTGACTCCCCAGTACCTGGCACCAGTCTGGCACATAGTAGGGCTCTGTAAATATTTGATGAATGAATGGTGATCTAAACTAATTGTGCAATTAACAATATTTACAGCTGGACAGTAGAATGGTAAGTCATTTTAATTTTCTTCATGAGGCATATAAAGTTACGTCTTTAGAAACTGTATTAATGTTATCATAAGAAAGAACTAAATACATATTTTTCTTTGCAAAATATACATTAGAGTAACAGACATTTTTTACCACTGTATTTTTTGTGAAGAAGGAAAAGTTTTGCAATATGCTTGATAACTGCTTTTTTATTGATTAATTGATTCCTTGTGTCGCTAGAGTGCTTTCCAGAGTCGTATTTACAGAGTTTGAGCTCTGGGGCTTTGTGGGACATAGACCACAAGTGGGAAGGGACCAGGCAGAGTGTGTATGCATGCTTCCTGGCCATCTCTACCCCCCAGTGCCTCTCAAAGCTCATGGGATCTGGCCAGATGTGGCACCTGTCACTTGTCAGGGTCTGCTCGACTTGGCACTTGAGAACAGCACCAGCCCTGGCTGAAGACCACTCCCCAACAAAAGCAATCTCCTGCCCTCAATAAGTAGATCACCCAGTGCTTCTCAAACTTAAATATGCACATGAATCATGTGGGCATGTGGTTGAAACGCAGAGTCTGATTCCATGGGTCCCAGGTGGAGCCTGGGATTCTGTATTTCTTACAAGCTCTCATGCTGCTGGCCCATGAACCACTTGAGGTATGGAGAGATAAAAATAAATACTCTGGTTGTTCCGTATAAGGAGTGACCTCTTCAGGATGGAGAGACCAGAGGAAGCTTCTTGGGGAAAGGCATTGCAGAGCACCTCAAAAGAGAGGGGAGACTTGGAGAGGTCAAGCTAGCAGGAAAGGGGTGGAAACTACCTGGGAAAGTCTAGAGAAAACACTTTCTGTTCAGAGCCTGGTGACTAGAACTGCGTGGGTGGAGCAGGAG
Source organism: Rhynchonycteris naso (assembly GCA_037038555.1). Lineage (NCBI taxonomy): Eukaryota > Metazoa > Chordata > Mammalia > Chiroptera > Emballonuridae > Rhynchonycteris > Rhynchonycteris naso. Next base: position 206,598,354 of record CM072997.1, on the reverse strand, counting down.
TTAAGTACAACTGTGTAGAGAGGGCTGGAATGGTAGGCTGGGAACATCCAACAAAGGGCTTCGAATGAGGGCTATGAGGCTTGGCTTTAATCCTGAAGGGAGTGGAATCTCATGACTTAAATGCAATGTTTTACAGATTAATCTGACACTGAGAGTGGGAAAAGCAGTCCGAAGGCAGGTAAGCAGGGCGGCGCTGCTTCATGTAGTACAGGTGTAGAGGAAAAGGAGTCATGGGAGGACTTGGAGGGCTGCATAGAGTCAGTGTTGGGACAAGGTTATGGGACAAGGTTGGGGAAAGAGAAATTAAAAAAAAAAAATCCAAAGTGATTTACAGGAAGGGTAGGGGCTGAGAGGTGTCATCAACAGAGCCTGAGGTCCCAGGGGAAAAAGCTGGCTTAAGGGGAAGATGAATTCCCATTTTAGGTATGATGTTTGAGATAATACTGCAACTCCCACATGGAGTCATTGGGCAGGTAAGCAGATTCAATGGAGCTCAAAAGAGCAATGTGAGTAGGCAGGATTTGGGTATGTTCCCCAGAGGGAAACATGGGATATGGAAAGGAAGGAGAATGCCCAGTGAAGAGTACAGAGTGAGGAAAGGGCAAGAGGTAAGACCCACAATTACGGGGAGGAGAAAAATAGAATCCACTGAAGGATGAAGAATCAGTGGTTAAAAGTGAGAGAACTCAGCCTGACCAAGTGGTGGTGGATAGAGTGTAGACCTGGGATGCTGAGGACCCAGGTTCAAAACCCCAAGATCGCTGGCTTGAGCAAGGGGTCACTGGCCTGGCTGGAGCTCCCTGTCAAGGTACATACTGTATAAGGAGCAATCAGTGAACAACTAAAGTGCCACAACTACATGAGTTGCTGTTTCTCATTTCTCTACCTTCTTGTCTGTCTCTCTGTCTCTGTTTGTCTGTCTCTTTCTCTCTCTCCCTCACAAAATGTGGGAGAACTCAGAGAAGATGCCATGAGTACACAGAGGGCAGACCTGGAGACCTAACCATAGACACCAAGACCAAGGTCTGACCACCCTGACTCTCTTAGGCAGGGGAAGTCCAGGTCTGAAAATGAGCACAGCTTAAATGTATAAGGGCTTAGATCCCTGGGGAGGGTTTAAGTTGCAGCAGGATTCTAAGGGTCCTGGAGATCCCAAGCCCTTGTTCTAGCCCAAGGACAGAAGTTCAAGCACAGGAAGGCCAATTCATCCACTAAAACATAAACACAAGACAGTTGCACACTTACATGCTACAGAATCCTGCCCCTGGGGTGGTGGAGCAGAGCAGAGAAGGTTGGGAAGAAGTCTTTGGAACAAAGCTTTTTGCTGGGGGACACATAATTTATGTCCATTGGAACTTGTTTGAGAGTGTGCAAGGGAAACTACTAACAACCACACAAGGACCACAGGTGTAAACTAGGACTATTCCAGGCAAATCCAGCTGTGAGGTCACCCTAGCCCTGTGGAATACTGGTTCACAACAAAATACCCATTTGGTCGTTGTTCTAGCTAGATGAGGTGGTGGAACTGACTGACAGATCGTAGGAACAGGCTAGCTCATCCTGGAGGCAGAAGCCCCGCTGAGGGTGCTGCTGGTGCATGGGAAGTCTCTCCCTCTCCCAGGCCCACCCCAGCCTGAGCGCTAATGCCCTCCATCGGGGGACACACAGTAGCACCAAGGACAGCGGTTGGCCACAGCCTGCTCCCTGTCTGCCAGGCTTTTTCCTTTCTTTCTTTCTTTTTTCTTTTTCTTCCTTTTCTTTTTTCTTTTTTGTTGCTAGGGCGCCACTAGGCCTGATCAATATTTCATGAGGAGAGGGGCTCGGATTTCCAGCTCCGCGCCAAGCCGGAAGGCGCCGCCTGAGCCTGCCACCAGCTCTGGGGACCCTTCACAGCAACTCAGCACAGCTCCAGCCCAGACAGACACCGCCCTCAGCGCACTCTGCACCCCCCAGCACTTCTGCCCAGCCTGGCCTTTCAGGGGCACAAAGATCCACGTGCACAGCACACACCTTCCCGCAGCGACTCAGACACATCACATCACTAGACACCTCTTATACAAAGACGACGCCATACGGGCGGTAGGGAAAAAAAAAAGACGACGCCATACACAGAACAACAGGCACACACCACATCCAGCGAGCAAGCTACCTAGACTCACACACACACCCCATATGCATCACAGACACACTACCTGGAGACGCAGTCACCACAGACCCACGTGCACACTGCACACAGACATGAGACACCCTGCCACACACACTGCACAAAAACCCTCACAGAGAAACTCAGACGCAAAGATGCCTTTAGCACAGACAGACATCAGACAGCCCACACAGGCATGCGTGCATGCACACATGGAAGGCTCTCAGAGAGACCTCCAGACGTGTCATCCAGAGCTACACTCACCACAGACACACACACATCACATGCACATATACATACAAACTTAAACTCTCACACACGTACACATGCACATACAATACACCTTCACAGAGACACTCAGGCACTCGCCTTGAATATACAAGTATTTGTCCCACACTACCCAGCCCCACCCCCTGGAGTCCAACATCTGGCACGAAGTGCTCAAAAATATTTGTTCCTAGGGAAGTACAAATAGAATGAATACAGGTAAAGAATAACAGGGGACTAGGGCAGGGACAAGCAGCTCTGGGGCCCTGTGGATAAATACTGTGTCCTCTGAAGCCTCCAGGGGTCGATGCCCAATCCCCCAAAGCAGAGCAGACAGCAGCACAAAGAGGTGGCAAATGGGGTAGCAGGTGAAAGGGAACCATTGGGACCCCAAATACCCCTGACTTCTCTGTCCTTGGGCTCCTGGGCATGAGGCCCTAGGGACAGCCTTAGGGCTCCCTGGGACTCCAGGCCTTGGGGAGGCCCTGAGACCTGTGTTGTGCATGGAGACCAGGAGGACTGAGAAGCCTCCTGTTTCCCCAGGAGTGCCCAAGCCTGACTCAGACAAGAAGACATCCTACCCCCACCTAGACAGCCCAACCCCAAGAGCCCCCAAGCACGCTGAAGGAACAGTGACACAAATTCTCCTGTCCGCAGGCACAAGCATGGCAGGATTCTCTGAAAGACAGCCAAGCTAAGCACAGGGAGGAGAGGGGTTCATGCAAACACTGTGAGGAGAGACCCCCCCCATTCTCCAGGTAGGTGGAAGGGACCGTCCAGGTTATCTAGTCCATTGGTCCACATCTCTGTCCTCTACACAACATGTCCCAATTTTGCATTATTGACATACCATTATGTGTCCCCTCCATGGTATCTGCCAAATCTACATACTCCTGAAGTGCTCATTATTATGTTCTTCAAATTTACACTTTTAACTTCAAAGCATTTATTTTAATTAGAAACTTTGTGTTAATACTATAAACAGAAAGCCAATAGCAGTGTGTGTGTGTGTGTGTGTGTGTGTGTGTGTGTGACAGAGACAGAGAAAGGGATAGATAGGAACAGACAGACAGGAAGGAAGAGAGATGAGAAGCATCAATTCTTCGTTGTGGCACCTTAGATGTTCATTGATTGCTTTCTAGTATGTGCCTTGACCGGGGGGCTATAGCAGAATGAGTAACCCCTTGCTCTAGCCAGCGACCTTGGGTTCAAGCAAGCAACGTTGGGGTTTGAGCCAGCAACCATGGGGTCGTGTCTATGGTCCCATGCTCAATCCAGTGACCCCATGCTCAAGCTGGTGAGCACATGCTCAAGCCAGATGAGCCAGTCCTCAAGCCAGCAAACTTGGGGTTTCAAACCTGGGTCCTCTGTGTCCCAGTCCAACACTCTATTCACTGCGCCACCACCAGGTCAGGCACCAATAGCACTTTTAATAACTAGAAAATGACATTAAAATAACTATAGCGTTAACGAAGCTATTTATTAAATTTTAGCTACATGGAGCTACCAGTTAAGATCTCTTTGTTAAGAAGGGGAGGGCAGCAAGCATGGGAAAGCTGGTAAAGACACATAGCACTACACTGACACTTTCTCCCTGGGACAACCTTGGATTTGATAAAGTTGAAAGGGAACATACTTTCTCACTATGTGAGACAATGCTATGTAATGGCAGGTCCACGAGCCACTGAAACTTATCTCAGTTCTCACCACAGGTACCACTCCCCACGCTGGGAAGCTCTAGGCTTGTCTACTTCCTGGAGGAGTTTGGACACAGTGGCCAGCTGGCATCCTGCTGCCACAGTCCATTCTGGTAATGACAATGATTAGAAATTGCTCAGGTCTTGCCTGACCAGGCGGTGGCGCAGTGGATAGAGCGTCGGACTGGGATGCGGAAGACCCAGGTTCGAGACCCCGAGCTCGACAGCTTGAGGGCGGGCCCATCTGGCTTGAGCAAAAGCTCACCAGCTTGGACCCGAGGTCGCTGGCTCCAGCAAGGGGTGGCTCAGTCTGCTGAAGGCCCGCGGTCAAGGCACATGTGAGAAAGCAATCAATGAACAACTATGGTGTCGCAACAGCAACGAGAAACTAATGATTGATACTTCTCATCTCTCTCCGTTCCTGTCTGTCTGTCCCTATCTATCCCTCTCTCTGACTCTCTCTCTGTCCTTGTAAAAAAAAAAAAAAGAAAGAAATTGCTCAGTTCTTTCCTATTTACAAATTGTCCTTAAACCCATCATCAAGTATAGACTCACAACAGAAATTATCATCCCCATTTTTTAATGAGGAAACTGAGGCTTTGGAAGGTAAAGAGACTTATCCAGAGTCATACAGTTACACAGGGTCGGGTCACAAGTAGGACACCCTCCACTTCCACCGAAATGCCTTTTCTGCTCTACCTGTCTCATCTGTCCCTCATACAAGAGCCCCTGCTCTGGGCTGCCCTATGTTAGGTGTGGGGGGAAGATGGTATCCTGGTGTCTACCTGGTATCCAAGGTTCTCACAATCCTGAAAGGCAAAGAGGCAAGTGAGTAAGTGGCTGAAGTTAAGGGATATTAAGATCTTTTACTCTGGAACCACACTACTGTGTGTCCCTAGCCTGCAAATATCATTTCTCTGAACCTGTTTCCTTGTCTGTAAAATGGGTATAATAATAATACCTTATCTCATAGAGTGTGAGAATGAAATGAAATAATGTATGTGCACAACATTTGGCACAAAGTACTCAAAACTATGTATTCCTAGGGAAGTACAAAGGATAGAATGAATACAGGTAAAGAGTGACTGATTGGGGGAAGGCAGAGAGGGGCATGGCATGGTTCTTCACTGGAGAAAATGATCTAAGTCTTAGTGGGTAAATATGATTTTGGTGGGGAGAACTGTCCTGACTGCTCATGCCCTCTTCTTCCCTCTCTCGCCACTCCAAATTTCAAAGTCTCACCTCCCTTTCTCTGCTCAGGCCTTTCAATGACACTTGACACATTCTTCATAGCCTGCTCTGGGCATAGCTGACCCAGGTAATGACTCCCCTTTAAGTCACAATGCCCAGTCTGTTTCCTCCAGGTGCTGTCCAGAAGGAAGGTTGGGGGCCAGGCCCACCCTGGCATTCCAAGCATTCTAGCAGATATCTTTTTTCTTTTTTTTTTTTTTAATTTTATTTTTATTTTATTCATTTTAGAGAGGAGACACAGAGAGAGAGAGAGAGAGAGAGAGAGAGAGAGAGAGAGAAAGGGGGGAGGAAGGAGCTGGAAGCATCAACTCCCATATGTGCCTTGACCAGACCAGTGCAGGGTTTTGAACTGGCGACCTCAGTGTTCCCAGGTCGACACTTTATCCACTGCGCCACCACAGGTCAGGCTCTAGCAGATATCTTTTGAAGTACTTGCCCTGATAGTAAAGACCGCTGCTCTCCCTGAGGAGGTTGAAAGGCATGTTTGCATGTCTGACTTTGTGATCCTTCCCAGGAGGCTCTAGTTGATTGGACCAGGATGGACACCTGACCCACTCAGAGCCAATCAGATCCTCTTCTGGAAGTTTGGGCTCGGATCTGTCAAGCCCTGGGTTCTATCTCTGAATATGGCTGGAACTGAGAAACATAATACAGGAACTATAGGTGGCCCAGCTCTGGAAAAGCAGAGAAAACCTAGTGGGTGGTGACAGAAAGGTAAAGGCAGCCAGTAAGGTTGCTTCAGTTTCTCCTAGCATGCAGGTCCCACTTCCCAAACGCTAATGATTTTTCTTCCCCTCAGTTCCCAGTAGTTCCTTGTGTCCTGATAATAAACCCTCTGTATGACCAAAGCTGGCTTGAGGGAGTTTCTGGATACAAGGAAAGACCTGACTAAGACAGGGGAGAAGCTGGAAGCTGGAGACTCAAAGATGAACAATCCCGAAGAAAAATACTCGCTGTGCCTGCTCAGTTTACCAGGAGATGAGGCAGAGATGTAGACTCAGCACAGATATGGCTGACGGAGGTGGGCTAAGTCTGCCCAAGGAGGGCCAGGAGGGTTCCTCAGAGGCTTCCCAGCAAAGGTGGCGGCTGGGCTGGTTTTGAAGAATAAAAGACTTTCTCCAGGGAGACAAAGCAAGGAAGGGGGTATCACAGGACAGGGAAACAGCAAGTGCTGAGGCACAGAGGTACAGAACAGCCTGCTGTGTTAGAGGAACTGCCAGGAGTTCAAAGTGAAGTGGGGGAGTAGGGGAGACAGTCACGCAGATCACAACGGGCTTTGAATACCATGCTACCCTAAGAAGCTGAGGCCCTTCCTGTCACGTTGGGGAGCTACTGAAGTATTTTAGTAGCAGGGGGTGACAAGGTCAGCTCTGTGTTTTAGAAAGATGGCTCGGGGGCCATAATAAGAAAGGACTGGAGATGGCAGGCCAGGAGGGATGCAGGGAGGCCAGTGAGCATGCTAAGCAATGCTTCATTTATTCCTTCAATCACTGAACAACTTGCTGTGTACCTACTATGTGCCAGGGCTAGGCAAATCAGGATTCCTGACCCCACGGAATTCACAGTCTAGCAAGAGAAACAAGGAAAAAACAATTCAAGTGTTATGTCATGAAGAAGAACAGGGTCCTATGGAGGGGGCGGTGTTTAGCTTCCGGTTTCCAGGCCTTGCTACAGAAATAACGTTCGAGCTGGTATCTATCTGCAGGATAAGTAGGAGTTAACAGGGCACCAGGAGGAGGAGGGTATTTCAGGTTGAGGGAACATGTGTGAAGTCCTGCAGCTGAGGGAGAGGTAGAATGGCGCAAGATGATAGATACAGAAAGGTACGCAGGGACCAGATCATGCAGGGCCTTGTAGATGACGTCAGAGTTTGGCGCTTATTCCAAGAAGTCTTGGAAGGGTCTTAAGCAGGGAGAAGATATAAACATTTATGTTTAGAAGATCACAGTGTGAAAAATGAAATGAAGTGAAGCAAGAACAGAAGCATAAGGAGACCAGTTTAGGAGGCTGTCGCAGTGGTCCAGGTGAAGAAGGCTAATGGTAATCTGGAATGGGGGGGGGGGCAGGGAGAGGGATGACAGAATCATGAGATATTCAGAGAGCTAGCAGAACCTGCTGAGGATTGGCTGTGGGATGTGGGGGTGAGGTGTCCAGGAGAACTTCCAGCTTTCCAGCTTGAGCAAGTGGGTGGATGGTGGTGGCAGGAAAGAGCTGGGGACAATGGAGGCAGAACAGGTGCCTGCAGGCGGAGCTGGGGACCTAGGTTTGAACCTGAGGTTGATTGTGAGACATCCATATGTGGCCTAGAAAGTAGCTGTATCTGCAGGTCTTGAGCCCCAAACAGATAAAGTCAAGAAAGTAAAGGAGAATATCTGGTGATGGGGTGGAGTGTGCAATAGAGTAAGAAATACTCTGGGCAGCTCTGAGAATAGTAGCAGCTGGGCCTGGGGGCAGAGTGACCAGGAGCTCCGAGCTTAGAAAATCAGAACCATGAAATCCAAAGTATACTTAGCTCAGCCCTGGGAGGCATCTGGCTTTGGCCCCACCTTTCCTGGCCAAGTATCACACCTCTGCACAGGCACTTCCCAGATGAGACAGCCCTCCCTTCCCCACAATACCTTCCTCCTCGGCAAGCAAACTCCGAGTTATCCTGCAGACTCTGCTCACAGGACCCTCCTCCTAGTTGAAGACTTCCTTGGTCTAGGCATGTGCTCTGCAGTCTGACAACCTGGATTTGAATCCCAGCTCTGCCACTTGATGGCTGTGTTACTTTGGCCATGAAACTTTGGCTCACTTTTCTCATCTATACAATGGAAATAATAATAGTAACCTACCTCATAGGGCTGTTTGAAGATGAGTGTGTGAACTGCTTAGCAGAGAACTTAGCACACAGTAAGCACTAAATAAATGTTACTATTATTAACATCCACCCACCTGGGGATGGTTAGTCATGTCCTCCACCTTATACCTCCTCTACTTGGGAACTATTGGCAGATCTGTGTCCCTCCCTGCCTCTTCCTACCCCTCCCCATTTTGTGGCGCTATAAAATATGCAGGGCCCATCTGGCTTGAGCAGAAAGCTCGCCAGCTTGGACCCAAGGTCGCTGGCTCCAGCAAGGGGTTGCTCGGTCTGCTGAAGGCCCGCGGTCAAGGCACATGTGAGAAAGCAATCAATGAACAACTATGGTGTCGCAACGGCAACAAAAAACTAATGATTGATGCTTCTCACCTCTCTCCGTTCCTGTCTGTCTGTCACTATCTATTCCTCTTTCTGAAAAAAAAAATATGCAGGGCCCAGTGCTAAATGAAAATGTGGAAGCCCTTGTTCAAAATTATTAAGAATTTCAAGATGGTGACAGCAAAATATTAAACCAAATATGGGATCCTTCTAATTGGAGGGTCCTGTGCAACCACAGACTCATGAAACCAGCCCTGACCTCGCCCCCAAACAGCCCTGGGCCTGGCCTGGCCCGGGTTGGTGTCAGCCTCCATGCAATAGGGTAAAAATACCAGCTGATAATCGAGATAGGGTTTTGCGATTTCCATCTGGAATTTCATCTTATCCTTCCCATGTAGCGAGAACATCAATCTCATTTTATAGTTGAGGGCACTGAGGTTCGGAGATGGGGTGTGGCCTTCAGCTGGAATGAGAATGTAGGCCTGCTGGCTTGTAGGAGGTCAGAAGACCCTGATCACAAGGGATGAACTTTGTCAACAAAGCCCAGAGAGAGGGACCTGGAGAGACTGGGACTGGCCCCTTCCCTCCTGGGACAAGCCACATAAACAACCAGCTCCCCGGGCACCAGGGCTGCAGCACAGGAAAAGGCTGGGAGAGGGCAGAAGGTCACTCCTGAGAGGGTTCTGCCTGAGGGCCACAGACCTCAGCCCTCCTCTATGGAAATCAGACCCTGCCTCCTCTGCTTAAAACTGTTTAGGGGCTGCCCTTGGCCTCAGGATAATTCCCAAGTCTTCAGGATCCTGCTAGACCAGGGAGCTCTGGCCTGGTTGTGCTGCGGCCTGCCCACTTTCTACCCAACCTCCACTGCTGTCCTTCCCCCGACCACTCCAGGCCTGTTCCTACCACTGCCAAGGCTTTATGCACACACTGTTCCCTTCCCTTGTCCCTTCTGTTTCTCCTCAACTCCTTGTCACTCTAGGTTCCCTGAATCCCTCCCCTCAACACATATCACCTGCTCAGGGTCAGGGTTGTCTCCTGGCTAGAAGGTAGGCTCCCGGAGGCAGGGACTGCCTGGCTCACAGGGCTTGGTCTATCAGGTATCTGAATGCATCCCCCTGCAACAGAGGCAGGGACCCTGCACTCTCTCCCCTTCTCTCTACTCCTCCCCAACCATCCTTTTCTTCTCCAGGTATCTTCAGCCCAACGTGTGAGGAGCCCAAACTTGCAAAGGGAAGAGAATCATGATACAGCCTCAACCTGCCAGCCCTGGGCTGGGTGCTGTATATCCAGGTAGGACATTTAATCTTTCAAGAACCTTCCAGATGGGGTGAGGCAGTCTGGGTGTAAATTATTCCTATTTTCCAGAGGTATCAGAGACCACCTGCCTGGAACGGTAATAGAGCCTGGAAGTGGCGGATGCAGCATTTTAACCCAGGTCTGTTGGCCACCCAAGTACCTGGTATCCTCTCTGCCCATGACTCACCGTTACCAGCCAGCCCACCCCTAACCAGAGAGCAACTGTTTCTCACCCATGCCCTCAGTGCACACACACCCCAGGCAGCATGGCTCCTCTGTTTGTTCAGCAAAACACTAGTGTAGAAGCCAGCGTAGAAGTCACTCCTCTCCTAGGTCAACAATATACCAGTGTGGGAAAAATATCCCCCAGGACAGCCAAACACTAAGGGGGGAAGATACCCCCACTGTCAGCAAAGTGCAGGTACAAGAGGCACGCCCTGTACCTCCAGTCAGCCAAAGGCCAGAATGAGAGACACTCCCCTATAGCCATCTCTTCCTGGGCCCATGACATAGGCTGGTGGTACACAGATAGAGATCTCCCAGGTTGTGCTCTGGGGGTGAGAGGAGGCAATATAGCTGGGATGCCACTGCTGCCTGGGGGAGAAGGCTGCGGCTGGGGAGTAGGCAGAGTGGGGTGAGAGTTCTCACATGGCATTAATGAAATCAACCACCAGCCCGCCACCCCGCACCCCCACTCCCCCGGGACCCTCCAGGCTCCAGCTGATGCAATGCCCAAGCTGGATAATTGTTTTCTTCCCTCCTTAAAGGGCCAGCTGCTGTTGTAGCTACAGATGTCACCCCGACCCTTGACAGACCCCACAGAGCTTAGCTCGGGTTAGGGATAGGGGAAAGCCCAGAAAGGAGCAGCTCAGCCCTGGGTTCTGCAGGGTAAAATCCAATTAGTGTCTAGAGGCCAGAAGTGTCTGTAAGCAAGAAGGGAGGGAAAGATAGTAAGACAGAAACAGTGCTTGGCCCAGGAGAACACATGCCCTGAGGGAGGGATCTTGGTCCCTGCTCAGTCCTCAGCACCTGACTCCTGCCTGCCTGTTCCATCAAGTCCTTGGCACAAGACTTGCTCCTGAGTTCAGCAGTTCTGTTTCTGAGCTCCCCTGAGTTCCAGGCACTTTGCTAAGCAGCTCAAATCCACCATTTTATTTACTCCTCCCAGCAGACCTAGAAGTGGGGTCTGTTTTACTGAAGGAGACTCAGAGAAAAGAAGTGATTTCCTGAATAGCACACAGCCAAAAGTGGGTCTGAAGCCAAGTTTGCCCAACTCTGGGCTTCATATCCTGCAGAGGGTTATGTAGGTTTCAAACCCCAGGGCTGGAGATTCCTAAGCTAGGTAGCCTGGCACAGAAGGCAGCAAAGGGGTCTGTGGGTCCTAAACAGGGTCTGAAGGGCAGGATACTTGGTTTAAAAAGAAGTTTCACGGATCCCTTTCCTACCCACCCCCCACCCCCAGAGAATGCCCCATTAGGTTGCCTACATACCCCCAGGGACAGTTGGCAGCTGCCTGATTACAGTCTAATTGGTGACTGGCACCAACTATGGGGCTGGCTACTTAACTCCATGGTGACCAGGCCTAGACCAGAAAGGCCCTCTCCCGACACTTTTGGCCTCAAACCCAAGGACCTTAGACTTAAGAAATCAACATAGGTAGAGCACTGAACCAAAGGGGAAGCAGCCTTCCTCTCCATACCCAGACAACACCCCTAGAGCAGGGGTTGGACAGTGACATTCTAGGCTCCCTAGCCCCACAGGACCACATCCAAACAGCCCCCATGTGGCAGTGCCAGCTAGCACCTCTTGTTCTCTGGCCTTGGGTATGGCATTGTCCACCATGTCCAGGACACAGGAGCTATGGGCTCTCTCTGGGTTTCCAGGCCCAGGATACTGGGAAGAAACCCACTACTCAGGGTTGGCTTGTCTGGAGAAAGAGACGTTGGCACAAGTCCAGGTAGCCTGGGGGCCAGCCAGCAAAGATACCTTCCCCTGAATGAGAGGGTGCCCAAGTTGCTCACCAAGGCTCTTGCCAAGCTTCCCTGAACCCTGGCCTCTGCACTGTGGATTGACCAACTGCCTTTCCCAGCTTCCCAGAAGCCCCCTCTTCCCACCCTAGAGCTGGAGTGAGCACCACTCCTTTTCTTTCATAGAGCAGGGGGTCCTCTAGGCACAATGGTGTCTCATTGGGAGGAAAGAGCGGCCACTTCTCAACCAGGGCACAGGCAGGAGGGAGGGAGGCAGGCTGCCTTCCAGATCCCTTTCCAGGAGGAATTTTAAGCACTTTCCAGAAATGCCATGCAAAGCAATGCTGTTGAAGACCAGGGCCCCTGATGCTCTGAGCTTCAGCAAAAAACTCAAGATTCAGGAGCCTCTGACTCCAATCTCCACGCTTCCCAAACACCCCACGCTCCCCTCTTATACCTTAGCCTCCACCCCAGAGCCATCACACACACTGTGCTCGTCCCCTGGGCTCTTGCCCCCCTGGACCCTGCACGCTCAGATCTCTACGTGGCGCTTCCTGGCTGGAGCCCCTCTCCCTTCCCCGGGTGGTCCCTCAGACCTCCGTAGCCTTCTCCTCACGTCCAATCCCAGGAGAACATGGCCTACAGACTTACCCGGGGTGGGGCCAGGGGCCAGACAGGGAGGGGTCTCCGTTGGCCGAGACAGCTCTGCAAGGCGGGGCAGGTGCTGCCCCGGGACCCCGCCCCGCGGACCCGGCGGTAGGCGCGGCCCGGTCCTAGGCGGGCGGCGGACTCCAAGGGGGTAGGGGCGCGGGGCGGGGAGGGGCGGCGAGAGAAGCTCACGGGGGCATCGCCCGCCACTGGACCGGGCAGCTCCGCTTGGTCCGCCTGCGCTGCCCGCTCTGCAACCGCCACGGTTCTCAGCTGCCTCCGGGTGCAAAGCCCAAGCCGGGGCTGGCGGGAGGCGAAGAGGGAGGCGGGGCCTGCTGGGGGCGGGGCACAGGGAGGCGGGCCCACAAGGAGGGCGGGGCCAACTGCTGGATCTTTAATGGTGGGCGGGGCCTAGTGGAATCCGGAGAGTCTTGGTTTGCCTGGTTGGGGGTGACCTATGCTAATAAGGACTCAAAGAGGGCGGGGTCTAGGAGGTGCCTCAACCCTCTCCACATCCCTAGGCTAGGGCACTCCCGCCTCCAGCCTTCCTCTCCTCTCCACCACAACCTCTGTATGTTCTTTATCATCCTTCCTTTTCTTTGGGGCACCTCAATGGCAGGACAGTACCCCTGTCCCACCTGGACCAGATCCAGCAACGTCAGATGATGAGAGAAGGGAGACATGACTTACAAACATTAAATCCAATTTACAGGTGGAAAAACTAAAGCCCAGAGAGTAGAAGACTTACCCAAGTGCCTGCTATGAGGAAAAAGACTTTATAGTGTCCCTTTCAGACAGAGGGTAAGATTGTAGAGTTTCCTACCCTGAGACCCAAGGTAACCTCCCTCTCCTGCCCTTTCTTTTCCTAGAGCAATGCTTTTAACTTGAGGTGATTTGCCCCCATCTCCATTTCTGGGAACATTTGGCAATGTCTGGAGACATCTGTGGTTTCACAACTGGAGGTTGCTATTGGCATCTAGTGAGAAGAGACGGGGCGTGCTGTTCAACGTCCTCCAACACGTACGGCAGCCCCACGCCAAAGAATTATCAAGTCAAAATGTCAATAGTGCCAAGGTTGAGAAGCCCTGCTGTAGGACCTGGCATCCCCCTAAATGAACTTCCAAGTGGGCTCCCTGTGTCCTGGGTTCCTTAGCAACCAGGGACTTGAGAAGGATGCTGTATAAAGTGCCTCCTATGGTCATGGCTGCCCCCATCTTGCCATATTTAATCTTGCTTAATTGGTCAGTTGCGCTTCTGGGCTCCAGTGTTCTTAATTCCATTAATTTACAGAGGGGACAATATTATTAGTATTTGCCTTCTGAATTGTTTGCTGGAGGCACACAAAACAAGTAGTGTTCCCTGCTGAGGGCATGGATTAAAATGTGAATGGAGAGTGGAAAGGGAAATGATTAGGATTAAATGACTCTCCTGAGATAGCTAGCTGGATCTTCTACATACCCTTCACCCTGTCTCATCCCTTCTATCTGGTCTATAAGAAGGGTAAACTGAGACCCAACAATGTGGACAGCCCAAAGCAGGGTCCCACAGCTGGCCAGCAGTGGTGCTGGGACTCCTAATTCTATCACTTATTAATTAAACTTTTATCATCTAACCTACATCAATCAGATCTAGACCTAAGGTCTGTGTTATTGAACAATTTCTACAGGGTAGATTAGATTGGGGGAACAAAATGAGAGTCAGGGAAGTTAGCTGAGACGATGGTGGAGGTGAAGGATGTGGAGAGCATAGCCGGTGAAGGTGTAGGAGAGAAGGGAGGTACCAAGATTACTCTGGGCTCCTCCCAAACATTCCATCACAGAGACGTCTAAACCAGGGACTTCCTTTGGAATCATAGTCCCTTTGCACCTCTGATAAAAACTTCCACTTTCCCTCTGGAAAAATGAGCAGATATACACTTTCCATACAATTTTAGGAGCTCCAAAGCTCTATATTGGCTTCCAGAATGGTTAGGAGGTAGTGGTTAAGGTTGATTCTTAGGTGAGGATAGAAGAATAAACATGCAGGGGAAAAAAATCTAGAAAAAAGTGATGGACAAGGATTTACCTTACGTGATAATAAAATATACTATGAAGTCAATATATTTAAAGCAGCATGATATTGAAGCAGACCTAGAGGAATCAATGGGACAAAGTGGAGTATCAGAAATGGACAACCACAGAAGGGGGAGTTCATGTATGATAAAAATAGCACTTCAGGTAAATGGGAAAAAAAACAGAGACGTTTCAACAAATGGGTGAAATAACTGACAAGTCCTTTTGGGGAAATAAAAGAAAGTTGTGTCCTTTTCCTACATGGAAATAAATTCCAGGTGCAGCATATATTTAGATAACACCAGTAAAACATACTCAATGTTTTAATAGTCTTGGAAATGAAAGACTTTGTAAGCATGATGAAACCTAGAAGCCAAAGGGAAAACACCAATAAATTTGACTATAAAAACTTCTATAGAGAAGAAGTGAGCATACTGAAGTTGGGAAGACAAATGGCAAACCTGGAGGGTATAAATCCCAATTGACTTCTACTCTTGCGCCCTCTGACCCACACTAGTCCCTTCCCCAAACCACGAAGCGGTCAAACTGGAGGGACGGTTGTGGGGATTGAGGCCGAGCATATCTCTGAGGCACCATTCCCGGCACCCTGGCCAGTGCCCACCTGTTCGAGGGCCGGGAAGTCCCGGAAATCCCCGCCAGGCCATCTGGTTCCACAGCAGGTGCCTTAGCACAGAGGAGCCAGAGTCCACCCCGAGTTTGCTCGCCACTTCTCTCGTGTGGCCATCCTGAGAACTGCAGTGCTTGGTTCCAGCTCATGCAGTTTCCTCCGCGTTAAGGCGGGTTTCTTTGGGGTTTTTTGTTTGTTTGTTGCAGGGATCCATTGAGAATTTGGGGCGTTTACACTAAGGAGGTGGAGAAGACTTGAAGAAATTTTGTGATTTAGGTGGTAGAAAGTACTGGCCTTGGTATTTGATTGGTGGTAGGAGGCTGTAGGGGGTGGTAAGGGGACTCCCAAAATTTTGGCCCAGCAGCAGTGTGGGTGTTCTCCACCCAGGGAAGCCTGGAGGAAAACCAGGCCTGAGGGAGAAGCTGGGTCCAGTTTTGAACATGTTCAGATGCTGGAACTGTGGGGCATCCTGGAGGAGAGGCTGCAGAAGCAGCTGGTTAGGCTTAGAGTTCAGAAGAAAAAATATGGCAGGAGACATAAATTGAGATTGTTGGCAAATACTGAATGTGAAAATTGGACCTTGATCATCCAATCTGTGAAGTGGTAGGGGAAAGGAGATAGCTAGATGTGTGTGTGTGTGTGTGTGTGTGTGTGTGTGTGTGTGTCAGAGACACAGAGAGAGACAAAGAGAGGGACAAATAAGGACAGAAACAGGAAGAGAGAGAGAAGAGAAGCCTCAATTCTTTGTCGCGGCTCCTTAGTTGTTCATTAATTGCTTTCTCATCTGTGCCTTGACTGGGGGGGAGGACTACAGCAGACCGACTGACCCCTTGCTCCAGCCAGCGACCTTGGGTCCAAGCTGGTGAGCCTTGCTCAAACCAGATGAGCCCGCGCTCAAGCTGGCGACCTCGGGGTCTCAAACCTGGGTTCTCCGCATCCCAGTCCAATGCTCTATCCACTGTGCCACCTCCTGGTCAGGCGCTAGATGATTTTTAATTTTTTTTTTCTGACTCCAACATGTGTAGGAGTCCAAGTGTGGAGGTTGGTAGGAACCCAGAGACAGAAAGACAGAAAAAAAAAATCATGTGGCCTGAAAAACTTGGCAGAGGTTCCTTAGAGGCTATTTGTCATTCCTACATCTGTCTATCTTTCACTGAGCAGCTACTATGAGCCACATGCTCTACTGGGATGAAGGATAAATAAGACCCAGCCCTGTGATCAGGGTATTCACAGCCTGGTGGGAAGTCAGACAAGGCAAAGGGCAACTATAAAACACAGCCATGTGCTCCTTAATGATGGAGATATATTCTGAAAAATGCATCATTAAGTGGTTATGTCGTTAGAGGAACATCATAGAGTGCACTTACACAAACCTAAATGGTGTAGCCTACTACACACCTAGGCAGTATGGTATAGCCTATTGCTCCTAGCTAGTGGTCGGCAAACTCATTAGTCAACAGAGTCAAATATCAACAGCACATCAATTGAAATTTCTTTTGAGAGCTAAGTTTTTTAAACTTAAACTATATAGGTAGGTACATTGTTATTAACTTAATTAAGGTACGTGGCATTTTGTGGAAGAGCCACACTCAAGGGGCCAAAGAGCCGCATGTGGCTCGTGAGCCATGGTTTGTTGACCACTGTTTAGGCTATAAACCTGTATAGCATGTTACTGTACTGAGTACTGTTAGCACTTGTAACACAATGATAAGTATTTGGGTTTCTAAACATATTTAAACATAGAAAGGGTACAGCAAAATATGGTATAAAATGTAAAAAGATGGCACATCTGTCTAGGGCACTTACCATGAATGGAGCTTGCAGAACTGGAAGTTGCTCTGGGTGAGTCAGTGAGTGAGTGGTGAGTGAATGTGAAGGCCTGGGACATCACTGTATGCTACTGTAGACTTTATAAACACTGTCTTGAAAGCCTCTTCCTACTGCCTTTCAATAGGCTCAAATATAGAACATCAAAGCTGTCGCCTGACCTGTGGTGGCACAGTGGATAAAGCATCGACCTGGGAACACTGAGGTCGCCAGTTCAAAACCCTGCACTGGTCTGGTCAAGGCACATATGGGAGTTGATGCTTCCAGTTCCTCCCCCCTTTCTCTCTCTCTCTCTGTCTACTCTCTAAAAAATGAATAAAATAAAAAGAAATTAAAAAAAAAAAAAAAAAAGCTGTCAATGCTGCTCCCTGAACAGGGCTGTGGGCTGGATTGGTTGCAAATATCAGGAGGAGGAAATGGCATGGTAAGGTGTAGATCACAATAGTGACTGTCAGGAGGGAGTGAAAGGTGGCCTGAGGATCAGTAGGAGTAAGAAATCAAGATGCAACAATAAAGCAACATAAGGGATTGTCATGGCAATGTGGTTTTGACTATTGCATGCTCACGCTGTGGTCTGATTAAGGAACTTTATGGTTTTCATGGGGGAAAAAGCCACTCCTTTGTATTGAGGTATATTGTGTTTTATATAAAGAGGGTGTAGAACTGAGGACTCAATATTTTGACTTTGGAAATTTGTTTTTGGTTCCTTGACCCTGTCTGGCACAAAGGGCTCTCTCTGGCTTTGAATTAATGGAAGAAATAAAACTTTTGTATGCTTCATATCTGTGATTTTCAACCGGTGTTCCACAAGAATTTTTAAAACATGCAATACCTAACTATTTAGTCAGAGGCACTGATCTCTTTTTCCTGAGATTGTAAAAAATGACAGAAAAAATGACAACAGCCAAGACAACAATAGCCATTTGATGTGAATACCTTGTCTTAAACTGTAAATATATATGTCATAATAGAGTTGCATCTCATTGGTCACATGGCATAATAAGGTTGCATCTGATTGGTTAATTCTTGGTACCAAAAATCCTTTTTATGTATAAGTATAGGCACCTGATTTTTTAAAAAGTCACTTTGGAGCAGAAAGGGTAGGTAATTATTATTATTTTTTTTTTAGTAAATCAGTCAAAATTATTTCTTTTTTTGGTCAGGTTGGCAAAAAAAAATTCTTTTTGGTGTGCCACAGAATTTTAGTAATTAGTTTATGTGTGCCATGAGATGAAAAAGGTTGAAAATCAATCACTGCTTTACGTCATTGCAACCTGAAAATATTTCCAAAGTACAGGGAGGAACAAGCTGGCCCCACACTACCACAGAAAGCTTTTACTAAAGTGTCAATGCCACTTTTTATTTTTATTTTTTTACAGGGACAGAGAGAGAGACAGAGAGGGGGATAGATAGGGACAGACAGGAACGGAGAGAGATGAGAAGCATCAATCAGTTTTTCGTTGCCGTTGCGACGCCTAAGTTGTTCATTGATTGCTCTTTCACATGTGCCTTGACCGCAGGCCTTCAGCAGACCGAGCAACCCCTCGCTGGAGCCAGAGACCTTGGGTCCATGCTGGAGTTTTTTGCTCAAGTCAGATGGGCCCCGCGCTCAAGCTGGCGAGCTCGGGGTCTCGAACCTGGGTCTTCCGCATCCCAGTCTCAAGCTTTATCCACTGCGCCACCACCTGGTCAGGTGTCAGTGTCACTTTTTAAATACTTGTTAAGGTAGCTCCTGTGGACCTGTGTCCTAGTACAGGATCTGAAGTCCTCAACAAAGAATTTACAGCAATGTGCTCCAAAGTCCATTGAGGTACATCTAGGAGGTCTGTAGGGCTGAGAGGCTCCTCCATAGAAGCAGGCCAGTGACTAGGATGTATTCTGTGCACTGATGACTGAGGGGCTGTGAGTGAGAGGGAACCTATTGCCAAGCCCCACAGATATTGCTCTCATCAGAGAACCTCCTGAACCACTTAGGTCATTGACCAAAATCTTCCTAATATGGCCTGACCTGTGGTGGAACAGTGAAAAAAGCGTCGACCTGGAACGCTGAGGTCGCTGGTTCAAAACCCTGCACATGTCTGGTCAAGGCACATATGGGAGTTGATGCTTCCTGCTCCTCCCCCCTTTCTCTCTCTCACTCTCTCTCATACTCTCTCCTCTCTCTCCTCTCTAAAATGAATAAATAAATTTTAAAAATCTTCCTAATATGGCACTTGACTAGAATAAACCAAGTACCGTAAAGCAAGCTTGGGAGACTGAGGAATGCTTCCTAGCGGAGGTGACATCCAAGATGAGAATGGAAGTCAGACGGAAGAAAGCTGTGTAAGGAATCTGGGCCGGGATGATTGTTAGTGTGATTGTGATTTATTTGGTTATTTTAAAAACCTTCATCCTTCTTGAATTTTTCACTCTGGACTCTACCCATGTGCTTTGAGTCCATTTCAGGAACAAAAGCCCAAAAAATAGTAGCTGAATTTCTTAAGCTCTGTTGAACCTGTCTGCTCCTAGATCCTTGTCCTCTTCGCTGCTCATGACCTCAACTCCACATTGTCCGCCAGGGTGTGGATGAGGGCAGGTATATGAGGCACATAGGGCACAAATTTAGAGACTCTTGTTCTCGGAAACCTGTAATGTGCTCCCTGCTCACATCCCCACTCTGGCCCTCAGGTGCTGCTCTGTGCTCATATACTGCTGTTCAGTCCCTACCCACATATGCCTGGTGAAAGCTGGCACTGCTCCAAGGCTCAGCTCAGTTATCACTTTCTCCTAGAAGTCTACTGTTCTCAGTTATCCCTGCCTCCTCCCTAGGCCAAGATGGTCTGCTGTGCTCTGACAGCGTGATAAAGGCTGCATAACACAGTGGTTAACAGAGCAGCAGGCTTTGGCATCAGAGTCCTGCTGTGCTGTCTATTATCTGTGCACCACTCTCTGAACCTGTTTCCACATGTGTAAAGTGTGGTGCTGACTTCACAGGGGAGCAATAAAGATTAAATGAGAAAATGTATGTAGAGTGATCAGCAGTGATTGGTACAGGGTACTCTGTAAGTGGTAGCTATTATTACTTTGTTTATATTTCTTCTAAAGCACTCATATATTCCAAATATTGAAGAGAAAGAAAAAATCTTTATGAATGACGTTTAATGGGCATTAAGACATGTCTACTGCATGAATAAAGGAAAGAAATGATAAATTCCATAGAAAAGGATTGGGGCAGAAAATCTGGAGCCCTGGACTTCAGTGACATGGTCCCAGTGATGGCATAGTGTCTGCCTTACTCACATTCACTTTGAAGAAAACCTGCCCAGACCACAAACCCTGTTGGGGCCATGCTTGAGACCACTTGGCCCCTCCTCCAGTCTCTAGATCTGAGCAGATGGATGGGGCCAGCACCAGAGCCAAGGGTCACCATTGCATATATTAGGTCACCTTCAACGAATGGCCTAGCACAACAATCTGAGAGAGGCAAGTAAAGCCTCTCTTGAATGAAGGAACAGAAAGACATTATGAGATAGCAGAGGGAATTAAAATAGGGAGGTCAGAAACAAATGATGCTTAGCCAGTAGAGCCATGTGCAGACCGAGATAAGAGGGAGCAGAGACTGAGACCGAGCAGCAGCCTTGGTGGGTAGGGGAGAAAGGAGCAGCACAGTGCAGATGGGGAGGGTGTGAGGAGAGGGAGACTGAAGTGCATCCTAGACCTGCTTCGCTCCAGCTGGCATTTCAGTTTCAGTCCTTACAAGAAACTCCCTTATATTTGAGATAGATTGAGTAGGTTTCTGTTCTTTGCAGCTCGATGACACCGACACTACTTGTTATTTTGGCAAGTTTCTGTCCCTCTTTGGGCCTGTTTGACTAGTAGACCATCTGGAAGGTCTTCAGATCAATGTTCTCTGTGAATACCAGGTAGAGAGAATGTTTTTTAGGTTGTTGGCAACTAAATTCAGTATTAGTTACAAAGTGTCATTACATCCTGGCTCCCAAAATAGCTTGGTGGCTGGTTAAAGAGCCTATGGGAGGATCCAACACACACCTGGCTTTGAACCTGAACCCTGCTGGTACAATCTGCCTTCCCCTTCCATTGTATCCTGCGTTGAATCACAAAGGCACTGAGGAACCAGGGCTGGTGTCTGTCCAGTGTCTTTCAGTTGCTGAATGCCCTACCTTCCTTCTTAACACTTTCCTGGACCTGCTTCAGCATTTCACAGGATTCCGGTGCCAGGTCTGCTCCTAAGAAAGTGCCCCTCCAGGAAGAATTTAAACAAAGAAAGTTTCCTTCTTTGGTATTAAGCTCTCTTCCCCTCCAGCTGTTTGGCTCTGGGCCTGTGCCTTGCCTTCATCCTTCTAAGCTAACAACTATGTTGATAATAATACTTCCTTGCTTTTGTATAAGTGCTTTGTACTTTTAAGAGCATTTTAATGCTTATTATCTTATTTGATACAGAAACTAGGGAGAATCGGCAAGAAGGAGGGATAGTAGATAATACCTATCATTTCTTCTATCATATTCATCCCCTTAAAAAATTAATATTTTAAAAATTTAGAGAAATTATGTCTCTGCTCTTTTTAAAACAGATGGAAACACTGAGACAGCTTGGCAAAGTGACTTGCCCAAGATCACAGAGCAAGTTAATGGCTGAGTTGGATCTGGAAGGTCATGGATCACACTTACGCAGGACTTGCCTAAGATCACCTTACAAAACACTACTGGCCATGGAAGAGAGTCTCTGACAGAAGAGGTATTCTTTCTTTATTCTTTTTTCTTTTTGTGAGAAAGACAGATAGGAAGGGAGAGAGATGAGAAACATCAACTTGTTGTGGCACTTAAGTTGTTTATTGATTGCTTTCTCATATGTGCCTTGACTGGGGGCTCCAGCTGAGCCAGTGACCTCTTGCTCAAACCAGTGACCTTGGGCTCAAGCCAGCAACCATGGTGTCATGTCTATGATCCCACGCTCAAGCCAGCAATCCTGCGGTCAAGCTGGCGACCTCGGGGTTATGAACCTGGGTCCTCAGCATCCCAGGTCAACACTTCATTCACTGTGCCTCTGCCTGGTAAGGCAGAAGTGATATTCTTTGCACAGCTGCACCTTTGAGGCCTCCAGGAGTTATTCACAATCTTACCCATTCTGTCTCTACAGAGACATGGCTAACCCCTAATGGCTTGGGTAGTACCAGGAGCCCACAGTAGTAAGTCAGGTTAGATGTAGGATTGTAGGATTTAGTAACAGTTCTTCAGTTATTGGCAATTAACAAATGCCATTGGAAGAGTCAGTTTTCTTGTTTTCATTAAAGAATGCTTGGTGAAAGGTAAGATAGGAAAAGTTGAGAATCATCAGTCATTCCCTCTACCAGCACCTCTAAAAAAGAGGAAGCAGAAGTAATAGTCCCTATCCTTCCTTCCTTCCTTCTTAAACTCTACTCTGCAGCAAGGACAACCTTTACTGGCTCCTCTGTTGGGCCCCTTGCCAATTATACTTATAGTTTCACTCCCACGAAGTTGTTCCAGAGCCTATTCCTCCCAGTCACAACGCAAAGTCAAGTTATCTTGAGAGGCAAGTAGTACGTTCTCCATCACACAGTTCTGACAGTTAGGGGTAGGTGAGGAAGGAAAAGGAGTAAGAGGCTTTATCTGTGCTTTCTCCAGGGCCCACCCCCGCTCCTTTTCCAATGGCCCAGTGGAGAGCTTAGTATGCTTCTTGATGGCATCACCCAGCCCAGCAACTGCAAACAGCACAGCTGGGAGATTAGTCCTGCTGGTCAGCCTATCCAGTGGCCAGGGCAACATTGTGTCCGTTGGAGTGACAACAAGAAAACAGAAAATGTGCTCAGAATTTCAAACAGAGGAAATTTATTTCAGAGACCTGGTTGGAAACAGGTCAGCTTGATGGAGCAAAATGGTTAGATAGGCAAACTAGAGATTAGTAACTGTAGGAAGCTTCTTCCACCGCTAGGCCTGGACGATCAAATGCAAAGGTGTTACTAGACCCAGAAGTGTACTTGCTGCTGACACTACGGGAGCACTGATTTTGAAATGATGCTGCCTACAGCTACCCATTAGCACCGCTCTGGTATTACTGACACTACTGGAGCCTGTGGCAGTTGCCCACCACTGCTGGAAATGCTGAAGGTCTCTGTGCCCATAACTATCAGCAGCTGCAAGAGTCTCAGGTGGATGTAGAGAAAACCGTGGCTTAGTCTCTTCTCCCACTATCCCATCTCCAGCCATACAAGTTTCCCACCTGTACTTCCCATTGGCTGAATCTGTCAGAAAGCCAGCTGGCAAGGGGGTTCTGGGAAATGTAGTTTTCAGGGTCCAGAACTCTTAAGTAGAAAGCAGAGCATAGAAAGGCTAGAACAAACAGGCAACTGACCAGCACAAATGCTATTATAACTTCAACTAGTTTGGGCATTTTAAAGGCCATATGTATTGGCCATTAGTTGATTACTTCATTTCTTCATTTTCCCTTTTCTAGCAGCCCCTGAGTTCCCTTCCAGGATCCCTGTGTTTTCAGGAAGTGGACTCCATCAGGGCAGAGCAGGGCTGAATCAGTCAATCCTACTGACCAGAATGATTGGATCATGCTGGTCATATGAATTCGGCCAGCCCAGTCAGTGAATCTCAGGATTTTTGCTGAAGAGGCTGGCACACAGACATTCTTTCTTGCTAACCGTAAATGAAGTGTGCAGCCCCTGGGATCTGATGGCAGTCATCTTGGAGCAATAAAGGAAGCAGGAACCAGGAAGAAAGAGTTGTCCTGCCTGGGACCTGTTAGGAAAGCAAATTCTAAACCCTGTCCAAGGCATACTAAATCAGAAATGCTTGGAGTGAAGCACAGCTATATGCATGTTGAGAAGTTCTCCTCTCTGTGATTTTCATGCACCTGGAACACAAACTATAGAGTTAGAAAAATAAATGCACCTTCTTCCCAGCTTTCTTTCTCTGTTCTGTCTCTAGGACTCCTCATGGTCCACACCTGACAGAAAGTCAGAGAGCACAAAACCTATTAATGTAGATCAGGTAGGTTAGCCACCCCAGGGTAGTGCCGTGGATAAAGCGTTGATCTGGAATGCTGAGGTTGCCAATTCAAGGCCCTGGGCTTGCCTGGCCAAGCACATATGAGAAGCAATTATGAGTTGCTTCCTGCTTCTACCCCCTTTCTCTCTCTCTAAAAATCCATAAATAAACTCTTAAAAAAAAAGAGTAGTCCTGCCTGACCTGTGGTGGCGCAGTGGATAAAGCGTCGACCTGGGAACACTGAGGTTGCCAGTTCAAAACCCTGCACTGGTCTGGTCTAGGCACATATGGGAGTTGATGCTTCTAGCTCCTCCCCGCTTTCTCTCTCTCTCTCTCTCTCTCTCTCTCTCTCTCTCTCTCTCTCTGTCTCATCTCTAAAATAAATAAATAAAAAGAAATTTAAAAAAAAAAAAAAAAAAAAAAAAAGAGTAGTCCTGAAGACTAGGGAATTAATTTGGGGCACATATGGAACCCCACATGCTGTAGCTACTGCCTAGGAAGCTCTGCCCCTTCATGTGCCTTCTGTCTGTCACAAAGCAAGATCAACTTACAAGCATCATAGAAAACTCTGGAAGTGAAAGTTTTAGGAATCAGCCACTTTTCCCATGACCACATCCTAGACCAGTGGCTTTTAAATATTCTTTACTGTACCCTTAATAAAAAATAAATTTTAGCCTGACCAGGAGGTGGCGCAGTGGATAGAGCACCGGACTGGGATGCGGAAGACCCAGGTTCGAGACCCCCAAGGTTGCCAGCTTGAGCGCGGGGACCCATCTGGCTTGAGCAAAAAGCTCGCCAGCTTGGACCCAAGGTCACTGGCTCCAGCAAGGGGTGGCTCGGTCTGCTGAAGGCCCGTGGTCAAGGCACGTGTGAGAAAGCAATCAATGAACAACTATGGTGTCACAATGGCAACAAAAAACTAATGATTGATGCTTCTCATCTCTCCATTCCTGTCTGTCTGTCCTATCTATTCCTCTCTCTGTCCCTGTAAATAATAAATAAAATTTACAGTGTGACCAGTACACATGTAACTGTATATATAACTGATACCAGAGTTTCACAACAGTTTTCAGAGTATTTACTCTTACTATATGCAATTAATTCAAGTTTTCAATTTATTCCATTTAAAAAATAAATCTGGCCTGACCAGGCAGTGGCGCAGTGGATAGAGAGTCAGACTGGGACGTGGAAGACCCAGGTTTGAAACCCCAAGGTCTCCAGCTTGAGCACAGGCTCACCAGCTTGAGTGCAAGGTTGCTGGCTTGAGCATGGGATCATAGACATGACCCATGGTCTCTGGCTTGAGCCAAAGCTCTCTGGCTGGAAGCCCCAGGTTGCAAGGGGTCACTCACTCTAATGTAGCCCCCTAGTCAAGGCACGTATGAGAAAGTAATCAATGAACAGCGAAGGAGTGGCAACGAAGAATTGATGCTTCTCATCTCTCTCCCTTTCTGCCTGTCTATCCCTCTCTCTGTCTCTGTCATAAAAAATAATAATAATAAAATAAAATAAAAAATAAATCTAGCTGCAAACTTCTAAATGATTTAATAATCTACTAATGGGTTGGACTTTCAATTTGAAAAACACTTCCCTATATGTACCATGCCACCATTAATTGCTACAAAACTTAACTCTTGATTTTAAACATCCTAACTTTTATTAATTTTCCTGTTTCTTTACAAAGCATGTGCTCTGTCTTCCTTTGTTCTGAAGGACAATCACAGTGTCCCAGCTTTTATCAAGGTCAACCTCTGCACAATTTGTGCTGAGAACCCCAAGAACTTACATCTACAGATATTCTCTTTCTTGCATTATCAAATTCTGCTTGTCTACTGGAATATTTAGTTTACAAAACTGCTCTAGAGTCTCTGTTCTTAAAATAAAAAACAAACCAACAAACAAAAAGCTCTCTTTGACCCCATTTCAACTCCCACTTCCTTGAGCCAAACCAGAGTAGACATGGTTGAGTGACACAGGAAATAGAGGGTGGACTAGAGTTGGACAGATGAGGATTTTTGCAAGGCAAGCAGTGGGTATGGAAGGGACAAAAAGGGATCAAGATTTGTGTGAAAGGATAGAAATCACAAGTGAATTTTAACCCTTCAACTATTTTCCTTAAACTCCCCTTTTGAGAAGCCTTCTCCCTGGCCCTCAAATCTTTGTTGCTGGAACCTGAACTTTGGTGTTCAACACTGGCTTGCCATTTCTGAGCTGGCTAACTTTAGGTAAATCACATTTCTTCTTTAAGTTTTCTAATTTGTAAAGTTAGTTGAATAAAATCTATCTCATCAAGTTGGCTTAAGGATTAAATGAGATCAACACAGTTAGTTTTTATTATTATTAAAACCTTCCTTGTACAAAATCTTACTCCCCCACTAATAATAATTGCACTTGTTGAGCAATTCCACTGTGCCAGGGAGGATGCTGAGGATCTTACAGTTTCCAAGCCAAGAAGGATTTTCTGGCACCTTCTCACTGCACATTTTCTCCCTCTGATTTATAGAATGAATACCATGAGCCAGGGAGTGAACTGGCTTACTTGCATTCATTCATTCTACAGATGTTAATAAGCACTTATTTTGGTACCAGGAACTTCCTAGATGCTGGGAACACCAACATGGACAAGGCCCTGAACCTTGGAGGACTTACAATCTAGTCACAGAGTAAATGCTATGTAATGAGGGCATGGATGTGGAATGCTCTTTCCTTGTGGCTTCCTTGGTCTAGGCCAGTGATGGGCAATCTTTTAAGCTTGGTGTGTCAAAATTCGCCAAAACACCAAGCATAACTCATAACTAGACACTCTGTGCCGGAGTTCTGTTTTTTTGGCCTACAGACCTCCGGCACAGAGTGTCTACACTACAGCAAATGTTTTATCCTTGGCTACTGCACCTGGCCATGCAGGAGCTGAGGATGAAATGTCCTTCTCGGCATGCAGCCCCATACTTCTCTGGTATGTGGCCCCATGCGGCCGCGTGTCATTGAAAATGGCTATGCATGTCAGTGCTGACATGCATGTCATAGGTTCGCCATCAGGGGTCTAGGCAATCCCATCCTTGACTCCAGACCCCACAAATGACAGTGTTTCTGATTTTGTTTTCCTAGATTTACCTTGGGGCCCTACCTTCAGAGCATGCCTTTGAATTCCTAGCTCCCCATGTGGCCATCAGGACTAAGAGAAACTTTCTGTTCCTTCTCTCTCCCTGCCTGGGATCCCCTCCAGAAGAAAGAAATTTAGCATAATTTCTAGGTAATTGTTGGTGTGACTCTTAACTTTTTTTTTTTTTTTTTTTTTACAGGGACAGAGAGAGTCAGAGAGAGGGACAGATAGGGACAGATAGAAACGGAGAGAGGTGAGAAGCATCAATCATTAGTTTTTCATTGCCGTTGTGACACCTTAGTT
Source organism: Rhynchonycteris naso (assembly GCA_037038555.1). Taxonomy (NCBI): domain Eukaryota; kingdom Metazoa; phylum Chordata; class Mammalia; order Chiroptera; family Emballonuridae; genus Rhynchonycteris; species Rhynchonycteris naso. The sequence goes on along the minus strand of CM072997.1, from coordinate 206,570,984 downwards.
GTTCACTGATGGCTCTCCCACATGTGCCTTGACCGCGGGCCTTCAGCAGACCGAGCCACCCCTTGCTGGAGCCAGCGACCTTGGGTCCAAGCTGGCGAGCCTTTGCTCAAGCCAGATGGGCTCGTGCTCAAGCTGGCGAGCTCGGGGTCTCCAACCGGGGTCCTCCGCATCCCAGTCCGACGCCCTATCCACTGCGCCACCGCCTGGTCAGGCAACTCTGAGTGAATTAAAACACAGAACTGTTAAAAGTTAAGAGTCAGGCCTGGTCAGGCAACTCTGAGTGAATTAAAACACAGAACTGTTAAAAGTTAAGAGTCAGGCCTGACCAGGTGGTGGCGCAGTGGATAGGGCATCAGACTGGGATGCAGAGGACCCCGGTTGGAGACCCCGAGCTCGCCAGCTTGAGCACGAGCCCATCTGGCTTGAGCAAAGGCTCGCCAGCTTGGACCCAAGGTCGCTGGCTCCAGCAAGGGGTGGCTCGGTCTGCTGAAGGCCCGCGGTCAAGGCACATGTGGGAGAGCCATCAGTGAACAACTAAGGTGTCACAACGGCAATGAAAAACTAATGATTGATGCTTCTCACCTCTCTCCGTTTCTGTCTGTCTGTCCCTATCTGTCCCTCTCTCTGACTCTCTCTGTCCCTGTAAAAAAAAAAAACAAAAAAAAAAAACAAGGTTAAACTTGATGACATTAGAGTGAGTAGTCTTACCTCCTAAGGACAGGCCAGATACAGTGAGTTTAAGATAGGGGCAAAGAATATTGTTAATAGTCCATGGCAAGAACTGACATTCCCTGTGTGCACCAAATATGATTATTGACAGATATTTATTTTTTTGTATTTTTTCTAAAGTTAGAAGGGCGGAGGCAGTCAGACAGACTCCTGCATGCGCCCAACTGGGATCCACCCGGCATGCCCACCAGGGTGCGATGCTCTGCCCATCTGGGGTGTTGCTCCATTGCAACCAGAGCCATTCTAGCACCTGAAGCGGAGGCCATGGAGCTGTCCTCAGTGCCCGGGCCAACTTTGCTCCAGTGGAGCCTTGGCTGTGGGACGGGGAGAGAGAGAGAGAGAGAGAGAGAGAGAGAGAGAGAGAAAGGATGGGGGGAAGGGTGGAGAAGCAGATGGGTGCTTCTCCTGTGTTCGGTGACCAGGAATCGAACCTGGGACTTCCACACGCGGGGCTGATGCTCTACCGCTGAGCCAACCGGCCAGGGACGATTATTGACAGTTATCATATTGACTAGCCTGACCAGGTGGTGGCATAGTGGATAGAGTATTGGTCTGGGATGCTGAGGAACCAGGTTTGAGGCCCTGAGGTCACCGGCTTGAGTGTGGGATTATGAACATGGCCCCATGGTTGCTGGCTTGAGCCCAAGGTCACTGGCTCAGCTGGAGGTCCCCTTCATCAGGGAATGTATGGGAGGACAGCCAAGGAACTAGGGTGCCACAACCATGAGTTGATACTTTTCATCTTTCTCTCCCTTCCTGTCTGTCCCTGTCTCTCTCTTCCTCTTGCTAAAGATAAAATAAGATAAAAATATATATTGACTATTAAAATACTTTCATACTAGCTGGTAAACAGCTGCTGTCCCAAGCCTCCTGACAACTCCTGTTCCCTGGAATCCTCTGGGACCTACTATATACAAATTAGCAACTGAGGGGTTAACACCTAGTACAGAAGGGTATCTCCAGGACTTCAAATCTGCTAGATGAATGCATGAGCACTACCTGTTGTTAAATACGTTTAGTACCACCCTTGGCTAATTTCTTCTACTATTTAAATTTTTACTAGTTTAATTCTGAGTGCAACCTGATTTCCAGGCTCTTGGAGGGAAACTGACTACAGCCCTTGTGTGTTGTCAATACTTAATTATAATAATAGTACAAATTTGTGTTGTTTTCTACACATTTTGACATCTTTTGCAAATATAGTATGTGCACTAAATGCTCAGTAAATATTTGTAGAAAGACTTACATAGCTTTTTACCATTAGCTAAGCTCGTATCTCTATTATCTCAACATACTATTTATTTTGAATATTTAAAATTTTTATTCCATTTCTCATGTCTGAAAATATCATTATCACTAACTTAACACGTTTGAAATTTACAAAGCACTGTCTCTTCCACTATTTCATTCAATCTCCCCAACAGTCCCAGGAGGTAGGAATTAGATCATTTTACAGATGATGAAATTGAGACTCAGTGAAGTCAGGTAGGTGTCTTATAGCTAGTTAGGTTTTGTTCTTTCATTCATCAATTATTTATTGAGTGTCTAAAGTTAGATTTATTAAGGTTGGATTTGAAAACAATTTTCCTGAATTCAAGTCAAAAGATTTATTCCACTCTCACAACAGTTATTACTAAGGTCATGAACTCAAGAGGAAGGAAATAAGTCTGTTGGCTTTATTGTTAGGACCCCTGCAATACAGGTCTCAGAAAGGCTCCAAGGTCATTTGTAAAATTCAAGGTAACCGCTAGCAGGAGCAATTTTCTCTCTGTGCTTGCTATTTAATGAACTAACAGTCTCACTGTAGATAATTTCATTCGATACATATTTGATAAATTTATCCACATGGTTTGGAGCTATTCAAATTGAGTTTTGACACTTACTAGATTGTGGATCCTGATCAAGTTACTTAGCCCTTTGACTTCAGTTTTGTCATCAGTAAAATAAAAATACTAATGTTCTAGGACTAAGTAAGTAGTGTGGGGATTAAAGAACAAGTATGAAAAGGGTGTAATGCTCATTCTAGCTGTGGTTTCCAACTGCCTTTAAGTTTTAAATTCTGCATTGAAACGAGAAAAACTATGTCTATGTTGTCCTAAGGCTACAAGCTGATCATTCTCGGGAAGTGCTGTTCTTTATTCCGGAGTATAGCTTTTACAGTGTTGGCGTTACATCCCTTCTTTTACAGTACTGTTACCGATCTTCAATAACACACTTAATCTGGCATCCCTTGTCGTCTTTCGCCCCCTACCTCTTTCCTCCCATATTAAAAATGCACATACACAGAGAAACTACTTTTTCTATAGCACTCAAAAATGTGCGCATCACAGCAGACATCCACGTGTATAGAACGCCCCACAAAAGTCACTAGGCAACGCCTACGGTCCCTAAAAAAGGACGGAATCACAAGGCTCTCAGATCTCCTTCCGCTTTACCATGACGTCACCTCTTTCCCAATCCTCGCGAGACTTCATGCAAGTGAGCTTCTGCGCACCGCAAGTAACTGGAAGTTAAGGCGCCAAGGGAGGGGAAGGGGGGGAAGAGGGGACGGTGCAAACGGCGTGGCCGCCATCTTGTTTGTACCCCCGCTTCGCTCGCGCTCTGCTCTCCGTGACGCACGCTTCCCCTCCCATCCGTGGTGCCCAGGCCTCTACATTGCCCTACTCTGCTGGAGCGCGGGGGCGGCTCCTGCTCTTCCCTGGACTTCTGAGCAGAAGCGTGTAAGTGTGCGGGAACTCTGTGGGAGGTTGGGCGAGGCGAGCGGCGGCGGGGGGAGGGGCAGCGCTTCCCGCCTTTGGCGGAGACCTCACTTCCCTCACGCGGCCGCTTCTGTAGTTCGGTCCGGCCTGCCCGCCGCCATGTTGTGTTCTCTCCAGGCCCGGAGCTGTCGCAGCCGCCGGGCTCGTGGGGTCCGTGTGCCTTGCCGGCCCGGCCGGCGGGCTTTCTCCCATTGGCGGAAGGCGACGGCGGGGGGGCTCGCTCGTGATTGGTTGGTGGCGGGGAGGCCGCGGACCTGGCACCTTATTGGTCGCGCTGGCTCCGGCCTGGGGTGTGATGAAGGAATTGGAGGCTGCAGGGATGAGCGCGGCTGGGGTTTGGCTGCAGGGTGATGACCCACCCTACGGCGTAGGCGTGGGATGGAGGCTGGGGCCAGCCTAAAGGCCTTAAAGGGGGAATAGAGAAGATAATGGTTTGGCAGGTACTTCGGGGTATCCTGTGCTTGGCCGGGAGCGGGAGGCCTAGGATGGGGGCATTCAAGCCCCAAAGGTATAGAGCTTGGAAACAGTGAAACCCAAGTTACAGGCTAAGAGGATCTTCGAGACCCAGTGGTGCTAAACTTGCAGTGTAACACAGTTTGGAAGTGACCCTAAAGTCCATAGATGCCTGATCAGAGAGCATGGTACAGGAGTAAAGGACTGAGGTTTAGGTGGAGTCAGTGTTACCACATCTGGGATGGGATGGGATGTGATGTGATGTGAGGAAGAAGTAAACAGACTCAGGCTGAGGAAGAGACTATTGGGTAGGTGTGCCGGTCTTAACTGAATGCTAAGCCTAGAAGGTAGTACAGCATTAAGTAGGGCAGATCTATAAGAGCGAGAAAGTAGGAAGCAATTTTGGGTACATTTTCAGATTTGGAAATTACAGTAAGAGCAATTATAGGTTATTGGAGCTCAGGACCATGCAGCTAGTTTTAAGATGTTCTCTATGAAGCTTTCCTGCTCTAGGAAGGATAGATACATACAGGTCAGGGCTAAGTTTCCAAAATTCTGGCAAATACTAGATACTTGACAGTTATTTGTTGAATGAGTATTGTTGGTTCCTCTTTAGTGGAAGAGAGCTTGCAGAAATCCTGGATCTTGGCTCGTTTATTTTCTTTTATATATACCTAAAAATACACCCACTCTTGTGCATTAAAAACATTTTTTAAATATTGGTTTGAGGTCCTGGCTGGTTGGCTCAATGGATTGAGTGTCTGCCTGGTGTGCAGATGCCCCGGGTTTGATCCTGGTCAGGGCACACATGAGAAGTGACCATGTACTTCTCTTCCCTTCCCTCTTTCCCTTCTGTCTCTCTTCTCCTCCCTTCCCCTTTCTCTCTCTTCTACTCCCACAACTAATTTGCGATTGCTTGGGGCGTTGGCCCCTGGTGCTGAGGATAACTCGGTTGATTTGGTTGATTCTAGCATTGGCCCCAGACAGGTTATGGGATGGATCCCAGTTGGGGCACATGCGGGAATCTATCTCCCCTACTTTCACTTAAAAAAAACTTTTTTTTTTTGGCTGACCAGGCAGTGGCGCAGTGGATAAGAGTGTTGGACTGGGATGCGGAAGACCCAGGTTCAAGACCCTGAGGTTGCCAGCTTGAGCGCGGGCCCATCTGACTTGAGCAAAAGCTTGCCAGCTTGGACCCAAGGTCGCTGGCTCCAGCAAGGGGTTGCTCGGTCTGCTGAAGGCCCGCGGTCAAGGCACGTGTGAGAAAGCAATCAAGGAACAACTATGGTATCCCAACGGCAATGAAAAACTAATGATTAATGCTTCTCATCTCTCTCCGTTCCTGTCTGTCTGTCCCTATCTATCCCTCTCTCTGTCCCTGTAAAAAAACAAAACAAAACAAAAGCTTTTTTTTTTTTTTAGAGAGAAGCATTTATTTGTTGTTCACTTATTTATACATGAATTGGTTGACTCTTCTATATTTCTCTTTTAGGATTGAACCTGCAACCTTGGCGTGTTAGGATGATGCTCTAAACAAATGAGATATCCGGCTAGGGTCCCTCATGAGCATTTTTTTAAAAAATAAGCAGCTGGTATGAAAATAGACTAGTGCATAGCTTCTTGCATCTTGTCTTAAGTAACAGGACTTGTCAGCTCTTTCTGGTTCGTTTCAGAAAGCTTTTTTTGTAATTGGGAGTTGTTAGTGTCAGCTTGTTGGGGGTACATTCTTTTTCCATTGAATGGTAATGACTTGGATTGTTTTACATTTGTTTCTTCCAAGGATTGGGGGTCAGGGAAACACATTTGTGTTAAACCTATATTTCCCTAATTTTTTTTTCCTTGTCTGTGTTAGGTGGTTCTTTCTAGCTTCAGATGGGTGTTACACTTCTCTTTTCATAGCAATTTCAAGAAATTCTTGTGGTTTTCACATTTAGTCAGTTTTATGTGAATACACCTAAATTTTTTAGAGAGAAATAGTACTTTCCAGAAGTGAAGGGAGGGAACTAACATTTTGGGGCATATTTAATACAGTATTTCTGTTAGGGCATTATTTCCATATTGCAGATGAGAAATTAGAGGATCAGAGGGGTTAAATAGCTTGCCTAGTGTCACTCAGTGGTTGAACTGGAATTCAGACCCTGATTGCCTGATGCCAAACTCTGTTACATCATGCTGTCAACATAAACCTGACTGGTCAAACTCCCAGATAATTTTATATTTCAAAGTGCATCACTATCTTTGATTTGTGGGTTTTAGGAGTATATTGAGTGGAAGAATATAATAAGAATTTGTAGTACTGTTTCAAAGATTGAGACCACAGAATGGTAACCATTTGAATATAAGTTCTTTGGCTAGGTATTTAAATCTTACCCTTTGATTTCTAATGTGAAGGGGAAGATTTACAAAGTAAACTGCTGAAGTTTTCCTGAACCCAGGTAGATTGTGGTTAAAAATTATGTACAGAAAGTGTAAGAACCTGCATTCTTTAGAACCAGGCTTCGGAATATTGCTGACATAGTCTTTCTATTTATGGACGTGATTAATGCCAAGTAGTGAGAAACTATCAATGCATAGTGTAAAGAGCTCACTAAGAAGCCTTTTCAAACATCCTCAGTTCTTTAGGATGTTTGTCTCCAAATGCGGGACCTATCCAAAAGCCTAGTACCCTCTCCAAACTGGAATAATGATTCTAGGATATAAATTTTCTGAATGATGTATAAAATTAAGAGTGATGCACAAAATATTTGCAATTCCAATTTTGCATGGAAATCTTTAATTCAGGTTTTAAGGGGGAAGTCTTAATTGCTTTGTTTCTTGACGTCATTTAGGTCAGAGTCTCCTCCCTTTTATGTGCAGTTACACTGCAATGTAGAAGATAGAGTCAGTGTGAGTGGGTGAACTAGGGCTTGCCATGCATTTTGTACTTTGCTCAGCTTCTTTTGGCTCAGTCACTAAGTTAACCAAATAAGAAGAATGTTATGGTATCTATAACATAGTTTCTTTTTTAGTAAGTCTGGGCAAGGTTACAAAAACATACCTTTACATATATATTTTTTTACTCAGCAAGTATTTCTTGACTACCTACTCTTCAACACCAGTGACCACCTTGATTCCATATTAGCTCCTTACACCCATGGCCACATGCTGGGCCTTGTTATCATTTGGAATTGACCACCCTAGAAACCTTGAACTCCCTGAAAGTCTGAGTAGTTCAAAGTTGGTGTTAAAAACTTGTGAACATCAGCTTTGTTGTCTAAGCAGAAATTATACTAATGCTTTATACTTTACAGACTGTGTCCATGTCATATTTGTTTGTTTTATTTTTATTTTATTCATTTTTTAGAGAGGAGACACAGAGTGAGAGAGAGAGAGAGAGAAAGAGAGAAAGGGGGGAGGAGCTGGAAGCATCAACTCCCATATGTGCCTTGACTGGACCAGTGCAGGGTTTTGAACTGGCGACCTCAGTGTTCCCAGGTCGACGCTTTATCCACTGCGCCATCACAGGTCAGGCTCCATGTCATATTTAATCCTTGTAAAAAATAATTCTAATATCTCATTTATGCTTACACATTTTCCATCTGGTCAAAACTGATTCATTGTATTAGGAAGAATAGGAGGTTTCTTATCCTCATTTACAGAGAAATGGAGGTCTAGGGTCATTCTAGTTGTCTTATTGAGGCAATTTTGAAATTCACATATCTTTTTTTTTTTTTTTTTACAGGGTCAGAGAGAGGGATAGATAGGGACAGACAGACAGGAATGAAGAGAGATGAGAAGCATCAATCATCAGTTTTTCATTGAGACACCTTAGTTGTCCGTTGATTGCATTCTCACACGTGCCCTGATCGCGGGCCTTCAGCAGACCGAGCAACCCCTTGCTCAAGCCAGCAACCTTGGGTTCAAGCTGGCGAGCTTTTTGCTCAAGCCAGATGAGCCCGCGCTCAAGCTGGCAACTTAGGAGTCTCGAACCTGGATCCTCCGCATCCCAGTCCGATGCTCTATCCACTGCGCCACCGCCTGGTCAGGCGAAATTCACATATCTTTTAGTTCAGCGGTACTGAGCAACTAAAGATACTCAAGATTAATATAGTTACTACCTTTTATTGAGTGCTTACATTGTACCATAGGCTATAAATGTATTATATATATTATACTCACACAGTATGACTTAGTTACTATTGCCACCCTAATTTTTATCTGTGAGGAAGCTGAGGAGTTAAGTAATTTGCTCAAGATCACACAGCCAGTAAGTGGCAGAGCCCAGATTCAAGCATATGTCTGTAACTCTTAATTCTTATACAATTTGTGGAGTTCTTACTCTTAAACAGTGTTCTCTTGACCGTCGAATATTGTGAGAAAAGAAAAATTCTTGAATCTTAGTTCAGGAAGTGACCTTTAATTCTTTCAGGAATGTCCTTTGTAGTGAGGCTCTAAATAGTGTGATGACCTTGACAAGGTCACTTAGTTATGCCAGGGCAGAGCCCAGTGTAGGCAAGTACACTGGATTCCTAGACCAGTGCTCATTCTGTGGGACAGCATTGCTTCTTCTGTGGAAGCATTGACACGATGGCAGAGATGACTCTAAGGCACCTCTCGTGTTTTGGCAAGTTTGCCTGATTCACAGGAGGAAGAATGGCAGAGGACATTATTAGGTTCACAAGTGACCTTGAGGTTCATTGTAGCCTCAGGTATACAACCTGGGAAGAACATTCCTTAGCCAGCAAGTTGTTCTTTTCCATTCTAAGTATTTCTCGTGCTCAAAGCAAACTGAGTTATCTGATGTCTTACAGTCTCTCTTTTCATTTTGTTTATTCAGTTTTTCATGCGTGCACTGTGACTAGGAAGGCTACAAGGTCATTTTAGTGTTTTCCCACAGAGGCTCAAAGCACCTAGCATAATGTAAGTAGATTAATTGTAGGAGGAAATGGATTTAAAATACTTTGGTCAAAAAATGACTTTTGGAGAGGGCAGTGTAGTTGCTGATGTTGGAGTCAGCTCTGGGAAAGAATTCTGTTTTTGCAATGCATTTCATTTACCCTCTGTGTTAACTGGGTAGATTCTTTCTGTTTTTTTTATTTTATTTTATTTATATATATATATATATATATATATATATATATATATATATATGGACAGAGAGAGGGCTAGATAGGGACAGACAGACAGAAACAGAGAGAGGTGAAAAGCATCAATCATTAGTTTTTCGTTGCCGTTGCAACACCTTAGTTGTTCATTGATTGCTTTCTCACATGTGCCTTGACCATGGGCCTTCAGCAGAAGGAGCACCCCCTTGCTGGGGCCAGCGACCTTGGGTCCAAGCTGGTGGGCTCAGGGTCTCGGACCTGGGTCTTCTGCATCCCAGTCTAATGCTCTATCCACTGCGCCACTGCCTGGTCAGGCAACTGGGTAGATTCTTAACTAGTTATGAGCTTTAGTTTCTTACTATGTAAAGTTGTGGTCATAATACCTATTTTAGAGAGCAGTGTTTTTCAACTGTTGGTCAGTGGACCAGTCTACCAGAAAAGAATTAATCGCCTTGATTTATGAAGATCATAGACCCAATGATCTTACTTGAATTTGCTTATGCTCAGGGTAATTTCTGCCTTAGCGGTCCCCGAATTACTTCTCCTATTTTCATTGGTCCCCAAGTATAAAAAGGTTGAAAACCACTCTTATAGAGTAATAATGAGAAATGAATACAATAGCATGTTATAGGTGACTGTCACTGAGTGGCTTTCTTTTTAGAATAGCATAAAATCTGTCCCAACAGCTTTCCTTATGAGGAGGCCTTTTGTAATTATCTACTCTGCTATGTGCAGTAGGATTTCTACATGAGGGAGCACTCACTTGTGAAAGAAATAACCTAATTTATCTTTTTTTTTTTTTTTTTTACAGGGACAGAGAGAGAGTTAGGTAGATAGGGACAGACAGACAGGAATGGAGAGAGATGAGAAGCATCAGTTATTAGTTTTTTCTTGCCATTGCAACACTTTAGTTCATTGATTGCTTTCTCACACGTGCCTTGAGGGCCTTCAGCAGATCAAGCAACCCCTTGCTGAGGTCAGTGACCTTGGGTTTGCTCCAGCCAGATTGGCCCATGCTCAAGCTGGCGACCTCGGGTTCTCGAACCTGGGTCTTCCACATCCCAGTCCAACACTCTATCCACTGCGCCACCGCCTGGTCAGGCAGAAATAATCTAATTTAATTGTGCTGTTATGGTTTAGGAGTTGGTTTTCTTCTGATCACCTCAGTTAATCCCCAGTTGCCAAGTAGTAATGATTCTGATGAGGTGAAAACTTTCATATTTGTAAAATAAGAATAATTATTAAAATCAGAACAAACAGTTTTATCTTTCTGTCCAGAGAGAAATTTGCATTGTAGTCATTTAAAATTTTTTCCAATTGTAGAAATTGTCAGTTGAAGTTAGGACTGTAAGCTTGTTTTATAGTCACCTGGGTAACATTCTTTGAAGTAAGCAGGAAGACATCATTGTGGAATGGTTCAGGAAAAAACCTCTCTGCCTGCAGAAATTTTTGCTGGGTTGCAATATTTGCACCCTTCCTACACTTCTCCATGTTTTAGTAGTAATATACCTGATATTGATAAGGCAGCACCTGTACTCATTTTCAGTATTAGAAGTTGTATTTTTCATTTTGGTTTAAGATCTTTCTTGTTTGCAGACAGATTACTTCTAAATCCAATGCTTTTTCTTTTTTCTTATTTTTTTAATATGGAACGCTTCACGAATTTGCGTGTCATCTTTGCACAGGGGCCATGCTAATCTTCTCTGTATTGTTCCAATTTTAGTATATGTGCTGCCGAAGCAAGCACTTCAATGCTTTTTCTTTTATTCAGTGAAAGCTTTCTAATGGATAAACTTCAGGTGCAGTTTAGAGAGAGGGACTAGTCTAACGTTTGCATTTGAATGTTTCCAGTAGACTAGGTTTAAATTAAAGGTTCAAATCTCCATGTCCAAGGCATATAAGGTATCTTATATAAATGGATATTCTCCATTTAAAATCAACAGTATTAGCCTGACCAGGCAGTGGCGCAGTGGGTAGAGCGTCGGACTAGGATGCGGAAGACCCAGGTTCGAGACCCCGAGGTCATCAGGTTGAGCGTGGGCCCATCTGACTTAAGCAAAAGCTCATCAGCTTGGACCCAAGGTCGCTGGCTCCAGCAAGGGGTTGCTCGATCTGCTGAAGGCCCGCGGTCAAGGCACATGTGAGAAAGCAATCAATGAACAACTAAGATGTCGCAATGGCAACGGAAAACTAATGATTGATGCTTCTCACCTCTCTCCGTTCCTGTCTGTCCCTATCTCTGACATTCTCTCTGTCCCTATAAAAAATAAAAATAAAATATCTTTAAAATCAACAGTATTAGAGCCTGACCTGTGGTGGCGCAGTGGATAAAGCGTCGACCTGGGAACACTGAGGTCGCCAGTTCAAAACCCTGCACTGGCCTGGTCAAGGCACATATGGGAGTTGATGCTTTCAGCTCCTCCCCCCTTTCTCTCTCTCTCTCTCTCTCTCTCTCTCTCTCTCTCTCTCTCTGTGTCTCCTCTCTAAAATAAATAAAATAAAAAGAAATTAAAATTAACAGTATTAGAAATAACATACAAAAGTTACTCAAAGACATTTGTGGGTATGAGCTATAAATCTTGACCAGTACTTCAATAATGCTTCTGTGGTTTATAGGAAATACATTGGAATATAGGATATTTTGTATCATGTTATTGATTAAAATCTATTAGAGTTACTGAAGGTTTTCACAGTTCCTAATTACTGTTAACCCTGTCCTTAGGAGTTGCAAGTTATCCAGTGGTCAGTATGAAGTGAGATTATTTGCCCAGTGTTAAGAAAACATATCCCCTCACCAGTGGCATGATCTGTTCATTTAAAAGAGAACAGGGAAAGTACATGCTGTGTGCACAGTTTAACATCTTTGTCATTTTTAACTATCTTAAAAATTAATACTGTAACTTGAAGGTAAATAGAATTCGCTCATTATCACATGACAAAGTTCAAGCCTTTTAAAGAAGCAAAGCATACTTGGTAATTTGGGAGGCAAAGGATTGTGATTTATGGTGATACTTATTTTTATTATTTTATTTATATATTTTATTATTATTTTATTTTTTGACAGAGACAGAGAGAAGGACAGATAGGGACAGACAGACAGGAAGGGAGAGAGATTTGAAGCATCAATTCTTTGTTGCTACACCTAATAGTTCATTGATTGCTTTCTCATATGTGCTTTGACCGGGGTTAGGGATGAGGGGCTTCAGTCAAGCTAGTGACCTCTTGCTCAAGCCAACGACCTTGGGCTTCAAGCCAGTGACCTTTGGGCTCAAGCCAGCGACCATGGGGTCATGTCTATGATCCCACACTCAAGCCAGCAACCCCGTGCTCAAGCTGGTGAGCCCACACTGAAGCCGGATGAGTGCGCGCTCAAGCTGGCAACCTTGGGGTTTTGAACCTGGGTGCTCTGCATCCCAGTCCGATTCTCTATCCACTACATCACTGCCTGGTCAGGCTATGGTGATATTTAATGCCATTTTCAGTAGGATTAAATTAAAAAGATAAATGCCATAATGTGTGTAAAATTTTAACCATTTTGGAAAGTGATCAAAATAGAGTCACCTATAGTTGTCTTTTCATTCCACTAAAATTTGTAAGTTGGCTCAGAGCAGCATTTCCCAGGCTCTTGCATTGAACATTATTAGTTCTTATACATAATGCAAATAAGTGTCCTCTGGGGATGAAAAAGGATTTTTGACAAAATGGCCAAAGTGACATGCATTTTTTTTTTTTTTTTTTTTTTTTTTTACAGGGACAGAGAGAGGTATAGATAGGGATAGACAGACAGGAATGGAGAGAGGTGAGAACCATCAATCATTAGTTTTTCATTGCCATTACAACACCTTAGTTGTTTATTGATTGCTTTCTCACACGTGCCTTGACCGCGGGCCTTCAGCAGACCAAGCAACCCCTTGCTGGAGCCAGCGACCTTGGGTCCAAGCTGGCGAGCTTTTGCTCAAGTCAGATGGGCCTGCGCTCAAGCTGGTGAGCTCGGGGTCTCGAACCTGAGTCTTCCGCATCCCAGTCTGATCAGGCTGACATGCATTTCTTTACTGAAGAATTAGTATTCAGAGTTTTTGTGCTAATGTGCCTTACGATCCTTCAAAAGAAGAAAGGATACATTATGCAGTGTTTCTCAAACTTATTTGGCCTTGGACTCCTGTTTGTGAGAACACTTCATAAGCATTTCTTATTATGACTGGTGTGCAGTGGATTGAGCAGTTCTGGTGTAGAGAGTTTTTGAATAAAAAAATAATGAATCCTTTTGTATAGGGTAGCTTCACCAATAGTGAGAAAGGATTTTTCTGGGAACACATAAGATACGTCGTCTCCAAAGTAGGATGAATGTGATTTCAAAGGTCATCTAATTCAATTGCCAGTAACAACAATAATAGCAGCAGCTACCATTTTTGGAGCACTTGCTATTTATCAGACGCAGTGTTGCTGTCCTCCATGCATTTATTAACCACTAGTCTTTTTATAAATTTTTTTTTTAATTTCTTTTTATTGTATTCATTTTAGAGAAGACACAGAGTGAGAGAGAGAGAGAGAGAAAGGGGGAGGAGCTAGAAGCATCAACTCCCATATGTACCTTGACCAGACCAGTGCAGGGTTTTGAACTGGCGACCTCAGTGTTTCCAGGTTGACGACGCTTTATCCACTGCGCCACCACAGGTCAGGCTATTAAACACTAGTCTTAATGATTTTTTATCTTAGTATTTCCCTTTCATCTCCTTTTCAGCATCTCCACTACTTCGTTTTCGGGTAACTAGATTAGATTACTGCAGTTTCCTGCTTTCCCTGTTAATGTGTCCAGAGTGCTACTACCCTCCCCCACACTGTACCCAAAATGATCTTTTAAAAGAATAATTCTAATTATGCTTAAAACTCTTTGGTGACTCACTTATCTTCAGAATAAAGTTCTAGTATCTTAGTTTTGTCCAGCCCTATTCACTTTCCTAATTTCTAGCCTCTTGCACCACAGCTGCTGCCATACCAAACTACAGCCCTTCCAGGAATATAATGCTTCTCTGTCAGCTCCAGGCTTTTTTTTTTTTAATGTTTTATTTATTTATTTATTTATTTATTTATTTATTTCTTTATTTATTTTACAGGGACAGAGAGAGACTCAGAGAGAGGGATAGATTGGAACAGACAGACAGGAACAGAGAGAGGTGAGCATCAATCATTAGTTTTTGTTTTTTTTTAAATTTATTTTATTTTTTTATTTTATTCATTTTAGAGAGGAGACACAGAGAGAGAGAGAGAAAGGGGGGAGGAGCTGGAAGCATCAACTCCCATATGTGCCTTGACCAGACCAGTGCAGGGTTTTGAACTGGCAACCTCAGTGTTCCCAGGTCGACGCTTTATCCACTGCGCCACCACAGGTCAGGCCAATCATTAGTTTTTCATTGCCGTTGCGACACCATAGTTGTTCATTGATTGATTTCTCACATGTGCCTTGACCACGGGTCTTCGGCAGACCGAGCCACCCCTTGCTGGAGCCAGCGTCCTTGGGTCCAAGCTGGCAAGCTTTTGTTCAAGCCAGATGGGACTGTGCTCAAGCTGGGAGCTCGGGGTCTCTAACCTGGGTCTTCCGCATCTCATAACGATTCTCTAACCACTGCACCACCGCCTTGTCAGGCAGCTCCAGGCTTTTGTACATGCATTTTGCTTATCTCAGTTAAGTTCCTGTTCTTAGGATTTAAAATCTTCCAAGAAGCCTTCTCTGACCAGCCTGAAAATGAGTTAGGCCTGTGATGGCGAACCTATGACACACATGTCAGCATTGACATGTGTAGCCATTTTCAATGACATGGGGCTGCATGCCAGAGAAGTATGGGGCCACACGCCGAGAAGGACGTTTCATCCTCGGCCAGGTGCAGTAGCTGAGGATAAAATATTTGCTGTAGTGTAGACACTCTGTGCTGGAGGTCTGTAGGCCAAAACAACAGAACTCCGGCACAGAGCATCTAGTTCTGGGACTTCCGGTTAGGCTGTTTTTCTTGAAGTGACACACCACCCGAGTTATGCTCGGTTTTTTGGTGAATTTTGACACACCAAGCTCAAAAGATTGCCCATCACTGAGTTAGGCTCTGGGTTAGGTGCTCAGCTTCTGTCCTACACTGTGCATTTGACCCTGTTCTAACTCTTAACAAACAGCACTGTGATTGTCTATTTTAATTTTCTTGTTTGTTATAATAGATCTTGATCTCCTTGAGGATAGGGGCTGTCTTGTTTAGGATCCCTGGGTCTTAGCCTATGCATCTAAGTCTTTATTGAATTAATGAAAGTATCTTAATCATTACAGCCTTGCAAGATGTTTTGCAGTTTAATAAATTGGCCTCAGTGGGGTAAGAAGCCCAGTGTTACTCAGCTAAAAAGAGGTGAGGAAGGATTAGAATCTAAATCTGTCTAGTTGCAAAGACTGGGCTTATTATTATGTTTTTTTTTTCTGCCTCTCCACATGGCTGTTTCTTTTTTTTTTCACCTTGTCTTTACATATTTCTGTCAAGTGTTCCAACAGCCTGTGCTAACATCCCCATCCATAGCTTCTGAGGCAGCTCGTGCCATCTTTGGATAGCTCTGAGAGCTGAAATAGGTTCCTTTAGAATAGTTACCCATCCACTGGTCTTAATTTATGCTTTGGAAAATATAAGTAATCTTTTAAAAGCAAATAATTCAGAATTTATAATTAAAGTCTCATTAGTTTATTTTATTCATTCATTTATTGAACTGTTTATTGAGCACCATCTTTAGGTTCCTTATTCAAATGATGTCATTGTTCAAAATGTTTGAGAAATTATCTTCAGACTTCTGTCAGATTCTTATGAAAATGTGTTGATCCTTTTTTTTAAACCTTGAAGGTGGATTTGATTTGGGAAATAGCTAATAGTTGTTCAGGACCAAGGAAGGTGAACCATATTGGTCAGAAGTTATAATCTGGCAGTCCTTGATTTTCTTTGATCTGTCTGTAATTTTTTAAAAATTTGGACTGAAGTTCTAGCCAGATAGCACAATTGGTTAGAGCATTGTCCGGAAGAGCAGAAGCTACTGCTTCCATCCCCAGTCAGGGCACATAGAAGACTAGATTGATGTTCCCCTTCTCTCTCAAATCAATAAAGTAAACATTAAAAAAAAACTGGACTGCCTGAGCAGGCAGTGGCACAGTGGATAGAGCATTGGCATGGGATGTTGAGGACCCAGGTTTCGAAACCCTGAGTTGATGGCTTGAGTGCAGGCTCACCAGCTTAAGCATGGGGTCACTGGCTCGAGCATGGGATCATAGACATGACCCCAAGGTCACTGGCTTGAGCCCAAAGGTTGCTGGCTTGAAGCCCAAGGTCGCTGGTTTGAGCAAAGGGTCACTGGCTTGGCTGAAACCCTTCACCCCTATCCCAGGTCAAGGTACATGTGAGAAAGCCATCAATGAACAACTAAGGTGCTGCAACTACCAGTTGATGATTTTCATCTCTTTCCCTTCCTGTCTGTCTGTCTCTCTCTCTCAAAAAAAGAAAATATTGGATCAAGATTGAGAATGGGAAGATTTAACATTAAAATATTTTGGCTTCCTTTTTTAAAAATTAAAATGTTTTGGCTTCCTTTTTTAAAAATAAAAATCTTGAAAAAATTATGCAAATTATGAAGTTGTAATGGTTCTGAAAGAGTTGATGGAGGGTAGTGGTACAGGAATGGACATAACAGTATCTGTGATGCTATTTATAAGATTTTAAATTGAAAATATAAAAATTATTAATATGGAACTGATTAAAATTGTGGCACATCCATTCTATAGAATATAATCAATTATAAATGACAAAGATCTATATTTGATATGGCAAGTTATTCACATTAGTTTTTTAAGCGAAAAAAGATTACAGGACAATTTATATAGTATTTTCTAATATCGCAGGGGACTAACAGCTTCATATATATTTACATAAGAAAAATCTCTAAAAGTATATAACCTAAAATACTAAGAGTACTTGATTCTGGTGGTTGGATTAAAGGTATTTGTAAAAAAAAAAACCTCATCCCTAACCTATAACAATATCCGTACAAAACAAATTGCAATGTACATCTATCTCATTAGCTTAGTATATAACAATACATTCAACATATTTAGTATTCAAATGAATATGGCTTTGTGTCCCCATCCCAACATTTTAAGTTAATTTTTCTCTAGATATTTCCTGGGTCCCCCAGGTTTACTTATTAAATCTTAAGAGGTTAGTTAAGGGCACTGTCAATAAAATGTTCATGCCACTCAAGAGCCCAGTTTCTTTGCTGCTATTTTTGCTTCTGCTGGGATACAGTGTAACCTCCGAGATCAGGTAATCTGGAGTACTGTGCAAGACCCTGTTTTTAGCAGGAATTGTCATGGTGGTTGAGGCCAACTTCTGCAATAACTTTGGTCCTTCAGTCATTCTTCAGGGTGCCAAATCAAGAGCTGTTATAGCATCAACTTTTTGTGTCCAGAATCTGGTTATTGCTTCTTTTATTCTGTTGGAAGCTGTTACTGCAGTGGACCAGCATTCCTCTGTGGTCCTTGTCTGTTGGAGCTGAGTAGTAGTTGCCCTTCTAGATGGGGCATGCATTGCACTCTCTAGTTTTTCTCAATTACTCAGCACTCTGTGTTATTTTATTGACACTATGGTTAAGGCTGGATTTTATTTATGTCTCTGTACTGAGCACTGGGTATGTATGTGGATATAAAGACACAGTTGTTGCCTTCAAGAAGCCCTTCTCTGGTAATAGAGACATGGTAAAAAAAAATAATTATATGTGACAAGCGGCCTGACCTGTGGTGGCACAGTGGATGGGGCGTTAACCTGAAATGCTGAGGTTGCTGGTTCGAAACCCTGGGGCTACTACCCCCCTTTCTCTGTCTCTCACTCCTCTCTCTAAAAAAATAAAGTGCTATAGTGAAATGTGTATTTAGATATTAATTGAACACCTATTACATAACAGGTATTAATGCTGAGTACTTTAACTTATTTAAGCCTCAATGCTCTTGTGAGTTGGTATAATTCTTTCCATTTTACACATGAATAAGTGAGCTCAGAGATGGTTAAGTACCTTGGTCAAGGTCATACAGCTAGTAAGTAGGTAGCTGTGATTCAAAATCAATTTTCTGACCAAGAGCATCAGTTCCCACCCTGCCTTCTTTGAGAGCATTAAATCTTGAACCATGTAACCAGAGGCACTGGTTTTGTCTCATAGTGATCTGGGTATCTTTTTTTTTTTTAATTAAATTTAATTTAATTTTTAGTTTATTAATTTTAGAGAGGAGACACAGAGTGAGAGAGAGAGAGAGAAAGGGGGGAGGAGCTGGAAGCATCAACTCCCATATGTGCCTTGACCGAACCAGTGCAGGGTTTTGAACTGGCGACCTCAGTGTTCCCAGGTCGATGCTTTATCCACTGCGCCACCACAGGTCAGGCTTGATCTGGGTGTCTTTTAGGGCAAGACGATGTATTTTCTGGTATAGGGGGCTGCTGAGGTTCAGTACCAGGGAAGAATGGGAATTAGAATTCCAGAGATCCCATGAGACTCTTAGTCTAGGCTAGAGAGGGGAAAGGTGTAGCAAGCAAATGGATCAGGCTGCCAAATGGAAATCTAGGATAATTTGAGTTCTTTTCCCATTAGTGGCTTGAATTCTAAGGTGACAATTGAGGAAATATTGAGGTTGAAGAGTGTGTTTTTGTTTTTTCCTTTTTTCAAACTGCCCAAGATTAATAAAAACTATGCCAAAGACCTTCACAAAGTATCAAGAGAAATGTTTGGTTGAATTTGCTACATCAAAAGCAGAGTTAAAGGGTAGGCTTTGGGAACAATAAGCAGACCTTGGCCAGGATTGGTGGTGAAAGGCATGGATTTCTGGCATAAAAACGGGGAAGATTTTTTGTAGCAGTTGGTAGTCCTCCCACACTGCCCTTTATGGCTCAGGAGTTGCTTTCTGCAGGGTTGCAGAGTATGCTGAAGATAAAAGAGAGATAGATATTCCCTCATAGTAACTGGAGGGCCTTAAAACCTGTGTAAAACAAGACATTTGATTGGATGACTTTTAGCACTTTATTTTTTTTAGCGCTTATTCAGTACAATATACTTTACATATGTTATTAGCTCATTTAATTCTTAGCTTTTATTTTTTTATAGGGACAGAGAGAGGGATAGATAGGGACAGACAGACAGGAACGAAGAGAGGTGAGAAGCATCAATCATTAGTTTTTCGTTGCCGTTGCAACACCTTAGTTGTTCATTGATTGCTTTCTCACATGTGCCTTGACCGCGGGCCTTTAGCAGACTGAGTAACCCCCTGCTGGAGCCAGCGACCTTGGGTTCAAGCTGGTGAGCTTTTGCTCAAGCCAGATGGGCCCGCGCTCAAGCTGGCAAGCTCGGGGTCTCGAACCTGGGTCTTCCGCATCCCAGTCCGTCGCTCTATCCACTGTGCCACCGCCTGGTCAGGCGCTTATTTAGTTCTTAAATGAGCTCTTCTTTATAGATGGGGATATCATATATTACAGATGAGGAAATGAGGTTTAGGATTGGCCTGATGTCATACAATTAATTAAGAAGTAAAGAAGTCGGAATTTGAATTTAGCTCTGCATAACTTCCAAGTGTTGTTTTGCCATAACGACACTGATTGTCAGTGATATGAAAATGTTTCTTCTATTCTTTGCCTCTCACCCCTCAAATGAGCTTTTTTGCTTCCTTGCAGCTGACTTGACCCCCACTGTTTTGTGGATAAGGCACAAAACTGGCTTTTTGGCCTTTCTGCCTTCTCTTTCTGGGCTGGTAGCTATTCAAAATCTGTAATCTAAACTTTTTTTTTCTTTGTGACTGAGACAGAGAAAGGGACAGACAGACAGGAAAGGAAAGAGATGAGAAGCATTAGTTCTTCGTTGTGGCACCTTAGATGTTCATTGATTACTTTCTCATATGTGCTTTGACCAGGGGTCCACAGCAGAGTGATTGACCTCTTGCTCAAGCCAGCAACCTTGGGCTCAAGCCAGTGACCATGAGGTCATGTCTGTGGTCCTCCACTCAAGCTGGTGAGCCTGTACTCAAGCCAGCAATCTTGGGGTTTCAAACCTGGGTCTTCTGTGTCCCAGTCTGAGGCTCCATCCACTGCACCACCGCCTGGTGAGGCTGTGATCTAAACTTTTGACAGAACTGCAATACCTGCAACTCTGTGTAGCTTAAGAAATAGCCCCACACGACATACCTGACTGGTTGGTGGTGGCACCGATGAGTTGGCCTGGGACGCTGAGGTCCCAGGTTTGAAACCCTGAGGTCGCCAGCTTGAGTGTAGGGTCACTAGCTTGAGCATGGATTCATCAATTGATCCCATGGTTACTGTCTTGAACCCAAAAGTTGCTGGCTTGAAGCCCAAGGTTGCTGGCTTGAGCATGAGGTCACTGGCTGGCCTTGAGCTCTCTGGTCAAGGCACATGTCATATGCAGTCACTGAAGAACTAAAGTGACATAACTATGAATTGATGCTTCTCATCTCTCTTCCTCTACCCTCTAAAAAAAAATAAAAAAGCCCCACAACATAATACCCTGTTAGCATAGCTAAACTCTTATTTAGATGTCATAGTGAAATTGCCATGCAATCTCTTAATATTTTAATGTACTAGTTTTAATGATTTAGTTATTTCAAGTCCTTATAAATTACAAATGTGATTTGCTACTGGTTAATTGCTCCTAATAGTTAAGTAATAAAATTTGTATCAGGATATAGGGTCTTTTTCACGTATTTAGCTAGATCTCTAACCAGCAGCTCAAATTTAACATTAGTCAAATTTCCTATTTTTAAATTAATGGAGTTGGGTGCAGTGACTTATGCTATCTGTCATATATGTGACACTGAAGAATTTCCTTGGATGTGTCCCAAAGGTGCTCCATGTTTTGGTAGGCAGTGCAGTGGAAAGAGTACTACCCTTGGTGGGACTTGAGTTTGAATCCTAAATGTATGGCTAGGGACCAGTTGTTTAACATCTCTGAACCTTTCGCTTTCACATGTAAATGGTATAGGATTAGAGGGGTAAAGTACCTAGCACAGAACCTGGCACTAGTTGGTGTTCAGAAATTATTTCAGTGTGGGATTTGAGTAGAATGTGTGTAGAGAGGTTAATATGGCAGTGATAGGATAGGCTGCCTTGCTTCCATTTCAGGGAATGAACTCTCCTGTGAGATCAACTGAGGTATTTCTAGAAAAGTTCTATTCTACCTGACAAAAAACAGTTGTGTTATTTATTTAGTCTTGGGATACTTAGCTTTAATGGGAGGAAGCAGATCATGGAGATTGTTAAAGGTCTCAGGTAGTAAGATGTTTCTATTTGAATATTTTGTAGAAAGGAAAAAAGACATTTTAACTGATTTTCACCGTATTAGGAAGCTCCTCTTAAAACTAAACAGTTGAGGCCATATCTGGATGCAAATCTTAGACCAACACTGGTAAATTTTAGGACCCCAGAATGTCTTCAGTAACCACAATACTACATACAGGTTTCCCCTGCCATCTGGAAGTAGATCGTTCCTTTGAAACATTTTTTTTTAAAGATTTTATTTATTGATTTTAGAAAGAGGAGAGGAGGGGAGGGAGGAGTGGGAAGCATCAACTCAAAGTGGTTGCTTCTCATGTGTGCCTTGACTAGCTAAGCCCAGGGTCCCAGACTGGCCACCACCTCAGCATTCTAGGTTGACGCTCTCTCCACTGCACCACCACATGTCAAGCTCTATGGAACCTTTGTAAGCCGAAATAGCATAAAGCGAAGAAACAATCACTTTAGGACACATCTTGCTAACAGATGCCCAGATTAACTCAAGATGAAGCGCAGATGCTCACAGACACTTAAAGCTGGTTGATGCTGAGTGCAGTTCCCAGGGAAGGAGCTTGATGCTGCCACTTGCTGCTAGGGGTGCTTGCTGCAAAACAAGCACTGACTGCTGTGTTTGCTTTTCTTTATAAAAGAGAAAAAGCCTCTTTGGATTTCTTTCAGTTAGCGAAAACAGGTACTAATGGATGTCTTTTGTAAAAGTGAAGTGGCTTAAAGTGAACTTTTAAAAAGCAGAATATACCTGTATATACAATAGCTCAGGCTGAGATCAGCCCTGCTGCTTATTCTTGAAAATACGGTAGAAAATTTATCCTCTGTATCAAAATTCTGTGATATTAAAAGCTAATCAAGCCTGACTTGTGGTGGTGCAGTGAATAAAGCGTCAACCTGGAACACTGAGGTCTTCAGTTCAAAACCCGGGACTTGCCTGGTCAAGGCACATAGGAGAAGCAACTGAGTTGATGCTTCCCACTTCTCCCTTAACCCCTACCTTCTCTCTCTCTCTCTCTCTCTAAAATCAATAAATAAAAATTTAAAAAACTTTAAAAAAGCTAATCAGCAACATTTTGTGACTGCTCTAAATAAATTAGTCAATCCATCAAAGTATAATGTGTTTTAAATAATATATATGTTCACTGATTTTCTATCTTCTTTGCCACCCCCCCCCCCATCATATTTCCGTCTTGGGATCCTAGTAACTTCTTGGGAATGCCACAGTTTCTGTCACTAACTATATTATTACCCCGGGATTTTCCTATTTAGGTTAGTTTGTATTTCAAAATAGAGTGATTTTTCCCTGGTGCTAATATGTGCTTTTAAAATTACCATGATACAATGACAGATGCCTTTTTAGAAATTCTGCAAACTATTGTATGGCCATTAATATCATCCTTTATTACTGTTAAAGAGGCAGTATTTTATTTGGAGCCATTGGATTACCCCACCCAATTTTCTTTTTCTGTTAAATGCTCAACAGAAAACTGAAGATAGTTAAATCAAAACTTTACAACTTTCTGCACATTGCTTCCCTGGTTTACTGCCATAGGATACTGTGGTTATATCTTACAGACATTTCTGATGGCCAATCAGAAACAGTTAAATTACCTTAAATTTTTAAATGGAACTCGGACAGCCAATAAGAAATCCTTTGGGAGGGAACTGTAACAACCTATTCGTGTGATTTTAAAAACAATTCTAAATTTGTAGTATCCTCTGTTTTGGAAGCACAGGAGGCCCTAGTGCATCTGCTGTGTGCATATGCCAGGCATTTCCAAGCCTCAAGTTTCTTGTAGTTTGAAGTCTGGATCTGACCCCTGTTCTGCTTCTCAAGGTAACTTTAAAACAGGAAGTGTACAAAGGAGGTAACTGATGACGTGAACAGCCAATCATGGCTTTGTGTTCTTAGCCGATAATACAGCTCAGCCAATGGGACAACTGTGGAGGCAAGGTTTGGTGTCAAATAGCATGCTAGATTGAATGCCTTTGACTGTTAAAGTGGAAGGAGGCTGAAAGGCTTCATTGGAGCCTCGGAGGAGTTTTTCACTGAGGCAGGGGTCAGCTGAAAGACAAAGAAAAATGGCGAATAGTTTACTGGGGGGTGGGGGGACAGCTGTTCGGGTTTTCACTGGAGTGGACATTCCAGACTCAGGTTTCTGCATCTTCTGCTGCCTTTTGTTTCCTCCGTCCTTTTTAGGGGGGAGGGATAGGAGTGACTTAAATTCTCCCTGTCCGAGGAGATATAAATAACTACATGTAAAATTAATGCAGTTCCCGGTAAGTTTAATTCTTTGTTTTGTGTTAAAATGGTAGAAACTGTTTAGCTTCAGAGAGTGTAGACAAGTTGCACTGTTTCAGAAAATGGCCACTTTACATTCCATGCATACCTTTTGGTGCACCTAGAATACCTTGCTCTGTTTAGATTTTGCATGCCCTTCAACTGGGATTTCTTTTCCTAGTTGAGCTACAAGATCAGGTACATGAAGAAAGACTAATCATTTTTCAGGGGCACACAGAAGCAAAGCACTTTCTCTTTGCATTGGGTAAACTTAACTGTTTTTCAAATAATTTTCCTTTGTTCAAGTGCACTGAAGCCTTCCTACAGAATAAGCTGAGTTGTTGTAAGACTTTTTCTATTTCTGTGCACTTTCTTGACATCTGTGTATTCAGAGGTGGAAGCAGCACTTGCTGTTCTGAATTTGTGTTAAATTATGATTTGCACTGATGCAGGTTCTAATGAAGGCCCACATGCCAATATGAAATTCTCCCATAACTTTCTTGATTTACCTGTCTGCTTCTAGATTCTCATTAGTACCAGTTAATTAAGTAACAATCTTTGTTTTAAATGCACATTTTAGCATAAAATGCTGGTTAGAAACATACTTTTCTACACTATATTGGCAGTGACAAGAGCAAGTCTTTTTCCACCAATTTCACACATTTTTGTGAGGTTCTTTAATTTTTGTGAGGTTCTTTAAAGAATTGGTTCTTTAAAATAATTGAGCAAAATGCTTTTCATTTTCTGTATGAAATATTTAAGGCCTAATTTACCTGCAATTTGTGAATAGGACAGTTAAGAGTATAGGTACCCTGTCTTTTGCCCTTGATATTTTTTTTCCTCTTTAAGCTATGAAGCTAATGCAGGTTACTGATCAATAACCAACCAGTTTTTTGAGAACAGTGAAATCTTCCATCCCATGCACTAAAGATTTATAATGCACTTGATTTTAAAAACAGTTCTTTGGTTTCTTTTTTATTTGCAAGTATGGAATGAAGGTCATTGGAACATTTCTGCAGCAGACTCAGTGAGCCAGCAGCACTCTGTCCGGGTAGGGAAGAGGAGGAGGAGCGGGCCCTCTTAGAGGAGAAGTTTGGAGGTTGTTGATTTGCCTTCCCCTCTCTTTCCCTTGAGTAAAGGATTTACCTGACAGGATCGATAGGGGTTTAGATTTTGGACTCTTAGAATTGGAGTGGTTATAAGTCAAAGTTGCTAGAACCAGGCTTCTGTTGTTGCTCGCATAAGTGACCTTGAAAAACTGCCGAGGAGTTGAAAGATTGAAGGACAAAGTTTGTTTATATGGATTTGAACTGAAAAGCTCTATTTAAGATGAAAAGAGACTGTACTTTTGATGTTCAAGTTGTGTGGTTAGTAGGAATATCTTATAGATTCAAATTAGGAGTTTTCAAGCAGTAAGACAATGGGGCTGTATTCCTTCTCTCCCACTCTTACCCATTCTATCCCCCCAGTAAAAAAAATTCTAAATCCTTTTGGTATGGTAGTTGAGTGAACTGCCTAACAGATTCAGAATTCCTTGCATGCTACCTTGTCTTCTCTGTAATCTAGAGGGTTCTTAGTGAAGAATGGTATTTCAGCAGTTCAAAGTAATGTTTGTGAAACTTCTTTTGGGAATTGGAATGCTTATGGTAAACAGTCAATTTGGGAAGTTATGTCATAAAAGAAAAGGAGCGTGTTAAAGATTACATTTTAATATAATTTATTTAGATTATTTTTTTTACAAGTCATTGATTTATATGTTATCAGTTGCTCTAGGTTTTATATATCATTAAAAAAAATAGTTCTAGATACTGAATAACCCTATTGGCCCTGGGAGAAGGCCTGGAGCAGGGGAGGCAGAAGGTAAGTGGGGCCCAGTATGATGCCTAGATAGAAATCTTTATATTAACTTTGTGGATTTAGCTTCTTGGAAAGATATCTAGCCACTGTCTCTAGTCTGGATTCTTAACCTTTTTAGGGTCATGGACTCTTGAGAATCTGACCTACTACCTGGAAAATACACATAGGCATGTCTGTGCAGAAACCCTGGTGATGAAGATATTTTCCAGTATATGTCAAATGGTGTTTATATGACCTCTTCATTTACACTTTAACCAGATAAATGTTTCCCAGAGAAATGAAAACTTTACTTCCATAGGGAGCAAAGTCCTTCTAGGGCTAACTATAACTTAGACTAGGGATGGCTGTTTGTGGGTGGGGGAGGCTTAGATGGGGTCTGAGATTTGGGCATTTATTTACTCTTGAGTACAGTATTTGAGGCAGCATGGTGCAGTAGCACAAGCAGGCTATTTAAAGTCAGGAGACTTGTGTGTTCAGGTTCCCACACAGCTGTCACCAGCTTTGTGAGCTTGGGCAAGTCAGCCATTTAGTGTCAGCTTCCTCACATGTAAAAATAGGTCCTAAAAATAGCACCCTTCCTATTTAGTGGAGAGTCTCAAATGAGATCGTGAATGTTAAAGTGCTTTGTGCATTATGAAGTGCTACATAATATTAGTAGTTACCAATTCACACTACTGGGGGGTTAAATGCTTAGGAAGATAGGTGTGTCATCAAAGAGAAAAATGCCAGTATTTTAACATGTTTACAAACGAGTTTGTTTAAAGCCAACACTCCTCTTTCAAACTGATTCCACATGCCTTCACCTGCATATTCCTGTTTATGCTGACATCACTCTGTAATGCATACATCGAGTGTCAAACCTTCCTTCCCTTACCATCCTATAAAGTTATTTTGTTTTTTATTTATTTTTTCTATGAAATAATTTAAACCCGTTTGTTAGAAATTAAGGCCCTCAGAATAAGATAACATGGTAATGCTGATTTTTTTGGAAACCCTTTTAGATTTAGGAACCTCTTATGAACAATTAGAAACCTGCTCCAATATGATACTGAGATTTGCATTATAATTTGGGTAAGGTTAATAGTTGCAGATGTTTACCAGCAAAGGTTACATTTTTAGTTTATGTACCAAATATTTATAAAGTGGGAGCCATGTTTTTGTTTGCTTTGTGGTTATATGATCTTTCTCTGTTTTTAAGCTTGGTAAGGCAGTTATACCTTGCACAGTAGTACCAAGCAAATAAATGTTGGATGTAGAGTTTAAAAAAATAATTGGCCTGACCAGGCGGTGGTGCAGTAGATAGAGCGTCAGACTGGGATGCGGAAGACCCAGGTTCGAGACCCCGAGGTCGCCAGCTTGAGCGCGGGCCCATCTGGCTTGAGTAGAAGCTCACCAGCTTGAACCCAAGGTCGCTGGCTCCAGCAAGGGGTTGCTCGGTCTGCTGAAGGCCCGTGGTCAAGGCACATGTGAGAAAGCAATCAATGAACAACTATGGTGTTGTGATGGCAACGAAAAACTAATGATTGATGCTTCTCACCTCTCTCCGTTCCTGTCTGTCTGTCCCTATCTATCCCTCTCTCTGACCCTCTCTCTGTCCCTTAAAAAAAAAAAAATTGGTCTGTCATCAAAACATGAACATTGGCATAAATTTCACAGAGTTGATACCACCTACTATGAGATACATTTCTAAAATAAGTGGTGGAAACCCATAGGGATCCGATTCTTACATGCCTTCTGTCATCTAATTTTAGGACTTTTTTTTTCTTCTTGGGGTGGGGTGGATATTTTGTGATCTATTTGATTTCCTGTCATATTAAGTCACTTCCTCTCAGGCATGGTCAGTCAGCATTGATGTGTGCCTTTCTGTGCATTGAAAGGATCATATTCAGACAGAATAAGGCCTGGCAAAATTACACTGGCCTCTCCGAATAAAATTCCAGTTTCAGGGATGTGTATATTTAAAAACAGCCGTCATGGTTGCTGTGAGCTTTTTGTTCCTAAAATAAGATGAGGTCTTCTTTTAAAGAAGCTATATTTTTTTGTGGAGGCTTCAGTTACCCCCCCAAAATTCTTGAAGTTAATCATTTATAGATGTTCTTCATGAAGTTATTTTGTCTATCCCTATCCTTAATAATATGTGCAGATAGAGTTTGTATATTCTTAAGTTAGGCTTATGGAAATCACTTAGGGATCTAGTGTTGTTCCCTTCTTGTAAGATGGGAAGTTGAAGCCCAGATAGATTAGGTGCCCCACTCTTTCAGCTTTTTAATGACTGGCTTATGCATGTTCAGAGATTCAGCTCCCATTCAATTCATTCCTTGTTTCTTAGATTCCTTTAGGTTGTTTTTACTTTTTGTTTTCATATTTCTCTTCCTTTTGGTACATACGAACAGGCTTGCTATTTGAATACAGAAGGAACAGAGAGGAAACGGGCCATGGAAGAGGGTCAGAAGTCTCCACGTAGTATCTGTTGGTTGGCAAGTCTTACTGTCGCAGCAGATGTAGCATCTGTTTTGGGATCTGAAGATCTCTTACCTCAGCCACTTGCTTATTCAGAACGCTGAGAATCAGCTAGGAGGCTAATGGTGCCCACCTAGCTGAGGTGTCCCAGGGGACAGATTACTTTTATGCATTACAAGAAAGTAAACTAAGGTATACAGATAACAACACCTGCATGCCAGTTAGGTGGGGTTTTTTGTTTTGTTTTGTTTTTGTTAACACACCTCTCAAGAACAAGCTAATTCCCAAACAAGTTTGGGCCTGGTTCTTCAAGTGAGTCGTTAAGCCAACTTGTATTTAATAAACAAAGATCCCAGGATCATGCCAAGGATTTGGCAAGTATGAAATAGAAATCATCAGTATACTCCCAAAATAATATTTTATCACGCAGCTTTAATCTTTACCACCAGCAGAGTGGCATTGTGTTTCTGTACATGTGTGTTTCTGTAGTGTGGATTTTGTTTTTGTTCTTATTTTGTGTATTCTGTCATAGGCCATAATCTACTTGAAAAATTTTAATTTTTCTCTTTTGTAGTTGAATTTCTTTTCACCACCTTCATATATTTGAACAAAAATTAAAGTTAATTGAAAGAATAAGAGCTTAGGTGGTGTAACTTAGCAATATTTAAGTCCTGAGGTATACTGTGACTGAAAATTATAGTAGACACATCTGGATGGTATCTGCCTCTTGTCTATTTCCCAGAAGCTTAGTGTTCTTTTTCATCTGTTCTTTCTGCTGCCTCAGTAATTGACCTGGCTCTTTAAAGCTTGGTCAGATCCTATTTGTATTATCGCTCTTATCTTTTCTGTCTCTCCCTTCGGCACATTCCCAAAGCCAGACCCCACTGTTTAATAATTGATGAGGAGTTTTTCTCTAGAGTGTTTACTATAAATTAAGTTACAGTTTTGCACCCTGCAATGAAAAAGGGCAGTTGAAGGATAAGAAATGAAGGTAAATTCCAGTGTAAAGACAGAACTAAAGAAAAAAAAGCCTAGTAAATATTTAACTTTAAGAGGCATAACATAGCTTGTGACCTTGTGTTCCTTAGTTCAAAGGAAGAATGGAGACTAAAATAACCACAGCAATAGCAGTACTGATTCTCCTGTGGTCACCTTTATTCTTGAAAGTGCTATCATTTTGGTCTGTCTCCATAGTTTCAATTTTCCAGCAGGGAAGAGCTGCTTGACTGGAAATAGATAAAATGAAATTTTTCTTTATCTGTCTAAGGTATATAGTTCTTACCTTTGAGAAAATTCTAAACTTGGATGCTTTACACTTCATTCATTTCTTCTATGTGGAGACTTTAAATACATATACAAATAAAATTTTACTCCAGGACCTAACAAATTGGTAAAGAAGACACATGTTATATATCAAATATACAAAACTGATATGGAAAGTACCAACATAGAACACAGAATTTAGAGGAGAGGAAAACTTGTAGCTTAGGAATGAAGGAGGGCAGTTTAACTGAACGTTGGACTCAGGGAGGTAGGGACAAGGGCATTCCAGACATGGGTAACAGTAGGAATAGGTCATGGTTCAAAAAGTACATTGTGGGCGGAAGAGAGCAGTGAGTCCTCCAGACTGTTCGGAGCATTAGGAGATGAGTTAAGGACAAGTGTGGAGAACTGAGTTGGGTCAGATGTTGGAGAGCCTTGACTACCTGAGTAGAATTTGATAGAAGACATTAAAAACAGGGAACAATGCAGTGAGTTCTCATACTGGGTTTGCAGCTTTTATTTGACTGCCATGAGGGTTAAAAGTAATGCAAAGAGCTTAAAATTGGACCTGGAATACAGCGGGTATTAAATCAGGGTCAGTCATCATTATTTTTATTAATTAGGTGGAGGTGATGGATGCCTGAACAACATTAATGGCAGTATGAAGAAGATTAGGAGCTTGGCACTATTATTACAGAATTTAGAAATTGGTTAGAATTTAGGAACAGTCTAGGATAACTCTGAGATTTTAAGCCTGGATAACTGGAAGATAGAAGCAGAAACGCTAGAAGGAGCAGGTTTGGGGAAAGAGGAAGGTAGATGTGATTTTGGATACATGGAATATACGTTCTGGGTAGCTTTCCAGTTGGAGGTGGTCAGCATGAAGGACCATAACTTAGGAGAAATGTCAGAATTGGTAATGTGTATTTGAAATTTAAACCCAGAGATTATAGTTGAATTTGGGGGATGGATAGGAGAGAATCAAGGGTGAGAATGGGCAGAAAAACCAGAAGAATAAAGCTTCATGTTAAAAGATGGAAACAAAAGCGATCAGACCCTAAAGCTGAGACATCTAGGAGCATGGTGGAGTCTGTTACCAGAGTATGTGGCTCCCATATGTATAAATTAGTATCTTTTACTTTAAAAAGTTACTTGGTCATTTATTAAATGTTAGTTTAGTTAAAACCTAATGTCTGTAACTTCCCTACCCAGGCATACATAACAAAGTAAAGGTGTCACTGTTTAGTAAAATAGACTACTTAGAGAGCATCCTGCATGGTGCATGATCGTGTGACAAGTTGAACTGAGTGAGGGTATCAGTATCAGGCTGTAGATTAAATATTCTAAAAGCTAATATTAACATTTTTGGTATGTGCCTTGATATGTAAAAGATTAGAAATGCTGCTCTATTAATTGACCCTCAGTACGAAGCATTTCCTTGAAATGTTATGCAGCAGTTCCTTGAGATTAGTTATGTATATGTGTATGTATAACTTGAAGCTTATTTAACTTTTAAGTGTACACACACACATTTCCAGTGCAGATACTCGAGTTTGTTTTTGTTTTCTGAGTTGCATTGGGTTTCATCTTACTGGTGTTAGCTTTTGAAGTCTCACATGGCAGCGTGCTGCATGAAACCAACCATAAATACACATGTAGGAATTTGGCACATTTGCTTAGCATGTAATTTATAACCCCATGATCAGGATAACAGTGATGAGCAGCACACACAGTAAATTACCAGGAATAGGATAGCCACATCTGTAGGATTTAGCAGAATTTTTACTATAAGGCACCTGTATTTAGTTTCTAGGCTAGGTATGTTGTAATTATCCTCAATCTAAAATAGACGCAATAAGAAATTTTGTACTAGAGAAATAATGGTAAATTTCCAGCCCTCTTACCTGATTATTTGTATTCTGAACTCCATGATTATTTTTCTCCTGGTAATTAACTGGCCAGATGCCCATGAAGCTACCCTTGAAGGTAGGTAAGCATTCTAATAGTATGTAATGTTTATGTGAAACATAGTACTTTACAGTTAATGGAGTGATTTTATATTTACTCTGTCACTTGGAATTTATCTAAGGTAGGTAAAACGGGATTACTACACCATTTTGTGGGTAAGGGAACAAGAGGTGGACCCTAGTGACATAAGCCCTGTGCTCTTTGCACTGCACCTTGTTACTGTGTATGAAAAACAGCTAAAGCTGTGTCTGTTTTATGGGCCTAATGCCTTCTCCCACCTCCCTTTTTCCTGTGCTTTTTTTTCCTCCCAAAAGGCACACATTAAAATAAGGGGGGGGGCACTTTCTCAGAGTTTGCATATAATCTTACATTATATGACTAAACAAGTTGACCATAAAAGGATCAAATATATAGTCAATCAAATTGAATTATTTTTAAAGTTTTTGTTGAACAAGACAGGTGAACTCAGCCACCTTTCATTTCAGAATAAAGCATGAGTACTACCAGTGTGTTGGAAAATT
The DNA here is from genome assembly GCA_037038555.1 of Rhynchonycteris naso. Lineage (NCBI taxonomy): Eukaryota > Metazoa > Chordata > Mammalia > Chiroptera > Emballonuridae > Rhynchonycteris > Rhynchonycteris naso. Next base: position 206,539,271 of record CM072997.1, on the reverse strand, counting down.
GTCTTTCATCAGTGCTAAGTTCACTCAAGTCAGATAAGTAGTTGAAAGGCCTTTTTCAGATAAATAATAGGAGGTTAGAGTTGTGTTAGGTGTTTTATGGTGTTCCATAGCTTGTAGATGCACACTTTGTGGTATGTATTGGGCACCTCCTAGATTTGGGTTCTTATCTTGAATTACAGAGATTGGTATTTTTAAATGAGTCTATGTTATTCTTAATCACTTTCTTTATAATTCTTAGCTGTGATTTATACTCCTTGCTTTATCCCTAGGGAGGTCGTTAGAACAAAGAAGTTCACTGTGTTCACATTGTAGCAATAGCTATAATTCAGTAAGACTATATATAAATTTAGCTGGATGATTCCTCCTGTAAGTGTGCAGCTATGAAACCCATCTATAGTGAGGGCGCTAGACTATGGCTATTTCTGTGAACTACACTGCTCACAAAAATTAGGGGATCAGGGAACGTGCAGAGATACTCCAGTACTTTCAGCTTTCTGAATAGTGCATTTTCATCAATGAGATAAAATTTGGTTTTGCATCTCATTTGCATAATTGAACAACTTTCTTTGACTTGTCTTTTGCTTTTCTGATGTTTTTATTTAATAAAAGAAATGCTTTTTTTTATCACTTCTATTCATTTTGAAATATCCCCTAATTTTTTTGAGCAGTATATAATAAAAAGATAGAGTGACTGACTTTTGATCACCAGGGCCTTAGAGAGAGTGAACTTTGAGCTTGATCTACTAGAACTTTTCATCTCCACTCTTGGTGACCAAATATCCCCCAAGTCCCAGTCCTTGTGGACAACTGCAGCTTTAACCAGCTTGAAAACTTTAAAGCTTTCTCTTTGGAATGTGTAAGATCTGGCTGGCATCTTGGCATTTTGAAGTACTTTTTCTAGGAGGAGGATCAGGAAAATTAAAGGTAATAAGCTTGGTGGATGTATGTTGCAGGCTGAGAAGACCCAGAGGTTCTTAAGTATTTGGTACCCTCCTTTGCTGTCAGTTCTAAAGAGGGAGGACATGCAGTGAAATAGCACAGAACTGAAAATCAGGGCACATGGGTTTTAGTTCAGTTCTGGCATAGGCTTGTCCTGTGACCCAAGGCACATTCCTCAGTCTGTCTGGATAAAGTACCTTTATCTGTCAAAAGGGAATGTCAGTACCTGTGCTTTTTTTGCAATGAAAAAGAAATAAGATAAGTAAAGAAAGTTACTTTACAAGTGTAAAGCATCTTACAAATGTAAGAGATTAGGGTAACCATCTCAGTTGCTTTGTACTCTTTGATGTGGTCTTTACATTCCCAGTTTCCTGACAGCTGTATACATGGAGGTGGGAGACTTAGGTTTTTTTCATCTTGGAAGGTTTCTTTCTTCTCATGCCTGCCCCCCCCTTTTTTTCTTTTTTTCTTTCAACATTTAAATCAATGATAAAAGACACTAAGCAGAGGGCAGAATTCAGTGCTTCTGTGAATCAGCAGAATCCATACAGCCAAATCAATACAGCCAAGCTCATCTTGATATTCTTTTAACACCATCCAAGATTTTAATTGAGAATTCTCTGAGCAGTGATGATGATATGCCATCTGGCTTATGAAGCTTGGTATTTTTCGTGACCTTCTCACATGTATTTTCCCATTTGTGTGCTGCAGCTGCCCTGTGAGGTGCTCCTGTAGGTGAGCAGAGGTTCCAAGAAGTTAAGTGATTTGCCCAGGATCATAAACATAGCCAGAGAACAAGAAGCTCCAGTTCTACTACATTTTCTTTATGTATTTGCCTGTACTTGACTGCCCCCCACTGTTGGTCGCTGAGTATTCATAGGTGCTACTGTGACCTAGGGACATGCAAAGGGGAAGGAGAAAATAGAAAAGAGTGATGGAGCATGGAAAGAGACAACAGAGGAATAAAAGAAAGATGCTTTTATGATTGGAGGCAGGAGTGCATTAGCATCTTCTCTTTTATGATTGCCACAGAGATGTTGGGAGCAAGGAGCAAGTGAATAAAAATCTTTTTGGGTTAAGGATTTTTAAGTCAGTGATCAAAGCTGAGACTGCTCATTTATGAACAATATGAATAGACATATCTTAAAACACTGCAGAAAGTGAGAATGAACAAGCTGTACTAAATAAAGAACAGAATTTTAGAGCTTTTGCATTTTGACTCCACCACTTACTATATTGTGATCTTGAGCAAGTAACTTAAAATACCCATCCTCAGCTTTCTTATCTGTAAAACTGGAATAATATTGATATCTTTATCATTGAGCTGAGTAAAGATCAGTTGAGGGTAATGTATGTGACAAGTAGTTTGTAAACTCTAAAGCTCTTAACTTGACATCTTTGAAACATTCTTCAGAATCACACTTTTTGCCTCTCCTGATCATACACAAACACAGGATCCTTCCAGAAGCTGGACAAGAGGTTGTTTTCAGGGTTTCTGAATCTTAGATCCAGCAAGCAAAATGGCTCTTTGTTTTAGGATCAATTTGACTCAGGCTACAGGTACTATTTCTGTCTCCAGCTTCGGTCGGAATTCTCTTTTAGGCTCAGGCCTGAAAAACCAGTTACTCATCATTCTTTCTGCAAGAATTTATTTACTCCTATTAGGTTGGAGGGTCAAAGAGATTAACAAATACTTCCGTGGGGCAGAGGGGTAGCCCAGCTTACTTCTAATGGCGACTGAACAGGTGAGGGAGCCGTATAACAGCTGTGTGATTCAGGGCAGTGGTTTTTAACGTTATTACACTTGGGGACTGGTGAAAATAGGATAATTATTTCCAGGACCGCTAAGACAAATCAGCCAGAACATAAATCTGACTAAGATCATTGGGTCTATAATCTTCATACAACATCATGGTGGTTAACTCTTGCAGACCAGCGCAAAATTTCTGGCAGACTGGTGGTTGAAAAACATTGATTTAGGGTAATCTTCTTAACTTCTTGCACTCAGTTTCTCCATCAGTAATGGGGAATAACACTGCCTCTGTCGTGGAAGGATTTGATGAAATAAAACAACATTCTTTAGAACTGGTTTCTGAATGTTTTTTAACCTTTTTTTTGCAAAGGGCCAGATAATATTTTCAGCTGGCGGGTCACAAGGTTTCTGTTGTAGTATGAAAGCAGCCGTGGACAATGTAAATGAATGTGTTGGACAATGTAAATGAATGTGTTGCAGTCTTTAGTAAAACTTAATTTACAAAAAGAGGCTGCAGGCCTTTTTTTTTTTTTAATTTGTGGACCTTGGTTTATAGAATACTTAACTAAAATAGTTGGTGTTTTTTCTCCATCATACAAAATACTGATAGTGTTTTATTGCTGTCATATATGCATGGATGGTTTAAGTTGAGCATTAATGAAGGAATGAGGAAGAAAGTGTATGAAGTAGGATGTTTACATATCATTTCTGTTCCAGAGAAACAGGTTTGAAAATACTCTCTTCATGCCTTCCTATCAATTTCATTGCTTATTCCAGTTGCTATGCCTTCATTTATAACTATATTATGATCTAGCCCCTATTTAAAAGATTATGTTTTAGTACACAGCAAACAAATGTTATTTCTTTTAATTTTTGTTTGTTTTTTTACACAGGAACAGAGAGAGAGTCAGACAGAGGGATAGATAGGGACAGACAGACAGGAACAAAGAGAGATGAGAAGCATCAATCATTAGTTTTTCATTGCCATTACGACACCTCAGTTGTTCATTGATTGCTTTCTCACATGTGCCTTGACTGCAGGCATTCAGCAGACAGAGCAACCCCTTGCTGGAGCCAGCGACCTTGGGTCCAAGCTGGCGAGCTTTTGCTCAAGCCAGATGGGCCCACACTCAAGCTGGCGAGCTCCGGGTCTTGAACCTGGGTCTTCCGCATCCCAGTCCGATGCTCTATCCACTGCGCCACCGCCTGGTCAGGCGAAATGTTATGTTTTTGAAGGAAAAGTATTTCTGCTGCCAATGTAAAAATGTGTCTTTGAGATCAGATCTTAGGGAGAGCAGTATGCAGCCAGTTCTAGCCCTTAACCTTTTGGAAAGCATAATTTTTCTAGTAGGCAGTTTAAAAGCTTTATACTTAGCATCTTGGAGCTAGAAACAGACACACCCTCAAACACTAAACTTGGCATTAATCAGGAAAGGGTCTCCTGAAAGGCTACATTATTCATTCTTATAGTAGTGGGTATCATCTATATCCAGTTATGGAGGTTTGGAACTTAAGTAGTGAGGTTTCTGGCACTAAGCAGAAACCTTAGATGAGCTTAAATAAAGACTGTTGAACTCTCTATTCTGTCTAGTCACCCTGTCTTCTCTTGTATTATTCATTTACTGCATCCTCAAGTAGTGAAGTGTAGGCCTTCCATATCAGACCACTCCTTAGCATAGGTGTTCGGTATACATCAGTCCTGGAGTAGCTTAATGGAGTGACTGGCCTAAGGCCACTAGCAGTGTACAGCAGGCCAGTTCACAAACAAGTCTTTTGATTTTCAGAGAAGTGTTATTTTTCTTTTTCTTAAATTGTCAGTTTGAGGTTGGTTTTATTGTGGAGAGCATATGCCTCCTTAAGGCTGGAAATGCTTTCTAGCCATGATTGATAATGGCATATGTCCTTAGGTTTATCTGTACAAACATGAGAACTAAATAGTCTTTTGGTAGAGTTGTTTTGTTTTGAAATCTAGTTCTCAAATTTAGTTTTTATTTTTCTTTGTAGTTTGGAAGAGTATCTAAAATAGCAAGCACAAATTAGCTTTAATCCTACCCCCTTTCTTATTACCTATTTACTCATATTAATATTACTTCTTACTCTTAAATTCTCACTCACTATTTTTTAGCAGTATTGGAACATAATATACATGTGGTAGTGCTGCCAGTTGGGCTTTAAAATAAAAATCTTGCCATCTAATGACAGAAGAAAACATGATTAAAATACAAGTCAAAAAGGGGTGATGATAAGCACTTCCTTTGATAAGTGCTTTGAACATAGGGTGATGGTTGTTGGTGTATGTTAAGTTGGAGACACGGGAATGTTGCGGTCACTCACAGCAACCTAAAGGCTGCAAATTGGACTGGGCAGACCGTTAAAGGGAAAGATGGTACCAGTATTTAGATTTGTTTTGTTTTTAAATTATTTATTTATTCATTCATTTTAGAGAGGAGAGAGAGAGAAAGGAGGGGAGGAGCAAGAAGCATCAGCTCCCATATGTGTCTTGACCAGACAAGTGCAGGGTTTTGAACCAGCGACCTCAGAGTTCCAGGTTGACGCTTGATCCACTGCGCCACAGTGGATCAGGCTAGATTTGTATTTCATTCAAAACTGGTCTAAGATATTTGCTTACATTTGACAATGAGAGCATTATTTTTTAGGTAAAACTGACTGCCTGGGATGAGTCAGGTCTTGTACTTTAATAGAAGCAGCATTGGTCAAGGATTGGGATTAATTTTAAAGGCACTTTCTGTTCTCTTTTTTTCTTTTCAGTAGTTGTTGTGATATTAAGGTTTTAAAGTATATATTATCACCCCAATCCCTGGTTGCATAGCTCGATTGGTTAGAGCATCATCATCCAGAGACACCCAGGTGGTGGGTTGATTCCCAGTCAGGACACATACAGGATCAAATTGATGTTTCTGTCTCTCCCTTTCCCTTCTTCTCTCTAAAATGAATAATAATAAAGTATTATTGTCCCAAAGCATATGATTTAATTTGGTTTTAGTTCAGAGTTGTATTGTGGGTGTATGCATATTACAAAGGGCTTTTGTAGAGAGAATGAGGTAATGCCTAGAAATAGGAGAGCTAAAATCGAAAGGTACAGAATATTAGAAATTAGGGAATATTGGAATAAAACCTTGTATTTCTTTGTATGTTATAAGGTTGATTTTTGATATATCCTTACTATGTTCAGGCATATCACTAAGGGAATATTTGGCAAAGATGCTACCTAATCAAAAGCAAGAGTTTGAAAGATTTCCAAGAGAATCTTAAAAGAGGAGCACTGTGCTTCTGGGATGTTTTGAAAACTGCTTAGGTCTTTTTTTCTTTCTTCAATAATAATAAAGAGTAATTGGAGATTAGAATGATAGTTAGATCAGCCACTCTTGAGTGATATGATTGAGTTGTCTCGTTTTCTCCATGGTTTTCTCCTTATTTGCTAATAGATGGCCAGAGTATTTGCTCTTCTACTCCTACTTATCTATTGTTATAAAGATTTCAAACTTTGCTAATTTGTCCTAGTCTCCTTTCTGAGAAGGATCTTTCAAAAGATTCATATTTGGGAATGCTACACATCTATGTTTTTTACCTTGCAGTTTTCAGGACTGCACGTGTGTGTGTGTGTGTGTGTGTGTGTGTGTGTGTGTGTGTGTGTAACAGAGAGAGGGACAAACAGGAAAAGAGAGAGATGAGAATCATCAATTCTTCATTGTGGCACCTTAGTCGTTCATTGATTGCTTTCTCATATGTGCCTTGACCAGGGGGCTGCAGCAGACCGAGTGATCCCGGGCTCAAGCCAGCGACCTCAGGGTCTCGAACCTGAGTCCTCTGCGTCCCAGTCCAACACTATCCACTACGCCACCGCCTGTGTGTGTGTTTCCAATCGTGGATTTCTGATTGTACTTCTTTAAAGGCCCAGAGAGAACTTTATTTTGTATGACCACTTTGTTTGAATGTTCAAAGAATCCCAATAAGTCTTTTTCAGGGCCAAGCTTTCCAAGAGGCTTCTTTTTCTCAGAAAGGCCATATCCAGCGATTCTCTTGCTTACCCTTTTATTCAGGAGTAATTACTTATCAGACTGCATGCTAGATGCTGTGAGAAATTCAGAAATGAATCATACTCAGGTCCTAGCCACAAGGATCTTCTAAACTAGTAAGGGAAATATGATAAGACATACACATGAAAAATTATTGTATAGGGTAATGTGGTGAGGGCAGAAAGAGATACAAATCAGAGGCTCTAGGTTCACAAGGAGTGATCACTTCCAGGTGGGGCTATTTAGAGAAGACTTGTGGAGAGATGGCTGTTGAGTTGAACATTGGAGTAGTAGCCTCTTCACGATGGACTTTGATTCTCCCTTTCTAGCTTTGGAAAGCAGACTTTCTTCAAATTTAATTTTTTTTTATTTCTTTTTAGTGAGAGAGAGAGACAGGCAGAGACAGACAGACAAGGGAGAGAGATGATAAGCATCAATTCTTCGTTGCAGTTCCTTAGTTGTTTATTGATTACTTTCTCATATGTGCCTTGACGGGTGGTGGTGGCAGGGGGGGTATCTAACAGAGCTAGTGACCCCGTGCTCAAGCCAGCAACTTTTGGACTCAAGCCAGTGACCATGGGGTCATGTCTATGATCCCATGCTCAAGCTGGTAACCCCGCCCGCGCTCAAGCTGGTGAGCCCGCAATCAATCCGAAGGCTTCAGGTTTTTTAACCTGAGTCCTCAGCATCCCAGGCCAACTCTCTATCCATTGTGCCACCACCTGGTCAGGCTAAAATTTTATTTTATTTATTGACTTGAGAGAAAGAGAGAGAAACATCAATTTGTTGTTTCACTTATTAGTGTATTTTTTGGTTAATTCTTGTATGTGCTGTGACGGGGGATCAAACCTACAACCTTGGCGTATCAGGACGATGCTCTAACTAACTGAGCTATCTGGCCAGGGGGAAAGCAAACTTTTTAAAACTAAATAAATTAATAGATACTGGGGTTGAGATTGCTTCTAGCAGCAAACATTCAGTACTTCATGTGATCCTTAAGTCTTTATTAAATAGTCAGGGAGCCTTATTCAAGTATTTATAAAGTGATTAATGAACATGAGTGATAAATCTAATATCAATAATGAATTAAATCTGGGAAATTCTATACTGCATTTTTCATAACAGTGATCTAAGCTAATGTGCCTTGGTCTTCAGGCAGTTTTGTCCTTATCAACTGTATATAAATAGCTTTATCCCATGATAGAGATAGGAATTTTAAAATGGGATAAAAGGACCATGGAATACAAATCTCTTTCTTACTTTTATTTATTTATTTATTTATTTACAGGGACAGAGAGAGTCAGAGAGAGGGATAGACAGGGACAGACAGATAGGAACGGAGAGAGGGGGGAAGCATCAATCATTAGTTTTTCGTTGTGACACCTTAGTTTTCATTGATTGCTTTCTCACATGTGCCTTGACCGCGGGCCTTCAGCAGACCAAGTGACCCCTTGCTGGAGCCAGCGACCTTGGGTCCAAGCTGGCGAGCTAGGGATCTCGAGCTAGGGTCCTCCGCATCCCAGTCTGATGCTCTATCCACTGCGCCACCGCCTGGTCAGGCTCTTTCTTACTTTTAAATACATATCTTCTCTCATCCTACAAGATGAACCTAGCATATTTTACATGAGCTATAGATGTTATAAATAGGCTACTTTTGTAGCAAAATCAATTTTATTGCTATTAATATAGTAATTATTAAAATAAGTGATAAGATTAAAGTTGCTTTATATTTTTGGGGGGATGTTGGTTAGCAAAAGTTGTTTCTGTTTATGATTAGGTTTTATTATTTTGTGTGCGAGAGAGACAGCTAGATAGGAAGGGAGAAAGATGATAAGCATAAACTTGTAGTTGTGTTACTTTAGTTGTTCACTGAAGCCAGTGACCCCTTGCTCAGGCCAGTGACCTTTGGGCCCAAGCCAGTGACCATGGGATCATTTTAATGATCCCATACTCAAACTGGTGACCCCACATTCAAGCTTGTGAGCCCACGCTTTAGCTGGTAAGCCTGCATTCTAGCTGGATGAGCCTGCGCTCAAGCCTGCGACCTCGGTGTTCCAGGTTGATTCTCTGTCCACTGAGCCACCACCAGTCAGGCAGTTTTTATTATTTTGATGTTAAGTTGTGCCTTGGTCAGCAAATACTGAGAGCATCAGTTTGTTTTTCTAAAATCTGTTGTTTGAGATTTGGTCTGATTCTTAAAACCCCTTGTAAAGACTGGATCTGCTTTAAGGAAAGCCTTTTGAATCAAAGTACTTACTTTTTCTAGGAGCTTACAGTAATAATTTGTGTTCTTCCAGTGGGTATTGAAAGAATTAGCTACTAATCAACTCTGCAAAGTACTAGAAACCATTCTTCAAACTTTTTTGTCTTTTCCCTCGTGATAGCCTCTTCTGTCCCTGATGAAGAGAGAACCTTTGAAGTCAGGAATTTATAAAAAGTGGTTTCTGATTGGAAAAATTAAAAAGCTGTAATTCTAGCCTGACCAGGTGGTGGCGCAGTAGATAGAGCATCGGACTGGGATGCGGAAGACCCAGGTTCGAGACCCTGAGCTCGCCAGCTTGGAGCCAAGGTCGCTGGCTCCAGCAAGGGGTGGCTCGGTCTGCTGAAGGCCCACGGTCAAGGCACATGTGAGAAAGCAATCAATGAATAACTAAGGTGCTACAACGGCAACGAGAAACTAATGATTGATGCTTCTCACCTCTCTCCGTTCCTGTCTGTCTGTCCCTATCTATCCCTCTCTCTGACTCTCTCTCTGTCCCTGTAAAAAAAAAAAAAAAAAAAAATGCTGTAATTCTAAATCCAAAGCTCAAATGGAACTTGGTTTGTAAATTCAACTTAACTGTAAAGAACAGTCAGAGCTGTTCAAAGATGGAACAGAATGCCTTACCAGTAAGCCAGTTTTCCAGAACCGGAGAGGGAGAAGCTTATATTTAAGCTACATGAACATTTAGGATGGGATTGAGCGGAGTTGAAGTAGAGCTGTGAGCAGCTTTTAGAGGGGTAGGCCTCGGTGGCTCTTTTTAATATTTTATTAACTTTTTGACAGAGTCAGAGAGGGACAGATAGGGACAGACAGGAAGAGAGAGAGAGAGATGAGAAGCATCAATTCTTTGTTGTAGCACCTTAGTTCATTGATTATGTTCTCATATGTGCCTAGAATGGGGGTGGAGGGGCTACAGCAGAGTGAGTCACCCCTTGGCTCAAGCCATTGACCCTGCGCTAAAGCTGGATGAGCCTGCATTCAAGCCAGTGACCTTGGGGTTTTGAACCTTGTCCTCCGCATCCCAGTCCGACGCTCTATCCACTGCGCTATCGCCTGGTCAGGCTGGGTGACTCTTAATGTCTTTATTTCAGTCCTAGACTTCTATAATGCAGTAAAATATAAAGGACTTTTTTATTGATGTATATTTTTGCCATTATCCATTTGTGACTGTGATTCAGATGGACCTCTCAAGTTAAAAACTTAACCTTTTAATTCATTTTTGAGTTCTAAAAATACTTGTTAACTTCTGTTTTGTACCTAACCCTCACTCCCAACAGTTGTGGCTCTGAGCCAGCCAAAGATTCATTCATGATTTATTAACTGCCCATATGTTTGGGAACTGATTGCGCCAAGACATCCTTAGTTGGAGCAATGCAAGATTTAAAAGCAGACTTGGCAGAGATGGTTTTAAAAGTGCTTCTTGAATTGTTCACCTTTGTAATGGTTGTGGGAAAATATCAGAAGACAACCTGATGTTGTTAACCGATTTTCTAAATCTCACTGACTTATATTCAAACTAAACTCACTCATTAGCAAATATACCACACTGGCAGTTGCGCATATTCCTCCTTTGTCTGCAGCGGTTTACACAGTAGATTTTGCTAACATGAGGGCTGTCCATAGATTCATATGATAGCAAAGGTTAGATTCTTTTTTTTTTTTTTTACAGGGACAGAGAAAGTCAGAGAGAGGGATAGATAGGGACAGACAGACAGGAGCAGAGAGAGGTGAGAAGCATCAATCATTAGTTTTTCATTGCCGTTGCAACACTTACTTGTTCATTGATTGCTTTCTCACATGTGCCTTGACCACGGGCCTTCAGCAGACTGAGCAACCCCTTGCTGGAAGCCAGCGACCTTGGGTCCAAGCTGACGAGCTTTTGCTCAAGCCAGATGGGCCTGCACTCAAGCTGGCGACCTCAGGGTCTCGAACCTTGGTCTTCTGCATTCCAGTCCCACGCTCTATCCACTGCGCCACTGCCTACTAAAGCTAGATTCTTATTTTAAGTTTTTAAATGATTATTTTCATTTCTAGAAAGAGTTTTTTATTTGCTCCATTTTAAAAGGTTAGAGTCTCACTCTCTTCATTGTCATGAGTACCTTGTAAGACTATTAATAAAAATAAACTTCTAGATTACCTTGATTTTTTTGTTCTCAGTACATCTAAGAAAATAGTGTATAGGTTATATGCATATGGTGATAAGTGCAAATGTAATGCGAGCCGAGTTGAGAACCTTAGTTTGTTACTTAGGACTCAGGATTTTATCTAGTCATTTCCAACTGTGATTCAATACACTTCACTTTAATTCCCTCTAGGAGCTCCAAGATCATATTGCTTCCTAGTACTCAGAGTTCTTGTTGGTGTATAGGGCTTCTTGTAGGCCTCCAGCGCTAGAAATTGGCTCCAAACCTTTTCCCATTACATCATCACCCACCAATGTCATTATATCGGAGTGAAGTCTGCTTTGAAGATTGTACTCTTGTTTTCCTTCCATTTCTTCCTTTCATCATTTCCTTTAGAAGGAAAAAGAAAAAAATCAGAGACCTGTAGGACCATCTGAGGCAAACATCTAAGTGGATCAGACCTAGATTTATCAGCCTTCATTCCACTCTGCTGATGGAGAGTGATCTGCCCAGCATGCTTCCATGTGGAGTCTGGAAAGGAACACGCTTAGTCATGTGACACCTGCTGTGGTGCTTTTCTTTCAGCCCTTCAGAATTAGTTCTTAATGACTTACAGAGCTCTCTGCCAGCATCCTGTCACTGGCATTGTTAAACCTTTTCTAATAATCTCTCAGAATAGAAATTCATAGGACATCACTAAGTTTGTAGTTCTTTTTTGTGTTTGATTAAACTTTCTTGCATTTAAGTATTTGCCAGATAAGCATTTAAGCCATTTGGAGTTTTTTACTTTTTCCCCTGTAAGTCTTAAAACATTACAGTCTTCTTATCTACAGTTAGAGCTGATTTGGGGATCTAACTAATCTTCCTTCCCACATCACAAAGCAGTTGATTAAATGTAGGTTCTGACCCTCTTCTTTCTATCTTAAATTCCCCATTGTTAAAACACTGTATGAAGTAGTAAAAACATCTACAAGAAAAAATATAAATAACCTGGACTGAAAATCTGACTTTATTATTATTTTTAATGTGTCTCGTATGTGTTTGTTTTCAGTTGTCAAAATGTCCACAGAAGGAGGATTTGGTGGTACCAGCAGCAGTGATGCCCAGCAAAGCCTGCAGTCCTTCTGGCCCCGTGTCATGGAAGAAATCCGGAACTTAACAGTGGTAAGAAAGAATGAGAAAGTTTTGAAGAGTGTAAAGAGCTAAGAGATGAATAACCAAAACTTAGACTAAAGCATGTTTAATCTCAAGCACACTTACCAAGGCATAATTTATTCCTGATCTTTGGGTAGGGAAATGAAAGTATAATTTACCTTAGGTAAGGTAACTACAAGGATTTTTTTTTTAACATCTAATGACTTTCATTAGGCAAGTGGATTTGTCGTAGATGCTTTGACTTGGAGATAGTTGAATGTGAGGCATATCTCTTACAGAAGCAGGAAAGCAGAGCTCCGACTTTCCTTTAGTTGCTTCATCTCATTTCCTAGGCCCAATTTAGTGGCCCTCCAGATTTCTAGAACCTGATGAAAACTATTGGACAGTTGATTCAACAGCAGATATGTTCTAAGCACTCTTCTCAGGTTTTAAAAGATACACTTAGATTAGGGTTTCTCAACACAGCATTATTGACATTTTAGCCAGGTAATTTTTCATTGTGAGGAGTGTCCTGTGCATTTTAGGGTGTGTAGCAGCATGCTTGGTAGATGCCAGGAGCATTCTCCCCTCTCCTGACAGGCAGATGTCTCTTGAGGACTAATATCATCCCCTGTTGAGAACTGCAACTTAAAAGAATCAAATATGACCCTAGCCCTTGGGGAACTTACAATCTAGCAATTATAACTAGAGTAATTTATTCAATAAGTGTATTAAATATACTGCTCACAAAAATTGGGATATTTTATCACCTCACATGTGAAGCAATAAAATGTCCCATAATTTTTGTGAGCAGTATACTTACTGTGTCAGGCACAGTGATGAGTCTGAAGCAGTAAAACTCAAAGTGCCATGGGAACCCAGAGGACATAGTGCTTGTTTCTCCCTGGTTGAGTTAGGGAGGCTTTAATTATAGGGGACTTTTGGAGGGTCTTGAAATATTAGTAAGAGTTCACCAGATGGAAAGAGTGAGAGAGTATGTCTTCAATAGAGAGATCGGCGTTTGTAAAGGTAAGGAGACCCTGAGGGGAGGGCCTCATGTTTAGAGAAACAGCCAAGCAGTTCAGAGTGACTGCAGGTTACAGTGTGGGTCGTGGAGGTGAGGTAGGAATAAGGACTACACTAGTGGTAGCAGGAGGTGAGACAGGTGAGCATTGGAATATAGTGTCATGTCCTTAATGAAGAATGGTACATTTGGTGTCACTTCAGCAAATACTGAAGGAGCTCTCTGTGTTAGATGTGTCATTCCTGCCCTTAACGTATTACCATCTTGGCAGAGCAGACACTGGATTCTTTCCTAATGTAGAACTCATGTTGCAATTTCTTAGAGTTATTGGCTTTTAACCTCTGACATACAGGGTCAATTTATTTGTTTACTCAACAAATACTTATGCACCCACTGTGGTTATACCAGATTCCCTGGATCCAGTAGCAAACCAGACAAACAAGATCATTGCACTCACAGAACATGTATTCTTGTGGGGGAGACAGACTATAAACAAGTAATGAATGAATAAAATAACTCATTATGATTAGTGTCCACTTACTTCACAGGTTAAAAGCTAATTCTTATTCTGAATATACCTGTGGGTCATGTTTGTTTATATGGCAGCTTTTCAGGTATTGAACTTGACCTTTCTCTCCTAGTCACCTGTGTTCACATGTGGACTTTCACTGAGAAGTCATTGTTTCCCTTGTGCAGTAGGAGTGGTGGTTTATCTACACTGTCTCTGATATAAAAAAGAAGGCAGGAAAAAATGAAATTATGAAGTCATCAGCAAGGTCTTTTGTTCGTGTTTTAAGGGGATAATCTCATGGTTAAGTTTATCAGGTTTTAGTGCTAAGGTCAGCCTGGTATAAAATTAGTGTCCTCCTAGGGTATGTGGGATTAGGTCAGTACAGCAAGTCTGCATTCCAGCTGAGCACAAAAACAGAAATCCAAAATCAGGCAAGTGGCCAGAGAAACTCTGGAGGTTCAAGCTCAGCACTTAACTTTTCTGTATGTTGTTGGGCTTTGATTTTTTTTTTAATTGTGGTAAAAAAATAAATAAATAAAATTTACCATCCTAACCATTTAAAAGTGGTTCAGTAGTGTTAAATATATTCACATTGCTGTGGACCATATTTCCAGGACTTTTTCATCTTGCAGAGCTGTAACTCTATACCCATTAAACAACAGCTACCCTTTCCTCCTGTCCCCAGCCTCTGGTAACTACTGTTCTACTTTCTGTTTCTGTGACCTCATAAATGTAGAATCATACAGTATTTGTCTTTTTGTTACTGGCTTTTATTTAGCATAGTGTACTCAAGGTTCATTCATGTTCTAGCATGTGACTGGATTTCTTTCCTTCTTCAGTCTGAGTAATATTCCATATATATAGAGAGAGAGAGAGAGAGAGAAAATACATATATATGGAATATTATATATACAGATGCTACGTTTTATTTATCCATTTATCTGTCTCTCCTTATGGTACATGACATCATCTGCTTCTCTGACTGCATCTCTGTCTTTGTAACATTGCCAGGTATTTTAGCATTTAGTCTGCCTTTCCAGAACTTAATAACACTTAAACTAGACTTCCTCAGCTATGTCAGAGGCTCTTGGGTTGACATCTCAATGTGTCTTAACAAATTTTTTAAAATCCATATGTTCTTGCCTGACCAGAGGTGGCACAGTGCATAGAACGTTGAACTGGGATGCTGAGGTCCTAGGTTTGAAACCCCAAGGTTGCCAGTTTAAGAATGGGCTCATCGGCTTGAGTGTGGGGTCTCCAGTTTGAGTGTGGGATCATCAACATAATCCCATGGTCACTGGCTTGAGTCCAAAGGTTGTTGGTTTGAGCAAGAGGTCACTGGTTCAGCTGGAGCCCTCCCCCCTCCTCAGTCAAGGCATGTATGAGAAGCAATCAGTGAACAATTAAAGTGGCAGAACTACAAGTTGATGCTCCTCATCACCCCCACCTCTCTAAAAAAGGAAAAAATTCTTATGTTCAAACTATCCAAATATAAGTAAAACTTATGAGAATATTCACAAGGTGTTGTGATCTTCAAGACAGGGATGAAGATTGTTCTAAAAACAAGTAGTTGAAGCTTGCTAGGAGATACATATTACATGATGTATTGGAAATACTGGTCCCAGTCATTTTGGTCTGAGTTCTGCAAAAGTAATTTACCTTTTACCTCAGCGTGGCCATCATGCTCTCCTCACTCTTGTAATTGTGCATAAATCCAGGTGGTGTTCAGCTGGAATTGAAGTTGGTTAAAAATTGTACCAAAATGATTGTACCCCAGGATGATTGTGTAAAATACCGTCTTCCTGCTCAGCAGAGCTCTGGAAACAATAACGACAGACTTTTTGCCATTGAATTTCACCCCCCTAGACCTCTTTAAAAGTGGGCAAGAAAAAGCTAAGTTTGTCTTTTGCAGGGTAGCTGGGGAGGCAACAGTGCTGAAGCTTGAAAAGAAAAATCTAATCTTCCCCTAACTTATTCCCTGCATTTCATTCAGCCTTCAGTTAACTGTAATGCAATGCCTAGGTCACTTTCTTTTATTTGCCAGCTACATCTTTTCATTCTTCAATACCTCCAGTTTGAACATTGGCATTGCTAACATTACAGTCAAATCAGATAACCACTTAAATGAGAACTTGGAGGGAAGGTTGGTGAATTGTTATAAAACAGGTCCTGTGTTGTTTGAGCCTTTCCTGTAGAGCAGTGCTTCTCCAACTTCATTGTCTAATGAATCACACGAGGATCTTGTTAAAATACAGATTTTGATTGAGTAGGTTTAGAGCAAAGCCTGAGATTCTGCATTTTTTCTGAGTTTCCATGTGAAGCAATTGCTGGTCTAAGGGCCTCACTTTGAGTAGTAAGGCTTTAAAAGCAACAGTGGCCCTCAACCCTCACTGGATGATAGTGACGGGAGTTTAAAAAACCCCCACGATGCCAGGGATGCCTGATTACTTAGTCTAGGGAAGAGCCCAGGATCTTGTTTTCCAAAGCTCCTCAGGTGATTCTAACATGAAGACGAGGTGGAGAATCACTGCTTTTGAGAGGATTTGAATCTTGTCTGCCGGAGTGCCTGATCGAGTAGGCCTGGAAAAGATTTCTCATCATTATTTGAAACTCGGGATGTTCTTTAGTGCAGCCTGAGACCCATTGACTTTTCTTTGCCTCTGAGCTCTCATTGAGTGAATTCAGACTTCTTAAAACTCAGCAGTTTCAGATGGCAGCATTTTTAAAGTAGTTCTTTCATTGTGGTCAGGAGCACAGAAATGTTCTGAGAGGGAATGTGCTCTTCCACCTTGCTGGTAACACTAACGAGCAGAAAGAGTTGACCTGTCTCGGTTGTTCTTCCACTTGGATCAGCATCAAAAGTTCATGTTATCCATGTCAGTTGCATGGTTGCCAGTGATGAAAGGGACATTGAATTGAAAGCCAATTTAGTGGACCTCAGTCTACTGATAGTGAAGGGGCTCCCCTCTCCAATCAGCTTATTGCATACCCTTATATGTAACTGGAAAGCTAGGATGAGATTATAGGAAACTGGTCTATTGTCTGTAATAATACCTACCCCCAAACACACACACATACCTACATATATGAAGATTCACTTTTCACATACTGCCCGTTGAAGAGCTCATGGTTTGGGCATTGTGAGAAAGTTTCTCACAGAAGAATGGGTTGGGGTGGGGCTTAGAGCAGAGCTTCTTAAAATTTCTGCCTCATTTCATATGTCTCCAAGATGGGAATGATCTTAATCTCTTTATTCTTGACCCTTTCTTGTTGCTTTTGATTAGAGACTAGTCTCAGAAATTCTAAAAGTGGTATTTTATTCTTTCCAGTTGGAGGAGAAGGAGGTTTTATTATCAGTGTTGGGCTTTGGTTAAGTAATCTTAGAACAATCTTGTGGAAATTTTATGTAATAACCAAGCCAAATGAGAGCACACTTGCAAGAGAGCTAAATCTTATGGTCATAATCTGTGTGTATCATCCTGGGAGGCCTTCCAAATGATTATCCCTAGCATTCTCTTTGGCATTTCTGGTTAACAGCTTCATTTTCTGTGATATGCCACACAAGAAGGAAGAGCAGTGACTGATTTCTGTGGTTAAATGTTTTGCTTTGTTTTTTAGTCCCTTTGGGGGTCTGGCCTCAATCCAGCATTCTCTTTCCTGTTGCTGTCCTCTGTATTAAGGTCATATATTTAAAATCCAAATAGGCCATGTTTTCTGTGTCTCTATGCTTCTGTGCATGCTGTTCCTCTGTCTGAATAACATTCTCATACTTTCCCAACAAGCAAATTTGTAGCATCCCTTAGACACAATTCAGATGCCAGCCTCTCTGTGGAACATGTGCCAGCTACTCCTGCTCATCCCAGGCCCTCCCCGCATTGCCAACAGATTATTTTCTTTGTCCCTCTGGGATTTTACACCCCCCTTCTAGTATAGGGTAGGAGATTATAATGTTTTTATGTTAGTCTCTAACAAACTAAGCTGTTCAAAGGTAAGAATAGATTTGCATCTTTTACTTAGTTGGAGATACCATATTTGAGTTACATGAATGAGTAAATGAAAGAAGATGAAAAATAAGAATAGAAATAATGTGTTCTGCTTTCTCCTTTTGGTGAAATTTTAATAAACTGGACTTCTAACCCTCTGCCACTCCTGGGCTAGTTTTAGTAGCGGTTTCATGGGAAGTTTTGAAAAGGAAAAAATGAAAAATTGGTGCTTGAAGTTTGTGGCGGTGAGTGGTAGCCAGTAGCCAAGGAGCTTGTTGAGTTTACATGGGGAAATTAGATGCCTTCTACATATTATCCTAATAGTTGCTCTTTCTTCTGTAATTATAAGATGGATTCTGGGAAGGCTGTTTATGTTTTTCCAAAATGCCCCCTTTGACGTATAGTTGAGGTTTCTGTTGGTCTTGGAAAAGAAAGTTTACTTTGTATGTTGATTATACCAAATCTCAAATAATAGCTGCCTTTTCCATAATGTGATGATGCAAATTACCGGGTGTGAGTATATTGGGTTTTGTGAGTCACATTTCAGACCACTTATAGAATCAATCATTTGACACCTAGTCCCAGCAGGGATTTTGCTGAATTTAGCTAATCTCTGCCTTTGCACCTTTCTCTTCATTGCAGCTCTAAAACCCAGAATTGATCTTTATTTCTAGAATTGCCTCCATCATTGGGCAGGTGTTGAAATACCAGTAGTTCAAAACAGAAAAGGGCTTAATCACAAATAATTGAGTTGTACTGGTCAAAAAGCCCTTTCTTAAATCCTATCCATAGTGAAGTTGATGTGGTTTCCCCCCAGTTTAGTCTTGTTTATTAAGAAAAAAAGTGCCAGGGCTATTCCAAAAGCCGGCTGATTCACCCATGCCCTCTTCTTATCCCCTCTCCCTCCTCTACCCAAGCCAGTTTTGGAGACAAGCCCTTTGCCGCTAAGAGCAGAAAGGAGCTCCTGGCAAAGGTCAGAAGTAGCCGGCCGGTATCACACTGGCAGAAGAGAACTGTGGGGTCGCTGTGGTGAGGTGCTGCTGGCACTTGGCCCTTGTAATCCCTGAATAGAAGAACGAACTGGCAACCTAGAGGAACGAGTGCTCCTGAGCCAAAAATCTAATTTTAATCTGCATATTACATACTGGTAAACTTTCCTAGGAAGAGAAAGACACTCATAATGTACCTCTATATTGTGCTGGCAAAGAACCTGGTGGTGTTTGGGGTATTTGTCATGAGGGCACTGTTAGAAGCCATCATAAGTTTATCTTGAAATCTTTCAATTGTTTAATAAAGCTCCTCATGGGTTAAGAAGTTTGCTCTGGAGCTTGTATTTCATTTCTTCTGTACCTCCTTTCCTGCCATATTTTCTGGAAGGAAGGACTAAGTCAGTCAGTGTGCTTCATGATGCTTGTCTTGCCCTATTGATTGTCCCCAGCATTTATGCACCTTTTCTTACTCATTTCAGAAAGATTTCCGAGTGCAGGAACTCCCACTGGCCCGTATTAAGAAGATTATGAAACTGGATGAAGATGTGAAGGTGAACTCACATTAATTTTATTTATATGAATGATAAAATGATGGGTAGGTTATTGCTCATTTCTTTAGTGCTCAGAGCTTAATTAAACAAAGATGAAAATATTGTTATTGTCTGTTACTTTTTTATTTGGTTCCTCATAAAATTGTTAAGTGAGTTGAAATTGATCAGTTTGAATTACTGTATGGTTTTGCTCTGAACCTGGGATATCCTGTTTTATAGATGTTGAAAAGATGCTGAGTGGTTTTTGAATCACCCAGTTCTTTTCAGCAGGTAGAATAAACATGATTTGGAAGCACCAAATCAGCAGGACAGTGCCATCTTACTACATCTCTAATTTGTTGATCTGAGGTCTAAGAAATATTTGATAATGATGTTGCATTTGTAAGTTTTACGTGAATAATTCTTGTGAGAAGGGTATACTTGGAGGTGGCCGTTACTGTATTCCTTGGAGTCCACCACACACTACACCTTTTAGAGAAAGAGCGACTCTCTCCTTACCACTCAAAATTAAGTCTCTTGTGTTTGTATAGAGAGCTGACAGTTCAGAGCAATTTTTCTTCATATTAGTTCACTTCCTTCTCATAGTATCCCCATGAGACTTGATGGGATAAGAATTTTTAGTTTCATTTTATAGATAGCAAAATAAATAAAAAGGATAAAAGTGACTTGCGCAGGATAGGAAAACCAAGATCCCAGTACTTACCTCCTGCTTTCTTAACTCCACAGCCCTTCCAATGGCTCTATTCTGTACAGACAACCTCCCGGAAGGTTTGGAGCCTTGTTTGAGCCAGGGCTTACATTACTTGAGCTCTTACTACGTTCCAGGTCCTGTGCTGGGTGCTTTCACATGTATTTTCTTATTTGATTCACACAACACTGGAAGGTTATCCTCTTTTTTTTTTTTCCTTTTTTTTTTCTTTTATTCATTTTAGAGAGGAGACACAGAGAGAAAGAGTGAGAGAGAGAGAAAGGGGGGAGGAGCTGGAAGCATCAATTCCCATATGTGCCTTGACCAGACCAGTGCAGGGTTTTGAACTGGCAACCTCAGTGTTCCCAGGTCGACGCTCTGTCCACCGCGCCATCACAGGTCAGGCTATCCTCTTTCTTAATATGTAAAAAATAAAGCCCAGAAGGATGGGAAGCCTGAGATTTTGCCTAAATCCTTTGACTCTCTAACTCATTATTTTCCCCACATTATCTCTCCTTAGATTTTACCACTTACTGACTTTACAGCCTTGGGCAAGTTACTTCATCTTCACCTCTCCTACACCCTCGTTTCTCTAAAAGGCTATTATGAGAGTAAGAAAGTACATGGTAGATGCTAGATAAGTATTCTTTCTGCCTCGATCCTTCTACCTGCTTTTCCTACTTGTGTGTTTATTTTACCTTGGGATGTCCTGAGGCTACCACCTTCTCATTTTTCAATCCTTGCCCCATAGTCCAGTGGAAGGACATGAGGTAAGGGACAACCTGATTTGAATGACTTACTGATGATTGACAGGGAGGGCCTATGTCTGTTGCAGATGATCAGTGCAGAAGCCCCTGTGCTCTTTGCCAAGGCAGCCCAGATTTTTATCACAGAGTTGACTCTTCGAGCCTGGATCCACACAGAGGATAATAAGCGTCGGACTCTACAGGTAATGGGATAACTGGGCAAGCAGTTGCCCTTGACTGCTTCTCTTGCATGGCTTTGGACCAGAGATTGTTCTTCCTTAGTCTCTGTCAAGCTGACATGTGTAATTGGCATCTTCCTCTACTATTGGGAGGCAGGCATACCTTACAGTGATAATAGTATTTCCCTACCAAGAATTTCTATCTCTCGCCTGTTTTTCACAACTCAGTGACTGAACTGTTCACATGGTGAGCCCTCACTATGAACAGAGGCTAGCATGATATTTATCTGTTTCCAGATAAATGATTGGAAGCCATGAGAGGTTCCAGGAAAGGATAGTCCCAGGAAGAATCAGTTTTACTAACCTCATTAGTCTTTTTATTTCTTGTCAGCTTTCCTGGAAATCCTTTTCCTCTTTTTTTTCTCTCTTTTTATTTTAATCCAACAAATCACCACTCATATTGTATAAAGACTCCTTGGCCATTGGCTCTAAGGGCTCTCCCCTCAACAGCCAGGCCCCAGCTCTTGGAGAAAAGGCTTCTCCCACTTAAGAGGAAGGGTGTGACAGATATAAGAGAGTGACAATATTTTAAAAATATAACCAAGAAAATAAATTATGTTTTCTCCTCTTGTTTCCCCTTACCTCCAAAGTTGAAAATGCATATATTTATTCTACAAATATTTATTAAACACCCACAATATGCCGAGCATTCTTCTAGACTCTGGGGATTAATACACAAAACAGACAAATCCCTACCCCGGGGAAGCCTGCATTCTAGTGCAGCTAGACATTAAGAACTTCCTTATGCTGCCTTGAAGGTTTGTAGATGTAGGGAGCCAATTGAAGTTACTTTCAAGATTAATTAAGATTGGCCCTGGCTGGCTGGCTCAGTGGATTGAGCATCAGTCTGGCATATGGATGTCCCAGCTTTGATTCTCAGTGCACACAAGAGAAACAACCATCTGCTTCTCTTCCCCTCACTCTCCACCTTTTCTTTCTCTTCTTTCTCTTGCAACCAGTGGCTTGATTGGTTCAACTGTGGTCCCCGGCACTGAGGATAGCTCCATTGGTCCGAGCATCAGCCCCAGACGGGTTGCTGGGTAGATCCGAGTAGGGATGCATGCAGGGGTCATCTCACTATCTCCTCTCCTCACTTTAAAAAAAAAAAAAAAAGATCAGTTAAGATTAAAAAATAAATTGAGCAAAACAATTGATGGGTCCTTCAAAAAAGAAGATTCCAAATGATCAGTAAGCATATGAAAAGATGCGTAACATAGTTTGTCATCTGGGAAATACAAATTAAAACCACAATGAGATACTGGTTTATACCCACTAAAATGGCTAAAATCCAAAAGAAAACTGATAATACGAAGTGTTGGTAAGGAAGTGGAGTAACTGAAACTCATATACTGCTGGTGAGAATGTAAAGTGGTACAGTCACGTTGGAATACTATTTGGCACCTTCTAGAATAGTTAAACATATTCCTACTCTATGATTCAACCATTCCAGTCCTAGTTACACAGTCAAAAGTGTGGACATTCTTGTATAAAAATGTTCATACTGATCTTATTTATAATAGTATCCACCAAGAGAGGAATATATTAAAAAATTGATATAGTCATAAAATGAATTACTGTTCAGCAATAAAAGAAACAAACTATTGATCCATACAACAACATGGATGAATCTCAAAACCACTATGTTAAGCAATGAAACCAGAGGAAAAAAAATTATGTAGTGCCTGATGACATATACTGTTCATAGTAATAGAAATCAGAGTTGTGTTGACCTCAGATTGTGGGTCAGGGTAATTGGCTGGAAGGGGATGGAAGGAAACATTTTTATCTAGATAATCACCACCTGGATGTATATATTTATTAAGATTCATCCAGCTGTGTACTTAATATACCTCTGTTTTATTAAATATGAGTAATCAGTAAAAGATTAGCACTTAAGGCAAAATTGCCCTGCCCAGATAGCTCGGTTGGTTGGAGCATCATCCCGAAGTGGCAGAGGTTGTTGGTTTGATCCCTGATCAGGGCACATGCAGGAGCAGGTTGATGTTCCTGTCTCCCTCTTCCTCTCTCCCTTTCTCCCTTCTTCTCTCTCTAAAGTCAATACAATGAACATTTTTTAAAAAGTACAAACTAAGGGGGTGGAAGGGAAGGGTGGGATAGGGAGGAGGGGAGGGGCACAGGGAAAACCAGATAGAAGGTGACCGAGGACAATTTGACTTTGGGTGACGGGTATGCAACACAATTGAATGATAAGACAACCTGGAGATGTTTTCATTGTACATATGTACCCTGATTTATTGGTGTCACCCCATTAAAATTAATAATAATAAAATAAAATTAAAAAAAAATCCTTTATGTCTCCCCTCTTTAACCCCTGGAAACCACTGATCATTTTATTGTTTCAATAGTTTTGCCTTTTTTCAGAATGTCATATACTTGTAATAATATAGTTTTATAGCCTTTTCAAAAAAAAAAAGTACAAACTAAAAATGTTAAGAAGACTCAGTGTATATATATATATGTGTGTGTGTGTATGTTTTCAAAATACTTTAGAACACTTTGGTATATGTTTGGAGGTGATTATTTCTTTTTCTTCCCTCATTCCTTCCTTCGATGAGCCATTTAGATAGCTTTAAGTAGGTGACATCATCAAGAATGTGATACTATATCGTACTAATCTTAAATGAGTCCTGGCAGCTTTAAGATGTTCCCTGCTTCGGTAGGATGGGTTTATTATCAAGCTGGTAGTTGGCAAGAATGGTGGACTGGAGTTTTGCATTTCAGTGGCTTGGGGCCATCACAGACAAGGAAAGGAAAAAACAGAAAATTTCCATCCCCTCCTATTTTGTCTGATGAGTCACTTTCTCTTAAGATGTGATATGTAGAGGTTGCTAAGGATTTTTGTTAGTTAGGATGACCCCCCCAACTTTTTATTCTGAAAAAATTCAAATATAAGCACAGTTTATAGTGAACACTTTTATACTCACCACCTGGATCCTACCATTAAAATTTTACTTATACAGTATTATCCCCATATCTCTCTGTTCCTCTGTATCAGTTGTCTTTTATTTTTAAATGAATGTCAAAGTTTACTTTTCCCCAAATACTTCAACATGAATATCATTCACTAGAGTTCACTCCTTTTTTCTGTTTTTCTTTAAAATTTTCATACAGTGTTAGTATGTTGGGGTTTTTTTTTTGTGTGTGTGTGTGTGTGGCAGAGACAGAGAGTATCAGAGAAAGGGACAGATGGGGACAGACAGACAGGAAGGGAGAGAGATGAGAAACATCAATTCTTTGTTGTGCCTCCTTAGTTGTTTATTGATTGATTTATCATATGTGCCTTGATCCGGGGGCTACAGCAGACCGAGTAACCCCTTGCTGGAGCCAGCGACCTTGGGCTGAAGCTGGTGAGCCTTGCTCAAACCAGCTGAGCCCGCGCTCAAGCTGGCGACCTCGGGATCTCAAACCTGGGTCCTCCACATTCCAGTCCAACGCTCTACCCACTGCGCCACCGCCTGGTCAGACAGTATGTTGGTTTTTAGCGGGCCTTGGTTTCAGTGTCATTAGTCCACTGACTTTGATGTTGTCTGCCCACCTGAGCCTCGATCTAGTAACTTCAGACATCCAGTATTTATATTACATTAAAAAAGATTTAAACCATGGATTTAACATTGTGATTTTGAATTCCAAAATAAAAATTATAGTTTTGTGGAAACTAAGCTACAGACCGGTGAGTAGAAAAAAATTGTAAAAACGAATGAGTTAAGATTTCAGCCAGGAGATTCAAAATAGGTTTTAACTACTTGTGAACCAAAGAGGCAAGGTATCATATTATATAGATATATATATATTTTAATTTATAAAATAAATTTAATGGGGTAACATTGGTCTATAGGAACAGAGGCTTCAGGTAAACAACTCTATAGCATTTGAACTGTTCATTGTGTTGTGTGCCCATCACCCAAAGTCAAGTCATTGTCCGCCACCATGTGTTTGTCCCTCTTTGCTTCCCACCTCCTACGCCCTTTCCTCTGATAGCCACTTCACTTTTGTCTGGGTCCATGAGTCTTAGTTTTATATTCCATCTGTGTGTGAAATCATATAGTTCTTAGGTCAGAAAAGGTCTAACCATTTTTGAGGTACCGAACCCACCAGTTTCATATGCGCATTCACCAAACCCTTCTTTAGTGATAAATAAAATAAGATTTTTTTTTTCCAAATTTAAGACATAGGTATATTTTTTTTACTGGTGCACAAAATGAGCCGTGCATGAACATCACCTTGCTCAAAGAACAAAACCAACAAAGTGCATGAACTCACAACAAATTACTGTATTACTTTATTCTAGCCTCTGCGGCAGAGGCTTCTCCGAACCCCTGAGACTGACTCATCGAACCCCTAGGGTTCGATAGAACCCAGGTTAAGAACCACTGTCTTAGGTTTTTCTGATTTACTTATTTCACTTAGCATTAATTTTCTCAAGGTCCATCATGTCGTAAATGAGGATATATCATCATTTCTTATGGCCAAGTAGTATTCCATTGTCTGTATGTATTTCATTGTCTATATCTTCTTTATCCAATCCTCTATCGAAGGACATTTGGTTGTTTCCATGTCTTGGCCACCATGAATAATGCAATGAATATGGGGTGCCTATGTTTTTGAGGAAAACATTACTTAATGCTTTTAAAAGGTTAAAAGGTCAAATGATAGCCCTAACCTTGAAAACCATATAATGATCAGAAACCTACCGTGTGAGATTGCTAGGTTTGTATAATTTTAGCTGGAGGATGATAATTTAACAATAGTGGGGAGGACCTTTAGGCAGAATCTAGCACAGTAGTAGTAGGTAAAGGCTCGAATATCTGGTTTATGGAGCATGAGCTGTGATTTTATAGCTGTCTTTCTAGCAAGTCTAATCCTTTGAAGTTTGTAAGAGTTTGGCTATGTTTATTTCAGCTGTAGACTTGGCCATGGGCACTCAGTTTGGCTTAGGAGCCATTGTCTTCTCTTATTTGTAACGTGGAGGGTGTACAGCCAGGTGAACTAGTTTCTTCCCAGACTAATTTTTCACCTTTGTTTTCTTTGTTACAGAGGAATGATATCGCCATGGCAATTACAAAATTTGATCAGTTTGACTTTCTCATCGATATTGTTCCAAGAGATGAACTGAAACCACCAAAGCGTCAGGTGAGCTGGGAAGGCATAGCTACTGCTGCTGACCGGAGAGCACCGTGTCTGTGGGTGTCAGATAATGCTCCTTTTCCTCTCAGCACAAGTCATTTGCTGTTTCTTTTGCTTCTCCTTCTCTAGATCAGATCCATCTTTAACATCTTCTGTTACTCATTTATGGATACTTTTAACTCAGTGCCACTGAGGTAGTATTTCAGTGAAAATAGACAAAGTGAAAATTAAAGACTTTAGTTATAAACAGTTAAAAGTGTAGCTCATTTCAAGGCATCCTAGGAAGTCTATCAGAGTTCTTAATCTGGGATGGGAAAACATGCCCAGCAAGTTACAGATATTAGATTTTCAAGAAACGATCTCTCTGTGTGCACAATGGTGTTTGGAGTGAGTGGACTTTGGTTTTCTCTTACTCTTGATTGTGGTTCTCTATGTAGTATTCTGGCTACACATTAGAATCACCTGCTAGGGTTTTAAATAATGCCAGTGTCCAGACTCTCCCCCCCCATACCAGCTGAATTGGAAGCTGAGAGGGAGAGGCCCAGGCATCAGTACTTTTTAAAACTCCCTAGCTGCTTTTAATTTGCTACCAAATTTGAGAACCACCATTAAACTGTTCTCCAGGCAATCATGAGAGAGAATGTGAATGTCTGTTTGTCTGCCTTTCCCTGTCTCTGTTGGCCCCTCTCCAAAGGTCACACTGCTTATTTTTTTAGCTCTTAATTGCAATAGTAGTAGACCCCTGTTCTGTATAACTCACTGTTTCAGGCACACAGGTTGCATGACTCGCCAGGTGTAGTGGAGACACTTGGAGAATAGTGGCAGAGTCTGGCAGGGGCAAAGCGGTGCCTTTTTCTGCTTACCTTGGTTTATTAATAAAATTTAAAGTGGTTTTAATGAATTATTTCGTAGTATATTATCCTTAGAAAGAGAGTCATTCAGCAACTCCCATGCTGTCTCATATTAATAACCAGACCAAAAGTGTAGGAGAAGTGGGCATCTTAAAGGACATTTGTAATCCTGACCCTGCCTGGGGGCCTTTGGATTAGCAAGCCCTCTGTCACCTCCTTACTAGAGCAGGGAGCCTCACTGCGTCTCCGTTCTTTCTGGGCAGTCTTTGCTACTGTAAACATCCTTGACTGGAAGCTGTAAGGTGTTCAGAGGAGCTTTCAGTCGGATGTTTACAGCGGCAGGCTGCCACGGTCGTCCCCAGCTGCGCCTTACCTGGGAAACATGGCAGGTTAGTGCCCGTGGGCTCAGTCCCTCCTCTTGGGGTGCTTCCTGACTCTCTGAGAAGTCACTACAACAAGAACTCAGACCACTTCTCTTCCTCCAAAACAAATGAGGCGACACACGTGCTCTCCTTGTTGGAATTTGTTTTAGAAGCCACCTTTAAAAACAAGGTGGTGAGCCTGACCTGTGGTGGCGCAGTGGATAAAGCGTCGACCTGGGAACACTGAGGTCGCCAGTTCAAAACCCTGCACTGGTCTGGTCAAGGCACATATAGGAGTTGGTGCTTCCAGTCCTCCCCCCTTTCTCTCTTTCTCTCTCTCTCTCTCATACTCTGTGTCTCCTCTCTAAAATGAATAAAATAAAAAAGTTAAAAAAAAATAAAATAAAAACAAGGTGGTGAGATGTGTGACAAATTCAGACCTTGCTCCTGCTCCGTGTGCTAACTCCTGCTTCTCCTCTGTGGGCTTCCTGCTGAACCAGCAGATTTGGAGAGAAGGGTCATATCCTGCCCCTTCCTCCAAAGTCCTCAGTGCTTGGTTCTTTTAGTGTCTTACAGCTCCTTATTCCACCCTACCTTCACTAAAATGCTGTTATCCATCTCCTTGTAAAGTATCTAGCTGAAACAGCTTCTTGCTGTCTGGACTCAGTTTTTTGTAGGTGTTCAAGCCATTGATTGGCATCCTTTTCGAGACAGTTGCTACCTGCCTTTGAAAGGTTGAGATTGCTGAAAGCTGGTCTGAAATTCTAAGTTAGCACTTTTACTACTATGTAGATATGAAGTTTTCCCAAGCTCCAAATTGGTGGGTACCTCCTTAAGTCCTTTAAAAGCACCACTCTCCAAAATTCACCCTTTCAGAAGGAGGCAGCAGTTCACTCTGCTACCGAAGTGAATGTACTTTTTTTCCAATTTGGGGCTGGCTGCATGACACTGTAGTGATGGCCCTAGGAGGTGATGCTGCTTATTCTCTGGCTTTGTCTGTCAGTCTCCACTTCTGAACACATTCCAAGAGCAAGCCCTCTGCCTGGGGAGGCCACATTTCAAGCTGGGCAAGTACCCCGTTTTGAATTTATCCAGCCATTCTGAGATTGTTCTGGCACTTGGAATGATGTTCCCCTGCTGGGGAAAGGAACGAGCTACAGATACTGAATTGGGGATCTAAGGCCCTTGACTTCTCAGAGGTGCTTGGGAATTTCTCTTGTTCTTCAGGGCAGCAGGTAAAAACTTTGAGAGCAGAAGGAGTTGAGATCTGACTTCTACCCCATTAAAGCTATGAGTTGAAAGTTCTGCCCATTGAAATATCATTTTCTCTTCACTCATCTCTTTAAACCAAGCATAATCATTCCCTTGCTAGCTTGACCTCCATTGGCCGAACATGTCTTCATAGTGCTGAAGAACCTTAGATATGCCTCCTTCTGTTCCAGTGATTTGAGAGCAGTCATGCCTGCCTATCTCACCGTGCAAAGCTAGGCACCTCTACTAGACTGAGTGTCCTAGACACTGCCTGGTTTGTAAACAAGTGAGGAGGCTGTAGTGGTCAGCAGAGGAGAAGCTCTCTACCTGCTTTCATAGCGTTTGGCAAAAAGTATTTTGGCTTCTGAAAGGAGTATTTAAAGGCTTTGCTTTTTGTCTGGCAAAAAGATCATATTCACTTGTACAACAGCTGCAGCCAGGGATCACTGGATACAGAACAATCACAGGCCAGGGTTAGGAAATGTCAATGTCTCCCTACTCCCTGACTTCCTACAGGTTCGTTCTGGGGAGGCTCTCAGCCCTCTGTACCTTCTTATCACCTGAAAGTTTTTTTAAGATAGGTCTGGACTTTAGTGATTGGTGTTTTTTATAAAGTGGGAAGGGAGATCTCAGTGGAAAATAAATACACTGAAGTCATTTCACGAGCTTCGAAAAAGAGCACTTTCTTGGCTAAAGGAAGGGTATCAGTATTTTATCCCTTTCACAGCCAAGATCTAGTTGACAGGACTGACCTTTACTTATAATAGTGATAAGTGTTAAGGACACTTTTCTTTTGGTAAAAGATGTAGTGTTCAAGAGAATTTGTCCTACT
The DNA here is from genome assembly GCA_037038555.1 of Rhynchonycteris naso. Classification (NCBI taxonomy): domain Eukaryota; kingdom Metazoa; phylum Chordata; class Mammalia; order Chiroptera; family Emballonuridae; genus Rhynchonycteris; species Rhynchonycteris naso. The sequence continues at coordinate 206,509,850 of CM072997.1, read as the reverse complement.
ACCAACTTGGGTTAAAAAAAAGTACAAGAATACCTCGGAGATACTGTAGGTTCAGTTCCAGACCACCACAATAAAGTGAGTACAGGCATCCTGGGAGATCCTGCAGGTTTCATTACAGACCACTGTAGTAAAGCAAGTATCTCAGTGAAGTGAGTTGTAATCTTTTTGCTGATGCAGTTTGTAAAATAAACAAACGCAACACCTAGGAAGCACAGCAAAGCACAGTAAGACACAGTGTGCCTATTCTTTCCTGTCTCTGTCTGCCTGGCTCTGTAAATCCATTCGCTCAGCAGGGACTTATGGGTGCCTACAAGGGAATGAATAGTAGGGACAGTGGAGAGCTAGGTTTTACCTTCATTTTAACAGGGAAAGCAGGCATTTGACCAGGACAAAAATATGTAATGAGGAAAGGACCATGTAAGCACAGATTAGAGCACCTGCCTTAATGAGGGGAAGGGGTCAATACCAACTTTGTCCGTGTCACTTTGGGAAGCTTTGAGGCAGTCCGCCTCGAAGTTTATACCTTGAGTAAGTGTCTTTCCTCTTTTCTTGAACTTGGCAAACTTAACCCAGAACAAAGGAGTGAGTAAATTTAGCTAATTTTTTGTTCAGCCAGCCCAAGTTGTATGTTTCTGCTGTTTTTGTTGTCCCAGGCAGGGGCACCGTGTGTCACAGGGCCCTCCGGAGCAGATGCCGATCTCTGTGTCAGTGGTTAGGGGTCAACCAACCCTGGACCCTCAGGCTGTGACCATGCCGTAGTGTGTGTAAACATCCTACACTCTCAGCTGTGAGCTCAAGGTGGCTGGGAGAGGGTTGTTTACTCCTTCTGCCATGGAAAACGTCAGCTGAAGAAGGAACAGTCTTCACCCAGCAGATCGGACAGAATGCGACCTCCTTAGTCAGCCAAGGCAGCACCCCAGCGGAGAGCTGTCCCTCAGGCCCCCTGGGTTGCTCTTCTGTGGCTAAGTACAACCAGAACCAGATGTCACACTGGTTAGATGTGGCACTCAGTGACCACTGAGCTCTCGACCTGCTGTGAAAAGCTCAACATTTGCCTACTGGTGTTCTTGATCCTAACATTTGATTCTGAAATTTCAACCCTGGACAAACCCTATGTCCCTTTCTCCTGCTCTGTCCCTCCTGAGGTGGTGGGAACAAAATAAGGCGATTGCTGCCTATTTGGGAGGTGGGGAACCAGCCGAGGACACGTTTGTGCGTCATCTCCAGTGCTCTCACTTAGCACTGTCCTCAGGTCACAAGCCTGACAGCGTTTACTGATAAGCACTGCTAGTGTGGGACTTTGAGTAAAGGGAATTGTTTGCCCATTTGCAACTCATCACACAGTGGGCAATAACTCTGTACTTCAGAAAATTGACTATATGTTTTGTGAAGCCTATGGAATCTGTTATTTTTAGTTTGATTTAGCACAACTGGTCTCTTCAAATTCCACTTTCCCTTGGCTTCAAATGTGGAGAGCTCAGCATTCAGCAGGCAACTCACAGAGCCCGTTAGGGGAAAGAATGGAAATTCACTCTGGCGGCTGCTGAGTCGGTTCTTTTTCTCTTACCTGCCTCTCCTTCTACCCTGCAGGAGGAGGTACGCCAGTCTGTGACTCCTGCCGAGCCTGTCCAGTACTACTTCACGCTGGCTCAGCAGCCTACCGCCGTCCAAGTCCAGGGGCAGCAGCAAGGCCAGCAGACCACCAGCTCCACAACCACCATCCAGCCCGGGCAGATCATCATTGCACAGCCTCAGCAGGGCCAGGTCTGTGAGCTGGTAGAGAGTGCCTACCCAGCAGGATAGTACCTCTTAGGTTTGGGGTGGTGAAAATTTGACCAGGGCAGAGAGGCACTAATATCATTATAGAGCACTGGATTTGAAGTCTAGAAACCTGGACTCTCCCCCAGACCCAGCCACTGAAGGGGCCTGTTACCCTAATCTCTCTGGGCTCTGGTTTCCTCATGGGTCAAATGAGGAAAGTATAGTGGACAAGACATTCTTCAGGATCCTTGTGCACTAAAGTTTTAGAAGGAAAAACTGTCTAATGCCGCCATGAAGAGTGGTGGCGTCATTGTAGAGGGCATTTCAAGTAGACGCCGTGTCTGCTGTCTGTGTGTCTGCCGGCGTTGGAGTTGTGACTTCAGGGGCCATCAGGCACGCATACCTCTCTCTCTTCTCTCCCTCATTTCTCTGTCCTACCATATTTGTGTCAGGTGACCTCTTTTTATAATAGTAATCAGAAGAGTCTTTTTCTCCCCAATACTATTGTTGGGAAAGTAGTAACGTCCGTGTTTGTTGGGAATCATGAGGGGCTACAGAGAACTCTTCTTTGAGCTCTGAATCCAAATGCCTGGCCAGACATTAATTTATTTACTCATTAAACATTGATTATCTTCTGAAAGTAGAGTCCTGTGCTATGTGTTGGGGACACAGGCATGAATAAAACTCCCTATATTTTTAAGAATTCACAGTCTAGTTGAGGCTTTAAATACCTAAAGATTATCCCACCGTGTGGGAAAGGTAAGATATTAGGATTGTGTAGAGGGTATTATGGGAGTACATCAAACGGGGAACCTAAGAAAGATGTGAGGGTGGTGGTGGAAGAGAAGGTTCATTTAAGGGAATAATATGAGCTTTATGGGGAATAATGGTAATCAGTCAAAGGGGAAGGAGGGCTCTCCCAGTAGAGGGCTCAGCACAAGCACAGGTTTGGAGGTGAGAGATTGCGCAGGGAGTGTGAAAGGGTGCAGCATGGGAGAACATCTGGGCAGGTCTGAAAAGAGAGAGCACACATCCCAGACTGCCTGTGTATTCTAGTGAGAAGCTGGATTTGCCCAGAGGAAAAAAAGTTGGAGTGGTGGTAGATTTAAATGTAATTATGGCCTGACCAGGCGGTGGCGCAGTGGATAGAGCATCGGACTGGGATGTGGAAGACCCAGGTTCGAGACACTGAGCTCGCCAGCTTGAGCGCACACCCATCTGGCTTGAGCAAAAAGCTTGCCAGCTTGGACCCAAAGCCCCTGGCTCCAGCAAGGGGTTGCTTGGTCTGCTAAAGGTCCGCAGTCAAGTCACATGTGAGAAAGCAATCAATGAACAACTAAGATGTTGCGACGGCAACAGAAAACTGATGGTTGATGCTTCTCATCTCTCTCCGTTCCTGTTTCTCTGTCCCTATCTATTCCTCTCTCTGACTCTCTCTCTGTCCCTGTAAAAAAAAAAGTAATTATAATTTTAGGATTTATTATTTATTTCCTGCTCATTTTTTATCTAACAATTTTAAGTGCTTGGTATTTGCCAGACACCATGCTAGGTGGGAGGGATTCAAAGATGATTTCCTCCCAGTCCCTGCTTCAAGGAGTTCACTGCACTGCGATGCCTAAGGGACCCTCTTCAGCTCTTGCTTATGCCTCTGCAGTGGTTAGAGCTTTACCTGCCAAAGGCTTTATCCCTTTACAAAGCGAACTTCAAGGGAGTCTGCTAAGAGATGGCTCTGATTGGTTGATCATCCTAAGAAGCTTAAGGCTATTGTGCCCAGATAGCAGGGCACACCATACGTGATTTGACAGCTGCCATACTAACACAGGCCCTCATTTTCCTTAAGTGATTAGAAATACTTTGGAAACCCTTTCAGGAAAATGGAGTTTAGTGAGTACAGTGATGAGTTGCCAGTGTGCATTTTGTTTTTAGTCAGCAAGGATTTCATGTGTCCTCTCCTCTGCCACCTGGACGTGCTCATCCCAGAGCTGATGAGGCTTGTAGGGTGGTGAGGTGCGTCCCTTCCAGCATCTTCCAGCTGTTGTATCACTGTCTTACTGGTTCAGGGTAGCCTTGTGCTGTGGGACACTTTCTGGACCTCTGTAGTAATGGCTGTTTCAAGTTGAGTGCAGATAACCTTTGCAGAACAGAATACATACTAAAGTTGGAAGGAAAGCATATTTTGATAATGTGAATCCTGTGTTTTTTGTCGTAAAGTTGGAAATTTATTCCTGGAGGCCTAGGAAATAGGTTGAGTTGAAAATTACGGTTGAGAATAGATGTTTTCTATTATTCTTTCCCACGGCGTGTGTTTTTCCTAGGGCCCTCTGTCATCTTTCTTCCCCGCTCTCCAGTTCATCATAAATTCTCCTTACCGTGTAATCCCTTGATTCTCATTTGTAGTTCCCGGGACACAGCCCCTTGCCTTGTAACTTTAGCTGCATACCAGACCTGTGCAGTCAGAAAGTTAGAGCCGTAGCACCGATGGAAGCCTGTGATTCCTTGGGACTCCCAAGTTCCTCTTACTGAAGGGGGAGAGTATATCCAGACCAGGGGTTTGGGGTACAGGTATAGTGTAAAGGCTCTACCCTCCTCTTACCACCCCTACCACCACCAGATGAGCAAGATATGTTATAAAGGTCATATCTGGGGCTAAAGTTTTGAGATTTGACGAAATGATTAGCCCTTTTGACAGTTCATGTCTATAGTTTCTCAAAGGAGTGGGTGTCATAGGACTACACTGCACTGAGTATGTGTGAGAGATGCAGAATCTGCCAAGTCATATACATTAGACAGAAGTTACTTAAATCTGAGATGCCAGTTTCTAGGAAGTTAAAATTCTTGCTTTATTAGATTCTGTTACTCAGGGATAGCCTCGGTTAAGGTCTAGGTGTTAATAGCATCCAGTGCTCAGTGTGTTCACCTGTTTGCCTCTCCGTGGGAAGTTGTGCGGGGATGCAGAGCAGCCCACTGATGGGGTGGGCTGGGGTCGCTCTGCTGCTGGAACGGGGTGCACATTATTTTCCTTAGTCTCGCCAGCCTTAGGAGTCCAGGATCCTGAATTTAGTAAATTCATACTGAGCCCACTTTTTTTTAGTTTACCCTCCAAATTCATCTGCTTCAGACTTGATTTTGGCCATTTCTCAAGTGATCTGTCATGGTTGCTTTTGATTCTTTTGTGCCATATGTGCTTCTGTTATTGACGTTGCTGTGCAAAGTTGCTGCATTTGAAGCACAGGGATGCTCTGGGCCTAGGCAAATAAATATTCTGTACTAGGAGTCTAAAATCTGTTTGACTTTCACCTTTTATTTTGGTGAGTAACTTTCACAGTGCTCTGAGCCCGAAGGACTCTGTAGCTTGTGGCTCTGTAAGTGTTGAGATCAGTTCAGGCATTCATGGAGAGGGTTTGCCCCTAGGTAACCACTCATTATTCCTCTTGGTAAGACTATTATTGATTGTGAGCCAGAGCTCAACCAATTTCTCCTGACTGTTCTTTTCAGACCACACCAGTGACCATGCAGGTTGGAGAAGGTCAGCAGGTGCAGATTGTTCAGGCCCAGCCGCAAGGTCAAGCCCAGCAGGCCCAGAGCAGCACTGGACAGACGATGCAGGTGATGCAGCAGATCATCACGAACACAGGAGAGATCCAGCAGATCCCGGTAAGTCCTGCCCTCCCTTGAGGTAAGCCTGTGTGGCGCTCTGCTCAGTGTTAAACAGGAAATACTTAAAGAGTTTATATCTATATATATGCACACACATGTGCGCACATGTGTACATTTTGTGTGCTTGTATTTATCACACACACATACACATACATATAAAAATAAACACATACATAGATTTTTTTAAACCTGTACTTTCATTACCCCACACTACAACTCGGGTCACTGTATGCTAACTGCTTTCCTTTAATCCAAGTTCAAGTTTACCGCTGTGAGGTAACTCCTCTTAATTTCCCCTCATTCCACGTATGCAGAGCAGTCATTGTAATCACTATTCCATGCGAAGGCACAAAGGCCATGTGAGGCAAAGAATAAGAGAATAAGAGGGAGGTATGGGGAAGGCCATAAATACACTTGTTGCATATTCATGAGTTAGTTCCCAGTGGAGCCTGCAGCAAAGTGTATTTCTGGCTTTCATTTAACTTACCCATTCCTCCACTGTGTACTGCTGCTTCCTGTGTGCCTTGAGGGATTTCATTTCTTAGATTTGTTTGACTTTTGTACTTGTTTGTTAAAAACGTTTGTCTTAATACTTGTCATTTATACATTAGTCATTTACCACCAAAAAATGTAGAGCCCTAGATGGATAGCTTGGTTTTTTTAGTGTAGTCCTGATGCGTAGAGGTTGCTGGTTCGATCCTTGGTCGGGGCACATACGGGAACAGATCGATGTTTTTGTCTCTTTCCCTCCCTTCATCTCTCTCTAAAATCAGTCAATATGTTTTTTAAATAATGTAGAAAGTGAGTGACACGGAACATCCTTTTATTTCCTGCTCCTCGCCCTTCCTGTTGTAAATGAAATGTAGGCAGATCTAAAAATTCACCTGCACTTGATTAATCACTTCTCTATGAAAAAAGCTTGGAAAGTGTCCTCAACTCTGTTTTTGGAGCTGTTGTTATTATTCATAGAGTAGTTGGCCGTGAGGAAGCTCAGGACAGTGGGATGAGCGTGTTTCTGTGTCTTTGCCTTTTTCTGTCTCGTCTCGCTCTCTTGCACATGCGCTCTCTCTCTCTCTCTCTCTCTCTCTCTCCATCTCTTTCCTGTCCCTTCCCCCCACACATACAAAATTACCCATCAATTCTAGGGGCCTCGCCTCACTTTTTTAGCCACCAACCCCAAGACCTCTCTTGAATGGTTTTCTTTCAAGTGGACGCACCAAAACAGGTATGTTTAAACCCAAGAAGTGTTCCCACTTTGTAGTAGCTTTACTCGGGTGGTTTTAGGGGGCACAGAGCTTTAGTGCAAATTTCTTATGGAATTCAGGACCTCGTCTTCACTGTTCTCAGGCAAGGCGTCTGATTTTCTAAACCCATCCGCATGCTTATAGTAGTGATGACCTTCAGGAAGGAAACTTTTCTTCTCTTTTGAAAGCCCAGAGGGTAGGCTAATTTGCTCTGTAATTAATATAAAAAGGCTTTGGGGTTCCCGAAACCTATCCTTGTGGTAGAGGACTGAGGGATCTCACCAGATGTCTAAACCTAAGCCTAAAAGAAGAGCTTGCTTTTAAGAACTGTTTGGAACTATTTGGCTCCTAGCTATTCAGTCACATTTGAGTTTCTGCAAAGCACTCCACTCAGCCAGGACGTGGAAAATCCCGATAGCCATCAATATACTGTCCCCCACCCCTGGGACAAGGCTCTAGTCTCATCCTGTGTGCCATGGCGGGGGTTCTCGTGACTCTTAGGACCAGACACTGTCAGTCTTTAGACGAGGTATCCTAAGCCTCCATACAGCTGCCTTCAACCCCACAAGCATCTTAACATTGTTGTTGGAAGCTGCATTGTGGGACTGAGGTTGGAGCTGAGGCTTGGCATCACAGCTTCCCGGCAGCTCCTCTTGGCATATTCTCAGGAACTAGTGACTGCAGGTCACAACATTGTGCCCTGTCTCCTTTGAACCAAATTCTTAACCGGTTTAGATTTTGAGGCCCTCCATCTTGCCTTAAGCGGACATTTCTGGAATGGTCTACCAAAACTTCAGAATGTCTTTCTTGGTGGTCCCAGTCCTCTTTGAGGCTGGCAGTTTCAAAGAATCAGTTTGATTTAACATTACCCGCAGGAGTGCGGCTTCCTTCTGTCAGCATTTTCCTTATGTAAGTAAAATTCCCTTCAGTAGCATTAGCTCTTGAAGGCTAGGGGAACATTTGCTCCAGGACGGAGAGGCCTGTTAGCCTCAAGCTCACCCTGGCAACAAAGGAAGGTATGGGCAGCCAGGGTGGGTGGTGTCTGGGCCCCTGATACAGAGGGAGAAACCAGGTCTGCTGGTCTGGAACCTCTTCAGTGCCAGGTCCCTGTGGATGTTTGTGGTCCTCTGCTGACTCTTCTCTGCTGGGCCACAGTTTTTCCTGTGTTGTGACTGTCTCGGTCCTCTCTCCATCCCCACACTTAAAGCACTAAAACTTTCATGGTACGCTGGAGCATTAAGAGCTTGAGTTAAGGCTTTTAGCACACAATTAAATGTGGCGTGTGGTATTATTGTATTATCTGAGACTTAATCTTAAGCATGAGGGACTCTAAGGCCATTTTTGTAGCTTTGCTTTACCATGATGGGGTTTTCTGTGAAAGGTTTATTGATTCGGCTTCCCCTTGGGAGGTGTTTGGCCAGAAGTTAGTGCTGATCACCAAAGATTCTAAAAGTCCCATAGTCCCCCATTAGGCCTGGCTCTTGGGGACAGAGATAGTAAAGCAGGCCAGCTTTTTCTTTCAAGATGTGCAGCTTGGTGATGGGCAGTTCTAGGGCTATGGTGCGGGGTGACAGCCATCTGCTCCATGCTCCTGGCAGACACGGAAGCTGCTCTCAGCATTAGCTCAGCCATTCCGGGAGAGGGGTGGAACAATGTGGAAATGGAGAGGAGGAAGGCCCACACTTAAGGTACAAACAGTCTCATAGTGTTAGAAAGCCTTAGGATAAAATCCTAGGATAAACTGAGCAAACAGGTAAGAGCCAGTGAATGTGGAGGGTACAGACAGCCATGCAGTTCTCACATATGTGACAAGATCCTCGGAATTTTTTCAAAATTCATTCAGGGAACATATGCTCTTTTATGTTTGCGTGACTTGGGTGGGGATGTTATGTTTTTGCTTGTTTTGACCTGTATTGAAACTTTTCAGGGTAGGCTTCTTTGGAGGGCTCAGTGGGGTGGGGGCAGGAGCAGTTTGCCTGTGGGAGTCGCACTCAGTCTCCTGTGGTCTGTCTGTCTGCCCTGCCCTAGGTGCAGCTGAACGCAGGCCAGCTGCAGTACATCCGCCTAGCCCAGCCTGTGTCAGGCACCCAAGTTGTGCAGGGACAGATCCAGACGCTTGCCACCAATGCTCAACAGGTATGTGCCTCAGAGTTGGGGACCAGCAGGAGCTGGCTTCTGGCTGGCAGGGAGTGCTCAGCACACGGCTCTCTTGCCACTTTATCCGTCAGCATGCACCACCTTCACACTCTGCATATCTAATATTGAGAATTGTATTCAACGTGTGTCTCTTATTATCTTATCCTGGATGGACAAAGAAGTGCAAGGCAGGGAAGTCTCTGGGATACTTGAAGAAAGCCTGACGGATCTGTGTGCATGTCTGACCAGCGAAAGTGACTGACAAACGGCCTCATCGTCAGACTGAGTTTCCAACTTTAAAACTGAGTAGCTGTTATGTCCTGACATCTCCTGTGTCCTTCAGAAAGCTTACTTAGATTTTATCCCCACCTCCTCAGGCATCCTGAACCAGAGATTGCCCCCTCATCTCCTCTCATGCCCTGGGATATTGTAGGCTGTGAGCCACAGGTGCTGAGGGGTTGTTTCCTTGGGCGTGGAGACTGGGCACTGTGGGCATTATCTGCCGGAGAGGGGGGCAGCTGGTCAAGGGGAGGCATTGTTAATGGATTCTTTTGCCTCAGACCCATAAAAAGCAGCAGTCGTTTAAGAGCTGGATCTGTCTGGCCCCGTTGCATTTCTGGTGATGTATCTATTGACAGCGGTGACAGCGGAGTTTGTAGAGCAGGTCTCCGAAGATCTTGTTTGGGAAAAGAGGAGGAATGAGCCAAAGTAATGCTTCTGAGTTCCAGATCGTCTCTGGGATTATTAAAGGCTCTCGTAAGGACTTGGGCTTTTCCCTCATTTCCTTGGGGCTCACTGGCTTGGAATCGGAGCTCAAGACTGGGCACACCCTTGGGTACCTCCCCCGCCCCCTTTAAAAAAAAAAAAAGACTTTAACCCCAGGTATCCAAAAACTCTTTATGGCCTGGGGTGGAGGAAATGAGAAGGGTTTTGGAACCAGAAACTAAAACCAGGAAGTGGGAGAGTTGGGTGTTCAGAAGAAAGCGCCTGAGGGCAGCCAGAGTCTGTGTAACAGACTGTCATCCTGACAGCTGGCAGTTAGTAGGTACTCAGTGCGTGTTTGTTGAGTGCACGCTGAGTAAATAGTATGTAAATGGAATTTAAAGAAAAGTGAAACTTTTCAGCTGATGTAAAGGGCAGTCCGACTTGCTACAGGGCACGGTTAACCTCATCTGTGAGGAATATTTTCTGTTTGTCTAAGGCAGACATTTCTTAAATACTTAATTTGCACTGGGAGGTCTAAAGACAATATTTAGCTTCTGTCCTCAAGCTGCTGATAGGCTGGTAGGAGGAGAGAGACCCAAAGTAAGGAACAGCAATAGGGAAGCTGTAGGAAGCTCTCACACAGCTGTACCCTTTCTGCTCCTCAGAGCCTCATGGCAGGCCTGACGGGTTGTTTCTGGCCACCGTGAGGACACTTGAGAGGACAGTCCTTGCAGGTTGGCTGTAACGATTCCAGGAGATGGTATACAGAGGGCATTACTAGTCAGATGTTCCATAGGTACACATGTGCACACAAGCGTGCTTCAGTCTCGTTTCTAGTCTGCCAAACTGTTTTCAATAGCTGGCATTTGATGATGCATTTTTACATGTCAGTAAATTTCTTCTAACATCCCCACCTAAGATTTTAAGTACATGTAATAAATGTTTTCCTTAACCCCACCCCCCCCACCCCCACCTCCTTTGGCCCAGAGGGCTGCACGTGGCCACTGTCGGAAAAAGTACTTCATAGGTTTGCCACAAGTGCTCCCAGGGCCAAGGCCACCTGCTCGCCAGGGTGTTTCATATTCCAGTCAGATAATCTGGGTGAGACGGGTTTGGTTTGGAACCCACCTTCCAAGAATGAAAGGGACCACTCACTGCTTTGCCCAGTGTTTTGCAAACTGCCTTCACTGGCTGAAAGACTCTTAGGGTTTCTGCCTAATCCATAAGTGTTATGCCCGCTCATGTAAGCATGTATGAGCTAGGTGTTTGTTTGAGTTGAGTCTCAGGCCCCAGGAAGACCTTGGGAGGGAGGGCAGTAGGTGGCCATTAATGTTATGTGTTCCAGGGTCCTATGTGTGGTGCCAACTCACAGCAGCCTTTAGTGCTGGAGGGTGGGGCAGGGCCCTTGCGTTTCTGCCACTCATCAAGTACCTGTTTGATACCATGCCTCCTTGTGGGCACTTTATATGCATTGTCTCACGTGATCTTCACGACCTTCTTCTGGGTGGTGGGCTGGTGGACCAGACCCTGCAGCTGACCTGCCTATTCTGTCATCTTGATTCCTACAGATCACACAGACAGAAGTCCAGCAAGGACAGCAGCAATTCAGCCAGTTCACAGATGGACAGGTAGGACACCCAGCCTGGGCAGGGGCAGAGGGGGCGGAGTTGGGGGTGGGGGTCAGTGGATGACATCTGTGGGTTTGGATGGTTAGGGCAGCTGTCCCGTCTTGTGTTAACAATGAATGGACAGAACTTGTTAAAAACAAGTACAGTCTTTAAATTGGGGTGCCCATGCTTTAGATTTATATATAGACTTGTGGGAACTGAACATAATCTTAGATATTATATAGCCCAAATCTCCATTTTACAGATGAGTAAACTGAGCCCTAGAAATGGGAAATCCCTTGTCCATGCTCATTCAATGGTTCATTGCAGAATCAGGACTAGAGCACAGGTCTCCTATTTTCCTCTAGAACTACATATATGTACTTTTTTTCTAAGTCGTGCTGCTTTTGAACAGCATGTATTAGTTGAAATGCAGAGAACATGTGACCTTTTAACCTCGCTCAGTTCCTGGAATTCAGTAATTCTAAACCCTGTGAGAAAAGAATCTTCCCTTTTCCCTTGGCCTTTCCCTCCTACTGTGGTCCAGACACCCCTGAGGACACGATGACATGCCCGAGCTTGTGTTCTCTGCTACCCAAAGGGAGAGGAGCTGCGTCGCCCAGCTCTGGCTCCTGCCAGCATCAGGTGCTTGGCTCACATGCCAGGGCTCCTGTGACAGGGGGTCTTGGCTATTGATTTCTTTTGGGGACACCTAAGAAACCAAATATCTAATTGGCCCTAACCTTCCAAAGTGGCTGTGTGGGCATCTGCTTCAGCCCTTGCAGGCCTTGGCTCTAGGACAGGTTTAATTCCAGGCGACCTCCTCAGCAGGGCACGTGTAGGAAATGCAGGTTCAGTGTAGCCTCCACCTGAGCCAGGCCCTCGGAGGAGAGGCAGAGAGGGGTAACCCTGCTGCCCCTGCCAGCGAGGATTACTGAGAGTTGGGGAAATGCTGACTTCCAAGCTGCTGGTACAGTGGTTCGAATTGCTTGTGTTTGTCACAGAGAAACAGCGTGCAGCCAGCTCGAGGCTCTGAGCTAACGGGAGAGGCAGAGCCCAGAGAAGTGAAAGCCACAGGAAATGCAACTCCCTGCACCTCTTCCCCGCCCACTACACACACCCCCTCACACCGTGCTGGTGCCTCCTGTGTCTGCTGCTCCCAGCCCCAGCAGAGCTCCACACCCCCTCCTCCCTCTGACGCCTTGCAGTGGGTGGTGGTTGAAGTATCCGGGGCCCCCAGCCAACTCGAGGCCCATAGGGAGCTGCCTGCCCCTCTCCCAGGGGTGACCTCACTCTCTCCTCTCCACCCCTCGCAGCAGCTCTACCAGATCCAGCAAGTCACCATGCCTGCCGGCCAGGACCTCGCCCAGCCCATGTTCATCCAGTCAGCCAACCAGCCCTCCGACGGGCAGGCCCCTCAGGTGACCGGAGACTGAGGGCCTGAGCTGGCAAGGCCAAGGACACCCAACACAATTTTTGCCATACAGCCCCAGGCAGTGGGCACAGCGCTCCTCCCCAGAGGACCCCGCCGACCTCAGCGCCTCCTGCGGGCTAGGACACTGGTGCGCTGCACCCCGCCTAGGGGCCCAGAGTCTCCAGCAGAAAGATGCAATATTTTTTATTTCCTTTTTTTCTATTTTTTTTCTCCAAGGAATCACTATTTCAGTATGTTGAGCTGTGTGTCCAATGCTATGAAATGAAAATATTAAATAACATATTTATGGCATTTTCTTGAAGAGTGTGGTTGAAGAGATATTTCTTTTGTTTTTGGGGTGGTTTTTTTTTTTGGTTCTTACCGCCACTTTACAGCAGCACTTGTCCTAATGGGTGTATGTTATCCCCTGATGCTTGGAACGGCTGCTGCCCGCAGGGTTTTCCACCTTGTTCTGTCCTCAGATTGAATTGGGTGAATGTGTGTAGCTTTGTTTTTATTAGTGGTCCTTTGTCCTTGTCCCTGCTCTTGCCCTAGAGCTCGATATTTGTATCCAGAGGCCATGGAAACATTCCTTGCATTTAAGAAATGAACTCATTCCCATGGAGAGTGGACCGTTTCATTCCCAAACCCTACTCTTCCAGGGACCCAAGGAGACTAGAACTTGTGCATTTACATGCCTCCCTGTTTTTTATTTTTTAAATGCATTAAAAAAAAACATGCTAGTCTCCTTTACTGCATGGACTTCAGACAGCATGACATGCAATAAATCTCATTTTAGATAATTAAGAGTCTGAGTTTTTGTATCTAGAAGCATTCATGGGGCCACTTTGCTTGGGAAAGGCTTGAAAAGGTTTGTTTGCTGTCAGGTTGAATGTCTGCAAAAAAAGGGGACCCTTTTGAAAAAAAAGAGAAACTTAGACTACATATCTGATTCAAACTGAGGTCTTCAGCTGATTTTAAAAATAAACTTCAGGATCTATTTGCTCCTCAGAGGTCCCTCCTCGCCTTACTTTTCGAGCTACCTCTGTGGACCAGATTCATTTGTGTCCTGTTTGCTTGAGGGTCAAGAGAACATCTGTCATTGAGAAAGCTGTCTCTGTCTGTCCTTCAAACAAGAGCCCAGGTAAATCCCTCCTCTCCAGCCTTCGCACAGGCTGGCACTTTGAGTTGCCTGCAGGGGCCATTCCCTTAATAACATCTGCCGTGGGGGGCAGCCCAAGTCCCTGGTCAGTCAGCAGGTCACAAAAGGTCTACAGTCAGAGCTTGTGTTCTGTGAGTTGAAACAGGAATGGAAACAGCATTCTAATTCATTGACCACAGTGGCCAATGGCGAGCTATCGTGCTTACCTTCACCCTCCCATCCTTTCAACTAGAATGAGGTCCATTGTCTGGGATGATCAGAGAACTGGATTCCAGGAAAAGTAGGAATTTATTTCTTCTCTGACAGTAATATGTCATAAAAACCTTGGGCAGTTCCCTTCTCTTTGGAACTGTCTCAAGGTGTGAGGTGGGGATGGGAAAGAGTCTATAATGTTAGAGGATTTCAAGTCTGACCCTGATGCCCTCATAAATTCCTGCACCAAATATCCATTGTTGTCAACAATGGCAAGTGCTTGGGCATCTATGTCATCTATTTTATTTTGTCTTTTACCAAGGAGTTCTTCACCTTATTCCACAAGAGATATTAGGATGGCTTGCATTTGAAAACATACACAATGAAATAATAAAATAGGACAGAATTTGAAAGACTAATTGAGTAGGAAGTTAGAATCATAGAAAACAAATATTCTGGCTGCAAACTTACATAGTTCTTAGAATAGATTTTAAGGTTTGGGAGCCATGGTCCATCTCCAGTGTCATTAGGGTAGGTGAATGGTAGGTACTACGACTGTAAGAAGTCAGTCAGCCTTTCCCCATTAAGATAGTCTCATGCAGCCCCACAGGTGTCTGACTCCCAAGTTAAGTGCCCCTCCTCAATGCAGTTACCTTCATTCTAGTTCAGGACTTTTCTCTTAAGGAGGTCACTGGCCTTTCCCCAGTGCTGTACCCAGACTCATGCAAGTATTCACTGATAGCTGTGTGCCCTGTCTCACATGGACGCTGAGAGAGGGGGTGGGAAGTCAAGGACACAGAACGGGCCCTGACCTTAGAGAAAAGGCAGGAGCTCAGCGTTTCATTTCCTGACTAACCACCATGTTAAGGCCACTGAGCTGTCCCACCTTGCTGCTCTTTGACTCATTTCTGAAAATCCAAGTGTAATTGGAAACGCAGGTCAGTCATTCGGTCCCCATTTTACCATAGACTTCCATTCTTACTTGGAGACGTTCGATCAGTTGTGATCGACGAGCAGCTTCCTTGCTGAGCACGTTCCCTTTAAATTTCCCCGCCAGCAGGGCCCATCTGGGTGTAAACAAACACTTCAGTGCAGCCCAAGACAGCCCCTATCTAATACCCAGCACGATCCACTTACATCCGGAGCACTCTAAACATTTTTCCTAGCACTTGCAGCATTTGTCCTCCGGATGATCTTCACAGTGACCCTGCAGGAGACAGGAAGGGATCATGATCCCTGTTGCAGATGGAGACATGGGAGGCCTATGAAGTGCAGTGACTTTCCCAAGGTTACTCCATGAATAGGGGTGGAGCTGAAACCAACACATTGTTCTGATCCCCTGAGCATACACAGCTGCTTTCTGGCCAAAGAAAGACAGTGTGTGTGTCTGTGTGTTTGTGTGCGTCTGTGTGTGAGAGAGAGAAGACAAGACTTTACTAAATATGAACTGACTCCTTGTGCTCTGCCTCCTCAAACACATTGGCCCAGCCTTTAGTATATGTGGAATAAAGGAAGCGATTGGATCTTGTCTGTGGACAGCTGGTGGTTGGGAGAACTTTCCTGGAGGCTGATGCAGGAGACTAGAGGCAACTAGATTACAAACAGATCACCTGGCTGGCCTACCTGCGGCTCATTTTGAGGCCACAAGGGGGCAGCATGTAGCATTCACCCAAGTTTCCTGGGAGATACCATGTCCCAACCTCATCCACTTGAGACAATTCTGGGAACTAGGGGGAGTATAACTGCCCCTTTTTTCAATGGGTACTAAATCTGTGGCCCTTTCCTGGTAAGACCCTTAACTTGAAGGGACAGGCCTCACTAGGACAACAGTGAGGGCTAGAAACTACCCTCTCTAGAATATTACACCAAAGTATGTGGTTAGATTTTAATGAGAACTTTCAGACAGCCTTAAGTTTATTCAAGGCCCTGTGTCCCAGCTTTTTGTCTTTCCACTCTCCTCTCCTGCACTCTATGCTCCTGCCACACTCAATTACTTGCTGGCCCCTGAACTTACTCCCATGTCTTCAGAATGTACTGGCCCCAATGCCTGGAGTGTCCTTTTCTACTTATTGATCGCCTATACATCCATCAAGGCCCAATTTAATGGCCCTTGCTGAGAAACCTCTAATTCCTGGGCCAGAGTTAGCAGAGACCTTCGATGCTCCCATAGCAACTTCTACAGTCTCTATTATTAGTGCTCAAATACAGTCATTCAGCAAATATTTCTTTGGCACTTTCTGTGTGTCAGACATTGTTTTGGATATTGTGAAGACAGATAAAAACAAGCTGGGTGAGGTTTATGCTGTCATGGAGCTTATATTGGGCTGGGGGCAGAGGTGGGAGAGGGATGAGGAGAGCTAGACAATAAGCACGAGTTAGGTCCTAAGGGTAGACTCTTTATCTCGGAATTTTCTGGTTCGGGCTGTCTTCCTTAAGTATAGTTCTCCAGTTCAAGGTCATCTCTGAGCCTCCTGAGTCCATCATAGAGCCTGGCACCAAAAGAGTAACAGTAACTGATGATTAAGTAAATGAACATGAACCTTCCTGCTGACGGCCTTTAACAGCACACACATTCCTACCTCAGCTCTCACTGTTGCTTTTTTTAACAATTTTTTTTAACACTGATAATATGCTAGAATGATATTAGATGGAGATTATTCTTTGAAGAAATTTCTGGGCCTGGCTAGTTGTCTCAGTGTTAGAGCATTGGCCTAACATGTGGATGTCCCGGGTTTGATTCCCGGTCAGAGCACATAGGAGAAGCAACCATCGGCTTCTCCACCCCTCTCCCTCTCACTTCTCTTTCTCTGTCTCTGTCTCTGTCTCTCTCTCTCTTCCCCTCCTGCAGTCATGGCTCGATTGGAGCAAGTTGGCCCTGGGTGCTGAGGATGGCACCATGGCCTTGCCTCAGACCCTAAGAAGAGCTTGGTTGCTGAGCAACAGAGCAATGCCTCAGATGGGCAGAGCATCGCCCCCTAGTGGGCTTGCCAGGTGGATCCTGGTCCAGGCGCATGTGGGATCTGTCTCTTTACCTCCCCTCCTCTCAATTAAAAAAAAAAATTCTGTGAAGGAAAATATATCTAAAGCTCAGTACCTGAATGGATTTTTTCATTTTATCTTTGCATTTTGTGAGACACTGAGGCTCAAAGAAATTAAGAAATTACCCAAAGGCACCAGCTGATTAAGTAGAGCTGGATGCTCCAAGAAGCCTTCTGTCCCACCTGGCTCAGCCCCATTGGTCTTATTCCTGAGGTTCATGATTCTTAGAATGAGAACCCCCACCCCTCTCCCAACTCCTGGGTAGGGACTTAGCCTTTGTTCTACCTCTCCAGCTATCCATAGGCTCCTGTAAGGTGGCTTCTGACCTCCCAGGAGGAGAGGACTCTAGGGTAAAGTTCAAGTGCCTGGTCACATGAACAACTTGAGTGTGGCCTCCTCAAGGCCCCCTGAGCTGGGCTGGCAGCATTACCCCCTAGGCTTGTGTGCTGGACAGCAAGGCTGGCACTCAAGGGGAGAACCTGAGCTGATCTCCAGCTGGGCCAGGCTGGGCTGGGCTTCTGTGGCTGGCTGGTGCTGAGGAGAAGTCCGAAACAGAACCCAGCCTCTCTCCTCCCCGCCCTGGCCCTCCACCAAGCCCCATCATGGCTCTAGCTCCCAGCCAATCCTTCAAGCCCTGTGCGTCTCTTTCAGTGAAGCTCTGTGGGACAAAAGCTTTCTAAGATCATCTTTGTGTCAAAATGTCTTTATTTTGCTTGTATTTAAATGATGGTTTGGCAATGTGTGGAATTCTAAGTCCACAATTACTGTATTTATCCTCACCATTCTGAAGACACTATTTCATTGTCTTTTGGCATCTGTTGTTGCTGATGAGAAGCTGACTGTCAATTCAATTATTGGACCTTTGTAGATAAGCTCTTTTCTCTCTGGTGGCTTTTAGAATTTCCTTTTTATCTTTGATATTCTACACTTTGGCTACAAGGTGTCTAGATATATATTTGTTTTGTTTTTAAAGATGTCTTACTAGGCAGTCTATGGGCCTTTGCAATCTAGAAATTCACATCTTATTTCTAGAAAGAGCTTAGTCTCTCTTTTCAGTATCTTTTCCTAACTAATAATATATATGTTCAATTTTTTCATTCATTCTTTTATGTCTTTTTTCTTTCATATATTTAATCTCTTTATTATTCTGTGATTTGTTCTGAAGGATTTCCTCAGGGTTAGCTTCTAATTCACTAATTCTCTCTTCAGCTGTATTTACTCTGCTAATCCATCTGATTTTTTTTTTTTTTAATCTCAGTGACTTTTATTTTTATTTCTAAAATTTCTAGATTTTGGCCCTAACTGTACCTTGGTTAGAGCATTGTCCTGCTACACTAAGGCTGCAGGTTAGATCCCCAGTCAGGGCACATATAGGAATCAACCAATGAATGCATGAATAAGTGGAACAAAAATATTGATGTTTCTCTCTCCCCTCTATCTAAAAATTAATTTTCAAAAAAAGATAAAATTTTTAGTTTTTGTCATGTCTGCTACATGCCCCTTTTTGATACCTTTCTATTCTGGTGTTGTAAATGCTGTTTCTTTATCTTCTGGAAGATTTTTAACTATATTAAGCTTTCTTTTAGATTGCTTCTTTATCTCTAGGTCTTTAAGTATGAATTCTCCCAAGAGAGTTGTCTCTTAAGATACTGTATTTCTTCTTATATGTTGTAAAGTTTATTCTTGAAATAGTTATTTTCAGCACATTCTTCTCACTGTGCCATGGGATAATGAGGCTACCCTACGGGAGTTCCTAGCTGTATCTGCCCTAGCCACGTCGAAGTGCACCAGCCCCGAACTTGCTTCTATATTACCGTCTTGGCTTGCGATTTTCCAGGGTGTGAATATCAAGTCCTGAGCCCACACCCCATGTGGACAGCCTTGCAATGTCATACTCACATGGGTACTCTTTCAACCCAAAGCTGAGGCCAGGTAGCCAGCAGTCAGAGCTATTTTAGTCCTATTTTTGGCACTTTCCCAGACCCTGCTCTGAGCAGGGAGCCTACTGTACCACTGGTGGGGTCTGCAAACATACTTCCCGTTTTGCTGGAAGGCTGAATCCCTCCTCAGAGGTACAGCTTCACATACTGCTCACCACTGGAATTCTCTCTTATTTCTGGCCATAGGGATTTCTCCTTCTTGTTTTTGAGCTTGGATATGTTGTTGTTGTTTCTAACTATCCAGCATTTATCTTGTATATTTACTATTTTTAAATTTTTTTTTATTTTATTCATTTTAGAGAGGAGACACAGAGTGAGAGTGAGAGAGAGAAAGAGAGAAAGGGGGGAGGAACTGGAAGCATCAACTCCCATATGCGCCTTGACCGGACCAGTGCAGGGTTTTGAACTGGCGACCTCAGTGTTCCCAGGTCGACGCTTTATCCACTGCGCCACCACAGGTCAGGCTTTACTTTTTTAAGGAGAAGGAACTTCAATATTGGTTTGATCCAGTATGACCTGGAAGTCCCATTCTCTTCCCTGAACTTCTATCTCTTTTACCAAGGCTTACCCCTTTTCTAAACCTCCTTCCCTGCCACTCAGGCTTCAGCCCTTCCTACTCACACCATCTCCCATCCTGAGGCCTCATCTGAGTTTCCCCCACGGCGGTGGGGGGCAGGGAAGCTCTCGTCCATTGCTCTCTCAGCAACCAGAAAAGTCCTTCCTCCTCATTTTCTAACCGACTCCACTGTGCCAGTGACTGTCACTGAGACACGCAGCCCTCTAGTGGGACCGCAGTAGTGCTGCCTTGTGCATGGTCTTCCAGGAGCAGGGTCAAGGAAGAAGCACCCTGAAGGCAGAGGAGGAGCAGTGCAAGGAGGGATGCCTTTGCCCTTCATTTCCACACTCCCTTCTCCTTCAGTGTCTCCTCCTTGTGGGTCCCCCTCCAGCCCTGAGAATCAATGGGGGTTCACTTTCGCTGAGTTCAGTGACACTGCTTCCTCCCAACGTCCTGTGGCTCAGAACTGACTAGCCAGCGTGGCCTGGGCTGGGGAGAGCTCAGTGGCATGTCCAGCTCTAGGGAGAAAGAAACTGCTGGGTGCCCCTCCAGCACTGCTCACCTGCTGGGTGGCTTAATTCTCCTGTCTTTGGCCTCAGTGGGACAGGGAAGCGGGCCTGATCCTTCTCTCATACTTCCTCCTCCTGCTCTCAGTGGAAGTGGGTCCCTAGAGGTAAACAATGCATCTGATGCCATCACTCCATGAACACCCTTCACTCTGATCCCCTCCTCCAATGGAGAAGAGTGGGCAGATTAGGGCACACCCCCCCCCCCCCGTATCGCCACTCTCCACTGCGCACACACCTGAAGAGCAGTGAAATCAAGTGTTCGCACTTGTACAGCTCCAAGCATGATTATGACTTTTCTCCGCATTATTGCTTTCAGTCCTCCTGTCAGCCAGGTAAGGTGGGGCAGAGGTGCAATGACTTGCCCGAGGTCACCAGCTAGTCCAAAGTAGAGTCAGGAAGTCCAGCTGACTTGTAGTTCAGTGTTCTTTCTGCCTCTGGCATTGCCAACCTCCCTGGAAGCTGGTACTTCCCACTCCACCCCACTGAGCTCTCTCCTATAGAGCCTCAGCCTCTGAGGCATGCCCAGGCTCAGGCTCTGGCCAAGTTCACTCGTTCCTATCAGGCCAAATTGGACCCTTCAGCCTTGTATTCAAGACTCACTGTGTCCACTTTGCCAAGCTTGCTCTTTCTTCCCCATGTTCTAGAACATCTCTTCATCCCCACACCCCACCTGCGTGCATGTGTGTATACACACGCACATTGCGGCACAAGGTAGAGAGCTGTACTAGTTCCTCGCTGAGCCTGTCTTCTTGCCTGTAAAATGGGGTGCGAACAGTATCGCCTCACAGCGTTGCTGGGATGGTGAAGTAGACAATGCAGATAAAGTCCCCTGCATGAGGCTTAGCATTTAGCATGGGCCTCATCAACGGGAGCTGCAGACAGTATTGGTTGTACTTCTATGTACGTCTGCAAGCCCTCCCCACCTCTGTCCCCAGGAAGGCTCCCTTTGCCATTGCCTGTGATGTCGCCGTAAGAGCTGTAAGAAAACTCAGGGAGTTTCTGGGGTGTGGGTAGGGAGGAGGAGGAAGTCTGGTGGGTGGAACCCTGACATGCTCACTCCACTTTAACCAAAGCATCTCTGATTGAATGCTTTCTACATGTTGGGGTGCTACCTTATGACACTGTCTGAAAAAGGATTCCTTTGCCAATAAAGTCTGCAAACCATTGACTTAAACCACACCTTCCCACTCCCAGAAAGCCCTTGGTTGACCTGTCACACTGAGAGTTAATGACAGGTGTGAACCTGGCCCAGTCACTTGCAGAACTCAACCCTCTCAGACCTGGGAGTCTCTGCCCCTGGTAGGAGTGAGTCTAGAGAACAAGGATTGGGCCATCTGTGGTTCCTCTCAGCCCACAGCACTGATCCCAGGACCCCATGTGCAGTAGGCAGGTGCCAGCCAGAGGAGAGGACAGGTCATACACAGTTCGAGGGTCACCCACTGGCTGTGTATCCTTAGGTGAGTCCCCATACCTTTCAGCCTCAGCCTTTTTTGCATACAAAGGCTCCTCTAGGTCCCAGAAGGGCCAGGGCCTGGTACACAGTTGATGCCCTACAAATGGGAGCTCTCTCCATCCCCACCCTTCTTCTCAATCAATACTTGCTCCGTTGATGGATGATGGTGACAGTGATAAATTACAGGAGATCCTGGAGCCCTGCCCCTTCTTGGTATACAGATAGGGAAGCTGAAACCCAGAGCCAGGAAGGGACTTCCCCAGATGGGACAGTGAGTGAGTCTAGGCAGGACAGGAACATTTTGGCAGTGTTACCAGGGAGAGGAGTCAGGGCTGGAGGTAGGAAGAAAGCTGCTGAGGAAGAGGTGAAGGGAACCGTTGGGACATTACAACATTCCTCCTTCCCCACTCCCTCCAGCAGCAAGGTTGACTGAGAAGGCCTGAGACAGCTGTCAGCTTGGAAAAGTGCCTTTGTCACTAAAGGCTGAGGTAGGAACCAGACTTTCTCCATTGCGCGCTCGTGCACACAACACACACAACTAAACTACTTTTGGCCTCCTAGAACCATCTTTCCCATCCCCTCACTCCTTAGGAAGAATTCCGTGTCTCCACTTTAAAAAGGAGTGGGCCTGCCTGACCTGTGGTGGCGCTGTGGATAAAGCTTCAACCTAGAATGCTGCTGGGGTCACCGGTTCAAAGCCCTATGTTAGCCTGGTCAAAGCACATATGAGAAGCCACTACCAGTTGATACTTCTTGCTCCCCCCTCTTCTGCCTTTCTCTCTCTCTCTCTCTAAAATTAATAAAATCTTTAAAAAGAAATAAAGGGAGTGAGTTAGTGCATAGAGCATCATTCTAGCCCACTGAGATTGCAGGCTGGAGCCCCGGTCAGGGCACATGGGAGAAGCAACCAATGAGTGCACAACTAAGAGAAACGAGTTGATGCTTTCCTTCCCCCGCCCCCATTAATGGAAAAATTAAAAAGGAGTGGCCCTGACCCTCCATTATACATACACTTGCAGGAGAAACAGGCCACTCTGTACCTTATAAAAGTCCTTCCTGAGATCTAACTTCCATTCTTCTAGTAGCACCCACAGTCTCGTTCTTCCTCCTGCTGCCTTTGGTAGGGTTTTGTGGAGCTGGAGTTGGGAAAGATGATGAGAGGCCCACTCCCCACTGACGTTTTTTCACAAGGAGAGGAGGGGACTTTTACAGCCCCCCAGATGGGAAGGGAGGTGTGGGGTGAGCTTAAGGATCTGATTTCCTGGAACAGACCCAATTTCAGATATTCTGGGTGTTGACAAGGGCAACCTCGGTTCAAATGCCATTTCTGCCACAGAAGAGCCTCAAAAAGACCCCAGGAAACACCCCCAGATTCCTTGCAACTGCTTTCCTTTCCACCATTCAGGTCCCCAGATCTTAGTCTCACCCCCATGAACCCTGATCAGTTCCCATAGAATCTGGGAGAGTGTTGTCACATGTCCAGGGTGGGCTAGCTTCGGCTCATAGAGAGAGAAGATGGGTTAGTTAATTCAGCTGGGGCACTCCATCTATAGCTGGGCCCTGGGGTCCAGAAACCCTCCCCAGTTACCAGTGAGGGCAGAGCATAACCTGTCCAAAGGCCTCAGACTCTAGCCCTGGGAGAACCTGGGGCCAGAAGCAGCGGGAGAGATTCAGGTCAGACCCCAGAAGGCACCGCCTTCTATGCAGAGAGAAAGGGTGAAGGGTTGTGCGCAGTCTGTGAAGGCCAGCTTGGGCACCCCCTAGGTCTCCAAAGCCCCCTCCCTGCCCGCTCACTGCTCTGCCTGCCTCCCTCCCCCACTGGCGCTCAGCAGATCAATGCTGCCTTTGCTGACAGCTGAGAATCGAGCTCGCCTTCCCGCCCCCTCCCCCGCCCCTCCCGCTAGGCTACTGCGTCCCCCGAGATCCTCCCGGAGGAACGGGAAGAGTTTGCTGCGGAAGCGCTTCACCCTGGGGCAGGGCCTGCGGAGGGAGCGGCTGGTTTAGCCCAAGCTTTCGGCAGGGGAAGAGGGAAGAGGAAAGGGGGATGGGGAACCCAAATTCAGCAATCAGCGCTCTGTGCTAAGTGGAGAGGGCTAAAGAGGACGAACGCCCCCCAGCCCCACAAGCTAGAGAGGAGGCCAGGCACCTAGAACTTCCCAGCCGGAGAGGGAGTGCAGCAGTGGAATGTCTCCCCGGTTCTGGGTAGGATCCTGTGGGCCTCCAGGGAAGGGGGTGTACAGCCTGCACGCTGGCTCAGAGTTCACCTCCTGCCACCCAGGTACCCTGCACCTGGTTCCCTGACCTAGGGTCAAGTCAACGGAGCATATCAGATTGAACCTGGATCAGAGAAGCTCCTTGGGGCTAGGTGGCCTATCTAGGGGTTCTTCCCCATCATAAAGAAGGGTAGCTCAGAGGTGGGGGTGGGTGGGAGGAATAATGGACACACCTGAGGCCCATTGTGTTACACACTCTGACAACGCGGCAGCGCTTGGGCATTAGGCCTTGTAGGTAGGAGCTGCTCACGTAGTCACACGCTGCATCAGCACACTTTCCACATCCCGCACATCGCGTAACGGGCACAATCCGAGTGGACACACCTTATCACACTGCCAACACCCAAACGGCCCGTACTGTGCACATCCATCTTCACACGTATCCACACCGGAACCACAATCCACACCTCCACTGACTCAGTCCAACCTACAGCCACCCACTCTGCACACACACAGCAGACACTTCCACATCCACTCACACCCAAACTCCACGGGACGCGTGTCCCATCCGCGACTGCGGCGACAACTCCTCGCTCCACTCCCTACTTTCCACTTCCATACAGGAGGCGTTCCAGCCCCGCCTTCGGGTCCACACAGCCCCTCAGCCGTGCACGCCCCTTGCCCATGGCCAACCTCGCGGCCCCGTGCGCTGCCCCCAAGCCCGCCGCCACGCTGTCGGGTCGGGGCACCCACTAGGCGGCCGGTGCGGCCGGTGCGCCCTGGCCCGACGCCTTTTCCGCGTGTCCCCTCCCTCCGCCCCGCTGGCTCGCTGGCTGGCTCGCTCGCTCCCTCCCGATTTGGGAAGGCGGCCGCGGGGCGGGCGGGGGCGGGCGGGGGAGAGGCGGGGCGGGGAGGGTGACATGTGAGCAGCGCGCCAGGGCAGGTGGAAAGGCGAGCGGCATGGAGCGCGTAATAAGAGAGTTGGAGTCGGAAAGAGCCGCCCCAGTCGCCGGGGAAGCGGGCGGTCAGTGCGGGCTCCGGCTGCCCCCAGGCTCCGAGCGCCCGCCCCCGGCCCCGGCGCAGCTCCTGACCGGCCCCTAGCACCCGCCGTCTGCGCCCACCCCGGGCCGCCCCGCTGGCCTCGGGTCCGAGCCATGTGCGGCTGAGCGCCCTGCGCGCGCCCCCGCCCTGGACTGTCCCCGGGCCCCTGGCCCCCGCCAGGCACCGCCCATGGCCGAGGCCCCCCCGCGCCGCCTCGGCCTGGCCCCCCCGCCCGGGGACGCCCCCCGCGCGGAGCTGGTGGCTCTCACAGCCGTGCAGAGCGAGCAGGGCGAGGCGGGCGGGGGCGGCTCCCCGCGCCGCCTGGGCCTCTTGGGCAGCCCCCTGCCTCCGGGTGCGCCCCTCCCAGGGCCGGGCTCTGGCTCGGGCTCCGCCTGTGGCCAGCGCTCCTCCGCAGCTCAAAAGCGCTACCGCCGCCTGCAGAACTGGGTCTACAACGTGCTGGAACGACCCCGCGGCTGGGCCTTCGTCTACCACGTCTTCATGTGAGTTTCCGACCCCGCGCCTGCCGGTTGCCATACCCCGCGCGGCGCCTTCCGAGCCTGGTCTCCCCTGGGTTGGCCGCCCGGCCCTGGCTCCGCCTCCTGTCCCCCATCCCCACGGGCGACCCTCATCTTCCCAGGCCTGAGCTTGATGAATGACACCCCCCCCCAAGCTGACCCTAACCCCCAATCTCCAAGCCTTGACCCCTACTTCTGACCTCTCCCACCTCAACTTCTTAATTCCATTCTGACTTCCAACCCCTGCTCCTCTGTCCCAGGTGCTCCCTACATCCAGCTTCTTGTTCCCATCCTCTCTGCAACCGGGAGCCACTACAGTGGGGCACCCCTTTCCTCATCATCACCTCTGTTTCCGTGTGCCAGACACAAGCCCTTTGGCCCCCACACACTTTGTCACCTTCTCCCCAGCTCTGTCACTACATTGGGCTCCCACCTGGGCTCCCCTTGGAAAGACCCCTCTCCAAGGACGGTCTCCATCCCAGTCCAGGGCAAGCTCCCAATTGTAGGTTTGGGGGTCCCAGTGAGCCCGCAGGAGCCCTGACACTCATGTGTGCTGTCTGACTTGTCGAGTCTTCACTCACTCTCCCCTCCACCCTCAACTTCCCAGCAGCAGCAGCAGCAGCAGCAGGCTGCCCTGTCTGCCCTGCTGCCCGCCTGGCTGGCTAGCCTGTCCAGCTTGCTGGCTGCTGCACCAGGCCTGGCTCTGGGCAACCTGGGGGAAAAAAGAAAGAGGAGAGGGGTAGGTTTGGAAATACTGACGCTGTGCCCCCCCCCCTTACTCCCCCTCACCAGGCTCCTACAACTTTAAAAAACACTGACCCCTCTTGGATGTAGAGAGTGAATTTTGGCAGCTCAGAGCTCAGTCTTGGGGGATGGCCTGGCCCAGCCAGGAACATGAGAGGCCCAGCCGATATCAGTTGAAGGGCCAGGCCTGGCTCTGGGACGCTAGGAGGTGCGGAGGTGCTGCATAGAGACCTCCAGTTTCTGGAGAATGTGCTGCTGCTAATCCCTTCTTGCAGCCCCTAGGGGTCTTCTGAGTGGTCCCCTTGCCTGTCTACCTGACTGATGAATAGTTCTTCCTGCCTGGCTCTCCCTTTGTCAGACTGAGTTTCCACCAGTATGTGAATTGGCCTGTCCATTCATCTCTTTACCTAAATGTCCAACAGTCCTTTTCCTTGTCTGTGTTCCATCCCTGTGTTGACGTGTCCAGTTTTCTGTATACCTGTCTGTCCATCTGTCAACCCACCTGTTCTTCTAACTGTCTCACTCTTCTACTTGTCTGTTTCCATCATCTTTTGGTCTGTCTGACTTCCTGTCCCTACCTGCCTCTGCCCCATCCTAACTGGGCTCACAGAATTTCAAAGATGAAGGGGAGAGAAATGCTGGCAAAGAAGCACACTGCCCATGGGGAGGAAGCTTACCCTTGGCCAATGAGCTCCTAGGGTGGCAGCCTTAACTTTGTGCAGAGACCCTGGTTAGGCTAGGCCAGGGGCGAAGAGTTACATTGCTGAGGACATGAGGTTAGACTTAGGATGAGGGTCAATGGTTAGGACAGTGGTTCTTAACCTTTTCTGAGGAACCGAACCCACCAGTTTCAGATGCGCATTCACCGAACTCTTCTTTAGTGATAAATAAAATATGATTTTTTTTCCAAATTCAAGACATAGGTATATGTTTTTTTACTGGTGCACAAAATGAGCCGTGCATGAACATCACCTTGCTCAAAGAACAAAACCAACAAAGTGCATGAACTCACAACAAATTACGGTATTACTTTATTCTGGCCTCCGCGGCAGAGGCTTCTCTGAACCCCTGAGACCGACTCACCGAACCACTAGGGTTCGATAGAACCCAGGTTAAAAACCACTGGGTTAGGAGGAGCCTGACACCCAGTGCCCACTGGAAGGTCTAGGATGATTATTTTTGCTGCTGAGAGAGCTGTTGGAATGATGGAATTTCTGTGCTGGGGCACAAGGGATGGTGGGATTGAGGGAGAGGGGCAGGCATTGCTAATAAAAGAGTGCCTGCATTGTGGAGCCCTTGCCCACACTGCCACCTGGGGCACCCAAGGAGGGTGAGACACTCCCCAGGCTCCTCGTGGGCTCCCTCCATGGTCTCCTCTTAGGAGACCATGGGCCTGGGAAAGCCAAAAGGGCTCTGAGATGGGGTCCTTAGTCTCTAGGCCTGGTCTTCAGCCCTCACAGGGGTCACTGAAGGTGAAGCACCCGCCTCATGTCCCCCGTCCAGACACTGTCTTCACCTCTGCACCTCTTCTGGAAGGGCCTCTCCTTCCTCTCTAGGAGCTAAATCCGCTGGTACCTTTGCCCTACATCCTGTCTTACTGGATGCCAGGAATGCCCTGGCCAGGGGCATGCTTGTTCTGACCACTTGTCCCCAGGAACCCAGAGCTGGGGCATCTCTCAGGCGCTCTGGGGGAGGAAGTGTGCTGCGATCCCAGGGAACTGGCTTCCACCTTAGAGATCAAAGGAGGCTGAGAGGTGAGGAGCCCCACTTCTTGTGTGCTGTGTGATCTTGGGTTGATCACTGGACCTTTCTGAATTTGATCAGAAAAGCCAGTAGAAATCCCAACGTTGCGAGCTCCCTTGAGGTAATGGGTGGGAAAGAGCTTGGTGAGCTGCAAGAGCCTGTTTGAGCAGAACGCAAGGGATGGATGTTATTATTGGGGCTGCGAGAGGGGGACGCACAGGAAGTCTCTCTTGTTCTTCAAGAGCCCCAGAGGTGGGGTTTCTCAGTCACTCATGGCAGGGTCTTGGGGGAGTGAAGAAGTGCTTCTTGCTGTTGAACTTTTAGTCAAATCCCTCCCCCTACCCCAGTGACCATGGGAAGCAGCCCAAGTGAGGGGAGTCCAGTGTGCAGTTAGCCGACCCCCTTCTCAGAGCCCCGGGCCCTGTAGGAGTGGCCCCTGTGGGAAGAGAAGGGCTCAAGGAGGGTATTGGGATGAGCTGGGTCCATTCACCGCAGGAGACGCCTCCTTCACACCTGCTCAGGTCCCACTGGCCCTGGCACAGAGCTTGTACCTTCTCTGGCTCCGTGGTGTGGGAGACTGCTCAGAGGACGAGCCCCGTTCTGCCTTTCCCATCAGCAGCTGCAGCCTCTGGGAAGTAGGAACCACTGACAACTGTCTTCTCATTATTGAGATCTAGGAGGGATTGCTGGCCCCTCTCTGAGCTCTCTCCGCTCTCTCGTTAGGCCCTTGGTCCTGTCACCAGGCCTGTCTCCAGGCCTCTACCTTCTTCCTACGCCCTGGCCTCTGATTGAAGCCCTCAACCCTTCCCAGGCCCTACTCTGAATTGTGAGAAATAGCACATCACTGTCCATGATGCTGTCTGAGCCTTTGCAGGAATGCTCAACTCACTGACCCTGTCACAGGCCACCCCAGCTTCCCTTTGGAAGTCAGAAGGCTGGAAGGGGCTGGGGCAGAGCTGGGCCTTCTGTGCCCCCATCTTCCTCAAGCCACTGTGAGACTGAGGCTCCCAGCCCCCCGCAGCCCAGTGGCCTTTCTCTATGTGAAGGTTTACGCTCTGTAAACATCCTCCATCAGCCTTGTCCCTGGGGTCGGAAGCTGTGGGAATGGGAAGGAGAGGAGGTGACGGCTGCTTCTGGGCCCTCAGACTCCTAACCCTGGGCCCCCACCCAGCTTCCCCCAACCATCTGACCAGGAACGTCACCTGGTTTGGAAATAATCCTAGCAGAGGGAACCCACAAGCCTCAGC
Source organism: Rhynchonycteris naso (assembly GCA_037038555.1). NCBI lineage: Eukaryota > Metazoa > Chordata > Mammalia > Chiroptera > Emballonuridae > Rhynchonycteris > Rhynchonycteris naso. The sequence continues at coordinate 206,480,909 of CM072997.1, read as the reverse complement.
CATGCCTGCCAGGTGGGTCCTCACATTTGACAGCTCCATTTTGCTTATGAGAAAACTGAGGCTCTGGAGACCAAAGTTGCACAGTAAATCAGTGGCAGATGCAGAGCCAGACCCAAAAACTCCTGACTGTCTAGGACCTGCCCTGCTCCCTGTGGCAGCCTGGGTCAGCTCTTGGAGTTTGAATTGCAATTTGTGATCATGTGTGGAGCATCAGCTCTGTGCTGGGAACCATGCTAAGTGCTCCCCATAAGCCACTCTCATGTGAACTTCAACAAGGGGGGAGGTTGGTGCCCTTATCCTCCTCATGTACAGGCGAGGAAACTGAGGCTCAGGAGAGATCACCCAGTGAGCATGGAGGAGCAGGAGCCCAGAGCTGGGTCTGACTTGGAGCTGTCTTTCTCCTGCTTCTCAGCTCCGGTGGCGCCCCGCCCCTAGGATCCTCAGGAGCCGAACTCCCGTGTCCTTGGTCTCTCTGTCCCCAGCACCGAGCACACAGGCAGCAAGCAGGAGGTGGGCAGTCGGCAGGATTTTGTGGAATTGATGGAATTACTGCCCAGCGTCACCCAAAGCAAACACACTTTTGCTGTGTACGGCTTTGTACAGACGCATATCCCTGCTATCCACCCGTCCGTCTGTCTCATAAACATACTCACTGCAACTTGGGCACACGTGTCTGTGAATGTCACAAAGGCACAAGCGGCATACATCCAATGAAAAGAAGTTGAATGCACAGCCGCTCCCACCTTTTCTCTGACTTCTCACAGCCTTCTAACCTGGCCTGTGGCCCTGGCCTCGATCCGTAGGATGGAACAGAGTTGGCCCCCGTCATTGAGAGTGTGGCCATCACCTGGCCACACTGCAGAGCTGCCCTTACAGCCTGTGTATTTGTGCCTCCACCTGGGAGGGCAGCCTTGGAGTATGGGGGAGCAGGGTGGCTGACTTCCTAGCACTTTGCTGGCCCTTGCTCCTCCCTAAGGGCCCTCTGAACTCCTTCTGTCCATCTAGCCCTGCGGTGGACCGAGTTTACACCAAGGCACAGAAAGGGGAATTTACTTGGCTAAGGTCACTCCTGGTGGGTCAGCAGGAGAACTGTGCCGGGAATCCAGGCTTTCTGCCTCCCAGATCAGGACTGTAGATAGTATTTTTCCTCATCCCAGCCAACAGGGAAGACTGATGTTCCAAGAACTTGGCCTTGTGATGGGGAAAGTCTTGGAGTGTGACCCAAATGTTTCATGCTGCTGTTTTTCAGCCCCTGTCCTTTTGTCCTTTTGTTTGGTCTTTGTAAGAAGGGGCAAGTGGAGAGACTATACAACCAGCCTTCTAACGCTCTCTCTCCGCCTTCCGTCCCTTGGTCCCTTCTTCCTGAGTTCTTCTTTGGGGGTCACTGGAGCAGGTTAGACCTCTCACTGTCGGTCACCCCACCCCAACTCCATAGTCCATTTATTCTCCCCATTGAGGAAGCCCTGCTGAATGTTTGACTTCAATCCCTATTGTTGCAGAAGCCTTTATTCTCAGAGTGCTAGAGCCAGGAGTGATTCAAGTGGTGATTATTCTTGGGCTGATGGCAGCACTTTGAGTGGGTGATTAATTTAAGGTTCTCTGAGCCAGTCAAGAGAGCTGAAACCTCCCGGGAGCAGGGAGAGAGGAAGATTCTGTAGGTCCCGAAGGCCCTGCCATTGTCCCTGCCCCTAGAGGGAGGCCATGCAGGGATGTTCCTCACTAGAAGTTTTCTCAGCCCCCTTTCCTCCCCTGCACCGATGTGAGTCTGTGAGTCGATGTGAGTCTGAGTCGTAGGCGACTAGAGGGCCCAGCAGGACATTCTGCATGTCTGTCCGGGAGGCAGCCCCTCCTTATGCCCCCTTGTGTGGGAGTTGGGCTGGAGTGGAGGAAGGGGAAAGACTTGTTATTTCTCCGTAGACTGTTCCACAGGGAGTAAAGAGCATGGGATCCGAGTCTGACAGCTTTGGGTTCATTTCTGGTTCTACCCTTAGCAGTTATGTGTCCTTGGGCAAGTAACTTAACCTCCCTGAGCCTCAGTTTTCTCATCTGAAAAATGGGAATAATAATGACTGCCTCTAGGAATATCAGGGCTAAATGAATTAGAGCATCTGACACTGTGCTGGGCACAAACGTTTGCCATCATCATCACCACTGTTATGATATTGTTATGGTCGTTCCCTCCCTGGGGAGAAGGGAAAGTTCTGGCCGGTGTCCTCAGCTCAGCGCAATGAGGTGAATGTGTCCGGGTGTGCTGGGAGGGACTAGGCGCTGTGGCTGTGGGCTGGGCAGCTCCCTGCAGGGAGTCTGAAGATGCATCTTTGTGGACTTCTGAGGAGCATCTAGACTGTGCCACAACCATGCTGTGCCTCTTACTTTCCGTCTCTCAATTAACTCTCACGGCCATTATATCAGGCGGGCACGGTGATTACCCTCAGTTCACACTTATGAAAAGTGGGGCCATGGAGGGGTCGTCACTCAATTGCCCAGGGTCACACAGCTAGTGAATGGTGATACCAGGACTCCAACCTGGGTCCCCACGACCTTATTGACTCATTCCTTCCTTCACATGATAAATATAGTTAAAGAGTGTCCACTGTGTAGCAGGCAGAGGGAGGTGGACCATGGCCCTGCCCGGGAGAGGGGTGGCAGGGCACAATGAGGAAGCTGCTGAGCCTGCCTGGACCACTGGCCTCTCCTGCCTTCTCTCCGTGTGCTCACAGAGAGGTCTGGGTGCAGGCGTGTGTCTATGTGTGTACAGGGTTTAGTGTGTAGGTGAGTGTGTCACTGTGAGGCCTAGGTGTGGGCCTCACTGTCAAACTGCACAGCTAGCCTGGGCCCAGGGAGGTGACAGTGGAGCCAGTGTAGCGTGGTGACAGGGAATAGCCAGGGACCCCTGGGAGGAGAGGGCTATTGGCTATTCTCTCCTGAGCATGTCATTCCCGGGGAATGGGAACAAGGATTCCCAAAGGAGATTTAGATATCTCAGTCCCAGCACTTACTGAAAAGGTACTCAACCCCCTCCACCCCAATCCCCAGCCTCACTATTCTTCTCTGTAAAATGGGGCTATACAGGGAGTGGACACTCAGGGCAGCGTGGCACAGAGGGCACCGGATAAATGGAAGGAGATGCTGTCTCAGAGTTTTGTAGGGTTGGGGTAGGGAGTCCTTCTCTCAGCACCTTCTTCCTGGGTCCCTCAGAGGTCTGGGCAATACTGAGAAGGGCACCCAGAGGGCTGCCTGCTTCCTACCCCAGGCTCTGAGTGGCTGGGAAAGGGAGCTGGTCAGACCTTTGAGACCACCCGGAAAGTCTCCCCCCAGGACTTCAGGCTTTCTGGGCAACTCTATCCCTAAGGCAGGATCTGTGTGCCCTGGGGGTTGGCACCTGGGAGGGGTGAGGAAGGAGGGGCAGCCCCAGGCAGCAGACTAATTGGGCTGGGAATCCGTGGGCAGCGCCTGAGGGATGGAGGGAGGCGAAGGGAGCAGGGAACTCAGCGATTCCTTCTCTCTTCCCTCCCTCCTGGAGATTTGGGCAACAGTGGGTGGAGTGTGTACTCTGGGGCCAACCCCAATTTCTGCAGGAAAATCTGGGAGCACTTTCTTCTGAGATTCCTTGGACATCTAGGCCAGGCTGGTAGGACAGGGTATAGCTTGCTGGAAATAAATGGACCATGGTTCCCACTGAAACAAAAGGGGTAGAGATCAGACAACAGGAGAGACCAATAACCATTAGGTAGAGTGAGATTCCCTGGGGTACTCTTTCCAAAACTTGGGGACCCATGTCTTGCAGGACTGGATAAGATTTACTCTGATATTGTCTTTATGAAGCAAGTGGCATGCTTCTCTTCCAATATGAAGGATGGAGAGCAGAGCGAGCCTGCGAGCCTGCGGGGAAGGGATCAGATCGGGTACACTTGGCTTTGGTAGGTGGGTGAGTGCAGGCTGCCTCTCTGCCACCCTTCTTTCCCTGTCGCTCCTCCTTGGGAGCCTCAGCTAGTCCAGGTCATTGTCTTTAGGTTTATTTTTTGCTGGGCTCGGCTGTCCCCTGGGGAGGGGAGAGGGTAGGGAGAAAAGGAGGGGAAAAGGAACAGCTTTGTCAGCACAATCCCAGGCGCCTCTGCTCCTGCCCTCCTTGGCCTGGCTGCCACTCTCTTCTGGAGGGACCAGTCCCTGGGCACAGTGGAAACCCAAACCCCTGTGGGAACCCCTCACTCAGGCAGGACCAGGTCGGGAACACGTCTCTCTACCCTCACGCTTTCTCCACTCACCCTGCTACAGAGCATTGGAGCCGGAAGGCCTCAGAGCTGGATCCAATCCATGGCTTCATTTTACAGATGGGGAAACTGAGGCCAGGAGAAAGGACCTGGTTGTCCAAGGACACAGCACACACAGGGCTTCTCTACCTCTCTTACCCATGCTGGACGTGGCCTCCCACTTCTGCCCCTGATCTCAGACGGAAGGAGCAGCCCTGATTTCATTCACTCATCCAATTCTCTGACCTCTGGGGACTGATGGCAGTCTATTGGGAGAGACAGCACAGGGAGGGATGCTTGGCCTGGGGATGCCATGAAGGCCTAGGGTGGGTCTCAGTCCCTCCCCCATACCCTTTATCCTCCTTTTTTGTTAAAAAAATTAATTAGCTTTTTTTTTTTTTTACAGATAGGATACTTAGAGCCTAAGGTTAACATAGGAATTAAGTTGTAGAGATGGGATTCAAACTCAGAATATGGGTCCCTGGGGTGCTGCCTGTGGCCTCCCGAGGTCTGAGCTGGCTGGGCCCCCGTTCTCCAGCACGCCCTTCCCCTGGCTCTGGTCCGCTTACCTCTTTGCCTCTTTCCATTCAGTTCTGTCAGCAACTCTGCCTGCCCTTTCTGTCCCTTGAATGTTGGGGCTCCTCAGGCTCTGTACTGGGCCCGCCTCTCTGTGCACAGTTTCCACGGAGGGGGCTTCTCATACACTCCTTTGACATCAGGGGTCATCCCTATGATGACGGGCTCCCTCTCTGCAGTTTCCTTCCTGAGTTTCCAGTATAGCTACCTGTGGACACTTCACAGGGTCATCCCTGTGATGGCGGGCTCCCTCACTACATCTCCTTCCTCCAACTCAACTCCCTCCTACCCTACCCTCTTCCCCCCTCCCCCCACACACACTGTGATTTAGCCACCACAGGTGCCCAAGTCAGGAACCCCCTCCCTCGAACATCCTTTGCTCTTTACCTAAGAAACAACTTGTGGTGTCCCCAGATATACGGTTTCATGCTCCAGGGGCTTCTTCTTCAGCTTTAAACCCCTGCCCTTCCCACCTGCCTCATCATCTAGCAAACTTCTATTCATCCTTCAAATCCCAGCTTGAGCTTCACCTCTTCATGTAATCACTCCCTGCCTACCCCACTGTAGGCTAGATTGGGGGTCCTTCAGAGTCCCCAGAGCTCTGCTCACCCACCCTGTCTGTGTGCTCTTCTGCACTCTCCCACATGCGATGAGGTCTGGGTGGTGGGGGGTTGAGCACAGTGCTTGGCACATGGCTGGTAATTAGTGGATGTTTGTTGAGCTAGGAAACGAAGGTGGCATTGAGTTCAGGTTGTAAGGCTGAGAAGGGTTTTACCAAGTAGAGAGAAATTGGAGGAAGGACCCCTAAGTCCTCTGTGTGCAAACTGAGCTGGCAGCTCGCAAGATTTTTGTCCTGAGGGCAGTCCAGGGGAGGCAGCAGCTAGAACAAAGGCTCTGAGGTGGGGCTTTCTTCTAGCCTCTGGATCCAGAGAAGCACCACTGGCTGAGAAGCAGGGTTTGACTGATCTTTTCCCATGAGCTCTTTCTCTGCAAACACTAGGCCATTCAGTTGTCCTACTACCACTATGTGGCAGGTACTACATTGTTCCCATTTCACAGATAGGAAACTGAGGCTCAGAGAGGGGGAATAATGTGTACCAAATGACACAGCTTGTCCATCGCGGAGACAGGATTTGAACCCATTTCCATGTGACTCCCAAGCCCAAGCTCCAGTGGTTCTCACACACATCAGCAGAGCCATGGTGGTTTTCAGTGGGCTAAGGCAAAACCCAGGGAAATAAGGACAACACAATGATTTTTTCATAAAGCTAAATTTATTCCATTTAAAGGACTGTCTTTTAGTCCGAGATTATGTTCTTTCTTTTATGAAATGATGGGCCTGGGAATTAAAAAAAAAAAAAAAGTCCTTACTTGGCAAAATAGAAAGTTGACAACCTTACACAGTTCCCAAAGTGTTTTTGAAAATTTTACCAGTGCGTGAAATTCCCGAGTCTGGGCGCCATCCTGCCTCCTCCCTCCTGAGCTCTGGGGCCAGAGTAGGACTGGTGGGAAAGAAAGGATGGGGCAGTCAGCCTCCACCATCTACTCCTCCTGAGCTTTGGGGGCCTGCCTGCCCTGGAGTGCAGTGAGGACCAGCCCAGGAAGGGCTCTTGCCAAGATTGGGGGTGGGGTTACGGTCAGTCAGAATGAGTTCTCACCCCTCAGTTAAAGGAGCACTGGGCTGGAAGTCAGAAGGCTGGGGTTTGGTTCCTGCCTCTGTTTCCTAAAAGCTGTATTACCCCAGGCAGATGACTCGACCTCTTTGAGGCTCCAGCTTCTGTCCATGGGAAATGAGTTATCATCTCTCCCTACCCACCCCACAGGGCTGCCTCCCGCATCAAGTGCTTCCTGAACTACAAAGTGCTGTGAAGAACAGAAGGCTTATTGTGCTTTTACTGTTCTTATCTTTCTGTTCTCTCGGGTCCTGGGCCCCTTGTCTCACCCTCGCCTGCACTAGTTTGAGCCCTGAGGAAGGCCGTTGCAGGGGTGGGTGGGTTTTAGATAGGCCCAGCAGGAGCAAATCGACCAGACTGGAAACTCCTCTCCTCAGGAGCCCCAGACAGGCTGGAGGCCTGGGGATCTCTGTGACAATAATGCACTTGCCAGGAGCCGGCTCTGTGTTCTAACAGAGTTCTCCTAGTGCAATAAGATTCATGGTTTAATCTATACCAGGTATTGTGCCAAATGTTCTCCACATACTACTTCTTTTTTAAAAATTGTTTTCAGAGAGAGGAGAGAGAGACAAAGAAAGGGGAGAGGGGAGGAGCGGGAAGCATCAGCTCTGGTAGTCGTTGCTTTTCGTAGGTGCCTAGACCAGGTAAGCTCTGGGTTTCAAACCAGCAACCTCAGCATTCCAGGTCAACACTTTATCCACTGTGCCACCACATACTACTTCATGTAATCCTTGCAAGAGCCCTAGGAGGTGGGCATTATCATTAGCCCATTGTGTAGACGGGGACACTAAAGTTTAAAGGTTCAGCCTGTCCGCTGCCACACAATCAGTAAGTGGTGAATACGCAGCAGGCTGGGAGTTGAAGTGAGAGTGTGTGTTTGGGGTGGGGGCAGGCTTGCTGCAGTGGTTGGGGTAGGTGAGGGTGCTCATAGTGCATGTCAGGCGTGTGGGTGGGGGCTGGAAAGGCAAAAGATACCTTCCTGCTGGGTGGCTTTCAGCAGGCACTTTTTCCTCTCTCTGTCTCTGAGTCTCAGCCTCCCCCTCCTGCTGCTGTAACTCTCAATAATAACAAAGATAATAATAGCAAATGCCTATTAAGCCCTTACAGTGTGCCAGACATTGCTCTGAGGACTTTCATGCCTTCTCTCACTTTTTTCTCTCATCAACCCAATGAGGTAGGTACTATTGTTATGCCCGTTTTTCAGATGAGAAGGCTGAGGCACAGAAAGGTTGAGTAACTTGCCTGGGTTTTGATAGTGGGGCCAGGATTTAGACTGCAGAATTCTAGCTCTGTGGGCTGTAATCTTACCTGCCGTACTGTGCCTACCTCACTCTGATGGGGCTGCCTGCTGGGAGGCTGATATGAGGACCAGTTGAGGCTTAAAGTTCAAGGTACTGACCCCTACCCCAATTTTATACTAGGGACTCATTCTTTTCTTCTTGCCGTCTTTCATTTGGGAAGACTTCACTGACAGCCCCTCTAGGCCATGCACTATCCGGGATGCTGGAACCAAAGCAGTGAATCAGACCCTCCCCTGATCCCTGGTGGAGATGGGTCAGGAGGTTGGCAGTTGTCTGGGCACCTTGGAGTCCTGTAGGAACCCAGCACAGAAGGGCCAAACCCAGCCCCCAAATGGGCATAGCTGGGAAGGCTTCCCCGAGAGAGGTTTAAATTGAAACCTGAAAGATAAGGAATAGGAGTTGATCCGGAAAAAGGAGCAGGAACAGCATTCCAGGAAGAGGGACCAGCAGGGGCAAGCCCAGAGGTGAGGCTGAACAAAGCATTTGCAAAGAACTGCAAGAGGTCAGGAGACGGGGATCCTAGAGGGGGAAGGAGATATGCAGAGAAGAGGCTGGAACCGGAGCAAGGCACGGCTGAAAATGCCAGGCTGAGGAGCAGCGACTTTCTGAAGAGACAGTTTAGGAGAAGAGATTGAAGACAGCAGTGCCGTGGGCATGTTGGTGCTTTAGAAACGTCTTTCTGGATCTGGCAAGGAGGATGGTTGGGGGGAGATTCTGGCAGGGAGATCTGGGAATGCCATCCACTTAGCCTCTTCTTCCCTTTGCCTTCCCCGCATGGCCCGGTCCCCTGATTGACTCCTCTGGAGCTGCCCACTAACCCTGCCAGGGCCTAGATGGACCTGGCCTGGAGTTCCAGGACTTTGCCTAGAGGGAAAGCACAGCTGCACATGCAAAGCCTGGCATGGGGGAAGGTGTGCGTGGCTGAGCTCAGGGAAGCCTTGGAAGCAGAGGGCTGGGTGCACAGGGATTCCAGGAGTATGGGCTTGGGGTCTGTAGGGGTTCCCAGGGTAATGGCCTTAGAACCACCCCATGAAAACACCCAGAGATTTGGCTCAGCTATGGTAGGGTGCATAGAGAAAGGGGCAGAGCCCATGTGGCTCAGCCTGCTTTAGCGCCCCTCGCCCGCCCTCTCTCACAGCTCAGTAGGATAGTGTATCACTGGTCTCACCCAGCCCCCTCATTCTACTGATGGGGAAACTGAGGCCCAGAACAGGGCATGCACTCAGGTCGGTGACAGAGCCCAGACTGAATGAAGCCCAGGCTTAGCCTGAGGATGTCAGTTGTACCCAACAACAATAAACAACAGTAAAAACCTTTCCACAGAGCTGGCAGCTCTGGTCCCCTCTGGGTAGTTTTGAGCAGTTTCTTCACAAATCTGAGCATCAGCCTCTGAGTCTAAAATGCTACCGCCTCCTGGGAAGGATGTCTGTCCCCTCTTCCAGCTGGTGGATCACAAAGCACTCCTGGCCCAAGATGGGACTTAATTATAGTCAGTTCCCAGGTTATGGACGAGATAGGTTCTGTAGGTTTGAAAATATTCAAGCATTTATATACACAGAAAGGTAAAAGTAAATACTATATTAAGAGAAACATCTAAGTTGTATTTAATAGGTAAATGTACCTGTTCCAACTTACATACAAATTCAACTTAAGAACAAACCTGCAGAATTTATCTTCTTCATAACCCAGGGACTGCCTATAATGTTTGATCAGTGAATCCCACTGGATTTTCATAACAGTCCTGGAGGAAGATATTATGACACTGTTTTACATTGAGAATTAGAAAGGAGAAATGACTGCCCAGGGTCATTCAGCTGAGAAGTGGCTGATACGGGGCTGAATCCTAGGTGTCTATGTACCCGTCTAGGACTGTTGACCAACACAGTCCCAATTTTGAGCCTTTGCTCTCAGGGAAAATCAGCTGATGTCCCAAGCAAGACCCATCAGTTGGCAGTTGGCTGAACAGAATATGTTTGTGTGTGTGCGCATGTGTGTACGTGTGTGTGTGTGTGACCTGGCCTGCAGGCTGGAACTCAGCTCACATCAACCCCTGTGCCTCAGTGCCGCAGCCAGGCTGCAGCTGCTGCCCCATGAAGAAGGGGATTTTTCCACTTGCCTTCCTGCATCAAGGGTTTTTACTCTTGGCTAGGCTGGCCGGGGAAAGGAGCTGGTCGTGGACTGACCAAGAATAGGGTCCGGCCATCTAATGCCCTGCACATGACAGGCACCAGGGTAGGAAAGGGATTTGCACTGTCTTAATCCAGGGGCTGCAGCCCTCCCCTGTCTTGGCCAGGGCCGTGGGAGAAGTTTGTCTCTGCCCCCGTCCGTGTCCAGCAGCCCCAGCTCAGATGCCTGGCACACACACAACTCCTCTCCTTGGGGCCTTCTCCTGCCCTGCTCATGCTCCTCACCCTCCCATGATCTGAGCAAAAGTGGGACTTATGGGGGCAAATACCGGGCCATTTGGGACTGATAGAGATGCAATGCTATGCAGTATTTGGGACTGGAAAACGAGGGCAGTGTCAGGGCGGTTCAGAGCCCATGCTGGAGCAGGGTTAGGGGGAAGACCTGATAGGGGTGCAGAGCTGAGGAGTATGGGGCTGATCCTGGGCCATCCCTTCCTGGAGAAATTTGGCTACAAGTCAGGGAGGCAAATGTGTGGGCTATGCCCCCCCTCGCTGGCGGGTAAACATAGCCGTGGCCCAGGAGACGGCCCAAACATGCCGGCCCCCCACGGTTATTTATACCAGGACTCCCTCTCCTTCTCAGGCCTGGTCTGGGCTTCTCAGTCCACTCTTGAGCTGGGTGACCAGAGCTGAGGATGCAGCCCCCTGTCAAGGCTGGAGACCCCAGCAGCAGGCCTGCTCTGGACTAGGCTCTAACTAACTCCCAATGGCCTGTCCATTGGAGGCACTGGGTCCTACCAATCAGAAATGTGCTCATGGAGGCCAAAGCCTGGACAGGAGGCAGGAGTCTGAGGCTTGAACCCTGGATTTGCTATCATCTGCTACATGACTGTGGTCTCTGGCACCCTCTAACCTCCATTTCTACTGTGTTCAGTAGGTGGGAAAGGTCTAGATGAGTGCTTTGCAAACTGTTTTAAGTAGTAGATCTGGTTCTTTAAATGAAACATGACACAGGAACACAGTATATAAAATAGATCAAAGCAGGACCTCTCTGGGTGGAGTCCTGGGTGGGGGCCCAGAATTCTGCCCACTCAGCCTGTATGTCCTTGCATACTACCGACCTGCAGCCTGTACATGGCCCTCATTATTCTAGAATACATTCCAGGTAACCCTGGAATTCCCTGGCCAAATTCCCCTGCCTGTTTCTAGGGCTTGCACAGGCCTCTTTTCTGATTCATCACCCAAGGGTCATTGTTGTGTGAGCACTCATAGGCTAAAGGGCAGCTGTTTGCAGCCAGTGTAGATAAAGCCTGGAAGAGCAGGCTGGGGCAGCCACAGGAGTGAACCTAAGGCTTCTCCTGGTGAGAATAAGCCTAGTGTGGGAAGCAAAGAGAGCACATGGTGGACTGACATTGGAAGGAAGGTAGCAGGGACTGACCATTTCTTCTCTTCCAGATTCCAACATCCTACAAAGGTATATATGTCAGGAAGGATAGAACATATTTTATTTATCAGCTTGTTAGCTTGAGTTAAACTTTTAAATATTTAGACTTATAGTATATGAGTCTCCATTTGTATTCTTTCCCAAGTGTGCCAGTGTTTGGGGTGGGCTTGCATTGGCCCTCCTTCTACCCACCCACCTTTGCAGCAGCACCCCCAAGCAAGACACCCTTTCCCAGAACTCTTCAGGTTCACAGGACTGTGGGAGAATCCCAACTCACTGATGCTCAGGGCCCTAGCAACCTGAATCTTTCTGTTCCTTTCCATATGCTGTTTGCGCATCCGCTGGGAAAGCTCGGGGGAAAGTGGGGGAGTCAGAACTGGCCTTGCCCTTGGTGGATGCATTTTAATGAGGTGGTGGTGGGTGGACAGAATTAGAAACAGCCTCAGATTAGGGGCAGCCTGGGGTGTCCAAAAAGGGCCAGGAATCTCAACCAGATCAGAGATGGGGTGGGGGGCAGAGGGAGACAACCCAAGGAAAGGAAAGAGCACGCAAGTCACCAAGGTGAAAATGTACAAGGTATGGATGAGTACAGTGTGTGGCTGATGCTTAGGAGCTTGAGTTTTAGACTGTAAACATTAATTGTAGTATTGTAAAGGGAGGGGCACTAGGACTGCAAGGTACATGGACGAGGGGTGGGGATAGGGATGGATCTGGAATCCATGGTCAGTGAAGAGGTGGCTGGAGGAAGGGGGAATGGGATGAATCCTTGGCTGGACAGGAGTGAGAAATAGGGTCTTGGAAGAAAGAGGTGATCTCAACTCTGCCTTCTCGAACCTCTTCTATCTCCTCCTCCTTTACTCTGTCTTGGTTCTTGGCTCCTTTTCCCACCATTCCATTGCCTGGGTCTCCAGGCTGGGGAAAGGGGCACTCCGCTCCAAAACCCCCTGCCCAAAGCAGTCCACTTTACATAGGTGGTAAGGTGGGAGACTCTAGCTGTATACAAAGGGACCTGCTCATTCATTTATTCAGTCACTCAAAAAATATTTATTGAGAACCTGCAATGCACCAAGCCCTATTCCAGGTGTGGGAGAGGTAGTGGTGAACAAGATGGATGAAGTGACTGCATTCAAGGAACTTACATTATGGGGGGCCTGGGCCAGGTGGTACTCATCCTCTGCCTTTTTGGTCTATGCCACTGGATGCCTGAGAGTCGGGACTCTCTCCATTAGTCACTCATTTGTCCCAGCTGCCCTGGTATTAGTTAGCTAGCACCCAGGTCTCAGGGCACTGAGGAGGGGGGTCCAAGGCCCAGGGCCCCAACCCCAGGGATCACCTGTCTCCATATGAAGAGGCCTGAGGTCAGGCCCTGGGCCCAGGCCCTAGTTCTTTTCACTCCCATGCACCTTGGAGCCTGTTACTAGGACCATCCTGGCCATAGTTTCTTTGTCAGGCGGGGCTCTGGGGAGGCCCTAAGGTAGTGAGAGTAGGGAAAGAACAGTCAGCTCTAGATTTGCTCATTTGTTGACACCTCCTTTGTGTGTGGAGGCGGAGGTCCCAGGGATACAGTATCATCATCATTATCAACTTAAGATAATAATAGCTGCTATCTGTTGTGTCCACTGTGGGTCAGCCTAGTACACCTAATTTAATTTAGTCCAGGCAAGAAGCTCTGTATGGTTATCTTCCCTCCCCGTTTTCCAGATGAGGAAATTGAGTCTCAGTAAGGTGAAATGACACGCGAACCTACCCAACTCAGGGAGCCCTTAAGGACGGTGCTATGAGGGTGCTGCCTGGCACCTGCCCCTCCTGGGCATTCAGCCTCAAGAGTGGTAACCCAGCCTTAGTCCCCCTCCACCCCCCTTGGGGGCTGGCACTATCCTGAGCCTGGGCATTGGGTACTGCGACACCGGCCGGGGCAGTACCAGGAGCCGGATCAGGCTAGGACCCGTCTTAGGGCATTAGCGCTCCTGCGTCCCGGGGCACTAAGTACCCGCACCCAGTGTTGGTGGGTGGGCGAGCCCCGGGCAGTTAGGGTGTCGCGCCCCCTTCTCCGCCCCTGTCCTCGGGGACGCGGCGGCACCTTCACACTTTCCGCTTGGCCCGCTGCTCGCCTTTCAGGCCGCCGCGTTTTCAATTGTTAATTTGGAAACGGAAAAAGAAGCCGGCGGGCTGGGGGAGGCCGCAGGGAGGTAACCGGAGCCGCAGCGCCGCCCTGGCCCCTCCCGCGTGCGGTGCCGGGTGTCGCCGAAGCCCCGCCCTTTCCCGGCCCGGAGCCCCGCCCACCACGCTGTCCCGCCCCTAGTCGTGTCCCTCCCCACGCCGAAACTGTGGGGCTAGCGGGGCGGACCCTAAGGCGCAGAGCCGTGGCGCCTCTGCGTGGGGTGAAAACGGACTCTGCAAGTGAGGAAGTAGAGGGCCCTGCTGGGGGAGGAGTGCCCCTGGAGCCTTCGTCTCCAGGAACCCCTCCCTCTCCCGAAGAGCCCCGCCTGGTGTCAACCTCCTCTGTGTCCCCAAGTGAACCCAAGCCTTTCCCCAACCCCTCAGCGCGGGAGTTTTTCAGGGCCAGACCCCTGCCTCCATACTGCCGCACCAGGGATGATTGGCAAAATCGACAGACGGAGAAAGTGAGTCCCAGAGAGGGACAGTCCACTTGCTCAAGGTCACGCAATCAAGGCTGAATTCTTGAGCTTGGCAGGGGTCAGGATCAGAGCTGAATTCAAGTCAGTTCTTTGACCTCTGAAACACGTAAAGTTCTGTCTTTTTCAGAAGAGGTTGGGGAGAGGGCATCAGGACCAGAGAGGTGCAATTTGTGCCCTTCCCTGACCTCCAGTACCCTTTCTGTGGCTAATGAACTATTGTAAATTGTGCTTTGGTCTACTATGATTCCTCCTTGTTATCATTTATATATTCAATTGTAGGGGAGTTTTGGAGGTGGGAGGTCTCTCTAGCCTTTCCTTGCACACAAGGAGCACCATGCAAAAGAAATGTTAAAGACCCTCCTCCAGAGACTAGAAGTCCTTGACTGGCAGCTTCAGGAGCTGCCCGGGGCCCCACTTCCCACTTGGGAAGCTGAAATCAACAGTCCTAGAGGACATCAGCAAAAAATAGGGCCTTCAGCCCCTTCCTTGCACTGAAGAGTAAACTAAGATTCCAAATTAGTGTCCCAACTCCTCTGCTTTATGGTGACAGATTCAGGATAGAGAGCCCATTGATGTAGGGTCCTAGCTCTGGCCACACTCCTGTGCCTCCCCTTCTGCTGCCCGGACCTCTCTCAAAGCCACCAAGCAGGCTGCTTCATTTTTTGAGGACCCTGAATCAGCTGGGACCTCAGGCTGGTCAGCCTCTCCCCTTAAAGGTCAAAGAAATTGAGAGGCTCTGTAGATGTGCTGCCAGCTTCCAGCCTTAGACCCTCTTAACCACCCTTTCACCTTGGTTGTGGAACAGACCCAGAGAAGTTGCATTCCTGGCCCAAGGTCACACAGCAAACCTTTCCCAGGTTCAATGAAAGGGTCCATTGAAATCAGTCTTGTTGGATTCTGTCTGGCTGGTCCTGGACTTGGGGTTCCAATGAAAAGCAAGGCTTTCAGGGAAGCTCTAACCAACTGTCCCAGGTGTGGCCTGGGAGTTTGCATGCTGCTTTGCTTATTAGTAGTGAAGGAATTGAAATATCCCTCCCCCACCATGGCCCCTAACCCTCCCACTGAGTGGGGTCCTCAATGGCTGAGTCTGCAGGACTCCCAGGCTGAGCTCAGTCTTGGGGCCTGCACTCCCCAGGGGGCCGAGCCCTCCCTGCAGATCCTGTTCCACCTTGTCAGCTCTTGGTGCCCTCTCTGCTCCTGGAGTGCTGAGAACCAAGTGTTGGAGGCTAACCTCTTTCCCTGTTTTGGACTCTTCTCTGCCTCCTCCCTCCCCACTTTGCACAGGTTCTGCTGATTCAGAGGACAGGCTCCTTAGAGGTGACCCTGACCCCTGCCAGGATCTAGTAGCTAAGGGCCCAGGCAATCCTCAAACCCAGTGCCACCTTGTCACATGCATCAGGATGAGGGAATTTTTGAGGTTGGGATGAGGTGCTGGTGCCTGGGTCCTTCTACAGAAAGATGAGAAATACAAAGGAATTACTGTAGAAATGGGGAAATCTGGCTCCAGGCCTAGCTCTGCCTCTGATCCACTGTCAGATCATAGGTAGGTCATGTCCCTCTCTGGGACTCAGTTTCCCATCTATAAATGAGAGGATTGATTAACTCTAAGGGATCTTTCAGTGCCAAAATGTAGTCAGTATTTGATCACTTCCTGCCATATCCACTTCCCCCTTGTGTAAGTCATCATCTCTTGCTTGGATTATATTATTAGCTTCCCAACTCACATGGGGCAAATGTCATTGTCTCCTCCTCCACCCCCGCTCCGCACCACTCAACAGCCTGTGTGATCTTTTGCAAACATAAGACAGATCATGTTTCCCCTTGCTCAAAACTCCCCATGTCACTTGGAGTAAAAGTCCAAATCTTCACAACAGCCAGTAGGTCATCTGCTTCCCACCTCCACTGCCTCTCTGCCCTCATAGCCTCCCACTCTCCCTTGCTCACCCCTCTGGGAGCACTTCTTTATTGATGGTTCTGGAACATACCACGCACCCTCTTGCACTTGCTTTTCCCTCCTCTCCCAGATAGCCACATGGCTCACGCTCTTATTTCCTTCAGATCTCTGCTCAAATGGCACCTTCTCAAAGCGGCTTTCCCTGACCACTCTCCACAAAATAACCTCCCCTCTACTCCCATGCCAATGTTCCTCTCCTCTCTCTGCTTAATTTTTCTCCATCATCATCTGACCTTTTTGTTGACATAAGAAACATACAAACCTGAGAGAACTTTTATGACTTAATTTGATCTAAACTGACAACAGATGCCAGGGGGCAAGATTTCAAATGCTCTGGAGAATAATAGTTTTGCAGCTTATTTTATACATTGGAATCAAAGGAGAAGATGCCAGGAAGGTGCATGAAATCCACTAGTGATAAAGGAGTTGGGAGAAAGCAAATGGGGAAATCTTTTGTGCCTTTGAGGAAAAGAAAATTACTCTGAGACTTCAAAGGTATGTTACCCTAGGTGCAGAAGAACGGTAGGCAGAGCTCACTTAAGATAAAGATTGACTTCTGCTAAGGAAGCTACAGGCCTGGGATGTGAACACCTGTTATGATCTGCCCACTTAGGAATTTTTGATCAGTACTGAGTGGTTACTTTTGGTCACTGAGCTAGTTGGAACTGCCATGTAATATTTATTGCATAACCTCTTTATTCTGTCCACATTTTGAAGCTTTATTTGCTTACTATCCATTTCCCCACGTGAGATGGAAGCTCCATGAAGGCAGGGACATTGTCTGTCTTTGTGCCCAGCCCACGGTGAGCACTCAGCCAACACAGGATGAATGAATGAGTGAGTGGCTGAGTGACTGCTCTATGCCTCTGGGCTGTGTGGTTCCTGGAGTTGTTCCCCCACCCCCACCCGCGGTTCCCTCATAATCCTTCCTGCTTCAGGGAAGGTTGAGGTGTGGAGTCAGGAGTGGCCAGCAGGACCATGCACACTGGGGAGGTGAATGGTGCCCCTCAGAGATCCAGTGCTGAGGTCGTCCCCTCTCCAAGGAAACTTTTACCCAGCACCATTCTGAGTTGGTCACCAGGCACTCAGTGTAAAAAGGACAGGACCTCAGCCAGCTCTCGGTCAGTCGGAGGAGGTAGGTACTCAAACAGCTTCTCACACACAGAGGTAAATGCTATGAGGGAGGTGCGCATGGAAGTGGGGATGAGAGATTGAGGAGCTGAGGTGGGGGCTCCCAACTAACTCAGCTGAGCTGGAGGAGGGGCAGCATGAGCACAGGTGGGAAGGAAATAAAAAGACCTTGCTTGCTGTTGTGGGGGAACAGAGCTATGACAACTGACTACCAAGTGCTAGGTTGGGCACCAAGTGGTGGAGAGTGAGATGGCGGGGTGGGTCAGGCCCTTCCTTGCAATTATGCTAAGAAGCTTGGGCCTGAGTCTGCAAGTTGGTGAATTTTGCCCTTTTTAAAAAAAGCAGCAAAGCTCTTTGTTCAAATGAAGTCTTATGCTCAGCTCAGCAAGTAAAACTGAGTCACCCAAATCCACATGGAATTGATGAGGTGGAACTTGGGGATGGTTTTTATTGACCATCTTGTTGAAGTTTCTAAAACCCAGGCTGCCTGTATTCCACCCCTTAGTTCGCTCTTACTTTGCTTGGGAGGCCCACGCTCTGTGTATTTGAGGGCCGGCCAGCCCTGAGCTGATGGATGGGTCCTGTTCCCCCTTGTTCCCACCTTTGGCTGCCGTTGATATGTTGCTCAGCCCACTTACCTGGTGTACCAGGTAGTCTTGCTGGCATGGCAGAACAAGTAGGAGGGGTTGGAATGGATCCAGATGGACAAGGACTAGGACATGACTCATTAAACACCTGGTCGAGAAGATACTGCCTTCCATACCTTAGTGGGACTAAGACTATTCACACTAGCTCAAGAAAAATTGGCATGTGGTGGTGGAGGGTACCTACTGCAAGGGAAGGGAAGGCTTTCGTAGCATCATAGCAGGGAGTGCATCTGGGCTTCATGGAGTGGAGAAGGGGTGATGAGATTCTAGAACGGCAGTCTCCTCTCCACTTCTCTGCACCTCTGCCAACTTTCCTCTCTGGTTCTCAGTTCCATTCCTGAGCAAGACAATCTGATTGGCTGAGCCCAACTGACAAGGTATCTTTCTTGGTTCAGTCTCCAGCTCTAGGTGAGTAAGTGGCAGCCAGGAGAGGAGCATGAAGCCATGTGGTACCATGTAGAGTTGGCCCTTTGGGGCTGCGGTGGTGGTCAGAGCGGCCCCCAGGGCTCTCCTAGTCCTAGTCCTTGGGAGTCCTGTACCTGCCTAGGGGCATGGCTGGGAGGATGTCAGTGGTGCTGAAATCGAGACTTATTCAAGGGTGGGTCAGCCCAGACTAAGGGAAGGAGCGCCTGTTTCTAATGGAAACATATCTAGAGGAGTTGACTTTTTATACTTTTTCAGGCAAAAGAGAATGCCTTTTTCTAATTTGTCCTCCAAGAGGGGGCATTTTTTTCATAGTTTGTACTATGTGCTGGCAGCTGCTGTCCCTCCAGGGACATCCTCAAAGAATCTGGAACTGAGCTGAGGGCCAGCCCTCTCCCTTCCACCCCACTGCTAGGGAGTCATAAAGCTAAAGGGACCTCATCCCTCATTGAGTTGTCCCTCACCTTCAGGTTTCAGACAGGGAAACTGAGGCTCCATTGAGACCTCATTCCTTGCCCTGAGCCCCAGCGCCAGCCCCCGGCCCAGAGAAGCAGCAGCCATTCAGCAGCCCTAATGTGGGGCCCTGGGTCACATGCTTTTGCTCCCTTGGCCATATTTAGAATCGCTGGATCAGGGGAAACTTCTCATCCCAGGCCCTGAGGATTCTTGGAAAGAGCCTTGGTCTGAGGCCCGGCTGATGGCCCCTCCCCTTTATCCCCCTGCAAGAGAAGTAAGAGCCTGTTCTTCCTAGAGGAGTCTGGGGGCCTCCAGGCCACATCGTACCCCATCAAGAAGTGCCTGTCAGGTCTAGCTGAAGTCCCTTCTGTAGTATCAGCTCTGGTTTGGGCTTAGGAAGCCCTTTTCCATTGGAAGGTAGTGAAGGTCATGTCCTCTGCCCTCCAGGAACCTTGGCTGAATGGGGACAGACTGGACCCAAAAATGTCCCCAGGAGGGAAGACAGAACATTACCTTTGGGGTCTTGGTCTGGGGGCTGAAGAAGGGGCCACCTACTCCCAAAGCTGGATGAGGGGACCAGCTGGTGGCCAAGCAGGTGGCAGACACTGGCAGGGCTGTCTAGGAGGAGGGACCCTGGAGACGGAAAGAAGGCAGGAAGCTCAAGAGGAAGAATGGCGCAGGGACTGGTTCCATGTTCACTTTAGCCTGATTTGGGGGGAAGGGGTCCTCTCATCCCGCGCAGTCTGCTTTCCCCTCAGGATCATCAAGTCTCAAAAACAAAAAACTTCAAACCAAACAAAACCAAAAATGCACACGTGGAGCACCTGTGATATTTTAGATCTGTCCGCCCACTTAACTGTGGAGATAATGGCCCTGTGTTCCCAAGGGACTGACTGCTCTCTAGGGCCTGGTCAGTTCTCCCTCCCATCCTTATTTGACACAGGCTATCTCAAACCTCTTCAGACAGCCCCACCCACCCTGATCCCCGCCTCTGAGAAGTGTTCCTGACCTCTTCATAGAGAAGTTGGACCCCTGTAGGAGCTCTCTGGGTCCCCCCCCCCCTCTCCCATCTAGGCTCTCCCCATTCCCACCTGCCCCCAGGGAAGCTGGCTGGGTTCTTTCTGCTTCACACTAGCCCTTCACCTCCCTGCTGCCCTGGGGACTTCATCTGTTGATCCACTCCCTTTCTCTCCCACATCTTCAACTTCTCCCTCTCTCCTTCCACTCTGCTTCTCTCATCTTAAAAAAAATTCTCTGTGCTTTGTATTCTTCTCCAGCTACTGAACTCAGCCGCTACTCTCTGTGTCAAACTTCTCAGAATAGTTATGCTTCCACTCTGTCTCCACGTCCTCACGGCCCTCTCCCTTCCTTACCCCAGCTGGGCCTGCTCTGATCCTTTCCTCCCTCTGAGGCTGCCCTTTGCCAAGGTGCCCAGTGACCAACTTGTCACTAAAGCCAACGAACATTTTTCGGGGCTTATCTTGCTTGACCTCTTGGCCGTGTTTGACACTGTCATCCATTTCCTCCCTTAAACACTTTCTTCTCTTGGCCTGGCCCCTCCCTCTTCTGGTTTCCCTCCTGTCTTGCTGGGCAGAGGGGGGGGCGTCTTTCCTCTAAGTTTGCTACCTGCTTTCTGGACTGTCTCAGCTGCTCCTAAGGCCCCAGTCACCTCTTTTACCCTAATGTCCCCAAGTCTGCATTTCCGGCTCAGGTCTCTCTCTTCAAACACACTGTTTGCTCTGTGTCCCATGGCCCTCTCCACCTCAGCATGTCCACAGTGGCACTCATCACCCCACACCTGTTTCTCCACCGGGGTCTCCCACCACAATTCATGCATGGCACCCTCATCCACATAGTGCGCACACCAGAAATATGAGTCTTCTCCCTCATTGTCTCCGCTTCCTATTTATCACCAAGTTCTACTTCTTGAAACTCTTTTCAGGCCTCCCACTTCTCTCCAGTGCTCCCACCATCATCTCCCTGTAATCTGAATTATTGTGGAGACTTCTGCTTGCTTTTCCTCACCAGCCTACCCTCTTAGTCCTACCCCACACTGTCCCTGAGGGGTGGTCCTGAAACACAAGTCAGACCACGTCATTCTCTCTCGGGCTCTCCATTGCCTTCAGAGTAAGGCTTATAATGCCCGAGGATGCTACTTGACACTTCTGGATCTGCCTGTCTGGTTTGTCCAGTGCCCCTCCATTTTGGGCCATCACCTTCTGGAACTGCTGGCCACCAGGGCACCTCCACCCCTGTCCTTGTCATCTCCTCCAGCAAGTCTTCAAGTCTTCACCGATCCCCCAACTTTGTCTTGCTAAAGCTTCCTTGAGGCTCCTCCTGACCGCCCCCCCGGGGCACACTGTCATCACCTTGTCTGTCACGTCACTGCTGGGTTTACTAGTTAATTTCTTGGGGGCCTAGATTATTCATTTCTACTTTTACAATAAACCTGACTGAGTGTGGGTAGCAATGAATATTTCTTAAGTGGATGTGGCTCAGAGAGGTTAGGTGATAACCTCTTTTCTGCTGTGTGGACCTCCCCTCCCCCCATAGCCCCAAGCATCAGTTTCCCCAGGGACCTCCCAGAGTAGCTGGGGCTGAATTTCCCCAGCAGCCCCCACTGCTGGAGAGTCATAGGCTGACGTCCCCCACCTCATGTTGCAGACAGGGAAACTGAGGCCCAGAGAGGCAGTATGATTTGGTAGTCCAGGTGGACTTTGGTTCAGGTCCCAGCCTTATGACTTTGGACAACCTAATATAACTTTCTTTCTATCTTTTTCTTTCCTTTTAAATAACAGCTTTATTGAGTTATAATTCACATACAGTGACACCCCCATCCCCCTTTTAAAGTGGACAATGCAGTGGTTTTTAGTATATTTACAGAGTTGTGCAGCAACCACAGTACAGTACACCTTTCTGAGCCTCTGTCTCCTCATTGGGCAGCCTTGGGTGATGACGTACTGCTCTCACAGGGTTGTGAGAAGAGATCAAGAATAGACGTGGAGAGGGCCTGGCACAGTGCCTGGCCCACAGGAACCCTTGGCCAGCAGGAGTGGTTACAGGGTCACAGGGTGAAGCGGGCATTGGCAGGAGACCCGCCTCAAAGGCTTCCCTCACTCCCCTGCTCTGTGATTTGAGTGGTCCATGAGGGTTGGGGAAAGGGGCAGAGAAGGCAGTGATTATAGTTGTTTAAAAAGCCTTGCAATAGCTAGCTAATAATTGGTCAACCACAACCACTCCCATTAGCTAAGTCAGTGGTTTTCAAAGCGTGATTCCCAGAGGAGCAACATTACTCTTCCCAGGGAACTTTGTAAAAATGCAGATTCTCAGACTCTGTTTCACACTTACTGAAGCAGGCACTCTAGGAGTGGGGCCCACAAATTAGTATTTTCACAAGCCCTCCAGGTTATTCTGACACTGGCTGTAATTTGACAACCATTGTTCTAAGGCTAAGCAAACCATTTGCCTATCCCTTGCTGACCTTTTGAATGAGTGGGATAGTCACAGAATGGTGGGGGTTGGGGTAGGGAGGAAGGGTTGTGATGGTCAGGGAG